>CM076600.1:27050000-32050000 GCA_038502835.1 Octonoba sinensis | reverse complement strand
GTGAATAAATACATGAATGACTTAATAAATGAATGATTGAATGAATATGTATTAACCGTTGAAAACGGTATATTTGAAGCAATTAAGAACTAAAGCTAAACGAGAAAGACAGAGAGAGAGATAGCTAGATTATAAATTTGAATTCGCTGTATACGGGAAAGTAGGCTCGTATAGTTCTAGACGGAACTTCTTGTTTACTTTCGTATCGGTAATTGTTGTCCGTTCAATTTCAAGTTAGTTTTTTCGTAACTGAAGGGGAGAACTGCAAGAATTCCCCCGGAAGCCACTTTAACGGCATTCAGTACCCCGAAGCTCGATTAGGGCCTCTGACAATGAACATTTGGTGAAGCTATGATCCCTCACAACTGTGGACAAAAATTTGCCCCAGAATTCTTAGATTAGATACAGGTAAACTGTTACAATAGTAATGAGAGTGGGTAAATGCGTTATGAAAATATTACATTTATATTATTTAAAATGTAGTATAGTTCAAGAAGAAATACTTTAATTATTTTATCTCATTACTTGCAACTCAGAGTGAGTTCATTATCTAGTTTTTACAAAAGAATTTAGCATTAATTGACTTTCAAATTCTTAATCAATACGGTTAAAAACTTATAGAATTTGTACATCCAAATTTAGCAGGAAAAAAAGTATCGAACAAACCATTTAAGTATTTTCGTATTGATTTGAAGGTATACAGTGCACCCAACACTTAAAAGTACTCTGCCATGACATGCTTTAGTATGACAAGTACGGTGTCATTCATCATCGATTAATGTCGTCTTTAAATTCCTGAGACGAAGTTAAACTAAGGGGCCGTTTTCAAATTAAAATTACTAACTCTGAACAAAATAATCTTTCAAATACACTGCCCTATATTTCACAAGGGAATGACTTTAGCGTGTCGAAATTGGTCTGTATACCAAATTTGATTGCATTCCGTTCATTAGAACAAGAGGTATCAACGAGAAACGTTTTAGGGGCCGTCATTACATTGAAATCAGTACTATTAAAGTGCATGTATATCAATGAAGGAAAATGAAACTAACGAAACGCCATAAAAAAAAAATTAAAAAAAATCACATTATTTACAGATTAAAAGATTTTTGGGGGATGCATTTTAGATTTTGATTTGTAGAACAAAGGTTTTCTACTTTATTTCTTGTCATTCCAGTTCGCGGTCATCCTGTATAGTTATACGGTCCCTGAAACGGCAGTAAAATTGAATTTTTAAGAAATTCACAATTTTTTTTGTGATTTTTTTTCTGAATTTTTAAGTGTAGCATAAAAAGTACTACATATTTTGAGCTGAAACTTTGAATACCCTTATAAAAGCACACCTACATTGATTTTTTCATTAAAATTTAATATGAATTCAGATCACAATTCTTTCAAAAATTAACTTCATAATTCATAAAAAATATTAATTTGATATTTTCGCCCATGAAAACAACGTTTTTATAGTTGCGTTATCTCATATTTAAAAAAAAAAAATCATTTCATTTATTCATTCTTTCACTCGTTCATTTATTCACGCATTAATTCATTCATTCTTTCATTCATTCCCCTTTTCACTCATTAATTTATTCACTTATTCACTGAGAGATATAATTAAAAATCCCGATCAAAAAATATTATAGGAAAATAGGTTCGTTTCGTTCTTGCTGAACTTCGTATCTGTACGTGTTCTACATCGTAACATCACTCGGTTAAAGTTTGTTCCAAGCAAATTCGTCGGCTAGAACAGAATTAAGATGGGATTAAAATTTACCCGTAGGAGCTATGTTATTTATTTATTTATTTATCTTTTTGAACTGTTCAAAAATGAACAAAAATTGTTCAAATCAGTATTTCACGCTGAGAGCTTCTTCCAATAAGCTTGGTTATAGGAGCTTGTTCCCAGAGTTTACATAATTTGTTTCATTTTTGCCCTTAGACGCTAATCTTGTAATTTTTTGAACGGTTCAAAATTGAACGAAAAATTGTTCAAACCAAAAAAGTACAATATGGAAATGAGATGTCCTCGCAAAAAACTTTCGAATGAAAAAAAAAATCGGGCAATTCCCTCAAAATTTATTGGGGGGGGGGGGGGGGGGAGAGATCGACAGACACACATTTTCTGAATCTCAAAATCCTACTTTCGAATTTTTTATTTTTCAATCTTTATTTAATTATTTCACTCATTTTTGACTTTTATTTATTTTTAACGATATTTTTACGATACTTTAAACCTCCTTTTACGCTTTATTTATTTATTTTTAACTTTTACGGGAAAGTCAGCTAAAAATGGGGCTGCATTGGAAGTTTTAAAGTTCATCCTCATTTTAATATAAATACGGACCCTTAGCAAAATTTTAATTACATAACTCCATTGACAGATACATTATTTCTGATAAAATGACACATTTTATGTGTCCCTAGCGCAAGTTGTGTCCTAATACGAAAGAGTGTTTCGCTTCCCCTCCCCACCCCCCACTGTACCTAGGTGAATGAAAAGTATTACAATTTCAGTTATCTTTTATATCGCTTTAATTTATCTGGGGAGGGGAGAGCCTTTTTCGAAGTTGGAATTTCTTTTCTAGAAAGCAATTTAAATGTTATAAGGCATGCTCAAAAACATTATGGAAGCAAAAAAAAAAAAATAATAACTTGAAACCCTCCATTCACATTACATCAATTTAACAAAACTACTTTATGTAACTTCATACAAAATTGGATAGGTTTTGAAATATCTACCCATTTCATTCAAATTATTTCATTTGATTCTTTTTATGCGAAAGCAGAACGCATCCCCCCCCCCCTTTTCTTTCAATAGTTTCTTTTGAAGTTATTTTTGAATTTCAAACATCAAATAAAAGTAATTAAAACCCATCTATAGCGAGTCATATGATTTTATTTCAAATTTAAAACATTATTATTCACTCGTTTGATATCTGACTTTGTGTCAGAAAATGTTCAGTACCTAATATTGCTTTTTGCTTCTAACGTTACTTTTAGCCAATGCTATTTTTAGCATTAGTTTGAGGCAAAGAAAGCAGTCTTAAGCTTTAAAGTGTCATTACCTACGATTTATATCTAGAAAAATTCTGTAATCGTTTCTATTTTTAAGACATGTTAGTCACGAATGACAGATGAAAAACTAGAAAACTATGAACTAGTTGCAGTATTATAAGAGTTGCAGTATTTTATATATGCGCAGTGTAAGAAGCGAAAAAAATTTCCTGCGCACCTGCGTCACACTTTAGGAAAAAAAAAGTGGGGTATGGCTTTGTCATGGACACGGCCGTTTGTTGTACGTGAATACATTTATGCAACGGGTTAGTATATTTTAAATAAAATATTTTTGCTTTTGTATTTAGAATAAAAGCAAGGAAACAAATAATTATTGTGTTACAGTATAACTTTATTAATTAATAACTTTATAGTTTTGGCTTTTCGACGCGCATAAGCCGACATTATCTATATATTTTTGATATATTTTTTTAAATTCTAACACCTCATTATATTCACTGTCACTACTTTAAACTAATGCTTTATATACAATCGATAGATTTTGACGACAGCTGATGATTAAAACTTAAACGAACATCGTAGCTTCTACGAGTCAAAAGCTATACTCATTGCAAATTTCGATAAGCAGCAAAATAACCTGTGACCCCATTGGCTGAGACGTCAGAGCACAGGGGTCACAGTAGCGTGGGTTTCACTGAACTCACCTCCGACCTTGTGAGCCAGAAATAGTAATTCAGCGTACTCACCGATAGCGCCAGTACTGTGGCAGTATATTATGTGTGTATCTGTTGCAATAAATTACAGAATGTTCTCTGTTTTTTATTCTTTGTAATCTCCTTTTTTAAAGACTTCGTAGTTTTTATTTTTACGTCTCTGTAATTTCACGTGAGACTGCTAATAAAGGATTTCCAGGAGAAGATTCTCATGTATTTTCGTGTAAAAACTTTTTACAGTGCAGACCAACGAGAACTTCGACCGAATGTCTGGAAAAGCAGTTTGTTGATTCAATATTGTGTTTTTTAGCTGTCACAAAAGTGACAATTTGAAAGAAGCTTATCCTCATGCCGGTTCATGACGGCAGTACATAGCAATGATTGAGCTGGTATTTACATGAAGTTCATTCGATGAGCACTTACCATCTACTTGAAGATCCTCTCTGTCATTCAGGTGTTGGTGGTGGTTCGAAATGTCACTGTATATAGGGTCGAAGAATCCTTCTTGGGCCATAAGTTCGTCGATTCCTGTTTCCCAGCGTGAACTTTGGTTGTCGTCTGGAGCAGGGGTGTACACGACGTGACCATAAACAATGTCCTCTGTTGGTAAACATAATGTCATCCCAAAAAGAAAACAAACAATAGCAATAATATTAAAACATCACACATAGACTCAGATCTACACATTTTGAAATTCTCTTGGGCTCGTCTACGAAAAAAAACTGGAAAACATCGACCAACCGAAACACCCAAAAATGTTAATAGGGTAAAGTTCCCTAAATCTTACACACAAAAAACGGTTTCTAAAGCTAACACCCTCAAACGAAAAAACATTTTACGTATTACCAATTTAAAGAGAGTTAAGAAGTGATAGCATTCAAAAAAAAAAAAAAAAAAAAAGAAAGAAAGAAAGAAAGAAAGAAAGAAAATATCATTTTAAATTATTTTAGGGAATTTGTAATACTTAATGTTTTTTTATTTGAGGGTGTCAACTTTAGGAGAACCGTTTTCTTAAAGTGTCAGCTTTAGGGCACTTAACTTACAGTCAAGTTTACCTTCTACAAAATGCATAATATCATTTATTTCACTTAATAGTCTAACAGTTGTCACAAAATAGAAAAGAAGGGACGTCGTTGTACATGTAAATTAGTATCCTTTAAAAAAGTTAAAACTTAAGTGCCTAATTTTAAGTAAAGAGGACAGCGTTTTCCCTTTTTTTACCGCTTTGGTCATTTAAAAAGCGTGATTCCTATCCGCCGCGGGCCTGCCTGCGTACTGATATTTTTTTCATTTTTCAACCAGTGAAACACTTCTAACTGTAAAGAGCCCAAATGAACCCATAACTGCAAGCATGACAATTAGGTTGATCACAAGGAGTATGGAAAAAATATTTTTTATCCTATCTTTCGAGGCACCCCCCTAAAATGTGCCAATAATATAGGAAATATCATTTGCAAAGTTTCAGTTCAACTCGAAAATAGTAACTCCTGCCTCATTGAGGTTAAACTTAAAATAATAATAATAAAAAATCACTTAGGTGGTATTAGGGACCGTTCATAAATGATGTCACACTTTTTTTTCAAGATATTTGACACCCCTACCCCCCTTTGTCACAAATTGTCACATTTCAACATACCCCTCCCCCCTTTGTCACATGTCACGCTATATTACATTAGCAAAAAATAGGTTCAACTTGCTGATATTAAATGTTTTTACAGAAATCAAAATGTACGATGTCACACTCCTTGTTACCCGCTCCCCTCCCCTTGTCACAAACTGCCACACTTTATCGAACCCCTTCCCCCTTAAAGCGTGACATCATTTATGAATGACCCCTTAGCTATATCTCCCGAGATTCCAATAAAATTTGAGGCTAAACATAACCGACATTTCGTTACAGTGGTTGACATTGCAACTTTAGATTTAAGGTGCAAATAAAAGCAATAAGTTTCTTAATTTTGACGTAGTTGAGTGTCAATCCTTATACCTATTGCACAATTCCCCGCCAGGAAAGCAGGTAAAATTCTAAGTGTGTATTTCTTGATCCGAAAAATACATAATCTGACATACTGTAATTGTGAGAGATTGTTAAGGAAGTCTATAGATAGCAACCATCTTAGACGCCATACTGAAAGTCACCGCAAAAAATATGCAAGAAAGACGGGCACTCAAGATATTTGGAATCTAGACATCAAAATCTACATAATGGGGGAGGGACATCAGATATATGTCACAACAATCGTCCTGGAATCATATATCATGACATTTGAAACCCTACTATTATTAGTGCTCCATTTCTGCAATGTCAAAGTGGTTTTGGAAGTTACCTAGCCATTACAAAATATCAAAATATATACTTCGGTTTATTTTCCAAAAAATGGCAATATCTAGAATGCAAGGCTGTACCATACGTATTACGGAGAAAGCGTCTTTTAGGATTCGCCTTTCTTAAGGGGATTAAGTTCATGTTCTCATTATATTTCAAGAACATCGTTCAAACTCAGAGAGCGATATCTTCTCTGAAATACTATTAGTACTGAAAAATTGAAAAATATCTTTGGTTCAGATTTGAAAGGAAAAGTACATATATATATGTATATATATTTGCCTTTTTCTTTTTTTTTTTATTCATATCAAAGTCTATCTACCCGTTTACCTGTATATAAATAAATAAATAAATACACACACATGCATACATACATATTTATAAGTGTGTATATCTAGACACACGGCAGTGTGTCCGCCAAGTTCAGAAAGTCAGCCAAATTAAGATACGGCGACACCGGCCAATGTGTATATTTACCCGAACCATTTCGAGCTACTTTTGACTCCACCATAACCCAAAAACTATTAGACCTACATACTTGAAATTTTGTACGTCTAATAGCGATCCCCTTAACCATTAGAATATCAAATTTCATTGATGTACCTCTTGTGGTTAAGGAATTATTAAGGTTTGAAAAGTGTCATTTTTATCACTCACTCACTCACTCATCAAAACCCTAACCTACTTCTAGGAGACTTAGAAACTTGAAACTTGGAATCAAGGTAGACAATTTGTCATAGATAAAGGAAAAAATCCGAAACTTCAAAAACTTACATTATCTTCGAAGTTACTAGCATACTCATAAGTAGCATCATACCTAACGACTTCAAACAGCAGCCATACTTTTCTGCCGTTTAAAGTAAACAATACTTCCTCGCGCTTGAAGCTAAATAATTGATGCATTGAAATTCACTTTCCGCTTTAATTTTTCGCCTTAAGGCTAAACTCAAGCTGACTACAAAGAATCCAGTGTCGTGTTATACAGAACTTTTCAACGTTTTAAATAAAAGATTAATAAAGTAAAGATAGGTTTACGGACTTATTACGGAGCAATGTAAACAGACGAAAAAAATCTTAAATTAATAGCGACTCTGCAGCTTGGTTTAATTTAGTATAACTTATCGTCAATATAAAACACACATTTTAGCTTTTCAAAAATTAATGATATCCCAACAAAACATAAATGTGAACAAGAAGTTCCGTCTAGAACTATACGAGCCTACTTTCCCGTATACACCCAACTTTAAATTTATAATATAGCTATCACTTTCTCTCTCTTTCACATTTAGCTTTAGTTCTTAATTACTTTAAATATACTTTTTTCAACGGATAATACATATTCATTCTTTCATTTATTCAGTCATTCATTTACTCATTCATGTAATTATCATTCGTTTATTTATTTTTTCATTCATTCACTCATTTAATTACTTTATCATGTATTCACTCATTTATTCATTCATTCGTTCTTTCACTCATTCATTTATTCATTCATTAATTCTTTCGCTCTTTCATCAATTCAATCATTCATTCTTTCACTCATTCATTCATTCATTTATTTATTTATTGAGAAATGCCCTCAAAAATCAGGATCAAAAATTTCACAAGAAAACAGGCTTGTTCAGTTCTTGTTGAACTTCGAATCAGTACATGTTCTACAGCGTAATATCTTTCCGATAAACTTTGTTGCGAGCCAATCCGTCGTTTAGATCAGGATTTATATGGGATTGAAATTTAACGTAGGAGCTAATGTTAATTTGGTACCTTTTCATTATCAAGGCGCAAATCTCGCCGAGCAAAATTTTTAGCGACGGAACACACAAAAGGATAACAACGACGATATTCCGTTTGGCGTTAGTTAAATTATTATTGGCGACTTTAAACCTGCGCCGGAATAATGGAAAAATGCGGCAATTTTTTTTTTTTTTTTTAACTGTTCGAAAATGAACAAAAACTGTTCAAATCAATATTTCACGCCGAGAACTCCTTTCAATAAGCTTGCAGTAGGAACTTGGGTCTTGTGCCCAGAGTTTACATAATTTGCTTCAATTTTGTCCATAGGCGCTAATGTTAAAATTTTTTGAACTGTTCAAAATTGAACAAAAAATTGTTCAAATCAAAATTGAAAATGAGATGTCCTCGCCGAGATCTTTCGAATGCAAAAAGAATTTTTCCAATCGGACAATTCGTTCAAAAGTTATTAGGGAGGGGGGGGGGGGGCAGACCGACAGACCGACAGACACACATTTTCCCCCATCTCAAAACCCTACTTTCAAATTTTTTATTTTTCAATCTTTATTTAATTACTTCACTTTTTTTTGACTTTTCTTTATTTTTAACGATATTTTTACGATACATTAAGCCTTCTTTCATGCTTTATTTATTTTATTTTTTTACTTTTACGGGAAAGTAGGCTAAAAAAGGGCCAAGTTCGATAGAACAAAAACGGCCTTCGGAGTAGTCGGTGTCAGCGATAAAAGAATTGATATCTAATGGGTGCCAAGTTCCATAGCAGATCCTTTGATCATGGCTGTAAGAGCGTACAATGTTCCATAATTTATTTTAAAACACTTTTCTATCGGATTCCTAACTTGGCAAGTTTTCATTAAGATAAGTTACGTTCAAGAAGACGATAAGAAGACAATTAGAAATTAACTATAATAGCTTGCCACAACATTTTACTAACTATTAAAAATTGCTAATTGAATGAGTTAAATTTTTTGAATGTAATTTACCTTAATTAACACTTGCCAAGTTAGGAATCCGATAAAATTTTTTTTAAAATAAATTAAGGAATATTGTACACTCTTGCAGCTATGGTCAAAGGATCTGCTATGGAACTTGGCACCCATTAGATATCAATTCTTTTATCGCTGACACCGACTACTCCGAAGGCCGTTTTTGTTCTATCGAACTTGGCCCATTTTTCACATTTATGTTTTGTTGGGATATATATTAGCGGGGTAGCGGGGCCGATAAAACTTTTTTTTCGAAATCGATGCTACCATAATAAGCAAAATTTGTGCAATGGGCTAGTTAGAACACACATATATTTTTATGACAATTGCTCAATTGCCAATGAATTGCCAATTCCCTGCTTTCCAATATTGGTGCCTTCCGTGTTACTTCTACTTCCACTTCCAAGCTGCCTTTATTCTCATTGGTTTGCAGGTAAATCTTTGGCTATATACTATGCCGTTTTTCTTTGTCTGTTTCATCTGGCTGTTTTTGCATCTAGAAGCTCCACTTTTGCATTGAAAAAAGTATTCCAACCAATCCCGAAACATATATCTGCATCTTAATGCTAATTTGTTCTTTCTTAACGTGAAATAACTTTTATTACAAAAATTCAAAAGATCTTTATTTAAGTCTACAATATATTCAAACGCGAAATACGTACAGAATAAAAGTATCGAAGTACGATTAATAATAATAATGTGTGAAAATGTTTTATGTGAACTCAAAACATATTTATTTAAGGTCAAAAGATAAATCAAATCATAAATCAAATCCATATGAAATATCTCTATATCATGTCATTAAACACAAATAATTATTAAACTACAATGTTTGACTTAATACCCTGCACATTAAAATGCTTTATAAAATGGCTTTGCTGAAATTAATCTTTTATGCAAATTTCTCAATCCATTTCTTGGAAATAAGTGGGTATAAACTCGCCTTACTCAGATACCTTATAGGAGTATTAGTTCTATTCCATAGACTTATTTATCGCAAACCAACCTATACTTGTAAATCTTTAAGCACATGTTAAATAATACCACCTCTTAACCCAGCTGTTTTAAAGATGAATAAAATCCTCTTTAATGAGATACCTTCAATAATATTGAATAATTGCACAGTACGAAATAACTTTTAAACTTAGTTCAGTAAAGTCCCACCACTAATCTGAACTAAATGCCCGACTTTCGCTTTAAACTACAAAAACCTTACCGAGAATAAGCTTTACAATATTTATGCTTGGAAATGTTTATATTATTTATTTCTATTAATCCGTAGAGCCCCGCGTCGCGAAAGAAGACTTAGAATACATATATAAGGTAAATGACCCGGTAGTGGACACACTTAAGAAAATTTTCGTACTCTTTTACGTGGCAAAATGTTTTCAAGGGACTTACATCAATATTTGCATATTTAGCTTAATCGCCAACTATTTCTCTAAAAATTAATGACCTATAAATTGTCATTTGATGAACAATTAAGATTTTTATGTCAAATTTACTAAACGCTTCATTGGTATCTATAGTGGACATTTATAAGACACCGTATTTGTATTAGTAGTGGACTGAAATTAATATCATCTATTTTATGCTGTTAACTTGGAGAAATAGTTTTAAAAATGACTAAGGGACCATTCATAAATGGTGTCACACTTTTTTCCCCCCTATATTTTCCCCAAATTCCTAACCTTCTCATTCATCGGCTTTAGTAAAGAGCAGCAAATGTGACCGTTGTGGAGGCAGCTATTAAATATTAGGATCCATGTACTTGCATAGAGGCTTCACGCCAACTTTAGTTCTATTAACCAGCACTAGGAATCGTTCGCTATAGGTTCTGATAATTTCATTCAAGTTTAATGTTACATTCGCTTATTTTAGGAGCCCAAAGATCTAAGTGTCCACTACTAGAGCAGTGTCCGGGTTATTTACCTTACATATTTATTTCTAATTGACTGCTGTTGGCTTCTGCCAATTGCAGCCCTAGTGCTTTCCCCAGAGATTGGTACCATCTCTTTCAGCGACACCACAATGAGTGTGGTACCATCGCCGCATGAGACTTTTGACGTCCTGTTTCTCCACCTGAAAGGACGAGCACCCGGACTCTGTTGACGCGAAATTGCACTAGGAATCCAATTTAGCCGAAAGCATCCAAGCCAAATATCTACGCAAGGGATCTATTACATGCCGCATAATAAGACATGGGCGCAGACCATTTTCTACATCTTGATGATCCACCGACACTGAAAGGCTCGATCCTCTGACCTGGGGCGTAGGAGTCCCGCGCCATTGCACGACAACACCATGCCGGCGACTTAAAAGATTTCAAGTGTGGATTCATTGTGCGACGGCAGGCTGAAAAGTATCGCACAAATACCTGAAGAACGCAAACGAAATGGTATTCAGAAGCGCGCCTGGGGTTCGACATGTGAAAGAAGCTTTACATTCCTAATATTTTCAACTCCATGGTTCCTTATTAAAAAAAATTTTTTTTTTTTAGTGCTAGTTTTTAACCATGTGTTCTAAAATCCGTAAGCATAAAAATCAGAAGATTTTCTGGATGAGCTTAAAATTTGTTTGTTCTTAATACTGGATTTAATTACAGTTGAACTTTCTTAATACGAACACGGTTAATACGAAATCACGGCTAAAACGAACGTTTTATTCATCAAGTTTGGTTTACTATTTAATTACACTAAATATCTCACGCATATTACGAAGGCTAAAATACAAATTTCGGCTAAGACGAGCAAAATTTCTGACCTACTCACGAAAAACGTTCTCGATTGCTACATAATTTTTTTTATAGAAATTGTTGGTTATTTTGAGTCATTGCAAACCGCCAAGTACGCATATGATAAAATTTAATGCACCAAAAAAAAAAAAAAAAAAAACAACTAACCATTAAGGATTTTTCCAAAATTGTTAAATTTTAAAAGGTAAGTTCACTTTTTCTCAATGTACTAGTAAGATTTAAAAGTGTATATTAGTAAAAATAAATAATTTGTTTTCACTATTTATTTTACTTTGTATTATAAATAGTAGTAATTATTTTTAAAATATAAACGTGCATTTCTAATAGTTTTTTTTACAAAATTTTAGGTATTCACGGTTGTTGCGAATAAATTATAATCCGAACGAATTCGCGAATTTTTGACATTTCTTATTAAGCGAGTTCAACTGTATATACTTCTTAATACTGGATCTATATTCTCATTATATATATTGCCAATATCAAGAAATTTGGCGGATAAGCTTATGTTGCCGAAATACAACCTAACGACTTTTGCAGTAATGAAATATTCCACAGAGTGGAAATACTCCACAGAAATTTTGTTGAATGGAATCATGGGAAGTTCTTCATATTATGAAGTGCTTTTTCTCCAACTTCACCTGTTAGTGCTTTTGAGCGTTACGTTTTACCAGTAATTTTGTGTGGATGTCTTAGTGATAGTTCATTTATATGCAACATGCATATTAACACTGCAGTAGCCGACCAATGCCAAAAAAAAAAAAACGATTTACAACGTCCTCTGTGCCAGTATTAATATTTTTTTCTTCATATGTGGCAGCTGTCAATCACTCCAGAGGCCCACTGCTTGCTTGATAAAAAGAAGTCCCCAATTTAACTGTCATGCTAAAAAATAGGTGGTTAATGTTATTTACAATGACGGTCCACTAGGAGCGCAATTTATTGACGTAATAACCGATGCTTCGTTCAAAGTGGTATTTTATAAACGAGTCAGACTGAATTCATGCAATTGGTAGGTATATTGAAACCGATTATTTTTTGCATTATTTTCTGAAGCATAAGCTTCAGAAAATAATGCAAAAAATGTAATGTGATGGTTTTTATTATAAGCGTTTAAGAAAGCAAAAAGTTACATTACGTATTGTTCCCCTTAACCTTTTGTAGGATTGGGGAGCTTTATCCAATTTAATAAAATTTGAATAAAATTTTGCGCACATTCATTTGGGCCTAAAGCGCACCTCTTCTGCCCCTTGCCGATAAAAAAATTTTAAAAAAAGATTTTCACTCCACCCTGTTGTGCATTCTGATTTCTGTTTTTTTTTCCTCTACTCAAGACAGACTTTTACCCCTTGACGAATTTTCTAGCAAAACAAAATCGATCATTTTTTTACCAGTTTCTTCAAAAAAAAAAAAAAAAAAATCGTGTTTCAAGGGGTTAAGAAAAATCATTACACCTCGCACGTGTCATATTTCGAAAAATCACGCGAGAATTTTTCAGTTACGAAAGGAAAAAAGTTTCACGAAATGTGTTCGACTTAATGCAGCTTATGTTGAGAAAGAAATACATACGATTTTGAAGCTTAAGGGCAGTGAGCACTCAAAAATGTCGAAAAAACCGAAAGCATTTTTATTGGCTTAAGTAGTGAAATAAATCTTTCAAAAGGTTCCCTGAAAGTTTCAGAAAAATTGAAGCAATATTTATTAGTTTACCATTGATTTTATTACAGTGTGATTTGCCACCTTTTCATTCCGAAATCGAAACTGTGCTAAATATACACCAGATATTTATTTTTTAAAATAAAATAAGCGAGAAGAAGCAAATTCATCGTGACTGTAACTGAAAAAAAAGTTCCTTACTTGGAATTTTGATAAAGCTATTGCAAGCCGAAAACTTGAAATGCTTTTTTTCTCTTTTTCTCCCGCTTTGTTTTTTGCGCACTTCATCTCAATTAAAATGCAAAGGCTTTTTTAAAATTTGTATGTATAATGTGCATTTTCCCCCCACGTGTTCCTGAAACTATACATAACAAATTTGTGCTTTACTTTTATGATAACTTAAGTACTTTTTTTTAAAATTCTTTTTCGTAGATTTTTTAAATTCTTCGTTGTTTTTTCTGCATTATTTCAGCTTGTATTTTTTTTCTCAACAGCATTTTATTTATACAAAATTCAAAGCATAAAAGTTTTGCTTTATGAGTAATGAACCAATAAAAAAAAATTTGAGACTTTACGCCAATTTTTGAAAAAGAAGATGCATTTTTAAAAATTGCAAAATTTCGTTGTAAAAATTAAAATTTTCGAATTATATTTTAAAAAATCCAGTTTTTTTAAATATTAAATTTTTTATGAAGTGATATAAGAGGACATGAGACAAACATTGTAATTCCCCCCCCCCCCTTAGAGAAAAAAATTGACTCATGGTGTCGACTCCCCTTAAGAATTGTACTTTAATGCGCCTTTTGCCGATCTTGCTAATTTTTTCTGTTTGTGTTCCATAAGCATGTGTGCATTACTTTTAAGTCTGCCTACATGGTTTCAAATTGACACTTTATTTTCAAGGATTAACACTGTTAATGAGAAAATACCGTGGACACTGTAGTTAATTTCTTGTTACATTGATTTCAGTAATAGTTCCAGAGAGCTCAATTTGTGGCAGCATGCTTCCAACGAGAACATATTTTAAGCAGGGCAGTGAAATTAATATGTAGAGCATAGGATTAAGAGAATGGAGGCAATTCAAGTAACGTCATTGGTCACGTGGCGCCGATGAAAGCAAGGAAGCCGTAGCATCATTTTATATCGAGTTCGACCCATCTAATTAAGAACTAGGCCTAAACAAAGTTCTTCTACATTACTTAAAATTAACACTAAATACAACACTATAACTATTGTAATAATTATTAAATTTCTTTTGTAATGAGTAAAGTAAATGTAAATACTGGGTTTTAATCAGAAAAAGCTGTGAAAATAGTCTAATTTATTTTAAGATAACTAATTTTGTCTAGTGAACTCCACGTAGAACTCAACTGAAGATTTTAGTAAACAAAGAGCGGATATCACGTGACAACGATGATCGCTCATGTGTCCCTCTAGCGGTGAACTGCCTCCATTAAATCTCGCATTTTATAACTGCGGCAGCCTGAGCACAGACCCCACTTAGCTGCATTTGTTATCTTGCTTGTTTGATAAATCATGTTTAGGGTTGCAAGTTTGTCGCGAAAAAAAGAGCGCGAAACTCGCGGGACATTCACGGCAAATTTATCGAAATGTTCGCAAGAACACAAACGTAACAAAACATAGCATATCTGCTATGAAAGTTATTCTTTATTTTAAAGTATAGGGCTATTATTAAAAATGGAAGGAATATCCCCTTTGGTAAAAACATTTAAATATTTGTATTGATCAGGATCAAAAGCTCTCGCATGCTTAAAAAATTTTTGAGGCTGGTTTGCAAAATCTCTGTTTAATTTTACTGCTTTAAAAAAAATAATTTTTAATTTTTTCTTGGCACATGTTTAGAGCCTTTTTACACTTTGGTTGCTCAGATTCTTGGTTTCTGAAATCTTTTAAAAATCTGACATTTCGCGAGGCAATAATTAAAAAAAATAAATTAAATAAGAAAATTCACGGAGTTCAGGAAAAAGCCTTAAAAATCGCGAAAATCATCGTGGGAATTCGCGGCGTGACAGACTTGCAACCCTAATCATGTTCGATGAGCTGTTCATGAAAAAAATAATGTATTATTTTGTAGACACATTAGTTGAAATGTGATTTCCTGTAATTTTCACGTCCTTATTTCAAGGGCTCAGAGATAACGCCATTCGAGTTCAATTAAGTCGATTTCAAAAAAGAAAAGAAAGAAAAAAAGAGAACGTATTTATTTTTTGTGTACTACTAGTTGATCGCGCGATGTTGTGCTGCTGGAAACAGTAGGTCTTCCTAAACAATTGGCAGTGTCTTTTCAACAAAAGAAAATTCAATTGCTTCAATCATCAATTATTGAAATGCACGAAGAAATGCGTAAAATAAAAAATAAAATAAACATTGAGGGGTACACATTCACATCCCCAAATTGACCACGGATGTTGTGCTACTATCAAAATCTGAACAAGTGGTAGTCTTTTTCAACTGTATATGTTGTGTTTGTTATTGTGTTGTACGGAAAACTGCCAAAATTAAGAATAAGATCCCAGATACATGACCCATCAACTTATAAAGCACTGTAATTTTAACTTAGTGTAATGTAAGTAAGATATTTCCTTTAGCCTATTAATTTCTAGTTACTTCACACTTGGAAAATTCTGAAGGAAATCTAGTTTATTTTGTTAATCGTAACCGATCTTTACAAAGTAAATAGCTCTTGTAGAACAAGTTTTAACTCTTTATCTACTAATCTTTTGCAAACGATGAGCTTTATCTCTTTATTTACCTATTTTTGAAAACGATAAGCTTTAATTCTTTATTTACTGATTTTTTAAAACGATGGGTTTCAACTCTTTGTTTACTGATTTTTGAAACAGTTTTAACTCTTTATTTACATTATTACAAGTTTGTTACTCTTTATTACAAGTTAGATATTTTTTTTAGTCTATTAATTTCTAATTACATCACACCTGGAAAATTTTGACGGAAATCTAGTTTATTTTACTAATCTTAACACCGAACTTTACAAAGTCAATAGCTCTTGTAGAACAAGTTTTACCTCTTTATCTACTAATTTGTTTTGCAAACGATGAGCTTTATCTATTCATTTACTTATTTTTGAAAACGATGAGCTTTAATTCTTTATTTACTGATTTTTTTAAACGATGGGTTTCAACTCTTTGTTTACTGATTTTTGAAACAGTTTTAACTCTTTATTTACATTATTACAAGTTTGTTACTCTTTATTACAAGTTAGATATATTTTTTAGTCTATTAATTTCTAATTACATCACACCTGGAAAATTTTGACCCAAATCTAGTTTATTTTACTAATCTTAACACCGTTCTTTACAAAGTCAATAGCTCTTGTAGAACAAGTTTTAGCTCTTTATCTACTAATTTGTTTTGCAAACGATGAGCTTTATCTATTCATTTACTTATTTTTTGAAAACGATGAGCTTTAATTCTTTATTTACTGATTTTTTTAAACGATGGGTTTCAACTCTTTGTTTACTGATTTTTGAAAACAATGTTTAAACTCTTTATTTACAGGTTTTTAAAAAACTATTTAGCATGTGACGATTTTCAACAGTTCAACGAACTACATAGAATTGAATTTTAAAGTGCTGCTGGGTTTAAAATTCGGCAAAAGAACGATGTACTAAGAGGAGAAAACTGGCGGGACAGCATATGCAAAGAATTAAAATTTCGTATTTGGTAAAGCCATCCAATAAAACAGAAATCTTGACTTACCATCTTCACCGTTATATTCACTTCTAGAAAATGATGAAGACACGAATCTTCGTCTGCGCCAAGGGGTTGTGATGTCCGGAGGAGTCGCTTCTGAAGTAGTAGAAGAACAGTATCTTTTGTGGACGTCTTTTCTCAACGACTGTAGTCTACTGAATTCTACGGGATCGTGGGTCACCGGAAACTTAAATGCACAGCAGTGGTACGGATACGTTAGTAGTGCCTCTTTCATTTCAGGAAAATGCAGAACGGAGGGAAATTCCCGCATGGCTGTTGTGTCTTTGATTCTAAGAACTTCTAAGTTTATTAAACCCTGAGTTGGTAATCTTCGGATGCTCGTTTCAGACAGATCCCTGTTGTGGAATACAAAAGATCTGATATTCATTTAATAATCTTTGGAGGTGCAATGAAAGGTTTGCTTTCAAGGATTTCAACACAATTTTTTAAGCAAATATACGTATTATATTTACTCAGTTATTTAAACATTTGATTTATCAATAATTACTTTTTCGCTAATGATACAAGACATTATGGACACTCGAAGACTTTGAATGTACATGAAAAATTAATGGTGTTAGGAATATTTGTAATTATACAGGAAGCACGGATGAATTTTTACAGGAGTGTTACGTATTTGGGATAAAATTAATATCATAGTAGAAACGTTGACTAAAAAGCAGATGCAATTTATTAATAACCAGAAAAAAGGATAAAGAAGAGACGCAACAAGTTTCACAAGAAGATAATTCTGTTTATGAATCAACTTTCTAGTAGAAACAAGCGGCAAAGTATTTATACCAGTGGTCGGCACCCCGTCGATCGCGGGCCCATTTTCGGTCGATCGCGACAGCATTTTGAACAGTTTATAGTTTAAAAAAATAAATAAAATAACTTTCGAATTGGATGGCGAGTTTATTATTATTTTTTCCTTCAGAAAATGTTTATTAGTTTGTCAGGACTATTCACCGGATCTAAAAAAACTTCCAATAATATGGAATATCAGTCGTCACTTTAACTATGCTCTTGGTGAGAGTTAATTCAAGAATGTAACTACATTTCACATGTGTGTATTAGTTAAAAAACAAAACAAAAACGAACACTTCTTTTTATCAAATTCGAAAGAAATAATATATTTGTTTTGTTTTGACGCGAGTTAACGTTTTAGCAAACCATTATTTTAGAAATTTTGAAGTAGGTGTTTTAGAAGCATCAGAACTTGTTCTGACAAGAATTAACCTAAAATTTGAAGACAGGCGCAACCCGAACACTCCCTATTAATAATGGACCCCCCCCCCCCCGGTCCTCCGAGTCGATCTTGGTGTTCACCGAACTTGGAAAGTAGATCTACAGTCAGTTTGGGCTTCCGACCGCTGATTTATACCTTATTTGATTACCGTATAATAGATTTTTGTTGATTGCGCCGGAAAAAAAAATATTTTAAAGATGCAAGAACAAACACACACAAAAACTCTTCGGTTTAATAAAAGTACAGATAGATTATCATAATGCATTGACTATGAAATATGATTCTGAGGAAATAATACACTAAAAAAAATCACAGAAAATTTACGGTTTTAAACTGACAGCTGGGTTGGTTGTGCAAAACCGTATAAGTTACTAAGTAAATTAGACGCAACGTTTTTTTTTGCAGTACGAAAAGCACTTTTTACGGTAAAATATCGTTGCGACTACGAATTCACTTCGTAACTTTTATGGTTTTGCACGACCAGCCCAGCTACTATTTTAAAACCGTACGGATTGTGAAAAGGGTTTTGCAAGAACGAAAATGTTAAGAAGAGCTAGCTAAATCTATACAAGCAGTTGTTTTAGCAGTGAATAAAGTTTATTACTCTTACCATTTAACAAAAACTTTAAATAACAGATCCCCTCAGGAAATAATCAAAGTGATTTCCTCCATTCACCGTTTCAAAGCCCACTGATTGTAAGCTAATAAGCGGCCTTGGAAAAAGAGCAATAAATTATCGGATTTAAATGTGATTTCAGCGGCGTGATTAAACGTACTTACAGCGTTCTTAAATTCTTGAGTCCCGTGAAAGCATCATTAGTGATGAGTCGTAAATTTCTGTTTCCTTTCAAACTCCTGAAATAAGATACAGTAAGTATACTTCTCGTAGTGTAATTTGAAATGATTTAAGATTATTCAAGACAAGATAATAAATCATCATTAAGGGTGAAATTGCAAGTGAAAAGGAATAATCAATATTATCAATAATTGCCATGTAGCTCGGCGAAGTCATTTTTCCAATTTTGTTACGTTTTGAGGCTATTTGCTGTGTATCCTAAATTTAAGACTTTGATAAAGTTATAAGGAACACTAAAGGTCGAGATTAGCGGTCGCCACTGGTCATTGGCGACTATAAATTTTTATTTGCCGACCACAAAATGTTATGTCCGTCGCCAAACTTGGCGACTAGAGAAGGTTTGTAATTTATTATTATTTCTTTAAAAATTAGGGTTTGTGTAATTTTGTGACAAAGTGCAGTTTGAGTCAGTCATGTTTGTTTGCAAAATGAAGCCGCGGATGGGGGGGGGGGGGATGTCAGTTTGAAACATGGTTCAAAGTGGCGAATAACTTTTTTGGGTTTACCGGCCACTGGCCACCATCAAATTTTTTAGTCTCAAACATTAAGGAACACTAAAAAGGAGAGAGATTACGCAAATGACCTGTATCTTTTAATGTATGATATAGTCCCCAAACAATCACCAAACGGTGAAAAATACACTGTAAAATGTGTGCCTTCAGTTGCCACCATTTTTGGTTCTACTGAACACCTTGTTTGGTGTTCAGTTGGTGTAAAGTTCAAAATGATTCATTTTTGATGGACTTTATTTTTTTTTATGTGGTTGTCTAAAAAAATATAGACAGTATAATGTGTCTTAGCCCATGAAATGTGCTAACGCCTGTTCGTATCGAAATGTCACTGCGATTGCTCATTTCCATGAAAATAGGATCAACGAGCAATCGTACGGAATTTTTGATGCGTAGATGAGTTAACGAACATTATATGTTAAAAAACGGCTGCCTCTCTGTTGTTGCCCCAAGTGCTCTGGTTGTTTCCGAAAGTGCTCTGGTTGTTGCCAAAAGTGCTCTAGTTGTTGCCAAAAGTGCTCTAGTTGTTGCCGAAAGTGCTCTGGTTGTTGCCGAAAGGGCTCTGGTTGTTGCCGAAAGGGCTCTGGTTGTTGCCGAAAGTGCTCTGGTTGTTGCCGAAAGGGCTCTGGTTGTTGCCGAAAGTGATCAACATACAACTTTCTTGTTGTGTGTTGAGCACTTTTCTTTCCCGCACTGATGAAGAGGCTTCATTGTAGCCTCGAAATAGCATTTGCTTTATTTTTTTGACAATTTGGGCTTTATTTGCGTTGTTTTTTCCTTGTGCTCAAATTCAATTGTTGTTAGGCAAATACAATTAATAAAAACTATTATTAGCATATAACGTATTTACAGCACAAATGGTATAAAAATAAACATACAAATTAGCGATTTGGGAATCGTGAAACGACCAGTCTTCTATCACTTCAATTTCGTTATGGTCCAAAATTCTGAAAAAAAACATTTATTAAAATTAATAACTACATTTATAACATTTTATTTTACTACACAATTTACTATGAAATTATTTGTATAAAATTAAGACTTTTCTTTATATGTACCTACTAAATAAGTGATTAAATAGGAAATAGTTTGTACAAGAGCTACAGTCAAAAAAATGAATCTTACACAGTAAAAAGTTCTAGTTCAACCTTTCACCAAAAAAGAAAAACATGGTGAAATTTAGCTGCAACCAACATTTCGTTGTTGTTATTGTTGTCGCGTCCTCGCGCGTGGCGAGGAAGAATGGGTACGCTGCTCCTGAGTCTAACGGGGCTCTTGTAGGCAGGAGTCCGATTTCCGCCCCTTTGAAAGGTCTCTCAATTGTTTGAACCAGCTCCCAGATGAGAGACCGTCACCCGGGATTGGCACCCCCAGATGTACCCAATGAGTCTCCCATGCCCTGCTCTACCCATAGGGCATCCAGGGAAGTAGCACGCTAGGGAGACTCTTGTCCAACCATTTTCGAAAGCCAACCAGCGACCCGGTTGTGTTCCTCGTTTTTATTATCGTTTCACTTGGAGGACATTGGAGCCACGTCCTATTTAACGTGGATCAGTTCCCTTTAGCGTACACGGACCGCAGCAACCAGCCGCGAGAGGTTGTCGTCCTACCAAACACTGACCTTAGTCGATGTTGCTTCACTTTAGGTGTTCTGCGAGAACCGAGCTTGTACCGACTAATTCCACTGCAGGACCAACATTTGGTAATAATGTTGAAATATTATAATGGTGCTTAGTTTCACATTCATGTTGAAACTAGGTGAAACTGCCCCATGATAATGATTCAATTTAGTACCAAATGTTGGTTGCAGTCAAATTTCACCGTTTTTTTGGTGAATGGTGAACCTGAATTTTTTAGTGTACAGTGAAAATGTTAGTGTTGGATCTTACAGCTAAAATGTTCACTAGTCCAGTGCTTTCTTCTGTATGTTAGATACAGAGAAAAAGAAAACTGACGTGTGGCTACAAATTCTTCGTGCGTCAAATTTGTCACATTCTCGATTCATCGCACTGTAAATTCAGCGTGATCAGAGATTATATTAACGGAAACTTCTAAGCTGCAAAATATTTTTATCTACTTGCAATTTATGTTAAACCATCTTTATGCACTTAAGGGGATTTATTAATCTCTCTGAAAGTCCTACGACGAAGTTTTACCGAGCAGAAAATATATAAAAATGAGCGGATTAACATTTCGTAGCAATGAGAAGAATAAATAATAACTTTAATTAAAGTTACATTCATTTAATCGTGAATTAAGTTTCTATTTATTTCTCAATCAATTTATTTTAAACTAATTAAATTTTAGAAAATTAATTAACTTACAAAATTATTTTAAGAGCAGAATGACTTAGGAATAGGAGTTTTTCTTCTTTTTAAAATAATCGCGTTACCCCGTAAAGTATTCCCACAGCATTTACTTTTGAGCAATTAACTTTTTTTATAGATAAATTGGTGAACATAAAAAGGAAGGTAAAGGTACGTTCGTCATTTAGTACCGTATGTATGTTTTTTTTAAAGTCCATATAAGCTTTCTAATAAGCTAACCGATATTTGATAATTCTATTTTCAACCGATAGAGGGTAGCTCATTAAACGTCTCATACCTTGACTATATTTGTTCCTTAAAAAAAGATTAGGGCTGGAAAATTAGTATTAATTTCAAACTAGATTCGTAAGATTTATCTGGATATTTTCCAACGAAATAAATGATTAAATGGGAAATTCATTGTTTAAAGCAATTTATAGCCATAAAGCAGTAATATTAATAATGATTATAACTGTTTTAAAAGAAGGCTTCTTAACAATTTTGAAATAAACATAAAAGTTTATTTAATCTCTTTTACTCTCATAACTCTTTTAACCGGCTTCAAAAATAGGCAGTTATAAATTTTTATGTGTTTGTTTGTCTGTCTAGTCATTAAAAAGGAAGCATAACCCAATTTGCTGTTCCTTACTTCATTTTATTTTATTTTGTAGTTCTTTTTTATAAGGGTGAAAGTCTAGTGCCATACCGTCTGTCTATGATTTAAAAAAAAAAACATATTTTTGTTAAAAATAATTAAAAGAAAAGACAGAGTGGACATTAAAACAGAAGGGAGGGGCGGGAGGTGGGGATCAGCCAACCACTCATTTAATTGTAAATTGCGCTAAAACGCAAGAAATGAAATTATTTTCTAAACAACATCAAAACTGCGCTGAAACATAATTTTTGAAGTCGAAGTAAAATCATGTATAAAATCATATTCGACTGTAAATAATTTACAAATATAAATTTAAATGAACTTGTAATAATTTATTCTTTAGTAAAATCATATTCGCATGCATTATATTGATAACGGCGTATTTTGTATACTATGTTCAAAAATCGTGGTTGGATAAATTGCGTAACTATACAAAATGAAAGAGTTAACTAGTTTCATTATCTTTTTCTATGATCCATTCAAGCAACAGAAAAAAATTCACTGGTTGTTAAAACTACAATTCATAAAAAGGATTTTTTTGCATGAAAAGATGTAACATATTACATAATCGACATAATATTCACAAAAAAAAGCCCTTTTATTACGCAATAAGCACAAAAACAGTTCTTTGTTTATGTAATACCTGAAAACTTTCAGCTTTTATAATTGCTCTTTTATAGCATGCAGACTATTTATTTTTCAACGTTTAACAAAGGCAGCTTTTTTTAATCATTCAAATATTTTAAACTGTTTGCGCAAAGCATCTTCAATTTATTCTATTCAAAGAGATTTTGTTTTACTTTCACCTCAGGAATTTCAATTTCATTTAAATAAATACGAATGGCAACATGAATAAATTATCTTTTGATTCACTTGTTTTACAAAGTGATATTTTCAGAACATTTCAAAGCAAAGAGGAAAAAAAAAGATCGAAGAATGACGAAATGTTCTTCCTGTTTTCACAACAGAGTTTCTTTTAAAAGTATGTATTCGATTTGAAAAAAATATTTCTGTGAGTATTTTAGTCAAAAACCAAAAACGAATTCTTTTGGTGAAACTGCGAAAGAAACACATTACACATACACAAAGTCATAATAATAATAATAATAATAATAATAATAATAATGTATCCTGATAAAAAAGTTAATGGTGCGATTGATGTGTAGGAATGATGTGTTAAAAATCAGCTTTTGTCTTTTTCTCTTCTTTAATTTAATTGAATAACTTTTGAAAAAATATTCATTAAAACTTGATTTACGTCTTAAAATTCATCTGAAGATCAACTTTAGTTTTTGAGATAATTTTTTAAAAATTCTGTCAAAAACTTTAACGACTTTGAAAACGAAACCATTTTCGGAATTTTCTTAAGATATTCAATGCTATTCTAACAAAAGGAACTTTATGCCTACAATATCTTTTCCCCATTTAAGCATCTAAAATATATAATAGCTGGCGGGAGGGGGGGGGGGATTTTCGACCTATTATTGCATGTAAGTTTGAAGAAAATACTTCCAGTTGCTCAGGACTTACGGAATTGCAACTATTTCTGGATTAGGGTAAACAATGTGTATTTTTCACAAGAACGCCATTTTAAAACCAAAAATTAAATATGCAAAATATATAATATTAGGTTGGGGAAAAAGAAATCCATTATTCTGTTGGTAGATGGCTGTAGTGATCGATATCTATAAAAGTATTGATCAAACAATTTCAGATTTATGCTCATTTTCAAGTTGGCATTTTTCTCTAAAAATTTCCTTTGCTGTTTTTTGTTTGGTCCATTCAGTTGTGAGTTATAGGGTTTTAAATATGGAAGTTGACTAAGTAGCCCAGGCAAATTAGACATTTGCTTCCCTAAAAATCGTCTAAAGCTGGAATGTGTTTTAATACATTTTTGGGGTCCTAAATAAGAGTTCTGTGAGTTTGCGACGGATTCTGACTTCTGCTTAAGTTTTGGGAGTCAAAAAACCGCTAAATTTTTGCACTTTTTTCGATTTTTCACTTATAAATCTAAAACAGCGCATCCTGCAGAAAAGTTTATTATTAGCTTTTTTAAGAGCATTAAATTCTGCGTCGAATGGTTTTAAGTATGTGAACATCGGCCCAGTAGTTTAGCCGCAATCGAATTTTAAAGTTGCGCCATGTTTTCCAACTTGGCTGAAAACTTAATTCAGCCCTTTAAATGGTTACTTTGGAAACGTTTGATAAGGAGAAATCATGTGAAAAACAGAACAACATAAACTTTGTTCTATCTAGTAGAAATAATTTAAACTAAAACAATAATTTTGCTGAATTTCCTCTCCCCCCCCCCCCCCCCCCTCTCCTTCAAATTTTATAATTTTTGTTGTTTTGATGGAGATTGATTATAGAATGTTATTGAATTTTGGAACATAATTTTCTCTAAACTGTTTATTCCCATACAATTCTATATTTATTTTGGAAATCGCATTTAATGTTTCTTTTAATTTTTAATATCGTGCTTTAGTAAGGAGTATATGGGGGGGAGGAGGGAGAGATAGCGTGATATAATAAAGTTAATTCAGACCTTTGAATAAATTAATAAATGAATAATTTGATGTTTTATTCATTGAAAATCATCTGAGCTGAACCAAGAGTGGGGGAAGGGGGTGTCCCCACCCTTCCCCCACTCAGGAATAAACAGTTTAGAGAAAATTATGTTCCTAAATTCAATAACATTGAATAATCAATCTCCATCAAAATAACAAAAATTATAAAATTTGAAAGGGGGGGGGGGGGGAAATTCAGCAAAACTATTGTTTTAGTTTAAATTATTTCTACTAAATAGAACAAAGTGGCCCCTCTTTGGAGTTTCAAGTCTAATCCCATTTCAGAAATTCTAGGATCCACTCCTGAGCACTCTAGAATGATATGTGGTTTCAAAAAATAAGAAGGCATTACAGTGAATAATGTTTTATTGAAAGTTGCAAAAGACATCTATATAAATACATTTTCATAAAATGTATATGTAAGCGGTAACGATATAAATTGTGTACAGAAAGATGTATTAGTTGTGTACATGAAACATGTGAATATGTACAAGAATATGAACACGATGAAATATGTTCAAGATGAATTATATTCAATATGTACAAGGTACTCATGTTGACAATATCTCTCAACGTTTAGGAGAAAACGACTCTTCACCTATCGCGTCATCTAGCTCTTCATCATCGGAATCTTGAGAATGAGGATTCATCCCTTGCTCTTCTTCGGTGATATCAATCTCCTCGTCACACTGAGTGCGATCCAGTACAACATCCTTGTCTTCAGAGATGGAATAGAGGCGTGCGTATCCTTGGCAGGTCATGCAGATAGTGGTGCATTTTATCCCTGCCTTTCTACAGGAACGGGCTGCTTTGCGCCCTTTTTTAACCATTTGCACAAAGCTGGATTCAAAAAGAAGCTTGATGTATGGGTGCCACACCAATTAACACCATAAAACATGATGGATCAAATTTCCGTCTGCGAAGCCTTGGCCCAACGGAATGAAATCGTCCCATTTCTTAAATGGATGGTGACTGGAGATGGAGAAATGGGTTACACACAACACAGTACAAAAACGATCGTAGTCAAAGCGCGGTGAACAAACGGTGGCCAAACCAGGATTAACGGCTAGGAAGGTTCTGCTATGCATTTGGTGGGACTGGAAAGGCATCGTTTATTATCAGTTGCTTCTGTATAGCCAAACAATAAATTCGGATCTCTATTGTCAACAACTGGACCGTTTGAAGTCAGCGATTGACCGGAAACGGCCAGAATTGGCCAACAGAACAGGTGTTGTGTTCAACGCTAGACCACACACGCCTTTAGTGACTCGCCAGAAACTCCAAGAGTTTGGTTCGGAAGTTTTGATGCATCCACCATACAGTTCGGACCTGGCACCAAACGATTGCAATCTTTTTCTAGCATTGAAATATTTTATTAGGGATAAGAAATTGGCATCAAGAGAAGATTGAAAGTCATTTACAAGAATTTTTTGTCAATAGGGACCAAGACTTCTATGAGAGAGGCATTATAAAGCTACCTTTAAAATGGCAACACATTGTAGAACAAAACGGTGCATATTTGACCTAAATCGGACAATCCGAAAAATGTTAAATAAAGTCTTGAAGTTCACGTAAACAGAATGGATTTCTTTTTCCACAACCTAATATGCATAAAGTGCAAATTTAAACTTTTCACTTCCATTTTACTGCGAGACCAAACTCAAGTTGCAGTAAATTACTAGAACATAAACTACGGAATTTTTTTGTCAATGAGATGTTTCAGTTGCATCGAAATATTGCAGTAACATTAGACATTATAAGCAAATTGTTATACCTTGCAATTGAATGCAAAATGAAAAGAAACTTACAAATTTTCCGCTTTGACCTTCACAGAACTTGAAGTGATATTCTTGATTTTGTTGCTGTCAAAATCACTAAAAGAGGAACATTACATTAGTTCTTAGAAATCAAAATTCATGAACACATTTTTGGGGCACAACGTGAATATAAAGTACCGAATGAAGAGACATAAAAAATTTCACTGTCAATTAAAAAATATATTGCTTAAATAATTCATACATATATATATATATCGATATATCTTATATATAAGCCGCTTAAATGTCTTTTTGTTTGCCGCCGATAGCACCGAAAACGGCATCGTGCTGCCATCTACACAATTGTTTCTATATCGAAAACGACTAATAATCAAAACATTTCTCTTGCATTTTGCGTGAGGCATCGCTAGATTTGCAATCTCCGTTAGAAATGAATGTAAACGGGAATTTAATAAAATCCTTCTTTCTTTGTATTAATTTATTTATCGTCTGCGCTTTTTATATATATTAAAATGGCAGCGCTCTTTTTTCCAGGTTTCGTCAAAACTATTGTTTTGACGATGATTATGTTGGATATAAATAAATATTTTTCACAGTTTGATTATATAGTAAATAATATTTTATTTTACAGATTATTATAACTTAGATGTTTTTTTTTTTCGATAAGAATATTTTTTTCCGAAATTATAATATGTTTATTATTTATTCATCATTAAACTTTACTGTTCTCCCTGATAAATATCTCTTTGATTTGATGTGCATTTCCGGTTACTGGGAGAATTGTACATTTATAATATCTAGAACAGCTGTCATTTCGTATGAACGCTGGGCTTACTTGTATATATATATATATATTTATATATATATATATATATAAGAGAGAGAGAGAGAGAGTTTTTCTTGATGTATCAATATTTTGTCCTACTTCCGGTTATCGAAAATACACTTTAGATGGTTAAGACTAAGACTTCATTAAAAAGATCTAAAATGATATCGCAAGGCAAGGCCCGAATTTCAATATACTGAAATTAAATAATTTTAGTAGAGTACGAACGTAATTGTTTCCTTCTTCAATTACTAATCATGCGATTACCATGCACACTTAATATCCGATTATTCAAATCTCTCCATTATGAAATGGTTTAACACGTTCATTTCCAATCACGCGATATCGCGTGATGCGTGCTTTCATCAAACGGCTGATCACGTGATAGCCTATTTAGAGTACATAAATCCTATTTACAAAATAGTAAAAGGGTAACTTATTTTGAACGCAAAAAACAGTAAATACAAACAGAAAGTTTTAGTCACCACATAGAAATGAACGTGTTGAGAGATTCATTGGACTGCTGATCATTCGATTATCAAAATCACTCTATATCCGACCATGAAAATCTCTCGATTATGATATCTCTCAAAAGATTCATTGGATTTCTGATCATGCGATTATTAGAATCACTCTACATCTTATCACTTGATTATGCGAAACTCCCAATTATCCCATTCACTTGCTAACAATTGATTAATACCTCATACATAACTTTTAATGTTTCAGGCTGGTGGGCAGGGCCGACCCTATCAATGTGCAAAGTGTGCAAAGTACAAAGGCGCCAGCATCTTGGGGGCGCCTCAGCGTAAAAAAAAAAAAAAAAAAAAACCGTGTTTCATAAAATGTTCAACAGTTCTATGATAGTGACTCCTCCCAGTTACTCCTTCTTTCAAGTGAAAGAACTTAGCGTGAAAGTTCACTTGTAGCGATGGTAATATACCCACTGTGGTGCTTGATAGAGATCGTTAGATGGTACTAATCCCTGGGAAAAGCACTAGGTCTGCAATTACGAGAAGCCAACAGCAGCCCATTAGAAAGAAAAAAATAAGCTATTTGCTTCATGTACGTAATTATTAAAGTTTTTAAAGCAATTGAAAACGCAATAAAATTATACACAATTTGAATTTATATTATTTTAGTTTGTATGATGAAAGATGGCTAGGGGCAACTATTTTTATAAAGTCCAAGGGCGTCGAATACCGTCGGGCCGGCCCTGCTGGTGGGGAAAATTTTTTTGAATGAACTCCAAAAAATATTTACCGAGTTTTTTCAAGGAAGGAGTTATTTGCAATAACCTCCAAACACTCTTTAAAATTACTCTTCAGTTAATTGAAACTTTGATCCTGTGCCCAATATTTTTAACTTGTTGCCAATCACGCGATACTACGTGATGCGAGCTCTCACCAAATGGCTGATCACGTGATAGATGTTTAGGGTACATTAATCCTATTTACAAAATAGTAAAAGTGTAACTTAGTTTGAACACAACAAAAATTAAATTAAACAGAATAATTTGGCCACCACACGAAAATGAACCTGTTAAGAGATTCATTGGATTCATTGAATGAACTCAGTCTCTCCAAGAAATAAGTACTGATTCTTTTCAAGGAAGAAGTTATTTGAAAATCCTCCAAACACTCTTTGAAATTACTCCTCAGTCAATTAAAATTTTGACTCCGTGCAAAATGCAAAACTTGCCCAAGCGTCGTCTTTTAAAATCTACGCTCCAGAGAATCCTCAAAAACGGTTAAACTTCGTTTGAAACAAAGGAGGAGATAATTTTGTCAAACCAAATGCAGCATCATTAATCCTTTTGTGTCATAACAGTGCAAAGAAATCGTTCTTCCTAGGAAGAGAAACTTCCTGCATTCTATCGTTCTTTTAGGTGGAACGAAAGAAGCATAAAAGATGATAATGAAGGTATATCTGGAGAAACGAGCTTCGAATCAGGCTTTCGGTGATAAAAAGAAATAAAAATATATTTTTCTAGTTTGAGATATAAAACAGAGTGGTCGTGCTTTGTTGGTTTTTTTTTTTTTTTTTTTTGTTCTGTTGAATCATCCAGAATGTTGCGTTGTTAAACACATTGTTACTCTTATTCAGAAATATATATATTTTTTTCAAAGATTCGTTAAGATTACGCATAATGGTGAAATATGTTTTTTAAGTTTCTCTAAGATTATGATTCATAAGGTTGCATTTTTTTGTAGATAAAGAAGCTTTTAAAAGCTATGGCGAATGCGTCGGTCAACATAGTGACATGTGATTTCTAATTGAACTTTTGAGTCATTTAATTTATTTAATATGGTTGTTCAATAATTCGAAAATTCAGACGTGAGAAAATGAAATTATAAATTTAATATGTTCAAGAGGCTAACACAAAACGATTTCGAAAAACAAGCACAATTTCTTTAAAAAGTTGATGATATCTCTAGGTTTTTTAATTTCAACAGAGGCAATTCAAGCAACGTCATTGGTCACGTGGCACCGATGAAAACAATGTAAACAAAGGAAGCCGTAGCATCGCTTTACATCGAATTTCACAAATCTAATTAAAAACTAGGCCTAAATAAAGTTCTTCAACATTACATAAAATTAACAGTAAATACAATAGTATAACTATTGTAATAATTAATATTTTTTTTATAAAGATTAAATTAAATATAAATACTGGGTAATAATCAGAAAAGGTTGTGAAAATAGTCTAATTAATGTTAAGATAACTAATTTTGCCTAGTAAACTGAACGTAGAATTCAATTGAAACTCTTAGTAAACAAAGAGCGGATATCACGTGACAACGATGCTCGCTCATGAGTCCCTCTAGCGGTGAATTGCCTCCATTGAACGTTCCAAAGAAAGGTTAAATAAGGCAAAAACCGGTTGCAAATCAAGAGAGATCACTGTGACCTGCCAAAAATTTTTCCAGTTCTGCAGAATTGGTGACAGTAATACCATTGTCTAATATCATCATCATTATCACTACCACCACCATCGTCATCATCATCATCGTCATTATTATTCTATTATTATTATTATTATTGTTATTATTATTGTACAGGCGATTAGTTGGTACGCCAGTTCTATATTAACTCTTTGAAAGTGCAAATAATGATATGTAATGTTTAAGGTGTGGGGCATAATACGAGTGCAAGGGGTTAATAGAATTTAATAGGAATGAGAAACTGAGGTTGGAACATTTAAATTTTATTAACCTGAGCTCAGCAACTGCAGTAAAAAAATGATTTTGAAAGTTAAAATTAACGGTGAGGAGGTCAAAAATTTATTAATTATTTCGGGCCATTTATTTTGGAAGTTACTGGATACATCCGGCTGTGTTCGCTGTAATTTTAAACCCTTGCAGCTTAAAATAGCCTAAAAATTATTTTTGCGGAATATTTTTACAGAAAGGAGTGGTGAAATGTGTCCATAACTTCTAAAAAAATACCTCCGAAATATTTAGGAAATATAGTTAAAATATAATACAATCATCTATCTGATACCATTCGAAATATACCTTTTTGCAATATAAAATGACGTAACATTTGTACTTCGTTCACCCATTAGTTTAAACATTATCATGCAAAAAGTGCCGAAGTTTCCCTTTTTTTTTAAAGTTTATCATATAATATGACATAAAAAATATTTTTGTTGAAACTTCAGTTTTTTTTTTTTTTTTTTTTTTTTTTTTTTTGTGCATACTTTTGTTGAAAACTTTTTTCAGAAATCATTCGCAAAAAACTTAAAATGAGGAATAACCATCTGTATGGTAGACTGTAGGCAATATATGGTACGATTGTTGTTCATATAATTTTTCTAAATTTATTTATTTGCTTATATGATTCGATTGTTGTTCATATAATTTTTCTTAATTTATTTATTTGCTTATATGGTTCGAATGTTGTTCATATATTTTTTCCTTATTTATTTATTTGCTTATATGGTTCGATTGTTGTTCATATAACTTTTCCTTATTTATTTATTTACTTATTATAAGCCTCTGTCACCCATAAACTTGTTTTTGACTTTTTTGATTCAAGATAATAACAAAAAATAAAAATCATGTTTTTCGTTATTTTAAAATTTTATTTTTCAAGATTTCAATGAAACTTCGCTAGGAGAGAATTCAATGTTTCTATTGGAGTGAATATTTCTAAGTGTGGGTGTACGGTAAGTATGCAGCGAATAAAACCCACGGAAAAATTCAATCGGGCAGATCGCGAATGATTAACTAACTGGTCGCAGAAACTTTTTCTTTCATTAAACAAAAACAGAATTCGAAATCTACCTCCTAGGTCCGATAGAAATAACTGGTAATTATAAATCGTACTCATATTTTTATTACTGGAATATGTCTTTGCCTAGATGAGTTTTGATTAATTCATTTAATTGATTATTTATTTATAAAAAATGCTCACTACTGAAATATGTATTTAGAGTAGCAAGCACAAGATTAAAATAATACAAAAGCATGAAGCATTCAAAGGAAGGAATGGGAAGTCACACAAAAAAGACCAATAATGCATAATTTGAGAATTAAAAACTCTAAACACCTAGTTTTAAAGGCAGTCATATGTTAATATAATGTCCTGGCTTTTCATGGATTTTTAAAACGTCATTCTGCTAAGACAAACAAACATTTTTAATGTAATGAAATGTAGTTAAAACATTCTTATATGAATGATTATTTCTCAGTACCTTATTCGACACGTAAAAATACAATTGATTAAATAATAATGCAGTTGGTTAATACCATTGCAATTAGTCATGCTATTATTTTAGAAAGAAACAAAACTGTTCACTATGAGATTTCAAATCAGAAATTTTTGTGCAAAAAATAAATAAATACATATATGATATAGATTCACGTGTAATTAAGTTGGCTGTTTGCTTAAAAGTGTTTAAATAATCATAGCGTTTTTTTTTTTTTTTTCTTTTTTTTTTGCTTTAAAAAAAAGAATGAATGAAAAAAAAAAAAGAAAGAGTCTAATTTTGCTGACATAAAAAAGTTTCGAACTAATTTTAATGTAAAATAAGTTAACAAATGTCATGTAAAATAAGTTTAAAAAGTAATGTTTTCGAGAAAACAAGGGTAAAAAGTTTAAACTCAATACTTACATCATGGATATGATGGTAGGATCCGTTTTTAGAAGATTCATATTTGGTACCATCTCCAAACCAGTATGGGCTATCCTCCTGAAAAAGTTGCTGCTTTAACAAACAGGGTTACAATATTTCTAGTGGAAAAGATCATTTGAAGGAGATGTTTAATACCATAAAATAAACATTAAAGACACCGGTATTAAACTAAAGCCACGTCCTCCATGACTAAATGCCTAGATACGTCAGCGGGATATCTAGACACACGGCAGTGTGTCCGCCAAGTTCAGAAAGTCAGCCAAATTAAGATACGGCGACACCGGCCAAGTATATTTACCCGAACCATTTCGAGCTACTTTTGACCCCATCATTACCCAAAAACTATTAGACCTACATACTTGAAATTTTGTACGTCTAATAGCAATCCCTTTAATCCCTAGAATATCAAATTTCATTGATGTACCTCTTATGGTTATGGAATTATTAAGGTTTGAAAAGTGTCATTTTTATCACTCACTCACTCACTCACTCACTCATTCACTCACTCATCAAAAACCTAACCTACTTCTAGAAGACTTAGAAACTTGAAACTTGGTATCAAGGTAGACAATTTGGCATATATAAAGGAAAAAATCCGAAACTTAAAAAAATTACATTATTTTCGAAATTATTACCATACTCATAAGTAGCATCATACCTAACGACTTCAAACAGCAGATATATTTTTCTGCCGTTTAAAGTAAACAATATACTATCTCGCTCTTGAAGGTAAATAATTGATGCATTGAAATTCACTTTCCGCTTTAATTTTTCGCCTTAAGGCTTAACTCAAGCTGACAACAAAGAATCCAGTGTCGTAGTTATACAGAACATTTCAACGTTTTAAATAAAAAAATAATTAAGTAAAGATAGGTTTACGGACTTATTACGGAGAAATGTAAACAGACGAAAAAAATCTTAAACAATTAATAGCGACTATTCAGCTTGTTTTAATTTAGTATAACTTATCGTCAATATAAAAACACACATTTTAGCTTTTCAAAAATTAATGATACCCCAACAAAACATAAATGTGAAAAAAGGGTCAAGTTCGAAAGAACAAAAACGGCTTTCGGAGTAGTCGGTGTCAGTGTTAAAAGAATTGATATCTAACGGGTGCCAAGTTCCAAAGCAGATCCTTTGATCATGGCTGAAAGAGCGTACAATGTTCCTTAATTTATTTAAAAACATTTTTTTTATCAGATTCCTCACTTGGCAAGTTTTAATTAAGATAAGTTACGTTCAAGAAGACGATAAGAAGAAAATTAGAAATGAAATATAATAGCTTGCCACATGATTTTACTAACTATTAAAAATTACTAATTGAATGAGTTAAATTTTTGAATGTAATTTACCTTAATTAACACTTGCCAAGTTAGGAATCCGATAAAAAAATGTTTTCAAATAAATTAAGGAACATTGTACGCTCTTACAGCCAAGATCAAAGGATCTGCTATGGAGCTTGGCACCCGTTAGATATCAATTCTTTTAACACTGACACCGACTACTCCGAAAGCCGTTTTTGTTCTTTCGAACTTGGCCCTTTTTTCACATTTATGTTTTGTTGGGATTTTAATTACCGTTCAAGAGGGCAAGAGGAGCAGAACTCTACCTGTCGAACGGTAGTTAAAAGAGATTTATTTATTTTATAAAATATTTTAAGAATCATGATGTAACTTTCGCAGTGCTGATAGTAAAAATTTGAATAACTTGGATTAACTTCTACTGAATATAATATTTTGCTTCTAGGCTACCACTCACATAATGATCGAAATCTACTATTTGTTTGCTTTTACATCAGATATGCATTGAAAAATAAACCCGAAAAATTAAAAATGATAATTAAGAGGGGAGGGCAGTCATACCAAATGGCACATGACATTCTGCAATCAAAAGCTCATCAAAGTATCGTAAAAGTACTCTATCGAAAGAGGGGGGGGGAGGTCTGCAATTGTTTGGGAGCCGTTTATTAATTCCATTTTCTCAAATGACTTTATTTAGCTATCGGAGCTTTGAGGCGATATACAGTCCGACTATGGAGTTTTGACACTTGGACGCTTCTGCGCATGGCAGAAAAGGACGAATCCATTCAAGTTTTAGGGAAGTTCGTTTTGGAGGTATGTTTATTAGCATGCGAATCAGGATGTCAGCTTCTCTGTTTGTTGAAAGCAGCCAAATTTATTAACTGCCATATACATCAACTCGGAACAAATAGAGTATGCTGAACGAACTAAAACCAACAAAATACAGTACGTTCATCATTCCTGCAATTTCTCCCTAGATCATGAATGGATTTTTCTTGGCAGTCTGCCAGGCAGATGTCTTTGTTTGCCGGTAGGACTGTATCCTCATATTCCCCCTCCTCCAGATTGGCCCATGCTGCGCCAGGATGCTGGTTAGTTTTCAAATTAACCTGCTCAAAATGTTATTCATAACTTGAGGAACAAAAATATTTCTGATTTCTCTTAGTTTTCTTTCTATCTTACTGTGTGCGGTTTTTTATTATTGTTTTTTTCCCGAACAAATCAGTTTGATGTCTCCATTAATGAGCTTCGCACTTAAGTGGTTGCACGGCTTTTTTCTTTCACAGCGTTAATCATTAATGACAAAAAATAAAGAAAATAAAACTTACAGCATCTTAAAGCTTGGGAGTGACGCCGCAAAAACGCCGTCATTAATCCGCTTTAGTTTAGGTGCCTGCGTGATATACCTGAAAGAACCAAAGACAAAGTGTTAGTATAAGATAACTTCTTTTAAACCCCTTGCCTCTCGCTCCCGTGGAAATGACGGGGTGAGGTTTCGCTTTATTTCTCGCTCCCGTGATATTTCCGGGCTGGATTGTTTATAATTTCAAAATAAAAACAAATCAAAAATTAAAAATGAATATATATATTGTTCATACACATATTTTAATATAATTTTTAGGGATTAAAAAAAGGCACTTTTATGACCGTTTTCTTGAAAATTAACCAATTGTTAAGGAATTAAGGAAGGCTCAAGAAGCCTACGAGGACAGCGTGCTGCCTCAATTCATGTAGATTAAACAGAATTTTCCGGTGCGTATACAAAATACCATTTTATGCCTCGTATTTATTGACATTTAAAATTCGCAACGTTGAAGCAAGTGAACATGATTTTCTTCGTGAAGAAGTTCATAAGGAATAAGACAGGGAACAATAGAGTTGTAGAAGCGAATAGTACAATGACTGACACCAGGCTTTTCAGGTTTATTATTGTTCGTCTATTACTGAGAATAACCTAACGCTTCAACTACTGATCCTTTAAAAGTCATACTTCAAAGTTTAGATTTTACAGTTTCTTGGGTTGTAGAAGAATTTATGCACCGGAAAATACGGCATGTTTCCCGTGCTTGCTTTTTAGAAGTGGTATATCCTTAATCAGATGCCGTTTTTGCAATTTTTTGCAATTACGCGTTTTGCGTTGCAATTACTGATCCAAGTGAAATGTCATCAAGTGAAGTGATCCTACTTCATTCTTGCAAACCTATTTAATAATAGCAATAAAGATATCTCTCACAGTTAAAAAAAATCATCATCCAATGGAGTTCGTGTGCGTCGTAATTTTAATCCAGTTTCGGTTGTTTTTAGTTCTGCTACGAGCATAAGAGTTTGTATTTCTCTTCTGGAGCATTGAATGAAGACGTCAGACGTAGTGGATATTAAACATTGTGATTTCTAATTCGTAGAGATATTTCTTCATTTGAAAAATTTTTGAACAGTTTAAAAAAATTAACATTAGTGCCTACGGGGAAATTTCAATCCTGCATAAATCTTGATCTGAGAGTCGGATTTGCTTGGAAAAAAATTGATCGGAAAGACCTCATATTGTAGAACATGTACAGATACGAAGTTTATCCAGTACTAAATGATCCCATTTTCTCCTGAAAATTTTTAATGATCATTTTCGAGGATATTTATGATTGAATGAATGAATAAGAGAATGAGTAAAAAAATGAATGAATGAATGAGTGAAAGAATGAATGAATAAACGAGTGAATGAATGACGGAGTGAATGAATATGTATTAACTTTTGAAAAGTTATCTTTGAAGCAATTAAGAACTAAATCAAATGAGAGAGAGAGATAGCTAGATCATAAATTTGATATTGATGTACAGGGGATTAGGCTCGTATAGTTCTAGACCGAACTTCTTGTTCCTTTCCTGAAGAATCCTAGAAATTAGGAACACTTAATGATTCAGGGAATAAATATTATAATATTCAAAGATCAAATCCTACGGAGATTTTCTGTTGCCTTAGAGAAAAATACGAAGAATTAAAGGGAACATTTTATTGCAAGAAGTATAAAAACTCCAATGGATAAGGAGAACAGTCTCATAGAGAGAGGGAAGTAAAAAACGTATTCCGGAATCTCGGGAGCAACTAAGTACATAGGCGGCTATGTCATGTGTCTGCCATAGAAAATACGAAGAATTAAAGGAAACATTATATTGCATGATGTACAAAAACTCTAATGGTTAAGGAGAAAAGTCTTATAGGGGGAAGTAAAAACGTATTCCTGAATCTCGCGAGCAACTAAATACATAGGCGCCTATGTCAGGAGGCTGCCGTTATTAGAAAATATGGGCTTGGTTTCAAATATGCATACCTGAATAAAAGATATTTGAAACCGCTGATTCATGGTATAGAAGTTTAAAATTTTCTACTGGTCTTATGTAGAGCACGGAATATAAACCATGGAAACGTTTCTAGGAGCTGACGAAATCTCACTCCATTTTTCTTCTCAGGAAGTAATTGGAATTCAAGAAATAAAATCCTTTGCGGAAAAAGAGTTAGATTACAAAAGAATGTGAATTCAGATAGAAGTCATAAATTTTACCAGGTTCGGCAAACACAATCTGACTTGCAGAGAAGACTTTTTTCTTAAAATGTAGAGTTCTGTTTTTTAAATGTAAAGTTCTGTTTTTTTTCAGCACGAGGTTGAATTTCTCCAAAAACAGGTTTTTAATAGAATATCCTTTATTTTAGATAATTCATGCGTGAAGGGAATTTAATAATAAATTGTGCTGAGCTGTACATGTGTATATAGACACAAATTCTGACGTGGAACCAGCGAAGTTACAATTGCAGTTAGGAAATTACAGTTGCGTACAGGTCTGCCGGCAAAAGAAAACCTCTGACTGGCAGAGTGCCAAGAAGAATCCATTCACGTTCAAGGGAGATACTGCTGGATAAGGAATGTGCCGTACTCTGTTCTCGTTTTAGTTCGTTTAGCATACTTGATTTCTTCCGAACTGATGCTATTTGCCAGTTTAAGAATTTGGTTGCTTTCAGCAAACAGAGGAGCAGCAAACATTCTGATTCGCGGGCTAATAAACGCACCGGCCTAGCGAACTTCCCTAAAACTCGAATGAATTCGCCCTTTTCTGCCATGCGCAGAAGCGCCCAAATATCAGAACTTAGTGCGGTCAAACTGTACTATTACAATTATATTAAAAGACAAGAAGTTCCGTCTAGAACTATACGAGCCAACTTTCCCATATACACCCAGCTTCAAATTTATAATCTAGCTATCTCTCGCTCGCTCTCATTTAGCTTTCGTTCTTAATTATTTCAAATATACCTTTTTCAACGGTTAATACATATTCCTTCACTCACTCATTAATTCTTTCATTTATTCAGCTATTCATTTATTCATTCATTTATTTACCCATTCATGTATTTATTCACTCATGTACTTATTTTTTCATTCATTCACTCATTTATTTTATCATCTGTTCACTCCTTTATTTATTTTATTATTTATTCACTCATTTGTTCCATTCCTTCACTCATTCATTTAATCATTCATTCATTCGAAAATATCTTTAAAAATCCCGATCAAAAAAATTCATAGGAAAATAATCTGGTTTAGTTCTGGTTGAACTTCATCTTGTTCTACGTCATAAGTTTGTTCCAAGCAAATTCGTCTGTTAGATCAGAATTTATTATAGGATTGAAATTTCCTCAAAGGCACTAACGTTATTTTTTTTTTGAACAGTTCAAAAATGAGCAAAAATTGTTTAAATCGAAAAATGTTTCTGACCGAGAGCTTCTTCCAATAAGCTTGTCTCATAGGAATTTGGATCTTGCGCCCAGAGTTCATATAATTTGCCTATAGGCGCTAATGTTAAGATTTTTTGAACTTTTCAAAATGGAACAAAAAATTGTGTAAATCAAAAAGTAAAATACGAAAATGAGATGTCTTCGCCGAGATCTTTAGAATGCAAAAAAAATCTTTTGAATCGGACAATTCGTTCACAAGTTATTAGGGGGAAGGGGATAGACAGACCGACAGACACAGATTTTCCCCATCTCAAAACCCTAATTTCAATTTTTTATTTTTCAATCTTTTATTTATATACTTCAGTTTTTTTTTTTTTTTTTTTTTTGACTTTTCAATATTTTGAACGATAGTTTTTGATATATTAAGCCTTCTTTCATGCTTTATTATTATTATTTTTCCTTTTACGAGAAAGTAGGCTGAAAAACGATAACAGTTTCGATGCGACTACAAGAAAATTGCTTCCATCCAAGAATACACTCCTAAAACATGATCCCAAACTTTATTGCGGACCTCCTTGCCATATGATGGCGGTGTGGTCTGATAAATTAGACTTGTATTACAATTTACGCTTTTCGTGCTTGCTGCTAGCTTCCGGTGAAAAACACTTCCTTTTTAGCTATTTGGCTACCTTATACTAGTATTAGCAACCTGCTTTGTGTATATGGGGGTTTGTCTCGATTATAAAAACTGTTCTTCGTGCAGTATTGCAATTTTAGCCTCTGAAAGGCGTCAGAAATGACAATGATTCTTCTTGTAGATAATACTGATGCTTCATCAATGAACAATGATTCTTCTTGTAGATAATACCGAAGCTTCATTAATTACAATGATTCTCCTTGTAGATAATACTGATACTTGCTCGTTGACAATGATTCTCGTGTCGACAATAATATCCCTCGTGTCGAAAATAGTAATCCTACATACCGACGATAACATTCCTTCATTTCGAGTGCGTACAATAATAATATTTTTTCTTAACTTATTTCAATGCTTATCTTTCTGACGGAAAACTACGTAATACCTCTGAAACCATCTGTTAAGTTAAAAAAAAAGAACAACATGCTGCTGTTTATTTTCTTTTTCTCAAAAATCTGTACTTCTTTTCATAAAAAAAGTCAAACATTTACAAAATATTCAAGCCAAGGTAGGGGAGGGGGATATTCCCACAAAACGTTACAGCTAATTTGCATTCTCACTCGTAAAAATATGTGTTTATTAAAAGAAAGAAGAAGAAAAAAGAAACAAAGCATGAAAAAAAAAAAAAAAAAAAATTACAATACATTACAAGCTTTCGAAAAAAAAAAAAAAAAAAAAAAAACATCTACCTTGATATGTTTTATAATTTCTGTCGTAACTACCCCCTTATTTAAATATCTTAAATAGGACGCTTGAAAGAACATTAAATTTGTGTAACTATGCCTCTAAATTTTATTTTAAAACTTTCCTAAAAGTTGACAGATAATTAAATTGAATCTCCTTGCCAGTAACTTAAGGAGCAATTTCATTTTGAAAAGTTTAGTATAAATAATATATTACATAAATAAAAAAAATATATAAAAAACAACGTTTTTCTAGCTCACTAAAAAGGTAGAAAATAATTTTCCTACGAGCCTAGCAGATTTTCTGAATAAATTGGTCACATTATGGTAACAGAGTTTCTAATTCTTATAAAACGGTAAACGTTGGGCGCATGAATTCTTTATATTATTATGCTATGAATGTTTGTTTTACAGAATCATTGATGTATATATAGAGTTTTAATGAGGATATACTACGCAAATCAATTACTTTTCATGCTATGTTAATTTTTGAAAATTTTGTATGACATTATGAACAGTATAGATGGGTACAGGTTAATGAATTCTGATCGAAGTGATTATGATTTGTTACATATAAATATAGATTGTGTTTATAGGAGTATTTTCCTCCTAAAATTTTGTTCAAGATATGTATAGTTCATTTAGAGTAAATCTCATTCATATCTCCAATGAAGGAAATTGACTATGATCTAATTAAACAGTATCAACCAGGTTTTCTTTCATAGAAATTTGTGTATGTTAGAAAATTCTTGATGTTTAAGTACATAAGTTAAGTTAAGGGAAGTAGCGTTTTTCGTTTTATAAGAATTAGAAACTCTGTTACCATAATGAGACGAATTTATTCAGAAATTCTGTTAGGCTCATAAGAAAATTAGACGCGAAGGGATATAAGTGACAAAATTGAAAATTTGGAGATAACTGGTGGAAATAATAGGGAAAGCACCATTCTATACTGTGACAAGGAATGTTAGTGATCGCTCTAACAGGTGCTCCGCTTTAACGTGATTTAGAAAAAAGTAACATTAAAGGTCCAAACTTTGAACGCATTTTTCTCGGAATCGTTTTTTGGTCAGGTACTTCCCTTTGCTTCTCACTGCCTCAAATAGGGAATGGTAAAAAATAAAACTTGGAGTTAGTGGTATGTGTGTATATTTCATGTCTTCATGTATATTTGTGAGATAAATATAACATTAAGATCAATGTTGTGAAAGTTCATATTTCGGAGGTAATCCCTTTTTCCCTAACACGAACGCGTAACGTAATGGAGGAAAAAAACTCAAAAATTTTAAAATGATTCGATTGAACTATTTTGGTCATGAGTTGTGAAATATTTCATTTTTAGCCTACTTTCCCGTTAAAGTAAAAAAAAATAACAATAAAGCATGAAAGAAGGCTTAATGTATCGAGAAAATATCGTTAGAAATCAAGAAAAGTCAAAAATAAGTTAAGTAATTAAATAAAGATTGAAAAATAAAAATTTGAAAGTAGGGTTTTGAGATGGGGAAAAAGTGTGTCTGTCGGTCTGTCCCCCCCCCCCTTAATAACTTTTGAACGAATTGTCCGATCCGAAAAATTCTTTTTGCATTCGAAAGATCTCGGCGAGGACATTTCATTTCCATATTTTACTTTTTGGTTTGAACAATTTTTTGTTCAATTTTGAACAGTTCAAAAAATTTTATTTTTGGCGCCTATGGGCGAAAATGAAGCAAATGATGTAAACTCTGGGTACAAGATCCAAGTTCAAATGAACAAGCTTACTGGAGGAAGCTCTTGGCATGAACTATTGATTTGAACAATTTTTATTCATTTTTGAACAGTTAAAAAAAAAATTAACATACCGCCTACGGGGAAATTTCAATCCTATATAACTCCTGATCTAACGGCCCGATTTGCTTGGAACAAACTTTATCGGAAAGCTCTTATGACGTAGAACATGCACGAGTAGAAAGTTAATCCAGAACTAACGAGCCTATTTTCCTATGAAATTTTTTGATCGGGATTTTCAAGAATATTTTTGAATTAATGAATGATTAAATGAATAAGCAAAAGAACGAATGAATAAATAAGTGAATGAATACATGAATGATTTAATAAATGAGTGATTGATTGAATATGTATTAACCGTTGAAAAAGGTATATTTGAAGCAATTAAGAACTAAAGCTAAACGAGAAAGCTAGATTAAAAATTTGAATTCGGAGTATACGGGAAAGTAGGCTCGTATAGTTCTAGACGGAACTTCTTGTTATTATTTCTATTTAATTAATTAATATTTTAATGCGCAATTACCGTAAGTTCTAGGCTATCGAGTGCAAGTTCGCGAAGCTTTACTGTACAATGAATTAAACACTCAGTGACAAATTAAAAAGATTATGCACTCTCAGAAATAGAGCTCTCACTTTTGACTATTCTTGAATCGTCAAGAAATTTTCGTCATTTACAATGATTCTTTACCCGCGCGATCACGTGACTTAAAAAAGTTACACAAATTTCGCCAATTTGACGAAAGGTTTACTCGGAGCATTTTTCACGAAGCCATTTCGTCAATTACGCGACGAAAGTTTCGTGAGATTTGAGCATGCATTTCTGAGAGTGTGTAGCGGTCTTTATGTGCGAAGTAAGTTTGCCACTGCCAGTTTGACTATATGAAAATGCATGCAGCTTAAAGCAACCATATTGCAAAATCAATCAAAATTAATGCAAATGCAAGTGATGCCTAGCAATAAGTACTGTGCCCATCTAAGTAAGTCCTAGTAATTTTTTATTCCCAATGAAGATCCCTCTTAAAACTTTTTACCCCATTGAAAGTAACAGTTGCTTCTTAATAACACTTCCAAACCTCTACTGAACTAGTCATTTTTTCTAATTTAAAAGAATAGTCTGGGATTTGAAAACCTCAAAACAATAACCTCCGGTTATGCCGCCATATGCACAAAGCTGCAGCCCATCAACATCCTCCATTTTAATAAATTCAAAATACTCATAATGTCTCCTATAACTCTTCTTTGCTCGAGACTGTACACTCGGATAGGCAAAAACTTTATTTCGAATAGTAGTACTGCGGAAAAGTTGCTACTTGGGGAATAAAATTAGCTTATATCTCTAAAGTTTGCCGAAATTTGGAAAATCTACTGAAAATATGTTTGAAATATTACTGATGGTTTGAAAATATTGTTTCTAAACCTTTAAACGTATTCGATAGAGAAAGAAACTGGGAAGTTTGTATTTTTTTCTGCTTGGAGCTGTTATTTACCTTTATTTGTAATTTCTTTTAAAAGATCATGATATTTGGAATCAATACGGAAGATGTCAATGGATTCAAATACTATTTAAACATTATTTTATTTGTTTCTAATACATAAGAACTTGAGCTATTACATTCGGTAAGAGGCCAATTTTAAAAATATTTAAAGACATGGTAAAATTGTGAGTTTTCCGAATGTCGGTCGCATTTCGGGCAATTGCGCGACCGGATATATATAAACCGATTTTATTTCTTTTCCCAACCCTTTCCAGTCTTCCCAATTCTTAACTTTTCTGTGGTTTAACGACTTAAAAAAAACAGTTTTGCATTTTTTGGGGCCTCCCTACTGTGCACATTAAACACTTTAAGTCTGGAATCACAATCCTAAACCTGAAAGTCCGCTTACTTACGTAGCAGCCGGCCTTTAAACACTTACCACTAAGGAAATATTCCTCCTTTAGATCTGCTGGATAAATACGGAATAGCATACCCCAAATGAGGGTCTATATTCTATTCAAACGCAGTCGCAACAGTTGTTCTTACTGTTGTTGTTTCTAATGTCACTCGGGTAACCAAGCTCCCCTTCGCAGAGCAACCAGGAATTAAGGCAGTAGGGAGCGCATTCCGTTTATAGATGAGCACCACAACGGTGGAAGTACGACTTGGCTCATAATGTGTTTGGATGAAACCAGAGGGCGCCCCCCCAAATACCCCAACATCCTTTTTTGACCAAAAAGTGAAGGGAACGGAAATTCTCCAAACTCCGGTACCCTCGGAACGGCCTCGGGACTTAAGGGTCCACGGATTTTACATGCACATATTCCCAAGTGCACGTGATGGGTCTTCATTGGGTTGGTATCGAGCATCCAATCTTCTGGTTGGAAGTCAGGTATTCTAACCACTAGGCTGCCACGGCCCCAGTCGAATCAGTGCTATTGATAAACCACAGTACACCGTTGACTTTGTTATTAATGATAAAAGAATCGTTAAAAAATATTTGTAAATAGTAATAATAAATCACAAAATTTAAAAAATTATCCTTCCTTTCAGTCAAGAAAAAGAATGTCTTTTACATAAAGAAAAATGACATTTTTGCAACAATAGGAAAATTGCATATACTTACAAAGACCTCAATTTCGAGCAGTTTTGGAATACGTTGGATTCAATATCCCTCAACTCTTTTGCTCCTTCGATAAACCTAGTAAGAAAAAAGCAAATCAGTAAATAAAAATTAATAAAGACAAAAAAAAAAAAAAAAAAAATTCTGTGAAAGGGAAAATCATCATCGAAATTCTATTTAACAAAAATCGTTTAACTAAATTATTTCTACAAGGTGTTTGTAAACAGTTTTGAAAAAAAGAAAGCTTTGTTTCGCTGTGAATTTCAGTTTCACACACACAGTCAAAGCAACTGACGCATTTTGGGTGAGCCATCCACGCATTTCTACAGCAATAGACGGTGACTAAAATTGAATACACAGGTTAAATTTAATTTTCTGCAACTGTTTTGCTTCTTTTTTTTTAATATTCCATTTTTCCAACGTATGCCTTTATGTTTTTAATTTTTCTTTGTGAATGTAACAACTTTATGCTTAAAGAATGGAAAACGAAAAAAAAAATTGTTCAGCTAGTTACTTCCCAGATGGCGCAAATGAAATTTTTTGTTCTTATTTCGCATCTGTCTGGTAATTAGCGACATACTACGTAACAAGACAGTTAATGTTACGCACTGTAATGTCACTAGTAATATTATTTTCCAACTATAAAAGCTTTTTTACCGTTTTGATACAGCCATTTAATTTCAAATAATTATTTGCTCGATCGTGTGAAAAAGATGTGGTTGGTATGAGAAAAATTTAGTACGAAATTTTGAGTCAATCAATAAATATCGTTCGGTTCCATTTCTGGATTAAAATGTACAAAAATAGCAAAAATTACGGAAAGTTACAGAAATATTAAACTTTACATATTTTCAAATTTCTCATTGTGAAAAGTCAGAATAAAGAACTATAAATGCGAGTCTAAAATTCGATATTAAATATCTTCCGGTCCCATATGTTCTCAGTCTACACATGAGAAATTCGCCGAAAATAATGCAAAATTTTACCTTTTAGTAAATCTTCATATTTTCTACTCTTTTTTTTTTTTTTTGAGTTAACCCCTTACCTTTCAATCCCGTCAAAATCACGGGCAGGCTGTAATGCTCCAAAGTAGCGTACCAAAATAATAATAAAAAAATCCTCTCCTTAATCCCAATAACTTATTTATTTATTGTCTTACATACTAGATGATAGTATCAAACTAATTATAGTATAATTAGAGAATAAACATTTTAAAAATGTTTTACTGGGAAACAAATTGGCGCTTTGTTTTTGTGGAATTTATGCGACCGTTAAGGAGTTAATGCGGAAAAGAACAACGAAAAATATTTTCTAACGTTTTAATCTAAATTCTCTGGGAATAGCCTGGAATCTTCGGAGATGTGCTCCGGCAGGCCAAACCGAAATAAAGTAAACTCTCATGCTCATAGGGACAGCGCGAACGCACCTAAGCAATCGCAATTTGCGTGAGTGGCGAGCGTCAACACTTCGGAGTACAATGAAGTGTCTCTGCTCGGGAGAGCCTCCTCGTGGAGCGAAGAATCCCCAGTGCCAGGTAATTATAGACAGGCTTCATCATCATCACTTATATTTTCGATGGGCGATCAGGCCCGAAGGGGCCTTTTACCCGGATCTCCTTGTCAGCGTGCATCTGTGGGAGCTAGTTTAAATTTGCCCGAAGGCTAACTTCTTGTCCCCAAGGGCAAAAGGGGAGTCCGCATCTCGGACGGTTAAAATAAAGATTAGTAATAATTAGACAATTACTACCAACATATATTTTTTTGGAAATTATAATTTTTTTTTTTTGGAATTTTTAATTTTGGAAATTTATAATTTTTTTAAAAAACTTATACATATATATATATATTTAATATTAAGAATTAAATGAAGCAAAAGAGCCTCCATCACGTACAGTTACATTGAAGAGTGCATGTCTGATTGAGGATTTGGGAGATGGTTGTTCTTTGTACTTAGCGAGTTGTAGTCTAAGAGACAGGTCTTGCAGGGGTAGAGATACTTTTGGGTTAAGTTTCTATATTGAGTTTGGAAGCGTACAGTTTCATTCGGGTGATTTTGGAAGCTGTCGTAAAGCTTTTGAGCATTTTTGATAATGTGTCTGGAGATGGAATCGATTGATAGTTCTTTGTGCAGTGCTTTATTTTTTTTTAAACCAACCGGCATTACCGATCTGGCGGAAGGTTTTGTTTTGCAAACTTTGGATTTCGTTTATACTGTGAACCCGTAAAGAATGGTGGGCCTAAGAACTTGTTTAAAAATTAACATCTTATTTTTAATATAGACAGGCAACGGACGTTCAAATGTATATAATACATTTTGCCGTAGAGCTAAGTGGTTGCTACTTCACATAGTTCAGTTTCAATGCTTAAAAGTTTTTTCATCCGAACAAAATTTTGATTATAATGCCTTGTACCACATCCATTAATGTCTAAAAATTTAGGTTTTGCTTATCAACGAAAGAAAACAACCTATATTTCTACTTAAATTAAACCACACTACACACTTGCTTCTACATCGTTACGATAAATACTCCTTTCAGGTACGGATAGGTGTTAACTTGCTTGCCAATAGATGGCGCAGAGTACCGTTATTGATCTATTATAGCGTTTCCCAACCAGTGTTTCTGGTTGGAAAACGCTAAACCGAACCCCTGGGGGTTTGCGTGGTGTAAAAAGGGGGTTCGCAAAAATAATTATAGCAATGGCGGAATTTTTTATTGGTAGCGTAAAAGAAAAAACAAAACAATAAATTTACATACTAATTAGGAAGGAATGCAAAAATGATTTTTATTTAAATGAATTGTTTTCCAGATAATACAGAAAAGTAATGAACTGGCATAGAAAGCATACATACAAAATTTGAAATGCACTTATTTCTACTTTTATCTGATTTCAAATTTGGATCACCACCAAATTTAATATTTTGGTACTAATTTGGATTACAAATAGGGACCGAATGATATTTATTGATTTTATTTTAAAGTTTAGAACGTATTTTCTCTAACCATTTTCCACTTTTCCCTTGTAAGCGCAAAGAGTCAGAAATATGAAAATTTACTGCATAGAATGTAACATTTTGCATTATTTTAGGCTCATTTTTCATAATGCAGATCCTAAAGTGGAACCAGAAGATTAATTTAAAATTTGGACTGGCATTTATCACACTTTATTCCAACTTTTCTGCATTATCACAAAAAAAAGAAATTAAAATTTTAATTTTCCACCTTTTCCGGATTTTGTATATTTCAACCGCAAAGTGGAACCTGTCAGGAAAACGATTTAATTTTTTTTAGGAATACATATGTTTACTGCCCTAATAATAATTCAAAAAGAACAAATAGTAAATATGTAATAATAAAAACTGGTAGCTGTATTTTAGTTTTTATTTAAACTTGGATGTTTTGGCAATAATTATGTTTTCATTTCCTGTTATGAAGTATTGTACAACATGGAAAACGAATGGGCTAGTAAATTTTAGTTTTGTCACCCGTTACTAACGAATACAGAAAGGGGTTCGCAAGGAAAAAAAGGTTGGGAAACACTGATCTATTAGAAACTAATAAAGACCATAACAATGGTATCGCAATAAAAAAGACAAGGACAAAGATTATTTTAGATGCTATTTGCACTGTGCGATCTGTCGGCAAGCGCCATGTAAAATTGTACTTACGCTTGCAATTTATGTCTCCATCTATGACTTTAAAAAGCATAATATTTATGCTGTAATTGCAAATAAAAACTTCTTCAATATGGGCAGCACTCTTAGCAATCACGCGTTGAATTCACGCGTTCCGTAGTCTCAAATAACGCTCTCAATAGATCTCTGAGTGAATAACAAAACAATCAAGACGACACTCACTTTCCCTCTAGATGGCGGCACCTGAGCTCTAAATGATGCGAAACTGCATTAGGAATTTAATTTAGCCGAGAAAATATTGTATCCAAGCCGTGTTGTATCCAAGCCAAACAGGTACTCAAGGAATCTTCAACATGCCGCGTAATCATGCGACAAGGGCGCTGACGCGTTTCTGCATCTTGACGATCCACCGACTTGGCCAGGTTTGATCCTGCGAACTTTGGTGTACGAGGCCAGTGCCTCACCACTACGCCAACCTGCCGGCATTTACTCGAAAATGAAAAGTTATCATTCACGAACCTTCTTATTTTGCGCTTCCTATTCCATATTCACGTATATAAAAGTTTCGTGCAACATTTTTAAATGTATGAAATGAAGGATATTAGGTTTCATGTTCTTTCATTTTGACTCAAGTTTGTTCTTTTCTTTATTTTTTTTTTAATGTTTCCATTTATAAACTTTAAAATGGATTAGTTTCTCGCAGTGGACTAGTCGGTAGAAGCTGGTTTCCCTCAGAACACCGAAAGTGAAGGAACATTGACTTAGGTCAGTGTTTGGGAGGGTGACAACCTCTCGCTGCTGGATTCTGCGGTCCGTGTACGCTCAAGGGAGCTGGTGCACGTTAAATAGGTCGTGGCTCCAAAGTCATCCAGGTGAAACGATACCTCTGGGGGCGCCAATCCCAGGGGACGGTCTCTCATCTGGGAGCTAGTTTTAAAAATTAAGAGACCTTTCAAAGGTGCGGAAATCGGACTCCTGCCTACAAGGACCCCGTTAGACTCAGGAGCAGCATACCCATTCTTCCTCGCCACGCGCGAGGACACGACAACAACAACATAAATTTGTACAATCGCTCAAAAATTTATCAAGTTCGACACAATAGAATCTTATTGTACTACTTACAGATCTCTCAAAGATGATGCATAATTTTGCAGGGAATCATTTTTAAGTGTTTGGATCCCGACAGACATCAGTGTTCTGAAAAGAGAGAAAAACTAGGTTATTCTACAATTCATTGTGAAATTACCAGAATTATAACCCAGTTTTATTGAGTTAATTTAGGGCATCTATAAAGCATGATAAAGTATTATATAAGTACCAGGCATTCATAATGAATTCAAAACTCTAAAACATTTCTTGAAAAAACGAATAACATGAAACCTCAAACATAAGTTACTCCACAATAATTAAATGTGAAATTACTAGAATTATAACCCAGTCTTATCGAGTCAATTTAGGACATCTGTAAAGCATGATTACTTTATCTATATCGATATATATTTCAAGTAAATAACACTTTTAAATACCAAAACTTCAGCAATGTAATGGTAAGAGCCTATAGATGTGAAATATAAGGATCAAAGCATTTTTATTGCATGCAAATAATCGCAAATATTATGAAACAAAACTTGTGTAAATTCAAATCTTTTGCTATCCGGAAATCAAAATTACCTCACGGAAAGGTTAATGTCTCTTTTTGTACTTTTTTGTTTAAAATAAAAGAAAATAACAGAAAAAAAAGAAAGAAAGTAAAAAATCATATCATAACTTTAACAAACATATAAAAATAAAGCAAAAGTTTCGTCCAGAATAAAAAATAAGTAAAATTTATTTGATGGAGCAAAAAATATTATTAGTGCATCATTGACATGTTTCATTCCATTTGAAAGTAGAAGTTTCTCATTTCCAATTATTATCATGTTCACAGTTGCGGAGTTAATTTTAAGCTGTTTCATGCAAATCGTTTTAATTTCATGCTTTTCTATATTGTTATTTTAAACCATTTTAGTTAACTTCAGTACTTTTCTCAAAAACATTTTCATTTAATGATTATTTTCCCCCAGGTAATTGCAGATGAGTTCCTAGATAGATGATTTGTGTTTGCTATTTTGAATGCACGGTTTTTCATGGGATTAAAAACGATGATTCAGAACTAGTCATTTATTTAGTAAATTACTAGAAAAACCCGTAACGGTTTTTGCTAGGTTTTAAAAAAGTGTTGCATTTCTAAATTTGTTCATTTTAAATACCAAAGTAACGAACAAAACGTTTTAAATTTTTAAAAAAAGGGCAAAAAATAGCAAATATCAAACGGAAAATTTACTACGGTGCGGGAGAAGATTCATAATAGCTCTTATATGGGACTGTACTAGAACTGCGAATATGGCTCAAACCAAGGGTTCAGAAGTTTAACGACCAACTCCCCTCCTCCTCCACCCCCTCCGCGTCCCAGGATTACATCCAAATGACGTTCACACAACAGTTTTCTGTAGTAATTTTTCCAGTTATAAAGTATAAACTGCTTATTCTTTCTGATTAATATTGATCCCCTCTCCCCCTTCCTCCCATAGAAAAATTATTTTTTAAAATTATCTATCCAGTCATCGACCAGGCATTCGTAATAAATTCAGACCACTGTAAAACATTCGTTGAGAAAACCAATAACATGAAATACCATTACGTAAGAAAGTATTTTATAGTTAACAGACTTATTCTAAAGATGAAAGAGGTCTATATTTTTAAAAAAATGCATACATTAATGGCATGTTGAGCCAAAAAAAAAAATATCTTTTTCACATAAAGAAAAACACGTAAAATAAAAACTTTAGGTATATCAAAATTTCTCAATTATTGTTCAATAAAAATGGCTCAAGCGAGCAAGAATGTTTTCCAATTCGTCATAAAGAGGATGGAAATGGAAGTAGAAAAAAGGATAAAAATCAATAGCATTTCTTCCAGGGAATTCCTTCCATATAGCATAGTTATAATAAAAGTTATGTATGGAGATTGAATATATAGAAGCAAATAGTATTACTTTCGCAATCCAAGTTTATTCAAAAATCCTAAATCTTATTATGATTTGCGATGCTTTGAAGACTGGACAAAATTCTGAAAACTCTTGAAATAGAACGGAAATCGTAATCTAGTATAAAGAATATCTCATTACCCTTCAGGAGATTCCAATGCATACGAGTCTTTCAATCTGCGTAATGTGAATATAAAATAGAACAAAGGATTTATTTGTTTTGTTTGAAATTTTATCCACTGTACAGACATAATGGATGTTGTTGTCACAGAAGCAATACTTTGTTACAAATTGTAACATTGCAAAATTGCAATCATTTGCCAGATGCATTTATCATTTCATAACTACTAAGAATGCTTTAGAAGAGTTTATTTATGCATACAGTGAAACCTATGTAAGTTGACCACTTGCGGGACAGCACTTTAGTGGTCAACTTAGACAGGTGGTCACCTTATAGAGGGTGAAGGACTAATCTGTTCCTGAAAAAAGTGGTCAGTTTAGACAAGTGGTCTACTTACAAAGGTGGTCAACTTTACAGGTTTTACTGTATATATATATATATATATATATATGTGTGTGTGTGTGTGTTTGTGTGTGTGTATAGATAGATAGATATATTTGTACACATACATACATTTAAACTACAAGATTTTACAGAATGTAAACATAGATGGCAGCATGTGAAATTGGCCTGTTTTTCTAGTAAGAACTGTTACATTATTGACAGAAGTGAGTGTATTTGCGTACTCCAGAGTTAGTGAGTACGACTTGGTCTTAACCAATTTTCTGTGTGTTGTATTCTTTCGTTTATTTTATTTTTACTCTGTTTTGCTATGTAGGTGATAAGATTGTTTTAAAAATTAGTTAGTTGCATGTTTTCATTTTTGTTTTTATATTTATTTTTACGCTCATTCTTATTTACAATTTAGTTTTGCAGCTTAAAATAATATTTGCTTATGATTGCTTTCATAAGAAAACGCATTTGGTAACTGCTTAAATTACACTTCCTGCTTGGCTCTTGCTTGGTCTTTTCTGAGTTTATGCAAGCCTGGGAGAATGTTCACATGATAAAACTAGTTTGACCCCACAATGCTGACTTCGGTCAGTCAGCACGGCTTGCGTTATTAATGAACTCAGAATCCTGTATTTTAGTCTAATTTTTATTTATAGACTAGCGGTACCCGCACAGCTATGCCCATGTTAAAAAGTGAAAAGGCCAGTCGGTTCGTCATTATATATAGCGTGGTAACTTTTTTACGTGTAAATTACGCTATTTTATTAAAGTCTGTAGCATTCCACATAATTAAAAATTAGATGCTCACAGCAATCAACCGGAGATCCTACACATTTGAGCAACTTTTTTTTTACAAAACACACAGGAAAAAAAAGAAACGAAACGAAACAAAAAAGAAAATATGCTTGGAAAAACAACGCATTTCGTTTGTTTAGATCAGTGGCTCCCAAACATTTTTGTCTCGTAGACCCCTTGCCACCTTTTTCGGTTTTGGGTAGACCCCCTGCTTACCTGATATTGATTTTTTGTAAATTCATCAACTTCAAATGTATTTTCTGCAGCTGGTGTAGTGCTACTCACTGTGAAAATTTAAATTTCTAAAGTGTAGTGGGAAAAACTTAAGAAAAAAAACGCGTTTTCATTTTTCATTTATGAATTAAATTCAAATTAAACGAATCAAATTGAAATTTAGTATTTGTTATATAGAATGACTAAGCAATAAATAAATACTTTTAGTGGGAGGGATGAACTTGAGGATTTAATAATAAATTATCAACATTTGACATCAATTTAGGTAGGTCTAATGTTAGCTTATATGATATCCACTATTGTTGACCCCCATTTTCATTTCATGGACCCCCAATTTTTTTCTCACTTGTCATAGACCCCTTGCAGATTGTCGTCGACCCCTGGGGGTCGATATAGACCACTTTGGGAATCACTGGTTTAGATCAAGTAACCACACAAAAGTACGATTGTAATCCATTAGAATAGTTTAAATTAATAAATGTGCTGAAAAACTTGTGGTTTTCAATATTGTGATTAATTCTGTACCTGAGAGCCGTTGTATATTAAGTTCTTAAGTCTATTCTTCGAGTTTTTGCCAGTTTACACTTAATGGACATACTGAGTACCGACGACAAAACCACTAGCTACATCGGGGTTCCAAACTTTTAAAGCTCCCATCGGACATCTTTACTCTAAGGTACGTACTAAAAAGTTTAGTCTTATAGTACTAAAAATATTTATTTTTTAACTTCATCACAAAAACTAAAAAAATGACTTAAGATACTATGGCTCTCAGGTACAGAATTATCCATTCTAATTTTTGTTTTCAGTTTACAGTTAGGTGAAAAATATAATAAACTGAAAAAAATACAATAAAAGTCAGTACATTGTGGAATACGTTGTTACTTGCTTTATTAAACTAATTAGCTTTATTCAAAATTTATTCAAACACTTTCACATAATAGGAATTAAACATTGAAAACATGCAAGGCATCATCGATTAACGAAGTAGAAAAATAAATATGCATTTATTATTTGGGTGCTTTTTTGAATCGCTGTGGTATCAGACCGAATTTGATCATTAATACCTGCTTTCGGCAATTTCAAACATCTATAATTAGGATGGATTATCTTTAATTTACGTCCGGCTTTTTATCTCGTTTCTTCGAAATCGCTTCGGCATAGCAGATTTAGTATAAATTTAAGTCGACTTTATAGTATCATTATAAAACAAGTATCGTTTTATGTATTTTTTATAAGAATCCCAAACTGTCACATTTCATATAATAAATCAATTACGGTTACATATTGAGTTTTAGTAAGAATTGGGGCATTATCTGTTATTGAAAATCGAGAAGAATATTTAACATTGACAATGCAATAAAAAGTTTACTCGAAAAGAATTATTTGCCTTTAAGCAAAACCGGATAAAGGCAAACACTTAAAGAATTAAATTGAAAACTACCAGTGGTGTTAAATTCAGTGATGTAGGGATTTTTTTCGTTATGTGTTTCGTAGAGAAACCTTTCTTGAAGAATCAAAGGAAATACGTACAATGTGCGACTTTAAAGTAGAGACATATATTTTTTTTAAATTTTTTTGCGATATGTGGCAACCCTGCGCGGGCATACTATCTTTGACATTGATCTCTAAGCTACTTTGACTCCAAGCGGCAGATTGATGCAGTTGTTCTTTCGCGATTTGTGCTGTGTAAAACAAACACATGTCTTATTTTCTCGTTACAGAAATGGAATCTGGAAGTGTTGAGCAGAAGGTATGCCATTTCCCTGCGCTTTAGTTGGGATGAGATTGCGACGGCATATTACGGAAAACTTCAGAAGGCTTTGAAAGTGAGATTCTGTCAAAAGTTCAAGCTTTTCGTTGGCACAAAAGAACAAAGAAGGCATAACGAAGACAGAAAACAGACAGGCAGAACGAAACACAGAAGGAAAAGGCAGAACGAATATTGAAGATGACGACCAAAATATATGACTAGCAACTTCTCAGACTGGTGTCAACACGGCCAGCGTGTTTTAACTTGGACGATCCGATCGAAGATTAACCGTGGAAGGGCGGGCAGAAGAATTGAACATCAACCGGTAAACGGTTCATCAAATAATTACTAAAAACCTTGGCTGGTATGAGAAAACATTGCGTGCCTCTGTACTACAGTTTATAGCCTCAAAAAAGCATTTCAATATTGCCACAGTCAACTGATTCGCTTGATATCGCTCCGTGCGATTTTTTTCTATATCCTAAAGCACAAAATGGCGGTAAAGGGGCGCTATTTTCAAGCAGCAGGAGCTGTCCAAAAAGCTGTGACGAGCTTCTTGGAGAATTCTCCAGAAGATGAGTTGCAGAAATGTTACCAGTCGTGGATGAAGCACTGGATTAAGTGTATACAAGCAGAAGGAGATTAAACTATACAGTATTAAAAACGTATTTTTTTTACATCAGTCTCATTACTTTATTGTCGCACCTTGTATAATATAAGAGTTAGAAATCAGTAGAAGTAAGTTGACTCTCCGATAAACAATTCAAAAGTGTTTATTTTATCCTACAACTAGCTTAAACTTAAAAGATAGTAAAATTACTTTTAGAAAAATTAAGATGCATATAAAAAGGAATTTGAATGCAATATGAATTATTAATATGCAACTGAAATTCGATTATCTCCCAAACTATGACGCTATGCTTCTTAAATTTCTTTTAGAGTCGGAGTAGCTACTAAATACATACATCTATACAGTTGAAATTTCAATTTGCAAATGCATCTCATCAATAAGCCCTCTTAGAGAAAATTCAATTACCTGCAAATGTATTTCATAACGTCAGACAAATAATTCCGAATTCTATTTTTGGATACAAGACGAAACCATTTCTGTTTGAATTCTTTTTTCGTCTGATCTTTCAAATACGAAGCGCCTCAACAAGTCGCAGAACTCGACAATCGGCGATACTTTTCTATTGCGGTGGATTCAGACCGGAAATAACTATTTATGATGAATAGCTTTGACGTTAATTCTCGTAGATAGAAGTCTAAAGATAAATTATTAATGGATCTCGGAATGTTCTTCGAGGAATCTCGAGATACCTCTTTTGGTAAAGATAGATTGCAAGATGTTTTCTTTCCATACTTGATGGTTGAGCCGAGCATAATCATTGGGTCTCCGTTTGGAACGCCAAAAAGGAAATAGAAAGCTTATTTATTCTGCTGTATTACTCTGCACTCATGAAGATTAGATATTCTGCAATTTATAAATAATCCCAAGAGGCTTCTTTCTTTAAACTTTAAATGATATTTTCATTTAAGATAGGATAAATATTTTTCTCAAAAACGGTTAATTCCATATATTATACACGGCGAAACACACTTCCACACTTTTTTACTCTACTTTACCGTAAAAGTTAAAAAAAAAAAAAGAATGAAAAAAGGCTTAATGTATCGTAAAAACAACGTTAAAGAATAAAAAGTCAAAAATAAGTTTAGTAGTTAAATAACTATTTAAATATAAAAAAATTGAAAGTAGGTTTTTGAGATGGAAAAAATGTGTCTGTCTGTCAGCTCCCCCCACTAAAAACTTTTGAAAAAATTGTCCGATTCGAAAGTATTTTTTTTTTATTTTGCATTTGAAAGATCTTGGAGAGGACATCTCATTTCCATAGTTTACTTTTCGATTTGAACGATTTTTCGTTCAATTTTGAACAGTTCAAAAAATCTTAACAAGACAAAAATGAACTCCTATGGGCAAAAATGAAGTGTCGTTCAGGCTGCCTGTGCCCCCTAATAACTTTGGGAATTGCCCGACTTACGAAGGAATTGTCCGATTGGAACTAAGGAATTGTTCCATTCGAAAGAGTTTTTTTTTTTTTTTTTTTTTTGCAATCGATGGAATATTCAACGTCTATTCCTCACCATCGAAAAAAACGTCGAATTCAGTGAGAATGCGTGACACACCTTCTACACTAACCTATTATCCATAAAGAATATTAAAAGTTCTGAAAGAAAACTTGACTTTATCTGTAATGCTGACTCAAAAAGTGATAATGAATATTTCCATTCCGATCTATTATTCGAATTAGTCTTCATACCGTATTTTTTACTGGACGATAATAAAGCAGAAAGCCTCATTGAAACTTATTTCTTGCAATTATTTTTGTTCCTTTTCTTCAATTTCAACCCCGAATTCTATATTACCTGACTCTTCCATACTACCCAACAAATGACTTTTTATTTCTTTCTTTTTTTTTTGGTGAAAAGTTGACCTAAAACTTTTTAGTGTAGTCAAAGTTTTTATATCATTTTTGAGTTATATATTTTAAAATCAATTATGTATTGAGAAAAATTCACAAATAAAAATGGTATTCCGTAATACTCCGTCCTTCCTCTCCTCTACTCTTATTTTTAAGTTAGTAATTCGCAACTAAAATGTGTAATGCTGTTGTAACTAAGCTTTAGGAATTCTCGAATATTCTCCTCCATGAGAATATTCTTGAGAATATTCTTCGAAAGATTATTATCGGAAATGATACAGCTCAACTATTGACATTCATTTTTGGTTTCCCACATTACGTCACGTTTTTCAAAGTGCAAAATTTAATGACAGTCTATTGTACTGAACGATATTAAAGCAGAACGCCTCATTGAAACTTGTTTTTTGCCCAATTCAGTTCATTTTATTCCAACTACGAAATACTGTATGTAATTTGCAATAAAAATGTACGTCTCCAATCGGTGGATTTCGACAACAGTCGGTACATAAGTACTCAATTATACTTTCGTTGTGCTCTTGTGCTAAAATAAGAAGCTTATTTTTCGAAAATATTTATATGTGTTTTGCGTAACTAAAGGCAATTGCCTGCGTAAAAACACTTTCTGAAAGAAATGAAACGAAAAAAGAAGTTTCAAATTCTTTGAATGGTTTCTTAAAAGCTCGTTAGTGAATTGTTTAAAAGTTTGTGAAAAATTGTTTACTTTGAAGCTAGCGTGCTATTGAAAGTATACATTTTATCGAAAGCTAAACTATTTTACGTTTATACAGCTTCGAATAGATAATTATGTATATGTATGTCTTCAAAATATATTAGAATCTTCATTTAGAGGCATTCATTCAGATTTCTCTTTTCTCCTTTCATCAAAGCAATGTTTATATTTGAGAAATGCCTTTTGGCACTCACTGAGACGATCTTTCTTCGACAGCTAATTTTAAAATGTTGATAGAAAATGATTAATGAGCTTCAATTAAAGTGCAAACAGGTGTTTCTTAATTTTTCTGAATTGTTTTCCGTGCAATGTTTCGAGAAGTAATTTTATTTAATTTAAACATCGATTTTGATTGAAAAACAAGTGAAGCATTTCATTAGTAACTATTTATTTTTTCACTTTCAAACTGTTGAAAAAAAATCGCAAAAGAATATTGAGCGTTCTTTCAATTTGAAGAATTTGTTATACACACACACATCTTATATGTAAGCCGCTTAAGTGTCTGTTTGTCGCCGATAGCTTATTCCGAATTTCTTTCATCGAGAAAACTGCATCGTGCTGTCATCTACACAATTGTTTCTATAATGAAAACGACTAATAATCAAAACATTTATCTAGCAGTTTGAGTGAAGCATCGTTAGATTTGCAATCTCCGTTAAAAATTAATGTAAACGCGAATTTAATTTAATCCTTCTTTTTTTGTTTTAATTTATTTATCGTCTGCGCTTTTTATATATATATTAAACTGGCAGAGCTCTTTTTTCCAGTTTCGTTAAAACTATTGTTTTGACGATGATTATGTTGGATATAAATAAATATTTTTCACAAACAATATAATTATATAGTAAATAATATTTATATTTTACAGATTATTATAACTTAGATGGGGTTTTTCGGTAAGAATATTTTTTTTCCGAAATTATTATATGTTTATTATTTATTCATTAAACTTTACTGTTCTACCTGATAAATATCTCTTTGATTTGATGTGCATTTACGGCTACTGGGAGAATTGTATATTTATAATATCTAGGACAGCGGTCATTTCGAATGACCGCCGAGCTTACAAGTATACATATATACATATATATATGTATATATAAGAAGACATGTATACACATATATATGTACATACATAAATATATATATATATAAATATATATATATATATGTACATACATATATATATGTATATATATATATATATTATGTATATATATATATATATATGTATATACATATATATATGTATATATAAGAAGACAATTGAAAAAAAAGTAAAAACGGGAAAAATAAACACCTATCACCCAAGCATGCGCAAAGCAGCAAAAATTTACGTAAAGCAATATATATATATATATGTACATGTCTATATAGATATATGCATATATATTTTGAGTCCGGGAACGACTGCAGAAAATATGCACATGCAGCGGCAAGAATAATAATGAAATGTCAAAGTATAAAAACAACTTAAAATATCTACTAATTTATATTATATTTATTGTGTTCTAGTTGTTATAGAGTGTAAATACATATAAATAAATATATATATTCAATGTAGGTTGTTTATTATTTTTTATATATATACATAATACACATATAAATATACATATACACATATATAATTTTATTTGTCTTATTTCAATTTAAATGCATAATCATTTTTTAGTTCCCATTCTCGCCTGATGAAAAATCAATTTAATTTATTTATGACAGAGGAGAGTTACGAAACATTTTATTATATTTCGGAATAAACAAATCAAAACTGTTTTAAAAGACGATTAAAAAGAAACGATATATTTCTCACAGAGAGCAAAATGGAAACTCTTCCTTTGATTAAATACATATTCAAACAAAAAGGAAAAGCAACTTTAATCAAACACATATAATCAAGTGTCTCGCTTCTTTATTTCAAATTTATTGGCGCTACGTATCTCGACTTTGTTTCATAATCGATTGTTAGTGGCGAGGGTAAATTTAAAATCGGAAATTTCCATCTTATCGCGACGAACGAAATAAAGAAACTGGTTTATGGAAAGAGTAAAAATTCTTAATGTTTGCGGCGCATTCTTCTTCCAGTAACCTCCACCAGAGTCTTTATTCAATTATGGTACAGATATCTGATCCATGTTACACTTGGCCTTACCATGGCAACAGCATGAGGCGGAATTCAACTTCTAGAGCCCCTTTGGCTGTCTTAATTAGAATTTCAATTTAAGTTCCAGTATTTTGCTGCTAGGAATGTCCGGGAAAGACTTCAGGAAATATGAACATGCAGCGGCAAGAATAATAATAAAATGTCGATGTATGAAAATAATTTAAAATGTCTATTGATTTATAGTATTTTTAATGTATTCTATTTGTTATGGGATTGTGAAGACATTAATAAGAACGTAATGTGAATGAATAATTAGAAACAAGATACATTGAATAAAACAACAGATTTGTATTTGAAATATTTTTAAGTCCCACTTCAGGAGAATATTTTATTGCAATGTTCCTATAAACAAAAAAAAAAAGAATTTTTATTCGAAACTTGAAAGAACTTTCGAAAATAATTGCGTATATTTAGTTTAAAACAATTCTCTTATGGAAACTGAAAGGAATTGTAAAAATTAAACTTTAGCAGCTACCTTTTGTTTATAAAACAACACCAACTCGTTACGAAGTAAAACATAAAATAAATGAGAAAAAAAGAAACAACTTTTACTTCCATTAATGTCCTTATGCGCAGCAATAAAACAGTTGGAGGAACAGAAAACAAGTCTCTGTGCTCGCCAAAATAACTCCTCATTAAAAGGGATTGGGAAGGCTTAATTCGTGCTTTTTTCCGATTGCAATATAATAAGACTAGTAAAAATAAAATACATGCTAATAAAAACATGTTTTAAAATAATTAAAAACAAGAAAAAAAAAGCGCTTTGATGTGCTCTTTGCATATTTATACATCAATAAAATTCACAGGTGTGTGGAAAATTATTTGAGATCAGTAAATTTGCGGAAACTAAGAAAAAATAAAAGTTAGATTCTACGAAACATGTTACGCGTGGATGATCTCTTTTGAACTTCGTTTCACACGCATGCGAAAAGTTTAGATCTTTGGGTGCCTCTGTGCAGGGGGGTACCTAATTGTGCTGGCTATTTGAGCTAAGGGGAGCACAGTGGGGACTCCCATGTGCACGCGTATACCTCTACGAAAAATTTAAACTGAAATACTTTTTTGGTAGTGTATATTTTTCATCACAAGTATTTCCTTTAACTTTAAAACGCTTTAAAATAAATAAATAAATAAACTAATAATAATAATAAAATAATGTTTTCATTGCGCTATTTTACAAGCTACGTACCTCCATTCACTTCCTTTTGAATCAATTTCGCCTTGACAAAAATTATTGTTATTAAGTTTTGTTACTGACCTTTTAAACAAAAGGTTTTTATCAACGACTCGGTTTATTGTTCTATTTCGTTACACGTTGCCAACATCTTTCATAGAAGCAAAAATATCATTAATTAAAAAAATAAATCATTGCCTGTAAAAAAAATACTACAATTTTTCACCTTTATATATTTCTTGTATTTTTCAAAATTTTTTTTTATTAAGAACTCAATTGTAACGACATAATAATTTTTATTAATAAAAGAGTGTAATAATGTAAGAGTTAATCCGAGCCATTTTACAAAAACTATATTCAATTGATTGGTTTTTCTGGACACTTAATCGTGTTTTTGCAAAGTGATCAAATAATGTTCTCAATCCTCTTTAGGAACTTTGGTAAATTAATTTATCACCCTCAAGTAATCCCCTATAGAAATTCATCTGAAGTAAGGCTTAGAAGGAACGTCTAAGTTTCTAATTCTGCAATATATACTCAGTGGCATTTAACCCAAGTATATGTTTGTTTGTGCGTTTGTAAGTTCGCTATAAAACCCAGACCAATGGACAGATTGGAATGAAATCAGACGCACAATTCAATCATCCCCAAAGAAAGGTAACGGACGAAGTTCCAGATGAAAAATTATTATTAGTATTATTTTTTAATTCCAATGTCAACATCATTATTTATAATGGGCTGCGTAGCGTTTGTTCTTAACTATTGCAGACCTAATGCGCTCCCAGGGATTGGTACCAACATTTTCAGCAGCACCACAATGAGTGTGGTACCATTGTCGCAAATTTTTGACGCTCAGTTTGCCCCTAGATGGCGGCACCTAAGCTCTAATTGATGCAAACTGCACTAGAAATTTAATTTAGCAGAGAGTATCCACGCCAAACGGATACTCAAAGGATATTTAACATGCCGCAGAATCATACAACAAGGGCGCTGGCGATTTTCTGCATCTTGAAAATCCACCGGCTTGGGCCAGGTTTGATTCTGCGAACTTGGTCGTACGAGGGCAGTGCCTTACCACTATGCGACAATGCTGGCATTTATACGGAAATGAAAAGTTATACGAAAATTCATCCTCTTGGGCCAGTTTTGGTTCTTCGAACTTGGGCGTGCGAGGGTAGCGCCTTACCACTGCGCCACCCTGAAGGCACAATTTCAACATTTGTTACGACAATTAAAAAAGAATCATCCCATTCCCTTAAATTGTAGTATACCAGGAGCTGATAAAAGACTACGTCAGATACAATTTGTTTGAAAACTCTAGAATAAATAAAACGTTAATTATTCCCCAAAGAATGTTAATTCTTGTAACGCGGATTAAGCTAAGCCTTATTGTTCAATGAACATTTTCGCGAGAATGAATTCCAATTAATCGCTGTTGTAAAAATAAGCCCATAACTTTTAATTCTAACTTAATTGTTAATTTTTTAAGACCAATTTTCATGCTTTCAACTTACATATGGCTGCCATGTTTGCACAATATTTTTATTCCAAAGGGAAACGCCGGGTAATTTTGATAGTTATAAAATAGTTATATATCAACTTTCAGTTTAAAGAAGCAAAACCTTCTGAAAAATTCTCCCGTATTTATACTCTCTCGCAGCTTGATTACGTATTAAAAGGAAACTGAATATTACGCATTTAAATTAATCATACAATAAGATGTCTAAGTAAAAAGTAATTAACGTTTCATACATTTTAAAATATTTACATTTTGTAACTGTCTTAATCAAATGTAAATATTTTCAGCTTATTAATTTTCTGTTGCGAAATAAAACCTTGGGAATACTTTATATAAGCATTCCCGATGTACTGTTTAATTGCTTTTTTTCTACGTTTGCGTTGCAAATTAATTTATCACGATGATTAATGAGCAAGTAATTTTATCAAACTAGTCATTGAAGTCTATGAAATGTTTTTTGGGAAACATAAACACTGCTCATGTTTTGAAAAAAATATTTCAATTTAGTAGCGTACAATGACTACTAAATTAAAATATTGGAGTACAATAATTATGTTAACCATTTTTTAGAAAATATCCTTCGTAACTGCATTTGTAGACTTAAAGAACGTCCATCCTCACCCTTAAAAATAATTTCTTTCTTTCTCTCACGTTCTTTTTCGCTCTACCCCCCTCCCCCTTTTATTTATTTGATTAAAATTAAAATCCAAGACACTGTAAACTTTTGTGAAAAGACATAAAATAAGTGCATTTCGTTTCTAACTTTAAAATGATCTACTATTTTTTCTAGTGTAACAAATTGATTTCTCAACTAATCAGGTTTTTTGTTTTATTAAATCAACACTTAAAAGAAAGTAATTTTACCGTTATAACGTTTCTTAAAACTTGTTTCTTGAACTTGATGTTGGTATATAGGATGTTTGGTTTTGGAGGAACTTCTTTTTTCAATGATTAAACTGAATAATTTAAATCAAGATATATTCGCCACTGATGATAATTCCTCGCAGTAAAATTCTACAGAATTTAATCTCGCAATCTAAACTCAAAACTAAATAAATAAATAAATAAAATAAAATTCATTCAAAAAATCGCTGTTGCATTGCAGTATTTCTCTCATATAAATAAATGCGTTTTCTTGCGACTTAAACGTATTTTTAACTTAGGTGAAAAAGGAAAGGAAAACAGAAGTTTTATTTCTCGCAAGATGCGTCTACTTCAAGAATTAGAAAAACAATATCTATTTTCTAGTATTTTATTAATTTTCGTTTTCGCCAAACTGGTACGCAGCACATGGTAAGCGCATTAGTGTTGCTGGAAAAGCAAACATTCCGAATTCTTCCCTTCGCTGAATTGTTTCTAGCGAATTTTCATTTCTAAGTTATTTCTGGAAACTTTTGCATTTGACTCATATTAAATTTTAAAAAATTTCAGTCACAGTTCAAAGAAATCTATATTTTAGTTTTTATTTTGCACTCGGCTGTAATTAAACGCAGAAATGTATTTGTTGTCCATAGAAAAGTGTAGTTTCAGTTAGGATGAATTGTTTTTGAAATGGAACACGCCATGGTTTAAAGTAACAACAATAATAGGACAAATGGATTAGAATGTTGCGCTTTATTCGCCTGCTTTAAATATTTAATGATTTAATTTATTTCTAGCACACATGTATATATATGTATATATATATATATATATATATATTTTGTATTGTATATACCTAGTGCGTCAAAGAATTTTTATGACTAGGTTCATAAAATAAAATAAAAACTAGTAATTATGTTTTTTAAGTATTTTTATTCAAAATAAGCTCTTTCGGCTTCAATATATCTGTTACAGCGGTTTAACAACGATTCGATTGCCTTTTCCAGCTCACATCGTAGGACTGCCTCCAGCTGGCGTCGAGGCTGTTTGTATGGGGTCAATGTCATCAAAGTAAAAAATGAAACATAGTAAAAAAATGAACTGAGGTTTTGGCAGTGGATCATCTGATAGTTAAGAAGTTTCACGAATGATTGATAACACAGATAGCGCCATTATAAGCTGAGTTCCAGCTGTAGTTTTAAATATTCTTTGACACACTCTGTATAAACAGCTTTGTACACATATTTTTTTCTGGAAATATGAATTATTAAATTCTCAACTGTTAACCAGTTATTCATACTTTTCCTTTAAGATGTCAAGATGTCCCAAAACCACCCTATGTTAGCCATTTAGTACGTGTCTGAATCACTCTTGTTCAAAATAAAAATAAAAAACATTCTATTTGACTTTTTCAACATTTATTCTGCCGTTCCAAAATTGGTTCGAATAAATAAGAACATCAGAAAAAAGGCCCATTAAATGACTGCATGGTATTTGAAATATTGTTCATGCTTTGACGCGAAAGCAAAAGTTATTTCTTTCAAGATCCTTTAAACTTATTCCCGCAAAAATTTTAGAAAAAATTAAGAAAATAAAAAAAATTAAGAAACAATAATTCTTCAAGATAATATTTTGCCATTTTTTTTAAGTTCATAAGTTCATAGACAACTTACTATGAACTTTGAAAAATGAACATGGATTCAGCAAAAAATTACTTGTCTGTTCATTGTTTTTAAATCTGTTATATTTTAAATCATGTCAAAAAAAAAAAAAAAAAAGTTTTCTTATACATTATGTTAAACATTTTTTTTTCGTTCTAACGGGGCTGCGTATGGTCACTAACCTTTCCACACCTAGTGCACTGCCTGGAAACCGGCCTCCATTCTTTCAAGTTAAGTAGCATAACTATCGGCGGATGCCATTTCCACTTGAGAGAATTTTGACTAGAAGAATCCCCACTGTACGCTTTGATCAGTTTTGTAATAGTGCTCATACAGCCAGCACTATTACACTCAGTTTTCCCCTAGTGGCGGCATATGAGCTCTAATTGATGCGAAACTGCAGCAGGAATTTAATTTATCCGAGAGTATCCAAGCCAAACAGATACTCAAGAGATCTGTTAAGTATTTAGCTCCAAATGGGCCACTCCCGCTCCGCTCGGCGCGTCGCCAAGGAGCGAACCCCCCTTTGGGTTGCCTATCTCTCGCCCCCGGAGTCGGGCAGACGCAGAGTGCACATATCAATTGTATGTTCTCTCCATTCAATATCTTATCATGCTAAGAGAAATAAAGGTTGTGATTCATTAAAGTTATGAGTTATTTGATATTTACAAGGATCAGCAATCACCATTCCTATAATACAGTCCACTTCGCATCACGCATTTTACAGGATCTTTAACATGCCGATACGACATGAGCACTGACGATCTTCAATTTGAAAATATACCGACCAGGTTTGATACTGCGAATTTGGGCGTACGAGGCCAGTGCCTTACCATTACGCCACCTGCCGGCTTATGTTAAACACAGTAATGCATACAACACAAATAGGTATGTTCACTTATGTAGCCTTACCCTAAAATCTAGTACTATGCAATTTTCCTTTCAGATTTGATTTTTCCTTCACATCTTCGTTAAATGTTTAAAAATTATTTACAAAACTAAAATTGCAGCTAACTGATATGTTGAACTAACATCGATAATTTTAATTAATATGAAAAACTTATTTCATCACAAAATTAAGATATCCTCCTACACTCCACCCAATTTCATAACAGCAGGCACAACTACCCATAAAACTTCCCATGGGCACTGCAGTAACAGAGAATGCGCAATCCTAAATTTCCAAGTTTAAAAACGCTTTCCCAAGGATTGAATAAATTAAAAAGTTTACCAAACTTATTAACATTCAATAATCGCGTCTTTGGGATTTTCGCACAACAAATAAGAAATCATAAATTGCTGATTCACTCAACACTTCAGCTAATTACCAAACTTGCAAATTGCTATAGATTTTATATAGGAAGTTATTTGTAAAAGGTGTTGGTGGTAAACAACATGCCCCTGGCTTTAGGGACAATTAAGTTCATGAACGCAGTTCGCCTCGTTTTCCAAAACTCATTAAGGCTCAAAAAATAGTTTCCACTCTGGAGTTTCGGTTTTTAATTAAACTAAAAGCTTTAAACCCTTTTACGGCGAACGCGACCAAATCATTTGCGATTTCTAAATAAACATTTATCTTGATGGAGTTATTTTGTATTTTTTTAAGGAAATAGTTGTGTTATGAACATTTTATCATTGGCACATTTTTTTTTAATTACAGAGAAGTTTATTTCGATTGAAATTTAGTGGTTCGTTTGTACCAGTGTTCGCCAAACTTTTGAACATACTGAGGAACTGTACTGTTTTCAAAATTACCTTGCGAGCTAAACCCCCTCCCCGCCTCCACTGAAAATTAAAAAAAAAAAAAAAAAAGACACAGGACAGAAATAGTAAAAAACTTCATTTCTCAGTTATTTAACAACTGTCAGTTATTGTATGATACGTGGCACGCAGCAAGTTATTTTCACTGCTACAGTAGTCATACTGTAAGGAAAACATATGTACAGAGTTTAGTTCGGTTGTAATTTAATTGCAGAAATGTGATGATACAAATGGTGGAAAAATTCAACGCTAAGCGCTAAGAAGTCTAAAATTCTTTGAACTAAAAAATGAATTTAAATAAAACTTATTAAAACATTCTAGTAAAGGTAAAATTAATTATTTCTTTCGTCTGGATTAAAAAAAACTGTATTTTTAAAATTGAGACATGACCCAGGTTTTTCTATAAGTAATGTAAACATGTAAAAATATTAGACTAAAAATAAACAATGCTATAAAAGATTGTTTTTACTGATTTTACATTTATTCATATTTTAAATATTGGAAAAATCATGCATTGGCGCCAATAGCTTTAAATGCTTCATTGCCGCATCCTTTTAAAGCAAGCCAGTTTTTCACTGCTAAAATTATTGTGTGGTTAAGAAAACATAGGTGCAGAATTTATACTGGTTGCAATTTAATAAATATCTTTATAGTGAAAATAATGACTGTCCTTAACATTTAATTACTCTTTTCGGGCCACGCGCTATTCAAAATAAATATTGGAGAAGTTTTGGAAATCAACTAACAATCGTTGCGTAATAATTATCAGGCTAACCAACTGAACACGTATCTACCAATAATTACCCCGAGAGCTACTTGTAGCTGACGACCTACAATTTAGCCGACTTCAGGTTTATACGAACCTCGAACATACGAACACTCGTAATTTTGAGAACTTCGAGTCTATTCCAGAATATATTTGAGAGGAGCTCAGTTTTTAGCTTTCGAACCATGGATCTAGTACTGAAAATGTGCTTCTAAAACTAAAATAATTGGTAGTTTTTTTTTTTTTTTAATTTTCACTAGTGCATTACCATTTGGCTTTGTTTTGTATTTGATTACTCATAAAAATCTCCAACGTCTACATTTTTTACAAATATTGCTCTTCGCAATGCAAAAGAGGTTGATGCAATAGAACAATCAAGTTACTAAAATAATCAGTTAAAACAAATCAAATGTGACAATGTCTGATTGACTTAAACGTAAATTAAGCTTAGCAATGACCTGTTGAATTTGCTTTAAAGCCAAAATAAATGCAACAATTCTTACAAAAATAGCATCAATGGAGCTTCCAATTTTTGCAAGTATTTGGCAAATAAAATAGGAAGCACCTTTAATGTTTTATTTTAATATTTGAACAAGTAATTCTAAGATTGTTTATTGTATTCACGAGAACAACCTCTAAGTTAAAAGTTCTGGTAGCAAAAGGAGTGGAAATGTCTGTTCCTTTAAACAGTAACCAATCATTCTTAAGCCTCAATTGATGAACCTACAGTTTTTTTTTTCTTTACCGAACCGAAACAATTGTTCTGAGAATGCATGACTGCTTCTCAAATATAAATTCAGTGACGTCAACGTCTTACGATGAGCTGAAAGATAGTCGGGAAATTTTTCGGAAATGAGTTTTCGATCTCGCCTGATGTATTGAAAAATAACGCTCGATTTGTTGGTGGATAAAATGGTTTCGTAATACGTTCTCGGGTAACTTCTCGCCAAAATAAATCGTGCGTTTTTATTAGGAAATATGTACTTCCGAAAACGAGAAAGCGAGTTGCAGAAGTCCACTTGCCGAATTTTCAAATTACCAGCAATTTTATTTACTCACTTCATGCTGATGTAGTCTTCGCACTATTTAAAAAAACATTTTTTATGGACCCTAAACCATGAAATTTATTTTTAACTCGGCTGTTTTCACGTAAAGGAAGAAGCTTTATTTTTGGAAATATATATATTTTTTAACTATTACCTACTTGTGATTGTTTGTTAAAATGAAAAAAAAAAAGATTTGATATTTCAAATTTTGGTTAGATCATGAGATCATTACTGGTAGGGAGAAAACATTTTTAAAAATCGATTAGTAACTTCGGCTGTTTTTTTTTTTTTTACAAAATGGCATCTGTTGTAAAGATATTAATTTAATTTTTTCTTGTTTTTTTTAAACTTAAAAAAATATATTAATGAACCAATAACAATAATCTTAAAAATAATGAATTTTGAGCTATTTTATAACTTCTTCAAAAATAACTAGGATATTTTTTTTTTGAATTTACACGTTAGTTAGAACACATTTGATGTAGGGAAAACCGTATCTCGTTGAAATTTGCATTGGAAGTATGTACCAGCAGCGAATGGGTTAAAAATTTCAGTCGCTTCACTATGAGAGTTTCTAATAACAATTAATAAACGGCGCATTCGAAAATGCAATATAAAATTATTCATCACGCTACTCATAACAAAATTACTCATGGTAAATGCTTTAAAAATATGTTTATTAAAATTGCTAAAAATCTTTAGCAATTTTAAACAAGCAATTAACTATAATAATAATATAACTTTGTGCAAAGTAATAGAAATAAAATTTCACGTTAATGCGTTTTAATGCTCATTTGTGCTTTAATTTAACGTGAAATTTTATTTCTAAGCAATTAACTGTTCTTTATGTTCTGAATTCCATATGTACCTTTTTTCAGAACTTTTATTTTAGAAGTTTATTTAAAATAAAGTGTTCCATTTCCCAGTGGCATGCCGGAAATTAGAAGTTTCAGAACCACTGCAGTGGGAATTTATAAATATCAAAAGAGTAGCAAAAATTATTCAGTAGTTTAAAACCTAAAAGATTATAAGCAACTTTGTGTAAATAAAAATATTATCTCAAGCAGAGCAACAAAATACATAATTTTATAAATGTTTAAAACCGCTATTTTTTCCCCTTTTTATTCCGTAACAACTTTATTAAGTTATTTGCTGAAATAAAAAGATTTAAAAAAAAGAAAGTTATAATTGACTTAATAAAATATTCAAAAGGTGAAAATTACCATAATATTTTAGATAATAAAAGCTTTTCGTTTACTTTTACCAACTAATAAAAAGAAAATAGAATGTTCTTTTGAATAAAGATCACGAATTCAGAGGGAATTCAAATAATAAAAAACACCTAGACGATTTATATGCATATAAAATTTTAAGAAACATAAAAGGAAAATTATTAGAAGGGGAAAAAATGCTTCCACCTTTATTCTACTTCATATGTATGGTACTAACAATTTTAGTTTAAGAATAAATTTGCATACAAAAAATTGCAAATTAAATCAAAGGAAAAACTTCTAAATTCTCTAGTGCAGTGTTTCCCAACCTTTTTATCACCGCGGACCGGTCAAGGTTTGATAATTTTACCGTGGCCCGCTGCGGCGAGCAATACCTTCGGGGCCCAGTTTTTTTTTTAAATAAATGAAATATTAATGAAGCAGAGATGTTTTTAATTTGGGGTATAAACTTAGGAATTTAAATTCAGCTTTAATGAAATGGGTGACCCTCTCCCCGGTACCATTTGATCCATGGACCTGTACCGGTCCGCTGACCGGGGGTTGGGGACCACTGCTCTAGTGCAGTGGGGGAATGGGTTTTTGGGTTCAACATAATATTGCTTGATACATAAAAACAGTTTATTACTTTTAAAGGTTCCGGCATTAAAGATTCAAATACGAGTATGTTGTGCAACTTTGTAAGTTTGCTGTTGTATGTGAACTAATACTGTTCGATTTAATTGGGACAGATGGAGACAACGATTTTTTAAAAAACTTTAGCTTTCAAAGTAGACTGATAAATCTCTGACTGATCTCTCTCTAAATTATTACGAAGTATGTCCTGCTCTAACAGAAATGACCTCTTCAACACTTCTTGACATATACTCCATTGGTGTAGTGCACATATTCTTGACTTCATCGTTATTAAACCACACCTGTATAGCTCTTTTTATTGTTTGTTCTGTTGCAATTTATCTAAGCTTCTTGAGAACATGACATAAGTTTTCAATAGGACTTAGGTTTGGTTAATTACCAGGACAATCAACCACTTTTATTTTATTTTCCCGCATACAAGTCTGTACCGATTTCAAAGTATGACAAGGGGCTAAGTCATGTTGAAATGTTCCATCAAATATTTCCATGAGTGAAACAAACCTACTGTGTAATATTTCTATGTATTTGGCAAAATTCAGCATGTCTATTAGAGTAACTAAGTTTCCAGGGCCATTGGTTGAGAAGAGAACCGAAAACATCACTAGTAATCACATACCAACTCAGACAAAAAAAAAACATGTTTGTCCCAATTAATTCGAACCGTATTGTATTACATTAGCAAGAAGCTTTGTTCGGGCAAAGTAAATGTTTTCAAAATATCAGAATGTAACATAAATTACACAAAAAATAGTTAAAGAAATGTAAAAAGAAAAGTAAAAATAAGTTAAATTAATTTATTTCCCGAGTGGAGCTGATTGTCATATGTGTAGATGGGCGCAATGTCTATAATTATCGTCGTATCAGCTGTCAATCTGATTCGGAGCGTGTGAGTCACGGGAGACGGATGCTTGTGGAACGTACCATACTAGGCTTGTAGAGGGAACAGGAAGATGCGAGACATGACATTCAACTCCCCATGAGTTGCCATTTTGTACTCATCAAGCCATTGTCGACACGAGAACACCTCAAATTTGCCTATGACACGTATGTGAAAAACCGTGAGTTAGTGATAACTTCCCAAAGTCTCTGGTATCTACCCAACGAAGCCAAAATACTGCATCGAGCGTCATGATGATGTTCCACCATTCTTAGGGGGGTTAGTGCTTCAAAGGACTATTTCTTTAACGAAAGAATGAAAACCACCTGGACCTGCCAGAACACCGGAAAATGTGGAACGCGTACCGACTCGCCGAGTTTCACGTACGTGTTATAAACAAATACGCGATGTTCTCTCAAGTTCACAACGTCATAATGGATACTAAATGGCAACTCAAGGGAAATGGAATGCCTCGTCCTTCCCTATTCCCTCTACAAGCCGAGTATGGTACTTTCCAAAAACACTCGTCTGCCGTGACTCACCATGTACAGGTGTGATTTGGTTACATTCAGTTGCCTTTTTTTCGTTACGGATAGCAACTTAATTTTGACCCCGGTAAGTAAATTCTCATACAATAAAAAATATTTTTTCAATTCCCTAACCGTAATATAACAGTAAAACTATATAGTTATTTGGAGTTATCACGACTTATCCCATAAAACGGCGTGTCAGTAAAATTGATTCGTTCAGCTTTCTGTCTCAGACGTCTAAAACTAAAGATAGTTATCTGGGGAACTTACGTCCATTTTATACAAAACACAATCAGTAGTTTACAATTATTAGTATGTAGACACAGTACTTAATTATTAATAGAATCCGGATTTTCTTCTCATTAATTTATATGGATGGCATGTCGCTTCTAAATTTATGTCCGATTTACGAAAAACTTTTTTTTTAATTTTTCAAGTTTGAAGAAGTAAGAGCAGTTCAAGCAACTTCTGCAGATGAGTTTCCATTACTTTTTTCATCAAAAACAATTGACACTGTAAAAACTTTCTGTAAAAATACGGAAGGGAAACTTGGTGATCTAATAAGAAGCCTAATCCTCAGCAATCAGTTCTCTCAACTCCGCAGGCATTTTGGAATAAAATTTATAAGGTACAGGATTCCGCAGCATTCAAATTTGTGTACAGGAAACAGTAATTCAGCGTACTGCAGCATAGCATCAGTTGCTGTTAACTTACAACATTCCACTTTGTGTACAAAAAACAGTAATTCAGCGTACTGCAGCATAGCATCAGTTGCTGTTAATTTACAGCATTCAACTTTGTGTACAAGAAACAGTAATTCAGCGTACTGCAGCATAGTATCAATTGCTGTTAATTTACAAAGTGTTCTCAGATTTTTTATTCTCTGTAAATTAATTTTTAAATACTTTGCTGCTTCCTGATTTTAATTCCCTGTAATCCTTCGTCTCTCTCCGGATAAATGGTTTCCAGTAGATTCTCATGTATTTTTGGACGAAAATAACTTTTAATGGTGAACAGTTTCCAGTTTTGATATTTTTCTCCTCTTTTATGCTGGTTTATATTATCAGATCTTTTTGTCATAGCACGATGTGTATTTTGTCCTACAGAGAACGGAAAAGGAACAATTTCCCAAGTGCTTGGCTAGTGTCTTTAAAGATTTAGAAAGCTAACATCATACACTGCTGTTTTATCGACACAGCACGCTGCTAAAAACCTTTTGCCGAGTAAGTCTCTGTTCTATGTTTGCACTTACTTCCCTGTCCGACATCATCGAATAAGTGCCCCTAAGCAATGCCCCCCAAAAGATTCTTTTGAACTTGCTTGTAGGGATTTGCAGTGGCTACATGTGCATTGTTTTAAAATGTCGCTCGTAAAAATATCATAGAAACTCCATCAGACATAAAAACAAGCTTACGAAGAAATTTTATTTAGAATACTATTGCAAACAAAAGAAAGTTTTATTTTAAAAAGAAACTAAAAAGCAGTAGTAGTGGTCGAAAACTGCGTAACAAACTTCCGTGACACCTCAAATTGAATGAAATGAAATGGATGAGACCGGGTACTGGTTTAGAACTGACGACCTCCGGTGTCACAATCCAACGCTATAACCACCACACAAACTCAACAACAAATCACGTTAAATAACATCGTTGCATTCTCCAAACATTCCAAACCTAGCTATCGTTGCTATTCGACAAATAATAATTCTGATAATTTCCTCAAATCCAAAATTATTATTATTTTTTTCTTAATTAAGGTTATAATAAATTATAAAATGGATGGAATATTGTATTGTCATCGGAAGATAAGCTTGTGTGCAAAGTTTGAAGATCATTTAAGCAGTAATAGTGGGCGAAAACCGCATAACAAACTTCCGTGACAAATCAAATTCAAAAAAACCGTGAGAAAAATAACTTTGCTATTCTCGCACACCTCTGTTTTCTTACATCCTTAGATATAACAAATTATACAAAGTTGTTCAGTTTAATTTAACTTATGTTTCACCTCCGTGCTGCTTTGCTTTCTGCATCGGAAACTCCACTGAGAAGTTATCCCCATAGTACTACAGTTCGGCTTCGGAATTTTGACATTTGGACGCTTCTGCGCATGGCAGAAAAGAACGAATCCATTCGAGTTTCAGGGAAGTTCGTTTTGCAGGTGCGATTATTTAGTACATGAATCAGAATGTTTGCTACCCTGTTCGTTGAAAGCAACTAAATTTTTTAACCGGCATATAGCATCAGTTAGGAAGAAATCAAGTATGCTAAATGAACTAGGACGAGAACAAAAACGGCCCATTCCTTATACCAGCAGTTCCTCCCTTGAACATGAATGGATTCTTCTTCATTTCTCCACTCTGACAGTCAGAGCTCTTTTTTTTTTAACGGTAGAACTGTATCATCCCACAAACAAAACAAAGCGAACAGTTTAAATTAAATTTAATTCCGCATTTTTATATGATAGAAGTATGTATCATAATTATCGTAAATATAAGCATAATTATAGTCTGTGTAATTAGAATAGGCGCATCAAGGTCGTGTAATTAGAATCGGCTTGGCATTCTGCCAAGCAGATCGCTTTGGTTGATGGTAGAACTGTACGTGTATATCAGTGGCGCAATCTGGGTTTTCTCCCGAGGGTGTGGAAGTTTCGTCCTCTCATGCAATGCATATTACCATACTAGGATCGGCAATGCTGCCGAAAACTAAGGAAAATGAAGTCCAAACATGCAAAATGCTAATAACTGTTCGGTATTGTTTGTAAATTTAAACATTTCGTTGCTTTTAATGTAACTGTAACAGTTAATTACGAAACTGACAGAATAATACTAATTTCAGTTAACACCATAAGAACGGCAATTTCCAGCCATGCGCTATGACGCCACAGGGCACAAGATAATGTGGGAAGGAAAATGACACATCCGATTATCTTGGTCATTGTAAGATGTGGTGATTGTATTTATAAAGAAGTTAAATAAATTCTTTAGTTTCTTACCTAGAAAGCGCTTTTGGGCATTGTACAAATGAATCAATTTTATCGATTCTTGAAACTTCAATGCCCAGAAAGATTCAGACAATTTAATAATGCTTTTGCCATTGTTATTTTCCCATTGAGCACACGTGTCAAAAATTTATTTTCATCTAAATACGGGACTTCTAAGAAAACATATTTCTTTAGAAACACTTCACGTTAAGGCAATTAATGTATTGTGTGCATTCCCCCAAAAATATTTCAACATATTCTGAGAAAGGAAATTAAGAAGGGCTTTCACAATTCACATTTTTAATTTGCTATAAAAAGGTAAATTTTCTACGGAAATATAGAAAGGGAAGAATATTATTTATATATGTTTTGAAGAGTATAGTATTATATCTTAAAAATAAATTTTGGGACTTCCGTGAGGAAACAAATGCTGCAAAGATTATTGAACATGTGTACCATGTATTGCACACGTGTATAGAGATGTTTTTCATGAATGCGGATTTTTAGCTTCAAGAACGCTATACAATAATCGCATGATGACCTGCTGACTAATGTTCTGAAACTCAATACCTTTTCGCCTTGTAAAAGGGACTTCCTCTTACCCTGAAAACGTGCATGCAGTACTTGTACAAATTTATTCATTCTAACGTCGTTTTTTTACATTTTATAATTAAAGTATCAGATTTTTTAGTAATCCTATCAAAAAAGGAAAATAACCCGTAATTCACATAGAATGTTTCCCAAGTTCCTTATTAAATATCAGAAAAAGTGAAATAACATTTTACCGTGTTAATGATTAAGGTATCTGATTTCTTTATTAATCCTATAACAAAAAGGAAAATAACCCATAATTGACATAAAATTATTTCCCAGCTCTTTATTAAATATAAGAAAAAGTTCAAGAAAATTTTATTGTGTTAGTTATTAAGATATCTGATTTCTTTATCAATCCTATTAAAAAAAAAAGAAAGAAAAATAGCTCCTAACTGACATAGAATGTTTCGCAAGTTCCCTTTTAAATATCAGAAAAAGGGAAAGAAAAGTTTACTGTGTTAATTATTAAGGTATCTGATTTCTTTATTAATCCTATAACAAAAAGGGAAATAGCCCATAATTGACATAAAATTATTTCCTAGCTCTTTATTAAATATAAGAAAAAGTTCAAGAAAAGTTTATTGTGTTAGTTATTAAGATATCTGATTTCATTATCAATCCTGTAAAAAAAAAAAAAAATCCTAAGTAACATAAAATGTTTCGCAAGTTCCCTTTTAAATATCAGAAAAAGAGCAAGAAAAGTTTACTGTGTTAATTATTAAGGTATCTGATTTCTTTAGTAATCCTATAAAACAAAAAGGAAAATAACCCATAATTGACGTGGAATATTTTACAAGTTCCTTTGACATATCAAAAAAAGTGCAAGAAAACTTTATTGTGTTAATTATTAAGGTTCTGCTTCCTTTAACAATCCTATTAAAAAAAAAAGAAAAATAACCCATAATTGACATAGAATGTTTTCCCAAGTTCCTTATTAACTATCAGAAAAAGTACAAGAAAATTGCACTGCTCTTTCTAATTTTCTAAACGAACATGTGGAATCCTGTGTCAACACGTGTCTTTTTAAGAGTAAAAAGTAATTTAATTTAAATTTTTAAAACGTATTAATTTTTATGTGCTCAGAGATCAACCTTGAATTTTATATCGACATTAAGGTTAACCCCTCAACTGGTTTGCCCGAAGTTGCCCTCAACTTGTTTGCCCGTACAACATACGGGCATTGAAATTGCCGCCTTTCTTGTTTTGAGTTGCCCGTATTTTTAATAGATAGAAAAAGTCATTCAGGGGCATTTATTTGTGTTTCAAAGTTATAAAATAAAAAATGCTTAAATTCATTCTTTATGAAGTTTTAAAAAATTATTTCATTTTCCTTTTATACCAAGTTAGGACTTTAATTAATGCAATAAAAAATATGCTTTTTTAGGAACATTTGCAGTAAACAAAATTGACCAGTTAAGGGATTAGCAAAATAGTTAAAATGAGATACTTGATAATATTAAAGCTTCACAATTACTACTTAGTAATTGACAGTTGGATTTGACAAGGTTGAACCAAGTTGTACTCAAAAATTTGATCCGATTACAAAAAAAAAAAAAAAGTTTTTAATGAAAAAAAGCAAGGTAAATTCCATCTATATTTTGTCACGACTGTTGATATTTTTTTTTAGCTACTAAATATTAAAATCCGAGAATAAACGAACGTATCTATATCGCGCTATCTCCTCACGAACGGCTGGGAGCAAAAAGTCGAGTGAAGTATTAAAAAATTCAAGGTTTTCTAAAGAAGCCATTTTGCCTATTCTCATTGCTGAGTGATTTTAATTAGCGGAGATGTTAAAACACAATTTTTTTAAGGCTTTATAACCGTTGTATTTTAGTTGCATTGTTGCCATTTCAATAATACAGTTGCTGTTTTAACAACTCAAATCAGTTGCCATTATAACAAATACTAATCAACGTCTCTAGCCTTTTGAAGCATCTCGGTATTTGCCCTGCATTGAACTAATGTAAGTGAATTTTGAGACATTGCATTCAATTTTTCGTAGATAGTTCGTAATGAGCGAGCGAAGCGATTGGAAGGAACTGCACAAGCAGTTCCGGCTTTGAACGCGTGTGTAACCAAAGAGGTTTAACATTACAGTGGTGGTTAAAAAAAAATTGCATCACCCTCGCATTTTCACAACAATGGTATGTGAGAAGTTTTGGTAGACCGATTAACGATGAATGTATGTGAAATTATGTAAAACTTATGAAATAAACATTTAACAGCAGGAATCCGATAATTGTTTACTTTATTTATGGAAATAGTACATGGCCTAAACTGTAACAAGTACAATGTGAAGTGCGTCCACGTTCCCAAGTGGACGACGAAAAAGTACATATTTTATGATGTTCCAACATTTCCATGTTCCTTTTGTTTCTTTTTGAACAGAAAGAGTTACAATTTAAACCTACTTGGCAAAGTAGATGCACTTCACATTGTACTTGTTACAGTTTTGGCCATGCATTTCCATAAATAAAGTAAACAATTAACGGATTCCTGCTGTTAAATGTTTATTTCATAAGTTTTGCATAATTCCACATACATTCATCGTTGATCGGTCGACCAAAACTTCTCCCATACATCCCATTGTTGTGAAAATGCGAGGTGATGCAATTTTTTTTACCACCACTGTGTTCCTGATCAATTTGAAGCGCAGACGATATTTTTCGAGTCCATTCTTAGATGTTTTTAGGAATTTTAATGAAGAAAGAAATAAAATTCTTCATCCGAGAAATGACGCAATGTTTGAGGTAGCTCGTGAAACGCCGGGCGTCGCAGCCAGTAACATTATAAATGATGGCGTGCGCAGATATTTGCCTGTCTACTTTAAAAGTAGTGGATTAATACTTTTAGTGCATGAAATAAATACTTTGACATGCCACGGCATACATAACAAAAATTGGAAATGGTTTTCAAGACACGTTTTTTACATAATAATCCAAAATTTCATTACTTAGACTGATATTCTGTCACTATTTTTAAGTGGGTAATTAGATGTGTAAGCACATCAAAATTTGTTTAGTTACTTTAATACAAGAACCGCCGAACTGGTTTTACACCATTTCAAAGCTTTTAGTTTGCATCAAAGCTGTTACTAATTATAGTACAACTTTCAGTTGCAGTGTCTTTCCCTACTTACTGTATACTGGAATAAAATAATTTTTATAAAAAAATAGAACCGACTTCAAATTATAAACTGCGCTAAAAAGTGAAAAATAAATTAATTTTTTAAACAACATCGATGTGACTTTTAAACATAGTTTTAGAAGTCGGTGCAAAATTAGAATAGATAAAATCTTTTGTAATCATGAATCAATTACAAATATATATATTTTCCCAGAATTAGCGAGAGTTCCAGTATGAAGTAGCAAATGGTGTAATGGTAATTAGACTCATAATTTTGCACCGACTTCTAAAACTATGTTTAAAAGTCACATCGATGTTGTTTAAAAAAGGAATTTAATTTTCACTTTTTAGCGCAATTTATAATTTGAAGTAGTTTCTATTTCTTTATAAAAATTATTTCATTTTATTCTCTTTAGTGTAAATACATTTTCTATATAAATACTCCATTTTTAAAAAAAATCCATATCAAAGGGCAAACCTTCTTTGAATAAATGGCACTAAAAACTAATCATTTGCATGAAAAGTTCCGTTTTGAAGTCGATTTTAGCAAACAAACTGAGATTTAATTTTTGCCCCAGAGAAGCCTAAACTCTTGCTGTAATTGCTTTTAATATTATAGCACAATGGCAACAAACAGTTTTTAAACAATAACTTTTATATTTATTAATAGTTTTCCCAACAAAGAAAAATCAAGCAAAGCCTTTCCAATTAAAATTTAAAAAAAATACTTATTTTTCACCCGCAAAGTTTTTTCTAAAAAACAAATGTAGTCAGATTGATGTTCGATATTTGAGTTAGACGACCCTCTATCGATTAAAAAAAATCATGAAAATCGGTTCATCCGGTTCGAAATTATGAGTGGACAAACAAACAAAATTAAAAAAAAAAAAAAAGACATACATACAGTATGAATGTATAACCTCCTTCCTTTGTGAAGACGGTTAAAAAGTCATTGTAACTGGAAGTTGTACTATAGTTAGTATCGAAAAGTATAGTTGTATATAGTTAGTAAAGTAGTCACCGTATGTATGTGGTGCAAAATAAAAGTTTCGAAGCGGTCAAAATGACCAGTTTGGCGGTTCTAGTGGTTACTCTATAGTAACTGAAATAAAACAAAAAAGTGTATTATGTCATGTCTGTTATATATAGAATTAGCCAAACAAAATTATTTCGCTTTTGAAAAATTATTTTCAGCAATATATTGGGCAGGATTGGAACGTAAACGCAATTTGTCATGGAAATGTTTGATGTAAAAATAAAAGAAAACAAAAAAAAAAAAACTGTTATTCAACAATACTATGAGAAATATGAAACATTTCCACACTATCGATTCTTTTTGCCGTCTCATCAATCACAGCGAAAATCCTTTTTCGATAAAAGTTTTGTGCCGGTAAAGAAGCTGTGCAACGGATGAATTGAATTTTCCAGCCAAAATTAAATCATCCCGTGGTTTTCGAAAATGAATATCATCAAGAAACATCCGCTCTTTTCTCTTCTTCTTCAATATTTATTTGAATTACAACATCAATCATACTAAATACTCTTCGGAAATATTACTGCAAATGAATTCTCGCATTTCTCGAGGACATTAGTTACGTAAAACCGTTTTCCTTAATATTTACTTGAAATAATAATAATAAATTCTAACTACTTTCATAAAATAAATTTTTCTCTGGCTTTTATATCTCTTTTCTTGTTTATAGTATTATCAGCAAGGTACGTCTCTGAAAAGTAATTTTTGACAAAAAGCTTCTATCAGAACATATAGTTCCTTCCATATCCCGTAAATTATCGCAATTTCCGATTCTGGATCATTTTAAGGTACTTGGAACATAATGTAGAGCACGTAATATGCGTATACGTATTTATATCCGAGAATTTTCCATAAATTTTAACCAAATCTGAAAAATTTTTGGTTTTTGGACATTTGGTTCATGTAATTATGTCGAAACACCAAATATATTTCTATATTTGTTTAAAATTTATAGAAAATATAGTGATGACTATTACTGAAATTTGCGTTTCGTACGTGCATGCAGCTCATTATGTAAATTCACCTAGTTGGCGCTATTTTTAGTACATAATGGACTATGAAGAGTACATAATGGACTATGAACTGTAATCTGGGTTTCTGTTCTGTAATTTTAGGCTCCGTATGTGGTTGACTGATTTCTAGTGACCATGTATAATTTATTTTCTACCAGCTCAATGAGCTGTTTTAAATTTAACCAAATATTTTTTTTTTAAAGAAGGACTCATTTCTAACCACACTACTGTTATCACCAAATGATATACAGTGAAATATGCGTAAGTTGACCACTTGCGGGGCAGCACTTTAGTGGTCAACTTATAGAGGGTGAGGTACGAGGTGAAGGGCTAATTCCGGTCCTGACAAAATGGTCAACTTTACAGGTTTTGCTGTATATGCATACTACAGATTCTACGTTATGTCCCAAACACCGTAAAAACCCCTTTACAAATTGATACTTCCATTGCTTGCTCTTATTTAGCTGATCATAAAACGTTTATAACTCCATAGTATGTCAAATTAATGAATTTAGAATGAAATATGATTCAATTTTTTCAAGTAAAAGGTTAAAATGACCGTAGTTCAGGAGCTTTTTATGCATAAAAAATTTCCTCTCTTACTGAACTGAATGTTTTTTTTTTTTAAATATATTTAAATCATACTACAGTTCAATATTTTTTTTCCCCTTGATTACTATTGTTCTTTTTTACGCTGCTATCATGTATGTTTAAAGGTATTTCTTTTCAAAACCTCTCCGTTTCTTTTTTCTTTTTTGTTTACTGATACACCTTAAATTTTGCTTTATTTACTGATATACCTTGAACGAATCTAAGATTTACGTTTGCCTTTAAGCAATAATCTTATATCAAACTGAAGTGCAAAACACATTTCATTAGGTTTTATAAATTCTACAAAACAATTAAGGAACTATTCAAAAAGAAAGAAAAATACCAAGTAAAACAAATTAATCTACGAAAATCCTTTCTTATTACAGTTATTTGTATTTTTTACCACAAATTCTAAATATTGAGGGATTTAATGTTTGAATAAATAAAGATTACACTACGCGCGTGTGTGTAATCACGAGAAAAAAAGACAACTATGAAAAAAGTATCATTATTTTGTTGAGGTTTAAACGGGGTTTTAAATGATTTGCTATAGGAAAAATCATTTTTGCATCGTTTACATTGGAGGAGATTTTTTAAATGAGTTATAACAAATAAAGCGCAATAACTGAAAAAATTTTAATTTTGACGTTCTGTAAGGTACGAGTAGCCAGTTTTTATCACACTTAGCATCTGTACATCTTCTGTATTGGGTTTTAAATATTTAAAATTCGTGTTTTTGTTGATTGTATGTCCAAAATAAATAAAGAAAGAAAGAAAGAAGAGAAAATAAAGGAGGAAAAACTTTCCGTAAAATTATTTATTTTTCCAAACAAACCAGTCTATAGCATTTTTTTTGATAGAATTTTTGCTCATTTCAGGGAGTACAAAAAAAAAAAAAAAAAATCATGAAACAGTCGCAATATTTTTCTACTAGTATTTTTCTATTAATGCACTGGAACCAAAGAGGGTGATGCCTTTACAAAATGAGCTCTAAATACGTGTAGAATATTATATACTTGCTTTTAAAGCAGTTTAGCGTTCTAAAACTGAAAATTTTTGCCAGAGATGTAACTCTGAAACACGTTCATGAAATATGTTTCACAATTTTTGCTTAATTACGATGTTTCGCACAATGTGTTTCTTTACAACGGTAAACGTGTACGTCCTATCACTGCTACGTTAAGAATGTGTTATAAAAAGGACAGTATTGTTCAATTTTTGAACTTATCCTACTTTTAGTTTCATTTTGGTGTCTTGCTTCTACTGCCTAATTCTGTGTACCTCTGAAACACGTTCATAAACTATGTTTCACAATTTGTGCTTAATTACGATGCTTCGTAAAATTTGTTTCCTTACAACGGTAACCGTGTATGTCTTATTAGTCCTGTGTTAAGAATGTGTTTTGGAAAGGGCATTGTTGTTTAAATGTTGAGCTTTTTTTTAACTTTTAGTTTCGTTTTGGTGTCATTGTTTCTATTCAATTTAACTTCTCCAACTTCAGTCGGTCTTGTAAGTGCTTATTTTGAAATGAACATCGAAAACTGAAATATTTTTTGTTTCAATGAATAACAATATGTTCGTTAACGCAAAAGTATACATTACTGTCGAACCCTCTTAATGGAATATCAGTTGAAATAACAACCCGGTTAATGTAATAAATTTTCAATATACCAGACTATGGTATATTGTTTCTGTGATCCCGGATCCCGCTTATTAGCACAATTTTTCATGGCAAATCGGCTATTCCATTAGGTATGCTGGACTGTATTTCAAAGAGGTTTTATAATATGGTCATCCATTAAAGACTTCAACTGTATGATTTATTTTATTATTGCTGGCCCCTTGTCCTATCGTCAGGCCTTGTATGATATCCCAGGGTATTATGGTTGAAGCGTTTGAAAATTAATGAGACATTATAAATAAATCGTTATGCAAAAATATATGCAACTAAACATGAATTGTTTATGATTGAAATTACCACAGATGAGGAAACAAAAACAAAGTCAGACGGTTTGATGAGACTTTTCATTACTTATTCATCGGTTTGATACTTGTCGTTATGGAAACAAATAGTGTTCCTTTATGCCCTACTGCTGTCCAAACAATTTATTTTTCAGAGATAAATTTACAGGATACTAATAAATAATATTCTTTGCATTTATATCAAACACGGAAAAGTACTTCACTGACTGCAATAGATGAGTTGCGCTTTCGTGGAACGAAATGAATATTTATCATTGGTTAGAGTAACAAAATTTGATTGGTTTGTACTTCAATATAGATATCATTGCCCATTTCTTATAGAGCGCTATGTATTTGAGAACAATTGCGATAGTAGACGCAGATACCATACGCTGAACAGAAAAAAGACGGAGTTTAGAATACATATCATTGTTCGTTGCTTACAGGGCGCAATGCATTTGAGAAAATTTGCGATATTAGACGCAGATACGATACACTGAACAGAAGAAAGACGGTATTTAGATGTCATTGCCCATTGCGTGAGCGCAATGCATTTGAGAAAATTTGCTATATTAGACGCAGATACGATAAGCTGAACAGAAGAAAGACGAAATTTATAATAGATATCATTGCCCATTGCTTATAGAGAGCAAGGCATTTGAGAACATTTGCGACATTAGACGCAGATACCATATGCTGAACAGAAGAAAGACGGAATTTACAACAAACATATAATTCTCATTTTATGTGGAAAATACTCTAAAATACTATTGAGATAAGAAACTCAAAAGAAACATATTTTCATTGTAGTAAAATTATAATGACGTGCAGGAGTAATGACTCTAATGTTCACTTTAGACCGTGCTTGAATATAGAAAAAAAAAGCAGGAGAAGAATAAAAAATAGTGGAGAGGAATACTTCGTTTTAGACAGAAAACAAGGAATCAAACGACTCAAAACTCTTGCAATAATACTACAAACAATTACCGCAACATATTATACTGATGAATTCGGATTTTCCTTGAATAGAGGTATTGAAAAGTTAATGTCTTTGCTACAATTACTGTGAGAAACTATTCAACGAACACACGATGACTGAATTCTTGAGAAGTTACAGCATACTATTCCGTTTGTTGAAAATTTTCGGTATAGACGTTGTTGTAGGTATGAAAAGAACAGCAACAACGAAGAATACGCGGGACTTCTTTTCGCCTTGCTGGAAATGGTGGTATCCGATTGTTATGCAAGTTGCCCTGGTCCTGTGGACTGTATCCTTCTATCTTAAAAATAGTACCGATTCCCTTTATTTTCCGATTGGGCTGTTTGCTTGCCTCGAATGTTCACTCAGCATGTGGTATGCCAGTTTTTGTAAGGAAAAGCAAATCAAAGATCTCATCTGCCGACTCAAAGCTCTGGCGCCAAAGACCTCGGACAAAAGACACAAGAGAATGTTTAGTTTATTCGGATACGTTTTATGCGTTTTAGCCATCTCAGAGACAGTGAGCTGCTGTTATTTCTATGACGTATCGGGACCTTCCATCGTGTCCAAACACTTGACGATTTTCGTCCAAATAAATGAGCTCCATGCGTGGTCATACGTGACGCTAGCCTTCTTCAGTCTTTTTTGGAAACTGCCTTTGGTAGCACTTCCAGCAATGTCTTCAGTTTTCTTCTGCGTCTTGACCAGTTACTTTGTGGACATTTTGGAAAACTACCATCGCAGGCTGAGGTTCCACCACTTCAAACCACCTCAGTTGTACCTGGTACGCGAATATTCCAGAATTTACAGCAGCCTCAAAGATTTTGAAGACGTATTTTCCTCTATTTTAGCTGGACAAGTTGCACTCTATTACTGCTTATCCTTCCAGTGCCTGTTCATTGCTTTGAACTGCCACCTGTTTTCGCTGTACTATTTGGACATAGCTTTTTACTCCGTCGTTCACATCAGCATGATGGTTTTGGTTACCGGTAGCGTCACGCGCCTATCATCGAGCACTCGAACTATTCGAAATGACTTCGATCATCTGCTTGAAATCCACATGACATCGTCCGATTTTATAAGCCTCCTTGCCATGCAGAAGATGCGAGAAAAGGAACCAATTATCATTTCAATTGGAGGAATGATACCTCTAGACAGACGATTTTTCCTGACTTCCACGGGCTCTATTCTCACCTACAGTCTTTTAATTATGGGAATTATGATTAATTAGAGATAATGTCAGTAATAAGAATTTTTTTTTCACGTTAAGAAAGCACAAATGAGCATTAAAATGCCGACATATGCTTCGAGATTGCTTGGAATCCCTTTTTCAATGCGATAGGGAGCTTCTAGATGCAAAAACATTCAAATGAAGTCAAAAAAGAACAAAATTCAAGGCACGTTAAGTCTAACATAAAATAATAAATTCACTTTGTGCTAAAAAAAACTAATAAGAATTTTTTTCACGTTATGAAAGCACAAATAAGTTTTAAAATGCAAACATGCGTTTCGGGTTTGCTTGGAATCCCTTTTTCATTCCGATAGGGAGCTTCTAGATGCAAAAACATTCAAATGAAGCCAAAAAAGAAGAACAAAGTTTAAGGCGCGTTAAGCCTAACATAAAATAATAAATTCACTTTGTGTTAAGTAAACAGTTTTTTTTTTAAATTTCACGTTAAGAAAGCACAAATAAGCATTAAAATTCGGACATGTGTTTCGGAATTGCTTGGAATCCCTTTTTCAATGCGATAGGGAGCTTCTAGGTGCAAAAACGTTCAAATGAATCTAAAAAAGAAGAACAAAATTCAAGGCACGTTAAGCCTAATATAAAATAATAAATTCACTTTGTGCTAAGTAAACTGTAATAAGAATTTTTTTCACGTTAAGAAAGCACAAATAAGCCTTAAAATGCCGACCTATGTTTCGGGTTTGTTTGGAATCCCTTTTTCAATGTAGAAGCTCCCTATCGCATTGAAAAAGGGATTCTCAGCAATCCGGAAACACATGTCTGCATTTTAATGCATATTTGTGCTTTCTTAACGTGAAAAAAAATTCTTATTACAGTTTACTTAGCACAAAGTGAATAAATTATTTTATAATTTCTTTAGCTTAGTTTTTAAAATTATACTTTTTGGAAACCTGTAACCAATTTAAATGAAGTCGATCTGATGAAATTTATTCCTAAAGACTTCCACCTAGTTTGAAATTTGTGCGTTGAGCAGAAACTTATTCTTTATCCCCTATCAGTTCACCATGAAATGAAAGAAAGGCGGAAATACTAAGTTTTGAAACTGACTTGAGTCAGTTCAATATAAAAATGAAAGATGGTATTTAATATTTCTTATTTTTCACATCAAGTTTTGCTTTTTAAAGAAGTTCCCATTTTGCATTTTAATCATGTTATATTTTTGTCTTTTATTAATCAAGTTTTGTTTTTGTATTTAAACAATTTATTTCATAAAATAAATCATATAGGATGAAAATTGCTCATATTATTTTAAATAAACTTCATATTGATCATCATTGCATCCCTTTGGGCCGGGGTACACCCCGGCCCAAAGGGATGCAATGAAACACTGTTACAGATTTATTTATTATTTTTTAAATATAAAGATTTTTTTTTACAACCTATAAATAAAATATTTATATGGGAAAAATACAGGATTTAAAGTCTACCTTAATTATATTTTCGTGTATGCAAAATTGTGTGTGGGAAAAATAATCAGTATATTTTGTTTAATTGTACCCAGTCTTCCTCTACATCAATAGTAGTATAAAAAGTTATTATTGCAAAAATTACAATTAAGACAAACATTAAATATATTTTGAAACACGTTTAAAACATTTTATTCTGAAGCCCCTTTTACTCGACAAGCAGAATTTATAGCATTTTTAGAACAATTAGTCACCTATTTATATCACTGCCCCAGTTCAATACTAAGACATGCTAAAACAGCCGTTTTGAGAAAAACGCCTAAGCACTTTTTTACGTCGTTGTAACTCAGAACATATACCAGGGGAAATGAATTTGGCAATCATACTAGTCCCAAATTGTTGTTTTCAACTATGTAATTAGAATTTAGTTACAAAATGAGGCAAATATTTAGAGATGTTTTTTTAAGAAGTCTCAGTATTGAACTAGAGCAGCGATTTAGCGTATGAAACAACTATAGTTACCGTCTAGCTTCAGAGATGGCGCGTCTTAAATACTAACTTCTTTGATTTTTTTTCTTGCTGTCTATGAAATAACTAGTTAACTAAATGCTTTGATTGACTACTACGCTGTTACCACTACCGATGTGCTTTGAAATATAAAAGTTCGGTTAATTTTAAAATAAATATTTGATTAAATAAAAATATAAAAAACTTGAAACGAAAGAGAGATTCTAATATGCGCTAAATTAAATTTACCATATGAGTATTTATTTTTCTTCCCACCGGTCAATATTATGACGGACTGAAGATACATAAATAAATATCTGCGCTTATTGATGCGCATTCGGCAGCGGCTCTTGTTTTAGTCATGTGAGTCTCCTCATGAGAGACTGGAATTAAAACTTCATGTTCTGCAAGGTTAATCTTAACGTCCTCCTTCACAAATAAATCGATAAAAAGTATATCAACCACGAATTTCTGTAAAAAAAATTTCCTGAAATAAGTCGCAACTTTAGAGTTAAGTGGCTAGTATTGATGTCCTGTCCTGCTTTAAAAGAACACATAATTCTAAACTGCACTTGTACTTAATTTCAAATAAAAGTTCAAGTACATAAGCAACAGCTAAACATTAACAGAGATCATATCAAATACACATTATAATTGTTATTATTTTATTGCAGCAAAATATTACTATCTACATCTATATATAAATATGTGAAGACAAAACAGTTAAGAAGCATTTTCTCCTCTGTTTTTCAAACGATTTTTTTACTTTTTTTGGGTTTATTGACAAGTTTTATTGATATTCAACTTATCTATCTAGGCAAGTGGAGAAGTAGTACATTGTTAGAAATTTCATCATGAAATTACGGTTAAATAGCCGGCAGCAGTCTGTCCATATAATTCACCGTTAAATTTACGGTTTGGAACACTTTTCTATCTTTACGGGACCTTAACCATTTCCAGTCAGCTTGGTTAAAAAGCCGTAAATACAAAAGTTTACGGTTTCATAACCATTTTAAAATGGTTTCAAAACTAAATTTTTACGGTTTTCGAACCATTTCGAGGCGCAGAATCTTCGAGGCGTAGAAACCGTAAACGAAGCGTATGGGAATCAAACCCCGGGTGAATGGTATACCAACCTTGGGCTCTTATCATTCGACCACCTACACCACGCAAAGCGGCAATTTATTTATCAATAAATCTTCTTTTCCAACAGACAAACTGCATTAAAATTGAATTTTCAGTTTTTGATTGGAGATAAAGTCATTTTTTATCTAAATTTACAGTATATTTGACGAAAATCATTTTATTTGTTGCAAAAATTAAAATAGAAACAATCTTCAGCAGCTCAAAATATGGGTTCGCTCATTCGCAAACAGTTCGGGAATCCGATGTCTCCAATTTTTGATTTACGTGTGTATTAAGTGTTTCTATTTAGTAACCACTGCTTAAGCCACTTTTTTTCTTCTTTTTTATATACACTTGCAGATTTGAAGTGATAAATCTTTATTCATATTTTGACAACAACGTACGACCGGTAAGGTTTCGCAACCAAGATGGACGCCCGATTCTTATTGAGCGCTTGTAAATTACGGTTAGTTAAACGTTCTTTAGGATAAACAGAGAATAAAAGATTATTTTTCGCAATCAGCAGTTTGAATACCATCTTTTTAATGGTTATTCAACTGTTGAATTAAATATGGTAAAATAACAATTAAATAAATGGTTATATTACTATTTTCTTACGGAAATTTTTAACAGTGTAGGACAAGTAGTTTCGAAGTTATAAGCGATTTTATACATGGGAATGTGAAAGTACATGGATCACAATCGGGAAATATTTCCAGTATCCTTTAACTTTTTACATTTTCATTACTGGATATTTGAGAAAAAACAGCTGCTGAGATATCTACTGTCTACCTATCCATTTTTTAAAAGAATCGCTTTTAGCCTTAAGTTTTTCTATTCGGAATATTACGTGTAAAGGAAACGTAGTGAAAGGATGCTGAAAGAAGCAAAGTCATCTTGTACGGCTTAACTCGTACTTAACTCTCTACCAAGTTTCGTACCCTTTAATATATGTATATATATATATGTAATAATCCAAATTACATTATAGTTACGAACAGCCGTTCCGTTAATAAAAGGTCTGTCTGAAAGTCAATGCAAGTAATAGGCCGAGTCTATTACTCAATTCTGAATTTATTTACAGTCTCAGATTTACAAAACATTTTTTATTTTAAACACAAGTAGAATTAGCGACAACGCAAAATAAACCCACAGGACGAAGACGACACAAATCAACAAAGTCTATACTACATTATTTACATCGTGAATCCCCAGAAATTTCTGGGAAACTGTCTTTTTATAATATTTCGAGGTCTCGGTCCACGTGACCCTGCACGCCTTTTCTGATTGGATGAACGCTGTAAGAAGTATTTTCAGCTCACGTTACATAATCTTTCCCAGGCCAGAAAAAAGAACCGGTCCAAGAGAACGCATAAAGTTTTTATGTTTTATATAAATATATATATATATATATATATATATATATATATATATATATATATATATATAGAGAGAGAGAGAGAGAGAGAGAGAGAGAGAGAGAAAGAAAGAGAGTAGAACCTCTTTAATCCGAATGTTCACTAATCCGAACGCCGCGTGCGGGAACTAAATCAACGAGCTATCTTATTCTCTACAGCATGGGCATAAACGCCCCACTGGAGAAAACAGCCTAAAATAAAAACACAGATAGCCCCATCGCCATAAACGCCGCTAACCTCACCTTATTTTTTGTACTGTAATACTATTTATATTCTATGTTTACTAATAATTAAATAAACAATAATTCACACTGCAAAGCAGTTCACTTATGATCCATTTCAGCCACGTTCTAGCTATTTTAATGTACAGTACATGATGTACAAAAGCATGATGTGTTCTGTAACGATTTGACAGTCTGATCTCCTCCCCCCTCCCTGAGTCTCTATTGGTTCGGATTAAAGAAATTTTGCGGTATGTATAATATTCTGAAACGAATAAAATCATAGCTAAATCGTTATTACCAATATTTTAGAAATTTTGAGAATTCTGTTAGCGTAACAAATGTTAATTTGTTGTCAGTATTGGTTTTTTATCCTGTCTCGTTATTTAACCGTATACCTTGGCCAATTCATGTCTTGTTCCTCTTTGAACGTATCTTTTGCACTTTTAGTTATTACAACTGATTTGCCTTTAAGTCTCCAGTCAAGTTGGTGTTTCCTAAACAGTGGCAACCGTTATGGGCATTATCAGTTGCAAATATATGGCATGCCATAATTTTGTGATGCGTATTCGGGGCATTTAATTAGAGAAACCTTTTTAAAATTTTCTTTAAATGCACGTTTAGATATTTTTTAATTAGCTGACTTCCTTTTTCCGAGATAGGTACATCATGTTATCATGCACATTTTTATCATTACCATTCAAATATATGGCATGCCATAAACCTTTTAAAGTTTCCATTCGTGTTGCCCCCTTTAATTGAGAAACTTTTTAAGGGTGCCCTTTTAAATACATTCAGGGGAAAATTTTTTAACTAAGCTTTACTTCCTTTTTGTAGGGAAGGGTACCCCTATTTTTAATTTAGGGAAACCCTTTTTAAATTGACCACCTAATTATATTTTTATATTTTCAGGGAAAAACCCTTTTTAAAATTGGGGCCACCCTTTTTAACTTGGACCACCTAAGTTGAACCCACTTTTTGTCAGGAAGGGAATGAGCCCTATATTATATAATTCAGGGAAACCTTCGTAACTTGACCACCTAAGTTGACTACCTCTCTATATTTTTCCAGGAAAGGGTGGCCCCTATTATAAAAAAACCCCCTTTTAACTTGACCACCTAATTACTTTCAATCTTTATTTGTTTTTGAAGGAATGAGCCCCAAATATAAAGGAAACATTGAACTTCCCCCAAAGGGCATTTTTATATTATGTCAGGAACGGAAAGAGCCCTATATTATATAATTCAGGGAAACCTTTGTAACTTGACCACCTAAGTTGACTACCTCTCTATATTTGTCAGGAAGGGAATGAGCCCTATATTATATAATTCAGGGAAACCTTTAACTTGACCACCTAAGTTGACTACCTCTCTATATTTGTCAGGAAGGGAATGAGCCCTATATTATATAATTCAGGGAAACCTTTGTAACTTGACCACCTAAGTTGACTACCTCTCTATATTTGTCAGGAAGGGAATGAGCCCTATATTATATAATTCAGGGAAACCTTTGTAACTTGACCACCTAAGTTGACTACCTCTCTATATTTGTCAGGAAGGGAATGAGCCCTATATTATATAATTCAGGGAAACCTTTGTAACTTGACCACCTAAGTTGACTACCTCTCTATATTTGTCAGGAAGGGAATGAGCCCTATATTATATAATTCAGGGAAACCTTTAACTTGACCACCTAAGTTGACTACCTCTCTATATTTGTCAGGAAGGGAATGAGCCCTATATTATATAATTCAGGGAAACCTTTGTAACTTGACCACCTAAGTTGACTACCTCTCTATATTTGTCAGGAAATTATGAGCCCTATATTATATAATTCAGGGAAACCTTTGTAACTTGACCACCTAAGTTGACTACCTCTCTATATTTGTCAGGAAGGGAATGAGCCCTATATTATATAATTCAGGGAAACCTTGTAACTTGACCACCTAAGTTGACTACCTCTCTATATTTGTCAGGAAGGGAATGAGCCCTATATTATATAATTCAGGGAAACCTTTGTAACTTGACCACCTAAGTTGACCACCTGTCTATATTGATCACTTATGTACGCCAAATTTGGGTGGCAGTATTATAAAAAACCCTCTGTAAGTTGACCTCCTAATTATTACAATATTTATTTGTTTATCTATTTTTGCAAATATAAAAAAGTACATAGGTAACTTCTCCAGGACATTTTTATGCATTAATGTTGGACCCGGATTTGTACGGATGAATGAAACATCAATATGAAACTTGCCTAAACCTCTTTGTAAGTTCATCATATAGGAAAACGACTACGCGCACTCTTTTATTCTTTAAATAAGTTTCTTCTTTTTTCTTCTATCTGATGTAGCCATTTTGAAAAATTATGTATTTTTAGGAAATCTTTACTATCATAAAAGCAAGTTACATAATTAATAAGACATTTATTTTTATTTTACCTAAGTACTTTACTTTTAAAGTTCTATAGAATACATTTTAAGTCATTCAGGTTAAATTTCTCTAATGATATTTTAGATAATTTTGCAAAAAATAGCTCACTACTATTTTAAATGTACGTTAATACATGAAGCTATATTTTAATTAGTTAAAAATGAATAAATGCAGAGTGTAAGAAATGACCAAAATAATCTCCACCCTGTATAAGTTGACCACCTGTCTAAGTTGGCCACTAAATTGCAGAACCGCAAGTGGTCAACCTACACTGGTTTCACTGTATTTGTTACATGTACTGTTATGGTTCTTTTTTAATATTTTTGTTGGCAATGTCATAAATTATTATATAAAGCTGCTCTTATTATAAACATTTGATCTTTTATTTTGTAATTGTTCATAACGAATTTTTTTTTCTTTTTTTATTTCTAATGGGCTCGTGTTGGCTTCTACCAATTGCAGACCTAGTGCGTTCCCCAGAGATTCGTACCCTCTCTTTCAGCGGCACACAATGAGTGTGGTACCATGGCCGAAGGAGAATATCGACGTTCAGTTTCTCCACCCGAAAGGGCGAGCGCCCGGACTCCGTTGATGCGAAATTGCACAAGGAATTTTATTTAGCAGAGAGCACCCAAGCAAAATGTCTACTCAAGGGATCTCTTACATGCTGCATTATCATGCGACATGGGCGCAGACGATTTTCTGCATCTTGAAAATCCACCGACACTGCCAGGATCGATCCTCTGAAATGGGCCCCGTACGAACCCCGTACGACGCCATCTTGCCGGCATTCATAACGAAGTTGCTTACATTATTGTAGTTTGCACATTTCTTGCATGAAATTACAAAATACGAAATAAAAAAAAAAAAGTGTTTCTGTTCCTTTTATGAAAATTTCTAATAAACGTATTAATACCGGTATTAGGTTAAAAAAATACCGATATTGTATTTTTGGACCCTCATTGCAAACAGTAACTGTGAGGTTTAACTAGCCTCAATTATAGCAACATAGCCTTTCAGAACAGCATCGCACTGCTATCAAGTAATGCAATTACGTCATATCGTCAAAACGACTGAACAAGTGCATGAAATTAGAATATTTAGTATACTTTGTTACAATGGATGCAATTAACCGCTAGAGGGACTCAGAGCGGATATCACGCGACAACGATGATCGCTCATTTGTTTACTAAGATTTTCAATTGAGTTCTACGTGGAGTTCACGAAGCAAAATTAGTTATCTCAAAATTGATTATACTATTTTCACAGCTTTTTCTGAGTATAACCCAGTATTTACATCTAATTTAATCATTATAAAAGAAATTTATTAATTATTACAATAGTTAAAGTCTTTTATTTCGTCTTAATTTTATATGTCGCAGAAGAACTTTATTTAGTCCTAGTTTCTAATTAGATTTCCTTAAATTCATAAAAGAACTTTTAGTTAGTAATAATTTAGGCTTTATAGGCTCCATGGCTAATTCTATTGTTGATAAACCTTTGTATTTAACGGATTTTACGCAAAACAGAATGTTCTGTTGGCTGGAAGTTCTCTGGCTTTATTTTTACCAGCAAAGCTTTCGACTGCTCCTTGTTTTTAAGTGGAAATTTAAAATATGACTTGCCAGCCTGCTCAGCTTTTGTTCCTACGTTAGTGCACCTATATGCAACGCAGTATGACATCTTTTAAAACTTAATAAAATATTCAAACAAAAAAGTAATGTTAAACAAGCTAACTCGAAGTAAAGCGATACTAGAGCTTCCATTGTTTACATTGCTTTCATCGCTGTCACGTGACCTATGACGTTGCTTGAATTGACTCTATTGAACAAAAGACAAATACACCTGCGGGAAATAGTAGCTGCCCATATATACTCAGGCACAGATAACCGAATTCATTCACAGAGCTCAAATTCGCTTAATTTGCGTCACAATGAGGGATTTACGTATTTGTTTGACGTAATGGCAGAAGGTAGCGAAATTACGAATTGAAGACGAAGGGTTTCAATCTGAAGTATACACTTGCATAAATATGTATACAATTACAAAATCAATATGTTTATCATTAGAAAATCAAACTTAAAAATTATGCCATTTTTGTCGCCATTTTGAAAGCAAATTTATGGGTTAGAGATATCAAAATTTAACTAAGTATCTTGGTAACAGCAGAGAAATCAATTCACGAAAAGAAAATTCTTCTAGGAATTGCAACTGTGTATAATATTGCATTGTAACTGGAAAATATACGAAAGAGACCAAACTCTAGTTCTCTGTTAATACTTCTGCAGCAAATAATGAACGTTAAACAATACAAAAAAGTTATTTGTCATGGCGTCTAACCCATTTCATGGTGTCTATCATCTAAATCAGAGGTCTTCAACCTGGGTTCCACGAAACCTTTGGGGTTCCCTAGAGCTTTGACAACAATAAATCACTGTTTGATTAGTCTAAACGTCAGAATTTTTGTAAAATTTCCATTCATATAAAAGATTGAATTCTAAAGGCAGTTTATTTGTAAAATTTGATTTAACCCTTTACCTACTGACCGTAGTTATAAGTACCATTCTCTATAAATTCCATCCCAGCAACCATTTTTACTAATATTCTAATGGTACTTTGTCGGAATTGTCTTTAAATTCCCCCTTTTCAGGACACATATCAGCAAGGGTTCTATAAAGAGTATTTTAGCGAGGAAAGGAACATAGATAGTTTTGAAACCGATGCTGTGTTTTGAACCATTTTGTTCAGATTGATCCCTTAGAGTTTCGCTCCAGAAAAGTGGTAAAATTCAAGAATCAAGTCACTGAATTTTTTAATGTGTTAGTTAAGAGCTTAGAAACTATCTGACGAAATATTTTGATTAAAAAGTGTATGTAATTAATTTCCCAGGGTAAATACTCTGTGGCACTTATTAGCTGTAAAGAAATAAATAAAATGCTCAGTCTATAAGTATTTATGTAAATCCCTTAGTTTTCAGTGTAAATACCTAGACAAAGTATTTATGTAAAAAAAAATGAAATAAAGATGCAATAATAATTTTGTAAATATAGGTAGGATGCAACTTTGAAATCCTATTTTCCCTGCTGTTTGACCCCCTGCTCTTTATCTCCATGCTTTGATCAACAGGTTCCTTCAAAAAAATCGTAAGCTCAAAGAGTTCCCCAAAATGTAAAAGGTTTAATACCCCGAATCTAAATGAAATAGATAAATAAAAGGAGTCTACTGAAAAAATACTTATGATATTTTCCATTAAAGGATATTTACAATTTTCTGTTAGGAAAGGTTTTACGAATCCACTTAATTTTACTGAGCGTTTTAGATGAAGGATAAGATCAAGAATAAAACGATGCAATTACCTTAAATCCAATATATCATTATTTTCCAGGTGCATTTCAAGAAAAAATTTTCTCCTATTTATATCTACGAGTTTCGTAACCTGAAAGGCTTCCGAAACGTAATCTGTCGAGAGCGCTGAGGGAAATATTAGAATTCAGTTAAGTGGCAATAAAACAACATGAAATATTCCACTGGTATTGGCGACTCCGATAAGTAAGTGAAGCAAAATGAGCGGATTAGAAGTCACGAGTCCATAAAAAGCCATTTATTGTAATCATGGTGCCTTATCGTGATAGGTTGGTAAGTTATATCTTATGTTCTAGTGGCGAAGTAATGTTAAGAAAAGGAAAAGCAGGCTATTAGCCTTTGGGTTTGTTTTCGAAATAATAATAATCTATCTGCTTCGGAATTATAAAAGTTACATATGTTTACACTAAGGGGCGGTTCATAAATAACATCCCCATTTTTCTTCAATATATTTGACCCATTTCCCCCCTTTGTCACAAAATGTCACACTTCAACATACCACCAACCCTTTTTTGTCTCAAAATGTGACACTTCACCCTCTACCCCTCTTGTCTCATGTCACGTTGTATTAGAGCAGCGGTCGGCAACCTAAATTAGCTGAAAATCTACTTTTCCAAGTACCGCAAACGCCAAGATCGACTCAGAAGACGAGGGGGGGGGGGGGGTTACTTGCACTATTAATAAATAATAGGACAAGTTGGGGCTGCGCTTGTCTTCAAATTATAGATTAATTCCTGTCAGAACAGGTTTTGATGCTTATAAAATACCGACTTTAAAATTTCTGAAATATTGCTGTGTTAACAACCGTCAACTCGCATTAAAAAAAGGTATCCGATATTAACGTATTGTTTCTTTTAAACTTGATAAAATACTGGTAGTTTGTTTTGTTTTGTTTTTTAAATAAAACACACATGTTAATCACTGTTAATGTGACGACTGATATTCTATATTATTGGCAAGTGTTTTTAGGCCCTACAAATGAATGGTCTGACAAATATATAAGCATTTTCTGAAGAAAAAAAAAGGCTCGCCTTCTGATCCAAAAGTCATTTGATTTTTTTTTTCTCTTCAAAACTGTCCCGCGATCGACCGAAAATGGGCTCGAGATCGACCGGTCGATAGCGATCGACGGGTAGCCGACCACTGTATTAGAGGAACATATCGCCGTTGCGGAAGAACAATGACGTGACTGCAAAAATCTGTCAAATGCAAATAATTCTATAGGCAATATCAGAAACACATCCCTTACACAGGGGATGTGTTTCTGATATTGCCTTGTTCCCCTTACACAGGGGAACATGGACGTAACTGTAGAACGACAGTTTGTGTCTTCTAGAACAAAGAACAATTTTTAGAGAAACAATGACGTAACTGTACTTAGTGGTTGAAGTTAGGGTTTCAATTATACGTTTTATACAACTGCAAATCGTTTTTTTACTCCCCTGTAAAATTGAAGTTTTTGCATTTACGTCACTGTTCTTCCGGAACAACGATATATACTTGCTATTCAGAAGCAAATCACTAAGTTATAAATCATATTTCCAATTCTATTTTCGAGCTTTTACTGAGATTTGTGATTATGACAATGATAATGATTATGTGTTTACTTAATTTGTAAAAGTGAAATTATCGTTTCAAACAAAAACATAATTAGTATACAATTGTAAGAAATACTAATTGTTCGAATTTGGTAAAAATGACTTCGCTATTTTGTCTTAAAAGTGTAAACCACAAAGATTTTCTTTTAAGGTTATACTTTTCACTAGAAGTTAATTTAAATATTAACCAGCTTCGATGCTCCCATCACCCCCTGATACAAAATAAAATCCAATACAAAACAGAGACATAGTGAGAATACAAAGCAAAAACAAATAATTTAAATACATATAAAAGTATTTAACCTGATAATTTTAAATGTTCTTATTTTCACCAAAATATGTGATGTGACAGTTCTTGCCCCTCCCCTTGTCAGAAACTGTCACAACTCGCTAGGAAGGGTGGCCCTCCCCCATTGAAGTGTGACATCATGATCCCTTAATAATGTTGAAAATTTAAAGATACATATTTGTTAACTCCATTTAAGATGAAAATGACAAAATACACCTGTTTTTGCTTCATTTCAGGTACAAAATAGTGAAATGACTTCATGAATTTTGGTAAGCACACCGAAATTCATGTGCATTTTTAAGGTGATTGTAAAGCTTCCTGCACCGTCAACTTGCTGCTAATTCTTTCAAACAAGATCTCAGAGAGAAGCTAACACTAAACCTACCGACAGTTCTTGTATACCTATTCCTTCTTCAGAACGCGGTCGGTCAAATTGACCAGTAAGTAAAACATTAAATAATTAAATTAAAAATTTAGATAAACTTTTCTTGGAAAAGAGAAAAAATACCTAGAAGTACAGAGTGAAAAAAATATTATATGCATATTCTAGGAATTGTCATATAGTTCGATAACTTTACTATAACATTTAAAGTGTGTAATTCTAATAAAAGTTTGAAAACGGTCAATCTGACCGGTACTTGGTAGGTTTAGTGTTAAAAGATGTTTCCAATAAGAAATGCTGTAGAATTACTGAGTAAGTAAACAAATTGGCCGTTTTCTTCAGCTAAAGAGTTGCCATTAATATAATTTTGAGTGTAAAATGTAATCTTTCGTTATTGAAAGCTAAAATTTAAAAGAATTCCGTTATTTATTGCAAGCTTTTATTAGCTGTATGACCATTTACCCCATTTTTCACTTTGCCCTTCCCGACCCCACTTGAAATTGAACAAAAATGTTATGACACACGTGACAAATGACGTGTGGAACTAAACATAAAGCTATCGGTTTATAATAACTGCCGAGCGACGGAACTTTAAAGTGTTGCGACCCCTTTAAAAGCAGGAAAAAAAATTTATAAAAATCTTTGTGACCACCCTTGCCGCAATATTTCATTTGTACAACATTGTATTTTGTAGCAGTCGCCTATAATTTACAAAAAAATTATTTTTCTTACTTTTTTTCGTCAGATCGTGGATGCCAAAATTAGAAGCTGCTTTAACAGCAGGACCGCACTGACGAGGGTTGGGGTGGGAGATATTTCCCTCTCAGGAGGCCCCCCCCCCATTGGATATCCTATCCTCTTCGTTCCAAGTGCACCCAATTGGGTACATTTTAAAATACTGTTTATTAACTACTGTTTGTGCAATTTGAAAACTAAAACACCCAATTGTTTTTTAAATCAATCAACACATAGTTTACTTCGTTTTAAACATAGAAAACATGGAAATTGGGCATTAATTATTATTTAAACTAATTATTAATTAAAATTTTTAAAAAAAATGTTTTTAGTTATTTTGTTTTGTAATCATTTTTTAAATCAGAGAACCAAAAACTTGCATCAAAATTGTTTGTGCTTAGTTCTGGGGTCTGAAGAGGTTATATTCGACCGATTTTTAAATATTCGGAATCCGATTCGGTCACTGCACGAAAAATCCGGTTGTCCGGCATGCCGATTTTGATTTTTTTTTATTTTTTAATTTTCACTTTCTGCCAAATTTTCTCCGTATTAATGTCATCTGCAGTCTCATTTCAAATTCAGTAGTTACATATTTTATTTCAGTTAATAAACACCAGTCGAATAGTGTAAGTGCTCTGAACTTGTTTTTTCGAACATTATTTATACCCGCGGGACCCTTGGGACCGTTCATAAATGATCTCACGCTTTTTTCCAACATATTTGAACCCCTTCCCCCCTTTCATCACAAAATGTCACACTTCAACGGACCCCCTCCCCCCTTTGTCACATGTCACGCTATGTTTCATAAGCATTATGTCACCCTTGTTGTTACCCCCTCCCCTCCCCTTGTCACACTTTGTCAGAATTTCACGAACCCCCCTCCCCCCCTCGAAGCGTGACATCATTTATGAATAATTCCTTACAGACGTAGCGTGAGACCTCAAGGCTCTGTGGAACACACTTTGGAGCCACAGGTTTAGACAGTGTTACAGTTCGGCCACGAAGCTTTGTTAGTTGGTCGCTTCTGCGCATGGCGGAAAAGGACGAATCCAGTTTTAAGGAAGTTTGTTTTGCAGGTGCGTTTCTTAGCACTCGAGTCAGAATGTTTGCTTCTCTGTTTGTCGAAAGCAACCAAATTTTTAAAATGGCAGATAGCATCAGTTTGGAGGTAATCAAGTATGCTAAACGAACTAAAACGAGAACAGAAACGGCACATTCCTTAAAGTTTCTCCCTTGAACATGAATGGGTTATTCTTCGCACTCTGCCACTCAGAGGTCTTTTTTTTTTTTTTTTTTTTTTTTGCCGATAGAACTGTACTTTCGACCAAAACTAAGTACATAGTAACCATCAATATAAAAAAATAATATCCAACATTCTTGAGAATATCTACAGCCAAGGAATAACAAGAAAAAAAGATAACAGGATAAATTTTCAAACTGAATGTCCCGTGGGCTCTTAAATTCTCTTAGAATGATTCTATTTCGAGTTCTTGATTTGCTTTTTTAATCATACATACTCTTCTGTAAGTATAAAAGGACCATCGCTGAAATGCTGAGAAACTAGGTATGGATTCTTCAGTTAGTAATTTGATCTGGAAGCAGCAAATAGCATTACGAATATACTTATTAAATAAAATAAAGATGAAAAATCCAACATCCACCCTTTTCTTAACTTTCTAGTTTACAAAAACAACTCTAGTTTCTCAGCCACCCCCCCCCCCATAACTTTTAAATTTGAGAATTTTATATGTAATCAAATAAAGATTTAAGGTTCGATTGGGCGCAGCACACACTTCAAAAGAGGCATTAGGAGCGTTTTAAAGTCTTTATGTATAATGTTACCAATAATAATCATAAGGAAAAGCAACATAAAAGTGAATATCAAGCAACTTAACAATTAAAAATCTCTTTTTTGCAAAATACATTATAAAATGTTTTTTTTTTTTTTTCAATCAATAATCGCCCATTATTCCATGATATTTCAATTTACTTAAATTTATAGATACATTTTGAGTTTTCAAAAGTTACCTACAGAAATTTGCACATAAGTTAAATTTTAGATGATTCAGCACTAATTCAATGACACGATATCCCGAAAAAATGGTTATAAAATACAGAAAAATTAATACAATGTAAAATATGCAAGAGAAACGTTTTTATATTTTTGATATGACAATTTTTTTTAAAGTTTAAAATGAAGAACTTTTTGCAATATAATCAATGTATGATATTAACAAAAATAGCAACGATAATAAAAGAATTTAACAGAAAAAAAAAAAAAAAATTTTTTTTTTACTTACTAAAACAATTTACACATATTCAATAGCAACGATTTTACTTTTACCGCAACATGGAACTTTTTCTTGTAATTAACTATTCCTAAACTAGAATATAATTATTTTCCTCTAAATTACTGCCAAACGATGCTTTTCAGTGAGACAATAATGCTGAAACGTGTAAATTAATTGACATCAATCCATCAATCAAACAAAATAATATCATTTCTAAATATTAATCTAGCTTTGGTATTTTTATACAGAGGTTTGCAGTTATAGGATTTATAAGCAAGAAGAAGACCTAACCAAGTTAATCACTTCTTATCTCTAAAATTTCGCTTTTAAAGTTTACCATAATAATAATAATAATAAGAAATCCAAAGGCTTGATACACTTTAGTATCATGTGATGTTTGAATGAAGTAAAGACCTGGTTAACCGTAGAATTGAACGAGATTATTTTTACGCCCTTTCTGGCGTGAAAAACCTCACAATGGGAAAAAATCAACTTAGTTCACTTCTGCACTCAATCCACCATGTTAAATATTTATTGCAGTAATATCTTTGAAAATTTAGTCGCGACACTTCTTATTGCTAGAAGCCTTAGAATTCAAAACTTTCAAAATTTGGATATTTCTCGACTACAGAATCCCAATTTTTCAACACATTATTTCCTCCGGCCATGAAAGCGATCGGTGCATGCTTCAAACTTATTGAATAAACACCTTTTCCATTTCTCTTTTTTTATAAAATGCATAGAGTTTTTTGAACTTTTCATGTAAAAAATGTAGTATTTACCATTAAAAAGAGCTTGAATTTTGTTTTAAGGCAGAAATGCTATGTTTTTACTGTTCAAACATTAGTTACAATAGTTCTAAATGTATTTCTTTAACTTCTTTTTCTTCGAGGTAGTGTTTTAGTAGTGTGGGTTTATGGAAGCAACGAAAACTACGTCCACCCATCCCACCTTAAAACAAAATATCCTCTTATTCATATCGAAATGCCTTTATAATAAGATTTGTTTGATCCCAATCTCCTTATTTCTTCTGAATAACCATAAAGATATTTCGTTTTTGCGCAAAAGCACTACCACCTGATTCAAATATTTCCTTCGAACCATTCCAGAAGTAAGTGCAAAGGTGGGGTAGGGGGGTGCAGACATTTTTTTAAGTGCTTAACAATGCACCAATTCTAAAAATGAGTAAGTCGACCTAGAACGTCACACATTTTCAAACGTGCAATGAAGAAAACTGCATTTGCAGGCTTCATAGTTAGGAAAAAAAAAACTTTTCCAAGATAAAGAAAAGAAAGAGTTAGGCGACCAAAAGCTACTTTTGTCGCATAGATGTAATTTTATTGAAGAAGGTGTTCCTGAAACTTTGAAACACGTGTACGTGATTTTTTTTTCTTCCAAATTTATTACTCATTATAATAGATTTAATGAACTTTACGATGCATATTAGCTCTATATCAATAACTTTATTTAAATTAATTTCAGCTTTAATAACATGTAGTTATTTTTTTCCCTTGTTCCTGTCTCTAACCCTCTAATTCCCAACTCCGCCTCAAGGCGGACTACGATTCAAAAAAATTGGGCATTACGGGGTTAATGCAATTTTTGTCAGAAATTTAGGCATTCATTACCGAATTTTTCTCTTCGTTCTGCTCTTTAAAATTCTTATTTCTGCACAAAAGTAGGCTATATAAACTTATATTTTCGATACTTGCATTCATTTTGCTAATTTCGAGTTTTTTCAAAGACAGGTTGTCATTTCCTCGCGCGTGGCAAGGAAGAATGGGTACGCTGCTTCTGCGTCTAACGGGGCCCTTGTAAGCAGGAGTCTGATTTCCTCCCCTTTGAAAGGTCTCTCGATTTTTTGAACCAGCTCCCAGATGAGAGACCGTCACCTGGGATTGGCACCCCCAGAGGTGTCGTTTCACTTGGAGGACATTGGAGTCACGACCTATTTAACGTGCACCAGCTCCCTTTAGCGTACACGCACACCACAGCAACCAGCCGCGAGAGGTTGTCACCCTCCCAAACACTGACCCCAGTCGATGTTGCTTCACTTTCGGTGTTCGAGCGGGAATCGAGCTTCTGCCGACTGGTCCACTGCGGGACTTTCAAAGATATACATTCACATTATATTTACATTTTATTTAACGTGGTAATTGCGTTTATAATAAGCATTTAATATACTTTTTGAAAAATGTACACGCAGGAAGAAATGTATAATAACTTTTCAGTTTTATTTTAGGTGCATTCCACGGTAACTAACGAAACATTTGGAAGCAAAAAGTTAGCTTTAAATAGTTACAATAAGTAAAGTATTAAATATAAAACACTTTATTTCACCGTCTTATACAGCTAAATTAATACATTAGTATAGGGCCTTGTTTAAAACCCTGTTATTTTACTCGTAATGAGAAAAAATTGTAAAAACATTACAGTAACTGACACAGCATGAAATAGACATATGTACCGGAAAGTACAAAACAAGTTTAAAAAATCTGTGAATTATGAACTTGTGACAAGGAAATTTTTATTTAAATGAAAGACTAATGCATGCTTAAAAAGATGTACACTTGTGTTATTCTTTGGTGTTAGGCTAATTTTTTATCCTCTTGCGACTTTCTGTACCCAATTGGGTACATTTTAAAATATTGTCTATTAACTACTGTTTGCAATTTGAAAGCTAAAACCCCAATTGTTTTTGAAATTCTTCAACAGATAGTTTATTTCGTTTTAAACATGGAAAGCATGGAAATTGGGGATTCATTATCATTTAAACTAATTATTAATAAAAATTAAAAAAAAAATTCTAGTTATTTTGTTTTGTAATCATTTTTTAAATCAGAGAACCAAAATATTGCGTCAAAATTGTTTGTGCTTAGCTCTGGTGTGAGAAGAGGTTATGCATACAAAAAATAGTAGTAAGTGACGCAACACAAAAGAAAAACGGGCTTACAATATTCATCTAATGAGAGCCAAATTGTTTATTGTGAAGAAGTTTTTTTCTCATAAGGGGCTAGGAAGAGTGCTTGTAAATACTATACTGTTCGATTTAATTGGGACAAATGGAGAAAACGATTTTTTCTAAAACTTTAGCTTCTAAAGTAGACTGATAAATCTCTGACTGATATCTCCCTAAATTATTACGATGTCCTCCTTTAACAGAAATGACCTCTTCCACACTTCTTGACATATATTCCATTAGTGTAGTGCACATGTTCTTGACTTATCGTCATTGAACCACACCTGTATAGCCCTTTTTATCGTTCGTTCGTTCTGTTGTCTCGCAATTTATCTAAGCTTCTTGAGAACATGACATAAGTTTTCGACAGGATTTAGGTCTGGTTAATTAACAGAACAATCAACCAATTTTATTTTATTTTCCCGCATATAAGTCTGTACCGATTTCAAAGTGTGACAAGGGGCCCAAGTCATGTTGAAATGTTCCATCAAATGCTTCCATGAATGGAACAAACCTACTGTAATATTTCTATGTATTTGACTGAATTCAGCATGTCTTTAAGATGAGCTGAGCTTCCAGTGCCATTTGTTGAGGAAAAAAAACCGAAAACATCACAAGTAATCACACACCAACTCAGGCAAGAAAAACATGTTTGTCCCAATTAATTCCCGAACAGTATTGTAACTTCTGTATCCCAAAAAACATAAGAAAGGGATACTTGTTAAAATTTTTCATTTTAATGCTTCCCAACGATGTCCATTTTTACATGACAATTTTATTTATTTATACATGACACCATGAAATTCACCTTTATTTATTTATTTATTTTTCAAAGAACCAAACAAATAACTATAAATCCAGAGTTAAATTTGCATACCTCATGCTTAAACGCGCAATCCAAGAAGCCAATCAGCTGTTAAACATTTCATTAGTGTTCACGCAACGCCTGCTCCTGTGCTTATTCAACCACAACATACATCGTTATAAGTTGCTACAAAACATTACTAAAACTGGAAACTAAGGAAACGCTGCTTGTAATGGAAAAGGATTCATGTTTCTCCCATCCCCTTTAACATTCTCGAAGACAACACGAATGGAATTGGTTCTTCAATTGCGATCTTATTTCACGTTTTCGATTTCTTGCTTCACCATCCTTTCGCCGGTGGCGTCATTTGTTGTTCGTTTACAACCTCAGATTGTTTTTCGTCCCATGTTGCGTCACGTTACCCTTTATTATCCTCCTTTTATCCATCGTCCAGGATCCAATCACTCGAGGAGGATAAAATGACGCATTTTTAATTGTGGCGTCGGAACGAGTCCCCATCATTAAGTAAGATATTTATTACCAACCGCCTGCAGACAAGAAATAAGTTCGTATACTTAAGGAGATTTTTTTCAACATCAATTGATTTTAGCTACTAAGTGTTGTTCTTCTAACTACAGTTAAGGATTACGAGTGGTAATTGTACATATGATCTTCATAAATGATCCAAACAATAATAAAAATTACACTGAAAGTCATATTTTGACGATCAAGTTTTCTTTTTTTGCCCCAACAAAGATTAACTGAATTAAAATAGGTACTCCATCTTTACTTATATAAAAGGCACTCTACATGTGTGTATAGTGAATGCCAGCAGGGGCGAGCCAACGAGAGCAGAGGAACGAGACCACCCCCTCCCCTCCGTAATTATCGGATATCCGGCAATGAATTTTTAAATATCGGGAATCCGAAAAGCCACTGAACAAAAGATTCGGTTATCTGAAAAGTAAAATTTTAGTTTTAAAAATAAAATTTTTGACATGTTTTGAAAGTACAGTAAAACCTGTAAAGTTGATCACCTGTCTAAATTGACCACTATTGTCAGGAACGGAATTAACCCTTCACCCTCTACTTCACCCTCCATAAGTTGCCCACCTGTCTAAGTTGACCACAAAAGGGCTGCACCGCAAGTGGTCAACTTACACAGGCTTCACTGTATATGTAAATTACAAATTTGCTACACCATTTGGAAACTGTGGCATGGCCAATATGTATGTTTATTATGTATAATTTACTGGTTTCAAACATCAAAGCCGGATATTTGGAGCGGATCCCTCGGACAAGGGTCACCGGATATCCGATGCATTCCTAATCTCGACCCTCCCCTCCCCCCATCATTAGGCAAAATAATGGGTGCGGAATAAAATGCTAGTTTCAACAGGTATCCCCTTATTTACCGTAGAGTTTCGAGGGAGAGCGCTGCAAAAGTTGGTTCGTATAATAAGTAATGGTCATGGCTTAATCAGGATTCTGCCAATCACATAAATCAGTACTTCCCAAATTATGGGTCGCGAACCATTGGTGGGTCGCGAGCGAATATTGAGTGGGTTCTCGCTCGCCACGGTACACATGAATTAAAAAATAGGAAAGGGATCATTCATAAATGATGTCACGCTTCGAGGGGGGGAGGGGGGTTCGTGAAATTGTGATAAAGTGTGACAAGGGGAGGGGGTAACAAGAAGTGTGACATCACGCATTATCCAACATAGCGTGACGCGTGACAAAGGGGGGGAGGGGGGTAAATTATATGGGAAAAAAGCGTGACGTCATTTATGAACGGCCCCAAATCTCCTAATAAAAGTAACTAAAGTTGAAGTTGATGCTAAAACTTTAATGAGGAAAAATAAGAAAGAAATACATCCTTCCCATTGAAATGACTTTGTAAAAAAATCTTGCAGGTATAGGTATTTAAGTAATAAAAAAAATTTAAGTTGTGCTTTTTATTTTAACAGTTTTTCATTCATATTGGTTACAGTAATTTTTTTTAAATTTCAATTTTAACAAATAAGACAGCATTAAGTAGTTCCTCGACTCGATACTAGGGGATCTGAGTATTCCCAATACTTATGCCCTCTTTTCTCTGAGACAGCTAAAAGGTGGGACCCAAATTGTAAATTTTGTTAGATGGGTTGGAGCCCAGTCAACTTTGGGAACCACTGACATAAATTGTTTCCCTTTGTAACCCCTTAACGCACTTTCCCGTGTCTGACACGGGCGAAAGTTACCGGAAAATCTGCACATGCCCGTGTCTCCCACGGGCGATCTTGTGTCTCGCGTTATTTTATTCCTAATGCACCTCTGAGATCCGTTTGCACTTTGTATAATAATTTTTTATGTAATTTTTACCCCACCCCTCGCTCTCTAGTCACCCCCTACAACTGAAATTGCCAAAAACAATTTACATAATACCTATATATTCACTTTCTGTCAAAAAAAAAAACTCTATCATTTTTTACCAGCTTTTCTGAAAAAAACTCCTGCTTCAAGAGATTAAAGTTTTCTTGTTTCTAATGTGATGACTTCGAGGTCTAGCAATTGCAAACCCAAAAACCTTTTTCGTCATACTTATTATTTTCTGTCTCTTTTTGTTTGTGTCACCCCCCCCCCCCCAAAAAAAAGGCATTCGTACCATCTCTGTCTGAAGAAGCAAGAGAAAGAAGCCATTAATAATGTGAATTGACATCAACACTAAAAAACTTTTTTAATGAATCTTTGCTGCTTCAATAAATAAAAATAAATCAAAAAAGAAATAGTTTTATCTGATTTATAATCACTTTAAATCAAATCCCTATTTTATGTACACCTCGCTTAGGTTCAGTTAGAAAGCACCTTTGGGTCTTTGTATGTCAACAAAAGTTTATCTTTGTATGTCTTTCCCGAAAATTGGTGAAGAAAACAAACTCAGCAATTGAATGAAAATCTCAAAAAGTAATAACGGATACGTTCTGTCGAATTTCATTTTCTTCTCTTTGAAAAGAGAATTTAGCGATTAAAAACAAAATACATTTCTAACAAGTGGAGTAGTTTGAAATATTGTATTTTTTATTAGTAAATATTTATTACTTCGATCAGTTCAAAATGTGCGTTCACAATTCTTGAAATTATCATGAAATTCATTTGTTTTTGACTTTAAGGAGAGAAATTTAGGAACATGACTTGGTTTTCTTTCGAACTCTCTCGGGAAACGTACATGAGAAGGGATATTATTCGCGTTACTGCTCAAAAAAAAAGAAGAAAAAAAAAAGAACTAAATTGCTAAAAATAATTTCCGAAACTGCTTTTGATTAGGTAGCAGAAGCCTCTGAGAGTCTTAGTTCCTCCTCTGATTCTCAAATTGTATATGTATTTTTTCAATTAAGATACTGACTCAGTTTATTTTCTGTTTTAACATTTTTGTACAAAGAGTAATTAAGAGAGTTTACTTTTTGAGAGTTAAATTTCAAGATATTTGAAGTTCTAAATTTTTCCGAAGCCTATTTTATGTGATGGAAAGAAAGTGCACTAAGAAATAAAACTCCTTAAAAGGAAAAAAAAATTGAAAAGATGTGACAGACCACCAAGAAGATAATTCGACAGAAACACAAAATCAATCGCAGATATTTTCGCTTTTCTCCTTGAAGTTCACCGAAAGAACTGAGCACATTGCCTAGTGGAATCAAAAAGACAGATACATAGGCGACTTTTAAGATCCATTTATTACGCTCTAGATCTGTACTATCTATCGAAGTTCTTTTTCCACGACTCTTTTATTCACGCCTCATGCGAAATTCTTCAGCTGTTAACGTAAGTAGATAGAAAGGAAATTGTAGCCATAGCAACTAAGTCAACTATTCCCGTCAGCATAAGAGTCAAAGCAATTTGTCTGAGTTTTGGCAAAATTTGTCTCACTCCGGCTGAATTGAAATTGTGAACGGTTACAAAATTTACGTTGAGCTTATATATATAGTAAATTGAGTGACGCAATGTCAAGTCAAGCGAGTTCTGTAACCGCAGTGGAAAGAACTTATTTTCTATTCTTCAAGTTTCTAAAGACTGGCCATGTGATGATAATAAAGAATGCGATGAAATCATTTCTACCCGCAATGGTGGCTTAAAGAAAGATTTTTAAAGTATTTAATACTTTTTCAAATGGCTTCCTAAGCAGAATTATTTTAGAAATACAGTAAAAACTGTAACGTTGACCACCTTTGTAAGCTGACCACCTGTCTAAGTTGACCACTTTTGTCAGAAACGGAACTATCCCTATATTATATAATGTAGGCAAACCTTTGTAACTTGACCACCTAAGCTGACCACCTGTCTATATTGACCACTTATGTACGCCAAATTTGGGTGGGAGTATTATAAAAAACCCTTTGTAAATGGACCGCCTAATTATCTCTATATTTATTTATTTATCTATTTTTGCAAAGATTAAAAAAACTTATATAGCTTCTCCAGGATATTTTGTATGCCATAATGTTAGACCAGTATTTGTCTGGATGGATGAAACATCAATATAAAGTTTGCCTAAACTTCTTTGTAAGTTAATCATATAGGAAAACTACTATGAGCACTCTTTTATTCTTTAAATGAGTTCCTTCTTTTTTCTTCTATCCGATGTAGCCATTTTGAAAAAAATTATGTATTTTTAGGAAATCTTCACTATCATATAAATAACTTACATAATTAATAAGATATTTACCTTTATTTTAACTAAATTTTTTACTTTTAAAGTTGATACATTTTAAGACATTCAGGTTAAATTATTGTAATGATATTTTAGATAATTGAAAAAAAAATAGCTAATTACTATTGTAAAGTAACGTTAATACATGAAGCTATATTTTGATTTGTTACAAATGAATAAATGCATACTGCAAGAAATGACAAACAAAAAAAAAATTCTACCCTCTATAAGTTGACCACCTGCCTAAGTTGACCACTAAATTGCAGAACCGCAAGTGATCAACTTACACAGGTTTCACTGTACATGGAAGAGAATTGAAAACAAAGAAAAAAAGAAACAAATAATTTAATTTTTCTTACTTATTAAATTCATAAATAAGTTATAGTTAATCTACAAAAAGAATTCAGGTTTGCCCATTTCTTGAAAACATTCTATTACGCATTATGTTTGTACTGAATGACTCAAAAGTTCTTCCCAACTTCTAATATTAATAAAAGGGGGCAAATATTGATAAAATACTGTGTCTTGCGAGATTAGAAAGTGATGAGATATTACTTAGTAACAGAAGATTGTCTATTGCAATAGAAAGATAGTTAGAGCGGTACAGTCATTCAGGGTAACTTTGAACCATGGGGGTTAACTTTGAACCACGTCTTATATTTTAGTAGTTGTAAGCCCGGCGGTCATACGAAATGACCGCTGTTCTAGAGATTATAAATATACAATTCTCCGGGTAACCGAAAATGCACATCAAATCAAAGAGATATTTATCAGGTAGAACAGTAAAGTTTAATGAAAAAATAATAAACATATAATAATTTCAGAAAAAAATATTCTTACCGAAAAAAAAAAACATCTAAGTTACAATAATCTGTAAAATAAAAATATTAATTACTATATAATAAAATTGTTTGCGAAAAATATTTATTTGTGTCCAACATAATCATCGTCAAAACAATAGTTTTAACGAAACTGGAAAAAAGCGCGCTGCCATTTAAATATGTATATAAAAAGAGCAGACGATAAATAACTTAAATCAAAGAAAGAAGGATTAAATTAAATTCGCGTTAACATTCAATTTTAACGGAGATTGCAAATCTAGCGATGCCTCACTCAAAATGCTAGAGAAGCGTTTTGACTATTCGTCGTTTTCTTTACAGAAACAATTGTGTAGATGGCAGCACGATGCAGTTTTCTCGGAGTAAGAAATTCGGAATAAGCTATCGGCGACGAATAGACACTTAAGCGGCTTATATATAAGATATTTGACTTCATTTAAAAATAGTAGAAAACTGATTTTATAACCTATTGAGCTGAATGCAGCACTGGACTTTCTAGTTTCTTTTGTTTTAGTCAAATACACTAACGTGGTTCAAAGTTACCCCAAATGGTTCAAAGTTGCACTGAATGTGTAACAAAATCTTTTGATTAAAGGTTGTAAGTCATATAAATTATGTATTATAAATATATGTATTACAAATTTGAATTTGGGTGTCACGGAAAAGAAGGCCCGTATAGTTAACATTAACATTTATGTTATAAAATAATTGAATAAAACATAAAAATTTTTTCAAAAAGTAGCATGTGACTTAGGTCGGTTTTCCAGTGGACCCTTCATTTCGATTAAAAAGAAAAATGACACCATTGCCAATTGCAAGGTTTCTCATCAGTACGTTGGTCTTCAAAAACCCTGTAAAGGGACTAAAAGCTAATCTTTTATATTATATTTATGGTACTTATGGTATAGAAATCCAATTCATTATATCTGTAAGTATCATTGCAACTTATATGCCATTATGCCTTTCATAAGTTTCTGGAAAGATATATAATATAAGCAAGAATATTTTAACCCTTAAGCACCTAAATGGTCACGGTGAGGAATGACTAAGATTTCATTTACCTAGTCATCTTCACTAAACTATATTCCCAGTTTTAAGTGCATCCCAGAAAAAAAAAAGGTCATTTCGCATATCCAATTCCTTTATTTCTGTGCAGTCCTTCTCTTTTTATTTACATTGTTTGCAGCCCTTCCGTCGAATAGATTTTTCTTCCCCGCTAAGCACTTTGGAATGTCTCCTCAAAATGTCAGTGGATGAGAAGTAAACACGGCGGGAATTGGCTTAATTCTATCAACCGAGGAATCTGCTGGAAATTTTATTGAGTGAACTACTCTAGGAAAAGAAGGAAAATAATGTTCCATATGTCTGAGATAAGTGTATATGACGGATAAGTTAAATGCGTTATAATTAGTTTGCTTTACGCAATTTGGAATCAATCTTTTATTTTATGTTGTGTTATTTCATTATATATATATATATGTTACGGTGAAGCTCCGAAATCAGAGAATGTCGACAATCACCGGTGGATGTTGACAATTACCGGTGGATGTAAACATACACCAAGTAGAGAATGTCGACAATCACCGGTAGATGTCGACATACACTAAGAAGAGAATGTCGACAATCACCGGTGGATGTCGACATTCACCATCTATCAGATTGGTGATTGTCGACATTCTCCAATTTAGGACATACGCCGTAACATACATATGTTACGGTGAATCTCCGAAATCGGAGAATGTCGAAAATCATCGGTGGATGCCGACATACACCAAATAGAAAATGTCGACATTCACCATCTATCAGACCGGTGATTGTCGACATTCTCCAATTTCGGACATAGGCCGTAACATATATATATATATATGTGAGGTTGCCAATAAATTACATACATTATTATTATTCCTTTCTTTGTCTTTGCAAAAGCAAAACTACCGTTGGGACCTTTTAATATAACCTTTTGTAAACCTGAATTAAAACCTATTGGGTCCTTTTTACGGGTCCACTCTATAACGTGAACCAAAACTTATACTCTGATTTCTGACTGGCTAAGAGACCCCAAGAAGGGTCTGGAAATCTAAAGCTAAGCGTCACTTGGTGGGCTGATGCTTAAAGGATAACACAGAGTGAATTGTGCTCTTGCGAAATGTTCATTATGGGGACCGCTTTTGTAAATATTATCTTCAACTGTAAATATTCATCTCATTCATCATTGTAAATAGTATTCTTGTAAATACCTGATGAGTAAAAAAATAAAGGAAAGAAACAAAATGAATGCTGTTATGTACTGTCATGAAACTTAGCCCGACTGCTAATACGGGACGAGACATATATATATGGGGTTGTTATCAGCATCTAGGGTTATTTCCAAATAATACACAGTGAAAGAATCAAGTTAAATATATTTACTGTTTATAGATAATTAACACCACTTCGGGCCGGGATTATCATAAAAGCTATGACACACAAAGTGCCCGCATGTCCACACAGGACCAGATCTCCCACTCAACTCCCGACTTACGTTACTTTTCGCTCGATAGCGCTACAGTTGATTTGCATCACCCATTGGATCCTACAACATATACACTGATGGAAAAAAAAATCCCAACACCAAGAAGGAGTTGTGCTAGCGAAACGAAATTTGGCAGGCGTGTTTATACATCTGAAAGATAACGTCGATTCAAATTTTGCTCTCGGCGCATCAGTGTGACGCTAGTAGCGACACACGGAAGATGCAAATCAGGTTTGCTTTAAATACGCGCTGTAACGTTCCTGAGCGTTGTTTAGCGTCGAGATTTGATGTAGTGGGTTGATGTTAGTCCACAATGCCTTTAAGAAGACGACGAAGCCATTATCAACAGCTCACTGAGTTTGAACGAGGTCGTGTAATAGGCCTACGAGAAGGTGGGTTTTCTTTCCGCGAGATTGCAGAAAGGCTTGGCAGAAATGCATCCACTGTGCATGAATGTTGGCAGCAGTGGTCAAGGGAAGGCACTGCCTCAAGAATACCGGGTTCCGGGCGGCCACGTGGCACGACTGAGAGGGAAGACCGCCGTGTTCGGCGTATGGCCGTAGCGAGTCGTACTGCGTCTGCAGCAGAAATTCGAGCAGCAGTTGGCACCACAGTGACACAACGAACTGTTACCAATCGGTTACTTCAAGGACAGCTCCAAGCCAGACGTCCTGTAGCGTGCATTCCACTAACGCCAAACCACTGCCGTTTGCGACGTCAGTGGTGTCAGGCTAGAGCTCATTGGAGGACGGAGTGGAGATCTGTTGTGTTTTCTGATGAAAGCCGGTTCTTCCTTGGTGCCAGTGATGGCCGTGTGTTGGTTAGGAGGAGGCCAGGTGAGCAGCTGCAGCCATCCTGTCTGCGGCCTAGACACACTAGACCTACACCTGGAGTTATGGTCTGGGGAGCAATTTCTTATGGCAGCAGAAGCACTCTCGTGGTTATCCCACGCACCCTGACAGCAAATGTGTACGTCAGTCTGGTGATTCAACCTGTTGTTCTGCCTTTCATGAGTAGCATTCCAGGAGGTGTTTTCCAACAGGATAACGCTCGACCTCATACTGCTGTTCTAACCCAACGTGCTCTACAGGGTGTCGACATGTTGCCTTGGCCTGCCAGATCACCAGATCTGTCTCCAATTGAGCACGTATGGGACATCATTGGACGACCACTCCAGCGTCATCCACAACCAGCATTAACCGTCCCTGTATTGATCGACCAAGTGCAACAAGCATGGAACTCCATCCCACAAACGGACATCCAGCACCTGTATGATTCAATGCATGCACGCTTGTACGCTTGCATTCAAAATTCTGGCGGTTACACCGGTTATTAATGTACCTGTATTTCACTTCTGCAATGGCTCTTCTCGGGCGTAAATTAACCTGTGATCTTGAAATTGTAATCAATTACGTACGTTACCTATATAAATGTATTGCTGAAATTTCATTACTCTACAATAATTATTTCTTGGTGTTGGGATTTTTTTTTCCATCAGTGTATATATATATATATATATATGTGTGTGTGTGTGTGTGTGTGTTACGGCTTATGTCCGAAATTGGAGAATGTCGACATCCACCAATGATTGTCGACACTCTGCGATTTCGGAGATTTACCGTAACATATATGTGGTGTGTGTGTTACTGTGAATGGTCCGAAATCGGAAAATGTCGACAATCACCGGAGAATGATGACATTTACCATCCATCAGACCAGTGATTGTCGACATTTTCCGATTTCGGACATTCAGAGTGACATATACATATATTGTATGTACGTATATATTTAAGCAAATTAAAATGATAAAACTTTGAAATGCAACAACAAAAAAATAAATAAATAAATAAATAAAACATAACATCAATACAACAAATGAAAAAAAAAAAAAAACATTTATATAAGTAGATTAACAGATTAAAATGAGGAAATGAATGGAATGGGCGACCGCCTAATCTTCAGGGGTACTCTCTATCGCAAACCATTCGATTGGACCACCGGAAAATCGGAATCGGACCAGCCGCTTATACGGACCAAATTCCAAAGAACCAAAACATATCCTATTACATAAGCCTAATATTATTGCCTTATTGGGACCAAAAATCCGTTTCATCGGACCAGAGAAATGAAAACAAATATCAAACAGGAGCCATAAGGATTTGAAGCGGGTCAAAACGAATATAAAAATTTATTTTTTAAACAGTAATTAAGTTTAATAAAATCCAACGATATTTACAGGGGAGATGTTTAACAAAACTCCCACTAGATGGTGGTACTATTAAAGCAAAGGGCAAAGTTCAAGTGCATTTTGGAATTGACTCGGCTGATCGTACAATAAAATAAAATAAAAATTCTTTCTTTATGAAATACTAGTAAGCCCGGCTGTCATACGAAATGACAGCTGTTCTAGATATTATAAATATACAATTCTCGATAAGACATCGCCAAAGTTAAGGATACTAAGGATAATAATTGTTATTTTTGGGTCAAGGTAAGCCTTAAGAAATCGAACTAAAAAGCTTATAACTGGCGTTCTTATTGACTTAGAACCTTAGAACAAATATCATCTTGTGAAAAAAAAATGTGCAAGGTTTTTTTCTTCACCCCCATATTTGGGGAATTTATGTAGAAAATTGCGTAAAATTGGAATAAAAAAGAACTACCCGTAGGATTTTTTTCTAACGGCTCTTTGAACCTTCCTCTTGAACCACTCTGTCTAATGATGAAAACCGCATTAAAATCCGTTCCGTAGTTTAAAAGACCTAAGCGTAGAAAAAATAATTGAAAAATTAAAAAAATAATTAGAAAAAAAAAAAACTAATTGAGTCACAACTTTTATTCTTGCAGCGATGAGTTTCTCGGGTCGTAAACATTTACCGTGCCGAATGTGGTCCCGATCGGTAAAATGGCCTAGGATTCTATAGCGAACAGACAGACAGAATAAGCCGCTTATATATAAGAAGTAGTGTATATTTTAATGGAAGATTTAATAGTTGTTGTGTGCTTTTAAAAACTTCATATAGAAGGTATACTTCACATAGAAGGTACGTCTGGTCTTGTTCCATATTCACGTAATCTGACCATCCGGTTAAAAGTACCAAATTGATCGCGTCCAGATGTCGCGACGGAAACCAAAACTGACTGCGACAATCGAGTTTTGTTCACAAAATAGCGCGCCAACCACAAAAAAATAGTTAATTTTTTCATCAGGATTATTTTGTTTAGCCAAATAATCCTGACGAAAAGGGGGGACACGACATCCGTTGCGCTTGGTTTAGGCTTCAGTGTCGCGGAAATGACATTTATGCTTTCTATGGAAATATTGTGGCAACGATAATTATTAACTTTGTTATGAAGAAAATACAAATTATGATAAATTATTTATTCGTGTACCTAACTGTTCGAAAATATTATGTCTTTTAAAAATTGGAATAACATCTCTGCCCCCGGGTTTGGAATACATATATATTTAGTTTTCTTAATATTTAGTGATAAGTACGTTCATTTTCGATTTATATGACACTTTTATTTTAGTTGAAAAAGGTTTCTATTTTATTTATTTAATTAGTTATTTCTTTTTTTTTTTTTTTTCATTTTTAGATAATATATTCAGTGTTTTCATTTGAATTAGTGGTAAGGGCATTTATTTCCGATTTTTAAGTGCGCTTTTGCCTTTTTAAACAGATTTAGTTTAAAGCTGAACAATATAAGCACGTGCTAGTGCGATGCAAAGACTACAGTATGCACTCATGCGGTAACAACATCAAATTCCTTACTAGTTTATTCCTAAAATATCGATGGAGTTGAGAACTTCCTGATCGATAGTTTTCCACCTCTGCAAGTAGTTGATGTGAAGTACTATACGATTTACTCGTCTTTCCCGTACACTTCGAGAAAGACTATCATCAGTTTTACTTAGCATGAAGTTCAAGGAAATACTGGCAAGATTTTTTGAATTTGTATATTAATAGTATTAGTGATAAATACGACTGGTAGCTAAACAAAAAATTTATTTGGCATAATCAAGTTGATTTATGATAGATTTTATATCTTTAATTTTCTTCTTTATCCTCTATTTTTTTCATTAACAGAAATAGTTGTGTTACAACTCGACGAATAATTCTACCTTGGAAAAATACTATGGGCGCTATTAGCATAAGCGTGCGCAGAACTTAAGTAATGGGGTACCGCTGTACCGCAGATTTAGAAAAGTCACCAGAAAGTAACAGTTTCAGTTGCTCTCCCTAATAAAATTTTTTAACATTTACGCATGAAAAAAGCAATTTTAAGAAATGTGACGAATGAAAAAACTAAATCTAATGCAGAAGTTGGCAGTTTCGTATTAGCTATCGCTTTTAGGCCTCGGAGGCTACTACATCCCATGAGCACGCTTATAGCTTTCAGTGGAAATGACGATCAAAGTGCTTAGTAAATTATTTAAATGTTTACAGTCGCGTCATCTTGGAAGCTGCTAGCGATAAATAGAGTTGATTTATTTGTTATACGTGGCTCCGCTAAAGCTCGAAATAACCAGGGGTCGTAACTAGTGGGTTGCAAATTCCTGAGTTAGGTACGGAAACTACCTTAGGTACTGAGTTAGGTGTCCCGCAGTGGACCAGTCGGTAGATGCTCGGTTCCCGCAGAGCACCGAAAGTGAAGCAACATCGACTTAGGTCAGTGTTTGGGAGGGTGACAACCTCTCGCGGCAGGTTCCTGTAGGGCCGTGTACTCTAAAGGGAGCTGGTGCACGCTAAATAGGTCGTGGCTCCAATGTCCTCCAAGTGAAACGATACCTCTGTAGGTGCCAATCCCAGGTGACGGTCTCTCATCTGGGAGTTGGTTCAAAAAATTAAGAGACTTTTCAAAGGGGCGATAATCGGACTCCTGCCTATGAGGGCCCCGTTAGACTCAGGAGCAGCGTACCCATTCTTCCTCGCCACGCGCGAGGCCACGACAACAACAGGTACGGAAACAAATCCTTATGGAAAGATAATGGTTCCATGCATTCAATGCATAAACGTAATAGTTCATTGTTTTAAAAAATGCGGAACTGAATCCAAACAGAAAAGTAAATGCTATACACAAAAAATATACACATGGCTCAGTTACAATGAAACAAAATTTTGAGTACTATTTTCAAAATCTTAGCGCGGATTTTAAGAAAAATCAAGATTTCTCCCTTATTTTTACCTCGCTCTTCTGTTCTGCTTACTCATGATGGGAGTGCCAAGCCCCCCCCCCTGCCCCCCACACAAACATTTTGAAGGGGCACTCCGCAACAACCCCTGAGTTGATTCCCCCTGTATCCAGGCATCATGTTTTGGTTAGATCTCCTTTATTTGTTCTATATCCTGCAGTCAACTATGAACTGTATAGTTTTGAAGTAAATTTTTGTAATTATTAATGTAAAGTAAAAGAACTTTGTTTACAAACCTACACTAATAAAGTTTAGGCTAAGGACAAACTCTAAGAGCGATGAATTTACTTAAAATCAATTGTTTATGGTTTATGTTCGTTTGTTTTTACCTTTGATATTCTCATGTTAAAAGTATGCATAAATATACTTTTGTTTGCTATTTATTTTATATGTAGCGTGCTCATTCAATGCCATGAAATAAACTTTATTTATAGAAGCTATTTTAACCCATTGACTTGTAATATTTTCTCTCGCAGGGGTAGTTATACACCGTTGAATAATAGCTTATATAACATATTATGCCATCTATTGACAGAAAGGAAGAAACTCTTCAATCCGTTCCATAGCCGGCAATGTAACAACAGACTTATAAGCTGCGTTCGGCTGTGGGCCTTCTGTTTAAGTCAATGGGTTAACTAATGTGTTTCAATCATCTAAACTCATGTTTGTGAAAATTGCAACAGTATGAAGGAATCGTCATAATTGATTGAAATTTAATACACAGTTGAGTGGTAGTGGTACAAATAAATGATTAAATTTTCAAAGCAAACAAACAATAACAAGAGATCGGAATCAGTATTTTGTGTAGCCACCACGCGCCGCAATAAGTGCTGCTACACGACGTGGCATGGAGTCAAACAAATTTTGAATGTCTGCCTGAGGAAGAGCATTCCATATTGTTTGTATGCGTACCCAACGTTTGTCTACAGAAGCAACAGGACGAGGATCACGAGCGAGAAGCCGACCAGCGAAATCCCACACATGGTTAATTGGCAACATATCCGGGGAATACGCAGGCAAGGAAGACGCTGTACCTGCTGCGTTGCAATACGGGGATTTGAAATTCTAATCATTTGCATATCATGGCGCTCCTTTGCATTTCCTGAAAATTTCAGCTCACTCGCGTAAGTCCTTCATGGTGTTGCAATTTTCACAAACAAGAGTTTAGAAAAATTCGATAATGACTTTTTTATTGAATTTTCTTTTTAAACATGCCTAATGTTTCATCAAGGTATGCGTATTTTGCGATTCAGTAAAAAAATCGGAGTCCCATTAGGTAAATTGTGAAATTTCCTACCTCTCAAAAATATAAATTCGGTGCGCCCTTGGTCCTCTGATTTTTTCAATCAACTTTCATTTCCGCATAAGCATTTCTCGAAATGCAGAATTTCACAAAACAAGCATATTCTTATGAAACACCGTAACATTAAAGCCGTAATGCGAAATACAGTGGAACCCCAACATTGTCCGCCTCGTTTTTCTTACAACTCGGTTTTCAACCAAGTAGTTAAAGTAAAATTCAACTCACTATTCGTACTTGTCCCGCGATTCGTACGGCGCAGAGGCAGATGGGTTGCCAGTTTGGCTTTTTTAAAGAAAAAAAATTGAGAAATAATGCTCATTTTGAATTCATCTGGAAATAATTTGTTTGGTGTTTTGGATTTTTTAACAATTTTAATACTTTTGAGATTTTACTAACAATTTTAATTTTCTAAGGGTGCATCAAGAGGAAGTGGTTGAAGAACTTTCTTCTTCAGAGGAGGAAAGTAGTAAGGAAAGCATTTCCTTTGCAAAAATTAAAGAGCTGAGCTACCCCTGCGAGAAAACACAGAGAGTGGTAAAAAAATGGCATTCCAACACTGCTGTGGTTCAACGGCAATGTTATTGATAATTTTAGAAAAATTCAGAAAAATCGTTACAGGCAGACAACATTGGACAGCTTTTTAGAAAAAGAAACCCAAGATTCTAGTCTCTAGTGCGAAAAGACCGAAAGAAGAAAGAACAGCAGAAAGGGAGAAAACACCTGAAGGGATGCTACCTGATGTTTTTATAGAAGGGGACTCCTCTTCCAACCATTTCTCTTCTTCCTCTCAACGTTCTACTCATGCCATCAGCTCACTTCAGTACAAGCAAAGTGCAGTTAAATTTTTATTTATCTATAATCTCATGTACAGTACTGTACCTTTGTTTTTCATAGGTTTAAATAAGTGACCATCTGTGGATCTTTAACGTATTAATCCAAATTACATTGTATCTTATGTGAAAAAATAATTCACCCGTCGTACAAATAGCCATTCGAACTGCCTCCTGGAGTGAATTGTGTGCGAATAGCGATGTTCCACTGTACCGTGTTTATCACCATATTAATCGTTTGACTTACAGCCACTATGTCTCTAACCGCCTCAAAAATTTAAATTTTGATCCTGCGCACGAAATAAATATACCCTTGACTCTAGAATAGCGCAGTTTCAGAAAGTTTACCGACACCTTTCCCATCTGGAAAACATGAAATAAAAAATTACAACTTCGTGACGCCAAAGAAAGAAAGGCCAAAACTTCAGTTTTTAAGAGCAAAAAAGCATTCGAAGAGAAGATTCCAATTATAGATCAATAACCGAAAGGTGGAAGATCAAAGGAGGAAAACGAAAAACTAAATCGAAACATTTCTTGACATTTTTATAGCTTTTTTACGGTTGCGCTATTGACGCGCTCGTTCTTGATATTTTTCCAGGCTCAAAATAAGGTTAATGGCATTAGAGGTTGCTTTTGTTGTGGCTTCACTTTGCCCGGTCTACTACCTTCTCGGCCCCGTGTTTACATATTTTTTTTTTTTGAACTTCACGATATTTTAATTTATGAAACTGCTCTACAAACATTTGAACTTACTACAAATGTTAACGAAGCTATGCACCTGAAATTGTTCAGACGCATAGCTTGACTGAAAAGGTTCAGAAGGAAAATCCTCAGTCTAAGTATTTTGAAGAAATAGTTAGGGTCAGTTGGGGTAATTGTAAACATGGGGTAATTGTAAACAAGCTGCATAACTATACTAGACTGCAACGTTTCTTGACAATGACGTCACAACGCGCGGCAGAAGAAATGAGTAAACGGAAAGGCTGTTGGGGTTACAAGGACGAGGTTCGAAAAGCCGCCACACCAACTTGGCGAAATAATCCGATTAAGCATTCTATTTGGCACATTGCGCGTTTGAAAACTCATTTGTCAGTTTATCAGAAAAAGATAAACAGATTTAACAAATCAAAAAACTTATTTATTTTTACATAATCATAATTTCAAATATATTTCTTGTCAATGTAATCATTTAAAAGTATATTTTCTTCTGAAAATCCTTTTCTCCCTTCAATAATTCGTAAAAATGGTTGGACTTTTGAACACTTTCGTTTTTCAAATAAATATTTTTTTTTCTTCCTGTTACCATTTTCTTTTCCTATGTAAGTTTCGTTTTAATGAAAAATTACGATATTAAGGAAAATAATAATTCTAACTATTTAGCTTTAAGCAAAGTCACAAGCCAGCGAGTCAGACATAGACATAAACCATTCTAAATCTCGCCAAACCGCTTATGGGAAGATCGCCAACTGCTCGTGAGCTCTTATTGGCTGAGTGTTCAGTTCTAAATGAAGGTATTATTACTACGCGTTGCACTTTTCGTGAAATTGAAAATATATAACATTTTATGAAAATTAGGACAAATAAGCGCTATATATGAGTAGGTTAAAGTACCTTATCATATTTCTATAGCGAAGTGCTTAGTTTAACTCGAAAATCGGACACCGCAGGAGAACTACTTTCTTCGTTTGCTCTCAGCATATTTCTCCATAGTCAAGAAACTTTGCAGTTGAGTATACACTTGTGGTGGTTTTTAAAACTTAACTGCTGGTGTGTGATGAATTGGCACCATAGGGAAGACGCTGAAAGAATTTTGTAAGTTTCGAAGCATTTGTGGAGGCGTCACCATTGTTTGGAACCGACACGGTGAAAAAAGTTGTTTAACAAAATGTTGTGATCTTACATTTTCCTCTCCAGCTCATCTACAAAAGCGATGCAAGCGGTCGTATTTTCAATGCTTTGAGGGGATGCGTTGTTTCTAAAGAACTTTTGGATATTTTGTTTATGAAACTGCTGTACATACATTTGAACTTACTACAAAATTTAGTGAAGCTGTGCACCTGAAACTGTTCAGATGCATAGCTTGACCGAAAAGCTTCAGAAGAAAAATCCTCAGCCTAAGTGTTTTGAAGAGTTAGTTACATCACTTATTGATTTATGAAACAAAATCTGAGCCTTTGAAACGGCTTCAGTAGCCATAAAATTAACAAAAAAATAAATAAAATACCTTTTGGAGGGAACGCATTTTTTCTTAAATTTTATAGCATTTTTCACTTTAATTTTGTGAGAGAAAGGGTCTCTTCATTTATTACATACCAATAATATACCACATTTTCCGCTTGTTTGTACCAGTAATATGCTGTTTTTCCATTTGTTTCATACCATTTTTTCGATTTTGTCTTTCAGTAATTTACTGCTATTCAAAATTCTCTAAATGTGCTGGGGAACTACTTTTTCTTGCGATAAAGTTTAATCTTAGATATGTATTTACGTGGAGGGAGGAGATCTTGGTTTCAATAAAAATTATTAAGTGTTTTTTTTTTTCGATATGAGCTTTGATACCAATTTTTCGTTGTATTTGTCGGGGCTGTGGAGACGGAGACGGAGGCCCCTAAATTTTGATAAAAAAAAATAATCAATTATTATATATGTATGTATTTTATAATAAATTTTATAATATATATATATATATGATTATTGTAATTACTTAAAAGTAAAAAAATTAAAATCTGACGCCCCAACCGATTTCCAAATTTTATGTCTTTTTCCTAATAAAAATTTGATGTCCTGTCCTTAAACAGCAATCAGCACATGATAAATTGGGTCTCAAATTGTCCATGATGGGAAACTATATAAAACTTAAAAACCTAAAAGATTTGTGCCTTTTTTTCAAAAAAATTGGCAGTTTTTGCCCACGCTTGCAGTTCAAACTTCCAAACACAATTAATGCCTCTGAAAACAAAAAAAAAAAAAAAAATGAAAATTTTTTTCCTTCTAAAAAATTATGCTATCTGGGCATGTTTGGGTTTAATCAGCTTGGTTTCTTTGCCTTTAAAGTCAATTTTTTTTAAAGTATTATAAAAATTAAATATTTTTCAATTTTTGGTAATTTTTTAAAGTTGTTCACATTTTTTTAAGCGCATGTGAAGAAATTAAATAGAGTAAAAAAAATAGAACTTCTGATTAATTGTGTGTGTTTTATTTTTTCTTTCCTAGCGTTCCTTGTAACTTTCATGCAATTTATTTCTAAAAACTTCACTAGTAGCATTTTTATTTTGTTATTCACAGCATCTTTCCTTATTACGTAGTCTTCAAAAACATTTTTTTTTTTTCTTCATGATGCATCTTTCATGTGAGGAGTACGCGCGCAAGATTTCCCCCCAAAAAGTTAAAGTAATCCAAGCTGGGCAAAGAATTTTGATTGAGTTAGCAGCCCGAAGGTAGCTTTATTGCATTATTTTATTGTTCTTCGTCTTAAACGACAGTAAACAAAGGAAGTTCTAAAATTCAGATCACTTAAAACTTTCTCTGCTTCGAAACGAAGTCGAATTTATTTAAAACGTTTCTCACATTTTAACTGAGACTAGTTCGTCTTATTAGATTCGCCCTGGTTGCAAAGGCACTTCTAATTGGGAAAATTTTTTTAGTTTAAAATGCGGCAATTTTTTGGAAGGATCATATGTGTAGTAAAATATTTACAAAGCAATAAAAGAGAGTGCATTTGTAATTAATTTGGGAAAAATCATTAGGGAAGTGCAGCAATAGTCTGTTCTTCAAAGGAAAAACTATAATATATTTCCCGTGAAAGAAGGCTTATTTTATCGTAAAAAATTGTTAAAAATAACGAAAAGTCAAAAAAGAGTGAAGTAACTAAATTAAGATTGAAAAATAAAAAATTTGAAAGTAGGGTTTTGAGATGGGGGAAAAAGTGTGTTTTGGTTTTCCCCCCTAATAACTTTTGAACGAATTGTTCGATTCGAAAAATTATTTTTGCATTCGTAAGGTCTTGGCGAGGACATCTCATTTCCATATTTTATTTTTCGATTTGAACAATTTTTTGTTCAATTTTGAGCAGTTTAAAAAATCTTAACTTTAGCACCTATGGCAAATTATGAAAATTCTGGGCGTAAGATCAAATTTCCTATGGACAGGACAAGCTTATTGAAAGAAGCTCTTGGAGTGAAATATTTTTTGATTTGAACAATTTGAACAGTTAAAAAAAAAAATTAACATAGCGCCTACGGGTAAATTTCGTTTTTACAGAAATCATCTTTAAAAGACCGATTCGCTTGGAACAAACTTCATCGGAAAGATGTTACGACGTAGAACATGTGCAGATGGCAAAAGTTCAACCAGAACTAAACGATCCTACTTTCCTCTTTAAAATTTTTTTTTTCGGGATTTTTAAGGAATTTAAAAATTTTATGAATGAAAAAGAATGAGTGAAGGAATGAATGAATAAATGAATGAGGGGAAAGGAATGAATGAATAAATGAGTGAATAAATAATAAAATAAATAAATGAGTCAATAAATGATAAAAATAATAAATGAGTGAATAATTTTTTTTTAAAAAAAGTGAATAAGTGCATGAATAGGGGAAATGAAAGAATGAATAAATGAGTGAATGAAGATGTATCAACAGTTTAAAAAGGTATAAAATTGAAGCAATCAAGAACTAAAGCTAAATGAGAAAGAGAGAAAAAGATAGCTAGATTATAAATTTGAATGTTGGTGTATACGAGAAAGTAGGCTCGTATAGTTCTAGACGGAACTTCTTTGTTTCTTTCTTTTTTAATTTTTTAAAACATCAAGATAGGCAACCAGTTAAACAAAAAAAAATTTTTTGTATAAACTTTTTTTTAAAATCACTGCTTTCGTAATAATATGCAGTGAATAGGAAGATCTGCAGTGTTCATCCTGAATTTCGCTTGTGTAGTGTAGTAGTGTATACACTACCATACAGCAATTATGTTTAAGCAAAGGGAATAAAGTCATGGGGCTCTAGGGAGGTTACCGCCAAATAATCCTTTGTTGCTTTAATAATCTTCCCTGAGAAGTGAGGGTGGATCGTCAGTGGAAAGATCAGAAATTTCTTCAAAGTTACGCACTTGTACAATTACTAACAAACTAGGATTAGCAATACAGCTTGCAAACAAGGGTGTTGCAATCCAATGAAACCAGGTATTCTGTTAACATGCAACTTAAATCAATGGGACGTTTTGTTCACTATCTCTCTGCTCGCGTAAATAATACTCTAACTTTAGAATCAACTGGCTTGGAGTGTTTTTCCTGGAGTACAGATTTTTTTCGGAAACGATGGTGGAGAAATTACGCACATGATGCGACTAAAAATTGCCTGTTGCTATCCGTCTGTCCTAAATAAATCAGCGTATAGCCTTCGAAGGCCGCAAGAACTGAAAACAATTCAACTTTTGCCATTGTTGCGTAAGAGTAGGACTAAACACGAATTATTCAATCAATTTTAATGTATTAACACATAGTTTTAATTTAACTACCAGTCATATTCATAGTGTTTCTGAAAAATATATAAAAATGCATTACGAGTTCCTATGTTTGTCCTATTTCTAATCAAGTAAGAAAGTACCCCTTGAAAAAATCAAGCGCTGCCAAAATGGTAGTTTGAGCTAGACGCAAGGAGCATAACCGTCTGCGACTTCCACCGCTGCTCCCCGAACAAAATCTGCTAAAGAGGTACTTTCTAAACTTATTTTTGAATTTCTAATGACGGTTGAGAGCATAACAGTAATAATGATTACATGTGTTCTTAATTTGTATAAAATGAAATTAAGGTTTACAACAAAAAGCATAATTAGTATATAATAGGAAAAAATATTAATTGTTCGAATTCTGTAAAAATCTCCCTCACTATTTTGGCTTAAAAATGTAAATGCCCAAAGATTAAAATTTGAACTTTTAACTTGAAGTTAATTTTAATCTTAATCAGCATTGGTTTTCGATATAAATGAAATCAATAAGATTACAAAACGAAAAAAATTTTAAATAAATTATATCATGATATTTAATCTTCTGATCTTAAATATTTCTATTTTAACCAAAGTGTTTGATGTCACACGGCCTTCTACCCCTCCCCTCCCCTTCTCACAAAGTGTCACATTTTCTCGAATCCCCCCTCCTCGAAACGTGACTTTATTTGTGAATGACCCCATATGATCTTCACGATCTGACGAAAATTTAAAACATCAAATCATTTTTCTTTGAAGTTGAATTTAACAACAATCACAGATAGGCAAGAGTTTAAAACAAAAAATATTTTTTGGTATAAAGCTTTTTCATTCACGTAAAAACAGTCGAATTAAATAGAAGTTTCATAATTTAAGGCTTCTAAAAAATGGTTTTTAAAGCGGTGCAAGAACAAACCATCAGCAGGAAAAGGGTTAATTCGCGTTCTACACGAAGAAAATAGATAAAGCGTACTGTCAATTTTTGTGTACTTTGTGTATCCTTTTTACTTTTCAGAGAAATCTTGGAATTTCCGGAAATGGAATTTTTGTATGTCAGTATTTTAGTATCGAATGAATGCATATTTCTGTAAAAAAATATATAATTATTTCACATATAATCAAAACCAGTTTTGATTTGGTAACAAATGCTTCAAAAAAAAGTATCTTGACTTTAAAAACTGCTATTCCGTTCATATGTTAAGCTGAGAAACCCTCTACCCCTCCACCCCATTTCCCCCTCCCCCAAATCCTCTCTACAATTCTTACACAGAATCCTTTTCTATGCTGCATTCAGGGAACATGAGTACTATAAGCTTTCTTGGAAAAGTTCGCATCATGCCTCTTCTTTTGTTCTCCATTGCCTTTTCACTGCTTCTGCTTCACGATTGTGCGTTGATTGTCAGAAATTAACCAAAACGTCAAAGAAAAAATCTGGTGTTTACGCCACAAAACTTCCTTGTACGCCTATTAAATAATGTATTACTTTTTATATTACTATTATTTTTAATTTTTTACAGCAAAAAAAAAAAAAAAAATGGCTACGTGTACGCAGAACAACAATTGCATTATTGCATTACTGTTTTGACAATTTGTGATTTATTTACGTTGTATTTTCCTATTGTACTCATATTTTTGCACAAAGAATTTTTGACAATTTGTCTTATAATTTGTAAACAAATGGTTTCAGGCCCTTATCCATTCCAATTGATACAACAGCACAAAGTAGGCTTTACATTACCATGGATGCACCCCCCCCCCCCCTTTAGAGAAATGGCGCACTCCCTAAAAAGCTACGAAACACCCCTCCCCCTAAAACGATGCCCCCTAATCGGCCAAACAATCAGCAAAGCCCGCAACCCCAACAACTGAACCCTCCCTAAAGCCCCCTAAAAATTTCAATACCACACTCTGCACCATGACCCGCCCCCCTCTGGTAGCCACCCCTGTATTAAACATTGTGGAATTGGGGAGAGCGCATGATTTTATACCAGCTATTTTTATTGTAGCAAAAAATTATAGGATTCTTTCTTGAATTCTGTGAGTTTCCAATTGCGGAATTCTCTATTGTCCTTATTCTAGGAGACCATAGAATTGTTTTCAGAGAACTTCCCATTTATTTCGGCGAGGAGATACCGATTGAAGTTGAAAATATCCAGCAGCTGCTAATCTTTACTTTTTCTTTTTCCCTCTCAGAACGCATACAAAAGAAAAACAAAGAAATTCTTCTTAGAAAAAGAGATATCCTATTTCCAGAATTATTCTTAGGAAATAAACATCGAATGCGATTGTTCTTTTATTGATGAAAATTATTTTATAAACCTTTATAAAATGCTTTCCGAGCTTAAGTTAACCCTGCAATGCATAGTTTTTTATTTTCTAAGAAAATGTTTTGCTATTCTAATAACTACATAAGTAACAGGAAAATATTTTCAAAAATCCCAAACCACTTTTTATTCATCTTTTAAAAAATAATTAAAGTGTGCAAAATGGCTAGGTATTATGAAAAAAAAACTACGCAAAAAGCAAAATGTCATCTACGCGTAAATGGCTGCTGTGCAAATAGAATTGTTACAACGAAAAACATTTTCATTTGTTCCGAACAATATACAAAAAATAACTCGTTTAGTGCGGCATCACGCAGTAACTCCCCCACCATAGTACGACTTTTATCAATACAGCAAAACCTGTAAAGGTAACCACCTTTGTAAGTTGACGACTTTTATCAGGAACAGAATTAGCCCTCTATTATATAATGCAGGGAGACCTTCGTAATTTGACCACCTGTCTATATTGACCACTTATGTATGCCAAATTTGGGTGGGAGTATTATAGAAAAACCTTTGCAAGTCGACCACGTAATTATTACTATATTAATTTGTTTATCTATTTTTGCAAAGATAAAAAAACTTAAAAGGCTTCTCCAGGATATTTTTTATACTATAATGTGGCACCAGTATTTGCCTGGATGGTACAAATCATCAATATAAAGTCTGCCTAAACATCTTTGTAAGTTAAACATATGGGAAAACTACTTATGAGCACTCTTTTATACTTTAAATAAGTTTCTTTTTTCCTCTAATTGATCTAACCGTTTTGAAAAATTATGTATTTTTCGAATCTTTACCATCGAATAAGTAACTTACATAATTAATAGGATATTTACCTTTAGCTTAACAAAATACTTTAATTTTAAAGTTGCAAAGGATGCATTGTACGTCATTTAGGTTAAATTTCGCTAATGATATTTTAGATAATTGTGAAAAAAAAAATAGCTAATTTCTATTTTAAAGTAACGCTAATAGATGAAGCTATATTTTAATTAGTTACATATGAATAAATGCACAGTGTAAGAAATGCCAAAGAAATCTCCACCTTCTATAAGTGGACCACCTGTCTAAGTTGACCACTAAAGTGCTGCACCGGAAGTGATCAACTCACGCATGTTTCACTGTATATTAGGTATATATTTAAAAGCTGATCCTAGAGCAGGTAATGCCTTTTATTGGCATTTTGTTTAACTTTTTGACTAAAAGTGAATGTACAGCTTATCCTTATAGATTTTATCCTATTACTAGGACAGATTTTTTTTTATATATATAATGAATACAAATTTTTAAATTTATTTCTTAGTGTGCCAAATGACAACATGATGCACTGTAGTGTTAATAAAACTGAAAGTAATTGCGAAAAGTAAACAATTACAATTACGTTTTACAATTTTCAAGATTATACTTTGATAAAGAGAAACGCACGGTGTAAGAGTCTATTATGTTTCTGGCTGATGTCTCGTCTGAGAGGTGTCAGGTGAAATAGCAGCTGAGAAACATCCTGAATAAATACGTTCTACAAGCCAGGAAAACAGTTGTACTACTGATGCCGGCAGTAAAAGGCTGCTTCTATTACATTAACTCGTATACTGCTTGAATGATGTAATGGTTTTTAGAAACGCACTAAGATTAATTTATACGATAAATAAAATAAATACATTAATCCATTTATGACAGAAGTTTAAATTTTGGAATATGTGTGTACGTGATATTAGAGTATGTTAGGCAATGGAATATAAAAAATAAGAATTTAGAGCCTGAAACTAAATGTCTCAACCCGTTTTATGTGTAATTCTAAAAATGAAACAGTAAGAATTTGGACCTTATAACTAACATAAGAGAAATAGCTTCTGTATTTCTCCCATTGTTACGAAACAATAACAACTTCCTGAGAAGTAGCAGAAAAAAAATAACAACAGAATGTAGTGCCATGAAGTTATTTTTTAAAATCTTTTTTCGTATGGACTTCCAAACACTTATTTGACTACTTATATCACTTTTTCACACCTCTGTACTCGACTTATTGAAAGCAATGAGTTTAGCAGAAACCCTTACGAGGCATAATGGAAGAGACAAATAAAACTACCTTGGAAAGCTTGAGCGGTAGAACTAAATAATTCCCTCATCATTGCCATTCCATTAATGGATCCTTAGACAGAAACGGGTTTAGAAAATCAGGTATCTCATTATTTCCTATTTGTAAAAAAAAAAAACGAAATTTAAAATTAAACTTAAAATCGATCTATTTTGCTTTATTGGACGTTGTTTTAGATAAGCACCACAGCGGTGGAAGTACGACTTAGCTCATAATATATTGGATGACACCAAATGGCGCCACCACAAATACGCCACCTTCCTTTTTTGACCTAGGGGTGAAGAGAAGGGAAATTTTCCACATAATATGAAATTCTGTTATGGCCAAAGCTAGCGTATACGCAAATCCCGCGTAAATGTTTGCAGCAAACATTGGAATAATAATTAAAGCAATCTTAGTACAACTTTTTCTCAAAATCAGGTGAGAAATATTTGTGTAAACAAGAAGTTAAATGAAACTACGAAAGTATCAAGGTCGGAGCTTCGTTTTTGATACATTGGATGAAAATACTATACATAAAATAAATATTTTCCTTCTTAGTTGGGTGAAATTTCAATCTTAAGTCTTCTTCGTCCTTCACATTTTGCGGAAGTGCAAATAAAAAGCCCTGTTCCAACTCGGTCTAGTAATTTTCTTCTAAATCCCTTCCATGTTTTCCAAAAGGTGTGTAACATGACCTAAATGAATCTATTTATTTTGCTTCGCATCATTTCGACTTCATGGTTTAAGGAACGTACACACGCGATTTCATCATCAACACTCATTTCCGGCTGGCTACTCGAACGCATTACGACATCTCACCTGCCTTCATTAGTTCCAAAATATATCTTAAATGTCAATCAAGCTCACAGTCCTAAGTGCAGGAATGAAAACACAACAGGAACGATTTACTTTGCAATGAAAATTAGCAAAAGTTCCAGAATCGCTCACCCAATCTAATTGTTAAACGTCGTTGAGAATTTTATCTACAAGAATATTTATTTATTTCATTTTTAATAATTCAGTTTTAATCAGTTAATTCATTTTCATTATTTATAATTCAGACAATTATTTTCGATTTCATTAAGGTAAAAAGTATTCAGGATCATAACCGTTATAATTCTTCTGTACGCCTGCTACTGTACTGTTCGACAACGGTATTTTGACATTTGGTCTCTTCTGCGCATGTCAAAAAAGAACGCATCCATTCCAGTTTTAGGGAAGTTCGTTTTGCAGGTGCGTTTATTTAGTACGCGAATCAGACTGTTTGCTTCTCTGTTTTTTTAAAAACAACTAAATTTATAAACTAACTTTACTTTTAAATTATTTATTAATATATAATTTTTTATTTATTTACTTTTTCTTTTGTATTCTCATTGATTTCATTTTGCATCGAAAACATCGCTGCTAATTAAAGTTGAAGTTCAAATTTAAAAGGAAGTCTAATTTTGCATTCATGCTTTTAGCATAAAATTGTATAGGTCATTTTCTCAGAATTCAAGCAATCAATATATTTTACTCTTCAAAATTAATTATATTTTGTGTTGTAAACCTTAACCTCCTTTTATACAAATGAAGTAAACATGTAAATATTATAATTGTTATGATAAAAAATGTCATTAAATGTTCAAAAATAAAATTAGAAACGTGATCTATAACGCAGTGTTTGTTTCTAAACTGCAAGTACCTATGTAATATAGCGTGAGATGTGACGGGGGTGGGAAGGGGGTGTTTTGAAAAATATTGAAAAATAGTGTGACATCAGTTATGAATAGCCCCTAGAATATGTGCGCCCTGTCGAAAGAAAACACAAAATATTTTCCCTTCAACTATCTGAAATTTACACTTCTGCATAAAAATGCAATTCATTTCAGTCATAGTTGGTATTGTATAAGAAGTCTGTTCATCAATATTTGGATTGAACCTCGAAAACAATTTGCTAAGTAATTCTGGAAAATTTCCCTCAATATCAAATAAGAAAAATAACAGGAAAATACGGTAATATTTAAGAGAAATATTGTTCTTTGTCCTATTCATATTTTCTTAGAAAACTTAAACAGAAAGAGCTTTAAAAGTTCTCACGAGTGAGGAAAGTAATCGAATCTTTTGGAAAACATTCTTTTAAACAATTAAATTGGAAAATATATTTCAAGTTCTGTATTGTTCTGCATTATACCTTATTGAAAATTAATTACATTAATTATGTATGACATGGTCGGCAGTAAATATTTAGCAATCATGTCCGAAGCGTGTCTGTGAATACGAACTTCTTTAATTAGGCTTTTTAAACTTTATTAAATCCTTTCATCAGAAAAAGCATTTATGTAGGTTTGTGGATAAAGAGACTATTTGATGGACAGTATTCAGATTAATGTTTTGAAGAGTTTCAAAATATTCTCGCAATGTCGCTGAGAGAAATTTTTAATCCAAAAGACCAATTTTTTCATCAAACAAATAAAATGAATGAATAAATAAATAATAAATACATAATTAAAAGAAGGGGGGGGGTATAATTAAACAACTCCTGTAATTTTAACTGCAAGAAAATGTATATTCATATTTATTATAAACAACATTATCTTTCTTGAAAGAAGTACGGGAAGTGGCATATTTGAGAAAAAATTCACAAATGTATGCACTTGATTTAGATACCACTTTCTCAGATATTTTTTTTAAAGTATTTCTCATCCACGTACTACCATATAATATTGAGTATTTAGGTGAAAGAAGTGATAGCGAACCCCCTGATAACACAAACTCAACGTCAAAACTGCATATGCGACAACACGGCACTATATTCCACCAAACTATTTGTTTTGACGAAGTTCGGTCGCAACATCTGCAATACGTATGTACGCGTATCTATATGTACGCGTCTCGCGCAAGTCAAAAACGGTAGTCATGGAATTGAAATTTTGTTGGTAAGTTTTGTAAATCATCTAGATGTTCATTCACCCTTTGGTTGCAATCGGATGCACCAAGAGTGCTCTTTTAATAGATTTTCGTATCGAATCCATGTGAATTTCGATTCGTTTTCAGTATCAAGATATTCAATAGAAGGCATCACTGAATCCATTTCTATCAGATAAATAGTCGCTAAAAGTGAGATTACAAATCCAGTAAAAGATCAGAGATTTTGCGAATATTTAGCGGGAAATCCGTAGAACATCCTCGTTCAGGCATTAACGAGAATTCTGTTCGCTATATTATTGTAAAATTTTCATTCCTACATCAGTTCGCAACATACTATCGAGGCCAAATATTTCAAGGCTTCTTCTCTTCGTTCTAAAGCACGTTTAAATTGTATGTTCATACCATTTCCACATTTTATTTAATTATTATTTGATTTTTTGGTTTGAAAAACTAGTAAAGCAACAAATTTCTTCAAGTTAGAAAAACCATCCTCTATATATTACTATACGCTATACTTTATGAGTTTAAATGACTAAAAATCTAGTTTTAAAAAAAACCTTAAATCTTCAAGTAAGAAATAAATGTCTTACTCAAATTTTTTATATCACAACAGAAAGATGAATTGCTCTCAATTTATATAGCGCAAACCAGTAAGTCATCCATCTTACTGATTAACAACTTCGAAGCTTTTAATGCTTATTGTTTTCAAAATGTACTACACCAGTGGTTCCCAAAGTTGACGGGGCTTCGACCCATCAAACAAAAATCCAATCTTGGGACCCACCTCTTAGCTGTCTTAGAGAAAAGAAGGCATAAATATTGGTAATGCTCAGATCCCCTAGTGGCGAGTTGTGGAACTACTTAATGCTGCCTTATTTGTTGAGTTGCCTTGCTGCCTTGTTAATTGAAATTAAAAAAAAAAAATTTGTTAGTGTTACCAATATGAAAGATTGTTGAAATAAGAAACTTATTTATTTTTCTTAAATACCTACACCTGCAAGGTTTTTTTTTAAAGTTATTTGAATGGGAAGGATGTATTTGTTTCTTATTTTTTTCTTCATTAAAATTTTAGCATCAACTTCAACTTCAGTTACTTTTATCCGCAGACTTCCTATTTTTTTTAAATTCATGTGTACAATGGCGAGGGCCCACTCAATATTCTATTGCGACCCACCAGTGGGTCGCGACACATAGTTTGGGAAATATTGTACTACAATGTTCCTTTTTCTTTCTTCTTCTTTTTTAATTCTTTAGGTTTTTTTTTTCTTAATTAAAACCAAATGTTACACTTTTCACAATTCTAAAATATTTCGTGCATTAAATTTTGAAAAATGTATAGGATCATTTGTCTTTTAAAAATACCATCGAACAATCAAATATCAATTCATTTAGGATTGTCTTGTAACAAATACTTAGACATTGTTAGCGTATTTGAGGGAGGGAAAAACTCACAATTCCGTCGTTTAATGTTTATTCGATTAATTCAGAGATCTGTAATTAATAGCGAGCAAACGACGATTAATCATAGAGAACTTCGAATGAGATCAAACATTCAAAACTGAACTCGAATTTAAAATGAGTTTCATTATATGCGCTTTTGATTCTAAATAGCGCATATAATGAAACTCATTGCTAAAAGCATTGCTCAAAGCAATTGCTGAAAGCACAGATTCGCTTGTTTAAACTGTTCTGCAACATCGGAGTTTCACGGTGAAATGGACGAGTTTGAGTAAGTGCTTCCCAATCTACTAAATGATGTTCGCTATTTTACTTTATAATATTTAAACGTTTATGTAAGGCTTGATATTGAGCGTTTTATAATTATTCGAACATAGCTGTTACGCTTGAAATATTTACCATAGGATTTAGTACTATTTGTTTCTAGTACGATAACGGGTTATTGGAACGAACTACAGTTGAACTCGCTTAAAAACGAAATGCTAAAAATTCGCGTATTTGTTCGTATTAACCGTTATTCGTAACAACCGTGAATAAGTAAAATTGTGTAAAAAAAAAGTGTTAGAAATGCATGTTCATCTTTTTTCAAAAAATTTAAAGTACTGTTTATAAAAAAAAAGTAAAAATAAAAATTGAGAAAACAAATGATTAATTTTTACTAATATACACTTTTAAATCTTACTGGTACATTGAGAAAAAGTGAATTTTCCTTTTAAAATTTAACAATATTGGAAAAAATCCTTAAGGGTTAGTTGTTTTTTAGGTGGTTTTACAATGACGCAAAATAGCCAACAATTTCTGTAAAAAAATTGTAATTTATGCAATCGAGAAAATTTTTCATGAATAGATCAGAAATTTTGTTCGTCTTAGCCGAAATTTGTATTTTAGCCTTCGTAATATGCGTGAGATAATTAGTGTAATTAAATAGTAAACCAATGAACAAAATGTTCGTTTTAGCCGTGATTTCGTATTAACAGTGTTCGTTTAAGAAAGTTCAACTGTAGTTGCACATCAGAGTTTCCATGGGAGAAAGTGAAAGGTACGGCACTGGTGCGGATATTTTTCAAACTTGTTTCTCTCAAGTTTGATTGCAGCTTTGCCTTTTTAAAAGCCCATATTACACAAAAATATTTAATTTTACTCGTAGTAAAAATAAATTGTATCTGATGGGGCTGCGTATTAGTCTTTAACTTTTGCAGACCTTCTACGTTTCCCAAGGATACATTCTTTCGAGAAGCACCGCTATTCGCGGATGCCAACCATTTGATAATTTTGACGCCTAGCTTCGTTGTGAGAGGGAAGCACCTTTAACGATGCAAAATTGCACCAGGCATTTAATTTAACGGAGAGTATCCCAGCCAACTAAATACTCAAAGGGTCTTGGGCGTAAGAGGCCAGCGCCTAATCACTACGCCTCTCTGCCGGAGTAGTAAGATTCAATTGTATGTAAGTTTTAGGTAACGTTTTTCTTGGGTGTAATGAATTGAATAATTACTTTTGTGAGGTAACCAAAACTAACATAGGCATCATTCATAAATGATGTCACGCTTCGAGGGGCGGAGGGGGTTCGTGAAATTGTGACAAGGGGAGGGGAGGGAGTAACAAGAAGTATGACATCATGCATTATGCAACGTAGCGTGACACGTGACAAAGGGGGGGTCTGCTGAAGTGTGACATATTGTGACAAAGGGGGGAGGGGGTCAAATATATAAGAAAAAAAGTGTGGCATCATTTATGAACGGCCCCATAGATTGAGTTTGGTTGTTTCCCAAGCTACCGACCGTCTTGTGCACTTATAACAGCCTTATTCACCAGCCAATTTGAGCCTTCAAACTGCAGGTCAAAAGCATTCTCAACCAATCAGAGCGCTCATATCGGCGGTCCGAGTCTCCGACAGAGATTCAAATCGTTTGATGAATAAAGCCATTAGTCATTTAACAATTCGACACGAAGTGCGCCTATGGATTGTTGGAGTGCTTAAAGTAGTGTTTCACAAACTTTCAACACTTATATACCGCCTCCATTATCTTTGTAATGCTGAGTATACATATACTAGTAAGCCCGGCGGTCGTACGAAATGACCGCTGTTCTACATATTATAAATATACAATTCTCCCAGTAACCGGAAAAGCACATCAAATCAAAGAGATATTTATCAGGTAGAACAGTAAAGTTTAATGAATAAATAATAAACATATAATAATTTCGGGAAAAAAATATTCTTACCGAAAAAAAAATCTAAGTCATAATAATCTGTAAAATAAAAATATTATTTATCATATAATCAAACTGTTTGTGAGAAATATTTATTTATATCCAACATTATCATCGTCAAGACACTAGTTTTAACGAAACTGGAAAAAAAGAGCGCTGCCCCTTTAATATACATAAAAAGCGCAGACGATAAATAAATTAAAACAAAGAAAGAAAGATTAAATTAAATTCTCGTTTACATTAATTTTTAACGGAAATTGAAAATCTAGCGACGCCTCACTCAAAATTCTAGAGAAATGTTATGATTATTAGTATATTTGACATGTGTTACAACAATGGCAACTGCATTACAGTTACGCAAGCAACCTACCAACGCAGTTATCGGCGACAAACAAACTCTTAAGTCGCTTATATGTATATATATATATATATTTCGCTCATAAAAAATAATAAATGAAATACGTAAAAGTTATATCACGTATAACATTCATTACAATCAATAAAGAAGGATAAAACTATACAATGAGAAAACATATCTCTTTAGGTTTTCCCGTCTGTTAAAATGCATATCTTAGCCATTCAATATTTTAGTTCAAATCAGGAAAATAGTTTTTCAGGCCCCCCTTGTAGATCCTATAAATGATATTTTTGAGTATTGCCGTCAATTTTACGAGCCGAACGTGTTATGAACTAATAAGACAGGGAAATAAGTCACCACAACTATCTTCGGCTACGATTTCCTCGTGGAAGCGTAAATTTTATCTTGAATGTGAACCAAAGAAGCTTTTTTGCGATGTTGAACGATGAGTTGACACGATTCGAAACAGACGTTTAGCCGATGTTCTCATCCTTTTGCTCCGCGTACCCTCCAATAAACTCTTCCAGTTCCTACAGGGGCTCGCGTACCACCCTTCGGGAAACACTGGCTTGAAGGGAGATCCAAACCACTAGCTTTCCTGCGAGTATCTGCACTCTCCTCCCTGCGTTCATCTCAATCTTCCTACGTGCATCTTTGTTAACAAACCACACCCACTCAATAATCACATTTATCTCACATTAATTTAGGATATTTTCCTTGAATGTAAGCATATGACTTTTCTTATCACGAAGTTAAGGGGGCGTTCATAAATGATGTCACGGTTTTTTCCCATATATTTGATCCCCCTCCCCCCTTTGTCACAATATGTCACACTTCAGCGGACCCCCCTCCCCCTTTGTCACATGTCACGCTGTGTTGCATAAGCAGGATGTCACACTTCTTGTTAACCCCTCCCCTCCCCTTGCCACACTTTGTCACAATTTCACAAACCCCCCCCCCCTCGAAGCGTGACATCATTCATGAATGATCCCTAACAAATGTACAGCAAAAGCCTGTGTAAGTTGACTTGAGGTGCAGCACTTTAGTGGTCATATTTGACAGGTGGTAAATCTTATAGAGGGTGAGATAGAGTGAAAAGCTAGTTCCGTTCCTGAAAAAAGTGGTCAACTTAGAAGGTGGTCAACTTACAAAGGTGGTGAACTATACAAGTTTTATTGTATCTTGAAAACGATCAACGTTTTGATTAAACTCTATAAAAACATACTAATACGGCCTATTATGAACACAATAAACAACTTATCAAGCTGATAAATTTCTGAAAAAATATTTACCACAGTGGAAAAGCAATAATGCTCATTTAAATATTCTTTGGCATAATACTTTTTTAAAAATGTACATTGTTTTTTTAATGAAACATAGAAGTCATGCCAAAAATTCCCTCATATATGAACCAATACTTTGCTGTTATTCGTACCCTGACAACTGAAAGTTATTAATTTTGATCTTTTGATACATAACACACGGATGAGCCTTTTGGTTCTAAGTTTGTAAAAAATAAATTTTAAAATCGTTCAGAAATACTTTAGATAGTATTTTGGTTTCATCAATCAAAATTATTTTGCTTTAAATGAAAACCGATAGTTTGCTTTTAAAAGAAGAAAGGATTGATTTACAATTTATACGATGATTGAATGTTCAGTTTAATTATATTTCTCCTTATACTAGCGAAGTAAATTTTTTTATTTAACTCTGACCCAATTTTAAGATAAATCGTTTTACCTGTTTTTGTATTTCGTAAAAGCGCTTAAGATCAATAATTAATGTCAAGGCATAAACATAGTAGAATTTAGGGTGTTCGGCTAGCTTTTTGTTTATTTTCTTTTGCCTAATCAGCAATTCGACTAAATTATAGCATTGGTGTACAATACACATGTAAATGAAAGTAATAACTGTGTTCAAAAATTCGTTATCTTATTTATTATTTTTTATTTTACGTTTGTTTAAATTTTATTTTTTTTTATTTATTCATTTATTTTATTTAGTTCTCATTTATTTATTTATTTATATATACATTTATTTACTATTTTGTTTTTCAGTTTTGCAAGTTTCACAAAAGACGTTCTTCGTACACGTTCTCTTAATTCATACACATATCTAGTGCTTACTACAAACTTGCTTTCGAAAATGTGGACAAAATTTCAAGTGTTAGAAGAAATTATTTCTGAGCTCTTTTTGTGGAACAGGCTTTTCTAATATGATTTTTTTAAAAAAAAAGAGTTAAAAATGAATTTAGTGAGCATATTAAAAATACTTGGACAGGCACGCTAGTCCTGATTGCTGACCTCAATAGTTCCAACTGAAATAAGACACAAAATTTCAAGAATTTTTACCATATTCCAAATTTGTGCATACATTATTTCGTTATTGTTGATATCTACCTAAATAATGCTGATAATTTTGACGAACCTATAAAATGTAAACTTTATTTATTTATAATTTACAGATTAAGCCATCGCCTACGCCGATGGAAATCTTATACAATGAAAATGCACTATAAGTTTTAATCAATAATTTAACTCAGACAGGGTACTGGTGAAAGCAGAAATCACCATAAAGATCGTTAACATTTATTTACCGCTCTCGAATAAAGTAGCTACAATATCGACGGTTAAGTTTGAGAGCCTTCTTTACTCAAGCACAAATCGATTTTTTTTCAGCGCAAGATCCTGTTCTTGCTTGGAAAATGAGGAAACGATATTATTGTTGATTACCTTTGTCAAATAACATTATAGACATGGCGCAATACCTAACATCAAATTTCCGAAAATGGTTAAGTTTCTAAAATCCTTGAAGTTTTTGACGGAAGTAAACATTTTTCACTGCGGAAAATAAAGCTGAATTTGATAATTTTTAGCATGTAAATCAATCTTTTATGATTTTTTTACAGAAGTTATTCAAAATTAAAGAAGAGCAAATGGTGGAGATTTACTTCAAATCAGTCGACACACCGCTCACGCCATGCAAAGCAGTAGGATAAATTTTGATTTTCAAATATTATATACAAGAATTTACCAGTGCGGCTTTATCACTTTTAGATCAGAGGTCTTCAACCTGGGTTGTCTGAAAATTGACAGGGGTTCCACAATTGATCACTATTTGCTTAATGAGAGCGCCAAGGTTTTAGTAAAATTTTTTAACTTTTATAGAAAAATCGAATTCTTAAAGGCAATTTGCTTGTAAAGCTAAATCTAACATTTTATAGATAAAATAAAATCCTTAACTTCGTGAAAGTCACGTGATTCAGTCACTTCAATCGAGACGCATTAGGTACAGTGTTACTGCCGAACGAAGACTTCTCCCTGGCAAAGTGCCAAGAAGAATCTATTCGTGTTCAAAGGAGAAACTGCTGGTTTAAATGCCGTATCTAGTTCTCGTTTCAGTTCATGCAGCACACTTTTTTTCTTCAGAGCTGATGCTAAGCCAGTTTATAAATTTGGTTTCTTTTAACAAACAGAGAAGTAAGCATTTTGGTTCGTGTGCTAATAAACGAACGTGCAAAACGAACTTCCCTAAAATTCGAATCTATACTTCCTTTTCTGCCATGCGCAGAAGCGACCAAGTGACAAAACCCCATGGTCGGACTATCTTATATAATATTTCTCTGGCCTGTTCTGTCGATCCGGGATATCTTCCTTATTCCTTTACTAGATCCCATGAGTTACCCCTCATTTTAAAGCTTATCGGGCCGGCTAATGACGAAAAATAGACCCACAGTCTAAAAACGTACCACTTCTTTTAAATTTGAGATTGAAAATCCTCTAAAAGGTCCTTTAATGGATGCGTCGATTTTTTGACAAAAATCGAATCGGATATCCGCTTGAAACATCAGTGTTAACATATTTCTCTTTTAAATTGCACTTCTGTCATAATAAACAGAACTTATAATAACGAAGTCTTAGAGTATTCTTCATTTAACCAAAATATTCCTCCAAAAAACCACTTAACCAAAACTTCTGGCACGTCTGCCTTTTTTATAATTAATACTTTTGAAATTACTGTTGATATTTTGTATCACAAACATAACTTCTTACATTTACTTATCCAGGGCCTTATTTACAAATAGGCCCGTGAGGCCCGGGCCTAGGGCCCCCACTTTGAGAGGGCCCCCTAATTTTGGTTATTTTTTTTTTTTTGTAGTTTAAATTTTTTTAGAAAAATATTTAAAAATATCATCTTTCAAAAACAAAACTGTTAGTGTTCTGTTGCTTCACAGAAAATTTATATTATTAAATTATTTTAAAACCACAAGGAATGTTCACTTTGGGGGCCCCCAAATTTTGGTCTGACAATTTGAAATTTGAAAAAAAAAAATTGATTTTGCACCCCAGATCTTATTCAAACATTTTGTAATTTAAAAACAAAATCATTTTGCACATTGGGGGCTTCCAAATGTTAGTCTGACTCTTTGACATTTGAAAAACAAATTAGTTTTTTCCCTTTGGGGGCCCCCAAATTTTGGTGTGACTGGCAAGTTTTACAAAAACATTCTAAATGTTATATTTAAAATTTTTTTGTTGCGTGAGGGGCCCCCAAACATGAGTTGTGCCTATAGTGATTCAAAATGTAAATCGGGCCCTGCTCGCAGCATCAGTTAGTCACAATACTCGACCTGAATAACTTGAGTCGACCCGTTCGGAATTCTGCACTGGTCGACTAGTAACATATTATTTTAGGAGGGAAGAATACCATGAATTACCTCACCTTGTTTAACCTCTTCAGACCCCAGAACTTAGCACAAACAATTTTGACGCAATTTTTTGGTTTTCTGATTTAAAAAATGATTACAAAACAAAATAACTATTAAAAAAAATTAATTTTAATTAATAATTAGTTTAAATAATAATTATTGCCCAATTTCCATGTTTCCATGTTTAAAACGAAGTAAACTATCTGTTGATTAATTTTAAAAACAATTGAGTATTTTAGCTTTTAAATTGCACAAACAGTAGTTAATAAACAGTATTTTAAAATGTACCCAATTGGGTGCACTTAGAATGAAGAGGTTAAGATGCTTCTATTGTGATGAAATACAGATGCAATGCTAAGTTTATAAATCAGAGTTGGACAAAGCTTCGCTATCGTATTTTTTCTGCTCTTTGTACATGAGGTTCCTTCACGAAAAAGGTAAGCTCAAAGGGTTGCCTCTAAGTGTAAAAATTTGAACTTGAATACTCTGCAAAGTAGACGATTTATTTAAACAACCCTGGCAAGTTATCCAAAAGAAAATATTGCCCTTTCAAGTAGAAAAATAAAAGGGTGAGACAGTTTGAGATGCTTTTTTCCAGATAAGATATCTACACAGGCGACAGCCTTGAAATTTCGAGGCAGGAATCAAATCAAGAGAGCAAGCCGAAAACGACACTAAAGGGGTTACAGAAATCACATTCTTGAAAGGCGTAACTTGTCTTGTTCGGATCGATTCCAAGTCGGCGAGATAGGCTTAAGCACCTGACAAAAGAATTTTCGAGGAGGAAATAGCAGAGAAGGGACACAATGTTCATCCGGGAGCAAAATAGTGTATTCTCGGTTGACAATAAGTGACGCCATTCACCTGTTCTGGAAGTTGGAAGTAATATAGTTTGAGTTAAAAGTTTTTCGGCGGGTGTTCGGAACAACAGCTACAATTCCAAAACTGAAGTTTTCTTGAGCATCGCACAAAAAAAAAAAAAAAAAAGTGAAGAATTGTGTGGAATTGAATCAATAAAAAATATGAAAAAGTGTGGAAATTAAATTCAATAAAGTTAAATTAAACCTACACTGCAAAAATTTTTGGTGTTCCGTCGGTGTAAAGTGGAAAATTGTTCATTTTTTGATGTATTTTAAATTCTTTTAAGGGACTGGGTAAAAAAATTACAGACGGCAGAAGGTTTTTTAAGCATATGACGTTCGTTAACTCATCTACGCATCAAAAATTCATTACGATTGCTCATTGATCCCATTTTCATAGAAATGAGCAATCGCATTGAGATTTCGATACAAAACGGAGTTAACACATTTCATGTGTTAAGAAACGTTATACTGTTTATATTTTTTCAGAGAACACACCTCATAAAAAAATTTAAAGTACAGCAAAAATGAATAATTTTTAACTTTACACCAACTGAACACTAAAAATCGTGTTCAGTACTAACAAAAATGATGGCATTATTTTTAGTGTATAGAGATCTAACACACAAAAATCTCGAAATAGATTCCTTGGACAGAAATATTTCCTTGTAGCAAAGAAATGTCATTGAAAAAGTAAGTCAACAACATAATAATCTATTTTAATGCATGTATTTTCAGTACTAAACTGGTATTTAAGTGTTTCCACGGTAAACATCAAAGCATATATCGCTTATAGAAATGAACAGAGTCATATCTGCAAAATGGACATTTTTCAAGAGAGGAGTTTGAAAGTTTTACAATTTGTTTTATTTAATTACCTTATTTGTTTCATTGATTGATATAATCGATTTTGTTCAGAAAATAGTTATTGTTCTAGCTTTGTCTCACATGATGGATGTTAATGATGTCAAAAAAAAAAGAAAGAACTATAAAAAGTAGTTATTGCAGTATTGCACCAAAAAAATAAAGTTGGCCTCCAGCCTAAATTTTTGAACATTTACTTACAGCAGTATTCCCAATATAAAGAGCGCAAAAATCTGAAAATTTTGATATAGAAACCAAAAAAACGATTTTTTACAGATATGACATTGTTCATTTTTATAAGCGGTATTCCTTTTAAAAAAAGTTTTCGGGTTGTTCTTTATGTATTTATTCGCTTTATCCAAAGAACAGAGTTTACAAATGGCAAATTCAGTATTACGACTATATTAACTAATTAGTAAACATGTTTCTAAGTAATTGAAATAAACTTTCAACCTATTTTTATCATTGATTCATTTGTGTATTTACAATTATTCATACTATAATTTAACTACCAGATACAGATTAGATTTAACTACTAGATATCGTTATGGTGATTATACAAATCATAATTTTGCGCCGATAAGTAAAATTATGTTTAAAAGTCGCATTAATGTTGCTTAAAGACTGAGTTTATTTTCTGCCTTTCAGAGCATTTATGAATTTAAAGTCGATTTTTTTCTTACAAAAAATATTTTATTAAATATTACTTTACTTCAATATTATAACTGAATGCAGATGATCGCATTCAAAAATAGTATCAGTTATACCTAATTTACTATCCTAATAAATCATTTATTTAATGATTTATCAAAATGTATTACGCCTTTAGTAAAAAGTTATAATCCAAGGATTACTTACGGTTTTGAGTTTCACTTAATATCTTAAAATATTATCCCAATTTTCTTTCGAAAATCGAACTAAATCCATAAGCAAACTGCGCGTATCTTTCTGATCCCATTTCTACAAATGGAGCTTAAAATTTTGGATTTAAAAGGTTCGTTTAATCAGAAGTGAAATGAGAAGGTTGTGCACCGGAAGCATGTTATCTAAGATTCGATTAATTTCTCCAGTCAATGAGACTCTGAGGAGCCATTAGAAAAGAGATAAAATTCCCCCACTGGAGAGTTTCATCAAAGGAAAATGATCCTGAAATCCCTAGTTTAATTTAAAGAGTGATCTCGGGTTAAATCACAGTCATTGATATTCAGGTAATTTTGGCAAAAATAGTCCGCATAAGTGCAGCATGGGCCTTTTTGGCTTTTTCTGTACAACTTGACATTGTTTCGACATAAATTAGCCATGAAATATATGCACTTCAAAAAATTAAGTGGAGTTTTTAAAAGTGCACTAGCGGCGCATTTTTTTAAAAACCAGAACAAATTGGCCTCTCAAAACATATTCGACGTTCTAGCAAACATTAAATTACGTTTACCTGACATTTAATTCATTGTTCATTTCACAAAAGAAGGAATACAAAGCTCAAAACGACGCAATAAATTTCCAGAATTCATTGAGTATCAATTATACACCGCATTGTAACTCTCGCCCCTCCCCAACAAAAAACAATCAGGTAAAAAAGAAATACAGAATATAAAGATGACTACTTGATAGCAGATATCCAGTTCCTGAATTAAACTGTTTGACACCTTAATCATTTCACCGCCTATCCCCCCTCCCCCCCCGTCTCTAAACTATTTAATAATGTTCGAATGGTATTTGTGCCTGTCATAGCGCTTGTTTCCAAGGGTGCAACCTAAGGTCTCGTAGGGGTACTACGGTGGCTCCAGTTGCGCCGAGGTAGTTCTTCTGGACTGATACGCGTACAACAACCCCGACAGCCCAGCTTCCCTACTTCTTAATGTGTGGACCTGCCCCCCCCCCCTTGATATCCTATCCTTATATTAAAATGCTATCATTGGAGGGTTAGGGTTCCCAAAAGGTAGGGGTCTGTTGGAGATACGTGAGTGGTGTTTGGAGTCAATCTCTTCTCCAAATCCATGGTTTTACCTTGGTTAAGGGAGGTGATGTTACTCGCGTCCCTGGTATTCTTTAAATAGCCTCCTGGGCAGTGCTAAATCAGTAAGAATCTTGGCTATGGCAGCTCGAAAGGGAATGTTTACTTGGTCTGTTGCAGTTTAAATCAGTAATATATTTTCGCTATAAAGTTTTTATTATTATTATTTTGGATTATAGGAACAGATATTCCGAAACAACAATTTTATTCACAATACAGTGATCCCTCGTTTTTCGCGGTTAATGGGGACCAGAAACTTCCGCGAAAACTGAAAAACCGCGAAGTAGGCTTCGCCCCTAAGAATTTTCGTGTATGCGGGTACACGAATGCTTTAAATATGTAAACAGTATTTATACTTTACACATTTAAGACAAAAATTACAACAGTATACGTAATTACTTAAACGTGTCGGTTCTAATTAATAAGGTTAATTATAAAACGTTATAGTACAGTAATAAATATAAATCAACATTGCTTTCTGAGAGAGGCGAAGAGTCTTGTGTTGGTGGGAGCTTTTGAGAGCCCGTGGTATGTACTCCGAGTCAAACTCATATCTTTGTTTGACATCTAGAGATCCGTCTCTCTCGCGCATCAACATGTAACAACGCTTCTCTCCGCAATGTGGCTGCCGACATGGTTGTATTTTTTCATTTTTATTTTTTGATGAATATTTTGGAAAAACCCGCGAAGCACTGAAGCCGCGAAGCATGAAGCGCGAAATGGCGAGGGAACACTGTATTCGCAAACTTAATGCACCTAAAGCCATATACGGAATAAAGCCTTAATTAAAGTCTATATACTTTGGAATTACTGTCTTTAAAATATTAAACAGCGTAATACTATTAAATACACGTAAAAAGCTCCTACCCGGGGAAATCGAGCAATGTTCCCTACTTTTACGCTACACGTGGACATCGCGGCATAAGCACAATAAGCAGTCAAAGGGATAAACGAACAAATGGGGGCGTCGTTTAATCATTTCTTAAAAATAATAGTTCTTTCTAAAAGTTTTATGTCCTACCTGACCGTCCTGTGGTTCACATCTCGTGACTTCACACACCTCAGGAACTTCTTATAGTACAGTACCTGCAGCGAATCTGTGGAATGAGAACCCAAGATATTTGCTACAAACTTTCTTTCACACTAAGAAAAAATAAAGAAACACATTGGAGTTTTCCTATAACGAAATCACTTTGTTCCAGTTGAAAAATTCGATATTAAGAAAACTTCGGGATGTAAAGATTAGTGATTTTTACACTAGGGATGAATGCAGCGAATATTCGGCCACTATTCGGTATTCGGCCTGTCCGAATAGTCATTTCCTGACCTGGCCGAATACTCGGTAAGGTCAAATTTGGCCCGGCCAAATATTGATGGACTATTCAGCCGAATAATTCTGCTACAGTAAAAATATAAAGAAATTAGTAGATTTTTAACCTTTAAAATTGTATTATAATTATTTCAAAAGAATACATTAGTATATAGTTTAGATAAATAACAACAATTTAGAAAAATAAAACTACTTTTTTTAAACATTTTTTTAAGGTTTGATTGAACAAAAACAGATTTTAAAGTCAAAATATTGTATTTTATACTTAGCAATTGCCTGGCAATAAATACCTCCTAAAACCTGGCAATAGTTAATTATGATGGAGAATATGAGACTTTTATTTTGTTACTATTAACAAAGTGGAAGTCAGACTTCGTTTGGGTAGACTGATTTATTGTGAATATTGGGTAAGAGAGAAATGTGAAAAGCCTAGAATGTATTATGAATATTAAGCTAGCATAAGTTACTGGGATTTTTGAATATAAAAACCTATTCCAGTTAGATACATAAAGTTTTAATAGATGTTTTTTAAATAAGTAAGTAAAAAACCCAATAAAATAAGAATATTAACTTTTATAACTTTTAAAATATCTTCATAACACTATTTTGAGCGTTTTCTTCAATTTGAATTAAATAAGTTATAAAATAATGCTAATGCTTACATTAAAATCTGTCATTTCTATCCATTTGTGGTTGAAATTCTCAGCTTTATTGCATTCAAAACAATACGGAAAAATACATCAATTTTAGCTAGTTTTAGATTAGCAAACAGAATTAAATCATACATGATAGATTAATGTATTGAATTGGTCTTTGACTTTGTGAATACTTTTAAATTTGACAAATACTATCTATTACAATAATTTTCTAGAAATTTTAATATTCGGCCGCCGAATATTCGGTATTTGGCCTAGAAGAAAGTGCCGAATATTCGGTATTCGGCCTACAAGAAATTGCCGAATATTCGGTATTCGGCTATTCGGCCAAATCTGTATTCGTTACATCCCTATTTTACTCTTCTTTATGTAAATATTACAAACTTTCAGTATATGCGATAAGTTCAAGAGTACTTTTATTATTATTTCAATTAAAAATTGAGCACTATGTACAGTAGAAAATCCGAAAACCACCTATTCTGACCAGAGTGTAGAAAAAATACCGATTTTTTTTAAACTTAAAAACAGGAGAAATTAAAACGAAGTTCGTGAAAAAAAACGTTCATTTATTGTTATACAAAGAAGTTTAATAGAGACATACATAAAGACTACGCTTGATGTAAACGCCTGAAACCAAACTGAACTGAAAGTTGATAATTTACTGTACATATCGGCTCCATTCCACACAATTATGTTGAATTATATTTATGCACTACCTGAGCATAATCACTGCTAAGTCTAATAACTAATTCACACACACTTGGCACCTTTCAAATAGCAGAAATTGATGAAACTTGCGATTTTTGATTTTTTTTGTTGCTTAAAATGTGGTTTGACTCTCTTAGCAAAGTTTTTAAGCGGTGCGATCAATAAGAATGTAAGCTAAGACAAATGTTTTTGATGGTTTAGTAGAGTTTTGTATTCTTTTCTTAGTTTGTGTTTTTTCGCAAAATCGTAGTACTTAAAGTAATAAAACTTCCGGATAGCTTCAACTAGGAGCTTGAATTTTTTTGTGTGTTCAACATGATGTGCTTGATAAAATTAGGGATGAATTTTGCTACATTTTGATTAAAACAAATTTTAAGAAAAAAGTAACAAAAATCACTTTTTTTTGGTGTTTGTGTGTGTGTGTTCTAACCGTAAATGTAACGTTTAAAGTTTTTCTCAAAAACTAATTACTTAATATCAAACCCCAACTCTAAAGTTGTAAAACATATTATGCAACGTATTTTTTTAAAAAATTGGTTTTAAAAAGACCTATAAATAAACTAGAAGAAAAAATTCTAAATTGTTAAAAAAATTTTAAAAATTAAATTTTAAAATTATCCAAAAGTTGAATTTTTGTTTTTCATGTGAAAATAACTTTGGTGAACAATAACACTTCATAATGTACAAACGAAATAAGTAAAAAATCTTAAATAAAATGAAATTGTCAAAAGGTGCCAAGTCCCCTTAAGAAGTAAAGTCAGTCACTAGCAAATGTCTCCGCACGCAATTTATGCCTTAACTAGTCAATAAGGTTGATATTATTCATGAAATCCGCCTATTCCGAATTTCCGCTAAACCGCAGTGTTCGGCCCCAAATAATTCGTAATAACGGGACTCATTTCGCTAAAATTATACTAACTTTTAATGTGCTTTACGGAGACAACCACTGCGTTACGTGCAGAATATTTTGAACCTTATTTAACATACCGATTTAAAAAGTTCGCTATAGGGAGAAAATCGTTGTAAGGGGACTTAGAAGTAACTTTTTACTATAAATGCCGCGAGTTGTTGTTTACTATAGGTAGTGTTATATTTGTTTCTGAACATTGTATAGAAATATGAGTAACAGACATTACACTATTTCAAACTTTTTGATGTTGGAGCTTTAAAGTAAAACAATAATAATGAAAAATTTAATCACTTGAATAATGCTGGTTTATTTTTACTTCTCATAAGTTCTTCCCGATGTTGTTATGGAGGTCTTGATCGTTATAAATATTTAGTATGGTGAAAACATAATAGTAACGTTCATGCCCGTTTAAAGATCAAAACTTTTGAGTAGTTCTGACAGCAGACGACATACTAAAACGTAAATAAGCAGTAAAAACTGAAATTGAATGTTTGAATAATATTAAATCGCCAAAAATGTTTTAAGTTACATGATTTTATTTAAATTCAAAACATCGTTGCATTATCCAAACAAAACTATTGTTGCCAAACGGCAAATGATAATGCTGATAATTTCCTCAGAGCCAAAATTATTAATTTTTTTTCCTAATTAACGTTATAATAAATTATAAAATGGATGGATTATTGTATTGTCATCGAAGATGAGCTTGTGTGCAAAATTTGAAGATAATTTATGCAGTAAAATTGTTAGAAAACCGCCTTACAAAATTCCGCCACAAGTCAAGTTAAATAAAACCATGTAATAATAAAAATGGAAAAGATTCAAAGACGCCCGCCATTTTGAATTTTTCATTGGGGCAAAGAGTATGCACTTGCTATTTTATATTTAAGAAAACAACAAAACTCATAATACACATTCATAAAAATAGATTATATTTTCTTGCTCCCCCCCCCCCCCCCCTATAAATAACGTGAATGGATGCAAAATTTGAGAAACTGTTTTTAGTACAGCAAAGAAGAATGATTTGAGTACTTACATGATGGAGGATTTACTTTGTTCTGTTGTATGAACTACTCAATTGGCACAATATAGCATTATTAACTTAAATTAAGAATGGAATAAAAAACACAGGCACTGGAGTCGTATTCCTAAATAAATTGCGCCGAGAGAACAAAACATTGCAGGTGTTTGCCTGGCGCGAGATTCAAGCAAGGGTTGTCGTTTTCGGTTCGTTTCCTCAGTGCATGGTGAAAAATTTAGAATGTTGGAAGAAAACAAGCTGCAGAATGCTCTGAAACAAATCACGACAGATTCTGCCCCATTTATTTTACAAACTAGTGTAGCTCAAATTTGATGTTCACGATATTATAAATATCTTAAATTTCAATATTTTAAAACTGGACTTCTATGTTGCAATTAATACCCGTATCTAAGTACCTATTTTTTACTTTTCGACTTAATTTCAACATGTTTTACCTATTTTTTACTTTTCGACTTAATTTCAACATGTTTTACCTATTTTTTACTTTTCGACTTAATTTCAACATGTTTTACCTATTTTTTACTTTTCGACTTAATTTCAACATGTATTACCTATTTTTACTTTTCGACTTAATTTCAACATGTTTTACCTATTTTTTACTTTTCGACTTAATTTCAACATGTTTTACCTATTTTTTACTTTTCGACTTAATTTCAACATGTGTTACCTATTTTTAACCTCCTTCACAAAGAAGGAGGTTATACATTCATGCCCGTATGTATGTCTTTTTTTTGTTTGTTTGTTTGTCCACCCATAACTTCTCACCAGATGAATCGATTTTCATGATTCGTTTTTTAATCGATCGAGGGTAGTTTCGTATAGGTCCCAGCCTTTGTTTGACCATATTCGATGAATAGAAAAAAGTTATGGGTAGAAATGTAGTCATTTTTTTTGTTTTTCATCCATAACTTTTGACTAAATGAACCGATTTTGATGATTTTTTCTTTAATCGATATAGAGTGGTCTAATTTAATATTGTACATCGATTTGACTACAATTGACTTAAAATTATAAATTGCGCTAAAATGTGAAAAATTAATTTATTCTTTAAACAACATCGATACGACTTTTAAACATAGTGTTTGAAATCGACGCAAAATTATCCTTCATTGTCATTACGCCATTTGTTACTTTACATAAAATCTGTTGCAAAACTCTGGGCCATTTATATTTGTAATTGTTTGATGATGACATAAGTAATCATGCATTAAAGCTTATCATAATTTTGAATTCAGAATGAATTTATTTTTCACTCTTTTGCGCAATTTATGGTTTGAAGTCGGTTCTCCTTTTTCCAAAAATTATTCTATTGTGATTTTATTTCTATGATGTCGTGTTGATGTTTCCATTACCATGTGTTTTATATTGATATTTGGGTTATTATTCTGTTTTAGTTGATGCATAAAAGCAGACTACATCAAAATATTCATTCATTCACGCCATTGCTTATAAAAGCTAGTATATGTTTAAAATAAACGAAAAACAAATTTTGACTTCATAGCATGATTTTTTTCATGTGAAAATATTCATTTAATGATTCAAAATTGTTCATTTTTTTGCAAAAAAAGACACCTTTCATTCAATTTAAGCTGTGAAAGAAAGCAAAAAACGCTCAAGCTTGTATTTACAACCTAGATGCGGAATCCTACACAATGCATAACTGTACAATAAACTGTTTTCTGGGTAAAAATTGTTCTTTTTTTTTTATTGTTCATTTATACTTAGACCAGCAGACTACAATTTCATTCGAGGTATCGGAAAATTTGTCTATCGAGCGATTTGTTCGACACACATAAAACCATACAACTGAGACGCATGCATTTCATATTTCTGCCCCAGATAATTCAGCCTCTTCCTGGACAGAAACCAATTCATATCCAATGTAATGTTCTCTGCTTTACTGACTGTGTTTCTTTTGAGGATCATTAGCTTAGGCAGTTAATGCATTTGTATCATTGGATGACTATTTGCCGTAACAGAAACTAGAAACTATCTCTTGATTTTTTTCTTTTCTTTTCACATAATCAATGGTGAAATATTATTATAGCGATTGGAAAGCATTGGTAGGAAAATTATAAGTTCGTTCCAAGTAACCTTTTTTTTTTCTTCTTCATCTTTTATTTATTGACGTGAATACGTCTTTAAATTTGCTGCCATACTGGGGCAGCCCAAAAAATCTAATGATGACAAAATCGGATGATACAGTTCGGCGTTGTAGTTTCAAATCTACCCTCTACATCCAAAATTAAATTACACCAATGGATAACTAAAGGTATCAAAGAAAATTCATTACGATAAGCGAGAACATTGACGCATCGCGCGCGGTGGAGGAAAATTCCCCGCTATTTTGAGCTTATTTTGCAGCGTATCGAGATTTGCAATGAGTACAGCTATTGACTCGTAGAAGCTACGATGTTCGTTTAAGTTTTAATCATCAGCTGTCCTCAAAATCTATTGATTGTATAAAAAACATTAGTTTAAAGTAGTGACAGTGAATATAATAAGGTGTTAGAATAAAAAAATATCAAAAATATGTAGATAATGTCGGCTTATACGCGTTGAAAAGCCAAAACCAAATACAGAGATCGTATACGGTTGGAAAGGGCTTCTCGAGAGCAATCGAATGGTAAAAATAAAAATTAAAATATTTTATTTTAAAAATATAACCCGTTACATAAACGTATTCACGGACAACACACGGCCGTATCCATGACACAGCCACACCCCGCATTTTTTTTATTTATTTGGCAATATAGAAATGTGGGAATCTCAATTGAATTATTAAAGTGTGTAAGATGGAAAGTAAGAAATCTCTAAGATAAATTTAAGCAATTTTCTCCCTAATTACTTATTATCAGAATATGTACTTTTAAAAAAAAAGTGTCTGCCCTTTCATCATCAAGCATAAATTTGAATCCTTTTTATTCTTGGGGGTCATTCATAATGATGTCACGCTTCAAGGGGGAAGGGGGTTCGAGAAATTGCGACAGTTTGTGACTAGGGGGTAACAAAAAGTGTGACATTACACATTTTGGTTTCTATAGCAACACTTAAAATCAGCAAATTTAATTTATTTTTGAAGTTTTTTTTTAGTTTCATAATTTTATTTTTAAGTTTCGTTGATCATTTTGTATCGTAAACACCGATGCTGATTAAGGTTTAAATTTGTTTCTTGTTAAAATTTAAAAGGAAATTTTCTTAGGCATTTACACATTTAAGATAAAATTGCGTGGGTTCATTTTTTCAGAAATCGAACAATTAATATCTTTTAGTGTTCTATACTAATTATCGTTTGTGTTGTAAACCTTAACATCATTGTATACAAATCAAGTACACATGTAATCATTATTATCATTATGCTCACAAATGTCATTAAAAGTGCAAAAATAAAATTAGAAACGTGATCTGTGACGCAGTACTTTGTTTCTGAACTGCTCTATATTACATATGCTTATGTAATATAGAGTTACGTGTGACAAAGAGGGGCATGATGAAGTGTGACATTTTGTGACAAAGGGTGTAGGGTGTCAAATTTGTTGAAAAAAAGTGGGATATCCGTTACGGGCAGTCTATTGTTTCAATTTGTAATTGCATACTAACGTTGACTATTGCTTGAAAATTTTAATGAAATGAATTTAATTTTAAACACACACAAACATGGTTTACTAATGCTACTGAGAAACATGGGTCAAAAGAGTAGCTTCATACTTTGGTTGTATAACTCACACTACCGATCAACTATACACTATCTACCAAAAAGCATTTGGACACTTTGGATTTTAGCCACTTTTTGAAAATTCTGAAGAAATATTAAACATGTTGTTCTGTATTTTGTACCATTGAAAGAACTTTCTTAAACTCACACTTAAGAAACGAAATTCAGGCTTAGAGGCAATTAGGGGGCGTAAAAAAATTAAAGAAGGAAAAAAACACTTTTGGACATCTTGTATCAGAAAATGATCGAAATGTCCTGTAACTTTCGCAAAACATTTTTGATTATATATGCAATGCTTACTACCGCTTTCGTCAGAATAGCAAATATTCATGAAGATATGGGCATTTATTTTAAATATTCGAAATTTTTCGCAAGTGTTTTGCTTATAACTCGCTAAGTTCTATCTAAAATTAGATGAAACTTGCAGACAACTTGACAAAATAAAAAGTAAGTATGGTACCAAAGCGTGGGGAAAATGTAATAAATAGTCGATGAGATTTGAGCAGTTTCATTGAAACAAATGTGATTGCGCATGCGCGAACGATATTAATTATTATTTTTTTAATATTTTGGTAGTGAAATCTATGAAGTAACTAATGTAAAAGTTTTAGTTGACTATTGATATTTTTCAAAGAGATATACACCATAAAGTGAGTCGTATTTAGCAAGTTCTCAAATTGGACAAAAAGGATAAGGGGTTTTCCACAAATTTTTATATTCATGATAATTTTGGCAAGGAAAAAATAGCGTTCAAATTCAGACTCCATAAACACAAATAATGCAATTTAATTCAGTTTAACATCTGTCAATTTTCCAATTTATAATGCAATATAAAAATTTGTGGTAAACCCCTTATCATTTTTCTCAAATTTAAGAACTTGCTAAATACGGCTCACTGTATGGTGCATATATCTTTGAAAAATATCAATAGTCAACTGAAATTTTACATAAGTTGATCCATAGCTCTCATTACCAAAATATTTTTTAAAAAAATTTATAAATATTGTTCGCGCATGCGCAATCGCATTTGTTTTAATAAAACAGCTCAAATCTCATAGACTATTTGTTACATTTTCCCTACGTTTTGGTACATACTTACTTTTTATTTTGTCAAATTTTCCCGCAAGTTTCATTGTATTTGAGATAGAACTTAGCGAGTTATAAGCAAAACACTTGCGAAAAATTCCCAATATTAAAAACAAATACCCATATCTTCATGAATATTACTGCTACTTTCCCACGAAAGCGGTAGTAAGCATTGCTTATATAATTAAAAATGTTTTGCGAAAGTTACAGGACATTTCGATCATTTTCTGATACAAGATGATCAAAAGTGTTGTTTTTCTTCTTTAATTTTTTGACCGCCTCCTAACTTTCACCTAAGCCTGAATTTTGTTTCCTAAATGTGAGTTTAAGTATGTTCTTTCCATGGTACAAAATACAAAACAACAAGTTTAATATTTCTTCAGACTTAAAAAAAAGTCTAAAACCCAAAGTGTCCAAACACTTTTTGGTAGATAGTGTATACTTCAGAAGGGACATGCAGCTTAGAGTAGTGCCGAGCACGAAATGCCATAGTGGATTGCTGGAAGAATCAGCTTAACGTGAGGGTCCGAACCACATGGATATAATTGGAGGAAGTGCTGCTTTAGTCGACAGCAACCATGGTCTTAACTGAGATTCAAACTCGGCTCTTCTGTACAAAAGGATTAGACTTTACCGATTATGCCACTGGACTACGTAAGTTCATCAGCGTCATTTAGTGTTGGCAATACCAGACCAAAAATAAAATATCGGTATTCGGTATTTTTTAACGAGTGATACCGGTAATTAATACCACTTGGATAGGATTGGAGGAAGCAACATAGCATGGCATGTGACAAAGGGGCAGGGGGTATGTTGAAGTGTGACATTTTGTGACAAAGGGGTAGGGGGGTCAAATATATCGGGAGAAAGCGTGACATGTCCGGCAGTGGACGAATCGGTAGAAGCTCGGTTCCCGCAGAACACCGAAAGTGAAGCAACATCGACTGAGGTCAGTGCTTGGGAGGGGGGGCAACCTCTCGCGGCTGGTTGCTGCGGTCCGTGTACGCCAAAGGGATCTGTTTCACGTTAAATAGGTCGTGGCTCCAATGCCCTCCAAGTGAAGCAACAACTCTGGGGGTGCCAATCCCAGGTGACGGTCTCGCATCCGGGAGCTATTTCAAAAAATTAAGAGCCCTTTCAAAGGGGCGGAAATAGGACTCCTGCCTACGAGGGCGCCCTTATTAGACTCAGGAGCAGCGTACCCATTCTCCCTCGCCACGCGCGAGGACAAGATGACAACAACAAAAGCGTGACACCATTTATGAACTGTCCCATACTTGTTTCATTACATATTTTATAGTTTCATACAAAAAATATATAAACCAAAAAAATATAAACTGTTCTATTGTAAAATAAATAATCAAATGTCATAATCAAATATTTGTCAAGGGCAACGTACACAGACCTCTTAGACTGATGCTAGAAGCATCCACAATAGAATAGAACGAAAAATGTTCGGTAGCTCTTGCAAATTTCCACTGCAATTTTATCATTTTCTACGTAAGATTTCTGCAATGAAACATGTTCGTGATTAAAAAAAATTGCGTTGCAGTTATATAAACCTTCGCGATCTAGTCACTTCCATATTGCTAGTTGAAACTTCGTAAATTCTCACTTATCATCTCTTCCGTAAGAACATAATAAATCTTGGCCCTACAGTTCCTTGGCGCTTTACTTTAATACATTATCGTTTAATTAAATTCTTAATTAAGTGATGCCTGTAATTAAATACTAAAAGGGATACTATGGTATCAGTGAACTAATGTAATCAATAATGTTTCTCCCTTACACCCAAGAGCTCATTATGAAATAGGAGACAACCTGTTGTTTAATAAATTGTGTTTCCTAATTCCTAAGAAAATATTTTCATTGTTAGTAAAGAAAATGCGCTTTGAAACAAAGAGTGGCAAACCTTTTTGAGACGTCGGTTAAATTTTGTTCATATTTTTTTAGCACTAGTTCGGGGGTCACACCCACTTGCACCAAAGTTAAGTTTAAAAAATTTTAACCGAGTGGTTTTAAAACTAAGTTCAGTAAAACCTGTAAAGTTGACCCCCTTTATAAGCTGACCACCTGACTAAGTTGACCACTTTCGTCAGGAACAGAATTATCCATATAATATATAACTAGCTCCGATGCCCGGCGTTGCACGGTTTATCTTAAATAATATTTTGCAAATACAGCGATGCCTCATCTAAATGCTAGAAACGTTGATTATTTTTTTTTATTTGTTTTACAATGGCAACTGCATTGATTTTTGTTCACACGGCAACTGTAACAATTGTTGAAACGATGCAACAATGCAAATAAAATAAAACGGTCGTCATATGGGTCAAGTAAAATTAAAGTTAGTTACCGTGAAAAAATAATTCCAAACTACAGAGAAAAACGCTTATAACTTCTTCTCTAGTTGATTTAGAGGCTTCCAATTTTAGCACGAAGGACAACACTCTTTCTAGGATGGATTTTTACGGGCTTTACAATGGTATCAAGCTCGAAAGGATGCGATAATTTTTTCGGATAGAAAAGGACTATTTTATGCAATTTTTGGAACTCTGCTCCAATTGGTCTTAGCGTGATCATGTATAGCCTATAGCCTTCCTCGATAAATGATCTATCTAACACAGAAAGAATTTTTCAAATCGGACCAGTAGTTCCTGAGATTAGCGCGTTCAAGCAAACAAACTCTACAGCTTTATTAACCGACTTCACAAAGGAAGGAGGTTATACATTCATATTGTATGTATGTATGTCTTTTTTTTTTGTTTGTTTGTCCACTCATAACTTCTCACCGGATGAACCGATTTTCATGATTCTTTTTTTAATCAATCGAGGGTGGTTTCCCATAGGTCCCGTACTTTCGTTTGACCATATTCGATAATTAGAAAAAAAACTATGGCAAAAAAGTAGTATTTTTTTTTGTCTTTTCATCCATAACTTTTGACTAAATGAACCGATTTTAATGATTTTTTTCTTTAATCGATAGAAGGTCGTCTAACTCAAATATTGCAAATCAATTTGACTACATTTGTTTTTTAGAAAAAACGTTACGAGTGAAAAATAAGTATTTTTTATTTTAATTGGAAAGGCTTGGCTTGATTTTTCTTTGTTGGGAAATCTATCAATAAATATAAAAGCATTGTTAAAAACATGTTTGTTGTCGTGGGCTATAATATTAAAAGAAATTACAGCAAGAGTTTGACTAAAGGCTTCTCTGTGGCAAAAATTAATCCAATCAGTTTGTTTGCTAAAATAGACTTCAAAAGGGAATTTATCATGCAAATGATTAGTTTTTAGTGCCATTAATTTAAAGAAGTTTTGCCCCTTTGATATGGAATTTTTAAAAAATAGAGTATTTACACTAAAAAGAATAAAATAAAATAATTTTTATAAAAAAACAGAACCGACTTCAAATTAAAAATTGCGCTAAAAAGTAAAAAATAAATTCATTCTTTAAACAACATCGATGTGATTTTTAAACATAGTTTTAGAAGTCGGTGCAAAATTATGAGTCTAATTACCATTACACCATTTGCTACTTCATACTGGAACTCTTGCTAATTCTGGGAAAATATATACATTTGTAATTGATTCATGATTACAAAATATTTTATCTATCCTAATTTTGCACCGACTTCTAAAACTGTTTAAAAGTCACATCGATGTTTTTTAAAGAATGAATTTATTTTTTACTTTTTAGCGCAATTTTTAATTTGAAGTCGGTTCTGTTTTTTTATAAAAATTATTTTTTAATCGACTTCACAAAGGAAGGAGGTTATACATTCATATTGTATGTATGTCGTTTTTTTGTTTGTTTGTTTGTTTGTCCACTCATAACTTCTCACCGGATGAACCGATTTTCATGTTTTTTTTTTAATCGATCGAGGGTGGTTTCCCATAGGTCCCGTACCTTCATCTGACCACATTCGGTAATTAGAAAAAATGTTATGAGCAGAAATAGGGTCTTTTTTTTGGTTTTTCATCCATAACTTTTGACTAAATGAACTGATTTTGATGACTTTTTCTTTAATAGATAGAGGGAAGTCTAACTCAAATTTCGCACATCAATTTGACTACATTTGTTTTATAGAAAAAATGTTACGGGTGAAAATTAAATATTTTTTAATTTTAATTGGAAAGGCTTGGCTTGATTTTTCTTTGTTGGGGAAAACTATTAATAAATATAAAAGTCATTGTTGAATAAAAAGAGAGCCATTGGGATGTATTATTAAAAGCAATTGTAGCAACAGTTTGACTGAAGGCTTCTCTAAAGCAAAAATTCAATCCAATCAGTTTGTTTGCTAAAATCGACTTCTAAACGGGAATAATCATACAAATGATTAGTTTTTAGAGCCATTCATTCAAAGAAGGTTTGCCCTTTGATATGGATTTTTTTGAAAAATAAAGTATTTATTGAAAAAAATTTGCACTAAAAAGAATAAAATAAAATAATTTTTGAGAAAAAAATAGAACCGACTTCAAAGCAGAACAACTATAAATTGCGCTAAAAAGTAAAAAATAAATTAAAAAACATCGATGTGACTTTTAAACATAGTTTTAGAAGTCGGTGCAAAATTATGGGTCTACTTACCATTACACCATGTGTTACTTCATCTTGGCACTGTTGCTAATTCCCTGATGCTAATTTATATTTGTATTTGATTAATCATTACAAAAGATTTTATGTGTCCTAACCTTGCACCGACTTCTAAAACGATGTTTAAAAGTCCCATCGATGTTTTTTAAAGAATTAATTTATTTTTACTTTTTAGCGCAATTTATAGTTGTTCTGCTTTGAAGTCGGTTCTATTTTTTTCTCAAAAATTATTTTATAATATTAGTATAGATATAGAGAAACTTGTGTAACTTGACCACCTATGTTGGCCACGTATGTACGCCAAATTTGGGTGGACGTATAATAAAAAACCCTTTGCAAGTTGACCGCCTAATTACTACTATATATATTTGTTTATCTATTTTTGGTAGGATAAAAAAAAACTAAAATAGCTTCGTCAGAATATTTTTTATGCTATAATGTTAGACCAGTATTTGCCTGGATGGATGAAAGATCCACATAAAGTTTGCCTAAACCTCTTTGTAAGTTAACCAAATGGGAAAACTGGTTAAATAGGTTTTCTTTTTTTCTTTGATCTGATAGGGCCATTTTGAAAAATGTATTTTTTAAGGAAATATTTAGCATCATATAAGTAGCTGACATAATTAATATGATATTTATCTTAATTTTAACTGAGTACTTTACTTTTGAAGTTGCATAGGATGCATTGTAAGTCGATCGGGTTAAATTTCTTTAATGATATTTTAGATAATTGTGGGGAAAAAAGTTGATCACTATTTTAAAGTAACATCATTACATGAAGCTATGTTTTAATTAGTTATAAATGAATAAATGCATAGTGTAAGAAATGGCAAAAAAAATTTCCACCCTCTATAAGTTGACCACCTGTCTAAGTTGACAACTAAAGTGCTGCTCCGCAAGTGGTCAACTTACACAGTGTTTTGTGAAAATGGCAATAAGTGTTTGAATGAGCGCGGAGTAATGAAAATTGCATAAATACTTATTTGATGAAAGTGCCTTAAATATGGTTATTTCACCACAGACATAAGGACCCCCTACGCTGTTTCTAGATATTGAAATATTTCAGGAAAATTTGTTTATTATACCATTATAATAGTTCGAAATTTTAAAAACGTTACCTTTTTTACGTCCTCACAATCTCAGAAAAAGAGCTTTCATTTTCGACGATTCTTGAATCGTCAAGAAAATTTCGTCATTTACAACGATTCTTTCCTCGCGCAATCACGTGACTAAAACAAGTTACTACACAAATGTCGCCAATTTGACGAAAGGTTTACTCGGAGCATTTCTCACGAAGCCATTTCGTCAAATACGACGAAAGTTTCGTGAGATTTGAGAAGGTGTTTCTGAAAGTGTATGCTCAAAAGTTTCCATCATTAAAAAATCCCTTTTACCCCAAGACCCATGATCGCGTTATGACATAAAATGGAACATGATAACTTTCTCAGTTGGTATATAGCTATAGCGAATCCTAGTCAAGGGATCATTCATAAATAACGTCATGCTTCGAGGGGGGATGGGGGGGGGGGGGGGTTCGTGAAATTGTGACAAAGTGTGACAAGGGATGGGGAGGGGGAACAAGAAGTGTGACATCATGCATTGTGCAACATAGCGTGACGCGTGACAAAGGGGGGGAAGGGGGTCAAATATATGGGAAAAAAGCGTGACGTCATTTATGAACGGCCCCGGTTTTGCAGTGCGCGATTGCAAAGATGTTTCATATTCAAAGTGAAGGAAGACTCTGGTGCGAACGTTAAGCACATCGTCGTCATTGGCGGTGAGATTTGGCACAAATGACGAAGGGCGTTTAGCTAATTGAAAACACATTATCTTAAAGGAGTATAAGGTCAAATCGACTGGCTCCGGTGCCTCCCTGCGCGGAGAGAAAGAGGCGTGGGTTCGAGTCCCACCTTTGCCATGGGTGTATTTCCTTCTTTGTATATTAAAATCTGTTGTGCTGTCTTGTTCTATCTGTTCTTTCCTCTCAAATCACCACATCCGGTTAAACCCTCGTCAGGGTAGGTACGGTGGTGATTGATGAGGTATAAAAAAATAAATAAATAAAATAAAGGAGTATAAAACAAAGACGCTTCCCGTGTCTGTACGCTGAGATCTTTTAAAGTACGCAACGGATTTGAATGCGGGTTCCATCAATAGACAGAGTGATTCAAGAGGACGAATCATAAACCCGTTAGAAAAAAATCTGACTGGTAGTTCTTTTTTTATTCCAATTTTACACAAATTTCCCCAATATGGGGGTGACAAAAACCTTGCGCCTATTAATATAATATATAGATCGAAAGCGCAGATTTTTTTGTACAAGATGAAATTTGTTCGAAGTTTCTAAGTCAATACGAACGCCAGTTATAAGCTTCTTAGTTCGATTTCTTAAGGCTTACCTTGACCCAAAAATAATAATTAGCAGTTTCTTCAACTCCGGGTGAATAGTGTTAGCTTACTTTCAATAGAAAACCTTTTTTTCAAAATAGTTCAGTTTAATAAAGATAAAACAACAATAAAGCATATTTTCGATTTAAAGTTTTTCTCAAATTAGCAATAATTTTTAAATTCGAGATTGAACTTGATAAGGGGCCTCAGTGGCTGAGCGGTCAAATCGACTGGCTCCGGTGCCTCCCTGCGCGGAGAGAAAGAGGCGTGGGCTCGATTCCCACCTTTGCCCTGGGTGTATTTCCTTCTTTGTATATTAAAATCCGTTGTGCTGTCTTGTCCTATCTGTCATATTAGACGAGAGTTTGAAGCATATCCTTGAGAATAGCAAATAAACTCGAATATTTATGTGACCTGAAATGGTCGTAAAACAAACAAACAAACTTGATAAAAGTTACGACTCCCCGATTTTACGATTTCCTTGATTTAGCAATGGCATTTAAATAAATATCGCCTCGAAAAGTTTACGGACGTATAGTTTATTCTAGACTTCAAATAACGTGGCGAATGACGACGACACGCTATAATTTGACTTTTTTAATTAGGCGTTGGTAATAAACCGGCGATAAAGAATACTAACAAAATTGTGCATACGTTTTTTAGGTATGGCTTCCCGTATCATTTAACTATAAATATTATCACCTACGATTTCATCTCTATTATGGTACCGCTAGCGAAGCTTCATTTCATTATGAAACATATCTTTCGGTTAGCGAGACAACACTTCGCATTGGTTTGACAAGGTTCTAACTGACATTTTTCGTGAATTCCGAGGCTAGAGTACAAACTCAATGCTCTATAATATTTCTATCCAGGAAACAGACTTACAACACTATCTGCTGTCAAATAGTGGAACTAGCTAGAATGACAAAGTTCTAACTGCCCAAGTAAATAATATTGTTTCAGGATGACAAGGTTCCAACTGCTTCACAATCAGCTCTGTTGCGATTAATTTAACCAGAAGTTAACTTTTAAGGTTAGAAAGGGTTCAATACTGTAAAAGTTGTGTGCAAATAATAATTTATATTATTAATTCAGCATTTTGCAACATGGAAGATAACAACGTTTCATATGAATCAAGTTCATCTGATTTGTTTGGTGATAAATCGTCTGATGAATTTATTCCACCAACCTCATCATCTGAAAATGAAGATTTTAGCCTTGTGAACTATAAAAGGTAAGATGTATAATTAAACTCAATGATAGATGTGACCTTTGTGAGAAGTTTCATGTAGCTCAAAAAACTGAGACATTGACAGAACAGCTGAAAGAAGATTTTGAAAGACATCTAGTTTATAAAACAGAAATGAGAGAATCACGGGCTGAAGAGAAGAAAGACAGTACTATTCCAGTGTTGCTATTCGATCTCCAAAATGTTATTCTGACTCCTCATGATGACATCAGCTCTTTTTTTTATTTGAGAAAAATGAATGTGTATAATTTAACTGCATATTTCACAACTACCAGAAAAGTATATTGTGCATTGTGGACTGAGAAGGTGGCTGGTAGAGCAGGCAATGATATTGCAAGTGCCTTCATAAAAATATTAAATACAGTAGTTGAATAAAATGATGTGACTGAGCTTATCACATGGTGAGATTCATGTGTCCGACAAAATTGGAACAGTATAATATCCAATGCTGTTTTACATTTTTTGAGGGATAACCTATTTGTCAATTCTATTACAATGAAGTATTCTTTGCCTGGGCACTCATGCGTTCAAGAAGTGGATCATGCTCATAGTGAGATGGAAAAGTTAATGAGGAAAGTTGATTTCCAGCCCAATTGGATTGATCCGAATATTGAAACAGGTGAACAGATCAAACCCTTACCGTGTCATCAAAATGAATTCAGCAGATTTTAAAGATTCTGGATCAACTTCAAAACTGTTTCAATACGAATTAATTCCTTTTATTCAACTTGCAGTTATAAAATTCACACAATCATCGAATATTGTAGAGTTCAAAACAAGGCACAACAGACATAAACCAATGAACTGTGTGAACATTAAGTTCAATGAAACTACAAAGAGAAAGAGGTCCAATTCAAAAGGCAGATCGCCCAATTTACTCTCTGTTTTTGAAGTGAAACCTAAAATACAGACATTTCATGTTGAGTTACCTGAATTTAAAAAAAAAATATCAGGAGTGCATTGCAGTACATGCCTCTACAAGACAGAGAATATTATAGGGTGGTATTTAATCTATAAACTTTTCCATGTCAAATCAAGCCTATAATGTGAAAATATTGTAGAATTAATGGTTTGTGTGAAAATAAAAATGTATAAAAGTGTATTCTATGAAATATTTTGGTTTTTATTACTCATACTAATCATGAAATATTCCTTCTCACCAAACTTTGAATGGTATTTCGGTTTGACCAGGTTCTAAGAGCAGTTAGAACCTTGTCATAAATGTGAAATCTTGTCTATTTCACTGTGACAAGGTTTTAACTGCATTTTGAGGGGTTTTTTTTTTTTTTTTTTTGGTGGCTATTGAACAATTTTTATCAATAACAAGAAGTTCAGCATGTAGATATCACCTAAATATTGGTTGATGAATAATATGAATGAAGAACTTACAAAAATGAAAAAGTTATAGACCTAGCAATCTTTGAAGTCAATTTATTCGAAACTGCTCTTTGGTCAGTTAGTACCTTGTCAAACCAATGCGACGAACAGTTCACCATGGCTGGAAAATAAAATTGATATTATATTGCAATTTCACTCTTGCAATCAATCTAAAATCATCACCAAGACTCATTCCAGATGAAAAGTAACGCAACAAATGACGCCGTGCTACAATTTGGCAGTTTTAATTACCCTCTGGTGACAAATCTGACACTACTGATAAAATTGTTCCTAAGTTTTCTTAATTGATCCTTTTACATGTTATATTACTTTTCAAGCGTTGACAATGTCTAATGTGTTTTTTTTTTCTTTTTTTGACAAACAGACACACGATGTTTTTCAAAAACTGTAGGCTTTATGCCGCAGGCAATTTTTTTATACTTTTAGCAAGGACAGCGCCGTAGGCGACGTCTATAAAACTCAGACCGGGCAACGCCGTGCGAGCACCACTAGTGTTTTATAACACAAACTAGTAGATATTGGGCCCTTTTTCCAACAGTTTCCTACCTCTTCGACCACATGGGACATGATCCTATGCTACTGTTTTAAATCTCACATTAAGCTGCAGGTCGTTCAGCGATACATAAGAATAAGTAAAAATAAATATCGCTTATAGGAAAGAAGTGTCATATCTGTAAAATGGACATTTTTCAAGAGAGGAGTTTGCTCTTTTTACAATTTGTTTTATTTAATTACCTTATTTGTTTCAATGACGATTATAATCGATTTTGTTCAGAAATAGTTATTGTTCTAGTTTCCTCTCGCATGATGAATGTTAATGATACAAAAAATTAGAAATAACTATAAAAAGTAGTTAATACAGTATTGCACCAAAAAAAATACAGTGGGCCTCTAGCCTTAATTTTTGAACTTTTACTTAAGGCAATATTCCCAAAAAGCGCAAAAGTCTGAAAATTTTGATATAAAAACCAAAAAAAAAAGATTTTTTGCAGATATGACACTGTTTATTTCTATAAGCCATATATATTACGAGCCAACTCATCAAGCATTTTGGATCAGATTTTTCATTGTCGTAAAGGTAGGGTTACCAAATCGAAGTTTCTAGCATTATGTCCAGTAACCAACTATCGCCAAATTGGGGACAGTTTGCGTGACAGAGAATGGAACATCACCACAAAGCGATGCCCGCCAGAAAGGACAACCACGTAATACATGTGCTCTCATCCAAAATGGAGGCTGGTCTATATAGGCGCTCTACATAAGAGTACTTCCTGTTCACCTTGTTTAGTCAAATCTGAATGCACAAGACTCGTTTGAGTCACAAACAAAGCACCAAAGTGCCGTCGAAAATTTCTACTTTCTAAAAAAATCAATAATATTGATTCTACGTCAAAAACGAGATTCGCACCGATATTTGTACCGTTAAAACCAAAGTCTAACATTGAAAATTAAATCTTTCAAATACATTTTAAAGACCATTGGAAATTTAACGATGGGAATTCACTGGTCTAAGTTCAAATAGCTTACTTTCTCCTTTGTTTACTTCCAAGACAAAGTTTCTAAATTCTCTGGAGGTCTTTGAAAACAGATTTCGAAAGATGCAGCTTACGTAACCCTCAATAGAACCGTTTTCCGGATGTTCCAAAAGTACATTTAAATTCCATTCGGATCTCAGAGCTACGTAACATTTAAGCTTTGAATAACTAAATGAAAAAGCTGAATTCGATTCAAATAAAATATATATTTTTACACTATATTTCTAGAAATTTCTGCAAATAAATACCGTTTCCTTGAAATACAGTTTCTGAAAGAAACGGGATTTCCTTTGAAACAGAAAAGCTGAGCTTGATCCAGTTTACTGTTTACGATCAAGTTCAGCCTTGGAAAAAGTAATCCGTCTTTTCGCTGACTTAAATCTTTCGTAATATTATTCTGTAGCAGAATAATAAAATTTTACTTAAGCGCTGTGAACAAATCGTAGCCATCACTGTTTGGCATTAATGAAATATTAGCCTTAAAGCCTACGAGGGCGGATTTAGCTAGACGCGGGTCATATTATTATGTCGACGGAATGCTCATAGATTTTTTTTAGAATTACGGAGTTAAAACTAACGACGGAAAGTTTCAGTTTCCACTTTACGCAAGGCGTGACTCAATTTCCGTTCCAGCCGGAGATAGAAGAAATAATTAAGATTTTCCTTAACACTCCTACGTTTAAGCACATTTTTAAAAAGTTTAAAATCCATTATTTGCAGAAACTGCAAATGAAGATAAGATATTTTCTTCAAACTAGAATGTATTGATGGATCAAAGCCTTTTTAATTTATAAAATGATTGTATTATGCATTCTTGGATGTTTAAATTAAGAGAAGATATTCTAGATGAAGGTCACCTAAAACCGACTCACGAACCACCAGTGAGTCGTGGTTCACAAACACCGTTGGAAAACACTATTCTAGAAAGAGCTTTTTTTAATGTAGAAATAACTCCTCAGATTTTTCAGTAAAACCTGTAAAGTTGACCACCTTTGTAAGTTGGCCACTTGTCTAAGTTGACCACTTTTGTCAGGAACGGAACGAGCCCAATGTTATTTAATGCAGGAAAACCTTTCTAACTTGACCACCTGTCTATATTGGCCGCTCAAGTATGCCAAATTTGGGTGGGAGCATTATAAAAACTAGCGTGCCTCAAGTAGGCACGCTAATAAAAACCCTTTGTAAGTTGTCCGCCAAATTATTACAATATTTATTTGTTTATCTATTTTTGAAAAGATTAAAAACATCTTAAATAACTTCTCCAGGATATTTTTTATGCTATAATGTTAGACCAGTATTTGTCTGGATCGATGAAACATCAATATAAAGTTTGTCTAAACCTCTGTGTAAGTTAACTATACGACAAAACTAGTATGAGCACACTTTTGTTCTTTAAATAAGTTTCTTCTTTTTCTTCTAATTAATCTAGACATTTTGAAAAAGTATGTATTTTTAAGGATTCTTTACCATAAGTAAAATAATATATTTATCTTTATTTTAATTAAGTGCTTTAAGTTCTATAGGATACATTGCAAGTCATTAAAATTAAATTTATCTGAAGTTATTTTAGGTAATAGTGAAACATAGCTAATTACTCATTTTAAAGTAACGTTAATACATGAAGTTATATTTTTATTAGCCACAAATGAATAAACGCATAGTGTAAGAAATGACAAAAAAAAAACTCCACCCTCCATAAGTTCCCCACCTGTCTAAGTTGACCACTAAAGTGCTTCACCGGGAGTGATCAAATTACAGAGGTTTTACTGTAACCCGTTTTTAATTTACATGTTTTTTTATAAGAGTTTATTTTGAAAGCTGTGAAGAATACCAGTAAAAATATGTCAAATAAAATTGACATCCCTCCTCTAAAAATGAAAATCCCTCCCCTCTTTCAGTTGACCACTTAAGTGCTGCACTGCAAGGGGTCAACTTGCACAGGTTTCACTGTATTCTATCTTTCTGTCCGTACATTTCTAACTGTTCTCTATCTTTCTACAGATTGCTAGATAGATTCTTTCTATCTATCGTGCTATAGATACGTTCTACATGGTTAACTATAACGTTTCGCGTACACTTTCTTCTTCTGAATACATAGTTATTCTGTCTGTTGGATTTTTCCTATCTATACCTTACTATGTATATTCCTTTTATCTGAGGTTTTCTAGATAAATGTAGTATATCTTTATTTGCCTACCTTTCTACGTAGTCATTGTTCAGTTTTCTTGACACATTCTACATCTTTCTAGGTAGTTCCCTAGGTATAGGTGAAAATTAGGTGAAGGGTATAGGTGAAAATTAGAGGTCGCCACTCGCCGCATGGCAATGCAAGTAGTAAAAGAGGCGATTCAAAAATACGTCAACGATCGCCAATCATGCGCGGTCACTTTTTAGCACATTCTACTGGGATCCACTTTTTTTTTTTTTTTTTTTTTTTTTTTTTTTTTTTTTTTTTTTGTGAGCAAATCACCTTTTTTTTTGTTTTTTCCTTGGAAACCAATAATTAACACGTGCTTCGCCGACGATTTCATGCCGTATTTCAAATTACAATCCTTCAGCATCCTGTATATATTTAAATCATTTTAAAAGTTCTAAAACATTTTAGCATGTGCTAAATCAAATCTGCATATTTCTTGTTTTAATTCAATAGTTTATTTATTTTCTAAACGATTTTTGAGTTAGTTTTCAATTTTTATTAGCAATTTGCAAAAGTGGCTGCTAACTATAAAAAGTGGCCACTAACACAACTGTGCCTATCGGCCACTGACTACTAACAAAATTCGCAAGTTTTCACCTCTATAGATAGGTACATCTCTACATCTATAACTTTTTGGGTATATATTGTATGTTTACTTATATAACTTTTTAAACGTATCAAACCTAAAAGCTTCTAGAAAATAAATTAAGACAAAAAATAATATGTATTCTATGTATAAAACTAAACATTATCGATGCGTAATATTCGAAAGAAAGAAACTTGATTTGTAAAAGATCAGAAACTTAATTCAAATTGAAGTTACTAGTGCTTAAAAAATCCAGTCGTTACGGAATTGAAAATATTTTCGCTTATTTTTAACCTTGAGATAACGTACAGTAACAAACTAATATGAAATATTTCATCTCAGTGTGAAACCATTTTTTCGGCTTTCAAATGTAGTCTTCACTACAGACGCCAATAATAGGGAACTCAGAAATGGAAATATTTCTTTCAAAACGACATTTAAGTTTTCTCCTTACGACGAAAAACTTGTTTTAAAAAAATGTAACTCGGAAACGTTCCAAAACATATATTTCGACAAATGGAAAAAATAAGAGTACAAAATTGACAGAATTTGTTTTCTGTTAGGACAAAATTTACGGCTGGCCCTTAACTGCAAATATCTCCTTTATGCTCCGTATGTTTCTTTCGATTTTTTTTATTGCATTTCTCCCGACTTCGAAAAGAATGTGTGCACTGGTAGTTTTTTTTTTTTTGCAGTTCATAATTCTTACTGACAGGAAGTTCTGTCGTCATTTTGTTTCGACATGTTTTTCGATGCAATTTCGATGATACAGGGTGGGGCAAAAGTAATGACCCGGTTTTGAAGGGTTATAAAAAAAAACTTAATACAGTTAGAGACTTAAAACTTTTTTTATTTTGATCTGTATTTAATACCATTTTTTTTACATTAAGTTTTTAATACCAGTTCAGCAAGATAGCGACTTTCAGCACCAATACACTGATGCAGTCCATTTCTGAAGTTTTGGGAAACTTTTCTGCACATTTCAAGGGAAATGGTGGATATTTCCTCGGTACTTCGGTCCTTCAGCTCTTCTAAAGTATGGGGAACTTTCTCCTTCAAATAACCCCACAAAAAAAAAAAAAGCTTAGGGACCGTAACATTACGCGGGATATTGAAATGCACACAAAGATGCATTCTATTCTCCCTGCGTGGAAAAATGGACTGCATCAGTGTATTGCAGCAGAAGGTCGCCATCTTGCTGAAGTGGTATTAAATGCAAAAAATGGTATTAATAGTTTTTTTTTTTTTTTATGCAACCCTTCAAAATCGGGTCATTACTTTTGCCAAACCCTGTATTTCAGGAATGACTCCATTGATGTTGTTTGCATACGCGGAAAAACATTAAAATAAATAAACGTGTTGACCTTACCCTTTTAATCTCTTTTTTTAATAATTATTATAATTTTTCCTTATGTACTTCTATTTTATTATTTTTTTCCCTCTTATTAATATTTCTAACATTTTTTAAAATTTTATTTTTATTACTAGCTAATTCGCCCGGCGTTGCAAGGGCTATTCAAATACTGATAATTTCCCCAGGAAGACAATTTGCAAATGGGGCAGCGAGAAGCAAAGGGATGTAAGTGACCAAAAAACGATTCTGAGAAAAACTCGTTCAAAGTTTGGATCTTATGGGACCTTCAATTTTAACTTTTTTCTAAATCCCGAATCACGTTGAAGCGGAGCACATGTTAGTGCTATCAGTAACATTTCTTGTCGCAGACCCCAGAACTAAGCACAAACAATTTTGACGCAATTTTTTGGTTCTCTAATTTAAAAAATGATTACAAAACAAAATAACTAAAAAAAAAATCTTTTTAATTTTAATTAATAATTAGTTTAAATAATAATTAATGCCCAATATCCATGTTTTAAATGTTTAAAAGGAAGTAAACTATCTGTTGATTAATTTGAAAAATAATTGGGTGTTTTAGCTTTCAAAGTGCGCAAACATTATTATTTTTTTTTTTTTTCACCAATGGGACTGCGGTATTGGTCCTCGACCATTGCAGGCCTAGTGCGTCCCCCAGTAATTGGTACCATCTCTTTCAGCGGCACCACAATGAGCGTGGTATCTTCGCCGCATAAGAAATTTTGACGTTCAGTTACCACTAGATGGCGGTACTTGAGCTCTCATTGATGCAATATGCACTAGGAATTTAATTTAGCCGAGAGTATCAATGCCAAACGGATACTCAAGGGATCTTTAACATGCCGCAAAATCATACGACATGGACGCAGGCGATTTTCTGCATCTTGAAAATCCACCGACTTGGGCCAGGTTTGAACCAGCGATCTTGTGCATACGAGACCTGCGTCTTACCACTACGCCACCCTGTCGGCGCACAAACAGTAGTTAATAAACAGTACTTTAAAAGGCACCCAATTGGGTGAACTTGGAATGAAGAGGATATAGGCGCTATACGGTGCTTTCCCTATCATTTGCACCAGTTATCTCCAAATTTTCAATTTTGTCATTACCTTTGCTTCTCACTGCCTCAAATGTACATTACTCAATAATGCAAACAAAAAATTGCAGGCACAATCAGTTAAAAGGCAATAATAAAACCGATTTGAAAAATATCGTCTGCCCTAAAAATAAAGTAGGAATGGTTGGCTCTTGCCGCGCTCGAGATTTTTCAGGTCATTTCTTTCACAGACTATGGGTACAGGAGATTTTATTTATCCTAACCAGTTAGTCGCTTTGTTTGTTAACGACTATTTCAAGTCACATAAGTATTCGAGTTTATTTGCTATTCTCAATGAAATGCCTCAAACTCTCGTCTAGTATGACAGATAGAACAAGGCAGTACAACAGATTTACTATACAAAGAAGGAAATACACCCAGGGGTGAGTCGGAATCGAACCGACGCCTCTTCACTGCGCGGGAAGGTACCGGAACCAGTCGATTAGACCGCTCACCCACTGAGGCCCCTGTTAGTCGCTTTATTCACTGTTTACAAACATTAGGAGAAGTTGAGTTGTACTCAGCATGGAATGTGAATTAATTACGAAAATTATTTAAATATTATATTTTTTTAAGATTTAAAAAATAATAAAAATAGCTCAAGTTACTGCTGGTGAAATTCCGAGTCCAACAGTATTTTTCTTTTTTGGGCTCATTCATGGAAGAGGGGTTTGAGAAATTGCGACAGTTTGTGACAAGGGGAACGGAGGGGGTAACAAGGAGTATGACCTTACACATGTTGGTCTCTTTAAAAACATTTAAAATCATCAAATTAAGTTTATCTTTAAAGTTTTTTTTATTTTTATAATTTGATTTTGAAGTTTCATTGAGTATTTTGTATCGTAAACACCGATGCTGATTAGCATAATTTGAATTTACCTCTTGTTGAAAGCTTAAAAGTAAATTTTTTCAGGCATTCACCCTTTTAAGACCAAATTGCGTGGGTCTTTTTTTTTTTTTTTTCAGAATTCGAACAAAAGTAATACATCTTACTGTTCTATACAAATTATCCTTTGAGTTGTAAACCGTAACCTCATTTTATACATATTAAGTACACATATAATCATTATTATCAGGATGCTCATAAATGTCATTAAAAGTTCAATAATAAAATTAGAAACGAGAAATAAAAAGCAGTGCTTTGTTTCTGAACTGCAAGTACATATGTTATGTAATATAGAGTGACCTGTGACAAAAGGACATTTTGTGACGAAGGGGGGGAGCGGTCAAATATATTCAAAAAAAGTCTGACATCATTTATGAAATGTCCCTTTCTGTATGTTCTATAGTTCACGCGTTTACTAATTTAAAACACACGTGAACACAAAAGTGAGTTTTATTTATATAGATTTAACTAACTTCTTTATTTGCTTTAAACTGACGAACTTTATTTTTGTTACTTGTTCCATCCTGTGCGTACGTGCTTCTAAAGACCATTTTCAACTTTTCGACTCAAAACGTTCAGTAAAGTTTAAAGGTTTTTTAAAGCTAATTTAATATTTTTAAAGTGATTTCTTTATCAGAGATGTGACATCGATGTTCAACATTAAAACATGAATGGTAATGATACACTGACAAAAAATAAATAAATAAAAAGGGAAGAAATTAAAGAAAGAAACAATGTCACATATCCTTATGAACATGTATTTTTTGAATATGCACACGTATATATATCATAACACATAAATACACATACAGTTCTACCAAAAACTAAAGCGATCTGCCTGGCAGAGTGCCAAGAAGAATCCATTCATATTCAAGGGAGGAGCTGCTGGTATAAAGAATGTGCCGTTCTTGTTCGTTTAGCACACTTGACTGCTTCCGAACTGATGCTATGTGCCAGTTTGAAAATTTAGTTGCTCTCAACAGACAGAGAAGCAAACATTCTGATTCACGTACTAAATAAACGCACTTTCAAAACGAACTTCCCTAAAACTTGAAGAGATTCGTTGTTTTCTGCCATGCGCAGTAGCATCCAAATGTCAATACTGCGTGGCGGAACTGTGCGTAGCAACGTCTGGCGAGTGCTCTCACAAGAAGTTGAATTAATTTACGTTTTTATTAACTGATGATTTAAGCATTTTTATCTGTCAAAACACAGTCAAAAATTAGTGTTAATATCTAAAAATCTATATTTTCAAGTAGTGACTAATCCAGTTAAAATTCAATAAAATGAATATATACCTAGCAAACGTATATTTATATAGCAAACTGTATTAAAAAAAAGGATATCACAAATGTTTATAATTATGTCTACCAGTCCAAAAGTAAAGCTCACACACACAGCAGGAATAATCATGAAAGTAAAATCATGAGTTTAAATCCTAACTGTCGCAAAATTTAAAGAAATGGTAAAATAATAAGAATTAAAACACAAGGAAAAGTTATAAATCAACTTGCATCAGTTGGTTCAAACTGCGTCTCAAATTCAATTATGCATTAAAAATAAAGCAAAGAATACATGAATGGAATTAAAGAAAATCAAATATAAACTTTACTCACTTTCCCTAATATTTTCGTAATTTGCAGTGCAAAGTAACAATAATTGTGTCGCTTGTTATCAGCAATTCCATAAAGCTTATTGAAATTTTCAAGCATTCTTATCCAAATAAGGATGACATAATAAGATAAAGATGATAGCAAAACGGATGACTTATTTTCGCATCAAACTTCATAACGAAAACTTAAACAAGGTCCTTACATTGGGGCATTATAATTTAAATGATGGGTACTGTAATACCATGCGTATTGTAATATTTTATTAAGGTCGGGGAAAAAAATTTGGGAAAGCATACCCCTGAAAGCCCCCAAAGGAGGCAATTCATCGCGTCACGTGTTAACGCGGATCGCCGATTTGTTTACAAAATTTTTAATTGAGTTCTACGTAGAGTTCACGAAGAAAAATTAGCTATCTTAAAATTAGACTAGTTTCATAGCTTTTTCTGATTATAAACCAAGTAATTTACCTTTAATTTAATCATTATAAAAGAAAGTTATTAAGTATTACAATAGTTACAGTGTTTTATTTAGTGTTAATTTTATATAACATAGAATTTTATTCAGTCCTAGGTTTTAATAACGTAACTCTTTATTTAGTCCTAGTTTTTAATAACTGATTAGAACTTTATTTAGTCCTAGTTTTAATTAGATTAGTTTAATTTTATAAAAGAAGTTTTAATTAGTAATAATTTATGCTTTATAGCCTTTCCCCGGCTAATTCTATTGTTGATAAGCCGTTGTATTTAACGGATTTTACCAATTTTTTCATAATGGAATATGAAGGGGCAGTTTCCGGCCAAAAAAATTTTGGGGGAAAGGACCATTATTGTTTAATGAAAAATTCGTTTCTAAAAGGGTGTTTCCTCGAACCGTCAGAAAACAATGCATTTTTTTTTTACATATCGGCTACTGTCAAAGCTGAAATGAAAAAGAAAGAAGCTTACACAGCAAAAGTTAGGATTTCAACCAAATGCAAGTTTTTGTTATAGTTTATATATCGTAATTTATTTCGACATTTTTTTGTTTCATAGATTTCAATGCTTATGAAGCTCAAGTTCTTAACATTCGAAACATTCATTTGAAATAGATGACCCATATGCAACGCAGTATGACATCCTTTAAAACTCGATAAAATATTCAAACCAAAACATAATGTTAAACAAGTGAACTCGACGTAAAGCGATACTGCAGCTTCCTTTGTTTACATCGCTTATACGCTTTGACACGTGACCTATGACGCTGTATGAATTGCCTACCCTTATTCCCTAAAGCGTAACAGTTAAAAATTAAACTTTAGGGTTTCACCTTGGCGAAATTCGAGATTTCTGTTGGGCGAAATTTCTGTTTGCAATTTTGCAACGCCGCCCAACTTGGCGATCAATCGCGATCACAACTTGGCGAAAATTAAGGGGTACCCTTAAATAGGCTAACAATGCAACGTTACTTGATTTTTTTTTTCTTTCTAATAGGGCTGCGTATGTTGACGAACCTTTGCAGACCTAGTGCGTTTATCGGAAACCGGCTTCCATTCTTTCAAGTAGCACCACTTTCGGTGGGTGCGCTTTGTGAGTTTTGACACTCAGTTTCCCTCTAGATGGAGGCACCTGAGCTCCAGTAGCGGATTTAGGCCTAGGCCCGTGAGGCCCGGGCCTAGGGCGGCAAATTTTGAGGGGCGCCAAAATTTTTAAGACGACTAAATTTAAAAATCGATTGGGTTTTCTGTCAACTGTAAGTTTAAAGTTTATTTTATTGCGCGCGCTCTTACTATTTAAACATAGTACCATTTTGAGGGTAGAATTTCTTTGTTAAAATAATTAATCAGGCTAGTACTAAAATCTGAAATATCTAATAAAAAGATTTTTTAAAACTTTTTTTAATGCTAGCATGTTATTTATTTCGAAAAATTAAGAGTTTTTTTCATATTTTTTATTCAAAATTTAATTGTAACATTTGTTTGCTCTTTATTATAAAACAAAACATTAATTCACCATGATAAATTATACAAGTGTCTATTGTCTCATACATTTTTTATTTTTCAATTTTTTGTAAAAAAATTATAGTTTTTCGTAATGTGAAGTCCCCAACGATCAGCATGATTGATCAGTTTTAAAAGGTCCCAGAATGAGTTTGAAAAATCATAAGGGGGGTGCCATATCGTCTTGGGCCTAGGGCGCCCTCAAACCTAAATCCGCTACTGCTGAGCTCTAATGATGCGAAACTGCACTAGGAAATTATTTTTGCCAAGAGTATCCATGCCAAACGGATACTCAAGGGATCTTTAACATGCCGCATAATCATACGACATGGGCGCTGACGATTTTCTGCATCTTGAAAATCCACCGACTTGGGCCAGGTTCGATCCTGCAAACTTGGGCATATGAGGCCCGTGCCTTACCACTTCGCAGCACTGCCGGCACATTACTTGATTTATATTGCAACATTTCAATGAAAAATGGACGATTATGAAGGGTCCGCTGGAAAAACGACCTAAGTCACATATCACTTTTTGAAATGTGCTTTATGTTTCACTCAATTATTTCATAACCTAAATGTTAATTTTGACTATACGAGCCTACTTTTCCGTAACACCCAAATTCAAATTTATAATACATAATTTATGTTTATTTATAATGCATAATTTATAATAAAACATAAAGCAAAGTTCAAAAGGTAGTATGTTACTTAGGTCGTTTTTCCAGTGGACATTTCAAATGCAATTGTCAATGTTTCGTTTCCTGGAACAAAAGTCACTACATAAGCTAAAATTAAAATTTGAAAGTTGCAGTCGGTATTTCTCGCTTGACAAGATCAATACTTTATGTACATTAGGGACCGTCCATAAATGACTTTACGCTATGTTCCCATATATTTGAACCCCTCCCCCTCACAAAATGTCGCATTTCTACAAGCCCCCTCCTCCTTTGTCACACGCCACCCCATGCTGCATAAGCATGATGTTACACTTCTTGATACCCCCTCCCCTCCCTTGTCCTAATTTGTCACAATTTCGCGAACCCCCTCCCGCTCGAAGCGTGGCATCATTTATGAATGATCCCTGGTAAGAGTTTGGAAAGTTGTTTCAGAAAGGCAATGATTTTGAAAAACTGAGTAATGTAAGATTGTTTTTGTAAAAATAAGATATTGTAATCAAGACAAAAGAAAAATATTTGCTTAAAGTAAATTAAGAACATGTTAAAGTTACCCTTTCATAAATATTTTGTAGTTGGCTGAACAAAAACTGCTTTAAACAGCCCGATAAACGAAACAAAACTTCCACACGAGCTACCATCCATCAAAACTAAATGTCGTACGTTTTATCTATCGGTTTCCTGAAATACTTACCGCTTTTCGGAGAAAGTTAATAGTATGTATCGGTCTTAAATGGGAAGTCAGTTCTTCTTATTATTTGATATGGTTTTAAATTTCTGTTCTAAGAAACAGAGTCGGCGACCAGCTTGGAAGCAGGAATAGAAGTTTTACTGCGCTCACGGTTTAAAGTAAGCGACGTACGCGATACAACGATCCTCGATTTGGAGAGCGATTTTGTTAAGAACTACTGAAAAAGATGATGTCCGTTAACCCCTTAACGGTCGGGTCATTTTCAAGGTAACAGTCATAAAGGTGCCTATTTTTTTTTATCCCTGAAAATTATATAAAAATATGTGAATGAACAATATATATATTCATTTTTAATTTTTGATTTGTTTTTATTTTTAAATTTCAAACACTCTAGCCCGGCAATATCACGGGAGCGAGAAATAGAAGGCGACCTCAGCCCGTCATTTTCACGGAGAGCGAAATAGCAGGCGAAATCTCAGCCCGTCATTTTCACGGGAGCGAGAAATAGAAACCTCAGCCCGTCATTTTCACGGGAGCGAGAAATAGAAGGCGACCTCAGCCCGTCATTTTCACGGGGGCGAGAAATAGAAGGCGACCTCAGCCCGTCATTTTCACGGGAGCGAGAAATATAAGGCGACCTCAGCCCGTCATTTTCACGGGAGCGAGAGAGAAGGGGTTAAAGTAGCAAGGTTAGAAAGCACTATTTGTTTTCCTAATGGGTTGCGGTTGGCTTCTGCCAATTGCAAACCTAGTGCGTTCCCCAGAGACTTGTACCATCTCTTTCGGTGGCACCACAATGAGAGTGGTACCACCGTTGCATGAGAATTTTGACGTCCAGTATCTTCGCCTGAACTGGCGAGCAATCGCTCTCTGTTGATGCGAAATTGCACTAGGAATGGAGGCTATATCGATTTTCTGTATCTTGAAAATCCACTGATTTGAGCCAGGTTTGATCCTGCGAACTTGAGCGTACGATGCCTGCGCCTTACCACTACTGCGGCACAAAAGTGAGGAGAAAAAAATGTTGGGTACGGCTGTGTCAATGGACACGGTGGTGTGTTGTACGTGAATACTTTTATGTAACGGGTTATATATTTTAAATAAAATATTTTTATTTATGTATTTAGAATAAAAGCGAGGAAACAAATAATTATTGTGATACAATATAAATTTATTAATAAAAAACTTTATAGTTTTGGCTTTTTGACTCGTATAAGCCGACATTATCTATATATTTTTGATATTTTTTTTTTATTCCAACGCCTTATTATAATAACTGTCACTACTTTAAACTAATGCTTTATATACAATCGATAGATTTTGACGACAGCTGATGATTAAAACTCAAACGAACATCGTAGCTTCTACGAGTCAAAAGCTATACTCATTTCAAATTTCGATACGCAGCAAAACACCCTCAAAATGGCGGAGCTTTCATCTTTACCCCCCCGCGATGCGTTACCGTTTTGCTTATGGGAATGAATATTTTGATCCTTTAACTATCCAGTGGTATTATTTAATTTTGGATGTAGAGGATAGATTTGAAACTACAACGCAAAACTGTATCTCCCGATTTTGTTAGTATTAGATTTTTTGGATTGCTCCCGTATGGTAGCAAATTTAAAGAAGTATTCACGTTCAAAATGACCAACATGTACTACAAACAAACTCCAATTTTTAACATGCATCTTGGAAAACTGCTAAGACTTGCAAGAGATAACATGAAAGGGTTTTAAAAATTGAGAAGCTATAAACGAGAATGACTAATTTCAGAGAAAAGAAAAATAGAAAAGATTCATCAATTAAATTATTTTGGCAAATTCTTCAAAATGTTGTTGGTTTTCTAAAAATCAAAACCCATTGGAAGTGGAAGTTTCTGCATGAATTTATCAAGATAAAAAACAGATTTTTAAGATTCATAGAAACAATTCTATGAAATTAAATTAAAAAATATGGTGTTTTTTTCCTTTCGTATTTGAATGCAAAGGGCTATTTTTAATTGTTTTTGAGTTTTATAATGCTGGTATCTCAATCGCCGCCAAATAGGTGTATCTTTCAGACAAATGTTCAGCGCCTGAATCTTTTACTATGACTAATTCAAATCTCACATACATAGTTGTTAGGAATAAGATATACGATTTGAATTTCAAGTTTACACGATTAATGAATTTTGAGTAAAAACGAATTACCTGGTTAAATTGCTGCAAATGCTTCCGAATTTCCTGACAACAATGAAGGTTGAAATAAGGTTGAAAATATGAAGGTTGAAAATAATGCTTAGACATTAGAGGCCGAAAGACTACAACAGATTTGAATTGATGTTTATTGCACATCCGAGATTTCGACAGACAGCAATAGGGTTGTACACACACCTCTTCCTGCCCAAGCAGTCGGCGGCTTTTAAAGGTCCGATTATGTTAATATGTGAGAACTAGTAGCGCCCTCTAACCTAGTTCTTTCGTCAACAATAGTATTATTACATACATGTACTATAATAACATAATATCATAGAACTAATCTAATTTCGTAAAACAATCGCATATATTTGGAATTAAATTATTTTCAAAATGAGTGCAATAATTAATTCAATTAGAAAAAGGGAAACATTTTGAGAAATTAAGATTGCTAACGCTTACTATTCGTAAGAGATTTCTCACATCTCTAATTAAATTATTTTCAAAATGAGTGCAATAATTCAATTAGAAAAAGGGAAACATTTTGAGAAATTAAGATTGCTAACGCTTACTATTCGTAAGAGATTTCTCACATCTCTAATTAAATTATTTTCAAAATGAGTGCAATAATTCAATTAGAAAAAGGGAAACATTTTGAGAAATTAAGATTGCTAACGCTTACTATTCGTAAGAGATTTCTCACATCTCTAATTAAATTATTTTCAAAATGAGTGCAATAATTCAATTAGAAAAAGGGAAACATTTTGAGAAATTAAGATTGATAACGCTTACTATTCGTAAGAGATTTCTCACATCTCTAATTAAATTATTTTCAAAATGAGTGCAATAATTCAATTAGAAAAAGGGAAACATTTTGAGAAATTAAGATTGCTAACGCTTACTATTCGTAAGAGATTTCTCACATCTCTAATTAAATTATTTTCAAAATGAGTGCAATAATTCAATTAGAAAAAGGGAAACATTTTGAGAAATTAAGATTGCTAACGCTTACTATTCGTAAGAGATTTCTCACATCTCTAACAACATTAAAAATTGCATCAACATAATAAACGTTAAAAGATATTATTATTTAATAATTTACAAATTTAGTTTTTAAGCTGAAAAGTAATGGTGCATTTCTCGCACATTAAATAGAAAATTGCCTATTTTAATTACCTTAAAATTGAATTAATTAAGATATTAAACTTATAGGAACTAGAAAACACACATATTCACAAGACTAATAAATCATTGTGTAGCTCAATAAAGAAAGTATTTCATCATCAGCTAAGTATTTCACTATAAATTTAAATTCTATTAAAATGTTCAGAAGATTATTCTTGGAACGCACTAGGGAATTAAAGTGAGCCTTAAAACTATAAGCATGTGTTCTCATCGTAAGGAAATAGATGATATCTCCATCGCATGACAAGCTTTTGAGATAGAAATTTTCTAAAGGAACAATTTTTCCAACCCTTTCAAATTTAAGGGTAATATATTATCTCTGAACAAAGAGCGTGTTTTTATTTATTTAATATGTTGGTGGTTTTGTTTGGAAAATTAATGAAACGTAATTCCTGGTCGCTTTGGTAAAGAAGCATCTTAAATAAAAGTTTCAAAAAAAAAAAAAAAAAAAATGAAGCACGTAAACTTAACGGAATTTTCAAGAACAATTTTCTCGAAAATGAAAAACAGAACTTGGTGAATGAGGGAAAGAATGAATAAATGAGGGAATGAATGAATCAGTGAAAGAATGAATGAATAAATGCGAGTATAAATGAAAAAATAATTAAATGAGTGTGTAAATACTAGAATGAGTAAATAAAGGAATGAACAAATGAGTGAATGGATATGTATTAACCGTTGAAAAAGGTGTGTTTGTAGAAAATAAGAACAAAAGGCTAAATGAGAAAGAGAGAGAGACGGAGATAGCTAGATTATAAATTTGAAATTGGGAGTATAATGGGAAAGTAGACTCGTATAGTTCTAGACGAAACTTCTTGTTTTTGTTGAATGGAGGCAATTCACCGCTAGAGGGACTCATGAGCGATCATCGTTGTCACGTGATATCCGCTCTTTGTTTATAAAGATTTTCAATTGAGTTCTACGTGGAGTTCAGTAGGCAAAATTAGTTATCTTAAAATTAATTAGACTATTTTCACAGTTTTTTCTGATTATAACCCAGTAGTTACATTTAATTTAATCATTATAAAAGAAATTTATTAATTATTACAACAGTTATAGTGTTGTATTTAGTGTTAATTTTACGTAATTTAGAAGAACCGTATTTAGTCCTAGTTTTTAATTATATTTGTCGAATTCGATGTAAAGCGATGTTTCCTTTGTTTACATTGCTTTCATCGGTGCCACGTGACCAATGACGTTGCTTGAATTGCCTCCATCGACAGGGAATGACCCTACTGCAGAAAAGGGGACATTTCATTTGAAAAATGCCCATTTCCAAATACATTCCCAACAATTCTGGAGTACCTTCTGGAGTTTGCATCAGGGTCTTTGAAATTCTCTCGCTGTCTAAGTTATAGCAATCATTTAGTTTAAATGAGGAAAACGTGATTGTTGCGTTGCCTAGGTGTGAGTGAAACTCTTCCGAGTTTGAGCGAGAGAATAAAATAATAGCGCGATTTAAAAATTCATGTTGCTGCGGCAGTAAGAGATGAGACCAAAAAGTAATGCAAATTTAATGGCAGGGGAAACGAATTTCATGTTCATATTTCGGCTCGATTCATGAGATTTCTTCCACTTGGAATGGAAACGCTAAGTGTATTAATGTGGTTTGTTATGGAAATAAAGGGATTTTTATTTCAGCAAGGATCTTCCCTCGCTTTTCATGTGAAATATTAAAATTTTAGCTACGGAGTGAAAATAAAGATGGAGAAGTTTTGATAACGCTCTTCATGTTCACAAACTATCTCATTCTCTCCTTACTTCCACATGGAAATTGGTAAATTAAATGGCAACATAATTTAAATTCACAACGTGTGAAGAGCTCGAAATAGCAAAATTGTTCTGACCTTCCACGATACAACAACACCGTTGTTGTAGCATTATTATTTTTTTAGTTCACTAGATTAGTTTTATTTACCCAAGAGCAATAATATGTTATTCTATATTAAGCCAGGGAAAATGCATGAAAATGAAAGTGCAATTTTCAGTGCAAAAAATGTTTTGCTGATGATAACGCTTCAAAAAAGCGAATGAAATTGGGAGACTATTCAAAGATGTGAATCATCAACAGACTAAAAGTTTCATTTTTAGAATATTTACTCTTTTTATTTTTTATGGAAAACATTTTAAAAAATCACTCGATGGTTAAACAAATTGAAAGAGCCTAAGGACAGTTTATGTTCTGTCATCAAAACGATTTTCGATTTAATAATTGTGTAATAAATGCAAAATATTGAAATGAGTAGTAGTTATTAAATTAGTTTTATTTTTTATTTACTTATTTTTATTATCATTATTATTGTTATTATTTTTCTTTCATGCCTGTGTTCGTTGTTGTAGGACCCATCGCATCTACGCGGTCCTACACTAGTAGGACCGCGAAGTCACATTAAATACACAAATATTTAATGTGACACCATTTTCGCACTATGTGCAAAATAAGGTTCGCCTGAGAAACACGAAAGATGTGTACGAAAAACTTATATTCCGTAGGAATATAGTGCGAAAATTTATTACAAAACTTAAAAAGATGTATAGCAGAAATCTGAAATATGTAATCAATCTTATAAATTTATTCATATGAACTGATTCCACTGAAGCAACGAGGTCGGTAACACACATTAACTAATTTGTCCCATAAGATAAACGTGATGCATAACGAATGTGTTAAAATAATTCACAAAGCAAGTGAACAAAAATAAATTTAACAAGAAGTTCCGTCTAGAACTATACGAGCCTACTTTCCCGTATACGACAAATTCAAATTTATAATCTAGCTATCTCTTTCTCTCTCTTTCTTATTTATCTTTAGTTCTAATTATTGAAAATATACCTTTTTCAACGGATAATACATATTCATTGACTCACTCATTCATTCTTTCATTTATTCAGCCATGCATTTATTCATTCATTCGTTACCTCATTCAAGTGTTTATTCATTCATTTACGCATTCATGTATTTATTCACTCATTTATTTATATTTTCATTTATTCAATAATTTATTCATTCATTCTTTTCCTCATTCATTTATTCATTGATTTATTCTTTCACTCTTTCATTTATTCATTCATTCATTATTTCACTCATTGAGTCACTGAGAAATATCCTTGAAAATCCCGATCAAAAAATTTCATAGCAAAATAGGCTCGTAAGCTCTGGATAAACTTTCTATTTCTACATGTTCTACGTTATAAGAGCTTTCCGATAAAGTTTGTTCCAAGCAAATCGGTCCGTTAGATCAGGATTTATATAGGGTTGAAATTTCCCCGTAAGCTCTGTGTTAATTTTTTGAACTGTTCAAAAATGAACAAAAACTGTTCAAATCAATATTTCACGCCGAGAACTCCTTTCAATAAGCTTGCAATAGGAACTTGGCTCTTGTGCCCAGAGTTTACAGAATTTGCTTCAATTTTGTCCATAGGCGCTAATGTTAAAATTTTTTGAACTGTTCAAAATTGAACAAAAAATTGTTCAAATCAAAAAGTAAAATATAGAAATGAGATGTCCTCGCCGAGATCTTTCGAATGCAAAAAGAATTTTTCCAATCGGACAATTCGTTCAAAAGTTATTAGGGGGGGACAGACAGACAGACAGACCGACAGACAGACAGACCGACAGACCGACAGACACACTTTTCCCGCATCTCAATACCCTACTTTCAAATTTTTTATTTTTCAATCTTTATTTAATTACTTCACTTATTTTTGACTTTTCTTGATTTTTAACGATATTTTCACGATACATTAAGCCTTCTTTCATGCTTTATTATTATTTTTTTTTTACTTTTACGGGAAAGTAGGCTAAAAACAGAAAGGAAAATCACCTTTGTAATGATAATGTTACTCATAAAAATGTTAGTGCTTCATGGAATTTTTTTTTTTTTCAATGTCCGTATGTATATGCATTCGCACGTGCGTATGGACTACAGAAATATCGATTTTGACCATCCCCAAGTCCGTTTTGACGAGTTTTGTCGGGCCGTCTATATGTGCGTATATGCGTATGTACGTATCGCATAAGTCAAAAACAGTTCGTCGTAGAAGGTTCAAATTTCGTGTGTAGGTCATGTACAAGCTCTAGTTAAATTTTTGAAACTCTGATAAAAATCAAAATAGTGAATTTCCTGGAGGCAAATGGAGTGTTGACTGATTTTCAGTATGGTTTTAGAAAGGGTAGGTCCTGTACAACTAATTTGTTGCATTTCTATGACAAGGTTACCATGGCATTAGATAATAAAAAGTGCGTAGATGTTGTTTACATCGACTTTCAGAAAGCGTTTGATAAAGTACCGCATGAAGCTCTTCTTAGCAAACTTGCTTATACTGGTATTGGTGGAAAAACTTTAATTTGGGTTAAAAATTGGCTGACTGGGAGGAAACAAAGAGTAGTAGTGAAGGGCAATTATTCTCAGTGGATTGATGTTTTGAGTGGGGTTCCACAAGGTTCAGTTCTAGGGCCAATATTATTTATTATTTTTATTAATGATATTACTCAGAGTATTTCTGGGAACATCAATATTTTTGCTGATGATGTCAAAATCATGGGAATTGTGGACACGGAGGAACAAGTCAATCAGTTTCAAGAGGATTTGAATCAAATTTCTAGGTGGGCAATTAAGTGGGGTATGTCTTTTAATATTGGGAAATGTCAAGTGCTTCATTTTGGTCATGGGAATAAACATGCAACCTATTATTTACAAGGTTCTGTCATTAGGGAAGCAGAAGCAGTTGTTGATCTAGGAGTATTGATTAGTCATGACTTCAAGTCCAATCAGCAGTGTAGCATAGTAAGTAACAAAACTAACAGGATGCTTGGGTTTATCAATAAGGCTATTTCGAACAGGTCTAGGGAAGTTGTATTGCCATTATACAGAAGTTTGGTAAGACCTCATTTGGAGTATGCTGTTCAGTTTTGGTCTCCGTACCTAAAAAAGGATATTACCTTATTGGAAAGGATTCAAAGGAGGGCTACAAGATTGGTAAGTGGTCTTTCAGACTTAGATTATGAGGTTAGGCTTAAAAGGCTCAATATGTATAGTCTTGAGCAAAGGAGAGTCAGAGGGGACATGATTCAGTTGTTTAAATTCATTAAAACGGAAAATGTTGATGGACTACAGCAATGTGCTGAAAGTAGAACCAGAGGTCATTGTTTTAAACTTTTCAAATCTCAGGCTAATCTTGAAATTAGGAAAAACTACAACTTCAATAGGGTTGTAGGCAGTTGGAATAGTTTACCGGAAGCGACTGTTAATTGCAGTGGGGTAAAAACTTTTAAGAAAGCTCTTGATGTTCATTGGGGACTGCTAAATTAACTAGGACCAGCCTAGCTGGGCCCTGAGCCTGTTGCTGGTCGTCACTTTTGTATTTGTATTTGTATTTGTATTTAGTTGTGCACCATCTCTTTTGGTTGCAATCGGATGTTCCAAAAGGGGCGTTTTATGTGATTTCGTGTCAGTTGCATGCAAATTTCCAGTCATTTTCCTTACCAAGGTAATACCCAAATTCATTACTGAAACCAACCCCATAGTTAAGTATATTGGCACTCATTTGGCGACAACTTGCGAATATTTCGCCAAATTTGGCGCCAAAATAGGTGAGCCAAATCCAGTGTCGGTTTGGCGATTTATGTGATGTTTGGCGACTTTTCCGTAGAACTGCCGTGTTAGAGCATTTGCAAGAATTAGGAACTGGTAAAACCGTTTCCTCCCATTGGATCTCAACAAACTGGTGGGTTTAAGAGTTTAAAATGCTCTTTGCGCATCACCCTAAGGCACGCTTACTTTGTATTTTCTTTATCCTTTGCAGATTGCGTTACTATGGTGTTTTTAATATCTAGAAAATGCCATTATCTATATTTATTATACTTTATAGTTGTAGGAAAATAAATGCGAACGAAATATTTATTTTAAAAAAATAATTAAACTAAGGAATATAACTTGTTAACGTGTATACCTGATACACGCACCTATTTTTTTTTCTTGGTTTTTAAAACGGTATATTACATAATTAGTGTAGTACGAGGAAGTCATGTGGTACATGCATTAGCTCGGTTTTTTTTTTTAGTTCTAAAGACGAAACCCCTTTTGGTTTACATTTAAGAAAATACTCTGAATAAATGTTGTACGAACAACTTATGCAAAAAAGAAAATTTCTTTTAACTGTCTCCCTAGACTACAGGCAAGTAAGTGTATCTTTTTTAGAGTGGATTTTTTAGGCTATGTGTGTAAAAAAGAAAGCGGAAAGAGAAAAGGCTTATCACAGCGGAATAGAAATTGCTGGGTGAGCCTTTTTACGAATTGCGTACCCTTCATTTCTCACATATTTAAAAAAAATAAGCAGCATTAACAATTCAGCAGGAGCTCTCCAACAGCACTGAATTTCAAATGTCAAAATAAAAAACAATAGGAAACGAAGATGCAACAAAGATAAAAATGGACGCTGTGTTTAGAATAGAATAGAATACCTTTTAGCTACAGTGAGAAGTATAATAAAAATTTCAAAACTTTAACGATAGGTAATGCTGTATGTATACACACACACACACACATATATATCTAATGAGAGAGAGAGAGAGAGATTTTCTTTAATTAAGGGGGGAAATACGTGTTAAGGTCTCAAAAAATTTTTTAAAAAAATTTCGTCATAAATCGATTCTACAACTATTTAGTAATATACCCTGAAAATTTCAAAGCAAAATTCCAAGTCGTTTAAAAGTTATAAGCATTTGAGCGAGCGCCCCTTTTGGAGCAGTTGAGCAGGTAGTCCCTCATGAATGACCCGAAGGGTATTTTAGAGAACGTTAGCAGATGTCCTTTTATTTCCTTTAACAATTGAAACCTCGGATATAAATTTCTATAAGTATCAGTATCTTTAACTATAAAAAAAATTGATTCATTACTGCCTTAAATTTACCTTCAATACCACTCTTTTTTTCAAACGCGTTTTTCTCGAAACTACTTTTTCGAATTTGCGTACACTCTAGTTCGCCGAGTTTTTGATCAATCCTTATCAAATTTAGCACACATTTTCTTTATATATACACGCTTTAGTTGAAATAGAATCATAAACATATCTTTATTTTTACTCTTTTTTTTGTAAAAAAAAGAACAAAAAAACGGTTAAAAATCGTACTTAATTTTCCCATTCTAAAAAAAAATAGAAATGTTCAATTTTTTGTGATGATTTAGTTCAACTAGAAGAGACACTTATAAAAAAAAGTAGATTAAAAAAAATGATTTCAGATAAAAATTGTGACCTCCAGGATGTACGCAAACTGCCGACCCGGGTGGCGACTTACAGTGTGCAGCAGCAGATATCTCCGGGAGTTTTCAAGAAAAATGTTTGAAATTTTCAGTAAATGTTCTTCAATATATTTATAAAATAACCTCAAAATCTCAATAAAATATATTTATTCTTTATATGTTAAAAAAATCATGAAAAACTGCTCTTTATACGCCGTTGTACACGTATTTCCCCCCTTAAACTGCAAAACATTTTCCTTCATAAATTTAACTCTTATTAAACAAAAGTAGTTATTTTTAGTTTTTCCAATGTTATATTTAACACTAAAATGACAGATTTCTTATTAGCAAATCCCAAGCTATTTTTTATTTTTTGAAATGTACAGTTTGTATTAATCCTTATTAATAGAGTAGATAGATGTTTTAGTGTAAATTTAAGTATAGTTTTTAAACTATGTGCATTAATAGATTTAAAATTTAGCTTTTCATTTACTATATTCAGACAGATATAATTCCAGCTGCTACCTAAAGTAAATTGTGAATATATGCAGCAATTTCATATCAAATAAAAGTATTTATTTGTTGGATATCCCCCCCCCAGAGCAGGCAGTATTCTCATATAAAATAAAATTTATTCCGACTTAGATTTAAACATGGCAAAAAATAACATATTAAACTGTAACGTAAATTTACGACACAATAGAAACAACACATACATAACTACTAACACACTACTAACTTGCAAAGAAACATAGCTCATGAGCATTTCTTATTTATTACAAACTATTGTCAATACTGAAAATGAAGATAGCATAATATTATAAATTATTTGCTGGTTGCCTATTATAAATAAAATTAAACCTAACGTATTTAAATGAGAAATTGTAGTGCAATAAAAAATATGTTACTATTCTAATGTAATATAGCACTTAATTGTGCAGATATCATTGCAGGTAGACTGAATAATGGGAACATTTTTATTACATTGTACTGAGATAATGTTTCACCTATTGTTGAAAGTCCAAGAGTATCGATTAAGGACACAAAAACTAAAAATTATAGTAATGTACTCATTATTTAGATTACAATACCAATGTTACGCAAATGATTGTTTATCGCAACAAAATTTCTCTCGAATTCATTTCAGGAGAATTTTGCAACGTTCTATTACTGTAGTCGGTGTTTGTGTTTGCCAACAGTTGTTATTAAGCAAGATATGTTGTAATTTTATCCGTTAATAAATTAACATGAAATATTTATTTAAGATGATCCGTTTAGTAACTGTATAAATACTTAATTCACAGAATCTTTCTAAAATGGGTAGGGGGAGTATTTTCTCCTTGGAGCTCCTTGAACTTTGAACTGAAATTTAAGGTTGCGACAGCGACGTGTGCTTCTTGCATGACATATTCTTGCAATATGATTTATGAACAAGAAGTAAAATTTCATATTGATTTGACGCTCTTTTAAATCCCCCCCCCCTTTCTTTCACAATGTAACCACTAAATAAGAGTTTTCAAAATCAAACTGCTATTTCTAGAGAGTTTTCAGGCCTTTTCAGAGTGTTGGTGTTTTCTAGGGACACAGATACAGTTACCCACTTTGCTGGCACTTTATTTCTCTCTTTTTCTCTGTCATTTGCGTAAGCAATTTATTGGGACACCATTTTGAGCTTGCTACCTATTTTAAAGCTAGCATTTACGTTCGTTGAAAGCCTTGCTTATTATTACGTTCATTCATGTTTATAACTTCCCTTTAGTTATCTTTGTAACTTCCGTTACAGTTATGTTTGTATGAGTAAGTATTCCCGTGAAAATGATGGACACTGCGTAGCATGTTACGTATAATTTTCAGTTCTTTATTCAAGGCTGAACTTGATCCAGTTAGTTAACTGTAACAGTTAACTAACTGGATTAAGTAAGTTCAGTCTTGCTTTATTTGAAGAAGAAAATTTTCTTTTAATTATTTTTTTTTAAATTTAGGTAATTACTTTATTCTATTTATTCTTCTTATTATTTTTTATTTTATTCTATTTTTTATTTTGGTTTATTTATATTCTATTACTATCATTATTGTTACTATTATTATTATTATCTATTTATTTATTTATTTATTTACTGAAATTTTCTTATTCAAGATGAAACTTATTTTCCCAAAATATAGTTTGCTTAACCCCTAACCGGCAAATTTGCACATGTCCGTGTCTCACACGGGCATCTTGTATCTCGCGTTTTTTATTTCAATGCCCGTCTGAGAGTCGTTTGCACTTTGTATAATAATTTTTAATATACTTTTACCCCCATCCCCCGCTCTCTACTCATCCCCTACAACTGAAATTGCCAAAAACAATTTACACTATACCTATATATTCATATTCGTCAAAAAAAAACTTGATCATTTTTTACCAGTTTTTCCGAAAAAACTCGTGTTTGAAGGGGTTAATAGTTACTGATACGTACCATATTTCTCAACTTGCGTATACATGTTGTAATGATTTTTAAAGTTCCATCACCGCATCTGCTTTTGTCGCATAACCCAAAGTATAAAATTACCATGACTAGTATTAGCAAACGTTCAACTGAATTTCAAGAAAGGATATTATTCTTCCATTTTAGTTCACGAAACGAAAAAGCACAGAAAACCAATTTTATTTTCAATATTTTAGAAAATTGAATGGACGTTTCCTTTTTGAAGTCATTGTATTGTAAACAAGATTTATTTTTGCAAAGTGTTTCAGATCACACACTTCGGAAGAATGCTTTCAATTCAAATAGCAATATTGCATTTCATTTCAAATTTTAACTCATTTTCATGAGTTTTTTATTTCTCTGGAATCAAAATGCTTCTCTCCCCCCCCCCCCCTCTTTTTTTCAGATATTTGAATTGAGAATATTCACTTGAAGATAAAATTTGGCGAATAATCGGAATTTATTTTTTCTTTAAAAATAAATTATATATATAAAAGAGCAGTGTCTGTCTGTCTGTTCGCTATAGAATCCTAGGCCGTTTCACCGATCGCATTCGGCACGGTTAATGTTTACAACCCGAGAAACTCATCGCTGCAAAAATGAAAGTTGTGACTCAATTAGTATTTTTCTTAATTATTTTTTTTAATTTTTCAATGATTTTTGCTACGCCTACATTGCATTTTTTTCCCAGCGCACTGGCAGACGGGTATCTTTTAAACTACGCAACGGATTTTAATGCGGTTTTCAACAATAGACAGAGTGGTTCACGTGGAAGGTTTATAGACCTGTTAGAAAAACATCGTACAGGTAGCTCATTTTTATTCCAATTATACGCAAATTTCCACATAAATTCCCCAATATGGGGGTGAAAAAAACCTTGCACATATTTATGTAATATATCGATCGAACGCGCTGATTTTTTTGTAGAAGATGATATTTTTTCTAAGTCAATAAGAACGCCAGTTATGAGCTTTTTAGTTCGATTTCTTAAGGCCTACCTTGACCCAAAAATGATAGTTAGCAGTTTCTTCGATTCCTGGTAAATAGTGTTAGCATAATTTAAATTTAAAACTTATTTTTCAAAATAGAGACATCAGTTTAGTCAAGACTCATTCCAGATGAAAAATACGCAACAAATGACGCCGTACTACAATTTGGCAGCCTCAAATACCCTTTGGTGACAAATCTGACCCTATTGACGGAATTGTTCCCAGGTTTTCTTAACTGATCCTTTTACATGTTTACTTTTTCAAGCCTTAACAATGCCTAATGTTTTTTTCTTTTGACAAATAGACAGACGAAGTCTTTCAAATGCTACAGACTTTATGCCGCACGCGGTTTTTTATACTCCTAGCAAGGACAGCACCGCATGCAACGTTTTTTATTTAGCTGTTCCAGCTAGCGCGCCAGGCGACGTTTTTTAACATTCTTAAGGAAAGGACATCGCGGCAGGCGACGGTTTTTATACTCTTAGCAAGGACTTCGACGTAGGCGACGTTTTTACAGTTCATCACGGGCAACGCCGGATGGATACCGCTAATTTATTTACGTTTTTTATTTAGCTGTTCCAGCTAGCGCGTCAGGCGACGTTTTTTAACATTCTTAAGGAAAGGACATCGCGGCAGGCGACGGTTTTTATACTCTTAGCAAGGACTTCGACGTAGGCGACGTTTTTACAGTTCATCACGGGCAACGCCGGATGGATACCGCTAATTTTGATAAACTTACAATTTTAAGTGTTATTCAGTACGGATCTCAAAATTCTTACCGTTCCTTAAATAAAGAATTTTGTCTTTAATGTCTAATTAAATCGGGAAATGTTGCTTCGTTTGTAATGGGGCTGCATATTTCTCCCTTATCTTTTTGCAGTCCTAGTGTATCCCCCAGAGACTGGGAACCATTCTTTGATGTGGCATCGCTCTCGTAGGATGCCGTAACCGTTTGAGAATTTTTGCGCCCAATTTCTTCGTACTGATACTGATTTTGTACATCCCAAGCTTCATATTATACTGTCATCTGGTTATCACTGATACGAAATTTTTATTTTGTTTAACCATCGAAATGAAGATTAATACACCCTCAGAAATAGAGCTCTCACTTTTGACGATTCTGCAATCATCAAGAAAATTTCGTCATTTAGAACGATTCTTTCCTCGCGCGATCACGTGACTTAAAAATGTTACTATACAAATTTCGCCAATTTAACGAAAGGTTTACTCGGAGCATTTTTTACGGAGCCATTTCGTCAAATACGACTAAAGTTTCGTGAGATTTGAGCATGCGTTTCTGAAAATGTGCTTGCACAGTTATTTATTTCACCATTATTTCGCTGGGGAAAAAAATCGGAAAAATACATATGGTAAGCAATATTTTTGGAATACTTTATTAAACTTTACGGCCATAGCACATTTCTTGAGACTAAGCGAAAAAACGCGTAACAAAATCTCTATTTCAACCTAGATACAAATGGTGATGCTGAGTAGCATTTTACTGGACATGGCAAGAGTTGCTTCTATTGATCTTCAACGGAGGACAATGTGTGAAAGCAGCAACTTCATCAGGATTACAGTGTCATCCTGTTTCCCAAGGGCGTTTCCTAATAACACTCAAAGAGGATAAACCTGTTAAAAGGAGCCAGCACCGAAAAATGTTGAAAAACGCCAAAAAAAATTTTATTGGCTTAAGTAGTAAAATAAATCTTCAAAAATGTTCCCTGAAAGTTTCAGAAAAATTGAAGCAATATTTATTGATTTATCATTGATTTTATTACGGTGTGAAGTGCCACCTTTTCATTTCGAAACAGTAAATGCGCTGAATATAAGCCACATATTTATTTTTAAAATAAAATAAGCAAGAAGAAGCACTTTCATCGAGACTGTAACTGAAAAAAAAAGTTTCGTACTTGGAATTTTGGTAAAGAAAAGATATTAGTTTTTGCAAACCGAAAACTTAAAATGCTGTTTTCTCTCACTTTGTTTTTTGCGCATTTCATCTCAATTAAAATGCAAAAGATTTTTAAATTTGGATCTATAATGTGAATTTTTTCCCCACACGTTCCTGAAACTATGCATAACAAATTTATGCTCTACTTTTATGATAAACTTAAGTACTTTTTTTTTTAATTCTTTTTGTAGGTTTTTTTTGAATTTTTCGTTGTTTTTTCTGCGTTACTTCAGTTTTTTTTTTTTTTTTCAAAACGTATTTGACTTATAAAAAATTCAAAGCATAAAAGTTTTGTTTTATTAGTAATGAATCAATAAAAAAATGTTGAGACTTCACGCCAATTTTTGAAAACGAAAATGCATTTTTAAAAATTGCTACATTTTGTTTTAAAAATTAAAATTTTGAAATTGTATTTAAGAAATCCAGTTTTTTTAATAGTAAATTTCTTATGAAGTGATATAACATGACATGAGAAAAAAATTGTAAATAAAAACACCATAGAGAACAAAAAATGGTCTCATAGTACGCGCTCCCCTTAAGTAACAGTTTTCATGAAATGGAATTTTTTCCTATCAGATAAACATATTTATCCATTTTAAATGTATAATGAACAGGGTCAGGTGGGGTAAAATGTGTCAATTTTAACTATTTACATATTTAAAGTTCTATAACAACAAAACCAGAAACATTTCCCATTTCCTTTTTAATTGCATTTTTAACATTGAACTCCTTTAGATCAATTTTATGTCATTTTAATATTTATTTTTTAATTATGAAATAGTTTAACTGAGCTTATAAAGTTGTGACCTGATTTACTCCACCGTGGGGTAAAATGGGTCATAATGCAAAATAATGCTGAAAACAGTAATTTATTACTTTGAAATTGAACAAAAAAAGTAAGTAACATATTTAGCAACATTTTGAATTATAATTACATTGAAATGGTTTAAAAAAATATTGTTTTTAGATTGTTATATATTGGTTCACATAACACTTCAACAACATCACTTCTCTCTACCACATCAACATGATCTTTTTTAGAGAAAACATTAAAAAAAAATTTTAAGTTTAATTTCAATGAAATAAACAACATACACTGTTTGAATTTAGGAATTTTCTGCAGTGAGGTTGCAACAGGGGTAAATTTTAAACAATAATAGAATAGAACTAACTAAGCCTAACCACATGACCCATTTTACCCCATCCAAGAAAAACTGGTGTAAAAAATTCAATATTTATTGTTTTTTTTTTTTTCATGATCGACTGTAATTGTTCTCCAAAGTTGTGCGGAAATCCTTTAAATTTGGGTTGTTATTTGAAAAAAAAAATAGAGATTTTCAGAAGTTGGTAAACCATGTGTTTACCACACTATCATCCAAAAATTACAAAAAAAAAATTTTGTGTTGCCATATTTAAGAACCTAACTTTGCTTAGAATGAAAAATGTTGCCAACACATTGAAATATAATATAAAAAATATTGGTTTAAAAATTTTAATTTCAAGTTCTATTATTTTGAGTTTTTACCAAGTGACCCATTTTACCCCATCCTAGCCTACTCCTTTTTCGTGAGCGCATCAAATTACGTCCAAACTGAGGAAGTTGGGAGCTTGAAGCAGCTATTTTGTAATATAAAGTATTTAAATACGTGTGACTTATATAACAACTATTCCCTTTATCTTATATATATTTAACGACAACGTTGAGGAAACATGAATAATGAATTAGAACTTGAATTACAATATTGAGGAAATTGGAATTAGATCGTGACTTACAACTTTGAGGGAACATGAATAATATCAAATACTATTCAGGTAATTATATTGATGGTTAGATACTTCATAGATGGCGCCACAAAACTCAAAAGCTACAGTGGTTTGATTGTTATTAGCACCTTTTATCACCTACATATCTAACTGTATAATTCGTTATTCTGATACATTGATATCTCTAGTAATATTTTTCAATGTCAGATTACTTTAAATTACACTACGATAAAAAACAAACTGACGAAACAAAAAGTACCAAAGATTCATTGTATACTAAATTAATTTTGGAGTATTGATACAACTACCAGTTATATTTATGTATTTCTTATTATATATATATTTATGTATCTGTGCATTTAGGCAAATGCTGCACATAACTCTTAAATTCGGGCAAGTCTCTCGTAATGTGCAAGAGAGATCAAAGCACAAGAGTAATTCTGAATGCGTATACGTCCGTCCAGATCCCACTCCTTTGAAGAAGTTCAGGACACCTCATTCCAAGTTTTTTGAAAAGTGCCTGATTGTAATGAATGCGGAAAGCTCATTGCAACGTTGTGCATCAAATGAATTGAAGATTTAACTGAATGGAATTGTGTTATTTTGAACCATTCTTTTATTTTCGTAAAGGGAGAGCAGAATGTAAAGAAGCAGTAATCTTTTACAACCTAGGTGATTATTAATACACAATGATTGTAAATACAATGTACTTATAAAGTCTCTATACATTTTTGGGAAATATGTTCTAGTCCCAACTGCTATACAGGTTTCCTGAAAGAATGCTGTCAACAAAGAGCAGTCATTGTTTGTGCCGTGAACGTGGATTATTGTGCGTAATTATCAAAATGAAACTTTTCCTGATAGGGGAATTGGTCGTGCAACGACTTTGGGCTAGACAATCACAATTTTTACCTAGCTTAGACTTCTTCGTATGGGGTTTTGTAAAATCCAAAGTATAGCGAGTGAAAACTGGCTGTATTGAACAATTAAATAACGAATGATGGCACCAGCAACCTTACGGAAGGTGTTTCCGCATGTAGTGAAAAAGTGGCAATTGTGCCTAAGAGCCACATTGAAATGCATTAATTTGGTGTTCTCTTATGTTGCGTGTTCATGTAAATAACTTATGTTTCAGAATAAAGCTCCTTTAAGCAAAAACACTGGTGGCTCCAGGGGGGTACGACGGTACGGCCGTACCCCCTGTTCTTACTTGAAAAAGGGGGCGCCAAATCGTACATTATGTGGGATTTCCCCGAAATTTGAATTTTTTTCCAAAATTAAATTGTCAAATCTACTGAAGTTTTCGAAAAAAAAAATTGCTAAAATTGAAATTTGAAAATGTTAAATTTGAAAATGCTAGAAATTGAAAACACAGGTCTTGAGGAGCGGTTCTCCCAGGTATCGCCTTCCACGCTGTTAGCTTTCCAAGAAGTCTTCACAGCCCCAAAACCACCCGAGGAGAAATCCAGGAAAATTGCCTAGTTTTGCAACGAAGAATACTCCACTTTAAGTGGAGAAATAAAGCTCCTGAGAAGTAATCCAAGCTTTGGACAGGAAAAAAGGTTTCCAATTCTACTGAAATGTTTAAATTCTGCTTCAACTGCTGAGTTATACCCGACAATCAAATCAATTGTCTCATTTTTCCTGGCAATTCCTGCATCTACTGCCAGTGTGGAAAGTACTTTTTCCAAACTGGACCTCGTTAAGACAAAGATAAGGAGCAGCATGTCTCAAGAAAGACTCGAAACATTGATCCATATGTGTATTGAGCAGAAACGCTGCAAAAATATCAATGTTGACAAGTGTATTGATAAATTTAAATCTTATGGGCCTCGTAGGCTCCTCCTGTAAATATTGTAAATAAACTCCTTTCTTACTCATAAAAAAATTGGTGGGGGGATACGGGGGGGGTTGGAGTCAAGGTATTCTGAAGTACCCCCTGTTGAAAAACACTAGAGCCGCCAGTGACCAAAAATGTATGGAGGCTTTATAAATATCCCTGCATAGAAATGATGTTTTTCTGCTGTTCATTTCTGCGTTGAGTGGACGCCCGTCAAAGCTTTTTTCCACGAAATGTCGATCCTCGAATAACTTTGGACTTAATGAACGCAGAGGCATAGCTAGGGGGGGGGGGGCAAGGAGGGACAGCCGTCCCCGGGCGCAGCGTCAAAGGGCGCCAAATTAATGTTAATTTATTTTATTTTTAAATGCGAAAAGAAAATTACACACTGCGGAGCACCGCAAATCATATGGGAATGACCAATGTAGCACAGGAGTGCGTGGGAAATCAAACAAATAATTTTGCGAAGGTGTCCCATTTTTCACTTAAAAGCGAATGGTCACAAAAAAATAAAGTTAAAAGGGCTGCTTTTACAGCTATTTATTATTTAGGAAGAATAAAAGTTTCTTAATCCCCTTTAGGGGCACCTCTAGGCCCCAGGAGCACGAGGGGGGGGCGCAAAATCTTCCGTTGTCTCCGGGAGCTGAAAACCCTAGCTACGCCTCTGAATGAACGATGGCTAAATACGGTTTCACGACAAGCGGGTTTAATCCAAGACGTTTTTCAAATAATTGTATAATTAATCTAAGCAATTAATCGGTTCCATTTTTTATGAGTTCCGCTGGTATTCCACCGGGACCACTTTCTCTTTGATTTTTAATTTTTTAATTGCTTCTTCTCAGGTTCTAACAACTCTCAGGTTCTAACCATAGGGTCCGTTCATAAATGATGTCACGCGTTTTTCCCACATATGTGACCAATTCTCCCCCTTTGTAACAAAATGTCACACTTCAACGGACCCCCTCCCCCCCTTTGTCACATGTCACGCTATGTTGCATAAGCAGAATGTCACACCTCTCGTTACCTCCCCTTGTCACGCTTTGTCACAATTTCACGAGCCCCCTACCCCCTCGAAGCGTGACATCGTTTATGAATGATCCCCGGCTTAAGAGTAGTAAAGAACTGTATAAATAGAGAAATTAGCCGTTCTAACAATTCGGAAAAATGTTCTCAATAAAGTTCCAAAAAGTAAGTTGTAGATTAAATTTCTGTCACAATATTGCATAAAGAATACTATCCTTTTTTTTAACAATTCATAAATTTTTACTGTCGAAATACTAAAAATAAAACAGTGCATAAAAAGAAAGAAAAGTTTACTGAATAAAAAGTCCAAGGGACCACTCATAAATGATGTCACACTTTTTGTCAATATATTTGAAAATATCCCACCCTCACACACTTCATTCTACCCCTACTCCCCTTTATCACAAAATGTCACACTTCATCCTACCCCTACTCACCTTTATCACAAAATGTCACACTTCATCATACCCCCTACCCCCTTTGTCACATGTCACGCTATATTACATAAGCATATGTACTGGCAGTTCACAAACAAAGCACCGCGTTTTAGACCACGTTTCTAATTTTAGTTTTGAACTATTAATCGACATTTTTGAGCGTAATAATAATTATTATTACATGTGTGCTTAATTTGTATACAATGATGTTAAGGTTTACAACACAAAAGATAATTAGTACAGAAAATTAAAATAATTACCTGTTCGAATTCTGAAAAAATGACTCACGCAATTTTTTCTTAAAGTGTAAATGCCAAAGAAAATGTTCTTTATACTTTTAACAAGAAGTAATTTTCAACCTTAATCAGCATCGATGTAAGCAATACAAAATGATTAATGACACTTTAAAACCAAAAAAAAACCTTCAAAAGAACTTTAATTTGTCAATTTTCAATGTTTTTATTGAAACCAAAACAAATGTGTAACGTCACACTTTTTGTTATCCCTCCCGTCCCCAAACTATCACAATTTCTCGACCCCCCCCCCCGTCCCCCTCGAAGCATGACATCATTTATGAATGGCCCCCAATTCATATCACTCCACGCTTCTGCTGAAAGCTAGATTGAAACGTCCAAGTTTGCTTCGTCATGAATATGACTATTCGCACTGGCGACAAAAGAAATGAAGGGTATAAAATATTCAGATCACGTAGTTGTTTAAATAAGGAGCAAACGATTCCATCATGGGAAACGCTTTGGATCAAATATGAGGCGGTGAGAAGCAAAGGGATGTAAGTGACTAAAGTATCATTTTGAGTAAAACTCGTTTAGTTCCTATGCTAAATTCTAGAGGTTCTTCATGTAAATATTTTTTTATATTTTCGAGTCCTATATGTATGTGTTAGTTTAAGTATGAAGTGTGAAGTGTTTCTGATGATTACATTTGGCGTAGGATATTTTTTTTAAAAATAGCTTATTTTTACTTACACGCTTTGCTTCCAACTAGTTAACTTACACCCCTTTGCCACTAAATGAAAAACGTGTCTTGTTCATTTTGCTAATTTACACAGTAATAAAGATAGTTTGTTAATGGTATAAACTTCATTAAAATAAATGAAAAAAATGCACAATATAAATTTCGAATAATTGTATTTATCAACAAACTAAAAATCATTGCCATTAGACAAATTGCCAATTGCCGAAAACAAAATATGACAAAAATAAAATCAGCAGACGATTTAACCCTTGTTTTTATAATTATTATTCAACAATACGGAATTCTTTTCCTATTTCTTTCTTCTTCTCCGTTTTAAGTTTCCTAAATAGATCGTCTGCATCGCGTATTTAAGCAAACTGAAAAATCAAATAATTTTATTTGGAGGCAAACGGATGTAAGTGCACTTGCATCCCTTTGCCACCAAACAGTGAATGCAGCTTTTAGTTAGTAATTTTTTTAAACAGCGCTTTTTTGCAGTATCTGTCTAAGCTAAAATCTCTTTCCCACAAAACAGCAGGGTGTTTAATTCATCATTTGGACTAGCTACCTCAAAATTTTCATTTTGGTCACTTACACCCCTTTGCTTCTAAGTGATGATATGTCCCTCGGAATATTTGATGCAGAGGTGTATGACAGATGATATTTGGGAATGCAGCTTTTGCGAAGTTATTACAACCAGCCCAGAAAATTGCAAATTTCTAGGTTCATCAAAATGGGACATTTAGCAATGAAAGAAGAAATAAAGAAACAAAAATTTTAAATGTTGATTGCCCAGACTTATTATTTTTGTTGACGGGATATTTTGTATTTAGCAATAAATAATATCGTTTGGCATGAGTCGACCGCGAAGTTCTGATACTTGGACGCTTCTGCGCATGGCAGAAAAGGACGAATCCATTCGAGTTTTAGGGGAGTCCGTTTTGCAGGTGCGTTTATTAGCATGCGGATGAGAATGCTTTCTCTTCTGTTTGTTGAAAGCATCTAAATTTATAAACTGGCATATAGCAGCAATTCGGAAGACATCAAGTTGGCTGAACGTACTAAAACGAGAGCAGAAACGACACATTCCTTATACCAGCAGTTCCTGCCTTGAACATAAATGGATTCTTCTTAATCCATTAATAAATAATTATAAATAATTAGTGGATATCGAGAAGGAAAATTGTTTTCCTTGAAGGTTGCTTTAAACAAATATCTTGTAGACGTCTGTAATAGAATATTAAAATGAAGAATGAGAAAAAAAGTTAAACGTTTGAGTTAAACTAAATAGTTTTTTGGGCATGTTTAGTTTTTGCTGCAATTTTGTAATCGTTCGTTTCGATTTGTTCTAATATTTCTGGAAACTTGCAATCGTCCACTGCGAGCTAAAATCAGGAATTAAATTTATTTTTGAAGTTTCTTTGATTTTCATAATTTGATTTTAAAATTTCATTGATCATTTCGTATCGCAAACAACGATGCTGATTAAGGTTTAAACTTGCTTCTTGTTAAAAGTTTAAAAGGAAATATTCATAGGCATTTGCACTTTTAAAATAAAGTTGTGTGGGTCATTTTCTTTAGATTTCGAACAATCAATGTATTTTACTGTTCTGTACTAATTATCTGTTGTGTTGTAAATCTTAACCTCATTTTATACAAACTGAGTACCCATATAATCATTATTATTATTATGCTTCCAAATGTCATTAAAAGTTCAAAAACGTGATTAGTGCTTTGTTTCTGAACTGCAACTGCATATTCTTATGTAATATAGCGTGACACGTGACAAAGATGATGAAGTGTGACATTTTGTGGCAAAGGGAGGGGGAGTTCAAATACGAGGCAAGATCAGAAAAAAAAGTTTACAAATCGCAGCAGCAGTTGTAAACTACATATTATGGAGAAATTTTGTTTCCCCACAGTGGAGACAGATGGTGCTTTTTGTCATACAGATGGTATGCGGGTACGTAGTGAAAGTTCCCAGACGGTTCAGGACGATTGAAATGAAAAGACACTTAGAAAATTGGTCTTTTGTGGAAGGGCGAGCCGTGATTCGATTTTTATGGGCAAGGAATGTGTCCGTAGCTAACAGAGTGACAGTCTGACATTTTGAGTGAACGTGTCATCCTTCTGCACGACAATGACAGAGCCCATACTGCTAAAGCAACGCAGGAATTGTTGCGATTGTTGAGGTGGGAAATCTGGAGTCATCCCATACAGCCCGGGTTTGGTACCCACTGACTATTTCCTGTTTCCGAGGTTAAAACAGCACTTATCCATCTCAAGGTTCTCTTCAGACAGTGACGTGAAAGCATCCGCCGAGACCCGGCTCAGTGGACAGGGACCCCTGATTTCTACCAATACGAGTTAAACAAGTTAGTTCTGCGTTCTGATAAAAGCCTAAATAGACTTGCTGATTTTGTCGAAAAGCGACAGGCATGTATGCCTCTGAATTCCTTTTTGTATTCTCTGTCTATTGTAAAGAAATATTTCTTTATTCGATTTGTAACCTTTTTTGTCGAAAAATCGCGTGACATCATTCATGAACGGTCCCTAAGTAGTTTTTGAAACAAAACGTAGAGTTCAGAGTTAATTATAACACGAAATTAATGTAATACTTCAACTAACAAATGAAGGCGAATATTGCCATGGAAGTACTTGTTAAAAACGGAAAATGAATACTAAATTTGACTTTTTACCAAAATAAACTAATAACGCTTCTTAACGCTCACACTAATAGCATGAAATGAAGCAATAAAAGGTAGTTTAAGTTATATTAAACATTATAAATACTCACTCTATTGGTTTATCATTTAACTAATAAAAGCACTCTGCAAGCATGTGATTGCATCAAATAACTCAAGTAATATTATACGAAATAAGAATTCAATCTGAGTTTCAATACATTTCCTTTCAAAATAATTAAACAATGTACGAATTTAAACTTAATTGAAGAATATGCTTTGTTGCTTGGCTTCAATTATTTCATTGAAAAATAATTTTTATCATATGCATCAAAGAATATCTGATTCAGAATGTTCCTCCCGGAAATCTTAGAGAGAGAGAGAACTAAAAATACCTTCACTTAATTGCTTCCATAGGAAATAATTTATATCAGATGGAATAAAATTGAATACTAGTATCTAGTAATTATTTCATTTTGAATTTTTGCTGTAGGACGGAATATTTTTCTCACGAGAGAGTATGAAATGAGTGACTGATTAAAATTAATCCGACGAGTAAAAAATTACTGAAATGAAACAAGACCGTTATTTTATGCTTAGCAGTTAATTAACTAACTGTACGCGTTAATAAGTTTAATTCAGGAATTAAATGAAATTATTTCAGTTTTGTTTACGAATCAAAATAAAAATATATTTTTCAAATATTTAGAACTAAAATTATACTAAATTAATATTTGTCAGACATTAATTCTAAAATCTGATTTAGTTTATATAAGTATTCAGAATGCTTCTCTATATAAAATTATAATAAGATGAGGTTTTTCTTTATGCTTCACTTCGCCCCACATTATCCTGCAGATGTATGACTTTCGCAGTTTAAATATATTCACGAAACATTGATTAATTATAGGAGAAATTTGATAACCTAATTATTTGAAATTCTTGCTAACTTAACGATTAAATGTTTTTTTTTTTTTTTCTTCTGGCATAAAGTTATACAAGGTACTTCAGAAGCCTCACGTTTCCTTAAAAAAGAGAAAAAAACATTAAAAACGTAAAGTGAGTGCATAAAATTGGTGTTCATCATATAGAAAAAATCATCACTAACATAGCTTCATATTTCTTATTTTTTCGAAGTTTAATAATAATTTTATTTTCTCTAATGTTAATATTTATTACAAAATTATTCTCTAATTAAATTTTACACACAGCGTTAAAAAAAATCTGGCATTTAAAAAAAAATATTTTACTCTATCATGTATCAATTTTGGACGAATACAGCCGAATCTCTGTTGTCTAACATCGATCCTTTTCAATCCATAATTTAGTGTCTCGAACATTGTTGATGTGCACCAGACGATGATTAATGCGCTTTTAATCGGTCTCAAAGCAGAAAATGCGAGTGCATAAGAATATTTTTTTAAATATCAGTGTAATTGTTTGTTTTAACGTAGCAAATTTTCAACTTAACCCCACAGGACACTCCCCGGGGACAAGGAACAAAGCAGTTGTTTTTCTTTCAGCCTTGAGCAATACATATCGCTCACCGGCGACAATAGTGACACAGCTCAAAAACAAGAAGTTTTGTCAGAACTATACGATCCTACTTTCCGGTATACGGCAAATTCAAATTTATAATCTAGCTATCTTTCTCCCTCTCTTTCTCGTTTTGCTTTAGTTCTTAATTATTTCAAATATACCTTTTCCAATCGTTAATACATATTCATTTACTCACCCATTCATTCATTAACTTATTCATTCATTCATTTACTCATTCATGTATTTTTCAGTCATTTTTTAAAATTTATTCACTCATTTATTCCTTTTTTCACTCACTCATTCATTTATTCATTCTTAAAATATGGCTCCAGGACCTGATAATGTTTATCCTAAAAGTTTCGTAGAATGTGCAGAGGAATTAGTGGATGTTGTCTTAACTATTTTCATATCTTCATATAAACTGCCAGTGGAAGCTAGAAAACATAACGCCGCTCTTCAAGAAAGGATCTAAAGCTAAGGCAGGAAATGATAGGCTTGTGAGCCTTACTTCAGTTATTCTTTTACGTACTGATTCATTCATAAACTCATTTATTCATTCTTTCACTCACTCATTCATTTATTAATTCAGTCATTCATAAACACCCTTAAAATCCCGATCGAAAAATTGCATGGGAAAATAGACTCGTGTAGTTTTCATTTAACTTCGTATCTGTACATGTTCTACGTCATAACATCTTTCCGATGAAGTTTGTTCCAGGCAACCGTCTGTTAGATCAGGATTTAAATAGGACTGAAATTTTCCCGTGGGCGCTATGTTCATTTTTTTAACAGTACGGGGGAAAATCAAGCTTTTAAGCTGTACTCAGTTTAATAAATTTGGTAACTGTAGCTATAAAAATTATTACATATTACGATCACTCTTTTTTTTTTTGTGTGTGTGTGTGTGTGTGGTTTAAATTAATTGCGTATGATTAAAGTTTGGAATTTTTTTCCTCCTATTTGGACAAGTTTTGAAATGTGCGACTTTCAGGCTATAAAAGTTGTTGCCGGGAGGGAGTTGTCTCAATCCAGAGGGATGGTTGCAAAGTTCTGTTCCCAACTTTGGTCAGTTCTGTTCTGCACTGGAATCGAGAAGGAGCGTGCGTTTTTTGTCGAGGTCTACTTTTCGAATGAACGTTCAGTGATTTGAAGGGGCCTGCAGCTTCCCGGATTTGGGCCCCTTGCGATTTTTCTTCTTTTTTTTTTTTTTTTGAATTACTGACTTTATGTCAATCGTCCAATGATCCTACAATCCCTGAAGTCCAGCATCCAGGCAGAAATTGCTAATATACTGCTGGTAAGGATCGTGACAAACGCTAGAAATCGGCTTTCACTGCATGGAGAATAGGGGGCGTCACCTACCTGGTTTGATTGTCAAAACTGTGTAAAACATAACTTTAAACATGTACCTACACTGTATTTTTTTTTTAAGTTTCTGATTTTTGAAAAGGGTTTCATTGAGTTTTGAAAAAGGGAAGTTATGTTGCCGCACCCTGTACAAACCACTATTAAGATTAATCTTCTTTTTATGCTTACTTTTTAAGAGATTTATTGTGTTTCGATACGAAGTGTGTGTAGTAACCGTTAAAAAGAACTTAAGCTAAATCAGAGGTAAAGAGATATAACTAGATTTACAAATTTGATGTTGATACACAGGAAATTAGGCTCCCGTAGTTCTAGACGGAATTTCTTGTTTTCTTGTAGGCCAATATTCACTAAATGTCGTCAGCTACACCCTAAAAGCAGCAAACGAATGGAAAAATGCGTCTCGTTAAGGGCACATTGATCTTTACAGTTCGACCACGGACTTTTGATATTTGGACGCTTCTGCGCATGGCAGAAAAGAACGAATCCATTCCAGTTTTAGAGGAGTTTGTTTTACACGTGCGTTTATTTAGTTTTTGAATCAGAATGTTTGCTGCTCTGTTCGTTGACAGCAACTAAATTTATAAACTGGTACATGGCATCAGTTCCGAAGAAATCAAGTATACTAAAAGAAAAAACAAACGAGAACAAAAACGGTACATTTGATACACCATCAGTTCCTCCCTTGAACATGAATGGATTATTCTTGGCACTCTGCCAGGCAGATTGCTCTGGCTGATGACAGAACTGTACCAACGGCATAACTGAGAGATGTCTGAAAGTGAAGCATAAATAAAATTTTAAGAACTTTATTTCAAAACCTTCGAAAAATCGACGCACAACGGCTTGGGACTCACAGGCTGTACATTATTTAAATCAATTGATTTAAATTGTTATTTAAATCAGACGATTCTTTTTAAAAAAAAAGTTCATTCAAATCATTATTTTTTTTTTTAAATCAAAGAAAACATGCCTGTTAAAAAATGTGTTACTAAGCTGAATTAGCATGTCTGTTGTAAAATACGGGGATAATAACCACCTCCTCAATTCAAAACAAAACCAAAATTTATTTAATTTTCAGGATAGTATCGGAATGGAATTCAGATTGCTATCACAAGTATAACTGAAGTTAATATGATTCACTAAAGAGCTACATACGAAGTTGGCTAATTTTCATACAAATTTTCGAAGAAGAAAATAGAAATTCAGTAGGCAAAAAAATACCAAAAAAATTTAACATAGCACTCGAAAAGAATGTACAAGATCTACTTATTCATTTTAAAATTATTTGCATTGATTTAGATAATTTTCATGTAGATAATTGTAATGAACCTGAAGCTACTACAATTAATCCTCTGACGGATTATCCCGCGATTTCCAAGGGCATTATCTTTTTAAGTGTATTTAAAATAGTATCCCGCTGTTTCATCGATAACACGTCAGTAATGCAATTTTTGAGGTACAGGGTGGGGCAGAAGTAATGACCCGGTTTTGAGGGGATATTCAAAAAAAAATTCCAATTTGAGACTTAAAATTTTTTATTTTGATTCGTATATAATCCCATTTTTTTACATTAAGTTTTGATTAGCGCTTCTGCAAGGTGGCGGCCTTTAGCAGCTGATGCTGTCTATTCTTCCACAAAGAGAGCTCGAGCTCTTCGTGTGCATTTCAATTTCAATATTCGTGTTCATTTCAATTGAGGTTTTATTCCAAAGATGGGCTTTAGTTGCATAAAGTAAGCCAATTTTTAGTGGACAGAATTCGCTAAAAAAAGGAGCAGTCAAAAGGTTAATTAATGAAAAAATTTAGAAAAGAACCTAATTCACCAAGATGAAGTAACTACAATGCCTTTAAAAAAAAAAAGTATGAACAGGCATTGCCGCGGGCTCATTTTTTAGGCATCTCTTATTCCCAAATTATAAAGCAGGAGATTTAACAGACAATTGGATTTTGCTAAAGAAAACACTGAACTATTGAGCATTGCGTTGAAGTTCATAATTCATGCACTGCCTTTTTGTGGAATTTTATGTGAAAAAGAAATTTCAGAATCTATGTGAATAATGGAAAACTGTAGCTGCTGTAAAGGGACCGTTCATTAATGATGTCACACTTTTTTCAATATATTTGATCCCCCTCCCTCTCTCTCACAAAGTGTCACACTTCAACATACCCCCTTCCCCCCCTTGTCACATGTCATGCTATATTTCATCAGCATATGTACGTGCAGTGTTGCAGTTCAAATTTCAAAGCACTACGTTATATATCACATTTCTAATTTTAGTTTTAAGCTTTTAATGACATTTGAGACCGCAATAATGATTATATGTGTTCTTAATCTGTATAAAATGAGATTAAGTTTACTACAAAGAAGATAATTGGTATTAATAGTAGATAGTATCTTAATCAGTATCGGTGTTTTTTAAAGAAATGTAACTTTAAAATCAAATTATGGAAATAAAAGAAACTTGTAAAATAAATTTAATTTGCTGATTTTAAATGCTTTTATAGAAATCAAAATGTACAGATGTCACACTTCTTGTTACCCCTTCCCCTCCCTTTGTCACAAACTGTCACACTTCTTTGAACCCCCCCTCGAAGCGTGACATCATTTATGAATGTCACCCTAATTCAGCGTTTTCCAAACTGGGAGGCGGCGCGGACTAGTCTAAAGGGAGCCGCGAAAATTAGTCACAGTGAACAATTTTCCAAATTACGTTTTCCATTAGTTTGTATGAATAAATTTTATAAGAGTAAAAATGTTTGTGTTTTTATTTTATGAAATCTTCAGGGGGGGGCGCCAAGTGATTAAATATTTTTAAGGGAAGCGTAGTAACATCAAGTTTGGAAACCACTGCACTAATCCATCGGCCAGAGTACATCAGTTTATTGCAATTTCCATAAACTTTAATCAACCTTACCACGTATGCTCCAAAAATTACACTCTAACCCAACTAATATGATTAGTCGATGCGGGTTATTAATGTGTCAATGGCCAGCACGCTGCTCTTACATTACGTTCCATCGAGTAGCTACATTCCCTAGACAAAGACGATTATTTAAATTGCTATACGATGTATCAGGTTCGTATAAACTAACTGGTAGATAAAAAATTTTAATTTTTAATCATTCCTTAAAATTTTTGTTTGAAGCACACTATATTTGTCTTAAATATTACATACTTTTACAATTGTTTGAATTGTTTCTTCAGTAATATATCAATTTAATTGCTTAAAACGAGCAAAGTTTTCCCAAGTTCATTCTTCATAGTGAGAAATTAATAGGCGTGGCTAAACTTTGCACCGCCTATTACCAGCGCGTAATTTATTAAATTGCATGAAATTGAAAAAGAGAAAGTTTGGTTCCTGAGTTCCAGACCATCTATCAGGCATTTATAAACTAACTGGTAGATAAAAAATATTAATTTTAAATCATTCTTTTACATTTTTATTTGAAACACAGTAATGTTTGTCTCAAATTACATACTTTTAATTGCTGATTTTAAATGTTTTTATAGAAATCAAAATGTACGATGTCACATGTCTTGTTACCCCATCCCCTCCCCTTGTCGCAAACCTGTCACACTTTCTTGAATTCCCCTCCACCCCTAGAAGCGTGACATCATTTATGTATGACCCCAAAAATGCGTAGATGATAAACAGCCATAACTAATTCAGTCATAGTATTAACTTTTAGTATATTAATCTTGTTTAACATCATACACCTATTAGATTCAATATTATATCTATTTATTTTCTAAATTTTAAGAATAAATATACTTTTTTGTTTTTAATGTGAAATTTATTTGCGTTTAAAAAATATTATATCATATTATATCGGTTTGTATATTTCTCTGACTGTCAGTCTCAAGTTATGTTTATTAGTTTGGAAAACAATCTTATCTAAGTAAAAAAATCAGGTTTAAATTTTAAAAAAATCAAATAAATTCTACTTTTTTCATTAAAAAAAATTATGATTGTTTTTACCACCCTGGGGACGCATAAGAGGTGACGAATAAGTTAGAGATTGCTGTAGATAACTAAATTTGACGATTTTGTTGGAAAATATTTATAATTGCTTACCACGTCAATCAATTTACAAAATCAATGAATGCATTTAACTATCAGCTGAAAAAAATCCGCTTTAAATTTTCAAAAATCAAAGAAATCCTTTTTTTTATTAAAAAAGAATCATGATTTTTTTTTTACCACCCTAGGGACGCATAAAAAAGGTGACGAATAAACGAGAGATTACTGCACATAATTTAACTTGACGCTTTTGTTGGGAAAAGTTTGTAATTGCTTTCCACGTCAATCAATTTACAAAATCAATTAATGCAGTTGAAAAAAATCCGATTTAAATTATAAAAAAATCAAATAAATCCGAATTTTTTTTTATTTAAAAAAATCATGATTTTTTTTTTCACACCCTGGGGACGCATAAAAGAGGGGACGAGAGATTACTGTACATAATTTAACTTGATGATTTTGTTTGAAAAAGTTTATAATTGCTTTCCACGTCAATCAATTTACAAAATCAATTAATGCATTTAATTATCAGCTGAAATATTCTTCGACACGTTCGGCGTATCCGTAGAAAATTAATGAGTCGTGGTCTGAGCTACTAGCATACATCTCAACCCAACAGCGATTCATGTCTCGTCCTTGCAGAAGCGCTAAGCTGAAAACTTCATTACGGGCGAATTAAGGTCAGTGAATACAAATATTGAATTTTGCCCGCCTGGCATGGAATTCGGCACCCAAGCAATATCCTCTCAGTGGTTACATACAAATCGGAAATGAGGGATGCATTAAGAGTTGAAATGTTACTGATATTTTGTTTCTAGAAAATAACTTTTTGAATATGAGAAATATTACCCTAATCCCCCAAAAATGTATCTTTTCTTTTATTTATTTATTTATTTATTTATGCCTCATATATCACTACCGTAGCGGGGTCCTTCATAAATGATGTCACTCCTCGAGGGGGTAGGGGGTTTGAGAAATTGTGACTGTTTGTGACAAGGGGAGGGGGTAACAAGAAGTATGACATAACACATTGTGGTTTCTATACAAGCATTTAAAAGCAGCAAATTAAATTTATTTTTGAAGTTCTTTTTATTTTCATAATTTGATTTTAAAGTTTCATTGATCATTTTGTATCGTAAACAGCGATGCTGATTAATGTTTAAATCTACTTCTTGTTAAAAGTTTCAAGAAAATTTCCTGAGACATTTACACTTAAGACAAAATTGCTTGGGTCATTTTTCCAGAATTCGAACAGTTAATATATTTTACCGTTCTATACTAATTATCTTTTGTGTTGTGAACCTTAACCTCATTTTATACAAATTAAGTACACATATAATCATTATTGTTATTCTCACAAATGAAATTAATAGTTCAAATATAAAAACGTGATCTAGAACGCAGTGCTTTGTTTCTGAGCTGCAAGTACATAGGCTTATGTAATATAGGGTGACATGTGTATGATGAAGTAGGAGATTTTGTGACAAATACATTGAAAAAAGTGTGGAGTAAGACAAGTCAAATATATTGAAAAAAGTGTGACATCATTTATGAACGGTCCCAACCTACCCTGGCGAGGGTTAACCGGATGTGGGGTTGGAGAGGAAATTAAGGTACATAATGAAAGATACCACGAGCGGCTAAGCACCCGATTTGAATCCCAGATCGTGAGATGTTACTTATACAAATTTAGAAACATAGAATACAAAACTACAACGCAACGTAAATAACAATAATAATGATAATAATAATAAATATTAAAAAAAATGAAAAAAAAATACGAGCATCAAATGAAAGTCCTATTGAAAATGTTTCGCAGGAAGTTGAAAACCATGTGAATGAGTGTTTAGAAAGAACATGACTGCCTACAAGTTCTCAAAAGTTTTGGATGAGATAATATTACTAAAAATTACTTTTAGCTAAAATAAATTACTTATAACTACAGTAAAAGATTAAATTGTTAAAATTCTATAATCATAATTAAACTTTTCCTGCATTAACTACATCACCAACTACATCTAAATAAGTATATTTTCGTTAAGAAACATTTAATGGAGAGGAATTAAAAGGCCATAAGTAAATTGACCGCTTTAAAAATAGTAAATATTAACGTGCTGGTTAAAATAGTTTGAAATTTTATCGGGAAATAGTGTAAATGGAACTCATTAGCGATGATTCGAGAATAAAAATGCTGGCGGAGATTAGATGGTTTCAAAAGGGCACAGTTCGCCAAAAATGCAACTAATAATTTGACCTTTATTTTAGTTCTAATAACGAAATGAGTATTTATCTAATTTGTTGTAATTTTGTTTGCTTGTAGCGTTGATAATCTTAAAGCTTCGTGGAGACTTTCATGGCAACCTTACGGATCGTTGCGTCAGAGTAATGGTAATGAGAATAGTGAGAGGAAAATATGCTACGCCTCACGGGACTTTAGGGATCATTCATAAATGATGTCACGCTTCGAGGGGGGAGGGGGTTCGTGAAATTGTGACAAAGTGTTACAAGGGGAGTGGTAACAAGAAGTGTGATACGCGTGACATGTGGCAAAGGGGGCTGGATGGTCCGTTGAAGTGTGACATTTTGTGACAAAGGGGGGGGGGGTCAAATATGTGGGGAAGAAGCGGGACATCATTTATGAACGGTCCCTTAGGGGTTGAAATTCTCATGATGAATTCAGTAATTATTTTCGCACACGTTTCGAAAATTCGAAAATAGAAGATTTCGAAGTAGAAGGAGAATTTATTTTTCTAAATAAATATAATCGGTAACACACTGTCTAGAGGTGCAAAAATACTGCTTGAAAATACAATTGAATCGTTTATTTCGAAAAGGAAACAGCTCTTAAAAACAAAATTTCTTTCAAGAGACAGAAAAAAAAAAGCTTATGAACAGTTGGAAAACTTTACGGGTCTGATCTTTTAAAGGAAAGGAGGGTAAGAGTACGCACCTAGTGGATTGTTCGTTATAAAAATGAGAATTGAAAAGTGAGAACCTTGAAAATTGACTGAATCATAGTTTATTAACTAAGAAATTTAGGTACACAAAATGAAAGTTTTATCTTTAAAAAATATATGAAAGAAAGCAAGCGGGGAAAAAAAATTGCAAATGCGTACTCTTACCCGACCTGGCGGATAAGAGTACGCATTCAGAAAATTTAGCAGTAGTCACATACAAATGCTCCAGTGCCTTCGCAACTGGAACATTCATCATGGCACCACTCTACATAATCCACACTGGATCCAATCTTCATCATATGATTGTTCGCAGCCTGGGCATATTGTCGCCTCATTGTTTGCTGAACTTTTTGTGGGAACTGGGTTGTCGATACAATGCAGAACAAGTTTTTTCTTTGCTTTCAAGGTTTCCCTTTTTCCGTTTTGACCCCATTTTTACTTTTCATAGCAGCTCGATTAGCCTTTGCTTCTTCTAATTCGCTCTTTCTCTCTACCTTTTCCTTTTGTGCGTACTCTTACCCGCTGATGTTTTGCTCCTCAAAATCGTCCATAGAGGGCTGTAGCATTCACAATAGTAAAATTATGACATGCCCACGTTGTTCGGAAGGGAACAAAGCTCATAACGATATCTACTTAAAAAGCAAACATCAATCCTTTATTAACAAAAAAATTAATATTTCTTCACAGAAAAATTACATGCCAACATGCAGAAATCATATTTTACCTGATAAATAAATGACAACAAGCATGAAAATAACAATGGCGGTCTCTTGAGCCAGCTGAAAACAAACGTGTTGAGTTGATCACACTCGCTTCTGCTTGCAGTGTTGCCAACAGGGAAAAAAGTCCCTGCGAACTCTTAACCGACTGCGTACTCTAACCCTCCTTTGCCTTACTATTTTAATTTAGTAGGTAATAACAATGCAATGTTGGTAAATTAAAATGATTTTTGATTAATTATGCCATAAAAATTAATAAATTGTCCTTCAGTGGACCAGTCGGTAGAAGCTCAGTTCTCGCAGAACACCGAAAGTGAAGCAACATCGACTGAGGTCAGTGTTTGGGAGGGTGACAATCACTCGCGGCTGGTTGCTGTGGTGACCGTGTGGCTGTGACGAAAGGCTACTTTGACATTGCGTCAGCTAAGCAGTGACGAAAGGTTACTCGGACATTGCGTCAGCTCGACTACCGAAGGCCGCTGACCAAGGCGTCGGGGATCTTCTCCTCCTCCTTTCATCCAGAGGATTCTCGATGTTGGGAGAAAACTCGAGAAGATGCTAGAGCGAGAGCCGAGCGCCGATAAAAGGAGGTGCGTGGAGGCGTGCAGGGGAGTTGCTCTGCAGACTGGTGTTTGTTTTTGAAGATGCTCTTGTGCTTCGTATTCTTAAGATCGGGCGAAGTTTTTCCCGCATCTCTCTCCCGAACCAGGAGTTGTGTGAGTTTTATTGTCAACCTCTGTAAATACAAAATATCTTATTTTGAATTATTTTAAGAAAGAGAATAAAAGCCATATTAACGCTACCCGTTCGTTTGTTTCTGTCCCGGACGCTACACCGTGTACGCTAAAGGGAGCTGGTGCACGTTAAATAGGTCGTGGCTCCAATGTCCTCCAAGTGAAACGATACCTCTGTGGGTGCCAATCCCAGGTGACGGTCGCTCATCTGGGAGCTGGTTCAAAAAATTAAGAGACCTTTCAAAGGGGCGGAAATCGAACTCCTGCCTATAAGGTCCCCATTCTTCCTCGCCACGCGCGAGGACTCGACAACAACAACAACAACAAATTAATAAATTAAGACTGAGAGTTGTCCTTTTTTCAAACAGAGATGTTACCTTTTCGAAATAAACAATTCAATTGTAATGTCTTCTGAGCGTTCAAAATACAATGAGAGTGTTTCAAAAAATATTGCAGGACCCACCAAAAACAATAAAAGCAACAGAGCTTTGCATTCTATAAAAACACGATAAAATCAGCACTTGATATGTATTGTATATAAAATGGCACTGATAGAACATTAGATTACAAAATGTTTGATACTATAAATCGGTTCGCTTGTCAGTTTTAACTATTTAATGCACATATTGAAAAACAATTTGAAAATAAATATTCATATTCTTTTAATAATGTATGCTATTTAACACTTTGGAACTATTACTTTCATACACATAAACGTATTTTCATGAAGTTCTAGTTATAATTACGAACTCTGCAAGCGTCTGTCAACTTATGTAGTTTTATCACAACAAATGTAGAATTTTGCTTGAATTTAATGCTAAAATCCGTATATATAGTTCACTTAACGTGGACCAATTACGATTAAATTTTGCGGTACGATACGATACTGGCAAAATGCAAGAAACAAACAATGGAAAAGTGATATTTTAAAAATTGTTCAATGATTAGCATAGAAAAGAAACATAAAAACTTGTATTTATTATCGTAACTTACGGACGTTAACAAATGTACTTCTATTTCTTAAAAAGTATTGCCATTCATAACTAAGTTTTAATTTCCGATTCTTTGGAATGGCAACACCTTAGTTTGTTTATATCGAGCGATCATTCTTATGTTTATATCTAGCAATCTTTTCCTAAGCCTTTCAAATTTTTAAAAAGAGTTTTTTTACGATTTTAAACTGGGTAATTTCCGATTCCTTGGAAGTGGCAACACCTTGGTTGTTTATATCAAGCGATCATTCTCATGTTTATATCTAGCAATCTTTCGAATAGCTGGTCTTTTGAATTTTGAACTTTATCGCCCGCAGATGTTCTGCAGGGATTAGCTAGTTGTATATAAAAGCACATCATTGGGAAAAATTATAAATTTTCTTTTCCAAAAGGCTACTCTTAAAGTTTAAGACCTTTGATGCTTTTTGAAAATACGAAATTACCTTCTGAGAAAACAACCTTTTCAAACATTCTTGACCAGATGTCATGTATTATGATGATTTAAATCTGCCGAAGACGGTGATTTTGGCGGTCCCCTTCCACCATAGTGTTATACAAGGTTGTTTAAGATAATTTTGTGAGATAATAATATTTGAATGACTACCAGAGGATAAAATTTTGCTATAGTCAAAAGGTTAGCTAACTTGCTCGTGAAGAGACTGATACCGTTTTGTTGTCGATAATCTGTTTTAAAAGCTAAAACTATGATCAAGAAATTAACAATTAGCGCTTTTTTCCCCCTTATGGAACAGGTGAATTCATTTAGTTTTTTTTTTTCAATGTTTTACATGCTTTGAACATGTGTTGCTGCCGTCCTTTGCTAAAGAACCACCGCCCCAAGACAATTTCGTCATCAGTAGAACTGATGCTGATAAACGCCGTAAGAGGGGAATTATTGTACAATGAGGGTGTGTTAGCTCCCTTTTCGTTTAAAAATACAATGTACCATAGGTTGCCCCCATGTGAAATCAATTGCATATTCATGCAAATTAGAAAATAAAATCATTATTGTTTTCATAATTGCATTACAGTCCATTTTCTCTCAGAGCTCGTACTAAACAACATACGTTTAAAAACTTTCATACCTGAAAACATAAAACAGACTATTCAACCATCACAGCTCGAAAAGCGTGTAAATTTGAATTTTTTTCACATTTCCTTTTGCGAAATGTCACTCATATTTTCTAAAGTGGCACAGAAAAGTAGTCATGAAATCATGCGAAAAGCAATTTAAAGAAACCGAAATCCAAACATTTTGACATGGAATGTGATTTTTTCCTTCCGATGGAGTTTCAATGCGCTAAAAGAAGCAACAAAAATAGACAATCTGGCCAACGTAGGCGCGCTTGTCATGCATATCAATTTCTCGGGAGTTTTGTGTTCGACAAATAAAAAGGAATTATTCATTGCCCAAACAAGTTATAGAACGAAACAATCCATAATGACTAATTTATACTGGAAAAATACCTAACATTTACGCAAAAGCACTTTTAAAAACTTCTTTTATGGAAATAAAATAAACAAAAACTCTTGATATAACCCAACGATAGTCATAATAAAATTGCATAAGACTGTCCTTCAAAAAGGATTCGTATCGCACAATGTTTTTTCAAGCTATAACAGTTTCCTTTTTACGTTCATTTACATCTGGCGGTTAAAAAATATTCCACCGTTATTCATCTTGATGTTCCAAAAATGTTTAATATTCTGGAAAAAATCTACCAATTTAAGGGATTAATCCCAGATATATGAGTCACTTTCGGAAGTTTCAAAACCGTAAGCTCTCTTCTAAAAGAAGTAAGTTGTATTCCTTTTCTTAATGACTAGACTTATTTGCATTTATTATACTTGTTCTCTGTTTACGGAATGCTTGTTTATCCCCTGATCAGCAATTGATCTAATATCTCATGGGTAAATTTTTTTCCTTTTTCTAATTATAAATGACACTTAAGAAAAGATTTTATTTTTGGGGAAGTTTACGAAAGGTATTAAACAAAACCCATCAGGGGGAAGAGCACCAAATGTCCCATAAAATCATTCTTCAGACCAGAAAGAGAACACTTTCATTCATCGTGAAGTTAATGATTGGTGGATGAATTCACTATGTTCACAGAAGATTACCTATTTCCGTTCGCAAGCTCTCTTGAAATTGCGGTGTATCGCCGACTGTTTTCAAGATCTGTAATCAGTGCAAAAGTTACTATAGCCTTTCATGTTATCGCATTTTATTCTAGATGTTGGTAGTTTTCCATCGATTACGTAATATTAATTCAATTAATTATGTATAATAAGCTAATTCATTGCAATGAAAATTATATCTGAGCCGAAAATGTTGGAATACAGTTCGACAACGAAGTTCTAACACTTCCGCGCTTCTGCGCATGTCAGAAGAAGACAAATCCATTAGGGTTTTAGAGAAGTTCATTTTTCAGTTGCGTTACTTAGCACGTGAACCAGAATGTTATCTTCTCTGTTTGTTGAAGCCAACCAAATTTATAAACTGGCGGATAGCATTCCTTGGATGAAAATGAAGTATATGTTAAACGAACTAAAACGAGAAAAGAATACGGCCCACTCCTTATACCAACAGTTTCGCCCCTTGAACATGAATATATTCTTCTTGTTCCACTATTAGTCAAAACTTTTTTTGCGGTAGAACTCTATTTATTATTTTTGTCGAGACGTCACTCGCAAACACATATTTTTTTTAATAAGAAAAAAGAATAGAATCATCGACAGATATGATGGGCACGATATCTATATATATTATTTCTCTAGCCTGCTTTTCTGTATCCCCGTGATATCTTCCTTATTCTTTTATCAAATTCCATGATTTACCCCTCATTTCTAAACTCATCGTGCCGGCGAACGACGAAAAATAGACCCACGGTTTAAAAATGCACCGCTTCACTTAAATTTGAGTTTTTAAATCATCTAGGAAGAGGTCCTTTAGTGGATGCCAAATGGATGTTGTGCATGCTGACGCCATCTATTATCAAGTAAACAGACAATAAACTCTTCGGTTTTTATTGTTTAGAAAATTGGAGAGTTTTACCTGCGTCTGTGTGTTAAACTTATTCAATCGTTAGGCTCTACACATTCATTTATTTATATTATGAATGTGTAGAGCCTAACCATCCAACAGTAACTATATTTTAAGTAATGGAACTGTTTCGTTATTGTATTTTAATGCTATGTAACTAATAATAAACAAAATTATCATTATTATTGCGACTATTTTAAGATTTTTAATATTTAAATAATAGTGGGGGGAAAAATTTGTTACAGCTATTTGAACCGATGTGTTGTTCAATTGAATCGGTGAGTGAAAAAACAGTACTAGTCCAAAATCGGTCATTTTTAGATGCCTGGCAAAAAATACACTAATATTTAGAACAACACGTTGCAATGAGAAAGAATGCAACTGACAAGACCTCCTACGTTATGAAACCTAAGCATGGCGTTAACAAACAAAAAAATCAAATTTGAAAGCGAAAGTTGTTTTTGCAAATATCTCACAACGTTTTCTGGACGAATACTGTTCTCCCACTCACCGATTCAATTACATGTCTTTTTTTCTACCAACACCAATTTACTTTTTTCTATTCTGCTTCATAATGTCCTGTCTCCCAAATTCTTAAAGAATGGAACGGCACACAAAACGATCTGGTGTGCAGTGCGGAATTCCGCACGAGTCGACTAGTTTGTGTTCATAGCATTTACCCGATATTGTGTTAAAATAATATTACGTATTTAGAATTACTCAGTTAAAATTAATCTCTTCGTTCAAGTTTAATTTGGTTCACAACTACCTATATAACGCATCCTTCATCCCTATTTAATTTATGGCTACACTCAGCTGTTTGTGAAACACCATTGTCGTCAAAAGTCGGTGTTAAAGTACAATTGTACCTGAATTTCATCATCTAAAGGGAATGTGCATTTACCCTAAAAGTTAAACAGAGAACAAGATCTAAATCAGAAATATTATGCAGTAATGTCATGATTTTCCAAGTTATGAAACATATTTTGAAGTAATACAATTAAAAATTGCAGACCTCGATTCTTGGAATGTCATTTAAAAGTAGCCTTAAGGTGTTAAAATTACTATTTCTCAAAACTTGACTTCCCTCCAAACCAGGCTTATTATACAAATAGAGGAAGCAGTTGTTTCTCACACAGCAGTTGGAGCACAGTCTCTTCGCAGTTGGAGACAGTTTATTAAATTAGTAGTATAAACCAATTGCTCGACACTAATAAACACAGAAGAGCAGCAAATAAATATTCCTTTGAAGCAATGAAAGACTGCATAAATCAAAAGTTGTATTTTTGGAAACATTTGTCAGTTAATGCTTTTCAATTTCCAAAATAAATTTCGAATTAAGTTGATACTGACGATTTTAATGGAGGCAATTCACCGCTAGAGGGACTCATGAGCGATCACCGTTGTCACATGATATCCGCTCTTTGTTTACTAAGATTTTTAATTGAGTTCTATGTGGAGTTCACTAGGAAAAATTAGTTATGTTAAAATTAATTAGACTATTTGCACTCCTTTTTCTGATTAAAACCCAGTATTTACATTTAATTTGATCATTATGAAATAAATGTATTAATTATTACAATAGTTATAGCGTTTTATTTAGTGTTAATTTTATGTAATGTAGAAGAACTTTATTTAGGCCTAGTTTTTAATTAGATTTGTCGAACTCGAAGTAAAGCGATGCTACGGCTTCCTTTGTTTACATTGCTTTCATCGGTGCCACGTGACCAATGACGTTGCTTGAATAGCCTGCATTGGAAATTTGATGAAATACTTTTTTTTCAAATTATTATTGGCTTACAACGTTATGGAGTTTTTTATTCAGACATTAACAAAACTGATAATTATTTTGTTAGAAGCAGTCAGTAATATAGCATGAAGGTCCAGCTCTGTAAAGATTACGGAGATTTTTTTTCCTCCTCATGACTTCTAGCTAGTTTTTTTCTCACGCAAGAAATAACCAAGCATGAGGCCGTGGTAGCCTAATGATCAGGATGTCGGACTTCCAACCGGAAGATCAATTTCTTCATATATTTTTAGCCTACTTTCCCGTAAAAGTAAAAAATAATAATAATAAAGCATGAAAGAAGGCTTAATGTATCGTGAAAATATCGTTAAAAATCAAGAAAAGTCAAAAATAAGTGAAGTAATTAAATAAAGATTTAAAAATAAAAAATTTGAAAGTAGGGTATTGAGATGGGGAAAAAGTGTGTCTGTCGGTCTGTCTGTCTGTCTGTCAGTCTGTCTGTCGGTCTGTCGGTCTGTCGGTCTGTCGGTCTGTCCCCCCCTAATAACTTTTGAACGAATTGTCCGATTGGAAAAATTCTTTTTGCATTCGAAAGATCTCGGCGAGGACATCTCATTTCTATATTTTACTTTTTGATTTGAACAATTTTTTGTTCAATTTTGAACAGTTCAAAAATTTTAACATTAGCGCCTATGGACAAAATTGAAGCAAATTCTGTAAACTCTGGGCACAAGAGCCAAGTTCCTATTGAAAGCTTATTGAAAGGAGATCTCGGCGTGAAATATTGATTTGAACAGTTTTTGTTCATTTTTGAACAGTTCAAAAAATTAACACTGAGCTTACGGGGAAATTTCAACCCTATATAAATCCTGATCTAACGGACCGATTTGCTTGGAACAAACTTTATCGGAAAGCTCTTATAACGTAGAACATGTAGAAATAGAAAGTTTATCCAGAACTTACGAGCCTATTTTGCTATGAAATTTTTTGATCGGGATTTTCAAGGATATTTCTCAGTGACTCAATGAGTGAAATAATGAATGAATGAATCAATGAAAGAGTGAAAGAATAAATCAATGAATAAATGAATGAGGAAAAGAATGAATGAATAAATTATTGAATAAATGAAAATATAAATAAATGAGTGAATAAATACATGACTGCGTAAATGAATGAATAAACACTTGAATGAGGTAACGAATGAATGAATAAATGCATGGCTGAATAAATGAAAGAATGAATGAGTGAGTGAATGAATATGTATTATCCGTTGAAAAAGGTATATTTTCAATAATTAGAACTAAAGATAAATAAGAAAGAGAGAGAAAGAGATAGCTAGATTATAAATTTGAATTTGGTGTATACGGGAAAGTAGGCTCGTATAGTTCTAGACGGAACTTCTTGTTTTATTTTCATTTCCTGGTTTGATTTTTCTTGTTTTCTTTTTTTTTCTTTGTTTTCACGAGAAAAGTAGCTATAAAATAGTGTCATAAAGAGAAGGTGAATTAAAAAAGATGTCATACTTAAGTAAGAAAGCAATCAAACTTTGAAAAAGACATTTTTTTTAACCCCACCCCTCTCGCTCCCGTGAAAATGACGGGCTAAGGTTTCACCTTCTATTTCTCGCTCCCGTAATATTTCCGGGGTGGAGTGTTTAAAATTTCAAAATAGAAACAAATCAAAAAATTCTTATATAATTTTCAGGGATAAAAAAAATAGGCACTTTTATGATCGTTTTCTTGAAAATTACCCGACCGTTAAGGGGTTAAAAGTAAACGAAGAATTTCCTTTCTTTAACTACGTCTAAGAAAATATAACTGTACAATCTGTCCAATACAATTTCCTAAAAAGCATCTAAATTATTTCAGGAAAGAGACCTGAAAGTAAACAAACCTAAACAATTTTCTTGAGCATGAGTGGAAAACTATTTTCTTAAGTTATGTCGAATGAAATAACTTTGTTTTCCAATGGACACGAAATTGTTGTATGAAAACAAGAAAAAAAAAGTTAAAAAATTTTTCAGTCTTCAGGTAACTTATTAGTATTACCATGGCTGCCTGCGATCATATAGCGGCTGTCCAGACGCGGCGCCAGAACAAAGGAATAAGCGTTCAAACGATAGTTATTTTTTTCCTCACTGGTGCGCCGCAAGCATGTACTAGTTTTGTATGGAAATACATTACGAAAGCATTGTTTTTGTCGGTTTTGCAGCATGCATCATGAAGATTTCTTTTTGGTAAATTTTTAGTTCATGCATTACTGATCGGAAATATGTCTCCCGATGTTTAATTGTGTCTAACCTATATATATATTTATTTTTAAGAAATTTTTCATCGTAAATGAAATAAAACGACAGAAAGCAGTAGAGTGTTTTTTCTAAGCATTAAATTAGTGAATGCATACATTTTATAATTTTAGGGATTTACTAAATTCAGGTTTGGTTTATATGCATATATTTTATTTGTGTTTTTCACTCCACGTCACCTATTCAATTATTCTGCAAATAGAAATCGTGAGTTTGATGCTTTAGATGATATTTCTAACCAGTGAGGGCTGACATTTGCATTTTCCCCTTATATCTCGAACTTTACTGGCTTTATTTATTTATGCATTGGTTTTATTTATTTGTACTTCAGATTATTAATAAGAAAACTAACGTCATTATGGCCCAAACTTCAGAAATATATTTCGGGACATGAGGAATCCTTTTATCAATGAACGGAGTTGTGTGTATTTAGATGCAAGTAATTCGAGTGATTTACACTCACTTGGATTACTTACATTTTTTAGGTCAAACCTTTACGCATTGATAAAGGGGTTCCTTTTAATTCCAAAACATGTGTATGGAGTAATTTTTGCAACTTGCGCTATAAGAACGTTGGTCGGCTCATTAATTTTTTTCCACTCAAAAGTAAACTTTGAACTTCATATTATGTCTAGATTATGCTTTTAAATAGTTTTTTTTTATTCTGAGAACTTCAAATTTCTTATGCTTGTATAGTTAAAAGTGGAATGAGTGAGAGAGAGTCTATATTATAAATCAAGTAATGTACCTTTTTAAAATTGAACTTGCGCTTCATGAACAGGGGTTACAATTGAAATATCTCAAAAGAAGGGAGACTTCCCTCTAAGATTTGTTATTGATTCTCCACAGCGTTCATGAGTACACCCATTTTTTACACCATAGAGTTTTAAAACATAGAAAAGTAAATAAACTATCTAAGGGACCGTTCATAAATGATGTCACGCTCTTTTCCGATATATTTGAACCCCTTTCCCCCCTTTGCCACAAAATGTCACAATTCAACGGATCCCCCTTCCCTCCTTTGTCACATGCCACGCTATGTTGTATAAGCCTGACGTCACACTTCTTGTTTCCCCCTCTCCTCCCCTTGTCACACTTTTCCACAATTTCACGAACCCCCTCTCCCCCCTCGAAGCGTTACATCATTTATGAATGACCCCTAAAGCTTATTTCTGATTTCTAATTTAAAAGTGGGGGAAAATAACTTTAAGAAAGGATTTAAGGAAAATCAGGTTACAGAAAATCAGAGAATCCGAAAGCTTTTGGTGGATTTCATCGAAGAAAGGCCGGTTGCAAAGTCTTGGTATTAAAAATTGAGAATATTCAGTGTAGTCCAGAAAAAAAGAAAAAAGAGGTGGGAAGGGGGAGGCTTACAGATAAGAGCATAAGTTATTGTAATGAAATAGTGGTGGGGGAGGGGGCTTTTGAAAAGTGGAGGGACGATCGTGTAAAATAACAAGAAGTTCCGTCTAGAACTATACGAGCCTACTTTCCCGTATACACCAGCTTCAAATTTATAATCTAGCTACCTCTCTCTCTTTCTCGTTTAGCTTTAGTTCTTAATTGCTTCAAATATGCCTTTTTCAACGGTTAATACAGATTCGTTCAATCATTTATTTATTCAGTCATTCATGTATTTATTCACTCATTTATTCATTCATTATTTTGTTTATTCATTTAATCTTTCATTAATTCAAAAATATTCTTGAAAATCCCGATCAAAAAAATTCTTAAGAAAATAGGCTCGTTAGTTCTGGATGAACTTTTTATCTGTACATGTTCTACGTCATAAGAGCTTTCTGATAAAGTTTGTTCCAAGCAAATCGGCCCGTTATATCAGGATTTATATAGGATTGAAATTTCCCCATAGGCACTATGTTAATTTTTTTTTTTTTTTTTTTGAACTGTTCAAAAATGAACAAAAATTGTTCAAATCAATATTTCACGCCAAGAACTTCTTCCAGTGAGCTTGTTCATTGGAACTTGGATCTTGTACCCAGAGTTTACATAATTTGCTTCATTTTCGCCCCTAGGCGCTAATGTTAAAATTTTTTGAACTGTTCAAAATTGAACAAAAAATTGTTCAAATCAAAAAATGAAATATGGAAATTAGATGTCCTCACCGAGATCTTTCCAATGCAAAAAGAATTTTTCGAATCGGACAATTCGTTCAAAAGTTATTAGGGGGGGGACAGACCGACAGACACACTTTTTCCCCATCTCAAAACCTTACTTTCAAATTTTTTATTTTTCAATCTTTATTTAATTACTTAATTTATTTTTGACTTTTCTTGATTTCTAACGATATTTTCACGATACATTAAGCCTTCTTTCATGCTTTATTATTATTTTTTTTTACTTTTACGGGAAAGTAGGCTAAAAAAAGAAGTGGACGCTCCCCCCCCCCCCCCCCCCGACTGAGAATACTCATTGCTTTTTGCTGTCAAGTGAGTATGTCATCTAAATGAAAAGGTTTAAAGGGAACTTTAAAGAAGAATTGCTCTTGTCCAGGGGTGTCCAGGAGGGAAGTTCATGGCGTAAAATGCGCCATTAAATTTTTGACACCCCTTGGACCAGGGGGCATGTTTTCCTTGAGTTTCAGCCCTTTTGAAGGGGTTTTTTTTGGAGGGGGACTTCGTACCTATTAGTATGCACCATCTTGCTTAGGGGGTTGGCACCCATGTATTGTCAGTTACAAGTTTTAAAAATAATCTTGATAGCTCTGAACTGCATATAATGAAGCGGTTTTAGTAATTATTTTTAATTTCTCATTTATTGTACTTAATTGTAATATTTAAAAATATTTCCCCTTGATTGTTTATTTTATTGAAGCGTTTTCTTTTACAAAGGCTTAATCTTTGACCCTTCTCACTTAATATTTTAGGATTTTATTCTAAATATTTAAGTAGTGTAATTGCTTTACATTAGACCGGCAAAAACAAAAGTCGCCACTCTTTTATGATAATCCATCTGTTGGAGTTAACTGAAGTCAGCTATATTATACAATGCAATATTAGTTATTAGTATTATGCTATTAGTACTAATAACTTATGCTATTAGTCTGTCAATAACAATAAAAAATTGTTGCATTAATCATTTACTTAATTACATAATTGTTCAACTAATCTTTATTTGTTAAGTCACTTCACAACCTAACTGTTCCACTTTCCTGAAATAATTAAATTTACAATAAATGGAATTGAAATAATTCAATTAACACATATATTTAAAATAACTTTATTAATCATAACCTATGTCATTTTTCTTTTAACTGCTGTTATTTAATAGTATTAACATGAATGTATTGAAAATTGCTTAATAATAAAATAACTAATAACCATTTAAAGACTATTCAATGCTGCTTTCAAAAACATGCTAGCCATTTTATTTGTGCTACACAATGTGAAAGGATAAATGTATTTCAGAAAGTTATGCGCAATTATTGTCGTTCAAAATAAAAATAAATCTGAAAGCATAATATGATCAGCCAATTGCGAAGAAATTTTCTCTATGTTCATTATATATAAAAGTATGCGTATGTATGAAAAGTTGTATCTTAAAGAGCAGCTTCAAAGTCTGAATGTGTTACTACCAAAAAAACGATCTTTTTATTTTTTCCTCTGTATTAAAAACGTTTTAATGGCAAATACATAACCCTGCATCGTATTTTGATAGTTTCTTTTGCCCTCAACACTTAAATATTTATCTTTCTTGAAATTCAAGTCTTTAACGCGATGATATTGCTATGGTTAGACCTTTAAATCCTCGCTTTTAAGTACATGCTAACAGCGCCAATTGACTGAAGTGGCAGAAAATGTAAGTTCTGCTTGCACGCACTTTTTCGCTCGTTTGGACAGCCGCTATAAGATCGCAGGCAGCCATGGTATTACTTATCTATAAAGCGAGATTTATTTAGCTTCAATTTAAAGTGTTGTTTTTAGTAAATGTAAGAATGGGAAGTCATTTTTTAAATGATATAAAAGTATCAAGGGGCAACTGCTGTTAAAATATCGCTAAAAATAAATGAAAAATAAAGAGGTGAATATCCATTAATTTCTGCATGTCATTTAGTATAAAAATTAAATTTTAATATTTTTTATTTTGTTAATTGATAAAGCATTGCGTGCAGAGTATTACACAGCATTTCGGCATAAACTTAATCGACACTTTTTTTTTTTTTGACTAATTAACGTTATCTCAAAGCGGGCAGAAGTTATGGAGATAATAGTGGAAAATCAAAAAAAGTCTGTGCACATTAGTTATGAGTAGAAAAATTTCAATATACACACTGTGTTAAAGAATTTTTAAGAGTAGGTTTATAAAATAAAATAAAAACTAATAATTATATTTTTCAAGTACTTTTATTCAAAATAAGCTCCGTCGGCTTCAATACATTTGTTACAGCGGTTTAACAACGATTTGGATGCCTGTTCTAGCTCACATTGTGGGACTGCCTCCAAAGCTCGCGTCGAAGCTGCTTGTGTAGTGTCAATGGCATCAAAGTAAAAAATAAAGTAAATAAGTGAACTGAGGTTTTGGCGGTGGTTCAGCTGATAGTGAAGGAGTTTCACGAATGCTCGATAACACAGATAGAGCCACTGTAAGCTGGGTTCCTTCTGTAGTCTTAAAAATTCTTTGACACACTGTGTAGAAAAAGCTTCGACGCGAGCTTCGGAGGCAGCAGGCCCTGACTATCGCACGGGCACCCAGGGCAGGAAAATTTTTCATCATATCATTATTTACGTTTCTTTTTATAAAATCATAATATAAAGTAACCGGTTTAATTAATAATAACAACTGATAAGTCTTCATAATAGCAGGTTAGCCTTAATAATAACCAATTTCACATTAACTGTAGCACACACATACATGCATGCATATATATATATATATATATATATATATATATATAATTTTTTTATATATATAATTTTTTTTTTATATATATTCTCTATTTCATACATATATATATATATTTAAGTAAGTGAATCATTCAAAAGGGGGCAGGAAAAATTGAAAGTGCCCTGGGCATAAAAACTTGTAAGTCGGGCCCTGTTAGGCAGTACCACAATGTGAGCTGGAGAGGGCATTCGAATCGTTGTTAATCCACTATAAAAAATGTATTGAAGCCGAAGAAGCTTATTTTGAATAAAAACACGTAAAAAATATATATAGTAACTAGTTTTTATTTTATTTCATAAACCTAGTCTTAAAAATTCTTTGACACATTTTGAACAAAGAAAAAGGTAATTTTATCCTGACAAAATTAAAATCAGCTATGGCAAGAAAATGAGATAAATTTAAGCAAGTAGCAGCAGTGACAAGTAGTAAATATCTTTCTATCCGTTTCTCATCCTGTAAATAATTTTGCAGCTTAAAAAAAGGTAAAGTAAGTTAAAGTAAAGTTAGAGAATGGTAAGTTTATATTTCTCAGCAAGGGTCCGTTCATAAATGATGTCACGCTTCATTCCCATATATTTGACCCCCACCCCCCGCTCTGTCACAATATGTACCACTTCAGCGGATCCCCCTTTCCCTTTGTCACATGTCACGCTATGTTGCATAATGCACGATGCCACACTTCCTTGTTACCCCCTTCTCTCCCCTTGTCACACTTTGTCACAATTTCATGAACCTCCTCCCCCCTCGAAGCGTGATATCATTTATGAATGCTCCCCAATCAGGTTGGCTGTTGCTACTAAATGTAACTGCTCATTCTAATTTTAATAGTCCCTCTTGTAGCCTTATGGTACAGTTAATGTTCCCATGAACACAACTGATTGTATGATAACCGAGTGATTTCAATTAATTAAACACATGTTTGCGTAGCATTAAATCAAACAGTCGCATACGTACCCGCACAAGATATTATTAAGCCGACATACTCTGACGTTTCAGTTCCAATCTGTAAATCTAATCGTACAATCTATCAGCTATTGCGACAGTAATGTTGCAATAATTACAGCGGTAGATCCAGCATTTTTAACAGGGTCCGTTTTTTGTGAATTTTGAAAACATTTTTGTAAAAATTCATATATTTTTGTGAAAATTCAAAATTTAAATATACGGTGTTTAAAAAAAAATATTATTAATTGCCGCATTCGGTAAAAAGTACGTTTTGATCGTTTAAAATTTTAGAAGGGTCCGCTTTGATTGGTTGGAATTTTGTGAAGCGTCCGTTTTGATTGGTTGGAATTTTGTGAAGGATCCAAAAACCGACCTGAATTTCCTCTGGCGCGACCCATGAATAATGTTACTTTGCTATATTTGTCATCTAAAAAATTTTATTTAGCACCGATTCATTGATCACTATGTACCTGTGTAATAATGCAAATGTATAAATGCCATGTGTTTTCCAAAACGGACTCCCTATTACGACGTAGTTTTTAAATTTAACGATGCACAATAATAAGAAAATGTAATTTCTTCAGACCCAAATCTTCAAAAATATTACAAAACCCTTTGCCAACTATTACACTTAAGTGATATGAGTCGTCTAGTTTCAAAACCAGCTACATCCAAAAAAAATGAAATTTTTCACGGCGGGCAAAAAACTAATATCTAAGAAATTCGAATTTCTAGCTAAGAACATTGGGATAGACTTTTAACTTGCTGAAATTTTAACACAGAAATAATTTTTCCTTGGAAGATATTTGGCGGGTGAAAAAGAAGAGCTGACAAGCATGGTCGATAGGGGGGGGGGGGGGATCTGGTTTTGTAACTAACCGGTACATTTCAAACACACTTCTTAGCATGATGTAGCTGCTTCAGAAACTTAAAAAAATAACACCATATGAAGATTATTTTAAACTATTAGAAAGTAAAAAAGTTGAAATCGAAAAAAAGTGGATGTATCTGGTTTTGACTCTAGACGACTCATATCAAACATCACAGTATATGTCATGATATTTTTAGGGGCTGTGTATATAAGTTGAAACATGTATCTAATAATTTATCTTTTTCTTTAAATAATTGCAGTAGTAGCTTATAATACTGCAATTTTTATTCTTAAACGTATCAAATTAAGTTTTAGGATAAATGTAAACTTCTACTACTAAAAATGAGATAATAAACTACATTTTAAGCACAACATTTTTTAAAAAATTGCGGACACACGTTCCTTGGGTTTTGTCGGATGTCTTTGCATCCATGAGATTACTTCGTTTTGCTTGGAAAAAAAATATTTCTTACAATTCCGTAACACGTGTCAGCAATTTTTATTGCAATTTTGTACTTAAAACATTGCATGTTAACTTTTTTTTGCTTTGTTACTATTGCTTCTCTTTTTGTTCAACTTAATATGAAACCATTTTGAGAAATTAAAAAAATAATAAATCTTTTAGAATTCTGAAAGTGAGATCAATAATAAATAAATAAATAGAAATTAAAGGTTAAGATTTAACGAACCCCAGTTTCCTGGGGATCTCATACGCGGACCTCAGGGCTGAGTTTCATATCAAATAATTTTATATAAACTGAAAGATTTTCAAAAGATTAAGATTCCCAACTAAGTTAAGCTAATTTTTATTAAATGTCTTTATAGAAAGCTAGCATCATATATTGTTTTAAAAAGGGGGCAAGTAAACTCTTTTTTACACAAAATGAAAAATTGAATATCTAACAGGGATAGCAGCGAATCTTGTATTCGAAAAAGAGAAGGGATTCAGCATTTGGCGCATTTATCGTGATCTTGCTGAAATTAAACGACCTGTTTGAATAAATTTGCGAGAAACTGAAAGGTAGTCCATTCAACTCACCAAAAGATCACGTCATTGCATTCAGAAACGCTTTCATATTGACAGCCTATGCTTTCACACCAAAAGTGACTAAGACATTTTGCCTCCGTCGCTGCAGACTGTTGCTATGTTATCAAACAAACAACGATGACATATGCCAATGAACCAATCATTGAAATCTCCCTTGTAATAACGAAATACAAAATGCCAATCAGTCAACGCGAGGGAGTGGTTTTGAAATTGCGTTGAACCAATGACATTCTCTGAAAACTTTTGTCTTTGTATTATGTTGCTGTTGCGTTCAGCGTGAAAGCGCCCGAACACCGGTAAAACTTACACGTGTTTTCGAGTAACAATGAACCCCTTTTCAAGAGCAAAGAGGTAGCGTTGCGACAGAAATAGTAGTCGTTTTTCTCGTTTCATTTCCCCTGAAGAAAAGGCTCCTTATAACTTCGACATAAACGTGTGCAATTTTCGTTTCAAACGAGTCTCTTATTTACTATGGGTCTTTACATTAAGTCAAATACATTAAAGCGCTGTGTGAAAATATCGCCCACTACTAAGTACTTTTCTCCACCAGACCCCTACCTGTTAGCCGAGGCCTTAGGATTGCTTTACGCACGGGGAGAGGTATTGGGGTCTACGGATTTTACATGCACATATCCCAAAGTATACATGGTGGTCTTCAGTGGGTATCGAACGCGCGACCTTCCAGGTGGAAGTCCGACGTGCTAACCACTAGACTACCACGGCCCACGCATAGTATGGTACTGGAAATGAATTTTAGCAAAAAATGGAGAAGCAGTTGAGTCTGTGAGGTTTTTAATAAAAGCAATACGAAGATGCAGATGTTAGAACAGGCTGATGACTGTGAAAATAAAGGCCACGTGCAAAAATAAATCCAACAAAAAACAAATAAATAATTTTATGGCAACATGCCTATATTTTAGCTAAACAGAAAGTAAAAAATCAAACAACTAGTATGCCTGTGAGAAAATTGTAAACATAATTAAATTACGTTAGTGTAAGTTGGAAGTATTTCGAATCTGAATGTCGACAGGTGCGTAAAGAATATAAACAAGCACAAATAATTTTCCATGTTTCGAGATAAATGAATTAATTTTCCTCTTATTTGAAACCGTAAAACTTCAAATATCTCTCGAACCTCATATTTCTAAATTAAATTTCGAAACGAAATAAATTCTTTGGTAAATGTTTTCCCCAATTCCGGCAAAAACGCGCTAATAAAATTTTAAGTAACACTCTCGTTTTTCGACTGATTTATTCCAATTACTTTAATGTCACTTCCTTCACAGAGCTAAAACGCAATAAATATTTCCAACTCTGTCAATAAAACATTCGTTTCTAATTACTTCTTTTAAATTTCGAAAACGAAAGAAGCGACACAGAAAATTTTGTAATATATACCGCTAAATTAGTTTCTGTTTTTTTTTTTTTTTTTTGAAGTCCAGTATATTTTGCTGCTTTTCTAGGATTTAAATTGGGAACTTAGAAAAGCCTGCTATTTGCGCTTTTTAATTAAAATAGGAAAAACTCATTTATACGGAAGTCTTGCTTAAATTTATGGTAAATCACTTCGCAAACAAAACCGCGAGCGAAAAAAAAATTGTTTGTTTTTAAATCAGTTTTTACGCCATAGTAAGAGGTGATTAGAATACCTCTACTTTGAAATTTTTTTTCTCTGCACTGAATCTTAAAGCTCTAGTTTCTAGAAAATAGTAGAAAATTAAAATGTAATAATGTCTCTTAAATTTAAAAAAAAATGTGTCATTTTTATTAAACTCGAAAAAGTATGCATTTTATGGCTAGACTTAGGAAAAAAATAAATATATTTCCGTACTATTAAACTTTATGTAAAACAAAAATATCAATATTTATTTTTGAAAAAAAAAAAAACGTGAAAAACGAAATTCATTTAACACTAGATTTACCGGGCCATTTTCAACTACATAGAACCGCGTTTATTCGGGACTTGACTAACAGAGTTCCTGGTTAACCGAGGTACGTTAGTCCTTGAAGAAAAAAGTGCCATTTTTTATAATTATTTAGTTTTTTTGGCGATCCGATGGTCGTCACTGACTAACGTAAATTGCTTTTTCATCTTGCTAGTGTTCGTGTAGGATTTATCTATTTTCGTTTGTACTGTACTGTATTGGTTGCGTGGTGAGTGCTAAACGCATACGAATTGTTGCGTCCCTGGAGACCAAATTACAAGCCATCAACAGACTCGGTAAAGGAGAGACAATTAAAGAAATGGCTGTAGATTTAGGTGTGAGAGAATCATCCTTTCACAATATGTACAGAAAAGCAATTTTTTTACATCTTTGACTACGTTTTCATTCATTTCATCTGTTTTTACCCACGTTTCCCTCTAGATTTGGACGGAGTCCGTGTTACCGAGTTTTCGATTATCCAAGGTACCCTCGGTCCACAGTACCTCGGATAACCGAGGCTCTACTGTATTTCTAAAGTTTCATTTTATACCAAGTTGCTACTAATTATAATAAAATTTTCAGTCACATTAACTTGTCCTACTTGCCGTGTACTAGAAAAAACCAATGCAATGGAGGAAATTTGCCGCTAGAGGAACTCATGAGCGAGCATCGTTGTCACGTGATATCCGCCCTTTGTTTACTAAGATTTTCAATTGAGTTCTACGTGGAGTTCATTAGGCAAAATGAGTTATCTTAAAATTAATTAGACTATGTTCATAGCTTTTTCTGATTTTTACCCAGTATTTACATTTAATTTAATCATTATAAAAGAAATTTATTAATTGTTACAATAGTTACAGTGTTGCATTTAGTGTTAATTTTATGTAATGTAGAACTTTATTCAGGCCTAGTTCTTAATTAGATTTATCGAACTCCATGTAAAGCGATGCTACGTCTTCCTTTCTTTACATTGCTTTCATCGGTGCCACGTGACCAATGACGTTGCTTGAATTGCCTCCATTGAAAGTTACACTATAATTAGTTAAATGCTCCGCTTAAACATCACGGCAACCTGTAAACCCGAAAAACAACATTATTTACTCCTACTGGGAACAGGCATGGCGGTGTCGTGGTAAGGCGCAGGCCTCATACGCCCACAAACGTGGATTCAAATCCGGCCATGTTCGCATCTTTTCAAGACGCAGAAAATCGTCTGCGCCCATGCCACATGTTAAAGATCCCTTGAGTATCTATGTGGCTTGTATATTCTCGGCTAAATTAAATTCCTGGTGCAATTTCGCATCGTCAGAGCCCAAGTACTTAGCCCTCCACGTGCAACGTAAATGTGCCGAGAAATGCTCATCCCGCGATTTTCACGGGCATGAGCTTTTTAAGTGTATTTAAAATATTATCCAGCTGTTTCGTCGTTAAAACAACAGTAATGCAACCTCTCAAGTATTTAGACATTAAATAACATTTTATTCCAGACATGCGCTTTAGTTGCTTAAAAGTAGACCAGTTTTTAGTGAATCGAATTCGATAAAAGAAACGAGCAGTCAGAGAAGTAACCTTCCAGCGAATAATCTAGATGCCAAAATTGTCATGTGGCAAAGGCATCCGCCGATTGCGGTTCTAGTAGAAGAAATTGATGACAAAATTCTAGGTCTGCAAAGGTTTATGACCAATACGCAGTCCCGTTTAAAAGAAAAAAATAAAAATAAAAACACCTACTAGATGAAAGCATAAAGTCTGACTTTTTTTAACCACTTAAACGCATTTGCCCGTGTCTGAGACGGGCGAAAATTACCGGAAAATTGGACCATGCCCGTGCGGTATTTTATTTCTAATGCCCGCCTGAGATCGGTTTACACATTGTTTGTATAATATATTTTGTTTATGTAACTTTTACACCCCCCCCCCCCCCCCACACACACAACAACCTGAAATTGCAAAGAATAACTTACACTATACTAGTTTTTCAGAAAAAAATTCGTGCTTTAAGGAGGAGCCAGTACCCAAAAATGTTGAAGAACAATAAAAAATTTTTATTGGCTTATGTAGTAAAATAAATCTTTAAAAATGTTCCCTGAAAGTTTCAGAAAAATTGAAGCAGTATTTATTGATTTATTATTGATTTTATTACGGTATGAGGTGCCACCTTTTCATTACAAAATCGTAACTGTGCTGAATATAAACCCCATATTTATTTATTTTTTTAATAAAATAAGCAAGCAGGAGCACTTTCATCGTAACTGTAACTGAAAAAAAAAAGGTTCCTTACTTGAAATTTTGATAAAGAAAGGATTTAAGTTTTTGCAAGCCGAAAACTTAAAATGCTATTTATTTTCTCTCACTTTGTTTTTTGTGCATTTGATCTGAATTAAAATGCAAAGGCTTTTTTATATTTGTATCTATAATGTTGATTTTTTCCCCACATGTTCCTGAAACTATATATAACAAATCTATGCTCTACTTTTATGATAACTTAAGTACTTTTTTTTTTAAATTCTTTTCGAAGTTTTTTTTTTTTTTTTTTTTTTTTTTTTGCGTAACTTCAGTTGTTTTTTTTTTTTTTTTTTTTTTTTTTTTTTTTTTTTTTTTTTTTTTTTTTTTTTTTTTTTTCAAAAAGTATTTGACTTGAATATGTAATGAATAAATAAAAAATATTTTGAGACTTTACGCCAATTTTTAAAAAGAAGATGCATTTTTAAAAATTGCTAATTTTCTTTAAAAAAATTAAATTATTCAAATTATATTTTAAAAATCCAGTTTTTTTTAATATTAAATTTCTTATGAAGTGATGAAGTGATGAACATGACATGGGACAAAAATTGTAAATTTAAACCCCATAACGAAAAAAAAAATGGTCCCATGGTACCCGCCCCTTAAGGGGGTAATGGCTTGCAAGTGTAGAAATACGCAACTGATGGGAGCAATCGTTGTCATATGCACTTCAAGATTTCCTCGTGTGTAATAAAAAAAAACTTATATGAGTTTTGGTTGTATCGCCATCATTGTATGAGTCGTAATTAAACTCATTTCGAGCTGTGCTCAAGCGTAATAATATATTCATTACAAGAGTTTTGTATGAATCGTTGTCAAACACATTACAAGATTCACTCATGCTCGTTTCTAATGCAAGCGCTGAATGCTAACAGCCTAATTATTTTGAAAAAATATCTCCCTAAAAAATAAGGAGATTAAAAAATTGAACAAAGAACTTCGTTTTAAAAGTTCTAATCAAAGACTTCGAGAAATATACCTAAAGACTTTTAATAAACACTTAAACAACATCTCCAGGAAATTCATTTTCATATTTTTTGTCTTTTCTAATTTTTTCTTCCCATGTAATTGTTTGTTTGCGTAATTCAAAAAAGCAGTTGTTCAAGTCCTTTTATTCTAACATTCAAGTAAAAAACACGTTCCTTTATTCACTAAATTAAACAATAAGGTCCTTTTTGAATTAAGAAAACAAAATGCTATATTGACAAAAAACAAGATTTGCAGAAGCTAAAACAAACAGTCCCAGGTTTTTCTACTACCATTTTAATTTCCTACAATTATTTAAAATGGTATAATTAAGAGTGCTTCTTTTTTAGTAAACGGCGCAGACAAGTTTTGCCGTTAAAAGTAAGTTTAAACGGATTCATATGTGAAACTTTCAGACAAGTTTCATACATGAATCCCGAATCCGTTTATTAATTTTGATTACAAAAATGACTATAAAATATTTTGAAAAAAATTGTTTATCAGCTGATACCTAATTAATACTTCAATGTGATTAAGTCTATACCCGCAATTGCAAAAACAAAGTTTTTTTTAATTATTATTTCAAAGACAAAATGATGCAACATTATTTTTCATGAGGTTTTGAACCAAAACTAAATAGAAGGGAAAAATAGGCTGTCAACCCTCTAAAAGTAAAAATTGGTTTCTTAAATATGAAACGAACGAAGCCATATGAAAATGGTGTTGTACAACAAGATAATAAAAATGAATGAATTTTATATTCATTTTTTTTAATTGCGTAACTACTTAACTTCGTTCTAACACCAACTAATTACCTGTTGAATTTCAAGAGAAGACGTAAAAATGTCAATGAAGCTGGGGCACAGCAAAAAACTAAGTTTTGATTGTACAACGAGTGCCTTTTTTTTTTTTTTGTGGTACTTGTTAAAAATGCGAAAACTCTTCTTTCGATATTTATTATTATAATATATATATAACATTTCCTTTTCTTTCTAATAGGGCTACGTATGGTCACTAACATTAGCAGACCTAGTGCGTAATCGGCATCCATTTTTTTCAAGTAGCACCACTGTCGGTGGATGCCATTGCCACTGAGAATTTAGACGCTCAATTTCCCTGAAGAGTTTCTTATTTGTTTACTTGATAGCTGAAGGCGCCAGCATACACAACACAAATTTGGCATCCATTAAAGGACCTCTTCTTAGATGATTTCAAATCTCAAATTTAAGAGAAGCGGTACATTTATAGACCGTGGGTCTATTTTTCGTCATTAGCCTGCATGATAAGCTTTAAAATGAGGGGTAAATGGAAGTTGATAAAAGGATAATGAAGAACTTGTGGACCGCCAAAAAAAATGGGCTAGAGAAATAATATATTGTTACGGGTTCGTCTTCTTATTTTACTTTGAACTTCAATGACTACTTCCTTATACAAAATCAGAGAGAAATTTATTTTATTAACTATTTACACTACTACATTCAAATTTCTCATAAACATACCTCTCGGAGTTCACACATTAGCGTAAAACCAACGGTAATCCCGTATTTCTTAACCAAAATACGAAAAGAACCAAGCACGAAGCTTGCAGCACAACGGCTCAGACTTTTATCAGGCACTCGGCCAAAGTATACAACGTAACCGACTTTCAGAACTCCGAACCCCTACTCCTAAACTTCTCGCCGGAGCTATTTATCTACCATCGCGGATCACGTCACAGACCCATTCCAGAAATTTCCATCAAAGACTAGAATTGTCTATCACGCGATCCGAGATGGCGCCAAGATTGGCGAGAAACGACATCGGTACCCCGAAAATCGTAACAATATATATATTTATATCATTAAAAATTCTCCGTTGAGCCCAATGTTTATTATATACAGCATTTGTTTACTAATTTATTTATTTAATTGATCTAAACTGAATGAAAAAAAAAAACTATTTAAGAAGAAAAAAGCATGGGAAAGAAATTATACAAAAAATGATCGGAAATGCTTTGCGCTAAACTATGAGTATGAGGGAAAAAACAGCGAAAATAAGCGCCCAAATTGTCAAAACAATAATGCAAATAGCTATTTCGAGGCGACAATCGAGCGTCTTCATCAGTGCAGGAAACAAAAAGTGCTCAGCACACAACAATAAGCTTGTTGTGTGGTCTTCTTCATTCCTTTTCTTTGTTCCTATTGGTTAATCTATAATCCTACGCATTTTGTATAGGGACTGGCTGTTGAGAATCTGTTCACGTGATTCTGTGTGGGTGGAGTTTCAAATACGTCGTGTCATACCACGTGATTCATCCTCTTGTCTGATGTAACCAGAAGAAGAATTACAATAATACTTGAATTTTTATGCAACTAGGTTGGAGTATTTTTCTAGATACACTCCCTCCAGAATTTCACGAACTGATATTTTTTTCAGTCTAATTTTTAGTTTTAGTTGTTATGTTTAAGTTTATTTGTTAAATAAAATCAATGAAAAGACAAACTAGGACTTTTAATTGGTACCATCACTACACTGATACTTTTTCGTTCTCGAATCAAGAATAAAGCATTTTTTTCACCGGTTGTCTGTCTCGTTGTTGTTCGTTCACAACTTTCTTGTTGTGTGTTGATCACTTTTCTTTCATGCACTGATATAGAGGCTCCATTGTACAGTTCTACCATCAACCAAAGCGATCTGCCTGGCAGAGTGCCAAGAATAATCCTATCGTGTTCAAAGGGAGGAACTGCTGGTATACGAATGTTCCATTTTTGTTCTCGTTCTGGTTCGTTTAGTATACTTGATTTCTTCCGAACTGATGCTATCTGCCAGTTCATAAATTGAGTTGCTTTCAACAAGCGGAGAAGCAAACATTCTGATTCTCGTACTAAATAAACATACAGCAAAACCTGTAAAGTTGACCACTTTAATCAGGAACGGAATTAGCCCTGCACCCTCTACAAGTTGATCACTAAAGTGCTGTACCGCAAATTTTCAACATACACAGGTTTTACTGTACTTGCAATACGGTCTTCCCTAAAACTCGAATGGATTCGTCCTTTTCTGTCTCTTTTCATTTCCCGCAAGGAAAATATTAAACCAAGATCAAAATAAAGTTTTATATTGAAAAATATAGCATTATTTGTGTTGCTAATGTAGAAGCGATCGATCACAAGATCTAACTATTAATTTCAAAGATAGTAAATGAAAAATGTTTTTAACAGTACAAATGACTTCCGCAGTGCTATCTATAAAGCAATTAACTAACTAAAATGGAAGTTCAGTTATTATTGAGAAACGATAGGAAATTAATTCCATAAGTTTGTAAAAGATGTCGTGATTAAGTACGTTCGAATAATCACCGTTCTTCAAGCGGAAACTTGATGCAATGAGAACCAAAATGTTAATATAGATGCATAAACAAATGGAGAATCAAAACAATAATAATATTAGGGTAGCAAAAAAATGGTAAATTCAAATTTGAATAACGAAAAACCCAAAGCTTCAATTTAAAAAATATATATAATCACAGTAATAAATAAATTGAATGAATAAAAATAAATAAAATTCCAATTAAAAAATGGAATTGAAATACTGTATAAACAGACTACAGAATGATAAGCATTCGATTGATATATTTTTTTTTTTAATAAGAACGAAGCTCACATTTTTAAGCTAAGAAAATAACAAACAGAAAAAAAATCAAACTGGTGTTTATGTAACTTTAACCATAGCTGATTAGTAAATTATTCACCGCAGAAGGAAATAAAAAACGATTTCTGTGCTTTGTAATGATTAATATAGTTTAAAAGACAAACAAATAACGACAGTTGAAAAAAATTCGAAAAGTTCGTAGTTTTTTGAGCGTTACGGCAGCGACCACAGCTGTTCCAAATGTGCAATTTTGGATTCGTACAGCTGGAACACGAAGTTCTGATACTTGGAAGCTCTTACGCATGACAGAAAAAGTCAAATTCATTCGAGTTTCAGGGAAATTCGTTCTGCGTTTGCGTTTACTAGAAATCAGAATGCTTGCTTCTCTGCTTGTTAAAAGGAACTAAATTTATAAACTGCCACATGGCATCAGTTCGGAAGAAATCAAGTTTGCTAAATGAACTAGAACGAGAACAGGAATGGCACTTTCCTCATACCAGCAGTTCTTCCCTTGAACATGAATGGATTCGTCTTGGCACCCTGCCAGACAGCTCGCTTTGGCTGATGGTAAAACTGTACTTCAGAATTGTAAAGCAGGGTGAGTGAACTCTTACCCTCCCTCTCGCTGCTGGCTACCGCTTGCTCTACACCAGCGGTTCCCAATCTGTCTTTTTCGTGTACCACCATTTTTCTTACAAACCATTTTGCGCGTACCACTGCTAATATAACTTTATTATATAGAGTAGAACACTAATAGATTATACATTGTTTTTTTTTTTTTTTTGCCCACAGTTTGGGAACCGTTGCTCTACACCAAAAGGCATCAGTTAATTTCATTGGGCAGTCCATTTCAAAATTTCAGAAATGTAACGATTTGGTGTTTAGATTCTGACGATGTAGACATTAACCGTTTTAAACCACAGTGACTTTTTTTTCTGACAAAAAGCACGCTTCTGCATTTCAAGTGCAACTTACTAATGATGCATGTAGAGTAGCGTTTCCCAACCGGTGGTTCGCGAACCTCCAGGGATTCGCGAAAACAACACTGCAATGGCGGAATATTTAATTGCCAACGTTAAAGCAAAACGAAGTAACAAATTTACTTACGTATTAGGACGAAATGGAGAAATGATTCTTTTTAATAAATTGTTTTTCCGATAATTGGGTAAAACTTGTGGATGGCATACGTACAAAATTTGAAATGCATCCATTGAATATTGTGCCTTAGAAATAATTGCTTTTACTGATAAAATGCTTTTTGTGAAGTTAAAATCTACTTAGATGTCTCCTTTCAAAATAAATAAAATGGCACTCTAAAAACCATGAAAGTATTTCAGATATCGGTTTCATCTAAAATGTATGCGCTTTGATCCAAATTTCTATGCGCATTACCACGATACAGGATAGTTGCACTAAATATATTTTTGTTTAATTAAATGAAATAATTTAATTGAGAACGAAAATATTAAGGTAAGATATATCAGGTGTTAAAATGCATAGAAAATATTGAGACAAATCGTGGGAACACAACAAGGGAATAGAAAAAGTTTTAATTCGATAGTAATACAGAAACGTTTAAGTGCGTCCTAACCATCAAGCTGTGAATAATCATCCAAACCCTAATGACACATGACAGAAGTTATTAAACATAAAAACTTTTGGTAACAAGATTCGGCAAATACATTTATTTCTCGGTCAATTTTGGCTCACAGCTTTAGAAGAGTGAAAAACAAAAAATAATAACGAAGCCTAATTGATTGGAAAGACATCTAAAATGCAATTAGTGCATTAACTGTTGAGAGAAAAATGCAATAATTATTTCTCTCGTGCTTATTCAGCGTTTTTATTGATTCTTTCAGTATTAATTTTGCACATTTGAAGTTACTTAGCGTTTGCTAGCGGTTAGGTATTTCAGTAACTTCAAGCCATACTATTAAAAATGCACCAATTTCTGCGAAAATGTATAAATGTGATAGACCTTATTACCTTATTCGATGACAGAAAATGTTGGGTATGGCTGCGTCATGGACAAGGAAGTGTGTTGTACGTGAATACGTTTATGTAACGGGCTATATATTTAAAAAAAAAAGTTTTTATTTATGCATTTAGAATAAAAGCAAGGAAACAAATAATTATTGTGTTACAATATACCTTTATTAATTAATAACTTTATAGTTTTGGTTTTTCGACGCGTATAAGCCGACATTATCTATATATTTTTGATATTTTTTTTTTTATTCTAACACCTCATTATATTCACTGTCACTATTTTAAACTAATGTTTAAAAAACCAATCGATAGATTTTGACGACAGCTGATGATTAAAACTTAAACGAACATCGTAGCTTTTACGAGTCAAAAGCTATACTAATTGCAAATTTGAATACGCAGCAAAATAACCACAAAATGGCTGTGCTTCCATTTTTTCCCTCTTTACCCCCCGCGATGCGTCACTGTTCGTGATGAATTCTTTGATCCTTTCGCTATCCAGTGGTATTTTTTAGCCTACTTTCCCGTAAAAGTAAAAAAAAATAATAATAAAGCATGAAAGAAGGCTTAATGTATCGTGAAAATATCGTTAAAAATCAAGAAAAGTCAAAAATAAGTGAAGTAATTAAATAAAGATTGTAAAATAAAAATTTGAAAGTAGGGTATTGAGATGGGGAAAAAGTGTGTCTGTCGGTCTGTCGGTCTGTCTGTCTGTCGGTCTGTCCCCCCCTAATAACTTTTGAACGAATTGTCCGATTGGAAAAATTCTTTTTGCATTCGAAAGATCTCGGCGAGGACATCTCATTTCCATATTTTACTTTTTGATTTGAGCAATTTTTTGTTCAATTTTGAACAGTTCAAAAAATTTTAACATTAGCACCTATGGGTGAAAATGAAGCAAATGATGTAAACTCTGGGTACAAGATATAAGTTCCCATGAACAAGCTCACTGGAAGAAGTTCTTGGCGAAAAATATTGATTTGAACAATTTTTGTTCATTTTTGAACAGTTCAAAAAATTAACACAGAGCTTACGGGGAAATTTCAACCCTATATAAATCCTGATCTAACGGACCGATTTGCTTGGAACAAACTTTATCGGAAAGCTCTTATAACGTAGAACATGTAGAAATAGAAAGTTTATCCAGAACGTACGAGCCTATTTTGCTATGAAATTTTTTGATCGGGATTTTCAAGAATATTTCTCAGTGACTCAATGAGTGAAATAATGAATGAATGAATAAATGAAAAAGTGAAAGAATAAATCAATGAATAAATGAATGAGGAAAAGAATGAATGAATAAATTATTGAACAAATGAAAATATAAATAAATGAGTGAATAAATACATGATTGCGTAAATGAATAATTAAACACTTGAATGAGGTAACGAATGAATGAATAAATGTATGGCTGAATAAATGAAAGAATGAATGAGTGAGTGAATGAATATGTATTATCCGTTGAAAAAGGTATATTTTCAATAATTAGAACTAAAGATAAATAAGAAAGAGAGAGAAAGAGATAGCTAGATTATAAATTTGAATTTGGTGTATACGGGAAAGTAGGCTCGTATAGTTCTAGACGGAACTTCTTGTTAATTCTGGATGTAGAGGATACTACAACGCCATACTGTTTCCCCCGATTTTGTTATTATTAGATTTTTTGGATTGCTCCCGTATGGTAGCAAATTTAAAGACGTTTCACGTCAAAAGTAGGATTAAACATAAATTTAGCATAAATGTTCGTTTTTCCTTTCTCTCAGATGCTCTCTTCAGTTCAACAGCGCGTTGCTTTGCATTTATATTAACATCAAACCAATCTCCGCAGCGTTTCCTTGCAGAATTTTGACAGATTTTTGCAGGCCACCTTACGTCACATTGCAGTCATCACGTCTTGCAGAAGGAGAATTTCACTGTCGATCAGTGTGCAGCTCATGCCTAAAACACCCCAGCTGCTATTTGAATAAACCCAAAAGATTTACATTTTCGTCACGGTAAAAATACGAATGTACTTTTCTCTTCAGCATGCACACAGGTAACGTGTCAACAAATACAATCTTGAAGTGTGATTCAAATTTATCTCCCTCAGATTAGATGCTGTTATTAATGGTAGTTTTATGTTTATTTTATTTTATTTTTTATTTTTTTTTTTTTTCAGTCATCATTTTGTTGGAAGATGCTCAAGCGGAAGGATTCTTATGATCAGTGTAGTTTGAATAATAGTACAGCTTGAAATTATTGAAAAACTCACGAGCATCAGCTAGCAAACGTTGTAGTAAGGGCTCGAAAATTATATTGCGCGACATGCCCGGAGCATGTAAAAATTCCGGGCATGAATCTTCTACCCAGCAGCGCCTATAATTTTATAATCAAATATTTCTTTCCAAAACTTTATTATTTCGTTTTTTATAGAGCATGTAAGTTGGGGAGTGGGAAGATAATTGTTGCAGCTTTTAACTGCAACAATTCAGAAGAAAAGAAAACATTCCTGTTTGATGGCTTTGTTTAGTGGGGGAAAAAGGGCTTTACTTAGAAATGCAATATTTTTACTTTCGAGAGCTCAAAATTAAAATTTTGGGAGACATAGAAAAAGCGCGATATATGCGAAAGAGCGATATAATGAGGGGTTACTGTATACGAATGACAATGATTTAACACTGCAAATAAAATTTGAATCCAAATTCTCGTATTTAAATAATTAAACAAGCTAGAACACGAATGTCCAGCACCATACCTTTAAGAGTGGAGATAGCGTCAAAAGGTTAAAAAGCGTCAGGCCGCCACGCTTTTAAACTGTGTAATAATAATTTCCCTCCTTTCACAGAGTCCAAAAATTATTTGACGCTCATTCAAGGTATTCCTCTCCACGGTAATCTTTAGCAAAAGGCAAAATATTAGCACGATTTACTAAGGGAAGATCACAACTATAGGAACAAGAATCAATTTTTTTAAGTATATTACTGATGGTTATATTTTTACAGCTTTTAGTTGGAGCTAATATTAAATCTCAGCTAACCAAATTTTATAATTATTGTACTTGTCAAGTAACCTAAACATTTCACAATCAAACGTGTGGTATTAAAATTCAGCGTATTAATTTGAAACATCATCATCTTTTTTGCCTAGTAAAAGTATTATTTATTCCTTAACCGCGTGTTTACTAATAAAAAAATCCTTATCACAGCTTTGCTAGTGTCACCCTAAAAGGATTAGACTTATTAATGAAAAAATTTTTTGAAATCAGTTTCTAGGGAACTGTCCTTTGAAAACATGACTTGCTAACACATTTTAGATTTAGCATGGATGTGTATATTGTGTAATAATCTTCTTGCAAAACAGTCACAGTTAGATTTACTATTTCGAAAAAATAGGGAGAAACATAAAATGTGTCTATTACATAAGTAAGTACAGTATTTTTTCTTCAAATGCATACAAAATTATTTGCTTTCAAAGTATTGTACATAAACTTTGAGTGATTTTTGAAGTTCAGCTTGTTTATGCTCAGCATGGAATTATTATCCAAGGAAAAAAAAAGAAGTAAAAACTTAGGAGTTAGTTGATCTGTTGAGTAATAGTATAATGAGCTCAAATCTGATTTCTTCACAACAATATTCTAAAGCCCTAATATCTACAAAAATTTAGAGATTTAATAATTTCCGGTTTCAGAAAATAGAGTACCGCAAACAAGTAAAGGAAATTCGTTTTTGGCAGAATCTAATTTTGATCCATAAAAACGGTCGAACCTTGAAAACATTTCGTTGTTACAAACAACAGGTTTGTTGCCTTGTTGTAAAAAGTTAGTGGAAGAATATGCATTGATATTAAAAACGTTTTTAAATTCCTTGGGTGGAGAGGAATGAACCGGGAGTTTTAAGAGATTTCATCGCCATGTAGAGAGTTATTGTGAGGTGTAGCTGAGTGATTATAGTTAAAACTGACTCCAATCATGACGAAAATAAAACTTTAATAATCACAAACATAACAAAACACTCACGTCGTAGCGAGCGATGAACTTCTACACACGGCGGGGATTTCCCGGCTGAGGTCAACAGAGTGAAGTTGTAGTAGTTAATCTTTCATTAAAAATATGACCAATAGAGGTCGCTACAGGAGTATCCTCCCAGTGAAAAGGGAGAACGACAAAATGATACAAAATACAAATGCTAATACACACAAAAATATTAATATACAATGCAATAACATAATAAAATATTACCATGAAATTTATATGTGCAAAAATTACATAACAGTAATTAATCTCTTTGGAAAATGGACATGGCGTCCACTACGAGTAGTAGATTTAGAGTTAATATCAGGCTTAGATTCATCTTTAGGAACTATAGATTGTTCTACAGAAGTAGGTATAGGAATTTGAATCTATAGATTCTGACAATACAAATACGCAGGTTTTAATCGGTCTATGGAAACCGTGATATTCCTATTATTGATTTTGAGGACACAATATTTTTCTTTCCTAGAAATCACAGGATGTGGACCAGTGTAAGGAGGTGAAAGAGGTAGTTTTACACTATCAACAGGTAAAAATACATGTGAACAGGTTTGCAAAGATGGATGAATATAAATAGGTTTTACAGAGTGAAGTTGTAGTAGTTAATCTTTCATTAAAAATATGACCAATAGAGGTCGCTACAGCCACTTACATCTACACGTACAGTTCGACCATCTGTATCCATCCATTTATACATGGAACAGTTTGGAGTTGGAGAGAAACTTTTACTTTGGATGTTGAGGTTTGGGTCTAATTGCACTGTACTAAGCGTCAGATAAGTATTCAAACAAATGTACTACTTTGTGTCGTAGAAGTAACTGGTCGTTACTTTGCTTTGTTTAGTTTCAATGTGAAAATCTTCCCTCGGGAGAAAAAATGTAGTTATAATGTCTAGTACCAGATAGAATAATCTCTAACAAAAAAATGTGTTTTGCTTGTCAATGACAAGAAACAACCTATATTTACTCGTAAATTGAACTACACATGCTTCTACAACATTACGATAGTATCTTTTTATGTAAGGGTCAGGTATTCGACAAACTTTCCAATAGATGGCGTAGAATACCACTAGGGATCTACTCGACACTTCTAAACGAGTGATTTTAATCCTCTATCATTTTTTTTTTTAGTCTCAAGCATTAGATGAAGATCTCTTTTCACGTTAATTTTCCTTTCACCTTTTAACTAACGTTCAGCATCCACTCTTTGTCAGCTCTTGATTTTAAATTTGCAGAACTATCCCGTAGGACGCAATTAGTGATCCATTGCGCGTTAACATTCAATAAACAAATTATTTTCTTGAATACTGCTCTGAAAATACAAACCTTCGTATGAAAGGTAAATATCAAAGACACACACTACTGTCAAAAACAGGAAAAATTAACTTCTGAATCTAACATCCTTGCAGGAAGATATGATTGAAGTTGTAAAAGAACTTTCAGCAAAACCAATGCACTTTCGTTTATTTACGGGTTGCTAAATCTAAACGAAACACAGAAACGTTCTGAAAGAACATTAACTTGGAAAAAGTCCGTCAATTTGATTCATCGTTATGATTATTGAAGGGGAATATTGTAATTTACTTCTCCCTCATTTATCTAGCAAGTTTAGTTCATCGTAAGAGAGAAAAAAAGGTGGCGCACTTGGAACAACTGAAAGGCAAAAATAGTTACATAATATTATTAAGTCAATTAATAGAAGACATTTATTGCAAGATATTAATGCCATTTATAGAATCACTAATGGTATGTACAGTTGATGATAGCGAAAAGAAATGCGACAAAGTTATTCTCCTGCAGGTTTTGATGTAATTTCGCAGCCTGGCCACTAAGGTTTCTAAAAGATAACAACTTTAACGTAAAAGACTTTGTTCCTCCAACCAGTGGCGTACGCAAAGGGGGGGGGGGTAGGGATTCCCCCCCCCCCCTTGGGCTCAGACAAAATGGCAAAAATAAAAATTTTAGTGCTTTATTACATACTCGAACTCCTTTTAGTAGATTCAGAAAATTATGAACCCACTTGAAAAAATTCTGCGTACGCCACTGCCCCCAACGATATTTATTTTCCAAGTTCATACTTAAATGTTTACTAGTTACAAACGGCTCTGAAATGCAGAGGTTCAGGTCCACGCCGTCCATTTTGTATCGTAAACACCGATGCTAATTCAGGTTTAAATTTAATTTTTGTTGAGAGTTTAAAAAGAAATTTTCTTAAGCATTTTCACTTTCAAGGTAAATTTGCGTGGGGCATTTTTCCATAATTGGAACAATTAATATATTTTACTGTTTTATACCAATTATCTTTTGTGTTGTAAACCTTAACCTCATTTATACAAATTAAGTACCTATGTAACCGTTATTATTATTATTATGCTCTCAAATGTCATTAAAAGTTTAAAAGTAAAACTAGAAACGTGACCTACACGCAGTGCTTTGTTTCTGAACTGCAAGTATATATGTTTGCTTATGTAATATAGCTGGACATCTGACAAAGGGGGGTAGGAGTATGATGAAGTGTGACATTTTGTGACGAAGTGGGAGGGGAGGTCAAATTTATTGAAGAAAAGTGTGACATTATTTATGAACGGTCCCTTAACCATGCACATGGCTGAAAAGTGGTGTCAAAGGTTCTGCAATATGCAAAGTGTGTGAAGGCACTACATTCCAAAATTACAATTAGGAGGATGCTCCAGTATCTAGACATTACAAAGATACCCATGACATGCACCTTCATCAGGTAGACGACAGCTCAGGCAGTGAATGTGAGTATGTTTAAATTACAGTAACCCCTCGTTATATCGCGCCTCGTGATATCGCACATTCGGATATATCGCGCTTTTTCTATGTCTCCCAAAATTTTAAGTTTGAGCTCTGACTGCATCGATTATATCGCGCATTCGGATATATAGCGCTTTTTCTATGTCTCTCAAAATTTTAAGTTTGAGCTCTGACTGCATCGGTTATATCGCGCATTCGGATATATCGCGCTTTTTCTTTATGTCTCCCAAAATTTTAAGTTTGAGCTCTGACTGCATCGGTTATATCGCGCATTCGGATATATCGCGTTTTTTCTTTATGTCTCCCAAAATTTTAAGTGTGAGCTCTGACTGCATCGGTTATATCGCGCATTCGGATATATCGCGCTTTTTTGCTGTCCCCCGACAAGCACGATATAACGAGGGGCTACTGTAGTACAAACAACATTAGATCATGATTCATACTAATCTTATGTCCTTTAAGCATTTTTTACATATAATATTTTTTTTTTTGGTATCAAAATGTTAAGTTACTGCAGTTTTTATCATAAGTACTACAAGAAACTCTTCTCTGGGTAGTCCTATCGGCCGGACGATTGTAGCATTCGATTAAGTATGCAAATTGCATTGGAAAATAACACCCCACAAGACGTAAAAAAATAAAAATTGATTTTTCGGAATTACCCTCCAACCCCCCTGAAACCTGTCTTCTCCCTTTTCTAATATTAGGGACTCATCGGATACTGAAGTTATATATGAATTATAAGTTTCAAGAATGCACTATTTTTTCGTTTATTTGGTGAATTATGACTTCGTTAATTGAACTAACAATAGATGACTTATGTTTGCCTTTGTAAATATTTACTCATCAAAGCACCCGGTTTTTTTCCCTTTCTATTCAAAAAACTTCTCATATTCTTATTATATATACATTTTTTTTTAGTTTGCATTAAAAAAATTGCAGCCATTCTTCGAATAAGCTCGAATGACGTGAAGATAATCCAATTAAAATGAGTATGATGTAAGAAAAATGAGAGCCGTACCTCTTAATTAAATGAATGACTACTGCGCGTAATTAAAACAAAAGCAATTTAATCAACGAGAGCAATTTTTGCAGTTTGTTCATCTAATCGAATGAGCGCTTTTTAATCAAATATTTTGCTTAAAAAAGGGTCCTTCACGTATTTGCGAAGAACAGTAATTTTCAATTATTACATTGTGTTTTAGGCTGAGAACTACATGAAATTATTTTCATTATATCATTACATTTATGATAATGGCTGTAATATATAAAAAAGTATCTATGTTTAATGTTTTGTGCTTGTGTCTGAAATATAAAAAAAGGCTTAAAAGAGATCTTAAATGTTTTCCTAACTTTTACTTTACGTGTGCGCAAAAACCAGCAAGAAATACACGATTCGTGAGGTTATTCGAATCATGGTGGTTATACGAGTTGTTCATATTTATTTATTCTCACTCCAATCAGACTTTTGAAACCTCGTTCTTTTTTTGGTAATAATATTTTTTGAAGGGTAGCGAACCTTTTGAGTTTTCACGGTGTAATCTCAATAGGTATTGATTGTTCTCAAGACAAGCGATTTGATTCAAACAATCTACCTCTTAATCAGAGCTCCTAGAAAAAAGAATACTTTAAGTTTTTTATACGTGGGCTATCTATATAACTGTACTATATCAGAAGAGACCGATTTAACCCAAAACGCATAAATTCACAAAGTGTTAAAAATGCGTTTCGGCTATTATATTAGAAACGCAGTTTAAATTTGGCAGTATATAACATTCTTTGATATCATTTAACCAAGGCCGTAGCCAGATTTTTTTTTTTTTTTTGGGGGGGGGGGGGGGCTGACTATGAAACACTTATGTTGAGGAAAGTTTCTGGGAGGAATAAATGCTACATTACGAAAAATTTCGGGATTTCGGGTGGGGCCTGGGCCCGTGCCCCCCCCCCCCTCCCACTCTGGATACGGCCTTGCATTTAACACCCCTTGGAAACATGCCAATATTGAACACGTGCTTCGCCGAAAATTTCATGCCGTATTTCAAGTTTCAATCCTTCAGCATCCTGTATATATTTAAATCATTTTAAAAGTTCTAAAACATTTTAGCATGTGGTAAATCAAATCTGCACATTTCTTGTTTTAATTCAGTAGTTTATTTATTTTTAAACGGTTTTAGAGTTAGTTTTCAATTATTACCAGCAATTTTAAAAAGTGGCTACTAACTTCTAAAAGTGGCCACTAACAAAACTGAGTCTATCCATCACTGACTACTAACCAAATTTCATAGTTTTCACCAATAAGCTCCGACAATTAGCGTTCGGTACCGCTAACTTGTCTAATGATCGCCTCGTTAGCCAATCTGTATCTGCCCAGTGGCATTAACGGTAAAGCTGATTGAAACCGTCCCTGGTTTCTCGTGTTCGAGCCCGGCAACGCTGAAGAATTAAGTAGTATTCAACACGTAAGAAAATAAAAGTAAAAATATGCGAACTACAAAGAATAGCGCATGCTTGGGTGTATTACACCAAAATATGGTCAAATTAAACGCTGAAAACAAATTGTCATCATTTTTTGGCACAGCATGCTGTCAAATTTATCACACTGTATAACGCTTTTTTTTTTTTTTTTTTTTTTGTCCTAACATCATTGCTCCCATGATATTACAGCTAGCCTTATATATCAAAAATCATTAATTATTTGAATGTTCGTTGAACAGAAAAATAAAGCATTTAAGTTTTAGGTTGAACCACTTTTAAGTCAAGGCACCTAAACTAAGAACCCAAAAAGAATCACAATTGCCTCAGAATGAATCGCAATTATTGGTGAAATACGACGCAGCGAGAAGCAGAGAAATAAAAATTAATATTAAATCTCCAAAAAATGTTTTAAGTTACACTGTTTTATTTTTTAAAGAAACTAAAATGCAGTGATAGTGGTAGAAAATTGCGTAACAAACTTCCGTGATATATCAAATTAAGGAACATCGTTGCATTATGCCAAACAAAGCAATCGTTTCCATTCGACAAATAATAATTCTGATAATTCCTCAGAGCCAAAATTATTAATTTTTTTCCTAATTAACGCTATAATAAATTATAAAATGGAGGGAATATTGTATTGGTCATCGGAAGAGAAGCTGGTATGCAAATTTTGATGATAATTTATGCAGTAATAGTTTTAGGATGTACAATTTTAATACATATGTATTCACCCCAAGCATTTGAAAAGGATGTTGATTAGTTGTACAGTAAAATCCCGAAAACTTGGCTTAATGTGGCCAGAAGGGTGTTCCAAATTTGAAAATGCCAGGTAAAGAATATGTACGAGTGTTTCCTCAGCAAAATTGTTCAAACACTTTCTTCACCAGCTTAAAAACTATGCTTTTTCTTCAATCCTCGCCACGATGAAGTCTATTGTGGTTTTACGTTGGATCAGCACCGGGAATATGACACAAGTATATAAAATACTTGTGTATCTTATTGCTAAAAAAGGTCAATTATGATGATCGTTTTAATGTAATAATAATATGGGAGCCAAGATGCCAAGAGAATGTCGCAGAAAGTTTCCATAGTCGTCAAAATGGCTAGAATAACCCAGTACCGCATCCACTTAATGCATTTGTTACCTCCCCTCAGCCGAAGCAGTAGCGGACTTAGGCTTAGGCCCGTGAGGCCCGAACCTAGGGCGGAAAATTTTGAGGGGCGCCAAAATTTTTAAGACGACTAAAATTAAAAATCGATTGGGTTTTCTGTAAACTGTAAGACCAAATTTTAAATTTTATTTTATTGCGCTCTTACAATCTTAACGTAGTATCATTTTGAGGGTAGAATTTCTTTGTTAAAATAATTAATGCTACAGGGCGCCCTCAAACCTAAATGCGCTACTGGGCCGAAGCGCTTTGAACGTTTTCCAGGCCGTATATAAAATTAACAACGTGACCGTCACTAATCTTGATACGATTGCTGTGTCCGTTTTCGTTTATTATGGAGTCAAACTTGGTCAAACAATTTTAATGAAAAACTGGAAAAAGAGCACCGCTGCCACTCTAAGAAATATATAAAAAGCCCAGACGATAATAAATAAATTATAAAAAGAAAGAAGGATATTAAATTCGCGTACATTAATTTTTAACGGAGAGCAATTACAGCGATGCCTCATCAAAATGCTAGAGAAACGTGTTTGACATTTGTTACAGCAATGGCAATTGCATCGATTTGTTTGTTCACACGACAACTGTATTATATTGTTATACTGCTATATTTTTGTAGACAACCACATAAAAAGAATTTAAAGTACATCAAAAATTAATTGTCTTGAATTATTTTTAACGTAGTACAAAATATTTTGCTTGCTTGAAGGAAGAACGAAAAGTAGATATTATTCGTCAAAGAAATCTTAAGACTAATAAATTTAAAAAATTTCGGAAAACCGATTTTTTTTTTTTTTTTTCAATTGTCGGAGAGTTTTGGATGAGAATCACCCCTGTACAACACATTGAGAGCATAACAGCAAATTAATATTCCCTCTCATTGTTGCAGTGATAACGTGACTTCTTATTCTTGCAATATGATTGCATTTTGTTCCCCAGAGCCCCAAACATTCTCTTACTTTCGCAGATTTAAGTAGGAGTTCTTATCTCGATTCATAAGATCCCCGCTTATTTTCTTTATCTCAAAACCATTTTCTTAAAAGAGCTAGATTTAATAAGAGTACTAAATTGCCTTATATGCTTCTTTCTTTTCATTCAAAAATATAATGTCATGAAATTATAAGTGTGTGTGAAATTGAGTGGTTCAGAAGTTAAAAACAATAGAAAACCACGGAAGTTTCAAAACATTAAAAAATATATAAATGAAAAAGAAATCAGATACGCATGTATGAGCGTTACAAATTTTACTTCTTAAATTCATAATTTTAGGATTTTTTTTTTTTTTTTTTGAGTATTTTTAATTAAAATGAAACCGTAATTTCAAGTTGTGCGCGAAGTGTATAACACCATGAAGTTATTTTTTAACTAGACTTTGTAAATAAAGTATGGTAAACATTACAGTATAATTTGAAAGAAGTTGATTTAGATAACTTTTTACAATTGAAGTTTTTAAATTAAACCATGCATTTTTTTTCTAAATAATAATGATTGGATGAATTGTTGAGAATACACAAGCTATGAAGTATGAATGTCATTAAAATATACATGCTGGAATATTTAGTAGCCAGAATTTCAAAAACAAAAAATGTTGCAGTCAGCAAAACTACAATATAAGGTAAGTGACCCGGTAGTGGACACTGCTCTAGTAGTGGACACTTAGATCTTTAAAAAGCTCCTAAAATAAGCGAATGTAACATTAAACTTGAATGAAATTATCAGAACCAGTAGGCGTGGAGCATCTATGCAAGTACATGGATCATAATATTTAATAGCTGCCTCCACAAAGGTCACATTTGCTGCTCTTTACTAAAGCAATCAATAAGAAGGTTAGGGATTTGGGGAAAATATATGGGGGAAAAAGTGTGACATCATTTATGAATGGTCCCTTATTCATTTTAAAAATTATTTCTCCAAGTTAACAACATAAAATAGATATTAATTTCAGGTATAAATGTACACTATAGATACCATTGAAGCGTTTAGTAAATTTGACGTAAAAATCCTAATTGTTCATCAAATGACAATTTATAGGTAATTAATTTTTAGAGAAATAGTTGGCGATTAAGCTCAATGTGCAAATATTGATGCAAGTCCCTTGAAAAAATTTTGCCACGTAAAAGAGTACGAAAATTTTCTTAACTGCGTCCACTGCCGGGTCATTTACCTTAAATAATTCTTTAAAAAAAAAAAAAAAAAAAAAAACAGCAAAAAGGAAGCAAACTTCATCTTCTTTAAATTGCACTTAAAAATAAGCTATCTTGCGAAATGTCTTCTAGCGACATTCGCTTTAATGATAAGTTACTGTGATAAGAACGTTGTACCTAAGAGACAGACAGTATCTAAAGTCCATTTTTGGCGAGTTTATACTTAATAGACATACAGAGTACCGACTACAAAGCCACTAGCTACATGAGGGTTCCGAACTTTTAAAGCTCCCATCGGACATCTTTGTTTTAAGGTTCGCTCGGATACGTCTTGTCTTACACTGCTAAAAATGTTTAATTTTTAACTTCAACGCAAAAACTCGTTAAATGAACTTAAGATATTATGGCTCTTAGTTGCAGAGCTAATAATACTGAATATAAAGTGACCAATTTGGTGATACTGTGCGACGTTTCTTGGTCGGTAAACTATGCCTGTCTGCCTCCTTAAACTCAAAAATATAGCTACTCGTTAAAAGTAATATTTGGTAATCTCAACCACAGTTTCTCAAACCGTGCTCCGATGAGCACTTAGTGCTCCCCAGAACAAATTCCAGTAATCCGTGGAAGTACATGTTTAAAAGTGAAAATAATGTAAATAAACATATTTTAAAGTTAAAAATTTATTTATTATTTTTTACTGCATTTTTATTTATTTTCTCTGCAATGGGAAATTAGTAAAGAAAAAAAGTTCATTAATAAACGGTAAAATGTAAGGTCTTAACCCTCTATCTACTGCATTATGATCTGCAGTATTTTTTTTTACATAGATAGTTTATCTGCGTTACACAAAGGATTTACATAAATAAAATGCTCAGTCTATAAGAATTTATCTCTTTACAGCTAATAAGTGCCACAAAGTATTTTAACTGTGAAAGTAATTACATACACTTTTTAATAAAAATATTTCGTCAATCAGTTTTCTAAGTTCTTAACTAACACATTTTTTAAAAAATCAGGGACTTAATTCTTGAATTTTACCACTTTTATGGAGCGAAACTCCAAAAAGGGGAGCAAGCTGAACAAAATGGCAGTTCAAAACACAGCATCGGTTTCAAAACTATGTTCTTTTCCTCCCTAAAATACTCTTTATAGAATACTTGCTGATACGTATTCTGGAAAAGCGGAATTCAAAGAGTGTTCCTGCAAAACACCATCAGAAAAAATTGGTAAAAATAGTTTCCGGATGGAAATTATAGAGAATGGTACTTATAAAGAACCGTCAGTAGATAAAGGGTTAAAATGACGAAATTACTTTGCATCATCGACAATGCTATTTTGCTGCTCCATTTACTAAATACAGCATATAGCAGTGATATAAAATTTAGTGCTTCACGCTGAATTTTCAATTTTAAAGGTGCTCTATGACTAAAAACGTTTCAGAGACTGATTTAAACAGTTCGAAAAAAACGTGTCAATGGTGCGAAACGGATTCAAAATCATATAGCACATGTACATATATTTTTTTATATTACTGCCGCCCCCCGTTCCCACCCCATTGCTTTCCAACCAAAGATTGCTAATGATAGTGTAACTCGCGCAGTTCTGAAAGAGCAATCTGCTCTCTTTGACCATGAAATGACCCCAATGATCCCTTTCGCTGCAACTGCGACAGTGATCTATTATGTTCGGATGCTGCGACCGACAGTGGGCTTAGGTTCTGCGGTGGAGAAAAAACTAAATCTTGACAGGGCAGAGCCGATTAATCCAAAGGCATTTATCCAGTTCTCTGTGTAAAAGATTAGAGGTCTAATCATTGAGGAAATTAATGCAGAAGAAAAAAAACCCCATTTCTACTTATCTGTTGATAAAGATTATGTAAAAGTTTGTTACAGCAAAAGGCATCGTTTGGGCTCAATCCATTCATAAAAAACTGCTACCACAATGAATTAAAGTTTCAGCGTTCGAAAGAAATTAAATTCTTTACACTCTATGTTAGTAACAATATCTCCTAGCATACGAAAAATTATCAAAAATTCTTTGGGTGAAAAAATGAATAAAATAACTAATTAGCGTAAGTAAAGCACAAACAGTCGATCCCTCCCCTATTTTTAAGGTAAAATTTGTGCTTTACTCACTCGGATGTTACTCACTTCTTTCTTCCGTAATACCTCCTGATATCTATATTTTCATTAGAAGTTTCCTCTCATTAAGAAGTAACACCTGAAGGCAGTTTTATCAATTGTAAGCCTGTGTTGTCTTGAAAGTTTAATTAAAAAATTTCATTAACATATTTGATTTCCACTTTTTTTTTGCATTATGATGCTTTATGTTATTATTATTGTTGTTATTATTATTATCATCATCATCATTATTATTGCATACAAGTGGTTACAAAGTTACGAGCAATGAGAAAATGTTTTAAGGTTCTGACACGAAGCTATTTCACATGTAACTACTACTTGCCAGTTGCGTTTAAGCAATGGTTTCACTTCACGTGACGTCAGTGATCACGTGATAGACCGAATTAATAACCGCATCTGTGATTCGCAGCAGTAGCACAACCAGAATTTTTTTCCTGGGGGCGAAGAAGAAGGGGTTAGTACTTACCACAGATCTTGAAATAAGATCTATGGTCCTAACATGTTAATACACTACCATACTAGGATGGGCATTGCTTAAAACCAAGGACAGATCAAAGGCTCTGCGGGGGGGGGGGGTTGATTTTCTCCCCCCTCCCCCCTTTTGGCGCCACTGAATCACAGTCAATCTTCTAGAGGGGAAAGAAGATTCAACATGTTGCACCAAAAATACCAACGAGGAAAACTTTTTGCACTGAATAATTTTCCGAAATAACTGATGTATTCGGGTTACTATTAAAACTCTTTTTTTTTTGATGTACTGTTTAGTACTTTACCAAAAAAAAAACTGCAGACCATTTCAAACAAGAAGTTCCGTCTAGAACTATACGAGCCTACTTTCCGGTATACACCAAATTCAAATTTATAATCTAGCTATCTCTTTCTCATTTAGCTTTAGTTGTTAATTTTTTCAAATATACCTTTTTCAACAGACAATACATATTCGTTCACGCATTCATTTTTTCCTTTATTCAGCCATTCATTTATGCATTCATTCGCTTACTGATTCAAATGTTTATTCATTCATTTACTCATTCATGTATTTATTCCCTCATTTATTCATTCTTTTCCTCATTCATTTATTCATTGATTCATTCTTTCACTCATTCATTTATTCATTGATTCATTCTTTCACTCATTCATTTATTCACTGAGAAATATCCTTAAAAATTCCGACAAAATAATTTCATAGGAAAATAGGCTCCTTAGTTCTGGAAGAACTTTCTATTTGTACATGTTCTACGTTATAAGAGCTTTCCGATAAAGTTTGTTCCAAGCAAATCGGTCCGTTAGATCAGGATTTATATAGGATTGAAATTTCCCCGTAAGCGCTATGTTAATTTTTTGAACTGTCCAAAAATGAACAAAATCTGTTCAAATTTATATTTCATGCCAAGCGCTTCTTCCAGTAAGCTTGTTCATTGGAATATGGATCTTGTACCCAGAGTTTACATAATTTGCTTCATTTTTGCCCATAGGCGCTAATGTTAAATTTTTTTGAACTGTTCAAAGTTGAACGAAAAATTGTTCAAATAAAAAAGTAAAATATAGAAATGAGATGTTCTCGCCGAGATCTTTCGAATGCAAAAAGAATTTTTCGAATCGGACTATTCGTTCAAAAGTTATTAGGGGGGGGGGGACAGACCGACAGACACACATTTTCCCCATCTCAAAACCCTACTTTCAAATTTTTTATTTTTCAATCTTTATTTAATTACTTCACTTTTTTTTTACTTTTCTTTATTTTTAACGATATTTTTACGATACATTAAGCCTTCTTTCATGCTTTATTATTATTTTTTTTTACTTTTACTTGAAAGTAGGCTAAAAATTGGCTAATAATGAAATTGCTACTACCGGCCAGTCTACTAAAGAATTTCCCTTTTTTTATTAAGGAAAAAACCAAACTACGGTTCACACAATTGTAAACTGTGAGAACAAATTTTTTACATTCAGTCTCTAAACAACATACTACTTGAAAACATAAATTTTGAAGTGAGGGCAAAATTAGGCATAAAATCGTAAAACTGATTAAAAACAAATTTCAACGAAAAGTTTGTCTCTACTTCAACTAACTGAAGAAGTAATTGTTTCACACTCTTGTCAGGTTTAAATAAGAGTTTGAAACAATTACTTCTCCAGTTAATTGAAGCAGGGAGAAACTTTTCGATTCGCACCTAACTAGAATTATATTATTTCCCTAAATTTGGACAGTTCATAAAATTTGGATTTTTTCGAAGAAGCATTCATTGAGACTACAAAATTGATTAATACTACGCGTGAAAGAAGCCGTTCGTAACTTAATCTCAATTATCCTCCTGCTTTAATGCTATTGAATATGAAAATCTTTCAAAATTCTAGATTGTGCAGCGACACATATCTGGAAGTAATAAATTAACTTTGTGCACAAGTAAACGTAATAATAACGTGAAAACTTTTATTATTGTTTAGATGGAAGATTTTAAACACGTTGACTACCAACCCACGAGATAACTCGGAGCAGGTGAACTTGTTGAGAGACAAAATTACAAGTTGTCTTGTTGTTGCTGACTTTTTTTCATTTTTCAATACTTTTATATAAAGTTAGTAATTTTTTACTTAATAAAATAATTTTGTACACTATGTTTTAATTAAATTAAACTATCGTCTGGAGATGCACAAATTACAAACAGCGCTGGCAGTCAGCGCAGAGGCGTAGCTAAGGGGGGAGGGGGCAGGGGGGGACAACTGTCCCCGGGCGCAGCGTCATGGGGAGCCAAATGAATGTAAATTTATTTTATTTTTAAATGAGGAAAGAAAATTTTTTGAACTGAAAAGGTGTGAATACGTTCGACAAAAAAGTGGGAGCATCGCAAATCAGATCGGGAATGACCAATGTAGCACAGGAGTGAGTGCGAAATAGCCTTAAAAGGCAGTGAAACCACTTTTGAGTTGGAGTTGGGATGTTTTCTATGGATCGGACCCGTGATGACTCTCTAAAAGGGCTAGGGGCATGTTCTTTGAGCAGCAGCGATAAAAGAACTGGACGCCCAGAGAACCCAGGAAAGGTCACTTGAGAAAGAAGAAAAACAAATAATTTTGCGAAGCCAAAGTGTCCCATTTTGCCCGTCAAAATGAATGCTCGCTAATAAAAATGCAAGTTATAAGGGCTGCTTTTTAGAGCTATGTCATTTAGGAAGCATATAATTTTTTTAATTCCCTACCAGGGGCGCCCTGGGCCCCCAGGGATGCGGATTGAGGGGGGAGCAAAATCTTCAGTTGTCCCGGGGCGCTGAAAACCCTAGCTACGCCTCTGAGTCAGCGTGTTAAACATTTTGATCAATTATATCTAAAAAACTGAACTTTCGTCATATTAGGGTAAAGAAGGTGCTCCTAAACACCTCCATCTGAACATGGAACTCTATAAAAACCAATAATTCTTAAGAGCGTCGGAGGTTTCAAATGGTTTCACATCCACGACTTGAATAAATGAAGCAGAAATGCTATACGTATATACTAATCAAAGTCGTAAATCAAATATATAGTAACATTTATTTCAAAAATTAGAAAAAACTAGTAGCAACTATTAAAACAATGCTATCTAATAATAACAACGCTAACAGAAAATCAACATTTTTTAAAGAGTTCTTTTAGTTACTCAATTATAATATTGAAGATTTTCTTATCACATGAAAGATAATTTTATTGATTTGAATGCTGTAATTCGTTTTTCAGTATTTATGCACTACGTAAGCTTCTAATATATTTCTTTAGGTCGTCCCATCTAGATGACGCAACAAAAACAACACTTTAAGTTAACTAATATCATCTAGGAGTTCGAAAAATTAGTTTCTAAATCGTTTTCTATTTATTCATCGGCATCTTCAGTTTTATTTCCTTCATTTCAGTTTCCTTTTCATTGGTTTTCTTACTTGATTTCTTGATTACTCTTATATAGTCTCTCATATGCAAACAATAACTTTTCCCTCATGATTTATTTCTATTTAATTATTTATATTTATTTTTTTATTTTGCTATTTTATTTCATTTTTAAAATTATTTATACATTTTTTACAGTAACATGAAGTTATTCTTTTTTTTTAAAAATATAATACAGTAAAAAGTAACAGTATGCATGAAGGAAAGAGAAGTTCTATCGCAAAATAAAAAGGAAACACTTCTTTATTAATAATGCACACGCATCTGCATTATTAACAAGAAGTTCCGTCTGAACATATTCATTTACTCATTCATTCATTCATCCCCTTATTCATGTATTTAAACATTCGTTTATTAATTCCCTCATTCATTCATTCCCTCATTAATTCATTCCCTTGTTCATGTATTCATTCATTCGCTCATTTATTTATTCATTCATTCACTCATTTATAAATTCACTCAATCATTAATTTATTCAGAAATATCCTTAAAAATCCGAATCAAAAACTTCCTTTGGAAAATGGGCTTGCTTAGTTCTGGAGGCATTCTGGCTCGCTAGTTCTTCGTATTTGTACATGTTCTACGTCAGAAGAGCTTTCGGATAAAGTTTGTTTCAAGCAAATCCGTCTGTTAGATCAGTATTTATATAGGATTGAAATTTCCCCGTAGGCGATAATGTTAAATGTTTTTGAGCTGTTCTAAATTGAGCAAAAATTATTCAAATAAGAAAGTATTTCAAGCTCCTCTTAATTTAAAGAGCTTGTCTGAAGGAATTTGGATCTTATATATAGGGTCGATATAATTTGCTTTATATTTCCTCAATAGCGGTAATGCTAAAATTTTTTGAACCGCTCAAAATTGAACGAAAAGTTATTCAAATAAAAAAAATAGAATTCCAAAATTAGATGTCCTCGCTGAGATTTTTCGAATACAAAAAAAAAAAAAAAACAACTTTCGAACCGGACAATTCCCTCAAAAGTTATTAGTCGAGGGGGAAGACAGACAGACAGACACACATTTTCCCCATCTGAAACCCCTACTTTCAAATTTTTATTTTTATTTCTTTATCTAATTCCTTCACTTACTTTTGATTTTTATATTTTTTAGCAATACTTTTTACGATACATCAAGCCTTTTTATATACTTTTTTTTTCTTTTACTTTTACGGGAAAGTAGGCTACAAACGACGAGAAAAAGGTTCGAAGTTCTAAATATGTATGAATAAAACAGGTCATTCCTAGGTCTAAGTTATACAGAGATACGTATTGTGTGTGTGTGTGTGTGTGTTTTTTTTTTTTTTAATAGTACATGAAAAGGAAAAATACGTGAATACAATAGAAAAATATATTTTTGCTCAACTTAAATTTTTTTTACCTACATATATTACACACACACACACACATATATACATATACACAACATTAAGTATTCTTGGAACAAAAATTACCATTTCCTCAATAAAATGCATATTATTGAAACAAATTCAAACAAGAAAGATATTTATCAAATTTAAAAAGAACTTACATTTTCGTCACATTTGGCATGAGATTTGCAGGAAAATCCTCTATTTCCTTTCCCTTGCATTGACAGATTACTTCAGTATCATAATTTTCACACTTACAACCAGAATCCTCCTTCCGGGAAAGAAAAGGCATAAACACACCGTCTATTTCAAGTTTCACACTGTTTACGATGTAAAACAAAGCGAAAAACTTCACGAAAAATATATTGGTCTCCATTTCATAAATTTGAAATCAATAATTATGACTTCTTATGTGTATTTCTATTATTTTTATTCCAACATTTTCAGTCACATGCACGATAAATTCTGCACGCCTCTAGTCAAAAATTAGTTTATTCGAAGCTAATAAATCAAAGTGCTGATACTTGACGTAGTTAAAAATGATCACTAAAATTTTATGATAAATACAATCTGTAGTAATTTTTATGAATAAATAAAATGAAGTAAAATCCTTGAATTCAGTTTTAAATATTTTTGTGGACGGTTCTTATAATTCTATTTGACAAATCATTAAAAGGTGCCATCTCTAAAAGTTAAAAAATAAAATGCTTTCGTAATTCCGAATTTCACAGACGATTTTTTTATCTCTCGAAACACAACATAAACCAAATGCACAAGTTCGCTGATTTCTTATTATGCGGATGAAATGCCGGAGAGAGGAGTGCTGCTGCGTCCGGACGATTGAACGCCGAGAGAAAGTTTGAGTCCGGTCATAAGCTAAGATGCAACACGTGAGGTTGATAAAACTACGGATCATGCTCTCTGCTATCCGGCTGGCATGCGTGAGGGGGAGTCTGCGCGCGCAGCTCCGTACTTCCAATTTCAAGAACTTTGATTTTTTTCGAAAATCGTCGCAAAGTTTAGGAAGTTTAATACTTTGGGATGGCAGAAATGAATTTAAAAGCGATGGATTTTATAAAATACATATCAATATCGCATAAGATAAGGTAGCGAGGCTGATAAATAGTGGATGAAGAAGATGAATGATAGGAACTCTTCTTGGTGCTGATGACATTTTTGGAGCAAGAGGAATAGCATAACTTGTTGGCCATTTGGAAGTGACGAGACAAACAACATGGAGATAATAGACTCTGAGTCAATGTAACCGTATTCATTGTTAGCTGAAATTTGTGATTAAGGACCGTTCATAAATGATGTCACTTTTTAAAAAAATATATTTGAGGCCTCTCCCCCGTTTGTCACAAAATGTCCCACTTTTACGGACCCCCTACCCCCTTTGTTACATGACACGCGATATGTTACATAGGGATCATTCATAAATGATGTCACTCTTCGAGGGAGGACAGGGTGAGTAGCCACATTTTAGTTCAAAAGTAAGCACTTATAAGCACTTTGTAAGCACATTTTCAGAAAGAAATAAGCACATGTTTAAGTACACATATACATTATTACTTGCATAATTAAGAGGAAAAACACGACTTGACAAAATTATATACTTCTAACAGAAATAGCTAACAAAAATGAGAAGAGAGACTTTACACTACATAAGAAAAACAAATAAGTTTTATTTAACAGATGCATTGCTTTTATAGAGCCTGCTTAATTGTAGTATTAACTAAAAAACACTGATCAAAAATATACAATAAAGTAACAAATTGCAGTTATTGCAGGTATTATTCTGATAATCTAGCAAAAAGATAAAATAAAGTAACAAATTGCAGTTATTGATAGTAAAATTCTGTGTGGGGGGGGGGGGGGGTGCAGTTTTTTATTTTACCTGAACGTTGTGCAATTCTTTTTTTCGGGGGGGGGGGGAGAAATAATGTAATTTTCTGAGTAACATAATATGGCACTGCTGAGAATTTTTTAAATCGTAAGTTTTTTTTTTTCAATTTAGAGACCCCTGCCATCAATATTTAGTGATTTATTGATAAAAATATAACTTTATTTTCTCAAAATGCATATTGTCTTAAATTATTTAAAAAAATTTAAATCACTCAGGGGGGAGGGAGAGGGGACACGACCTACTATGACCCCCCTTGCTGCGCCACTGCAATATCATGTACAGTACCATACTTGCCAACATTAGAGGGGGAAAAAACAGGAGATTTTTTCAATGACCCCCCCCTCCCTCCCTACACACACACACAAAATGAACAATTAAACTGACTTACAAATAAAAAAAAAATTAATGTTCATTACAGCAGTATTTGATAAAATTTTATCATCAAATGTTTGATCGGAACACTTTCCAGCTAAACAATTTTTCATGAGCAATAGGATGTGCTCTAGATTTTCATTTGACAGCATTGGAAGGAACTTGGTTTCACTTTACAGAAAATGCATTACTGTGCGGAATGCAAAATCCCAAGAATTAAATTTAGTTAGATTATAAAAAGCCAGTTCTCCCAAATATTTACTAGCTTACATCTACACCACAACAATTCAAACAAAATATCACAACCAAGTCTGCTGTGCACTTAACAAATAAATTATCCTAAAATATATATTTTTTTAATTTAGCCATTTTTTAGTTATATATTGAATAAAAATAGGAGGAAATGTTCTTTATCTATTTTGTAACAATACATAATGACTCCCAAAAAGGAAAAAAACCAAACCTTAAGTTGAAGGGAAAAAAAATTTAATTCTATGCAAAAAAATTATTTTTAAAACAAGATTATTAATAAGGATGCAATATCAATAGTTATAACTAACTAATAGAATCACTAAAATTTTTTAAAAAGGCTAAAATTTTTCACTGAAATTTCGAGTGGGTGTAGCAAAATGAGAAGTGCAAATCCTCTACTACAGAGGCTAAATCGTAAAAAATAATAAAAATAATGGTAAACCAGAAGTTCTTGATGTCCAAGAGATGGAATGAGATAGTACACAAGAACTAGGGAATTTTACCGAAGCGGATGCAATCGGATTTTTAAAAAAAATCGGGACTGACCCTTTAAAGCATATGAAAGACAAAATGCGGAAGTTTTACTGCTAATTTGTAAAAGTTTCGTAAAGTAAGTATCTACGCATGCTACTTCAAGATTTTCTCATTTAAAAAAGAAAAAAATTTCCAAAATTACGAATATTTGCGGAACCGAAGTTTTGACTTTTCAAAAATACGGAATTTCGGCACAATACGAGAAAACCACATGAAAACTACTCGTCGAGTAACTACGATTACGAGCTCCGTCTATTGAGCAAAAAAATGTTGAAGCTTCATTGATTTATTTTAAAGGGAAAATTACAAAAAACGGGAGAAAATTGTGTTAAACGGGAGATCGGGAGACAGACGCAAAAAAAGGGAGTCTCCCGTTAAAAACAGTGGACTTGGCAAGTATGCAGTACCGAACCTCAAATTTAGCAAGCTCAGCACCAACGTTGTGCAGAATTTTGGAGCACGACCAAACGTGGCGGATTTTCGGAAGCATCGGCGTTGACACGCGCTTTTTTCCGCCAAATTTGCAATATTTTCTTCACTCATAGACAAATGTTTTTACATTTTGATTATGAATGACGATCTGGGCCAGCAGGTTTAACAATCGGAACGCCATTTTATGCATCCGATGAGTAACCTAACGTTCGATTTCTGCTAGGGGGGGGGGGACTAAACATTCGTAATTTTTTTTAGAAAATAAACATTTTAAGGAAAAGTAAGCATTTATAAGGGCCCTTATATTTTATTTTCAAGTATAAGCACTTATAAGCACTTGTAAGCACCGCTACGCACCCTGGAGGAGGGGGGTTCGTGAAATTGTGACAAAGTGTGACAAGGGGAGGGGAGGCGGTAACAAGAAGTGTGACATCATGCATTATGCAACATAGCGTGACATGTGACAAAGGGGGGAGGGGTTCTGCTGAGGTGTGACATATTGTGACAAAGGGGGGAGGGGTCAAATATATAGGAAAAAAGCGTGACGTCATTTATGAACGGCCCATAGGCAAATGTACTTTTCTCCACCAGACCCCAACCTCTTAGCCGTAGCCTTAGGTTATAGGCAAATGTACTTGCTGTGTTGCAGTTCAGAAAAAAAGCACTACGTTATAAGGGATCACTCATAAATGATGTCACGCTTCGGGGGGGAGGGGGGTTCATGAAATTGTGACAAAGTGTGACAAAAGGAGGGGAGGGGGTAGCAAGAAGTGTTACCCCTCCCCCCTTTGTGACATGTTTTGCAGTGTTAGGCAACATAGCGTGACATGTGACAAAGGGGGAAATCCGTTGAAGTGTGACATTTTGTGACAAAGGGAGGGAGGGGTGTCAAATATGTGGGAAAAATCGTGATATCATTTATGAACGGTCCCTAGGTCACATTTCTAATTTCATTTTTGAACTTTTAACCTGCTGTCTGCTCATCTTCTTTTTAGCGAATTCGATTCGCTAAAAATTGGTCTACTTTATGCAATTAAAGCCATCTCTGGAACAAAACCTTAATTATTATCCAAATACTTAAGAAAATGCATTACTGACGTTTAAACGCTGAAACAGCGGGATAATATTTTAAATACACTTAAAAGCTCATGGAAATCGTGGAAACCGCGGGATAATCAGTCAGAGGGTTAATGGTATTTGAGAGTATAATAACAATAATGATTATATGATGTGTACTTAATTTGTGTGGAATGAGATTAAGCTTTACAACTAAAAGATAATTAGTATATAATAGTAAAAAATATTAATTGTTCGAATTCTGAAGGAAAAAAAACTGCGCTATTTTATCTTAAAGGTTTTAATGCCTAAGGGACCGCCCATAAATGATGTCACGCTTTTTTCTTTTTTTTTTGATCCCCTTCCTCCTTTGCCACAATTCAACATACTACATACACCCTTTACAACAGTGGTCGGCAACCCGTCGATCGCGATCGACTGGTCGATCGCAAGCCCATTTTCGGTCGATCGCTGCTGCATTTTGGACAGTTTATATAGTTTTGAGAAGAAAAATAAAATCAAACGATTTTTCAATTCGAAGGGAAACTTTTTCTTTTCTTTTTTCAGTAAATGTTTATTAATTTGGCAGACCATTCGCCGGACCTAAAAAATCTTGCCAATAATATAGAATGTCAGTCGTCACATTAACTAAGCTCTCTGGGTGAGAAGTTGAAGTATGTAACGGCATTTAACATGTGTTTAAAAAAAACTAACAATATTTTATTAAATTTAAAAGAAATAATATATTACTATCTGAAATATTGCTTTGATGTGAGTTAACGGATTACCATAACATTATATAAAAAATTTTAAAGTAGGTATTTTATAAGCATCAAAATTTGTTCGGACAAGAATTAACCTACAATTTGAAGACAGCTGCAGTCCCTACATGTGTCCCCCTACGAGTCGATATTGGTGTGTGCGCCAAACATGGAAAGTAGATCTTCAATCAATTTTGGCTGCCGACCGATGCTTTACAACATACCCCCTCTGCCAGATGCCACGCTATGTTGCATAAGAATGATGTCCCACTTCTTGTTACCCCCTCCCCTCCTCACAATTTCACGAAACCCCCTCCCCCTCGAAGCGTGACATCATTTATGATTGATCCGTAAGATGATTTCCTTTTAGATATTTAACTTAGAAGTAAATTTAGACTTTAATCAGCATAGGTGTTTGCGATACAAAATAAATTCACATAATTCAAAATCAAATTGAAAATTAAAAAAATTTAGAAATAAATTCAATTTGATGATTTTAAATCTTTTTATAGAAACCAAAATGTATGATGTCATACCTCCCCTTGTCACAAACTGTCATAATTTCTCGAACCGCCCGAACCGTGACATCATTTATAAACGTCCCCGAAGGTAACATTTGAAAACTTAGGTAATGTATACCGTAGGAATACCATAGTAAAGATTCATCTTTAGTTATAGTTTGAATTCCAATTATTTTGATTTTTTTTTTTTAAAGATATGTTTGTGAGACATCGAGCATTCTTACATGTATTCATTCATTTTTCTAGTTATTTGTTTATTTTTCCTTTTATGAAAAAGTAGTCCAACAGTAGAAAATCCTAAAATTTGTTCGCGGAAATAACTCTTTTTCACATAAAGCAGGGGTTCCCAACCTGTGGGTGGCGACCCTGAATGAAGTCACCATATAACTTTCTAATTTTTAAAAAAAACTTCATTACATAGACAAAATGACTTTCTTATACTAAATATAATTTTGCAGTGTTTTGTGCTAAACTTTGGGCATAAACTACAAAGAAAGTATCTAGTGACATGACAATTTTCGTGATATCCGACCAAAACAGAATCCATCAAAAATATTTTTAAAAAAAGAAATGTACGAAAAATATTCAAATAATATAGAGAAATACTTCATATACGAAAAATATTTAAATGATATACAGAATTTGAGTAAATTCAAATATTTTACAGAAATATACAAATAAAAGCAGTGTCTCTTTCAATATATGGAGACAACCAATTTTTGTTTGATTGAATCCTTGCATTAAGAACAGTTATGCATAACGAAAAAAACGTTCAACTGAGCCCTCCCTCTTGTCGGGCTTTCCGCCAAAAACTAATCGCCACTTCTTCCCACTATGGTCCATGTGTATACGAAATTTAGTTCCATTCCAACTATCATATTTTCTGTTAGAATGGACACAAAAAAGTGTCAAAGTGAAAAAAGCAATTTTTCAATCAAACTCCACTGTAAATTGTTTATTTTACATTCCTTGGACATTGTAACATAAACTCATTTACAGTTGGGATTGGATTCAGAGGCGTCTAGGATAATAATGCATCGTTTTCGAGTCAAAATACTTGTGGGAAGTCTGTGTGTGCACATATATAAGGTTTCGGGTTCCTTGTTTGTTTAAAATGGACCACGACGTAAAAAAGGTTGGGAACCACTGACGTTAAGCATTCTTGGCAAAATGGCAAGCTGCTCGAAACAAGTGCGCAGACAAATACAGAACAAATTACAAACAGAAACATAAAATAGCATAAAAATTTTTTGGAATTCTTCGCAGCCTGATACACTTTTTCAATGCTTCAAGAGTGATGTCCCGATAGTGTTGATTTTAGTTCAATCTCACGGGACAAGATCGGAAGTGAAGTCTAATAAAAGACGCACAAAAATAACCTATTCATCGCATACGATAGGAGGATTGGCTCCTGTGGTCTACAAGCCTCGATCTTGCCGCAGTTGGCTTCTACCTTTTCCTGAACTGAAATCAATGTTTTCCTAACATCACTTCCGAAGTAATGAAGAGGCGTAGCCAAGCTGCTAAGAACTTAATTAATCCATTGCCTTACACTGCTCGCCGTTATTACATTGTCGGCTAGATGGGCTAAATAGCTGTAGTGTTTCTTCCTTTCTGTCAATAGATGGCATAACATACCATATACCGTTGAAAAGTAGAGAAATCAATCTCTTAACAATGTATTAGAATGGAGAAAAGTATTAGTAACTCAATCGCTGATGAGGACCGATTTTTACCAAGGTGGTTTCTTGAAATTATTTCCAGGGTGTGACAAATGGTATCAATCTCAGTGGCTACGTGTAAAAGTAGTAAAAACATTGTATTTTTTTTATGCCGGTGTTTGTTTTTCTTTTTAATAAAACTTCTTATGAAAATACATGATGAAATTTACTTTCAGAACGTTTCTCGGAGTTCTTTCAAAATTTGTAGAAAAATAACATATAAAGTATCAGATGCAGAAACTTTAGTTTTTATACTACTTTTAAAAGTCTAAATAAGTGATTTTGCTTGGAAAATTTCAAAAGAAAAAAATCAATTTAGTTAAACGGAATAATGCGTATTTTAATGCGCATTATATATGCTCTACCCCATATAAGTTCCCAAACTGGGTACCATGGCACCCTAGGTTGCCACAGCGAAAGATGAGGGGTGCCGAGAAGCACTCATGACAAATCATCTTTGTTCCTAAACCACATCTCATACGACTAGGATACAGCGAGAAAATTCTAATTCTTATAGAGGAGCCACGATAAGTAAGTTCGGAAACTACTGCTCTATCCGATGACGAACCGAAATTTTTGTAGGTATAGCAGGAGCGGTAGCAGCAGTAAAACGGCGAGTAGACGCTCAAATTCTACAGATAAGACGTAAAAGAAGTAGCTATCATCTGTAGCAGTATAATTTCCCAAACTATGGGTCGCGACCCTCCAGTGGGTAGCGAGCGAATAATGAGTAGGCCCTCGCCACTGTACACATGAATTTTAAAATATAGGAAGTGATAAATTTAATATTTCATTCAACTATTTATAGATAAAATAATAATTTGAAAAAAAAAAAAAACTTCGGTATACAAGATATGCTCTTGGAGTGTGTGTTGATGGCCCAAATTGCCTGTTTTCAGACACTTTGGGATGACTATACCGACACCCGGGGGGGGGGGGGGCGGTATATTTCGGGGATGTCGGATATATTGACAGCTCAGTCGGCGACAGTGCGGCGAACGAAACACATGTCGTGAGCATTGTAGATCCACAACTCGCCACTAGGGAATCTGGAGCATTACCAATATTTATGCTCTCGTTTCAGGCAGCTAACATAAGAGGTGGGTCTCAAGATTGGAAATTTTTGTTAGATGGGTCGAAGCCCTGTCAACTTTGGAAACTCACTGATTTGTAAGATTTATTTGTAATCGTGAGCAAACCATGGAACATCCGCTGAGGACAGCTGTGTCTAGCACCAGGTTTAAGTTTGTAGCTTAGAAGAATACAAGTAGGTGTCACTAACCGAAAGCAAGTATCAACGAAATAAAATGTTTAGTGCAGGGATGCACAAACTATGGCCCGCGGGCCAAAATTGGCCCGCCGAGCCTTTTGAGTTGGCCCGTTAATATAGTTGATAAAAAAGAATAATTATAATTTTAAAAAAAATACGAAAGAAAAAATAATTGTTAAAAAAAGCTTACGAAAAATCATAGTAAAAAAATACGATCGCAGCGCCACTACTGAATTTTGGTCGCAATTTTCGGAACTAATTGCCATATTTAATTTTATTTTATTGGAAATACTTCAGAAACTAATCAAATCATGATGAAAGTGGTAGAATATTGCATTGTCATCTGGTTCTGAGCTATATGTAAAGTTTCAGAACAATGGTCGAAAATTCGATTGCTGGATTTTTCGAACAGCCAATTTATTCGAAATAATGTGCATTATTTCGTCTATAAAAGAATTTTGTCCCATTCCTGCTATAATTTCTTTAGTTGATTCAAAGCAACGATCGTTAGACATAGCAGGCAAAATGTCATTATTTTCGTTTTCATCGCTATCTTGCTTTTTGTCATCGTTCGGGTGTAGCATCATTTGGATGCTTTCCGAATCGGACATCTTGTTTATCAAATTATTAATTTCGTAAAATCTGATCATCAATCATTTTTACAGCAATAAATGATTTCAAAAAGGAGGAAAACGAAATGTAAAAAGCACGTTGACATGCGGAAACGCGCAAAATACTTGTTGTAAAACGACTTCGCTTTTGCGAACTCGATTTTAATAAAGAATTCATTTTCACAGTTGCAATTTATGTTGCCTTAATATCAATTTTAAATTCTTATTACCTTATTGCAGCTCTTAAATAAATAAGAAAATATATAAAACAAAAATAAACGAGGTTTAATTTTCACACGATCAGCTATTGCGGAAAATTCCCGAATCTGCCGTATTAGAAATTTTCCGAACTTTCGTATACTCCGACTTTTGTTGCAATTCGTCTTCAAATACTAACGAGACAATTAAATAAATGTATAAAAATCTAATTACTTATTTCTTTCATGATTAATTATCGAAATAAAATAGAGAAAGGGTCTGATTTTTCTCAAGTATCGTTGGATTTTTTTTTCTAACTTTCATCTGCAAGTTGACGACCCCCTTCCTTAAAAAAACATCGCTTTTAGACTAAATTGTTTACGGTTGTTGTTTTTAGACTAATTGTTAAACGGAAAAATGCATATTTTTAAAGGCATTTTTAAAAAATCGTATTTTTACAAAATGGGCAAAAAAACTCAAACTTTTCAAAAATGGCGGGAAATTCACGAATTTTTTTTTTTTTTTTTCCTGGTTCTTGGATAAGAGGTTCTGTACTGTATTACTATGCCAATTCAACTAATAAGATTTTGTAAATGGTTAGTTAAAAAAATAATTCTACTAGCCAAATTGACTAGTAGTAATAATGAATGAATAAAAATTTATTAATTAAACATTAATTTTCAGAATTAATAATAGCAATATGAATAATTATTTTACTTTATAAAGTGTAATTTATCATCAAAATTTAAAAATTTTATTGTTGATATATATTTAGGAAAAGTTTATTGTTGATATGTATTTAGGAAATGAATGAATAAATAATTTTTTTACATTAATTCACAAAGATCAATTTCTAATCTGCAGGAAAACTAGTGATTAAAGGATTTAAATTTAATTATATGCCATGGAAGAAAATAATGATATTTTGATTTTTGATAAATTAATCAATTTAACTTGTTTTGTTGTCCATGTAGTAATGTATAAATTTAATATTACTATGCCAATTTAACTAATAAGATTTTGTAAATGGTTAGTTAAAAAAACAATTCTACTAGCCAAATTGACTAGTAGTAATTCTGAATCGCAAGGGTTTAATGTGATGTACAGACTCATAGCATTTGGATTTTGCTATTTAATATATGTGTGTTTATTTCTTCTGTATTTATATCCGCACTTTTAATTAATTTCTTATTTTAACTCTTAATATATATTTTAAATTTCACATTATAAAATGTCAAAGAAAAATTATCTAAATTATAAAGAAAGTTATAATTTAGAGAATAATGCTGTGTTTTTCTAAGTTTAAATTACCTTTTTATTTTCCATTTGTTTCATTTTCATAATTTGCACACATTTTTGTAAAAAACTTTAGTATTCCTCCTTTTTTGCCATTTGACCAATCACTTCATTGATATATATAAATGTTGTGAAATTAATTGTTTATAAATCTTATACCTCATTTTGTTTGAATTCATTTACCTTATTTTTTAAAAACTTTTATTAATTAATCTATTTCAGAGTAGTAATTATTAATACATGTAATTTGTACATACTACCTCTAAATAAAAACTGAAATACACCCTGTATTTTTCTAAATAAAACATTACGTTACTTTGGCCCCCAACCTGATACTTTCTAATTTTTTGGCCCTTCACCCAAAAAAGTTTGTGCATCCCTGGTTTAGTGCATTTAACCTTATTTCGACTTTGTAAACAAAAGAAATAAAATTTCATGAAAAATTAGTTAGCACGATTTGCAAATGAAATAATGGTAACATCTTTGCAACCATCATTTGTTTTGCACCACATTTTTGCTGAAACTTCCTCAAATGTTGCTCACAAGATAGCAAAAATTAAAACCTTAAAAACACGAATGTGAGCTTGACATCAGTTGTTTAAAAAAAACGTAGAAAGTAGCGAATGACAGAAGTTTTTTATTCACCTAAAATCAACGCTCAATTTTTGAACCCCTTTTTCAACACAGAAAAAGTAGATCCTTGTAACACCGTAACTTGCCTGTGAAAATATTTTTGCTAATTTCTGCTTAAGTAACACTGACTTTATGATTTATAAATTGTACTCCATTAACTTCCCTTTTGTTGAATGGCACTTTATAATGAATGCTACTAATAATGAATAAGAATTTTTAATGTAATTTAGCATACTTATGAAATAGCACAAAATAAGATGTTTTTAAAATAACAAGCGTAAATGCGCTCTTATTAATTTATTTTTGATAAATTGCTCATAGAAACATTCAAAACAGATATGCATTCTTCCCCTAAATTATTTTAAAGCCAACTTTTTTTTTTGAAAGCAGACTGCTAAGCTTGCCCAGAAGTCTTCCATCTTGAGACAGTGGCTAAAATTGAATGGTTTGCATGGGGCTGAAAGGAGGATGTGCTCCCAAATGTAGAATAAATGTTTTACCTTTTTTAGTAACAATCTTGAAATTTATAGAATTGAATTTTTTTCTTCTTGAATGATTTCATGAAAAATATATTTTGAAAAACCCTTCGTCAACTCTGCCTGTTTCCACAGAGTCATAAATATGAGCACAACGGATCATCCAGAGTCTGGCAAGCATTGTAGTCATTGATGAATTGAAGTTCTTTGCATATAAATGTAAAGCAGTGTGGTTCAGCCCAGGTCCTGCATGTACCCAACCTGTTGTTTTGTTGGCACTTGTCAATCTTACAGAAAAAAATCTTAATTCAACATTTGGGAAAAAATCATTGCAACTCAAAAAAATTAACCAAAATTGCATGTTTCATGAAATAATAATAGATATCAAAAAAAAGTTCCAACCCTAATCCAGTTTCCAAGATTCTGACTCCCTAAAAAGAAAAGTTCTCAACACCCCATGGATCTTAAAGCGAGTGAAGTGCGCAGTGATATTCAATTGAAAATTTCTGGAAACTGATTTCTAAAGAAGTTTCCTATATTGCTTAAATTCGCTTTGCAAATGTTATCACCCTGTGACAGTACAAAGTGCGTGTAAAAGTGCTTTTTCTGCTCTCAAACAGATTAAATCAAAAACAAGAAATTGAATTTAAACCAAAAGTGCTCAAGTGGAATCGAGCCCGAGACATTGCCGTACTGAACTTTCACTGGACATTCATAAATATGTATCAGTAAAGCAGTGCAAATCACCACATTGATTTCTCAATCGTAAAATAAAGTGACACATTACTTATTTAATACAAATTCTCTTTGATAAAATTAATTTAAAAAGTGTTATATCTTCTATATATATTTCGCGAAATCATTTTTTGATAAATGTTGTTCTGATTCTTTTTTTTTTTTTTCAGTTATGTTTGGAGGTAGTAGGGGGAGGTGCACCATTGCTCTTAGCGGAATGGCACTCCTGATTATTGTAAACAAATTCATTCAGCATGATTTCTTGTTTTTGGCACTGAAATTAATTTTTAAAAAAATCATCAATTACTGATTTCTGTTCATTAATAGGTGCATCCCTACTATTCAGAATAAATATTGATGTAGAATAGCTATTAATCTGATAAAATTTAAGACATATCCACGTGGATATTACATTTTCAAAAATGTTTCAATTATTGCTACTTATAAGTCACATACTAGAAAAAAATTGCTGCTAAACACAACATCAAATACATGACAATAGAGCATGCACAATTTTTTTTAAATGTTATTTATAAATGCAGTTTTTGCTTTTTATTTTTTTGGTATGTGTATGTGTGAGAGAGAATTTATAATTTTTCCAGTCTTCTGAGCACTGAAGAAAGAAGACCACATACTAGTGTACTTTTCTTTTCCCAATGCACTTCAACAGGCCAGATTTTTTTCTTATTAAACATTGCTGCTTCCAAGAATGGAACATTTGACATATTTACTTATAATAAAAAAGGACAAGAGACAAGCAGTTAAAAAACTTCCCATTTTCATATTTATTCTTCTGTGAGATGAGATACAGCAAGCACTGTAGCTAATGAAGAAATGTAAAATTTGATTTCTATAAGAGTTCATTTAGAAAAGTAGCGTACTCATTCCTCCCATTTCACTCTGTTCTTTCACAAAAATTTCAAAATACTGGTATATAATTGTCACAGCAAGAAGTATACCTGTACCACTTCCAATGGCACCTGAAAAGAAATAAATTTAGATTCAAAAAATTGTCGTTCTAAAACAGAAAATATTCATCATAGCTCACAAAATAAACTTTTAGTTTTAGAACTGAATTATATTTTTATCATCAAAATATCATCTATTGACCCAAATTACATGTTCCAGATCACACAGAAAATATTCAAATTAAGAAGTATATATCTGCTAAAGCTGTGGTCGGCAACCTATCGATTCCAAGACCATTTTTGGTCGATCACACACTTCGTGACAATTCAAAAACAAAGAAAATTCCCGCTTTTTGAAAATTTTTGCAAATTTCCTTGCATTTCGCCTTATTTTTCCAGAACATTAGAATTCCCTGGCCTTTCCCGGTTCAGTCGCCACTCTGCATTATTTTTTTTTAAATTGAATTTAACTGATAAGCAAATCTTCCCCTTTGATTTCAGCCCTATTAACATTAACAGTTCACACAATGTTCACAATAGCATGAATAGAGAACACACACATTAGAAGAAATATAACTACTTTACCTAAGAAATCTGCAAGAACAGATAATGCGCCAATACATAAACCTCCAAATGCAGCAGCAGTTGGAATGTATCTGTTCAACTCGTGAATCATCGACTTTTCTCGATGACCTCTCATTACCATTTGCTGTTCCTTTAGTTGTTTTGCAACCTGAAAATATTGTTAAATTTGAAACATTGTAATAAAGAGTTCAAAGCAAAAGCAGTTGAACTTGGTTATAGTGACAACTCTGTTATAACATTAAGAAAAACTTCCAATCACCCACTGAGAGTAATGATGATTACTTATAGCATCCCTTGGATATTGCGTCTTAAATATTCAGGCCCCTTGAATGATCTTATAACAGAGTTTTTCACTGTATTTTGTACAGAAAATCATATGAAATTTCAATCTTTACATAACAAAAATGATTTTCAGTTAATATTAAAGTAGATGTTCTTGGAAGTTTAACAAATCACGATTCAAACTTAAGATTTTTTGTTTACTCATCCTGATTCCGTTTTCAACATGAAGCCTTAGAATTACCATGGGCTGCCACCCACAAGGCAAAGAAATGTTAAGTTATATCTCATGCAGATATTTAAACTAATTTAATTTGTCAACAAAAAATTAAGATTTCATTTTGAAAAATTTAAATTTAAAACTGAGGTTGGTGAATTTGCGACAGAATTTTTTTTCCCCAACAGTTAAAATGACAGATGAACAACAAAACAGAGGTTTGTTGCGACTGCGATACAAAGGTAGGAGTCCACAGAATAGAAAATTGATGGCACAAATTGCAAAATTGAAATGCCTCTTTGGTGCAAGGAATGCAATTTGGAATAATGTGCTGCAAATGCAGTGCAACAATGCATTCTGCATGAGAGAAAAAATACATACATAACTATTTTTAAAAACCAGAAATGTTAGGTGAAAAAGCAAGAAATTAGAGCAAATTAAGAAAAACATATTTTTCCTGGGAAAACATTAGGTTAGGAACAACAATGAATTCTATAAATACAGTGGTACTCAACCTTATTTACATTAGGTTTATGGCCACATGCACAAGATGATTATTTCATGCAAATCACAAAAAAAAAAAAAAAAAAAAATCAATTTTTATTATGTTAAATTCTTCTAACAAACTTTTTTTCATGGCGAAATCAAACTTCAATTGAGGCACCTAGAAGCAAAGGGGTGTAAATGACAAAATTGAAAATTTGGAGATAAATAGCGCAAATGATAGGTAAAGCACTATTCTATATTGTGGCAAAAGATGTTAGGGGTAACCCTAACAGGTGCTGCCTTACAACATGATTTAGAATTAAAATAGCATTAAAGGTCCCATAAGAACCTAACTTTGAACAATTTCCCCCCCCCCCCCCCCGGTATCATTTTTTGGTCACTTACATCCCTTTGCTTCTCACTGCCTTAATTACTTATCAAATGCGGAAAAAGTGCTTTTTTTAAATGTATCTGCATAAGAATGAGCTTGATACATTTTTTGAACTATTTTTACTAGGCCACTAAAAAAAAGCCCCACAGGCCACTTGTGGCACAGGGGTTGAGTATTGCTGATATAACATAATACTAGGAACCAAAAATTAAACTTACATCTTTTGCACTAGATCCTGAAACTTCAATCCATGTTTTGGAGAAGAAAGCACATGAACCCAACATAAATACAATGTAGAGCACGGCATGAACAGGATCCTCAAATATATGTGCCAAATTTTCAGGTGGAGAAAGGTAGTAGCAAAGACCTCCTATGGGATATGCTCTAGCTGGTCCTGCACCTCCAACATCCTTAAGAAAAAGAAAAAAGTCAAATTTAGACATTAAGGTAAATAAAATTATGATAAAAGCATTCAAAAACATTACAAAAAATTAATTAAATTTCATCTAGTTTTCCTGTTTTGCATTTTTCAAAGGGCGAGGCACCCTGCCCTTTTCTGGAAAACTGCGGATGCGCCCTGCCCTTTTTAGGAAAATTAGCAAAATACCTACTCTCTTAATGAAAAGTGCCCTTTTTCAACTGAAAAGTGCCTTTTTTTTTCTAACAGAAAATGCACTTTTTGAAAATTGCGCCCTGCCCCTTTTTAAAAATAATGTAAACACTAATTTCATCACAGTTAAAAATTTATAAATACATAATTCGTTAAAATAGATTCAAATATAGAAATTAGGATCGGTTCACCAATAAAAAAATTCTACACAAATGCACAATTTATAGAAAATTAATACAGGTGTGTATTCTCACTCCAGCTATGCAAACTGCAAAGCTAGATGATTACACAAAAGGTGGAATGTAACACAAAGAAGTCAAAGGAGGAAAAAAGATTCATTTCAAAATGATTAGTTTCAGAGAAAAATAAATGGAATATCCCACACAAATTAAAAGGTTCAAAAAGAATGATAAAAGCCTTCATGACTGTTGTTGCTACGGTAGCAGTTGTGTGTTGTGCACATAGGAATCAGACAACCAGTTCTCGTTATGAAATTTTTTTTTCAAGAACCATATTCATGAAACATTCTCAAGGAATGCTACATGCATAAAAATTGTTCAAAAAAATGTATTTAGAACAAAGCACCAAAGATCCAAACATAAAAAAGGATGACTTCTTAAAAAGATTTTTTTCCATGAAAAAATAATTACAAAAAAATATAATGTTAATAGAGGTATTCATTAAATGAAATTATTTATTGAGGTATTCTTTCATACCTAAACTTTGGTATCCGACAAGAATCATTATCAGAAATGTTGATTGCCACAGTTTTAGCCACAATAACTTACATAATAACTGGCCAGGCAGACCAGTGTGGGCAATGCCTTTCTTTGAGCAACTTTCTAATTACTTATTGCCTTTCAATCTCCAGTACTTCTAGTCAATTGCACAAAAATCCGATGCTGTCGAGTCCACGTGTTGAAGTCAAGATCCCCCAAACTTTCCAATTCCAGTAGGTTTAAGTTGCAACACTTTATTAACTTGTCATCTTGCATCTGGATCATCTAATTCTAGTAATTTATTTACTGATATTATGGAATTGAGGGCAAAATAATTAGAAAATTGCTCAAAGAAAGGCATTGCCCACATTGGGCTGCCTGGCCAATTATTATGTAAATTATTATGGCTAAAACTGTGGCAATCAACATTTCTGATAATGATTCGTGTACGATACCCAAGTTTCTCTTCCAAAGACACTAAGAATACTACTTAGTCTTTTGCATTCAGCTGACTGCTTCAATATGTTTTGCAAGGGAAACCTTTTTGAACTTTTAAGAAATTTACACTGATACTATTAATTTTCAGAATACTGACAAGTTGAAAAAATGCTAATTAATATAACAGTGTGTGCTGTACAATAGCTAAGAATGAAGTATTAGTCATTTGTTAAAATATGTAATTTTTTATGCAATTCTCATTTTCAGCTGAAATGTTTCTGTATAGTTGGGAGGTTGTTTATTTTAAGATATTGTGTTAGGTTACATAATTCTGATACGGAATGCTTGAGATAACACTCCCAGCACTGAAAAAAAAACTACACAAGAGCAAAACCTGGAAAATCTACTATACTAAGCTATTCTCCACATAAAAAAGAGCTAAGTCAAGCTTGTACTAAGCAACTGCCAAAATCTCATTTTTACTGGATTTTGTCATGTACTTTTTTTTAAATGTTCCAATTTTTAGAAGAAACAATTTTAATAACATTATACTTACTGCCCACTCGCCAAGTAAGTTTACTAAGAAATTTCCACTGAACTTTACAGCAAGCATCTGCAAACAAATATTAAAAATTATTACAACATAAACCAAACAAAAAATTAAGTAAATTTATTAATATTTTAAGTCATGCATAAATATTACATTTACTTCAAAACTTGATTACGGAAAATCGGTTTGCTTATTTCTAATGTTTTTTTATTCTTAAGAACTTTTTTTGCATAACAATCTTGCATTTACTTCAAAACTTGATCAAGGAAAATGGGTTTCCTTCTTTGTAATGTTTTTTTTTAAATTTATTCTTAAGAACTTTTATTGTGTAACACTTTTTCCAATAAGAACATCCTGTTCAAATTTATTGCAGTGTTTTATGATTTTAAAAAGTAAAAAATACATAGAAAAGTACAGTAAAAAATAACTTTATTCCACTGTGTAAAGATATTTAAATATAATAACCATAAACTAATAGCACTACATCTTAAGTAATATTCTATTTCGTTTATACTACACCAAAAAATTCAAATGTTTAGTTATTAACCAGTGGCCAATACTCTTTTAATTTACTAGCCACTTAAGCTCCAACTTTTACTTTTTATCAAAATAATACAAAGCAAACTTAAGGCACTAAGCCAAAAGCAAGGGGGATATAGTTTAGTAGAGTTTCGATTATTCAAGTTAATGCGGACTGAACTCACCTTGAATAATCGCGATTTACCTAGATTATTACCATTTAAGAAGACAAAACAAATTTACACACCATTTCTAAATTTTTATACTTATAGCACTAATGGAGACCACTTCTAATGATTTTATATAAATTGAGGCATTTAATTTCTCGTTAAAAAAAATTACTGATGGTTTTTGTTCACGGAAATGCAAAACTGTTCTTTGCTGTGATGTTAGGCTATTTTATTTGTCATCAGAATTGCAAGTGTAGATTGTGATCTTTGTTTAATGAACCTCTGTTAGGAAGAGTAGCAAACAATAGCAAAATAACTTTTTTTCCCATCAGATCTTTGATTTTCTTGTTAGAAAGGAAAAAAAAGAGAATTTTTTTGGAAGATTGGTTAAAGCTGAAGTCTGTCAAGTGGGACTCGGATAATCAGGACTACTGTATTGGCATGATACCAACAAAACATTGTATAAAAGCAAATTCATATAAAATGACAGAAAGCAATTAAAATTAAATATTCTTTCAATCAACAATAGTTATTTAAACCAGGGATGTATACATTTATACATGTAAATTTAACAAACAAAATACAAAAAATGTTTATGAAATAAAAAGTTGTAATTGAAAAAAATAACTTGTATAATGTAAAAATTGTATACATTTTAAACAGTGAATAGAATTCAAATATAAATAGAGCATAACAAATAATGTTTTGTTCCAATCAAAGTATTATTCTCTCAAAAGTTATTTGAGAAGAAACGGGGGGGAAGAACCAACAGACAGACATAGTTTTCATTTCACAGCATTCTATTTCAAATGTTTTGCTTTTAAACATACTGATTTACTTAAGTTTTAAAAACGAATGAATTAAGTTATGTTATTTTATTGAACTTTAGTATTTTTTCCCCAGACTTATTTGTAGATTATTGTTATGGATTTGAAATTAGAAGCTTTTCTGAAAAGAAATTGAAAGAGGTGTTACTTCTTAAAGAAAAGCCAACATAGAAAAGCCCATCATTTGAAATTTTCCGGGAGGAGAGTGCAAAGTGTATAATTTCAATGTATTACACTTTGCCCATTAAGTGTGTATTTTATTATTTCGTAATGAAAAAAAACAATGAAATACACGCTACAAATACATCGTATTTCTAAACCTTGGGAGCAATTGCCTCTCGTAAGTAAATGTTGGGCCTGAAGAAAAAATAACTATGAATTGCTTATAAACACCTCACTAACAAATGTAAGATTCTTTATAGCAAACCTTTTCATTCAATGCAACAATAAAGAAATATTTCAGAAATTGCTAATTAAACTTATCAAACTTGATCAATTAATAAATGTTACAAGATTTGCAAATCAGCTACGAAGCCTTTCAAGTTTAAACCTGAACGCAAACTATAAAAGGGCAATAGAAGATAGACTTGATGAAATTGAATTCTTTTCGAAGAGACAAACATTCATTTCACAAAATGACATGTCTACTCTGCCTGCCGCTTCTTCCACAGGGAAGAAAATTTTCTCCTGTGACATAACACTTTGGAAAACCCTCTTTCCTTTCTTATCCAAAAGTGCAGGTCGGTGAGAGAGGCAAGAGGCGACACAAACCATGGTTTTTCTTATCAGTAGGTAAAACAGAATATCATGTGCAACTTTTTAAGCATTTATTTTTAATGCTACAAACAAAAGGCACTGAAATGAAAAATAAATTATAAATAAAGAAAAAATGATCTATGTCTTGTTGGGTATCTAAAAAGTGGCCAGTTGGGCATTTTCTTAATGATGAAAGTTTGCATTTTAATTGCCAGGTGACCAAGTGGTGAATAATTATTTTCAGGTCTACTTTATACATTCCCTATATTATGCAGAATTAAAAGAAAATTGTACAATACAAAGCATTTTTAAAATTAAATCATTTTAATAGCAAGAAGAAAAACATACCTGAGAAATCACATAAAGATTTGAGACCAAAGCTGACTGGAGAATAATTGGAATGTTTGAAGTGTAAAATAATTTTATAGGATAGGAACTATATTGTCCACGATAACGAGCTGACTTAATAGGAAGATCTACTCTAAATCCCTGAAAGAAATTACATTAACAATGCTATGAGATTAGATATATCTCAACTTTGAAAAAAATAAACTATTATAATGCGCTTTCTAATGTATAATACATATACATTAGAAAGCGCAGTTAAACACATTGTTATAACACAGAGATTATTGAACATGTTATGCACCCATGTTATAATGGAGCTATTAAAAAAAAAGAACTAGTCCAAAACAAATGTAATTTTCAGCAACAATGTTGAATTGTGTCAAAAAAAAAAAAACAAAAAACCCCAAGTTTTTACTTTATACAAGTTTAAAATTATGAAAATTTACATATATTACTGTAGATTTTTGTTAAATGTGCATGAAAATCGACATATGACATCAGAAGAATCTAAATCTTTTTATGGTAATAGATTCCAGGTTTCTGTTACTTACAAATTTTTGAGGAATTAGCAAAGTTAAAGTATGAGTGTGCATTTGAGAGCCTAAGATTAAGTGTCTATGAAGGACAATGATTTCAAGGAAGAACCCCCTGAATGTTAAACTGAATTCGGAATCTTCTCTCTTTCTTTTTTTTTTTTTTTGACAAAAAAACTTTTTATGATCTCATGATCTCTGTACTGATTTTCTGTCAGCAAGTATATTATGCATAAAGGATTTGCATTAACAATAACAGTTCTGTATGACTGCATTTTAGCAAAAAGGAAAATTTAGAACAAAAAACATTCCCTTTATAATGTGAATTTAAATATTTTCCTAACAATTTTAAATAATAAAATAAATATCTCTTTTTTTTTTTTGCATGCAACACATTGCAATTTAGTGTAGTAATCACAGTACATTCTGTGGGCTCAAGTGAGGCTTAAACTTTTGATTACAAGCACTAACAGATTACAGTATCTCTAATAAGAAGATGCCTGCCCTTGAGAAAGTTTATTTCGTCTCTGGAAGACTTTTTATACTGGAATAGAACCAATCGTTCTCTGTATGTTATTGCTGAGGCCAAAATTGTTTTTCCCTTATGCTGACCGATGGTATTGTTTAATCATCCTTCCATCCAAAATATACCCTTGAGGAATATACTTCAATTCAACTTTTATAATTCAATTATGCACACCCTTAAAGGTAAGGAATATTCCTCTATAACAAAGTTTTAGGAAGGACTTATGCTCATAAAAGTTAAATATTTTCAGCTTAATGAGCTAAAATATTTTTTTTACTAAAGTGGAAAAATAACTAATGTGGATGCAATTGCAAAACCTTCTAATCTATAAAATAAGAACAAATTCTAATGCTTATTGAGAAATTAACTAAATGAAGCCTCTTCTTCCGAGAAGAATTTCCTACATTATATCTACACAATCAGTAGTGATGAATAAATACTGATGGTTGACAAGCATTAACTTGATCAATTATTTTTGTTTTTCAAAATCCAACTATAATTTTAATCAGTTCCATTTTCAACTGACTTCACAAAGGAAGGAGGTTATACATTCATATTGTATGTATGTCTTTTTTTTTTTTTTTTGTTTGTTTGTCCACTCATAACTTCTCACCAGATGAACCGATTTACATGATTTTTTTTTTAATCGATCAAGGGTGGTTTCCCATAGGTCCCGTACCTTTGTTTGACCATATTCGGAAATAGGGTCATTTTTTAGGTTTTTCATCCATAACTTTTGACCAAATGAACCGATTTTGATGACTTTTTCTTTAATCGATAGAGGGCCGTCTAACTCAAATATCGCACATCAATTTGACTAGATTTGTTTTTTAGAAAACGCGTTACGAGTGAAAAATAAGTATTTTTTATCTTAATTGGAAAGGCTTGACTTGATTTTTCTTTGTTGGGAAAACTATTAATAAATATTAAAAACGCATTGTTAAAAAAGTTTTTGTTGCCATTGTGCTATAATAATAAAAGCAATAACAGCAAGAGTTTGACTGAAGGCTTCTCTGAGTCAAAAATTAAATCCAATCAGTTTGTTTGCTAAAATCTACTTCAAAACGGAATTTTTCATACAAAGTTTCAGTGTCATTCATTCAAAGAAGGTTTGCCCTTTGATATAGATTTTTTAAAAGTAAAGTATTTATATAAAAAATGTATTTACACTAAAAAGAATAAAATAAAATAATTTTTGGAAAAAAAATAGAACCGACTTCAAATGATAAATTGCGCTAAAAAGTGAAAAATAAATTAATTCTTTAAACAACATCGATGTGAATTTTAAACATAGTTTTAGAAGTCGGTGCAAAATTATGAGCCTAATTACCATTACAAAATGTACTACTTCATATTGGAACTGTTGCTAATTTTGGGGCATTTATATTTAATTGTTTCATGATTACAAAAGATTTTATCTATTCTAATTTCGCACTGACTTCTAAAACTATGTTTAAAATTCACAGCGATTTTGTTTAAAGAATTAATTTATTTTTCACTTTTTAGCGCAATTTATAATTTGAAGTTGGTTCGATTTTTTTTCCAAAAATTATTTTATATATTTTGTGGTTTATTACATAAAACTTATATACTTATATAGTAATTACCTGGAAATATATGACTATGGCAAAAACAAGAATAGTGGCAAGCAGATTCATAAGATTTGGTAGGTTTTGACGATAAAATGCTTCTCTCAGAGCTCGGACTTTATCTGTTCTTGTAGCAAGAAGATGGAATAAGGCAATAATAGCACCTTCAAATTCAGTACCTAAAGTTGAAATTGTACATAAATTACATGTAAAAAATTAGACAAAAACAATGTTCAAAAAGGTGTCACTATTTCATTTATGCAAAAAACAAACATTAACTGTAGCAAAATCATGAACGAGAAAAACTTTTGAAGATTCTTTTCCTTTTAAAAGCAACAAACTTATAACTAGGGATGTACCGAGTACTCGGTATATACTCGGTACTCGGCAAAATTCCAGCAGAGTACTCATTACCGAGTAGTTGTAGAGTTTCGTCATTTTTTAAAAGTTTACTAATAGTAGATAAATTTGTAACTGATTAGTACAATAATATGCAAATATAAATATGTAATCTTAAATAATTAAAAAAAAAGATGAAGTATATAAAATATTTTTATACAGCTTATATATTGGTAAAATTCATATGCTAATTCGACTATTTTTTCCACTTTCTATACTTTGTTTGCCACTTTTTAAGCTGTACGAGTAGCGTCTAACATGTTTGATTTAACAAATCGGTGAAACATGTCAGAAACTCTGGCAATCTTTTTAGATGCCTGATGAAGAAAAGATTGTCTTTTCATCTAAACCTTTTAAATGGATTAATTTGTGGTAACTTATTTGCATTAAATATGATTTCTCTTCGGGTAACTGAATATATTACATATATATATATATATATATATATATATACAATTATAAATGAAAATCAAAATCTAGCTACATAAAAGCTCCAATTGTAAAAGTAGAAAAAAAAACGACTTTAAAGTAAAGAAATTATCAGCAAGAAAAAGGAAATACACAAAATTCTATCAAATACAAATATTTTAATAATTAATATCAAATTCAATATGTCGTAAATTATGGTGTAAAAATACACCATAATAATTTTGTATCTTAGGTTTTAAAAATAGAATTACATATAAAAAGTATCACTTTATTATTAACAAGAAAAAATTAAAAAATGAAAAGAAAGTAAATAAAAATATACAGTGTCAATATGGACTTTTTTCCTTGGGTGCGGGGAGGAGAAGATTATGAGGCATTTTACATTATTGAACGAATTTTTACTGCAACCAATAATCATTTTTGATAAACTGATTTTTATAAAGAGTTATAATGGTTTAAAGAATTCTATTTTGGAATTCTTACATTCAATATCTTTCATTAGTTTATATATATTACGTAGTTAAAATGTATGTTTTCATTTCAATACATACAAAATTCTTCATGTGCACATCAATACTCTTTTTTTATTCACAACTACTCGGTACTGGGCTGACTAGTAAATGGCAGAGTACTCGGTACTTGGCCAAAGTGCTACTCGCAGGGTTGGCACGGTTTAAACCATTTGGTTTAAACCATGGTTTAAACCAAGGTTTAAACCAAATGTTTTTTTTAAAAAAACCACATGGTTTTTTTTAAAAAAACCACATTAATTTTTTGAATATTTTATAATAGTTTTGGTATTTTAAATAAAACCTTTTTATTTATGAATGTCTACTCTCATGAAACATCTCAATTCTACAAGAACATGTAGTATTATTTTCAAACAATTTCCATCCATTCTATGTTCTGAATCAAATAGCCATGGGTAAAGTATTCAGTCTATAGACGGATTTCCGTCTCTTTTTTGTTTTTGTAAATTGTTAGATGGAAAAGGACAGAATACTTAGAACTAAAGTATTTTAGTACATATTTAAATGTGCTGTAAATGTTTTTCCGATTTCTTCATTTAAAAGCTTAATATGTTATGATGTTGCTAATTATAGTAAATTTAGTAATTTGTTAAAATACTTGAGGAATGATTTTTAAAATGTTCGACTTGAGTCCCACCTTTATTATTAACTATTGTTATTGCTAATATTAATCTATTATCGGGGTTTTGGGGAGATAATTTATATATGCAATGCAAACAAAATTTCTAGAAATTGCATGTTTTTGGAGTTACGGAAATTTATTTTAACTTCTGTCCTTTGAAATCCTCTCACTTTCACCCATGCAAATAGCTAAATTCACAAAGATTAAATTATAAAAATGTCTGAGTCAGGCAGGAAAAAACATGAAATTTGGATTAATTTTACTGAAATAAAATCAGATAAGAGAAAAGGTACAACAGCAGTTTGCAAAGTATGCAATAAAGAAATTGAAGGCCAAGGTTCTGCGAATGAAGAAACACATGCAGAAATGTTATGTTCCTGATAATTCCAGCTTGAATGAATATTAAAATGCAAGTTAAAACTAGGGATGTAACGAATATTCGGCCTGGCCGAATAGTCATTGCATCATCAAGCCGAGATAGTCGCTAAGGTCAAATTTGGCCTGGCCAAATATTGATGGACTTTTTGTTTGGCAGAATAGTTCTGCTACGGTAGAAATGTAAAACTTAAAGAAAGTAGTAGATTTTAAACATTTAAAATTGTGTTATAGGTATTGCAAAAGCACGCATTAGTACATAGTTTTAATAAATAAAAATAATAGTGTTAAAAATATAATAGTACATAGTTATTTAAAAAATACTACTTTTTTAACCCTTTGTTTTTGGTTTGATTGAACAAAAACAGATTTTAAAAATTATAATATTGTATTTTATACTTAACATTCATTCCCAAAAGCTAGTATTTTTATTATGTCATTCTTAACAAAGTGGAAGTCCGACTTTGTTTGGTTAGACTGATTTATTGTGAATATCGGGTAAGAGAGTGTGAAAAGCCTAGAATGTATCATGAATATTAAGATAGTATAAGTTATTGGTGTTTTTGAAAATAAAAGTATATTCCAGTTCAATGCATTAAATTTAAAAAAAACTTTTAAGAACAGGTATGTAAAAAATCCCCATAAAATAAAAATATTAACTTCTATAACTTTTAACATATTTTCATAAAACTATTTTGAGCAAGGTAAAAGTTCACTAAGCAATAGTATTTCTTTAATTTGAATTAAATAACTAGTACAGTAATGCTAATGCTTGCATTAAAACCTGTCATTTCCATTCCACTTGTGGGTGAAATTCTGTTTTATTGCATTCAAAACAATACAGAAAATACATTAATTTTAGATAGTTGTAGATTATTAACAAACAAGAACAGATTAATGTGTGGAATGGGTGTTTGACTTTGTGAATGCTTTCAAATTTGACAAATTCTTTCTATTACAAAGATTTTCTAGAAATTTTAATATTCCGTATTTGGCCAAATCACTATTTGTTACATCCCTATAGTTAAAACTGAAGTTTTAATAATGAATAATCATTTATTTATTCCCAATTTCATTAATCAACATTCACTTTTAAAATATTACAAATTAGCTATCATTGTTATACAGAATTTTTGGCTTGGTATTACATAAAGTTGATTCTTTTTACTAGGTTGATAAGAAATTAATTAAAATTAATTGATATTTTAAAGAAACATTAACTATTTATTTTAAATAGTGACAAATAGAACAATAACACACAATAACTAATCTTTTAAATAATTTCTTTAAGCTTTAAAAGTGCTGCATTAGTTTAAACCAAAAAACCTGGTTTAAACCCAAAAAACCCGGTTTACCAAAAAAAACCTGGTTTTTGGGGGTTTTTTTGAAAAAAACCCGATTTTTTTCCAACCCTGGCTACTCGGTACATCCCTACTTGTAACGATAATTTCCTAACCATTGCTTTCATATAAAGTTTTCTATTATACATACGGAATCAGAGAAAAAAGTTACAATAAGAAACTATTACTAAAAAAGACCTAACAACCATTTGATATACAATCAGGATAACTTTGATACACAATTTCTCCACTCATATTTTAATAAGTGTTTTTAAGGCTGTATTGGGAGGGGGGACAAGGCTCTCCCCATTTCTATTCAAGGGAAAAACTGCTGGTACAAGAAATGTGACTTATTCTTTTCTTGTTTTAGTTCATTTAGCACTTGATTTCTTCCGAACTGAGCTATCTGCCAGCTTAAAAATTGGGTTGCTTTCAACAAACTAAGAAGTGAACATTCCGATTTGCGTGCTAATAAACGCACCTGCAAAACAAACTTCCCTAAAACTCAAATGGATTGGTTTTTCTTTGCCATGCACAGAAGCGTCCAAGTATCAGAGCTTCGTAGTCAAACTGTATCTACATATGCTCATAACTTTTTTTTTTTCTTTTTAATTTAAAAAAAGATAACTTTACACATGAGTAGGGGGGAAAAGCATATATCCTTCTTTTCAAGGAAATTTTCCAACTCTTCAGCTCTATTTGGAGACTGTTCAACTTTATTTCTTCTCTAATAAAACTTGAGCTCTATTAGAGAATTTTAATCCCTGGTAGATAGATGAATGCTATTTTTTTAAGGGGGTAGCAGGGAAAGCCAGAGGAATTAAGGGAAAATTTTCCTAGACTAATTTACTTTTCGCAACATTTAATCAATGAAGTTTCACAATCATTGCTTACATCCTTAAAATAACATTTCAACTTACCTCTTCCTGTATTGACAGTGGCAGGACTAAAGGCTTTCCAAACAATAGTTTCACATATATTTGTGGCAATGAACAACGAGATACCAGATCCTAATCCATAACCTTTTTGCAGCAATTCATCAAGAAGCAACACAATCAAACCAGCAACAAACAACTAAAAGGAAAAATAATTCTTAGTGTTGAATTAAATCTGAATTGGTTGAACAGAAATTAATCACATATAAATATTTACTTGTATGATGATGAGGATGCACACACCAGCACCAATGTCAGCAGGATCTCCATACATGCCAGTCATGACATAAACAATAGCTTGTCCAATGGTAATGACCATTCCAAATACTGAAACAAAAAATTTGGTACATAAAACAAAATCCTGCAAATTATAAATTAACACAAGACTCAAGATAAAAAACCTTGATACATTAATACGTACATTTACAGTAGTAACAAAAGAAAATTTATTTTATGTTTAAAATGCCTTTGTATGCTGTTTGCTCTAATAAAAAATAACATTACTTCATAAATTTAAACCTAAAGGATATATATATATATATAAGCAATGGGAAAAGAAATTTATTTTCCTTTCTTTTCATCAAGGATTTATCTCCTTTTTAATAATTTAGTTATTAGATTTTGAAATACGAGTGATAGTACACTATAATCAAGTATATCAAGCATTCATATTTAAAGTACTTTTCTTTGTTTTGCCATTTCACAGTCTCATTTAGGATTTCAAAGCATTTCGGGAGTGTTGGGGAAGGTTGATATTTTTTACAGTTTGCAGTTATCCTAAAAAAACTTAATGTGATGAAAATAAGACCTTTTGCACTAAAATGCAAATGTTTCAGTATCTTGCTTTTATGTATCATTCTTGCAATATGAATATACATTAATTTCACAAGTTTTCACATGAATACATATATATTCGGGAAGTAGATTTAATCTTAAATCCTCACAAGCCTAATTTTTTTTAAAGGAAGTTTAAAATTCTCATTCCAATTTGGGAATATTAATCTTTAAAAAGGTTTTAATCCAACTCTAAAAAACATTTTTACCACTATGAACAAGTAGTAAAAATCTCTCAAAAGTTGATACTTGGATAAACTTTTAAAAAATTTCTTCCCTTAAAAAACCGAAATCAATCTCCAAGTTTTTTCCCTTACAGTGAATATAGCACCAATAATGAAAATTGATAACATGCATCACTTGCAGAAGTATTGAACTATTAGTTGTCATTGCATTTTCAATCAAAGATCCATCGAAAACAATGTATTAAAAACAATCTAAACATTTAAAAAGAAAACTGAATAAAATCTAGCATAGTTGTTCAATAACAATGCAGACAGTTCCAAACAGAGAATCCTTTTTTTTTTAATTAAAATCAAATACAGAACATCCAATTACAAATTTTTTTAACATTAATACCTCCAGTTATCTAAATTTTATGCCATCACAAAAAGTTGCACTAAAAAACTTACATTTCTGGGCTCCATTAAATAATGCACGATCTTTAGGAGTGTCACCAACTTCAATGATTTTTGCTCCAGCCAAAAGTTGCATGATGAGGCCAGATGTGACAATAGGAGATATACCCAACTCCATCAAGGTACCTCTATTAGAAGCAAGAATAACTCTCATCCAGTAAAATGGATCTGCAGAGTCGGATGACATAATCCCAAACAAAGGAATCTAAAATAAAACAATCAATAATTTTCAGACAAAGCTCTTTGATGTAAGAATCCTGCTAAGAATAAGCATGTCAGAACAGCATTTGATGTAATGCCGGACTTCACAATTCACTGATGCTCATATCAAATATTAGAAATGCTTTGCAGGAAACATTAAGGTAAACCTTAAATTTTTACTTCTAAATTAGAATAATAATGCATTTATGTGTGTTAACACTTGTTTCAGAATTTCACAACAGCCGTTTACAAATTAGGATATCCAAACATAATACACAGAAATTGTAAAATATGATGTACAGTTCTCATAAGATATTTAAGCATAAACGGCATGAGATGCAGAATATTAAAGAAGGGAATATTTCTTTAAAATAGAGAAATTGGAATCTCTGTTAAATTATGCCAATAGTCTAGTCTTTTTTTTTTTTTTTTTTTTTATAGCTTTCTAAATTTAAAATTCTACTTAAACCTCCAGTTACCATTCCGCCATTCATATAATCTTTTAATGTTTCTCGGAGACTGTTAAAAAAAAAAACAAAATGAGTTATCAACATTTTCCCTTACAGAAAAGAAACACAAAATAACAGCAATGTTTTTCAGGTAAATTAAATACATCACATTAAACTTTAAAGAAAGTTATTATTTACAGTAAAAAACTTTCTAAATATTGAAATGTAAACTATGAAAAAAAAATCAGATATTCCTAATTCTAAAACAATAAACCTTATATATATATATAAACCCGAGAGTGAGAGCCACAGTAAAAAGTCCAGCTTTCAAGTTCTTGCGCGATGAAGTTAAGAAATAAACATGCACTGACTAGATTGTTTTTGTGTGAACTTTACAATAAAGTTGTCTGATGGAAACCTCAACAGTTTGGGACCCTCATTTTGCTAGTGGCTTTGTAGTAACTTTTTTTTTTTCTGGGAGGGGTGGGGGGGGGGGGTTGATTATTTGGACAATTGTAAGGGCTTGATTTTGGGGGGATCTGTAATCTTTAGGGGTATGTCATCGCTCTGAGGGGTTGGGCACCCCTGGAAAGTGTTAAAAATAGCAGAGAAAAGTGAATTTAAGGATTTAAATTAATATCAGAAAATAATACATAATAATTTATACAATACAAGCAGTGCCTGATTACCGCAAAGGCCAACTAAGCTTCGGCCTTGGGCCCCCAAATTGTAAAAAAGATCATTTTTTGGTACTTACGTACTATCGCAACCATATGGCGAGATTGGCGACCTATATACTTACTTATGGTTACCATAAACGCCTTAGATAGGCACAAAATCCAAGATGCCAATTTGGCGCGTTTTTCCCTGAATTTTGGCACGGTTGCAAAGTACATAAGTACCTTTTTTTTAATGTTTCGTACCATAGGGGGCCCTAAATAAAGTTGTGCCTTGGGTCCCCAACTCTCTTAATCGGGCCCTGAATACAAGATAGTAATAAAATTAGGAATCCACAGAGGAATCCTATCTCCGACACAAAGAATGTCATTAATTTCAGTATACATTTTTTAAGAATTTTTACAAAGAATTAGACAAACAGATTACTACAAAAATCTAATATTTATAGGCATCATAAGAGAAACTAAAAACACAATATCTAACTAAAAAATAATACCTCAGTATAAAGTTTAGGGGGGAGCTTGTATTAAAATTAAAAGGTAGGGGAATGCCGTCCCCCTGCGTCCCCTCGACTACACCCCTGATGTCGACTATTTTATAACACAAAATTTTTTAAACACTTGAAATTACTCCATTTAGGTCATACAATATAAATAACTTACTTGGCAACAGACAAGGAAAATGAATAATGTTATTGCTGTCCATAGCACTTTCTCCCTAAATTGAATCTGTGAAAGTACAATAAGTAATAAAATATTAATTCTGTAAAAAAATAGTATTCAAAAACATTTTTTTAACAAAAACATAATTACTTTTCTTTCAGGCTTCGCAACTTCTGGTAATATGCCACAAAAGGGCTTTATTACTTCTAAAAATTTTACTGAAAAAAAAAGAATAAATAAATAAATATATATTTATATATCATGCAATCAAATTTTAAAGCAAAATACCAAAAATTTATTAATATTTAGATAAAGTTTGATTCACATTCAAAAGTTTCTTCAACCATGAATATACATTGTCAGAAATCTCAAAAAAACACTACATGTTTAACTCTTTGCAGATGGTGACCTGCCCCTGCGTCCTACCCTCTAAAGATGAAGGAAAAATTCTGCAGAGCCTCACCCAAAGGAGAAAGTTCATCGGAATGTTTGCCTGGGAAATCGCTAGGATCCTCGCCATTGTGAGGAGAAAAAGGCTCCCCCTAAGAGTTAGATTGTTTATCTCTACCCTTTTCCATGAATTTCTTTCCTTAGTACATTACATTGTATTTCAGAACAATGCAAGAAACCATTTAAGATTAGCTCTTTTACAAACTGTGTACAATACTCTCATAATAATAGAACAGAATACCATAATTGTGAAGTGTCATGAATTACTTCTGCCGTTAGAGGAGGGGAGAGTCAACATTGATACAACTTCACGGATAAGTACGCTATTTAGATTGAATAACATTGCTTTGTTTATATTTCATTTGGCGAGCAAAAAAGGTAGTGCTTATAACCAAAAAGTACCCTAATTTTTCTTTTAACTTTAATTCGATTTCAAACGTTATTTCGAAGAGAAAACACTATTTTTTGCTATCAAAATGCCTAAAAAAGCCAACTGTTGAAATTTCATCTGAATTTCAAATTGCCAGGCTACTTACTGAAGGTTTAGGTCGCTCGCCATGGAATAAAAGGAGCCCAATCAACAACTTATTGCCCTAACTGACAACACTGGTCCAGAACAACCTTAATTCACTATCCTTCAGACAGAATTCAGAATGAGTGGCAAACCACAAGAATATGTTCCAAAAAAATTAATTACACCTTACATAAAAACGTTTTATATTTAATGATTTTTTTTACAAATTTTATAACATATTAAGGCAGCATTTTTTAAAAAAGCGGGACTTTGGGTAACCTTAAGGGTTCTGCAAAAAAAAAACAAGATTTTTGACTGCATCTAACCCCCTCAACTAAAAAATAAAACTTCTGGTAATTTTATTTAGGGTAAAAAGATCATTTTTTAGTATTCAAAATCATTCAATACAAGTGTGGACTTTCCGCAATAGTGGAAAGGTTGAGAAATGCTATGTAAGAGAATTTCAACAAAACAAAAAACTAAAGATATACATAAACCAAGAATTATTTCAGTTAAGTTTCTATTTCATACAATACATAAGCCAAATTTAAAAATACGCAAAGAAAACACAAAAACAATTCGTTTGATATGTGATATTAAAAAATAGATGACCTATAACTCATCGACTGACAGAAATGGATTTGAAACACCGAAAATTTTTATATGGATCTGATGCTTAGTTTGAGTAAGATACGTGCAAATTTCAATATGTAACAAATCTTCGCTTCTGGAATAATATACAAACTTGTAATGAAATGAAAGTAAACAAATAATCGAAAACTTGCATCCCCTCAAAAATCAATAGCATACTTACTTGCCATCGTTTAATAAGAAAGTCAAAGAGGCGGTTGCTTTTTATTTTCAAACAACTCAAAATGTATTTTGCAACAATTAATTTCTTACAACCATTAATTTATTCAAAGAAATTTGATTTAAATGTACACGTGTCCGCGACACCGAAATCTTGAACTTCATCAGCAATCTCGGTCTAACTAAAAGAGAAGCTGCCACATCACGATATGCATTCACGATTCGTTATGTTACAAAATTGGGTGACGTAGAAATTTAACACACGGAACTTGCTCAAACCTCCAACATGACAAGGAATGCGGGCGGCAAGAGAACGCGCAAGAAAGTGCAAAGAGGAAAAAAACAATCGAATTTTGAATTGGGGTTTAGGTAAATAGAAAGGGTATTACTACAGATTCCCAAATATTAAAATTTCCAATTAAGTAAACAAAAAATTGTTTTTTTCCCCTTAAAGAAGTAGAAAATATTCAAGAAAGATATTTCTTTAAAGGAATTTTGTTGCGTAACTTTATTTGTAACGGTAAATTCGTAAAGTAAATAAAAATGTATTCGTTAAGTAAATAATCTGCAATTTTAAGTTTTTAACGGAGCTGAAAAGGTTTTGTTATCTCTTAATGGCAGTGCATGATTACGGAAATATTTTATGTAAAAAATGCGTATATTCTTTCATTCTTAAATCAAATAGACCCATTCCATGCCAAAATTTGAAGTGCTAAGTTATAAAATTTTTCAATAAATGATTTAAAGGTCGGTTAATTTAACTATTGAATTTTATAAATTAAGTTGGTAATAAAATTATAAATGTCTTTTAGCTTCAATTTAATACTTATTATCTTAAAGCTATAATAAATATAAGTTGTGAGTGCTATTATACCTAATAAAATGACATAAATATTTTTTCTCATTAGTAAACAAAACTTGCTTTTTTATTTATTATTATTTTCTTTTAAAAAAAGTATGTATACATAAATAATATACACATATATTTTTTTTAAGAAAAAACGTATAGAATTTGCAGTAACATTTTTTGCAAATATGAAATTCTCTCAATATACTTCAGTAATTTATTTATTTATTTTCTTTTCTATTTACGCACCTAGACTGAAATCCCTAAGAGGCACAGATACTATGAATGGAGGCTGGATATTAAAGCTAATGCCCTCTGTTTAATATAACTGATTAAATGATTTCCTGTTACCCTTTAAAATTACGTACCCTATTTTCTAATGTAATGAGGAATCTAGCAGCAAAGGCATGTTAGAAGAAAGAAAATGCCACTCATAAAAAAATATTTCTTGGAGTCCTCCCCCATGAAATGAAGTTGGTTTAAAATTATTTAAATTGAATGAGCTAATGTAATCATATACAATTGTGAGTTGTGTACTATTAATTATTACATCATTGCACAAAACAAGCTGTAAGTCACATAATAGATATCACATAATAAAAGATAGCTTTTAATCCATTGTTAATCTTGCTAGAATTCTAAATGCAAAAGTTTGGATGTATGTTCGTTACTCAATCCGGCCAGAACGGCTAAACGGACCTGAGTGAAATGTGGTACAGAGATAGGCAGTTTGGAATGGCACATAAGCTACTTTTTATACTGGAAAATCGTACAGCTCACTTAGGATATCATTATATAAAAATGGTGCATTACTGTAAGAAGGACAGTGTGGCTCAATAGTTATAATTGAAATTTTTAAAAAATCAGTATCTGCCTAATAAGTGGTAGAACATTTGGTGCATCGATGAGGGATCTAGATTCGAGTCCCAGTCTGGGCTAATTTATTTTTGCTCAATTAACAGCACATATGATACTTTTTATCTGGGAAAAATTTTGCAGTAGAATTATTTTTGTTTTTCACAGAGCAAGGGATAGATATTATTTTTGGCATGGTGGTAGCTTTGGAGTCGGAGAATGGCATAGGCTTCTTTTTATGCCAGAAAAATAAGTCTTCTGTGGGATTTTTGTGTTTGTTTTTTACAGAGCAAGGGATCGATATTTTTTTTCTCATTGTGATAGTTTAGGGGTCAGAGGCATAGACTACCTTTTATTCCGGGAAAATGCACAGTTCCTATGGGATAGCATAACAATTGTATCCTGCAGAACTGTGTCCAGATTTTTGTAAAAATCATTATGAGTAACTCAAAATTAATGTATACAATTAACAAATGTTTGCAAGCTTCATTCACAGCCAAGGAAATATATTTTTACTGATGAACTTTGTAGGATAACTTATCCTTGAATTTTTTTTCTTAAATGATCACATCAAGAAAGAAGATAGATATGCATCATAAATAACCAAATGTTGGCTTTTGAAAATTTCCTGCTTAAAGTTTAATTTATATTTCTATATTACTCGTCTTTGAATCAATTTTGGCTAGTTTCATTATTACGTCTCTACTATACTTTTACATGTGCTTTGATCAAAAGAAAAGATCTCAAAAAAAGATCTCCCTGCTTTTTTTTTTTTTTTTGATAAGCTCTGTTATGACTTTTCTGCTTTAAGTAAGCATGTACATATGTATTGCTCCTAACTGACAAATGATTAGCAGTAGAATGTTGAAATTTTGCATTTAGAGTTTGTAACATCTAGCTGTGCACTACTTTCCCTGGTTGCAATTTGCTTATTTCAAAAGGTCATTTTCTGTGCCCCCCTTCCTTCTTCTATTTTTTATTCTTTTCCTCTTCTTTGTTCAACGTTATTTTCTCTTCAAGGCATTATTTAATATTTTGCTCCCTTTTATTACTATATTATGCAACAAAGAAGTTTTTTCTTCAATTGCAAAATATTTATTGGAGCTTTTATTATTTATTACATTGTGTGCCATTAGTGTTATAGACATACTCAATTTTTATACCAATTTAATGAGCATAGAAGGTAGTCACATGATATCTCCATTTGATTTCCTCTGGCATAGTCTTCACTTTTATTACAACAGTTGAGGAGGTACCAATCAAAACCACACATGTCCATTCTAAACGATTTTTGGCAATTCACGAAAAAATTTTCTCTATGTAACCTTTTATGGAAAAATATATTTATGTATTTATATAGATTGATTTAGTCTTATTAATATTGTTGAAAGAAAGCTTTCAAATATTTGAACACCAATTAACCTGTAATTAAATTTAAAAATTAGAACATGTTTTTCTTTGGTCAAAATCGTTATGGACATGTTTCTTTTTGAACGAATTTAGAAAAACTGAATGATTTAAGGAAAAGACAAAACACAAAACACATGTTTTATTACATTTTAAAGGGTTAAAACATAATCATTTATTGATACAAAATTGCTATCAAAGCAAGTTACCGGGATTCATTCAGATTTAAATGTGGAGTCCAATATCAGGTTCCAAACAGTCACAGTCGTTAGGTCTAATTTCTTTGTCATTATCACCAATGCAATCATTTTCTGCTTCCTTTATGATTATGGTTTTATACCAGGATAAAAAGTAGTTCTTTGCCCACTCCTTCCCTATACATTAGAACTAATAAGGATTCAACATCCCTCATCTTTGCAGATTTTATGGTATTGCCAAGTGGTCTTGTATTGCCAAGTCTCCACAGGAGTTGAGAACATTGCTTTTGATGTCCAGCCCTTTTTCTGAAGCTGCTTGTATATTTCGAAATTACTTTCAAACTTATAGTTCTGTGAGGCTTTCACTTTTACCTGAGTCACTTCATGGTTATTGTTGTTCATGGTTTTTTCTTTTTTGACAAAAATTCTTTTTTTTTTTTCCAGAGATCATGTCAATGTTCTTAAAACGTTTCGACTAACTTTTACTGTCAATCATGGGCCAATTTTCCCCAAGCTTACGTACTTCTCCAACAGCCTGGTAAAGACTATAATACTCCTTTGTTGCAATAGTTGGCTGTTTTCTTAACAAATTTGCTACTCTCCCAAACACCCTATCCGCTGGGAGAAAGCTATGTCTCCGGATCGGATAATTAATCATAATCTCTTCTACGTTACATTTTACTGTTCCCAAATAATACATTAACGTGTGAATAAACTTCATTGTTAGAATTGTTCTCCAGCTCTAACTAATGCACATTTTGTAGTTTTATTCATGTGTTTGCAAGGGGTGAACACTCTTAATCCCGTAGGACCACTATGCCTTTTAATTTTAGATAAAGTTTTTTTACTTACTGTCTTTTCCTTTCTACGTGAACTTTTCGCATGGCCAACTCTTACACAACCATCTTCATCCATTTTAACACTAACAAACTTAATTTTTAAACATAAAACTGAATAAAAATTTACTTTCACCTAAAAACATTCGCAGACGTCCACCATTACCTTAACAACAAGTAGCACAAAACTTGACGGTGTATAATCGTATCCAGGTCACGTGATCAAAATGGGGGCCTCCCATTTGCCAAATGGACATGTTGTTTTCTGATTGAAACAAACCCATGGCCATGTACTTGTTTGATTTGGGACTCTTAAGTTTTAAAACAGAATTGAAATGGGACATAATTTTTTTTTTACTGAAAATAATAGTGTTGTAGGAACCATCCTGTAATATTTGAATCAGCTGCTAACTCAATTTTTGTTGAGAATGGACATGTGTGGTTTTGATTGACTCAGTGTGATGTGGACGGTCTAGCCCCAAAACCACATTGTTAACATATTGTGATTTTTTATCATATGTAATTATAAATTCAGGATTCTTTTTCTTTTTAACTAATGTGTTGAATTGTTTTTCATTATTTAGACTATGGAAACACCTGGTCTACATTTAAGTATTGAAGTTTGGCTTGAGAAATTGGACCTCACAATTTATAAACCGCTATTCTTAGATTACAATGGAGTTGAGGTAATTTTCTCGTAACCCTTCTTATTTTTCCAGAAGTTAATTTATGTATTTTAATGTCGAAATGATACTTAATTTTACACTTACTACGTGCTGTTGTCTACTATAGAGGAGTTTTACTATAAATAGATTCCTGTCCCACTTTATTCGTATGCATTCTTGCTTTATTATGAATCAGAATGCTACTTAGCATCCCAAACCTCAAAATTGTTTTTACACTAAAAAAAGGTTCCTTGTAACATAACCTTTAAACACTTGGGTAAGATTATTGTTTGCAGTTTGCTTCTTAGAGCTGCATTTCAAAATTTGTTTCATACATTCTTTTTGTGAACAGTCACAGAAAAATTAAGTGTAGAAGTCTTGATTTTTGTTAATATTTCATACTTTTCTAATAGCACCTTGCACTTAAGATAGTAAGCAGAAATGTACTAATACAACATGAATAATGTGAGGCATGTCTTTAATGGTAAAATAACTAGCATTAAAGTAGTATTTTTGAAATAAAATGTTTTGATCTCCGCCATTCTTGTAATGAAACAGTTTTGTTTAATATTAGGACATTTTGTGGATGTCAGAAAGGGATTTGAAAAATATTGGCATCAATAATGGAGGTCACAGAGCTCATATAAGCACTTCTTTGTCCTTTCTGAGAGCTAAATACAATAAAAGTATGTCTTTTTCATTTTACACATAAGTTTCATTTAGATATTAGCATTATTATAATATTAAATGCTTTCTAAATCCTTTTAACAGCTCTTGTAAGACATTTTATTGCAATCATTGTATTGAATAAGTGTCCATGAGTAATATTTTATTTTTGTAACATTTTATTTTAGATGTAATTTTAAGATTTTTTTTTTTTTTTGCTTTGATATCAAAAAAGAAAATTGTACATTGCTATTTTGTTTTTGTAGAAGAGATTGTAAAATAACTTCGATTCCTTAAATGCTTTTTGTAAAAAAATATTTTAGGTTTTACCGCAAAAGATGTTTTGGATGTTGAAGGAAATATTTTGCAGACTACTAATGCCAACAAGTCTTTCAGCAGGTGAAATAAATTTAAGATACATTTTTAGATTATTATTTTTGCAATTAATTTCTGTTATGAATTTAATTCTTTTTAAAATCTCTAAGGCCTTAGTTCAGGTCAGGTAAATGTAGTCAGACAGTTTTATTATTTTCTTTCCTTGAGTCTGCAGGCTAATGCTTACGGTATAATCCGTGTCGATTCAGGCAGGGGAGTACCTTCATAGTCACAGAAGTTTTTCAGTTTCACATATGTTAAAATTTAGAACTTCGTGAGTTGTAGGTATGTTTTTGTTTTCCTCAAAAAAATTCCTGGCCCGAGATACAGGCCACCAAAGATGGCGCCTTCGGCGCAATTTCTCACTTGCGATTTTCGACAAAAACTTTCAAGTACTATATTTTCTGAACGGTGCAAGATATTTTGATGCAGTTTTTTTTATTTGAAGGATAACTATATTCTGTTTAAGATAAAAGGCTAAATTTTAAAATAGCTATTCAACTTTTTTTGCTGCAGCCTTTTGAAGTTTTTTTTTAAAAAAATCTTTTTTATTTTTCCTCAAAAAAGCCAATCTCAAAAATTTTAATTTTTTTACTGTTGATTAATACTATTAAGTACTACATTCCCTGAAAAGGAGAGCTTCCACTTTTGCGTTTAACGGTTTTTACAAACAATTTAAGATTTTGCCATATATTTCATCAGTTTTGTTAATAACATAGTCGTATATTGGTCTCATTAAGTCAAAATTATATTAATTTAATTTTTTAAATAAATATTGGAAATATATCCCCCCTCTCCCACAAAAGAAATTTACCAGTAGACAGACAGACATACATTGCCCAATCTTATTGCCCGCTACTTTAAATTAGTTATTGATTTCCTTTATTTTTTTAAATATCAGTTTTCCATTTTTTCATAGACAGAGCTCAAATCTATTAGTTGTTAATTTTAATGCATGTGTTATTCAGTAAAACATAGCTTTTTATATTTAATTTTCATATCTTGCTATTGATGTTAAGAAAAAAACAAGGAACACTACTGGGGGGGGGGGGGCATTTAGGATACAATTACTTTGCATTTTTCTTCCTTTTCTTTCATAAGGAAGTTAACAAACACAAAGCACATGCATGAAGCATCACTAATTGCTTGATCAATAATTTACGACATAATTTTGGGAAGTGGTATGTTTTGGAACATGTCCATATATTGTAAGCTTTAATATGTTTTTGGTGGTAATATATTAGTGTTTTTTCTTTTTTTTTTTTTTTTCTTTCCCTTTTTTTCTTTTTTGAAAAGATATTTCTAGTATTTATCAGGCTATACATAATTTAAAGCAGATGTTTTTTTTTTTTTTTCAAAAAAAAAAAAAAATCATTGATTTAACTCAATAGTTCTAACAAAAATCAAATCAAACAAAATGTTAAAGAATTTATTACTAATTTAAGTTAGCATTATGAGTTTTGAGGTATGGGGACAATAAACATCTTCTCAATTCAAAACAAGAAAAAATAATTTCATTAATTATGTTGTCCTGATAGTAACGAAATGCCATTCATCTCACCTTCAGAGGTACAATGGTACAATGGAATTTAATATATTGTTCCATAAAAAGTTACATAAGCAATCAGCTAATTTTTATGCAGGTATTTAAAGAAGGAAGTAGAAATTTAATAGAGAAAAAAATATCAAAATATTTTCAAATGGAACAGAATGTTGAGGATCTGCCTAATCAATTAAAACCAATGTTAACTGCTTTAAATAATTTGAAGAAGACAACTAAATTAGCTGAAGCTGTTACAATTATTCAGAAAAGCTAGAAAATAACCTAAATCAGCAAAATACAGTAACTATACAATACCTTTTTTAAAAAAATATGAACGCATGCATTGACACCTTTCTTTCTTTTTTTTTTTTTTTCTAGCCATCTCTAACCAAAAATATAAAATAAGAGGTTTAAGAGCCTATTAAATTTGGTTAAAGAAAACGCTGAACTATGAAGTAATGGCTTAAAGTTCATAATTTGTGCACTTCCTCTTAGTGGAATTTAATTTGAAAAAGAAATTGCAGTCCATGTCAACATTTGAGTGTGGGAAATTGTAACTGCTGTAAAAGAATTCATGGGTAATAAACATCCAAAAATAATTCAGATGCTCATTTCAGCAGTAATTGAACTAAAGTTTTCTACATTTGGATTTGTTCACAACAAGCTTCAGAGTTCCCACTAGAGCGCGAGACCGCGAGATTCTCGCATATTTTTTTATTTTCTCGCATAAAAATTTTTACATTGCGATAAATTCGCGCATTCTTTTTTCCCCCCAGGAAATGATTTCGCATGGACTGTCCTACTACAGTAGAGTAGGTTAGAAACAATTTCTTGCACCTGCGCCTGAAACACACCGGACCCTTTTTCTCTATCCATTCAGAGAAAATCGAGCAAACAATAACATGGGGGTGATCCAGAAATACAATGTTAAGCCTTTTGTATTGAAAAGAAAAATAACAAGCCTGCGGCTTCTGTCCCGCGGAATAGCCGTTCGGCTATCATCGGCTCCTTCCTTGCCCCCTTTCTCTCCCTCCCCCCTCCTTCCTGTCCTTTATTTTTCCCCCCTCACACCTTCCTTCGCCAATGAGCTCCCTCATCGCCATTTGCCCCCTCTTATCGGGAAAGAGCGCCTACGGCGCTGCCCTATAAAGGTCAAGATTTGCGGTTGCCACTCGCCACGTGGTGACCTTGTTTGAAAAAGTGGCAATTCAAAAAATTAGGAGTGATCGCCACCTTTCCTTTTTTTATTTTCTGAAGTAAATTCCTTCTTTTCAAATACCATCTATAGAATTTACAACTCTTGCTTCTTTCATCATGCATACAAGCAACCGAATTTCGGCCGATAGTCTTTTCATTTCCCCTTTAACAAGAAAAAAATGGCGAAATTTTTTTTCCGATTACGCTATAGTTTTTTTTTTTGAATTCCTTCTCTCTGCCATATAAATCTTTTAAATATAGTAGGAAACAATTTAATCTTGTTGTTTTTTTCATAGCTTTCATTTCACACTTACATTTTAGATCGGCCATTTTCGCTTAAACTTATAAAATCGGACTTAAGTGTCGCGCCATTTTGAAAATGGTGTGAAAGCTTTTAAAAAAAAGTTTTGAAAAGAACAAAAATAAAATGTACTGGGCAAAACCAGAACTGGAAATATATATTTTTTTATACTTGTATTCGAAAATGGTTCGTATTTGTGATCAAGGTTTTTGTAAAAGGTTCGTTTCTGTAAGGGAAATTTTTCTTATCTGTTGCTTCTATGATGAAACAATTAAAATTTTGCATTTACATCTTTTGTGCTCTATAACATTTAACATGAAAAACTATATTACAAAATTTCATATTCCCTTAATTTACCATCACCAAGGAAGCAAGTTTTTTCTTTTTCCAATTTGTAAGTCATATACTTTTTTTTTTTTTGAAGACTTGATAGTTTTAACAAAATATTATGTTTTCTTCACTGAAAATAAGACACATAAGGAATTGTAGTGCATTGATGCACCATTCACCGTCCCCCCCCCCCCCCTTTGCGCTTTTACTTTATGACGCGTAGGTGGCCACCAAGTTAATCAAGTTTAGTGTCCACTGGCTCTTCCAAAATTTCTGAGTCTTGACCTTTACTCCCCTAATCAATCACTATAGAGAAAAGACAAATGCACCTCCCACTGCATAAACATTTATTGAAATGACCAGTTGAAATCTTTTCCTAGTAAGAACACTAAATAAGTGTATTCTACGTTCTGCAATATTGCAGAACATAGAATACACGTGGTTGAAGAAATCGTGTTAATGCGAGACTTTGCGCATTCATTTACCATTCAGCGGGACACAGCGTTCTCTGCCGGAGCATTATGGATAAATATTTTATAAAAAGGTCCTCAAGCGATGTGTATATTTGTGTTATCTCTTAATTTTTCAGAAATCTCACTTAAATTTTAGAAATCTCACTTTGTTTTTCAGGAAGGGTGAGAAATTCTCACTCATTTTTTTTCCCTAATGAGAACCCTGAGCTTAGAAAATAACCTTGGGGTAGAAAAGACAACCAAACTTGTTTTCTGTTTCAAATTACTTGATGGCAAATGGAATCAAGAAAACACCTAATTGTATGTGTTATATAAAAATAAATTTAATTATTAATCAATTTGCGATTATGAATAAATGACATACATAAAATTTTAATGGTTGTTATACATATATTTACGTTACTTGCTAACAACCTGGCGAATGTGCAGTAATTAATTTTTCTTACACATGCATATTGGGTTGAAAGTACAGTGCATCGCATTTATTTCTCTAAATTTTTAGCATAAATATACACTTTTCAATGTAAAATTCTTATTTTCACTTAAATAAATATTATATTCATTGCATTTTACTCAGAATGTCAATCTTAAGTTATGTTTATGGTTGTGATAAGCAATCTGGTTTTTAATTTAAAAAAAAAAAAAAACTTTTTTTTTAATTTTAAAAAAAGTCGATTTTTTCGCGCTAATATTATATATTAAGAATTAATTGTCATGTCAAAGAAAATTAAATTAATATAATTTTGACTTAATGAGACCGATATATGACTATGTTGTTAACACAACTGATGAAATATATGGCAAAATCTTAAATTGTTTGTAAAAACCGTTAAACGTAAAAGTGGAAGCTCTCCTTTTCAGGTAAGGTAGTACTTAATGGTATTAACCAACAGTAAAAAAATAAAAATTTTTGAGATTGGCTTTTTTGAGAAAAAAAATGAAAAAGATTTTTTGAAAAAAACTTCAAAAGGCTTCAGCAAAAAAAGTTGAATAGCTATTTTAAAATTTAGCCTTTTATCTTAAACAGAATATAGTTATCTTTCAAATAAAAAAAACTGCATCAAAATATCTTGCACCGTTCAGAAAATATAGTACTTGAAAGTTTTTGTCGAAAATCACAAGTGAGAAATTGCGCCGAAGGCACCATCTTTGGCGGCCTGTATCTTGGGCCAGGAATTTTTTTGAGCAAAACAAAAACATACCTATAACTCACGAAGTTCTAAATTTTAACATATGTGAAATTCAAAAACTTCTGAGACTATGAAGGTAAGATTTTATTTTTACCTGCCTGAATTGAAACGGATTATGCCTTACATAGAAATGTTTGCTTACATGGATTATTATGTGCATTAAATTTAGCCAATGCATACATCTAACCAAAGTGCATGGAGCAAATCTGATTTTGTTTCTTTATCTTGTCTACCTAAGTGTTAAGCTATTGCTTGATGTTAGATTGGATTAAATGAATGCAAATTTGCAATGTATTTTTATCTCAAATATTGTCAAAGAGAGGTGGCTTCACATCGAATTGTAGTTTTCTAATAACGTAGCAAAGATTTGAAATAGTAACATATTAGTGGATTGAAGAATTCTCACTCATATTCATTAAAAATTTTGTTTTCATATTTCAAAATGAATACAAGTTCTGAAAGTAAATAATACTATGCTACTTTAAGGTAGTTTCTTGCATACTACCTTTTTTCGTATGTCTTTATTTCATGTGCAACTCACCATTGGTCTTTTCGGTGTGTAATATTTTGATTTCCTATGCGTATTTTTTGCATATCGTAATGTATTTCAAAAAAAAAAAAGCTTTTAATGACTGGTTTCTGTAAGAATTGTATATTCCTTTTTTAATTTTGTAGCACAACTAAATTTAACCATAGACACAATTTATTAGCATGAATGATAGAAATTTGACCATAGACATGATTTATTGATAAATTCGTAAATATTCACTGCATTATAATTTTAGATGTACCTTCTAAGTTTTCAAATGCATAACACCTTTTCTTTCTTTCTTTCTTTTTTTTTTTTTTGAAGTTTTTAATTAAAAAAAGAAAAAGAAAATATTGTAATAAAAATAGATGGAAAGAAAAATTTTAATTCTATAATCTTTGTTCTTCATTTTGTAAAAATGTTCAAATCATAATTTGAAATCATCATTTGTCTCATTTATTTCTAGTATATCACCAGTCAATCACTTAAATGTAGAAAAGCATCTTTCAGGAGTACGTAGTTGGCCATCGAGTGGGCAGACAAGTGCTCACAGTACTAAAACTTCTAGTCCCCGGTCGAATATTGTAAGTAACATTGAATTGACTACTATTTACTTGTAATACACATAACATTCTAATGCATGCAAAATATTTGTTTGTATTTTAAATTCTATGTACATTGGAACCTCGTTATTTGTTCCAGGAGGCAGTTCGAATGGGGATTTGTAAGAATGGCAAATTATTTTTTCACATAAGATGCAACGTAAATTGGATTAATCTGTTCCAGAGCCACAGATAGTTGCCTATTTAAACCTATGAAAAACAAATATACAGTACTGTACGTGAAATTATACATAAGTAAATATTTAACTGCACTTTAGTGGTACTGAGGTGAGCTGATGGCATAAGTGGAATGTTGAGATGAGGAAGAGGAATGTTAATGTTACTGTTTAGGGGATGTTACTGCAATAGGATGCTTTTCTTACTACTTTCCTCTTCTGAAGAAGAAAGTTTGTCTCCAACCACTTCCTTTTGCTGCTTCCCTCAGAAAGTTAAAATTGTCAGCAAAATCTCAAAAAGTATTAAACAACTAAAAAAAACCAAAACAAGTTCAGAAATAGCATAATTTTTTGATATTTTTCTTTAAAAAATCCAAACTGGCAACCCTGGACCCTGGCGCCTTCCGAATCGTAGGGTTTGTGTACTAATGACAAGTTGAATTTTACTTGAACAAGTTGGACGAATAACGAGTTGTACGTTTAGAGGGGCAGACGAATGGCAAGATTCCACTGTATATATTTGTGTATGTGTGTGTGCTGCTTCGTAGGACCGACTTGATAATAAGAGGCAAACTCTTCAATTGCCGTTCAAGAATCAAGAATTAAGGAAATCAATTTGTAACACCATAATTTGAGGTCAATAAGTTATGCATACAATAACTGACTTAATAAAAAAAAGTTCATGACATAAGCTGTTCTTTCCTTTATAGTCTACACGAAAGTATTCTGAAACATAACCTCCTTAATATTCATTTAGCCAATAGTTTCGCTTCATATTGATGCAATAATAGAAAATCCTTTATAACATTTATCACATTACTATAAACGGTACCTAATATATGAATAAATAAAAAAGAAAGAAAGAAGGGAGGGAAAAAACAAAAACCTTAAACTTTGTAGTTTCTAAAGTAGATGTTATCTTTAGACTTTAAATTTGCTACCATTGGAGGCAATCCAAAAAATCTAATGATAACAAAATCAGGGGATACAGTTTGGCACTGTAGATTCGAATCTATCCTCTGCATCGAAAATTAAATTATACCACTGGTTAACTAAAGGATCAAAGAATTCATTACGATAAGCAAGAACAGTGACTCATCGCACGCAGTGGTGGGGGAAGCGCCGCCATTTTGAGGTTATTTTGCTGCGTATCGAAATTTGCAATGAGTATAGCTTTTGACTCATAGAAGCTACGATGTTCGTTTAAGTTTCAATCATCAGCTGTTGTCAAAATCTATCGATTGTATATAAAACATTAGTTTAAAGTAGTGAGTGAAAATAATAAGGTGTTAGAATTTTAAAAAAATCAGAAATATATGGATAATGTCGGCCTATATGCATTGAAAAGCCAAAACCAAATACAGAGATCGTATATGGTTGGAAAGGGCTTCTCAAGAACAATCGAATGGTAATAATAAAACACGATATGACCAAGTCAAGCCGTGCCGGAAACATAAAAGAATGAATGCGGCCATGTGGATCAAAGACGGTGCCAGTACATCTGCTGCTGGAGGGGTTGAAATTATGCAAGTGGATGATAAAATCGCTTCTACATGCTTTTATTCTAAATTCATAAATAAAAATATCTTATTTAAAAAATATAACCCGTTACATAAACGTATTCGCGTACAACATACGGCCGTGCCCATGGCACGGCCACACCCTACATTTTTTCATATATAATTGATTCATTGACATTTATTATAAAACAAAAATTCAATTAACAACGTCTTAGTATGCTTAAATTTGGGAATGTTTCTTTACTAGAGTTTTATAACGATTACCTACCCCGTGATAAATATCCTAATTTTCGCAATCATGCTTTACTCATGTCTTGAGCTTTTGGCAGTACCTATATTCGTGAAAAATTATTTGCAAGAATGAAAAAAATAGAAGATAGATCATTCATCAATGATCTATCATTGATGAATCAATTTTTATTTCAACTTGTCTAAAAAAATATTGCATGTGCGGCCCAGCAGATTGTTTTGTTTTGCAATGTGACTCTCAAACGGTCATAGTTTATACACCCATGCTGTAAAGTATCCTGCATATTATTACACTAAATAATAAAGCTATGTACGTCCTTTATCATAATAGTAAAATCATAAATGCGAATTTTTTTCAATTTTTTGGAAAATCCAAATTTGTAGTAATCTGAAGTGATGTCGGCTCTAATTACCTCGTATTTTAGAAACTCTACGGTATACAGAAATGTCTATTTTTTAGACTACTTTATAACATAGATGGTCTCTTGGACTATTAAATCTTTATTTAACTAATCTACCATACGTATTCCATTGAATCTAAACATTTTGTATACTTTGCAGGATGGTTATGCTGGAACAGATGCTACAGCAGAAGATTTGAAACGAGCTTTAGAGAAAGAGCTAAGTCTAGATGGCTCGGATTTGAGAAGTTATGCCTGGTATCATGGCACAATTCTAAGACAGAGAGCTGAAAGTTTGATGACACGAGATGGCGATTTTTTGGTTCGAGATTGCATTTCACAGCCTGGTGATTTTGTTATAACTTGTAAATGGACTGGTCTTCCTCTACATTTCATTATCAAAAAAGTGAGTGGTAGTAATGCATGCGAAGAGCAAAAGCAGAATTGAATGATTATTTACATCAATTCATGCTAATGTTAAACCTGCTTAGGTAATATGTCCGAGCCAAGTCATACTTCCATCCTTGTTGTGCGCATTAAAAATGGAAGGTGCTCCTTGTCTGCCTTAATTTCTGGTCCCTCTGCAAAAGGAGCTTGAATATCCAAGTGGCATTAGCAGGAACAACAATAGCAGCAGATAATATGATATACATCTATATACATATACAGTGTAACCCCAAAGTATCTTTCTACATTATGTTTCTGGAACTCGAGTAATCCTTTCAAATAATAAAAAGTTCAACTCAGTGACCTGTGTATCATAGGTTGTTAAGGCATGCAATTAAGGATTCATTTAAATTACTAATGTTTAAAGAATGCCATTTTAACGGACTTTCTACATAAAGCAACGAATGTTCTTTGGGTTAGATGGGCTGCAACCCGTCATCTGGGCGATCCTGACTTTTATTAATACATTGAATTTATGTATTTTGTTTACATGTTTTTATGTATTTTGTTTTTTACCTATAATATGAATTGAAAAATACCCTTGCCCTTTGGAAAGTTTCGAAATGTCAGACCTGATGTGGGGGGGGGGGGGGGGGGGGGCTGCCTGAATTCTGCAGTGTAGTATGGTTCTGATAACATCACCGTGAATGTTCATTGCTTTTTGGCATGAAAATAAGGAACAAAAAGTTAATAATCATCCCAGCATATTATTGACAGAGTAAACAGGCTACCTCACCCCTATTTTAACAGTAGGATTTGTTTAATCCTTCATCTGTCAGAATTCAAGTTACCAAAGCCAAACTGTAATTCAACATTTCGTACATTAAAAAATTAGAAAATGATTGGATTATTTACTTTTTTCTTCTTCCTAAATCTATGAAAAAAAAGTCGATTGTTTTTAAGGAAAATGTTTCATTTGATTACTTTTACAAACATAAATGAATGACTTTTGAAACCTTCCAATTAATATAGTTTTGTACTTTCTTAAAATAAATTTACAATATTGTGTTCAGCATGTTCTTCAGTTACACTCAAACAGACTGAAACATTAAAGGAACTCTTAAAGCTTTCCGGGTAGTTCAGTCTAAGCACTGAAGAAAAGTATTGGAGCCTTAAACAAATGTTTGCATCCATGCAAAATTTGACCCACATTGTGCATTACCCGCATTTTCTTTATCCCTGCGTTTGGTTCTTCCACAAAGGTTTGAAACGTTTTGTTTGTGTAGTATTTCTTTCATGCATACTAAAATAATTGTTATCTTCAGATGTAATAAGAAATTTAAATTAATTTGTTGGGTTCCACTAATTTAACAAGCCAAGTTTCTGGTTTCAAAATTTTGCAAATTTTATTACTGTGGATTGTTTTCTTGCAAATAAAAGTTTAAGATAACTTATTATAAATTTATTATTCAATTTAAATTATTTATTTCATTAAATACTTTGTGTATGCTCAATGGCTAAAATTATTTCACTTAGTCAATTTAGTTTCCATTTTATTCAATTATTTATTTAGTTATTTATTTTTTTAGATCATTTTGCAGCCTGATACAGTTTATGAAAGAATCCAGTACTGTTTTGAAAACTACAGCTTTGATAGTATTCCAGATTTTATTACATTTTATGTGGGCAGTAAATGCCCATTATCTTTGAGTTCTGGAGCTATAATTTCTTGTCCTGTTAATCGTACAATGCCTTTGTCATATTATGCTTCTCGTTATGGGATTCAGTGCCAAATTCATTATGCTGCCAAAGCTCTTGAGAAAATTCCCACTGTTTCTCTTAGTTGTGACAACAGTCCGAACAGACGGTGTGCTCCTGTTCCGAAAACTGAAAAAGCCTCAAGTCCAGTTACATCCCGTGAATTAAACAACCCTATCCAGGCTGAAAACATTCAAAATATGCTTCAAAATAAAGAAATTAAGAACATTAAAAAACTTAACCACAATCTGACAAGAGTAGGAAGTGATCCTATGCTTAGTCCAAATACTGAGAGACGTAGATTAGAAAATAGGCCAAATTCAGTTTCTTTCAGTAGTAGTATTGATCAGTCTTGTACTGCAAAAGATGACAAACCTCCTCCAAAACCAAGCCGTGTGCCTTCAGTAAAATTGGCTCAAAAGCCTATAGTTGTAAAAAGAAATAGAACTGTTTCAATTGATGAAGCTATTGAAGAATCACAAGAGGGTATTGACATACAAGGTGCCTCTTTGGCTCATAGCTTTCATAGACAAATATCTGAAACTCGTTTTTCCTTTTTAGACAGGCCTAGTATTTCTGACGATGGTAGCACTGTTTCAGATGGTTGCATTTCTGAAGAATTCACAGTTCCCGAGTTAAATCCACCTTCTGCTTTTCAACCTCAAATATTCGAAACTGTTCTGTTAAGTGCAGAAAATGCTCCATTAGAAGGTTCTGTACTAATAAAAATCAAAGAAATGTTATTAGCAACTTCTTCAAAAGTTGTAGCTTATCATTTAACAAGAACAGATCTAGAAATTGCAAAAAACTTCAAGGATACTGATCTAGGTGCTGGAGTTACAAATGGCCTGGAATTATTATTACTTCCTCAAGGAGAGCAATTACGAACTGATTTAAAAGAAAGGTAAGTTTTTTAATCTTAGGATTGAATTATAAATATAACCTGTTACAGTGAAGCTTCCTTTAAGCGACGCCTCTAATCAAGGGACACTTTTTCTGTTCCCAGTCCCTTTGAATTGGTACCGCAATGTATTTACCACTGAATAAGGGATACTATTTAAGGGACATTCAGAGAAAAATTTCTAAAATTCAAATTATATAGATAAGAAAAATTTACTGGAGATTGAAGTTTTTCTTTCTAAAAATTAACTTGTGAAAGTACTAGTCTGAGTCCTGGAAGCATGACCAAAAAAACAAGTGTATTTTAAAGTGCTAGCCAAACCTACTTGTAAAGGCTTTTCCCTCTGTTGTACTATGGAATACATGTATGCTCAGCATTGACACACAGTACCTGGCTACCAACAAGTTTTTGATGCAAGGATTGGAAAAAGTACACAAAACTTAAATTATTCTGTATTGCCCGAATCTTGTACTTTAAAACAAACCCATCTCATAGATTACTTCAAATACATTTCTGTAAGCTACAAAACTTTGCAAATACGACATTTATGCTAAAATTTTTGTTTTTTATTAAAGAAATTTTAAATTTCAATAATTTCAACTTATTATTTGTAGGCATGAAACATTTTCAGTATTTAAGCTTTGATGGTAACACATGTTGATTATTAAAAAGTTGAACCAACTTAATACACTATATGTGTATGAATCAATTTATGAACCTCTGAGGAAGAGACACCTCTATTTAAGGGACAAAATTTCCAGTCCTCTTAGTGTCCCTTATTGAGAGGTTTTACTATATAAGTTTGCATTTTAACATGTTCATCCAGAACTAAATGAGTATAATTTCTCACTGCCCACAACAAGTTTCCTAACATCAGCTCATGTGCGATTCTAAGCGAAAAATATTTTTTGCAGCTTCTCACAAAATTTTCGGAAAAAGTTTGCGCTATCAATTTAAAATAAAAAATTGTATACTTAGGTTAATATGCCTCCATTCCCCTCAACACACCATACATACACGTATATATAGAGAGAGATAAGCTCAAAAATAATACTTCAAGTAATTAAATGAAATGTGTAATAATGGCACCAGAAGCTTTTTTTTTTTTTTTCTGCAAAAAGTTATTATATTGAAAGTTTTTTAAAGTAATACAAAATATTTTGCTTGCCTGTCGATAGAAAAAAAAACACAGCTATTATTTGTCAAAGAAACCTTAAGATTAATAAATTAAAAAATTCTCGGAAAACCGAGTTTTTTTTTTTTTTTAATTTCGGAACAGGTGCTTGAAAATTTTCGGAAATGTCGGAGCATTTTGGATCAGAATCACTCACGCATCAACTATACCTTTATTATGTCTTGATTGGCTTCAGCTCTGTTCATTTTAAATAACTTTTCTTACTTTAAGAAGAAAAAAAATTTGGACACAAAATGTATGTATTTTATGTAAAAATAAAACTTTTAGTTAATATAAAAAATATCAAATTCACCCTCTCAAACGTTCCGGCATTGTGTTGTAACAATTGCTTTCAAGTAATATAATTAATGTTGTAAAATGCCCAGGCACTTATAAATTGGGGCAAATGCGCAAAATTCTAAAATGCCTGGGAATTTATGCATTTTTTATAGAAATATACTGATTATTGTTTAACTATCAAACAAATTCTTATTAATAATTGGATATACTTGATAAATATAATGTAGTGTATTTGTTAGAAGTAGTATAATAGTGCCACCTGCAGATATATATTTTTTCTTTTTTAAGTTTTGGTAAAAATGATTTTAGTTTTAGTAACATTTGAGTTGGTTTTTGATATTCCGTTATAAATAGGCTAGCAGCTAAGCCTTAACATATATTGCATACGCCTTCCACCTAATAATAATCATAATAAAATTAAAACACACACACGAATGAATTGAAGTTGGTTATTTTTTTCCCTGGCTTCATTCTTGTCATTACTGCTCCTCTCTGGGTAAGTGGCTTTAACTATCAGATCCACCCATGCCCAATCATCAAACTCAAGAATTTCATTTTTGCATGCAACAGTTTTCTTAATATTTGAGCCATTTAGAAAATTACATTGCAAAAATCAAAAAGTATCATTTTTTTTTATGGAAGTTTGTAGAGCAATTCCCAATTTGCCATCTTCTGTTCTTAGTGGAATTTTGCGCCTCTGTAAATCGAAAAGAGGTTTCGTAAATTTTTCATTTACCCAAGTCTATACTGGTAGTACACCTCTGCTAATTTTCAAAAATATATGAGATGGTGAGATATTGGCCCTGTTTTGAATTAATAAAATGACCCCATGTTTCATGTCCAATATTTTTCTCCACCAGACCCCTGCCTGACATGATCAATACTGATAAAAATGTAGCAATTTATAAGCCCTTTACACTTTTATCAAAGAAATGTATATTGTAAAACAACTGTAATGTTATTTATAAGCTATAATATTGCTCATTAAAAATGTCAAAATATAAAATAAAATATATTTTTATAAATGCCTAGATTTTGGGCACTTAAAAATGCTTTGGACTAATGCCCATATAAATGCCCATTTCTAAATGTCCTCCCCACTGGGCATTTGCCCGATCCACATCACTAAATATAGTTCAGGAAAATGTTTCTTGATGTTGAATGAGTTATGCTCAATAATTGGCTCAGTAAAAATCTTTATACATTATTTCTCTAGCCTGTTTTCCTGTATCCCCACAATATCTTCCTTATTCTTTTATCAAATTCCATGATTTACCCCTCATTTTTTAGCTTATCGTGCTGGCTAAAGACGAAAAATAGACTGTCTAAAAATGCACTGCTTCTCTTAAATTTGAGTTTTAAAATCATCTAGCAAGTGGTCCTTTAGTGGATGCCAAATGGATGTTGTTCATGGTGATGGCATCTATTATCAAATAAACAGACAAGAAACTCTTCTGTTTTTATTGTTTAGAAAATTGGAGAGTTTTACCTGTGTCTGTGCGTTAAACTTATTCAATCGTTAGGTTCTACACATTCATTTATATTATGAATGTGTAGAGCCTAACCAACCAACCGGAACTATCTTTTAAGTTATAGAACTGTTTCGTTATTGTAATTTAATGCTATGTATACTAATAATAAAAATAATTATCATTGTTATTGTGATTATTTTATTATTTTAAATATCTAAATAATAGTGGGGAAAAAACTTGTAACAGCTATTTGTACTGATGCATTCCATTACATGCCTTCTTTTGTACCAACACCCTTTTAGGTTTTAGTTCTTCTTCGTAATGTCATTTCTCCCAAATTAGTGGGGAATTCTGCACAGGTCGACTAGTACTTCTTAACCGTTTACCTGCCAATGTTCCAAAAATGGAACATGATATTTGAGTAAACAGTTTCCCTAAAAATAATGTTTCGATTACGTATTTTTTTTCTAAGCTTGTAAAGCATGTTTTGAACTATTTTTTGAATTTTAATTGGAATCTTTATCTATTTCAGTTTTTTTTTTTAATGATTTTTCGAAATTTACGAATTTCTTAGAGTTTTGTCACTTTTTGCACGCAAATTTACCAAAAATCGGCTTTTTCACAAAATTATATAATATTCATTTTACATCTACAGAATACTTCAATAAATAATGTTAAAATATTAGCAAATAACTTGGATGATATTTCAAAAAGCTACACATTAGGGTGGTGCTTATTTTTCGAAGTTCTAAATTTTCAACCTCTTACCCTCTAAATTTGTTCCATTATACCAAAAAATGATTATGATAAAATTTTATCATCAGCAAACAATATTTAGAGGTAGCTCAAAGAGGGTAAAGTTTCATCATTGAACGAGATTTTGCGGTTTTTTGAACTTTTAAGCAAGATAAAAATTATGATTTGCAATTATGTTTAATTTATGTAATTATATTAAAAGGCAACTTCTATATGAATAAGTAAAAATTAAACATTGTAAATTGCATAGCTATAATAACGTAGCTCTCTTAATAAAATTTACAGGCAACAACTGTTTAAATGAGTGATCCAAACTTATGGAGCCACTGTGCAATAATACCTTTTCCAAATTTTACTATGTGTTATTCTCCTCCCCATAGTAAAGAAAGACAGGTCAAAAAGTAAGAAACTTTTCAACTCTCAGTTATTTATTCACATATGCTAGAACAAGACGAGAGGGCAACTATATTGGCAGTTATTGCTTTTCATGAATTTATGCCAAAAAAATATTCTCCATTTTTCTTCTGAACCATAAACTTTCAATGCAAATATTGACGAAAAATATGGAAAATCCACTAACAGTTGTCGGCGTAATTATGTACAGGTTAACCACCTAAGTATGACCACGATCTACCAAAGATTTCCTCGAGTTAATTGTAGCTGGCGGTTTACGGTTTGGTAACGACTGGTCTGAACTACAAATAAGGAACAATTTTGCTCTGAAATGACGCAGTGAACTTGACAGGTGGTTAAAAGGTCACACAAATAAAATTTAAGAGCATTAAACATGGAAAAAAAGAAACTAAATATTGCTTCAATATCCCTATTGAATCCTAACTACATTATATCTCATTGAATTAAACCAAACAAAATATTTATATGACTATTATGCAGTTTTTATAATATAGATGCTGCTTGATTTTGAGGCAGTGCATTGAGCATGCTAGATAGTTTCAATGTAATTTGTAAAGGATAAGTAAGGCGTTAAAAGTTTCAAGTTTGATGAATTGCGCAAATCTGAATCTCTGAGCCACTTCTTTTGAGGGCAACAGTAACAATAAAAATTGATGAAGCTAAGGAAAAAAAATAACCTTCAATTTATTTGTGTGTTCTTTTTAGTACTAATATTATCTGGTAATGGCATGCTGCCTAATATATGCTAGGGGTTTGCTGCTAGCCTGTGTATGTTACACATACGATATCAGCTAACTCCAAACAGCAAATTTAATGCGTCTCCTTTCAGAGCCAAATGGTTCCCCACCCATGGTTTAGACCAGTAGTCATCAAACCACAAAATGCTAGCTACAAGTAACTCGCAAGGAAATCTTTAGTAGATAGCAATGATACTCATGTAGTTAATTTGCACATAATTACACCAACAACTGTTGATTTTCCATATATTGTGCATATTCGCATTGATAGTTCATGGCTCAGGCAGAAAATAAAGAATATTTTGCTGGCATAAATATATAGTACATGAAAAATATAGCTATCCCCACTCGCATATGTAAATAACTGAGAATTGAAAAGTTTATAACTTTTTTTTTTTTGTCCCGTTTTTTTTTTCTTTTTTTTCTTTCTTTCTTTTCTATTGGGGAGGGGAAAGGGGCAGGAATATTTCATAGTAAAATGTGGAAAAGGTACAGTTGATCAGTGGATCCATAAGCTTGGCGATCACTGGTTTAGACAATTTTTGACAGCTATGAGGTACACTGGAATGCTGTATTTTTTATTAAGAAAACTATTTTATTATAGCTATCCAATTTACAAATGTTTAATTCTTACTGATTCATAGAGAAGTTACTTTTTAAAATAATTAAATAAATTAAACATAACTGCAAATCATATTTTTTATCTTGCTTAAAAGTTCAAAAAATCGCAAAATCTCGTTCAATTATGAAACTTTACCCTCTTTGAGCTACCTCTAAATATTGTTTGTTGGTAACAAAATTTTATCATAATCATTTTTTGGTATAATGGAACAAATTTAGAGGGTAAGAGGTTAAAAATTTAATGATATTATCAAGAAAGCTTTATTTCTTATCAAGGACATTGAATTTTCGGATAATTGAAAACTTATGTTGTGGATTCTGTAATGCAGGTATGTGACAAAATATCAATTAAAATAAATAATTTTCTGAAATAGAATATACTAAGAGGAAAAAATGTGCAAAAAATCATTTAGTATAAAAAACTCGAATTTCGGGAAAAAATGCATCCAAAACACCAATGTTCCAAAAATGGAACACACTAAAAAACCAGGTAAAAAAAAATTTTTCTTGAAATTTTTTGATGATTCCATATGTATTAAGTATAAACATGATCAATTTAAAAAATTTATGCATATTTGGTTATCCGTTAATAGTTCGGCATGTAAACGGTTAATGTATAAAGTAAAAACAGGCTATATTTAGCATTACATTAAATAATCAGTTATGAAAGATTTATTTTTTACTCATGCTGTTTTTTAGTTTTTGTAATTATGCAAATGGTATTTTTTTAGCATAAATTGCTTCCATCATAAAAATTGAGCTTATTTTTATTTTTCTTCTATTCTTAAAGTCACTCTGCTAAGGTAAGTTTGAAAGACTAATACTTGAGGAATTTCAATATACAATCGCCAGGGAAATAGAAAAATCAGCACTAGTAGCGGATTTAGATTTGAGGGCGCCCTAGGCCCGAGACGATATGGCGCCCCCTAGCAGTAAAAAAAAAGTTTTTTACAAATCTTTTTGTTAGATATTTCAGATTTTAGCACTAGCCTGATTAATTATTTTAACAAAGAAATACTACCCTCAAAATGGTACTATGTTTAGATAGTAAGAGCGGCAATAAAATAAACTTTAAATTTGGTCTTACAGTTTACAGAGAACCCAATAAATTTTTAATTTTAGTCATCTTAAAAATTTTGGCGCCCCTCAAAATTTACCGCCCTAGGCCCGGGCCTATGCCTAAATCCGCTACTGATCAGCACTCCAGAATATAACTCGCACTTTTCCCTCCAAGGAAATAGGCTTGAGAATTGGGGTGCTGGTCTAAACAGAAGATTCAAGATTGGACTACCATATTATTGTTAGGACTACAAATTGAGTTGATCATAGATTTGTCTTACCATGTTTCAAAGGTTGTTAGCTGTGTTACTGTAGGCAGTTTGTTTCTGGGAAGCTATTTTGCAGATATTTATGCACAAATCACACAGAAATTAAGTTAAAAAATTTTCAATAAAAATGTCCTTCCAAAAGTGTGCCCTCAATAATAAGCGTGTGGATCGTATTTGGGGGCAAGTGGTATTTGTTTAATCAGTTATTTTAGTTTAACAATAAAACAGAGAAAATGTATTGCTTTTACCTGTGTTAAAAATAAAATTTCTTTCACATTCAGAGTTAAAACAGAGGAAACTGCTACATAAATAAAGGAATGCCTATATTTTCCTTCTGAAAAAAAGTAAACTTTTTATATGAAAATTCATGGCTAATAATTTTTGTAAAAAATAAAAAATTGTATGAAAGAACATTACATGGCACTGATTTTCTCTTATCCGTAGTCAATTTTGAAAATAAGCATATAATTTCAATATGTTATGTTAAAAATGTAGAAAATTAAATATTTGTGGTGTACTTGGATGAAGAGAGTAAAATTAACGGGAGGAGAATAGCAATCATTTCTCTGTAAGGTTTTGAACCAGGGACCAAACTGATTCAAGTTCGCTTTACTGCTGTGCTAAAAAGCCTCTGATCTCCAGGGGCAAAGTTGTATTATTTGCATTTAGTCGCATGCCACATATTGTTAAAATTACAAATATGGCTTATGTGGTTTTTTTTTTTTTTTTTTTGGTTCGCAAAAGCTTCAAAGTGTTTTCCTTTTTCCTAATTTCATTTTAAAATTGTTTATTAAAAAATTCTTTTTATCATAAAAATATGTTGATCAAAAGTTGAAATTATTTTTTTCAATTTTCTCCAGAGCTGAATGCATGAAACTGTTCGTTTCTGTAATAATTTTAACTACACCCATTGAAGAAGAAAGAGTCAAACTACTAAGTAAATGGATTGAAATAGCGATTGAGACTAAAACATCAAATGGTAATTTCTATGGGTTTTCATCAATTATGCTTGCTTTGACACTTCCAGAAGTAAGTATGATTATAAACTGTTTTGTAATTTTCTATTAGCTATTTCCTTTTTTGACTGAAAATATTAATGTTTGTGTTTGCAAAGAAAAACACTCAAAGGCAATTACATTTCTGAATGTATCATAGTGATTGCAAGACACAAAATCTTCTCTATATTTTATTAAAATTACAAACACTACACTAATTTTACAACAACTGGAAAAACTTTTTAGCATCTTTTCCAAATTTATTAATTTTTCATGTACTCACAAAATATTTTTTAATGATTCATTTTTATTTTCAGATTACAAAACTACACTCAACTTGGCTTGCATTAAGACATTCACATACAGAGGTAGCATTTGTGTTTGAAACAAAATTAAAACCAACATTTAAGGCACTTCAAAACGCTGCAGATATAGAAACACCAAATATATGCATTCCATATTTGTTATCTCTCATACTCATTCTGCAAAAACATGGAGAAGTAATGAGTTTCATTGATATGCAACCGTTTGATGGTGAAGCAATCAGTAAAAATATGCTTGATTTTTACCTGCCTGGAAGTCAGATAGCTGATGATTATGGGCTCCAGTTGCTTTCAGATCATTTAGAGCGTGGCAGAAACATAATACAGAACTATCAAATATTTAATAAAAATGGCCAGATGTTTTTAAAATCATATAAGTATGATAATGTGCTACTTGATGTATTTCATACAGAATTTCATTTGCGTTTACTTTGGGGATACAGGGGATGTATCGTAGCCAGTGAAGAAAGGTATCAAAAATTTCAAAAAGTTTTAAATTTCTTCCATAATAAGTGCAATGAAACTACTTTAGAATAACAACTGATATATTGTATGATTATATAAACCTGTTTTTTGTACAATTTAAAAATGATATATTTTTGTTAAGTAAATGGATTGTTATATGTATGATAGAATAAATAAAATGTATGTTTATAGATCGACCAAATTTGAAGTTGTTACTATATATATCAAACATTTCTAACTTAGATAAAAAAATTCTGTATTTTACATATTGACAATACTACAGAATATAAGAAACATCTTAGTTTTTAAGAAGCAGTTTTTAACATTTATCATTAGATTGCAAAGTTTCACGCAATGAGTTTTTGTTTTAATTCTAAAAAAATCAAGCACCCATATTTAAGTAAGCAAGCTATATTAATCCTTCTCCCCTTTGGAGTAACACATCGATGAAAAAAAAAAACAACACTTTTGGGCCTACAAATACTAAAACACAAGTTCATATCTAAGTTGGGTACTATTCCAGGTCCATGCATTCAAATTCTCTCATGCTAAGATGAATTTATTTTAAAAAAAAAAAACACGCTGTTACGGTTTTACACATGCAAAATTTTCTGTTGCATATATATTTATTTAAAGGAAGCATATGCGGTTATTAAATATTTTGAAACATTTTGGCCATTTTTTATGCATGTTTTTCTATATTATGTAAATAATTAATCCTTTAATGCAGGGTTTCTCTCTTGTTCTGAGATGTGACAATTCTAAAATTCTTCATTCCAATGAATGATTTAATAGGTAGAACTGGCAATAATACATAATCAAAAAAATATTAAATGAGAAGGAAAATATTATTACCTAGTTCTAGTATTTAGTTAGCATTTAGATGTTCACTTAGTACTTGGACATATTAGACAATCATCTTAGCATAAATGAGTCAACTATGTTCGAATTTTTTTACAGCCCCCATTACAAAATATAAAACAATTGAATCGGTGAGTGGAAAAATAGTACTAGTCCAAAATCGGTCATTTTTAGATACCTGGCAAAAATTACACTAATATTTAGAACAGCACATTGCAATGAGAAAGAATACAACTGACAAGACCTCCTACGTTATAAAACCTAGGCATGGCGTTAACCAACAAAAAAACAAATTTAAAAACGAAAGTTGTTTTTGCAAATATCTCACAACGTTTTATGGACTAGTACTGTTTTTCCACTCTCCGATTCAATTCCAAATCAGACATCTCAACTTTCCATCAAACACACTACAGAATTCTGCAGAACACAGTTCGAGAAGCCCTGTTTGCTTTAGCAAAATAATAATAGTAACAATACTAATAACAATAATAATGACATGATATACGAATCAGTTAATTGCATTACATAAATTTTTACAGGGAAAAGAACAATCAATCATAAAAATGTATTTTTATTTACAGAATTAGATTTTTATTCATGCTTTATATATGCTCCAATTTTTATATATATAATATATACATTTTATTTCATTTATTAGTCTGCAATTTGTTGGAATTCTTAAGATATTTTTAAATATTTTCATTGAATAATTGAAAATATAAATCTAAGTTATGCTTAGGTGTTTCTCAAAATACAAAAGTGCACTTTTTTTCATTACGTCCTTTTTTCATTAAAAGTTTCCTCCCCCCCCCCCCCTTAAACAATTTCGATAACTGAACTACATTAAAATATCTATAACAGTTACAGAAACATCAAACTATTATAGTTTGTACTGACTTTGGCAGATATTATTCCAAAAACTAAGCAAAATATTTTGCTTTTACTAATCCCCAGATACTGAGTGATTACGACAAGGCAGTGAACATAACAGCCGTGAAAATGTAATTCCATATTTGTATGTACAGCATATAAGTTGCAATTTGACTTTGTTCAATTTTAACGAAAGAAAAATGCCTGCCTAATTGATTTAAAGTTCTAATATTGAAACCAAAACCCATTCAATTTTCCTCATTACAAAAAATGTTGGGATTTGAGTAAAGCAACGAGTCTCAAATTGCCATGCTTTCAAAATTTCACATAATTTTTACTCTGGTTTACTTATTATCTCAGATGTCTATTCCAAAATTATGTTTTATCCCCAAGCGATCGTTTTCAAATTCTGGAAAATCATCAACATCACAATTACTCCAAAAGTCTACATGCCATGAAATTGTGTTCCCAAATTCACATGTTTTTGAGAGGTTTAACAATCGAAGATCTTCATCAGGTACATTAATGCATGCATCTATATAAAGTTTTGAGAGTTTTTGACAGTTAAAAAATGGCAGCAATGAATCCATGTCTATGTCAGTGAAGCCTAAATCAAGCACCTCCAATTGGCTTGAAAATGCAATCATTATGTCAGCCACTGATTTAGAGACATTCTTGCAGTATCTAATTGAAAGTTTTTCTAAATTACTTATAGAGACTAATAGTTTGAACACTTGATAATTAGCAGAAATGGAAAAGTCGGAATGTGTAAATGTTAACGACTTCAAACATTTTAATGTTGAATTATTTTTTAGTGCATCTTTTTCAAATTCTGAGAAATGTACATTTCTTAAGTATAAGTATTTCAAATTCTTGCAATTGGATACTACTGCAACAATATCAATCTTTAGATTTGAAAGCTGTAATTTCGTTAAATTTTCACCCCGTAATGCTATCAATGAGTTAATAGGAGAAATAAAATTACAATTTAAATCAAAAAATCGGATTTTTAATACTTTTAAATGGATGAATTTTGAAATATATTTTAAAACTTCACTGTCCGTTAAGTCATAAATAGAAACTTTTTCAGTGTACGGGCAATATAATGTCCATGCTTTCAAAAATTGTAAGTCGGTTGTAGCACCTGGAAACTCTGTTAGCTTAAAAACAAATCTTGGTATTTCCACATCAGTGTTAAGATGTAAAAATATTTCGCTTAATGAACAATGATTTAAAACTTCAAGAGAATTAAAATTTCTCAAAACTTCAGAAATGCCCTGTATAGTAACATCTGTACATGAAACATCCAAGTGCTTTAAGCTAAAAGAATCATAAATTCTATCAAACTTTTGGCACAGACTCAGCATTCCATCATCATTAACATTACTACAACCAGCAACATTTAGCATCACAAGAGACGGACACATTTTTCGTAAGCATGGCAGAAGATCACTTGAGAAGCTAGTTGCTTTAAGAGTAAGATGAGTGAGATTTGGAGTACAAAAAAGGAAGGCTTTAATTACTGCTGGACGAATGGTACAGCAAGTAAAGCTTAAAGATATGACAACCTATTGAAAATAGAAAGACAAGACTTAATAACTTGTAACTTTAGCTTTATATATACGGGTCATTCTCACAAAACAGGCAAAACACATGTCTTGCTATGAATTAGTAAAAAAATTAATTAATAACTGTTAAAAATATTTTTCTTACTTTGATGTACTTGAGACCAACCTATAAATGCAGTTGCCTGTTTTGTGAGAATGACCTATATATATATGCATATACATAAAGGGTCATGCCAGGGGAAATTCAGGTTTAATCTCGGACCCTTCACAAAATTCCCTGCTACCATATCATATTTTCCCAAAAGTACTTACTAAATAAGCAGCAAATAATATGTTTTCAGCTTTGAATTTTCACAACATTATTTGATTTTTCACAAAAATCCCCCTTTTTAGCTTCACCAAAACAAAAACTGGACTCTCATAAAAATACTGGATTGACCCCTGTATATACCATTGGTTTTCGATATCTTGACTTTGTTTAACACATTCTTCTTCTTCTCTAAGTAAAATTTGCATCATGCTACATTAGTGAACTTCTGCTTGTGATATTGTACATTCCTTGTTTCATTTTAGACCAAAAGTTTTCTGATTATAGATACTTACTGAATGCAAATACTTTGTAATATTGCAAGTAATTTTACATAATGTACTGATATAAAGAGTAAGATTTTATTAACTCCCAAAGCAAAATTAAAACTATTCACTCTTCAAAGCAAAGAAACAACTAAACTTCTCAATTTCTGAAATCAGTTTTAGATTATCCCTCAAACATGGGCTTATTGGGATATGATGCATGGTGAATCGGACTAATACAAAAGTTAGTGAATTCCACATGAATAAAATAATCATACAGTAAAGGATTTAAGAGGGGGAGAGCACATGCCCCCCCCCCCCCCAAGAAAAAAAAAATTTCAGTTAAATATTCTTTAAATTTCCTTACTGAAACAAACAAAATTTAAAAATATTATGCCCAAAAACAACAAAAAAAAAAACATATTTGAATAAAATAAATTTTGTTTGGCAACCAAAGTCACTGTTCCATTTGCCTCCTGGCAGTGCTTCCCATCATAATATAACTTTTCAAAACTCCCTCAGCTGCTGAAAAACCCTGAAAAACAAATCTTTTTTTGTCTTCGGAATGACCTGGCTATGCGCTATGGACATACGTACATGAACGTCAGCAAACAGATGACCTTTGCTTTCTTATCAGCAACTAAACTTAAATAAAAGTCAATCAGGGCCATCCCCAAGAGGAGGATGCTAAAAATTTTGCAGTAAAAATGAAAAAAAAAAAAAAAGGAAATAAAAAGAAGGAGTGGATGATCAAAAATTAATTTTTTTCCTTCTGTAAAATTTTTTAAAAATGCAATCTTAAAACATTTACGAACATTGACAAAACTATTATTATTATTGCTTAATTAAGAGCTGCCGAAATAAGCATTTTGTTTCAAACATTTCTTAGCGAAAAGAAAAAAAGTATTCAAACCATTATAGAAACACAATGCAAGCTAATATGAATATGGAAAAAATTATGTAGATAAATAAACATAATAATTTCACAGTCGGGCAGTCTAACGTTTTATAGTTCTATATAAATATATATGAACATTTTAATCAAAATATCACTACGAAAATCACAGCAAAGAATATAAAAATGCATATAGGCCGCAGAAATATGTTGCAAACTTATAGATAAACAAGGAGAGAGAGAGATTCAAAACATTGTAAGGAAAATTCACACCAAAAATAAAACTTACAAAGTAAGATTCAGGAGGCATGATATAAAAAAATTTAAAAAATTTCTTACAGTGTCATTGCAAAATAATACCACAGTCTGAAATGTTAAAAGCTTTTTGCAGGGGCCAAAGACGTTTGTATTTCAAATAAATAAAAATTGAGTTGGAAACTAAAAATTATAAGACAATAACATGTTTTTTGAAGAAAAGATAAAAAAAAAAGGTAGGGACTATTACTGCATTTTTATTTGAAATAAATGAAAGAAGGCAGGGAGAAGGGTAGACAAGATGATTTGAAGAAGTCAGAACTCCCCCCCCCCCCCCCCACTCCGCACACAGACACAATGTTTTTTTCCTGTTCAGAGTCGTCATTAAGATTTTGTGAGTTTGTGAGACTTGAATTTGTAAAAAAAGAATTGGAAAAAGAGCCTCGAAACCCCCTTTTCTTAAGAGAAAAGGGGGTTTCGAGGAATCAACGAATGCCCAAAATTGCGAATTAAGAACTTCAATTTCGAAAAATTTCCAGTGGAAAGTTCCTGAATCCACTTATCTTTTAATGTTACCAAAGATAGCCTAATTGCAATTCTAAGACTCAATTTCAAAAACAAATCCAGGATGAGCCCACCGAACGCCCATTTCGTCTTCTCACATCTTCAAAATAGTATTTTTAGAACTTCATCTTGGAAAAATGTTAGCTGTCTTATAATGTCACCACATATAGCCTAAGCATGCGTTTTAAAACTTGAATTTCACAAAAAGGGAGAATCCCCCCTCCCCCTTTCTCTAACATTATCAATATACTCTAAATATACTAATTTCAAACTTCAATTTTAAGAAATTTCCACGGGAGAGCTGTTGAATCCACCTGTGTTTTGTCGTCACCAAAGACAGCCTAGTATGGGTTTTTAAGACTACAATTTCAAAAAATTTCCGGGGGACAGCCCCCGCTCCTCACATCCTCGAAAATCCTCAAAAATGTACTTTTAGAAGTTCGTCTTTGGAAAATTTTAGCTGTCTTTTACCGTTTTCAATGATAGCCTAATATGCATTTCATAACTTGAATGTTAAAAGAAATTCAGAAAAAGTACCGAAATTCCTCCTATTTTAACATTATCAATGGAAGCCCAAAATTGCAATTTAAAACTAGAAAAGTATTGAAATCACCGCATTGACATTGTATTATTTGAAAGATTGAATTTTGAGAAGAACAGTCGGTAACGTTTAAAAAGCTGCTTGACCAACTACTTATTCTCTGGCGTTATTATAATCTTCAAAACAATTCTTTTTATTAGTACGAATTAATTACAATGGCATTTTTCAAAAGGGATTGGTGTTTAATTGTCCTAATATGTAAAAATGTATTGTACTTTTTCATTTGATGTAATTAAGTATTTTTTTCGTACTTTTAAAAATATTAACTGGTGTTAAGTGATCTTAAAAAACATGAAACAAGCTTGAGTTTCTTTACTATGCAAACTTTCACAATGAGCAACTACTACTTTTTACACCCAGTGTCCCTCCCAGAAATTTTCCCTGGATCTGTCCCTGTAATCATGCCAATGTTTTTCTTACAAAATATTATTTAAGATCAAATGTGAAGAAAATGGAAATTAAGACTCAGAATTTGCTTCCTGGTCACTGTACCTTAAAGTGGCATCTTACTATTATGAGAGTCAGTTATGACCCAACCTGTGGGTGCTGCTTTCTTCATCAGGAAACCGTCACACACATTTTTATGCAACTGAAGTGTTTTCTGCATATAGGTTTGAACACCTGGGTCGTCATATTATCGAACCCTGGGAGGTTCATGACATTCCTATCAAGTGCTTTCTGAAAATTGTGTCAGCTATGGGTCTCTTTTAGAGTCGTGTTCGGATTTGGGATTAGTACAATAGACGCAGTGCTTGGTTCTTTCAATCTTCCCTTTATTTCATTTCATTTCAAGACTCGGAATTAAAAGCTTATCAAATGAAAATGTTTCATAACTTTTTTAAGAAAAGAAAATACTTTTAAAGGAGTGAACAGGAAAACTGAGCTGAAATCTTGTGGTTTTCTATGCATTTTTAAAACATTTCTATAATAATAGATGACAGCTTTAATAATAATAAAGATTCTTATACAAAAACAAAATTAGTTTTTCTAAAACAATCTTAAATAAAGAAAACATATTTACCTGACCAAAAGTCCTGAATTTGTACAAAATCTTTTTATGATCACTTAACATAAGAGGGAACTTTACATTCTTACAATATGGTGTCAGAAGCCACAACATGTATTCTTCACAAAAGAGCTCTCTGTTTCTTATTTCTTCCCACAAAACATCAGAATACATCCGATCTAAAATGAAGTAAAATTTAAACCACTTTTTTAAATATACAGATAATATAAATATTTAATTTATTGTTGAATAAAACAAAATCTTCTCTGCATTAAGAAAAATTTCAATATGTCCATGCAAATTCAAATACTTTGCCATTATTAGTATGAAGTATAGAAAAGGCCACCACTACATAGGTGGAATTTGAAACCAGTTTACAATGGGCTGTGGATTATTACAATCTACAATCCAACAATTTTCTCTTGAGCCACTGGTGTAGATTGGGGAGATAACCCCCCTGAAATGGTGAAGATTGTCTAGAATTCAACCAATTTTTCTTATAAACCATGAAATTAGCTCTTTTCTCCAGAAGAAGTCCCCTGAAATGGTGAAGATAGTCTAGAATTGGACCAATTTTTCCTGTAAAACAATGAAATTAGATAACTTCTCCCAAAAAAAAAACCCCACTGAAATGGTGAAGATTGTCTATGGCCAATTTTTCCTGTAAAACAATGAAATTAGCTCACTTCTACCCCCCCCCCCCCCCCCCATCCCAAAAAAAATTGGGTCTAGCTATGCCAATGCCGCGAGCTATTAGCCGCTTGCAACAGATGGCTTAGTGACCACTGCTTTAGTCAACAGAATGATGAGTAGCAAATTTTCAAAAACATGTTAATAAGAATGCACAGTACTTTACCGTGGAGTACCACTGTATAGAAATTGCTAAAAAAAAATGGATGATTCCAGAGTCTTCCCATAGAAATTCAAAAACTTTGATGTAAAGAAGCAATTTAAGACATGCAAGTTTTAGGTATGGAATTAGTCAATCTTAAATATAAAAATTTCTTTGAATTTGTATTACCATTAGTTTTATTAGCTAATAGGGGTACCATGGTTGGTACCTTAGTGCACATACCTATGGTTGGGTTAGAATTTTACTAACCTTGCAAATCATTTTGTTTCTAAGGAAAAATACCAATTCTCTACTTGATTGGGTGGATTTTTAGTCATAAATGTTTTAGGGGCATTTGAAATCTTGCGAAACTTTTTGCAAATAAGCATGAATCTGATATACTAAGCAACTTGGTATTTCCCCCCAATCCAAACGAGGCAGTGCATTAGTGAATAGTAATTCTAAGCTTTATGCTAAGAGGTAGGGAGTTGTTGAAGAGGTTCCGCACACAACTGAACCAGGGGTAGAAGTGATCAATTTGTAACATAAAGGACATTTTAAAGTAAAAATATAGGACAACTTTTTCCATGAGAAAAGAACAATACATGTAACTTATACTACCTAAGGATATTATTGCACCTATTACTGTTAATGCTTTTATTCAACACACTTTGTACATTCAGCGAAGGTTCCAAAACTTTTCTAATGCACTTTTCAATGACAGGTATGTGTGCCTGTGTATTAGAAAAGTTTTGGAATCTTTGCTGACACCAGTTTATATAAATTTTATAAGTGTAGGATATGTCTTTGAAGATGTTTTGAAATTGTTTCAAGAGAAAGCAACATTACTTCATATTTTATATGACGAGCTATCGAAATTACTGATAAAACTTATGAGAATTTATTAATGAATCAGCATTAACAAATAAATATGGAGAAGATTTAGTCTCCATTGATTTAAGAAAAGAAGTGGTCCATTTGAAAGATCTAAATGTAGGTCATAAAGCCAGAAAAATGATGAATAGACTCTCTCCAGATTTCAAATCAGAATTTGTCGCAAATGCTAAAGAATTCTACATTAATGTAACCACATATTTACAACAAAATTTACCTTTGAAAAATATACTTTTAAAGAATTTAAAAATTTTACATCCTTTTGTTAGGAAGGAACCTTCCGAATCTACTTTACCATCTGTAAGATGTCTTGCCACCCTATTGTCCCAAAGATAGCAGATAATTCTGTAGACAAATTAACCGATAAGTGGAATCTTTATGTAAATGATACTGAAACCCCGAGGAATGGAGGTTTGATGGTACTTGGAAACCAATTGATTCGTATTGGAAAAATGTTATCTCAAATAGGGATCAGCTTCCCAAATATAAACATAGATTTTTAGTAAAAGCCATTTTAACATTTTCACATGGTCGGCCAGCTGTAGGAAGAGGTTTTTCCATAAACAAAAGGATGTTAACATCAGAAAGATCCTCTTTAAGCATTGACACAATAATAGGTTTGAGATTAATTAAAGGTGCTGTGATTGGGAAAGCTACAAACACATGTATTACGAAGGAAATGATTGAATTTTATAAAGATGCATACTCAAAGTATAAAATTCATAAAGAAAAACAGAAATCTGAAACGCAAACTAAAAAATCACAGGTGAAAGAAAATGTTCCTGCCTCGCAAAAAAAGATAAAACGCTTGAAGTTAAGGGAAAAAATTGATTCTGCTCAATCCATGATTGATGAAGGCAATGAAAGACTGAAAAATGGACTTAAATGCAAGTGCATGCATAGGCGTAACCAGGGGGGGGGGGGGTTTGGGGGTTCAAACCCCTCCCATTGGGAATGTACTTATTTAAGCACATTTAGGCACACAGAAAAATTTCTGGCTACGGCCTTGCAAAGCACAATTTTTTTCCCCCCAAGAAAATTAAACACATATGCATATGATTTTTTTTTCCTTTTTCTCTGAAGGGTTGCGATCATGGCCAAAGTATGCAGCTCATAATAAAGAAGACTTTTCATTTGGTTATAAGGTTATAATCAACCCCCTTATCACCTTGGGGGGGGGGGGTTAACAGCGAAAGGTGGCTTCAATCACCGTACCACACACAGACAGAAATCCTTTCAATCACTCCAGAGGGTTTTCTTTCCTTCTTGATGTTTTTTTTACCCAAAGGCAGCAATCTGGGAATACAATCGCACAAGTAATAAGTTTCCTGGAAAATATTCTCTACTGTGATGGAGTCCTAAAGTCCAATTGTCCTAATGGGTTAAACCCTCAAGCCAGGAAGGGATGCTCATTAAGAAACGTAAAGAGCAGTTTGTATTTATTTATGACTTCCTGTCCAAACACCCATTTTGGTAAAATCTTTTTTGTAGATGAGCTGATTGGAAAACTGATGAACTGTATTTGCATTGCATTCTCATTTACAGATGTTCTCTCATCTCTTATATTTTAAATGTTTCTTTTTTTCTTATTATGGTCCATCACTGATTGCATTACGACTCTGGAAATCATCCGTTCAACGTTTCCAATCTCACTGCTACGGTTTAATGCTGCATTTTAATTTACAATCAAGTATTATTTATATTTTAGCTAAATTTTTAATTATTTTCGATATATAATAATGTTTGCACTCCAGCGATGGAGACGTTCGTCATCCAAAACGAAAAGAAAATTTAATTCAGATGCTTCCACTTCTGAGGTATGTTTTGCTACAAATTTAACAAATTTTTTAGAAATTTATTGTGGGGATGAGCCTTTTTGTAGGGGAATTTGGATTTTTTTCTCTAAAATTGGACTATTTTACGGTTTTAATATTATGAATGCCTGGACATAGAAGATTGCTTAGAGCTAAATATTGAATTAAAAAATAAACTAATAGATCTAGTAAGGAATGCTTCTAAGGCCGTGGTAGCCTAGTGGTTAGCACATCGGAGACTTCCACCTAGAAGGTCGCCCGTTCGATACCCACTGAAGACCACCATGTATACTTGGGGATATGTGCATGTAAAATACGTAGACCCCACTACCTCTCCCCGTGCGTAAGCAATCCTAAGGCCTTGGCTAACAGGTAGGGGTTTGGTGGAGAAAAGTAAGGAATGTTTAATGTTTTTGTGAATCAAGGCCGTATCCAGAGGGGAAGGGGGACCCACGGGCAGCCCCCCAGAAATCTTTTGCAATGTATTATATATTCCTCCCTAAAACTTTGCTTTACATATGTGTGTCGAAGTCTGCCCCCCCCCCCCTAAAAAAAATTCTGGATACTGCCTTGGCTCTGGAGCAGGGGGAGCATGTTAAGAATTAGGAAGGGCAGTGTATGCTTCAAAATCATACCCTTTATATATACATATATATAGATATATATGATTAGAAATGATGTTGATATGAATTTTTTTACATATATGATAGTTTTTTGATGTATATATAGTAGATGTATATTTAGATCTTTGGTGAAGTTAGAGGAGTGGGTGTTTGGGGCTTCTGCAACTTAAATTTTTGTAACTGGTCTTACATGTATAATGCTTAGGATAACTCTGGAGGCAAGGCTTCGAGGTCTCTCCCCAGGAAACTTTTTGAAATCTTCCTAGCAATGTAACTTTGGGATACTTTGGTAATGTTAGAGGAAACAGAAAGGAGTTAGGTTACTCTCCCCCCCCCCCCCCCCCCGCAATTTTTTTCAAAATAAAGTCTTATATCTTTCAAGTTACTTTTGGTGTCGCTCGTGATAGCGTTCAATGTCCTTTCCCTGAAAGTGTTTCTGAAAGTAAAGTGCCTTAAAAGCGTAATTTCTCTTTTCTTTCTTTTTTTAAAACTTGTGATCTGAATTTTTTTGCCGGGAGGGGGGGGGGGAGGGAGGAGTTTACTTGCTCCGAGGGGGTAGTTCCCCCCCCCCCCCCGGGAGATGCCTGAAATAAACACGGAGTATATCTTTAGAGACGTGTATTTATGACTAGTAAATTTTGAACTCTTTTACACTTCGTATTGGTGTTTAGTGTGTACATTTTTAGGGTGACCCCCCCTTTCTCCCACTCTAGTTACGCCTATGAGTGCATGCAAGAAATAGAAACTGCACAAACTCTCATTGATGCTGGCAATGTAAAACTTAAGTAAGCAAAACTTGAAAAGGAGAAAAAAGAAACAAAAGTTGTTAAAAAATTGTTCAATAATTGTAAATTGCTGTATCAAATATAAATAAATGTCAATTTGTTCAATTTTGTTTAACACTCCGTCGGGCGCGTTCCAAATTTTGCACCATCAGGAGCGCTGTATCTCACAGATACACTTCGTAATATCAATGCCTAAATTTAATTATGAAAGTTTTTCTTAAATGTTTTTTTTGTTTTTGTTTTTGGTACTAGGCTTCACCTCCTTTGCAGTTGGACCCTTGTCTCTCTTTTATTTCCTTTATTTCAATACAAAATACAATGAAAATATTAAATTACAACGCAAACAAGCAAAAAGAAATGTAAAGTAATAAAATATATGCGTACAATAGGTGTTTATATATAATTATATTAAGTGAAAATATTCTTAATTGAAATATTAACTATTCAAATAATTTTAGGAAATGAAAAAAATAATTCGACTCCGATACATTTGGTTCATCAATTGCACTTCTTTAAAAAAACATCATGACATGTTCTAAGCAAAAACCTTCGCTGCATTTCAGGCCTTATATTGCGTTTACCTAGTCTTTTGTTGAATGACATTCCATGAAATCTCCTATGTCCTTATCACTTTCATCGAAAATTTCTGCATCTAAATCTTAATTTTCATTAAAAAAAAATTTTTATTCCTTTTCAAACGCAAAATAAATGCAAAAATTAATAAAATTAGTATTACAAACCAAAAACGTCATCGGTTGCGCTGTATTTCACAGATACAAACCGCAAATGAACCCCCAAAAGCGGGGTGAAAAATCCCCCAACACCTACTCCCACAACATTCTAGGAGACCTAGTGACTCGGAAGGGCAGATATTGCTCTGGTCAAGGTTGAGACATGCCTCCTTCAATTTAAAAGAAAGTAATTTCAAAGCTTTGTATCTGTGAGATACAGCGCGACCGACGGAGTGTTAAGAGTATTTCACATAAGTACAACAATCTTGATCTATTTTTTTCAAAAGTTATTCTTTCACAAACAGAAATTTCTTGTAAAGGTAAGTTTAACTGTGCAAAATGTGTTGAATAAAAGCATTAACAGTATTAGGTGCAATAATATCCTGAGGTAGTATAAGTTTTATATATTGTTCTGTTCTCATGGAAAAAGTTGTCCTATATTTTGTTCTTTAAAATGTCCTAATAAAATATACAGGGAAAAATACGAGAATATAGGATAGTTGCAAAAAATAAAGGACGTTTCTTACGACTTTTAAAAATATATAGGAAATATAGGACACATAGGACAACTTCTACCCCTGCTGAACAAGCTTGTGCTAGTGGCCCAGTTATGATAGTCAAAATAAACTACATAGCAATGATATATACTTTTTAAAAATATTTTTACAGGTTACACAAGTAAAAAAAAGTGCTTTTTCTTTTTGCAAGCAATTTCAGTTTGGTTTGGACCTGAAAACAACCCTTTGTTACATTTAAAAAGAAGTATTGTTAAAGACACGCATTTTAACGTTGCAACTGTCAGAGGTATTGGACCAGAGGCAAAAAAATGTTGAATACTCCTCGAAACTATCCCAATCGGTTTCATCCAGAAAAATTTGACAGGTTTCTAAATAACGCGAAAAACTTCATGATCAAAATTCCCCTTTAAATTTGCACAGAACAGAGCTCGTGTTGTTATATAAAAACAATCTGATGTCAAGGCAATCAAATATTATTATTGTATTTAATAGCAGTGATGTAGTTGAGGGGGGTGGCTTCCCTCTACCTTTTTATTTTAATTCAAGCGTCTCCCCACTTTTGATTTCAATTGCTTATTTTCGCATGTATAAGCGTCCCACCAACTTTTTTTTCAGGGCTACACCACTGTTTAAAAGTAAAGACAATCACCTTGCAATAGGTTGTTTTCTTGTATTTTTAGTCAGAAAAATATAAGAAAAAAGTACTCACGCAAAAATCGAAAAGCTTTCTGAGGCAAGTTCTTTGCCTTAACGTAAAAATCTATGTGCCCAAGTATGACGTTCAAACACATAGTTTGAAGATCAGAATGTCTAATTAATCTCATTTTAGAGTATAACGAAAAAGGCATTAGGCTTTTAGTTGTGTATCTATCTCTAAATAGCTTTTTGTATTGTACAATTTATATCAATTGAATTCTTCAATTCACATAAATTCTTAGATATAATTCATTTTTTAAAAATATTTAACACACTTCGTCCAAAATTAACCTTTTGTGTTGTTCGTGTTGTCCAAACTGTCCAACCCATTTAACTTGTGTTCAACAAGTTCAACAAATCTGGTTGGTTGTCAAGCGAATGAAGCCTTGTGCATATTTTAAATAAAACCTTTCCAAAAACAAAAATATCGACTCATCAGAAGAGTCAATTTCAAATGAGAGAAATTAAATCTGACGGATGTATTCAAAATAGATTAAATATTTCTAACAGTGTGGTCGTTTAGTTGAAATTTTGGAGGCCTTGTTTCATACATTTTCCCGTTGCTATGGCCTTTATTTTTAAATCTGGCAATACGTATGCTCAAAACAAAGTTTTGAAATGTTGATTTTAATCCGTCAATGAATATTTCAAATATACTTTGAAGTGTTTGTGTCTGTATGTTTAAGAACTTTAATGTCTGCGAATACGGACTTCTTTTATTTTTAATGAATTTTCTTCTTCGGCACATAAGTTTTCTTTGAAACAATGCGAAAAAATTGTTTATGACTCCTTCGACTTCTCTTTAAGTACTTTCATATTGTGCAAATTTTTATTATTTAATGAACTAAATATCAATCTGAAAGTTGTAAAACAGAATATTTTGCGAATTTGAAAATGTTTCAAAATAGGGGACCTGTTTGGATTGGTAATTATTAACCGTTGTTTTCAATTATTATTATTATTATTGGTTGCTTTTTAACTTTCAATGTTTTTTCTTTTTTCTATTATGTACGTGTGCTTACAAAAGATGTGTGTTCTTCATTACGTTAAAAATTATAACTTAAGTAGCCTTTCTCTCAAATGTGAATTATTTAAGGAACTCATCTTGTCATTCTATTCATATTTACCTTTTCTTTGAATACTTACAGGTTAACGGCTGTTGTTTTTCTCTTCTCTTTCTCATCTTCTCAATGAACGAAGTTTATTCTTATTTTATTTATCAATGTAAAAGTAGCTGTGTTAAACATGTAAAAAACTGTGAAGAGCATTGACATTAATTTAAAAATATATTTGAATTTATATTCATTAACTAGCTTCTGTTTCAAACTGTAGGTTAGAAAAAGGAAGTGCAGGATACTTATAAATGGAACATAAAAAAATCCGGGGGGGGGGGGGGACTTTGAAATAACAATTTTTAAAAAATAGGTTAGTATGCCGTAGTTATGAAGTAAAAAAAGATTCTAATAAGATCTGGTGGAATAAACTCTGGGATCTTCCCATGTGGCCAAGACGTAAAGCAGTAGCTGAGTTTCGTCTGGCCACAGGACATGACTGCCTCTTAAAACATCTACATCGAATCCATGTTGTTCAGGCCCCCTTCTGCACACTCTGTGATCTTTTGGTAGGACATGGATGCTGGCCACATTCTCCGCTGCCCGGCACTTGGTGATTCCTCGCTGAGTGACCACTACTGGCGTGCTAGGGAGCTTTTAGGTTCATAGACTTTTCTCGCCACATTATTATGTTTATTTGTTTTTGCTCTTATTCATTTTGTTCGTGGTGTAGAGGTCTTTTGTAACCTTGCCATTAGAAATATAAAAAAAAAAAAAAGTGGGAAGGAGGGACACTGTCCTCGTGGCTGCACCAGTGGTTTCAGAGCACACATGAGAGCACAATACTAATTAATTGGATAAGGTCATCAAAAGAATGTAGGGTTAGGTAAGATAAAGTGTCATACAGCAAATCAACAGCTACAGCTTTGAAATTAATTATGAAATTGGTGTTTTTTTTTTTAATTAGCTTTCTATAATTAAAAATTTATACTTTACATTCAAAATTGTTGAAGGAAACTCTTTTACTGAAGACAGTCAAGTTGTTTGCATATACAACATTTTGAAATTGCAACACAACTTTTAAGTTATCTCAGTAGAATGATTCATTTCTAAACATAATTAGAGTAATAATAATTATATTAAAACTGAACGTTTAGAATTTATTAGCTGTACTTTGAACAAAAACTATACATGACAGAGAGATTTTAAAATTATGCTAAAATATGTATTTTTCCCTCCATTTTCATTTTTAATAAACTAATTATCTCGGAACTCCAATTAAAAATAGTTGTGTAATATATAGTAATTTCTTCTTTCATTAAAAACTATTTGTAATTTTTTCACTGAAAATAATTCGAATTTCCTCAAAATGTTTTGATACATCTCTTAAAACCATCTATGCAGCAGCTCAAAAAACTGAAATAGTTTACAAGGCGTTGTAAAGATGAGGGCCAACTTTGAGTATAGAGGGAGTGAATAAATTCAATTTGATGAAATAAAGTTCTCTTTCAAAGATGAACCCTTGCCGAGTATTTTAAAATATTACGGTTTTTTATAAGATGTTTATATGTCTTTTTTAAAATTATTATATGTTTATATGTTGATAAAAGAGATGAAATTTAAAGGGTGCCAAGTTCCATAGTAGATATTTTCATCATAGTTACAGGAGTGAACAATCAGGGGTCGCACCAGAAGAAAATCTGGTCCATTTTTGGACCCTTCACAAAATTCAATTCAATCAAAACGGACCCTTCACAAAATTCAAATCAATCAAAAAAATTGATTGAGGGACTCTTCACAAAAGTCCAAGTTTTGAAATTGTACTTTTTACACAATTATTTATTAAAAAAGAGGCAAATAGCAATGAAATTTTTCATCAGTACATGTTTAAATTTTCAATTTTCACAAAATCATTTGATTTTTCACAAAAAAATCTTTTTAAAATTCACAAAAAAAAAAGGACCCTGTTTGTCAATTCATTTGAAAACAATTGATTACTTTCTCTGGTATCAAATTTCTAACTTGGCAAGTTTTAATTGTCTATAAATTAAATTCAAAAAACGCCTCTGACACATTGCCGTGTGTCTAGAGGAGGATATTCCAATTCTTCATTCGGGCTTTCAAATGAAAAGCGATTAACCAACCAAAGCTTTTACTTTAACACAGTGCCATTTGTTAGTTACAGACTGTAAACAAACATTATTAATCCGAGGCTGAATTTGAATAAAGTTCAGCCTTGACATTCAGTCGGTATTTCATGGCTTCTAAAAAAATTAGGTAAACATAAAAACTACGCAATAGATATGTTTAATGATTGTGGTTAGAGTTTAGCCCTAAACCCATTTATTATTAGTTCCCAGTTATTAATAATAAATGCGAACATAATCGTTTATGTCAACTGCAGAAAAATATGCTTAAAGTTCTAAGAATATGATGTGTGTGCTACTTATGAGTATGCTAGTAACATGAAATATAGTGTAATTTTTTGAAGTTTTGGATTTTTTTCCTTTATATATGCTTAATTGACTACCCTGATGCCAAGTTTCAAGCTTCTAAGTCACTTAGAAGTAGGTTAGGTTTTTGATGAGTGAGTCGGTCAGTCAGTGATAAAAATGACGCTTTTCAGATCTTAATAATTCCATAACTATGAGAGGTATATCAGTGAAATTTAATATTCTAAGGGTTCAAAGGATCCCTATACGATTCACAAAATTTCAAGTATGTAGGCCTAATAGTTTTTTAGTAATGACAGTGTTGAAAGTAGCTCAGAATGGTTCGGTTTAAATATACACATTGGCCGGTATCGCCGTCTTTGAACTTGACTGCCGCGTGTCTATATGAAAACATTTTCACTAATTGCAAATTTTTGGAACTAAACTTCTTTGTTGGAATGCTCCACTGTCAGTAACATAGTAAAGGAACGCCTGGACTCCTCCCTTGAAGCTCGAAAAAAAAAAAACCTCTTAATAAATATTTAAGTTATTCTTTTGTGTCTAAAAATTGTTTTTTCTCCTTCAAACAATTTTATATAGGGGAGAGTGTTGTACCTTGGGATACTTTTTACATTTTAATTTTTAACTTCAAAAATTAAAATTAGATTTAAAGTCTGAAGACACTATTTAAATGCACCAACATTCTCCTCTATAATATATTTTTTTAAATTCAAACAGTTTAAAAATAAAAAAATGACAGCCATTTTAAGTAGTAACTGAAAACTGTCCCAAGGTACAACACCTTGTTGTACCTTGGGACATACTTGGTGATTCATGCAACAGTCATATACATAACCAATTTTATATGTAAAATCAAAAACTTTTTTTTTAAAGCACTAAATTAAGAAGATACATTACTATAATGTGTAATTTACACATTATTACATTGACAAATTCGTAACATTATTAAACTAAAATATAGCATTATATTCTAACAATTCTTGTATTTGAAAGACTGCATTTGATTAGAATATATCTCTTTATACTAAAATATATCCCAATTATTAAGAACCATGTGTATGTTGTACCTTGAGACATGTCCCAAGGTACAATCATCACATGGTTTAAATAAAATCAAAATGGTGGTCAATCAAAATGCAGTATCATCAGTTTCTCATAACCAAAACATTTAAAAATCTTCTGTTCAATATCCAATTAAAATTCAGTATAGTTTTACAAATGCTATTTCAGTTAATGAAATTAGAATGAAAAAGCTATTTCCTTTTGAGTGATGAAATTTTCTTTCTCTCACCAAGTCATCAATACAGTGCTTCTAATGCTGCCTTTTACTGTGATGCTATCTGCTGGTTAAGGTCACAATTATAAATTTAAAAAATGTTAATGTTTCCAATAGGTTTTTAGAAATTGCCAATGTTCCAAGGTACAAGCGTCTCAAGGTTCAACACTCTCCCCTATGTATGACTGTCTATGTTCCAAGACATTAATTAAATTTCAAGGATCACTATTCCTAGCTTGGACACCCCCCCCCCCCCCCCCTTGAGAAAATTCTTGCTACATCTCTATCCACTATATTGTATTTTTGGGGCTGCCAACCATTTTTCCTTCCAGAGCAATGACAAGCTCTGACAAATTAATTAGCTCTTGGGAGTCAAGTATCATTATATGTGTTGATTAACTTGTACTGCTGTCCTTGCATTAAGATTTTGTAAAAGCTTATTTCTTAAACCAACCTTGTGATTTTCCTATCTTAAGCTGTCATTTTGCATTCTATACAATAATGTGTGAGAAATAATTTTAAAATCTTGATATTAATTCATATTTTCTCTGAATATTTGCATAAATGTCAAGTAAATCTTTTGTAAATTCTGAGCATTAAAATTATGCCACTTTTTATATTCTTTTAGGTTTTCAGGAAGCTCAAAAATCTATTACAATTTTAAAAGAAGAGGTATGTCATTGTCATGTAATATTTTGAGCATGAATTCATTTTCTGAATAACATAGTTATACTTCTTATTGAAAAAAAAATTTTTGTTTACAATATTTGCCTTTATATATTTGTCTAAAACAGCTTCAAACATGGCAATCGATTTTCAGTTTTTATGACATATATTTACAAAATAACAAATAACTTTTTTTAGTTGAAAGTAATTTTGCTTAACGACTCTTTGAATGTTTTACACAAACGAACTATTGAAATAATGCTGGCTAAGATGAACATTTTAATTTATTGAATCCGTAAATTGTTTCCACAGGGGTTGCAGACGTCCTATATTTTCTTATGTTCTTGTACAAAACAGAAAAAATGTCCTATATTGTCCTGATGTGTCGGGAATTTCATTTTAAATTTGTCCTGTTTTTCTTAGAGTATCTATCCTATATTATTTTAGCTCTTTTTTTTTCCAACTTTTTGCGGAAATTTTCGATTTTCTTTTAATTAATATTTTCAGAAAATTCAGATTTTAAAGATTATATGTTTTCTGCTTTTAAAAGATCGCAGTATTCATAATCAAATATTTGACAAAAAAATCGTTCATGTATGGAATTCGTGACTGTCAGCAAGTACACCCACAATTCAAGAAGTAATTAACATTCTCAATATATACTGCACTAGTATTTTTTTTCCTTTTTGTATTCTGGAAATAAATCACTAACTCCTGATGTTGTTTCCACCCTGCGCTTCAAAAAAATTGCTTAGGATATCGCCATTTTCACAGAAATCTACATTTTTCTACTGAAACAAGTTTTACACGTGAAATGGAATGTTGAACTGATTAATTATAAGTGTCACATAAATTCAATATTTTTTCATTACTTTAGCTCAATCTATTATCGATTTTTCGATTTCACATGGAAAGTAGCCTTATGTAACTAAATAATAAATGGAAATGCACAAAAAGGCACTTGAAAATAGTTTTCCAATGGTTATTTAGGTGTAATTATTTATTTATTTTAATAATGCACCATAGTTTAATGAAATGTACATCATTTTTACGCCATTTTTTTGTTGTCCTGTATTTATTTTATATATATTTATTTTTTCTTCTACTCAAAATTGTACTTGACCACTTTTAAATGTAATGGCTCTGATAGAAGTGGAAGAAATAATGAGGCTATAGAATCATATTTTTAATTAAGAAACTGCTCATATGCTCCTTGCGTTTTAGAGTTTTAAATTATCTATCATTATTTTGGTTCTTCAGAAAAGAAATAGTATATTAGTAAGTTGTAACAAAAATTTGCCTAAGCTTGAGCAACCATTCCAGCATTCTATCAATATATACCTTGATTTTAATCCACCTTTAGGTTAATTTTTCACTTTTCTATTTTTAAAAACATATCTAAATTTCAAAATTAGTAATTAAAATTTAAACTTGTTATATTGGGGGTGAAGAGTTAAAACAGCATTACAGCTTGTGCATTGTATTTCTTGTTTAAAATTTTTTTTCTACAGGTTATTGCATCGTCTTTTCAAAATTTAAAATAGTTTTCAAAATTGATAATCATAGTTTGAATTTGCTATATTGGGCTTTGAGTGCGTTGAAGCAGCATTAAGTGTAGCTATTTTAGCTCTCTGTAGCTATTGTTAGGGGTTTCAATCCCAATTCGTTGAGCCCTCATTTCAAAATCTGATGTTTCAGATTGAATACAGATAGTTTGTATTTGCTACCTATATGTGTTTGTGCTTGTGTATGTAATGTATTATTTCTTATAAGTTGTATGTAAAATATTATTTCTATTAAAGGTTGAAATTGCGGAAAGAAAACTCCTAAATGCCAAGAGATCTATAAGTTCAACTAAAGGAAGCTCTCAATCTGTACTTTCAAACAAACCTTCTCATATAGAATTTGAATATAGTAACCGGGGAAATCAATTTAAAAGGCACTTTGTTAAGGTGATTATTATTAAATATGTCAATGTTATAAATTATGATTTATTAGTAGAAGGAATAAATTGCCATTTTACTTGGGGAAAAAATCTGCAGATTGTATTATGAATTTTTTTTTTCTTTGAAACATTATTGTTTAGCTTCTTTTTATATGGAAATACTTTTTATTGATACAGTAATATATATGCATGTAAATATATTCGTTTTCTTTTTTCTCTTAGGAAACTCTATTGAATAAACCCGAGCTAAAAACTGGTCCAATTCAAAAGGAAAATGTTCCATGTAAGTTTTTAAAAAACTGTCCTCTTTTTTTTTTGTAATAAATGTTCTAACTTCTAAATAGATACTAACATTTTTAATAATTTTTACTGCTCAGTCACTACTTTGGAATGAAATGAATGATTTTTTTCTTTTTAATAAATAATGTTCTTCTGTCAGGGACGTTAGTCTCTGCCCAATATTGTAATTTTTATATGTACGAGGCGTAACAAATGATCCCATACATTACAAAATTTTAATATTTTTTAAATAAAAAAACTATTGGCCCCATTTATGGTGGTAAAAAATGTACTAAGAAAATTTGAAAATTTTTCATTTTTATTTGCATAATGAAAAAAAAAATACAAATACTGCAAAACTTTGTTGTAAAATGACTTGTACATAGCACAAAAATACTGCGGAATAACCCCTCAGCTTGCCCAATAAAGTTTTGTTACTATATTTTTTCAATGTTTTGAACACCAAGCATATCATTTAGATTTTTTTGGCTCTTGAACTAATTGCTGCAATGTGAATTTTTCTTTGAGCAGAAATAGTGCAATTTTAAACCAGTTTGAGTTTAAAACATTTCCTCTATATGTTATAAACATTTGTATATGAAAATGTGTCCCAAAAAATCATAGCTCAGAAGATAAGGTGTCGCAATTTCTAAAACTCAACATGCCACTCTGCATGCGGCTGTGAAGTGGACTAAGAAACAGCGATTTTTAAAAGTCTTGCACCTGAGTTTCTTCTTTTATGCAATTAAGAATAAGGCACCCTTTTTGGACTCATCCTTAAATGCTAGTTTCTATTGCTTTGTTGAGTGTGTTGTATGGTGTAAAATCACTGTTAAGTGGATTAGAAGAAGCACAGGAAACTATAGGATTATAGTTTCCTGATGCTTCTTCTAAATTTGAATTTTTTACTCATTGTTGGATCTCTTCTGTTAATTGCCAAGTAACAAAATTTGTTGACACTTTGTTTTCCTTCTTCCATATTATCTTCAGAATCTCCCACATTTTAGACTGCACAGAAGTAGAAACTTTCTGTTTCCCAGTTTTGGTAAAAATCGTGGAGCAATTGCATCTAAATAAGTTGTTGATACACTTTCCTTTATTTTTTTCTTTAATGCTTAGCATTGGTATGTAAGTGAGGCATGTATGTTTAGACTTTTCATTAAATATTTTTATAACTAATTTTGGACTTTTTCGGATAATAGATTTTACTGCAAGTGTGTTGAAATCCATTAGAGATGGGATTTTATAATAAAAGTTTATTTGAAATTAACTGAAATATTTCATTGTTTGTTATTTTTTGTACATAATGGAAAATAATTGTTTTCACAATCAAATCAATACAGCAATTTACTTTTAAAATTTTACTAACGTATTTCAGTATCACAATATTTTTATCATTTTATATAATAATTTTTTGTTTGTTTGTTTGAAAGGAAATATTTGAACTTTTATTGCAATTCAAACATTATTTTTTTTAAATTTTGTACAAAATAATAATTTTTATTCTTTTTTCCCCCTTTTTCAAATAGTTGAAAAAATTGAAAGTTCTTCTGCTACTGAAGACAAACCAAAACCTCGTCCTTTCAAAATACCTGATTTTGAACCCAAAGAATTACAACAAGCTTTGACTCAAAGTTCTACTCCTACATTTTCCAACAGTGATACCTCAAATTTTGCAGAACTTCAGTACTCATCTTCAGCAAGTACATCATCTTTAATTGCAGGCTTGAGTGAAAATAAAGAGTTAAAATATGCCAGAACTAGGTACCATATTAAATTTCTGTAATACTGTAAATCAGCTTTATTTGGATATCAATTTTTTGTAGAATTTGAATGTATTTCTTTTTAAATTTGTATAAAAAATGTTCTTTTAATGATTCCTAATTTTTCCTTAATCTACAACAGTAATTTAACCCTTCAGAACTTGCACCATGAGCAAAATACTCACACCAAGAAGAAAAAAAAAACCGAGTATTCTACTTCATAGGCAGAGGTTTCTCCTTGTTCTAGCGTCTTCTTGTTACCTTCTCTTGCTGTCCCAAGATGTTTCTCAATCAATAAGTCTTTATCTGACTGTTGCTGGAGGCCTTTACTGTTTGTCAGGGGTGATTATATTCCAGGTGTACCCCGGAAATCCATGTTTTTCATATCCTCGTTCCGTGTTTTAAAAATCGGAGTTTTTAGTGTGCAAAATTGAAAATTCAGCGGATGGGAACAAAAAATACGCCAAAAAGCGATAAACAATCCCTTTGCAGCAGCCCTTTACGCAGCAAGGGTTGCAACGGCGCCAACCATCTTTGTTCCGAGCATGAACGATACCACACGTCCCATGTGCTTTTATTGTTACGAATAACTGGACGTTGGCACGCCATTTTGGCATTTTTTCCCGGTGCCAAACCCCGGGGTTGGCAATGTTTTCATTCCTGATGTAAACATCGTCAAAAGTGCTATATTTTTTCCCCGGGACTTTATTTTTATTTTTAAAAGAACCATAAAAGAAACTGATTTTCCGAACTTCATTTTTTTTTTTTTTGCATAATAACGCATTTTTACGTCTTTTTCCTGAAATCGGCGCTGGACTTCGAGTTATTTTCTCAAATTTTATTTTAAAAGTTTCACATATTTGACAAATATATGGAAAAATAATAACTAAATAAAAAAAGTATTTCACAGCAAAAATTTGGCAAAAAAATATATAAGTCATGAGAAACTCCTATTTATTATGTTTTACTATAAATTGCAATTTATTTGCAAAAAATGAATAAATTAAATTTTTTTTATTAGTTAGAAGTAGGTAAGTGAAATATAAATTTTATTTTCAAAAGTTATTTTAAACATGCCGTTGTAACTATATGTGTATAAAAGCTGTCGTACAATTTATGGTGCATAAAAAGTGATACCAATTTTTTGCATAAAAAATTTTCAGGGTTTTTTTACTTTGTGTCACAATCACTCCTGGTTTGTAGTAGTCAAGAGGGAGTTTTTCTCGTATTCACTCTGGTGAAACTTTTTTTTTTTAATGTGTATGTTTTTTCATGAAGCAAGTGCTTGCGGGATTTACTGAAAACTGCTTTTTTTTCGGTATATATAATTTTAGTTCATTCAATGTTAAACCATATATGTACCTAAATGGACTAAAATAAATGAATAGATTAATTATGTATTATAGCTATTGAATTATTTAAATTTATTTCTACTGAAAAATTGTTTTTATTTTTGAGGATGAGTTTACCAGGAAGGTTGACAGTTCAAACGGCTCTGCCTAAAAATGCTTCTTATAAAACTTGTAAAATTAACATACATAGTTTGCAAAAACATTTTTTTCTTAGTTTTTTATAAGGAACATTCTGTACCCCACAAATAAAAAGTACCTAAGTTGCTTATTTTAATATTTCATGAAAACAGTACACCTGTAGATATATTTTGATCAATATTATTATTTTGGGTACCATTTTGTGGTTTAGAAAAAGTACTATGTTTTTTAGTTTGAAAATATTTCATTTACCTCTTTTTTTTGGGGGGGGGGGGAGAGAATAGATGGTGTGACAAAAATTCTCACAAGCAAGTTCTCAGGTTACTCTTTTTGATGCAAGTTCTGAAGGGTTAAGTTTATGACAGTTATTACAATATTTTACATTAAATAACACGTCTAAAAAATAATAATTTTTTATTTTCTCATACTAATGCACAATAAACATGTGTTCAATTCAAGTAAGACGAGAAGTAAGGATCTTGAGATAATAGCAATATGTCCGTTTAAAGAATATTTTATTCAGAAAAAATATGTTGTAAATAGAATTTATGAACAAATGAAAATATTTGGTGTGAATAAAAGCTTAAAAAACATTTGCTATCAGAGCCTGATTAACGCATAGTCCCACGGATCCGCGGACCTGGGCACCATAGTTTAAGGGGCTTTTTGTATCAATTAAGGGGCTTTTGTAAGGGGCAGTTTATCTTAAAATTTGATGCGTATGAAAGAATATTTTGTTGTTTATTTAAAAGGTGAGAGAGAATTAGGGGGAGAGGGTAGCAACAATTTGGATTAGAACTAGTGTACAACATATAAGCATGAATGTTTGATTGGTTTTCCAGTACACAATTACTTTTAAAATGTAGAGTTTCTAATGTGCGGTTGTCATCAATGTTTACCCAGACCTGGGCATCACTTTCGCTTGATAGGGCCCTGCTTGCTGTGAAAAATAATAAGATATAATCTGAAAAGTATTTTATTTCAAGTGCTCTTTAGAAAACTGTAAATACTTTTTCTGTGAAAATAATCTTAGATGCCCAGGATTATTAGGCATACCACTTTTCAATCTACATTTTATGATGCGTGTGAAGTATCCATTTATTGTAATTAAGGCTTTTATGAAGTTTCGTAAGATTCAGATTTCACACAGGATGATATGAGATGCAAAAAAACAATTTTTGACTCTAAAAAAACAATAAAATAAAAAAGAAAGGACACCAACAGAAATTAAGCTTTATCAAAACTCATTGGGGAAAAGTTTAAAAAGACCTCAGAGTAGAATTGGTTTATTTATTACAAACTTGTGTGATAAAGAATGAAATACTATGCAGTAAAATTTGTGTTGTATTCACTTTTATAAGAAAGTTTATTCTTTTAGCAAAAATGCATTTTCCCCCTAGTTTTTTTTTTTTTTTGAAACAGCATGAATCTCATAAATTTTGTGCATAAGAAATTTTTGTTGCATTCTGATCTATTTATTGCCTTTACTTTGTAAAGTACGATAAATTAATAAAGAAATTATAATGAATGTAATAAAATAATATTTGCTCGCATTCAGGATTTGACATTAGTAATTAATTCTTTAGTAAATAGATTACTTACTTCGTGCTTTAATTTCACAGGCATAAAGCGAAATCTAGTAGTGATGCATCAAAAATTGTCTTTTCATCTTGGGAAAAAATGTTTTTACAAGAGGAAGAAGTTGGACTTGATAGTCAGATTAGTTCTGCTTCTGAAACCGTGCCACCTGCTAAGAAATCAACAAGTGGTATTGAATGGAAAATCGTTCCTGCTGGGAAGAAACCTAGTTTCAATCGCAACAGTTCAAAATCTCATGGTATGTTAACAATCTGTCTGTGTTCTTGAAATGAGCATTTGAGTACCATTCCGAATGGTCAATGTGATGTCTGACTTTAATGTAATTAATAAAAATAGTGAAAGTTGCATGCTGCAAAGCATAGTATGAAAATAGTAAATTGTCATTGATTAGTGTTTTATGATTGTCAAATTTCATCATATTAGTTAAAAAAATTGAGAAAATTCTGTATTTCTTTTTTAATATCAACATTTATAAGGTTAATGTCATCATGAATTTCTGTTCTACTCATAGTTGTAAATTTAAATGCTTACTTTTGCACTGTCTGAATACCTCAACAAACTTAGCATTCTTTGGCACAAAGTTGTACATACCATAATCTCTTATTTGACATCAGTTTTTTGTATGAATCTGTCTGGGCTAGATGTCAATTTTCAAAAACTTCAACTTGCAATATTGAAAAATTAATGCAATGTTATTTTGCTATGCATAGTATATCTACGTTATGCATGAGTGAAATTTTAAAATTATACTTTAATTATCTCCATTTCTTTCCAAAATGTCTATTTTTTGTAAATAATTGGAAAGCAAGGGAAAAATTGTACCAAGAAAGCAATAAGCATAGGAATGCATGTAAAACCTCCAAGATCACATGCTACCTACTGTCGTTCTTATATCAACGTCAGCAGAGTGGATCTTTTGTTGTATTATGATTTGTCTAAAAGACAAAGACTCTCTTTTGAATTTTTATAATATGACTTCATGTTATTGCTGGTACTTATCAGTTGTCATCATAGTCAAACAAATTTTCTTGAAGCTGCTAGTCTAGTCGTAATTTTGTAAAAACGAATGCGATAAAAAAAGTTTGGTTTCAACCAGGGATGCAGAAAGGGTTGGGGGTTGAACCCCTCCAGATGCCATGGTTTTAAGTCATATTATCTATCCTAGTTTGGTAATATGCATGTGCCAAGTTTTATGATCTGTCCCCCCCCCCCCCCCCCATCCCATGCACACACTAAGAGAAAATTCTGTTTGTGCTGGTGATTTTGGCTGCATGAAAATTAAATTCTATGCTTACAATGTTCAACAAAAGTTTGAATGTTAAATAATATTTTTAAATTCCAATAGTAAAGATGAAGGAGCTGTATTTAATAACATGTTAATATCATTATAGATTAAATCACCCTGTAAATAGAAAGTTTGATCTATGTTTCTAAGCAAAGGAAATTAGCAGATAGTTTTTTCAGGTGTAACAAATTTTGTTTGATATTGAATGGGACAAAAAGAACAGTGTGGTACAAGTTCTGTATTTGGTACATCAGCCAAAACTCTAGAACTATAATCATGCAAGTTTATCTGGTAATAGCATAAAAATGTTCAGTTAATGTAGAGGGATACATTAAATGCCATCATCCACTGTAAATTAAAATGCCATCATCCATGCTGGAAAAAATGTACTGTGTTTTGAAATGTGCCAAAACATCATTGTCTAACGTGGTTCAAACATATTGTCTCAAGAAATTTGGTAAAAATAACTGCATCATCTCAATATCGAAAAGAGGAAGAAGCAGTTAAAGGACATGCCCTGCTTGCATAACATAACAAGCCCAGGACAAACAGGATCCAAAGAATTCGTAAAATGATTTCAAACAAAACAAATTTGCAGAAAAAAGAAAACAAAAACATTGGAACAAAATTTCATACCTCTATTTCTCCAGATGAAATGTTGGAAGTCCTAAGCTTATAGCAACCTAAGCATGGTAGGTACCTGAGGTGCATGATCATTTACAAAGAAAAGGATGTGCTATCACAAGCGTGGCAGTAACTGGAATGGCGCTCAGATGTTTGCCATTTCATTGGAGGGACACTTATAGGACATCTATGAAAACCTGGATAACTATTGTTTAATTGTAAATCTGAGTTATCAAAATAAGTAATTACAGGATTCAAAGGGGAAATTTCTTTTTTCTGCATTCAATTGAAACACCCTGTATGTGTATACTAATCTGCTTAGTTTGTCTCCCCACTCTTTATATTGAACCTATAATTTCAGCTTAATGTACACATATAAAGAAATAGTTTAAATGACCTATGAAGAGAAAAAAATATATAATGGCACAGAAAATTATTAGTAACAAATAGCACATCTGAAATGTATGATCTTTCTAGAATATGATGAAATTATGTAATGGTTTTAGTCAACCAGTTTTCAAAAATGATTTGGTCGTTTAAGTTTTATCTTTTTAAATTAAATCTTTTGAAATGTATGCATAGCCGACTGATAGGTTTCGGTAATACCAAAATACCATCCAATTCTCAAGAAAACAAAATAAGTTTGTTGCATAAGTTCTTAAATATTGTGATTAATTATTTCATATGCTTATTCTCACTATTTCAGTTTATAAATTTTCTTTTTGTGTTTTACAGCTGGTTTTCAAAAACTCAAAGACATTATTGAACGACAGAAAAAGAAGTTTGAAGCATCGAACTTGGAGTCGGATGATGATGTTGTTGTTAATCATCGAAAATTTTTAAGATCATCTCCCATGCATGAACATAAGAAACTTCCTGAGAAATCAAAATCTGATAAAACATTGCAAGTAGGATCAGGTGAAATGTCAGAAATACCACTTTTGCCTTTAAGAAAAAAGTGCCTTATGACTACTCATCCAGCATATAAAGGATTTAGTTATCCTGGTGTTGAATCATCAAGTTATTTAAAGGGAAAAGTGAAAAAAAAGATTAAAACAACTGGTAATTTCTTTTGGTATTTATTTATTATTAATTTTTCGTAAAAAGTTATTCTGTTTGTGTTATTTTGCACTGAGATGAGTCATGGTTTTAACCTTTTTCTATGTGCATTTACAGAAATTGCCAGTCAGAATGTTGTATCCAAAAGAAAAAAAGTACTTGTAAGGCCAAGTAAAAATAGTAAGTATTGTTTACTCATTTTTAATTAAAATGAATTATTCTTTACAATTATTGTTATTTTTTCCTGAAAGTAAATTGATGCCAGGGTTGGCCGGTTTTAACCAGTTTTGACCACCCAAAGTGGTCAAAATGGTCAAAACTCAAATAATACTGTAATGTGTTATGTTATTATCTTTTTCTAATCCTAATCTGTTTCGTAATTTGTTTTGGACAAAACTATAATTTGAGAACAATCTTTCAATGCCAGCAAAACTTGATGGGCAGTTGTGAAGGTGGATGACAAAATTTAAAAACTCTTGGTTGATCATAGTTTTTTTTTCATTGATTTCCACCATATTGATGCTTTTACATTGTTTCGCACTTCAAAAGTGAAATATGATCTTGGAAACGGGTCTTCTTCAGCTTGGAAGGAAATGACAAATGGAAGGTAGGCAGGATTCAGTTCTGATAACCAAATGTGTGTTGATTCTTGTTGTGGTGCTGTCAGTCCTTCTTCCATGTATTTTGGAACTGCAATCCCTCTTAATTTAGAATATTTATTGCCTCATTTATTTTAGTCATTAAGCTCATTTTTTAAACAGTATTTCAATTTCAACCTTGCTTGCTGTTGTTATTTCTCAGTTTAAGTTACTTTTACTTACTGCCTATTAAATTTGGGGGGTGTTGCATCTGACCATTAAAGGAGTAAACAACTATGTAATAAAATAATTTTTGAAAAAAAAATAGAACCGACTTCAAACTATAAATTGCGTTAAAAAGTAAAAAAAAAATATATTCTTTAAACAACTTTAATACGACTTTTAAACATAATTTTTGAAGTCGGTGCAAAATTATGACAGTCTAATTATAATTACACCATGCGTTATTTTACACTGAAACTGTTGCAAACTCTACGCTATTTATATTTGTAATTGGTTCATAGTTACAAAAGGAATCATGCCTCAAAATCCATCATAATTTTGCACCGACTTCAAAAATTATGTTTAAAAGTCGTATCGAAGTTGTTTAAAGAATAATATTATTTTTACTTTTTAGCGCAATTTATAGTTTGAAGTCGGTTCTATTTTTTTTCCAAAAATTATTTTATTTCATTCTTTTTACTGTAAATACATTTTTATATAAATACTCTATTTTTAAAACATACATATCAAAGGGGAAGCCTTTGAGGGAAGACACTGAAAACTAACCGTTTGACAGATAAATTTCGTTTTAAAATCAATTTTAAAGAGTCACTAGAGCAAGCAAACTGATTGGATATAATTTCTTCTTCAGAGAAGCCTTCAGTCTATTTCTTGTTATAATTGCTTTTAATATGGCATCTTAATGGCAACAAACTCTTTTTTAACAATGAGTTTCATTTTTATCTAGACACACGGCAGTGTGTCCGCCAAGTTCAGAAAGTCAGCCAAATTAAGATACGCAACACCGGCCAATGTGTATCTTTACGCGAACCATTTTGAGCTACTTTTGACCCCACCATTACCCAAAAACTATTAGAACTACATACTTGAAATTTGTACGCCTAATAGCGATCCCCTTAACCCCTAGAATATCAAATTTCATTGATTTTCCTCTTATGGTTATGGAATTATTAAGGTTTGAAAAATGTCATTTTTATCACTCACTCACGCACTCACTCATCAAAAACCTAACCTACTTCTAGGAGACTTAGAAACTTGAAACTTGGTATTAAGGTAGACAATTTGGCATATATAAAGGAAAAAATCCAAAACTTCAAAAAATTACATTATCTTCGAAGTTACTAGCATACTCATAAGTAGCATCATACCTAACGACTTCAAACAGCAGCCATATTTTTCTGCCGTTTAAAGTAAACAATACTCTCTTGCGCTTGAAGGTAAATAATTGAGGCATTGAAATTCACTTTCCGCTTTAATTTTTCACTTTAAGGCTTAACTCAAGCTGACTACAAAGAATCCAGTGTCGTAGTTATACAGAACTTTTCAACGTTTTAAATAAAAGATTAATTAAGTAAAGGTAGGTTTACGGACTTATTACGAAGAAATGTAAGCAGACGAAAAAAATCTTAAATAATTAATAGCGACTATTCTGCTTGGTTTAATTTAGTATAACTTATCGACAATATAAAAACACACATTTTAGCTTTTCAAAAATTAATGATATCCCAACAAAACATTAATGTGAAAAAAGGGCCAAGTTCGATAGAACAAAAACGGCCTTCGGAGTAGTCGTTGTCAGCGATAAAAGAATTGATATCTAACGGGTGCAAAGTTCCATAGCAGAACCTTTGATCATGGCTGTAAGAGCGTACAATGTTCTTTAATTTATTTAAAAACATTTTTTTATCGGATTCCTAACTTGGCAAGTTTTAATTAAGATAAGTTACGTTCAAGAAGACGATAAGAAGACAATTAGAAATTAACTATAATAGCTTGCCACATGATTTTACTAACTATTAAAAATTGCTAATTGAATGAGTTAAATTTTTTGAATGTAATTTATCTTAATTAACACTTGCCAAGTTAGGAATCCGATAAAAAAAATGTTTTTAAATAAATTAAGGAACATTTTACGCTCTTACAGCCATGATCAAAGGATCTGCTTTGGAACTTGGCACCCGTTAGATATCAATTCTTTTATCGCTGACAGCGACTTCTCCGAAGGTCGTTTTTGTTCTATCGAACTTGGCCCTTTTTTCACATTAATGTTTTGTTGGGATTAACAACTTTTCCAACAAAGAAAAATCCAGCCTAGCCTTTCCAATTAAAATGAAAAAATACTTATTTTTCACCCATAACGTTTTTTCTAAAAAAACAGAGGTAGTCAAACTGGTGCACGATATTTGAGTTAGACGACCCTCTATCGATCAAAGAAAAAATAATAAAAATCGGTTCATTTAGTCAAAGGTTATGGATGAAAAAGCAAAAATATGACCACATTTCAGCCCATAATTTTTTTTCTAATTATTGAATATGGTCAACCAAGGTATGGGACCTATGGGAAACCACAATTGATTGATTAAAAAAAAATTCATGAAAATCTTTTCATCCGGTAAGAAGTTATGAGTGGACAAAAAAAAAATTGACATACATACAATTTGAATGTATAACCTCCTTCCTTTGTGAAGTCGGTTAAAAAATGTTCAAAATTACTTTTTTTTTTTTTAGTTTTGACCATTTTGACCTGTTAAAACCATTTAAGCACGGTTAAAACCAGTTTTGACCAGTGCCCCGGTCAAAATAAAAAATTAGTGGGTTTTTGCCAACCCTGATTGATGCACTGTATTATGATTCCTAGGACTTGTTTAAGGTATTCTTATTATATACATATTTTTTGATACAGCAAATCTTCTAATTAATTTTATGCTATATTGAGTTTTAATTACATTATGCTAAAACTAAGTATGTGTTTACCTCAACATTTATAAACTGATTGTGGCATTAACACTAGAAAGACGGAAGGGGCCTGTAAGGCCCTCTCGATATTTGCTGTTCAGTAATTCCATTAAAATTGACTGAATGCATTGTCATTTAATGTTAAAAAAGCTTTTTCTTTTGTTTGTAATTTTCGAAAAACAATTTGTGCTTTATTTGCTCTAAAGCAATCATTTCATGTACAACCATTTGCTGTAGGACCTTTTTTTTCGTTTTTAAAAGTGACTTATGTATTTGCTTATTGCAGCAACTTCACTTTGGAGAAAAAGTGATCAAGTAATCTTGATTCAAAAACCTGTGCAAAAACCGAAGATTTCTAATAATAAAGAATGTGACACAGTTAAAAGTATCCCAGAACATTCCAAAAGCAGTTCAACTGAATTATCTAGTCAAGGAACAGTAAGCAACCACATAAAGCATTCAACGGAAGAAAATGTAGAATCTGTTCCAGCAGTAGGTAAAATGATTTTCAGGATTCTTATTCCCGAATGAAAAGTAGTTCAAACCTTTTGTCTTTTTACGTTTGCAATCATTTAAGTATTCTAATCTTTGAAGTCAAAATTTTGTTATATATATATATGTGTGTGTGTGTGTGTATATATAAAAGAGTTTTCCTTAAAATGTTTTCCCAATCGAATGTCAAAGGAGCTTTCAAATATTTTTCTATGTAAAGGAAAAATGTTTGAAACTGAAACTCCTTTCAATATTCAAATTATCCATGCCAAGTGGTTTTTAATTTTTCATTATAGTTTCATTGTATTCCTTCCAAAGCTAATGTATTTCACCTGATGTATAATGCCGCGTTTACCTGATGCCAGTTGAAGAGCCAATTGTCGGGGCCAATTCTCTCTCGACAGTAGGGGAATGTCATGGCCAGGCCAGTTGGAAGAGAACCTGTTCACACTGGTGAAAGTATTGGCACGGCAGTTGATGACGAAAAAACAGAGCAGACTGGACTGACACGAGTGAATTGGCACGACACAGAGCAAATCAACTGGCTGCAACATTCATATGGTGCCAACTGGCTCGACAACTGATCTGATTCAGAGTGGGGGGGGGGGATGTTACTAGGCCCAGTTCATTGTCCTCTGTCTACTCCTCGAGACAACTGAATTTCAGGACAACTGTCGAGGCAGTTGGCTCACCAATTGGCAAAACTGTTCACACACCAATAAGCTGTCTCCAGACAATTGTCTCTTCAACTGGCATTGTGAACACAGCTTAAGGGACTGCTTTGTAGCTCTGAAACAACTGAGAGAAATCTCCAGAGATCTTAATATTTAAACTAGTATGGTGGGCATATAATATAATATTTAAATTACTGTGTGTATAACTATTTAAACTAGTGTGTATATATTCATGTTTAAGCTGATATATATGTAGTAATATTTAATTTTATTCATTTATTTATTTTGTTACTGTGAAAGAAACAATTCTGCTCAGCGCTGTATGCAGAGGCGTAGCTAGGGTTTTCAGCGCCCGGGGACAACTGAAGATTTTGCACCCCCTGTGCCCCTAGAGGCCTAGGGGCGCCCCTAAAGAGAATTAAAAAAAACTTTTATGCTTCCTAAATGATAAATAGCTCTAAAAAGCAGCCCTTTTAACTTTCATTTTTATTAGCGACCATTCACTTCTAAGGTAAAAGTGTGACACTGGCTTCGCAAAATTATTTGTCTGATTTCCCACGCGCTCCTGTTCTACATTGGTCATTCCCGATATGGTTTTCGGTGCTCCCACGTTTTTGTCGAACATATTCACACCTCTTCAGTTCAAATAATTTTCTTTTCGCATTAAAAAATAAAATAAATTAACATTAATTCGGCACCCCTTGACGCTGCGCCCGGGGACAGCTGTCCCTCCTTGCTCCCACCTAGCTACGCCTCTGGCTGTATGGACCCTCTAGATTGGGGGGGGGGGGGTAGACAAAAAGATATATGTGTTTAGTTATGGTAATATTAAGCCAAATATATAAAGCCTACAATTATTTTATTTTATACAAAATAAATGTTCTGATTTTTAATCATTGCCAAGTAGAAAAAGAAAATGTTAACATTAAAAATTAAGCATTAAACTAACTTTCTCAATAACAAACTGATCAATTTTGGATTTTATTCACATTTTTTTTTTTTTTTTAATTTCTTTTACCCATTCATTTATTTATTCATTCCTTCATTTATTCATCCATATTTTTGTTTACACATTCACTCATTCATTTATTTGCTCATTCATCTATTCAAAAATGTAATTAAAAAATCTAATTCAAAAAGTTTTGCAGTAGAGTAGGCTTGTCTCACTTGGTCATTCATTGCTTCAGTTCTTCATACACTCACTCAAGTGTCATGATTTCTCGAACCGCTTCCCCCAACTCCCCATGAAAGCGTGACATCATTTGTGAATGCACACGTCACTGCACAATCCTAACATGTCACTGCACGTACAGTCAACTCTCTGAAATCCGCACTGCTTGGGACCAAGGGTTTTGTGGATTTCGGGTCATTGATCTGTGTACGGGGGTTGCGTTGTGGGAGATTATAATGTTCCATTCACCTTTTTGCTTATTACTTTTAAAATGTTTTGGTAAACCACTATTTAAAAACGGCATGAATATATGAAAGAGATTGATAGAAAAGAAAGAAAATTTATAAAATTAGATACAGTATATTTATAAATATGTAAACCTTAAATGAAGTCTTTTATTCAACTACTTTGTAAAAGTGCAAATTCGTGATCGCCACTTTCCAACTGGCTACCAAAAAGTTTTAAATGGTGACCAAAAATTTCATTGCCGATCGCCAAGTTGACGACCAAAATTGTCTGCATTAACTAGATCAAGGAGGAAGAACATTTGCACTATAGAATCGATACAAATACAAAATTTATACAAAAAAATAGCTTAATATTTTTGCTGAATACGATTTGAATTTTGAACTAATGAAAAAATAATAAGAAACACCGCAAACCGAAAACAGATGCAAAGAGATTGATGTCCAATTACAGCAAAACGCTAATGTTGCGCATGACACGTGATTTAAAAAAAAAACATAAAAATAAGCTAAAAATACATTGTTTTCAAAGTATAAAAGACAGATGCGAGTTATTGTGAACATTTCAAGTGCTTTTAGTTTTGAAAATTTAAGGAATTTTTAGTTTTTTAACTGAGTTTTTTTAACTAGCTTTCTGACTAAGTTTGACTGTTTACATTGGAAATTTTACGCAGATTTTAGACGCTCGCGGATTTTGGGTCTGCGGATGTGAGAGAGTTGACTGTATTATCTTACTTTATATTGTATGAGAAATTGCTAGCTCCAAATTATATTTTGTTTTGTTTTACATTTTACTGGACAAACAATCTGATTTCTCATATTACATAAGTAAATATTGTACTATATATATATTGGAAATGGAATAACTGACACCTTAATATTAAAATTAAGTTGCTTTGACATTCATTTAGTAAATTACATTTTCTCTTTTATTTTGTTCTTGACATTTCTTCGAATTATAAATAGTAAAAAAAGTATCAAGTATTGTACAAATATTGTAGATGTAAGGAGTTGTATAAAAGTATGATGAATAAAAACTTCTAAAAAACTGCTTTGAATCAACGTCAAAAGTAGGAGGAAAAAAATGACTATTTCCAAAAAATATTTTTTGATAACCCTAAAACACATCAATAGCTACTAAATATATATTTTTTTTAAAGTAAGAAAATCAGTGGATAAACAAAAGAGAAAATTGTACATAACTGTTTTGTCTTTGCTTATTTATATATAGATTTTTGTTTTGGAATAAATTTTAGCTTCCAGAGGAAAATACATGAGTACATGAGAAGTGTATTTTTCTTAACATTACAAATTCTGAATTTGTATTGGTCCTACTATTGAACCAAAATTGATAAAATCTGCTGTTTTTAAAGATATCTTAGTTGCTTCCATCTAATGTATTCAAATGAGTTTAATAAAAAAAGTTGGAGTAAACCTTTCAAGTGATGGGATTTTTCAACCCTATTTTACTATATACAATATTAATAATAGTAATGCATTTTTCCTTTTTGTACTTCAGTAATTTTAAGAAGCGATGAATTGTAAACTTAGAAAATCCAGCATTGTATCTCATATGCTTTTCACCCATCAATTACAGCCCTAAGCAAAGTTCTTGGCTGAATACTCACAACCGTTATAAAAGTACACACCAGTTTTTTTTTTTCCTCTCTCTCTAATTCGTGCAAGTTACATTTAGTGAAAAATTTTCTGTGTGCAATGCTATGTGGTGTTGTATCCACAATGCTATGTTTTGTCTGTTTTAATTCTAAATTTTTCTGTTGACCAGTTACTTAACTTAGTGCTTTTTTTTTAATTAAGTGGTTTCTTTCCTAAACAAGCAGATACCTCAGATCCAACTGACAGAAATGCAAAAATTGCGGAACAACTGAAATCCCTCGGTGAAGATACGTCGGAGTTGACATCGGCAGTAAATAGCAAGCAGAGCAACACAACAGACAATTTTTTATCAGCCAGAAAACCTAAAAGTATCAAACGAAAAGCAATCAAGCCTCCAGGTATATGTGTTATAATTTATTCTTTGTTACAATATTTTTTAGTTGTGAATCATTCACGTTCCTTTGCACTTCTCTTCCAGTTTCCTTTACACAATCTTGGCTTATAAGTAGGGTTGCAAGTTTGTTGCGGAAAAAAGTGCGCGATATTCGCGGGACATTCGCGAAATGTTCGCAAGAAATAAATATAACAAAATATGGCATATCTGCTATGAAAGTTATTCTTCATCTTAAAATATACGGCTATTATTAAAAATGGAAGGATTATTAACTTCGTTAAAAACATTTAAATATTTGTATTGACTAGGAGGAAAAACTCAGCATGCTGAAAAAATTTTGAGGCTGGTTGGAAAAATCTATATTTTACTGCTTTCAAAAAAATAACTTTGAATTTTTTCTTGGCACAAGTTTAGAGCCTTTTTAGACTTTGGGTCATCAGATTTTATCCTTGGTTTCCAAAGCTTTTAAAAGTCGGACATTTCGCGAGGCAATAATTTAAAGAAAAAAATAAAATAAGAAAAATACGCGGAGTTTCGGAAAAAGCTTTAAAAATCGCGAAAATCATCGCGGGAATTCGCGGCGCGACAAACTTGCGACCCTACTTATAAGACACAGAGTTTTTCACAAAACGTTATCAAAGTTTTAGAAAACTCTACAGCACACAAGAGATATGCTGAAATTTGAAATAAAAATTCGGAATACATTTTTTATTTCTTTGGTGTAGAATAGTTGTTTTTTTGTAAAGGAGATAGATTGATAACATTTAATTTTCAAAACATTTTGTTTCCTCTCAGTTACTGTCACCCTTGAATAATGCTTGTCAACTTGCAGATTGCTTCATATAATGGGCATCATGCTAATGAATTTGTAATCTAGATTTGTTATTAACCCCTTCCCTTTCACTTCCGTCAAAATCACGGGCTGGGGTGTTTCAGAGTAGTGCACAAAAACTATTTATAAAAATCCTCTCCTCAATCCCAAAAAAATATTTCTTCTTGTCTTACATACTAGATGATAGTATAAAATTATTTACAGTATAATTAGAGATTAAACATTCTCAAATGTTTTTCTGGAAAAGAAATAGGCGCTTTTGTTGCTGTTTTCTCGAAAATTATGCATCAGTTAAGGAGTTAAGACATTTTTTTTATCTAATTGTGAAAAACTTTTAAGTAGTAGTAGACAAAGCTTTCATTGAAAATATCATGTTTTATCAATCCCATCTTTATATCAAATCCCAATGTATTCTCATTTCTCCCTTTATTTGGAATTGTGTCCATTGTTCAGTTGTATCTTATAAATATGCAATGTTAAATAATTAAATGTTCATGATTTTAATCAATAGCAATATTGTTTAAAAAAATATCAAATCAACATTGGAAATGTGAATAATTTTTAATTTCTATGTTTTGTTGCTGTACAACATTGTGATTTGCTATTTTTTATTTCTGTGCAAGGGTAAGCTTTTTACTACTTAATGTTTTCAGAATATAATGCAAAAGTCCCTTTTAATTTTGCCTACAGAACAAATTGCTCCTTCTCCTAAAGTCCGTCACTACGATGTTGAAAAAGTAAGAGACTATATGCAGAAAAAGAAAATTGAAAGGAAAAGGAGACACCAGGAGGAGCATAAGAAGCGTTTGCTGGAAGCTCAGAAGAAAGAAGAAAGTCTACAGAAGTTATATCAGCATCAAAAGCAAAGTGTTAAAACAGTATTTAAAGATAAAATTTTATCACCTGTAAAGGTAAGTATATGTACTATGTATTTCTTTTCGTTTTGTATAATCTAGTTATTATAATTACATATAATTCATCTGTGCCTTTGTTTCTTTGAATTTTTGCAATTTAAATCTACGTTTTTTCTTCTTTAAACATAGTTACTAAAGTAAGTGCAAAGATAAACAACGTAGAAAAGCACAAATTCAATTGAAAAGCACAATTGAATTTGCTTTTCTACGTTGTTTTATCTTTGCACTTGCATTTTAGCACAAAGCATTTTGATCATTTGTCTTATAGTTACTAAAGGTTTTTGTGAAGTATTAGGAATAATAGCTTTAATATTTTATTCCCGAAAATCATAGTTTATTATTCAGAGATTGTGAGAAGCCTTACTTTATGTACGATAGCATTTTTGCTTTCATCACATAGTACGAAGTTTTGAGTTCATGTAAAAATTGCAAATGTGATGAACTAAAAATATCTGTATGAAGACTACTTTCTTTCATTAAACATAAACGAATTAACCATAGTAATGGGAAAAATTAAAAAGACCTTTTTTATCTTCCTTTGCATATATTTATTTAATTAGGTTAAAATTCTTTTACATTTTTCATTTTGCATTCATCTTTTTGCAGGTGTCCAAGTTGAATAAAATTGCAATTGTTAAAATACATCCTAGCGACACCCCTGCTGTTTTAAATGCTGAAGAATTTCAGAAAGGGACTTCCAAACGCAATCATGGAACTAATGCTATAATAAATAACGAAGGCTCTGAATCTCAGTCTGCAAGAGTGAAACAAAGTGTCCAGTCAGAAGTAATCAAAGAACCAACCAAAGATGTTTCACTTGGGAGAAGTAATGAGGAAGTTATTGAGCCTGGTCAAATTAATGATGCTGGCAAGCATCTTATTTCTGCAACTAAAGCTGATGACAATGATATGCCATCAAAAAGGGTATATTCAAATGAAATGGCAAAAGATAATTCATCTGCGAACTGCAGTTATGTTTCAACTATAAGTACTCCAACTGAGCTTAGTAAGATGTCTGGCATAGATAAATCCCTTATTCGAGCAATGAAAGAAGCTAAAGTTCCTCCTCCTCCAGGTAACTTATTTAATCTGTTTAGGTTCAATTATTTCTTGTACAGCAATCTCTTGTATTTTTTGAGTTTTATGTATATAATTTGAATTACATCAGTGTTGCAAGTTGGAGAAGCCCCCCTGCCCTAAAACAGGGAGTGGAGATAATTGTCTAATTCATTAATTGAATAATTAGTCCTTATAGTGAAAATAAAATGTTGACATCTTTGCGAGGAGATATAGTAGAAATAACATTATAGTGCACAAACATGCAAAATAAGTTGCATAAGTGTATTTCCCCTATTGTCAATGCAAAAAAGGTGTAAGCTTCGAGGATCTAAATTTCACTCAAAGATTTAAACTTTTAATGCTCACATTTTTTATGAAGGCATTCCCGGTAACTAGTGTTTGCAATTCCAGTATACCAAATACCTGTATTTTGTGTTATTTTGCAATTTCGCTATGCTAGTATTTGTTAAGGTAAAATTCTGGTATTTTCAGTATTAGTTTAAATAATAAATATTTTTTTCAATTAAAGAAATTTTAATTTAAGCAACTTGATAACTATTGTTATTTTTAAAATCAATCATTTGAAGCCAAAATTTAGCTTGAAGAACATGAATTAAAAGAGTAACAATGAATAAAAGCATCTGAAGGATACAAAAAGATATTTATATCACTAGATGGTGTGATAAATTATCAAGGTTTCGTGTATTTATGTGCATCATGATTTTATTTCTCTTACTTCCTTGTTCATATACTTTTGCTCATATAGCTATTCCACTTGCCTCTTTTCAAAAGTTCATTCCAAGTATCTATCAAAAATGTAATTTTTGTATGAATAATTTATTCTGACTGTTAATTGCAGAATTGCTTTGTAATTTTTTTTAAACTCTTTGTGCCAACTGTATTGAGTTTTGAGGAAAACTTTTTCTTTTAGCATAGGAAATGGCAAACTTGTCGTTGAAATCTGTTTGTTATCCTGTCCCATTATTTAGCCCCTTGGCCAATTAATGTCTTGTTTCTTTCTGAACTATTGTCTTTACACTTTTGATTGTTACAACTGAATTTATCTTCAAGTCTTCCTCCAAGTGGGTGTTTCTTAAACAGTGGCAACCATTATGAGCATTATCAATTGCAAATATTTCACACATAAGCATGTTTTTCAGATATGTATTTAAATTGGTGAGTTTGTTTTACCCAGATAAGTATATCTTGCATTACACTTTACTTTCAATGCATATATATTTGTTTCCTATGCTGTAATGGTTCATTTGAACAAAATTTTTTGTTGCCAATGTCGTAAATTATTATAACACAATACTTCTCTTATTATAAACATTTGATTATAAATTATAAATATTTTATTGTAAGGTCCGGTATTGCAAACACTACCTGGGTAACCCTGGAGAATGCATATGCAGTTTATTTTGCATGTTTGTATGTTGTTACATTATTATTATATTTATTCTTGATGGTAAGTTTATCATATTCTGTAAAAAATAAAATATCGTGATTTTAAAAAAGAAAATTTAAATGGTGAAATAAAAATGGCAAGTTTATGATATTTGTTTTAATAAAAGATTTTCTTTCATATTATTTTTATAAAAAATTTTCTTTTTCTTTATCTCTTATTTTCTTTTTCATTTTCATCTTTTATGCATGATAGAGATGACAAGTAAATCAAAATCTAAAACACATAAAACATGTGCTTTGGACGTATATGTCCCTAGATTTCCTTTCAGCTATCTCAAACTTCATGTTCTTTGGGCCAAATATTAATTTTTCAAAAGGAAATACTGGTCAATATGTGGTTTTCCCAACAGTTTGCTCATTGAAAGAGGATGACGATTATCATGTTAAATAACACCCTCTACTGTTTGGGCAGGAATGGTATTTATTCAATATGTATAGTATTTCCATGTTTAGAAAGAAAATCATGCAAATTCATGATAACCTATTGTATATATCTGAACATCTTTAACTTATTGTATGCGATAACTGTTAAAAACAATGATAATAATGTATTAATATGTCAGTATGGATGAAACATGAATGAAGAACCTTTAAAGACCATGAGTTTAAATACTCAAATTAATTTTTATAATGATTCTTCTATCAAACTAAAAATTCTATCAAATGCAAACCAAAATGTTCTAATCACTTTGTTTATTAGTATGAATTAATTAGAGTGTTTTTAAATTGTTTACATAAAATATTTGAACAGTCAATTCAACATCAGAAATTAGAAGTTCAATGGCAGAGGTAGAAATACATAAATTTTTCAAAAATACCCTGAAAAAAAAAGGCAATAGTAAATAAGGGTTTAAACAGCGTTTCAGGATGGGAGAGGGGGTCATTACTGGGATGTAACATTTGAAAAAATTCTAAATAATTTGAATTTATTATAGTTCTCCTTAGGACAATTTGTATCCTACCATTTATAATAACTTAAAACAATTTTCCATGTTTTTAAATAATTTCTATTCTGATATTATTCATAACTTAATTGATCATTTTTACTTGTATTTATTTATTATTGTTGCATATTTTTGTCCTGTTCTTAAATATGATAATGATCTATCTAGAGTTTCATTCCAAATCTTAGTATTAATTTAAATTTTTTTTTTTTTTAGTTGCATCAAGACAATGTGAAACATTGAGAAATCTGATGAAATCAATTGATGAATTAATTGAGCCTTATGAATACTTTTTAAGAACAAAAAAATGGGTGGAAGAAAGTCCGCCACCTCCAAGTCTCAAGGACTCTGAAAAAACTGAGTCTTCAGCTGGGACTGTCACCAACAAAGTCATGCTTCAAAAAACCAATTGTGACTTCAAATTAGAAATCGCCAAATCTTTAGGCACACCAAAAGATAATAGCATCTTTATGGAGAGAGTTTCCGGTACACTTTCTTCCATATTTTATCTTTTTTCCCCTTTTTTCTTTTAAAAAGGCATTGTTTTAAGTTTGTTCCTTTGAATTTAGTTAATGAATGGTGTAATGTTAAGCATGTATCATTTTATTTTTTACAGATATTGGAGATCTAAATCAACTTTATTCAAGAATGTTGAATAAGGATGCTGACTCGATCCAAACAGTTGTTGAAGCTGTTGAAAATAGCATTAAACAGAACAGTAAAAGCGTTGGATCTGATGGAAGTGTAAGAAAGTTCCCCAAAATCCATTAAGAAGTTTATAATCATATTTTGTGTTATTATTACTATGCATTTTTATTTGTTCATTCAGACATTCATTTGTTGTTTTTTAATCTTAAATACTAAAATATGTTTACACTTACAGAAAACACATATTTGAACTATACATTTGGAGGTTGTATACCGTTTTGCAAAATTTTCTGCCCTAAAATCTGAAACATAATGTAATCTAAAGCAAATAGATTTATTGGAAAATGCCTTTGGTACAGAAATAGAAAACTACTGCATTTTTCTATTCGGATTGAAGTTAACTGTTTGATATTTTTTCTGCATTTAGTCAAAAGTTACTCTATTTGTGATTTATGTATTAATTAAACTAAAATGTCTAAACTGTTTTGATACAATATTTGCTCTAGACTTTTTTTTTTTTTTGCTCCTTTTAGGTAACAGATGATGATTTAATCGGAAATGTCTGAACTTTTTTGATACAATATTTGCTCTAGAATATTTTTTGCTCCTTTTAGGTATCAGATGATGATTTAATTGAAGGATCTCTTTTATCAGATGAGGAAAATGTAGGAATAAGTGCTGTTAGTATAAAAAATTTCATTAAGACATTTTTTATGCAAAAGTTTCAACAAATAATGTGGCACAGTGTAAAGGTCAAGATTCACGGTCGCCACTCGCCAAGTGGCGACCTTGTTTGAAAAAGTGGCGATTCAAAAAATTAGGAGCGATCGCCACCTTTCTTTTTTTTTTTCTTTAAATTTCTAAAGTAAACCCTTCCTTTTCAAATATATCTATAGAATTTACAACTCTTGCTTCTTTCATGCACACAAACACAATAAAAACGCATCAATTCGGCATTCAAGTATCCGAATTTCGGCCGATAAATTCATTTCCCCTTTCACAAAAAAAAAAAAAAAAAAAGGCGAAATTTTTTTTCCCGATTGCAGTTTTTTTTTTATTATTATTTATTAATTCTTTCTCCCTGCCATAAATCTTTCAACTATAGTAGGAGACAATCTTAACCCTGATTTTTTTTTTTTCATAGCCGCAACACTTTAATTTCAGATCGGCCATTATCGCTTAAACTTATAAAATCGGACTTAAGTGTTGCGCCATTTTGAAAATGGTGTTAAAGTTTTTGAAAAATGTTTTGAAAAGAATGAAAATGAAATGTACTAAACAAAATTAGAAATGGAAATATACAGTTTTTTATACTTGTGTCCGAAAATGGTTCGTATTTATGATCGTGGTCTTTTGCAAAAGGTTCGTTTCTGTAATTGGGATTTTTGTTATCTGTTGCTTCTATTATTAACAATTAAAATTTTATCTTTTGCACTTTATAACATTCAGCATAAATAACTGTATCGCAAAAATTCATACTTAATTTACCATTGCTAATGAAGTTAGTTTTTTACTTTTTCCAATTTAAAAGTCATGTAGATTTTTTTTTTTTTTTTTTGTGGACTTAATAGTTTTGACAAAATATTGTTTTCTTCACGGAAAATAAGACATAAATCATTGTAGTGCACTGATGCACCAATCACCCCCCCCCCCCCCCTGCTTTGCACTTTTGTTTTATGACGCATAGGTGGCCACCAAGTTAATTAAGTTTACTGGCCACTTCCAAAATTTCTGAGTCTTGACCTTTAGCACAGTGGAATATTTTGATTTTTACGTTCAAATACACTGATTGATATCCACAAAATCAGTTTTGCATTTTAATTATTTCAATACAACATTGTTTTGTGTAAAGAAATTTCAATGAAGAATATTGTTTGTAAATAGCAGAAAGGGGAACTCTTATATGGTTCTCTTATACATTAAAAAATGATACATGAGTGCAAAATAAAAACGTTTCTTTGTGCATTAGGATTTGATCTGACACTAAAAAATATATTCTCTGCAGTTCTCACGTTAATCAAAATTCCATAAAAGCTTTAGAAAACAAAATGGTTAGAGTGAATGATTTTGGCACATCCGCAAAGATTTCCCACTCATTTTGCTCATTTGTTCTCATTGTATAGAAACAATATATATTTGCAAGTATAGAAAAAAAAGTTTTATGTTTCAACTGAGTATCAAAGTTTTAACTATACTATAGCAAGATTTATTGTGTAGCATGTAGTCCCTAGGCAAATTATTAGAGACATTATGAATTTTTTTTAATATATAATTGTTTAATATTCAATGTGGTGTGTTGTGCCGTTTGAGGTTGTCTCATTTCAGTGTTAAAGTGTTGGTATCAGTAGGTAAACAAGTGTGGACCTATTTAAGTCATGTTCTTGTATTTGGTAGATGCAGACGCATTTTGTTATTTTTGTCTGTTTTGTTGTGTTTTCATATGCTGTAAATGAAAAAAAAAATTTTTTTTTCGAAGTTTCAAAACGTAGTAATTGTTTGATTTCAAAACAACCAATAATTTTTAAAAAATGGCTTCAATAATAATAAATATTAAAATTTGAGACTTGGTTTATGATAATTTTGATGCACTTCTTTATGTTCAAAAGTCTACTCTAAACAATTATGAATTTGTTTGGGGATAATCTGCTTTTTTTTTATAGTAAAACTGAATGCAATCAATAATAAGTTGACTTACCTTGCAATTGCTTTGTAAATGTAGTGAAACATCATGATTATCATATACATTACTTCCTTAAAATTATTTTTTATTTATGTTTGAATTGTCTTATTGTTGTGCAGTAGCCTTTTTTTTTTTCTCTCTTTCAGCCAAAGGAAACTCAAAATGATCAGTCAGTTCATAAGTCAAGTAGTAATATCTTGCTACTGAACCCTCAAAAAATACCAGATCCATTTAATGTCATAAATACATGGCAAAGAAAACCTTTGGGTAAATGTTAGTTTTAGAATTTTTGAAATTTTAATTTTAATGATCTTCATTTCTGCTTTCATTTTATATTTGAAAATGTTAGGTCATATGGTAATGCAATCAATTGTTGCATGTCCCTTGTTGTCTATTATTTTTACTTACTTCTTAAAGTGGTTTTTTAAATTTCATGTGTTAGAATATTATGAGCACTAATACAGATTTTATAGACTTCTCGAAAGATGCTACTTTTTTGTAGAAATTATCTTACTGTCCCAAGGTTCTTTAATTTTCTGATCCTAATTTAATCCTAATCCTAAATAAGTCTTACAATTAAAATTTAACTTAATTCTAAGGCGAAAATTCATCTTTGAAAATAAGTCCCCCTTCCCCCCCCCCCCCAAAAAAATAAATAAATAAAACTCATTCACTAACACTAATGTAAAGTACAGTAGTTAATTGTGTAGTAATTCACTTTTCACATCCAGTAAATAAGAACTAATTGTCGCCCTTTTTTATGTTGCTCTTCAAATTTAAGCATTAAAGTATTTGTTTCACTTAAGGAGAGCCAGCACCTAAAAATGTCCAAAAAAAACGAAAAAAATTTTATTGTCTTAAATAAATTTTAAAAAATGTTCCCCGAAAGTTTCAGAAAAATTGAAGCAGTATTTATTGATTTATCATTGATTTTATATATTTGGTATGATTTGCCACTTTTTCATTCCAAAACAGTAACTGTGCTGAATATAAGCCACATATTTATCTTTTAACATAAAATAAGCGAGAAGAAGCAATTTCATTGTGACTGTAACTGAAAAAAAAGTTCCTTACTTGAGATTTTGATAAAGAAAAAATTTAAGTTTTTGCTAGCCGAAAACTTAAAATGATGTTTTTTTTTGCTTAGTTTTTTGCTCATCTCAACTAAAATGCAAAGGCATTTTTAAATTTGTATCTATAATGGGATTTTTCCCCCGCATGTACCTGAAACTATGCATAGCAAATTTATGCTTTACTTTTATGATAACTTAAGTACTTTTGTAGGTTTTTTGAATTTTTCGTTGTTTTTCGGCATTACTTCAGTTTAAATTTTTTCTCTCGAAAAGTATTGGACTTATAAAAAATTCAAATCATAAAAGTTTTGCTTCATGAGTAATGAATGAAATAAAAAAATTTTGAGACTTTACGCCAATTTTTGAAAAAGAAGGTGCCGTTTTAATAATTGCTATATTTCGTTTTAAAAACTAAGATTTTCAAATTGTATTTAAGAAATCTGTTTTTTTTTTTAACATTAAATTTTTTATGAAGTGAAATAACATGACACGAGATAAAAATTTTAATTAAGAACCCCATCGAGAAAAAAAAAGGTCTTGTGGTGCCGACTCCCCTTAACCCTCTGCGTACGGCTCAGTTTTTATACTTTTTGGTCCTGAAATACGGGGCGATTTTTTAATATTTTCTTTATCTGCATATGTTACAATTCACATCTTAATCAGCTGTTTTAAAATAATACAAGAATTTTAATAGCTTTTCCGCTTTCAAAAAATATATAATACGGCGCCCGCTATTTCAGCAGGCGTGGTTTATGAGTTTTAAAAAATCACACGATATTTTTATTTTCAGCTGAATATAATTTTTAAACATTTTTACTCTAAAAATGTTACAGAAATTTTGTAATGAAACAAAAAAAAAAAAATAAATAAATAAATAAAAAAGCAGCTTTATTTTGGTAAAATATATACATAAATATATAAAAAAAGTTTTCATTATTAGTTGCTATTCCTACATATAACGCCGTGACAACTCGGCAAATCCATATCTTTCATAAATGTTTATCGCGCGAAAGACAAAAGAAAGCACACAAACTGACAAATACGCGGGGAAAAAAAATCAAGCAAAAAAAAAAATCCTGAACCCTCTAGTGCCACCTAGCAGCGAAAATAAGCATCAGATGATGGTTTTTAACGCACACGGGGAAATGGCGGGATCTGTATTGAAATCAGGGGGGAAAATTCTTCGGCGCGATTTTCACATGACCCGTAGTGGGGGACGAAACAGATACCCCGTTCAAATCGAGGGAGCTGTATTCGGAGGGTTAATAATCATTTGAGAGGAAATAAACTAAACATCATATTCATACTTTTTTTAACATTACAAGAACCTTTGAACGATGTTTCTTTCCAATGACAGTAAATGAGAGGTATTACTGCCATTTTTTATATTGCCCTTCTGAAATCGGACATTAAAATATTTGTTATATTCAATAGTCATTTGGGGGGGGGGGGAGGACTAAACCTTGTGTTCATCTATTTTTTTCACATTACTCAAGTCTTTAAATATGTTTAATTTCATTGAGTTAATATTCATTTTTGACAAAGGATGATAGTTTAAAATTTTTATTTCAGACCTTTTACAGCCGCCTCAGAATTATCAAGCTGAAAGCGAAAATTCATTTTCGAAGCTAAGTCATGAACAAAGCGAGTTATCTATGGCAGGAAACTACACTTCTGACTTTCCGACTGCCTCTGTTAGTGATCAGAGTGGATTGAACGATAACAGTTCTCGGTATACGCAAAACAAGCTAGTTGATGAATCGTCAAAGCAAGCAATGCCAAATCTTGAAATGAAATCTTTTGCTTCTCATTCAGAAGAAAACCAGACAGATCTTAGTAAAGCGCTTTCATCTTCTCACATACATTCCTCACTCAGTGGTCACAATTCCGACGCTTCTGAATCACTCATTTCTGGTAGTATTAATTCTGAAGGAAGTAAAGAAAATAGTGTTGTCGAACTGCAAGAAAAGAAAATTGAGTCAAGCGCTTCTAACTCAGAATCTGTAATATCTGAAGTAATTAGCATTGTAGAGAATGCAAATGGTAGACCGCTAAATTCAGATGAAACTATAATTAATGAAAATAGATCAAACAGTTCACAAGGAATTGTGAGTTTAGAGCCTGCTGTAAGTGAAATATCAGACAAGGCTCAAGAAACTAATAGCTGTGTTAAATCTGATGAGAGTATCCATTCTATTTTGAAATCTCATAGTGGTTCTGAAATTAGCAGTGATAAAAATTCAGCTCAGCACTCATCTGTTAATAATGGTCATGAAATTTCTCAAGGTCAAGATGAAATCTCAGTCGGAAGTAATGGTGACAAAGTGAACAGAAAAAGTCTTTCTGTTAGTAGTTCTAATGGAGTAGCATTGAACTCAGAGCATAGTTTAAGGTAAGTTTTCTGATATTATGAATCTTGTATTTATTTCACAAGTTCTATTCCTAGTCTGCATGCTCGTTATCATGTAGGGTTATATAGTACACAGATGAGAGGTGACTATTCCCTTTTTGTCCACCCCTCTCCCTTTTTTTGTATGTGTGTGTAAAATAAATCGTTTTTATTTTGTTTATCAGAAGCCTTGAAAAAGTATTTCTTTCGTAGCTTTTGCATTTCTTTATTCTCGTCTAAATTTCAAATTTTGTCTTTTATTCCATGTTTATTATGAATGTAAAATATAAAAGTGTCTTGTTTTTCATTTTTGTTTCTCAACATCATGTAATCTTGATGTTATTATGCAGTAAAAAATTTAAAATCTGCTTAATATACATATACAAATTTGGATGTTATGTACAGATATTATTACCTACTGATAATTGATTTTGTTTTATTTTGATTTTCTGTCAACAGTAACTTAAGAACTGATTTGTTGTTCTTAAAGATGTACGATTCTTGGTAATAAATTTTTGGGAAATAAAAGCCAATTTCTGCAAATTTCCGGGGGTTGATGAGCAGGGGCTAGTAAATTTTAAATTTTCATAATCATAAACAGATCTGGGATTACAGCATTTCCTAAAATTCATTGCATTATTTTTGACTTTTCCTAATATATTTATGAGTTTTTTAAACATGTTATGTAACGATGCTCGTATTCTATGTACTTACCTATGAAAAATAACTAATTATATATATATATATATATATATATATATGTATATATATATAAAGGCAGATAATGTACTTACTGATTTTCTTCTAAGTTAATTGCCTCTTAAAATATTTTTTTAAGTTATATTTTATTATTAAAGCAAATGCTAAATAATATCAAACTTAGTAAAGATTAAATAACAATCATTGATAAAATAATAAATTAACTTTGTGCTAGCAATATGTAAACTATAATAAAAAAAATCATATTAAGAAAGCACAGATAAACATTAAAATGCAATCGTATATTTCATGATTGCTTGGAATTCCTTTTCAATGCCGTAGGGAGCTTCTAGATGCAAAGACATCCCCCTATTGCATTCAGAAAGGGTTTCCAAGCAATCCCGAAACATATGTCTGTATTTTAATGCTTATCTGTACTTTCTTAATGAGAAATTTTTTTATTACAATCATTGATAATTTAGAATAAGCAAATGGATTATGTTCGTAAAGATGTTGTTTTTAGGAATTTTTTGATGGTAAGAGAAAGTAACCGATTTTAAACTAGTTAAACTGAAACATTTCTACTCTTTGTTAACTGGTATTTAAAGCATTTAAAATTTTTTAAACGAACTAGTATCCAGAATTGTTCTCAATTAGTTCAATGCTTGAAAGTACTTTTTAATTTTAAACTGAATTAGCAAGTTGTAAGAGAAGAAAAAACATTCTTGTTCTAATTCTATGAGAGTGATAGTTTTAATCAAAATGGAGTAAGTTTTCGGCAGTGAAAAGTCACGAAATTGCATGCTAAAGCTCTTTCTGAACCCATACATTTCAGTAAACCTAATGTAAAACATTAAAGAAAATTTTTGTTAATTTTTAATCTGTTTTCTTAGGGAGTTTTATCAGATTTTTTACAACATTTTTATATAAAGAATCTACGCAGCTACAAAATTTTTCTTACTAATACATTTCAGAAAAAATTCTTTTAGATGAAAATTACCATTTCAAGATGTATAAAGCTAAAAATAATTTTATATCCATGTTTTAATCATAATGAATAAATTCTATTTCATAATGGTAATTATATTTATAACATTTTTCATTCATTTTTGAGGAAAAATAATTCTCCAAAATTCAACTGCAGGGGTAATATTCTCAGTCTTTGAGAATGTTCTCGACTCATCTCTTGTTCCATAATTCTCCATTTAAAATTTTTGATCTTTCTGTAAAAAATCTAGGAAAGAATCTTTTAAAACTATTTAGTCTAGTTTATTAAAATGTTCTTTTTTTCTTTAATTTTCAGAAAAGAAGATACTACTCATTTGCCTGGTAAAGATACTCGGGTAATATTTTGATAGATTTTTTTTCTCTCTTGAAATAATACTATTTTCTGTAAAGTGGTAACAAAGAGCATAAAAAGTGAAACAAAGTTGTATTTATTGTTATTTTCTTAAATCTTATTTTATTTGTTTTATTATTAGTATTTGTTTGTTGTATGTTGAACCATTGGACTAATTTAATAGATACTTCAGACAGTTGCAAAACCAGTATGATATTGTATGTTACTCCTTCAAACTTCTTTTTGAAAAAATTCATGAAGGTATCAATGACATTTTAAAAAATTGATGGTAAACAAAAGGTTTAGCAATCAAAATCAAAATATGTACATACTTACTAAAGTATCTAATGTCACTTTTGAGAATGCTTTTCATTCTTTAAAATTGTTTAGTTGAAAGTACTTCTTGGAATTAAGTTAATATAATTTGCAAATCTGCCTTTTTTGCATTGTATTTTAGATTCATGCAACACTTAATAGTAATGAAAATTTTTGGATGACTTTCATTGTTTTATGCATTTTATTATGTTAATTTCCATTCATATATATTGCAGTGCTGAATAACACAGTAATTATAGTGGGTGTCAAAAATGCTCAAATTTGTTTTGCCATTTTTAGGAAAATGTTTTAAATGCTTCTGCAGCTGTGCCAAGCACTATTACCATTGATTTCACCCAGCCAGTTCGTCTGACGCTTTCAAGCCGAATTGAAGAACCATTACTGGTAATTTTTTTCCCCAATGTGCTCAATCAAAATATGTTGTAAGTTATTTTAAATTAAAATTGATTATTTTAAATTTTTCCCAACTTTATTGTAAAAATTGGAAACACAACTAAATTGTAATCTATAATAAATACGTAAAAAAATACAGAAAACAAAAGACAAGTAATCCAAAGACAGTAGCTCTTACTTGTCTGCCTTATAAATTAGAACTGGAGCTTGTTGAGCAAGAAAAAACAAAAACCCCACAAAAGAAAAATTTTCGCCAGAAACTTATGATCTCTAAACAAGAAACAGTCAAGACATGGAGGAAAAATAGTAAATCCAGCATTAAAACATATTCTTCTTCCTCAGATGTAAACAACATACATAAGTGGTCAAGGTGGTATCTTTCACAATAAATTGTACTCCAGGTCAAAAGCCTTGGAATTTTGGATACCATGTTTATTATGCACCTGTAAATGATGAGTTAAAGCCTGTAGCAGTGCAGAGGAGTATGATTAAAGTTTTATTTGTGAATTATGTTTTTAAATCTTTGGAATGTCATCATACTTAATTTGCAACATATTCCGTTAGTGTAGAAGGTTCATTGTGTTAGTTTGTTGCTATAAATAAATATTTTGTTATGAACAAAGACCCCTTTTATTCACTATTTTCATATATACCCCGTTTTATCCGACCAGGTCAGATAAAACCGGGTACTTTCATACCTCCAAAAAATAAGTAATTTACCCTCCAAAATTGTTTTTTTTTAACATTACATAATATTCATTTTTAGAACTAAAGGACAAATTTATCATTCAAATGCCATTTGTCGAAATTATATTCATGTAACTGCTTGGAAAAAAAGAAAATTAAACTTTGGTATAAGTTTTTGCCGACTTTCCCCTATAATTTTTATAAGCAAGGAACTTAACATTTAATAAAAGCTTAAGTTGTGCAATTTATGCACTAAGCATTAAAAAGTGCATTTATTGAGTAAGAGTACAGTCGTGTGTTCAATTTAATTATTTATTAATGCATTAAATAAAGAAAAATATGTTATTACACACATTTGAAACTTAAAACATTTATTTGATTTAGAATGTAATGTTACTATTAGAATTGTTAAGCCTGGAGCCTTCATATTTTGCCATTACATAGAACACTTGCAGACTCCGTACATTGGATCAAATGAAATGTTCTTACAACAAATTAAGAACCCAGCTAGTAACAAGAGAACAGCTAACATTTTTTCTGTAGCTCATTAATATAAATTCAAGCAAAAAAAGTGTCAACTGCACCCTCTCTTGGCAGAAGCACATTAAGCTTGAAGTTTTCTTATGCTCCTCCACCTGATAATTAGCACTTGCAATTTTAACTCAATCTTTAGAACATTTCAAAAGAAGTAACTTGATACATTAATCATAGTTATTCTAAAAATATATTAACACACAAGTAATGTAAGAAGTAAATACATAATAATCAGCACACAATTTCATAAATATGACATTTCAAACTTGAAAAATATTTGATTGTGTTATAAAATTCCAACGATAAAGATATTTATTTCATTGAGCATTTGAAATCAGATATTAGAAAACAGTTTGGTGTATAAATAAAATGAAAGACTTAAGTAATCTATGCTTCAATGCTTGTCTATGTTTTTCAGATTAAACAACACATGCCTAGTGAAAATGAGCAGTATTTACAATCTCAAATTGTGAGAAGGGTTGCATCAGAAGCAGCAGCTGCTGCAGCTAAATCTGCTGTTACTGAAATATTGAAGTCTCAAAAATCCGTTTCATCTAAAGTAGGTGTATAATTATTTTCTAAAAACTACTTGTTTGTTTTAATATATCTATCATAATTTATTTATATAATTAGTGATACTTTTCAATTTTATTGCACTTCAAGACATTTATTGTGTGTAACTTTTCAATTAATTTTATGGAAGGTGTAAATTGCTGTTGATTTTCTTATCAAAGAATTAATAACAATATATTTTTAATTTTTATGTGATCAAAATTAAATAAATAAAAACAGGCTTTGATATAATCATAATTCCTACAATCCTTAAAAGTCCTTAAGCACTCTTAAGTTTTTATTTTGAAAATTAAAAACCCTAAAATGTATTTAATTTTAGTTTGACATATTGACTGCCAACCTACGAGATAACTCGTAGTAGGTGAACTTGTTGAGAGACCAAATTACAAGTTGTCTTCTTGTTGTCGATTTTTTCTCATTTTTCAATACATTTATAGAAAGTTAGTAATTTTTTACTTAGTATAATATTTTGTACAAATATGATTAAATTAAATTAAACTATCGTCTGAAGATCCACAAACTACAAACAGCGCTGGCAATCGGCGTGTCAAGTTAGTAATTTTTTACTTAGTATAATATTTTGTACAATATGATTAAATTAAATTAAACTATCATCTGAAGATCCACAAACTACAAACATCGCTGGCAGTCAGCATGTCGGCAGTCAACGTGTTAAAGTCCTTTATTTTCAGTCATCAGCCTGTTCTAACATCTGCATCTTCGTATTGCTTTTATTAAAAACCTCACAGACTCAACTGCCTCTCCATTTTTTGCTAAAATTCATTTCCAGTACCATACTATGCGTGGGTCGTGGTAGCCTAGTGGTTAGCACATCGGACTTCCACCTGGAAGGTCGCGCGTTCGATACCCACTGAAGACCACCATGTATACTTGGGGATATGTGCATGTAAAATCCGTAGACCCCACTACCTCTCCCCGTGCGTAAGCAATCCTAAGGCCTTGACTAACAGGTAGGGGTTTGGTGGAGAGAAGTACCATACTATGCAAAAAACACATGTTCTTTGAATTGTGTCCTAACTACACCAATTTTTGATTCTGCCAATCTTTCTACATCACACATCAAGATGATCCTGATTTTTTTGCGGTGTAAATAGTAATTGCATTTACTTCTCTTGTAGACATGGCCGTATCTAGACCCCCCCCCCCCCCCCTGAAATCCCAAAATGTTTCGCAATGTAGCATATATTTCTCTCTGAAACTTTCCTCAAAATAAGTGTTTCCAAGTCAGCCCCCCTCCCCCCCCCCCCCCCGAAAAAAATTCTGGCTACGGCCTTGCTTGTAGCATTTGATTAAAAGTATTAAAAGTGGGAATTTCCAAGGCATTCTGTCATCAGGACATTGTAACTTTATTTCACTTTGAATTTTCTTTAATGCACACGCAAATAAACCCAATTGTAATTTCACAAGTTTGCAATGAAAACTTCCTACACCTGTGTTTAAGTTATAGTTCTTCAATGCAGAGAAATGCAGCTGTGCAAAAAAAATTTGTCATAATTTTACTTGTACAGCTTCATATTTTTGCGTGCTGATCTGATTTATCTGATGTGCATTTACCATTGAAGTAAAATAATAAATTAATGCATAATTTATTTATCTATCACATGTTTCAGTTTTCAGTATGATATTCCAATGCATAGTCCATTTCTTATAAATAATTTTTGTGTAAGGTCGGATTTTGTATTTTTTATTTTAGAGACATCCGTTTAAGATTTCAGTCATGGACTCTAGTTCTTCATCTATGAAATCAAAATCCAGTTCTGAGTATGTTAGATCTGAAAAATCCACATCTAAACAATCGAAATCTAATGGCAAAGAAGCAAAGCGTTCCATGTCTTATGCAAGCTCCAAACATGATGAAATAATTGAAGAAATTCATTCCGGGAGCAATGAAGAAATAATGGAACAATCGAGTTCCGTGGAACTTGAAGATCTATCTGCGCAAAAATCATCTCTTAGCTCATCTTCAAAAGTGGCAGAAATGATTGAATCAGTTTCATCTGATGTGAATGCTGGTAATTCTAGTAAGTGTACTGGAATTCATAACAATGATTTCTTCAGAATGTGTATGCTATGAATATTCTCCTAAAATTACCGTAAATCCTTGAATTAATTTAAATGATAAATATTTTGTTTGGGCATTTTTGTAATATACTTAAATGTTATATCCTGGGGGCAGGCACACTTTTTTTTTTTCTTAAGATTCAAAGAAGCTCAAGTTTTCTGAACTATGTACTGATGCAAAAGGAAAAAGATTAATTCTTTGGAACTACAGAGCCACAGTTATCTGAGCCCCTACTAACCAAGTTCCTGGTTGACCGAGGAACATTAGTTGTTGAGAAAAGCGCCTTTTTGTTTGACAGGCCAATGGCAGTCACTGCCTAATGTCAATTGCCTTTACATTTTGCTAATGTTCGTTTACAGTTTATTTTCATTTGTACTGGTATTGGTTGCGTGGTGAGTGCTAAACGCATACGAACTTGTGTATACTTGTCTTTGGAGACTAAATTTCAAGTCAACAGACTCAATAAAGGAGAGACAATTAAAAAAGTGGGTTCATATTTACGTTTGGAGAGAATCAAAGTCTCAAAATGTCTACAGTAAATGCCTTTTTTCACATCTTTGACTATGATTTCACCCGTTTTAATCCACATTTCCCTCTCGATTTGGACAGATTCCGTGTTATCCGAGTTTTGGAATAATCGAAGTACCCTTGGTCCACATTACCTCAGATAACCAAGGCTCTACTGTAGTATATGTTATAATCATTTTGTAAATCTCCACATGCATGGATTGTTTTTGAATGCAAACAATATGGTAATAACAAATTTATAGCTTGAAAAAAAAAAAGATATTCCCAATTTGAGTATGAGATTACTTATTTTAACGTTGTAAAGATAGTATTCAATAAATTTTCCCTGTTTTATCATTTAACATTGGTAATATATTCTAGAAAGATCTGGGAAGTAAAATGAAAAATGTGTTCTAAATTGCACAAAATTTTATGGCTCTAAAAGGACATCTCCAACCGAATTATAATTGATTATTAAATCTACACATAATTGAAGAAAATTCTATGAGTTGTATATAGACATTTGGTTGCAGTTCCAAAGTAAAAGCTATTAGGAGTAATAACCCCCTCACCCCTATTTAATTGACAATTTGTTCCTCAAAATATTGTATCCCTTATATTGGTTCCTGTTTTTGATGCATTTTTCGACATTTTCTTAACTTACTGGCGGTTTGGGCCATGATATCACGGCATAAGGAATGAGCAGAAAAGCAATGCCCCCAACGCACCAGGGTGCCTGTTTGGGAAAAGGGAAAGGAATCTCTCAAAGATACGCTCCAGACCATCTTGAGGCAGAAAAAGTGCACTGTAATATCACGGCTTCGACCATTTCGAAAAAGATTTATCATGGTGTGACATCACGGCCCAAACCGCCAGTGGGTTAAGTTCTGGGGGGAAGTGGGTACATTTTGTGTAAATTTAAAAACAGTTCTTGTTCGTTTCAAAAATAGTGTGATGCTATTTTCCAAGGATATTTTTGGTTTGTCAAAAATAATAAACTTCACAAATTTTTATCTAAATTTTGTTAGATGGGCTTAAAAGAGTCTTTGAAGCTTTAAAATAAATCAATGTCATTAATTTTACATTTTAAAGTTAATTTTGGTATGATGTTTCTTTAATGTTTCTCTAGGTGAAAAAATTTCTGAAAGAAGTAGTAAAAGAAAGATATCGGGAAATCTGTCATCACCTTCTCCAGCAAGTTTATCAGATAATGTAAGTTGGCATAAAATTTCAATTTATATTCAACTTTCTTTTCTCCGTTACTTTTTAACAAAATTCGAATATTTGTTTAAATTATTTTTCATATAATAAATTAAGAACTCTAACTATTTTGATTTTATTGCAAAAAAAATAAAATGAAATTATTGATATATATTTATGCATTGAATGGTGTTTTAGGAATCAATATCATCTGCAACAATGATTAGCAGTCAGTCTGCCGATTCTGATTTTTCCCAACAAAATGAGTCTGATGACTCATTTGCTCAACTTACATTAGATGTAGTGAAGAGAATGACACATGATGAGCAGTTGAGAGCAAGGCAGCAGCTTTCATTCCTTCAAATGCAAGAGAAAGCCTTAGTTGAGAAAGCTAGAGCTGAAATGATGTGGCTAGAACAATTAAAAAAGTAAATGCTTTGTTATACATTGTCTTATGAGCTAGTGAAATATGTAATTTACTTTAAACACATTTTTTAAAGTATTTCATATATTTTTAAAATCTTGCAATGTGTTGGAAGTATTGTATCCCCCTCCCCCGGGACACAGATACATCCAGGGGCTAAAATTCAAATTTGCAAATGGGGGTTAGTCACCCCTCTATGTATGAAGGGGATTGCATTATTTTTGGAAGGGTTTTTTTTTTCGATAATGATATTAGTAATCTATATGTACAAGTAAAAAAATTTGGATTTTCGGGCTTTCACTGAAATTTTTCAGATTTTCTGCAGGTGGGACCTCCTTGCCCGGTCTATTTTCAAGGAAGGGATCTGAGAAATTCGGGAGGGGATTCCTACCATCTCACCTTGAATTTTAGTCCCTGTATACTTTTTTATTTATGACTCTGTAAACCAATTTGAAGTGAAAGTAATTGTATTATTTTCAAGGCCGAATTGATGATTAAAATCATGCTTAATGCTTGAATTACCCTTTATTGTGATTAAAAAGGCTCAGCTGTCTCTTTTTATTTTTATATTTGGAATTGTAGGTTTACAATGAACTTAGGACTCTACTGGAAAGGCCATTTTATCCATCAAATGAATGAATAACCAGTGTTCTTTCAAAATATGTATCCCATCCATGGATGATTCTGATCCAACATTCTCCTAAATTTCCAAAAATTTTAAAAAACCTGTTCCAAAAATTAAAAAATAATAATAAAAATAATTTTTAAAAAGTATTTTTAGATACTTTTTAAATTTATAAATCTCAACATTTTTTTTGACAACTAATATCTGTGCTTTCCTATTTATTACCTTGAAATAAACAAAATATTTTGTACTTAAAAACTTGTTTCTGGAAAGCAATGTTTCTATGAAAAAAAGGAATTTTGATTTTAATATTACATAGCTTTTATTTAGTCACTTTAAGGGTTTTTCTTTTTTTGAACTTACATGTACATATATATATATTACATGTGTTTGGGGCGAAGGGATCACCTAATTATAGAATTTTTATTTAAAATTCGTGGTGCATACTTTCCCGAAAATTTTGCATGGAATTCGGAGTTTTTTTTTTTTTTTTAGTTTTTTTTACTGAGAATCACTCATGATCCTATCATCATTAACAGCTCCTTTTATTAATTTGTTCCATTCTTTTACCACCCTATTCAAGTTTTGTCCATACTTACAATTGGCACTTTCTCCCACTCAGTAAATTATCATCCACTTCAAAGGTAGATTTTATCATTATTTTCAGTACTTGTTTATAAAAATACAAAGAAAAAAAAAGAAAGATGCAAAAAAAAAAAAAAAAACTCAAACAAGGGCCTGTTTTTCTCAAACTTGTACTGCCGTTGAAAAATTCTTCATGTAATTCATAATAAAAACATTTTTTCTCAGTTGATGCTTCCTTGCTGTATAAATTGTACTGTAAAGAATGTGTATCCACTACAACCTTTTTCTCAAAAGTTTGTTCAGTGCTTTAATGTGTAAATGCAACTTGTCTTTTTAAAATTTTGTGCATTTTGGTTATAGGAAATTGCGTAAAAAAGCAAACGAGAGAAAAGTAAATGCAGTTAAAAAGCACCAAAAAGAAATAATTTTGAGACTTCGACAAGAAAGGGCTCAATTGCAATGCATGCAGGAAGCTTACAGGAGCATATGTGAGAAGAACCAGCCTTTTTTAGAAGACAAAAAGAAGCTTTTAAAAGAACCAATGTCATTAGCGTGTCAAATATTGAACAGTTAGTCATCTCATGTTTTTTTTTCTGCTTTAAAACAAAATAATTTTAATCAAAATCATTTGCATGATTTCAATAAAAATAATCCTAATAAGAATGTGTAGCAAAAATATGTCTATATTTTGTGGGTATTTTGCATTCTATTGTTTTTATCTCTCTCTGTTTCATTAAACTTTTGCGAGTTATTTTCATTATTGCTATTAATTGTTAACTTTTCAGAATTTGTATTTTGCCTAACATGGCATTTAAAGAATGAATTTATTAGTAATAAGTCTTAGTTTTAATGTAATGTTAGTTACGAAAATGCTAGCTTATCTGTTCTCATTTTGATCTGCATTTTTGATATAGAGAAAGAAAAAGGACATTCCTCAAAGCTTGCTTCCCAAGACAAGTTGAAGGAGGTTCCTAGAGCTAAATCTTCTTCTTCATCTACGCCAACTGTCATTTCTAATGATGAACAGATTGTGGTATAATTTTTCTATATTAATAATCATAACATATAAAATTTAAATGCAAACATTTTCCCACAAGTAACAATATAACTGTGTGCTATTATTTTCAACCTTAGATGTTTATGGTAAATCTTTTGGTGAAAACAGGCTATTTTAAAGTGTTCTTGTTTTCTTTCCAATAACTTCAGCAAAATTTTCAAGCTAAATGTAACTAGAATTAGGAATGGAAAGAAAAACAGTGGAACCCCACCATTTGTCCGCCTTGCTATTCGTACAACTTGCTATTTGTACAACTTGTTCAAGTAAAATTCAACTTGCCATTCGTACTTGTCGCACGATTCGGGCCAGCTGGGTTGCCAATTTGGTTTTTTTAAGAAAAAAGTGAAGAAATTATGCTCATTTTGAACTCGTCTTGAAATAGTTTGTTTGACGTTTTGGATTTTTTAAAAAATTTTTTAAAACTTTTTGAGATTTTCCGACAATTTTAACTTTCTAAGGGGGCAGCAAGAGAAAGTGGTTGAAGAACTTTCTTCTTCAGAGGAGGAAAGTAGTAAGGAAAGCATTTCCTTTGCAAAAATTAAAGAGCTGTGTTACCCCTGCAAGAAAACACAGAGAGTGGTGGAAAAATGGCATCCCAACACTGCAGTAGTCAACAGCATTAACTTGTTTAACGACAATGTTATTGACCATTTTAGAACAATTCTAGGGCAATCGTTAAAGGCAGACAACATTGGACAAAATTCTTCTAACCGCAAAAAAAAAAGAACAGCAGAAAGGGAGAAAATGCCTGAAGGGATGTTACCTGATGTTTTTATGGAAGGGAACTCCTTTTCCAACCATTTCTCTTCCTCCTCTCAACATTCCACTTATGCCATCAATTCACTTCAGTACAAGCAAAGTGCAGTTAACTTTTTATTTATCTATAATTTCATATACAGTACTGTACATTTGTTTTTCATAGGTTTAAATAATTAACCATCTGTGAGTCTGGAATGGATTAATCCAATTTAAATTGTATCTTATGTGAAAATAATTCGCCATTCTTACAAATCGCCATTCAAACTGCCTCCTGGAATTGTGTTCAAATAGCGAGGTTCCACTGTATATAACTGCATGTATATTTAAGTTCCAAAGCACATGAATAAAACCTTTAGTTGTTTCCTTTATGAATACGAAAGTGCAATTTATTGTTTTGAGTGCAATCTGAGAACTGCACTCCAGATAAATAAATCAGCCGTTTCTTTTCACATTTAGTAAACCACATACCATCTCTAGTCAAAAATGTATTAAAATATTTTTCTTTTTCTTTTATTTTCTTTTTCTTCTTTTCTTTCGGAAGCTGCAATTTGCTATAACTTGTCTAATTTCCTTTTTTTCGAGGAGGAGGAAGGTGTCACTTTCTGAAGCTCCTGAAACATTGAGAGGTTTAGCAAGCAATTCTTCTCAAGGTAAGAACAAATATAAATTTCATGTGATGTTATGTTTGCACTGAATTGTATTGAAAATAGTGAATTGTAATCAAGTGTTTGAGTAGTGTTGTTGTTTCAATATTTTAGATTTTTTACCAAAATTTTCTTGTGGTTTAAAGATTGGTTGTAAATATTAACACACTCAAAAGGGCAATATAGCTTAAAGCCAAATGTTCTGAGTGGTTACCCTCCATTTATAGGGGTTAACCCTCTCCCAGAACCCTTGGTTTTGAGCTATGTTGCATTGTCCCTCAAAATTTTCTCTTCCTTAAAACTTACATGCATATATATTAACGTACTAGGAATGGATGTATGGCCTAAAAACAAAGGTTTCCACACACACCCCCCCCCCCTTCCATAAAGGGAAGTTAACCAGAATTCTTGGATTTAAGCTATACTATAATGCTACTTGGAATTTTCTCCTCAGGGTGGTTTTTTTTTTAACCCTTACACAGATGTATATTTACATTCTGGGTTTGACAATAAGGCTTATCACCTCCTCCTCCCCTCCAAAGCCCGCAATCCCGCCTTGGAGCTTTGTTTCCTCTTTGTATGTCTACTTTTGGGTCTATTCAAAAGCTTCAACAAAAATGTTCTTGCGATTTTATACTCCTCAATTACAGTAGAACCTCTCTTAACCAGCTCCAGATTAATCAGCCTTCGCGTTATCCGACCTATATTTTCAAAATACAAAAAAAAAAAACTTTTAGAGCGCTAATTATATGGAACAAACAGGTGCTGCGGTACTAAAGTGAATTTTTTCGATGGGAACTATGCAGGGGAGTGCCGGACTTCCCCTCTACAACAAAAACGGGTCACAGACTTCTTTACTAGCGCTTGATAACTGGTATATAACTCTCAAAGTAACTGTTCTAAAACACAATAAATCATTGCTCCTCCGCTCTCTTAAATTGCATAATACAGAAGGACCCCGTTATACCGCGCCTCAGTATACCGCGGAATCGGATATACAGCGGTGGCTATTATGTCCCCCGACGTTTAAATCGCTCTTTATCATTGCCATTTAAAGGTGATTCCTTATTTACCATTGTAAATTAAGCCAGCCCAACACAAATATTCTAGCCCAAGAGCTCCCGTCTCCCCCCCCACCACCACCACACGCACCAACAGATAAAGCCCTATTGTGATAGGCCTGATGTACACCTTTTTCATGATTTTTCTGTCTTTCAACCTAGGACGCTATATAGCTTGATTTCAGAAGTCTAGTTATGCACTTATGTGTGTGTAATTACTTTTATAGCGCCATCAACTTTTGTATTTCAAATTCTTTGCTCCCCTCCCCCATGCCTGAAAATAAACATATTCTGCAGTGTATGCATTCTTAAAACATTGTTTCTTTGAGAAGTGCGTTTCTCCCCTTCCAAATTTATTTTTTTCTTAAGACCTCTCCCCCTTCACAATCCCCTGTTGATAACATAAAGATATTTTTAAGCCCCTTCCTTCTCGGAACACAGTTAGGTTTATAACACATCGCTCGATAGACTGATCTCGCAGTTGAGATGTGTGCTTCTTGCACAGCAATTATAAAATGGCAGTAAAAGAGAAATTTAAAAAATATACTATAGAAGAGGAGTTACGAGATTTTTATAAAGTTAAAAATGATGCAACAAAAGCGAGTATTATTTCGTGAATATGGTTCCGCGGTATGGTTAAACTATACCGCGGGTATGTTATAACGCGGGTGCCAAACATGTCCCCCGACCCCCGCGTTTCAACGGGGTTTTACTGTTTATATCCCATTTTTGGTATCCCACGCTTTAACCGTATTTTTACATAACCAGCTTACCATTGGTCCCAGTTAACCTGGTTAACAGAGGTTCTACTGTACATTTTTTCCCATCCCTATCAGGAGTTTTATCATTTTCCCTTTCCTTAAATTATCAGTTGCATTTTTCTTTGTCTTAGGTTTTTTTTTTAATAGAGAGAACAGATTAACTTTAATCTTCCATCTCGCTTCTTACAAAAGACATCAGCTCGGCAAATTTGAAATTTATATTGCATTTTTACCTTGGGCGGAAGGGGGCGGTTGTAAAAAACCAAGCCACAACTTATGAAACATTTATAGAAATCCTAAAACTAAGCATTGGCTGTAATCCAAGTAAAACATAAAGCATTAAGTACTGAATGACTCAGCTGAAAGCTTTTGGTGACATGGTGGTTTCCTCCTCAGTAGCTTCTACCTTTTGTGTGACTTTTGTAAATTCATTCAATTTGTGGAAATAGCTTTTTTTTTTTTTTTTTGTTCCATACAATGTTTGTTTATTAATTATATTTGTTTGCAGCTTTATTTAATTAAAAGAGAATTTTGGTGCCAGCTAAACCTATTTCTGCTAGTACATGATAAGTTTCAAGTGATTTGATAAATAATTTTTCTTCACTTTAAACATTTTTAAAATGTAACCTTTTATCATGTAAATGCCTATTTATTGCATTCATTGATTTTTAACTCTTTCCACACATTGAACTATGAATTTAATTTAATTATTGTTGCAACTTCTATACTTATGACTATTTTTTCCCTATTAACCCTTTCGGGACGGGTGTGACGTATACGAACCGCGAGCGAGAGCCACCTCACAACAGGGTGTGACGAATACGTCTCGCTGTTCTGATAGAGTCTTGAGGACGGGTGTGCCGTATACGGGATTTCAGATGGAATGAAATATTAGTATTTTTCTTCGATACTAGATGGGGCCCTATGACTGTTATGGTGTAATATGTTGAGACTGGAGAATGTTGACCTTCATTTCCATAGCTTTTTTTTAATTCTTTTTTCCTTGGTTCCAGTTGGAGGGAAAGATTTATGAGAGAGCAGCAGTGGCAATGAGTAATGAAAATAAACAAGCTGGCACTTTTAACTGGATCAGCTTATATAAACACATGCAAATGATTCGAATCACTCCAAGTACTTTTTATTTCTTTTTTTGTTGATTTATAGATATTCAGTGGTTTGCTTCCTTGTCTTCATTTATGTTCGGATTTGGCTAGCGCTCAGAGGAAATTTTCTTGTATCATTTGGCAAATGCTTTATTATTAAAACGGCAAAGAGAAAACTATATTTAAAAAAAGAGAAATTCACCCAATTAGTGAATGATTCATTCTGAGATAGTGATGATAGTTTTCATATTTCAAAGGAACTGGAAGGTGAAAGTGACTCTGATACTGACATACTATCAGACACAGAACTTGCAGCATGCATGCCTTCTACATCTTGCGACAGCAGGGATAATTTTTAGCAATAAAATAATTTGTTTTATTTTATTTGTATCTATATGCTGCGTCAACTAAATTCTGTGAATGTTTTTTGGATATTTTTGGTACATAACTTTTTGAGGTAAGTCAAAAATTTCATCATTCTAAATTTATTTTATAGAATTTTTACGGAAAATATTATGATGAAGTTTTAAAATTAATCCTGATAGCTGACAACAAGTTTTTCTTATAATGTTCCAAATTTTGAAGCAATTGAATAAAAAATTAATTTTTTATGAATTTTTTTCCAAAGTTAGGCTTAGCAGCGCAAATCGCCCGTCCGCAAGTGACAATGTATTCTGGTAGAACCCCGGCTGGTGGCTGCAGCTCCCGTCCCGAAAGGGTTAAGTTTAGTATTGGTTTAAGTAAGTTTTTTGGGTAAAATCTGATATCGGGTTTTATTAACGGTAAAAATAGTTTTTTTAAATTTCTAATGGGCTGCTGTTGGCTTCTGCCAATTGCAGACCTAGTGCGTTCCCGAGAGATTGGTACCATCTCTTTCAGCAGCACCACAATGAGTGTGGTACCATCGCCGCTTGATAATTTTGACGTCCGGTTTCTCCACCGGAGAGGCTAAGCCCCCGGACTCTGTTGATAAGAAATTGAACTTGGAATTTAATTTAGCTGAGAGCATCCAAGGGTGCAGATGATTTTCTGCATCTTGAAAATCCGCCAACTCTGGCCAGTTTTGAACCTGCAAATTTGGGCGTACGAGGCTTACGCCTTACCACTACGCCACCTTGTCGACGCAGTAAAAAGATAGCAGCCTGAATATCTACTAACTTACGTTGTAACAGACTTTTATTTCCATGGGCACTTATAACTGATTAATCATTGAGCGACTCATTTTATTTGAACTGTGTTTAAAGCTCTAAAATTTATGATGGTTGTCATGTTGTATGTTATTTATTCATTTTACTGGCTTTCAGAATCAGTTATTGAACAAATACCTGAGCAAACTAAATCATCTATACCATCTTATAATAAATCCTATCAAAGTTCTCCAAGTGCTGCTTATTCTCCATCAAATGCTGGGCAAAGTAGCTCAAACATGATCCAACCAGGCAACTCTCTCGATTCAACTATTCATGGCTTGAAGAAGCTTGAAGCCAGTAAAAGGTATAACTAATAATTTTAATAAGTACAACCCTTTAATCTGCTAAAATGCTTTGAGCAAAAAGTAAATAAATAAATAATGCTGCTTCTGTTAAAAAGAAAATTAATGTCATAACTAAAGTTTTCTGGATTAATTTTTGGAAATACTTGTGGAACTTATTTCTCTTGCGGTTTCGTCATTAGTTAGATTGCCTTGTTTAAATTCTTTGTCTTTTAGATACATATAATACAAGTATTTTGTATAAAGGTACATCTAGCAGTGACATAAATCTTTTCGTAGAGAGAGTAAAAAGTTAACTATTAATAAGGCACAACATTTGATATCATAGTGTGAATTTAATAGATTGTATCTATAGGTTAATATTATTCCGTATTAAGATAACCAGGCCACGGAAATTGAAAACCTAAAAAAATCCCTTAAAACTGCTCTAAAAATACCCCAAAAATTTTACAGAAAATGCCATTAAAGCTGAGAAAATGCACTTAACTTTTTGTAAATAAAAGGCAAGATGTTCTGTTAAAATCCCATTGAAACACTTTAAATATTTGTTTTATAAAAAAAAATCATCAAATGACTTTCTAAAAAAGTAAACAAATGAACAATAAGAACAATACAACTGATAACTAATTAACACGTGTTTTACCAAATTTAATATCGTAAATGACAGACTTCAGCTTATTCTGAATAATTAAAACTATTTTTTTACATTGTCAAAGACTGCATCTGAAAGTAAGTTTTTATGTTTTGAAACATGCCTTTCAATGCGGATATAGCTGGAATAAATAAATAGAATCACTCATGGAGAAATTGTTTTTAAATTCACACTAAAACACCAGTAACTTTTTTCAGCATCAAAACTCCTCTGTTTTCTTCAATTTGTCTTCATTTAGTTTTGCAGCAATAGATTTTTCAATCCTACCCTTCACAAACCTTTTTAAGTGTTTTGTAAAATTTAATGAATAAGTCAAACTAAGTTTTAACTAGAACATTGAAAAAAAAAGTTCTTAAACATAGAAGAATACTCTGAAAAATGAGAAAAATACTGAAAAATGTATCATCAAATTCCAGGGCCTGACCGTAACGAAGTTTCTTTATGTAGTTATCTGAATTTCATGCATTCAGAATTTTATCAGGGGTTTTTTTAGGGGGGGAGGAGCTTTCTGTCCACGTAGTTGCAATTTTGCTGTATAAATGTTTACTTTGATATTAATTTTGGGAGAAGATAATCTCTTCTTCAGAAATTGGATGTTTTAAACGAATGCCAGGAGCAATTCTTTTTTACAATTGACATTTGTTTAAGGCCAAAGTATCTATCTAATAAATGATTCTTGTGTTTTCACAGGCATTTGACTAAAAGAGAACAACGTATTCTGCAGAGAAGAAAACATGTTGAAAGTCTACTCCAGTGGCACAAAAAGCTTGATAGTGAAGAAATGGCAGTTAGAGAACTTGAGCAAAAGGCATTGGAACTTGTTGACCACAGTAAAAAGAAAACAAAATACTATGTTTCTTCTACATCAACAGACTTAAACAGTATGCTTGATTTATAAGCTCTTGTATGCATTTCATACGAGAGAAATTCGTTTTATCTGAATTTTAGTTATATCTGAATTGAAGTTTTTGATGTGTTATTTAATGAATAAAATATTTAAATATCCTTCCAGAATTTTGAATGCTTCTTAATTTAATTTCATGCTGTACTGTATGCTAAACAAAATTTGGTTTAATTTTGTTTAGCATAAGTAATTTTTTTACTTACAGTGAACCCTTTCTGACGGAACACTTCTATTAAACGATAAAATATTTGATGAAACAAAATTTTCCCTTTTCTATTGTATTGAATGCTAACTTATCCCTATTAACAACCACTTCAAATAACCTCATTTCCTTTCGTAAAAAACTTTCTGTCCCTCTGTGGTAGCTGCGAACGTCACAAAAACAAGGTTAATTTTAGCAGATCCCTGGGAAGCCAGGGGAATCCACCTATCACTACAACTGTGTTGTGGTGAATTGGTTAATTCCCTGGAAACTTCCTAAGGTTTGATAGAAACTTTTTAAAGGGTTTGTATTTTGTAAAAAGAAAAATTGTGTATTGTTCATTTTTACCTTTAGAAAAAAACATGAATTTTATTACAGTTTTGTTAACATAAAGTTTTTTTTTTTAAATGATATTTCTGCGCATGTGTAACAATATTATTGTTTAGTTGTATGCAACCTCCATTAAGCAATCCAAAATGAGAGCTGATCACTAAAGAGGCTTCACTGTATATATATTTTCTACAAGAAAAGCAGAATAGATTATTATTTACATCAGACCAATTTTTTTTGCTATTTGTTGTAAAGCTCTAACTCTTTGAAAATAGAGAAACACTAGGCCAGGGGTCACCAACCTTTTTTTGTACCTAAGAGCACATACCATAATATCAGTCGAATGGCGAGCACCATTTATTTTTTCAAGATAAATTTATAGTTGGTGAACATTGTTAACAATACTCACCATATAATGCATAAAATTGAATTTCAAAAATTAATTTAACATATGAATATAATTAGTATTAATGTTCTTGTGTAAAAAAATATTACTAAATTGCTTGTAAAACATAGGAAGTATAAAAATTATTTATAAAATATATAAAATACAGTCAATGTGATCTTTGGCATTGCATTTCACTGCCCAGCGCTTCATAATTTGCAGAATATGATGAAATTCCTGCTCTTAAGCAATCGTCACGGTGTTCATCTGTAAATCGTAATCTATATTTTGATTTAATGATATTCACTGTCATTTATCATTACAGGATTATTCATAGTTATCGGGCCCTTTATTCATATACTCTAGATTCTAAATGTTCTCTAGTTTAAAATGGAAAACTGAAATATTTTATTGTTGGGCACAAGCAAACGGGCGCACCTAGACCTATCGACGGGCGCCATGGTGCCTGTGGGCATAGGGTTGGGGACCTCTGCTCTAGGCTTCCAATTGAATAAATTTGAAAAATTGGGAAAATACAAAAAGTGTTCAAAAATTCTGACACATTTTGATGTTTTAGAATTCATAAAAAGATGAAGATATGAACAAACCAATGATGTTTATGCATAGACTAACTCACAGAATTTAAGTATAGTTTGCCACATGATTTACTTCCTTGTCGAAGTACCATTATGTATTTCATTGAATGACCATTTCACAATAGGTGAATTGAGTGAGGTGGCCAACCATCGGTAATTCTCGTATATGTGCCATTCCTTACATAAGTTTCCTAATAAAGTATTGTTCATTATGCTTTTTTTTTATTGCTTACATAGGGACCAAAATGTCATATGAAAATAAAGAAAGCTAAGTTGACTGGATTACATAATATATGTATTAGATTAGCTCAATTTTTATGGCTACAAAAAGTTTTTCATTTCAGATATGAAGAAAATGGAATCAAACACAGAAAGTGCACCTCCACCGGAGTCAAAAATAAATTTCTCTAGTCAAAAAACTTCTAGTGATGTAACTTCATCCATTAAAAATGCAAGTAGTAGTCATGCACCTAGCAGCAAAGAAAGCACATCTATAGTAGAAGAAAATAATTCAGGATCTTCTTCGGGAAATGGCGTGGAAGAAGATCTATCTCCTGATAAAGGTAGCTCTGGTGCAGAGTCATATGTCACTACTGCAACAAGGTATTTACTGTTATTAGATATCTGGTGTTTCCTTTCAAATATAATAAAGAGTTAAATGAAAAGATGTAAAAATGTCACTTTAATGAAATGAATTTCAAAGATTGTTGAAAAATAGTTTGATCCCTTAAGCAGCAACATTACTTACTATAATAAAAATGCTGAGAAAAAACACATACATGTTACACAGCATGTAATCTGGTAGCAAAAAATTAACAATTAAATTTACATTGTTAAAACAATGTATTATTCAGGGTGGAAACAACAACAGGGAAATCGGGGAATTCTCAGGGAAGTTTTATTTTTTGGAAAATATCCGGGAATAATCAGGGGATATTTAAAGTTTCCACAAACATTAGGGAAATTATCGTTTTCAATATCCACACCAACTAGTGTCCGGAGTTTCGTTTGCGGAATCTGATTTCGTTGCACGTGGTCAGCTCGATTGCCGATTTTACATTGCTTGAAAGCGTCCTTTTTCTGATTAAACAACAAAAAAGTCACTTTTTTTGTAATGACTTGAGAAAACATTGCAATTTTGCATAAAAAGACATGTCAGCGTTGATGCTTCCGAGAATACGCAATTTTTGGTTCTGTAAATCCGCCATTTCTGTTCTGTAAATCCACCATTGAACTTCCTTCTTAAAAAAACTTTAGATTTAAAATTCTCACCAGTTGCATTATATGGCTTAGAAAATTACAATTTTTTCTGTTCTTTTTCACTCCTTCAAAAAGAAAAAGAATTGCACAAAGTTTAGAGGGAAAAATACAGTGCATCCCCGCCCCTAAATATTTTTTCTGGTTTAACCTTGTGATATTGTCATTATATATGACAATGATGCTGTGTAACTCACAATTTAAATTATAAAATCAGGGAAATGTTTGGCTCAATCAGGGAATAATCAGGGGTGTTTTTTCATGGATTCTGTTTCCACCATGTTATTAGAATTCATTGGGTCTAAAATCTTCATTTGACATAAAGCTTATTATATAAACTAAGATTCGGAGCAATAACTTATGTTCTGTTTATTCTGGAGTTTTTGAATAAATTCTGTTCAATAGCAAAGTATTAAAGAAACCAATTTTAGGAAGGGGTGGGCAGACAACTTAGAAATTTTCTCCATGTTGTCGATTTTCTGTTGTCAGCCTTGAAATCCTTCAGTGATGCTCTGCATGTATTGATCAATTTGTTTTACAATAAACTTAATTTGAGACCCAGTAATTTATTGCTAATCAAAGTTTGCTTACTTTTGTCAAGCATACAATATTTTTATAACATTACTTTGCTTGTTTTCGTAATATTTGAAAAAATCCAAGTACAGTCGATGCTCGATATAACGACCATCTGCGTCCCACAGAAAAAGGTCTTTATAACGAGTGGTTGCTATAAGAGGTAGAATTTTCTTTAAAAAATATACATGCATCATGCATGTAACGTAGTTCCATTAAAATTGTTAATTTTCAAAGGTTCGGACTAAATGATAATTTTTTTTTTAATCATTGGAATTTTTAAAAAAAATATCAGTGAAAAAAAAAAAGATTTTAGTGTAGAAAATATAGGAAGAAAAAAAATACATGCATATTTCTGGAGGCAAAACTTCTGAGCTGACATGAGATCTGGCACGGACAGCATGACTCCTCTTATTTCAGAGAATCGACCCTTGGAAAAACATTTGATTCAAACTTCAAACCAACGATCTTCTACTCGGTCAAACTACTAATACATCTGCCAACCCCTTTTCTCGAAAATTCCACGTTTGCTCCCTCTCTATTCTTTCCCTACTGTGATAAGTGGTAATCCACCCCCTGACAAAGTTGAATTGCACACTGAAGACTGCTAACTATAATCAAGCTACAAATTTGGAAACATGCTCTATTTGAAAAATACCAGAAATACTGTCCGCTGAATTCGGTCGCTGTATTGGATTAGAGGATACAGAACGGTCATTATACCGAAAACAAATTAACATAGAGTTCCTAGGGATAAAGTAGGGACTTTTACCACTGGTCGTTATAATGGAAGGGTCTTCATAATGTGTGGTCGTTATAACGAGTGTCGACTGTATAAGAATAAAATCAACTTGTTCAGTAACATGCATTGAACTAAATAGTGTGACTGTAGTCATAATACTCATAAGACTTTTTTGTTTCTCTTCTTGAAAGATTTCTTGATTAAATTAATGATCTTAACACTAAGTAAAGAGTTATGTGGACTTGATTTGCATTAATAATTCAAAAAATAAGTATAGTAGTTATTAAAAATCTAAAAAATTTTGTGAGTAAATATTGTTCATGCACTCACAGTTCTCTTAAAGAAGACATTAAAAGTGGAAGCTCAGCAACATCGGTGCACACTGTTGATGCCCCTGTAGAAAATTCTGTTGGAGAGGAAATTATATCAGACGAAGTATCATCAAATGTCATGTAAGTTGCGAGGGAAATATTTCAGGTTTTTTCTGCATGACATTACATTTTCAGTGCTGCATGTGCACTGAACTTTAATTGCATGTATGTTTAGAATTCAATGTTTTTTACTCATAACTACTAATTTATTTAATCATGTTTGTAAAACTTACATTGCAGTTGCAATTTGGGATTTTTTTTTTAAATTCGTATGTTTAAAATTCTTTGGAACTTTTATTTTCAGCTCACCTTCTATTAAAGATAGATCTTCCAATTCAGATGTTTACTCTGAATCCTTTGAATCTACCACGAGCAGAAAAAGTATTTTGCTCAGTCCCCTTTCCTTTAGAAATGCAAGCCCTAAACAAAGCCTCAAGAAAGATTCGGGACTGGGGATTAGAGCACCCCTCGTCCCTCGCACCCCGAGACGTCATGATTCCAGTGGTTCTGACGATTCTTACACAATATCTCATTCAGGTTTGTGCCCCTTACTATTTGATTATTAAGTTTAGTATCCATTTTAATATTTAAAGATAAGTGTGAACTTAAGTAGCATCAGTGAAGCTATGTGAATTTTGAAAAGATTCGAAAAATAATGTAATGTAGTAGGAGATCTTTCTAGTTTGCATCTTGATAGCAGAAATTGTATTATATACGTAATTTCACTAAAAAATTAAACGAAATCTGGAATATATCACTATATTTACACACAATGGTATTTTGATGCTAACAGTGAAATAGGTACCTAACATTCGAGGGATCATGAATATTTGTACCAAATTCCGAGCATTTTATGTCTTCAGAATTTGATAATTTGTGATGACTTTCATGGCAACCCCACCCTTTGAAAATCAGCAGGAATGGTGATCGTATAGTAAGACCAAGGGGGGGGGAAAGAAAAGAGCTTCTCATAGGATTTTTAGTATCTGAATTTCATGTGATTGATTAGGATTTCAAATTGAAAGAAAAATTGATGGGGAAAGATTTTTCCAAAATAAGTCCATTTACGAAACATCTTTTTTTTATCAAAATTTACTGTACTTAAAATTATTATTAAGCAATTCAAAATTTAATAGACTACTAATAAAAATTGTTTCAAGAGCATTTCCAGATTTATGTGTATTTCTTTTATTTTATTTATTGAGAGGTCATGACTTAAACCCTTAAATGACTATTGTTTCTTTTCGACAACACACTGCCTGATACACCATTCCATAGCCCCCTTAACTAGATGCCTTCCGAAATGGAGCGAAACCCCTTACCCTACCGGCAACGATTTTCTCCCACTGATAACGAAAACACCGCTAGAGGGCACTACCTATTTGCTATTGGAAAATGGTGTTTTACTTATAAACACTTCGTAAATTGCGATGAAAAGCGCTAAAAAATGGTTTTAAAAAATTAATTTTAATTTCTTTTAATATTTAATCATATGACTCATTTATCACATTTTTTTTTCCGCTCTTACTTTATGGTGCCGTAAAACAGTAGGAAATTAAGTGATATTATTTATTTTTGATATCTAGTTAGTCTAGGAGCATTTTAACGCAGCATCAACTTAAAACTTTTATTTTACTGAAGTGGTTTTCTGCTAATTATAGGTATTTTAAAAGAAAAATTTTGTTACACCAATGAACAGAAATTTCATTAAAGTAATGATTTAATTCTTTTAGTCTGTAAAATGAAACTTCGCTTAAGAAACAATTGTTTTTTTTTTCTTTTTAATTTGCAAACGTGCTGTGCAGCAACATCCTTTAATAGCTATGTAATAAAAATCTGTATCACTTTCATTCAACTACGAAAAAATAAAACATTGTTTCTGTAATCTATAAATGTACTTAAAATTATAATTGCATGTCATCACTTTTTTTTAACTTTGTTATTATTTTCAAGTTTAATGGAATATATATAAAGAAGTGTTAAAAGAAGAAATTTTCAGAATTTCCAGTAAAAAAATATATTTTTTCTATAAGAGCAGTTGCAAAAGTCGAGAACACTCGCATACGCAGCCAACCTGTACCACAGATAATACGTCAAATTTAGTTTACGAAATACTACTTCAAATACGTTCTTATTTTAAATTGAACTTACAAAATATTAATTTTGTTACAATCGAAGGTTCTATTGCAAACATTAAAAAATGTTTTAAAAATAAATAAATAAATAAAAAAGCAGTGGAAAAAGAGGATAATTATTTATGCAATTCATGCATAAAAATTGTAATACACATAATTTAAATTGGCATTTTTACCGATGTAAGAAAACAAATAAAAATCCAGCTCTTGACTAAAACTTTTAATTTTAATATTTGTTTGAGAACGATGCTATAGATAAAATAATTAAAGATTTATTTGGAGCATTTTGAAAATTTTAAAAGTCAAGACTTTTGCAAAGGCTCTGAAAAGGTGTTCAAAGTTTTGAAATGCTTTTAAGTGTACCTTGGGTCGCAGATATATTTTCGCGCAATCTTATATTTTCCAAGAAATTATTGCTTCAAAAAACGAGCAGAACGATGGGAACGTTAAATTGGGGAACTTGGAACCAATTTCTTCATTTAGGAAAGTTATAAAATCTTTGCATAAAAATCAAGTTTTTATTCTTATAATAGAATCAAATTTAATCTTATCATAGAATCTGATCTATCCCCCCCCCCCCCCCGAAAGAAAAACCAGTTATTTTGGTTTCAATAAATAACATTATAAATAAATAAGTAAAAATTGTACATAAATAAAATAATAAATAAAATTAAAATATAAATGTTTAAATATGTGAATAATTACAACTTATAATGAATGCATTGTACTGAAGTGATATTTTAGGCATGATGAATAGGACAAATATTACTTCCAAATTCTTCTCATTAATTCATCCATAGAATTAAATATGTTCTTGAAATATGGTTCGATTCTATGCATGAATAATAATTTGAGTTAATTTCCTTACTAACTTTAATTATTTTTTATTGATTCTTCGTATAACTAGTTAATTTTTTTTAATAAAAAAAATCAATAATTTCAATTTAATTAATATTTGCATAATATAAGATGCATCATAATATATAATCATTCGTATTCCAAGGACAAGCTACAGTCAAGATTGGACAATGTATATCTATATAAAAATAGTTTTGCATTATATTGTTATTAATTAATTAATTATTTATTTTTTGCCAAATAGACATTATGAAATAAACACACATAGTAATAATAATATTAATAATAATTCCCTTGTCTTGATATAGCGGGGATCCATTTTTCACGCAAACTAATGTCCGATTGAAACTATTTTTTTCTTTTACTGAAGTTGATGTGCAAAATGGAACAACACAGTAAACCATCTTTCTTTTAGTTGCATTGGTCCTGAAAAAAACCGTTTTTAACCAAAAGAGTCTAATTTTTGTGGGGAAAAAAGAAGAAATAGCAATGGAAAACCAATTTTCTACCCTTCAAACTAATGGAAAGAGTGCGGTTTGTTATAGCAGATAAGTAGCATTCCTGGTGGGGGAAAAGGTAACTAAAATCTGCGGAAAACTTTCCCCGCAAATCGCTAGGCATCTAGTGAAGGGGGCTATGCACCATTCAAACTCACACTAGAGCAAATATCGTTTTGTTGCATGAAATATCCATTCGGCTACATACTGCTTTATAATAGGTTACAAGCATTTTTTGGTATGCCAAAAAATGCTTGCCCAAACTGTGCATAGGCCAATTATAGAAGATTAAAAAATGAGATGCAAACTACCTAACTGCAAAGGATTTACCCATACCAAGTGTGAGAAGTATGGTGTAGAATTATCTCTTGACAAATATAATAATTGCTTTAAATAACCTCACATGTAATCACAATAACTTCACAATGTCATGCTATGTTATCAGTGCATGATGTTGCCATTTAGCTACATACCCTTTTTTCAAATCATAAAATGGTTCAAAATGTTTTTTATTTTTTCTATTTTTCCTTGCATAAGTTTTGTCAAATCTTCGAATTTTTTAAATTTTAAACAAAATATCATGGCATTTAAGGGTTAAAAATGTTGAGAAACAATGCTCTAGCTTAATGTCCTGTGTTTGGTTTGCTCCATGGTTCTTCCAGCTACATTTGCATGGGCAGCCTTTAAAACATTATGAATGTATGCTTACTCATTTCATATTTTAAAAACCGAATTTCCGAATTTTATTGTAATAATTACAGTTCTTTTATTTAAAAATCTTGAATTTAGGAGCAAAATATGAAATACTGTGTTGCATTTAATTTGATAAAGAACACTGCTAGCTTTGTAATGTTAACAATTGGCACTTCTTAATTGCAAAATGTATTGATTACTTCTGAGAAGTGAGATTTATGAGAACTGTGCTCCATGGATCTTCTATTGTAGTAACTATGAATTCAAGAGCTATAAGCATTTAAATCACAGGAGCTCTGTGCCCTCTATGGGAAGTTTTAAAGTTTAGTTTTACAATTTTGAAAGTCTATTAAAAACGAACAAGGCAACTTACAGAAATGAGGTTTATTTTATTCTATTCAGAACATCTTGCCATTTTATACATTAAGTTTTAAAAATGATATCAGAAAGATGATCGCCTCCAGCAGTGATATACAGTCGAGGGTCAAAAAGCCGCACAACTTGGGAGAAGTGGTTGTGCAGATTTCAGGATTTTGCGGATTTCAGGCCACTTTAGTTAACTATGTTAAAAAAAGTCCACAAGTTTCCCAGGTGTGAATTATAAGCAAATAATGCGATATCTTTTTGTTTCCCCCACCTTTAAACATGTTTAAGAACATTATTTTTTGACCATAAGATAGCGCTAGGCCTTATTTCGGAATTTTGGAGCCTGACCCAAAATGGCGGATTTAAGTAAACATCGACGTTGATAAGTGCATTTTACTTCAAATTGCACTGTTTTGTCAACGGGTTGATAAATAGGTAACTTTTTTTGTTTGAAAAGGTAATATAAGTAAATCCATGTGTTAATATATTTTACCAAACAAAAAAGATAACTTATTCATGAATTTTAATAAAAATTCCTCAAATTACAACACACAATTCAGCAAAAATAAACCATTCCCACACGGTAGTTCACCATTTCACTAATCACCTGCAATTGCATGAAAAAGGAAATAGGAGCTGCATCAACATCTAAAAAAAAAAATTAACAGAGAAGTCAAACCAAAACGCTAGCTATTTGTACAAATTGCAAAGTTACTGGGCGCCATTTATGACCACAGAGAAACAAATAGAGCAAATTCCTTTATCTTTCTTCCTCTTTTTTTTTAAGGGAATAAAATTTGAAAAACGAACTTTTAAGAACTTAAGGAAAAAAAATTTTTTTTATAGGAAAAAAAGATATTTAACTGAGCTCAAGAAATCAATTTTCATCTTTCAACATAGTAGGGTTTTCTAATTTTATCTTGGTTTCCTGAGTTTAGTTCATGTAAATCAGAAACATATCTACAATATTGCTTCTATTTGAATCAAAATTTACTTGTATTTATTAATTTAACAGCTTCTTAGATTAAAATTTTTCTAAATTGACCAAGAAAAAAAATCGGAAATTTTCGGGAAAAGTGCCGAATTTTACGATTTTCCGAATTTTGGGATTCTGAATTTGGGGTTCGGTACTGTAATAACTTTGAGAGTATCATTTTACTCCATAGTTGAGGATTTAACATGCCTAAATTTGTCATCGGCAGATTGTGGCCCAAAAATATATTAGTTTTATGTTTGCAAAAATGACTTTTCTGCAAAACCAGTTTGGGACAAAATCAACGCGGATTTCGGACGTGGGCGGATTTGTGGCGCTCGACTGTATTAATGAAAGCGATTTCTAAAGTTTTTGCCCACATTTTGATTGGTCTAGAGGCAATTTCCTCCCGCATGCGCTCTTTGAGTTCTTCCAAGGTGTGAGGCCGATTTTGAAAAACCTTTTTCTTCAGGTAGCCCCACAAGAGAGAGGAAATCGCCACTATACCAATCGAAATGTGTCAAAATGTGGCCGAAAACTTCAGCCTCCGAAATAGCCTTCATCAATGTATAGCTGCTGGCGGCCATCATCTTTCTGATATCATTTTTAAAACTTAATATATAAAACGGCATGATGTTCTGAGAAAAATAAAATAAACTTCCTTTCTGTAAGTTGTGTCATTTTTTTTAATAGACTTTCAAAACTGCACTGTGTGATTGTCGCACTCTCTATTACTTTTGAAACGAGTTTAATAAGTAAAGCAACTTTAAATGCTAATATTTGGATGTTTTTGTTGACTTGTCATTTATCCACATGTATATTTTGTACAGAAACAGCATCTGATCAAAGTGACATTGAAGTGCGTATCCATGCACTGGCTGAAGAGTTACGCAGACGTAAGGCTGAAGCGGAAAAATTAAAACGTGACAAAAAGAAAAAATATAGAGAACAATTAAAAGAAAAAGAACTTTCACTGCAAAAGCAAATTGAAGTAAGTTTCTTTTCTCTCTTTTTTTCTAAATATTTCTATGTATGTTACATATATTAAAGAATCATACATTAAAAATAAAAAGAAATTTACTGAAATAATTGCTCACACTTGAATAAAAAATTGGAACTCTTAGGTATTCCACTCCCCCTTCCCCATAAGTTTAACATGATTCTTTAACTTATGTGTTTTTTTAAGTTTGAAAGTTGAATGGAAGTTGATGCATTTCTAAAGTAGATAGTAAAGTAGCTTATATTTGTGTTGAACAAAATATTTTACATCTTAAAATTTCCATAAAAATTATACAGTTACTGAAAATTTTTGCCTTTATGATGTTTATAACAAAAAAACCTACTTGTACTTAAAAAAAAAACATTAAAAATTGGATTTAAAATCTAAAAAAATACATCATTTTTTCAAATTGGTAAATTGGGGGGAGGTGATTAGGATCCTCAATGAAGAATTAAAACTATATATATATATATATATATATATGTATACTTGTATATATGTGCTTATGTATCTATGTATAAGTAATCTCTCCCACACCTATAAAAAACTTCTTGCTATGCCACTGTACATTACCACCCTTACATTTCAGTTTTTTTTTTTTTAATTATCTTCAATATTTTTTTTTTCATTTGTATCATGAATCTTTACCATGAAGCTAGCAGTTATTTCCTTAAATCAAAATAAATTTTAAATAATGACAATGCATTTGTATATTTTAGTGGGTCAAAAAAAAAGAAAAAAATACTCATATACAAAATGTCTTCCTTAGGCATACAACCAGTATATTCAACAAGCAAAATTAGACTTGGAGCATCAGATTGAATCTGCAGTATCGCTTCCTCAAACTTCAGATGCGACTGTGGTAAAGCCTCAAATAAAATGGCCTCGACCAGAAAAGATACTTGAGTCTAGGCGACTTAGAAAACAAGCACCATATGTACACGATGCATTGTCAGAAGTAAGTCGGTATTTTTGAGATACTTCCTGCTTAAGTATTTCTTCTGTGCTGTGTTTATTTTGGTTTTTCACATACAGCTAGCTTGTCGTACTTTAGAACTCATTTGAATTCAGAAGAACTAAAATTATATATGTATATATATATAAAAAAACTTAGATCTTGTAAATCATAAAGACCCATAAGCTCTCAGTCCTGGGCAATCATTCTGAAAAGTGTAAAAATTTTACAAAAGAACCCCTAATATTTTTGTAATTTTAATTCCAGATAATATAGCCTTGCTACACCGTCTCCATAAAACTAAAAATTGCCAAAAAAGTCAAAAATAAAATTGGATCCCTTAAAATTTCGAGATGCATAAAATTTAAGCATTCAAGAATATGGTTGGGAGTGGCCTGAACGGCCTTGCACCAATGACACTCCGGAAATAAAATCTTGCCCTGTTGAAAGGTAAGGGATTCAGTGCAGCCATTCAAAAAACGTGAGAGATCTGCTGTTTCCTTGATATATTGAGCTGAAATACCATGGATAAGCACCAAATATTTTCTTTTCATATTTATTGATATTGCGTCATCTTTTATAACTTTTTTAACATTGAAAAAGAGTCATTTTTGTTGGTTGGGCTCTTTGGGATAATGGGCCTCAGCAATTAAAGCAGTACATTTTAATTTTTGGTTCAAAAATTAATTCTATGCATTTAAGGGTAGGAAGTTTATTGAAAGCATTCATTTTGGCTCTAGCATCTTTGTAAGAAAACACTAAATCTTGTTAAAAGTGAAATTTAAAAATTAGCAATTTAAATGCTAGAAGACAAAGATAAAACAATCTAAAAAAGCACAAATTCAGAATAAAACGTATCGCAAATAGCTATTTCAAAACTACAATGGAACCTCTTCACACACAACTAGAAAGCTGTGAGTGAACAGTCCTGTTCACTCACAGATTTCTAGTTGTGTGTTGAGCGCTTCTTTTCTGCACTGATGAAGAGGCTCCATTGTACCTTCGAAATAGATATTTGTGATACTTTTTATTCTGAATTAACTTTTTTACGTTGTTTTATCTTTGTACTTACATTTTAGCACAAAGCATTTTAATCATTTGCCTAATAAATTTAAATGCTAGTAAAATTAGCTTGATTATTATGCTGATATACAAAATTCATGTTGTATATGTATATTATTTCTTTCATAATTAAAAACAAATATAAACTAAAATGTTGTTTATTGACTCAATCAAATTTTTTTCTTCTCATTTTTCAAAATCTCTCTTGAGACAACAATCATTCTTTCCTTGTGGCAGTACATTTTTATCTGCTCTGATTTGAAGCAATTGAATATTTTTTCATATTTCCTAACTTATGGTTGTTTCTCATTTATACAAATTAATGTCTAAACATATAGTTTTTTAATTAATGTAAAGTTGTTTTATGTTTAAATTCATAGTAGCATTATTAAAATGGTCTTCATGCAATTGAGCACTTTTAAAAATTAGTGTAAGAAGTTAAATATATCTATGAATAACCTCTCTCTATGTATTGCAATTAACTCAAGAAAGGTTATTTTATTTATTTTTTTATTTGAAATATTGATACTTTGTGCCTTTATTATTTAATATTTTGAACCGTCTGTATTTTTTTTTGAAAAATGTGAAGTATAATTTGTTACTATGTGCTGATTATCATTTTATTTTTACAGAAAAAATGTGCAGAAGTTAATGGGAGCAGCCCAGAGTCAGGTAAATACTCATTGTATCATTAGCCCTGTGATATAAGCGATATTGTGTAAAATTATTTTGAGCAATTTTACCAGAAATAAAATAAATGAGTGTTTAGTATTCATTCTAAAACAGAACACAAGATATTTTCTTTTCTTGGAAATAATAATTATGTCATTTTGAAAATTAAAAAATAAAAGTTGTTGATCTGGCATCTATAAAAAACTTTCCTTGGTAATTAATCTTATTTGTTATAAATCACTCTGTATAAAATAAGTAAAAATAGAATGATAAGCCTTGTCAGGTCTGCTTAGGAAATTAGATTTGGAGGCGGCCATGTGTAAAATTATCATTTTAACTAAATTGTATTAGCTGGTTACCAACTGATGTTCATTTCCTTATTGCTCCCTTTCATTCATTAAATGTTTTTGATAATCTTTACAACAGACAAAATATGTTGGCAGAAACTGAAACATATTAGAGAATATTAGACATCATATTACTAGTGCTTAAATTTTCTAGTTTGATCCGACTTTAAATCAAATTTTAAGAACTGAATTAATAATTTATATAAATTATTATGGAAAAAAATAGTATGCTAAATTTCAAATGGCCCTTAATATTATTTTATTTCTTAATATTTAAGCAATCTGGCAATCATATCTCTCTTTTTCTTACTGAATCTAATTTGCATGCCTACTCCGAATCAAAAATTAATAAATTATTAAATTTCTCATAATATTGCAAGCAATAAGTAATACCAATGAAGCAACACAAAACTATCCCTTTTTTTAACTTAACCATCTGAATGCTGAAGCTGTTGAATAGAGAGTTTTCTCACTCTCTACTTATAACAAACTTTCTAAGAATTTTTTTTTTTCAATAATGTGGTTTCTAGAAAGAATTTGGTTGTGTTACCGTTTTTCATTCTGTCAGTTTTCGTATTGCTAAAATCCTAAAACAGTTTCAATTTCAAGGTTTCACCCCTAGTGAAACTTTCCTTCTCTTCTCTTGAAGATCCTGTTGATAAACTAAACCCTTGGGGTAATTAGAAAATTAGTCGCAGTTGGGGCTTTTCTTACATTGGACAGACAAAACGTTCTCTGAAAATTTGGTTAAATCAGCATAAAGGTTATGTGCAAAAGCAAGAGTTAAATAAGTCTAGTATAGCTCATCATTGTTGGAATTCCAACCACTCTTTTGATTTCAATTCTGGGAAAATTATTCGCAAATGTTCTTCCTCTTTAGAGCTTGACTTTTGAGAAGCTTATCATATAAAAAAAGAATGCATTTTAATGCTTATGTGTGCTCTTTTAACATGAAATTTTTTTTATTACAGTTTACTTGCACAAAGGTAATTTATTATTTTATAGTTTTGATCAAGACAATGGCAAATATTACTTGGAATAGCTACATATACTTAAAAATGCATGCAATTTATGTTAATCTGAAAACTTATTTTTCGAACTGTTAGGATACTGAGAAAACAAATCCTTTTTCCCTAAAAGTAACATGATGCAAGCATAGATTTTCATTTTGTGCCTAATTAATTCTAAGCATCTTTCAATGCAATTTTCTTTACAGAAGTGAAATGTTACATTTCTATTTGTCAAAATGAATACGATTGATTTTTTTTTTTTTCTTTGTATTTTAACTGAAATTTATGCAGAGAAAATTAAGTACTTTAGAAATATTCTAGTAAATGTTTTCCTCAAAATGTAACACATCTAAATCATTGGGGAGATATAATTCTAATTTGTATTGCACTTTAATTTTTTTTCAGTTAAAAGTTTCTCCGAGAAAAGCCCAGAATCAAGAACACGATCTGAAATAAAAACAAGTGCATTACCTTCGTCAGTGCAAGAACTATCTTCCATAAAAACAAGAAGCAGCAGCTTTATAAACAACATTGCTACAGATATAAAGGAACTCTCCAATGTAGGTGATCAGAGTAAAGATTCTGCTGGCGAGATATCATCAATTGAAGTAGAAACTTCAGAAATAATCAGTGATCACTCGGGCAAATCACAAGCTCAATCCAATGATTCAACTAATTTATCACTAGAAAAATCTGTAGAAGACATAGCTGATAAGCATGAGAAAAGCTTTGATAATGTCACTGAATCAAAATCGGATACATTCGTTTCTGAGACTGCATCTCCATCTAATCACACCAGTAACGAGAAACATGCAGATGACTCTCTGTCTCACAGATCATCATCTGCGGGAGAAGATGGCAATTACTCGGAAGAATTCGTTGATGATCATGATTCTGATCAAAGCCATGACAGCAATCGGACAGTACTCAATGAATCCACTGCATCTTCTGAAATGGAATCGTCATCCGAAGCTCATTCAGTTGTGAATACTGGTTCCATAGACGAAGAAGTCGATACCGAAAATTTCAAATGTGACAGCTCGAGTGGATGTCCAGCTCCTCAGTCAGATGCTGTGACTAAAAATCTTATAGTTCCTGATAAGAAAACAGTGCCACAAGATGTCACCAAGTCGAGTATTTCACAAGTGCCATTTTCTGATTCTAAGTCAGCTAGTGGTTGTAAAAAACCTCTCAAGAAAGTGCCGAATTCAGAACTATTTGTTGTGAATGTTGCCAATTATGTGTGTTCATTGATACTTGATGAGGCTGTAAAAACTATTATTTTTTTAAAAAGGAAAAATATTAACTCTAACCATTTAGAAACCTCCAATAAGAACAACAAATCTGAAATTGCAATTAAAAATTCATCTATTTTTGAGCAAAATAAAAATACAAAAGTTCTAGAAATTGTTGATAACTTAATGGACAGATATTTAACTGATGCTGTTTTATCGATTGTCAAAACATATCAGACATTTAAATCAAAATATCTTCAGATAAAAAATGAAAATAAATATACTGTATCTGAAGTTACTGAAAAATCAGGTAGCAATTCAGAGATAAATCTACCAGAACAAAATGCTGATTTTCCTGTTTTAGGCGGCAATTATGAGCAAGAGAAAAGTAAATATCCTCAAACTCTCCAGGATTTGAACGACAATAGCATTTTCAACAAATCGGTTAACTGGTTGGATGGTGCGTTTTTACCTGCCCAAAACGAATTTCAAGTGCAACAACTTGAGCAACAGCTTTTGATTCAGCAACAGTACTCTTTCTACTACCGAAAAATTCCCAACAAGCCTCCACCACCCTATACACCTCCATCAGCAGGAGCATCAACAGTTTCCCTAGTGAGGGACAAACATATAACCAAAGTCCAAGACATAAAATCTATTACCGAAAATATAAGCTATGTCCTGGATCACATCGTCGATGTTCTGTTGGATGGTAAAAAACAAGGTGTCTTAATAAAAGAGATCTCCGCTCCAAAGCTTGAGAGCATTGCTGAAAGATTTGAGCTTCATGATGCTAGTCAAGTGATTTTCATCGATTTAATATTTGATGTAACAAAAGAAATACTTCAGGAGTTATTTAGGTAAATATTCCATGTTTTTATAAAATTTTTAATTATAAAAATAAGGTTGTTTGTATAACGCTGTGCCTGCACTTTTATTATTATAATTATACCCAACTTGTGGCTCAACAGCAAGGTATTTGGCTCAGAACCAGGTTTCCCCCTCGCACAGTGCGACTTTGAGAAACAAAAAGAAGAGGTAGTCGTTGTGACGTGTTTATCACTCAAGTTGTTTGATAGATGCCTTCTTGGTTTTCTCCTTTCTGTTTATTGGTAGTTGCTTTACGTTTGTTTATTGTGCAAATATGAGGCAACTACCACTGGAAGATCTCGAGAAAGGTAGCTTTCCCAAGATGCTCTGCATCAAAATGAACTTTGACTGCTGTAGTATAACCCTTAGAGGGTCTTTTGCCATGCAACATTAAATGAAATCCTTAGTTTTGGCATTTTACTTGTTAAATAGCTCTCTGCAAAGCAAGCCTTAATTTCCCATTAGGGCATGGGAGCCATTCCAAACAGTTGTATTCCTTATAATCTTTCGTTCCAAATTTTTCTTTCATTTTTTTTTTTTTTCAAAGTTGTTCAATGTAATGAATATTCAGGGGATGCCAAATATTAGGCTTAAATGTGTTAGAGAGATACTTTTTTTTTTTTTTTTGAAAGACTAGAAAAAAAGGACAAACCTTTTATAAAAAGATAATATGTTCATCTGCACAAAATTACTCTTAAAAAATGTTGCTTGCATGTACCTCTACAAAATTTTTTAGTTATCAAAATAATTTCCTGAAGCATCATTTCTCAACCTCACGGTAGAGAGACACTCGAGAGGGTCGCAAAATGACCAAAAAGTTCAGAAACATTTTTTTTTACAATAAATAAAGTTGCTTACGTTATAATCAAATGTTACAAAAATCAATATTCTACAAATAACATTTGGTGACAAGGGGTTGCAACACTGAAAAGATTGTGAAACGATGTCCTAAGTATCTCATTTTTCATTTCTTTGAATGCTCATGTTTCCGACGCATACATTTTTATATGTATCATACCTTTGCTGAAAGAAATGCTATATTTCATAAAAAATATATATCTTAAATTTTCGTAAAATTGTCAATGAACCGGTGAGCCAACTTTCTTTCCTTCTTGTAATAAATTTTACACAAGCTACTATGTTAAAAACCTCAACTTACGCGTATAGTTTTATTGTTGCAACACTGATTTGACATACTGTAATTATTTTGTGAACCTTTGCACGATGAAACATTCATTTAAATATGTTTTTCATTTATTTTCCTTACAACAGTGAAACTGATCCGGAGCCCCAGCCTTGGTTAAGGACGAGAAAACTTACTTCTAAGCCAGCATTTCCTATGGAAAAAAACAGATTGATGAAAGTTCTGGAGAAAGAAGTTCAAGTAGCATTAAAACTTACTTCAGATAACTCGACATTGTCTCAAAGAAAGCAAACTTTGTGGTCGGCAATGAAGTTGGGACGTAAAAAGAGGGACTTTGTTGATACAATCCTAATTAAGGAGTTAAAAGAAGAAGAACCGGAATGGGTAAATTATGACCAAGATGAAGTCACAGTGAAGTTTCAAATTGCAGATTATATATTGAACCTCTTGGTTGATGATACAGTGAAGGTTTTTAAAACTCTGCAACACAAATGCTATGGATGATTTTTAAAAAAAAAATATTCACAATTGCGTATAATCAAAGTAAGTACTTGAATAATAAGTTAGTTATAACTTAATCTATATAAAAGATATTTGCTTACTTTTGCTGTAAAAATTACATTTGTATGTACTTTGTGCAAAATTTTTTTTTTAAATTGCATTGCATTGTGCCTAGTTTTTGCATTGTGTATAGCTTACGTTTCTTTTGAAATGTGTTTGAAGCTTGTTAATGGTAATCCAAGTGTCACTTACTGTTATAATTTCTTGTATTGATTGTCTATTAAAAATATTTCATTTAAACTAATTCATTAATTTTATATTAGGATTTTAAAAATTATTTGAAAATAATTAAATTATATAAAGTCAAAGTCTATGGCATACAGAGATGCAACGACTTTTTTAAAAAATCATTAGCATCACAGTAAGTCAACATTTGGCTTACTTGATTTACCTTGGCTACTAGCATTATAAGGCACTATTTTGACAAACACTATTGCTCTATTAGTATGTGATTCTGAAAATTGCTCAACTATTTGATGATACTTTCATGCATTAATTTTAAAACATTAAATGGTTTACCTTGGAAAATTTCCACTAGTTTTTATCCAATTTTTAAGAAATGGAACATTTGATTTTTTTAGTTGACTTTTTAGGAAAAAAAAATATAATCATCTATTTTGTTTATTCTATATATGTTTTTAACCTTTTGAAACCGAGCTAGTGCAGCACTTGCACTGGTAGTACTTTTCCCTCGGAAGATGGATTGAAATGTCAACCTGGTGTTGAATCTTGACCCTGGCTATTTTCTCATGAATCCATACCTTACACTGGAGTCCCACTAGTCTGAACTAGTAGGGACTGGCTGTGGTGTTCGGATCACCAGAAAAATTGCTGTTCTCCAGGAGAAAAACATTTTTTTTGTGTACTGTAATTCCTAATATTTCACACCAAATACTGTACAATTTATTTAAAGAAATTATGTATCTTTGTACTATACTTCACAAAACTGTGTAGGATATTACTTCAAATGTGCTACAGTTTATATGCATCACATGGTATAAAGCTGTTGATGCATCAGGAAAATGAAAAAATTTCTGTGCATTATTTGGATTGACTGGGTTTGATTATAAAAACCTTAAGTTCCAAAAGTAACCTAAAAGTTTTACACCCGACGAACATTAGCTTTTGGTACAAATCAGGGCTCAAAAATTACATTGCCCAACATGCCCGGGGCATGTAAAAATTCCGATCAGGCATGAATTTTCTACCCTTACATGACGACAGTGCATGTCATTTTTTAATCAAACATTACTTTCCAAACTTTATTATTTCGACGACTTATGTAATATTTATTCGCAATGTAATTTTTTAATGATTTAGATTAACATTAAAATAACTCTCAATTCAGATATAAAGCTGTTAATTTAAATTTTTGTCTGATTAAGGCTATATGACAAATTCAAATGGTTTTATTAAAATGCAACAAAACAACTTCCGGACAAGTAAAAATTTAATTCAGGCATGTATTTTTTTAGACAAACATGGCCGGCAAGGCATGTAAAATTTTAAAGATTTTTTGAGTCCTGGTACAAATGCTGTATTAGCAAGGGTTTAAGAAGTTAGGCATTGCATGTGTTTATACCATTGTTTTTCAACTTGAGGCTTCCAATCATCGGCCGTACATTGAGAACGCTTAGAGAATTTTGAAGCTTAGAGGTTTTTCCTTAGCTTTCCACATGCTAAGGCTGGTTCCTTTGGTAGCCGGAAACCTTTTCCAAGCTTCGAAGTCCTCCGCACGTTCTCACTGTGCAGCTTGCCTAAGAGAGGTTGCTATCAGCCCAAAAATGTAAGACCAATACATGAAATGTCTTTTAAAGAGTTTTTAAATAAGTAGCAAGCGGTTACGAAAATCAAAATTGTACATATAAAATGTAGCAAGGAAGTCTAAAGGCTCTTTTACATACCTTTTGGGGGAATTGCAAGATGTTGAAAAACTATGGTTTAAACACAAAGAATCAAAAAATTATGCATAATGTAATATTCAAAAAATGAAGTCCAAGTTTAGCAAGTAAATCGAAATATTTTACCGAAATTTCTGGCTTGCTTAACCCATTAATGCCTGACGTTTTTTTAGGGACAGTCTGAAGCACACAAGAACAAGCATTTCAACGAAATATTGTTTTAATGTAATTCCTAACCAGTTATTTTAAGGTTAGGAATACATTAAAACAATTTTTTGTTGAAATGTTTATTTTGGATGCTTCAGATGTACTTTTCAGTGTGTCCCTAAAAAGGGACGGTAGGCATTAATGGGTTAAGTGCCATTCATCATATGATCATGCATTTGAATGGAAAAGTCCTGAGTACTTGTAAGTTAACTTGACAGTTGATCTTTTTTCAATGCCTTGAAATTGTGATAAGCAAAATCTGTACTATTTATTTTTTGCCGATAAGAGTTTTATTGTTATGAGATTTTAATTTTGTATGCTTTGTATGAATTTTAGCACTATTAACAAATTGTACTATAATGTGATATAAAGTAGTTCTCTAGATTTGTTTTAAGTGGTATGTTGACACAAATTTGATAATGAAGCAAACATTGTAAAAGTGATGACATTTTATTAACTTCATTCATTCACATGGCGTCCCATATTTACAAATAATATTAAAAACAAATGCTTAGGATTACACAATAAAAATTGGAAAAAATGAATACATTTCTCAACCTAAGTCAGTTGGTAAGATTAACTGGCTAGAAACAATGGTCTTTTCCAGTTGGTCCCTAAATATCATTGAATGTTAAATTAAGCCAAGTGATATACATTTGATAAGGTGGAAATTCTAAAATAACTAAATAGTTTGCCCAGAATATATTAATATTGGTGACCAATAAGACAGTAAAAGTTGGCTAAAAAAATCTGGAAAAACAACTGCAGACACACGTAAAAGGTGACAGACATTAAAATGACAGCAACTATACAAAGATAAATTAAAACACAGAAACAAGACTAGATAGAATCCCTTTTCTGAAATTTCAGGAACTTTTTAAAACTAAATCTTTTGCCATTTGCCAAGTTGCTGTTTCCTGACGGTTGATTAGCTACTGCTGAACCAATAACTGATCCGTTCGTGAGATTTTGAAAAGGGGCTCCATTTAACCTTCTTCCCTTATCAATTACTTTTGTTACTAAAGAGTTGACGTTACAGTTTTCGCACATGTGATCTGTCCTTTGAGTCGCGTGCTTTGATTTGACGTTTGAAAACATGCATCCGTCAGAATGGGAATCTGCCTTTTCAAAACAATGACTAGGAGGGTTTGAATTTTTACTTGGAACACTAGAATGGGAGACAGTTCTTTGAACTCCTTTACAGCGTTTTCTGTTTTTCTTTTTTGCCTAGACAAAAACAAAGCAATTATTTACACCCTGTTGGTTAGATCATGAAATACAAAACATAATTGTTTAATTCTTACTTTTAACATTGGGTCGGATATTGTTGGTGGTTCGACAATAAGTACCTCTTCTGCTAAAAATAGGGAGAAAAGAAAAACAATTTCACTTAAATTGGTAGTTAAAATGTTTTGCATAATTTTCAAATTTGTTTCCATTTTTAGAGTGCGCACAATTAAAATCATTGGATAGCATAATTGTTTGGTTGCCTATTTAGTTCACACAGTGAATAACTTTAGAGTGTAACCAAAATCAAATTTGGATATACTTTCATACAAGTATCTAAAATAAGCATTTTACAATACACCTTTCTGTTAAAAAAAAAAATAGATAAAGTAACTTTCAAATATTCATCATTGATTTTTACAATCAAAGGATTTTCCATGACTATATAATTTTACATTACTACATTAATTCAATTGAACTCTTGCATTTATATGACTTGCCTTGATTGCTAATTGCAAAACATTTGCCACAGAGCAAAAACAATATGCAAATTCATATTTCCATACATAGTACAAACTCTGTTTTCTGTATACACTTAAAAACATATGTGCGTTTACTATGGATACATGCGACATTTCTGATCTTTTGGATATAGTTAACCCAAGGTCACCCACTTTGAGAACCACTGTTATATGGACAAGAAATTAATGGTAGACTATTAAAACTCATAAGAAAAGATTATGAAATTGAGTGAGAGAAAATGTTTTGCCTACTCAAACAAACTCATAAATTAATTCTTTAGTCAGGCCACTTTCCATCTAAGAGTTCATATCTTTGTGCACCGAGAACATTGGGATCTGTAAAACATGTCTATCCAGTTTTAAACGCGTAACTTTGTGTGATAAAATGTTTTTCTTTTTAATTTATGCACAAATAGATATGCATGTCATTAATATTTGTTTACTTTAAAATTTTTAGAATTGCATTAACTTCTATAACTATGCAAAAAAAAATTCATTAAAATAACTTATTACATGTAGAATACATAAAAACTAGGGGGATGGAAAAAGTATTTTGCAATAACTACCATCTCCCCTCCCCTTTTTCTTTAAAAAATTAAGATTCAAAACATCGCATATTTATGTTGTTTTTTAGCCTACTTTCCCGTAAAAGTAAAAAAAAAATAATAATAAAGCATGAAAGAAGGCTTAATGTATCGTGAAAATATCGTTAAAAATCAAGAAAAGTCAAAAATAAGTGAAGTAATTAAATAAAGATTGAAAAATAAAAAATTTGAAAGTAGGGTATTGAGATGGGGAAAAAGTGTGTCTGTCTGTCTGTCGGTCTGTCTGTCCCCCCCTAATAACTTTTGAACGAATTGTCCGATTGGAAAAATTCTTTTTGCATTCGAAAGATCTCGGCGAGGACATCTCATTTCTATATTTTACTTTTTGATTTGAACAATTTTTTGTTCAATTTTGAACAGTTCAAAAATTTTTAACATTAGCGCCTATGGACAAAATTGAAGCAAATTTTGTAAACTCTGGGCACAAGAGCCAAGTTCCTATTGCAAGCTTATTGAAAGGAGTTCTCGGCGTGAAATATTGATTTGAACAGTTTTTGTTCATTTTTGAACAGTTCAAAAAATTAACACAGAGCTTACGGGGAAATTTCAATCCTATATAAATCCTGATCTAACGGACCGATTTGCTTGGAACAAACTTTATCGGAAAGCTCTTATAACGTAGAACATGTAGAAATAGAAAGTTTATCCAGACCTTACGAGCCTATTTTGCTATGAAATTTTTTGATCGGGATTTTCAAGGATATTTCTCAGTGACTCAATGAGTGAAATAATGAATGAATGAATAAATGAAAGGGTGAAAGAATAAATCAATGAATAAATGAATGAGGAAAAGAATGAATGAATAAATTATTGAATAAATGAAAATATAAATAAATGAGTGAATAAATACATGAATGCGTAAATGAATGAATAAACACTTGAATGAGGTAACGAATGAATGAATAAATGCATGGCTGAATAAATGAAAGAATGAATGAGTGAGTGAATGAATATGTATTATCCGTTGAAAAAGGTATATTTTCAATTATTAGAACTAAAGATAAATAAGAAAGAGAGAGAAAGAGATAGCTAGATTATAAATTTGAATTTGGTGTATACGGGAAAGTAGGCTCGTATAGTTCTAGACGGAACTTCTTGTTTCCCATTAGAATTGGTGACAATATCTTTTTTTTTTTATCAAGAAAGATATTGTCACCAATTTTTGCACACACACAGAACCAACAATTTATAATACACGCAAATTTTACTTCAAATTAATTTCTTCAGTCAAATTAACATGGTTAGTTATTATTAATTATAAATCTGAATAAGTTCTGAAGTTACTAGTTCTAAAACTTAACTTCAAGTTCTTAAAAAAAAAAATCTGGTTCAACATACCCAAACAATTTAAAAATGATTAAAACTTTAGTACCGAAAGTTTGCTAAGAAAATGAGCTTTAAAAAGCAGATCATCCTGTACATCAATCTTAATCTGGCAAATCATTTACAAAAATCTGACACTCAAATCTAACTCAATCTCGAGTTTTTAATACTAAAAACTCATGTTTACACAATATTTATTTGTGACTATATTTTATTCGTTTCCATTTTTCTTTTGCTTATCACCCATTTAAATTTTTTTGAAATCTGTTTCAACCATTTTCTAAGAATTATATGAAGTAAATGATTTTCAAAAGTACTAAACCATCTTTAGGAAACTAAATCAAAAAAAGTAAGCCTCATTAAAAAAACAAATTAATGAAATATATTCACATGAAGAGTACAGACAAATTTTTCTATATGAAATACATATAACATATAACTAAAAAATGCCCAGATGTATTAAATTTTTGTATAAAATTGTATTACATTTCTGAATGTGAAAATATTTTTTGCATTTCAAAAAAATTATTGTTTCAAACAAAAGTTTTCATTAAAATATAAACTTAATAAAAATAAGTATGCCTTACCCAAAGGGAATCGGCTCCCTTTTTCGTTTCACTTTCAAATGATAGCATGAAAGGTTAAGAATGAATATAATTCTTCACTTTTTTGCCTTTTTAAAAAAAATTCAGGCTAATATATATCACTTAAACTACAAATTTAAAATATATGTTGAGTCTTGGCTTGGATCAACTTAAAGAATAATTTAATTATACCAACAACTAAATAAATGAAATTTTCGGAATCTTATAAAACTAATAATATAAAAATAACTTAATCTTAAAGTAATATTTTAGTCATAAAAACTTCTTTTAACAAACAACGTTTTTTGTTGAGCTTATTAGGGAAAAAATCTAAATTATATTTATATATTAATAGCTATTTGATTCATTTTTCATTATAGTCATCTTTTAATAAAAGCATTTGCTAAAGACAAACAGCCAAGTTTAAAATTAAACAATAATCGGCTTCCGTTATCAAAAATCCTAACACTTTTATGGGTAATAACCATGAGCCCAGAAATATTTCACATTTACGAAAAACAGGACTTTGACAGCAATGTAAATTGCAAACGAAAAACCTAGCAACACAAAGTATTGTCCGTTTCAATTCAGTTTCTTAGAAAAGCAAATTAATACATATATACTTGATTGAGATGAATGCAAATATTAATATGAATCCTCCAAGCTAAATGATTTTGTTTCCTTTGGAATATATCCAAAATCAAGTGAAAATTTAAGCAAATAAATAATAATATAACTTATCCTAACTAACACTGATCTTTTTTATAAATTAAGAATTAAATCCAAGCTTGTAATACATAAATGTCTTCTAATTATTGAGCAAAGTTCAGCCCTTTTATTTTTTCCATTTCTTAAAAATTACCTTTATGTTTGCAAAAATTTACACAATATGAATACATAACAAAATACCAGCTTAAAAATGTTAGTACTTTGTGTATATTCTTATAAAAACTGCTACATACTTTAAATTAATGCCACTGTTTTTCACATTTGCATTCAATCTGTTTTCTTGAATGCAGATATTCTGATCCAAATTGCTGTAGTTTATACACAGGGATGCACTGCTAAATTTTCTAATGCTGCAACTTTAGATTTTGAAAAAAAAAAAAAAAAACTAATATAAAAAAATTAAGCACAAAATTTGCAAAAATTGCCGACACGTGTTTCGAGGTTACAAGGTCCCATTTTTTCAATGCAAAAATTGAGCTTCTAGATGAAAAACCCCAACTTTGTGCTTCATTTTGCGTTGATTTTTATTTTTACCTCGTAGCACAAAGGTTTAGATTTTATATGAGGCAAGATTTTGTGTTATAGATTGCTAGAATATGTTTCACTTCGGCAGGACATCTCTGTTGCAACATAACACAAAACTAGAGAACTCAGAATGTTAAAATGAGAAATAAGGTAAAACTTGGAGCAAATTTTACGTGAAAAGATTTTTTTTTTAAATTGCAGAAAAGCAGCATCGAACCAGCATTCCATCACCAGTGCACCCCGGTTACAAAACATTCGTTTAGAAATTCACTTCTTTTTTTATTTGTAAAAACCAAAGAGATCACAAAACAGCGTTTCAAACAAGAAATCATACTGCTTGTATATACCTGCACTTAACGCCTCCTCACTAGCAGATCGCTTCTTTACTTTCCTTGCAATCGGAGGGGTGCAGGAATCGGCAGAATTTCTTCTTTTGGAGATACGTGATGATGGTATGACTTTCTCCGTCTCCAAAGGAGGAACCTGACGAACTGAAGAGATTCGACGCACGCAGAGAGACATGATAGTGATCATTATAATAGCTTCAATAACCATGAGGCATACATGAGTTTCTACCATCTGAAAAATTATAAATTCAGTTATTGAAAAATAGCCAATTAATCAGTCTTTAAAAAAACGGCATGTCTTAAATGTTATATGTTCTCAATTTTAATAAAATGATTCTATACCACAACTACAGTGGACTTGATCACTCATGGGACCGAACAAAAGTATCCAGGTTATGGGGGTATTCATTATAGAGGAAGAATGGTGTAATACGTTTGCAGACTCGGAGTCCATTACAACAAAACACAATCGATTAAAATTATGAGAAGAACGAACAAGAAAAAGAACGGATTGCAATCAGGATCCAATCTTTTAAACTGTAATTACCACAAGGAAGGTAAAAAATGTAATCTGTTGCAAAATATTGATTATAATTTTGATTACAGACTCACAAAACTAAAATAATTTTGATTCTTCTTTTTATAAATTGGTTATTAATAATTACCAATTAAATTACACAAGTATGATGAATCAAGCATAATTAATGAACATTTCAACTCAAACGTAATCAAAAATCAGTAACTTAGAAACTATAAGATTTAAAAAAATCTATAAGGAGTGGATCCACCCAAAAAAGTCGTTTGTGGATAAAAAGACACCAGGAAAACAAATTTTTAAGATTTCATTGCAACCCTAAAGCACGTCGTGTCTGCACTTTACAATTAATAATAACCCCAAAGCACGTGCCTAAAGTTTAGTATTCATATTTATTTAACAAGGGACCGTTCATAAATGATGTCGCACTTTTTCTCACATATTTGACCCCCTTCCTCCCTTTGTCACAAAAGGTCACACTTCAACGAACCCCCCTCCCCCTTTGTCACATGTCACGATACATTGCATAAGCAGGATGTCACGCTTCTTGTTACCCCTTCCCCTTTTCACAATTTCACGAACCCCCCCCCCCCTCGAAGCATGACTTATATGAATGATCCCCAATTCAGAATGCGAACTTGTATAAAGAGAGGTAATGATTGGACAGGGTTTTAAATTGCTGTTCATATTATAGGGTGTTCAGAGTACAGAGAAGTCATCCTATGTTAAGTCTATGAAGTGCTGCCGGGGCCCTCGAGAAGTGTTCGTAATATGGGTTGTTCACATTAAGGAGTGCTCAGATAAAAGAGTCCACTCTATTCCATTAAAAATTGAAGCTTCTAACATGATTCCATACAATCAAAAATAAAATACAAGCAATTCGGAAAAACCTATTATTATCTACAGCTCTCCGTAATTTGGCAGTTTTTATAGGTGAACAGTGTAGTAGCTATTGCAATTGAGTTGTCTAGTTTCAAAACCAGCTACATCCAAAAAGTTACATTTTTCCGACGGGCAAAAAACTAATATCAAAGAAATTCAAATTTCTAGTTAAGAGCATTGGGATAGACTTAAATTGCTGAAATTTTAACACAAAAATAATTTTTCCTTGGAAGATATTTGAAGGGAAAAATAAAAGAACTGACATGCATGGTCGTTGGGGGAAGGGGGTCTGGTTTTGTAACTAACCGACACTTTTCAAACCTACTTTTTACATGATGCAGCTGCTTTTGAAACTTAAAAAAAATGAACACCATACAAAGATTACTTTAAACTATTAGAAAGTGTAAAAAGGTTGAAGTCGAAAAAAGTGGATGTATCTGGTTTTGAATCTAGACGACTTGATTGATTTATCAGCTAAAATAATTAGTATTTAATATTTTTAAATTTTCAGTTACAATATGAAACTTAAAAGTAATAGAACAAAACACCCTGAAGGTAAATTTCATTTTCAAGAAAAACTTTTAAAACCAAATACATTAGAAATTTTATAAAGTAGTAATTGTAAATACAAAAAAGAATAGAAAAAAATTGATGTGTAGAGCCAAATTTGTAATACAAGTAAGAAATGAATATTTATATGATAATTTTGTTTGAAAAAATAAAATTAAGCCTGAAAAGAAACTTTTGATTAAATATGACCATTCTTACTGTAATTTTCTATGTCATGTCAATTTTTTTTAGTAAACTTTATTGAAATAAAATATAAACAAAACAGTCTCTATAATTTGCAAAATTCTGTAACCTGCAAACTGTTCTGTTGAAGCCCAAGAATTGTAGAACAGAGGTACATGATAATATTCTGATTAATATCATAAAGTGATCAATCATAAAATATTACATCATAAAATCTATATGAAAACTTTTATATATGTGAGCTAGGGTTTACTCTTTATAATGGGCGTCATTAATCCAGGCTGTAGATACCGTTTAAAGAACATTTATTACAACTACCGAGGACACTTACATGAAAACGACTACTATTTACATTGAGAACGAGAAGATTGAGAAGAGTAACACTTATGCTGTTGCCATACAAAAACTCAATAAAACACAATACGATTACGATTAATACATTACATCCCTCCTCCCTAAGTTTTATAGTCCTTTAACCAACTCGGTGGACGCCTGTTTCTGACAGGCCTTGGAGAAGGCGAGCTCTGTTGAGGTTCACTCACATCATCTGGATCAGGAACATGAACATCATCTTCTGTTGAAGACGTTGGACTACTTGCAGCCTCATCCACAGGTGAAGACTCCTTTAAAGATTGCGGTGGCTTTTGTAGGGACACTTGAAGACTGAGCAGACAATTCGGATCGTTGTGGAATTGTTGGGCTGATCTCTTCGGGATCATCAGTCACATCTGTGACTCCTGGAACACGACTTCTCAGTTGATCAACGTGTCTTCTCCACACAAGACCATCATTTGTTTGTACTACGTAATTGGTCAAACCCAAGACTTCCGTAACTGTAGCAGGAACCCATTTCTTATGTGGAGGAAATCCTAATGCATACACAGTATCGAGAGGAGCAAACATTCTTATCTTTGTGCGATTATTCAGATTCTCACCATCCTTTTTTATGTTAATTTCTTCTGATAAATCAGGATGCAATTTGTCGAAACAGGTTTTCAGATTCCGATTCATTAGTAATTCAGCAGGAGACATTCCTGTAGAGGAACTCGGAATTGTATGTTGTGCCATTAAGAATGCTGCAAGTCTATATTCCCAGTTTCCAGAAATAATCCTCTTCAGGGAATTCTTAGTAGTCTGTACCATGCGTTCTGCTTGTCCATTTGAAGATGGGTGTTGAGGAGCAGTAGGAATGAACTTAATACCATTTCTTTGCAAAAAATCTTGAAATACAGCTGACGTGAAGGATGATCCATTATCCGAGACCAATATGTCTGGTATTCCATGAGTGGCGAATAACTTTCTTAATACATTGATGGTTGCTGACGAAACCGTAGAAGGAACTTTAAATACTTCTAACCACTTAGAATATGAGTCGACTACGATAAGAAACAAAGAATTCTGAAAAGGACCAGCATGGTCGATATGAATTCGAGACCACGGCTTCTTTGTGTTTTCCCATGGGATAAAAACCTTTGGTGGTGATTTCCGGGTTTGTTGACAAATTTCACATGAGTTGACTACTCTTTCCACTTCCTTGTCAATGCCTGGCCACCAGACATAGCTACGAGCGAGAGCTTTTGTTCTAACAATACCTTGATGAGTATTATGCAGAATTTCTAATATGCCAGCTTGAGCTCTTTTAGGAATAATCACTCTTGAGCCCCATAGTAGGCAACCTTTATGGACGGACAGTTCTAGTTTCCTTATGTTGAACGGTTCAAACTCCTTAGCTTGCTTTTCTACAGGCCATCCCCTCCATGCCCAGTTGAGAACTCGCGATAGAATGGGATCTTGAGCTGTCAGACGGGCCAAATCAGCTGATTTTAAGAGCGGTTTCTTCAGAGCTTCCAATAACAAAATTTCGTTAGGAGGAGTTTCTTCATTTACTGTCAGTGGCTGTGGAAGACGACCAAGACCGTCGGCATTAGCGATTTCTTTTCCTGGTTTATAAACTAAATTATAGTCATAAGAGCTTAACATGATTGACAATCTTTGCATTCTTGGAGATAGCATGTTAGGTATGGGCTTATTTGGAGCTAAAAGTCCTAACAATGGTTTGTGATCACTACGAATTTCAATTTTATGGCCAAATACATAATTATGGAACTTTTTTACGCTTTGGATGATTGCTAAGGCTTCCTTGTCGATCTGAGCGTATCGACGTTCAGTTTTGTTCAGAGTCCTAGAATAATAGGCAATTGGAGCTTCAACTCCTTCTTCAAGTCGATGACTTAACACTGTACCGATTCCAAATTCTGATGCATCACAAGTTAGTATGATAGGCTTCTTCTCGTCAAAATGAATAAGTAGGGTTTCTGCTGATAAGAGCCTTTTTACCCTTTCAAAAGCATACTGATGAGTTTTTGTCCAACTCCATGGTATACCTTTGTCTAAGAGACGATGAAGCGGTTCGGCTATATTTGCTTTATTTTTTAGAAATACGTGATAAAAGTTCAAGAGTCCTAAAAATGCCTGGAGTTCTTCTTTGGATTTAGGAGTTGGTGCATTATGAATAGCTTCTACTTTCTCTTTGGTTGGTTTGATTCCATGTTGATCTATATGAAATCCCAAGTACTGAATACTTGAAGCACCGATGATGCACTTTTCTTTGTTAAGCCGCAAACCTGATTCTGAAAATTTCTTCAAGACTTGTCTGAATCGATCAGTGAGTTCTTCTAAGGATGAGCCCTTGATTAAAACATCATCAAAATGAGGCAGTACTCCTGTGATACTGGATAACAATCTTTCGATGAATTGTTGAAAAATGCCTGGAGCGGAAGATATTCCAAACTGAAGTCTCTTGCATTTAAATGCTCCTTTATGAGTAACAATAGTTTGAGCCATTGCACTGTTTTCATCTACAGTTAGTTGTAAGTAAGCTTGCGAAAGATCAAGTTTAATGAAAAAACGACTACCTGCTAGTTCAGCTAGCACTTGATTTACAGCAAGAACTGGATAAGGATATTGACCTAAAGCTTTATTTAAGGTACACTTGTAATCACCGCAGAGACGAATTTCTCCATTCGACTTTAGAATAGGAACTACTGGAGTTGTCCAGTCCGAGTAATCCACAGGCTCAATTGCACCTTGTTCTTGCAATCGTTGCAATTCCTTCGCAATTTTTGGCTTTAGAGCAAACGGCACTTGTCTTGCTTTGAGCTGAATAGGGAGAATTTTCGGGTCTAGTTTAAGCGATATTGGAGCGCCTTTAAAAGTTCCTAATTCTTCCTTGAAGACGTCTGAAAATTCTTTAACAACGCTGTCGAGGTTTACTTCGCTGATGGAATGCACACCTGTCAATCCTATTCCTAGCGGTTCGAACCAATTTGTTCCTAGTAAACTTTCTCTTGTCTCCCTTGCAACCAAAATAGGCAGAGTCTCTTTGAAAGATGAATACTCAACATTAACATCACATTGTCCTAAGATATTAACCGAATTCTTATTATAATCTCTGATTTCATATGGACATTTTTCCAACTTGGGAGCACGAGTACGAAATAATTCTTTAAATGTACAATTATCGATAATAGTAACCTTTGCACCTGAATCGACTTCCATTAGAAGCGGAGAGTCATTTATAAAAACAGTAGCTTTTAATCTTGAATGATTCACATTATTTACACATAAATACTTTAACTGAAGATTTTCAAGCTCAGGAACAGTGTCAATTAAATTTGCTGAATTATTGATCCAATTTTTCTTAACTACATTTTTATTATTTGGAAGAGGTTTATTTCTACATGCCTTGGCGATATGACCCTTCTTCTTACAAACGTAACATTCAGCTTCCCTAAATTTGCACTGCGCTCTTGAATGTAAACCCCCACATCCAGAACAATTCTTTGATTTTGATGATTCTTTATTTTTATTACTTTTCTGATGCCACTTTTGCACTGAATTACTTGTCCTAGCATGTACGGGTCTCACAGATAAGGAATCAGAACTTCTGATTTCTTTGACATTCTTGCTGGCAGTTTCTGCTGCGATAGCTTTATCCAGCGCATCTGAAAACGTAAGAGAACTTTCAGATAGTAGTCTCCGTTGCAGGTTCTCGTCTTTAATCCCGCAGACCAGTCTATCACGTAACATAGTCTCGAGAGATGTTCCGAAATTTCAATGTTCTGCCAATCTTCTCAATTCCGAAACAAATGAAGAAATCGATTCTTCGTTGAGTTGTCTTCTTCGATAGAATAAATATCTTTGGAAAATTTCCGAGGGTTTAGGACAAAAATGACTCTTTACTAGTTCAATTAAATCTTTGTAAGCTTTTTTGGTTGGAATGTCCGGAGATACTAACGACCGTATAACCGAATACGTATCAGGGCCGCATACGCTTAAAAATGCAGCTCGTTTTTGGTCTTCTTTTTCAATTTTATTCGCTTCAAAATAACATTCCATACGTTCATAGTATGAGTCCCATAACAAAGGTTTTGTAGTATCGAAATGTTCTAGTGTTCCGATAGTAGCCATAATTACAAAACGAAATACGAGATGTTCTTTAATCTTGATTATTAGCAAGAAGCTTCAAAGTTCTTGTATCTTGTTTAATATTAGCAAGAAAAACTTCTAAGTCTTGGTATCACAATACAATAAACCTTCAGAATGATTCCTTAGACACTTCAAGGCTGTCTGCCTCACTGGCGCCTTTCGTTACTTTTGATAACGCCATTTCTTTCCGGCCCATTCGAATTTTCTCGACTTTTATGAAGCATCCCAACCTCGTCGCCAATTTTATATATGTGAGCTAGGGTTTACTCTTTATAATGGGCGTCATTAATCCAGGCTGTAGATACCGTTTAAAGAACATTTATTACAACTACTGAGGACACTTACATGAAAACGACTACTATTTACATTGAGAACGAGAAGATTGAGAAGAGTAACACTTATGCTGTTGCCATACGAAAACTCAATAAAACACAATACGATTACGATTAATACATTACAAAAATAGAGATTCGATCATTGTAATTTTTAAAAAATAATTAGTTACCTCTCGAAAAACAGATGTTCTCTCATTTAAAAGGAATTCAACTGTTTCAGATAAATTTGCAACTTGTAATTGTAAAGTATTCAATATCTCTTGCTGTTTAAAATCCTAGAATATAAAAAAAGAAAAGAGATTAAAATGGAGAAATTAATTTAAATTTCAAAAACAAGAACATTTACAAGTAACATTTTAATGTTTTGATTTTGTTTCCAAATTTACCGGGTTTCGTGTCGGAGGAAACCAGGGTCCGTTTTTGGGACCTTTCACAAAACTCCAGTTAATCAAAATGGACCCTTCGCAAAATTCAAATTGATTAAAACGGACCTTTACCAAAATTGAAATCATTTAAAATGGACCCTTCACAAAATTCCAAGCTTCCAAATCGTGTTTTTTACACCATAAAAATGGCAAGTAATAATAAAATTTTTCATCACTAAATGTTTAAATTTCCAATTTTCACAAAATTATTTGATCTTTCACAAAATTCTCTCTAAAATTCACAAAAAACCGACCCTGTTAAAAAATGCTGGACCGACTCCTGATTTATAATGTTCCACTTTTTCATGAGTTATTAATTAATAACAATAAAAATACTGCAGAGCATTTAATGAAAATGGAAACTAAAAATAAAATTATGCCTACACAGGTTATTTTCCTTTATTCTTAGTTGCTCTTAAAATTCATTTTAAAGTTCTCAATTTTTATTATTTCAGTGTACAATTAAAGTCCATAGCCCGAAATTCGAGTGATCGGGGGGGGGAGAGAGGGGTTAATCGACCCCGCCCTCAACTTTTAAAAATACATTGAATTTACAAATGTTTTTACGTATATTGTTGTTTTTTACCCCTAATATGCACTAAACATACGGGACCAAAATGCATAACTTTATGCGTAAAAAATCTATCAAATATAAGAAAGAGTTGGCTTACCTTTTCAGCAGCTTTCCTAGCAGTATCATTCAGCGTCCCGATCGTGCGATTGAACGCACGCTGCATTTCTTCCATTTGGCGACGATACCGTTGACTGAGCTCTTGCAAATACTGGCTGCTGAGCGACATGTTTATTTCCAGAGCCTTGATGCGGTTGCTCATCCGCATGAAGACCGATTCTTTCTGGCCGGCAGTTGCGCCAGCCGAGAATATGGCTGGCTCTACTTTCCCTTGCAGCTCGTTGCGCATGTCGGAAAGCCCGTCCTCCGGAGGCTTCGTGCCGGGCGGCATTTCGGTGGCGGAAATGACCTCTCCCGTGGCCGTGTCCTCTGGAGGGGCGGAAGTGGATTCCGACAGAAACTCGTTCAGTTGCTGCTCTTCAGAGGCCGTCAGTTCAGCAATGGTGGAGTAATCGTTGACGGCGATGCTTGAAGTTGGAACGGCCTCTGCACCCTTGTCAGCACCATCTGTTTTTGCTGGAATGGTTGCAGTAGGTCTACCCGGCACTTCCGATATGATTTCTACGGATAGCACGGGACTCTCCGAAGTATCGTTGCTGGTTTCCGTGCCGTCATCCGACACTTCATCAAATATGCTATGAATAGGTTGGATCGATGAATCTAATCTAGTTCTATCAGTCAGTGTAGATATATTAAGTACATGTTCGCCCTCATTAGTTACATTGAAAATTGTCTGTTTGTCCGACTGATTACTAGAGCCAAGAGTACTATTGATAATTATTTCGAGATCTTTGTCGGATCTGACGGGCATGATTTGGGGAGGGGGGCTTTTTGTGGGTGATGCGACAAAGGAGGCAATTGAGGCAGGTGTATCTCTCTGCTCGGGCGGTTCATGCGCGGCTACAAGTGGATGTTCTTTGAACCAGTCACAAAGGGCTTGAAACACAACTGGTCCCAGAGCGGCTTGGAAGAATCGGCACTGCGGCTGAGCCGAAGAATAGTAGCGCACTTTTGATGACATGCACTGATCGCAGCGATGGAGGAGGCGAAACATTGTGTGGTGCACCGAGAAAGATGGGGCGATAAATTGAGGCAGAGAAGAAGCATCACTTTTGATTGCATCTGAGGCATCTTCACATTTTTCTTCAGCTGAACCGATGAGCCTAAATGAGAAGAAATCATTTTAAAACCCTCAGAGATAAAACAATCAAAAGTCAATCATTCATAACCTTCTGGTTTGAAAAAATTATATCGTGGGAATTAGAAAAGCATCTAGTCATATACAGAGGGGATTGCAATCTCGTCTCAAGAATCATGAGAACTTTTGTTGAGTACATTCTTTCTTGAGAAAATGGCTTGAGTTTAGCATTCCTTCAAGTTTACACCCTTAATGCGTTCGTAATTATTTAAAAGAAACATTGAAACAAAAAAATGTTTTTTGTCTAAGGTTTCTTTATACCTAATAGTACTTTTTATATTTTTTAAAGATATAAAAATTACATTTACAATCCTTGAACATTTTTAGTTGCTCAACATCTCTCTTTAAAAAAAGGGTACTAATTTTTTAAATATATAAACGATTAATATGTCATTTAAAAATAAATATTTTTAAGGCTTAATGTTAAAAAAATTTAAGAAATTGTTTTTTTACATATATATTCATAAAGTAAGATACACCGTTTAATACTTTCATTTAGTTTTATGATTGAAAAATGTATAGAAATGCTTATTACTGTGAAATTAAAATCTCATCAGGGGTAAATAGTTCTACTTTATCTGTACATAAGTGTACAGATAAATGCTATCAGGTAAAAAAGATGGTGTCAAAATTTCTTATTGCACTTTGCATATTTATAACAGTAAAAAATATATTAAAAAATTACTCTTCAGAAAATAAATTTATTTGAAATTATATATACAGTGGAACTTGGATGATTCGAAGCTGAAGGGACCACAGCAAAACTTTGCATTATCCAAAATTTTGAATTGAAAAAGTTGAATACCTTTATCTTGGATTTTAGTCCACTGAATGGCTAAGAGGGTTATTCTGTCAGTATCAAATTTGACCACTATTATGTAAACATATTGTTTCAGAAATGTCAATGTATGTATGGATAAATTAGTAAATATTGTGTGTGTAAACTAAATATATATTTTTTACACAATAAAAAGAATAAGTTCTCAAATACATACGGAAATAGAAAGTTATATAGTAGGGTCAGTTGGGGTAATTGTAAATCAGCTTCATAACTACACTTGTGGTGGCTTTGAAAACTTAACTGCTTGTGAGTGATAAACTGGCAGCATAGGAAAGACACTGAAAGAGTTTAGTAAGTTTCGAAACAACTGTGGAGGCGTCACTATTGTTTGAAAATGGCACAGTGAAAAAAGTTGTTTAACAAAATTTGGTCATCTTACATTTTTCTCTCCAGCTCATCTACAAAAGCGATGTAAGCGGTTTCAACCATTTTTATTTGTCATATGGAAGTTGAGCTTTGAATTATTCAAAAATTCAAGGGACTAAGAGAAATCTTGAAATTAAAGAAAAATTCTAATCAGAGACATCTAAACTAAAAAGTTCCACTGTTTATATATACATACATACATATTTATATGCATACATATATAATTGATGTTCAGATGAAAACTTTCAAAAATGTAAGAGAAAGGAATGTGGATAGTAAAAATGTAACTATTTAGAAATTAAACAAATTTAGATGGCTAAGAACAATTTACATTTTCGAAAGAGAATTTTTTTTTATCTTGCTTCAATTATTATAAATCATAAGAAACAAACAATCACATTTGAACATTTTCATGAATGAATATACATACTTGCATAATTTTGTTTCAGACACGTTCTGCTGATCGATATTGCTGTCATTTTTATTTTCTGAAAATGATTATAAAAATTAATATTTTAAGAATTATTTAAAATGCAAAATTGTCATTATAATTAATTTTCAAAATTACCTCCCCCCCCCTAACAAAAAAAAAACTTTTATATATCCTCCTTTCATTAAACATAGTACACTATCACAATTTCAAAGAAACCTATAAGGAAAAGAATTTATACATTACAAATAAACAATGGAAGTAAGTCATTACAAGAATAACTGATATGAACTTCTTGTGTAGTACTAATTTATTTATTTTATTATTTTTATTTTATAAGTACTATGAATTTATTTTAAAAAACTTCTTTAATTAATACATTCCTTAGTTCACGGGAATGTGAAAAATTTGTTTACTTGTAATTAATAAATAATCTTGTTTTTTTTACATAAATATATATAGAAAGCAGGACAAAATTCAAAATTTAAGATTCAAGCAATGTATCTTTTATAAAGAATTACAAATTTAAATCGAAAAGTTAATGCTGCAATTTGAATAATTTAACGTCAAACATTTCAATGTGATTATATGCATATTGTTAGAAATATGACTAAATTGCCAGTGAAAATAACTCAAGTCAGAATGAATTTATTGAAAAATAATTTTAAAGTACAAGAAACCATAATTATTTTACTTCAGTGCATAAATAGTTTTCTTTGAGAAAATAATAATAAAGATACATATACATGATTTTATAATTACAGCAAATTAAGAAAACTAGGGAAAATTTTTAAAATAAAGCAAAAATACTATATATTCAATTCACAAAGGCAATTTAGTGCATATAAACAAATGGGTTACTATATGTTTTGATGCATTTCTCCAAAGTAGTATTAATAAATACCCTTGTTACTTCGCACGAAATGGTATAATTCTACCCAACATTCTTACAATACATTTGGGGCTCAACATGTATAAAAACATATTTTCAAACCCTTTATTTCACAAATGTTTAGCAAGAAGATACTAGCTTGTCTCTTCTTATGGACTATAAGCACATAATTATAGAAAAACAATTTACCATCTATTGGTTGCTGCTGGCCTAAAGCTTGTGCAGCCTTTTTCACAATATTTATCACTGCATCAGTAGCACTACCAAATAAATTTGTTGATTTAGCATCCTCTAGAGGTATATCTGTAACAAAGATAATCATGAAATTAAGATTAATGTACATTAAACAATACTTTAAATTTCTTGTAAATATATAAAATTTCCATTTTCACGCTTATAAGAACTGTTCAAACAATGGTAAATGTTTAAATCTTAGCACATAAATATGAGTTAATTTAAGTTAAGCATAACAAGGTAAAAATATTTAAATAAAAATACTAATGATAAAAATAATAATAAACATATTTAAGATTTTAAACAATTTTTAAAGAAAGGGAAAACAATCTATTGTGTAGTCTAAAATCTACCTCGCCTCCCAGTACCTCTTCCCCCATAATGATCTAACATTGAATACAGACCAATGACTGCAATGCAGAGCATTCATTTCTTCTTCCATGCTAGCATTTTGCAAATTGGGGAGGGGGATTTTTAATCGCAACATGGTGTCAAAAAATGTCATGGCATCAAAGTGAATAATAAAAGAATCATAATAAAAATTAATATTAAATCATAACTTTTCTTACATAATCAAAATTTGAGAAACACTTCATTTGTGTTCTAATTCATAAACAAAAATTTAAAAACAAATGTAAACTAAGTTAAATAGAAATTAGTTTGAGGGATAAATTTATACATTAAAGCCTACTGAATTATAAAAGACTTTTATATACTGACCTAACCTATCGGAATCATCTTCTGGTATTTCATGATGACTATCCAGAGTTTCCATTTCTTCATATTCATCCACCATAGAAGTTCCAAAAATGCGCACAACACTTAGAGGACAATAATGCTCTTTGCCATAATGACTTAGCAACTCTATCTGTAAAGTTTTTTTTTAATGTAATTGAGAAAATATTTGCCATGGAAAATTTATACAATTATTTAAAATATTTCCCTTATTTGAGTATTTATTTTACAATAATGAATTTAACCTGTAAAATTTGTGATTATCTATTGACTATAAGGTAAATACAATTCCACTAAAACATTTTTTTAAAGTATATTTAAAAAATAATAAGCTTAACATTGAGAGAAGAAGAAAGTAAAAACATGTCAAGCTAAAAGGTTGGATAAAACATGAAATATGAAGAGAAAAAGTAAATAAATAATTGAAAATAATTAAGAATTAAATACAAAAAAAAAAATTCTGGACTCGTAAGTAATTTTTGGCATTTGGTTCAAAATATTATTTCAATATTATCATACAATGACAATGTCCTCCTAACCAAGAAATCACACAATGATGTAAAAATCAAAACAAATTAAACAATCGAAACATGCAAATAAAATATGTTTTTTGACCACTTAAAGTATACCTTAATAAACTTTCCAAAACCTTCTTGCTTCAGCTCAAAGCTCTGTAGAATTCTTTGCTCGGCTGCAGTAAAACTTCCTAGTTGCACCCAATCTCGAGTGGGAAAATTATCACTGGAATAAACTACAAAGTCTTTTGGACAGGATGAAAACAATTCAAAATTAGCCAATTCAATCTAGAAGAAACACAATGAAGTAAAATTAGTAGGGAAAATAAAAATAAATCATCACAATATCAAAAACTTTTTTTGGTTAAAATGAAGGATAGCGCAGGGTGTCCAATGATGTTTAAAGGTAAACAAAAAGCATTAGTATTAGTAAATACTAAATATAGCAGCCAAATATTTAATGCAAAATTAATATTAGTAAAATCTAAAAAAGTGTTTCATTGGGAATTTTACTCATCTTAATGCACATATGTGTTTAAATCAATGGTAGTTGTATCATATTTTACAAATACAAATACAAAAGTGACAACCAGCAACAGGCTCAGGGCCCAGCTAGGCTGGTCCTAGTTAATTTAGCAGCCCCCAAAGAACATCAAGAGCTTTTTTAAAAGTTTTTACCCCATTGCAATTAACAGTCGCTTCCGATAAACTATTCCAACTGCCTACAACCTTATTGAAGTAGTAGTTTTTCCTAATTTCAAGATTAGCCTGATATTTGAAAAGTTTAAAACAATGACCTCTGGTTCTACTTTCAGCACATAGCTGTAGTCCATCAACATTTCCTGTTTTAATGAATTTAAACAACTGAATCATGTCCCCTCTGACTCTCCTTTGCTCAAGACTATACATATTGAGCCTTTTAAGCCTAACCTCATAATCTAAGTCTGAAAGACCACTTACCAATCTTGTAGCCCTCCTTTGAATCCTTTCCAATAAGGTAATATCCTTTTTTAGGTACGGAGACCAAAACTGAACAGCATACTCCAAATGAGGTCTTACCAAACTTCTGTATAATGGCAATACAACTTCCCTAGACCTGTTCGAAATAGCCTTATTGATAAACTCAAGCATCCTGTTAGCTTTGTTACTTACTATGCTACACTGCTGACTGGACTTGAAGTCATGACTAATCAATACTCCTAGATCAACAACTGCTTCTGCTACCCTAATGACAGAACCTTGTAAATAACAGGTTGCATGTTTATTCCCATGACCAAAATGAAGCACTTGACATTTCCCAATATTAAAAGACATACCCCACTTAATTGCCCACCTAGAAATTTGATTCAAATCCTCTTGAAAGTGATTGACTTGTTCCTCCGTGTCCACAATTCCCATGATTTTGACATCAGCAAAAATATTGATGTTCCCAGAAATACTCTGAGTAATATCATTAATAAAAATAATAAATAATATTGGCCCTAGAACTGAACCTTGTGGAACCCCACTCAAAACATCAATCCACTGAGAATAATTGCCCTTCACTACTACTCTGTTTCCTCCCAGTCAGCCAATTTTTAACCCAAATTAAAGTTTTTCCACCAATACCAATATAAGCAAGTTTTCTAAGAAGAGCTTCATGCGGTACTTTATCAAACGCTTTCTGAAAGTCAATGTAAACAACATCTACACACTTTTTATTATCTAATGCCATGGTAACCTTGTCATAGAAATGCAACAAATTAGTTGTACAGGACCTACCCTTTCTAAAACCATACTGAAAATCAGTCAACACTCCATTTGCCTCCAGGAAATTCACTATTCTGATTTTTATCAGAGTTTCAAAAATTTTACAAAGAACGGAAGTAAGACTCACAGGCCTATAATTTCCTGCCTTAGTTTTAGACCCTTTCTTTAAGAGCGGCGTTATGTTTGCCAGCTTCCAATCCACTGGCGCAGTCCCCGAGTTATATGAAGATATGAAAATAGACAAGACAACGTCCACTAATTCCTCTGTACATTCTACTAAAATTTTAGGATAAACATTATCAGGTCCTGGAGCCTTATTTGCTTTAATCTTTTTCAAATGAAACAACACATCATCCCTAGAAAATACAAAATCCTCAAGCTGTGTATTAGCTTGCGTCTCGCTTATGTCAACCGTTGAGATACAGTTTCTGTTAAATACACTGGAAAAAAAATTGTTTAGAATATCAGCAATATCTCCCTCATTTTGAATCAAGTTCCCGTTCTCATCCACTAGTGGGTCTACCTGAGTATTACGAGCTTTTACGAGCTTTTAATATAAACATTTTAATATATATATGATATTTTATAAAACAATAATGCAAGAAAAAACACCATATTGAATGAAGTGTTGTATTTTGTGGCAATAGCTCTCTTCAATTTTTAAATGTCAAAAAATATTGTCAGAGCATAAAATCTAAACAATCACCTGTGAAGCTTGTACTGTTTCACACAATTCAATAACGAACCAAATTTTCGCTTTGCACGGATTAAGCATGTATTCATCAACTAATTCGTTTAAGATACGGCTGGTTCCTTCTGCTTCAGAATTTGCAGCAACTATTTTGGCACCACATTCATAGGAAGAGTAATTTCGTCTGCGTTTTTGACTAGAAATTTTTTTCCCGGGAGGAGATGGAGAAGGCATTTTTTGTCCTGCAAAGAAAAAAGAATTACCTTATTATGCAAAGTTTATGAAATTAAAATTTAAAAAAAAAGAGGTTTTGCATTTTTGCTGCTTAATGATGAAGTGGAGATGAAAATGCAAACTTCAAGGGCGAACTATAAACTTAAATTTATTATTTGCACAAAACTTCATTGATGGCAAATCAACAGAAAAAAATCAGAAAGCTAAATTTTTTATGAGCATATGACCAAGAATTAGAATTAGTAAAATATTTAAATGACATACTGAATCATAGTAGAAAAAAACAGCTTTTGCACACAATAAGAAAAAAAGAGAGCCAATGTATCTAGTGTCATTGGTGTAGGGAAAAACAATTTTTTTCAAGTAAGAGACACTTTTAGCAAGACTTCACAAATATTCATACAAGTTACGAATCATTCATAAATATTGTCATTGTTTGAGAGGGGAAGGGGGGATCATGAAATTCTGACAAGGGGAAGGGTTTATGGAACATAGTGTGGCATGTGACAAAGGGGGAAGGGGGATATGTTAAAGTGCGACATTTTGTGACAAAGGGAGGAGGGAGGCCTAATATATGGGAAAAGCATGACATCATTTATGGACGGTCCCTTATTAAATATTAATTCAAGATGTTATTAGAAAATAAAGTTAATAATAGTGGATTCAGGGAGAAGGGATACCAGAGGTAAACAAATCAACGTGACACTTGGCAATACCATTGCCTGCTTGGCACTGGGAAGACTGGAAACAGTGCTAATCAGACAAGCAAAATATTTTTCCAGAATTGCCAATTCAGCAAGTAAATCATAAAGGTGGTAAATGTTGGAGACAAAACAGCAACCCCCTATGTTTAGTTCTGGTATCACTTTTTCCTGAATGCAGTGTAGATACAAAATTTTGTTTTCATTAAAAAAATACACAAATAAAGCTTTTTTTTTTCTATGTCTAAGTACAGACATTTCATTTCATAATTTTTTACACATTCAAAAAGTAAAATATGACAAATTTTTGATGGAATATTTTTATTGGTCCTCTTTATTCGATAGGATGCAGTTCCTTTGTGCATGGCTGCCTGCGATCATGTAGCGCCTGTCCAAACGGGCGAAAAAGTGCGTGCAAGCAGAACTTACATTTTCTGCCACTTCAGTCAATTGGCGCTGTTAGCATGACCTTAAAAGCGAGGATTTAAAGGTCTAACCATAGCAATATCATCGCGTTAAAGGCTTGAATATCAGGACGGATAAACATTTAAGTGTGGAGGGCAAAAGTAATTATCAAAATACGTTGCAGGGTTATGTATTTGCCATTAAAACGTTTTTAACACAGAGGAAAAAATAAAAAGATCGTTTTTTTGGTAGTAACACATGCAGACCTTGAAGCTGCTCGTTAAGATACAACTTTTCATACATACGTATACTTTTATATATAATGAACACAGAGAAATTTTTCTTCGCAATTTGCTGATCATATTATGCTTTCAGATATAATTTTTGTTTTGAACTACAATAATTGCGCATAATTTTATGAAATACATATATCCTCTCATATTGTGTAGCACTTTAGTCTTTAAATGGTTATTAGTTACTTTATTATTAAGCAATTTTCAATACATTCATGTTAATGCTATTAAATAACAGCAGTAAAAAGAAAAATGACATAGGTTATGAAAAATAGTTATTTTAAATATATATGTTAATTGAATTGTTTCAATTCCATTTATTGTAAATTTAATTATTTCAGGAAAGTGGAACAGTTAGTTTGTGAAGTGACTTAATAAATAAAGATTAGTTGAACAATTTTGTTATTTAACAAATGATTAATGCAACAATTTTTTATTGTTATTGACAGACTAATAGCACAATACTAATAACTGATATTGCATTGTATAGTATAGCCGAGTTCAGTTAACTGCAACAGATGGATTATCATTTAACAGTGGCGACTTTTTTTTGCTGGTCTCATCTAAAGCAATTACACTAGTTAAATATTTAGAATAAAATCCAAAAATATTAAGTAAGAAAGGTCAAAGATTAGGCCTTTGTAAAAGAAAACGCTTCAATAAAATAAACAATCAAGAGGAAATATTTTCAAATATTACAATTAAGTACAATAAATGAGAAATTAAAAATAATTACTTTAAACGCTTCATTATATGCAGTTCAGAGTTACCAAGATTATTTTTAAAACTTGTAACTGACAATACATGGGTGCCAATCCCCTAAGCAATATGGTACATACTAATAAGTACGAAGTCCTCCAAAAATGACAAGCCCCCAAAAGGGCTAAAACTCGATGAAAACATGCCCCCCTGTCCAGGGGTGTCAAAAATTTCATAAAAAAATTTAATGGCGCAGTCTACACCATGAACTTCCTTCGTGGGCACCCCTGGATAAGAGCAATTTTTCTTTAAATTTCCCTTTAAACATTTTTATTTAGATGACATACTCCTTGACAGCAAAAAACAAATGAGTATTCTCAGTCGCGGGTGGGGGGGGGGGGGGGAGGACCGTCTGCCTACTTTTTTATTTTTCACTATCGTCCCTCACCTTTTCAAAAGCCCCCTCCCTACCACTATTTCATTACAATAACTTATGCTCTTATCTGTAAGCCTCCCCCCTCCCACCTCTTTTTTTCTTTTTTTCTGGACTACACTGAATATTCTCAATTTTTATTACCAAGACTTTGCAACCGGCATTTCTTTGATGAATCCGCCAAAAGCTTTCGGATTCTCTGATTTTCTGTAACCTGATTTTCCTTAAATCCTTTCTTAAATTAATTTTTCCCGACTTTTAAATTAGAAATCAGAAATACGCTTTAGGGGTCATTCATAAATGATGTCACGCTTCGAGGGAGGAGGGGAGGTTCATTAAATTGTGACAAAGTGTAACAAGGGGAGGGGTGGGGGTAACAAGAAGTGTGACAGCAGACTTATACAACATAGCGTGACATGTGACGAAGGAGGGTAGGGGGTCCGTTGAATTGTGACATTATAGCCGCGTTCACATGGCATTCTTATAACCCGCTTGTACCCTGCTTATCACCGCATTCCGTTTTTTTACCGGGTAAATGGTGGGTCTAGTTGCCTCCTGCCCAAGAGCAGGATTTTTGCGGGGTTTCTACCCAGCATGCCATTCGCGCAGCACTCTCGATTCCCCACGAGTTAACTTTTGATTGACAATTTGCGCGTTTCGTATGGTGTGCCCAACTTGAGGATTTTAAATGAAATAGGTTAAAAGTACAGCAATAAAAATTATTTCTTACTTGTAATTTTTTCTATGTTTATTTTTCAATTTTGTGTATATCTTTTGTCATCTCTAGATGTAATAAATTTAAGAAAAATTAAGATGAAAAATCCTATGATCTTGTACGTTTCCATACATGTTAGTACTAAGGTAGAAGAGTATTGTTACTTTTATTGTTTCATTCATTATTGAAAAAGTAATTTCTTATCTTGAAACGCAGAAATAATTTGTCGTACTCATCATAGTGACATCGGTTTGTTCATTTTTATTAGTTCATGTCCTTAAATGTCTTTAAAACTAAGGAGTAAGAAATACATAAAGGTTTAAACTTTTAAAAACGTATCTTTTATTTTTGGAAACGACACATGCATGCGATTAATATGTAGGCATAATTTTGTTGGCTGTGCCATATCAGGTTTTTCTTACACAACCCTGTGGTGTTTATAAATAAAACTAACCGGGTTAGAAATTACTGTTCAGAATTTTTTTAAAAAGTAATTGAGATTTTCAAAATTACTTATACATAAATAATGTACATCAAAATAAAATAATTTTTGGAAAAAATAGAACCGACTTTAAATTATAAATTGCACTAAAAAGTGAAAAATAAATTAATTCTTTAACACCGATACGATTTTTAAATATAACTTTTGAAGCCTGCGCACAATTACCTAATTACCATTACGTCATGTGTTACTTTACATTGAAACTGTTATAAGCTCTGGGCCATTTATATTTGTAATTTATTCATGATTACAAAAGTAATCATGAATCAAAACCTATCATGATTTTGCACCGACTTCAAAAGTTATGTTTAAAAATCGTATCGATGTTGTTTAAACAATTAAATTAGTTTTCACTTTTTAACGCAATTTATAATTTGCAGTCGGTTCTATTTTTTTCCGAAAGGGACTTTATTTTATAATTTTTGGTGTAAACCCATTGTTTACATAAATATTCTATTTTTAAAAAATCCATATCAAAAGGCAAACCTTCTTTGAGTGAATGGCACTGAAAACTAGTCATTTGAATGATAAATTCCGTTTGAGCAACCACCCTCGATGGATTAAAAAAAAAATCAAAATCTTGAAAATCGGCTCATCCTGTGAGATGTTATGGGTGGACAAACAAAAAACCGATATCCATACGGTATGAATATATAACCTCCTCCTTTGTGAAGTCGGTTAAAAAAATAGAATATAATAATTATCTGAATATTCGGCAATTTCTCCTAGGCCGAAGCCGAATATTAAAATTTCTAGAAAATCGTGGTAATAGAAAGTATTTTCTAAATTTTAAAAGTACTCACCAAGTAAAACACCAATTTCACACAATAATCTATGATGTATGATTTAATTCTGTTTAAGAATCCAGAACTACCTAAAATTAATGTATTTTCTGTATTGTTTTGAATGCAATAAAATTGGTAAGCATTAGCATTATTTTACTAATTTCTAAATTCAAATTAAAGGAATACTATTGTTTAGAATGTTTACCTTGCTCCAAATAATTTCATGAAGATATTTTAAAAGCTATAAAAGTATATTTTTATTTTATGGCTTTTTACATACCTATTTTTACAAGATCTATTAAAATTTAATGCATTTAACTGGAATATATTTTTTTAATTTAAAAAGCCCAATAACTTATGCTATCTTAATATTCATGATATGTTCTAGGCATTTCCCATTGCTATCTTGCCCAATATTCACAATAAATCAATTTACTCACACAAAGTCTGCCTTCCACTGTGCTACTAAACAAAATAAAAGTCTCACATTCTTCATCATAATTAACTATTGCCAGCATTTGTGAGCAAATGCTAAGTATAAAATACAATATTGTAACTGTATCAAACCTAAAAGCAATGTTTAAAAAAAGTAGTTTTTTATAAATTATTTTTATTTATTAAAATTATATACTAATGTGTTCTTTTACAATTAATGCAATTTTAAATGCTTAAAATCTACCAATTTCTTAATTTTTGTACATTTCTACCGTAGCAGAACTATTCGGCCGAATAATGATCAGTATTCGGAAAGACCGAATATTAGGCTAAATCAAGAAACGTCTATTTGGGCAGGCCGAATACCGAATAGTGGCCGAATATTCGTTGCATCTTTAACACACACACATATATATATATATATGAAAATGCAGAGCTTTGAACGGTCTTTCCCCCTTTATTTAAGATAACAATTCTCCATTTAATTCAGTTACACTCCCTGCAATAAAAAAACAAATACATAACGTTGCATTTTCGGTTTTAATAAGAACACACGTAGCTTGAATCTTGATCATTTCTATTTTTCAAATACATCATGAACTTTATTTGTTGTCTGATTATATTTGTCGATAAGTCATTTGGGTGTCATAATTAATTCTATATTTGGAATTAATATTCAATTGTCTCATAAACGATGCATAACCACCACCTGTACATAAAATAAAATGTCTTGATATTGATTGCTAGATGTAGCATATGTATGCAATTGCCAATATTCTGGTTAATCAGTTTGCCCTTAGCAACCTTGTTTGCTTTTAAGATATTATGAGCAAAATGTTTGTAAATATTCCTGAATCGTAAGAAAAAAGCAACGATCTTTCATGCTCTTAATTCACTTAGAACACCTCTTTCCTTTTTCTTTAAGAAAAATGCATTTTTTATAATGCAAAATCTTAATTTTCAAAAGAGACATCATTTCGTATACTAGATTTCAGCTCTTACAAAAAAGCATTAACAAAACAATGTAAACATGTTAAACAAAAGCAATTATATGTAATTTTTAAATCGTGAATCCAATTTTTTTTTCAAAAAATCAGGTCTAAAACATCCTCAGCGGAGTCTTTCCCTAGAATTTGTTTTAAACTGTAACATTCAGAAAAGCGAAAGCAAGAAAACGGCAATAGCATGCATAAAAATTGTAAACAGTGCGCAAAGGATGATGGGTAAAACCGCTTTCCGAGACAAAACCTCTTTTCTCATGTGAACGGGGTTTTTTCTAAACGGGTTTTTTCGGAATTGGAGAGGGGATTTGCGGGTTACAAAAGTGCCATGTGAACGCGGCTTTTGTGACAAAAGGGGGAGGGGTCAAATATATCGGAAAAGAGCATGACATCATTTATGAACAGTCACTTAGATAGTTTATTTACTTTTCTGTTTTAAGACTCTATGGTGTAAAAAATGGGTGTACTCATGAACGCGTGGAGAATCAACAACAAATTTTAGAGGGAAGTCTCCCTTCCGTTTAGATATTTCAATTGTAGCCCCTGTTCATGTAGTGCGAGTTTAATTTTAAAAAGGTACATTACTAGATTTATAATAAAGATTCTCTCTCACTCATTCCACTTTTAGCTTTATCATTCTATTCAAGCATAAGAAATTTAAACTTCTCAGAACAAAAAAAAATATTTAAAAGCTTAATCTAGACATAATATGAAGTTCAAAGTTTAATTTTCAGTTTAAAAAAAGTTAATGAGCGGACCAACGTTCTTATAGCGCAAGTTGCAAAAATTACTCCATACACATGTTTTGGAATTAAAAGGAACACCTTTATCAATGCACAAAGATTTGACCTAAAAAATGTAAGTAATCCAAGTGAGTGTAAATCACTCGAATTACTTGCATCCAGATGCATACAGCTCTATTCATTGATAAAAGGATTCCTCTTGTCCCGAAATATATTTTCTGAAGTTTGGGCTATAATGACATTTGTTTTCTTATTAATAATCTGAAGTACAAATAAATAAAACCAATACATAAATAAATAAAACCAGTAAAGTTCGAGACATAAGGGGAAAATGCAAATGTCAGCCCTCACTGGTTAAAAATATCATCTAAAGCATCAAACTCACGATTTCTATTTGTAGAGTAATTGAAAAGGTGACATGGAGTGAAAAAACAAATAAAATATATGCATATAAACCAAACGTGAATTTAGTAAATCCCTAAAATTATAAAATGTATGCATTCACTAGTTTAATGCTTAGAAAAACACTCCATTGCTTTCTGTCGTTTTTATTTCACTTACGATGAAAAATTTCTTTAAAATAAATATATATATGTTAGACATAATTAAACATCGGGAGACATATTTCCGATCAGTAATGCATAAACTAAGAATTTACCAAAAGAAATCTTTATGATGCATGCTGCAAACCCGGCAAAAACAATGCTTTCGTAATGTATTTCCATACAAAACTAGTACATGCTTGCAGCGCACCAGTGAGGAAAAAAATAACTATCGTTTGAACGCTTATTCCTTTGTTCTGCGGCTGCGTCTGGACAGCCGCTATATGATCGCAGGCAGCCACGCTTTGAGAAACTAAACCCAATCCTTTATCACATTAAAGATAATATATTGCATTCCGACCATTACCTCCTTTTTCTTGCTCAGCCAGCATCATTTTCTTCCACTCATCAAACGAAGGCATCCCATCATACTGAGGTTGTTGATGTACATTATCCTCTTTGGGTGGCGACGATTCAGGCTGCTTTTTTGTTGTTGATGTCACAACAGGACTTGAAGCAGCAGGAACAGAATCAGCAGCTGAAGCTTCATTGACTTTAGAAGGACCAGAAGCTGTTGTATCATCACTTGACGAGGATGAAATTTCTTTTTGTTCATCTCTACTGAGCTGGACAGTTTCTGAACTAAAATATAAATACAATAAAAATCAAACAAGAATATTACTATATAATCATCCCACCAGAGAAAAACAGCTCATACTTAAAACCAAAAATGAATGTTCATACAAATTTTCATTTTTAATCACAGTGTAACTATCATACATTTTCATAAATAAAATTTCTCAAGTTAAAAAAAATGCAAATTTTTGGTAATAAAATTTTTTAGAAAATTTATTAAACATTACAACAGAATAAGTTGGATTCACTTAAAAAAGCACTTCTTACCACCTCTTTTCAATATCTTTTACAGCTATTGTAGGAGGTGACTGAGTTAACACAGAAGCAATAGTTTTCTTTTTAATACTGATACTGGTTTTGTCTCCCAAAGTTTCCAAGTCTTGGCTATAATAAATGAAAAGCAATGATGAGTTGCATTTTAAAAATAATCATAATTTTACAGTAATTATTAAAAAAACGACTATAACAAAAAAAATTGCACAATTTTAAAGCCAAATCTTAATAACTAAACTTTTAAAAAATCATTTCAGCTATAGCAATACTCTATTGATATGCATCTCTAATAAAGTTTTTGAAGGTAGAAAATGTAAAGCGAGTGTGCACCACAGGTGAAACCACCATCATTTTTTTCTCAATTGCAGTCTTTTTAGAGTTAAACCCTTTAGCAACTAAATGGCTTATTACTGCATTGGCTAATAAAATTGTTCATCATTTGCAGAAATTATTGCAGAGTTTTTTCCATGAAATGAAAAATATTTATAGCATTTATTTCTTTAAAACTAATGAAAGTAAATTTCATTTAATACTGTATTTTTGTACTCATCTACAAGTAGTTTTGCTACAAATATATATATATATAGGGGAGCACTAAACAAGGGGAGACAAACTGAACTGGTAATCTCCCCTCCCCCCTGAAGGCTCCAAATATCCAGGTTCTACCCAATTTTTTTATATTTGCAGTCCGATCCAGCCACTGCACTGAAGACCCAGTTATCTATCTTGGCAAGATTGGCATCCAGCAGGATATTTTAAGAGTAAACACCGAGTTAAAGTTCCCTTTCAATACAAAATTTGATTAATTAACATGTTATGAAAATATATATAAATTAAAAACTCACAATGGATTTGAAAGCTTTAGGATGTCTATAAATAGCTATAGAACTTACAGGATTCCAACATCAGAAAATCGGATATCTGGTAATGGTTCATCAAACGAGGGATACCAAGTGTCTGAAATTTAACAAAATCACTATCTGAAGCATCCCAAGACCTGAAGTGCCCTTTCACCACCCCCAAGCAAAGTCCAGTACATTATACATAGGGGCCGTTAGAGCGTCGGACTTCCACTTGGAAGGTTGCGCGTTCGATACCCGCTGAAGACCCACCATGTACACTTGGAGGATACGTGTATGTAAAATCAGTGGACCCCACTACCTCACCTTGTGCGCAATATATATGTCATTATGTCATATGAACATTATATATGTCTGCGTGTGAGTATACTGCATATATACTTCTTAATTAACCAGACTAGTAATAAAGAGTGGTAATCAAAAAACAATTGAACGCAAAATTTCAATGTTTTTCCTTCCTGGCAATACAAAGTGTTATGCTGAGATGGAAAACATTGAAATCCCGCATGCAAATGAACTCTCCATAAATGGACAGTTTTAGCATTTAAATTAAGAAGTGGAATGAATAAAAAATCATTTATAAATAAATATATATTAATCTCTGTGCTGATCTGCAATGAGCTGATATTTTGACATTTTACAGAAAAAATGCTTTAAACAAATATTGCAATGTAAAATTCTTACTTTTCATTCTTATTTGAGTTCTCTGATTGAAAAGTTTCTGTATTTTTGTCATCCGCATCATTTTTTATCTGGAAAGAAATCATACTTCAATAAAACATAAAATGAAAACTTAAGTCTTTCAAGCTGAACAAAAATTATAGAATGGTCTTAAGAATTGAATTTCATTTTATTTATTTATTTCCAAAGGATGAAAAATTAATGGCAATTTTTAAGAATGTTTTTCGTATTACATTAAATGCTTATTTAGTATTCGTGTAATGCTTCTTAATGACGCATTATGACTAATTGGATCTTGTTGCATTTTTTCTTGTTCAAGAAGGACTTATAGCTGAAAATACACTTCGTCTTAACAATAAATGAATTTCATCGAAAATGAAACCAAAAGCAATTTATAAAGATTTCATAAAATTGTTTATCATTCAATATATTTCCGCATCATAGTTCCGTTCTTTAACTGTAATATGCAATTGCAAAGTGATAACAGTATTCAGAAATGAAATAGATATTTCCCCTTTTTGATGAACTCCGAAAGCATTCCTATGTATTTCCTTAGTATAATGGAATGTTAAAATAGCAGAGTTTACCACAAAACTATTTTTAGAATATAAGATGAATTTATATACATTAAAGTAAAATGCTGAATGTTTGTTTCCAAACAAAATTAATAAAAACCCTTTAAATGATAGCTGCTGATAACTTTAGGACATTTTTTCCCTTCGAATTTTACATTTAGAAACACTGATTGAATTTAACTGGATATTAAAAGCCATACAAAACATAAAAATCAAAATAAATATCAATACTTCATCTTCAAAAAGGGGGAGGGGAGCAAAGAAAAAGGAACCGAAAGGGAAAAATAATTGCAGGAAAAAGTAATTTTTGTCTCATTTAAAGCATTAAAATTTTAATGTTCAATAAAAATCAAAATGTTTTTTTTTTTTTAATGCAAAGAACATTATGTAAGTTTTTAGAATATATCACTTCCCTCGCAATAGCTTAAGATGTGCCAAAAAGAAAAAAGCAAGAGGAAAATAATATTTTTTCCTTTATTTGCTTATGCCGAGAAATAAAATTGAAGTGTAAATGCAAATCCATTGAAGCTCATTTAATTATTTAGAAGCAAAATTTTGAAATTTGTGTCAGTAAATTTATAATATAGAGTTTATACAGGCGTGCCCACCAGGAGGGGGGGGGGGGGGGTCCTGGTACAGCATACACCATTGAAATTTTTAGTTGGGTTCAAAGGGTTTTGGATTATTTTTGAGAGGGTCACTGTTTTTAAGGGGGTCCTGTAGCTTTTTAGGGGATGCACAATTGCTGTGAGGGGTGAGCTCCCCTGTTTTATAGGGTAAAAAAACTGGTGAAACCAAAACAGGACTATTATAATGTAAGCAACTAAAAAATAAACATACCTCTTTTTCAGATTCACTATATACATATTCTACACTAGGCTGTACAATTGATTCTTTAGTTATTTCTATATTAAGCTGAAAAAGAAAAGAACAACATTATTTTGAACATAAAGTAATATTAAATGTTAAATTATAAAAAATATTTTGAAGGGAGCAAAAGGGAAAGCGGTTAACTTTAGGGTGCTTCCTGCAGCAGAGCTATGGCACTAGGTTCTATGGGTCATGAGGTGAGAAGTTGATTTAGAGGTTGTCCATGACTTTTCTTCACAGAACTCATCCTTCATGAGCAGGGACGTAACTCAGTTATTTTTCCAATAGGGGCAAGACTAGGCTTTAGCGCCCCCCCCCCCCCAAACATACACACAGAGAAACGCACACGTACTTATAATATACCCACACACACTTAGTCAATTTAGCGCCGCTAAAATCTGGTGCACGGGCCTGCCCCCGCCCCCCTCCAGTTATGTCCCTGTTCAAGTTCATAAGGAGCTATCAAAAGAAAAGTTTTTCAAACACCGACCTGAATTTTTTGATGATTTTAAGGAAGGAACAAGATAGGAAATAGACATCATTCTACCTGAGCTAACCTACAGTGACGTGTTTCCTGGAACCTGTTCAGCAATGTATTTCCAACAATACCCACCATTTATGTGACATAATTATCAAAATATTAATTTAAAAAAAAACATTTTTATATATTCTTTTCAAATATATTTAGTTTTTTTCAACTTAATTTTTTTCATTCCTTTTCAAATTATAAGAGATCTGTATGCTGCACTCTGTATTATTGACTGAGTTTCAGTGAAATGTTTCCCTGTTTACTACTATAGTAAATTTTACAGAGTAGATAATGGGAAATTGTCCAACGCACCAATAAAACTAGACTATTTGTAAATTATCCTTTTTTTTTTTTGGTTCAAGGGTTTTGTTTAGTACTTGTTTCAAGTCCCAAAATAAGCTTGTAAATACATTTTTAATTATTTTAAATACACCTTTTCAACAGTTAACACATTCAATATGGAAACAAAATAAATCTCTTTGAATTAAAAAAAGAAACTATACCAAAGTCGTTTTATCCAACTGCTAAGCATAATGTTTTTGCAATGTTCACTTATCAACAGGGTTGGAAAAAAAACGGGTTTTTTTCAAAAAAAACCCCCCAAAAACCAGGTTTTTTTGGTTTAAATTGGGTTTGTTTGGTTTAAACCAGGTTTTTTTGGTTTAAACTAATGCAGCACTTTTAAAGCTTTAGGAAATTATTAAAAAGATTAGTTATTGTGTGTTATTGTTCTATTTGCCACTATTTAAAATAAATAGTTGATGTTTCTTTAAAATATCAATTAATTTTAATTAATTTCTTGTCAATATAGTAAAAAGAATCAACTTTATGTAATACCAAGCCAAAAATTCTGTATAACAATGATAGCTAATTTGTAATATTTTAAAAGTGAATGTTGATTAATGAAATTGGGAATAAATAAATGATTATTTATTATTAAAACTTCAGTTTTAACTATAGGGATGTAACAAATAGTGATTTGGCCAAATTACGGAATATTAAAATTTCTAGAAAATCGTTGTAATAGAAAGAATTTGTCAAATTTAAAAGCATTCACAAAGTCAAACACCCATTCCACACATTAATCTGTTCTTGTTTGTTAATAATCTAAAACTATCAAAAATTAATGTATTTTCTGTATTGTTTTGAATGCAATAAAACTGAGAATTTCACCCACAAGTGGAATGGAAATGACAGGTTTTAATGTAAGCATTAGCATTACTGTACTAGTTATTTAATTCAAATTAAAGAAATACTATTGCTTAGTGAACTTTTACCTTGCTCAAAATAGTTTTATGAAAATATGTTAAAAGTTATAGAAGTTAATATTTTTATTTTATGGGGATTTTTTACATACCTGTTCTTAAAAGTTTTTTTAAAATTTAATGCATTGAACTGGAATATACTTTTATTTTCAAAAACACCAATAACTTATACTATCTTAATATTCATGATACATTCTAGGCTTTTCACACTCTCTTACCCGATATCCACAATAAATCAGTCTAACCAAACAAAGTCGGACTTCCACTTTGTTAAAAATGACATAATAAAAATGCTAGCTTTTGGAAACGAATGTTAAGTATAAAATACAATATTATAACTTTAAAATCTGTTTTTGTTCAATCAAACCAAAAACAAAGGGTTAAAAAAGTAGTATTTCTTAAATAACTATATACTATTATATTTTTATAACTATTATTTTTATTTATTAAAACTATGTACTAATGCGCGCTTTTGCAATACCTATAACAGAATTTTTAATGTTTAAAATCTACTACTTTCTTTAAGTTTTACATTTCTACCGTAGCAGAACTATTCTTCCAAACAAAAAGTCCATCAATATTTGGCCAGGCCGAATTTGACCTTAGCGAATATCTCGGCTTGGTGATGAAATAACTATTCGGCCAGGCCGAATATTCGTTACATCCCTAGTTTTAACTTGCATTTTAATATTCATTCAAGCTGGAATTATCAGGAACATAGCATTTCTCCACGTGTTTCTTCATTCGCAGAACCTTGGCCTTCAATTTCTTTATTGCATACTTTGCAAACTGCTGTTGCACCTTTCCTATTTTATTTGATTCCTCTTATCTGATTTTATTTCAGTAAAATTAATCCAAATTTCATGTTTTTTCCTGCCTGACCCAGACATTTTTATAATTTAATCTTTGTGAATTTAGCTATTTGCATGGGTGAAAGTAAGAGGATTTCAAAGGACAGAAGTTAAAATAAATTTCCCTAACTCCAAAAACATGCATTTTCTAGAAATTTTGTTTGCATTGCATATATAAATTAATTATCTCCCCAAACCCTGGATAATAGATTAATATTAGCAATAACAATATTTAATAATTAAGGTGGGAACTCAAGTCGAACATTTTAAAAATCATTCCTCAAGTATTTTAACAAATTACTAAATTTTCTATAATTAGCAACATCATAACATATTAAGCTTTTAAATGAAGAAATCGGAAAAACATTTACAGCACATTTAAATCTGTATTAAAATACTTTAGTTCTAAGTATTCTGTCCTTTTCCATCTAACAATTTACAAAAACAAAAAAAGAGACGGAAATTCGTCTATGGACCGAATACTTTACCCATGGCTATTAGATTCAGAATATAGATTGGTTGGAAATTGTTTGAAAATAATACTACATGTTCTTGTAGAATTGAGATTTTTCATGAGAGTAGAAGTTCATAAATAAAAAGGTTTTATCTAAAATACCAAAACTATTATAAAATATTCAAAAAAATAATGTGGTTTTTTTGAAAAAAACCATGTGGTTTTTTTAAAAAAACCATTTGGTTTAAACCAAATGGTTTAAACCGTGCCAACCCTGCTTATCAATAAATTCATAATCGGAGAGTTTTAGAATCAACTAGTCTTTCAATGTGCAAGAAAATGCATAACTAAATCTCAACAAAAAAAATGAATCTAAAACCTTACCTTCAAATATTTTATTTTTCAATTTATTTTTGTGACTTTTTTTTATTACCATAAAATCCTGAAAGTAGCCCCCCCCCCTCCTTTCGCGCCGAAAGTGGAATCATTCCATATTCCTGAATATAACCCCCCTCCCCAAATGGCTGACGATTTTAAAACAAATTTTGTATTATTTTCTTATGATAAAAATTAAATATGTCCAATTTCTTTTTGTATTTTGTGTTTTATTTTATTTGTTTATTTATTCATAAATATTCAAGGTCTATATGCTTAAAAATAAATTTCAGGTACTCGGCGTTAATTCGTTCATTAGCCGCCATCTTTGATTTTGTGAGTCCGCCATTTTTGATCGTATTTTGAAATTCGACGCATTACGAAATACCGATGTAGCGCTGGCCCCGAACATGCCAAATTTGCGTTTTATGAGTTTTAAATTATAGGGATTTCTGCTAACTTAAGTACTAAATTCTTTCTTCAGTCAAAGATGCCATCCCCATGCGATCAATTTCCTATTAGAAAATTATAAGACAGATTTTTGTTTATTTATTTTTTGAATCTTGTTTTATATTATTTAAAATAATTTTAAATGGGTTATACTTACTATTTATCTTCAGTAGATGCTCTTAATTAATACTAAAAACATTTTTTTTAAATATTTTTTTTCGAAAATCTCGATTATAACCCCCCTATCTGAAATTTGCCAGTTTGGTTTTTAAAAAGAGGGGGGTTACTTTCGGGATTTTACGGTATATATAAATTTTTACTTTTACAAGACCGTAGGTTAAAAAACTATCTTTCATAAGAATTGCTTTCATTAACACAGAAATATCCCCCTAAAGTGCTTTATTATTAATTAATATGGTTAACCATATATAAATGTATTTTTTCATTATACCTGTGCTATCTAATATATGTAATTTTCAAAATTACAAGTATTTTCAAAAAAAGAAATCACAACAATCAGACCTTAGCAAAAGATATAATACAGAATGCTGTTAGGTTAGAAGCATGTAGGATGATCACATATCAAGGTCAGAGATGAGAAAGTTCAATATTTAGCAATTATAAAAATGAAATCAAGCTGAACAAAGAAAATAAGTTGCTTACATTTCCACTCGTTTCTTCTTGCTTGGTGGGTACATCATTAATTGAACTAGGATTACTGGCCACCGTTTGATGGACTTGTAAGGTTGGATTGATTTCTTCATTTTGTTTAATATCACAGAAATTTGGCAACCTGTTTATAAAAAATATTAATCAAATATTAGTTTTCCTCCAAAGGAATATTTAAAAATATAGCTAAAATACATTACATACAATAATTAATACTGAAGACATTGAGCCTGACTTAATATGAGGATACTATGAGAAAGCAACATGCTTAATTAAGCTAACCAATTTAATTATTTAAATTGTTTAGTCAGTAGGAGACAACACATGTTCAGAATATTGTTTTTTTTAACACTACAAATAACTATAACAAATAAGAACAGCACAAACAATATGCAGGTATAAAAGGAACTGGAATAACAAATTCAACATGTCACTTTTACATTCTTAAATGCTAAAACTAAGTTATAATACCAACATTTATTCCTGCAAGCTTCAATCTTTATTCACTGAAGAAACAGTTCTTAGTCAAGTTCAAACATGCATTTTTAACATTCAATGCATTTTTTAGTTCATAAAAATTTAAAGTTTGTTTTTAATTTCAAACACTTAACTAAGAGCCATAAAAGTATAAAGTTCAAACGCCGCCCCCTTTCATAAATTGATTTTTAGAACCAAAGTTTTCATATTAATTTCACAAAAAATTATGTGCTAAAGTTTCTTAGATGTTTGCTAAAATATTAGCAAATCGCACATAGATTTTCCTTAAGTATGGAGATTTCTAGTGGAGATTGCAAGCACTGGTATATTTTCCTGAATAAAAACAATGAGGATTTTTCTGAATATAGAAATAACGGACTGGTATTTTAAGAAGTTTTGGGGACAATTTTAATGAAAAATCATTTTATCAAAAATTGAAAGCGATTAATAAGTTTGAGGCATTCAATTTCTCCCCATTGTAAACATTTAGTATGATTTTTAGCAAAAAACTAAAATACTTTCTTTTTTACTTTTATAATACTAATTGGCAAGAAGTTGCTTCATTTTTTTTTATAATTTTATTTATTCATTTATTTTTATGACTGATTTATTTACTTATTTTTTATAACGAAACAATCTTTTACAAAAACTGACATACTTTATAAACAATATTAAATTTTTGAACCACTTTAATCCTGACACTTGAACCCTTTATTGACCTTTTTTAATAAACAAAGTGATAACGATTACAAAATAGGAAAACAACTGGTGGCTACTATGGAAAAAATATGTATTGGATGTAAATTTAAATAAAACATAATACTTTTTAGAAAAACGAAAGCACTTTTTATTAGAAATGAAAGCTTTTTCCCATTACAATGGCAATCTTAGCCTAATTTTCAACCACAAATTCTTTAATTATAAATATATATTATATATATGTATACACCTGAAAATAGAATCATTCGATTGGATTCTTCACAATTTATTCTAGTTCTCACATCAGGAAAATATTTCTTTAATATAAAAAAAAAGAAAAGAGGAAGGCACATCATGCCTAGCGCTGACAACGCATTGTCCCCGCCCACTTTTTATCCATTGAGATTCAAAAAGAAAAAAATGATGGGTTTTTTTTTCGAATTATATAAAAAAATTGCAGTTCTGCAAACCTGTTCTTTTGAGTTTAACAAAAAAACGAACTTCGATAAAAGTGAAACTACTTCAAACGTTATGTGTCGAAATTTTAGCTAAACCGCACAATCTTACTGAAAAAACAAGAGCACTTCAAACATAACGTGACATTTGATATTTTTCGTCCCCCCTCCCCCTCATACAACGATTGATCAAAGTTGTCCATTCCGATAACGTGCCATAAATAAGTGGTTATTACACGAGTCTTCTTTATCGCAAGTGATCCACTGCGCCACCTCATCATTGCAGTGCTTTCGTTTCTCGAAGACAGACGCTGAGTAGCAAAGGAAGAAAGACGTAAACAAGATAATGTGAAAAGAATGAGAAAGAAAACAACTTAATGTAGAAAGATATCACCTGTTGGTTCGCTACCAAAATTCATGTATTCGTCATTTCCAGGTTAACACTCCAAGTAAAAATATTTATTAGCAAATGCACTACTTTTACATTAAATACGCCCGCCATAACATTTTATACATACAATTATATTAACCTCATATTAAAAAATTCCACAGATACAGGGTTCGTACGCTTTTGGCAAAACCAAAAATAAGGATTTTTTAAGGACCTACAAAAAATTTTAAAGACCTCACAAATTTTTCGCAATATACAAACTGTTATGTTTATTTCAAAAGGAAGCATTATTGAAGGAGGAAATTGATTTAACATCGCATTTTCATAAGGAACACAACAGAAACACTTTTATGGAGCTCTCTTTGTCTTGTTGCTTTTCTAATGTCCAATACAGTCAGAGAGTTAAATATTATTGGAGCTAGTAATAAGAAGCACACAGCACAAGTATTAATCATCTATAAGCAAAGTGAAAAATTATCATAGTTAATGCTATAAAATATAAGTTAAACGAAAAACAATTTAAATAAAAAAAATTTGTTAAAGAAAACGCTGCACTTTGTCTTGAGAATTTGAGTTTAATTTAGATTTTTTTCATTTTACTTAACTTATGTTGCCAGCATCTCAATTTAGGCTTACTTAAATTTTTATCTACAAAAACTCTGAAAAAACTTTTTCAACTTGAGAAAAATATCTCATTTTAGAAACAACATACAAATAAAAAATGGAGCTTATTAGCTTAAAACTTTGTACATTACCCTCAAATAGTAACTACCAAAATTTAACCAAAATAAAGTTTCAAAAAAATTGAACAATATTTTTAAATAAAAAATAAAACAAGCAGACTACAGATTGCAAATACTAAAACAACTGTCAACTTTTTAAATAATTGATATATTTACAGGATGCAAAAAGATAGAAGTCTCAAAAGCTGTGTGCAATTTTCGGCGAAGCACGTGCTAGATGTTAGCAAGTTTCCGAAAAATAGGCTTTTACATTTTCGCGTTATAAGTTATGAAAATTCATGTAAATTAATACATGTCTTTTTAAAAAGTTTCTTAAAAAAATTTCTTGTTTTGTAGTACAATCCCTTTAGATAAAAATACTTGTACATCAGCTTGAAAAATCGGATCTTTTTGCAAAAAATCGAATTTTCGAAGTTCACAAAAAAAAAAACAGAAAAACTAGGGGAAAACGGAGCATTTGGCAACTACGGTGTATAGGTTTAAGAAGAGGTCGATTCCTTCAATTTACTGCAAATTAAGAAATTTCACGAGATACAAATTTTGATTAACACAGCAAATATCCATCATCTCCCAATCTCCCACACAACAAAACACCACAGTGAACGATCGCGAAGCCAAATTGTTTGATAAAAATTTACTAAATATTAAAACATTACTTTAAAACAAATTAATATATATTTTTTATTTGATTAAAAAAAAAACAATGGGAGAACAAACTGTTTAGCGAAAGACCAGCTAAAAAGAAGCGATAATCATACATGCGATTGGTCAAACGCAAAAAAAGCTGAAAGTTTTTTTTGCCTACATATTAGTTAAATGTATCTCTTTTATTGAGCTAGATGTCAACAATAGGCATCTTTGAAGTATTAACCCTCCCCCCCCCCCCGCCCCTTAAATTAAGAAAAAAAGTTTTAAAAGCAATATTTATTTCCTGATTACTTGTTAAGAGCTGCTCCCATTGCTTTATTGATAATTGTTTAGAATGTAGATCATTTAGTAACAATTTTCATGCAAAAAAAATATTTATTTACTTTGAAATTAAATTTAATAAATAGTATCGAATCCCAAATTTGAAATCCCGAAATTCGGCTCTTTTTCGAAAATTCCCGATTTTTGTTTATTCATAAAAAACTTTCCCCTTGAGTCCTTAAAAGTCCGTTTTTCAAATTTTATTCCTTTTTCTTTTCTCTTTTAAAAGCAAAACGGGGGAACTTGTGTGATTTATTTTTCTGTGGTCTTAAATGGTGCCCAGTTACTGGGCACCATTGCATTTTGTACACATGCTTGTGTTTTGATTCGACTTCTCTTACTAATATTTAATTTTTTTTAGATGTAGCTCGATTTTCTTTTTCATACAATTGCAGGAAATAGCAAATTGGGAGCTGCCATGTGGGTGGGTACGAGTAAATTTTAACTGAATTGGGTGTTGTAGTTTGAAGCATTTTATCAAAATCCATGAACCTTTTCTTTTTGTCAAAATATATAACACATCAATTTACTTATAACTTTTCAAAAAAATTTTTAAAAAAGAGTTAATTATTTATTTACCAGTTGAGAAAGCACTGAAATTTGTAGTAAAAATGCGATGATGTTTATGTTCGTCCGCCATTTTCGGTCCTGTCAATCCACCGTTTTGGGTCTGTCCGAAAGCCGCGATAGTACCGGACCCGAGCAAACCAAATTTGAGGTTCGATTAAGTAGTTAAAATGAAAGAAGTTTGATTCTTGTGAAGAATACAAAACATAGCAAAATAAATAAAGCGCATGGGTTCCTTCTTAGTTTAACAAAAAAAAAAATAAGCACCTGGAATAAAAAATAAGGACTATTTAAGGACTTTTTAAGGCCTTAAAAATGAAAATGAACATTAAGGACTTTCTAAGGACCTTTAAGGACCGTACGAACCCTGAGATAACAAACTTATACTATAGAATTTTTAGAATATAGAATTTTCGAACGCAAATTTTATGACACAATACTACCAAAAGATATTAGCTTTTATATTTGCATCCATCTTTTTTAAAAAAATTTTTAATTTAAACTTTAAAAAGCTAATTTAAAACTATAAAACATAAAATAAAATAAAAATTAGGATGATTCCAGTGGGGACAAATCAGCTTTTAACTCTATAATAACGCATGAAAACAAATATTTAAAGAAATGCTGATGTAGGCACATTTATGTCATGACAAAATAATAAACACCATAATATCAAGAAAAACCTCTGTAGGAAAAGGAAGGCGAGTAAATTGAGGATCTGACATCGCGACGAGTGTAGGTTCCCTCCAAGGGGTCCCTGGTAGGGGGGGGGGAAACATCCCTGATTGTTCCAGGTTTTATCAAAAATTTACGTTTTTCCCGGAATTTTCCATGACTTTTGCAAAGGATATCAATTTCTAAGACTTTTCCAGGTTTTCCATGATTGCCAGGTGGAGTATGAACCCTGCATTTCACAGCTGAGTTTAAAATATAAAAGTAATGAAAAAATTACGCAATTCAAATTACATTACCTTTTTCACTTAACTAAAGATTGGGTTATTTAGCGTTAACTCAAGTTCCAAGTGTTTGGCAGAATTTTTAAAAATTGAGTAACCTGAAGTTTGCCATTCGAAGTAATGAAAGAACGTAATAACACGCTTGATATAAAGAAAAAAAGAATTTAATGAACTCGTTCTGAATTAACGAATATAGAAGCAAGACATTGCAGAGAAGAGTAGTTAAACAAATAAAAAAATTACTAGCTTTCTTTTTTCTTTCTGTAAGTGCGGAATTATCTATTCTTTTTCAATTGCTTGTATTTATTTCTTAATGTCAAACACAATTCTTTAATAAAACATGAAATGTCTGCAAAGATTTTTGGGAAAATATTTATTTTTCGATTGATTAAATTTTGTTATTACTTTATAAGTCACACAATTTTAAATTGTGATATATTTTTTTAATGTGTTATGTACTCAAATTTCAAAATATTCATTAAATTTATAAAAAAAAGTAACTTAATTATCAATTATAAAATTAACACAGTTAATTTGAAAGAGAAAACGATTTAGCAAAATTCAATAATAAAGAAAAAAAACACCTTGTTTTAAACATTATATTGCTCTTGACAATATCCCCGTTTTGTAGCAACTAATTAAAAAATAAATTTCATTATTTACTCAATTTAATATCCCCTATCCCATAAAGAACAGAAAGATCGTGTAATTTCAAAATAAAATGATGATTAGGTTAACATGGAACAATATCAGAAATGCATTTTTACGATGTTGATTTCCGTTACTGAAAGCTAATCAGGAAATTATAATCGAGGAAAGTTATTACTTTTTGCAAAGCTATTGATTAGTACCTTGCCCGTGAATAAAATTGTCATTAAGAGCGACAGAACATAGTATTGACTCCACAGGTATTAACCTTTGGCATACAGCCAATCGACCGTGGCACCATTCGAACTCAACAGCTGACGCAGATCTTTTTCCCTCTCGCTCTCGAATTAGGATTTTGCCCTTGCGCATCACGCGGAAGCATTCAAAATTAAACAAAATACAAACAAATAAAGAGCTCCTTTGTCGTAAACCTAAAGCTCGTCAAAAATGGAAGTGGCCACTGAGAAATAAAAACTCAACATAAGTGCAGAGAATGCTTCGCGTAGGCAGATGAAAAATTAACAAGAAGTTCCGTCTAGAACTATACGAGCCTACTCTCCCGTATACACCAAATTCAAATTTATAATCTAGCTATCTCTTTCTCTCTCTTTCTTATTTATCTTTAGTTCTAATTGTTGAAAATATACCTTTTTCAACGGATAATACATATTCATTCACTCCCTCATTCATTCTTTCATTTATTCAGCCATGCATTTATTCATTCATTCGTTACCTCATTCAAGTGTTTATTCATTCATTTACGCATTCATGTATTTGTTCACTCATTTATTTATATTTTCATTTATTCAATAATTTATTCATTCATTCTTTTCCTCATTCATTTATTCATTGATTTATTCTTTCACTCTTTCATTTATTTATTCATTCATTATTTCACTCATTGAGTCACTGAGAAATATCCTTGAAAATCCCGATCAAAAAATTTCATAGCAAAATAGGCTCGTAAGTTCTGGATAAACTTTCTATTTCTACATGTTCTACGTTATAAGAGCTTTCCGATAAAGTTTGTTCCAAGCAAATCGGTCCGTTAGATCAGGATTTATATAGGGTTGAAATTTCCCCGTAAGCTCTGTGTTAATTTTTTGAACTGTTCAAAAATGAACAAAAACTGTTCAAATCAATATTTCACGCCGAGAACTCCTTTCAATAAGCTTGCAATAGGAACTTGGCTCTTGTGCGTAGAGTTTACAGAATTTGCTTCAATTTTGTCCATAGGCGCTAATGTTAAAATTTTTTGAACTGTTCAAATCAAAAAGTAAAATATAGAAATGAGATGTCCTCGCCGAGATCTTTCGAATGCAAAAAGAATTTTTTCAATCGGACAATTCGTTCAAAAGTTATTAGGGGGGGACAGACCGACAGACAGACCGACAGACACACTTTTTCCCCATCTCAATACCCTACTTTCAAATTTTTTATTTTTCAATCTTTATTTAATTACTTCATTTATTTTTGACTTTTCTTGATTTTTAACGATATTTTCACGATACATTAAGCCTTCTTTCATGCTTTATTATTATTTTTTTTTACTTTTACGGGAAAGTAGGCTAAAAAAAAAGAAAACACAGAGGCACGTCATTAGGGGAATCAAAGGGAGGGGTTGACTGCACCCCCCCCCCCCCACCCCGGGGAGATTTTGAAATGATGGACCTGAAAACCTGATAAGATTCTCGGCCTCCCTCATAAAACGAGCCTGGACAACACAGAAAGGAACATTAGAATAACATCTTCAATCATTGTAAAAAAATTCCCACATTTTTTGAAGGTAAAAAATTTTACTTTAAAAAAAAAAGTGATTAACAAATAACCATATTAGAAAGATAACTTTTCTCCTGTTAGTACCTTCGCTGTTAGCCGAAGCCTTAGGATTGCTTGCGCACGGGGAGAGGTAGTGGGGTCCACGGATTTTAGATGCACGTATCCCCAAGTGTACATGGTGGGTCTTCAGCGGGAATCGCGCGCTCGACCTTCCAAAAACCGGTGGAAGTCCGCCCGCTCTAACCACTAGGCTACCATGGCCTTAAAACAATTGCGTCAAGAATAATAGAGAGGTTACTGGTATGATCAGGGTGCGTAGCGCCTCATTTTGCAAGCACCGCCAGTAATCCCATAAAATTATTTTCCAGATAATGAATCAATCGTGAATAAGAATCATAAAGAAAAATCTTTCTCGTATACTGGTGATGAAGTGCTTACAAAACGGGGCGTGGCTCAAGAGCACTACGCGCCCAGATAATTGAAAGAGTTAAAAATTCTTCCATATAGCTGAATTAATTTGCTGATTTTAAATGTTTTTATAGAAACCAAAAGTGTAAGGTCATACTTCCTGTTACCCTCTCCCCTCCCCTTGTCACAAATTATCGAACCCCCTTCCCCCTCGAAGCGTGACATCATTTTGAATACCCCAAATAGGGTTAATTACATATGTGAAAGATATGACCAAGCAAATGCACCCTTTTTTGCTTATTTCAGGTATTAAATATTCAAATGTAGCTTATCAAATCTTAGTGTTCTTACACTTCTTCATGCCAAATTTAAAAATAGTGCAATAATTTCAATCTAAAAAATAAAATTTTGAATATTGTAAAAATATGCCGTGAGATCTATAACCATTTTGTGTCACGTCTGTCACCGCGCGGTTTTACATAACAACTCAAAATATATTTATTTCTTAGAGTAAGTTTCTTCTACTATTTCTAAAGTGCGCAGGAACTTGTGTGAGCACATTACAATTTCTTTAGTTATTTTAATATTTAATACTTTAAATGAAACAAAAATTTGACAAACATGACAAAAGACGCATGGACTTGACCATATATCGCTTATAGAAATGAACAGTGTCATATCTGCAAAATAGACACTTTTCAAGAGAGGAGTTTGAACGTTTTACAATTTGTTTTATTTAATTACCTTATTTGTTTCAATGATTATTATTATCGATATTGTTCAGAAAATAGTTATTGTTCTAGTTTTCCCGCACATGATGGATGTTGATGTTAAAAAAATTAGAAATAACTATAAAAAGTAGTTATTACAGTATTGCACCAAAAAATAAAGTTGGCTTCCAGCCTTAATTTTTGAACATTTACTTACGGCAGTATTCCCAATATAAAGAGCGCAAAAATCTGAAATTTTGATATAAAAAACAAAAAAAAAAAAACGATTTTTTGAAGATATGACACTGTTCATTTATATAAGCGATATGTTTTCCCAGAAAATCGCATCATACTCAATTCTTATTCCAGAAATTAACGAAAACCCAAACCATCAAAAGTAAAAAAATATTTTTTTAGAGCTTTGTCGGAAGAACCATCATTCCGTCCCGTCTAGTCTACCCACAATTGGTGAGAGAGACAAAAAAACTTCATGTTTTAAGGACATTGCAATGGTTACGCACGCTAATCGGATGTTAGAGGAATACCAATTTCGAATTTGAAGAGGAGAGTAATAAAACGATGGCATGTTATAATGAAACCGGTTGATGCGGATTGTGGGCTTTCCATTCCCACTTCATAAGAAGAACGGTGTGGAATTTTCAGAAAGTTATTCAAATTGGCAGAAAAAAGCAAAATCGGGAAGTCTGATAACAGGCAGTCAATTTTGCAAGTTTCAAAAGTTTGCTAATTCATTTTTTTAAATAGTCCTATATTTTAAGCTTTCTCTCCCTTTTTAATTAAAGTTAACAATTGTAAACGTCAAAACGTTGTTCTCATGGGACGTTTAATGCCTTTTTTTTTTAAAATCATGTTGGGGGACAGCACCTGTTATGGCTACCCCTAACATCTCTTGCCACATTATAAAATAGTGCTTTGCCTATCATTTGCATTATTTATCTCCAAATTTTCGATTTTGTCACTTGCACCACTTTGCTTCTAGGTGCCTCAGTTCATGTTATTCAATGTATAATGGGGGCACCGTCTCACAAGTGTGTTATTACGGTGCTCGAGCAACCCCGAAATTGTGCGCGGGGAAGAAGAGAAAGAAACATACAGGGAAAATACAGTTAAAACTCCTCTAAGCGGACACCAGCGTGGCAAAAATATTTGTCCGTAATAGCGTAACAAAGTCCGTAATAGACCGCCAAATAGAGGTGACCGCCCTCCTTCAATGAGTTGCTGTCGGGGAATTAAAATCTGTCCGCCCGAGAGTGGTGTCCGTAAAGGAGTTTTACAGCATAATAAAATTCCGTCAAAAATCTTAAATTGAGTGCTTCAGACTTAAAAATTTTACTTTATTTTGAACTTTTAAACAGCCAATACTAAGTTGGGGCTGTTCATTAAATTTATATATTTACTTGCCTGTTTATTGAAAACAATTTGGAATTACTCAAGAAAAAAAATTAAATTGCTAATTTTTTCTATAACGGTAAACAAATTCCTTACAATTTGGCCACTAAAACAGTTTCACTTATGTGGAATAGAAATTGACATCCTATGAATAAAAAATAAATACTGCTGTTTAAGTTATGAAATGACATTCTACAAATGGAAAAAAACACTAACGCTGATATTCCCTAAATTTTTTAAAGAAATACTCCATTAACTTTGTAATAACAGAAGCATTTCAGAAACACTACGTCCATTCCTTCATTATAACAGAAAAACGCAGCCAATAATTTTTAGTTCCAACCAAGTGCTTCTCATTAAATAAATCTAACATACCTTTCAAAGAGTGTAAATTCTGAGACCTCCCCGAGCCCCTCCCCCTCCCGTTGGGACGTCGAGCTCAAGCACCCCGAATGATTTTCAAAACCCATCACCAATATTTTATTAGAATCGAATCTTTCAATGGTGGTTTGAATAAGTTTGAAAACAATAACATTTTGCTAAATAAGAATAATAAAAAAAAAGTGAAAGGTTTAAAGCTTTGAAAAAAGCGAGACAGAGAGAGAGGATAAAAATCGTTAACATTCTTTCAACCATCTTTTTTTAGATAACTATTTAAAAACGAACACGATACGTCAGCGGACGTTTTGTACTCAAACAAAAGACGCAAGATAGCAAGTTTGTTTTTCGTCTCCGGAAGGAGATTACGGAGATATCTATTGGGAAGAAATCTTTTTCTTTTCATTGTTCGGTGAGCTCAAAATTAAACCGTTCCTATAAAAAACGAAGATTAGTTTGTGCACTCTAAACCAGTGGTTCCCAAAGTGCTCCATATGGACCTCCCCGGGAATCTATTGCGACCTAAAAGGGTCGTCCACGTCAACGAATAAAAAAGTTGGGGCTGCATGAGATGAAAACAGGGGTCTATGAGACTGTATCTCAATTTAGTAAGTTATCACCAAATTTCAGATACGATGCAACTAACAGAAATTTTGCCAATGTATACTAAGCAAAGCATATAAATTTACTAATAATGCATGCCATTAAAAGTTATGTATAAAATTAAATTTTACCCCCCTGATAAAAAAAAAATAATTCCAAACATTTTGTTTTAAATTACATTTCGTAACTTTGTGACATTTTCAACCTTTTTACTACTTTTTTTGGGTAAAACTTTACCCTCAGTTTTACAACTTTCAAATATAAATGTTGCATTAATTGACTTCCTTTAGAATGATCCTTTAGAAAGGGGGTCCACTAAAAGCAGAAAAGAAGGACATTGGGTCCACGGTGTAAAAAAGTTGGAGAACCGACGCTCTGAACTGACAATCTATAAACCGAAACAAGTGTCTGCCAATAAATAAAATGATAATTCTATATTTTATTCCGAACTCTATGATACGGCACTATTGTAGACGCACATAACACTGTGCAACAAATTCGAACTTTTTTTTTTTTTTTTGTCCTTTAGAAGAAACTATGTGATTCTATATAAACAAAAGTGCTTAATTCAAATATGAAAACCAAAATGGTCTATCACGTACCATATTTTCTAGAGACCCACTTTTCATATTTATACAATCTGGCTATAGAAGAATGTAACTGATGCCCACTTATTGAAAACACAAACACTAAAATGATTGTTTTTGGACATTTCTTCTTGTGGGCATCTGTTGGTGTGCCCTGGTAACAGATTAGCAATATTCAGTTCGTATACTTCCATTCCATCGACCGCTGAAACGCTTTTCAAACACAGAGATGTCCTGATGAAACCTTTCTCCATGCTCATCATTAATTGCGCTAGTTTTTTGAGAAAAGAAGTCCATACGGGAGTCCAAAAAGTGTAGTTTTAATGAAATATAGCAACCTATAATACAAAAGCATTTTTTCATGTCACCAACAAGATTTTCCTAGTTTTCAGCTTACTCATTTCCAAGAAAACGTGAGCACACTGATTTAAAGGCCAGCCAGGCGGATTTTTCGGCTTCTGACTGTTTTCATGCTCTTCATCATGAAAGGACTTCCTTAAGTTGTGGGCCGATAAAAATCCCTTCTTTTACTTTTGCATCACTCAAATTTTTGAATTCGTTCCCGGGATGCAAGAAAGCCACTCACTGCCCGGAGCTTTTATAAATATTTCGATAACCCACATTTAATGTGCCATTGTGGAAAAAAGGCATATTGTAGATTTACAAGTGACTCATTTGATATGTGTTTTTCCACTCATAATTTTGAAATTTCCTTTGTGTTTGCAGAATATGCTACAGGAATGAATAGGAAAAAAAATACTTAGATGGAGGAGCACTGATAAACAAGCGCCACTCTGCTGAATTGCGCTCATGTCGTAATGCTTGTACATTTGCATCACACCAGCATACTATTTTTTCTTTCTCCGTAAAATAGTCTACAAAATGCCTTTGTCGTCTTGTAAAATACTCGAAACTTCGAGAAGTAGATAAAGCTTTTGTTGCCACAAATGTCGCTAAAATAACCCAAGTTCATTAAAAAGGTCTGTAGAATGGCAACGATCTCACTGTCAGTGAGAAAGATACAATTTATAATAAATTAAGTCAATAAATTACGAAAGTATGCACCATTATTCAGAAAATACGTAAAAAGCTAAAATGAGGAGTTTTGGGGAAACGGTACGTGATAGGCAAAAAATAATTGCAGATTCCTAATTTTCAGCCAAAAATACATAAGAAATAAGCATTTTCATCCAAAAGACATTTTTCGTGTTGCACAGTGTAATTAGCGAGTTGCATGGCATGTCACGTCGCAAGAGTGTTTTGCCTAAATTCTAAAAGAAAAATATTTTTTTATAATCTTCCATGAACCCTACCACATAATAAATACATAATGAAAAATTATGAAAAGATGTGTCCTCTCAGGCTCAACATTTCAAATTTTCAGGGGGGGGGGAACTCAATATCTTAAGATTATATAAAAAGCAAAATACACACAATCATATAAATAGATAATATTTTTCAAAGCAGCGGAGGCAATGACGGGTCTGAATGTCACTGGTCATTTCACATTAGGTAACAATCGCTGATACATAGCTTGTCACAATCTCTTAAAGGAGGCTAATAGTAGTAGCACACAAAAATACCGGCCCTTATAGAGAATAAAGATAAGAACAAGGAAGGTGGAGCCATAAATCTTGCCAAAGCAGCGTACGAGACAGTTTAACGTTGACAATTCAAGCAAACCGAAAATCCCATTTTTAAAAATAACATTGAAGTGCCAACTGAAATGTTCGCATCAGAAGTGTCACGTCGAGCAACGGGCGATAAAGTTCGAGCAATTATTAGCCCCGGTTCCCCCAGCCACAACAGTGTCAAAAATGCTTGAGCGATGACACATGACATTCCATACATGTGAACTGGCACGCACAGCAAAGGAGAGGGAGATGAGGAGTAAAAAAAGTTCCCATTCAACTATTCTCCACTTTCATGGATGAGACTGTTGTCGGAATAAAAAAAAAGGATACGTACTTTTTACTACGGGAGAAAAAAAAACCAGCCCAATTTTGGGTGGTAGAGCCGCAGGACGTTCAACGTTTGGGTAAATGTTGAGTTCAAGAAAATAAAACAGAAAAACCTCCTAAATTCATAAATGCATTTGTACGTTTTGTTACGTCCTTTACATACTGGAAACAAAAACATTTTATTTTATTATTTTTTCCCATCATTTTCTGCGAAAGCAGCTTTAAGGTATAGCTTCCAGAAATGTCTGTGCAAACGATATCTTTCAAGAAAATCGAAGCCACAAAGCGGAATGTACTGAAAAGTGCGATGTACGTCGCAGATCGAAGAACTTCGCAGAACAATCACTGGTAAATCCCTGGATCTCTCAAGTGGTTGACGGGTTGTAAATTTTGACAAAAACCTGGTTGCAATGATAACTTCATCATTGAAATGATTTAAGTTCATTTTTCTTTTTTCTCTTTAATCACAGGTGCCGCAAAATACCTTCCTTTTTTGAAATGCGTGCTTTTCAGCCTCGAGATTTTGTTGCGGGTTGTATCACATCAAAGAGATGGTTTTAAAGTTTTGTTCCCAACCGGTTGGGAACAGTGAGGCGCGTGCGTTTACCGTTGAGGCCTACATTTCGAACGATGTTCTGTGACTCGCTCCCCCGATTTAGAACCCTACTGATTTTTTCTTATGGGGTTTTTTGAAATCCCGCTTTTATGTCCACCGTCCGAGGACCCAACAACACCTGAAGGCCAACATCCGGGCTGAAATTGCCACATACTCATTGCTATGCTGGTAAGGACCATGATTAACACCAGAAGTTAGCTTTCAGTGTATGGGGGAGTCACACCTGTTGATTTTCAATACAGTGTAAAACAAAACCTTAGATATATACCTAAATTTAAAATAATAACAATAAAACAAACCTATCTGATTCATAAAACAGGTTTTACTACGGTTTGAAAAAAGGAAGTTTGAAAATTAAAAAAAGGAGGTGTTGCCGCACCCTGCACTACTAAGGCTTAATTTCTAATGAAGGAAGTGTAGAAGTTCCAGAATCTTCACTAGTTATTTTAGTGCAGAGTCTGAATACAATCTATTATTGTGTAAAAGCTGGCATAACATTGAATAAAAGTGCAGCAGCTGGGGTCCCATGAGCTCCGGAGCAAATAAAGCCCCGATGACTGCTATATTGTGATGGAGTTGTATTTGTGAATAGTAAATAACTTTGCCACTAAAACAAACTAGTAATAGTTTTATGTAGTCGAATTCTTTCACTGTGAATTAGACAACGAAATTTTCAATTCTAAATATTCAATTCGTTCGAACTGCAAATGACTTTTTAAATACAAAACAGGAAAATCGCTCATAAATCATGACACTGGCAGGTGATCAACAAATCGATTCGTTACCTTCACATGATGGCACTAATTAGACATTTCAGAAGGAAAAGGCTAATGACGGAGAATGAAAAAAATTTCCTGCTCTCAACATCAACGCACGTGGCAGCTGCAAGTCTGCAGTTTTATTATGCAACTACAGAGATTTATTTAAAGCAGGCAACTGGACCAACACAGACATTCCGTAATGCGTGAATGTGGAAAATGTCGTCCGTTGAATGCAAAATAGGAATTAAGTAAGATTTTTTGAACCGATAAAAGCTGTGGTAAAATGTGGACAAGAAATGACTTATAAGAAAGATCTAAGCAAATTCACGTCTTGCCTTTAGTCATTACGTTCGATTTGAAATACAGGGGAAGTTAACAAAAATTAACTTAACAAAAAACCAAACTGTTACAAAGTAACACAATATTGTTGTAAAAGCGTTAGTTCCAAAATAAACGACGCCGCATAAAAACTAGTCTGTTGTGGCCATCACGAAACTTTCTTCTGTATCCTTCATACGAATACTATTACTACTAGCCAAATTTCCCTATCATGATATAAATCCTTATTGACAAAAAGAAAAATTGATTTTAAACCAAGATAAACCAATTAAAAGATTTTGCTACCAGCGAAGCCTCAAAATGCTAAAAATATTACTAAGAATTTTATTTGTTAACGTGTAGGTCAAATGGCAACAATTTATATAATATATTTCACTTAAAGTGGACCAGTTACGATTAAATTTTGCGATACGATACAATACTGCCATCATGCAAAAAAATAAAAAAAAAACTATGGTAAAACAATATTTAAGAATTTGTCCAATGATTAGCTAAGAAACGTAACATAATATTCGTATTTATTATCGTAATTTACAGACTTAAATTTATTTCTTTGTTAAAAAGTATTTCCATTCATAACTCAATTTTTAATTACCGATTCTTTGGAGTGGCAACACCTTAGTTTGTTCATATCGAGCGATTATTCTCATGTTTAAATTGACTGTTAAACTTATAGGCCAGCAGATGTTCTGCAGGGAATCAACTAGTACAATACAAAATGAAGTCACTAAAAGTGCTAAAAATTTGGAAGCATCTAATGAATTAATTCTTAGTACAATATTTATGATTGAAAGTTCCAAAACAAAGTGAAACTAAGGGTAAAGTTTCACCCTAACCGTTTTAAAATATTCCGGAGAGCAAAAAAAAAAAGTATGTGGAAATCTCGGGTGAAAATTCAAAAATTTATTTAAAAGTAAAATTTTGTGAGTTGGTTTGCTCGATTTATTAGCACAAACAGAATGGGTACCTAGTTACGCGAATTTTGAAATATATATAATTAATTTATATGCTTATTATATAAATAAGTATCAAGTAAATAGCAAAATTTGTGTTTGGTGCGGTATGGATAAAAAGTTGTGATTTTTTTTTCTTTGGGGGGGGGGGGGGGGAGGTGTAATAGAAGCACACCCTTTTTTAGCCTACTTTCCCGTAAAAGTAAAAAAAAATAATAATAAAGCATGAAAGAAGGCTTAATGTATCATGAAAATATCGTTAGAAATCAAGAAAAGTCAAAAATAAGTTAAGTAATTAAATAAAGATTGAAAAATAAAAAATTTTAAAGTAGGGTTTTGAGATGGGGGAAAAGTGTGTCTGTCGGTCTGTCGGTCGGTCTGTCTGTCGGTCGGTCTGTCGGTCGGTCTGTCTGTCGGTCGGTCTGTCGGTCGGTCTGTCTGTCTGTCTGTCTGTCGGTCTGTCCCCCCCTAATAACTTTTGAACGAATTGTCCGATTCGAAAAATTCTTTTTGCATTCGAAAGATCTCGGCGAGGACATCTCATTTCCATATTTTACTTTTTGATTTGAACAATTTTTTGTTCAATTTTGAACAGTTCAAAAAAAATTAACATTAGCGCCTATGGGCGAAAATGAAGCAAATTATGTAAACTCTGGGTACAAGATCCATATTCCAATGAACAAGCTTACTGGAAGAAGCGCTTGGCGTGAAATATCAATTTGAACAGATTTTGTTCATTTTTGAACAGTTCAAAAATTAACATAGCGCCTACGGGGAAATTTCAATCCTATATAATTCCTGATCAAACGGACCGATTTGCTTGGAACAAACTTTATCGGAAAGCTCTTATGACGTAGAGCATGTACAAATAGAAAGTTCATCCAGAACTAACGAGCCTATTTTCCTATGAAATTTTTTGATCGGGAGTTTCAAGAATATTTTTGAATTAATGTATGATTGAATGAATAAGCAAGAATGAATAAATGAGTGAATAAATACATGAATGACTTAATAAATGAATGATTGAATGAATATGTATTAACCGTTGAAAACGGTATATTTGAAGCAATTAAGAACTAAAGCTAAACGAGAAAGACAGAGAAAGAGATAGCTAGATTATAAATTTGAATTCGCTGTATACGGGAAAGTAGGCTTGTATAGTTCTAGACGGAACTTCTTGTTTTCATTGACATGGAATCTTTGTAGGTCAGAATAGACCGCTAGAGTACCATATGGACCACTTTTTAGGTATCACTGAATTAAACAATCAGATAAAACCCAATACATTTTGAAATCGTGTCGCAAGAAATCTTTATGATATGGCTCGGATAGAGATCTCAAGTTGGCGCCTTTAATTCAGTACGCAAACAATTGCGTGAATGTGTTGGGCGGAAGCCAAACTAGCGTTTGTAGGAAGAGCGTCATTCTTGAGATATATCAACAAACAAGTACGCTTTTACGATTTGATGAGCGTCACAGATTGAATCGTGGGTGTGTGTACACAGTAGTAGTTTCTTTTATCATTTCTATACAGATTTTTGTTTCGGTTTTTCAAGTGTTTTGAAAGTTGACAATCGAATTATTAAAAAATAAATGTTCTAGTAGTTAACTACTTGTAGTTAAAAAGTTCTGCAATTTCATTTTTGCCGATTGGCAACAGCGAGGAAGGACTAATAGTTAATGTTCGATATATGGTAACTGTCGTGTATGACTCGTTAGAATGTCCGTACTTTTTAGTTGTTAATTTGTTACATCATGTGTTTTTGGCGTTATATATTGTGTTAAATCCAAGAAAAACATCGAATAAATTTTATACCCTACGATTAATATAAAAGTTCAGAAAAACAGGAGAATTTTCCACATCTCATTTAATTACCTACTCATATCTCAGTTAGGAAAGCTTTCATTTTATGCATCTTCATTAAGACTCGCTTTAAGACCATTCTATCCGTAACTTGAACGATCAGAGTTCTGATTATACGAAACAAATGGGCGAGTTGCATAAGGGTAATCATAAATTTATATGTACCTTTTATGTCGTGACAATGAAAGTATTTTTCGTTACTAAAGTATTTGATGTTTACATTCAGTGTCACTACTGTTTTTAATGTCGCTTACTTGACATTAAAAGTACATGATTTCTTTTTTAAGCGAAAAAGGAAAATTTTGAAAATTTACTACAAATCTTACTGGCTGTATGAGATTAGGTTTCTCTGTAATACTAAGTTGTTATTTCAGTCTTATAGCATTTTTCAATTGGTGTGCATTTCTTTTATCACAGCAGATGCTCTTATAAATACGGTAGCATATAATTCAGTTCATAAGTCCATATTATTTTATTTTCATTAGGGTGTCATAGGTTTATGCAACCTCTGTTACATACCCTTTTTTCACTAAAAAATTATTTTAGGCAAAAGAGGGCAATGTAGAAGGGAAATAATCTTACTATATTTTTATTGAGCAATTCACGGGACCAATTCATACGAATATAAGAATGCATCACAAATAAGAAACAAAAAATTAGAGTTTTCTCTCTCTCTCTCTTTGAGTGTGAATTCAAAGAGGTGCTTGGAATTTAATAACTGAAACTGATAGTTTTGATCAGCAAAAGAGGGACCGTTCATAAATAACGTCAAGCATTTTCCCCATATATTTGACCCCCTCCCCCCTCTTTGTCACAAAACGTCACATTTCAACGGAGCCCTTACCCCCTTTGTCACATGTCACGCTATGCTGGGTACGAATGTCACACTTCTTGTTACCCGTTGTCACAATTTCACAACCCCTCCCCCTCGAAGCGTGACATCATTTATGAATGATCCCTAAATGCGGATGATTTGGGAGGGAATCCCCGACATTTTCTCATTAAACTGTCTTTTAATCGTGTTAAAAAAATCATAAAAACGAGGAAATTATTTTGAAAAGTTAGAAAAAAATGGAGAACCACTGAACGGTAGAAGAAGATCCCCACGTCTGGGACACGAATTGGAATCCAGTTACACCATATTAAGGCATAAGATCGACTTTCACATTTCCAATCTTCACTAGAGTGATTCAAAAACCACGCCACGTGGGAACAGTAAATTTTTTCTAAGGCCCAACATTTACTTTAAAAAAAACTCCGAGTCAACGTGCTTCAGACACAGCCATTCTCTCCCTTTTCCCTTCATCCAACCGTTCCTTAGACAAGTTGTTTATCATTTCCACTTTTTATTCTGAATACTTCCTGTTTTTTTAAGAGAACCGGCGTCCTTGTCCTCTTTACTGCGTTGAAAATAAGATGCAACTTGCAACACGTTTTTCTTTTATGCATATGATATGAAGTTACCATCTCAAATTAGCCATGATTTCAGTAGATCTTTAGCAGAATGAATTAAACTAGGTACAGTGATAAAAAAAAAGTTTATTTTTTGCCGCTTATTTAAGGAATAATTCTGTAAAAAATACGATATGGTAGCTCGGAATTTTGTGAAGGGTCCGAAAGCGGACCTGAATTTTCTCTGGCGCGGGCCCTAGCTATTTCAAATATTTGTGGCTCTTTGCGCATAGTTTTTTTTTTTTTTGGGGGGGGGGGGAAGAGAAGAAGCTCCACCCTACGGAGAAATTGATCTTTGAAACCTAAAAACAGTTTTAACTTTTCGGCATCCATGTGCCGGTCTTCTCTCTCTCTCTTTCGCTCTATCTCTTTTTTATTTTTTTTGAGAAAGTAATTCTTTGTCAACAGAAAAACTATGAAGGAAACGCATCTCAATACCCTTAATACGAGATTTCTCAATTTCGCTTTTCTTTTTTTAAATATTTAACCTCTTCATTCCAAGCGTACTCAATTGGGTACATTTTAGAATACTGTTTATTAACTACTGTTTGTGCAATTTGAAAGCTAAAACACCCAATTGTTTATGAAATTAATCAACAGATAGTTTACTTCGTTTTAAACATGGAAAACATGCAAATTGGGCATTAATTATTATTTAAACTAATTATTAATTTAAAAATACTTTTGTTTAGTTATTTTGTTTTGTAATCATTTTTTAAATCAGAGAACCAAAAATTTGCGTCAAAATTGTTTGCGCTTAGTCCTGGGGTCTGAAGAGATTAAGGCATCGATTTTTTACAGTAACTGAAAAGTCTGTCAGATGTTACTTAATTTGTTAAGTAACACTTAACTAACCTAAAAGTAAGTTAACTAAAATAAAATTAGAGTTTAATTTCTGGGAAAAAAATGGGATCCCTATAATATTCAGAACATATTTTCTTACTTAAACATTCTGACTTCCGTAAAATATGCAACAATTCACATAAAATTGAAAGTGCAGGAGATGAGCTCTGAAGCAAATTATTCTTCAGCATTACTGTAGAAATTTTTTTGATATTTGGATAAAGGCTTCTAATCCACACGTTTTAAATATTTTAACAGTGAAAATTAACATAAAACCGTTTCATTTTTTCAATGAAATTTCTTCATAAAAGTGAAAACTGAAGTTTAAAAGAACTATATGCAATCTGGAAAAGAATTCCTCTTGTAATTTTCGGAAATGAAACAGCACATTATGGAAAAGAGTTAACTAAAACCATTTGAGTGTTAGACTACAAAAAAAAAAGGGGGGGGGGGGAGAAAGGAGAAAAAAAAGAAATCAGTGTAAAAAAAATGAAAAAGAATGCAATATAAATTTAGCGTTCACAGGATTCAAAAGTAAAAATTGAAGAAGAAAAAGACTACAAGGAGCTTAATTATGTGTATAGAAGCGAAGCAGAGAAAGTAAAATAATTTATGAAGCATTTGACAAAAGAATGAAGGGAAAAAAAGAACGTAATAACATGCTAAATTATAAGATACAGGAGCCATAAATAACGGGCAAAGGTAATTGAGAGAAAGTGATGCCATCCTGTATTTGTGAAAGACTTCCAATTTTAAAAAGCACTTCAGTAGACATATTTTACAGAAGGCATTCTTTATGGGAGAAAATCTTCAGAGAATTATTTGCAAAAGCAGGAAACAAAAACGAATGTAGTTGTAAATTTTCTCCTGTCACTCGTTAATTCTAAATCCATAGCAAGATAAAAAAAGTTTCCTTCCTTTCTAGTTTTATATGTTTACATACGCATTTATATTTCTTAAAACAGCCGGCTGGGTGGCGAAGTGGTAAGGCACTGGCTTCGTACGCCCTAGTTCGCAGGATCGAAACCTGGCCCAAATTGGTGGATTTTGAAGATGTAGAAAATCATCAGCTCCCATGTCGAATGATTATGCGATATGTTAAAGGTCCCTTGAGTATCCGTTTGGCTTGGATACTCTCGGATAAATTAAATTCCCAGTGCTGTTTCGCATCATTTAGAGCTCAGGTGCCGCCAACTAGGGGGAACTGCGCGTCAAAATTCTCAATTGGTAATGGCATCCGCCGATAGTGGTGCTGCTTGAAAGAATAAATGTTGATTTCCGGGGAATGCACTAGGTCTGCAAAGGTTAGCGACCATACGCAGCACCATTAGAAAGAAAAATATCTTAAAACAATTGTCAAGAAATACAGCTATACTACCGTGCAAAGTACATAAGTCGTATCTGCACTTTTTGGCGAAATTGAGATATAGCCTCCAGGTGGTTCTATGTCAGTTATTTTACCTAAATACAATGCTGTTAGCATATGAGAATGAGAAACATTTTTAAAAAATTCCGAAAAAGTGGTTTCTGAATCAAATTCTAAATGGAGCCGCAAAACTTTAATCGTCGATGTCTCAGTTTGACCTCAGCTGCAGATACGACTTTTGAACTTAGCACGGCAGTGGCAATATATATAGTGATTAGCCATCAAGTACAAGGGGGCTTCGAAATCTGAAAAAAAAAAAAAAGCGAAACATCCTTTAAATAAATAATAAAAAAGGAGCTTAAATTAGAAGCAAGTGTTGCAAAATTCAATGTTGCACAAATTAAATAAAAAAAGAGGAACAAAACTTTAATTGTCAATAGCTCAGTTTGACCTCAGGTGCAGATACGACGTTTGAGCTTAGCACGGCAGTGGCAGTACATATAGTGGGTAGCAATAATCAGGTACAAGGGATTTCGAAATCTGAGCAAATAATTGCGAAACATCCTTTTAAATAAATAATAATAATAAGTAGCTTTCATTATAAGCAGTGCAAAACAAATTATTACCTGTACATTTTTAAATAATGAACGTAAAGCTTATACGTAATTAAAGTTCAGCTTTTTATTCATAAATTATAAACTTAACTTTAATGATAAGCTGTACGTTTTTTGTACAGTTTGAACAAAAAATTGCGAAACGTTCTTTAAATTAAAAAAAAAAAAAGTTTAAATCATATATATATAGTGGGTAGCAATCAGGTACAAAGGCTTTCTAAAGTTGTACAAAAATTTGCGAAACATTCTTTCAATTAAAAAAAAAAGTAGCTTAAATTATAAGCAAGTGTTGCAAAATTTAATGTTGTAGAAATTAAATATTGTAGCCAGGGGGTTGCAAGGCTTTTCGTATATATTTTCGGCTTTTAAGGGGCTTAAAGTATTAAAAATCTTCAGTGAGAAACGATGATTTAATTCTTTCTAGGTCTAATTGAATTTTAAATAGCAATAGATAATATTCTTTTTTGACATTTTGGCTTTTAAGTCATACTGGTTATGTATCGACTGCCTGTACAAAAATCAAGTTTCTGACAGGGACTTTAGTTACATGATGTTTCCTACTTGTTATGATTTGAGATCGGAATTTTCATCAAATGGCACATCTATTTTGTTTTCTTTTAATTTAGAAGATATGCATGTATCTGTGTATCTCCTGTTTGACACTAACAAGACTAAGAAGCAAAAACCGTTCTACCACTAAAGGAGCAAAAATTGTCCTTTAGTTGTTGACATCATTTTGACTAGAAAAGCATTAAAAAAATAATTTAAAAAAAAAACATTTTTTCCGTGCTCATTAGAGACATCCATTTAGCTAATAAAATATTTACATAATTCTTTACATTCAGTTCAATCTAGGGCTGCCACTATATTAAAAAAAAAATGTGGACATTATACAGCAAAAACATTCTTTTTACTCTCCCCAACCCTATCCCTCCGCTTATACACTAATTCAGAACGACGCCTGGCTACCCTAGTTAAAAGATTAATGAATGAATCTTTTTTTCTTATCCATGCTGCGAGTTTTGTCTCATAAAATGCGAAATTTTCACTTTTTAACAAAAGAAACGTACGAGAGAAAAAAATGACTGCTGGGTACGACCTTCATCTAGTTATACACATTAAACAACAATGATTACATAAAAAGGAAATGGAAGAACAATGTTACCGTTTTAAACGGCCTCCTAAAATGGATTCACGTTTTACTCTTAAAATAAATCTGATGCTTTCCTGCATTTCCACATGCAATCGCATTAAGCAATTAAATTGCGTAAAAATTATACACGCAAATGTACCGAATGTTTCTCTATTTGAAAAGATAACGTAATCTCAAAAACATAAATGCGAGTTTTATCCAGTGGCATCGCAATTCGAAATTTAATGTTTACTGTTATCAGGGCTCAATTTGTATGAGAGCTCAGCTGCAACACTCTTTTTCATTTTAAGCGAATTTTTACACATGAGATGGAAGAATTCAGACTACTAGAGTTCGCCCAACAGTTGAAATTGGATCGTAATAATTAAAATTAGCATGGAGAACATTAAGCTATTTACATAATTATATAAGCATTATTCATCAAATCTGGCGATTATAACGTCGAGTTTATTTTGATCATCCTCACTTCAAACCAAACGTATCTTGAATCATTGTCGCCGCAGGGCCAATGGAAGCAATTCAAGCAACGTCATTGGTCACGTGGCAGCGATGAAAGCAATGTAAACAAAGGAATCCGTAGCATCGCTTTACTTCGAGTTCGACAAATCTAATTGAAAACTAGGCCTAAATAAAGTTCTTCCACATTACATAAAATTAACACTAAATGAAACACTATAACTATTGTAATAATAATTAAATTTCTTTTATAGTGATAAATTAAATGTAAATACTGGGTTGTAATCAGAAAAAGCTCTGAAAATAGTCTAATTAATTTTAAGATAACACATTTTTTCTAGTGAACTCCAAGTAGAATTCAATTGAAAATCTTAGTAAACAAAGAGCGGATATCACGTGCCAACGATGCTCGCTCATGAGTCCCTCTAGCCGTAAATTGCCTCCATTGCGCTCACACTCGCAGCCGCTTGTGTTTCAGCCGATTTCGTAGTAAGTTGAGTGGCAGTTGAATTAAAACTTTAATGTTTGCTTTCATACCACTATTCTCATATTTCACTCCATTGTTTCGGAGTAGTCTTCACTCAAACTCTTATTATAATTGCTTTTAAAATTACTGCTCAAAGGCAAAAAACTCATTTTAACGATTTTTATATTCATTACCTAATATTTTACTCAACCAAGACAGGTTGCCATCTGCTATCTATAACATAACACAGTGGTATGTTATAGATAACATATCATTGTGTTAGCCACATAAATGAGGCTTGCCTGACGAAAGAAAGGGGGAAATAATTAACTAATAATAAACTGTTTTTAAAATTTTTTAATTGATATCGCTAAAAGTCGTGAATAGCTACTAAAAACAAGAAGTTCCGTCTAGAACTATACGAGCCTACTTTCCCGTATACACCAAATTCAAATTTATAATCTAGCTATCTCTTTCTCTCTCTTTCTTATTTATCTTTAGTTCTAATTATTGAAAATATACCTTTTTCAACAGATAATACATATTCATTCACTCACTCATTCATTCTTTCATTTATTCAGCCATGCATTTATTCATTCATTCGTTACCTCATTCAAGTGTTTATTCATTCATTTACGCATTCATGTATTTGTTCACTCATTTATTTATATTTTCATTTATTCAATAATTTATTCATTCATTCTTTTCCTCATTCATTTATTCATTGATTTATTCTTTCACTCTTTCATTTATTCATTCATTCATTATTTCACTCATTGAGTCACTGAGAAATATCCTTGAAAATCCCGATCAAAAAATTTCATAGCAAAATAGGCTCGTAAGTTCTGGATAAACTTTCTATTTCTACATGTTCTACGTTATAAGAGCTTTCCGATAAAGTTTGTTCCAAGCAAATCGGTCCGTTAGATCAGGATTTATATAGGGTTGAAATTTCCCCGTAAGCTCTGTGTTAATTTTTTGAACTGTTCAAAAATGAACAAAAATTGTTCAAATTGATATTTCACGCCAAGAGATTCTTCCAGTAAGCTTGTTCATTGGAACATGGATCTTGTACCCAGAGTTTACATAATTTGCCTCATTTTCGCCCATAGGCGCTAATGTTAAATTTTTTTGAACTGTTCAAAATTGAACAAAAAAATGTTCAAATCAAAAAGTAAAATATAGAAATGAGATGTCCTCGACGAGATCTTTCGAATGCAAAAAGAATTTTTCCAATCGGACAATTCGTTCAAAAGTTATTAGGGGGGGACAGACCGACAGACAGACAGACAGACCGACAGACAGACAGACCGACAGACAGACAGACCGACAGACAAACAGACCGACAGACAGACAGACCGACAGACCGACAGACACACTTTTTCCCCATCTCAATACCCTACTTTCAAATTTTTTATTTTTCAATCTTTATTTAATTACTTCACTTATTTTTGACTTTTCTTGATTTTTAACGATATTTTCACGATACATTAAGCCTTCTTTCATGCTTTATTATTATTTTTTTTTACTTTTACGGGAAAGTAGGCTAAAAAAGGGGGAAGAAAATCGGTTAAAAAACAAAGAAAATGGTTCTTAATTGTTTTGTCTTTGCCTATTTATTATATAGATAAGACGGAATCCAGGACTATTTACACATTAAAATAAACTCTGAAAACTATACGGCTTCCGCACTTTCGTAAGAAATTAGCTTCTGGCTGTTGTTTAATAATCATGTTCCGTTTCGTTATTCCAAATTTTCAAATCATAAATTGCATTATTCATAAAAGTAGTTGAAACATAAGAGAAAAAACACAAAAATGCGGATAAATTAAAGTGAACTAAAATCAATATCGTCTACAACGTAAATGTTATGCTCTTCATGTAGGTCATACCAAGGTGATTTGTTATAGAACTTTTATTAAGTCAAGAAAAATTCACACCTCCGAAAAATAAAAGTAATAATGGGATGTATCATCACGCTGAAAAATGACACTTTAATCATAGCTAAAGTATATTAGAATCTATATCTTCCATAAAACGTTTTTCAGAATATCAGTCATTGTGGAGATGATGAAAAATCAACAAAAAGGATCAAAAACTACCAAACCTCTTAGAAAGATTTGCTTTTCGATCTCAACAAAAAAATAGAACAGACTTCAAATTAATGATTGCGCTTAAACGTAAAAAATAAATTCATTCTTTAAACAACATCGACAGGACTTTAAAACATAGTTTTAGAATTCGGTGAGAAATTATGATAGATAAAATCTTTTGTAATCACGAATAAATTGCAGGGTTCGTGATTTTTTTGATTTTTTTAAAAATATAAAAAATCGGATTTTTTTTATTTAAATCAGCTTTTTTTTATTTTTTTTAAAAAGACCTTAAATACTTTGGATATTTATTATGTTACATTCATAGAAACAATATGGCATGTTAAGCAATATGCAAAAGCACACTTTAAGCTATTTTCACAGCAATAAATATTTTTTAATAATAGTAATGACAAACAAATTTTAATACAAATGCATGACTCAAATGAAACTTAACCCTGCCAGGAATAACAGAACACTCATAAGTACAGAGAAAATGAGCAAATTTAATCTGAATTATTTTGTTGTTGAAGACTGAAAATAGTAACAATTGTGTGTACTTTATTTTTACATCGAGTGTGTCTTAATCATTTTTCTATTTTATAAATGGAAAAGCTTAAAATATTTTTACCCGTTTGGTAAAATCATAAGCTTACACCATTACTAAAAACTGAAACTTTTTGTTTCAATCAAATATCTTTATTGAAAACTTTATGATAAAAAATATTTTGGAAGGAAAAAGCCTTAAGCTATTAAGGGACATTGATGAAACTTTAAGGATACATATTCTAAATTCTAACAATTGTTGTTTGAAACACTATCATTCTGAATTATTTATTGTGTGGCATTTATTAAATTAATCTAAAATACTGTTTTTAAGATAAAAAAAACACAGAATGGTTCATGATTATTATGAATTCTAATTTGAATGATAGAATGAATGATGCTTTGTTGTTAAGATGTTAGAAGAATAAGAGTAATATTGTAAAATTTAAAAAATAGTAATTAGTTCTAAACTTATGAAATATGTTATGCACACAGACAGATGGACCTAGGAAGTTTTGTTTGAAACAGTGGTTGTAATTGCAACATATTTCATTTTACAACACTTTTTAACGTTGTAAAATCAATGATTTTTTTGAAAAAAATCACTTGATTTAAATCAACGAACCCTGATAAATTCCAAATAAAAATGGCCCAGAGTGTGCAACAGTTCCAATATGAAGTAATACATGGCGTAATAGTAATTAGTCTGTCATAATTTTGCGCTAACTTCTAAAGCTATGACTTAAAAGTCGAATCGATGTTGTTTAAAGAATGAATTTATTTTTCACTTTTTAGCGGAATTTATAATTTTAAGTCGGTTCTATTTCTTTCCCCAAAAATTATTTTATTTCTCTTTTTAGTGTAAATACATTTTTCATATGAATACTCTCTTCAATTTGGCACTAAATTCTTCTCAAAAGCCAAACGGATAAAAAAAGACGGCAAAAGGATGAAGAAAAGGAGAGTCAAATTGTCATAAAACAAAAATTATAAGGTATAATTTATAAGTAATTTTGGTAAGTATTAAATCGTTGATATGCAAGGGTCCCAGTCCCTCGCTAACTTATTTCTAAAAATACACATAACTTTTAAAAATACATTATATACACAAGCAGAGACTAAAATCAATATTTAACACCAGATTTACCAGCCGTTTTCAATATTTTCTAAACTTTCATCTTACACCAAGTTACTACTAATTGTAATGACACTTTCAGTCACATTAACTTGTCTTAGGAAAATTGTCCGTGCATTAGGAAAAGCCAATGCAATTGAAAGTTGCAATATTATTAGTATCAAATTATGCAAAATGGAAGCTTCGAAACAGTGAAAATGACTGGCCTGGTAAATCTAGTGATAATAATTTACTTAGAAATTTAACATAAAATAGCAACATACCACGTCAAAATAATTACAGTTACGATGCATATTATCAATTTTCTAGTAGAATTGGCGATGGCAGCCTGCATTCGATATCAACATCTAAAAGCAACCGATAGAGTTACGAAAATAATGTGTGTAGACTCAAAACAGTTGGACGTTTCAAACTAAATGCCAAATTAACTTTCCCCGCAGATGGCGGAGTAAAAAACAAGCGAAAAAAGAAGGCAATAATATTCAGATTTACAGTTTTGTGATGAGTTTCTCGGGCAGGTTTTCATTGAGAATCTCCATTGTGTTGCAGACAATGAGAACAAAAAAAAGCGTTCCAAACGATATATTATTTGAACATTTGATACGCATATTTCTGGAATTTCGTGCGTATTGATCTTTTTAGAATTCGGTAATCTAATATTTTTAAGGTTGGTATTTAAAATAGAAAAATAATCGATTTGGCTATTGAATTCTGTTGAAAAAAGAGAGACATCACACTGTAATTAAAATCAAATAGAGGTTCCTTTTATTTTTCATTTATCTTTTGCTTACTTTTATTTATCCTATTTTATTTATTTTCATTTGTTATTTATTTTATTCGTTTATTAATATTTTTGTTGCACAATTAGATCTATACATCCTGATAGTCATTCATCCTCATAACCATTTCATTTTCTACAATAAGAAGAAACACGGTAATATTGTGTTACATTTTTAGTTCGCTAAAATTGATGCTTAAAATGATTTTCAAATGTTGCTGGAGAAACCACATGATTGGTGCTTCAACGTCAAGCATACCTAATTCTGAATTGTTTTTAAAAACTAATAACAAAATCTGGTTCTAACATATTTGAAGAAAATGCGTGAGCATAATGTACTTTTATATCTTGAATTTGAACTACCTTACATAAAAAGACTATAGTAACCATTGACTGGATCAGTGATAGTGGTAACCAAACCTGTGGCCCAACCAGAATGGGGGAGGTTGGGGGATGATTTTCAAGACAAAGATTTGTTTTATGTATGTCAACATGATTAGAATTGGTCAATATGGGGCCGTTCATAAATGATGTCACTGCTTTTTTCCCATAAATTTGACCCCCTTTCCCTCTTTGTCACAGGCAAGCTATGTTGCATAATGCATGATGTCACGTTTCTTGTTACCCCCTCCCCTCTTCTTGTCACAATTTTTTGCCACAATTTCACGACCCCCCCCCCCCTCCCCCCTCGAAGCGTGACATCATTTATGAGTAGGAAGGTTAAAACTCAAACTTCCCCTCCGCTCTTCCCGGTTGCACCTGACATTAATAGACATTTTTGTAAAATAAATTCAAGTTTTCGGAAAAAACCACTATGGTTAAAAAAAAATTTTCATCGATACAGCAAAGAGCTTTTTTGTAGCCGTTAAATGGCCTACACTTCTACTTATAATTGAATTTTCACAAAACAATAATATTAATAATAGAACTTTGCAATAAAATTAAGGAACTTAAAGAGTTAGAAAGGAAAATTTATTTTTCAGGATTTTAAAAATCATTTTCATAAAATTGAGGATTTTTACAGACGTTGCGATTCGCAGAAAGGATTCTACTGTTTGAATCGAAGCCCATATTAAATACTACTCATGCCACAAGTTTTAGTACAGAAAATTTTCGGAGGACGAGTTGGATTTCAAAATTTAACACCGATGAAAATGTTCTTCAGATATAGTTAAATGGGAAATATTTGCTGGAAATTATCAAATATTGATAAAATATCACGTGCTTTTTTTCTGCAATAACGAATGGTGCAAATAAATAAACATGAAATTAATTAAAATAAAACTAAAAATAAGCATAAAAAGTAATACTATACTCCCTGCCCGGGTCCTAAAAATGCATCATCACAACTTCTAAGAACTTCATACTTCTAAGAACTTTCACGAGACAGCTGGAAATACTTCAAAATATTTGATGAGCCAACAACACAAAAGATTTTATTGGCGTTAAGACTTTCTTTCTCACAATAAAACAGAGATATAAAACGACTATATTTACTGAAATCGAACAGGAGGAACAAATCGACTAATTTTAGAGTTTCTTCAAATAATGCCCGAAGCTTCTTCAAACATGCCGTCAAACCAGTGGCTCTACCAGTCTATTTTTCTAGAGAGGGTTTTTTGGTCTGTAACAATCTTAGGATACCAGGATTGGCAACATGCCTCGAGGGCAAGGGGTGAAAAAAGTCGATCCTAACCTGGAAACTGCCCCCTCCAGCCCTCAATACTAGTTTTTACATTTATTTTTAAATTTTATACAATATGTATATATATACATATATAATGAGTAGAGTCCCCCCCCCCCCTTAAAAATGCCCAATGTATCCATTTTAAAATTTCACCAAATTTCATAAAAAAGTGAGTTAAAAATGTGAAAGAAAAAAAAGTTATGATCATAATCAGTAAAATTTTTAAAAAGCTGCAATTTCGAGAGAAAAACGTGCGACCTTTAAGGAGTTTATAGCAAATGAATATATATTTTTAAATACTATTTAAAAGGGTTTTTTTTTTATGATCAAAATTATTTTAACTATTCCCTCCCCCTCCCCGATAAGGTATTCAAGTCATATTGCCAATCCTAGTATGAAAATATTCATGCATATAAAGAACTTTTATGATCTAACTCCCCTTTTGGTGTCGCTGTATAATCGTTTTCAAAAAAAAAAAAACTTTTCAGAAATCCTCATTGTGATTCTTCATTTTTTTTTTTTTTTTTGCTTCCAATAAATAAAAATCACAATCGTATGCAGAGTTAAATCTGTCACTTTTATTAACATGCAAAAGATTATTGCAGTATCAACTTTGGAAAACTATTTTTAAATTGTGCCGCATAGGTATTGATTTATAGAAACAATAGTTGCAAACAACAATAACTTTTTTATATTTCTTTTCAACAGCTAGCTAACGTCGCAAATGATGAAGAAAAATTAAAATAATAATACCTTGATTGTACTACAAGGTTAAACCCAGCTAAATAACGGAATGGGACGTTTCTGTTACTTGAGTAATGGGATTTCGTGCGCCATACTCAGTAGCATTATTTCCATCATTGTAGCAGAATAAAGTTTCTCAGCGTTATAATGGCAGTCTAGAATCGAAAAAAAAAAACTTGCGTGGAGAAAATTTACAAGGTTAAAAAACAAAGCGGATCATGTCTTCGGAAGTCATTCTTGCAGAAAATCCGCTTTTTTTTCCTTTTCCCCTCCAAATTCATTTTCTGTTAAATTGTTCTCCCCTATTAATGACCATACCCACTGGCATGCGTTATGTGAGAACTCGTCATTTCGATTTGAGTTTTTATAATAATCAGGAGGAATGAATTTTAGCAAGTCCATCACGTCTCTCCTTTTTCCCTTTGTCACCAGCAGGGTTGCCAAACGTCCCAGATTTTAGGGGACAATCCACAGTCTCGTATTTTGAGAAATTGTCCTGCGCCCCAGAGAACTGGAATACGGATCGGAAAAATTCCCATATTCCCCCCGGGTTCTTGATTTTGCCGGATGTCGGATATCCGGTGACCCTTGTGTAAAAGGTTCGTACAGGATATCCGACTGATGTTTAACACATTAAAATTCTATGCATGTTTTAAACCTAAATTATTCAGGTACAATTTATTTTGATATCAATGGTATAATCTATTTTGATTTGTGGAAAATGTTAAAGCATAGTTTGAATAGTATCCAAGACTACCATTGTAAGCAAACTGCCAAACAAATGCGCCTGTAGAGATTGATTTATTTAGCCCTATCTACGGATACAATAAATCATAGCTTTATTTACTTATTTATTTATGCGAGTTACCAATAGTAAAATTAATGGATATTTTTAGAGTTGCGTCAAAAATGTTTTACATAAGCTTCACAATGGGTAAAATTCGCATTTCTCCCTAATGACTGAGTAACAATCATACTAAAAACTCTCTACAAATAATGATTTTCAATATAAAAATACATGCATTTGTTCACAATACTTCAAGACTTTTACATAACTACTCAGTAAAGCAGGAGTCGATCTAACATTTTTACCAGGGTCTGTTTTTTGTGAATTTTGAAAACATTTTTGTGAAAATTTAATTACAGTGATAAAACTTTTTTTTGCCGTTTATTTAATAAATAATTCTGTAAAAAGCACGATTTGGTATCTTGGAATTTTGTGAAAGGTGGGTATCCCAAATTAGTGTAATGGGACCCCCCCCCCCCCCCGTATTCCTTTTATAGTACTTTTTCTGTATTATCCCGTCGAAACAGTAAGGGACTGGATTTTTTACTTGCTTTTATTTTATTACGAATATTGAAAATTCAGTCGACATTTTTATTCAGGACATTAGGTACATTATTTTCAGCTGAACCTTTTTCGAAAGACTGCATAGTACACACAAAGAATTGCGTTCAAATCGAATGTTCAAACACTTGACGCAATGCCCTGAAAACGCGACGAACCTCAATAGAAAAAAAGCGTAGCATTTTCGCTATTATTACTGCAATGTTGATGCAGTAAGTTTTCGTAATGACCTTGATTCACATAATGACACAATGTTTGCTCGAATTTAAGCAAAAGCAGATGTTTTTACTGCTCACACGCAATAGCATTTGAAAAGGTTTGCACAGGGGTGATTTTAAAAAATAAAATTGAGGAGCAATAAGTTCACATCTGTAAACAAACTGAAACCAGAACCCGGCAATTAATGCTAATGCTGTCTCGAAACTGTTTAGGCTTGCTTTTACTAGCAGAACTTATGATTTCTATAAGAGCCCTTATTACTTCAGAGATATTACTGGGACTTGCATTTGAAGAACAGCATCAGGGCTCTGTAAAACACACGTACTTGTCAGTATCATACAACGCTTTGCACTGGTTGTGAAGTTTTTGCATGAAGGAGCTCGGATTCTTTACTTCTTCTTAATGCCCAGCGAAATTTTGCATATTAGAAGGAATTCAGTCTATCAATGAATACATAGGCTCTTAAGAATATAGGGCTCCAGCACTTTTTTTTTTAATGTGAAAATTTAATCTCTAAAAAACTACAATGTGCACTGGGAAGTGGGGTATATGAAAAATTAATCTCTGACTAACCATAATGTGCATTTGGGTGAGCTAAAAAATGCCCCTCGCCCTCCCAAGTCGTAATACCGCAGTAAAATTGCGAAATGGAGACTAAAAAGGGTTAACAAACGAAGTAAAACCCGTTTATTTCTTTCGTTCGGCATGTGATCCTCTTCCCCGAATGCAATTGCTAGAATTCGTATGTTTTAAAGCCGCAGAAAAATTAAGACTTAAATTTACTTAAATCCATCAAGATCTCCCGGTGACGCATTGTCTACAAATGCAGTGCCGTCGAAAGCCACAGGCCCATGTCTGTTTTGTCGGCTCTCCCCTCCCATTTCCCTTGCATCTTAGTCACAGAAACATTTTACCCCCGACGCTACTCCGATGCTGAACCGGGCCCCCTAAAAAGGACGGGCCCCATGAATCAGCCCTGACACCCTCTCCCGACGGTCCTGTCCAAATGTATTGAAATTTTGCAAAAAATATATACATTACAAATAAAGGCAGATCACAGCTAACAACTTCCGTGTATTTTTCTTCATTGAATACAAAATTTCAATAAAGAAAAAGAAACACATTTTTATTACGAAGTTGAAAAATGTGAAGGGAAGCTTATACGGTTGAAGTTACAAAACCTTTTTCACTTCCCTAGAAATTAAGAAAATGTCTAAAATTGAAAGTGGCCCATAACTTTTGGCTATATATAATTAAAATATTTCTTCACGCCACTTCGTCTTTTTTAAATTTATATCCATACTTTTTTAAAGTTTTGTTTTTTAAAAAAAAAGTGTTGGAAAACTTCGGTAGGAGGATATTTGTTCCATCTTACTCCACCCCTACAAACTTCATGAGTTCAAAATTATCAGTAAAATACTAAATAGTTTAGTAATCATTGTTTCGAGTCAAAACACTGATTTCTAAACTATTTGGCTGATTAGCAGCGGTTCCCTCAACGCAGTCTAGCTATTACAGCACGTGAAAGGCAAATAAATAATTTTGTTGAGGAAACTTATTGTATAAACATGTTGTTCTTACCAGACCTTAATGTTAGATTTTTCGATTATTTTGGCTATTCTCCCTTCCTCTTCCCAGTTTAACTAGGAAGAGGGAAGTAAAAGGAACGAGAATTTGTAATATGCGTTCGTTCGGGGATGCTGTGAAAACAAAAATGGTTATTTTCGCATTAATGAAGTCTGAATAACTGTAAAAGGAACTTCAACAACCAACAAGTGGGGCAAAATATAAGGTCTGATTCCACTAGCAAAAATATTTTAAGTCAAAGATAAAAGGATTAAAATTCTTTGTCTGCTCTTTGAAAGAGAAAAATGGAAACTTATGATTTTGTTGAATTACTTAATTTTTTTAAATAGACCAAGTTATTTTTCAGAAAAAAAAGTTTAAAAAAAAATTATTAGCAGGGATATTGAATAAGTCAACAGAAAAAACGATTGCAATGTCCAGTCTAGTTTTGAACGCCGAGACTAATTTAAAAATGCTGTTTCACAAATAAAGAAAGTAAATGTCATGTTTATTGCTGTTCTACAAAAACTTTTAAATGCATAAAGAAAGAAGAAATGATGGAAATTTAAAGCAAAAATATAAAAATGTATGGATAAATTACGCAATTGTAACAGTATAGAAAACAGAAGATAATACCCCACATTTTTGGTAAAAGTATTACTTCTGCCAAAAATTCCACTTTATCACTAAGTCTATATGATCATGCTGGCAAATTCTCTTAATCTTACCAGGCCCCTCAAGAAATGCATATCTATTACACAATTACAAACTCTAAAATAAATAAAAGTTTATTTTAGAAAAGTCATAAAAGTCAAAATTATAAGCAAAAAGAACGAGGATGACTATAAATATCAGGCACCCTTTTCACTGCATAATGAAAAGAACATAAATGATATTAATCTGTTAAATTTTAAGAGAATGATAAGCAACATTCCAATTAAAACTATTCGAACCACGGAGCAGAGCAAGAGCAAAGATTAGAGCTCGGAACTTGGAACGCAGCAACTCTAAAAAAGTTGATGCTCCACAAGCGCGGGTCCAGAGAGGGGGCCATGGTGGCCATGCCCCCCCCCCCCCCTCCCCCGAGAAAATTTCCGATTTTTTTTTTTTTTTTTCGAAATAAAAAAAAGTCAAAAAACAAATTATCAACCCCAAAAACTTTTTTAACAGTTTGTGAAATACTATCAGCAATTATTTCCTATTACAATCACAACTATTTCACAGTGTCCCCTGACAGATTAAAAAAAAACTCTTTCCATATCTTTTTTGAGTATACATGTCCGGCAGGCAGCCAGGACTGAGATCCTCATCACTGCCATAAGGAAAACTATTAAATTTCATCGTAAATACTTATATTTTTTGTGTATAAATCTTTTTGAATACATTCAGTTTCCGATTGGAGTCGAAAGAATTTCGCTTTATTTATAGTTTCAGTTGATTTTAGGAGGAAAAAGAACATTAAATTACTGTATGCACATAATTTAAATTTTATGCTGTTCTATTAATATAATAATAATGTAATAGGTTATTTTGTGTAAAAAATAAGGTAAGCGAGTGTTTTTTTAATACCTTAAAATTAATTATTTTTAATACCTCAAAATTGCTTTATTACCCAGTAAAAGACTACAAATTTTATTCGAATGCTCCCCCCCCCCCCCGAAATTCTCTCCTGGACCCGCCCTTGATGCTGCATTTCGCTGAGTTTGTTATGATGGTTAAGCAACGATAATAAATCCACAGTTAACTTTAACCAATAAAGCATCAAATTCTCCCCCCTCCCTTCAGAATCAAATTAGCAGATGTTGCCAAAACAAGCAAGAAAACCTGCATCGAATACTATGATCCCGGACTATCATTTCACTTCCTCAAAACGCCGATGACGATAGCTCACGGAGCAAATGGAATTCACCCCTTTGACTGTTTACAGACACCAACCAAACAGTTAAACGGTGTTATGAATAAAATATTAAGAAAAAAAAATCCCGGAATAAAAATACAAAGAACTTATCAGAGCGGAAGAATCACTATTCACTTTTTATGATTTCGGTTTTTTTGAAGTTCACTCAACCGAATCACCAGAGCAATGCACGAAGGGAAGGCCAAAATCTTGGCTAATGGTCAATAAACAATACCGCAAGCCTTTAATCGTGTAAAGCAAAGCAAAACGGATGTTCTGAAATCACATGATATTTTATTGTTCATCCATCAAGAATTTTGTTCAATTAAAATGAACCAGCCCAAAGAAAAGAAAATACTTTCGGAGGAGGGGATTCTTGCTCAAATTTCTCTAATACCCTCCTTGAAAATAAGCCGGGTGAAAACTCCCACTAAAGCCCTAGGTACAGGGCTTTAGCTCAATCCAGCAAAAAATTTATCCAAATACCACAGGTCACGCCAAAGGAAATTCAGGTCCGTTTTCGGGGCCTTTACAAAATTTCAATTAATCAAAACAGACCCTTCACAAAATTCAAATCTACAAAAATGGATTCCTTTACAAAATTCCAATCAATCAAAACAGACCCTTCAAAAAATTCCAATCAGTCAAAACGGACCCTTTACAAAATCCCAGTCAGTCAAAATGGACCCTTTACAAAATTCCAATCAGTCAAAACGGACCCTTTACAAAATTCCAATCAGTCAAAACGGACCCTTTACAAAATCCCAATCAGTCAAAACCGACACTTTACAAAATTCCAATTACCAAATCGTACTTTTTACAGAATTATTTATTAAATAAGCGGCAGAAAATAATTTTAAAAATTTATTGCATGTTAAAATCTTGAAGTTTCACAAAAACATTTAATTTTTCACAAAAATGTTTTAAATTTCGCAAAAAATGGACCCTGGTAATGCTGAATCAACCCCTGCATACTCAGGAGTGGATGAGACCATATGGTGGCCAATTTAGTAAAATGCCAAGTTATCTGGAATGGGGTAAAAAAAAAAAAAAAATACGTGCGAGCGTTTCCTCAATATAAAAAAAAAAAAAAAAAACAGTACTGTACTTATAAGTTGGGTGCGTGATTTTTTTTTTTTTTTTAAATTTAAATCGGATTCTTTTAAACAGACCTCAAAAACTTTGGATACTAATTACGTTACTTATAAAAATAATATGATATGTTAAAATATTATGCAAAAAGACATATAAGGCCATTTTCAAAGCAAATAGATATTTTTAAATAATATTAAAAACAAATGAAGAAATTTTAATACGAATGCACGATTCAAATCAAATTTAACATTACCAGGAATTATAGTAAGCTAAGTAAAGAAAAAAATGAACAAATTTAATCTGAATTCTTTTGCTGTTGAAAGCTGAAAAAAATTCAAACAATTAGTAATTGTGTGCACTTAATTTTACATTGAACACACTTTATTAGTTTTTTATTTCATAAATGAAATATCAACTTGAAATATTTTTTTAATTACCCATTTAGTAAAATCACATGTTCATTTCATCCATTACTAAAAACTGAAACTCTTTCTTTTAATCAGATCTCTTTATTGAAAATTGCTAAGATAAAAAATTATTCCACAAGGAAAAAACCTTTAAGTATTATGCTACAATGGATGGAACATCTTTAAGGATACATGTTTTAAATTCTAAACAACTTTGTTTTAAACACTATCAGGACACTGTCGTCTATTGTGTGGAATTCACTAAGTAGAACTAAAATACTATTATTAAAATTAAAACTACATTAAGTGAGTCATGACTACTCTGAATTGCAATATGAATTGTTAAATGAATAATGCTTTGATGTTAAAGACATCTGAAGAGTAAGAATAATATTTCAAAATTTAAATAATAATAATTAGTTCTAAAGTTATGAAAAATATATTACACACACAGACAAAGGGATCAATGATGAAGTTTTGCTTGAAATAGAGGTTGTAAATGCAACACATTTTATGTTTAAAACAACACTTTCTAACACGAAAATCAATTTTTAGAAAAAATATTTTAATGATTTAAATCAAGTGATTTTTTTAATCACTTGATTTAAATCAACAGTCCCTGCTTGTAAGTATTGTTTTATTGAGAATACAACAGAGAATAAATTGCCTAAAGACCCTTAAACAAGGAAGAGACTTTAGAAAGGCAATGAAATTGGACATTAATGAAAACAGTTATTCACAGAATTTATATAAATTTTAAATATTTTTATCATAAAACAACTAGGGATGTAACATTTCCGGAAATTTTGAGGTGGCGGAAAAAAGTTTTTTCCGGAAGAATTGGAGAAAAATGGAAAAATTGATTTTTTTACAAGTGAAAGTGGATTTTTTTAAATAGTTTTCGGGAGCGGGGGTGTTTTTATTGAAAAAAAAAATGTGTAAATGTTTTTTTCATTATATTCTTATAACTGTAAGCAACATTTTTTTATTGATTTATTATGATTTTTAATGTAAAAGTAATTACCTCAGAAGTAATGGTTATAAAACAAGTAGATTTTAGCATATGTAACTTTTGTTAATTATCAAATAAATTTTTTTACAGAAAGTTGCTTAGTTTTCTTTTTTTCTAAGTTTGCTACATGAATTTATATGTATGTATATATACAGGGTGCAAAGCAAAGTCCTTAGGAGGCTTTTATCTCTGCAACTGTTGGTCACAAACATATGCTTCCAGTTATAAAACTTTAAAAAATGTAAGCATTTATGATAACAGCATTTTTAAATTTAAAAAATCAATTTTGGGAAAATTACAGAAACTAACTTTTTATACAGACCCCCCAGTCTTTATAGTCATATTTAGTAAAAGTTGACGCCCCCTAAAAAACATAACACAAAATGTTTCCCTTCTGTATGACAAAAAAAAAAAAAAAAAGATATTTAGTTTCAATATTTGGAAATTTTTCACAATATTTTTGGCCTGCATTAAGGGGTTGGTTAAAAGTTTTCGATGAAGTATTTATTCTATTCATTGTTCAATGAATACTTCATTTAGATTTTTAACTGACCCCTAAATAAAGTCGGAGAAAATGTGAAAGAACTCCAAGCTTTGAAATTAAATATCTCTGTCATTTTTTCTCGTACAAAAGGGAAACTTTGTGTTATGTTATATTTAAAGAAAAAAATGCTTAAAAATATATTAATATTTAAACAAAAAACATTGAAATGTAACTATTATAAATTTTTGAATGCATTATTTTACATTAGAAATTTCAAAATTTTCAATATTTCCGGGTGGAAATAAACCCTTTTGTGAAAAAAACAAAAAAAAAACTTTTTCCCCCAAAATAACCGGTTTGTTCCGACCATTCCCATGTCTAAAAACAACACAACCACTAGAGTTGTATACTGCTTAACACGAGCGACTTCACCAAGGACAGGCCCATCATTTCGAATTTTTCCAAGGGGGGAATATTATAAGTTTCCTTGTATATCAAATAAATCCTTGTATAAAAACCAACAACATAATACATAAAAATCTACTATATTCTCAAAGCTAGGGGAGTCAGTTGCCACCTCCTGAGCCCCAAATTGAAGGGCCCAACCAAGGATGCAACATGTGGAATACCTGCACACAAAAAAAGAATTTGCTTTTGAATGCTGAAACTCTTGGAACCTTCTTCCCCAAGCACTGTGCATATAACAGAAGACAAAAATGTCATTTTTCGCAATCATTAAACTTTTGTATTTGTTGATATCTCTCGGAGGCGTCGCTAGGGTTTTCAGCGCCCGGGGACAACTGAAGATTTTGCGCTCCTCTGTGCCCCTGGGGGCCTAGGGGCACCCCTAAAGGAATTTAAAAAATTTTTATGCCTCCTAAATGAAAAATAGCTCTAAAAAGCAGCCCTTTTAACTTTCATTTTTATTAGCGACCATTCACTTCTAAAGGAAGTATGGGACATTTTGGATTTGGTAAATTACTTGTCTGATTTCCCACGCACTCCTGTACTACATTGGTCATTCCCGATATGATTTGCAATGCTCCCACTTTTTTGTGAAACATATTCACACCTCTTCAGTTCAAATAATTTTTTTTTCCATTTAAAAATAAAATAAATTAACATTAATTTGGCCCCCCTTGGCGCTGCGCCCGGGGACAACTGTCCCTCCTTGCCCCCGCCTAGCTCTACGCCTCTGATATCTCTGTGCATATTATGTGTTTGTATTTAAAATGTTACTAACGTAAGTGCTCTCACTTCAATTTTTCCACCCCACCTGTCTTGTAATTTGAAGTAATCAATAAATCTAGCTCTCAAAAATTTGAATTATCGAGCGTCTCCTGCAGGCCTGTAGCCAGACTCTGACTCCAGGGAAGGCAAACTTTTGGACAGGAAGGGCAGACTAGTTTTTACATTTTTTTCCAACATGTTAAAATTTATGCTCCATTTTGGGGATTTTCTTAAAATTTGAATTAATAATTAATTCAATAATTTAATTTATTAATTGATTATTTAAACAATTAATGAAACTAATACTAATTTAATTCAATAGTGAAATTATTTGATCTTGAAAGAAATACTTGCTTAAAACTTACAAAAAGGGCAGAATTGTTTAAAGCTTATTCTAAGAATGTCTTTTTGTAAATTAATAAAATATATGAAATAACATTAAAAAGTGAACATATTTTAAAGATAATTTTAATGTGAACGATCGTTCAAATTAAGATATTGAAGCACAAAACATGTATTGGTACGTTACAATAAAAAAAATTAATGTAGTTGCAATTTTCTTTGTTTGCTCGTTTTTTTAAAGCACTTCTTCTAAACTTAAGTTTGCAGTCCGTTTTCTTTCGAAAGATAAGAAAGCTAAATCTGCCATTCTTTAATGCATCACAAAAATTCTTTGGGAATGATTAATTGCTGTACAACTAGAAAAAGTAGAATAAATAGCATGGATAATTAAGGTCCAATTAAGCATGCTAGGATGAGTAAAACATTTTCCAGGTCAGGCATTGCCCGTCCTGGTCCCACCTGGCTACGGGCCTGGTCTGCTGTACATGCACTTTAGAGTTATATGGAACTACAGTAGAGCCTAGGTTATCTAAGCCCCGACTAACCAAGTTCCGGGTTAACCAAGGTACGCAAGTTTTTTTTTTTTTTTCAGTTCCTTTTGGTTGAACCCTTTTTTTGGCTGGGCCAATAGAACCCTTGCACCGTCACCGACCGACGTCAGTCGATTTTTTAATTTTGCTAGTAAACAGCTCATTTACGGTTTGTTTATCTTCGTTTGTACTGTACTGCGTTGGTTACGTGATGAGTGTTAAATGCAAATGAACTACGGTGTCTTCGGAGACTAAGTCACAAGCCATCTGAAGACGCGATAAAGGAGAGACAATTAAAAAAGGGGTTTCAGATTTAGGTGAGGGAGAATCATCATTTCGTAAAAATGCGCAGTAAATGCCTTTTTTTTACACCTTTTCATTCAATTCACCCATTTACCCAAAGCTTTCCTCTTCGTTTGGACAGAGACCGTGTTATCCAAGTTTTCAACTATCCGAGGTGCCCTCGGTCCACATTACCTCGGATAATCGAGGCCTTACTGTACTTCTCCAATGCAAGAAAACAAAGAGTACTTGTAATGATTAAAGGCCCTACATTGGCCACATTTTGACGATTTGTTACCAACATAAATTTAAACAATAGAGGTATTTTAAGGGAGATAAATACACATTCATTAAAACACAAAAATTTCTCTCTCTTTGCAAACATAGCGCACACAATAAGCCGGCCAACCGACAAATGACAAATTAGACTACGACAGATACATAGCTGTTTAGCTCCATTTTTACAACATTCAAAGAGATTTTGCATTCTGGCAAATGTAAATAAAGCAATTTTATTAAATTTAAATAGGTGGCACTTATTTTGTCATATTAAAACTTTTACTGATAGTACAATCCGGAAAAAGTCGCTAAGGTAGGGCCTTTAAGCGATAAGGACCGCTTTTTTCACACTTATGCTTCTGAAATGTTAGTTTTAATGTTCTTAAACAGATGCAGCTTCAGTGGCACGCAAAGGGGGGGTTAGGGGTTTACACCCCCCCCCCTTAGGCCCTAAATAATAGTGTTTTATTATACTTGAATTTCTTTTAGTAGTTTCAGAACATTATGACCCCCCCCCCCCCTTGAAAAAATCCTGCGTACACCACTGTGCAGCTTAAAAAGAGGAAACATCTGCTGATAAATGAAATATGCTCTGGTATCATGTTTAGGTAGAAAGGATAACAGTTCATATATTTTATGGTGGAAATGCAGTCAACAGGGTGGCATAGTGGTAAAGCACAAGCCTCGTACACCCAAGATCCCAAGTTCAAACCTGGCCTGAGTCGGTGGATTTTCAAGATGAAGAAAATAGTCTGCGCTAATGTCTTATTATGCGGCATGTAAAAGATCCCTTGAGTAGACATGCTCTCGGCTAAATTAAATTCCTAGTGCAATTTCGCATCAAGAGAATCCGGGTGCTCGGCCTTTCTGGTGGAGAAACGTGACATCAAAATTATCATGCGGCGATGGTACCACTCTCATTGTGGTGACACTGAAAGAGATGGTGCCAATCTCTCGATAACGCACTAGGTTTGCAATTGGCAGAAACCAACAGCAGCCCATTAGAAGTCTTTTTTTTAATGATTGAAATACATGAATAGTAGAAGTAATTCATTCTTTGTACAACTGAATGAAAATTTTTAAGTAACTTCAGAAAAATATTTCGCATTCCTGTAAGCAATCCAAATCTTACCAAGTATTTTTCACGGAAAAACCAGTTTAAAAAAAATCTGTAAAACTAAAGCTTTAATGACGGCGATCATGCTTTTGTAAAACCTCCGAAAATTATTTTAAGTCATTTTACCACTTAAGATAAAAAATTACTTAAATATTTAAAACAAAAGCTGCTTTTAAATAAGCACTTGTTGCTAAGCAAGAACACAACACTGGAAAACTGTTCCTAGCAAAACAACATAGCAGATGTAAAAATGTTTATCAAAATCGAATAAAAAACATCTAACTTACCAAAGCAAACATAGCAAGTTAATGAAGAAAAATATTTTAGGAGAATGTATATACTTCATGTTCACGTACTAAGTACATTGTTAGGTAAGGTGAGCAAAGTTTTAAAAATGCATATCATCACTTTAGCGGCAGAAAATTCAAATAGCATGCTTGAAAACAATTAAAACTGACGTGTACCATTATCCGTTGCACCAACATTTGAAGTGACAGTTTTCAGATGGTTTTTAATATATCGATTACAAATTCTAGTATCGATATAACTTTAACACTTTTTTTTAAAAAAATCACAATTATGTAATTTTGAAGAAGCAAATCGTCATTCAAACAAACTGTCCAATGCAAGAGTCAATAAAATTACTTTTAAAACTCGTTAACTTAGGAATTTCGATAATTTCCTTCCGAGAAATCAAATATTGTACGCCGCGCCATCTGCTAGAAAAAATTTTAAGCTTCGAGTAACTGATGGAAAATATTGCAAAGATATGTTTTTTGAGCAAAACCCCGGGGTTCCGCAGAGATCACTGAAGTAAAGACAATCGAAAATCGAAACTTGCACTCTTTCCATTCATAATGTTCAAGAAAGTCGTTGAAAAGCAATAAAATTTACAAGGAGAACTATGTGCCTTCTAGATGGGGAAAAAAAGGAAGGATAATCCCTTTAGCAACTTGAATATTTGGTGCAAATGCATCTATCTGATAGATGTCGAGATTTTATTGATTATGAAGATAGAAAATCTAGAAAAGTTCTTATATACGAATAATAAAAGTGTGCTAATTATTATGTGTGTCTTAACCCATAAATTAATCAAGTTTCATAATCCGCTCTAAACAACTTTGACGCAATAAGAAATTTTTCTTGGAGGTGAGGAGGGGGGGAGATTGATTTCAATGGCGTAACTATAGAGTGGCAGACCCGGCAAAATGCCACGGACCCCGGCCCGGTGGGATCCTAATCCTTAAGCCTGCGAGCTCAGAAGTAACCTTACATTTTCAACAAAATTATAAATTTTATATAAGTATTTAAATTAATTAAAGTTAGACACAACTAAAGACCATTATACAAATTCAAATAAATTACTAAGATTTATACGCATTCATAAGAACAGTATCAATTTTAGAACGCATTAATTGGTTTGTATCATTTTTTGCCACGATACTTTGGTGCCGTTGGGGGCTTTGACTGACGTTCCTGCAGTTTGTTAACCGAGACCAAGAAAGTACTGATCGACTAAAAAATGCTCTAAAAATTGTTGAAATATGTATAAAAAAAATTCATATGAGGTAGTGAGAAGCAAAGGGATGTAAGTGACCAAGAAACAATTCTAAGAAAAACGCGTTCAAAGTTGGGATTTCATAGGACCTTTGTTAATTTTTTCTAAATGACGTTGAGGCGGAGCACCTAATAGAGCTATCACTGGCATCTCTTTTTTCAGGTATTTTTTTACTACTGAAGGGTTAGATTAGCCTAAGCAAGCAGTGTTACATGACATCCAGTCACGTGTTAAGGAGTGAAATATTAACTTATTTTAGTTATTTAGATGCATGTAAGAAAGTGCAGTGAGTTTTGTGGGTTGCTCGAAAAATTACCATCGTAACTTGCCTAAAGTTTGATAATTTTCAATAATTTATTTTTTTTCCTCCGAAACTTTCTTCTGTTTCTTGTTGACATTGTATGAACAATCATTCTTCGCTTTGGTTATATTTGTGAAAGCTCCTAAAACCAAAATGAAAACATAAATGCGTTTGAAAAGAAAACATACATCAATGACAAGCGTGCTGATCAAAGTGAATCATGGGCCTCTTGAAGTAGGCAAGGGAATCATCACATGAGATAACATTTAAAATTTCTATTACTTAAGGAAAACCAATAAATAATGAGATTGATGTTTGCAGCCTTAACTCTTTATGTACGGGAAGGGTGGAAATTTTTACTACAGATAAATCCTAAGCTTTTCTACTAGGCGATTCCTCAAGTGGACTCGTCCATTCTTGAGCACCCAGCAGCTCCCCATGGAGTCCATCTGTTTCCTAATTGCAGTAGGCGGGGTGATCTGTCATCCTACTTTCATTGTAACGCTTCAAAACTGTGTTCTCTTATTTGTTTACTTAAAGTGGGCGCCTCGTTTTGTTTAAATTAGTTCCCAAACTATTTTTTTTTCTGGAGGATGCGAGGCAAAAAAAAAAAAATAATAATAATAATAATTAATCATAATGTGCCAAACTATGTGCATGCTTAAAAGTAATCAAACAGTATTTAATAAAGGAAATTTATGATAAATTTTTGGCTATTGCCATATTTTTTTCTATCCGATCAGTTTCCTATTTAGTCTGATTGGGAATATTATATGAATAGGTAATCATATAGAATTATATATATAGATAAATTGTTGTTAATTATTACAGAAAACTCTTCATGGTTGAAACCTACACCGCTCCCGTCGGAGTGAGCCTCCCCCCCCCCTCGGAGCGACGGCAAACCACCTAAAACTAAACCCCCAAAATAATGCCCCCTAAACGGCTAAGCCGCCACTAAACTCCTTGGAAATTCCCACCTAAAAATTTCAGAGGCGCAGCTTAAAACATTACCCCCCCCCCCCCCCCGGTGGGAGCTCCTGGAATCTTGTTAAACAAAATAAGAAGTATTTGCATGCAGCTCTTTTGGTCAACCATATTCTTCCCTGGAAAGCTCACCACTTTCCGTTCCTGATGCAATAATATTTCATACCTTTCTTGTTGCGTCAGCTGCCTGTGACGTTTACACATATCAAAAGCTTATATTTATGAAGAAAACGTTGAACCCAAGTTTGTATTCATAAGGGAGCTTACTTACGTGCCCCCCCCCCCCCTGAAAATATTTCTTAATGTACCATAAATTCATTTCCCAAACCTTTCATAACGTAATGCGTTGAAAACACTCCCCCACCCCCACCCCCACCTGGACAAAAATTTCTGGATACCACCTTGGCTGAACCCCAGACAAATATTTCAAACCTCTCATACAAATTGCATGAATGAAAAAACTAAAATGAATAACACATTATGCTCATTTTCTTCCGGAAATAGCACGTTTTCAAGTTGATAATAGCTATCAATCCAAGTAATTACACTGCCATTAGGGCAACTGCCAAATGCAAATCACTGTCACTCGTTGAAAGAGTTTCGGTCAGAAGAAAGATGTCTTTGAGGTGGTCTCACGGCACCATGTGTCGTGAGACCTCCTCAAAGAGCTCTTTACATGCGATGTCCCTCAAAATATTAGTATTGATGTCTTCTTCAGCAAGTGAAAGAGACACATAAATAGTGTAATATTTTGGTTTTCTTTATTTTTTTTAAAAACATTTTCCATGAATTTGTGTATAGCCTAGAAATATAATCCTTTAATAGATTGAGAGAAATCACATATTGTAATTATGAAACAGAAAAAATTCAGAGGAAAAATTAAGCTTAATATTTGAATAAGCTGGAAATATTTATTGAAAAATATGGGTGAAAAAATATTCATTTATAAATCAATTTTTGAGACATTAGCTCTACCCCAAATTAATTTTATCAAAATAGTTTTCAGAAAAACGAATTACATAAAAATCGTAGATATTTCAAATTTCTTGCATAGACTGCATCTGGAATATCAAAAAAAAAAAGAAAGAAAAAAAAAATTCAGAAATGTTCATAAATCTAAGCCACAACTTTTTGAATGTACCCATTTCCATAGTAACAGCATTTAAAAGTCAGCATCAGTAACTAATTACGAGCATATTTTCATTTTCTTAACTTACTGAGAGGATTTAATAAATGACTGAAATCTTTCCTACTCCTCATAATGTGGTAGCATAGTTTTGCTGTGGCCATCACATAATTTACTTCTATATCTTTCATATAAATGTTTTTTTAGAAGAAAATTATAAATAATTTTCAAGAGTTAACCCTTTTGAGCAATATATAGTTCTTAATTGGTAGTTTTAATAAGTTATGGGTAGTGGCGTAGCTAGAACCTCATTTAGGGGTGTGGGGGGGGGGGGGGTCGTCGGGGAAATATTAATGCTAATTGTTTTACACCCTTCCCTCAAAGCCCTCTCATAGATACGTCACCATTTGGAGGGGAGCTTCCCCCCTATCTACGCTAGTGGCTATCAAAAATTTTTACATGTACTTATATTTTCCACATTTGTCCAAAATTGCTCAGCCTATCTTAAAATGTGCAAATCCACCTTTTTCAGAAATAGAAAATTTTGGCAAATCAAATTAATATGTAACTTTTGTAAGAAGAAAAAAGTAAAAATTCCAGTTTGTCATGTGGCCGAATAGAAAAACGAAAAGTTAACAGTTTAACAGATTTTATGTAAAAAAGCAATGTGAAGGTGCTTCTTCAAACAATAATGATTAAATAAAAATTATTAAAATATTAATTGAATAACAATAATAAAATAATGATAGTAATATAATTTCATAAACTTTTGGCAATGAATCTTTAGATTGGAGAAACAAAACTTGCGGTATAAGGTAGGTGGGACGCAAAAAGTACTACATATTAATAAAAATACTTTTTAAGTTGAAACATTTTGTTGAAAATTGGTTACTTTAGATGTATTTCACGATTACAACCACATAGAATTTTAAAATACTTTGTGCATTTTCCCTTCACATAATAAATGAACTTTGACGGCAAACCCAAAAAATAACAAAATTGCTGTGAAATAAAATTTACTTTCACAAAGTTCGATGAGGTTTGTTATTACTATGAACAGATATATTCAAATAGCGAATTCGTCTGAAGAGACATTTAGTTCACCGATATGATGGCCGAAAAATAAAAGCGATACTTTAGAAAACAAATTATTATGTTCGGATGCAGGTTTTAAAAAAGTAGTCATTTATTATAGCACTGCACTAAATGTCTTGGCCCTTAGAAATTCATAAAAGTTCTTTGAGATGGTCAGAATTAACAATTAAACGGATATATCACACATAAATTTAAAAAACCAAAACTGGACATCTGTTACAGAATCATTTTCATTCATATTTTTTACAGGATAAAAAAATGAAAGTTGTTCGTATTTCAAAGTTGGAATGAGAGAGAGATGTATTTCATTTCCTGCTTCTTGCGGAAAGAGCTAATCCTCAAGTAGTTAAAATCCATCAATCCATGTTTGCACATCAGTCACTTTCTAATGACTATCGGCAAGACGAAAGACCTCTGATACACAGGGGTCCCCCTTCCTCGCAACAGGAGTTCTCTTCTCTACCTTTCTCCCCTATCTTCCCGTCTGACGGCCCATACCGGCCCAGCTCGGTCTTAACTAACAAAGCCGTTTTCGGCCGGCCTCGGACTTAGAGAGTTAAACGTCAATGTTAACAGGAAACTAAATAACACATAGAGGTGATTTAATATGCAGCGTTACACTATACACTCACACTCTCATATAACTGAAGTCAAATTTTCGGTTTCCGCAATATTAACCTACTCTCTTGAAGGTTGCTGTTGATGATGTGGCATCAGTGGTGCTGGTTCTGTAATAGATCTCTGTTCGGAACACAGAGTTCTATAATAAACATTGTATACATTTAAAATCAGAATGTTTTTACACTGTTCTTAAACTTCTGAGATAACCTACAGTCCACATTTTTTTATTTCCCATTAAAGTCATGATGAATTATTTATTTTAATACGGATTACATTGCTGTTGTTATTTGTAATGGGTTTGCATTTTGGTTCCTTTACCAAACCATTTGCAGACCTAGTGCATTCTCTAGGAACTAGCAATCATTGTTTCATTTGGAAGCGACACCACTATCGGCGGATGCCATTACCACCTGAGAATTTCGAAGCTCAGTTTCCCCCTAGATGGCGGCACCTAAGCTTAAATGATACGTAACTGCATTAGGAATTTAATTTAGCCAAAAATCAAGGAATGATGTCACTTTGTTTTATTTTGTATTGTTTTAAAGTAATCCCTTTTTTTTTTTTCAGTTGTGCTTAAACTTAGAGATGGTATAATTTTTTGCAAGTCACGAGGGTTTTCTCTGGTTATTAATAGCCTCGAATGATTTCCGTTTTTCGTTGCCATTAACAAAATGTTTCTTGATCCTTACTAAATAAAACACAGAAACTCATTCAGTTAGTCATTCAAGTTTTGAAAACTTTAAAAAAAAAACTTCAAGAAAGTACAAATAAATGTACATCTTTTTTTTTTTTCAAAAAAAAAACCGCTATTACTATGCTTCTAAGTACATTCTTGCAGACATTTTTTATAAAAATAAAAAATCTTTTGTACGTAGTCACCTATAAATATAAATACCAAAAGAAAGAAAAAACCCTGAGTTTGGGAGAGCGGGAATAAACCTGGAAATTCATTAACATTGGAAACTTGGGTGGAAAGAAATTATTTTAACAATGTTTACATTTATTTTCCAACTCTGTCTATCTGACTGGCTAGTCAGTAGCTTGCAGTATTTTATTATTGACAATACTGCAATACATACACGCATGGAGAAAGAGTTATTAAGATTTTCCGAGAATACATACATTTCAGAGGAAATACATACTCATTACTGCAACTGTTATTGGGTTTTCTTAAATCAAATTGAAATCAAACTCTTTAATGAATCACTATTTTCTAATTTTTGCCAATTTTGGTTTTTTTTTTATGGATAATGAACTGCGTTATTGAATTTTATAATGTTATTTTCATAAGGCTTCTTATTTCCAACTTCTCTTAAAGAACTTTTCATATTTTCATATTTATTTCGGTAATCTCCTAATTGATACATCCTTCAATTTTTACTATCCCTTTATTATAGATAGAATTCTTAAACAGTTTCTCTTCCTTTTCTCATTTCCTCTTCTCAATACAATGTTTGTGTTAGCAAAAATTTTGATTTAATACCCCCTCATTCACGTCAAAGAATTAGCACCTGGTAAAATTAATTTACTATTTCTACAAAGAATGAACTGGTTTTTCCCATAGACCTGTAAGATCTAGACGAAGCCACCGTTTTTTCCTCTTCGCTTTTAAGAGCGACCGAGGGATAAGAGAATACTTGAAGCTGACTGTCCAGTTTCATCCAAACGGCTTCGCCAATGTCTTTTGCCTTATCTGCTAAGCTTTTTCCCACGGCGAAAGATGTTTGCTTAGTTGACCTTCTACGTCAAAAGGCACATCACAATCTCTTTTTAACAGAGATTGTTTTTTCATGAGGGGCAGATAAACCCGACCTCATCACTAATCTGCGTGTTATAGACTCCGCTCTGTAGCGGTGTCTACAGTTCTTGAAGGTTTTAGTCTTTCCCATGCACTTTTTGGAAACAAAAATTGAATTACTACTTAACAAATACTGGGAGATTGTTTCAGTAATGTGTGATGTAATACTGTTGCTCAATACATGGTATAGAATACTGATCTGTTCCTGAGCGAGAAATATTTTGCTACGTTCTGTGTTATGAACCAGTTAAATCAATCTACGACCCAGCAGGATTTTGCATAATTCTATAAAGACATATTAAAAAGTTATTTAATTGATAATATTAACATGCTTATTTAGTGAGCGATTAAAAAAATCGTGGAAAACTATCAATAGACTTATACGATAGTAACATTGAACATATTGCAAAGGCAGTTATTGATGCTCACGCTCACGTCCACATTTAGTTCTTTCTTGCAACTTCTCTCATTGTGGACACGACACGACAGCAAGAAAAAAAACTTTTATTTTCCAATTTCAAAGTATCTCAGATTGATCTGACCCTATCAAGGATTCTTTGTTAGCTGTATTTAGCGATATTTTTAAAAAATGACTTGTTTACCTTTGAAATTACATTGCAGCACATGCGAAAAAGTTATATTTATGTGCCCCCCCCCCCCCCCAAAAAAAAAAAGAAAGATTGAGTAAATCTACATTTAAAGAAAGACATTTGGATAGCTAAGGGGATAATTTTGCCTTTTTCGCTTTGGAAGATATCGATATTCAATGAGGAATGGCAAAACACTTTCACAGATCTGCATCTTCTTGGCTGTACTACTTCTAAATTACTCGATGGTTGTAAAATATCGGTATAATAATATCGATGCTTCCTATGCACCCGCCGCACCTGGATGGAAAGTTCTGGCTGTGCCCTTGTGAATAACTGATTTTTTTATTGGTGAACTGCCCGAACGACGTCTCAATATCAATGTTACTAATTTGGAAAACTAGAATTTTTTTATAAATTACAAGTCAGCTAGATCACATATCGCTCCCAAGAAAATTACTGAAGGCGCCAAAAAAACTAAAAAACCGTTGCTACCTGTTTTCGGCCTTGGCACCCAAGGAAAACTGGTTAAAATAAAATCGTTATGCTACTTCCCCTCTTCATTGAAGCTTGATTTCCCCAACTTTCTTCCTACCTATCCAATAATCTTTATATTTTCTTCCTATATACCCTCAAACATTGCATACAATTCGTTTTATTTATGCATCATACACAAATCGAATGACTACAAAATAATAATATAAATTCTAATGCATACATAGACTAAATTTCTTGCATAGTGTAGTAATAGAGTTCAGTTATACTACAAGCAATCAGAGCTTCTTCTTAAACTACTCATTCGGAGTCTTAACCATCCAAACTTCGTTCAATCGATTAGTAAGTTGCCAAGGGCTGTCATAAACGCACATATAATAGAAACTGGAGTCCAAAGATCCATCGTTTACAGCTGATGTTAGTGCGGCTGCCTGTTCATTCCACACATGATCAGCGCTAGCTACACCGCTGAATGACCTAAAGAAATGAACCTGGGGTTAAACAAGACAAAAAACAAAAAATATCTTCAAGATTACTCTCTATACACATGTAAGAAAGCCGTTGTATTGAAAATATTCGAAAAGCATTTATAAATATATTGTGGATTTTTTCGTATTACATATTGAAAGCAGAAATGATTCATTAGCTTCCAAAATATTTTCTACTATAAGATCAGCGATACATGGAACAACAAAAACAACTACCCCTTCTTCCCACGAGTATGCTGGACGAACATTCCTGACAACTCGAAATATTAGAAGGCAGTAGTCCGATTCCACCGATAGATGGCAGTTCAAATCTATCTCCTCCTCCACAATTTAGGTAATATCCCTGACAGGGAGGGAAAGTCTCCTGTAACTTCACTAAGGTTTCCAAATTTAAAAACTTTAAATACCGGTCGGCGGGAACGCATCGGCGGCTAGAGGAGGGGGGGGGGGAGGAAGACGTTCCTTTCAGGAGGCATCGGATACCTCTATTATCCGACAGATTTTTTAAATGTCCACTGCACGACAGATCCGATTATACCTCATGTCAATTTTGATCTTTATTAGTTAATTAATTGGCATCTTTTAAAAATAAGTATGTGTAAATTATAAATTTAACTACATATTTCGAAGCTGTGAGATGTATAAAAAGCTATAGAATTTACAGGTTTCAAATATCAGAGTCGGATGTCTAATACGGACCTATCATACAGGGTCATTGGATATCCGATGTTCGGCAAAATCCATATTCTCGCAAGGTGGCAAGAATACGAGATTTTCGCCGACCTGTGTGGAAGTTCCCCGGGACGCGGGACAATTTCCCCAAATACGGAATTGTCCCGTAGAAGAAAAAAGAGCCAAAATTGTTCTATAACATTTCAGTATACATTGCGGTATAGAACAATTTTGTTCTATACCGCAATGTATTAATAGAATAACGTTCGAAACGCAGTTACCTCTGCAGAGAAATTTCATTAAAAAGCAATTAAATTATCTTTATTATTATTATTCATTTTGGAAACCATTTTGGCAAAAAACAAGTTATTTTCGCAATAAGCATAGACATAATGAGCGAGGTTTTTTTTTTTTTTTTTTTTTTTTTTTATAAGGAAAAACATTATTCAACCGCATGATTCCAAAATTCCTTTCATAGTGAGACCAGGTGTTGTTAGAAAATGAATTAATGTTAACTCATATTTACAGTACTTAAATTGAAATCTCTTGAGAAACTCGAAATTGAATTCTCACCTGACGTAGTAATTCACTGGTGGTACGCTGACTACGCTAATATTGGGATTTGTTGAAAGAGGCGGGTCTTGTCCTTGCTTCAACAACAGGGGTGCGGACATCACATAAGTGTTGTAGTCTTCATGTACATACTTAGCTGTGCATATCGGAAGGACCATGTCAAAAGTCTCTTCTGGAAAAAGAAAGATATAATTTCTCAGAAATTTTGGGTCCAATGTTTGATGTTTACTGTAAAAATTCATTACATATAGAAGTTAATTCCATTAACGAGCTACCACGATGAGTTCCATAGATTGTCCTGATACATTCCGTACATTTGTAAAATTTATTACGTATATATGTTACGGCGAATGTCCGAAATTGGAGAGTTTCGACATTCTCCAGTCTGATAGATGTCGACCCCCCCCCCCCCCCCCATTTTCCGATTTCGGACATTCACGGTAACATAAATAAATTTCGAAGCAAGTACTTTTTATGCTAATAGTTCAATGAATGCATTCTTAATATAACGTGGGAAAAAAAGTTTAATGCTTTAACATTTACGTAGGAACTAGCTGCATCGCACGACATTGTGATGGCGTCGAACGCGGCCATTACAGTCCTTAAAAACCTTTTAAAAATTATTATGGTTTTAAGGACTTTCCAGCCGCCACCCGACATATCACGGGAACGTCACTGCGAAGAAACAGTACAATATCGTCTGCTCTTCAAATTTATCGCGAACATTATTTAGCCTCTCTCGATATTTCTTTGGTTATACAAATACACTGTTAATTTTTTTGCAGATGAAAAATTGAATGCTACCTGCAAAGCCTCAAAATTTACGCACATTAATTTAATGAAGAGCAAACAGAGTGATGCTTCAAAATGCTAGAAACGTTCATTAGAATTTGATTTGTTAAAATGGCAACAATGCAGATAAAATAAAACGGCGCTTTAAATATTATTCAATTTTTAATTAAAATTTCCACTAATTAAAGTGCCGCAGCGATGAGATTGGTAAAAAACGGCTTCCTTAGAAAATTATGAATGTTTTGCTTTCCCTCAATATGATGATATATTCTATTTCCAATTGAATCTTTAACACAAAATGAAAAAGGAAAATAAACAAAGTTACAAAGTCTTTTATTCTTCATAAAAACTAAACATTTCCTAATATCCTCTCACGTCTCACCCCTATTTCGATGAAATAGAAGACCTGACGCATGTGCAAATTCGTGGAAAGTCTCAGCTAAAAAAACCAGACAGTAGATACATTTGTTTTAATATATAACAATTTAATCCGATTAAATTTATAAGATTTTAATATATAAGATGTTTAATTTGACTGTTCCTTTCTTGGAGGCAAACTTGAAACCATCTGCACATATATTTTTTCAGAAACTCATTTCCCGCCACTAAGAGTGACGAATTTCATCATTTCAATAATGGCAAAAATTTTCGATCATCTATTGTTCAGTGCCTAATGCACAAACTTTGAACTTTTTTTTCAAGATCCTCTCAGGAAACAATATATAGTTCAGATCAGAGGAACAAAGTGGCTTAAGATTTGTTAAGGTGAGTGTCCTCCTTTGAAATGAGCTAGTTAGCAGAGCTTCTTGGACCTTTCGATCTTCCATTACTGTCTTTCTCTTCAAGTGAACCTGCCCGAATTAGAGTGCCTCGGATATGAGAGCGACGTCAATAACGGTAGTTTAATAACTGCGTTTGTAAAGCATCTTTCACATGCTTTACATAGATATATATATTTCACTCAACGGGGACCAGTTACGATTAAATTTTAGGTGCGATACGATACTAACAAGATGCAAACGACAAATTATGGTCAAACGATATTTAAAAATTTGGAGTGGCAACACTTTAGTTTGTTTATATCAAGCGATCATTCTCATGTTTACATCTAGCAATTTTTTCTTAAACCTTTTGAATTTTAAAGTGTTTTTTTACGATTTCAAAATTTCACTTAACAGGGAGGCGTTCCGATTAAATTTTGTGGTATGATACGATTATCATGCAAAAAACAATCTATGGCGAAACGATATTTAAAAAGTTGTTTAATGATTGGTGTACAAAGTAACATAATATTTGTGTTTATTACCGTAACTTACGGCCTTTAACAAATTGATTTCTGTTTCTTAAAATATATTTTGATTAAAAAATCAATTTTTAGTTTCTGATTCTTTGGAGTGGAAACACAGCAGTTTGTTTATATCGACCGATCATTCTTAAGTTTGATTGTTGAACTTATAGCGTGCAGATGTTCTGCAGGGGACCAGAGTTTAAAATAAGCTACGTTGCTATAACCTATTTGAAAATTACAATGATTATGACCATATTTAACATGCAAAGAGTCGACAGGGTGGCGTAGTGGTAAGACGCAGGTCTCGTACGCCCAAGATCGCCAAGTTCAAACCTGACCCAAGTCGGTGGATTTTCAGCGTCCATGTCGCATGATTGTGCGGCATGTTAAAGATCCCTTGAGTATCCGTTTGGCTTGGATACTCTCAGCTAAATTAAATACCTAGTGCAAGTCGCATCAAATGAGAGCAATGAGAGCCGAATGCAATTCGCATCAAATGAGAGCTCAGGTGCCCCCATCTAGGGGAAACTGAGCGTCCAAATTCTCAGTGGCAATGGCAGCCACCGACAGTGGGGCTACTTGAAAAAAATGGATGCCGATTAACGGGGTACGCACTAGGTCTGCAAAGGTTAGTGACCGCACGCAGCCCCATTAGAAAGAAAGAAAAAAAACCTGCAAAGAAATCATTTGTTTGTGATAGTTTTGAATTTTCTTTTTCATATCGGAAAACAATAAAATGTCTCACTTTTATCGTTGGCTCCACCGAGATACATATATAGCTGCCTAATGAGGTTGCGAGTGACATCCTTTTTGCTTTTTCCTGTATCAGTTGCTTGTATTCTCACCAGGGATGGATATGAACGTTCTTCATGTTCCTAAACATGGGAAAAGCTTTATTAAAATGTTCCACAAAATCTTATTCAACCTTTTAATTAACTGCATCTGCCGGAGAACTATAAACTGTTGAACGTGCATAATTTTATATTACGATGTTTTGTTTTATTTAAGTATAATAAGTAATAACTGTAGCTGTGTTACAATTAAGTATTAACTGTAACTGTCAGTTCAGTTGTCGTTCTAAAGATGTTTAAAAAGTTGTATGCTTTTTGGTTCAGTCTATTTTGTATATCTATTTTTGTTTTTCTGTCCATTAAATGCTTTTGTTCATATAAGTAGTACTATTATTTGCTTGGAGCAATTTACTGCCTACTGAGGTAACGTCATTTTACTCCACATAAACTATCCATCTGGGTGTCCGTTAGAAGGAGTTTTATTGTAAGCAATACAGGGCCTTTAGAAAAGGTGTCCATGCTTTTTAAAAATATAAATTGCAGAAAAAATATGCAATCAATCTGTACGAAACCAACATGACATTATAAAACATCGGAGGGAGCTCCGTTATTGATGATTTTGTTGACCTTGAACTTACTGCGAACATATGCCCACGGCACCTCGCGATGCAGTGCCCTTTATACCTACTATAGTGCAGCGGTTCCCAAACTGTGGTACGCTTACCACTAGTGGTAAGCGAAGCCTCTCCAGGTGGTATCCGTGCAAGCAAAATAATCTATCTATAATCTATTAGTGTTCTATTCTATGTAATAAAGTTATATTAGCAGTGGTACGCAAAATGGTTTGCAAGAAAAATGGTGGTACGCGGAAAAAAACAAGATTGGGAATTGCTGCTATAATGGATTCATTGAGAAGTGGCACTTGACAATACCACTGCGTGCTTGGCACTGGGAAGACTGGAAACAGCGCTAATCTACAAACGAAGTGCTCATGCCCGGTTTTCCGGTTCCCCCAGAATCGCCAATTCAGCAAGTAAATCCTTAAATTGGCAAATGCTGGCGACAAAACAGAAATCCTCTATGTTTGGTTCTGGTATCACTTTTCTCTGAATGATGTATAGTCAGTTTATAGCAATAATGGTACTAATACAGCAGAATAATCCAAAAAAGTTCTCCGCATTTTGAATAAAAACAAAACTGGTTTATTTATTTTTGGCCTGGTCAGGGGTGCCCATCCCCCTCAGAACGATGGCGTACCCCCTAAAAATCTACGGAGCCTCCCAAAAGTGATGACCCCGCCAAAAAGTTGGCCAAATCCTCCTGTAAACAAATTTTTAAGGCCAAATCCTCCCTTAAAAATTTCAATGGCGCCATGACCCCTTACCCCCTCCTGGGTACCCCTACCATAGTCGTTACGGAGATCAAGGTTTCGCTAGACATCATGTAATTGTTAAATAAACATCAAATATATTCTGAAATAAACAATAAATATGAAATATCAACAATAAATATGATATTTTCATGACATGATTTTTGATTATCGCACAAGATTTCTGGAAATGCGGCCGATTGAAATCAAACCGAAGCATCTTCAAAAAAAGCTTTGAATAACGACGTGAATGACCACCTGAGAGTTTACTGCAATTTTTACAACATGACGGCCGTTTTAAACTACTTAAAAAGAAATCCTTTCAATTAACTAAATATCCTGAAATGAAAGAAATTGAACCAACTTTTTTCATTTCCGCTTCTTTCATTCCAAAAAAACTTAAAATAAATGTTTATAATGAGTCAATTACATTAGTTATTAAGAATTAAGCAGTACTAGAAATTCATGTAGCAGACAGTCGGTCAAGAAGCGTAGTTAATCTGTTATTTCTTAGATGGCGCCGCTGGAACTCAATATTCTGATTTAATTTTGAACATCTAAGAAATGACAATAACACAGTTAGATCGCGTACTACATAAATACTAATGCGCTGCTGCCAGGGCACAAAAACACCGGGGAAAGTTCATAAAATTATCTAAATAGTTCGTAAAAGTTTTTTCTATTACATTTTTTCTGTAACAATATATGAAGATCGAAGTCCGTTTTAAATTACGTAAGCGAAAACAATACTATGATTAGTTGATTTGAAGGAAATCTTCAGCTTGTTATTTCGCCGTAAAATTCTTAGTTTATCTTAAATTAACCAGCTTCTTCCAAAAAATTCCGGATTTTTTGAAACTCTAAGGTGCTCATTAAATGCATCGGGCTACTAAGTTTCAAATATGTTATATTCTCTCAAGATTCGTTCAAGAGAGATTTGCGCGAACGGAACATCAACAACTTCTAGTTTGATTCTAGTTACACTCACGTCAGCAAAGTTTTTCTGGATAAAAAGGACAGTAAATGAAAAGTTTGACTGGTAGTCAATTGAAAAATCGATACTAGTGAATCAATTTTGGTTTATAAATTGATTTATTATATTGCAAGTATTCGGCTCTGCTATTTCGCAAATTTATAAAAAAATAATCAATTCAAAACCTTAATTGAACTTTTATAATGAAAAACATATTACTAGTGGTGTTAGTATAGCAGGCAAAAACAAACCTTCAAGTCGTTAGCTAATTATTTCATAGATAACGCAGAAAACAGTCAAATGAAAGAACTAATGACTTCCGTTGTGCCATCTGTGAAGTGGAAAACTAACTATGCCCGTAGTTTATTCCCAGTTTTTTTTTCTTCTTTTTTTTTGACAAAATTTTTAGTCAAGTAGAAAACTCAGGTAGACGTCGAATATGGAAAGAAATTTGCCTCTTTAAATTGTTTGAAACGCTTTCCGTAAAAAATTAGTGTTTTAAATGTATATGCATCTTTACCCCTTAGGAAGTTATTTTTGCAATGTCTAGTTTTGAAGTTTTATTTTTATAATAATTAGGAACAGGGGAATGGGGGGGATTCAAATTCATAATAGGGAAAGGGAGATATTTATTTCATCTTACTGGGTCATTTTCAAAGTATGCGTACATATATTGTCCCAGAGTGAAAAAACTGATTATACTCTTCACCTGACTATAAATTGCATTCCATTTCTTTAGGGTAAACTACACAAACATATTTCTATTATAAATGTATACTATTTATTAATTTTTACTGCAAAGATACCGACTTTTGTATCTAGTACATAAAAAAATAACTGTCCCTCTTCTGAATTTTATAATTCAGTAAAATTTTTTCACTTTGTTTTTCGCTATAAAAGGAAAAAAAATGGGACATTTCATCCGGGAAGTCATCATTATTTTAAATTCCTATGATTATACCTTCAAAAAAAAAAGAGAAGAAGAAGAACAAAGTACTTTGTCTCTTATATTTTGTCAAGTCCGTTACCAAGGTAGTTCCATGAAAAAAGGGTTGAAAATTCTACCAACAGATGTTAACACATTTTCAGTAACAGCACTTACAATAATTTCTTGTGCTTTTTTTGTTCAGTTGAAAAAAAAAAAACAGTTTTGTAGTGTGAACAATTTATTGAAAGATGAGTATTCTTATTCAATGGCAATGCTCACTGTTTTGTCCTTGCCTATCTGTATATAGAGTATTACATTAAAACTACTATCTGTAATTTATGATTGGTTTTAAGGAAAGAAATTTATTTAGGCTATTGACAAATTTAATTTAGCTTTTATCTCCCACGCCACACCCTTTTCTCGACGGAGTATATATGAAAAAATAATGTATTAGGTTATAAGTGTACCTCTCTCAGCCTTTAAGAAACTATAAACTGATGGCAAAATTGTTTATTATAGTCACTTAAATTTATTTCCCGCAGCCTTATAAAGAGTTAAGTAAAGAAAAAAATGCGTTCTACAATGTCATACCAAGGGTCACGAAAGAGGAAATCCGGGTGCGTTTTCGGACACTTCACAAAATTCCAATCAATCAAAGTGGACCATTCAAATTTCCAATCAATCAAATCGGACCCTTCACAATCTTCCAAATTTCCCAATCAACAAATGGACCCTTCACAAATTTCCAATCAACCAAAATGGACCCTTCACAAATTTCCAATCAATCAAATCGGACCCTTCACAAATTTCCAATCAATCAAAGCGGACCCTTCACAAATTTCCAATCAATCAAAGCGGACCCTTCACAAATTTCCAATCAATCAAAGCGGACCCTTCACAATTTTCCAATCAATCAAAGTGGACCCTTCAAAATTTATAATCAATCAGCGGACCCTTCACAAATTTCCAATCAACCAAAATGGACCCTTCACAAATTTCTAGTCAATCAAAGCGGACCCTTCAAATTTCCAGTCAATCAAATCGGACCCTTCGCAAATCTTCAATCAATCAAAGTGGACCCTTCACAAATTCACAAATCTGCAATCAATCAAAACGGATCCTTCACAAATTTCCAATCAATCAAAATGGAAACTTCAAATTTCCAATCAATCAAAGTGGACCCTTCACGAATTTCCAATCAACCAAAATTCCGAGATACCAAATCGTAATTTTTACAGAATTATTTATTAAATAAGCTGCAAAATCTATTAATTTTTTTAACGGTGTACCTTTAAATTTTGAGTATTCACCACAATACAATAGAACCCTAATTCTAAAGTTTTCTAAGGGACTCGTTGTAAAATGCGTACGAAACGGGAAAACGTAAAATAGGGGTCCAAAGCTCATTGTTAAAAAATTGACACTTACCAGATAAACTATTGGAAAAACTGGGTAATCTTTACTTGTTTCCTGCTTTTACACATAATTTCAAGTACAGCACGTTCAGTGCTAAGCAGCCGAGCATAAAATGACGTAGGATGCGGGATAACGTACGAAACGGACAACGTAAAATCGAGGTTCCACTGTATTGATATTTTACCAAAATCTTCTTAAAATTTACAAAAACAGGACCCTGTTCAAAACGCTGGATCGACCCTTGCATGCAGCAAATGAGTCCTTTTATCGGACCACTGAACTTTTATAACTGTTGCAATTGTTTCAAAAATGTTACAATTTTTCATTTTCTCTATACTTACACTATGTTTTTCCACAACAGTGTAGTCGAGACATCTGACATCATTACGACGACATTCTTTGCCATATGCTTCAGCAAGAAGAACCTATATTTTTTGTAAATATAAACATATTATGAGAACTCCATTGATAATAAAACGTCGTGCTATAATAAAAAAAGACGAAAATCTTTGAACCATATGAAGTTCAAATACGCCCTCAACATTAGTTCAAGAGATTTGCTTGAATGAAATTAAAAAAAAATTTTGGATCGAATTCACGTTAGCTGATTTTTCTCAGATATATATTAGTAATAAATGATAAATTTTTATGGTAATCTATTGAAAAGTCGATACTAATAAACTAAAATAGATTGAGTACATATTGCAAATCTTTGGTTCTGCTATTTCGCCAATGTATTTCTTTCATAACCATAAAATAGGTACTTCAAAACCATAACATAAATTTTATAACGAAAAACATATTATTAGTTGTATTAGAACAGCAGGCAAACAAACGTGCTAGTTAGTTATTCATTTTATAGATAAGGTAAAAAAAAAAAAAAAAAATCAAAGAACTAATGACTTAGTTTTGCCATCTGTAAAGAAAACGAACTAGAGTTGTAGTTTATTGGCAGTTTTTCTCTTTTTTTAAATAAATGTTTAGTCAACACGTAACCCAAAAGATATTTGCAATCTACAAATAATCTAATAAAATTAGTTTTTCTCAAAATGATTTTCAGTTTGAAGCCATGAATGAAGATCTGCTAGGCCGAATTGATCTTCACGCCGCCCTTACTTTTAATCATCTGCGCATTGCGCAGATGATTAAGTACATGCCCGGCAGGCCGTGTAATTTTTAATCATATACTTCTGTCTAAACTTACTATACTTCTGTCTAAACTCTTTAATCATATACTTCTATCTAAAACTTACTTTCGTATTTTATTGAAAAATCACCGCATTCTTACCGAAGATCAAAATTGACATCTGGACGGACATGTGTGTCAACAGTAAAATTGGTAATACATTTTAAATTTGCAAAATTCGACTTGTAAAGATTTATTATGTAATATTTATTTGTAATGTAATTTTTTAATGATTTGATTAACTTAGAAATAATTCTTGATTCAGATATAAAACTACTATTAATTTGTTATCTCATTAATGATATGCGACAAATTCAAAAATGTTTTTATTAATATGCAATAAAACAACTTCAGGGCATGTAAAAATTTTGTTCGGGCATGTAAAATTTTTAAGATTTTTCAATCCCTGGTATATAATTTTGTTCTTCTCTAAACACTCTCAGAAACGCATGCTCAAATCTCATGAAACTTTCGTCGTATTTGACGAAATGGCTTCGTGGAAAATGCCTCGAGTAAACCTTTCGTGAACTTGGCGAAATTTGTGTTGCAACTTTTTTGAGTCACGTAATTGCGTGAGAAAAGAATCGTTGTAAATGACGAAATTTTCTTGACGATTGAAGAATCGTCAAAAGTGAGAGTTCTATTTCTGAGAGTGAAATAATAAAAAGTTTGGGGTTAATATTTTTTGCCATTACAGAGATGAATATTAGTCTACGTTGCTTCATATCAAGCATATCAAGCACGAAAATTAATGCAGATCGACGCACTAAGCACAAAATAAAGCTATGTGGCAACAGTAATTGTTTCTACAAAATGTGTACCTTGAAATGCTTTTCTTTAATTTACAACCTGATCAAAGATTGCGGTTTACAATTGAACTAGACCAGTGTTTCCCAAACTATGGGTCGCGACCCACTGGTGGGTCGAGAGCAAATATTGAGTGGGTCCCGGCCACTATACACGTGAATTAAAAAAAAGGGAGATCTTCGAATAAAAGTAACTAAAGTTGAAGTTGATGCTAAAACGCTAATGAAGAGAAATAAGAAACAAATACATCCTTCCCATTGAAATAACTTTGTAAAAACAACCTTGCAGGTGCAGGCATGTAAGTAATAAAAAAATATATTTTAGTTTTGTTTCTTATTTCAAGTCGTTCATTCATATTGGTAACACAAAAATAGCTTTTTTTAAAAAATTTCAATTAGAACAAATAAGACGGCACTAAGTAGTTCCGCAACTCGCCACTAGAGGATTTGAGCATTGCAATATTTATGCTCTCTTTTCTCTTAAGAGAGCTAAAAGGTGGGTCCCAAGATTGGAAATTTTTGTTAGAGGGGTCGGCGCCCCACAGTCAACTTTGGGAACCACTGAACTAGACAGTATGACCAAATGATGGATTTTTTTTTTTTAGAGTACAGTGCGAAGTTATTCGGTTTTTTAAAATACTGATAGTTAGCAAATGTAAAGTCATTTATTGATGATCTTGTAAGACAGTAGAGCAAAAAGTATAACTTACCAAAACGACTGCGAAATATAAACCTTTCATCTTCCAACAACGGGTTGCGCCTCCGATGGTGTAGTTGCAATGTCTACGAAATGTAGTTCGAAAGAACGGATGCCGCCAATCATAAATGCGCACTAGATTAATCATCAGATGTAAAAGAAATAAATCAAATATAAGAGGATAATGACCACGGATAAGGTCACGCACCATTTCAACTAATAAGAGATTTTAAACAAGACAATGTCCACTTAAAACTGGGATGTTGTTGAAATAAAGGATATGGTAATATCAGCACGTGTGTATGTTAAAGAGCTCCGATTTAAAAAAATGTGTAATGCGACATTTTTTTTCAGTTACCAAATTACCGTAAATACTACACACATACAGACTTGCCAACCTTAAATAAGGAATAAAATAATTTTTGGACAAAAATAGAACCAACTTCAAATTATAAATTGCGCTAAAAAATAAAAAATAAATCAATTATTTAAACAACATCGATGTGACTTTTAAACATAGTTTTAGAAGTCGGTGCAAAATTATGAGCCTAATTACCATTACACCATGTGCTACTTTATCTTGGAACTGCTGTTAATTCTGGGCCATTTATATTTGTAATTGATTCATGATTACAAAAGACTTAATCTATCCTAAATTTGCACCGACTTCTAACACTATGTTTAAAAGTCACATCGATGTTGTTTAAAGAATTAATTTTTTTTCACTTTTCAGCGCAATTTATAATTTGAAGTCGGTTCTATTTTTTTCCAAAAATTATTTTATTACTAATATCTTCATTATATAGCTAATAGAAATGGTTTTGAGACCATTTTGGGTTTGGGTATACATTTCCCACCTGTTACAGTTTCCAGCTATGACGTTATCAAAGATGACTGCCGCTCGATCACAGAAATGTTCATATGTTAATACTTGACAGATTTGCATGCAACTTGCACTTTTTTGCTGCTATTGCAAACATTTTATCTATTCTAATTTTTTTTTTATTTTATGATACTATGATAGTGCGTGAGCTAGTAACGTCGGGAAAACAAGAAGGCTAGATTTTTTACTGTACTGTCTCTCTCATCACTGCCCCAAACAGTATACGGGCTGTCTGGCTGGCGGTAAAGTTTGCGTTCACTAGTGATGAGCATCGTACCTGTACAGGTAAAATGATAATTTTTCAAATAATTTCAAGAAGGTTTTTTTTGTTTTTATTAAATCAATTTAACTTTTCGAAACTTCAATATATTATTGCCGGACATTATTCTTGTTGTTTACAATGTACCAGACACTAATTTTATGTTTTTTTTTTTTTCAAATTACTTTAGTATGGCTAAAATTTATATATGGTGTTATTTAAGTATTAACAAATCTATAATTATTTTTTTAATATTAATAATTCGGCTGCTAAATCACAGCCAGACCGATTTAAAATTGCAAAATGATTCGATATTATTTTGGTTGGCAAAGAAACAACTACAAAATAGATTACTGGGAAGGGTTAATCCATATATTGAATTAATTTGTTCATTAAAATGGTATGAAAACAATAATTTATTGTTATACAAAATTAGAAAAATAATTAATCGCAAGTATCGGAATAAACAAAACGTTTAATAGTCAGCGAAAGTCCTATAATGATCAAACAATAGAAATTTGATGAAGATTTTTCAATTCAGCACTGTATCACAAAAAACGGAAGCATCTGGATAATCTTCATCATGATCATCATCACTGCTGCAATTTTCATAGTCGTCGTGTTGTTTTCTAATAAATCGTTATCTGTAATTAAATGGAAAATGTTATAATCTTTCAGTTAGTCATATTAATCTTTCAGTCATATTTATCATCATTAATGGTCCGTCCAAAAGCTTGAAGGGAAAAGATGTTGGTTGTTTTAAATTAGCATTTCTCCAAAGTTTTGTAACGTAACGAACTCGCAATAAGTGTTGACACAATTCAGCTTTACATGGTGGTAGGCTTGGTGAGTCAAAATTGCGGAATTTCTTTTGAAAATTATCATCTGATTTTTCACATCTGTAAGTGTTTGGAAATAGGTAAAATCGAAAGTCATTGACGTTCGAAGAATCACGAGCTCCGTACATATGGCAAATAAATATTCCTAAGCTCTCAAATGTCAGATCCAGTAATTCTTCATCATCTGTAATAACATTTTGACAGGCTAACTGGTCCTGTTCTGATTGCTCTGCCAGTTTAAAATGTCTAAGTTAACCTTTTCCTGAAAAAAGCTGGTGTATAGAGTGCGTGAAAACAGAAAACACGGTAGTGCTTTTGATAAAGGATTACCTAGGATCTGGTGTATTTGATTAACGCTTACAAATTTCTCATTATTCTTAACACCAAAATTTATCCAAAGTTTTAAAGATGCGTTTAAGTGGTCCATGTTGCCAAGAAGTATTATTAACATATCCGGGTCTGAGCAGCGTATGACAACTTCGGCGTCAAAATTTATTTGGCAAATGTGATATGTAATTCGAGTATCTGCTTCTTCGTGTTCTTCAGAAGATAAAAAATCTTCAACAGTTTTGATAACTTTGTTGTTTTAACCCGGAAAGAGTAGCATTCGCTGAAATTAACATGAATAATTTTGTTCTCAATGAACGAATGAACGAAGCCATGGTATCACCTGCCCAATGATCAATAAAAAAATGAACTAGAGCTACTTTGAACTGTATATTTTTAAGTTCAGCTATAAAATTGTGTGACAAATTTGATTAGGCCCAATTGTAACTTGGGTAATTGACTCATTCCGGCGTGAACGTTCAAAATCTTTCATTGACGGTGAAAAGTATTAATCAAAAGCAATATCGATTCGATTGGATTTAAATCATAGTATCATACTTAGGAATTTTTTAGATATAGCATCAAAAGTAACAGATACTTTTTTCATTATAAACTCATGTTTGTGAAAATTGCAACACCATGAAGGACTTACGCGAGTGAGCTGAAATTTTCAGGAAATGCAAAGTAGCGCCATGATATGCAAATGATTAGAATTTCAAATCCGTAGCGCATGCGTATGCTGAGCAGCGCCCTCTGAAAGGCGGATGGATCCGAATAAATAGACGGCTGTAGCGAGGCGTGTATGGTTATCGGTGATTATCTGCCAGTGGTAAACGTTAGCTCAATCTTTACTTACGCATCTTTGACGAAAGAGAGCGAGATTTGAACAACTTACAGAGTTTGAACGGGGGAGAATCATCGGCCTTCGTGAAGCTGGATTGTCGTATCGTGCAGTAGCCGCTCGTGTGCAGCGTAACAGCAGCACAGTGATGCGTGTTTGGAAGCAGTGGACGGACGAGGGTCGGACAACTCGGAAATCCGGGAGTGGACCCCGAAATGTGACGACAACTCGCGATGATAGACACTTGGCGCGGACGGACCGCGCCAAGTTCTAACCGCTAGGCTACCACGGCGCCAAGGGCTCTACTGGTTTAACTGCGGAGAAGAAAGATTTTAGAAACCACCATAGCCATGAAGTCTCTTTGATCCTTTCGTTGCAGTCTTTATCTTAGATGGTTGCACTCTTAGTCTTAGACGCAACGCGCTTTGGAAATTTATTAATTAATTTCTAAGATCCAATTAACTACATAAGAAAATCACGTGTTACATGCGAACCGTCTTTTCATACGAAACGTTAAGCATGTGAGTATTCTTTTTCTGTAAATAAAATCTTGATCCGCATGAAACTGTTTGCTTAATGTTCGAATACAACACATGAACATTCTCAAGCTAAATTTCCAACAGTATCTCTCGTTTTACTATTTTAATATCTTAGTTGAAAACTTCTGGATAGATTAATAATTTTCTATTATGCAAATTCAAAACGGGAGAAATTATATTTAAAGTACATTCATGGTATTGATGTTATATATGTACTTATAGTTTATTTGGGCCTACTCCTGGGTATTTGAAATGGAAATTTGTGCTGAAATCTGAGTGGGATTTTTTTTTTTTTTTTTTTTTGGCGAATACAATTCTCCTTTTACTTTATACAAGAAACCTTCCTACGAACATTTGGCGAATGCACCCTAAGGTTATATGCTTTTCTTACCCACATCCAAAGACTTTTTTTTCCAATTCAATTTAACAAAAAAGAGTAAAGGAAATTAATTTTCATTGCTCACAAGAAAACAGGTTTTTTTTTTTTTATGATCATTTTATAAAATTTTGTGCTATTATTATCATTTATCCTTTTATGGAATATTCTTTCTCGAGTTGAACATCCAATAAGGCTTAGTATACGTCCATATTTGTGCATGGTGTGGTTCAAGTACTCTAAAGGCCACTAAGAATGAATACAATAGAAGCTGCATTGAGTACGACGAATCCCAAGAGTTGAATTTTTAATTTTGAAATTATATTGCCTTTGTTTACTCTAATTTTATATAATGGTATTTAAAAAATATAATAAGTATCGATTGCGTAAAAATGTATTTGGAAAGATAAAACCACTAAAGTTATAATTCCCAAATTAATAAATGCTTTCTTTTCTAATACTACTATACTATATACTATACTTAGGGTCAAAATACTATGCGCATGGTATATATTAATCTACATGCAGGGGCTCAGCAAGAGTAGAGGATTATGGGACAGACACCCGTTGTATGCGGACAGTTTTTAATTCCCCGACAAAAAAGTTTCATTGATCCTAACGTATTAAAAACCTCTCTTTAACGGACCCCCTCCAATTACGGACGCGGACAATATTTAACTAGTAATTTATTATATTGATAGAACTCTGATTCCGGACACTATTTTGGGAGCAGGAAGACTAATATTCAGGAATACATAATGAAATACCAGGAAGTCAAAATTTGAAGCAAATTATACGAATAATTAAGAAAGTACAGTAATTAAAACATTATTTAACGATTTTTTACTTTCATTGTACATAACAATTTTTAGGATTTACAGTCAAAAAATATATTTTAAAGTATTTTTCCTTCAGTCTCTTTTTCTTCTCTCTTTTAAAAAAAGAACTGTTTCCTTACTACTATTGCCAGAGCTGAATAACAGCTGTGGACCGCTGACAAATTGTAGAACTTTCGAGCACTATTTAAAACAGTATGTTCAATAGATAGCGAGATCGGAAACGGTCCGAATAAGGAGCTGTGGAAACAGTCCCTGCGGTTGGCAAGCGATTGCGAGCAGGGGGCTGTAGTATATTAAGAAAACGTTAAGTACAATTTGCAATTACATCAAAATTAAAATCGTTAAGGAAAAAGATTAAAATAAGAATAAAATTTTCATTCCTAAAAATCATTTGAAAATTCTTGGGATATTTCACACAAGTGAATGCAATGAAGTATTCAAACTTTTAAATTTTTCGGAGATCTCATTTCAACTCATTAGTAGTTCACTAACTGCAATATCCGTAGTGATATTATTACGGAGCTAATGTTATATTTAAGGCAGGATTTTCCCTGAAGTACTGTCAGAATTTACGAATCGTTGGTGAACGAAATGAATAGATTAACAAATATGGATGGGGTACATCAATTAATCTTATTCATGTTAAGCCTAATAATTTAAATATATTTTTTTGTTCTATAGTTATTACTGTTATTCTGAAATTATAAAAATTATTGCCTCAACTTCATTTGGCAACTTGCTAATTCTAGCCTCTGTGATTCTAGCACCGGCTTCGTGAAATCAAATAATGAAAGTAGACTCCAAAAATTGACTTATGATTCGTTTAAATTAGAAAGACAATTTGAAATTAAAGATCGAAGTGATAAAAGAATATCGTAAGAAAGTCATTTATTGAATATTATTAATATTATATTATTAGTCTCAATTTTTTTTTTTTTTTTTGGCATACTGTTCTCATGTTATTGGGGATTGTTGTAATTGAGCTGTTATGAAAGTTGGCAATGAACTGTTAGTTCTGACTCTTTAATAATATTATAACTCTTGTTTGTTTTTAAAATTGTGACAAAACTATGAATTATAAGCATACGATATTTACTACTTATAAAACATATGGGCATCAATAAATTAAAAAACTGAAAATGTAGCGTATTAATTATATTTGGGAATAGATGCCTTTTTTTTTTAATTATTTACACGGATCTAAAGTGCTGTTTATGCTGCTTGGCGATTTTTGTTAAAGTCGCCAATCCTGAACGATAATATCGCCAACTGTTACTTTACGAAGGAAATGTTGAACTGAATACATATATACATATATATAATTTTAAACGATCGCCAAAAAAATAAGAACAACAAACGCTGCAGCAGCATAAAAAGCACTTCAAATCCGTATCCATTTCGCAGTACGTGAAAGTCCAGATGCCTTCCGAATTTACAAAACCCAGAAGAAATAAAGATAAAAGCCGAATTTCTCGAACAGTTTCGCAACCGAAATTTTTTCCTGTATCCTGGGAGGAAGTTCAGTTCATCTAAGTCCTTACATTCATACACACTACTACAGTAGAATTTTTTTCCTGTATCCTGGGAGGAAGTTCAGTTCATCTAAGTCCTTACATTCATACACACTACTACAGTAGAATTGGGAAAATGTATGACTTAAAACCAAAGGTTAATGGTACTTTAAAGGAATTTGGCAAATGGATAGAGTCAACCGATACGCAGTACGTCAAATTGAACAATAAAAATGACACACAGTAAATTATCATTTAGTTAAGACATTTTTATGTTGAAATTAATTACAAAACACGAAGTCGGCAAAGTAGCCGCTGCAGCTTTGTTAGAAAGCCCCAATTATGTTGATTAAATTTTCTGAAGTATTTCCCAAGTTAGTTGGCGCTGTTTTGAAACTAACGTATTGGATTTAAATTATAAGTTTAGCAATTGTTGGAGGAATAAGTCCGGTTGTTGTTAAAGACTTGTACTTAGGATATTACAAAAGCGAAAAAAAAAAAAAAAAACGCACGAAGCTTGTGTGCAAATGTTAAACTGCTGATTATCATCAGTATTTCTCGATGCCGCATAATTAACCATTAAAGGGTCTTAACAAATTAATAGTTTCTATTGCATGGCATGTGACACCACCACCAGTGGCGTACATAAGCTTAGTTGCGCTCCCCCCCCCCCCCGAAAGATTTATAAGTGCCCCCCATTTACCACAAAAAATTAAAACCAAAACAGTACGGTGAAGAGATATTCGGGTATTTATAACCATTAATTTTATTTTAATTTAAGATAATTTAAATCGTATTTATTATTAAATGGCGAATTTTCGAAAAGGTAACGAATTTAAACTTTTAATGCACTTACCAGTTTGGAATGAAATGTATCTTAATAATACGAGAAAATAATACACTATCTTAAAGTAATTATATTCAAAATTTCGTTTGGAGGTGCTGTTATTTATTTATGAAGTGAATTAAATAATAATAACAATAGTAGGGAAACTGTTCGTGCTTAAATTAAACACTAGTTGGACCAGAAAATCAATGCTATATTAATCTGTGTTAATAGCTAACCCTCTTCGTTTTTTTACAATTAAGACATTTTGAACAAGTTCGTCGAATTTTAAATTATGAACCCTGGCGCTTTCTATGCCTAGAACAGCAAGACCACTAATGGCCTTATTCGCTAACTGATTTGAACATTCGAAATGCAGATGAAAGGCTTTCTCAACCAATTAGAACACTCAAATGATTGACACAGGTTCATATCGGCTGGTGAATAAAGCTGTAAATCTTTCTTCTGTCATCGTACCTCTGAGGTACGATTTGATTAGCTTCATTTTGGAAAATGATCTCTCTGATGATGATGTTACTGGCAAAGTAAGAAAGATAAAAAAAAAAGCAGTGCATAGATCTGGGAGACTAAATGATAAAACATTGTTCTCATTCATCACTAAATGAGCCACTTCAGCTGTATTTGTCAAGTTTCTCTCTTTTATTTCACTTGTAAAAATATTTCGCAAACTAATATTTTATATTGTGATGCAATTGAGATTGATACTTCGTTTTGGTACTCCTCGCAAAATTTAGTTGCTGACTCCTCAAGTTCTTTATCTGATAATGCTTTGGGACTTAAAAAAATTCAGCATATTGTTAATTGAGGACATGCAGTCAAACCTTTGATGAATTTGGTTTACAATTATGTCAATAGTAGCATAGAAAACTTTAACTTTGAAGCAGTTGTATGCGTCCCTAAACTGAGAATCTTTTCCCAGTTCATTGAAAAAACATTTAACTTTCATCTGTCTTTTAGAGGGCAATGTAGTTCCAGTTTTGCAAGCTCTTCTGCTTCATTCACCTATAAGCTATCAAAGTTCACACGAAAGTTGTTTTCTTTTCTAGAGGATTACTGGCTTCATCCAACAGTATTCCAGGATTTTGAAGTTTAAGTTAATTCCTCCAGTATTTCGTTTTGAAACACTAGCATCAAAATGAGTTTAAAGGAAAACATCTGTTTCCCTAAAGCAGTTGTTTTTGCTATTCCCATACCTTTAGTTGACGTTATAATGATACACGAAAAGCAATTTAACACGCTGAGTAAGTTAACTGACATTGCTATTAAGTCTCTGACTGATTATCCGCCGATTTTCCCGTGCGACATAAAATGTAGCAAAAACTGCACATTCCGCGATTTCAACGGGCATGAGGTTTTTAAGTGTATTTATAATATTATTCCGCTGTTTCATGGTTAAAACGTTAGTAATGCAATTTCTCAAGTATTTGGACATTAAAGTTTTATTCCGGAAATGGCTTTAGTTGCATAAAATAGACCAATTTTTAGGGAATCGAATTCGCTAAAAAAGAAGCTGTCAGACGGTTAGGCGATCATGTCTAGAAGACCATCTAGTGGGGCATAACCTTTTCAATGTTTTTGTTACCATCATTCCGTAGAACATTCTTTCAAGATAACCCACGGTATATCCGAGTCAAGTTTCAGTAAAATAGATGCGTATTTCGTTGATCAAATTATAAAACACAACTAGTACATCTGTTATATTTTTCTCTGAATCATCTATAAGTTCAGATACGAATGCAAGATTTGAACACAAAAACAATCCTCGATTGATTGTAATTTATTTTGTGAGAAAGTAAAAGTGCAAAATGAAATTTGGATACAATTTCATATTCTTCGAGTTCAGATACGAATGCAAGATTTTAACACAAAAACAATCCTCGATTGATTGTAATTTATTTTGTGAGAAAGTAAAAGTGCAAAATGAAATTTGGATACAATTTCATATTCTTCGAGTTCAGAAACATAAACAAATGTACAGTATTTGCGTAACTTGCATTATACGCATTTGCATTTTGAAGCTATGTAATTTTTCCCCCATTTTTCCCCCAGTATGACTGTATGCATAATAATATTAATTAACAGTTACTTTGTACACCGAACTGATTAACTGATTTATACTTTTAGCTCCCTTTTGGGGGTTTTCACTTTAGCGCGCTTTTCATTCATGCGCGTTTTTGCCGCGGTCCCTTGCTCTCGCTTATAAGTGAGAACTCATCTACTCATATGCAGGTACGCATATGCAGGTACACAGGCGAGAGGAAGTGAGGAGAAGGGGAGAAATCATGCATTATGGTGACGTATTAGCTAATAATTTTATTCAAAAAGCGTAGGAGTGACATTGCATTAGTAGAAAATAAATGTTTAAAAATATATGTAAAAATATTTAAGTATATGTATTGTAACTCATGGAGTTTTTTTTTTCTTTTTTTTGGAGCGTACGTCCTAAAACCCCGTGCGCTCCTCCCCTGCGCGGCGGGGGTTGCGGGGGTGCTATTTACGCCACAGACCACGACCTTGTCGAAATCGTTCCATATTTTCTATACGTTGGTGAACGAAATGAATAGATTAACAAATATGGATGGGGTACATCAATTAATCTTATTCATGTTAAGCCTAATAATTTAAATATATTTTTTTGTTCTATAGTTATTACTGTTATTCTGAAATTATAAAAATTATTGCCTCAACTTCATTTGGCAACTTGCTAATTCTAGCCTCTGTGATTCTAGCACCGGCTTCGTGAAATCAAATAATGAAAGTAGACTCCAAAAATTGACTTATGATTCGTTTAAATTAGAAAGACAATTTGAAATTAAAGATCGAAGTGATAAAAGAATATCGTAAGAAAGTCATTTATTGAATATTATTAATATTATATTATTAGTCTCAATTTTTTTTTTTTTTTTTTTTGGCATACTGTTTTCATGTTATTGGGGATTGTTGTAATTGAGCTGTTATGAAAGTTGGCAATGAACTGTTAGTTCTGACTCTTTAATAATATTATAACTCTTGTTTGTTTTTAAAATTGTGACAAAACTATGAATTATAAGCATACGATATTTACTACTTATAAAACATATGGGCATCAATAAATTAAAAAACTGAAAATGTAGCGTATTAATTATATTTGGGAATAGATGCCTTTTTTTTTTAATTATTTACACGGATCTAAAGTGCTGTTTATGCTGCTTGGCGATTTTTGTTAAAGTCGCCAATCCTGAACGATAATATCGCCAACTGTTACTTTACGAAGGAAATGTTGAACTGATTACATATATACATATATATAATTTTAAACGATCGCCAAAAAAATAAGAACAACAAACGCTGCAGCAGCATAAAAAGCACTTCAAATCCGTATCCATTTCGCAGTACGTGAAAGTCCAGATGCCTTCCGAATTTACAAAACCCAGAAGAAATAAAGATAAAAGCCGAATTTCTCGAACAGTTTCGCAACCGAAATTTTTTCCTGTATCCTGGGAGGAAGTTCAGTTCATCTAAGTCCTTACATTCATACACACTACTACAGTAGAATTTTTTTCCTGTATCCTGGGAGGAAGTTCAGTTCATCTAAGTCCTTACATTCATACACACTACTACAGTAGAATTGGGAAAATGTATGACTTAAAACCAAAGGTTAATGGTACTTTAAAGGAATTTGGCAAATGGATAGAGTCAACCGATACGCAGTACGTCAAATTGAACAATAAAAATGACACACAGTAAATTATCATTTAGTTAAGACATTTTTATGTTGAAATTAATTACAAAACACGAAGTCGGCAAAGTAGCCGCTGCAGCTTTGTTAGAAAGCCCCAATTATGTTGATTAAATTTTCTGAAGTATTTCCCAAGTTAGTTGGCGCTGTTTTGAAACTAACGTATTGGATTTAAATTATAAGTTTAGCAATTGTTGGAGGAATAAGTCCGGTTGTTGTTAAAGACTTGTACTTAGGATATTACAAAAGCGAAAAAAAAAAAAAAAAAAAAGCACGAAGCTTGTGTGCAAATGTTAAACTGCTGATTATCATCAGTATTTCTCGATGCCGCATAATTAACCATTAAAGGGTCTTAACAAATTAATAGTTTCTATTGCATGGCATGTGACACCACCACCAGTGGCGTACATAAGCTTAGTTGCGCTCCCCCCCCCCCCCCAAAGATTTATAAGTGCCCCCCATTTACCACAAAAAATTAAAACCAAAACAGTACGGTGAAGAGATATTCGGGTATTTATAACCATTAATTTTATTTTAATTTAAGATAATTTAAATCGTATTTATTATTAAATGGCGAATTTTCGAAAAGGTAACGAATTTAAACTTTTAATGCACTTACCAGTTTGGAATGAAATGTATCTTAATAATACGAGAAAATAATACACTATCTTAAAGTAATTATATTCAAAATTTCGTTTGGAGGTGCTGTTATTTATTTATGAAGTGAATTAAATAATAATAACAATAGTAGGGAAACTGTTCGTGCTTAAATTAAACACTAGTTGGACCAGAAAATCAATGCTATATTAATCTGTGTTAATAGCTAACCCTCTTCGTTTTTTTACAATTAAGACATTTTGAACAAGTTCGTCGAATTTTAAATTATGAACCCTGGCGCTTTCTATGCCTAGAACAGCAAGACCACTAATGGCCTTATTCGCTAACTGATTTGAACATTCGAAATGCAGATGAAAGGCTTTCTCAACCAATTAGAACACTCAAATGATTGACACAGGTTCATATCGGCTGGTGAATAAAGCTGTAAATCTTTCTTCTGTCATCGTACCTCTGAGGTACGATTTGATTAGCTTCATTTTGGAAAATGATCTCTCTGATGATGATGTTACTGGCAAAGTAAGAAAGATAAAAAAAAAAGCAGTGCATAGATCTGGGAGACTAAATGATAAAACATTGTTCTCATTCATCACTAAATGAGCCACTTCAGCTGTATTTGTCAAGTTTCTCTCTTTTATTTCACTTGTAAAAATATTTCGCAAACTAATATTTTATATTGTGATGCAATTGAGATTGATACTTCGTTTTGGTACTCCTCGCAAAATTTAGTTGCTGACTCCTCAAGTTCTTTATCTGATAATGCTTTGGGACTTAAAAAAATTCAGCATATTGTTAATTGAGGACATGCAGTCAAACCTTTGATGAATTTGGTTTACAATTATGTCAATAGTAGCATAGAAAACTTTAACTTTGAAGCAGTTGTATGCGTCCCTAAACTGAGAATCTTTTCCCAGTTCATTGAAAAAACATTTAACTTTCATCTGTCTTTTAGAGGGCAATGTAGTTCCAGTTTTGCAAGCTCTTCTGCTTCATTCACCTATAAGCTATCAAAGTTCACACGAAAGTTGTTTTCTTTTCTAGAGGATTACTGGCTTCATCCAACAGTATTCCAGGATTTTGAAGTTTAAGTTAATTCCTCCAGTATTTCGTTTTGAAACACTAGCATCAAAATGAGTTTAAAGGAAAACATCTGTTTCCCTAAAGCAGTTGTTTTTGCTATTCCCATACCTTTAGTTGACGTTATAATGATACACGAAAAGCAATTTAACACGCTGAGTAAGTTAACTGACATTGCTATTAAGTCTCTGACTGATTATCCGCCGATTTTCCCGTGCGACATAAAATGTAGCAAAAACTGCACATTCCGCGATTTCAACGGGCATGAGGTTTTTAAGTGTATTTATAATATTATTCCGCTGTTTCATGGTTAAAACGTTAGTAATGCAATTTCTCAAGTATTTGGACATTAATTAAAGTTTTATTCCGGAAATGGCTTTAGTTGCATAAAATAGACCAATTTTTAGGGAATCGAATTCGCTAAAAAAGAAGCTGTCAGACGGTTAGGCGATCATGTCTAGAAGACCATCTAGTGGGGCATAACCTTTTCAATGTTTTTGTTACCATCATTCCGTAGAACATTCTTTCAAGATAACCCACGGTATATCCGAGTCAAGTTTCAGTAAAATAGATGCGTATTTCGTTGATCAAATTATAAAACACAACTAGTACATCTGTTATATTTTTCTCTGAATCATCTATAAGTTCAGATACGAATGCAAGATTTGAACACAAAAACAATCCTCGATTGATTGTAATTTATTTTGTGAGAAAGTAAAAGTGCAAAATGAAATTTGGATACAATTTCATATTCTTCGAGTTCAGATACGAATGCAAGATTTTAACACAAAAACAATCCTCGATTGATTGTAATTTATTTTGTGAGAAAGTAAAAGTGCAAAATGAAATTTGGATACAATTTCATATTCTTCGAGTTCAGAAACATAAACAAATGTACAGTATTTGCGTAACTTGCATTATACGCATTTGCATTTTGAAGCTATGTAATTTTTCCCCCATTTTTCCCCCAGTATGACTGTATGCATAATAATATTAATTAACAGTTACTTTGTACACCGAACTGATTAACTGATTTATACTTTTAGCTCCCTTTTGGGGGTTTTCACTTTAGCGCGCTTTTCATTCATGCGCGTTTTTGCCGCGGTCCCTTGCTCTCGCTTATAAGTGAGAACTCATCTACTCATATGCAGGTACGCATATGCAGGTACACAGGCGAGAGGAAGTGAGGAGAAGGGGAGAAATCATGCATTATGGTGACGTATTAGCTAATAATTTTATTCAAAAAGCGTAGGAGTGACATTGCATTAGTAGAAAATAAATGTTTAAAAATATATGTAAAAATATTTAAGTATATGTATTGTAACTCATGGAGTTTTTTTTTTTCTTTTTTTTGGAGCGTACGTCCTAAAACCCCGTGCGCTCCTCCCCTGCGCGGCGGGGGTTGCGGGGGTGCTATTTACGCCACAGACCACGACCTTGTCGAAATCGTTCCATATTTTCTATACGACAAATGTCTAATACAGGGTGGGGCAAAAGTAATGACCTGGTTTTGAAGGGTTATATAAAAAAAAAAAAACTAATATAGTTTGAGACTTAAAAAACAAACTTTTCATATTTTGATCTGTGCTTAATACCATTTTTTTACATTAAGTTTCGAATACCACTTCAGCAATATGGCGGCCATCAGCAATACACTGATGCAGTCTATTTCTGAAGTTTTGAGAAACGTTTATGCAAATTTCAAGGGGTATGGCGGATATTTCTTCGATAATGTGGTCCTTCAGCTCTTCTAAAGTATGCGGGTGATGTTTCCAAACTCTCTCCCTCAAATAACCCCACAAATAAAAGCTTAGGGTCCGTAACATTACACGGTATACTGAAATGCACACAAAGAAGGAGTAATGACCTGGTTTTGACGGGGTATTAAAAAAAAAATTAATGCAATTTGAGACTTAAAACTTTTTAATTTTGATCTGCATATAATCCCATTTTTTTACATTAAGTTTTGAATACCACTCTAGCAAGAGGGCGGGCTGCCTTCAACACCAATACGCTGGCAGTCCATTTCTGAAGTTTTGGGAAACATTTCTGCACATTTCAAGGGATATGACGGATATTTCCTAGACAAATCGGTCCTTCAGCTCTTCTGAAGTATGGGGAACTTTCTCCTTCAAATACCCCCCCCCCCCCCCCCAAAAAAAAAAAGAACTTAGGGACCGTAACATTACGCGGGGTATTGAAATGCACACAAAGATGCAGTCTATTCTTTCTACGTGAAAAAATAGGCTGCATCAGTTTATCGCTGCTGATGGCCGCCATATTGCTGAAGTGATATTCAAAACCTAATGTAAAAAAATGGTATTAAATACAGATCAAAATAAAAAAAGTTTTAAGTCTCAAACTGTATTAGTTTTCTTTAATAACCCTTCAAAACCGGGTCATTAATTCTGCCCCACCCTGTATTAGGGTTGCCAGATAAATTGCAAAACTAACTCATGCAGTAAGACTAGTGCTGTTTTAATTTAAGCAGCATATATTATGAATTCGTTAACCACACTAGGCAAGGGATTCTTGTCTTAGGAATTCAGTCCAGCATGAAAAGTATGTTTCGTGCTGTTTAAGTTTTAGCTTTTCATTCCACTATCTTCCCGGTTTGTGTAACGCACATTTTGTTCTATTTTGTAAAAAATTTACATTTGTAATAAATTTTTCCTTCGCAATCAATAATTATTATTTTCCTTTTCAGGTAATAATAATACCAAAAAATGAGTGAGCTTTATCTATATAACATATGCTTACGCAAAGCAGCTGTGATGTTAAAAGAACAGTATTGGAATAAAACCGATGACAGCAACATCGAGAAGAATGCGTTCTTTTACCTTCCACCATCAGTTGAAGAAGATTTGCTTTCCTCTGTTCTGAAGATCACGCCCATCGATTCGTTGAAAGTGAGTGATATATATCATTTAGTCACAAGCGGTCGTATCGAAAATTTCAAGCTCGAAGATGCAGTTTTGATGTCAGAAGTCTTGGTGTCCATCTTGAAGTCGCTTTCCAAGGGCTGTAAGAGATTGCGCTCTTTTATTTTGAGAAAGGTCTGCTGTTCCAACATAGATGCTGGTTCAGATAGTTTTGAAACTGATGCCATTAGTTCTGCCGTGGAATGTGTTTTGAATTCAGCATCAAACTTGGAGCTTGTTGAATCGTGCGTAGCATTTGACTTAAAAGCGGTGAGAAATTGCACTAACTTGAAAATTCTGAAACTAAATTTTTTCTCCAGTACGCCTTTGGTTAATTTACTTCACAAAGAATGTGGAGATTTCTGTGCTAACGATTCTTTGAAAACGCTCACAGTTCTCGAAGACGATATGCACCCGATATCAAGTACAGACATTGCGATATTATTGAAATATTGTTGCGAGCTGTTGGAAATCAACTGTGATATATCCCAGAGCTTGGAGTTCCTTCACACCGACGAGATACACGATGGAACTTTATCGAAGCAGTATAAGTTGCGGAAATGCGCTTTAGGAAAGAAAGTTTCGAGTCTTCCATTTGCCAGCGCTTCTTTACTTTCGGTCCGTATTGCCACACTGACTTGTCCTTTGATAGAAGAGTTGGATATTTTAGCCAATGACCCCCTATAGTATTTATGCATTGAGAGATTTTTTAAACCTTAAATCTTTATTAATACGGTGGGGAAATATTGAAGACGCTGAGTTGGGAGTTGCAGAGGAGCTGACTTTCAATGAGATCATTCGTCCAAATATGAAAATTCTTTGCTTACAGAATGTTTTCGACGTTGACTTTGCTGCTATTGGAAAGGCATGTCCAAATCTAGAAACGCTGAAAGTGGAATACCAAATTGATTGTTCCTCTGTGTGTGATAATTCATGTTCCATTTTTTTCAATCTTCGCTCTCTTTGTATCGAAGGAGGGCATGGTCTAAAGAAATCAACTTTACTGCTATTGCTTTCATATTGTGAAAAATTAACAACCCTTTTCATTAAGCATGCTGAATGCCTGAATGACAGGGTATTGGGGGAAGTGTTGAGTAAAAATTCTTTGTCTGAAGTGAGCGATGCAACGATTATGGATTGTAGTTTAACCAGCGAGGGCGTGAGAAACCTCGTTAATCACTTGATGAAGCTGGAATGTTTTCATTTAAGTTCGTCTGCAATTATAGCCGAAGAAGCAGTTGCAATTGTACGAGAAATAAATCCACATGCAATAATACGATTTGATTAGGAGCAATTTTTTCTCTTTCTTCTTGAGATTGTTGGAGAAACTTGAAATTATTCTGGAGTTTCTTGCAATTTTTGTCTCCGACATTTATTTTTGTGAAATATTTTCGCGTGCAAGGAAATTGCAATAAATTCTTCTGTATTATATGAAAACGTTTCAAAAATTATATCCTACGACATTTTTTGATAAAATAGACAGATTTATTTATATTTTTACACGGAAAATTATCCCCTCCCCCATGGAAGAAAATTTTCCCATTATCATACCTCTTTTCATTTGTCTACAATTTTTACAATGGTTTTGTTTCAATACTTTTCATGACGATAGTGTTTAATGATATTTAAAAAAAATTTAAATAACTTATTGTTTTTAAATTATGTTTAATTGAGTTTAAGTTTCTTAATAAATGTCATTAAATTATTATTAAATAAATTGAAATTAACAGAAAAATTATTGTTGGTTACAAATTGTATCATTTAAGTAAATTTGTTGTAATTTAATTGTGTCTGTGATTAATGGAAGATTTGCGTGACTGAATGCAATTTATGTTATTGCTCCATAATTTGTGACAGCTTAAAAATAAATTTATGCTAAATATTTTGCAGAATGAAATGTTTCTAAGCTTACGATATCACTTTTATTCAAGTAACACCTCGCTGAAGTCAAATTTTGAATTCATCAATCACTAAAAAGTTAATTTTCTTCGCATACATTTGGTATTTTTATTTTCGCATTTCATTAAAAATTGATTTACTACTTTCTACAATATCCAAAAAATATACAAAAGAAACTACTGAATTCATAAAAATTTTGGAATTTTGTAGATACACGGTTAAGGGTAACGTTAAGGGAAGGTGAACCATTTTTTTTCCATTCTAGAGAAATGTCTCTCAGTATGTTGTTGCATTTTTGTGGAGACTTTGTGGGCTCAATGCATGGAATTGAACGAAATTTGGTAAACACATAGACCCTGATGGGAACTGGCCCTGATTAGTTATTGGCGCGATTACTTTTGACAGGCAGAGCGATCGAATGCTTATTCGTTTGACGTGACTGCTATACCTCAAGAAATAACGAAAGAATTGAAACAAAAATTGGTATACGGAGCTAATTCAATAGCTGGTAATTTTGTTACCTTTCGCTTTAAAAAGGGTGCGTAATCGAACGTGCTTTTTCCCCCTGCATCTTTATTTTTTTCCGATTAATCCTGACTACTATAGCTCAAAAAGTAATCGAAAGATCACTGGAAAGCAAAATTAATCGATTTTCATCGGACACACACAGACACATATGTATAACAAAGAAATATATACAGTAAAACCTCTCAATAAGGGACACTAAGAGGACTGGAAATTTTGTCCCTTAAATAGAGGTGTCCCTTCCCCGGAGGTTCATAAATTGATGCATACACGTATAGTGTTTTCACTTGGTTCAACTTTTTAATAATAAACGTATGTTACCACCTAAGCTTAAATACTGAAAATGTTTCATGCATACAAATAATAAGTTGAAATTATTGAAATTTAAAAATTTTTCAGTAAAAAACTAAAATTTTAGCATAAATGTCATATTGGCAAAGTTTTGTAGCTTACCGAAATGTATTTGAAGTAACCTATGAGATGGGTTTGTTTTAAAGTACGAAATTCGGGCAATACAGCACAATTTAAGTTTCATGTATTTTTTCCAATTCTTGCATCAAAAACTTGTTGGTAGCCGGTACTGTCTGTCAATGCAGAACATACATGTATTCCATAGTACAAGAGAGGGAATAGCTTTTACAAGCAGGTTTTGGCTAGCACTTTAAAATACACTTTTTTTTTTTTTTGGTCATGCTTCTAGGACTCAGACGGAAGCTTAACTTTCAGAAGTTAATTTTTGGAAAAAAAAAAACTTCAATTTCCAGTAAATTTTTCTTATCTATATAACTTGAATTTTAGAAATTTTTTTCTGTGAATGTCCCTTAAATAGAGTGTCCCTTATTCAGAGGTAAATACATTGCGGTCCCTATTCAAAGGGACTGGGACTAGAAAAAGTGTCCCTTAATTAGAGGTGTCCCTTAAAGGAGGTTTCACTGTATATACATATTTCTTTTTTTTAGAAACAGAAAGAATCTTTAGTAGAAAAGTTTTAGAGAATTACTGTGCTAAAAGTAAATTTGAAACTAAAGTTTTTGCAACGTTTCAACATGCGAGCGTGTAAGAACATCTGAATTCTCCGATGGCATATGAACACAATTTATATTATGCATAATATAAATATACTCCGTCGACAGGGTGGCGTAGTGGTAAGACGCAGGTCTCGTACGCCCAAGATCGCAGGTTCAAACCTGGCCCAAGTCGGTGGATTTTCCAGATGCAGAAAATCGTCTGCGTCCATGTTGTATGATTATGCAGCATGTTAAAGATCCCTTGAGTATCCGTTTGGCTTAGATACTCTCGGCTAAATTAAATTCCTAGTGCAGATTGCATCAACGAGAGCTCAGGTGCTCCATCTAGGGGAAACTAAGCGTCAAAAAAATTGCGTCAATGGTACCACACTCATTGTGGTGCCGCTGAAAGAGTTGGGACCAATCTCTGGGGACGCACTAGGTCTGCAATGGTTGATGACCAAATACTGCAGCCCCTTTAGAAAGAAAAAAATAAAATAAATATACTCTCATGAATAGTCAATAGGAAGATTAAACACATAGAAAGTAATTTGGATTACAAAATTTGAAAAAATAGCTTTACGTTTGATTGAATTGCAAATGTATATTTGTATTAGATGGAATTGTGATTATTCAGAGGTTTGGCAGAAGTTTAATTAATTTAAGATCTTAATGAGGCATTTATTTACAAATACTACAATACAGTGGAACTTCACCATTCGTCCAACTTGTTCAGGTAAAATTCAACTCGCCATTCGTAATTGTCCCGCGATTCCTACGGCGCTGGGTTGCCAGTTTGGCTTTTTTTAAGAAAAAAATCAAGAAATCTTGAACCTCAAGAATCCTCATCTTGAACTCGTCTGGAAATGATTTGTTTGGCGTTTCACATTTTTTAATAATTTTAATACTTTTTGAGATTTTACTGACAATTTTAACTTTCTTAAGGGGCCAGCAAGAGGAAGTGGTTGAAGAACTTTCTTCTTCAGAGGAGGAACGTAATTAGGAAAGCATTTCCTTTGCAGAAATTGAAGAGCTGTATTACCCCTGCGAGAAAACACAGAGAGGGAGGGGGGGGGGGGAATGGCATCCCAACACTGCTGTGGTCAACAGCATTAACTTGTTCAACGACAATGTTATTGACCATTTTAGGAAAATTCTGAACAATCGTCAAAGGCAGACAACATTGGACAGGTTTTTATAGAGAAAGAAACCCAAGATTCTTCCAGTGCAAACAGACAAAAAAAAAAAAAAAAAAGAAGGAACAGCAGAAAGGGAGAAAACACCTGAAGGGATGTTACCTGATGTTTTTATGGAAGGGGACTCCTCTTTCAACTATTTCTCTTCCTCCTCTCAACATTCCACTTATGCCATCAGCTCACTTCAGTACAAGCAAAGTGCAGTTAAATTTTTATTTATCTATAATGTCATATACAGTACTGTACATTAGTTTTTCATAGGTTTAAATAAGCAACCATTTGTGGGTCTGGAGCGGATTAATTCAATTTACATTGCATCTTATGTGAAAAAATAATTTGCCATTCGAACTACCTCCTGGAACGAATTGCGTACGAATAGCGAGGTTCGCTGTATATGCTTTAGTCGCCAAGCAAAATTTTAAGTTTAATCCATTTACATAAATCAAAGACACAAAAACCTAACTGCAATCTTTGGTTACGAAAACTGGATGGTGTATATCAGTTCTTGTTAATGTTTAGTCAAAAAATTCAAACATATTTTTTTTTCGTTGTTTTTTTGTGCGAGATTGGTTGTTTTGAAATTGTAAACATTCACTTACATTCATTTGGCAACTTGCTTGTTCTAATATCAGCTTCTTCAACAAAAAAAATATTGTTTAATGTTATTTCGAATAATAAAATCATGTCAAAAATCAATTCATGATTCGTTACAGTTAGAAAAATAATTTTAAATTCAAGTTTGAAGCAATCAAGAACTATCGTAAGAAAAATCATTCTCTGGACATTATATATACCGAACATTTTCCGCTCTTTCAAGAGAAACTACTAGACTTACCAGTTGTTGTAGATTGATAATGTTGTAGATGGTGAGAATTCTACTATACTAAAAAACTTTGAACAGAAACCAATGACAAAGGAATTTTGTTCACTCCTGTTCAAGACCTGGAGCAGAGACCTTGAATAGAAGAACCACCTTAAGAGTGCTATCAATACACTTAGTTCAAATAAAGAATGTGCAGCAGAAACAAGTTGGATTTTTGCCAGTTTTTACAAGCCCAGTAAATGTTTACATAAATTTTATTGTATTTTAATAGTATCCTTGACCGGCTGGGCCAGAACTATCTTAATGAATAGGGGTTAATTGTGAAACCACAAAAAATGCATTTTTAAAAGCGCTAGAACCATCTCATGATAGAGCTAGATAATGTCAGACCTGAGCAACGATGCTTTGTTCAGGTCTGACGTTAAAAAAAACCCGTTATATAATGGTTGTCATAAATTCCATACGCAAACTTATGGCAAATGGAAAAAAAAAAGCTTTAGGCAGATGAATTTCAGCTTTTTCATCATATATTAGGAGCACCACGAAAAAATGTCGAAGAGTCGATTACGTTTTGGACAGTAACACAACAATCTCCTAAGATGTTTGCCTCTCCAACTTATCAGTTTCTGGGGATCATTAGGAAATAAACTTATCTTACAAGTATTCATTGCTAAATTCGCTATAGCTTCGTTGACTCAAACACCGCGTAATACCAACCTCAGCATTAGTGCCTTTTATGTAGTGATGAAGAGGAGGTATTATTTGTCTGCACAATTAAAGCAAAATGGAAACAGATTTCAGAATTTCGAATCATGAAAAACATGGATCTCTGTGTGGGTTTACTAAAATCGTTCTCTTTCGAACTAACATTTTCAATGCTATCACTGCTTGACGAAGTAATTGAAAATAATAAGAAATAAAGAAAGTAACAAAATTATTTATTAATTTGTAGTAACTGCTAAAGAACCTGGTTATTCACCTTAATTAAACCAGTAATTACATTTAATAATTTTATTAAAACATACACATAATAATTTTATTAAAACCAGTAATTACAACTTTCTGTCGAAATTTTTATATAAATCTGTCAAGATTAACATATATATGAGAATTTCTGTGATTGAGCGCCAACCATCGTTGATGATGTCATATCCGGAAAATGTACCAATAGACTCAAAACCCTTTCTATTAGGCTCATGTTTGCAATAGCAGCAAAAAAGTGCAAGTTGCATGCAAATCTGTCAAGTATTAACATATGAACATTTCTGTGATCGAGCGGCAGTCATCTTTGATAACGTCATAGCTGGAAACTGTAACAGGTGGGAAATGTATACCCAAACCCAAAATGGTCTCAAAACCATTTCTATTAGCTATATAATGAAGATATTAGTAATAAAATAATTTTTGGAAAAAAATAGAACCGACTTCAAATTATAAATTGCGCTGAAAAGTGAAAAAAAATTAATTCTTTAAACAACATCGATGTGACTTTTAAACATAGTGTTAGAAGTCGGTGCAAATTTAGGATAGATTAAGTCTTTTGTAATCATGATTCAATTACAAATATAAATGGCCCAGAATTAGCAACAGTTCTAATATGAAGTAGCACATGGTGTAATGGTAATTAGGCTCATAATTTTGCCCCGACTTCTAAAAAAATGTTTAAAAGTCACATTGATGTTGTTTAAAAAATTAATTTATTTTTCACTTTTCAGCGCAATTTATATTTTGAAGTCGGTTCTATTTTTTTTTTTTTTTTTTTCCCAAAAAATTTTTTTATTTTATTCCTTTTAGTGTAAATACATTTTTTATATAAATACTCTATTTTTAAAAAATCCGTATCAAAGGGCAAACCTTCTTTGAATGAATGACACTAAAAACTAATCATATGCTTGAAAAATTCCGTTTTGAAGTCGATTTGAGCAAACAAACTGATTAGATGTAATTTTTGCCTCAGAGAAGCCTTCAGTCAAAATCTTGCTGTAAATGGAATTATTATTATAGCACAATAGCAACAAAAACTTTTTTAACAGTGAGTTTTATATTTATCAATAGTTTTAATAAAAAATACTTATTTTTCACCCGTAACGTGTTTTCTAAAAAACAAATGCAGTCAAATTGATGTGCAATATTTGAGTTAGACAGCCCTCTATCTATTAAAGAAAAAGTCATCAAAATCGGTTCATTTAGTCAAAAGCTATGGATGAAAAACTAAATAAAGTCGGTTAAAAAATGACCCTATTTCAGCCGATAATTTTTTTTTTCTATTTATCGAATATGGTCAAACGAAGGTACGGGACCTATGGGAAACCACCCTCAATCGATAAAAAAAAGTCATGAAAATCGGTTCATCCGGTGAGAAGTTATGAGTGGACAAACAAAAAAAAAAAAACGACATACATACAATATGAATGTATAACCTCCTTCTTTTGTGAAGTCGGTTAAAAACGACATACATACAGTATGAATGTACAACCTCCTTCCTTTGTGAAGTCGGTTAAAAAGCAAGAGAAACAAAAACCAAAAAAGCAGGAGAAATTTCTGTACCTCCGAACCAAATGAATGATAGTATAAAACTGATATTTTTTTTTGTTCTTAGATATAATTTAACATAAAAACTAAAACACGCGAAATGAAATGCATAGTTTATAAGTTATTCATTTTTAAAAGATAATTTAGAACTAAAATAAAATACTAATTTACGCAGTTTTGGTTTTTACGATCATTTACTAGATAATTTCAAATCTTTTTTGTTAGTTAAGATAATTTAGAACTATACGATTATAAGTAGAACTTTTATGTGGTCATGAAATGCACAAACACTAAACAAATTTCTGTTATGAAACTTTGCCAGTAAAAACCTTCAGAAAGCAAAATTGACATAACTATTAACTTTAATTTTTCCAAATTTTTATTACAAAGGGATCAATGAAACTGATGAGAAGTTTAGTGTCTTTTTTCTTCTTTTTCTTAAAAATCAAGAGAAATTTCTGTATTGGCAGGAGATTGAACAGAAAAACAGAAGAGTCTGCATGTTGGCATGAATTAAGGTCGAACCGTTTTTGACAAAATTTGGAGGCTGAAAAGGGGTCGACTTGCGAGTTAATGAAAAGTTACGCGTTACCACATCGTTGATGTTCGTTTTATAAAAATGGCAACTAATTATCTAGAGTTCACAAATTCTAAAAATTTGTTTTCACATGACAAATTATCAGTGAAATTTATCAAAATAAAGATTATTGCTTGTAAAGTGAATATTGCAAGCTCAGTAGATTGAGAATCTAAGGAATCCCCATCAGCATTCAACATATCTTCGATTTCCATGTCTATCCGTGACAATTCATCAGAATTATTGAAGAAAAAACGGAATAATATGACTCGACCCGTACACAAAAATGCATCCCCTCCCCAGAAATTCTGCATAAGATATTACGAGATCGCTTTATACACTTTAGAATGCATTAGTTTTCCAAATCTTTCTCACTACACTTATGATGAAGACTTAATAAAAAATGATTTATATAATACGAAACAAATAACTACACAAAAAGTACTCCAAAATCCCTTTTATTCCACAAAAGAACAATTATAAAATATATCTTTATAGTTGTTAATCAAAACGTATAATTTTACAGATCTCTTCCACAAAATATATATAGCAATACAAAAGTTTTTAAAATAATACTACATATCCGACATGAAAGAAAAAATCATTTTTTTCTCTGCATCATTGACAAGCTGACATTAGTTTTTTATTCATAAATACTAATAATATATTGAAAAATAAAACTAAAATATTCTATGGCAAAACTCTCCATTCTAAAAATGGTATAATCTTTAAAAATGGTATTCAAACATGTATGTACCATAAAACGTATTAAAACGAATGATTATCCCATTTTTATTATATAATATGATAAAATGTAGTTTTAAAATATTGAACTACGTATTAGTACATTGTGGAACCTACCTTTGATTTTATAACTTGTGCACTTTTAACATCTATTCAAACTGCATCCAAACTTGAATAGCTTTGAGGAATATAAAAAATATTTTCTACAAATACCACAAGCCTGCGAAATTTGGGGTCTTTTATGGCTTTAAGATTTTGATAATTGATTCTTATGCATTTTTTAACGCCGATTCCGAAAATAACCTTTTTTTTTTTACTATCAAGACAAAATGTTTAGGAGAACACAAAATTTTGACTTAAAAATAGACTAACTATTCTTATCCTGTAATTTATTCAATTTTTAGCATATACTACACATTATTATATCAATATGTATAATCTAGAGCAAAGGAGACTTAAAGGGGACATGATTCAGCTGTTTGAATTCATTAAAACGGGAAATGTTGATGGCTGCAGTTATGCACTGAAGGTAGAAACAGAGGTCATTGTTTTAAGCTTTTCAAACCTCATACCTCAGGCTAATCTTGAAATTAGGAAAAATTATTACTTCAATAGGATTGTAGGCAGTTGGAATAGTTTACTGGAAGCAACTGTTAATTGAAGTGGGGTAAAAACTTTTAAGAAGGCTCTTGATGTTCATTGGGGAATGTTAAATTGACTAGGACCAGCCCAGCTGGGCCCTATGCCTGTTGCTGGTCCTCACTTTTGTATTTGTATGTGTATTATATCTAAACAGGTGGTGGATCAGAAGAGAGAGGAGAGTTCATCCACTCCTTTAATTCCTAATGAAAATTGCCACAATACTAATCAAAGTTTCTTCCTTTTAAAAGCATTTTTTAATTTATTCAAGAAATTTCATGAGGCATGTCGTACCTTCAGAAACCATGTCCATTCTTTACCCATACTTGATGGTAAAGTAAAAAAATAATATGCTACATGCATGGAAACTTTTTTTGGGCTGCTTGGCTGCTTATACTCTGTTTCAGGCTTTACCTTTTATGTCTTCTGTATGATACTCTTCTGGATGTAACCTTGACAAATAGTAGGTCATCACCGTTGTAGTCTTCTTCCCTGAAGCCTGCCTTGCGTTTTCGTAAAGTGTGGTCAGTGATGTTGTCAAGGAGGGACGCGGTGGGAGGGGGGTTGGATGGCATCCCCTCACTTTATTTTAACACCCCCCCAAGCCCCCCACAAATTTTTAAATTTTTAACACAAGTGTTCCCACACTTTTGATTTCAGTAAATTGTACTCGTATCTGTGAGTGTCCCCCAAGCTTTTTTTCCAGGACTACACCACTAATACGTATGAAAGCTCTTACCCATCTTTTCCTCAATGGCATCCATATTTTCTAGAATATAGTCCAAATGTGAATTCAGAAAGTGAGCTTTCAAGCTCACAGTAGACTAAACATTTGTACCTCTACAACACGCTTTCTGCGATTGTCACTACATCTTTAAGAACTGAAAAAAGAAAAAGCACTTCAACAAGAAAAGTACTAGGCAGAGCATGATTGGAACAAAAAAGGGAAAAACAACGAGGCGGTTTCTGAAAGCATAGCATACCCCATAAGAATAAATTAAATAATATTAAACTGCACAAACAAAAAGAATTTAGGTTAGCTTAGTGTCGCTTTTCATTATAAATTAAGGGGTCAAGAAACCTTTTGCTCCCTTCCTCAGACTTCTCACCTGTTTGACAAAATAATAGGTAGCGTAAGTCAAAAAGTGAATAAATTATAACAAAAAACATTTAAAATCTATTTTGAAATTCCAGTTTTTGATTTTTTCAAATTTTAAAATACGCAATTTCTGAAAGCCACTGTGCTGATGGAAAAGGAAAGTCATTTTTGGAATCGGCATTAAAACATTCATAAGAATCATTAATCAAAACATGACATACAAAACAATCACAGGTTTGAAAGGGTAAGGAGGGTAAGATGACAAACTCTGTATTTCTTCAATGCAATCATAAATTGCAGCATCTGCTCAAAAACATCCCGAGAGTCACAGTTGGCGAGTAACAAAGTCAATCACAGGACAGTCGAGGCAAATTGTTTTGCAAGCATTTGCGACTAAGGCAATGGGCATTTGCGACTAAGGATAAGGGTGTTCCCCTCCCTAAAAAAAGCATAAGTACCTCGTCCCGAAATTAGACAAAATCCCCTGAAAGCCGACTATGGAGTGTTTTTCAACATTCGTTTCTAGTTTTCGGACTTCACAGGAAAACTTGATTACAGTAAGATTTGATTACCTGAATACAGTTGAAGCTATTTTTTGGAAAAAACTGCCTTCTTACCACATTTCTACATGGTATTGTCTTGTAAAACAAGTTTTTGTAGAAAAGGGAATAAAAATGTGCAGCTACAACTAAAATCGAAGAAAAGATCGAAATTAAAAGCTTAAATAAGTTTTAAAAAAGCCAAGCGTTCTAAACAAAAACATCTAAAATAAAGTAAAAAGTGCTTACTGAATTACTTGTTATCTGGTGAGTCACAAGAAACAAACTTTCTCATAATCTATAATTTTATCTATTCTTCATGTTACTCGACTCGCTTTGTCTACCCCTTAGGTGGGGTTAAGATGACAAAAGTTACCCTTAGCGGTTGAATATTTTTCATAATTCGAAGGGCATAACCATAGTTTCCAATTTGAGAATTACAGAAAACATTTTAAAGAAGATTTCCCTTCAAACTTCAGCTTTTTAAATCACTTCGTAAGCCAAGGAGAAAAATCTGAAGCTTAAGTTTGTCATATTATCTTACTCTCCCCTATAACAAATAATATGTAAGGGACGCTTAACTTCCACATTAGCTCCAAATGTTTTTTGCACACATGAGAATTAATGAATTTATACCATAAAATAAGATTTCATAACTAAAATTTTTTACACATGAAAATGACAATATTTATCAAACCCCATAACATATAAGAACTTGTTCATGATCACAATCTTGCATTGTAAAAGGAAGCGTAACAAAAATATGACATTATATATAGCAAGTTCTTAATCTCATGTAAACTTTGTATTATTTTTTGGTTTTTATATTTTTTCTGTATCATATCTGAATTTTTTTCTGAAGAGAAAAAAATAACTAAACCATAATTATTTTTTTTTGTACAAAATCAGAAGTAAGGAGGCGGTAGCAATGGCAATGTTTTTGGGAGTAAACTTGCGATGATGCAAAAAGGAGATTCCAAATTTTAGCACTTATAACAGAAAATTTAATTGCCTTAGTGCTGAAAGCATTTGAAATAATCAATGATGCAATAACAGCCATGAACAGTGTAGGGATCTTTAAAAGGGCAAAATGTAATTTTTAAAATATACAAACCTCAAATTTAGCTCATTTAAATTTAGCTCTTTCTTCTAGTTAATTAGTTCATAGATAATGAGTGATATAATTCAGATCTATATTTCTTTAATTAATTTAAAATTAATTTTGTTTAGAGTTTTAAAAATTTTCAAAGGTCGTGTATTTGTGAAGCCTACGGTCTCCTCATTTCATGCCATGATCTTTGCGTAAATAAATCAAACATTCCGTGCCAAGAAGCAGTTTTCTTTTTCCCTAAAGAAATGGTAGCTGACATGCAAACTGCTTTCCTAACCAAAACATGACAATCTGAACCAAGAATTATACTTATTTATTAACCTTTTCACAATAGGAATGGGATGACAGCAGTCCCAGAGAAAATTCACTTTTTGCTGTAATATTATTAGCAAAAATATGGTACTCGGAAAAGTTTTCCTCATAGTAGGATACCTATACTTTTCTCCACCAGACCCCACCTTTTAGCTGAAGTCTTAGGATTGCGTGCACGGGGCTGGTGGCCATGATAGTATAAATCTTGTTTTACAGCAAATTAATTGCACAAATATGACAATCAACTAATGCATAATAATAGAAATATGTGATAAAGCTGCATTAAATTCCTCATTGGGCTCCCGTAGGCAAGGGTTAAAATACAAATATTTAAACTATCAACAAAATAGTTCCGTGCACCATCCAATATGTATTATTTTCCTGTCTCGAACATTATGCCTTCGTATGTTACATTTTGTTCAAGGTATTTTACATATCGCTTTGAGGATAATGGCACAACCAGAGTTTCCTCTCGGAGGGATTATGTGGTTATAATTTACTCTGAACAGGCTGTTAGATAATTAAAACGCAGTTATTTAAAATAACTCATACTTCACTAAACGTAATACAAAAACAAATAGTTGGACATTATGAAAATACTTTATCACTTTTATGGGCAAATTGAAGCAAAAGAAGTAATAATTAATGCAACAATATTTGTTTATTTTTTAAACTATCTATGCATCAACAAATTAGATGAACATTTAAAGAAATAAATAAAGAAAAGAAATATCAATTAGTTTTTATGTATTCAAATTTATTTGTTTTTATCTTTAAAGAAAAAAATATTTCCAAGAATAAATAAAACAATTCAAACATTAACTTACATACTTCGGGGGTATCCACATGGGGGAGGAGGTCTCGCGGAACACACTGTGACACTGAAAATTTCCGGGGACGTTTTAAGGGGTCTTATTTTTTGGAGGCTATCATTCTCATGGGGGACTACATAGCTTTTTGAGGGATTGCGCCATGAAGAAAAAGGGATAGGAACGCTTGCCTAATTTCGTGTATGCATTTTCATTTAGCAAAAATTGGCTTTTATACATTTTAAACATTTTCATACATAAACTGCATTATATTTTTAAGCTCACACAAGTAACAATTAAATCTCATTCTATACATAGTTCAAATGTAAAGCATAAGTTTAAAATATGCTTTGAAAACATGCAATATGTATTATCACCAAACTTATAAAACCCCAACGAAAATTTATTTATTTGTGCAGCACATCATAAACACACTAAGCATGGACGGAATAGATAATGATTTTTCAAAAACTGCTTATCAGTGACTTACAACTAGTAAAAGCTAAAAGTTATCACAAAAACAAAATATAATTTTAAATATTTTAACTTGTGCACACGAAAATGAAATGTGAAGAATTTTAGAATATACATATATATGTAGATGTATGATTTTGATGCACAAAAAGATCTGCATCTTCTATAACAAAAAGAAAAAAAACTTTCTTTTTAATGATTTAACACAAAATAATGGCATTTGAACTAAACATAAAAAGCAAAATGCAGCAAATATAATCTGTAAAGAATCACAACCCAAACCAACACATAACAATAAATAACTAAATAACAAAAACAAAACTATAAAGTAATGTACATCATATTTCAAAAAAATTGCATCAACCTATAATTTTGGAGCATAACATTATCATCCAAGAACAATCAATACATCAAACACTTCAACTTGAAATACAATTAGCTATTTAACTGAATCTTTTCAAATGTGACAGAAAATTGTAGAAGTTTTAAGGCTCATATGGTTTTTTAATGCGATAAAGACTTGGTTGAAATGTTTTGCAGCCACAAGGCTAATTTTTGTATTCAATAACATACAAAAACTAAATAAAATGTTAAAATACTTAACAGATAAATAACCACACAAAAGAATTGTATTTTAATAATTTTAAGCTCATGTGTAAATATATTGAAATCAAATGTTATCTTTTTATTTAACAAATACAATTTTAAAAATGCCTAAAATACAAGTACTTTTTATTGATATCTTGCTAGAAAAAAAAATATATCACAGGTTTTGATATTTTTGTAAATTTAATACTCATTTATGTATCATATATAAATTTCTGATTTCTCCTTATAAACTTATTACGCCATTATTTTTGTTCAACAGGAGAAGAACTATTAAAGAGGACAAAATCAGTTATTAAATAACAAAACAATCACCGGAAATTAAATTTATTCAAGTGAAAAAAAATTAAACAAAGTAAAATTTTGTTAACCCTTTAAGCACCAGAAGAGTACATGCTGTACCTGACGTCATTACTTCTTTTCTGGAAGATCTCTAACAACTGAAGCTTTTGAAATCAATTTTTCCCTTTTAAAAGCATTTAGTGCCTTCTGTGTAAATTCTTTTTGCATTCTACCAGCACACATATCAACTCGCGGTAAATTGAAACCACTCAAGTACATAAACAATCGCACGATGTGTAACATGTACACCCCTGGTGCTGGAAAGGGATAAGAAAATACTGTACAAAAACAGTGATTCCCAAAATATGCAGTGTGAGCCACAATGTCTTCACAGGGGAGCAGTGGAATTTTCCAGAAATTTCACATAACAAGAGGTTTAATTATTATGAAGCATTTGCAATATTTCATGATACAACTGTAAAATGAATAAGGGCTACGTAATACAGACAGCGTTGGAAAATGATATTTATGATATATATTGATATATACTGCAGATGCTTTCAAACAAACTATTTAAAAACTACCTTTTTTTAAATGCGTGACATTATACAAACCAGAATATTAAGTGAGTTAATTACTAATCACTTGACCTCACTTAGTCAGTACAAATTTGCTTGTATTTATAAAAAATATTAACATATCAAGACTTGTAACAATTCTTGCTTTGCTTAAAACAAAAATTAGGTTCATATAAAAGTGTACCGTTTATGTTGTCTGTGTTACAGGTTATTTTGTATTTACATCTTATGTAATCAATGTAAATTTGTTCACCATAATGAGAAAATACGAATTATGCTATATCTCACTACATACTCTAAATTTTGGTATAATACCAAAACTATAGAACTATATATATCAGTAAAAATTTCTATTGATAATGATTGGTATCATGTTTATTAGAATATTAACATAGAGAAAAATTACTTAACACTATCAGTTCAGTGTTACTTGTTTGATGAGTAAGTCAACATCAAGTTAACCCTCTCGTGCATGCATTTATTTATTTATTTGTGTTATAAACAAAACTGCATATGCCGCAAACTAATTTAGCATCGCATGATTGTTGTGTAATAATTTATTTTTAGAAATTTTGTCCTGTATAGTCAAAAATTTGTGTTCTTGTATGAAGATATTTTATGATTTTTACCCATATTTATTCAATATAATAAGAAACATGGCAAAATTGAATATTCAAACTTCATTTATAAGGAATAAGAAGCTGTAAAATAATAACAAACTTCCCAGTAATGTAAAACACGCTTCAAAATAACTATACAAAATTTGATTTGAAACTAAGACTTTCTCTTCTTTCTTGAACCCCTCCTTCGACTCCCAAAGATATCTTAATCTTTTAACAATCTTGAATACCCTATGAAACGTTTTGTGGTTTCCAAGAGCTGTTTGGAGTGTCTAGATGAAGACGAAATGCAAATTGCCGCACAAAACGAATCTGCATAAAAATTTGAAGCAAAAATGTATGTCATTTCATATGAGGCTTTCATGCATGAGAGGGTTAAAAGAGGAAATCATTGTGGATTTTCTGATTCTCAGTCTCATTTTATCCTGCTCACATTCCTATAAATACAGTTCCATTATGCTTCTTTTTGCATAATTATATTTTTTCATTATTTTATTAGTTTAGAAATGAATCATGGGAAATACAAGAAAAATTTAAAGTATTTAAATACTATAAATTATTGGTTGGGTGTATATCATGATATATATCAGCTTATATGATATATATTGCAATATATTTCATGAGATATATCAAGTGATATATATCCACCAACACTGAATACAGATAAAATACATTAATTTTATTTATATTAGTCATACTAATACAAATAACAGACAGAAAGGGCATCATGGGAAAAATTTCAATTCAAAAAAGGAGTCTCAACTCAAAGACGTTTGGGAATCACTGTACTGAAGAACTAGATGTTGCTTTAAAATATTTACATTAAAGATTTAAGACTTCACAATGATGTTCTCCAAATTAGGTGCAATTTAATTGCAAATAAATTTGGATTCTTGAGAAAAATAATACTTTTCAGTTTCACTAATAATACTTTTTCATAATATGGTTGGGGGAAGAGAAGTCAAAATTTATAGCTTAAAAAGCAAAGAAATATATAAGTGTGAGGTGTAAGGCTGGGATGAAAAATACTGAAGAATGTATATGTATATATATATCTAAATAGATATACAGCATAACATTGTCATTCAAGAACAAACACTGCAAGATGCCCCCCATTTATATATCACATGATTCCAGTACTATCAAATTTGTTTTTCTAAATAGGAAGTTGCAATCAACATTTTAATCCTATTTTGATCCTTGGACATTATTTACAGCTGTAAAACTCTAAAAAATCACCGGTGCTAACCTTAGAAAATGAAATGTTAATTGTTAATTTTTAAAAAGCATGTTCATTAAAATTGGAGTACATTTTACTAGGCTGCCTTTTGACACCAGAATGCATTTGAAACAATCAAATAATTTACATACAGTCAAAAACCAGCCATAATAATGGACCAGATTTACAAGCACTGACATGATAGTTGGCGATGTTCACTGTTGATAAGATATATGTCTTTGACACATAACTCGGAAGAATTGTTTGTTTTCCCTATTGCACCTGCAGTTTAAAAAAAGACTTCTTAAATAAATACTTATCACATTCATGATATTCACAAATGGTGCAAATTCCTTTTGTATAACATCTACAAAGAATATACATTAGAATCTTTGACAACGCTTTTTAATGACAACAGCTGAAAGTTATGAAATGCACATATGAAAACATAAACCCTCACTTATCTACAATGCTTTTTCTAGCATAATTTTGGTCAAAGATGAATAAAACTTTTAATAAATGTTTATAAAATTTCAATAACAATTATGAAAGTTTTAAAAACCTGTAAAAAATGGGATAAAGTAGTTTTACTTTAAAATTTAAACTTCAAAATTAAATACAAAGATTTTTCTGGCAGAATTTTGTCCAAAGATGAACAAAGCTTTTCATGAACGCTTATAAAATTTTAAGAACTATTATGAAGGTTTTAAAAACCTGTAAAAAATTGGAACAAAGTAGTCTTACTCTTCAATTTGAACTTAATTTGTTTCAAAATTTAAGAACTTAATGTAAGAGGGGAAAAAAGCAGATCCTATGTATGCCCTACTTAATGAATTTATAGTAATGTTTAAATTTATACAACTAATACAGCTCAAAAATCTGACCTACCAAAATGCTATCCCTAGTTGCTCAACTTTAAATTAAGCTTCCTAAAATGTCACACCAATGGGCTTTCCCCGATGTCCAAAAAATAATCGACTCTGTAAAAAAATTTAAGTTCCTCTATAAATATATTCTTCATAAAATTTCACATCTCAGGAAGCAATTGATTTTGATTAAGTAATTGTGCAACTATCTAAAATGAATGATCATTTTTCTCACACAGAGATTATCTAAGTACAAGTAAAAATATGTACACATATAACTGAAAATAATTACAGCTCATGAGAAAGGGCAAAGTTCATTTGATTTAAGGCACAACTTTGAGATCCAGCTAAAAATTTCTGTACTAGCATAACTGCCAGAACTAAATGCCTTACAACAATAAAAATCTAACCATAAAATTCTTAATGTGATTAAAACAAAGTGTCATTGTGAAGAAAGCATATTTGGACCATTATCAAAGACATAATATATTCTTATAATATATTTATGATGAGTATTTTAACAAGAATATTTTATGCATATAATGAGATTTGCAACAAAAATTGTTGTTTCTCCTTTGCTAATTTATCACTTATCTGTAAGTGCCAAGTTAGTGAAGGAGCAAATGCAGAAGCTGAAATATATTTATGTTTAGCATTTGAACAAGAATATTGTATACATGCATGCAAATTGCTCAAAAAATTGTTGTTTCTCCTTCACTAACTTATCATTTACAGCTACGTAGCTTAACTTTAGCAGCCCTGTTTTGACAATAAATAATTTAACAATGCATATATTTTTGTTTTAAAAATTCATCATAACTTTTTCTTAAATATCTTCGCATTAAGCTTCTGGTTATAATTTAGAACTCGCAACATTTTTGAAAAAATACTTCTGGAATTGATTTTATAAGTTCAATGTACAAAAATATTTACAACAAATTTGAAAAACATCCATATCAAATATAACAAAGAAATAAAAATTTCCACAACAGCAAAAACTTTTTTGGATACTCAATAATGCATTTAAAAGTTTCCATAAAAGTTATTTTGAATTATTAGAATTTATTGAAAATGCAGGTTCTATACTGTATTTAAAAAAGTGCTTTATGTTCGCCCTTTCTTTTCATTTCATTTCGTGTATGTGTATACACACAGTTACACTAAGTTGGACAAAACAAATTTAACACCAAAACTAGAGTTAAATTTAAAAGCAGATACACAAATATTAAATAATCCAGCATAATTTTAATTTTTTACCCCAATTAGTACCAGAAAGCAGAATAACTTGCAATATCTTTCCCTAGAGGAATCTGAACAAATAAAAATGTAGCACTTTATCTTCTTTCAATTTTGAACTTTAATTAAATCTTTTTTTCTAATTTTCCCCAGAGCTTTAACAATCATTTCTTTTAATTTATTTTAAGAATGCATTACTTGACTTTCATGAATGTTTAAAAATGCTGTTAAATCGGCAGCTATATTATAGTTAAAATTCAGGCTCCTTTAAAAAGATTTACACATGTGTGTAAAAATTTTGTTTAGTTATATAATATACATTGAGTACATCCTATTTCCTCTCCCCTCCCCCAAAAGAACTTTGAAATAAAAGTCCTGATAAAATCCAAAGAAGTTCTGTAATAGGTGGGTTTTCTTTAGGAAGGATTTCAAAAAGCTCACATAATACACTTGGAAGAGTAAAATCTAGAAGAGCATTTAACACAGTGAGGGAAAGCCATTTAAAAGTACCATAAAATATGCAGTCAAATATCCTTTTAAGCCTGCACTTACACAATTATGCTGGTTACACATTGAGTAAAATTTAATTTTCCCGGAATGCCGCATGTAATAAATGCCGAAAACAAGCGCACTGGTTCCCAGAAACGATGCCTGTTTTCCTTAACAGATGGCGGCACAAGTACCATTATGAGTTGCAGGTGTCACTAAAAGTTTTCTCTATGCATTGTCTGTTTAACATTAAAAAAAATCTTCAGGCCTTAAAGGGTTTATATATTTAAAAAAAAACCAAAGAACATCTCATGTCCTTATGTATCAAATGAATGTTTTTCTTAGATAAAAATTTAAGATTTGAACATGAACAAACGCAACAACATTTTAAACAATAAATAAATTTCAATTTAACAATTTTCTTTGATTTAACAATATTAGCACATTTTACAATTCCAGATAGAAATTGATAGTTTTTTGTTTCCCCGATTTAACAATTGCATTTAAAATTCCAAAGAGAAATGTAAAATCACAACTTAATCATAATCTGTACATGAAAAGTGAAGGGAAAAGTTTTTTTTTTTTTGTTAACATTGCATGTACTTCTGCATAAGTGGATTTGTGTGCAAGTCACACCCCTAGCTATTCAAGCTTTTCTTTTTTTAAATTTTATATATACATGTATAAATTCTGAACTGTGGTGATCTGATGTGTACATATTTTCTCACTAACATGTACATAAGTCAACCATACTTTTACGGCTCTCAAATTCTGCATAAAACACTTTGACTTATTACTCAATTATAGACAACATTTAAGAAAAAAGAAAATAAAAAAAAATTATTAAACATCATATGTTAATAATATATATATTCTATATTTAATTGCAAACAAAAATAGCTGCACCCATTAGCTGAAGAAATTCCTTTGCATAAATTCGTCATTGTATTAATAATTATGAAAATTAAATCATTAAACAGCAATTAATACTATGATAAATTAGTAACTTCATGCTTAGAAATTTTTTAACACATTCATTGCAAAAATGACAATTATCTATTAAATAGAAATTTTGCGAAAACATAATAACATGGACTCGGAATGAGCTGAAGAGTTAATAAATAAGTCTCTGGACATGCAACAACAATATGGTAAACGTAATGTTGAAGAGGAGTCACCTCCACTTTTTCTAACTTATAGTAATATAACCTTGGAAGACGAGATATCTCGACTAGTAAAAATGTTAACTAGAACATGTTTTTTGCAAGTATTTTGTTTAAAAATGATGCATATCAAATGTTTTATGGTATGAAATGAGATGACAGTTATGAGATTCATTTTCATGAAAGCAAAATATGAGAAAAATGATCATACAAAAATATGAGTTATTTATAAATTAGCTATGAAACATTTTCAAAAATCAAAACAAATTATCAAGGTCATAAGACTTTGAACATGGTCTTTGAAATGGTCCAAATACTCATATAAAATTTTACGGCTTACAAAAATAGACAATCTGCATCAGATAGCAGAAAAATACCTATTGATATAACACATGGTGCTATTTCAGAAAAAAATAATCATAATATTATGAGAAAAGCTCCCTTATATTGCACTTGGTGGTGGGTTTAAAGCGCAAGTGCTCTTCAATAAACTGGCAAGGACACCTGGCACTGCCACAATGTCTGGGAGGAGCTGGAGGACCTGTTTCTACTGTACCATCTGGATGTAATGGTAAACGGAGATCTAACCTTTTCCTCACAAATTCTTTGACCCAACGTTGGCTGTATCGAAGGAACAACTTTTCAGCATACTTCTACCAAACAAAAAAAGAACTATCAGTAAAAGACAAAAAACAAATTCATAAACCAACTTTTCAATTTCTTCTAATGCTGATGCATTTAGAGTTCCATCTGAAAGTACAAGCTAACTTTGGGCTATGACTTGTGCTAATCGGCAAAACTTTGCCTCATCACAAAACTAAAATCCTACCATAATGATTGCAATACAGCACCATTAGTGACGGTCCTGTCCTCAAGAGGACCTTTATGCAGACAGTTGCATTCAGATAACCAGGGTTCCCACTCAATATTTGCCACTGGAAATAAGGCCCTTTTGCTTATTAAAATAAGGCCTTTTTAAGGCTATTTCCTCCATTTTTTGAGACTGCTAAAAAATTGCCTGTGCTCTAATTTTTACACAACATGGCATATGACTTAACCTTTAGATTACGGCAGTACAGCATATGTACCGGAGAATAGTTTGGCCTTCTTTACGGCTGCGGTACAGCATATGTACCAGACCTTTCATCCCCTTCCTGAGCGGAAGGAAATCACCAGGAGGTGTGAAAATTACCGAGAGTTATTAGCATTTCCTGTCCTCACAACTAGTCTTGGCGAAATACGCGGCGTTTATTTACTGTCTGGCGAGTATTTGGAATGTTTCTGGTTTCGACACACATATATTCGTCGGATAACATTTATTATAGTCATATAAATACTCACTGAAACATAGGTAAAAACTTAAATGATCTGGGGGGGGGGGGGGGCATGGCGACCTGACTTTTAGATACATAATGTATTTATATGTGTGTGTTCTTGCTTTTTATGTATAAATTTAATATATTCCCTTTGCTCACCCCTCCCAAGAGACGTAATTAAAGGGGGGCAGACGGGGCACGTGCCCCGCCGCCAGATTATTTTAGGGGCGCTAAATTGACTGAATGTGTGTTAACTTAAATAAATCCTTTTGTTTGTATATAAGGGGGCAGGGGGCGCTAAATCCCTGGCTTCCCCCAGTTAGAAAATGACCTAGTTACGTCCAAGCCCCCCCCCCCCCCCCCCCGTAGAAAATATTGAAACGACGGGCCAGATTAAAACCTTCAATATTTGTCATCTTTTGGTATTAATTTTAAAAAGAGTTATTCTGTAGCACTCAGAGCTCTGCTGCCCTGGGTTATAATCCAATTAGCAGCTCGATTCGCTGGAGGTAACATTCTAAGTTTATAATTATTTCTTTCTTGGTTTCCTAATAAAATCCACATGTACACTACTCAGGTAGAAGTCGAAATAATAAGAGTCCACTCCATGTCATACATTCCGGTAAGTGCATTCAACTAAAAATAAGTAAAAGAGTTGAAGTGATTGTGAGGGGAATGCAAGTACAATAGCTGGACATTCGATCTTGCTTTTGTTAACAAAGGACCTTTCCCGGAGTCATCGGCAGACAGGAGTTTGTTAGAAGTACAACAGACAGTTTGAAGCGCATTGATTATCTTCGGTGAATGACTGCATTCCAGTTGCTATATGAGTAAATCAACAAGTCATTGTGGTGAAAATAGCAAAGGAAAATTGTCTATTCATACCTGCAATTTTTAAGTGAATTAGGATAAAGTAAATCCGTTATAAGGATATCAGTTTCAGCAATGAGAAGATACTTTACTTCCTTGTTCAGTTTGTGATCGTTTCATATTCTTATCATGAAATACCATGTAACGCAAGATGTTAATTTAGGAGAAAAATAATAACCTATTACGGAGGGTGCGGGGAGGAATAAAGCGCTGCGAATTATAGAATTCATGTACTAATAATATACTTAAAATGTTTTACTTGTTTATTGAAGTTGTTGATAATGTATGTTGCAGATGTTTAATATAAAATTCTGTCATCATGACTTCGCACCTGAGATGTTTTTCAAAATCTAGGCAAATTACGTACAAGTCCCGAAAAAAAGCAAATCAAATGTCACAGAGCAGAAAAATCGCAAATTAGGGTATCAATATATAGAAAATATATATTGATGCCCTAAAACAATGAAAGGTCACTACTATTCAACTATATGGAGCAGCACTTTTTATTGTTAACTCTAATTTGGGCAGAAATTTTGATTGCCTTATTAGCTTAGCCCAATTTTTTAGACAAACATAGGGAAACTCACTTTACACTTCAATAATAAGTTGCAGTTTTTTCTCCCTTCCTCATTTATGCATGTTTCCAAAATTATTATTTTCATATCTTCCTTTTTTACTTTCTTTCGGAAATTAACTTTAGAAATCATATAATTACTTCGAATTGGCGATTGGGAGCAAAAAAACAACTGAGTAACTAAAGTTTATATTTTGGCAACCCTTCTAATGAAGTCAATCACACTCAGAAGAGGTATAATGGGAGCTAAGGACCCTCCAGAGTTTCCCCTCAGTGTTCACACTGAGGGGGAAAAAATCCGCAGTTTTGCCGTTGTATGAATGAATTTTGGGAGCTCGAGCGCCGTAACTTAAAGGTTAAGGAAAATATAAGACTTCTTGATACTGACACACCCAAAATTATTTTGTGCCAGATGGGATTTTTACCAATTGAAAAATAATTTCACCGACACAAAACATTTACACCTATGAATTGTGTATACAAGTTGAATTTTGCTGCAATATATTACAGCCATAACTCCCTTTATAATTAAAACTTACATTTACAAGAGACACATTACAATATTCAGAACTTACAAAATTTTACAGCAAGGTCACTATAAAATAACTACACTACTTAATAAGAAAATAGTTGAACTGCTCACCCCAAGTCTCAGATGTACCTAGTACTTTTAAAAGAAAAAGTCACAAAATCACCAATCTTTATTTAATCACAACTTTACAAATTGAATTTATCTTTAAGAATTAATGTAAAAGCTTTCCGTTATCTTGATTTCTTAACCGATCCCGATCGCTTATTGGTTGTCCATTACTGAAGAAACAAAATGGAATGATTTCCACCCCTTTTGCTCTTTGCTACAGTGTCTGAATATTGCATAGTAGTCTTGTTTTGATTGACATGTTGTTCAAGCTTCCAAACGAAATTGCGGAAAAAAATGCACGTGGCAGTTCAAAACATAAAAAAAAATTTAAAGACTTTTGGGAAATTTTTAGGACTTTAAAGAAGAAAAAAGGCCTTTTTAAGGACTCTTATTTTTTTTCAAAACAAATAAGCCCTTCTTAAAAAGCGTGGGAACCCTGGATAACAGACGCTCGGTGGATTGCCCATGGCATTCCATCTAGCAATGAAATAAATTGCAAATGTTTGCAACAAATCAAAAAGGGGAAAATTTCGCATATTAAACAATTTTACAAACAATTGCGGACAAGTGTTTCGAGGATGCATAGAACCAGTTTTCAATGCAGAAGAATTGAGCTTCCAGCTGATAAACATCAATCTGAAGTACCCAACTGGGGTTTCTTGCAACCTCGAAACACAGGTGTACAATTTTTCACAAAATGTGTTCTTTGCTTTTTAACCATCTTGCTAGACTCTCCATGCAAACCAACCATAAACGACTTTAAAAGTTTTGTTATACGAGAAAAGAAAAAGATAAATCAAAATATCAAAGTGCACCATAAAAGCAATTAAATTAGCATCTTAATTTGCATTTAACTATAATACTGCTTATATGTCTCTTAAAATGAATATATAAATGATAAGAGGAGAGAGAGAGAGATTTAAAAAGCATATTCATAGATAATATGAAGGATATGCCTCATCACCCATGGTTGCATTTCACAAGTACGAGCACTGCAAATCTAAAAAAAAGAATTGATGCTACTAACCTCCTTCTGTGACAATCTAGTACTATTACTGCCAGTAATAATTATGTCTGAAGTATCAATGTCCATTCTCGACTGATCAATAGTGGGTTGTCTAGATTCAGCAGTTGCAGTCTATAAATAAATCATGAAAAACAAGTATAATACATTTCACACAGTGACTGTCTTATTGTTAATTTTTTTTTCAAACTTTTTCTGTAAGTGTATCTATTTACAATTCAATATAATTTGAGTTAAATAATGTCCCTTCCTTCGCACAAAACACTGACACATGTATACACCAGTGATTGAGGTTACAAGTAAAATGACAACTAAAATGGAATTATTATAATGTGAAATACAATTAATGCAAAAATATAAAACTGATATTAAATATCATTATTACCTCTTGTATTGATATTCTTTCTTCATTCTCCAACATGTCCCTTAAATATTTCTGAAAGGGGAAAAATACCAATATAACACAAATAGCTTTGGGGGAAAAGGGATAAAAAACTTAAGACTCAAAGAAATTCTTTCAATGTGACTTTGACTTGAAATTTACAAGAAAAATTATTTTAAAAACAAAATTAAAAACATATAATTTTAGTTACAATCTATTTTTTTAATATCATAAAAGAACAATGGGTAGAAAGCAAAAAAAAAAATCAATTATTAAAAAAAAACATTGTGTACATCAACTTTTCCAATACTTTTGAATTTTTTTCTAATGAGGCTGAGCGTTAGTCATTAATCTTAGCAGACCTAGACTGTCATCCATTCTTTCAAGTAGCACCACTATTGGCGATGCCATTGCTACATGAGAATTTCAACACCAAATTTCCCACTTTGAAGTAGGATTAGGCAGATTTTATGTACAAATTTGATCATATTAATAAGAATACTTTATTACTTTTAAAACTAATCTGTACTAATTTCTAACTGCATTAAGTTGACGTATGCTTACTAAGATAAAACTAATAAGAAATTGCTTTATGTGCAATTTTTTTTTCGAATAATCTTCGTATTACTTTTAACATTTTTTTTTTTCAACAAATTAGATATTATTGACTGCCCAAATATAAGGGCAGGGTTCGCGCTAGGCCGCGCGATTCCCACAGTATTTTTTGAAATCCCACTCAAAAACGGGAAAGATTGATAACTTCTTCATTCCTTGGGATTATTGAACAATTTAAGCCCTTTGGGAATGCAGACTTATCTTCATTCATTCTATTCACATCAATGGATAAAATGACATATGATCAGAAAAAATAGAGGAAATAATAAACTAATTTTTAGGATTTTTTTTTTTTTTGTAAAAATCACATAAAAGAATTTTAGTTGAATAACCAAAATACCAGAGGATCTTTTTCTTAACATTTTATAAAGCACCCATATTTGTGATCGCGAATTTTGTGAAGGATCTGTTTTGTGTGAACTTTTTTTTCTTTCTTTGATGAACATAGCTTAGATAATCATATTTTATAACATAGTTTGTATTCGATCATGATCAGACAATTTAGTAATATTTTTAAAGAAAAAAACAAAAAAGAAACGTTCCCACTTAAATTTTTAAAATTTCACTTAAAATTTTGGTCAAGGTGGGAAATCCCACTTTCTATTTTTCCCCAGTGTGAACCCTGAAGGGACATGTTTTGTAGCGATGGCGGCTAATGCCAATAAAAAAGTACTTCAAAAATTTTTTTTTTAATTTCAGCCATGTGAAGCAAATAAATATTTTGACAAAATTATTTTTTAAACTGCCGGAATAATTCATTTAGAGTTAGAATCAAAATTAGACAAAAAAAACCTGCAACAAGAAATACTTACAATGCAATAGCTGACATCAAAATATATAAATATGAGCTAAATGGAAATTAAGGTAAAATAAAGAATTTAGTGCAAGTTAAAACATTGTTACAAATGAAAAATTGTTTCATGTTTTAAAGGATTGGCCTTAAAAGAAAAAGATTTTAATGATTTTAATTAATTTTATAGAAATATGAAAAACATTCTTTATTATATTTTTACAGAAGCTTTTTATATTTTATTCGAAAATTTAATTTTATTTAATGCAAAAGTGGGATTAACTTTAAAAAAAAAAACTTCAAGCAAAATACTACAGACTGTCATTAAGGCAAATAAAGAAACACCTTGAAATGTTTATAGCTACATAAAACAAAACACTTGCAATGTAACAACAAACATCAAAATATAAACAGAGAATTCAAGATAAACAAAAACAATCACAATTTAAACTATGCATTAGACTTTGAAACATGTCGCTAAAAATTTAACTAGATTTCATACCATTAATCAAATATGCAAAATTTTTAAATGTTAAAAGGTTTTTTCTCTCTTTCTCAAAAAAAAAAAAGAATTGCAAAGAGAAATTAGAATTTCATTCATGAAAATCTTAAAACATCATTCCCTTATATAAAAGTCATATTCATCTACAGCATCAAAATATTTTTTAAAAAAATTCCTATTAATTTTCTTCATAAAATCAAAATTTCTAATTATTTTTCATGGAAGTCTCGATTTCCATGTATAGAAGTCTAATCAGTTATTGTCTTGAACTGCAATTTTATTTACATGATAAAGGTTACGAGTTGAAAACTGCACAATATTCTCTCAAACTTTTCTGGAGAACTGGAACAGTTTACTAAGATATAAATTACGCAGTTCAACTGTAACGACTACCCAAAATATTCAAACCACTCATATAGTTTAAGCCGGTGTTCCCCAAAATGTGGTACACATAACGCTGGGGGCCGAGAACACCAGGTGAAGTCTCTGTTTTAAATTGTCTCAACTTATCGTTACAATGCAAAGAAATTTCATTGTTACACATTAATGACCACATAATATGTGGTCAGAAGAAATGTTGGAAATTAGTTTCAGGTGAGCTGTAGAAAAAAGGCATAATATCATTCTGGTTACAAATTGAAGCAGTCTATACAGATTCATCAGAAAAAGTGATGACAAATTATATTGATTTGTCTTCTCAAAATTCATAATTTCATCTTCCTCATTTATTGTAATGAATGTTTTGCACAATGGTAACTTTTATTTATTTTACTTAAATTTGTTTATGCATGAACTCCATTTTTTCTATTTTAAAAACACTGGTTTAGACCACCAACATTAATCAATACAAATGTTAAAATCCAGAATCAAAATACTAAAACAAGGACTTTATTATAAATAACAAATGAAAGGATACATTCACTTTGTGGCAGGATATTTTTCCTCTGTCATCTAAGCCGATTAATATTCTGTGCTTATGTAACATGGCATTCACACTAGCCATGCACTGTTCAAGCATTCGATACAGCTAACAAAAATAAATGAAATTTAATGCAGAAGAAATTACACACATTTCATTTAATAGAAAAAAACTAACTATACACTTTGTTTAGAAGCCAATTACAAAAAGATCCAAAAATCTCAACACAATTTTTAGGAGACATCATAATAAAGTAACTATAGCTCTCTCATCCATTCAAGTGAACAAGGCTGAAATGAGATATTTACAAAACTAATTACATGTGCTTACTAAAACGTAAAGAAAAGATCGCAAGAAAAACAACGCAGTTAAGGTTTAATAAATGTTAAAAAATATTGATTTGGCCAACTTATGGACATCTGACTGACAAATATTGAAATATTCAGTCACCTTTTCAATTTCATAAACAAAGTTAACTTTTAAAATTTGAAAATTTTTACGGAACAGAAGAAAAAAAAACAGTTACAAGTACATACTTGTCACATACTTTTGAAACATAACCTAATAACTTTGTAAATGGCAAAAAAAAAATTTCTGCATTGCTAAATGTATTACGAACTTTTTGAAATACTTTATGCTAAAAAGACTATTGTAAAAGTTTTTAAACATTCTTTAATGTCATGTATATCTGAAAACATTTTATTACAGCAAATGATTGCTTCAAAACTATCAAAACCTATGAATTTTGTTATCATAACAGGAAAAGTTGCATTGACAACAAGAGCAAAAATTGTGACAGTATTAATAACAATTTAAAAAGAATAAATAATAAATGAAAGTATTTTAAGTTTATACAAAAGAGAATGAGTTGATAGAAAGAAAGAGAATGAACAAAAAATTGTCAGTGTAGGTTAAAAGGAGATAAATTAGCTTAAAGTTTTAAAAAAATATCTAGGGGGTTTATTTCAGTTTACATTTCGGATCATAAAACAGTTTGAAAGTGAGCAAAAAAAGTTTTCAAATAAAAAAAAAAGGAGCATGGGGCTGAGGTTCCTACAAAAGATCATTCACAAAAAAAAAAAAAGCCTTGTTGAGAATTGGATCATTTCTTTGGCAGATAGATACATTGGCATCAAAAATTTTATTTTAAAGCAATTATTAAAATAAAATGAATTTCAACTTATTTTCATTTTCAATGATAATTTCAAGGAGTTACAGCCTGCCCATGTTTTTATTTATTATTTCTTCTTTTTTACTCTATACAAGAAAATATGCTAAAAAATTAAAACATTCCTAAAATTAAAAATATTTAAAAAACCAACATCATTTTCACAAAAAGAAGGATCACAGCAACCAAATTACTACACATGCCTATGTTATTGTAATAATGAAAAATCCTTACTTTTAGTTAAAATGACACATAAAAAATATTCTAAAGATATTTTAACTGTAAATAAATAAAATTTGTTATACCTTTATCTTCACCCACATGCAAACGAATATTCCAACAGCATTGATGATGAGCCACACTATTCCTCCTCCAAACAATGCAAGACCTCTCACACCAGAAAAGAGCAAGGAAAGTAAAATGACAAAGCCAAGCATTATCCATAAAATGAGAACTCGCTTGTAGCATACATTATATAGGTTGAATCTTACATCGTTAACAAGCACCTGCATTGACAAGACATAATCTTCAACTGTCAGCTGAAAAGAGAGAAAGGGAATGTATAAATATATATATATGGCTGTGAATTACCATTTAAAAGTCAATATTTTATAATTTAATTGTGTTAAACCAATTAATTATCTGTAAACAGGTGAGAAAATTATATTTGGAAAGAGTGAAATACTTCTAGTCTCAGGAGCTCCCTTTGAAATTTTTTAAAACAAGTTTAAAATTGAAAATTTTAGTCGATCCTTTAGCGTTAGAGGAGGGGGGAATTTGGAGAACCTCCTCCCTATTCAAATTGCAGTCTAAAAAATATTTTAGGATACATTTTTTGAGGTGTGTCGAGCAGTAAAGAATCAAAATCTCTGCAATATTCTCAATCACCAAAATCTAAACACTAAGTCCTCAATCTCCAGCTTGTGTAAACGTTACGAGGGGTTGTTTTGGATTTTAACATATAAGGCATCAGAGTTTGGAGATTCACTCCCAGAAAGGTGCTGAAAGAGCTAAAAGTGAAATTTTAGATTATCTTTCTTTGAGCAAATTAGGGGAGGGAAATTTGAGAGCTTTTCGTTCCATTAGAACATTTTCAAGTTCTCTATTGATTTTCTTAAAAGCAATATAAAACATAAAATATTACAATAAAATATAGAAGTGTAAAACATAAGCTAAAAACTGAAGGAACTCAAGGGATGGTGCATTAGACTCTGCAGAGTTTGTAATACTTTAAATATTTGCTGCACCATCGGATGAAATATAATTCAGAGAGAAAGTATCATTTCTATAAAAGCACTATAACTAGATATCATTAAAATATTAAACCATTTCAAATGCATGAATACATAACACAAAACATACTAAAGTAATAACTCCAAATATTCAAACATAAAGATAAATATTTACTGTTAAGCCCTGAGCCATCAGTTCTTCAGGAACAAGTTCTGGTTTAAATTGTGCTTTTGTCACCCATGGGCACCTATTGTTCACTGGAAGCAAAGTTACTATAACATCTCCGTTATCTGGAAAATAAAGAAGAGAAATACTTTCTTCATTACGGCGTAAGAGTAAGTCAAAATGAGTACCCCAATTCTAGATGTAAAATGTAATTCAAAATAAACATACATTGTGCAGAGGGAATATAATCAAGTTTTAAATGTACTTCAGACAAATGTTTGCTATGTACTCCTTTCAAATCTGAAATGTAATTCTTGCCAAACTGTGTGCACCCTGGCTTGGTGCTGCCGATAGCAGCTGTGATGTGAGCTTTCAAATCAGTCATTGCCCTTGGACCTGAAGGCAGATCCAGACAATCCTACCCGAACCTCTCACAGAAAAAAAATCGCATGGTGTAAGATCTGGGAATGGTGACAGCCATGGCAGCAGTGACTTGTTCTCTGCATGCATGCATATTTTGAATGAATGCAGGAATTACATTTTGAACAGTACATCCATGAAATCAGGACTTTCAGACATTGTACATTAGAAATTTATTTTATGGTTGTAGTTACCAAAAAAAGCGATTTAATTACATCTGTTAACATTTAAAAGACTGTTCATATTTTTCATAACTAAAAGAGCGGCAAGCAAAATTTTTAGTCTGTAAAGTGATACCTTTAGAACTGAAATTTCACACCTTGATGATACAAGAAAGAAAAAAAAAAACTTAATACAATACATTTTAACATAAGCTTGTTGAAAGCATTTTTCTCTCCTATCCGACAGATAGTTATCAATAAATTTAAAATATATTCATTCCTCTCCAAAAAAGAAGAAAAAACAATATGTACAAAAACATCTTTCAGTTGCAGCATTTCAAAAAATATCTCCAATAATCATCACAGGACTTGTATGCACATCAAATATCACAAAATTAACTTCAAAGTTGTACTAGATGCAATAATTTGAACCAAGATTTAGATTTCATTTATTCATAAAATATGAATAAAACCGAATTGCATATTTATAAATTAAACAGATGCCCTCACTCATTGCTTATTGTTTTACTAATAAGAGCTTCTATTCCAACAATGAAATAATTTTAGCTCTGCTGTTTAATCTCTTACTATAGCTAAAAGTGAGCTTTACCCAAATGAAAAATTATATCGGACTGTGAAGTCAATAATTATGTTAGTGTAGAATTAAACTGCTGTAAACTAATTTCTGCAAAAAGACATCTAGAATTTTTAAATCTACATAAATGATAAAATTTAACATAAAAAAATGATACTTACTAAATCCTTGGCTAATGCCATGATTGCTTAGTGGCCTTTGATGCAAAGCTGTCTCTGACAAGGGTATAACTTGCATGCTATGGCCATTATCTCTGCCTACCTCAGGTGGACATGAGCTTCGACTCATCGGTGCTTCAGTACTTTTTCTATTTTGTCTTGGAGGAGGGGGCAAAACACTGCTTGGAGAAGTACGACCTGGAGTAAAACTAGAACCGGGGGAAGCAGATCTTTCCACTGCTGTCTTCGATTCAACAGGCACTTCAACATCACTGGGACTCAATACTTCAGTGAGCGAATGAGACGTATTGAGAATATTGTCTACTTGTATGGTTTGCGTTGGAACGATAGTAGCAACCGCATCTTCGGTTTTGTCATCCTCTTCAAATCTTATCCATGACTGCACTGGTGATTTTCCTCTTTCATCTGATGCAACATCTGAGCTTTTATTTTGAACTGAACTTAATGTACTTTCTTCCATTTTCAACCTATTACATTAGGCTGAAAGTAAAATATTGAGCTTCAAAAAACATAAATTTAGTTAATTATTTTTAAACATGCACAATCAGTTATATATAAGGTTAAATTGAGGCAATCAATAGTATGAGTTTTGGCTACTTTAAGGGGCAAAAAGAAAAAAAAAGGTCAAGCATTATTTTACTAAAACATTGTTAAGCATTTCGTTGCATTAAACATATTTAGCAAAAAAAAAAAGAAGAAGGGCCAGGATTCCCATTTTGCAAAAGTTAGAGAAAATGCACAAACAATGCAAGAAGCTCTGCCCTCTCTCTGAAGTAACATAAAAGATTTATTCTCCAGCACATATTTAATTACATGGCATGAGAACAAGAACAAAGGTCAAAAGTTATCACAACTTATGCAGCAGAAGTGTTTAAGATATGACGGACATAAATAATTTAAAAGTATTTGTAGAAAATTCCCTAGACCAAAAATTTGACGAATTTACAACAGCCATCAAGTTATTACTAAAATGTCTTCTCCAGGTTTCACCAATTTACCTATGTTAAAATGAAGATGTTTTGCTTTTTGGGAAAATCATTTACTGAAGTTGAATATAGCATAAATGAGATAAACATAAATAAATCCGATTTACAATGAAATGATCTGATACATTATTTAAGACTAGTTTATTAACACTAGATTTACCAGACCAGTCATTTTGACTGTTTCGAAGCTTCCATTTTTACTAATTTGTTACTAATTATGGTACAACTTTCAATTGCATTAGCTTTTCCTAATACATGGTAAGTAGGACAAGCTAATATGATTGAAAGGTTTATCATAATTAGTAGCAATTTGGTGTAAAATGAAAGTTTAGAAATGGTTGAAAATGACCTGGTAAATCTAGTGTTAAAGTGCACAGTTGTAGCCATGAATCTCTAAAAGAGGGACAACCAGTGGTGTAGTCGAGGGAGGACCCAGGGAGACGGCGTCCCCCTAGCTTTTTGTTTTAACACAAATGTCTCCCCAGTTATTTTGAATTTTAACATAAGCCGCTTTTTTGGATGTTAATATATGTAATCGCCCCCACCTTTTCTTCCAAGACTACACTACTGGGGACAACCCAAAAGCAGGCAGCATGTGGGAAAAATGGAAGCCACAGAGACAGGGTATTGGGTAGGGGGCACACATGTCAATACTTTGCCAAAGGGCATGATTAAGTTCTCAGCTGCCCTAAATGTAAACATTTACCATTTAAATCATCCAATCTTCGATTTAATATTGCTCCAGTGAACATTCGTTCACATATTTCCTTGTAACTCGGAAAAATTACTTCATGTAAGATTCCAAAAAATCAACAAAAATATATTTTAATGTTGAAATCAGCAAAACAGTTAGCAGGGTTTTCTCACCCTTCCCCTCGCAACCACTGCAAACTCAACTTAATTTAGAAGACTTAGAAAATAAAACACATTAAAAATGAAAAGCATATTAAAACAAATTATGTGATCCTTAAAAATAAAAATCTGACCACTTCAAATGATTGCGAGTAAGAATCAAACAACAAGACTCTTGTGAAATAAACTTACTTAATATGAAGAAAAGAAAAATAAATCATAGTTTTTAAAGTTCAACCGCGGAGATTCTTAATTCCTTTGAAAATATTTTAGTTCTCTACATTACTCTGCATAAAAATTCAAGTCTCCACCTTCCGGTGCGGAATTTACCGACTCGGCATAAGAAATTCATTGAAGATGGTCACATGAATCACAAAGATACAGAAAGAATTATGATACGAACTTGAACCGTTATAAAAAATTTGATACAATACAAAACTGAAAAAAAGATTTAACAAAAACACACATTTACCTGCCCTATTACAGATGAAGCTACTTGCCAAATTATCCACCTCCAGCTGGGACGTGCTAAACATACGTGACGCGGTTGCAGTTTAGACTTACGACAAGTCACTTGGTTGCAGAATGACGATCATGGAGGATTCTTATACAATATTTTTTAAAAAGAGTTAAAAAGAAAAGGCAAAAAAAAAACTTCAGCAAATTCAGAAGTCAACAGTGTTTCTTTCAGGCATCTCTCCGGGGGGGAGGGGGCCACTGCCCCTTCGAAGCAAGCCAACTGCCCCCTCGGGGAAAAAATTCAGATCACAATTTAAAAAAAAGAAAGAAAAGAGAGGTTACACTTTTAAGACTTTAGTTTCAGAAACACTTTTAGGGAAAAGACATCGAACACTCACTAGCGGCACCAAATTAGCCTCATAGGCGTAACCATGGAGGGGGGGGGAGGGGTTCAACCCCCCCCCCCCCCCCATTGGATATTTATTTATTTAGGCACACAAAAAAATTCTAACTACGGCCTTGCAAAGCACATATTTTTTTTCCCTTAAAAAATTAAACGCATATGCATATGATTTTCTTTCTTCTTTCTCTGAAGTGTTGTGATCATTCCCAAAGTATGCAGCTCAAAATAAAGAGGACTTTTCATCTGGTTATAATCAAACCCCTTATCACCTTGGGGGGGGGGGGGGGGTTACAACGAAAGGTGGCTTCAATCACCGTACCACACACAGACAAACAGAGATCCTTTCATTCTTGATGTCTTTTTTACCCAAAGGCAGCAATTCGGGAATACAGTCGCACAAGTAATAAGTTTCGTGGAAAATATTCTCTACTGTAATGGAGTTTTGTTTCTGATAAACCGGTGTTGTAGGCGCTGGGGTCTGAAAATGAAGAAAACCTAGCCAACAATTGCCCTAATGGGTTAAACCCTCTAGCCAGGAAGGGATGCTCATCAAGAAACTTAAAGAGCAGTTTGTATTTATTTCTGACTTCCTGTCCAAAAACCCATTTTGGTAAAAATTTTTTTGTAGATTAGCCGATTAAAAAACTGATGAACTGTATTTGCATTGCATTCTCATTTACAGATGTTCTCTCATCTCTTATATATTAAATGTTTTTTTTTTCTTATTATGGTCCATCACTGATTACATTACCGACTCTGGATATCATCCGTTCAACGTTTCCAATTTCACTGCTACGGTTTAATGCTGCATTTTAATTTACAATCAAGTATTATTTATATTTTAGCTAAATTTTTAATTATTTTCGATACATAATAATGTTTGCACTCCAGCGATGGACACGTTCGTCATCCAAAAAGAAAAGAAAATTTTATTCAGACGCTTGCACTTCGGAGGTATGTTTTGTTACAAATTTAACAAAATTTAAGAAAAATTATTGTGGGGATGAGCATTTTTGTAGGGGAATTTGGATTTTTTTCTCTAAAATTCCGCTATTTCCCAGTTTTAATATTAAGAATGCCTGGACATAGAAGATTGCTTAGCGCTAAATATTGAATTTTTTATTGCGATTGAATTGAGCCCTAGTAATGAATGTTTAATGTTTTTGTGAATCAGGGCCGTATCCAGACGGGCCGCCTCCCCACCCCCCACGCAGAAATCTTTTGCAATGTATCATATATTCCTCCCTGAAACTTTGCTTAACATAAGTGTGTCGAAGTCTGCCCCCCCCCCCCCCCGAAAAAAAATTCTGGATACTGCCTTGGCTACGGAGCAGGGGGAGCATGTTGAGAATTAGGAAGGGCAGTGTATGCTTCAAAACCATACCCTTTATATATACATATATATAGATATATATGACTAGAAATGATGTTAATATGAATTTTTTTACATATATGATAGCTTTTTGATGTATTCATAGTAGATGTATGTTTAGATCTTTGGTGAAGTTAGAGGAGTGGGTATTGGGGCTTCTGCAACTTAAATTTTTGTAACTGGTCTTACATCTATAATGCTTAGGCTAACTCTGGAGGCAAGGTTTCGAGGACTCTCCCCAGGAAACTTTTTGAACTCTTCCTAGCAATGCAATTTCGGGATACTTTGGTGATGTTAGAGGAAACAGAAAGGAGTTTGGTTACTCTCGACTCTCCAACCGCAATTTTTTTCAAAATAAAGTTAAGTTACTTTTGGCGCTCGTGATAGTGTTCAATGTCTTTTCCCTGAAAGTGTTTCTGAAAGTAAAGTGTCTTAAAAGCGTAATTTCTCTTTTCTTCCTTTTTTTAAAGCTTGTGATCTGAATTTTTTTGCCGGGGGATGCCTGAAATATAAACACGGAGTATATCTTTAGAGACAAGTATTTATGACTAGTAAATTTTCAACTCTTTTACACTTCTTATTGGTGTTTAGTCTGTACATTTTTAGGGTGACCCAACCCCCCTTTTACCAACCCTAGTTACGCCTATGATTAACCTAAAAGATAATAAAAATTCATTTTGAAAAATTTGCGGGGAAGAGTAACCAAACTCCTTTCTGCTTTCTCTAACATCACTAAAGAATCTCGAAATCGCATTGCTAGGAAGATTTCAAAAATATTCCTGTGGAGAGCCAGCAAACCCTTGCCTCCTGTTAAGTTGACAAAGATTGACTGAAACTTCACTTTTAAGACTGCAGTTTCGAAAATTTTCTTAGGGGAGAACTTCTGAAACTCCTTCCTCTAACGTCCCCAAAGAGCTTAAAATTGCATTCTCAGGAGTTGAATTGCTAAAAAAAATCCGGAGGGAGGATCCCCGGATACCCCCCCCCCCCCTCTCCAGAGATAGCCTAAAACAAAACCCAAAATCACTCCCCTAAACTCATGAAAGATAGTTTGAAAATGCACCTACTGTATAGTATCAAAAGTATATCATAAATATATAAAGTTCCTTTTATCATTACTTCTAGTCATACATATATAAAGGTAATGATTTCGAAGAATACAGTCTTAGGGAACGCAGACTTATCTCATCATTCATTTTCTTCAGAGGACAAAATATAAAAAAAAGGAGTGAAAAAAGTGAATCTTCCTTGGTCATTGAAAAGCCAGGGGGGAGGTAAAATAAATTCAAGCAACTAGAGGACCAGTTATTTATAATGTTGACTTTAGAGCAAAAGGGTAGAATACGTACATTTTTTTAAACGATCTTCTTCTCCAAAAGGGCATTTTATTTATGTGCTGTGGGGGGCTGAGCGGTCTAATCGACTGCTTCCGGTACCTGCGTGAACGCAATGAAGAGGCGTGGGTTATATTCCCACTTTCCCCCGGGTGAATTTCCTTCTTGGTATTAAAATTCTGTTTTACTGTTTTGTTCTATCTGTCATACTAGACGAAAGTTTGAAGCATATCCTCGAGAATAGCAAATAAACTCGAATATTAATGTGAACTGAAATGGTCGTAAACAAAAAAAAAAAAAAAAAAAAAGAAAATTTATGTTCTGGGGCCTCAGTGGCTGAGCGGTCTAAACGACTGGTTCCTTAGCCTGCCTACGCGCAGTGAAGAGGCGTGGTCCACTTTGGTGCGTTTCTTTCCTTCACTGGCGTAGATAAGGGGTTGTTTTGGGGATAACCCCCCTGAAATGGTGAAAAATGTCCAGAATTTAACTAAATTTTTCTTATAAAACCATGAAATTAGCTCACTTCTCCCGAAGACCCCCCCCCCCCCCTGGAATCCGGGTCTAGCTACGCTACTACCTTCTTTGCATTGTAATTTTGTTTTATTGTCTTGTCCTATCTGTCATATTAGACGAGAGTTTGAGGCAGGGTTCGAAATTAGAGGTCGTTAGTCGTATTTTGCAATTAAAAATTTCCGTTTGACGACCAAGATTTTACATCAAATCGTCACTTTTGACGCCTAACCTCTCATGAAATTTTTTGTTGACGACTGCAATATTTCAGTCTTTTTTTTTTTGAATTTTATTATTATTTTTTAAATTTGATGTAACGTTATACAATTATATTTTTATGAACAAATTTCATCTAATGTTCTGTATTTTGAGTTTTTACGATGCCTGTGTAAACTATTGTAACTTCTTGACCTTCGAATTTTAGAATTGAATTTTAACGAATCTGTAAGTAATTTAGAATCAAGTGTTACGTACAAAACTTACTTACTTATATGTAACACTTGATTGTAAATTAGATTTGAAAAAGTAGTTAATCCGATTAACTCATATTTTATTTTATTAGGCATTGATTAAAATAAAAGTTAAAATGGACGCTTAAACTTAAGTAAAATGACCAACTTCTCAAAAGTCACTAACAGAAATTGATTTTAGAAGATTTTTCTCTTACTTATCATTAATTTTATCAGTAAAGTTGTGATGTTCTGTGATTTTTTTTAACAATTGCAGAACTGTCGCAACAGTTATCAGTTGACATCTCTGCCTAAGCAATGCAATTTGAGTTATTTTAAAATGACGCCTATGGGAACATTTTTAGCAACTAAAACAAAAAGGCTAGGTGTCAATGACGCCTAACTTTTTCATCTGTGTTTAACCAATCATCAAAATATTCATTTAAACGCCTCGATTATTAACAAAGTGTAAAAGGAAGTTTTCCATTTTTCAGATAATTGAGCGCTTGAAAATTTGAGTTCATTTAAAAATATTGAATGAATGTAAGGTTTCAAAAGAAATCAAACAGCAAAACAATCTTTTTCATAGAATAAAAGTGATAATTTAAAAAAAAAAAAAAAAAAGCAAAACTGTACCTTTCCAAAAAATGGCAATGTATTCTTCGCAAAAATCGCTATCGTAAAAATGAACCATTCTCGCATAGGAGTACGTACGAAATTTCATTTATATTTAAAAATATTCATTTTGAATTTTTGCACAATATTTGAAACAATGCATTTTCAGATTGACGGGAATCATTTAAGTCGCTTCAAGTGTTAGACATTGAAGAACCTTCACTTTTACAAGTTACAAGGAAATTCTCTATGTTCCGGATTTATTCCCGTCTCTCAAAAAGTGTGGGTTTTTTTACAACTCTAGTTTTAATGCTCATTTGTGCTTTAATTTAACGTGTAATTATTTTTCTATTACGTTTAACCATAGTTTGCTTTTCGCATAATGTCAGTATATCGTATCGTACCGTAAAATTTAATTGTAACTGGTCCACGTTAAGCCTAGAAACGAAACGTTGCCGAGCGTTTGTTGCTTTTTTTTAAATTTTATATCATAAAAATTGGTTTTGTTGCATCATTATCAATATTTCTTAGTTACTTATTTCATTCAGTAAAAAACCCTTCTAACGAACTCTCCTCTTATTACGCGGACGGATTTTAATTACTCTGTAGCAAAACCATTGAGCCTCATGTATAAAAAAAAAAACCTCATTAGCTACATTACCACCTGTGTTTTATCACGAAACAAACATCTTATTAAGATGTTTGTTTCGTGATAAAATACAGATGCAGCAATTATATAATATTTAATTTGGGAAGGATAAAGCTTTGATATCCTATTTTTTCTGCTATTAAGATGTTCCTTCAAGAAAACGGTAAGCTCAAAGGGTCCTCCTAAGTGTGAACGGTCGGATTCCCCTGCTTTAACGGACGTCCTCAATTACTGAAACAAACATTATTTTGGGATAAATCCGACAAATTGCGAACACTATTTCGGGAGGAAACACTAAAATCCGAGAATTAAATATCGGGATATCTAAGTTTCAAGCAAATTATACGACTTAAGAAAGTAAATTAATATAAACATTACTTAAATTTTATTTTTCGTCATTTATATAAAATGTTTTAGGTTTTACAACATAATTAATTTTTATTATCTAGTTTCCCTTTTTTGCCGCTATCTCCCTCCCCCCGCCTTATTCGGTTCTGAACTACTTATAAGTTATAAATCTTTGAAGCATCGTTTAAAAAATGTTTTTATGTGGTAACAGCCAATATAAAGCACGATCTAACAGCAAAATCTGTAAATACTTCAAGCATGCTGAAAATGACTGAATTCTCAACGCCTGCGTTACAGTTGGAAAAAAAAAAACTCTTAAGGGGGTGTACTGGAGACTGAAGTTTCGTGTTGCAAAAACAGATTAATCTTACGTAAGAAAGACATTTTTCAGACAATATGGTTTGCAAATGGATACTTACTTAGAAAAAAAACCCCGTAATATTCCGAAAATTGATGGCTGCATCGCAAAAGCAGTCAATGCTCATTTTTTTAAAGTTCAAAACTTAAAAAAGAAAAAAAAAAAAACAAGTGACAAGTATAACTCCGAATAAAAATGTTTGGTTGAATACTATTATGTTAGATTGGCTACCCACTTTTGGTAACAACCTATTGTGCTATATTGACATAAGTTGTGTTATATTAATTTTGAAAACCCTAATTTAGAAAAGTAAGGCGGATTCTAAAGCGCGTAATAAAACTTAAAGCTACACAACAGTTAGCTACTTATGTGTTGAAGTTAAAACAAAGCAGAATTTGATATAAGCGTATTTAATATAATTAATGAGGTTCCAAAGAGAGATTAAGAGGTTCCGTGTCGTCCCCCTCCCCCCCTTCGAACGGTGCGCTCCGCTAAAAAGCCATGATCCTCCCCTCCTGGTAGGGGACGACACGGAACCTCTAATCTCTCTTTGGCACCTCAGGGTGACGTGGCGCCTAGTTTTGAAAGCCTCTGTATTAATTGCTAAGTCTTAATATGTAGTTAATTTTTAAATGGGAAAACAAAGAAAAAATAATAAGAAAATAAAATAAGGTAATGAATTATACACATTTTTGTTTGAAATACGAAATGTTCCTTAAAAGAGGGAAAAAAAAACTAAAATGTTCTTGCCTGTTTCCTTTTTGTCTTTGTGGAGTTAATTCAAAATTCTCTTTCCTTGTGCTGGATCACGATTTTCGTAGGCCCGGACTGGACCTTGGGTAATGTCACTCTGGCCGATAAAACGAAATGCTTATGCAACATAGCTTGACATGTGACAATGTGGGGGTAGGGGGTCTATTGATTTGAAGCGTGACATTTTGTGACAAAAGGGGGATCAAATATTTGGGAAAAAAGCATGACATCATTTATGGACGGTCCCTTAACTGTTGTTTAATGGGACTTCTTCGGAAAAAAGTAGACTTCAAAATGCAGTTATCAAGAAAACTTTGCCCAGCTTGCGAAGAAAAGAACTGAAAAAGGAGTCTGCCTACAGGGGCGAACATGGGAATCCAAATCTTTTGCTCCCAAGTTAAAAGGTTTATCATCTGCGTGCAGAGTCTTGAGAAAAAAAAAAAAAAGCATTAGATATGTAACTGGGACATTATTCTTGTTGCAAATTGAAGATATATGTATCCATTTGAGTGTTTCAACAGTCCTGTCAAATTGTATTGATAATTTGCTCAACTACACAATTTCATCCTTCTTGTTGATTATAATGAACTAGCTGATCCCTTGCAGAACAGCTGCGTGGTATAAGTTCAATAATAACAAAAAAAAAAAAACGCTTGAAGATTCTAAAGGTTTAAGAAAAGATTACGATTGATCACTTGTAGCAACATGTTTTTTTTAGCATATGCTGCAAGTTAACTCATTTACGTATCAGAAGTTCATTACAATTTTTCATTTATAGAGTTTTCATAGAAATGAGGTAAGAGTAATGACAATTCGATATGTAACGGAGTAAACAAATTTCATGTGCTAACAAACAATATACTGCATACATACCAGCACAAAAAAATTGAAGTACATCAAAAATGGTGGCAACTAAACGCAAAATTTTCACATCGAGTTATAAGAATGTTCACTTGATAAAAACAAACTATGGTGTTGCCACTCCAGAGAATCGGGAAGTCAGAAATTGAGTTATGAATGGAAATACTTTTAAAACATAGAAATAAATTTGTTAAAGCCAGAAAGTTATGATAATAAATGAATATTATGTTACTTTCCTATGCTAATGAGTAAATAAAATTTTAAGTATTGTTTTACCATAGTTTTTTTTTGTGTATCAGTAGCATATCTTTCCGTAGAATTTGATCCTAACCGGTCCACGTTAAGTGAAATATATAATGGATATGTAATACATGTAATTTTTATTTATTTTACTAAAATTTTATTATGAATGAATTTTATTTCTTGATTTTGTATTTTAAAAAATGTAGGAAAATTTACATATTTACTAAAATTATAGAAGGTGCTCAGGAGATGAAAGTAGGGGAGATCAGACAATTAGACACCTCTCCGTCATACAGGCATAACTTGGAAAAGAAAGGAAAGGCCGCCATTTGAAAAATGACCTAGGAAGAGCTGTGTGTATGTATGCGCATAAATAGATATCAACTTAACCGAAGGTACTACATTAGAGTTCAAACTGTCATGTGTGAATAGCAAACAATGACAAAATAAATTTTTTTAAAAACTAATTTTTAGATGCTTTTATTAAATGCTTAGGATTTAAAACATTACAAATTGTTTTCATGATATATCACATAGCTTTCAATGAAAAAAAAGGGAGTAAAATTGCATTGGGATATTTTTTTTCTCCAAATACCTCAAAATATTGTTCCCCACCCCCCTCCCGCTGTCAAATTAAAATAGTATTAACCCAGCTAAGTTCCATTCTTTAATTATAGTGGCAGCTCTGAATTCTATATTTTACATATGTACGAATCAACGCAGCTCACATGATTTGTTAATCAATAAATTGAAATAAGAAGTACATCATATACATACTTTACAGTGCTTTATTGCAGCAAAAGTCAACTACATACAACAGTCTTCTGATGGGGAAAGCAACATTTTGATCTCCATTGAAGATGGGAAATTTTTTTATTATTTAGTTTTTGTTGTTCACCGTAAAGTGACATCAGTGTACAGTTCTTAAAGCACATTACAGTCAACATTAAAAGCATGCAACTGTGTAATGATTTTACATAAAAAATGAATAACTAAACCCCGCAGATTAACTTGGCCGGCAGTGTCTCACAATGTGGTATGTATACATGAATTTGAAGCTGGCAATACAGTTCATGGCTCTAAACAGTACCACTGCAGTAAAGCACTGTCAAAAATTGGCTGTGCTTCACTTGATATTCAAGTACAGAAAGTGAACAAATATTTTAAACCGTCCCTAACAGTTGCCATTAAAAAATTTTTGAGCACCTCTACCCGAGAGTGCTCAGAAGCATCCTCATGAGACTGAGTATGCGTTAAAGAAATAAAGTTAAATATGAATACCCTTATTCATTCTATACATTAAGGGCACAAGTGCACTCATTACTTCAACCATTTTTTAAATTAAATTACAAGATTAAAAATAAAATACTGGAAGTTTCTCCCCCACTTTGTTGCAAGAACCGCCTGCCAGATGACACAAGCACAAAATCTCTGGCCACAGCAGTTTCTCTCACAACATGCAAACTTGTAAACAATTAATCACAACATTCATTAAACAGAAAAATAAAATAAAATAAATAGCATTTAAGTTGCTTTGCAAGTAAAGATTGTACTTTTGTTCGCCATTTTGGTCCACTTCATGAAAATATATTATGGTACCTATTAAACAACCTGCATACCACCATGCATCACTTGTGCCAAAAGCATAGAACATTTCAAAGTATATTTTGAGTAAGTATAATAAGCAATTAGCCCGGCCACTGCAGCAGCATTAAAATCCAAAGATTATCCACATGCACTCACACACAATATACATATATACTTTTTAAACTCCAATAACCCATCCCAACGTCAAAATATCAATATCTCAAACTGGTATTAGAAACAGAAGGGTATTTATACATAATATGGGTCTGAATTTCATTCTTAACTGTGCTTATTATTAACCTTGCCTTCTCGTTTTCTCATGATAAGTATAGTCTTATTGACATTAAAAACATTCATTCATAACTTACTGCCATGAAACTAAAAATGTACCATTTCTTAGAAAAATTAAACTGTCCAATGAAAAGACTAACTACCAATTCTGAGATGCTATCAGTCTTTGCAGAGAAACGAGTTACTAGATATGCCACTGGTAGATAAAACAGGAGAGTCCCCTTTTCTTCAATTTGAAAGAGAAATACGGAAAAAGTGTTGATTTCAAAGCATGTCCACTGGTGTGGTTAGATATTACATGCAATGTCACGGGAGTTAAATGTAACAAGTGAAAGAAATTCCAAGATGTAGCAGCTACACAAAATTATGAGCGAGCCTTACACCTTACTTCAGCCCATGCTGTAATATCATGTCACTAATTATTAAACCGGATCAATTAAACTTCAATAATTCATTCTTCACCAGGAGGCAGATCTTTTCCTTCAATTTCTTGGCTTTCACAAGGTGCAGCAGAATCTCCCGAGGGAAGGCAGGGCTTATCTTTTTCATCTTCACTTACTAAATTAGATATGCCCAACTTTTGCACCGATCCTGCCTGTAGACTACTTTTATCTTGAGAAAGCATATTAGATACATTTTCTTCATGTTTACCATTTTTTGAATGTGCAAAGAACATCTGGGTCTGTTGCACAGCTTCAGCTCGCAGCTTTGCCTGTTGTGCCGAGGTTAGTTTCCCTCCATGAACCTGAAAAATCATTATTTTTACTAACATATTAAAAGATTCAGAATGAGATCATTCATTTCACTAATTACATTTATTCATCACCAACACTGTTCATTACCTTAAGAAGTATGAAAATCCTTTGGCCGGGCTATCTTTATTGAATTACTCCGCCTCACCATAATACCACTAAAACATTATCACTTAAAAAATCATAAGATATTGTATAAATTTAAGTATTTTCTGCAACAGTTATCTAAATATTCAATATACAATACATTAAAAAAAAAAAAAAAAACTAACAATTTATCAAAATTTTTTTATTTTGACTACACACAAAATTACACAATGTAAAATCTAAAAAACTGATTCAACTGATTTAAATAATTACAAATATTGATTTTAGAAAAGGAATGTTTTTTCGCCTTATTTCTTTTAAATATTAACAGTTCCAATTAGCATTTGCATAACTCTGCAAACCAAATGGAAAATCACATACCAAGACATTAGCCTGCGGCCGGATTCCCAATTTCTGTGGTGGCTGTGGCGTTGCTTGAGCCACAGCAGTTGTTGGTCCTGGTCTTTGAATAGGTGGAGGATAGTGCAAGTTAGATGCAGCTGCAGCAACAGCAGGAAGTTGCTGATGAGGAGCATTCCTCACTACGTTTTGAAATAATACTTGAGGCCTCACAGTGTTTGATTGAACATGACTGAACTTCTGCTGTCCAAATGGATAATAATGCTGCTGTGTTTGGGCCAATGAATACTGAGAAGATTTTCCAGCTGATGAGCCAATACGATTGCTTTGCATAGAATTGCTTTGAGGCTGACCTATCTTGCCAACGCCAGAATTTGACATTGAAGGAACTGCAATCGATGTTGTGCTCATAGAAGTAGATACAGCAGTACTGACATTAAACATATTTCTGTTGGTAGACACATCAATAGTAGGAGAGCGAGTTGTAGATCTTAGAGAAGCCCCCTCAGGAACAATGTTGCTCATTACACTACTTGGAGCTTTATACTGATGACTTCCAAAGTTTCGGAAATTAGGGGTTACACCAGCTGTTTGGGGAAGTACATTTAAAGCAGACTGGGAGCCATAACTCTGATGAGATGGATATTGAGGCTGTTGTTGCATTGGAGAACCAGGAGTTGTTGGAGGCTGATGATAATAATTAGCTGTTTGTGGTTGAGCAGAAGTAGAAAAATATGATGTCTGAGGTGTGGGCTGAACTGCTTGCAATCCATGGAGACTCTGGAGATGTGGAGCAGCAGGAGAGGGGCCTGCAGTCGGCCTAGTTTGCACAAGCTGAGAGCCGAGTAAATGCGAATTGGCAAGATTTTGTTGTGCACTTAAAACCTGAAGAAAAATTGATTTATCAGCCATTGGTACTCGTAAACACAGGCTTCAACAATACATAAAATTTTCCAACACAGTATTATATTTTTCCAAAGTCATAATATAAAATATTTTAAAAGAACTCACATAAAATATTTTTAGGTTAACTTCCCTTCTCTAAAATGCTACACATTGCTATAATTATACCATTGAAAGTAACAAAAATATTTAAATAATTTTACATAATTAAACATGTTTATTGTTTCTAGAAAAATAAGCATATAGTCCCATTCATACATTATATGACTTCAATGTACATTTCAAAATTATTTTCAATAGACATTAAAAAAAAAAAAAAGGTTCTCAATTTACTCAAAGCCATATTAACTTTTACAACTAGTATAGGTTCTAATGTTTGCAAAGATAAAATTTCAATAAAAAATTTGACACCAAGCTTTTGCTTGATACCTTTTCAGATGTACTATAAGAATTGAAAATATAACTTTTGGAAGAATCTTATACTAAAGTTATTCATTCAAGTTACACAACTTTGAAATTTTGGTGAAGAAATTAACATTTCACAAGTGCAACGGTTATCACAGAAAGAAAAAAAAAACAATAAATCTCGAAGTAAAGGAAGAAGTCTACTGTTCAGGGGTGATTGCGACACGAAGTAAAAAACCATGAAATTTTTTATGCAAAAAGTCGGTACCACTTTTTATGCACCATAAATTATACGGCAGCTTTTATACACATATAGTTTCAACAGCATGTTTAAAATAACTTTTGAAATTAAAATTTATATTTTACTTATCTACTTCTAACTAATAAGAAAAATTTAATTTATTTTAATTTATAGTAAAACATAATGAATGGGAATTTCCCATGACTATATATTTTTTGCCAAATTTTTGTAGTGAAACACTTTTTATATTTAGTTATTTTTTTATTTATTTGTCAAATATCTGCAACTTTTAAAATAAAAGTTGAGAAAATAACCAAGTCCAGCACCGATTTCAGGAAAAGAACGTAAAAATGCGTTATTATGCAAAAAAAAAAAAAAAAGAACTTCGAAAAATGAGTTCAACTTTTTGCGATGTTTATCGGAAAAATAACTAAACCAAAAAAAAAACCCACTTCCAACTTTTTTATCGTTCTTTTAAAACGAAAAGTAACCACATTTGGCGATGTTTTCGTTCTTGGATAAGGCATTAATTACATAACATCATCACGGTGGAGAGATTATCCTGGTTTAAGTCCGTTTTTTAAAGGATGCCCTAGATTTAGATTTTTAGCTCATAAACAGGAACGCGGTCCTACAAGTGCTGAACATTATGTTGAATCAGTTTCGCCTCTAAAGAAAAATACCGCCATCTTTTCATTTATAGCATATATTATTCGTAGCGTTATGGGGGTTGTTCTTTAAATTATTTAAATACTTAACTGAGAGATGCTTTTCCAAGACAGAGTTAGACAAAACAAATGAGTTTTATTATCGGGAATGCAAACATCTCCAACCCGTGGTTTGGCGGTGAGAAAAATCCAAAATGGCGCCAACGGCCAGTTATCTGTAACAACTAACGTACGGGGGACGCGGATCATCGTTCATGTTTGGAACAAAGATGGTTGGCGCCGTTACAATCCTTGTTGCGTAAAGGGTTGCGACAAAGAGAATGTTTATCGCTTTTCGGCAAATTTTTTTGTTTCCATCCGCTAAATTTTCAATTTTGAAGACTAAAAACTCCGCTTTTTAAAACACGGAAGGAGGATATGAAAATCCCTGATTTCCGGGGTACGCCCAGAATACAATCACCCGACTGTTATCGATCTTAAAACTCATTGCTGATCTTAGACGAGCATGCTAGAAGAAGATCCCCCCCCCCCCCCGGCTTCAATCGGCAATCTCCTGGCTATAGGAGTTAAGCATTCAAAAGACAATGTTGCAATGAATCTGAGTCGGCGGATTTTCTTTTGGAATCCGAGACTTAGTTCCCTGTATTCGAAGTCTCAGGGTCCTCTTTCTGAAGGAATTTATTTTTTTTTTTACAAATTTAATACATTAAATAATTTTCCGAAATGCAATGACCGATAATTTATCACATCTTCACAAGTTGATGATTCGTCTATTTCTCCTAAGAAAGCGCAGCTACCTAACCTTCAAGCCGTCTTTCAAAATAAATCTTTTATTTTACATTCCAACCAAAATAAAACCCTAGCAGATGATTATTTTGAAGTTTCCAAAGGCCTATCTGAAATGGAAACAAAAAAAAAAAAAAAAATTACAAATTTTTTTCCATAGAGTGTAAAAAAACCTGTATTCTAGGTGGGCATAATTGCAGGCATTGTCCTTTATATGTTATTTGCTATAATAGAAGATGCACCTAAAAATTAATGAATTATCTACCCTTTATCAGCTTGAAAATAATCAACTGCATTTTCCTACTTGAGGTTTCAAAAAAACCTAAAGAAAAAATATAGTATTAATGGTATTTATGGATACACGCAAAAAGCATACCTGATTAGAAGAAACATGCTGACTCTGAGGGTAAGGAGGCTGTACCCTATATTGATTTGATGAATATAAGTCTTGTCCTTGATGAGTAGCTGGTGGCTGAACGAAGAGACTCTGCTGACCATAAGCATTTGAAAGTTGTGGATTTGGCGGTGGCTGGTGAGAAAGACCGTACGTTCCCAGAGGAGCATACCCATGTGGAGATTGTGAAAACTGAACCATCGCTGCTGCAACAGCGGCAGCTGGTGTCTGTCGATCCATTTGCAAGGGCTGATACATGCCAGTTTGTGCCATCTACAATATAAATATTTTTTTTTCTTTTTGATAAAAAAAATATATATCAAAGAATAACTTCACTCTAAAAAAATTCTTATTTTCTATTAACATCCCTTCAAAATGAAAATCATTTTTTAAAGGACTTCCTTTTTTTAATGCAGATATGTCAATCTTATAAAATGAAAATGCAGGAAAATTTTTTTTAACTTCAGAACCAGAAGAATGTTAGTACAAAATTTGCAATTTTTATGTTTGGATATAAATTGAGAAAAATTAATCCACAAAATATAAGAATTTATGTTTTCTAAGTTAATATTTTTTGAAAGATGATTTAAGATTTCCAAATAAGGTAGATTTAAGATATAGTAATTAGATTTAAGATAGAGTCCTAATTACCAGATTACCACTTAACTCAGCTACCAAAAAAAAAAATTCCTTTTTTTCAGAAAGAAATCAGAGTGCCAAGTTGAAGAAAACAATTCAACAACCTTTTAAATTAAATTCCTCATTTTTATTCAATTGGTAGAAATTTCTTATAAGTATTGTAAATATTAATATCAATAAATTGCAAGTAATTTTATGTTTCATCTTCTTGGATAGTCACGATTCAAGGAAATCCCTACTATCAGAGTTTTTGCTTATCCGAGGTGAGCTTGGTCTACAATCATTGCTCTACTGTATTTATCTCCAAGAGTATTTACTATGACAGTTGAATTTAGTTTTGCACTGATTTTAATTAGGTCATTCATATGACATAAACAAAAAAACTTCTTAGCCTCCCCCTCACGCCACAATAAACTTTATGAAAAATAAGGTTTGTAATTCCTTTATATGGTCAATCTAATCTACAGTTAATTAAGAAAGGGGAAATTGAGTGAATTTTTTAGAACTACTCCACAGAAATGAGTTTAAGTCTTGGATTTACCTTTATAGACTATAAGGGGATAGCCAATAAAGGCTCAGCTGGTCACATGAGACCTCTATTATCCACAACTTGAGTATTGCTAACTAAACAACCTAATGAAGTAGACAAGGAGTAAAAATTTCTAAACACGTAGAAAAAGTAAATCATTCAAAAGAGAAAAAAAAAAAAAAAAACATGCTGTGATAAAATACCATATTCAATTTTGTGGTTTTCTATTTTGTTTTAATTTTCGACTCAACATAGAAAATCAAGCACAAAACTTTTTTTTTTGTTTTGTTTCTCACTCGAATTTAAATGAATATTTGAAAACTAGGATTTTATGCATCACTAAAAAGCTAGTGGCTCTGCTCTAATTTCTTGTAAGGAAGCATTAAATGACAGAACAATCAGAAAATTTTTGAATACATTTATTTTTGGGTCCTTTTTCAGGCAAACAATTTATAGCAAGGCGGGGAGGGGGGGGGGGGCCCATTAAATGCATTATGGGTTTTAAAAAATAAAAATAACTTGGAACCATAAGGAATTACTACTAAAAATTTAGCAGAACATCATACAATTCTAAGATCATGGCACGAGAAATTGCTTACCGGTTGAGAAGAATTGAAGAGTACAGTTGGTGGGCTTGGAATAGCAGGTATACCAGCAACTTGAACAGAACTTGCAAGGCCAGTAATTGTTCTTATACCAGGCATAGCTTCTAGTCCAGCCATTAAAGGAGGACTCAAAGGACCAGTACAATGAGGTCCTGAAATAGCATTATGTTGAGCTGTGATCTGCATATGCGATTTTCCAGAAGAACTATGCTCAATGGATTTTGCAAGGCTCGAGCTGGTACATGATTGTTGCAATGGTGAATTTTCCCTATAAAAACAATTTTCACTTAGTGAAGTTGTGCATAAATGATATCACATAATCACAGGAGTTTAAAAACTGAAAATTAAAAGTTAACCAGTATCAAAACTCAGCAAAATAGCCTTAATGATTAGGTTAAAAACCAACAAACCTATAAAAAGATAAAGAGGAACGAAAAAACAATTTAACAGGGGGGATAACCCGTAAGAAAAAACTACTTAAGGACTTTATATATACAGTCAAACCCCGTTAACGCTAACTCCCTTAACGCGAAAGGAATGCCATTCCCCGTCAGATAATCTAAGAACTAGTGCTAAATTAATCGTTTAAGACGAAATTGATTTGAACAAAATCCCGCTTAAGACGAAAACAAATATTTTCGGTTGAAAAAAAATTAAAAGACAGGTGGAAAAACATCCTTTTAACATGAAATTTCCATCGAGCTTTGGAAGCTTTGACGTTTTGTTGCAATTCAATTTTATGAATTCTATGAAAATAGCGAAACAGTTGAAATGCCTGCAGTTCATTCATGCTAATCCTATTTCTGACAGACGCTGTACAAGCTTGTTGATGCGGATCAGTGACAGGAATGAATTGACAAGGGACACCTCCATTAATGGGCATAGATAAGCAATGGACACTTCCATTAGGGGACAATGAGGTAGAATTTCAAAAGTGTGTGGGTCAGGAAGATTTCCCACCCAGCTGCTTTTAACCCACCTTTTCCGCGGTTCGGAAGAAGCAGTCGAAGAAGAGCAGGATGAAGAAACAACTTCTTCAGTTCTCGAAGAAGCTGCTAAAAGAGACATAGTTTCAGTAGCCTTGTTTGAAGAGTATGGGCAAATAGATGACGAGGCCTTAACTTCAGACGTAGTGACAGATGAAGATATAATTAGAGGACCCCAAAAGGAAACTGTAAATGAAATTTAAACAGAGGAAGAAGATGCTGATCCAGAAGCCCAAAATCTAATCACTGTAAACAAAGCTACGGCAGCATTATAAACTGTGCAACGGTTTTTAATGCAGCAAGAGAATGCTTCACATGCGTTAAATAGTTTAGAAGGCATCGATTCTTTTGTAAAAGGATGTTAGTTCAAAAAATTGAAGCAAAAATCTATAACAGATTTTTTTTAAAAGTAATGCTTGAACCAGGTAAATATAACTTACTCTTCAGTTCTGATAATTGTTTTTAATACTATTTTAGTAAATTTCATATAAATTTCCTAATTGAAGTATATAAATTCGTATGTGTGTGTATGTGCATTTTTATATAAATATAGTTTCGGTTCCTATATTTTCTGCATCATAAGAAACAAACATTTTTACTAAAGTCAAAATCCTGCAATCATCAGTTAAAGCGAAAAATTTTGGCGTTCCCCTCGACTTCGCGTTAACGAGGTTTGACTGTAATTGCAGAAAAAAGCAGATCCTTTGCAAGATGTGAAATTAAAGAACAATTTGACTTTAAATAACCTATAAGAAGGACTTTCTAAATTAGCAATGCATAAATACACTGAGGAATCATGTAAATCGTTTGGATTGAAAGGAAATAAATACCTGAATGATATTTCGACTGAATCTACAGTTTCTTTTCTTGTCTGAGAGCCAGAATCAACTGCTGGATTATACACATTTGAAGGATCTGAATTACTGGAAAAGGAACTGTAAGAAGTAGGACAAGATTTTTCTTCAGAAGCCGCTTGTGTGTGTTCTAGTACAGAAGCAAGAGGAGGGTCATTTTCCCATACCTGTGTGAAGAACACAACGTTAAAGTAAGTTTATATTTTCAAACATAAAAAAAAAGGGCTTATTAAATCAAGTCTTACTTTTTTCACAGACTGAATTTTTAAGTTCAACTCATCATCAGATGGTGATATAGGAGATTGCACATTTACAGGTGCATTATTACTTGACACATCTATTGTTCGTCCAATATTAATTGATTTACTTGATAGATGATTATTACTATTTGCACCTCTGGATTTGTCATTTGTTAGTTGATCTATTCCAGATTCAAAATTGAAATCCAACTTCACTTCAGATGTTTCCTCTGTCTGAATAACAAAAATAAACGTAATAATTAGAATGCAGTGTGATTGATATATTGAATAAAAAAATAATAAATTAATAAAAACATTATGCTTATTTACTTTTCCAAAAGAATCTTTTGATGTAAATGGTACAGAAATACAATGATTTTTTTCATCAGTATCAGGAGAGGGTTCCTTTGATTTAGGCATAGAACTGCCAACAGGGGGAATAGTATCACATGATGCGATGTCCTGGAGAGAAGAGAAAAAAGAAAAATTTGTCACAACTACATATAAAGAGATAAAATTGTTAACAAAACTACATTAAGTTACAAAAAATTAAATTTTTAAAATAAAAAATAAAAAGCAGCATATAGCTTGAAAGACAAGTACACAAACATTTTGCAGCTTTATTTTAAAAAAACCACTCTTGCAGACAGAGCTGAAACAGAGCTATTAGTGAGATAATACATTTATCAGGAAAAGAGGAAAAGCTTGGACAGCTAAAAAAAAAGGAACAATTACAAAAAATCAAAATGTAATGTAAATTAATAATATAGATGGAAAGAACACATGAACAACTGCTTTTATGCCATGATATCTGAGACTTAAAGCAAATTGTACAATGCAAGAAAGCAATTTAAAGTTAAGATTTTATTGCAGTATTGGCCTTTATTTGCATATAATTACTTACCTTAACAGATGGCCCTTTTGTCAGCCCAAATTTATCAAGAACAGCATTTTCAGCTTTGAAATTCTTATTTTCAAACACTACAGTACACATTGGTTTGCGAGTATCAATTTCAGTCACCTGAAGAACAGTTCATACTAAGTATGCTTTAAGTGAAGAACAAAAAAAAAAAAAAGGAAAAGAAAAGAAAATCCCTAATGCTTTACTACCCCTTGCTCAGACAAAGAAATGGCAGAAAAACAGTGGTTTTAGTTCTTCAATAAATTTCTCTTCAAACATTTTTCAATAAATTAAAATGTTACACATGTGATAAAGAATGCACAAATTTTTTATGAATGCGAATGAATAAAATATGCATTAAAAAGGCCTCTCACCTGAGGCAATATGATGCAATGGAATTCATTTAGCTTTAACACAATTTGAGGCTGCTTATATTTAGGCAAACATGATTTATATGAACTTCATGACAGAAAAAAAAAAAAAAACTAAGGTCAGAAATTTAGACTTCTAGTGGAAATTTAGATTAGAGGTTGGACAGAGGTTTCAACATTCCAAGGAAAAAATTTTGGAAGTAGATGCCTGTGATGCACCACAATATTGCATATATTTTTTAGAGAAAAATATAGATTCATAACAATCTGTTAATTACAACCACAAAACAAGTTCTTTATGTGATATGTCTTAAGATAACAAACAAAATCACTCCTCTATAATTAAAGTTGATTTTATAATGTCTGAAACTAAGTTTCCTGCACAAATCTAATTGTTAATGACAGTAGAAAAATAACTTTTGTGTCCCCGCCCAATTCTTTAAACATCAACGATTTTTCCCATAATTCTTACAAAAAAAAGGGAGGCATGGTTTTAAACAAACCATCAGACCAAAAGAAATGGGGAAAATCCAGTAGTTTTTAAAGACTGAATATCATGGCTTGGTTGTTTTATTAACACTTTAGTAATTGAATGTGCATACATGTAATTAAGAGTAATGAGGTTAAACCTACAGAACTCTGGACAGCAAAACTCCAGTTATTTTGTTAGATTGATGAGCAAAATTCTCATTTTTGCCTGTTGTTTACTTTTCCTTTGTCATAACTAAAAGCATTTTACCTTTATTTTATTTAAAAAAGGAACACTAGTGTGATTGTAATGTGTAACAGTGAACAAATAGAAAACAAGAAAAAAAGTTTGTAATGTAATAAATAGGTAAGAACGGAAACAAAAAAACTCTTAGAAAAAGTAGAACCGACTTCAAACAGGGTTCCTACTCTTAGTCAAGAAAAAAATTCAAGGACTTTCAAGGACCTTTTAAAAAAAATTCAAGGACCATAAAATTAAACCTTTTATCACCAACAAAGCCTAAGCTTAGTTTGTCAATAGCAGACCTGCCAACTTTACAAAACCAAAAAGCAGGAGAAATTTCTGTACCTAAGAACCAGTTGAATGCTAGTATAAAACTGATAATTTTTTTTGTTCTCAGATATAAATTACCTAAAAATTAATCCACGAGATTTAAAATGCATATTTTATAAGTTATCCATTTTGAAAAGGGAATTTAGAACTAAAAATAAAAATATTTACGCAATTATAAGTAGGTAGAACTTTTATGTGGTCATGAAACTCAGAAACACTAAACAAAAAAGTTGTGTTATGAAACTGCAGCCTGTAAAAACCTTTTGAAAACAAAATTGATATAAGTATTAAGTCTAAGTATTCTAAATTTTTTACTACAAAAAGATGAATGAAACTGAAGAGAACTGAGACTTTTTTCTTTTCTTAAAAAGCAGGAGAAATTTTCTGTATTGGCAGGAGGTAGGAGATTGAACAAAGGGAGTCTCCTGCTAAAAGCAGGAGAGTTGGCATATTTGCAATAGGATTGAAAATGCTATTCTCCCTAGTTAGGGTGAAGGATGGAGGAACAAGGTTGCTCTGACGAATGATTGACAACTGATCTTTGGTAAAGTGTGAGTAGGGCAGCGCTTTCCCTGCCCTCAGTTTTGGAAACCGACAAATCAAGTTCAAGCTTTAACAGGGTGGATACAGGATCTCAGAAACAAAATTCCCCAACTTTTCTCTGATTTCCAGAGATTTTTTCAGAAAATTTCCTTGATACTGTTATACTGTTACAGTAGTGAAAAAATTCTGCATCACAAAAACAAAGTATCAGATTAGTTTTAGGGTTGTTCTAGGAAAAGACAAAATGCAACCAAGTGGTTTAAAAAACCACTTGTTATTGTTAGCAATTTAATGTTCAACAAGCAAAGCATTTTTCTTAATTTTGCTTCTATTTAATTGAATTTTATGGTATTAAACATAAATAATTTAAAAATATTTAAAGGGTAAAAGAGGAATGTGCTTGAAAGAAGAATGTGAAGATGCATTAATTTCAGACTTCCTTTTTAAAATACCTAATTTTATTTAAAAAATTATGCATGTTTTAAAAATTAAAAAAGCATTCAATTCTATCAGAAAATATGAAGCTACAGAAAACTTTTGATCAAAGATTAAATATTTTAGAATTAGTGCTAAATGTCAAAAAATTAAACTGTGCACATAAAATAGGTAAATCAAAGTCTCTTAATCTACAGCATGAAAATTTATTCCAAGACTTTATATGCATACTGAATAAGAAATGAAATAAATGATTTTTTCAATTTATGTTTTATTTTATTATTTATTCGAGATTAAATGCTGATATTTAACATGTTCTTCCTGCCCAGAATCAATTTATATAACAAATAAATGTGTGTAATAGAAAGAATTTCATGCCAAGCCATGATGAAGCCAAAACTTGTGCGCAGTTAATGATTTTTGTTTTCTGCCTTTTCCAAATTTAACCATATTATTTAACAGTTTCATTCTTTATTTTAAGTATTTTAAACGATCTGATGAATGACACATGCATTAAAATGTTGAAACGGAAAATAAAACTAGAGATTATCTTAGACGCTTGAAAGTTCGCCCTTACGATCATGATTCACAAAATTTCGATTAAAAATTTTACATTAAGTTTCAATGAAAATAAAAAGAAATTTTATTTGTTTACCTGTTGACAATACATAAGAATCATCGAAAATTTGATAAGTCTAGCTCTCATCGATGCAAAAAGATCGCATTTTTTGATATGTGGGCAACAGATGTATGAAAAACGGGAAACAAAAGAACTTTTTTGAGTTAAATAATTTTAGAAGTGAATTTTAATAAGGGAACGTTAATAATTATTAATGATTGCAGATAAGATCGTTGAAACTTCGAGATAAATCAAAAACAAATTCCCTGAGTTTCGGACATTTTTGCAAATTTCCCAGCTTTCCCCCTGATTTTTCTAGAACTTTAAAATTCCCCGACATTTCCCTGATTTCTCGGTTCTGTTGCCCCCTGTTTAAGCTTCCGAATTGTTCGGCTAGGATCGTAGATTGTCTAAATAGCTGAATAAAAATTCAAGGACCTGCAACATTTTTCAAGGACTTGATTTGTTTTTCAAGGACCTTCAAGAGCCCAATTTCATCAAAAAAAAATTCAAGGACTTTTAAGGACTTTCAAGGACCGTGGGAACCCTGTCAAATTACGAAAAAAAGTGAAAAATAAATGAATTCTTTAAACTGCATTGTAACGACTTTGAAACATAATTTTTGAAGTCGGTGCAAAAGTGTGATTATCATTAAACCATGTGTTACTTTTCATTGAAACTGTTACAAACTCTGGGCCCTTTATATTTGTAATTGATTCATAATTATGAAAGTAATCATGAATCAAAATCAATCAAATTTTTCAGACTTTTATTAAAAAACCTGTATCAAAAAGCAAACCTTCGTTGAGTGAATGGCCCTATTCCGTTTTGAAGCCTATTTTGAAAGGTTACTAGGGCAAAGAAACCAATTGGATTTCATTTTGGCTTCAGAGAAGTCAGTCACTCTTATTATAATTGCTTTTAATATTACTTTACTGAATGGGAACAAACTTTTTTTAACAATGAGTTTTATATTTGTTAGTAATTTTCCCAACAAAGAAAAATCAAGCCAAGCCTTTTGAATTAAAAAAAATAGTTATTTTACACCTATAGTTTTATCTAAAAACAAATGTAGTCAATTTGATGTGCAATATTCTAGTTAGACGACCCGCTATCAATTAAAGAAAAAGCATCAAAATAGGTTCATTTAGTCAAAAGTTATGGAGGAAAAAAAAAATGACTACAACTTTTTCAAATTATTGAATATGGTCAAACGAAGGTACGGGACCTACGGGAAACTACCCTCGATAATTTTTAAAAAAAGATTAATGAAAATAAGTTAATCCAGTGAGAAGTTACAGGTGGACAAACAAATAAAAAACGACATACATACAGCCTGAATGTATAACCTCTTTTTTTGTGAAGTCTTAATTTATAAAGAGTGCGGAGAAAGACAAACTTTCAATACTTACTAAGTCGGATGGTTCTGTCACTGTGCTTTTTACGGAACCAGCAGAAGTAAGTATTTTGCAGTCATTACTTGGAGAGGATCGTTGTGACGAAGCTGCAGATGCAGGTTGATCGCTTACATCTATTCCACTATCATGCTGATCACTGCGGTCAAAACTGCTGGATTTTGAAGTATTAGCAAGGACTTGTACTTCAGAGACAGTTGGAGTACAAGAGCTTACAACAGCACTAGAAGTACTTGAAGTAGGTATATTGGCTGTTATTACTGGTGAGTGGGAACGCAGGGAATGATTAATGGGCTTCTCCCAAGCATTAACTGAAGGTGGTGCAGGTGAGGCATCTAATTTTAAAAAGAAATAAAAGATACAATTACCAAGGGGTAAAACTAGTTGAAAGGTTTAAAATACTGACCAACTTCAACATGACAATCAACAATATTGTGAATACGTCTTTTATTCTGTAACATTAGCCAATTTTGCTTTAAAATTGTATGTTACATTTGTATACTATTGTTACTGCATAATGCTGCAGATTTTGACATCAACTAGGAAAATAGAATAATTCTTGTGGGTCATATATGACCCCAATGATTTCTTTTATTAACTAACCATATGCTTTTTTTAGTTTTTTATACAAAGCAATGCTATGAATTTGCATTTATTTTATATTTTTAAACTTGGGGTTTTTTTGCCCACGAGTCCTTCGGGGTCAGCGAAAAAAAAAAGAGGACATCGTCACTTTTGTAAAACAGAACTGGAATGAAAATGTTATATCTCTTACTACAAGAGTAACTAGTTTATTGTTTGTCAAAAAGTACTAATTTATAGTTTGACCACAGACTATTCGACACCTCGGAACTTCTGAGCATGGCAGAAGATAACTTCATTCAAGCTGAGTTTTAGGGAAGTATGTTATGCAGGTGCATTTATTAAATGGTTCATTTATAGAAATATAGATACCAGATATAACAGAAAACATTTATTTAAATTCTTTCCCTCGTCTGTTAAAAATTTAGCTTGTTAAGTCAAACTGATGGTTTTTCGCTTTCTGGCTTAGTTTCCTTTCACACAAAATTTAGTACTGCCATTTCAGTTTCTCTGCTATCTCATTAACAGTAATCTCCTCTGACAAGAATGACGCAAAACCAGCCGTTTTCTGTAACAGGATCTGGCAATAATTGTTACATAAGTGCACTTTTGGAGACTTTTAAAAGCTAACATTCCGATTTTTTATTTTCAGTGCAGGCCAGCGCAGAATTTTCACCCATGGATACTATTTAAACCAGCGGTCGGCAACTCGTCAATCGCGACAGCATTTTGGACAGACAAATGTGTGAAAAATGGCAAGTCAAAGATTTTTCTTGACTAAAATAATTTTAAAATTGAATTTTAACAAGGAAACTTTGTGATTACAGTTAAGATCGCTGGAACTTCCTGAATAAGAAATTCACATGAACTTGAGATAATTACCTTTTAAGGAACTGGAGGTCTGCTTTGAAGATAAGTCAACATTTAAATCCCAAGTTGCACCATTGGTTAAACTGGACTTAACAAAATTTTCTCTTTGCTTTGCAAATCTAGGGGGAAGCCTGCTTTGTCTGGAACGAGATCCACTTTTATTGCGAGTATGTGGCTAAGAAAGAAAAAAAAGAAAACAAAGTCAAATTCTACATCAATGAATCAAGTAAGGAAAGTAATACATTTACATAGAATAAGTTATTAAATAACTACTCTTACAGGGTTCGCGCTAGGCCGCGCGATTCCTGCAATATTTATTGAAATCCCACTCAAAAAAATTTTCTTTGGGGCTTAAACTTTAAAATTCCACTTAAATTTTCGTCAAGGAGGAAAATCCCACCTTGTATTTTACCCCCAGTGTGAACCCTGTCTTAATTCCTTTAAGCACTGAAGGTGATTTAAATTGGATAAAGAAAAGATCCCAGTTCAATAAATCTATGAACAGGTAATCCTTGTATGACATGTATACAACCTATAACAGTCTTTATCAAACACTAAGAAAAAATTCCTAATTTAAATCAATTCTGAAGAAGACAACCCAGAGTAAGATCGTGATGACTTAGGACTTCTCCTCAGAGGTAATCTTTTTAAACTTAATTCTTTGATTGACATTGAGATGGCCATTGACTTCGTGCAACGATCCATACTTCAAGCATATCAAAATAACTGCAAAGCAGTCACCACTAGTTTACCAAGACGCGTCTCTTGGTGGAATAAAAATCTTAGTGGTCTTCGTAAGAACTGCAGAAAGCTCTTTAATAGAGCCAAAAAAACGGGAGAGTGGTCAGTCTACAGAGCTGCTCTTACTAGTTATAATAACGCCATTAAGAAAAGTCCACAGGATTCCTGGAGGGATTTCTGTGGCCAAATTGACACCCTGTCAAGTGCTGCAAAGCTCACAAAAATCTTATCAAGAGATAAGCTTTGTCAACTTGGTTCCATCAAAAAAGAAGATGGAACTTATACTGAGGATGGTCGAGGTACGCTAGAAGTAATGTTCAGGGTTCACCTCCCGGACTCAACTATTGTAACAGATGAGGAGTTGGACACTCCTCAATTTACCCCACGTGGCAGAAAGGCAGACTGGCACCTAGCTAAAAAAATCGTAACATGCGATAAAATTGCTTGGGCGATCAACTCGTTCTTGCCTTTTAAAACTCCTGCAGTAGATGGAATAATACCTGTCTTACTCCAAAAAGGAAGTGACATCATTATACCTTACTTGAGCAGGATATTTAGGTCTTGTCTAGTATATGGTTATGTTCCTACCGCTTGGCGCACCTGCAGGGTTGTTTTTATACCTAAGCCGGGTAAACCTAACTACAATGAAACGAAAGCCTTTAGGCCTATTAGGTCTTTTCTTCTCAAAACCCTAGAGAAGTTGATTGATAGGTACATCAGAGACGAAGTGCTGAAGGCCAACCCACTCTCCAGGCAACAACATGCCTATCAACCTGGCAGATCAACTGACACTGCTCTCTATGAATTAATCACAATTCTAGATGGAGCTGTAAATGGTAAAGAGTTGGCACTTGCTGCCTTCCTGGATATTGAAGGGGCCTTTGATCGTGTGCCCACTCAAGTTATTCTAAATGCTCTTATGAGGAAAAATGTCGATCATCTGGTGTGCTCCTTTATTGGTTGCTTGCTATCTACTAGATCAGTACAGGCAACTCTTTTGGGAGACACACTTGCCGTTACGAACTGCAAAGGCTGCCCGCAGGGAGGTGTACTTTCACCTCTTTTATGGAGCCTTGTTGTTGATGAAATTTTAAATAAAATTAATCTCTCAGGTGTGACCTGTATTGGTTATGCAGATGACATAACCTTAGTAGTAAGAGGAAAATTCCAGGATACTGTGATTAGCCTCATGAAATCTGCCCTCAAAAAGGTTGAAAATTGGTGCAAGGAAGTTAGCCTGACTGTTAATCCTGGCAAGACAAACCTTGTACTCTTTACTAGAAAAAGAATCAAAAATGTGCAAAGTATAGAATTTTTTAATACTAAACTTGCATACTCTAATGAGGTTAAATACCTTGGTATTATTTTTGACAAGACTCTAAATTGGAACAGTCATGTCGAACACAGCACCACCAAGGCAAAGAGAATATTCTGGGCCTGCAGACGTACAATTGGTCCCAATTGGGGCTTTTCACCTAGTATTGTCCATTGGATCTATACTAAAGTAATTGTCCCCATTATCACTTATGGATCTATCGCATGGTGGAACAAAGCCTGCCGTGTGACAACAATGAAAGAGCTTACTAGTCTCCAAAGAATGGCAACTATATCAATGACTAGTGCCATGAGGACAACCCCCTCTCAAACCCTAGAGTTACTACTAGGCATTCTACCACTTTATAAGCAGGTAGAGATGGAAGCAATCCTTTGCTCCCAAAGAATAAAATTTCTAAAACTATGGAAATTATCTTCTTAGAGATTCTTATATAAATTTAATACACTGATCAAGGATCACCCATTGCTTTCCATGAACTCGGACTGGATGCTTAAACGCTTTGACTTTGAGTCAAAACACAATGTTGTATTCCCTTCCAGAACTGATTGGGAAAATCCTATTAAGCTTATTGGCCACGCCAATGAAGTATGGTTCACTAATGGATCTAAGACTTCCTATGGCACAGGTTATGGTGCCTTTTGCCCAAATAATAATATTAGAATCTACTCTTCCTTGGGAAGACTAGCAATGGTATACCAGGCTGAAGTGATGGCCATCCTGGCATGCGCTAATAACTGCCTGAATAGATGCATCTCTGGTAAAACCATCAAAATCTTCTCTGATAGCCAGGCTGCTCTCTTGGCACTACAAAAACACTGCTTCTCTTCAAATATTGTTTGGGATTGCTATAACACTATTGCTGAATTGGCCGCAGTGAATAAGGCGACTCTTTATTGGGTGCCTGGTCACCGTGGCATTTCTGGCAATGAAATGGCTGACCAATTGGCTAAATTGGGCACAGAAACTCCTTTCATTGGCCCAGAACCTGTCCTTGGTCTGCATTACAGTGCATTAAGAAAAACAATCAAGGAAGTCCTCCTAAAAGAGGCTCACAATGCCTGGCTTAAAAGCAACAATCAAAGACAGGCGAAAGAACTTAACCAAAATTACCCTTGGTTAAGATCTAAGGAACTGCTGAAACTCAGTAGAAATGAGATTAGGGTGATCATTGGTCTCCTAACTGGTCATTGCAATCTCAAGAGACATCTTAACATCATGGGCACGACTGCCGACCCAATGTGTAGAGGATGTCATGATGTAGAGGAAAGCTCCACACATATTTTGTGTGAATGTGATTATTTCTCTGCTCATCGGTTTGAATATCTTGGTTATCACTATATCGAACCCTGGGAACTACCCAATTTCCCTGCTAATTTATTGCTGAAATTTATCTCAGCCACTGGTCTGTTTCAGACTCATTAACTTGGGGTTGTTAGTACAATAGACCTGAGGTCGCAGTGCTAGTGCTCCTTAGAGCCACCCCCTAAACAATTCATTCACAATTCAAGATCGTGCAGCGGGAAAATTTTATTAAATTAAGGTTACATTAAATAAAAATATTTTACTCATTTTTCATCGTGAATTTCAAAAACTACAACTAAAAACATAAAAATACTTAATGTAAATAATTGTACTATTGATTCAGCAAAAAATTCTTATCATTATATTCAATGGATTGACAGATTTCATTTCATCACAGCAATAGTACTAATTAATGAAACCTAAATAACTGAACCACTGTATAACAATCTTATAATATATTTTCAATTAACTACTAAATCTCAATTGCATCCTTATTTTGTACTGTTCTTATATTTATTGAATAAAAACTAGAATTATACACATTATTAGTGTACATAGAATAAAAATGCACATGAGAATTATAGCAAAACTGGATAAGCATTGCAAGTATTTGCACACATTGAACATCTCTCAGATTTTTTTTCATCAGAATATCAGTTGGGGAAAGAAATTATCATCCTTGAAAATATGTTGAGCATTAATAAAGTGTGAGTCACCGGAAATAGATGTTTTTGGAACATTCAATACATTCCATACCAGTCTATAAAAAGGTGTGGGGGGGGGGGATAAACATTACAGATGCATCAATAAGCAAATTGGTCAATTATCTATAACTTATTGATTAATCAGATGCTGATAATTGGCAGGTAAATTACAATAATTATTTTCAATACTACAGTTTCTTGATAGGCATTCTGTTTTGCTTATTTCAGGGACTTCCTTTTTCTCCTCTTCTAATTTTTTTCCCCAAGCAATCTTTCTAAATTTTATTTATGTTATATTACAAAAAATGATCGATTTTTATGGTAGGAATTGGGAAAGCACATTTTTTCATATCTGATTAAATTAGAAGTGAAATAGTTAAGTGCACATTCAACTGCCGAATCAAAAATTATTTTGCACTAGAGGAAATATAATATGGTTATTCAAGAAATAGGTTATGGATAAAACCGAAATGGTTATATTTCAGCACTACACTTAAGTACTGGTATTTCATTATTCATAGCAGTGTCAGCTATGAACAATATTTAAAAAATATTTCCTTTACAGAATTTCTCCATTTTTGTTATGTGAAGCAGAATACACACATAAATTCCTTAACCCATAACAATACACAAGGTAAACGCAAAAAATTGTATAAAAATGTTTTAAGCCTACATGATTGTCAGAGCAAGAAAATACGAGATTATGTATGAACAGACATAAGTTTTGGTTTTCAAAGTTTTTTTGATACTTTTTGTAAACACTTTATTGTTAAGTCAAATTACACAAATCCAGATGATTGATATTTCTCATTTCTACTTTTCATCATAATATCAGTTGGGGAAAGAAATTTTAATCATAGAAATCGAGAATTCATTCAATAAATTGACAATTTTAAAAGAGAAAAGTTAGCCTATAGTGTAAGTTATTACTTGTTAACAACTTTTATTTCATCGTAACAATGAACCTCGTCCATGTAAATTATAACACTGAATTAACTGAAATATATTCAACTTGAAAATTATCAAAACAGAACTATAATGATGGCATTAACTAAATTAGTTACAACTTTATGTCAATGAACAAAAAATATCTAAAATTAAGACTGAAAAGTGCACACTGAAATGTTGGCTATAAAAAGGTTATTTTGTGGTGTTAAGTTCTAGCAAAAAATTAATGTTTGACAAGACTTTAGCATCTGTACAAATTTGGTACATGTCTTATGTTGGACATTTCAGAAAATCATTAGGTAAATGTTAAAGAATTATATGGAGCACAAAATATAAAATAAATTTGCAAAATGTAATTGCTGGAAAGAGCAATTAACAATTAATTCATATGAATGCAGTTGCTAACAATTTTTAGATTTATTTATAATAATATCAGAGAAAAATTATCACTGAAAAATGTTGAGCATAACAATACAATGATGACTTATTTTCTAACCATCCATAGCTTGGAAAAAGTATAATTCTTACACAATATAGTGAATGAAATTTATAATGAAATTGAGGTTATTAATTTATTTTTCAAGACTTATTTGGCTCATCAAAAAGGAAGGAAGGAAATTTAAATGAGGAAAAGCAACCTTGAGATTACAAGCTTTAAAAGATGGATTATATTTTCCAAGACTGCATACCATTGCATATCTGTACCTTTGAATCAGAACAGGTTTAATATCATTATAATCAATGGATTGACAGACTTAATTTCATCATACAGCACAGATTTGATAAACTTATCTAGTTCATCATCATATCATGGATTACAACTAAGTTTCACAATTAAACATTCAGAACCTTACTTACAGTACTATTCAGGACAAATTTTAATATCATTACATTCAATGGATTGACAGATTTCATTTCATCACAATAGTACTAATTAAGGAAGTCTCAAAGTTAACATCAATGCCATTGCATCCCTTTTACGTAAAATGATAGTTGACTGCAGTAAAACTTTACCAGAATAACAGAACACAGCAACCCAAATAATCAAATTGAATGAATTTTTGAAAGTATTAAAAGTTTTCTCAGATTTCTATTTCATCAGAGTATCAGTTGGGGAAAGAAATTTTCATCACTGAAAACATACTTATAACTGATGTAAATACTTTTGAGGCAACAATTGAAATATTGAACATTTACATTGCATATTATCAAAACGATCTTAAAACATATGATGTGACATTAAGCTGGTATGAAAAGAAATAAAAATAATGAATTTAACCTAAAATAAGAAAAAACTTTTAACTTTTAGAACAATGCTCTCTTAAGTAGGTAAAAAAAATATAAATGGAAATTAAGGAAAAGGAGGGCTAAGATATTTTATCAATTTAGTATTTATTTTGATGATTTAGTTCAGAAAAGAATTACTGATTTATAAAATAGTATTTTAGATTTTAAAAAAAATGCTAAATAAATGAAAATAATAAAAATACATGAATAATTTTCTCAGCAGAATAGATTTCATATCTTGTATGACATATTTAATTAAGCCTTCATTTTCTAACAATAAATCATAGCAGTTAATTTTTAGTTGAAAAGTTAAATACAAGGATGCTAAATGTATCCTTGTTAAAAATAATTTAGTAGAACAATAATAAGCTAAAAATATATTAACAAAACCTTTTAAAATTCTGTAGTAACTACAGGATACTTATCAGTACTGATCCATAATTACTACAAGACTTACAGATGCTTTGCTTTTCTAAATTTACCATTTCATCTAGACATCAGTTGAAGAAAATATTGTCGAAAAAGCAAAATGTATCACACAGAAATGTAGAGTTTTCTACCACTATGACTACAATCGGTTTGTTTTACTAAATAGGAATTTTTTTTTCACAGCATGGTTGCTAGAAACCAAATCTTGCAACTTCGCTTGTAATTATAATTTTTAACAGCAAACAGTACACAAAAGTTACATCAAAGCTGAGCTTGAAGCCTCTAACTTGAAACGATTCCGACATTCTATCATACATAAAAACACAATTAAATCAACGCATACAGTTGCTGTACAAATAATTTTAAATCTCTTATCTTGCAATTTCTTGTAAATTCAACATGGAGAATTGAAGAAAAAATAGATTAATTTCAAAACTTACTTCTTTTTTCATTTTCTTGACTTCATTTTCTATCATTACTTTGTGTCGTTTCTTTGACGTTACTTCTTGGAAACCATCATCAGTACCGCACAACAAATTTGAATCATCTCCAACTTCAGGATGATCATCAATAATTACAACACCTGTAGATATAGTGTGAAAAATTAAAAATATCACTAATGAGGAACATTTCCAAAGGAAAATGAGAAGAACCTAAAAACATATATACAGTAAAACTTGGATTTAACAATTTCTCCAAATCAGCAACAGATTAAAAAAAAATCCCAGTTTAGAATTGATGAATGTTATTTTCCCTTGATTTAATGATATCCTTTATTAAATGTTAGTCCATTCAATTACTAAATCAGGGAATCAACATTAATAGAAAAAGCATTGTGATAAATAAAATGTCAACCTTAGAAAGTGAAAACGTAAGAAATTTGTTTAAAGAACATCTACATAGGGTAAAAAGCGTTATCAAGTATATCAAAAATAAAAATATATAAACTAAATGTAAAAATGTACTGCACATTTTCAGGAGTTGTAGTCACCAAAATTTTGATTGTACCATGTAAAATAACAATGAATAGCTAAAACACACACAATATGCATTACATATCCTGATATGTGGGCCTACAAAAAATGTTCGTAAAATTGAGCTTTAACTGTATACATATATACATAGTTTCTCTTTAAATGTAAAAATAATTTTTTGACGACATTGTTGCCAAAAATGAGCGATGTATACTCGGTACATTTCTTGCAAGTCTAATCCAAGTCAAAATCGTAATTGGCATATAACAGAGATTATAATTTTTATCTACAGTGAAGAAAATAGAAATTATTCGAGTTTGCAGACAGTTATACACTTTATCTACGTCTGATGAGATGGGGATATGAGCATCAGTATGCCTTGACTATTTACATGAAAAAGATTATAATACTGTTAAGAATTGTAAAACTGTTTAAGTTAATGAACAGCTGGGAGAAATTTGCCCAATTGGGAAAATTTTCAACAATCGGAGAACTCTACTGATGCCTCCATGTTCAAGACATAAGTATGATGGATGATCCAGCATTATTAAACAGGATTTTTGCAAATTTAAACAATATTGTTTGAAAAATCAAATAATTTTGTGAAAACTCAAACTTCAGTAACAAAAAATATTATTGTTTGCCACTTATTTAGCTTTGTTCAAACACAGAATTATTTGAAAAGACAATTTGGTATCTTGGAATTTTGTGACGGGTCCGATAATGGATCCGAATTTTTTTTGGAGCAACCGAAATATACGCAAAATTTAGGAGAGTTTGCAGAAGCTCTTATTGTTGTTCAATATCAAAATGCTCATACTTTGGTTTTTAAGTTCATATGTTTTTTTCTTTGGTCTCTTGAAAAACATGTAAATGGTGCTTTAGTGTATTTGATAATAGAAAAACTTACTGGCATAATTGTTCAAATCATAGCCTTCTAACCCACACGATTTATCTTTATCAGTTTTTGGAACTTTAGACACAGTAACTTCTGCTTTCATGTTCCTTCTAAAAATATGAACAACTTATTTAGATAAAATTCTTAGAAACATATCAAACATACATAGTGAAATACAGTTTCAATTCAGCTTTTAAATTTAAAAATATTAGACCTAAGAAAAAAAAAAATCCAGAGTTTTCAAGATTAAAAACAATTTTAACAATAAGAAACAGCAATTTTAATTAGTAATTTAATCATATTTATATTTTTGTTATTTATCCCATTAAAAAAATTAATAACTAATGATATAACAAATCTTGGTTTCCGAAACATTTTTTCGGTATTTTCTACTGTCGCACAAGCGTAAAACATTGTATTTAAGCAAAATAAATTACAAAGAGCCATCTTGTGATAACTCAATTTTGCTAAAAAGGTGCAGATAAATCATTTATGTTCAGGACAGCAGTCTGATAATTTCTAGAACAAATTAATTCAACCAACGCAGATATAATAAGCTTTTCAAATATTTAAATTATTCTTATCTTATAATCGATTTTAATATAAAATGACAAAAAAGAAAATATATTATTCTTTCAAATGCATAACAAAACATAAAATGTAAAAACAGATCATCTTACTAAACATTAAGTTACAATTTCATTCAAATCGAGCTACGAGCTAACAGTAATAATGTCAAGAAATACCTATTCGTGAGATCAGTCAAAGCAGCCTGAACACCATTAGGATCCTGCAACTTGATTTCATCTACTCTGTACACTGCAGCAGTTTCACCTTTAGGTTGAAAGGCACCCGATTTCGAAGATGGATTACTATTTCGGCCACTGTTTCTTCCACTAACACTACCAGGGTGACCAGCACTACTGGAAGGGCGTGAATTGTTACCGTTATTAGTCAACAATCTCCGATCCCCATTATTGTTGTAATTCTGCCGACCTCGACCTGAGTCTCTAGTCCGAGTTTCTCGAGGAAAACTATCTCTAGCTTTATTTCTCTCACCATTACTAGGACAAGCACTCCGCCGAGTTTCAGCATTCACCCGCCGTCCTTGGGTACTTTCATTTACAGGACGTTGACTAGAAAAACTTTTTCTAGACGCAGATGACCCTTTTTCACGAGGATCTTTTTTTCTAGACTCATCCTTATCATCTCTTCTTTCTCGTCTATCAGCAACATCACTGCTTTCTGAAGCGGTTTCCCATTCCTCATTTGCAACATCAGATAAATTTTCTTTTCCACTTTGACCAATTTTGTTTAAAATTTGATTCCCAGTACTCTGATATCCACTCCGACCTCTGCCTCTCCCACGAAACGACTGGTCGAATTTATCGTACCTTCGATCATGGTTCCTTTTTTGAAAGCGTGGAGGTAAATGGTCAAATCGTCCAGGTCGTCTTTGGGGAGGTCTTTCAAGAGATCTAGATTTATTAGAGTCTTTAGGAAAAGCATTTATATTTTCTATTGTACACATATTAGATTTAAAATCAACTTGGTTATTTTCAGTAAAATTTTCTTCAACAATTTTTTGCTCCTCTAATTTTTCTTGTTTACTGCCACCAAATCCAGCTCTGGAAGGTGGGGGACCATAACTGCTGGGACCATGCCTAGATCCTCCTCTTGAATTCCTAAAAGACAATGTGCCACCACCACCTCTTCCTCTCCTTGACGGTTCTCCACGTGGTGCAAACCCACCTCTTTCTTCTTTGGGTTTTTCGGAATCGTAAGTCTTACCTTCGACCCTTGAATTTTCTTTCTTTTCTTTTTTGTACTTGTCACTTTTAATATTAGAGTCCTTGGTAATATTAGAAGAATCAGAAATGAAGTTTTTTTCTTCTTCAAGTACTATTTCAGAACCTTGGTATTTTTCAGCCTGAGCACTTTCTGTAGTGGATGCACTTGCTTCATCGACAGACACTTCACTATCTTCATCTTTTTGCCTTAAATGACCTAACTTTACATCATCAATTTCAGAACCAGATGTATCATCACTATGCTTTTCTTTTTTGTCATCTTTAACCTTGTCTTTATCCCGTTCTTTTTGCCGATCAAAGCGAGGACCTCTTTCTACTTTTGATCTCCTATATTCCCTTTTCCCACGATAAGCAGCAGATCCACTGGTCATATTGGTCATATTTCCAGTTTGTACATTAGGGTTATTATAAGGACCATTTCTCCCATTGTTACTCCCCCGACCTCGAGATGAGTCGTAGCGAACAGAAGTATTATTTGCAATAAGAGTTTGGCTATTTGCGACAAGGGCATTACCTCCTCTAGAACGAGAACTTACACCGCCCCTGTCTCTATTATCACGACGCCTATCTCTATTCTGTTCATTCCTTGAGTGTTCATGCTTATCTTTATCGGAACGAAGCTTTTCTTTTTCTATTGAAGATCCAATGTCTTTTTTATTTTCCGATATACTATCGCCCTCACTTTTTTTCATTTCTTTCACATAAGTTTTAGGTTTATCAAAATGAGATTGCTCAAATTTTTCAGAAGTTTTTTCCGTTTCTTTTGAAGAAATTTCATTCTTGATTTTTTCATTTTTTTCTTCTTTTGCTTCTTTGTCTTTTTTCAAAGAAGATTCTTGAGATTGTTTACTACAGTTATCATCTTTAGATGAATCTATTTTTTTCTCTGGAATGGTTGTCGAACCCACAGCAGCATTTGATCTTCTTAAAGGTGTAAGATTTTTCTTTGGAGGTCCAATGCTTTCAAACTGCTTGGGAGTAATTGGCGGAGGATGGTGATGCCATTCACGTCCTAAAAGATAAAATAACTTTTAGAAAAGTGCTAAGACTGTTTGTTCACAATAAGCAATCAATTAAAATGTAAGTTTATGATGCATCTGATAACGAACAAGTACGTACTTTTTGTCTCAACTGGATAAGGAGAATCCGCCCAGTCAAGAGTTACAGGTTTTTCCTTTTTGTCTTCCCTAGAGTTACAACTTTTCCTCTCCCGCTCAGATTGAGAACTTCCAGTTTCATGTCGTTCCGCAGTATGCCTAAAACAAGAAAATGGAATAAAATGAGTATTCACAAAAATTTAAGACAAAAATTGTTCAGTACCGAACCTAATGCTTGAGACTAAAAAAATTTGATGGCGGCCAGTGGCCAGTAAATCAAAAAAATTTAGTCGCCACTTTGAACCATGTTTCAAACTGATCCCGATTCCCCAACCACGGCTTCATTTTGCATACAAACATTCACATACCTCAAACTACACTTTGTCACAAAATTACACAAAGCCCAATTTTTAAAGGAATAATAATAAATTACAAAAAAAATCCGCTGAATATCAATTATCCAATACCTTTGATGTGTGGGGAGGAGGGGGTGGGGCACCAGTCTAGTTGGATGAGAATAGAATTTAGGGGATAAAATTCAAATTTTGAAATGGAGAGCAATATTTTACCATTTCCACCTTTCGTGTATTGCAGCATTTTGCATTCAGTGGCTTGGCTGTTTTCCCAAAAATTTTATCTGGATTAAAATTTTTTTTTTTTTTTCATTTTATGACACTAAAAACAGACATTCCAAAATTTAATAAATTTGTTATGAAGAATACAGTACTGGAAATGATGTAATGCACCAAGGGATCATTCATAAATGCTGTCACGCTTCGAGGGGGAGGGGGGTTTGTGAAATTGTGACGAGGGGAGGGCTAACAAGAAGTGTGACGTCATGCATTATGCAAAATAGTGTGACGCGTGACAAAGGGGGGAGGGGGGTCTGCTGAAGTGTGACATATTGTGACAAAAGGGAGAGGGGGTCAAATATATGGGAAAAAGCGTGACGTTATTTATGAACGGCCCCCAAGTCAGCATGAGATTTGATGAATCTGGTGCAGGTGGGGGTTTCCTACCTACATTATTTTCAAAGAGGACCGAGCAATTTTGGCGAGATTATCACCAGCCCACTTTTTTTAGTCCCCAATAATGCAATCATGAAACTTAGTATTTTTTTTTGTAACTATGGCCAGAAGTAGCAAAAAAAAAAAAAAAAAATCACTAAAATGATATGAATAACTGGCTCCTCTAAACTGTAATGAACACAGGGGTCGTAGTTGTCCCACAACTGTAGGACATGCGGATTTTCTGCTAAGATGGAAATCTATATTGAGGGAAATTTAGGACAAATATTAGAAACGGAATCATTTTAATACTTTGCAACAACCAACCTTTCCTCTTTGATTGAGTCTCTGCTAGCTCTGGAATCTCTGCTATCCGGTCGAGCAGGCCTCTCTTTGTCCCATCTTTCTTTCTCATATCGGTCAGGCCTTTCTTTTACTACTTTGTCTCTATTAGTTTCGGGCGGTTCTTCAAATGGATCCTTTAAAAAGAAATTGATAACACAATTTTATTTTTAAATTAGTTTATATGCGAGGCATTTAAAACCAAAGTGGTGTAGGTCCTTTTTGAACTTATCTCTCTGACAGCCTTCACTGCTAAACTGGTGTAAGCCTGCAATGAACCCACACCACTTTAGCTTTCAAAGCCTTATATATGGGTAACAATAGTACGGTTTGGTTCATTTATTAACAAAAAAATTGTTTTTAATATACTGTCATATAAATAATGAAAAAATGCCGACTGAGAAGGTTGCCTATCTAACATGTTAAAACAGGCTTATCTAAGAGAGAAAATGCATACCAACATCTCATTTTTGATCATTAACAATTACAGCATGTTACATTTTTTTGTGGGAAGGAAGAACATTATGATTACAGGGTTCCAAAATAGCACTAAATTTTTAGATTCAATTTGTATACCAAACATCTTTGCTAAGTTTTTAAATCAATGTCATTTCTTAAAATTTTTGTACATCTTAAAATCTGCATGCAAAACAAAGCCATATAAATACTAATGGTGTTTGCTTGAATCAACTCAGATGCAAGAGTTGAAATTTTCAACATTGCAAAAGAATAAGTGCATTTTCTTTCACAAAGTAATAAACATGATATTAATGTTTAAACAATTGGAATTTTAAAAATCAGAACCTTCACATAAAAATTGTATGCCTCATGAGGAAAATATTGCAAATCTGTATAAAACTGCAATTATATTTTTAAAAAAAACTTGAAATTATGAATATAATTCACTATGCTATTTTTAAAAAATTAAGTAGTGAGTAAACTTCAGAATCTGTAACCAACTTACAGGAACTCGTTCTTCATACTCATGAGCATTAGACCAAGAGTTTGACTTTAGATTCTTTTCTTTATTTTCCCGGACATCACCTTGCTTTTCTTTAAAAGAGTCTCTTCCTTTGTACCTGTAATCTTGAACTTCAAATTCTTTTTCCCTACAAAAAAGATACGTAAAATTTAACATTAACCCATTGGCAAGATTAGGCAATATTAATTTTTATACACTTAAGCTTAAATACCTTCGATCAGATTCCCGTAAGTGATCAAAAGATTTCTCTTCTTTTTCTGCTCCCACTCTTTTAAAATCATGTCGTTGTTCATAATACGCCTCATTTGAACCTGGAGAATTCCAACTATCATAACCTGAAAAAGATACGTAATTTAAAATATGAACTTGAAAGTGAACTTTAAGATAACATTTTGAATTTTGGAAAAGTTTTTTCCCCACTCAAACTAAAGGTTCAAATGCTAAAATTAGGATTTAACATGAAAAAGTATTGGAAATGCATTTTTTATTACCTGATAAAAAACTACGATGGAATCTGTTTAATTGGACCACCACTTATTGGGACCAAAATAATTATATTTCAAATGATGGAAGCTAAAATAAACTTCCTGTAACTCCAAAAACGTGCATCTTATAATTTTTAAAAATATATTGCATATATTCATTATTAATCTTCTACCCCTCGATAATAACTACATTAATATTAGCAATAACAATATTTAATAATTAAGGTAAAGTTGAACATTTAAAATTCATCTTAAGCATTTTATCAAAATTACTAAATTTATTATAATTAGCAACATCACACATTAGGAGTTTAAATGAAGCTGTATCAGAAAAACATTTATAGCACATTTATATCTATATTAAAATACTATATATCCAACTATTCTGTCCTTTACCATCTAACGATTAAAAAAAAAAAAAAAAAAGACTGAAACCAGCAAGAGGGAATACTTTCACCCATGCCTGTAAGTTTCAAAGAATTTAGGTTTGGAGAAACTATTTCCTGAAAAACCTACAGGAAGGGTCGGGGGAGAGGGACGTTGAGTTTAGGCCGTAACAGGGGTAGCGTCAGGGAATGGGTGTTCACTTTCGGACCTTTCACAAGCTTCCAAATGGTACTTTTTCCACCATTATTTATTATAAAAGTGGCAAATAATTAAATTTTTCATAGATACAAATAACAATTAGAAATCCTATAGAATTTGTAATCCACACACAACACACACATATAAGAAGCTATAACTTTTCTATATTATAAGGAATGTAAAATAACAATATTAATCGCTGTTCCGAAACTACTATTATACCTCCAACATTTTGTCTCCTTTCCCGATTCCAATAGCTTTCCCTAGAATCTCTTTCATATGAAGAAGGCTGTTCAGGAGTACAAGTATCACTTTCATAACTATCAGAAGCAGAACCTTGACTATTTGACCTTTGATGAGGAGTATCTTTTGTCACAGATGGCGAAGTTGCTGCAATCAAATTAAAAACAAACTTGAAATCTTACAAATTTTATAACTACACTAGGGGCTCTAGCAATTGACAGAAGCCAACAGCAGCCTATTAGAAATAGAAAAGAAGTTTACTGAAAAACGTGAATGAAATCATTTTGGCTGGGACGGCTTTTTCTGGGGCGCGAAATATCCGTCGTCAAAAAAATTTCTATTCAGAAAAGTACTCTCAATGCCCTTGTTGTTGATTTCATGTCACAAGTTGGAATAAAGTTCAGTTTGGCGAAGTCGCCAACAATGTTCGGCACGAATCGATGTTGGTATGTTCTTAGCAGGAACTTCATGTTGTGTTTGAAAGTTATATGCATAATTAATTTTCCTTACTTTCTAGTCTTTTATTAGCTAAAAATGAGTCCCAACCTGCAATTATGTTCTTTGCAGAAGTAATACGACATTGAAGAGCTTAATAAAAAATTAGAGGAGGCAGATTTACGATTTGTTCCACATATGGGCTGGGCTGTTTAACATGGTGCAAAGCGAGTGGTTGTGCTTAACGATTAACACATGCGATATTGTTAATTTGACTTGCATCAACATGGATGTTTCAAGGAATATCCGAGCTATGGATAACGTTTCGGAATAGGAGCTAATAGCTCTTTCATTGCTATCAAACATTCTTATCAGAAATCTAAAGTACATATGAAAGCTCATTCTTAGAGGTAATGACAAAATTAGCAAAAATGGGACAAAAATTTCAGCATTAAATTCGAATCCTATAGTCAAATTTTGTAGAGAGGACGAATGTGATTATGAAGAAGTGAAGAAATACGTAGTGTGGGTCTGGAAAGCTTATTCAACACGCGAAACATCTGATGGTCTCTATAATTTAATGAAATTTATCGTTTATCAGTTGACTCACTGCATGTTGTGATTTGCAGATTCGTTTTACTGGAATAGGATCACACATTCAACATTGGAATGGGGTCGACATGTCTCGCCATCGCAAGCGGCCAGAATTTGATTTAGAATGGACTGTTTTGTTAGAATGAGGGCATTAAAGCAGAAACCTGCTTCAAACCTTTATGAATTTCAAAATATCATACTGTTCGTTTAATTTGTTTTTTTAAATGGTTTTAAGCCATGATTAGACTAGTCGGTTCTGGACTTTTTTGATACAATACGCAACCACTGAAACCAAACAACTAGATGTTCTTGAAATTTAAATTTTTTGCTTATTTTATTTTTTGCATAGTTTCAGCCTATTTTATCTTCTTAACGATTATATCTTCAAGATTAAAAATGCTTTAGTTTTCATTGTAAAAAGAATTGTATTTTGTTCTCGGCATATTGTTGTATTGAGGTTCTATTGCTTTTCAAAGAGGAGAGTCAAATCATTACATTTAATGCACTAATTATATCTGCAAAAAAAATTGAACTTTACTAGATAAGAACTTACCTGGTATTTGACCCATATAAGGGGGATGTGAGCCCCAACCTGCTTCATAATTGACATTTAAAGATAATGGTGCTCCAGATGCATTTAGACTACCGGGACTTAGAGCTGATACAGGCAGAGCTGCTGATGACTGATTCCCAGCCTGCCCTGCAGACTGAGAACGCATGAAATGAGCTTGATTGCCTTGTGAAGCAAGAGGCATAGGCTGTTGTGTTTGTTGTCGCATATACTCAGCAGCTTGCTTTTGAAAGCGAGGAGGAACGTTCTTCTGGAATTGTCTGGAAAAATTATATCCCTGTAATGAAAAGAAAAAAGGTTAGTCACATAACAAAAGCATTAAAAAAAAAAAAAAAACACCATCCATCTTTTCCAACTGTACCTGATAGTTAGGTTGAGATCGCTCTCTGTCCCTACCATCTCGACTGGGAGGTTTATCTTCTCTGCTTTCACTACTATGCCGTGACCTATTCGGTTCATCTGTTTCTGTATGTTCCTTTTCCTAAGGAAAAAATTCCAAATTACTTAAATGAATATATAAATACATAAATAATAATTTATACAACAGTAAAACTTTTAAAGTAGTCAACCTTTTCATTTTTCTCAAAGCTTTTTGCCTTTTCTTGAGCACTTTGTTTACTCTGCTCATAATGCTTTTCTTCTTCAGCCCTTCTCTGTCTTGCTCGTTCAACCGTCATCGTCATTTCTTCAGTATGCTGCTTCCTTCTTTGTCGCCACATTTCATCATCATCAGCAACGGAAGAAGAACGCTGTCCAGGACGCGAAGGTCTTGGTGGAGGATAATTACCATGCTAAGAGGTAAAAAAAAAAATTCAAGGTATTTAACTTCGAAAGAATGCCATTAGTTTATTTATTAGTCATCTAATTTTACCTAAGATTTAAATTAATTGAAAAACACCAAACTTTAGATGTTATTTATAATGGGATGCATGCATTCTAATTAATACAAGACAATGTGGGCAATGTTAAGGACCAAGTCCTTACTTGCATCAGGGGAACAGGACCAGCTGCCATTCTTGCATGGGGAGAGGCATAGGCAGACCCAGGTGGCTGAGGTGGTGGCCCTCTGTAGTCAAAAGGCCTCTGAGGAGGCTGTTGAGTGGGCTGCCACTGCCGTTGCATTTCCATGCCACCACCCATAGATGGTGACCTCCCTTGTGGGGGTTGAGGCCATGTTTTCCATCTTTCTTCCTAATTGAAATAGGGGGTTGGGTGCTCAAAATAGCCCAAACAAAAGTAAATTCCACACATGAACTTCTCTCATTAGAGATTATATTCCCAAGCATAACAAAATATTTGGCATGATTCTTTAAAGAAACTTATCAAAAAGGATACAAATATAAGAGTTAATTAAGAATGTGAATTAAGGTCAATCAGCCTAAATGCGACAAAGTTCCCTTTCTTTAAATATTACTACAAGAAATGTTCATAAATATAATGTATTAAAACATATGAATTTTGAAATCTTGCATTGCATTTAAAGCATATTTTTGTTAGAAAACTTCCTATTGTAATAAATAGCACCCATTTTATGGCGCCCCCAACATTTCTTAAATGCGACAAAAAAGCTTGGATTAGCGATCTGTATTTTTTGTGTTATGTTTAAAGGTCAAATAATTCCATCCACGTTTCCACCTTGAGCGCATGTCTAGCCTACCTCAAGTTGCAATTCCTAAATTTTGACCAAAATAGTTAAATTTTCCCAAAAAGCGGAGAAACTTCTACTGCAACCAGAAGTTTTTCTTTCCTTTCTATTTCCCTTTTTATGCTTATTTTAATAAAATATTTAAAAGTAAATATTGTAATAATTGAAGCTCTTTGAGCCATTTTAACTTCCATTCATTTTGACTTTTTTCTTTAAATAGAAATGAACTCAATGATAAGAACAGGTACATTAATCAATGTAATATTTTTTCTAAGCTGATACATGGTTCCTACTTAATATTTGCCACTGGAAATAAGGCCTTTTTAAGGCTATTTCCTCCCCTTTCCAAGACTGCTTAAAAATTGCCTGTGCTTTATTTTTTACACAACAAGGCATATGACTTAAGGAAAATATAAGACTTCAATACTGGCATACCCAAAAATTTTTTGCACCAAATGGGATTTTTACTAATTGAAAATAACTTCACCGACAAAAATATTTGCAACTATGAATTGTGTATAAAAGTTGAATTTTGCTGCAATATGTTACAGCCATTACTCCCTTTATAATTAAAACTTACATTATTGAGACGCACATTACAATATTCTCCCCCCCCCCCCCCAGAATGATGGCGCAGCCGACTAAAAAGTTACAGAGTGCTCTTAAAGGTGACGTTTTGCTAGGCGCACTTTGGGGTCTTCAAAACAGTGAAAAAAGTGACCACAGCTTCAAAAAAGTGACCTTTAAAATGTTTAAAATTGTGTGTTTTTTTTTTTTATTTAAACTAAATATAACTTGAAAAAGAGTAGTTTCGACATCTTTTGAAAACTAAACCTGAATAAAAAAAGCTTTTACCCAACTTAAAAAAAAAAAAAAAAATTCATAGCCTGTTCAAAAATAAGAATACTTTATACCTGTAACTATGTTCATAAATACCTTTTTCAAAAGCCATATAAATGGCTAAGAGTGAGAGAGACAAAGTTATTTTTTTAATTAATTTCTTTCTGAAATTGCTACTTATTTAAAAATATAAATGAATAAATATTTATTCAAATCGGCAGAAATTTCCAATCTTAAATTATGTTCAACATTGAATAAAATTTATTTTGCAAATGCAATTTTTTAAATATTTTTTATACTTGTTCAAGGACTAGAAAATTTCACTTGAAATAAATCTAAGTTTCATATTTTATCAAAATTATTCAGACTGAAAATACTGTGTTAATCTTCTGTATCAATGCAGGAAGCAAACCGTTTGATTACTTGATACTGTTTTTGTAATTTCATGGTAATAAAATCCAAGGGGAAAAAAATACCTGACAATTCCCTGATTGAGCTCCAAAAAATTTCCTGATTTTATAATTTTAGTTGTGATAGTTACACATAATCACTGTCATACATAATGACAGTATGAGTGGCACAATCAGAAAAAATCTCTAAGGGGGGTACGGGGGTGTAATTTTTTTCCACCTGAACTTTGCGCAATTCCTTTTTTTTTGGGGGGGGGGGGGGATAAACAGAGGTCATAATGCCATTTTCTGAGCAATATATATAATCTGCCACTGCTGAGAATTTTTCAGATCTAAAGTTTTTTTTGAAGAATTATTTAGATTTCCCCCTCCCCTCCCATCATTATTTAATGATTTCTTGATAAAAATATAATTTTATTTTCTCGAGATGTGCATTGTCTTTCGTTGCGTATCCTCTTTTCGTTGAGAAATCCCTGATTGAGGTAAAAAAAATTTTCTTTTGTGATTGTGAGTTAGTTGGGGAGGGGGGAATGAAAGAAAAGAGAAATTAGGGTAATTTTCTGAGTGGTACAATCTGCAACTGCTAAAAAAATTTTTAGTCTGATTTTTTTTTTCTTTTCTAATTTAAATATAGCTTCATTTTCTCAGGATTTGCTCTTCTCGAGTAAATAAAAAAATTAAAAACAATTCAAATCATCATTCTAGATGGGGGGGGGGGGGGGAGGTCACGGGCCTTCTAGGCCTCCCCTTCTGGTTGCACCACTGCAATATCAAACCTTAACTTCGGCACACTCAGGGCCGGCGCCATGCCGAATTTCAAAATACGACCAAAAATGGCGGACTTACAGGACCAAAAACGGCAGATATGTAGAAGCTTCAACCCTGCAAAATTGCACTGTTTTCTTAACTCATAGACAGAAAAAGTAACTTTTTCTGGTTGCTCTGCCAGAGAAAGGGCAAAAAGTTGAAAGTAGTGACCAATTTTTTAAAAAAGGTGAAAATAATGACCAATTTATAAAAAAAAAAAGCGACTTTTAATGAAAAAAGTGACTTGCGGCGACCCCTGAGTGACGACACCCCAAAAATCGATCAAAACTTGAAACCATACTTTTGTTTTTTCAAAATATCCTAAATATTGTGCAACACACAAACCAGCATCCCCCATGTTTCTTATATTCCGCCCAAAACAACCTAAACGTCATGCAACACACTAACCAGAACTCCCCATGTATCTTACATTCCTCCCAAAACAACCTCCTCTCTGCTGTAAAAAAAAACCAGCTTTCATGTTGTCACTATTCCAACACTCTTCTAGATTCTAGCAAATGCCCTCATTAGTCATGGCACCCTAGTCATAAAATACCTATCTATGGTATATATGACAACTCTGTACTTTTGCAATTTTGGAGAAACATTTAATATGATGGGTTTCTGGCTATACTCTTCTCGGTATGGCACCCCAAGGTTCCACGACACTCGGTTTGGGAACGCCTGATTTATAAAATTAAGAGCACAAAAATGTAATACTGCAAATTGATAAAAAGTAGTTACGGGGATACGTAAGTAGCACTGTCGCATTTAGGTTAGATTAGGTTTGTCGCATTAGCCATCCTAAAGGAAACAAAAGTGTCCCATATGCGCCAGTGATAAATTTTTCTATAAATATAATTTAAATTCTATTTCTTCGATGCAAACTTAGTTTAGCAATAATTAATAAATGCATTCAATCTTTATTTTCTCGCTGTCAACATGCAATTAATATGGTCGAAAACTTCCTAAATGAGACAAACGTATTGGAAATTGCATTGCATTTAGGCACATTGACCTTACTGGTAGTATTTACTAACAAAGTTTGAAGAATACCAGATTTGAAATAATTATCATATAGACTGTTTCAAAAAATACAATATCACCAACACTTTAGATCAATATAAAATTGCTACAATTGCTAGAAAGCTCTCATGCCTTAGCTCTTAATATCCAACTTACCCTGTCACGGTCAAAGCCATCTGCCCGATCAATATTCCAATCGCTTTCAGGCTCGCTTTTCTTTTCAGATCTTCCTTCCCTAGACCAATCTGTTTCTCGTCTGTTATCTCGTTCACGATCAGAAACACTTCTTTCTCGTTCTAGCTTCCTGTCTCGCTCTTTATCACTTTTGGATACCTTGGCATTTTTTTCATCACCATCTCTGCTAAAGAAAGCAAAGCGAATTCACTGCCAGAAATCCTTTATGAACAAACATCAGAAGATAGAAAATTTACACATAAAAAATAAATTTAAAAAAATTGGTTCGATAAATTTATTCACTGAAGATTATGAAAATTTTTACGAAAAGTTATATCAATCAAATATGCAAATAATTGCCATAATTCAGTGAAAGAGCGTAGAATAATTTTTTCACTAATGTTCATAATAAAGAATCATTTAAAACTTTTCTTTTTGTTTTAAAGAAATTACTGGAGTGGTCTTAAGCTATTCAGACAGGACAGTATTGCTTCTATAGATTCTAGCATTTTGCATTAAATCAGAAGCCTATAGCTGTATGAAAAATACAGTTACATTTTAACAAGCATTAGTCAAACAAGAAAAAGCAACGCTTGTGATGACAAGCGTTATTTAGAAATTCTTAAATTTCAGCTGTTGCCAGTTACTATTTACTCAAGTCAGAAACTAAACACCCAACATACAATTCAAATTGTTGAAGTGCTTTCTATGATTAGGTTTAAATATTTTTCAACTACTATAAATGTTAAGGATTAAGAAGTAACTAATTTAATAAAAGGAATATAGTAATTTTGAAAAATTGAACATACCTTTTATCTTTTTTCTGACTCACAGGAGATTCTTCATCATCACTGAAGACTAATTTTGCACTAAAAGAATGATTAAAACCATTATAAATTACAATTTGCAGCTAAGCAACTCAATCTAAAACTAAGACTGAACAGATAGAGTCTTTTAAAATGCAAGCAAAAATATACACAATGGTTTCTATAACACAATGGTTTGCTGCTTATTTAATAAATAATTCTGTGAAAAGTACAATTTCGAAGCTAGGAATTTTGTTCGTTTTCATCGATTAGAATTTGGTAAAGGGTTCATTATAATTAATTGCAATTTTGTGAATGGTCCGAAAACAGACCTCAATTTCCTTGGCACTTCCTTCTGACCTAATGTTTCCCTGCTTATATTTGATTTTTAATTATAAACATTAAACCATCACACAAACTAAAATATACATAACACACACATAAAATTGAAAAACTGCAGGATCAGAATAGTGGGTTGTGAGATTAGAGTAATCATCAACACTCATTTCACCAATATCATCATCTGGCAGTAACTGTGAATTTATTTAAAAATCAACACAGAATTTTCAAAAATTTAATCTTAAGGGAAAGTATGCATTAAGCGAAAGAAATGCTATCTAATCACAAATGATAATTTCATTTCCATCTTTTAATGATGGAGAAAATTACAAAAGGTCAAAAAAGGGGATTGAGATTTCAGTAATCATAACCACTAATGCAGTAATTGCCAAAATTCTGGAAACCTTTGGAAACAGTATTTTTGCGACCAGATGGCTGGGTAATCCTATTTTATTTTAGAGAGCAATATTTAAAAAATTATGCATCAATGGAAAGATAATTTTATGAAAAATATAATGCAGAGATTGAATTAATGCAGGCTGTATTAATTAGAGGTTGTTGCCGATTTGCATGCGCTTAACAAGTCTGGGCTATTTCAAAGGGCATTCCAGAAATTAAATAATTCATGGGCGACTCTCAATGCAAATAAAGCAATCAAATGGCTGCCTCAGACAAGTGGGTTGTGAAAGTAATCATTAATACTCATTTTATTAACATCATCACGTGGCAGTAATCACTCTGATTTGCAAATTTTTTGTACTACATAACAACTTATATCATCAATATCATTTAGCAGTTATTGCGGGTTATAAGAAAGAAAAAAAACACTTTGGAAAATTTTGCTGATTACTGCTATACCAGAGGCTAATTGCAGACAAAAAATGTACAATTCATAGTGTAAATGAAACAATCAAAACTGCTACCTCAGAAAAGTGGGTTGTGAAATAAAGTAATCATTAATATACTCAGTTCACTAACAACATCATTTGGCAATAAGCACTTTGATTTTCAAATTTTATCACCGTATAATTCCGAAAAAGCCCCCCCATCTCCGATTATCATGGGGCAAAAAAGTAAATTTTCAGTGAAAACCAAAATTCCGTCCCCCCCCCCTCCCCATCCCATAATATCAAAGAAATCCGATTTTAGTTGCCCTCTCTCTTTAGAAACTACGTAGAAGTCGATCAGGGTTGCCAAATTTTTCCGCCAGCGAGCAGTCAAAAAACATCTGGAAAAATAGCCAAATAAGTGAGCTTTTAATCAATAGGGGGGAAAAGTAGCCCGATTTGCGCACTTTTGCCCCATGGAGCCAAGGTAGGAGGAGGAAAGCAGCTGCGCTCCAAAGACTCAACCAATCAGCGAGCAGTTGCATCGGAACGCCGTTACCCTGCATCAATGCACATGTGTTTGAGTGAGCCATTTTAGGTTAGCATTCAGCTGCTATTTCTAAGAGCAACTTTTCTGTCAAAATGCTGCGCTTGTTGAGCTGTACTGTGTAAAAAAAGTGAATGTCATAGCAAATTTAATTATTAGTATTATCTGCATTAAATGTATTCTCATTTACTATATATTTTTTAGGAAAAATAAAATAAAAGCGTGTTAATCCTATTACAAAATCGGGTATAGAACTTCCGATTATCCCCCATTCTATAATGCTATATATAAAGTTTTTGCCGAAATTCCGATTTTCCCCCCATGGGGTAAAAGGCAAGACTTTTTCAGGGGGGAAAAAGGGTGGGGGGATTTTTTGGAATTATACGGTATGTTACATAACCACTTATTTCATCAATATCAGCATTTAGAAGTTATTGTGGATCATAAAAAGAAAAAACATACATTCACTCTTTGGAAAATTTTGCAAACTAAACCAGAGGCCAATCGCGGCCAAAAATGTACAATTCATTAACACATCGACTGCCGACACGCTAACCTTCCAGCGCCTTTCCCAGTTTCAAGGTCTCCAGATGATAGTTTAATTTAATCACTTCACATTACAATCTTTCTAAAAATGTATTAAAATTTTAAAATAAGTTGGCAACTGCGAGATAATTTTTGATTTGTTTTTTAAAGTTCACCTGCTGCGAGTTATCTCTTAATTGGCAGTCAAGGTGTTAAAAATGCAAGTATAGCAATCAAATGGCTGCCTCAGAAAAGTGGGTTGTGAAAATAAAGTAATCATTAATACTCATTTTACTAACATCATCATTTGGCAGTAAGCAAATTTTATTATATTACATAACCACTTATTTCATCTGTATCATCAATCTGCAGTTATTGTGGGTTATATGAAAGAAAAAACATACATGCACTCTTTGGAAAATTTTGCAAACTGAATAGTGCTATACCAGGTTAACTGCAGCAAAATATGCACAATTCATAAATAGCGTAAATGAAACAAACTGCTGCCTCAGAAAAGTGGGTTGTGAAATAAAGTAATCATTAATACTCATATTACTAACATCATCATTTGGCAGTACACACTTTGTAAATGTATAACATTATAAGTTTTAAAATTGACAAACATTTTGCACCAGCTGGTACACATATAATATTTCACATAATTCAATTTTAAAAATATCGAAGCAATTTTTCTTTATCACAAATTCAACTTTAACAGTCAAAAAGCCTACTTGTAATCAATTTCTCCGTGAGATGTGGCCCAAGTGTCTTGAGTATCATTTTGTAAGATTTCATCAAATCCTTTCAAAGCTTTCTCAGTTATGATTGCAGCGGGACGCTGATAAGCTTCCTCTTCTGCAAGTGGTCGAACAGGCTGGGGCCGCCTACAGTACAAAATGCCAATTAGCGACAAAACATCAATTGGAGCCATATTGGCTGTTTCTATACAGCCAAGATTTTTTTTCTTTGTAATAAATGAAATAAAACAATGGTTGATAATTTGTAGACTTTAAAATTTTCAAGGACTTCCTAGAAAGCTTTCTTTTTCCGTTTTCAAAGACAAGACATAGAATGATATTTTATTTATTTTTCTTTATTAGCTCTAGGGGTGATTGGAATTAGGAAAAATTTCCTGAAACTTTGTATAATAATTAAAATTGTAAAATTAATTGTAAAAATTGTGTATTTTGGGGGAAGGGGGATGTTGTATTGTACAATTTCTGCACGGCTGAAATTATATTAAGACACTTCAAAATAACACTGAACAGCTCTTTTTAGGCATTCATAACAAATCTTGGATTATGACTATTATCTTAACCCTTTCACTATGAGGCTGCAACAATACTAGTCCCAGTTGCGCAAATATTATTAGCATAAATATGGTATGATGACAAGATATTCCCTAAAGTACTATACCTATACTAGTATAAATTTTGTTTTACAGCAAAAATATAGCACTAATGTGTTTGTCAACTAAAATAAAATAGCAGGAAAATGGGATAAAGGTGCATTAAATTCTTTATAAGTCCCCCGTAGTCAAAAAGTTAATTAACATTTTCTTGGAAAAGAGTAAGCTTTTATTTGGGATTACATGGTACATCATGTAAAAAGGATGAAAAGGAAAGTTATTTATATTTTATTTGGAGGGAAAAAATGTATACAATGTTATGCAAGATACTAAAATGTGCCTTTCTCTTAAATGCCACCCCCCCCCCCCCCCCCGATTCAGTTTACATCAATGTTGGTCCAAAATAGTTTTAGGGACTAAAAACCTTTTTAACTCATAGTGACTTTGCGAGATAACGAGAAATAAGGTCATAATTAGGACTTCTGCAGCGAACGTTTGAAGGCCTATTTCCAAGGAATAAGCCCCACTTCTAGCAAAAAATAATGAGGTCTGGACCCCCAAATGACAATCTGCTGTACTCATTTTGAAACACAAAATAACAATAATGCTACAATTTCAGTGAAATAATAGTTTGAACAGTTCTATACAACATATTACTATATAGCTAGCAAATTTCTACTTGCCTGTTCTCGGAATATGGATATGGCTGACGAGCATTCTGCTGCTGAGGTGGTGGAGGAACATTAGAATAATTTGAAGGATAACCTGAAGGGTAATTATTTCTTCCAAACATCTGAAATTAAGATATATATTTAATATGCAACAGATATATGCAAAGTTTTTCTTTTCCCCCCACATAACAAACACCAACAAAACAAAACCGAATTATGAATATTAATTACCACAGAAGTATTTACAATGAACATAACTAAAGATTCAAATTTTAATTTTACATTGAAGGTTTCATTTTTATAGTTTTATGCATACATAACTACAAAAAATTTCAATTATTGGGTTAACATTTAATAACACTTCTATATTTATATATATAAAGACGCTTACGACTTTTTAAAATAATAAACGACTTACAAATGAAGGCATCATCCCACGAAACTGTGGTGGCGGATGAATATTAGATCCAGGTCCCATTTGTGTACCAATACCAGGACCATGACTGAGGGATGGCACAGGACCAATGGGTGGACCACCAGGTGATGAGGTTGAAGAAACGCTGCCAATGCTGCCAGATGGAATATTTCCTCCGCGAGAGGTTGAGTAAGGACGCTGGTCTCGTGAAGGAAGAGGCTGTGCTTCTGAGGAAGCCTGGGGACCGTTCACGCCACTGCCACTGCTCTGTTGCTGGCCTCCTGCCGATCCAGCAAGTGGCTGTTGTTGAAGTGTCCCTCGTCCCCAGCTGCCTTCCGCTGCAAATAAAAAACAAATATTGCTTTAAAATAAGAGCATATGGAGGGATACTGTATATGAGAAAAGAACGTAAAAGATCCTACATTATACAATGAAAATATCACATAAATAAAGTAAAAGACTATTAAGGGCAAAACTTAAAATGTGGCACAAGATCTTTCAGACATTTAAACAAAACTGCAATATGGGGGGGGGGGCAGTTTTTTCTGCTATGAAACCCAATCACATGTGGCTTGATTTTTACCCAATTGTTACTCTACCAAAATAAAGAAATTAGAATTCAACACATCTCAATAAAAGGGTTGATTTAAAAAGCAATTGAGTAAAATAATTTTATATTTGCATTTTCATTGGAATACAATGATCAACATTAATAATTACTAGCATAAATTTGAAGCAAGTTAAAAACAATTAAACAAATTTCCTTATTTTAGGGATGTTTTGCAAATGTCCAAAATTCTGGTATTAAAATTTAAAAATTTACAGAACACCCCCCAAAACAATGACCCCTCAAAATCAGCCAAGCAGTAGGTCGTGCCCAGGCACTCCAGATATTAAGCAATAAACAAAACATAGGTTCTGCATAGAAATTTATACATTGAAAACAATTTAATTATTCTTTTGGATTCAATGGTCTAATAAACATTTGAAAATTCCATAGACTTCTGAACATGGACGATTCTTTGTATCCATTTGTCTAAGCCATTTTGAGACAAAATAAAACAGCTTTCTTGTTGATATTTTCCCCTCTTCCTTTATTATGGAAATCATGACCAACCTTAAAAAAATTTCTGAACAAATAGACACAAGTTTCCAAATTCCCATGATTTCGGAACAGAATCCCCCCTGGGTTTAAAAGGCTTTACTCGCATAGACAAACTAATATTTAAAGGTTAAATGATACGGATAATAGGAAATTTGAGCATACTTTGAGGTCTTAGACTTGGTCCTGGTCCATATTGAGTATCTGCACTGGATTTCTGGTTGCCTTCTGTTGGTACATCGCCACCAGCTAACTTGGGGAATTCCTGAGGAAAAAATGGCGACTGCTGGCCCAAGAAGTTCTGTTCTCGACCACCATCCTCTTGGTTTGATGTGACACTGCTCCATGTTTTGTTTACTCCAGATGTTGCAACTGTGTTTGTTGAACTTGTCTACAAAATTGCATTTAATTAGTTAAAATTAAGAAAAAAATTTAAAAATTTATGATAAATGTGTTTTTTTTCCCCGAAAAGAAAAATAACTTATTTTTTTAAGCAGTAAATTGTCATGATATAGCTCCATATTTCATTTATCATCATTTGGACAATTTGAGAAACATTTGCTTTTCTTCAGTGTTAATTTTATATTTTACACTATACAATATGATCAACAAAATTGAAGTTTAAAACTTTTTAATATTTGCATGGATTGTAAATTACACAGGAAAGAAAAAATTGGTTTACTTTTTACCAAGTTGCTGGTGCACTTTAAACTACATTATTTTGATTAAATTTGCACTATTATTATTAATTATAAGTAGGGTTGCAAGTTTGTCGCAGAAAAAAGAGTGCGAAATTTGCGGGACATTCGCACAAATTTTGCGAAATGTTCGCAAGAACACAAATATAACAAAATATAGCAGATCAACAATGAAAGTTATTCTTCATCCTAAAAAATAGGGATATTTTTAAAAATAGAAGGACTATTAACTTCGTTAAAAGCATTTAAATATTTGTAGACTAGGAGCAAAAACTCAGCAAACATTAAAAAATTTTTAGGCTAATTGGCGAAATCTGTTCATTCAAAAAAACAAGTTTGAATTTTTTATTGGCACAAGTTTAGAGCCTTTTTAGACACTTTGGGTGCTCAGATTTTATCCTTGGTTTCTGAAATTAAAAAATATCGAACATTTTGCGAGTGAATAATTACAAAAAATAAAGAAAAGAAAAATTCGCGGAATTTAGGAAAAAGCTCTAAAATTCGCGAAAATCATAGCGGGAATTCGCGGCGCGACAAACTTGCAACCCTAATTATAAGCATTAGAAAAGTATTATTTTAAATGTGTTCTTTAAAAATTTCACGTATTATGGTAAAGTTTATATCGGGAAATAAAAACAGCTTTCATGAACATCTTTTATTACAATTAATTGAACATAAAACTTCAAAATAATCCATGGGTAACATGCCCTTGCAAAAAACGAGTATAACTGAGAAGATTTGGAAAAAATTAGAATTCAATAAGAACAGTTTAATTGAGAATCAATTTTTGCACCTGCTGTGATTCACATTTAAGATTTAAACATAGTACAATGTGGTGTATTTTTATTGACATGATTCAAGCAAATGCTAAAAAATAGGGCCTTTGATTACATTTTAGGGCTTTTATTTACTGAATAAGGCCTTTAGAGGAGTCTCTATAAACCATGGGAACCCTGATTATGTACATATTAAAAATAAATTAATATATAAAAATTAAAGTTTTAAGAAGTTTATAAGGAATATTTAAGTTGGAAGTTATATAGACATCGGTTTGCCAAAATTTGAATATCAAACTAAAAACATAAATTATACTTAATAAAAGTATAGCAGTATAGTAAAAGTAGCAAAAATAAGAGAACATGGTGCCATTTCATGGGGAGAAAGAGGAGGAATTTTTATATTGGCATGGAATAATAACCATCACAAAACGATACTGACTAAGCCATCTGGTTTTTCCATACCCCAATTTTAACAAATAGAATCTTTTAATCATTCTTCCATTAAAGATCAAGTTATTGTTATAGCCAGAGTGTGAAGGGGAGAGGGGGGGACTTGAAAATTCATATTTTCAGCCAGTACCCAACACATATTAATTTTTTGAATCTAATAAATATTTTCATATGAAGCCATTAACATAGAACATTAGTTATCAACCTGGGGGTTGCACTTACTGAAGGGGGTAGTCATCTGACACCCCCCAAAGAAAACACATTTTTAAATTTAGTTTCCCAACTTTAAAAGCAATTTTTAAAAGATCAGATTTTTCAACACTCATTCACTCAATTGTTTATATGTTTGCTCATTTATTCACTTTTTCACTTATTATTTCGTTGATTCAATTTATTATTCATTCCATTCAATAGCAATTTAATTCAAAGGAAACCTAATCAGATTGAATAAATTATTTTGATCGGATTAACTTTAGTGTTATTAATTTGAATTTGATTAAAAACAATTTGAGTAATTTAGTCTACATCAATCTGAACTAAAAGAACCTTTTTTTAACTACAATACTATACAACTATACAAGTTAGTTATTAACTTTAGTCATAGTCTGCAATTTAATGTATTTAGACTGTAATCAATCCTAATAGAATTTTAGTGACATTACTTTAGTTGATTGAAAACTCCCAGGGCTAATGAGCAACCTGGTGGTGCTTGGTTATTTCAGTTTTTCTGAGGAGACTCAAAGAAATTTTATTAACAAGAACCTATGACGATTGTGTCCAACATTTTAAAAGAAAAAAAGTGGCACAAGCAAAATAGGAAAAGAAATCCTGAAATACTAATAAAAACAGGCTGTCAAAAAAAAAAAAAAAATCTGACCAACAATGATATAAAAGTTTATCATTGTTCGTTATAATTTTTTTATATAATTCAGTTCAACATCCAGGTGTTGTCGAGTTATTCTGGGATAAAAATGCATTTCTGAATACAATGGTCAAATAATTGAAATCATTAACAATATTTCTAACAGTAGACAAGGACCCAAAAAAGCCGCGAGAGGACAATATTAATTTTTTTCCAGAAAGAGACGGTATTGATCCGATCTTTGATAGTTGAGGACCAAGTAAGATTTTATTGTAAACGAAATGCAATGTCTAAAAGTGCTATTTTTATACCTTACCAGACTTGAAACCTACTGCTACAAACATTTCTTTACAACAATCACCAATATTGTTTTTAAAATGCTTTAACTTTAATTTGAATTCTTTTTTACTAATCATGAAGAATATTTAAATAAATAAGTTTAAGGAAAAATTATAATAACCAAGGTGAAGCTTACCTTCTGAGACGTTTGTGATAGTGAAGAGGCTGGCTGCGATTGCGGTGATTGCTGCTGATTTCCATTGGTCTCTTCTGTTTTGCCTTTTTCTTTGGTGGTACTGCCCCATCCTTGACCTCCACTTGGTACTAAACTTATATTAGGATTGTTACCACTGTTTTCACTCTTTAGACTTGGTAAATTAGCAGGAGGAGGCATACGGCGACCAGTGCCGACTTTACCCAGTGATTGTAATCCATGTTTAGGTTGAACTGAAAATTTAGAATTTTTATATTAAAAAATGATTTTAACTTCAATATTAACAACAATAACTTTAAAACAATAATCTTACCTGTTGCTTTGGGGTTTTCTAGACTTTTTCCCTTATAAAGGCTATTTATGTCCAACTGTACGTACTTGGCCCTTCCTTTCTCCGCCTTTGCATTTAGCCCCGAAACTGCAGACATGCTGATCAGAAGAAGTCATTGAGTACAGAGCACTGCACCCAGGGAACGGTCCGCTCCCTATAAAACGCAAGAGTGAAAAAATTTTAGAAATGGAATAAAAATGCATAAGAGTGTCTGCCTTTATATTTATTATCATATGTAAACAAAGGGTAATAATGTTGACAAAACTGAAAATGCAGAAATATGACTTTAGAAAAAATATCATGTAAGAGGTTTAGAAGATATGAATATGTTACATGGGAGGGAAGATTTAGCTCTTCCTCTCTCTGTATAATGTTTTGTGGTCAAATGTAGATAGGATTTTTTTAATTCTGAAGAAAAAAAAGTATTTGAATCAAGTATACAGCAGAGACTTCAAACTTAAATCAACAATTTCTCATTTTGAGCTCAATACATTTGTAACAAGCTGCATGTGTCTAATAATTTTTCTTGCTGATATCTTGAAATACAGCAATAAATATGGTGTACAGACTCCAACCTTTTCTACATTACATTAACAAAAGCATTAAAACTGATATTAATCAAGTGTTCATGCAGTTATTTTTCATATTGACAGAAAGGGTTCAAAACAATCTTGCAAGAGTTGTACGCAAAATGTCAATTGACACTGTATTTCTTCAAATACAAAGAGGGGTAAATAGTTTTGTGAAAAATCAAATTTAAATATACAGTGGTAAAAAAAGTTTACTTTTTTGCTGCTTATTTAATAAATAATTCGGCAAAAAGTAACAGTTGGTAGCTCACAAAGCAAAGATTTTTTCCACATCTATTTAAAATGCTATTTTTCTTCGACAAATTTATATCCTTTTGAAATAGAATTATGCATTTTCCAGTTGACTTGACAAAGCGTGCATGAGATAGAATGGGAATGGTATGGCATATAGGCCAGTTATTAAAGGGGTCAAGGTGCATGCATTTCATTGCTTTTAATGTAATAGAAAGAGTTTAACACCCTTTGATTTCCATAAACGTTAGCGCATTATGGCTTGATTTTCCATTTAAACTTGAAGCTGATTGTATTATTACTTGAATGGTGACGAAATTACAAAATTTTGTCATTTCAGCATACATTTTACTAGTATTAAACATGCATTTTTCGCTCTTTATGTAGCAAGCAATAATGATTCACTTTATTTTCATTTATTTAAGAAATATTCTCGGCAAAATACAAAAATGAAATAACAGATTAGTTTCTAGTTTGTGTCTACGGGACACAAACTAGACTTAGGTTATATCACATTATACGAATTAGGATTACACTTAATATAATACATGCACTTAATTAAATTAAACTAATTAAATGGATTAAATTCATTTACTTTGCATTAATTATCTCAATTTTAATTTCAATGTTGTAATAAGCATAAGCTGTGCAATGAAGTAAATAATTTTTAAAAAAAAATCTACGGTTTTGTGTACATTAGGTAGCATTTAAAAACATAGGGATAAAATAATATTATATTTACAATAACAACTCGAGCACAAAACTAAGAAATCTCAAAACGTTATAATACAAATCAAAGTAAATAAACATTACGCCGGTTATGAACGCCATTGAATATGATCTTTTTTAAATCTGCTTAACCACTAAATAACGTAAATTCTTCATCCAACTAAAAATGCAGCACACAAAGCGCATTTATAGCACAAATGTTAACTAATCAGATGGGCGTGTTAAGATCTCTGTAACGGCATCGTTTAAATGTCTGTACTATTATAATTGTTACATAATATACCAAAACAATAATAAAAACATTAATTAAAACACACCGACAAATAAATACAAACTCGGAATTCGAATAATCACCAGTTCCACTATATGAAGATTTCAATGACAACGTAAGCCTAATATGGTGAAGGATCATACAATGAAAACACAACAAACTACAGATCGTACACTTCAATACGAAATGTTAAAGGCGTAAAATTAAACAATTTTGGTGGTCTGGATTAATCATGCATTTTGCATAGACCATCTCAAAAAATAACAAAAACAACAAAACGGAGGAAAACAAAGCTTGAATTGCGCAGTATCAACCTTTGTTAACGCAAGTATTTCAGCGTTTGCATACTTTCGAGCAACAAATGATAGTCGTATCAACATTACTGTACTTTAATATTTAAAAATAATAGACAAATCAAAACAAAAACAAAAAAAAATGTCTTGGCGCAGAAGTATTTTCAACTCAGCTTCAAGCCGCAATTAAATTTACAAAGGCGTTTTAATATTTAGGAAAAATATAAAAATAGTCACTTACCTCGGTCCGTCCAAATGGGTTATTTTATAAATAAAGAACGGTAATGTTTTGTTTGAGGTGCAAGGGATGGATGGCGGCGGATTGTGACAAGTGTTTAAAAAAGGTCCAATTTCCGAGGACCTCTCCAAAATGGCGAACAACAACTCTCTTTTCTCCCGTAAGCGTTTAATAACCTGTGAGATGACGTCATGGGAAGAGCCCTTCCCATAAGCCCTTGACACTTTCAATGAGAAATCAGCCACAAATTTAAAATTTAATAAAAATTTCAATTTCTTTTAAATTACAGCTTTCTTTTCATAAATTTAACGTGGTTAGAGCTAGTACTAACAACAGAGTCAATCGAAGAAACTTGGAAAAATTGAATAATGAATCTTAAATACACATTTCCAGAAAGTAACACTTTACAAAGATTGTGTCAAATAATTAGCGAACAACAAAAAATTAAATAATTTTATCTTTTTACTTAAATTTGATATAAAAAAGGAGCAATCTCTTTTAGGTGGTTCTTTTATCTTCCTCCACCTCCACTGAGCAAAGCTCAGCAAGCTTCACAGTCATAAAAGGGTTTTAATATTCAAGTTCAAAAGAGAAGGAAAGAGTAAAAAATTCTGCATTTTTACAAATGAAAATGCGTCATTTTAATCTATAACTGACACTAATTTTATAAGTTTATGCAGTCAAAATAAAAAGAAGTTATTTTGGATCTAAATGTTTTTTCTTTACATCTCCATCATCCTGCCCTGGAGCCGAATAACTGTTTAGAAGAAGCTTTCAGCATCAAATCTAGAGTTTTTACAATCATTTACATTTGTTTTTGAGCATTAACTCATTCTTGAACATTGGAGTACTGTAATGTCTAGAATGACATCTGACGTTCCGGTTTTAAGTATCGTCTGCTAGAACCAAGGAGGCGAGAGGCTCCTCCTCGGCTAGAACCGGATAACACACTTTAATTAGAAGCGATGAGAAAAAAAAAACCTCCTCTATGAAGTAAATGAGTACTTCTTCTTTTGCAAGAGTGCCCTGCTGCGTTATGGTCAAAATATAATTTGAAATTTACTTTCTTTCTGACAAGGCATTATCCTTCCGCTACGGCAAAAGTCATGACAAAAGGGTAAATCTTTCTGTACGCTAAATTTGTTTGTAAATGACATAGTAACTATGAGAGAAAAATAAATGTTTTTAAATTAATCATGTGAAATGTCAGAAATCGGAAAGTGATAATTTGTATTTTGGTATAAATAAACCTTATTGTGCAGATTATATTTCAGCATTTAGTTTGCCCTCCATAACTATGATCACTTGATTGACAAGTTATGATCGTTTGATTCCAAAACCAACGACTCAACTGCAGTAATTTATAATTTTTTGTTTTATCATCGCAATAATTTCGTTTAATTGCTCTACTTCAACTTAAATTAGGCGGTAAATAGCACTCCAGTTAACTATGTAGCTTAATGCCATAGTTAGCAGAAGATGACATATCTGTCACGTGACTTGTAGATGCACTGTGAGAAATTTCTCAATATAAGATTCTTTTTTATTCTCTTCCCACCTTATACATACGAAACGATCTATTCCTTCATTTTGAGCAATTCGTGCTTCGTATATATATTTTAATTTCATAGATTTTTTTGTTTTGAAGCATTGTCTTCCAGGTAATAGAAACTGACCGAATCTGAAAAACAAACTATGAAATCTTCAGCGAAATCAGATGTATAGTTTTTAAGTTTATTAATTTTATGTATACTAGTATTCTTTTATACATACATGTAGCAAAGGAGAAAAATGAAACACATAATTTAAAACTTACTGCGCCGTAGAAGCTCACATGGAAAAAAAAGAAAAAAAAAATTTTTTTTTTTAAATATATAATTCAATCTTATTCTTCATTTCCAAATTTTTAATAATATTGTCATAAAAATTCCCTAATATGGGGCGTGAAAACTCTTTCAGCGTTACGTATCAATGGACCTTACGCGATTGGCGTCATGAGAGGCATCAACGCATAAAAGGCTTCTTTTCATAGTGTTTCTCTTATAAATGTTCAAAACAAAGAACGATGCTGTCATTTACTCTGAAATTCTTCGTTTTTAAAAGTATTCTTCAGATTTTAAGTTTATTGCCTACCGCATCAGAAAATCGGGGAAAATTCGTATTTTTTATCCCTTTTTCTCATCGCTTTGAAAATATATTGTCAAATGTGTATAAAATCTGCTTATGTTCAGAATGCATACAAATATCACTTATTACGAGATAAAACGCTATTCTATACCTTACAATGCCAATCATTAACAAACTGATGAATGTCGAAAGCAATAAACACTACCTCCAGCCGGAGCGCAGACGAATTAAATACCCCTGCCGTTACTACACCGCGCGTTAAGGTCCATTGAAAAGCTCCTATATTCTGCCCAAATTAACTATAACGAGAATGAATTATAACTTTTGGATTTTTTCAGCTTCTTCAAGCCTTTCCTTAATCCAAAGTATATTATAGTTAGCCGCGGTTCTTTTTTTTACAATTTGCTAATAAAAATTGAATAATTTGTTTAAATTTTTATTTTTATACCATTTGAAAGAAGAAATTTCGCTGTCCCAGATGAAGTTTGCCATTTGGGTTGAAGTTCGATTTTTGAAAAGTTAATTAGAACAAGAAATATAACAGAGGTGGAATTCTTTTTTTTCTTGCAAGGCCGAATTCAGGCTGAGTACTTGAACATCTCCATTCAGTGGCGTAGCACCGGGTGTCCCCCGGTCATGACCGGGAAAACAATAAATATTTAAAAGCTCCATATAATAAACCAAATGCCTTGAACTGGATTTTTTTTCTATCATTTCTTTTTCTAATTTTTAACTCAGCAGAGTGTTTCCTTACAAAAACATATTAAAAGTGGTTTTTAAACACTAAACACACCATTGCCATTGAATTTTATAACGCCCATGATACGAATGGTATTTTCTCCCTACAGTGAACAATTTTGTAATTTCTCGCCTATGAATCACCCATTTCATGAGTCAGTTACACATTGATTTTCAACTAAATCCAGCTATCAACACTGAGCTAAATTACTATCTAGGGAATTCTTGATGAAGAGTTGTTTTGCCTGTATCAAAGTGATAAAATATCATGATACAAATTATGAACACTATTAAATATCTAATTAAATAACATTTTTCTTTTTTGAGATTAATCAGGGTTCATAGTCAAATAGCAAAAAAAAATTTCCATGAATTTCCCAGGTAGATCCCAAAGCAGAATTCCAGGTTAACGTTCCAAGTAAAAATATTTATTAGCAAATGCACTACTTGTACAAATAAAATATTAAGATAAAACTAAAAAAAGTTGTTAAATACGCCCGCCATAACGCTTTATACATACTATTATATTAACCTCCTATTAAAAAATTCCACAGATGCTCATTAAGATAACAAACTTATACTATAGAATTTCAAAAGCAAAATTTTATGACACAATACACAAAGCTTTTATACATTTGCATCCATCTTTTATTATTTTTTTGTAATTTAAATTTTAGAAAGCTAATTTAAAATATAAAACATAAAATATAAAGAATAAATAAAATAAAATAAAAATTAGGATGATCCCAGTGGGGACAAATCAGCTTTTTAACTCTATAATAACGCATGAAAACAAATATTTAAAGAAATGCTGATGTAGGCACTTTTATTGCATGCCAATATAATAAACACCATTATATAAAGAAAAAACCTATATAGGAAAAGGAAGGCGAGTTAACTGAGGATCTGAAATCGCGACGAGCGTAGGTTTCCTCGAAGGGGTCTGTGGTAGGGGAAAAAAATCCCTGACTTTTCCAGGTTTTGTCAAAAATTTACACTTTTCCCTGATTTTTGCAAAGGATATCAATTTCCATGACTTTTCCAGGATTTCCATGATTTCTAGGTAGAGTATGAACCCTGATTAATGCTTCTTTTGGTTCAAGGATGTAAAACTTAAAACTGAAACAAAAAGCAGAAGTTATGCCATTTATTGTGACAATTTGGAAGTAACTAGACGTTATATTGTCCAATTGGGTTTTTATATTGAGCAAACATTTGAATTCATCGATTTAATTATCAATCGAACATCTAATCAATATGGATGAATCAAGGCCGTATCCAGAGGGGGTGCCCACGGGCCCAGGCATCCCCAAAAATTTTTCGCAATGCAGCATATATTCCTCCTTGAAACTTGCCTCAACATAAGTGTTTAAAAGTCAGCCCCCCCCCCCCCCCGAAAAAAAATTCTGGCTATGGTCTTGGGATGAATAGCATTAGGACTTTTCTCGATTAGAACAAATAAGAAATCCATTTGATATTTTGCACCAGTTTTTTGTGAATGTGTCTAACTCAGACTCCCTGGCATTACAGCCCTTGAACTATGGCCTCCCTAACAATTTTCTTCCAAAGCCTTGTCTTTCACCTTTTCTTTGCAGTTTTTGGACTTTTAGATTTTTAAAGTTTTGCTGCACCTTGTCTAACCATCTTTTAACTGGCCTCCTCTTTTCCTTTGGCCCTGGCATTGTCCATTGAAAATCTTCTTAGTGCCTCTGTTTTCTTCCATACTTTCAAGGTGTCCCAGCCCATTCTATTCTTTTTGTTTTTACATAATTAATTATATCTTTTCTTTTAAATAAATTTTCAATTTTGGAATTATATCGCTTCCTCCAAAGAATGTGTCTGATATGCTTTTACCCATGCTACTCCTATTATTCAAAGATTTACTTAATATGTTGTAAGATATTAAGCGGTTTCTTTATTTGTAGCACACATTTTTGTTTTGGTATAAAATCATCATGTATATATATAGAGAAAGGGTCTAAAGTTAAGGGCGAGATGATGGGATTCACTTCCAAATTTCTCAGATCCCCTCCGAAATAATAATATAATGAAAATGCATTTTGCACTACTTTTATCGTTGATTTTTGTTAATTTTTTCTGTTCAATAAAATAATCAGCAAAAAAATATTAGGGTCTTATGTACACAACTGTACAAAGATTTCAAGCTTTAATCTTGATATGATAATTAATAGAGCTGATGATATATTTCTGTTGTCATGTGATAAGTAGGGTTGCAAGTTTGTCGCGGAAAAAATAGCGCGAAATTCGCGGGACATTCGCGCAAATTTCGCGATATGTTCGCAAGAACACAAATATAACAAAATATAGCAGATCAACAATGAAAGTTATTCTTCATCCTAATAAAATATAGGGATATTTTTAAAAATAGAAGGATTATTAACTTCGTTAAAAGCATTTAAATATTTGTATTGACTAGGATCAAAAACTCAGCATACATTAAAAAATTTTTAGGCTAGTTGGCAAAATCGGTTTATTATTGTTACTGCTTTCAAAAAACAATTTTGAACTTTTTATTGGTGCAAGTTTAGAGCCTTTTTTAGACTTTGGGTGCTCAGATTTTATCCCTTTTTTCTGAAATTTTTAAAAAATCGGACATTGCGCGAATGAATAATTACAAAAAATAAAATAAGAAAAATTCGCGGAATTTAGGAAAAAGCTCTAAAAATCGCGGAAATCATCGCGGGAATTCGCGGCGCGACAAACTTGCAACCCTAGTGATAAGTCATAAATCAACAGAAGTAAAATTTTCAAATTAAAATTGTAAGAAATTTGTACATGATAAAAGGGGAGGGGTGCTACGGAGATTGCAACAACCTTTTTATTTCCATGTAACTTGATGAATTTTTTAATTAACCCCCTCATGCATTTGAGCCTCATTTATGTGTTTACAAATTTTTACTTCAAAATGTTATTCAGATACGCATTTGTGCTGCAATTTGCACGTAGTTCTTATTTAGACTCCAAACAGTTCTTGGAAACCACACAAGGTTTTACTGGCCAATCAAGGTAGTTCAAAGAATATGACCTCTTTGGAAGTCCATGGATGACTCCTCAAGAAAGAAGTTAAAATCTCATTTTCATGTCATTGTTTGTTCATTTGGGAGAGTACATTACATTACTGGAAAGGTTGGTATTACTTTATTGCTTCTTACACCTTATAAATGAAGTTTGAATATTTGGTTTTCCTATGTTCATTATTACAGTCGAACCTGTTTATCTCGAACCTGTCTTTCTCGAAAACCTCCCCATCTCGAAAATTTATATTTTCCCTGCATTTATACAGTAAATTAAATGTATTTTTTCATGTTTATCTCGAAATGTTTTTCCCCAAAACCTCCATGTCTCGAATTCTGGTTTTGCTGCCATTTTGGAATTTGAAGCCGAGTGACCTTTCGGCAGCTAACAAAATTGATGCGGAAATCGTAGAGAACGTAAAAGGTGATTCGGAAGTAGAAGAGGAGGTTGAGAAAAACAAAGATGTCGCGAAAGTCGCTGTAAAAAGAAGCAGAGAAAGCTATTGAAAGATTAACTTTCCTCGAATTTCAGGAAACTTTTGGTCAAGGTGGATTTACGGCGATCGCTACCCTCAAAAGTATAATCGAGTCAAAAACAACCAGACAACAAAAAACCCTAAAATTCTATTTTTGCTGGTACTTGCTAAAAAAAGTAGTAGTACTTGTCTTGTTTTTGAGAGACTTGCAAAAGGGTATGCTGAATACTATTTCTTTATTGTCGATGCTATTTATACGAGTATAAAATTCGTTTAAAAAAAATGTATAATATTACAGTAAAATGCTTAATAAAACTAAGGCAGAAGATTTTTAACCTACAACATATAGTCTTTGTTTCAATTAAAAATTTTAATAGTTTTATCAAAACCTCTGTATCTCAAAACTTCTGTATCTCAAAACCTCTGTATCTCAAAACTTCTGTATCTCAAAACCTCTTCATCTCAAATATTTTTTCCTTCCCTTGAAATTTGAGATAGACAGGTTCAACTGTATATCCATTAAATGTGGCATGAAAGCATATAGTGTCTTCATACGAGGACACCAATTTTTGGCTATCCAAAACAAAAATTTGCAAAAATAAATTATGAGACCACAATCCTGAGATATTAAATGGGTTTGCAGCACATTGAAATATTTTTTCTAACTGAAATAAACAAATTGGATGCATGAGAAGGTTAAAAAATATTTTTTTTGTAAACTGAAGTTTATAAAGCCATGTGAAAATATCATTTTTAAGCAAATATTCATCTTGTAAAAATTTTTTAACCATAAAAATACACTAATGGGTTTCTTAGATCATTATAATCACATCTTCTATGAAGTTAACCTTTTGATTGTGCAAGACCCATAAGGAATTTAATGCACTACCACATATTTCTGCTATTATATGTTGGTTAATAGATATATTTGGGCCATACTTTTACTGTAAAACAAAATTTAAACTAATATAGGAACTGAATTATGGAGGAAATCTTGGAATACCATATTTTATATCAATATTATTACAGCAAAAAGGGAATTTTCCCTAGGACAACTGCTGTCCCATCCCTATAGTGGGAAGTTTAAACAATATATGTGATCCGCACAAAATGATAAAAACTCGAGAAACATATGCAATATAATATGTAAAGAAACTCTAAATACTTTCATGGAAATAACTTAAAACTAAATGTAAGTTATTAAAATGTTACTAAAAAATTTTCAAAAGCATATATAAATATACTCAAAGTGAGTAGCACATCATAAGGAAGTTTTGGAAACATGCTTTTTATTAACAAATTCAAATAATGAGTAAAAATTAAATTTATTAAAATTCTATTTCATAGGTTGAACAGTGGGTGAAAATATATTGCCACTTTGTTTATTTGCTGTTCTTGAAGGTGCAAATCCTAACAACTTTTGAATGTTCTGTAAGACAAAAAATATATAAAAGATAAGTTTCTTATAGACACACAAAATATATTAACACATTTAAAGTAATTTTCAATTTTGCCACAAAACTACATGTAAAAAAATTATTATACATGTATGTATAGTCAATTACAATATGCACAGGGCAGGGGTAAAATCAGGAAGTGGTTTTGAATGTTACCTCCCTAGGCTAGAACTCTTTGTTTTAAGCAATATTGCCGATCCTAATATTGGTACATGTATGAACTGTTATGAAACAACTCCTCCTCCTCCAAGATAAAAATCTGGCTGTGTCACCGAGTATGAATGTATATTTGTAAACATGTCAGTACTATGTTATTTCTAGCTTTTTTAATAGCATTACTTCAATAGTGTGCAATTGTTTTCCTACACTCTCCAGACTAGGCGGTAGTTAGACATTTTTTTCACGGGGGAGGCCTTGACTTTGAAACACTTATGTTGCGAAAGTTTCAGGGGAGAATATATGCTACATTGTGAAAAATTTAGGGATTTCAAGGGGGGGGGGGGAGGCAACCCGTGGGCCCCCTTTGGATACGGCCTTGTCTTCAGACATGCTAAGCTTTTGCTAAGGAGGACACTTGCATTGAGTGTGTGGGATATAATAAAGAAGATGATAATAAAGAAGCTGCAGTACTATTGAGACCAAGTTTAAGAGGAGAAAAAAAAAGCTTTAACTATGAATTTCTTTAAACATTTAAAGACTGCATTTTTGTTTTCTTTTACTGAACAGGTTCAATTTTATTCAAAAAATAATGCCACAAAATTGAATTTGGAACAGAAAAAATATTTTTATATTTAGCGTGGAAGACTAACCATTTGGCGTAATTTTCTCTATTACTAGTGACTTCTTGCAATTCACGTGGTACAGAATTAAGTAATTAACTTTATAATGACAGGAGCTCGAGTTTTTATTAGAAGCAGAAATTTGATGTGAATTGAATTCACAATAACACTATATTTACAATGAACAGGCATTTTTTATAAGATTCAAACCAGAGTTTGCCAATTTAAATCAGCGTGATTTAAATCAAGTGATTTTTTTTCAAAAAAATCATTAACTTTAGTGTTAGAAAGTTTTGTTGAAATGAAATATGTTGCATTTACAACTGTTTTAAACAAAACTTCCTTGGTCCATCTGTCCTATGTGCATAACATATTTCATAAGTTTAGAACTAATTACTATTTTTTAAAGTTTACAATATTTCCCCTTTTTTTCAAGCATCTGAACTGCAAAGCATAATTCATTCAATCATTCAAATTAGAATTCATAATAGTCACGAACCATTCTGTGTTTATCTTAAAAATAGTATTTTAGATCAATTTAATAAATGCCACACAATAAATAATTCAGAATGATAGTGTTTAAAACTACAATTGTTAGAATTTAGAATATGTATCCATAAAGTTTCATCCATCCAGGCCCGTAGCCAGAGGGGGGCCAGGTCGGGCAACGCCCGACCTGGAAAATGTTTTGCCCGTCCTAGTGTGATTAATTGGACCTTAATAATCTATAGTATTTATGTTTTTAACTTTTTGATTTGTTTAAACGCAAAGTCATATCGAAAAAATCTTGTTCCCATGCACCTTTATTTCTTAATTCAAATTTTAGAAAAAGTAAAAAACATGAACTTTTTCCTTTATTCAGCTCATTTTTTTTTCCTGTTTTCAATCTAAACCAGGCACTAATGAAAGGATCATGGGCAGTCCAGTTTTTTACTGTAACATACCGATACAAGTTTTACGTTTCAATATCTTACTTTGAACTGATCGTTCACATTAAAATTATCTTTGAAAAATGTTCACTTTTTTATGTTATTTCATATATTTTATTAATTTACAAAAGGCATTCTTAGAATAAGCTTTGAAAATTCAATTCTGCCTTTTGTAAGTTTTAATCAAGTATTTCTTTTAAGATCAACTAATTTCAATATTGAATTAAATTAGTAGTAGTTTCATTAATCAATTGCTCTATTAATCAATCAATAAATTAAATGATTGAATTAAGTATTAAATAAATTATTAATTTAAAATTTAAGAAAATGCCCAAAATGGAGCATAAATTCTAACATGTTAGAAAAAAATTGAAAAACTAGTCTGCCCCTCCTGTCCAAAAGTTTGCCCCCCCCCCCCCCTGGAGTCAGAGTCTGGCTACAGGCCTGCATCCATCTTCCTTATTGGTGGGAAATAATTACGCAATTGAGTTCTGGAGTTAAGACTTAACCTTTTTCTGAATGTTTTTTAGTAAATTGTATTTTATCTTTTTCTATGTTTTATTATTGTTCTCATAGTTAATGTTTTTGGTTATATTTGGCTGTAGGTTAGACAGGGCCTGATTAACGCACAGCCTTGAGAGTGCATGGATCTGAACACCATAAAGCGTGCCGAAATAGAATAAATTTTTCTTTATGCTTTTTAAAAATTACTTTATTTGAATTTTTAAAGCACATATCACATTATAACACTTTTAACATGGGGACGGGTGTGGGAGAATTTAAAATTTAAAAAAATCTGCATAAAACTTTATTTTCTTCTTATTTTAGACAAATAAATAACATATTTGAATCGTTTATTTCGAAAAGGTAACAACTCTTAAAAACAAAATTTTTTTCAGGAAATATAAAAAAATGGCTAATGAAAAGTTGGAAAACTTTACCGAGTCTAATATTTTACTATTTTATTTTAGTAGGTAATAGCAATGCAATATTGGCAAATTAAAAAGATTTTTTAATAATTATTATGCAATAAAATTTAATAAATTATTACTGAGAGTTCTTTCTCTTTCAAAATGGAGATGTTACTTTTTAGAAATAAATGATTTATTTATAATTGTCATTCTATAGTCTGTTTTAGTGCTTAAATCAAATGGACTGTTCAGTACTCTATGTTGTTTTGCATTTTCTATCATTCTATTGTGTTTTTTGTTTATTTTTTTATATTTTATACAGTTTATATATACAGTTGAACCTTGTTAAACCACTCCCCAACGAACCACCACCCTCGCCGTTCGCCAAGAAAAGCAATGGGAAAAACGGGTTCCATAGAAATATAATGCAAATCCCCTCACTAAACCGCCACCCTGCTGTTCGCCAACCGCCACTCACTTTCGGTCAAAACGGTATCCTTCACATGATAATGCTGCTGTTTAAACCACCATCTTGAAAATTCATGCCAAACAATACACAGGAGACAGACCATTTACAACAGCACCACAAGTCTGAAAGCAATTCCATAACCAGAATTTTTTTTCCGGGGGGGTGGGGGGGGGGGGGGCTGACTTTGAAACACTTATGTTGAGGAAAGTTTCAGGGAGGAATATATGCTACATTGTGTAAAATTTCGGGGTGGGGGCAGCCCCCCCCCCCCATCTGGATATGGCTTTGTCACAAAGGGAAATCATGAATACATCACATGTTCCTGTCTCTGATTGATCAGCAGTTAAAAAAGAATGCCACTAAGCTGTCCAGCTTCTGTTATCTCCCTTCCCTGTAACACCCTCTTCCCCTTCACACGCAGTCACCAAGGGGCATTGTTTCAATGCTCCAACAAATTCAGGACCAGAGTTAATTCCCAGAAACATTGCTTTCATACACCTTGATTCAGCTCTAGAAATTTCCCAGGTCTGCCTTTCTTTGTACCCTCTTCTCTTGGGATGTTGGAGTTTACCCTGAACTGAGCTGTTGGGACGTGTATGTCCACCCCAAAAAATTTTACGCTGTTTTCTTAGAAGTGCAAACCAATAGCAATGGAAACCCTCCACTAATTCTCAGAAACTCCAGTTCGGACGGCTGATAAATGCATGCTCATCAGCCCCTAAACGTTAGCAATACAATGTTTTATCCAGTGTTGTTGTTTTTTTGGTGATGCATGAAGCCCAGTTCCAAAGTTTACATTCTTGTGATACACAGGCTTTAGTACTTTTGCGATGCCTGATCAGAATTCTATTAATCAATAACACCTTGTTCTTTTGCTTTGTTTGGCAAATATGTCAAAAACTGCAAGGAAATATTATGATTTCCAAAGGGAAACCAAGCACAAGTTGGATATTTATTGCAAAGTCAGAAATGCATTGTCAATCATTTTTTCCTCATTTTGATAAATAAAGAAATAAAATGAAAAAGAATAAATAATACCCAAAAAACCATCTAAGACAAATTGAAAGAAAAACAAAAAATGGCTAGGGATACAAAAATCCTTACCTAGTGCTAAAAAAAAGGGAAAACTAACAAACACTAAACTGCTTTAACTGATAAGTTTATTCTCTATTTATTTGTGAAATTTATATTTCATCTTTAAACATCAAGGTACTATTTATATTCAAGTTTCAGTTTGGAAAAAAAAAAGCATACTTTGAAAAATTATCATAAAAACAGGCATTTAAGAATGGATTGGTAAAATTGCATTAAATCGCTGCCCTCGACTTTCGCCCAGAGATAACGGTTGTGCGGTTTAACGAGGTTCAACTGTACATGCACACACACACATATATAAGTAAACAATCAATGAAGTATACATGGTAATTCAGATATTATGTGCAAAAAATCAAAGTTAGTTGTGAGATGGATTTTTCTCAATTTAACAGTATGGCTCAATCTACATGAAACTTGTGCGTGCAATGTTAAATTTCGATACGATTGCCGACTACAGACCTGCGATAGAAAGTGCTGGTTGCTATCTGAAATTTTAAAATTGCTGCTCATTTATATGCGGACCATCCAAAATTTGATTATTATTAATTAGCATATTATTCCTAATAAATTTACATATTTCATATGTCTTTTGGGTTAATAGTATTGAAATAAAAGGGAATCATTCAGGAATTAATAAGTGCACACTCAGCAAAAATACCTTAATTTGTCCTATGTGTTTCATGCATCACTATTTCAAAATGACATATGAGTTTCAAAATGAGTTTAAAAAAATGTTGAAATATATTTAAAAGATTTAACCCATGAACATACCTGTCTGATCGACATTGTACACAAAATGTATAAGAAAATAAATGAGCAGTCACTGTAATCATCTCCAATTAGATTCCTATGTGAAAGTCCTTGAATCCAACCAATGGGAATAAAAGGAAGTTTGGCAACAACACGTCCATCAAATCTGGGGGGAAAAAAGTATGTTAAACTGATTTGGCTAAGCCAGGGGTAGGCAACGCGGCGCCCCCGATCGATTTTTAATGCGCCCTCGCTGGACTAATGTAAATGTATGATAGCCAGAGCGATTTACTTACTCTTGTCAAACGGCAATATACAGCAAGTAGTCAGTTGAGTTTAGGATTCTGCATAGATTAGCAGTTTGCTAACCTGGAGCGTATCTAATAGCACGCACCGGTATGACTTCATCCCCAGTCCCAGAAATGGACTCCACTTGGAGCACATGCGCGTTGTGGTCTCCCGTAGGATGCCGTGTCGAGATTGAAACGATAGTATAGCACGCACGTATTTTTTGTTAGTGTGTGATTGTATTTAGAATAGACCACGCGTAGACCGTGCATTTAAAACTACCAAGTAATCCGAAATAATTCGTTTCTTTCAAAACCCTTCATGGATAAATGTAAAAGAAAAAGAACATATTATTTTAACGATGAATGGAAACATCTATATTGTTTCGTTGATTACAAAGGGAAGTGTATTTGTTTGTTGTGTAATAATAGTGTTGCGATTCTCAAGAAAAGTAATATTGAACGACATTTTAAGACCGTTCATACCAATTTTGATAGTGACTATGCAATGAACTCTGAAATTAGAAGAAAAAAAAATATTGCTTTAAAATCTACAATAACTAACCAGCAAAGTTTTTTTACTAAACCACTGCAGCAACATAAAGCAGCAACGATCGCGTCATATAAAATATCGCATTTGCTAGCTAAGAATAAAAAACCATTTACAGATGGAGAATTAGTGAAAGAAGCCATGTTAGAAGCTGCTGATTCATTTTTGGAAGAATTTAAAAATAAAAAGGAAATAGTTTCAGCTATAAACACGTTGCAATTATCAGCACGAACTGTTACTAGAAGAATTGAAGTAATTGCGGAGAATTTGGAGGCAGAATTAGCAAATGATATGGAAAATTGTATTTTCTTTTCGCTACAGATGGATGAATCGACAGACGTGACAAATATATCATAATTAGCAATTTGCGTGAAGATGGTATTTTCTGATTTTACAACAAAAGAAGAATTTCTCAAAGTTCTGCCATTAAAGGGAAGCACCAGAGGTGAAGATATCTTTTCTACTTTTAAAAAGTATATAACAGGTGTAAAATTACCTGTACAAAAGTTATCGTCAATTACAACAGACGGGGCACCAGCGATGACTGGTAAGAAAAAAGGATTTAGTGCCTTATGCAGACAGGATTCCTTATTCCCGAAATTTATTTCTTATCATTGTCTCATTCATCAGGAAATGTTATGCGCAAAAACAATCGGTTTTCAACACGTATTTGCGATAGTAACAAAAATTATTAATTCCATAAGATCGGGAGCTATGCAACACAGATTGTTTAATTTACTTTTAGAAGATGAGGACGTTCAGTTCACAGATCTTCTTTTACATACTGAAATGAGGTGGCTGAGCAGAGGTAAAATACTTGAGCGGTTTATCATGCTTTTGCCACAAATAAAGGAATTTATTGCATCAAGAGGCGAATTTTACGAGCAATTAGAAAATAAGAATTGGCTAATCGACCTCGGATTTCTGACAGATATAACGGCAAAGTTGAATGAATTAAATCTGAAAATACAAGGGGAAAATCAGCATATCGCTGACATGATTAGTACAGTAAATGCATTCAAATGCAAGTTGGTGTTGTTGAAATCCCATCTATTGAAAACATCATTATCACATTTCCCAAATATCAAATATACTGTTGAGAGTTTAAATTTGAATAATGAAAATTTTACTGCTACATCTTATTTAGAAATTATAGATAAGCTAATAGAAGAGTTTTCTTCTAGATTTGAAGATTTTGCAGCTTAGAACCCGTTCTAAGATTTTTCATAAATCCATTCAATGTTACTGAAGATGATGTCCTTGAAATAGTTTCAGTGTATTTCGAGCTTCATAATATCGAAGACCTAGAATTAGAAATAATAAACTTGCAAAGTGATATTATTTTAAAAGCGCATAGTAATGATAAAATGTTTTGGAACTTAGTCGATGAAAATAAGTATCCTATCTTAAGGAAATGTGCGCTAAAAATTTATTCATATTGTGCAACAACATACAATTGCGAGTCTTTGTTCTCAAATATGAAATATTTGAAATCAAAATACCGAACAAAGCTTAATGACTCACATTTAGATCATTGTTTAAGGACAGGGAACTCTAAATATATCCCCAATTATAAGAAATTAGCTGAAAATATGGACACCCAAGTTTCACACTGAATTATATATATCATTATGTATGACACCAAAAAAATAAAGTTATAAAAAAATCTGTTTTTTTAATGCCTATTTATACCTGTTGATTATCTGTAAACCGTGCACCCTCGATGATTTTCAAATTTAATATTGCACCCTTAAGGACAAACAGGTTGCCGACCCCTGGGCTAAGCTATAGGGGGGCCCAAAACCCTACGATAATTGGAACTTTTAACCCCTTTGCAACAATCTTCATTATTTTTTTCCACTCTTTCCTTTTACCCCTGGTTCAATTTTCATCTGAGTATGTTTTTAGCATTCCTTATACACTCATTTAAAAAATTAAACTTGCAAAATAACTAATAATTTGAACTATTTAGATAAAAAAGACAAAATATTCGCTGCAGAGCAGACATTTCATTATCATGGTTTGGCCCCATTTAAACTAGTTTAAATCTTCTATACTACCTAAAGTAACACACCAAAAGTAATGACAAATAATTTCGAAACTTATAATGAGCAATAACATGAAACATATCAACAAAATTTATATTATATTAGGTTTACCGAATATTTTGGCATGTAATGCACTCCAGTGTATAACATCCATCTACAGCTTCAAACTATATTTTTTAATTTTAAGGAGCATTAGCCACTTGAGGTACACCCTTAACATTATTAAATACTTCACAAAATTCCAAAAAGCAGAATACAAAAATTGTCTCGAATATGCAATGAAGAACGGATATGACAAATTTTTCGTGCTATTGGATAATAAACATTGGTAAGTTCATGAAGTATGTCACTTCTGCTGAATAAGCAGTATTTATAAATGCAGATTTTTTTTTTAATACTCATCTTTTTCTTATTTTTATATACAGCACATAATGCGCTCCTGTAAATTTTGTGCTCATTTTATATTTAATATATGCTTTAATATACTTTAATTTTCAGGTCAGTCATTCAAAAGGGGTCAAGAGGAGCAATAATTGCCTCTCTTGACTTTTACGAATGTGCATGCATTTTGCAGTTTTTTTAATATGATATGATAGGAGAATATACATTTTGCTAAAATTTGAATTGATGGGGCTGGTCACTTCTTTCACTGAAATGAATGTAGTTACATAATAAAATGCTGTTGTTTTAAAAGATTCCTATTATAGATAAAAGTTCAATTAGTTGCACGAATTGCTGAATCATTCAAGGGTACATGACACTAAAAAATGTCATAAATACAAAAACTCCAAGTATTAAAAAGCATGCACTAAATAGGAAAGCATTTGATGTTAAAAATAAAATAAAAAAATAGTTCAGAATAAAATTTAAAATATACTCACATTGAATTGAACATACTAAGAAGTGCTGTAAAGGCAAAGCCAATAGCAAACATGGATTTCATTTTTACCTGAAATCAGATCAGCATTTTAGAGTAACATTTAATGAAAAGAAAAAGAATAACTTTAAAGGCTAGAATATGGAAAACAATCATACACCTAGGAATTAGGAATAAGCCACTACAACCCCTCATAGGTGTTATTGATGGAAAAAGATGAGGCGATGCAAAAAATTAAAAGCTCAAAGATGAGCTACACTAACAACTAAAGAACCTATTGTTTGTCACCTCCAAAAATATTTATTTTTTCTGAAATACATAGATATAACCTTAGCTACATTTGATTAAGATCTTTTGTCCAAATTTGTCTTAATAACAATGATACATTTGGGGATAAAATTTATCAAACCCGTAATTAAGCAATATTTTTGAAACAATTTGTATGCATTAAAATAGCACCATTTTTTAAAAATAAATTCTTTGCAAGAACAATGTTGGAACCAAAAATTTAATTCAAAATATTTAAGCACTTAAATTATTGAAGTAAGTACTTATAAGAGCAAATATGTTTGTTATTACTTTTTTAAAAAAAAGAAGCCTTATTGCATTTTTTTTACAAAGAGAGACTACACTGAAAAGAAAAATGAAAATATTTTTTTTTTTGCCTTCCTACTAAAATTTCATCCTTTAAATGCCTATCCTTAAAGTTAAATGTAGGCACCAGGATGCCTTTGCCCGGTTACATCTTACTCCATTTTCTGAATTTTGTAATGCAAATGGTACAATCAGTCATCTCGCATTTAACCTCTTTTCTCAGTTATTTATGTACAACAAAAGAGGCTTCTAAAATGAAAAGAAAATCAGCACACAATTTATTGAATTGCATAACTAACTGCCAAACCTTTCATCATTATCTAATTTTGAGAAAATACGTTAACAAAATCAGATTATTTTAAATTCACATTTTTTAACCTTTATTCAATTCCAAACTTATTACATTACACATATTTAGTTATAATATATATATTGATCATAATCTTATAATACATAATATTAATCATAACTGCAAATATCATTAAAAAAAAGATTTTAAGTAAACCTTTGTGTATTGTGATAAAAATGCTTCTTTTTTTAAGTACTAAAATATCTGCTTTATTAGTTAGTAAACCAGTTTCAATATTGCCAGAATACCAACTTGCATTCAACTAGTGCAAAAATAACCCTTTATGGGCTCAAACGGCAATTTTTTAATGGATTTTAATCAATGGAAACAAATTAAGGACTTGAGAAAACTGGGTTAGGGTCAATGTAGCTCTTCCTCCCTTTCCATTAAATATAGATTTTTGGCTGCCATTTTTCACAGAACAAAAGAGTACACAAATAATTTTGGGGAGCAGTATAAGAATAACTCAGCCTTCGACTACATGCATGAAATTATACAACAATTATGAGCTATAATCAAGCCTACTTGTGGCATAATTTGAAACCAAAGCAAAACTCCCCAAATGCAATAGCACACTATTTCTCAAACTTTCCAGTACTGCACCCCTCTTAAAAACCAAACAATCATGTAAAAAGTCTTGCAAACCTTTGCTACAGTATTTAATTTGTAGAATATTGAATTTCGTAACTTGAAAATATTTAAAAACTTTATTCAATGAAAGCATGTTTTAATGGGTTTTACTATTTTGGACAGATTATTTTCCCCTTCATATACTCTTAGGTGTAATAATCCCTTAAGTAAAAACATTATGCAGTATCATAAACTGCTCAGTCTTAGGAATTGATATCTTTCCTTAATCATTGAGAAATTCCTACTTGAAAGTTATATATAGATTTCCCTTTTTTCAAAAGAAAAATAATGATTAAGGTGAACATGAAAAATGCAAAATCCTGCTCTTAAATGCAATTGAAAAATTCATTAAATACATTTAGTGAACTTTTTATATGCAACTATTACATTCTAAAACAGAAATTACTACACATAAATTCTGCATACAAAACATGAAGAAAAGAATATTAGAAATAACTGTAAAATATTTTACTGTTAGGAGCTTTTAATAGCAAGGTTACAAATAAGAAACATTAAAACTATTATAAATATTTTGTAACATACTGAAAATTTTTCATCAAATCCCTAGATGGGAAATGCATTCATTTACTTTTTAACAAAGTTTTGAACTCAAACCTAAATACTTAATGCTTTTATTTATGTATACTCTTTGATGAAAATATTTTACCATCTACATTTTGTGACTTAAGATTTACAGTATGTTATAGAATAGACAGTGCGAGGCACATTTGAAAAAAGTTGGTTATAAGTATTAGCAAAATTTAGAATTCGATACAATTGCAATATGCAAGTTCAAAATCAAATTTTTTCAGCTAGTTAATATCTACATTATTATATTCATTTGAATGATTTTCCAAAACTTAATTACATTAAAAGTTAAAGTATATGTTAAAAAGGCCTTACCACAATATTTAAATAAACACATAAATAATTAAATATAAAAAGCAATAGCAGTGTAGCAAGCTTACTAAAGATAAATCTCTATTGTTATTTTTCAACTTTTCTTCTTCTCTTTCTGAAAATAAAAAATAGCAAATTACAGGTGGTATTGGAAATTAACCTTTTTATTTTTGTTAAAAATATTTCAAATAAAAATACAGTGCATATATATGGAGATGCCAACTAATATCGATTATGCTAAGTCACTATGGAAAATGACTAAAACTTTCACTTAACCATAAAATTTTAATAGGAAAATAATACATTTTTATTTATCTCTTTTTTAAAAGTATTATGCAAAATCTCTCGTTTAATCATAGGTTAGGCAAAAGCAGCAATATATAGATGAAGTATATACTCGGCCTGCTTAGCTAAACATAAGTGCATAAAACGGTTGGTCATTTGGTTAAAATCACAATGACAATGGAAAGGTCATTACTGAATACTCTTACAAGAGAGTTGTCATTACTTTTTACTGTGAATCAAATCAGTAACTGCTGAATTGCCAAAAAGCCTTACACATTGAGCACATAACAAAAACTTACAGTATTTTTTTGGCATTAGTGTAATACAGAGTTTGTATGAAAAAATTATTAATAAATGAAAATAAATGCAATGCTTTTTCTTACCAAAAAGTACCGAGGCACCGTTCATAAATGGTGTCACTTTTTTTCAATATAATTTAACCCCCCTCCCCCCCTTGTTACTAAGTGTCACACTTCAACTTCCCTTTGTCACATGTCACGCTATAGTACATTACTATAAAATATGCTTAATTTGCTGAGTTTAAATGTTTTTGTAGAAATCAAAATGTACGATGTCACACTTCTTATTACCACTCTCCTTGCCACAAACTGTGACATTTTCTTGAACCCCCATTCGCCCTCAAAGCGTGACATCATTTATGAAGGACCCCTAATATAACATAACAATGAATCAATATTATGAAAATCTGTAGTCAAATCTTGATGCAACAAGGGGTAACTATAGAGATTTGCTTTAAAATTCATTTTTAATATGCCAACATCAGGGGTAAAATTCAAAATTTTCAGTATAGGAGACACTCTCCTAGAGTTTTAATGTACAACTAGCTTTAATTGTACTCATAAACCAATGAACAGTTTAGTTTTAGACGCAAAAAGAAAGCCTGCCTTACTCAAATACCTATTCTGTTTCTTAGGATAGATTTAATTTGTTGTATGGCTGAATTTCAAAAATCATGAATGATCAAATCAACAGTGATTAGTGAGTTTGCTATTAATACCATTTTGCAATTCAATTATAGGGGTTGATGCTGCACTTTTAACATTGTGTTTGTTGTGAATTTTAAAAAGATTTTTGTGAAAATTTAAACAAACAGGGATAAAAATTTTCATTATTTTTTGCCACATGATTAATAAATAATTCTGTAAAAAGTACAATTTGGTAGTTTGGAATTTTGAGAAGGGTCCGTTTCGATTAATTGGAATTCTGTGAAGGGTCCGTTTCGATTAATTGGAATTCTGTGATGGGTCCGTTTTGATTAATTGGAATTCTGTGAAGGGTCCGTTTCGATTAATTGGAATTCTGTGAAAGGTCCGTTCCAATTAATTGGAATTCTGTGAAGGGTCTGTTTTGATTAATTGGAATTCTGTGAAGGGTCTGAAAACGGACCTGAATTTTTTCTGGCGGACACCTGACTTTAGTTGCTCATTATATGTAATGCTGCATCTCATTGATCATTGAATTTTTTTTGGGGTGTGAGGGGGTGGGGGGGAGTGAAAACTTAAAAATTAGTGTTCATTTTTTTCTACTTTACCAAAATTATTGAAATGGTTCAGTCATCTGAATAAATAATAATAACAAAAAAATGAAGTAAGTGCTATACACAGAAAGTTGATCAAAATGAAAATTTTCTGGATGCTGCCAAGTATAAATAAAAGAATTCAGTCATACATAATATTTAAAATATATAACACAGACATTATTTCATAAAATATAATACCAATCTTTTTCTTTTGCTGTCGATCCACAGTGTCACCATGAACTTCTTTTTTCTTTTCCACTGTAAGAAATAGTACATCAACCTAAGTATTGATTTAAACCAGGGTTCGTTGATTTAAATCATGATTTAAATTATGATTTAAATCAAATCATTTTTTAAAAAAAATCATTGATTTAAATCAAGTGATTTTTTTTCAAAGAAATCGTAAAGTTTACAATGTTAGAAAGAGTTGTAAAAATGAAATATGTTGCATTTACAACCACTATTTCAAACAAAACTTCCTAGGTCCATCTGTCTGTATGCATAACATGTTTCATAAGTTTAGAATTAATTACTATTTTTTTAATTTTACAATATTACTCTTATTCTTCAAGCATCTTAAGAGCAAAGCACAAAATAACAATGTATAACAGCGATGAACAGAACTGTGTAAGTATACTTTGCTCTTGTTTTAAACATGTTATTGTTTTGATATTACATTAAATTATGTGTGCTCTTGAAAGTTTTCCAACAGTCTATGTAATGCTACACGGCTTGAAAAATGCTAAGCATCTTGGACTGGAACATTCATTCTCAACTTCATAACCATTTTAATTATTACGACTGAGTTAAAAGCAAAAATAAAGTTAAAGACCCCAAGGCCATAGCCAGAAATTTTTTTAGGGGAGGGGGCTGATTTTGAAACACTTATGTTGAGGAAAGTTTCAGGGAAGAATATGCTACCCCAACGGCAGATCTAGGGGGGGGGGGGGGCGATCGCCCCCCCCCTGGCTGATTCAAGTGGGTACTACAACGACACTCCTAAGTGAATTTTTACTCTTTGTGCCCCGGGACCAGCCATTTTTTTATGTTCTTGGAATCCCAGCCTAATAGCCATTCAAGTTCTATGCTTTCCCCCTGTCCCTTTGTCCTTTAGTATTGCTGAGTTGCTAATCCTTGGAGTAATGGGAAAGAGATTCCCTGCTCTTTTCTTCTACCCATCAAACTGGTGACAGCTAGCCAACCCTTAGCACGTGGTGTAAATTCCTGCAGCATTTACGCTAAAACCTGGAGTCTGAAACATTTCATTGAACATTCATAATTACAGATGTTTATATAAATTGCACATACTCGTTGATGGTTTTTTTAGTACATATTTAGTATTACATTTTGAAAATTTTAGAAAACATATTACTAATAATTGCTATTATTTTGTAATTTAGACATATCAATTCAAAATTAGAAAATGTATTTACAAGCCTACATTTTTCTTGAGAAAGCTTGAAGGAAATCCTAACTCGGTTAAAACTTGGCTAAGAAGCAGAAGGAGTGATGATAGACTCACTGAATTAGCATTATTGCATATCCATAAAGATTGGACGTTGAAAAAATTATAGACAGATTTGCGAAAGCAAAAAAACGTCAGCTTGTGTTCCTTTTATAAGGGCTTTGAATAAACGTATATGCATTGAAAAACTGTGCTAGTAAAATTTTAAATATCACTACACTAGCATTTTTTTTTGTTGTTCCTGTTGTTTGAAAACAAGGGGGGGGGGGGCGGAGGGACTGTTGAAAAGGAATGAAGAATCTCCTCCATCCATCCTTACATTGAACCTCGAGATTTCCAAAATCGCCCCCTCCCCCTTGAAGGTTTTCTAGATCCGCCCTTGTGCTACACTGCAAAAAATGTTGGTATTTCAGGGGGGGGGGGCACCCTCTGAATACGACCTTGAAATACCCCCTACTAGTAATATTTTATTCACACCCTACCACCAAAGTTTGTAATCATTGATAAAAATTTAAAATACTATATTTAACAATGCTGATACATTGATAACGAATTCTTTAAAAACATTTCTACACTAACTGTTTACTTCAAGTATATAAAAATTTAAAAAATACTATCAGTACATGATTGAATGTTATGTATTTTGAGTATTTACAGATTTCATCAGGCATGCTTGTAGAAAAAAGTGGAGTCCTTGATTTTAAGCTACATTTTCAATACTGGTATGTAAATATACATGAACATAAAAGTGTTGTTTTCAACCAAACACTAGGAGAAAATTGTGGTTATGTCAGTGTGTGTATGTGTAGTATGATATAACTACCAGAACCTGTATGGTGATGCCCATGATGTGTTTTTTGAGAGAGTGGTTCAATGTGATAAAAATCTTGAAAGAAAATCAGTTATATATATAATTCAATGAAAATTTTTTTCTGCTTTTGTTCTATAAAAATATTCAACACTTGCAAAAATAATTAATAACATGGATGTGATTTGTAGTCCTTCAAAATATCAAAAAGCAAATCATACTTTCAACTTACATCGTTTACTTTGTCTTTCTACTTCTGCTTTTAACTTCTGATATTTTTCAGTGCGATATACCATCAGCCATGTTAGTCCTAAAAAAAATGAAGGGTGAAGAATGAGGAATCAAGAATGAATAAAGATAAATTATATGAGAATTTAAAAGTCCAAAGTTCATTACTAATAAGTAGAGATGCCACATTGATCAGTGGTGTAGTCGAAGGGGGACGCAGGGAGACGGTGTCCCCCTACCTTTTTACTTGAACACAAGCGTCCCCCCACTTGTTTTGAATTTTAACATAAGCGTATCCCCCATTTTTTGATGTTGGTAAATGTAATCATCCCGCCACCCTTTTTTCCAGGACTACACCACTGATATTGATGACCAAACAACAATGTTTAATATTAAAACATAACTGCTATAGATACATTAATAAAAAAAATTCAATTGTTTTGAAAACCAATCATTTTTTGAAATGCAGTGGAATCGTGACAATCCCCCCTCCCCCCCCCCAAAATTTTTTGACTCAGAAAGTCTGCTTAATCAGAAACCAATATATATATATATATATATACTTTTCAAGAATTTTTTTGAGTAAAAAAAATAAAAACTAAGTTACAAAACAAATTTACAATAACACACATTAGAATGGAGCCCTGACTATCAAGTTAATGTGGACCAAGCTCACCTCAGATAATCAAGATTTATTTAAATCATCATTATTTAAATAGATTATCTATACAGGTATTCACAATGTATTAGTGTCTTTGTTCAATGTACTTCAATTACAGAGGGGTGGACAAAAGCAAAAGCAAAGTGTTTTGCCGGAACTCCATTGTCCTAACTTTTAATAAATGCTTTTAAGACAGACGCATGGGCATGCACCCATGCGTCTCTCTTTGTGTCATTTTTGCCATAAATCTATCTATGAGGAGAAGTGAACCCAGATGACAGAGCTCTTATTTATTAATTTCAGGTGAAGATTTTTTTACCTGTCTAAATAAATAAAATTGGATAAATTTAAACCATGGGAGTCACTTTGAACTCCGTTAGATCTTTTAGTATACTTCAGGCCCGTAGCCAGAGGGGGGCCAGGACGGGCAATGCCCGACCTGGAAAATGTTTTGCCACTCCTAGCGTGATTAATTGGACAATAATAATCTATGATACTTCCGTTTTAAACTTTTTGATTTATTTAAACGCAAAGTCCTATCGAAAAAATCCTGTTCCCATGCATTCATTGGGGACTGCTAAATTGACTAGAACCAGCCTAGCTGGGCCCTGAGCCTGTTGCTGGTCGTCAGTTTTGTATTGTATTTGTATCTTTCTCTCTTAATTCAAATTTTAGAAAAAAATAAAAACATGAACTTTTTCCTTTATTCAGCTTTTTTTTCCTGTTTTCAATCTAAACTAGGCACTAATGAAAGGATCATGGGCAGTCCCCGAGGTCACTTACTTGTTAGTTTTCTCTTTACTTCCTAACATTGAGCATGATGCCAGAGAAAGAGGTGAAATACCGTTTTCTTCTGTGCAATCGTTAGCCCATCGAATTGATTGCAGACATGTGAGTTCTTTTGTTATATCAGTGAATCATCTCTCTGCGGAGTTACTCATCTCCGAATGATAATGATTATGTTATTTCATATATTTCATTAATTTACAAAAGTCATTCTTAGAATAAGCTTTAAAAATTCAATTCTGCCTTTTGTAAGTTTTAATCAAGAATTTCTTTTAAGATCAAATAATTTCATTATTGAAATGAATTAGTATTAGTTTCAATAATTAATTGTTTAATTAATCTATTAATAAATTAAATAATTGCATTAATTATTAAATAAATTATTAATTTAAATTTTAAGAAAAAGCCCAAAATGGAGCTTAAATTCAAACATGATAGAAAAAAATTGAAAAACTAGTCTGCCCCTCCTGTCCAGAAGTTTGCCCCCCCTGAAGTCAGAGTCTGGCTACAGGCCTGGTATACTTGACTAAAGAAAAAAAGAAACAAGAAGGCCCAGTGTTGCACTTAGCTCAATAGGTAATAAAATCAGTTCTCCTAATTTTCAAATTAAATCAAATATACTAAAAAATATGACCTGGTTCAAAAATACCCTAATACATTAATTTCGCATTAGCTGTATATTATTAGTTAAAAGAATTAAAATTTTCTTTTCAATTTATTATAATCACATTAGAATGTAGGAATGTAGTTTAAGAGTATTTGATCTAATAATAAAATATGACATAATGCATTGATTGTTGGAATGCGATTCTTGAGAAACATTTTGTGTTTATGTTTGTGTCAGCTATATTTCGAGTTTCCCCTTATTTAACTTCCTTTATTTAAACACATTTTCAACCTGATTAATGCTTCAAAACATTTTACTCTCTGCACTGGAAATTGTCTGCAAATAAAAATAGCAAAATGAGAATAGAAATCATTTAAAGTTCATTAGAATTTCTTCAAAAAATACTTTTTCGGCAGACAGCAAATGGCACCGAAATATGAAAATCGCCCAATACTTAATTTTTAAATTTTACTTCCATATTTAAACATACAAACAGAAATGCATAATTTATTTATTGTTATTAACGTATCAGTAAAAGTAAATACATTTAACAGTAACACAGGTGATGAGACTAGTCTACATATTGCATGAATTTTCTATTTAAAAAAAAGTAATGAATAATGACACGTAAATTAAGGCAATTTTAAACGAACATTAAGAGACATAAATATACCTTCTCCTAATAAGGCTGTGAATATTGATATGAATAAAATTAAAAAACTGTCACTAAACATCTTCACAAGTGATACCTTAGAACTGCTTAGAACATGTGAAAGAAAACTAATTTTATCTCTATGCAGTGCTTCGTTGTTTATTGTATTTCTTTTTACGCCTTGCCCTTATTGAACGTGAATCTTCTGAGGAATTTGGCCGCGCCTTTCTGTACACGACTACTGACAACCGACCAATGATATGTACAGGGAAAGAAAAGCATATCATTCGCATCCCAAACGGTATAAAGCAGCGTTTCTTTTACGGTGTAGAAAGGCAGAAAGGGGCGGAATATTGCAATGGCGGAATTTTTAATTGTTAACGTAAAAGGAAAATCGAAGCAGTAAGTTTACTAAGTTTAACGCAAGCTCGGGTCCAGAGAGCGGGCCATGGGGTCCTACCCCCCCCCCCCCCGAGAGAAATTCCGAATTTTTTTTTTTTTTTTCGGAATCAAAAATCAAATTATCAACCATGAATTTTTTTTTAACAGATTGTGAAATACTATCAGCAATTATTTCCCATCACAATTACAATCACTGTATAAAATAAGATAGAAAGTGGGCGACATTAATGTCGCCCGGTGTCGAGATGTTGTCGCCCAGTCACTACAGATGGTGCCGGAATAAAAAAGAAAAAGGAAAGAGATATTTGTTTTTAAAAAATTTAGTTTATTCCTTAACAAAAACTATTTTTTCATTTTCTTTGCAATCCATTGATGAATGTTTCCGCTGTTTCTGTTTTCTCTGTATATCAATGCATAGATCTTCTATCAATACACAAGTTTCGTTTCCAAAAAATTTCTGACGGAGAGCCTGTGGCACCTCTCTAAACATAGCCAAAATTGACTTCTTAGAAAATCACTTTTAAAAAAAAATCCGTTGTCGGCAAATAGAAGTAGGATACCCACCCCTCTTTTTTTTATTCCTTTGACTTACTACCGTAGCCAGCATTTTCTTCTGGAGATATTCTGGTTTCTAAAAAACCTTAGATACTATACTATAGTCTGTGTAATTAGAATAGGCGCGTCAAGGTCGCGTTTCCTGCTTCGTCTCCATAGGAACTCTGAAAAAGATAACAGCGGCAGAGGTGTTTTTTTTTTTTTTTGCACTGCAGTTAAGGCAATTGCATTACTACACCTCCGATTCATATTATTAGAATAATTGAAAAAAGGTAACAATAAAGAATTCATTTTCCATTTATTTATTTTTGATACTAAGTAAATGCAATTAAATTTGTTATAAAATAAATCTAGAATGTTTAGATAAGATTTTAACAATTACAAAATATAAAATACAATAAATTAGGCATACAATAGCTTTTTGAAAAACATCAAGTTATTAGAATAAAATGTAGATTGGTTCAAAATATTAGAATGCTTTATCTGACGCAATCTATTTTTGCCATCGATAAATAAATCTGATTTGAATCCGTCTATTATTATTATAACTAAAACAACAAACTTGCTTATGTTCGCCAAGCCTACGTGGGGAAAAAGTTTCTAGCACGGAAACCATGGCGACCAGAAGAGGAAAAGGTAGAGTTGTGTGACCTTGACGCGCCTATTCTAATTACATAGACTATAGGATTGGGGAAAAGACATATGCCCATTAGGGTAAGCCGAAAAAACCTTTTTTTTTTAAATTTCGAAGTTGTAATAGCGCGGAAAACTTGCGGATTATATAGAAAAAAAAATACAAAAAAATTATCAAAATCGGTTGACATCTTCCGGTCGCGCATAGGCCCTAAAATTTGACAAAATATGAAAAAAATCTCATTTTCACTATATTTTTTAAAATTTTTGAATTAAATGTTTTCGTAATGTAATAGTTTGTAACGTCTTCAAATAGAGCTGAAAAACATTGTGTTTTAATTTGGTTTAGATAAATTGATATTTTCCGGTCGTGCACAAGCCCCAAAATTAGCCAAAATATTGAAAATTTCATTTTTACGAGTTTTTTTTTACTATCTTTAATTTACTTAATTTTAACGTACTGGTTACAGCATTTTTAGCTTTGAACATAAGAAAATTGTATTTCATAATGGCGTGAATAAATGAAGAACTTCCGGTAGCGCAATGACCCCAATGCTATCCGAGAACAGTACCCAAAAAAAGATAGAGTGATTGGATGGTGATAACTAAAAACGGGCATGGTTCTTTCGACTTGATCTATATTTAAAAAGATTAAATATTTTACAATCACACAACCCCTCCCTCTTGCACAAGAAATATTGCACCGCCTCAGTCGTAAATAATGTACTTGAAACTTGACAAAAGTGTCTCTTAAATTCCTGCGCCCTCTCCCCCAGTTACGGGATCTGCAAGTCGCTAGTTACACGACATCATTACATAAAGCATCACAGTAATGTCAAAAATATCTGTTACTAAATTTGAAACAAGAATTATTTATTAATTAATATTGCTAGAAATTTAAGGCTGTTCAATATCACAGTACAAAGAAAATCAAATTTGGTCAAAAAAGCAATTCAGTCGAACAAATAATTTGTTTTTAAATGAAAAATTTGAGTAATTTGAATAACATTTAACAAAAATATGACATTCTGATTTAGTTTTCAACCATGAGCTACAAATTTTTAATTGATACCTGCCACCATGAGTTCATAGAGTTGATGAGATCAACCATTAAATCCAGTTTTCTATTTTGCTTTTAGTTTCTATTTCAAGATTTTTTTAAAAAAATATTCTGATATACTACATATTTACCCCTGTTTCAACTTTTGCACTGGGTTATTGAAATTTTTAGGGAATTGTTTTCAGGTGTTCTCTTAGCTTTTAAGCGGTCATTATTCTTGGGGCTCCATAGCTTTCTTTGTGCATGCAGGATGGAAGAGTGCAATCGCTTTTAGAAGGGTATCCTGTTGATACCAAAATCAATTATAAAAATGATTTATCTATTTCAACATTCAACAATTAAATGCTTAAAATTATAAAGGAACATTGTGCACAATGAAACTGTAAAAAGTAATCGCACGTAATTAATGCATTTTAATGCTCATTTGTGCTTTAATTACGTGCAATTACTTTTTACAGTTCAATTAAATGCTTATTATGCATTTAAATTTTTTTATGGTAAATATCAGTGTTAAACTTCAAGTGAAAAGTATTTAAAGAATTAGGATTATTGGAAATGCAGGGCATTTAATGTTAGAAAAGCAGTCAAAGAAATCTCAAATTTTGTGAAAAAAAATAAGAGCAACAAGAATTTGTTTTCAAAGTAAAAAAATTGAGTACATTTAAAGAACAGTAAACAAACATCTGGCAGCTTTTCTTTATACCTCATTATCAGTTCGTGTGAAAAAATGCTACGGCTATTGTATTTAAATAATAATTATTTATCAAGTACCAAAAATGCGTAAACATGTAAAATGTTCAATAATTTGGCAAATTGTGGGGCTTGCGCGACCGGAAGCAATCAATTGGTCTAAACCAAATTTAAACACAACGTTTTTAAGCTCTATTTAAACACGTTACAAACTATTACATTACGAAAGCATAATTCAAAAGTTTAAAAAATAATCGTAAAAATGAGGTTTTTTCATATTTTGTCAAATTTTAGGGCCTATGCGCGACCGGAAGATGTCAACCGATTTTGATAAATTTTTTTCTTTTTCTTTTCTAAATAATTCGCAAGTTTTCCGCGCTATTACAACTTCGAAATAATAAAAAAAGTTTTTTCGTCCCACCCTAATGCCCATATTGCCATGCTAGGATTGGCAATAGAGATTCCAATCTAAGGCTCTAGGGAGTTTCAATCCCCGAAACGTTCGTTCCTTCACTACGCTAATGTAAACAAAAAAGGAAATAGTTAGTTTGGGCGGATAGGGGGGGGGGGATTTCTCAAGCCATTCTTTTTTTTTTTTTTTGGAAAAATTTGTTTTTTCACTCTAAGAGAACTTTGTGCCAAGTCTGGCATCAGGGCGCTTATCAATATGGTGTTCAGAATTTATTTATTATTTTGCTTTTTTTCCCAAAATTGCTGAAAGCAATTGAAAAAACATGAAGAATACCCAGATTTTCATAATCTACACTATTCATTTTTTATCAGAAAATTACTAGCTTCTAAGATGCCTCTGCTGCTCCTTCAAAGTTCAAGTTCTCTGCGTAAACGCTCTCAATGCATGCAGTATTATAGGAAAATACGGACATATTAGTAACTTTTCATGGCCTAGACTAGGACTTTTGTCAAAACCAAGGCCTCTCTCTTATGGAGGATTTGAAAGCACTTTAAGAGACTCTAATAAAATTTCAGTAGTAAATGCAGATAATAAACGGATTTTTCTACAGAGATCAACATTTAAAAAAGTGCCCAAAAAGAAGATATTTCAAAGCCTTTTTCACAAGCTTTTAGAACAAGAGTGTCAGGCTGCCGCCTTATTAATAAATTTAAATAATCAAATTTGATGTTAAATTTGTAATAATGTGATTTGGTTCAAAATAGAGTTAATTATTATTAATTGTAAATACAATATATAAATTAATGGCAATTAAATTGAGAAAATAAAACGAAAAAAAGTATTTTAATCATTTAATTTTATGGTATTTTTAGATTTGTGACGGAATAATATTTGACAACCGAGCTTTTTCAGTATAAAATGAAATTTCTGTCACTTATGCATATCTTCAGTCTTTAAACTGGTGAATACTTTTACGCTACATCTATTATAATAAAAATTCCGCTGTATGACATGGCAAATGTAATTTAAAGAAACTGAACGCCTCTTGCTTGAAGCCAAAAACGCGACAATAAGGTAAATGTCAATCACTTTACTAGAATGTGGATTTATACCTTTAGTACGTTTCTACTCCCGAAGGGGAGTTCCCAAAAATTTCCTATGCCGACGATTTTTCACGTCGACATAGCGAAGTTTTGGGAAAAGTTTTCAACTAGCAATAGTCACGCCTCGGTAGAACCTCGTTGGCTATGACACTGCCTCTGCGCAAAGCTGATAAAAATGTTAACAGTTCTAGATACTTCTATATCTCTACTAATAGAAAAAACTGGTAGTAGTGTATTTTTTTCTTTTAGCGTTGTCTGCCTTACTATATTTTACCAATAGATTTTTTTCGTTAAATAAAATAATTATCGCACGGAAAATTTTCAAAAGAAAGTAAGATGCACACATAGTTTTATAAGTAACTTTTAGGGGTTTTCCTACTCTTAGCAGCTGTATTTTCTTCTATTAAAGTATGAAAATACAAAGCCTGTTCTGCCGCGCGTTTGATAAAAAATGCGGGTGTAGGAAGCTTTCCAAATTAGAATTTTACAATACCAAAACCTTCAATTCAAAATAAGTAGTTTTAAGTTTCTTTTCCGCCGAACAGTGGGAGAGAGCCCTTTAACTAAGTCTTGTTCAGATCGTTAAATTTAATTTTCAACATGAACACTAATGGGGGTTCCTCAAAGTAAAAGATAACCGTTATTAAGGGTTCCGTGGTCAAAAAAGTTTGGGAACCGCTAGCTTATTGGGACCAGAAATCCGTTTAATCGGACCAGAGAAATGAAAGCAAATATAAAACAGGAGCCATAAGTTGACCGCGTACAACGGATTTAAAACAGGTCATTAAACATAAAAATTACTTTATTAAACATTACTTACAATTCCTGTAACTTTCAATAAAATCCAACGATATTTACTGCAGCGGAGATGTTTAACGAATTTCCCACTAGATAGCGGTAAAGCAAAGGTCAAAGTTAAAGTGAATTTTCGCTCAGCAGTGATTGATTTTCGTAAACAGTATATTATTTCTTGTTTACCCATAAATATGTGACTCACAATTTTCATGAAAACATTTAAATATATAACGTATTGTACATCCGGTATTACACAGGCCATATTCGCGTAATCGAACCAGCCGGTTAATAGGACCAAAATGATCGCGTCCGGATGTAGTCCGATTAGCCAGAATCGACTGTATCATACAACGAGACGGGCGCAACCAGAATTTTATCTGGGGAAGGGGGTCGTCCTTACTTGTATGTATATTACCATACTAGGATTGGCAATATTGATTAAAATGAAAGAAAAACCAAGGGCTCTGTGTGGGAATGGTTGACCCTTCCCCTCCCAAACTTCGTGACTGCACCCGTACATTACTCTAAAACCCAAGGTGGGCGTTTTAAATTCCGATAAAGCCTCGATATGAAGCCGAAACGCTAATCCTAGTTTGTTGAAATATATGCATGTAAAAACTTTTATGAACACCCCTTCCTCTTCCCCAGGAGAAAATCCCGGTTGAGCTAATGCTCACGAATCTAGAGATAGGATGCTCAAATTATAAAGTTTAAATTTAATGACTTTTTCTCTGTACAAATTCTTGCACGCGTTGACTGAAAGGTATCTAGTAAGGAAGTATCATACGGTAGTTATGTAAACTCCCTCGATAACGTGAAATTAATGTCAAAAGATAGAAATTCACTTTTGAAGCCTTCACATTTGCAGAAAATACATATACAGTAGGACCTCGATAATATGAAACTCGCTTAATTCGTCATTCCGGTTATTTCGACGCTTTTTTTCAAGTCTCGATTGATTTGCATTGGATTCAGTGTTAACAAACTCCTTTTAATACGTCAACTTTTGCGGAAATTTCCACTTGGCTAATTTTTCAATTCGCACTAGGCAAATTGTTCTTGGAATTCGGACACTGGAAGCGTTTTTCCCCTGCCCTTTTATCTCACCCCTCCTTCCACCACCTCTTGCAGAAACAGTTGCAATAATGCCCCTTATCTCTGACCTTACGTTGGGGTAACGGCGGGGGCGGGGGGGGGGGGGGTTGGCGGCAGAAAAGGAGCATCTTGGAATGCGTGCCTTTTCTTCTCTCTCCTGCGAAACTTAGTACGGCGTAGCGGTGCGGTGGTGTCTCAAGCCTCCCTAGTCTTTAGTTCAGTGCCATGGCGAGTAAACTTGGATACAAATCTTGGACATTGGATGAAAAGCTCCAAATGATAAGAGAATTTGAGAAATCTGGAATGTCTAAGGCTGCTTTTGCAAAACGGAAAGGAGTCCCTCGCACAACGTTCGATGACGAGAAGAGAAAGAGAATGCGTCTTTCGTAATTCGAAGACGTTGAAAATGCCCTTGTTAAATGGTTTAGAATGTCCCGAGCCCAAAACATTCCAATTTCAGGACTTATCTTGAAAGAGAAAGCTTTGCAATTTGCAAACGAACTTTTCTCCACCAGACCCCTACCTGTTAGCCGAGGCCTTAGGATTGCTTACGCATGGGGAGAGGTAGTGGGGTCTACGGATTTTACATGCACATATCCCCAAGTATACATGGTGGTCTTCAGTGGGTATCGAACGCGCGACCTTCCAGGTGGAAGTCCGACGTGCTAACCACTAGGCTACCACGGCCATTTGCAAACGAACTGGGTGTTTCCGAGTTCTCGGCGAGCAACGGCTGGTTTGAACGGTTCAAAGAGAGACATAGACTTTCCTTCAAAAAGATGTGCGGAGAAGCAGCGGCCGTTGATATGCGTCCAGTTGAAGAATGTAAAAATGTTATCTTAAAAGATGTTCTCCAGCGTTATAACCCTTGTAATGTATTCAACCTTGATGAGACAGGTCTCTTTTATCGACTTGTGCCTGACAAGACTTTGACTTTTCAATCAGAGGACTGCTCAGGTGGGAAGAAAAGCAAACAACGAGTTACCGTTCTGTTAGGAGCAAACATGGATGGTTCCGGAAAACTTAAGTCTCTGGTCATAGGCAAAAGTGCAAAACCAAGGTGCTTCAAAAATGTGAAGTCTTTGAGTGTATCATATGAAGCAAACTCGAAGTCTTGGATGACCTCCAATGTTTGGGGAAAAAACTCTGAAAGAGTTTGACAAAAAATTCCATGCAACAAATCGTAAAGTGGCGTTTGCTGTGGACAATTGCACAGCGCATACTGAGGTAAGAAACCTTCAATCAGTGGAGTTAGTTTACATGCCGTCCAATGCCACTTCAGTTTTACAGCCCCTTGATCAGGGAATCATTTCCAGCTTCAAAGAGACACTATCGGAAACATCTTGTAAGACACTGGATTAAAGCCATTGATGAAGGCAGAGAATGGAAACCAAACCTCTTAGATGGCATAAATTACATCCACAAGAGCTGGGCTGATGTGACCGATAAAACCATCAAAAACTGCTTTAGGCATGCTGGATTTGTTGAAAGTCCAAGCTCGTCAGAAGATGTTAATGATGATGAAGATGATGACGTCCCTTTATCTGAATTGCTCAGGCAACTTAAAGAACGCAAAAAAGATGTGACGGATGAAGAAACATACCTTGGAATTGGCCAAAATCTCGTGACATCTCCAGCAGAACTAACCGCCTCGGAAATCGCGAACGAAATCCGCGAAAGACATGTTCCAGCATCTAAAGAGAGTGAAAGCGAGGATGAAGTGGAAGTTCCTCCTTCCAAAAATGAAGCTCTGCAGTGCATTGAAGTTCTAAGAAAATATTTTTCTTCAATATCTGGCACCGATGAAGATTTGAACTCTGTGTACAAACTCGAAAAAAGAATTATGCTAAGTAATCCCCATACCAAACAAACCCGTATTGATGGTTTTTTCATTCCTAAATAAATATGTAAAAAGTAAGTATGTAAACCATACTGTTTGTCTTTCTACTGATGCTATGTTTTAATTGAATTGTTTTAATGCAAACACTTTAACGTTTTTTTTTTATTTTAAGAAATTGAAATTTCGCTGCTGTATGTAGTAATTGTTAATTTATAGTCTAAGATCCAGCTGCAGAATTCTGTGCTCATCGAGTGTTTGCTAAAATCTAAATTATTAAGCATATTTATGATTAGGAGAATATATATCTACCAGGTTGCCTATCAAAATGTGGCCGCTAATATTTTTAATTAAATTATTGTTAATTGATTTTTCGGAATAAAATTCATTCACTTGTTTTTTAAATAAAATATCGTCCACTTCACGGCAATATAGATATAAGACTCTGAAAAATCACGGTTGCCGTCTTAGCCGCACCTCTTCGCAGCCAGGTGTAAACAGGTATGATTTTGATGCATTTATACGCTCATTACGTACATTTGTTATTTATATAGCAAATTAAAGCTAATTTTTTTTCTGTTTATTGTGATATACGGTTGCCTAATTAAATCTGGCCGCAAATAAGGGTTGCTGGCTGTTAAAAATGCCAGCTGTACGACGCTTTAAAGCCATTGCACATGCTTCGAATGATAGTGTTCTCAACCACCGGTTCAAACAGTAGTAGGGACAACTTGATAAATACTCCAAAAAAATCGTCTTCTTTTTCAAAATGACGACGCATGCGCAATGGCTTTAAAGCGTCGTACAGCTGGCATTTTTAACAACCAGCAACCCTTATTTGCGGCCAGATTTAATTAGGCAACCGTATATCACAATAAACAGAAAAAAAATTAGCTTTAATTTGATATATAAATAACAAATGTACGTTATGAACGTATAAATGCATCAAAATCATACCTGTTTACACCTGGCTGCGAAGAGGGGCGGCTAAGTGCTCAACGGCAACCGTGATTTTTCAGAGTCTTTATCTATATTGCCGTGAAGTGGACGATATTTTATTTAAAAAACAAGTGAATGAATGGGGCCTCAGTGGCTGAGCGGTCAAATCGACTGGCTCCGGTGCCTCCCTGCGCGGAGAGAAAGAGGCGTGGGTTCGATTCCCACCTTGCCCTGGGTGTATTTCCTTCTTTGTATATTAAAATCTGTTGTGCTGTCTTGTTCTATCTGTCATATTGGACGAGAGTTTGAGGCATATCCTTGAGAATAGCAAATAAACTCGAATATTTATGTGACCTGAAATGGTCGTAAACAAACAAGTGAATGAATTTTATTCCGAAAAATCAATTAACAATAATTTAATTAAAAATATTAGCGGCCACATTTTGATAGGCAACCTGGTAGATATATATTTTCCTAATCATAAATATGCTTAAAAATTTAGATTTTAGCAAACTCTCGATGAGCACAGAATTCTGCAGCCGGATCTCGTAATATTATGGGTATTTTCCCAATTTTTTGAAAAACAATGCAACTCCGGTTTATTCGTCACTCCGCTTAATACATCAATTTTTCAGAGGCACCGAGAGTGTCGAATTAACGAGGTTTGACTGTATTAGAGATATCCACTAAAGCGGAAAAATTCTAAAATATTCCTCCTCATCTTTCACTAAGCCAACAAGCTCTTTTATAATCCCTCCTATTAACATAATTTTTCTCATCAGTAGATATATTGCCTCAATTTTTATCGTAAAAATAAACTGGTAGTTATGATTTGTGCACCACACACCCCCTTTTCATTCTTTTTTTTTTAACGGTAAGAGTACAGAATAAAGTAGTTTCAAACAGCTGGAAGCTAATTTAGAAATGGAAAGAAAAGTATTAGCTGTAATGCAAAACAATGTAATACATTATTTGTAGTTTAATGAAATGCAATTTGACTCTTATTGCAGTAAATTAGAAGTTTGGTTTAGAAAAGTTCCTGCATGCATACATTACTATACTAGGATTGGCAATAGGCTTTAAAAGAAGGGTTTTGGAGGATATTATGTAATTCCCGAAACCGCTGCTGCGCCCCTGATGTCAGGTACGGGTCCATTGAAGTGAGACATTTTGTGACAAAAGGGGGAATGGGGGTCATATGTGAAAAAAGCGCGACATCATTTATGAACGTTCCCTAAGTGTTTATTTCCCACTTTCTCCAGCAATTCGTTTGTTTTCCGAACGCATATCTATAGCGGTTGGGATCCGTAAAAATGCATTTCTAATAATCAACAGTGTGACAATTGATTAAATGCTACAAACATACGGACGATATCTTTCATGGCATCGAACTTTAAGCATTTGACACCGCAAATGAGTGGAGACGATGACAAGCTAATAGGTCAAGTTTTCCGACTTGACCTATTAGCTATATATTCATTTTTTAAACAAAGATTTAGTGACGCGACCAGTTAGTTAAACTTTAAACATCAGTGACTGCATCCTTAGCCCACCCTTTGCCCCAATTAGTCTGAAGTGTGAGGTCCTTTTCACGTCACCCGCAAACTTGGGCAACAAAAGTTAAGTCATTGACCTACATGGCAGGCGAGATCGCAACTCATCCCAGAGTTTGGGACGACAAGGCATAAGGTCTATGAGTATGAGTCAAAAAATTTAGATTTTTTAGACAACTAGCTCGAGGGCATTTGATCGCCCGTGAGGATCATGGGAATTCTTTTATAGTTTGCTTTCGATAACGCACTTTGCTTTTGCCTCATTTATTCATTTCCCGCTAACATTTTCGCGGATCCCAACCGTTATAGCAAAAAAGCATAAAAGCATGGTAAGTAATACTTGGTAATGGAGGTGTCTTTTCATATTGCTTAAAGAAAGTATTAAATATTTACTCTTCATTTCAGCGCAGCTCGCAATTATATAAAAAGCAGCTCGGTTTTCCCCTCTTAAATATGATGTAAGGACGGTTGTTTTTCGTTTTTTTTTGGATTTTTTAAAATTTATTCTACTACTACTGACCTAGGTGAATTCAAGTAATTATTCACCCCCCTCCCATTTAAGAATGTAAATCTTAGTTCATGAGAAAGGAGAATTTCAAAATTTGTATCCGGGTGGTCGATTGTAAAATAAGACTACAAAAGTGACGAGTTAGAAATATTTGCCTAAATAGGCCCTTTATTTATTTCCATCCCTCATCACTAGTTGACACGAACCAGAAAATGCACTGCGTTTATTGGAGGGTAAAAACTTTTATTTCCAAACGGTTCTTTGTAATTTTCCCATTCCCCTCCTCCTTTAAAATTAAAATTGAAACGAAAGAGCTGACGAACGACCTATAACTGTTTTGCCCACCTCTACTGCTAAGTAATTGTAAGAATGGCAGCATTTCTTTCTTTTCGGGCTTAAATCTTTCAGAAAAAAAATACTTATTTCTAGAAATAAAAAGAAGTAATCAGCAAAACGTGATGGGAGGTGGAAGAGATCAATTGTCCTCTCAGCAGGACAAAGAATTTAAAGGTGACGGCCTTATTACTGTAATTAAGCCAATAGAAAGGGAGCTGTATAGGCGTGTGTGTGTCTGCTATTATCACACTTCATTCCAAGTTCTCTGCATAATCGCAATTAGAAATTTTAAAATATGCAAATTTTAATTTTTTTTTAAATTTCCAAAACTTTTACTGAATTTTGTATATTTCAAATGGAAAATGGAACCTATCAGGAAAATAGTTTTTAATTTTTTTTTTGGAATAATAGGTTAACTGCCCTAATAATTATTCAAAAAGAACAACACATAATGAAAAAATAATTTAAAAAAATATATATTTGAAGCTCTATTTCAGTTTTATTTAAACTTAGATGTCTTAGAATAATTATTTTTTCATTTCTTGTTATGAAGTATTGTACAATAAACGTGCTAGCAAATTTTATAGTTTTGTCACCCCGTTCGCCATTTTCTTTCGATCTTAGAAAGGGTTCATAAGGGGAAAAAGGTTGGGAAACACTGTACTAAGCTAATCAGAAAATGATTTCAGCTGCGCCATCTATGCGTGATTCTTTATATCATAGCTCTCGAACTCTTTTAACCCGTGGACCCCTTGTCATTCCTTTTTGATTTTCGTGGACCCCCTTCCTAAACGATCATTCTAAAAGAAGCCAATTACTGCAACATTTATATTTGAAGTTTCAGGGCAGAGTAAAACTGAGGGTAAAGTTTTCACCAGGAAGTACTAAAACAACAGGCGGTAAAGAAAATGTCCCGAAATGTGACTTGAAAGTGATAAGATGTAACTTAAAACAAAATGCTAAGATTTTTCTTTTCATGTCATGTAAAATTTTACTTTTATGCATTAACATTTAATGTCGAAGTCTTTCCGGCTACGGCCTTTCCTCTAACATTAAAAGCAGTCGTGTAGTTGAGGGGGGCAGGTTGACAATGTTTGCCACTTATTTATTGTAAAACAAGCGTCTCCCCCATTTGTTTTTAACTTTAACAAGCGTCTCCCCCAACTTTTTGATATTCGTATAGGTAAGCGTCCCCCCAATTTTTGTACCAGGACTACACCACTGATTTAAAGTGCTAGATTTTGCTAGTTACAGGCAAAAGGAGAAAGGGTACCTACTTGCAATTTATGAAATATATTTTAAGAATACATAATTAGCAAATTTATAGGCAGAAAAATCGTCTTATGCCGTAAACCGGGATACCAACGTCGTAAAATAATCGCTAGAGCATTAATAAATCAGTAGTTATCTCTACTAGTGCTAAAAATGAAAATAAAACGAGGATTTCATATATATAATCACAAATAGGCAAATGGAGTTTGTTGAATTTTGAATACTTTCAAGTATGTAACGTAAACTACAAAATTTCCAAGAAATTTTTACAAAATATTTCTCAGACGAAATTAAGGTTTTAGATTCAGTCCGTGCTCCTTTTGTATTCAGTTGTCAAGTTACTTATCGGAATTTGAATTATCGTTTTAAGATCATAATTAATTATAATTCCGTATTTCAGTCTTTTAACCTGTTATTAAAAAAATCTGTTAAATTTAAAAACCTGTTATGAAAGAGCAAAACGCAGAATTTCCAGGGTTTGCAAATACATAGTGAATAAAAATTTTAAAAGAATTTATAAAAGCAACATCGGAAACCTTTTGCTGCATATGCAACAAGCTTATTATCATCAAAAAATGAACAAAGAGTTCATGAGTTACTTTTTGTAACTTGGCATTTTTTAAACTTTATTTTCCAATTTATCATTCATCATTTTTGAAAGAATCTCCTCATTAATTAAAATCAAAATAAGTGGAATATTTTTTTCTTTTCCGTATTATTTTGAGTACTAAAACATTTTATCTGTGCATTAACAGGGTTCGTACACTTTTAGGCTCATTGTGCAAAGACTCTTCTACCGTTAATTTTATGAAACTTTCTTGTACATAATGAATCGTAAAATTCTTTAAGATCAAAGAAGCATTTTTATATACTGGTGGTAAAGTCCTTACAAAGTGGGTTTTTCTTTTAAAGGCGTGAGAACCCTGATTAACCCCTTAACGGTTCGGAAAATTATGTAAAAATATGTGTATGAACAATATATCTATTCATTTTTAATTTTTTATTTGTTTTTATTTTGAAATTTTAAACACTCCAGGCCGCCATTTTCTCGGGAGCGAGAGGCAAGGGGTTAAATAAAAGGTGCACATAAAATAGATCACACACACACTGGTCAGTGCTCGACTGAATAATACCGACTGGCGGTGAATTTGAGGAGCGTGAAAACGTGAGAGCTGATTCGATAGGAGGAGACAGACGTCAAGACGATCATGCCTGGTTCGAAGAAAGCCAAAAGGAATGCTCCGAGCCCCTCCGACTTCGAAGCGAAGATCAACCGTTCCAGCCTCCCAGATCGGAACCAACTCTACGGAGCCATCTTAAACGAGAAGGACATCACTGAACTTAGGAAATTTGAGGCCATAATTGATAGTCATCTGGCATGGTTTTACGACTACATAGGAGAAGGCAACCCAGTCAGCACCAATGATTTCCTTATCTACCGAAGCCTTGCCCGCTGTCTTACCCAGGCCTCCATCAAAATCAAGACTTACGATTTCCAGATGGAATTGGAAGAGTTAAGAGAAGAGAACGTCAAGCTCCGCGCAGACCTGAAGGAAGCGAAGAATTCGACGCTCCCCCCTGCTCCTGAAAAGAAGAAGAGAAACAGACGGCCGGTCGTCCTTATTCGTGAGGAAAACCCCCAGAAGGCTCTTGAATTGATCAAGCAAAAGCACGACGAGCCCTATGAAGTTCAGCTACATAGGGACGAAGTAAAGGTATTTCCCGCCAGCGAAGATGGCCACCTTGCGGTGATCCGCTACGCTGAAGAGGAAAAAATGGAATACTACGCCCCGAGATTCGACCAGCGCCCTCCCCTCAAGGTAATACTAAAAGGGCTCCCGGTCAATTTCAGCGTCGAAGTACTAGGCACAGAACTCTCCAAGCAAGGACGGAAAGCCACCAAGATTAAACAGTTCCAGAGGAAAAATGGGCCCCTGCCCATTTTTTGCATTCAACTAGACTACTCCGATGAAAATCTCAAGATTTTTGAAGAACTCGTAACCATCGCCGGCTTCCAAATAAGGGCGGAGCGGCTACATAGGAGAAAAGGCCCCATCCAATGTTACAGGTGCCAAAGGTGGGGCCACAACTCCTACGATTGCAACGCAGGTGAAAAGTGCAAGTACTGCGCTCGTCCACACCGTTCCAAGGAATGTTCGTTCAAAGATGAAACACCGAAGTGCGCCAACTGTCATGCGGCGCACCCGGCAACAAGCGACGACTGCCCGAGACGCCCCATCAGCGGAGCCAATCGCAGAGCAGCACCAAAAATCAAGAAGCAAACCTCCTTCCACAGGCCGAAGCAAGACCTCATAGCCATCTTGAAAGCAGCTATTCAAAGCTACGAAAATGGACTGAAATGATGAACTTTTACATCTCCTGAGCTTATCTTTTATTTTCTATTTTTTTCCACTCTAAGCCCTTCGGGGACAAAGAAGTTCACTTTCTGATGTATACCCTCCGATGTTTTCTACTACGGAACCTGGGTAAAAGGTCCCTCCGGGGCCTGATCGCCCATAACAAATATAAGTTATGATGATGATGAGATCACACACACAAAAAAAGTTTGTTTTGCATTTGCTGAGAAAAATTATAGGGAACTAAATTCTTTTATTTATGTCAACTATTGCATGGAACATGATGGGATTAAGAAACATTTTACAACACCAAGAACAAAATCACAAATTTTTGACATTTTCAAACAAAGTATGTTGAAAAAATTCAGTTGAAAAACATTATCTGTAGGTAAGGAGCTTATAGAATTGGACAAAAATACAACAATTGAGCTTGTGAGAAACAAAGGGATGCAAGTGGACCAAAAAACGATTCTAAGAAAAACGCGTTCAAAGTTTGGATCGTATGGGACCAGACCCGGACTGGCTCCCTGTGGGGCCCTCGGCCAGGTACTGAAAAGGGGCCCTCTAGCGGGGAGGGGGGGGGGGGGGTCCGCGGGTCATACCCGGAAATTTTTTTTAAAATTATGCTTCTGGAAACCGTATTTTGATCCTTTTTGGGTCTTATAAAGTAGTTAAACAAAAGCTACATTTTTATATTAAAAACCCAAAAAAAAAAAGTTTAAAAGTTTTGCATGACTGTTTAGAAAAACGAAATTTCATGCTATTTTTATTACATCTCAATTACGTAGAAACTGGAGAAATTATAGTAGTATTAAATTATAAAATACAACGCGAAACGAAACAGTCATTAAGTAAACCCAAATTACTTACTAAATTATAGTTCTTTATTTATTAAAACAACAATGTTAAGGTTGGCTTACGTTTCAATACTATATGAAATCGTTTAAATATATTTTCATTATATTATGAACCGAAAAAACTGTCCTACTGAATGATTTGCAAGCTAAATGAAATTCAAAATTATGTTTGCATTTTTAAAAACGTATACATTATCTTAAAAATATTATCAAACATAGATTTCCTCCAGTTCAAAGTTTAAAAAATATTATTAGATTGCACTTACAAAATAATAATAAAATATTCATTATTTTATTTAAATCACAAACTTGTATATCACTCTTTATATTTTTTACTTGCTGGAGCAGCGTTTCTACAAAGTCCAAGCGAACGAGTAATTGGAACAAATCAAGCAAAACAGCAATAGGTTTTCAAAGTTGAACCGTTGACTGATAAAATTCTTTGCTGTAAATTTTGATTTACAATCAAAATTTCTAACAGATACATCTTTAAAAACAGTTTATAACATTAACTAATTTTACTTCGTTTTCATCTCCTTCACTGCTCAATGACTACAATTGCTGAAAGAATTTTCTTGTTTGTAATGTTTGCCCCACCGTCGTCGCTCATATTTTTTTTTTTTTGTAAATACGTATAATTTATCATAGAGAGTATATTTTCTGTTAGTTTCTTTCTCTCATACAGCCAATATTTTATAAGACGCGCTCAGAAAATGCCTATTCTTCTATTAACCGAAAGGGCCCTAAACTTTTTCGAGTCCTGGCATCCTTGGAAAATTACTTTCTCACGGTACCTTAGTCGACTTATGGTATAACTTGTCCTGTACATGATACTATCCATCTATTCATACATACACACCGTGTTTTGCAAAGTATAAGATGCACCTTTTATTTTTAAGCAATTTTTAAGAAAAATAATTTTCAACGCTTATTATTATCTTAGCTAAGAATTGGCTTTAAGAATTTCACGGAATTCTTTTTTTTTTTTTGTATAATTAAAGAAGTTAAAATAAAATTGGGAAAAGTCAAGATTTTTCAATGTTTTGCATCAAATGTAAGTTCACCCTTACTTCCTTTTTTGTTCCAAATTTCGCGACTCATAGGCGAGTATACTCAATAAAAAAATTATATAAATGAATAAAATGCGAATGAAAAGTTCCACAGTAAATTGTATGACTTCTGATTACTGCAGGATTCTGATTACCAGATTCTTACTGCAGTGTTCGAATAAAAAACACTACGTATCTGTGTAGAAGTCATCTAAGAGCCCACTGAAATCAAAGAGCTTTCTAAAACTACCAGCGTCCGGTGGTCTCTGTTAATTGCAACGTTAGCAGAAAAATATTCTGATTCGTGCAGTAGAATGCCCTCCCCTCTCCTCGTCCTCGTCGGAAACGTATGTTGATTCGATTTTGTCAATTTGTCCCCTACTTACATAATATGGGTAATTAGTTGACGAACGTCATTTTCAAGAATGAAACCGGCGGGCAAAGAAGACATCACGCAAAATGAACAACAGTTTTAAATAGAGGGGCTTTGTCGGTCCGACAAAGGTAAAATAAATATCCGCCCCTTAAAATATTCTTAAAAACATTATTGTGAGTGCCCAGCATTTGAATTGCTCATGTTTTCATTCAATTCCTATTCTGTACAATTTTTAATGAAACATCATTTATTTCGAGGCAGTACCTGAATCCTTGTAGTCTACAGTATGGGGGGAGAGAAAGCTTGAAATAATGAAGGGGCCCTTTTTCAATTCGGGGCCCTTGGCGGCCGTCAAATCTATCCACTGATCTTTGAACCCGCTTCTTGAAATTGGTTTATAGGCCGTTATAAAATCATTTCACGCTAGCAGTTGCGAGACGAGCAAGCAATAATACAGTGGAGCACCGTTTATACGTTTCTCGTTTATACGTTTTTATCATTTATGCGTTTTTTTGAACGGCCCCGGCGAAACCTCATACAAATTAATGTTAAATAATTTCGTTTATACGTTTTCCTGAAATTGCACATTTCATTTATACGTTTTTTTTTCTCCCCAAGTCAAAGAAAAAACGCACATTTTAACGTGATTATACGCTAGCGATTGTCCAGTTTAGAAATCCTATTTGACCTTGACCCACACCTGCTGTGACCACTTACGGTGGTCACGCACCTGCCTAAATGAACAAAAGACATACCCCGGAAGAATGCGAATATCCTATATTCACAGATAAAAGCATCCTGATTGTGGTGCTACCTAGAAATAGCAGGTGACAAGCGCTTTTCCTCTCCTACCAGTGTTGCCACGGCAGGCGCCCTTAAATTTCAGTAAGTAGCCTGGGGACTTTATGGCAACCCAGCAACACTGCTCCTACCAACTTTATAAAATTCTGGGATCTATCGTTCACTAGCATTCACGATGGCTTCGAGCTCGCGTAGTAGAAAACCTCTGTCTCTGAAAGAAAAAATGTGCATTTAAAACAAGCGAATGAAAACCAACATTTAAAAAGAGTTGACCTAGCCAAAAAATTAGGTTTACCAGTTTCAACTTTACGCACCATAATTTATAAGCGTAAGATCATCGAGGAAACTTATAATCAAAGTGGTGCTAGTGCTTCAAAAAAACTTCGAGTTCAAAGCGGAAAATTTTCGGATGTAGAGAAAATGCTTTTACAGTGGTTTAATCAGTGTCGTAGTGCAAAATTTCCCATCAATGGTCCTTTGCTTATGGAGAATGCAAAAGAAATTTCGAAGAAGTTAAATGTAGAACACGATGCATCATTTTCCTCGGGATGGCTTCATAAATTTAAGGTAAAACACGGCATAACAGGCAAAACTGTAAGTGGAGAGTCAGGACATGTTGATTGTGAAACAGTGGATGATTGGATTCAAAACCAATTGCCAGAACTGCTAAAAGAATATGAACCAAAGAACGTTTTTAATGTGGATGTACATACTGCATGAATATGAAACGTAGTGATTGTAATTCAATGTATTATTAAAAGTACTCATTATTTACTTTTCATAATATTTTAAGTTACTGTTTTGTTTTCTATTACGAAAATGTTCGTTTTATTTTGTGATTTTCGTTTATACGTTTTTTCATTTATACGTTTTTTTCGCTCGGTCCCTTGAAAAACGTATAAACGGTGCTTTACTGTATTTCATGTTGAAGTACCCCCATTTAACTAGTTTTGACTTTACAAGTTCGTACAAAGCAAGTCCAATTGGACCCTCGACCACTGTTACGTTTAAAAGTCTTATAACATTTGCAAGATTGCAATGTGAAGCATCCTGGGAAAAAGTATGATGTAGCTGATGCAAATAGTTATAAAAAAATTAAAGATCTGTAAAAAAAAATTCGAATGGAATTTTTTTGCTTCACCGTTTAGGGGCCCCTTAGTCCGGGGGCCCTCGGCGATCGCCGACCAGCCAACCTGCCCAGTCCGGGACTGTATGGGACTTTAGAGGATTTTTTTCCTGAATCACGTTGAGGCCTGTTAGAGCTATCACTAACATTTCTTGTCACTATACAGAATGGTGGTTTCCCTATCATTTGTACCACTTATCTCCAAATTTTCAATTTTGTCACTTACACCCTCTTGCTTCTGGATGCCCCATTTAATCTAAAGATTTCTATTATAGACCTTTACATTCTCAGCGGTACTTTTATGGACAAAAAATAAACTACTTGTGAAGGTAGGAAGTTTCTTCACAGATGGCAGCACTAAAATTGATCCTTGGTTTCGCGCGGACATTGTTAATGGTTTAATATTGTACAAAATGGGATGGGGGCCCTACAAATACGAATATACACCATTTAAATGCTTATAAAATCATAATAATTGCGGGGCACTTGTGTTAAAATGAAATGAGGGGACGCCCTCTCTTCTCGGCTACAACTTTGCAATTATCTAGCTAGATAATCTGTATGTTTAATACATTAATGCCACTATCTTTCAAAGTAGAATTAATAAAAGGGTTTTCAAATAGCTATTTTGCTCTTCACATATATAAATTCAACTGCAGAAGGCGTAAAAACCAAATTAACAAGGAAAATAAATAAATGAAAAAATGAGTTTTTTAGTTTGTGTTAGCTAAAATTAGTAGGGAGAAAGATTATTTTTTAATTTTACTTTCTAAACAAGATTAAAAAATGTGGGGTGTGGCTGTGTCCTGGACACGGCCGTGTGTTGTACGTGAATACGTTTATGTAATGGGTTGTATATATTTAAATAAAATATTTTTATTTATGTATTTAGAAGAAACGCATGGAAACAAATAATTATTGTGTTACAATATAACTTTATTAATTACTAATTTTACAGTTTTGGCTTTTCGACGCGTATAAGACTATAATACAGTGGTAGTGAAAAAAATTGCATCACCCCCGCATTTTCACAACAGTGGTATGTGAGAAGTTTTGGTCGACCGATTAACGATGAATGTATGTGAAATTATGCAAAACTTATGAAATAAACATTTAACAACAGGAATCCGATTATTGTTTATTTTATTTATGGAAATGCATGGCCAAAACTGTAACAAGTACAATGTGAAGTGCGTCCACGTTCCCAAGTGGACGACGAAAAAGTACATATTTTATGATGTTCCAACATTTCCATGTTCCTTTTGTTTCTTTTTGAACAGAAAGAGTTACAATTTAAACCTACTTGGCAAAGTAGATGCACTTCACATTGTACTTGTTACAGTTTTGGCCATGTACTATTTCCACAAATAAAGTAAACAATTATCGGATTCCTGCTGTTAAATGTTTGTTTCATAAGTTTTGCATAATTTCACATACATTCATCGTTAATCGGTCGATCAAAACTTCTCACAAACATCCCATTGTTGTGAGTATGCGGGGGTGATGCAATTTTTTTTACCACCACTGTATCTGTATATTTTTGATATATTTTTATTCCAACACCTTATTATATTCACTGTCACTACTTTAAACTAATGTTTTATATACAATCAACAGATTTTTATGACAGCTGATGATCAAAACTTAAACGAACATCGTAGCTTCTCCGAGTCAAAAGATATACTAATTGCAAATCTCCATACGCAGCAAAATAACCTCAAAATGGCGGCTCTTCCCTCTCCACCTCGCGCGTCACTCTTCTCGCTTATCGTAATGAATTCTTTGATCCTTTAGTTTTCCAGTGGTATGATTTAATTTTGGATGTAGAGGATAGATTCGAAACTACAACGCCAAACTGTATCCCCCGATTTTGTTATCATTGGATTTTTTAGATTGCCCCCCTATGGTAGCAAACATATTCACGTCAAAATGCAACCCCCCCCCCCTTCTCCATTGTCTGAATCCTGAAATCCAAAATCCACCCATGACTTTACATGAAAAATTAATTTAATTTATTTTGCCTATTTTATGTTACATCATTTTAGCTCTTATATTTTTGTAATGCTTTTTACTCGGGCGGCTTATTAATGAGTCATTTTATTTTTAACTGTAAATCCTTCTTTTCATTTTTCAATACAGCCTTTTTTGTTTATTACTGCTTATGTTATATGATTTTTATTTGTTATTAATTTTTATTTGGGCATTAAAATAACATTTCTTTATTTCTTTCTCTTTTAGTTGAATGATATCGATTTTACGCTATATAATTCTAGATCTTTTCTTTAATCAGACATTAAAAATCCGAAGATTACTTAATACAGTAACCCCTCGTTATATCGCTCATTCGAAAATATCGCGCTTTTTCTATGTCTCCCAAATGTTTGAGTTCTTGAAAGTAAAAATATTGCTTTTCGTCCATTAAACAAAGCCATCGAACCCGAATGTTTTCTTTTTTTTCTGAATTTGCTGCAGTTAAAAGCTGCAACAACTCTTCTCCCACTCCCAAACTTACATGACTGCAGAATGATTCTACTCAAACCAGTTGACGTTTTACTTGACATTTCTTTTTGTAATGATCCTAACGCCCATAGAATGAAAGAGACAGATATCTATTGCCCGAGGATTTTGACGAAAAGATTTATTTTTATTAAGCTATTTTTATGAAGAGTCATTACGTAAAATTAAGGTAAACTTTTTACGTCGACACCCAATTTACTTGTACGTTTTGAGTTATTTCTAATGGCATCGGTTATATCGAGCTTCTTTGCTGTCCCCCGACATGCGCGATATAACGAGGGGCTATTGTAAATCTATTTTTAGCTCATTTATTTGGGGCCGTTCATAAACGACGTCACGCTTTTTTCCCATATATTTGACCCCCTTCCCCCCCTTTGTCACAACATGTCACACTTCAGCGGACCCCCCTCCCCCCTTTGTCACGCGTCACGCTATGTTGTATAAGTCATGATGTCACACGTCTTGCTACCCCCTCCCCTCCCCTTGTCACACTTTGTCACAATTTTAAGAACCCCCCTCCCACCTCGAAGCGTGACATCATTTATGAATGATCCCTTTACATTAACCTCTTTTATTTCATTTAATATCGCCTATGTATTTTATACTACATAATTATAAATTAAAAGCTGTACTTTTAAATACTGTTAGTCTTACTCTCGGACATTAAAAATTAAAGTGTCGTGTAATGTGCGCGTTTTTTTATTCGATACAAATCGTTTTATTTTATATTGCTTCAGGCATGTCATTTTAAAATATCCCGGGGGGGGGGGGATGTACACTCCATGTATACTGCATTAAAAAAAACAACAATATATATATATATATATATATATATGTACATGCATATAAATACATTATTCCAAAGGCCGTGGGGGAAGGGCATAACTCTCTAGCACTGTTAGTTACTTAATATTTTTTATTCTGATACTGAAATCTGAAGACAGATTAATACATCAAAATTTTATTTACGTAATATTAAAATTGTCTTCAACATTACTTCTTTTATTTATTTAATGTTGCGTATGTTTTTTAAAAATGATTCTATTTTCGTTATTTAGTTAATGTGCTTAAAACCTTTTTAGTAGGATATTAAAAATCTCAAAAATAGTTTAATTAGGATTTATTTATTATCTTTTTTTTCCATACGAGCTCTTTTGAAAATTCAAAAGTAAAATTTAAAACACACAAATGGAATTGTTGTCTTTGGGTTTACGTAAGCTTTTAACAGTGGCGTAATTTCGGGGAGGGGGGATAATCACCCCTCCCAATCGCCCGTAAGCTTGACTTTTAAAAACACTAACTGGAAATTTTAAAAAGCAGAAATAGTATTAAGAATAGCAGGTACGTGTTAGGAGTTTCAAAAAACCCCTCTCTCGAAAAGAAAATGGGAACTTAAATATGGATGGGGAGACACTCAGTGCAAAAGAGGTTCCTTGAAACCTCGAAACACGTGTCAGCGTTTCTTATTGCTAGTTATCCCTTCTCCTCAATATTTTTGAACTATCGAGGACTATTTTTCACTTTTAATATCCCAAAAAAAGAAATTGTATTTTTACTACCACTGTTTTTAACCCTTTAACGCATTTGCCCGTACCGGAAAATTTGCCCATGTCCGTGCGTTATTTTATTTCTAATGCTCGTCTGAGATCCGTTCATACTTTGTTTGTGTAATATTTTTTCTCTATGTAACTTTTACCCCCACCCCACGCAACAAGCTGTAACTATTCCTTAATCGAACTATATCTTCGCTCATACAGCATTACGTCAGTAATCTAAAGTAAACTTCCGTTTTTTTCATCTGCTATTCAACAGATGGCACGGAATACCGTCATGAATCTGGTCCGAAGTTATAAGGATATTTCCGATGGAAAAGTAAATAACAAAAACTATTCTCAATGCAATCTACTCTGCGATCTGGGGGTACGCGTGTGTGAAATCACTTATGTGCCAATTTCTACCCCGCAACCTCAAGCATTGCTATAATAGTTGAGATCCGCAGAAACTAATTCGTTGATCGTGCAGTGATTGATGATTCATTCGTTGCGCGGAAGCAGCGGTACAACCAGCCCTGACTATTGCACGGGCATCTGGGGCCCGTGCCCTGGGCAGGAACTCTCTGGGGCAGGAATTTTTCCATAATATTTAAATTCCTTTTTAAAAAATTGTAACATAAAATAATTACAATTCCAGCCAATTCTTCCAATAAGAGGTTATTTTTAATAATCAATTTGACGTTGACCGTAGTACACGCACACATGCATGCATGCAAGTGAACCATTCCAAGGGGCAGGAAAAGTTGACGGTGCCCTGGGTAGAACGCGAAGAATGTTGGCCATTTGTTAGAAAAGTTACAAAAATGGTAAAGTTATTATAAACACTTTTGTCAAAAAACAATAACTTACATTATTTTTTGTAAGCATCCGTTTCTCTAAAAGCATAATGGAATAGAATGCTGCTCTAACTCAGTGTTTCCCAACTTTTTTTCCCTTGAGCCTAAGATACGAAGAAAATGGCGTTAATGAAAAAAATGGAGGATAAAGGAAAAAATTAAAGATGTAAAATCAGTCATAAATCAACTTTATTATGTCAAATATATTTTTTGTTTAGCTACCAGTCGTATTTATGACTCATACTATTAATATATGTCAGTACTTCACAGTTCGCTGGACCGAACTCCTGGTGGAAACAGAACTCATAGCAGTCTTTCTCGAAGTGTACGGGAAAGACGAGTAATAAATCGCAATTCTCATGTCCGAGGGCCGCATCAAGAAGTTCACAAAGATCGACGGGCCCCAAATTGTGGAATAAGTTACGTCAGAAAAATTACAATTAATTTTAAGGGATGGGTGGGTTTAGGGATTTTTAAATTTAATCACAATAAGGTTCAATGAAAAGTTGAATGAATATTCTTTGTACTTCTTTCAAAAATGAAACATGACGGTGCTAAAAACAATCAATTTAAAAAATAATAATGAACACACAATTCTGGAGGGATTTTATCTTCAGTCTTAATGGGATACTTGACATTGTTCTTGTTTTATTAAAGTTTCCGGAAGAAAACTGTATTGTTGTTCATTATGTATTCTCCAAATGTTGATCCGTCATACGTGCTCTTTTTTTTGACTTTGAGTTCTTCATTTGACTAAATGTAGGTACAGTGAAACCTGTGTAAGTTGACCACTTGCGGTGCAGCACTCTAGTGGTCAATTTATAGAGGGTGCAGATTTTTTTTGTCATTTCTTACACCATGCATTTATTCATTTGTAACTAATTAAAATATAAGTTCATGTAACGACATTACTTTATAAAATAATTGTTATAAAAAAATAGAACCGACTTCAAATTATAAATTGCGCTAGAAAGTGAAAAATAAATTAATTTTTTAAACAACATCGATGTGACTTTTAAACATAGTTTTAGAAGTCGGTGCAAAATTAGGATAGATAAAATCTTTTGTAATCGTGAATAAATTACAAATATATATATTTTACCAGAATTAGCAACAGTTCCAATATGAAGTAGCATATATGGTGCAATGGTAATTAGACTCATAATTTTGCACCGACTTCTAAAACTATGTTTAAAAGTCACATCGATGCTGTTTAAAAAATTAATTTATTTTTCACTTTCTAGCGCAATTTATAATTTGAAGTCGGTTCTATTTTTTTTTATAACAATTATTTTATTTCATTCTTTTTAGTGTAAATACATTTTCTATATAAATACTCTATTTTTAAAAAAAATCCATATGAAAGGGCAAACCTTTGAATGAATGGCACTAAAAACTAATAATTTGTATGGAAAATTCTGTTTTGAAGTCGATTTTAGCAAACAAACTTATTGGATTTAATTTTTGCCTCAGAGAATCCTTCAGTCAAACTCTTGCTGTAATTGCTTTTAATATTACAGCACAATGGCAACAAAAACTTTTTAAACAATGACTTTTATAGTTATTAATAGTTTTCCCAACAAAGAAAAATCAAGCAAAGCCTTTCCAATTAAAATAAAAAATACCTTTTTTTTTCAGCCGTAACGTTTTTTCTGAAAAACAAATGTAGTCAGATTGATGTACGATATTTGAGTTAGACGACCCTCTATCGATTAAAGAAAAAATCGTCAAAATCGGTTTATTTAGTCAAAAGTTATGGATGAAAAAGCAAAAAACATACTACATTTCTGCCCATTACTTTTGTTTTATTTATCGAATATGGTCAAACGAAGGTACGGGACCTATGGGAAACCACCCTCGATCGATTTAAAAAAAAATCATGAAAATCAGTTCTTCCGGTGCGAAGTTATGAGTGGACAAACAAACAAAAAAAAAAAAAAAAAAAAAAACGACATACATACAATATGAATGTATAACCTCCTTCCTTTGTGAAGTCGGTTAAAAATAGTAATTAACTGTTTTTTGTTTTTTTTTTCACAATTATCTAAAATATCATCAGAGAAACTTAACTTGAAGGACTTACAGTGTACCCTGTACAACTTTAAGAGTAAAGTACTCAGTTAAAGTAAGGATTAATGTCTAATTAATTATGTAAGTTACTTACATGATAGTAAAGACTTCCTACATATACATAACTTTTCAAAATGGCTACATCAGATAGAAGGAAAAAGAAGAAACTTTTTGAAAAGTGCTCATTGTAGTTTTCCCATATGGTTAACTTACGAAGAAGTTTAGGCAAACTTTATGTCTCATCCATCCCAGACAAATATTGGTCAAACATTATAGCATAAAAAATATCCTAGAGAAGATATTTTAGTTTTTTTAGCTTTGCAAAAATAGGTAAACAAATAAATATAGAAATAATTAATTAGTTCTATATTTCCTAATTAGGAGCTTTCAACTCACAAAGAGTTTTTATAGTACTCCCACCCAAATTTGGCATATATAAGTGGTGAATATAGACAGGTGGTTAAGTTACAAAGGTTTCCCTACACCCTACATTACATAATATAGGGCTAATTCCGTTCCTGACAGACGTGGTCAACTTAGACTGGTGGTCCGCTTACAAAAGTGGTCAACTTTACAGGTTTTACTGTACTACCAAAGATAGGACCTATGAACAGTTACATGTTTACGTATTCCTATTCCTGGATACTGTTCTCCACCAGACCCCTCCCTTTTAGCCAAGGCCTTAGGCTGGCCATACACGTAGAGGTTTACCACTATTGTCCGCCTCGAGAGATAAACCTCGGCGTGTGTGCCACCTTCGTGCGATGAAACTCCAGAGGCGAACAGACCTCCAGAGTCAAACCTCGCAGAATTGAAAAATTATATTTTCTACCGCAGAGGTGACAGACCTCCGCCTGTGTGTGGGTCGACAAGTGTGAGATCTACCTCCGGTCACTTGTAGTCAGACAAGCACAGAAATAGGGAGTGCTTTTTCTCTGTTTTAATTTGCGCAAATGTTTTTATTTGTATTCAGTTCATTTCTTTTTAAGTGGTTTTGTTTAATTTTACATAAGTTTCTTTGTGCTTAGCGGTTTCGTTTTTTATGTAATCAACATGTCAACAAATTGACATGACTGTAACAGATTTCCTTTTAATAACCAGTCGCATGTTTTGCTCCATATCCTTTTATTCTTAACCATAGGCGCATCTATAAATATATTTTTTTTTGGGGGGGGGGGGGGGGTTCATCTAAATGGAAAAAATATTTTTTTCTTTTTCAAATCAAGCAACTCTACACAATCTATCGTGTTATCTGACATGAAGCGAGTACCAAGTGTGGGGGAACTCTCTAAAGGGAACCTAACTTAAATTTACATTATATTAGAATAACGCCAAAAACTTCGAACAATCATGTCGATAAGCATGAACAAAGTAAAAAATAAGTTTGTGGAACTAGGTTTATAAAGGATTTTTGTATTGTGCTCACTTGGTGCCGATTTTCATTTCCACGACCCTCCATTCCACCCCACTTTCACTCCCAAAATAAATCTTTTCGTATTTTATGAATGAATTAGGTTATATATTTAGATAGATAATTTACGATAAGAAATTTAATGTGAGTGGGGAAGAGAGAAAATAATCCATTTATAAGTCTGTGGAAGCATGCAAGGGCGGATCTAGAAAATCTTCAAGGGGGGGGGGGGGCGATTTTGGAAATCTCGGGGTTCAATGTAAGGATGGATGGAGAAGATTCTTCATTCCTTTTCAACAGTCCCTCTGCCCCCCCCCCTTTTTTTTTTCAGCAGGAACAAAAAAAAAAAAAAAAAAAAAAAAGGTAGTGTAGTGATATTTAAAATTTTACTAGCACATTTTTTCAATGCATATACGTTTATTCAAAGCCCTTATAAAAGGAACACAAGCTGACGTTTTTTTGCTTTCGCAAATCTGTCTATAATTTTTTCAACGTCCAATCTTTATGGATATGCAATAACGCTAATTCAGTGAGTCTACCATCACTCATTCTGCTTCTTAGCCAAGTTTAATAATAGCAATTATTAATAGCAAAATAATAGCAATTATTAGTAATATATTTTCTAAAATTTTCAAAATGTAATACTAAATATGTACTAAAAAAACCATCAACGAGTATGTGCAATTTATATAAACATCTGTAATTATGAATGTTCAATGAAATGTTTCAGGCTCCAGGTTTTAGCGTAAATGCTGCAGGAATTTACACCACGTGCTAAGGGTTAGCTAGCTGTCACCAGTTTGATGGGTAGAAGAAAAGAGCAAGGAATCTCTTTCCCATTACTCCGAGGATTAGCAACTCAGCAATACTAAAGGACAAAGGGACAGGAGGAAAGCATAGAACTTGAAGGGCTATTAGGCTGGGATTCCAAGAACATAAAAAAATGGCTGGTCCCGGGGCACAAAGAGTAAAAACTCACTTAGGAGTGTCGTTGTAGTGTCCACTTGAATCAGCCCAAGGGGGGGGGGCGATCGCCCAATCGCCCCCCCCCCCCTTAGATCCGCCGTTGGAAGCATGCAATAGAATTATCGTTTTTGTAGAATATTTTCCGAGATTTATTATTTTTAAAAATAAAAATATTATTTATTTCTCAAGAGTCAGGTTTGGACCCCCAAACCCCCCTTGGGTGCGCCACTCTTCTTAAGACCTTCTTAACACTAGTAGCTAACACTGAACCGACAACTGCAATCGCAGTTGTATACTTCTCGTATAGAGGCCATGAATTCAACTAGCAGAGGCAGAGGAGTGTGAGCTTCTAGCCTCAAGATGGTAAACCTCCGCGGTTTACCTTTGGGGTGTACCTGTGCTGTACACCTCTACGTGTAAGCTTCTCGCCTCAAGAGGCAAACCTCCGCGGTTTATCTCTGGGGTGTACCTCTGCGATACACCTGTACGTGTATGGCCAGCCTTAGGATTGCTGCGCGCAAGTACGAACGGCGAGTTGAATTTTACTTGAACAAGTTGTACGAATAGCGAGGCGTGGGGTTTCACTGTACAATGAAAAGCTTACTAATCCAAATAATGAAATGTAGCATAAAATAAATAAATCAAAACAATAACGTTCATACCAATTTTTTAGCTACCAGTTTTTTCCAGCTTTTAGTCTTTAAACCTTTATATACAACCTTCGCATGAAGTAATTTATGCATTCGCTTCGGCAATACATACAAAATTCAAACGATACAGAGAATATTAGCGTGGCATGGCCCCTGCGTAAGGATGAACACGCGAAATGTTCATATGCATAGTCTGCTTACTTTGAGCTGTAGTAGTTTCTGCACCACTCCTGCAGGATGTTTTATTTTTCCTCAAGAAGAGTGTGCTTACAAGTTTTAGATATGCCAACCAAAATGCGCTGGTGTCTAAGAAAGAAGTTCTGCAACAGGGCCAGTCATTTGGCTTATTCGGGGGGGTCGAGCGCTCCCCCCCTCCCCACCGAATAACTCAAAACTAAAAAAGTAAGAAAAAATGGAGCAAACAACAAATAGTTTCGCTCCGGCTCCGCTTCTGTTCCGAGCTAAACCTCGATTCTTCACTGTTCCGCGCTTCTGCTCCAGATCCTTGACAAATGTTCAAGACTAGCAAAAAGCAAGACAAAAATGATTAAATTATTTTGCCTGTTTTCTCTCTCTTTGTTTAGTTTATAAAAAAGGTGAAAAGATCAGTATTTTGTAGTTTACATCAGCAAGCAGTCAGAAAAAAAAAATGTTCCTAAACGATAAGACGACAGCTGCATTTAAACCTAATATGAATGAGATGTCTTCCACGAAGGCTAGACTATCCTACTTCGAGTTAAAGCAGGTCAAGAGAGTTCATCCTTAATGTCAACACATTATCGTTCCCCGTCACGTTTGACAAAGCTTTAGAGATTACGTGAAAAGTGAAATTTCGAAAGCAAAGCAGAAAATTAAAAGTTACGTTCATTTCATGCGAACTCGTTGGAATGAGATCCTCGCTAAGAATAAGATACGTACTAGTTCATTTATGAATGTTGCAGTGAGGTTCACCGGCTGGTTATAGTTAGGGCCACAGAGAGCCAAAACGCTACCGCCCCCCATTTCACTCATAAAAATTTAAAAAGCTGCCCATATAAAAACAATTAACCTTATTTTAAGTGACACAACAATAGGCCATAGCAATAGTTTACCCTCTGCATTACTCCAGGTCCCCTGAATCAACCATGCCTGACACCTCCTCTCCTCCGCCTTGACGACTTTTCGTGATTAGGTATAGGGCCCAAAAATTAGACAAAGCTAAGGGACCGTCCGTAAATGATGTCACGTTTTTTTCTCATACATTTGACCCCCTCCCCCTTTGTCACAAATTGTCACAAATCAGCATACCCCCCTCCTCCCTTTGTCACATGCCACGCTTTGTTGCATAAGCATAATGTCACACTTCTTGTTAATCCTCCCCTCCCCTTGCCACAATTTTACGAGCCCCCCCCTCCCCTTCTCCCTCGAAGCGTGACATCATCTATGAATGATATCTACACCATGCGTGAAGCACTTGTCATATTCAAGCAATGTATCAAAAGGATGGATAAAACAAACAAAAATAAAATGAAAATAAGGAAGGATGAAGCCAAACTCCTTCAGTACATACAAAAAAGTGCTCTAAAAACATAAACAATAATCTATATAAATAAAACCGAAAGTTTGTGTGTGTGTCTGTCTGTCTGTCGATCGCCTCCTGGCGAGATGGAACTGTCCAGAAGTGCGAAATTTTGGTTACAGGTACCTTGGGTCAGGTCCTCGTGCACCTCGAAGAGTTTTTCCTAAAATTCGAATTTGGTCTTTTTTTATTTCATTTTTAATCAAAACTGTTGATTTTGGGTTTATCTCATCGAAGAAATGTCCCACGTTTTAGTTTTTTACAGCATATGAATGCCCGTAAAAAACTGCACAAAATGTTTTTTTTTTTTTTTTTTTTTGCAGTTCGTAGGACAAATAGAACATGCGCAATATTCATTTAAAGTAGTTTTCGAATTTTAAAACGAGGCTTATCTCTGAATTTATCTTCTCAATTTCCGTGTTTTCGCCAAAATAAATAGTACCTTTGTCGCCAACTAGATGATTTCTGTTAACGTAAGATTGAAAAAATGCTATTTCATTTTTATTCAGGCCGTTTTATGAGCGAAACAATTTCTAAAAATTCATTTCATTCTTATACATATTTTGTGGATTATTAACTGCAGACCATTTTTAACTACCTTGAGATTGATTCTTTTTCCTTTTCTGGCGATTTAATATTATGGCACCAGTTCAATGATTTCATGAAACATATTATTTCTTATGGTAGAGTATCCGTTTTATCAACGAAATAAATTCTAAAAATTCTTTTCATTTTGATGCATATTTTGTGGATTATTTACTGCAGGCGATTTTCAATTACTTTATCTTGAGGTTGATTTTTCTTTCTTTTTTGGCGATTAAATATTTATTCCTTCGATAAAAACTAGGTTGTAAGGTTTTCGATATGGCTTATTTTTGATAAAATTTTACAAGGCGTATTTGCGAAAGGCATCCATTACTACAGTGCAATTTCGTGATCTTCTGCTTCATTTTAACTTTTTTACACAGCGGTTTTGATTGATTCCATATTTCACTCAAGTGATTTATTTCTAACATTTATTTAATTTTTGTACTGTCTATTTGGCGCTATTTGGACAGAATTTAGTTGTTTATTTCTATCAATTTAAATTTCACACGTCAGAATTGGTTCAGTATAGAACATTTTCTAAATTTAAATGTGCATTTGCCTTTGGAAATAATGCTTTCCTTTCTTTCGTTTTTATTCGAATTTTATGAAAGTGATATTTAATTGAATTTTCAGGAAATGTTTTGACGATTTTGCAAGCGGGAATTTTAGGAACGGGTGTCCTTATTTTAATGGGGAATTTAGGTTGGACTGTTGGGTAATTTTAGGAATAGTAGCTCTTGAAGGTCAGTATTCTAATGGGTATTTTTAGTCACTGACGTCTTTATTCTAATGGAGATTTTTTGGGACTAATGTCCTTATTCTATTAGGAATGTTTATCAATTGTTGTCTTTATTGAAATGGAATTTTTTCTTTATTGTAGCAGAAATATTCAGGGACAGTTGTTTTTCATCTGATGGACATTTTTAAACAGAATACAGCTCTTATTCTGATGTGAATTTTTAGATGTATTGTGGTAGATATTGTGGTCTGCGATTTTTACGGACTCTTGATATCATTTTAGCGCAATTATGTGCCAAAATGATATAATATGCACGTGTGCATTTTAGCTACTGTTGCAATTAATCTAATGGCAATTTTTATGAACTGTTGTTTTGGGTCTAAAAGGAAATTTTCTAGGCTGTTCATTTTAATGCAATCGTGCTTTTTAATGATTTTTACTATTTAATTAGGATTTTTAAGGACTGTTGCCCATCTTCTACTTGGATTTTTTAAGAAACTTTTCCTTGCATATTTACAACAGAATTTTGAACATGCGTCACTTAGCCTGCGAATGATGCAATATTAACCCGCGCAAAGCCTGGCATGTCAGCTAGTCTAAAATAATACAGATTAATTTAAGACAGTCAATAAATGCCGCAAAACATATTTAGAAATTTCGTAAATATTTCAATTTTGCTATTATCTGTCTTTATTTAATAATCAACGCTACGAATAAATTTTCTTTTTTTTAACAGACTTGGAACAATTTACTGAGAGCAGAAATTTCTCTCGAGTCTTAAGACATTTACTTGCAGCGTAAAACAACGGAACTCTCAAATTCTGATCACGCGCTAGCGTCTAGTTTGTGTGCAGTCCAAAACCGTTGCAGCCATCACCTAATCTAGCTTCTGAGGACGGGCGGTAATTTAATCTAATTACTCAGTTGAGATGAAAGCTTCTATCGTTGCTATATTTAAATATTTACACATAAAACTAATAATCATACTCGTGGCTATATTACTCGGTTATATTTGGAAAGTCATCGACAGTCTATGAACTAAAAATCGTTTGTAGAGATTAGTGGTCAATGACGAATTCTAAATTCTTCTCTTAAAGCCTAAGTAAAAGTTAAAAGATAAAAGGTACAAAAGTAAAGCCAATGCTTCCTTTTTGGTTCAGGCTAACTTTTCTGCACAGTTGTAATTCCTTGTCTTTGAAACATTTTTATAAAAATTCTTTCCTTTGATCTTGAAGATTCAGGAAGAAAATTGTAAATACTACGATAGGAAAAGGAAAAAGGTGAACAAATACAAAATGAATATTGACATTGACCAATAGACATTGAATTTTTCTTTTTTTTTTTTTCCCTGTGACTGTTTTCTGTTTTTTTTTTTTTTTTTTTTTTTTTTTTTTTTTTCCAGCTTTGTCGGAGGACAACCAAAGTTTCAGAATAGCCGAGATGTAGGAGCCGATGTGTGATGAGGCATCGACGGTAGCGCTATCAGGCGAAAAGCAACGGCAGCCTGGAGTTGAGCGAGAGACCTGGGCCTAAGTGTTATGCTAATCTCGGTTGAAGTTTTAGAAAATAATTACCTGCAAATAGATTAGGTGTAAATAGAGTCAATTTTATATCTCTCATTGTGTATCATTATTGAATAAGCCCCTAGACCCGAACAAAAAGCCTACACACACACACACACACACACACACACACACATATATATATATATATATATATATATATATATATATATTAGGGATGTAACGAGTATTCGGCCCTTTGGCTGAATATTCAGCCTGACCGAATAGTCATTTCATGACCTGGCCGAATACTCGGAAAGCTCAAATTCAGCCTGGTCGAATATTGATTAACTATTCGGCCGAATAGTGCTACTACAGTAGAAATGTAAAAAAAATAAAGAAATTAGTAGTTTTTAAACATTTAAAATTGCATTATAGTTATTGCAAAAAAACGCATTAGCATATAGTTTTAATAAATAAAAATAATTTAGAAAAAACTACTTTTTTTAAACATTGTTCTTAGGTTTGACTGCACAAAAACAGATTTTAAAGTTATAATATTTTATTTTATACTTAGCATTTCCTCCCAAAAACTGGCAATAAATGATGGAGATTATGAGACTTTTATTTTGTTATTATTAACAAAGTGGAAGTTAGACTTTGGGTAGACTGATTTGTTATGAATATTGGGTAAGAGAGAAATGTGAAACAACAAAAATATATCATGAATATTCAGATAGCATAAGTTATTGGAGGTTTTGCAAATAAAGATACGTTCCAGTTAGATGCATTAAATTTTAATAAATCTTTTAAAAATAGGTACGTAAAAACCCCCATAAAATAGAAACCTTTATAACTTTCAAATAGCTTCATAAAACTATTTTGAGCAAGGTAAAAGTTCATTATACAAGAGTATTTCTTTAAATAGAATTAAATAATTAGTAAAACAATGCTAATGCTTACATTAAAATCTGTCATTTCTATTCCACTCGTGGGTGAAATTCTAAGTTTTATTGCATTCAAAACAATACAAAAAATACATCAGATTTAGATTGTTTTAGTAATAAACAGAATTAAAATTATACATCATAGATTAAAGTACGGAATTGGTGTTTGACTTTGTGAATACTTTTAAATCTGACAGATACTTTCGATTACAGCGATTTTCTAGAAATTTTAATATTCGGCCACCGAATATTCGGTATTCGGCTCAATCCCTATATATATAATCAAAAGTTAATAAAGTGAATCAAACTGTGAAAAGGCGCACGAGGCAGCACACTTAAACAGTTGCAAATATATGTATGAAATAGAGAATATATATATAAAAAATTAGTGGGTATGTGAAAAAACAACAATATAAAAGGCTGAACGTGGGAAATCACAAATATAAACATTCAAAATGAAAAAGAGCCTGCCTCTTCATCAGTGGGAGGGAGCAGGAAGCATATATAACGAAATATTGTCATTGCAGGTTTCTGAGAAATCCCAGCATAGCATGTGAGAAAAAAAAAAAAAAAATATAACAAAAAATATAAGACTGGGAGTTACAAGCCCAGTTTGATTATTCACTTGGCTTGCAACTCCCAGTCTTATATTTTTTGTTATTTTTTTTTTTTTTTTTTTTTTTTTTCACATGCTATGCTGGGATTTCTCAGAAACCTGCAATGACAATATTTCGTTATATATGCTTCCTGCTCCCTCCCACTGATGAAGAGGCAGGCTGTTTTTCATTTTGAATGTTTATATTTGTGATTTCCCACGTTCAGCCTTTTATATTGTTGTTTTTTCACATACCCTCTAATTTTTTATATATATATTCTCTATTTCATATATATATATATATATTATATATATATATATATATATAAAGTATGTCAATCATTAAAAGGAGGCAGGAAGAATTGAAAGTGCCCTGGACATGAAAACTTGCGCATCCCAGATCTCGTGTTGGCCCCAGCTTAGGAAACTGAGGCCATGACTTTAGACTTAACTTCCAGCTATTCTATTCTTATTCTTACTACAGAGTTAACCTCTTCCAAACCGCAACTCATGCGTTGAATATTACTTTGTTTTCAATCCTTTAGGGTGTCATCTCATTATGTGGGGCGGCTGGAGAAAAAGACCGACAACGAATGGCAATGAAGGGTTTTGATGTCAATTCCTGAATTTACAAGCAAAGACTTTTTATCAAATATTGTATCAGTCCCAGCCTTTGGTGCTGAGGTTTGCAACATTCGACATTGCAAAAGTTTGGATGTGGATCGTCCGTCATTTTGACACTTGCCGTTGCCGTTCAAGGTTTACAATCAGCTATATAAAATGAAAGCCAGATTGTGGAGACCATTAAATATCCTTTCACATCGCATTTTGTGCGTGTTTGTTTATTAGACTCAGTTTGCAAGCAACTCTTAGCCATGAAAGTGTTGGTAAGTTGAAATTTTATTTTAGGTCTGTGTTTGTCTTACCCTTTTGGTACATTGATTGCTAAAATCGGTTATTAGCAAGAGTTAGGAAGGTGAATTTCATGTAAAAGTGGACATCTTTGGGAAACATTAAAGTGAAAATTTTTAACAAGTATTACTTTCTTATGTTTTTTGGGATACAAAAGTTATTTACAAGCACTGTTCCTACCCCCTTGTGAGTAAAAAACTTCTTCCCAATAAACCATTTGGCTGTCACTAGATGAATATTGTAAGCCCGTGTTTCTTTTGTGTTGCGTCACTTACTACAATTTTTTGAATGCATAAATAATTAGCCTCACCCCAAATTATAGCACACGTGTACATATCTTTAAGCATGCATTTCTTTTAAATTCAAATAAAAATTTCCTTGTCAAAATTTATAATTCAGATTCTTGAATTTGTTTTGTATTTTCCAGTACATATATCTATTTCATGTTGCGTCAGTTACTGTAATGTTTTTGTAATTTTCTCTCATTACGAGCAGAATAACAGGGTTTCAAATAAGCCCGTGTACATGTATAAATGTAACTATATAAGACATTAAAATAGACTATTTTATATTTAATACTCTACTTATTCTAATTACTTAAAGTTAACTTTTTGTTTCCAAATGGTACGTCAGTTTCCGTGGAATGCACCAAAAATAAAACACTGTTTTTTTATGTAACTAAAAATATGTTTTTAAACTGCTAATATGAAAGGATTCTAATAGCTAAAATGCCAGTCATCAAAATGTTTTGAGTCATACGCATGTATATTATCGTTTATTATATTAATTAATAGGGCTCGGATTTTGATAATACTTGCATTTTCCATATTTTGGGACCTTTTCTCTTTTAGGGCATATTTTGAGATTTGTCAGGTATTTTTTTTTTTTACATTTTTCAATATTTCACTTCCTGTTTTTTAATTTTAATTTCTTCTAATTTGTTATTATTATTGTTATTATTTTGGGAAAGAAGGGGGGATATTTTTCGTAATTCTTTTAATGGTATGGTGTTTCATATTACAACTGAATCAAAAGAAAAAGAAGAAGAAAGAATTATTCCTCATGAAATCTATCACCACAAAAAAAGAAAAAGTTCGGGAAAGAAATGTGCTGTGCTAATAAATACTAAGAAGAAGAATCACTTAGATTTCGGTAAACAGGCCGAGCATGAGGTGGCCCTTCGGATCATTGAAGGAGCTACATCTTTAAAGCGGGACCCAAACCACTGGCATGATCGAAGGAAGGGCTATACCCATACCTGCCACCTCTTACGATTAGATCGGTGTCGATTTAGATAACTTCAAATTGTCAATATTTTTTAAGCGGAAATTTGATACATTCAAATTATGAATATTTTTAAGCGGAAATTTGATACATTCAAATTATGAATATTTTTAAGCGGAAATTTGATACATTCAAAACCAGTATTTAAAAATATAGACGGCAAATGAAAAATGAAATAATATGAAAGGTCGAGATAGCATAACAAAGCAATTACAACACAAATTTGAATAACAACGGTAAAACTTACAATAAAAAATAATAAAAGAGATGACATTTAAATTATTCATCGCAAAATGAAATAAATATTTTTTATACCTTCTAATAATTAATAAGATTTAAAAGTAAAATAACTTATTTCAATTTAAACACCATTTAAAAATTAAAATTATCCTAAAATTCTGATTTATGAATGCACTAAACACCCGAACAAAAGAGGAGTTCGTCATTGTAGTCAATAACGAGAGTTAGTGGGGACTTGATTGACCCCTTTAAGCACGAGTTTTTTTTTTCCGGATAAACTGAGAAAAAGTGATCGAGTTTTTTTTTGACAGAAAATTAATATATAGGTAGTATAGGCATAAATTGTTTTCGGCAATTTCAGTTGTAGAGGGGGACTAGAGAGTGGGGGTGGGATAAAAGTTTTTTTTCAAAAATATTATAGGGATCATTCATAAATGATGTCACGCTTCAAGGGGGGGAGGGGGGTTCGTGAACTTGTGACAAAGTGTGACAAGGGGAAGGGAGGGGGTAACAAGAAGTGTGACATCATGCATTATGCAACATAGCGTGACAAAGGGGGGGAGGGGGGTCCACTCAAGTGTGACATATTGTGACAAAGGAGGGGAGGGGGGTCAAATATATGGGAAAAAAGCGTGACGTCATTTATGAGCGTCCCCATACAAACAAAGTGTAAACGGATCTCAGATGGGCATTAGAATTAAAATAACGCGAGATACAAGGTCGCCCGTGTGAGACACGGGCATGTACAAATTTGCCGGTAACTTTCTCCTGTGCCAGACACGGGCAAATGCTTTAAGGGGTTAAGTTATATAAATTAATTAATTATAATGAAAAATGTTGATGGGCTACAGCTGTGCACAGAAGGTCGAAGCAGAGGTCATTGTTTTAAGCTTTTCAAATCTCAGGCTCATCTCGAGATTAGGAAAAAATGACTACTTCAATAGGGTTGAGGGCAGTTGGAATAGTTTATTTGAAGCGACTGTTATTTGCAGTTAGTGATGGGCATAATCGAGTGATCATAATCGAGAACTCTATTATTCAGGATAACTAGAGTACTCGATTCTGACAACCATCTCGAGATCTCCATTGAACATCTCGAGAACTCGATTGAACTTCTCGAGAACTCGGTTGAACATCTCGAGAACTCGATTGAACATCTCGAGAACTCGATTGAACTTCTCGAGAACTCGAGATAATCACTCGATTATTGAAATCTCTCAATTATGCCCATCCCTACTTGCAGTGTTCATTGAGGATTGTTAAATTGACTAGGACCAGCCTTGATGGGCCCTCTGCCTGTTGCTGGTTGTCACTTTGTATTTGTATAAATTATCTTTCAAAATCACTTGTGTTTTACTAGAAGCAGTAACACCACCAGTTTTTTTTTTTAAATTTCCTCTCTTGTGCGCTACAGGTAGGTGAACCAATAAGTACTTCAATGTAACTTTCCACTTTTTTTCTTTCTTCCATAGGGAGCACTTTTCTTTCTTAGCTTCTTGGTAGCCACCATTAATGCCACAAGTTACTACGTTCCTTCTTCCTACATCAGTGGATATACTTACCCTGCTGCTGCAGTTGTAGCCCCCGTAGCCTACGCACCTTTGAGCTACAAGTACCGCGTCCCTGGTACTACTTTCGTCAAGTACAATAATCCGGTGGCTTATGATTTAGTTGTTCCCAGCTACGGGGTGGATTATGCTTATTTGAGGAAATGATTCAGTAAGTATTTTACATTTGTAGTTCACATAACAAAACAACACCTTTTTTTTTTTTCCAAATGGGCTGCATTATTGGTTCTGAACCATTACAGACCTAGTTCAAAGCCAGAGATTGGTACCAACTCCTTCAGCGGCACCACATTGCGCGTGGTACCATTGACGCAATTTTTTGACGCTCAGTTTCCCCCTAGATGGCGGCACCTGAGCTCTCATTGATGCAACCTGCAGTAGGAATTCTACGTAGTCGAGAGTGTCCACGCCAGACGGATACTCAAGGGATCTTTAATATGCCGCATAATCATACGACATGGACGCTGTCAATTTTCTGCTCTTGAAAATCCACCGACTTGGGCCAGGTTTGATCCAGCCAACTTGGGCGTACGAGGCCTGCGCCTTATCACTACGCCACCCTGTCGGCAAACAACAGCTCTTTAGAATTCAACTGTTACATCGACATTAGATTGATAAATAAAATCCACGTCTTGATAACTTGACTTAAAATTTTTTTAGACGTCACAAATGACGCATATCATAGAAAGAACATTCTACGTCAACGGCGGGAAAAAGGCAAATTACTTCATATTACAGTCATTCCATAATTCCAAATTACGCGGGGCGGCGCTCCGGGGACCCAAGAAATTTTGCATTAACTTCATAAAAAATTAGAAGGTGAAGTTTTTACGAAATTTTGCGCACTCCATGCGAAGTTAAATTTTAAAATATTTGGCATAAATAAACAAAATCAAAATAGAACTAAAAATTCTCTCTTCTAGCTGTGAGTTTTTGTGGTGAAAGCGTTCCTCGAACAGTTTTTTCTTCATTGTGAACTAATTTTTCAGGGTTACTGTGCGATAAAAAATTTCTGTAAAATGAGTTTTCACCCAAGTCTGTTTCAATCCGGGAAGCTTCTAAAGCCATTCAAAATCTTTCGTTTTCCGTTTTTGGTTCAATGTTTCGGAATTTTAAAAATGTGTAACTCAAAAACGAGTGCACATATCGGGGTAAAATTTCATATTTAAACGAGTACACATATCGGGGTAAAATTTCATATTTAAACGAGTACACATATCGGGGTAAAATTTCATATTTAAACGAGTACACATATCGGGGTAAAATTTCATATTTTCCGAGTATATTCCAGTATATCTATGCCGTGGGCAGTGGTAGCCTAGTGGTTAGCACGTCGGACTTCCATCTGGAAGGTCGCGCGTTCGGTACCCACTGAAGACCACCATGTATACTTGGGGATATGTGCATGTAAAATACCGGGTAGACCCCACTACCTCTCCCCGTGCGTAAGCAATCCTAAGGCCTCGGCTAACAGGTAGGGGTCTGATGGAGAAAAGTACATGTGTGACAGGGCAGTGGTAGCCCAGTGGTTAGGATGTCGGACCGGAAGGTCGGGTGTTCTATACCCGACCTGCTGAACTACCCGAAATCTGCAATCGTTCTGGCATATTTTTGTGAAGAAATAATATGTCGAAGTTTTGCATAATGTTGATTAAATGCAATCGAAATTTCTGAACGACTTAATGTAATTTGTGTCACTAATGCGTGTTTTCTTTTCCCCTTGCAGGTTGTCAAATGAATGCAAGATTCTGAAACAGCATCATAGAGACTGCGGTGCGAAGGAAAAAAAGATGGTCATTTTATAAGTAATTTGATGTCAATCATTGCTGTTGAATTCTATCTGGAAATCTACGTCCAGATAGAGGATTGTTACATTGTTCTGTCCATATTTATAAATAAAAGAACTTAAAAGAATTACTTGCGTCTGATTATTTACACTCCAATTTTCGAAAAGATTATTTTTAAATTAACAGTGAGAAAGATTATAATTTGTTGATGTACGCCGCGTGTGAACGAATTTTTAAGACTAGGTTTATAAAATAAAATAAAACTAGTAGTAATTATATTTTTAACCGACTTCACAAAGGAAGGAGGTTATACATTCATACGGTATGTCGTTTTTTTTTTTTTTTTTTTTTTGTCCACTCATAACTTCTCACCGGATGAACCGATTTTCATGATTCTTTTTTTTAATCGATCGAGGGTGGTTTCCCATAAGTCCCGTACTTTCGTTTGACCATATTCGATAATTCGAATAAAAGTTATGGGCAGAAATGTAGTATTTTTTTTTGTCTTTCCATTCATAACTTTTGACTAAATGAACCGATTTTGACGAGTTTTTCTTTAATCGATAGAGGGTCGTCTAACTCAAATATTGCAAATCAATTTGACTACATTTGTTTTTTTTAGAAAAAACGTTACGAGTGAAAAATAAATATTTTTTATTTTAATTGGAAAGGCTTGGCTTGATTTTTCTTTGTTGGGAAATCTTTTAATAAATATAAAAGCATTGTTAAAAACATGTTTGTTGTCATGGGCTATAATATTAAAAGAAATTACAGCAAGAGTTTGACTGAAGGCTTCTCTGTGGCAAAAATTAATCCAATCAGTTTGTTTGCTAAAATCGACTTCAAAAGGGAATTTATCATACAAATGATTAGTTTTTAGTGCCATTCATTCAAAGAAGTTTTTCCCTTTGATATGGATTTTTTAAGAAATAGAGTATTTATATACAAAATGTATTTGCACTAAAAAGACCAAAATAAAATAATTTTTATAAAAAAACAGAATCGACTTCAAATTAAAAATTGCGCTAAAAAGTAAAAAATAAATTCATTCTTTAAACAACATCGATGTGACTTTTAAACATAGTTTTAGAAGTCGGTGCAAAATTATGGGTCTAATTACCATTATACCATTTGCTACTTCATATTGGAACTGTTGCTAATTCTGTTTAAATATATGTATTTGTAATTGATTCATGATAACAAAAGATTTTATTTATCCTAATTTTGCACCGAGTCCTAAAACTATGTTTAAAAATCACATCTATGTTGTTTAAAGAATGAATTTATTTTTTACTTTATAGCGCAATTTTTAATTTGAAGTCTGTTCTGTTTTTTTATAAAAATTATTTTATTAAAAGTATTTTTATTCAAAATAAGCTCCTGCGGCTTCAATACATTTGTTACGGCAGTTTAACAGCGATTCGAATGCCTGTTCCAGCTCACATTGTGGGACTGCCTTCAAAGCTCGCGTCGAAGCTGTTTGCACACAGTGCGTCAAAGAATTTTTAAGAATACAGCTGGAACTACAGCTGTGGCGCTGTGTTATCGAGCATTCGGGAAACTCCTTAACTATCAGCTGATCCACTTCCAAAACCTTAGTGCATTTGTTTACGTTTTTTTTTTTTTTTCTCTCTTTGATGACATTAACACTGTACAGAGAGCTTCGACGCGAGCTTGGCAGTCCCACAATGTGAGCTGGAACAGGCATTCAAATCGTTGTCAAACCTCTATAACAAATGCATTGAAGCCGAAAGAGCAGATTTTGAATAAAGATGCTTTAGAAAATATAGTTACTAGTTTTTATGATATTTTATAAACTTAGTCTTAGAAATTCTTTGACACACCCCATACAGCACAAGATGGTCCTCAGGATGTCCTGAGTACTCTTGTCAAGGCCTGAGGGGTGGTCCAAAGGATGTCCTTAAATCCCAATTCGAGACCCTCAGGACGACCTCTGACCTGAAAAATGTCCCGCCTAGTGACCGCCCTGATAACGTCCTCAGAGCGAGGCATTAAACGCACGGCAACCCGAGGACGAACGGGATTTTGGGGACATAGTTAGGACTTGAAGAACCCTATGAGGATAATCACAGGACTTCTAGGACATCCTAAGAATAATGACAGGATTCTTTGTCGTCCCCAGTCGATCCCAAGAACATCTTCACAACTAAAATATTCCCCACCTAATCCTAACGCGTGACCACTCGGGACAACTTGGGATTTTTAGGACAAAGTTAGGACTTGGAGAACTTTATGAGGATAGTCAGAGGACTTCTAGGACGTCCTATGAACAATGACAGGATCCTTCGATGTTCCCAATCCATCCTGAGAACACTGTCACAATCAATACTTAGCACCTAATACTGTCTTGAGTTCATCCTCAGGAGATCATCACTAAGACTCGTAGCACCCTGCCAGGACATGCTTTGAACAATGACAGGATGAATGCCGTACCCAGCTCATTGCAATGTATTATTGAAATTTATATAAACCAGAAAACCAGCAGACACAAGTAAAATACAACCAATTGACAGGCATGACTGGTCAGTCCCATTGTTAGTTAAGAGCCTCAGCTTCTTTACAAATAAAGAATGCAAATAAGCAAACACTAAGCACTTGCTTTCCACGTAAGTGCAACAATGGAACAAGGAGTCATGACATAAATTTTTGTTATACTTGTGACAGCATTTTTTCTTGTTTACCTGAAAAAATTCCAAAACCATAATCATTATATTCAAATTTCCACAAAATACTTCATGCAATATGTACTTAAATTGACGTTTGGGGGAGGGGGGGGGATTTTACCAATTTACTCTCCCTGCCCCCCTTTTTTTGTTGTTAAAGGAATTACTTGACCTTCATGTTAGTATTAAAAAAATAAATGTTAGTGTTTATTTCTGATAGTGAATAACAGATTTTACATTATTTTGATGTGGTCAATTGAGATTTGTATCAAATATTTATGCAACTTAAGAATTTTCATTTAAATGAAATAGAATTTTACAAAAGATTTTAACTTGAATGAAATAAAATTTTAGAAAAAAAAACAATATTAATAATAAAATAAATAAAACAAATGTTCAAATTAAAAAAGTGCATTTAGATATGTTCCGAGTTAAAACATAAAATGTTTGAATGACAATAAAAAAAAAATCAGCATTTGAAATTAGACTTTCAATATTACAGTTAATATTAATAAATCTGAAAACATAGTTTTAATAAGACCATTCAAAACAAATGCAAATGGTTTATGAAAAAAATTTATTTGAAAATATAACAAAAAATACATTGCAAGTCATACATAAATTTAATCTCTTTCTTTGTTTCAAGCAGTACTTTCAGTAACCATCATTTCAACATTTCCTAAAAAGAAAGAAGTTATATTATGAATAAAACTTAATTTACAAGAACATTGTTTTTTTTCTCTGTGCACCAATGTGGATAAAGTTTTACATAAATGAAACTTACATCAAAGAGAAGCATGATTTATGCATTATTTTCGAATAATAATAAATAAAATAGTAAATACATTGGCACAAACTTTTTCTTTTTTATGGAGGATTGTTCCTAAATTTCTTCCTTGAAAAACACAAGCAATAAAAAGTACAATTACATAATTTGCATGTTGTGCATTGAAACCGTTTCCCCCCCCCCCCTTTAATTTTTTTTTTACTATAGGTGTTACAGCACAACGGTAACCATTTCATTCCAAAACAATATTTTTCAAGCAGCGTTACTGATAAATACCAAACAAGAGCCCGTGATCGAATATGCGCCCCTCCCCTCTTTTCCCGCAAATTTCCTTTACGTAAAAATACCGATTAATCGTGCTGCCCGCCCTTCAAACTTGGATTGTCATTGAAATTATAAAGGAGAAATAAAAGAAATAATGTCAAAAAAAACGAAAACGATTCTTTTGCAAAAAACGCTATTGCAAAAACTGGCCATTCCCAAATATGAGTAGGTAAATTGCTCATTAACGATCTTAAATGCAATCACAAAATATTGTTTGCATTGTATTAATTACAGCTTTCATGCTGTGTTTTAAAACTATATGTTCCAAATGTCGCGAACATAGTCATTGGGATGCGTATAGACGTGCAAGAATGTTTAATTTCACAAGTTACAATAACAATATCCAATCTGAAATAAAGACGAAAAAAAAAGTTTAAAAAATTCTTAGTAGGAAATTTAAGTACACCAAAAAATGGAGGATGAGGCCAGGGAAGGGGAATAAATCACCGGAACAAATCTTTTGCACCTGTCTTTCTAGCTTCTGCTGATATCTTTCCTTGCTATTGTTTATATTTATGATTATTTAATTTATTATTATGGAGGAAAACATGTGAACAGAGGTTAAAAGCAAAGCTATGCATTTAGTGTAATCAAAATTTGTTTGCCACTTTTTTTTTTGGATCGATTGGAACGAATTTTAATTACATGATCATGAATGAGTAATAGACAAACCTTTACCTTGTTTTACCCACTTTCCATTAAATTGTGGGGGGGGGGGGGGGCATAAAAGTGGAACGTTTTTTCACTTGTAACGTTTGCGCGCCCCCTCCCGTATTTTCGCAAATTTCGGCAAAATTTAGGAGGGCGATAATTTGGTATTTCACTAGAGATTTTTATTTTAAGAGAGTTCAAGTATTCAAAACCAGCACTTTCAAACTATTCAGGATTTCAGTAAATTGTTTTTTGAATAAAAAAATTATTAAAACACATACATACACATACATATAAACAGTTGTTCTTGTTATAAGGACATAGTTTATAGTGGCAACTGTTATAACATCAAAGAACCCCCTCCCGCTTAAGTCTCTTCAAACACTCATAAACGGTAATAATCACTTATACTGTCACTTCGCTATAGCAGCAAAAAATTATATGTCATAATTCTCGTTCCACAATCCAAGTTAAATGCACACTTGCTTTGTGGTAGGGATATGAAAATTAATAAACAAAGAGCGAAATAAAGCATGCATTTATCATCCCATTTAAGGTATTTTCACAGCTATTTAATTTATTGCAAAAAAATTAAATTTTCTTTAAGAACTAAGGAACAAACTAGTTTTTCTTTTTCTGCGATTGCTTTATTAAAAATGAATTTTAATATTTGGAATTAATAGAATTGAATCTAAAGATTTATACATTTCCCAGTTTTTTCAGTAGGCGACACTGACTTTCAGCTTCTTTTTTACCAGATGCATGCCATCCCCCCACCAGATATTTTCATAACTTTAAGAAAAAACTCAAAACTGGCCACTAATATGTATACTTGCAAAACTACAAGCATTGGTAGGGTAAGAGAAACAGAATAATACATATAAATATGGTCATTTCATTCATTAATATACCCGCAATTTTGTGATACATGTACTTGCATTTCTTTACTTGAAAAATTCTATTATTGCAAATTGCTTTGTAAACAAATTGGTTGCTCAAAAATTAGCCCCTACCCTCTCCCAGGGAAAAAAAAAAGAACAGTTGTTAAGTTATGCCAGTTGGTATTTTATGATAAGTAGAAGTAAAAGGAATGTGTTGCAAGCTATATATATTTGAGAAAGCCGACACTTCACTAGAGATAGGAATGGTTGGGGGAAAAAAAAAACCGGAAATTTTGGGGAAAAAACAGGTTTTTGTTCAGTTTTTTTTAGGAAAGGATTTATTTCCACCCGGAAAAATTGAAAATTTTGAAATTTCTAGTATAAAATAATACATTCAGAAATTTATAATAGTCACATTCCAATGTTTTTTCTTTGAATATTTTATATTTTTAATTATTTTTCTTTAAATATTTTATATATTTAAATATAACATAACACAAAGTTTCCCTTTTGTACAACAAAAAATGACAGAGATATTTAATTTCAAAGCTTGGAATTCTTTCACATTTTCTCGGACTTTATTAAGGGGTCGGTTAAAAAATCTGAATGAAATATTCATTGAATAATGCATAGAATGAATACTTCATTGAAATTTTTTAACCAACCCCTTAATGCAGGCCAAAAAATCGTGAAAAAATGCCAAACATTGAAACTAAATATCTGTTTATTTTTGTTTTACAGAAGGGAAACATTTTGTGTTATGTTCCTTAGGATGGGCGTCAACTTTTACTTAATATGACTATAAAGACTGGGGACTGTATAAAAAGTTAGTTTCTGTAATTTCACAAAATTGATTTTTTAAATTGAAAAATTCTATTTTCATAAATGCTTACAATTTTTAAACATTTTTATAACTGTGCGTATATATTTGAGAACCAACGGTTGCAGAGATAAAAGCCTCCTAAGGACTTTGCTTTGCACCCTGTATATATACATACACATATAAATGCATGTAACAAATTTTGGAGAGAAAAAAAACTAAGCAACTTTCTGTAAAAAAAAATTAGTTGATAATTTACAAAAGTTACATATGCTAAAATCTACTTGCTATATATACTAATATTTTAATTATTGAAGTTGTAATAAATAAAATATTCTAAAGAAAAGTTATTGATAATTTTATGATTTACAAAGTCAAACTCACAGTTACAAAGATATAATGAAAAAACATTTACATTTTTTTCAATAGAAATACCCCCGATCCTGAAAACTATTTTTAAAAAATCTACTTTCACTTGTAAAAAATCAATTTTTCCATTTTTTTTCCCACCACCTCAAAATTTCATGGGAAATTTTACATCCCTACACTTCACTGAAATTAACTGAAAGCTCTGGCTTGCAGAATTAGAACAATTTATTTCCATATTTCTACTGCCTATTTAAAACTAAGGGCGATTATTTTTTATTGGATAAGGTGATTATTTTTTATTAGTTCTGTTTGAACACATATATTTCTCGGTCAGAATCATGAAAGTGAGTAACGTTTTATTACATTTTTAATGTAACCTAAGTTAATGGGGTTAAAAAAAAGTCCAGCTTGGTTTGTTTTTACAATTATTGTTATTTTTATTATTTTTTTTTAGTGCGTTATTGCAGCAGGATTGTTTGTTTGCCTCATGAGTGCTACTGTAGCTAAAACTTAGAATTGTATTAATATATTTGTTAGCTAATAATGAAAGAAACGGTTCCCTAATTAAACCTTCCTCGTTATTTCTTATACCTGCAGTGGCGACATTTAACTTCTAAGAAAAATTTTTTTTATTTAAAGTTATATCCTTTATTTAAGAAACACTCCCGAGATAAACAGCTATTCAAATACTTTAAAAAATACATAAATATTAATAGCACTATCGCTTATTACAGAGCATTTAAGATAAATTATACAGGATTTATTAAATTTATTATTGATAAGGATTAATTTACAGAATGTTTAATGATGGTACCACCCATGAGGAAAACTATCACTTGTTAAGACATTTTTTGAAATATCTAAAATATTAATAAATTAATTTGAGAATAATTACCTGTTCACAATGCAGTAAATTATAAGGAATTCATATTTAGACAAGTTTTTATGTTTGATTCAGCAATAATTTTCAGATTGTGTAATACCAATCTATCAATAAATTAGAAAATCACCCATAACAAGAAATAGCATATAACAATAAAGAGCATATTTTCCCAACAATCACTACTTAATGAAATACATAAAACATGTTTACCTCCTTTTTGATAAGAATCTTCAAACATGTTAAAACTGGAGCTACGTCAATCTTTATCTTAATTCCAGCTTAAAAGAGAAAAACTAATGTTAGATGCAATAACTTATCAAATAATTTACATAAAAAAATAGCATATTACTCAGAGTTCAGTTTTGCCTTGGAAATGTTATAATTGCAAGTAACAAATTGCAAACACTATTAATAAATTTTAATTTAAAGCAACATGTTCCGTTCTTATGTAAAAGCTATTCTACAATATTTAAGCTTCTAAAATTAAATGGCTATAAAAAAATTATCAAAGAAATGCTGTCAAATCTCTCCAGATTTAATTTATCAGATGAAAAGATGAGCTAGATGCTAGATGAAAAAAATATCTTACACCCAAAAAAAAAAAAATAATAATAAAATACTTCAGTGTATCAATATTTGTGATTAAAAATTTATGTAAGCAAATGCTTACAAAATAATAACGCTGACAATCTATTTTAGTGTTAGTAATTTCACATTTCAGTTTCATCAGAAGAAATAAATATATAAATAAAAATAAAATGAATGTGTGGCAGCTTGTTCAATTTAATTTTCAGCTACTAGAAACGTTTTATAAAAATGGTTTAAAATTTACCATAAAGAAATAAGGGTAGTTAACAGTGACTAAGCAAAAATTAAATTTCCAGAAAATTGCAGAAGTAATCAGTATTGCTTGTGACAAGAAAAATCAAACATGTTCGTTATAGCAAGAAAAGGGGGGGGGGGACAGAAGAGTTTAACTTAAAATCAGTATGAAAACACTCTAAACAAACCCTGAAATTTCAACAAATTTTGATGCTGTGCGTAACAATTAATCAATCATAATGGCTTGGTATAACTAAATTATCGTAGCCTAATAATAATAAAATTACACGTTAATTTAAAGCACAAATGAGCAATAAAATGCAGACATATGTTTCGGGATTGCTTGGAATCCCTTTTTCAATGCGACAGGGAGCTTCTAGATGCAAAACATCCAAATGAAGCAGACAGAACAACAAAAACAAAGCTTATATAGCCTAAGAATTATCTGTAAACCAATGAGAATAAAGGCAGCGTGAAGTGGAAGTAGAAGTAGCTGGAAGACACCAATAAGAGAGCAACAAACAAATCCAGTTGAAAGTACAGGAAGTAAAAAGGAATATCAATAAAAATAAAGCAAAAAAGACGACAGCATGCATAAAAATTGCAAAAATAATAAAATAAAATACAAAGAATAAAATTGAAATAAAAATAAGTACAGAAACTACCAAAACAAAATGCAAAACAAAGTACACATGTAAAGGAGGGGGAGGGGAGGGAGGGAGGAAGGAGAAAAATAGACACAAAAAAGGAAAACAACAAGAAAACATAGAAAGAACAACAAATTAAAGAAATTTATGCCAGACCTGTGAAAAATAAGGAGTTGAGGAAGAATCATTAACCAAATTAGAACTATTCCTGTTAATATGATAAGCTTCCCAAAAGTCAAGCTCTAAAGGGGAAGAACATTTTTGAATAATTTTACCAGAATTGAAATCAAAAGAGTGGTTGGAATTCCAACAATGTTGAGCAATGCTAGACTTATTTAACTCTTGCTTTCGTACATAACCTTTATGCTCATTTAAGCGAATTTTCAGAGTACGTTTTGTCTGCCCAATGTAAGAAAGGCCGCAACGGCAACTAATTTGGTAAATACCCCAAGTGTTAAGTTGATCGACAGGATCCTTAAGAGAAGAGAAGGAAAGTTTGTTACTAGGAGCAAAAACGACTTGAAATTGAAACCTTTTTAGGATTTTAGCAATACGGAAACTGACAGAATGAAAGAATGGTAACACAACCAAATTCTTTCTAGAAACCACATTATTGGGACCAGAAGTTTTCTTAGAAAGTTTGTTATGAATAGAATCAATTAAGGAGTGAGAAAATCCTCTATCAACAGCTACAGCTTTCAGATAGTTGAGTTCAATCTTGAGAAGCTCAGGAGAAGAGCAAATATTAATAGCACGATGGACCAGAGCATTAAAAGCCGAATATTTTTGGTTGGGAGGATGAGACGACAGTCTGTGAGGAGGTAAAGAAACAGCAAAAGGTTTACGATAGACAGAAGTAGTGAAACCAGACTCACTCTTAGAAATAAAGACATCAAGAAACGCGAGGCTACTATTAAGTTCTTTCTCACAAGAAAACTGGATATTAGGATCAATGGAGTTCATAATAGAAAGAGCATCATCAATACCTAACAAGTTACTGTCCGTTAGGACAAAACAATCATCCACATAACGAACATAAAATTGAAATTGCAATTTCTGGAACAGTTTTTCCTCAAAATAATGCATATAGAAATCACTTAAAATAGGACTAAGAGGACTTCCCATAGCCAGGCCATCTACCATAGCATAGAATTTACCATTAAATACAAAAGTGCTCTGTTGCAAGCACACACGAGTAAGGAAAACTAATTCCTCAATTTCCACAGAAGTAAAATGGAATTCAGAAAGCCTTTTCCTGAGGCAAGTCAAAGCGCCATCAACAGGAACATTAGTAAACAAAGAATTAACATCAAAAGAGGCCATAACCGAATTGTTCGGAACGAAATTATGAAGTTTCTTAACAAAATCGGTGGAATTTTTAACAGTGAAAACATTCCGACTCCTAAGTGGAGAAAACACAGAAACTAAATACTTGGAAAGTTTATATGAAGCAGTGCCAATATTGGAAACAATTGGTCTGAAAGGAATACCTGCCTTGTGTACCTTCGGTAAAGCATAGAAACGCGCACAATTAGCAACAGAAGGAATCACAGACCGTTTAGCAATCAAAGGAATAGAATGAACAGACTTAACAGCAGAAGAAATAGCTTTTAACTCCTTGTCGCTAGGATCTTTATAAATTTCAGAATAAGGACCAGAAGCAATTAAGTCATCAGTTTTTTCAACATAAGATGATTTATTAAGAACAACAATCTGACCACCCTTGTCTGCTTTGGTAATGACCAAATCAGAATTGGAAACTAAATTATTGACACATCGTTTCACAGAATGGGTAAAACCAGTATTAGAAACTTTTGAATTGAAATCAACATTGGAAGCAATAAGATGCCGAACCGACTCTTTTTGAGTGGAAGTTAAGGCACTAAATTTGAAAGCTTTTTCAACCGGAGCAATAAGTTCAGAAAAAGAAGGCTTTTTAGCCAAAGCAAAATTGTTATTACATTTCAGAGCATTGATTTCATTACTATTCAAAGGAAATTTCGAAAGATTTACAACCGTGTTCCTATTAACAAGAGGCAAATCAGCCGGAACAGGAACATTTGAATCAATACACAACTTAGTAAATTTCTTATTTAAAGTAATTTTGTGACTGTCGGATGAACGAAGAGCTCTTGCCCATGACATTCCATCAATAGACTCAAAATCAAAATTAGAATTAGATACAGAAAGATGTAAATCATAAAGTTCACGTTCTATGAACGAAAGTTTTTTCCTAGTTTCTTGGATAGAAGCTCTAAGTAACGCTAATTTAGAACGAAAAATTACCTTATCAACCCTAACAGAACGCGGTAAATTACACTTCAAGGTGATAAACTTAGGAATAACTTTCTTGCGCCTGCAAGACTGGAGAAATTTTAAATGGTTCAAAAACCGAACCTTTTTAATCCGTAGATTACAAAATCTGTTAACCTGAGACATAACCGGAATCAAAACAACCAAAACATAAGGGGAAAAACAATAGCTAAACCATTCAATAAATAAAAATAAACAGAAAGAACAAAATTCAAAAACAAGTGCGAAACATACACAACGTAACAATATGCGGAATGAATGTCAGAAAACAAAAAAGCGAAAACAAAAAAGCAAAAAACAAACACATGTCCAGAAAGGCAATGAAGAAAAGAACAAAAAACAAACACTCACCAAGCAGCGAACAGATGGAAGAACAAAAACAAAAGAACTTGATGTCTTTATTTCTAAGAGTGAGTCTGGTTTCACTACTTCTGTCTATCGTAAACCTTTTGCTGTTTCTTTACCTCCTCACAGACTGTCGTCTCATCCTCCCAACCAAAAATATTCGGCTTTTAATGCTCTGGTCCATCGTGCTATTAATATTTGCTCTTCTCCTGAGCTTCTCAAGATTGAACTCAACTATCTGAAAGCTGTAGCTGTTGATAGAGGATTTTCTCACTCCTTAATTGATTCTATTCATAACAAACTTTCTAAGAAAACTTCTGGTCCCAATAATGTGGTTTCTAGAAAGAATTTGGTTGTGTTACCATTCTTTCATTCTGTCAGTTTCCGTATTGCTAAAATCCTAAAAAGGTTTCAATTTCAAGTCGTTTTTGCTCCTAGTAACAAACTTTCCTTCTCTTCTCTTAAGGATCCTGTCGATCAACTTAACACTTGGGGTATTTACCAAATTAGTTGCCGTTGCGGCCTTTCTTACATTGGGCAGACAAAACGTGCTCTGAAAATTCGCTTAAATGAGCATAAAGGTTATGTACGAAAGCAAGAGTTAAATAAGTCTAGCATTGCTCAACATTGTTGGAATTCCAACCACTCTTTTGATTTCAATTCTGGTAAAATTATTCAAAAATGTTCTTCCCCTTTAGAGCTTGACTTTTGGGAAGCTTATCATATTAACAGGAATAGTTCTAATTTGGTTAATGATTCTTCCTCAACTCCTTATTTTTCACAGGTCTGGCATAAATTTCTTTAATTTGTTGTTCTTTCTATGTTTTCTTGTTGTTTTCCTTTTTTGTGTCTATTTTTCTCCTTCCTCCCTCCCTCCCCTCCCCCTCCTTTACATGTGTACTTTGTTTTGCATTTTGTTTTGGTAGTTTCTGTACTTATTTTTATTTCAATTTTATTCTTTGTATTTTATTTTATTATTTTTGCAATTTTTATGCATGCTGTCGTCTTTTTTGCTTTATTTTTATTGATATTCCTTTTTACTTCCTGTACTTTCAACTGGATTTGTTTGTTGCTCTCTTATTGGTGTCTTCCAGCTACTTCTACTTCCACTTCACGCTGCCTTTATTCTCATTGGTTTACAGATAATTCTTAGGCTATATAAGCTTTGTTTTTGTTGTTCTGTCTGCTTCATTTGGATGTTTTGCATCTAGAAGCTCCCTGTCGCATTGAAAAAGGGATTCCAAGCAATCCCGAAACATATGTCTGCATTTTATTGCTCATTTGTGCTTTAAATTAACGTGTAATTTTATTATTATTGTTTACTTGCACAAAGTTAAATTATTTTTATCGTAGCCTTATTTCATTTCACATAATTTAACTTTAAAAAGCTTTGAGATAGATCTCATAGACTATAAAGGAGAGATATTCGCATCAACAAGAATTACACAAAATACACTTACCGTTATCATTCGTAAAAAGACATAAGCAAACCATGGAGGTCAGACGGTATTACGATGATGCACTTGACGCCATTAACAAGAGCTTCCATCTCATCACCAACCAACACCGTTCCCGCCTTTCTATTATTGCCTCAGGCAATCATCTTTCTTCTGTTGGGGAGGGAGGAGGGAAGAATTCTACGCAAAGTGCGCTCGGAGTCTCTGTCGTTTTGCTTCTTTCTTTATTTCTTCCAGACTTTCTTTTTAAAATTTCGGTGGTTTTTTTCTTTCTTTTTTTCCAGGAAATTATTATTTTTTTCCTGTTGCATTTTATCGTCGATTTCCACATGAGTAGTTTCAAGCCTATTTTATATTTTTCTGTGCAATTAAGATTTGTCGGGTCAGTAAGCAGTGTAGAAATCATTTATACATTAGAAAAACACTTTATTTACATGGACAAAACTATTTACAACTTTAAGAGATAAGACAAGCCAAAAACACTAACGCCGAGCATGGCTCCGGAGATTCGACTGAATCAAAACAAAGTAACAACTCGAGTTGAGTTGAACAGATTCACTTAGGTTGCAGTTAAGGTTGCAAGGCTGAGGCACAGCCGCTGCACACTCCCCTCCCAGTGTTAACGATACCGGCTAGGGAAGTGCACATGTCGTCCTGAACGTGTTGTTTGGGGAAGGCGGTTATCCTTTTCTGTAGTGTTAGGTGGGGGTTCTGCAGAGGGAGTAAGTATATTGGAGCATGGATCACACTGAACTAGTGGTTCTGCAGGTGAGATCTGGTCATCTTGAATCTGTGGTCGGTCAGCTGAATGTTGAGGACGGGCTATTGGTCGGGATGGCATATCATTGAGCAGAAAAGCGGGTTTGCATCTGTCAATTGAGACAGGAGTCTGCTTCCCATTGATGTCAAGGTAAAACACCTTCTCTTTTCTGCTGAGAACAAGATAAGGGCCATCATAAGGCTGTTGAAGAGGCCGCCGCACCATATCCCGGCGAAGAAAAACATGGGTGGAAGTGAAGAGTTCAGGATGGATAAATGTAGGGCGTTTGCCATGATTTCGAGGTGGTTGTGGTCGAAGAGATTGCATCTGTGATTTCAATTTTGCAACAAAATCTGCACCACTACCCTCAGTTGGTGAAGAAACAAAAAATTCTCCAGGTAACCGCACAGAGCATCCAAAAACTAACTCTGCTGGAGTACATTTTAAATCTTCTTTGAGAGATGAACGAAGGCCCAGGAGAACTAGTGGAAGCACTTCTGTCCAACGCTCAGTGCCGTAGCATTTTATAGCACTTTTTAGAGGACGATGGAGCTGTTCTACCATGCCATTGGCTTGAGGATGATAAGCAGTGGTTCTGCACCGTTCAATGCCCAGCATCTTAGTAAGAGAAGAGAACAGAGAAGCCTCGAACTGACGACCTTGGTCAGTCGTTACTCTCAAAGGGACACCAAAACGAGATACCCAGCAGGAAAAGAAGGCCTCTGCAACTGTTTCGGTAGTGATATCTTTTAGAGGCTGAGCTTCTGGCCACCTCGAGAACCGATCAACCATGGTCAGGCAATATGAGTACCCATTTGATGGAGGAAGGGGTCCAATAAGATCCAGGTGGACATGTTCAAACCGCTGGGAAGGCTCACGAAATGAAGAAAGAGGTGCCTTGGTATGGCGCTGGATTTTTGACTTTTGGCAAGGTAAACAACTCCTGACCCACCTGGCTATGTCTTTTGAAATGGAAGGCCACACAAAACGTTGTTTTATCAAATGAGCTGTTCGACGAGTGCCTGGGTGAGAAAGGTTATGAATTGCGGAGAAGACACTATGGCGGTGCTCCTTAGGGATATAAGGGCGTGCAGTTCCAGTGGACAGGTCACACATCAGGAAAATTTCAGAGTCGGGAAGAGGAACCTTCTTGAGCACAAGAGAAGAATCTAGCAAGGAGGCTAGTTCTGTATCCCTCGACTGGGCCTCTGCAATAGCAGCATAATCTATCCGTGACGGTGCATGAATGGCTGATATTCGCGACATAGCATCAGCTACGATATTTTTGGAGCCTTGTATGTGTCGTATTTGGGTGGTGAACTGTGAAATGAAGTCGAGCTGGCGAATTTGACGAGGAGAACACTTGTCGTTCTTCTGGCGAAAAGCAAAAGTGAGTGGCTTGTGGTCGGTATAGGCGATGAACTCCCTTGCTTCCAACATGTGACGAAAGTGCCGGATGGAGGAGTAAAGGGCAAGGAGCTCACGATCATAAGCACTATATTTGCTCTCCGCTGGTGTCAATTTCCTTGAGAAGAAACCCAAAGGCTGCAGTTCCTCATCCACAACTTGATGCAAAGCCCCGCCAATAGCATAATCAGAGGCATCGACGTGCAGCGCTAGAGAAGAGGAAGGCGAAGGATGGGCAAGGAGAGTGGCATTCGCCAGCGCTTGTTTGCACTGACAAAATGCATCAATTGCGTCAGGCGTCCAGTCGAGTTTCCTGGAATCTTTCTTGCCTTTAGATCCTTTCAAAAAATTGTGTAGGAGGTACTGCTGATTTGCGGCATGTGGCAAAAACCGTCGGTAAAAATTCAACAACCCAAGAAATTTCCGCAATGATGAAACAGTGTCGGGTTGTTTGTATTCTAGTACAGCATTCACTTTCTCAAGGAGCGGCTTGATTCCTTCAGGGGTAATGAGATGCCCCAGGAAGGTTAATTCTGTTACACCAAAAACACACTTGGAGACATTTAATTTTAGGCCATATGTGCTAAGACGTTGAAAAATGGTGCGAAGATGCTCTTTGTGCTCTTCTGCATCATTGGAGAAACACAAAATATCATCTAAATACACATAGCAGAATGGGAGACCTCTGAGAACCTCATGCATAAAGCGCATGAAGGTTTGTGGAGCATTCATGAGACCAAAACAGAGTCGGGTATATTCATATAAGCCCCAAGGCGTTGTCACTGCTGTATTCGGGATATCAGGTTCAGCAATGGGAATCTGGTGAAATGCCTTAAAAATATCCACTTTTGAAAAAATTTTGCTACCATGCAAAGCCTGTGCAAAATCTTGTAAATAAGGGATTGGATAACTATCAAACTCTGTAACGGCGTTGAGCTTCCGGTAATCACCCACAGGACGCACCGTTGAGTCTTGCTTCGGCACAACGTGTAGCGGTGAACTCCAAGGACTTTTAGAGGGTCTGAGGATACCGCGAGCTAAGAGAAACTCGAACTCTGTTTTTACAGCGTCGTGCAGCTTCGGATGGAGACGTCTGGGCTTGGCTGCAACAGGTGGCCCACGGGTTACAATGTGGTGCACGGTATTGTGCGGAGCAGAAGCGCCAAGCATTGTAGGATTGGTTATATCAGGAAACTCGGAAAGTACCTTGCTGAAGTCCCCCAATTCACAAACTGTTAGAATTGAGGGCTGAGAAACCCTTGCACGGGAAGCGGCTGTATGGAGAGTTGTCTCGGGGTTGATGAGCCGTCTTTTCTTTAAGTCGATCAACAAATTAAAATGCTGAAAAAAGTCTGCACCGATGATAGCAGAAGTCACATCAGCAACAACAAATGACCACATGAATGGTTTACGTAACCCAATGTCAATCTGACGATTAACAATGCCATATGCAGGAATTTTAGAGTTGTTGGCGGCAAAAAGGGCAAAGTCCGCGCATACAGGCTTGGGAGAATTTCGAGTACGAGGAAGCCCCCGAAATTTCGCTGCCCGAGTCGATGAGGAATTTTTGTCCACTTCTTCGATCAAACACAAACAGACGGCTGGTTCTTCCAGGTGCCTCTGTCATCCCAGCTATGACAGGGCCGGTGCATTTTTTGGCTTGAAACTAAAAGGGGTTTGGCACAATTGCGAGCGTCGTCGCCAAATCTTCTATGGTAATAGCACACTCTCTCACCTTTTTGACGAGAGCTGGATCTCTGGCGGCTCCAAGAACGCTGCCGGGAGTGGGACCGGCCTCTCGACAATTCGGCAACCTGGAGAGAAAGTTCCTCAATTCTCCGGAGGAGGAATTCATTAGAAACGGAAGGTCCGGCCTTGGGCTGCACAAAATCTGTGGGCGCACTTGAGGTAGCACAAATTGGAGTAGGCAGGACAACCTCGGGCCACCTTGTCGGCAATCACCGCCAGCTTGCCCAGCGGCTCACTAGAAGCAGACAGCACGGTTTGAACTTGGGCTGGCATTCGCTGCAACCACAGCTTCTGAAGAAATTCTTCGGAAATCTGTGTTCCCGCGACGTCCTTCATCTTTCGCAGAAGTTGGCTCGGACGCTCGTCGCCAAGTTGGAGGTCTGTGAGCAGTTTCTGCAGCTTTTTGTTTTCAGAATCCTCAAACTCTGATATCAAGCGATCGCACAGGGTCTTATACTTCTCACTTGCCGGCGGCTTCACCACTATATCGGACACGAGTGTAAGCACTTCCGCGTCGATGTTGGCGACGAGCGTGGAGTACTTGGTGTCATCTTTGGTGATATCGCTATACGAAAAAGCGTTGTCGCACTGCGCGATCCATAGCCTGACGTTGGTCCTCCAAAACGGGGGCAGGCGCAAAGCAACACGCGCTACCTGCTGTTGTCCTTCCAGTGGGGGAGACATTTTCAATAACAAGAAGAACGAAAAATCACGAGTGAGGGGAACGATTAAAAAGTCACTGTAGACTGGCCTTGAAGAGAAGAGAAAACAATGTCGCCACCGGAGTTAAGCTTTTCTACCGTACATGAAGGGAAGTGGCGCGGAGAAAGTTCAGAGTCCAAAAATCCGACTACATCGGAAAAAACGTCCGTTGGTCACCAGTTTTCGGGTCAGTAAGCAGTGTAGAAATCATTTATACATTAGAAAAACACTTTATTTTCATGGACAAAACTATTTACAACTTTAAGAGATAAGACAAGCCAAAAACACTAACGCCGAGCATGGCTCCGGAGATTCGACTGAATCAAAACAAAGTAACAACTCGAGTTGAGTTAAACAGATTCACTTAGGTTGCAGTTAAGGTTGCAAGGCTGAGGCACAGCCGCTGCAGATTCATATATTTTTAAAACTAGAGAAAATCTTTTTTATGATTGATAATGCTTTTGGCATGATAGTAACTTTTAAAAAGTCATACGAGGAAGCCCAGACTCCTTATTTCCCAAACAAAGGTTTAATGTCTCGAAAAACGAGACGTCCTGGACGAGGACATCCTGAGAATGTTGGATTAGAACATTCCGTGGATTATCATTTCATAACAACCTGGGGATATCCTCTCAGTCCTGATGATCCTGAGGATCTAGCAGGACCCTCATGATCAAATTAGGACGTCCGGGGGTCGTCGTGTGCTGTATGGGACTGTGTGTGCATAAGTGAGGCAGAAATTAAAAAAAAAAGAAAAGGAAAGGAAATGTGTCTGTTGCTGCAAGTTCCTCAACAACTTTTTTTGCTTAATATGACCAAAACAAGTGTTTGAAAGACGATGAGTAAAGAATTAAAAAAAAAAAAAAAAAAAAAAAAAAAAAAAAAAGCTTTTTTCACCGATTTTCTGATGCGGTATGCAATAGGGTTAAATTCTGAAAGATACGATTACTAAAGAAGAATTTCAAACTAAATGAACGTATTTTTTTCTCTATTTTGAACATTTATCAGAGAAAACTCCGAAAAGACACCTTTTATACGTAAAAAGGAGAGCTGATAAGAATGATAAACACATTCTGTGCAGGGGAAATCCGAAAATTTGTCTGGAGGCAAATGTACTGCTAAAAGGGGTCCTCTGAAAGATAACTTTTATTTTCACATTTCTTTCAGTCCTTTTTAGTTTAAAATGAATACAAAAACATTTTAAACGGGAACCAGATGGGCGAAAACACGCCTAAGTAAAATGCGAATGAAAGTGAATTACTTTTCAATGATTTCCCTTTTTTACTCCATGAAAAGTTTACTCTTGTGTAAATTTTAACAGTGAAGAATTCCAGTGAAGATTTTTGCGAAAACGCTAACCGCGTACAGAAATAGCTTTTAACTCCTTGTCGCTAGGATCTTTATAAATTTCAGAATAAGGACCAGAAGCAATTAAGTCATCAGTTTTTTCAACATAAGATGATTTATTAAGAACAACAATCTGACCACCCTTGTCTGCTTTGGTAATGACCAAATCAGAATTGGAAACTAAATTATTGACACATCGTTTCACAGAATGGGTAAAACCAGTATTAGAAACTTTTGAATTGAAATCAACATTGGAAGCAATAAGATGCCGAACCGACTCTTTTTGAGTGGAAGTTAAGGCACTAAATTTGAAAGCTTTTTCAACCGGAGCAATAAGTTCAGAAAAAGAAGGCTTTTTAGCCAAAGCAAAATTGTTATTACATTTCAGAGCATTGATTTCATTACTATTCAAAGGAAATTTCGAAAGATTTACAACCGTGTTCCTATTAACAAGAGGCAAATCAGCCGGAACAGGAACATTTGAATCAATACACAACTTAGTAAATTTCTTATTTAAAGTAATTTTGTGACTGTCGGATGAACGAAGAGCTCTTGCCCATGACATTCCATCAATAGACTCAAAATCAAAATTAGAATTAGATACAGAAAGATGTAAATCATAAAGTTCACGTTCTATGAACGAAAGTTTTTTCCTAGTTTCTTGGATAGAAGCTCTAAGTAACGCTAATTTAGAACGAAAAATTACCTTATCAACCCTAACAGAACGCGGTAAATTACACTTCAAGGTGATAAACTTAGGAATAACTTTCTTGCGCCTGCAAGACTGGAGAAATTTTAAATGGTTCAAAAACCGAACCTTTTTAATCCGTAGATTACAAAATCTGTTAACCTGAGACATAACCGGAATCAAAACAACCAAAACATAAGGGGAAAAACAATAGCTAAACCATTCAATAAATAAAAATAAACAGAAAGAACAAAATTCAAAAACAAGTGCGAAACATACACAACGTAACAATATGCGGAATGAATGTCAGAAAACAAAAAAGCGAAAACAAAAAAGCAAAAAACAAACACATGTCCAGAAAGGCAATGAAGAAAAGAACAAAAAACAAACACTCACCAAGCAGCGAACAGATGGAAGAACAAAAACAAAAGAACTTGATGTCTTTATTTCTAAGAGTGAGTCTGGTTTCACTACTTCTGTCTATCGTAAACCTTTTGCTGTTTCTTTACCTCCTCACAGACTGTCGTCTCATCCTCCCAACCAAAAATATTCGTCTTTTAATGCTCTGGTCCATCGTGCTATTAATATTTGCTCTTCTCCTGAGCTTCTCAAGATTGAACTCAACTATCTGAAAGCTGTAGCTGTTGATAGAGGATTTTCTCACTCCTTAATTGATTCTATTCATAACAAACTTTCTAAGAAAACTTCTGGTCCCAATAATGTGGTTTCTAGAAAGAATTTGGTTGTGTTACCATTCTTTCATTCTGTCAGTTTCCGTATTGCTAAAATCCTAAAAAGGTTTCAATTTCAAGTCGTTTTTGCTCCTAGTAACAAACTTTCCTTCTCTTCTCTTAAGGATCCTGTCGATCAACTTAACACTTGGGGTATTTACCAAATTAGTTGCCGTTGCGGCCTTTCTTACATTGGGCAGACAAAACGTGCTCTGAAAATTCGCTTAAATGAGCATAAAGGTTATGTACGAAAGCAAGAGTTAAATAAGTCTAGCATTGCTCAACATTGTTGGAATTCCAACCACTCTTTTGATTTCAATTCTGGTAAAATTATTCAAAAATGTTCTTCCCCTTTAGAGCTTGACTTTTGGGAAGCTTATCATATTAACAGGAATAGTTCTAATTTGGTTAATGATTCTTCCTCAACTCCTTATTTTTCACAGGTCTGGCATAAATTTCTTTAATTTGTTGTTCTTTCTATGTTTTCTTGTTGTTTTCCTTTTTTGTGTCTATTTTTCTCCTTCCTCCCTCCCTCCCCTCCCCCTCCTTTACATGTGTACTTTGTTTTGCATTTTGTTTTGGTAGTTTCTGTACTTATTTTTATTTCAATTTTATTCTTTGTATTTTATTTTATTATTTTTGCAATTTTTATGCATGCTGTCGTCTTTTTTGCTTTATTTTTATTGATATTCCTTTTTACTTCCTGTACTTTCAACTGGATTTGTTTGTTGCTCTCTTATTGGTGTCTTCCAGCTACTTCTACTTCCACTTCACGCTGCCTTTATTCTCATTGGTTTACAGATAATTCTTAGGCTATATAAGCTTTGTTTTTGTTGTTCTGTCTGCTTCATTTGGATGTTTTGCATCTAGAAGCTCCCTGTCGCATTGAAAAAGGGATTCCAAGCAATCCCGAAACATATGTCTGCATTTTATTGCTCATTTGTGCTTTAAATTAACGTGTAATTTTATTATTATTGTTTACTTGCACAAAGTTAAATTATTTTTATCGTAGCCTTATTTCATTTCACATAATTTAACTTTAAAAAGCTTTGAGATAGATCTCATAGACTATAAAGGAGAGATATTCGCATCAACAAGAATTACACAAAATACACTTACCGTTATCATTCGTAAAAAGACATAAGCAAACCATGGAGGTCAGACGGTATTACGATGATGCACTTGACGCCATTAACAAGAGCTTCCATCTCATCACCAACCAACACCGTTCCCGCCTTTCTATTATTGCCTCAGGCAATCATCTTTCTTCTGTTGGGGAGGGAGGAGGGAAGAATTCTACGCAAAGTGCGCTCGGAGTCTCTGTCGTTTTGCTTCTTTCTTTATTTCTTCCAGACTTTCTTTTTAAAATTTCGGTGGTTTTTTTCTTTCTTTTTTTCCAGGAAATTATTATTTTTTTCCTGTTGCATTTTATCGTCGATTTCCACATGAGTAGTTTCAAGCCTATTTTATATTTTTCTGTGCAATTAAGATTTGTCGGGTCAGTAAGCAGTGTAGAAATCATTTATACATTAGAAAAACACTTTATTTACATGGACAAAACTATTTACAACTTTAAGAGATAAGACAAGCCAAAAACACTAACGCCGAGCATGGCTCCGGAGATTCGACTGAATCAAAACAAAGTAACAACTCGAGTTGAGTTGAACAGATTCACTTAGGTTGCAGTTAAGGTTGCAAGGCTGAGGCACAGCCGCTGCACACTCCCCTCCCAGTGTTAACGATACCGGCTAGGGAAGTGCACATGTCGTCCTGAACGTGTTGTTTGGGGAAGGCGGTTATCCTTTTCTGTAGTGTTAGGTGGGGGTTCTGCAGAGGGAGTAAGTATATTGGAGCATGGATCACACTGAACTAGTGGTTCTGCAGGTGAGATCTGGTCATCTTGAATCTGTGGTCGGTCAGCTGAATGTTGAGGACGGGCTATTGGTCGGGATGGCATATCATTGAGCAGAAAAGCGGGTTTGCATCTGTCAATTGAGACAGGAGTCTGCTTCCCATTGATGTCAAGGTAAAACACCTTCTCTTTTCTGCTGAGAACAAGATAAGGGCCATCATAAGGCTGTTGAAGAGGCCGCCGCACCATATCCCGGCGAAGAAAAACATGGGTGGAAGTGAAGAGTTCAGGATGGATAAATGTAGGGCGTTTGCCATGATTTCGAGGTGGTTGTGGTCGAAGAGATTGCATCTGTGATTTCAATTTTGCAACAAAATCTGCACCACTACCCTCAGTTGGTGAAGAAACAAAAAATTCTCCAGGTAACCGCACAGAGCATCCAAAAACTAACTCTGCTGGAGTACATTTTAAATCTTCTTTGAGAGATGAACGAAGGCCCAGGAGAACTAGTGGAAGCACTTCTGTCCAACGCTCAGTGCCGTAGCATTTTATAGCACTTTTTAGAGGACGATGGAGCTGTTCTACCATGCCATTGGCTTGAGGATGATAAGCAGTGGTTCTGCACCGTTCAATGCCCAGCATCTTAGTAAGAGAAGAGAACAGAGAAGCCTCGAACTGACGACCTTGGTCAGTCGTTACTCTCAAAGGGACACCAAAACGAGATACCCAGCAGGAAAAGAAGGCCTCTGCAACTGTTTCGGCAGTGATATCTTTTAGAGGCTGAGCTTCTGGCCACCTCGAGAACCGATCAACCATGGTCAGGCAATATGAGTACCCATTTGATGGAGGAAGGGGTCCAATAAGATCCAGGTGGACATGTTCAAACCGCTGGGAAGGCTCACGAAATGAAGAAAGAGGTGCCTTGGTATGGCGCTGGATTTTTGACTTTTGGCAAGGTAAACAACTCCTGACCCACCTGGCTATGTCTTTTGAAATGGAAGGCCACACAAAACGTTGTTTTATCAAATGAGCTGTTCGACGAGTGCCTGGGTGAGAAAGGTTATGAATTGCGGAGAAGACACTATGGCGGTGCTCCTTAGGGATATAAGGGCGTGCAGTTCCAGTGGACAGGTCACACATCAGGAAAATTTCAGAGTCGGGAAGAGGAACCTTCTTGAGCACAAGAGAAGAATCTAGCAAGGAGGCTAGTTCTGTATCCCTCGACTGGGCCTCTGCAATAGCAGCATAATCTATCCGTGACGGTGCATGAATGGCTGATATTCGCGACATAGCATGAGCTACGATATTTTTGGAGCCTTGTATGTGTCGTATTTGGGTGGTGAACTGTGAAATGAAGTCGAGCTGGCGAATTTGACGAGGAGAACACTTGTCGTTCTTCTGGCGAAAAGCAAAAGTGAGTGGCTTGTGGTCGGTATAGGCGATGAACTCCCTTGCTTCCAACATGTGACGAAAGTGCCGGATGGAGGAGTAAAGGGCAAGGAGCTCACGATCATAAGCACTATATTTGCTCTCCGCTGGTGTCAATTTCCTTGAGAAGAAACCCAAAGGCTGCAGTTCCTCATCCACAACTTGATGCAAAGCCCCGCCAATAGCATAATCAGAGGCATCGACGTGCAGCGCTAGAGAAGAGGAAGGCGAAGGATGGGCAAGGAGAGTGGCATTCGCCAGCGCTTGTTTGCACTGACAAAATGCATCAATTGCGTCAGGCGTCCAGTCGAGTTTCCTGGAATCTTTCTTGCCTTTAGATCCTTTCAAAAAATTGTGTAGGAGGTACTGCTGATTTGCGGCATGTGGCAAAAACCGTCGGTAAAAATTCAACAACCCAAGAAATTTCCGCAATGATGAAACAGTGTCGGGTTGTTTGTATTCTAGTACAGCATTCACTTTCTCAAGGAGCGGCTTGATTCCTTCAGGGGTAATGAGATGCCCCAGGAAGGTTAATTCTGTTACACCAAAAACACACTTGGAGACATTTAATTTTAGGCCATATGTGCTAAGACGTTGAAAAATGGTGCGAAGATGCTCTTTGTGCTCTTCTGCATCATTGGAGAAACACAAAATATCATCTAAATACACATAGCAGAATGGGAGACCTCTGAGAACCTCATGCATAAAGCGCATGAAGGTTTGTGGAGCATTCATGAGACCAAAACAGAGTCGGGTATATTCATATAAGCCCCAAGGCGTTGTCACTGCTGTTTTCGGGATATCAGGTTCAGCAATGGGAATCTGGTGAAATGCCTTAAAAATATCCACTTTTGAAAAAATTTTGCTACCATGCAAAGCCTGTGCAAAATCTTGTAAATAAGGGATTGGATAACTATCAAACTCTGTAACGGCGTTGAGCTTCCGGTAATCACCCACAGGACGCACCGTTGAGTCTTGCTTCGGCACAACGTGTAGCGGTGAACTCCAAGGACTTTTAGAGGGTCTGAGGATACCGCGAGCTAAGAGAAACTCGAACACTGTTTTTACAGCGTCGTGCAGCTTCGGATGGAGACGTCTGGGCTTGGCTGCAACAGGTGGCCCACGGGTTACAATGTGGTGCACGGTATTGTGCGGAGCAGAAGCGCCAAGCATTGTAGGATTGGTTATATCAGGAAACTCGGAAAGTACCTTGCTGAAGTCCACCAATTCACAAACTGTTAGAATTGAGGGCTGAGAAACCCTTGCACGGGAAGCGGCTGTATGGAGAGTTGTCTCGGGGTTGATGAGCCGTCGTTTCTTTAAGTCGATCAACAAATTAAAATGCTGCAAAAAGTCTGCACCGATGATAGCAGAAGTCACATCAGCAACAACAAATGACCACATGAATGGTTTACGTAACCCAATGTCAATCTGACGATTAACAATGCCATATGCAGGAATTTTAGAGTTGTTGGCGGCAAAAAGGGCAAAGTCCGCGCATACAGGCTTGGGAGAATTTCGAGTACGAGGAAGCACCGAAATTTCGCTGCCCGAGTCGATGAGGAATTTTTGTCCACTTCTTCGATCAAACACAAACAGACGGCTGGTTCTTCCAGGTGCCTCTGTCATCCCAGCTATGACAGGGCCGGTGCATTTTTTGGCTTGAAACTACAAGGTTTGGCACAATTGCGAGCGTCGTCGCCAAATCTTCTATGGTAATAGCACACTCTCTCACCTTTTTGACGAGAGCTGGATCTCTGGCGGCTCCAAGAACGCTGCCGGGAGTGGGACCGGCCTCTCGACAATTCGGCAACCTGGAGAGAAAGTTCCTCAATTCTCCGGAGGAGGAATTCATTAGAAACGGAAGGTCCGGCCTTCGGCTGCACAAAATCTGTGGGCGCACTTGAGGTAGCACAAATTGGAGTAGGCAGGACAACCTCAGCCACCTTGTCGGCAATCACCGCCAGCTTGTCCAGCGGCTCACTAGAAGCAGACAGCACGGTTTGAACTTGGGCTGGCATTCGCTGCAACCACAGCTTCTGAAGAAATTCTTCGGAAATCTGTGTTCCCGCGACGTCCTTCATCTTTCGCAGAAGTTGGCTCGGACGCTCGTCGCCAAGTTGGAGGTCTGTGAGCAGTTTCTGCAGCTTTTTGTTTTCAGAATCCTCAAACTCTGATATCAAGCGATCGCACAGGGTCTTATACTTCTCACTTGCCGGCGGCTTCACCACTATATCGGACACGAGTGTAAGCACTTCCGCGTCGATGTTGGCGACGAGCGTGGAGTACTTGGTGTCATCTTTGGTGATATCGCTATACGAAAAAGCGTTGTCGCACTGCGCGATCCATAGCCTGACGTTGGTCCTCCAAAACGGGGGCAGGCGCAAAGCAACACGCGCTACCTGCTGTTGTCCTTCCAGTGGGGGAGACATTTTCAATAACAAGAAGAACGAAAAATCACGAGTGAGCGAACGATTAAAAAGTCACTGTAGACTGGCCTTGAAGAGAAGAGAAAACAATGTCGCCACCGGAGTGTAAGCTTTTCTACCGTACATGAAGGGAAGTGGCGCGGAGAAAGTTCAGAGTCCAAAAATCCGACTACATCTGAAAAAACGTCCGTTGGTCACCAGTTGTCGGGTCAGTAAGCAGTGTAGAAATCATTTATACATTAGAAAAACACTTTATTTACATGGACAAAACTATTTACAACTTTAAGAGATAAGACAAGCCAAAAACACTAACGCCGAGCATGGCTCCGGAGATTCGACTGAATCAAAACAAAGTAACAACTCGAGTTGAGTTAAACAGATTCACTTAGGTTGCAGTTAAGGTTGCAAGGCTGAGGCACAGCCGCTGCAGATTCATATATTTTTAAAACTAGAGAAAATCTTTTTTATGATTGATAATGCTTTTGGCATGATAGTAACTTTAAGAAGTCATACGAGGAAGCCCAGACTCCTTATTTCCCAAACAAAGGTTTAATGTCTCGAAAAACGAGACGTCCTGGACGAGGACATCCTGAGAATGTTGGATTAGAACATTCCGTGGATTATCATTTCATAACAACCTGGGGATATCCTCTCAGTCCTGATGATCCTGAGGATCTAGCAGGACCCTCATGATCAAATTAGGACGTCCGGAGGTCGTCGTGTGCTGTATGGGACTGTGTGTGCATAAGTGAGGCAGAAATTAAAAAAAAAAGAAAAGGAAAGGAAATGTGTCTGTTGCTGCAAGTTCCTCAACAACTTTTTTTGCTTAATATGACCAAAACAAGTGTTTGAAAGACGATGAGTAAAGAATTAAAAAAAAAAAAAAAAAAAAAAAAAAAAAAAAAAACGCTTTTTTCACCGATTTTCTGATGCGGTATGCAATAGGCTTAAATTCTGAAAGATACGATTACTAAAGAAGAATTTCAAACTAAATGAACGTATTGTTTGTTCTCTATTTTGAACATTTATCAGAGAAAACTCCGAAAAGACACCTTTTATACGTAAAAAGGAGAGCTGATAAGAATGATAAACACATTCTGTGCAGGGGAAATCCGAAATTCGTCTGGAGGCAAATGTACTGCTAAAAGGGGTCCTCTGAAAGATAACTTTTATTTTCACATTTCTACAGTCCTTTTTAGTTTAAAATGAATACAAAAACATTTTAAACGGGAACCAGATGGGCGAAAACACGCCTAAGTAAAATGCGAATGAAAGTGAATTACTTTTCAATGATTCCTTTTGTACTCCATGAAAAGTTTACTCTTGTGTAAATTTTAACAGTGAAGAATTCCAGTGAAGATTTTTGCGAAAACGCTAACCGCGTACTTTGTTTTCGTGTTTTGGTAAACAAATCGAATGAAAGTCTTTTCAAATTTGAAAACATAGTTGGTTTTTACTATATTTTTATTATATTTTACACACTCTCTGCATTGATGAGCACAGGTCACTTGAAGTTAATGGCAACTCCTAATGATAAATTGAAGCAGTTGGAAGCTCTTGAGAAAGACCTTGCCGCTGCACTGCATGCAGCAAGTATGTAATTTATTAGATAATATTTCAAATACTAATGCAAAATTTAAGCCTGTTTCAGCTCACTTGTAGCACCTTTTTTAATACGCACGTATTGTAACATAAATCCATTAATTCTTGTTAAATATATTTTAGCTGTAAATTTAGAAAAGCTTTTTTTTTTACTTTAAATGAATTTATTAATTTCTCATTCTCATGAAAACGGTTTTGATTTTCAAAGGGAATGTTTTTCTGAATACTATTTAAAACTCAAATATGTTAAGATCCTAGGAGAGCCCCCACCGTTTCAAAATCGAAAATTTAGCGTCCAACTCGCAGAACGATACAAACAGGGTTCGATCAAATCAGGATTACCAGGCTGGTACCGCTCCAATGGGGTGGGTTGTCCTAAGAGCCAACCTATAAACACTTTAACGAAAAAAACAAAATTTATATATATTTGCGTTTTAAATAGTATAAATGTCATTCCCTCATATGTCCCCATAGCTCCCTAAAAATGAACAAAAATTATTTCTATGGAAGTAAGCATTAGCGTTATAAATTTTTACTTTTAGAATATTTAAATGTAAGAACAAAAAATCCATTAAACTTTTTTGTTTATAAAAATAAGGGTCACAGGAATATTTTAAAGTTTGTCTGTAGTATATTGTATCATTCCCTCACAACATTACATATGACTCTCACAACCATGTGTGTGAAATTGTTTTGGAAAAATGTTAAGAGATTTGTACCTGACAACTAGGATTGTAATGAATACCAAATATATTTGAAAGTTTTTCCTAGGTCGAAGTCAAATATTCAGCCATTTCTTTTTAGGCGAAGCCAAAGTTAAGAATAATGAAATTTCTTAAAATTCATTGTAGTTGGAAGTATTTGTTAAATTTAAGAGTATAATAACAAAATGAAACGTCAATTCCACATCTAAATTTTGAAGTGTTTTTTTCTACACTTTAATTTGGTAAGTTAAAAATTTTGTGTTGCTTTAAATGCAATACAATTGATAATTTCACCTATAGGTGGAATGCAAATAAAACATATTTTTCAAAGTTAACATTTTATGGATCTTTTAAAAAAATTATTAAAATATTTAAACATGAGAAGTGTTAACTGATCTATCTTAAAATTGAATACATTTAATCAAACTTTTGTTATCTTATTGCACTAAAGCTTGGTCTTGCCCCTGTTGGAAAATGACCTAGTTATGTCCCTGTTTGGCCAGGCCGGATAATCGGCTAGATTATGCCGAGATATGTATCTGATATAATATCTTGATATATATCCAACCAAAAACTTGTATTATTTAAAGTTAAACACTTTTAATAAATCTCGGAATTAGCCCAATGATACATTTCTAAGTTAATGAAATACAGTAAAACCTCCCTACATTGACCACCTCTCTATGTTGACCGAAATTTTATAGTTAGAATGGCCACAATGCATTTTTAATGGAGGTTTACCTCTCTATGTTGACCACCTCTATAAGTTGTATGTTGACCACTTTTTTGTAGATTATTTGAAATAAATTTGTATAATTTACTCTCTGTAACTTGACCACCGATGTTTTCTTGAATTTTCTTTTTCCCCTGTTTGTTTTCCATCTGGTTTCCAGAGAATTTCTTGATTTGTTATTCACTCTTGTGGTGCTAATTCATTGTTCACTTCCAGTATCGAGAGGGAAATCTGGAAAAAATTCAGGGGAGTGGGAGATGTGCGTAGAATTGGAAAACAACGTGTCGCACATTCCGTTCTTTTTTCTCGCTTTTGAGCAACTTAAAGATTTTGCGGCAGAAAAATGTCCAAGCAAGCTTAATGGACTTGTAAACTGTGAAAGTGCTTTTTACAGTTACCTAATGAACAAGAAAAGGACTCAAAACAAAAACTGAATCATTCCTTAAAAAATTGTAAAAATGTGCTGTACCTTCAGTAAAAATAAAACTGAGTAAATGCTAAATTTTTCCTTAAAAAACACTAAAAATGTTGAAAAAATTTTCTCTAATATTGTACAAAATAGTTTCTGAAAATTCTCTAAGTTGACCACCTCCATATGTTGACCACTTAGTTGCAGTCCCTTAGGTGGTCAACTTATGGAGGTTCTACTGTAATTGAAAAATATGAGCATGCAAGAGGAAGGATAATGGAACTGGATTTACACTGATGCGAGCTAGATAGCCGATGAGACTGAGAATCAGAAAATCCACAATGATAGTGATTTTCTCTTTTAACCACTCCAGGGTCAATGACGAGATATCTCGTCCATTTAACATGTAACTCTGGGACTGCCCAACCACAGGGGATCATTCATAAATGATGTCATGCTTCGAGGGGGGGTTCTTGAATTGTGACTAACGCAGGGGGTAACAAGAAGTTTGACATCATGCTTATGCAACATAGCGTAACATGTGACAAAGGGGGCGGGGGGTATGTTGAAGTGTGACAAAAGGGGGCAAGGTGTCAAATGATGGGGAAAAGAGTGACATCATTTATGAATGGTCCCCAGGGTGATTAACTTGACTTTGACTCACTCATTAGACAAGTAACACTAAACTCATAGTGCAAAGTCATTTCTCTCTATGTTAATTGTCTAATAAAGATGACACCAATCAACAGCAATAGAAACTTACTATTATATAGTTCTATAATTATGGTATTATATCAAAATTAAAAGTTATGTATCACAGAAGAAGAATAAAGATGTAAGGAAAAAGATTGTTTTCACCTTTTTCTCTCTCTCCTTTCCTATTTATTTTCAAAACCAAGAATTGTGTTTTCGATATTGATTAGTAGTTATTTTAAGCAAGTGATATAAATAAATAATTCTTTATCTATTCTATAAAAAGCATTTAATAAATCCTTAATATTTTCACATGTATGGAAAAGAAAGCCGAGTTTGAAAACCTCTCCCAGGAAGATGTTGCATGACCGTACAGAATTGATAATTTATAAACAGCGTATTAATTAGAATCTAATTTAAATTTGTGCAACTAATCAATAAAAAAAGTTTTATCATTATTAAAAATTACTTAGCTTTATACATTAATATTTTTTTATCATAAAAATTGCCTTTTTTTTAAATCACAGGTCAAGCTGTTCTTGAGCTAAGTAAAGAAAAGCCAAGTGTAAAACAAGCAGAAACATATAGTTCTACATTTCTGAAAACTTTAGAAAATGTAGAAAGCGGTTTGTCTAAGCATATAACTTATCTCACTCAAGTTTCTACAGGTAAGTCAATATAAAAAATAATGTTCGCAAATTTTCTTTTTAAAAATATTTGAACAATTATTTAACACGTAACAAACCCAGTAGCAGAATTTTCTGTCACAATCTGCTGCACAAGTTTCAGAAGTCAAAATTTATCCAACTGAAATATTTCCTAACAATCGCCACTCTCGTCATCACTTTTCTCTCCCGTTAAAGATTTCCAAGAAGTACACTGCTAGGTTCAAAAACACGTGCTTTCACTTTCCCATCTTATTATTTCACAAAACGTTTGCAACCAGTTTTGTCCCGTACCATCCCGAAAACAGATAGGTCAATGAACTACGATCTACTGACCTTTCATTCACCTACTGACCTACAGCATAAATTCTTCTTTAAAATAAATTTCTTATAAAAAAACAAATCATGTTCGTAGTAAATACTTATCGTTTTATCATAGTTTTCTGCGATTTAACTTCGTTCATAAATTATATATTAAAATAATGTATAACTTCAAGTTATAAGTATTTGACAAAAATCCCTCAATATTAAAAACAAAATGTGCTAAGTTTTTATCAACTGTTTCAGTGTGGTAAACAATATTTTGTACAATGATCTTTCATTTTTGCATAAGTCAATGTATGTACAATGGTTTTTAATTAGGAGAAAAGTGAAAATATTTTTCCTGAAAATCAAAGTAAGATTGTAACCCTTGTGATTTCATCTTAAAAAATTTAATTTTAAAATTTTATTATTATATTTTAATAACTTTAAAAAAGTATTTAATTTTATAAATATTACCATATTTAATTGGGTTATTTAATTTTATATCAATACTAATCAATACAAAAAGGTTCAAAACACCGTTGTGTTTATCATTTTTCACCAAAAAAAAGTGGCCACTGCTTTAAAAAAAGTGGTCGGTACGAAATCTGCCTCTACTTGTCACTGGTGAAATTTCCCAGTTTTGCCCTCTAAATACCAGTATTAAGAAATTTTTCAAAAAAGGTACAGAAACCTATTTGTTTCTTTACATATTTCGTAATTTTACACAAAAAATGTCTAAAATAAAATAATGCTCATTAATTCATTATTAAAATTTTTTTTTATAATAAGAGCAGCATTATAATAATTAATGCGCTTTGCAACAGAAAATAAAACTGAAAATGAACCATTACAGCTTTATAGCATATGGAATAAATATACATATATATTTTGAAAGGAAAAGTATAATGCAGGGTGTGCTTATCTGGGGAAAAGGAACTTACTAATTTAAAAAATAACTAAATGTTCAAACGTTTAAAATAGTATTGACAATTTCTTTACGGCTTTACTCTTGACTTAAACTCTGCCCAGACAAAGAGAGAAAAGCGTGTAATACAACTCATTAATACACATCACAAAATTATAGTTATATGTCGAATATTTGCAACTGATAATGCTCATAATGTATAAGACAAATGATCAAAATACTTTGTGCAAAAATGTAAGTACAAAGATAAAACAACGTGAAAAAGCACAAATAGTATTGATTAGTAAGGCTGTAAAGTCTTCTCCTGTCATTTGCGATTCTTCAAAAAGGTCTTTGATTCCTTCAGTCGCACACTGTGCCAGATTTTACGCTCTTCCTAAGGTCCACAAACCTGGTATACCTCTCCGTCCTATTGTCTCCAATATTAATACTGCTTCTTATAAACTTGCTAAACACTTGGTCTCCATCTTTTCTCCTCTTTTGAATGGTAATTCTTTCACTGTTAAAAATTCCGTCGACTTCATTCATAAGCTTTGTGATTTCAAACCTTTTGGATTAACTATGGCTTCTTTTGATGTAAACTCGCTTTTCACCAATGTGCCGGTTAATGGCGCATTGGATTGTCTTAAATTGAGACTTCAGGAATATCATTTCTCTAGTTTTGAGATTGAAGAACTTATTTCTCTCACTCGTGTTTGTCTTGAGCAAAATACGTTTGTATTTGATGGTGTGTACTTTCGTATGACTGAAGGTTTAGCTATGGGTAATCCTTTAAGCCCTATTTTAAGTGACATTTATATGCACTATTTTGAGACTAAACTTTTCGAAACCATAAAGTTTCCTTTTTATGTCCGTTATGTTGATGATTGTTTTGTATTGCTTGATCAGAAGCAAGTGGATATTGATCATTTACTTGATAAGCTTAATTCCATTGATCCTTGCATTCAATTCACTATTGAAATGGAAGTTAATAGTTCTCTTTCATTCTTGGACGTTTTAATTACTAAAAGTAATGACGATTTTATGACTTCAGTGTTTCATAAGCCCTTTGCTGTTACACTACCTCCTCACAAATGTTCTTCTCACCCCCCAAACCAAAAGTTGGCCTCTTTCAAGGCTCTTGTTTTCCGTGCTTTGAATATATGTTCCTCTTCTAACTCTTTGGATGCTGAGCTTTCGTACATTAAGGCTGTGGCTTTGGATCGTGGTTATTCTCCTAAGGTCGTTGATTCTATTTATAACAGGTTAATTAAGCCTTCACCTTCTGGCAATGTTTCTAAGTGCAAGCCTGCTTATACTATTATTTTACCTTTTTATCCAAAAATCAGTCAGCAAATTGCTAAAATATTGAAGAAGTTTGGGTTTGATACTGCATTTTCCCCTGTGAATAAAATAAAATTTACAAATTTGAAGTATCCCATTGATTTGCACAGCAACTGGGGTATTTATAGTATTTCTTGCAAATGTGGTCTGTTTTACATAGGTCAGACTAAACGTGCCTTAAAGCACCGTCTGAAAGAACATGAAAATTATGTTAAGCGTAAAGAACTTGCACGTTCTTCCATTGCCCAGCATTGTTGAACTTTAGATCATTGTTTTGAATTTTCTTCTGCTAGAATTATCAGCAAATGCTCTTCTGTCTATGAACTTGATTTTTGGGAAGCTTATCACATTTGGAAAAATTCTCATTCTGTAGCAAATGATCTTTCCAGCACTCCATATTTTCCTGACATTTGGAAACAATTTTTATAATTTTTTTTCTCTCCTTTTTTGTTTTTCTCCTGCAATTTACATATTCGTTTCCCGCCTTTTCCTTCGGGCTCTGTTCCCGCCTTGTTCCTGGCCTCTGATTGGTCAATTGCTAATCCGACACATTTGGTATAAATACCGGTGTCTCTCTGGTTATTGCCTTGTTCACTCACAGCTTTCTTGCTTGTGTGGTGAGCGCTTCTTCTTCTTTTATGCACTGATGAAGAGGCTCCATTTGTAGCTTCGAAATAGCTATTTGCGTTAATTTTAATTTGTGCTTTTTCACGTTGTTTTATCTTTGTACTTACAATGCTCATAATGGTTGCCACTGTTTAGGAAAAAACCCACTTGGCAGAATATTTGAATGCAAACTATGGTTGTAATTAACAAAAATTTCAGGAAGATATGAGACATTAATTGCAGTGATGTAGTGCAGGGGAAATGCAGGCGGGATGGCCTACCTTTTTATTTTAAGCCCCACTTGTTCCTATATGTAAGTGATGTTCCTATATGTAAGTGTCTCCCATCCCCCCAGGACTACATGACTGATTAATTGGCTAAGTATAACGCTAAATAGCAAGACAGGATAACAAACCAATATGGATATGATAAAAACCATTTGTTGTATTAACAGAAAACGTTTTCCTCGAAACCCAATATAGTTGGGACTAAGATTTAAAAAGTAATAATAATAAAGTTGCAATTAACAGTCAAAATAAATTATTCATAGCAAAATGCATTTGTTTCAGAGACTTGATACTTGAATGAACTTTTACAAAGCTGCAAGTGGAATATAGGGCTATCACACTGAGGCCCCCCATGAACAAAAGTATATGAACAAGGGAGTGAAAAAAATTAAATCATGGCGTGCATAAATATGATGATTCATCACACTATCTACCTCTAGTGATAAAAATACCTTTTTGTATTCTTCAGATGCTTTTATACATTGATACTCTGTTTATTCATGTTTTTAAAGCTAAATTTTGGTTTCAAATGATTGATTTAAAAATAGAAATATATGTATATCTGATAAGTTAAATTAAAATCTTTTTTATTGAAAATATATTTATTTATAATTGATTATGAAAATACTGGTATTTTACTTTATCAAATACTGGTGTTACGAACTTGCAAAATAACACAAATAGCGGTATTCGGTATTATAAACACTAGATGGAATTCATTAGGTGTGATGTGAATCTTGCTCATAATCCTGCTGAAGTAAAATAAAAATTGAGTTTGAAATCAGTCTTATGTTTCCAATTGCCTTAATTATTTTAGTATAGAAAGTCAAAACAATCCTCTCCTTATTATACTACACAGTCTACATTAATTACATATTAAGTTTTATGTGCCATGAAAATTGGAAACTATTACAAATGAAGGGTGAAGTCTGAGCTAAAAACAATCTAACTCTAATTTTTAGTAGAAATCAATTTAGTTAAGCTATTTGAAATTATCTATAGGCAAAATGTAAGCATGAAAAGGTTTGGCTAAAAATCAAGTTCCAACAGAAAAGAAAGGAAAAAACATAGGGGCAACCAGTAATCCTAATTCAAAACTTAAAATGATTTACATCAAGCTAACAACAGAAATTAGATCATTTTAAACCATCACGTTTAAACTCTTATTAAAAAAATTGTTTCAACCAACATTAATTGTAATTTTTTAATTTTTGTAGGTCAAGCGCATGAAGGTTCCAGCTATGCAAGTCAAAAGATGATGCAGATGGCATGGCATCGATTCAAACATACACAGTCAAAACTAAATGAATTAGAACGTCTAAAGGTTCAGCATGCTCAAGAAGATACTAGAAAGAATATGCATAGACAGTTTCCTCCTGCAACATAACACGTCCCTCTTTCAACAATTTTTGAATTTATTTTTATATACTCTTGTAAAAATCTTTTTTGCTATTTTAGTACATAATTCTTGGAAAATATTAATTTTGTAAAACTATGCATTAAACTCTGTTGTGGATCAGGTATCTGTTTTTATAATAGATAGTTGTTTGTAAAATAACGTTTAAAATGCTTTTTAGGGATTCTACTAAAAATTTTGAAATATATATATATATGCCAAGTTTCCTATTATTTCTTCAGTTTTTTTTAAAATACGTGACAAGAAGGCCAGTCACAACATATTTTAGAGAGTATTCACACACATATAAGAAGACAGAATACTTGTTATGCAGTTTTCTGTGTGTGAAGCAAATGAAAAACATTAACTATGCATACAGTGAATCCTCTCTGACCGACCACTTGACAAAAATTTGATGGAACAGAATCTCCTCCTTTATATTGATGCAATTTTCCCTCTGAAAACCATTACATTTTCTTTCAGCAAAAACTTCTTTAACTTTTGTCACTTTATGAGTAAATTTATTCTAAAATCACAAGCACAGGAGTTGTTTTTCATGTTTAACGGAACTTATACAGTATTACCAACTATTTTGTAGTGAATTGGCCAGTTCCTTTTCTCAAGGTTTAGTAGGAACTTTTTAGGATTTGCATTTTGTAAATTTAAAAAATTGCAACTTTAAAGATCTCCTTCCCTATTTGGAAACAAAATGAATGTTATTTGTGTTCTGTTGACATTAAGTAAATTCCTTATTTTTTTTCTTCTGCACATGTTTAACGATAATATCGATTATTTTTATGCTACCTCCATTAAGCCAACCACCTATGACCCTACTATTATAGTGATTTAGTGCATTATAAAATTCATTTTTACAGTGTTTTGCATTTATATGCTTAAACATAAACGAGCCATTCCATTTCAGATCAGGCAGAGGGTGTCACATGACCCTCACAGATTTTCTTTAAAAAATTACAGTAGTTACAACTAAGGGACGTATCAAATATCACAAAAAGATTAAGCAAAAAAAAAAATTATTTTTCTAGTTGCAGCTTTTTAAAATTTGGAACAAAATTCGCCGTTTCCAGAAAATCAGAAAAACATTCACTTTTAAAATGGCTTCTGTTTCAAAAGTTTTTAACCGATTCAAATAATTTTTTTTCTATAAATAATGAAGGGATGGTATTTTATTTGGACACTAATTTGAGAAATCCAGTTGGCTTCATTGATAATGAAAAAAAGTGTTTTTGAAGTGAAAAAAATCGCATTTTTACCGAATTTATGATTTTTTTTTCTTATGAAAAAATTTTATTTTTGACAAAACAGAGGTGGCAATCCAAAGTACTGTTATTGAAGTTTTGTATCAAATTTTATTGTAATCCTGAGATGCATATCCACTCAGAATTTCAAGTTTGAAATTTGAAAATGTTCAAAAATTACGATTTTTGAAGTGTGATTTCTCAAAAAAGCCATTTTTTAAAAATCTGAAAATCTGCTCATTTGTTGCCCTTGAAGTGCTTAATGAGCTGCTATAAGTTATATTGTGTATTTTAGCCCCACAGATATTTTATGATTTTCAAAAATGGCCTTTTGTGCGTTTCTCAAAAAAGCCAGAAATTCAAACTTGTACTTATTTAATCACTTTAATATAAGATTTAATCAATATTTATTAATAAATATATCTTATTGTTACACAATTACTACAGCTAAATTGTACTTAACCTTCTTGGACTTTAAATAGAACCTTGCACAAAGTGTAACCTCCGTGATTTAATGCATGTTATTCTGTTCATTCGAATTAGTTTCAAACTCGCACGCTTTACATCAAATACCATGTAACAGCAAACGTAAAATTTATTGTAGGAATACAATCAAAACATTATTGGCAATCCTAAAATACTGCTACATAGTAAAAGTCAATAAAATAGTAATGCTTACATGGTACGCCCGAAAAAACAAGAAGTGGGAAGCAGTTAGAAAACTACCAGCCTCTTAAAGAAATGAAACTCAATGCATGATTTCTTAATAGGAAAATTCATTGAACGTGTGAATGACAATTGTTGAATGGGACAAATTACGAATGTATCACCGATGGTTTAGGGACACTATCCAATAATTTGTACACAGATAATCTAGAAAAAATATTTCAATAGCCAGAAGAATCCAGTGAAAAAAAACTAGGCCAATATAAAGTAAGGTTGAAAGTATGAAATATAACACCATCTGAACCCTCCTAATCTTTGCATTTTTTGGTAATAACGAGTAGATGATTCAAGAACTTGATTTTACTTATTTTGCTTTAAGTACATAACTACATATGTGTTTAAAACTATAAATCAGTGCTGTAAGATATTTGATGTAAAGCGTGTAAGTGTGAAACTAGTAATTCGAATGAACAGAATAACATGCATTAAATCACGGTGGCTACACTTTGTGCAAGGTGCTATTTAAATTCTAAGAAGGTTAAGTACAATTTATCTGTAGTAATTGTGTAGCAATATGGTATATTTATTAATAAATATTGATTAAATCTTATATTTAAGTGATTAAATAAGTACAAGTTTGAATTTCTGGCTTTTTTGAGAAACGCACAAAAGCCCATTTTTGAAAAATCATATAAAATATCTGTGGGGCTAAAATACACAATATAACTTATAGCAGCTCATTAAGCACTTCAAGGGCAACAAATGAGCAGATTTTAGTTTTAAAAAATGGCTTTTTTGAGTAATCACACTTCAAAAATCGTAATTTTTGAACATTTTCAAACTTGAAAATTTTGAGGGTATATGCATCTCAGGCTTGCAATAAAATTCGTACAAAACTTCCATAACAGCACTTTGGATTGCCACCTCTGTTTTGTCAAAAATAAATTTCTTTCATAAGAAAATAAAATCGGTAAAAATGCGATTTTTTTTTTTCACCTCAAAAACACTTTTTTCTTTATCAATGAAGCCAACTAGATTTTTCAAATTAGTGTCTAAAAATACCATCCCTTAATTATTTATAGAAAAAAAATTATTTGATTCGGTTAAAACTTTTGAAACAGAGACCATTTTAAAAGTGAGTGTTTAGCTGATTTTCTGGAAACTGCCTTCTTTGTTCCAAATTTTAAAAGGCTGTTAACTAGAAAAAAAAATTTTTTTTTGCTTAATCCTTTTGGGATATTTCATATGTCCCTTAGTTATAACTACTGTAATTTAAAAAAAAAAAAAACAAAATCTGTGAGGATCATGTGACAAGCTTTAGACCTGCCTGCCTGATTTGAAAAGGAATGACTCAAGCTGCATCTAACCCTAGATAAATAAAACAATTGAACACTATAAATGAACTCGATACAAAACTTTTATTTTTAAAAACTAATTTGCCCCACGTTGGGAAAGGTAGGGTAATTGTATCAGGGAGGCGTCAACATTTTTGAGGAATGAAGTTATTAATTCATTTGACTTTCAGCAATTTTTATGTTCACATATGAATTTTTTTTTCCAAAAATTTTTTGTGTTGCCTGAAAGCTTGTTTAAACAAAGCTAATGGTCTTAGAGTTATTCCATGTAAATACATTCAGGTTTTGATTAACCACATAACTTTTACCCCACCCTCTGCTCTCTAGTCACCCCCTTCAACTGGAATTTCCAAAAAGGCAATTTATACTATACATATATACTTATTCATTTTCTGTCAAAAATTTTTAAAAACCTATCATTTTTTACCAGTTTTGCTGGAAAAACTCGTGCTTTAAGGGGTTAATATGAATTATATGTAACCATAGGAAGGACCCGAGTATTTTGATCCATATTTTTCCTTTCCTTTTAAAATTAATAACTGCTTAGGAGTAGTACACATTCCATGGAGAACAATTTAAAAAAAAAAAAAGGTCTAGACCGTTGAGTAATTGTAGTTGTTTGGGAAGAACTTAATAGAATTTATAAAATTTTAATGTTCTTCAAAAAATCCAACAACAATACAAAAAGATATAAGCAATGTTTTTAAAGAAAACTTTATTAAAATCTATTACATTTTTTAAATTGAAATTACAAAAATCTTGTGTAAATCGACTTCAAGTTAGAATGCATGAAAATGAATTAGAAGAGCATGAAATAACTAAGTAAATTCTCTACACAAAGTTAAGGAAATGTTGTAGTTTGAAGACTTTTTCCTCCTCTATATGTAAACACATCTTGTTATTATTTGTGCAATTAGTCATTGCAATCTTTCAATTAACCTTAGCATATAGGACTAATACAATAGGAGGAAAATAGACATTAAATGAAGTAAAAATGCTTCCTTAAATAAAATGAATATGCATGATTTTGAATGTATTAGGAAATTTTTTGCTGCATAAAACTTAGGACAATGCTTATGGTATCACAGAATGAGCAACTTCGTTAATTCAAATTCAAGCATCCAAATTTTCAGTTGAAGATATTTTTTGCTGAACAATTTTGCCATAACCTCCTCTACCAACATCATAATCTGTTCTGTATTCATCACGAACCTAAAATAAATAAATTTAATAAATAACTAACATTTCAAAGAATTTAATTCAGAGGAAACAAGTAGCAACATATATTTTTCAATCTAAAAATTTGTTCGTTAAGGATTAAAGAACATTAAAAAAATGATCCAACACAATGTAACAACTATCCTCATTTAATCACATACACCTACAGTGGATTCCTTCTCATGTTGACCTAGTGGGAAATGAAATAGCCGACAATTTGACCAAGGCGGGTCATGTGAGGACTTGGTGCCGACTGCACCTCTAACTTAAATGGAAATTTTTTCTAAAGTAAAAGACCACTTGGTTCGTCCCACCCCCGGCCACCCCGTACCTACCGCACAGGTGGTTTACCGGTGGTTCGTCCCACCGAGGCATTATCAGCATCCAGGTCAATCTCTGGTTCTAGGCAGTAACAGGCAGGATCAAACCATGCTTAATAAGTAAATTAAATAATATTAAATCACCGAAATATGCGCTTAGTACAAAAAATTAATTTATGCATGAAGTGTTCTTCCACATCTGCATCAAGTATCAAATTTTATAATTTCAAAAAGCCTCACTTCAGTTCCAAAAATAAAGTACAACATATAAAAATAAATTGTAAAACATGAATATGACAAACACTTGCAGAATAAATGAAAAAGAAAAAGAACTGAAAATATATGATTTTTGATTCATTAAAGTTGTAGTAACAAACATGCATTTATTTAAGAAAATAAATAACTAAAAATTGAAATTAATTTCAAGGGGAAATCAATAATCTTGGATGCAAGAAAAAATCTTCTTCATACACAGATTTCAGCTGTTTTTGACCTTGCTGATTACCTTTATACCAGTTGTACACACAAACACTTCTATGAGAAATAAAAAAAATAAATTCTGACAAGTCAAAATTTCAGTTACATCATTTATATACTTGTTCTTTTAGCATACAAAAAAAAAAAAAACTTTAATGGATACATTAAAAAAAGTAAAGTACTAATATACAATTTACCTGTCCTCCAGTCCTTCCTCGGCCATACTGCCGACCTTCAATGAACCCGGCATCCCAATCAGTTCGTATTATTCTATCATCAAGTTTTGTTCCATTGACGTACCTCATGGCATCTTCTGCATCTTCACGGTTATAGTATCTTGGATGAGTTAAGCATTACCGTGTAAAAGACAGAATATCCTGTAACTTTAGCAAGACACAAAGAACTTTATTGTATTTGGAAAAAAATATTAGCTGTTCAAGCAATGTTAAATAAACACAAAAAATTCTTAAAAACTACTTCTCAATGTGTTCACGGAAAATTAAGTTGTATTGTGCATTTATAATATAATAACGCAACAGCTGTTTACTTTCAAAGCTTTTTACAAGTGCACAATTATTTTTTATTATTTCATATGATCAAAAAAAAATGTATTTTTAAGTTAATCATAAAATACAATTTGCAGCAATATATTAGATAATGACAACCTTACAAAATAGAAATAACACATGAAAAGATATAGTCATAACACATTTTTAAGTGTTAGATTTTGGTTTTAAAACATGTAAAAGCACTTAAAGTTCCATAAATTTACAGAATTTATTGTAACAATATAGTAGGTTTCATAAAGGATACTCAACAAAGCAAAAACCACAAGGTGTTTTTTTAAATCGGTCTAACCCAACGATGACTCTTTTGACATCACCACATTTGGAGAAAAGCTCATATATTTGTAAATCTGTTGTATAAAAGCTAAGATTACCAATGTACAATGTGGTACTCTTATGAAGCAATCTTTCCAATTCTGTACGAGAACCCTATGGAAAACACAAGTGCATAAATTGAATTTTAAAAAAATGAAAGAAAGTAGTAATTCAAATGCACTTCATATAATATATAAACAATACAATATTAGTATTTATACATTAAGACAGAAAAATATTACTGTTATTAGTTCCTTTACAAAACCTTCAGAAGAATATTTTAAGGATTAATCTTTCCTTTACTACATTTGAAAAATTTCAGTGTAGTTTCAATACTAAAATGAGCTAAAAAAGTATTTCTTATTTTTATGTTCTTCTCAAAAGTTATTTATGTATTTCTTATATATAATTCAATAGCCTAAATATAGATTAACAAATGTAATTCTTTTTTACATTTCAATTTAAAAAGAACCGAGTCTTGCTTTAAATAGATGCTATGTCCGCATAAGGAGCAAGGAAAACATATGCAGTTCAATTACAAATGTCGCTATAAATGTTAATGAGGATCCTCATTGGTCAAGTAGTTCCACCTTTTGGCACACTTAAGTGGGGAAGAGCATGTGTAGTAAATCCATTGTGTACTACTATCTGAAAAATTGGACAATGGTTAGATGTGGGTCTTGTGAGATCACGCTAGTGTCCCTGTTTTGCATTTTTCAAAGGGCGCGGCACCCTGTCCCTTTTTGGAAAACTGGATGAGCCCTGCCCTTTTTAGGGAAATACCTATTCTCTTAATGAAAAATGCCCTTTCCTACTTAAAAGTGCCTTTTTTTCAACAGAAAATGCTCTTTTTGAAAATTGCGCCCTGCCCCTTTTTTAAAAAAATGTGAACACTAGATCAAGCACACATACCTGAAAATCTGTGTAATCAATAAATTTGTGAAATATGTACATGATGAAGATGTGCTATGTAAAATCATGAATATTTTGCACTATGCCAAAACCAAAAGCATATATAAGCAAATTGAGAATTTGTAAAAACACCATATAAATAGATCTCAAAATTCCCGTATGAGCGAATCTTTCAAAACTTTCTTGAACTTTAATGGTATTGAAAATAACAGGGTTCCCACTCTTTTTTATAACTAAAAATAAGCACTTTCTAAGACTTTTCAAAGTCATTTTCCAAGACTTCGAATATATTATTGTGGAGCACATACAATACAATTTAATGGATGAAAATCCATTTCGATCAAGTTGAATGTTCTTACATATAAGTTAAACTTAAAATTTTAATATATAAGAGTATCTTCCCAAAAATTATACATGAAAACATTAACCCAATCTCACTTTTACAAATATGCATATTGTGGATACACTATACATATAAATAATATGTAAAGAAATATTAGAATAGAGATATCAAGAAAAATGGAAACTGATCACAATCTTCAATGTTTAAACACTAAAAAATCCTAACTTAATACTTAATGATATTACTTGAATGCAAGACTTATTTTGTTTGTACTCCTGTTTTTTTTTTTCGTTTTTTAATTATCAAAAAAATATTTAAGAAGCAGAACAAATATTTGCATGAGAGTCATTCCTTGGTGACCATGTTATTGTTATTTTTTTCTGAAATGGATCAAAATTATTATAATAATAAAGTAAAATAACACTACCGTCACATGCTATGTCACTTCTAATACCGGCATTGGCATTAGAAGCTTAGGGGGGGGGGGGGATAAAAAATGTGACTGATGTTACTTTTGCCAGTCAACAGTAAGCTTTTTAAATCCCCTTAATTTCACACATAAAATCTTATGCCAAAAAAGAAGTGGGGTACCATTATTATAACTCCATTGTAATAATTTTAATCAATTTCAGAAAAAAAAAGGCAATTTTAAAAGTTAGAAACATAATTAAATTTTAATGTCAGTGGAATTACCCATGAACTTTAACTTTTTGATCCAAGGTTAAAAAAAAATCTGCAATTATAAGAAAGAAAAATAAAAGTAGTGAGGGTTAGTTAAAAATTTTATGAATGAATAAATGGTCAATTAAAAGCACATCAAAAGCTTTGTAGATAATAACTTGAAAAACATTTACAGTTCAATTAAATTCTTTTTCTTTTTCAGAAATCTTAATGTCTAATTCTTTAACTTCAGATGCTTTTTCTTTAATATCCCTACGAAGTGAATTGGATTTCATAAAAAGTGAAATGTTTTTGGATGACTCTGCCTTATTACAGTTCTCCTGCCGAATTTTCCATAACTGTGACATCAGCTTGAACTTGAAGAAGATCTTCTTTTAATTTTAAATAATTTAACTCTTTCTTCTTCTTTTTTTATTGTCATCAGAATTTTTTTTTTCTTTTCAATTTTTTTTTTTTTGATCTTTCAGGTCACTTTTAGGTCATTCCATATCAAACCATCCAGCCACAAATGAAAATGAAACCCATGGCCTCAGATTCTTATGATTTTTTTTTTGTTATTTGTTCATTTTACTATCAGGATTACCGTTGCAATTTTTTTTGTTGCTATCTTTAATACTTTTTGAGATACCAATTATCTGAAACGCTTTTAAAGAGACGTCTTCGTTATACGGGCAAATTTTGTGCTGGCGACGTAGTTCAAGCAAGAAATTCATAACTTTGCCAATTTTCATGATATCACAAAAAAAAAATGCACTAAAATGTTTAGAATAACTTATAAAATTAGACAAAAATGCATTGAAACAAATACGTATTAAATGGTGCAGTTAGTATTAGCAGAAACTTGGATTTCATAAATATTTTGAAGAAAAAACATGAAATTTTAAAACAGCAATAAAACTAAAAGGCACTGCAGTAATCAATATATATATATATACTTTTAAATAATCCTCTAAGTATAAACTAAAAGGTTCTGAAATAAAATTGGTGTCTTTTTTACTGCCAATATATAATTTCACAGTAAATAATTTAAAAGTATGTACAAAATATCTTTCACAACATTACAAGTTTTCGCTTCCTTTGTAAAATACTAATTGTTTTTTTTAAAATCATAAAATACAGACAATATAATGCAAAATAAGATTATTTTTACAAGAAATAAGTTCGTAATTTAATGTTTATAAAATAAAAAAACATAAAATTGAGGAAGAAAAAGAAGTCACTGAATCATGATTTTTTAAAGTATCAAAACATAATGCAGGCTCATTTCCTATTTACAAACTGTGACATACCAAATGACCAAAAGTAACTTTTATTTTTAAAATAAAACTATTTTAAATAAAAATTTGTGTGAAACAATCTTTCTTTTTTTTTCTTGAGTATGTTTTAAAATGTTTTTGCACTGGAGATCGAATGAAGCAATCTCCTTTTGCAGAAAATAAATATATTCTACCTGATGCTAATACTAACTGCATCATTTAATAGGTATTTGTTTAACCCACTGGCAGCTTTGGCCGTGATATCGCGGCCTGAGGAGTGTGCGGAAAAGCAACGCCTCCGATGCACCAGGGAACCTGTTTGGGAAAAGGGGAAGGAATATTGCAAATATACGCTCCAGACCATCTTGACGTGGAAAAAGCCCATCGTAATATCACAGCTTCAACCATTTTGAGAAAGATTTATCATGGCGTGACGTCACAGCCCAAACCGCCAGTGGGTTAAATGCATTTTTGTCTAACTCTGTAAGTTATTCTGAACATTTTAGTGGAAACATTTTTGTGATATCATGAAAATCAGCAAAGTTATGAATTTTTTGCTTGAACTACGTCGCTATCACAAAATTTGTCCGCAAAGCGAAGACGTCTCTTTAAACACATTGGGGGCCTCGGTGGCCGAGCGGTCTTAGTACCAGTTTCCGCCCGCTGCTTGCGCGCAGTAACGAGGTCGTGGGTTCGATTCCCACCTTGCCCTGGGTGTATTTCTGTTATTTCCTCTCTTTGTGATGTAATAAAATCTTTCATGTATTGTCTTGTGCTATCTGTCATATTGGACGACAGTTCATAAGCGAGTCCCGAGACTAAAGCACACGAACTGGAAAATAAATGTACTTCAATTAAACACATTTTAGAAAATTAATATCTCAAAAAGTATTAAAGATAGCAACAAAAATAGTTACAGGGATAATCGCGATAGTAAACTGAACAAATAAAAAAAAAATCACTAAAATATGAGACCATGGGTTTCATACCCTTGATGAAGTGGTAGGTCTGACCCTTTCTCATTTCTTTCGTATTGATAGTTTTATGAATTTCATTACAATTATTGGCATTCTCCAAATGAGCCTCTGAGCAATATAAGATTCCTCTTTCAAATTTTCCACTTCTAATGACTTATTTACACTAAAGCCATGTTCTACAGTCGCTTGACGGTGTGATAAAATTAGCAAAATTCTTATAACCCTCCATAATTTTTCACTTTCTGAACCTTTGTTTAAAAAATCGCATAAAAAACTGATCAGAAAATGCATAAAAAAATACGGTAATTTAAAAATCGACTTTCGTATTAAAAAAAAGCACTTATAAGCACCTTTGATTGAAAATAAGTACTTCTAAGGGCTTTAAGAAACGAAGGGTCAAATTAAGCACTTCTAAGCACTTATAAGCACCCGTGGGAACCCTGAATAACTTCTGGAATGAATGAAAGGAATTTAACTTACATATTGATCAATTTTTAAATATGAACACTTGAAGAAGCTCTTAAATTCATCTTGTCATGCTGACAGTTTATAACAATAAGAGGACAGCAAAAATGCCAAGTTTGTGCAGCAAAAAGCTTCCTTCCTCACTCAGGGTATGAACCTGAATTTGTGTATCTTTCCTACCCTCATTTGGGTTAAGGATGGAAAGGAACAAACAATCTGAATAAGGGTCTTCAGTAAAGGAAAAATGACCAATCTCTACTTTACATTTTAAATTTTAATATTTCTAGGGGTTAATTTGTACTTTTTCAATGCTCTCTTTTCACTTATTATTATTATTATTCAATATTTTGATATTATTAAGAGAGAGGCTTCGCTTTAATGAATTTGGTTTAATTTCAGAAAAATTCTGTTCATATGAGTTACCATATTTCTGAAATAATAAAAAATTGGTATTAATATTTCTCACTCATTAATATCTTAAACATTATTGTAATGTAGTGTTAAAGGGATCAAATAATAATATTTATATCATAGTATTACAAAAAGTGCAAATAATATTTTAGGTTTTTAACATAGGGTTTTTGACATGATAGTTTAAGCAATGATTAAAATTGTTATTTGTCAAAAACTTGCCAACCCTGTAAGAATCAAATATGAAATTTTTGGTTCAGGTCGTAATAGATCCGAGATTTATTCATGCATTAATAAAATTACTTAAAATATACATTTGATTACCTTAAATTGCTGATCTCTGTAAGAACTTTGCTCAAGCCCTTTAGACCGATTCATGTAGGACTTGAGCATTTTCAATTTTTATAACACCTGAAGAAAAGATATACATATATTAATATTATTACAGTAAAAGAAAATTATTATGGTAACCATAAATTTTAAATAAAATTATAGTAACAACTTTTTAACCATTATCTACCACGATTTCCATAGGTAAACAGTGAAGTATAGACTACAAGTTTTTCAGTCAACTTTAAAATTCACTAAAATGTACTCAAACTTCAAAATAATTGACAAAAAGTTTTTGAGCTGAAGTTGATTTTTAATAAAAATATTTAAAATCAAGTAAGTAAAATTTAGCATCCTCTAAAGTAATAACAGTAGCCCCTCTTTAATCGAAAACATACAACTGCAATATACCCTAGGGTGCATTCTAAATAAGGTTCTTAACGGAATGATTAATCTAAAGTAATTAGTAGTAATTGATATATGTACTAACATGAAAGAGAAAGCAAAAAATTGCTCACTTTCAAGTCACGAAAAAAGTAATTAATAAAATTAATAACTAAATATTATCTGATTTTCTTTTCAAATTTTGCTATGATACTACTGAAGAGCTTAGTAAAATTTTAAATCTAAACTTGATATTTTTTGAGTTGTTGCAAAAAAACATATTGTAAAGTACATAACAATTTTTTCATAAGACTACAAACAAGGGGCAGAAGTTCTTTAATGTTGAAAATGAAAGTTTTTCATTGCTAAATCTTAATAGAAGACATTTTACGCTTTAAAATGGTATACAATACATAATTTCCTATGAGATTTTTTTTTCCAACTTGTGAAGCCAAATACTGTGGAATAATGACCCATGTAAGGAAAAAGGATTATAAATGTACCATGTAGGTATTCTTTTAATAGAATTCTAAAGTTGTTTTAAATTATATATTAAAATAAATAAACATGATCAGATATCTAGGTCTTTTTTTGTCACAATTAGGGCAGTTTAAAATGAATGATGTTCCTAACTGATAATGCATCTTAATTTATTATACTAATAGGCATGTCCATGATTAAAATAATTTAATGATACTGAGGAATACATAAATTTAAAACGCTATATTTTTGACGCAGGGAAATATTTCACTTGAGGAGATTTAGCATTCACAAAACGTATTACTGTGTACTTCAACGAAATCGTAGAAGTGACGGCGTCGAAGGGAAAGATGCAACTTTAAGTTCATTGCAAAACAGGTTTAAAAAAGAAAATTCTTCCCCACCCCGACTTATTTTCTTATTAATACACCCGAAAATGTGAGGAGAGTCTTACTTTCAGCACCTGTTTAGAAAAAGTTCTTGAACTTTCGAGTCCAAAACTTTTCAACAGCAAAGATCACAAATCACAGCCACAACAACCAACAAGCACAAACTGTAGTTGCCATACAGGTGCTATCACAATGATTGTCCCCCTCTTTATTTCCGATAGCAAATATCTCTGCTTTTTTTTGAATAAAATTTATTGCAAAAGTTTAATTTTACTCTTAAATAAGTGCTAACAATATACATACACATATTCATATTTTTCTTTTCCAGCTTAATATTTTCAAAACATGATTTTGAAGTGAAGTGAACGATTTCAACGTTCCAACAACAATCCAAATCAACTCACGTTTTCCGTTCATTTTACGAAAATGATCGTTTAGTTCGGTGTTATCAAAAATTTATTCATGATAAACTGATTATTTCTTTTAGTTTTTATCCTACAGAAATATCTCTTTTTCGTGTTGTTTGTCTTTGTAGAGCTCTAACTTTATTCTTTTTAAAACTATGTCTGGTCGGCAAGGTAAGATCTGGAATAAGTTCTATGGAAACACTATATGAAATAATTATACATAATAGTTCATTAAAAGTTACATTATAAATAATGTATAATATGCATATACACGTTTGAAGTTATTTAATTTATGAGATAGGTTACAAGGTAAAGAGAAGATGATATTAATAACCAACCAGATTTTTCGGCCACTTCAATGGCATTCTGGAGATCTAATTTCCGGTTGAAGTGCTGTTTAGCCACAGTGCAACATTTCTTTGATATGTAACAGTTTTCGACTTTATTGCTCAATATTGGCTTAGGGCACTTTCACCCTAATTTCCGTTTGGTGGCTTGAAATACATAACATAAAATATTAGTGTTGCCAAACTCATAAGAGCTGTAAAATGGAGATTCATTCCACATCAAGTAATACTAATACTTAATGTCTATTACTGTTATAGTTGAGATACTTTATAGGAATTTGGCTTAGATCAGCAGTTCCCAAACTGTATATTAGCAGTGGTACGCTAAATGGTTTGCGAGAAAGATGGTGGTGCTTGAAAAATAGTTTGAGAACCGCTGGCTTAGATGATTTGTTTTAATCTATTCTAAATGAACACTGAAATTAATAAAACATCTAAATTTGAACTTACATGCATATTTGTATTTCAGGTGGAAAGAAGAAACCTTTAAAGGCACCAAAAAAAGGTGGTGCAGCCGATAGTGATGTAAGATCATTTACAGTACACAAATGCATATTTTCTGTTCTGTTTGCATTTGCATTCTGCAATTTTTATGTAAAGAAAACTATTCCTTTTTGAGCTGTAGTTAATTCTTTTGTACAGTGAAACATTTGAGCAATGAGACCCAAAGGGGCCTGTGAGTGTTGTGTTAGTTGTTATTCAAAAGTACCAACAATCAGCATTAACTTGATTTAGTTCTTCACAAAAGCTACCGAAAAAAATAAATTGTTTTAATAGGAAATATGATAAAAATTTTATTTATAAAATATTTTTTCAGTTTTAAATTTGTTTTCCGATTTGTTGATTTTTCAATATATATATTATTTTGTAAACCAAAAGTGATTAAGTAGAGTGTTCTGAAATGGGTGAATGACTCAGTTTAAATAAAATTAAAAATTTTTTTAAAACCATTAATTGGGCAAATTTTATGTAACTCTCTGCCTGTAGAAGATATTGTAATAAGTGCATTTAAATGCAAAATAATAACAATAATAATATACATGTTCCTAATATAATAGCTGAAATTCTTATATGTATTAGAACCACAGAAAATGTTTAAATATCATTTAAATACATCAACATCTTCTGATCTTTTCTGTTTATTCTTTATTTAATACAAGTTCAAATGTTGATGAACTATTTAGTTTACACCATTAGTAATACTTATAAACATTTACTTTCTACCAGATTTTTCCAAATTTTGGCAAAGCCCATATGCCCCTGAAAACTTTTGAACAATTTTCTTTTTTTCTCCCTTTCTGTTCTAGTATCTTCAATTCACAGCTTTTCTGTATTACAACATGAAAGTTTTTGAATTTTATTGGCCTTTCTATTGCATAAATGTTTTAGAGAGTTAACAAAAATACCTTAATTAGAACATCTTTGTTAAGCTAGCCTTTCATTATGGAAATACTTTCAGGATGATTCAGCAGCATTAAAACAGAAGCAAAGGGAGGAAGAAAAAGCTTTAAAAGAAGCAAGGGAGAAAGCTGCTAAAGGCCCATTAGGTAATAAGTTTTACTTGTTTTAAATGTGCTTTACTTCAGCATTTTTTTTCTTTTTGATCTGCAGCCGTGTACTACTGATCTGCACCGTGTACGTTTTTGATCTGCAGCCTTGTTTATTTTTGTAATTAGATTTTGTTTAGGCGTTAATTTAGCAAAATTTGCAAAGGAACAAAATTGAGGACAAAAATTTTTCTCAGATTTAAAATTTTCTAGAGGAAAAAAAATATAAAAATTTAAATTCTTGTTTTCGAAAAATTTTGAATTTTCTATTACTTGATTAAACACTATGTTTGCTGCTCGTTCGCAGTTAAAGGAGACAACATAAAAAAGTTATTATTAGTGGAGGAGCAAATGGTCAAATTATGACTTTCATGCCATTTTTGTGATACAATTATGGGAGTTAGTTCTTCTGAAAGGTATTGGTACAAGAAAAAATAATTTTGATGTTGCCAGTAATGGTTCAGATTAGCGGTCGCCACTCGCCAATTGGCTGCCAAAACGTTTTAAATGGCGACCAAAAATATCATTTCTGATCGCCACGTTGCGAACAGGTTGCGCCATAGCCCTATATTTGTACCAAATATTATATTTATTCTAAAAAAATAGCTTAATATTTTTGCATAATACACTTTGACTTGTGTGCTAAAGAGGAAATAATAAGAAATATCTGAAATTGGAAGCAGATGCAAAACAATTGCAGCACAATTATGGCAAAGCGCTAATATCGCGCATGACACATGGTTATCGAAGAAACATAAAACTAAGCTAAAAATAAATTGTTTTCAACATATTAAAGGGAAATGCAAATTATTTTTTACATTTAAATTAAAAGGAATGTTTTTAGCATTGAAAATTTAAGAAATTTTAAAATCTGCTCTCATTGTATAGATTAGGAGATTTATTAGAATCAGTTCTCATTGTATAGATTAGGAGATTTGCTCATTACATCCCATTAAATCCTTTTCCATATTTAATATCATATACAATTTTCATTAATTTTAAAATACTGAGTTTTTGACAGTGTAAGTATTTTTCTTTACAAAATTGCTTAAATCAGATTTTGGAATTTCGTCCCTGCTGTTATAAAAGATTAAAAAAATAGAGGGTTTTTAGGATTGTATTAAGGGCTAAGAACTGTTCATAAAAGTAATGAAAATGACAAGCCCTACCCCCATTTTACTCTTAAAAAGTTCAGGCATTTTCATGAACTTACAATCACCCCTAAATATATTTTTAACTGTTATGCTGCTTTACCTGTATTTGAAATTTAAATTTGTTATGTATATTAGCAACAATTGCAATAAAAAGTGTAAAATCTTAATTTTTTATTGCCCTCCCGAATTCTCCTGAATGATTGATCAGAAACCTCCTGCATTTCAGTTCTGGCAGGTTGGAACGTCTGTGAGAAATATGAAAAAATTTGATGAGGGAAAAATCAGTAAAGGTGAATTCCGTGAAAAAGGGGAAATGGCACTTAAATTTTTAAAATTAGCTTTGGACCACTCGTAATGCATCATTTTTTTCAGAAATAAGTAAAGTTTTTGAAAATAGAATTTTTTTTTTGAGTTTGACATAATTTAAGTTTTAAAAACTGTGCTCAAAGTTACTCTTTTATGTCACGCCTTTGTAGAGCCAAATTACTTAAACATTAAATTAACCTAAAAATTTGATTAATTATTTTATAAAAGTTTAACACGGAAAAGGTGAATTCCGTGAAAAAGGGGAAATGGCACTTAAATTTTTAAAATTAGCTTTGGACCACTCGTAATGCATCATTTTTTTCAGAAATAAGTAAAGTTTTTGAAAATAGAATTTTTTTTTGAGTTTGACATAATTTAAGTTTTAAAAACTGTGCTCAAAGTTACTCTTTTATGTCACGCCTTTGTAGAGCCAAATTACTTAAACATTAAATTAACCTAAAAATTTGATTAATTATTTTATAAAAGTTTAACAAACATATTAAATATTATACTTTGGGTGTTATATTAAGCTTTTCATTCATTTGATAAATAAAAAAAAATATTCTTGCCAGAAAAGTAGTGTATTAATTAGTCATACTGAACACGTCCTTCCGTGACCGAAAAAGTGGATATCAACTATCTCACTCGGAACACAATAGCTCAAGAATTACAAGTTTTTCAGTACACTGCAGGTTTAAGGCTTGCATTGATTTGGCAGAGTCAAAATTTTTCAAAAATGCAATTTTAGGAGTTTTTTCATGGTAACGGAAAGACAAAAATATGGTAACGGAAGGACAGTCATAGTTAAACTCATTTCCACTTAATTTAAAAAATATTCTAGTAATATAAGCAACATTTATTCACATCATAAAACTTATCTTCATTGTATTTATTTGATTGGGTGTGGAAAAGGTCAAGAATATGCACTGGTTAATGATGAACTAAACCACAGAAAAGCCGGTTTCTGGTTTTATTGATACACACAATGTGTGTCCATATTTGGATTGATTTTTTTTTCAGTTACAGAGCTTAATATGCCTGTTCAAACATCAGTATCTATTCATAAATTTAATTTTCATTGAAAAACAGTTTAAAGATTAGGGCATCAAAAAACTTCTTGGACAGCAGTCACAGAAAAAGAGATGTCAACAGCGTTGGTGTGGAGCAACATTTTATCTGAGAAGCTCATTACTGCAAAAGACTTTGCAGACATTGCACACCTAGCTAAGTCTTATAGTTGGACATCTTCTCTCACAGGATATCTATCAAAATTCAATGAGTACCTCACTGAAAGATGGGAACAAGTCCATCCTCTGCCAGAAAGACAAAGCACCCATTAATTAGTAATTAACGCTTTCTATCCTCTAAACATAAATAGGAATGTTTCTAGTGGAAAGATGATTTTTAATCTCACTACATAATACTTATCGAAGTATCCATAAAGTATAATAGTAGAGCTGCAACTGTTCATCAGAAATTTTTTATTAGTTTAGCAGCCTAAAGGTCAAATACCTCATTCGCTTTAGAAAGCAGAAAACAGCCGACTTTCATTTTCCATCAAAAGCTTAAACCGTAAATCGAGCGCTGTTTTGAAACGCGGAGGGAGAGGAACACATTTAACTTGTGAGAGAAGATTGAAGGTAGGGGGGGGGGGGGGGAGGGGGATATTTTTTGAAGTGTTGCATTTGAAAAACTAAATCCATGAATGTTTGACTTATATTTATCCTGTAAAAGGAGACAAATGTTGAACCAACAATAAAGAAATAAAAAATAAAAAAAAAATCAAACTTAAGATAATTATAGGAACTGCCTCAGCACTTGACTGAGACGCAGGTTCAAGTATAAATCTAATATATGAATAAAATCAGTGATATACCAGTTGATGAATAAGTCTAAGAAAAGGTCTTATACATGATTTTCACACATATTTGAAAGAATTTAACCTTTTTAATGTGTATCTTGTATTATGGCACTTTTGTCCTTCCATTACCATGACAAAATATTTCTTTTTAGTGAAAAATATAATTATTTTCAAAAACATTTTCCTAATATGCATTGAATGAGCCCTCCTTAATATGCCCAAATAATTTCAAGATATTTCTGCAGATAATTTAACTGAACTTTAAAAGTTGATAGTGCAACCAAAATTATCATGTCAGAAAAATGTCCTTCCGTTACCAATTTTAAAATTTCAATTAAAAAAAAGTGATTAATTGTAAAATTCTAAGTTTACTAATTTTCATATAACTTCATAGAAAGTATAAAGGTTTGACTGTCAGTTTCTTGAAAACAGTTATTTTTTAAAATTGACAAGCTCTCAAAGTCCTATTTTGTTGTAAAAAACGTCCTTCTGTTACCCATGGAATTCACCTAAACATAAACAATACAATGGATAACTTTCAGTTATGTTGTGTTCAAGTAACTGAAAAGCCAGATGAATTCGGGAAGATCATTTTTTATTCTTTCTGTAAATCACCCACAAATATTGACTACTATTTAAGAAGTTTACTATTTTCGTTCATTAATTATATTAGCCACTGGCTCAACATACAGGATATGAATGTATTTATTACATTAATCTTATACCAAACAAATGCAAAAACAAGAGCATGGGCAGTGTTTACAATTACGATTTCATTTAGCTTTGAATGGCGGAGAGATATGTGATACCGGACCCATATGCAACGAAAAAGGGGGAAAGGGAAAGTGCTTTCTCTCTTTTTGGTCTTGGTAAAAGTTTGCAGGAGGAAAGAAAAATACAATAGTTTTTCGAAGAACGGAATTTTTTTTAGTGGCGATTGTGAGGTGATATTTTAGTCGCTACTTCTTTTCATCTAGTCGGTGGCAACTTTTAATTTTGCCCTCTAGCTCTCGACCTTTCTCGGCTTGTAGCCCCCTTATTTTAACATTTCTTTTCTTTTTCCCTAAGGTGTTGGTGGAATAAAAAAATCTGGAAAAAAATGAAATGAAAACACTCAGCTAAGGTAACTAACTATTTTTAGTTTTATTAGTAATAGTCCACTATTCAATTTTTTTTAATTTCAAAATGTTTTTGTTTCACTTTTCAAAACTAAACTCTTAATCATATTAATAGACATATTGGAAAGTATAGTTAACACTCCTTAAGCTCCTAATTATGTACTTGTTTGAACATCAATATGAGATTTTGATAAGTGCCAAAACTAAATTAATAGCAGCTTTTTATTCAGTCAACATGGAAACAGCATCTTTTGCATATAGACTGTAGGGTTTAATGGTATTAATATAGTGCTGACTCCAGGATGAAAGGGCCGCCAGGTGGAACTCTGAAAAGTGCACTATGTTTTCTTTAAAAAGGGCACCCTTGAGTCTTGCTTAAAAAATATATTTACTCCCCCCCCCCCCCCATTAAAGCATTAAAAAAAAAAAAGCTTGCAAGTGTAGCAAGGTTGCAAACTTTGCATGTGTATCTGAAAATATAGGTTTTCATATGCAAAAATATAATAGTACAGTAATACCTCGTTATATCGCTCATTCGGATATATCGCGCTTTTTCTATGTCTCCCAAAATTGTAAGTTTGAGTTTTGACGGCATTGGTTATATCGCGCTTTTTTGCTGTCCCCGACAAGCGTAATATAACGAGGGGTTACTGTACGTATATTCGTGTATATGTATTACTTATGCACATTTTCATATGTATTCTGCTGCACAATTATGAACTACTCAACAAAGGAAATTTTAAGTCTTGGTGACCGGGTTTAGGAGGGGTGTATCAAAGTTGCAACAAATCGAGAGAGGATCCCCACAAAAGTACTCCCAATGTGGCCGCACAAGTCTTAAGGCTGGCTGTGATTATTATTGACAAGTATTTCAGATGACAGTAACCATTTTAAACCTTAATAATAGAGCTTTCAAATTTTTCTTTAATCATTTTGTTTCTAATTGAAACAGTTTTTTTCTTTTTAGAGGAGAGGAGTGGGAACTTTGGAGTAAATAGCTTTGTAATTGTCCTTTTTACCATTAAAAATGAAATTATATCATGTGATAAAAAAATGCTACACAATTATATGCAAGAAAACACAAAAATTCCATATGATATTTTTTTACAATCTACTTTTTTTATTCTTCTATGGGCAAATGTTATGAGAGGAAAATAGTGTGTAAATTATGATTGCATTCATGTGTTCAACATCTTATTTAAGTTATAATTTTTCTTTTTAATAGAGCCATAAATTTCTGTTTAAACCAAGTTTTTTTTTTTGGTGGGGGGGGGGGGGGGGGCAAGACTCTTGGAAAAGAATAACTGTATTTAGGCCCAATAAGCGTTTTGCTGTTCACTGTTAATTACACATGGAACCCCAAAATATGGAACATTTTCAAAAAAAAAAAACTGCTTTTGATTTTAATGAAAAATTGGGAAGTATTTTTTACATTTTTTTTAGAAATAAACATTTTAAAAATAAGAAAAAAATGAATTGTAATGAACATGTTTGATAAAAATGTACACTTACAGTTTTCCTAATCGTGTCCAAAAAAGTTTTCATATTTGAGATCACGATTTCTAAAAAAGGGTCGTTTTTGCGATTAAGAGTTCTTATTAATTATTGCTTTAATTCTAAATTAATATCATCAAATTTTGCTTTTTTAATTTTTTGTACTTATATTATATTTATTATTGTTTTCTAAACTAAGCTCTAAATTTTACGTGATACAGAAAATTCGTAAAATTGAAGTTCAGGCTTTCTTTTACTTTTCCGATAGTCTGATCTTTTGTAATTAAAAGTCTACTTTAGTAAGCGGTTAGAGAATATAAAATCACGTCAGGATTTGATGAAATTCTTTTCTTGTATTGTTTAATTAATGAGGTTAAGAAAACCCGGGAAAAGTGGATTTTTCATATTTTGCCACGAGTGTAGGTCAACCTTTACCTCGTTTTTTGTGCTAAATTTCTCAACTTATAAGTGAGTACATACAGTATTAAAAAATGCTATTAATGAATGAAATGCTAATGGCAAATTCTAGAGTAAATTATATGAGTACTGATGCTATTTAGAAAAACTTTTGTATTAGGACCCATAATCCAGATAATTCCGAAATCCGGAGCAAAAACAAATAATTCCTTGTAAAATATTTCTTTCTGATGAAAAATCTACATATGTCAATACTATTCAATATTTAATTTATTGTTTTTAATTTCCATAACTCAAAATTAAGATATACAAAGTGAAAATCCAAAATTATGTCGTAATAAAAAAGAAATAACAATTACATGATAGTTGAGGAAAATGCACAATTAGAAAGCAAAAGTTTATCTTTATTATTAACATAAAAGTTTGGAAAAGTTAGGCTTTAGTTACATTGAAAAGGATTTATTTTTAATGAAGAAAACACTTCAAGACATCATATCTTATATGAAAAGTATAAATTTATATTTTCTGTACTTTTCAGACAAAAGCAGTTTTGGTTTAGAATTTTCTGCTTCTCTTTTATGATAAGAATAGTTTTTGTTTTGATCGTACCAAAAGTTTATTTAGTGGAAAAAGTTTTGGCTTAGATTTGAAGAAGTTAAGGCTTTAGTTATTTAAAAATATTTAAAAAATGAAAAAATCACTCCAAGACATTATATATTTTATATGAAAATACATGGATTTACATTCTTTCTGTACTTAATAAAATTAAATTCTTCTGTACTAAATAATTTGGAAGCTAAATTTTCAATTTGTAAAATGCTAATACCCTCTATCTTTCTTAAATATTTCTTTATTACAATTATGCTTAGATTTGTTGAATCAATTGATTATAATTGATAATTAGAAGATGAAAAATATGGTATGTACTAACTATATAGAAGGAAAGTCATGAAATAAACCCATACAAGCAACAAAATGTAATTTATCTGTATCTGTGTGTGTATATACATAAATATATGAACACATGTTTTATTTTTTCAAACAGTAATTTTTCCTTAATTAATAACTTCCCCTAAATAATTTTAAACTATTAAATAATTTACCTAGGATGCTCTGGCGATGAATGGATCAATCAGAAAAATGTTTAGAGTAAATATAATTTTTTGCTGTGTCACCCATGCTGATGGCAATTGAAGAAAAAACTACTTTTGAATTAACAAAAAGTAAATTTTCATCAAAACTGTTTATTTGTGCTTGCTAAATTATACATATTCTAATATAAAAATATATACCATACATTATTAACTTGCTGGAAAAAGAAATTTCATTTTCCCCATTTTACCCCAAAAAAACCAGATTCCTATCCAAAAAGCCCAGGTGTTTTAATAAAACCCACCCGGGGTGGGTTTTTTGCAACCCTGTGTCATAATGGCTTAGAGGAGGGGCACCATGGCGCTCGTCGATCGGTCTAGATGCGCCCGCTGCTTGTGCCCAACGATAAAAAATTTCAGTTTTCCATTTTAAACTAGAGAACTTTTAAAATCCAGAGTATATGAATAATTGGCCATGTAACTATGAATAATACTACTTACAGATGAACACCTTGACGATTGTTTGCGAGTAGGAATTTCATCAATTTCCCAATTATGAAGCACTGGCCAGTGAAATGCGATGCCAAAGATCACATTGACTGTATTTTATATGTTTTATAAATAATTTTTTCTACTTCGTATGTTTTGCAGGCAATTTAGTAGTCATTTATTTTGCACAAGAATATTAATACTAGTTATATTCACATGTTAAATTAATTTTTGAAATTAAATTTTATGTAGTGTGTATTATTAACTATGTTCAGCAACTATAAATTTATCTTGAAAAAATAAATGGTGCCCGCCATTTGACCGATATTCTGGTATGTGCTCTTAGGTACAAAAAGGTTGGGGGCCCCTGGCTTAGAGTCAGCACTATGATAAGAAGTTTTAGTATAGAAAACCTCATTCTTGAAAATAAGATGCACAATTAAATTTACATCCTATTCTGGCATGTTATAGTTGACAAAGTTTTAATGTTAGATGATATATTTAACGATAAAATATTGAAGTTTGCAACCCTAGTCCTGAGTGTGTTACTATATTATCAGGGGGCCAGAGGAAATTCAGATCCGTTTTTGGACCCTTCATAAAATTCCCAGCTACCAAGTCGTACTTTTTACCCAATATAATAATTTTTTAACTAAGTGACAAAAAATAATTTTTTAAAATCAGTTTGAATTTTCACAAAGATGGTTTTAAAATTCACAAAAAATAGACCCTGCTAAAAATGCTGGATCAACCCCTGATTATATCTATATATATATATCCGAGGTCAATCCAGCATTTTTTAACAAGGTCCGTTTTTATGAATTTAAAAAAGATTCTTGTGAAAATCAAATAATTTTGAAAAAATATTGATGAAATTTATTGTAATTCACATATAGTGATGAAAAGTTTTATTATTTTTTACCATTTTTATAGTAAATAATGGTGTGATAAGTATGATTTGGAAGTTTGAATTTTGTGAAAGGTCCAAAAATGGACCCGAATTTCCTCTGGTGCGATTTCTGTATATATATAATATATATATGTTACTGGTGAATGTCCAAAATCGGAAAATGGGTCTGCAACCACTGGTGCATGTCTACATTTACCATCCATCAGACAGATTGTCAACATTTTCTGGTTTTGGACATTCACCGTAACATATATATACATGTGTGTGTGAATTTTTTTTATGACTTATATAAGGCATAAATTTAATAATTTTTAATTTTTGTTTTAGGGAAAAAACATTTTTTATCAACCGATTTACAAAATCATCTTGCTTGCAGTCAAGATTCTCTCATGTACATTATATCATTTAAGCTTTCCAATAAATAAAATGGTTTTCCAACCTACTGATTTTGACTTATTTTTTCATGGTAAATGTAATATTTAACATCAAGTAGCATATCTAGAGATTTTTTTCATGGTTAAGGATTGCTTGGGTCCATGAATTTTAATGCATTTTTTAGATATTAAAATTTAAGGGCAAGAGAGATAGAGGGATATATATCCTGTTATCCTTCAGTGATTAGCTGGTTCAGTTAATTAGATACGCAAGTCTTGTTCTTCTCTTTAAATTCCTGCCTCAATATAAAATGTCTTGAAATATCAGCTTTCATGAAATTTTTGAGTATCATCTGATGGTTCTTCTCAAACTACTGTCGAGATGATCAATTGTTATTTTATACTTACAATTTGTTCATCTTTAAGGATATCTGGACATGTTTTTCTGTTTATTGGGCTTTAGTAAGGTCAAAATGGCTTTCAGTTTTAATCAGGGTTGGTATTTTTGCCAGGACATTGGCAAAAACTGGATAAAACTGAGACAAAAACTTGTTTTTAAATAATGGGTAGAAAGGTCTACAATTTAATAAGGGCATAAATAATTTAATTAATATTTGGACATTTATGGCAGAACTATCCTTTGTTAATAAATATTTCAATTAAAACAACTATTTAATAGAAATGAGAGTAAGCTATAAATTCCGAAAAAAAGTAGTTAAAATGAACTGGAAATTAAACAATGAACAAAATCATTTTTTGGGGAAAAAATAGCACATTTTTTAATGTGCTATTAAAGTAAAATAAATTCATTATAAACAACATCGGTACTACTACTCGGGGTTTCAAAAAACCCACCCGCACAATAAAACCCAGGTAGGTATTTTTTAGGAAAACCCAAAACAACCCAGTTACAGTGGGGGTTTTAAAGTTGTATTTGAACTGAGGAGAGGAATAAATAATAAAAAAAAATCCTAGTATATTTCTATACAACGTATTTAATCTTCAAAGCAAGTACAGTGAAACCTGTGTGAGTTGACCACTCGCGGTTTTGCCATTGAGTGGTCCACTTATAGAGGGTGTGACGTGTGTTTCTTAAAGTATGCATTTATTCATTTGTAACTAATTGAAATATAGCTTCATGTATTTACGTTACTTAAAATAATTAGCTATTTCTTTTATAATTATCTAAAATAGCAGAGATATGTAACCTGAATGTCTTGCAACGTATCCTAAACAAATTTAAAAGTAAAGATAAATATCTTATTAACTATGTAAGCTACTTCTATGAGATAGTAAAGATTTCCTAAAAATACATAATTTTTCAAAATGGCTACATCAGATAGAAGAGACTTATTTAAAGAAGTTTAGGCAAACTTTATATTGATGTTTCATCCATCCAGACAAATCTTGGTTTAACATTATGGCATAAAAATATCCTGGAGAGGTTTTTTTTTTATCTTTGCTGAAATAGGTAAATAATTATAGTAATAATTTGGCAGTCAACTTACAAAGGTTTTTTTTATAAAACTCCCACGTGAAGTTGACGTATGTAAGTGGTCAATATAGACAGGTCACTTGACTTGGTCAAGTTAAAGGTTCCCTATATTATATAATATAGGGATCATTCCGTTCCTGATAAAAGTGGTCAACTTAGACAGGTTTTACTGTATTATATACACAAAATATGCACACCTACATCAAGTTGACTCTCACTATAACTTACAGCCCCACCTGATACATAAAAATTATCGTATTATAGCAATAATTTTTTTTAATTTCTAGATTACTTATATAGTATAGAAACAGAACTTTTACTAATTATTAAAATAATTTTTTTATTCATCAGAATATTCCCCAGATTATCAGAAATTATGACATAGTCCATGTCAATTCAGGCAGGTAAAGAAAAAAAATCTTACCTTCACAACCTCGGAAGTTTTTGAATTGAACCACGGGTGATTCTGATCCGAAATTTCCGACCATCTGCCCCGAAAATTTGAAAAAAAAAAAATTGGTTTTCTGTTTTTTTTTTTTTTTAATCTTAAGATTTTTGACAATTAATACCTGGTAGTAATGATTAAACTTTGTGCAAAGTAATAGAAATAAAATTTCACGATAAATTAAAATAATGCTCATTTGTGCTTTAATTTATCGTGAAATTTTATTTCAATTAATACCTGCTTTTTTTCCCTTCAGATAAACAAAGTATTTTGTACTATACTTTAAAAAACTTTCTCAATACAAAACCTTTTTCCAGAAAAAGACTTCTGGTAATTAGTATTAGACATTTCATTTAATTACATGAAGAATTATTTTTGAGCTTATATATATAATATATAAGAGTGTGTGTTGAGGGGAAGGAAGGGAGGTGTGTTTTTTATTTTAAATTGATGGAGCATGCTCTTTCCAAAAATGTCGTGTGAAGCTCTAAAATTTTTTTTTTGTTTAGAATCACCCATGAATTGAACATTAGTAAAATTTAGAACGAAGTTAGATATGTTTTTCCTTTTCTCAAAAAAATTCTAGGGCCAAGATACAGGCTGTTAAAGATGGCGCCTCCAGTGCTATTGCTCACTTATGATTTCAACAAAAAATTTCAAGTGTTCTATTTTCTGAATGGTGCAAGATTTTTTTTTTGTGGTTTTACTTATATGAAAGATAATTATATTCCGTTCAAAACGAGAGGCTACATTTTAAAACATATGTTCAACTTATTTTGCTGCAAGCTTTTAACAAATTTTAAGAAAATCTTTTATATTTTTTTCTCAAAAATATAAAGGGTCAATACTATTGAGTACATTTTCTGAAAGAAGAGCTTGCACTTTTATGTTGAACAGTTTTGAGAAAACAGATTTTTTCTCTCTTTTTTAAAATTTTCGGAAATTTTACATTAGAATCACCCATGGTTCTTTTGCATGTATTGTTGATTTAATAGTGCTGTCGCGTGGATTATGTTTCATGTTGATTTGCATGTGTTGTTTTTCAATATTTATTATTTAAAATGAAGGGCTCCCATGAAAAACGATTGTTGAAGGTTTTACTTTATGTATCTGAACTGCAAACATCAACAGGCATTATTTTTTCACCAATTCATGCAAAATTTTGATTCTATATAAAAAAAATAGAATGTTTGTTACAAATTTCAAAACTGAACTTACAGAAGTTCTTAAAAATGAACATTTGTGACTTACTTAAATTTAGCAGTTATACTTTTCATACTCTTTTTTTTAGTAAAGCAAAATGAATAATTGAACATAGCAAATATTTTTCTTTACAATATTTATTATGTATAAAACATATTTAATTTCATATTAAAAATTTCCAATGACTATAAAATTGTAACAAATGTATTATATAAGCAAAAATGTTTAAATTTATTTTGGAATTATATCCGACACAGCAAAATAAACATAAATCTTTAAGGCATTTTTAACAACCACTTTGGGCAGTCAAATATGCAATAGTGTCTCGAATTTTATCAACAGTATTGATGTTTTTCATCATACCAACACTAAATGCTTTTTGAAGTAAAACAGTAGCATATTCTTGAACTAACACTGCAAATTCTGGAAGATGACTCACAGCACTTTCGACAATATCCACTTGATCACTTTCTAGGCATTGAAGAAAACTCGATATAAACAAAATACCTTTGTTAGGGTTATTTTTGATATAATGCATGACAAGATTGAAAGCGCTGTAACGAAACTGGGGATTACTGTCTTGCATGAAGCCTTTTAAATGGTCCAACACATGTTCTAACACTACAGGCTTTTTAAAAGATATGCTTTCCAGCTCTTGCAGCGCAGTTAAAATGTCCTCAGAGCTTCCCTGAGAAAGTCTGTTTGCCACTGAAGGAATATGTGATTGTGCCGCAGCTTGAGCTTGAAACTGTAATCCAGCAACAACATCATGAAGTGATGTTTCGGCTTTATCTTCAGAATTTGATGCATCAGACACATTCCAAAAATGCATGCACGTACCGGTAAGGATAGAACGAAGACTCATTAAATCTTGATGCTGAGAGGCTAAATCCTGTAGAACATCAAGATACTGATGAATGAAATGACGTGCTTGACTTGGCTTGGCAGCAAGATATTGCAAGAAAAAAGCAAAAAATCTATTCAACAGATGCACAATTTCTTTTGGAGAACCATAAGTTTGAAAAACTTCTATATACAAGGATAAAATGTTATTTAAATCATTACAGTATTCATTTTTAAATAAATATGGAGGCAGAAGCTCTAAAATGCTAAGAAAGCACCCAAACAATGCAATGTGATTTTGCTGTCTAAATAGATGGTAGTCTAAATGAACTCTTCCTCTCAACAACGTAGTCATCATTGGTAACTGTCGCAAAAGTAAAACAGGGTGAGTACTTGCCATCTTTCTGCAGACAAATTCAAGTCGAGTCATTTTCCCTACTCCTTTTTTCGCAAGTTTTGTTGATTCTGTCCTTGCAAGAGATATTAATAATGTATGGGAAATAGTGTCTAATTTACAATGTCCACTTCTGAATACAGATGAACAATCAGATAAGAAAGTTGAATCAGAAATAAAAGTAAGAATAGATGGAATTTGATGATATGCTTGAAATAGTAACTCTTGAGCTAACTTGCCTTTCACACCATCACTTTTCATAACATCAAGCAAATGCTGGAGAAATGTGTTAATTAAGGATCTGCGATGGGCAAGACATTTCATGAATAGTTTTAGCCTCTGTTCTATCGTGGTATAACCAACAGACAAATTAGTCTGCTCACGATTACTATCCAAATTCATAAAAGCTTCTTCCAAAATATAGTCCACAACTGAATTTATCTGAAGATCTGTCAATGCAAGAATATCCTCTTCATTGCCTCTTTTATTCTTTTTCTTGTAGCGTCCTTGCCATATTTTTGGTATATAAATACATGCATGCAAAAAATCAAGGACAGATGTTGGATCAAATTTTATTTCTTTAATTGTAGAATTTAATACTGTTCCAATATAATAATGCAAAATTTTCCAGCTTGATTGATGAATTAATAATGCAAGCAGATATGGCCTAAAAGGCACTGTAATTGGTTCTTGTTGTAATGTAATCAGTGAAAATAATAAATGACATTGAGACTGGGGAAATGAATTAATAATTTTTGGCTCTAAACATTCAAGCCAATCCACAAAAAAACAAAATTTTGAGCGGTTAAAAACCTTGATATCTGGATTGATGTTCCCTGTCAATCGTTTCAAAGTTATGCTAGTCATGGCATTCATAAGAGATTTTGTATCAATTTTAGTAATAGCATGCTTTACTAAAAATTGCATCACCTCTTCCAGGCGTAAAGAATCATCAGTTTCAGTTATTTGAACTATCTTTGCAATGGTATCACTGTCTAGAGTCTCTAAATTATACTTTTGCATAAAAACTTTCCAAGGTGCCGGTTTTTTTGTTTCAGGAGGCTTGTGTTTATTATAGAACTGAGATGCAACTGTAAGCAATGGAGATTTAGTTGTGGATAGAGCATATATAATTTGTTGACAAATCCATTTAAGTTTCTGAGCCAACTCACTTTTATTAATGTCAGCATTAACTTGAGACGCAGTAGCAAGTCTAAATAGAACAGAAGAATAATAAGATTTTTTATGCAAAGCCTGTAAAAAGGCCATTTTTGAATCGGTTCTTAATATTTTTTCACAAGTCCCAATAAAGATACTTACTGCATTATTTTCAGATGTTTTATCCAAAATATCCTTAGAAAGTGATTTTTGCAGGCCTTTAAAAAGATCTTGTTCTTGTTTAGCACTTAATACACCACTACTAATATTAAATCCTAGAAGGTTAACTAGGGATATTGATATCGATTGAAGCCCTATTGCTGTTGGAAGTTTAGGGGGTGCACGCTGTATAACAGGTGTCTGATTAGGAATGTTATCAGAATCTATATTCATTTCAGTCGTTTCGGGATCTAACAAAAGTTTTGCAAATCTCTCACCACCAGAAGCTCCCCTCCTATGTTGAACTTCGACGAGCTGAGACATGTACGTTTTATCCAGAACTGCTTGCTCTACAGAAAAACTATCATACTCTACAGCCAAATCTAATGTTTTTAGTAGCTTACTCATGCTTGAAACAGGAATTCCAAAAGACTGAATAAATAAAACTAATTGGGATGGATCTAAATCTTTTAAGGCTGCATCAACTAATACGCCAACTGATGACCGTATCATACGCAATTTCAGCCAATCTGGAAGAAGAAGGGCTTCTTCAGATGTGTCAACAAGAAAAGCTTTTGGCTGTTCAGCATTTGATGGAAACCATGTTTCTAATAAAGCATCGAAATAAGATCTGCCATCAGAAGGAGGAGGACCATACGTTAAAACTATTATCATGGCATGAACCACTAAAATATGCATTGTGGCAGATTCCCCCGATGCCCATTGAATTAAAATTTGATCCTGCGATTCTGACCAAGAGTATACTTCTTTCGAAGGAATTTTAGCAGCACTTAAATACTTATAAAAAATTTCTGAAACTGATGATAGAAAATTATTAGCTTCACTAGAAGCACCTTCAACAGGCAATATTGTATTTATAATAGTAGGCCTTTCAACAATCATTTGGGCCATATCAAGAGCCAAATCAGCAAATTCTTGGAGACTATGATCAGGTGTATGTATGGCCAAAAACATAATATAAGATGCTATTGTTAATGGATCATTTTCTATTTGACATGCTTGACGCAAAAATAAACTGATCTGTGATCTAATTAATTCAAAATGAGGCAATGAAGGCATGTATTTCACCAGCCAATTATATTCATTTAGTTCATGTTTTTGTAACATGTCATCATCATCTGATGCAGGTGATCTGTTTGGACGAGATAAAAGCATATTTAATCCTTTCAAGGATAAAGAACGTGCACTTGTTTGCTGTGAACTTAATCTTTTCATAAAGTAGCTAATAACTTCTATTGTGTCATGTGGCTCACTCTCTGGTTCGTGTAATAGCTTTTGTAAATGAAACAGCAGTTGCTCTTGTTTCTGTTTTCTTTTCAGAAAACTTTTCTCCCCTTCATCATTTGTGTCGGTCACCGCTGTGCAGTCACTAATCAGAAATTCACATAAACACTGAACCGGCAACATATTAAAAGAACTTGCGCTGGATTCAACCAATTCACTTAACCATGACATAGACTGCGTAGTACCTTGCCTCTGTATTACATCTAAAAGAAAATCAGGATTGCGACTTCGACATAATAAATCTCCCAACTTCAGTTTTAAGTTCATCGATTTAAGCTGATCTAGTAAAACAGCAGGTGGTTTTCTAGCAGGACCATGTGGATCCATAGATATAAGCTTAGAAAGGAGAAGACTATTTGCTTCTGTGATTGTTACCTTAGTAGATGCAGCAGCAAGGTGACTTTCGAACAACAATATCTGATCAATGTCCATTTGAGTCAAATGCAATTCTCGATTCCTAATTTCATCTGCTTTTTCACCAAGTGCTAAAGTTGGTGGTGGGAATACGAACTGATTGGTGATGCACATTTCCATCAGATTTCGTAATGTAGGATAGGTTTTCCATGCCATATCACCAAATGTACTAGGATTGTGACAAATTATAATTACTAACATTGTCCATGCTTTCCAATATAATTCAAATATGGCTAATTTAGGAGGATGATATCCTTGAGGTAATGTTATATTTTCAGGATGATGATAAGCACATAAATTAAAAATAATATCACAAAGTTCTGTATTTTCAAATTCCAACACAGGAAAACCTTCACAGTAAGTCATAGCAGCTCTTTTTATAAGCTGATTAGCTAACTCTAAAGCATCAGGTGCTGTAAGAGGATGATCACGTGAATGCCCAATAATCAAAACATGCATTAATGTTTCTTCTAATAAAGGAACTTCAGATGCTAAACGAAGAAGCACCATCCTCTCCCCTTCTGTAGGCCAATTATCTTTATTGTAATAATGTTCTATTTGTTCCATAAACAAAAGTTTATGAATGCTATGTATAAATTCATTCCTTCCTGGTTTAAAAACTTTTGGAACCAGGGACCTGAGCCACAGAACTGCATCTCTTTGAATATTAGATACTTGCAATTGATAATGGCGTAACTGAGTAAAATCCTTTTTTTCTCCTCTTGAGCAGGCAGAGAATTGCTCTTTAACAGCAGGGCTGACACCCAAAAAGATGGCTAAAACTATCAAGTCTGTTATTGACAGAAATATTCTCTCTTTTAGGGGCATCTCCAACTCTAAGAAAGCTGCATCTTTTCTCTCCTGAAGAAGTCCGACACAAAAGACAGAAAAGTTTAATTCATGTCTGATGGTGCGAATTATTTCTCTTAAAAGAGCACGTAATGCTCTGAGGTAGTCTTCTCTATTGCAAAGCAGATCTAAAAATACTTCTGCTAATACAGTAGCAGCTCTATCTGCGGAGTGTTGGAAAATTATGGAAATTAACTGCATGTTATTAGGATTTCTAGAATTTGAAAGTTCATTATAAATAGCATGCTTCAGCAGCGTACTCAGGTTTTCGGGATGTTGATTCATTAACTCTTTTACGCAGGAGAGAAAATGATTTATTATTGGCTTTGCTTTAATTCTTACTTTTACCAATTGGCTGATAACTTCAACATCATTTTGGTTATGCAGATTGCAATTTAAACAAAGTGCCAAAAGAAGATCTTGAGCTGGTTTGGTAAGCTTTGGATTTTGTAACCACATTTCTAGTTTCTGTGACACTATTAATCTCACTTCACTTATACCACAAGTAGAAGCAAGAAACCTTAAAGTGTTGCGTGATATTTCTGTTGGCTGACGTCTAGTCATTTGCTCTCTAATAACATCAAGAACATGTTGTGTCAAGCTTTCTTCACTGTAAACATACCTAGAAAATACAGCAACTGAATCTATGTTTTCCTGCATTTCAATACTAATACTTGAGCAAGATTCATCATCATCCGTTCCAAGGTTAGGGGGGCTTGGACAGGCTTCTGGCTTAAATAAACGTTCAGGAATAAGCATGTTTTTGGGCACAGTCTTGGTACTAAAAGCAGTTAAAATATTTTCAACAAAACCCTTGCAATAATCATGGTCAACCCAAACTCGCTCTCCAAGTGAATCTTCAATGTAAGCTTTCACAAACACTTCAGGCCAACTACTTTCTTCTTTATATGCTGCCATGAGAATGTTAGCAGATAAAATAGAAACCAAATTGTTTCCTTTAGTCTTAAAATTTACACTCAAATCACGTTTTAATAAACTACAAAATGCTTCTGCAATGAGCTCAGAGCAAAACAAAAATGGTCTAGTTTTTGCCAAATATTGAAGGCTTAAATACAAAAGTGCATCAAACTTTGAACGACAAGATTTCAATTTTTTCACAGCACCGCATAGTAATGCTTCAACTTTTTCATCATCACCTAAATCTTCTGCTTCTAAAACTTTGTTTACTAAATCTGTATTCTCAACTTCAATGGCGACGCTATCCCATTCGTCACTTTTTACACTATCTTTCTTTCCAATTGAACCTATGCGCTTCACATGAGAAGTTGAACCAGAAGCAGCAATTTTTGACTTTTTAGGTGGTATGACAGAGCTTGGTGCAGACGTATCAGTTTTCCGTTCCACAGAAGATCCAGTCATCAACGATGATTTAGTTTTTATCTTTTGTTCATTTGATTCATTTTGTGAACGAGAGGATTTTGATCCTAATGCAATGAAATCAGATACATGCAAAGGCTTCACTTTATTTGCAGACCTTTTCATTTGCTTTTTTTCACGCTCCATTGTAGATTAACTGAAAGAAAATAGCATAGTTAAAACATAAATAGGACATAATTACATTTTGAACATGCAGATACAGTTTTTCCCTGAAGTGATTGGAAGGTGAATTCCGTGGGTAACGGAAGGACGTTTTTTAAAACAAAATAAGATTTTGTGAGCTTGTCAATAAAATAAAGAAAAAAAAAAAAAAAACTGACAACCAAACCTTTATACTTTCCATTATGTTACATGCATGTTATTAAACTTTGGATTTTAAAATCAATAACTTTTCTTTTAAATTGAAACTTTAAAGTTGGTAAAGGAAGGAAATTGCTTCTAGAAAAAATTTCCTTCCATTACTCACGGAATTCATATTTAACACTGTTGTAAAATTGTGTATTGTAACTTGGGATGTACCGATTACTCGGTATATACTTGGTGTACTGAGTACTCGGTACTCGGCAAAATTCCAGCCGAGTACTCGGCCATTACCGAGTAGTTGTAAAAATTTCGTCATTTTTTAAAAGTTTACTAATAGTAGATAAATTTGTAACTGATTAGTACAATAATATGCAAATATAAATATGTAATATGCAATAATTAAAAAAAATTATGAAGTATATAAAATATTTTTACACAGCTTATATATTGGTAAAGTTCATATGCTAATTCGACTATTTTTTTCACTTTCTATACTTTGTTTGCCACTTTTTAAGCTGTACGAGTAGCGTCCAGTGTTTGATTTAACAAATCGGTGAAACATGTCAGAAACTCGTATGTTATGCCCTGGCAATCTCTTTGGATGCCTGATGAAGAAAAGATTGTCTTTTCATCTAAATCTTTTAAATGGATTAATTTCTGGTAACTTATTTGCATTAAATATGATTTCTCTTTGGGTAACTGAATATATTACACACATATATATATACACAATTCTAAATGAAAATCAAAATCTAGCTACATAAAAGCTCCAATTGTAAAAGTGGAAAAAAAAAAAACAACTTTAAAGTAAAGAAATTTTTAGCAAGAAAAAGGAAATACACAAATTTCTATCAAATACAAATATTTAAATAATTAATATCAAATTCAATGGAATCAAAAGGAAAAGAAAGTAAATAAAAATATACAGTGCCAATATAGACTTTTTCTTTGGGTGCGGGGAGGGAGGGGGGAGGAGAAGATTATGAGGCATTTCACATTATTGAATGAATATTTACCGCAACCAGTAATCATTTTTGATAAACTGATTTTTACAAAGAGTTATAATGGTTTAAAGAATTCTATTTTGGAATTCTTACATTCAATTTCTTTCATTAGTTTATTTATTAGTTTATATATATTATGTAGTTAAAATGTATGTTTTCATTTCAATATACAAAATTCTTCATGTGCACATCAATACTCTTTTTTTATTCACAACTACTCGGTACTCGGCCGAGTAGTAAATGGCCGAGTACTCGGTACTCGGCTACTCGGCCAAAGTGCTACTCGGTACATCCTTAATTGTAACTTTTAATTAAAGAATTTGCTTTTACTTCTTTCAGATCAAAAAAATATTTTTGAACTTAATCATAAAATATTTTTCCAAAAAAGTTACAACCAAACTTTCTACCAGCTCTTCAGACTCATCTATACTAGGGATGTAACGAATATTCGGCCACTATTCGATATTCGGCCTATTCGGCCCTTTGGCCGAGTATTCGGCCTAGCCAAATAGTCATTTCATCACCCAGCCGAATATTCGGCCTGGCCGAATATTGATGGACTATTCGGCCGAATAGTTCTGCTGCAGTAAAAAAGTAAAAAAATAAAGAAATTAGTAGATTTTAAACATTTAAAATTGTATTATAATTATTGCAAAAGAATACATTAGTCCACTATAGTTTTAAGAAATAAAAATAATTTAGAATAAACTACTTTTTTTAAAATCTTGTTTTAGGCTTGACTGAGCAAAAACACATTTTAAAGTTGTAATATTGTATTTTATATATTTAGCATTTGCTCCCAAAAGCTGCCAATAGTTCATTATAATAGATAATATGATAAATTCATTTTGTTATTATTAAAAAAGTGGAAGCCAGACTTTGTTTGGGTAGACTGACTGATTTATTGCGAATATTAGGTTAGAGAGAAATGTGAAAAGTCCAGAATGTAAAATATATCATGAATATTTAGATAGCATATTTTATTGGGGTTTTTGAAAATGAAAACATATTCCAGTTAAGTGCATTAAGTTTTAATAGATCTTTTCAAAATAGGTATGTAAAAAACCCCATAAAATAAAAATATAACTTTTATAACTTTTAAAATGTCTTCATGAAACAGTTTTGAGCAAGGTAAAAGTTCACTAAGCACTAGTATTTCTTCTCTTGCAAATTAAATAATTAGTAAAATAATGCTAATGCTTACTACAGTAAAACCTGTCATTTATATTTTGCTTGTGGGTGAAATTCTTAGTTTTATTACATTCAAAACAATAATGAAAATAGATTAATTTTAATATAGTTCTAAATTCTTAACAAACAGAATTAAATCATACATCATAGATTGTGTGTAATTGGTGTTTGACTTTGAATAATTTTAAATTTGACAAATATTTTCGATTACAACGATTTTCTAGAAATTTTAATATTCGGCCGCCGAATATTCGGTACTTGGCCCAGCCGAATATTCGGCTTCGGTCTATTCGGCCTTGAAGAAAGGACCGAATATTCGGCTTCGGCCTGGAAGAAATGGCCGAATATTCGGTATTCGGCCAAATCACTTTTCGTTACCTCCCTAATCTATACCCTGTTTTTTTCATTAGACTTTATGAAGCTTATCACAAATACAGGTGGAAAAAGAAAAAAAAAAGAAAGAGTCATTTTAGAGAAGTAAAACTTTTCAAGTACACAGCCATTTCAACAATGAAATTATGGTTGGTACAAATCTTGGATGAAAACAGCTAATGAACAAAACAATTGAAGTTTCAAACTCCTTCCCTCCCCCCCCCCCCCAACCAAATTCCACAAAATTTACTCCCAAAAATTACCTTCTTTAAAATTTTACAACTGAATGTCACAGAACCAGCTACAGAACTTTAGGAAGAGTTGGGGATTTGAATTCTTGCAAATGTTCTCACGAAACTGTCTTGTGTACATAAAAACGATAGAGTAAATGGTAACTTTTGGGAGACTACCATCTACATCTCGACACAGTTTGCAAGTTTTAATAGCAGATTGATGCAGAGAATAAACAATAAAAATTTTTGGAAAAAATAAGTTCCTTTTTTCTAATGAAAAAAGAAGGGATACAAGATACTCATCTGCATTTAGTTTATAATTATGTCATTTTATGCTAATTATTTAAATGGAAAAGGAAGTATTTCTGAATGTTTTAGTCTTGGTTTAAATAGTAAAATGGTGTTATTCTTGTTTCAGTATTAAATAATTTTGATGTGAAGTAGATGCTTGCAACATGGGCATGATTTCTGAAAACAGGATCGTAAATCATTTCATAAATGAATAACTGTCTTAAACTGAATATTTTCCATATGATGGCTTTCAATAATTTTTTTTCGGCTTTCCCTAAAACATCAACTGCTCTTCACTAATATTTTTGCTTTTTGTTGAGGCAACTGTATATATAACAATATCAGAGATCCCCTAAAAATAAAAGGGCAGGACAATTTCATCCAAAAAGGTCATTTTCCCTTTCAGAGGGCACTTGATCATCAATTCAAAAACTTGGCATTACAGTGGAATTTAGTTATAGTGACCTTCTTTATAGTGACAACTTTGTTACCAGGGATCGATCCAGCATTTTTAACAGAATTGCATTCTGTGAATTTTTTATTGTTTTTGTTAATTTTAAAAAGATGTTAGTGAAAAATCAAATAATTTTATGAAAATTCCAAACTTAAACACCTACAGTTATAAAAAACTTACATTAATTATTATTTGCTGCTTATTTAATTAAAAAGTCGTGAGAACTACAATTTAGTAGCTCAGAATTTTGTCAAGGGTCCGTTTCGATTGAATGGAATTTTGTAAAAGGGCTGAAAACAGACCCAAATTTCCTTTGGTGCAACCCTTGGTTATATTATCATAGTATCAAGAAATTTAGGTTCTATCATTCACTCAAACACTTTAATGTGTATCTCCTATAGCGTCACCTGCAGTGTTCTGCTATTTTATTTTGTTACTAGACTAGAGGAGGAGGAGAGATCTATTAAACCATCATTATCGTCATGCCTTATTCACCAATCAAAATAGGGAGGGGGAGGGGCTTCTTCAGAAAAAGGTGTGAATCCTACATGATACAATATTGCATAAAATTAATTGTCATTAACATAACTTTTGAAATTTATGTATTAAAAAATTGTGTAATTTAATACCTACAATAAACAATACAATAAAATAAAAATAATGCAAACATTATCTGCTACCAGAGGGGGTTTCTAAATTTTTCCAAGTTGTTGCGCCCTTGGAACAATTAGAATTTTCTCGTGGCACCGTAACCAAATATCTGGCTCAGATACATAGAAGATTTTATTAAGAGTGCTTCATGGAACCCTTCATCTTTCCCTGTGACACCCTAGGGTACCATGTTACCAAGTTTGTGAACCTCTGTGCTATAGTAATAAGGCTGTCAGTGGTGTTAGGATACTGCACCATTGATGACTGCAAAATATTAACAGTATTTAATATTTAGCTTTTAGATTAGCAAATGCACGTAAAACACAACAAGGAATTGAAAAACTAAAAATATATATTACAAAGAGTTTTTCTGCTAGCGTTTCTGTCTTGATCTACACTGCCGTTGTCTTTGGCGTAGCTAACGGGGGGGGGGGGGGGGGGGGGGCTCCCTGGGTGTCGCTTGTTCTGCGGTGACACCCGGCCACAAAGGGGGAAACAATAAACCTTTAAAAGCTCCATATAATGAAACAAATACCTTGAACTGAATATTTTTTTTATCATCTTCTTTTCTACTTTTAACTGAGCAAAGGTAATATAAAATACACAAAAATATTCAAAGAGGTTTTTGCTGTTAAACACACCATTGCTGTCAACAAATACATTAAATATTATAACTTCCATGATACAAATGGCATTTTTTTCCTTCCCTTTTTTTAGCTGGGTTTTCTTCTTTCTTTGCTTTTTTTCTTTTTGTGAGTGTGTGTGTATGTGGGGGGGGGGGGGGGGTGACACCAAGGATAACCGCCCTGGGTGTCACCTATGCTAGCTATGCCACTGGGCATTGGTAATTTAAAATAATGACATAATATATTTTGTGAAAAATATTTAAAAAGAAAAAATTTAGTCAGGTTAAGTCTGTTTTTGAAGAGAAATGATATTCAAATAAAATAAGTGTTACTCAAAATAACATCACACAGCAATGTTTACCATAGTAGAAATATATCCAGAATGCCATACCGGCCTTACTACACTACTGGCTATGGTGTCAGAAACATTCCGAGCACTTGAATGACATTATAACACAGTTGTACTATATAAATTATTCGCAATATTTGTTGTCTCAATCCAAGCACCCCCCCTCCTCAAATAAAAAAGAAACATCAGGCACATTCCGGAGCAATACTTTTATTAAAGGGTCGAAAAGAAAAAAAAATGACATAGGACAAAAAGGAAAGAAATAAAAACAGCTGACATAATCTGATGCTACTTTGGGAAATTTGTAAAGAGAAAACTTGAAGTTTTGAGTTTGATTCCTATGTTCATCTCCCAGGTAAAAACAAACCTTTGCCTTTTTAAAAATTACATTTTTAAGCTCTAACCTTGCAAAGGATTTGCGCTCTAAAAAATAAGATGCTCCAGTTGAAGAGCCTGGGAATTTCTTATTACACTGTAATTAAATAAAGCTTAAACCTTGTATTTATTCATTTTTTTTCTTTGTGCATCATTCACTCAGTTTTCAAAAACTCATTCATAGTCACCTTCACGATAACAAAATACTTCAAAGCAACATATTATTTAAATGGATAAGAAGACAAAAAGTTTGCCTAGAAGGATGAAAGTTAATGACATGGTAATCAAAATAGAAAGTTTTAAATTGCTTTTAAACTGATTGAGTCATGCTCGAAGAAAAAGGTCATATACATTTTGCATTGAAAATTACAGGACCATTGGATAAAAAATGTGAAGAATGCATGAAACAACAATAATTAAGCAAAAAAACAGGTAATCCCACATTTAAAATAGGAAGTTGAGACTTACAAATGACAATGACGAAATTTCTTTCTTCTTTGCTTCCTCAGAATAACATAATGATAAAAAAACAACAGAAGATGTCCAAAATATGTAAATTTTAAAATAAATAAGTTTATTATTAATCTTCCATTGTATTTGTTATGGCTATTAACGTTTATTTTGATTTTTAAAGACTTATGGACCGTTTTTGTTTACGATCTTTCCGGCAGAAATGAAAATCGATAAGTTGAAGTTGAGCTTCAAATCCATTTTAATTTTATTACTTTAAAACAAAGATTTATCCCTTAATTTTTCAGTTGCAAAATTAAATTATCAAATTGTTATTCTTCATCAATCCCATTACTGTTATTCTGCGAACTATTTCCTTTATTCATCAAGACCTCCGACATTCACGATATGTACTCCAGTAGGTTTGAGGTTTCGATTGTAACATATCTTTAAATTTGGCAACATGTATTTTGTAAATCTCGTGCTGTGTGCAGGAAAATGTTGATACGATGATGGGGATAGAATAAATATTTGCGCACGAAATGTAGCTTATTTCATCACTAATTTTGACGAGTTTTCGAATTTCTAATGAAAAGAATCGAAGTTTAGATTTGTGATGGCTATAATGGAAGGACCATTAAGCAAGTGGACAAATGTCATGAAAGGTTGGCAGTATAGGTGGTTTGTTTTGGATGATAATGCAGGACTGCTGTCATATTACACAGTAGGTTTCAAGCTTTAATGTGTGTTAATTTTTGGGCTAAAACATGTGACTAAAAGATTTATTTTCTCTCTATTTAACTAAGTCAATGCCAATATTCTGGAACGATAAATTTAGTTTCTCTAAGCTTTAATGATTGAATTTTAACTGATTCGAAATATCATCAATCACATTAACGTTTTCTTTTGTTTCAAAACATATTAAAAAAGTCTGATATAATATACACATTTTGGGGATTATTTTTTTGTACGAAGCTAAGGTAAATGTTTTATTGGGGAGGAAATAATGGGAAATTTTAATACTTGCATTGAAAAATAATATATATTTGAATGACATTGATGTAAAAGATTTACTTTAAAAATTTTATTAAGTACACGTCTGTTTATACATATCTATATATTTAATTGTAGGTAAATATATTCCACATTATTTGCTTCTAGAAGTGTAGCTTCATTTTCCTGTGTAAGAAACCACGCCCACTCGATGTTAAAACTCCCTAGACAAACCTGAAATTTATGAGATTTAAAGTTACTTGACATCAGTTTCCAAAGTGCTGGAAAACAAATAAAAATTATTATTATTATTATTTTGAATTAATGCTTATTAATAATTCAAATGTGTTTTTTCTAATTGATCAGGGTTCGTACGGTCCTTAAAGGTCCTTAGAAAGTCCTTAATGTTCATTTTTAAGGCCTTAAATAGTCTTTATTTTTTATTCCAGGTGCTTATTTTTTTGTTAAACTAAGAAGGCACCCAAGCGCTCTATTTGTTTTGCTAGGTTTTGTATTCTTCACAAGAATCAAACTTCTTTCATTTCAACTACTTAATCGAACCTCAAATTTGGTTTGCTCGGGTCTGGTACTATCGCGGCTTTTGGACACCCAAACGGCGGATTGACAGGACCAAAAATGGCGGACTTAAATAAACATCATCGCATTTTTACTACCCTAAAAACCTGCGTATCGGCCGCGGCTCATGTGCGAAAAAACCGAATTAAATCTTTACTGCGGCTCATACAATGGTGCGGCCCATATGCTAATTCTTTTCTCAGTTGTTGAAGTCAAAACATTACCAGAATTGCCAAGAGGGAATGAATGAATAGGAACTTCCCATTAACATCTTCACCGAACAATGTCAAAGGAATCCCTGTTTTCAAACTTTCCCAAGGGCAAATCTTTTTAGGGGGCAGGGGAGAAAAGCAGGTGCAAAGTACTTAATAATAAAGTTATCTCCAGGTCTCTGGGCTGTAGGGTGGGGAGATAACACATGCTGGGGCATCTAAAGAAAACAAATAAAGAGTGAAGGAGTATGTTTAGGACCCACAGTATCTCAAGACAGCCAAGGATATTTTCCCCTCTTCTCTGCAACACAGCCCTTCCCCCCTGGTGGTGTCACTCTCCCTTAACAAGTGCGAACTGGCTGAAAGTGACAAGGGCTTTGATTGATATGAGGGACAAAAGGAATGGAATCCAAAGTTACAAAGAAAGGTTTAAACAGTCCTTCTCACCACTTGATGAGGGGAGGGGAGGATTAACATGTCAGTCAGTAGTGCTAATGGAATAGAAAAGGGAGAAGTAGAATTTGAAACTCTGATAAGTGGCTGGGATTTAGGACACAATTTGTTTGCCCTTGGAACACAAAGAAAAGAAGCAAAAACTTGCTACCTTCCCCTAATTTATCATTGTGTGCTTGTGCCCCACTGGTTTGCTTCTTTATCTTTTCTCACAGAGTCACAGTGCAGTTGTTGTAGCAGTTTCCTTTCCCCCTAACGCTTGTTGCATCAGTATATCCTTTTAATTATACAGTCAAACCTCGATATCTCGAATTTCAAGGGAGCAGTAAAAAAATTCGAGTTAGCAAAATTAATTTATTTTTAATAGGTGGAGAATAAAATAGAAGCTAGTGCAAAAAAACTATATGCCTCTTTGAAAATAAAAATAGGTTACATAAGTCAAGCATTTACTTACACATACATCCTTATTTACATCATACTTACATCATTTGAAAAATGAATCTATGCTGGTTTGCTTTAAATTCGACTCTTTTTCGGATTCCACAACACTTTCTATATGAGAAAGAGCTTTGAAGGTCTCTGGTGTCATATTCGGACGAGATTCAATGAACCTTCTCAAAACATCCGCAGCTAATAAAGCTTCTTTGTTCGTTGGTTTCTCCTGAGTCTTGCATATCTCTTGCTCCTCATCGTCTTCAGAAATTACATCACTAGCTGAAACTTGAGAAAGAATATCCTGGTCTTCCCACTGCCCACAAACTGCAACTTCTTCATCAATATTCAAAAAGTCTCCGAATTCAATTTCTTTCAGATTTATTATTTCTCCAAGTCGTTCCCAATCTTTTGTTGGCACGTTATTTTCAATATCAGCATTGTTTGTTTCACATACGGTGTCATTCTGTTCATTTTTTGCAAATCCTGCTTTCCTAAAGCAATTTGACATGGTTGATGAAGTGACGCCATTCCATGCTTTATCTGCCATTCTCATGGCTTCCAAAATGCTCACTCCAGATGGCTTAGTTCCTTCTTCAATCTCAGCCAAAAGTTTTTTTACCACTTGATGGCGATATTTGACTTTGAAACTTTGAATGATTCCTTGATCAAGAGGTTGAAGTCTAGATGTCGTGTTTGGGGGAAGAAATTCCACTTGAACATGATTTAATTTTGGTATGATACTGTGACCTTCGCAGTTATCAATAAAAAGCACGATTTTACGCTTTTCTCTTTTCATTTTCCTCTCTCACTCCTTCAGCCAATTTTCAAAAATTTTCGAAGTCATCCAAGCTTTTTGATTGGAATCATAAGTAAAGGGGAAAGATTTCACTCCAGAAAAGCACCTTGGTTTTGCTGATTTTCCAATCATTAAGAGCTTTAATTTTTCAGTCCCAGCCATGTTTGCGCAAAGCAGCAAAGTTACACGTTCTTTACTCCTTTTGCCTCCTTTGCAGGCTTCTCCTTTAATGGCCATGGTTTTATCTGGAGTGCATTTAAAAAAAGTCTGGTTTCGTCCGCATTAAACACATTTCTTTCATCGTAATTTTTGAGTATCGAATTTAGTGTCTCTTTGAACTCCATGCAGACTTCTTCATTAACGCTGGCGCTTTCGCCGCACATTTTAAGAAATGTAATGTTGTTTCGGTTTTTAAAATTTTCGAACCATCCATTGCTTTTTTTTGAAATTAACATGACCCAATTCCTTGGCAAATGCTTCGGCTTTCTCTTTTATTAAATTTCCGTTGATTGGGATGTTTTGCGCTCTACATTGTGTAATCCACACCATTAGACATTTTTCCATATCATGAAATTTACTAACTCTAATTTTCTTTCTCTTACCGAAGCCATCGTCACAGTTTTCCAGAATAGCGTCTTTATTTTTTAAAATTGTCGATAATGTGCTGCTTGGTATTCCGAACTCTTTTGCAATTTCATTTTTCTTTTTGGAACCTTTTTCCACTTCTTCAATAACTCGTTTCTTCTCCTGAATGGAAAGCGTGTTTAATTTTCGTTTAGCTGCCATTGCTAGCAAGTTCGTCGTATAACTCAACTGCTCTGAAAATTTCCTGACCGGAGTTCTTTCCACCGTACAAGACAAGGAGATGACAGGAATGAGATAGCCCTGGTCCCCTGGGTTCCACGTAGCAGCAGCAATTCTTTCTCCCTCCCACTTCTCTCACACCCTGCAGGTGTGACCTTGAATGGTTCAATGACTAAAAAGGGTTTAGAAAGAGGGCAAAAATTACAAAAGGACAAGAATGTCGAAAATTCTTGAGCCCCACTGAATAGAATGGAAGTAAAGAATGCAAGTTTGCTCATGTTTTGGAACAAGGAAATAGTAGTTGAACAAATAATATGGAATCCGAGAGAACCACCAAAGAAAAAAAATTCGAGTTATCGAGGGTCTAAAATTGAAAAATTCGACTAAACAAGGTTATTTTTACATTGATAGCATAGGATAAACGAAGGGAAATAAATTTTTTTCGAGATATCAAAAAATTCGAGATATCAAGGTTCGAGTTATCGAGGGTTGACTTTATTTTTAATGCTTAATTTCCTTCATAATTTTTAATATTGTTTGTAAATAATGCTTGAATAAATGTGTACTTTGTATGGCAAGTTTCTTCACTGAAGATTTACGATGCGGCCCATACGCGAGGTGCGGCACTTCCGCGATTTTTTTTCCCCAAGGCGATTATAATTGCGGGTGCGGCGCTTACGCGGGTGCGGCCGATACACAGGTTTTTATGGTACAAATTTCAGTGCTTTCTCAACTGGTAAATAATAAGTTTTTTCAGAATTTTTGTAAGCTCTTCTAAATAATTCAAAAAAAAATTATTTATGTCAGAGATAAAAAATTAAGTAAGCCGAAATTGAGATGCTGGCAACATAAGTTAAGTAAAATGAAAAAAAAAAAAAAATCTAAATTAAACACAAATTCTCAAGACAAAGTGCAGCGTTTTCTTTAACAATTTTTTTTAATTTAAATTGTTTTTCATTTAACTTGTATTTTATAGCATTAACCATTTTTTTAAATTTTTCACTTGCTTATATATGATTAATACTTATGCTATGTGCTTCTTATTACTAGCTCCAATAATTATTTCACTCCCTGACTGTATTGGACATTAGAAAAGCAACAAGACAAAGAGAGCTCCATAAAAGTGTTTGTGTTGTGTTCCTAATAAAAATGCGATGTTAAATCAATTTCCTCTTTCAATAATGCTTCCTTTTGAAATGAACATAACAGTTTGTATATTGCGAAAAACTTGTGAGGTCCTTAAAATTTTTTGTAGGTCCTTAAAAAGTCCTTAGAAAGTCCTTATTTTTGGTTTTGCCAAAAGCGTACGAACCCTGTTGATGCAATATATGAATTAAAAGCATTTAAGATGTTCATTTACATAACTAAAATGATAGCTTGAAAAGAAAATAAGTTACATTGTGTGTCAGAGAACTGCAGGCTCTACTCAAAGTGGTTACCATCAAAATATTTTGTGATTTTAAGCAAATAATATCTATAAACAAATTATATGAACAGATAAATTAGTCTCATAAACAGACCAGAGGAAATTAAGATCGGTTTTCAGACCCTTCAAAGCAATTAAAATGACCCCTTCACTAAATTCTGAGCTACCAAATTTCTCTTTTTACAGAATTATTTATAAAATAAGCAGGCAAGAAATATGAAATTTTTTTTATCACTTTATGTTTAAATTGTGAATTTTCACAAAAATATTTGGTTATTCCCAAAAATGTTTTTAATATTCATAAAAAAACAAATTCTGTTAAAAATGCTGGATTGACCCCTGATAAATGCATGACTCATCGTTATTTAAAAAAAAGCATAGTACACAAGTAATTTTCCTATTTATAGAATTTTTCTATTCTTATAATCCTTGTTACTAAATACTTTCTCAACAATTTTATCATTTTTCATAGTTTCTTTTTTTCTCATTCTTTCAAAGAGTAAGTGATGATTTTGCTCTATTATGTTCCTGCTGGAATGAGTTGAGGGTGCTTAAACAAAAAATATTAAGGCTTTCAGAAAGATGAATATTATAATTGACTTTTTCTGATTTCACAATATGATTCTGTATATCACTTCTTAGAAGTAGAAATAAGTTTTTGAAAGAAAGAAAAAAACTATATATACAAGAATCATTCTAAGAGTAAAGAAAGTTTTTTTCGCTTGACGTGCTTATTCAAGGTATAAAACTTTTTTTTCCTACATACTTTGATGCCTATTTTTCTATGCAGTAGTCATTCAGATTGAAATATTTATCATAATGCTTTTTGCCTGAAAAACTCCTAAAACCTAGAAAAGTTCCACCTAAAAAGAGGGGAGAGTAATCTTTATGGTCTATGAGGTGGATGACCAAAAATTTTCCAGTTAATTGCTAAAGCAAATCTCTCCCCTCATCAACTGTGTTGTAGGAAACTTGGTGGATGAAGTGGGTATGAAGGTGGTGGATGCAGAAGGCATTGGAGAATTGCTAGAGCTTTATGATAAATATTTCAAACTGAATGGCAACTGTGTAGAAAAATAGGTAAGATATCAAAGTATTATGTAGAAAAAGTTTTGTTTCATTATCTTGAATAAACATGTCTAGAGGAAAAAAAATTCTTCACTTTTAGAATGACCCTCATATATTTTATATTATAATATGTACAGTACAATATACATATATATATATACATTAATTCGGTTCAGACTGAGTTATCAAATAGTGAAAAGTATTTAAATGAAATAATAAGAATTCTTTTATTAATTTCTTTGTTAAAAACTTTTCCTTGTGCATTTACAGGGGTCCACCCAGAATTTTAAACAGGTCCATTTTTTGTGGATTAAAAAAAAAAAAAAAATTGTGAAAGGTGAAATAATTTTGGGAAAATTCAAAATTTAAATATACTGTGATAAAAAATTTTAATTCTTCCTTTGTAGCTTACTTAATAAATGATTCTGTAAAAATTATTATTTGGTAGCTCGGAATTTTGTAATTGGTCCGAAAACAAATCTGAATTTCCTCTGGTGTGACCCCTGGTTCCGCTACACAGAAAAACTACTGTAGCCTGTAGAAGTAAATTCTATAGATGGAATTTATTTTATTAGTTCTTCCACGGGGAATTTTTGCACTGAATCCATTGACATTTTGAAGTTATGAAGAAAAGGGCTTTTTTTTGGTTATTTATTTTCAATTGTACTGATATCAGATTGCGAAGAAAATAATATATTATGAAAAATTCTCTGATGTACAAGCAGTAGGGTATTGACTTGATAGCAGCATTCTCATCCTCCAAATAACAGAATGAAGTGTTTTTTTTTTTGGTCAGCTTTTCATTTTGGCAGAGTAAAAACTATCTTTTTTTTTCCTTTCCTTGTTGTGCATATACATTTAGTTATTTATTTTATAACTAAATTGCTATTAATGTATTTTGCTTGATTCATTTTCAGTCAAAGGAAAAAATGGTTCGAGGAGCTCGAAGAGGTTGCGTCCGACTAAAGGCAAGAAAGTTTTTCTTTTATTTTAAATTTTGTAGTTATAATTCTAAGCATTACAGTCATAGATGCGTATTTTATGAATAAGATCATAGAACATATTTTATATTTTAATCTTCCTATTTATGGAAAGTTATTCAGTGTTATATACAAAGGATGAAAAGTAAATTAACATTTGTGCATAAACAATCAAGTAAAAATAAATGTTGGGCCTCACAAATAGCAAAAAAGAAAACAGAAATGCCCCTTTTGTTTTGGGTTTTCAAGGAAGCCTTATCAAATCCAAAAATGTTTTGGGCAAAATATTTTTTCAATTGGTATTATTTTTTCAGTAATTATAAATGATGTTACTGATTCACTGTAATGTAAAAGATTGTTTGTGCTAACTACAAATTTGTAATTGAATACATTAATGTTCATTAAAAATTAAACTTATTGTTGAGCAGTGGCGTACACAGAATTTTTTCAACGGGGGGGGGGGGGGGGTCATAATGTTCTGAAACTACTAAAATAAATTGAAGTATGTGATAAAGCACCATTACTTAGGGCTCAAGGGGGGGGGGGGTTAAACCCCTAAATCCCTCCCTTGCGTACGCCACTGGGCTGAGTATTACACTTCATCATTGCAGATAAAGAAAACTACATGAGCATGAAATATTTTGAACAATATTTTGAATTTTCTTTTCAAGCTATCATTTACATAACTAAAATGATAACTTGAAAAGAAAATAAGTTACATTGTGTGTCAGAGAACTGCAGGCTCTGCTCAAAGTGATTACCATCAAAATATTTTGATTTTAAGCAAATAATAACTATAACCAAATTATACGAACAGATTAATAGTCTCATAAATTTGTATTGCTGTGACAAAAATATTTGAAATAGTTTATTCTTTTGCAAATCTGTAATGCATTTGACAAGTGATACAATTCATGCAAAAAATGATCATGCTCTAACTATTTTTTAACTCATGTTTTTATATTAAAAAAAATAATAATAAATTCAGAGAGAACAAATTTTTCCATATTTTCCTGAAAGTGCTTTTTTAATTTTTTAAAAATTTTCAATGTTTAGGGGGCAATTATTGGTATTGATGATGAGGATGACAGTACTTTTACAATCACGGTTGACGAAAAAACATTTCACTTTCAAGGTAAATTGAAAAATATTGGCTCTTGAAAAAGTGATAATTGTATTCACTTTGTATTAGTAACTTTTCTTTTAGCTAGGGATACCGAAGAAAGAGATAAATGGATTCATGCTTTGCAAGATACAATTTTGCGGCATACCCAGTGTTTTTCTGGTCAAACGGTAAGCAAGATTTTAAGTTATTTAACATTTTGAAACAAAGAAATGTAATATATGCTTTGAATTATGTTTTGAATTTTATTTTGCTGAATAAAAATGCATCTTAATTTCTAATATTGGTATTGTTGATTTTAAAGAACTTGATTTAATTAAATCCTAACTAAAAGTTCTTTAAATTGCGGAAATGGTTTTGTACTAGTGCAGATTGAATAAGTAATATTGATTGATGTTTATTTTTAAATAATTAATCCATTTTTGTGCTTTTTCAAAGTAATACTTGGAAATGATTAATTATATTATTTATTATTTCTTTTATGATGCTCCAAAGTAAATTGCAAGCAATAACATTTTCACTCATATATAGATGCAAAAATATATTTGAATTAAATTAAATATTATCAGTTTATTGTCAGCTTGACCAACAAATCCATAAATAAAATTGATTTCTAATTTTCTGAAATTTAGTTAATCATTTTAGTAAAATTCTAAGTGACATAATGAAATTTTCCAACTTAAGTTGTTCATTTTTTTTCAGTTAATGCATTTTTTTTCTTTTTGAATACTGTCCCTTGCGTAACATATAAATGTGACTGAAATCAATTTCTTATTGATAAACATTGCTAGTAAAAGTGAAGAATAGGTGTTTGTTGGCATGATTCCAAATTTTTTACTTCTTTGGCAGCAACAAGAGCTGCTAAGGCAGAAATAAACAAGCCATCTATTCGCCTTCAAGGTTATTTCTATGCAATCCCGTTTTATTACAATTCAGAGTATAAAAATGATATGCACTGATTAAAAACCTGCAATGAACTAAAAATATACAGATATACTATACAAAGCTCTGCTTTTATCAATTTCAAGAAAAATAGCAGCATTTTAAAAATTCCAATAATTGATAACAATTTAAAGACATTTACTCATTTCATATGGTTATTCCTAAGATACAACAATATATTGTAAGAAGAAAAGAATGTTGTATATGTACTAAAAAAATGCAGTAATACTTCATAAAACTCCTTTCATTATTTCCTGAATCAATAGCTATATTCTAAAAAAATCCGATGTTTCATAACTGATTTAACATAGCAGTTAACATATTCATATTTTCCTTTGAACTTTAAAATCAGATCAAACGTACATTCTTTCATAATACATAAGATGAAATACAGCTAGCAACTTTGCTTATTTTACCAATTCAATTGGCAATTTCAAAATTACTTCAAACACTAGTGCAAAATGCTATGAAGATACCAAAAATTATATGATGCATATATATTTTAAAAGTAGTATCCTTACTTTTCTTGTGTTCTGACCAAAAATGGTTCTGCTGTAAAATTTATAAAAATTAACTAATAATGTTGGGAAAATGCTACGTTTAAACAAAATAATCCTCTTATGTTCTATTAAAGAAGGTTTTTTTTTTTTTTTTTTGTGAGCAGCCAGAATTAAGAATAATGTTGTCTTTGTTTTTCCTGAGGTATTTTTCGAGAATTTCCTGTATCACAACTGTAACATATCTCTTCATTGTTTCTCAATGCGTACACCAATCATTAAATTATAGGTGCACCAAAGGAGTCGCTTGCAAATCTGTCCAGGACATAATTTAAATTTTAATTGACGTGCTATTATTAGTTAAGCGTAATTAACTTTGCGACTATAACTTTATAGCATGAATAATTCATTGAAGAAATTAGCATTTTTCTATGCATAGTTGTTTAGTATATGTGCAGTAACAGGGGTCACGTCAGAGGAAATTCGGGTCTGTTTTCGGACCTTTTTACAAAATTCCAATTATTCAAAACAAACCCATCATAAAATTCAAATTAATCAAAATGGGACCCTTCATAAAATTCCAAGCTCCTAAATTGTCCTTTTTACACGCCATTATATGTTATAAAAGTGGCAAATAATAATAATTTTTCATCAGTACATGTTTAAATTTTCAATTTTCATGAAATTATTTGATTTGTCACAAAAATCTCTTTAAAATTCGCAAAAAATAGACCCTATTAAAAACATTCTGGATCGACCCCTGAGTAAATGGCTTGGGGAATTTTGGAATTTTATTACTTTGAGTTCAATTTGATGCTTATGTTTCAGAGATGGAATGACTTAAATTCTGTTTCAAGTTCACTTCTTGATTTTGATAAAAAACTAACTGAAGCTGATGCCTATCTTCAAATGCTGATTGATCAAATAAAGGTTAGAATTCTTTTCCTTCTATTGTTTAGTTTTCAGTCATGCTTTGAAAAAATTCATTACCAGGTCTGTTTCTCGTGCATTCTATGACATATAAATAATTTTGCTTAATGATTTAAAAGTTATTATTTATTTGAACTGTTATAGAAATTTTTAGTGAATTCCCATCTCAAAAAGGGTGAAACGGGAGCATTTCGTTCTCAGGAAAGTAAGCTTTTTTAATTTAAAGATACATATAATTGATCACCATGAATGTTATATATATCTCACACTTGATTTTTTTATTCCTTTACTTTTTGAACAACAATATTGGTAACTTAACATACAAGTGAATAGATGAAATTTGGCTTTTCACCGAAATTTAACAAATCTCACATAGGCGGGAGTTTCCTGCGTAGTTTATTTTCATAGAGAGGATATAAGAAATATGGGTGGGATTCCCGCCATATTTCTTATATCTCCTTGAATTTTAGCTCCTTCAATAAGTACCCATTCAAGTTTTTATATCTTTATAAAGGCAGCCATTCCTGGTATTTCAACAGTACTAAATTTATCCATATGATACCTATGTACATATCCGAAATATTTGCTGCATGCTTTAATTTATCTTAAATTGGTTTAAAAAGTACATAGCCTTCCTACCTAAACATAACAAAACATGTAGGTAATTTAGGTATAATTAAATTTTCTATAAGTATGTGACAATGTGGCCACTGAAAAATGTTCTTACAATCATGTTATGTTTAAATTAATTGATTCTTTTAATTTTGTAAATCATTTGTAATATAGTAAATAAAGTAATTTTTTGTAATATAGTAAATTATTTAGTTTATGATGATGATGTGTTGTGTTGTATTATAGTTTTTTTTTTTTTAGGATATGGATAATGTGATTAGTCAGTGTTCAACAGAGACTGACAAAGCTCAACTTACTGCAGTGAGAGACAGTGCAAATGTAGGCATTAACAATTAATTAAATTATGCAGATAATTGCATAACGTTTTTTAAATATAAAGGTAGTCTATAGTTCAAAAGTATTGATAATGTTCTTTCATTCAAGTCATGTCATAACTTCTACAGTAATTTTAGAATCATAAATAAAAAACAATTGTAAAAATTTCTTTTGTAAACAAAGTGGCCTTTTCCTCTGTCACAGCAACTTGCATTCATGTGCACACACACACACGTTAGTAGAGCACCTCAAAGTGGATGATACACATTCTTCATAAATAGTGCTCATTGCAATTATTTTTTCACCTGAACAAATTTCTGTTTGAAATGTGTGCTATTGATTGACATTTTTTTATTAACTAAAGGAAGAAAGTGCCAAATGAACTATGTTCATAAATGAAAAATGCTTACAGATAGTTAATATAAATGTTGACGTATTCTTTAACTAAGAATATTATTTTATTTCATGTTATTTTTCTGCCTTTTTTCTTTCCTTTCTGGATTGGCTCAGAATTTTGATTACTTTACCTTCAAAAATATTTATTAAAAATTTCCATTATACACCAAAAACATATAAATTTTTGTTTTAAGTTCTTGTGTTTTTCTTTCCTCAAAGCTCATATAAGGCAGTGAGAAGCAAAAGGATGTAAGTGACCAAAAAACAATTTTGAGAAAAACACTTCAAAGTTTGGATCTTATGGAACCTTCAATGTTACTTATTTTTCTAAATCACGTTGGGGGTAGCACCTATTACTGATATCCCTAACTTCTTTTGACACAATATAAAATTACACTTTCTGTGTCATTTGCACTATTTATCTCCAAATTTTCAATTTTATCACTTACACCCCTTTGCTTCTAGATGACTCATATAATATGTAAAAAAAAAAGAAAATGATTCCAAACTGAATTATGTCAAATGAACTATTTTATATTCATAAGCTCAACTTCTGTTGATCCCATAAAGTGATTCAGTGTTAAATTTTTTTATTAAATCCTTGGTGTTGTAATCAGAAGTATGATGCTGCATTTTTCTGTTAAATTATGAGAAAAGATCATATTAATGTTACCTCTTTTTAATGCTCTTTTATGTTATTCATAGAATTTTGAATACATTATGTAATGATTTATGACTTGTTCTTTCAAGTACATCAAATATATTTACATTGAATGTATTTTTTTCTTCTACTAATTTTGTTTTTGTATAAGTCTTTATGTTAATAACTAAAATGATCTTTTACGAATCTTCTTAAGGGGGTATTCTAGTCTGGAGGGCCAACTTTTATGTAAATAAAAAACGGTAAAGATTTTTATCAGATTTTTATCATCGGGATTTTTATAAGTTGTTTATTTATGTTTAAAGAGCACAAAAAAATTTAATAAAAAAAAGTCAAAATTCCAAAAAGTACAGGCCCGCAAACTGGAGACTCAAAAAGAAAAAGCTGCCCCCTGGTTGACATGATTCCACCCTCCTTGATGTTCTGAAAACAAAAATCTTGGTTATTTCTTAAAGAGTAGAGATGAAGTTTTCGATCAAAGCGATTTGCAAAAAAAAAAAAATCCTCAAAATGGCGGTCATGTAATTTTTTCCCCTCAATTTGTCAACTTTGGAAATTAAAAAAAAATAATAGAAAACTTTTTTTCAAAGAAGCTCTGATCAAACGATAGCAACATATATTAAAAAGCTCTACATCAAATTTGAAGTAAATCAATCCTCTGAAACTTGAGATATCATGTCAACCGTTCCGAAAAAGCTCAGTTTCGAGAAAAACATGTTTAAAGTTTTGAGTAACGTTTCGGGCAGTCTAAGTAATTTTATATGATGTTTTATACTTGCATTTAGTAATCATTGACAATTTTGTTAAAGATACAAACCCACATTATTTGTTAGTCTATATTATCACATCTGTATTCCTCCCCATGAAAAAAAAAAAGAAAAAGAAAAGAAAGGCAGCTGCACTTGCCATTTGCAGTGCAGGTGTTATAAAGAGAAAGTGTTGGTGGAAAGCGAAGGAGACCCGATCCAATCCAATAGTTTTTGAGTTTTTTTGCAAAGATAAGAACCAAGTATTAAATATCCTCTGATGTAGCTGTTTCTTTTACCGTCAAATAGTTTAATTACTTTACTAGACTCTTATAGTTTTAATTATTATGTAAACTTCCTCCAAACAGTCTTTTATGGTGCTTGAGTAATACATTTATGTTTTTATAAACATAAAAATAAATGAGTTAAATGACATTTTTGACGAGCATTCTGCACTTCTTAAAGGTTTATATTGAAAATAAAAGATTTTGTATGACACAGGGAGCATTCAGGTAGCTAGAAGTTGCCTACAGTTGGCTATTCATTTGCTACGTTCGAACCGATCTAGTTGCCACGTCACTAATAGGGCTGTAACTTTGAAAAAAATTAATTTTTTTAAAAATCTTCTTACAGGCATATTTTTGAAGGTCTAAACTTTGAAAATATGCAATAGAAAAAGAAAATCTATTTTTTTTTTTTTGAAAATTCTAGACTAGAATACCCCTTTAATAAAGTATTTTTTAAATTCTTCTATGATTCAATTCAAATGTTATTTCATTTGTTTAAAATTATGCATGCTTATCTAGTTAGATATGTGTAGTTATTCGCAAATTTAAACCAGAATCATTTTATAGCAATTATGCCTTTTTAATCTTTTAAAAACAATATTGATTTTGCTGATTTATATGCAAAAACTTTTCATTTTTTGTAGAATGTTCTTGAAGCAGTTAAACATTCCATTGTGCTACTTCAAATTGCAAAAGTAAGTAATAATCTTTCAAACTAGAAATGCAATAAATGTTTGGTTATTATGCAAGATTAGCCTTCAGCTGGATGCTAAGTCGGTTATTTCATCAAATGGTATCATTCACTAGAGTTCAAGTGTAGGGATTTCGAATGTGAAAGAAATAGAATGTCTTGTGACTTTCTCCAAAAGTGAGATATGATTCTCATGAATTGTTATTTATACTATGTGTTTTTAAAATGTATTTAGTAAATGCTGTGTGCAGAACACCAGACATTTACCAAGACTACTTATAAAAGAAATACCCATACTACTATCCTATTGGTATTTCTCTTTTTGTGCTTAAGCGAGAGTAATGTCATGAACTATAATCTAATTTAATGCCCATCATTCACATGATAACAGAGTTTGTATGGTGCTTAAAAAGTGCTTAAGAGCAGTGGTGCAGTCGAGAGGAGATGCAGGGGACGGCGTCCCCCTACCTTTTTATTTTAATACAAACGTCCCCCAATTTTTTCACATTTTGACATCAGCGTCCCCAACTTTTGATTTTGATTGCTTTTCTTTGTATGTATACGTGTCCCCCCAACTTTTTTCTTAGGACTACACCACTGCTTAAGGGTTGTTTAATTTTGGTTTTTAGGTTCCCTTAAAAGTGCTTAAATTTACTTAAAAGTGCTCTTGTCTTATTGCGAAAAAATTCAGAATATACATTTTGCATACCTGCCAGTTTTTTCTCATTAGAAATAAAGGTATGCATTTCAGCTATTATTACACTTTTAACTAGTCAATACTGATTTTTTAAAGAATTTTGAAATCCAGTGCTTCTATGTTGTAAAACTGGTACCTTTTTGTCTACTATGTGTTTCAACCACTTGGACATTAATAGATTTGCATTAAGGATTATTTTCAACCCTTCCTACATTTTATCTTTTGGAAGTACTTTCACCCTCAGCATTTTGTCACTTCCGAAAATTTTAAACCAGTTGCATCGGAGTTGGTTGAAGCTATTGATTGTCAAAAATGAACATTAACTGTTATCAGGCTTTATCTTTATGTATGCAGGTTTTTAAAATGTAAATTTGGTCTAATAAATATTAAGGCTGGGATGGTGTTCTTTTTCAGAAGTAAGAGAATTCTAATGCTCCGGAAAGAATTAACTTGTCATGCAATTTCGTATTTGCGTACTTAATTTTTTTTTTTGGGAAAAGTCCTTAAAAAGTGCTTAATTTTGACTTTGAAAATTGAGTATGAACCCTGGCTAAAGTTTACATTTTTTTGAGAAAATATTCAAAAAACACTTCAAAATTGAGTGTCCTGTGTGCTATTATAGTCTTTTATTTCACATTTGGTATGCACTCATAAACATTCTTGTATTTCTCATTTTCAGAAAACTGACTCTCCTCCCTGCATAATAAAGTTTAGAGGGGAGTCTCCCGTGCTCTTCAAAGTTTGATTTTTAGCTCCTGAAAAGCTAAATGTGACACACTTCCCTTGTAACCCTCATTACAATCCTTTCTAATAAAGTGATACTTTTGTAAGTTAAGGATAATAACTTATAAATCTGAAACAACAAATTCCAAATTAAATCATGCCAAACTTCCCTATAATGACAAAATAGCTTCCTATATGTACATAATTTAGACATATTTAACAAAATTAATTTCATAAAGAATAAGTGACTAAGAAAAAAGACAAATGATGAAAAAAACCCAAAACTTTTCAGAATTAAATGCCTTTTCCTTTATTGAATGAGATCTCTGCATCATTTTCTAATGATATTTCTCATAAATCCTGAGTGTTTCCAATATTTTAACTTTAGGTTTTTGCTCTGAGATTTTTCTTTCAAATTATAAGAATTATTTCTAATTCAGTATGAGATTTAATACTCGAACTGCCAAACTAGTTTATACCAAGTTGTTGCTGATCATAATACAGCTTTCAGTTGCATTGACTTGTCCTGCTTACTTTATGTTTGGAAAAGTTAATACAACTGAAAGTTCTACTATAATAAGGAAGAAATTGGTGCAAAATGAAAGTTTCAAAATGATGCCTAAGGTGGTTCTAGTGTTAATTATTCATCAAGTCTTAACTTGTTTAGGCTCTTCTTGCATGCATTGCTGCACAGTCCCCAGTTGCATATCCAGTAATGCTATAGTTGTTTTGTCACATTAATTGATTGATAAGAAAGATTGTATCACTAAATAATTTGTGTATTTTTTATATTTATTTTCATATACGTTTTTTTTCAGAATACAACTCATCCTGTGAATGGGTTTTATAGTGTTTGTAATGGTCCTGACTCTTCTGAAGGAAAAATAAAGCAAGCTGGTAAAAATGAAAGTAAGTGAAACAAAAAAAGAATATATATAGTATCTATATATATTTGTTGGACAGTTTTTATTTTTAATGAGTGCAAAGTGTTTAAACTATCACACTAAAAAAATTCAGAGACAAAACAGAATCAAACTTTTCACTTGGTTTCCTTTTGATTATAGTTTTTATGGGAAGCATTACAGTTTTGAACTAATAAAAATCTGAAGACCCTCAAACTAAAGGGAAACTGGTAAAAAACTTTCATTTTAGAGTTACTAATGTCCTATCTCTAATGGCTTAGAAAGGCTTCTTTTATTAGGTCATTTCGAAAGTTTTGTCCATTTTTATGAGTCTACTTTATACTGTAATATCTCAGTGAATATTCATTCAATTTAATCGAAATAAGCTCCATTTGCATCAGTGCATTTTTGCCAACGAAAGCACAAGTCGATTAATTCCGTCGGCATAAAAATTGGGTATTTGGGATTCGATGAAGTCGACGAAGGCCGTTTTTGCTAGGTCCTAATTGGCAAAGGTTCTACCGGTAAGAAACTTATCGAAGTGCTTGAAAAGATGGTAGTCGGTTGGCGAGAGGTCTGGGGAGTATGGTGGGTGGCACAGAACTTCGACGCTCAATTCCTTTAATTTTTGGACGGTGATTTGTGTGTCAGGGTCCGGGCAATGTCGTGGAGCAGGATCCTTTGACCAGTGCTGGCTGCTGATGACGCAATTTTTGGTACATTTCGTCGATTTCCTCACAATGGGACTTTGCTGTGAGGGTTTGGCCTGATTGCAAAAGTTATAGTGAATCACACCAGTCGCTGACCACCATACTCTATATCGACCATTTCGAGGCTAAAATTTCCGGAAAGAAATTTCGCAAACCAACGTCGAACAGTGCGTTCATTAACAATGATCCTTTTTTGGGGGAGTTTTGCCTTTGGGAAGTGCCTGGGTGGCTCATCGATGTCCAACCACGGTCCTGAACGTTTCCTATTGTCGAAGAGAAACCCCTTTTCATCATACGTGACGATCCGACCCAAAAAAGGATCGTTTTGGTTGCGTAAAAGCAATGAAGAACAGGCCTCAACGTGACAATTTCTGCAGATCGTTTAAATCGTGGGGTACCCAGTTATCGAGGTTTTTGACCTTTCCAATACGTTTTAAACCATCAAAAACCACATGGGAGCTGAAGCCCAGTTCTTCTGCCATCCCACGCACCATTTGTGATGGGTTATTCTCCATCGGGGTCCTCAAATCCTCGTCCTGGATTACTCTAGATCGACCATTTCGAGGCCATCTTCGAGGCTAAAATTTCCGGAAAGAAATTTCGCAAACCAACGTCGAACAGTGCGTTCATTAACACCATCATTGCCAAATGCCTGCCTATATTTTCAGACTGTTTTGGTAGCGCTTTGGTTCAATTTTAAGTTCGTAGAGAAATATTGGCCGAAAATCGCTTAATGACATCACATAATAATAAGCTGAAAAGAATTTAAATTAGAAAAGAAATGAACAGCATCAGTGTATAGAGTACAAAATTCTCCGTCGATCAGTATATACCACGACCGTAGAATAAATATTTATTGAGATATGGGCTACAAAAAAACATGACATTAAAACGGACAAAACTTTCGAAACGACCTAATAGTTGTAATTTGTCAAAGTTTCCATAAAATAGCATCTGGACTTATCATCTTTTGGAGAAATATAAGTCCATAGACCATCCGGTATAGGGGCATCGTAATTGCATAAAAGCTCTGCACATGTCTGTGACTATAAGTTTTATCTGGATATCTCACACTGGTACAGTGGTATAGGCCTGGAAGAAAAAAGGTGGAGAGGCACTTAATATGTAAACATTAATTATTGAACTCAAAAAGTGGGGTTCTTTTTTGTTAAAATTCAACAAAATATGCATGTGTTAAAGTAAAAAAAAGTAGGGGGTTGTTGTCTTCCTGCGTCTCCCTTTGGCCACACCACTGACTGGCTCGGCTGGCATTTTATAATAAGTAAGAAAAGATTAAAAAAAAGAAAAAAAATAGAAATTCTTAAAGTTTTCCAAAGAAAATTGTGTATATCAATAAATTAAAAAGCAATTTCCATCTTTTTAAAAAATTCAAAAGTATTGGTTCCATTTTAAAATTTATTTATGCTTTCATGTTGATTTACATTTGTTGTGCCTCCTTTTGAGAAAGTTTTTTTTCTTTTGGCAGGTGAGGATTCAAAAGCAATAAATGAGTTTATTCCCGATGTGGAATGTGCTGTAGAATGTAGTGAAGATGTTAATATTGACAGTAACATATCATTTATCTATTTTTACATATTTTACATTTGTGTCCTGAAAATTTGTCATGCATTATTTAATTATAAACATTCTCAGGAATAACTCATTGCAAGAAAAAATATTCAGTAAAATTTGTCTCAAATGTACCAAAAGAAAAGTTAAAATGGAAATGAGCTGATTTTGAGATTCATAGGTTCATGAATGCATTTATGACATTAAATAACATTAATTTTGCTCATCTCATAAAGATGATTAAAATTTTAAGCATGATAATAATTTAATTAAAGAAATTCACAGGGCAAGGAGAACAATAGATTTCAAGTCTGCCTTTGGGCGGCATGAAGCTAAATTCTGACCTGTTATTGTGGCTAAATATCAAATTATTTGGTCTTTTGATTTGCTTAAAATAAATGAATAAATAAAATTCTGAAATCGGGGTTTAACAATTCTGACTTGGCACTTTCTAAATTTTCACTCAGTATGTACGGGTTAAAGATAAAATTATTTCAATGAATACTGACGCCGCCTTTGTAAAATTAGCTCATGCAGCCTGATATATTTCTTATTTCTTATTATTTTTGATTGAATTTTAAAAATAAATAAATAGAAATAAATAAATATTTAGTTATTATTTTATTTAAGAATTTGTCTGTTATATCTGTGACAGTTAATTTCATTTATGTACTTTTAGAGCTTTGTTTGAAGGTTTAGTTTGTTTTTAATACAGTACCTTTTGTTCCCTTATTAAATTAATTTTTTCCAGAACTTCAAGGAAATTTAAATTTAGTTGTGCCAGAAACTTCTTATTCAAGTAGTGATGATGAAGATTTCTTTGATGCTAATGAGGATGCCATTACTTCAGTCCAGAACCCCAAGTAAGTGTAATATAGTTCCATTGTACGCACTTGGGCTGTCAAAAACCTTAGATGAATTATTTTCCTAAGTGCAGTCTGAACATAACACAGAGAATTGTTTTAATTTATATTTTTTCAAAAATTTAGTAAAACTGTATAAAGAATATTCAATCATCTAGAAATTCATTTATCTTTGGGGGGGGGGGGGGATAATGATGATTGTAATAACAAATCAAATTTTTTGTTCTTTCTTCCCTCCATGCTAAGGAACTAAAATGTGCAGGAATTCAGAGAAAGTATTTTTATATTTGTAAAATATTGTGCCGACTCTTTTAGTTAATACATACATACGAATATTAATCCATTGTTCCTGGTATCTATTGTTTTCCTGTATGTATAATCTTGCTTTAAATAGAGCTCTTATAAAATAAGCTTATGCATCAGCAATTTTTGATCATAGTGCATGTTCTGCATACTTTCCATATCTATCATAAAATTGTCTTTTGGTGATGTTTTGTAGTGCCCCCTTATGTACACATATTTCTGTGTCACAGTTGTACTTAAAACAATGAATGAAAATTTGAATCTTATTCTATGCACACATACATATATATATTTGTTTATAACTATATTTATATACACACAAACTGTTTGTACGTTCCAGAACTGAAACTGCAAACTCCAGTGACGAATTATATGCGGAAAGACGTCTTTCACATACTCACCGCCTTACAAGTCAAGATTATGATGGTTTGTAAACATTTAGTTTTAATTTTGCTTAAGAAGGGAGATTCGGAAAAAAAAGGGAACGGAAAAAATATATTAAACTTTCATTGAAGGCTACACTAGGCATGCATGGGTGATTCTGATCTGAAATTTTTTAAGAACCTGTCCCAAAAATTTAAATTATAACAAGAAGTTCCGTCTAGAACTATACGAGCCTACTTTCCCGTATACAGCAAATACAAATTTATAATCTAGCCATCTCTTTCTCCCTCTTTCTCATTTGGCTTTAGTTCTAAAGTATTTCAAATATACCTTTTTCAACGGATAATACATATTTATTCACTCACTCGTTCATTCTTTCATTTATTCAGCCATTCATTTATTCATTCATTCGTTTACTCATTCATCTATTTATTTATTTTTTAATTTATTCATTCATTCATTCTTTTCCTCATTCATTTATTTCACTCTTTCATTTATTCAGTCATTCCTTATTTCCCTCATTAACAAATATCCTTAAAAATCCCGATAAAAAAATTCATAGGAAAATAAGCTCGTTAGTTCTGGATGAACTTTCTAATTGTACATGTTCTGGGTTATAAGAGCTTTCCGATAAAGTTTGTTTCAAGCAAATCCGTCCGTTAGATCAGGATTTATATAGGATTGAAATTTCCCCGTAAGCACTATGTTAATTTTTTGAACTGTTCAAAAATGAACAAAAACTGTTCAAAAAAAATATTTCACGCCAAGAGCTTCCTCCATCAAGCTTGTTCATGGGAACTTGGATCTTGTACCCAGAGTTTACATCATTTGCTTCATTATCGCCCATAAGCGCTAATGTTAAATTTTTTTGAACTGTTCAAAATTGAACGAAAAATTGTTCAAATCAAAAAGTAAAATATGGAAATGAGATGTCCTCGCCGAGATCTTACGAATGCAAAAAGAATTTTTCGAATCGGACTATTCGTTCAAAAGTTATTAGGGGGGGACAGACACACATTTTCCCCATCTCAAAACCCTACTTTCAATTTTTTTATTTTTCAATCTTTATTCAATTACTTCACTTTTCTTTGACTTTTCATTATTTTTAACGATATTTTTACGATACATTAAGCCTTCTTTCATGCTTTATTATTATTTTTTTTCACTTTTACGGGAAAGTAGGCTAAAAAAGAACAAAACCAGAGGACATCCTTTGTCAACCAAAATGAGATAGTGTTTTTAAAAACTACATATACTTGTATTATACACTTCTACTGATGCTATTTCAACATGACTGAAAATAAAGGTAGTTTATTGAAAGTTACACTAAATATAATATAAACTACAAAATTACAAGTTTTTTGGTGTTGGGGAGTGACTTCACAAATTAACACCCCAGGTGACTCCCATGCTAGGAAAGTCCCTGATAATACAGTCGAACCCTGCAATAATGAATACGTGATATGGGTTGTAGTGAACTTTTGTACTGGTCCCGTCAAAACTCCCCTTTCCTTAATGCTGTTTTATATGCTTACAGTGGAAACAAAGAAATTGCAGTTCCTTTATAGTGGACTCAAAATTTGATGTCCACAGATTTTCTTTTTCAGTAATCCAACTTTAAGCTTGCACAAGTAGTAACTGCAAATGATAGCATTTCATTCGCATTATGTCAATTTCTCTTTTATGCTCATCTTGTGGGGAGAACAAGTTTTCACATTCCTTTTCCCCTCCTCCTGGTTACAGGATGAAACCTCCTCTCTTCCTCACTTCTCAATTCTAGGAATCAACCACTGGGGAATAATTGTTCCCCTAGCCCTGTCTAATTCCAGGAATCCACTAATCTCTAAGACTATTTTTGACAAACCAGGCTTGTAATTTCAAAACTCTCCAGGCGGCAAAGAGCATAAACTCAACATATATTGCATCAGAGAAAAACAACAAAATACATGTACATATATATTAATACATTATATTTTCCAAGACATTTTCATATTTGGCAACAGAGAAATTGCTTTAAAACTTTAAAAAATGTACTATTTTCTTTGGAGGAAAAAGTTTTTAAATTAGAAGGCATTAGAAAAAGTTAGGGCCAAGAGTCTCTATGGAAGTATTCTCAAAAGTGTTGCCACTATCTGTGAAAGTTTTTAATTTAAAGAAACCAAGTAAAAGAAGTATTGCAATCGTGTCAGTTGCCAAGATATGCCATTGTTCGAGTTTAAACACGTTCACCACTGGTGCAATCTCGCTTCTGATTGGCTGGCTTAAGTTATTATCCATTACAATTTCATTTCCTGCAACAAAATCATTAGATTTTTATACATCTATAGATATATAGATTCTGAGTGTGTGTGGGGGGGGGGGGAGCGAAATTTATCGAATTACATAATTTTGTTTTAAATTCTGATGCATACATATTCAGAAAATTTTGTGTAAAGTTTAGAAATTTTTTTTGTCTTGAGAATCACCTGTATAGTCATATTATTAACAGGTATAAATTTAATGGATTTATTTTTATTATTTTAAAGAGTTATAAAGGTATTATTAAATTAAGTGTTGGCTGTGATACTTAGTTTTTTTTTTTTTGGATTTTCGAAAAAATTGGTTTCATTACATACATTGTTTTTGTGTTTCATTTTTAAAATAATACTGTAAAGTGCTAATGTAGTTACTATTAAGAATATTTCAGCTCGAAAAATTTACTAATTATTTTTATGTTTTTTAGACTCAAATTTCAACAAAATTTTTGAATCTCTTTTCCAGCTTTGTATGAAGATGATGAAGAGGAATGTAAGTTTTGAGGAAATTTAAATTCTTATAATTTGTCATGCAACTATTATGTTCTGAATTTCATGATAAGTAAATATATATTTTATTTTTTTAACAATTTTCCTTTTTTATGCATGTTTTGAGCGATACAAATATTTGAACCATGCCAATTGACAAAATACAGCCAAACTTTCATGTGAAACGTCATTGGTGCTAATGTTAAAATTTTTTGTATAGCCATAAAATTTTCTATAAAATAATCAAATGAAAAGACCTACCTTTGTGTATGTTTTGCATCAAGAGCTGTTTCCAATCAACTCTGCTCAAAGTGTTTTAGTTCAGTATTGCTGAATGCTTCAAATTCCTCGGTTGGCAGAAATGTTAAAAGTGTATTTCTTCTGTAGCCAAAACTGAACAAAAAATTGTTCAAATCAGAAAATAAAATGTAAATGAAGTGTCTTGCCTGCATTAGAAAATATCATGATATTTATATGATTATCAAAATATCGGTTATTTATGGTATATATGGGACATATATCAATGATATATATCACAGATGTTTTCTTGCAAATTATTCACAAACTCTGTTTATTTAAATATGTGATATTTTATAAACCAGAATATTATTAAATCAGTTAATTACTAAATAAACATCACTTAGGCAATACAAATTTGCTTGTATGAAAAAGATTTTAAATAATTATCACTTCACTTAAATTAAAAATTAAGTTCACATAAATGTGCACCCCTTATCTTGTCTGTGGTACATTTAACATAAACATCTTATGTAACCAATGTAAATTTCTTCATCTTCCAATTTTAGTATGATAGCATAATTATGGAAATAATAACAATGAGAGTTTCGATCTATGTTGATCAGTTTCATGTTAAATGTTAGAGAATCATTATCATTGTGGATTTTTACATTTTCATCCTGCTGAGCATTGTAAATCAAATACCATTATGTCTCTTCTCACATAATTATTTTCTCGTAATTTCATTAACTTAAAAATAAATCAATAGGTTAATCTAAGATGAATTTAAAGAGTTTAATTTGAAACAATGAAAATTTGTTTGGATAAATATGATATATATCGAGTGATATATATCCACCAATGCTGATGGGCAATATTTTTTGAATAAAAAATGTTCTGTTCAAATTGGATTACACACTCTGAATCATTATGAGGGGACAGACAAACACATCCTGACTAAAACACGTCCCATCTCAAAACCCCACTTTCAAATTTTCTCGTTTATTTTTAGTAATATGCTTTCGATGTGCTAATTTATGAGGTTTTAATAAAATGCTGTTAATGCTGTCAAACTTTCCCAATAACTTATCTTATTTACTTTGAATTATAGATCATGTTTAATGTTTCATTTGTGTTTTAAAATTTTAGTAGGATCTATGGGAGTACAAGGAAGCGTAATTAGTCATTTATTGTCTCAAGTGAAAATTGGAATGGACCTTACAAAAGTTGTTCTTCCAACTTTTATTCTTGAACGACGATCTTTACTTGAAATGTATGCTGATTTTTTTGCTCATCCAGATTTATTTATCACGTAAGTATAAAAAGTAGTATGAATTTACATATCCTCAGATTCTGATTTTATGCCGCTATCAATTGTAATAAAAATCAAGCCCTATAAAAAATCTTACATTCCAGTTAACTTTATATTCAAAGATAAAAGTATATTCCAAATGTTTTTATTGTTATATATAGTATTCGTTTTAAGAAATAATAATAGCAAAAATGAGTGTTTTTTAGGGATCACATCATTATATATCATAATTTTAATTTAATTTCACATTAAAGTTGAAATAATTTTCTAGAGTTCATCCTGGATTAAAACTTTTATATTCATATACCAAGTGCCTTCCTAGCATGAGTCACCCAGGGCAGCAATTAGTGGTTACACATTCCACCTCCACAAAGTAAAAAAAGAAATGTGTTGCATAAATTTGTAGTCTTGTAGTTTGTAGTATTTTCAGTAGTGCAAAAAGAAATCGTAAGAGATTTAATTTTACTTATTTGTTGTAGCTTTGAGTACACTATGTTTATTCTCAGTTATATGTTGAAATAACATCATGTCAGAAAAATTGCATTATTCAAGTATATGTATTTTTTAAAAACTTTTTGTGTCATTTTGGGTGTCGCTCCCCATCATCTCTCAAAAGCATGTCGCCCACGGCAGCCCCATAGTGTGCTATTGAAATAAGTCATACCCACTCATGTTGAAGAATAGTAATTACTTCAGCCTCTATTTTGCAACAAAAAGAAATATTAATAGATAAAAGAGTATATAGCTCTGAGGAAAAGGGTGTCACCCATGCCGGTCCTTCTCCCCCTGCCCCATAGTGATGCTACTGCATATACTGGTATTCTGGATACTCAAGTTTGTTTGGCAAACTTTCATGCTCGCAAAGGAATTTCCATTTAAAATATAACTTTACTGGCACATATCAACAAGGGTAGTAGCACAAGGAAGATATTGTTCTGTTATCTTTGAGGTGATTGGATGAAGTAATTTATTGCATACTTATTATTCCTTTCCCCTTTAAAGAGGAACATTTTTTAAATGGATTTTTTTTTTTCTTCATTTTTCTGGTTATTTTTATCACGTAAAATTTTTCAAATAAAATTTAAAATAGTTCAGAATTTTCTTACATTTTAAAATTAAAAAAAATATTTTGTTATTTTTCAGCATTCCTGATTTTGATGATCCAAGAGATCGTTTTGTTCAAGTTGTACGATGGTATTTATCTGCATTCCATGCTGGTAGAAAAAGCTCTGTTGCAAAGAAACCATACAATCCTATCCTTGGTGAAATTTTTCGGTGCTTTTGGCACATACCAAATATTCAAGAAGTGGATGTAATTCTCTTTTTTAGTCTTTACTTGCAATTTTGTCAGTCTTTATTTGCATTTAATGTTTATATTACTTCTAGAAAATCTTTTCTTTTTTGTTGTCTGGATGAAAAATTATTCAAGAAATTTTTCTATGATTTGACTTTAAATCAATTCTTTTCTATTATTTTTTGAATAATTACATTTAATAGGCTTAGAACTTTTCCTCTTTTTAAAGCAAATGTTAATTATTATTATTCAAATAAATGTATATAAAATTTATTGTTGTGTGTAAATGCTAATGCTTTGTAAATATATTAAGTTTTCAGTCCAATACTTTAAATATTCTTTGAAGAAAACAAACATCATAAGACACAAGTCTGAATTTCTTTCAGTTCATACACACCATTCACTAGTGAGGTAATGGGATAAAATCGGTAATTTATAAATTCTGGTTAGTTTTCAGCAGCTGAAAACATAATTGCACAGTTACACAATGCAGATTTTTCATAATATATAGATTTCTTACTTACAATATATAGATTGATTTTTCTTATAAGATTTAATGTATTATCTTTAGCTTTAACATTTTAAATTTAGGAAAGTTAAAAACATATTTCACGCTTTTAGAATGTCGAATTTCTTTTTTTTTTTAATATAATAAAAAGACAATATGCGTGATTCTTTCTCTGTATGTATATTTTAGTGTGTGTTTGTTTGTGTCGGAGGCGAAAATTTAGGATGGGGTTGTGAAATTTCTCCCAGAATATTTTAGGTCCCTTCCTTGAAAATAGTCGGGGCAGGACAATCCTGCCCTTGGAATATTCACCAAAGCCACACAAATTGTGGTACATCATATGAATACTGATGTGCTAATGATCATTTATGTCATCAAATTTATTCAATTTTAGACTGTTGTAGATTTTATTGGAAAAGTGACTTTTGTAATGGTTTCTTAGAATTAGACAGTTGAAAAACCTTTTTCTAAAGCATGTTTAAAATATTCTCATAAATATGAAATTTATAGTTGTTTTAATTATGTACAAAGTAAGAATTTCTTTATTGTGAATTTTCTCATTAAAAGTATTTGAAGGATTTTGTTTAATTGGAATGTTAGATTGTAAATTTTTATTATTATGATTACATTTTATTTTAAATATATAGGACTCTCCTAAATTGGTTGAAAGTGGACCTGTTCCATGGGCTACAAGAGATCATTTAACATTTCTTGCTGAACAAGTGTCTCACCATCCTCCCAGTTAGTATTTTACTTTCAATGTATAATATTGCATTTTTATGATATCTTAAAGTTATAAAACTAAGAAAAAACTAATTCAGGATGTTGAAAAATGAAGATAAACAATGTAATTTAATTAGTCGATGCTATTGATTGAATTTTGTGTAATCTACATTGTATGTTAAGATGATAGTTATTCTGTTTGATTTTGTATGTTTTTAAAATTACTTAAATATCTGTTACTGTTGAATGTTAAAGAAACATTCAACAATATTCTTAGGTTAACTTAATAAGAAAACAACTAAGATTTTAAAAGAGTTTTTACTTTTCTTGTGTTTTATTTTTAAGTGATGTTCTTTTATACATATTTTTACATTGAAGCACCGAATGTGACTTAAGTTACTAAGAAGCATATCCATGTAATTAGATACCTTTCTTTTTCTAATGAAGGAAAAGGGGTATTGGTACTTATCAATAAATGTTTCAATATTGCGTTGTAATTACTGCAGCAAGATACAACAATGTAATTTTTGTAAATTAATTTTGCTCACATACAAAAATTTGAGCTTTTTTGCTATTTGATAATTTGGCGATAAATCATGTAAAATACGACACCTGTATATGCATATTTTTTCATGTATCTAATGAAATTTCAAAATTTTGTTGCATTTTGACTCTTGTTTAATTAAGGCAAAGACAGAATAATGGTAAGACTACAACGATTCTTAATTAAATGTTTGATGATATGTTGATTTTGCAGAAATGTAAAAAACTTTCTTTGTGCTTACAGTATCTGCATTTTATGCTGAGCATGTAAATAAAGGCATCAGTTGCACTGCTCATATATGGACAAAATCAAAATTTCTTGGTCTTTCCATTGGAGTGCAAAACATTGGACAAGCTGTTATAAATGTTCTGAAACATAATGAAGAATATATTTTAACATTCCCAAATGGTTATGGCAGGTAAGAAAATAAATAAATAAATAAATTAAAACTTCAATGTTTCTTCAATTTATGTTTCATATATGTAAATTTTGGTTTAGGTCTATATTAAATGTGCCTTGGATTGAACTTGGTGGATCTGTAACAGTTTCTTGTCCTCAATCTGGTTATCATTCGAACATTGAATTCCATACAAGGGTATTGGTTTCCTTCTTAATTTTATGGTGAATCTATTTTATTAGATGACATACTTAATTTAATTAAAATTCAAATGATTTGGAATTATATTTTAGCCCATTTATGGTGGTAGAAAACATCGTATAACTGCACAGATGTTTGCTCCGAACGAAAAAAAGCCCTTTGTAGTTGTAACCGGAGAGTGGAACGGAGTGATGGAAGCAAAATGGTCAACTGGGGTAAGATTTTCAAGTTATTTTCTGTCCGATTGTTAAGCAGGGAAAGAAGTATATCAACAGTTTATCAACTTAATAACCATTTTAAATGTTAACCCCTTCCCTCTGGCTCCCGTCAAAATCATGGGCTGCTGTGTTCAGTAGTAGCGCACTAAAACATTTTTAAAAAATCTAATCCTCATTGCCAAAAACGTATTTATTTCTTGCCTTACATACTAGATGATAGTATCAAACTATTTATAGTATAATTAGAGATTAAACATGTTTTAAATGTTTTTCTTGAAAAAAAATAGTCGCTTTTACCGTCATTCTCTTGAAAATTATGCAACCGTTAGGGGGTTAATAATTTTAGAACTACTACTGATGACTGAAAAATTCACTTTTTATGACAGTTGATATCATAGAATTTATGGAACAAGATAAAAATAACTGCGTGTAAAAATGTTATTCTTTCTCAACTCTAATTTCATTTTTCAAAGAAGAATGATTAATGAATCATTCTCCATGAGGAAAAATGTTGCTGAAAACTTAACTTTTTAATCACTAAATCATCGATTGTTTTCCTTGCATAGGAAGAATAATAAAGCTTGTTGATTATGAAAAAATCTATTCCACTAAAACGGGAAGTGCTATATTAATACACATAAATTTTAGAATATTTTGTGTGTGTTTTTATATTATTATTATTTTTCCTCTACATTTTCCATAGTCAAAATAAATTTGCATATATCCTAGGAATATAATCCTTCAATTGATTGAGAGAAATTGCACATAATTATAAAACAGCAAGATTCTAGAGGACAACTTGAGTTAAATCTTTGAGTAAGCTGGAAATATTTATTGAAAGAGAAGGGCAAAAAATATTCTTTTTTAAATCTATTTTGAGATATCACCTCTACCCCAAATTTTGTCAAAATAATTTACACAAAAAAGAATTAAAGAAAAATCATGCATATTTCAAATTTCTTGCGTAGACTGCAGCTGGAATATCCAAAAAAATCAATGTTTTGCAAAAATGTTCATAAATTTAACCATAGCTTTCCGAAGGTATCAGTTTTAAGAAACAGCCATTAAAAATCAAATGTTCATTACTTTTCAAAGTTTTTTTTTTTCAAATTCTATTTAATCCAATAAAACTGGTTTAACCACCCTGGAGTTGGGCAGTCTCCGTGTTACATGTTAAATGGACGAGATATCTTGTCATGAACAGCAGTGTGGTTAAACCGTAAACTAAGTTTTTGTAAATAAAATAAGGTTTTGTACTCCCCCTTCCCAAAAGGGGGGGTACAAATTCTGTTTTTACAAATTAGACGTATGCATTTTTTGAATGGCCTTTTTTATGTTTAACAACTTTACTTTTTGATACATTCATATGTTTCTTTTGGAAAGAATGTTGAATAGTTTTTTATTAACCGACTTCACAAAGGAAGGAGGTTATACATTCATAGTGTATGTATGTCGTTTTTTTTTTTTTGTTTGTCCACTCATAACTTCGCACCAGATGAAGAGATTTTTATGATTTTTTTTTCAATCGATTTAGGGTGGTTTCCCAAAGGTCCTGTACCTTTCTTTGACTATATTTGATAAATAGAACAAAAGTAATTGGCAGTAGCATAGTACTTTTTTTGTTTTTTCATCCATAACTTTTGACTAAATGAACCGATTTTGATGATTTTTTCTTTAATCGATAGAGGGTCGTCTAACTCAAATATTGCAAATCAATTTGACTACATTTGTTTTTTAGAAAAAACGTTACGGGTAAAAATACGGGTACGGTAAATAAGTATTTTTTATTTTAATTGGAAAGGCTTGGCTTGATTTTTCTTTGTTGGGAAATCTAATAATAAATATAAAAGTCATTGTTAAAAACATGTTTGTTGTCATGGGCTATAATATTAAAATAAATTACAGCAAGAGTTTGACTGAAGGCGAAAATTAATCCAGTCAATTTGTTTGCTAAAATCGACTTCAAAGGGGAATTTATCATACAAATGATTAGTTTTAGTGCCATTCATTCAAAGAAGTTTTGCCCTTTGATATGGATTTTTTTTTAAATAGAGTATTTATATAAAAATTTATTTACACTAAAAATAATAAAATAAAATAATTTTTATAAAAAAACAGAACCAACTTCAAATTATAAGTTGCGCTAAAAAGTGAAAAATAAATTCATTCTTTAAACAAGATCGATGTGACTTTTAAACATAGTTTTAGAAGTCGGTGCAAAATTATGGGTCTAATTACCATTATACCATTTGTTACTTCATATTGGAACTGTTGCTAATTCTGCAAAAATATATATATTTGAAATTGGATTCATGATTACAAAAGATTTTATCTATCCTGATTTTGCACCGACTTCTAAAACTATGTTTAAAAGTCACATCGATGTTGTTTAAAGAATGAATTTATTTTTCACTTTTTAGCGCAACTTATAATTTGAAGTCGGTTCTTTTTTTTTATAAAAATTATTTTATTATACCTATAATGAACTAATTTCATACTTCACTGTATAGTCTTTCAGTTTGATAATGTATTTTTGTAATACTATGACTATAATTTTTCTATAGGAAACCGAGGTGTTTGTGGATACTAGAACAATTCCCATAATAAAAAAGAGAGTTAAGCCTTTGGGGGAACAAGAAAGTTATGAATCCAGAAAGTAAGTAACTAAATGCTGAAATTGAACTATTTAAGAGGGTACAGTAAAAAATAACTCATTTAGCACTTTAAATTTATGGTGGTGGGAGGTGTTAAGGTGGGGTTATTTTTCGTAATTTCAATACAAATGATAAAAGAAATATAATATATTTTAAAATGAATGCACAACGTGAACTACCTTTATCCATCTCATTAGAACAAACTACGTCCAGTATGATGGTCATAAGTGTCTACTACCTGTAGGGGAAAAGGGGGCTAGTTTTAACAAAATTTTAACTTATATGGTAAATTCATCTTAAAGAAGTTTTTCCATTTCTTTCATTTTGAAGAAACCTATTTCCTCTAGGCAGTTTTTTTTCCCTGCTTGAGAAAAAACTTTCCAACCCAATCTATAACTTCTTAAAAATTTTAGTTAGTTAATAATCTGTTTTAAGCAGGAAAAGGTTTACTTTTGCATAATGTAATATTTGTGTAACAAATACTGAGTAAACTATGAAAATTAAATTATAATGAGAAATTTTACAGCAATTTAATAGGCTTGTATTTTTAAATCAAAGATTTGAGTAAAAAGGCATGATATTGTTGAATATTAAAACATAAATAAAGTTCCAAATTTTTAAAGTAATGAGCAAAAATTAGAATTGGCTTTATTACTAATGAAATTGGTACAAAGTACAACATTTTGCACATGCATTTACAAGGTGGTCAGGGCAGCTTTAAATTAAGTTACATTTGCATGCCAAATCTGTTAACCAAATTCTCAAGCTGAGAAGTGTCTAGGGTTATCTTTGTTTGGATTTGGTATAATATTTCCAAGTAGTCCCAATTTTTAAAACTAAATGCAGTCAAATTCATTGGAGAATTTGTAAGACTTAAATTGGTATGATGGCTGAAAAGTAGCCAATAAAAAATGACCTTTGCGCAAGAAACAAATGCAATGCAAATCCAAAGTGGCTAATGCAAAAATGAAATTTTTGCATAAAATCAAGCTATTGTTTCAAGCTTCTGGAGCCCTTTTTGCAGTGCTTGATTCAAATAGACAGAAAACTGAGAAAAAGGAAATCTCGTTTAGGTTTCTGGTTGTTTGAATGCACTGAAGAAAGGGTTTTTGTGTTCTTGAAACAGCTGTTTACAAATCACTAGTGCCACATAATAATGCTATTTAGTGCTACTGGTGGCACTAAATAGTACGCTACATAGTTTGCTTTACTCATTTAAAATGATCTTTAATCTTATTCATTAAAATGAGAATATTTTAAGATTGTGTGTTAAAGTTTTTCTTTTTATTAAAGAAATTTAATTTGTTTTCTGTACTTTTTAATTTCATTTGAATAATAAGATAGTCACTTCAAAAAGAATGAGTTTTATGTTTAAAATTTCTTTTTTAAGCTGAAATAATTATGTAAATTCTAATAGCCTATAACGCCTGGCCTCAGAAATTGTTAGTGGCATTATCTAATATATCATAGCTCTTGAAGACACTTTTGCCAATATTTGCTCTAAACAACAGATTGCTACAGTTGCTAGTAGATTTCCTTCTACGGTTGAAATACTTACTTTAAAGTTAACTTACTTTTCAGTTGGTTTATTCTTGACATAACTATGTATTAATTTTTATCATGTAATAATTTCTTCAATTTAGCAAATAACAGTATTTTTTTCATTTGTAAAAAAATATATGTAAAAATTATTGTAATCATGCTTATAAAATATAAAACAACTCTTTTTTTTATGTTAAGACTTTGGAAAGATGTGACTGCTGCATTAAGAATACGTAATGTAGAAGCTGCAACTGAAGCAAAATTTCTCTTGGAACAAAAACAACGACAGGAAGCAAAGGATAGATTAGAAAACACGCAAAAATGGGAAACAAGGGTAATTTGTTGAAATTTATTTCTAAATGATCATAATAATATTCTACAACATGTTCATTTACTAAATATAATACTTGATTCTTAAAAAATGATTATCTTTGCATTGGCTGAATAAAACTGTAATAACGTGCACTAAAGCGGCCTTTACACACACGTTCTTAACCGCGGTCCGGACGACGAGCCATTCAGATCCGTGGTCAAGAGCGTGTGTGTAAATGCAATTTTAGGACGCTCAGGAACGCGGTTAAGAATGACACTCAGATGCGCGCTCCAAGAAATGATGCATTTTACATACACGTTCTTAACCGCGCATCAAAGCGGGAGGATTGGACAATTCTGCAGGCTGTGGCTTCTGTAGGGGACTTCAATGGAACACCCCGCATCTGAACGCGTTCTTGCGCGCGGATAAGAATGTGGTGCATTTTGCAACACATTCTTGAACGCCGTGGTTTTACTCACATTCTTGACCGTGGCTAAATGCGCCACGTTCAGTCGCGCGGTTAAGAACGTATGTGATAGGAAATGTTAATTTTTTAAATTCTCACCACTTAATTCAAAAGTAAAAATTAATTTCGGTAACTTACTACTTTATTTGGTTTAAGCCTTTAACATTGTAGACAGTAAAAGCCAGCTAAGTGGCGACGTACCTCCCGACTCGCAAATCTTTCTCAAACTGATTAGTTGGCTAAATCCGCCACTTGGGGGCGTTGCCGGTTTTCCCGATCGAGAATTTTCTCGAATGCACATCACGTGTCATCGACGCATGTGCGTACACATGCTCAGCGGCATACGCAAATCACCCTCCGGTATTTAAGCGTAGTGCTCGCCTGCTTCTCTCTCTTAATCCTTTTAGAACTTCTCTTGAGACGTTCGCTCATAGAGCGAGCGGGAAGTTGACGTTTTTACCCGGTGAGATGGACCATGTGCCTTAGAATACTTTCTTAGGGATAGTTGTTTCTCGAGCAGCATTCGACTTTGTGTGAAATGCCCGATAGTTAAATTTTATTCATGAAGTATAAAAATCTAGTCAACTTTATTTATTTTTTTTTACGAATGGCTTTAGGTGATATTTTTAACGTTGTATTGTAAAGTTATTGAATTATTTTTCATAAATAAATCTCTGCTATTCTTTTAAGAATTGTATTAGCTTCGAATTATTTCTTAGCAAAAATTAATGGGTCCTTTAGAAGGGATAATGGCCCATCAGTATGTGTAAAGGGCGCTTTAGGCACAAACTGCAGTGAAATGTGCTGTAACATACCTCGGTTTTGTTGCCCATGACATTAGTGGGAGCATAGTCCCATATGGTTTGATAGTTGTGACTCTTACCTTTCACAAGATGAGCTGGTTCAAGTCCCAACACTGGTAGTTGGTAGTTCTTTAACACTTCTCTTTTGCCAACTGTCAACTTTTAATCTTGTGAATAAAAGTACATACATTTAAATTTTGAATACGTCAGTTCTTGGACAGTAGATTAGAACCATTCGTTCAAAGTGTGAGTTTATCTCTCAGTTTGCAGTGTCATTTATTATTAGAATCATGTTGCAATTAGTCCCATGGAATTATATTAAATCAGGGTTATATTTTTTGAGATGTGATGGTTTAAAACTGATCGGCAATCCGTATATCGCGATCGACCGGTCGATCTCGACCCCATTTTCAGTCGATCGCAGTACATTTTTGAAAAGAAAAAAAAATCAAATAACTTTTGGATCAGAGGGTGAACCTTTTTTTTTCTTCAGAAAATGCTTATTAATTTGTCAGACCATTCGACGGACCTAAAAAAAACTTGCCAACAATATGGAATGTCAGTCGTCACATTAGCTGTGCTCTCGGTGAGTTAATTAAAATATGTAACGGCGTTTCACATGTGTGTTTTATTTAAAAAACAAAACAAACTACTAGTATTTTATCATATTTAAAAGAAATAATACGTTAGTATCCGAGTTTTTTTTTTATTTTTTATTGCGAGTTGACGATTGCTAACACGGCAATATTTTAGAAATTTTAAAGTCTGTATTTTGTGAGCATCAAAACCTGTTCCAACAGGAATTAACCTATAATTTGAAGACAGGCAGAGCCCCAACTTGTCCTATTAATTATTAAAAGTGCGTGTACCCCCCCACCGTCCTCTGAGTCGACCTTGGCGTTTGCCGTACTTGTAAAGTAGATCCTCAGCTAATTTAGGTTGCCGACCGCTGGTTTAAAACATCATGGTTTTATCCATCATGTCAAAAACTTCCAAATCAAAAATTTCTAACAATTCTTCAATTAGTACGATCTGCTATTGGCAATAAAATTAGGTACCAGCAAGCCATTCACTTTTATACATTTGTTATTGTTAACTTTTGCTTAACTATTCAAGCATTTTACTAGCATACAATTTTACTATGAACAATTTATTATTTAATTATTAAATTATTTTATTACTAATTAACTACAATTTAATAATTACTTACTGTAGACAATCCAGTATAATAGAGCATGTAATCTCATGTGCATATTTTTAAACATTCCTAATTTTAAATTTTTAAAGTTTCCACGCTCTCGTAGGATTTTCATTAGTAGTTTTTTTATACAGTAAAACTCTTTTATAATCGGACACAAGCGGGACAATAATATTTGTCCATAATGGAGAAGTGTCCACAAAAGAGGGTTTTACTGTTTGGGAGTTAAAAACTATCAATCTAAGAGTGGTGTCAGTAAGAAGAAGTTCACTGTAATTTAAGAAGAAAAAAGCATAACTTTCATGCTTGTAATAAAAATTTTATATTCATTTTTTATAAAATTTAAATTTTCATACTGTAAGTTTTGCACCTGGTAATTCATTAAAAATACTGCTTTGGGAACCCCCTTTTTACTCATTAGTTAAGTTTAATAAGTGCTTTAATATGTTAACAATAATAAATATTCATTTATGTTTATGTCTTGTGGAACAGTCGGATTTTGTGCATTGTAGTACTCTTACAAAATAGAGAATTTTTTCAAAAGACTGCTGAAAATAACGAGAGTGGGATAGAAAATAACATCTTCAGACTTATAAATGATTACGTAAAACTCCTCTTTTGTGGACACCATTGGCCGTAATAGAGGTGTGCTCAAAAAAGGGTTTTTATGCTTAAATGTTTTGCTGCTGAGGAATTAAAAACTCTTCACCTAAGGGGGTGTCTGCATTTGAGGGGTATCCATTAGGAGGAATTTACTGTATAATCTAATTTTAAAGATCTTCTGGTGCACCTGAAAACAATTGGTGTTGGTCTGAATATCTTACTGAGAGACACTGCAATATTAGCTGGACCGTTTGGCAGGGAATTCCCAAAAAAAAAAAAAAAAATCCTTTTCAACCATGTTAAAATATTATAGAAAAAAGAATGATGTAGGCTTTCCTTTTCTTGACATGTCTCATTCATCCTAAATACCCTTGTGAAGGATTAACCACTCAACAAGTAGAACATGCTCATGAATAGCCAATGCAAAAATGTCCTCAGTGTGTACCAGTTTTAACTGCATTGAAGCTCAGGAATTAAGTTTCCACTATCCTATTTTAATGATTTTGCAAAGTTGAGTAATGCTGTAACAAAATGGGAAGGTATCGCTAATTGTGAAGAATTTTAAAATAGCATCTATGCTTTAGAATTTTTTAATAGGGCTATTCTTTGTTTCTGTCCATCAAGTTCAGCTTCCATTGCAAGACTTTTTTCAAACCTTGGACATGTACATTCAGAACTTTGAAACCAGTTAGGTATTGATAAAGGTTCAAAATTGATAATGTGTTAGCGAATATTGCATGGTAATTTTAATGTCAATTACTAAAAAATTATACAATTTGTAAGTTTTATGTTGATGAATGATCATTTATTTTTAATAAATAATTTCTCTTAAAAAGATGATCAAATTTTGCATGGTTTTTAAAGTTAAATCAAAATACACATTTCTGGTACTAAAGTTATTTCTCCATTCATTAACTTCAGCCTGGGATTATATTACAAATACAATTGGGTTTAATTCGTGTTATATGATAGAAGGTAGTCTTTAGAAAATTGAAATATTTAATTCATATTTTGAGATGTACTATTAATTGGATTCTATGTTCAAAATCCAACTAATACTTGCTAATTACTTTAAATACAATTAAAAGAAATTGGTGATTACTTTTTATTAAAATCACTGCAAATCGAGCTCATGCAACCAAGTGATCTGTTGGACCAGTGTTTTCCTTTTTTCTGTAAAAACACCTCCATTTTTAACTTTTTAGACTTCTGCTTATATGTACTGATTCCTCTATTAACTGTTACACCCCTCTTCACTTTCAGCAGTTTTTTTCTTCCCCCAATGAGATTTTTTATTGACAATTTTTTAGATGTTAATTTTTATTTTTCAGGCTTTTCATGAAATTGGAGAAAATTGGATGTACGATAAGTCCCTTCAAATTAGGCTACCTAATGAAGAAAATATAAAGCAGTCTTCACAAGATGGGGATATTTAAAATAAGCATATGGTCTCAATATTGTATTCCAATTTCATTTTTTATATGATTTCAAACCATAAGTGAACTCATTTTTTAAAATTTTTGAAACAATAATTAAAAGTGATACATATAATGGTAAAATACTTTAAACAATTTTTTCTCTCTTCATATGATACTGTTTTCTTGCTATATTTGTCCTTTCACAACTTTTCAGATAAATTTAATTTTACTCATAATCTTGAAAATTCAATAGCTTTTGTCTTTACAATAGTCTTTTATCATATTCATTCAATATGTAAGTTAGTTTTTGTATATACTTGTCAATTTTCTATTTTCTTTAACCCATATAATTCAAACTTCATGATGAATCACCAGTTTACTTCATAAATATTCAACATTTCAAGCTCAAAGTATGAAACAACATAGAATAATGTTTCAAATTTTTGTATTTATGTATTTATTAGAAAATGAGACATATCTTAGGGTTTTATTTTTAGACCAATTTCATTAGCTATTGACATTTTGTTATAATTAAAAAAAATCATTTGAATTTAATTAGTTTATATTGTTGATTTTAATATGTTATGTTTATTATGGAAAAATGTTATACTTTCCACATATTAATTCCTTTTGAAAAATTATATGTTATGACCATTAAAAAATAAATTAAAGAAAATAAATCCTTCATTTTTGATTTACTTATTCTCTTAGCAGGAAATTTAATGCATATTCTCTTTTGTTAAAAAATGAAGCTGTGGATTAACCCAATGTTGGGGCAATTAAATTCATTCAGATAAGAAACTAAAATAATGTTTAATGTAATGCATAACATTGCATTTAAATAGTGTTTCAACATCGCAAGTTTCAAACATCGCAGTTTTTAGTATAAAAAGCATTTGCTGTACGTTGCATTCTTTAAATTTTAATTATTATGCAACTATTTTGTGCAGTGCTTACAACGTTCATTAATGTTCAAAGAGATGTTACGGTACCAAAGAGATTAATTTAAAAATGAATCAGAACATTTATCATTTCACAAAATGTGCAGAGAATTTTTTTATAAATGACATTTTCATAAAAAAAAAAAACCTTTCTGCTTTTAAAAATATGCCTTTTTTATGCTTATGTTATTTAAATGTTGAAGCTAAAAACAAATACTACTTAGCTTTATGATGAACTGAAATTCTCCAAAATCATGTAAGCTTTCTTCCCCTTCCCCATTTTACATTATTTGGACAAAATTAAGATTTCCCATTATGCATATTGATTGTCCTTTTTGCTAACATATTCAGTCCCCCCCCCCCCCCATTTGACAAAATAGTTCCAAGTTTATTTTATTTTTCTTTAGGTTTTTCTAAATGATACCTTAGGTTTTTCAATTTTCTATCAATACTTACACAAATAATTTGTTAATACACAAATAAGATTTTTAGCTGACTTCATGCAATTCAAAAAAGTTTTATATATAGCTTTTTATTATAATAGTTTATTCATTTCTTTCATTTAATTTTTAGCTCAAAGCTTCTTATTTTAATGGGACGAAAACTCAAAAGTTTTTCCTTTTATTTAGACCAACCAAAACCTATTATAATTGTTTGAAGCTACTTGGAAATCTTTATGGTATTACAGGCACAACTTGTTTTTAATTTCAAACATGAATCCAAATTCTCATTGCCTAAATTTGGTACTGAAAATATTTTCATCTTTGTTTTGTCAATTTTTGATAATAGTTGGAATGTTTTTTGAAACCAGTGCTTTTTTTTTTCTTTCTCTTTCTTAATTCTGAATTTCAGTACAACACTGAGGAGCCGCATTCAAGTATCCAAAAAGCCACATGCCGCTTGTGAGCACGGGTTCTTGATGACCCTTGGGCTAGGTAGTTTTAAGTTCTAATTTTGTTTAAACTTTGCTAAGAGATATAGATTGAAGAATTTATTAAAATGATTCATAGAATCAGTTCTTATGTATTTCAATACCTAATATATAGTAGAATGCCGATTATTCAAACTCCAATAAATCAAACTGTCAGATTTTCCTAACCCTCCCTCCACCCTTTTTTAAAAGATTTACCATGCGAAATTGAAAGCATTCCCTTGGTCAGTGTATCATTGGGAGCAGTAGCTAGAGACCAAGAGCTGGAGGAAATAGGTGAATTTAAGGTCAAGATAACAGAATTCTTGTTACGTCTGTTTTCCGTGGAATCTATTTTTTTCTTCTGCATTCTTGTGTGTTCTTTTTTAAATCTACGTCTTCAGCATTAAATTCAATAAAAACATACTTTTGTTTATATTACACAAACTATTAAGCATGGGGAAAAAATATATATACTTCAACCATTTAAGTATGGTCACAAATATCTCAAAAGTAACCTGTCCAATTATCCAGACTTTTGCTTATCCAACTTGTCCTGATAAGTTCTGATAATAGGCACGCTCGTCAACTTGTCTAGAATTTCCTTATAAAACTTTAAGCATTTAATTTAATAAATGCATGATTTGTTTATTCTATCACTATACTTAAAATGATTAATTTGCATGAAAAAATTAATATTTTTCTTATTATTTTGTAGTGTATCACATCTCTGAAAAATAGTAGTACAGAATGTATATGAAGTAAATTTTTTGTCGATTATGTGTGCTGTTTACTGTTCAACTAATACAACAAAATTTCTATATTTATCACATTAAAAGGATATTTTCAAAATTATACCAATGATTTCTTTAACTATATAGAACTTCAAAAAAGGGAAAAGTGTGCATGTTGTAAAAGTGTAGTATGTACAAACATGTTTAAGTACTGTATATATATATAAGAAAATAATAAATATTTCTTTTATAATGTATTGATTCTTCAATAAAACTATTTCTTCATTTACAATATAAATGCATTATTGATATTAGGGAATCTAATATAATTTGTTGCAAAAGACATTCATTTACCTTTTCTTTAGTTTAGAATAAAGACGTAGAAGGGGAGGGAGGGCATTGCATTTTTTTTTTTTTTTTTTGCAATTCATTCAAAAAAAAAACTGCCTAATTTTAACTGAATTTTTAATTTTTATTTTACGCACAGAGGTTTAAACTTCCATTTCTATAGTAAATCTGTTAATGAAGAAAGGTAATTTTATTTTTCAATTATGTAAATTCTTACTTCAAATTTGTATATTTGAAAATTTTAAATCTTGAATTGGTTAACTTTCAAATTTCAAAATTTTTGAGTTTGTACTGCAGGAATGAAATACATTAAAATATAGACTTTATACTTTTAAAAATTTAAAATTAAAATTTACTTTTTGAGCAACAAAATAAGCAATTTAACATTTAAAAATAGCAAACAATTCTCATGCAGTAAAACACTTTACCAAAAGTTGGGATATAAATCCCAGCAAGGGCATAAATGTTACCAACTTGTGTAGCGCTTCGAATAATGTTCTAGTGGTTTGGATCTTGCTTTAAGCTATAAATAGGTATCCAACAATCCATAAGGACATTTTATGCTCTGCTTGTTTAACCAAATATAAGTACAAAAGTTTGTCAATCATTTCTGTTACAACCAAAGTACCAGTCTCGTGAAAATTACTTTTACATTGTAGGAAATTTGTTCTTTATTTATTTTTTATGAGAGGAAGATCTGCTTTAGTTTTTCAGGGAAAAGGAAAAAATACAGCTTTTTTTCTTTAAAAAAATTATTTGGGAATTTCTCGAAAATTTACTGACTAAATTCCAAAAATACTGATCAGTTTCACGCCTTGCGATCTAGTCCGGTTTCAGTTATTGCTACACAAAATGTAAAAAAAAAAAGTCTTATTATTACTAATTTCATTTATATTAAAATCCTTAAACAGCAATGCTATATTTAACATCCATCTGGTATAAATTTTATTTTGTATTAAACTAAAACCCCAATTTAATATTAAGTTATATGGGTAGTTTAGATATGAATTCAAAATAATTTATTTTTAAAACAAGTAAATCACAACGGCAGGCATTAAAGAAACTTGTGTTTATGTTATGCATAATGTTTGTTAATAATTCTTGCACCAAGGAAAAAGTATCTTCTTTGGACATGGTTTTTGTATTGAGAGTATAGCAGGAGAAAATATTTAACTGGAGGTCTAAAACTAATCTGAAATAAATTGATTAGATTCTTATAATTTAACCCATTAAGCACCAAGTCTCCCATGTTGGGAACCTGTGATTAAGATTTTTTTTTTCTACACAAATAATTAAGATAGATCTTTTTAAATTTTTTTTCATTGGATATTAAAGTGTCCAACTTTGTTAGTATTTTTTTCAAAACGTTTGAAATATGAATTATATTTTTTAAAATTATACAAATTTAAGGAAAATTGCATCTTTTTACTTCACTAGAAAAAAAATTTGCTAAAAATATCTAACCTGAGTTAGAGAGTTAAGAAACATTGAATAGGAAGAATGATTGATTTTTTACAAGTCAAAGCAAACAGGTTTCAAGAAAAGTAATTTAAACGGGTTTTATCAATTGTTTATTTAGAAAGGTCCCAGAATGGGAGACTTGGCGTATTCTGACTAGCAGAACAAGTCGCCACCTCTTTTGCATGAATGAACATTTCCCTCTCTTTTTTTGTTTGCTCTGGAATCTCTGGCCCCTTTTATTACTGAACATAGTACCCTCTCTTTTGTTGTTCAAGGTCAAGGTCAGTTGCTCTTATCAGACCAAGATGACATTCCATTCGTTCTCAAGAAAGTTAGACAAATATGGGACACATTCTTAGTCCGCATTCTTAGCTAGCTTTCAGGGAACGAGATTCACTTTCAAAAGATAAATTTCACCCCTTTTATTATCAAATAAAAATGCCAGTAAAGTTCTTGACTGTGCAGCAAGCCTTAGACTACATGGAAACGTTAGATTCTGACGAATTTTCAGCAGATGAGTGTGCAGTTATTTGTTTGCCACCACATCCTAGTAAAATAACAGATGAAGAAAATGTTAATGATTACTGTTTAGATGAAGTAAAACCAGCGGATGTTTGTGGAGAAGTAGAGCTAAATTTAAAACAGTCTGAAAATACTTCAAAGAAGAAAACTGTATCCAAAAAGAGGAAAAGGTGTCAAAAAAAAAATTATTTTTCAAGAGATGAAGATGACTTTAGCAAAAGTCAAAACCAACATGCAGAAGTCAAAAAAAATTGACACAAAGGAAAAAAATAAACAAGTTAAATGATGTTATTAACAAAAATGAATAAAAAGAACCCCAAAAGAAATTTTATGTTTGAAGAAAACAGACTATCTCCAATTCGGCTATTTTTAGAAGTACCTTCTTAAATAGCAGATAAAACTCCTTATGACTGTTCAAATTGTATTTTGATTGTGATATCATGAGTCTTATTTTAGAAGAAACTTTAAACTATGCCAAGCAAAACAATAATTAGGCATTTTCATTATCTGAAAAGTCATTGGAAGAATTTCTCGGCATTATATTATTTAGTGGATATCACTCCTTGCCTCAAGAAGATTTATATTGGAGCAACTCAGAAAGTTGTAATCTGCCTTTTATACATGCCATGAGTAGGCAAAGGTTTAGAGACATAAAGAAGTATCTTCATTTATCTAATAATAACCAAATTGATGGTTCGGACAAGTTAGCTAAAGTTAGGGGCTTCATTGAGATGTTTTGTAAAAAATTGCAGCAGTTCGGGACATTTTCTGAATCTTTAAGCATTCACAAGGAAATGATCCCTTACACAGGAAAATATTCCGCTAAAATGTACATGCGTGGAAAACCCATAAAATTTGGTTTTAAAATGTGGGTTCTTGCTTCTTCACAAGGTTATCCGCTCAATTTACAAGTTTATGTGGGCAGAAAAGCAGCGGCAGAAGACAAAACTCCCTTGAAACAAGGGTTGTTTTGCACTTAATTGAATGTGTTGAAAACAATAGGCAGCACAAAGTATATGTTGACAATTTTTTCAACTCTACCATTGCTTGAAGAGATAAGAAAACAGGAATTCCAACTGACCGGAACAGTGAAAGAAAATAGACTTCAGAACTGTCCCTACTTGAATATATTTAATATGCATTTAAGGTATCAGTAATTAACTTTTTTAATAATATAATAATAATTCTAACACTGCCGACATGATTTAACAACCATATAGAAAATAAACAATCGACTTCCAAAAGTATGGCGGAAGTGTCTATTTTACCCCCATTAGGCGCCAAGTCTCCCATTTTGGGACCCTATCATATCTTTTAATTAAATGAAGATTTTTTGGAAATTTAAACTACAGATAACTAGAGATGTACATTAAAGCACAAAACATGCAAAAATTAAAATTTTTTTCATGCCTTTCATATAGCGGTGTTTAATGGGTTAACAAACATATTTTGAAACAGGGTTAAAATAACCTTTTTTAAGACTATAACAGGAATAGTGGTTAGGAATGGCTTTTTTTTTTGTTGATTTCTACTTATGAGACTACTTTTCTGAAATGCTCAAGATATTTTCATTTTTGGCCACTTCAAACAAAAATAATTTGAATAAAAACCACATGTAGTGATTAAAATTTTACTGTTCCATTCAACTGCACTTATAGGGATGAATGGGATACTACTTTAAATTGAAGATATTGTCTAAGATATACTATTTTGTATTTGATATGCAGATGTGAAAGAATATGACAATAACAGCAATCTAACTGGAATATTTATGGCAAGTTAAGAAACTGACTCCATATTCTCATGTATAATTGGCAGTCCCAAAATAACTCCAAGTTTCACAGAACTTTTAAATTTATTAACAGTTTATTAATAAATACAGATGTGAAAAAAAATACCAAAAGAATATGACACTAACTGGAATTTGTTACTGGAACATTTATGGCAAGTTAAGAAAATGACTATAATATACAATCCCAAAATAACTCATTCACAAAACTTTTAAATTTATTAACAGCTCTGTAACAAAAAATAAATTTTTGAATTGAATTAAATTAAATTTTCTTTTAGTTAGCATAATTAAAATGAGAAAATATACTAAATTTCTATATACACTGAAGGGGAAAATTTGGGGATCCCTTTTAGTATTATCACTTGTGTCCCATGAGTGCACACCAGAACACGACTGCGGTACTAATTTTCTGAAAAATCAGTACAGCATAAAACATTTTATACGTATTTTCTGTACACGTATAAAATGTTGTAATTTAATTTCAATTTTAACAAACAACTATTTTTTTACAATAATTTTGTAAATTATTTTAAAAAACTCGAAGAATTGTCAAACAAAAAACTTCAACATTTTTCTAATTCAGAGAAACGGGCAATCTCCAATCTCTGGCTTTTTTGTGAGATGAAAACCCATATCCCTAAAAGCTGTCTTTACAGCCTAAGGAAGTATATGTTGAGTTATTGTTCAGGCTTTCAGTATTCAAAATGATTAACTCTTCAAAGACAGAAATTGAGAAAATTAATACAATGTCAATAAACTACAGTGAAACTCTGTTATAGCGTCATTCAAGGGACCGGGATATTTATGACGCAATAGGCAAGTGACGCTGTAAGCGATCACCATTACTATTGATTGGCGAATGAAGGGACTGCAATTTCTTGACGTTATAACAGAGTTGTCGCTATAAACGATGTCGTTATAACCAAGTTCAACTGTACTTATAAATCTAAAATAAGGAAAAGTGGAGTTAATCAATATGAACAACTAATTAATATTAAGTAGTTATTCATATAATTTTGAGCCAAATTAGTTTTTCTGAACGAAAGGAAACCCTATTGATTAAATTAAATTATTTAAAATAAACTTAATAAATTTTTGCATTAAAAAAAACATGATAAAAGAATGAATGTGAAAGGTTAAACCAAGGTGAAATATGAAAACAATACCCATTCATATTTTAATTTTGCAAGAAACATAAAAATTGTTCTAATTAATTAGATTTGTAAAGTTCAACTGCATTTTTATCCTACAAAGTTTGAATTTGAAATAGTTGATGCCCTTTTTTTAACAAGAAACCTTGATTATTTAAAGCATCTATAATGTCTTGAAATGCATCTCTATTTAGTCTATATTTTTTTGCAAGTTCACGCATTTCATGCGTTGTGAAGAAATCATCACCCTTAATAGCGGCTGCTTTGGTCAAGATTTTTATAAACCTTTTTGCCTGGGAACTTTTACTCATTCCCGAACCATGAATAGAACGATCAAAATCTATATTTCCATGTTCATCAGAAAATGTATCTTGCATACTATATTTCATTATTTCGATTACGTCTTCTGCGTCACTTGTGGTACAGTAATCTCGTAGCTCAACTTTAGCTCTGGCTTCTGTGAGACGAATCATTGATTCAAGTTGTCTAGTTGTTATGGGAGTGCTGCAGTTCAACTTATGCTGCTTTCTCATTTCTAAATAAAAGTCTTGGAGTATTTTACTAACATCTGGCATGAGTTTCGGTTGAGAAAATTTTCTTGCATATGAAATATATTTCTGAAGCAGGATAGGTGAAATTAAATTTGGTCGCTCATGATTTTGAAATTGCAATTTTTGGAGCAAACTACGTCTATCAGCTGAACCACTTAAAAGGGAAGTAAAAAAGTAAGAACTCACAGATATATTATCATTTACTTGTTTTCCTTCCTTTTGATATGCCATAACATGTTCGGTCATTTTATTATCTATTTCTTCATCTGGAATATCTTGCACAATAAACACTAGATCAAATCTAGAAAGTAATGATCCATTAATTTTTAAATTTTCTGAAACAGTTTTTGCTTTGTTATAATGGCCTCCAGTTGGGTTGGCAGCAGCTAGAATTGATGCTCTGGCAGGCAAAGTACAGACTACACCGCTTTTTGCCATACTAATTGTTTGTTGTTCCATTGCTTCTAACAAAGCAGCATGTTGGTTGGGCATTTTGTCAAACTCATCTATACAGCAGTGGCCTTGGTCACTGAGTACTAGTGCTCCAGCTTCTAAAGAGCTTTCCCCACCACCTTCTTTAATGATTGTAGCAGTCAATCCAGAAGAAGTTGTTGAATTACCACATACATAGACGCCACGAGGCGACACTGATGAGCTTGCTAAAAGCATCTGGCTTTTGCCTAACCCAGGATCACCAACAATTAAAATGTGAGAATTTTCACGAATGAAGAAATCACAATCTTTATCTTTGCTCTGTGATTTAACTCGTCCTCCAAACAAGCATAAAACTATCCCAGCTTTAATGAGTTCATGCCCATATATTCTGGGACAAAAAGATGCAACAACTAAACGAAACAAATTTTCCTCGGAGTGAATTTTCCGAATATTAGTCAAGTCTTCTGCATTAAATTGTAGGCTCTCAGCAGCAATATCAACACAATCAATATTTTTACCTTTTACACAGGTTACTGAATTGGCAGATAACTGAACAACATATGCACAAGCTTCTTTACTGAAAGAAGGTTTTCTTTCAGTCATATTGTTCACTGTTACAATGCCAGAAATTATGACTACATCTCCTGGCATACATGACTCGGTTAAATCATTCGTAAGTTCACATTCTATAGTTCTGGGAACTCTCCCACCTTCATTTTCATTACCATTTAGTTCTTGAAGTCTGATAGTTTTCCAAGGTATTGTTAGTGTGTTAGGAGATTGAAGTAACTGTTTATGTTTGGAGGAATAGCAATTTGCACCTTTGCATTTTCCAGGTGGATTAAAACAACCCTTTTCTTGGTGTATGATTTGAACCGTCTTACATTTATTGCATTCAAATGCTATATAAGTACACATGGGTTTTTCATCACTGACTCTAACGACTGTGCCCATTAAAGTTACAAATTTTCCATATTTATGAGATTTTAGGTCTTGAAAATGAAGAAAATTGCACAAGCCTATAAACCTAGGGTTTATTTTTCGGAGCTTACAAGCATTATCTCCGTCTTCAGCACATTCTTCTGAGCCACACAAATGATTTGAGTGTATTATTCGATCCATCGTAAGGCCAAATAGACCAGTGACAATATGTGGAACATCGGATAAGTCCTTTAAAAAATCTGGCCACACAGAAAGAAAACTATCGTCTTTCAATATATTATTCACATCAACTTTGAAATAACGGTTTTTGTTCACATCATGTAAATTTTTGTTACTGTAACTGGATAAATATCCTTCTACAGCGTTTAACTTTTTATCAAACATACCATTATCTTCACAATCTTCAGGCATATATACTTTCCAATCATCATTGGGATTGATTGTTTTTTTCTTCGAAGATGTAGCAGCAGAAATATATATCCTACTTTTATGTTTGAATTTTGATGCCTTCTTTCCTTTTATTTTGTCAGGTTTATCCATTTTGAAATGGAAACTGCCTGTCAAATTTTGGAATGTTTGGAATTCCCACCACAAACAATGAAAAGTATTGCCAAATAATTCATTAAAACTTACTTTAACACCAAAAACATTCCGATAAAGTGTATACCTAAAAAAATGATAGATGTCAATGAAAAGCAAATTTCATGCGATAAACATATTGATTTGTACTAAAAGCATTGTTCCAGAAAATTTAAAAGTCATGCTTTTGAAGGTTTTTTTTCCTGAAGGCGAAGGCCCTATCCCAGAGGGCCATTTGTTTTGTTTACATTCTATCGAGAGAGTGCTGTGAGTGTTTTAGCGACGAATGTGGTATTTAATGCGAAAATTTTGAACAAGGATGCACAGAATAAGATTGTATTCCCGCAGTTTGAAAAAACTCGTACCGCAGGTTCAATTTTTTACCTTACTTTCTTATGTTTCTAAATAAAAATTCTATTTTATTAATATTATAATATACGTAGATTTTTGCTTTTACAGAAATGTTTAGTGTGGTTTCACAATTTATAAAGCTACGACGTTAGCGACGAACCCTGATAAAAATCCACTGTGGCAATTGATTTAAAATAGTTTTCATTAAAAACATATACTAAAATAGCTAAAGGAGCTCCCCCTCAAACCCCTCCCCCTTTAACAATATATGTGATCCAATAAACTCAAATTTATACTATAAAATGTTATACTGCTGTATTGGAAAAGGTACTTTTGCATTTTTCTGGCGCAAGTGATAGTGACCAAAAAAATGATACAACCAATGCCAAATGAAATATGCATGTAAAATTTTTTGCTCACACTCAATTTTCCTCCCCATGTGCTCAATATAGAAGCTCTTTGCACCCCTTTGTGTAATTTTAGGGGGAGGGGGAAGCTAACAAAATGATCTTATTCTAATGTTTGATTGGCACTTTTTCATTATTTAAAGTTTTGAAGTATTTATGTGTAATAGAAAGTTTTGTGATAGCTGCAACATACTCCAGTGTTTCTTACAACTTTAAGAAATTTTTATAATTATGCTTCTTGCTAAATAAAAGTTCATTAAAATTTCGGCACGAGTAAGCCCCAGATTGTCATCTGTGTGCACCCATGTATTATAGGAGTAAAAAAAAAGAATGTCTGGTATTAAAGATTATTTTTAGGGAATGTTTCTTATTCTAATGTTAGAGACACGCTTTATGATGATTTAACTCAGGGACACGTTATAGCTTTTGAACGCAAGTTAATAGGTGTTTATCTTATCGCTTTCTTTGTAAGATATGTGTAAATCTTTGTAAAATTCACTGTTATAATTCTGAAAACAGTAATTTCGGATTGAGGGTATCAAAGTTTTAAGGTGCAGATTGAAATTATTGAATTTTTAAAATAAAGATATTTTTTAATGGCAGTCATTAATTAAATGTTTTTAATAACTATAACAGGTTTTGACATTTACCTACATAATGGCAAAATTTTATTGAAAATTTTTAGTACTAATGGCTATGGGGGGGGGGGGGGAGGGCTTCCCTTTTGATCACCCATGCATGCATGCTACTGTTACTAAACAATCCATTAACGAGTGATTATATTCAAATTAATAATTCAATTCATTATATCACCAAAATGTTAAAAGGAGATTTAATGTGATTAACATTTAAAAATTTTTTTAGCATTATTTAAAAACCAATTATGCAACTGACCTTCAGATGCCTGAAGCATGGACTACTGCAGCAAAGAAAGTTCTTAAGGGAAAGGATCCACTGGAAGTTTTAGCTTGGCACACTGCAGAGGTACATAAACTTTTACTTATTTGGGATTTAAGAATTTTTTAAATTTGAAATGACATGCATAATTTGGAGCCTTAAATTGAGATGTTCATTTGGAGGGGTTAATATTTTGTAATCATAAGAAAATGACATTATCATTAACATTGGCAAATGGTTCTCCTCTCCAATAACAAATACAGTTGTGGTAAAATGCAAATGCAGTAAGAAAAGCAATAGAAGTCTTAACATGTTGATTCAAACAAAATATTACATGCTTAATATGATAACAAAATAAAAGTTAAAGAATAGCACTTTTACCTTTATCACTATATGTAATTGAAAAAAGTTGCGCTGTTCATCAAGGCCGTATCCAGGAATTTTTCTGGGGGGGGGGGGGGGGGGGAACTGACTTTGATACATTTATGTTAAGAAAAGGTTCAGGAAGGAATATATGCTACATTGCGAAAAATATTTCCAGGGACCCGTGGGCCCTGGATACGGCCATGCAATTCATGAAGAAAAAAATAGTTTGTATGTCTTTAGTATTTAGAGGGTAAAGATTTTGTACAGTGCTTTTTTTTCCACGTGTTTGAGTAGTAATTGTGTTTCTATGTATTAATGTGTTTCTATGTATTAATGTGTCTCTGTGTATTAATGTGTGTAATATGTTTCTGTGTATTAATGTGTGTAATATGTTCCTATGTATCTTTAAATGTATGTGTTTTTTATTTCATCTTCATTTTTATTTGATCTTGTTTTTAACATTTTGTTTTATTTTATTGTCTTTTATTATTTAACTTCAGTGGTTTTTTTATCAGTTATCATTTTTCTTGTATCCATTACGACTTAAATTTAACTTTATCTTGCAACCACCCACTCATATGCAATATAGTACCTCTTTGCCAAACACGTTAAGTTCATATTCTTAGGAATGTAAGTCCCTCTGTCATCCCTTATCTACCCTATGCTGGTGAAGTCATTGCATGACAGGTACAGTACAGGGTAGCCACAGGCATAAATAAATAAATAAGTAATTGTGTTTCAAAACTTTAATGCATGTAAGTGACCTAACTTTCAGAGAGAAATTAGTAACTTTTTGACACAAACAATGGTTTGTTTTTTGTTGGTATCATATTTAAAAGAATAATGAGGGAAGGTAATGAGCATGTTTAAAATTTGTGCTATTTTAATTCTCATGCAGGAAAAGGTTTCATTATAGCAATTTTTGTAAATGGTTCGATTTTTCTTGGAGCTTACAATTTCTGTTAGCTGCTGTTTTTATTCCATATTAATAACATTGAAATTTTGATTTAAAACTTCTTGTATGCTTATAAAATCATTTTTTATCATTGTAATAGCTCAGCGCCTTTTTTATATTTTAGTCTTCTATAAAAGTCCATTCTATTCTAAGAGTAAAACTTCTAGTGTTCTCTTCTTTGAGATTTAAAATCTGATTGAAAATTGTGTCATTAACTACTGTTTATAAAGTTAACTAGTTAAATGAAAATCTATAACTAGATTATAAATTATGGTTTATTTTAAGTGAAAATGAAAGTAGGTAGTTTTTTTCTTTTGAAATGATGTATGTATATATTATTTGTAACTAAACTATATTTAAATTGTTTTTATTTTAGGGAATAACTGTTAAACCTTTATATACAAAAGAAGATACTAAAGATGTTCCGGATGAACTGCCAGGAATATTTCCATACACTCGTGGACCATATCCTACTATGTATTCCCAAAGACCATGGACTATACGTCAGGTATTTTTTATGTTAAATAAATAATTTTTATTGCTGTTAGTTGTCATTAGGTTAGAAAAACATTTCTTTTCTTCCACCGTAATAGAAAGCAATTGATCCAAATTAACGGTTGTCAACTCTTTACTATTCTCTCTCTTTAGCAATATGAATGATCTCCCCCAACTTTAAATACAAAAGAATAATGCTTATAACCCACCCCCGCAAAAAAAAAAAAAAAATCCTAAAAGCACACACCTTGGACTTTGCGAACGTAACAGCGCCCTTCTCCTCAACCCATCATCTGCTAAGGGTAGCTACACATTACACCAACACCAATGGGGCTGGGTTACCACAGGAAATAAAACTTATCACCAAACAAAAATCATTACAAATTGGAGCTAAAATGCAACTTTCTGAGGCTGCATTTATTTGTATTCCAATTACATATGAAAATTCAGTGATGAAGTTTGGTGGCATTGCATTACACAATAGAATTTTTGATTAGTCTAGAAGGGAAAAGTTAATAGAGTGTTGAAGTAAGTTTTGACAACCTGTTTTGAATTTTAAGAAAGCTGCTTAAGTGTTTGACTCAAACCAAGTGCTCATCCTGAACATGGATGATGATAATGTAGTATTTAAAAGCATTTTAGGAATGGGTGTTCAATAACACTTGAGTATATGAGATATAAAAATTTTCAAAACAGTGTTTAATTTCAGATTTAATCAAATTCTAGAAACTAGAGAAAGTTTCAGGGATATTTCCAAGACTTACATGAAATGTGAGGCAACTACTCTTGAGATTACAAAATTCTGTATACTGTGAAACAGGCTGTCACATTTTACAAAACAAAAACAAAATTTAAAGGCAGTTTCAATTTCTTGTCTAATCTGAATTTACTTTGAAAATCTTTTTTTTAAAAATCTCCATGATCATCATGGAAGTATATTAATTTAGAATATGATTTTTCCGCAATTAATTGTTACTTGTACTAATCAAAACAAGGAAGAAAATAAATGTTTAAATAAAAGTTGATGTCAATTTTTGTTTTATAAGCAGTTTTTTGCTCATATGCAAGCTGTTCACATAATTTTTGTCAAATGGGGCATTTGTAGTGCGTAATTTTAGTAAATTGCCACTTAATTAAAAAAATATTCACATAATTAATTAGGTCTCAATTATAACATTGTTTCTCCCACATTCCAATGTAATGTATCAAAATGAAATTTGTTCTCAGTAAGTGTTTTTGGATTGAATTATGTCTTTGTTTAATTAGTGATGAAAAACATTTTATTTATAACTTTTTCGATATGTTTTGTGTTAAAAAAAAAAAAATCCTGTCCTTTTGTTCTGTAGTATGCTGGTTTCAGTACTGTAGAAGAGAGCAATGCTTTTTATAAAGAGAATATCAAAATGGGTCAGCAAGGTCTTTCAGTTGCATTTGATTTAGCTACACATTGTGGATATGATTCTGACAATAGTAGAGTAACTGGTGATGTTGGTATGGCTGGTGTTGCTGTGGATTCTGCTGAAGACATGAAAGCTCTGTTTGATGGTATACCACTGGATAAGATTTCTGTGTCAATGACCATGAATGGTGCTGTCATTCCAGTTTTAGCAATGTTTATTGTTGCTGGAGAAGAGCAGGTAAATATATATATATATATTGTTTAGGGAATGAAATATAGTTTACAAAAGTTGTGAGTAATAATCTTTTTACTAATTTTAGGGTGTCAAAAAGGAATTACTCTCTGGAACTATTCAGAACGATATCTTAAAGGAATTTATGGTGCGTAATACATATATATATCCTCCTGATCATTCAATGAGAATTATTGGAGATATATTTGCCTATGTTTCGAAAGTAAGTTTAGTTTCTTTATATAATATTCTTTTGAACAGTTCTAGATATGTTGTTAGGTATGAAATTTGAAAATATCATCTCTCACACAATAACGTCTTTCTACTTTTGATGAAAACTTTTATGTTTTTGTATAAAATACCATTTGCACATTATAGTTTTAGATATTTGTAAACCCGCTTCTCGTGATTTTTTAAAAATGAACATTTTTTTTTTTTTGCATCTGGGTTCTTGAAAATTGGGAAAATTTGATAGTGTTTGAAAATTATGAATTTTATGATGACTTGATGTGTTTCGATCAAGATCTTGATCAAAAATTGATCATTCTTGCATCTTGAGCAATTCCTGTAGCACTTGGATATTCCATGACAATAGACCTAAAGTAAGAGACAACTATTGATGAGCTGAAAGAATGCCTACCCAATTTTCTATCTCTCTCTATATTGTTTTTTAAATCTTTTCTTGATTTTTAAGATTTTAAAAAGCCAGTGTTCAGTATTGTGACTTAAGAGTGTAGAAGCTAGTGATGAGTCCAATATTGCAACCAGAAAGAGGTCTATATCCCCCCAAACAGATTTTGCTGTTAAAAGAGATTTGTAACTGAAGCGAAGTTCATCAAACATATCATAGGATTGTCTTCCAGTTTCAGGGTTCAATCAAATGATGTCTCGGATACGGATGTAACTCTCCAACTCATAGTGCTCAACCAAAAGATGCCTCTGATCTAACTATCCTCCTGCTCTCAGAACTCGATCAACTTAATGCCTCACATGTAACTTAAGCTGCTAAACCCTTAAGATTAATTATAAAGAATATCAAAGACAAGTTTTGCTTCATGAAGGCAGCCCTGACAGATGGGATCAACAATAACTTTTGACAGTGCCGACAATGATCCATAAGACATTTAATAACCCTTCTGAGTCTGTTTCTGTTGAGCTAGAGTAAGTTTTTATGTTTGCTTAGTCACAGTCCAAGTTTTCAAATTCTTCTGGGCTCTTGGAGCAGTGCCAGTTAAGACTTAAGATACACAAAACATTCAAACCAACTATGACGTAAAGAATTTTTTTACAAAGAGCTAGTGAATCAAACAATAAAAAAGGAAAGACACATAACACCAATTTATGTTTTTATTTTCCTTTTTGTGTTTAGTGAAGTTTTTGAAACCGTTCTGCAGAAGTTCAGTTCTTGTAATGTGTTACCTATTTAAAATTTTATAGTGTAGGAACTCTTAAAATTTATTGTCTATAAACTGTTGTATTTTTAATCAAGTCTATTCATGACTAACTATCATATAATTTCTTTTATATAGAACATGCCTAAATTCAATTCCATTTCAATATCAGGCTATCATATCCAAGAGGCTGGTGCAAATGCTGTACTTGAACTGGCTTTTACTATTGCTGATGGCTTGGAATATGCAAGAACAGGTTCCATGTTTTAAAATTTGCTTACTTTCAATTGCAATGAAAAAATGAAAATAATTAAAATTTGGCACAACAGCAAACATTAGTTACTTGTATTATAAAAGAAATCATTTTAATTTGAAAAGCGTGTTAATTGTAAACAATGCCAATTAGTAGTAATATAAGTCTTTTATCTATCTTGAAGAAGTTTAAGGTCTTAATGGTTCATTATGATATTTTATTTTCATTCAAAAATATTGCATGATGCATATCAGAATAATGATTCTGGATTGTACGTTTAGAAAATTTACCGTGTTTGAAATTGTTTTGGCTTGTAAGTTAATGTTGTATGGTATTTAGATTTAAAAAATGATAATAATTCAATACTTTTGAACTGTAAGGACTTCTCAAAGTTATTCTTTGATTAAAAGGTAAAAAGAAAAAAAAAAGTTTTTCATTTTACCTTTCTCTTTTTTTTTAAAGATTTTGACACATGGTCTCATTTTTTGGGGTTTTCACAAGTTTGCTACCTTACTTTAATATTAATAAGAAATATAGAGCAGAATGAAACAAGACTGCTTTTTAAGCTTTAAAAGGAAAACAATAATTGATAATCTAATGTATATTTTTAAATTTTGGTTTTCATGTAGCACTTGAATATTCACAGGCCTCAAAGCTGGTTTGACCATTGATGAGTTTGCTCCCCGTTTGTCTTTTTTCTGGGGCATTGGAATGAATTTTTACATGGTATGTTTTATTCGACTCTTTGAAAGGTGTAAAAGATGTCTCAAACTAATTTTTATATAAAAAAAGAAAATATGTATTAAAAAAAATGCTTTAATTCTCTATAGATTCCTTTTTCCTTTTTCTTTTTCTAGTATTTTGTATCAAAATATTTTTCAGTTAAAAATTGGTTCAAGAAAAGAAATTCATCTAGGCGTGTAAATAAAATTAATTTAATTTACAGCTTCTCCCTTTTTCTTTGAGGGTAGTACACTTCTTGCATTTAAAAATGAATTTATTTGGTGGAGAGTACTCTTCCCAAAGCCCTAGAAAGTTACCTCTCAATCAGAAGTGGTTCAGTGGTTTATTTGAGGGTGTCAGCTTTAGGACAAGTTACCTTATGTATAAAAAGGTACAAACGTTAGTAACAAATTGTGACCTAAAGGGAGAAAGAAAGAAAAGAAAAAAAACCATTTACATTTATGTTTATTATTCTACATTTACATATTTTAATTATAAAAATCCTCAAAAATTTTGTTCTTTCAAAGGAAATAGCAAAAATGAGAGCTGCTCGTCGATTGTGGGCCCAACTGATAAAAGAGAAATTTAATCCTAAAGATAAGAAATCCTTGATGCTGAGAACTCATTGTCAAACTTCTGGATGGTCATTAACTGAACAGGTGCTTTTTTAAAAATATTTTGATAGTGTCAAACTGTATTATTATTTATTCATTTAAGAATATTTAAATTTAAATGTAAATGGTGGATTGTGCATAATTTCGTTTAAATACTACTACTTGGTGCATTTGGAACTGTCGATTATTTTAATCAAAGTATTAATCATTATTTTTGAAATCTAAGCAAAAAAAAAAATGTGCATAAAAACTCAGTTTTATAAACTTATCTTAAAATAAGAAATTTTATAAATGTTGATTTCTTTTTTTTAAATAACTAATTTCTGCATGAAAAATTTTATCTATGAAACATTTTAATTAAAACACAATGTGCCTCATTATTCTCATTATTAAATTTCTTAGGAACTCAACTGAGTAAAAAAATCTGCTATACCCCAAAAATATAAATTAATGTTACTGAAATATTATTATTAACTTTCTAGTAGTGCTTTTAGTACCTAATTCAAGCTTTAATGCTATAAAGAAAAAAAAATAGTATGAGTTTTGATCCCTTAATATTCTTGAATTAAAATGCATTTTTGGAATATTTACTACTAGTTACGCATTAGAACTTAAAATGAGAATTTATAATTTGTTATTATTTGAACTTCTGTAAGAGTTCTTCCATCCTTTTTGAAAGGTCATTTACGTAACTTGAAGCACTTTTTCTTTTCTTAGCATAAAATAAACATTGTGTAAGAAAATGATGCAGCCTTGCTTAACAGTCAGCCATTTTTACTGCATATTACCAGGGGTGCATTGGTATCAATACACCAAATTTCTATCCAGTACTAATAGCAGGGGGGCCGTGGTAGCCTAATGGTTAGCACGTCGGACTTCCACCTGGAAGGTCGCACGTTCGATACCCTGAAGACCACCATGTATACTTGGGGATATGTGCATGTAAAATCCGTAGACCCCGCAACCTCCCCCCCGTGCGTAAGCAATCCTAAGGGCTCGCCTAACAGGTAGGGGTCTGGTGGAGAAAAGCACTAATAACAGGGCTGCAAAAAAGCCGGCTTTTTTAAAAAAAAGGCCAGGCCGGCCGGCTTTTATTAAAAAAGACCGGTCTTTTTTAAAAAAAGGCCGGTCTTTATTGGCCTTTTTCAATTACACAGGATTTTATTTACTATTTGCACCTATACTATGTCTATTTATGTTGCTACTGTTAATTTATGTAAAATGAAGCTCAAATATTTCTTTTAATGGAGTTAATTTAAAATTAGATTTAGAATTACTTTGTTACACAACCTGAATACATTTTACAATACTGATTACCATTTTCGTGTTTGTGCGCTTAATTTCATGAGACTCTCTCATTAAACTCTTGCCTAATATAGCTATACAGAATCAATTTTTTTCAACACAAAAGGAGAAGAAAATTAAATCTAGGTTGGGAGAGGAATCAAATTTGGTTTCTTCTATAGTCGCGCACAATACCTTATCTTAATACATATGAAAAGCTATCCTATTACAGATTCAAGTACATACTTCTCGCTTAAAATTGATATTTTAATGTTAAGAACTGCAATAAAGAACTATGTTCATTAATTTTTTTCTATCATATATTTTACACTACAAGCAAAAAGTCTTTTGCTCAAGGCGAGAAGAGTAGGAAAAACAGTGATTTGAAGTATCTTCCTTTCCTTTAACAAAATATTACTTACATAACCCTAATTAGCTAAACTAGTGTTTACCTACAGCACTACTCATGGAAAAAATTTAAAAGAAGTCATCTGTGGTGAGTAGTTGGCTTGCTTTTATATAAGGAATTTTTTTTTATACATAGCAGTAAAATTTTAAGATCAATATCATTCTAGTACAATTTAATGTTGACTAGCTGGTCTGCTTCAAGATGGGCATCTTTTATTTTATGCAATTTATTTGACAAATAGCTTTGGATCAGAGAACTAGTTAATTCAGTGGCACGACAGCCCATTGGGGGCCTTGGCCTACTGTACCCATCCCAGCTTTCGAGACCGAGGGCCCTGTGGTGCAGGTTCAGATATTTCGGTCAAGTGGTCGGCATGACACTGAATCACCAGTGTTAGTTCTCAAGCATGCTCTGTCCTCATTTTATCGACCCCACTGAATTGTTGAAAGGCTGAGTCAACCCTGCCCAGCCCGGGAATCGAATCTGGGACCTGTGGCATGGTAGCACAAAGGCTACCACTCAGCTACTGGGCCTCTTTTAGAGAACTAGTTAAGGTTCTGAAAAAAGTAACAAAAAATAAAGGTGCTTTAAAATATAGGTACAAAAGATTATTAGTTAAAGACTAAGGCAAAGGATTGGTAATATTTAGTTCATATAGCAGTGTCAAATGAACTTTTGAATTCTTAGCAAAAATCTTTGAAAATAAATCGTTATAATAAATTTTCATTCTTATTTCAAGTATTGTGCTATTGCAGTAATAGTTTAATTGTATAAATGATATAAATATAATTTTTTGTTTAATACTTTTTGTAAAGAAAATGTAAACATTTTTTTTAATAAAAGCCGGCCTTTTTTAAGCGGTTTAAACAAAAAAAAAGCCGGCCGGCTTTTTTTGGCCCGGCTAAAATCCAGCAGCCCTGACTAATAGCGCAAGGCCGTGGTAGCCTAGCGGTTAGAACGTCAAATTTCCACCTGGAAGGTCGCAGTTTTGATATCCGTTAAAGACCCACCATGTATACTTGGGGATACGTGCATGTAAAATCTGTGGACCCGGCTACCTCACCCCGTGCGCAAGCAATCGTAAGGCCTCGGCTAACAGGTAGGGGTCTGGTAGAGAAAGGAAAAGTACCAGTAGCGCAGCCAGAAATCTGCTCTGTGGGGGTGGACCTGACATTTGTTCCGAGGAGTAACGCAATATTGAAATATGAAATATGTTGAAGAAACAAACTTGCATTTGAAAGTTGATATGGTACGTACGTCATGCTTTGGGGTTCTTGCACCCCAAAGGGGGACATGTTGACAAAAAATTGTCATCTTCTGGGGGAGGGGGGGACGTGACCCCATGGTCCCTCCGCGCTGTGCCACTGTCCAGTACTGCTTTTGTTTTTAATATTTTCCTTTCACGACCCTGTTTTTATTAAATTTTTGCCCTAATTTTCACTTTAATGTTAAATATTTTATTAAGCATGTACTTTTTTCATTTATATATACACTTGTTTGACAGTTTATCTAATTGTCTAGTAAAATATGAACGACTAATTTTTTCTTCTGTTTCCAAAAAGAAAAAAAAGATCTTCAGCCTTGGTGGCCATTTTTAGCTGTGCAAATCCTGTGCTTAGAAGCCACTCTCTATAGTCTGCCGATACTGAAGAAGGTGTATGCATTATTGAAAAATACTATCCACCTGATCCTTCAGCCATTAAAATTGAACAGAGCTCAATATCATTGACTCAAGACTAAACTATTTCTTACTGTGATTCTAGTACTTTTCTCCACCAGACCCCAACCTCTTAGCCGTAGCCTTAGGTTGTGATTCTAGTACTGGAAAATTCATATTGCTGCACTGTGAAATAAATTTAATGTCTTTTTAAAATTTAACCAAACAATACATACACAATACTTCATTTGGATGTTTTGCATCTAGAAGCTCCCTGTCACATTGAAAAAGGGATTCCAAGCAATCCCGAAACATATGTCTGCATTTTATTGCTCATTTGTGCTTTAAATTAACGTGTAATTATATTTTTATTATTGTTTACTTGCACAAAATTAAATTATTTTTATCAAACAATACATACTTTTCTCCACTGAATATTTTTACACATTTGCACAAATAATATATTAAATTAATGATCACTTAATATGTTAATAAATAAATAATAAATTTGATTAGCAAATGAAATGAGCAAAGTTATTTGGAGTTTTAACTTTAATAATATTGCAAATAGTATTGTTTTGAGATCTTCTCTAAAATTGTTTCATATGCATATCAATGGCAAAGAGCATGAATAAAAAGATTAAAAAAAGACTTCATGGAAAACTAAAAAGGATTTTCTTCATAAATCTATTGTAATTTTGTTTTCCTTTTAAATACTAATTTTTCATTCTTTCAGGATCCTTATAACAACATTATAAGAACTGCAGTTGAAGCCATGGCTGCTGTGTTTGGTGGAACTCAATCACTACATACAAATTCTTTTGATGAAGCATTAGCTTTACCAACAAAGTTTAGTGCCAGGATTGCTCGAAATACTCAAATTATTTTACAAGAAGAAACTGGAATTCCACATGTAATGTATAGAATTCCTCTGAATCTTTGTGTAGCTATTTAATTTAGTTAATTTTTCAACCATAACTTACTTATTTGTTAATAAGTACGTTTGATTGAGCAGTACACATTTACAAGAAAGAATTTCAAGTAACCAAAACATGCACATATTATATTCATTGCAAATTTAAGGCAAGCAGTTTTGGATTTGTTAATATGTGCATAGATTATCAATGTAACTAAATATGTGGAAGCAGTTTTCATTGCAAATTTGTGCCAAACAATGTTGGATTTGTTAATGTTCATAGAAAAGTGTTGGCTATAAAAGGGAATGAGGTGAAAAACTGAAATTATTAAATCAATGAAATGTGTTTTCATGTTTAAAATGTAAAGGTATCTATTACTTATGCGCATTTAATTTTCTATTTTTAAATCCAACGGTTTCATAATTTAATTCATATTTTATTAATAAATATGAATTATTTTTAAAGAATATTTTTATTGTAATCATTCATAAATCGAATAAACAGAATTGGTACTGTAAGATTTATTTGCCTAACTAGATCAGTTGTTTTTAAAAATGATTTGAAACAAATTTGATAAAAAAAAGATCATTTTCTGTATACTAGTTTTGTTATGCGAATAAACTAATAATTTTTATCTTATAGGTTATAGATCCATGGGGAGGATCCTATATGATGGAATCTTTGACTAATGATATTTATGAAGAAGCAAAAAAAGTCATAGAAGAGGTACATTTTTCAAAAAAAAACAATGCACACGCGACACAACTATTGAAATTGGCCCTCCAGCTGATATTTAATCTTTTCCAACCCATCACAAAAGTGTCCCTATCCCCATCTTGTTCTTGTATAAAAATTGTAATATTCTATACATTTGAAGGGTCCACTGGAAAAACGACCTAAGTCACATACTACATTTTGAAATTTGCTTTATGTTTTATTCAATTATTTTATAACATAAATGTTAATTTTAACTATACGGGCCTACTTTTCCGTAACACCCAAATTCAAATTTATAATACATAATTTATATTCATTTACAATACATAATTTATAATAAAACATAAAGCAAAGTTCAAAAAGTAGTATGTGACTTAGGTCGTTTTTCCAGTGGACCCTTCATTTTTAAAAAAGGTTTCATTGTAATGTGTTTAATATGTTTGCATAATTTTGAATAGTCTCCTTCATCTGTTCAGCGATGAATCTATACCACTCACAGGCTACTGTGTCGGCCTAGGAGGCATCATATATGCTATTTCAAACTACTTTCACTTGCTTATCAGTTATTTGTTCAATTTTATAAATTAGATTTTTTTTGTTGATAAAATCACTTTGCATTTTTCACTTTTTATTGTCAATATCATATCTATTTATCCCCTTCAGAGCTCTCTAAATATTGGCTGAACATCTTATATTTCAGTTCTTACCATACTTTTCTAAATATTCAAGTTTTAAAGCATCAACTGAAAACTTAACATAGTTGCATGCATGACATTCAATGGGGTCGGCTTGTGTAGTTTTAACTAAACTTTATTTTCAAATCTAATATACCTCCTACCAATAAAGGAACTCTTCCATATGAAGCAATGTAGACAATCTGTATACAGAGGAAAAAATTGTGTATCAGTAAATCTTAGATGTATGGTAACAAAACTCTAGGAACAAAACCAGCACAATTAGATAAAAATTAAATGGGTGCAAGACTCGTTATAGATCACCATGCTTATTAAAAGTCCATCAGAATGTGAGTATAATCAAGGTAACAGTAATTTTTGCATAAAATTATAACAATGCTTATCTACAACAGGACTTTTTTTTGGACAATAACTTGTGAGAAATGCATGAAAAAAAGTGCAAGAATTATACTTGATAAATTTATTGTCATGCAAATGTGAGAATCAACATATGCAAGTCATGTGAAGTCTTAGAATATGGATTGAATTGAAGTACTGCATTTCATTCACCGATTTGCATTTCACTTATGCATTTATAGAATATCTGCTGTAATCAAATGGTTGCTACTAACAAATTTCTGACCTTTTCTTATTATTTTTACTTATTTTCTTGAGACAACATTTGGCATGTTTGATAATTAAACATAAAAAAAAACATACATGCATGGTGCATGAAATGTAAAAATGTATGCTAACAATATACAGTAGAGTCGCGGTTATCCAAGCCCTGACCAACCGAGTTCCGGGTTAACCGAGGTACATTGGTCCATGAAAAAAAACGCCGTACGCGAGGGCCTTTTTTTTTTTTGCGCCCCTATCGATGACGCCGTTTCTGACGTCAGTTGCTTTTTCATTTTACTAGTGAACAGTTTGTTTATGGTTTGTTTATTTTCTTTTGTACTGCACTGTATTTGTAATGTGATGAGTACTAAACAAAAACAATCTTTCGTGTCCTTGGAGACTACATTACAAGCCATCAACAGACTTGATAAAGGAGAGAATTAAAAAAGTGGCTTCAGATTTAGGTATGAGGGAATCATCATTTCATAATATGTACAGTAAAGACCCTTTTTCACATCTTTAACTGACGTTTTCATTCCTATTTCCCCCATTTATGCACGTTTCCCTCTCGATTTGGATATAGTCTGTGTTATCCGAGTTTTCAATTATCCGAGATACCCTCGGTCCACATTTCCTTGGATAACCGAGGCTCTACTGTACATGTTATTATGTTCACCCCCACTCTTAGGCTGTAAAATCAAAATTGTGATACATTATTAAGTAACACAAACTGCCAGTGTCATTGACTACTGTTTTTATAATTTATTTTAAATAGGATGGAAAATTGAAGTGTTGAATCTGACTTTTTCTTTCTATTTCAAAAATCAAAGTACATGAACTATATTTTTCAATTAAAAATAGATTGAAGAAATGGGTGGTATGGCTAAGGCAGTTATCAGTGGAATGCCTAAACTTCGAATTGAAGAATGTGCTGCTAAAAGACAAGCGCGTATTGACAGTGGAAAAGGTAATGTAGAAGTGTTTTAGTTTATGCAATAAGTATTTTAATAATGCACTCTCTTTTTATGTGCTACTAATGTTATTTTCTCTTATCATAGAAGTCATTGTTGGTGTTAATAAATATCAGAAAGATAAAGAAGATCCCATTGATGTTTTGATAATAGACAACTCAAAAGTACGCACTCTACAAATTGATAAATTAACCAAGATCAAATCTACTCGAAATACTGAACAGGTAAAGTTAGTTTTTTGAACTTTAATTTGTATTTCTAAAAATAAAAAAAAGGTGAAATGGACAAAATGTTTGAAATTTGTAGTGATCGTATGAGATGCAAAATTAAAATAGTTTTTGCTTTTTATGTTTTTAATATTTTCTTCTTTGAATGTTTGTGATTTTAAAATGAACTATTTTACTATTGATATCGCAATTTATTCTCGTGCTACCTTTATTAATATATTTTATCTCAGCATTTAATGCTTCACAATATTTTTATATTTAAGAAATATTATTGAAAATTCAGGTAAAGAAAGCATTGTCCGCAATTACGGAATGTGCTAAAAGTGGAAATGGCAATTTACTGGAACTTGCTGTTGAAGCTGCCGAAGCCAGAGCAACTGTCGGTGAAATAACTCAAGCAATGGAAGTGGTAATACTTTTAACTTGTATTGAATATGGTATCATTTTGACATGTTTCATATGAAATTTAAAAGAATTTTATTAAATTTTTAATTTTATTTTGGTTGATATTTTTTAAAGATATTAACTGAATTTTTTTAAAAAAAGTTTCCTCTTCTTCCAGTGTTTCTAATAATTATTTAAAGAATTTTTAATACTACGTATTTTTTCTTATTTATTAACATTCAGCCTTACCCAAATTATGTTATGGATATATATTCTTAATTTTTTTTTGACATTCTAACTTTAGCAAATTTTTAATGGCAAATTCTTATTAACCCACTTCACATTTTTATTATTGTTGATATCAAAGCTGAAATTATACTTGCACAGCTATGTCATTGCTGCAAAGGAACCTATTTATCCTTTGTTATTATGAACTTATGAATTGTTGCAAACCAGGTGAAGATATCAAGTGCTTGGTTAGAGACTCATTGTTTGATTATTTAGTATTTAGTTAATAGCTAAATATAACACTTCTTTGTAAAGCACTTTATCTTGAAACTTTTGTATGCTTAAAATAGTCTTTTCTCATAGAATGTTCTTCTAATATAGATTTTCGGACGTCATATAGCTGCTGATAGATTAGTATCTGGAGCATATAAAACAGAATATGGCGAATCTGCAGAAATAGAAGCAGTGCGAGAAAGAGTAGAGGTAAATGTTTAGATTTGATGTATAAAAAAAGAAAAAAAAACCACACACACACATCGATATGAAATTTTTAGTAGTACATGTATTGTTAACCATTCATACTTCAAACCTATATCTAGAGACAGTTTTAAGTTATAATTCTCAGCTATTTTGGAGACACATCTTTATTTCTTTGCAATTAAGCATGTATTTGTCTATGCAATATTTGAGCTTTATTTTTGCTATTTTAATTCATCTAAGAGCTAGTTTCTTTGTTTGGCAGAACCATCTTATCTGCAAGATAAAAACAAATGCAGATAATGAGGATCATTTGGAAGTATTTGCTGCATTCTTCAGCATGCAGATTATTTATTTGAAACATTAACTTGATTTTATTAATCAATTTGACTATTATAAGAATTAGGAGGTGACAATTGTTTGGGGGGGGGGGGGGAGAGTTAAGCAATGTGTATAAGTTGGAGTGTACCTAATAGATAGATTGTGGTGCATAATTTTTGAATTATTAAATGACAGTATAAAAAAGGGGCTACTTCAATTCTCGTAAAAGTCGGGAGCTGCTTCATATGAAAACGCACTTCTGCCTCATATGCAAGTTCATATGCCCAATTCAAAGAAAATCATTATCAGATAGTTATAAAATATCCATGTAGGTTAATTGTGTAGCTGAAGATTTTTTTAAAATTTGCTTTCGATGATGTGTTGACACTTTTAATGGACCATTATTTAAATTTATATCTTGAAAATGATAAATTTCCATAGTAGTTGTGTTAAAGCATGCATTAATCAAAAATTATATATTTTTCAAAGAATCAACAATTTGTTGTACAGTAATTAAAACCACACTTTTCAAAGCTGCATTAATGGAAGGTTTACTTAACACAGTATCATAAAAAGGCATTAAGCATGTGTGAAATCAGTGTAGCTAATATGTATTACCAAAAGTGTGTGAAAAACTTTTTACTGCTAAAAAATAATGATAGAATAATGCTTTATTCAGAATTTTTGTTCTGAATAATGCATTTCAGTGTTAAAAGGAACCAATTTTTCAATGCAGAAAAAGGGGTTCCTTTTAACCTCATAACATGCTTATATGCATGTGGCAATATTTTTGTAAATTTGCTTTAAATAACAATGATTTTCTTTTAATATATTACATGTAGTTATAGCTCCATACTAACTGTATGCACTCAGTGTAATAAGTTGTACATTGTAATAAGTTAACCATTTAGCATTTAAGTAGCCACAAAATTCAAATCAACTGAGATTTCCCTTCAATGGCTTGTTTCCTCAATATAAAAGGTAAGAACATAAAATGTTTCTAAACGTTGATCTACAAAAAAAAAAAAAAAAAATGTAGCAACAGCTGGTTTAAACTTATTGTCAAGAAGAAAAAACACACTTAAGAATGTCAGAATGTGTGAACTAAAATCCAAAGTCAAAGCTACTCAACATGAAAATCATGTCTTAGTTAACAATCCAGAGCTAATACTCATCATTTTTGTTCCAGCACATCAAAATCATAAATTCTAAAGCGTGAATCAAAGGAATGTAAGTGGAAAAAAGAAAGATTTTGAGTAAAATGAAGGCAAAATTTAAATCACCGGAGATTTCATCAACTGTGGCTACCACTAATGTGTCCGGCCATAAAATAGATTGGTGTTTCTTGTATTATACGTACTAGTTATCTCTAAACTTTTACTTTCCTTACATTATTTTGTTTTTAGGGGCCACAAATTAATGTTCTCTTTAATTCTTGTAGTTGTATTTATGAAAGGAGTTGGGTAAAAAAATATATGTATCCTTGCTCTCTATAGCAGTCAAGGTGATTATTCTCAATCTTATTAACTGACAAAAACAAGGAGAGTGAAACAAAGTGAAATGATTACTAATTCTTATATGTTTGAAAAATTAGATAGAATCAATGATTTAAATCTCTATTTAGATGCCCAATAATAGTATTTGCTCTCAAGTGCATAAATGTAATTTTAGGACATCCCTTAAAAAATTATATTAAAACACTTAATTGTTGCTAAGTATATTTTGATTAGCATGACTATTTATACTCCTTTATTAAGAACAATCATTTTTAATTTGGAAATTAAAATATTTTTATTTAAAAAAAGTATAGTCTAAAAAAAGATTAGTAAAAATAATATAATTCTGTGTATAATTTAATCATTGAACTGTCTAAGAAACTAAAAGCCTAACATTGGAGATATGTAGTATTTAATCAGTGCATCCATTACTCTTTGACTATAATGAAAGCTAATATTACATTTATTAAAAAATAAATTATACACGATACATATCTTTACATATAGGCATTTTTACAAGAGGAAGGGCGAAGACCTCGTGTTCTTGTTGCTAAAATGGGACAAGATGGACATGATCGAGGAGCAAAAGTCATTGCTACAGGATTTGCAGATTTAGGATTCGACATAGATGTTGGGCCGCTCTTCCGGGTAAGAAAATAGCTTTTTACAAATGTAAATACGGAGAATGCAGTTTAATGTGATCATACCAGGATGAAAATGATTTAATCAGATTAAGCCTCTGGCTGCATGTGTGTATACCATGATTTCTATGGACAGCACAAATAAAAGAAAACTCACAACTTTACTCTAAATTCGCGTTTCTTTAAAATCCCCATCGCCTCCATGAATGGGAAAAGAGCAGTTAGCATAGTTAAATAGACTGGAAAAATTCATTGCCGGGAAAACTACGGGTTTCGCAAATTGTGCTACATCTGCGTTGCCTGTGGAAATCGCGGGATACGCAACCAGAGGATTAACTGAGTGATTATATTATAAGTGATAAAAGATGAATTGTGGAAAAATCATAGTTTTATACATTAATGAATAAAGACACTGTTGAGTTCTGCAGACAACATTAAGTTACGTGCACTTGAAATGAAGTGAATGCACTCATTAAATAAATATATATATATCATGGTTTGTGCTATCATGATTTCCTATAGTTTTTATGAAGCAATCATTTATGTTTGGCGCCATCTTTTTTATAAGTAGTATTTTTATAGAAGTGGGGGGGAGGGGGGGGGATTTGGATAACATTAACTGTGATCACATAAAATCATCATTGTACATAATTTATGTTTAGAGTATAAGAAATGTTTTGTTTTTAACTTCTGATCTATTGTGAGATGAATACAATTATTTTCTGAACAAAAATTGTGCTTAAAAATCATTGTCCAAACATTTTATTTAAAATATAATCAGTATAATGCCATATATGAAAGCACTTGACAATTTTAACGTAGTAACATTGAGTAGTATTGAGAATTGGATGTTGTAAAAGCATATAAACATATTCAATATGAAGTATTAATAAATTAATTAACAATATTAGTTAATGTGATACAATTTTATTTTTTTAATTTATCGTTTTCAACAAAAAACACATACATTATACCACTTAATTTCGACAAAATTCAGCCAGGCAAAAGGTGTGCTAATGCCTAGCTTATAAAACAAATTTCTAATAAGATATCTATTAATTAAAACTATTTTTTAAAATTATTACTTAAGAATTGAATTTATTTGTACTATTGATTTTGGAGATGCAATTATACGTTGAGCCCAAATAAAAAGTACAATTCTGAATTGTTCATGTAGTATATAACAAATTAACTGAATATGTGAAGCCATGTATTAATACTTGGAAGTGATTATTAGAGCACAAATTTTATGAAAATATTACTTCTAAATCAAAAGATTTTGTTTGTCATTATACAGTATTTAAAATTTGTATTTAGACTCCGGATGAAGTAGCTCAACAAGCTGTAGATGCGGATGTTCATGCTGTAGGTGTAAGCAGTTTAGCAGCAGCACATAGAACTCTTGTTCCAGAGTTAGCAAAAGCGCTGAAAGCTCTGAATCGGAAGTAAAGCATTTTGCAACATATTTTATCATTATTAAAGCCATGTTGTGTGTATTTTAATGCTTATAATTATTTTTTATACTTTAGTGACATTCTGATTTTTGTGGGTGGTGTTATCCCACCACAAGATTATGACTTTCTGTATCAAGCTGGAGCGGCTGCTGTATTTGGCCCAGGTAATTTTTTTAAACTGCATAACTTTAAATTTTTTTCACCTACATTAACTACAAAATTACTGCACAAAATGTGTTTACTATTTTCTATATACTTACCCTTTTTGAGAATTGTCTTATGGCACCATAACTTCTCCCTTTGATAACTAATTTAGAGTAGAAATAGTTTTAAGCTATTTTAAATTAAAGGATTAAAATCTTAAGTTTCCTTATAGTGTAAGAGCTAACAATTTTGTGAAAAAATGTATTTTAAAATAGCTGTCTTTGGATATTTTCTTTTTTTTTGAATTTGGATAAGGTTGTGTAGCGTTGCAGAGAGCCAAGATTGGTTGCTTTTGCTGCTGCACACTTCATTTGCACAGGTGAAAATCGAGCGGTTTGAAATCATTTTACGACAAAAAATTTTTTTTTTATGTCCATTTGAGAAACATAAATTTATTTATCAGACAGTTGTCATCATGCCAGATGCAGTTTTTTTTTTTTTGAAAAACCATTTAAATTGTTTGTAATTTTAATATGATATAGCTCTATACTCAAAGAATATAATAAGAAGCCAAACAAATATTCAGTCGTCTAATTAGGAGCTACACGAACCTTGCATAGAATAGGTGAGTTAGAAGAGTTCGGAAACTGAAACCTCGAACAAACGCATAGTCGTAGAAAGAAATCTTCAAAAGCTAAGAATATTTTTCATAATTTACTAAGTCCTTCAGCAATATAAATTAAAGTTTGGTAGGTTAAAGTTTGGTAAATTAAAGTTTTGGTTATGTGGTTGAACTGCACTGATGCAATTCTGAAATGTTTTAATTCTGTACTCAAGGAATGTAATAATTTTGCCAGACAAACTTTGGTATGGTCAATTTATGCTATATTCTTTGATTACATAATTACATAAATCTCAAAAAGGTTTAAAATGATATTTTTCTTTTAAACTGCGTCTGAAGCGATATTAACAAGGACAAAACTGTCTTGGCAGTACCGAACGCATTGCATCCTTATCCAAATTCAATAAGTAAAAGGAGATACCCAAAAATCAGACATTTTATCAATTTGTTCATGAAAACATTACTAGCTCTCAGATTATTAAGCAGACAAATTGATTGGAATTGTAGAATATATTTTTAGAACTTTTAGGACTATCTGAAAACTAAAGAGTGACTGAAATTATTTCCAGGTACAAAGATACCTACTTGTGCAATGAAGGTAGTGGAACTGATTTCCAAATCTACTCAGGATAAAGAAAGGCAAAGAGTAAAGTAAAATTGCAAACCATATATATAACAACTTGAATCTCATGTTTGTTGTTAAGATCTGAAGATTATGTATATAAGAAAAGTTATTTTTGTTAATAAAATTTAATGAATTTTATTGTAGGTCGTTAGTTTTTAGCTTTGAAATGTAAGTATTCACTTTGGAACTCTCTGAAAGTAACCTTATGAAAAGTAATTTTAATTAATGTCATTCTATGTCAAATCAATACAGGCTCAAAATCTCTGCCAAGATGCTCTTGAAATTTGGTATAGTTATACTATTGGTGTAGACTTGGGGAAAATAATAAATTTCACTGAAATATGTGATTGTTTTTGATCTACAGAGCTTCAAAATTCCCAAAAATAGGGCCAAAAACATCATTCTGTGGGTCGGAAGGCACTTCTCATGGTGTCATCACATACGTTCTAATTTTAAAATTAAAAACTTTATAACATAGAAAAATATGGCCTTTTTCTTTATACTAAATACAATTTTGAATTATTTTGTGATAAATTTAAATATCTGGGCCAAATTTTGAGAAAATCTGAGGTGATGAAGTTTAAATGCTGTGTTGAATTGATATGGATTGTTAATTAGGAAAGCTTCTAGAGTAATTTTAAATATGCCATTTTCTGTTTATGGTCCCATTTTTAAGAACTTTGCAGTTCTATAAATCAAAAATGAGTGCGCATATCACAGTAAAATTTTACATTTTTCCAAGTCCTATACAGTTGCCCGCCTCTATTAAAATCACTGGTTAATAAAATCAGCCGCTTATTAAAATCAAATCTCCAGAAACATAATCAAATCAATAGGAAAGCATTATAAAATCGCTGCTTATTAAAATCAAAGTTCAAGACAAGCCTAGTCGAAAATTTGTTCTTGTTTCTACTTCTTTCTACAAATAAAAGGGACTGTAATAGCCTTCTACCCCTGACACATCACCTGGGGTAACAGACTTTGGTATTGTGCAAAAAATTCAAAGAACAAAGAGCTCTGAAAATGACTCGTCAGAAGAAGGCGAAACGATCGTTTACAAACCACGGCCTACACAGCAAGCATTAGATGTTTTGCGCCAAACTTTAGAACAAAAAGGGGAGAGGGGAGGATAAAGAACAGTATAGAAAGTTTTATGCATTTTCAAACTCTAGAAAAGTTGATAAAAGAATCGGCAAAACAAAGCACAATCACGAAAAACTTGAAACATTAAAAAAATGTAAAATTTATGCATCTCTTATTATTTTTAAATTTAATTTAAGATAACTGATTTTTTTATTTTAATTAGTTCTATTTAATTACTGATATTAAAACATTCGTAAAGAATAATATTTAATACTGAGCAATCAGTACATCCACAGTAATTTATAAAAAAATATTATTTTATGGAATCGTCGGTTATTAAAATCAGCCGCTTAATAAAATCAAAATGTGATTTTATTAAGTGGCGTGCACTGTACCAGTAATATATCCATGACAATTTTCAAAAAAATTCACGAAGGTAGGATTTTGAGCTTGTATTGATTTGACTTGGAATGACCCATAATACTCCTTTGCAGTCTGCACAAAATTATAAATTGCAAAATTTGAAAAAACTGCTTAATAGTGCATTAACATTTTCTCACCATACACAAAATTGCTTTAAGATGAAAATAAAAATAAAAAGTTAATGGAAAAAAAAAACCTATTAGTGTCGTTATGGGATAACTTTTTTCCCATAACAAATAAATTGGGGTATAAAATTAAACATTCGTTGTATTAAAATATGAATAGAATAAATAATAAACATCAATAATGCACAAGTCATCAAAACCTTATAGTAGGTAGCTATTTCAAAGTTGCAGTGAAGCTCTTCATCAGTGCAAAAACTCAACACATAGCAAAGTTGTAAATGAACTCTGAGTTCATTCACATTTTTGCTGTTGTGCATTGCGAGTTTTGAACCTGATGAAAGGGCTCCACTGTAGCCTAGGAATAGCCATTTACTGTCGTTTTTCTTGGCGATTTGTGCTTTATTTATGTTGATTATTCATCTTATTTAAATAACCTTCCCATAACCCTTTTACATGATGTTGAAATTTTTTTCTAATGAAAAGATGACTGAAATGCCAAAGCATTTTTACCACATAGCATTTCTTAAATAATAACAATAAAACTTCAAATTTAAAATTCAATGACTTTTATGTTTCAAAAACTTATTATACCAATTATACAAACTAATAAAGACAACACCTGTATAAGAATAGATTAGGGAAATTTGAATAGATATCACACTAGAAATAAACATTCAAAATTATTTAAGCAACTTAAAAATCAATTAAGGACACCTGAGAGCAGGAAATGCAAGTGTTTGCTCAGATTTGCTATGTAAGCAGACATTATTAGCTTACAGAAGGAAAAAGTTTGTTTCTTGCTTAGTTAAGGCCACATTAACTTGAAAAACTCGAAAGAAAAGTTTAAGTTTTTGCAGAAATACATCAGCGAGAATGAGTAAAGATCTTTGAAAATGAAAATGAAGATGATAGTTTTCCAAAAAGGCACACAAGTAAATGCAAACATTAAAAGCATAGAGAAACATGGAAAATCTACAGTATATCACACGTTTAATAAAATTATGTAACTTTGGTATAGCCACAACACTTTGCAATAATTTATCACAAAATATCAGAAATCATGAAGACGAGGCCCAAAACGCATACTTAACAAGAAAAGATGTTTTAGCACTTTTCTGGAGCATCCGAAGTAGACTTAATATTTTCTGAGGCAGAGATTGGAATCTCACTTTCCACTTGGGAGGTATTTCCATTTAAGATAGCTGAATGTGGTTGCTGCTTTATCGTTGCATTTTGTTCATCTGATTTATCACCTGAATTCCATCCTGCCATTTCTGCAGAAATTCGTTTTTCTAATTCTTCTTCCTAAAATAAATAAATGAATTCTGCTAAATATATGTTTGATTAAAAAATCTTGTTTATGTTGCTATACATGGTGGTGGTTGATAATTGAAATTAATAATTAGGTGTTTTTTCAAAATCAAAGATACAATACATGCATTATACAAATAAATTTTAACCAAAAAAAAAATCATCATCATTCTTTCCTAATTACATAAGCATTACATAGATTTTCATAACTTATTTTTGCACAAGTTAGCACAGTGATGCAACCATAATTTTCTCCTGGAGGGAGGAGGGTGTTTTGCCATGGGCAGGTCAACGGCCGTATTTACACAAAATGAGTTTTTCAGATATTTGAAGTAATGCATTTTTGACTTTGCACAAACATCAGTAAAACCACTAGAATTTTAAGTAAGGTGATTTTATGAGTTAACAGTAAAATATTTTTGGGTAGTAGGTTTTAGCTCGATTTTGCATTCCTGTAGAGCAGTGGTTCCCAAAGTTGACTGGGTCATAACATTCTCTGAATTCTGTTACGTCATTATCATATCAATATTATGCGTCATTTTTCAATGGAGAAAATATCTAGAAAGTTTCTTAGCGATTAGTATACATGGAAACTGAAACTAAAAAGTAGGGCAATATATCCTTAAATCCCTTGAAGCATCAACCAAATTCATTTTCATACATAAAGCTAATTTTGTCTTTGCTTTCACGTAATTCATTTGCGGCAACATTTAGCCAGGAGCCAAACACCAAAATAATTTGATAGGTAGCCAAATATGGCAAACCTTCTCTCATCTTACTGGGTTGCTAAACTTAGGAGCACAACTCAAGATGTGCAATCAGAGAATATAAGCTTTGAATTTCCTCTCGGTGTGTTTTGTTTGACTAAAGCTGCAATCAAGAAATGCAAGAGCTTTTGTAACCAATATGTTAGGTACGAATTGGCGTACTACAAAAAGGGTGGCATAATCTAGGGGGCAGAAATTCATCCTGGAAATTAAGAAAATTGTAGATATGCATATAATATTTTATTTAACTTTTCAATAAATTTATTCTTGCGTTTTCCTTGGGGCTCTTGTGCACATTTAGACAAGCTGCCACTGATAAGAAGTATACTTTCGTCTATACATCCCACACACAGAGAGCAAGACATTGCTTTTTTACATAAATAAAAGTTAGTTTACTGAACAAAAACTATTCCGAAAATGTCCTAAGTATAAAAAATTGCTTACTTCCTTTGCCATTTTTTCATATTGATCTATTTCATACTGAAATTTTGGGGTAGTAATTCCAAAAAACCAGGCTAGGTGTTCACCCAGGTAATCACAAACTATTAAAGGAAGGAGAGAAATAGAAACTATTATTTTAAGAAACGAAAAACCTGATCGTTACTTTGTACACCTCAGATTTTTTAAAAATGTTAAAAAACATTTCCCATTCATGAAGAAGATTATTTTGGGACCACAGGTATTCTGTTTTTTAGAGTGAGACATTATATAAATCATTTCAGTACTTTAAAATATGATATTATAGTCTCTTCTTACGTCCTACAAATCAAAAAGGCGAGTAAAATGACATTCAGAACAAATCTAGCAAGGCAATAAGACTTTTATATTCAATAATATTTTATAGGAAAATATTTCTTTCAAAGAACAATCATTTTCATTTTTAATATTTTTTAAGCTTGTATAAATGAATTAAATAAGTTTGTATAAATAAATATTCTGTTCTTACAACTTACAGGGGGGACAAAATTACTCAAACATCAATCAGGCCAATATATATATCGGTAGAGAGCATCCGTATATTATCTCTATTAGATGGTCTGCTCTAAGGTAAAAGCAATTCAAGTTATGTTTATGCGTTATAGAGCAGACATCTTTCTTTATTTAGTTGAATTATTATCTAAATCAATAAAATTATCATCTATATTATATAACTTTCCTTAAATCTATAAAAAATAAGTTCATACAGAATGCTCTTTTATTTTTAAATGAAAAAAATATGCACCAAAGAAGCACTTTTGTGTTTAATCCAGGGCCTTCCCAGAGCATCTTCAGGTTCATTTTTGGACCCTTCCCAAAATTCCAATTAATCAAAACGAATCCTTCACAAAGTTCTAGGAAATCAGAATGGACCCTTCACAAATTCCAAACTACCACATCGTACATTCTACAGAATTATTTATTAAAGAAGTGGCAAAAAATAATAAAACTTTTTATCACTATGTTTAAATTTTGAATTTTAGAAAAATTATTTGATTTTGCACAAAAATCTTTTTAAAATTCACAAAAAATGGACCCTGGTTTAACCCCATGGTAGTAAACCCACTGTTCATTAAAAAAAATTCAAACAAGGTGAAGAAAAATTGTTTATGTGACAAGTAAATAAAATATGCATTTTAATATGTACAAAGAATGTATGAAATGAACAAACCTGCCAAAGTTCGGGATCCTAACAACCACACCAGGTAGCCAAAATATGGTACCCATGAGAGAGTTTTCTAAAATGTAAAGTAATAAATTTATTGCACAAGACCACTAAATTGTTTGCAAACATTCTGATAACATCATCAGCAGTAATAAATATTTTTTTGATTTAAATCAGAGTATTTTTTCAAATTATAAAATAATTTTAAACTGATATTTTGAGGAAATTACAAAGCAGTTTTGCATTATAACAGTATAATTATACACAAAAAAGTACATAAATATGTAACTTTAATACTTTTTTCATCATCTGATGTAATTAAAAGCGGTAATTATTGGGTATAGGCAAATAATGTAAATTTATACTAGACATATTTAAAAGATTTTAAAACTCTTTCTGCAATTCATTTATTCAAGTACACAATTATGAAATTCACATTAAAAATATCATTTGTAGTAAAATATTTAATTTTTTATCTGTTAAGTAATTTAAGTAAGAAAACAAGTTCAGCTGCTGTTTCAGAACCAGTTAAATGCTTCAAACGTTAAAAACATTTAATTCCTGCTAATTTTTATTGCAATGAACATTTGAATTCTTTCTTTTAGCTCTTAAATAGCAATGCACTCTTTTGATTGTAATTACAGATCTTCACTTTTCAGACATATAGACTTGCTTTTTCTGTTCCAATGCAAAAAATAATTACACAAAAAAAGAGGTGCCCGAATGTGACATTTAGGGTGGTAATGGGTCAGGAGGTGTCAATCACTCTGTGGTTATTAGAATATAGAGCATTTATACACATGAGTTTCTCTTGTGCACTATGTATTGAATTATATAGAATTTTAATACCTCACTTGATTTAATTTATAATGAATTTTTTAATACCTCACTCGACTATTACCTCCCAGCTATGCGTGAGGAGATAGAGCAACATAGATAGATAGATACGTTTGTTTACTCTCGGATTTTAATCTTTATATATATGTTACCGTTAAAATATGAAATCCGTTATTTTATAGAATACCTAGTTATTCCATGAAATAACTAATCATGTCCGTTAAAGTGTAAAACTCTCTTGTATTTCATAGTTTAACTAGTTATTTCATAGAATAACAATCTGCAGCCTGTTAAAGTGTAAAATAATCTATATCATATATCTCGCACGACAAAAACATTTGCCTCTGTGGGGTTTACCGTTTTTCCAAGAGGCAACTATTAGGCGACTTTTTTTTTGCATCTTTTGAAATTCTTTTATTCAAATGCACCAAAAAATATTTTTGAGAAAAAAATTTTCTTTTATTTCACGGAAAATTGTGCCATAATTTTTCAAACTTTCATCTTGGCCCAAGCGACTGCCTACACTTCATATTGACCTTGAAGCAATTGCCAATGAAGCGGACACTGCTGCCAATGATAGGGGTTAGTTTGCGTTTTTCATGGGTGATTTGGTAGTCAACACAGAAGCTGTGTTGTGTGCATGCGATATGCGCCTTGTCTCTTTATTTTTCTGTAACCCTTACCTTTTCTCTCGAACACTGGCAACCAATGGCAGTGGTGCTCGACCACAATACCCACGGTGTTGCACAGCGAAGGATTGCAACGATATGTCCGAAGCACCCAATCATCATAGACAGACATGTGTTTTTTTCTGTATTTTTGGAAAGTAAGAATTTCGTTTCCACTACAATCCCTTCTTTCTTTTCAATGAAAAGTTTTGAAAGTAGCCTAGCCTGCCAACTTTTACAAACTTCGAGTAAAATTTACACATTTTTTCTGTTTTTCGCTCTTTAAAGGCTTGGTCTTGATTTTTTACGCGTTTCGAATTACGATTGCATAGGCTTCGGAAAAACTTTCTAGTGCTCATTTACTATCAGATTCTGCATCTTGGAGCTCAATAACTTTGAACTTACCATAATTTTTAATCTTTGTTACATTTCAACTTCTGTAGTACAAACTTGCACGGGTGTCATTTTGTCACGCCCACTTGAAAAATTCGGCCGAGAATAATATAATTTGTGTCAAAATTCTTGTAAGTTTTAGTGATCATACAAGTTAATTACAAGAATTAAATATTTCAGCCTAGTTAATAATCTAGTTTTAAAAAATATCTTTTCCAAAAAATATTTTTTTTTCTTTGCCATGTAATTTCAAATTGATTTTTTCAAATTTTTGATTATCTCTAGCAATTGTCTGTTGGGTGATTTTTCCAATATTATAAAATGATTGTTAAATTTGTGAAAAAAAGTAAACTTAATGTTTTTGATATTGTCTCCTCTTGGTCTTAGAATTTCATTAATCAAGTAGCTCAATATTATACACGTATCTAAATAAGAGATCAGCTATTGTGTGTTTAAATCTCAAGTATGTTTATTTTCTATTAATAACCTTGCTCTTCTCTCTCATATTGCAATCTTTTTTTTTTTACTTCACTCCTTATTCATTGATATTTTTAATCTTTGGTAGATATGAAATTAAAAAGTTAATACTCGGAAACGTGTTTATTTCATATAAAAATGCAATTGCTTTTTTATAAAATACTGTATTCATAGCAACTCTTTGTGTAGAAATATAAGATCCGAATGTAATAAGTAAGTACCCATCACTGAACAAGTTAATTAAGACTTGTTTGTCATTGAGCCGTGGCTACTATTTAGGCTACTATTTTCGTGCTTTTATGCTACTAAAGCAACTATTTTTATTCCATTTCTTCTGTGGCAACCCTGCAGAGGAAAAGGTAATGCCAAATCTATTTTAGCTATCATCATAAAAATAACCGAAGAAGGATTTTTCCAATTGGGCACAAGAAACGGCCGCATTAAACAATTATATTCCCGATTCCAGTTCAGTGTCTGCAAACAAAAATTAATTAAAATTGAAGAAGCACCAGATGAAGAAATATCGCTCCGGTCGCTTACTACAGCTCAAAGTTTAGGTACTGGTCAGGGAATGTTCGAGTGTAAAACCCAGTGTGTCAACACAAAAACGTTTTTGTTTTATAAATAATGTTCTTTGTAATTCCAAGTGTCATTTTAGTAATCCTTGTTGTAACAAATGATTTTATGGTACGTTTCCATAAATACCATTTATATGCTGCATAAATTAGATAAATTAACTCTTTTTCATTTTAATTGTCTATCATTAGTTTATTTATAGAATACCTAGTTATTTCATTTTAGATAAATTGTTTATTTTACACTTTAACTGTCTCTCATTAGTTAATTTATAGAATACCTAGTTATTTCATAGAATAACTAGTTAAAGTGTCAAATTAATAACATATTACACACTTTAGCGGTAACATATATAATACGACTGTACGTTTCTAAATAGCATAAAAACTTTCGGCCCACTAGAGGGATTTTAGAGCTTTTTGCACCAATAAATAGAGTGATTTATGAGGAAGGTTTAGGTACATAATTTGTGTAAATTGGCTGAAATATAACGGAGATATAATTAAAAAACCTCATATTTAAAACCAGTTTCATTGTACATTTCTTTTTCGATTATTACCATTTTGAGTTACTTTGGCCCAAATGTGTATAAAAGAAATATTTATCAATTTCTTTATAACGCAATTTTTATATTAGATAAATTAATGAAAGGCGAACATGGCACACATGCATGCTCAAAAATTATCATACGATGCTAAAATGATTCAATAAGTTGTTCCTTGGATCAACAGTGAATTTCAAATGATATGTGAGTAGCGATTTTATTTTGTCTTGATAAAGGTTTATTTTATTACAAGAAAAAATGTCTTGCTTAAAGAAAACTCAGAAATATGATTTACTAACATGTGAAGAGTTAGATGTTTATGTTCCCCCAAATACTAAAGTGTTTAGGCTTTATGAAATTGATTAAAGAGCATTAATGAAATAATAGCCGCCAAGTTTTTCGCCAAACTCCTAGACAAAATGAAAATTTCAATCAAGCATCCAATTCATATAGGTACTAAAAGGGAAGCGAATTTGAATGTCATTGAGCCAAAATAGATTTTAGTGAATGTAAGCAGCATAAGGGCTGATGTAATACTTTAACTAGAGCTATTGCTTAATTTCTATAGCCAAACGGGCTTTTCTGTTAGATTACGGATTAAAAGTATTTTAACTATTCAGATTTTATTTACCAGTAGTGAACTCTCGTTACTATATATATATATTTAAAATTTCTGAATATTCCTCAAACGGGGCAACGCCGGGTACTTCATCTAGTATTAATATATAAGATTTTGAAGCAAGGTCTATTAATTATAATATATTTCATAAAATTGAGAATGGTATTAGAGAAAAAGCATACTTAGACTCACTATGTATTGTAATAACTCCTGCTAGAGGAGGTTCCACAATATTGTCAAAGAACAGATCTGTACTATGTATTATAACACAAGTCGTGTTTACCATATCAAAACTTTTACATGGAAATATTGTGCATAAATACATTTTGTAGTTTCAAGCATGCTTTTGGGGCAACACTAAAAAAAATTCTTCCGAACAACGATTTGGAAAAAAAGTCTTAAATACGCAATTTTTTTATAATCCAAATATTTAGAGTGCACAAATAAAGGACGGTTATTTAACAACATTAAATTGTGATGTTTATGCAACTCTTTATTGGAATACTACTTAACTCGCTAGCACATGAATGAAAATAATGATTAAAAATACAATTCAAAGATAAATTCTCAAAATGAAACACTTACCGGATCAATTAGAGGTTGAGTATCAGTAACAGCATCAACATCGCATTCTTCTTCTGAACTGTATTCTTCAAGGACACCATCACTAAAATATACGAGCCTTTTCGGTAGTTTTTTACGCTGAACTTCCTCAAGATTTATTTCGGTAAAAGTCCCTTGTTTAGTGACAGAGGAGGAATTTTCCTACCAAAAAAGAAAAAAAAAAGTCATAAATATAAAGAACTGAACTAAATAAGTTATTAAATTTTAATAAAAACTTACGATAGTCATGATGAAAAGAAGTTTCCCAGATACTATAGCACAAAATGTAGTCTACTTTCGCTCATATCCTATAGCTAATAACGCATATTTCACCTGTGAATTCTATAATTTTAATAAAATTGTTTACAATTCTACACTGTTGCCTTGTAACAAGCACGCGGTTACAGCTATTCGTACTTACAGTTAATATATTTTCCATTGGACCATGGAAACCGAGCGAAGCATTGGAATTTTTTCCTAATGTCACGTGGTATAGTTTTATGCAGGAATAATCTCTACGAAGTTCACCTTTAGTCCTCCCATTTCACAATATTTCTCGTGGAGACAAGATTTCATGAAAATTTCTCATTTTTCCCAAAAATTATTGCATCATATTCGGATAATTGTTTCTCCACTGTAATACTGCAGTGTTTAGATAGTGTGTCGAGACTGAGACAAAAGAGTGATTCCGATGGACAGCGTTCATGTGTTCCCCGGCCCCGCTGCATAGTTATTAGTATGAAAAGTACGAATAAAAGACCATTTTATTCACAATATCCGAGGGTTTTAAGTGATACATTTTTCCTATTTCGATGTAATTCTCTTTTAAAAAGAAACTATTACAGCTAATTATTAAAAAATATTCAATGCTTTTTGATAAGTTCAAATAAATAAATAAATAATAATTTCTGGTTTCAACCTTTTTTATTAACAACCACTGTTTTAACTTTTTCGGATTTTTAATTATATATATATATATATATATATTAATAAGAGTGTACTGCACTAGCACGAATGGCGCCCTGAGGCAAAAAACTTTTTCCCGCCCCTACTATATATTATGAAGGAATAGAGATTTAAAATGATCGATACAAAATTTAATTATACATATTTTAACTTTCAAAAAGCTAAAGGAAAACAATCGCGGATCAGAATGGACTGAATAAGGGAAAATAAAAAACAGAAAAAGGAATAAATTGCGTTTTGCTCGTCATAAAATAGATAGGTTTGACTACCACTAACTTTGACCTCCAGCTGGGGCGGCTATCAGAGGCGTAGCTATTGATAACAATAGCTACGCCTTTGATAGCGCTGACAGCGCCCGGGGACAACTGAGGATTTTGCCCCCCCCCCTCTGCCCCTGGAGGACTAGGGGTGCCCCTAATGGGAATTTTAAAAACTTTCATGCTCCCTAAATGATAAATAGCTCTAAAAAGCAGCCTTTTTAACTTTCATTTTTATTAGAGACCATTCACTTCTAAGGGAAAAATGGAGCACTGGCTTCGCAAAATTATTTGCCCGATTTCCCACGCACTCCAGTTCTACATTGGTCATTCCCTGCCCGATATGATTTGAGGTGCTCCTACTTTTTTGTCGAACAAATTCACACCTCCTCAGTTCAAATAATTTTCTTTTCGCATAAAAAAAAATAATAATTAACATTAATTTGGCGCCCCTTGACGCTGCGCCCGGGGACAGCCGTCCCTTCTTGCCCCCACCTAGCTACGCCTCTGGCGGCTATTGAGTTGGAGAGTTAACCAATTCTACTGTTCAATTAGAGTACAATTTAATTACTTAGAAAAATCATTGTTAGAGCATTCGGAAGTTGTGGCATTCTTAATATAGAAAGCTCATCCACCACGGCAAGGTGGTACAAGGTTGAGAAAAATCGGTTTTTAACTGTCCAGAGGCCAAAAACCGCATAAAAAGCAAACGTAATATCGGTTTTTAATTTTTTTGAGATAAAAACTTGTTTTTTACTTATAAAGATGCATTCAATATTTATGGCCAATGCGCCCCTAAGAACGACGCGCCCTGAGGCGGGCGCCTCACCGCCTCAGCCTAGCGCCGGCCCTGCGTATATATATATTTGCATATAAGTAGAATCATATGGTAACAAAGTAACTCAAACTGTAAAAAGGCCCACGAGGCAGCACACTTTTAAACAGTTGTGAAATAAATTAATGAAACGTAAAAAATATAATTTAAACAAAATTAAAATTAGTGGGTATGCAAAAAATAAAGATATATAAATTTTAAACATTGAACGTGGCAAATCACAAATGCACGAATATTAAAATTCGAATAGTAAAAATGAAAAAAGCCTGCCTCTTCATCAGTGGGAGGGAGCAGGAAGTATATATCCCAACAAAACATTGATGTGAAAAAAGGGCCAAGTTCGATAGAACAAAAACGGCCTTCGGAGTAGTCGGTGTCAGGGATAAAAGAATTGATATATAACCGGTGCCAAGTTCCCTAGCAGATCCTTTGATCATGGCTGTAAGAGCGTACAATGTTCCTTAATTTATTTAAAAACATTTTTTATCGGATTCCTAACTTGGCAAGTGTTAATTAAGGTAAATTACATTCAAAATATTTAACTCTTTCAATTAGCATTTTTTAATAGTTAGTAAAATCATGTGGCAAGCTATTATAGTTAATTTCTAATTGTCTTTTTATCGTCTTCTTGAACGTAACTTATCTTAATTAAAACTTGCCAAGTTAGGAATCCGATAAAAAATGTTTTTTAATAAATTAAGGAACATTGTACGCTCTTACAGCCATGATCAAAGGATCTGCTATGGAACTTGGCACCGGTTACATATCAATTCTTTTATCGTTGACACCGACTACTCCGAAGGCAGTTTTTGTTCTATCGAACTTGGCTCTTTTTTCACATTGTTTTGTTGGGATATCATTAATTTTTGAAAAGCTAAAATGTGTGTTTTTATATTGACGATAAGTTATACTAAATTAAACCAAGCTGAATAGTCGCTATTAATTATTTAAGATTTTTTTCGTCTGTTTACATTTCTCCGTAATAAGTCCGTAAACCTATCTTTACTTAATTAATCTTTTATTTAAAACGTTGAAAAGTTCTGTATAACTACGACACTGGATTCTTTGTAGTCAGCTTGAGTTAAGCCTTAAAGTGAAAAATTAAAGCGGAAAGTGAATTTCAATGCATCAATTATTTACCTTCGAGCACGAGAGAGTATTGTTTACTTTAAACGGCAGAAAAATGTGGCTGCTGTTTGAAGTCGTTAGGTATGATGCTACTTATGAGTATGCTAGTAACTTAGAAGATAATGTAATTTTTTGAAGTTTTGGATTTTTTCCTTTATATGTGCCAAATTGTCTACCTTGATACCAAGTTTCAAGTTTCTAAGTCTCCTAGAAGTAGGTTAGGTTTTTGATGAGTGAGTGAGTGATAAAAATGACACTTTTCAAACCTTAATAATTCCATAACCATAAGAGGTACATCAATGAAATTTGATATTCTAGTGGTTAAGGGGATCGCTATTAGGCGTACAAAATTTCAAGTATGTAGTTCTACTAGTTTTTGGGTATGGTGGGGTGAAAAGTAGCTCGAAATGGTTCGGGTAAATATACACATTGGCCGGTGTCGCCGTATCTTAATTTGGCTGACTTTCTAAACTTGGCGGACACACTGCCGTGTGTCTAGATAACGAAATATTGGCATTGTATATAAGTATATATATGCGTGAATGCATGTGCACATCGTGTGCATTTTATTTGTTCATTGTTCTTATTGAAGTGTTCACATGTGAAGCTTTGTGCACATTGTGCACACGTGTACATGTGCACATATGTGTACACTAAGTGTATTTGTATAAATAAATATGTATGCATACATGCAGATGAGATGAGTATGTGTATGAACATGTAATGTGTTCACATGTGTATATATGTATACGTTCTTATGTCTATGCATACACTATTTTGAGTATATGTGTAAGTGTGTAAGTGTATGCCTTGTGTACAGTACATATATATATATACATGCGCACTGAAGATGCACAAGGTGTGCATACACATTTCATGTGTATGTACATATTTGTATATTTCTGTGTACATGTACGTGTATATATATATTATAAATTTATTTATTTGAAAAATGTATATACACATGGTCTACGATGTGAGTAATTTTGTACAAATAAGAGGGCATAACAAATAATAATAACACTTTAAAAACACGCAATATATGCGAACTATTGGAAATAATGATTATCACACCCTCACCCTATGCACTTGTATACAAATATCTGCAACGTATAAAGGATTTCTTATAGTTTTATGAGTTAGTTTCATTACATTTGAAAGTGGAAGGATATCCCCCCAATGGATCTTAACCCACATGAGGTCACGAGGCCGTTTCTGGGGGTGTACGAGGCACAAGAGTATAGACTAAGTTTTTTTTTTTTCCCGTACATCAAATCATGTGTTTTCCAATCTTATTTGCGCTTTTCTTTTTATGTGCAAAAGGAGTCTTTTAGAGTTTTTCTCCTATAAATGTTCAAAACAAAGAACAATACGTTCATTTATTTTGAAATTTTTCTTGGTTAATGGTATTTTACAGATTTAAAATCTACTCTGCGTACCGCATCACCGCATCAGAAAATCCGTAAACAGTCATTTTGTTCTTCTTTTATCCCTTTTCTCACGGCTTTGAAAATCAATTGTTAAGCTTGTATAAAGTCTGTAGTACATATTCAGAATGTATGCAGATGCCATTTATTATGAGAAATGCCAACCATTTACTAACAGTGAATGTCGAAAGTAAACAGCAACTGCTCGCCAGAGAGCAGACGAAAGAAATACCCGTTGCCACACCGTGGGTAAGGTCCATCTCGACATGCATGCATACACACACACACACACACACAAACAATAAAACAAACAAACGCAGTAGTTTCGTTTGAAATTCAGACTAAAATCAAAATTTTCAAAAGGAAGTTCCAATGAAACCACACGGAAAAGAAAGAGAGGGTCTACATAGGTTTCGTATTTTTGAAGAGCACACAGAAGACTCTTCGCCGTGGACCAGGCGTTGATGAAAATCGTGGGGAATCCTTCTGACATGCTAACAACGAAGTCATTTTGCACAACTTGAAGACATTGTATATACGGCGTTGCATACCGTGGATTTGACTTGGATGGAGGCAAGGAATATGTTTTCAGAGTTATGCAGGGCTGTCTTCCGGGGAGTGATGTCATGGCGCAGACTGCACCATTAAAATATTTAGGGAGAGGCGGCCGTGGTTTGGCTAATGCTTGGCCTATGGGGGGGGGGGGGCGGCGGGTCATCGTTTTGAGAAGGTTCCGTAGCTTTTTAGGGGATGCGCTATCGCTTCATGTTTTAGCATAGATATTTCTACAAAAATACTTAAAATATATTTTCAAAACAAAAAATATTACTATAGTAGCTCGCCATTTTAAAATATTTTTTTTTGCGTTTCTAGTTTGTTCTTATATTTCACTCATCCAGTTGATGTTATTAGGCTATATATTAAAAAATGAAAAAAAAAAGGGGATTACATCTATTTTTGTCATTGAGCAAATGATTAATATTTTTTTTAGCTCGCCATTTTAAAATATTTTTTTTTGCGTTTCTAGTTTGTTCTTATATTTCACTCATCCAGTTGATGTTATTAGGCTATATATTAAAAAATGAAAAAAAAAAGGGGATTACATCTATTTTTGTCATTGAGCAAATGATTAATATTTTTTTTTCATAGATCGGAATTACATGTTCGGATCAACATGTTAAAATTTTTTGAATGTGTAATAAGATTGAATATTGTGTTAAATACCGTTTGAATCTAAAAAAACGTGGAATATATATATTATAATGTGAACTCATGTTTGTGAAAATTGCATTACCATGAAGGAATCGTCACAATTGAATGAAATTTAATACACAGTTGAGTGGTAGTAGTACAAATACATGATTAAATTTTCAAAGCAAACAAACAATAACAAGAGATCGGAATCAGTATTTTGTGTAGCCACCACGCGCCGCAATAAGTGCTGCTACACGACGTGGCATAGTGTCAAACAAATTTTGAATGTCTGCCTGAGGAAGAGCACTCCATATTGTTTGTATGCGTGCCCAAAGTTCGTCTACAGAAGCAACAGGACGAGGATCACGAGACCAACGAATTCCCACACATGTTCAATTGGCGACATATCCGGGGAATACGCAGGCCAAGGAAGAAGCTGTACCTGCTGCGTTGCAAAGAAGGATTGAACAATCCTAGCAATATGAGGGCGGGCATTGTCCTGTTGAAATACAGCGCCTGACAAGCTTTGAAGGAAGGGAACAGCTTGGGGCTGTAGAACTTCCCTGATGTACCGGTTGCTGTTCAGATTGCCCACAATTCGTACCAATTGAGATCGTCCATGATAGGCTATGGCGCCCCAGACCATAACTCCGGGTGTTTGTCCACTGTGGCGGTCGATAATGCACTCCGGAAGGTGGCGTTCAACGGCATAGCGTCTGACACGAATGCGGCCATCATGGTACCACAAATTAAAGTGGGATTCGTCAGAAAACACGACATGCTGATAATCAGCACGCCAGTCTCTATGCTGATTGGCCCATTGTAGCCGCAGGCGGCGATGGTTTAGCGTGATGGGGATCCTGTATAAACGAGTCCTTGCGCGCAATCCACGCTGCAGCAGACGTCTACGAATTTATGAAGCACACAATGAAACATCTGTAGCTATTGACCACTTTGCTGCCAATTGTCTAGAGAAAGCTGTACGGTCCGTCCGCGCCATGCGGACCAGGTGTCTATCATCGCGAGTTGACGTCGCATTTTAGGGGTCCACTCCCGGATTTCCGAGTTGTCCGACTCTCATCCGTATACTGTTTCCAAACACGCATCACTGTGCTGCTGTTACGCTGCACACGAGCGGCTACTGCACGATTCGACAATCCAGCTTCACGAAAGCCGATGTTTCTCCCCCGTTCAAACTCTGTAAGTTGTTCAAATCTTGCTCTCTTTCGTCGAAGAGGCATAAGTAAAGATTGAGCTAACGTTTACCACTAGCAGATAACCACCGATAACCATACACGCCTCGCTACAGCCGCCTATTTATTCGGACCCATCCGCCGTTCAGGGGGCGCTGCTCAGCATACGCATGCGCTACGGATTTGAAATTCTAATCATTTGCATATCATGCGCTACTTTGCATTTCCTGAAAATTTCAGCTCACTCGCGTAAGTCCTTCATGGTGTTGCAATTTTCACGAACATGAGTTTATTAAAGAAACAAATCATGTTCAGAGCTTTTCAGATTTATGGATAAAACTATAAAACTCGTGAAATCAACCCCTATTCTTCAGGTTATTATCATATGTTTCAGTTTTGTTATTAAACAAAGACATTTATTGCTACATAATACATATATGCTTATTTCAATAACAAAGATTATTCGTTCAAAAAAAAGAACCATTATCTTTATTTGACATTGTCGAGCTGCATACAGACTATTACTTACCGAACGCAAGAGAAGACGAAATCTTACCGACTCTCTTTGAAAAAAAAACTACGCAGCTTACTGCAAGCTCGCTTGCATGTCTTGCGTTTTGGTCTGTGTGCACCCTTTACTTTTTCAAATGTATCCCCTCTCCCCCCCCCCCCTGCATCAGAGGGTCTTAGCGTACGTAAAAAAAAAAAGAGGACTTAGTATCTGTGGCGTAGCTAGCATGGGTGGCACTCGGGGCGGGTATTGTTGGTGTCCCCCCATGTAAAAGATTCAACCAAAAAAAAAAAAAAAAAAATCACGTAGTTTTGAAGTATGCAGTTTAATGCAATATATTTAATTAAAAAATCGCAGCTTTGAAAAAAAGCACATTCCTATTATGGGAGTCATGATATTTTAGGTATTTGTTGCCGGCAATGGTGTGTTTAGTGTTAAAAAACACTTCGAATATATTTTAGGAAATAAGCACTTTTCTCAGTTAAATATAAAAGAAAATGATAGAAAAAATTATACAATTTTAGGTATTTGTTTTATGCTATGGAGCTTTTAAAAGGTTTGTTTTTCCCTTGCCGTGGTTGGGTGTCACTCCTAAGCGGGTGACACCTGGGGCGGACCGCCCCCACCGTTCCACTTAGCTACGTCACTGCTTAGTATTAGTATGTTTATGGAAATAAATGAAACTTCCAGTTATAGACGATTACTGCAAGCGCAACTGGAATAAAAACCGTATCATTTTGAAATCAAATTCCCCCAATCGGAGAGTCCGCTTTGAAAAAAAATCTTTTGTCTCGAGTCTTACTCGTTTAGGAATCTGTTTGAAATCAACAAAGCAAAGAAACTTCACAAAACCCTCTGAAATAAAACACATATTTAATGAAGAATGTCTTAAACCTGCATTATAATGTAATTTATTTTGACACTTGGGAAAACGATAAATGTTTTAAGCCTGAATGACACCAGTTAAGTTTTTCAGGTTGAGGCGATGATATCATTGACAAATGTGGTCATCATTTTACTTGTATTTTTAAAAATTTGTCGAGGTTTTTACTTACCAAAGCATATAGCAGTTTCCACAACTACAATTCTGCAACTTACGTAGTACCGCAACAAAGGGAAAAAATATATGATGGGTAAAACTTCGTGTATTTCATCCACATATCGCACCCCGGCAAAAAATAAATAAATAAATAAATAAAATTAAAAAAAAAACACACAAAAACAACTGAAATTCATTAATACAATCCGTCATATAACAAATTGTCAAATAAAAATCTCATACCAAACATGATATATTCCGGCTAATAGGCCGTGGTCCAATCAAAATATTACATAATATCGTGGACGCACAATATCGTGGACACGTCCAATTACGATATTACATCAACCACGATATAATATCGTGGTTGGACCACGGCTAATAGCCCAGAAAATATTATGTTTGGTGTGGACACCGGCCGTGAAAGTCTCAACCCTACACTGCGCATTTTTTTTTTTTTTTTTTTTTGCGGTTGTTGATTTTGAGAAAAAAGATGAACCTTGAGCCCAGTTTACAACATCTAGGGGAGACTATATTAACTAATGTGATCTTACATACAAAATAAAACGAAAGAATGCGCCACTTGTTAAAAATAATGCAAAACAAGAGCTTAGTCAACAAAAATAGAGGTGTTGTTTAAAAACAACACTGCGCAGTGTACGGTTAAGTTCCTAAAAATCTAATGAATTTGTATTGCATTTTATAACCGATCAATAAATATTGCTCCTAATATTTTAGCTTCCTCTCATCCGTTAGTGTTTTTAGAGCGATGTTACATAGTTTTGTAAGTTTTTTTGAAAGATAGAAACTCACAAACTCTAATTTTTGAGTCGTGTCATATTTCTTTCCCGGGTGCGATATGGTCATCATGTATTCGTATTAACGTAAATTTCTGATAGGTTTATACTTTATTGTAAACATTTGAAGAGGCGAAGATAATGAAGGAATGTTTTTTAAAAAATTTGAAATACACGTCTTTCTCACCGAGGAAAGCAATATTGTACCCGACAGGTACACGAAAGTTATAAAAAAATACGAGGTTTCATTTATTTTAGATTTTCGATAAGAAATAAGAAACTAGATCAATCAGGTTTCAGGTTGTTGAAGTATCCACAAAAACTTTCAGATTTTGAATTTTATTCACCCTGTTACATTTGCTTGCAATCTTTTCTTTTTCGGAGCAGTTGATTTTGCTGCGAGCTTCTCTCTCTTCATTTTTCTCCTCCGGAGAGAAAACGTGATGACCCGGATGGCGCCTTCGATGAATTCGCACAGAGCGAGAAGAGAAATGCCCAACCAAATGCCGACGTAGCCTCCGATGTGACTGAACATTTCCAGTGGCTAAAATGAGAATTAAAAGTCAGTGAAAATAAAAAACAATTCTCCAATTTGACCCTTTTCCAAATATACAGAGTGTGTCAAAGAATTTTTAAGACTAGGTTTATATAATAAAATAAAAACTAGTAATTATATATTTTTAAGTATTTTTATTCAAAATATGCTCTTTCGGCTTCGATACATGTGCTACAGCGGATTAATTCCAATGCCTGTTCCAGCTCACATTGTGGGACTGCCTCCAAAGCTCGCGCCGAATCTGTTTGCACGCAGTGTGGCGAAGAATTTTTAAGACTACAGCTGGGACTAAGCTCACAGTGGCGCTATGTGTTATCGAGCATTCGTGAAACTCGTTAACTACAGCTGATCCACTGCCAAAACCTCAGTTCATTTGTTTATTTTTTTTTTTTTACTTTGATGACAATGACACAATACAAACAGCTTCGACGTGAGTTTTTTTTCCCGAGCTTAGCCGTATATCTATGAGTTGATAAAGTTCAATTCCCATAAAAAGGGATAATGAAGCGTAAGTAATAAGAGATGCAGACAAATAAATTTAAATTCCACCAAGAGGAATGAAATTTTCGCAAACATTCACTTCATCCAATCAGCAAGAAGAAGAAGCGGGGGCGGGGGATAATTTGCTTAGGAAAATGAGACAAATTACAGAAAACTACATAAGCATACATAAATATCTTCTTTTCTCTGGGAATAGAGAATAGAGTGTAGAATTTATAGTTCTTCATTTTTTGGAGAGGCTTTTGTAAGTGATTGATAAAACTCCGGATAAATGCCACTGATGCAGCTTTTATGTGGTGTAGGGGCACAGTAATATTCGTTTTTACTTGAGACAACTGCCGACAGTGTGGCGTAGTTGTAAGGCGCAGGCCTTGTACGCCCAAGTTCGCAATATCAAACCTGGCCCAAGTCGGTGGATTTTCAAAATGCAGAAAATCGCCTGCGCTCATGTAGCATGAATATGCGGCATGTAAAAGATCCCTTGAGTTAGACATTTGGCTTGTATGCTCTCGGCTAAATTAAATTCCTATTGCAATCTGCATCAATTTGACCTCAGGTGCCGCCATCTAGGGGAAACTAGCGTCAGAATTCTCAGAGTGGTAATGGCATCCGCCGACAGTGGTGCTACTTGAAACAACGGATGCCGATTTCCGGGGAATACACTAGGTCTGCAAAGAGGTTAGTAACCATATGCAGCACTGTTGGAGCAAAGAATAAAAAAAGCTTGAGACAACTAGGCATGTCAGATTCACACGAATTAGAACTAACGGAGCCTGGTAATTGAAATCCATTTTTATGACGGAACATTTTTATGCTGCAGCACTAGCCGAATTCTGTAATCCTTTCCCATTCTGAAGCGTGACGCCAAACAACAGCGACTTAAGTGAACGTAACGCTCTATCTCTCCGTCTCAGGACGACTCGAAGTCACACATTCTCTTCAGCGTGTGCTCCAGACATTGTAGTGATGTCCAGTGTCCAGAGTGTTAGGGTGCTTTCCCACCAAAAGCGACGGAGACATTTAGTCTCCGTCGTAACAGACTGTTACTATGGTTATCAAGTTAACAGCGGTGACGCATCTCTTTGATGGCGCAACCGACACATCACGATCCTCTGGGTGAAAGTCACTTTTAATGACACAATAAACGCCACACTCTCAAAAATAGAATCCTCATCTTCGACGATTCTTCAATCGTCAAGAAAATTTCGTCATTTATAACGATCCTTTCCTCGCGCGATCACGTGACTTATAAAAGTTACTACACAAATTTCGGTAGTTTGACGAAAGGTTTACTCGGAACATTTTTCAAGAAGCCATTTCGTCAAATACGACGAAAGTTTCGCGAGATTGAGCATGCGTTTCTGAGAGTGCAATCAGTCAATACGACGGCGTAGTTAGTAAATTCGTCGGATTGGTTTGACAAGGTTCCAACTGACCACAGAGCAGTTTCGAGTAAATTGACTTCAAAGATTGCTAGGTCCATAACTTTGTCGTTTTTGTAAGTTCTTCATTCATATTATTCATCAACCAGCTGAACTTCTTGTTATTGATAAAAACTGTTCAATAGCCACCCCCCCCCCCCAAAAAAAAAAAGAAAAAAAAAAAAAACCCTCAAAATGCAGTTAGAACCTTGTCACAGTGAAACAGTGAAATAGACAAGATTTCACATTTATGACAAGGTTCTAACTGCTCTTATAACCTTGTCAAACCGAAATACCATTCAAAGTTTGGTGAGAAGGAATATTTCATGATTAGTATGACTAAGAAAAACCAAAATATTTCATAGAATACAATTTTATTCATTTTTATTTTCTCACAAACCATTAATTCTACAATATTTTCACATTATAGGCTTGATTTGACATGGAAAATATAGATTAAGTACCAGCCTATAATATTCTCTGTCTTGTAGAGGCATGTACTGCAATGCACTCCTGATATCTTTTTTTTAATTCAGGTAACTCAACATGAAATGTCTGTATTTTGGGTTCACTTCAAAAACAGAGAGTAAATTGGGCGATCTGCCTTTTGAATTGGACCTCTTTCTCTTTGTAGTTTCATTGAACTTAATGTTCACACAGTTCATTGGTTCATGTCTGTTGTGCTTTGTTTTGAACTCTACAATATTCGATGATTGTGTGAATTTTATAACTGCAAGTTGAGTAAAAGGAATTAATTTGTATTGAAACAGTTTTGAAGTTGATCCAGAATCTTTAAAATCTGCTGAATTCATTTGAATGACACGGTAAGGGTTTGATCTGTTCACCTGTTTCAATATTCGGATCAATCCAATTGGGCTGTAGAAATCAACTTTCCTCATTAACTTTTCCATCTCACTATGAGCATGATCCACTTCTTGAACGCATGAGTGCCCAGGCAAAGAATACTTCATTGTAATAGAATTAACAATGGGGTTATCCCTCAAAAAATGTAAAACAGCATTGCATATTATACTGTTCCAATTTTGTCGGACACATGAATCTCACCATGTGATAAGCTCAGTCACATCATTTTATTCAACTACTGTATTTAATATTTTTATGAAGGCACTTGCAATATCATTGCCAGCCATCTTCTCAGTCCACAATGCACAATATACTTTTCTGGTAGTTGTGAAATATGCAGTTAAATTATACACATTCATTTTTCTCAAATAAAAAAAAGAGCTGATGTTATCATGAGGAGTCAGAATAACATTTTGGAGATCGAATAGCAATACTGGAATAGCACTGTCTTTTTTCTCTTCAGCCCGTGATTCTCTCATTTCTGTTTTATAAACTAGATGTCTTTCAAAATCTCCTTTCAGCTGTTCTGTCAATGTCTCAGTTTTTTGAGCTACATGAAACTTCTCACAAAGGTCACATCTATCATTGAGTTTAATTATACATCTTACCTTTTATAGTTCACAAGGCTAAAATCTTCATTTTCAGATGATGAGGTTGGTGGAATAAATTCATCAGACGATTTATCACCAAACAAATCAGATGAACTTGATTCATATGAAACGTTGTTATCTTCCATGTTGCAAAATGCTGAATTAATAATATAAATTATTATTTGCACACAACTTTTACAGTATTGAACCCTTTCTAACCTTAAAAGTTAACTTCTGGTTAAATTAATCGCAACAGAGCTGATTGTGAAGCAGTTGGAACCTTGTCATCCTGAAACAATATTATTTATTTGGGCAGCTAGAACTTTGTCATTCTAGCTAGTTCCACTATTTAACAACAGACAGTGTTCTAAGTCAGTTTCCTGGATAGAAATACTATAGAGCATTGAGTTTGTACGCTAGCCTCGAATTCACAAAAAATGTCAGTTAGAACCTTGTCAAACCAATGCGACGAATTATGTAGAACTAATGAAACTCATTGGAAGGTTTCTTCGCTGTTGCTGCGGTTGGTCCGAAAGCACCTTTAATACTTTGTCAAAAAAAAAAAGAAAACCATGCGTTTAGCTGCTTTTGAGAAACAATCCTAAGTAACATTTCATTGCTCCTTATTCCCCGCATAACTCATCTTCAGAAAAGGAAGAGATGAAGAAGAGATCAGTTCTACTTATCTGGTAACACAGTATGATATTTCAAGTTCTAGTTTTTCAGTTGCTCCATTTAAAGGGCAGGGTGTACATAAAGGAATACCGAACATTGCTGGGCTATTTTTGTAATAAAAAGTCACAACCTTGTATTTGATCGAGAACAGAAAGTACTAGGTGAAAGTTTTCGTCTATTTTTTTTCCCAAAAGAAGACTTATTGATTTGTACACAGTGTGGCAAAGAACTTTTAAGACTCGGTTTATGAAATGAAATAAAAACTAGTAATTGTATTTTTAAAGTATTTTTATTCAAAATAAGCTCTTTCGACTTCAATACATTTGTTACAACTGTTTAACAATGATTCGAATGCCTGTTCCAGCTCACATTGTGGGACTGCCTCCAAAACTCGCGTCGAAGCTGTTTCTGCACACTGTGTCAAAGAAATTCTAAGACTACAACTGGAGCTAAGCTTACAGTGGCGCTATGTGTGTTATCGAGCATTAGTGAAACTCCTTAACTATCAGCTGATCCACTGCCAAAACCTCAGCTCATTTGTTTACTTTTTTTTTTTTACTTTGATGACATTGACACTATACAAACGGTTTCGACGCGAGCTGTGGAGGCAGTCCCACAATGTAAGCTGGAACAGGCATTCGAATCATTGTTAAGCAGCTGTAACAAATGTATTGAAGCCGAAGGAGCTTATTTTGATTAAAAATACTTAAAAAAATATAACTACTAGTTTTGATGTCATTTTATAAACCTAGTATTAAAAATTCTTTGACACACTGTGTCATGTTCTACAACTTTGGTTAGTGCCACAGTGAGATGAAAAACCTTGTGATTTCTTTTTACATGACTGTGGTTTGTTGCCGAACGTCCTCCTGGACTTGCGCTTCATTAATGTCCTCCTAGCGCGCCAACTGAGACATGCTAAAAGAAAAGTGTGGGGTGAAAGTCCTTTTTTCTTCACTTTCGATCCTGTTTGCCGGAATCGGTCTTATTACATACTTATCAACTATTATTTTTGATTTCTGATGGACAACAACGTGGCACCAGCCTTATTTTTTTCAACGCGAAGTTTGGATATTCTTCTATGTGCACCTTAAATTTATCAGTGGTTTTAGGAAAGTTTGACATTCTTACCTGATATTTGGGAGAATGCTTTAATGTGGTGTCTTCCATAGACAAAAAGTATGCTCGTACATGAGCTAGGTTATTCCTAGAATATATTTTGTTTATCAATGCAAAAATAGAAATAAAAAAAAAAAGCAAATGAATTAAAAAGTAGTGAACAAATAAACAAAAAAGGTGCGTTACACGATAAATTTGAATTGCGAGGAAATATTTTTTTGAAAAAGAACGTGCTTACATGTCTGCATTTTGAAAGCGGTTCCGTTTTGTCAAGCAATTACAATTACTTGCACTAATAAAAATAAAATATAAACATGAGAGTAAAAATTATGTTGAATACATTAACTTTAAAACGTCATCAAATATGCAGTCATGCATATCCATGACTTTTATGTCAAATACAATTAGTTTATTTTCATTCTAAAACAGCGAAATAATTCATCAACATCTTAACAATCCTACATGACTACCAACTTTGCAATCACTTCCAGAGAAATTTATTTTTCATGCTTAAGGCTGATCGATTAATTGAACGCTAATTTCATGAGAGCTTTCAATTTTTTTTTTCTCTTGTCTCCCTACTGGAGGAAAACAACTCGAAAAGTGCTTTATTGATCTTATCTCATTTCCTTCTTGTTTTTAACTGTCAGCAAATTGGAACCCTGTTTTTTTCAACTACTATATCCTCCTAATACGACGTTTTCATTTATGTTACGATTCTGTCTTTTTATTCCTGACATTAGCAACGAAACAAATGAAAACATTCGTTAGTGAACATGATAATAGAACACTGTGTGAACTACTTTTCCGTCGAGTTGTTATAATTTTTTTTAAAGGGAAGTGGAGGGAAGATACAAATAAAAAAAATACAGTTGAACTCGCTAAATGCGAAATGGCAAAATTTCGCGAATTTGTTCGTTTTTGCCGTTATTCGTAATAACCGTGAATAAGTAAAATTGTAAAACAAAAAGTATTAGAAATGCATGTTTATATTTTTAAAATAATTACTACTATTTATAATAAAAAATTAAATAAATAGTGAAAACAAATTATTTATTTTTGCTAATATACTCTTTTAAATCTTACTAGCACATTGATAAAAAGTGAACTTACCTCTTAAAATTTAACAGTTTTGGAAAAATCCTTAATGATTAGTTGTTTTTTAGGTACATTAAATTTTATCATAGGCATGTCTCGGCGCAAAATGCGTAGTGTCATTTATACTTGGTGGTTTACAATCACTCAAAATAACCAACAATTTCTATAACAAAAAATTAATTATATGCAATCGAGAAAATTTTTCGTGAACAGGTCAGAAAATTTGTTCGTCTCAGCCGAAATTTGTATTTTAGCCTTCGTAATTTGCGTGAGCTATTTAGGGGGTCGTTCATAACTGATGTCACGCTTCGAGGGGGGAGGGGGGGGGGGTTCTAGAAATTGTGACAGTTTGTGACAAGGGGGAGGGAGGGGGTATTAGGAAGTGTGACATCACCCATTTTGGTTAAAGTAAAAGTATTTAACATCAGCAAATTATTTTTTTTTTCATTTTAAAATTTGCTTTGTATTCTTATTGATTTTATATCGATAACATCGATGCTGATTAAGGTTTAAATTATCTTCTAAATAGAGGTTAAAAGGAAATCTTGGGTGTTTAGATTTTTAAGACAAAGTAGCGCGTTTCATTTTTACTGACTTCGAACAATCTTAAGAGAAAAAAATATCAAAATAAAGCAGCTGAACCCAAAATGAGCATCATCTTAACTTTGGTTTCCTTTCATAACTATTTTGATAAAATCCACACGTATGAGCAAAAGTATCGAGACAGTACGATACCACCTAATTCTGTTTTTGCACGAACATTTTTACACGAATTGACTCAATACCAATTTAAAGTAAATAGTATTATTTTATTTATTTTTTAAGCAAGTCGTTTTGATATAACACAAGCTGTCGAATTCAATTTCAAACTTTTCTTTTGCCTAAATTCTAAGATAAAAAAAAATTATTTATGGCGTAGTAGACATCCTTGCTTTTTTTCCTTGTGCATTACAACTACCACACTCGACGAGGTTGTGTAACAGTTAAAAGCAGGGCTCGATAAATACTGAGCCCCGACTAGATATTCAGTGCTGGCGCCAAAAAACACAAGGATTATTTTGCAATTCTTTTAAATGAGCTGTCATCACTTGGAAGCTGTTTACTGATGCCTGTTTTCTAAATGGATTTATTTAGGTATCAAAATGTGCGAAGGGGGAGGGGTATATTCCGCTATCACCCCCTCCCCCTCCCTCTCTTGGGATCTGGCTCCTTACTCTTTTGCCTGTCGCCTAGATTTTTAGAGAATGTTTTCAATCCATTGTTTTCAATTCTTCTTTTGTATTAATATTTTTTTTACTATTATATTATATGCTATTTGTTTTTATTTTAAACCTTAATTTTATTTTACACAAATTAAATAGACAAATACTTATTATTCTTAGGCTCATAAATGTCATAAAAGTTCAAAAATAAAATTGTAAATGTGATCTATAACGTAGTGCTTTGTTTCTAAACTGCAAGGGTATATGCTTACGTAATATAGCGTGACATGTGACAAAGGGGGGAGGGGGGTATGCTGAAGTGTGACACTTTGTGACAAAGGGGGGGAGGGGGGTCAAAAATATTGAAAAAAAGTGTGACATCATTTATGAACGACCCCTAGTGTAATTAAATAGTAAACCAAACTTAATGAACAAAATGTTCGTTTTAGCCGTGATTTCGTATTAACCGTGTTCGCATTAAGAAAGTTCAACTGTATTTCATCTCGACTGTTATAAACCTGAAAACTATTTCTATACTTTCATTAGTACAGTCCGACCATGGACGTTTGATATTTGGACGCTTCTGCGCATGGCAGAATAGAACGAATCCATTCGAGGTTTAGGGCATGGTTTCTCTACCTTTTTCGACTTGTGGCCCCCTCAGAAGCGCCAAATTCTTCCGTGGCCCCCCACATACTGAGTATGAATGGATCATTCTTAGTCAGTAGAGCAACTGGGATATTTTTCCAAAGTGGGAGGGGGGAGACAAGGTCAGGATCAGGATTAATCCATCATATGATATCCAACGTCCTATGTCTGATGGATCCGCACTGGATATCCGGCTCTAATTTTCGAGACCCATAAATTCCACTCACATTTTTAAATATCCAAAAATTATTCATACATTGTAAATTTTCTATTTATATATATTTTTCCGAGACATGTTTAATTAATTAATTTTTAAAAAAATGAAATTTAGCATGCCGGGTAACCGAATCTTTCGTACAGTGGTAGGATCGGATTCCAGATATTTAAACAGCGATCGGACATCGGATATAGTATACTTTCTGGAGGTTGGGGGGCCGGTCCATTTCAACCCTCCCCTTCGGTGCACCTCTGCACGTTATTTCATTTACTTGTGATCATATTTCATTTACTTGATACAAAAAACACTAAAAATGGAAGAAAAAATTTGTTATTTAAAGAACAAGTGACATCAATAACATCAATAGAGAATACTTGACTGCAAAGAAAAGCTGAGTATTAAGCTGATATTTTCTATATGTAAACATACAACCGTAAAGAAAAGTATACAGCTGCATTCAATTCTTCTTCTCAATATAAAATTCCAGTGTAGAGTGTAAAGTAAATTGAAAATCAAAATAAAAGAGTTATGTTTCTGTAATCATTTTTATCAATGATAAAATCATTTGCGGACATACAATCCTCCATCTAGTAATCATGCTCTCATGTTTTTGCTCTCAGTTATTAATTAACTTAATTCTATTTGTTGAATATTTTACAGGGTATTAGGTCTCCCTTTCATGTTCTTATTTATTCATATTTTTTCCCCATAAAAACAATTTTTACAGGAAAGAAAGCTAAAGGTGAAACACATCATACAATTTTGAAACTCAAAAAGTGTATTTCAGCAGAACTAAACAAAGTAGATAAGAAAAAAACATTTAGGAAAACATGAAACTAATTGTAACTTATTTTGCTTCCCCCCCCCCCTCCCCATGAAAACCAACTCACGTAAGAAGTTTCATACTTTTTTAAATTATGCAATTTTGAGTCATTTATACACTTCTGGAAGATACAGCTATGACCTTCCCCCTTCACATGGTTCAATCATGGGTCCCCTATTTTTATATTTTCTCCTGTGGCCCCCTAGTTTTTTTCTTTGGCCCCCAAGGGGGCCATAAGGCTCCCGTTGAGAAACCCTGGTTTAGGTAAGTTCATTTTGACGCGCTTATTTAGTACACGAATCAGAATGTTTGCTTCACTGTTTGCTGAAAGCAACTAAATTTATAAAGTGTCATATAGCATCAGTTCGTGAGAAATCAAGTATTCCAAACGAACTAGAACGCAAAAAAAAAAAAAAAAAAAATGGCACATTGCATATACTAGAACGGTAGTAATAATGATGAAATGGATAGCACGCAAGAAAAAAGTTATTGGCAAGTCGAGGGAGATCTAATTAAATCTTGAAAAACAAATGAGGCGATCAGAACGTGAGCGACAAGATTTTAATGCAGTTGGCCGAAAACCAGCATCAGGGTATACTAGTTTAAATAAAAAATCATTATTCATTCAGGTGAAACTCATGCAAATTAAAAATATCGATTTCTTTTCAAATATGTTGATTAAAAACAAGTTCCAGAAAATAATAATCTTAAAAATGTTTTACGTTATTTCGTAGAAAGGTCTTCGTTTCCACTTTCCTAGTTCAGCTTCTTCTGATACCTAGTAATACAATGAAAAATATGTTAGTCAAACCTTCTCATATAATGCAATAAATCTTTTTCTCCAAAAATTGTATCGACATTACTCGTGTTCTAATTCACAAAGATATAGCGGTAGCAGAGTTTGTGCAAGTTTCGACGTTTTCACGCATCTTAACCCAACAAACACTGCGCCGTGTTGTTTTTAAACAACAGCTCGTTCACTAAGCTTTTATTTTGTAATATTTGTAACATGTGGCGCATTCTTTCGTTTCATTTTGTATGTGTGATCATATTAGATAATATAGTTTCCCCTAGATCTAGTAAACTGAACTCAAGGTTCATCTTTTTTCACAAAGTCGTAAGACATGTTGATATCGTAAAAAACAGTAACTTCTTCATTTTTTTTCCTACAAAATTTAAGCAACAATTTTATTTAAAAAAATAGACTCTAATTGCTTACATAGTTTTAAAATAAAATAAACATAAGTTGTCCGAAAAATTTCGGGAAAAATATATATTAAGGCGCCTTTTTTACTTGTTGTTTTAAAACAACACCACGCATTCGGGTGCAATTTTTTAGCTCTTGCATTATTCGCAGTATAAACAAGAACAGGTGTCACAAGTTGTTCTATTTCACTTTATTTAGTATATTTTAGAAGATAATTGTTAAATATTTCACAAATTAGCTTTTAATGGTCGATTAAATTATTATTTAGGAATTTTGTTTAAAATCAATTCACGATTAAAATCAATATGTTAGGTTTCTTGTTTAAAATCTTTCAGTGAAATTATTATTAAACTTTATTGGTAATCAAAGCAAAAATTCGTACATGTAAACATAATAATTATTAGCTACATCTGCAAATTTTTACTTTAATAAATTTATAAATAATAACAAAATAAATTATTGAAATTTTTTTTTATATTTTAGTGCTATTTTATAATTGTAATGCATGCCTATTTATAAAAATTTGGTTTCACTTGTTAAAATTATTATATAAAAGAATTATTTTTGTTACCCCTCAATGCGCAGTGTTGTTTTTAAACAACATGTCAATTTTTCTCGAATTCTACTTTTTCGAATTAAATAAGAATTTTTTTAGTATTTTTCCCACTTATAACTAGCACAAACAAACACACACACACAAAATAAAAATTTACAAAGAAAAAAAAAATTGCGCAGTGTAGGGTTAAGAGTCGGGCAGGTTCGGAAGTTGACATTTTTGATTTGGCTGAAATTTTCTTGATATGTTTTTAAGAAAAAACTATTAGACACGTGTTTTTTTTATTTCTTCAAAAAAGTTTTTTGGTTAAAGTTTTGGGAGGTCAAAGTTGAAGTTAGTTCCTGTTCTACTACATCCACAGTAACTCTTAGGACGAAAATGGTTATGGTTGACTGCTGGTGCAAAGGTCAGAGGTCATTCAAAGTTGTTCAAAATATAGTTTTTTCCATGAAACTTTCCCCGTCGAAATGTAATTGTGCCAACAGTAAACCACAAAAGCGTACATTTCAGTAAATACGTACCAAAGAATAATATCCAAAAAGAGTAAGATATTTGTGGTAGACATTTGGCGCACAGAAATATTCGACTCTGAAATTAAGAAAAACACAACATTGCATGATTTTGAAGGGGAATTACCGCTTGCGTCTAAAGTGACCAGGTATGAAACTAGCTAGAAAAAAAGCTTTTGATATGGTTGAAACACATTCAATTCACATGTCTAAGGTAATTTATTTAACTTTTACATAATACCGCTCTAAACTTTGCTGAACGAACGCTTCTTGGTACTTGCTAAAAAATGACGAAAACTGCTATTTCGATATTTATTACTGTTAAATATATAAATATTACATTAACCTTTCTTTAACAACTAATTTGCATTCTGAATATAATTTATAACCCGAAGTAATTAACATTTTATCACTACAATCGAGTTTAAAGGCTAATGGTTTGGAATGCACTTAAAGCTGTAGGTCCACACCAGCGATGCGTAGAAGTACTTCGTGCTCGACCTGTTTAGCCAAACACAGCACACAAGACCATAAATGACTTGGCTTGCATCTAAACAACCAAAGTACAAAAGAGGGCTAGAAATACTCATTACATGACAATAACTCACTTTAAAACTCCAAGTTTTTATGAACAGGGTAGGCATCTAGAAAATCCAACGCTCTGATAGTAGAAAGTCTGCTTACATAATTTCTGCCTCAAAAAATCTGAATTTGTGACCAGTGTCCCTACAAAGTTTGGCTATTGATGATGTGGTTGTTTCCTGTTTCTTCACGTGATTTTCGTGTTCCTGGACGCTCAATTTTAACGCCCGTCTTGTTTGTCCAATGTATCCAATGTTACATTCACAGCTAATATGATCAAACGGCGGAACACGGGTCCTTAAGTTTAGAAAAAGTGAGTCTGTTAAGAGGTTAAAAAATGATACGGAAATTAAAGCCACTCAGGATATGGGCAATTCTTGCGGAGACCTTTTGATAAAATGGTAAGGCAATGAAACTCCGAGAAAAACTGCTTTTATTGCATGTTGTGTTGCGATTTTTAGTTTATGGAAAGCAGTGTCGATGATAACGTGAGTGAGAGGAACCTCTGTCAACAACGGCGGATCTAAGGGGGGGGGGGGGGCGATGGGGCGATCGCCCCCCCCCCCTTGGGCTGTTTCAAGTGGATACTACAACGACACTCCTAAGTGAGTTTTTACTCTTTGTGCCCCGGGACCAGCCATTTTTTTATGTTCTTGGAATCCCAGCCTAATAGCCCTTCAAGTTCTATGCTTTCCCCCTGTCCCTTTGTCCTTTAGTATTGCTGAGTTGCTAATCCTCGGAGTAATGGGAAAGACATTCCTTGCTCTTTTCTTCTACCCATCAAACTGGTGACAGCTAGCCAACCCTTAGCACGTGGTGTAAATTCCTGCAGCATTTATGCTAAAACCTGGAGCCTGAAAAATTTCATTGAACATTCGTAATTACAGATGTTTATATAAATTGCACATACTCGTTGTTGATGGTTTTTTTAGTACATATTTAGTATTACATTTTGAAAATTTTAGAAAATATATTACTAATAATTGCTATTATTTTGTAATTTAGACATATCAATTCAAATTTAGAAAATGTATTTACAAGCCTACATTTTTCTTGAGAAAGCTTGAAGGAAATCCTAACTCGGTTAAAACTTGGCTAAGAAGCAGAATGAGTGATGGTAGACTCACTGAATTAGCGTTATTGCATATCCATAAAGATTGGACGTTGAAAAAATTATAGACAGATTTGCGAAAGCAAAAAAACGTCAGCTTGTGTTCCTTTTATAAGGGCTTTGAATAAACGTATATGCATTGAAAAAATGTGCTAGTAAAATTTTAAATATCACTACACTAGCATTTTTTTTTGTTGTTCCTGATGTTTGAAAAAAAGGGGGGGGGGGGCGGAGGGACTGTTGAAAAGGAATGAAGAATCTCCTCCATCCATCCTTACATTGAACCCCGAGATTTCCAAAATCGCCCCCCCCCTTGAAGATTTTCTAGATCCGCCCTTGTCTGTCAATGGGTACACTTTTTGAGAAGTTGAGTACGTCATTAAGAAGAGGCGGGGTTTTTAATTGCACGATTGACAAATGCATAAAAAGCTGCCATATTTTGTATTAAGGGATGGCACGAGCGTGAATGAGGAGGAAGACAAACAGCGAAAGGTTTATGGAAAGCAGTGTCGATGATAACGTGAGTGAGAGGAACCTCTGTCAATGGGTACGCTTCTTCAGAAGTTGAGTACGTCATTAAGAAGGGCTGGGTTTTGTTAATTGCACGATTGACAAATGTATAAAAAGCTGCTATATTTTGTTCTAAGGGATGGCACGAGCGTCAAGGAGGAAGAAGACAAACTGTGAAAACTGTGGCGCAAAATTATTCATTGGTTTTAGAAATAAGCATATTCAGAAAAGATAGAGAATTGCTGTTTTGAATTTCAGCAGTAAATTGAATATTAGGATCAATAGCGTGAGATAATATCACTAATATAGGGAACATGCTAGGGGTGCCATCCAAGAGGGTAAAAGTCGTCGGCAACGTATCTGATTCGAAGAGAAAAGTTAAGTAAGCTGAAATGTTTCTATTTTATTTGCTTTTTGACCTTTATATGCCCCCTTTAACTTTGCTTTTACTCATTTTGAACATGCTAACCATAGACATTGCAAAATCGTAGACACCGTTTGGGGGAGTTTCAGTTTAGGCGATAATGGTCTAGCTCACGTATTCAAGAGGAAAAGTCAATCTCTGTTTAGAGGGCGTTGCTCCTGCTGATAAGCGAGCGTTTTATATTCCACTCGAATTGGGGTCCTCTTGTTCGGTGCAATGGAGGCAATTTAAGCAACGTCATTGGTCACGTGAAAGCGATGAAAGCAATGTAAACAAAGGAAGCCGTAGCATCACTTTACTTCGAGTTCGACAAATCTAACTAAAAACCAGAACGAAATAAAGTTGTTCTACATCACATAAAATGAACACTAAATAAAACACTGCAACTATTGTAATAATTTATAAATTTCTTTTTTATGATGAAATTAAATGTAAATACAGGGTTATAATCAGAAAATGCTGTGAAAATAGTCTAATTAATTTTAAGATAACTTATTTTGCTTGTGAAATCCACGTAGAATTCAATTGAAAATCTTAGTAAACAAAGAGCGGATATCACGTGACAACGTTGATAGCTCATGAGTCCCCCTAGCGGTGAATTGCCTCCATTGAACGCACAGCAGAATCCGATCTTGAAAACTTCGCGTCGTGGGAACAAATAAGGCCAAAAGCAGATAAGACAAGAGACGCTAATTGTGGTCGAAACTGGATCGTCTACTTCACGTGACCTGTTCATAGGGTGGAGTGAAAAAAACTTTGTTTCTTATTTTAATTAGCTAGACTAAGGAAAATGTTCCATTTGACCATGCTGAGAATCCTGCAAATTATTTTATTTTCTGTCAACTCTTTGATCTGCCTCCGCCTTGCCTGAGAAATTAACATTTTAAGACTTTATGCAGAAACGGTACATCTCGCAAACTTGAACGCCATACAAAATATTTTATTTACTTCCTGGCGATGGTAATTATTAATTACTGATTACCATTACCAATGCTTAACTATTTGTTGTTATTTTTTTTAATTTTTTTTCTATGGCATTAGCAGTTCTAACAAACCAAAAATAGGGGCTATTTTCCCTCTTATGAGAAGGTTCTTCTTTTATTTATCAACACATAATAGGTTTACAATTTTATGAATTTTTAGCTTGATTCGGTCTAATTTCATTATGTGTTGTGGCTTCTTACATTATTATTATGTTACAGTACGAAACTTCATGTTCCAAATGATCGGGATTGAACTACTTCGCGTTTCTATTCGATCGGGATCGATTTATTTAAGTAGTTCTTATTTTGTTTTAACTAAATGGCAACAAGTTGTTTAATATAAATTTTTGATTTTTATTTTAGCTTTAAAAAGCACATTTTACGTGACAATATAGACGCAAGGAATAAATTTTGACGCAAATTGTCGGTGATGACAACAAATATCACAGAAAAACCCCCATGGAAGCCTTCCATTGCGAGAACACACTGCTGTCTGGATAGTTATTATTATTAATAATAATTTAACTTTGTGCGAGTAAACAGTAATAGAAATATAATTTCACGTTAATTTAAAGCACCATTTGTGTTTTAAATTAACGTGAAATTATATTTCTATTACAGTTATTATTATTATCATCTCCCTATACTCAATGTATATATATATCAGTGGTGAAATGCTGGGAAAAATAAGTGGTGGATACGAACATAAATTTTTGAAATCAAAAAGTGGGAGGACGATTGAGTTAAAATTTAAAAAAGAAGGGGAGGGGTGGCGCTTGTCCTAACATAAAAAAGTAGGCGGACGCCATCTCCCTGCAGCCCCCTAGAATACACTACTGGTTTATATATATATAGATAGAATACACTACTGGTTTATATATATAGATAGACAAATAGACCCGCACACTTACTTTCGCACGTCTCGGCCAAGTTGAAGAATCCATTGTGACTTCATACGTTGACTGTCTGAAAAAATTGTAGTTAGCTTGCTAAAATCTCGGAAACTCAACCATCCTTTATTAAGTATTGTACTTAAAGTAAAAAGTGCAGGATAATTAATTACCTTGGGCATGCATTTTAATTAAAAATGAACCTACTATTGTGAAATTGAAATAGCACTGAAAAGATGATAGGTTTTTATGGCAAAACTTGGTTAAATACAAGAATTCTAAAGTTTTGTTTTTAACTTCAAATCACGTATTCTGAAAATCAGGATACTTGCCTGCAAGGGACTCGGCATAAAGATCTGCAATATTCTTTTGTCTCGTTTGACACTCTCTCGGCGCATTCGATTTTTTCTGGGGGAAAAAATTGTAATTGAGAAAATTTCAGTGTGATTTAAAAGCACAGTTATCATAAGCAAATACTATGTAAACAACAATAATGAAAAGAAAATTAAATTAATAAACAAGAAAGAATTTGCTGTTGTTGTTGACATGTTGTCACGAAGCGAGGAAGAGAGGTGTTCTACTTAACCGGATAAGGACCGTTCATAAACGTTGTTACACTTTTTTTTCGATATATTTGAGCACCCCCCCTCCCTTCGTCACAAAATGTCTCACTTCATCATATCTCCCTACCCTCCTTTGTCACATGTCACGTTATATTACATAGGTGTCATGCCGATTGCGGACGGTCAGATGCGGAAAATTGAGAAGGTGGATTGGGACAAGATTTGCAGGAGTCAAGGGTTGCATTCCACTTGCGGACAGACAGATACGGGTGACCAAAAAGAGAGGAATTGATCGCGTCACTTAGGTTTTGCCTCCATTTTCACGCTGCATATTTCCCCTTAAGCTTTTCTCGTTTCTTTACATAAAACTGATCTTACACTTTCATACTGCGGCGTTTCAGCTACAAAGTCATAGCTTTTATTATCAATTTTCGAAATTTTTTCGAGAAAAATTCGAAGGACAGGTGATGATATTTCTTCCCAAACTCTCTTTTTTTTTTTTTTGGCGTATTGCCATCGTTTTCTTGGCTTGGATTGCTTCATTTCATGCAGAAGAATGAGCGTATTGAATATAATGCGTAGAACATTATATTCATATATTCGTCTTCATATTCAGCTTACATTTGTCCTTTTTATCTTTTGAGCAAGCCCATGAAATGTATTTTTCAGTCTTCCGATGCTGGCATTCATTTACAAGTAAAAAATGTTTATTTTTCATAGTTGATATTAAATCAACTGAGACAAACTCCATAGCAATAATGCTTTAAATCAGCAGAAATGAAAAACAATCTGTTTACTGCTCCACAATCAAGCATCAAATGAAGAGATGGTACACATGTAGTACCATAAAATAACAAGTGCGTGAATAGACAAATGCTGACCAATAAAACCTGTAAACTCCCTTTTCGACCGCAAATGAAGCGATTACCTCCCCCTTTTAGTCATCCATTAAAATGTTGTAACCATGTGAAATAGAAGTGACTGCTTATCACCCTTAATCCCACTGTTCATTGTTCGATTCCGCTGTCCGCATCTGACCAGTCCGCAAGTGGCATGTAACCATTACATAAGCGTATGTACTTGCAGATCAGAAACAAAGCACTGCGTTACAGATCACGGTTCTAATTTTATTTTTGAACTTTTAATGACATTTGTGAGCATAATAATAACAATAATAAGGGGAACATATGTACTTCATTTGTATAAAAGGAGGTTAAGGTTTACAACACAAAAGAAAATGAGTGTAGAACAGTAAAATATATTAACTGTCCGAATTCTGAAAAAATGTCCCCCGCAATTTCATCTTAAAAGTGTAAATGCCTAAGAAAATTCCCCTTTAAACTTTTAACAGCAAGTACAGTTTAACTTAATCAGAATCGGTGTTTACGATACAAAATGATCAATGAAACTTTAAAATCAAATTATGAAAGTCCAAAAATCTTTTTAGATAAATTTAATTTTCTGATTTTAAATGTTTTTATAAAAACCAAAATGTCACACTTCTTGTAACCCCCTCCCCTTGTCACAAACTGTCACAGTTTCTCGAACCCCTTCCCACTCGAAGCGTGACATCGTTCATGAACGACCTCATATCCGATATCCGGCGGAACCAATACAAGATCACCGAACCGTCTTGAAAATGTCACGAAATTCCCCTTTTGAAAACCTGTAGACACTCCGTATAATGCAGTGCTTAGTTTCTGAGCTGCAAAGTATATATGCTTATGTAAATAGCCCAACTAAATGCTCAAAATATTTTTTATCATTGGAATTTGAAAAAAAATTTGAGTGCAAAATATTAAACAGATTTTAAAGTAGAAAACACAGTGAAAAAAGTTACATACACATTTTCTGGAAGCAGAACTTCTGAGCTGACATGACAACTGGCATGGCTCCTCTTATTTCGGAGAATCAACCGTTAGAAAACAACGTGATTCAAACAACGAACTACCAATACATCTGTCAACCCCTTTTCTTAAGAAATCCGGAAATTCCATATTTCCTCCCCTTCTATTCGTTTGTACTAGTGTTCGGCAGTAGTTAACTACTAGTTAACTAATAGTCAACTAGTAGTTGTAACTACTTTTGTTTTGAACTAGTTAACTATTAGGTAAACTACTTTTTTCCCAACTACTAGTTACAACCACTTTCAAAATTCCAACTACTTTCGAAAAAAATTTTTGCCCAAGAAAATGTAGGCTCGAGTAAAAAATTTGAAAAATTGCTTTTCTCAAAAACATAAATTATTAACTCTTTATCAAACAAATACATATATTAAAATAAAAGTTTAAATTTAGAGAAAAAGGTTTTGTCTTTATTCATATTCTATTAATATATATTAATTGTTCAGTGTTATTTGGAAATATTCAATCTTTGAATGTTCTACAGGAATTTCTTTAAAATTGTTTTAATAATTAAAAATAACATTGAATTGAATTATTAGGATAAAATATTTAAGAACAAGTTTAAAAACGGAAATTCGAATGAATTATACTTAAAAGTAGTTAACTAGTAGTTAACTACTTTTGGAGAACAGTTAACTACTAGTTAGATATAGTCTCAGAAAAAAGTAGTTAACTACCAGTTGCAACTTTTTTTTTATACTAGTTAGTAGTTGGTAGTTAACTACTTTTTGACTAGTAGTTTCCGAAAACTAGTTTGTACTATGATGAGTGGTTACCCCCCCCCCCTCAAAGTTCGAAAGTTGGACTAAATATTGGAGACTCCATGTAGCTTTATCGTTAATTATAACCAAGGTCTTATTTCAAGTTACAAATTTAGAAACAAGATCTATTGGGGAAAATACCAGAAATAATGTTTGCTGAATGCGGCCGCTGTATTGGATTAGACGATGCAGAACGGTCGTTATACTGAAAGCAAATTAATATAGATTTCATAGGGGTAAAGATGGGACTTTTACCAATGGTCGTTATAATGGAATGGTCTTTATAATGTGCGGTCGTTATAACGAGCATAGACTACTACTGATAATAATATTAATAAAAATAAGAAGAATGACATGGCGCTCTTAAAGTTGTCAGAATCAAATAGTTTTGGAACCGTCCGTAAATGATGTCACTCTTGTCACAAAATGTCACCCTTTAACATACCCTCCCTCATACCCTCATACCCTTTAACATACCCTCCCCCATACCCTTGCCGCCCCCTATGTTGCACTTCTGTCACACTCCTTGTTACCTCCTCTCCTCCTGTTGTCACAATTTCACGAACTCCCCCTTCCCCCTCGAAGCGTGATATCATTTATGACTGAGAAGTTTTTTTTAAAAAAAGAAAGTTTACTTTTCCTTGTTTTTGCCGATGAGAACAAACTTCTAAAATTGTCGTAGATGTTTTTTTTCCTTTTTTTTTTCCTTTTTCTTTTTTCTTCCTTTCCTGAACATATTAAAGGTCATACTTTGCTTCGATCTTTGGCATTCATAGCCCTTTATCAGTAAAAGATATGAATCGTGATTTTCGAAGGTCCTACTCTTGCGTATCACGTGGTATGGTATCCTTCATATAAAAAGCTTTTTTTTCTTAGGTAATTTTTTAACACTGTTGTCTTCTTTCAAAGTATTTAGCAGTGTTTGTATCGTGGCGTGGCGTCAATGTAACCAGGATTTGAAATAGTTCAGCTTGGACCTGAAATTGCCAACTTGGTATAGGGCATTGTTTCCCAACCTTTTTTGACGTCAATACGTCTTTAAATTTGCTACCGTACGGGAGCAATCCAAAAAATCTAATAATAATAAAATCGGGGGATACAGTTTGGCGTTGTAGTTTCGAATCCATCCTCTACATCCAAAATTTAATAATATCACTGGATAGCTAAAGGATCAAAGAATTCATTACGATAAGCGATAACAGTGACGCATCGCGGGAGGTAAAGAGGGAAGCGCCGCCATTTTGAGGTTATTTTTCTGCGTATCGAAATTTGCAATGAGTATAGCTTTTGACTCGTAGAAGCTACGATGTTCGTTTAAGTTTGAATCATCAGCTGTCGTCAAAATCTATCGATTGTATATAAAACATTAGTTTAAATTAGTGACAGTGAATATAATAAGGCGTTAGAATAAAAAAATATATCAAAAATAGATAGATAATGTCGACATACGCGTCGAAAAGCCAAAACTATGAAGTTATTAATTATTAAAGTTATATTGTAACACAATAATTACTTGTTGCTTTTATTCTAAATACTTAAATAAAAACATTTTATTTAAAATATATAACCCGTTACATAAACGTGTTCACGTACAACACACGGCCGTGCCCATGACACAGCTATACCCCACATTTTTTTTCCTCGCGAACCCATTCTAAGCTCAGAAAGAACATGGCGAATCCCCTTCTGTAGCCATTAGCAACGGGTAACAAAACCATCCACGAACAAAACTAGAAAATTTTCTAGCACATTTTTCCCCCCGTTCATAACAAGAAATGAAAATATAATTGCAAAACATTAACTTTTTGAATTATTAACAGGGCAGTAAACTTATGCATTCCCGCAAAATTAAAAAAAAAAAATTATATTCCCAGAATCCAGTGAAAAAGTTATGGAATGTCGTGAGAAATACACGTAAATTTTTTTGAAACAATCAGGAAATATAGTTCGGTTCCAGTTTCGGGTTAAAATACACAAAATTCGCAAAAGTTGAAATAAAATGTGATAAACGTGAGTGCAAAATTTAAAATTAATGAATAAAATATATTTCGGTTTCCCTTTGGGTTCCGAAAAATGAAGAATCAACCGAAAATACTGCTAAGATTTACATTTTAGTAAATTTTTCTTATTTCCGACTGTTTCTTCGCGCTTTCGAGGAAAACAAAGGGAAAATATTAAGAGAGATATACATTCAAAATTTAGAATAAAACCATGAATATTTTTCGATATCACTTTGGGATACGAATTTTAGAAATCAGATAATAGGGGAAATAAGTGCATTTCAAATTTTGTGCGTATGCTTCCTATGCCAGTTCACAACTTTTACGCGATATCGGAAAAACAATCTATTAAAAAATATCATTTTTACACACCGGCCTAATTTATGTGTGTAAATGTGTTACTTGGTTTTTTATTTTACGTTAGCAATTAAAAGTTCTGCCATTGCAATATTATTTTGTCTACACCACGCGAACCCCTGGGGCGAATCACCGGGGTTGGGAAACGCTGGTATAGGGGGAAAATTCCGGAATTTCTCATTCAGAAACTGAGACTAATTTCCGGTAAAACTTCAAGCATTTTTATTTTGGATTTTTTTCGTATTTGTTTTTATGGTTAAGAATTTAAAATTTTATGTTTCGAAGTTACATTTGCTCGGCAGAAATTTCGTATTTATTTCAATTTTGTTATTATCTTTCTTTAATAATCAATGCTACGAATATATTTTCTATTTTTAACAGACTTAGAACGATTTACTGAGAGCAGACATTTGTTTGCAACTTAAATAAACGGAAACCTCGAATTCAGATCAACCTCTAATGTCTGTTTTGTTGTACTGTGCAGCCCAATATCGATTACAGCCCTCACCTACTCTAGCTACTGAGAGCAGGCGGTAATTAAATGCATCATAGACGTCACAACATCTATCGTATCTATATTTAAATATTTATATACATAAAACTAATAATCGTACTGGTGGCTATCTTACTCGGTTATATTTGCAAAGCCGGAGCGTAGCAATTTAAAAATCATGGGGAATGCCTCAAACAATTTCATTTAAAAATGCTCAAAATTAATTCCAAGAAAACTAATTAACAATTAAAACGTAATTAGTATTCGCTCATTATTATTAATATTAATTACAAAACCGCTTTCCTATGCGCCTGTTGAAGAGTCATCGACAGTCTATGAACTAAATATCGTGTGTAGAGATTCTTGGTCCATAACGAATTCAATATTCTTCTCTTAAAGCTTAAAAGATAAAAGGTGCAAAAGTAAAGCCAATGCTTCCTGTTTGGTTCAGGCTTTTCTGCACAGTTATAATTTCTTGTCTTTTAAACATTTTTACAAAAATTCTTTCCCTGTTTGTTCCTAGGCGACGCCACTGGTTATGATGCCGCGAACGACTATTGTTACCATGCGTGATTTTCGTGTTCTGTGAGCCTGAATTTTAACGCCCAACTGGAAACAATATTTTCTTAGAACCTTAATTCTATGGCTTTATGAAAATTTTGCACATGCGCAGGCCCGTCGTTCCAAAATTTTAAAGGAAAGGGCACAGGGCATACATTCAAAGCACATCATAAGTAAAAACAACAAAAAACATATGTAATTATTGTATTTCTAAACGACGGGGGGGGGGGGGGGGGAATTAACACCCCTTGATCGTCCATGCATGATGACTAACATAAACGCGTAATAATTCTTTCGTTTTCTGTTACACAGTTTAATAAGAAAGTTACAATTTTCTGTCTTACCCTTTTTTTTTTTTTTGTATTTTTAGGAAAAGTGAACAAACATATTTCGCTTTCTTATCATAATAAAAAATTTTATCGACTGCTCCATAGATAAAGAAATTAATAAATGAAATAGATGTACAATTAAAATGTATAGTATCCGCCTATATTTCTCAACCTTTTCAGTGCCGAAGAAATGCGGACTTCCAATTTTAAGTTTTGCATCGGTAGCAAATTTCAGAAATCTCCCCCTCCCCGAAAAATTCTTGTCCACCTCCGAAAAGACCTTAATACGTAATTCAGACGTCACATAGAACGTAAGATATACCTACCCTTTTAAAGTTAAAATTGTAAAAAAATTATTTTTCAGAGTTTTCAGATTCTGAAAACATTCTTTATTTAAATAATAAGATCAATGAATGCATTTTAATACAATTATTATTTTTTTAAATCTAGACTAACGTGCTTTGATGATTTTCATTTTACCACTATTATATTTTAATTTAACTTATAAAATAAAAAAAATAAGGAGCGAAAAATAAATTGATAAATAAAAACTTTTTTGAAATTAATTTTATAGAACATCAAAAGCTGGAACAAAGCTATTGTTTCACGTAAAACTGAAATAAAATCAACACTAAAACTAATTCGAATTTTCGAAGGGGACTACGTGCGTTATCTTTCTCAAGAGATGCCAGAACTCAAATAGTACCAAATTTCGTTCCAATCTGGCAAGTACACTCTCAGAAATAGAACTCTCACTTTCGAGGATTCTACAATCATCCAGAGAAATTTCGTCAATTACAACGATTCTTTCCTCGCGCGATCACGTGACTTAAAGCAGTTACTACACAACTTTCGTCAGTTTGACGAAAGGTTTGCTCGGAGCACTCTTCGCAAAACCAAGTACGACGTCAAATATTTCGTCAAATACTCGTTCGTCAAAAGTTTCGTGAGGTTTGAGCATGCCTTTCTGAGAGTGTGGTGTGATTGGTATAGCCCGAACATACAAACAAACCTTACAGACACAAAAACGAGCTCTTATATATATATATACTAGCTGACCCGGCCACGCGTTGCTGTGGCTAAAGTTTTTGTTATATTACATTATAGTAAACAATCTAAGAGGAACAATAAGAGAACATCAGTCACGGAGTCCACTATGCTTTTTCACACAGATGGTATTTGTAAAAAAATATGGTGATCTCCTTATTTGACTTTCTACTACTATAACCCTTTAGTACAATGAAATTATGTGTGAACAAAGACGAAAATGTTGATGTTGGTATACAAATTCACTGGATTGAGATTTGAAGGGGAAGTACGTTGAACACAATTAATTAAAATGTTCTTACACTTGATATTAAGCAGAAATCAATAGGTACAAAATAAAAATTTATCAGATTTATTATTTCCATTTAATTTTATAACAAATATAAGTATATTACAGTATAATACAGTAAATAACATGTGACGCTTAAACTCATGAATGAGGTAGGCAAGGCAGACAGTCTTAAACTTTTAAACATTAATATCTATTTTTTTGAATTATAAATACTTTCAATTTCAATTTAATTTAACACCAATCGGTGCACAATGTTTTTGGTTAACCTGTCTTTAGCTAACACAAATAGATTCGACGGTTTCCCAACACGTGAACACGCAACATATAGTTGCCCATGAGAAAAACATGGAATTTCCAAATCTAAACCATGCTGTTAAAATGTAGCTTATATGACACGTTCGTAGATTTACCATAGCAGCGCCATCTATTGATTACTTACTCAACCCAGTCGAAAGGTATCGACATCTGTTAGAATAATTAATTAGCAATAAATTAAAATTGCGACTATAATTTGAGATTTAAACTATCCTATCTCTCAAGTTGGATCGAACTGCACATGGTGTGCGAATTTTATTATAATCGGTTAAGTGGTTTAGGAGTCCATTGAGGACAAACATTGTGACACGAGATTTATATATATTAAGATATATATATGCTAGATGTAAGTTGTTCTGAACCGATAGTGCTAAAACCTCAATCGGTTCCCGTTGAACACCGAACGTGAAGCAACATCGACGGAGGTCAGTGTTTGGGAGGGTGACAACCTCTCGCGGCTGGTTGCTGTGGTGTCCGTGTACGCTAAAGGGAGCTGGTGCACGTTAAACAGGTCGTGGCTCCAAGGTCCTCCAAGTGAAACGATACCTCTGGGGTTGCCAATCCCAGGTGCCGGTCTCTCATCTGGGAGCTGGTTCAAAAATTAAGAGACCTTTCAAAGGGGCGGAAATCGACTCCTGCCTATAAGGGCCCCGTTAGACTCAGGAGCAGCGTACCCACCCTTCCTCGCCATGCGCGAGGACACGACAACAACAACAACATTAACTTACCAACGTAAAGATGGGCCTGAAAAGCTGAAGAGCAAGTGATGCCAAACGCTTTGTTATAAAATAGGAAAGAGAGAGAGAAAAAATAAAAAAAAACGGACAATATGTTTAGTGTAGTGTAGCTTATAAAAATGAACGAATGAACGAGCTGAAAGGAATGTATAATGTTCTTTGCGTTCACCATTCACCGTACATTGAAAGAAATGCAAATGAGCGAACGAAAGAGCTGAAATAAATGCAGCTTCAGTGTAATGTTCTAAGCAGTACACCGTTAAAATGAACGAACGAACGAATTGTGGCAAGAGTTTACTATCAGTGCATCAGTATAATGTTCCAAACCGTTCATCGTTCAATAGAACGATCGGTCATTTTTTAGGAGATCGTACTGTTCCGGTCATTTTAAAGAGTCGGTCTTTTAGATCCGTTTGTTAATGAACGACACATCCGTATTTTGAACCAAAAATAGTAATTCAGCGTACTCACAGACGGCACAGTACCTGTTGAATGTCAAACCACAAAGTCTTCTCTGGTTTTTATTCACCTGTCAGACTCCGGATAAATGATTTCTAGGAGCTTCGCATGCATTTTCAGGAAAAATCATTTTACAACGTAGCCGTCAAAGTAGAAGGTATATACTGTACGTAAATTAAAAAATTAGAAGATATACATTTAAACTAACTAAAATTTTCGAAGAAAGATGATTGGTAACATACATTAAAATATAAAAAATAAGTGGTAATAGTTATTATTTTTCCGAAAATACCTCCATATAGCAGGCCGAGAGACAGATTCGTCTCGCGCTCGTATGTACAGTTCTACCATCAACCGAAGCGATCTGCCTGGCAGAGTGCCAAGAAGAAGCCACTCATGTTCAGGGGAGGAACTGCTGGCATAAGAAATGTGCCGTTTTTGCACTCGTTCTAGTTCGTTTAGCGTACTCTATTTTTTCCGAACTGCCGCTATATGCCTGTTTAGAAATTTATTTGCTTTCAACAAACAAAGAAGCAGACATTCTGATACGCAAACTAAATAAACTAACTTGCAAAACGAACTTCCCTAAGACTCGAATGGATTCGTCCTTTTTTGCCATGCGCAGAAGCGTCCAAATGTCAAAATTCCATGATTGAACTGTACTATACTCTCAAAGCACACCACAAAAATGAAATCCAAGAAAAGGGACCGCTCATAAATGATGTCACGCTTTTTTCCCACATATTTGACCACCTCCCCCTAGTGTCACAAAATGTCACACTTTATCGGACCCCCTCCCCCCTTCGTCACATGTCACGCTATGTTGCATAAGCAGGATGTCACACTTCTTGTTGCCCCCTCCCAGCGCCCGAAAGGACGCCTTTTATAATATTTGCCCACATTGATCACATTTTGATCAGGCGTCAGCTCTCACACATATACATCAAAATTTCCACGCGAACGAAGTCGCGGGAACAACTAGTTGTTAGCTTGTAATTGTCTTCGGGTACCTGGATCGAAGGATTCTTGTTTCCATGGCAACGCATCGAAAAAGAGGCTGAGCTCGGTGGTCACATAGTTGCATTCCTTTAACTGCAGGTTTTGCGAGCATTCCGCAGTGCACATCTGCAATACAAGTGTGCAAGTGTTAGTTCTCAAAGTTTGTAAGTGGTTCTTGAAGACGAAATATCAGTTCACCTTTCATGAAGAAAGGCTGTTGCAGTTAACAGAGATTTTCATCAAAAGAATTATAAAATGCAAAAATTGAAACTCTTTTTAAAAATAAAAAAATATAATAATCTGTGTATATTAAAAGTAAAAATAGTACAGAAGCATATAGTTTTAACTCATATAGCTAAATAAATACGGAAAAGTTTTGTAGTATAACAGTATTTTGAAAGCAATGGGAGAGGGAAGGTGTCATGGCGCAGAATACGCCATGAAATGTGGGGAGGGGTTCACGGGTATTTAGGGGTCGACTGTTTGGTCGATTTGGGGGGGGGGGTCATCTCTTTTGGGGGGAGGGTGTTCCGCAGGGTTTTAGGGGGATGCGCCCTGTTGAAAGCAATGAAAGCCAATGAGGACTAAAGAACGAAAGCGATTTTCAACTATTTGTGAAATCGCGCGAATTGCGTAGTGTGTGTGTTTTTAATACCAACAACGAAAGATAAAACCTTCATTAAAACTAAAGACAATATCAACCCGAGTCGCAAAAAGGGGGAGGGGGAGGATTTAGGGTTCAAAAAACCTCTTTCCTGTCAGAACCCTTGCCTTTCAGCAATATTGCCAATCCTAATATGGTAATATGCACGGAAGAACTATTATGAACCCCCTGCCACGGAAGATTTAAACAATATTGCCAATCCTAGTATGGCAATATGCAAGGAAGAACTATTATGAACTCCCTGCCACAGAAGATTTAAGCAATATTTCCAATCTTAGTACAGTAATATGCGAGGAAAACTATTATGAACCTCCTGTCACAGAAGATTTCAGCAATATTGCCAATCCTAGTATAGCAATATGCAAGTCAGGACTATTATGAACCCCCTGCCACAGGAGGTTCAAGCAGTATTGCAAATCGTAGTATGGCAATATGCGAGGAAGGACCATTATGAACCCTCTGCCACAGGAGATTTAAGCAATATTGGCAATCCTAGTATGGCAATATGCAAGGAAGAACTATTATGAACTCCTTGCCACACGAGATTTAAGCAATATTTCCAATCCTAGTATGGCAATATGCAAGGAAGGACTATTATGAACCCCCTCCCACAGGATAAATTTCTGCTTGCGCCACTGGTATCAGCTAGTATATTGATTGAATCACAGGAGGTTGAAGTAAAAATTTTGCTTTACATAAATGTTGGTTTGTAACTTGAAATTGACGAAGGAAAAAGTAGTATTGTTCACCACTTTGAATGAATTATAAGCATATTCCATGAATTAGAAGCATCATTTAATAGCATTCCAGTTTTGCTGCATTGTTTGTAATCAATATTGCAGTTACTTTAAATCTTAAAACAATAAGAAGGGTAAGCGATTTGTTTTCAAATCGAAATGTTAAATTAAAATCTTTCCAGTAAGAAGGGCAAGGGCCAAGAAAAATGAGTGGATGAGTCGCATGTGGACCTAGGTTGGATTGCTCTGCATTAGGCCAATTGGACATTTTAAAAAAAATATTATACAGTGAAACCCCGATTTTACGTTCCTCAAGGGACTGGGCAAGAAAAACGTAAAATACGGGAAATACATAGAATGCAAAAATCAAATAGAAAAAAACTAAAGGTAGTAAAGATGACTCTTTCAAAAGGTATAATATCTATATTTTACGCAAAGAACATTATTATACATACCATTTTAAGATAATTTTAGCACATTTAGATGCGATTTCTGGCGTTTAGGCTGAAAATAATCCGTAATAGTGGATTGTTTTTTAGTTATTGAGTTCAAAGTGAATGCAGCATCTTCTAGGATTGAAATACGTTGCAAGTTTTTTTCCTGCTCTTTATAAGAAAGAAAATCGTCTTTCACTATTTGTAAGCTCTTCATTGCAATAGTGAAAGAAGGGACGGGCTGTGCTTCCGTTTGTTTTTGTTGATCTTCATCGGCTGACGAAAAGTACAGAAGGAAAAATATTGCTTATTTTAGAACATTTTTCTTTTTCACATTCCAGGGAAAACGTAAAATGCGGGAAATTTCATGTATAACAAACTTACAATCCGGGTTAAATTAACATTATTAGTATACGGAAAATCAGGGACCTGATGAAAAAAACGTAAAATGCGGGAAAAACGTATATTCGGGGGACGTAAAATCGGGGTTTCACTGTATTTACGAATTATATTCAGCATTCATATTTTTTTAACATAATCTTTCTTTTTCGAGAGAAAACTCTTGCAATTATGAATAAGTTATTCAAATATGTATACTTACTCTTGTACTCAAAGTCTTATCATGCAGTTTTTCCCAAGGTAGTTTTTCATAATTGGTACAATTAGAGCTGTAAGGAGCTGGAAGCATTTCCACATTATTCTGTCCAAAAGAAAAAGACTTTATTAAAATGCATATTTCAATTTCTCTTTTAAGGCTTGATTGCTAAGGTCACTTCCTTAATTTGTGATTGTTTCTCAATCAGCTTAAATAAATGTTAGCTTTTAAAGAACCCGAAAGAGGAAACTGGTATGTCTTTTCAAAAATAAAAATTAACTCGTTCAGCTCAAAAAACAAAGTAAAACTATGTATAGAATGTCTCAGTCGCTATCAAAACTTATTTTACTTTCGGAAAAAACTTTTGTTCATAATAACTCGATTCGGTATGAACTCATCTATATTTTGTTGTTTCTAATGCCACTTGGGTATCCAAGCTCCCCTTCACAGAACGACTAGGAATCAAGGCAGTAAGAAGCGCCTTTCGTTTATAGATGCGCACCACTACGGTGGAAGTACGACTTGGCGCATTATGTGTTTGGAGGACACCAGATAGCGCCACCACAAATACGCCACCTTCCTTTTTTGACCCAAGAGTGAAGGGAAGGGAAATTCTCCCCCCTCCGGTACTCTCGGAACTGCTTGGGACTTGAGGGTCCACGGATTTTGCATGCTCGTATCCCCAAGTGTACATGGTGGGTCTTCAGCGGGTCGGGTATCGAACACCGAGTCTTCCAGTTCTAAGCCCGACATCATAACTACTAGGCTGCCACGGCCCTACTCATACACTCTTATTATCTTGAATAAAAGTCATAATGAGTCATAAAAAAATCTTTGGAAGCACTCGCTGGGGCATATGAATAAATACATAACGAGACATACCTTAGGGTGGAGAAAAAAAGAACAAGATTATTTTTCATCTAAAATTGCGTTTGGCGCCGGGAAGAAAAGTTGTACTTTAGGCATAATAGGTGCGATATTTTTTCTTACTGAAAATTGTTCACATCTATCCGGGCCTTGAAAATTGTTAAAAATCGATAATTTTTTAAAAAATTATGAAAGGGGAAAAAAATGTTTTTCTAAATCATAGCGCATGTTTGAAAAGTTGCGCGATTGGCATATTAGTTCACATAGCTTTTTCTTGGAATTCGTCCATAGCATCTGGTGCCCCAACGGCCTTGAAAATTGTTAAAAATCGATTGTTTTACAAAATTTATGTAAAAAAAAATCGCCATTACTTCCAGAACATGATGGGAGCATTGTAAAGTAGTTTACATGTTTTTTAAAATTGAAATCCATTGATATTTTTCGGTGTCCCGAAGTCCCCAAAATAAGAATTCTCGTATTATGAAAATGTGCTTACATTCTAAATACATTAAAAATATTCATAAGTTTGACTTACTCTTCATTCCTTGTAAAATAGTTTCTTTATCTCAACTTTTTTTTAAAAAAAACAAAAAAAAAAAAAAAAATGTTAAGCACATATTTGTTTTTTGGGAAGAAATTAATTGAAATAGCAAGAAATGTTCTCATGTTAGCTAGAATGTTTAGAATCCTACTTCTGCACCCTGCACCTTTTTCTTTTATGAACATTTAGATCTTTCGGCTCACCCTAGAATACATACATGTGGGCCCTGGTAGCCTAGTGGTTAGCACGTCGGACTTCCACCTGGAAGGTCGCACGTTCTATACCCACTGAAGACCACCATGTATACTTGGGGATATGTGCATGTAAAATCCGTAGACCCCCACTACCTCTCCCCGTGCGTCAGCAATCCTAAGGCCTCGGCTAACAGGTAGGGGTCTGGTGGAGAAAAGAGAAAAGTATGCATACATGCTTACTCTATTGACTGTATGTGTCACACAGATGCGTAAAGGTTTCTTTTCCAGAGCGAAAATAGTTACCCCACAACATCGTCAATTTTTGGATACACCAGATGAACTGTTTTCAGTATGCCCCAAGTTGCTCTTTCATTTTTTTTCAATCAAAATGAATTAACTTTGACCAAAACATTGCCTTTCATGAAAGATAATCAAGGACCATGAAAGAGTTAGCATTTTGTTAAACAGAGGACGGGTGGTAATAGGGAGCCCTACTTCCTTTTTTGACTTACTAGTGCTAGAAATTACAAAAAATTGTATTGTCCTACATAGTAATTGCAGGGTTCGAAATTAGGATGTAAAATTTGGGCGCAATATGGAACCTCTTATTCTTTTTAATTTACTTAATTATTTTTTAGATTTTTTTACAAGAAAAATAAACGCGTTATAATGGTGATAAGATTGATTATAGGGATGGTTTTTTTTTTTTTTTGATAACAGAATTTTTATCTTCGATAAAGATGGATTTTTTTTAATAACAGAAAAAAAAATAACAGTTTGGAGTTACCTTTTCAACGTTTTGAACAATACATTAAAAAAAAAAAAAACTTTTCAGCATGAACACACTATGGTAACTAAACCAACCACCCGTCCTACACACTAACGATGTTTAGCTACAGATTGAGACAGATGCTGATTGATAACATATTGTCAATTTCCGCCAATATATGAAAGGACTCCGTAATATCCGCATGTTACCACCATATCCGGATCTTGGAGTTTTCCGAGGCGGGGCAAAACATAAAAATGCCGCCCCCTCCAACCAATTATTGTTGATATTTCATATAACTTTCATGAGCTGGGCATTCTTTTGAGGATCTTTCCTTTGGGGGTCACTGATAAACGCATAAAACTTTCGTTAATGTTCCCGCAGCATGGCCGGTTTCAGCTCAACATTAGGTGGGATAGAACCATATGAAAGGTTCCTCTTAACCGGAAATATGAAATTATGACAGTTGTAGGGGGTCCTGGGGACTATCCCCCGGGAAAATTTTGAAAATTATGTGCAAACTGGTGCATTTTGAGGCACTAGGAGAAGCTTTAGGAAATTCAAAAATTTTGGAAAAAAAAAGCGGACAAAAGCTTTGTGAAATTTAAAAGTTTTTACTCATAAAAGTAATATTAATAAAAATTCAGAAAAAAATTGGCATTTTTTTTTTTAATCCAGAGGGCAGGACTCTCCCCTCCTCCTCCTTCTTACTAACGCCCATATCGAAGAGCCACGTGTTTGCCTTCTCAAACGACACTTACAAGCTCCCACCTCTTCCTAAAAGGATGCTTTGAAAGTTTCTAAAAGGGAAACCATTGGGTATTGTTTGAGCATAGCTTGATTTATACGTATTTCACTATCACAAGAGGGAAATAACCTTTACTTTTTAAAATATTAATTTTTAAATTTTGACATTGGGAAATTTGCCGCCCCCTAACTTAAATTTTAGAATTTACGACAGTTTATACAAATAAATAATTCAATTAATCGGTTTTAATAGTTAGCAAAATAGCTGATACATGCTAAAAACGTGGCGCAGAAGTAGGATTTTAATTCTCTTCCAAAAGTTTTCTTAAGTATTTTTTTTTAATCCTTATATTTCTTCCTTTCTTTCTTTTTTTTTTGTGTATCACAATTGAATTTGCCACCCCCCCAGAAGTTCCGCCCGGGGCGGTACTGCCATATCATCTATTAAAAGCAAAAAGAAGAACTGTATGCCAGTACCTTCTTCAAGCCAAAGTTGTATGAATTTCCAGGTTTAACTTCTGTGCCGTCGGAGAACGGATCAGGATAAACTTCGGGACTGTGGAAAGTAACGAGAACTGCAGCATCACGATCGGGCTCGAGATACTCGTTAGTTTCGACGTTGACCACAAGAACCAAATCTGAAGATTCAGAAAAAAAAAGAAGATAAATGCTCTATATTGAAAATATATAACCATTAGAGTACAATAGAACCTCTCTTAACCGGCCTTCGCTTTATCGGGCCCATATTTTCAAAATGCAAAAAACAAAAATGACTTTTAGAGTGCTAGTTATATGGAAGAAACAGGTACGGCGGTACTCGAGTGAATTTTTTCCCCGATGTGGACAGAGCAAGAACTCTTGAAAAGGCATTGATATACGTCGAGCAGAAATCATCAGCTGCTCCCATGGATGACATATTCCTAAAGAAATGGCGGGACTATGCGGGGAAGTGCCGGGCTTCTCGTCAGCAGCAAGAATAGGTCACATGCTTCTTTACTAGCGCTTGACAACTGGTATGTAACTCTCAAAGTAACTGTATTAAAACGCAATAAATCATCACACCTCCTCTCTCTTTTAAATTGCATAATATACGCTACCAATTGCTATCTATATATAACACCCATTTTCTGTTATCCCCCGCTTTAACCGTATTTTTACTTAATCGGCTTACCATCGGTCCCAATTTAGCCGGTTAACAGAGGTTCTACTGTAGAGTTCAGTAATACTTCGCCATAAGGCGAAGCCTACTTTTATAGCCTACTTTTACATTTGCATTAAATTAAATCATGCATTGAATTAATGCTCAATGGAGGCAATTCACCGCTAGAGGGACTCATAAACGATCACCGTTGTCACGTGATATCCGCTCTTTGTTTACTAAGATTTTCAATTGAGTTCTCCGTGGAGTACACTAGACAAAATTAGTTATCTTAAAATTAATTAGACTATTTTCACAGCTTTTTCTGATTATAACCCAGTATTTACATTTAATTTAATCATTATCCAAGAAATTTATGAATTATTACAACAGTTATAGGGTTTGATATAGTGTTAATTTGATGTAATGTAGAAGAACTTTATTTAGGTCTCATTTTTATTAGATTTGTCGAACTCGAAGTAACTACGGCCTTCCTTTGTTTACATTGCTTTAATCGCTGCCACGTGACCAATGACGCTGGTTGAATTGCCTCCATTGCTTTATGGGCCAAACCACGATAATGAAATGCTCCCTCCACAACGAATATTTTGTCTTTTTACCTGAAATAGTTCAAATTATTAACTTTTTTCCCCAAGTTCATTTTTTTAATGAATGCATAAGGAATGCTAAAAGCATTCCAACATGAAAATTGAACCAAGGATAAATTTTTTTTTCTTTCTAATCGGGCTGCGTATGACCATTAACCTTTGCAGACCGAGTGCGTACCGCGGTAATCGGCATCCATTTTTTTCAAATAGCACCACTGTCGGTCGATGCCATGGCCACTGAGAATTTGGACGCTCAGTTTCCACTAGATGGCGGCATCTGAGCTCTCATATGATGCGAATTGCACTAGGTATTTAATTTAGCCGAGAGTATCCAAGCCAAACGGATATTCAAGGGATCTTTAACATGCCGGACAATCATACGACATTCATGCAGACGACACAATCATGCAGACAATTTTCTGCATCTTGAATGTTATGTGCTCTCTATCCAGATTAATGGATAGTTATCAATAACGTGCAAAATAGTAATGGGCATTTTTGAGAAATGATCATAATCGCGTGTTTCTAGTAATCGATGAACCTATCGAATAATTCCAGAACTGAATGAATTTCTCGAGTCTCTCATGTCCTGTTTAGCTCTCGATTATGCCCGTGGTTAGTGCCTAATTTAGCACATTTATGTCCTTTTTCTAAATTTGGAACAACTATGCATAGAGTAAGTGATACTCTGAACATAGACCGACAAAATATGCTACATTTGACACTATACTGATCACGAGCCATTAATCTGGATCGCGATCGATTTCGGCCGATAATTCATTTTTATATCTTTGTTTCCTATTTAATGTCTGAATGATATAAACAAAATATGCTGCATTTGGCACTATATCGATCACGAGCCATTACTTTTGTTTCCAATTTAATGTCTGAACAGATGTCGACAAATTATGCTACATTTGGTACTATATCGATTACGAGCCATTAATCTGGATCGCGATCGATTTCGGCGGATAATTTATTATTTTACCATTGTGTCCAATTTAATGTCTGAATGATATCTACAAAATATGCTGCAATTAGCACAATTTCGATCACGAGCCATTAATCTGGATCGCGATCAATTTCGACCGATTATTTTATTCTCATTATCTTTGTTTCCTATTTAATGTCTGAATGATACCTACAAAATATGCTGCAATTAGCACAATTTCGATCACGAGCCATTAATCTGGATCGCGATCAATTTCGGCCGATAATTCACTTTTATTATCTTCGTTTCCTATTTAATGTCTGTACAGATATCTACAAAATATGCTGCATTTGGCATTACATCGATCACGAGCCATTAATCTGGATCGCGATGAATTTCGGCCGATAATTCCTTTTTATGTCTTTGCTTCCTATTTAATGTCTGGGGCCGAGAAAAATTGTGATGATAACAATGCGTTTTAAGAAGCGCTGGTTTAGAAAGATGTCATTTCTTATTACCACTCATCTTTTGCCAGACGTCAGCCTCCGTTGAGATCATTTCTTCTTCTCCGCTCTCGGATGTTGGAGAAAGAGTGTAACAGTTTCCGAGATCTGGATCATAGAATTCCTTGAAGCGGCTGTAGTAATACAACCATTATTTTAGTAATGGGAGGTCCTCATATGAATGGATGACAAGAGAAACGATAATAATTAGTGTGTAAAAATCAATATATGTACCCGTAAATATTAGATGCAAAGTTGGAAAAGTAAGTTGTATAAATACACCGTAAGTTAAAGAGACATAAATAAAAATACTTAATACATTAATTTCATGTCTGTTTAACTCTAAATAGAAATGAAATTAATGTGTTAAAAGAGAAATTAATAGATAACCTATAGTACACAGAAAAAGAGCACAGATATATTAAGATATAAAGACTCCAGTAACATAATAGATAAACACGTGTACAAACAGAAAAGGAAACAGATTCATAAATATAAAAACAAACACGCAAACGAAAAATAGAAGTATGAACTAAAGATTTTAAAACTTTATTTGCAAGCAAATGCTACTATACTTGACTGCAATGTTTCTTGACAATGACGTCACAACGCGCGGCAGAAGAAATGAGTAAACGGCTAGGCTGTTGGGGTTACAAGGACGAGGGTCGAAAACACGCCACACCATCTTGGCGAAATAATCCGATTAAGCATTTTATTTGGCACATTGCGCCTTTGAAAACTCATTTGTCAGTTGATCAGAAAAAGATAAATAGATGTAACAAATTAAAATACCTATTTCTTTTTACATAATCACAATTTATTTTATTGGATCAAATATAATTCTTCTTTAATGCAATCATTGAAATTATATTCTTCTAAAAATCCTTTTCTCCCTTCAATAATTCATAAAAACCGTTGGACTTTTGAACACTTTCGTTTTCCAATAAATAATTTTTTTCCTTCCTGTTACCCCTTGCGCGTAATTTTTTCCTGTGTAAGTTTGCTTTTAATGGAAAATTACGATATTAACTGAAGAATACTAATAGCGATATTAACAAATGGAATAATAATAACTATTTAACTTTTCGCAACGTCACAAGCCAGCGAGTCAGACATAAACATAAATCATTCTAAATCTCGCCAAACCGCTCATGGGAAGATCGCCAACTGCTCGTGAGCTCTTATTGGCTGAGCGTTCAGTTCTAAATGAAGGTATTACTACACGTTACACATCTAGTAAAATTGAAAATATATAACATTTTATGAAAATTTTGACAAATATACGCTATGTATGTATAGGTTAAAATACCTTATCATATTTCTATAGCGAAATGCTTAGTTTAACTCCAAAATCGGACACCGCGCGGAGAACTACTTTCTTCGTTTGCTCTCAGCATATTTCTCCATAGTCAGGAAACTTTGCAGTTGAGTATAGATAGACAGTTAAATAGAAAATGAGAGGCATGAATAGAAATACTTATGAATGCAGTACATACGAAGGGGTCAGTACAGTTCGACCACGGAATTTCGACATTTAGAAGCTTCTGCGCATGGCAGAAAAGAACGAATCCGCTCAAGTTTTAGGGCAGTTCGTTTCCCAGGTGCGTATGCCAGGCAGATTGCTTTGGTTGATGGTAGAACTGTATATAGAAGGTATATAATACTGAAAGTAGAAAGCGAAAAGGGTAGAAGATAAAAAGTATGCAGAAAGGCGATTCATTTTATCTTATTTTTTAAGATAAATATCGAAAACCAGCAGTGAAAATTAAAGTTTCCGGACAGACGTCGGAACCAAATCATTACTTTTACAAACTCCACCCTAACTAATTCAGTGGCACTACAGCCCATCGTTTCTCATGGCCTACTATGCCTATCCCAGCTTTCGAGACCGAGGGCCCTGGGGTGCAGACGCAGATTTCCCGGTCAAGTGGTTGGCCTGATGCTGACTAACTCCTCTAGGAATTTTAATTTCGCATGCTTAAACAATCTTCAAAGAAGAAGGAAATAAAAAAATCTTTACCGATAACAGGAGTCCCCTCGAATATTGGGCACTCCTGTAAAAGAGCAGCTGACCAGAAGGTCGTCCATGGAGTGTCCCAAGGAGTGCCTTAGATCAGATCGCCCTTCCCGAAGGATGGTCAGCTGGAAGTTGAAGAGTTCTTTCTCTGTCAAGGACTGGAGAGGAAAAAGAAAATCAATTACAGTGGTGTCTCAGTTTTGCGTCGGCCCTAAGGACCGACCAACGGACGGCATCTCTACAGTTCGAATGTCGGTAGTTGGACGCCTCTGCACATGACAGAAAAGAACGAATCCATTCGAGTTTTAGAGAAGCTCGTTTTGCCGCGTTTATTTAGTATGCGAATCAGAGTGCTTACCTCGCTGTTTGTTGAAAGCAACTAAACTCATAAACTGGCAAATAGCATCAGTTCGGGAGAAGTCAAATATTTCAAACGAAATAGAACGCGAAAAAAAATGGCACATTCCTTATGGCAGCAGTTCCTTCCTTGAACATGAATGGCTTCTTCTTGGCATTCTGCCAGGCAGCTTGCTTTGGGTGATGGTACAACTGTACATCCCTATATGAATGAAATTTTTCAAGGCGCTGTCCAAGCTAAGAATAGTGAACGTTGATACTTGATAATTTAAATAAAAGCAATCAGAGCTATTTTACTTTTATATAGACAGTCATACATAAGTAATAAAATTGCTTAGAGTAGCAGAAGCAGCTTTTTAAAATTGACTTTAATTTTCATTCTTAGAATTTTTTTATCTTCAAGGGAAGGGTCTGGACCTAGGGACCACCCCCTTTCCGACACCCCTGTGAATGTATAATAAGCTTATATTTCGGCCACGAATTTCAGACACTTGGACGCTTCTGCGCATGGCAGAAAAAGAAGAACCCATTCGAGTCTTAGGGAAGTTCGATTTACAGGTGCGTTTACTGTCACGAGAATCAGAATGTTCCTTTGTTTGTTTGTTGAAAGCAACCAAATTTATAAACTGGCATATGACATCAGTACGGAAGAAATCAAATATGCTAAACGAACTACAACGAAAACAGAAAGGGCCCATTCCTTATACTAACAGTTCCTTCCTCCCTTGGACATGAAGATAAGGAATTTTAAAGCAGCTGTATGAAGCACCCCACCCTTTTTTAAATATTAAAACTAATTGTTTGGTCAATAATTTTATTCTTATTATTTTAAACTCATTCAAAAAATTAAGTTTTACTTAGTTGTATGTCATCCCATTGATAATGAACGTATCTTTATGTTCAATGATTATTTTAAACTTGTTCGTTTACATTATTCCAAAAGCGTACTTTTTCTATCTTTTTTTAAACTATAATTTTATCTGATTACACTGGTCTAAAAAAAAAAAAAAAAAACTTTTTTTCTGCCCCAAAGAGTTAGTCAACTGATCTTAGAAGTACTTTTCACGCTGAACTCGAAAATGAATACCATTTTTCTCTATCACGTAAGGATTTTCCATGCAAGGTGCTGTAATAGTTGACATTAATAACATTTACCCTAGATTATTGCAGTACCTTACAAACAAAACCCTTAAGTGAAAAGGAAAATGGTTTCCATTTTCGAATTCAGCTTGGAAAAAACTCCTAAGATCAGTCAATAAAGTCCTTAGGACCACCCCTTTTTTAAGGGCATTGTAATTATTACATTAGAAGCATTTCCACCAAAAAAACCAAGTCATTTTCTATTTACCGTAAAAGGATCGATTTTGACACGTTCTGGCATACTTTGCCTCAGGAATGTCCCTTTTTGACGTCCAGCAGTAATCTGCTAACATAGTTGCCCACCACTTCCCTTGATATCTCTTTTCGATAACTGAAATGTCCTGATGGAGCCGCTCTCCATGTTCATCGTTATACAGCTCCCATGTTTTCAGGGGGATATTTTTACACACAACAGGAGACTTCTATGATAAAAAATAGTAGCTCATGCTCATTAAACGTGTCGTACAGTAGAAATAAAATTTCACGTTAAATTAAAGCACAAATGAGCATGAAAAAGGGATTCCAAGCGATCCCGAAACATTGTCTGCGTTTTAATGCTCATTTGTGCTTTAATTTAACGTGAAATTTTATTTCTATTACTTTGCACAAAGTTTAATCATTACTAAGTGTCGTACAGTATCCATCTTTTGCCTATTTGCCTTTGTATCCCCAATTTTCGCAAATTCCTACCGAGACCCGCACCCAGTGCAGCGATTTGATACGCACTTCCGTTCGGGGGTCTGCGGGGGCTGTTTGCGACACTCCTATAAGTTTTTTCCAGCAAGATAAAGTGACCCCTGATTTAACGGTTGACATTCAAGCTCTTTTGTATACTTTATCTCAATAAAAACGATGCTGCATGATCGGAAAAAACACTGAAAAAAACGTAGAAATCGAACATTTTCTTCCTCATAACTAAAAAACTATACGTGATGGAAAATTGATGCCAGATATGGATTTCTCATGCAAAACTACTTCAGGAAAAGTGAAATTCATTCTTGGGGCAAAACACTTGTTGTCCAGTGTTATTTATAAATTTTCAAAATTAAATAATTTACAACATTCAAACAAGCTTCATTGGATTAGGACTATTTGATTTCTCTGATGGTGTAACGATTTTTATAGACGAATATCAGAAACTACGTATATATTCAATACAGGAAAAGAAAAAAGAACGATTAAGTAAAGACAATTCTCTACTTTTAATGGACACTAGTAACAAAAAAACTGTACGTGATGGAAAAATTTTGATGCCAGATATGGATTCCTCGTGCAAAACTACTTCAGGAAAAGTGAAATTCATTCTTGGGGCAAAACACTTGTTGTCCAGTGTTATTTATCAATTTTCAAAATTAAATAATTTACAACATTCAAACAAGCTTCATTGGATTAGGACTATTTGATTTCTCTGATGGTGTAATGATTTTTATAGACGAATATCAGTAGCTACGTATATATTCAATACAGGAGAAGAAAAAAGAACGATTAAGTAAAGACAGTTCTCAACTTTTAATGGACACTAGTGAATGCCCGTAAATGCGATAGACTCGTCTTGACACTACATTCAAACACATTATAATATATCTCCATCGTTCTCTTTAATAGAAAGAATGAATCAAATTGTTAAAAAATACATATAGAAGTGTTTTTAAGTAATCTCGAGATTTCGATTCTTTGTAAAGCAATATTTTTTCGAATTGACGTTTCAGATTAACCCCGCATCTATTAGTGCTCTCCTTATTTTCAATTTGCTCCCGAGATTCAGGTTTAGTTCCAGAAAGGGGTTTAAAAAACCCCCTGATAACTTTTGATTTTAAGCTTAATTGCCAATTCCAGTTATTGAGAATTTTTGAATATTTTTTTTTCTTTCTATTCATGTAAGGAATTTTATTGAGCGCTTTAATGGGTATACGTAAAAAACTTACCTCCATAGTTGACAGATTTCTAGGGCAGAAATCTCGAAACTTATTACAAAATTTGGTCTTCTTGAACCTGGAAGAAAAAAAAATAAAAAAATCCCTGCATGTTTCAAAAATAACTTATTACAAAATTTGGTCTTCTTGAACCTGGAAGAAAAAAAAATTAAAAAAAATCCCTGCATGTTTCAAAAATAAGGGATAACAATATAAAAATAATATTTACTTGGGGCAAACTTAGCTATTCTACACTTAACTTCGCAACCATCCTCTAAAAATTTTTTTTCACGTTATTTACAAATGTGCGACTCATAGAAGTCATTGTTCACACACGGGTTAAAGTACGATACATATCTGTAGCTAGCACTGATTTGTAACTAATAACACGTTTCGGACGGCGTGAGCCACCAGTTTGCTTCCATACACTATTCTCATTTTTCCTTTCCATGTCTCAGATACGCCTTCGCTCAAACTTTAATTATAATTCATTTCACTATTACTGCTTAGTGGCAACAAACTCTTTTTCACAATGAGTTTCATATTTATTACCTAATAATTTACTCAACCAAGACATAAGGCCACCTGCTATCGATAACATTAATACATTACAGTTATAAATGATTCTTGCCTGAGAAATAACAAGAAGTTCCGTCTAGAACTATACGAGCCTACTTTCCCGTATACACCAAATTCAAATTTATAGTCTAGCTATCTCTTTCTCTCTCTTTCTCATTTATCTTTAGTTCTTAATTTTTTCAAATATACCTTTTTCAACGGACAATATATATTCGTTCACGCATTCATTTTTTCCTTTATTCAGCCATTCATTTATGCATTCATTCGTTTACTGATTCAAATGTTTATTCATTCATTTACTCATTCATGTATTTATTCAATCATTTATTCATTCCTTTCCTCATTCATTTATTCATTGATTCATTCTTTCACTCATTCATTTATTCACTGAGAAATATCCTTAAAAATTCCGATAAAAAAATTTCATAGGAAATTAGGCTCGTTAGTTCTGGAAGAACTTTCTATTTGTACATGTTCTACGTTATAAGAGCTTTCCGATAAAGTTTGTTCCAAGCAAATTGGTCCGTTAGATCAGGATTTATATAGGATTGAAATTTCCCCGTAAGCGATATGTTAATTTTTTGAACTGTTCAAAAATGAACAAAAACTGTTCAAATTGATATTTCACGCTAAGCGCTTCTTCCAGTAAGCTTGTTCATTTGAGTATGGATCTTGTACCCAGAGTTTAGATAATTTGCTTCATTTTCGCCCATAGGCGCTAATGTTAAATTTTTTTGAACTGTTCAAAATTGAACGAAAAATTGTTCAAATCAAAAAGTAAAATATAGAAATGGGATGTCCTCGCCGAGATCTTGCGAATGCAAAAAGAATTTTTCCAATCGGACAATTCGTTCAAAAGTTATTAGGGGGGGGGACAGACCGACAGACAGACAGACAGACCGACAGACAGACAGACCGACCGACACACTTTTTCCCCATCTCAAAACCCTACTTTCAAATTTTTTATTTTCAATCTTTATTTAATTACTTAACTTATTTTTGACTTTTCTTGATTTCTAACGATATTTTCACGATACATTAAGATTTCTTTCATGCTTTATTATTATTTTTTTTTACTTTTACGTGAAAGTAGGCTAAAAAGGGAAAATAAATAACTAATAATAAATTTTTTCCAAAATTGTTCAATTGATATCACTAAAACTTGGGGCTAGCTACTAAAGAAAAGTAAGAAAATGGGTTGGAAAATAAAGAAAATGGTTCTTAACTGTTTTTTCTTTGCCTATCTATATATAAATATTCCAATTTAAATGTGGAAGAAACACGTGCAGAACAACATATTAAAGATTTCCAAATTAATTCTTGGACGTGAAAGAGAAGAAATCTTTACCTGTTAGCGTTGCACAGAGTCACCGCCGGGAACATCAGAGACCCAGCATTTTGTATATCAATCTGTACTATAGACTGATACTCTCTGTACTGCACCAGGAAGGCTCCAAATTGGTAAAAAAATCCAATCAGCGACGACAAGAAGATAATGCACCAGAAAACGCGTCGTCGCTTTGTCTTCGCCAAGGCTATGTGGTTGACGCCACTGACGGACGAGTTACCGAACACTTTCTTGCCGTACTCCCACACGGTTTTGTCTTCATCGGAATCCGAACCTTCTCCAAGGCTGGAAAACCGAATGGGTCTAGAGCCCTGGAGCTTTCTTTCCGGAAACCAAACTCTCCCATGCGTTGGACATACACGTACGGTGTAAGCCATGAGTTTCGGCATGCAGACGCTACGTTTTCTTTTCTTCTTTTTTTTCTTTTTTCTCTCTCTCTCACATTTCTTTTTAACAAGCTTATCTTTTCTCACAGGAGAAGCAAATACAATTTTTTTCTGTTACTCGTTTCATTAAATCTTACACCGCAGTTATGACATCTGCAGAACATTTAAATATTAGCCTATATATTTTAAGTAATAAGAATGTCGTTTTTCCGGTTTCAGTCAAGAATTTAAGACATGATTCTTAGACACTTTTAAGTGAGAGTGCATTTGAGTTCACAAGCAGAAGATACTTATTTTTTCCGTTCAAAATTAGTTTCTCCTTTTCACAGAACTAAGAGTAGTAACTACAACTTTTTTCTTTCACTTGCTTTATTAAAACTTGCACTGTAGTTATGACATCTGCAGCATTATTTAAATATTAGCTTTTACATTTTGCAGTTCAATTCACAAGCAGAAGATACTTATTTTTGCCGTTCACAATTAGTTTCTCTTTTTCACAAAACTAAGAGCATTAACTACAACTTTCTTCTTTCACTTGTTTTATTAAAGCTTGCAATGTAGTTATGACATCTGAAGCATATTTAAATATTAGCTTTTATATTATGCAGATCAATTCATAAGCAGAAGAAACTTGTTTTTTCCGTTCAAAATTAGTTTCTCTTTCACAAAACTAAGAGTATTAACTACAACTTATTGCTTTCACTTGTTTTGTTAAAGCTTGCACTGTAGTTATGACATCTGCAGCATATTTAAATATTAGCTCATATATTTTACAGTTCAATTCACAAGCAGAAGATACTTATTTTTTCCGTTCAGAATTAGTTTCTTATTTTCACAAAACTAAGAGTAGGAACTACAACCTTTTTCTTTCACTTGTTTTATTAAAGCTTGCACTGTAGTTATGACATTTGCAGCATATTTAAATATTAGCTCTTATATTTTACAGTTCAATTCACAAGCAGAAGATACTTATTTTTCCCCGTTCACAATTAGTTTCTTCTTTTTTACAAAATAAGGAGAAGCAACTACAACTTTTTTCTTTCAGTTGTTTTATTAAAGCTTGCATCGTAGTTATGGCATCTGCAGCACCTTTAAATACTTGCCTATATATTTTAAGTAATAAGAATATATATTTTCTCGCTGCAGGTCCAAAATTAAGACATGATTCTCAGATACTTTTAAGTGCGTGTTGCATTATATTTTGAATTTCAATTCACAAGCAGACGATACTTATTTTTTCCGTTCATAATTAGTTTCTTCTTATTGTAGTAACTACAATTTTCTTTCACTTGTTTTACTAAAGCTTGTACTGTAGTTATGACATATGCAGCATCTTAAGTATTAACCTTTATATTTTAAGTAATAAAAATGTCTGTTTCCTCGCTGCAGTCAAAAATTAAGACGTGATTCTTAGATACTTTTAAGTGCGTGTTGCATTATATTTTGATTTTCAATTCACAAACAGATGATACTTATTTTTTCCGTTCACAATTAGTTTCTTCTTAGTGTAGTAACTACAACTTTTTTCTTTGACTTGTTTTATTAAAGCTTGCACCGTAGTTATGACATCTGCAGCATCTTAAGTATTAACCTTTATATTTTAAGTAAAAAGAATGTCTGTTTTCTCGCTGCAGTCAGAAATTAAGACGTGCTTCTTAGATACTTTTAAGTGCGTGTTGCATTATATTTTGAATTTCAATTCACAAGCAAAAGATACTTATTTTTTCCGTTCACAATTAGTTTCTTCTACTTTACAAAACTAAGAGAAATAACTACAACCTTTTTCCTTCATTTGTTTTACTACAGATTACACTGTAGTTGTGTAAAGTGCCGCATGTTAAAATATTAGCTTATATTTTATCATATAAGGAAGGTCTATTCTTTTCTTTAATAGGTAAAATGTATTCAATTATCGTTGTATTATAGCTAGTTAACGTTGTTTTAGGTCTTTGACAAACTGAGTTTACGATTTAGTAAAAAAGTTGGAAACTTTACAGATCAGTTCGTAATGAAAAAATAATCTTTGTTGCATTAATTATGCTTCAGGTGACAACGCACACTATTGTTATCTTTACTTCGCTTCATAAGCAAAATAAAATTTATTCTTTGCTGCCTCATTATTAGTAAAAATTGCACTTTTGGTCACAGTAAAGGTTCATTACAATAATTTCAGTTCGTTAGCAAAGCAGCATCTATATTTCCTATTGCATTACTATTTTAAAGTGCTATTTTATTTAAAGCTGAAGGCCATGAGTAAGATGTGCCACAATTTGTTTTTAAAATAAATAAAAACAACTTCGTAATATCAGATTTTAAATAAAAATTTTAATTTAGATGAAGGTGCAAGAAGTTTCATGCATTATGCTTGAGTTTTAAATCGTAAGCAATGCAAAATCTGCTTATTGTTGCAGATGTAATTGATAAAATTTGTCATAAAAAGACATAATATGCACCAATGACGTAAAGCATATTATTGAAGTTCAATTTTTTTTCAAAACTGATGTTGCATTGAGAGAATTATATAAACATTATCATAATTTTTCTTTTCGTTCATGAGTAAAAGCTGGTATAATTTCATTGAAAATTGTCAAAAAAAAAAAAAAATTCTTTTTAAAAACTTTACATTAAGAATAATTATAATTAAAATGTATGTAAAAATTTGTTACGGATCATTAGCAGCAGATATGTAAAGACAAAAAACTTTGTTAAACCGTTGGTAAAATTTATCAAAACCGTGTCTTTCCCTTAACGGAATATATGATAATAGTTTGAAGTTTTTCTCTATAATTTCAAAAGATAGTGGGTAAAATTTATCAAAACCGTTTCTTTCTCTTTACGGAATATATGATAATAATTTGAATTTTTTTCTTTATAATTTCAAAAGCTTTTTTGCAATTAAAAATTGCATTTTCTCGTTATGAAGAAATTATCTATTATAGATGTCATCTAAGCAACATATTTTAAGAACTTCATTATCTGAGGAACAAGAATAAATTTCAGGTAATTATGACGAGGTTTTTTCCTCAACTAATTTAGGATATTTTCACATAATTCCTTTATAATTAATCATCATGTAAATCTGGATTTCCTTCTGTGTAGCCTGGTAAAACAAAATTAATATATCTTATTGTTGTTTTATTGCATAATAACGCTTCAATTGCTTTAAAAATCCACCATCACTTTAATATACTTGAAGAATAAAATTAATTGCATGAATATTAAAAAATCACTTCAAACCGAAGAAAATGCAAAGTATTTGTACTTACATACATTTCTATTTAAAAAAATTGGTGCAACTTGTTAAAGAATAGTCTTAAAAGTACTTCCTTTCTCTGATTCTACCAGAAACCTTAAGCTACTGAAACAAACCCTTGCAATTTGCTGTCAAGGAAACGATATTATTTCCAAATTAGATCATTTATGGAAACGATAAATTATTCACAATATATTTCTTAACAGGCATTTAATATACCTAATGACATCAGAAAATAAGAAAGATCTTATTTTGTTTCTAAATTTTTCTTTTGTCTTCGATGATATTTTCTTTGAACTTGTTTTTGTAGGTTTGTGGGGCAATGACGCCATTATCCAAAAAATATTTATGAAAGTTCTGCGTAGCACAAAATTTTTTGGATTCTTTTTATACGTTAATTTATGTGATTAAGAGCATCCATGTCATTTTTTTAAATAAGGCAAACATTTTTAAAAAGAAATTTCTAAAATCAATGCTACTTTTCTGATTCATTTGGAGATTAATACAATCAAAACATGAAGAGCAATTATAGACAATCAGAGAGACTAAACCCCTTTATATCACCAGGAAAGCTCCTCCAACGACATGTAATCTTTATTGTCAGGTGGAAGTTCACATTCCCTTGGCACGTAATTCATTGGCGAACATTGGTTGCTATTGGTTTAATTACGTTAATGGAGGCAGTTCAAGCAACGTCATTGGTCACGTGGCACCGATGAAAGCAATGCAACCAAAGGAAGAAATAGCATCGCTTTACATCGAGTTCGACAAATCTAATTAAAAACTAGGACTTTATTAAGTTTTTCCACATTACATAAAATTAACACTAAATACAACACTATAACTATGTGATAATTAATAAATTTATTTTATAATGATTAAATTAAATGCAAATACTGGGTTATAATAAGAAAAAGCAGTAAAAATAGTCTAATTAATTTTAAGATAACGAATTTTGCCTAGTGAACTCCACGTAGAACTCTATTGAAAACCTTAGTAAACAAAGAGCGGATATCACGTGACAACGATGATCACTCATAAGTCCCTCTTGCGGTGAATTGCCTAAATTGGAGCTATTGCTATGCAAAACATCTCTCGCCAAAAAAAGCGATAAATGGCATTCTAACTTCATTTAAATGCGCTTGTACAACGGATTATCATGTGGCAATGAAACAAAAATCTGTTTGTTTTTTTTTTGGCTGCTGGCAAGAAATTAGGCGCTTCCTCTATCATATGTTCAAAGTCTGGTTTAAGTAATATAGCTTAAACAAGGAGGCGTTTTTCTTTTTCTTGGAATCGAGACCTCCGTTATAATAAAGACCTCTCCATTTAATATCATTAGCTTGTAATTGCTAGAGGTTGCTACAGTTCTACCATCAACCAAAGTAAGCTGCCTGGCAGAATGCCAAGAAGAATCCATTTCAAGGGAGGAACTGTTGGTATAAAGGATGTGCCATTTTTCTCTCGTTATAGTTTGCTTAGCATACTTGATTTCTTCCGAACTGATGCTATATGCCAGTTTATAAATTTAGTCAACAAACAGAGAAACAAACATTCTGATTCGCGTGCTAAATAAAGGCACCAGCAAAACGACCTTCCCTAAAACTCGGATGGATTTTTTCCCTTCCATGCGCAGAAGCGGCCAAATATCAAAATCCCGTGGTCGAACTGTATGTATAGTGCCTCAAAGCGTGCTGTTTTGTTTGCGTTTTATTTTACACGATTTTCAATTTCAGTTAAAGGATAGTAATAAGAATTACTGCTTAGTTAGTGAAGATTTTAATTTTAGAAGTTTTGATAAACGGAAATAAGCAGCTGACAAGTTTAAGAAAAGAAATGGTAAAAAAGTCATTTCCCTAATAAGTTTTGCAAGTGTCGCTTTTAAATTAAGTTATTAATTAAAGAAAAATTGTGAGACTTATGAAATTCATTACAATAATAATTTTGCTTCAAAATCATTAAATAAATAGAACGTGCGGAAGACAAAAGAAAAATTTTAATAACAGATGGCGCTGTGCATAAAGCAAAATTTGCGGACAATTAATTAGTAGGAAAGTACAAATCTGTATTATAATAGAGGTCTCGCTCGGAAAGTTTCATTTCATAAATAATTTATTAGGATTAAAACATAGTTAAAAACATACTAGCTGTACCCGGCCACGCGTTGCTGTGGCTCAGTGGAAAAGCAAGAAACAGCACATATATGTTTCATTTGACAATGCTTGTTGTTTCATTGTCTGAAAATATAGATTGTCTGGTTTACCCATTCTCGAACACGCGATTTATAACTGTACACATGAGAAAATCTAAGCTGCTCAATTTGATTGATTGGTCCTGAGCTTTATTTTTTTTCACAATGCTTGCGGGCAATTTTTTTTTTTTTTTTGTTCCATTATCGGTGAAGATTTTGATATTGTCTGGCTCAGCACATTGAAAAATTCCAACATAAGCCTTATCCAAACAGAAGAAACACAAATACAAAAATTCTAAATTAAAAAATTGCCGTTCAAAATAAATAATCTGTGTTTTAAAGTTCCCTTAATCGTCAAGCTCAAAAATAATTAAAAAATACTTCAAAATTTTAACATAGGAATGAAAATAGCTAAATGAAACTGTTAAGATTCAAAATAAGTAATCTTTGTATTAAAGTTCCATTTAATCTTTGAGTGCAAAAATACTAACAAATACTTCAATACAAACGGAAAAAACAATAAAACAATTTTTGGAGGAAATAGAACCGACTATAAACTATAAACTGCTCTGAAAAGTAAAAAATAACATTATTTTTTAAACAACTTCGATACGACTTTTAAATATAATTTTTGAAGTCGGTGCAAAATTATGAGTCTAATTATAATTACACCATGCGTTATTTTACACTGAAACTGTTGCAAACTCTACGCTATTTATATTTGTAATTGGTTCACAGTTACAAAAGGAATCATGCATCAAAATCCATCATAATTTTGCACCGACTTCAAAAATTATGTTTAAAAGTCGTATCGAAGTTTTTTAAAGAATAATGCTATTTTTTACTTTTCAGCGCAATTTCCAGTTTGAAGTCGGTTCTATTTTTTTGCAAAAATTATTTTATTTTATTCTTTTTAGTGTAAATACATTTTTATATAAATAGCCTATTTTAAAAACATACATATCAAAGGGGAAACCTTTGAGGGAATGACACTAAAAACTAACCGTTTTTAAGATAAATTTCGTTTTAAAATCGATTTTAAAGGGTCACTGGAGCAAGCAAACTGATTGGCTTTAATTTCTTCTTCAGAGAAGCCTTCAGTCTATTTCTTGTTGTAATTGCTTTTAATGTAACAATGAGTTTCATTTTTATTAACAACTTTCCCAACAAAGACAAATCGAGCCTAGCCTTTCCAATTAAAATGAAAAAAATACATATTTTTCACCCACAACGTTTTTTCTAAAAAAAACAGATGTAGTCAAACTGATGCGCGATATTTGAGTTAGACGACCCTCTATCGATCAAAGAAAAAATAATCAAAATCGGTTTATTTAGTCAAAAGTTATGGATAAAAAGGCAAAAAAATTACCACATTTCAGTCCCTTACTTTTTTTTCTAATTATCGAATATGGTCTAACCAAGGTATGGAACCTATGGGAAACCACTCTCGATCGATTTAAAAAAAAATCATGAAAATCGGTTCATCCGGTAGGAAGTCATGAGTGGACAAAAAAAAAAAAAAAAAAAGACATACATACAATATGAGTGTATAAACCTCCTTCCTTTGTGAAGTCGGTTAAAAAAATTTTAAATCAAAATTTAAATAGTTGAATTAAACTGTTGCTATTCAAAATAAGTAGTCTTTGTTTTAAAGTTTTAAAGTTCCCCTTAATCTTCGAGTGCAAAAATACTAACAAATACTTCAATACAAACAGAAAAAATTATTAAATCAAAATGAAAATAGCTGCACCCTGCCAATAGTTGCAGTGGCTCATTCTCCTTAATAAAACATTAAAAACCGAAATATTTAAATCAAAGTTGAAATAAATTAAAAGCGATATATTAAAACACATGTTCTGATAAAATTTCAAAGCAATCGAAGTATTTACGGAGATTTGAGGTTAGGGACCAAGGCTGAACTTGATCGTAACCGTAAACTGGATCACGTTCAGCCTTGTATGAACAAACAAACACTTACATTTTAATTTACATAGCTTATGTTACCCGGTGTTGAGGAAACTGCTAATTATTATTTTTGGATCGAGGTAAGCCTTAAGAAATCGAACTAAAAAGCTTATAACTGGCGTTATTTTTGACTTAGAAACACCGAACAAATTCCATTTTATGCAGAAAAATCAACGCTTTCGATCGATCTATTATATTAATATGTGCAAGGTTTTCTTCACCCCTATAATGGGAAATTAATGTAGAAATGTTGCCTTAAATTTGAATAAAAAAGGAACTACCTGTCGGATTTTTTTCTAACGGGTCTATAAACCATCCGCTTGAATCACTCTGTTAACTGGCAAAATTTCAAACCAATCGGTCAAGTACTTTCGGAGATTTACGGCTTGCACAAACGAACACTTACATTTTTATTTATATAGATTGTAAGATGACTACCAGTAAAATATAATAAACAGAATTGCTATAACTTAATTAAATTAGACATTTCAGACAATTGTTTTTCAGCCTACGTTGCTCTACAACTAAGAAAACGTGAAAAAAGGCTTAATGTATAAATATGTATAATGTATACGGCCATAATGTAAAAATATTGTTAAAAATTAAGAAAAGTCAAAAATAGAAAATTTGAAAGAAGGCTTTGAGATGGGGAAAGTGTGTTGGTCTGTCGATCTGTCTGCCCCCCCAGCCACCCTAATAACTTTTCAGAAGATTTTCTGATAGAAAAGGATATTTTTTTTTGTATTCGAAAGACCTCCGGCGACGATTCCTTATTTTATTTTTCGATTTGAACACTTTTATTTTTTACTGTCAACTTTTTGTACCAGAACTAAATTTATTTCTTCATGAATATGTGCACTATTAGTGCTTCTATTAGTAGCTGTTAGACTGCATAAAAAAAACTGACTAATAATAATGCGAGTTGATCGTCACTGCAATAGGTGCAATGGATTTCCGCCTCCCAGACTTCCGAAAACCCACTACGGGTGACGCAAAATGAACGTTATGGATTAAATAACTTATAATTTTTGTTTATTTTTGAATAAATCGTTAACATTATTTTGTAACAATGTAGCATTTGAATGGAGAGCATTGCTAACTTAAACGCCAAAAAAGTATATCTCGCGCGTTGCCTTTTTTTACGCTTCAGGACCGTTCATAAATGATGTCACACTTTTTTTTCAATATATTTGACCCCCTCTTTCCCCTTTGTCACAAAGTGTCCCACTTTAACATACCCCTCCCCCTTTGTCACATGTCACTCTTTATCACATAAGCATAAAATAGGTTTAATTTGTGATTTTAAAGGTTTTCATAGAAATCAAAATATACGATGTCACACTTCTTGTTACCCCCTCCCCTCCCCTTGTCACAAACTGTCACCCTTTCTTGAACCCCCTCCCCCCTTGAAGAGTGACATCATTTATGAATGACTCCAATGATGTCACACTTTTATACAAATTAAGCACACATGTAATCATTATTATTATTATGCACACAAACGTCATTAAAACTTCAAAAATGAAATTAGAAATGTGATCTATAACGCAATGCTTTGTTTCTGATCTGCAAGTATATATGCTTCTGTAATATAGCGCGGCATATGACAAATGGTGGTAGGGGTCCGTTATACATGTTTTTATGTTTTTTTTTGTTGTGTTTACTTATGAGGTGCATTGAATTTATATACCCTGTGTCTCTTCCTGGAAAATTTTGAAAGGACAGGCCTGTGCATGTGCAGAATTTTTATAAAGCCATTGAATTAATGTTCTGAGAAAATATTATTGTTTCGAGTTAGTGTCATTTCAACCAGGGGCGTCGCCTAGGAACAAACAGGGAAAGAATTTTTGTTAAAATGTTTCAAAGACAAGAAATTACAACTGTGCAGAAAAGTTAGCCTGAACCAAACAGGAAGCATTGGTTTTTACTTTTGTAACTTTTATCCTTTAACTTTTACGCTTTAAGAGAAGAATTTGAATTCGTTATTCACTAAGAATCTCTGCAAATAATATTTAGTTCATAGACTGTCGATGACTTTCCAAATATCACCGAGTAAGATAGCCAATAGTATAATTATTAGTTTATGTGTATAAATATTTAAATATAGCAACGACAGATGCTGGACATTTTGATGTGACTCGTCCGTTTAATTACCGCCCACTCTCGGTAGCTAGAGTAGGTGATGGCTGTAACCTATATCGGGCTGCACAGTGCAACGAACTAGACATTAGAGCTTAATCTGAATTCCAGGGTTCCGGTTTATTTACGCTGCAAACAAATGTCTTAAGACTCGAGAGAAATCTCTGCTCTCAGTAAATTGATCCAAGTCTGTTAAAAAAAAGAAAATATATTCGTAGCATTGATTATTAAATAAAGAAATATTAAAGAATTTAACAGCAACATTGAAATATATACTAAATTTCTGCCACAAAATTTTAAATTTTTAACCATAAAAACAAATAGTAAAAAAATCCAAAATAAAAATGCTTAAAGTCTTAACGAAAATTAGTCTCAGTTTATGAATGAGAAATTTTAGAATTATACCCCTATGTAGAGTTGGCAACTGAAGGTCCAAGCTGAACTATTTCAAAACCTGGTTACACTAAGGCACTCCACAATACAAACACTGCTAAATACTTTGAAAGAAGACAACACTGTTAAAAACTACCAAAGGAAAAAAAAAAAGCACATTTTATGAAGGATACCATACCACGTGATACGCTAGAGTAGGACTTCTACTCTCAAAAATCTCGATTCAAATCCTTCACTGATAAAGAGCTATGAACGCCAACAATCGAAGCAAAGTATGACCTTAAATACGTTCGGGAAGGAACGAAAAAAAGAAAAAAAAAAAAGAAAGGAAAAAAAAAACATCTACGACAATTTTAGAAGTTTGTTTTCATCAGCAAAAACAAGGAAAAGTAAACTTTCTTTCTTTTTTTTTTAAACTGATGAAAACTATTGAAAGGGATCATTCATAGATGATGTCACGCTTCGAGGGGTAGGGGAGTTCGTGAAATTGTGACAAAAGGAGGAGAGGGGGTAACAAGGAGTGGGACATCATGCTTATGCAACATAGCGTGGCATGTGACAACAGGGGGAAGGAGGTAGGGTATGTTGAAGTACGACATTTTGTGACAAAGGGGGGAGTGTGTCAAATATATGGGAAAAAAGCATGACATCATTTATGGACGGTCCCTATGGCCTTAATGACGTATGTTCTCTCTTTCAAATAGCCCCAAAGAAAAAAGTTTAAACTAAGGGTTCAGGACGCACATTAAAATAACCATGACATGCAAGCTGCTTCTGAGTTTCCGTTTAAAAAATAAAATTTAATGATTTTTGTTCGTTTGTCTAATGTGTACTGTTCCATTTCAGATTTTCCTAGCCTAATTTGCCTAAAAATGAAAAAATGCCATATTAACCCTCTGACTGATTATCCCGAGGTTTCCACGTTTACCACGTAAAAAATTACTCATCCCGCGATTTCTACGGGCGTGAGCTTTTTAAGTGTATTTAAAATATTATCCCGGTGTTTTATCGTCAAAACGTCTCAGTAATGCAATTTCTTAAGTATTTGGACATTAATTAAGGTATTATTCCAGAGATAACTTTAGTTGCCTAAAATAGGCCAATTTTTAGTGAATCGAATTCGCTAAAAAAAAGGAGCAGTCAGAGGGTTAAGTAAAAAGTTATAAAGCAAATAAACCATAACGGTCATTTTGCATTACCCTGTAATTAGTTACAGTTCAACCATCAATCAGAGCAATTTGCCTTGGGACCGTCTATAAATGACGTCACGCTTTTCCCCCATATATTTGTCACAAAATGTCACACTTCAACATACCTCCCCCCCTTTGTCACATGCCACGCTATGTTGCATAAGCGTGATGTCACACTTCTCGTTACCCCCTCCTCTCCCCTTGTCACAATTTCTCGAATCCCCTCCCGCCTCGAAGCGTGATATTATTTATGAATGACCTCCTGGCAGAATGCCAAAAAGAATCCAGTCATGTGCAAGGGAGGAACTGCTGGGGCATGAAATGTGAAGTTTTTGTTCTCGTTCTAGTTTGTTTAGAATACTTGATTTCGTCCGAACTGATACTACGAGTATATGCCAGTTAAAAATTTAGTTGCTTTCAACAAACAGTGAAGCAAACATTCCGATTCGCGTACTAAACAAACGTGGCAAAACGAACTTCTCTAAAACTCGATTGGATTCGTTCTTTTCTGCCATGCGCAGAAGGGTCCAAATATCAAAAGTCCGTGTGCGACAAAAGCGTGAGACACGCAATTTATTAACAAAAGTATTCACCATTATTTTTGACAAGAACTTTAAAAAACTCATGTGTTTAAGATTATCTTCTGTTATTTTGAATAAACTTAACCTCTTCGGACTTTCTGTACCCAATTGGGTACATTTTAAAATACTGTTTATTAACTACTGTTCGTGCAATTTGAAAGCGAAAACACCCAATTGTTCTTGAAATTAATCAACAGATAGTTTACTTCGTTTAAAACATGGAAATTGGGGATCAATTAGTATTTAAACTAATTGTTAATTAAAATTGAAAAAAAAATTTTTTTTTGTTATTTTTTTTTTGAAATCATTTTTTAGATCAGAGAACCAAAAATTTGTCAAAATTGTTTGTGCTTAGTTCTAGTGTCTGAAGAGGTTAAAGCACTAAATTCTGTTAGAGCTCATTATCTATTAGGAAAAAGTTGCGTACATCGAACAAGAAATGCGCAAATTGAATAAAATATTTAAACTGGCCCAGTAAAAATAATAATAAATCAGTCAAAGTAACTTAAACATCTGCATTACTCCTCCATGGATTTTCCGTCTGGGATTAAGGCTTTATTTTTCTATGAATAGTTTCTTTCTTAAATGAATTGGATTTGCTTATTTAATGTCTTATCTCCAATATCTGAAAACGATATTGGTATTCAACGAAAACTGACACACTCACAAGAAAAAAGAGTAACTCAATATATTGCCCCAATTGCATTTTACGGCACTTTTCAGTTAATTTATTTTATTCTAAACAGCGCAGTATCTCATTAAAATGGAAAATAAATCAATAGCTATCAAGTGGATGAGTTTATGCTACACATCGTATTGATTTTCTAGGTACGTAAGCAATATGATAAAGATTTTTTTATCTTTAAAAACTATTATACACAGGCATGTCTGCATTAGCATTTCATATAAAGGAAACAAACTTACGGCTTTCTTAAAAAATATCAATAGCATACGTTTATTCAAATCCAAAACAGCGATACACAATCAAAGCGAAAGAAATAATGCGTATTGGATACGGCGGTAGGATAAAGAAATGTGTTCTGTCAACTCAATAAATTCAGATATTTGAAAAATATTTTTGTTACTTTAGAAGGGAGAGAGTGATATAAGAAGAGGAATTTAGTGCTGCATCACACTGACGTGTGCGGTAAGATTTTGAGCGTTATCTGTAGATTTCAAGTCACGATTTGTCACTTTTTTTCAGTTTATTCTGTGTACACTGTTAAAAATTACCATAAAAAATAGTAATATAACCATTTATTTGACTGTTATTTTACCATATTTAATTACAACAGTTGAATAACCATTAAAAAGATGGTACTCAAACCGCTGATTGTGAAAAAAATCGTTTATTCTCTGTTTATCGTAAAGAACGTTTAACTAACCGTAATTTACAAGCGCTCAATAAAAATCGGGCGTCCATCTTGGTTGCGAAACCTTACCGGTCGTACGTTGTTGTTAAAATATGAATAAAACTTATCAGTTCAAATATACATGTATATATATTAAAAAAAAGTGGCTTAAGCAGTAGTTACTAAATAGAAACACATACACACGTAAATCAAAAATTTCAGACATCGGATTCCCGAACTGTTTGCGAATGAGCGAACCCGTAATTTGAGCTGCTGAAGCTTGTTTGTATTTTAATTTTTGTAGCAAATAAAATGATTTTCGTTAATATACAGTAAATTTAGACCAAAAATAAATTTGGATGCAATCAAAACTGATCTCAATTTTAAGGCAGTTTGCCTGTTGGAAAAGAAGATTTATTGACAAATAAACGGCCGCTTTACGTGGTGTAGATGGCTGAATGACTAGAGCGCAAGGCTGGTGTACCATACACCTGGGTTCGATTCCCACACGCTTCGTTTACGGTTTCTATGCCTCGAAATGGTTCAAAAACGATAAAAATTTTGTTTTGAAATCATTTTTAATTGGTTATAAAACCGTAAACTTTTGTATTTACGGCTCTTTAACCAAGCTGATTGGATATGGTTTAAGTATTGTAAAGATAGAAAAATGTTCCAAACCGTAAATTTAACGGTGAGTTAGATGGACAGACTGTTGCCGGTTATTTAACCGCAATTTCATGATGAAATTTCTAACAGTGTATCAGAGATAAAAGCACTATGCTAAAATTGTTGAATTGTCTGGGAGAACCAGTAGAATGATTTTGCCGGAAAGGTGGCGTAGTGGTAAGGCACTGGCCTCGTACGACCAAGTTCGCTGGCTCAAATCTGGCCCGAGTCGGTGGATTTGCAAGATACAAAAAATCGTCAGCCCCCATGTCGTATGATTATGCAGAATGTTAAAGATCCCTTGAGGATCTGTTTGGCTTATTCAAGCTGAATTAAATTCTTAGTGCATTTTCGCATCATTTCGTGCTCAGGATATCCGGTTCTGATGTTTAAAACTTGTAAGTGCTATATATATATTTTTAAACATCCCGCAGTTTCCAAATGCGTAGCAAGTTTGTTATTCACATATTTTTTCAAAATATTTTATTTAATTAAATTTCAAAAATCAAATTTGACACATCGGATAATCGGATATTTCGTTCAGTGGCCGGACGGGATTCCGGATTTTTAAAAACATGGCGGATTCCGGATGTCCTCTGTTGAGGATCATTTTCTTTGGACGGAAACGTTTCGTGACCTATTCGTAATTTTCATCACTTCATCCAGCGATTCTCAACCTGTGGGGCGCGAGCACACGAGAAGGGGGGTGCGAGAATATCCAAGAGAAAACATTAACTGACTGATTGATTAACTGACTGAAAGGAAAGAACAAATGCACATAGAAAACAAAATACATTTCGACATATTTAATAACTTATTAAAGTAAAACAAATTACTAAATTAAAACTTTCTTAATCAAAACATACTAAATTAAAAGCAAATTTACCCTATTGGAAAAAATCACAAAACCGGTATCAAAATGATACTGGAACCAGTACAAACTATACTGGAACCAGTACAAACAATACTGGAACCAGTACAAAACCAGTACAAACCGGGATATTTTTTCCAATAGGGTAATAATTATTAGTAACTTCCTTGGGCCTGTCTTTAAAAGCAAAGTTTTTTGAAGGAAGGCCTACTATTAGAAATTGCCACCCTGAGTTGTTTCTTTATTTAGCCGATATCTATAGTTTGTCTTCAAAGAAGCCACAACAGAAAATCCAGTTTCACAAAAGTTGTTGAGGATGTTGAAAATGATAATAGAATGCGGATAAATGCCCTTGTTTTTAGTGCAGAAAAATCATCCTCTACTCCTGCCCAAAATTCAATTAGTGATTTATTACACAATTAATTTTTTTACTAAAATTACTTGTTAGCCTACTTTTCCGTAAAAGTAAAAAAAATAATAATAAAGCATGAAAGAAGGCTTAATGTATCGGAAAATATCGTTAGAAATCAAGAAAAGTCAAAAATAAATTAAGTAATTAAATAAAGATTGAAAAATAAAAAATTTGAAAGTAGGGTTTTGAGATGGGGAAAAAGTGTGTCTGTCGGTCTGTCCCCCCCCCCCCTAATAACTTTTGAACGAATTGTCCGATTCAAAAAATTCTTTTTGCATTCAAAAGATCTCGGTGAGGACATCTAGTTTCCATATTTTATTTTTTGATTTGAACAATTTTTTGTTCAATTTTGAACAGTTCAAAAAATTTTAACATTAGCGGCTATGGGCGAAAATGAAGCAAATTATGTAAACTCTGGGTACAAGATCCAAGTTCCAATGAACAAGCTCACTGGAAGAAGTTCTTGGCGTGAAATATTTATTTGAACAATTTTTGTTCATTTTTTAACAGTTCAAAAAAAAAAAAAAAATTAACATAGTGCCTACGGGGAAATTGCAATCCTATACAAATCCTGATCTAACGGGCCGATTTGCTTGGAACAAACTTTATCGGAAAGCTCTTATGACGTAGAACATGTACAGATAAAAAGTTCATCCAGAACTAACGAGCCTATTTTCTTATGAAATTTTTTGATCGGGATTTTCAAGAATATTTTTGAATTAATGAAAGATTAAACGAATAAACAAAATAATGAATGAATAAATGAGTGAATAAGTACATGAATGACTGAATAAATGAATCAGTGAACGAATCTGTATGAACCGTTGAAAAAGGCATATTTGAAGCAATTAAGAACTAAAGCTAAACGAGAAAGGGAGAGAGATAGTTAGATTATAAATTTGAAGCTGGTGTATACGGGAAAGTAGGCTCGTATAGTTCTAGACGGAACTTCTTGTTTTTACTCTTGTTTTGGTAGTTAGTTAAAAATAATTCAAAAACAGAACCAGTACTCATATGCATTATTGTTGTATACATTTTATGGTAGGGGGGGGGCGCGATGAAAATTATGATAGAAAATTTGGCCGCGAATACTGAAAGGTTGAGAAACGCTGACTTAATCGTTACTTACTGCAGTGAATTAAATTTTACAGTCAGATATTTCAACGTTGGATTTAGGGGTCACTCATAAATGATGTCACGCTTCGGGGGGGGGGGGGGTCGAGAAATTGTGACAGTTTGTGACAAGAGTTGGGGAGGGAGAACAAGAAGTGTGACATGACACATTTTGGTTTCTATAAAAACATTTAAAATCAGCAAGTTAAATTTATTTTTAAAGTTTTCTTTTAATTTTCATAATTTGATTTTAAAGTTTCATCGATCATTTTGTATCGTAAACACCGATGCTGATTAAGGTTTCAAATTTATTTTTTGTTAAAAGCTTAAAAGGAAATTTTCCTAATCATTTACAATAAATTTGCGTGGGTTCATTTTTTCAGAATTCGAACAACTAATATCTTTTACTGTTCTACACTCATTTTCTTTTGTGTTGTAAACCTTAACCTCGTTTTATACAAATTAAGAACACACATATTGATTATTATTGTTATGTTCACAAATGTCATTAAAAGTTCAAAAATGAAATTTGAACAGCGTGATCCATAACGCAGTGCTTTGTTTCTGAACTGCAAGTACATATGCTTATAGCGTGACATGTGACAAAGGGGGGTAGGGGATATGATAAAGTGAGACATTTTGGGACAAACGGGAAAACGGAGGACAAATATATTTAAAAAAAAGTGTGACATCATTTATGAACGGTCCCTTAGTAACTTTTACTTGAACGCTGCTAATATATTTGTTTCAGAATAGAAGAATAATCAACCATTATTCAATTAATCGATGATTAATTATATTGTGTACCTCAAACGGATGATGAAGAATTGTGCTTTTTGAATTTAGATATGAATAACTTACAGTAGTGGGCAAAATTGTGGAAATCTTTGGAAAAACAGCTGCATTTTTGAGGTTTGATGGCCCGTAACATTATTTTAAGAGTAACACCTTAAAATTATACTTCAATGGAAAGATAGTTTTATCAAGAAAATAACGCACGAAATATTGCACTGGATTCTTCTACTGGAATGTAAGTCACAAAGACGAAGAGAAGCGGGGGAACGTGAGGCAAAGTAAAATACGTAAGATAAATTGCATTTTTCGAAGTGAATAAATTGGAAATTTATTTTGAAAATAACAGGATATAAACAGAAAGCTATGACTTTTACCAACAGAACTTACATTGAAATGTTACTTTTCATTTTAGGCAGTAAAATTGTATATTAAAGTAAAAGTTTAAAATTACCACTTTGCACATGGTATGGGGCAAAGTGAAAAATTTAAATATTTTTCTAAAGATTTCTATGTGGTAATTAATCCTTTGCACTCGTATGTGACCTAATGGTAGCCCAAATGACCTTTAGCATTAACTACGACCTTACAACGCCTTCCTATGGAATGAACATATTTTAAGTTCTACCACTTTAATAATGTGGTACAGTAGAGCCTCGGTTATCCGATGTAATGTGGACCGAGGGCACCTCGGATAATCGAAAACGCGGATAACGTGGACTCTGTCGAAATCGAGAGGGAAACGTGGGAAAATGGGTGAAAAGAATGAAAACATCGTCAAAGATCTGAAAAAGGGCATTTACTGTACAGATTTGTGAAATGATGAATATCTCACCAGGGTGAGTAGCCACATTTTAGTTCAAAAAGTAAGCACTTATAAGCACTTTGTAAGCACATTTTCAGAAAAAAATAAGCACATGTTTAAGTACACATATATATACATTATTACTTGCATAATTAAGAGGAAAAACACAACTTGACAAAATTATTTATTTCTAACAGAAATAGCTAACAAAAATGAGAAGAGAGGCTTTGCACTACATAAGGTAAACAAATAAGTTTTTTAACTTAATATAATGAATATATATATATTCTCTATTGCGGGGGGGGGGGGGGGCAGCTTTTTTATTTCACCTGAGTTTTGTGCAGTTCTTTTTTTCGGGGGAGAAATAATGTAATTTTCTGAGTAACATAATATGGCACTGCTGAGAATTTTTTAAATCTTAAGTTTTTTTTTTTTTTTTCAAATTTAGATCCCCCTGCCATTAATATTTAGTGATTTATTGATAAAAATATAACTTTATTTTCTCAAAATGTATATTGTCTTTTGTTGATAAAAATTATTACAAAAAATTCAAATCACTTGGGGGGTGGGGTAGGGGACGCGGCCTACTATGAGCCCCTTGTTGCGCTACTGCAATATCATGTACAGTACCATACTTGCCAACTTCGGAGGGGGAAAAACAGAAGATTTTTTCAATGACTCCCCCATCCCCCCCCACACACAAAATGAACAATTAAACTGACTTACAAATATAAAAAAAAATTAATGTTTATTACAGCAGTATTTGATAAAATTTTATCATCAAATGTTTGATAGAAACATTTTCCAGCAAAACTATTTTTTATGAGCAATAGGATGTTCTCTAGATTTTCATTTGACAGCATTGGACGAAACTTGGGGGGTCACTTTACAGAAAATGCATTACTGTGCGGAATGCACAAAATCCTAAAAATTACATTTAATTAGATTATAAAAATCCAGTTCTCACAAATACTTACTACCTTACATCTACACCAAAACAATTCAAACAAAATATCACGACCACGTCTGGTGTGCACTTAACAAATAAATTGTCCAAAAATATATTATTTTTAATTTAGCCATTTTTTAGTTATATATTAAATAAAAATAGGAAGAAATGTTCTTTATCTATCTTGTAACAATACATAATGACTCCCCAAAAGGAAAAAACCCAAACCCTAAGTTGAAGAAAAAAAAAACAAATTTTATTCTATGCCAAAAATATTTTTAAAACAAGATTATTAATAAGGATGCAATATTAATAGTTATAACTAACTAATAGAATCACTAAAAATTTTTAAAAAGACTAAAATTTTTCACTGAAATTTCGAGTGGGTGTGGCAAAATGAGAAGTGCAAATCCTCTACTACAGAGGCTAAATCGTAAAAAATAATAAAAATAATGGTAAACCAGAAGTTATTGATGTCCAAGAGATGGAATGAGATAGTACACAAGAACTAGGGACTTTTACCGAAGCGGATGCAATCGGATTTTTAAAAAAATCGGGACTGACCCTTGAACCATATGAAAGACAAAATGCGGAAGTTTTACTACTAATTTGTAAAAGTTTCGTAAAGCAAGTAATTGCGCATGCTACTTCAAGATTTTCTCATTTAAAAAAGAAAAAATTTTCCAAAATTACGAATATTCGCGGAACGAAAATTTTGACTTTTCAAAAATACGAAAAATACGGAATTTCGGCAAAATACGGGAAAATCACATGAAAACTACTCGGCGAGTAACTACGATTACGAGCGCCGTCTATTGAGAAAAAAAATATTGAAGCTTCATTGATTTATTTTAAAGCGAAAATTACAAAAAACCGGAAGAAAATTGTGTTAAAAGGGAGATCGGGGGACAGACGCAAAAAACGGGAGTCTCCCGTTAAAAACAGTGGACTTGGCAAGTATGCAGTACCAAACCTCAAATTTGGCAGGCTCTCAGCACCAACGCTATGCAGAATTTTGGAACACGACCAAACATGGTGGATTTACAGAACCAAAAATGGCGGGTTCTCGGAAGCATCGGCGCTGACACACGTTTTTTTACGAAAAATTTGAAATATTTTCTTCACTCATAGATAAATGTTTTTACATTTTGACTATGAATGGCGATCTGGGCCAGCTGGTTTAGCAATCGGAACGCCATTTCATGCATCCGATTAGTAAACTAGCGTTCGATTTCTGCTAGGGGGGAAACTAAACATACGTAATTTTTTTTTAGAAAATAAACATTTTAAGGAAAAGTAAGCACTTATAAGGGCCATTATATTTTATTTTCAAATATAAGCACTTGTAAGCACCGCTACGCACCCTGTCTCACGTCTAAATATGAAACTACTTTTTCAATTATCTCTCCCTTATCGAGTCTGTTGATGGCTCGTAATGTAGTCTCCAAAGACACAACAGCTCGTTTGAGTTCAGCACTCATTACGTAAAAAATACAGTACAGTACAGACGAAATAAACTGTTCACTAGCAAAATGAAAAAGCAACTGAAGACAGTCAGCTGACGGCGCCGTCGGCAGGAACGTTAAAAAAAAAAAAAAAAAAAAAGGCCCGATTCCAAGGAGCTTTTTTCATGGCCTAATGTACCTCGGTTAACCCGGAACTCGGTTAGTCGGGGTTCGGATAACCGCGGCTCTACTGTACTAAGAATGTGATTATTGCTTCTTTCAATTAGGTTTGTTGATTGGTTGATTATTCCTGGCTTGGCTAATCCCACGCAATTCCAGTAGTGAAATTTGATTACTGTTATACTGATTCCTGTTGAAACTTAAGTAACTGCTTTATTATCTTCGAAAAGATCACAAGCAGAAATCTCCAGTTTAAGCTTAAGTGTATGTATTTTTCGGCATGTATTTATATATTAATGTATTTTTCGACATTTACGGTTCCACTTAGTCAAGCAAATTCTACCCACATCTCGTCTCTCCTGTTACGCAGGTCATTCACTGATTTACTCTCTGTACGCTGACGTTCATTGGCTAATTTCAAATGAAAGAAATCTACTTCATATTAATCTAAGCTATTAGTGCTTCCTTGTCAGCCTACTTCCCCGTAAAAGTAGAAACAAAGTATGAAAGACTTAATGTACCACAAAAATATCGTTAAAAATAAAGAAAGGTCAAAAATAAGTGTACTAATTAAATAAAGAATGGAAAATAAAATTTTGGAAGTAGGGTTTTGAGATGGGGAAAATTTGTGTCTGTGGGTCTGCCCCCCCCCCCCCCAATAACTTTTGAAGAAATTATCCGATTCGAAAGATTTTTTCGCATTCAAAAGATTTTTTTTTGCATTCGAAAGATATCGGCGAGGATATCCCATTTCCATATTTTACTTTTTAATTTGAGCAATTTTTCGTTCGTTTTTGAGCAGTTACAAAAATATTAGCACTGATGGGCAAAAATGAAGCAAATTAGGTAAACTCCGGGCATAAGATCCAAGTTCCTATGAGCTAGCTTATTCGAAGGAGTTCCCAAAGTGAAATTTTTTTTAATTTGAACAATTTTTGCCCAATTTTGAGCAGTTCAAAAGAATTTAACATTAGCGCCTGCGGGGAAATTTCAATCCTATATAAATCCTGATCCAACAGACGGGTTTGATTGAAACAAACTTTATCAGAAGGAATACGTACAGAACCAGAACGTACGAAGTTGAACCAGATCTAAATAAGCCTATTTTCTTATGAAATTTTTGATCTGCATTTTCAAAGACATTTCTGAATGAATGAATGAATGAGTGAGTGAATACGTATAAACCGTTGAAAAAGGTATATTTGAAGTAATTAAGAACTAAAACTAAATGAGAAAAAGAGATAGATACATTATCAATTTGATATTGGTGTATGCGGGAAAGTATACACGTATAGCTCGAGGCGGAACTTCTTGTTTATTTATCTGGGTATAACCGTTGATAGAAATTCGTCAATTAAATAAACCTTTCTTCATTATATTTTCGATAAAATAGTCTTTACATGGATATATAATTTTAGGGTATAGATCTAAAATAAAAGTGTACGAGGCATCAGTGCCGGATCTAGGGTGGGGCAAGCCGGGGCCCATGCCCGGGCGGCATTTCTGCAGGGCGGCAAATAAGAAAGAAAAAAAAAGAAAAAATATTTAATTAAGAAAATTAACTTTTGGAAGAGAGTTGAAATCTCAGTTCGGCGCTCCGATTTGATCATTGCTATTTTGCTATAACGATTAAAACCGATTAATAAAATTATTTACTTCTATAAACTGTTGGAAACTCTAAAATTACGGATAGGGGCGGAAAATTTCGCAATGTTGAAATTTAAAAATTAAAATTTTAACAAGCAAGGTTCCCCCTTCGTAATAGTGACATACGTATAAATCATGCTATGCTCAAACAATGTAATATTTTTTCTTTTACAAATTTTCAAAGCATCCTTTTGGAAAGAGGAAGGGGGAGCTTGTAATTGTCGTTTGAGAAGGCAGACACGTGGCCCTTCGATATGGGCATTGTTTGTTTTTGTTTGCCATTTTTTTCTAATATTTTTACAGTCCCGAATACGTCTCCCAAGGCCTCAAAATGCATCATTTTGCATATAGTTTTCAAAATTTCCCCGGGGGATATCCCCCGGGCCCCTTCCAAGGGTCAGAATTTCATATATCCAGTTTCATCATTTCATATGGCTCTATCCCCTTAATATTGAGCTACAAGGGTTATGCCGTGAGACGCCATTAACGAAAGTTTTAAGGGTTTAACAGTGACCTAAAAGTGAAAAATCCCCAAAAGATATGGAAAGCTTATAAAAGTTATGTGAAATATCAATAATAGTTGGATGATAGACCTCGGAAAACTCCAAGATCCGGTACTGCGAAGCATCAGTTTTTTTCAAAGATTTCCACAGTTTTGACCACTAGTGTAAATTATTTACTACGTGTAACGTTTGCCTCTTTCAAAAAGTGATATCCCGCTACGAATTCAAATCTTAAATGAGGAGACGAACTTGTGCTCCATAAAGGCCGTAAATACAGTGAAACCTGTGTAAGTTGAGCACTTGCGGTGCAGAACTTTAGCGGTCAACTTAGACAGGCGGTCAACTTAAAAAGGGGTGAGGATGGTTTTTTTTATTTTTTCATTCCTACACCATGTATTCATTTCTTTTTAAGTAATTAAAATACTTTTAAGTTTAGCTTCATGCATTAACGTTACTTTAAAATAGTACTTGGCTATTTTATTTCATAAAAATATCATTAAAGAAATGAAACTTGAATGGCATACTATGTATCACACAGCTTCAAAATTAAAGTACATAGCTAAAATAAAGATAAATATCTTCTTAATTATGCAAGTTGTTTATTTGATGGTGAAGATTTTCTAAAAATATATAGTTGTTCAAAATGTCTATCTCAGATAAGGGATCATTCATAAATGATGTCACGCTTCAAGGGGGGGAGGGGGGTTCTTAAAATTGTGACAAAGTGGGACAAGGTGAGGAAAGGGGGTAACAAGAAGTGTGAGATCATGCATTATGCAACATAGCGTGACGCGTGACAAAGGGGGGAGGGGGTCCACTGAAGTGTGACATATTGTGACAAAGAGGGGGAGGGGGTCAAATATATGGGAACAAAGCGTGACATCATTTATGAACGGCCCCTAAAGCAAAAAAGAAGAAATTTAGTTGAAGCATAACTCATTGCTGTTTTACATTGGCTTAGTTAGAAAGAGGTTTAGAGAAGCTTTATAACTACTGTTTCATCCATGCAGTGCAGACGCATAATGGTCTAACATTACAGCATAAAAAGATATCCTGGAAAAGTTCTTTTATTATTAAATAAATTAATATCATGGTAATAATTAAGCGGTCAACTTACAAAGAGTTTTTATAATGCTCCCACCCAAATTTGGTCTATATAACTGGTCAACATAGACAGGTGGTCAAGTTACAAGGGTGGTCAGCTTTACAGGTTTTACTGTATTTGATAAATACTGCTCTTTATTGTAATAAACATGTTAAAAAAATATCTTAGAAAGAAGCAACATACCTTTTAAAACTCGATAATTTTTTACCTTGTTCACTACTACAGCATTAGTTATCTTACTCTTAATCTAAAACTATATCAATAATGTTCCTATCCAAACAGATACTAACCCTTTTTGTTTGTTTTATAATAATCGATATCTTTAGCCTTAACAGGAAATTAAACGGATCCCCGCATTGTCAAATAACATTAAAATTACATTAGCGTGATTCCAATTATTTGCGGCGCCACGAAACGAAACATGCACTTACCGAACCTAAATTTATTTGCTCCCGAAGCTTTTTTGACTGTAAATTTGAAAACATCTCATTAAGCTTAACTTTACATGGTTAAGGAACTATCTTTTACATTTTCTTCCAGAAATTTTTGCTCATAAATATTTATTCACTATCATCGCTAAATGTAATAATTTAGTATTTTGTTTCAGCTCCAAAGTTGCAATTTTAATTTGTCGACTAAAAAGAAGGCAAACGATTTATTACTACCAGAACGTTTTTTTCAGGGTTAGTTGAAAGAGCAAAATTTTTTCAGTTTGGATTTTCGCTGGTGAAAAAAACTTACGAAAATACAATGAGAATTTTTTATACTTCTGTAAGTATGTCTAATTTTTTTGTACAATCTCAACATTAACCCCTTCATTCCAAGTGTACCTAATTGGGTACATTTTAAAATACTGTTTATTAACTATTGTTTGTGCCATTTGAAAGCTAAAGCACCCAATTGTTTTTGAAATTAATCAACAGATAGTTTACTTCGTTTTAAACATGGAAATTGGGCATTAATTATTATTTAAACTAATTATTAACTAAAATTAAAAAAAATAATTTTTTTTAAGCTACAGTGAAATCCCGATTTTACGTTTCTCAAGGGACTGGGTAAATAAAACGTAAAACACAGGAAATACTAGAATGCAAAAATCAAATAGAAAAACACTAAAGGTAGTAAAGATGACTCTTTCAAAAGGTATAATATTTATATTTTACGAAAAGAACATTATTATACATACCATTTTAAGATAATTTTAACACATTTAGATGCAATTCCTGGCGTTTAGGTTGAAAATAATTCGTAATAGTGGATTGCTTTTTAGTCATTGAGTTCAAAGTGAATGCAGCATCTTCTAGGATTGAAATACGTTGCAAGTTTTTTTTTCCTGGTCTTTATAAGAAAGAAAATAGTCTTTCACTATTTGTAAGACTTTCAACAACGTGGATTATCTTTAAAAAAGCACAAACGGAAACATATTGCTTATTTTACAACATTTTTTCTTTTTTTCACTTTTCAGGGAAAACGTAAAATGCGGGAAATTTCATATATAACAAACTTACAATCCGGTTAAATTAACGTTATTAGTATACGTAAAAACTAGGACCTGATGAAAAAAACGTAATTTGCGGGAAAAACGAATATTCGGGGGACGTAAATGCGGGGTTTCACTGTATTTTGTTTTGCAATCATTTTTTAAATCAGAGAACCAAAAAATTGCGTTAAAATTGTTTGTGCTTAGTCCTAGGGACTGAAGAGGTTATAGCAGGAACAGTTAAGAAAAGCTCAGAGTTATATTCAAAGTGCGATACTACATGCAGTTTATTTTTTTTAAATAATATTAATAATAAATAATATTAATAATTATAAATAAGTAATTTTTTAAAGCAAAATTTTAAATTTATTGAGATTTTAAATTGTTAATGAATAATACCTAGAAAGTTAACGCATTGTAAATGCAATTAAACTTTAAAGTGTCGTAGGATTTTTCGGAAAATGCATATGATTAATATTACTATTATATACGTCAAGGAAAACAACTACTTTATGGCAGAGTAGAAGAGATGAAGGAGATTTATTAGTTTTATTTATTTATTTGTAATCTGTGACAAGCAAAAATTGGATGCAAAAAAAACATTGCAGTAATAAAAAAATGCCGCTCTACGTTCTACAAAATTTTAGTGAACTAATACTTAGATTATTCCACTAAAATGTTGTAGAACGTAGTAAATTTAGTAGAACGTAAAAAATTTGGTAGAATTTAGTGGATGTTATAATCACTAGAAAAATGAATTTAAAAAAAAAAAATATGTAATATTCTGCTTTGTTTTCTTTTGTTCTCTTTCTCCCCCTCCCCTCTCTAATTCTGATTTAAACTTTAACTAAGTTTATGCGGTTAATATGCGATTTAAACTTTAGCTGAAAATGAGATTTCACATGCAAATGATTACAAAAATATCAGAGTTTACTCATTAAAATACGTTAAATGCAGTAACACCGCATTACGCATGATAGGGAAGTGTTAAGTAAAATTAAAATCAATTATAAAATAGTTGTTTGATGTTGACATAATTTCATTTTCGCAGTCAGTCCAACATATTTTTGACAATTACTGATTCCTCAATCGATCAAACACTTCATTTAACTTGATGAGGACACGACTTCTCAATTATTTTACCTGAAGATAGCGTGCAGGTTGCATGAGCATTTGTCTTTTTTTTTTTTGTTTCTTTCTTTTTTGAAATAATTTATGGTATTGTGCTTGACTTTATCATTCGCTATTATTTATCATTCCAAGCTATTTCATATTACATAATAATTGTATTTAAATAACCCTAAAAATGACATAACTTTTTAAATTAGGACATTTCAGTGTAGGCAAGGCTGTATATCCACGCCTCGTACACTGTAAAAAATTCTAGTTCAACTCTTCGCAAAGGAAAGAAAAAAAAAAAAAAAGGAAAAAAAAAAAAATGGTAAAATTTAGCTGCAACTAACATTTGGTACTGAAGTTGAGCCATTAAAATGGTTCCTAGTTTGACATTCATGGTGAAACTACAGCCATCATAATGGTTCAACTTAGTGCCAAATGTTGATTGCAGCTACATTTCACCATTTTTACATTTTTTTGGTGAAAGGTTTAATTAGAATTTTTTACAGTGTATTACTGCGTAGAAAATACTAAGGTATTAAGTTGAACGATTATAATGCTGTAGTTTCACCATGAATGTGAACGAGGAACCATTATAATGGTTCAACTTAGTGCCAAATATTGGCTGCAGCTACATATCACCATTTTTTTTGGTGAAATGTTGAAATAGAATATTTTACACTGCATTGCTGCGTAGAAAATACTAAGGTACTAAGTTGAACCATTATAGTGGTTTAATTTCACCATGAGTGTGAAACTAGGAACCATTATAACGGTTCAACTTAGTGCGAAATGTTGGTTGCAGCTACATTTCACAATTTTTTGTAGTGAAATGTTGAACTAGCATTTTTTAAGTGTATTCCTGCGTAGAAAGTACAGTAGAGCCTTGGTTATCCGAGCCCCGACTAACCGAGTTCCGGGTTAACCGAGGTACATTAGTCCTTGGAAAAAGCGCCTCTGGCACGGGCCGTTTTTATTTGGCGCTCCTGCTGATAGCGCTCTCACTGGCTGATGTCACTTGCTTTTCATTTTGCTAGTGAATAGTTCTTTTACGGTTTGTTTATTTTCGTTTGTACTGCACTGTATTGTTACGTGATGAGTGCTACACGCAAACGAGCTGTTGTGTCTTTAGGCACTAAATTCCAAGCCATCAACAGACTCGATAAAGGAAAGAGAATTTCAAAAGTGGCTTCAAATTTACTTGCGAGAGAATCATCACTTCATAATATGTTCCAGGAAATGCCTTTTTTCACATCTTTAACTACTCATTTTCATGAATTTCACATACGTTTCCCTCTCGATTCGGACAGAGTCCGTGTTATACGAGTTTTCGATTATCCGAGGTACCCTCAGTCCACATTACCTCAGATAACCGAGGCTCTACTGTACTAAGGAACCAAGGTGAACCATTATAATGGTGTAGTTTCAAAATCAATGTGAAACTAGGAACCACTATAATGGTTCCCTTTTAGTATCAAATGCTGGTTGCTGCTAAATTTCACCATAACGTTGAACTATTCTTCATAGTGTGGAAATAAATGGCATTAAATGGGTTATAAATATAAGTTAACATTCAAAACTTGACTGGTAAATTGATTTAGTATTTAATTGTTCTCACATAATAACAGCCCGTTGGCGGCAAAATGAAGGATTTGGAATGGAGGCGAAAAGATAACGGACGAAGTGTTACGGAATATATGTGCGTCATACCGTGAAATGACCTAGAAATCGTAGAAATTAGCGATTTAATCATAACAAATCTCTTTCATTATTAGAAATAGAGCATTATTATCAATTATTTTCTTCAAGAGGAAAAATATACTTAATTGTCAGTTACTTCTTTTCATGAGAGAAAATCCAGTTTTGAAATTGATCCAATTATATAGAAAATATGTTTGCATCCTGGATTTAAATTAACAATTATTTTCATCTGCCAAATAGTTTAAGCCAGCGGTTCCCAATCTTTTTTTTTACCGCGTACCAGCATTTTCCTTGCAAACCATTTGCGTACCACTGCGAATATAGCCTTATTAAATATAATAGAATACTAATAGATTATAGAAAACATACTCGGACGACTAGGTAATATAAATTATACAATTTTTGATAGTTAAGGCAGAGAAAAGCGTTTATTAAAATAAAGCTGTATATGAAATATGTTTCATTTTGGGAAAAGCTCTTCCGTGTTTCACAGAACAGAAAGCAACGCAATGCTTCCTAGTCCAGTCTACATCTTCTTTTTTTGGCCTGCACACGTACCACTAGTGGTACGCATACCACAGTTTGGGAACCATTTGTTTAAGCAATACTGATTTCAGAATTTTTGACATTATCATTCAATTATTTTCTTATAGCATTGTATTCATTTTTATCCTACTATGATACCAACAATATTTTAAGTTTATGAACAAAAATCTCTCTTCTATTAAGTTACTGTAATTCTGTATTCTACAAAGTAGTGTTTCTAATACATTTTTTTCTTTTTTTTTTTTGAATTAATGCATTATTACTGAATACTTTAGAGAAATTCATTGTGATATGCAATAATGTATTTTCCTTTCATTAGGATTAACTCCATTAGGATGAGTAGCAGATTCGAACTTTTCCTTGACAACAACGGTTGCTGTTCTGTGTGTGCATGTTCGAATGCAATTGGGTCATGGAACTGGGACGATCAAGATAGTAGTACCACCAACATTCGATACGTTCGAAAAAAAGATTCGATCTCCAAAAGGCAGAGGAAAAAGGCACAGAAGCGTGTGGAAAAGAATAAAGTGGGTTCTACTCAAAATGCGTTCGAATTCGAGCAAAAGTTCACAGTTTGGCAGTTTTTTAAGTACCGGCTTTCACGGTCTTCGCTCACTGGTTTGAGTAGAATACTTTGTGGCGAAACGTTGTAAGTATTTACGAGGATTAATTTCATTTGGCAATAATTAAGTGTTTGATAAATGCAATTAATATCTTATGACGTACAATAAATGTGACAATAAGCATAATTTACTTCTTTTTATATCAATTTTTATAAGACAAGCATGTAGTTTTGCTTTGTTTCTGTTGTTCTTGGTACTAAATATTAAAATAACGAAACAAAATTTTCTTTATGCCTTCTTTAAAAAATAGTGAAAGAATTTTAGTCAGGAAATAAACTATTTTGAGTCATGATGTAAAAACATGTCTTGAAGCCCATGTCTGTGTCATGTCTGTCATGGTACGTTTTTATGCAATAAGTCAAAGCATCTAATTCATAGACTAAAATTCTTACACTATTTATAAAGTAGCCCTGGACCACATTAACATTTATATAGTTACATATTTTAATATTTCGCACCAGAAACTAAACAAACAAAGTGTGACAGTCATGACAAAAGGCATACGCAGTTAACACTTTCATCTCCAAAGGACGAGATAACTCGTCTTCCAGGAATATTCGCTGTGTGCTAGAGAAGAGATAACGCATCTTCCAGGAATAATCGCTGTGCAGTAGAGACGACATAACTCGTCTTCCAGGAATATTTGTTGGGCGCCTAGGGACGAGATAACTCATGTTCCAGGAACATTCGCTGTGTGCTAGGGACGAGATAACGCGTCTCCCAGGAATAATCGCTGTGCACTAGAGACGACATAACTCGTCTTCCAGGAATATTCGCTGGGCGCTAGGGACGAAATAACTCATCTTCCAGGAATATTCGCTGTATGCAAGAGACGAGATAACGTGTCTTCCAGGAATAATCGCTGCGCACTAGGGACGACATTACTCGTCTTCCAGGAATATTCGCTGGGCGCTAGGGACGAGATAACTCGTCTCCAAGGAATATTCGCTGTGTGCTAGAGACGAGATAAGGCGTCTTCCTGAAGACGCGTTATCTTGTCCTGGTCGTTATTCCTGGAAGACGCGCTAGGGACGATATTACTCGTCTTCCAGGAATAATCGCTGTACGCTAGGGACGAGATAAATCGTCCTCTACGCAAGGTTTCTTATATCAGTGTAGCATGTCAGTGACTTATTTATGAAGACTTTAGTGCATGCCTCTCCGTCATATTTCGTCCTTACAACATTCCACAAGATTGTAAAGGACTATCCTTTTTTAAAGTAAAATAAACAAGTTGCGTTTTGTTTCAATTTTACCTCTGCGGGGAATTCTTAGCGCAGCACAAATTGGGACAAAGTCACGCTGCGATGAAAAGGTTAATTATTTGGAGATTGGACTTTTTTTTTGTCAAATAAATTCGGTACATTCCTAAAACCTATATTTTTTTTTTGCACAACTACATAAATCATACATTAAAAATATTTTGCTATTGGTTTTTAATAATGTTGTTCCTTACATCTAATACATAAATTTATTTTGTAGGCTAAGAAAATGTCTGTGGGGAATAGTATCTTTAGGTTGTTTGGCTGGATTCTTATACCAAGGATGCCAATTCGGGTTGCTGTATTACCGTCTACCGACTGAAGTAATCCTTCGGGTTGAGAACGATGGGGATCTCGAATTTCCAGCAATTACAATTTGTAACAATAACAGGTAAATATAATCTTTTTCCACAAAGCGCAAACGTATGCGGCACAAAACTCGGCTGAATTTAGTTTCTACCGCTGGCAACGATCACTCGTCTTTTTATTGCTAACAAAGTTGGAGCTGGGTTTGCTTTGTATTAATAAATGTATGCAGTTCCAAACTTCTTACGAGATATAGGCTTAGATTCTTTCTTCTGATCTCTCAAGAATATTTGAGAGACTTTAAGAAGCATAAAACAAAGAAGCACAGCAGTAACTAAACAGCAGATTATTTATTTATTTATAAATCGTGTGGGGTAAATTCTACTGGTGGTTAAAAGTAAAATAAAGATGATCAACAAATTTTAATGTAGTATCATTAGCTATTTACATAAATTTACGTTGTTTTTTTAAATTTCTGTTTTTGTAGCATGAAGCAATTAATTTATTGCCACATAAAATTTTTATATTGAATAGTTTACTATTGTAGATGTCAGTGCAGGGATAATCTAATAATGAAGTTAAATATTTATTTTATAGATAACGCTAGTAAAACTCCTGTAAAAGAGCAAGTGATTTCAGTATTGCCATCTGTGAAATAACAGACAATGCAGAATATTTACTATGTAAAACGTTTTGGCGTTCAGTTCATGTAAAATTGAAAATTCTTCATTTTTTTATGTATTTTAAAATCTTTTAAGTGTCTGTCAAAAAAAAAATACAGACAGCATATTTTTTTAAGCATATGCGACTGATTATTTATCCTATTTTCACACAAGTGGTAAGAAACGTTATATTGTCTATATTTTTTTAGACGGACACATAAAAAAAATTTAAGTCTAACAAAAAGGACTAATTTTGAACTTTGCATCAACTGAACACCAAAAATCTTGTTCAGTAACATCAAAAATAGTGGCAAGTAAATGCGAAATTTTTAGTGTACAATATTATTAGCTAATTCTGTAAAAACGATGTCAAATTCAATCCGTCAGTTGAAATTAAGAAGAAAACTCAAACGACACATTTTCTTTAAGCGGAACCTCGATACATTCCAGACCAAAAATTAAAGTATGGACACCCAAACTAAGATAAAATGAAACAATAAAGTGAGGGATAGCAAAACAACAAATTTAAATAAAGCAAAAAACTTCCAAGTAATAAGTTGTGATCACGACAAAAAATAAGCAGAATGCTGGCAATAGAAGTAAAAAAATCCTTTACACTGAAACGAAACTTACCTTATTTGTGCAAGTAAAAAAGCAAATAGAAAATTCAAACTAGCCTCTAAACTTAGTTTTACATTAAGGGTTTGCAAGTTATTCACCGTGGGAGGGAAAATTTTCTGCATAGTTGACAGAGTAGAGGCTATTTTATTCCTACAAATTTTGAGGCTAAACAAAAATAAATAAATAAATATATTAATAAATAAAAAAATACGCAGCAATTTTGCAGCAACTAAATGAAAGAAAGTAAAAAATTATTATTTTTTAATATTGTAAGTTTTATTAACAATGAAGTTAAAACTTATACTGCCGCAGAATTCACAGCAGCAGCAGCCCAAATAATAATGGATAAAGATACATATACACAGAATAAATATAGACAGATAATTAATCCCTTAACGGTCGGGTCATTTTTAAGAAAACGGTCATAAAGTGCCTATTTTTTATCCCTGAAAATTATAGAAAAATATTATTTTGTAATTTTAAACACTCCAGCCCGTCATTTTCACGGAAGCGAGAAGTAGGCGAAACGTCAGCCCGTCATTTTCACGGGAGCGAGAGGTAGGCAAAAGTCAGCCCGTCATTTTCACGGGAGCGAGAAATAGGCGAAACGTCAGCCCGTCATTTTCACGGGAGCGAGAGGTAGGCAAAAGTCAGCCCGTCATTTTCACGGGAGCGAGAAATAGGCGAAACGTCAGCCCGTCATTTTCACGGGAGCGAGAAGTAGGCGAAACGTCGGACCATCATTTTCACGGGAGCGAGAAATAGGCAAAACGTCAGCCCTTCATTTTCACGGGAGCGAGAAATAGGCAAAACGTCAGCCCTTCATTTTCACGGGAGCGAGAGGGAAGGGGTTAAGTATAAGTATTTCTAGAGGCAGGGGCAGATAGATCAGTATTCAGATAGATAGACATAGGTAGAAAATGTGTGTGTACATATATGTATATTGCCAGTGAATTCACTGAAGCAGCCTGCTTCGTCAAAACGAAAAGACACCGAAGGTGCCATTTGGAATGAAACTGGAAATGGCATAATAACTGAAACCAGAATAATGATAAAAACAAATGAAAACTTTAAGGGAAAAAAATCAATTATCTTACAGCTGTCCTACGCTTGCAATAAAATGTTATAGTAAGCACATGTAAACTCTTCAACTATACTCTGCCCAGAGACGTATTTTTGAAGGTATAAATTGAATATATATCTCACATTTTAATTAGAAATCAGAACCTCAATTTATGAAAGCACCTAAGACACCCCATGCCCGCGGGCAACATGGCGCCCGTCGATCGGTCTAGGTGCGCCCGCTGCTTGTACCCCACGATAAAATATTTCAGTTTTCCATTTTACACTAGACAGAGAACATTTAGAATCTAGAGTAAATGAATAAAGGGTAAGGTAATAGTATGAATAACCCTATAACAATAAATGACAATGAATATCATAAGATCAAAATATAGATTACGACTTACAGATGAACACCGTGACGATTGCTTGCGAGCAGGAATGTCATCATCTTCTCCCAATAACAAAGCGCTGGCCAGTGAAATGCAATGCCAAAGATCACATTGACTGTACAGTGAAACCCCGATTTTAAGTTAATCAAGGGACTGGGCAAGAAAAACGTAAAATACGGGAAAAACGTAAAATACGGGAAATACATAGAATGCAAAAATCAAATAGAAAAAAATTGAAGGTAGTAAAGATGTCTCTTTCAAAAGGTATAATATCTATATTTTACGAAAAGAACATTATTATACATACCATTTTAAGATAATTTTAGCTCATTCAGATGCGATTTCTGGCGTTTAGGCTGAAAATAATCCGTAATAGTGGATTGTTTTTTAGTCATTGAGTTCAAAGTGAATGCAGCATCTTTTAGGATTGAAATCCGTTGCAAATTTTTTTCCTGGTCTTTATAAGAAAGAAATTCGTCTTTCACTATTTGTAAGCTCTTCATTGCAATAGTGAAAGAAGGGACGGGATGTGCTTCCGGTTGTTTTTGTTGATCTTCATCGGCTGACGAAAAGTACAGAAGGAAAAATATTGCTTTTCACATTCCAGGGAAAACGTAAAATGCGGGAAATTTCATGTATAACAAACTTACAACCCGGGTTAAATTAACATTATTGGTATACGGAAAATCAGTGACCTGATGAAAAAAACGTGAAATGAGGGAAAACGTAGATTCGGGGCACGTAAAATCGGGGTTTCACTGTATTTTATAAATAATTTTTACACTTTGTATGTTTTCAAGCAAATTAGCAATCATTTATTTTACACAAGAATATTAATTCTAATTATATTCATATTATAAATTATTTTTTGTGCATTATATGGTGTGTATTATTAACTATGTCCACCAACTCTTTATTTTTCTTTAAAAAATAAATGGTGCCCGCCATTCAACCGATATTTTGGTATGTGCTCTTAGGTACAAAAAGGGTGGGGACCCCTGACCTAAGGAATCTAGCCTAACAAATGAACGGCATTTAATCGGTAAAGTGGTTGCTTTTCAATAAACAATCGCGACACTGAAAAAGAAAAACTCGGGAATTGTGCAATGAGGCCCAAAATCTCTTTTAGAAATTTCCAAGGCTACGTAATTTTTAAAATGGATGCGTACTAGAGTCGACTCGAGTTATAACGAGCGGCCCAATGCTTAAAACGACTATTGAACTATATAGAGTCAATTAACCGCCGTTTAAGATTAAAAAAAAATAGCATTCGATTTAACGACAGTGAAGGAAAACGAATCTTGTAATAACGACCCGCTTTATAGGCTGCAAAACATTATGCAAATTCGGAATGTTGCCATTCACCTGGCGCAGAAAAAAGAAAAACGAAGATATATAGATCAAGAAAAAAAAAAGTAGACAAACCCCTTTTATAGATAGGAACATTTACTCTCGTGGGAGAGGCAGCTGCCTCGTCCTGACGCCGTGGTTTTAAACTATTGCTGTTCCTTTGGTTAAATTGTTAGCTCTTATATTAGTTACTCGTACGCAATGATTATCATCGAATGGTAATCATTTTCAGCTATCGGAGTAATCAGATTTGCCATATGCGCAAGCGCAGTACGTCACTCACTCGGGATTCGGAGGGACCTCTTACATAATATTATTTTCTTTTTTTAAGTTGACTTTACATAAAGTAATAACATTTAATTCTATTTTAAAAATTTCTTGATTTGTGGATGGGATATTATCAAGGTGAGTTAAAAATAGACCAAAGTATAAAAATAGACTATATAAAATATAAAACTTCACTCGTGCTAGGAATTTTTATTGCTCAGAGCCTTTTAGTTTGGGTGTAGAAGATCACAACAATTTTTCAACTATTGATTTATTTGATAAGTTTTTAATAAGAATTGATGAGAATCATCAGATTGCAATTCTATGTTTTCTATTTATACGTATTTTTTGCAGGATTCGGAAAAGTGAATATTGTAAACTGTATCCAAAGGAATGTGAAACTTCAACAAAAATAGTAAGTTTAAATATTATGTTAAAAAGAACTAATATAATTTTTTTTAAAGTGAATTCCTGCTTGGGTAAAAAACGTGCCATGTAAATGAAAGGATTAGAAAAGTCGCTTTTAACTTACTTTTACTAGTTAATATATCGGTATGCATGCAACATTCCAAAATTATTGCCAAAGAATCAGCTTTCCGTGTTAAGCATAAGCAGAATGGGAATCAACAAGTTCTTCTAAAGTATAAAATTTTGGGTGCTAATGCTTCAAAAATAGTGACCTATGACTTCAATATTTCTAATGGAAAACAGGGTTCGTGATTTTTTTGATTGAAATCAGATTTTTTAAATTTTATTCGGATTTTTTTTGATTTTTTTAAAAAGGCCTTAAATGTTTTGGATATTTATTATATTGCATTCACAGAAATAATATGGCATGTTAATAAATATGCAAAAACACACTTTAAGTTATTTTCACAGCAATAAATATTTTTAATAATAATAATGAGAAACAAATTTTAATACAAATGCATGACTCAAATGAAACTTAACCCTACCAGGAATTATCGTACACTCATAAATATAGAGAAAATGAACAAATTTAATCTGAATTATTTTGCTGTTGAAAGCTGAAAAAAGTAACAATTGTGTGTACTTAATTTCTACATTGAGTGCACTTTAACCCTTTTTCTACTTTATAAATGAAAACATGAAATAGTTTTACCCGTTTAGTAAAATCACCCACCAAATCAAGTCTCACACCATTGCTAAAAACTGAAACTTTTTGTTTTAATCAAGCATCTTTATTGAAAACTTCTATGATAAAAAAGATATTTTAGAAGGAAAAAACTTCAAGCTATTAGGGGACATGGATGAAACTTTAAGCATACATATTCTAAATTCTAAAAATTATTGTTTTAAACACTATCATTCTCAATTATTTATTGTGTGGCATTTATTAAATTGATCTAAAATACTATTTTTAAGGATAAAATACGCAGAATGGTTCATGATTATTGTGAATTCTAATTTGAATGATTGAATGAATTATGATTTGCTGTTAAGATGCTTGAAGAATAAGAGCAATATTGTGAAGTTAAAATAAATAGTAATTAGTTCTAAACTTATGAAATATGTTATGGGTGCACACAGATAGATGGACCTGGAAAGTTTTGTTTGAAACAGTGGTTGTAATTGCAACATATTTCATTTTTACAACTTTCTAATATTGTAAAATCAAGGATCTTTTTGAAAAAAATCACTTTATTTAAACCGTGATTTAATTCATGATTTAAATCAAGCCGATTTAAATCAACGAATCCTGAGGGAAACCATATAAAACTAAAATTAATAACGGTTAAATTTAATTAATGAATAATATTTGAAAAAACGGTATCAACATCAAGTGTCATCCACTACAAGTAAAAAAAAAATGTATTTGAACTTGAGTGGATGAATCAAAATATTTTATTGACGCTTGAAAATTTGAACAAGATACAGGGAGAGTGTGAATTAACAGTAGGAATTGGATAAAAAGTATTTTATTGAAGCTTGAAAATTTGAACAAGATACAGGGAGAGTGAATTAATAGTAGGAATTGAATAAAAAGTATTTTATTGTCGCTTGAAAATTTGAACAAGATAGAGGGAGAGTGTGAACTAATAGTAGGAATTGAATAAAAATTATTTTATTGACGCTTGAAAATTTGAACAAGATAGAGGGAGAGTGTGAACTAATAGTAGGAATTGAATAAAAGTATTCTCATCCTCTTTTAAGCTTCCCGTGATGTTTTGGAAATTTAAAAAGAGAGAAAAAATTGTAGAATACTGAAAAAAAGTTTATTTCGCACGAAACGATAAATTTTAATAAAATCCGAGAGGAAGTTAATGCAAAGGAGAAAACTCCTTGGATAAAAACAAATGAATAAATAATGCAATAGATCAGCGGTTCCCAAACTGTGGTACCGGTACCACTAGCGGTACGCGAAGCCTCTCCAGGTGGTACGCGTTCAGGCAGCAAAACTTCTACAATATATTATTGCTCTATTCCAGCGGTTCCCAATCTTTTTTTCGCGTAACACCATTTTTCTTGCAAACCATTTTGCGTACCACTGATAATATAACTTTACTATATAGAATATTACCACAGTTTGGGAACCGCTGTTCTATTCTATATAGTCAAGTTATATTAGCAGTGGTACACAAAATGGCTTGCAAAAAAAAATGATGGTACGGGAAAAAAAAAAAGATTGCGAACCGCTGAAATAAAGGATAAGAAGTTACATAATTGGTACGCGTGCAGGCAAAAAACGAGAGAAAAGATTAAAAAAAGATTAAAACATAAGAAAATTTAAAGTCAAAATACCTGAAATACTGTTCGAATCAGTCAACCGGAAGTGACGTGAGCGGTAGACTAGTTGCAACGCGCTGTGCCAGGCGGCGCGACTGCCAACACTAGAGGCAACACATTTTCAGTTCTGCAGGAGTTCTGCATTATCAGTTTTTCAGTTCTCTTCGAAGGCACCACCATATTTTGTTCGGAGAATTCTGGCTCAAAGTTGAAAATGAATTCCCGTTACGTTCAAGAAAAGCATTGCTGTTTTACATTTCGCTCGCAACCACTCATTTTCGTGAAAATGCTTTTTCTAATACGATATTTATTAACCCTTTATCTACTGCATTATGATCTGCAGTATTTTTTTTTTACATAAATAGTTTATCTGGGTATTTACACTGAAAATTAAGGGATTTACATAAATAAAATGCTCAGTCTATAAGAATTTATTTCTTTACAGCTAATAAGCACCACAGAGTATTTTAACTGTGAAATTAATTACATACACTTTTTAATCAAAATATTTCGTCAAATAGTTTTCCAAGTTCTTAATTAACACATTAAAAAAAATCAGCGACTCAATTCTTGAATTTTACTACTTTTCTGGAGCGAAACTCTAAAACGGGGAGCTATCTGAACAAGACGGAAGCTCAAAACAGCATCGGTTTCAAAACATCTTCCTTTCCTCGCTATAATACTCTTTATAGAACCCTTGCTGATATGTATCCTGAAAAAGGGGAATTTAAAGACCTGGTCCGGTAAAGTACCATCAGAATATTGGTAAAAATGGTTTGCTGGATGGAATTTATAGAGAATGGTACTTATAAGTACCGTCAGTAGATAAAGGGTTAAGAACTAATATAGAAGCAAATTAAATGTCGACCCAAATTTGAGGTTAAAACTAACTTCTACTGAGCCAGATATCACCTCTCTTGTAACTGCCATGCAGCAGCAACCTTCTCATTATTATTATTATTTTTTTTCATTTTTTTACGTGAAAGGTATTTTGTACTTAAAGAGGTATTTCTAATGCTGTTTTGGAAATGCGTATTAAAAATATATTTAATAAATTTCATATTTTATTTACATCAGTGGTACACAAATGATTTGCGAGAAAAATGGCGGTAAGCGAAGAAAAAAGATTGGGAACCGCTGCAATAGATTATTACAGTAAAACCCCGTTAAAACGCGGGTGTCGGGGGGTGGGCGGTATAGTGAAACTATACCGCGGAACCATATTCACGAAATAATACTCGCTTTGGTTGCACTATTTTTAACTTTATCAATTATCACTCGTAACTTTTCTTTCTCCCATAGTATAATTTTCTCTTTTCTTTGCTGCCATTTTATTCTCTGTAATTGCTGTGCAAGAAGCACACATCTCAGCTGCGCAATCAGTCTATTGAGCGAACAGTTATAAACCGTGTTCCGAGCAGAAAGGTGCTTAAAAATATCTTTATCTTATCAACAAGGGTTTGTGAAGGGGGAGAGAGAGGTCTTAAGAAAAAATTAGATTTGGAAGGAAAGGAACGCACTTCTCACTGGGGAATATGTTTCCTTTTCAGGAGTGCTAAAGGATCTGGATTACAAAGGTTGATAGAACTATAAAAGAAGTAACTTATGAAAATAGAATAGTTAAGCATTGAACGGAACACTCCCTGACAAATTGAGCTCCGCTCATGTCAAGTGAAACAAGTCAGGGCGATTGCACCCGATTTTGAGATCAAGTTATATGTTCTAGGTTGAAAGATAGAAAAAGCGTGAAAAGGTGTACATCACGCCTATCACAATAGGGCTTTATCTGTTAGTGTGTCTGGGGGGGGGGGGGGAGGAGCTTTTTGGCTAGAATATTTCTGTGCTCGGGCTGGCTTTATTTATAATGGTAAATAAGGAATCACCTTTAAATGGCAATGATAAAGGGGGATTTGAGCGTTGGGGGACATGATAGTCACCGCGGTATATCCGATTCCGCGGTATACTGAGGCGCGGTATAACAGGATTTTACTGTATTCATAAAAATACAGAAATGTTTCAACTATTTTGAAAGAGAAATATTATCATAAAACCAGTAATATATTTAAGATATACTAATGGAACACTGATTACTCTGATATGAACAATGATTACTTTGGTCTGGGTATAGTCCGACCCAAACTACAGCGTGTAATCAAAGAATGTAATAACACACAGTTACTCATTTTAGAATTAGAACAGAACCCTATTATTTATCTTTACATCTTTATCCCTGCATACTAATGAAAGCCTGTATCTCGAAAATTAGAACAGAACCCTATTATTCATCTTTACATCTTTATCCCTGCATACTAATGAAAGCCTGTATCTCGAAAATTAGAACAGAACCCTATTATTCATCTTTACATCTTTATCCCTGCATACTAATGAAAGCCTGTATCTCGAAAATTAGAACAGAACCCTATTATTCATCTTTACATCTTTATCCCTGCATACTAATTAAAGCCTGTATCTCGAAAATTAGAACAGAACCCTATTATTTATCTTTACATCTTTATCCCTGCATACTAATGAAAGCCTGTATCTCGAAAAACACGTGTACCCAAATTTCATTGAAAACGTTCACTTCACAACACAGTTGACACAGGCTATTCAAACGCATTTTTAAAATTTTAAAATTTTATCATCAAATATAAAAGTACAATGATTTCAAAAACGTGGCACAGAGTTCAATAAAACTAGTATGTTTAACTGTCCGTAGTGTAAATGCTATATATTGTAAATGTTAAGAAAAATAGCAATAAAGTTTCTTGATTAAATGTCTCCGTAAATTATTATTACGCAATTTCAAAATGATTCATTGTTTAACGGTCCATTCACACCAAGAGTGAAAGCAACTTTGCTATGGTTATCAAGCTAACAGGGGGAGGATTCATCAGTTTCAAGTGACATCATAACGCAATAAATAAATCGTGGTCATTTGGAAATAAGTCATTACTAGAGACGCAATAAAAAGTGCCAATCAGACAACATTAGCGCGTCGTGATTAAATTACGTAGAATCAATTATGCTCGCGGAAATTTATCGCTGCTGCACTTTTCTCCGTCAACCGTGGTCTGAATTAATATTTTGAAAATGTGCTCATTCCTTTTTTTGTCTAGCACAAAAAAAAAAAAAAAAAGTTGAAAAATCACTTTTTAGCCTACTTTCCCGTAAAAGTAAAAAAAAATAATAATAAAGCATGAAAGAAGGCTTAATGTATCGTGAAAATATCGTTAAAAATCAAGAAAAGTCAAAAATAAGTTAAGTAATTAAATAAAGATTGAAAAATAAAAAATTTGAAAGTAGGGTTTTGAGATGGGGAAAAAATGTGTCTGTCGGTCTGTCTGTCTGTCTGTCTGTCGGTCTGTCGGTCTGTCTGTCTGTCTGTCGGTCTGTCCCCCCCCTAATAACTTTTGAACGAATTGTCCGAATCAAAAAATTCTTTTTGCATTCGAAAGATCTCGGCGAGGACATCTCATTTCCATATTTTACTTTTTGATTTGAACAATTTTTTGTTCAATTTTGAACAGTTCAAAAAATTTTAACATTAGCGCCTATGGGCGAAAATGAAGCAAATTATGTAAAATTTGGGTACAAGATCAAAGTTCCCATGAACAAGCTCACTGGAAAAAGTTCTTGGCGTGAAATATTGATTTGAACAATTTTTGTTCATTTTTGAACAGTTCAAAAAAAATTAACATACCGCCTACGGGGAAATTTCAATCCTATATAATTCCTGATCTAACGGACCGATTTGCTTGGAACAAACTTTATCGGAAAGCTCTTATGACGTAGAACATGTACAAATAGAAAGTACATCCAGAACTAAGGAGCCTATTTTCCTATGAAATTTTTTGATCGGGATTTTCAAGAATATTTTTGAATCAATGAATGATTAAATGAATAAGCAAAATAATGAATGAATAAATGAGTGACTAAATACATGAATGACTTAATAAATGAATGTTTGAATGTCTATTAACCGTTGAAAAAGGTATATTTGAACCAATTAAGAACTAAAACTAAACGAGAAAAACAGAGAGAGAGATAGCTAGATTATAAATTTGAATTCGGTGTATACGGGGAAGTAGGCTCGTATAGTTCTAGACGGAACTTCTTGTTAATGAGAGAGATACTGTTTAATGAATATGACGATGTTATAATTTAACAGTGCTTTGTTGACGATTTACAACTAGAAGTTTTAATCCTTTTATGATTTTAAAAATTATTTTTGGTTCATTGTAATCATTCCACATTTAAAAAAACTTACATGAAAAACTCTAAAAACTTAAAATGAAAGGTGTTTTTTTTCATGCAGATACACATCAAATGTTTCTGATAAAAATCTCGAGCAATTGTGAGTAACAACGAAAATATTATTTTATTTCAGTTTAGACTGCTATTGATAATACTTAGAGTTAAAATCTTCCTCAATGAATATTTTCCATTAACTTTACCAAGTATCTTTTAATAGGACACAATTCTTTTATTTCATAGTGTTTGTTGAGTACGATTTAGTCATCATTTTGAATAAATTAAACCAGCAAATGGTAATAATAATTTAACTTTGTCCAAGCAATCCCGAAACATATGTCTGCGTTTTAATGCTCATTTGTGCTTTAATTTAACGTGAAATTATATTTCTATTACCAGCAAATGGTATTTACTTATTTTGAGTTCCAAATTGCCAGTTTTCCTACGGCACTCTGGTACAACTGTTGCACCAGTAAAAATTCATTTTTTGTCACCATTCTAACTGCATAAGTAGAGTATCCAGGGATAATTTTTTTACCTTAGTATGAGAGCTTTATTTTCTAAGCTGCAGAGCTGAAATCCTTACAGTAACTACTATATCGCTCATTGGATGCAATAGCGGCACAACTCAAAAAATCATGTTTTGAGATAAGTGGGGTAGTAACATCACATGATCTGTGACACCCAGTGGGCGTCGCTCGAAGTGTCTTTCTTTTCTGTTATTTTTCTGTTCTTTCCTCTCAATCACCACATCCGGTTAAACCCTCGTCAGGGTAGGTACGGTGGTGATTGATGAGGTATAAATAAATAAATAAATAGGGAAAATGCATAAGAAATGCTTTAGTTTGCTGCCATCTTACAGCCTAATATTGAATTATGAGTTTTGCTAGTATTGCTCTTGAAACGAATGTGCGTTTTCATATTTACATCTGTTCTTAGTCCAAAACGGATGTTTTTTGAGTTGTGCCACTATTGCAGCCCATGAGCGATATAATAGCATAAATACAGTTTTACCGCAAAAAAAGGACATCTGACTGGCAAAGTGCCAAGAAGAATCCATTCTTGTTCAAGGGAAAACTACTGGTAGAAGGAACATGTTGTATTCCGTTCTCGTATTACAGTTCGTTTACCATACTTGATTTCTTCCAAACTGATGCTAATAAACACACCCGAAAAACGAACTTCCCTAAAAGTCGAATGGATTCGTCCTTTTCTGCCATGCGCAGAAGCGTCCAAGTGTCAGAACTTCGTGGTCGAACTGTACATGGTAACAGTTTGTTTTGTTCCTCAAGCGCTTGACGTAGGGTAAAGGTGAAATATATTAATTTTTATTTTAAAAAATACACACACACAGAAAGACTCCTACAACGTTTTTGTTTTTTCCGATTTACCTTAAAAGCATTTGTTTGTTTCAGGAGCTATCTGAAGATAGAATATACAAGATATATTTGGATGCGTTGGAGAACGGAACTTCGAAGGCAAAAACCCAACTGGGACATTCCCGAAGCATGATCCGAGCATGCTTTTTCAAAGGCAAGCAAGAACTCAACAACGAGGAATGCCTGAGGTAAGACACCTATAAGTAGCCGAACATGCGCGTCAAATACAGTAGCTTGCAACTTTTGAATATTGAAGATTTTAGGGGACTTGCCAAGGGTGGCTATTAATTTGCTCACGTTGCGCTTTGAACAAGAAACTATGTTGATAACAAGTATAAAAATCTCTGTTACCAGGGCCGTCATTTCAAATTTTTCTAAGGGGTTGGGGCAAAGGGTATATAGGTAAAAACAACAAAATTCCTAAACACTTATATAAATACATTGCATTTCTAAAAGTCAAAGAGAGGAAACTGACACCCCCCTCCGCCTGATCGCCCAAAATGACGGATCTGTCATTAACACTAAGTTTAGAAATTTTTTAAGTCAACATTTTAAAGTTGCACTTTGTGCAATTCCGAAGGGAGTCTTCTATTATTGGGGTTCTGTAAATGGACATTGAACGAAGACAGATTTAGAATGCTTTTATATCTTAAGGCTCAGATTTTGAGCCTTTATGACCATAAAACCAAAAATAGCTAAAATGTCTAAAAATTAAATAGTATTCGTTAAAATTTCTAGATGGGAGAAACCCAAGCATACGCGGATATGGTTGGGAGTGGCCTAAACAGTCTTTCACCTATGACACTCCGGAAAGATTCTCTCGCCATGTTGGCCGGCAAGGGATTTGACATGGCCACTTAAAAAGCTTGAGAGAGCCGTCTGCTGACTCCTCGATATATTTAGCTGATGACACCATCCAGGTCTTTTTCCAAAGTACCATGGATTAGCAGGTGGAACCCTCCATAGGGCATTTAATTCCATCCTTTTAATGGAGGAAATTTTAAAGTAAGTTAATCTGGGGTTTTGCCATGCATGGTGTCAGCAGAGGCATCCTTGGCCAGTCTATCAGCTATCTCATTTCCTATCAGTCCAACATGGGAAGACCCCATATAGAAATCTCTGGTAACATGGATGAGTACTGATACTGATGAGTACTGATGAGTACATGGATACTGAGACCGTCCTACCGTCACAAACAATGGTACGGTCTACCATAAAATAGACTGATGAAATAGTTTAACATTGGGGATACTAACACAACTTAACCAAAGTGTATTATTATGACAATTGACTAATTACCTGTTGTTTCTTGTCTTTTAGCCAATTTGTGGAGTATTTTGATCCCGATTTCGGAAACTGTTATACTTTCTCGTCGCGAGATTCCTTCACGGGAGAGTATCTCACAGTCATGGAGGCCGATTTCTGGCAGGATCAGCAAGGTGAGTTCGTTTTCCAACAACCTGTAGTTTGAAAGATAAAAGCAACTTGGAGTATTTTGATCCCGATTTCGGAAACTGTTATACTTTCTCGTCGCGAGATTCCTTCACGGGAGAGTATCTCACAGTCATGGAGGCCGATTTCTGGCAGGATCAGCAAGGTGAGTTCGTTTTCCAACAACCTGTAGTTTGAAAGATAAAAGCAACTTGGAGTATTTTGATCCCGATTTCGGAAACTGTTATACTTTCTCGTCACGAGATTCCTTCACGGGAGAGTATCTCACAGTCATGGAGGCCGATTTCTGGCAGGATCAGCAAGGTGAGTTCGTTTTCCAACAACCTGTAGTTTGAAAGATAAAAGCAACTTGGAGTATTTTGATCCCGATTTCGGAAACTGTTGTACTTTCTCGTCGAGAGATTCCTTCACGGGAGAGTATCTCATAGTCATGGAGGCCGATTTCTGGCAGGATCAGCAAGGTGAGTTCGTTTTCCAACAACCTGTAGTTTGAAAGATAAAAGCAACTTGGAGTATTTTGATCCCGATTTCGGAAACTGTTATACTTTCTCGTCGCGAGATTCCTTCACGGGAGAGTATCTCACAGTCATGGAGGCCGATTTCTGGCAGGATCAGCAAGGTGAGTTCGTTTTCCAACAACCTGTAGTTTGAAAGATAAAAGCAACTTGGAGTATTTTGATCCCGATTTCGGAAACTGTTATACTTTCTCGTCACGAGATTCCTTCACGGGAGAGTATCTCACAGTCATGGAGGCCGATTTCTGGCAGGATCAGCAAGGTGAGTTCGTTTTCCAACAACCTGTAGTTTGAAAGATAAAAGCAACTTGGAGTATTTTGATCCCGATTTCGGAAACTGTTGTACTTTCTCGTCGAGAGATTCCTTCACGGGAGAGTATCTCATAGTCATGGAGGCCGATTTCTGGCAGGATCAGCAAGGTGAGTTCGTTTTCCAACAACCTGTAGTTTGGAAGATAAAAGCAACTTGTTGAACAAACTTGTTGTCAACTTGTGCAACTTGTTGTCAAAGTACATTCAATTCTTTTTTTTTTTGGAACTATTTACTATAGGTAATACAACTGTTCAAAAACTGTAACAATTTTTGGCGTTACTGAACACCATTTTTGGTTTTGAGTTGGTGTCAAGTTGAAAATTACTTTTTTGATGTAAATTAAATTTTTTGAAGTGTCCGTCGAAAAAAATACAGATAGCAGAGTGTTTTTTGAAGCTCATGATCAAAGTCCGACAAAAATGCGAAAATCCTAGGAGCCAGGGAAAATTTTTAGGAGCCAGCTATAATATTTTCATTTGCGAACATATAGCCGCAACCTGAAAAACTAGTCGCCAAGGCATTTTTTTAGTCGCCCGGGTGACCTGGCGCCTGGGATTTGTCGGACCCTGTACATGATATTCGTAAACTCATTTACGCATCAAAAATTCATTACGATTGCCATTTATCCTATTTTTATAGGAATGAGCAATGGCAGTGAAATTTCGATACGTAACGGAGTTGGCACATTTCATGCGCTAAAAAACATTATACTGTCTATATTTTTTAGATAGACACATAAAACAAAGTATATCAAAAATGAATAATATTCCACTTTACACCAACTGAACACCAAAAATTAGGTTCAGTAACACCCAAACTAAACTAAACGCAAAATTTTAAGTGTACTAAAGCAGACCACTACCAAGAGCATAAAGACCAGATAACTGTACTCACGTGGCTTTACCTGCTCCGTCGAGCGGAATGACAACAAAAAGCGGATATCACGTGACAACGGTGATCGTTCATGAGTCACTTTAGTGGTGTTATTGCTTCCATTGCTTTAACTGGCTTGACTGCTTTTTTTCCTCCATGAACGCAATGTACCACGTGACCAAACAGTTCTCTGGCCTCATAATCTTGTTGACTGTGCCCAAATTCTTAAAATTTGTTACTTCTCATGACACAAGACATTCTAGATATAAATCTGTTCATTTAGTGTTAATAATGTTGCAAATGGATAAACGAAAGGGAATTATACTGATGATGAACTCAGTACTGATTTGTTCCCCACAGATTTAACAATCCTACTAGATGCAGAGATAGACGAATTCACCGAATCATGGAAACAACCAGGTTTAACGATTACAATTCACTGGGACCGCTCGTTGCCGGATGTTCACACGGATGGATTGACTATAGAAACTGGCTATGAGTATGAAATGGCCATTCAACAGGTAGTAATACTTCCAAGTCACTTTATTTTTTCAATATATTATATCTCCATATTTAACATAACTGGATGTCTTAGTATAAAATTAAAGTCAGAAATTCTGAAAGACTTCAATTCAAAAAGTGGTTTCAAATTTACATTGTATAACGTTTTTTGAAATCTTTTCTTAAATCCTGCAATAGAATCCTTTGAAAAGAATATTTCTCATTTGTAATCGTTGGTTGCATGGTTGTGATTGAGAACTTTTGATATTGAATTTTTCTTTTACAGAGCATCACAATGCTTTTGCCGCTGCCGTACAAAACTAACTGCACAGATTTTTCAACTCTACCTTGGACATCTGAACTTGGTCAGCTGACTTCCAGGGTGATTATCTAATTACTTTTGTGACTGAACTGGATTAAATTGATTATCTAATCTCTAATGTGACTGCACTGGATTAAATTGATATAAGCTGATTTTGGAAAAGAGAAACCAGACAGAGAAATGGGCTTCGTTGTGCTACTTCAAACAATTATTTACGAAGCAAAAAATAACATCAGGGGGAAAATAATACCATTCACAGCAAATAAATATGGGCCATGAACATATCTTAAAATGCACTACAAACCTTCGGTGAAAATGAAGTTAGGATTAGCTAATGTTAGAAAAGCACGCTGTATTCATCTTTACGTGCTATCTATCTATCTATCTATATATATATATAGTACTTTCTATACATGTTCTGGGTGAGGAAATCTTCAGAAATCGCAGCATAAATGAATGATTACTAGCGCTTGTGACTGATTTGTGAACATCCACTTAAGAAAAAGATCTTTTCCAAAAAATCTTCAAATACATCTCAATAAATTGCCGACATCTTCCTTAATTTTCAAGATATTCCATTGAAAATTTTTTTTTGTGCGTTGCCCTATAACCTTGGATTTGACATTGCTATCTTTCGGGCATGCGCAGTAAAAAAATTAATTCCTTCAAATGTCCGTAATTTATTAAATATTCAACGTATAGTTTCAGTATAACGCGTCACTTGTATGCTGTCAAATTTTCTGAAAGTCTGCTAACATTTTGTGAAAACCTATGCATGTTATAAGCTGAAAACGTGTGAAGGAAATTCGAAAAATGCTTATACCTTCGTGAGTAAAAGTATAATTTTCACGAAAATGCACAGAATAATTGTATATGGCAGTTAAACTATTTTCTGAAATTTACACCTTATTCCTAGCTTTTAACGATGCAGAATCATCCAAAACATTTTTCTCCTTTTTCAATTTGTCGACGGTCCCCTAAATGCATTAGCGAATGAATTTTTACTTGAAAATGTGAACATTGTATACTACAACAGGACCAAATAAGTAAAAAACGGGTTTTTGCATCAGACGGAGTGTTAAGCATAAAATGTCGAGAAAACTCTGTACTGCGTCTATTGACTTGGCCAGGGACTGTAAGTAATGTATTTGTTTTGGAATTAAACGAAGATTTACACTGAAAAATGGAAAAGATAGGATTACTATTTCTTCTGTGAAAAATCGACCTCCGAATAGTAGTTGCTGTATGAAGCAAAGATTTGCACGGGCATTTAAAATGGTGCTCTTCACTGAAGGGAGTACTTTGCTCACATTTTTGTAAAGATTGGAAAGTTAACAAGTGAGTGTTTTGCTTCACTCATCTCCCATTAATATTTATATACTGGATCTAACGCTATGGTCGGATGGATGTGCGTGCAGTACATTTTGCCATTTTGTATATTTGTAACAATTCTAAAACGGCATGATGACCTTAGCACAGATATCGACTGAATATTGTTTTTTACTTAGATATTTATTTGAAAAGACAACAAAAAGTTTTCTAATAATGCAACAGAAACTCTTCAAAAGTATACTTCTATATTGAGCAATGGCTAATGTAAAATACAAAAACGTTAATCCCTTCCATGAGCTCTGAGTGCTCCAGGTACGCTCCCGAACAACTTTAATTTTCGCTGCAATGAAATTTGAAGCTGTTAAATAAATTCCTAGCAAAGTATTTAGAATATAAATGAGCGGCATAGAATTGACTATAGATTCCGCCTAGTAACAGAATTTTCGTTTCAGATGTGTACAGTTCGATGTTCACAACAATTTCAACTGTCTAAATGCGATTACGTTACTAAGAATCTTACTGTTTTTTACAAGAAATTACCTTGGGATCCTGCACAAACAACCACAGGTCAGCTAATTTTTCTTTTTCTAATTTTCAAAATTTTAAATGACTTAAGCGCTATACTTATCTCACCTGAATTTATCGTGAAAATGCATAGTTAATTTCTATGAAATATTTAGAATCAAGACACACGGCAGTGTGTCAGCCAAGTTCATCCATTTTACTTGAAAAATCAACACATCTTAAATGTTAGACACAACCTTCTTTCACTCAATCGAAATTAAAGAATAATTTAGCATGTTTTGCAGAGCAGCGTTTCCCAATCTTTTTTTTTTTTTTGGCGTACCACTATTTTTCTTGCAAACCATTTTGCATACCACTGCTAATATAGGTTTATTATATAGAAGAGAACACGAAAAAGATTATAGATAGATTTTTTCCCTGCACGCGTACCACCTGGAGAGGCTTTGCGTACCAAAGTTTGGGAACCGCTGCTGTAGAGCAAACTTTTCCCTTCTGTGAAGGTGCATTTATGACGATAGGAACGAAAAGTTCGTCGTATATTTTCAGCGCCCGTCATTGGTTCTGCATAATTTAACAACCACACCTTCGTGTTCACTTATAGGCGTTTTTTTTGTTCGGTCATTAAAATTTACTTCACCAGGGAACGGAGATTTGTTGATTGCGCTATGACGTCACTTGTAATAGATAAATTCTTGCTGTTAGTTTGATAACCATTGAAACAGATGCACATTGTTTCCTGATGCAGTTTTCCCGAAGTTTTCTCGTTAAGAGCAGCAATTTATTTCTACCCAGTAAGATAAAACAGTTTTTTCATTTCAGAGCAAAAGAAATGTGCCAAAGAAATAGAAGAAAATACAAAAAGCTATTGCAGATCTTTATGTGGTTTGCCTTGCATGTGAGTAATTGCTTTTTAAATTAATAGTTTAATACTAGCAACAAACACAAAAAGACACTGACTCTTAATTCGTCGTGTCAAGGATGAATTAATGTCTAAAATCGAAGATGTATAACTGAAAATCTTACTAACTTTTCAAATGTAATAATGTTTTTCTTTTTCAGAGACGTGAGGTATGAAGTTTCTGTCGAAAAACATGACTTGCAAGGCAATAAAGTGGTGAGTCAAATCTCAAGGTGACGATCTAAATTTTGACTTAAATACGTCTTTAAATTTGCTACCATACCGGAGCAATCCAAAAAATCTAATGATAACAAAATCGGGGGATACAGTTTGACGTTGCAGTTTCGAATCTATCCTCTACATCCAAAATTAAATAATACCACTGGATAGCTAAAGGATCAAAGAATTTATTACGATAAGCGAGAATCGTGACGCACCGCGGGGGGTAAAGGGAGAAGCGCCGCCAATTTGAGATTATTTTGCTGCGTATCGAAATTTGCAATTAGTGTAGCTTTTGACTCGTAGAAGCTACGATGTTCGTTTGAGTTTTAATCATCAGCTGTCGTCAAAATTTATCGATTGTATATAGAACATTAGTTTAAAGTAGTGACAGTGAATATAATTAGGTGTTAGAATTAAAAAAAATATCAAAAATATATAGATAACGTCGGTTTTTACGCGTCGAAAAGTCAAAACTATAAAGTTATTAATGAATAAAGATATATTGTAACACCATAACTATTTGTTTCCTTGCTTTTATTCTAAATACATAAATAAAATATTTTATTTAAAATATATAACCCGTTACATAAACGCATTCACGTACAACACACGACAGTGTCCATAACACAGCCATACCCCACATTTTATTTTTTTTTTGCGCAACTCGGTTACAACAAGTGAAATAAAATTACTAGATGATCGAAACTATGGATTATATCTTATAAACCTATTTAAGGATAAGCAAATCAAATACAGTTTTCTAACCGACGATTCAGTGCTTAAGTGGATTACACAAAGGAGATGGTTCAAGGTCTAGCTCCAATGTTAAATAAATGAAAAATGACTGAGAGTAGTAATAAATGAGATATGACTGGTATGACTAATCAGGCAAAAGCGGATATGCATTCCATGTGTGCTGCTGTGGAGGTAAAAGCCATTACAGTGGCTCTTTCAGGTTTTATCTTCACCTCTGAAGTCGTCACCGCCATTCAGAGACCCTGAAAACTATTTCCCAGCAGTTTTGCATTAAGTATAAAATCTTTAGTCACATGCGCAACTAATTTTAGCCAAAATTACATCAAATTCAGCCACTAAAAGCCACACAGGACAGCAGCATTTGTGTTTCTACTCTCTAGCCTTATTACCATCACGAGATTATCTGTCTTTAAATGATGGGGTTGGCATTAAAGCTGTCCTTTATAAGGTATCAAGTTTCTAAATGTGTCAAACAAGTGAAAATTTAGTACAGAACTTCCTGTTATAAACTTAAGGGGGTGGCCCTTCAATACGAAATCATTGGGCATATGCGTAACCAATTTCCGACGTCAATAGATCAAATTCAACCACTAAAAACCACACATGATAGCAGCATTTTAACTTTTAACTCACTAGCCTTATTACGTCCGCGAGACTATCCGTCTTCAAATGATGAAATACATGAAAGCAGTCCGTTACAAGGTATTGAGTTTCTAGATGGAACAAAGAAACCAAAACCTAGTACAGAACTTCCTGCTATAAACTTAATGGGAGGGACCTTCAATACGAAATCCTTAGACATTTGCGTAAATTATTTTAGGCGACATTACGTCATATTCAACCACTAAAAAGCACACACGATAATAGCATATTTATTCTCACTTGCTAGCCTTATTTCCACCACAAGAACCAAACCAAAAATCTTCCTGCTATAAACTTAATGGGGTGGTTCTTCAATGCGAAATCCTTACACATTTGCGTAACTAATTTCAGACGCCATTACGTCAATTTCAGCCGCTAAACCACACATGATAATAGCATATTTAATCTCACTTGCTGGCCTTATTACCACCACAAGAACCAAACCAAAGATCTTCCTGCTATAAACTTAATTGGTAGGTTCTTCAATACGAATTCCTTAGGCCCATGCGTAACCAATTTCAGACGGCATTGCATCACATTCAACCACTAAAAACCACACATAATAGTAGTATATTTACTCTCACTTGCTAGCCTTATTACCACCACAAGAACCAAACCAAAGAACTTCCTGCTATAAACTTAATGCGTAGGTCCTTCAATACAAAATCCTTAAACGTATGCGTAACTAATTTCAGACCACATTATGTCACATTGAACCACTAAAAACCACACACGATAGTAGCATATTTAATCGCACTTGCTGGGCCTTATTACCACCACAAGAACCAAACCAAAGATCTTCCTGCTATGAACTTAATGCGTAGGTCCTTCAATACAAAATCCTTAAACGTAAGCGTAACTAATTTCAGACCACATTACGTCACATTCAACCACTAAAAACCACACGACAGTAGCATATTTAATCTCACTTTCTGGCCTTATTACCACCACAAGAACCAAACCAAAGATCTTCCTGCTATAAACTTAATGGGGGCATCCCTCAAACAACTGAAATTTATCAATAAATGCTGAAAAATGTGCATGTTTCCCTAATTTGAACAACACTCAAGAAAGAAAGAGTATTTTTGTAACCAACACTACTCGAATAATTCTTCGCTTTGTACGAAGGTTCAAAAAGTTAAAATTTTGGCCATGAGCGCCGTTTGAAGCGTTTGCTTCGCATTCTTTTACAATCACATTTTATGATCTTAACAAAAGATATTTTCATCATTAATTCTTATTTAAGTCCCTTCTTACTTGTCAAAATTAGTCACACATGAATTATTAGTTGTGCGCCGGTAAATATCATGTTTTATGCAAGACATAATATCGCGATAAAATATAGAGATTACAAACAACAAATCTCTGAAATTCTAATTTAAAAAAATATTTCGTTGTTTTTATTTTTTATTTTATTCTTTTTAAAAAATTTAAAATGCATATTCGTTATGAACTTCACACTATTCAGTAAATATTTCTTTACAGGCAGCATATCGGGGTGAAAAAGTAAAAGACATCAAAAGTATAAGGTAAGAAAAGCAATACCATGTAGATTACAAATATTTTATAGCTAAATGGAAATACTATTTTGGTGCTTATATTTCCCATAAATATTAAACTTACATTAAAAAAAATTTTTTTTTTGCTCAGATTATTGATTTCTGAATGTAAAATTAGAATGCAGCATGAAACTACACTCCTTAGACACAGCCGAGTAACATTCAATTTTATTTCCACCAGTTTCTTTCATATGCCAGAAATAATATAATAAAATAACGAATCTTTTCGGAAAAATCCATGAAATAAAATTTCTACCATTTTTAGTATAATGTTTATTTATTTATTACAGTTCCTTACTTAATTGGTGCTCAGAGCAAGTTAACTTAGATTGGTTGTTCTGCCTTAAGTTCTATGCAAATGCATAATTTTTAGAGCACTTTTTACTACTTATAATATAAATAAGTTACTGAAAAATTTCCATTTTAACGGGCTCTTTAACTCTTCAGAGGGACCGTTCATAAATGATGTCACACTGCTTTTCAATATATTTGACCCCCTTCCCCTATCTGTCACATGTCACGCTGTCACATTAGCATAAAATAGGTTTAACCCCTTGCCTCTCGCTCCCGCGAAAATGACGACCGCCAAGGGGTTAATTTAACTTTCTTGAACCCCCCTCCCCCTTGAAGCGTCACATCATTTATGATGACCCCAAAGCGATTTAACAAACTGGCGTTAAATAATATGCAGTCGAATTAAAAAAAAAAATATTTGGGATTTATTCCTGAAAAAAAAAAAGATTTCTCAAACTTGCGTTACTTTTGGTTAATAGATTACATTCGGAGATATAGAGGCAAATGGAAGTCCATTCTTTTTCAAAAAATATTAGCTTTATACTCCAAAATCTATACCTGAGAACTATAGTATCTTTAGTCATTAGTTGAGATTTTGCGATGAAGTTATAAAGTAAATATTTTTAGTGCTTTAGCCCCTTAGAATAAAGATGTCCGATGGGAGCTTTAAAAGTTCGGAACCCTCATGTAGCTAGTTCTTTGTCATCGGTACTCTTTATGTCCATTAAGCAGGGCCTGACTTTCGCATGGGAACACAGGGCCCGTGCCCTGGGCTGGAACTTTCGAAGGGGCAGGAATTTTTTCCATATTATCATTTAAAATTTTAAAAAGTTGTAGCATAAAATAAACGGTTTAATTAATAATAAATTCATAAATATAAATATAATTCATAATTAATGACATTTTTTCATAATAACCAATTTCTGGTGCACGTTAAATAGGTTGTGCCTCTAGGTGAAACGATACCTCTGGGGCTGCCAATCCCAGGTGACGGTCTCTCATCTGGGAGCTGGGTCAAAAGTTTAAAGACTTCACAAAGGGGCGGAAATCGAACTCCTGCCTATAAAGGGCCCCGTTAGACTCAGGAGCAGCGTACCCATTCTTCCTCGCCAAGCGCGAGGCCGTGACAACAACAACAACCAGTTGCTTTCAGTATGCTTCCTTTGGATGAAAGCTAACAGAATGAAGAGAGGCAACACCGGAAACTCAAGGTGTCAAAGTCAGTTTCAATATAAAATGGCTGCAAACTAACAGAACGTTTTGCGATGCACAAACCGCAGCTAAGCCGTTAAGCATATATCAGTGTCCAATAATAAAAAAAGAGCGTTCAAACTGAAGAAATTTTACAACAATTTCAAAATTTGTGTACCAAAATTTGACTCCAGTAAATTATGAACGAATTAGGGATGTATTTAACTTAGTGGTTCCTAAAGCTGACTGGGCTCCGACCCATCTAACAAAAATTTCCAATCTTGGTACCCACCTTCTAACTGTCTTAGAGAAAAGAGGGCATAAATATTGGTAATGCTCAGATTCCCTAGTGGCGAGTTGGGGAACTACTTAATGTTCTAATTGAAATTTGGAAAAAAAAAAAAAAAATGTGTTACCAATATGAATGAAAGACTGTTCCACACAAATAGGAAACACAACTTCAATATTATTTTTTACTACCTAAATACCTACACCTGCAAGGTTTTTTTTACAAAGGTATTTCAATGGGAGGATGTATTTGTTTCTTATTTCGCTTCATTAAAGTTTTAGCACCAACTTCAACTTTAGCTACTTTTATTTGCAGACTTCCTATTTTTTTTTAAATTCATGTGTACAGTGGCGAGGGCCCACTCAATATTCGCTCACGACGCACCAATGGGTCGCGACCCATAGTTTGGGAAATACTGATCTAACCTGTTCGAGCACTAAATTTGAAATGTTTTATTGCATAAGTTTTAATGTATAAGTTTTAATAATAATATATAATGTATAAGTTTTAAAAAATAATTTCATTTTTTTTCCAGGGAAAACTTAACAGCTATTCGGATATTTTACCAAACGATTGAGAAGAAGATTTACAAACACACACCTATGTATCATGTAATTCAGCTAAGTATTTAAGGTCTCGTATTATTAACATGCATGAAGTTTTGTATTGCAACATCTTGTGAGAAGCAAAACTGACATTTTTATCTGAGTATTCGGTTTTAAAACCAAATGTCTACAGCACCACACAAAAAACTCACTCCTGAATGAAATTTTACATTAAACGAGTTTGCCTTATATTTGGCAGTTCATCTTTAACTAAAACGTAATTCATATTACAGCAGTGAAGTGCTGCAAACACGAGACTCGCTAAACTGTCAGTTGGAATAAAGGTGTGTAAAAGTTTTAACACATATTTAATATATACTAGGTGGAAAAAGTTTTGACGGAATAAGCGATTTATACTAGCTTGATATATTTTACACAGTATGTTGACCTTTTTTTTTTTTCTTTTTCAAATAAATAATACCTGACTCTGAATTCAGCATCTTGGGGGATACGCCGGAGTGTGGCTCGGATTAATAAATAATACCTGATAATAAATAATACCGCATCAATAAATAATTAATACGTAATGAATACCGGATTATATAGTAATACATAATATACTATAATAATACGGAATTATATAGTAATACATAATATACTATAATACCTGATTAATAAATAATACCTGAGAATAAATAATGCCGGATTAATAAATAATGAATACGGGATTATATAGTAATACATAATATACTATAATAATACGGGATTATATAAATAATAAATTCACAATATCGGATTAATAAATAATACCGGATCAATAAAAAATACCTGTTAATAAATAATACCGGATTAATAAATAATGACTACATGATGAATACCGGATTATATAGTAATACATAATATATATGCTATAATAATATGGGATTATATAAATAATAAATTCACAATACCGGATTAGCAAATAATACCTGATTAATAAATAATACATCGGATTAATAAATAATATCTGACTTTACTTTCAGCATCTTGAACTCTTCAGCTATTTAGGAGGATACAGCGGAGTGTGGCTCGGATTCTCATTGCTGAATTTGTGCGAAGTCTTAGAAGTTCTCTTTGCGACACTGAAATTTGCTTTCAATCGCAGCAAACCATCTTCCAAACCTGTTAGGAAGCTTTTCCGTAACGCTAATTCTGTGAGAGTATTTACACAAGTTTTCCCGAAGACGCCGTTTTTCGAGAGCAAAAAAGGAAGCCCAAGCTACAAAGTGCCCAGATCCTGATCTGAAATTATTATTAAAGGTGCAACGGAATTCACACAGTTCACTTATAAGCACTTGATTGTAATTGTATGTTGTTTTTCTGAAGATCAGTTCATTCATCTGAATTAAAACTTATCCGCAAGAAAACGCTGTTTTAATAGGATTTCGTTATTTCCTTATTTTGAAGTGTTTTTAAAGTAACAATTAAGATGTTGTGCCGTCAGAGTGGTTGCAATTAAACTTTCCCTTTTTACAGCATCCTACAGCTGAAACTATTCAACGGATTGACACCAATATTGATATATAGACTATAGACGCAGATGGTGCTCAAGGAATAGGAAAAAAAAGTTCCAGAAATGGCCGTTAGGGTTGCTGCGTAGCGATAACGGAATTTTAGCAAACTCTCACCCGATCTCTCTCTAGACCGATTAACTCTCACCCTGACCCCCATATGAAGATCTTACTTCAAATAGAGACATATTGGTTTTAAAAAAATTATCTTTTTTTCCCTCCGAAGTGACTTTTTATTTATGTATAAAATATAAGAGACCTTAAAATGACTATAAGGATCATTGAATTATAACGACTTTATTTGTCGTTACATCATATTGCTTCAATTATTCCATGAAACCCTTCTGTCAATAAGCCATTGTATACTTATTTTTAATTTTGTTATTCACAGACTTTAACCCTGTATACTTTCAACAATTATTTAAAAAATATAAGGAGAATACAAGAATAAAACAAAATTTAGAAAAAGGAAATACTCTGTTATTGCCTTTTTTTTTCATTGATGTAATGAAAATGCATTCGTCCTCACATAACGCTGAAGTAGCACAACCCTCATATGAGGCTCGTAAAATAACATAACACTGAATCATCATAACCCTCATATGAGACTCGTAAAATCACATAACACTGTAGTAACATAACCCTCATACGAAGCTCGTAAAAACACATCACACTGTAGTAACATAACCCTAATGCGAAGCTCGTAAAATCATATAACCCTCGTATAAAACTCGCAAAAAAAAAAAAAAAAAAAACACACAACAACGGGAAAGTTAATTTCCAAAAAAAGAATTTTTTTTACACATGATTTGTGGTAAAACACATTAAGTAACGTAAATTTAATTTGTCTTATTTTCTCATGCTTTGGAGTGACTAGAGGATTAAATATGCAATTTTAATTTATTTAAAAAGTAGGAAAGTAGCGAACATTTATGGAACACGATAGCGGACAAATGACGTTTAACAAAATTCTAGAGTAATAGTAACAAAAAGCATGGGAATGTTTTCCGTTTAAATCGATGCTCTTTGAATCTAGGAAACCACCTTGCGTGCAAAATCCTGAAAAGTGGTTGGTTGCATTAACAGAAAAGGGTCTAGTACTTACCTTTATGCACTAAAATGTACTACGGAGATCGAGGGGAACATTCAATGGAAACTTTAAGTGGATGTTGTTTACGAGTGATGTTTTCAGAAAATCTCGGCTCAGTTTTTTTTATATACCCGATTTGTTTAGCCTGGACGAAATCAGATTCATTTTGGATTAAGTTTTGCAAGTGTGATGTTCTTTGGAAGAACATTTGGGATGGACAATTAACCCGTTATTTTTTCCAGCATATTAGAAGTAAGTCTAACTTAGCGACATAATGGACTTTTGAAAGTTTTAAATTTAAATATGAATAAAAATTAAGAAATTCAGTAAGAAGTAAAACAATTTTAACACGCCTGAACCATTTCTTTCTCATTTCGGAATTTTCAGTTTGCTCCAAGCTGTTACTAATTATAGTACAATTTCAGTTGCAGTGACTTGTCCTAGTTACTGTTCGCTGGGAACAGTCATTGCGAATGAAAGTTGTGCTATAATTAGTAATAAATTGAAGCAAAATGAAAGTTTTTAAACTGGTCAAAATGACCGACTCTAGTGTTACCGATAAAAACAAAGAATGATTCTCACAAATCAATACAAAATTTGACATATAAAAGCATTATTTTTTTCTGAACTATTTTTACATCTTATTAAGCGAACAAAATTCTTTAAATACAATAAGCACGCAATTTTTTCATTTCCCATGCACGCAATTCTTCATTCCAAGTGTACCCAATTGGGTACATTTTAAAATACTGTTTATTAACTACTGTTTGTGCAACTTGAAAGCTAAAACACCCAATTGTTTTTGAAATTAATCAACAGATAGTTTACTTCGTTTTACACATGGAAATTGGGCATTAATTATTATTTAAACTAATTATTATTTAAAATAAAGAGTAAGTTCTTATTTATTTTGTTTTGTAAATTTTTTAAATCAGAGAACCAAAACATTGCGTCAAAATTGTTTGTGATTAATTCTGGGGTCTGAAGAAGATAATAGGAAGAAGAAAAAAATTGCAATTTTGAGATCTGGAAAGTTATCAATGCCCTCTAGGAATCAACTTCATATTTAATTTTTCGAAGTTATAATAATTCTTACAATAAAGTTTGTACGAAGGTATACAATACATTTTCGATGTGACAAAAAATAAATGCAGTTTTATCGAAAAAAAGAAAAATGGCTACAAGGCACTAGCTGCCTAGAACACACAGGGTCCATTCCCACCAAACAAGACAAGTTTTTGTCTTTGTCGCCTTTGGTATGAAAGCACCCATATATGCCCATAAAATATTTTCGAAATCATTCAGCTTCAGTATTTAATGAGTGAGATAGTTTCAACAGGGAATTTGCAGTAGTAATGTGATCAACAAGGAAACATTCCCGAATTTTGGCGAAGAAATGTTTACTCCATGAAAGTTGACCGTTCAAATTTAAACGATAGGCTAATTCCATACGTGGCAGAGATGATACAACTCACCTTTTTTGTTTTGGTTCAGGTACTAAATACTAAAATAATTAAATAAAGTTTGACGTGCTTACACCTCTGCATGCCTACTTTAGAAATAGTGGAAGAAGTTTAGTCTATGAAGTGGATATTTTGAATTCAGGTGGTCCATACGACAAGGGCGAATTCGCCAGTCCCTACACTTTTTTTTTTCAAGAGAAAGCTTTGTTATAGAAGAGCTAAGAAATACAACAAGATGGTTTATTCGCCTTTTCTGTCTGAAGCATTGGTACACTCTCAGAAATAGAACTCTCATTTTCGACGATTCTGCAGTCGTCAAGAAAATTTCGTCAAATACGACGATTTTTTTCTTCACGCGATCACGTGACTTAAAAAAGTTACTACACATATTTCGCCAGTTTGACGAACGGTTTACTCGGAGTATTTTTCTCGAAGCCATTTCGTCAAATACGACGAAAGTTTCGCGAGATTTGAGCATGCGTTTCTGAGAGTGTATGTAGAACTCAGGCGCATAAGTCGTGAGAAATGGCAAATTTGGCAAAACTGCGATAAGTGGTGTGTGGAATAAGAGCGAATGCGCCATCTAGCTCCTCTCCAAACACCAGAAAATAGTTTGATTATGCCAACTACGGAAAACGAGAATGATGTTATTGATTTTTGCAATTTGCTGTACAGTGAAATCTGTGTAAGTTGACCACTTGCGGTGCAGCACTTTAGTGGTCAACTTATAGAGGGTGGAGATTTTTTTTTCTTTTTGCCATTTCCTACACTATGCATTTATTCATTTACAATGGCTTCATGTATATAGCTTCATGTAATGACGTTAATTTAAAATAGTGATTAGCTTTGTTTTCTCACAATTATCTAAAATATCATTAAAGCAATTTAACTCGAATGACTTACAATATATCCTATACAACTTCAAAAGTAAAGTACTTAGTTAAAATTAAGAAAAATACCATATTAATTACGCCAGTTACTTATATGATGCGAAAGATTTCCTAAAAAAGTATAATTTTCAAAATGGCTCTATCAGATCAAAGAAAAAAGAAGAAACTTATTTAAAGAATAAATGAATGTTCGTAGCAGTTTTCCCATTTGGATAACTTACAAATAGCTTTAGGCAAACTTTATATGGATTTTTCATCTATCCAGGTAAATACTGGACTAGCATTATAGCATAAATAAATTCTGGAGAAGGTATTTTAATTTATTTTATATTTCTAAAAATAGATAAACAAATAAATATAGTAGTAATGAGGCTGTCAACTTACAAAGGGTGTTTTATAATACTCCCACCCAAATTTGGCGTACATAAGTGGTCAACATACAGTGGTCAGTGGTCAACCTAGGTGGTCAAGTTACACAGGTTTCTCTACATTACATTATATAGAGCTAATTCCGTTCCTGACAAAAGTGGTCAACTTAGACAGGTGGCCAGCTTACAAAGGTAGTCTACTTTACAGGTTTTACAGTACTTAATTACTGATTTTTACTTATACTGATTTTCAAGTTAAAAGTATTTTGAAATGAATTTTGTTTCTCATTTTCCTTATGCAAAACTCTGTTTGTTTTATGATATGGTAATTCGCCCTTGTCGTTTTGAGTTTCTTTTTCTTCGAGGTTTTTTTTTCTTAAAATTAAATTTTTGCGGATTCGCCCTTGTCGCATGGAACGCCTCTACTATTACTGCAAGAACGTGTATTGAAAACAAAGTCCAATTTTTGTCACCTGTCACGGCAACTTTTCACATAATAATTAAAAATATTTATGAACAGGATATCCGGTAACATCAATTTCCGGGGTAACACTAATCCGAAGCAAGATCTGGGTGCGCTACTGCACTGTAATGATCCAGTTTTTGCAATGCTATATTCGAACGATATTTTTAAATATTTATATTTTTCACCCACCATTGCTTCCTTAATTAGTTTACTTCGTTATATCTGTGTTTTGGAAAACTTGACAGTGCGTCGACAGATTTTCAAAATGAAATTTCATGATATTTTTGTGACCATTCGGGTGATACTACGGATACGGATTCTGCTGAATATCGGATGTCCGATGACATCTCTATGACGTATAAGTTCCGGATATTCGGCTCTGATATTTGAAACTTGTAAATTCTATGCATAATTTTCAGCTTCCAAACACGTGGTAAGTTTGTAACTCACATATAATGTCGAAACATGCTAGTTAATATTTTTTAAATAAAATTTGACGTGCGGGATAATCGGATATTTCGTGCAATGGACGGGTCAGATTCCGGATACTTAAAAACCTGTTGGATATCAAATATCTGGTGCATTCTGAGGGAGATTTTTTTGACATTTTCGGGACTTTAGTGACCTGTAGTAACCCTGCTTGAAAGCATTCCTGTTTAAAAAACTCAAAAGCTCAAAATAAAAATCCCCCCCCCCCCCAAAAAAAACCCTTTTTTATTACTAGGTCCCAGATCTTTGAGACAATGAATTTTTTCTGCATGTTTTGAATTTTTCAATAATCTTCTCCTTTTCCAAAGCAGTTTTCTATGCTTTAGCTCCTTCCTTTTTCTTACAATTTAGTGATTTAAATTTAGTTCGATTTATTTTTTTAAATTTTACGAAACATTTAGAAAGGTTGGTCAAAGGCAGAACTGGAAAATGTTTCCCTACAAAACTGCACGAAGACAAATTGAAGGAAATAAAGAATTTTTGACGTTGAAAAAAAATTACTGTTGTTTTAATTGGAGAAAGTACAGCGTGTGAATTTGAAGAAAATTGATTCGTAAGCGATTTTTTTTTTAAATTTTAAATTTGCCTTAATTTAGGTTTGCATTGAAAGCAGTTTTCCAAGATCTGAAACTTTCGGATGCGATCTTTGGCTCTGTAAAAACATTTAATTATTCAGAATGATTTTAATTCTCTCAAAGACATTAAAGTTGTCAAAACACATTTTAGGTGTAATTTATTGATTTATTTTATTTTATATTTTAGGAAGGAATTTGTTGATGTGAGTAAAATTTTCCAAAACCAAAATTTTAAAATAAACGGCACCAATAGAATTTTGACTTGGAATTTTAAATGCATTTTTTACAATGTAAAGAGCTGTTTTTGGTGTACTTTAGGGACTGTTTATTATATTTGAAGCTGGGGCGGGAAAAGGGGTCATTAAAAGTTCTTCCTAGATTTTTCTGGATGTTTTAATGCTAACACTATGAGTGTTAGCATTTTGTCATACTGTCACTCTTACTTATTGCAAGGGAGACTTGTCCAAAATAGACCTTTGAAAGACCCAACATGTGACGCGTAAATGTGTGTATATGTGTATATATATACTTGCAATATAGTATAAATGCAACTGGTAGATAAAAGAATATTACATACTAAAAAAATAATTCTTATATATAGGCGGCTTAATTTGTCTGTCCGCTATAGAATCCCAGGCCGTTTTACCGATCGGGACCACATTCGGCACGATTAATGTTTACGACCCAAAAAACTCATCGCTGCAAAAATGAAAGTTTTGACTCAATTATTTTTTTTTTAATTAATTTTTAAAAATTTTTCAATGATTTTTTTGACCCATTTTGTTTTACTTTTGCATTGTTGCCGTCGTTTCCAACCATATAATTACAGTTGCCGTGTGAACAAACAAATCAATGCAGTTTCCATTGTTCTAACAAATGTATAACAAATATACTAGTAATAATCAAAACGTTTCTCAAGCATATTGAGTGAGGCTTCGCTGTATTTGCAGTCTCTGTTATAAATTGATGTATAAGCGAATTTAATTCAATCCTTTCTTTCTTTTTAATTAATTTATTTCTCGTTTGCGCTTTTTATATTTTAGTTATTAGAGTGGCAGCTCTCTTTTTCCCCAGTTTCGTTAAAACTTTTGTTTTGAAAAGCATAATAAAATTTTCAACAAGTTCTTTCGATGATAAATAAATATTTTTCACAAACAATTTGATTATATAGTAAATAAATATATAGTAGTGTGGGGCAGTAAGCAAAGGGGCATCCTCACCGCCTGACCTGGGTAATTCAGTTTGAATTAGCAGACACCTTTGCACAAATAATTTTTATTACAATTTATGATATCTGGTCAAGTTACAAAGGTTTCTTTACATTATATAATATATAATATAAGGCTAATTCCGTTCCTATCAAAAGTGGTCAACTTAGACAAGTGGTCAGTTAACAAAGGTGGTTAACTTTACTGGTTTTAATGTAAATATATATATATATATACATACATATATATATAAGAATACCTGATTAATCTACATATAAATAGGTAAAGACAAAACGGTTCAGACCCTTTTTCTCCTCTGTTTTTCAACCGATTTTCTTCCGAGTTTGAGTGAAGGCTTCTCCAAAGCAATGGAACGCAAAATAAGAATAGTGTATGGAAGCAAACATATAAGTTTTATTCAACTGCCCCTCAAGTTAGTATGAAATCGGAAGAAGTACAAGCGGCCACATTTATGAGCGCAATGGGCCCCCGCGGCAACAATGATTCACACACGTTCGCCTTGAGTGAAGATGATCAAAACAAACTCAACGTTATAATCGCCAAACTTCATGAATAATACTGATGCAATTAAATGAATAGCATAATGTTTTCAATTCTAAATGTAATTATTACAGTCAAATTATGTCTGTTGGGTGAGCTCTAATTATGAAAACAGATTCATTTCGTCAAATTGTAAGGAAAAGGCCTGCATCTGCATACCGCCATAACAAGGATTCATACGGGCACAGACGGCTCGTCAATGCTAATACCTAGTGGTATGCAAATGGAGGCAATTCAAGCAACGTCATTGGTCACGTGGCAGCGATGAAAGCAATGTAAACAAAGGAAGCCGTAGCATCGCTATACTTCGAGTTCGACAAATCTAATTAAAAACTAGGCCTAAATAAAGTTCTTCAACATTACATAAAATTAACACTAAATAAAACACTATAACTATGGAAATAATTAATAAATTTCTTGAACAATGATAAAATCAAATGTAAATACTGGGTTATAATCAGAAAACGCTGTAAAAATAGTCTAATTAATTTTAAGCTAACTAATTTTGCCTAGTGAACTCAGCCGCTAGGCAATCAGTGGTCAGATCAGTTCCACGTAGAACTCAATTGAAAATCTTAGTAGGGGCCTCAGTGGCTGAGCGGTCAAATCGACTGGCTCCGGTGCCTCCCTGCGAGGAGAGAAAGAGGCGTGGGTTCGATTCCCACCTTTGCCCTGGGTGTATTTCCTTCTTTGTATATTAAAATCTGTTGTGCTGTCTTGTTCTATCTGTCATATTAGACGAGAGTTTGAAGCATATCCTTGAGAATAGCAAATAAACTCGAATATTTATGTGACCTGAAATGGTCGTAAAACAAACAAACAAAATCTTAGTAAACAGAGAGGATATCACGTGACAACGATGATCGCTCATGAGGCCCTCTAGCTATGGATTGCCTCCATTAACCTACTTACAACATGAGGATTCTCTCTAAGCCTAGTTACACGGTTTTATTTAACTTGACGTGTCACGGAACTTTGTAACGCGGTTTTCGACCACCATTACTGCATAAATTATCTTCAAACTTTGCACACAATCTTATCTTCCCCGATGACAATACAATATTGCATCCAGTTTATAAGTTATTATAACGTTAATTAGGAAAAAAAAAATAATAATTTTAGCTCTGAAGAAATTATTAGAATTATTATTTGTCCAGTGGCAACGATAGCTTTGTTTGGAATGTTTGGATAATGCGACGATGTTTTGAATTTTAAATAAAACCGTGTAACTTACAACATTTTTAACAATGAGTTTTATCTACATTATTTCAAGTTTAGTAGCGCAGCATGCTATTTGTGTGGAACATTTTTATTTGATGTGATTGAAAGGTAAGGTGTGACTCCCATTTACTATACTTATTCATATCTAAAACCTATGGCTTAATTATTAACCGCACGTGTAATAATTTTGATAGAATTGAGCAGTAGCTTTTTACTCATATAATAGGGTAACAGCGTCTAGCTTGCTTGCCTGTAGCGTAGACGCACATGAGACATCATTTTGGCAAGAAATATGCAGACAACCCACCCGTTGATGGCGCTTCTATCGAACAGAAATGATTAAAATCCAGACGTTGAAGACGTTGACTTAAAAGAATCTACAAAAATGAAACAGACAGAACGCACATGAGACATCAGTGTGGCAAGAAATATGCAGACAACCCACCCGTTGATGACGCTTCTATCGAACAGAAATGATTAAAATCCAGACGTTGAAGACGTTGACTTAAAAGAATCTACAAAAATGAAACAGACAGAACGCACATGAGACATCAGTTTGGCAAGAAATATGCAGACAACCCACCCGTTGATGGCGCTTCTATCGAACAGAAATGATTAAAATCCAGACGTTGAAGACGTTGACTTAAAAGAATCTACAAAAATGAAACAGACAGAACGCACATGAGACATCAGTTTGGCAAGAAATATGCAGACAACCCACCCGTTGATGACGCTTCTATCGAACAGAAATCGATTAAAATCCAGACGTTGAAGACGTTGACTTAAAAGAATCTACAAAAATGAAACAGACAGAACGCACATGAGACATCATTTTGGCAAGAAATATGCAGACAACCCACCCGTTGATGGCGCTTCGATCGAACAGAAATGATTAAAATCCAGACGTTGAAGCTTTAAAAACGTAATTGTGGGAATTTAGAGATTTGTGACTGCGATCGTTTTCCCCTGTGCCGCTTTATATTATATAATATAGACAGTGAAACCTGCGTAAATTGACCACTTGCGGTGAAACGCTTTAGTGGTCAACTTATAGAGGGTGAGGTAGGGGGTGAAGGGCTAAATCCGTTCCTGACGAAAGTCAACTTTACAGGTTTTACTGTATATATATATATATATATATACATATATTGTATACAAACAGAATATTGCTTTGCTTCACTGTTTGTCTGTTAGCGGGCGCCATCTATTTATTTTTCGTGACAGATTGTATTGAAGAAATTTCAGATGATTTTACACTGAATGACGATTTGAAATGCAATGCGTTAAGAATATGTTGACTACAACAAAAACATGCTATGACAGAAGAAAAAGTAAATAAATGGGCTGAATTGAACAAAATTGTTTGAGTTCGAGTTTATTACGATTCTTTAAATTATCTTTTATTTCGCCAAGAGTATATGTGTTAACATTGATAAGGTTTTTGTTTCGTTTTGAGAAAACTGAAAATTAATTTACTTAGTATGCAAAGATAGTGCACAATGATCTTATACAAAAGGACCTGTAAATGAACCTGAATGATTGATTCGAGAAGCTATTCATAACAGTTTTTAAAGATTGGAATCGGAGAGGTGTGATGTTCCTTTTAAATAGAAAGTTTTAAATTGATTTTGCCGAGTATGAGAGTAATAGAAAAATGTATTGAAAGGTTTTGATTGATCATTTTTTTCTCAAAGGGAATAATATTTGTCTAGACTGATTACACGCGTCTGAAAAGCTTTGGATTTTGAGTTATCGGAGTCGACGTTCTTGCGTTTATAGCTTATGACTTTTAAAGTATTGGTGATTTTCTATTGGGCCGGATGTGCAGCTGTTTTATCAGCTTAACCCCTTTTTCACCTTTTAAAAAGTTCTCCATTTTATGTCCTCCCAATGAGCGAAATTATTTCCTTTAAAGGTAATACACGTAAAATCAAGCTTTATTTATTTACTTATTTAAGCAAGCGAAAAACTGTCCTTAGATTTTATTTCGAGAAACTCAAAAAGGAAAATTCTGTATAAAACGCTTACAATTTTTTAAAAATTCGTGTAGCTATATTTGGTTTGAGAATGTATAATTTTTCAAAATAATTCATTCAAATGAAGTAAAGAAAATACAAACTCTTTACTTCAGGTATCTGAAAATACTTTTAATTTGCGTTAACTTACTACTGGATAGAACAGAAAAAGTAAGAGCAGGTGTAAAAGGCCAAACTGGAAGGAAAAGTCACATTTTAAACTGGATAAGTTTGTGTTGCAACTTGACCTTACCTTTTTCCACTAGACCCCTACCTGTAATAGAAATAAAATTTCACGTTAATCTAAAGCACAAATCCAAGCAATCCCGAAACATATGTCTGCGTTTTAATGCTCATTTGCGCTTTAAATTAACGTGAAATTTTATTTCTATTACAGTTTACATGCACAAAGTTAAATTATTATTAAGACCCCTACCTGTTAGCCGAGGCCTTAGGATTGCTTTCGCGCGGAGCTGGTGGCCGCACCTTTACTTACAGAGGATAAGAGCAGTTACCATAGTTTGCATGAAAATAGAATTCTACTCAGTAAATTAGGTTCATGCTGATGTTGTTGAAAAATTTGGATCATTCCGATTACTTTTTATATAATAGGAGGCAATTAAAAAGTTTTTCACGTACAAACTTCTTTAATTTCGTCTTCTCTACTCAAAATTTTCATGGAGTATTTTTAAGTCCATGAAAAGAAGGGGTACGTATTAATAGAATTGTTTACCTTTAGATTTAATGATGCTTCTTCTCTACAAATTAGAAATCGTTTTTACTACCTGTTGAGAAATAAAAAGAAAATTGTTAGTTTCATTTATGCAGCTACAATTAAAATATGCATTTTTCTTTTCCGAGTTGAGGCACCGTTGAAGCAATTAGAATTTTCTCATTGCACCTTGGTTGGATAATATCTATACGGGATAAAAACCATAGAAGTAATACCAGTATACTTGCACGATTTTAAGGAGAAACCAGAGTAGTAGAAAGATAAAAATAGTGATTTTAGTTCATATTTGAAATTTACGACAATATTTTAATTATAATTTACATTAATTAGAATTACAATTGTACTTCGTTCGCTTGGCAACGAAGAAGGATTGACATCGTGAGCGCCTCGTGTTACCTTTAGCGGTGGTGCCCCAGAGTGCCGCGGAACCCAGTTTGTGGAACCTGGTATTCTAGAGGATTTTGGATTAAAAACAGGATGAACGGACTTGGATTCGCTAGTAAAATATGTTGCTTTGGAGATAATGACATTGGGCTCGACTGATGAGAAGAAAGTGCAATAAATGCGGCACTTACGTATTATCCCGTCGCTGTACCAAATGTGAAAATTGTAGGCAAAACATCGCTTTGGTACCAATACTTAGGTATACTGATATTACGTATTGGATTACTACATATTACTGGCCATCCAATATTGTCCCAAAGCCCACTCAGTTTATCCGCCGTGGCGACTTTCAGAATCTTTTTGCATGACTCGTGTGATCCACTGGATAATAACTATGTACGTAGTCCTAAATGTTTAACAACACTAGCTAAAAAATCAGGATGACAATTTGACTTTTGTTTGACTTATTTCATTGATACTCTATAACTATTGAACAGGTATTTACTTGGTTCAATCAAAGGGGGAGTGTCTACTTGGTACCTGACTTGAATCGCAGTTCCATCTCAGGGTAAACGAAATTGATATTTCAAGAAAGTTACGAGTATACATTACCTAAAAACCAGTTTTTCTGGTAGGTAAATATTGTCTGACATTAAGGCAGTGAAGCAGTTGCACACGAAGCGCATCCGCCATTTTGAATCAGAGTGATTGTTCTGCGTGGTTGTCCTTTTTGGCATGTATGGTCTTTTGGAGATGTTTCATTCTCTCTGGCATGTAAACTTTCCACAAATTTGGCGAGTTTTCAAAATCTGATATGCCATAAATTTGTTCTGCTAACTCTAGCTTTTCAACAATGAAAACTCTGCTCTAAAATGCTTTTATGTATAACGCCTTTACATCCAAGATGTGTATCAAAAAATGAGTAAATAAATAAATAAAAATATTATACAACAAGCAACATAATAAAGAGTAAATTATCTGAGATTTGTATCAATTTCCATTATTCTACAGCTTTTTGTTAGGAATGAGGGAGTGTGCTTGCGGAAGGTACCCTCGAGAGCCAGATCCTCGGAAAATCCTTCCAGTTCGGTTCGTGGAGCCAAACCGAGAGTATGCAGAATACCCAGCTAAAGGTAGAACTTCGGATTGGTCATGGTATATCACAGCCAATGTGCCCTCTTCAAAGCTTCAGACCACCATGCCGACCGATCCAGAGCCAAGTGAAAATCAAACGGTGTTCCGGTTTTTCGTAAATGCACTTTCCAAGTCTTCCATCAGCGGAGTGAACGGAATCACAGCGGCCACAAATCTCTTCCAGAGGGCTCTTTGGGCTGTTGTGCTTTGCGCATGTCTCATCGGATTCACGTATCAAACATACCACTTTTCGAAGCTGTATAGGAACAAGCCATCCATCGTGCAAATAGAAGTGGAAAATGATGGTCTTGCCGAGTTTCCTGCCATCACACTTTGCAATACAAATAGGTAAGAGCTCGTTGTGTATTTCCCGTGTTATTTTCTCTACATGCCGAGAGTCCCGACAGCACAGTTTGTAACTCAATGTATGTAACACAAAGAGGTAAAGCCGCATTTACACGATGCCAGTTGAAGAGACAATTGTCTGGAGACAACGTATTGGCTACGTGTGAACAATTCAGGCCAATTGGCGAGCCAACTGTCTCGACAGTTGTCCTGAAATTCAGTTGGCTCGAGGAGCAGACAGAGGACAATGAACTGGGCCCAGTGAGGCCCTTCCCCATCTCTGAATCACAGTTGTTGAGCCAGTGGGCGTCGTGTGAACGTTGCAGCCAGTTGATTTGCTTTGTGTTGTGCCAATTCACTCGCGTCAGTCGAGTCTCTCAGCCATTTTTCGTCATCAACTACCATGCCAATACTTTCACGGTGTGAACAGGTTCTCTTCCAACTGGCCTGGCCCTGACATTCCCCCAACTGTCCAGAGACAATTGGTCCCAACAATTGTCTCAAATTTCAACTGGCATCGTATAAACGCGGCTTAAGTGTGCCTTTCCTGTGCTCTTTTGCTACCGGGGACAAACCTTATTGAAATTTATTACAATCAAACTCTTTTTAGTTCATTTGAAGTCCTATAGAACAGTATTTCCCAAACTGTATATCGAGCAAATATAGAGTGGGCCCTCGCCACTGTACACATGAATTAAAAAATAGGAAGTCTGCGAATAAAAGTAACTAAAGTTGAAGTTGATGCTAAAACTTTAATGAAGAGAAATAAGAAACAAATACATCCTTCTAATTCAAATAACTTTGAAAAAAAAAAAAAAAAACCTTGCAGGTGTAGGTATTTAAGTAATAAAAAAACATTACTTAAGTTGTGTTTCTTGTTTCAACAGCCTTTCATTCATATTGGTAACACTTAAAAATTTTTTAAAATTTCAATTAGAACAAATGGGACATCATTAAGTAGTTCCACAACTCGCCACTAGGGGATCTGAGCATTACCAATATTTATGCCATCTTTTCTCTAAGACAGCTTAGAGGTGACTCCTATGATTGGAAGTTTTTGTTAGATTAGAACCACTGCTATAGACAGTAATTATATACAGCCAAAAAAAAAACTAGCTCATAAATCAGACGCACGCTTGTGTCTTCAAAGTTTTAAAGATGGCTGCTACTGCTGCAGGTGAGTAGTAGTTTTGGGTTCATTGCATAGGTCTCAGAATTAGTTATTAGGAAATTACGGTGTACGATATCCGTAACATGGGCGATATTTGGGCCCACCACCTTCAATGACTCCACACTTGACTTTTGCTTCATGCGGCATATACCGTGTACCACTGGTGGTTCCCAATTCGATGTTCCAACAGATAGTGAAAACAATTGTAAAAATTCCCCACATAGCTGACGATTTAAGTAACGGAAATTTGCTGCATATTGATTTAAAAACAGTAAAAGTTGCTTTAGTTCATCTAAACATTATTGGATTAACTGAACATAATATTATAAACAAATTCGATGGTTAAAAGGCAATAGTTCAACAATTTTTTGATTACATTTTACGTGGAATTTTTTTAAAGAAATTTAAACAGATAGTTTGACGCCCTTCACAATCATATGTTTTCAACATTTTAGCTTTTCTCGTGGCATGATATCCAAATTTTTCTTTATGTGATCGTTTCTAACATCCCTTACTTTTTCTCTTGACTGCCTCGCATGATTAAAAAAAAAATTGAAACACTTTTTTGAAGGCATTTCCTTTTCGATATCCATTTGTTCAGTGATTTATAAAAAAGGTGATCAATATAATTTGCTCGCTAAATAGAAAATATTAACGTGTTTATTGTCTCATCAATTTATATACCACCCACTTATTACAAAAGTTCCGCAAATTAATTGTATAATTATTTTTTCATTGCAGGTTTGAAACATGTGATCAAACCTGCGAATTTAAATTGTACTAAAATACACAACAATACACCGTTCGATTTGCTATTAATATATATATATATGTCATCTAATATTAAAAAAACTGGTAGTAGTTATAAATTGATGAAATTTAGTCCTAGAGCGATATTAATAGATAATTAAAATAGTTTCAGATCCTTTAGTAACTTTATTGTACTAACAGAAACTCTGCAATGGCAAAGAAAATTGAGCTCATTGATTCAAATAGTGCAAATACTTTTTCGAACATTTACCTAGAAGTCAAGCTTCGGGTGGTAATTTGCTAATTAATTTCTAGATGGCATTGCTTGAAATGAGTTTGCTTTAGTATAGCGTCATCTAGGAAGTGGAAGACACGATGTTTTTACTAGGGATGTAACGATATTCGGCCACTATTCGGTATTCGACCTATTCGGTCCTTTGGCCGAATAGTCGCTTCATGACCCAGGCGAATATTCGGCTTGGCCGAATACTCGGTAAGATCAAATTCGACTTGGCCGAATATTGATTCGGCCAAGAATTCGGCCAAGAATATTAATTCGAACTATTCGGCCGAAGAGTTCTGCTACAGTAGAAACGTAAACAAATAATGAAATTAGTTGATTTTAAAGAGATAAAATTGCATTATAGTTATTGCAAAAGATTACATTAGTATATAGTTTTAAGAAATAGAAATAATTTAGAAAAAAAACTACTTTTTTAAAAAATTGTTTTTGGTTTGACTGAACAAAAGCAGATTTTAAAGTTATATTATATTTTATACTTAGCATTTGCTCCCAAAAGCTGGCAATAGCTAGTAATGATGGATTTTATTTTGTTAATATTAACAAAGTGGAAGTCAGACGTTGTTTGGGTAGACTGATTTATTGTGAATATTTCTTAAGAGAGAAACGTGAAAAGCGAAGAATATATCATAAATATAACAATAGCATGAATTATTGAGGTTTTTGAAAATAAAAATATATTTCAGTTAAATACATTAAGTTTTAGTGTATTTTTTAAAAATAGGTATGTAAAAAAACTCATAAAATGGAAATATTAACTCCTACTAACTTTTAAAACATGTATGCAAGATAAAAGTGCACTAAGCAATAGTATTTCTTCAATTTGAATTAAATAATTAGTAAATTAATGCTAATGCTTACATTAAAACCTGTCGTTTCTATTCCACTTGTAGGTGAAATTCTCAGTTTTATTTCATTCAAAACAAGACAGAAAATACATTAATTTTAGATTCTTAACAAACAGAAATAAAGCTTACATCATAGATTAACGTGTGGAATTTGTGTTTGACTTTGAATACTTTTAAATTTGACACATACTTTCTATTACAACGATTTTCTAGAATTTTTAATGTTTGGCAGCCGAATATTCGGTTTCGTCCTAGTGAAAATGGCCGAGTATTTGGTTTCGGCCTAGTGGAAATGGCGGAATATTTGGTATTCGGCTTTTTATTCGTTACATCCCTAGTTTTTACCATTGATATTTTTTCGGTACTGGTGATATCAAAAGTAAACAGAAGACAAGAAAGTAAATGCTGTCAAGAAATAAATTCTCTTGGTAAACGGTATATATTAAAAAAAGAAAGAAAAAGAAAAGATGTTTTAAGCTTTGTTTTCAAGCGCAGAAGCAGCAGCTTGCCGTGTTGCTACTCTTTCTTTCTCTTTTTTTGCGAGAATCGAGGAACAAACCCTACATGTGTGTCATTAATATCAATAACAGTTCAATTTATACCACTTACTAATGACTTCAAATCAGAGCTATCGTTATTTTTCATTCTTTATTCAATCTCATTTCCTTATTTTGTAAGAAATGAAACGAACCCTAAATATTCAAAGTCGTTTGGGGAACCAAAGGAATTGATTTAGCTCAGCGGTTCCCAATCTTTTTTATATCGCGTACCACCATTTTACTTGCAAACCATTTGCGTACCATGGAATATAACTTTATGTATAGAATAGAATACTAATTGATTATAGAAAAATACTGGGACGACTAGGTAATATAAATTACACCATTTTTGATAGTTATTAAGGCAGAGAAAAGCGTTTATTGAAATAAAGCTGCATGCATAAAATAACATATATGAAATATATTTTATTTCTTATATTTTATGAAGTACTGTGTGATTTAATGAAGTTGACCACCTTGACAGATTCCTCTAAAACACATTTAAATTGCTCAGGTACACCCTTTGCAGCCAACTGATGTTTATTAATGCTGCAATGAACAAAAGCAGTTTTCTGTCAAAGATTTTATTTTGGCAAAAACTCCTCCGTGTGTCCATTGACCGAGTACCATCAGAACGGAAAGCAACGCATGCTTTCAGTCCAGTCTATCTCTTCTTTTTTCTTTTTTTTTGCCTGCATGTGTACCACCTGGAGAGACTTCGCGTACCACAGTTTGGGAACCGCTGATTTGGCTGATATTTTGTATTGCAGTAGCCCCATGTTATATCGCGCTTGTCGTGGGCCAGCAAAGAAGCGTGATATATCCGAATGCGCGATCTAACCGATGCCATTGAAATAACTTAAAAAGTACAAGTAAATTGAGTGGAAACGTAAAAGATTTAATTTAATCTTGCATAACTGCAGCAAGTTCAGAAGAAAGGAAAACATTACTGCTTGAAGGGTTTGTTTAATGGCGGAACAGGCGCTTTAGCGGGAAATGCAACATTTTTACTTTCGAGAACTAAAACTTAAAATTTTGGGAGACATAGAAAAAGCGCGATATATCCGAATAAGCGATGTAACGAGGTGCGATATAACGAGGGGTTAATGTACTAATAGATAGACGATCTTTCCACAGATAGACGTTTTTATTTTATGATTCGCTCCATCCTAAATGTAATTATTGTTCCTCTCTTATTAAGGCATTTCTTTTACTATTTTATTTAAGAATTAGAAGAAGCGTATATTGCATGAACTACCCAGAAAATTGCGTGGAAACCGAAAAAACAGTAAGTTATCTTTTTTTTTTGAAAAGCTCTACAGGGTGCCTTCCCACCAAAGGCGACGGAAATATTTTGTCTTCGTCGTAATAGACTGTTACTATGGTTAACAGACTGGACAAACTAACAGCGATGACGTCTCTCTTCGACGGCACAATCGGCAAATCACGATCGTCTGAAGGAAATTCACTATTAATGACGCAAGAAAAAGCGCCAATCAATAAACGAGAGGGCGTGGTTAGCAAACATCTCAGAACGGATGAAACGCCCTGAGAGGTCTCCCCGCTGCTGCTTGTCGTTGGTCGGAAAGCACCTTCAACTGAATTATTTTATGTCGCAGAATATATTTTGCAACATCTGACTCAATGAATATGTTTCTCTCACACAGACAATAACCGAACAAGAAATCGGAGATTTAATTTATGAAATTCTGCAGCAGGGAAACGTATCTCTAAAGAAAAATTTAGGTCATCAAAAAACCGGAACGATTCAAAGCTGTCTCTTTAATGGAAAACCTAAGCTTTCCGAAGAAGAATGCATGAGGTGAGAACGCATGATTTGTATTTCATTCTTTGTTCTTTATACCGACCATTTTAGGTCACATACACTTTCGAGTTTGTTTTCTAAGCTTTCCGAAGAAGAATGCACGAGGTGAGAATGCATGATTTGTATTTTATTCTTTGTTCTTTATACCGAACATTTTAGGTCACATACAGTTTCCAGTTTATTTGCATTTCTCAGTGGATAGCCTCAAACTCTCGTCCAGATAGTACAAGACAATTCCATAGAATATGACAATACAAGGATGAAATTACAAGAGTGCACGCAGGGCAAAAAACGGGAATCGAACCCATCGCCTCTTTACTGCGCGCAGGCAGGCACCAGAACCAGTCGCGGAGACCGCTCAGTCACTGCGGCCCCTGATTGAATTTTTTTTTTTTTTTGCGTTTTCATTCTTACACTACGCATTCATTCATTTTTAACTAATTAAGATACTTTTAAGTTTTACTTCATGTTGTTGTTTTTGTCGTATCCTCGCGCGCAGCGAGGAAGAATGGGTGCGCTGCTCCCGAGTCTAACGGGGCCCTTATATAGGCAGGAGTCCGACTTCCGCCCCTTTATATGAGGTCTGTTAATTTTTTGAACCAGCTCCCAGATGCGAGACCGTCACCTGGGATTGGCACCCCCCGAGGTATCGTTTCACTTGGAGGACATTGGAGCCACGACCTATTTAACGTGCACAAGCTCTCTTTAGCGCACACGGCCTCACAGGAACCAGCCCGAGAGGTTGTCACCCTCCCAAACATTGACCTCAGTCGATGTTGCTTCACTTTCGGTGTTGTACGGGAACCGAGCTTCTGCCAACTGGTCCACTGTGGTACTTAATTTCATGTATTAAACTTATTTTAAATATCAATTAATCATTTTATTTCACAAGTACTGCATAAAAATATCTATGCTATATTAAATTCATTATTTAATTCGAAAAAACCCTTCACTACGTTAAAATCACTATGTTATATTAAGATCACGATGCTGTATCAAAACCATTATGCTTATGTTACACACTAGTGGCTGGAGTAGTTATCATATCAAAATTGCCTTGAAATATAATGGCTACAGGGTAATTACAGTTGAAGTTACTCATTTTTTAGACCTACGTTGAGCTCGTTCTAATAACCTGTCATTGAAACTTGGTATACGTTATTATGGGTTATTATGGGAAAAGCCTGGATTATGGGGAAAAGAAATTACAAAACAATAGGCTCAAATATTTTCCGCCAGGTGGGAAGAGGGCGCATGAAGAACAAAAAACATATTGGAAACAAAAATAAATAAATTAATTATTAAAAAAATAATTAATTAAAAAAAACAATTATCAGAGAAATATGTTGAATGAGTGTTAAATTTTTGTCAATCACATGTTCTAACAGGTGCCATAGCGTGTTCAACTGCAGCGCGAAGTATTTTTTTCACCGTCAATTCCCGCAACCTTGGTGATACAGCGTTCGTACACTCTTAGTCCCGCCCTATTTTGTAAGGACGCTTCTACCTGCAATTTTACGAAACTACCTTATATGAAATATATCGTGAAATTCATTAAAAGTTAAAAGAAGTTTCTAATACACTGGTAGTTAAGTCCTTACAAAATGGGGTGTGTCTTTAAAGCGTTCAAACCCTGGGATAAGAATTTCAATTGATAGAGAAGAAAGAATCCTTACGTGTTATCGGGGTGTATCCTTCTTACTTGGTGAGGAAAACTTGAATTGTTTTAATTATTATGATTAGATTATTTTCTCCAAGTCCATATAATTTAAATAGGGCCAATGGGGGTAATTGTAAACGCTTTTTCAATGTTTTAAGTTTTGTCCTTCCCTTCCTCTTGATTGAATTGAGCAATTGAGCATCTGAATTGAGCTCCGTTTACATTTACCCCAGAGCCTCTGGGGTAAATGTAAACAGAGATTTATTTTCGATTGAGGTTGATGCAAATAGAAAACTGTTTCATACACAGTCTGCATGGTAGCTTAGGAAGTTCTGGAGCAATGGTTCTCAATCTGCGGTCAACGGGTTGCATGCGGTTCTTTGAGATCATTTAATGAGAAATATGTTGCAAATTTCAAGTAATGCGGTAAATTTAGGTAAAATGTATCCCGCAGTTGATCAGTCGATTAAGCTCGGATCGCACAGAACACCCAAAGGGAAGCACAACTGGCCGTGGTCAATGCTTGGGAGGGTGACCACTTCTCGCTACTGATAATTCTGGGACCGAGTACGCGAATAGGAGCTGTGCACGTAAAATCCGTCGTGGCTTCAAATGTCCACCACGTTAGCAATAATACCCGCTGGGTGGGGGGGGGGGGGGACAATCTAGGTGACGATCTCTCATCTGGGAGCTGGTCCAAAATAAAGTTTTAATTCCTTAATTCCTGGTCGACCCGCAGGGGTGCTTAGATTTCAGAGTGGCATTAGCAACAACAATAACAAAAGTTTCGTAAAATAGTCACAAAAGTGTAATATACCTCAAAATATAATATCTATTGTCTTCCCAAAAGATTGGAAATAAGATATATTTAAGTATTTACGATTACCCCAGAGCACGAAATAATAATTGTAAAAACCTAACTTGCACATGAAAAATAACAGGGAGGATGAAATTTAAAACTAAATATTTTTAGCAACATTCCGTATGACATACAAATGTGATTCAAACCGCTTAGATCGCTCTTGTAGATGAGCTGGAGAGGAAAATGTAAGATCACTACATTTTGTAAAACGGCTTTTTCACTGTGTCATTTTCAAACAATGGTGATTCGAAACTTGCAAACCTCTTTCAATATCTTTCCTATGTTTCCAATTTATCACTCACAAGCAGTTAAGTTTTCAAAAATACCATAAGTTTAGTTATGAAGCTTGTTTACATTTATCTCATGTTTACAATTACCTCAACCAGGGTTCACACTGGGGGAAAATACATGGTGGGATTTTCCTCCTTGACCAAAATTTTAAGTGGGATTTTTAAAGTTTAAGCCCAAAAAAAAACTTTTTTGAGTGTGATTTCAAAAAATATTGTGGGAATCGCGCGATCGCGCGGCCTAGAGCGAACCCTGCCTCAACTGACCCTTCCAAGTTTCAATGACATATGTCTAATTACGACGAACTTTATGCAGGTCTAAACAGAGTACTTCTAGATTTTTTTCCCCTTAGTCCACATAGCGTATATATCAAGTTTCAACAACATATGTCTAATTACCAGAACTTTAGATAGGTCTAAACATAGTACTTTTAATTATAAACACCTGGTACATTTAATTATAGAGAAAGAAGCATTTTTATAAACGGATTGAAAATAAGACAAAGCCCTTTTCTTTATTTAATTTTTAGAGTTGTTGAACATTTTTATGACCCAGATTTGGGGAACTGCTTTACAATTCCGCCGCAAAATATAGAAGGAAAAGTTCTCGACGCAAGTAAAGCACTTGTGTCAAGAAGCGAAAGGTAAGAAACATCTCAGACAATATACATTTAAATTACATTGCATATAGTATATTGTCTGTGACGTTCCTTACCATTCGCTTCTTGCCAAAAGTCTGCTTCACTTGCTTCGAGAACTTTTCCTTCTATATTTTGCGGCGGAATTGTAAAGCAATTCTCCAAACCTAGATCATAAAAATGTTCAACAACTCTAAAAATTAAAAAAAAAAAAATGATTATTTAATTATAGAGAAAGAAGCATTTTTCCAAACGGATTGAAATAAGACAAAAGGGTATTAAGCAACGTACTTTTCTTTATTTAATTTTTAGAGTTGTTGAACATTTTTATGATCCAGATTTGGGGAATTGCTTTACAATTCCGCCGCAAAATATAGAAGGAAAAGTTCTCGAAGCAAGTGAAGCAGACTTTTGGCAAGAAGCGAATGGTAAGAAACATCTCAGACAATATACTATATGCAATGCAATGTAAATGAAGAAATAAAATAATTGAATTGGTGAATTAAAGTATTGTTGAAGAACTCAGTGCGTGAAGAAATAAAACGTTCATCTTTGGATAAAATCAACGATCAAATTGCGAAAATACTGCATTGTGTCTGTGCAGATTTATACTTTAATAAGGTTAATTTTTATCGTCTATATTAAGTGACAATTTAAAAATATTTAATAGATGAGCCTGTTATTTATTATTTCAGTTTGATTATATATTTCAACTTCCTTTATCAACACTACAATGTCCTACAGGAAGTGTGTTGGTGAATCAGAGTAAAAGAAAAAGGTAGCAAATTCAACAAAAACTGCAAACAGATTTAGATAAACTCGCGCTAATTCTCGTTAAACATGATCTGCATGTGTACGCTCAAACAAAAAAAGCATTAGAGTTTTCACTAAATATGAGATAGTCCAAAAAGTTAACAATTAAATAAATAAATAAACAAAATTTAATATATAAATGAAATGAAAATAAAAAAAATATAGGTAAATGCGTTTAAAGATTTTGAATGGCTAAAAATTACAATTTAAACGTTTAAAACCACAGACGATTGTATTTTAAATATTAGTTACTTAATGAGAATGTATGCGTAAGAGCATAATTGTCATTCGAAACATTTTTTGCGTACAAACAAAAATATATCATTTCAAAAGTTAACTTCAAGAAAAAGCATTTTAAGCTTGAGACTTACTTTACACCAGTTGAATTCAAGAAAGTTAAATTTTATACATAGTGGGAAATTTTATGCAATGTTTGAAAAGCATGGATGCTAAAAATATGCCGTTTTTGTGAAATACACCCACATTTTCGCATCAGAAACCGAATCAAATCGAAGCACGAGGTGAAAATGCCTCATCGATTTCTAAACGTAAACATAAACAAAGTATTAGTGCTAATGAAAGTTGCAGTGAATAATCCCTTCACTTCAGCTTCACGTTTTTGCAAAACAGTTCTTTAAAAAAGAATCTTTGTAATTAAATGCAATTTAAATCGAAAAAATACTAGATAAAAGCTAGTCACACCCTCTTTCAGGGGTCTTGAAACCTGCTGACATTTTCCAAAAACCATAAAATAAAACGGTTTTCTGGTTGGAATAGACATTTAAAGATTTGCGTTGCAAACTTGTGTGGGAACTACTTTAATTGTTCGCACAAGTTTGAAATTTTGCATCGGTTTATATTTTGCTTGATTTTAGGATACCGAGCTTAATCTATATAAATTTGTAATTTATCTTACTAAGAACTTATTTCCCTTAACTGTCCTAGTGCTAATAATAATATAGTACTACACAAAAACTATATCACGTTCACCATTGAACAGAATGCTTTTTAAATTCATCTAAAGATCATCCGTACCACGGTGCTTCCTTTCTTATTGATATAACTTTAACTATACTGGAAAAATACCATAATTTAAAATTCAACTTACTTTCTCTGAAAAGATAAACGATATTCAGTCTACAAACTGGCACCCAGCAGAACGATATAAAATCACACTATGCCTAAAAAAGAAAAAAGAAAATTCAGAAAGAAGAACTATCAAATAAGTTTAATAGACTGTCAGCCGATGAAAAAAAGTCTACATCTAAATAATTACATTTAGCGTATAATATTTTAATGCTAATGGCTTTGGATTTATTTGTGATCGATTTTAAAGATCGAACAATTTTATCAAAAACCAATTATTTTGAAAGTTTAAGATGTTTCTGTAAGTTGTATGCAAAAAAGCCCCTTTTGATGCAATTGAAATTCACATTGTCATGAAAATTAATTTGCAGAGGTTTTTGCATTTCTTCGACTTTTTTAACAAATGAAAATAAAAAATAGCATTCATGAAAATGGGTTTGGATAGAGGCCGCCACATTATAATATCGGGAGTGGGGCCACAGAATAGTATCATTAATTAAAGACTTTTACATACATTGAAAATTTCGACTAATATTCATCATGGCAGAAATATTAATCTACAGGGTGGGGCAAAAGGTATGAACCGGTTTTGGTCGATTGGCGCTCGGCCTGTGGTGTAGGTGGGGAAATGATCTCATTGTGGCAGTGGGAGAGTCTAGTTTTCAGTAGCAACCATGGTTTGGAAGGGAGAGCATCGTGGGTTTGCTGTTATTACTTTTTTTGAAAATGGCCGTTCTGTTATCGCCACTTCCACCTGTGTGGAGCTGTTAATAAACATCAATTTCGCTATTGGGCTAATGAAAACCCAAGGGAAATTCACCAGACGCCACTTCACTCCCCTTAAGTGACTGTATGGCGTGCAGTACCCCAAATTGGGATTATTAGTGCTTACTTTTTCGACGATAATGGGCGAACCTGTTGGAAGAGTTTTTGGAACCTGAGCTGGAAGAATTGAGTGCAGCAACTAATCTGGGAGAATCTGGTTCCAACAGGACGGGGCTACATCCCACACTGCTAGGATTAATCTGGGAGAATCTGGTTCCAACAGGACGGGGCTACATCCCACACTGCTAGGATTAATCTGGGAGACATCTGGTTCCAACAGGACGGGGCTACATCCCACACTGCTAGGATTAATCTGGGAGAATCTCGTTCCAACAGGACGGGGCTACATCCCACACTGCTAGGATTTCAATGGCGAGATTGAGGCAGGGGCTTCCCCAGCGTCTCGTCTCTGTGAGGGGTGACGTGGAGTGGCCTGCGCGCTCGGCAGATTTGAGCATTTGGGATTTTTTTCTTTGGGGGTACATAAAGGAAAAAGGTTTTAAACATCGTCCACATACCCTGGAAGAACTTGAGGACGTAATTAGAGAGAAAGTTACGGAAATACCCATCAAAATGTGCAGAAGAACGGTTGAAAACTTTAGAATTCGCCTTCGAGAGTGCATCGCGGCTGACGGCCGCCACCTACGTGATATCATCTTTAAATCTTAACGTAAAAAACTAGATTCTGTACTGAATTAAACAATATCAACATTATTTCTGTAAGTTTAATGGCTTTTGTTTTACATTCCTTTAAAACCGGTTCATACCTTTTGCCCCACCTGCATGTTTCTCATACAATATTTACTTCCTTAACTGTCATTCAATGATTTTACAATTCTATTTATTTTTGTAGACATGTCTATATTGATAGATATAGAGAAAGACGAAAACATGGAAACGAGGAGGCATCCTGGAATACTTTTAACTGTGCACGACAAAGAAAACATGCCCGATGTGCACACAGACGGATTAATGATAGAGCCTGGACTCTCGTACTCTTTAGCAGTACAAAAGGTTCGTTTATTCTCCCTTTAAGACACAGTTCTACCATAAAAAAAAAAGCTCCGACTAGCAGAGTGCCAAGAAGAATCCATTCATGTTGAAGGGAGGAACTGCTGGTATAAAGAACGTGCAGTTTCTGTTCTTGTTTAAGTTCGTTTAGCATACTTGATTTCTTCCGAACTGATGCTATATCCCAGTTTATAAATTTCATTGCTTTCAACAAATAGGGAAGCAACCATTCTGATTCGCGTAGTAAATAAACGCACCTGCAAAACGAACTGTCTTAAAACTCGAATGGATTCTTCTTTTTTTGCCATGCGCAGAAGCGTCCACGTGTCAGAATTTTGTGGTCCAACTGCATTTTAACAGTCTTATTCACCAACCGATGCGAACCCCGGTCAAACACTCGAACCTCCGATTTGAACGTTGGTAAAGGCAATCCTTAGATCTGCAGTTCGAAGGTCCAAATCGTCTTGTTGAATAAGGCCCTTAACTAGTAGATCGAAAACACATTGCGACTGCTCTGGGGGTTATTTCTCTTGTAAAATTGGGAAGCAATAGAATCATTCATTCAAAAGAACTACATTTCACATTAATTTTCCAACACCCGAGTTGGGGCAAGCGATCTTCAGCTTTTGATTTGCAATTAATTCACAAGTAATTCCTCAGACCGACTGAATTGCGGTCTTTGATATTTGACGCCACAAGGACACCAGGTCGATACTTCAGGATTCAAGGGGGGCTAGTGCAGAAAGGAAGGATTTCTTATCAAATCCAGATCGATTCCCAATTCGGATCTATGATATGTCGCATGTGACAATCTGCGCCACCATCCGTTGCTTTTGATTTCCCCAAACAATTCATACAAAATTCCTCAGTTCGTCAGACCCTCTCGACCGCGGACGCTATCTATCATATCACCTAAGGGATAAAACCCGTCCAATTTGTTATGGAATCATCGAACCGTACAGCAAGTACACTGCAAAAAGTTTTTCGCTCAGTTGCCATCATTTTGGTGGTACTGAACACGACGTTAGGTCTTCAGTTGGAGTAAAGTTACTTTATTTTTGATGCAGTATTTTGGGGACCTCAGTGGCTGAGCGGTCTAATCGACTGTTTCCGGTACCTGCCTGCGCGTAGTGATGAGGCGTCGGTTCCGTTCCGACTTTCCTCTGGGTGTATTTCCTTCTTTGTATAGTAAATGTGTTATGCTGTCTTGTTCTATCTGTCATATTAGACGAGAATTTGAGGCATATCCTTGAGAATAGCAAATAAACTCGAATATTTATGTGACCTGAAATGGTCGTTAAAAAACAAGCAATATAGTACTTTAAATTTTTTTATATGTCTGTATAAAAATATAGATAGTATAGTATAATGTTTCTTAGCACATGAAATTTGCTAACTGTGTTACGTATCGAAATTTCATTACGATTGCTCATGTGTATGAAAATAGGATTAATGAGCAATCGTAATGAACTTTTTATACGTAGATGAGTAAACGAACATCATATGCTAAAAAACATTCTGCTGTCTGTATTTTCGTAGACAGACACTTAAATGAATTTAAAATATATTTTAAAAAAAAACGAATAATTTTCAACTTTACCCCAACTGAACACCAAAAATGTTGTTCGGTAACGCCGAAAATGGTGGCAACAAAAACGCAACATTTTTACTGCGTAGGAATTCTTTACAAATCTAGTTCTATTCCCGAATCTGACCTGCAAAATGTCGGATGTAACAATTCGGGGCTTATCTCCCCCCCTAAGTGCGAATTTTTGAAGGCAGTTTTCACCGTTGTTGGGGGAAGAATTCATCTGGAGTATTACAGTTCTATCACGAAGTTCTGACACTTGACCGCTGCTGCGCATGTCTGAAAAGGACGAATCCATTCAAGTGTTAGGGAAGTTCGTTTATTAACACGCGAATCAAAATGTCTGCTTTTCTGTTTGCTGAAAGCAACAAAATTGAGAAACTGGAAGATAGCATCGGTTTGGAAGAAATTGAGTATGTTAAACGAACTGAAAGGAGAAAAGAATACGGCCCATGCTCTTTATACCAGCAGTTTCTCCCTTAACCACGAATGGGATCCTCTTGGCACACTGCCAGTCAGAGCTTCTTTTACGGTAGAACTATAGTACATGGTGCAGAAGTACAACCAATTATTATTTCTTCAAGATGTAAGACCTTCCCAATGCCATTTCAACCGTTGTTTTCTTTTAATTACATAATAATACCTACTAGCACCATTCTTTATCTATGCAGTTCTTTGAACCCTACCTTGTAATTTTCAGTAACCGTATACCCACTTCATTTCTTCCTGTAGTCTGAAGTTTTTGTAACTGCTCTAATTGCAAGATTCCATGTTTATGCATCCATGCATGCCATGTTTATGTCAGCACTGGCAAAAAACATCTTTGCTGTTTAAAATCTTTACTTTTCAAACAAAGTTGCGTGACTGCGATTCAAGCTCTTATTATTTTTTAAATTTACAATTGAAGGGTCCACTGGAAAAACGACCAAAGTCTCATACTACTTTTTGAAATTTGCTTTATGTTTTATTCAATTATTTTATAACATAAATGTTAATTGGGGCCTGAGATTGCTTTCAAGCAATAATTTTTGAATTTTGTCAAAATCATTCCGATGGAAATCTTGTACAATAAAAATATACTACCGATTTCAACAGCGGTAGAAGTACCAAATTGATTTAAAGGAGGCAGCAAAAACAATACATCTGGCTCGGAAAGATAAGAAAGAATTTTGTTAATTTTTTACAGTTTGCGGATAAACTACTATTTAGTAACAGTAGCGACGGAAAGTTTTAAATTCCACTTTGCCAAGGCGCAAATCAATGCTCCTCGCACCGCGAAACAGGAGAAATTTTAGCTCTATTTCTTTAAGCGAAGAATTTCGCTAATTCTTATTACTTAATTATTTCGTTTTATTAGGGGGTCCGGAATGCAATGTCGTTTTTTCTACATTAAATTCAAATATATAATTTTTTTACCAGGTTTTTATTTTTAATCAATGATGCAACCACCCGTGTTATCCTCAGCCTCTCGGCGCCGGATCGGCGAAAATCAATTGACTGAGCAAAATATCTGGAGATGGTATTTTTGATATCATCCAAATCTTCAGATGTTTTGCTACACAAAAAATGCTGTAGGGATCGGAATGAATGGAAATCCGATGGCACAATAGTGGGCGAGTATGGTGGGCCGATGCAGTGACTCCCATTCAAACTCATTATTTTTTCCCAGGGTTCGTCTTGCGCCTGTGCGCTCTAACAATATCGTGTTGCAGAATAAGGCCTTTTCTGTTGACAATCGCTGGGCATTTTTAAATGAGAGATTGATTTACTCGATCCATTTGTTCACAGTAAAAGTCTGATGTTGCAGTTGTTTGAGTTTCAGCACTTCAAAGTTGAAAACCTCGAGAATACTCCACATCATACATACAAAAGCTCCGTTTTGGGGTGTAAACCTGGCTGTAAATCCGAGAGAGCCACCGCGTCTTGCGTTTTGGATTATTATAGAGTAGTGTTTCCCAACCGGTGGTTTGTGAACCCGCAGGAGTTCGTGTGGTACCGAAAGGGGGTTCACAAAAATAATCTTGCAATGGCAGAATTTTTAATTGTTAATATAAAAGAAAAACGAAATAATAAATTTACATAGGCATTAGGACGAAGTGTAAAGATTTTTTTAATAAGTTGTTTTCGCGATAATTCGTAAAAAGTTGTGGACTGACATAGGAAGCATACCTATACAATTTGAAAGGCACGTATTTCTATTGTTACCTGATTTCGAAAATTTGAATCTCAAAGTGGTATCGAAAAATATTCATTCGTTTATTTTAAATTTTGAACGTATTTTTCTCCTACCATTTTCCACTTCTTCCTAACTAGCGAGGAAAAAAAAAAAAAAGTCGAAAGTATGAAAATTTACAAAAATTCTAAATTTTTGCATTATTTAGGGCAAATTTCTCGTATACAGAGTCAAAGGTAGAACCGGAAGACATTTATTCTTTAATTTTAAATTTTGTACCCCCCTTTTTTGCATTTTAGGTCAGCTTTTGCGAATTTTGTACATTTCAACCCGAAAGTGTAACCGAATGATATTTATTAATTGATTCAAAATTTTGTTCTTTTATTTTTTCTCATTCCGTCCCTTAACTTTTTTGCCCTACATTTGCTAATACATATGCATATTTTTTGCTAATATATATGTTTACTCCTCCATTAATAATTTAAAAAGAACTAATATTCAAAAAGTAATTTTCGTTTTTATTTCAACATGGAAGTTTTGCAATTATATTTTCATTTCTTGTTATGAACTATTATGCAACATGGAAAATTAATGTGCCAGCACATTTTATTGCTTTGTTACCTGTTTCTAAAGACTACAGAAAATCGTTCGCCAGTTTCTTTAGGATCTAAAAAGATGTTCGCAAAAAGGAGAAAAGGTTGGGAAACGCTGTTATAGAATACCCATTTTTCATTTCCAGTGACCAAGCGACCAAAAAAAAGCGCTTCTCTATAGTGCCGCTGAAACAATAAGAAATGCATGAGGTGGTCTTGGTTTTCTTCAGACAGATCATGTCAGAAAAAAATTATGTGGACCTAAACATCCACATGCGCCATCTGCGCTGCTTAGTTTATCAATCTGCCGAAAATGCTCTGGGATGGTCTAACCCAGGGGTCTCCAAACTATGGCCCGAGGGCCACATCCGGCCCGCGGACAGATCAGCTTCCCCGTCGCTAATGGCATCTGGCAAAAAAGTAATCATATTTTACACCACTAGTGGACTGATTCAACTTTTTACCACCAGCAACAATTAATGATAATATGGTTTTGGCCCTTGGAATTTACTGGAGTAATCAATATGGCCCTAAGGCTGGAAAGTTTGGAGACCCCTGGTCTAACCGATTGTCTGAGGCGGATTTGATACCTTAACATGGTATGCAGAGAAACGACATTACTTTCCCGGGCCCCCTAATAGTATTTAATAATCTTACAGATTGCGGATGGAATACCGCAATGAACAGTAAACGGTTGAGGTTCCTTTCAAATCTGGCGACACATCACTCAGTCGAATGTATGGGGAAAAGCACAGCTTTTCCCATACATCAACGACGTAAACTTCAACTGTATTTAATTAATAATGTCGTAAATCATTCACAGTCTACTGTGTTGCTGCTGCCTCTTCCTTATAAAACGAACTGTACGGATTACTTCAAACTGCCGTGGCAGGCAAGATATAAAAGAAGGCTCACTTCAAGGGTGAGTATATTTGAAAATTTCATCTTATAAATTGCGAATTTATGCAATTGTACCATCTGAAAACGGACATGTTAGATTCTTCAACACTAGATTTACCAGGCCATTTTCAGCCATTTCAAAACTTTCATTTTAAACTAAGTTGTTACTAATTATAATAAAACTTTCAGTCACATTAACTTGTCCTACTTACCGTGTATTAGGAAAAGACAATGCAATTGAAAGGGGCACTATAATTGAGTCGTCTAGTTTCAAAACCAGCTACATCCAAAAAATGAAATATTGTTCACGGCGGGCAAAAAACTAATATCTAAGAAATTCGAATTTCTAGCTAAGAGCATTGGGATAGACTTTTAACTTGCTGAAATTTTAACCCAAAAATAATTTTTCCTTGGAAGGTATTTGGAGGGGAAAAAAGAATAGCTGACAAGCATGACCAATGGGGGGGGGGGGGGGGGGTTTAACAAATCTGCAAATTTCAAACACACTTTTTAGCATGATGTAGCTGCTTCAGAAACTTAAAAAAATTAACGCTATATGAAGATTACTTTAAACTATTAGAAAGTGTAAAAAAGTGGATGTATCTGGGTTTGAATCTAGAGCAGGGGTCTCCAAACTTTCCAGCCTTAGGGCCATATTGATTACTCCAGTAAATTCCAAGGGCCAAAACCATATTATCATTAATTGTTGCCGGTGGTAAAAAGTTGAATCAGTCCACTAGTGGTGTAAAATATGATTACTTTTTTGCCAGATGCCATTAGCTAGCTCTCCGCGGGCCGGACAAAATCTGTCCGCGGGCCGGATGTGGCCCTCGGGCCGTAGTTTGGAGACCCCTGATCTAGAGGATTCAGTTAATAACAAATTATGCAAAATGGAAGCTTCGAAACAGTCGAAATCATTGGTCTGGTAAATCTAGTGTTTATTTAATTAATAATTCAGAAATTAAGAATTTATATTTAAGTGAAATCTTCAAATAAAATAACATATTGCTTACACTGTGCAACGGAATTAAAAATAAATTAAAGAAAGAAAAATAAATAAATAACCCCAACCGAAATCAAAGTAATTATTGTTTGAATAATCATAAGTAAAATAAAAAATTGTTTTTGTCAAAGCAAATACAGTCGAATCGCTTTATAATGACCTTTCGTCACATCGACGAAATGCGTTATAACGACTGTAAGAGAACGCAACTCTTGTTAGAACGACGTCCATGTTACGCCTTCACCGGACGAGCAGAGCTTTGCCTCTTCTGCAAATTCGGAATGTTGCATTTAGCATTCATCTGGCGCAGTGAAAAAAAAAAAAAAAAAACCGCCAACAATTATACACTAAAAAAAAGATTTTTTAATCTTTCGGAAATATAGAATGTTTTCTATCTCTCTCTCTCTCTTACAGCCCCCTCCCCCATTGTCCATGTGACGAACGTACTTCCATAAAATGTATTTTAGATTTGTATAGACTATCGTTATGTAAATTCTTCGCATCTTTTTTTATATTCAGCTTACTTGAAATTGTTTTATTTACGAGCTCTCATTGTATTTACATTTTACAATGTTTTTAATGACACAACCATAGAACTTCGTTTATATGACGTGGAAGAAATCACCCGGGAAACGTCGTATACACGATAGTCGTATAAGCGATTTACCTTTCTGGCTTAGATTCAATAATTAGGGCCACCATAAAACGCCGTATAAATGTAAAAGTCGAAGAAACGATCGTCGTATAAACGATGCGTGTGATGCAATGTCGAATAATTATGCGGCGTATAAAAGATCCCTTGAGTAGACATTTGGCTTGGATGCTCCCGGCTAAATTAAATTCCTAGCGCAATTTCGCACCAACCGAGTCCGGGTGCTTACCTTTTCAGGTGGAACCACTGGACGTCGAAATTCTAATGCGGCGATGGTACCACACTCATTGTGGCGCCGCTGAAAGAGATGGTACCAATCTGGGGAACGCATTAGGTCTGTAATGGAGGCAATTCAAGCAACGACATTGGTCACGTGTCAGCGATTAAAGCAATGTAAACAAAGGAAGCCGTAGCATCGCTTTACTTCGAGCTCGACAAATCTAATTAAAAACTAGGCCTGAATAAAGTTCTACTACATTACATAAAATTAACACTAATTAAAACACTATAACTATTCTTATAATGAATAAATTTCTTGAATAATGATTAAATTAAATGTAAATACTGGGTTATAATCAGAAAAAGATGTGAAAATAGTCTAATTAATTTTGAGATGACTAACTTTGCTTAGTGAACTCCACGTAGTACTCAATTGAAAATCTTAGTAAACAAAGAGCGGATATCGCGTTACAACGATGATCGCTCATGAGTCCCTCTAGCGGTGAATCTCCTCCATTGGCAGAAGCCAACAGCAGCCAATTAGGAAAAAAAAAAAAAATCAAACTTTTACTTAACATAAAACTTTCATACATTTCTTATTGCATGTTTAAGTTGTCATTGACGTTTTAGGGAAATTTAAAGAGAGGGAAATTAGTTGAATAATATTATTGATTCATTTAATACAGCGATCACTTGAGGCAACGACCCAAATAGTGAAGTCCAGATGGGATCGAAAAACACGAGTCGACAATGCATAGATAGAAGAAAACTCATAGACATGGGAAACCAGTCAACGTATTTAATTGTGGCTCGCGAAAAATATTAAAATTTTGAAAAATGGCTCGGCCTATCAAGGAGCTTGGACACCCCTGCTATATAATAAAGTTATATAGCAGTGGTACGCAAAATGGTTCGCAAGAAAAATGGTGGTACGCGAAAAAAGATTGGAAACCGCTGGAATAGACTATATTTTCGCCCACAGATTTTTTTCTAATCGAATAGGGGTCAAACAAAAGTACGGGACCTATGGGAGACCACCCCTTGACCGATTAAAAAGAGGATCATCAAAATCGGTTCATCCAGTGAGAAGTCATCGATGAACAAACAAACAAAAGACATGTCTTTTTGAAATATCATTTCAAGTTTCTCTTCAACCATTTCTTTGCAGATGTGTACTGTAGGTTGCTCTCAATATTACCAGGAAAAAAGCTGCAACTTCATAACGAAAAATTTGAGTTTGTTTTTTGATGAATTGCCGTATAAACCAGAGGTAATTACAAAAGGTAATTTTCAGATATTTGCATAACTTTTCGTTTTGATTTTTCATGTATTATATTAATACTAGCTGACCATCCGTAGAACATCTGCGGGCTGTAAGTTCAACAATCAAATTAAACTTGATGATCGCTCGATATAAACAAACTAAACTGTTGCCACTTCAAAAAATTGAAAATTAACTGTTTTAAAATCGTAAAAATAGTTTTAAAATTCAAAAGCCTTAAGAAATTTCTAGATATATACATGAGAATGTTCGCTTGATATAAACAAACTAAGGTGTTGTCATCCAAAGAATCGTAAATTAACAATTTTAAACTCGAAAAATACGCTTTAAAGTTCGAAAGGCTTGAGAAATCTAGTCTAGATATAAACATGAGAATGATAGCTCGATATAAACAAACTAAGAAGTTGCCACTCAAAAGAATCGGAAATTAAAAATTGAGTTATGAATGGAAATATTTTTTAAGCAATAGAAATAAATTTGTTTTTTAGAAAAAAAAAAGTCCGTAAGTTACGATACTAAGTACAAATATTATGTTACTTTTCTATGCTAACCATTAAAAAATTTTTAAATATCGTTTTGCCATAGTTTTTATTTTTTTTTGCATGATGCCAGTATCGTATCGTACCGAATAATTTAATCGCTACTGGTCCACGTTAAGTGAAATATATATATAGATTTTCTACTTATTACAGTTATAGTTATATAGTCAGGGAATAAAATATTTTTGAGTGATATATCCTCAGCAAATATATTCTAATCGATCTGATGATACTGAAAAAAATGCTATGAACAGCATAAATAAAATAAAATAAATGGGAATAGAAACAAGAAGTTCCGTCTAGAACTATACGAGCCTACTTTCCCGTATACACCAAATTCAAATTTATAATCTAGCTATCTCTTTCTCTCTCTTTCTTATTTATCTTTAGTTCTAATTATTGAAAATATACCTTTTTCAACGGATAATACATATTCATTCACTCACTCATTCTTTCATTTATTCAGCCATGCATTTATTCATTCATTCGTTACCTCATTCAAGTGTTTATTCATTCATTTACGCATTCATGTATTTATTCACTCATTTATTTATATTTTCATTTATTCAATAATTTATTCATTCATTCTTTTCCTCATTCATTTATTCATTGATTTATTCTTTCACTCTTTCATTTATTCATTCATTCATTATTTCACTCATTGAGTCACTGAGAAATATCCTTGAAAATCCCGATCAAAAAATTTCATAGCAAAATAGGCTCGTAAGTTCTGGATAAACTTTCTATTTCTACATGTTCTACGTTATAAGAGCTTTCCGATAAAGTTTGTTCCAAGCAAATCGGTCCGTTAGATCAGGATTTATATAGGGTTGAAATTTCCCCGTAAGCGCTATGTTAATTTTTTGAACTGTTCAAAAATGAACAAAAATTGTTCAAATTGATATTTCACGCCAAGAGATTCTTCCAGTAAGCTTGTTCATTGGAACATGGATCTTGTACCCAGAGTTTACGTAATTTGCCTCATTTTCGCCCATAGGCGCTAATGTTAAATTTTTTTCAACTGTTCAAAATTGAACAAAAAAATGTTCAAATCAGTATAGAAATGAGATGTCCTCGCCGAGATCTTTCGAATGCAAAAAGAATTTTTCCAATCGGACATTTCGTTCAAAAGTTATTAAGGGGGACAGACCGACAGACAGACAGACCGACAGACAGACAGACAGACAGACCGACAGACAGACAGACCGACAGACAGACAGACAGACCGACAGACAGACACACTTTTTCCCCATCTTAATACCCTACTTTCAAATTTTTTATTTTTCAATCTTTATTTAATTACTTCACTTATTTTTGACTTTTCGTGATTTTTAACGATATTTTCACGATACATTAAGCCTTCTTTCATGCTTTATTATTATTTTTTTTTACTTTTACGGGAAAGTAGGCTAAAAAGGAAATTGATTTTTAAACTTTTAAGAATCCTTCGAAAAAAATAGTTGCAGCTTTATTCAGAAAAAAGGAAAACTGCAATTTAAAATGTAACGATAAAAATAAAGTCTTTAATTATTAATAACAATTTTCTAAATGCGTAATCAGTATGAAATCTTTCTTTGAATTTCCATTAAAGAAATGTCGTCACATCGATTTTCCCCTTATTATATAAATCCCCAACGTTCCTTAGTTTCCTCTTTATATTTTCCTCAAAATAAAAAATAATTATGTTTTATTAACGCTAGTAACTAATATTAAAATGATAATGAAAGCTAATTAATGCAAATACTAGAATTTATTCCTTTTATAGAACTTCATACCGTCGAAAAATAATTTTTGTAAATACTAACAGAAATCAATTCAAAATCCAGGAAGTAACGACAATACCTGTCCCGCAGCGGGACCAGTTGGTAGAAGCTCGGTTCCCGTAGAACATCGCAAGCGAGGCAACATCGGCTAAAGGTCAGTGTTTGGGAGGGTGACCACCTCTCGCGGCTGGTTCCTGTGAGGCCGTGTGCGCTAAAGGGAGCGGGTGCACGTTAAATAGGTCGTGGCTCCAATGTCCTCCAAATGAAACGATACTTCTGTGGGTGCAAAACCTAGGTGACTGTCTCTCATATGGGAGTTGGTTCAAAAGATTAAGAGATCAAATATAAAGGGGCGGAAGTGGGACTCCTGCCTATAAGGGCCCCGTTTAGAAGCAGCGCACCCATTTTTCCTCGCTTCGCGCGAGGATACGACGACAACAACAACGACAATAACTATGATGGCTTAAAATGAGGAGAAACAAGAACTGAGGTGCAAGAAAAACGCTTTAAATTAGTTCATATTACTATCTTGTGTGTACCAAAAACAGTTTTCAACTAAAAGCTAATTTTGAGCAATTAAATTGTGCTTGAAATGTCGTGCTGCTATTGTTCTACATAACTGTAACGATGTGTTGTTTTTTCCGGAACCTCGAATGTTTATCTCATTAAAATAATAAAACTTATGGATCAAAACTTTATGTATTTATATATAAATAAATCTTAAATTCTACTGGTGGTAACAGAAAATTTGGTTAAATAGACAAAAAAACCTGATTTATATAATTAATCTATTCTGTTTTGTAGGTTTCATTTTTCCATGTGAGGGAATAGTTAATTTATTACTAATGAACATATTATTAGTGTACAGGCCATCGGATACTCCAATTAGTTCATATTCAGCGCGTATAAAACGCTTATTATTGTAAATACTAGAATTTATTCCTTTTATAGAACTTTATATCGTCGAGTGATTAATTATTCGTATAGGATGCATACTTTGTCGATCAATTGATATTAAGGCTTGGTTTTTAAGCTAACGTTGCGTTCGTTATCTTAACGCCAGTGCCATACTGACGTCACATAAGCAAACTCTAGTTCAGACATTGTTACAATGTCTGGAGCATGCGAATGAATGAATATGTGGTTTCAAACCGTGCGATGTAGCCATGGCGTTCTCTTAAAAACCTAGCCTTTAGAAGCAATCGCTATGCCAAGTGCCGGATCAGCTTTTTGATGCCTTATGCATTTTATGCCTGTTAGTCCGAGTCTCTGAAACCGTTTAAAAAGAGCTCAGTATAGCGTTTGTCTCGTCATAAGCCATATTTTTAACAATAGATATTACGATACTAGGACTTGCACGCCAGAACCGCTGCGGACCTCCACAAGAGTTTCCTCTGACCTCGTCCTACCAAACTAGGATTGGTAACTTGAGGGAAAGGCCATGGGTTCTACGGTGGTTCTAGACAAATCTTTCGTTCCGTTTCTAGATCTTATGGTCAGAACCCCACCCAGAATCCTTAGCCTCGGGTTATGCGGCCAATCCTGTTATACATAAGGCTACAGTAGACACTAAATTTAAAAAAAAAAAATCCTTTGGGACCGTTCATAAATCATGTCAAGCTTTTACCCACGTATTTGATCCCCTCCCCCCTTTGTCACATGTCACGCTGTGTTGCATAAGCAGGATGTCACACTTCTTGTCACACTTTCACGAACCCCCCTCCCCCCTCAAAGCGTGACATCATTTATGAATAATCCCTTATGTAAATACCCCACAAACAAATTTGGCGTAAAAATTAGTTTTTAAACAAAAATTGAACATTTTAAAAACGTTCTACATGTCGCATTTTTTTTTTAAATTCAAATTTTTTCCCGATTTTAAATCTTTAGATATCCTTTTATAAAGGAATGGATAAAATGAGACATTTTATAGGATAATTTACAAAATATAGGCGAAAATGTACTTCTATTTGAAATTTTCTGAAAATGGAGTGATTTTTTCAACAAATAAGTCAAATATCTTCTTTCAAATAAATTTTAATGCTCCATTTCATCCATTAAGGCCATAACTACTTAATATAAGAATACTTTTGGAAAGTTTGGTAGCAATAGCATAAAAATTGCGGCACGTGGAACTTTTTGAATTTCTGTTTTGCGGTAAATTTTTGATTTTGAGAAAAAAGGCTTTTTTCATTTAAAAGTGTGTAACTATATAAAGTACTTACACATTAAAAAGTTTAGTATTATAAACATAAATTGGATTTCTAATATTCATTAATACAGTGTAGGCATATTTTATACACCAATCCGAAATGTTGGTTAATTTTCGACATTTTAAGAATTCACTGTAGCCATATGGGCCGTGGTGGAATAGTGGTTAGGATGTCGGACTTCCAACCGGAAGGTCGGGGGTTCGATACCCGACCCGCTAAAGACCTACCATGTACACTTGGGGATACGTGCATGTAAAATCCGTTGACCCCAATACTTCGCGCCCGGGAGAGGGCACCCCTAAGGCCTAGTGCTAACAGGCAAGGAGGCTGGAGGAGAAAAGTCTGTTATACCTAAATATAGGGATTGATATAAACACCCCTCCCCCCCCAAAAAAAAAATGAAAGAAAGAAAATTATTGTTCCATTACTGTGAAGTGAGCCTTACAACTAAGGATGTGATAGGTATAATAAAACCAATCTTCCAACCCTTCTGAAATGACATGCGGGAGTCCAGAGCTGCGGAGTCGGAGGGAAAACTATCCGATATTGAATTTCCGGACATTGGATGTCCGCTGTCACATGCATAACAGATACATACCGGATATCCGCCTTTGATGTTTTAAACCCGTAAATGCTTTTCTTATTTTCACACACCCCGAAAGTCTCCAAATACGTTGTAGGCTTTCAATTTACATATAATTTAAAAACATTCTTACTAGTTAATTTTATGACTCAAATTTGACATGCCAGACCACCAAATCCTTAGTGTTGTGATCGGACCGGAAACCGGATATTTGCTCGGATGTTGGTCATACGATGACTTCTGGGAGAATGAACGCGACCGGTCCAGTTATTTCTTCCTGCCCTTTTGTAACATTAAAACAAAATTATTCTGAACTTACTGTTTAAAATTTTAATCAGAAAATATGAGCGACACTTCATGGCAAAATCAAAGTACATATCTTGTGTACCAAAACCAATATGTGTTACTAAATAATTTTTCTAATTTCTTTCAACAGAACACGAAGACTGTGCTGAAAGGGAAGAAGCGAATACTAAAGATTACTGCAGAAGTATTTGTGGGTTGCCTTGCAGGTAACATAATTTTAATGCAACCTACAGTAAATTGAAATTGGCTTGAAGGCCACATGATTTTTACGGCCACATGATTTTTACGGCCACGACGAAATTTTATTAATAAGATGCAAACGCGAATAAATATTTTTTTAAACTAGTAAATTATTAAAAATAACATAGCGCATGTGGAAAATTTTCCCCCATTACTTCTCAGTTAATTGCAATCTTTTTTTCAAACACATATTCTCCAAAACCCCTGTAGAAACATTATTCATGAATCTACTACATCAGTATTTCCCGAACTATGGGTCGCGACCCACTGGTGGGTCGCGAGCGAATATTGAGTGGGCCCTCGCCACTGTATACATGAATTAAAACTGATTTGGCCCACTGAAGTGTGACATATTGTGACAAAGGGGGGGGGGGGGCAAATATATGGGAAAAAAGCATGACATTATTTATGAACAGCCCCCAATTCATTTCCGTTTTAAAAATAAACACTATTCATAACATCGGGAGCTACACGCCTTATAATGTTTTCAATGAGCTTAATGCTTACAATGAGAATGTGCTTACAGCGAGTTTAAAAAAAAACATTAAATTGACGCTCAGATTAGCGGGATATTCGTTGTAATCGTAATAAATGATGTTGAACATCACACAAATTAAAATACAAAATGTCAGATTGGAGAGGGCGGGACATACGAACCTTAGTAACGCTGCAGAGACTGAGAATAAATTATGTGAACGATTTATAAACAAGAAGATAAACTAGAGCTTTATGATGTCGAAAGCCAATTACAGAATGCCTACAGATTTTCAAAAGTGAAATTGCGTGACTTTTCAAAACCGTTCAGTGACACATTATATATTGATTTTGCCAGATATCGGATGTACAGTGCCCCCTGCATGTCGTGTACTATCCAGATATCCGGTTCTGATGTTTAAAACTTGTATTTTAAAAAGTATCTATCAAGCACTAGTATGAATAATAGACGACAGGTTAGCTGCTAGTAGATAAGACTATGCATCTCTGGTTTTCGCTGAAATGTGTATTCACACCAGCGTATTTAAAGGTATTTGCTTTATTCTACAGAACTCGTATACGAATTTCTATTTCATTTTATTTATATACGTACTTTGTAGAGCAAAAAAACAGGTAGAAATTAAAACAATCAAAATACATAATACATAATGTTAACAATGGCTTTTTTCCATCTTTTTTATCGGGGGAAGTGTGCAAATTCTTTTATTAGTTTAATCTCGAATCCAACAAAGGATCGATCAATCTTATTATTGATTTGAATACTATAGGTACTTTTTTCGGTTTGTATTCATTTCAGCAAAGGAGGGTTAGAGGGGACATGATTCAGTTGTTTAAATTCATTAAAATGAAATGTTGATGGACTACAGCTATGTGCTGAAAGTAGAACCAGAGGCCATTGTTTTAAGCTTTCCAAACCTCAGGCTAATTTTGAAATTAGGAAACATTACTATTTCAATAGGGTTATAGGCAGTTGGAATAGTTTACCGGAAGCGACTGTTAATTGCAGTGGGGTTAAAACTTTTAAGAAGGCTCTTGTTGTTCATTGGGGAGGGCTAAATTGACTAGGACCAACCTAGCTGAACCCTGAGCCTGTTGCTGGTCGTCACTTTCGTATTTGTATTTCCTAGATATATTAGTTTGTTTGCAGATAGCGCATAAGAACGATTGCCAGACGAACTCTGATTTCAGAGTCGCCATCTAGTAGGTACACATGCAGTTAACTAAATACACACATACCCTTCATACATTCCTGATCTTTCATAAACGAAATTTGTTCACTCTCTATAATATCAAATATGAACTAAAGATAGGCCGAGTTAGCCTAGTGGTTAGGGCATATACGTTACATCCAGAAAAACAATTATTAATATTTCATTATTATTAATATTTCATTAAATCTTTGAAGTTATTACTTTAAAATGACATAGTGAACACAAAATACGAAATCAGTTAGACCAAACAAAACTTGAACTTAAGCGCATTAATAACAAGAAGTTCCGTCTAGAACTATACGAGCCTACTTTCCCGTATACACCGAATTCAAATTTATAATCTAGCTATCTCTCTCTCTGTCTTTCTCGTTTAGCTTTAGCTCTCAATTGCTTCAAATACACCTTTTTCAACGGTTAATACATATTCATTCAATCATTCATTTATTAAGTCATTCATGTATTTATTCACTCATTTATTCATTCCTTCTTTTGCTCATTCATTAATTCAAAAATATTCTTGAAAATCCCGATCAAAAAATTTCATAGGAAAATAGGCTCGTTAGTTCTGGATGAACTTTCTATTTGTACATGTTCTACGTCATAAGAGCTTTCCGATAAAGTTTGTTCTAAGCAAATCGATCCGTAAGATCAGGAATTATATAGGGTTGAAATTTCCCCGTAGGCTGTATGTTAATTGTTTTTGAACTGTTCATAAATGAACAAAAATTGTTCAAATCAATATTTCACGCCAAGAACTTCTTCCAGTGAGCTTGTTCATGGGAACTTGGATCTTGTGCCCAGAGTTTACATGCTTTGCTTCATTTTCACCCATAGGCGCTAAAGTTAAAATTTTTTGAACTGTTCAAAATTGAACAAAAATTGTTCAAATCAAAAGTAAAATATGGAAATGAGATGTCCTCGCCGAGATCTTTCGAATGCAAAGCGAATTTTTCCAATCTGAGAATTCGTTCAAAAGTTATTAGGGGGGGGGGGGGGGAGGACAGACCGACAGACACACTTTTTCCCCATCTCAAAACCCTACTAACAAATTTTTTATTTTTCAATCTTTATTTAATTACTTAACTTATTTTTGACTTTTCTTGATTTCTAACGATATTTTTACGATACATTAAGCCTTCTTTCATGCTTTATTATTTTTTTTGCTTTTACATGAAAGTAGGCTAAAAAGGAGTTCTGGTACCCTTTTTATTTGAATTTGATGAATGTAATGATTTCACGTAAAAATTTTAACTGTTTGTTGGATTGGATAATTCGTGAAATATTAATTATACAATAAGAGTTTATTAATAAAATATAACTTTAAGTAAGCTGAAGTAAAAAAAAAAATACACGAAGAATTGCCGTAAATATTGTATAACAATCTAGAATGTATTTTATGTATATGCTTGTTTCGTGAATTGTGAGGGAAGAAACTATTAAATTTCTTAAAGAGATGGGTCTTTTAAAAATATTTTTCCCCTTTTCTCTGGCCATATAAATTAGGAAGTAACTAACCCCTTTGTTAGTTGCTCTGCTCCAAAAGCGTTGCTTAAGACAACTTCCACAAAGCTGGATGGGTCAACAGATTTAAATTTTATCGTAATCGTTTTTGGGTGGCAGCAGATGCTTCAATAAATTGCCTCACTTTTCCGCCTACTTTCCTGTAAAAGTTAAGAAAATGAAAAACGTATGAAAGAAGTCTTAATGTAGCTTAAAAATATCATTAAAGACAAAAAATTGTCGAAAAAAATTAAATAAAAGTTGAAAAATATTTGAAAGTACGATTTTGTTATGGGGGAGATGTTTGTCTGTCCGTGTATCTGTTTCTCTCCCCCTTAATAACCGTTAAGGACTGCTATTTGAAAAAAAAAAATATGGAGTATGTCTGTGTCATGGACACGGCCGTGTGTTGTACGTGAATACGTTTATGTAGCGGGTTATATATTTTAAATAAAATATTTTTATTTACGTATTTAGAATAAAAGCAAGGAAACAAATAATTATTGTGTTACGATATAACTTTATTAATTAATAACTATATAGATTTGACTTTTCGACGCGTATAAGCCGATATTACCTATATATTTTTGATGTTTGTTTTATTCTATCACTTTATTATATTCACTGTCACTACTTTAAACTAATGTTTTATATACAATCAATAGATTTTGACGACAGCTGATGATTGAAACGTAAACGAACCTCGTAGCTTCTACGAGTCAAAAACTATACTCATTGCAAATTTCGATACGCAACAAAATAACCTCAAAATGGCGGCGCCTCCCTCTTTACCCCCCGTGATGCATCAGTGTTCTCGCTTATCGTAATGAATTCTTTCATCCTTTAGCTATCCAGTGGTATTATTTAATTTTTATGTAGAGGATAGATTCGAAACTACAACGCCAAACTGTATCCCTCGATTTTATTAGCTTTTTTGGATTGCTTCCGCGTGGTAGCAAATTTAAAGACGTATTCACGTCAAATAAATAAATAAATAAATAAATAAAAATGCATTAGAAAGTTCTCGGCGCTGACATCTCATTTACATATTTTATTTTTTGCTTTGAACAATTTTTCATTCAATTCTAAACAGTTCCACAAATGTTATTAGCGGCTATGGGAAATATAAACGAAATTACATAAACCCAGGACATAAGCCCAGTTCTTTTGAACAAGCTCATTGGAAGGAGCTCTGGACGTGAACTGCTGCTGTTTATGTTAAATAACATTCATGTATATATAGCTCATATTTTTATATACTAGTGTTTTCCCAAGGAATAATATGCTATACGTCCGGGTGTTGTGGAAGTATAGTAGAAACCCGGTTATCCGAAAAGCACTGGACCGTAATGTTTTCGGTTAATCGAGGTACTGTAGAAATTTTCGGATAAGTGAGAATTACAGGCAAAGGCCATGTTTCCCCCTGCGCATAGAACTTCCTCCAACTGCAGAATACAATGGATTGCCAAGTAGATTAACTGGTTCTGAACTTGAATGTAACATAGTTGTTGCAATAATTCCTGTACAAAATATTTGTATTTTAAGCTTATGTCATTTAGTACTATACATTTTATCATGTACTGGCAATATTTTTGATAGTTATGGAAGAAACGGGCCCTTTGCCTTTTCAGTTAAGCCAATTTTAGGATAAACGGGATTCGGATAACCGGGGCTCTACTGTAGTTACTTTCTACTTTTTCTTTCTTCTTTCTTTCAGTTAGCGAAATTGTTTCCTTTTGTTCTGTTTGTGTGAAATATTGTCGATTTTTTTGTTTTAGAGACACAAGTTTTGCGGTAACTATCGGCAGCACTTTTCTGAGTGAAAGAGAAATTGTAAGTGAAGATTTGTTTAGTTTTTTATTCCTTTCTGTATGTTGAGCACACGAGGTCAATGTACTTAAAGGTGACGCCCCTGACTGAGACAAAGTTCTTTTAACTACAATTTAATTGCACGATTGATATTCAGATGCAACATAAAAAACAGACATTTTAAGGTGAAAATGCAAAACTTTCCTTTGCGTTAAAGAGTTTTTGTGAAGGGGAAGTTCCAGTTGTAAAGAATACCAACCTTCCCCAACCTTCCCTAAATGCGTCACTGCGAAATGGCAATTACCATTAAGAAAATGTGGCGTATTTGATGTATGAATCCTAGGTTGAATATTTAACTATAATACACTATTATTCATAGTTCAAATTCCGAAAATTACATCAATAAACATGAAATTTGTTGAGATGCATAAACTGCATTGCCACACTTAGGAATACCACATACACGGATATTTCACGTGAGTTAAACTGCTCTACTGTGGCAAATAGCACCTAAGTACCCATTAATCCTCTTTTCCTTACGTGCCAACGCGCCACAAATGTCGGCAAACTTATGGAAAATTCCGTCTCATTTAGTCCCATAGACCTTATTCAATTTTTTTAAGGTCTATGCGTGAAATTTGTTCTGAAAATACGTTTGTCAAATTAATTTTAATCGCTCAAAAATGTTGAAAACGAATTCAATTGATTTTGCTAAATATAATGCAAAAGAAAATATGTATTAAAAATAAAGATCATTTAGATATGATGAAACTCGCTTTTGTTACCAATGCACACTTTCTATATTTTCCCCCTAAATAGTGGCATCGTAAGTAATTTGAATCCAGGCGCGATTATCACCATTATGAGGGTAGCATCGTAATTAACTTTCTCCCGTTGCATACATGGATTCACGCCAAAGTGGCGAAGAATCGACAATTGTCGCCAAAATCATACACGTAGAACACAAATTATTTGCCGCTTGAAATGTTTTATGAATTCTAAATTTTATTAATCATTTTGTCTTTGCACTACATATTTTTTTTTTTTTTTGCACATAAAGCATTGATACATGCAGTTTAAATATGTATAAAATGTGTATATATATTTGTTTTTCTTCATCTTTTTTTGACAACTATTTTATATTTTTGGGCACTATAAAATTGAATCTGTAAATAAAAAAACAGTACAAGTCAAAAAAAAAAAAATAATAATAATGATAATAAATAAATATATAGATAAAACTAAATAAATAATAAAAAATAAATAAATAAAAGAAAAGTATTTTCAAAAACAACATTTGTTTACAGATGTTTATTTATTTATTTTTTGTTAGTTAACGCCTAACCTAGTTATTATAACGAGAGAGGCCTTGAGAATTGTATTCTTCAGCGTGTAGTTCAATGCTTTTAGAATTATTATTGACACTTATCTGAAAAATGGCCCCTTTATTTGACTAGTACTGTTTTTCCACTTATCAATTCAATTATAAACTAGGCTTTTTTCCATAACCACTAAAATTTCATTACTGTTATTTACCTATGTGTGGTAGCCTTCCATGCTACCATGCCACAGGTACGGGGTTCGATTCCCGGGCTGGGCAGGGCTGACTCAGCCTTTCATGCCTGCAGTGGGGCCTATAAAATGAGGACCAAGCATGCTTGGGAACTAAACACTGGAAGTTCTGCGTTAGGCCGACCACTTGACCGGAACTTCTGCTTCTGCACCCCAGGGCCCTCGGTCTTAAAAACTGGGATGGGCACAGTAGGCCATGGCCCCCAAAAGGGCTGGCGCGCCACTGAGGTTTTTTTTTTAGTTTTATTTACCTATGTACAAATTATACTTTACCATGTTTTAATTAGGACATGTTTTAGCACGAATTCAAAAGTAACACCATTGGTGCCAGACTATGTAAGTAGATTTTGCGGACCGAGGCCAAATAAACTATAAATAAAGGAAGTGCTGTGGCCCATGTCAAGCGGACCATAAAGTTTGATTCTAACAGAAGTGGAAATCCAGATTGGAAAATGTATCGGTAAAGATTTGGAAAAATTCCGGCATTCGTCAAAAATCCGCGTATAAAAAATTCTACTGAAAAAAAAAGCAGCACCATTCCTAAAATTATCTTTTTGAGCATCAATATTGCAAGGATGAAATTTTTAATGCATAAATTCCGTATTCTGCTCAAAACGAAGGAGCAAGGACAAAAAATTGCGTTTGTAATTTCATTTGTCGCCGCACAATCCTCTTTCCCGCTTCCTAAACTTTTGACAGTGTTCTTTCTTTGATTAGTTAATCGGTTGCACGTTCTCTAAAACTTAGAGGCAAGTTACACATACATGTACACAAAAGACTCGAATTGAAATTAATATTACTACTACAGTTATATTTTTTTCTCAATCTTTCATTTTTTTTGTGAAAACGTTCTTTTTTGGAATAATACGTACATTTCTAGATTCTTGAAATACAGCTTCTTTAAGTTACCGTAACTAATGAGTGGAAATATACTAATAACAGAGATTCTGTAAAATTATTTAAATGCAAGTATAAAAGAAGACTAGAAAAGTAGTCAGGTCAAGTTAAGAGCAAGCAGATACAGTTGATGTGTTTTGGTTTTCAGGGAGGTTTGACGTAACGACAGTTAGACTGTGCTTACAAGAAACAATATTTTCCAAAAAAAAAAAAAAAATATATATATATAAGAGGGGTTAATGGATTTTTTGTCATCCAAATCATAATAAAGAATAGAATACACTTAATTCATGACAGGGTGGCGTAGTGGTAAGGCGCAAGCCTCGTGCGCCCAAGCTCGCAGGCTCAAACCTGGCCCAAGTCGATGGATTTTCAAGATGCAGAAAATCGTCTGTGCCCATGTCGTATGATTATGCGGCATGTAGAAGATCCCTTGAGTAGACATTTGGCTTGGATGCTCTCGGATAAATTAAATTCCTAGTGCAATCTGCATCAATGAGAGTTCAGATTCCGCCATCTAGAGGAAACTGAGCGTCAAAACTCTCAGAGTGGTAAGGACATCCACCGACAGTTGGGTACTTGAAAGAATGGATGCCGATTTTCTGGGAATGCACTAGGTCTGAAAAATGGTTAGCAACCATATGCTGCTCCGTTGGAATAAATAAATAAAACTTCATTCATCAAAATCAAATGAGTAGTTTTGGCGCTACAGTGGAACAATCGTAAATAAATATACGCATACATTAGAATGCTAATAAAAACATAACCCTTCCTTTTGGGACTGCCACAGGGGGGTAAAAATAAAAAGTGCTAGTTTTATTGTGTAGACACGTCTATTTGAGTAATATTTTTTCCCTTAATTTTCAGTTCAAGCACAGAATACAAACGAATCCGAGCAGAAGTTGGCACGACAAAATGTAAGTTATTCAAAAGCTCCGATTCCTTCCGATGAATTCAGTTTGGAGATTCATTGAATACACTTTCTTCCTTAGGAAGAACTTGGCTTTATTAAGAATCTATTACTCAACATTGGAGCACAAGATTTACAAGCACATTCCGAAGTATGATGTAAGACAGTTTTAATGTATTACTGATTGAGTTTTGTATTATAACTAAAATTACTATTTACGCATAAATAACACAAATACAGGGTATAAGACAAATGATCAAAATGCTTTGTGCTAAAATGTAAGTACAAAGATAAAGCAACGTAAAAAAGCACAAATTCAGAATAAAAAGTATCGCAAATAGCTGTTTCGAAGCTAAAATGGAGCCTCTTCATCAGTGCAGAAAAGAAGCGCTCAACACGCAATTAGAAAGCTGTGAGTGAACAGGCAAGAACCGGAGAGACGACCGGCATTTATACCAAATGTGTCGGATTAGGGATTGACCAATCAGAGGCCAGGAACAAGGCGGGAAACGAACTGGAAAATCGGGAAAGAACAGGAAAAGGCGCGAAAGAACAGGAAAGGAAAGAAAAATTATAAAAATTGTTTCCAAATGTCAGGAAAATATGGAGCACTGGAAAAATCATTTACTAAAGAATGATAATTTTTCCAAATGTGATAAGCTTCTCACAAATCTTTGTGCTTTTTTACGTTGTTTTAGCAGTGTTCTTACAAATACAAGGTGTTTCTAAATGAATGTCGGGTTTTTAACGCTTTGCAGTATTTATAACGTAAAACTTCAAATTATAATTGATTCATGAAATGGAAGAGCAACTCAAACAGTTATATGTACAAGCTTACAAGTGCTTAATGTTACACCTTTCGTCACACGGCACACATCATGTCGCTAGTCCAGTTTTTTCCTCGTTGTTTAGTGTTTGTGGTGTAATTTTTGCAATAGCTGCCGCAGTCCTGTTTCTTAGGTCGGGTAGGTCTGTTGGTAGTGGAGGCATGTGCCTACACACGAATCTTTATGATTCCCCCACAGATAGAAATCACATGGCGTGAGATCGGGTGAGCTTGGAGACCATGAGGAACAAGCTGTGTCATTGGGCCCTTTGCGCCCAATCCAGCGTTCTGGTACAGTGATGTTCAACCAATCGGTATTTTCAAACTGATACCATCTACGGATATTATTATTACTTGGGAGATCACATCTCAACTTGATCCAGAATACTCGCTGCACAGCGACTACAAATTCGGTCTTTACAAACTGCAGAACACACAAAGATTTCTGCTCACTAAATGCTGTTTTTGCTACTAGCGCATGCGCAGAGGTGCTAGCGCACAGGTTTTCTACCGCATGTGTGTAACAACAAACAAAGCTGTTTGAGTTGCTCTTTCATTTTCTGTATAAATTTCGATTTTAAGTTTTACGTAATAAATTCTACAAAGCGTTAAAACCCCGATATTTATTTAGTAACACCCTGTATTTACTCATAAATGCACCAGGTGGCCCTTTCCGTAACTATTATATGAGTATAACTTTCTAGTCCTATGACTTGAAGGAAGTTCTCGAGAAGGTAAACCTTGATAACTTCGGGAAAAATATATTATAATATGAAAATAAAGTCCCTTAGTTTAAACAATGCGTGTACACTAAACATTTTTTCTAAACATTATGGAGTTAGTTTGTCATCATTTCTTTAATATTTCGGTTTGTATATACAGATTTTTTTTACCCAGAACCTTTAATTTTGGAAACAAATACAGTACGTACAGTACAGTATGGTTTTTGAAAACAAAAACCATAAACAGTGATTGATAGAAACCAGAAACTAATTGAAGAGTCCACTGGAAAATTTGGGTGTTACGAGAAAGTAGGCTCGTATAGTTAAAATTAACATTTATGTTATAAAATGAATGAATAAAACATAAAGCAAAATTCATAAAGTAGTATGTGACTTTGGTCATTTTTCCAGTGAACTCTTCAAGTTATGTTATAAAATGAATGAATAAAACATAAAGCAAAATTCATCAAGTAGTATGTGACTTTGGTCGTTTTTCCAGTGAACTCTTCAATTGTAAAAAACCGTACTCCTGGTAGGCCCCGTGCGTTTGCCTAAGTGCATATAACAATCTCATTGTCAGCAAAGCACTTTATTTAAACGATTTTAAGTAATAATATTTCTTAAAGTAAAGTAAATTTGAAGTTTATTTAAAGAAAAATATTATTTGTTTAATTTTCTTTCTTATTCTTACATAGACAATGGAATTATTTAGCTATCTTGGAGGTTACAGCGGCGTTTGGTTAGGATTCTCCCTCCTCACAGTGTACGAATTGTTAGAAATTATTTTCACCACGATTGTATTTGCTGTCAAGAAACACAAGAAGTACAAGTACCAAAAGAAACTAGCTAGAAGATTATTTGGACAACGAAAGCAGTCCAAGAAGTTGGTGAAAAAGAACAGGAACAAGAAGTTTCACAGATGATGGGGTTTTTTTTCTGAACCTCGGTGTAGGTTATGTTGTTGGTTTACGATTGGATGGTGAAATTGATCTTATTCAGTGAGAAAGAGTTGATGAAAATCCAATCACCGTATTTATATTTGTTACGGTGAATGTCCGAAATCAGAAAATGTCGACAATCACCGGTGAATGTCAACATACACCAAATAGAGGATGTCGACAATCACCGGTGAATGTCACCATACACCAAATAGAGAATGTCGACAATCACCGGTGAATGTCAAGATACACCAAATAGAGAACGTCGACAACCAACGGTGAATGTTAACATACACCAAATAGAGAATGTCGACATTCACCATCTATCAGACTGGAGAATCTCGACATTCCCCAATTTTGGACATTCGCCGTAACAAGTTCTCCAAAAAGAAACATAGCAAACAGTAATGAAAGTAGAAAAACATTTCAGACAACAGAAGACATCTGAAGAGATGCCAAAATAGAGAAACTTCAGGGAGGTGATGTCTTTTTCTTTCTTAGAATCTTTGGCGGTTATAAGGCGCTGTCAAACGCATATGAAGATAACTCATAAAATAAATAAATAAAATAAAGACAAAGTTATAGTAGCCATTTTTTTGGTAGCCAACATCAAATTTATAATCTAGCTCCCTCTCTCTCATTTAACTAATTGCTACAACTATACCTTTTCAATGGTTAATACATATTAATTCATTCACTCATTCATTCATTCTTTCATTTATTTACTCCATTCATTCATTCATTTTTAACTCATTCAGTTATTCATTCATTCATTCATTCAGAAGTAACCTCAAAAATCCCGATCAAAAACTTTCATAGGAAAAAATGCTCGTTTAGTTCTGGTTGAACTTCGTATCTGTACATGATCTACGGCTTAACATCTTTCCGATAAAGTTTATTCTAAGCAAATCCGTCGGTTTGATCAAGATCTATATGGGATTGAAATTTCCTCGTAGGCACTTATTTATTTATCCTTGATTCGTTCTTTCACTCATTTATTTATTTATTTATTCATTCACAAATACGCTTAAAAATCCAGATCAAAAAATTTCATGGGAAAATAGGTTCGTTTAGTTCTGGACGAACTTGGTATCTGCATATCATAACATCTTTCCGATAAAGTTTGTTCCAAGCAAATCCGTCATTTGGATTAAGATTGATGTAGGATTGAAATTGGCCTGTAGGTGGTAATGGTAAATTTTTTTGAACTATTCAAAATTGATCAAAAATTGTTCAAATCCAAAAATATTCCATGTCGAGAGCTTCTTTCAGTTTGCTTGTTCGAAGCTAATTCGATCTTATGTCTACGGTATATAATTTGGTTCATATTTACAAATCAAAAAAATAAAATAAGGAAATGTGGTGGCCTAGCCAAGATCTTTCAAATCTAAAAAAAAAAGAAATGAATCGGACAATTTCTTGAAAAGTTATTAGGGGGAATGACAGACAGACCTAAAGACACACATTTTTCCCATCTCAAAACTACTCTTCTTCATTTTTAACGATATTACGATAGAATAAGCTTCTTTTCATATTAAAAAAAAAAAAACGTTTACAGGAAAGCAGGCTAGAAAACGAGTAAAAATGTCGCGGAATATTTTCCATTAGTTCGTGCATTGCTTGGCGTCTCAGTTGTTTTTTTATTTGGGACAAAGGTAACTATTGCGTTATTAATGAATTTTTATAGCTCTCATAATTTCATTCATTATCAAGAAACATAAAAAAATGGCGTGACTGAAATATTCAATGATTAAAAAATACGACGAGTGAGTATATAGAATATTATACTTCCGCGATAACGTTGACACTCTAGTCAATGTAAAATAAATAAAAACCCGATCCCAGCAACACAAAATAATTTTCTTTCGTATTTTAAGTTATCATTTTATAGAATAGACGCATTTAATAATCCTTTCCGTCAAAATTCCATTCAACAACACAACCTGTACCAAAAACTAAGAGGCAATAAAAAACATTAGAATCATTTCAAAATGTTCCTGCGAAAAAAAAACCGTCTAAATCTTGCTTTTCATGCATATCAAAGTCTATAATTATGTATTCCACGAACACGAGGAATATAAAATTGTGAAAAAGAACTTAAAGGAAAAATATATAATATCAATTATTTTTAAATGGATTTCGTGTTTGTTAATTATTAAAAGGTTTTTAAGTCTTTTTGTCAGACAGAAAATGGTGTAAATACAATAAAATTGTTCTTAAATAACACTGAATGTATTTCTTTGCATTAATGTATTATTTAGGAATGAAAAACTGCAATATATCAGGGGGGAGGGCAAGAAACACAAAAAATAGAAAGACCAATTGGTTTCAGCTTTTCAAACAAATTACATCTCTTTTTCCTTTTTTGTACAAAGAGAAAAATATTGTGGTTTTCGTTAAACAGAACGATTTGTAGTGTGGATTTCTGTCATTGACGCGATGATTTGTTGGGGCGTTATTATCAATATGCAAGGTCTGCGCAAAACGTTTTTGGATTAATTTTTAATAGTATTACTGTGGATAGTTGTATTTTATTCAATCACATTTCACTACAAGTGTTCACCTTGCTGTATAAAAGTTTCCACTTCAGTGGTCACTGTTTAAACGCAATGTCTATGATAGCTCAAAAAGTTCCCAAGTTGGACTTCGCTTCATTGCCATCCATAGATTCACATCTTTACTTCTAGGCACAATTCCTCTGGCACAGTTTCTTACACACGATGCTCATTCTAATCTTCAGTCAGCAATCGCAGATTGAACTTCACACTGTCAGGTCTCACCGTTAAATATTTGGTCAGAATATTCTGATAATAACCCAGATAAAAATGCTCATAGACTAAAGATAAAACTAGACTAAGCGTTACTGTTACATTTAGGCTGTCAGCATGAAAGAGTATCAGTGTACAATCACGTGGTCATTTGGCGAGAAGAACGGCTTACCTTTCAGCTGCTTTTTAGCAACAGATTTTCTCGTAATTTTAGTCAGACAGATGTCATTTATTTTTCAACGTGATGGCGATAAAAGTGCTTAATGCATATCCACTCCCCCTATTTTGGGGTTTGGACTACTAGATTCCCTCCCCTGCTTTGCTGACAACAGTTTCGATCTTAGGGCACGCATTCTAGCTTTATCATTAATCTATGGTTATTTTGCAAGTAAATTTTTTAGCGTAAATTTATACCTCTCGAAAACTTGTCCTTCGAATGATGCGCGCATTTTCCATTATTATGTCTCTTCTTTTTCGAGTATCTTTTTCTAAAACATAGAATAACGGATGAGGTAATTTCCAATCCTAAAAGGACGGCTGCAACGCTGAGGCAGATTCCCAGAAAATAAAATGCACCTTGGAGGTCATTCAAGGACAACGGTCTCACTCTCTGCAAATGAGAAGGCGCTGCACGGATTCTTGCTTTGATGATGGCATCGTCGTACCACTTTCCAAAAACTCCAGCTTCCTCAAGTCGATTCACACTTGAAAAGAAAAGAACAAAAGTCACAAAACTGAAGAACAAAGAGGAGAAATACCCAAATTGGGGTGAGATTATGTCACTTGGAGTGAGAATGTGCCATCATGGAACTCAGGGATTTGTTTATGACAGCAATGTCACAGTTGACCACAGCAATGCAACAATGCTGTTGTATACAATATGTAACAACTATGGGTAATCCCCAATGGCTATGGGTAATCCTTTCAGCCAAGTTCTCTAATCTATATGGATTACTTTCAACATAAACTTTTCAATTTACTTAACTTTTCTCTTTAGATCAAATACGTCTACGACACTTTTAGCCTCTTGGATGGCCCCCAGACCTAATGTATTACTGCTATTATCAACTCTATTGATTCTAATATTCAATTTACTGCTGAAATTGAAAACAACAATTTCCTGTCGTTCCGAGATGTGCTTATTTCTAAAGCCAAACAATATTTTCCCACCACAGCTTATAGAAAACCTTTTGCTATTTGTCTTCCTTCTCATTCACTATCGTGCCATCCCATAAACAAAAAATGGTTACTTACAGTATGATCAAAATGAGTAAAGGCAGCGTTAAAGGGCGCAAATAAAAGGTTAAAAATGGCAGACCGGTGTCAAGGGCAATTAGCCCCCTTCGTCAGCACCGAGAGTTGAAAAAGTAGAGTTGATTTTCTACTCACGGTACTGACGAAGGGGCTGATTGCCCTTGAAACCGATCTGAAATTTTAATCTCTTATTTGAGCCCTTTAATGTCGCTTTTACTTATTTTGAATATATGTTCAAAGTGAATGTCTGTTTTTTAACAATGCTTGTTGCTTCGTACTAACATAACACTGCCTGTAATTAATGGAAAAAACTAATTTCCTTTAAGAGCAATCCACCTTAGTGCACCTGCTCACCGAATTCCATGATGGCACATTCTCACCCCAAGTGGCACAATCTCTTCCCTATTTTATCATTGCTATGAAAGAAAACAAATATAAACATCTCTCTATATTAGCAGATTAAATGCGTCTGTGCGTTTACGAAAGCCAAGATTATCCGTCGGGAAGATTCTATATAGCAAAGGGATACGCAGAGATAGGCACTTTTCAAAAATATTTTACGCTGTCATTTTTTGCTTTCCTTAGATGATGATACATTCTATTTCCAATTTGAATCTTCAACAGAAAAGGGAAAAGAAAAAAGAAAAAGAAAAAACGGAGAGAGTTTATTTTTCGCCATAAAAACTATACATTTCCTAACCTTTATTCATCTTCTCACCCCTATTTCGATGAAATAGAAGCAGACTTGACGCATGCGAAAATTCGAGGAATGTCTCGGCTAAGAAAATCAGACAGTATTGGATATACTAGCACATAAAATGCGTACCTGTATAATTCTACTTTAATAATGTGCATAAAATGTTTGACAGGGTACGAAAGAACCAATATAGAATGAGATTTTGTAAAGTAAGGTGTGTAGATTTTTTTAATTTTAAAACGGTGAATGGTCGAAATTTTGGTAATAAAAATATTTGCCTTAAATGGAAATTTCTCGTGAAATTGAAATATACCTTTTGGACTAGAAAACGATCAAAATTATTTCAGCAGAATCCCAGCAAACGGAATGAGTAAAAAACCCGAAGGATCACCAGAATTCTAGAGCATCGGAGCGCAAACTGGGGGTCGTGACCCCCGGAGTGGTAACGAGAAAATTTTTGGGGGTCGCCAAATTCAAAAACATTCAAGTTTATGAAAAATCTACAGTTAGTACAACATTTTATAACATTTTAAGGATGGTTTATAAATTTTGTGCGCTGTTTTAAGAAGGCGTTATTTCAATCGATGTCATGACACTCTTTTAAAAACACCTTGTAAGAGCAAATCCCAGAAATAATTTCGATGTAATTACGTGGACAATTAATCAAAACGTCTACTGTCTATCCTATTATCTTTCCGTGTATAGGGTGAATTTTATCTCCACTTTTTTTTTTTTGCAGGCTTTTTTCAATACTAATGCAGTTTACTGCATTTACGAAATCTCTAAGCAAATAGAAAAATTCAATCACACATTGATGTTTGCTTTTGACGGTCCCAATTTGGTGTCCTGAATTTACACAAAATTTTGTTGTATGTGTAAAGATTTCTAGCATTTACATTTCGTTAAATGATTAAAAATAATAATAATAAAAAGATAAAAAAGAAGCCTAAAACTTTGGCGTATCCAATTGAAAAGGATAATGTTAAAATTGCAGTGGCGTTTTCAAAATCTAGAAGAGGTAGTTTACATCTTCTGTTACTTAGACTTACATGATAGCCTTATGTATCATAAGTGCAGTTGACTGTGGGCAACATACGGTTGGATCGCTGTTTTGTATCTTTCTTTTTAAGTAGTCGAAACATTTTCGGAAATACGTGAACAATAACAACAATATCTAAAAATACTATTGTTGTTATCTCAAATTCAAATCATCAAATAAATTCGACTTCAGGAGTAGAAAAAAATTTATAAAAGGAGTAAAAATCTGTAAAAAAAAATTAAAAAAAGCAAAATTCGAAGTCCTAAAATACGTGTATTTGATTTTTCTGTTAATATCTCGAATCCAAAAAAATCAAATAAATCCGAGTTGCTGAGTGACGTTCAGAAAACCCATTTGGGACTATCACTTTTTTGAGACTATTCTATCTAAGCGGACTAAGGTCTACATTCTGTTAGTAGCTTCTTCCAAACACTTATTACGGAATCAGAACAACAACTGATAGCGCAATTTTCCTCTCGGAATATTACAAATTTTCTTCTTGATGTCATAAATTTCCCTAATTTTATGCTAATTTCTGCAAATTTTATCCCGTTTCACAATTAGGCTCAGGGATGCAAACATGGGTTCCAGACAAAAGGTCCACGTCCAAAAGATCCAACGGACAATAATAAGGTCCACGGACAAAAGGCTCAGTTTTTTGGACAGCTAGTATAAACCACTTAGTTTTACTAGAGGTCAATGTTTAATGAAACAGGAGAAAATCTAAACATGTGAATAATGTGTAACTTACATGTGGTCAAAGCTCATCTTGCAGGGATGGCATTTCTGGAGTGCGATGCCAATGGCTTCAGTGAGAAATACGTTTTTTGACTGACGAAAGCGCTCCACCCCCATGACAGCTGCATACCACTTGAGGACAAATCTCAAATAAACGAATGCGTATCCGCCCTTCAGAACAAGATCCATACCCTTAGGCACGCTGTGGACCAAGTACTCAGGATTCTCCAGAAGTCTTTTACCAAACACTGGATCCATCTCTGACATTTCTCCCTGCGCAAAACAAAGAACAAGACTTCATTTTCGTACTAAACATCATAGTATGTGAGAAAAACCTATGGCACTACTGCGCAAATCGGAAAAAAAAAAAACTTCTTTAAAAATAGAAAGTTTAAGAAACTGTAACCCGACTATGGAAGAAACTAAAAAGAAACAAACAAGTTAGTTGTTGACTGCTATCATTGTCCTTTTGAGCAAGACACGTATTTTGCTATATCAGATATTTCTGTGCATTTAGTTCCGTCTTCTGGAAGTTCTACATTAATAACGTTATAATTCCTTTCAAATGTCGTGATCGTGCCGTCTACAAAAAACTAACTTTCAAATTTGCTAGATAAATGGAAACAAATTTGCATATTTTTTCAACTCTTTATTGACGGGAACTGAATTGTGTCTGTCTATTATTTTCGTTTGCTTATTTGTTTTATAGTTAACAACGGACAGCCACGGCATTTAAAAATAATTATAACGTTATTAATGTAGAACTTCCAGAAGACTTCCAATGGAACTAAACAAACAGACACATCTAACACATTAAAAGACTTGTCTTGATTGTCTTTACCTTTAAAGACTTTTACTTCTGTAATTTTAACTTCTTCACTACATTTGTATTCATAGCTATAATGCACGGACAAATTATTGCATTTAACGTGCAAAATGAACAAAAACAGTAAACGATCTTTCATTTGATTACATTGATCCTGAAAAGGATCGTTTTTATCTGAAATAATCAAATTAATAGAAAACAAAATCCTAAAAAAAGAAGAAACATCAACGAAAACCAAGCTATAAACGTTCAAACTAATTCAAAGAAAGCGGTAAGTAGCGTTGCTGGTGGTCAAAAGATTAACCTATATCCGCGGGAGACTGTCCCCGCAAATACCTAGTCATCTAATGTAAGGGTTATGGACAGTCCGTACTACTAGGATTATCAATGTGGCTTTAAACTAAGATTTCGCGCGGGGAGAGGGTTTACCCCAAAATCCATGTCTTATCTTTTTTTTATTACCAGAATTTCAAAATAGATTCTGGCGGTACAAGTCTCCTCCCCCACCCCCAGCGGTATGCCAATGAAACCTTACTAAGTGTATGCTTTTTCGTTGTAGCTAATTCCTACATTTAGTCCACTTCTTAAAACCATAAACGTTTTCTTTATTTAGCAAACAATCATGATCAAACTATAGGAAGCAGTTGAACGAATTATTCAGAAGTTAATACGATGTGCCCGCATTTCGAAACTTTTTGAATTTTGTAAAACTAATGGGATTCTTGGCATCCTGATCAGTAATTAAATGATAACTGAAAAGAAAATAATATAACAATTATAATCTTTTTTGACTAAATGCACAAACCTAAAATCTTAAAGGTAACATGTGCTAAAAATTATACTTTCTGTCTCTCTCTCTTCTTTCTACTTAACAACTACATTGCTTTCAGAACATTGTCATCAAGCAGCGAATTGCTCTTGCTTTGTTACGCATTTTTCAGTAAAAATATTTTACAAATGCACGTTGCACAGATAAATTAAAGAAGTTATGCACCTGGGTAACCAATCTAACTTACGATTCAAAGTTAAGGCTTTCCGCTTAATGTCCATTCACACCAAGCGCTACAGCAACAAGTAAAAGAGAAAAAATCTTTCAGGGCGCGCTTCATTGCTTCCACATCACCTTATAACCACGCCCTTGTGTGAACTGACTGGTGTGTGTGTTTTTTTTTTTTGCGTCATTAAAAGCGACTTCTACTCAGACGACTGTAATCTGTGTTGATTGCACTATCGAAAAGATAAGTCATCGTAGTTAGTTTGACAACCATAGCGAGTCTATTACGACATCGGCAAATGTCTCCATTGCCTTTAGTGTGATGCACCCCAAGGGGCTCTTCACATAGAAGGTGACAAAGACAACGAACATGTCTTTTCTCCTTTGCGCAAGCACAGAGCATATCTTTGCCTTCAGAAATATTCTCCGCGCTGGCGCAGATCAGAAAAGGGGCAGAGCATAATTTTGTGTTAACAAAATAGGCTCTGTGTTTGCACAGATGAGAAAAGACAATCTTTGTCACCTTTGGTACGAAAGCACCCTAATTATAAAGTTTGTTTTGTTTAGAGGCTGAGAACTTGAAATGGAAAAAAAAAACAAAAAGAAATTGATATTCATATAATTTGCTTTATTTTAAAGATAATTTTATGGCATTAATGTTTGAATATAATGTCTGGTAGGGTCAGTTGGGGTAATTTTAAACGCTTTTTCAATGTTTTAACCTTTGGTCCTTCCCTACCTCTTAAATGAATTCAGAGATAAAATTGTGAGCATTATAGCCACTACTGTACTTCTTGTGAGTAAACGTGTACAAAAATTTTGGCTTTATAACTATTTGTTAATGAATGAGCTCGTGTTTACAATTACCCCAGTGTGTTTACAATTACCCCAGAGATTTGGGGTAATTGTAAACAGTGATTTATTTTCGAATAAGGTTGATGCAAATGAAAAATTGTTTCATACGCAGTCTGCTTGAAGGCTTAAGAAGTTCCGGAGCAATGGTTCTCAATCTGCGACCAACAGGCCGCATGTGGTCCGCTGAGTTATGTTATGAGTCGGCTGAGATCATTTAACGAGAAATATCTTGCAAAAATCAAGTAATGCTACAAATTTATGTAAAATTTGTCTCGCAGTGGATCAATCGGTTAAGCTTGGATCCCACAGCACACCGAAAGTGAAGCACAACTGGCCGTGGTCAACGCTTGGGAGGGTGACTACCTCCCGCGACTGATTACTCTGAGACCGAGTCGCTTCAAATGTCCACCAAGTTTGAAAAAATTTCCGCTGAGGGAGCAACCTAGGTGACGATCTCTCATCTGGGAGCTGGTTCAAAATCATTAAGCCCCTCTGAGTCAAGTGTACTTCATTCTAGTGGAGCTCATTAATAATCGAGTTTCCTTAACTCATGGTCGCCCTGCAAGCGCGGCTTGAATTTCCAAGTGGCATTAGCAACAACAGCAGTGGTGTAAAACAGACACAAAAGTGTAATTTACATCAAAATATAAAACTTATTGTCCGCCCAAAATATTGGAAATATGATAAATTTAAGTGTTTACAATTATCCCAGAGTACGAAATATATGGGGTAATTGTAAACACCTAGCTTGCACATGAAAAATAACAGGTAGGATTAAATTCATAACTAAATGTTTTTACCAGCATTCCATATGAGAAATAAAAATAGTTGATACCGCTTACATCGCATTCATAGTTGAGCTGGAGAGAAAAATGTAAGATCACTAAATTTTGTTAAACAACGTTTTTTACTGTGCCATTTTCAAACAATAGTGACGCCTCCACAGTAGTTTCGAAACTTACGAAACTGTTTCAATGTCTTCCATACGCTGCCAGTTTATCACTCACAAGCAGTTAAGTTTTCAAAACCACCACAAGTATAGTTTCGAAGCTTGTTTACAATTACCCCATGTTTACAATTACCCCAACTGACCCGATATGGCCACCACAGCTGGTGCGTACATGGCGTAACCTGAAGGTCCAGTTTTCACACATATTTTGCTGTAGATCTGTCTGAATGTCGGCAATAATGCTCCGAATTGACTCCCATGTGTTACATTGTTCCTGGTTTATCAGCGTAGGCAAGGGGCTTCACATATCCATAGAGGAAATAATCTAAGGGCGTCAAATCGCAAGAACAAGGTGGCCAGTTAACAGATTTACTGCGAAAAGTGTGCAAAAAGTGGTCCAGTTTTCAGTTTTCCAGGATACGTCATGTACGTGTCAACAGCGGTGTTCACATGCCCGACATCATATTCAAACATTATGACATAAAATTATCCTTTAAATAAAACAAATTACATGAATATTGAAGACTTTTTTGTGTTTTATTTCCATTTCAAATTCTGCTTCAATAAAAAAAATCTGTTAACAATATTCCGAAAAAATGCGACTTACCATTAGAAAATTTTCGTAGGTAGTCCCTTTGATGGTACCATAACGAAAGGACCGTGAATTCAGACCATTCTGAAGCTTTGACACCGTGTCGACAGTCTGTCTTCGGCCAGGATAAGTCATGAATGAAGTCAGAGTACCAGCGTAACTCCACAGAATCACCATGATGAAGAACCACCAACCACCAATAAGAATGCGGATGCTGAGTCTGGCTGGGGCAGGGCTTGGGGTTCCTACATTAGCAATTGAAACAGAAGCAGAACAGTTCAACTGCGGTTCAAGAGGAATGAGACCATTTCTTTGAATCACTGTGATAAACATCGAGCTGAAGCATTTTTAGGCGCGAATGATGCATAATATTAAGGGATGCAAGATCATTTTCCCCCCCTCCCTCCCCAATTAGGCAATTTACATGAATTATGTTTAAAATTATGAAAAACTAATAAAAATTTCCAAAAATCCTTTTTTAGTGGATACCTACTCCTCATTAAGAATCTACCTACCAAATTTGAAGTTTGTAACATTTATTTGCGCCCTCTTGTGCGATAAACTCGCCAACTCGGACTCATCCTCGCTCTCTTGGCGAGCTAAGTCTAAGTTCAGTGCAGTTGGAAAGCATACGATGATGCAACGAGAACGTATACCGCTTTGAGCGAAACGCTATTGTTGTAAATATTTTCTAATGAGTGCAGTAAGGTCGGCAAAAATATGAGCTATGGTGCTCAATGTATAAATGTTTAAAGTCTTGTAAATAAAACCTCTAAATAGTTACAGAGTTGTTAATGAAGAAAAATTAATATTAACCAACAAACGATACAGTCCACTAGACATTTAGTCTTAAAAAAGACAACATTCTTACTTTCTGAGATTTCATGATTAATCAGTGAGTGGTAATTCCCTTTTGTATTGACTTTGCATATTTTCAAAAGTTCGTACATAAATTTAACATGAAAAACCTTATCCCAACGTGTTTTATAATAGTTTGCCTTTCCTTATAACATGTAAAACTAAGAAGCTAGAACTAATTCATCGAACATCTCTGTAGAACGGTTTTCTTCGCAGACAAATCACTGCTGCAGTGAAGCGATCTTACAGGTATAAGTTGATGGATTTTCTTTCGTTACGGTGAATGTCAATGATGATAAATCATTCTGGAATTTATATATTGTGCTAAGGGAACCACAGCCTGCTGGCTATCGCTTGCCAATCCACGGAACTGCACGCAGTTCCGTTCGGATTGCTTTGCGAATCAAACTCGTTGCGCTCGCTTATCAGATACAGTTCTATTACCAAAAGCAAAAGAGCTCTGGCTGGCAGAGCGCCAAGAAGAATACATTCATGTTCAAGGGATAGACTATTGTACTAAGGAATGAGTTGTATTCTGTTCTCGTTTTCGTTTGATTAGCATGCTTGATTTTTTCCGAACTGATGCTATATATGCCAGTCTATAAATTTAGTTGCTTTCAACAAACACAGAAGCAAACCTTCTGCTTTGCGTGCTAATAAGCGCATCTGCAAAACAAACTTTTTTTTTGGGGGGGGGGGGGGGGGCAAAAATTTTTAATACATTTATCCAAAAAATTTGCTGACCAATTCTAGTTTTGCATACAAGAGCAGACCTCTGTCCAAATATCTAGTAAGAGCGTTGCATGGTGAAGCAGATTTATCTGGAGTCATAAGTTGTGATGATTGTCACTTGTTAATACTGTTATGCACTGTCCGCACTAAATATCCAACAATAAAAGCAGCACTTGCAGCATGAATCGTAGTTTTAGTTGGGTTATTTCGATGGAAACATTTATTTTCCTAAAACTGAAATGGATTCGCCCTTTTCTGCCATGCGCAGAAGTATCCAAGTGTCAGATCGTTGTCGAACTGCAGCACTACATTCTAGTAGCCTAGCAAGCGTTCCTTCAGCATTGTAGGCTTGCCCGCAATAGACCCTTTACCTTTTGCGAAAGAAAATGTAATTTAATATGAATATAAATTACACAACACCTAGCTCCGTTATAAAACCTATGACACATGCATACCTACCTCGACATAGGAATAACTAGCCCCTACCTCCAATTGAAATTGTATAATACATAGCGAATCAGAAGCAAAGCGAATCGTATCCTGAGGAAAAAATCGGATTTCTAACAGCTATATATAAAAGGAACCCTAAGTATTTATTCATTTTCATTTATCTTGGTGTTGACTCAATAATTAATTAATATGTATTGCTAGAACAACAAGAATACGAAGTAAACTGTGATGAGTGACCGTTTCATTAGATCATTTAGTTAGTTCACAATATGTAATCAGGAACTATATGAATCACCTTAAAACTATTACTTTAAAAACTAAATTTGTCTCATCGTTATTTTTAACGCTGTAACGGGTGTAATGTTCACAATCAGATCAAAATGTTAGTTAAACAAGAAGTTCCGTCTAGAACTATACGAGCCTACTTTCCCGTATACACCAAATTCAAATTTATAATCTAGCTATCTCTTCCTCTCTCTTTCTTATTTATCTTTAGTTCTAATTATTGAAAATATACCTTTTTCAACGGATAATACATATTCATTCACTCACTCATCCATTCTTTCATTTATTCAGCCATGCATTTATTCATTCATTCGTTACCTCATTCAAGTGTTTATTCATTCATTTACGCATTCATGTATTTATTCACTCATTTATTTATATTTTCATTTATTCAATAATTTATTCATTCATTCTTTTCCTCATTCATTTATTCATTGATTTATTCTTTCACTCTTTCAATTATTCATTCATTCATTATTTCACTCATTGAGTCACTGAGAAATATCCTTGAAAATCCCGATCAAAAAATTTCATAGCAAAATAGGCTCGTAAGTTCTGGATAAACTTTCTATTTCTACATGTTCTACGTTATAAGAGCTTTCCGATAAAGTTTGTTCCAAGCAAATCGGTCCGTTAGATCAGGATTTATATAGGGTTAAAATTTCCCCGTAAGCTCTGTGTTAATTTTTTGAACTGTTCAAATCAATATTTCACGCCGAGAACTCCTTTCAATAAGCTTTCAATAGGAACTTGGCTCTCGTGCCCAGAGTTTACAGAATTTGCTTTAATTTTGTCCATAGGCGCTAATGTTAAAATTTTTTAAACTGTTCAAAATTGAACAAAAAATTGTTCAAATCAAAAAGTAAAATGTAGAAATGAGATGTCCTCGCCGAGATCTTTCGAATGCAAAAAGAATTTTTCCAATCGGACAATTCGTTCAAAAGTTATTAGGGGGGGACAGACCGACAGACAGACAGACAGACACTTTTTCCCCATCTCAATACCCTACTTTCAAATTTTTTATTTTTCAATCTTTATTTAATTACTTCACTTATTTTTGACTTTTCTTGATTTTTAACGATATTTTCACGATACATTAAGCCTTCTTTCATGCTTTATTGTTATTTTTTTTTACTTTTACGGGAAAGTAGGCTAAAAAGCAATCCAGAATATAGTCAGGATAACATTGCCATGGTGATGAAGAAAAACGCATGAGGGAATTGGAACATGGACACCCATAAGTGAAACTAAAGAGAGGGCTAAGAAAAAGTTCATATTTCATATATTTTATGATATATATACATACATATATATATATCATAATATATCAAAGACCTGTACCCCTCAATTTTGATTGTTATTGAAACTATAAGCAAGGAAAAGTAGCCACAATTAACAAAATTCGCGAAGGGAAAAACCAACTCTTTACAAAAGTCGCGTTTGAAAGAACAAATAACTACGAAAATGCTCATTTTCTTCGATCGGGGGCAATTCTTTGATCCTAAATTCGTTCATTATATTTTACTTTCATTCCTTTTAAAATATGTATTTTCAATTCTCGCGCTATTTTAAGCACGAAGTGTTTTCAAAATGGCAGGAAACAATTAGGAGCTTTTTTTTTTTTTTTTTTAATTTCACAAGTTCAAATGAGAACATTCCATCTGAAATAAATGATTTCCTAAAAAAAAGAAAGATGCAAGGTGTTTAGGTTTCTTTGCATCAAAATATAGGGATTCATTATTCACATGACACTTAAAAAGGAAAAAGTAAGAGTTGAAGGAGGTTGCATTACGCGACGAATCTTTTTTTACACGTGCCTTACAAGATCGTTAAGATGTTACTCGTGAATGCTTATTATTTCTTTAAATGTATTCATTTTAGAAAGAAAATCGCGTGACGAGAGGGTAAATCGGAGTTCTGATTGTAAAATTTTCCTGCCTTTTTTTGTTCAGGGAATTGAAATGAAATGCTACCGGAAGAACTTCCGATCACATAAATGGCAATTAGATGATCTCTTACTATGTTATTGCTTTTTACTTATCAAGAAGGGGGTTTTAAATTGGTACTGTTTTTCCCTTGTAAGATTAAGCCTATACTTCCGCAAATTTGGAGAAAATTTAAGGAGGCGCATATTCGACATCTCACGGCATACATCCTCAGGAAATGGCTTTTTGCACCCATCACTAAAAAATCGAAATACCCCTATTTCATTTAATGTCTTAAAGTGTTTATATAGCTTGTATATAGAAGAATGTTTTTTTCATCACAAAACATAACTTTAATGCAGTGGTCGGCAACCCGTCGATCGCAAACCCATTTTCGGTCGATCGCGACAGCATTTTGGACGGTTTATAGTTTAAAAACATAAATAAAATAACTTTTGAATTGGATGGCGAGTTTATTATTTTTTCCTTCAAAAAATGTTTGTTAGTTTGTCAGATCATTCACCGGACCTAAAAAAAACTTCCAATAATATGGATTGTCAGTCGTCACTTTAACTATGCTCTTGGTGAGAGTTAATTCAAGAATGTATACATTTCACATGCGTGTTTTAGTTAAAAAACAAAACAAAAACTAACAGTTCTTTTTATCAAATTCGAAAGAAATAATATATTTGTATTGTTTTGATGCGAGTTAACGGTGTTAGCAAACCATCGTTTTAGAAAATTTTAAAGTAGGTGTTTTATAAGTATCAGAACTTGTTCTGATGAGAGTTAACCTACAATTTGAAGACAGGCGCAATCCCAACATGCCCTATTAATAATGTATAACACCCCACCCCCCGGTCTTCCGAGTCTTAGACCATAAACTAGAAGCTCCGACTCTAAGCTCGAGTCGATCTTGGTGTTTGCCGAACTTGGAAAGTAGATCTTCAGTCAGTTTAGGTTGCCGATCGCTGTTTTAATGCCTTGACCTCTTCAGACCGTAGAACCAAGTACAAACAAAATTGACGCAATTTTTTGATTCTCTGATTTAAAAAATGATTACAAAGCAAAACTAAAAATATATTTTTTTTAAATTTAAATTAATAATTAGTTTAAATAATAATTAAGGCTCAATTTCCATGTTTTCCATCTTTAAAACGAAGTAAACTATCAGATGATTAATTTAAAAAACAATTGGGTGTCTTAGCTTTCAAATTGCACAAACAGTAGTTAATAAACAGCATTTTAAAATGTACCCAATTGGGTACACTTGGAATCAAGAGGCTAAGATACCTTAAGGTGTACCTTTAAGAAGGTTTTGTTATTATACTTCATGTCAAAATTCATAAAAAAATAGGTATTTCTGACTGATAAGGGGGATCGAGGCCCCCCCCCCACCACCAACCCACGGTAAGGACGCCGATGATTCAGAAAAATAAAAAAAACTCTTACCTTGTTGCCCGAGTGTCCTAAGCAGAAACCAGACATTATAAGACCTACGGACGCCAGTTTTGCACGGAAGGGAATGAGTTATCAAATACAGAGTGCAAGTGCACACTACAAATGTCGATACTAAGCCAGTCCACACCTATATAGGGTAAATTTTAGCAAACTGTTAGACTTTACAGCAACACTTTAAAAGTAGAAAACAAAATAGGCATATTAAGGTAAATAAGGCTGGGGAAATTTCTATGCTCTGAAGGGTGTAAATAACGCTGCGAAATATATGAAATAAGAAAAAAAGTAACGATATTAAGCAAAAAATTACAATACAAAGAGCAGTGTTGGTTTCACTTAAAATTTCCTTTTCAATGCAAGGAAGAAGGGAGCAAGGAAAGCAAAGACCCACCGAAAATCCCGCCAAACAGAAAATAACGGTTGTCTTTAAGTCGAATTATCACTACTTTGAAAAACTGAGCGTAAAAACTGAAAATAATGATTTTGCTGCCTAGTAACAAATAGGTTATAGAATTAGGCTACAAAACACGATTGTTTACATATTACAAGAAGTTCCACTAGAACTATACGAGCCTAATTTCCAGTATACTGCTACTTCAAGTTTATAATTAGCTATCTCTCCTCTCTCTCTCTCTCATTTAGCTTTAGTTCTTAATTATACTGCAAATATACCTTTTTCAACGGTTAACACATATCCATTCACTCCCCCATTCTTTCACTTACTCATTCATGTACCGATGTGTAATTAATACATGTTAAATAATACGTAATACGTGTTTCACTCATTTATTATTTTTCCATTTACTCGCTTATTAATTCACTCATTTATTCATTCCTTCATAAATATCCTCAAAAATTAAGAGCAAAATATTTTACAGTAAAATAGGCTCGTTTTGTTCTGGTTGAACTTCGTATCTGTACATGTTCTACGTCATAACATCATACCGATAAAGTTTGTTCCAAGCAAATCGGTCAGTTAGATCATGATTTATATAGGATTGAACTTTCCATGTCGACGCTATGATAATTTTTTTCTGAACTGTTCAAAAATGAACAAAAATTGTTCAAATCAAAAAGTATTTCACGCCGAGAGCTTCTTCCAATAGGCTTGTTCATAGGAATTTGGATCTTACGCCCAAAGATTACAATTTAACAATTGTTACAGATGCCGTGTGAACAAACAAATCAATGCAGTTGCCATTGTTAAACAAATTAAATATATTAATTATCAACGTTTCTACCATGTTGATGAGGCATCGCTGTATTTGCAAAATATAATTTAAGATAGACTGTGCAACGCTGGGCGTCGCAGCTAGTTATATATATAGATAGATTGTTTAAAAATAAAATAATTTTTGGAAAAAAAAATAGAACCGACTTCAAACTATAAACTGCGCTAAAAAGTAAAAAATAATATTATTCTTTAAACAACTTCGATACGAGCTTTAAACATAAGTCGGTGCAAAATTATGACTGTCTAATTATAATTACACCATGCGTTATTTTACACTGAAACTGCTGCAAACTCTACGCTATTTATATTTGTAATTGGTTCACAGTTACAAAAGGAATCATGCATCAAAATCCATCATAATTTTGCACCGTCTTCAAAAATTATGTTTAAAACTCGTATCGAAGTTGTTTAAAGAATAATATTATTTTTAACTTTTTAGCGCAATTTATAGTTTGAAGTAGGTTTTATTTTTTTTCCAAAAATTATTTTATTTCATTCTTTTTAGTGTAAATACATTTTTATATAAATACTCTATTTTTAAAACATACATATCAAAGGGGAAGCCTTTGAGGGAATGACACTAAAAACTAACCGTTTGTAAGATAAATTTCGTTTTAAAATCGATTTTAAAGAGTCACTAGAGCAAGCAAACTGATTGGATTTAATTTCTTCTTCAGAGAAGCCTTCAGTCTATTTCTTGTTATAATTGCTTTTATGTAACAATGAGTTTCATTTTTATTAACAACTTTCCCAACAAAGACAAATCGAGCCTAGCCTTTCCAATTAAAATGAAAAAATACATATTTTTCACCCACAACGTTTTTTCTAAGAAAAACAGATGTAGTCAAACTGATGCGCGATATTTGAGTTAGACGATCCTCTATCGATCAATGAAAAAATAATCAAAATCGGTTCATTTAGTCAAAAGTTATGGATGAAAAAACAAAAAAATGACCACATTTCAGCCCATATTTTTTTTTCTAATTATCGAATATGGTCAACCAAGGTCTGGGACCTATGGGAAACCACCCTCGATCGATTAAAAAAAATTCATGAAAATCGGTTCATCCGGTAAGAAGTTATGAGTGGACAAACAAACAAAAAAAACATGCAATTGAACATACAATTAAATGTATAACCTTCTTCCTTTGTGAAGTCGGTTAATAATAAAGACGGATTAAATTCGCGTGCATTAATTTAACGAAGATTGTAAATACAGCGATGCCTCATCAAAATGCTAGAAACGTTGACTATTATTATATTTGATTTGTTTAACAATGGCAACTGCATGGATTTGTTTGTTCACAAGGAAATTGGTAACAATTGTTGAAACGATGAAGCAATGCAAATAAAATAAACCGGGTTAAAAAATTGGGGTTAAAAATAACTCCAAATGCTCGTTTTTTATGCAATTTTATATCTTTGGACGCTTTTCTTTCGAAACAAAAGGGACTTCACTGCTCGTTTAGGATTTGGAAAATTATGGCCACCCTCTTTCCTATCCCTTGAAGTCGAATCTACCGTTTCGGTGTAGAATTCGGTACTCCTTAGTTTCACGATCAAATTTTATTTCCGGTTAGGCAGCAGACATCTTGCGAGTCACATCTTGGCGTCAAAAAAAAAAAAAAAAAAAAATCGCTGAAAAATCAAGGGGTACCCGATTGTAAACTTTTACCGAATCTACATATTTTTTATTGTAATGAGAATCAGGCACACTAAAACGAGAGAACTCACCGCATGCACGAGGTTTTAAAAACGAGTGCCACCCCACCCCCCACCTTTCACATCCCTTGAAGCAGAATCTTTCGATTTCTTCCAATTGTAATGAGAATTTGAACACTGAATCATACAAACACGAGGACTCACCATCTACAGTATATTCTGAAAACGAACACATCCACCCACCCCCTTTCCGTTTTTAACTCTTAGAGTAGAATCTTCAGGTTTCTTCCGATCGTAATGAGATTATGCAGCACCTTTCAAAGAAGAAAAATCAATCTACATGAGGTTAAAGAAACGAGATCCTCCCCCACCCTCGACCTAATTTCTCGTCCCTTGAAGTAGAATCTGCAGGTTTCTCCCGATAGTGAAGGGATTTTCTACACTAAGACACATCCAAGCAATGGGACTCACCGTCTACATGAAAGATTTACAAAACGAGCAATGAATTTCTCAGGTCGTAAATATTAACCATGCCGAATGTAAAACGGCCTTTCGGTAAAACGGCCTGGGATTCTATAGCGAACAGACATACAGACACTGCTCTTTTACTATATAGATGATTAATATATTCCATTTATTATATTTTTGCAATTTTAATTAAATCTGCAAATAGTACATCACATTTTAGCATACACACATATATATATATATATATATTTATGTATATATATATATATGTATATATATATACATATTTATATATATCTTTTAAAAAATATTTCACATTTGTTTCAAGATAAGCTATTGAGCTATTTTAAAATATTGTCTTTTGATATTTCACAGTATATGGGGCATAATGTAGAACATGTATAAATATATTTGCATTTGTAAATTTTAGACAAATATTTAAAAAAAATTCGCATCCAGACACAATTACATGTAGCTGGCTTAGCAAAAAAAAAATTTTAGCATTTGCTTAACATTTATAGAAGATACAATGATATGCAGTGGAGTCTCTCCATCTGAACTAACTAACTAAACTAGATTCTGCTCACTAGTTACCTTTAAAAATAGATATCTAGAGGTTTTACTCTTAAAGTGAATTTCCCTACTTCGTAAGAGAATATAGGTCCTTCCAATATCAAATCAACTAAAAAAAGTTTTTTTTAAATATCAGGAACATGATTGTGCCCGTGGAGCATTTTTTCCACGTCATTTTCGTTGTTTACAGTCATTCTGGCAGGGCAACTGCTTACTGTGCATTTCCAATGCGATTTGTATTTGTTTTAATGTGTATTTTATAAATGTAACATTAAAAGCTTTCCTCCTCGCTTTGAATCAATAAAACTTAGTGCGTTCGTTTCCATTTTAAAAAACAAAACGTAAACGCAGCTGCCATGCCAACTCCAGGTAAGCGAGAAAATGATTGACCTGACCAGACCACGTGTGGGTGTTAGGGGAAAAAATCCCGACACCTCCCTGTTTTGCAGTTTTGCAAGTGGGGACCCCCCTCCCGCGGTTTTGGTTGACATAGGAGGCGTAAACTCATCCATTAACAAAACCGAGGGCAGGTTTGCGGAGAGGGTGAGTGTTGGGGTGAACCAAATCTGGTTACACGTTAGACTTTGCAACTTGCTCTGCATTTCGCAATTATGTTTTGAGCTTGTGTATAAGAAGAAGTTCGTCCAGAACTAATCGAGCCTATTGTTCCCGCGTATACTGACATCGCTATTCTAACATCAGCTAAATCTGTGTATCTCAATCGACTAAACATGACTGAATTTTACGAAATCTATACTAATATTATAAAACTGTAGAGTTTGTTTGTTTGAACGCGCTAATCTCAGGAACTGCTGGTCCGATTTGAAAAATTCTTTCAGTGTTAGATAGCTCAGTTATTGAGGAAGGCTATAGGCTAGATATTCTCACGCTAAGACCAATTGGAGCCGAGCTCCGAAAATTGCATAAAATAGTCCTTTCTATCGGAAGAAATGATCGCATCCTTTCGAGTTTGATACCATTAAAAAGCGCGTAAAAAACTACTTCAGGAAGAGGTTTTTGCTACTTGCTAAAATTCGAAGCCTCCAAATTAACTAGAAAAGAAGTTATAAGCGTTTTTCTCTGCAGTTTGAAATTATTTTTTCACGGAAATTAAATTTAATTTTATTCGACCCAGATGATGACCGTTTTATTTTATTTGCATTGTTGCATGGTTTCGACAATTGTTACAGTTGCCGTCTGAACAAACAAATCAATGCAGTTGCCATTGTTAAACAAATCAAATATAATAATAATCAACTTTTCTAGCATTTTAATAAGGCATCGCTGTATTTTCAAAATATAATTTATGATAGACCGTGCGAAGCCGGGCGTCGCAGCTAGTGTTTTGTATACAATCGGTAGATTTTGAGGACAGATGATGATTAAAACTTAAACGAACATCGTAGCTTCTCCGAGTCAAAAGCAATACTAGTAATTGCAAATCTCGAAACCCAGCAAAATAACCTCAAAATGGCGGCGCTTCCCCCTCCACCCCCCGCGATGCGTCACTGTTCTCGCTTAGCGTAATGAATTCTTTGATTCTTTAGTAGTTATCTAGTGGTATAATTCGAAACTTCAACGCCAAACCGTATCCCCCATTTTGATATCAGTAGACTTTTTGAGTTACCTAAGGCTTCGGCTAAAAGGTGCAAGGGTGTCCGACGGAGAAAAGTAGACTTTTTGAATTGCCACCGTATAGTAGCAAATTTAAAGACGTATTCACGTCAAAAATGCAGCAAATTTCTCTGACAGGACAGAGTTCTGGTTTAAATATTTTCTTACAGATGCCGCAGCAAATCTCTTCGATATTTCTTCTTAGTTTTAATACATCCGAACAGCGCCATGAGGCCAGGTTCGGCGTTGGAAGAGTGCAAAGGGTAAAATGTCGGTTGTGCGACTTGAAATAGGGTTAATTGTTTTCATATATGCAGATTTTAAAATTTTTATGACGAAGGAAAGGGAGGGTCTGCGACCAAACCGGCAGGGTCCGCTTTGGCTCTCAACGGCCCTGTAAGCAAGTCTTCTAAATATCCATCTGCGTAGGTCAGAAGATCAAGCATCAATCTATCTTCAGCTAATGCGGTAATTATCACACGTTAAAACTAGAAAAAAAGGTATAAGGGATTTAGTGCAATTTATCGGAAAGAATTTGAATTATATCAAGAAATCCAGGATTATTTTTTTTGTCTTTAACCATTTTGTTATAAAAGATTGAATAAGGTCAACCTTCGTTCGGACACCCTGTATAAAACAGGTATGCAGTTCCAACAATTCCTTGAAATACTATTAAGCAGATAGGCAACAAAATTCGTCTTTAACGTAAGTGGCCGCTGATAAAAGTTTTACGTTATAACAGCGCTTTAGTCCCTAAAATTTTGCACCGATTTCAAAAATTACGTCAAAAGTAACAGTGACGTTATATAAATGAATTCATTTTTTTATTTTCCAATGCAATTTAGAATTATATGAAGAGTAGTTCGGTTGTGTTGAAACTCCGTTTTGAAGTCGTTTCCCATTGTAGCCTACTTTCCCGTAAAAGCAAAGAAATAAAAATAAAATAAGGTATGAAAGAAGGCTCAAGTATCGTAAAAATATCGCTAAAAATAAGGAATATTCAAAAATAAGTGAAGCAACTAAGTACAGATTGAAAAATAAAGAAATTGAAAGTAGAATTTTCGAAAATTGGTTAAAGACGAATTTTCTAGATGGGGAAAATGTGAGTCTCTCTGTCTGTCTGTTCCCTCCTAATGACTTTTAAGGGAATTGTCCGGTTCAAAATATATTTTCTTTTTTGCATTCGAAAGATTTCGGCAAGGACATCTCATTTCCATATTTCATTTTTTGATTTGAACAATATTTCGCTCAATTTTGAACAGTTCAAAATATCTTAAGATTAGCGGTATAGCGGAAGCCCTTGTTTTGAACTCCGGGAATATAATCCAAGTTCCTTTGAACAAGCCTATTGGAAGAAGCTCTCAACGGGAGACATTTTTTGGTTTGAACAATTTTTGTTCAATTTTGAACAGTTATTTTTTTTTCTACATTAGCGACTACAGAGATATTTCAATTCTTTATAAATCCTGTTCTAATAGATTTGCTTGGAACAAACCTTATCGGAAAGATGTTATGACGTAGAACATGTATAGATACAAAGTTCATCCAGAACTAAACGAGCCTATTTTCACACGAAACGTTTTGATCAGGATTTTTAAGGATCTTTCCGAATGAATGAATAAATAAATGAGTGAGTGAATGAATGCATGAGTGAATGACTGTGCATAAATAAACCGTTGAAAAAGGTATATTTGAAGTAATTAAGATCTAAAGCTGAAAGAGAGAGAGAGCTAGATTATCAACTTGATACTGATGTATACGGGAAAGTAGGCTCGTATAGTTCTAGATGGAACTTTTTGTTCTTTTTTAAAAACTTTTACTAATTGTACTTTTGTACTAGTTGTACGACTACTAATTACAACTTTTTCCTAATCGTACTTCCCCAGACCACAACCTGTTAGCTGAGGCCTTAGGATTGCTTGCTGATCTAGGTTCTAGGACATTCGTGGTCGTCCAGCTGATTTAACATTAAAAAAAAATAATTCCTGTGTGTTTAGGGCTTGAAGTCCCCCCAAAAATGAGGGTTCGTTTGTTAAACAACAATTTAATAATTATGCGTAGTAGAAATGACGATTAATTTATTAAATAAGAATTTAATAATTATACGGAGTAGAATCTTCGACTTGATGACTGTTTTGTGAAGTTCTCTGCTTTTTCTATGGCGCAACAACAGTTCAAAACAAATTTTTTATTCTAGAGCAACATGTTCTAAGGGACCGTTCATAAATGATGTCACGCTTTTTCCCAATATATTTGACCCCTTCCCCCTCCTTTGTCACATGTCACGCTATGTTGTATAAGTCTGATGTCACACTTCTTGTTACCCCCTCCCCTTGTCAGACTTTGTCACAGTTTCAGGAACACCCCTCCCCCTCGAAGCGTGACATTATTTATGAATGATCCCTAATCAGGTTGCAGTTCACAGGACATCTCATTTCTCAACAAATGCTTGAAGAATAAAGTGAAACACCTTAGTACTTACCGGAGGAGATAAAGGTTTTATTAGGACGTATTTCCTGCTCTCCAAAGCGGGATTTAAAACTGTGAATGCCATTTTGCCGAAAAGATAGGGGGAGCTGAAGTCGACAGCTTGCATTCTTCTATTGCTGATGGAAAGAGTAGCAATGCTGAAAATTGTTTTCTAGAAAGAAGACGAAAGCATAACTCAACATATAACAACATTGCAAGTTCATCAGGATTATAGTTTTCAATATGACATTTTTTAAAGAAACACGTTTGTTAAAACCAGGTGAGCTGAAATGGACTGACGCTTTTAAAAATTTATAACAAGTACACGATCGAAATTACACAAAACAGCAAATACAAGTTATAAATTCTTCATCCCCAGGTTTAGGTTCAAATATTTTCCGACACATAGTGTTTCAAGTCCCTTCCTCAGTTTTTTTTAGCTTTGCTTTCCAACTTTGGATGACTTGATAAGTACAAATCAAAAATATGCATCCGCATAAGGGGTTGATATATATAACTTGACGTACTTCATGAAAATATAAACCTGTTTTGCCCATGCATATTTTGATGACTCGTATATGTTATCGGTAACGTATGAGGCGCCGGCATTGAATAGATTGCCGGTTCAGGCATTCTATGTAATACCGAAGTGTTGTACAGAGTGCCGGATTTCACACATTGCTGGTAACACATGCATCAAAAACGAAAACAACGCTAGACGATTTGCAGCATCATCTGTGGTAAAGTATTTAACAGAAATCATGAACTCTGGGGTTAAAGATGCCCTCTCTGAAGAATATGCTGTAGTTACTGTTTTTTGGGGCGTAACCATTTTCCTTTTATGTGTTTTCAAAACTGTTAGTCTACTTTAGGACACCCTTATGTGATACATTACTTATTGGAAAAAAATGGCAGTCTGCTACTAACGGCTCTCATGTGACATTTTAGCAGCCAGTGATTAACAACGAGATGAGATATGTTACCATAAAGCATGGAGAAGGTTTATTTCTCTTATTCTCTTTTCCCATTTTTTAAAATTCCTTGTACGCAGTACTGGACGTACTGTAATCGCAAAAAATGTCCGCCTAAATTTGCATTTAAATCACAAATTAATCAGTTTGGTCAGTTTTTTTCACTATGTTCATATGTATGTACATACGGATGGATGTATGCACGTGTGTATGGACGAATGAAATATCGATTTTGACCATCCCCGAGTCCGTTTTAAGGAGTTTTGTCGGGCGGTCTGTACCCTCCCATTCATATCTCGAATAGCTCAAAAACAGTTAGTCTTAGAAGGTTGAAATCTCATGCGTGGGAGCTGTAAAAGTTCTAGTTGTGCACCTTCCCATTCTAAAAGGGGTGTTTTATGCTATTTTGTGTCGATTGATTGCAAATTTTCAGTCGTTGCAAACCAAGATATTTACCCAAAAGCATTACTGAAACCAATAACATAGTTAAGTATATTGGCGTCCATTTGGCGAAAACTTACAAACATTTCGCCAAACTTAGTGCCAAAGTAGTGAAGCCAAATCGGGCGTTGGTTTGGCGACTTTCCCGTTGATCTTGTTTAACTATTAGAAAGGTACATTATATAATTAGTGCAGTACACTGAAGTCATGTCGTGCACACATCAGCTCGTTTAATAATAATAACTAAACCTGCACTTTTTCCTCCACTCTCGGGAAAAAAATAGCCGTGTAGAACAGGCTATTTCATTTTCAACAAATAAATGATCGCTGGAAAATAAAATAAATGTAAAATACACAACTAGTTCTCAGTTATGTAGCTGATTAAAAATTATGTATGCTAATTAGAACCAAATCATCACAAAATTTGGTGATCCACAATTAATATCAAGCGTTCGCTCATAACAATTCCTTCTACTGTCTGTCCATTTCGGGCATGAATGCATTTCGAACAAATGTGCTTCCCACCATTCCTTACAATTTAGCTACGGGAGTTGAAGGTTGATGATCCCTTGTATAAAATAGAGAGTCAGAAATGCCGCAATTCATGAAACAGAATGCTAAATTACCATTAGTAAAATATTTAGAAACGCTCCAAAATTGATACGTATTGATACACAATTGCTTTTTAAATCAATCAATTATTTTGCGTGTTGTGGACGTGTAAGTTATGTTGCACTGTTAAATAATTAAAAGACAAAAGTGTAGATTGCTCAGTTCATGACACTGTTCAAGCACCCGGTACATATACTTCTTAAACTCAAAAATTAGTATTAAAGTTTAAAAAAAACCAAAAACCAAAAAATTGCATTTATCGAAAAATTGAAATAATTGTAAAAAACCGTCCCTTTTCTCATTTTTTTTCGTTTTAAGTATTCTTTATAGAAGACTGCTAACAAGAAGTTTTAATCGTAATGAGTTTAAAACACACACACAAAATTTATCATCTAGCATAGACAGTAACAAAACTGCTTAGAGAAACAGACTGAGTTACTAATTATCGTTTGATATGCACATTGTTTAAATGAACATACTCCTGAAGTTATAAGTCCGATGAACCCAGTCCAAGTTCCATTAGGCAATCTTCTTCCAAATTCTCCGTCATCATTCTCAACTACTTTAACTCTGAAGTGAAAGAGAAACATGAATCAATACTTCAAGGAATCGGAATGCGTATTTAAGGGCCCTTCACACATGCGTTCTTAACCGCGCTCCAGACTGCTAGTCATTCGCCTACGCGTTCAAGAGTGTGCGTGTAAATGCAATTTTGGAGCGCGCACCAAGAAATGTTGCATTTTACATAAGCGTTCTTAATTGCGAATCAAATTGTTGTGACTGGACAATTCTGCAGCCTGTTGCATCTGCAGTAAAAACCTTTTGTTGGGGTTTTGAGTCTTAAATCTCAAAAATATATGTGTGTTATAATATGCCTGTTAGCGTAATTCAGCTCTCAATTAGTTTTCTTTAATGCATTACATTTAATTGTGTTAAGAATATTGGCTTGGCACGTGACGCGTTGTTGTCGTCTCTGAAATTCCATACGACACTCAGTCGAGGACTCCAATGAACGTTGCGTTCATTGCGTGGTTGGATGCTCTGCGATCAGTCGCGCGGCTAAGAACGTGCGTGTAAAAGGTTCTTTAGGAATGCTTGTTACATTCACTCAAGAAATTTCAAGAGAAGAAATAATGCATAATTCAAGTTCTTACTCCTCTTCCACGGCTATATTTTCTTGGTCGGTCCATAACCCCAAATATGAAAATACCACATGCTCCTAAAACATCGAAATTTTATTCACTTTCGCCCACAAAACTTGATTGTCCCCACTCAATTTTTCAAAACTGTATCGTCCACAATCATCCCCGAAAATCGCAGGAAGATTTTCTCAAAGTGTAGTCAAGTTGCCTTCTTTTTTAACCTTTGGGGCAGGGTACGATACAGTGTACTAATAACGTTGCTTGGATTTGCTACCAAGAGCCGATTTTGGATCTTCGATTAGTCACACGTATTTTTTGCTTTTGATGGTAGCAGGTAAAAATAATAACCATCGAAGGATGAGGACATCGGTAAGCACATCAGTAAAACTTTTAATTGCCAAATGAGACATTGTTCGTTTATTCTAACCAATGAAAAGCGACCCTACAATAACGTACACGCCTTGTCACTGGTGGTTTATAAATTAATTCGGGCGCTTTCTCAGTTTATGACTTAGTTATTTTGCTCAGGGTACAAGAGCTACAGGATCAAGTTTCGTCATAATTCAAGTTAACAGAAGAAAAACTAAAAAAAAAAGTCAATAAATAAGTAAATAAATAAAACAAAATAAAGTTTTTTGCAACAGAATATACAAACCTGAAATTAAGCTTTTCCTTCAGAGTATTGATGAGTTCAAACTCCAAGCCTTCCGCACTGCCATCTTCAAGTGGAGCATAAAATGGTTGCTCCTAAAATTGGAGATTGGATATTAATTGATGTATCATGCCTCTTCCGATTCAGTGACAACGTGAATGCATCTGCTCACAGTCCTTACTTTTATTTGACCATTTTTTGTGCCGATCGCATATCCGTCAGCTGTTTTAAGTTGCATTTTCAACACACACAAAACACAAAATGGAAAAATATGTTTAAAATCATTTTACACAGACACATACATAAAAAACAAACTAAATAAAAATAAATATAAAAAGCAAAAATAAATTTAAAAAAATGGTTGGAAAAATATGTTTCAAATCATTTTACACAGACACATACATAAAAAATAAACTAAATAAAAATAAATATAAAAAGCAAAAATAAATTTAACAAGAAGTTCCGTCTAGAACTATACGAGCCTACTTTCCCGTATACACCAAATTCAAATTTATAATCTAGCTATCTCTTCCTCTCTCTTTCTTATTTATCTTCAGTTCTAATTATTGAAAATATACCTTTTTCAACGGATAATACATATTCATTCACTCACTCATTCATTCTTTCATTTATTCAGCCATGCATTTATTCATTCATTCGTTACCTCATTCAAGTGTTTATTCATTCATTTACGCATTCATGTATTTATTCACTCATTTATTTATATTTTCATTTATTTAATAATTTATTCATTCATTCTTTTCCTCATTCATTTATTCATTGATTTATTCTTTCACTCTTTCATTTATTCATTCATTCATTATTTCACTCATTGAGTCACTGAGAAATATCCTTGAAAATCCCGATCAAAAAATTTCATAGCAAAATAGGCTCGTAAGTTCTGGATAAACTTTCTATTTATACATGTTCTACGTTATAAGAGCTTTCCGATAAAGTTTGTTCCAAGCAAATCGGTCCGTTAGATCAGGATTTATATAGGGTTGAAATTTCCCCGTAAGCTCTGTGTTAATTTTTTGAACTGTTCAAAAATGAACAAAAGCTGTTCAAATCAATATTTCACGCCGAGAACTCCTTTCAATAAGCTTGCAATAGGAACTTGGCTCTTGTGCCCAGAGTTTACAGAATTTGCTTCAATTTTGTCCATAGGCGCTAATGTTAAAATTTTTTGAACTGTTCAAAATTGAACAAAAAATTGTTCAAATCAAAAAGTAAAATATAGAAATGAGATGTCCTCGCCGAGATCTTTAGAATGCAAAAAGAATTTTTCCAATCGGACAATTCGTTCAAAATTTATTAGGGGGGGACAGACCGACAGACAGACCGACCGACAGACACACTTTTTCCCCATCTCAATACCCTACTTTCAAATTTTTTATTTTACAATCTTTATTTAATTACTTCACTTATTTTTGACTTTTCTTGATTTTTAACGATATTTTCACGATACATTAAGCCTTCTTTCATGCTTTATTATTATTTTTTTTTACTTTTACGGGAAAGTAGGCTAAAAACGGTTGGAAAAATATGTTTGAAATCATTTTACACAGACACATACATAAAAAATAAACTAAATAAAAATAAATATAAAAAGCAAAAATAAATTTTAAAAATGGTTGGAAAAATATGTTTCAAATAATTTTACACAGACATATATATAAAAAATAAACTAGTTAGAAATAAATAAAAAATGAAAAAATAAATTTAAAAAAGTGGTTGGAAAAATATATTTTGTCCAATTTACATTTAATAAGGAAACTGTGTAGAGGCCGTTCTTAAAATCTTCAATGAGTCGATCTGGAGCATGTAAGTCTGGAAACGATGTCGAGGATGACCATTCGCCTAGATACTCGTCGAGAACGCAGCTGCCATCTTTAGTCAGGGAAAGGGGCCAATAAGAGACAGACTCCTGTTAGAGCTGCCCTAATAGAAAACAATAAATAACTATGAAGAGAAAAATAGAAAAACTTAAAGAGCAAAAGTCAATGAATATGTCAAGTGATATTTTTATGAAATTTAGGTTTTTCCGAGGAAACTTTGCAGTTCTACCATCATCCTAAGGGATCATTCATAAATGATGTCCCGCTTCGAGGGGGGGGGGGGGAGGGGGCTCGTGTAATTGTGGCAAAGTGTGACAAGGGAAGGGGTAACAAGTGTGACATGCATTATGTAACATAGCGTATTATGTGACAAAGGGGGGGGGGGAGAGGGGTCCGATGGAGTGTGTCATATTAAGACAAAGAGAGGGAGGGAGTGAAATATATGGGAGAAAAGCGTGAAATCATTTATGAACGACCCCTAAGCAATCTATCTGGCAGAGTGCCAAGGAGGATCCATTCATATTTAAGGGAAGAACTGATGGTATACGAAATGTGCAGTTTTTGTTCTCATTCTAGCTCGCTAAGAATACTTGATTTCTTCCGGACTGATGCTATATGCCAGTTTATAAATTTAGTTGCTTTCAACATGGAGTGGAGCAAACATTCCGATTCGCGTATTAAATAAACGCACCTGCAAGACAAACTTCCCCAAAAACTCGAATGGATTCGTTCTTTTCTGCCATGCGGTCTAAATATCAAAAGTCCGTGGTCGTACTTTAATCGTATTTAATAATTCCCTTTTTCATTGGTTCAACAAGAAAGGTAGCTTTAAGTGGCACTGGCCCGACAAGATAAATTTAGTTTAGTTTAAAGAAACTGAGTTGAAAAGAATCACAGGAGGAGGCAACGACGGAATAAAAAATTAAGAACCTACACTAAGAAGCTATTTCTGTTAAAATTATAACATTGTACAAGAAAGTTTTTATTTGTGATATACAGAGAGCTTCCAAATACGTATTAAGTTGGCAATTTACATATTTTTTCAAAACATGTTAACTCTTTCTAAGGCGGTGGGAAATATGCTTCCCACCGCCTTAAATTCATCAAATTATAGATGTTTATAGTAAGCTATTTTACCTTTTCTGATTGGCAGAATCTTGCAAAGCCTCCGGGAAATATATTTACCACCACATGCATCAATATTCAAATTTTATAACTACCTCCCCTCAAAGGGGGGTGAAGGGTGGAAAAATCATGCTAATCTTATTCACTGTTCTATATGAATTTCTTTTTTGAAACAAAACAAAATCTGAAAAATATTTTAACATACAGATACTACAAAAAAAAGGCCCTTTAAAGGGTAAATTAAGTTAAAAAAATACAATTTGACATGCCGGATAACCGCATACTTCGCGCAGTGGCCGGATCGGATACGGATTTTTGCAAACCTGTCGGATGCCGATATCAGCTGCCTTCTCGGAGGAACTGACGCCGTCAGAAGAAAAATTTTCCTGACCTATTTGTAGTTGTCGTAGACTTTTCATTACTTTCGTGACCAATTTCCAAATTCGTGACTTTTACGGGACTTTCGTGACACCAGGACTGTGCGCGAAAATGAAGCACACTAAAGGTCATCGAGTATTGATTGTCGATTTTATAAAGCGCGTACTAAAGGTTAGCAAACATCGGTTTTATGAAATTATATTCCGAGACATGCTCAAGAGGGTTACCAGGATGATCGTGGCACCCCCATTACCTCATAAAAACCATTGTTAATACGAAACCGCTAAAAATTTTGCGCTTCAGATTTACCACTTCTATAACCCAGATGCCTTGGAAATGATTCTTTACATTTAATTCTTTAAACTTTTCATAGGGGAGCAACAGGAAACCTACTTTTCTGGATGGAAACCTTCTTTTCCCCTAGACCCAATGGTGTAGACTGTAGAGGTACCTCAAATGCCAAAGCTCGGAGCGAGCTTATGACCATATTAATATCTAGTAAACAACGGTTTTAGGAAATAATATTCTGAGACGTGCACACGAGGACAATGGAGGGTTGGTGTGTGGTACACCCATTAACTCATAAAAACAATTGCTCACACAAAAGCGGTAAAAATTTTCCGTTTTAGATTTACCAGTTCCATACCTCTCATGTATTTAAAATGCTTCTTTGCGTACGATTCTTCAAATTTTTCCGTGGAGGAGCAACAAAACCTCTCATTTTCTAGATTTTATTCAAAATTCAATATCCTTTGGTACCGTGGTACCCCAACTGATAAAGCTTTGTGCACATCTGCCATCATGTTAAACCTAGTAAAACATCTTTTACAGTTCTACGATAGACCAAAGCGATCTGCCTGGCAGAGTACCAAGAAGAATCCGTTTAGGTTCAATGGAGAAACTGCTTGTATAAGAAGTGTGCCGTTTTCGCTCTATTTCGTTTAGCCTACTTTATTTCTTCCCAACTGATGTTATATGCAAGTTTATAAATTTAGTTGCTTTCAACAAACGAAGAAGCGGGCATTCTGATTGGCGTACTAAATAAACGCACCTGCAAAATGAACTTCCTTAAAATTTCGAATGGATTCGCTCTTTTCTGCCAAGCGCAGAAGCGCCCGTGGTCGAGCTGTACGGATGTACACTGAAATCTTGTGAGCAGGGCCTTATTTACCATTAAGCCAGTGAGGCCCGGGCCTAGGGCCCCACTTTGAGGGGGCTCCCTAATTTTGGTTATTATTATTATTTTTCTTGTAATTTAAATTTTTTTAGAAAAATATTTAAAAATAGAATCTTTCGAAAACAAACTGTTAGTGTTCTGTTGCTTCACAGAAAATGTGTATTAGTAAATTATTTTAAAACCACCGGGAATTTTCACTTTGGGGGCCCCAAAATTTTGGTCTGACAATTTGAAATTTGAAAAGCAAAATCGATTTTGCACTTTGCCCCAGATTTGCCAAACATTTTGTAATTTAAAAACAAACTCATTTTGTACGTTGGGAGCTCCCAAATGTTAGTTTGACTCTAACATTTGAAAAACAAAGTAGTTCTTGTTCTTTGGGGGGGGAGGGCAAATTTTGGTTTTAAAATAGCAAGTTTTACAAACACATACTGAATGTTATGTTTAAAAAAATTTTTGCTGCCTGAGGGGCCCCGAAAACATGAGTTGTGCCTATAGTGATTCAAAATGTAAATCCTGCCCTGCTTGTGAGTGAAGCTTTAAGAACGTGGCGAAGGCTAGAGTTCGAATTTCCACTTAAGTCTTTTAAGGGAGACTTCACAAAACATAATATTGACTAATTAGCAAAAATTTTACTTAAATGTGAAGGTAAATTAAAAATTCATTCTTACTTGCTCGTTCTTTTGTTTTACAAAAATGGTTCTCCAACACACTGTAGAGGATTCATAGCGATGCAAAAGTTCTATATTGATTTCAAACAAATCGAAGAATATCCATCGGTAGAAACAGGGATTCACAAGGGTGTCCCTAATTTTATGCAACTGTAAAAAAATAAAACAATGTCAAAAAGAAACAAAACGTAAGCGGTGTCTAGAAAAATTGTTACTTGTATCTAAAGTCATGAAAGGAGAGGCAATATGGAAATCAGCTTTGTTTTTGACTTACTACTTCCAGAAAGTACAAAAATTATATTGTCCTGTATAGTAATTAGTAGCTTTATATGTTAAGCCATACAAATGAATTTCAAATTTGCTTCCCTCGAACAACCAAATGAGCATCTTCCAGTTTCATGAAAAAAGAAAAAGTTGTGTTTCTGTTTTTCGGTGTGGGTATCCCCTGAATGTTTTTACTTATTTATTATTCAGTTTTTTAACAAGGAAAAAAATATAAAAGAACCATAATAATATATTAATAAGATTAACTGAGTGGTGATTAGATGAATTTCGTTGATAACGGAACAAAAATAATAATTCTGACTTACCTTTTCAAAGTGAACAATTTTTTGGGAAAAAAAATGAATTTTTCATTACGAATATGGTAACTGAACCAACCACCTGTACTGCACACTAGCGATTCCTAGCTACAGATCGAGACAGATGCTGATAACATATTGTTAACTTCCGCCAATATATTAAAGGATTCCATAATACCCGCAGGGTTTCATATTTAACACCACTTCTTCAAATATTAAAATATTTGACAAGAGATAACAAAGATTATTTTTCTGTTTTGAGAAACCAAAGACAGCCGAATCTCCGAAATATATTTTTCAAAAAGTTACTCGCTGGAATGCACTTGTTATCAGTAATAATTTTCATCCTTACGTTGGAAACTTAAGACCAGTAGGAAAAAGAGAAACAATCAGGTTCACACAAATTGAAATGAAAGGTTCTTATCAATGGCAGGGGTCGATTCAGTCTTTTTTAACAGGGTCTGTTTCTGTGAATTTTAAACAGCTTTTTGTGAAAAATCAAATAATTTTGTAAAAATTGAAAATTTAAACATAAGTGAGGAAAAATTTTAATATTATTTGCCGCTTTTATAACAAAGTACCTGGCTTTATTTCTCTCTCCTTTTTATATTTTTTATCTTTTTTGTAAGAAGCTACTTATTTAAATAAATTTGCACGACAAAATATTAACTAAATATAAATTTTTATCCCAGTCGTTAAAGCCCTTCCCGAAATACCCGAGATATAGAAACACTGAAAGCATATCAGGAATCAGGATCAGCCACTGTTTTGAGTTGGTCTGTTCCGACTTCTAATTTCTTACTTCGGTTCCGCTCTGAGTAATTTTAATAGCTTTTAATATCTTTTTTTTTTTTTTCATTAATTGTTATATATTTTTTCTTTGATAAAAAACTTAAAAAGTTAAAAAAATGAATCGGAGCAGTGTAGCACAACAAACTTCTTTTCACCGGCTCCGTTCCAGTTTGGAGGGAAATCTCGTTACGTCACTGCTCTGCGCCTTGCGAATATAGGGATCTAATCTAGGGTACTTCTCGGTTACACCCTACTCTGGCGACAGTTTCAGAAATGTCGCCAACATACTCGTATTATTTAAATCTAAAAAAATCTCGTGCGATTTAAATTTAATAACATTGTTTTGTTTCGCGAGGAAAAGAAGGTAGGACGTATAACCGATAAGTACTCTGTCTAGGTTATGGTGTTCAACTAGGAACTGATATGTATAGTTCCTAGATAAAGTAGCACACATGGTGTAATCATCTATTTCACTATAACGACTTTTACTTTTATCATTCTACTACTTTGACTTGTCACAATTTGTCTTGAGCTACTACACAGAAATTCTGATACATCAAAATTACGCAATAGCATTATTATTTACGCATTTATTATTTTATTAGGGCATTTCTTTCCTAACGGTTTCTTTGGCAAGTGAACAATTTATATCGACAAATTTCAATCATCAAGCGATAAATTGAAACTTAAGTGTTGCTAATCAATAGATTGCAATCAAAATAATACATATATAGCAAATATTTGTTCATTGTTACAAGTAACTCCATTACATTATTAAAAAAAACGTGTTTTTTCTGCAAAATCTCGTTTTTGGGGGAAATACAACTATATGAGTAAACTAAAAAAACAAAACCTGACCTAAATACAAAATTTGATCCAAATCGTTAGAGTCGTTTTCGAGAACTCAAAATATATAAATATATAGTACCTGGGTGACCGAGCTTTGCTCGGCGGTATTTTTTTTTCGAAGAAGATACTTATTTAGATAAATCTGAAAAGTTAAAGTGTTTTATAATTATAAATTTTCATGCCGATTATTTGAGCTGTTGACCTTGAGATGCGTGTACTGTCATGGCAAAAAAAAACGTCTTTAGGACCGGTTGGCAAATTAATTTTGATTGGTGACGAAAGATCCCGCGAAAAAAGTGATACGTCCAGAACTTACCAAATATATAACAAACTAAAGTTCCACACATCAAACACAAAACAATTGCAATTGTAACCAACAATTTCCCCCCCAACCAAAAATGTCGCTAGCGGGCTCCTACACTAAAGTTCTACCCAAGAAGTGAATATATAGGTACATGCATATGTACTTCCTTGCCAGATTGTTCACCATAAGGGTTCTTCATCATGTTTTTACTTAAACTTGTCACAATAAGTCTTACGCCATTTCATAGACCTTCTGATACATTCAAATTACGCGCAGGATTACTAAAGCTTTAATGACTTCCTTGGGCATTTTAAATTTCACAAATGGTAGCAACAACAAATTTCAATCAACAAAAGGTAAATTAAAAATAAGTGTTGCCACTCAGTGTATTACTATCTCAAATGAAATAAAATATCCATAGCGTATGATGTTTGCTCATTGTTACAAGTACCTCCATTGCGTTATTAAAAAAATGGGTTTTGTGAGTAGATTCGCGTTTTTTCGGGAAAAACAACTACATAGGTGATCCTAAAAAACAAAACCTGACCTAAATACAATATTTGGTCCAAATCGTTAGAGCTGTTTTCGAGAACTCAATATATATAATATGTATCTAGGGATGCGGGAGCGTCCCGCCCGCCAAGAAAACCAAACGATCAACCAACGAAGAAAAGCAAAAAATAATGGCAAAAGCGACTAAGGACTGTTTACATGGCAGAACAAGTTGGGGTTTTCACACCCTTGAATCTCAGCCCCATGAAGGTCCCTGGGGTTTATTTTTTACATAATGTCGAGTGGCCCCTGACGACGTATGCCAAAGTTCAATCTCCGGGACCATCAGGGGCCTGAGTAATAAAAGTTAGAAAATCGCTATTTTAAAAATTCTTCGTGTTGTCGTTGTTGTTCTTTGACAAGGGCTACAGCCCAGACGAGGAAACGGATCGAGCTGAAATTTCTCACACACATTCCTCATGCACCAAGGGTGTGCCTTTTGTGTTATTTGCCCTTCCGCCCCCTCCTCCCTCAACTTAACTCCCAAAAATGTGATTTTTACCCCCCGTATCTCAGCCCCATGAGGTTATGTGGTGGTGATTTTTTGCATAAATATTCTCGGGGGATCCCTGAGTACGTATACCAAAATTTAACCTCCGGGGGCATCAGGGGTCAGAGTAATTAAAGTTTGAAAATCACCATTTTTCAGATTTTTTCTGTTATCCATGCTCAAAAAGTCGGTTTTCACGGCTACAAAAAAGCGTCGAGAAAAATTTCGCCAAATATTAAAAATTTGTTCAAGTGCACAAACATATGCATATACAAAAAAAACAATAATTTAAATCGCCAAATTGGCGAAACCTTCTTGGCCCTTTTTGGTCGCCACTAAATGGACCAGTAGTTCTCCCCATAGTTCTCATATTTATGCCAAATAGTGGCTGGGAACGAAAAAAAAAAATCTATTTTGAAGGAATTTGAAATTTATTGACTTGCCAAGTCGCTTAAAAGAAAAGAATTATTAAAAGCAGGATGAAAAAAATAAAAATCGTCTACTCCTCAAAATGCTAAAAACATTGCAAACAGATTTTTCTTTATCAGCAACGTGTATGCAGAATGGCAACGATACGAAAGAAATCAAAAATAAAATAGCGCTTTCATCAATCGTCTGCGAAAAGAAATTAAAAGCTAATTACCGAGAAAAAATAATTTCAAATTGCAGAGAAAAACGGACATAACTTCCGTTCTATATAAGGCAGAAGCTTGAAACAAACTCCATCTTATGCAGAAAAATAAAACCTTTCGATTGGTGTAAACATTTTGAAGATGCGAGGATTTTTTCACCTCCAAGTCGTCAAAAGAGTGGTAATTGCGTTTTTAATTAATATCTCCGTTAATTAAAGCCCCACCTGAATGAGACCGGGCGATACGTCTTCCCCGGAAAATTCCGAATCCGATGATGCCTGTCTCGACATCGTACCACCAGCCTCAAATTCCCCCAAAAATGTGATTTCACCCACTGGGGGTATCTCGCGTTGATTTTTATAGTTTTTAGCTACATACATTAATTTAAGTTATTTTGTATCTGAAAAAATATAATTAAAAAAAAAATATTTGAAATATCATTCATTTTAAGAAATGCATTTTAATTTTTTAAATATTTCTTTTTTTTTTCACACATACGCTAATAATGTAAACATAAGTCAATAGCAGAAAATCTTTTTCTTTTTAATTATACACTTAAAACATGTTGCAAAAAATAATACAAACAAAAAAATAATGAAAAAATAACTGAATAAAAAAAACATTAATATCGTTGTGAAGTCAAATTTAAGAAGTCTCGGTGGTCGCGTGGTTCCGCTTGCACGTTTCCGAGCCTCAACTTGCTAGATCGAAAACCGCCGGGTATAGATTTGCAATACTTTAAAAATTTTCCAATCATCTAACTCTGGAATATTCTATAAGATTATTCATTTAATTTGCATGTTCTTTGCAAATAGTTTCCTTGTGTTTGCTTGTAATCTCTCTCTTCAAGATGAGCGGGGGAGTTCAACTCTACTCGAAGTTACCTAAATTATAAGTAAAAGAGTCGATGCAAAAAGATGTGATATCTCCTCAAAAACAACCCTGTTGTAAAAATTTGCCCGCCAAAAAAACCTAAAACTCTTATCCGCAAAAAGAACCCTTTCATGCAAAACCCTCGGCCGTAAAAAGTTATGATATCAAATTTGCCCGCCATGTATCTTCCTCTTCCTCACCAAATAAATAACCATCGTCCGTGAAGAGTATTTATACCTATTTGGCCTGACAAAATTGCATCCTCCGTATTTTCCCCCCTTTCATCACACCTACTTTCACTAGAATCTCCCTCACCGCCACCTCCTTACGGCGGTGAGGCTAAAATCCTCCGTTTTTATCACTTTGGATAGATCCTGGAAAAAATTGTCTATGCTGTTTGGCGGGAAGCTTTTAGCTCACCAAGCAACCACCTCTCTTTATAGAGCTTCCCGCCAAGCAGCATTGAAAAAATTTTCCAGGATCTATCCAAACTGATAAGGAGGTGGCGGTGAGGGAGATTCTAGTGAAAGTAGGTGTGATGAAAGGGGGGAAAATACGGAGGACGCTAGTTTGTCAGGCCAAATAGGTATAAATACTCTTCACGGACGATGGTTATTTATTTGGTGAGGAAGAGGAAGATACATGGCGGGCAAATTTGATATCATAACTTTTTACGGCAGAGGGTTTTGCATGGAAGGGCTCTTTTTGCGGATAAGAGTTTTAGGTTTTCTTGGCGGGCAAATTTTTACAACAGGGTTGTTTTTGAGGAGATATAAATATACAAGAATTGCTCGTTTAAATATTATATGGTGTGAAAAATACGATTTGGATACTTGGAATTTTGAGAAAGGTCCATTTTGATTGATTTGAATTTTGTAAAGGGTACGAAAACGGACCCAAACTCTCTTTGGCGTGACTCCTGAATGGACAACACTTACTGAATTTTTACACGTGGTCTGAACCAAAAATTGTTTTGTTGTATTGGGAAACTAAAAGAAGCGGATTCACTGAAATATTGATAGAGTAATAATAATGTTGTTGAAATTTAATTATTATTTTCCCACAAAATAAATTACAATCGAGGATTGTTTTTGTTCACAAAACAAACGACTAAAAACTTCATGACTACAAAACAATCCAGTATTACGGATTATTTTCAACCAAAATGACAGGATTCGTAATTAAATGTGTTAAAGTGGTATGTATAATAATTTTCTTTTCGAAAATATAGATATTATACTTTTCGAAAGACTCATCTTTACTACCTTTAGTTTTTTCTACTTGATTTTTGCTTTCTATGTCTTTCCCGTACTTTACGTTTTCCCATATTTTGCGTCTTTTTAATCCAGTCTCTTGGGAAACGCAAAAGCGGGGTTTTACTGTGCAACATTCGACATGTCACATAAAATGGTTTAGTGCCAATTCAGTCATTCCCAACTGAGTCGGTAGGGCGAAATTGCCCCATTTCAGTCGGTGAGGTTATAATGGGTCTTGGGTATTCCCATTTGAGTCGGTTCGATTTCAGGTTACCAGAATTGGCTATATAGCGCTCATACTTGCCATGAAAACTCTTCTTTAGAAAAAAAATTGAAATAGTACATGTAGTCATGATAAATGTTGTCGTGATGAAGTTAATGGTTGCTAAATCGATTCAAAGATGATAAAACATGATGAAAAATGTAAGAAATATTTTTTTTTCATTCCTAGGAACATTCAGAAAGTTTCTCAGGAAACCAAATCTAATCTTACTAGCAATACTGATAACGAAAAGATTGCTAAGTGCAGTTATACTTTCTTAATACGAATTCGGTTTATGCGAAACCACGGCTAAAACGAACAATTTGTGTATTAAGTTTGGTTTACTATTTAATTACACTACATATCTCACGCATACTACAAAGGTTAAAATACAAATTTCGGCTGAGACGAACAAGATTTCTGGAAACGCAATAAACCAACCAGATTTTGAAAAAATGAATAATTAAAATAAAATAAAGGCTTTTGGTTAACGCGGCTAAGATCCTACTATAACATATACCTTGAAGTTACATAAGGACGTTACATTTAAGATTATTTAACTTTGTAACACACACATGAATATATTGATAAAAAATGTTTCTTTAACACTAAACCTACCTAGTACCGGTCAAATTGACGGTTTTCAAACTTTTATAGGACACACTTTAAAAACTATAATACTGTTATCGAACAATATGACAATTCTTAGAATATGCATATAATATTTTTTTCGCGCTGTACTTCTAGTTATTTTTTCTCTTTTCCAAGAAAAATGTAATTTTTTAATTTAATTTTTTAATTACCTATCTATTTGACGGAGCGCGGTAGGAATGGGTATACAATAACTGTCGGTAGGTTTAGTGTTAATGCGAGTCAACGCAATTTCAACCAAAAAAACATTTATTCAAAATTTTATTTGCATTTTTAGTCAATATGCTTTAGATTGTAAACTATTAATGAAGCGTAAACCGCAAATAGATGCAAAAAAGTTGCTGCACAATTGCAGAAAAAAACTATTATTATGCCTAACACGTGGTATCGAAGAAATATAAAAAAAATAGGCTAAAAGTATAAAGTTTCAAAAATTTCGTGTAATAACTCATTCTGCAATGGCGATTCTGCCCCTCAGTGTTCTGGCGCCAGTTATACAAACTGCGTCAAGTCAGAACCACCGACTCAAATGGGAATACAAAGCTATCTTTAACTCCCCACCAACTGAATTGGGACAAAATTCCTGCACCGACTCAGTTGGGAACGACTGAAATGAGACATCACCCATAAAATGAGCTAATGGCCATTTTGTAACATTGCAGAGGTGGACCAATCATGGAGTTGATATTGATTTTAATCTCTGGGAATGAATATCAAGAACTTCTGCATAAGAATGCATTGAATATCGTATACCTTCAACATAAGATTAATGAATGTTGTACAACTTCGTATTGAATATCGTATACCTTCAACATAAGATTATTGAATGTTGTATAACTTCGCATTGAATATCGTATACCTTCAACATAAGATTAATGAATGTTGTATAACTTCACATTATAATCCACACTATCTTTCTTCAGAAGGGTTTACAGAAAACATGCAACATGGTGTGTTATACTTTTACTTACGTGATTTAAGAAAATATTAGTACTTTTGGCATCTAAGAAAAACACGATCGTGCTCTGCCGACCACTGGATACAACATGAATAAAATTCAAAAATTGCAGATCATCAGCTCGCTCGTAGAGTTCCTTCCATTCGAAGACTGAAGCAAACACATCGTTTTGATACAAAAGCAGCACAAAATCGTCCACGCGAACACCTGTGAATGGTTTGAAAAGCAAAAGTGAAAACCGAAGAGCTCAAAAACATATACACAACGAATTTTTGTTGAAATTCTTCATTACTTTTTGAAGCATAGCAGTCAAAGTTAGTCAGAAGGAACGTTCGATTGCTCCACCTCCATTGGAGCAAATGGCAAAAAAAAAAAAAAAATCGGTACCACTTCCAAACAGGTGTGTAACCGAATTTCCCTTTATTTCGTTCATTGCGCCTTGAGTTATAGCGCTCACAAAAAGTAAAGAGCGGGTGGTGTCAAATGCGTTCAACACTCGTTTACATTAAGGTTCCCTTGCCTAAAAATTTTTGCTTGGATTCTTCTATTACTTCTTGAGATATAGCAGTTATGCTAATCGAGAAAAACGTTCGATTGCTCCGTCCTCTTTAACCTCTTAACGCATTTTCCCGTGTCTCACACGAACGATCTTGTAATTTGCTTTAATATGATTTTAAAATAGTGGAACTCAACTTAAACATGCAATTAAATCATTTACACTTTGTTTGTGTAATAATATTTTTTATAACTTTTATACCAGCCCCCACAAAAATAACTTTATACTGTATCTATACATTCATTTACTGTCAAAAAAACTCGATCATTTTTTACCAATTTTTTCGTGCTTTAAGGGGATAAAGGGATTCACTCCAAAAACTAATCAGTACCCCTTTCCATTAGGATCCATGTGTGTGCTAAATTTCATTCGATTCTATAGATTACGTTTCGAGTTACAGTACTCTCCCCCCCCCCCCAAAAAAAAAAGACTTCATACAGACAGACATTTTCCAAAAAACCCTTTGAAATCCGAAAATTTTCACGAATCCAATGCTTTTTTTAGACAGATTAGGCATAGATAAAAGTAAAAAAAAAGCAAAAAATCATAGCAAATCAAAATTTTTCAATATCAAGTCATTTCAATCAATATCATTTTTTCCCCGGATTGCTTCAAAGAGAGTAAAATGCTACACGAGATGAAATTTGGTCGACGTTCTGTCCACAATTTATTCATTGCACATTTGCCATGCTTGACTACTAAATACATGAGCTAATAATTTCATTGAAAAAAGGAGCAAATAGATTTAAATTGGATATTGCAAGGTAAATGACCCGGTAGTGGACACAGTTAAGAACATTTTCGTACTCTTTTACGTGGAAATTTTTTTTCAAGGGACTTACATCAATATTTGCACATTTAGATCAATCGCCCCCCAACTATTTCTCTAAAAATTAATTTCCTATAAAATGTCATTTGATGAAAAATTAGGATTTTTACGTCAAATTTACTAAATGCTTCATTTGTATTTATAGTGGACATTTATAAGACACGTTTTTGCATTAGTAGTGGATAGAAATGAATATCATCTATTTTATGCTGTTAACTTGGAGAAATAATTTTAAAAATGACTAAGGGACCATTCATAAATGAGGTCACGCTTTTTTCCCATATATTTTCCCCAAATCCCTAACCTTTTTATGGATCTCCTTTAGTAAAGAGCAGCAAATGTGACCGTTGTGGAGGCAGCTATTACATGTTATGATCCATGTACTTGTGTAGATGCTCCACGCCAACTTTAGTTCTATTAACCAGCACTAGGAATCGTTTGCTATAGGTTCTGATAATTTCATTCAAGTTTAATGTTACATTCGCTTATTTTAGGAGCTTAAAGATCTAAGTGTCCACTACTAGAGCAGTGTTCGTGCATATACATATGTAGTAGCGTAGTGCATAGTATCGAATCGGCACATAGTAAAGGCATACTAGAGGAGGAAAACTATCGATAGTACTATCGAATACCATCGATTGCTCTCGTGATCATCGATAGTTTTTTTTTTTTCAAACAATCAATAGTATGCGATAGTTGTCTGTTGGCAAAACTGGAGTTTTTCTTATTTAAATTCATTTTCTTTTATAGAATTTGTGGTAAGTATGCTTATTTACTGTAAGTTTAATATTTTTAAGTGCTAATACTTTTCTCTTTTTTTCTTCTTTCTAATCATTAAAATAATCGTCTTTTTTCACTGGAATATCAAGTTCAATACTTTCGATATCTTAAATGTCCTCAAATTATCTCATTTAAATTAAATAATGTACAACAAAAATAGTTTTTATCCATTTTTTATAAATAAACTTTAATTTTTATTCCTAAACAGAAAAATTCAATATTTTAACTCCCTATGGATAATTTTGTTGGAAATATATTCATCTTATTGTTTCCTGGGAGATTCGTGAACTCAGTTTTATCCTTATAAAAGTTACAACTTTTTAAAATGTAGCATAGGCATATTTTAATATAACCACTCACTATATTTTTATTTAAATATAACCACTCACCGGGAAATAAATTAAACATCATAAGTTTAATCAAGTTTTTTATTTCTTCCCTCCCCCCCTCTAGTACATACTTGGTGTTTTTTTTTTTTTACATAATGGATTTTTCTTTCACATATATGTTCAGTTTGTTTTTTATTAATTTAGGGGTAAATACGTTCATTTTCGATTTATTTGACATTTTAGTTTTTTGAAGGTTTCTATTTAATGTATTTATTTTTCAGAATTACTTGATGTTTTTCTATATATTTTTTTTTTTTTTTTTTGAGTTTTTAAATATATATTCAACTTTTTCTTTCAAAATTAATGTTAAGTGCATTTATTTTCGATTTTAACCATGCTTTTACCCTTTTAAACACCTTCAGTTTAAGGTTGAAAAGTTAAAATATTATAAGGACGTGCTAATGCGATGCGAAGGCTATCTTACTCACATCGCATGCACTCATATATGTAAGCAATAACGTCAAATTGCGTACTATCGAAAACTATCGACATTTAAGGATAGTTTAAACTTAAAATTTGATAACTATCGATGGCACTGACTATTCAACACTGTTCCCTCTCATGTGGAATAGGAGGGACTTATTTAAAACCACTTTTGGCTGAAGATACGAAGCACGGCAATTTTTACATACATATATATATAGAGAGAGAGTATATTATAAATTCAACTCGTAAGCAAAGAGTGAATCTCCGCTAATATTAAAGCAGCTAGTATGTTAGTTTGTCTCTCTGTGTCCGGCGTAGGGCCAAGATCGTTAAGCGGATATCCGTGAAATTTGGCACAAAATTAGTTTGGAACACTGGGGGTGAGCACCTCGAAGAGTTTTTTCTGAAATTCGAATTTGTTCTTTTTTAATTCCAATTTATAGTCGAAAATTGCATAAAATTCTCCTTTTCTATCGGAAGAAGTTATCGCATCCTTTCGAGCTTGATAAAAAGCCTGGAAAAAACTCCTAGAAAGTGTTGACCGGAAAAAACTGTCCTAGAAAGTGTTTTTTGTGCTAAAATTCGAAGCCTCTAAATTAGCTAGAAAGGAAGTTATAACCGTTTCTCTCTGTAGTTCGAAATTATTTTTTCCCGACAATTTTTATTTTCTCCAGACGATTGATAAAGCGCTTTCTTTTCACTTTATTTGAATTGTTGCCACGCCGATTTTCAATTCATCTTTTTAATTTTTTTGGCTTATGATTATTTTTTTAAATGGAGTAAAATTTATTTCTTGCGGTTTTTAGAATTTTGAGAAGCAGCCGATTTTAAATTATTTAATATTTTTGTGCTTCGATTCTTCTGTTAAACGAATTGAAATTTGTTTCCTGTGGCTTACAGGGCGAACGATAGCTTTATTTTGATTTCTTTATTTTGACATGTATTTGACGGGACCATCTCCACACTGCGCAGGGATTTTTAAAGAAATGTTATCCTTCATAGCGATTTTTGTTATTCAAACTTATTATTAATATTTATATTTTTATTTATTTTATTTTTCTCTCTCTAGTGAATTAGCACACTTGCTATTTGCCTATTTGAGCTCAGATGAAAGGTTTTTCCGCTTTCAAAGTTTTGCTTACTGCTGTTAAATCCTGCAGCGCCGCAAAATTTCGTCTTTCTGTTTGCTGTCAATGAATAATAGATAAAAATTAATTATAATAAAAAATTATTAATGTAAAGTATTTTAACGCATTATAATCGTCCTTTTCGTGTGAGTACCTGAACTAAGCAAACAAAATGCGATTTCTCTTGAATATTTTCCTTTTCGTTTCGTTTTCCTTCTTTCTTTTTTCCCTTTTTACTGTCTGTTTTGTAAAACAAAATTGCTTAAATGCGTAAGATCGCTGGTTGATTGCCATGGGCGGCTAATTTGTAATTATGTGGAATGCTATACATTAAAAAAAAACATAATTTACACTTAAAAGAGTTAACGCTGAATAAATAATGGCGAATCGACCTGGTCTTTTCACTTTTTAACGCGGGCATAGCCGTGCGGGTACCCCCGCTAGTAAATAATAAAATACTAGCGGTTTCCGCACGGTGATGCCCAAGCTGAGTTTATAAAATGACGTCTGTAGGTTGTACAATTTGGAGCAGCACACTTTAGTCACTGGTCTTTTTTTAATTAACCCTTTGGGTTTATTTGACTAGTGAGACTCGTCATCTGCTTACTTGAGCGAAGTTATGGTTAGACGAGTCTGACTCGTCACCTGATTTTAAGAAACAAGCGTTGATGTTTGCGTCACCCTACCCACTGAAGACCACCATGTATACTTGGGGATATGTGCATGTAAAATCCGTAGACCCCCACCACCTCTCCCCGTGCGTAAGCAATCCTAAGGCCTCGGCTGACAGGTAGGGGTCTGGTGGAGAAAAGTGGGGATCCACATAAGGCCGTGGTAGCCTAGTGGTTAGAGCGTCGGACTTCCACCTGGAAGGTCGCGCGTTCGACACCCGCTGAAGACCCATCATGTACACTTGGGGATACATGCATGTAAAATCAGTGGATCCGACTGCCTCGCCCCGTGCGCAAGTAATCCTAAGGCCTCAGCTAACAGGTAGGGGTCTGGTGGAGAAAAGTGGGGATCCACATGGGCCACCATGGATCCCCACATTTTCTCCACCAGATCCCTACTTGTTAGCCGAGGCCTTAGGATTGCTTTCACGCGGAGCTGGTGGCGCGGTTGATGCAAACATCAATGCCTGCTTCTTAACTTCAGATGACGAGTCAGACTCGTCCCCCATAACTTCGCCCAAGTAAGCAGATGACGAGTCTTACTCGTCAAATGTACTCAAAGGGTTAATAAAAAAAACCAGTAACTATATTGCGTTGATCCAAATTGTACAACCCGCCGACAGGGTGGCGTAGGGGTAAGGCGCAGGTCACGTGCGACAAGATCGCGGGTTCAAACCTGGCCCAAGTCGGTGGATTTTCAAGATGCAGAAAATCGTCTGCGCCCATGTCGCACGACTGTGCGGCATGTTAAAGATCCCTTGAGTATCCGTTCGACTTGGATACTCTCGGCTAAATTAAATACCTAGTGCAATTTGCATCAAATGAGAGCTCAGGTGCCGCCATCTAGGGGAAACTGATGTGTTCCAAATTCTCAGTGGCATTGGGATCCACCGACAGTGGTGCTACTTGAAAAAATGGAGGCCGATTACCGGGAGACGCACTATGTCTGCAAAGGTTACTGACAATATGCAGCCCCATTAGAAAGAAAAAAAAATGTACAACCCACAGGCGGCGTTTTATAAATTCAGCTTTGGCATTACCGTGCCCATGCATTTTTTATGCCCGTGGGGCGGATCCCCTCCTATGGGCATAAAAAATCTTCACATAATTCAGTACTCAAAGGGGTAAACAATAACTTTGAGATATAAGGGATCATTCATAAGTGATGTCACGCTTCGAGGGGGGAGGGTAGCTCGTGAAATTGTGAAAGTGTGATAAGGGGAGGGGATGCGGTAACAAGTGTGACATCCCTGCTTATGCAACATAGCGTGACATGTGACAAAGGGGGGAGTGGGGTCCTTTGAAGTGTGACATTTTGTGACAAGGAGGGGGGGGGAGGAGGGTCAAATATTTCGGGAAAATGCGTGACACCATTTATTAACGTTTCCTTATAGCAACTGAACAGTTCTGACAGTTCTAAGGAAAGAGAGGAAGTACTAAAACAGAAAAGCACATTATATCCTTTTAAAAAACACACACATAAATTTCTAACTTATCAGAGCAATAAATGATTTCTTACTTGGCATTTACACAAAAAGATAAAACTAAAGATGTTTTTTTACAAACAAGTAAAAGTTATAAAAACAAAATGAAAAGCATCTTACTTGTGTTTTCAAACACGGAAAGCACAACGTCTGGAATTTTTAAGTAAGTAGTTATTATATCCGTCACAAAGCTTGCGTCTAGAAATGCTTCATCTGTAAGAAATTTATTAATTTTAAAATTAATATCTGCACAAAGTTTTTAATCTGTTAATATTATTTTTAGTATCTTCAAAACGGCACAATAACAATTTTACTGCACATTTTATGGAATAAGAAAAAAGAGCAACCTAATTAAGCATTAAATGGCAGTAGGAAATCCATACATGTGTTTTGGAATTACATAGAATTCCCTTTTCGAGTAGGAAAGAAATGAGCAAAGACAGAGAAAAAGTCCTGGAAAAGGGAATAATTCCAACAAAAGGGACAAAAAGTCAAATAAGTGGCGTCAATTCAGGGCCTTCATTTATAGCACAAAAGGTAAACAGTTTTGTGTTCACATTTTATGCTACCTTGCTCGGCACTCCATTTTTTATTTTTAACCTCTTCATTCCAAGTGTAACTATTGGGTACATCTTAAAATACTGATTATTAACTACTGTTTGTGCAATTGGAAAGCTAAAACACCCAATTGTTTTTGACATTAATCAACAGATCGCTTACTTCGTTTAAAACATGGAAAACATGGAAATTAAGCATTAATTATTATTTAAACTAATTATTAATTAAAATTTAAAAAAAATTTTTAGTTATTTTGTTCGAAATCATTTTTTAAATCGGAGAACCAAAAAATTGCGTCAAAATTTTTTGTGCTTAGCTCTGGGGTCTGAAGAGGTTAATAGCAATATAATTTAATCAGTAAACAATGTACAACATAAAGTGCCCATTCAGTCCGACGGCAACGGCTGCGTTATACATCAACTAAATAAATCTGTCTGGCAGAGTGCCAAGAAGAATCCATTCATGTTCAAGGGAGGAATTGCCTGGTATAAGGAAAGTGCCGTTTCCGACCTCGTTTTACTTCGTTTAATATAATTGATTTCTTTCGACCTGATGCTATATTCCATTTTATAAATTTACTGGCTTTCAACAAACAGAGAAGCAAACATTCCGATTCGCATGCTAATAAATGCACCTGCGGAACGAACTTCCCTAAAACCTTAATGGATTCGTCCCTTTCTGTCATGCGTAGAAGCGTCCAAATTTCAGAACTTCGTAGTGGAACTGTACGTTTGTCGACTATTCTTATGGTTATCAAACTAGTGAAGGTTTTTCCGCATCGTGTGACATCATATCGCAGTCAAAAGGTCATGGGTCTCTGCGTGAAAAGAACTTGATGACGAAATGAAAAAAAAAAAACTGCAATAGATTGTTAAATTGTGGACAACCAATGATGAGCGCCGAATGCCTATGACGCATTTTCCTTGATCGCGGTATAGGTGGGAATGCACACGGCAGCACATCCAAAGGATCATTCATAAACGATTGCACGCTTCGAGGGGGCAGGGTGTTCGTGAAATTGTGACAAGGGGAGGGGGTAACAAGAAGTGTGAAATCATGCATCATAGAGGGAGGTGTGACAAAGGGGGGAGGAGGGTCCGCTGAAGTGTGACATATTGTGACACAGGGGTGAGGGGGTATGTTGCAGTGTGACACTTTGTGACAAATGGGGGAGGGGTATGTTGAAGTGTGACACTTTGTGACAAAGGGGGAGGGGTATGTTGAAGTGTGGCACTTTGTGACAAAGGGGGAGGGGTCAAATGTATGGGAAAAAAGTGTGACATCATTTATGAACTGCCCCAAGCAACTCCATATTCCTTGCATTGCTTTTTCGCTGGCACCGCACACCTACGCCGCGTTGCGTGTTGCATGGCGATTTCACAACGAATGTGCTGCAAAGCTGTCGCGAGCCTAACTTTTTTAGTTTCTTATCTCTAGTGGTATTCGTTATTGAAGAGCTAGAAAGGCATGAATAATGCCAAACTGTAGTATTTTATTCGTTTAAGGGGCACATGGACTCTCTCAGTACTTTTTTTTTTGAGTACTATTAAAAGTAATTTTTGGATGTTCCGATTATAATTCTAAACTGATATATAAAAATAGTTCGTTTAGGTACCGTTATTTTCAAATTAAAACGGTAAACTTTCGAATTAACACTTCTTGAGTTACTTGGATCAAAAGTTTTTATAGATATAACAAGTGCTTGTTGAATTTTAATAACTATTTTTTTTTAACTCTTCAGACCCCAGAACTAAGCACAAACAATTTTGACGCAATTTTTTGGTTCTCTGATTTAAAAAATGATTACAAAACAAAATAACTAAAACATTTTTTTTAAATTTTAATTAATAATTAGTTTAAATAATAATTAATACCCAATTTCCATGTTTAAAACGAAGCAAACTATCTGTTGATTAATTTCAAAAACAAGTGGGTGTTTTAGCTTTCAAATTGCACAAACAGTCAATAAACAGAATTTTAAAATGCACCCAATTGAGTACACTTGGAATGAAGAGGTTAAAGTAATTTTTTTTTTTTTTTTGTAAACATTCACTTTGATTAGACGGGGGGGGGGGGGGGGGGAACGGGATTATATTTGTCTGACCTTAATCCGTTCCGATTTTCGTTGCAATTATGTTTGAAAGAATCTAGGAAACAATTTTAATACTGTATTTTTAACAGGAAAAAAAGCTTTTGGTCAAAAACACTTTCATCGGCTAGAACACAGGTTCCCAAACTGGGTGTCGCAACGAAAGGCGACACATGCTACGAGGCACTCATGAGGGGGTTCCAAGGGTGCCGCAACTTGGAGAAGTTTGGAAAGGCCTAGACTAGAAGAAATGTCTGAAAGAAACGTATTTAAAGATTATAACGGCAATAACATATATATATTGTTATAATTACTGATGCTTGCAAGGTTCTAAATTTGTGATTGATTATTTCTCCTCTCAGCTTTAAAAAATGTGTTATTATACACCTGTGTTCGAGCCAAACGCAGGTTCCCGAACTGAGTGTCACAACGAAAGTGACGGATGCCACGAGACACTCATGAGAGTAAATCGTATTTGTTCCTATACAACGAGATTGAAGCGAGAAAATTCTAAGTCTTCCAAGGATGCCACGACTTGCAAATGTTTGGGAACCCCTGGACTATAAAAAGAGTCTGAAAGGAGCGTATTTAAAGATTATAACAGCATAAAACCAACACCAATGCTTTGCAAGGTTCAAATTTTGTAATAGCTTATTTCTTCCCTCAGCTTTATAAAATGTGATATTATAAACCTGTGTTCTAGTCGAACGCAGGTTCCCAAATTGGTTGTCACAACGAAAGATGACAGATGCCATTAGGCACTCATGAGTGTAAATCTTTGTTCCTATAGAACTTGAGTGCCGAGAGAAAATGCTAAGTTTTCCAAGGGTGCCAAGACTTGGAAAAGTTTGGGAACCCCTAGACTAGAAGACAAGTCTGAAAAAAAAAAAAAACCGAATTAAAAGATTACAATGTCATTATATACTAACAATAATGCTTGTAAGATTCTAATTTTGTCTGGATAATAACATTCTCCTGATTTAGTATGATCGAGTTGATACTGTTTTTTAATACAAAATTATGTTTTTGCATATTATCAGTAACATTGAGCTGCTTACTGCACTCTGCTATCAAATGTTTGGACTGATAAGGAAAAGAAAGCATTAAATATTTTTAAAACCTTTCTAAATTGAAGTTTCTTAACTGTATGGGGCACTTAAAACTGCAAAAACATTTTTTGAGTACTGTATAGCCGTAAAATGGTTGATAAATCTCGATTTTTGTATTTAATTAGAGAAAGTCAATAAAAATGCTTTTGGTAAAGCCTCATCGGAAGTCTTTAGGTCGACAAATTACCCAGACTTCTATCCAACAGAAACATTTATAAAATCTCACCTGTTCGTTTTGAAAGTAATTAATTTTCAATATTTATCAATTATACTACAGAAAATGTAAAAATGATGATGGAAAAAACTAATTTTAAAAATGTAAGGAGAAAACAAAATTATTAGTTTCGATTAATTTACTGACTAACTCTGAACGTCTTTCAAATATTTATAATTTAATTTTAAAAATATAAAAAATCCGCTATTGAGTGCATTTATTCAATATAAAATTTATAATTTTTTGCTTTTTCTTTTTATGAAATGGAACGAAAGATTAACGCAGTTTCTATGAAATTATTTTGCCTCTACTTTACAAATTTATTTTTTAATTCGTTAATTGCGATTGCATTTTTGTACGCATTCAATGCAAACAATGAAAGCACATTAATTTCATTTAATAACATTTTTTTCCTTTCTTAATTGGTTTGATAATACTAAAAAGTAAATAATACCTGTAAATGATTTATGTAGTATACTATTTTGTTCGAATTCTACCATTTCTACAGCACTATATAAATTTAACACCACACTTAGCACAGGAAAACAAGATAACAACATTACTCCTATATGAAGTAAAATTCACTGAATCTAACCATACCAACGTTATAAATATACGAGAAAAAAAACGACGGCAGAATGAATCAATAAATACTGAAAATATTACCCTAATTTTTCTATGCGTGAATCATTTTTCATAACAGTTGTAGCATCAGATGTCGATATTGAATTTGTCTGCGTTGACATTTTGACTGCAAGAAAAGCTGTAATTAAGAATAATTCTACAACTATTGACCGGAAAGATTTCATTTGAAGAACAGACAGTCTAGAATGGAATCGTAAGATAGCATTTTTGTGACGTGTTGTGTGTCTGAGATTTTGTCCCGTGTTTTGTTTTCGTGGGAATTTCAGCAAGTTTCTGCATCTGTTGCATAAAGCGAACTTTTCGAATCTTTGTTAGGTAATCTAAAGGAGATTTACGGAGCTATATAAAAGGAAAATGTTCTTTAAATTACGAAAGATTTCATGTTTCTCTGGAGATGTTATTCTACAAAGAAAAACATTCGATTTAGAAAGAATTTCTTTCTTTTTCTTCAAGAAGTGGCGCCGTTTCATGAAGCATCGTTTGTGAGTCAAGAACTTTTATGTAAGCAACAAATATTCCCACAAACTACAACTCGACTACTGGATTTTGACATTTAGACGCTTCTGCGCATGGCAGAAAAGAACGAATCCATTCGAGTTTTAGGAAAGTTCGTTTTGCAGGTGCGTTTATTTGCACGAGATTAAGAATGCTTGCTTCTCTGTTTGCTGAAAGCAACCAAACTTTTCAACTGGAAGATGGCATCAGTTCGAAGAAATCAAGTATGCTAAACTAGAACAAGAACAAAAACGGCACATTTCTTATACCAGGCAGTTCCTCCCTTGAACATGAATGGATTTTTCTTGGCCCTCTGCCAGTCAGATTGCTTTGGTTGATGGTGCAACTGTAAGATTGTCGTGAATCTTCTGTACTTGAAAAGTTAAATGAAAAAACAAAACCTTCTTGACAATTATTCTTTACCTTTGGTGGGACTCAGAAAATACAGATTAGGGATCATATATAAATAATGTCACGCTTTGAGGGGGGAGAGGCGGTTTGTAAAACTGTTACAAAGTGTGACAAGGGGATTGGGTAACAAGAAGTGTGACATCATGCTTATGCAACATAGCGTGACATGTGACAAAGGGGGTAGGGGATTCGTTAAGGTGTGACATTTTGTGACGAAGAGGGGGAGGGGGTCAAATATATGGGAAAAAAGCGTGACATCATTTCTGGAGATTCCCTTATTCAATTTAAGGGAACCAAGATGAAATCGGTTTGGTAAATATTGAATCTAAGGCTCTTTATTCTATGTTCCGTATATCTTTAAATATTAGTTAACATGTTTGCTTAACAATGACATTTTTATCATTCTGTAGAAGTTAAAAAGAATTTTTTGAGTCCAAAAGTTTCTTCTAAATTCTTGGTTGACAACAGATTTGAGAGCATAATATATAGTTGATTTTAGGTGTCTTTAAATAATTTCTTTTTTAATTATATGCTTTAATTTTTTTCTGCTCTACAAGGGAAACACTTGTTATTAAAGTGAAGAAACTTTTAAAGAAATACTACTGCATATTATTCTTGGAAAAATTATAGGACTTCTCGTAATATAAGTATATATATATATATATATATATATAGGCAAAGACAAAACAGTTAAGTACCATTTTCTCCTCTGCTTGTAATTCTTTTCATGGTAATTATATTTTTAAGCCTTATTAGTTGAAAAGATAAATTTTAGAATAGTCTGCGCACTTTGAAATCAGGTGACACGGCAGAGGAAATTCGGGTCCGCTTTCGGACCCTTCACAAAATTCCAATCAATCTAAAGCAGCGTTTCCCAACCGGTGGTTCGCTAACCCCCAGCTGCAAAAAGGGGGTTCGCGAAAATAACATTGTAATGGTGCAATTTTTTTATCGCGAACGTAAAAGAAAAACGAAATAATGAATTTACATACGTGAGGAAGGCGTGCGAAAATGATTAAAAAAAAAATGATTTCCAGATGATTTAGAAAAGTAGTGGACTGGAATAGGAAGCATGTATACAAAATTTTGAAATACACTTATTTTTTCTTTTCCGGGATTTCTAATTTGGATCACAACCGAATTTATCATTTCGGTACCGATTTGCGTCATAAATTGGCACCGAAATATATTTATGTATTGGTATATTTTTAATTTTAAAGTATATTTTTCTCCTACCATTTCCCACTTTTTCCTCACAAACGGGAAGAACGAGTCGAAAATATGAGATTTTACTTCATAAAATGTAAAATTTTGCATTATTTTAGGCTGATTTTTCATTATACAAACCCTAAACCAGTAGATATCTATTCATTAATTTCAAACTTGGACTCACATTTATCACACTTTATTCCGGCTTTTCTGCATTATCGCAAGATCACAATTAGAAATTTAAAAATATGCAAATTTTAATATTAATAATTAATATTCATTTAATAATTATTTGTATATTTCAACCGAAACTGGAACGTATTGGGAAAGTAACTTTTAAAATTATTTAGAAATATGTACGTATGTTTACTGCCCTAATAATAATTCAAAAAGAGCAAATGATAAAAAAAGTATTTGTAGCTGTATTTTAGTTTTTATTTAAACTTAGATGTTTCACATCTAAACCCGTTACTAACGACCGCAGAAGGGGGTTCGCCATTTTCTTTCGGAACTAAGAGCGGTTCACAAGGGCGAAAAAGTTGGGAAACACTGATTTAAAGGATCTTTCACAAGATCATATCAATCAATCGGACAATTCACAAAATTACAAGCTCCCAATCGTACTTTTTTCACCAAGATTTATCATAAATGTGTCAAAAAAAAAATAACAAAATGATTCATCACTATATGCTTAAATTTTCAATTTGCGCAAAATTATTTGATTTTTTTCCAAAATCCTCTATTAAAATTCACAATGCCGGATTGACCCCAGCTGGCATATGTTTCAGGCTTGATTGCTGATAATAATATGGCATAACGATTACTTTAATCAATATGTTTCGGTTTGCACACTTTTAAAATTTTTACTTTGTTTATATTCCGCGTTTTTATCATCGATAACCAAAACAAGGGCTGATAAACCAAGTTTCTAATGATCACAGTAATAATAATCAAGGTTTCGGTTTCGATACACAAAAGATAAGTTTTCCCCCCATCGCGCGTGTCCCAACTTACCTGATAAGAGAGCCACATTTCCCTTTTGTGCGGCGAAACACAAGTAGCTGGTAAGTTATTTTTACTCAGCATATTTTAAAACTTTTCTGTGTGTCTGATTGGTGTTCTTTGTGCAGGTTAAATAAATATGCCGTCTTTTTTTCACTACACTGTAAACATTTTGCGATTAGTTGCCCCTATTTTTGGTGTTCAGTTGGTATAAAGTTGAAAATTATTCATTTTTTGATGTATTTTAAATTCGTTTTAGTGTTTGTCTAAAAAAATACAGACATCAGCAGAATGTTTTTTTTAGGATATGTTGTTCGTTAACTCATCTACGCATCAAAAGTTCATTACGATTGTTCATTTATCCTACTTTCATAGAAATGAGCAATGGTAATGAAATTTGAATACGTAGCTGAGTTAATCAATCTCATGTGCTAAGAAACACTACACGGTCTATATTTTTTTTGGCAGATACTACATATTTTTTTTTAAATATCGCAAAAATGAGTAGTGTTCAACTTCGCACCAAATGAACACCAAAAATCGTGTTCAGTAACACCTAAAATCGTGATCAGTAACACCTAAAATCGTGTTCAGTAACACCAAAAATCGTGTTCAGTAGCACCAAAAATGGTGATCAGTAACACCAAAAATAGTATTCAGTAACACCAAAAATAGTATTCAGTAACACCAAAAATAGTATTCAGTAACACCAAAAATCGTGTTCAGCAACACCAAAAATCGTGTTCAGCAACACCAAAAATTGTGTTCAGAGCCATTCCATTTCAGATCAGGCAGAGGGTGTCACATGACCCTCACCGATTTATTTGGAAAAATTACCCTAGTTATAACTGAGGGACATAAGAAATATCCCAAAAGGATTTTGCAAAAAAAAATTTATTTCTCTAGTTAGAGACGTTTAAAATTTTGGACAAAGTTGGCTGTTTTCAGAAAATCAGCAAAACACTCACTTTTAAAATGGCCACTGTTTCAAAAGTTTTTAACCGATTCGAATGATTTTTTTTCTATAAATAATGAAGGGATGGTATTTTATTTAGACACTAATTTTAAAAATTTAGTTTGCTTCATTGATAAGGAAAAAAAAAAGTGCTTTGAAGTGAAAAAATAGTGTTTGTTCCGACTTCATGATTTTTTTTCTTATGAAAGAAATTTATTTTGGACAAAACAGAGCTGGCGATCTAAAGTGCTGTTATAGAAGTTTTGTATCAAATTTTATTGTAAGAATGAGATGCATATCCTCTCAGAATTTAAATTTTGAAATTTGAAAATGTTCAAAAATTACGATTTTTGAAGTGTGATTACTCAAAAAAGCAATTTTTTAAAAACCTGAAAATCTGCTCATTTGTTGCCCTTAAAGTGCTTAATGAGCTGCTATCAATTATATTGTGTATTTTTGCCCAATATATTATATATAATTTTTCAAAAATGGCCTTTTGTGCGTTTCTCAAAAAAGCCAGAAATTCAAACTCGTTCTTATTTAATCACTTTAATGTAACATTTAATCAATATTTATTAAGAAATATACTGTATTGTTACACAATTACTACAGATAAATTGTACTTAACCTTCTTAGAGCTTAAATAGCTCCTAGCACAAAGCGTAGCATGTGATTCAATGCATGTTATTGTATTAAATCCAATTACTAGTTTTAAACTTGCACACTTTACATCAAATATGTTACAGCACTGATATACATAGTTTTAAACGCATATGAAATTATGTACTTAAAGCAAAATAAGTAGAATCAAGTTCCTAAATCATCTACTCGTTATTACCAAAAAAATGCAAAGACTAGGAGGGTTCAGATGGTGTTATATTTCTTGCTTTATTATATTCTGGCTATTGAAATATTTTTTCTAGATTATCTGTGTACAAATTATTCGATAGTGTCCCTAAACCATCGGTGATACATCCTTAATTTGCCCCATTCAATAATTCTTATTCACACTTTCAATAAATTTTCCTACTTAAAAATCACGCATTGAGTTATATTTGTTTAAAAGGCTGTTAGTTTTCTAAATGTTTTTCACTTCCTGTTTGCTCGTGCGTCCCATGTAAGCATTACTATTTTAGGGATTTTTACTATTTAGCAGTATTGTAGGATAGCCAATAATGTCCTGATTGTATTCCTACAATAAATTTTACATTTGCTGTTGCTTGGTATTTGATATAAAGCGTGTGAGTTTGAAACTAGTAATTGGATTGAACTGAATAACATGCATTAATGCATTAAATCACGGTAGCTACGCTTTGTGCTTGGAGCTATTTAAGTTCTAAGAAGGTCAAGTACAATTTATCTGTAGTAATTGTGTAACAATACAGTATATTTCTTAATAAATATTGATTAAATGTTACATTAAAGTGATTAAATAAGAACGAGTTTGAATTTCTGGCTTTTTTGAGAAACGCACAAAAGGCCATTTTTGAAAAATTATATATGATATCTTGGGCAAAAATACACAATATAATTGATAGCAGCTCATTAAGCACTTTAAGGGCAACAAATGAGCAGATTTTCAGGTTTTTAAAAAATGGCGTTTTTGAGTAATCACACTTCAAAAATCGAAATTTTCGAACATTTTCAAATTTCAAAATTTAAATTCTGAGAGGATATGCATCTCATTCTTACAATAAAATTTGATACAAAACTTCTATAACAGCACTTTAGATCGCCAGCTCTGTTTTGTCAAAAATAAATTTCTTTCATAAGAAAAAAAATCATGAAGTCGGAACAAACACTATTTTTTCACTTCAAAAACACTTTTTTTTTCCTTATCAATGAAGCAAACTAAATTTTTAAAATTAGTGTCTAAATAAAATACCATCCCTTCATTATTTATAGAAAAAAAATCATTCGAATCGGTTAAAAACTTTTGAAACAGTGGCCATTTTAAAAGTGAGTGTTTTGCTGATTTTCTGAAAACAGCCAACTTTGTCCCAAATTTTAAACGTCTGTAACTAGAGAATTTTTTTTTTTTTTTTGCAAAATCCTTTTGGGATATTTTATATGTCCCTTAGTTGTAACTACTGTAATTTTTTCAAAAAAATCTGCGAGGGTCATGTGACAAGTTTCAGACCTGCCTGCCTGATTTGAAATGGAATGACTCTTCAGCAACACCAAAAATGGTGATCAGTAACACCAAAAATCGTGTTCAGTAACAAAAAAAATCGTGTTCAGTAACACCTAAAATCGTGTTCAGTAACACCAAAAATCGTGTTCAGTAACACCAAAAATCGTGTTCAGTAACACCAAAAATCGTGTTCAGTAACACCAAAAATCGTGTTCAGTAACAACAAAAAAGGTGATCAGTAACACCAAAAATGATATTCAGTAACACCAAAAATCGTGTTCAGTAACACCAAAAATAGTGTTCAGTAACACCAAAAATCGTGTTCAGTAACAAGAAAAATCGTGTTCAGTAACACCAAATTCGTGTTCAGTAACGCCAAAAATCGTGTTCAGTAACACCAAAAATGGTGGCAACGAAGAGCAAAATTTTTAGTGTACACAGTAAAGTGTACACACCCTGGGTTTTCTACGCAAGAGTTGTTTCAGTTTCGAAATTTTACTTTTTTGACGAGAACAGAATAGGAGAATTTTTGGATAATTTTATAAAGGTTATTTAAAGCCTTACACTGTTAGAATTTTTTTTTCCGTAACTGATTTTTAATCGGGTAACGAGAGTAAAATTTTTGATTGGGACACAGCCTTTTTGCATTAACATGTTCTGTGTTTTATTTCATACGTCACTACACCTCACTAATGAATATAAAGAGTGAGATCCTAGAAAAAAAACATCCAACTGAATCTCGAAGCTCTTTCTCTTGGATTGGAAAGGGATTCCTTGTAACCTCTAAACACGTTTCTGTTGTGTTTGCTATTTTTTCGCTTCACTTTACGATGGTTTTTAATTTTTAGCCTACTTTCCGTAAAAGTTAAAAACCTAACAATAAAGCATAAAAGAAGGCTTAGTGTATCGTAAAAAATTGTCTAAAATGAAGAAAAGTCAAAATTTAGTGAAGTAATTAAATAAAGATTGAAAAATAAAAAATGTAAAGTAGGATTTTGAGATGGGGGGAAATGTGTGTCGGTCGGTCTGTGCCCCCTAATAACTTTTGAACGAATTGTCCGATTCGAAAAATTCTTTTTGCATTAGAAAGATCTCGACGAGGACGTCTCGTGATTTGAACTTCGTTTTGTTCACTTTTGAAAAGTTCAAAAAAAAAAAAAATAACAGCGCTTATGAGCAAAAATGAAGAAAATTATGTAAACTCTGGGCACAAGATTCAAGTTGCTCTCTGTGTGAAATATTGATTTGAAGTTTTTTTTTTTGTTCATTTTTGAACAGTTCAAAAAAAAATTAACATTAGCGCCTACGGGAAAATTTCAATCCCATATAAATCCTGATATAAAGGACGGATTTGCTTGCAACAAACTTTATCGGAAAGATGTTACGATGTAGAACATGTACAGATACGAATTTCAACAAGAACTGAACGAGCCTATTTTCCAATGAAATGTTTTGATCGATATTTTTAAGGATATTTCTGAATAAATACATGAATAAATGAAGTGGATGAATGAATGAATAAATGATAAAATAAATAAATGAGTTAATGAATGAAAAAATAAGTAAATGAGTGAATAAATACATGAATGAGTAATGGAATGAATAAATACATTAATGAGTGAGTGAATGAATGAATGAAAGAATGAGTCAGTGAATAAATATGCATTATCCGTTGAAAAAGGTATGTTTGAAGTAATTAAGAACTAAGCTGGAGGGAGATAGAGATAGCTACATTATAAATTTGAATTTGGTGTATGCGGGAAAGTAGGCTGGTATAGTTCTAGACGGAACTTCTTGTTACTTGTGTTTGAATAAAGCAGTATTTTCTCTTTAAATATTGTGTTTCGCGTATACTTTGGATATTTAAAGGTTCTTATAGATTAAGGCTTCTGCGAAATTGACCAGATAATGCACAGGACCTAGTTAAAAGGTGGAGCAAAAGAGATCTTACTTTATTGATATAGGTAGAGCTTAAATTGTCAAATTCTATAATAAAAGCACAAGAGGAATGGATAAAACAAACATCATTTTTCAATGTCATTATACCGAACTACTATAAGTAGCAGATACAGTGAAACCTGTGCAAGTTGACCACTTGCGGTGCAGCACTTTAGTGGCCAACTTATAGAGGATGGAGAATTTTTCTTTTCGCCATTTTATACACTATGCGTTTATAAATAATTAAAATATAGCTTCATGTAGTGACGTTACTTTGAAAAAGTGATTAGCTTTTTTTCACAACTAATTAAAGTACCATTCAAGAAATTTAACCCGAATGACTTACAACGTAACCTATACAACTTAAATGTAAAGTACTTAGTTAAAATTAAGATATATATCATATTAATTATTTCAATTACTTATATGATGCTAAAGATTTCCTAAAAATATATATTTTTCAAAATAACTATATCAGATCAAAAAAAAAGAAGAAGAAACTTAATAAAAGACTTCCCATAGTTGTTTTCCCATTTGATCCCACCATCAAAGAGGTTTACGCAAATTTTATATTGATGTTTTATAAATCCAGACAAATATCGGCTTAACATTATAGCAAAAAAACATCTCCTGGAAAAGCAATTTTTTTTTTTTGCTTTCCAAAAATAGATAAATAAATAGAGTAATAATTAGGCCGTCAGCTTACAAAAGGTTTTTTATATTTCTCCCTCCCAAATTTGGCTGTACATTAGTGGTCAACGTAAACATGTGATCAATTTAGGTGGTCAAGTTACAAAGGTTTCTCTATATTATATATATATATATATAATATAGGGCTAATACCATTCTTGACAAAAGTAGTCAACTTAGACAGGTGGTCAACTTTACATGTTTTACTGTAGTAGTCCGCACTCTTCATTATAATTTATTACTTCAATATAAATTTCTGGTTCAAGTAGAAAGGAGATGCAACTATTCTACGAGAGAATTCCTCAGAAAACTCAGAGGGATTTACAGTTCAATCATGAAGCTCTGACACTTGGACCCTTCTGTGCATGCATCAGAATACATCAGAAATCAACTAAATTTTTAAACTGGTAGATAGCGTCAGTTCGAAAGATATCAAGTATGCCAAACGAACTAAAACGGCAACGGAACACTGAACGTTCCTTATATCAGCAGTTCTTTCTTGCACATGAATGGATTTTTTTTTTTTTTTTTTGCGGAAGAACTGTACTGGACTTAAAAGTTTCTGAAAATCAAACCTAATCATTTTCAAAATGTAGACTCCATCAGGCCAAGCAGGTAATAAACTTATTTTCCCACCATTAAAGAAAGTAAATCCAGCTATTAGCCCTCGCAAAGAAGAAAGATGTGATGGGCTAAATAATGTGACGAAAAAAAAAATTCCAAAAGAATAAGAGATGCAAATTGGAATAATGTGCATACAAATACAAGCATAGTAGAGTAACTTAAAAAATATATTTTTAAAACTATCTAAGTATCTTTTAGAATTATGTAATTGTTTTTAAAAAATATGTAAGTATTTTTGTAAAAATATGTAAACATTTTTTAAAGATTTGTAAGCGGTTTTTAAAAATATGTGTTTTTTAAAAAAATATGTAAGTATTTATTATTAAATATCTAAGTATTTTTTTAAACTATGTAAGTTTTAAAAAAAAAAATGCACGTATTTTTATGTTTATGAGCAAAAATTGTTTCAAAATGTCGCGTACAAAATAAAAAATAATTGTGAACTGTATCCAAAATATATTTTCAATTTTTGCTTAATTATAGCGTGGAGTTCCACTATTAGAACATTTTTTTATTAGTTCAGTAATAGGCAGAAAGTTGATATTTCATGTTTGAGATCCTGAAATGCATACCATGTTTATCATAAGGAACTGCTGCTTACTTCCTGTCCCTCAATGAAAATTAAAAAGGAGCAAACGCGACCATTAAAATGTTGTTTAAAAATAAACTAAACTCGGCTACGCAACAGGCCATTTAGTAATTTTTTTCATTCATTCACTCATTTATTTATTTTAGCATTTATTCACTCATTTATTCATTCATTCATTCTTTCACTCATTCCTTTATTCCTGTAATGATTGAGAAATATCTTTAAAAATACCGATCAAAAAATTTCATATGAAAACAGGCTTGTTCAGTTCTTGTTTAAATTCGTATCTGTACATGTTCTAAATCGTAACATCTTTCCGATAAAGTTTGTTGCAAGTAAATCCGCCGTTTAGATCAGGATTTATATGGGATTGAAATTTCCCCATAGGCGCTAAAAAATGCATTAAAATATTCGATATTGAAAATTTGGGAGATACGCCGTAATAGTTATCAATAAAATACTGTACAATCGATTACTTTTAGCGATTTGCAATTCTACGAAACAAGTTTTGAGGTACACAATGAGAGATGGATAAAAAGTTTGATTTACAGTCGATCACTATGAATTTTTTTTATTATTATTATTTCCAACGGCAAATTTATTCGACTAGTTACAGCACAACAAAAAAGTGGTCTGCAAAAAAAAAAACATTAATAACAAAGTGCAGCAAATCGAGTCCAATAATTTAACAGGTCACGGGCTTCCCAATATCGCTCAGTTTGAGAAGACTTGCGCAGCGCAGGGCGGTGCATGATATGTGCGATGGATGCCGCCCATATCATGCACTGCCCTGCCATTCCTCCCCAAGGTTATAAAGAGTGCAGTTGGGAGACGGAGCAATGTTAATTCGTGTCCAGTGGCCAAGCGGAACTCTGCCACCGTTCTACGCGTTGGCCCATTACAAGATTTTGGCACTAAGTCCCTCCAAGTTTTATTGGCCACTCTTTCGGACAGGTCCACGAGGGTATGGTCTTTCATGCATTTTGTCACCATTTTTTTGATGGAACAAAATTGTATTTACCGGGAAGGAAAAAAAAATTCCAATGAAATATTATAATTCCAATAAATTGTGAGATACATAACCACAGTTGTTTATAAAAACTTCGAGTTACAACCGATTACTATAAGTAATCTATGTTTCTAAGTAACATATTTTGAGCAATACTATGATATTTAACGTCGGAATTACATTTAAGTACTTGTTCCAGGTCAAAATGGCAGATGGTACGCATACCCTTAGCGAGGAGAAAGATAATGAAGCTACGCCAGAAAAGATTGCTGAAAATAGTTCACCCATCGGCAGCTGTTCCGATGACGACAGCGATGACGATATACGTTGTGACATCTGCAACAAAGCGTTTTCTGGAGTAAAACCATATGAGCAGCACCTTAAAGGCAGGAAGCATTCTAAGGCTGCTAACAGACTCCGCTCGAAAGCTAAGATGGCGGCAGTCGAAAGTAACGAAAGTACTATTGTAGACAAGGGGAGTTTACCTTTATTGGAGATGTATGAAACATGTGAACCGTGTGGAAAGGAATTTGGTGCTCCAGAGTCTTACCAGCAACATCTAGCCAGCAAAGGACACAAGAGAAAAGTTGTAGAGCATGCCATCTTAGAACAAGTCAGAGAAGCTGGTAATGTGAACATGGATCTCCTGAAAGAAATGTACAAGCGGAAATTCGGGAAAAACACAGAAAAACGCGATGCCGGTGAAACTTCCGTTGAGCTGAAAGAAAGTCCACCAAGCTCAACGCACGACAAATCCTTCGAGGATTTAAGCGAAGACACATACGAATGCAAATCTTGCAAGAAGGCCTTTTCCGGTCTCGCACCGTTTATCCAGCATCTACAAAGTAAACGACATTCTAAGGTGGAAAAGGAGATGGAATTCTACAAAATGCTGAAAGCGAATTCAACTGGAAAATTTAAAACCTCACCTATGTCTCAACTGGAAAAGCTTACATCCTGTCTGCAGATTAGTGAAGGGATTATTACATGCGAATTATGCAAAGCTTCGTTTACTGGATATGAAAGCGCGCTAAGCCATCTAAAAGGAAAGCGACATTCAGGAAAACTGGAAATTCTGGAATGGAGAAAGGAACACAAACAGAAAGATTCCATGGAAGGAGAACATGAAAGGAGTGCATCAGGTTCTTCGATTCAGGAATCTCATACGACCAGTGAATCCCATTTCGAAGGAGCAACCGCGGAAAATGCTGACAATTTTAAGGATGGCAATTTGAACGACAAGCATTTTATGGGAAAGGAAACCTCCATTTAACTTGCCAGCTTCTCCCATAATTGGCCAGCAAGGCGAAGTGGGGAAAGGGAAACATTAATTAATAACTACATACAGAAATGATAAAGTAATAACTTCTGTCTTCCATAACCTATTGCGATTCTCGGTACCCAATCGGATACCTTTTAAAATACTGTTTATTTAACTAGTATTTGTGCAATTTGAAAGCTAAACTACCCTATTGTTTTTTAAATTAATCAACAGATGGTTTATTTGGTTTTAAACGTGGAAATAGGGGATGAAGTATCATTTAAACTAATAATTTTTTTTTTAATTAGCTCTTTCATTTTGTAATCATTTTTAAATCGAAGAACCATAAATTTGTGTCAAAATTGTTTGTGCTTAATGGATGCAATTCAAGCAACGTCATTGGTCACGTGGCAGAGATAAAAGCAATATAAACAAAGGAAGCCGTAGCGTCGCTTTACTTCGAGTTCAACAAATCTAATTAAAACTAGGCCTAAATAAAGTTCTTCTTCATTACATAAAATTAACACTAAATAAAACACTAACTATCGCAATAATTAATGAATGTATTTTATAATGATTAAATTAAATGTAAATATTGGGTTATAATCAGAAAAGCTGCGAAAGTAGTCTAATTAATTTTAAGATAACTAATTTTGCCTAGTGAACTCCACGTAGAACTCAATTGAAAATCTTAGTAAACAAAGAGCGGCTATCACGTGACAGGAGTCCCTCCACCGGTGAATTGCCTCCATTCTGAGGCCTCAAGAGGTTAACAATGTTTACCTCATAGTTAATATTAGAGAAGAGAGACATTATTTTAAAGAAATATGCTTCCGTATCTACTTCTAAAGCACATAATAAGGTTTATTTTTAATAACTTAAATATTATAACATTTCATGTGCGAATGATGGTGTTGTATATTTAAATGAAGATATCAAAAGGAGTAATTCGTGTTTTAAGCGATATGACTTTGAATAATTAATCAAAAGAGCTTTGCTGAAATCTATTAAAGAGAAATGTTCTACTATGTAAAGTACACATACAACATTTCAGCGTAATAGACAGTTATTTCTTTACTTCGTCGTTACGTAATTTTTTTCGGGAAATCGATTTATAAAATGTTTGTCTGCAGAGATTTTATTATTTTGAAATAAATAATAAATTGTATTTGTTTTATTAAGTATTTTTGATGTTAATAAAGTTTAAGTAATTATTCTTGAAATGAATTTGTCTCATCATTGCATGTGCTTTAAAGAGCTGAAACAGTTCTACAATTGAAATACTCTGGGGGGGGGGGGGGGGGGAAAACACGATTAAAAAATCTATACAAATGTATAATTATTAAGGTGCTTAATATGTAAAGAGGTCATTTTTTTGTTTCTCTTAGTTCCATAAATCCAGTAAAAATTTAAAAATAATTTAAAATACTATAGCATTTTATGACGAATGATGGTACATAATTATTGAGGTACTTAATCTGTAAAGAGGTCATTTTCTTGTTTCTCTTAGTTCCATAAATCTAGTAAAAATTTAAAAATAATTTAAAATACTATAGCATTTTATGACGAATGATGGTACATAATTATTACGGTGCTTAATATGTAAAGAGGTCATTTTCTTGTTTCTCTTAGTTCCATAAATCTAGTAAAAATTTAAAAATAATTTAAAATACTATAGCATTTTATGACGAATGATGGTACATAATTATTGAGGTACTTAATCTGTAAAGAGGTCATTTTCTTGTTTCTCTTAGTTCCATAAATCTAGTAAAAATTTAAAAATAATTTAAAATACTATAGCATTTTATGACGAATGATGGTACATAATTATTACGGTGCTTAATATGTAAAGAGGTCATTTTCTTGTTTCTCTTAGTTCCATAAATCTAGTAAAAATTTAAAAATAATTTAAAATACTATAGCATTTTATGACGAATGATGGTACATAATTATTGAGGTACTTAATCTGTAAAGAGGTCATTTTCTTGTTTCTCTTAGTTCCATAAATCTAGTAAAAATTTAAAAATAATTTAAAATACTATAGCATTTTATGACGAATGATGGTACATAATTATTAAGGTACTTAATCTGTAAAGAATTCAATTCCTTCTTTCGCTTAGTTCTATAAAAATAATAAAAAAATAAGTATAGTTTAAAATACTATAGCATTTTATGACGAACGATGGTACATAATTATTAAGGTACTTAATCTGTAAAGAATTCAATTCCTTCTTTCGCTTAGTTCTATAAAAATAATAAAAAAATAAATATAGTTTAAAATACTATAACATTTTATGACGAATGATGGTGTAACATTTTAATCAAAATATCATAAAGAGTAATTCGTGTTAAAGGCGGTATAGCTTTGAAAAATTAATCAAAAGAGCGTTGCTGAAATTTTTAAAAGATAACGTAAATTAAAATTGCGAAACATGAGCACCTTAAGGGGACTTGGCAGGAACTTTTACCTATGTTATTTGTATATTATGAAGTGCAATTGTTCAACAAAATTTTCACATAAAAAATCAAAATTCAACTAACAGAAAATTTGAAAATTTAATTTTTAAAAGTAATTTAACGATTTTACATTTTTTTCTTCTTGTTCATTTATTGACTTTTTTGCACAATTTTTTTTGAAGTACAATATCACAGAATGGTTTACAATTTCTGGGATGGGTTTTACTATTAATTAATTAGTTTTTGAGAAAAACTTTTTTTAGTTTCATCGACGGTAGAACACAGAAAAAAAGGGGCTTTTATTACCTTTTCTTTTTCTTTTTTTTTTTTTTAAATATATAGCAAATTCCATCCCTAATTTTACAAGCACATCATATTGAACACACAAAAAAAATTTAAAGTTGCTACATGAATATATGTAGAAGTTTTAGCATTTTAAGTACTACAATATTGCGAAAAAACACAAATCGAGAAAACGCAGTTTAAAGAATACAAAACCCTACGAAACCATCAGAAACATTTGAATTTACTTACTTCCTAATTACATTTATATTGACTGTATCGCTCCAAAACTTCGCTCAGAAATACTAGGAGAGTCGAACCACATTTTAAGCAAAACATTGAAAAATCGGTATTTTCATTGATTTTCTACATTTGGAAGGTGCCAAGTACCCTTAAAGCACGAATTTTTTTTCTGAAAAACTAGTATAGTGCAAATTATTCTTCGCAATTTCAGGTTGTGGAGGGAGGGGTGACTAGGGAGAGAGGGGGAGGGTGGTAAAAGTTACATAAACAAAATATATTATACAAACAATGTGTAAACGGATCTCAGACGGGCATTAGAAATAAAATAACGCACCGGCATGGGCTAACTTTCTGGCAACTTTCGCCCGTATCAGATATGGGCATTAAAACGCAGACATATGCTTTTTTGCTTTGTATTTATTACTATTCCTTTTTACTTCCTGTACTTTCAATGGTTTCGTTTGTTGCTCTCTTATTGGTACCTTCCCTGCTACTTCTACTTCCACTTCACACTGCCTTTATTCTCATTGGTTTACAGTTAATTCCTTGGCTATATAAGCTTTGTTTTTGTTGTTTTGTCTGCTTCATTTGGATGTTTTGCATCTAGAAACTCCCTGTCGCATTGAAAAAGGGATTCCAAGCAATCCCGAAACATATGTCTGCGTTTTAATGCTTATTTGCGATTTAAATTAACGTGAAATTTTATTTCTATTACAGTTTACACGCACAAAGTTAAATTATTATTATAATAATTTACTGTTGCGTTTTTATTATTTCACTTTCCAAATGGGTAGGCGTACGGGTTTTGCATGTACTATCAAATTTCCCCGCTTAAGGAACATTTGAAATTTGAATTCGTTCACACAAAGTAATGGAATGGATTTGATTTGGTCTTAACAATAGTGACTTATGTCTCAAATAAACTGAGGCTGTAGATAGTTTGTTTTTTACCCCCAGATGGCGCTACAAAAATTAAATTTCATTATGTTGGATATTGCTATTGCTTTTCCTGAATTAACTAACTAAGCAGCTGCATTGGTGCCACTAGTAATGTTTTACAATGTAAAACTACTGTTAGCGGTTAAAATAGCTATTTCAGTGTAATAAAGAGAAACTTAGAGGGCCGTTCATAAATAACGTCACGCTTTTTTACCATATATTTGACCCCCTCCCCCTCTTTGTCACGCTATGCTGCATAATGCATGATGTTACACTTCTTGTTACTCCCTCCCCTCCCCTCCCCTCCCCTTGTCACAATTTCAAGAACCCCCTCCCGCCCTTGAAGCGTGACATCATTTATGAATGATCCCTTACGAAGAAATAGGGAAGCAATTGCTTATGGTATGGTACTAACTGAATTTAATCTATCAGTTTGCATTATTCATTTACCCACCAGTTTTATTTATTGTATGTTGCGAATATAATAAGTAATAATACAAGTGTCTGTCATGTCCAATTTGTCGTTGTATGATGAATTCAAGCAAGTCTCTATAGCAGCGATTTCCAAACTTATTTGACCACGGAACCTTTAACGGTTCCCTTTTACTTAGAGGAACCCCATTAGTGTTCATATTGAAAATCAAATTTAACAATCTGAGTAAGGCTTATTTAAAGCCACCCCCCCCCCCCCCACGCACCGGAAATAAATTTAAAACTACTTGATTTGAATTGAAGATTTTCAGAATTGTAAAATTCTAATTTGGCAAGCTCCCTTCATGCTTATCTCGCTTCCCCTTGCCTCTCCACCCCCTGAAAAATGCCAATGAGTTCCCCTGGATTTCGAAGTCAACTAAAGAGTTCAAAAATGGTGGCCATTTGTTATCCTTCTGAATTACCTTTGTAACCTGTTTTTAATTTATGGGGCTGTCGATGTAATTATACTTTTGTAAATAAGAACATGGACAACAATGAAAATGTATCCTGAATGAAAGTATCGAAATATTTATTAATTTAACTTGCTAATCATGAATATGGCAATAAAAAAAGGGAATTTGGCTCCAGTTTTTTTGTTATATTGAGATATTACTTTGTATGGTCGGCATAAAAGAATGCAATAATGATGCATTGTATGTATTGTTTCCAATTCAATTCATAAATAAATAAAGGTAGCAACATAAAGTACTGATACATACCAGTCGTACCAATACCTCCAGTATATAACAAATGTGTACATAACAAAAGTAACAACATAAAGTCGAGTCTTGTGATTTTTTGCTCTTTCCAAATCATGGGAGCAGCAAATGGCATACTTTTTATTTTACCAGTCACCCACAGAGAAAGTATTGTTGCACAGGAGATACAGTATTCGCGGGACGCCCATTTTTTATCTTGGTCACCTATTTTACAACCACAATTGAGAAAATATGCCTTTCAGATAGCGTCAGTAATGCGCTTTTTCTGTGATTCAATTGTTACGTTATCGCAAATGTAACAAAAGTTATTGGGATCATTAATACATTTTCGCAACATATAGCTGCAAAATGAAATTATAAAATGACCACAAGTAATTATAAAAGCTTAGTTTTCAACGAAGTCAAGTACCGTACTGGCGAGAGGACAAGCACCTACACTCTTTTTTATACAAAAATACACCAGACTGTTACGTAATAAGCCTGATGTTATTTAGATTATAAAGATTTGGGCAAAACTTTCTGTGTGGTATTACATTGGCAAATGGACAAATGAAATATAGAGAATAAATTCTTGAATTTTACCTATGGTATTTGTTTATTTTTTGAAATTCTTTTGTTTTTTCTCGAAATGTTTCTTTTATAGCGTTTATTTATTATTGCGTTTATTTGCGTTTTATTTATTCATATATTCACAGGGACATCTAAAAATGAACTATTACTTATTATAATGCACAATAAATCAGTTTATTCTTTAAAATGCTTTAACAAAAGTGGCGTTAAAGCATTAGGTGCATTATATCTTTGCACTCGTGAATCTCTGAAAAACAAGAGCCAAAATACAGTTTTCATGGTGATATTAGTGTTCAGCACGGTTAAATTCATTAAGAATTGGGTGTGTTTAACTTAGATACAGGAACTTTGTCAAAAATTGTTGCCCAGTGGATTTAATTACAAAGTTTTTGTTAATTATTACACCTGTCACTGTATTGTTAGTAATGACTGTAAAGGTAGGAGCTTTTATCTCAGTTGAATACATAGACCTGGAGTAGCGTCCAATCTAGATCTGAATTAGAGTTTAAATATGCACAGGCCAAAATATCTTGGTGTTTTGTATCGATATGTTACTGCAAATGATTAGTATAGCTTGCTTACTTAGATAAGGGTTTTCAATTTGTTTTTCTTAATTTTAAACGAAAATTCATTTCATGAAATATTGAAATATAATGAAAAGATTGTTTCAAATAGGATGAACTCGAAAATTCTGTTAGTCTCTCTAAAATCTTATTAGTGATTCATACTATTCAGCAAGGTTAGCGTTTTTGTAATGCTTGCAACCACGTCAAGTTATTACACTGAATGTCAAAAGTAAACTATGAAATGATAGTTATCCTAGTAACTATTATTTTAATATTTTTTCATACCCATTAAAAACGGCAGTTTTAACAAAATAACGTTGAAATCTTTATTTGAAATTAATAGTTTTTTTTAATAGGGTGAAAAGTATATGAGTCATGTTTTATCTATACTAACAATTAAATATTTAAAATTAATGTTTCCATTGCACTAAATAGCAATCAGTGAAATTTCTAATTAATAAATTAAACTTAGTAAAATTAAATGCTGTGTTCCACCGATAAAATCATATTTTATACCATTTCTGGTCCAAATAGAGCTTTACGCAGGTCAGTTTTATTTCCCCAATTGCCTTTTTACCATTTTGATAAAATTATTGTTTAAGAATACTGTTTTATATTGTTTATACCGGATTGAAAACGGAAAAATTCAAAACTTATGTACAGTTCGAGTAATGTCATTGAAGCGTTGATGTGAAAGTTGAGTTAAGTTGATGTAGCATTGACCAGCAGAAAAATTTAATTTTTAGTGTAAAAATCATAAACAGGAAACAAATGAGACATGATTGTGCACACAAGCTTCAAACTTTTGTGAACCATTAATATGAGCAAGACGCAAATGGAAAAAATTTGTTTTTTTAATAAAAGTGCCATCATCAAAACACTAGTTTGTTGTTTACTAAAAGTAGCCGGCATGGTGGCGACGTGTAAGGCGCGGCCCTAGTACGCCTCAGATAGTGGTTTCAATCCTGACCACGTTGGGGGATTCTCAAGATTCAGAATAGTGCCTGCACATAAAGAACCCCTGAGTATCTATTTTGCTTGGGTACTCTTGGCTAAATTAAATTCCTAAAGTTTTGAAATCATCAGAGTCAGAATCCTAGTGCAGTTTCGCATCGTAAGTGCTTCACCTTCTAGTGAAGAAACTACACGTCGAAATTCTTATGTGGCAATGGCCGCCGCCGATGGAGCAGCTTGAAAGAATAGATGCCAGTTTTCCGGGAAATGCACTAGGTCTACAAAAGTTAATGACGTAGCCCATGTGGAAAGAAAAAAGAAATTTTTGCTAAACCCTACACTTCGACTTCTTCTGGGGATCATGTCAAAAGTACAACAAAACCAACTAAATTCCCTTCTTTGCTCATTGGTCGTTATCATATAACTGTCAACCTTTCATCATCAAACGATGTATAGTCTCTTTGAACCACCCTAATAGAGCTTCAGAGTCTTCTAAATTAGAGCAAAAAGTCATTTTACAATTTTTACATTAATTAACTAATTTTAAAAACCCTCTGAACAGTCTTTTTTATTATTTTGCTTCCTCTAAATATATTTTTATTTTCAAACAGGGAATTAACTACCACTCTCAGCAAAATTTCATCGTAAAACATTTGCTGAACATGATTTACTGAACATAATTTTATATAATAATAACTTGCGAACGGAACCCTTGCCATCCTTCTGTGGAACCCCAGGGTCCCGCGGAACATACTTTGAGAACCGCTGCTCTATAGGGTCCATGCAAAAGAAATACTGGAAGAAAAGAGCAAAAATTTCGTACGCCAAACCTCTTGCCGATTCACCTACGCATACGTAAGGCTCCGATCATGGAGGAATATCGAAATGAGCAGCTCATCCCTCGGATTCAGTGGCATACGTTGGATTTTCTCAAGGGAGGGGCTTATTTTTGTGCCAAATATATATATAAACCCGTTACCAACGAAATTTCCGGAATTCTAAAAGTCCACTGTCCCGAGTGTTCCGAAAGCCGTACCCTATTTTCATCTCAAACACAGAAAATTAAAAACTTAAAGAAAATAAATTTAGTACAATGTACGGTTTTTCAGGTAAGTTTGAAGCTTTAAGGGAGGGGTTTGAACCCCCAAACCAAACAGCTGTACGTCATTTATATTTGTAATTGACTATAAATGATTCTATTTATCGTAATTTTGCCTCGACTTCAAATATTATAGTTGAAAGTAGTATTGATGTTGTTTAAAGAATGAATTTAACTCTTAGGGCAGTTTGTAGTTATTCTGTCAGTTCTTTTACTCTAAAAAATTATTTTATTCAATTTTTTATTATAAATACATTTTCTCAATGCATACTAAACTATACAAAAAAAGAGAAAGAAAAGAAGAAGAATGTTAAAGAGCACACTTGCTTTTAGTGACTGGCACTAAAAACTAGTAATCATTTCTATGATAAATCCGTTTTGAATTTGATTCAAAGAGCAACTACATTAAACAGAATGAATTGTAATATAAATGAAAATTAAGGTGTAAAAACATTTATTTTTCAAGCAAAATTTTTTATATTATTTTAGTATTATTTTATGGGAATTAGAGTTCTTGAAATCAAGTCTATGAAAAGAAAAGATCCCAGGGGCGGGAAGACTTCTTTTCATATCATGACTTCCATATCTCTGACTTTCCTTTTCATAGAAATTTCATGTCATGGATTTTTTTTTGTTTTTTGGTTGGGAATTTTATGGAATTATGTCCAATTCATAGCTTCTTAACAATGCATTCAAGCATTAAAAATGTTGTTATTTTTATTTACTGATACACACTTGTTTCAAACAGTCAACAGACGGATTGTTGCCAACCGGGAAAAACAAATAAAGGATTTTTTCCATCACGTATAGCATTTTGGAGCACGGGGATCATTCATAATAGCACGGAGAGCATTCATAAAGGACGTCGAGGGGGAGGGGGTTGTGACAAAGTGTGACAAGGGGAGGGGGTAACAAGAAGTGTGACACCCTGCTTATGAAAACATAGCGTGACATGTGACAAATGGGGTTGGGGGGGCGGGGTCAAATATGTGGGAATAAAGCGTGATATTAAATGAACGGTGCCTTGTGTACGCCAAATTTGGGTGGGAGTATTACAAAAAAACCTTTGAAAGTTGACAGCCTAATTATTACTAATTTATTTGTTCATCTATTTTTGCAAAGATAAAAAAAAAACCCTAAAAACTTCTCGAAGATATTTTTTATGCTGTAATGTTAGTAGTGTTTGTCTGGATGTATGAAATATTAATATAAACTTTGCCTAAACCTCTTTGTAAGTTAACCATATGGAAAAAAAACTATGAGCACTCTTTTATTCTTCAAGTAAGTTTCTTCTTTTTTTTCTTTTCTAATTGTTCTAGCAATTTTGAAAAATTACGCATTTTTAGGGAATTTTTACCATTAAATAACCTACATAATAATAATCTTTACTTTAAGTGCTTTAATTTTAAAGTTGTACAGGATACATTGTAATTTGCTATTTTTTCACAATTATCCAAAATCTCCTTAGATAAATTTAACTTAAATTTATCTAATGAGATTTTAGATAATTGTGAAAAATAGCTATTTACTAATTTTAAAGTAATGCTAATACAGGAAGTTATATTTTAATTAGTTACAAATGAATAAACACATAGTGTAAAAAATGACAAAAAAAAATTTTTCCACCTTTTTATAAGTTGGCCACCTGTCTAATAAGTGGACCACTAAAATGCTACACCGCAAGTGGTCAACTGACACAGATTTCACTGCAATCTATTAGAATTATTTGTTCCATGTGAACTTCTGTCATAAAATATTCATTTCTAATGCATCTGAGGTGCACAGTTATTGAATCTAAAAGGCAAAAAGTTAGCCAGTTTCGTATTAGAGATTGGTATCTCTCGTGCGAAAGGCTATGGCTCAAATGATGAAAGGAAAATCTAAGTGCCAAAGTCCTGTTTCTTCACGAGTCGGCAATCCGAACCTGTTACAACCACAAGTCAAAACAAATGCTAATAAGGGAAAAGCAGTTGCTAAGCAGCTATTCTATTTCGTTGCATGATGTTACAATCTTAGAAAAATCGCGAGTAAAACGTTTTTAGAAGCGTGATATAAAATGAAAAGCAGCGTATTAGGGATCATTCATAAATGATGTCACGCTTCGAGGGGAAGGGGGTTCGTGAAATTATGGCAAGGGGAGGGGGTAACAAGAAGTGTGACAATCAGGCTTATACAACACAGCGTGACATGTGACAAAGGGGAGAAGGGGTCCGTTGAAGTGTGCTAGCTTGTGACAAATGGGGGAGGGGGTCAAATATATCGGAGGAAAGCATGACATATTTATGAACGGTCCCTTACTTGCATTTTTGAATGCTAGGAAGACAACATGTGCACTAGTGCGGCTGATTTTTTACTAAACAAATACACAAAGTTTTACGTTATTTTTCTTTCTTTTTTTAGGCACATTAAAAAGTAGGTAATCTCTTCGCATTCGCAGTGTTAACGCTTATGCTTATTTTTACAGAATTTTGCTGAAACTATAGTCGAAATGTAGAAAGAATTTGAAATTAATAAAGTATAGATGGGTATACGATGGGTATAGATGGGCATCGAGAAAGGTTTAAAGTTTAAACCGAAAAGTGACGGAGTTATTCTACTTTTACTTAAACTTTATTCGATATAGGGGTGGGGAACGCTTACGACACCCCTTCTATATGTTTTTCTCAATTGTAGGTCTAGCCTTAATGTATTTTTAATTGAATGTAGTTTCAGTGGCCCGTCCAGGGCAAATTAACTACCGTTTAGCCGTTCTTTAATAAACTCAATGTTTGACAAAACGGTACATTCACTAATTCAGCTTTAGTAAGCCCCTTGACTAGTCAATAATATTCTCTTCGTAAGGGACCATTCATAAAAGATGTCACATTTTATTCAATATATTTGACCATCACCCCCTTTAACACAAAGTATCACACTTCATCATAAAGTCAATAATATTCTCTTCGTAAGGGACCATTCATAAAAGATGTCGCATTTTATTCAATATATTTGACCATCACACCTTTTGTCACAAAATATCACACTTCATCATAACCCCTACCCCCTTTGTCACATGTCACGCTATTTTACATATGAATTCATGCTAGCAGTTCAGAAACAAAGCACTGCGTTATGGGTCACGTTCCTAATTTTATTTTTGAACTTTACTGACATTTGTGAGCATAATAATAATGAATATGTGTGTACTTCAATTGTATAAAATGAGGTTAAGCTTTACAACACAAAATATAATGAGTATAGAACAGTAAAATATATTAGTTGTTCGAATTTAAAAAAGTGACACATGCAGTGTTATCTTAAAAGTGTAAATGACTAAGAAAATGTCCTTTTAAACTTTTAACAAAAAGTAAATTTAAACTTTAATCAGCATCGGTGTTTGCAAGACAAAATGTTCAATGAAACTTCAAAATCAAGTTAGGAAAATAAAAAAAAAACTTTAAATTTGCCGATTTTAAATGTTTTTATAGGATTGCGATAGTTTTCAGGGTTGCGTAACCATGTTCATCATTTTACACGAAAGTAAATTTGATTTAAAAAAAAAAATAGTATAACCTTTCCAATGAAGCTTAACTAGTTAAGCACTCTTTTCTGAGATCATCAAGAAAAAAAACCCGAAAGTCTGACGTACTCCTCTTTGTTCAAAAACAAGGGGGGGGGGGGGGGGTGAAGTGAAGTCGAAAAGAGCGACATTTTAATTTTTCCTACCTTATTAAAAACCGCACCACCTTTATATAGTTTTGAATACATAAATGCATTTTTTATTTAATAAAAATGATTAAGACGTTGCATACGTTACATAAAATAAACAGAAGAATATGCAAATGAGGATAGATTACGACATTTGTCTAAATCTTTGAAATTTGGGATAAAATTTGTTAAAGCATTCCCAAGAAGTTTTGCAAGATGACTACTGGTCAAATATGAAATATATTTCAAACAACCTCAAATTCGAACTTGGGGAAATTGCAATGGGAGCCGGCACTGAACAACGGAAGAGACGCGTTACAGAAAGCCTATAATTGTTCTGAAGTTTTTATTTTTTAGTATATACTCTGAATTTAAACATCAACTAGTTTTAATCATTTTTTAAAAGTTGGGGAAAATCTTAAAGATTTGTGTGACACTGTTCTTTCTAAGACCTTCAATAATTTGCAGAGCTTTACAATATTCATTAGACATGACCAGGTGTGAATATACAATCGAGGCAGTAAGTAATCCAAACCCGATGACTTTATCATTTATTTCCTCTTCCGGATGTTGAGGAAGGGGTTTTTCATTTGCGCCACATCTGTTTCTCAAGTTCATATATAACAAGAAGTTCCGTCTAGAACTATACGAGCCTACTTTCCCGTATACACCAAATTCAAATTTATAATCTAGCTATCTCTTTCTCTCTCTTTCTTATTTATCTTTAGTTCTAATTATTGAAAATATACCTTTTTCAACGGATAATACATATTCATTTACTCACTCATTCATTCTTTCATTTATTCAGCCATGCATTTATTCATTCATTCGTTACCTCATTCAAGTGTTTATTCATTCATTTACGCATTCATGTATTTATTCACTCATTTATTTATATTTTCATTTATTCAATAATTTATTCATTCATTCTTTTCCTCATTCATTTATTCATTGATTTATTCTTTCACTCTTTCATTTATTCATTCATTCATTATTTCACTCATTGAGTCACTGAGAAATATCCTTGAAAATCCCGATCAAAAAATTTCATAGCAAAATAGGCTCGTAAGTTCTGGATAAACTTTCTATTTCTACATGTTCTACGTTATAAGAGCTTTCCGATAAAGTTTGTTCCAAGCAAATCGGTCCGTTAGATCAGGATTTATATAGGGTTGAAATTTCCCCGTAAGCCCTGTGTTAATTTTTTGAACTGTTCAAAAATGAACAAAAACTGTTCAAATCAATATTTCACGCCGAGAACTCCTTTCAATAAGCTTGCAATAGGAAATTGGCTCTTGTGCCCAGAGTTTACAGAATTTGCTTTAATTTTGTCCATAGGCGCTAATGTTAAAATTTTTTGAACTGTTCAAAATTGAACGAAATATTGTTCAAATCAAAAAGTAAAATATGGAAATGAGATGTCCTTGCCGAGATCTGTCGAATGCAAAAAGAATTTTTCGAATCGGACTCTTCGTTCAAAAGTTATTAGGGGAGGACAGACCGACAGACAGACAGACCGACAGACACACTTTTTCCCCATCTCTATACCCTACTTTCAAATTTTTTATTTTTCAATCTTTATTTAATTACTTCACTTATTTTTGACTTTTCTTGATTTTTAACGATATTTTCACGATACATTAAGCCTTCTTTCATGCTTTATTATTATTTTTTTTTTACTTTTACGGGAAAGTAGGCTAAAAAGCTACTTGGCAATTTTAAACAAATTTTTAGAAAATTTTCAAAATAAACTTTACTTCTTGTTCCTTAAATCCGACGTTTTAATCCATTTAACCTTTGAAATTTTCACGCAACAGTGCAATCTTTCTATTTTATATGTTTTGATTCGTAAAACCAACTAATTCAAGAATCTAAGCAGCCTGTGGTCTCTGAAGTGCTCATAAATTTATGAATTTCGTTCATATATGTTTCGTTCATAATTAACTCTTAAGTGCTTGCGGTGAAGCGCTGAAGTGAAACTAAATAATGTTGCTGGCTAAATATACTTATGTAATATTAATATCATAAACAGCGAAAGAAAGAAAAAGTAAAACACTTACGGACAAAGTCAAATATTTACAATAATCTAAAAGAAATCGATAAAAAGAATTACGAAGAAGAAAAAATTTTTACCGAAAAAAAAATACGCAAATATAAACCAAGATAAATTTATTGAGGTCACTACACACGCTCCAGTATGCTTGTACAGGGACCGTGGTAGCGTAGTGGTTTGAAGACCATGTATACTTGGGGATATGTGCATGTAAAATCCGTAGACCCCACTACCTCTCCCCGTGCGTAAGCAATCCTAAGGCCTCGGCTAACTGGTAGGGGTCTGGTGGAGAAAAGTATGCTTGTACAGGCAAATCGTTATGTGCGAGGGTGGATGTGCCCCTTCTGCCCACTTTTACAATCATGCTTGTTTAAATATGCTTGTGCAAGTGTGCTTGAGCACTTGTAAGCGCCCTTTACTTCAAGATATTAGGTAAAAGTTAATTAAGTTATATGTAAGTATACTAATTACAGTTGACGCTCGATTTTACGAACTCTTGCTACGACGATAAATATTCCAAAACAAGAAAAACATTGCTTATATAGAAGACTATTCGGTACAGGTAAACTGTTCTTAAAATTGTGCGCGTTCGCGAATTAGAAGTCCGCAAAATTGAGCATGAATTGAACTGCATGTCATCCAATTCAATTTCAACATTTTAAAATCAAACGTATGCCCGTTGACCATGCATAAGAACCAGTCCTAACTTATCCTAAATTGAGCACAAATTTATACTAGTTGCCAATATTTTATAAACTCCGAGCTAATTAAGTTAATAAATCCCCCATCACCAATCCCTCTCCCCCCCAAAAAAAATCATAATAAATAAACATAATCCGTTACGAGTACATAAAGACAAATTATAAAAATATCTAAAAAAATCAATATCTAATGTACAGGGAAACCTGTGTAAGTTGACCACTTGAGAGGCAGCACTTTAGTGGTCAACTTAGACAGGTGGTCAAGTTATAGAGAGTGAGGTAGAAGGTGAAGGACTAATTCCGTTCCCAACAAAAGTGGTCAACTTACAAAGGTGGTAAACTTTACAGGTTTTACTGTATTACAAATACATAAAACCTGAATCAAATATTGGGTTACTCACCGAACAATGAGACGACATGATAACTTCAACTAACACAAGCGGAAACGAATAAACAGCACCGCAAATTAGCGAAAATGCGGTCCACACACACGACATGAAGACGAAGAATCAAGAAAAAAAGCTTATCCGGCGTTCCAGAGCGCACAGAATAGGGTTTGTCATGCGCTGTGTGAGCTAAATGAAAGTTCTATTGGGCAGAACAGAGTTCCATGGCGCAGTTTTCTTCAAACTCAAATTTCGCCAATTTTGCTTCACTGTGCGAAGTGACCGATGGCTACTAGAATCTTTGGTCAATTGCACCAGCCTCTCCTTGGAACAAATCACGTAGAACAGAGCGAATCAAACATAGTATGACAATGATCCATAAAAGCAGGGTGTATATGATGTAAATCAATTGATTCAAATGAGTGATGTCATTGATTAAATCAAATGCTTTAACAAAATCATCTAAACCAGTAAGATAAAAAAAAAAAAAAAAACTAGCAGTTACCTTTAAAGGTAACGCTGAATGCATAAGGCTCAAAAAACATTCCCTCCTAGTATAGAGATAATCGCTAATAATTGATGTCGGATATCCGGTGTCCATTTTGTGACATTCGTTCAGGATATCCGGTCCTAATGTTTGAAAAACTATAACCCAATGCATATTTTTTAACATCCTAAAGCTTCCAAACAGGATAGTTTGTAATTTACATACATTCTCAAAATATGTTACTGAGTTGAACTTTAAAAATCAAAGGTGACATGCCGGATAACCGGATCTTTCATGCAGTGGCTGGATCGAATTCAAAAGGTCTAAATATCGGTCGGATACTGGATATCCTATGCTTTCTGGGGGGGAGTCCGCTCGTCCCTTCCTCCCCCTTCCCCATTGGTGCGGCCCTGTAAATACATATATGTCGTGATATGGATAGATATTACATGACCATGAGAGAATTATAGTTAATCCAAGAGTGCACGACTTAGACAAGTTTAGAGGGGCAAAGAGTTTCTCGAATATGTGTCCCACAGTTGGGAGTCATATTAACAGCCTTACTCACCAACCGATGCGACCCTCAGTCAAACACTCGAACCGCCGATTTGAGCTTTCTGATTGGTTGAGGAAGCCTTTGATCTGCGGTTTGAAGATTCAAATCAGCTGATGAATAAGGCCATAAAAGTGTCAAACACGTTGTTAATGAATATTTCACTTAAGGTAAATGACCCCGTAGTGGACGCAGTTAAGAAAATTTTCGTACTTTTTACGTGGAAAATTTTTTTCAAGTGACTTAACAAGAGACATCAATATTTGCATATTTAGCTTAATCGCCAACTATTTCTCCAAAAATTAATGACCTATAAAGTGTCATTTGATGAATTTTACGTCACATTTACTAAACGCTTAATTTGTATCTATAGTGGACATTTATAAGACACACATTTGCATTAGTAGTGGACAGAAATGAATACCATCTATTTTATACTGTTAACTTGGAGAAATAATTTTAAAAAGGACTAAGGGACCATTCATAAATGATGTCACGCTTTTTCCCATATATTTTTCCCAAATCCCTAACCTTCTTATTGATCGGCTTTGGTAAAGAACAGCAAATGTGACCGTTGTGGAAGCAGCTATTAAATATTATGATCCATGTATTTGCCTATGCTCCACACCAACTTTAGTTCTATTAACCAGCACTAGGAATCGTTTGCTATAGGTTCTGATAATTTCATTCAAGTTTAGTGTTACATTCTCTTATTTTAGGAGCTTAAAGATCTAAATGTCCACTACTAGAGCAGTGTCCATTACCCTACCTAAGGCTTCGGCTAAAAGGTGCAAGGGTGTCCGATGGAGAAAAGTGTCCATTACCGTGGGCCGTGGTAGCATAGTGGTTAGCACGTCGGACTTCCACCTGGAAGGTCGCGCGTTCGATACCCACTGAAGACCACCATGTATACTTGGGGATATGTGCATGTAAAATCCGTAGACCCCACTACCTCTCCCCGTGCGTAAGCAATCCTAAGGCCTCGGCTAACAGGTAGGGGTCTGGTGGAGAAAAGTGTCCATTACCGTGGGCCGTGGTAGCCTAGTGGTTAGCACGTCGGACTTCCACCTGGAAGGTCGCGCGTTCGATACCCACTGAAGACCACCATGTATACTTGGGGATATGTGCATGTAAAATCCGTAGACCCCACTACCTCTCCCCGTGCGTAAACAATCCTAAGGCCTCGGCTAACAGGTAGAGGTCTGGTGGAGAAAAGTGTCCATTACCGGGTCATTTACCTTATATTGAGAGAAAATAAAAGGCCTGGCTGTCTAGACAATAAAGAATGAACATAATGAAATAAAGGGGTATGGTAAATGAGATGTGAATTAGAATAGGCGATGCACAAAAGATGTTGCTGTTTATACGGTTGGAAGGATTTCATTTGTTCATCAAAGTTTTCCGATAGTAATGAATTTTTAATATTTTTCTGATTAAGAAGTACGCAAAACTTAAACACACACACACACACACAAAGTAACAGTTATAATCTTCCAATTTAAAGATATTAAGTATAACAAATAACTTGAATAACAAATAACTAAAAGTTTCAATGGCGGTGTGCAACTGACTACCATTGTAGGTTTATCTGTCATAAGTTTTAGTTCAGTTTGCATTATTAGCATAATCATTCTGTTGACGAAATTATCGCTTTTCTCTGCTTTTTAAACAATTGAAGATTTGAAAAGTGAACATCCTTTTGGTGATATTTCGAATAAATGTTTAATTTTAATAAATTTCTTAGAGCCCATTGAAAAGGGTAAAAGTAAGTTTAGCATCTTTAATTATTTTTTTGAGTATAAATTTTTTGTATTACAAAAATTGTACACCAGAATATTTTTCAAATTAATTCCAAATAAAAAAGCATTGGTAGCATGAATGCACACATGTCTGTTTACGTGTGCTCAAATTTCATTTCATTGGGAAATTTTTCTGTTGTAATTTTTAGAGCAGATTTAAAAGTTGTGTGAGAACAATTTCATGGATAATCGGTATTTCCTGTTGCTTCATTTTTCTTTACCTGTCACATATGCTTAATGAATTACTTCTTTTTGTCTGAAGATTTTCTTTGTCGATTTTAGTGGCATGATTTTCATACTTTAATAGTTTCATAATTTATACATTCGTATACATGATTAATACTTCTTTAAAGTAACAAGTAAAATAAGTAAATAAAAATTAAACAATGAGATAGTCCTCACAAAAATATCCTTAAACACAAAGCTAAGCAAAAATTAACAACTAGCAATAAAAAATAATAATGAATTTGAATTTAAATTTGACAGATTGAGCGATTTACAATCAACGATTGCATCTCGTTGAAAGATATATTTATTAAGGTGGAGCGTTCTAATAAGGTAGATTTTGCTTTATGTTTTTCATTTCTAATAGTGATGAAAGTGGAACCTATTCATAGAGGACTCTAAAATGCACTGACTTTTGATACTCTTCTATACGCGCATTTATTTGAAACCTTAATTTTGCTATTATACACAGAAAGATGCATCTTTTTAATTCTATATGATCTATTTATTATTACGTATAAAGCGATTCAGAGGAATCACAGTAATATTGTTTTGATGAAAGAAACGCATTCCCTGAATTATCAGCAATGTATAAAGCTACGAAAAATAAAGTATGTTTGGTGATGAATTTTCCTAAAAAATTACTAGAGTATTTTTAATTTCATGTGACCTTCTCTGAACATTAAATAGCCTATGAGAACGTCGGCTATTGTCTTCACAGCTGGGATCTGGAGCCAACACTTTGTTTGAGTTACTTTCCTCCGAATTCTAAATAGTTGCTCCAGTTCCTCTCGGTGCTCCAAATAATCTTAATATATTATATTATTTATCTCGTCTTTATATTTTTTAGTTAATTACTCGTATTTTTTATGTACTAGAAATTTAAAAGAGGGGAAAAAGTCGGAGCAATAAAGCACAACAAGTTTCTTTGCTCCGCCTCCGCTCCAGTTTCGAGCAAAATCTCGTTACTCCGCTGCTCCGCTCCAGTTTCGAGCAAAATCTCGTTACTCCGCTGCTCCGCCAGTCTCGAGCAAAATCTCGTTACTCCGCTGCTCCGCTCCGGTTTAAAGCAAAATATCGTTGCTTCGCTCCAGTTTCGAGCAAAATATTGTTACTCCACTGCTCCGCCCAAGTTTCGAGCAAAGTCTCGTTACTCCACTGCTCCGCTCCAGTTTCGAGCAAATCTCGTTATTTCTCTTTTCCGCTCCAGTTCCGAGCGAAATCTCATCACTCTACTGCTCCGCCCTTTGCTCCAGATCCCTACTTAAGAGAACATTTTGAGGTTTTATGTGTGACGATGGGTCTATTGGAAAAGGAATGCTTTTCGTTTCTTTTGTTTCCAGCATTAAGAGCAAAACTTAATCCTTGACATCTCCAAAAATAAAAGGTTGAAAATACTCTTATTGACAATCCATTAGGTAGATAAGCATTAAATGATTAAGGTAAATGGTTAAAGTATAATTCTGCATAAAATTTTATTTCTTCGTCTTTAAAAATACGATGGGGGTTTCCTGAATGTTTGGATCAGAGTATTGCTTTTATAATCCTTATAGCATCGAGCTCAAGATTGTGTTTTTGGCGCTTAATGGAATATCGGTAAGCGGGATATTCTTTTAGAATATCCCGCTTAGTGTGATAAATGTTCAATGTGCCAAACCATAGTTATATTAGAAATAAACATAAAGGTTATGTACGAAAGCAAGAGCTGAATAAGTCTAGCATTGCTCAAAATTGTTGGAATTCCAACCACTCTTTTGATTTCAATTCTGGGAAAATTATTCAAAAATGTTCTTTCCCATTAGAGCTTGACTTTTGGGAAGCTTATCATATTAACAGGAATAGTTCTAATTTGGTTAATGATTCTTCCTCAACTCCTTATTTTTCACAGGTCTGGCATAAGTTCCTTTAATTTGTTGTTCTTTCTTGGTTTTCTTGTTAGTTTTCCTTTTTTAGTGTCATTTTTTTTCTCTCCCCCCCCCTTCCCCTCTTTTACTTGTGTACTTTGTTTTGCTTTTAGTTTTGGTATTTTCTGTACTTATTTTATTTCCATTTTATTCTTTGTATTTGATTTTATTATTTTGCAATTTTCATGTATTTTCACATTTTTATGCACGCTGTTGTCTTTTTTGCTTTATTTTTATTGATATTCCTTTTTACTTTCTGTACTTCCAACTGCATTCGTTTGTTGCTCTCTTATTGGTGCCTTTCCTACTACTTCTACTTCCACTTCACACTGCCTTTATTCTCATTGGTTTACAGTTAATTCTTAGGCTATAAAAAGCTTTGTTTTTGTTGTTCTGTCTGCTTCATTTGGATGTTTTGAATCTAGAAGCTCCCTGTCGCATTGAAAAAGGGATTCCAAGCAATCCCGAAACATATGTCTGCGTTTTAATGCTCATTTGTGCTTTAATTTAACGTGAAATTTTATTTCTATTACTTTGCACAAAGTTTAATCATTACCATAGTTATATTGTTTCTGTGTTTCCGCATAGTGGAATATTCCGCTTAATAGAATAATTTTTCGTGGCAAGTTGACTATTTTATTAAGCGGGCTCAACTGTAATAGAGGAGGGTTTCTGACAGGCTGTCTCTAGTTGTCTTAACCAAATGACTACGTTGGATCAACCAGGGTTCATACTCAAATAGCCAACAAAATTTCCATGGCTTTTAAAGGTAGATCAAAGAGAATTCCAGGTTAACGTTCCAAGTAAAAATATTTATTAGCAAATGCACTACTTATATAAATACGCCCGCCATAACATTGAATGCATACAATTAGTACATTAACCTCATATTAAAAAATTCCACACAGATGCTCATTAACACATTATGAGCGGGCAGCAGGTACTAATACCCGTTTAAAGTCACCACTTTCAAGTCACACAAGGGAAAAAATAATGTTTCATAAAGTGTATGAATTGGTGTATTTTTTAGAACGTTTTTTTAACTTAGCCGGCTACGCAACATAATTGCGTGTGCTACGTCTCCCGCTCATAATGTGTTAAGATAACAAGCTTATACTATAAATTTTCTAGTCTATAGAATTTCAAAAGTAAAATTTTGTGACACACCACTGCCAAAAGATATTCATTTTTATATTTCCATCCATCTGTTTTTTTTTTAATTTAAATTTTAGAAAGCTAATTTGAAACAATAAAACATAAAATATAAAGAATAAATAAAATAAAAATTAAGATGATCCTAGCCGGGACAAATCAGCTTTTCAACTCTATAATAATACATGAAAAACAACTATTTAAAGAAATGATGATATACTTTTATACCATGACAATATAATAAACACCATTATATATATATTTTAAAAACCTATATAAGAAAAGGAAGGCGAGTTAATTGAGGACTTATTCTGTTTTAAAACAAATACAATACTTAAAAGGATCTGGTAATAAAATCCATTGAATGACAACTGATCAATGGCACTGAAGAAATGAATTGGAAACTCAAATAAAAATAAGTTAAGAAAAGAAAACTTAATTTTTGTTTTTAAACAACATTTAATAAAGTATTATATACATACATACACTATGTAAACAAAAATATTATGAAAAAATGGAATCAATCTCCATGTTAAATAGAATCAAAGTCAGAACCCCTCATACATTTTTGGGCAGTTCAGAAATTTGGCTGTTGATACTAAGGTTTTCAGTTATCTGCACAGAAAATTTTATAATTTTCTTTTCTTTTCAATTTTTTTTATTGTTCCAATGCTTTGCATTTCTCAGTTTATTTTTTGTTCAGTTCATGATGGCACGCCGAATGCATTTTTTTAACGATTTTTTATTTTCTTGGTAATCTGACATCACGACGAGCGTAGGTTCCTTTCAAGATTGGAAAAAAATTACTGACTTTTCCAGGTTTTGTCAAAAATTTACATTTCTTCCTGACTTTTCCAGGTTTTCCATGATTTCCAGGTGGAGTATGAGCCCTGATCAACAATGAAATGTTATATGACATATTACAATTGTTCCAAACAAGCAGTGGAAATATAGACGAATATAGTTTTGGGAGCGGTACTGAACTAAGTTTTATCACTCAGGAGTAGTGTTCGGCAACTACTCGTCAAAAAGTAGTCAACTACCAACTACTAACTACTTTAAACAAAAATAGTTTCAACTAGTAGTTAACTACTTTTTTATGAGACTAGTTGTAACTAGTAGTTAACTGTTCTCCAAAAGTAGTTAATTACTTTTAAGTACAATTCATTTGGACTTCGATTTTTAGGCTTGTTCTTAAAAATTTAATCCTAATAATTAAACTCAATATTACTTTTAAAAATTAAAAGAATTTTAAAGAAATTCCTGTAAAACATTCAAAGATTGAATATTTACAAATAATTCCAATGAACAATTCCACTGAACACTTAATATATAAAGAGAATATGAATAAAGGCAAAACCTTTTTCTCTAAATTTACACTTTTATTTTAATAAGTAATTGTTTAATAAAGTTAATAATTTATGTTTTTAAGAAGTAAAAATTTTTCAGCAGTTGTTGTAAAACACCCTTAATATCAATTTGAAGTTCTCCCTCTGCCCAACCCTCCTTCATTAACAAACTATCTTTGTATCGCGCATGCTTTGGAATTTAGATTATATTCTTTTAAATTGTGTTCAAGGCAGGGTTGTTGATTCTTCTTTTATTTTTAAAAAGTAGTAATTTTTTGATTTAAATAAAATTTTTTGGATCTTTTTTAAGCAAAATATGTTTGCGCACACAAATACAGTAGCAAATTCAGTTGATTATTTATGTCTTGAAAGAATTTTAAGATATTTCAGTTGAAATAATTATTTATTACTAGTTTAAAATTAATTATTAAGTTATTATATTTATAAAAAATGTATACTTAATAAACAGAGAACAACAAGAAGCAGAAGAGAAAGTTTATATTTCTGGAGGAAATGTATTATAATTTTTTAAATAAATACAAATAAGTTGAATAGACTATTATAATTTTTTGAGTATATGAAAATTTCTTGAATATATAAACAGAGATGGAAAATATCACATAAAATGTGTACTAGAGTTTAATAAATTTTACTATTTAAATGTTTCATCAAGAATACCAGTTTTAATGCCTTATCAACCCCCTTCTTAATTTTGAATGCACTATTCCAAATGTAGAACCGGATCTCCTTTTTTCCTTCCCAAAGGTACGGTTGATGCTTTTGCTGTAGTCATCATGTCCAAAAACTTAATGTTCTCTGATGAAATATCATTCTTTGATACTTTAATGAAGCTATTTCATCTTTCCCTAGAGGACCAGGTGCATTAAGGCTACCATATAGTGAGTTAAAATTCTAATGAATTATTTGAACCCAGAACATATTAAAATTTATAATAAAAATATCTATATTTTTCAAATTTGGAGGAAGCTGATACATTTTTTTTTTAAATCATAAAAATCAATATTTTGTCCAAAAAGAATCATAAAAATCAATTTTTTCTTAAAAAAATCATAAAAAGCAGTATTTTTTTCTGAAAATAAAATCATAAACGTCAATATTTTTTTCTAAAAGAAATCCTAAATATCCGTATTTTTTCTTTCCTTTTGTGTTTTATGGTATCCCAAACGCATGCATGGTACTAGAGTAGAAGTAAAGCTTCCCCATAATGAAGATTTGGCCTTTAAATGAAACTTCATCGTGCATGAGCTGGTGCTGGCGCTATTTATTGATCATATATTAGAAAGCTTTTTCTAATTTGCATAAATACTGCAATAAATATTATGATTTTTTATGAGTACTTTTTCATTATATAACATAATATAAAAAATACATTTGTGTGAGTTATATTCATAAGCTAAAAATTTAAATAATTTAATGTTTAAAAAATAGATTTAAAAAAAAAAAAAAAATTCGAAAGTAGTTGTAACTAGTAGTTGGGAAAAAAGTAATTTAACTAGTAGTTAACTACTAGTTAACCAGTAGTTGCCACTAGTAGTTAACTACTTTTAGTTAACTACTGCCGAATTTTTACTCAAGAGAGATAAATATTCATGAGAATAAATAATGATTCTACGTAGCGATTTTAAAAGCACGCAATTATTCTTATTACTAATAATTTGGAATTATATGTAGCTATTTCTATGATTTCAGGTAAAAATATGGCTGAGAGTTCGAATTCTCCTTGTGAGCAAATACATTTGGAATCGACTCTGGCAAGGATTTCTGAGAATGATTCAACCAGCAGCAACTCTCCTGACATTGAGGGCGATGACAAAATCGGGTGTGACACCTGTGACACAGAGTTTTGTGGTAAGACAGAATGCAAACAGCACATTAAAAGCAATGAGTGTGATAATGCAGATAATTGGCAGCGTATGGAAAATAAAATGGCGGAATCAGAAAAGGTTGAAAATGTGAATAGAGACATGAATACTATTCATTCCACTTGGCCACGTAACATTGAGGAATGGTTCGCCTTGTTTGAAGAACTCGAGATTGACAAATTCATTCAAAGTATACAAAGACCGCGACTTTCTAAGGAGGAAAAAGAGATGGAATTCTACGAAAAGCTAAAAGGCAATTCGACACCTGAAATAGAAAAATTAATGTCTAATATAAAGATTACTGATGGAATTATTTCTTGCGAAATTTGCGGAGTTCCTTTAAGCGGATATGAAAGCGCTGTAAGTCACATAAAAGGAAAAAGGCATTCAAGAAAGCTGGAAACTCAACAAAGAAGACAGAAACAAGAAGGGAAAGAGTCACTCGTAAAAGGAGATACATGTAAAACGGATAATTTAAATCAAAAAGCTCAATTAGCCAAGGAATCAGATTTGAACGAAGGAGCAACTGGAATAAATTAGGGAACTCCCATTGGTTGTAAAATGGATAAAAAGCATTTGATGGAACAACAGTAAGAAAATTTTGAAGAAATTTTACGTTATGAATTAAATTTTGACTCGTTTATAGGGGAGAGTCGGACAAAACCGGGTGCCAAACGGATTTTTAAAATATTTATTCACTATGTGAATGAAACAGTAAAAGTGTGTGTTAAACTAATGGAATGATCCTTTGTGAAGAAAAAAGGAAACAAATCAGTGGTGACCAATTGCAATTAAGATCATAAAATATATCTATTAAAAGTGTGCAATGTCCCGGTTTCGTTCGACCTGGATGGACAAAACCGGGAACTGAAAAGAATAATCAAATACACATTAATATCTAACAACAAAACTATTTATTAAACAAATACTTACAGAATATCTCATATAAAACTTATTGAATTTGAAACTATATCAAACGTACAATAAAATTGCTTTAAATTATAGCCTGAGGGTTCATAAACATTTCAGGCACAAAAATCACAAATGAAAGTTTAATAATGAAAATATAATTTTTATAATGAAAGTAATTAATATTGTATATAAATATAACTATACAGTAAATTACTATTCAACGAGCCAATAAATGATTTGTCCAAAACCAGGTGTTCCCGTTTTTGTCCGGCCACACCATTTTGAATAAATTTTGCTCTAGCGTTGTTCAAACAACTCAGACACCAATATAAAACATTAAAATAACAAGTAAATAGTGGGCTAACAGATGTTGTAATCACCTAAACTAAATCCCAAGGTATTTAGAATTGGGAGCGTAATATCATGAAAGCCGAATTCGTATACTTTTACTGTTAATATTTGAAAGAATCACTACTTCAAAACAGGCGGTTTACGCGACTTAACCTCACTGGACACTGTTATGGGTCTCTCCTGTAAGTAATTCTACAAAGGTCCGCTAAGTATAAAAACAATTGAAGTTATATAAAACCAAAAGCACTGCTTTGTCCAAATACCCGGTTTTGTCCGACTCTCCCCTATATAATTCAAAATAACATGATTTTTTTCATTAAAAAAAGTTTGCTTTCATCTTTAAAAAAGTAAATTTAATATCATGCATGATAATTCTAATAAAACTTGTATCTTTTCCTCGTAATTAACAGGAAATTTGTACGAAATTGATTAAAAAGAAAAAACATGTTTGATTTGCATAAATTGCATTATTTTGAAACGAATAAAGTTGCAGTTGCTTTAGCAAAATGTCGAGTATTTTTGATATTACGTAGGGCAGACCGGGACGCATTTTCTACAAGGGAAAGTTTTCCAGTTGGCATTTTATTTAAAATGAATTGCTAAGTGACGCCAGCTGCTGAACTGATTGAAGCTGCCCCACACCATCCTCGAAAGCTTTAATTTAACCCCTTGAACTGAAATAACGAGTCCAGCTCGTCATAAACTTTCTTAAACAATTTGACCATTGACGAGCTGCACTCGTCAGAAATTATTGAGGGTTGATGCTTTTTATGAGAGAAGTAATCGGAGTCTATTGCTTTGATACACTTGTGTGCATGCTTCTAGTAACCGTTATAATTTAATTTGCATAAATCTGTAGCCATCAATAAATCTATGCGTAAGTTTCTATGTAATTCCTTCCTCTTAAAACTAAGAAAATTAAATTTTCTGCCTGAGCAGTGCTGAGTGAAAATAAATTGCAGTTCAAGGGGTTAATAGCAGCTGCTAATTTCGTCAGGAAAGCTGTATTCTTTCTTTCCACGATGCGTAGAATTTCAGGTCTTACTTGAAATTTAAATTAAGCACACTAGCGATAAAAAAGAATGTTTGACATTAAGGCACAAAAAGAGAAGTTTATTTCTTTGCCTAATTATTATTATTATTTTTTTTTTTGCTAATAGCTGACTTTGCTATTCGTTGACGTAGTAGCAAAGTTTCTATATGGCGATGAGACAGTTGTTTCAACTGCAGAAATGGGTACGTAGTTCGATTTAAAGGGTGCATAATATAACTAAAAAAAGATAATCTTATTGTTTCAAATGTGTCAAGAAACCTGTCACAATGTGCGACAAACAGTCCATTTAGGCGAGAAGACTTACAATTCTATTATCAACCAAATCGATCTGCTTGGCAGAGTGCCAAGAAGAATCCATTCATGTTGAAGGGAGGAACTGCTGGTATAAGGAATGTACCATTTTTGCACTCGTTCTAGTTCATTTAGCGTACTCGATTTCTTTCGAACTGATGCTATGTGCCAGTTTATAAATTTAGCTGCTTTCAACAAACAGAGAAGCAAACATTCTGATTCGGGTACTAAATAAACATACCTGCAAAACAAACTTCCCTAAAAATCGAATGGATTCGTTCTTTTCTGCCATGCGCAGAAGCGTCCAAATGTCAAAATACCGTGGTCGAACTGTAACACCAGTCAACATTATGGCGGATTTTAAAAATTCGGGAATTCTCCCTCTTAATTCTGAAATATTTCGATTCTGATAAATTTAATGCCATCCTACTTTATTTATAGGCCATCTTCTGCCGAACCAAATCTTGAAATTACCTAAAACCCATAACATTTTCAATGCATATTATAGGTAAAAAAAAAGAATTCATGCGCACATGTATAAATACATTATGTTTCTAAAAGCCACAGAAATGGCGTCTGATCTATCAAAAAATCAAAATTATAGTTTTTTAAGTTTATTCTGACGTCATTTTCTGTAAAGCTTAGATTTGATGAGAACGTCAAATCTAACGTTAAAAAGAGGGCAAGCGATGAGTAATCCTCACTTTCCAGTAAGATATGATGACGTAATCAATATCACACGGAAACACTCCAGCTGGAATAATATAGGAAGGGGATTTCCCTTTTTTACATTAATTAATAAATTATTTATATTATTATTCCTAAATAAAAGAAAAACTTAATTTTAAATAAAGTAACAGTTTATAAATTTTCCTCCAGAAAAAATGTCTTAAATTGCAAAAGAAATGTCTAATTAAAGAAAACAAGTTATTACAGCATTTGTAATACCTCTAAATTAAAGACGAAACATTTTCGTTTTTTTGAAAAATCGTTTGCATTACACAATAGCAAAGAATTTTCTAATAATAAACTTCAATAAATAGAATCTTTTGCATAGGAGTCCTTCATAAATAATGTCGCGCTTCGAGGGGGGGGGGGGGGGTTCGAGAAATTGTGCCAGTGAGTGACAAGGGGAGGGGAGGGGGTAACAAGATGTGCGACGTGACACGTTTTGGTTTCTGTAAAAACATTTAAAATCAGCAAATTAAATTTATTTTTAAAGTTTTCTTTTTGTTTCATAATTTTATTTTATAGTTTTATTGATCATTTTGTATCGTAAACATCGATGCTGATTAGGGTTTAAACTTACTTCTTATTAAAAGTTGGAAAGGTAATTTTCTTAAGCATTTACACTCTTAAAAGAAAATTGCATGGGTCATTTTTTAAGAATTTGAACAATTAATCTATTTTACTTTTCTAATTCTCAATACTAATTATCTTTTGTTTTGTAAACCTTAACCTCATTTTATACAAATGAAGCACACAAGGTTATCATTATTATTATTATGCTCAAAAATGTCAATAAAAGTTGAAAATTAAATTAGAAACGTGATCTATAACGCAGTGCTTTGGTCCTGAATTGCAAGTACATTATGCTTACGTAATATAGTGTGACATGTGACAAAGGGGTGTAGGGGGTATGATGAAGTGTGACATTTTGTGACAAAGGGGGAGAGGGTCAAATATATTGAAAAAAAAGTGTGACATCATTTATGAACAGTCCAATAGATAATTTTTTGGTAGGAGAGTTCACATTTTTCTTGATTTGCACTAAAGTTTTACCGTCATATACAAAAAGATGATTCTGTATCGTTCTTTTTTTTTTTGTTTTTTTTTTTACTTTTGGATTGTTTCCCTTAAAATTTTTTTTAATGTAGAAAAATGCCTAAAAGTTGCATGACAACCATATCACGAAAATTAGTTTTACGGTTTCTTGTAATGGGGTATGAATATTTTATCAGAAAATTTTGCAGGTACAGTGATACCTCGAGATACGAGTTTAATTCGTTCCGTAACCTTGCTCGTATGTCAATTTGCTCGTATCTGAAAGCAATTTACCGCGCAGGCGCAGTAAACTGATGAGTGGGCCGTGGCGTCGCAGCTAGCCGGTCCTCGTTTCTCAAATGTCGCTCGTATTTCAAAACAAAACTTCGCTGCTCTACAGCGCTCGTATCTCGAGGTACCACTGTATGTTTTTCCTCACAAGTTTGATTTTGAAATCTTGTGAAGAATCTTCAAATGTTACGTGGGCTTCTATAATCGTTTCTAGTAACGTCGTTATGTTACTTTCGAGAAAAAATGGAAAAAGTAAAGCAAAATAACTTAAAAAAAAAAATAAAAACCCAATAAAACGCTTAAAAAATTGCGGTTCTCGAGCAGAGCGTGGATCAGGAGCGCAGATCTGTGCACCAACAAGATTTTATCTGAAACTCGAGTGGAGCCGGAGCAAAGAAAATTTCTGTATTCCTATGCTCAGATTTTTTAAAAGCTTTCTTGTTTTTTCATCATATAAAAACAAATTAACTAAAAAAAGATTAATAATGATATATATGTAGGACGGCGTCTAGGGGTTAGTTTACGGAAATAATGAAAGATTGCTTAAACTAAACATTTTATTTACTACTAAACACATAAAAAAATTACACCGTATTTACAGGAAGGTAAAATAAACTTTGATTACAGAGCATGGTTCACCTGTGAATTGTGAGATGGGGACCAAAGGAGTAGCTAGGGCTTTCAGCGCCCGCGGACAATTGAAGATTTTGCACCCCCTTTGCCTCTGGAGGCCTAGGGGCGCCCCAAAAGGGAAACAGCTCCCTATCCTAAAAAAGACTTTTATGCTTCCTAAATGATAAATAGCTTTAAAAAGCAACCCTTTTAACTTTCATTTTTATAAGCGACCATGCACTTCTAAGGGAAACATGGGACACTTTGGCTTCGCAATTTTTTTTGTCTGATTTCCCACGCACTCCTGTGCTACTTTGGTCATTCCCTATATGGTTTGCGATGTTCCCACTTTTTTGTCGAACATATTCACACCTCTTCAGGTCAAATAATTTTCGTTTCGCATAAAAAAAAAAAGTACATTAACATTAATTTGGCGCCCCTTGACGCTGCGCCCGGGGACAGCTGTCCCTCCTTGCCCCCACCTAGCTACGCCTCTGATGGAGATTCCGACCCACCTAGTTTGTTTATCAATTCGATAAAACGCGAAGAGGGGCGAAGAAAAAAGAACGTTATCTCACTCGGCCATTGTACGCGGGAGTCTGCTAGCCAAAACTGTTCTCTCTGAAAATGTGACGTCACGTCCGCACCGAATTCTACTATTGGACGCTTAAACCGTACGGGATGAAATTCGTTCGGATCGGGATCACCGCCTCTCACAAATGAAATGTACTTTCTACATATATTTAAAATAATTAAAATATTTGGAGCACGGAGCAGAGCTGAAGTGAAGACTGAGCAAAAATTTAGAAGTTGGAGCCGAGCTGAATTGGAGCATCCAGTTTTTTGAGCTGCTCCGCTTCGACTTCTAAATAGTTGCTCCATGCTCCGAATAATTTTTATAGATTACATCATTCATCTCACTTTTTCAGTTATTTCTTTTCATATGATAAGAAAAAAGTAAAAAAATCCTGAGAGGAGCACAACAAATTTCTTTGCGTCAGCTACGAGGAAAATATGATTGTTCCACTGCTACACGCTGCAGATCCCTGTATTTATTTCCATCAAAGTTCACATAGATATGATTATTCAATAAATCATGCTATTAAATGTTCATAAAACTATATAACTGTGACTCTTACACTGCACTTTAAAAGGATAAATTGGTTCATAGGCTTCTAAAGTTTGCCGATCACTGGGGATTCCAGATTGTGATTACAGCTGCTTTGGTGACACATCATTTATCATATTTGATTTTGTTTAAATTTCTAAAACGCGTTTTTATGTCTCTGTGGTTCTTTGATGTTGAAGGTAAGTGAATGACTATTAAGATTCACGTACTCCTGAATACCCTTGATACTGTTTTCAATGTAATCTGCAGCAAAGAATGTAATCTATTGCAAAAATTATGGAAAACACCATTCTATATTGTGGCAAAGATATGTTAGTAGCAACCCTAACACCCTAACAGATGCAGCAATCCAGCATTACTTACAGAGACAAATACATTAAAGCTATCACATGATTTGTTTTTTACATTCCCTTTAGGTAACATACAATATTATCTATCACGTTGCGCTATTTCGCGTAGAGGTTCGACTGATTTATGAGAGGAGGCGGGGGACTCAGTGAAAATGAAATATGATTCGGTATCTTCTGATTTTGAGAAATGTAATTCTCACACTTATATTAGTTAATTTAAAAGCAAATTTATTAATATTTAAGCTCGCAGACATACAGACAAAGGATAAACAATAATGTAAAACTTAAATGCAGCAAAAATTCCTTCCGGTTTGAAATTTTAAAACTAAATAACATATAAAAAATATTTGTACAGTTCCTTACAAAACCACCTTCGAAAAGGGCAAGTTATATTGGGATTGGAATTGTTCATTTTTTGTAAAAAGCAGTTTTTAATTTTCAAACTCTGCAAAAAATAAATAAATATACAACTTAGGATGAAATGATGAAAATAGAAGTTTGACGCCTTTCTAATCTTTATCAGTAAAAAAAGAATGTTTTTTTTTCCAGTTTATATCAAACATCAATGGAAGCCACCTTTTTCAATTGCTCCGCTCCAACCTATTAGTTGCTCCGGCTTCCCTTTGTGCCCCCAAAAGTTTTATTAAGAATAATTTTATTGGTTTTATTTTTGTTAATTTATTGATAAGTATATAGACCAGTGGTTCCCAACCTTATGTTCCCTGCGAACCCCTTCTAAGATCCGATAGCAAATGGCGAACCCCCTTCTGTACTTGGTAGTAAAGGGTAACAAAACTACAAAAATTGTTATTTCGTAGTATTTATTTTCCACAATTTATTGCCACAATAGTTCATAACAAAAAATGAAAATATAATTGCAAAGCATCCTAATTTAAATAAAAACTGAAATTACTTTTCGTACAATTTGTTTATTTAGAATTATTAATAGGGCAGTAATTATGTGTCGCGAAAGATATCTTTAAAAATTATTTTCCTAATAGTGTAAGAAAGTTGTTGCATGGCATGAAGAATATGCGTTCAAAATTTTGAGCCGATTAATATCGTTTGGTTTCACTTAAGAGTTGAAGTACAAAAAATTCGCAAAAGTTAGAGTAAAGTGTGATAAATGTGAGTGCAAGTTTAAAATTACTGAAAAACTATCTTCCTGTTCCTCTTTGGGGTATATAGATATAAGAACTTAGCGTAAAATATTTCAAAGTTTTACATTTTAGTAAGTTTTCGTATTTCCGATTCTTTCCTCGCTCTATTGAGGAAAAAGTGAAAAATTGTAGGAGAAACGTAACTTCAAAATTTAAAATAAATGAATAAATAGCTTTCGATATCATTTTGAGACTCAAATCTTCGAAATCAGGTAACAGTAGAAAAAAAAGGATTTCAAAATGTGTACATATCCTTCCTATAGCAGTCCACAACTTTACGCATCATTAAAAATCCATTTATTTAAAAAAATCGCTTAGCTCTTCCGTCCCAATTCGTATACATATATTTTTTAAGTTAGCAAGCAAAACTTCCGCTATTGCCATATTATTTTCGGGAACCCCCTTTTGACATCACGCGAACCCCTGGGTGTTTGCGAACCACCGGTTGGGAAACACTGATATACACGATAAAAAATATTTAGAGATTATTTATTTATCATTAAATGTATAAGTTTTTAGGCACTGTGCTGCGAAGAGAATTATGACACCCCCACCCGAGAGATGAAAGAGAAAAACTTCATCATTAGTTCTTATTTTTTAAGGTAATTAAAAGAAGAAAAAAAGGAGCTATGGAGCACAACAAATTTTTTTTTGACCGGTTGGCATTCACAGAAATGAACATTGACAAAATTAACGTATATATCTTCTCCTTTTCGCTTTTTTTAAGAATTATGAATATCAATTTTGAATAAATTAGTAGTTGCAGTTCACCCTTCAGAAGAAATGTTGAATATTTAAATACTCAATAAATAGCGAAAGTTGTCAGAGGTCTGTTGCAATACTTGCTGCCATGGTAGCTTTATCTTTGAAAGTTTTAGTGCAATTTGTATTATCAGCGCTGACGGTGAGGTGAAAAAAAAGAAGTGTATCATCTTCCGCTTTCGCTTTTCTGAACAGTTCAACATTCGAAAAGGTAAGTATCACTTTTGGTATCTCTTGCATGGAACATTTAATTTTAATGAATGTTCACGCGGTTGATTAATTATTTTAGAAAAGATAGAGAATCTTATTGCAGTATGTATAATACATCTATTTAAATGATATAATATTTTCTTTCATATAAAAATTGGTTTTCATATAAGTAGCAAATTTGTTAACGAACCTCAATGAAGCGAAGTTTTCTGTAGAACGATGTTTTCGTACGAACGTTCAGATTTCTGTTTAGTCTCTCAGAAATTTACCGCCATATAACGAAAAAATATATATATATTAGAAAATCTGCATTATGAAAACCCCCACTCCCTTCATCGCTTCAAATATAGACTACCCCCTTCTTTTAGAGAAGAAATAGTTTCAATGTCTTATGGAAAAAAATTTCATGCAAAATCTTTGTTTTACAATTTCTCTGTTGTACTGAACATCTTTTACTCCCATCATCTAAATTTAAATGAAGGAGTATTTCTTTTCGTTTGAAAACTTTGACGACTTTTCTTTATTAGATTGCCTTCGATAAAGTGCGAAAAATGCTTACATTAGGCGCCTTAACCATTTGAAGTAGTAGTTTTAAAAAATTCGAAAATCAAACTCGGGAGTGAAAATGTCACGACACCGAAACGATAATAATAAACTTATGAATGTTTTAAGTTACATGGTATAATTTAAAAAAACAGTAATAGTGGTCGAAAACCGCGTAACAAACTTCCATGACAAATCAAGTTAAATAATCGTTGCATTATGCAAACAACGCTATCGTTACAGTAATAGAAATAAAATTTCACGTTGATTTAAAGCACAAATTTTATTTCTATTACTGTTTACTTGCACGAGTTAAATTATTATTAACGATATCGTTGCCATTCGACAAATAATAATTTTGATAATTTCCTCAAAGCCAAAACTATTAATTTTTTTCTTAATTAACGTTATAATAAATTATAAAGTGGATGAAATAGTGTATTGTCACCGAAGATAAGCTGGTGTGCAAAGTTTGAAGAAAATTTTTGCAGTAATAGTGGTCGAAAACAGCGTAACAAACTTTCGTGACAAATCAAGTTAAATAAAACCGTTTATAAAAAATAGTAGTAAAGAATATAGATTTTCATTAAGTCAAAATGCTTTCACACAAATTAAAAATTTGCATATGCAAAGGGTATCTCAGTCCATGTACAAAACATTGCTACAATGGTGGGAAAAGAACGAAACATGCAAAATTACTCTTCCATCATACGTTCCAGGAATCACAACTTTAGATCACAAGTTTGTCATTCGTCATATATACATCGGCAATTGACTTCGCAAAAATCAAGGAAGTTTAATGTGACATATGTAATTTCTGAGTGCAAAAAACATTTTTTCGTAAATAGGAGAAAATAAATCTTGAGAGTAAAACCAATTTGAGTTATTATTTATTTATTTTTTTTTTTTGGAATTTTCAGCTGGATAGTAGTGAAAGAGTAAAGGAAAAAATATTTTAGTAATAATCACCATGGCTCACAGAATGCATTGAAAAAAAAAATATATAATAATCCGCGATTGATTTAGCTTCTCTGTAAAATGTTCCTTTGCGTAGCTGATAGATTGATACTTATTGATATAACTATTTATTTTAATAGGGAAAAAGAAGATTATAATTAAGGCAGGGAGAAGCAATAAAGGGATGTAGGTGACCAAAAAACTATTCCGAGATAAACGCGTTAAAAGTTTGGATCCTATGAGACCTTTAACGCTATTTTTTTTTTTTTTTAATCATGCTGGGGGCAGCATCTGTTAAGGCTACCACTATTATCTCTTACCACAATATAGAATAGTGCTCTCCATATCATTTGCACTATTTATCCCCAAATTTTCAATTTTGTCACTTACACCACTTTGCTTCTAGGTGCCTCAACTCGGAAATTTAAAGTTGTATTGTAATAAAATTTTAAATATGTAAAAATTTGGGAAGACACTGAACAAAGCAAAAGCTTATGGAAGAAATACTACTCCCTCTCCTTCTTTTGAAAATACTTATTATTATTATTTAATTGATTTGCATCTTTTCAACTTGCAGAAGCGCATTGAAACTTACGTTAAAACGTATGTATAACTTTAGGTAATCTCATTGGAATGTATCGTGAGCAATAAGATACATTATTAGATTTTGATGGTCCCCTGCCCTCTTCTTGGGTCTCTTAATTTCCCTTAATTTCAGTCGTTCTTACAGAAGTTTGTCTAGATTTTGTCATGATTTCGAATGATTTTGGTTGAATGTTCCTGAAAGGTGTGTTGGGATTTTTAAGCTTATTTCTGAATAATAATAATAATTAAAAAATAAATAAAAAATAGGAAAAAACATATTTTGCAATTTACATTCTTCTGAAGTTATAGATCTTGCAGCATTTTCAGTGTTAAAAAAAGCATTTTTGTGTTTTCAATAATAAGCAAACATGGCTGAAAAAGCTGCTTCAAAATTTACGCTAAGTGAAGATGGTTGGCGGCGTGTAGAACATCACGACGATAAAGTATCTATTTGAACACTTAAGCCAAGCAAGCAATTTAATGTTTCGTGCAGGTTGCTCCAAATTACTTTTGATCAGCAAACTTTCAATGGGTTTGAGGCAATTGCACTTAAAGTGTTATCATGCAGTAGTCAATTTTAACATTTTCGTGTTTTCTACAATGTCTTTTTGTATTTTCTTTTTTGTGACTCTGAATTTTGTCTTGATTTCGAATGAGCTTGGATGAGAGTTCCTGGATGATGGGTTGGAGTTTTAAAACTTATTTTTGATAATACAATAAATAAATAAAAAAATATAGAAAAACATATTTTGTAATTTACATTTTTTTCAAGTTATATATCATGCAGCATTCAATTTTTATAAAAGAATTTTTGTGAATTCCTTTGTTTAATTTTGTTTTTTCTTTTGCGCGACTCAAGATTTTGTCTTGATTTCGAATGATCTTGGTTGAGTGTTCCTGGAAGGTTTGTTAAGATTTTTAAACTTATTTCTGAATAAAAATAATAAGAAAATATATATATATATATATATGAAAAAACATGTTTTGCAATTCACATTCTTTTGAAATTATATATCATGCTGCATTCAATTTTACTAAAAGCATTTTTTGTGTTTTCAATAATAGGCAAACATGGCTGAAGAAGCTGCTTCAACATTTACGCTAAGTGAAGATGGTTGGCGACGTGTAGAACGTCAGATGGAAAAAGTATGTATTTGAACACTTAAGCCAAACAAACAATTTAATAATAATAATTTAACTTTGTGCAAGTAAACAGTAATACAAAGATAACTTCACGTTAAATTAAAGCACAAATGAGCATGTTTTATGCAAGTGGCTGCAAATTACTTTGGATCAGCAAACTTTCAACAGGTTTGAGGTAATTGCACTTCAAGTATTAGATTACTGGAGAATATTAGTGTCATCTTAAAAATTGGTGCTGATTGCTGTAATTGCACTGATAATTGCTGTAACTGCACTGATTGCTTGTAAAATAACTATCCTGATAGAAATCCGTTTGATTTTATTGTGTACTTATTTTATATTTATAAATCATCTTGTTTTGAAAAAAGAAAAAAAAACAGAATAAACTTTGAAATTTAATTATTCTAGGGGTCATTTCGACTTTGTCTTGTTTCCGAATGACCGCGGTTGGGAGTTACTGCTTTAGATTAATTGTATAGTATTTAAAAACTTATTTTTGAACTGCCAAAAAAAGTATCGATCTATCTATTTATACATATATATATATATATATAAAACGTACACATTTTTTGGCAGTAAAAAATAAGTTTTGAAACATTTTGTACATATAATATACGTTATATATTCAGTGGAACCCCGCCATTCGTCCGCCTCACTATTTGTACAACTCGCTATTCGTCCAGCTTGTTCAAGTAAAATTCAACTCGCCATTTACACTGGTCCCGCGATTCAGACGGCGCCAGGGGCCAGCTGGGTTGCCAGTTTGGCTTTTTTTAAGAAAAAAATCAAGAAATTATGTTCATTTTGAACTCGTCTGGAACTAGTTTGTTTGGCGTTTTGGATTTTTTTAAAAATTTTAATACTTTTTGAGATTTTGCTGACAATTTTAACTTTCTAAGGGGGCAGCAAAAGGAAGTGGTTGAAGAACTCTCTTCCTCAGAGGAGGAAAGTAGTAAGGAAAGCATTTCCTTTGCAGAAATTGAAGAGCCTGTGTTACCCCAGCGAGAAAACACAGAGTGTCGTGTAAAAATGGCGTCCCGACACTGCTGTGGTCAACAGCATTAACTTGTTCAACGACAATGTTATTGACCATTTTAGAAAAACTCTTAACAATCGTCAAAGGCAGACAACATTGGACAGGTTTTCATAGAAAGAAACCCAATATTCTTCTAATATAAAAAGACAGAAAGGTAACACCTGAACTTTTCTTTTCTTCCTGATGTTTTAATGGAAGGGTACTCCTCTTCCAACCATTTCTCTTCTTCCTCTCAACATCCCACTTATGCCATCAGTTCACCTCAGTACGAGTAAAGTGCAGTTAAATTATTATTTATCTATAATTTCATGTACAGTACTGTACATTTGTTTTTCATAGGTTTGAATAAGCAATCATCTGTGGGTCTGGAACGGATTAATCCAATTTACATTGTATCTTATGTGAAAAAATAATTCGATATTTGAACTGCCTCCTGGAACGAATTGTGTACTAATAGCGAGGTTCCAGTATATTCCACTATATATATATATATATATATTTAGATACATACATCACTATCAAACATTAATAAAATTATTCATGTGTTTCGTTGTAACAGGCCTTGGATGAAAAATTAGTTACAAAAATGAGGGGTTGGCAGCTTGGAGAACGTCACGATGAAAAAGTATGTGTTTCCGAAGAGTTGAACACCAAAGCAACTACATCATCTTCAAAGCAGTTCAAATGTGATCTTTGTAATCGCGTATTTCGAGCACGAAAATCTATCAAACAGCACAACATAAGCAAACATGTTCAATCTTCTTCAAAAGTAGGCAATAGCATAAATAAATCCATTCAAGGGGAAGAAGAGTCGAACACTGAAGCAACCATATCTTCTTCAAAGCAGTTCAAATGCGATCTTTGCAACCGCGTATTTCGAGCCCGAACATCTATGAAACAACACAAGAAAAGCAAACATGCTCAATCTTCTTCAAAAGTAGGCAATAGCATAAATAAATCCGTTCAAGGGGAAGCTAAAGAGGAAAATAACCCAGTAGACGAAGATTTCTTTTTTTGTGAAATATGCTTGAAAGAATTTCCTGTGGAAAAGGATCCCTGCAACACATGTAGCGCTGACTTATTGGTCAGTCCTACAGAGGCAGCAACGGCTTTTCCTTTTTGCGAGCCTTGCGACAAAAGATTTGCTTGCAAAGAATTCTATCAACAGCATCGAGTTACCAATACTCACAAGATGAATTTCGTCAAGTCCAGAATTTTCAAGCAAATCTATGAGGACAAGGCCATCACCATCGATAGTTTAAAGTATGATTGTTCCAAAGCAAATAGTGAAATATTATTGAAGATTGCGGAGGATGATAGCCAACAATTCGACGCCATTTTGGATGAATATTATAAAAGCTTATTTCTTTCTCTCAAAGCGCAGAACAAGAAGGAGATAGGTCTGGGCGATAGCTTCCAGTGCAGCATATGCGAAGCTCCATTTTCTGGACTAGCAAGCTTCACTAACCACTTAATAAAACACGGAAGAAAAGGAAATTTACTTACTCCAGTCTAAAAGATAGTTTTAACTTTCACTCTGAATTAAATAAGCAATGTGCTTTTACATAACATTCATTACAATTATTTTTTAAAAACCTTTTACAGGAACTTAATTGTTTTGTTAATGTACTGAATTTGAAACACATTATAAAAAATATTGCTGCAAGAAAGCTCTAGAAGCTCATTATTCATATTGTTCTTAAATGAGTTTTAAAATATATTCAGTATATAAAAAAAAATAAGATTAAAGAAAGTAATTTTACAGAAGTGAAGCTAAGGAAACATATTGTAAATAACAGGAAATGTTTGGCGAATTTCATCTAAAGTTTAAGTACCTTATTTTTATTTGTTTGTTTAATTTCTTTGCTCACTGACAAAAACTTAATGCAGAGATGTCAGCTAAGAAAGACTTGTAATCGTTACAAATACAGCTAAATGTTTCAAATTACTTCGGACTGCAGGAACAATTTTCTACCAAAGTTATGAATTTTTACTTTCTGGTTTTTTCCCTAAGTAATAATGCAGGACTTGATAAATAATTACTGATGAAACAAATGCTTTTAAAATAATTATGTTGAATTTTTTTTAAGAAAAAAATAGTAGTTAAACTATTGATTGTTTTAACAGAAATTGTTTTGGAGTTGATTTTGCACTTTGTTGTAAGTAGAATCTAATTGAAATTTTGCTGAATAAAAATTTTTCTTATTTGTGTTTTGAATTTTCCGATAGTGATAGGCAATTTCCTGTAGAATAATGTAAATAGTCATATTTAATCAAAGGTGTTATTATTATTGTTTTTATTATTATTATTATCAACATTTTCGTTGCATTTCACGTTTTGTATGTATTAAATATAGTAACCCATTTATGAAAATTTGAATTTCAAATGATGTAAACTTTTGCAAGTGTATTAGGTGTTGTTAAATGTTTTATTGTGTTAAAAGTTAATCCCACTTTAAATACATTGACTTGTTTACGTATCTTTGAGTCCAATGAGTTGAATGTAGTGAAGTTACTATTCATTATTGCGATTTAAAAATTTTAAACTTGAATCCAGAGTTTACGTTAAGGTCCAAAAGAAAATAACTAAATAAATAAAGAAATAATAATGGCGGTAACAACAAATAAGTAAATAAATAAATAAATAAATGAAACTAAACTAAATAAATAAAAAACCCATCAACCTGACTGCAGAAAAAGTGATGGAAAAATAAAATAGCCTTGCTTGCTACTGAAAACTTTTCCCAGGATGGCACCTCTACTATTGTACCAACAAAAAAATTAAAACAAAAAATAATAAAAGCTTACGAAAAATAAAATTCCCTATCTCAATTGCATGGTTATTATAACATACTTAAAGTTTGGTCTTTATCGTATCAGTCTTTCATCCTTGCATCAATGCTCAATAAACAAAAACATGACATATATCCATGTTTAAAAATAAGCGACTTTCTTTTCATATTTTTCTGCAACTATGATAATGACTACAAATATGATTGTGATTGCTACAGGCAATTGAAACGACTTCAAATGAAGTGATCAAGACAATTGTTAACTATTTTTAAATAATTATAGTTCTTCTTCTAACAGCTACAGTTCTCAGTTAAGAAACGGCGGAATATTGACGCATAAGACAATATGTTTTTATAATCTCTAAAATGTATGTGATCTCTTGAAAAAAGAAAAGATAGAAACTCACACGTACCTAAAAACCCTATATTTGGTCTCAAGTTTTTATAGTAGCGTCAAACTATAAACAGTTGAGCGAAGTGATTGCAATACCGGGCCAAAAATACAATACCGGTGATCGGTATATTTTTAAACGTGATACCGGAATACTGGTATTCTAATTACGGTAGTCTACTGGTGGAATCTTACCGATAGAATACCAGTATTCTACCCGTAAAAATTTCTAAGACCACCGGTATTAGCAATTTTTTAAAAAAGGAGCAATAACATACCTACTTGAAACCTTATATATTTAATTTTTATACAAAAAAATGTATGTGCTAAAATAATTTAAAATAAATTTGTAATCAACAAATATAAAAACGGATCAAATGTTATAATCAAATATTTGTAATAAGAGCAGAATAATAATAATTTATGCCGACATAATCTAAAAATAAAGGTACAAATGAACCATTCCAGTTTTACAACACAAATATGCACATATATATATATATATATATACATTTATAGCATAGTTAATGCAGAACAAAGAATCAAAATTTTTGTTATGTCGTCTGTTATTATATATACCTCTATTACAGTCCTCTATTACGGACAAATACTTTTGCCCCACTGGTGAGCGCAATAGAGGAGTTTTACTGTATTTTTTTAGAGCTGATTTTATTTTTAATTTTAAGTTTTAATTGTTACAAATCCTTCAATAAGGGGTTCTGAATTATAAATTTTACGTTTAGTTACTGACATATTCTGTACATCAGGAACAAAAAATAGAGGTTTAAATGAACCATTCCAGTTTTACAATACAGTAAGAAAATATGTAGCATGCTCAATGCAGAACAATGAATAATATAAAATGTTTGTTATGTCGTCTCTTATTATATATATATATACCTCTATTACACCCCTCTATTACGGGCAAATACTTTTGCCCCTCTGGTGTGCGTTTTACTGTGTTTGTTCAGAGCTGATTTTTTAAAAAGTTTTAAGTTTTAATTGCTGCACACCATTGAATGAGGGGTTCTGAATTAACAATTTTACGTTTTGTTACCGAAATATTCTGTAACGCCATTAAAAAAAAGAGAGAGAGAGAGAGAGTGAGTGAGAGAAAGGAAATGTGAAATTAGTTGGGAGCAGTTGATCTTTCCCTAGCATTTTCATTCTTGTCATCAAAGCTTTTTTTGAGGAAAGATGTTCATAAAAAGCAGAGAAAAGGTGCATGTACGTGTGTACATGCAATGCGCCTCATTTAAATTTGCTTAGAAAGTTCAATTGCGAAGAAGCATCTGTAGATTTATTTGACTTCAATCAAGAATGTTAAATGCTTGTGAAATGAAAAATGGTATTATGGCAGGAATTCTGCAGAAGCAATACTTTTCAGGTTTTTTTTTTTTTTTTTTGGTAACTTTTGCGGAAACGACTCTACTTGCTAACCAAAAGTTGAAAGATAATAACACTTCAAATTAAGTAGCGAAATGAAGCATAACAATTATTGACTTTAATGAATGTTGCTGAAAAAAACCATGACCTTGATGGAAAGATATATTATGTAAAAGATCTTTTCCAAGGTCTTCTGCTCGTTTGATGCGTTGGGGTTCGAGATATTCGAAAAAAAAAAAAAAAACGTGCATCATGTGGCTAAAAGACGGCTGAATCTTATCCGCTGAAGGTCGCTTGAAACCGGTCATTTTGGATATTCTATAGCAGTCCATTCGTTATCATAAGAACTTTTTGTAGCTGGTTGGAGAAACTCTCATTTCTTAAAGACGATGGTGTGAAGCTAATGAAGCTTGGTGAAGATTTTCGAAAAAAGTACTGGAGGGCCTCGCTTTGCTTTCGGATCGCATAATTATGGATTAACCCAAAGACTTCAACCATCAGGTACGTTCTTCTTTTGATATCTTTCTTTTAGAAAGCATTTTCCCTGTGTTTATGTTCAGAAAACTGGAAGCTTCTTGGGGTTGTCACAAAAAAAAATTTTTCATTTCCGGAAAAAACCCGAATTTTTCATAACAATAGAAAAATCATATCAACCAGCGATATGGAGCTGCTATGTTTTTGGGTACCCTTCCGTTTCGGGAAGGGGGGGGGGGATGGAGATGATTGATTATTTTTCGCCGAACAATTGTGCCAAATTAATTTGTTTTTTTGTGTGGACTAAGTTCCTGCGAAAAATATTTTAGCATCGCTAACAGCAACCCAAAAATTGTATATAGTAGTTTGATTTGGCGAATTAATAAAAAGTGTTAATAACCATCGCCAGATCCCCTCCCCCGAGAAGAGGAAAAGTACCCATTTTTAAGTTGATTTCCCCTCCATGCTCCGAATAAGGAATCATATTCCTTATTGCTTTATTTAGTTACGAAGTTTTATATGGGATAAAAACATTTAAGTTATTAACCCCTTTATTCCAAGTGTACCCAAAATTTGGGGTAAACCCCTTTTAAATTACTGTTTATTAACTACTGTTTGTGCAATTTGGAAGCTAAAACTGTTTTTGAAATTTGAAACAGATAGTTTACTTCGTTTTAAACGTGGAAAACATGGAAATTGGGCATTAATTACTATTTAAACTAATTATAATTTAAATTTTTAAAAAAATTAGTTATTTTGTTTTGTAATAATTTTTTTTAAAACAGAGAACCAAAAAATTGCGTTTAAAATTGTTTATGCTTAGTTCTGGGGGCTGAAAAGGTTAATAAAACTATTTATTTATCAATAAATAGATAATGTTTTATAAGAACTATGTTACAAAATGGTTATACATTAAAAAAAAAAAACTTACTTATTTGTTTGTTTAAATTTTTTGGGTGCAATTAAAAAAAACTGATCAGCGGGGCACAACAAGCTTCTTCTTTAGTTCGGCTCCGAGCAAAATGGCGTTTTTCTCCCCCTAGATCCTGATAACAGTAAAGAAATAACTAGGGTGAGAGAGAGATCAGAATTAACTGTTAGAACCGTTCATAAATGATGTCGCAATTTTTCGCAATATATTTGACCCCACCCTTTGTCACAAAATGTCACACTTCATCATACCCCTCCTCCTTTGTCACAAAATATCACTCTTAATCATACCCCTCTTTCTCACAAAATGTCACACTTTATCATACCCCTTCCTCCTTTTTTGTTTTTTTCCCAAAAAGTTTTACAACCCCCCTTTTTAAAAAACAAAACCCCCCTAAAAAAAACCCCCCCCCTTTTTTCAAACAAAATTTTTTCCAAACACTTTTATCATTTTTCCCCTTTTCCCCTTTCTTTCTCACATGTCACGCTATATTACATGAGTGCATGTATTTGCAAAAAGGGAAACGACGAAATGTGATCGTGTTACTAATTTTATTTTTGAACTTTTAATCACCTTTGTGAGCATAGCAATAATATTGATTACATGTGTACATTATTTGCATAAAATTCAGGATAAGTTTTGCAACATAAAAGTTGACTAGTAATAGAACAGTAAAATTGATTAATCGTTCGAAAATAACCCTCTCAGTGTTATCTTAACCCATTTGCATCATAAGCGCATATATGCGCGCATTTAGTCTATCTATTATCATCAGAGCGCATAAATGAGCGCATTTTACTTAGGCTCTGATCACCGAAAAGCATTTTAGTGATAAGAACGAATTTTCAACTTTTCGGTGTGATGCAAATGGGTTAAAAGTGTAAATGCCTAAGAAAACTTCCTTTTAAACTTTGAAGAAGAAGTAAATTTAAACCTTAATCAGCATCGGTGTTTAAGATACAATATTAATCGGTAGAAGTTCGGTTCCCGCAGAACACCGAAAGTGAAGCAACATTGACTGAGGTCAGTGTTTGGGATGGTGACAAACTCTCGCGGCTGGTTCCTGTAGGGCAATGTACGCTAAAGGGAGCTGGTGCACGTTAAATAGGTCGTGGCTCCAATGTCCTCTAAGTGAAACGATACCTCAGCGGGTGCCAATCACAGGTGACGGTCTCTCATCCGGGAGCTGGTTCAAAAAATTAAGGGACCTCTCAAAGGGGCGGAAATCGGGCTCCTGCCTACAAGGACCCCGTTTGACTCAGGAGCAGCGTACCCGCTCTTCCTCGCCACGCGTGAGGACACAACAACAACGAATAGAGGCCATTCACAAATGATGTCACGATCAAAAAAAGAGAGAGTGTGAGAGTAAAGTCAGGGGGGGGGGATTTAAAGGGGAGGAAAAAATACCATCGAGATACACCAAATCAGATCATTTCTGCAGCATGATTAAAGGATTGTCATTGCTCCAGCGGCTCCTTAAGTATGGCGATCACTGGTATATATATATATATATATATATATTCCTTCTATACATCCGCCGTCAAATTTCGTTTTCATTTCTGATTCCTCTTTAAACTTCAAGAGAGATTTGCATTAAAAAAAAGCAACTTTTTAAAGAAAGTTATGATTAAGTTTAAATACACATACACACACATATATATATATATATATATATATATACCAGTAATTATACGTACTACTGGTAGTTAAAAATAGGTGATTATAGAGTTAAAAGTTAATATTTCATTGTGTATTATTACTTTTATTAGCTTTATTACTTATTATTGCTTTATGTGAGCATAATAGCTATTTAAAAACCCTGACATACTTTGAAAAATATGTTGCACTATTGTAGTAAACGATCAAAGTATCTCGATAGGTGATTACTATGCTGCAGTTGAGGGAGACGGTGTCCCCAGTCCTCACTCTATTTTAACACAAGTCCCACCATTTTTTATAACTTTAACGTAACCATTTGCCCACTTTTTTTGTTTCAATAATGTGTGTTCGTATCTGTAAGCCCCTCCCCCCCCCCTTTTTTTTACAAAATTGCACCATAAACAATGTCCACACGACCGCACGTAATCAAGGATCAAGTTTAGTGCCTCCATCTGTGAATTCACTACCGCTTTACAGTGGTCGTTTATTTTTTGGCCATATATGTGCTGCTGACTTTAGGGTATAAAAGCCACAGCGCGACAAATATTTCCAAAAGGGCTCTCCTCTCTGAAAGGTCACCTATAGTCGGGTGGATCTTAGGAGAGCCCACCCCATTCGCGTGGTTGGCGAAAATTACGCAATCTTGGTAAACCAGATTCGATAGAAACCCAGCTTCTGTCGTTCTACGAAATGGACGCCAAATGGGCGATTTCGAAAAGCGGTGGGCTCTCCTAGGAGTTTACCCGAAATGTTTACTTCTGTTTGCTCTCGAAAGCAGCGACTAATAGTCGGGAACGACTGCATTTGTCGAAGGGGTGGTATGATGAGACCATAGTTTTGGAAGTTTTATTTTAGCCAAATATTTTTTGGTTTTTCTCGATGTTAAATTATTCCATTTCTCATTCGAATATTTAGCACGAAAAGAGAAGAAAAAGAACGCAGCTACAGTAAAACCCCGTTAAAACGCGGGTGTCGGTTTGTCACCCGCGTTATAACATAACCGCGATATGGTGAAACTGTATCACGAAACCATATTCACGAAATAATACTCGCTTTCGTGCATTATTTTTAACTTTATCGTTTACTCATGACTTTTCTTCTATAGTGTATTTTTTTCTTTTCTTCGCTGCCCTTTTATTCACTGTAATTGCTGTGCAAGAAGCACACACATCTCAACTCCGCAATCAGACTGTGGAGCGATAGGTTATAAACCAACTGTATTCCGAGAAAAAAGGGGCTTAAAAATCTCTTTATGTTACCAACATGGGATTGTAAAGCGGGAGAGGTCTTAAGAAAAAAAATAGATGTGGAAGGGGAGGAACGCACTTTTCAAAGAAACAATGTTTTAAGTAAAAGACAGAGAAAGCGTGAAAAAGGCCTATCACAATAGGGCTTTATCTATTAGTTTGTGTGGTAAGGGGATGGGAGCTTCTTTTGCTAAAATATTTGTGTGCTCGGCCTGGGCTTTATTTACAATGGCAAAAAAGGAATCCTCTTTAAATGGCAATGATAAAGGGTGGTTTAAACGTCGGGGGACACGATAGTCACCTCGGTATATCCGATTCCGCGGTATACTGACGCGCGGTATAACGGGCTTTTACTCTATTTTGTTATTCTTCGCTAAAAGTAAACATGTCCTCATCTTATCCCTAGCGCCTATTACCCCTATTTCGATGAAATCGAAGTAGTCGTGATGCACCCGTAAAATGAAGAAAGTTTGCCTAAAAGCAGATAGTAGTTTGTTAGAAGGATCAGTGTATGCGCTAGCGTTAGCATCATTTATGTTTTTTTATTTTATTTTTTTATGTCAAATTTAGAGAGCTGCTCTGGTAAAAAATCCAAAGAATTGCTACGAAAATTCAGAGTTATCATCAATGAAACGAATTTAAATTCAGCTGTATTCAAAAGGAAGCAACACCATAAGGCAACGATTCCCAAAGTGTGGTACACGTACCACTGGTAGTACGCGAAGGCTCTCTAGGTGGTAAGTGCATTGGCGTACGCAAGGGGGTTTAGGGTTTTAAACCCCACCTTGAGCTCAAGAAAAAATTGTCTAGCTCTCTAAATTTGGGAAATAGTGCTTTATTACATACTCGAATTTCTTTCAGTAGTTCCAGCAAATTATGAACCCCCCCCCCCCTTGAAAAAATTTTGCGTAAGTCACTGGGTAAGTGTATAGGCAAAAAATCTATCTATAACCTATTAATCTTCTATTTTGTATATTAAAGCTATATAGCAGTGGTACGCAAAATGGTTCGCAAGAAAAATGGTGGTACGCGAATAAAAAAGATTGGGAACCGCTGCCATAAGGGGTTTTTTTCGTATAGTGAGTAACCTATGTGAAGGTGAGTAGACTCGCGCAGTTCCGGATCAAGACCCTTAGATACCCTAAACACTAGAAATTTTTGTTGATCCCATACATTTGTATAACTGAAAATATGAAAAGTAAAATAGTTTTAAACTTTTCATAGACATGCTTAGAAACCTTACAGCATGAGATTTATTTCTATCAGCTAAATTTTATTTTGAATTGAATAACACTTTTATTTAACCCCTTCATTCCAAGTGTACCCATTTGGGTACATTTTAAAATACTGTTTATGAGGTACTGTTTGTGCAATTTGAAAGCTAAAACACCCAATTGTTTTAGAAATTAATCAACAGGTAGTTTACTTCGTTTTAAACATGAAAAACATGGAAATTGGGCATTAATTATTATTCAAACTAATTATTAATTAAAATTTAAAAGAAGAATTTTTAGTTATTTTGTTTTGTAATCATTTTTTAAGTCAGAGAACAGAAAAATTGCGTAAAAATTGTTTGTGCTTAGTGCTGGGGTTATCTGATGAAGAGGTTATCTGATGAAATCGTTATAATTAATCCTATGCAACGCATGAAAATAACAGACGTAAAACTTTTAGCCGGCCTTGCTGCATAATTTGTTCTAAGGGGTCCTTCACAAATGTTGTTCCCGCTTCGAGAGGGGGATTGGGGCTTGAGAAATTGGTAATTTGTGACTAGGGATCATTCATTAATGATGTCACGCTCCGAGGGGGGGGGGTTACCTGAAATTGTGACAAAGTGTGACAAGGAGAGGGGACGGGTAACAAGAAGTGAGACATCATGCATTATGCATCATAGCGTGACATGTGACAAAGGGGCCGTTCACAAATGACGTTACGCTTTTTTCCCATACATTTGACTCCCCTCTCCCTCTTTGTCACAATATGTCACACTTCAGCGGATCCGCCCCTTTGTCACGCGTCACGCTATGTTGCATAATGCATGATGTCACACTTCTTGCTACCCCCTCCCCTCCGTTTGTCACACTTTGTCACTATTTCACGAACCTCCCTCCCCCCTCGAAGCGTGACATCACTCATGAACGGTCCATTAGGAGACGGAAGGAAGTAGCAAGAAGTGTTACATCACACATTTTGGCTAAAATAAAGAGGTTTAAATTCAGCAGACTAAATATTTTTATATTAAAATTGTTATTATAATTATTTATTATTTTTGGTGTTCTCATTCTGTATCGAAAATCTCGATGCTGATTAAGGCCTTCCAGTGAAAAGTTAAAATCTAAAAGGGAATTCTCTCGGACATTAACAATTTTAAGACAAAATATCGTGGGTCAATTTTTCCGAATTCTATCAAATTATATTTTTTTCTATTATATACTAATTATGTATATCATTGTAAACCTCAATCTCGTTTTGTACAAATTAAAGTACACACAATCATTATTATTATTAGGCTGACAAATGTCATTAAATGTTCAAAATTAAAACTGGAAATGTTATCTATAACGTAGTGCTTTACTTCGGAACTGAAAGTATATATGCTTATGTAATGAAGTGCGACTTGTGCTAGGGGAAATGTCGAATTGAGACATTTTGTGACAAAAGGGGGGGGGGGAGTGGGGTCAAATGTATTGAAAAAAATGTGTGACATCATTTATGAACAGTTACTAACACCCTCAGGGGATTTTTTTAGTTCTAAAAGTAGAACATTCTGAGATTCTAAAGCCTAAATTTGAACATTCTAAATTTCTAATTAGTATGGGTTGTACCATTTTAATAACAACACTGGGCAACAATGTTTGACAAAGTTCGTGTATCAAAATTAAAAACACCCAATTCTTGATGAATTCAACGTGCTGAACACGAATATCACCATGAAAACTGTTTTGGCTCTTGTTTCTGAGATTCGAGGGTGCAAAGCCAAAATGCATCTAATGCTTTAATGTCACTTTTGTCAAAGCGTTTTTCGAATAAGCTGCTTTATTGTGCATTATAATAAGTAATGTTTCATTTTTAGATGTACCTGTGAATATATGAATTAATAAAACGTGTAATAAAATTAACATTTCGAGAAAAAACAAAAAAATTAAAAATATTATAGGTAAAATGCAAGACTTTTTTTCTCCATATTTCATTTGTTAGCGTATACCACACAGAAAATATTGCACAACTCTCTGCAATCTGTTAAAGTAACATCAGACTTAATACATAACAGCCTGGTGTATTTTTCGACAAAAAGAGTAGGTGTTCGCTCTCTCGTCAGTGCGGCACTTGACTTCGTTGAAGACGAACTTTTATACTTCCGTGTAGTCATTTTATAATTTCATTTGCAGCAATGTTCAGAAATTCATTAATGCTCCCAATAACTTTTGTTACATTTTCAGTAACGTAACATTTGGATCACAGCAAAAGAGCTTTACTGACGCAATCAGGAATGCATATTTCCTCTGTTTTTGTTGTAAAATAGGCGACCATTATTTTTTTTAAAAAAAGGGCGCCCCATGTATGCTGTATCACCTGTGCAGCAACACTTCCTCTGTGGGGGACTGGTAAAACAAAAAGGATGCCATTTGATGCCCCCATGATTTGGAGAGAGCAGAGCAATCGCCTAAATGAAACGATTTCGTCAATAAACTTTGTAAGACTTTACATAACAAAAGGGACAACGTTTAGTAGACATTTACTATGTACTGCAGGTACTGGTAAGACTGGTATGTATTGGACTTTATGTTGCTACATTTATTTCTTTATACATTAAATTGGAAACAAGACATACAATGCACTATTATTGTATTCTTTTATCCCAATCATACAAAATGATATCTCAACATAAAAAAAAAAAAAAAAAAAAACTAGAGCCAAATTCCTTTTTTTATTGCCATATTCATGATTAGCAAGTTAAATCGATAAATAATTCGACACTTTCATTCAAGATACATTTTCATTGTTGTACAGTGTAATTGCTGTGTATTCTTCCGCAAGGCATGTGTAATGCAGGTTAATGTGCATACAATCAGATGTATATGATCAATTTACAGAAATATTTAAAAACAGAATTTTTATTAACCTAAAAATGTACTTTATTTCTATAGAGTTTAGATTTTGGAAGAGGTGAAGAGACTCATCCTCTGGACTTACGCTCACATCGAATAATGAAATGGTACGGATGGTACGCTGATTTATTTATTGATTTCAAAATAAACATAGGTAATTTTCGCGTTTAGTAAAGTTGTACATTCATATTGAAAATCTCGGATTTGGAGCAGCTCCGCTTTTAAGTTGCTCCGCTCCGAGTTTTAAGTTTTTGCTCCGATCTCCGCTCTATGCTCTAAATATGTTTTACAGGTGTCATATTACTTTTTTGTCCTTCTTAATTAATTAATAAGCAGTTACATATGTGATAAAATATTCTAAAAGCTAATATTGGTTATTTAGTTATTCATAAATACATTTTGCTTTGTATGTGTTACCGGCAAAGTATGAAATGCCGGCATTCTTCAAAATGATTAGGCATTGTATATAATGCCAGTCGTTTCTAGGCAAGGTATGAAATATGAGAAGCATTACATACTTTCCCTAGGCATTGTATATGTTACCGGCAAAGTATGAAACGCCGGCATTCTATAGAATGCCTAGGCATTGTATATAATGCCGGACGTTTCTAGGCAAGGTATGAAATATGTGAAGTATTACATACTTTCCCTAGGCAATGTATATAATACCTAGGCATTCCACAGAATGACTTATGCTATTTAGGCATAGTATGAAAAAAAACGTCCTGATAAGGTTATTATGTAAATCACGTACATTTCTGAAACATAAAAATGTTATTCTGAAAAAATAATGAGAGTGCCATTAAAAAAAATATTTTTGTTTTCCACAATCATCACTTCGTAACGATTTAGCAACCAATAGTCCCTGGGTTCTTTTTTAGTAGTTATTTTGACTTTTTGTACATCATTTATTAACTTCAGGTAAGTAGTTTTGGTTAAGAAAACACTATTTTTTGCAGCGGTAACTCTCATTTTGCACTTTCGGACGGAGTTCTTGACGAATCATAAATGCATTTTATACTTTGCCGGTTTCTCAATTGATATTCTATAGAATGCCTAGAAAGTGCGTGAAATATAAATCGTTTCATACATTGCCGGGTAGTTTTAGGCATTATATACAATGCCTAGGCATTCTATAGATATAGATTTCAAACTTTGCCGGTAACCTTTATGCACTATGTTTTTAAAAAAAACTTGATTTGTTCATCGATTTTTAAGTCGGTGAATGCAATAAGAATTATAAGAATTAAAATGAAGCGGGTAAGAATACCAAAGTTCTGAAAATCCGGTAATCGATAATTTGCACTAGGTATGTTTCAGGTGTATGTTCACTTTTAACGTCACTACATGTTTTCGCCATTTATTACTTTTTTTAATTGAAATATTATGAGAAGAATGATTCTTTTCTTACACTTTTAGCCACCTTGGCTGTTATGATATACGCTTCTAAAAAGAATGCAATATTTGTAAGTGTGAAATAATATGCAGCAGTACGTAAATATTCTGCAAAAACAAAAACAGAGAATAAGTATGGAATTTTTAAAACTACTACAGACAAAACGTTTGATTTTGTTGTAATCGCGCCATTTTCTCCATTTTTTAAAAAAAATTCTTCTTTCATTAAATGATTCTTATTAAGTTTTCAATGGTATTGATATTCAATACTGGCCTGTAAAAATATTTGTTCTGATGGTTTTTAGATTATTGTTTTTTAAACGATCTGTACTTTTGTAACTTTATATCTTTCCAACGATTGCCTCAATCTGTTGTGGTTATTTTCAGGGGACTTTGCACTATTTTTTTCTTGGGAGGGGAGGGCATCGATTTATGAGAGGGCTCTGTCACATTTTAGAAGGGGTGCCCCCTTCGCTCTTAGGGCGAGTGGGCACCCCTGATGTTGTTGTGCTTTTTCTCTTAGAAATTACCTACTAAAGCCTCGGAAAATGCCCCTTTTAAATTGGATAGAGTTACCTCAGGATTCAACAAACATCCTACAGTAAAACCTGTAAAGTTGACTACCTTTGTAAGCTGACCACTTGTCTAAATTGACCACTTTTGTCAGCAACGGAATGAGCCCTATATTTGGTACCCCTAGGTAGGGAGCTTGATCATCTAAATTGACCACTTATGTACGCCAAATTTGGGTGGAAGTGTTATAAAAAACTCTTTGTTAAGTTTACCGCCTATTACTATGTTTATTTGTTTATCTATTTGTGAAAAGAAAAAACATTAAAATAACTTCTCCAGGACGTTTTTTATGTGTGCTATAATGTTAGACTAGTATTTGTCTGGATCGATGATACATCGATGTAAAGTTTGCCTAAACCTCTGTGTAAATTACCCATATGGGAAAACTACTCTGAACACTTTTATTCTTTAAATAAGTTTCTTCTCTTTTTCTTCCATCTGATATAGCCATTTTTAAAAATTTTATACTTTCAAGAAATCTTTACCAATTACCATCATATAAATTACTTACATAATTGTTAACATATATACAAATCTTTATTTTAACTAAGTACTTTACTTTTTAAAGTTGTGCATGTTTCATTGTTTGTAAGTCATTTAAGTTAAATTTCTCTAATGATATTTGAGATAATTTTGCAAAAAATGGCGCTTTTCTTATTTTAAAGAAACGTCAATACATGAAGCTTTATTTTAATTAGTTACATATGAATAAATGCATAGTGCAAGAAATAAAAAATCTCCACCCTCTATAAGTTGACCAAACTGTCTAAGTTGACCACTAAACTGCTGCACCGCAACTGGCCAACTTACACAAGTTTCACTGCATCACATAATAAATAATAATAAATACATTTTTACGTATGAACGCACGTTGCATTCATACATACAAATGTATGAATGCAACGTGCGTTCTTCAACTTTGATGTTTGCAGCTTTCAAAGAGCTTAAATTTGTTGTGCCCCCCTCCCTCCCTCATCTATCCAAAGATTCGAATCGCATTACTCGCCTCCTCGCCAAGTTTTAATTTCCAGTACATTTTGCAAGATTTTTTTTCCTTTTTTCTGAAACAAGTTCCGAGTCCAGCAAGTTTGTTTTCTAGACTTGTCGACGACCTTGAAAACGTCTCCAATGTCATTTACGTAAGAAGACGTGGAATTTAAGAAGAGTTTTCGTAGGTATTCAAGGCTATCACAGCAAAAAAAGAAAAGAAAAGGCATGATGACCGGAATATGAAAATAGTATATCAAGATTAACCAGAATGCTTCACTTATTCAGGCACTTGTTTGTTTATTTTTTGGAATTTGTATTGTAGCATTATATGACATGAGAAAATTTCATTCTTTGAAATATTCTTGAACAATAGAAGGATTCGTAAGCGGGAATTGCATATTGAGTTCAAACATGTAGCTTAGTCAAAATTGTGAATCATATTCAAACATAGTTTTTGCTTTTGCAAACAAAATTCATTACTACTTGTTACACACAACAGTAGACAAACGAACGTAATTGTTTCAAAATTCGGTACACGTCTTTTACAACAAAAAAAATTCCCCTCTTTATCACTTTTAAATTCACCTATGGGTCAATTTTATTTTGTAGTTCGAGAATATTTGTACACTAGGGACCCCAAGTCAGACCCCAAAAATGATGAGAAAAAACGAAAAATTTTTCATTGGTTCAAGTAGTAAAACCTTCAAAATGCCCCGGAAAGTTTCAGAAAAATTGAAGCAATATTTATTGATTTTTATTACGATGTGATATGGCACCTTTTCATTCCGAAACCGAAATTGTGCAGAATATAAGCCACATATTTATTTTTTAAAGTAAAATAATCAAGAAGAAGCAATTTCATCATGACGTAACTGAAAAAAAAAAAAAAAAGTTCTTTACTTGAAATTTTGATAAAGAAGCAAGGTGAAGTTTGCAACCCGAAAACATAAAATGCTGTTTTCTCGCGTTTTGTTTTTTGCGCATTTCATCTCAATTAAAATGCGAAGGCTTTAAAAAGTAAAGTTAAATTTGTATCTATAATGTGGATTTTCCCCCCATATGTTCCTGAAACTATGCATAGCAAATTTATGCTTTACTTTTAAGATAACTTAAGTACTTTTCTTAACTTCTTCAGACCCCAGAACTAAGCACAAATAATTTTGACGCAATTTTTTGGTTCTCTGATTTAAAAAATAATTACAAAACAAAATAACTAAAAAAATTTTTTTTTTTTAAATTTTAATTAATAATTAGTTTAAATAATAATTGATGCCCAATTTCCATGTTTTCCATATTTAAAACAAAGTAAACTATCTGTTGATTAATGTCAAAAACAGTTGGATGTTTTAGCTTTCAAATTGCACAAACAGTATCTAATAAGCAGTATCTTAAAATGTACCCAATTGGGTGCACTTAGAATGAAGAGGTTAAAAAAAATTCTTCTTTTAGGTTTTTTTATTTTTTCGTTGTTCCTTCTGTGCTACTTCAGTTTTTATTTTTTTTTTTTTTTTCTGAAAAAGTATTTGACTTATATAAACTTCAAGGCATAAAAGTTTTGCTTTATGAGTAATGAATCAATAAGAAAAAAATTGAGCCTTTACGGTAATTTTTGAAAAAGAAGATGCATTTTTAAAAATGGTTTAATTTCGTTTCAAAAATTGAAATTTTAAAATTATATTCAAGAAATCCAGTTTTTTTTTTTTTTTTTTTTTTCAATATTAAATTTCTTATGAAGTGACATAACATGACAACATCCAACATCGAACAGAAATCATTTCCGTGTGTAAAGTGTCATCCTATCCGACAACAACACAACTATATCATGTCGTCCGTGTGCATCGAGCTTAATACGTACTTGTCATTTGGCTACATAGCGTATTATTTGCTATCCTATTCTAGTTTCACTCAAGTATTTGTGATAATTGCTTTAACCCAGTGCTTCCCAACCTTTTTTGTGCCATGCCCCACCTTAGCCTGAATAAAATTCTTATACTCCCTATGTAGCATGCATAATTTTTAATATATTAAAAACGTGAATTGTGTACTTAAGAAACTTTAATGATAGGTTTTAGGAAGAAATCACTTGGAAATTGCTAACGCAGTAAGTAAATTTTCAAAACATATAATTAAAAACTGAAATTCGAATTTCATATAATTTTTTTAAATGATTTTTTTATAATAATTTATTATTTTAATTTTTTGCCGTCTGCCGCAGGGAAGGTTACTCGTCGACGCCAAACATCCAGTTGATATTCTGGTTTCGTCTAGCGAAATTATACCAAACTAGCTGATCTCCCGCAGAACATCTGCGGATCGGAAATTAACCATTTTGAAATCGTTAAAAGAGCTTTATAGTTCGAAAGGCTTAAAAAAAGATCGCTAGATATAAACATGCGCGATGTAAACAAACTAAGGTGTTGCCACTCCAAAGAATCAGAAATTAAAAATTGAGTTATGAATGGAAATACTTCTTAAGAAATAGAAATAAATTTGCTATTTAAGTCCGTTAGTTACTATGATAAATATAATAAATGCAAATATTACCTTACTTTTCTATGCTAATCATTAAACAAATTTTTAAATGTTTTGCCATAGTTTGGTTTTTGGATGATGTCAATATCGTTCTTAAGAAATAGAAATAAATTTGCTATTTAAGTCCGTTAGTTACTATGATAAATATAATAAATGCAAATATTACGTTAATTTTCTATGCTAATCATTAAACAAATTTTTAAATATCGTTTTACCATAGTTTGGTTTTTGGATGATGTCAATATCGTATCGTGCCGCAAAATTTAATCGTAACTGGTCCACGTTAACTGAAATATATATATAGATAATTATTTAACGCAATTATTTAAGAATTTGATTTTTTCATTAAATTTGGCACCGAAATCTAGCATTGCATTTGAATGGCTGGGAGCGGAAGACTTAAACTCGTGTCGATTCCATTTTCGAATTGCCCCCTTAACAATCAAATTGCCCCCCCCCCCCCCGTGGGGCGCAGGCCCCACGTTGGGAAACACTGCTTCAACCCCTTAACTGGTTTGCCCGTACGGCGTACGGGCTACCCAAAATTGGTCGCGATTGGTTTTCCCGTACAGCGTACGGGCAAACCAATAAATAATTCAAAGTTATAAAATAAAAAAAAAATGATTAAATTCGTTATTTACGAAATTTTTGAAAAATTCTTTCATTTTCCTTTTATACGAAGTTAGGACTTTAATTAATGCAATAAAAAAAATTCTTTTTTTAGGAACATTTGTAGTAAAAAAAATAACCAGTTAAGGGGTTAAACACATAACATGTATCATCTGCAAAAATTTTTTTAATTGGCGGAAAAAGGGTGGGGGTGCCCTTACTGATCTCCGAAACTCCGGGGGGATTGATTATAAACGTGTTTGACATTGTTTTTGCGCGAACTAGAACTAATTATGTCATGATTTAGCAAATTAACACTATTAATATCACTAAAAACGGCTGCAGTTAGTTTGTTGCTGCACAGATGGCGCCACAAGAGTAGTTCTTAAATGGGATGAATAATATGGATTATGGATTTCTAGATCATCTGCTGCATTAGCACCACCAAGGCCGTAGGCAAGGGGGGGCCCGACGGGCCCGAGCCCCCCCCCGAAATACTTTCGAAATTTTTAACTAGTCTGAAAAAAAAATTGTTAAACAAAAAAAAAAGATTTTGTTCCTTGAACCAACCTGTTCGGGTGTTCGGGAGCGGGGGGGGGGGGGGGGGGGGTCCTCTGTTTTACAAATGGGGAAACGATAAGACGTCGCTTCCAAAATTTAGGGTCAAAAACCAGATCTTAAAAAAAGATGCTTTCCCTCAATTCTCCAGTCGATAGGTTCCCCGGATTGATTCCTTGCCTAAGGGCAAGGGCTACATATGGTTCTAATCACCCGACCACACAGCAAGAACAGCAAATGCACTGATCCCTTTTTGGCAAAATGCGAGCTACATGGAACCACATCTACCCTAAATATACGTACAACAGTTTAGGTGCTTTGTCTATCCTTGCCCGAAGGTTACATTTGTGGAAATGGCGACGCTCCCATTAAGTTTGCACTGGCTGTATGGTTTTCGCAAGCTTTTCGCTGACTTATCGGGGATTGTTATAGTTTTCCCGCGCTTTTTAGTTTGCCCTGGCTGTAGCCCATATTGTAGAAGTAGGAGCTAATGCCTAATGGACCGTGTCGTCTACGATTGCGGGATGTGGATATTTGTGCTGTTATTGCTGGGACAAATCTTTATTTTTCTTTTCTTTTTTCAACTAGCAATTCTTAAAATCGAATCAACATAGAAACGCTTCCGACAAGGGGGCGGAGGGAGGGCTCTTTCCCCTTTGCGGATGCCTTGACCTTGCCTTGCGGAACATAGGCAGTTGAATGGGCTCTTGTGCTCTTGCAAAAGTCTCCTTTGCTTGCCTGTGCACAAATTTTGATTATGAGTAAAAGAAAAGGTCAAAGTATTTTGTCCTATTTTGGGAAGAAACAATGTAGAGATGAACAGCAGAAAGGGTATGATTATTTTTATGTAATTTTTTCAAAATATTATTTTAGCTGCCCCTCCTCTTTTTTTTTTTTTTTTTTTGCAATTTTAGTTTCAACTTTTTATTTTCTTCCTCACATGCTGAGAAACTGCTTATTAATCTTTCTTTTTTCATTTTTTAACTTCATAGGGGATGATGTCACACTACTTCGAGAAATTGTGACAAGGGGATAACAAGAAGTGTGACATTACACATTTTGATTTCTATAAAAACATGTAAAAAAATCAGCAGATTAAACTTATTTTTGTTTTTCATAATTTTATTTTAAAGTTTCATTGATTTCATTTTATATTGAAAATACCGATGCTTATTAAGGTTTGAACTCGCTTCTAGTTAAAATTTTAAAAGAAAATCTTCTTAGGTATTTACTTTTAAGATAAATAAGCGCGGGTCATTTTTTAGAATTCAATTATTTTTTTTACTATTATGCACTAATTATCTTTTTTCTATTTTAACCTTAATCTCATTTTATACTCACAAATGTCATTAAAAGTTAAAATTAAAAATGCGATTCTTTAACGTAAGTACTTTATTTCTGAACTGCAAGTACATGTGCTCATATAATATAGCGTGACATGTGACAAAGGGGGTAGGGGTGTGTTGAAGAATGACATCTTGTGATCAAGGGGGGAGGGAGGGGGATCAAATATATTGAAAGAAAGTGTGACACTGTTTATGAATGGTCCCATAGAGCGTTTACAATAACATTGTGAAGGTGAAAAATACCGCTACAGAATTATACTTTTACTTAGCCTAGTCATAAATTTACATTGAACATAAAAGATCTTGATTGGTTCTTCTTATTATATCGCTCATGGGCTGCAATAGTGGCACAACTCAAAAAAAACTCTCGTTTCGGACTAAGAACAGATTGTAAATATGAAAATACACATTCTTTTCAGCAGCAATACTAGCACAACTCCTTAAGTCAAAATTAGGCCTCAAGATTTAATAATAACTAAAGCATTTCTTACGAATTTTTCTTAGCAATGAAAAGTTTAAACCCACTTATCTCAAAACATGATTTTTTGAGTTGTGCCGCAATTGCAGCCCATGAGCTATATGTCTAATTTTGAAAGTGCTTTATAATTGTCCACGTCTGCAAATCAAAGCTATACAGCTTTTTTTGACTTCAAACTTAAAAAAAAAAGAGTTTGCTGCATTTAGGTTAAGGAAAAAGAAAACCTCCAGTTTTTTATTATTTACATTTAGTTATGACAAAATAGGGAAGACTTGAGAATAAGTATAATTTGCTTAAATTGTCTAAAATAAAACGGAATAGGGAGTAATTCTCAAAACAACGTATGTTTTCTGTTAACTCTCTCTTTTTTTTTTTGTTGAAGTAATACTTCTGTGGGCGAAATTGAAAACATAATTTCATCATGCAACATGCAACCAGTGCTTCTTTCAGGCATCTCTCCGCGGGGGGGGGGGGGGGGGAACTGCCCCCTCGGAGCTAACCAACTGCCCCCCCCCCTGGCGAAAAAAATCCAGTTCACAGATTTTTAAAAAAATGAAAGGAAAAAGAGATTACACTTTTAAGACATTAGTTTCAGAAACACTTTTAGGGAAAAGACATCGAACACTGTCACTAGCGACACCAAAAGTAGCCTAAAAGATAAGAATTTATCTCGAAAAATTTTGCGGGAGAAGACTAACCGCACTCCCTTCTGCTTCTTCTAAAATCACTAAAGAATCTCGAAATTGCATTGTTAGGAAATTTTCAAAAAGTTTACTGGGGAGAGCCCCCAAACTCCTTCCTGCCTCCAGTAACATTGACAAAGATAGACTGAAACTTAATTTTTAAGACTGCAGTTTCGAAAATTTTCTTTAGGGGATAACTTCTGAAACTCCTTCCCCTAACGTCCCGAAAGGGCCTAAAATTGCATTCTCAGGAGCCAAATTGCGAAAAAATTCCGGGGGGAGGGAACCCCCGGACCCCCCTTTCAGAGTTAGTCTAAACATTATGGTTGTAAGATCAGTTTCAAATATTTAAGATGCAGAAGCTTCCACAAAACACGGTCCTATTTACACCAAAGATAGTCAAAAATACACCTACTGTACATGGTATCAAAAATCTATCATATACTATATAAAATATATTAATATTATCATTTCTAGTTACATCTATGTATAAATATAAAAAGGTAGTGATTTTGGAAGCATACACCGCCCCTCCTTATTCTTAACATGACCCCCCCCCCCCCCCGGAGCAGAAGGTCTGAAAGAAACACTGCATGCAACGGAAGGGCTGGTAGGTATGGCGTCCCCGAATTTTTTCGCAATGTAGCATATATTCCTCCCTGAAACTTTCTTCAACATAAAAGTGTTTCAAAGTTAGGGCCCCCCCCGAAAAAAATTTCTGGCTACGGCCTTGAGCACCACCAATAACAGTTTTTTAAATAAAATAAGTTCTGAACTTTTGAAATAGTAGTTGTTTCATTATAAATAGGTAACCAATATACATAAACCTAATAAGGGAAGAACTAAATCTAGTAATTAGTTTGTTTTAGCTTCCAGTCGATGTTATGCTACATTTTTATATAGATATGTAATGAACAATTACTTCTGAATGCAGTTTAGCTTCGCAGTTTTTCTCATTTGTCATGTCTTTTTCGAATTATACGAAAAGGTAGAGAAAAGAATAATTAATCATTGTTAGAGTAACGATAAGCCTTTTTTATCGCCTGCACCATCAGTAGTCGCCAACTGTCGATCGAAGGCTGCTGGTGGTTCGAGGGGAAATTTGCCCTCTCAGTTGGTGTTCCACATTTCGCCAATATGTGCATTGAATTACCGTGATGAGACCGAGGCACATAGAAAGTGCCCGCTTTAAAAGACGAATAACGCTAAAATAAAAATGCTGACGCTGGCACCTAAAAATCGGAACAATTGTCGAAACACCGAGTATATATTATTAATTTTTCGTTCTAGAAAGAAAAAAAAAAGGTTATGGCTAATAAATAAGAAAAGATTTTTCATAGACATACCATTGACGAAAGTTTTCAATTGATTGAACGGTCTGATTCTGTTAACGAATTTATAACGAATTTTTGAAATTTAAAGCTTATTATTTTTCACGCAAAAGAAAGAGTTGCACCCGATTTTATCATAGATGGAAATACTGATGGATGCAATGCATAAATATTTTACTTTCATTCCTAATTTTAAATATTATTACTTTTATTGTGTTTTGTTGGAAGCGATTAAAAAGTGATATATTTTGTTTCTTATGGAATTAACGGTTGCCTAATCCCAGTGAAATCTTCATAAATACTTAGAGTAAAAAAAAGTAGTAAACAAAATTGTCTGTTAAATCGCAATGGATATTGACTATAAGTGTGGAACTGATATAATGTGGCCACAAGGATATTTTTAATTTATATTTCATGTAAGTGCTTTATAATTTATAATTCCAAACTCGACCCTTTTTGAACGAATGAAATAAAAAAATATCAGCACTGAGTTTTATCAGGGCCCTTTTTTATGCTAACTTTTGCTTAAATTCTTGATTGCACTCAATTAGAAGGAGGTTTACAGATTACCCTACCTTTTAGAGCCTTTGGACTTTAGCCATGCCCTCATACACTTTTTTAAAAATATAACAATAATTAAATTTTCGTTAACTTTTTTTGTTGTGATTAAATATTTATATATTTAAAGAATAAGAACCAACCCCTTTGTCAAGATTAACGAGGAACACATTTGATTGCGTCACTCGAATATTGGAGATATTGGCATAAAAACTAATCAGCTCTAGCTCTTATCGGGGTTTATCGGATCTCTACACCGGGTTTATCTGATGTTCTCTTCGTAGCATTTTTAGTATTTGAGCATGAGCTCCATAACAAGGGTCAAAGAGGGACGAAGGATTTTCGCAAATCCAATCATTTATGTTTAACCGGCAACCGCAAAGTAAAATGGCAGTTTCAAAGGATCATATAATGTAAATATTGTCTTGACGATATCGGAACAAAGTTTCAAAAAGAAATCAATAAAAATGAAATCGATACAACTTGCAAAATTGCTATGGTTGTGCATTCCACTCAATTTAAAGAATCGCTGTTTGTAGTTTGAAGGAAAACTTTGAAAAGTTGTTTTGAGGATACACTATTTTTTGCATCAGCTTTTTTAGCCTGCTTTCCCGTAAAAATAAAAAAAATAGTAATAATAAAGCATGAAAAAAGGCTTAATTGCCTGTTAAATTTTCTGATCGGGATTTTTAAGGATATTTCTCAAAGAATAAATGAATGAGTGAAAGAGTGAATGAATGAAAAAATAAATAAATGAGTGAATGAATGAAAAAAATAAATGAGTGAATAAATACATGAATGAATAAATGAATGACTGAATACATGAAAGAATGTATGAGTTAGTGAATGTATATGTATTATCCGTTGAAAATGTATATTTGAGGTAATTAAGAACTAAAGCTAAATGAGAAAGAGAGAGAGAAAGAGATAGCTAGATCATGAATTTGAGTTTGGTGTTTACGGGAATGTAGCCTCGTATAGTTCTAGACCACCGGAATCTTGTTTGTGTTTTGCGTAACCCTGCGAATATAACTTTATTATATAAATTAGAATACTAATATTTTATAGAAAAATACTAGGATGACTAGATTATATGAATTACACCATTTTTGATAGTTATTAATAAGATAGAGAAAAGCGTTTAATAAAATAAAACTGTATAAATAAAATATAGAATATAATAAATATATTTTTAAACGTACTTCCACAGCACACAACTTCTTTAAGTGCAAAATACACAAAGAAAATGAAAAACGAAGTTAGAAGGTGGCTGCTGCATGGCAAATACATGCGAAGTGATATGTGATTTCGTAGAGGTTAGTTTTAACCTCACATTTGGGTCGACCTTTAATTTGCTTCCATATTTATTTTTATTAAATATCATATTAGAAAAAGCAGTTTCACAAAGGTGAGTAGTTGTGAACTGAATTGAAAACAGCAATGCTTTTCTTGACAATAACAGAAATTCCCCCTTTTTAACTTTGAACTAACACTTTCTCAACTTTAATCGGGCAAATTCGATCCTTAATCCTGAGTTTTTGTGTTTTAACCTCTTCTTCTTTTTTGGCTGCACGAGTACCAGCTCTAGAGGCTTCATGTACCACTACTGGTACGCGTACCACAGTTTGGGAACCGCTGTTCTAGACGGAACTTCTCGTTATCGCCTGCACCAGTACTCGCCAACTGTCGAACGTGGGCTGCTGGTGGTTCAAAGGGAAATCTTCCCTATCCCTTAATGTTCCACATTTCGCCAATATGTGCATTAAATTACCGTGATGAGACTGAGGCACATAGTAAAAAGTGCCCGCTTGAAAGACTAATAACTCGAAAATAAAAATGTTGTCACCAAAAAAAATCGGAACAGTTGCAGTAAAAACCGAGTATATTATTAATTTTTCCTTTTTTTCCTTTTTTGTCAGCCTTGCTCATAAAAGATCTGCTTCAATTGATAGAATAAGGCGAAATCTACATAAAAAGATGGCGCCGGCAAGCCAAGTCACACTGAATGAACCATCAGAAGACAAACCTTTGATAGAACCGCCGGATGCTTCTCCGAAAAGAAGGTAAATCACTTTCATTTTTAATTCTTCTTATTTTCTTTTCTTAAAGTTTATTAAAGACAGAAATGTAGATTTCAGAATATGTAATGCGAACTAAACTCCTTCAAGAACAAATCTTCAACTTACAATCGGAGGTCTGCAGATTTTCAAAAATGAAATTTCGTGAAGTTTTCGGGAACGTTCCGTGAGACACAGTGTGTCAAAGAATTTGTATGACTTTGTTTATAAAACAAAATAAAAATTAGATTTTTTTTTTAATTTTTAAGTATTTTTATTCAAAGTAAGCTTCTTCGGCTTCAATGCATTTGTTACAGCGTTTTAACAACGATTCGAACGCCTGTTCCAGCTCACATTATGGGACTTCCTCCGAAGCTCGTGTCGAAGCTGTTTGTATAGTGTCAATGTCCTCAAAGTAAAAAAAAATGAACCGAGGTTTTGGCAGTGGACCAGTTGATAGAGAATTAGTTTCACGAATGCTCAATAACACAGATAGCGCCACTGTAAGCTTAGTTCCAGCTGTAGTCCTAAAAATTCTTTGACACACTGTGAACAGAGTCCCTTTATGAACAAACAGCTTCGACGCGAGCTTTCGAAGCAGTCCCACAATGTGAGCTGAACAGGCATTCGAATCGTTGTTAAACCGAAATACATCCAGATATATTGAAGCCGAAAGAACTTATTTTGAATAAAAATAAATGGAAAATACAATTTCTATTTTTTATTTTATTTTAAAAACCTAGTCTTAAAAATTCTTTGACACTGTGTACATCGCATGTTAATTCTGCCGGATATCTGTTGTCCCTTATATGACGTATACGTACCGGGTATCCGGCTCTGATGTTTGAAACTTGTAAATTCTATGCATATTTTTTAACATCGCACAGCTTGTAAATTCTATGCATATTTTTTAGCATCGTACGGCTTCCAAATACGTACTAAGTTTGTAATTTACATATATTTTCTAAATATTTTAATTAATTAAATTATAAATATCAAATTTGACATGCCAGACAAACGGGTATTTCGTGCAGCGGCCGGATGGGATTCCGCATATTTAAAAACATGGCGGATTCCGAATGTCCGATTTCTTCTGTTGACGAAATTCGTTACAAATTCTGTTACAAATTCGTTACTTTTCGGGACCTGTAGACACCTTGACAATGCTATTTGCGAATTTGGAAGAACATAATTCTAGCTTTCATTAACGTGTGGCAGAATTTATATAGTACGTCGCATTAAGGTCATTAGACTGTCCAATACGAAAAGAAAAAATATGCGTAAAAATCTGTTCGCAACAGGTTTTACCTGCTGTGCACTAATTTTTATATACTAGATTATGAAACACCAACTCCATAGTATATTCGGCAGCAGTTGCAATATTGAATTTCATTGTTCATACATTGCAATATACAGTTCTACCATAAAAAAAAAAAAAAAAAAAAAAAAAAAAAACACCCCAGGAGCTCTACCTGGCAGAGTGCCAAGACGAATCGATTCATGTTCAAAGGAGGAACTGCTGGTATAAGGAATGTGCCGTTTCTGTTATCGTTTTAGTCCGTTTAGTACTGCTTGAGACTAAAAAAATTTGATGGTGGCCTGTGGGCAGTAAGCCCAAAAAAGTTATTCGCCACTGAAACTGTTGTTCGCCACTTTGAACCATGTTTCAAACTGATCCCCTCTCCCCGACCAGGACTTCATTTTGCATACAAACATGGGCATACATATATCTCAAACTACATTTTGTCTCAAAATTACACAAAGCCCTATTTTTTAAAAAATAATAATAAATTCCAAAGATTTTCTAGTCTCCAGTTTTGGCGACCGATATAACATTTTGTGGTCGCCAAATAAAAGTTTATAGTCGCCAACGGAGAGTGGCGACCGCTAGTCTCGACCTTTACCGTTTAGCATGCTTGATTTCTTTTTAACAGATGTTCCATACCAGTTTATGAATGTAGTTGCTTTCAACAGACAGACAAGCAAACATTCTTATTCGCATCCTAACTGGAAATCGAACTTCCCTAAAACTCGAATGGGTTTGTCCTTTGCCGCCATTCGTAGAAGTGTCCGAGTGGGTCGAACTAAGGGGCCGTTCATAAATGATGTCACGCTTTTGTCCCATATATTTGACCCCCTCCCCTATTTGTCACAATAAGTCACACTTCAGAGGACCCCCTCCCCCCTTTGTCACGTGTCACGCTATGTTGTATAATGCATGATGTCACATTTCTTGTTACCCCCTCCCCGCCCCTTGTCACAATTTCACGAACCCTCCTCCCCCCCTCAAAGCGTGACATCATTTATGAATGATCCCTAAGGTGTATATTGAATATTGACGCGTTTACAATTTTGTAGTATTTTTTGCCACAATGAAAGAAAACGGCTTTTAAACCAACAATAAGGCAATGTTTCATATACTTTCATGTTTTTTTTTACATCGTTCTCAAGTTAATAATATTTCCCCAGGAGGTGCCGGCTACGTGGACCCGACAGCGTGTGGTCATGGGTGGTGGCATTCGCCAATTTCTTTGTATGCTTCATCATAGTCGGCCTCGGCAGAATGTCTGGCGTCCTCTACGTGGACTTCATGTACATTTTTCACATCGGCAGGAAGTCTGCATCGATGCCTTTCAGCGTACAGCAAGCGGCTAGGAATCTTTTCGGTAGTTTTCTAGTTCCTATTTGCAATATTTTGTCAAATTTGCTGATTATTCCGAATATTTCCCTGATGGTGAAAAAACGTTGTGGAATAACATGAGAAATATAAGTACAAAACTTTGAATTAATCAATGAATACATTTTGGTTAAACTACCTGGTTGAAATGTACAACATTCACAAAAGTTATGGGAATATTTACAGAAATATTAAAATTCAATTTTCTCATTGCGATAGTGCAAAAGAGTTGAAATAAAGTATTATAAATGTGAGTACAAAATTTTAAATTAATTATCTTCCGGTTCCACTTTGTGGTTTATGGATGAGAAATTAGCCGAATATGATGCAAAATTTTACATTTCAAAAAATTTTCATATTACTATTTTTTTGAGCTAGTGAAGAAGAAAAAGAGAAATGGTAGGGGAAACATTCCTTCAAAATTTAAAACATCAATTAATACCTTTTGAAGAGCAATTCAAATTTTGTGCTTTTGCTGCCCTATACCAATCCACAACTTTTCCACATTATCAGGAAAACAATTTATTTAAAAAATCGTTTTTAGGCTCCGTTCAAGTGTGCATAAAAATTTATAATTTCCATTTTTTCCATTTTTATTTTTCGTTAGCAGTTAAAAATTCCGCCATTGATTATTTTCGCGGACCCCCTTTCCCTATGCGAACCCCCGGTAGGGAAATGCTATTCTGTATCATACGGGAAAAGGTGCTTTAGGTTCATCAGTTTTTTAGAGCACTTTCTTTATATATTTTGAGGTCAACTATTGGATAACAATTTGATTAACAACCATAAAATTTACTTATATGACGAATGATTTTTTTTTTTTTTTTATGTAACGTCAACTGGCGTGACTTTGCCCAATTTAAAAATTCAAGTTGATAATTTTCCCTATAACCCATTTTCTGATATCTTAGATAAAATTTGTACCTTTGGAAGGTATTTCGTAGATGTCGTTTATGTAGTTACTTTCTTTTTATATCATTCCCCCTCGTTAAAAAAAAAAAAAAATATGGGTGGGCAAAGTCACCTAGTAACGTGGGGGTCAATTTGCCCATCAGATGTTTTCTTCGTATATCGAAGCTGTAAATAAGAGATGGGCGGAGCCACCTCTTCAGGGTGTTAAAAGTAAACACAAAAATTGTTCAAAAATCATTTTTTTCCCCAAAATACAAAAATTAATGCAAATCTTGGACAAATAATGCTAAAAAGTTTTGCAAAACGTAAGCAAAAAGGATGAATTATGGAAATAAAGAACAGTTCACCAAGAAATAAGTGCCAAAAGGAATCTTTCAAGAACTACGTGAAAAAAAAAAAATGCTCATTTGTGCTTTAATTTAACGTGAAATTTTATTTCTATTACTTTGCACAAAGTTTAATCATTACTATTCTCCAAATCGTCTGTAAAGTGAAAACTTGTCTCTTTTCTGTGGGCGGAGTAGGCTTGAGAACAATTTAGTCTCGTGAAACGCTAGCTTCATCTGCCACCTGAGGAAAAGTGAACGATATTCCCTTATCCTTGGTTCTCATGTATGAGACCTCAAAATCTCCATCACTACATTCATTAGTAATTTTTGCCATAAAATGCTTTACAGCTTTTTTCTCCAGGATTTTCACAACAACGAATTCATTTTTTTTTTCTGAAAGTAATCGATTGTTGGTAGTTAGTGCAATCACTCTCTTCTCCCTCCTCCTAAATTTCAGAAAAATTTCCTTTTGGTTATTTTATTAACCTAAAAATCTTGATAAATTACCAAAGAAAAAATTCCTGTTACGATGTAACACTTCAAATTACAGGTGCGCAAAGTGACCCCAATTTTCCTGCAAATCGTGGGGCGACATTGCCCAGTCAAATGACAATCAACAGGTTGGGTGCAGGAACGAAGCTCCAAGGGGATTATATTCTTCATTTCATTTACTACTAATAATAATAACTGATGAAACTTAACTTGTTTTCGTAGAAGCTGTGTGTATCTAATTTTGAAGAGCTGTAATTCTCATGGAAAACACACTTCACAAATGAAAGAGAAGATTGGTGATAAAACACTTATCGGGAATCACTTGCAAACCACAGAATAGCTCGTAGACATTGAGGGTGAATGTATCAGGAACTGTAACGCCTCAGACGGCCTATCAGATATTTAATATGGTGGCGCGAAACCTTTTTTCAAAATTGGGCAAAGTCACCCCAAAGGACAAAGTCATCCCAGTTGACGGTATAACATATGTTTATCCATTTTATTTATGTGTTAACATATATCACTGCGCTATCTGCAATTTTTCCTCACAGTAACAAATAAACGACTAAAGACAATGTAATGAATTTAAATACCATGAGAGTTGTCACACTTGTTTTTTGGTTGTTCCAGCTAACCTTTTTCAATTTTTCTACGTTTTAAGATGATTAACATAACACTCCATCACTTGCACCTATTTTGTGTAACGCTATCACTCCATAGTCCTATAAACACCTCGCAACGTTAATCATAGTTTTAAAGTTGCAGTGAAACATCGCAATTTTGTATAAATAAAAGTATATTATAATTAAAGTACACTAAAACCTGTGTAAGTTGACTACTTGTCGTGCAGCACTCCAGTGCTCAACTTAGACAGGTGGTCAACTTTACAGGTTTTACTACATCTGTTATTTCTCTTATTATAATTAATTATTCATTATCTTAAGTATAATAGTATAATGAATATTTAAGTTATTATATTAATATACTTTTCTCCACCAGACCCCTACCTGTTAGCCGAGGCCTTAGGATTGCTTACGCACGGGAAGAGGTAGTGGGGTATACGGATTTTACATGCACATATCCCCAGGTATACATGGTGGTCTTCAGTGGGTATCGAACGCGCGACCTTCCAGGGGGAAACGTCCGACGTGCTAACCACTAGGCTACCACGGCCCCATTATATTAATATACTTCATATATTATTCTAAGTAAAGTATTTATTCAATTAAATTATAATTGCATATTTTTCTAATTAAAGTATGCATGCAATTAAATAGTACATTGTATTACATAAAAGAATAAAATGCATAAACGAATATATCGATGCATTATGTGTCTCACTGACGGCGGGAAGCAGTCTGGTTATTTATAGATTTTTTACGCATTGTTTTATGATTTCTTCTGCTTTATTGTAACTTACAATGAGTTGCAATGCAAGGAAGCTTCCGAAAATATTTATAGAGAAATCGATGCAAAAATTTCCAAAATAAATTTTAAAAACAATGTTTTTTAACTTAATTATTTATGCGATACAACTAAAAAAAAATCTGTAATACATCTTTTTTTGTGTTGTCGTGAGCACCCAAGCTGAAAATTTTCACTTGCACTAGCAACGGTAATACAAATTAAAAACGAGGAAAATATTCTTTGCAAATTAAATTAATAAATAAATAAGTGATTATTTTAAGATCACTTTAGTAATTTCATTATAGTATGAGTTAGTATTGAATCTACGAGGGGGAGGATTTCATTCTATTCTTTCGGGGGAACGTTTGGGAAAGTGGTCGGTTGAAGAGGATCTACAGATTACTATGTACAGTAAAACCTGTAAAGTTGACCATCTTTGTAAATTGACCACCTGTTTAAGTTGACCTTTTTTGTCTGGAACGGAATTAGCCCTTCACCCTCTACTTCACACTCTATAATTTGACCACCTTTGTAAGTTGACCACAAAAATTCTGCACTGCAAGTGGTCAACTTACACAGGTTTCCCTGTACCTGCATGTGCTTAATTATAAAAACACAAAAAACTACACAAAATGCTAATTTATATTTCCTATAAAACACTCATATTGATGGATATATATATTATATATATATATATATATTATCTAATAAGTATGTATAAATATATCATTTCTAATTAGTATGTATTCATCATATTCTAGTATACATCAAGTAATATATTTGTTATATATATCACCTAATTTATATTGCTATCAAACACTCAGATTCACGGACATATGTAGCATCTAATTAGCATGCATATATCATATACAATATATATCATGTAATATATCGGACATGTATATTACCAAATTTATATTACTATCAAACACTCAGATTCACAGACAAAGTAACTTAATTTTAAAGCACAGTAAAAAATATACACAATATTGCCCAAAATTTTTATTTTATATAAAACACTCAGATTCACGGAAAATTAAAACTAAATTAAAATATATATAATAATTTTTTTATCTAATAAGGGCATGTATAAATTTTTATTCATAACACTAATTAGGCTATGTATTCATCAATTCTATATACATCAAATAATATTTTTTTGTTTATAATTTTATCACCAAATTTATATTGCTATCAAACAATCAGATTCACGGACATATGTAACATCTAATTAGCATGCATATATCATGCACTAGTATATATCATGTAATATATCGGACATGTATATTACCAAATTTATATTACTATCAAACACTCAGATTCACGGACATATGTAACATCTAATTAGCATGCATATATCATACACTAATATTTTATTTATGTAATATATCGGACATGTATAGTACCAAATTTATATTGCTATCAAACACTCAGATTCACGGACATATGTAACATCTAATTAGCATGCATATATCATGCACTAATTTATTTCATGTAATCTATCGGACATGTATATTACCAAATTTATATTGCTATCAAACACTCAGATTCACGGACATATGTAACATCTAATTAGCATGCATATATCATGCACTAATATTTTATTTATGTAATATATCGGACATGTATATTACCAAATTTTTTATTGCTATCAAACACTCAGATTCACGGACATATGTAACATCTAATTAGCATGCATATATCATACACTAATATATATCATGTAATATATCGGACATATATATCACCTAATTTATATTGCTATAAAACACTTTTTGATTCACGGAATTACAGCAACAAAATGACTATTTTCCACAGACACAATTATTTACATGCCCAGAGTCACTTAATCTCCATTTCCTAAAATTTTAACTTGGTCAGTTTCTCTTGTATACCGTCTTCGACGATAGATACATCTTTATGTATATTGCTATAAAACACTCAGATTCACGAATATATATGTCGTCTCTAGTTAATATGAAAACACACAAAATATTCTACTTCTAGGTCCCTTAGCTGGAATTTTGGGTCAAAAGTATGGCGTGCGTGCCGTTACTCTGGTTGGAGGCATCATTGGCGCTATTAGTGCTATTACTTGCTTCTTCCTAGCAGACATGCTCTGGATTACCATCATGTGGGGCTTATTTTTTGGTGAGTATTTCTGGCTTGTTAATAAATCTTGGTATAGTAACATAAATCACGATATAGTTATTTGAAAATCATAATATGGCGAAACTTCTGCTTCGACAGTACTCAATTGTTGAAATTTTTTAGTTACCAACAGTTGCCATTCTTGAGTTTATGAAAGATGTCCCAAAATGCACTCATCTTCACTTAAAAAAATAAAATTTTTAAAAGATGGTATAATTTCATGTCTATCATGATTATCTAAGGGAGTTAAAGATTATACAAATTTCAGGAATCGAACGTACCCCCGCCCTTGTGCAATTACTAATTGATTTCTTACTAAATATAAACGACTTGAATTAATAATTTGTTCTTGAAAGTATTTCTTGTAATATGTTACTTGCAGTTTGGATAAAAACTTTTAAGAAGGCTCTTGATGTTCATTGGGGGCTGTTAAGTTGGCTAAGCCCAAAGACATGCTGGGTCCTGTGCCTGTTGCTGGTTGTCACTTTTGTATTTCACTGTTAAAAATTTCCTTAAAAAGAATAGTAAAATAACCATTTATTTGATTGTTATTTTGCCATATTTAATTACAACAGTTGAATAACCATTAAAAAGATGGTACTCAAACCGCTGATTGTAAAAAAAAATCGTTTATCCTCTGTTTATCCTAAAGAACGGGCTAACAAACCCGGGTCGATTTTGTAAAATGTCAAAAAAGACTCGGGCGTTAAAATCTTGGTTGTAAACTATACAGGAGTAAATTTGGTTAAAAGGGGTTAAAATAAAACATTTACACATTTTAAACCCAAAAATTGGAGACATTGGATTCCCGAACTGTTTGCGAATGAATGAACTCATAATTTGAGCTGCTGAAGCTTGCTTGTATTTTAATTTTTGCAGCAAATAAAATGATTTTCGTCAATATACAGTAAATTTAGACCAAAAATGACTTTGGATCCAATCAAAAACTGAAATCTCGATTTTAAGGCAGTTTGCCTGTTGACAAAAAAGATTTATTGATAAATAAAGGGTCCGCTTTACGTGATGTAGATGGCCGAATGACTAGCGCGAAAGAGCTGGTATAAAATACACCCGGGTTCGATTCCCGTACGCTTCGTTTAGGGTTTTCCCTAGCCTCGAAGATTCTACGCCTCGAAATGGTTTAAAAACTTTAACAATTTTGTTTTGAAACCTTTTTAAATGGTTATAAAAACGTAAACTTTTGTATTTACGGCTTTTTAACCAAGCTGATTGGAAATGGTTAAGGTAACGTAAAGACGGGAAAATGTTCCAAACCGTAAATTTAACGGTGAATTAGATGGACAGACTGCTGCCGGTTTTTTAACCGTAATTTCATGATGAAATTTTTAACAGTGTTGTTTTCTATTTGTATGTTTACGTTACGGTGAATGTCCGAAATCGGAAAAGGGTCGACAATCACTGGTCTGATGGATGTTAAATGTCGACATTCACCGGGGATTGTCGACATTCTGTATTTGGTGTCTGTCGACATTCACCGGTGATTGTCGACATTTTCCGATTTTGGACATTCACCGTAACATCTGCATTTTACCGACCTTTTATTTTTTTCACCTTTATATTTTTATTATGCAGGTATCAGCACTGCGTTCACTACCACTTTGAATCAAGTTTCAATAGATCAACACTTTGATAAGCATCGAGCTACAGCAGGTGGTCTTGCATTCTCCGGAGGATGCGTTGGAGCATTCCTCTTTCCAGTAGTAATAGACATCTTGATGTCTCTGTACGGACTGAAGGGAACTTTTCTAGTCTTGGGTGCTATCATTCTTCACGTAATACCGGCTGCCATGCTGCTTACAGAACCTAAGCCTGATACAAATAGAACTGATGAAATCAATGACCAAACTTGGCCACAAACTAATTACGGATCAGTGGAAACGACTATTGCACCCAATACAAATGTTACTGGTGCGGTAGTGGGCACGGAGAAAGATTTGGAGGACTCCAAACCCAGTATTGAAGACAGCATTAGTTTCGGTATATTACGTGAAAATAACGGCTTTGTGCTGAGGCTTTTGTCTTTAGATCCGTTAGAAAAGGCATTCTCTAAAGATAGCAGAGAAAACACATTGTTGCTTGTGGATAAAATTCGTATGTTGGATGAATTGGAAGAAGTGTATGCGGCTGCAGAAAATCGACAAAGATCGCTGCCCCGGTCCTCGTCTTTGACAGAATCAAGTGCAGAGAACGCCCAAGAAAACCTTCAAAACAACAGCAGTTACTCCAGCTTAGATCTTGTTAAGAAACGTCTGTTTACTAAACATGCCTCGAAGAAATTTTATGAAACCCCCAGAAAGCAATTTATTAAGAACAAACTGAAAGAGCTGTGTGCTAAAGATGATTTGAGATTCCAGTCATATTTCCCTGAAGAGAATCAGACACAAATCCTTCGGGTTCTTCAAGAACTTAAGAAGCTCAACGAAGTTCTGGGCAGCAAAGATCTATTCGAATCTTCCGGCGACAGTTCCGGAAGCTTTGAATGCTACGATATCGAAGCGAGAAGGCTTCTAAGGTATCACAGGAGGAAGAAAAGGATAATTAATAGAGGAGATCCAGAAGCCCTTCAGAATCACTTGATGACCGCTTTAAAATTACACGCCAACCCCATATTTTTGCTGATATGCCTATGCCGTGGCGTATTTATGCTAACCTTCATTCCTCTAGTTACGGTTGTCGTTGATTTCGCGATGGACAAAGGACTGCCACAAGCAGATGGCAAATACATGATAGCTATTCTGTCCCTCGGCGATTTCTTGGGAAGATTGTGCTTGGGATGGATCACTGATACAGGATGCTTGAGCCTTCCCAGGTACATGCTGCTGATGATGATACTGTTAGGAGGCAGCACAGCCTCCTTACCGTACACTTATTCCCGGGAGACTTTGATGCTGGCGATCCTCTTATTCGGCATCTTGAACGGGTCACTTGTTCGTTCGTCACCCCCTGCTGGTCTCAAAGTACATGAGGAGCCACGAGAAAATGATTGCTATGGGCTTTATAAACTTCCTTTCGGGATTCATCGGATTCGCATTGCCAACATTCATAGGTAAGAATTTCAACACATTTCTTCTTTAGTTGATTACAAGCATGTCAAATCAGGTATGCGTATAAATATATCCCGTACATGTCGTTGTCCGATGCATTTCAATGTTAAGAATTATTATTTAAATTAATATCTATATTATAGCACCATGAACATGTCTTTTAACTACCATAGTCTGCTTAATTAAAATCGGCGTGTCAAGGTCACACAACTCTACCTTTTTCCCTTCTGGTCGCCATGGTTTCCGTGATAGAACCCCCCCCCCCCCCCCTTGGTTCGGCTAATATGATAAGTTTGTTGTTTTAGTTACAATAATAATAGACGGATTCAAATCAGATTTATTTCTCAATGGCAAAAATAGATTGCGTCATATAAAGTATTCTAATATTTTGAACCAATCTAAGTCTTATTCTAACATTTTGATGTGTTTCAGAAAGCTATTGTATACCTAATTTATTGTATTTTATATTTTGCAAACGTTAAAATCTTATCTAAACATTCCAGATTTAATTTATGAGAAATTTAATTGCATTTACTTAGTATCAAAATAAATAAATGGAAAATAAATTCTTTCTCATTACTTTTCTCAATAATTCCAAAAATTTTGAATGGGAGGTGTAGTAATGCAATTGCCTTAACTGCAGCGCAAAACAAAAGTCTGGCTCTGTTATCTATCTCGCAGTTGCCATAGGTTTTAAATAAATATAATTAAGTAATATCATCGTTATAATTATTATTATAGCTTTTTTTTTTTAATTCCTTCAAATCAAAAAGGAAACTTTTTACGAAATGCAAGCATAAAAAAGCAAATAGAAGAAGAAGTTCCGTCTAGAAGAACTATACGGGCCTACTTTCCTGTATACACCAAATTCAAATTTATAATCTGGCTATCTCTTTCTCTACTCTCTTTCTCATTTAGTTTTAGTTCTTAATTACTTCAAATATATCTTTTTAAACGGATAATACATATTCATTCACTCACTATTCATTCATTCACTCATTCATGTAGTTATTCACACATTTATTTATTTTTTATTCATTCACACATTTATTTATTTTATCATTTATTCATTCTTTCACTCATTCATTTATTCATTCATTCTTTTACTCATTCATTTATCCTTAAAAATCTAGATCAAGAAATTTCGAGGAAAAATAGGCTCTTTCAGTTCTTGTTGAACTTAATTTTTGTACATGTTCTACATTGTAACATCTTTCCGATAAAGTTTGTTGCAAGCAAATCTGTCGGTTAGAGCAGGATTTATATGGGATTAACATTAGCGCCTGCGGGGATATTCCATTTTTTTTTTTTTTTTTTGAACTGTTCAAAAGTTGTTCAAATCAATATTTCACGCCGGGAGCTTCTTCCAATAAGCTTGCGCGTAGGAACTTAGATCTTGTGCGCAGAGTTTACATAATTTGCTTTATTTTTGCCCGTAGGCGCTAATGTTACAATTTTTTGAACTGTTTAAAATTGAACGAAAAATTGTTCAAGTCAAAAGTAAGATATGGAAATGAGATGTTTTCGCCAAGATCTTTCGAATGCGAAAAAAAAACAAAAAATCTTTCGAAAATCTAACAATTCGTTCAAAAGTTATTGGGGGGGGGGGGGGGGGCAGACCGACATTTACTCCATCTCAAAATACTACTTCCAAATTTTTTATTTTTCTATTTTTGTTCAATTACTTCATCTTTTTTTTAAAGTTTTTCTTTATTTTTAACGGTATTTTAACGATACATTAAGCCTTCTTTCATGCATTATTATTTTTTTCTACTTTTACGGGAAAGTAGGCTAAAAGGGGCCGTAACAGACTGTAGTTATGGTTATAAAACTAATAACGATGACGTATGCCTTCGATAATGCAATGGACCAATCACTGCAGGGTAGAGGAAAGTCCCTCTTAATGACGCAACAGAAATTGCTAAACATCCAAGACGAGGGCGTGGTTTGAAATTTGGATAGAGCTAATGAGAATCTATGAAATATTTGGCTTATCTGAAATATATTGTCATAAGTTGCTGTTGCGTTCGGTATGAAAGCACCTGAAGTCCATTTAGATCCATATAAAGCTTGTTCCAACAGACGTATGCTTTGAAACTTCCTGAATATGGAACACGGCAAAAAGAAATATGCAATAAAAAAAATAACAGTTCAAATTTTTAACACTAGATAAGGGCTTCTGACTTCTCTATCAATGGAGGCAATTCAAACAACGCCATTGGTCACGTTGCAGCGATTAAAGCAATGTAAACAAAGGAAGCCGTAGCATTGCTTTACTTCGAAAAGCAAGGCCTAAATGAAGTTCTTCTACATTATCTAAAATTAACACTAAATCAAACATTATAACTATTGTAATAATTAATAAATTTCTTTTGTAATGACTAAATTAAATGTAAATACTTAGTTGTAATCAGAAAAAGCTGTGAAAATAGTCTAATTAATTTTAAGATAACTAATTTTGCCTAGTGAACTTCAGGTAGAACTCAATAGAAAATCTTAATACACAGAGAGCAGATATCATGTGACAACGATGATCGCTCATGAGTCCCTCTAGCGGTGAATTGCCTCCATTTCAATTATCATCATAACATGTTGCTGCAATTGATAGAGAAATACTAAAGCTACTGTTAAACACGTTTTAACTAGGCTTACTATTGGTTGGGATTAGTCGGGCAGTTCTAGGTTTTCAGTGCTGTCTTGGTCCGTAATTTTAAGAATTTTACGCCCGACAAGGGTGTTGTTCTTAAACTTAGACTTGGATGTTGTCCATTGAGTTTATATACGGATATACATCACAGCAATGCATATGCAAGACGAACAAGTGCTGATTGAATCAGAAATAGCCATGACATTTTCAATGCAACATTAAAATATGAGGGTGAGTCAAATGAGAACCTGAAAACTGCTATAGAAAATCAAAAACTCTTCTTGTTACTATCATACCCGGGTACGCATAAACTTCAAAAACCACCGGTAACTACAACAAAATTTATGCCCTTCAAAATGTGTATTTATTTCAAAACAGTTTCGAACAGTTTTTTATTGCTTTGCATATCCATCCCTCTTCAGATATTAAAAAATTAACTGATGCGACATTTATTATATTTTAAAGTTCAATAGTTTACTTGAAACTTTTTTAAAGCTAAACAAAGAAATTTATTCTTTAAAATCAAAATCCCTAATTTTAAATTTTAAACAGTTAGCATTGAACACAGAATAAACGTATTTCTCCATTTGAGGGGGGAGTAATGATATAAATATTTAATAAGCTATGTTAGGGATGCAAGATCAAACACTGTTAAAAAATTCCTTAAGAAAATAGTAATATAACAATTTATTTGATTGTTATTATACTATATTTAAGTGCAACAGTTGAATAACTTTTAAAACGATGGTACTCAAACCGCTGACTGTGAAAAAAAATCGTTTATTTTCTGTTTCTCCTAAAGAACGTTTAACTAAACGTAATTTACCAGCGCCACTAGCGCTCGTAGTCAATAAGCATCGGGCATCCATCTTGGTTGTGGAACCTTACCGGTCATACGTTGATGTTAAAATATGAATAAAGATTTATCAGTTCAAATCTGCAGGTGTATATAAAAAAGAAGAAAAAAAAAAGTGGCTAAAGCAGTGGTTACTAAATAGAAACACATACACACGTACAACTCTTTGTGAATGAGCGAACCCATAATTTGAGCTGCTGAAGCTTGTTTGTATTTTACTTTTTGCAGCAAATATGATTTTCGTCAATATACAGTAAATTTAGATCAAAAATGACTTTGGATCCAATCAAAAACTGAAATCTCAATTTTAATGCAGTTTGCCTGTTGGAACAGAAGATTTATTGATAAATAAACGGCCGCTTTGAGTAGTGTAGATGGCCGAATTTTTACAGCGCAAGGTTGGTGCGCCCTACACCCGGGGTTCGATTCCCGCACGCTTCGTTTACGGTTGTCTGCGCCTCGAAATGGTGTAAAAACTTTCATTTACAGTTTTGAAACCATTAATAAATGGTTATGAAACTGTAAACTTTTGTACTTACGGCTTTTTAACCAAGCTGATTGGAGATGGTTTAGGTCCCGTAAAGATGGGAAAATGTTCCAAACCGTAAATTTAATGGTAAATTAGACGGACAGACCGCAACCGGCTATTTAATCGTCATTTCATGATGAAATTTCGAACAGTGAAAGAATGTGGTTCACCTGGCTTTTCCGAAGCTTTTTAACCCTTTAGCTGTCACGTTGGGTCGTATTGACCCAGGTACAATTTAAATTTCTTTTCTTTTCTATGCTTTTTATACGTTACATATTCTTACATTATATTGCAATTAAAACACAATGTTTTACCTTTTTTATACCCAATTTACTAAATTTTTAATTCCGGTCTATATGACCCGACATGACGACTTGTGTGATGTCTTGATAGGTGGCAGCTCAAGGGTTAAGTGGCAAAATGTTTGAATCGTACCAAAGTTAAACGCACTGTCTTTTAATTTCAGTTACTCCCAGGTTTTGAAGAATATAACATTTGCAAAGAATAATTTATTGCATCTTTTCGCTTCAACTCATACTAATGTTCGTTCTTCGTTTCAGGATACTTCAGGGACCATCTAGGATCATACAATCAAATGTTTTATCTGAACGGAGCCATTTGCTGTGGAGTGGGTTTTATGTGGATCTTAGAACCAATCCTTGTTAAATTTTCTCCTCCGGAGAGTTCTCCTTATGACGGATTCATTTACCCGAGGAGAAAATAAACTTATGGCGTTATTGCAACACATTCATTTCCAGAAAATTGAAGAACAATTGGTGGTATTCATGGACTGCATCCATACATGATCCTTTGCATCTTAGCATGTCTTAGATATTCCATTGTTTTCTATTTACAAGGCACGAAAAGGAGAAAATTACCTTCGAGTCGCAGCTTAAAACTAATGAGCGTGTAGCCTAAAACTAATGAAATTGGTTTAACGATGCGTGGTGTGAATCTGAAGTCCAACTATATGACAGTACCAAATAAATAATGCTTACCAGGGTTCACGTCAGAGGTAATTTGGGGTTCGTTTTAGAACCCTTCACAGAATTCCACTTAATCGAAATGGATCCGTCACAAAATTTCACTTAATCGAAATGGACCTTTCACTAAATTTCATTCAATCGAAATGGACCCTTCACAAAATTCCAATCCATCAAAACGGACCCTCCACAGAATTCAACTTAATCGAAATGGACCCGTCACAAAATTTCACTTAATCGAAATGGACCCTTCACTAAATTTCACTTAATCGAAACGGACCCTTCACTAAATTTCACGTAATGGAAACGGACTTTTTATATAATTCCTGTCCATCAAAACGACCCTTCAAAAAATCTCAGTCCATCAAAATGGATCCTTCACAAAATTATAATCTATCAAAATGGACCCTTCCTAAGGTTCCAATCTATCAAAACGGACCCTTCACATAATTCTAAGCTACCAAATCGTTCTTATCACAGAATTATTTATTAAATGAGTGGCAAATAATAATAAAAATTTTGTTCTCAGAAATGGATGCTCAAATCTCACAAAAGTTTCGTCGTATTTGACGAAATGGCTTCGTGTAAAATGTTGTGAGTAAACCTTTCGTCATGGCGAAATTTGAATTTCATGGCGAAATTCAAATGGGCGAAATTTGTGTAGTAACTTTTTTAAGTCACGTGATCGCGAGAGGAAAGAATCGTTGTAAGTGACGAAATTTTCTTGACGATTGGAGAATCGTCAAAGTGAGCGTTCTATTTCTGAGAGCGCGATATGGTTAAATTTTGAATATTCATAAAACTATTTTATTTTTTACAAAAATCTTTTGAAAATACTCAAAAACAGGCCCCTTTCAAAAATCCTGAATCGACCCTTGTTAACTTTTCAGGTATTTTGAGTTCATTAGCTAAAAAATAGTACTTCTGTAGATGATCTTGTTTCATATGAAAGCAATGTGGTATTCTGCCAACTGCAGTTCTACTGCTCAAAGGGCCACAATCCTCGACATAATTGATCCTCGTCAGCTTTTGTAAAATATACTGTCGAAATTCCGTTCATCTCGTACTTCCAAACTGCTTCTATAAATTTTTGAAATCACCGTATGTACCACGTGTCTCCAACCTTCTTGGTATGCGGGTGAAAATCAAGCACAATATGTGTGTGTTTGTGTGTGTGTAAAAAAGACGTTTCGGGTCAGTGGGTATCAATATCGGTACATTCATACCCATGGTATTTTCATGTGCGCAAACGTATTGATTTTTACTTGTAATTATTTTTAATGTTTTAAAGTTAATAAGCCATGTTCGTTATTGTGTTTTTTTGTAACCAAAATAAAATTGCTATTATTATTACTACTACTTCTTACTGTGAGTTCATTATAAGTATTTCTGAAGTTATAATGTTTTTCTCGTTTTGTTTTGTACTTTATTTTTATGCATTACTCTTTATTTTTGGAGCTCAATTGGGTCATTTGAAAATACATAAAAACGGATCACTTAGTGACCCGCTGCTCATAGGTCTTTGCCTGTTATGTGCGCAATAATTTCTAAAATAACTTAGCTTTGAGCACTGGTATTTCCTACAGTCTCAGAAACACATGTTCAAATCTCACGAAACTTTCGTCCCATTTGACGATAGGGTTTCGTGAAAAATGCTCCGATTAAACCTTTCGACGAATTGCCGAAATTTGTGTGGTACCGTTTTTAAGTCACGTGATCGCACGAGGAAAGAATCGTTACAAATGACGAAATTTTCTTGACGATTGAAGAATCGTCGAAAATGAGGATTATATTTTTGAGAGTGTATGACTAAAAAAAGGAACTGTGGTAAGGTGGACTTCTGAGAGGTAATAGAAGATTATTCTAGACCGGATCTATTTGCAAAGGGAAGGTAGAGAGTAATCCAGTTTCATGGGCTATAGCAGCAGTTCCCAATCTTTTTTTTTCGCGTGCCACCATTTTCCATGCAACCATTTTGCGTACCACTGCTTATATAACTTTATTATATAGGATAGAACACTAATAGATTATAGATTTAATTAATTATTTTTTTGCCTGCACGCGTACCACAGTTTGGGAATCGCTGGGCTATAAGGAATGATTACAGTTCGACCACGGGCTTTTGACATTTGGACGCTTCTGCGCATGGCAGAAAAGGGCGATTCCATTCGAGTTATAGGGAAAACCGCGAAGATGCGTTTGCTTAGTACGCGAATCAGAACGTGTACTTCTCTGTTTGTTGGAAGAAACTCCGTTTATAAACTGGCACATAGCATCAGTTTGGAAAAAATCAAGTATGTTAAACGAACTAGAACGAAACCAAAAAACGGCACATTCCTTTTACCAGCATTTCTCTGACCCTCGAACATGAGGGGATTCTTCTCGGTACTCTGCTAGGAAGGTCGCTTCGGTTGACGGTGGAACTGTACTATATGGTGAGATAAATGAATATTGACGTCTTTTGTGACACACATATTTGCAGTTGCAACTAATTGCGAAAGACAATTTTAAATGGCAGAAAAAACTCCGTCTTGTGAGCCCTTGCTTACGAATGTTATTCACCAATTTTAGTTGCCTAATTAACTACTGTATCCTCTGTATTTTAAAATAGTAAGTGACTTATGACTCAAAATGTTTCTTTTTACCTCTTCAGACCCCAGAATTAAGCACAAACAATTTTGACGCAATTTTTCGGTTCTCTGATTTAAAAATTGGTTACTGAACAAAATAACTAAAAAAAATTTTTTTTTCAATTTTAATTAATAATTAGTTTAAATAATAATTAATGACCGATTACCATGTTTAAAACGAAGTAAACTATCAGTTCAAAAACAATTGGGTGTTTTCGCTTTCAAATGGCACAAAGAGTAGTTAATAAACAGTATTTTAAAATGTACCCAATTGGGTACACTTGGAATGAGGAGGTTAATGCGACAAAATTAAAGACGTTTTTTTTAACTTCAAGTTTTTTAGTCTTCTTTTAGGTATCACACACACACACATACAAACCGTGTATAAAAAGAAAGAGGCGTGGGTTTAGCTGATGTACAAAAATCCTAAGCATAATTTTAGTAATGTGCTTTTGTGATCTTGTTGTGAAAACGTACAGTATACTCTAACCTAATCTAATGCCATGGTAATGATGAGTAAAGGAATAAAAACTAGTTTGTGGCGCTCACAGAACCTTCCATACATTGACCTACCATAAGTCCCGGATTTTCCGGGACTTTCCCGTTTTTGAGAAGCCTCGTCACAGGTTAGGATGCCATTTTTCCATCACTCTCTGTGTTTTCTCGCAGAGGTAAAGCAGCTCTTTAATTTCTGCAAAGGAAATACTTTCCGTACTACTTTCCTCCTCCTAAAGAAGAAAGTTCTTCAATCACTTTATCTTGCTGCCCCCTTAGAAAGTTAAAATTGTCAGTAAAATGACAAAAGTATTAAAAATTTTTTAAAAATCCAAAACGCCAGACAAATTCTTTCCAGACGAGTTCAAAATGGGCATCATTTCTCGATTTTTTTCTTTAAAATAGCTAAACTGGCAACCCATTTGGCCCCTGGCGCCGTACGAATCGCGATACAACTACGAATAGCGAGGCGGACGAATGGCGGGGTTCCACTGTAGTTCTGTTTTAAAAATATACTTTATAAATACTGATTTTTAATTTTTATTATTATTATTTTTTTGGTTTAACCTCCTGAGACCTGGCATCCAATAACATGGATGCTTTGCTTTTTCTACCTGTTGTGACAGATTTTAATTTAGCAAGCAAGACCTGGACTGGAATTATAAAGGAGGAATAGGAAATCACTTTTTAACTTTGAAAGTTCAGAAACTTTATTTGTATACAATATGGCAAAGAAGACGAGTCAAGTTGGAATTCGGCGCTCTCGCGGTTGTTTTGATTTTCACATTTTTTTCTTTTTTAATATTGTTCTAGGATTTTTATACAAGTTTGATCTGTTATAATTAATGAATAAAATTTTTTGCTTATCTATTTTTGTGTAAGTATCGCATAGTTCTACTGCAGTTATGACCTCAGCATACATTCAAATGGATGTGCCCCCCAGAAAGTTTAAAAATTCAAGTTTATTAATTTTTTGAAAAACATCACTTTTAATGCCCAATTGTTCAGAAAAACCAATAGTTGAGGGAATATGTGTATTTTATTTTGCTCGTGTCTCAGGAGGATAAGTCAAAAAAAAAAAAAAAAAAAAGACATTCATCATTCTTTAGATTTCTAAATGTTTCTGACTTTTTGAGAAACATTTTCTGAACTTTTCTCAGTATATTGGCAGGTATGCTTGTTTGTATTTCCTCTATTAGCAAATGCAATTCATATATAAATATAGATAGACAGATTTTATTATTATCGCATGTGTGATGCGTGCCGCGAAGGGTTAGATTTGAACTTATATACAGCGTGGTTATAACTAAACTTCCCCTATTCAGGGCCATCCGACAGCTAAAACCATTCAACGGATTGACACCAAAATTGGTATGTGGACGAGACACCAGATGCGCTCAAGGAATCATGAAGAAAAAGAAGGAATACAAGAATGTTCTAAAAACGGCCGCTAGGGAGCTGTTTAGCCTTATAACAGCGTAGGGAATGACCAATACAGCATAAAAATAATGATATCAATATTTATGAGAGGAGAAAAATTAATTTCATGATAACCTGAACTTGTTTTTTTTTTTTTGCTACACAGATGAACTGTTATAGCTTTCTTTACTTTCATTAAAAATGGCAAGATGATGGATGTGGACGGAAATGTGTACAGTAAATGCTGATAGTATTATTTTTATTCTTTATTGATCCTTTCCTAAGTTGAAACACTGTTATAAGACTAAACAGCGCCCCTAGCGGCAATTTTTAGAACTTTTTTTTCTTCGTGATTCCTTGAGCGCATCTCGTGTAAAATCCACGTACCAATTTCGGTGTCAATCCGTTGAACGGTTTTAGCTGTAGGATGCCCTGAATAAAAGAAGTTTAATTTTTACCACCCTGTATATTCGCTTTTGCTTATGCAGTGGCATTAATACTTAAATGAAGCACATTTTATTAAATATATTTTTCACTTAAAACTATTATGGTATACTATCATTCCAAAATATTTTTATAAGTAAATTGGCTGACTGACTAATAACTAAGTGAAGTTCGTGTTAGTTTTTCAAATACGTTGTAGAATGCCGCCAACTTTTTATTGAATATGTACTGCAACGAATTAGTTTATCATTTAAAAAAAAAAAAAGAGTTGAAAGTGACCATGTTCCCTTGAAAATAACAGATTTATTCTGGGCTCTTTTTCCTTAAGAAATGACATTTCAAGAAATATTTGGTATTGCAACGAAAAAAAAAAAAGAAAAGAGTGACCATGTTTCTCTTAAAGTGATTTTACTTTTCTGGGCTTTTATTCCATAAGACAAGACATTTCAAGAGGAACTGGCAAGAAGAGTGTTTTACGTATGTTTATTGTCTGAGTAACTTGTTGGAGTTTTGAAATTATATATAAAGAGAGAAATGTATAACTTTTACTGGTAGTCAGATATAAACTGGATATTGATAAACTGAAATTAATTTAATGCGTATTACAGTTCTTCAAATTTTTTCTTTTATAGGTTACATTTTTTTAAAGGATAAGTAGTTGTTCTAAAAATCTAACGTATCTTTCATATTGATAAACATATCATTAGTTATATCAGTATTGCCAACTATCAAGCTATTTAGTTTGTCATTTACTTTATAGATGGCGCAAAAAACATAAGAAATATTGTAACTGACCAACCAATGCTGGAAAATTTTTGATTTGTAAATACTTTTGATCAGTTATTGTATGTAAAGTCTCGTAAATGTGCGAAATGAAATTATCAACGTTTTTGGAACGGGCATTTTAAGCATCGAAACTAAAAATTTCAACATATACAGCAGCATACACGTAAGGAAATTGAAATTATGAACAGGTAATGATAAAAACAAGTCAGTAAAATGTTAAATTAGAATACATTCTTATGCGTCTACACCAGTTAATAGAGTGAACCAACTTAAAAAAAGAGACATTACGGCATATTATTCTTAGAAAAATGTTGGATTATCTTTCTTTATATATACTTTGAAAAAAAACTATCGATGGTCACGATAGTCAGAACTATCGATAGTATTCGATAGTACTATCGATAGTTCTCCACCACTAGTTTAGGAACTTAATACAAATATGTGAGTTTAAGTATTATTTAAGAAAAAAGGTATTGCAAAACATGCTTCCAAATTTTCTTGTATGTTTACATAAAGTGAATATAGGGATCCAAAGTTTATTTTTTTCCGAAATAATCACTAAAATTTTAATAAATATCTTTATACATTTAAAGAATATATATCATATACTATATTCACTTTATATAAACGTACAAGAAAATTTGAAAGCATGTTTTGTAATAGTTTTTTTCTTAAATAATACTTAAACTCACATATTTGTATTAAGTTCCTAAACCAGTGGTGAACTATCGATAGTACTATCGAATACTATCGATAGTTCTGACTATCGTGACCATCGATAGTTTCTTTCAAAGAATCGATAGAATACGACAATTTTTGCGTTGGAAAAACTAAGTTTTTCTCATCTATATACAGTAAAACCCCGTTAAAACGCGGGTGTCGGGGGACATGTTTGGCACCCGCGTTATAACATAACCGCGGTATAGTGAAACATACCGCGGAACCATATTCACGAAATAATACTCGCATCATTTTTTACTTGATCAATTGCTTGTAACTTTTCCTCCCCCTATAGTATAATTTTTCTTTTCTTCTTTGCTGTCATTTTATTGACTGTAATTGCTGTGCAAGAAGCACACATCTCAGCTGCGCAATCAGTCTATCGAGCGATAGAGGTTATAAACCAACTGTGTTCCGAGAAAAAAGGTGCTTAAAAATCTCTTTATGTTATCAGCATGGGATTGTGAAGGGCGAGAGGTCTTAAGAAAAAACTAGATTTGGAAGGGTAGGAATGCACTTCTCACTGGGGAATATGTTTACTTTTCAGGAATGCTAAAGAACCTGGAATACAAAGGTTGACAGCGCTATAAAAGAAGTTACACACGCATATCTAGACTTCAGAAAATGGAATAGTTAAGCATTGAACTGAACAGTCCCTGACAGTCCCGAGCTCCGTCCATGTCAAGAGAAACAAGTCAGGTCGATTGCACCCGATTTTGAAATCATGCTACATGTTCTAGGTTGAAAGATAGAAAAAGCATGAAAAAGGTGTACATCACATCTATCACAATAGGGCTTTATCTCATAGTGTGTCTGGGGGGGGGGGGGGGGGGGTGCTCTTTTGGCTAGAATATTTGTGTGCTCGGGCTGGCTTTATTTACAATGGTAAATAGGAATCACCGTTAAGTGGCAATGATAAAGGGTGGTTTAAACGTCGGGGGGACATGTTCGTCAGCGCGTTATATCCGATTCCGCGATATACTGAGGCGCGGTATAACGGGGTTTTACTGTAATCAACTTCTGCCTTTGAATTTGTGGTGAGTACATTTACTAACTGTCGATTAAAGATTTTTTCGTGTTACACTTCTCTTTTTCTTTTTTTAATCGTTAATTAGAAAAACTGTCTTTTTTTTTAGTCAAATGCCAAGCTTTCGACGGCGAAAATGTTCCCTCAAGTTATCTCCTTTAAACCAACTAATAAACAACAAAAAAGTTTTTTCCTATTTTGTTATAAACTTTAATTGTTATTGTTGAGCAGAAAAATTCATTGTTGTTAAAAAAAAATTAATTCATTGCGTACGGTTTTAAATAAGAACTGCCAAAAGTTAACAAGTTTGGTAAAACCCGGCACAGAATCGATTTCGATTAATTGTAGGTGTTAATAATACTCACGCTTTCAATTTATTGAAACAATAAATTTGTCAGTCACATGCGTTACGATATTATATTCACGCGCGTAACTTGCCTTTAGTCCCGTCATCACCAAACCGTCGATCTCGAGCTACTGGTGCTCGTGGAAGTAATTTCTGGGAGATCGTGATCGCACTCAGGTGGTTAGTTTGAACATTAGTATAAGAAAGATTGACATTTTATTTTCCATATTTCGCCAATAATCGAACTGAATAATGTTAGTGCATGGCTCAGAAAGAAACTGAAGAACATTTTGATGGCATAAATATGAAATTATGTAAAAAGGTGGTAAGTGTACCAATATAGTAGCCTGCTCACGTTCTTTTGGAATGTCATGTTCACGTTGTGTCTAAGAGTTTATTAATAATTGAAAATTAGAGTTTCATACTATTTTTTTTTTTTTTTTTTTTTAGGGGGGGGGGGGGGAGTAGCTCGTAGTAGAATTTGAAAACGGTACGTTGCTCAGTGACTTCAGTAGTTTAGCGGCTACTGTTTGAGTTCCACCCCGGACCTCTGTTTTAGTGCTGCCATCTATGAGTCGTAGTTTAACCTCTTCATTCCAAGTGTACCCAATTGGGTACATGTTAAAATACTATTTATTACCTACTGTTTGTGCAATTTGAAAGCTAAAACACCCAATTGTTTTTGAAATTAATTTAACAGAGAGTTTACTTCGTTTTAAACATGGAAATGGGGCATTAATTATTATTTAAACTAACTTTTTAATTAAAATTTAAAAAAAAATAGTTTTAGTTATTTTGTTTTGTAATCATTTTTTAAATCAGAGAACCGAAAAATGGGCGTCAAAATTGTTTGTGCTTAGTTCTGGGGGCTGAAGAGGTTAAGACCCAAACTGTAATATCGACCTTTTTTTTTTTATTATTATTATTACTTTCTGGCAACTGCTTAATTTCAGCATCTCAATCAGAAGTTCAAGGTTGAAACTGCCGATCTGCAGTTTAAAAATCTATGACGAGAGAAAAAGGGGCTAGCTAGTGATATAAACTTAAGTTGGTTTCTTTTTTGTCATCGTATTGTGGCTCCCAATTTTTGCTCCTTTTCATAATTTCCCCAAAGTTAATGCAATAAAATGTTAAATGAGTATATATATAATAAGTGTTTTAAAAATAATCAGAAAGTGAATTATATTTTATTTTCAAAAAATTTAGCCTAATGCGAAACCTAAATGCAAGTGCAAAAAACATTTTTAATTATTATTGCTTTATAAGTACTCTAAAGACCTTTGGACCATCAGCAAATAATGATGTTATTTCTTTTAAAATGAAATAAAACTTTTTTTAATTTATATATTTTTAAAACTGGTAGTTTGATGCATGTGGAGTGTATGTAACTTCATACAAGGAAAATAAATCATTTCTTAAGCTTTCTTTTTAATGTAGATGGTGCTGGTAGATTCCTTTCTTTTGCTGTTACTTCTGCTGCATGATGATAGGCTTCTCGTAAGTTATATGCTCAGAAGAAATTGCACTCATTTCCACCAACAACGAAAATTATATTGGATTAATGGACATTAAAATTCTAAATATCTTTATCGGCGGTTTTGATGCGAAATAAGAATTTTAACTGCAGCAAATAAATGATTTTCAGAAATCAGGGTTATAAATCCTGATGGCTTATGATTAGGGTTGCAACTTGCAAGTTTGTCGCGCCGCGATGATTTTCGCGATTTTTAAAGCTTTTACCTTAACTGCGCGAAATTTTCTTTTTTTCAATTATTGACTCGCGAAAAGTGTCGATTTTTGAAAAAATTTAGAAACCAGGATAAAATCTGAGCACCTAAAGTATAAAAAGGCTCTAAACTTGTGCCAAGAAAAAATTCAACATTATATTCTTGAATCAGTAACAATAAACATAGATTTCTCCAACCAGCCTCAAAATTTTTAAGGCGTGCAGAGTTTTTGATCCTTATCAATACAAGTATTTAAATGTTTTTAACGAAGTTAACAATCCTTCCATTTTTAACAATAGCCCTATGTTTTCGGACGTAGAGTAGAATAACTTTCATTGCAGATATGCTATTATTTTATTATATTTGCGTTCTTGCGAAATTTGCCGCGAATGTCCCGCGAATTTCGCGCTGTTTTCGCCGCTACAAACTTGGAACCTTACTATGATTATGAATTAGAAACTTGTTGTAATTTGCATGAAAATATATATTAGTCTAAAACAATATATTTTCTATTTGTTCTTGTATAAATCATTTGATCATAAAACAGGAAGTATATTTTAAAAAAATAAAATGTCATGGGATGGAAAATCTTTTTATTAGAAAAAAGAAAAATCTAAAACTCCTCGAGTTAAACCAATGCTTTATTTGCGCAATTAATTTGAAGAAATCCATGGGGTGAAAGTACCAATTTGCATTAGAAAATACCCATGCCTTTTTTGGAGTTACAAGCAATATCTTCATCAGTGCTAGAAAAGGATCAGGTCCCTCATTCGGGGGATAATGAGGGGAAAACCGCCTCGTCCCTCTTGGCATTTAAATTAAAGTGTATTGAAATATTTTTTTCTCTCTCTGTGATACGTATTTAGCACCCCCCGCAACCCTCCCCCCGGGTAAGGTTTGTAATGGCGTGCTGAAGACATGTTGCCATCTGCTATCTAATACAATATAAGGTTACAATTATAAATGGGGCTCGCATAAGAAAAAGGGAAATAATTAACTAATAATAAACCAAAATTTTGATAACATTGAAACTCTTTAACAACTACTAAACAAGAAAAAAGTAAGAAAATGGGTTGAAAAATAGAGAGGAAAATGGTCCTAACTGTTTTGTCTTTGCCTATTTATATCATAAAGATATTTACTATTTTTCGCAACGATTCGTAAATTCAAAAATAGTAATATCACAAGTGACTTAATCGCTGACGATTAAAAATGTATATACAGTAGAACCCCGGTTATTCGAATCTCGTTTATCCGAAAAAGCAAATGGGTCGGGTTTTTTTTTCCATAATGGGAAAATGCTCCGTTTTCTTTAAATTATCTTTTCACAAAGGGCAAATGGCCCAATTTTCCCATAACGATCAAAAATATTGTCAGTACATGATAAAATGCATAATACTAAATGACATAAACGTAAAATAGTGATATTTTGTATAGAATTTATTGCAACAACTATGTTACATTCAAGTTCAGAACCGGTTCATCTGCTCGGAAATTCATTGTATTCTGCAGTTGGAAGAAGTTCTCTGTGCAGGGGGGGGGGGGACACTTTGGTTATAAACATGGCCTTTGACTATAATTCTCGCTTATCCGAAAATTTCTATGGTACCTCGATTAACGTTACTATCTCGTGCATTTCGGATAACCGGGATCTGCTGTATACCTTAAATAATAATTAAAATAACGAGTAACAAAATTGATACTCGAGCGTCATTTTATAAAACACGAGTTCTTCCGCAACAATTAATTTTTCTTATTTTTGCAAACAAAAATAAATGTTAGCATATATCTGAAGTCATTAGCTTCGCATTCGTGAGATTTTTTCAAACGCATTAAGTTGCGGGAAATTAAAAATTTCAATTCCAAAATAATTGGCTGATATTTACTTTCGCTTAAAGCAATTATTTTAATGTACCATTACCTTCTTATTTAACTCTTTGTGAAGTTTCAAACAGGTTTAAAAGGAAAAGAAATCCAGTATAGTTTTTAAAGAATTTAATGACTCGAAATTCAGATTATTTGCGCGTATCTAAATAAGTTCATTTATGAAACTTTCTTCTGTATAATTCTTCGTCAACAAAAACAAATAAATAAGTAAATAAAAGTAGTTAGGAACAAAAAAAATTAATGGATAAATAACTTTTAAAAATAAAACTAAAAATTATTATATTCATTCACTCTTCAGGTAATTGATTTTATTTTTTACTCAATATTTATTTTCTACACTAAAAATTTTGCTTTCAGTCGCCATCATTTTTGGTGTTACTCAAAAAGATTTTTGGCGTTCAGTTGGGGTAGAGTGGAAAATTATTCATTTTTGATGTACTTAATTTTTTTTAAATTTGGTTGTCTAAAAAAATGTAGTCAGTATAACGTTTCTAGGAAATTTGTTAATTCCGTCACGTATCGAAATGTCATTTCGAAAGCTCATTTCTACGAAAATAGGATAAATGAGCAATCGTGATGAATTTTTGATGCGTAGATGAGTTTGCGAATATCATATGCTAAAAAAACATTCTGATGTCTGTATTTTTTTAGACAGAGACGTAAAGGGGGAAATACGTGTAAAACGATGTATTAAGAACGATTTTCATGATCTTTTTAAACGTATAAAAATGAATATATTTTATTGGTATTTTTAGGTTTTTTATAAATATATTGAAGAACATTTACTAAAATTTTCAAGCATTTTTCTTGAAAAATCTCGGAGATATCGGCTGCTGAACACTGTAAGTCGCCGCCCGGGTCGTCTGTTTGCGTACATCCTGGAGGTCACAATTTTTATCTGAAATCAAATTTTTTAAAGATCTAATTTTTTAATAAGTGTCTCTTATAGTTGAACTAAAATCATCACAAAAAAATTGAAAATTTCTATTTTTTTTTTAGAATGCGAAAATTAAGTACGATTTTTAACCGCTTTTTTGTTCTTTTTTAACAATAAAAAATGTAAAAATAAGGATATGTTTGTGATTCTAGTTCAACTAAAGCGTGTATATATTTAAAAAATGTGTGCTAAATTTTATGAGGATTGATCATAAACTCTGCGAGCTAGAGTGTACGCAAATTCGAAAAAAGTAGTTTCGAGAAAAACGCGTTCGGAAAAAAACAGAGTGGTATTGAAGGTAAATTTAAGGCAGTAATGAATCAATTCTTGTTTATACTTATAGATACTTATAGAAATTCCTATCCGAGGTCTCAATTGTTAAAAGAAATAGAAGGACATCTGCTAACGTTCTCTAATACCCTTCGGGTCATTCAAGAGGGACTGACTAAATGCTCAACTGCTCCAAAAGGGTCGCTCGCTCCAATGCTTATAACTTTTAAACGACTTGGAATTTTGCTTTGCAATTTTCAGGGTATATTAAGTTTGTGGGATGTATTGCGTGTGATTTTACAGACAAGGGATCATTCATAAATAATGTCACGCTTCGAGGGGGGGGGGGGGGGAGGGATGTTCGTGAAATTATGACAAAGTGTGACTAGGGGAAGAAAGGGGGGTGTCAAATTTGACAAAGTGTGACTAGGGGAGGGGAGGGGGTAAACAGGAGTGTGACATCATGCATTTTGCAACATAGCGTGACGCGTGACAAAGGGGGGGAGGGGGGGTCCTTTGAAGTGTGACATATTGTGACAAAGGGGGGAGGGGGTCAAATATATAAGGAAAAAGCGTGACGTCATTTATGAACGGCCCCCAAGGAATTATTTAAAATAAATAATGGGTAAAGATCGTAAAATACAGGAACGTAAAAATGAATTGTGAAAGTGAGAAACTACAAACTGTAGGTATATGCAGTTAAATATACGTCGATTTAGTCGGTAACTTGACATCACTAGTTTTCAATCTTTTTTGGTAACAGAAGCAATACAGCTTTTAAAGTTCCTGAATACCTTTGGAGCCGGGCTCGAAAAACATCTCTAAAATTTCACAGGCCCTACTGAGTATGTTTTATTAAAAAATACATGCCCGAACCAAATTTTTACATGGCGCAGAAGTTGTTTTATTGCCCATTTGAATTTGTCGTATAGCATCAATCAGACAAAAAATTGAATTAACAGCTTTATATCTGAATCAAGAATTAGTTTAACGTTATTCTAACTCATTAAAAGAGTAGATTGCAAACAAAGTATTACATAAGTGTTACAAGTCAGAATTTCAAAACTTACAAATAACAAATTTCTTGTTGACAAACATGTCCTTCAACATGTCAATTTTGAGCTCCGGTAAGGATGCAATAAGATACGAAATAATAAAGCTTTGGAAAGAAATTTTTGATTAAAACGTTACAAGCCCTGCCGGGCATGTAAGGGTAGAGATTCATACCCGATAGGAATTTTTACCTGCAACGGGCATGTCGAACAATATAATTTTCTAGCCCTCCTTTGGAGGTTTTTTTTGTATGCCTATTTGAAATGTTATTCATTTCTTATTTTACAGTTAAATGGGGGTTAAAACACCGAATGATGCATAAGAAAACATATTTTATTATTTATTTATTTTTTGCATCAAGGAACAAAGATTTTCTTTCTTTTTTTAATGTAAAAAGTTAAAATATATAAATTTCTTCAGCGAAACAAGATATCTCGGGATTAAATGTTTGGTTTTGTAAATTTTTTCTGAAAATAACCTTTTTCAGGGAATATACTTCTCTCACGATCATAGAAACATTTGTTGCACTTATTTTCATTAGTTCATATTATAAATTAGTATTATTTTTGAGGATTTTTCATTTTGCGTTCTCAATTTCTCTGCATGTAATTTTACTCTAATGATAAGTACGAGTCTATTCCCTGGAGAAGGTTATTTTCACGAGATTAAAATGTACAAAATTACGGCATTCATTTAATACCAAGATATCGTGTTTTGCAAAGGCGTTTTATTTTGAAAAACAATTCTCTGTTTTTTATGTAAATAAATAAATTTAAAAAAGGTGTTTGTTTATGGATTATACGACCCTATTTCACTAGAAAATATCAATTAAATAAGAAATTTTAAAATAACCTAAAGAGATTCCGGCAGGATTCATAAGAAAATAAAGGAAGTGGGGAAAAAACACATTTTAAGTTCAGTATGAGTGAGCGAAAAAGGATATGAAAATACATGTGCATGAAAAGCACACGTCTCCTACATTCAGCAAGGTAAAACACAACTAATTCATCAAACAAATAATTGATTGGGAATTCCCTTTTTCAGGAAACAGAGAAATTTCCAGAAGTATCTTTCTCAGAAAGTTTCACTCTAGCAAAACGAAAAATGTCGTGACTAAGTCTTGCTTGCGTGTCTCTCTGAAGTTCTTTTCCGCGCTGAGCGCCGCGATCTCAAAATGCGTCCTAATTGAATGAGAACTCATTCAGGGCATTAGAAACGGTTTCCCGTCCTACACTCGCTATGTTTCAAAATTTTATTTGATAACAACGGAAATAATTTGTTTAGGTTTGACTTTTTGATTTATGGTAATATTAAGAAATGTTAGTAAGGACCCAAAATCCTTTTAATGTTCCATTACTCTTCATAAACTAATTCAAAAACGGACCAAATGCAAATGTTGCCCGATATGTGTGCTTGTTAATAAGCGTATTCTAATTGTTTGCATACATTAGGATGGACCAATGAAAAGAGGCAAAATGTTGGTAGCTTCACTCGGTTACAGTTCTACCATAAAAAAAAAAAGAGCTTTGACTGGCAAAGCGCCAAGAAAAATCCATATATTTCGGAACCAAAGTACTAGTACTGGGAACCTAGGAATCCTTTTTGTATCAAGCGAAAAAAAATAATGAAAATGGAATGCACACTATAGTTAAAAAAAATCCTAAGATGGAGGTTTATCCTTTTACGAGCAAACCCGTCATTTTGCAGCAATTAATTTCATATGTTGGGATGAATATGTACTAGGCCAAGCGAAAAATCGACGAAATATAAAGAAAGAAATCATGTCAAGCGTACTTGTGAGCAGCCTCTTTCGAAATTAGTGTGCTGCTTATTGAAGAGATCGGAGGTGGTCATTCGGCAGTTAACAGTATAATAGAAAGGGGAAAAGCCATTTGGCAACGAAAAATTATTCTAATAGGTGGGACATTTCATTATCCGGAATCAAAGAAGAATGTGCTATGGTTTGGTACATTGGAAATTTATTACATTAAGTGGGGTATTCTTTTAACCGGTATATTCTTTAACTTGTACATCATAAAAATCTATACTTACTACTGCATGAAACATTCCTACTCTCTCAGTCCTTACACGAAAAAAAGTGGTAAAACTTATGACGGTACGATCTCGATTTCACACAATTAAAGCGAAATCCCAGGTAACTGCGCTATTCAAATTCAGGAGTGATTTTTCTTCAATCCATTCTTACAACTCAACAAGCTACAGACTCTTTAATGTCTGCATTGTAATATCGCAGCCAAAATCTTCTCCTGAGGAGGAAAGGAGGTTGGTTTAAGTCTCCAGATGGCCATGATAGGATTGGCAATTTGGCCTACATCACCATACTAGGATTGGCAATTCCACCTGCATTACTATACTTGGACTGGCAATATATCCCACATTTCCATACTTTTGTAAGAAATATGGCTTAAAACCATGATCTAGGGGGGGGGGATACCCCTAAAACCTGCCCTTTGCCGCCCCTGCTACGTTGACTCCTAAAACAGTTAAGACCTCGAGAAAGATCCTTTTACAACAACCAAGATAAAACCTGGTATCTGAAATTTGACACACATTTCTGCTATTGCGTCCGATTGCCGAACGAATCAAAACATGAGGCACAGTAGCATAACACGTTGAAGAGGGCGTGTACCACCGGTGGCTGACACACAAATAGTTCATCTGGCTGCGTGTACCACTGTTTGCTTGAATCAGCTATCGTCTTATAACACAGTTTTGTTAGATGAAAAAAACTTCATGTGGCTAAAAGTGTGGCATAAAAATAACTTTTGTGCTGAAAATCGAAAAGTTTATTTTCTACAGGTAGCAAAAATCTGCGCCGTCCTCAACGTGTAGCTAGAGATTTAGGCACCTACATATAAGATAAACTTAAGTTGCCTCCCATTGAATATAGTATGTGGAAAATTTCAGTTATAGTTATATTTGACTGCCTCAGGCGCCGATGGTCGACGTCATACCTAATATAGGTTAGTTACTCTTGTCAATAACGACCGGGATAAAAATTGACAAAACATTTTAACGAAATGAGAACTTGCAATAGGTACAATCGAGATATTTCTTTAATTGAATAATTGGACAATGAGTGGCGCTGATAATTGAATGATTAGCAGTTAAGTGATTTCATAATTGCGTGATGGCACAATTGAATGAACATCTGAAGTGATTTCAGAAGCGAACGAATTTCTCGAGTATTTCCATGCGTATCACTCAATTCTGCCCATTACTTACTTTTTTTTAACCTAATTTTTAAAAATTCTAAAACCATCAGAAAAGTTTAGAAGAAAATATTGAATAAATGCTTCAATATTGTAGGGTGGGGGAGAATATTGTAATAACTTACAGCCCCACCCATCTCTTTCGCTCTCGAATGTATCCTTGCAACACTACTGCGAAGGATTCAAATGAGGTCGGTATTTTTTTTTCTTCATTCTTATAGCAGCAGAATACATGTGATTTTTTTTTGCTTATTGATCAATATTATTGTAGGTTATACAGAAGTTTCCTTGTAAAAGAACAATTGCACAAAAGCGAGCAGAACTAAATTTGCAGCAGCTGTGCTACAACTGTATTCTGTTAAATTCATACTATTACCATTGACTGGTTGAAAACTAAATGAGCTTCCTTTGATGAAGTTTGGTAAACGAGGCAACGTCTGAATAGATGCTATTAACTTGTATACATGTTTCGAAGTAATTCCACTGAAGTGACCGTCATTAAGGAGATCGCAGCGAAATTTAAATATAAAAATGGTGGAAGATTTTGTTCCTGATGTAAGTTATTTGTCGAATTTGCCTTTGAACTAGCTATAAGCTTATTTCCCATTATTCCTGTTAGTTACGGGTAAAAGTTATATCAGTCCTTTTGTGTCAAAATAAAGGAATGAAAGGAATACAAAAACATATCGTAACGCTTGTCGGAATGTTGTGTTACAAGTATGCAGCCTCACTAAGCACCAATGTGGTACTGCATCTGAGCACAAAAAGAAATACCGTCGATAACAGCTTTGCTTCTCCGTTCAGTTGATTCAGATACATCTACGTTTGAGATTTAAAAGAAATAATGTTTATTGTTACCATAACATCAAAATATTGTATTTAGGTAAAATAAGTTCGGTTCCCGCAGAACACCAAAAGTGGAGCAACATTGACTTAGGTCAGTGTTTGGGAGGGTGACAACATCTCGCGGCTGGTTCCTGTAGGGCCGTGTACGCTAAAGGGAGCAGGTGCACGTTAAATAGGTCGTGGCTCCAGTGTCCTCTAAGTGAAGCGATGCCTCTGGGGGTGCCAATCCCAGGTGACGGTCTCTCATCTGGGAGCTGGTTCAAAAAATTAAGAGACTTTTCAAAGGGGCGGAAATCGGACTCCTGCCTATAAGGGCCCCGTTAGACTCAGGAGCAGCGTACCCGTTCATCCTCGCCATGCGCGTGGACACGACAACAACAACAAGTAAAATAAGTGACAAAGAACCACCTGGTGGCAATAACTCAGTTTTGCCAAAAAGTGCAGACACGACTTTTATACTTAGCATGGCAGTACAGGCCAACTTTATTTCGCTAGAAAAATTGGCAAGTGGCCAGTACAGGATAATAAAAAAAAAAAAAAAAAAGGAGCGTAGCGAAGTAGCAGCGGGATTTTACTGTATGCGTCTGTGTAATGTGGACTTCATTTTACTGAACATTTTTGTTCTTAGTACATTTGATTGATATAAAAAAAGAAAGTAAAAAAAAAAAAAGAATAAAAATCTACTAAAATTCTTGGCACCAAATAAATTTGTATTTCTGTATTTCTGCAAAACGTGCACAGTAAAACCTGTAGAGTTGACCATCTTTGTAAGTTGACCACCTGTCTAAGTTGACCACTTTTGTCAGGAACGGAATTAATCCTTCACCCTCAATAAGTTGACCACCTGTCAAGGTTGACCACTAAAGTGCTGCACCGCAAGTGGTCACCTTACACAGGTTTTACTGTATTTAGGTGCAAGAGCATGTCTGGTTAATAACATGCCCACGTCTGCCTAGAAACTATACATTTAATTTTCTTTATGTAATGTCTGCCAGAGCAGGATTTAATATTTGTTTATTACTTGGTTATGCTTGCGTTATAAGAGGAATTGAATAAATTAGGTGGCTATGCAGATTTTTCATTAATCTGTATGGATGCTTGTTGACGTGTCTTGCCTTTGTTATGTGAGCAAAACTAAACAATTAGACGTTATGTAGGGCATAAAACTTTAGCATATAGAAGTTTTTTTGAAGAGGGCCAAAAACAAAATTTATTAGTTCAATTGAATGGCTTATTTCACAAACCGGTCAAACGCCAAGTTTCAAAATTCCGCAAAAACACATTTAGCATCATATGTACAATATATTATAGACATTTATAATTTTCTTTACTAACAGCAATACATATTTGAATATATTTCTCTCAGAAAAAAATAATGTAATCCCTGCTAAGCAATTTAATATAATACATTAAAACCTGTGTGAGTTGACCACTTCCGGTGCAACACTTTTGTGGTCAACTTAAGCAGGTGGCCAACTTATAGAGGGTCGGGATTGTTTTTCTGTCATTTCTTACACTATGCATTTGCTCATTAATAACTAACTAAAACATAGCTTCATGTATTAATGTTAATTTAATATAGTAATTAACTTTTTTTCTCACAATTATCTAAAGAAACATTAGAGAAATGTATCCTGAATAACTTACAATGTATCCTATACAACTCTAAAATTAAAGTACCTAGTTAAGATAAGGATAAATATCTTATTACTTATGTAAGTTACTTATTTGATGGTAAAGATTTCCTAAAAATACATAATTTAAAAACAAAAAATGCTTCTAGTAGTTTTCCCATTTGGTAAACTTACAAAGAGGTTTAGGCAAACTTTGTATTGATGTTTCATCAATCAGACAAATTAAGACTGGTCTAACATTATAGCAAGAAATATCCTTGAGAAGAAATTTCAGTTTTCTGTAACCTTGCAAAAATGGATAAACAAATAAATATATTAATAATTAGGTGGTCAACTTACAAATGGTTTTTTATAATACTCCCACCTAAATTTGGCGTGTATGTAAGTGGTCAATATAGACAGGTGGTCAAATTAGGTGGTCAGGTTAGAAAGGTAATCAACTTTACAGGTTGTTCAGGTTGAAAACAGGTATGTTTTCTTGAAATTGAAAAAGTTGGCCTTTGACTGCTTTCTGAGATAAACGAGTCAATTAATAAGCATTTCAAATTCGATAGTACTATCGATTGTTGAAATAGAAATAGATAAATATTGTGCATTCGAAAACCATCGGTAAATAATTTGCAGTGCAATCAACAACCAAATATCACTAAGTTGCTTAAAACAGTTACTTTTAAAAATTAGTCAATACGCGCAGCTATATTTTTATCTTAATTTGGCAAACATGAAAAAGGTTACAAGTTTTTCTTTTTCAATAATAGAAACAATTCTAGCTTTTCAAAATTCTCGCAGAAATTAAATTTTTCATTGCGTTTAGATCAGCACTCAATGCTGGATTATTTGGAACAGAAGTTTCTACCTTTTGCTTCCACGGTCAATAGTTTTATGATAGTCGGGGGAAAAAAAGATGAGATCACGAAACAAGACTTCTGATACAGATTCAGTTTCGCAACAGTTGGAATTTCCTCAGTTTCCGTGAGAGTTTTTGATCACCAAGGACATGCTTGGGGACTTGTTCTCATTTGTGATAGATATTTTGTGGCTGAAGCCCTCTAAAACAGCAAATGATAACTACAACCTGGAGTGTTATACCTTTGAAAGGGCTGTCATTTTTTTTTCATTTTCTTTTGTAAGCTAGAGACAGCGGTTTCCAAACTGTGGCAGGCGTACCACTAGTGGTACGCGCAGCCTCTCCAGGTGGTACGCGTACAGGTGGATCGAATTTTCCCAATTAGAGTTGGGAGAATTTTTGCTCAAAAATGAATTTTCGTTATTGTCAAGAAAGCATTGCTGTTTTTAATTCCGTTCGGAACCACTCATCTTTGTGAAACTGCTTTTTCTAATACAATAGTTATAATAAATATAGAAGCAAATTAAATGTTAACCCAAATTTGAGTTTAAAACTAACTTCTGCTGAATCAAATATCACCATGCTTCTATCTGCCATGTAGCAGCAACCTTCTCATTAATTTCGTTTTTTGACTTTGTTTTTACATGTAGTTTGTACTTAACGACGTGTTTCTAATGTGTTTTAGAAGTATCTATTAAAAATATATTTTATGCACTTCATTTATCTTATTTTGTATATACAGCTTTATTTCATTAAACGCTTTTCTCTGCATTTATAACTATCAAAATAGTGTAATTTATATTACCTAGTCGTCTTATTATTTTTCGAACCTGTTAGTATGCTGGCCTATAAGTTAGTAATTATAAAGTTAGATTCGCAGTGACACGCAAATGGTTTGTAAGAAAAATGGTGGTACGCGAAAGAAAAAGATTGGGAACAGCTGAGCTAGACCATGATACTGTTAAGAAAATTTAAATGAATCCCCTACTAGTTGAAGCCAGCAAATCTCTTGCCGACTGGAATACAGTTCCAACATAAAACAAAGCAATCTACCTGAGAAGCAAACATTCTGATTAGCGTACTAAACAAACACACCTGAAAAACGAACTTCCCTATAGCTCGACTGGATTCGTTCTTTTCTGCCATGCGCAAAAGCGTCTAAATGTCAAAATTTCATGTTCGAACTGTAGTTACCGAATTTAGGCGCGTTATCTGAGTACTTGGCAGTATTGAATTAAAAAAAACATCGTTTCGTGCTGCTTAGAAGGAAAAGCCAAAAGAAAAAGAAAAACAATTATTAAACGTCTGTATTTATGCGTATAATAAAATGAAAATTTCAAAGAGCTATGAACGCATGTTTAAAACAAACATTTAAATCCTAAAGTACAAGGGTACATTTATACCGAAGATAAAGCAGAGCAGAACTTATTTGTAAGAAATAACGCTCTCACCTTTGACAAAGCGTTCTTAATTAAAGTAACAACAGGATTTCGTAATTTTTGAAGTAGCATTCATGCTCTTTGTTGCCAAACAAATAAAATAATAATAATTATAATATTGTCAAAAGTTAATTTGCACTTCCTGCATCGTTTTATTTCAAGTTTCCAAGCAGTAAAATGTTAAACAAAGTAATCAAGAGCCAACAGCATGCTGAATTTTACGTAAGTAATAAGGGATAAAATGAACAAGTTACAGAGAAAAGTTAAGTAGTTATGCTTCGACGAATATTCGCGTTGTTTTTATAGGAAAAGATTTTTTTTTAAATGTAGCACACAGACTGATGTTTTAGTTTACATTCTTATTTATATATTCAAACATAATCAACATTTAAAAATGTAATATGAAATTAACCAATATGTCATATATATATTAATAAAATTAAGATTTAGTGTTATAATAAGGTTATAACTTTTAACATTATTGATTTTGATCATGCAGTTTCATTTCTGAACTAAACCTTAAATATTTGTCGTTAAAGGGGAGCGGATACCATGAGACCATTTTTTTTTCTCTATGGTGTTTTTATTTACAATTTTTGTCTCATGTCATGTTATATCACTTCATAAGAAATTTAATATTAAAAAAAAAACTGGATTTCTTAAATATAGTTTGAGAATTTTAATTTTTAAAACGAAATTTAGCAATTTTTGAAAATGCATCTTCTTTTTCAAAAACTGGCGTAAAATCTTCAAATTCTATTTATTGATTCATTACTCATAAATCACCACTTTTATGCTTTGAATATTTTATAAGTCAAATACTTTTTGAAAAAATAAAAATAAAACTGAAGTAACGCACAAAAAACAACGAAAAATTCAAAAAACCTACAAAAAGACTTAAATTATCATAAAAGTAGAGCATAAACTTGTTATGTATAGTTTCAGGAGTTTGTGGGGAAAACAAATCCACAATATAGATCCAGATTTTAAAAAGCCTTTGCATTTTAATTGAGATGAAATACGCAAAAAACAAAGAGTGAGAAAACAGCATTTTAAGTTTTCGGCTTGCAAAAACTTAAATCCTTTCTTTATCAAAATTTCAAGTAAGGAATTTTTTTTTTTCAATTATAGACACTATCGTAGTGCTTCTTCTTGCTTATTTTATTTTAAAAAATAAATATGTGGCTTTTATTCAGCTCAGTTACTGTTTCGGAATGAAAAGGTGGCACCTCACACCGTAATAAAATCAATGATAAATCAGTAAACATTGCTTCAATTTTTCTAAAACTTTCAGGGAACATTTTTAAAGATTTATTTTACTACTTAAGCCAGTATAAAATTATGTGTTGTTTTTAAACATATTTGGGTGCTGGCTATCCTTAAGGGAAAAAATGAACATTATTGGAAACGATAGGCTATTTTTGATACGTCTAATACAAAAGATTCAATAAAGTTACATTTTTATCTTAACATGTTTATAAAATCATACGTTAATAATTCAATACATATTTCGAGAATAAGGGAAGAACTCACCCTCTCCCTTAAAAAACCTCAACTTAAATCATGCAAAAAAAAAAAGAAAAGAAAACTCTTTATTTATTTTATTGGTACTTATCAGTTATACGCCCCAACTTAGGGACGGTTTCAGAAATGTCGCCAATATGCTATTTAAATCGAATAAAATATCGTGCTATTTCAATCTAATAATAGTGTTTTGCTTATACTTCATTTGGCGACGTTGGGATTTTTGTAAACAAACGGAGTGTTGCCAGTACGAAAGACAAATAAAGGCAACTTATTTGTCGTTCGCGGATTTATATAGATGAGTAATAGTAAATAGTAAATATTCTCATGATAACTTTCTTTAATTGCCAATTAAAAATTTGGTTGCATCCCGCATTAGATTTCTATCGACCTACTATCCCTCATAAGGAATGACAATTACTGATATTTTCTGATAATAGTTTTAATCTCACATCATAAAAAACAGGTCATCTCATCAGATTGAACAAAAGACTTTGAAGTCAATTAGAGAAAAAACGTGGGCAGTTCCGTCAAACCTTAAAATTTTCCTGTCACAACTCCACTCAAGGAAGCAAATCGAGTTAATACGGCTGAATTCCATCCGGGGCCTCCCATGGGTTTAGCAATTACGATATAAAATGCGTAAAAGAAATGGGAGAAAAAGGTTGTGAAAACAACGGGCCAATTCCTCCCGGCGAGCAAAAATCTCTAGAAAACCAGTAATCAAAAATGCACTTCAGGCCCTTGACCTTATTTCGTCCCTCGGGGCTTTTAAATGTTGGTTGTTCCCAGGGCAGGATTGAGAGTTAAGCAAACAATAATCGCGAAGGAAGAGGTTGAAAACGGGAGCATTTTATCGAATGAGAGGAAAAATTATTTTTCCCTTCCTTCGCACTATTTTAGATCAGATCAAGTCTTTCTGAACTAGAATTCAAAATCTAAAGAAATGAATCTGAAAAATTGCGGACTTAAATTTAAATTTTTTACTGGGAAAAAAAGGAACGAAATTTAACACCACTTAAAAAATAAAATTTTCATGTGTAGTTCAAGCTGAGAGAAAACGAATTAATTTTTTGTGAAAAAATACAAAATCAATTCATTGCTAGAGGGACTCATGAGCGATCACCGTTGTCACGTGATATCCGCTCTTTATGCACTAAGATTTTCAATTGAGTTCTACGTGGAGTTCACTGGGAAAAATTAGTTATCTTAAAATTAGTTAGGCTTTTTTCACAGCTTTTTTTGATTAAAATCCAGTATTTACATTTAATTTAGTCATTATAAAAGAAATTTATAAATTATTACAATAGTTATAGTGTTGTAATTAGTGTTAATTTTATGTAATGTAGAAAAACATTAAAAAGGCCTAGTTTTTAATTAGATATGTCGAATTTGAAGTAAAGCGATGCTACGGCTCCCTTTATTTACATTGCTTTAATCACTGCCACGTGATCAATGACGTTGCTTGAGTTGCCTCCATTAACTGAGGAGTTTAACTCTCTTGTCCTCGAATTATAAGAAAATAAAAATATTAAAATTTGCTAATATTTAATAATAAAACGGCAACATCAACTGCGAAAAAAAAAATCTTTTATTAAAAATTATCTTTCCGTTTTTTTTTTTTTTCCCGAGCCACATATAACGGTAGGTTACTTCAGTACTATATGAAGACGGATGCATGGTTATTACATCAATAAAATAAAACACAATGGCAGTATTTTCTGTATAAAAATTTTGTTTTATTCTTGTATACTCATTATAGTTTAAAATAATTATTAAAAGGCCATATGGGGTAATTTTGTGAATTACAGAATTCAAAATAAATGTAATGACACAAAAATTAATTATTCTTATAGTCACTTTGAGGTCTCATATGTGTTGCACATGAAGAAGAGGTGTCGTGTCACTGAGCAAAATATAGATACATTTTGCTGTTTTTTAAAATAAAATAACGCTATTTTTTATAACTTATGGTAACTTTAAGGTCTTATATGTGTTGTAAATGAATAAGACGTGTCACTGAGCAGAGTAAAGGTACATTTTGCTGTTTTTTAAAGCAAAATATCGATATTTCTTACAACTCATAGTCATTTTAATGTCTCATATGTGTTGTGCATGAATAAGGGATGCCACTTAGCGTTATACCGATACATTTGCTGTCATTTAAACCAAAATATCGCTATTTCTTATAACTTATCGGCACTTTAAGGTCTCATATGTGTTGTGCATGAATAAGAGGTGTCACTTAGTAGAATAAAGATACATTTTGCTGTTTTTTAAATAAAAATGTCGCTATTTCTTACAACTTATAGTCACTTTAAGGTCTCATATGTGTTGCGCATGAATAAGAGGTGTCACTTAACAGAATAACGATACATTTGCCGTCCTTTAAACCAAAATATCGCTTTTTCTCATAACTTATAGGCACTTTAAGGTCTCATATGCCTTGTCCATGAATGAGAGGTGTCACTGAGTAGAACAAAGATATATTTTGCTGGAATTTAAATCAAAATATCGCTATTTCTTGTAACATGGTCACTTTAATGTCTCATATGTGTTGTGCTCGAATAAGGGGTGTCACTTAGCGGAATACCGACGCATTTGCTGTCATTTAAATGAAAATATCTCTTTTTCTTATAACTTATAGGCACTTTAAGGTCTCATATGCCTTGTCCATGAATGAGAGGTGTCACTGAGTAGAACAAAGATATATTTTGCTGGTATTTAAATCAACATATCGCTATTTCTTATAACATAGTCACTTTAATGTCTGATATGTGTTGTGCTCGAATAAGAGGTGTCACTGAGTAGAACAAAGATATATTTTGCTGGTATTTAAATCAAAATATCGCTATTTCTTCTAACATAGTCACTTTAAAGTCTCATATGTGTTGTGCACGAATAAGGGGTGTCACTTAGTGGAATACCGACGCATTTGCTGTCATTTAAACGAAAATATCTCTTTTTCTTATAACTTATAGGCACTTTAAGGTCTCATACGCCTTGTCCATGAATGAGAGGTGTCACTGAGTAGAACAAAGATATATTTTGCTGGTATTTAAATCAAAATATCGCTATTTCTTATAACATAGTCACTTTAATGTCTCATATGTGTTGTGCTCGAATAAGGGGTGTCACTTAGCGGAATAACGATATATTTGATGTTTTTTAAACCAAAATATCGCTATTTCAAATAGGAGCCTGATATGAAAGTCAGGATGACGACAAGGTTAGTCAGATTCAGAGGCAGTCGTCTTTCTATTATATTCTGGTAGATCAATAAGGAAAACTTTGTGCTCTGCCAATTCAAGTCAATTTTAAGTGCACAAGATGGTTGGTCTTATGGATTTCAACGTTTCTCCTATTTTATGTCTAATGATGTTGTTCATTATTGCAGAATTATTAGCTATCGCAAAGTTTTCTTCATCTAAGCACCAATGATAGGCCTAATCCAAATACGTATTGCGCCTGAATTTAATGATAGACATGACGGCTTGCGGTGGTTAGATATGTTCCAGGTACAACAAAAGCTGGAAAAGTGATTTAATGTTTAAAACGTCCAATTTTTGCGAAATAATTTCAGTAACTTCAAGGTTATTTCCTAGGGCAAAAAACCCTAGATAGGGCCCAAGTGTTTAAGATACAATGGAAGCTCGCTATTCGTACACAATTCGTTCCAGGAGGCAGTGCGAATGGCGAGTTGTACGAATGGCGAATTATTTTTTCACATAAGATACAATGTAAATTTTATTAATCCGTTCCAGACCCACAGATGGTTGCTTATTTAAACCCATGAAAAACAAATGTAAAGTACTGTACATGAAATTATAGATAAGTAAAAATTGAACTGCACTTTGCTTGTACTGAGGTGAGCTGATGGCATAAGTGGAATGCTGAGAGGAGGAAGAGAAATGGTTGGAAGAGGAGTCCCCTTCTATAAAACATCAGGTAACATTCCTTCAGGTGTTTTCTCTCGTTCTGCTGTTCTTTCTTTTCTGTCTTTTCGCACAAGAAGAATCTTGGGTTTCTTTCTCTAGAAACTTTTGACGATTGTTCAGAATTTTTCTAAAATGGTCAATAACATTGTCGTTGAACAAGTTAATGCTCCTGTTTACCACAGCAGTGTTAAGATGCCATTTTCCCAACACTCTGTGTTTTCTCGCAGGGGTAATGCAGCGCTTTAATTTCTGCAAAGGAAATGCTTTCCTTACTACTTTCCTCCTTTGAAGAAAAAAGTTCTTCAACCACTTCCTCTTGCTGCCCCCTTAGAAAGATAAACTGTAAGTAAAATCTCAAAAAGTCTTAAAATTAAAAGAAAAAAATCTAAAACGCTAAATAAATTATTTCCAGACGAGTTTAAAATGAGCATAATTTCTTGATTCTTTTTTCTTAAAAAAAGCCATACTGGCAACCCAACTGGCCCTTGGCATCGTACGAATCGCGGGACAAGTACGAATGGCGAGTTGAATTTTACTTGAATAAGTTGGACGAATACCGAGATGGACGAACGGCGGGTTCTACCGTATTCAGTTTTGTAGGTTTCGAAGGTGGTCACATTCGGAAGGTTCTACTGCACATTTAAAACCTTGAACCCTATCAGCAGCAGCACAGCATTTTCGATGGGCGTACAGAGAGTCTATTCCCTTTTACCCGATAATCATGGCCTTTGTACATAGAACTTAAATTATTCCTAATTTTAAATACTTCTAGTCTCCGCCGTAGGCGGAGCACAAGGGGTGTGCTATACTTTATATGGCAATGAGAGTAGTCAGAACCGTTTTGGAAAGTTTTGCCGAATAGAGCATATAATGATAGTTGATTCAGCTCTGTGGGGAAAAGTTTTTGAGCTTTTTTCCTCTTTTTGATCATTTTTTGAAATTTTTTATTTTTTTTGATTTTGTTAAATAGTATTTTCATTTTTTTGCTTTAAATTTTATAAAATTATAAATTTTTTTTTTTCCATAAAAATAAACATAAGAGAGAGGAAGTGAGAAAAATAGTCAGTACGAGAACATTTCAGGCGCAAACCGTCGTCAAGAGGCGCGAACCAATCAGGAGATCCTCATTAGGGGGGGGGGGTCGAACTGAGGGTTTGGGAGGGGGCTTGTTCGGAGTGCTGAGAGAATCATAATTTATATATTGAGATTGGTGAAAAGTCCCACGATGACATGGGCTCTAAAAGTGCGGACACTAGCACTTTAAACTGGTAGTCAAAAGCAAATGTATATGCGGAAAATCAGAGGGCGCTGGCAAAATAAATAAAAATCGGTCATTTCAGAAAAAGCATTAATTACTGTCAATATAATTAAAAGAATGAAAAATTAACTTTTTAATATTTTCAACTGTGTTAATATTTCAAATTTTAACATGGGGTTGTCCATGTGGACCCCAAGTCATATGTTTCGATACGACATAGTAATAGTGTTAAGTTTATACCTACAGCTGTGTCATTTATTTTTCTTTCACCGAAGCAGGGAATTTTGTAAATCGTGATTATTGCGCAATCAGTCAACATTTTCTTTTCACATCTGGTGAAACACTCCTCATATCGTAGTTATGTTCACAATGATTACCTATTGTTGTTAGGACTATAGTGTCAATCACATTGGAGCAAGCCGCAATCATTTCTTACAAAAACTCGCGCAATGCAAGGGGCAAGCAAGTTTTTGAAAATTGGACTGGGTAAAATACAGAACAGCGGGAGCTCAAAAAAATTTCGTTCCAAGCAAAGTGGAAATTTGGTGGGCAAATCTTTTGGTAGTTGTTTTCTGAAAGGATTCAAGGTCAAGGTATTTATGCAGCAATAAAATGAAACTAGCTGGCTCCCGCAAAACATCTGCGGGCTATAAGTTCAACAATCAACCTAATTAGAATAATCGCTTGATGTAAACAATTAGTAAGCCCGGCGGTCATATAAAATGACCGCTGTTCTAGATATTATAAATATATAATATCCAACATAATCATCGTCAAAACAATAGTTTTAACGAAACTGGAAAAAAGAGCGCTGCCATTTTAATATATATATATATAAAGCGCAGACGATAAATAAATTAAAACAAAGAAAGAAGGATTAAATTAACTTCGCGTTTACACTAATTTTTAACGGAGATAGTAAATCTAGCTATGCCTCACTCAAAATGCTAGAGAAATGTTTTGATTATTAGTATATTTGACATGTGTTACAGCAATGGCAACTGCATTACACTTACATTGTTCATTGAAAAACTAAAAAATTAATTAAAAAAAAGCTAATTAAGTCACAACTTTCATTTTTGCAGCGATAAATTTCTCGGGTCGTAAACATTAACTGCCGAATGTGGTCCCAATCGGTAAAACGGCCTGGGATTCTATAGCGAACAGACAGACAGATAGAATTATATATAAGAAAGATGTTGCCCCTCCAAAGAATCGGTAATTAAATATTGAGTCATGAACGGAAATACTTTTTAAAAAATAGAAATAAATTTGTTAAAGTCTGAATTGCGATAGTAAAGGTGAATATTATGTTACGTTTCCTGGCCATTGGGCCAGGGGGCAAATTTTTAAATATTGTTTTACCGGTTTTTTTTTTGCATGATGGCAGTATTGTATCGTATCGTAAATAACTTTTAATCGTAACTGGTCTACGTTAAGTGAAATATGTATATAGATTTCCTATTTTTGTTGCACAATTCCTGTCTGGTTCCAATTGGAAATGGGAGCCGAGAATATTCTCGAACAACGAGGATATATTTCGCTGAAATTGAAATTTTGAGAGTGGTCTTAATTTCGTGTAACGGTTCCAAAATTCAATAAAGTTTATTTTTAAATATAAACAGCTGAAATTTCACATAAGTACGTTTTAATAGTCGAACAAAAAAGCAAAAAAAAAAAAAAGACATATTAACGAAATACAGCTTTATGTTCTTAATTTCGAGCACCAAGTTAAAATCTGATTGTATTTTCACTGTGAAGAAATTATACACAACTCTTCAATCAACGCCATCTACGGCCAAAGATGGCGAATACTCAGGGGTCGAAAGAAGAGTCTTTAAATATAGCACCTCATGAAAGACAAATACAAAGTGACTAAAAGATCATTTTGTACACTTAATTTACCGAACAGCATATGGTTCTAAGAAATGGCAAAGATGAAAATTTTTCAAATGTTTCGCATTCTGTTGCCTTTTACATACATTTATTAAAAGTTAGATTAGTTCCTTAAGAATATTTTTCTTACAAACTTCACTTACAACCCAATTAGTGAATAAAAATGACCAGCACTGCTTCTAGGAACAATTTTTACCTTATTTTCGGGAACGGGCTCTCAAACTTGTTTAAAAGTTTTGCAGAAAGAGCTAAAACATATTTTTTTAATAACAATAATATATTTTAGGATAATAGTTTATTCTGCTGAAGTAATATTTTCGAAGTTACTCATTCCCCTCCAAACTGTAATATTGTGACATTTTTGCTTGGGAGAATATTCTCCAAATGATCATTACCGAGAATTTTGCATCTCTAATTTCAATAATTGCACTAAGCATCGAAGCAACAGTCCCGCAGTGGGCTAGTCGGTAGAAGCTCGGTTCCCGCAGAGCACCGAAAGCGAAGCAACATTGACTGAGGTCAGTGTTTGGGAGGGTGAAAACCTCTCGCGGCTGGTTGTTGCGGTCCGTGTAAGCTAAAGGGAGCTGGTGCACGTTAAATACGTCAAGGCTCCAAAGTCCTCCAAGTAAAGCGATACCTCAGGGGTTGTCAATCCCAGGTGACGGTCTCTCATCTAGGAGCTAGTTAAAAAAATTAAGAAACCTTTCAAAGGGGCGGAAATCGGACTCCTGCCTGCTAGGGTGTCTACAAAGGCCCCGTTAGACTCAGGAGCAGCGTACCCATTCTTGCTCGCCACACGCGAGGACACGAAAACAACAACAACATCGAAGCAAAACATGCGGAAATTCGCGAATTTTGAGAACAACGCTTTGAAATGGGTACAGTCCTACCGCAAAAAAGAAAATTTTGCATACTTGATTTCTTCCGAACAAATGATATCTGACAGTTTATAAATTTGGTTGCTTTTAACAAACAGAGAAGCAAACATTCTGATTCGCTTATTAATAAATCCACCTGTAAAATGAACTTCCCTGAAACTCGAATGGAAACCAAAATCTTGGATCTTGCTATGTACAATCATGCAAAAATGAAAAAAAAAAATATAAAAAGACTTACACTGTGCGTAATTTAGTCATTTATTTACGTAAAACAACTTGAAAAACATAAAAGTAATACTTCTCTCAAGAAAAAGGTTTAATACTGCAAAATGTAAACGTTGAGTGTCACGCGAATTTTATTACCAGCATCAGTCACTCGTAACTGTGGAACGTTCAGTGTCAGACACCCCGGTGACTGACGTGACACTCAACATGTTAATGATATAATCCCGTAATAATTAAAATTGGTACATTTAAATAATTTTTCAGTTTTAGTGTTATATCATTTCCCACTGTCAAGCAACGATGACTGACATGACTTACGGAAAGTTCAGTGTCAGTCACCGGTGGCTGACGTGACACTCAACATGTTAATGATATAATCCCGTAAAAAATAAAATTGGTACATTTTAAATAATTTTTCAGTTTTAGTTTTATATCATTTTACACTCTCAACCAACGATGACTGACATGACTGACGGAAAGTCCAGTGTCAGCCACCGGTGGCTGACGTGACACTCAACCTGTTAATGATATAATCCCGTAATAATTAAAATTGGTACATTTAAATAATTTTTCAGTTTTAGTTTTATATCATTTCACACTGTCAACCAACGATGACTGACATGACTTACGGAAAGTTCAGTGTCAGTCACCGGTGGCTGACGTGACACTCAACATGTTAATGATATAATCCCGTAATAATTAAAATTGGTACATTTAAATAATTTTTCAGTTTTAGTGTTATATCATTTCACACTGTCAACCAACGATGACTGACATGACTTACGGAAAGTCCAGTGTCAGCCACCGGTGGCCTGACGTGACACTCAACATGTTAATGATATAATCCCGTAATAATTAAAATTGGTACATTTAAATAATTTTTCAGTTTTAGTTTTATATCATTTTACACTCTCAACCAACGATGACTGACATGACTGACGGAAAGTCCAATGTCAGACACCTGTGGCTGACCTGACACTCAACATGTTAATGATATAATCCCCTAAAAAATAAAATTGGTACATTTTAAATAATTTTTCAGTTTTAGTTTTATATCATTTTACAGTCTCAACCAACGATGACTGACATGACTGACAAAAAGTCCAGTGTCAGCCACCGATGGCCGACGTGGTACACAACGTGCTAGTTAATGTTCAGTTGGCTCACTTCTTTGAACTCTTAGCTAGGGCAGCGGGGTGGGGGGAGAGAAGAATATGCAAATTGTAATTGAGCAAATATGTACAATTAGACTGTGATTATATATTACTCGTAAGAAAAAGGTATTTTGTTTTAAAATGTATAATAAATAATTCTTTAAATAATGAAACCAGAAAATCTTTTTCTCATCAAGCAAAAATTTCAAGAACTTCCCAAGCTATCTTAGGTCTAAATCAGGGGTCTCCAAACTACGGCCCGAGGGCCACATCCGGCCCGCGGACAGATTTTGTCCGGCCCGCGGAGAGCTAGCATACTTGAAAGAAAACTCCTTCTAGAGAACATATTTATTTTTTATAGCAAATTAAGTTAAGTTTACTGAAGTAATCTATATTTATGTTGAATAATTATGTTGTAGGGTAATCAATATGGCCCTAAGGCTGGAAAGTTTGGAGACCCCTGGTCTAAATCATTCAAAATACTAGTAATTCTTAAGTATTTTTCTCCACTTTTGCGTTATTTCTTACATTTTGTAATCTTCATGCTCTTGATAGATTACTATCCAATCAGATTGAACCATTTATTATCTCATTGCCCATTCACCACTTTAAATAGCATAAGTTGTCTCTTCTTTCTTGACCTAGGCACAGCTATGTTCCATTTAGAGAATGCTATCACATAACAAGTCTTCTTTCTACCTGTTCCACCAGATTCTATTCAGACGTGTACAGATCATTTATCAAAGTCCGAAAAAAAAAAAAGAAGCCAATTAATGAGCAACTCTTTCAACCCGGAGCACACTTCGGAGGGTTTTGTTTTCTTCCTGGTGAAGAAAAAAGGAAACACATCGGATAGTTAGGAGTTCCATCCCGTTCAATGTGGTGATCGCGCATTCATTGACCGTTGCTAACTCTAGCAAAGACGTGTTTGTACTTTCGCATTGATCCTACTGTAACGAGATCAGCGGTCGTTCGCATCCCGATGGTAACCCCCGATAAGCAGGACCGTTGAAGCCTCGGAGCAAGATCATGGCCGTGGATTAAGATGAACCCTTTTGTCGACACGTGGGAGTCCAGTTGAGAGCAAACGGACTGACTTTCGTCGTTAGAAAAATCGGAATACTACATCCAGGGCCTTATTTACAATTAGGCCCGGGCCTAGGGCCCCCATTTTGAGGGGCCCTACTAATTTTGGTTATTATTATATGTATATATATATATATATTTTGTAATTTAAATTTTTTTAGAAAAATATTTAAAAATAGCATCTTTCTAAAACAAACTGTTAGTGTTCTGTTGCTTCACAGAAAATTTGTATTATTAAATTTTTTTAAAACCACAAGGAATTTTCACTTTGGGGGCCCCCAAATATTGATCTGACAATTTAAAATTTGAAAAATAAAATTGATTTTGCACTTTGCGGGCCCCCAGATTTCATGCAAAGATTTTATAATTTAAAAAGAAAATCATTTTGAAATTTAAAAACAAAATCATTTTGCACATTGGGGGTTTCCAAATGTTAGTCTGACTCTTTGACATTTGAAAAACAAACTAGTTTTTGCGCTTTGGGGGCCCCCAAATTTTGGTGTGACTGGCACGTTTTACAACAACATACTGAATGTTACGCTTAAAAAATTTTTTGTTGCGTTAAGGGCCCCCAAACATGAGTTGTGCCTATAGTGATTCAAAATGCAAATCGGGCACTGACTAGATTGCTGAACTTTGTTTATGACTAGAGTTCGCCCAACAGTCGAAATTCGACCGTAATAATTATATTTAGCACTGAAAACATTATGCTATTTATATAATTATATAAGTACAGTAAAACCTGTGAAGTTGACCACCTTTGCAAGTTGACCACCTGCCTAAGTTGCCCACTTTTGTCAGGAACGGAATTAGCCTTATATTATCTAATGTAGAGAAACCTTTGTAACTTGGCCACCTAAGTTGACCACCTGTATATATTGACCTCTTATGTACGCCAAATTTGGGTGGAAGCATTATAAAAACTCTTTGTAAATTGACCGCCTAAGTTGACAACCTGCCTATGTTGGCCACTTATTCACGCCAAATTTCGGTGGGAGCATTATAAAAACTCTTTGTGAATTGACCGCCTAGCTATTACCAGGTTTATTTGTTTATCCATTTTTGGAAAGATAAACAAGAAGCTCCGTCTAGTACTATACGAGCCTACTTTCCCGTATACACCAAATTCAAATTTATAATCTAGCTATCTCTTTCTCTCTCTTGCTTATTTATCTTTAGTTCTAATTATTGAAAATATACCTTTTTCAACGGATAATACATATTCATTCACTCACTCATTCATTCTTTCATTTATTCAGCCATGCATTTATTCATTCATTCGTTACCTCATTCAAGTGTTTATTCATTCATTTACGCATTCATGTATTTATTCACTCATTTATTTATATTTTCATTTATTCAATAATTTATTCATTCATTCTTTTCCTCATTCATTTATTCATTGATTTATTCTTTCACTCTTTCATTTATTCAGTCATTCATTATTTCACTCATTGAGTCACTGAGAAATATCCTTGAAAATCCCGATCAAAAAATTTCATAGCAAAATAGGCTCGTAAGTTCTGGATAAACTTTCTATTTCTACATGTTCTACGTTATAAGAGCTTTCCGATAAAGTTTGTTCCAAGCAAATCGGTCCGTTAGATCAGGATTTATATAGGATTGAAATTTCCCCGTAAGCTCTGTGTTAATTTTTTGAACTGTTCAAAAATGAACAAAAACTGTTCAAATCAATATTTCACGCCGAGAACTCCTTTCAATAAGCTTGCAATAGGAACTTGGCTCTTGTGCCCAGAGTTTACAGAATTTGCTTCAATTTTGTCCATAGGCGCTAATGTTAAAATTTTTTGAACTGTTCAAAATTGAACAAAAAATTGTTCAAATCAATAAGTAAAATATAGAAATGAGATGTCCTCGCCGAGATCTTTCGACTGCAAAAAGAATTTTTCCAATCGGGCAATTCGTTCAAAAGTTATTAGGGGGGGACAGACCGACAGACACACTTTTTCCCCATCTCAATACCCTACTTTCAAATTTTTTATTTTTCAATCTTTATTTAATTACTTCACTTATTTTTTACTTTTCTTGATTTTTAACGATATTTTCACGATACATTAAGCCTTCTTTCATGCTTTATTATTATTATTTTTTTACTTTTACGGGAAAGTAGGCTAAAAACAACTAAAATAGCTTCTTCAGAATATTTTTTATGCTATAATGTTAGACCAGTATTTGTCTGGATGGATGAAACATCAATATAGAATTTGCCTAAAACTCTTTGTAAGTTAACCAGATTTGAAAACTATAAGTTGACCACCTGTCTAAGTTGACCACTAAAGTGCTGCACCGCAAGTGGTCAACTTACACAGCTTTTAATGTACTATTCATTCAAATTTGGCGATATAACGTCGAGTTTATTTTGATCATCCTCACTTAAAGCAACCGTATCGTAAATCATTGTCGCCGCAGGGCCAATTGTGCTCACATACATGTAGCCGATTGTACTTCTGCCGATTGCATTCTAAGTTAAGTGGCAGTTGAATAAAAGTTAACTGTTTGCTTCCATACACTCTTCTCATTTTTCATTTCATTGTTTCAGAGAAGCCTTCCCTCAATCTCTTATTACAATTTCTTTTAATATTACTGCTTAATGGCAACAAACTCTTTTTAACAATGAGTTTCATATTTATTGCCTAATAATTTACTCAACCAAGACAGTATCATTTTGTCCAACAAAATTCGATACTTGGCGACTTTAATCGCTTGCGAACATTATAAAGGCTACCCTGATGCAGTTAATTCTTGTTGGTTGGTTTGCTTCCCAGGTATGGGGTGCATAGGGGCTGGTTAAATCAGCGGGCTAGGAGCATGAACCTGATTCTTAAGAAACTTTGCATAAAGCATTCAATCAGGTTCATTGATGTTTGGAGTTCTTGTCAGCGTGATTGGGTTGCGAGGGATGGTCTGCATCTTAGTTCTAGGGGTGTAGTTAAGGTTAGCGATTTGATTTTAGAAGCTTCAGAATCAAAAAACTAATTTTGGATGGGGGGTTTGGAGAATGTCATGGTGTTAACTTCTTTTCTGGAGGTTTTTAAAATGAAGGTAAAATATTAAGCAATAGTAACATTAATAGTAGTGATTTGAGGCATCATAATATTGTTTAAGACAAGAAAAATGGGCATGCTCAGATTTCTATATACTAATGCTCGCAGTATCAGGAACAAGTTGGACGAGTTAAAAAGTGTTATCGCAGGTGAGGAGTTGGATATTATTGGAATTACGGAAACATGGGTTACTGATGATGATAAGGATCTAGTGAGCATTGCTGGATATAATTTGTTTAGGGAAGACAGGCTGGGTAAGAAAGGTGGAGGGGTTTTATTCTATATTAAAGACACTTTTATTTGCAATGAATTGGTCATTAATAATAAGCCTAAGGATATTGAAATGGTCTGGGTGGAGTTGCTGAGCAATAAGGGTAAGAAGTTACATTTGGGGAATGTTTACAGGCCGCCTAATGTTAGTCAGGATCAAGACGAGGTGATGTATAGTGTTATTAGGGACATGTCTGGTAAGGGCTCGGTCATCATGATGGGGGATTTCAATTTCCCGGGCATAGACTGGAATAGTTTTTACACTAGCAATGGTAGGGAAGAAGATTTTCTGAAAGTGATTGGGGACTGTTTTTTGGATCAAGTTGTTACCCAGGGGACTAGGCATGGTGCTGTTTTGGATCTAGTTTTTTGTGATGTCGGAAGTTCTGTTCAGGGGTTGAGTATAGGGGAACATATTGGAGATAGTGATCACAATACTATTAGGTTTTGGACCAGCTTTGATGCTCACAAAGGTGAAAATTTCAGATTTGTACCTAACTTCAGGAATGTTGATTATGTTGCACTTAGGCAGGGTTTGAAAGAGGTTTTTTCTTCTGGGTTGGAGAATAGTGAAGCTGATCTTCAGTGGGAAGAGTTTAAAAATTGGAAATTGGAGAAAACAGTGATGGATTATGTTCCTTTTAGAAAGAAAGGGGATTTCAGGAAAATTTGGCCCATGTGGTTCTCTAGAGAGGTGAAAGAAGCTCTCAATTATAAGCAGGCCGCTTTTCGGCGACTTTAAGAGACTGGGTGCCATGCTGACAGGATTTTGTATTGTGAAGCTAGACGTACTTTCAAGTATTTGATACGGAGTAAGAAAAGGGAATTGGAGCAAAAGCTTGCAGATAACATCGAAAGGAATCCTAAGAAATTTTTTGCTTATGCTAATTCAGGGAAAGCTCGTAATGCTCAGGTGGGTCCACTAGTGGATGAGAACGGGAACTTGATTCAAAATGAGGGGGATATTGCTGATATTCTAAATATTTTTTTTTCCAGTGTATTTAACAGAAACTGTATCTCAACGGTTGACATAAGCGAGACGCAAGCTAATACACAGCTTGAGGATTTTGTATTTTCTAGGGATGATGTGTTGTTTCATTTGAAAAAGATTAAAGCAAAAAAGGCTCCAGGACCTGATAATGTTTATCCAAAAATTTTAGTAGAATGTGCATAGGAATTAGTGGATGTTGTCTTGACTATTATCATATCTTCATATAACTCGGGGACTGTGCCAGTGGATTGGAAGCTGGCAAACATAACGCCGCTCTTCAAGAAAGGGTCTAAAACTAAGGCAGGGAATTATAGGCCTGTGAGTCTTACTTCAGTTCTTTGTATAATTTTTGAAACTCTGATAAAAATCAAAATAGTGAATTACCTGGACACAAATGGAGTGTTGACTGATTTTCAGTATGGTTTTAGGAAGGGTAGGTCCTGCACAACTAATTTGTTGCATTTCTATGACAAGGTTACCATGGCATTAGATAATAAAAAGTGCGTAGATGTTGTTTACATTGACTTTCAGTAAGCGTTAGATAAAGTACCGCATGAAGCTCTTCTTAGCAAACTTGCTTATATTGGAATTGGTGGAAAAACTTTAATTTGGGTTAAAAATTGGCTGACTGGGAGGAAACAGAGAGTAGTAGTGAAGGGCAATTATTCTCAGCGGATTGATGTTTTGAGTGGGGTTCCACAAGGTTCAGTTTTAGGGCCAATATTATTTATTATTTTTATTAATGATATTACTCAGAGTATTTCTGGGAACATCAATATTTTTGCTGATGATGTCAAAATCATGGGAATTGTGGACACGGAGGAACAAGTCAATCAGTTTCAAGAGGATTTGAATCAAATTTCTAGGTGGGCAATTAAGTGGGGTATGTCTTTTAATATTGGGAAATGTCAAGTGCTTCATTTTGGTCATGGGAATAAACATGCAACCTATTATTTACAAGGTTCCATCATTAGGGAAGCAGAAGCAGTTGTTGATCTAGGAGTATTGATTAGTCTCGACTTCAAGTCCAGCCAGCAGTGTAGCATAGTAAGTAACAAAGCTAACAGGATGCTTGGGTTTATCAATAAGGCTATTTCGAACAGGTCTAAAGAAGTTGTATTGCCTCTATACAGAAGTTTGGTAAGACCTCATTTGGAATATGCTGTTCAGTTTTGGTCTCCGTACCTAAAAAAGGATATTACCTTATTGGAAAGGGTTCAAAGGAGGGCTACTAGAATGGTAAGTGGTCTTTCAGACTTAGATTATGAGGTTAGGCTTAAAAGGCTCAATATGTATAGTCTTGAGCAAAGGAGAGTTAGAGGGGACATGATTCAGTTGTTTAAACTCATTAAAATGGGAAACGTTGAAGGACTGCAGCTATGTGCTGAAAGTAGAACCAGAGGTCATTGTTTTAAGCTTTTCAAATCTCAGGCTAATCTTGAAATTAGGAAAAATTACTACTTCAATAGGGTTATAGGCAATTGGAATAGTTTACCAGAAGCGACTGTTAATTGCAGCGGGGTAAAAACGTTTAAGAAATCTCTTGATGTTCATTGGGGACTGCTAAATTGACTAGGATCAGCCTAGCTGGGCCCTGAGCCTGTTGCTGGTAGTCACATTTGTATTTGTATTTGTTGATAGTCTATATTGATCACTTACGTACGCCAAATTTGCGTGGGAGTATTATAAAAAACCCTTTGTAAGTTGATCGCCTAATTATTACTTCATTTATTTGTTTCTCTATTTTTGCCAAGATAAAAAAAAAAAAAAAACTTAAGTAACTTCTCCAGAATTTTTTTATGCTATAACGTTAGACCACTATTTATTTGTTTGGATGGATGAAACATCAATATAAAGTTTGCCTAAACCTCTTTGTAAGTTAACCATATGGGAAAACTACTATGAGCCTTCTTTTATTCTTTAAATAAGTTTCTTTAATTGAGCTAGCCATTTTATCTAGCCAAAATTATGTATTTGTAGGATATCTTTACCGTGATATAAGTAACTGACATAATGAATAAGATTTTATCTTTATTTTAACTAAGTACTTTAGTTTTAAAGTGGTATAGGATATATTGTAAGTCATTCAGGATAAATTTCTCTGATATTTGAGCTAATTATGAAAAAAAAAATCACTATTTTAAAGTAACGTTAATAATGAAGCTAGATTTTAATTAGTTAGAAATGAATAAATGCATAGTGTAAGAAAAAAAAAAGAAAAACCTAAACCCTCTCTAAGTTGACCACCTGTCTAAGTTGACCACTAAAGTGCTGCACAGCAAGTGGCCAACTTACACAGGCTTCACTGTATACGAGAAAGTAGGCTCGTATAGTTCTAGATGAAACTTCTTGTTAAATATTCATTTTGGTTTGAAAAATTGTCTAATAGACTAAGGCAAAGACCAGTAATGAGGAATGGGCAACCCAGTGCACTGTACAAAGTACAAGTGGGCAACTTTCACAGGTTTCACTCTACAGGTCCGAAATTACCGGGTGCGAAGTGTTAAAAACGTTAAAATTAAACATCGAAATGGGTAAAGTTATGTAAACCTATCTGAATCACCATTTGCGTCTCATGAAAAAAGGGTGTCACTAGTTCGGCAAAGTGAGATTGTTTCTAGGGAATTAATGTCTCGGAAAATAATCAGGAAGAACACATTCCGAAAAGTAATCATACTCAGGATAAATCTTTTATAACCTACATTTCAGGAAGAATATCTGAAAATTATATCTGAAAATTATGTCACATCAGAGCTTAATTGTTGTTGGAAGTTTCTTTTGAGTGAATGAGTTAAGGTCATATTTGTTTTGGTGATGAGTCAAGGTAAAAACGTTTTATTTCTGAATGCGCTTTTTAATTCCTTCATTTATTGCCGAACTATGTTACCTGTTGATTCCTTCAAAAGAGCATCTTTAGAATAAACGTAAGACCCTGCAAATTGAAAAGGTAATTTTTGAACTCTTTTAGTTTAATAAATATTGATAAAAAAGGAAGGAAAATGCAACCCAGAGAGAGTTTATTTACTACTGTTACTAGGATTTACTAGGATACCTAACAAATAAATTTTGCAGGTAATTGGAACATATATGCAGTATGCTAAGTTAACACTTTACCGACCGATAGCCTATTAATCGGCATTTTGTTGCCGATGCTTACCGACCGATTGCCTATTAATCGGCTTTTTATCGCCAACGCCGACTGACCGATTGCCTATTATTTGCTCTTTTGCTCAGGGCTACTAAAAATAGCCTATCAATCGGTTGCCAAGGCGATTAACAGTCGTCATTTTCTATATAATCTGCTTTTTAGCCTACTTTCCCGTAAAAGTAAAAAAAAATATATATTAAAGCATGAAAGAAGGCTTACTGTACCGAAAAATATCGTTAAATATGAAGAGAAGTCAAAAATAAGAGAAGTAATTAAATAAAGATTGAAAAAAAATATTTGAAAGTAGGGTTTTGAGATGGGGAAAAAGTGTGTCGGTCGGTCGGTCTGTCTGTCTGTCTGTCGGTCTGTCCCCCCCCCCCCTAATAACTTTTGAACGAATAGTCCGATTCGAAAAATTCTTTTTGCATTCGAAAGATCTCGGCAAGGACATCTCATTTCCATATTTTACTTTTTGATTTGAACAATATTTCGTTCAATTTTGAACAGTTCAAAAAATTTTAACATTAGCGCCCATGGGCAAAAGTGAAGCAAATTATGTAAACTCTGGGCATAAGAGTCGAGTTCTTATGAACAAGATTACTAAAAAGTTCTCGAAGGAAAATATTTTTTGAGTTGAACAATTTTTGTTCATTTTTGAACAGTTCAAAAAAATTAACGGTACTTTTTCCTTTATCCCGGCGCAGGCGATAAAGTCGCCAATAATGATGCAACGACCGCCAAACGGAATACCTCCGCTGGTAACCTTTTGCGTGTTTTGTTGCCTTGGCGAGATTTTCGCCGGGATAAAGGAATTCATTATGAAACAGTTCAAAAAAAAAAAAAAGAGATTAACATTAGCGCCTACGGGGAAATTTCAATCCTTTATAAATCATGATCTAACAGACCGATTTGCTTGGGACAAAATTTATCGGAAAGATGTTTCGCCGTAGAACATGTACAGATACGAAGTTGGACCAGAACGGAACGAGCCTATTTTTTATGAAATCTTTTGATCGGGATTTTTAACGATATTTTCGAATGAATGATTGATTAAGTGAATGAGTGATGGAATAAACGAATAAATCAGTGAATAAATAATAAAATAGATAAATGAATGTATGAAGTGAAAAATAAATAAATAAGTGAATAAATACATAAATGAGAAAAATGAATGAATAAATAAACGAATGACTGAATAAATGAAAGAATGAGTGAGTGAATGAATATGTATTAACCGTTGAAAAAGGTATATTTGAAGTAATTAAGAACTAAAGTTAAATGAGGAAGAGAGAGAGAGAGAGTTAGCTAGATTATAAATTTCAAGTTGGTGAATACGGGAAAGTAGGCTCGTATAGTTCTAGACGGAACTTCTTGTTATTATTAGTATTGAGGTACATTGCTCACTTGCGCGAAGTGCGTTGCTTCTCCAGGGAGAATCTGGGCGGCTGAGCGGCTGGTCGGACGTGCGTATGCTGTTGAACCGCTAGCGGTCGGTAAAGGTTTAATGTTAAGAAGAATTATCCCGAAAATATGGACAGAAAAGAGAAAATCATTTTAGTAAACGATTTAGAGTAAAAGGAAGATTTAACGCCACCCTTTTGAAGTTTTATCAAACGTAAACTCTCTGCATCATCAGAACCTGTTAATAGTACCAGACATAGTTCCCATGCTACCTATCAGGGTGAAATTTGCATAGGTCACCGGAGCTCAACTCCTGCACTTTTTTTCCACGGACATACAAGAATGACATGATTGTTAAATACAAATAAATCCAGCAGATGTCAGCCCTTTTCCTTTAAAATTTCCATAAAATAATCAATAACTTTTTTAAAACTTAAATTATCGAAAAATGGGCTTCGAGGTACTACAAGAAAAACTACACTTAAATACCAAAGTTAATTTTTCAGGCCTTGTGCTTTTTTCGGGACGCAAGTCACCAACACACACATGCGCATGCAAACTCTTTATTCTATTATGTGTATAGATAGATTAAGCCCATCTGCTACCACTTATCTTCAAACAGCCTTTCCCCGGTTGCCCGGTTTAAGTGTAAATCATTTAATTTTGAAAGGTGAATTTTTTTTGGCGGGGGAGGGGGGTTTTTTCCGTACATTTTACATTTTTGATGAAAAAAAGCCAAAGTATATTCACTTTAATGTGAACTAAAATTAAAGGCGTTAGACCTTCCAGGAAATTTTATTACTCCATATACTTTCGGATTTGACCTTTTGGTGTACGCTTAAAAAAACTGTTTCAGGTGAGCACATATTTTGTATACATATGAAAAAAACGACTTTAGAAGTAAAAATTCGTACAGCTGAAGAAATCTCAGTCTCCTTAATGTTATTGGACGCTGAGGATTTAATGACAGCAAAATACGCGCCACACTATTTCAAAACAAATTAGAATTGTATTGTTTGCTACAAAACACTCAAATTTCCCCCAAATTTTATTCAGTTATTTTATCCCATTCCAGACCGATTGCACATCATGTGTGCAACTGCAGTTATGTGCAATTATCAGTTATTCTGAGTAAACTATTCGTCGAAATAAGATTTTTCTTGAATTAATGAAATCTGTAAAGTATAGGAAAATTGTACGGTGTGCAATGATCTTATTTATGTGAATTTACTTATGAATTGGGTGATTCCCATAGTAAACATGTTTTTTTATAAAAAATGTTTCGCTCCTGGGGACAATGCTCGAAAAAAATCGTCGTCTCGAATGGGTTAAACAAGGAAAGTATTGGTGCAAACAGACTTTGATAAAGGACAAAAACAGTAAATCATCTGAATTTGAAGCAGTTTAAAATTTCATAAATGTTCTGAATCATATAACCTGTTGATATAAACAAGTCATACCCTCCGTTTATCTTTCCCTTAACGAATGACCTCATGGAAATAAACACACGTGTTTCACCTTTTGCAAAGTTGAAGTTATTTTCGCAGTGCCACAACCGATTATAATTACCTACCCCATCAAGTAGCGAATCTTTGTGCTAAAACTGTGCCTTTTTGTTTTGGTTGTTGAAAATGATCCAACAAATAGCAGACGGACTGCAGCAGCTTCTAGAAGGTCAATAAACGGCCGCTACTGAAATTAATATTCCTATCATGTCCGACAAGCATTGAATTTCAAGTACTCGGAAGGCACAAACACCTTTTGAATCATGTTACTGGGGGTTTTAAAGAACCGAGATTAACCCATTCGAAACGACGATTTTTTTCGAACACTGTCCCCAGGAGCGAAATCCTTTTTTTCTTTATATTGTTCATTAACATGTTTACGATGGAAATCACCCAATTCATAAATGAATTCACATAAATGAGATCATTGCACACCGTACAAGTTCCCTGTACAGATATTAGTTCAAGAAAAATCTTACTTCGACGACTAATTTACTCAGAATAACTGATAATTGCACGTTGCAGTTATTGCACACACGGTGCGCAAGTCGGTCTCGAACAGGTTAAAAGCACAATTTTATAGGAGTGCGAAAATTTAGGGATAAGTAAACCATCCTTATTTATTTCTGCATTTGGAGCAAAAACCGAGCCGGGTGTCGATTTGCACACTGTAAAAAATTCCAGTTCAAACTTTCACTAAAAAGATGAAAAAAGTAGTGAAATTTGGCTGCAACCACCATTTTGTGCTAAAGTTGAACCATTAATAATGGTTCCTAGTTTCCACAGTCATGGTGAAACTACATCATTATAAAGGTTCAAATTAGTACTAAATAATGGTTGCAGCTAAATTTCACCATTTTTTTTTTTGGTGAAGGGCTGAACTAGAATTTTTTATTTTTTGTAGTGTAGTTCATATCTGATGAACAAAGCACCAAAGAAAGTTATACTTCAGGAATTGCTTGATAATTGAATGGTGAAAACTGCATCATTATAATAGTTCAACTTTGTACCAAATGTTGGATGCAGCTAAATTTCACCATTTTTTTTTTTGAAGGGCTGAACTAGAATTTTTTATTTTTTGCAGTGTAGTTCATATCTGATGAACAAAGCACCAAAGAAAGTTATACTTCAGGAATTGCTTGATAATTGAATGGTGAAAACTACATCATTATAATAGTTCAACTTTGTACCAAATGTTGGATGCAGCTAAATTTCACCATTTTTTTTTTGAAGGGCTGAACTAGAATTTTTTATTTTTTGCAGTGTAGTTCATATCTGATGAACAAAGCACCAAAGAAAGTTATACTTCAGGAATTGCTTGATAATTGAATGGTGAAAACTACATCATTATAATAGTTCAACTTTGTACCAAATGTTGGATGCAGCTAAATTTCACCCTTTTTTTTTTGAAGGGCTGAACTAGATTTTTTTATTTTTTGCAGTGTACTTCATATCTGATTAACGAAGTACCAACGAAAGTTATACCTCAGGACTTGCTTGATAATTGAATGGTGAAAACTACATCATTATAATATTTCAAATTTGTACCAAAAATATGGTTGCAGCTAAATTTCACCATTTTTTTTTTTTTTTTTTGTTTGGTGAAGGGCTGAACTAGACTTTTTTATTTTTTGCAGTGTAGTTCATGTCTGATTAACAAAGTACCAAAGAAAGCTATACTTCAGGACTTGCTTGATAATTGAATGGTGAAAACTACATCATTATAATGGTTCAAATTTGTACCAAATAATGGTTGCAGCTAAATTTCACCATTTTTTTGGGGGGGGGGGCTGAATTAGATTTTTTTATTTTTTTGCAGTGTAGTTCATATCTGATTAACAAAGTACCAAAGAAAGCTATACTTCAGGACTTGCTTGATAATTGAATGGTGAAAACTACATCATTATAATGGTTCAAATTTGTACCAAATAATGGTTGCAGCTAAATTTCACCATTTTTTGGGGGGGGAGGGCTGAATTAGAATTTTTTATTTTTTTGCAGTGTAGTTCATATCTGATTAACAAAGTACCAAAGAAAGCTATACTTCAGGACTTGCTTGATAATTGAATGGTATTTGCATTTTAGACGGAAATCAATGGCACACACGGTGTGCAAGTCGGTCTCGAACAGGTTAAAAGCACAATTTTATAGGAGTGCGAAAATTTAGGGATAAGTAAACCATCCTTATTTATTTCTGCATTTGGAGCAAAAACCGAGCCGGGTGTCGATTTGCACAAATGCGAGAAAACACAGATTCAAAAAAAAAAAAAAAAAGTTTAAATTTGTAAGCCGAGTCTGAGTATATACAGTATATTTTAAGTGGAAAAATTCTTTATAGAATCTTTATGAAGAATTCTATGCTCAATTACTCTTGCTGGTCTGCACAAGCGTGTTTTAACCGTAAACCCGCCACCTTGCTTGATTCGCTGGTCGTATCGAGTCAGGTTAATTCTGACCGTAGCCTTTGATTTTTTCCCGCAGGCCTGATGATAGTAGCATAATTTATGGGGGTGGGGGGACTCTTACAGATAAAGTCATAAGTTATTGAAATAAAAAAAAATGGGTAGTTTGTGCTAAAGCTATAAAAGGTGACAGGACGCTCGCGTAAAATCTAAAAAGGTAGGACCACACTTTGTGCGACTACACCAGGTCTCGAAAATTATATTGCCCGACATTCCCAGGGCATGTAAAAATTCCGATCGGTCATGAATCTTTCACCCTTCTATGCCCGGCAGGGCTTGTAATGTTTTAATCAAATATTTCTTTCCAAAACTTTATTATTTCGTATTTTATTAAAAAATCACGGCATCCTTACCGGAGCTCAAAATTGACATGTTGACGGACATGCATGTCAACAATGAAATTTGTAATACAAAATTTGTAAATAGTAACTTTTGAAATTTTGACCTGTAGCGGCTTAAGTAATACTTTTTTTGCAATTTAATCTTTTAATGAGTTAGATTAGCGTTAAAATAATTGTTGATTCAGATATAAAGCTGTTAGTTCAATTTTTTGTCTGATTAATGCTATACGACAAATCCAAATGTTTTCATTAATGTGTAATAAAACAATTTATGGGCATGTAAATATTTTGCACGGGCATGTAAAATTTTAAAGATATTTCGAGCCCTGGACTACACCACATTGTTTAAAAATAAATAAATAAATAAATAAAAATGAAGGAGTTGATGGCGCCAGCTGATTGAGGTGTCCTCAATTAGTCAAAAACTTAATCAGTTCAAAAGTCAGACAAGTCAACAAAGTTAAAGCTGTAGAATTAATTCCTGAAACTTCGTCCCTCCGATACATTAAAAAAAATATTTTTAATTTGTACATAATACTTGCATTTGTATGCCAAATAAGTATAAATCAAAATCGTCACGTTTTGGACCAAATAAATTTTTTTCTTTGTTGATACTAGTACAAAGGGCTTAGTGAAAGACAATAAAAATGGCATAGGTGCAACACATTCAATTGAGCAAAAAATTTGCTTTTATGCTAAGGAGAAATTATTCTTCTCTGTTATATGAACACACAGGAAATTAAAAGCGGTTTCTCACAATTTGTCCAAGTATAGCTATATAGAAACTACTTATAACTACTGCTATTTTATTGCTTTAGGAAGGAAAATGGTTATTCATAGTTTGAATGCTGTGGTTAATTATTTTTAGTAATTACTTAGCATATTCATACATATCTGGTTCCGACTTTGAATGTTCATTAAATTAGTACTGAAAACAATAACATAATTATATTTTATATCATGATTATAACAACCTACACTTAAGAGATTTAGAGAGTAACTAAATAATGTGAAAATATTTAGCATCACACTGAAAGGAGTAAACTACATTATGTATTTAATGTATCAATATTAAAATGTTGCGTGGCTTGTTGAGAATAAGTTAATAATTTGAAAATATTTATCAAAACATTGAAAACAGTAAACTATATTACAGTTCTACCATAAAAAAAAAAGAAAAAGAGCTCTGGCTGGCAGATTGCCAAGAAGAATCCATTCATTTTCAGGAGACAAACTGCTGCTATAAGGAATGCGCCATGTTCTGTTCTCGTTCTAGTTCGCTCAGCATACTTGATTTCTTCCCAACTGATGCCATATGTCAGTTTATAAATTTAATCGCTTTCAAAGAACAGAGAGCCAAACATTCTGATTCGCGTGTTAATAAACACACGTGCGAAACGAACTTCCCTAAAACTCGAATGGGTTCGTCCTTTTCTGCCATGCGTAGAAGCGGCCAAGAGTCAGGACTTCTTCGTCAAACTGTATACTGTTATATATTTCATTTATATTTATTTTATTTCATATTTTATGTTTATTAATTATTGTCTGCAGCTCAAAACAGTTAATTTAACTTCCAACATTTATATACGACTACTACTTTTACTTATCCGTTTGCTTTCTACGTTTCCTTCCCCTTCTGCTTCGAAGTACAAAGTGTAGCAGTTCCGCTGCATGAATATAATCTTAATGTTATTGTAAATAAATGTAGTCATGTATTTGTCAGGAATACATCCAAGTATTACTTAAAGGATGTCTACAGTATTTTAATAATACAATTCCATGCAACTACAAGAAATAGGGGAGGATGGGGTAAAATGGGTTACTTGATAAAAAATCAAAATAATAGAAATTGAAATTTTTATAACCAATATTTTTAATGTTATATTTCAATCTGTTGGCAACATTTTTCATTCTCAAAAAAGTAAGGTCTTTAAATATGGAACCAGAAGGAAATTTTTCTGTAAACTTTGGATGATAGTGTGCTAAACACATGGTTTACCAACTTCTGAAAAACTCTATATTTTATCAACTAACAGCCCAAATTTGAAGGATTTCCTCACTAAAAAACTTTGGAGAACAATTCCAGCAAAGCATGTAAAAAAAAAATAAATAAATATTGTCTCTTTTACGTCAGTTTTTCTTGGATGGGGTGGAACGGGTCATGGTTAGGCTTAAGTAGTGCTATTCTATTCTTTTTTAAAATTTACTTTGTTGTATCTCACTGCAGCTAGTTCCTAAATTTAAACAGTGTAGGTTGTTTATTTTATTGAAATTAAATTTAAAAAAAAAAATTATGTTTTCCCTAAAAGAGATCATGTTGATGTGGTAGAGAGAAGTAATGTTGTTGAAGTGTTATGTGAACTAATATATAACAATCTAGAACAATATAATTTTAACATTTAAATGTAATTCTAATTCAAAATGTTGCTAAATATGTTACTTACATTTTTTTTTCAATTTCAAAGTAAAAAATAATTGTTTTCAGCATTATTTTGCATTATGACCCATTTTACCACACGGTTGAGTAAATCAGGTCCCAACTTTATAAACTCAGTTAAACTATTTCATAAATAAAAAATAAATATTAAAATTACATAAAATTGATCTAAAGGATTTCATTGTTAAGATGCGATTGGAATGAAATGGGAAAGGTTTCTGGTTTTGCTGCTATGAAACTTTAAAAATGAAAATAGCTAAAAAGTGACTCATTTTCCCCCACCTAACCCTATGTACTTAATGTATGAATAATAAAATGGCTCGGGACCTTGGTATCCTAAAGTATATTTTGGTACTGACTTGAAGAGCAATTTGAATCGCTATTTCACATGGAAAATAGGAAAAAGAAAAGCATTTTCAGAGGATATGGGACTCATTATTGAAACACGAGTTGAAAATTCTGGGTGTTCAAAGAGCCGTTTCTTCTATTGTATTTGATTATTCATAAAAGTTTCTCGGCCATAACACGTTTCGCTTGACAATTAAGATTATATTATTTTGTTTTGGGTTGGATTGGATCCCATGTTTCTCAGGGCCAGTCGTAAACCTGAACTCCTGAAGTTTAAGAAACAATAAATGACATCGCGGGTCCTTTCCTTAACTAGGAAATAAACACAACGCGTTCTGCATGCATAAGCAGTTGTATTCGACATTAAAAAGCGAGGATATGACACCGTCATCCCCAATGAAAGAAGACATTCAGAGACAATGAACTCAATATTTTTTCAATTGTGTTATACAATTTAAATGAAGGATTTTCACACGAATTTCTGTTGGTTGTCTAAATTTTAATAAAACAACAGTCTATTTTCGCTATTATTATCATTACACTACTGAAAATCAATGAGTTATAACAAATTATCTTTTAATACATAGTTTCTCAACCTTTTGGAAATGGCGACCCCCTTAAAAGCTAAAAATATTCATGAAAAGCCATGTGACCCCTTGCTGCTATATTTTCCTTGTACAATACTGAGTTCTGTGAATTTAATTATAATTTAAGGTACTTTGTTTCATAAAATGATACTTTTTATTTTTTGGCCAGCTTATGGCCCTTTTTATATCTAAGTGCAACTACTTTTGGGGTCGCAAACCCTCGGGTGAGAAACGATGCATCCCACAGATTACTCCATATAATTTTAAGAGAATTAATTTCTGGAAGAGTCAGTATCATGGATGCCAAATTTAGAAACTGCAAATACGGGACAGCAGAGGCACATCGACTGGGGGTTGGACACCGAATACTCGATATCTGATATCGGTGTCAGATATCTGGTGTCCGAACGATTTTTAAATGACCGGAAGCTAATCCAGCCACTGCATGCAATATCCGGTTATCCAGAACGTCAATTTTGGTTTTTAAATTTTATTAAGTAGCCTGAAACCATGCATAAATTAAAGACTTATTAAGTAAGACACTGATATGTTTAAAAAATGCATAGAATTTACTAATTTCAAACATTCGAGTCGGGTATCCTGTACGGCCCCGTTACACAAGAGTCACCGAATATACGATATCCGGTAAAATCAGTATCCTAACAAGAATACAGTACTTTTTGCGTCATTTATTGAAGTTCCCTGGTACGCAGGATACTTTCTCAGAAAACGGAACTGTCTCGGAAAATCCGGGACGTTTGGCAATACTGGTTATTAATCACGTTGTGTGTGTGTGTTGTTGTAGTCTCTGTGTTATATAGTTTTTATGTGATGTTGTAAAATGTGTGTGTTTTGTAATTATAAACAAAATATTAATTGTGAAATATGGCGCTTTCATTTCCAGTAGCCTCAGTCATTTAGGCGGGTTAACCCGTTAACCGTTTCACAAAGTAAAAAAAAATATCAGCCGCCATTTTTTAAAGTTTAAGAGGCTCTTTTTTTTGGGGGGGGGGGAGGGTTGCTGATTTCCAAAATGCTATTTCTCCAGCCCAAATATCTGTAAAGGGCTGATTTTTATTCACATAGATAATTACTTATCTTCCAATTTGAATTTACTTACGGAACATTGAATGGAATATTATACATTTACTGGTCGGAGTCAGGGCCCAGTTTACATTTTGAATCACTATAGGCACAACTCATGTTTGGGGGCCCCTCACGCAACAAAATTTTTTTTAACATAACATTCAGTATGTGTTTGTAAAACCTGCCAGTCATACCTAAATTTGGGGGCCCCCAAAGCGAAAAAACTAATTTATTTTTCAAATGTCAAAGAGTCAGACTAACATTTGGGAGCCCTCAACGTGCAAAATGATTTTGTTTTTAAATTACAAAATGTTTGAATAAAATCTGGCGGCCCCCAAAGTGCTGAATCAATTTTCTTTTTCAAATTTCAAATTGTCAGACCAAAATTTTCAAAAGGGTATACAATTTTAACGAGAAGAGATAAGACGCTCTTCAGTTCAGTACGAGCAAAAGTTTCAAATGTGTGTTACTGCACAGCACAGAGATTATAATTCTTACTGATTGCTGAAACTGTTCAAAGAAAGAAAAAATCAAAAGTAAGTTCCAAAAGCTCTGCTTTACGAAACCAGTCCTAATTATGTGCGTCTATTTTAAGATGGCGCACTTCCTGTTGGAACCATAAAGCGGAAATAACTTTATGGATCGGAATATTATGAGGTAAAAAAATTGCATACGGCGGTAATTTACATTGTATATTATTGTACACCGTAATTGTAATGAGCGAATGGATCATTCATATGTCAAAAATGAATTAGTATAACAAATGAAATGCTTACGGGACCACAATTCCGAAAATGTCCCGTTGCTTCTGGTAGCATGACTTCATGGAGACAACTGCGATAGCTAAAAAGAGGCAAGAAAGCATTTCAGAAAAAATATGACCGTATATTTATAATCATTGCATGAGCATAGGACGGCTGAGCTTCCGGAGTTGACCTCTATCACCCCCCCCCCCCCCTCCTATCAAGTCTTCGCTAAACGCATATTTCAAAACAAATAAAAAGTCAAAACACTGGAAATATCAGATTAAAAATATGCTTTGATTGCATTTTGTTTTTTTAAATAATTTATTCATTTTAGCCTACTTTCCCGTAAAAGTAAAAAGAAATAATAATAAAGCATGAAAGAAGGCTTAATGTATCGTGAAAATATCGTTAAAAATCAAGAAAAGTCAAAAATAAGTGAAGTAATTAAATAAAGATTGAAAAATAAAAAATTTGAAAGTAGGGTATTGAGATGGGGAAAAAGTGTGTCTGTCGGTCTGTCGGTCTGTCTGTCTGTCTGTCTGTCGGTCTGTCTGTCTGTCTGTCGGTCTGTCTGTCGGTCTGTCGGTCTGTCCCCCCCTAATAACTTTTGAACGAATTGTCCGATTCAAAAAATTCTTTTTGCATTCGAAAGATCTCGGCGAGGACATCTCATTTCTATATTTTACTTTTTGATTTGAACAATTTTTTGTTCAATTTTGAACAGTTCAAAAAATTTTAACATTAGCGACTATGGACAAAATTGAAGCAAATTCTGTAAACTCTGGGCACAAGAGCCAAGTTCCTATTGCAAGCTTATTGAAAGGAGTTCTCGGCGTGAAATATTGATTTGAACAGTTGTTGTTCATTTTTGAACAGTTCAAAAAATTAACACAGAGCTTACGGGGAAATTTCAACCCTATATAAATCCTGATCTAACGGACCGATTTGCTTGGAACAAAGTTTATCGGAAAGCTCTTATAACGTAGAACATGTAGAAATATAAAGTTTATCCAGACCTTACGAGCCTATTTTGCTATGAAATTTTTTGATCGGGATTTTCAAGGATATTTCTCAGTGACTCAATGAGTGAAATAATGAATGAATGAATAAATGAAAGGGTGAAAGAATAAATCAATGAATAAATGAATGAGGAAAAGAATGAATGAATAAATTATTGAATAAATGAAAATATAAATAAATGAGTGAATAAATACATGAATGCGTAAATGAATGAATAAACACTTGAATGAGGTAACGAATGAATGAATAAATGCATGGCTGAATAAATGAAAGAATGAATGAGTGAGTGAATGAATATGTATTATCCGTTGAAAAAGGTATACTTTCAATAATTAGAACTAAAGATAAATAAGAAAGAGAGAGAAAGAGATAGCTAGATTATAAATTTGAATTTGGTGTATACGGGAAAGTAGGCTCGCATAGCTCTAGACGGAACTTCTTGTTTCACTTTAATATGCATTATTATTGATTTTAAAACACTATGAAGGGGTTGAAATAGAGATCGGGTTGCTATTTTGCACTTCTACTATGTATTATTATTAATTAAAAAAAAAAAAAACTACGAAGGGCCTGAAAAAAAGATTGGGGAGGTATTTTTCACTTGCACTACTCATTATTATTGATTAAAAAAACACCGAAGGGTTCGAAAAAGAGATCGGAGAGGTTCATAGACTCTTTAACTACTAATAAGCTATATTTCTTCAAACTAATTTATATTTATTTATTTACAAAATTTTTATAAAAGATGGCGATTTTTTTTTTCTTTTTTGGAAACCATTGATACTCTTCACTTACTCTAGATGACAAGGTACATAAATTATTTTCAGTTTTATTTCGTGTGTCGAAATTTCTTTGGGCCACTCACGCTGTTTCGGCGCTTTTTTTTTTTTACAATCTCATAGCATGTAGTTATTAGAGAATAACATATATTTTAATTTCCTAATTATGCACGTTACTTTAGTAGAATAAACTAATTTACTTTCAAATTGCGTTATTTAGCATTGCTTTGTATTTCCTGATGTTAAATTTTCATAAAAAAGTTTCACATATTAAGTTGAGCTAAAATTAGAGACGGGTCCAGGGTTGCCAAATTAAAAAATTGCAAACACGGGACAGCAGGGGGAACGGGTCGAATACCCGGTATCCAGCCTTATTTTAAATATTCGGAAGCCAATCCGGTCACTAGAGTAAAAATCCGGTAACTCGAGATGTCAATTTTGATTTTTAAAATTAAATTGACGAGCATATTTTGAAAATATGCAAAAATTAAAAACTTGCAACGTATTTGGAAGCTGCGGAGTATATGAATAAACGAATAGAATATACAGGTTTCAAACAATAAGAGCTGAATATCCGGTCCCGCTAGGGTCTTTCGATATCTGATATCCGGCAAGAATGCGGGACTTTTGACCTTCCGTATTGAAACTCCCCGGGACGCGGGCCATTTCTCAAAACAAGGGACTGTCTTATAAAATCCGGGACGTTCGGCAACCCTGATCGGGAAATTTTGCTTCATTTGGAAACCTGTGTTCCTATTGCGTAAGCCAGGGGTCCCCAACACTATGCCCACGAGCGCCATGGCGCCCGTCGATCGATCTAGGTGCACCCGCTGCTTGTGCCCAACAATAAAATATTTCAGCTTTCCATTTTAAACTGGAGAACATTTAGAATCTATGGTATATGAATAAAGGGCCATATAACTACGAATAATCCTATAATGATAAATAACAATGAATATCATAAAATCAAAATATAGATTGCGACTTACGGATGAACACCTTGATGATTGCTTGCCAGCAGGAATTTCATCATATTCTCCCAATTATGAAACGATGGTCAGCGAAATGCAACGCCAACGATCACATTGACTGTATTTTATATATTTTATATATATATTTTTTTTTACTTCGTATGTTTTGCAAGCAATTTAGCATTCATTAATTTTACACAAGAATATTAATACTAATTATATTCCTATGTTAGATTAATTATTGAAATTAACTTTTTTGTGCATTATATGGTGTGTAATATTAACTATATCCACTAACTATAAATTTATCTTGAAAAAAAAAATGGTGCCCGCCATGCGACCGATATTCTGCTATGTGCTCTTAGGTACAAAAAAGTTGGGGACCCCTGGCGTAAGCCATCGAGATTATTTGAACATTGAGACTTAGGAAAAGGAAAATTACCTCAAAGGGGAATAAGAGCTATGTGAAGGAATAAACAATCATACTAATAAATCAGGGAGCCATGCCAAAAACATGGAAAAGAAGGGGTTATGCGGCGGTTCATTGTTCTCAACTAGGACGTGCGTTCGATGATCACGTGTAGAAATCACGCTGTGTTGTTGCGATTTATTATGGGGGGGGGGGGCATTCTCATGTTCCAGTCGAACCTCTAGACTCCGTAAATCGGGTCAATAACCTGACCTCTAGAGTATTGTCACACGTTGCCATTATTTATCGTCGGTTAAGTTCCTTGTTTCAGCCTAAAGGAAGTAAGTGACTTGACCAGAGCCGCCACTTAAAAGGATTGCGGAATAGGCCAAGAAACATAAGCCGACATGTTTGGACCCACACTTGTTACCTGAAATTGTTACCAAAAATGGAATAATGAGGTTTTGTATCAAATAGGCGGTTGTGTTCAGTAAACAGCGGAAATATTTTGCTAAGGAATATTTGTACGCGTGGCTTTCTTTATGAGCCACACACTTCATACATAAAAATCCTAAAATGTCAACAAGTTTTCTATTTTTTAAAGAAAATTAGCTACTAATAATATATAAAGTATATACACGTAATTATTTGTAATTTTTTGAAGAAAAAAATTCTTATAGTAACCATTATTAAGATTTTTATGTTGAGAGAAACGCAGAAGATTTCTTTTAGTCAACTTTTTTCTTTGTGGTTTTCTCCTGTCCACAGGAAGCAGAAAAATCACATGAGAAAACTCTAGACTAGGGTTTCTTTAACTGTGTCGTGGGAAACAGAAGGACTCACCAAACATAATAACTTTACAAGTACAAATATTTTTACACAATGTATCTGAAAATATATAAAGACGAGACAAAACAGACAATAGGCCAAGTTAGCAAATGTTTAGGGAATAAAAACTAATTCTAATGCGACGTCCTTAGAAGATTTTTGATTAGGTCGCAAAACAATTTCCATCAATTTCCGAAACTGCCATAAGATTTTTTTTTACCTTTCTCTTTGATTTATTTGTGTAAGGCGAAATTTTCGTCTTTAACCACCATAAAACCAGAGTGTCTGGCTAGTAGGGAGAAAAAAATTAAAAGAAAAAAAAAAGTAGTGTGGTCAAACATGTCGTTCTGTTCTTACTCGCTAGCTCACTCATATCTTCATGACACTTTTCGTACATGTTACAAATAGCGGAATTCTAGTTTTGAGCACAGCAAAAACGTGGGAGCACTTACTGAAGTCTTATCATGCAGTGAGACGTGACTGTTGTTTTGTTAAGGATATTTGCACGGATTGTTTTTGTCTATAACCTTCCAAAAATGCTTCCTTAAAAAGGTGGTGATAAAAAAGTGTTAAGGGGAATCAGCACCATGAGAGCATTTTTTTTCCCTATGGTGTTTTTATTAACAATTTTTGTCTTGTGTCATGTTATGACACTTCATTAGAAATTTAATATTTAAAAAAAAAAGATTTTTTAAATGCAATTTAAAAATTTAATTTTTTAAAACGAAATTCAGCAATTCCTAAAAATGCATTTTCTTTTTCAAAAACTAGCGTAACTCTCAATTTTTTTTATTGATTCATTACTCATAAAGCAAAAGCTTTTAAGCTTTAAATTTTTTGCAAGTGAAATACTTTTTGAGAAATAAATAATAACTGAAGTAACGCAGAAAAAACAACGAAACATTCAAAAAACCTACAAAAAGAAATAATAAAAAAAAAACATTACTTCAGTAATCATAAATGTGTTATGTAGAGTTTCAGGAACATGTGGGGAAAAATCCACATTACAGATACAAATTTAAAAAAGCTTTTGCATTTTAATTGAGATGAAATGCGCAAACAACAAAGTGAGCGAAAACAGCATTTTAAGTTTCCGGCTTGCAATATCTTTACCAAAATTTTAAGTAAAGAACGGTTTTTTTTTCAGTTACAGTCACGATGAAATTGCTTCTTCTCGCTTATTTTATTTTAAAAAATAAATATGTGGCTTATATTCAGCACATTTTTGGTTCCGGGATAAAAAGGTGTGGCAAATCACACAGTTATAAGATAAATGATAAATAAATAAATATTGCTTCATTTTTCTGAAACTTTCATGGAACATTTTTGAAGATTTATTTTATTACATAAGCCAATTAAAAAAATAATTAAATTCATAAGAAAACTAAAATTTGAGGTAAATATGTGTAAACAAAATTTGTATTTAGTTTTGAGTTCGATACAATGTAATTTTTAGTGCTCATTTTTTTTCTCAGTTTTAGTGCTTAACTTGATTTTGCTCAAAACTTAGTTTGAACTTAATAAAAAGATTTTATTAAATTCATTTTGAGTTTGGTTTAAACTTGATATTGCATAGGTTATAGTTTTGATCTATATTTTAGCATAGGGTTTTTTTTTTTGGGGGGGGGGGGGACAGAAACTAATTATCTTCAAACTGATTAAATTGCAAGAATAAATGAAATCTGATGCAGTAAAACGTTACAAAAACGGATGTCCGAGTTTAGGAGTTCTCCAAAAATTGGGAGTATGTTAAACGACTTTTGAAAAATAATTTGAATTCAATGTGTTGCCAAAAAGCATTATATATATTATTTTCCTTCTCTTATAATCTTTTGAGCTAACCAGCGATTTCGCCCTGCATGGTGGTGATGCACACTGTTGTAGTATGGATGTTATTATCGGTTTCTTTGGCATTATTACTGTTATTATAGTTATTTGAAAATTTAATAATTGAAGTGAAGGTTTAAAATTAGATAAAGGGCGAAATTGTGAGTATTGTTTTTACTTGCATAATTAGGACTAATAAAAAATAATTTTTTTCATATAATTAAAATAAAAGCTTTATAATATCGCTCATGGGCTGCAATAGCGGCACAGCTCAAAAAATCATGGTTTCATTGCTAAGAAAAATGCATAAGAAATGCTTTAGTTTGCCGCCATCTTACGGCCTAATATTGAATTATGAGTTGTGCCGGTATTGCTGCTGAAAATAATGTGTATTTTCATATTGACATCTGTTGTTAGTCCAAAACGCGTGTTTTTTTAGTTTTGCCACTATTGCAGCCCGTGAGCGATACGCATTCTTACAAAATGTGGATCGGTGGCTGTATTTAAATTTAAGGTATAGCTTGGACAAGTTTTTTTTTCAATTTTAATGCCAGTTTTTTTTTTAATTTTGGGAGGATTATAATAGTATAAAATGTAACATATTAGCAACCCCCAGCTTGATCCGCTTCGCCTAACTATGACCGTATAATTCCGGGGCTCAGCCCCCACTCGTCTCGTTTTGATGGCAACTCTTGGAGAGTGAAAGTAACCTGAGAAGGATTGGAAAGAAAAGAAGAGAGAAATTTCAAAACCAAACTCGCAGTGAATTATTTACATTGGACTCTTTTGACTTCGCTTTTCTCACTTACTCGTACTAACCAAAAAAGAAAAAGAAAAATATCAAAAAAAAAAAAAAAAGATAAAATTTTTAAAAATGAAAAAAAAATGTTTGGAAAAAAAAATTATTATTATCTATTTATCATTTCAATTATAATGTTTTTACTATAACCCTCGTCCATGATTTGGACAAACCCCTGCCCCTCGGGGACAAAGAAGTTAGCCTTAGGGCACATTGATCTCCTCCGAAGTTTACTCACATAGATACTGGGTAAAAGGCCTCCCGGGGCCTAACGGCCCATTACAAATTTACGATATGATGATGAACATATTAGCATAATTTTTTCTTAAAAAACATTAATAATTATTTAAGTAGTACAAATTTAGTTCACTAATTAAGGTTTCATCGCAACAGTAATTAACACAAATTTAATTAATTTTGAACCAAATTTCTTACTGGAAATCAAAGAGAAAGTATTCATACATGGGCCCTACCAAAATATAATGTCTAACCTAATTATTTTTTGAGTTATAACATTTAACCTGAAAAGTATCACAAAAACAGCATTTTATTCCAAAAATAAAATATTGCAAAACAACCAATGAATCCATTTTTTATCAAAACTATTATATTATGGTTGAGCCCATTCTCTGAATTGTATAGAGTCAAAATTTTAAAAATCGGTTAATAACATCTTAAGATATCACCGTTGGAGAACAAATTATATTTTGGTTGAGCCCATTCTCTGAATTGTATAGAGTCAAAATTTTAAAAATCGGTCAATAACATCTTAAGATATCACCGTTGGAGAACAAATTATATTTTGGTTGAGCCCATTCTCTGAATTGTATAGAGTCAAAATTTTAAAAATCGGTTAATAACATCTTAAGATATCACCGTTGGAGAACAAATTATATTTTGGTTGAGCCCATTCTCTGAATTGTATAGAGTCAAAATTTTAAAAATCGGTTAATAACATCTTAAGATATCACCGTTGGAGAACAAATTATATTTTGGTTGAGCCCATTCTCTGAATTGTATAGAGTCAAAATTTTAAAAATCGGTCAATAACATCTTAAGATATCACCGTTGGAGAACAAACATAACTTAAAAAAAAGCAATTCTGCTTAAAATGGATTTAAAGGTAGCGAATTTATACACAAGTATAGGTATAAAAGAGAATATTTTTATGCCAGTTTTACAAAATTTTGTGAGGACTGTAGATGCATAAAATGTAACATATTTACATTTAAAATATTTAAAAAAATTAAATATTTATTTAATTAATTAAGATTTAATTATTAGTTGCCCTTACAAAACTGTATGTAAATAAAAAAGTATTTTGCCAACAAGAAAGTTATTGGTATCATTTTAAAGATAATTAACGGATGAATATCTTAGAATGAAAATACGATTTCCAACGTATATGTATACCTATAATAGTAACAACAAACGTGGATGTAAATTGGCTGAAAAAATAAGTGATACGCCAATCCTACTTTTGAAACCCTTGAAGAACTCCTAATTTTGAAGCCTTGCCTTCATTCGAATAAACAAACATGCAGTATACATGCAGTTCTACTTCGCCCCTCTTGTTTACTTTGACAGCCGAGGGAAAACCACTTCTCAAAGACTGAGTGACAGCCCCATGTAAATAACTTACCTATCCATTTCTTTCAGCGTCGGCCAGTTTATACACCGCACAAGCATTTGAGATATATGTAACAAATAACTGCCCATTTAACAATTAGCCTGCTGTGAATGTAAACGACCTGCCAAGCAAGAGTGTTAAGATATGTCATTCTTGACAAGATAATTGTAGACAGGGTATCAAAATGGAAAAAGTCCTCATATATTCTAACAGACGGAGCACAATTTGTTTGGTTGCAAATAAGAAAGCTTTCTGTATTACTGAAGTTAGTTGAAATGTCAGTCGGTACAATTATCACGTAGTGTGATTAGAATGAAAGGGACTTAAATATATATATTTTTACTAACTAGCACAATTACTTTCAGTTTACTAATTTTTTATTAATTCCGCATATTTGAGGGAAAAGTACTTCGTTACCTATTCTTTTTCTTTCGATTTCATGATTTATTTATTTACTTACTTACTTATTTATTTTTTTACTTTTGACTCAGTTCAAATGTCAATAAGTCGAATTATCACTGCCGAGATTAGAAGGAAAGAAAGGGATTTAAATATTCTCTACTTTTATTCACTAATATGAATTATTTTAACTAACTATTTTTTAGAAAAACAAATGTGTGAAAAAAATCATTCACTAACCTTTTTTTCTTTATCAAATTAATGATTAATTAATTTACTTTCATTTATTTACTTATTTATTTTGACTGTGATGAAATATCATTCAGACAAATTGTCATTGTACGTAGTGTGGTTATAATGAGAGAAAGGCTTTAAACATTCTCCCCTTTTACTCATTAACAAGAGTTACTTGTTGCTAATTATGTTTTTATTAATACATGCTTTTGAGGGAAAAGCGGTAACTGTTACTTTCACATTTTTCTTACCAATCTTTTATTCATTTATTTATTCGACTAATTTTTTTTGCTTGCTTTTAATTTTAGCTATGTATGTATAGGTGCATATATTTAGTTATTTACTTTTAGCTCAGCAAGATAAAATGCCAGTCAATCCAATTATCCTATAGATGTATATATCAGGATCGAAAATTATATTGCTCGACATGACCGGGGTACGTAAAAATTCCAATCGGGCATCAATCTTCTACCCTTACATGCCCGACAGGCATGTAATTTTTTAATCAAATATTTCTTTCCAAAACTTTATTACTTCGTATTTTATTGAAAAATCACCACATCCTTACCAGAGCGCAAAATTGACATGTTGATGGACATGCATGTCCACAATAAAATTGGTAATACAATTTAAAATTTGCAACTTTTGACTTGCTAGGTAATACAGTAACCCCTCGTCATATCGCGCCTCGTTACATCGCTCATTCGGATATATCGCGCTTTTTCTTTGTCTCCCAAAATTTTAAATTTCGAGCTCTCGAAAATAAAAATATTGCATTGCTCATCAAAGCCCTTTTTCCCCCAGTAAACAAAGCCAGCGAACACACACGAATGTTATCCTTTCTTCAGAATTTGCTGCAATTAAAAGCTGCAACAATTCTCCACCCACTCCCCAACTTACATACCTGCAGAATGATTCTACTCAAACCAGTTCGCGTTTTACTTGACATTTCTTTTCGTATTGACCCTAACGCCCCTTGAATGAAAGAGACACATTCTTAATCATAATAGCAAATAAAATAGTTTAGTTTTATTTGCTATTATTATTAAGAATGTTGTCATTATGTAAGATTAAACTAAATTTTTTACGTTGACACTAAATTTACTTGTACTTTTTGAATTATTTCTGACGGCATCGGTTATATCGCGCATTCGGATATATCGCGATTTTTGCTGTCCCCCGACAAGCGCGATATAACGAAAGGCTACTGTACTATTTTGTTTGTTAATGATTTAGATTAAAGTTAAATCAATTCCTGATTCAAATATAATGCTGTTAATTTAGTTTTTTGTCTGATTAATTCTATACGACAAACTGAAATGTTTTTGTGAATGTGCAATAAAACAACTTCTGGGCATTTTGTTCGGGCATGTATTTTTTTAGACAAACATGCCCGGCACAACATGTAAAATTTTAAAGATTTTTCGAGCCCTGATATATATATATATAATTTCAAGCGCTCAAATGTCAAATTTAGTGTCAAAATTTTCGAAAATTTTCTTTTTTGAGAATTACTCTTTCTGAGAATTACTATTAAGTACTTTAAATTATGTTTTCTATGTGGCGTAATGCTTAAGCATTTTATAGTAATTTAGAGCGGTATAGACTATTGTGGCTTTTATTTCAGAAAATCTAATCCAAACAATCAGCGAACCAACCGAAACAAGTATCAAACACTCAATGAACAATCCGAAACGTATAAACAACTTAATATTAAGTATTTTAAAACCATATCTAATTACATTGACAGATAGTTCGGTCAATATGAATAAGGCAGACAGCTCAAAGTTCAGTAAATCCTATCTGGAAAAGATGCAAATTCAATAAAATCGGTCAAAATAATTTTTCTTTTCCCAAAGTGAATTTTACAATAAATTCTTAATTAAGTTTACCGAAGATATGAAATTATAAGTCTTTTTTGTACGAAAAAAAGGACGTAAATAAATTGCATACAAAGTGTATATTATAAAAAAAAAAAAAAACTCCGGAAGCGGTTATTGCCTAATGTGTTCATTTGTTGCTTCAATGTTTACAAGACATATTTACCTAGTACAAAGATATTATGTCTGAAAAAAATTTTTTTTTTCTTTCTATTCTTTTTTTTTTCAATACATTTTGAACATCTTTTTTTTTCCCCCTCCGGCGAGGAATAATTTTAGGAGTCATCTTTGGGATCATTCATAACCAGCTTATGCAACATAGCGTGACATGTGACAAAGGGGGAGGGGGGGTCCGTTGAAGTGTGACATTTTGTGACAAAGGGGGGAGGGAGCCAAATATGTGGGAAAAAAGCGTGACATCATTTATGTGCGGGCCCTTTGGAATCATGGCAACAAAGCAGTTTTTAAAATAAAAAGATTTAATATAAAGCAATGGGTTATTAAGGATCACGGAAAAGGTTTGCAGAATCCCTTATCAATCACATCTAATTTGATGTACGTCATTATTTTTTTCTTCATGCATGATTTCACTTCAGTTTCTCCTCCCATTTATTTGTGTTTGTTTCTTTACTGTCCAATTAAGTTATTTTAAAAAGAAATAAATCTTTTATGGGAAATACATTCACTCTTAAATAAATTTTTTGACATTTGCGCCATTTTCTTTCTTTCTCTCTCTCTTTTAAGCTCTAAGAGAGAAAGTATATGAACAAAAATGAGCGAATAATAACAACAAATAAGAAATTAAAAAATATATTTTTATGGTTGCCTAAATATTCTAAAATGCAATTTGTCCGCGAAATTTCGACACTTGGACGAATCTGCGCAAGGCAGAAAGGGACGAATCCATTCGAGTTTTAGGGAAGTTCGTTTCGCAGGTGCGTTTATTAGCCCGCGAATCAGAATGTTTGCTGCTCCTCTGTTTGCTGAAAGCAACCAAATTCTTAAACTGGCAAATAGCATCAGTTCGGAAGAAATCAAGTATGCTAAACGAACTAAAACGAGAACAGAATATGGCACATTTCTTATGCCAGCAGTTTATCCCTTGAACATAAATGGACTCTTCTTGACACTGCTAGTCAGAGGCCCTTTTTTTTTTTTTTTTTTTTTTGTCAAAGAGCTGTTTTCTACCTTTTTATTTATATTATTTAATATCTCAGGTGCGTCCAGATTCCGTCCAAGTGTCAGAACTTCGTGGTTGGACTGTACATATGTACGATATAATTTGAGAAATATTATTATTTTGGGTAACAATGGAGGCAATTCCCCGCTAGAGGGACACATGAGCGATCATCGTTATCACGTGATATTCGCTTTTTGTTTACTGAGATTTTCCATTTAGTTCTACGTGGAGTTCACTAGGCAAAATTAGTTATCTTAAAATTAGACTATTTTCACAGCTTTTTCTGATTATAACCCTGTATTTACATTCAATTTAATCATTATAAAAGAAATTTATTAATTATTACAATAGTTATAGTGTTTTCTTTAGTGTTAATTTTTTTGTAAAGTAGGATAACTTTATTTAGGCCTAGTTTTTAATTAGATTTGTCGAACTCGAAGTAAAGCGATGCCACGGCTTCCTTTGTTTACATTGCTTTAATAGCTGCCACGTGACCAATGACGCTGCTTGAATAGCCTCCATTGGTGTATAGAATTTAAAAAAAAGCTTTTTATTTCAAAACTTTTATTCACTATTACGTTTTGAAGGAAATAGGTGGTGTGAGAAAAACTCTCACACTCAAGTTCTCATTTCAAGTTACTGCTCATTTCGACGCGAGTTCTGAAGGTTTAATAAAGAAGTGGAAGTATCATCAAATATACATGAGCTTCTATTCGATAATAGGCATAAGACGGCTTCCATTGTTTATCTGAGTGACAAGGCTACCCAGACTCATGCTAGATTATATCGTAGGAGTAACTGACGTTTTGACAAGTGAAATCTAACATTAGGGAAATTAAAAAGCTACCGTTTACGTAATTTTTTTTTTTTTTTTTTTTCTTTTTTTATCGGGTCGCTATTATTTGACGGATGCTTTTTCTGAAAGTTTTATCTGAGACATTAATGGGGATGGGAAAAAATAGTATATCAAAACTGTAATTCAATGGACCTTGATGAATGTTGTTAGCTCTTTAAATCTAAAATTTTACTTAACGCAGATAATTTTGGTGAATGCAATTTTTATGTAAAATTCTATGACAAGTTTACTGTGATTAGTAGTGTTTTGAATTTGCAGTTTAATGGTCTTCGATGAATGTTATTAGCTTTTTAATTCAAAAATTTATTTAATAGAGGTGATTATGATTAATAATTTTGGTGATTATGATTTTTATGCATTGTTCTCGGACGTAATTTTCCCGCGATTAATAGTATTTCGAAATTGCAGTTCAATGGACTTTGATGAATGTTGTGTGCTCTTTAATTCGAAATTTTTATTTATAGCAGGTAATTGTGGTGAATACTATTTTTATGTATGACTCTCGGACGTAATTCTCCGGCGTTTAATAGCATTTTGAAATTTTAGTTCAATGGACTTTGAGGAATGTTGCTCTTTAATTCTGAAAAAAGGGTACATAAAATATTTTATTTTAAATTAAGCAGACTATACTACAAAACAAACGTTTGGATCGGATGATAATGTGAACAATGAACTAAATAATTGTTTGAAATAAATTACAATTTAATTGATAAATAAAAGTATTTGATGAATAAATTTAACCCCAAAACGATACACCACCTCTTAGTTATTTATTTTTGAAATCTTGTCCTATACTAAAAAAAAAAAAATAATATGAGTACCTGTTCATGGGAGCTTCGCGAATCTTTGAATAGTAACTTGTAACAAATGATATGAGATTCGTAGAAAGAATAGATCTTCCGAAAAGGGCACAGTTTTGAAATGAATTTTTAAGACCATAAAAGGTTTTTATTTATTCATTTGATTATTAATCATCTATTTTATTTACGTATATATACATTTTCGTTACGATTTTCAAATTTGTATTTTCTTCCTAAACTTCAAAGAGATAATTAATAAAGTTGGCTTCATTTTCGTTAGCACTGTATCCAGATGTTGAATATATATTCCTTCAAGGCAGAAAAATACGGCGAATTCTTTCTTCCACAATTGGCTCCCTAAAAACCATGCTGTGCAATATTTAGGAAAAAAAGGTAGCGAGTATGAAATACTTGCACTTGGTAATTATTGTATTACTAATTAGTTATTTATTTATTGCAGGGACCACTGACATAATTTGTGCGAGGAAGGAAAAACTCACAGAATTGCCGAATTTATATTGGCTACAGCTTTGGGTAAGTTAAAGAACTAAGCAATTAGTTCTATTCCCTTATTTGCTTCTAGAAGGATTCATTTCATTTTAGATTAATCATAGCATTTCATTAAGAATAGACATTTAAAACATAATACAATGATTATCTTGAAGAATAACAGAAGCATTTTTAGCAAATAATTGAAACAATCGCACAATACATCAAATAAAATCAGGCGATTGAGAAACTGTTTACAAACACATTCTTATAACCCGACCTTGTATTATCCGAGTTTAAGCGTAAACAAACTCGCAATTTTGTTTTAGCTTCTGGCTAGTGGTTTCCATTCGACTCATGGTCAAGTCTGGAGCCATTTTGATCAGAGAGTAAGCGATGAACATGAACTTCTTTTCAAACGGTGTGACCTAAATTATAGAGGGATGGGGCACACTCTTTATGGCCTTTAGAATTAAGTGACGCTATCATGTTTAACCCAGTTAACGCGTTCCGAAAAAACAGACCTGCTCCGCGGACAGAACTTAACAAAAGGATCACACTTGTCATTAATTATTCATTAATATTGGAATCACGTGGTAGCTAAAATGGAACATAAACAGAGCTTAGGGAATGTAAATTGTAACTAAAAATATTTATAAGGAAGTGTTATGTAAGGTTACAGGAAACAAGAATCTGATCTAAAAACACATGCTTGCTTTGACTGCCCGTGCCTTGCTAGGGGTAACTTTGGATGAAAACGTTTAGTAAAGATACACCTAACGTATTTAAATAAACAGTAAGGGACTAATTTTGTGCTGACTGCAAAACGCGAGAAAATACAAAGTTGTACTTACTGCGCCTTGCAGTATATTCCAGGTATAATACTCGTCTACGGAGAATATATTTAGCTTAAATATTATGGTTTGAAAAGCGAACATTACCCTTTATGTTATGACGATATATTTATAGGGAAGTGTTATGTTAGAAAGGTTTTCAAAGCAAACAGCACAATTTATGTTATTACTATATATTTATACGGAACTGTTATTTAGAAAGATTTGCAAAGCAAACAGTACAATTTATGTTATTAGGATATATTTATATCCTAATAGGAGGATATTAGGATACATCTATATCCATGTTACTCTTCGGGTAACGAAATTTCAGAATTTTTTTTAACAGATAGCAAATACATATGTATCTTCAAAAAAAATTTTGCATACTTAGAACACATGTACGTTCATTAGCCAAAATTAAAAAACCTAAAAAATACCCCGCAAGTTTGTTAGAAAGCTTGTTGAAGTTGAAAATTGCTGTGTAAATGCAACGTCCGTTACTATGGAATGACCCTATACCGCTCACTTAAATACAAAGATTTGGTAGGCAAGTTTTACATAAACTAATAAAAGCTTTTCAAAAAACTTTTTTTTCCTTACCATTTACAGTTAATTCAACACGATTAAAACACAACAATGCAAAGTCGTTTAATTTTATAAGTTAAGGGCTTGCACCAAAAATACGAAAAAAATCCATGTTTTTTATTATTATTTTATATTTAAAAAGAATAAGTATTCAAGATTTCAAAAATGTTTGGTTTTTGTTTCTACGATACATAGAAACGAAGTTACACGCAATTAAGTGAACCAGAAGTCGCATCGCAAGCACATAAAAGTGGAACTTAAAATGCGTTTTCTGAAAAACTACTTTTTTCGATATTTTTCTTCACGGCAGATCTCATAACTCGAAACGTTTTATACCCATTAATGTGGTTTTTTAAAGTATTGTTTCACACATTGCTATCTGTGTTTTGAACTAAAATCTAAGCTCTATTTCAGAATTTAAAAAATTTACAGGCATTTATTTGTGAAATATTGTGTTTTTTTCGGTGAAAAACGTATGAATTTCTACAAAACTGCTATATTTTTCTCAATGTTGGACCTATTATAAAACTTTTAGTTAAGAACACCGTTAAGTAATATAGAAACATATATTATTAAGGATTTTAAAATATATCGAGTTAAAGTGAGTATAGAGTGTTTGGCGTAAACTGTAAAATTCGCGTATTTTTTGCTAAAATTTTCCAATTTTTCAAATTATTATAAAAATATAGCTATTATTTCATTTGTTTTCTTAATTTTAATTACTTTTTAACTTAAAAAAATATTCATTTAGTAATTATTTCATTGTTTTGAAAAAAAAAAAAAAGCCTCCGAACGTAAGCATAACCCTTTATAAGGCCACGTTCTTCTAGTAGTGGAATATTGAAATAATTTTCGAATTTAGATTAGTTTTTAAAAAGCAAATCATATAGGTCATTGAATAAAATTAAATGATTTTTACTCCACCCCTTTTGGGGGGAAGGGGAGAAGATGCTTAAAAATATTAAAAGAATTATGTATTTCGTAGTAAATATTCTTTCCACAGTCTTTACAAATTTCTGACAACCAGATGGGGTAAAGTACCTTATTGCAAACGTTTATAAGTTTATGAATTTAGTGGTAGCTATACTTACCACCGCCTTCTAAAGGGTTAAATTAACGTAGGCCCTCAATCACCTAAAGGTACACTATTTCAAAGAATGCTGTAACATTTAACCCCCTAAAGCACGAGTTTTTTTTTTCTGAAAAACAAGAAAAGTGTAAGTTATTCTTTGCAATTTCAGGTTGTGGGGGGGGGGGGGGGACTAGGGAGCGGGGGCGGAGCCAAAGTTACATAAAAATAAATATTTTACAAACAAAGTGTAAACGGATCTCAGACGGGTATTAAAAATGAAATAACGCACGGGCAAATTTTCCGCTACCTTTCGCCCGTGTCAGGCACGGGCAAATGCGTTAAGGGTTTAACCCCTTAAAGGTCAGGTAATTTTCAAGAAAACGTTCATAAAAGTGCCTATTTTTTTTTATCCCTGAAAATTATATAAAACTAGGTGTATGAACAAACAATATATATATTCAATTTTAATTTTTGTTTTTTTTTTTTTTTTTTTTGAAATTTTAAACACTCTAGCCCGTCATTTTCACGGGAGCGAGAGGGAAGGGGTTAATGGCTACAGTTCTCGGCATCATTAGAACTATCACTTTTATCACACAATAAAAACTTAAAAGTAAAAGACTTAAATCTAGAAAAACGAAATCTTATGAACCATAACAGAGAAGTCAAGGTACGTTACGCTTAAACACATCCCAGTTATAAAATGATGCTTTAGTTACAAAAAGTATTATGTCTTGTTATGAATTTTGTGTTTAATATAATGAGGAACAAGCAGAGGGCTCGAGATAAATGCTGCTAAGGTGTTTGAGATGACTTGCAGATGACAGAAAGGTATTAGAGTTAACAATTATGTGCTTAAACAACCCTCTGCTACGAAGTGTAATTATTTAGAGACTTTGTGACTAAGTTAGCACATTCGAGGACATGACATCGAGTTATCTTTCAATTTAAAAGTGACTGAAAAAAAAAAGAAGAAGAGTGCATTAACTTTTAATTTTTAAGCCGTTTTTGTTTTCAAATCCAAATAGTGCTAATTCAAGCCTTAAGCACGCAGCAGCAAAAGCGAAACGCTTTAAAATTGTACGTTTATTCAAGGCTGAACTTAATCCAGTTTACCGTTTAACGGTTACTATCAAGTTCAGCCTTGGTTTATTAAATCACCTGTGTATTGTTTTAAGTTGCGACCGTTTACGAGAGTGTTGAGTGACCTAAAACAATGATTTTTCAAAACGTAATCATATTATTCAGTTTGCACAACATTATAGTTAGCTTCAAACAATGAATGGACCAATATAACCAGTAAGCAACAAAAGTTTACCTTTTGTGAAAAAAATGAAATAAGATAAATATCAACGTAATTAAGCCCAACATTGCAATACCAAATACAGATATGTGTTTCGGAATTACAAGGAATTAATTAATTGTTCGACGAAAGAAAGAAGTAAGCAGTGGAAGCAGAGACAAGACAACAAGTACCGCCAAAGACTTTACTCCCGCCGAAGTCCTTTTTTACATTTTAAAAGGAACCCCTGTACTTCCGAAACACGTTTCTGTATTTAGTATTGTAATTTTTGAGATTTTTGTGATTAATTAGGTTGTTTTTTACCTTGATTCAACAAAACCAATTATAATTAAGAAAAAAATGTTTCTTTTAAAGAAAAATACTGCAGAGGTAGAAAGATATAAAAATGGAAAAGGCATTCTCACATTGCATGCCAGTTTGTCCACCATTTTCGAACGGAGTCGAAGCCCTTTTAAGATCAAACAAATTGAACCAAGATAAACTATAAATTAAGATAAAATAATTTTTATAAAAAAAATCAGAACCGACTTCAAATTAAAAATTGCGCTAAAAATTAAAAAATAAATTCATTCTTTAAACAACATCGATGTGACTTTTAAATATAGTTTTAGAAGTCGGTGCAAAATTAGGATAGATAAAATATTTTGTAATCATGAATCAATTACAAATATATATATTTCCGCAGAATTAGCAACAGTTCCAATATGAAGTAGCAAATGGTATAATGGTAATTAGACCCATAATTTTGCACCGACTTCTAAAACTATGTTTAAAAGTCACATCGATGTTGTTTAAAGATTGAATTTATTTTTTACTTTTTAGCGCAATTTTTAATTTGAAGTCGGTTCTGTTTTTTTATAAAAATTATTTTCTTTTATTCCTTTTAGTGTAAATACATTTTGTATATAAATACTATATTTTTTAAAAAATCCATATCAAAGGGCAAAACTTCTTTAAATTAATGGCACTAAAAACTAATCATTTGCATGATAAATTCCTTTTGAAGTCTATTTTAGCAAACAAACTGATTGGATTAATTTTTGCCACAGCCTTCAGTCAAACTCTTGCTGTAATTTCTTTTAATATTATAGCCCATGACAACAAATATGTTTTTAACAATGACTTTTATATTTATTAATAGATTTCCCAACAAAGAAAACTCAAGCCAAGCCTTTCCAATTAAAATAAAAAAATAGTTATTTTTCACCCGTAAACGTTTTTTCTAAAAACAAATGTAGTCAAATTGATTTGCAATATTTGAGTTAGACGACCCTCTATCGATTAAAAAAAAAATCATCATAATCGGTTCATTTAGTCAAAAGTTATGGATGAAAAGACAAAAAAAATACTACATTTCTGCCCATTACTTTTGTTCTAATTATCGAATATGGTCAAACGAAAGTACGGGACCTATGGGAAACCACCCCTGATCGATTGAAAAAAAAATCATGAAAATCGGTTCATCCGGTGTGAAGTTATGAGTGGACAAACAAACAAACAAAAAAAAAAACGACATACATACAGTACGAATGTATAACCTCCTTCCTTTGTGAAGTCGGTTAAAAAGAAAAGTTCTACAGAATTTTAAAAATAAGGAAGACATTTTCAAACTACATTTATTTAAAATTTTCTAAAAGAAAAACTTGTTTCTTCAATCCAACAATGCCCTTATAGACTCAGAAGGAGAACATTTGACCCTGGATCAATTATTCGTGTAACACTTGAGGTTAAAAGTTTTCTTTGCAATGTAGGTTTTATTTTCTCTTTCGCAGCAGACAAATATACCAACACCAGCCTGACCACTTGATCCACGTGGACGTTTTAACGCACTGAAGTCACAGTATCTGAATAAACCGGGAGAACTAAGCTATCGTCGAAGGTGGATTTGCAAGGCAAATAACATCTTACGAAACAATTTCATTTAAAAACGAAACACAGGAAAACCTCGATCGATCATTTCTCACGTGACCGTTCATTTCAAAGATACAAACGGAAAAATGGTGACTGCGGGTCATCATAAAGCTTAGACGGTATCGATCCATTAAATCACGGCGTTACATATAAAAAACGATTGATGCGGGAAAGATGGGTAGACGTTTAGCTGTACTTAATTTCATAGTTATGAGTTCACTAACTGAGCAATTGCCTTACACCAATACAATAAAAAATCCCTACAAAAACTACTAAACGCCTCTTACAAAACTGAATGCTAGACACATCTCAAGGTGGTTAACTACGATAGTATGAGCACGGTTATTTCATGGTTTCTTCACTCAACAGTTAAAAATTTCCGTAAGCAAAATAGTAAAATAACTATTTATTTGATTGTTATTTTACCATATTTAATTACAACAGTTGAATAACCATTAAAAAGATGGTACTCAAACCGCTGATTGCGAAAAAAATCGTTTATTCTCTGTTTATCCTAAAGAACGTTTAACTAACCGTAATTTTCAAGCGCTCAATAAGAATCGGGCGTCCATCTTGGTTGCGAAACCTTACCGGTCGTACGTTGTTTTTAAAATATGAAGAAAGATTTATCAGTTCAAATCTGCATGTGTATATAAAAAAAAAAGATGAAAAAGTGTCTTAAGCAGTATTTACTAAATAGAAAGACATACACACGTAAATCCAAAAATTGGAGACATCGGATTCCCGAACTGTTTGAGAATGAGCGCATCCATAATTTGAGCTGCTGAAGCTTGTTTGTATTTTAATTTTTGCAGCAAATAAAATGATTTTCGTCAATATACAGTAAATTTAGACCAAAGATGGCTTTGGATCCAATCAAGAACTGAAATCTGAATTTTACTGCAGATTTCCTGTTGAAAGGGAAGATTTATTGATAAATAAACGACCGCTTTGTGTGGTGCAGATGGCCGAATGGTTAGAGAGCAAGGTTGTGGTAAACCATACACCTGGGTTCGATTCCTGCTAGCTTCGCTTACGGTTTCTACGCCTCGAAATGGTTCAAAAACGGTAAACATTTTGTTTTGAAACCATTTTTAAATGGTTATAAAACCGTAAACTTTTGTATTTACAGCTTTTTAACCAAGCTGATTGGAAATGTTTAGGTTCCGTAAAGATAGAAAAATGTTCCAAACCGTAAATTTAACGGTGAATTAGATGGACAGACTGTTGCCGGTCATTTAACCGTAATTTCACGATGAAATTTCTAACAGTGAAATAACCACCCGAGGACTCCCGTAATTCCCTTATCATTTTGCCCACCCTTTCCCAATAGGCCCTCCAGCGCAAAGATTTTACTTTTTTGACCAATATTTCCAACCCGAGTCAAAATAATGCGTGTTAAAAGTTTTTTTTTTAATGTAAAGTACAATATTAAGAAAAAAAAAACGTTGTTTTTAGTCCATTTCATAATCGTTTTCACATAAAAATAAAAATTTTACCTTTGTGCGATACACAGTAAAATCTCGTTACAACGAACTCCAAGGGACCGGGAAAATATTTCGTTGTAAATGGAATGTTATTTGTAATGGAATATGTATTATTCTATTAGGGTTTAGAACGGGACTAAAAAAAATGTTTTGTTGTAACGATACTTGCTGTAATGAGATTTCAGAAAAAATAACAGTAAAAATGCTCAAATAGCGGAAAAAGAAAAATATAAACATCTGTGTTGGGGTTAACCCTCGTCGGGGATAAAATTTTTTTTATCAAAATAGGTTCGAAAATTGTGGGTGTTTTTTGCATATTTCAAATTTAGCTATATTTTACAGTTAAAATGCACAACCAAATGTAGTAAATTTTTTTTTCAATATAAAATTAGATCATAAAAAAAGCTTGTCGGGAAAATTGGCGTTGAATAATAATCATATAAAAGCAAAACCCAAATCTCAATAAACAGTTAAACATCACATGAGAGGCAAAGTGAAACCATGAAAAGAAAGAAAAGCGGGTAGCAGAATTAAACAGAGGGGAGGGGGCCTCAGTGGCTGAGCGGTCAAATCGACTGGCTCCAGTGCCTCCCTGCGCGGAGAGAAAGAGGCGTGGGTTCGATTCCCACCTTGCCCTGGGTGTATTTCCTTCTTTGTATATTAAAATCTGTTGTGCTGTCTTGTTCTATCTGTCATATTAGACGAGAGTTTGAGGCATATCCTAGAGAATAGCAAATAAACTTGAATATTTATGTGACCTGAAATGGTCGTAAACAAACAAACAAACAGAGGGTATAAACGCATTCCCGCGAAAATCGCGGGTTTCGCAAATTTTGCCACGTTTACGCTGCCCGTAGAAATCGCGGGATACGCAGCGAGTGGGTTAAAATTAGACTCGAAATACGTCAACGCAAAAGAAGTAATCATATGGATGTGAAGACATCCAACAACTAACTAAAGGTAAAAAAAAATTGGGTTTTTGATGGGTGTCCTTTCATTCATTAATTCACTTTTTACACGGTTTTATTTAACTTGATTTGTCACGGAATTTTGGTACGCGGTTTTCAACCACTATTACTGCATAAATTACCTTCAAACTTTGCACACAAGCTTATCTTCGATGACAATACAATGTTCCATCCATTTTATAATTTTTCATTCTAACGTTAATTAGGAAAAAATTAATAATTTTGGCTGTGAGGAAATTATCAGAATTATTGTTTGTCGAATGGCAACGATAGCATTGTTTGCATTATGCAGCGATGTTGTTTAACTTGATTTGTCACGGAAGTTTGTTACGCGGTTTTCGACCTCTATTACTGCATTTTAGTTTTTTTTTAATAAAACCGTGTAACTTAAAACATTTTTTTGGAGATTTAATATTTATTATGATTTGAAAACATGAAAGCCGCAATGGAAAAATAAATAAAAAAATAATGATAAAGTCCTTTTCGGAAGATAATTTTTTGTGTGTCAAGTTATTAATTGATGAAATCGGTTACGAAACATTAAAAACCGTGACGACTTAAAGGAGTCACGGAACCAAGTGGTAGCCTTTCCTAGATGACGCAACTGGCACCAGTTTACTTCAAGCATTGTTTGTATACTGGCCACTCTTGTCAGGAACGCAATTAGCCCTATATTATACAATGTGGGGAAGCCTTTCTAACTTGACCATCTGTCTATATTGACCCCTTATGTGGGCCAAATTTGGGTAATAGTATAATAAAAAAAACCTTGTAAGTAAACCGTCTAAATATTACCCTATTTATTTGTTTACCTATTTTTGCAAGGATAAAAAAAACTTAAGTAACTTCTCCAGGATAGTTCTTATGCTTTAATGTTAGACCCGTATTTGTCTGGATTGGTAAAACATCGATGAAGTTTGCCTCAACCTCTTTGTAAGTTAACCATATAGGAAAACTACTATGAGCACTCTCTTATTGTTTAAATAAGTTTCTTCTTTTGACTTCTAATTGATCAAGCCTTTTTGAAAAATATGTGTTTTTAGAAAATCTTTACCATCAAATAAGTAACTTACATAATTAATAAGATAGTTATCTTTATTTTAAGTAAGTGCTTTAATTTTAAAGTTGTGCAAGATACACTGTGAGTCAATCAGGTTAAATTTATCTTATGATATTTTAGATAATTGTGGGGGAAAAATAATTTTTAATTTTAAAGTAACGTTAATACATTAAGTTAATTTTTAATTGGTTAAGTGGACTAAACGCACAATGTTAGAAATGGCAAAAAGAACAGCAAATCTCCCCCTCTATAAGTTGACCACCTGTCTAAGTTGACCACTAAAGTGCTGCACTGCAAGTGGTCAATTTACACAGGTTTCACTGTAACAGTATACATTAGCTATTTTTGTTCTCAGATGGTAAATGAGTTAAGTAATTCAAAAACGAAATTTCAGTCCGAGGTTGAGATGTAGAATTATCACAACTTCGAGAATGAATGTAAGGTTTTTTTTTTTTTTGAGTTTTAATTAAACTCTGGTTTTCCCCTAATTCTGCATTCCGAAGCGCATTTTCTAATTTTCAAATCAAATGGCTCCTTATTTGTATTTTTAATGAAAGTTTTTTAACGATTTCCTCATTCAACTTCAAAACATTTTCATGTTTATCAGAAATGGTCGCCTTTCGACACTAATAACAACAACAATAATTTTCATTCCTATGTAATGTTTCATATTTATTAACCCGTTATTTATAAGATTTTATTTATATTTTGCTACATAACAGAATTCACTTTCCTGATAACTGTGTTTTTTTAAACAAAAAAGTAAGAAATGGAATGAGAAAATGGAAATTCACACGACTTTGCATTTATAATTAAAAATGGTTGCCAACATTTTGAAACTAATTATATTCTTTCATTCGTTACCTTGTAATATAAAGTAGTACTGGAAACAAAAATGCGTAAGAAGCAGAGAACAGTTTCCTGATTAAAATAAACTAAAAAGAAAATCCATATAAACATTTTAATGATTTTTCTGGTGTTTCGTTAGGCTATAAAGAATTGTTCTTTGGGTTTGGTTTTTCATTTTAATTTAAGAATTACGTCGAGTGGCACATTAGAGTGGGGATGAAATATGAAAATGGATATACGCCGATATTCAATGCACATACACCGAAAACAAATAAATGAACTGATTTCTTAAATGGAACTTGCGTGTTTATTGAACATGAAAAAGTGACAGTAATATGGATTTCAAGCAGGTAAGAAAAAATAAATTATGTACTTAAAAGGGAAAAATGAAAGCCAGATGCTAATGGTTTCATTATCCTCTTCATTCTAAGTGTACCCAATTCGGTACATTTCAAAATACTGTTTATCAGCTACTGTTTGTGCAATTTGAAAGCTAAGACACCCAATTGTTTTTGAAATTAATCAACTGATAGTTTTCTTCGTTTTCAACATGGAAAACATGGAAATTGGGCATTAATTATCATTTACACTAATTATTAATTAAACTTTTTAAAAAACTCTAGTTATTTTAATAATAAAATTACACGTTAATTTAAAGCACAAATGAGCAATAAAATGCAGACATATGTTTCGGGATTGCTTGGAATCCCTTTTTCAATGCGACAGGGAGCTTCTAGATGCAAAACATTTTGGATGTTTTGCATCTAGAAGCTCCCTGTCGCATTGAAAAAGGGATTCCAAGCAATCCCGAAACATATGTCTGCATTTTATTGCTCATTTGTGCTTTAAATTAACGTGTAATTTTATTATTATTGTTTACTTGCACAAAGTTAAATTATTTTTATCTAGTTATTTTGTTTTGTAATCATTTTTTAAATCAGAGAACCAAAAAATTACGTCAAAATTTTTTCTGCTTAGTTCTGGGGTCTGAAGAGGTTAAATAAAATGCTACTTTTTTTCTTTCAGTTTATTTAAATATTAAGCATTGATTTATTATTTTTCAGCACTTTTTTTTTTGTCATTTATTTTACTACTTTTACGCAAGTCTGTGTATTGCAAATGGAATATAGTTGTAATTACTGTTGCGTGTTTTGTATTTTTGACACATAAGAAAACAATGAAAAGGTAAATTATACGCATATTATTTCATTATTATTAGAGAAGTAATGTTAGGCATATTATTAGACATTCATATTCCTCACACATATAACATATGCTAACGTAACGAAATTATTTTCAGTTTCTTTTGTCTACTTCTTTTGAAAATTTTTTGAACTATTTTGGGTGAGAGTAACTTTTTCATCTTAATGAATGTAACTAAGTTTGAAAGGGACTAAATGTTTTAAATCTTGATGTTTATAAAATAAAAAAATAACTACAATAATAAGTATTTTTGAATACACGAAAAATTCTTCATGGCAATGAATAAGAGCAGGGATTCAACCAGATGGGCCTTGGAGGGTAGCCTTCAAATATCCTTGGTTTTAAGGAATATTGTCAACCCCACCCGGTATACATGTAAGGATTGTTATGAGATGTAAAATAAAGTCAGACCTAAAATATAGGAACGTGGTGAAAATAAAATAAAATTATATTTCCAAACCAGCTAGAATAAACGCAATTAAATAACTGTACACTTTTGTAATACAGCGCCTTTCTGTTGTACTTATTTGATCTAAATGTTTTTCTTTTATGAGCTATAACAATGCACACATTTTAATGCTAACAAGTAAGGCTCGACCGATGCATCGGCCTCGCCGATTGTTCAACGAAGTTGCCATCGGCCATCGGCATCGGCGGCAGATATTAACTTTAGAAAAACATCGGCCCATCGGCCGTAAAAAACATCTAAAAGCCGATGCAAGGCCGATATTTTTCGCAGTGACAACTTTCCAGAAAACATTCTGTCTTTCACTTTCTTTTTTTCTCCATAGCTCAACTTCTATTTCCATACAGTAACAGGCAGCACATAAGTTAAAAAAAAAAAGAAAAAACACACACAAAAATAATGTCATTCTACAAAGTATTTGATAAAATATTCGGAAAACTAGTTTAAGCGATCGCTGCCCGAAAACATTCATTATTAAAATAGTTCTCTTTGAGCAGAATGCTCTCGAAATAGAATATGTTTAAGTAAAAGTCATAGAGGCGTCTTGTGGGTGCTATTTGTTTTTCGCACTAGGTTAGTTGCCCCATTTTTGTCCGTTTTTCTTTTAATAATGATAATTTTTTTTTTTTTTCTTTGCTTCTTCGATCCCACGTGTTACAGTTTTTTCTGCAATTGTGCAGCAATCTTGTTGCATCTGCTTTTAGTGTGCGGTTGTTCTCATTATTTCATTTTTAGTTTACAACATAGAAAAGATTGGTCAAAAATAAGAAACACTTTCCAGTATAAATATTTATTGATCGAAATTTTATGTGTCCAAGTTCGACTTGCAATTTTTAAAAATTGAATTCTCAAAATGCGAGTTCGAGGGACAGGATTTAATAACATCTTAATAAAAATGCTAAAATTTCTTTATTTTCAAAAATTGATCAATGCATATATTTTTTTTCAAAATACATCTTAACATTTTTTATACGATAATTATTTTAATTTTTCTCCGTTTATACTTCGTTTCTTTAGCGCAATTTTCTGACTTCTTTAATGCCACGTGTTAGACAGTTGACAGTTTTTCTGCTATTGCACAACAATCTCGTTGCATCTGCTTTCAGTTTAGAATATTTCTTGTACAACATAGAAGATATTGATAAAAATATGAATCAATTTCTCAGTATATATGTTTATTGACCGAAATTTTATGTGTCCAAGTTCGACTTGCAATTTTCAAAAATTTAATTCTTTAAAAACGAGTTTGGGATACAGGGTGGAACAATACCTTAATAAAAATGCTACAATTTCATTAATTTCAAAAATTGCCAACGTACATAAAAGTATATATATATATATATATATTAAATACATCTTAATTTTTATAAAAGATCACGTGTTTTCAGAAGATTATTTGTCAACAGAAAACTGCTGGTGTTCAAAATATTGGTTTATTTCGATGACTTTACATTGTGCTCATGAAAATATAAAGAACATGTCAAGTATTTCAGTGTAATTTTCAACTCATAAGAAAAAAAATCTAATAAGATTAGTTCTTAAGACCCAGCATTCATTTGTAATGACAAAGAAATCTCACGTTTATGTTTTTAAAGCAATATTCAGTATCTCTTGGTTATGAACAAGGGATATACTATACAAGGGATAATACTGCGAGCGAAATTCTTTAATATTTTATTTTTATTTCAGAAAAAGAGCTTAAAATAACTTTTTTAATGAAAAATAAACATGTAATCGTTCCCGCTTTTCTTTCAAAAACGGGGGGGGGGGGGGGGAGATCATGAAAAAAATGTGAGAGGAGGGGGTTGACAGTTTCGTTAAAAATACAAACCCACATTATTTGTTAGTCTGTGTCATAACATCTGCATTCCTCTCCATGAAAAAAATAAGAAAATAAAGTCAGCTGCACTTGGCATTTGCAGTTCAGGTGTTATAAAGAGAAAATGTTGAAGGATAAGGAATTAGACCCGAGCCGATCCAATAGTTGTTGAGTATTTTTTTTTGCAAAGATAAGAAAAAAGAATTGAAAATTCTCTGATATAGCATTTTTTAATTTTTTTAACCTCCAAATAGCTCAATTACTTTACTTGAATAGCGAGTGATTCTTTCAGTTTTAATTATTATGTAAACTTCCCCCAAACAATTTTACGGTGCTTGAATAATGCATTTATGTTTTTGTAAACATAAAAATAAATAGTAAATTATTTAAATGACATTTTCGACAAGAATTCTACACGTTTTAATGGTTTAAAGCGACTTTTTTTCCATCGGCCATCGGCCGATGGAAGAGGAGAATAATCGGCAATCGGCCATCGGCCGATCTCGGAATCATCGGCCAACAATCGGCATCGGCCCATCGGCCAAAAAATGCCATCGGTCGAGCCCTACTAAGAAGTTTTAGATTAGCATCGGTTGCCAAAAATAAACAACATAAATACGAAAAATACGAAAGGATAGTAGAATGCTTTTATCCTGCAAAATGGCGAAGCGCTCTTCCGCGTCGTTTTGTCATGCTGCGACGTTGATATGTCATTGATATCAATTAGAGTTGAGGAAGAATATTTAACCTCAAAGTGCATCCATCGTATATACCCACATTTCAGTGCCACGCCCCAGATTCATAGAAATGTGTTTAGAAGTTGTCATGAAAACATCATAATTGTCTGATTTTGTGACCTTCATTATATATAAATCCGTCTCATTAAAACACGATTTCAGGATTTTAATTCCGTATGAAGTTTTTGTTTTTCATTCGTGATGGGCTTTAACTCCTTCCCTCTCGCTCCCGTCAAAATCATGGGCTGGAGTGTTCAAAAGTGGCACACCAAAACATTGAAAAAAATCCACTCCTCAATCCCGAAAATTTATTATTTTCTTCTCTTCCATACCAGATGATAGTATAAACTATTTATAGCATAATTAGAGATTAAACGTTTTTAAAAATGTTTTTCCTGAAAAGAATAGGCGCTTCTGTTGTTGTTCTCTTGAATACTATCTTAGCGTTAAGGGGTTAAAAGCTAAACGACAACGAATAAGAGAAGTACATGGTGTGGGCTGAAGTAGCATAAAACTTGCCAATTAAAAGGTTTGCCGGAAAATCTTTTAGATAGACCACACTGTTAGAAATTTCATCATGAAATTACGGTTAAATAACCGGCAGCAGTCTGTCCATCTAATTCACCGTTAAATTTACGGTTCGGAACATTTTTCTATCTTTACGGGAGCTAACTATTTCCAATCAGCTTGGTTAAAAAGCCGTAAATACAAAAGTTTACGGTTTTATAACCATTTAATAAAATAATTTTTGAAAAAAAATAGAAACGACTTCAAACTATAAATTGCGCTAAAAAGTAAAAAATAATATTATTCTTTAAAAAACTTCGATACGACTTTTAAACATAATTTTTGAAGTCGGTGCAAAATTATGACAGTCTAATTATAATTAAACCATGCGTTATTTTACACTGTAATTGTTGCAAACTCTACGCTATTTATATATGTAATTGGTTCATAGTTACAAAAGGAATCAAGCATCAAAATCCATCGTAATTTTGCACCGACTTCAAAAATTATGTTTAAAAGTCGTATCGAAGTTTTTTAAAGAATAATGTTATTTTTTACTTTTTAGCGCAATTTCCAGTTTGAAGTCGGTTCTATTTTTTTGCAAAAATTATTTTATTTTATTCTTTTTAGTGTAAATACATTTTTATATAAATAGCCTATTTTAAAAACATACATATCAAAGGGGAAACCTTTGAGGGAATGACACTAAAAACTAACCGTTTTTAAGATAAATTTCGTTTTAAAATCGATTTTAAAGGGTTACTAGAGCAAGCAAACTGATTGGATTTAATTTCTTCTTCAGAGAAGCCTTCTGCCTATTTCTTGTTATAATTGCTTTTAATATTACATCTTAACGACAACAAACTCTTTTTTAACAATGAGTTTCATTTTTATTAACAACTTTCCCAACAAAGAAAAATAGAGCCTAGCCTTTCCAATTAAAATGAAAAAAATACCTATTTTTCACCCATAACGTTTTTTCTAAAAAACAGCTGTAGTCAAACTGATGTGCTTTATTTGAGTTAGACGACCCTCTATCGATCAAAGAAAAAAATAATCAAAATCAGTTCACTTAGTCAAAAGTTATGGATGAAAAAGCAAAAAAATTACCACATTTCAGCTCATTACTTTTTTTCTAATTATCGAATATGGTCAAACTAAGGTATGGGACCTATGGGAAACCACCCTCGATAGATTAAAAAGAATTTCATGAAAATCGGTTCACCCGGTAAGAAGTTATGAGTGGAAAAGCAAAAAAAAAAAAAAAAAAAAAAAAACGACATACATACAATATGAGTGTATAACCTCCTTCCTTTGTGAAGTCGGTTAAAAATGGTTTCAAAACAAAATTTTTACCTTTTTTGAACTATTTCGAGGCGTAGAATCCTCCAGGCGTAAAAACCGTAAACGAAGCTTGCGGGAATCGAACCCGGTTGTATTTCATGCCAAGCTTGCTCTCTAACCATTCGGCCATCAGCACCACACAAAGCGGTCGTTTATTTATCAATAAATCCTTCTTTTCAACAGGAGAAGAAAGATTTATTGATAAATAAACGGTATTAAAATACAGATTTCTGTTTTTGATTGGATCCAAAGCCATCTTTGGTCTAAATTTACCGTATATTGACGGAAATCATTTTATTTGCTGCAAAAATTAAAACACAAACAAGCTTCAGCAGCTCAAATGATGGGTTCGCTCATTCGCAAACAGTTCGGGAATCCGATGTCTCCAATTTTTGATTTACGTATGTATGTTTTTCTATTTAGTAAGCACTGCTTAAGCCACTTTTTTCTTCTTCTCTTTTTATATACACATGCAGATTTGAACTGATAAATCTTTATTCATATTTTAACAACAACGTACGACCGGTAAAGTTTCGTAACCAAGATGGACGCCTGCTTCTTATTGAGCCCTTGTAAATTACGGTTAGTTAAACGTTCTTTAGGATAAACAGAGAATAAACGATTTTTTTTCACAATCAGCGGTTTGAGCACCATCTTTTTAATGGTTATTTAACTGTTGTAATTAAATATGGTAAAATAACAATCAAATGAATGGTTGTTTTACTATTTCCTTACGGAAATTTTTAACAGTGCACGTGCAGGTTTTTTTATTTTTAATCTCGATTCTAAGTGCTACCACATTTAATCTGTCTGATGTTATTTCAAACGGGTTGAATTTGCAAACCTAGTGCATTTCCCAGACAACCATTATCTGCGGATGCTATTACCACGATAATTTTGACACCTAGTTTCCTACCAAGTGCTCTGATGATGCAAATTGCATTGGGATTTTAATTTTGACCGAAAAAGCCGAATATATATTCAAGGCTCTATAACATGCTGAATATTTATACGGCCTGCCGCTGATGATTTTTTGCATTTGAATAATTCACCGACTTGGTTTGAGCCAGAATAACCTGGAATAACGGGTGTAAGAGGCCAACGCCTTACCACTACGCCGCACAGTGATCGGTTTTCGGTTTGCCAAATCTAGCTGGGCAAAAATACTTTCGTTAATCAAACCGAGGTTTACGTTTAAATTACATTGATATTTTGAGTCATTATATTAATTTGAGTAAACATAAAAACTATATATTTTCTTATACTTCTATTTAAAAAAAACAAGGTTTACGTTTCAATGTGATGGTTATATGGATAGTAAACATAAAATTTCATGATAAAAATGCGTCAATCACTAACGGACTTTATTCTCCAGCTTAAATTTAAACCTTCGAATTGCAGTCAAAGACTTTCTCAACCAATCAGAACGCACAAATCTGCGGTTCGAATGCTTGACGCAGGTTCGCGAATAAGGCTGTAATAAGATCTTCATCGGTACTATTGTCTGAAAAACTGGATTCTTGTTTGATTGTTTTTTAATAACAACGCAATTTTTTCTGATAATCTTGTCTCGTGTCTCTTAGAATGCATTTGCCAAAAGCAAAAAAAGCACGTCTATCAAACATATTTAATGACAGACGATAATGTAAAAAGTATAATTAGCGAAAACAAAAAAAAGAGGGAAATAAAATGTGATCTGCTAGAATTCAGTCTCTGACGCTGAACCACCAGGGTCCCTGAAAAGTCGCAGTACTCGTGTACTTTAAAAAAAAACATCTAGTGCTTAAAAATAAAGCTTAGATGTCGGAGGCTTTAGGAACGATTTTTTGCTGTACTAATTAAATTTAGTGGAATTGTATAAAATTCATATATTTTTTAAATAGTAAAAGATATATTTAAAGCTCGTGTTTAATCTACGAAACTTAGAAATAATATTAACCTTGAATAACACAATGGCAATTTATAAACAAAAATATTTTAAATAAAACAGACAACAAATAACAGAAATCATTTTTCTGCTTTCTAGAGAATCACAAAATAGAATATTACAATAAGAAAACTTCAGCCTTTTACCAGTAAAATTCCAGGATCCAACCAGCTAAATAAGACATGTATTATTGCTTTATAGATATTTCAGTTTAAAAGAGAAATGTAGTTACCGAGAAATCACGAAGTTGCATTTTGTTTTTATTTTTGTCCAGCTAGGTTTATTAAATCGTCAACTGTGAGCAGTGCCCCCTGCTGGTTACTTCTTTTTTTTTTTTTTTTTTAAAATTTTGATGAAACATATTGAGCATTTTAAACAAGATCGTATCTTTTGATTGCATACCTTCCAAATTTTATGATTTTTTCAAAAATTTTTTACGAAAAGCGTATTTATACTGTCTTATGCTTGTTGCTCATGTTTAACCATTTTTTTTCGTTTTTCTATGTATCTCTGCTCTTGGCGATTTTTAGTGAAATTCTGGCAATTTTTTTTTTAAAGTAGCGTTTGATGGCGGTAAAAAAATGGAACAGTTTCACTGTTATTAAATTTTATAAAATATTTAAATTGTTCGTTTCGTGCATTGGATACATAAATTTAACTTCGAAGCTGTCAGCAGAACAGTTGCAAAATAGTTAATTTTTCAGAAAAGAAATAAATTTATAAGAACAAGTTACTGCAGAAAAATGCTATGCACATACATTTTCTTTCTTTTGCGCTGAATACTTCTTTCAATTATGTGTACTGCGAAAACTATCAATGAAGAAAAATGATGTGATAATAGTCTCGTTATTAAATATAAAACTAAATACAAAGCTTGTTCGAATTGTATTCGAAGACATTGAAAATACAAAAAGAAAAATTGGAACCGTTGCTCCTACTTTTGTTTAATTTGACAGTTGAGATATGACACGTATTCATTTTACAACAAAAACGCTGCTCGTTAAAATCAACGAAAAAAGGCCTTCATTATTCCTTTAACACTTGCACAGCCAGTTTAGTACACGCTCGTTTCGGAATGCAATTTTTATTTCATTTATTCATTTATTTATTTTTCAAACTCTTTACACCATCGTGATTAAACGAATTTTGTTTGGAAACTGCGTTTCATTGAGGAAATAACTTTGTTAAAACAATAATTATGGAGATTCATTTTACAGTAGGCTGTGCTCATTTGCATGTCACTCTTTTTGGAAATTTTTTTCTACTTAGTTTCCAGATACAAGAATTATAATCATCGTTGCCGAGGCAGTTGGGAAAAGGACCAACTCCGACTCTTTTACTAACAATAAAATGTAAATCTCTATTTAACGAATTTCTCCTCTTAACAAATATTTTCGTTATATTTTGCGTAGATTTAGTATTTCAATTATTTTGATAATTAAAAGAAAAAAGAAAGAAAGAAACAAAGAAAAAAGAGAATTCTGACAAAAACGGCAGCGATGGTTTTCCTTTAAGTAATTCAAGATGACAAGCGTCATAACTGAAATTTAATTTCCAAAGTGGGGTTAAGTATTTTCTTTCTTTCTTTTTAACTTTAAATTTGAAAAAGGAGGAAATTCAGCGATTGAAAGGCAATGTGATTTAAGTTACTAAAATAGCTGGGCTTCTAAAAGGCGGATACTGAAGAACTGAAGAAATTTAAAATAAAAAATAATGAATAAAAAAAGTTAAAATAAAAAAAATGGAAATAAAGAGAAGCCTAAAAAGGTGTCTGCAGAAGAAAACCAAAAATATGGATATGCAGAGAAGTTTAAAGTAAAATGTGGCGAGTGTTAAAGAAAGTCCAAATCCAAAATGAGTGAATGATAAAAAAAAATTACAAAGAAATAAATTAAGTTAACCCTTTGGGTACATTTGACGAGTGAGACTCGTCAACTGCTTCCTTGGGCGAAGTTACGGTGGATGAGTCTGACTCGTCATCTGAAGTTAAGAAGCAGGCGTTGATGTTTGCGGGGTTGGAATACGCGCGTTCGATACCGCTGAAGACCCACCATTTACACTTGGGGATGCGTGCATGTAAAATCAGTGGACCCCACTACCTCGCCCCGTGCTAAAGCAATCCTAAAGCCTCGGCTAACAGGTAGGGGTCTGGTGGAGACAAGTGGGGATCCATATAGACCGTGGTAGCCTAGTGGTTAGGATGTCGGACTTCCACCTGGAATCGCGTGTTCGATACCCGCTGAAGACTCACCACGTACACTTGGGGATGCGTGCATGTAAAATCAGTGGACCCCACTACCTCGAACGTGCGCAAGCAATCCTAAGGTATCGGCTAACAGGTATAAGTCTGGTAGAGAACAGTGGGGATCCATAAGGGAACCATAACCCTCCAATGACATTCTTCAAGTATAAGGTCCACACAATAAGAGGTAGGGGAGCTGGACTGGCGGGGTTGTTGTACACATAAAATTCGTGGACCCCACTACCCCCTCTATCTTGCCCCCGTATGCAGGGCATCCCTAAGGCCTAGTGCTAACAGGGAAGGAGGTCGGAGGAGAAAAGTGGGGATCCATGTAGCGACAGATTAAATCCGTCGGATGGGTAAAAATCTTCAAATAATTCAGTACTCAAAGGGTTAAAAACAAAAGTTATGAAGAAATTTAAATTCTAGACGGATGTCAAAAAGGATAAGCGATAAAGACATTTAGATGGTCCCCAAGAAAGACGATGAATAGGAAACTTTGACAAAACCTAGTCTTGATGCACGTGGAGGGAGTTGTGTTTTCTCTGTTCTGGGCTAGAGCCCGTTAGATACTCTTTCCTCCCACTTTTGAAAGTAAGGCAAGTACCCTTCGTCCACTCTGCCGGTCCTTCCCCTCCCACCCCTAACCGGTAAAGCGATATCTGCCGAATACCTCTTCTGGAGCGACCTGATTTCGTTCGCAGACCTTCCTTCCATCCGCTGACCTTTCTTTCCTCCAACATCCAAAATCAAGTTCAAGTAGAAGCCTGGAGGCCGCATGCTGGAACTAACCGCTTGACGAAACGAGTTTTCTTCTTCCCCGCTTCTTTTGACAGTTTCATATTTTCGCGAGCCCTTTTATTATTTTGTTTACTTTCTTCCACTTCTTCTTCCTCTTTCTTTCCTTTTTTTTCTTCTTTTTGTTCATTTATTCTGCAGCACGCGCAACCGGTCAGCCTCAAAACACGGAACTGGGAGACGTAATCAACGGCACTAAGGGGAGAGCCAGCACAACAGAGGGCTGCTCAGAGGCCTGCTGTGGTCCTCAACGAACGGAAGCACAGAGGGGTAAGTCTTGACCACTGACTGTGATTTGGGCTAACCCATTCGATGAGTGTGCTAGCTTTCGTGCGTTGTGCGAAAATACGCTGCGTTTCTTGGGATTACTAATTATTTGGTTTAATTCGAAAGACTATTTGGCAGCAGGTGAGCAAGGACTTTTTTTTACCAACAAGCTTATGCTTTTTATGGTATTTTTTCTTTATTTTTCTTTAAACCTTTGTATCATTTAAGTCAAATTTAAGCTGTTATAAATAATATATATACAGTAGGCGTCACAACCGAGGTGCGGAGGAGGCGGTCCGCCCCGGGTGACACTCTCTTTGGGGGTACTATTAGGCCATGCATTTATGCGTTGGAGCAAATGCCCGGGTAAAATGCCCGAGTCAATGTCCAAAATCCAAAAATGACCTGGCATTTATGCGTTTTTTTTTTTATAATAGAAATACTGATTATTTTTAAACATTCAAGCAAATTCTTATTAATAATTGAAAATACTTCAAACCTGATAAATATAATGTAAATTTTTGTAATTTATTTGTTGAAAGTAGTTATTAATATTGCCACCTGCAAATATCAAAATATAATGTAAATTTTTGTAATTTATTTGTTGGAAGTAGTTATTAATATTGCCACCTGCAGATATCAAAATATAATGTAAATTTTTCTAATTTATTTGTTGGGAGTAGTTATTAATTTTGCCACCTGAAGATATCAAAATATAATGTAGTTTTTTTGTAATTTATTTGTTGGGAGTAGTTATTAATATTGTCACCTGCAGATATATATTTTTTTTTCTTTTCTCTTATGTCTTGGTTTTGGGTAAAATGATTTTAGTTTGAGAAAAATTTGAGTTGATTTTTGATATTCCGTTACCTAACCCCGAACATATAATAGGTTGCATACCACTGCCACCTAATAATAATACATTTTTTTGAAAGCTTTGTATCATTTAACTCAAATTTAAGCTGTTATAAATAAATACATATACATATATACATACAATAGCGTCACGACCGTGGGGCGGAGGGAGGCGGTCTCCCTCGGGTGACACCCTTTCTGGGGGTGCTAGGGGTAGTGTTGGAAAATGGCCAAGCATTTGTAAGTTGGGGCAATTGCCCAACAGGCCGAGTCAATGCCCAAAATCCAAAATTTCCCTGGCATTTATGCGGTTTTTTTTTTAATAATAAAAATACCGATTATTTTTAAACAGTCAAGCAAATTCTTATTAATAATTGGAAACACTTCAAACCTGATAAATATAATGTAATTTTTGTAATTTATTCGTTAAATGTAGTTATTAATGGTGCCACCTGCAGATATAAAAATATAAAATGTTTCCTTTTTTTTTTTTTTTTTGCTGTTCTGGTTTTGGGTAAAATTATTTTAGTTTGAGAAACATTCGAGTTGATTTTTGATATTCCGATATAAATAGGCTAACAGCTAACCCTTAACATAGATTAAGTTGCATACCACTGCCACATAATAATAATAATAAAACACACTAACAAGTGAATTAAAATTGGTTATTTTTTTCCTTGGCTTCATTCTCATGGTTACTGCTGCGCTACGAGAAAGTGTCTTTGACATTCAGATCTGTCCATGCCCAATTCATGAAACTCTAGAATTTCATTTTCATTTGCAACAGCGTTTTCTTGCTTTTTGAGCCATCGCGAAAATTACATTGCAAGCGTCAAAAGTATCTTTTTAAGGGAAGTTTCTAGAGCAATTGACAATATGCCATTTGTTGTTAGTGGGAATTTACACCGTTGTAAATCAGAGGTTTTGGAAAAATTTCACATATTCCCAAGTCTATATACCAGTAATACACCTCTGCTAATTTTCGAGAAAATATAAGATGAGATTTTGGTTCTATGTTGAATTGACAAAGAATAACCCCTATATTTTAAGATCAATACTAATAAAGATGCAGCATTTTATAAGCCCTAAATACTTTTATCAATGAAATGTATATTGTAAAATAACTAATGTTATTTATAGGCTGTAATACTCATAAAGAATATCAAAATGTAAAACGAAATATATTTTTATAAATGCCCAGATAATGGGTGCTTAAAAATGCTTCGGGGAAATGCCCACATAAATGCCCGTTTATAAATGTCCTACCAAGTGGGCATTTTCCCGGCCCACATCACTAGTTAGGGGGGACACCAAAAATGAGATAAAGAACTTTTGAAAAGACTTGTACTTGAATTATATAATTTTACTTATATTTCAACGCATCGTAGCTGAAAATAAATGTAGTTTTCTGAAAAGTTGCACCAAATAAATAAAAAGTAATATCTAAAGATTTTTTTTTTTTTAACGCAGCATTTTTTGGGGGGAGAGGGAAGGGGTGACACCACAAATTACCGGTCCATGCTAGGAATGCCACTGACGTATATATTTAGATTTTAAAATAAATTACCATAAAACTCAATTTCTCTTCCACGTTTAAAAAAAAAAAAAAAACATATTATTTAAGTCATATCTAAGCTGTTAAATGTAATTTTTCTCTTAAGTCTTTAATCAATATTAAAACTACTTTCTCTCTTCCACTTTTTTTATAAATATTTTTATGAATGATTTCAGCTATTTTCAACTATTTAGCAACTTAAACATTTTATGAAAAGACAAAATCTATTTTTATTTTTAGAACGCGTACAGAGGTTACTTATATTTTACGCTTCTATCAAGAGTACATGCATGATAGAAGAGTAAAATCAGCTTTCTTACAAGCCCATAATCTACTTACTTCCCATTTAAAATCATTTAAAGTGCAAAATAAATGGTCAAATTATTATTACAACCACTAAATATTATAAATGTAATTTTCAATTTTGAAAAATTGAAATACTTTAAATAATTTGTGATTTATCGCAAAGAAAATATTTCAGTAATCTTCGCTAGATAGAAATATATTTTTAAACAAAAATTCAGAATGAAATAATTCTAAGTCAAATATAATTTCTAGAGGATTATTATTTCTTTTGCTTGATATTGAACAAACCACATAGTTTCCATTTTGCAACGGAACCTTTAAAAACCGTTCTCAGAGAATGAATTAGGCCACAGGAACAATACAGTAAATGGCAGATTTAATATTTAGAACCTTTTTAAAAAACTGTGTCGCTTTAAATTTTCAAACCATAAATTTTCATTCGCTAAAGCGCTGCTATGATAAATCTTACAATGTTCCATTCAAAAAATTTAGTTTTGAATTTATTCATTACTTCTCAGAAAATGGCTAAAACCACTTCAAACTTGCTTATGTCTGATGAAGATTTTATGTAGGGGTGGATACAGGATTTTTTAGGGGGAGCTTTCTTTGTAATTTCACCTATGTCACCACCAGAAACTATTATGGGGGAGGGGGGGGGGAGATGCGTGCCATTTCTTCCTTCACATTCAAATATGACTGAAGTGATGACTTTTCATTTCCAATAGTTTCTGTATCTTTCAACTATTGGGATTTTTTTTTCATCAATTAGGGAAATTTCTTCTATTGCCATGCATGCGCTTACGAAGGTTGGTGCAATATATTAAATTTTTATTGAAATTGAATTAACTATGACGTGATTAATTCAAAATTCAACAAAAATTGAACTTGAATTAATCACGTCATGATGACCTTTAAGCCTACCATTGAGTTTTTAAAATTAAAGATAACAAATTATTTAAAAATTTGTAGGAATAATAATCCCTTTATGGATTTGCGTTGTTTAGAAAGTGTTTTACAAATTTAATTCAACTTTGAAAAAAAGGAACTTCAATTAATCAAGTCATAATGACCTTCAGGAATATCCTATTGACTAGTTTCTAAAATTAAAAGTAACAAATTATTTAAAATGTGTACGAATAATTATCCTGTTATGGATTGCGTTGCTCAGAAAGTGCTTTACAAACTTAACTCAAAATTTAAAAAAAGATTGAACTTCAATTAATCACGTCGTGATGATTTTCAAGAATATCCTATTGACTAGTTTCTAAAATTAAAAGTAACAAATTATTTAAAATGTGTACGAATAATTATCCTGTTACGGATTGCGTTGCTCATACAGTGTTTTACAAACTTTTCTTCCACATGGTTGGTGAACGATGGAGAATCTTTGCAAAGTTACGTATTTAGAAGATTTAACTATGCGGTGTTTCTTCACTCTTACATCCATAAATTTAAAATTTAATAACTCGGAAAATAATGCAACATCATGGAATCCGTTACATTCGCAGTTCTTTGTTACGCGTTGATTTTATGTTTTTACCAAACTCTGGACAGAGACATAAAGAGAGTAAGATTAGCATCACGTGAATTATTTTAAAATTAAAATCACGTTATCTCCTTGAATTGATAACTGTTTCCTTTCTTTGATATCCCAAAAATAGTTCCAATAGGTTATGATAGTTTGAATGCCATGATTTGGGTTAGGTTTTAGCTGTAAGATATTAATGTCATTCAGCATAAAAAAATTTAGCAAACATTTGGAAAATATTTTTTTTCTCTCAACTCTTTTTTATTACTTTTGATATGATGTATATACTATATGGAATAATTTAAAATGAAGTTACATTTTTAATAAAAAGGGCAACCGATCAAAGGCCATTTTGGATTTTTATCTTTTTATCTTTTTTTTTTTGGGTGAATTGTTTATGGGAGTTGTATTTTTATTATTTTTATGCGTTTTTAAAAAACTTTTATTCATTACTAAATTCATAGTAAGTAATTTTGAGTCTTTGCTAGGATTTATATTTTTCTCCTGGGTCTTTTAGCTGTGGGTTTTTATTTTTTTCTTTCTGCCCTTATATTAATATTTTTACGTACCTATATTTATATTCATGTAAACAAAAGTATAGAATACAATAAGGTATATATTTATATATGAAATATTTTGCCTCTTTCCTCCAGGTTTTTTCTCTTATTTGTTGCTTCGGGGTAATAAATTTATTTTTTTTTATAAAATAAAAAATTAAATTATTATTGATAGTACATTTCATTTACTACATTCATCAGTCTTTCCAAGTGTTTTAAAAATTCTACTATATTCTCCTTTCATTACTTCCTAGAAAGGCATTGTATGATTTCTTTACCTTTGTAAATTACCACTAAGTTGTAGGAATATAGTGAAATTGAGAAGAAAATTCTCACAAAACAAATGAACTGCCTTTTCGACAAACTTCTTGAAAAGCGGAAAGAAATAAACTGAGAGGTCTCATTATTGCAAGTTTTATTATAAAAACTCTCATCGAAAGGAATGGGGTAAAATAGAAACAAGAAACATTTAAATTATTAGTCGAAAATTTTTAGTCCCCTTTAAGAAGACAGAACCATGGCAAAAAGCGAAGACACAGTTAAATGTATATTTCTTATAGAAACCCTGATACTAGTAAATTATAGAATCCACAAGGAAATTGATCTTTTTTAAACTCAACTTTTAAGAATAAAGATTGAAAAACAATAACAATAATATTCATGATTATTAACTGAACAAAAACACTCAGTCCAATTAATATTAAATATAATCAAACTAAAAACGCAGACATTCTCTTTAACATGTTTAGAGTGTGTTGGCGAAAGACCAAACTTGACGCAATCTGGTGCCAATCAGTACATTGTGGTCGAAACAAAAAAATAAAAAGATTTAAGATTATTCATTTTACATTTTTATACCTCAACTTTTTGAGCTTTGATTTATTAATCGATACGTTTTGTGCATTTATTTACCGCTATAACTATTGTATTCTTCTATACACACATTGCACTCCTCGTTGTCAAAAGCAAAAAAAAAAGGGTAAACCAAAGTTAAAACTTTTTTTTCCAAATCATAATTGGAAAGATTTTCCGCTATGCTGAATATTGATTTTCATAAACGAAATATCTAAAATTATGATCCCCCCCCCCCCCCGAAAAAGAAAATACTTGAGAACGATTGATAAATTTATCGTTCCATGATAAAAATTTCCAGAAGCAAATTTAAAAACTATATTATAGCAATAATTACTAGCGAGTTTAAGATTAATAACACTGGGTCGCCTACTGAGTATGTGGGAGTTAAATTTCCCCAGATTTCCCCCTAACCATTCTTATGGTCTCCGTCGACTTTTTTGTTTACCTCCTTTGGAGAGAGTTTTGAGAGCAATTCCGGTTAATCAATTACAACTTGTCTCATTTTTATTAAACTAATTAATCTATTTTTGTATATCCATAAAATCTTCAAATTTTAACAGTTCTCATATAGCCTCATTTATTCTCATAACAAAGCATTTTTTAAAATTGAACTGATAAGTTCGTTGCCAGAATTTCAGTAAATTAATTCTACACACAAACCTAACCAGTCCTACAGTCTCATCGACTTTTTTGTATTCCTGCTTTGGAGGGAGTTTTGAAAGCAATTCTGGTCAATCAAGTACAACTTGTCTCTCCCCTCCATCACCTTCACACCCACCATCGAGTCCACTGATTAAAGAAAGCATCGACTGTAAACAGAGACAATTTGCTCGCTTCTTGCTAGATGGACACTACATTGGTAAGTGGTCTTTCAGACTTAGATTATGAGGTTTGGCTTTAAAGGCTCAATATGTATAGGCTTGAGCAAAGGAGAGTTAGAGGGGACATGAGTCAGTTGTTTAAATTCATTAAAATGGAGAAATGTTGATGGGTTACAGATATGTGCTGAAGGTTGAACCAGAAGTCATTGTGTTAAGCTTTTCGAATTTCAGGCTAATCTTGAAATTAGGAAAATTTACTACTTCAATAGGATTGTAGGCAGTTGGAATAGTTTACCGGAAGCGACTGTTAACTTGCAGTGGGGTAAAAACTTTTAAGAAAGCTCTTGATGTTAATTGGGGACGGTTAAATTGACTAGATCCAGCCTAGCTGGGCCATGTGCCTGTTGCTGATCGTAATTTTTTTATTTGTATTAAGTGTGGTGTGCTTTTTAACATACTTTAGAGTCAGGTATTTAGATAAAGGCGAACTGTTCTCATCTGTTTATATTTTCATGCGAAGAATATATTTTTGTGTCGTATTCAAATTTTTGAGAAAGTGTTGATTCTCAGAAATATTGAATTGGTCAGATTTAGGGCACGGCTTAGTAATGGGTGTTGGGTCCTTTATTTGATGTTGGTAATTGGACAATGGATATATATTATAAAAGTATTTTTGCATATATACACACATACGAACCGATATAAGTTTTAATTTTTCAGTTCCATATTTTCAGATAGTTGAAACTAACTGTGTTTATGCTATCCTGTAATTGATATGCTACGTCAGTGTGGTCCAACCCGCGGACCACTGGCCACATGCGGCCCACCCACTCGTTTTTGTTCGCCCTTACCTTCTTACTGGGAAAATTTTAATCTAACAGTTGGAAACATCGTTTACACTCCTCATTATTTTAAGTTTTTAAGTAACGGCAATATTGAAGCTTCACTATTTGCTATTTATCTGTACATATGTGTGCGAAAGTGCCTTTTTTGCGCTCAAACAAATTAAACCAAAAACTAGAAATCAAACTGAAAGTGCTTCACTCCAATCGTGCCTCAGACTTTGCTTTTGCTGTCAAAAGTTCTCATTTTATATTATAATAAACAAAACCTAATTATTTTCCATATCCTAGATGTCTTTATTATATAGTTATCTGTTTGAGTACATTTAATTTATATACTACTAGTGGTACCCGCACGGCGCTGCTCGTGCTGATTTTAACCGTGCCTAAAAAACGTAAGCACAATTTCATTAGTGTGTATCGCCAATGACTAATTAAAAAAGTCAAATTGTAGCGTGTCATATTCGTCACGTTATTTGAAATCTAGTATAAACCATACGTATTCCCTTTCTGGCGATATCTATTTAAATGCAATTGCTAAATCAAAGAAATCGTTAAATCGGGGATACAATCCTTTTATCAAGTTCAATCTCGAATTTAAAACCTATTGCTAATTTGAGAAAAACGTTAAGTCGAAGGTATGCTTTATTATTGTTTTTTCCGTTGATAACTAAACTGATGTCTCTGTATTTTGAAAAATAAGTTTTATATTGAAATTAAGCTAACACTATTCACCCGGAGTTGAGGAAACTGCTAATTATTATTTTTGGTTCAAGGTAAGCCTTAAGAAATCGCACTAGAAAGCTTATTACTGGCGTTCTTATTGACTTAGAAACTTAGAACGAATATCATTTTGAGCAGAAAAACTAGCGCTTTCGATCGATATATTACATTAATATGTGCAAGGTTCTTTTCACCCCTATATTGGGGAATTTATGTGGACAATTGCGTAAAATTAGAATAAAAAGAGAACTACCTGTAGGATTTTTTTTTCAGAAACCTTCGCAGGAGGAGTGTACTCAACAACTACCCAAAGTTTCATGGAGATCGGATGAATGGTGTTGTAATGCATAAATGACAGACACACATACATTCATTTTTTTATAGATAGATTAAAACTTTTTAGAGAAATTATATTATCAAATTGCACCACAAATTTCTGCGAAGAATAAATAAATCTCAGAAGTATGACCCGAATAAAATAACGTTTTCGGAAAAATTTTTGAAAACACGCAGGGAAACAATATTTTTAGAACTCTAAAAATGTTGTTGTTGCGCTGCTACTAACAGTTTTAAAAAAATGCTAAAAATATTTCGTAGTATGAATAGACGTTCTATTTTTTATCTTTTTCTTTTCCATTGTGCAACGCAATTTAAGTAAAGCGACCATGACGAAGGAGAGTAGAGAAACAAGCATTCACCAAGAAATTCCCGCTCTTTTTTCCCATTCCAGATAGGATGGGAATGAAAGTCTAATTTTTCGTCATCGGTCACGGTTGAATATTTTGTTTACATCATTTTTTGCAAATCCAGATGGCGTTGATAGCACGGCATCTACGGAAGTATGCTGTCTTGTGATTTCGTCGAGTTTTCTTTGTATTTTGAACGTAAAATCAACATTTATTTGAAATAGAATATATTTTTTAAAATATTAGTAGACTATTTAAACAAGAAATGTATAAAACCCTTGCAAAGTTAATTTGTTTTAAAGGTAGTCTCATAGAAATTTTTACTACCAGTCAAAAAATAAACGAAATGATAAAATATACACAGATAAAACCTGCTGTGTCATAGTAATAATTTTTTACTCTTTTATGTGCATAAGATGGTACCGCTAATCATGTACAAAAGAAGTTGCTATTTCCAAAAGTTATCCTTCCTGCTATTTATTACGACCCTAATATGAGGGTTATGATATTTTAGTGTTATCTGAAACCGGATGCATGACATTACATCAATGAACTAAAAGGCAATAACGTTATTAACTATTTGAAAATATTATTTTAATTTTGTATTCTCGTTGTATTTTTTAAAGTAATTATTAAAAGGGTACTATATTAATAAATTCTGTTGATTTACAAAAATCATAATAAATACACAATCTATTTATTAATCACAAATATTTATAAATCAATTATTTTTGTGATCATTTTAAGCCGTCGTCATATGTGATACATGAATAAAAGATGTCGCTGAGAAAAAAAAAAGATTTTAGAGCTTTTTTAAACAAAGATATCGGTATTTGAAATAGGATCCTCATATGACGGTCAGCGTGACGAGAAATATACCTAAACCAAAATATCGCTTTTTGAAGTAGGATCCTCATATAAGGGTATGGGTGACGAGAAATGCAGCTAAACCAAAATATACCTTTTTGAAGAAGGATCCTCATATAAGGATATGGGTGACGAGAAATATACCTAAACCAAAATGCCGCTTTTTGAAGTAGAATCCTCATATGAGGGTCAAAGTGACGAGAAATATACCTAAACCAAACTATCGCTATTCGAAGTAGGATCCTCATATGAGGGTCAGGGTGACGAGAAATATACCTAAATAAAAATATCGCTATATTAAGTAGGATCATCATACGAGGTTCAGGGTGAGGGTTACTACAAAAATAAGTTTTTAATAACCGTGATAAATTTCTGTACTTCCAACATTAATTCTATATGATGAGAAATGAATTTTAATTGAATGCCTTTAAAGCACTAAAACTCATAACGGATTGTTTCAAAAAGTGCAGCGTGGGAGATTTCCCGCTCACCTTGAAGATACAATACATTATTTTTCATTTCCGATCGTATCAAGGTATGAAGTATCATCTAACGGCTCATTAATTTTATTAGCATTTTTAAGCATCTCACAAAAGCGAGTTGAGCTTCATGCATAAGTTAATGTGATGAACACAGAAGAATAATACCTTTTGTGGTTTGAAGGTTTGAATAGAGAGAATGTCCAGTTGTGACATAAAGCATAAAACAAGAATATATTATCATTATTAGTATTTTTTGAACATTTCTGTCAGAATATCATTGCATTTCTATTCGCTACAAGTAGCAAAGCTGTTTTAAAAGGTTACACAGAACGTTAAGAACGTGGTTAGAATTTGAAATAGCTTTTTTTTTTTTTTTTTTCACGCAGTTGTATCTTTTTGGATTAAAAACTGCTCACCTTGGAAAAATGCTTATTCAAAAAGGGAATGTATTTAATGGTAGATTTAATTCTGATTGCATTGAGCATGTCTCAATTAAAGCTAGCCTCTTTGTAGGTACAATTTTTGCATATTAATGGTGAATTGTTATAATTTGTTGATCGGATAAAAACGAATAATTGAAGGAGGTCTTTTTATGAAACACTCTCAACCTTCACGGTTGAAGAAGAAACTTGGTTATTTTAAAACTGTTATATTATTTATTTTAACGTAAAACTAATTTAAAGAGAACGAAAACGAACATACCAAGAGGCTAACGTATATAGCCCTTTCAAATTTGATTTACATGCGAGATAGCTGCATAAAATATTTACTATCAGACAGTTAAAATATATATATATATATATATATATATATATTGAGTAAAATATATAATTTCTTTCTTTCTTCCATATTATGTTGTTAGTTATACATATGTTAAACTAAGAAAATCAATACATTTTAAATCTTCTAATTTTTTGAGGTAACCCTACTTTTTTGAAGAAGTGCCTTTTACATTGCATACTTCAAAAGGGATTGGTAATTCGCTGTTTGTTAGTTAAGCTCCAACATTGTAAGATATAAGGAATTTTTAATGTGTATAGAATTATCTTTTAAAAGTATTACTTTTATGATTTTTTTTTGCAATAGTAGTATAATGTTAACGAAAAACAAAATTTTGCTTGAAATAATCGTGATCAAAAACATCAATATTTTCTTACATTTAAGTAACCTTAACATTAGTAAATATGTATTAGGCGATATGTTTATACATTTAATTTAAAAAGGGCATAAAGCATAAATTATCATTTCTTATTGGTAATTTATGCTTGGTTAACATACGTGAACTGTTTCTTTATTATTTGTTTATTTATTTATTGTTTATTAGCATTAACTAGAGTTAAAGGATTGTATAGAATGTATTGTACTACGTAATACCCTCATCGGGGCATTTTATTTGGGTTTTTTCTATGTAAATATGAGACACGCTGCCTCCCCCCCCTCCCCAGTTTTCCAGTCATTTAATTTATAAACTTGTGACCTAATAAGCAATTTTATGCATCGTAACTTTTGATTTCCATCTTGTTCAGTAAGCTAAATCACCCAGTTTGAGAATGGCGGTTTCATCCTTTAAAAATTTTAGGATATAATATTTAAGAAATTTTAAGAACATACACTATGCATTTTAGACCAAAATGACCACGAAATTCAGTTTCATTTATTCGCAGTATCTAAAACGGAATTAGAGATGTCATAATTCATTAGCTGATTATGGTCATTGGATGAGAAATTTCGGACATAAGCTTTAAAAGTACATATTAGCTGCTGCGGAACTTCCAAATATAACGTCTTACAACACCGAATTGTATCCGATTTGGGCACGAAATCTTTTTTTTTTTTTTTTTTTTGCAACACCTTGACATCCGTGACCGCCAATTCCGGAGGAACTTTTCAATGAGGTCATGAACTCGTTAAATAGAAGAGGAGGGGGTAAAGAAGAAAGAGTAAAAGAATTCTACTGGGAGGCACTCGTCTTCCGTATTTGCTCAAGTGACGCAATCGTCACACCCGGGGTGTTCGACGAGCGATCTAGGATGTGGAACGCAGAGAAATCGTCTGCAGTGATGACCGAGTTATATGCTATCGATTGGACACGACCGTGGACCTGCGTACGCTTCGAAATTGGATGGAACATTTTGCCCTAAAGGTGCAATTATGCTGATCAGCCTTTCCATCAGTGTGTGCTGGTACAAATCTATGCATCGGATTCCTCGCGGAGGAGGAAAATTGTTTTGCACAGATAATAATTGTTGGGGGCACGATGTACCAATTACTTACACTGACTGACCAAGAGAGACTCATAGAATTATCGAAATTGAAAGTAATATTTTGCATAAAGTGCACTGATCAGCCGTTCCGTCAGCACTTGTGCAGGGTATTAACCCTTTGAGCACTGAATCATTTTAAGATGGCCCATGGGACGGATTTAATTTGTAGCTATATGGATCCCTACTTTTCTCCTCCTACCTCCTTCCCTGTTACCACCACTGATCTGTAAACTAAGTCTATAGCTCAATGGTTAGCCCTAGGCTTTAGTGATGCCCTTTCCCGGGCGCGAGGAAGTGGGGGTAGTGGGGTCACGGATTTTACATGCACGTATATCCGAATTTTCACCGTGGGTCTTCAGCGGGTCGCGTACTGAACACCCGACCTTCCGGTTGGCAGTCCGAAATCCTAACCACTAGGCTACCGGCCCCGGGGTGTTGCCGTAAACGTCAGCGCCTGCTTCTTAAATTCAGATGACCGAATCAGACTCGTCCACTGTCACTTCCCCAAGTAAGCAGATGACGGGTCTCCGTCGTCAAATGTACCCAAAGGGTTAAGAAAGTTGTTTTTGCACAGAGGAAGTTTGTTGGAGACACGACTTACCAGTTAATTCTGAGTTCTCGAATTGGATGTAACTTTTTGCATAAAATAGTTATAGAAATCAGCCTTTTCATCAGTACAATGAGTGATCGAGTACTAAATCTGCGCTTTGTACCAGACGAAAATGCATTACACAGAAGAGGTTTGTTAGGGGCACGACGTAGCAGTTACTTCCTCTGATATTCTAAAAGGGACTCTAAATAATGATCAAAATTAGATCTAACACTTTGCTTTAAGGTATAATTATAGAGATCACCCGTTCTGTCAGCACAGTGTGTACTGGTGTACTAAATCTGCACATGGAATTTGTACCGAGCATTAAGAAATCTTCGTGAAGGAGGAAAACTGCTTTGCATTGAGGAGGGTTGTTGGGGTCACGACGCACCAGTTACTTCATTTTCCTTAGAGGAATTGGACATAACATTTCGCACAAGGTAATTATACAAATCAGCCCTGCCATCTTCCATTTTATTGTTCTATTGCATACATTATACACATCCGGTGTTGACAACAGTCATAAATGACATTTGCTTCAAAAATCCCATTTACATTTTTAAATTACAATGCAACATAATAACTCATAAATGGTGATTTATTGCTTTGCGCTTCCCATTAAATTAGCTCAGCAATTAGAGCCTTCACAGCAAGGTCTTGAAACCTTCGAAAGAATTCCGGTTTTTCCGCTGTATCAGATTTCACCGATAATAACTTAAAAGTCGCCTATCGCATCAATCTGAAAAGTAACATTCGTCCTCTAAATAGTTTCTGAGTGTGAGCGAGTACGAAGTTAATCGTTGCAAAAAAAAAAAAAAAAAAGAACAGCACATAGAAACTAATTAATATGGACATTTTTGCATAAATGTGCATGTGCCCAAGCTTAAATAGTACACAGTCAATGGGTTATCGCCCTTAGGTCAAGGCCAAAACCAGGCTAGTTCTTTACCTACCTCGAAAGTGCTATTAACCAGTTGTATGGTTTTAGCACGAATCCAAGGTCAGCGTTGACGTCAGATTTAGAAGACGAATCATCAGACTGGTAGATATTCTTATGCTATCAAGGCAGGCAAGGTTCAGTCCATACATTCTTCGGCGAAAGTTGCCCGGCTAATAAGAGAGTTCGGTGATTAAATTATAGAGGGAAAAACTGAATGTGCATGTTTCTTTTGCAACAATCTTCAATTTAGACGTTGTTTCCAGTCTACAATGATGGTTGGTGCTGGTGGTGTCACAGCTATGAGTGGCGTCGTCTTTCGCTTCTGCTTTGTTAGAGGAAACGTCTCTATTTCGAGAGTTCTATTTCAAGAAAAAGGCGGAACTTGTTTCGCAAATACTTTTGAGTTGCTTTCAAAATAATAATAATAATAATTTTAAACAAATAATAATAATTAAATAACTAAAAAATAACAATGTGGATCTTCTGGTTGGATATATGCACCATTTAAACTACCGTGAAATATTAAAAATAAAATTGCAGCTATTGAAATCATAATCTAGTGACCAATGTAAGAAAGGTTCGAGAAGTGTTTAGTAGGAAGAAAAGCTAGCTTTGTTTTAGTGTCAAGTAAGTAAAATAATTAAAAATTTGTGTTTCATACACTATAAAAAATCCTAGTTCAACCTTCCACCAAAAAAAAGGCAAAAATTAGCTGCAGCCAGCCATTTGGTACTAAAGTTGAACCATTATAATGGTTTCTAGTTTCACATTTATAGTGAAACTACACCATTATGGTTCAGCTTAGTACCAAATGTTGGTTGTAGTTAAATTTCACCATTTTTTTCATTTTTTTGGCGAAAGATAAAACTATAATTTTTTACAGTGTAGTGATAGTATGTAAACTAGAGATGAGCCGGGCTCAGCCAGAGGCCGGGCCCAACACGGGCTCGAGCTGTACTTTTCAAGTTACTCTCGGGCTCGGCCTCATAGTAAAATATTCATAAATCAACCTATAGTCCGGACTAACGGTTTTTTGCTAGTCTATGGAAAATGCTAGTCCACTTTCATTTTCAATTTGCTCCTCCAGACTAGAGATTCATCTTATTATTAGTTCTCCTAACTGCAAGAGTTGCACTGATTATATTAAGGTTTTGAATTCAGCTGCGAACCAAAAACTTCCCGAAAATGCTGAAAAACCGAAGATTTTCCTACATCATTTTTCATGCATTTTAGCTCCCAAGAACTTATTTTCAACTGGAGCATTTCATGATAGTTTAAAAATATATACATTCTTTATTTTGAATTAAAAGAAAAATCATTAGAATCAATTATGATGGCAAAAAAATAAAAGCCTACATTTAATCGATGTAGCACCACATGTATTCACAGCACTTTATAAAATCCTTTCGGGCTCGGGCGGGCTCGGGCTTTGACACAGAAGAGGCTCGGACTTCAAATCTTCGGGCTCAGCCCTTCGAAAGTGAGCCCGAACTCATCTATAATGTAAACTATGTTATTTTTTTTAAAGATATTACGTATAGAGTTAGCTTGCGGATGGTAACTTCGAAAGAAACCAAAACATTTTTATTGGTGCCTCGCAAAACTCCAGCGTTACATTAAAAAATATATAAATAAAAAATGACGCATGCGTAGTTGTAGTCTAGATATTTGTGACGAACAGCAGAATGTTAAAATTGCTCAAAAAAAGTGAAGTGAATTACTGGACAGTTTTTTTTTTGGAAGGGATGGATCACTAGCTTGAAAAGCATTTCGTTCTGGTAGTGGAGTGTGAAGCTTTAGGATGTTTTTATTCCTTTTTAAATTTCAGTGTTTTAATAAAAGATGTTTATTTTTTAAGATGTTTATTTTGTGTGACGTAGTTTGCATTCTTCTTCAAGAATTAAGCCTAATGTATGTTATCCATCACGAAAAATAGCGATGATAATCTAATATTAATTTTGACAAAATGATTTTTTTGTTGGAATCATGTAAATGAACTTTGGGTATATTATTTCTAATAAAAACATTGTGAATATTAATAATATTACTTGTTTTTAGCACAAAATTGACTCTTCTTATCTTCCGCCAACAATGTGAAGTTGATTCTATGATAGACAATTTTTTTTATTATTATTTATTTATTTAGTTACATCCATTCTTCTTGTTATAGAAAAGTGAATACGTTTCTCAAAATTTATTTTACTTGTGTTCTCGTGAATAAAATAATTTAAATAGTTTTATTGGTGAAATAGATAAGTGAAAAATAATTAAAAACCGCTGTGGAATGAAGATGATTCAGAATGCCCTGAAGGAAAAGATAAAAATTTCCGGAGATATAACTTTATTTTCGAGACTAAGGCTTACAGATAAATTTAAAGGAGAGCGTTCCTAAATGATGTTACACGTTTCTTCTTCGAACACAAGTTTCACGAATGACAAAAATTTCCGGAGATATAACTTTATTTTCGAGACTAAGGCTTACAGATAAATTTAAAGGAGAGCGTTCCTAAATGATGTTACACGTTTCTTCTTCGAACACAAGTTTCACGAATGACAAAAATTGAAATTTCACGAAAACCGCATAACCGCACAAAAGAGGTTGAAATAAATTTGAAAAAGCACGGCTCATCTTGGTCTACAATCTCAATGTCATTAATTGTCGAAAAGCAAAAAAAAAAAAAAAAAAGAAGAAGAAGAAGAAAAAAATTCCAAAACAACACCAACCATATTTAGTAAATTCCTTTTTATGCAAAGATAGCTAAATTTGAAATTTAAACGCGGTTAATACGAGCACTCGGATTTAATGAACAAATTGTCTCAGTCTCTTTATTCTCGTTATAATGAGATGGAGTGTAAAAGTAAATGTCAAAAAACACTACAAATTGTCACTTCAGTATTCAAACAACTATTGTAATGGTTCCCAACCATTTTCTCCTTGCGAACCCCTTCTAAAATCGAAGCAAAGTGACGAATTCCATTCAGTACTCGTTAGTAACGGGTAAAAAAAAATAGAAAGTTTGCTAGCACATTTATTTTCAACTTGCACAACAACTCATAACAAGAAATGAAAACACAATTGTAAAACATCAGAACTCTAACAAAAACTAAAATAATAGCTACAAGAAATGAATATATTTTTTAGACTATTACTTCTTTTTCTTAACTTGTTTTTTTTTTTTAATTTAGTGATACATGTTAATTCGAAAAAGATATTTTTAATAATTATTTCCCTGATCGTGTGAAAAAGTTAAGGATAGTATGAGAAATATAAGTGAAATATTTTGAATCAATCAATAAATATCTTTCGGTTCCACTTTTGGATTGAAACATACAAAACTCGCAAAAATTATGATAATTTACAGAAATATTAAAGTTTACATGTTTTCAAATGTCTCATTGCGAAAAGTTTGAATGAATCACTTCATTATCCAAATTTTGAAAATTAGGCAATGCAACTACAAAAAACATAATTCTGTACTTGATTCACACCATTCCCGATCTTTTCTTTCTTTTTCGTAATCCTGAAGCGTGCAGTAGTTCAGTTGTTAGCTTGATTATTTTTATTGCTTTTCATTCATGCTTTAATTTACGAAATTAAGTTTACCTTTTCTTTCATACAAACATCATTGTTTTCCTTTTAATTAAATATATTTCTGAAATTTTCAGTATGAACCACTAATTATAAAAATGCCTACTTTCAGTTTCTGTGCTTTGAATGAATAACTTTTTTTATTTTTTTAATCTTTTGAAAGAGAAATCAACAGAGCGTAGCTGCGTATCTTTTCAGAGTAAATATTACCCAACTGTGTCCTATAATGAGCTTCAACTATTCTATTTTCTGAGATATCACCTTATTTTACTTAAGGAATTCCTGTTGCTTTCATGAGGTGTAAATTGCTCATTTGTCACTCCTTTTCGCGCTTCGTTTCACGCAAGGGAAGTCAGAAATTATTTTTGAAGTCACACTCTACTGCTCGATACAGAGTTGCGATCTAATTTCTCCAAAAAAGAGCAAATTGTGAAAAACGGGCGTCAATAATGTTAAGTTTCCGATTTGTTGGAAAAGGTGGATTTAACTCTTACTGGCCAGAAATACACACAATGCCATGAAATGTGTGAATTCCAGAAACGAACCCCTTGAAAAGTACCGAAAAGAAAGAAAAGGGGCACACCTCACCGTTTGGCGATCGTTTAGAATTGCCAACGGTTACTTGATGATGTGAACATTGGCGACTTTATCGCTCAGTATTGCCGTGTGGCGTAGAACTATCAATTTACCAAAAAAAAAAAAATAAGGAAAAAGAGATGCAAAAAAAAAAGTGAGATGAATACATTTTTCTTTTTTAAATAAGAAGAGATTATATTTATTCTCATTCACATGTTAAACTGAATAAAGTGTACGTATCAGAATTGAATGTATATTTAACATTTTGCTGTCTGGTACAAATTGTACACAATTGCCTTCTGTGAGAAGCAAAATAATAACTTTTCGCTTCGCTGCTTTCAAATTCAGTAATAATAAATACGCTTATATAAAATATTTTTTTTTATTTTTAGATATATAATTATAAATTTTTTTCGGAAAATAGTCAGTTGCAGATGTTTTAAAGGCGAAACTAACAATAATTATTGAAATAACTTGCCTAGAAAGTACATGCAAATGCAATTATAACTCATTCCAATAGATGGCGCTAAAGAAAATGTAGTATTTTGTAGTATTTTTTCAGACGAAGTTGTAGTATTTTTCCGTTTCAAAATCTGGCAACCCTGCATCAGTATTACATTTCTATCTACCGTTTATTTTTCATTCATGCATCCCATTTAGTCTGGCGTTGGATAATTTCCGCGTGTCTCATCGTTGCATCGTAAATATTAATTCAGAGTTGGGTGTTTGATTTTATCACTTGAAATTTAATTCTTGTTTAATTTTCTCTCGCTCCCTACGTTCTTCTACTCTCTTTCTGTTTTTAATAAAATAAAATTAATTAAATTTTTGTCCCATTATTCCTTCCTGTAGCTGATTTTTCCTTTCACCTCTCTGCTTTCATGAAAGCTCTAACGATGCAGAGATAGCTTCATAAAGCTTTATCGTAAAAGCTTCCTTATCACATGACGCCGATACTAGCCATTCATTGAAAATACAAACCGAGTATTTAACCAAATAAAAGAGTAAGTAGCTTCCCCCTCCCGTTTCTCCAACTGGATCAGTTTTAATTGAATCACTCATTTTGGTCAATGACACCCATTCACAACCTTGATACTTTCATCAGCTCCGTCACGCACTTTTTCCTCCTGGGGGTACATAGAAAGAACACATACACGAAAAAGAAAAGGAAAAAAAAAAAGAAAAATGAAAAAAGAAAGAAAGAAGAAGACCCTCCGGATATCTCAAACTGTGCTCAATTTGACCTCGACTCAAAACCGGTAAAAACCCCTTTGTTGAAGCAGACGAATTTCGAGAATTTTTATGTCCTGATGGCGAACGTTTTAAAAGTTCAGGGGAATGACAGATAGATCCGTTTAAAATTCATCGTGTTTAAGAGCTGACCACGAATGGAATAACAATCATAGAGTTAAAAAATGTTGGAGATCAACGGTACAAATATTTCATGTCTAAAAATGTGCAAAATACAATAACCTACTCGATTTTTTTTTGAAAAACGTGTTTGCGAATACTAAATACCTTTAACTTGAAACCACACGGAAAGGATACTAAAACTAATTGAGAAGCATCTATACCACAAGATTCATTTGAGGACTTCAAACTATTTTATTAACGGCTACTCTTTTTCAGCCTATTTTCGCGTAAAAGAAAAAATAAAATTACATGATAAAGTATGAAAGAAGGCTTAAAATGTATCGTAAAAATATCGTTAAATATAAAGTCAAAAGCAAGTGTAGTATTTAAACATTGAAAAATACAAAAAATTGAAAGAAGGGTTTTGATATGGGTTCTAATTCACTAATAAATATCCGAACACAGCGGTCAGCGCTATTATAAACCAAAAAATAAGAAGCGAAAAAATAAAACTGCTAGAAATGATTGATAATTCAACTGCGATAAATTTGAAATTGTAAATAATGTAAATACAAGGGCTAGAAAAATCTTTAAAATTTTACATGCCCGAACAAAATTTTTACATGCGCAGAAGTTGCTTTATCGCACGTTACGTCACACAAAAAATTAAATTAACAGCTTCATATCTGAATCAAGTATTATTTTAACGTTCCTTTAAATCATTAAAAAATTACCTTACAAATAAATATTACATAATAAATCGTAACAAGTCAAAACTTGCAAAATTTAATTTGTATTACCAATTTTATTGTTGACATGCACGTCCGTCAATTTTTAGCTTCTGTAAGGATGTGGTAGTTTTTCAATAAACTCCAAAATAAAAAAGTTTTGAAAACAAATATTTGATTGAAAAACTACATGGCCTGTCGGGCATGTAAGGGTAGAAGATTGATGCCCGCTCGGAATTTTTTTATGCCCCGGGCATGTCGGGCAATATAATTTTCGAGCCCTGGTAAATACTATAAAAAATGAAGCTGTTCTTAATGACTATAATGTTAATGATTGTCAAAATCCACTAAATAAATTGATCTTGAGATAACATTGCAATAATTCTAAATAAGTATAATGGTTTTAAGTTGCAAAAATGTAAAACATGCAAAATCCCCGCCCCCTTTTTATCGATTGACAACATCCAAGAACTTGAAGAAAATGCTTCATGTGGCTTTGTACTTTTGCCTGCGTGAAAAAGTTGTAATTTAATGTGACCCAAAAAGTAAAAAGGTAGCATGCGGTTGGCTTAGGTCTTTTTCTTTATTACTTTGCAATTTTGTGGATTGCCTTGATGCCTTCAAAACCCGCGCAACACCGGGTACATCAGTAAGTTAGTGAATATAGGTCGCTAACAGTAGCATTCAAATTTACAAATATAAAATCGTTTACAAGATAAATATCATTTTTTATGAATAATTAATGTTTCAGCTATGTAAATGGCTTTTGGATGAATAAGCATATTTTTTTAAAAAGAGCAAGTAAAAAGTATAACATGAAAAACCCTTTTAAATAACGGTCTTGGCAAGGCTTCATCTTTATAATCGTTAAAAAAATTAACTCAAAAATCTAATAAACGTAAAAAGCTCTTTCAAAACCTAATTTTTGTTTTAATTGATAGCTATTAAGGGAATACAATAATTTTGACAATATTTTTCGTGTTTTTTTCCCTTTGGGTACGTGAAAGAAAAAGAGAAAAAACAATCATTCAAAATTACAATTTTAATAACATAAATATTATTTGTGTTTAAGATATATCTTTGCTAAACTTTTGCTAACGTTTCAACAAAATTTCAAACTCTCCATTTTGTAGATGCAAAGCACTAAGAATCAAAATAAATAAATATTTTAATATAACTTTTATAGATGAAATTCGAGTAAAATATTTTATTGTTTAAACTCGAATTGCCAATTGTGATAGCTGTCTCTCATACAGGTCCAGTACAATTTCATTTATTACCTTAAAATTGGTTTCTTCAAGGGTTGGCTACGAAATTAAGATTAAAAATTATTATATTTAACATATCACAGATGTATTTCAAAATTGGAATTTTTTTAAAGCTGAGAGGAACAAAATGAAAACTAAATGCTACAACTCGTTGCACTTGTTACCAATGCCGGAGCAGAGCATTTGTTAAGTAGGTAAAATTTAAACAATCCGCTGCAGATAAACCCTAGTTGGATGTTTTTCTGTAGGTGGTTAATTTTTCCCCTATCAACCAACGGATTCTTTAAACTGTAACTTTTGTTTTACGTCTAGTTATACTGATTTCAAGGATTCCAAGTTAAATGATTTGTCGAAGTGTTACTTTTGTTTACTTTGAGTTACACTTATTTCAAGGATTCAAAGTTAAATTATTAGTCTAAGTGGATCTAACTACAAATTAATAGAAACTGAAAATTGTAGCATTGAATTATTGTCAAGGGCATTCTACTTTGGTACTTGCTGGTAACGCTTTAAAAATGAAGTAGCACAGTTGTTGGAAACTATCCTTGAAGCCTTAGCTACATCAATTTATTATTTTATAAAAAGTTTCAGGGAAACTGGGGGGGGGGGGGGGGGGGGGATTGATAAGAAAGTGAAAGAAAGACGAAAGAAAAAGCGGCATTTTTTTGCGCATATCACTTATTATTCTGCAGGCACCACCTTTGTATAGGATACTTTAGTACACTTTAGGGCAATTTCGAAAGAAAGGTCGTCAACATATGTCGCTCGGGGGAAAGTTAAGGTTATAGATTCGAAGGTTGGAAGAGTTGCAGTCCACCTTTTGTTTTTCAGTTTCATTTCTGGCAACCAGTTCTGGACAAGGACGTTTTTGACCCAGAATCGGGATCGGTTTTTTGATAGATATGTCGCGCACACGATCTTCGTCTCACGAGACAGCTTGTTGAAGGGTGCGATCTTTCCCGAATCAGTTTGGAGTACCAGGAGGAACTCGAGCTCGTAAACAGTCTGGAAGGACTGTTGAGGGAGGCATTGTAGTGGGACGAATCAGGCAATTAAACGGCAAACACATTCGGCAGGTAATTATACTGTTTCGTTTTATATGCACGCATTCAACGAGATGGCGAAAGTTTATTTTAAAACGCTTTGGGCACGCAATTTACATCCTGTGATCCAATGTTGCAATGTCTTGCGGGTGAGTTTTATTCTGTGGAATCGCTCTTTTTTAAGTACACTCTAAAGTCAGAACATGGCGTCACAAGTATTTTTTGCCCTTAACCGAATAAATCCATACCCATAAAATTATTTCTTTGTCGAAAAGTAGTCCAATTTTTATTCACCTGATAATAAATCCAGCAGGAACCTGAAGTAATTTAATTTAAAATATTTTCATAACAAAAAGTCAAAAATCAAATTACTCAAGATTAAAAAAATGGAGAAAAGAATTCTTTTTATATATCAATTTTTTATGGCACATTATAATTTGGTATTCCATACTGCAATTTAAAAGAGCCTCAAGGTGATCTAAAAGTGATACAGACACATTTACCGAAATGCTTTTAAAAGACATATTTTGAAAACACAATAAATGAATAAAAGAATTAGCCATCATTTCCACTCATTTTTTTATCACTTAATATCACCATTCGAAACAGTCCAAAATGAAAGAATTTTAAACACTCTGGAATAATCGCACAGCAGGTCGAAAGTCAGTGGGAAATGTAAACACCTCATATGCTGTATAAAAAAAATTATAGCATTTACCTGAAAGATTTTTGATAAACTTTGATGATATTTTTGTAATTGTATTTCTAGAAATACAATTAGAACAACAATAATAATCATTATTATTATTACTGCAAATTTTCATTTAAAATATTTCCCGCCAAAACAATTCCAGCTAATCTAGTTTTTCTATTTAAAAATGTTGCACGGAACATAAGTTGTTAAGACTATTTTAAATCAAATGTAATTTAAGCTTAGTAGTAGCCTCAATAATTCTAAGACTAGTTATAATGTCGTTGTATAGGAAAAAAGAGGGACAGGCCCGGTATGTGGTGTATGTGGGATTTTTTTAAAAATTAGTAATGGCATCAATAAGTCTACGACTAACCCTAATTTCGTTGTGATCTACAAAAAAAAAAAAAAGGGGGGGGGGGATAGGCCCTATAATAAATGTATATGGATTTTTTTTTAAATCGAAAACACCTGAATGCAATACTTATTTTAGCCAAGAGGGGCGGACTGGTTAACTTTGGCCGAATCGGCAAATTGGTCCTCCATTGTACTTATACATAAAAAATAAATTATTCAACATCTTGCCGTCAGCCTTTAATATATTCGGGGTTACTCATGTAATTTAACATTGAATGGGGTAGTCTTGCGCCGAAGAGGGTCAGGTATATCAAGGGCACAACCAGCAGGCGTGTGGGGCGGTCATTTTTTGAATCCACCCCTCCAGGAGATAATTTTGGTTGCGCCAATAACGCATAGCACAGATTTTTGAAAATTAACTTCTAATTAACACTGATTACAAGTTTATTATTATTTCAAATTGCCTAGCTCCGCTAGTTTGTCGTTACGTTGAATTGAACAATTTAAACTAACACTACATGCCTCTTGTTTTCTCACAATTTTTGTTATATTATGTGTATAACCGTTTTATAATTTTATTGAAGATTTTCCAACATACCTTAAGTTATTTTTGATAGCTATTTCTCAAATTTGATGTTGTATTAAAAAATCTTCAAATTAACGTAATTTAAGAATAAAATGAATAATTTTCCCTACTACATTGAGCTTTAGAAAGACTCGATACTTATTTTTTGCATTGGCTCTTTAAATTTTGAAGTGTGATTCAATCAACATGAATTCGTATTCATGTTGATTGTTTACATTTATTTTCATGTTCTTCGCCAGAAAATTCAATAATAATTGAAATATTTTCCCAACATTTTAAACTCTGTTTAAAGAATTAATGAATCTGAACCTCCAACTTTTTCTAAATTTAGATCATTTAAATTGTTGAATTTAGTAGGCTTGTTGCTGTAAAAAGAAAAGGAAGAAAGAAATAGAATAAATAGAAAATCAAACTATATTTTTGAACCCAGGGGCTTCAGAACTTTTAATAATTACGATCCATTTCTAAGAAATACGACGCATTTCGTTCACGGAACATTTAATCATTCTAGACTAAACTTGAATTATCCTTTCTTTTTCGCGTACCACCATTTTTCTTACAAACCATTTTGCGTACCACTGCTAATGTAACTTTATTATATAGAATAGAACACTAATAGATTATACATCGATTTTTTTTACCTGTACGCGTACCACCTGGAGAGGCTTCGAGTACCACTAGCGGTACGTGTACCACAGTTTGGGAACAGCTGCTCTAGACTGTTACCAATAATAATCTTGGCCCCCGATTAAACGAATATCTGCAGCTCATAATTATTCGGATATGTAGACCATTCGATTATGCGGGAAACTTTATACGTTTATATATGTGTAGTCTAATTTATTCATCTATCAATAGTAATTTAAAATAAATTATTTTTGTTATACGTAAAAATTAAAATGTCACTAAACTGAATAAACAAAATTTAAATGCTGATTATTATCAAATTGCATAAGGATAAAAATATTGATAATTATTATACTCACTACTTTACATTACGAAAATAATGCTTTGGTTTGAACTTTCAGAATATTATTCCTAAAAAAAAAATCATTATAGGGATTGTTTATTCATATTCCCACCTGTAGTTAATATCTTATATTGTTGTTTAAATGTGTTTCTACGCACAAGATTGAGTATATTTTTAAGAATTTTTCGCAGTATTATAAATATTTAAGAAAAATATATATGACACTAAGCAATCCTTATACATTACGCTGACTTTGTTGTACAAAAATAATCTTACGCTAAATTTTGATGTTCCTGCTTCCTTTTAACACATTTGCATAAGACGGTGTTTCCAAATTTTCATAATCTGTGTACTCCTTCAATAATTTTCGTATCACTCAGTACCCCTCCTCAAAAAATATATATATATTCCCTTTTTAGTGCATAAACAAGATAATGAACGAAAAATATATATATTTTTTCATAATAGGTAAAAGTTGTATCATGTCTTTAAAATCAAAGCGTAAAATGAAATTGAAGGGTCCACTGAAAACGAACCTAAGTCACATACTACTTGATGAACTTTGCTTTATGTTTTACAGTCAACGCTCTTTATAACGACCACACATTATAAAGACCATTCCATTATAACGACCAGAGGTAAAAGTCCAAACTTTATCCCTATGAACTTTTATGTAAATTTGCTTTCGGTATAGCGACCTTTCTGAATCATCTAATCCAATACAGTTACCGTACCAGGTGTCATGTCAGCTCAGAAGTTCTGCTTCCAGAAATGTGAATGAAATTTTCCCCCCCCCTATTTTTCCCCTACTTTGAAATCTGTTTAATATTTTGTTATAATATTTTGCACTGATTTTTTTTTTTTTTTTTTACATTCCAATGATAAAAAACTTTATTTGGAATATTTTAAAAACTACCAATTTTAATGGAAATACTGAATATGCATGATGCTTGTATATTTTTTAAAGAAAATTCCACCTCTTATAGCGACCACTCGTTATAAAGACCTTTTTCTGTGGGACGCAGATAGTCGTTATATCGAGCGTCGACTGTATTATAAATTATGTATTATAAATATATGTATTATAAATTTGAATTTGGGTGTTACGGAAAAGTAAGCTCGTATAGTTAAAATTAACATTTATGAAATAAAATAATTGAATAAAATATAAAGCAAATTTCAAAAAGTAGTATGTGACTTAGGTCGTTTTTCCGGTGGACCCTTAACTGTGTATGTCGAGAAAATTATTCTAATTTGTCACTTTTTTGTTAAAACTAGGTACAGATGTTCCTCAATCTCCAACTATAATTCTGTCCAAGTTAAAACAACTTATTTTTCAAAAAGTCCGTGAAACGAATTCCAACTCTTCTCCCGCTCGCATCGGATAAACCTTCTGTCATGGTTGTTTTGTTGTATTGATGTAAAAGCAGATATCGGTAGTCATTCGGTATTTTTTTTTTTTAATCGAGAGAAGTAGCTTCTCAGGCCCACTTGAAAATTCTCTAAATGCTGTGTTATACATTGCTGAGTATCAGCATCAATTATACGAGGTGAACGTTATGAACTGGGAAAACGAAAACAAGTCGACATCTCCATGACAAACAATTTTTTGCACCACTTTTATTTTGTCATGGTAGCGTGCACTTTAAAGGGACGAAATTTCTTGTCATTGCAACGATAAGTTAAGACAAAATTAAATAGAGACGTTTGTCTAACGTTCTGAGCTTGGAACTCTGCGTACCACCACCAAGCTCTTCCGTACCTCAGGGGGTATGTGTACCACACTTTGGGAAATAGAGGAACAAGATTAAAAAGTCAATTTCAATAATGGAGAAACAAAAACGGTCTTCCTTGAAACACTTAAAAAAACAAAAATATTAATTTTTTTTTTCGTTAACATTACTTTTCATTCGAAAATTTATTGATTAGCAAGAAACTGCTATTTTACCAGCATTTTTCTGATATTTACTTGACTTAACTTTTCTGATATTTATTTGGCTTTTTTGAACTTAATTTGATTTAAAATAAAGTTAAAGATACACCTCCCCCACGTATAAGGGCACCGACAAGACGCTCTTTATTTTTTTCTTCAAATTATCTTGATTTTGAAAGAAAATGTAAATTTTCTGCATTTAAAAACAAACTCTGAGTTTCACCTCGTTACATGACGTACTTATTTTCGAAATAAATTTAGAAATAAGTCGGTTGCAAAACAATCCTCCAATGATGAAACTAAATAGATCATTACATTTTCTCCACCCACCAAGATTCGATTTGCGAACCACAGTTTAAGCATTGCTGTTTTAACCCAGTTGTTCCTGCATATTTTTGCTTCAGTGTTAAAAGAAAGGGAAAAAATTTAGCATCAAGAAAGAATCATTTTGACCTACAGTCTGGAACGATTAAATTGATGACACGGATAAAAAATGCGATTAATATTCTGCATGCGGAGCATCCGATAGGCCAAGGATGTTTGATATTTTCCTACACCGTTAAAATTTTGCGTTTAGTTGCCACCCTTTTTGATGTTACGACACGATTCTTGGTATTCGGTTGGTGTAAAGTTGAAAATCATTCATTTGTGATGTTACACCGTTAAAATTTTGCGTTTAGTTGCCACCTTTTTTGATGTTACGACACGATTTTTGGTATTCGGTTGGTGTTAAGTTGAAAATGATTCATTTGTGATATTACGCCGTTAAAATTTTGCGTTTAGTAGCCACCCTTTTTGGTGTTACGACACGATTTTTGGTATTCAGTTGGTGTAAAGTTGAAAAGGATTCATTTGTTACGCCGTTAAAATTTTGCGTTTAGTTGCCACCCTTTTTGGTGTTACGACGCGATTTTTGGTATTCAGTTGGTGTTAAGTTGAAAATCATTCATTTGTGATGTTACACCGTTAAAATATTGCGTTTAGTTGCTACCCTTTTTGGTGTTACGACGCGATTTTTGGTATTCAGTTGATGTTAAGTTGAAAATCATTCATTTGTGATGTTACGCCGTTAAAATTTTGCGTTTAGTAGCCACCCTTTTTGGTGTTACGACACGATTTTTGGTATTCAGTTGGTGTTAAGTTGAAAATGATTAATTTGTGATGTTACGCCGTTAAAATTTTGAGTTTAGTTGCCACCCTTTTTGGTGTTACGACGCGATTTCCGGTATTCAGTTGGTGTTAAGTTGAAAATGATTCATTTGTGATATTACGCCGTTAAAATTTTGCGTTTAGTAGCCACCCTTTTTGGTGTTACGACACGATTTTTGGTATTCAGTTGGTGTAAAGTTGAAAATGATTCATTTGTTACGCCGTTAAAATTTTGCGTTTAGTTGCCACCCTTTTTGGTGTTACGACGCGATTTTTGGTATTCAGTTGGTGTTAAGTTGAAAATCATTCATTTGTGATGTTACACCGTTAAAATTTTGCGTTTAGTTGCTACCCTTTTTGGTGTTACGACGCGATTTTTGGTATTCAGTTGATGTTAAGTTGAAAATCATTCATTTGTGATGTTACGCCGTTAAAATTTTGCGTTTAGTAGCCACCCTTTTTGGTGTTACGACACGATTTTTGGTATTCAGTTGGTGTTAAGTTGAAAATGATTCATTTGTGATGTTACACCGTTAAAATTTTGCGTTTAGTAGCCACCCTTTTTGGTGTTACGACACGATTTTTGGTATTCAGTTGGTGTAAAGTTGAAAATTATTCATTTGTGATGTTACACCGTTAAAATTTTGCGTTTAGTTGCCACCCTGTTTGGTGTTACGACGCGATTTTTGGTATTCAGTTGGTGTAAAGTTGAAAATTATTCATTTGTGATGTTACACCGTTAAAATTTTGCGTTTAGTTGCCACCCTGTTTGGTGTTACGACGCGATTTTTGGTATTCGGTTGGTGTTAAGTTGAAAATCATTCATTTGTGATGTTACACCGTTAAAATTTTGCATTTAGTAGCCACGCTTTTTGGTGTTACGACACGATTTTTGGTATTCGGTTGGTGTTAAGTTGAAAATGATTCATTTGTGATATTACGCCGTTAAAATTTTGCGTTTAGTAGCCACCCTTTTTGGTGTTACGACACGATTTTTGGTATTCAGTTGGTGTAAAGTTGAAAAGGATTCATTTGTTACGCCGTTAAAATTTTGCGTTTAGTTGCCACCCTTTTTGGTGTTACGACGCGATTTTTGGTATTCAGTTGGTGTTAAGTTGAAAATCATTCATTTGTGATGTTACACCGTTAAAATTTTGCGTTTAGTTGCTACCCTTTTTGGTGTTACGACGCGATTTTTGGTATTCAGTTGATGTTAAGTTGAAAATCATTCATTTGTGATGTTACGCCGTTAAAATTTTGCGTTTAGTAGCCACCCTTTTTGGTGTTACGACACGATTTTTGGTATTCAGTTGGTGTTAAGTTGAAAATGATTCATTTGTGATGTTACGCCGTTAAAATTTTGAGTTTAGTTGCCACCCTTTTTGGTGTTACGACGCGATTTCCGGTATTCAGTTGGTGTTAAGTTGAAAATGATTCATTTGTGATATTACGCCGTTACAATTTTGCGTTTAGTAGCCACCCTTTTTGGTGTTACGACACGATTTTTGGTATTCAGTTGGTGTAAAGTTGAAAATGATTCATTTGTTACGCCGTTAAAATTTTGCGTTTAGTTGCCACCCTTTTTGGTGTTACGACGCGATTTTTGGTATTCAGTTGGTGTTAAGTTGAAAATCATTCATTTGTGATGTTACACCGTTAAAATTTTGCGTTTAGTAGCCACCCTTTTTGGTGTTACGACACGATTTTTGGTATTCAGTTGGTGTTAAGTTGAAAATGATTCATTTGTGATGTTACGCCGTTAAAATTTTGAGTTTAGTTGCCCCCCTTTTTGGTGTTACGACGCGATTTTTGGTATTCAGTTGGTGTTAAGTTGAAAATGATTCATTTGTGATGTTACACCGTTAAAATTTTGCGTTTAGTAGCCACCCTTTTTGGTGTTACGACACGATTTTTGGTATTCAGTTGGTGTTAAGTTGAAAATGATTCATTTGTGATGTTACGCCGTTAAAATTTTGAGTTTAGTTGCCCCCCTTTTTGGTGTTACGACGCGATTTTTGGTATTCAGTTGGTGTTAAGTTGAAAATGATTCATTTGTGATGTTACACCGTTAAAATTTTGCGTTTAGTAGCCACCCTTTTTGGTGTTACGACACGATTTTTGGTATTCAGTTGGTGTAAAGTTGAAAATTATTCATTTGTGATGTTACGCCGTTAAAATTTTGCGTTTAGTAGCCACCCTTTTTGGTGTTACGACACGATTTTTGGTATTCAGTTGGTGTAAAGTTGAAAATTATTTATTTGTGATGTACTGTAATTTTTTTTAAGTGGTTGCCTAGAAAAATGTAGACAGTATAACGTTTCTTATGAAATGTGTTAACGCCGTTACGTATCGAAATGTCATTGCGATTGCTCATTTCTATGACAATAGGATAGATGAGCAATCGTGATAAACTTTTGATGCGTAAATGAGTTAACGAACATCACATGCAAAGAAAACATTCTGCTGTCTGTATTTTTTTAAGACAGACACTTTAAAAAAATTTAAATACATCAAAAAAAAAAAATAATTTTCAATTTTACACCGACTGAGCACCAAAGATGGTGTTCAGTAACACCAACATTTTCAGTGTACTGTTTGAGCAATATAGATGAAATCTTTAAAAACTCCTACGAAAATCAGTAACTAGGATTTTATTTGCTATGCAAAAGTGTAAGGTTTAGTTAAAATTAACGTAAAATGTTTAATCAAACATTTCAGTTGATGTAATATTCTTTTAGATACACTAGATAAAAATCAAAACAAAAATTGATTAATGTATGAATAAAAATATCGAAAAATCAAACAAAAGTAAGTTTTTAGGTGGGATTTTAAAAAGAATTTATGTCCTTTTTTTTAGCCTACTTTCCCGTAAAAGTAAAAAAAATAATAATAAAGCATGAAAGAAGGCTTAATATATCGTGAAAATATCGTTAGAAATAAAAAAAAAAGTCAAAAATAAGTGACGTAATTAAATAAAGATTGAAAAATAAAAAATTTGAAAGTAGGGTTTTGAGATGTGGAAAAAGTGTCTGTTGGTCTATCTGTCGGTCTGTCCCCCCTTAATAACTTTTGAACGAATAGTCCGATTCGAAAAATTCTTTTTGCATTCGAAAGATCTCGACGAGGACATCTCATTTCCATACTTTTTGATTTCAACAATATTTCGTCCAATTTTGAACAGTTCAAAAAATTTTAACATTACCGCCTATGGGCGAAAATGAAGCAAATGATGTAAACTCCGGGTACAAGATCCAAGTTCCAATGAACAAGCTCACTAGAAAAAGTTCTTGGCGTGAAATATTGATTTGAACAACTTTTGTTCATTTTTGAACAGTTCAAAAAAATTAACATAGCGCCTACGGGGAAATTTCAATCCTATATAAATCCTGATCTAACGTACCGATTTGCTTGGAACAAACTTTACCAGAAAGCTCTTATGACGTAGAACATGTACAGATAGAAAGTTCATCCATAACTTACGAGCCTATTTTCCTATGTAATATTTTGATCTGGATTTTCAAGAATACTTTTGAATTAATGAATGATTAAATGAATAAGCAAAATAATGAATAAATAAATGAGTAAATAAATACATGAATGACTGAATAAATGAACTACTGAATGAATATGTATTAACCGTTGAAAAGGTATATTTGAAGCAATTAAAAACTAAAGCTAAACGAGAAAGGGAGAGAGATAGCTAGATTATAAATTTGAATTTGGTGTAGACGGGAAAGTAGGCTCGTATAGTTCTAGGCGGAACTTCTTGTTAAATATGATGCTGAGAGAAGCAAAGGGATTAAGTGACCAAAAAACGATGCTGAGAAAAACGCGTTCAAAGTTTGATCTTATGAGACCTTTAATGTTATTTTTTTTTCTAAATCACATTGGGGCGGAGCACCCGTTAGAGCTATCACTAACATCTCTTGTCACAGTACAGAATGGTGCTTTCCCTATCATTTGCATTAGTTATCTCCACATTTTTAATTTTGTCACGTACATCCCTTTGCTTACTATGCTCATATGTATATTTAACACGGTATATTCATTAGTCTGTAAAAACACACATGCAGCAACAACTCGAACACCGAATAAAGAACTCATATATTTTCACTTGTAAAATTACATTGATACCCTGATATCGAACTCTGAATAAACAATTCATATATTTTCACTTGCAAAATTGCATTGATATCGAGCCCCGAATAAACAATTCATATATTTTCAATTGTAAAATAACATTGATACCCTGATATCGAACCCCGTATAAACTATTCATATATTTTCACTTTTAAAATCACATTGGAGAATATTTTTTAATTCATACTGACAGGCTCAACTTTGTCTCATCGATGTAAGAGTAATAAAAATAACGCATAAATCGACCATTTAATTCTATACTAAAAAAGCTGGTTGTTTCAGTAGAGCGGAGTTGTTTTAATCTGAGTAGAAAAATGTCGAGACAAGTCTGGCACACTTTAATGCACTTAGTTACGCGGCATTGACCATGACCATTGCGGGATCTTGTATTGTATGTACAATTGCATTTTCAAAGACAACAAAAGGTGGGGTCATGTGTTTAAGAACAGAGAGAAGCATCAGTAGAACACCGTTCACAATCTTTTTTCTTTTTTTGATTACTATGCAACGGACCAAAGGACACAAAACGTAATTGAATTACATGATGGCTTATAATAAATTTTAATTCCGTTGTGTCTTTCTTTTTCCTTTTTTTCCGCTACTAGTTTGATCAAAAAGACAAAAAAAGGGAAACGTTCAACGGATAGTAAACGCCTTTTCTAAGTTAATATCACGTAGAGAATCAATTTAATTATTCACTTATTGTAAGGAAATCTGCCGAATACCGTGACACAACCTCAGAAAACCAACAGGAAATTTTGAAATAACTTTTCTCACAATAGAAAATTAAGTAACACATCGGTGATAATAGATATCAGAGGAAAAAATTACTTAAGGCTTTTAGAATGAAAAATAATAATTTATTAAATAACTTGTTTAATACTTTATTAAATACATATCACCAATTCCAACTACCATCGCTTAGTTTTAAATCGCTTACTTTTGAATTTTTTTTTTTTGCAATTTTTAAAAAATAAGATGTTTACCAAAACATCTTATCTTGAGAGAGTACGTAGCGCTCTTTCTTCAACATTAATAATTACAGAGAAAGAAAGTCTTTTGAAACAAAAGAAGACAAAAACAATATTTTGGCCCAGAGCAGAACCAATAGTAAAATTCCTTTTTTCTCATTCACACTAATCAAAATTTATCCGTCAGGAATCTACATAGACTTTTAAGTCACCTAGATGAAGCTGAATCGCTTCTAATTTCGTTTTAAGTGACCGCGCACTCATCTTCCATGAAAAAATTATATTAAAAAAAAGTGAGAAATTAAGTGAGAATGACTTATTTAATTTTGTCCAGACCGTTTAGTTTCTAACCACGTGATGACAACGGACATCTTAACTGACTTTGCAGCGTTTTCAACGTTTTCTTCCTGTAAGTTTACCAAAACAGTTTTTGCCGATCTTATTCTACGACAGATATTACTATAAGCAGATAAAATTTGTCATACACAAGAACTGATTTACGAAGGTAAATTGAGTTATTTTGCCCAGGCCCGCTTCTTAAGAGGGACTTCCCCCAAATTTAAAGTGTTCATTAAACAATTCTGCCCTCTTTTATGATCCTTCTTCTTCTTCATATGCACTACAGCCAATCATCGGCCAAGGCTGTCTCAATCAGTTTCCTCCATCTTGATCTGTCTGTAGCTATAATCCTCCATCTTGATCTGTCTGTTGTTATAATCCTTCATCTGTTGACCTCTATATCTCTTAGCCACTTTTTCACATTAAAATTGTTATGATTATAATTATGATTATTCTTTTTATTTTGCAAATCTGCAATTCTGAACCGTAGATTGCTAAATTCGCAGTCTTGTTTCGCTTTGCGTTCATATTTTTTCAAAAAGAGGTTTCGCTGACTTATGAAAAGAGTCAGTTTATGTTGATCGAAAAGCCACTTTCAAATGGAATGTGTCATTAAAGTGCACATTATTCATTTAATTGTGCCACAAAAATCTGACATTGGCACTATGCAGAAAAAAGGGGCAGAGGGGTGGGGGTAAATAGATTGATAAATATCTAGCAAGAATTTTACTCGTAATCAAAGCTCCCGCACTCTCAGAAATAGAGCTCTCACTTTTGACAATCCTTCAATCGTCAAGAACATTTCGTTATTTACAACGATTCTTTCCTCGTGCGACCACGTGACTTTAAAAAGTTCCTACACAAATTTTGTCAATTTGACGAAAGGTTTACTCGAATCATTTTTCACGAAGCCGTTTCGTCAAATACGACAAAAGTTTCGTCAAATTTGAGCATACGTTTCTGAGAGTGCGACAGCTATGCGACAGTGGCACCAGTTCATGTACACAGGGCCTTAATAGCCCAGTGATTAGGATGTCGGAAGGTCGTTGGTCGGACTTCCAACCGGAAGATCCACCATGTACTTGGGGGGACGTACATGTAAAATCCGTGCACCCCACTACCACGCGCCCGGCGAAGGGCATCCCTAAATCCTAGTGCTGACAGGGAGGGAGGTTGGAGGAGAAAAGTTGCTTATGTATATTAGGTCCTGGGCAAAAGTCTCTGGGCAAAGGTCATGTATGAAACTAAATCCCAAGCATACCATATAAAGAATAAATCTTTGAAGTAGAAAAAATAAAGGTCACGTAACAGAGCTTGAACACATTTCAGTCCAACAGACACTATGATACGCCTTATCAACCCCAGGGCTCCAGCAGACACAGTGACTGTAGACATCTGATAGACTTGATTTGTTCCCAAAAATTAAATATAGCCGTCACTTATGTCATTGCGTACTACTTCCCTTGGACATCAGTATATGAACCAGAAACTTCCATGTAATTCAATTGAACCTGACATGGTGTTATTTAACCTCCCACTAATCCTGGAATCCGTTTAGTTCGCACTGCTGCTGAAAAGCGAACAATAGCGAAAAGGTTACGCATCGCTACAGAGTTCTAAGCAACGGAGGCGTTAAAACTTCAAAGATCCGCTTTGTTGAGTTGCATGGACAACACGAAAACTGCCTATCAATTAAAGATGTGCGTGGATGGTTTTGTGAGTGAACGCTCAAAAGAGGGTTCCAGCTTCTGAAATTTAGAATCGGTCGGAAAAAGAAAAATAGAGTTTCGAAAAGTGTTTCCGTGACCCTCTGGCACTTCTTCCATTAGAGTCCTGGAAGATGTTTCAAATGCACACGCAAGCAGTAAGGAGGAATTTTTATGTCGGAATTGATTTTGTCTGGTAATGAGAAGTAAGTTAAAATTCTGAAAAATCATCTCATTTTACGGTAATAAGGAACTGAGATTTAACTGAGCGAAATATTTTTGTCTTAACTTTGAAATCTAGCATAACTAGTTTAAAGGATAATTGATAACTCATTAAATTTTACGGAGATAAGAAATTGAGATTTAACTGAGCGACATTTTTTAGCCTCAACTTTGAAGTCTAGTATAACTAGTTTGTAAAAGAGATAATTGATAAATCATCGCCTTTTACGGGAGTAAGAAATTTAGATTTAACTGAGCAAAATTTTTAGTCTCAACTTTGAAGTCTAGCAAAAACTAGTTTATTAAAGAGATAATTTTTGTGATGAAACAAAATAAAATTGGAGCAAAGGGGCCTTGATTTTACTTTAAAAATACTTTAGAGACTTTGATGATCGCGAAGTCGACTACATATTGTATCAAAAACTAAAAATCTATTTTAGTTTTTCTCTAATAACTGATACTGCTACTACGTTGTAAGAACTGTTGTAAGTGGTACTTTGAGAATTTCGTCTAAGAGCATAAATTTGTTATTTGTTTTCAGTATCGCTTTAGACAAATTTCTATAGTTTAGTTTTCTAACTACCCGAAAAGTTTTATTATTATACTATGTTATATACTATTGTTATACCTCAATAAACATATTTTATCTATTTTTTCTTTTTTTAGCCAATATTAAAATTGTTTTAAAATGTACTTATTTTTTACAATTTTAATATGTTCAACAGAATTTCTGAGACTTAATCTCGAAAGCTTTTTTAAGTTGCACATTATGCATGTGTTTCTCAACGTGAGCGTATGCTCCGCGAGGGGTATGTTGACTTTTAAAGGAAAAGAAAGTTTTAGAATTTTTTGAGGTGAAGTGATTTGCTTTTGATATTTTAATCTAATTTTCGTATTGTGAGCAATATGTGATAGTATTATTTCCGAGTAATATCAATAACATAATGCCATTAGGGAGCATAAGGATTTTTGAAATGATTTGCCGGGGGACGGGGGAAAAAACCCTCAGATAAAAATCCAAAACTGTTATTAGTTCGGTTAAGAACTAAATCTTTGGATGTGAACATTTACATTTCGTTCATGTCACAATGAAACCTTTTACAGTACATTCTATTCAACAATTACCGCTAACTTAAATTTGTTCAAAAACCATCCCAGTGGATGGAAATACAAACAGAAGTTGCGTTGGGATTGACTGGCTTGACTAGTTGCTGTCTCAATTTTTGCAGTATTATGGTATACTTTTAATGTATGAATGCTTTTTCTACTCAATTTTTTAAAATTTTTTGCTATGCATATACATACAATGCATTTTGATTCACTTGGTCACAAAAAATAAAAACTTTTACTTTTAATAATGATAATAAAGCATAGTTCAAGTTATAAATAAAATTTTCGAACACAACTTCACTTTACCTGTTTCGAAGTTACAAAGCCACTGTAGCTGAATTCTAGTACTCGAATTTTACAAAAAAAAAAGTTTCATAAATAAAGTATAATATAATTTTATCATAAAAAGTAAAGCATTCTTAGAGCCCACTATATGAGAAAGAAAATTAAAGTTGTTAATGCACAAATTACCCCCTTTCCCGAAATCATTTGCCTTCTCTCAAACAAATGCACATTTTATTGAAAAAAAAAAAAAAAAACGGATTGTTACAATATGGATTCCAATAGCCAAAGGGAAAAATAAAATCCTAATGCAAGAAAATTACTGTCATCGAACCAAAGGACTCGGCCAATATTTTTACACAAAAATATAGCATCAACACATTTCAAAGCTCGGACGAACTAACCCAATGATTAAAATAAATCGTATTCACCTCTTGAATCATGAGTTTTTTTTTTCAGAAAAACTGCCAAAAAATGATCGTGTTTTTTTTGACAGAAAATGAATTTATTGGTATAATATAAATTGTTTTTGGCAATTTCAGTTGTAAGGGGTGACTAGAGAGCGGGTGGTGGTGTAAAAGTTATATAAAAAATTATTATACAAACAAAGTGCAAACGGATCTTAGAGGGGCATTAGAAATTAAATATCGCGAGATACAAGACCAAAACTGTTTTGCAAACAAAGTGCAAACGGATCTCAGAGGGGCATTAAAAATAAAATAACGCGAGATACAAGATCGCCCGTGTGAGACACGGGCACGTGCAAATTTGCCGGTAACTTTCGCCCGTGTCAGACACGGGCATGTGCAAATTTGCTGGTACCTTTCGCCCGTGTCAGACACGGACATGTCAAAATTTGCTGGTACTTTTCGCCCGTGTCAGACACGGGTATGTGCAAATTTGCTGGTACCTTTCGCCCATGTCAGACACGGGCATGTGCAAATTTGCTGGTACCTTTCGCCCGTGTCAGACACGGACATGTCAAAATTTGCTGGTACTTTTCGCCCGTGTCAGACACGGGTATGTGCAAATTTGCTGGTACCTTTCGCCCATGTCAGACACGGGCATGTGCAAATTTGCTGGTACCTTTCGCCCGTGTCAGACACGGGCAAATGCGATAAATGGTTAAGAGCCTTATTAAATGCTTGAGTACACAGTTAATATATGCTGCTCTTTGTTTTTTAAGATATGAGATACCATTTAAGAATAAAAGTAATTTATAGCATTCAAAAGAAAATCGTGAAGAATTACTGCCTTGAAACCTTTATCTTGTTCATATCAAACTATCAAATGTCTAACTCCAGACAGCTCAATAACGAATTCTTTCGCGCTAATTACTGTACTCAAGCGGTCATTTGTATTTAGTAATCAAATCAAGTGTTCCCAACAACTTCCAAGAGTCAGTATCAAACCTTTCACCAACAAGGAAATTCCGCACAACCCTATGTACACATATTATGTAACAACGAGATCACTCTCAACTCTCCTCGTCCTTGGGGAGAACAATACAGCGAGTTGAAGATAAATAATAATAATAATGAGCGAATTAAAATATTTGCTCATCATTATGCAAGTCAATATTTGGAAACTTGTTCAAAAGAAAAATCCGAGGACCCGAGCGCTGTCAGATACAGCCTCAATAAAATTATTTGCGTGGTGTTGGAGCACGCGTAGCGGTTTAGTAAAATATATTACGTTTGCGTGCAAAAGATATTTGTAGGTCGGTTTATATAACAACTGAAGCATATGCAGAGGGGTTAACTGGATGGATAGAACGGAAGAAAAACTGTTGCGGTGTATTTTTTGCAACATTTGTCAAATTATTAAATGCCTGGATGGTGATCTAGATCTGTTAGACAATTGGTCACATTTTTCTCATATATCTGTTTTTTCTTCTAATTTATTGTTTGGAGTTAGCTACTGGGTCGGTGTCCTTTTTTCTCCTGTTACTCAATGAGAAAGTTTCCCAAAGAAGGTTAATGTTGTTTACAAAAGTTTTTTGAAGTGATAAAATGGTGTTTTTGAGTTCGTCGGAAGTCGCTGGCATTTCTACTTTCGTTTTTTTTTTCTTCAGACAAACACGGCTTACGATCAAATGAAAGTTTATTACTTTCTAATCACAGACAAAAACCGAATGCATGGCATTAGAAAAGCATTAAATCAAGATTAACTGCGAAAATTTAGGATTCTTTCAAAAGAAAAGTTGAATGATAGTAACTTATTTAGAGTTCTGAATTTTGAAAATATAGTATGGGTAGTAATAAACTAACATTCAAAGCGATTATTCTCCAATGTAAACAAATAAATTTCCAATACATAATTTATTAATTTATTTGAACGTGTACTACATTCAGGGTGGTTTCATAATTGAGATCCCTGTGGAAATTTTATTCTTCTTACGTAAACAAACATCCTTTCGACATAAATTGACAAATCAATGCAGGCATGTATATAATACAAAATCAAAGGAAATATTAAATAAAAAAGGAATTATTATTGGTAACTAACTGTTATCCGTCTGAGGATAAGAAAACCGCCCACTCGTTAGTGCAGTCATAGTAACTGTAGCTTACCGTAACCTTCTCATACGGTAAAAAATTCCTTGTAGCCCCCGAAACACGTGTATGCAATATGTTTTGAGTTTTCTACAGCGTGACAATCTCCCATGATGTTTTCGCAAAAATTAAAACTTTTATTACGCAAGCGGAAAAGCGAAAGAAAAGCAATAACTAGAAAAAAAATCATAATATAATGAATCCAGTAAAAGAAAACATCAATGAATAAATGAGGCACCTAGAAGCAGATGGGTGTAAGTGGCAAAATTGAAGATTTGTAGATAATTAGTGCAAATAATAGGGAAAGCACCATTCTATATTTGGGTAAGGAGATGTTAGTGGTATCCCTAACAGGTGCTGTTCCCCAACAAGATATAAAAAAAAAAATTAACATTAACACTTCCATAAGATCCAAACTTTGAACGCGTTTTTCTCAAAATCTTTCTTTTTCCACTTACATCCTTTTGCTTCTTACTGCCTTAAATGTAAATGGATTGAATATTAAGGGAAATTAACAACATATATGTATACGTGTATATAACACCGGTGTGAACGAGCCAGATTTGGGCTTTTTTTTTACTTTTGTATTACTGTAATATATTTTCATGCAATTCGAAGGGATCATGTCCACGAGTTTGAAGTGAAAAGACATACAGTGTTCAGTACTCAGCCATCCAATTGTTTTCGCTGTAGCTTTCATATAGCAATAATACATGTATACCGTATAATTTCGGGTTATTAATTTGGAGATTTTTTAGTGTTAAATCTTACAAAATAACACCAAAAAGAAATAATAATATAAACTGCCTACTGTAACTTAGCAAGCAACTTACTGAACGTGTACAGGCGACGGCCTACATTATATAATACCAGTATAGTTGGGAAAATATTATTGTAGTCCAATATTACATTTTGGTTAACTCCCACATCCCAACTTACAACTCTACATGGTGAGAGTGGTATTCGGGTGGTATACAGTATAGACTAAGATGTTTAACTACCCCAAAATCTCAAAATAAAATAAATAAACAAATAATTTTATCTTAAAAAGCGTTAATCCATAAAATGCTCATTTTAGGGTTAAAAAAAAAGTTGTCTGGTATCAAATGGATTTTATCTATATTTTGCAAGTTTTCGGGTAGCTCCGAGCGAAGGTCATTTGCGAATGTGTACTCTTCCGTCCGTGACCCAGATATTGATTGCAATAGTGCTCTAGGACATGACCGGTCTAAATTTCCTACGTGCTCTAGATGGTAATGGTAGCTGCTGACCTAAAGCAGGAATTACAAAGGATCCAACTTCTAAGACGAAAGAAAATTTGAAAATTCATTCCAACATGACTTTTAGCGTTTTAATACCAAGATACAGGTGCCAGAGACTTATTTAAAACGGATGAAAGCAAAATGGAAAAGTTATATTGCGTACTTTTCCATTTCGCTTGCATCTTGTACCCTCTCCTGAAGTATGATGCTTGGAATGTAACAGTAGAATAAGTGGAATAAAAATTAATATCAGTATCACTATCGTGCTGTACATATTATCCAGAATTCAATGTCTATATATAAACAGGCAAAGACAAAACGGTTAAGTACCATTTTCTCCCTTGTTTGTCAAAAGATTTTGCTACTTTTTCTTTCTTTTTTCTTCTTTTGTTTAGTAGCTTTTGCTGAGTTTTAGTGCTATCAACAGGAAAAAGTTATTTTTTTTTTTTTTCCTCTCGTCGACGCTGATTCAAAACCTTTCTTTTAGAAGTCTTTATTTGTTGTACTTTCATCTCTGTTTGTCAACCGATTTTGTTACTTCTTTCTTTTATTTAGTAGATATTAATGAGTTGTTTTCTCAATAAAAAAAATTTGGATACAGTTTTTAATTTTTTACCCTCCTACTTTCGACGTAGATTCAAAACCTTCCTTTAAGAAGTATTCGTTCGCCATACTTTTATACTACTCCTTTCATCTACAATATCCACTCTTATACAATACTCAATGCAATTTTTACTATTTATAATTCAAAGAAGACGAAATGTCAAAAACAAAGCAGAAAAGAAAATGTAATCGATCAAATGAATGTCAAAGCAAAATAATATTAAGGTGTCAGTTAATCGATTTCTAAAATATACGGATATAAAAAAAAAATGATACTAATTTCCTTCCCCTGGCTTCCTTTTAAATATTATAAATTTTGATCTTAATAATTTCATTATTTACACATAGCTTTGCTTAACATGGATGAATCAAAATTATTCAAAATAAATATATATATAGCTTATTTATTGTTATTTTCGTTACGGTAGTAAGTTTTAAATATTAATTATGCTGGAAACTATGCTATCACATTGTGCACACATTATGAGTTAAGTTAAACTCACAGCTTATAAGATTCAAACTAGAATAATTTAATCTTACGTGTAGCATCCATTTATCGTCTAAACAGTAGTTTTGAGCATCAAAACTTAATAAAAATTGTGAAATACGTGCAAGTTATTCTTTTTTTTTTACTCCAGTTTTAATTGTGTATGGATGAACCAATATTTTTTAAATATAAGGCCTACCGGAAAGTTCTGTCCGTTTCTATTACAACAAGTTTCGACACGTTCTATATTTCATGTTCTAGCATTTCGGTTCTATGTTTTTATCGCTTAATTTATACATACTGACGTCGTAAATTGGCTATAGTAAAATTAATTCACATTAACCAGCAATGTTCAATAGGAAAAGGACATCATACTGCATCATGATAATGCCAGGTCACATGCTGCTTTCAGGACTCGTCAAAAAATTGCAGAACTAGGATGGGAAATTTATCTCATCAACCATATTCCCCGGACATAGCACCTTCCGACTATCACTTGTTTTTGCCTTTACAAAATTTTTTGGCAAGCAAAAAATTCAAAAATGAAGAAGATATCAAACACGCACTTGCTGAATTTTTTGAATCAAAATATAAAATATTTTTCAAAAACTGCCCTTACGCTGGCAAGAAGTCATTAATAATAATGGCAATTATATTATTAAATAAAGTTATTTGACAGTAAGAAAAATTTGTATTTTCTTTTATTCCAAAAGTGGACAGAACTTTCCGGTAGACCTTATATATGCAAATACATTTCTTGCAGTCATGCATATTTATTTATTTATTTATTTTCAGAAAATATTTCTGTTGAAGAGCTCTCCTTAATCAAACCAAAATGACTAACTACATCGAAAGAAGAACATTTAACATTATGGGAATGTTCGATGGATTAGAAGATTATTTAAACACCGGAGGTAAGTCTCATTGACCATACTGTTTGATATTAAAATTCTATATCATTTCTATAGATTAAAAAAAAATTTTTTTGTACACTATAATTCGGGAAAAATACATATATATTTCTTCTTTATGAATAAAGAAAAAAATATTTTTTACCATTCAGACTAATAACAGAATAACAAAATTAATCCTCTTACTAAAAAATTTAAGCAAGATTAGATTAACAATAAATGCATAAAATCACAAAAAGATAGAAAATGGATGAAACTCAGTCATCTTCAATGAACTATTTGCACATTGACGTTTCCAATGAGTTCCGCCTGCACTTATTTTTAACTCTTTAGCTGTAACATAGTTCTGAACACATTTATAAGTTTGAGTTAAAAATATAACCCAATTTCACACGGAAAAGTTACGAAGGTAATTTTTGAAGTATAAGAAGCATTGCTTCCATAAAATTATAACACAGCTTGGAAATGCATAGACTTAAAAAATAATGAAGAAATTTCTTAAATATGTAACAAAGATTTTTAATAAAATATAAGACAATCACGATGTTTCTCACTCAAAACGATCAAAATTTTTTTAAAAAATGCTTCGTTATGAAGTTTTTGAAACTTCATTATGAAATGTTGTTTCCAAAAAGAAAAAAAAAATATTTAATGATTGTCATAGTATGACCAAGTTCTTAAAATATAGCCTGTAATGAAAGAGTTGTCAGTTTTATTTTTGTTACATTCTAATGTCCCAAAGACATCTCTGTAAATCTCAAACGTAAAAAAATAATTAAAAAATAAATCTTGCATCTCGTCCTTTTTATTGCAAAAATTAAAAAATAAATTTAATAAAAATTAAATTGTAATTTAAAAAAAATAAATAAACCAAAAAGCTACAGAACGTACGAAGCTAAGTGATTTAATGCTTCTTCTATATATCCAAGGAGTTCGTAATGCATTGCAACGTTCTCAAGATTGGCATTTTAATTATTATTTTTTCTTTTCCCCCTCCTATTTAAATCAACAAAAATTATCCCAACGGAGCCTTGTTGCTTTTCAGTTACACCTTTAAGTTCATGCATAATTTTCTTAAGGTTTGTTAAATATGGCTTGTTAAAGTTTTGAATATTCGTAAGTACTTTTTTTATTTAACCCCTTGAAGCACAGATTTTTTTTTCTGAAAAACTAGTATAGTGTAAGATATTCTGTGCAATGTCAGGTTGGGGGGGGGGGGTGATTAGGGAGCAGGACGGTGTAAAAGTTACATAAACAAAATATATTATACAAACAAAGTATAAACGGATCTCAGACGCGCATTAGAAGTAAAATAACGAGCGGGCAGGGCAAACATTCCAGTAACTTTCGCCCGGTCAGACACGGGCAAATGCGTTAAAGGGTTAAAACAAGAATATTACAGTTTCCCATAGCTTGAAACATATTTAACAGTATTTCACATGAGCTAGATATTTTACTTTACAGTAAAATTGCACTTCTAATTGCCTCCTATTTCATCCCTTGCATTAAGAATTCATCTGCATTTCTCCTACCTGCTCTTCTACTATTTCTTACAATAGTCTCATTAACACACTACGCATGGTTATTTACAACTATCAGTAATGAGTTCTCGGTATCATCGATACGATTGCTAAACGAACCAGAAATAGGGCTGACCTTGACGAATAGAAAGTGATACTGACTCTGCGACAAACGTGAAGGATGGAATTTAATATTCATCCAGCGGTCCAACCATCCATTTCGTACTTCAACTATCTCACCTAATAACAATCGACAATGGGGCTTTCCGGTCCCATTTTTGTTTTTTTATTCATAAGTCCCTTATTTATGGTGGCAGTTATTAATCATTATCGCAAACCTTACATTCACATCTTTTAATATACACCCTGCTGGGCAAAGGCAAACATATCTTACGTGCTCAAGAGTTATTAACTACCATACCTCTAACAACAACACTTCAAAACATATTTCAAGGTTATCATTCATATAAGGAAAAGTAATTGGGGGAAGGATGCGTCGGTTCATTAACGAAAGCGGTGCACCGATTTAGCAATAACTATTAGCGTTTCATAGGGAAAACAAGCCTTATTTTCTTGTTATGTAGCGCTAATGATTTTTATGATGCGCCACATTTCAAGCGTTCAGCATTTGTCACCTAATCGATGAGTTAATGTGACACTAAAAAGTGGGTATTTGTTGGTGTTCCAAAAGGAGTGGTTCTGTATATCAGTATGTTACCGGCAAAGTCTGAAATCCGGCATCCTACAGATAGAGATGCCTAGGCATTGTATATAATGCCTAAAACTAACCGGCCATGTGTGAAACGATTTATATTTCCTAGGCATTCTATCGAATGCCAAATGAGAATCCCGCAAAGTATAAAATACATCTCCGATTCGTTAAGAACTCCGTCCGTAAGTGCAAAATGACAGTTAACGCTGCAAAAAATAGTGTTTTCTTAACCGTAACTACTTAACAGAAGTTAATAAATGGTCTGTACATAAAGCCAAAATGACTACTAAGGAACCCAGAGACTAGGTTGCTGAATCGCTACGATGTGATGATTGTGGAGAACAAAAATATATTTCTATAATGGCACTCTCATTTTTTCAGAAAAAATTTTTTATATTTAAGAAATGCACATCATTTACATAATAACCTCATCAGGACTTTTTTTCATACTCTGCCTAAATAGCCCATTTGTCAATCTATGCAATGACTAAGTATTATATACAATGCCTAGGGAAAGTATGTAGGGTCAGTTGGGGTAATTGTCAACATGGGGTAATTGTAAACAAGCTTCATAACTACACTTGTGGTGGTTTTGAAAACTTAACTGCTGGTGTGTGATGAATTGGCAACATAGGGAAGACACTGAAAGAGTTTTGTAAGTTTCGAAACATTTGTGGAGGCGTCACCATTGTTTGAAAATGACGCAGTGAAAAAAGTTGTTTAACAAAATTTAGTGATCTTACATTTTCGTCTCCAGCTCATCTGCAAAAGCGATGTAACTGGATTCAACCATTTTTATTTGTCATATGGAATGTTGCTAAAAGTATTTAGTCATGAATTTCATCCTCCCTGTTATTTTTCATGTGCAAGTCAGGTGTTTACAATTATCCCATATATTTCGTACTCTGGGGTAATTGTAAACACTTAAATTTATCCTATTTTCAATAGTCTGGGGGGAAAATAAGTATTATATTTTGATGCAAATTAAACTGTTGTGTCTATTTTACATAACTGTTATTGTTGTTGCTGATGCCACTTGGAAATCCAGGCTCCCCTTGCAAGGAGACCATGAATTAAGAAAACTCCTACTGATTATTAATGAGCTCCGCTAGAATGAAGTACTCTTGGCTCAGAGGGCTGAATGATTTTGAACCAGCTCCTAGATGAGAGATCGTCACCTAGGTTGGTCCCTCAGCGGAAATTATTTCTAACTTGGTTTGCATTTGGAGCGACGATTTATTTTACGTGCACAGCTCCCTTTAGCGCACTCGGTCTCAGAATAATCAGTCGCGGGAGGTGGCCACCCTCCCAAGTGCTGACCCCGGCCAGTTGTGCTTCACTTTCGGTGTTCTGTGGGATCCAAGCTTAACCGACTGATCCACTGCGGGACAAATTTTACATAAATTTGTCGCATTACTTTATTTTTTGCAAGATATTTCTCGTTAAATGATCTCAGCCGACTCATAACATAACTCAGCGGACCACAGACGGCCTGTTGGCCGCAGATTGAGAGCCTTTGCTCCGAAACTTCTTAAGGCCTCAAGCACTCTGTGTATGAAACAATTTTCCATTTACATCAACCTTATTCGAAAATAAATCACTGTTTACAATTACCCCAGATCTCTGGGGTAATTGTAAACACGAGTTCATTTGCAAACAAATAGTCATATCAAACTGTTTGCACACATTTACTCACAAGAAGTACAGTAGTGGCTACAATGCTCACAATTTTATCTCTGAATTCATTCAAGAGGTAGAGAAGGATCAAAAGTTAAAACATTGAAAAAGCGTTTACAATTACCCCAACTGACCCTAATACTTTTCATATTTCATATCTTGCCTAGAAACGTTCGGCATTACATACAATGCCTACGCATTGTATAGAATGCCGGCGTTTCATACTTTGCCGGTAACAGATGTATTGAATTTCTTCCCTTTTCGAGGTTTTTAAAAACAAACAAAATATTTATTTTTCATTTCCATAATTATTACAGCTAGACTATAAACATTACTACTTAGGGGAAGAACTATCTTAGGCGTTAATTGAAGAATGAATGTGTCTAACTTTGAACCTCGACGTCTGGAAATTGATTTTTTTTCCAATTAGCACTCGATTAATAATAATTTAATTTTTCACGCAAAAATAGTTTCCCTCGAAACCTTAGAGCTCCTGAATTAATCCGTAGGTAATTCAAAATCCGTGCTGTTTGGCAAAAGGAATTAAAATCCCAATTTAAACATATTTTTATATACTTTGCTTTTTTTCAGTGTTATAAATACATATACCGTCTCAAAATCACTAAAAAACATTTTCTTTCTCACTTAAAAAATTGGAAGAAAATGCGATAATGACTGTTTTAAAGTTAAAAATTTCGCGTTATTTAAGTAAAACAAATAAGCATTAAAATGCAGACATATGTTTCATGACTGCTTGGAATCCCTTTTTCCAATACGATAGTGGATGCAAAAATATCCAAATCTAGCACAACAAACAACAAAAACAGGGCTTATATAGCCTAAGATTTACTCGCAAACTCATGCGAATAAAGGCAGCGTGGAAGTGGAAGTAATTATTGGTGCCTTCCCGGTTACTTCTACTACTTCTACTTCCACGCTGATTTTATTCTCATTAGTTTGCAAGTAAATCTTAAGCTATATAAGCCCTGTTTTTGGTGTTTTGTCTGCTTCATTTGGATGTTTTTGCATCTAGAAGCTCCACTATCGCATTGAAAAGGGGATTCCAAGCAGTCCGGAGACATGTCTGCATTTCAATGCTTATTCCTGCTATAAAAAGCGAGCGATTTTTAACTTTACGTGTGCACAAAGTTCCTTTTATTAATTAATGACTGCTTTGTTTTAAAATTATCTTTGGTTTCCAGATCCAGAGGTGCGAGAATGGTTCCTGGTGAAAAGCAACTTCTGGCCCATCTTTTTGTGTTCAATGTACCTAATGACAGTGAAAGTGATTGGTCCGTCCTTCATGAGGGACCGAAAACCATTCGAACTCAGGAAGACGATGATCATCTACAATTTGTTTCTTGTCGTCGCGTACGCCATTTCTGTCAGCACAGTAAGTTCGCGCATATTTTGAAATTTAAATTTTCATTTTTCTGTTACATTACGCAAAAAGTCGCTTCAGGTGAATTAAAAGTAGAAGTGGACACCTTTAGGAAACATTAAAATGAAAAATTTTAACGAGTATTACTTTATGTTTTTTGGGGTACAGAAGCTATTTACAAGTACTCTTCCTACCCCCTTGTGAGAAAAATCTTCTTCACAATAAACAATTTGGCTCTCACTAGATGAGTATTAGATGCCCGTTTTTCTTTTGTGTTGCGTCAGTTACTACAATTTTTTGTATGCATAAATAATTAGCCTAACACCAAAGAATAACACAAGTGTACATCGTTTTAAGCATGCATTATATTTCATTTAAATGAAATTTCCTTTTCACAGTTCATAATGCACAGATTTTTGGATTTCTTCTTTTCCATACATATGTCTGTTTCATACTGTGTCAGTTACTGTTTTTATAATTTTTTCTCATTGCGAGTAGAATAGCAAGGTTTCAAATAAGACCGTATACTAATGTATTAATGTAGCTGTATCAGACAGTAAAATAAATTATTTTATATTTAATGCCTTACTTATTCTAATTTTTCAAAGTTAACTTTTTGTTGTCAACAGTTGCTTCAGTTACCGTGGAATTCACCTTCAGTTTTATTTAAAACATATTGAAACACGTATTTTTGCACCGGTCTTAGTTTTAAGTATCAATACTTAAAATTTGAAAATAATGGATTAGATTTCCGCTTGGAGTGCGCACACAAGCGGATTCGTGTAACTACTCATTGATAGATGACGCTACTTGGTAATAAAGAAGTAAACGGCTGCGCTAAAATCTGGTTACCGAATCAGATGCTAACCATAAACGAGCATTAAGAATTTCCTAATTAAAATAGTTCACCTCAAATAAATTTCCAAAAAAAAAAAAAACAACTTTAAAATAAAATATTTAAATAAAAATAATCTAAAGGCTATTTCTACTATCTTGATTTGCACTATAAAGTATGAAATATAAAAATTTAGTGCCAAGAAAATTTAATGTTAATAAAAGACACAGGACCCAGCTAGCTGGTCCTAATCAATTTAACAATCTCTAATGAACATCAAAAGCCTTCTTAAAACTTTTGCCCCACTGAAAGTAACAGTCGCTTCCGGTGAACCATTCCAACTGCCTACAACCCTGTTGAAATAGTCATTTTTCCTAATTTCAAGATTGGCCTGTGATTTGAATAGCTTAAAACAATGAAATGTTGATGAACTGCAGCTATGTGCTGAAAGAAGAAACAGAGGTCATTGTTTTAAGCTTTTCAAGTCTCAGGTTAATCTAGCAATTAGGAAAAATTACTACTTCAATAGGGTTGTAGGCAGTTGCAATAGTTTACCGGAAGCGACTGTTAATTGCAGTGGGGTTAAAACTTTTAAGAAAGCTCTTGATGTTCATTGGGGGCTGCTAAATTTACTAGGACCAGCATAGCTGGGTCCTGAGCCTGTTGCTGGTCGTCACTTTTGTGTTTGTATTTGTATTTAATGACATCTGGTTTTACCTTCTGCGCAAAAATGTAGCCCATCAACGTTTTTCATTTTAATGAATTTAAACAACTGAATCATGTCCCCTCTAACTCTCCGTGCTCGAAACTAAACATAATTAAGAATATCGTTTTTTTAATACATCAATTCGTTGTAAAATAAAACATTGACATTTAAAAGTAACTCTCCCTGAATTCATTTGAAACCAACGGTTTCTAAACAAAAAAATATAATTAATATTACTATTTTTATTTTCTTAGGTTCTTTATTTGATGAAAGATACAGACACAGCTGTGCTTTGCAAAGATACTGTAGTTACAAAAGAAAATTCCACATACACGGTAAGTAAAAGATTTAATTTGCAAATACTTCTAATGAAAAAATACTACCCTGTATTTAATGCAGGGTGATTTTTAGCATTTAATGCAGTTGTAATTTAAGGAGGAAAATGCGCTACATTATCCTCTTGTTGATACATTTCTTAAAACTTGTTATATTACACGTACTATAAAGCACTGCTATACGTTTGTTAAAACAGCGAAAAACATAGTTGTAAAACATGAAAGTAAAATGGGATGACGTATTTAAAAGTACAATCAAAATTTATAAAAGGTGAGTTAAAAATCTGCAATAATTATTATAAAGCTCGAACATTTTATATTTAAGAAATATTCTACAAACATACATCTGAATACTGAAAATGACTTCTGATGATATAATTTCTGACCAAAAATTTTATTCAAAAGTTGAAATAAGAGGGGGAAGAAGGGAAATATGGTACAATAATTTAGCAATGTTGATGCAGGAAAACATACGTCTAAGATTATGCATTAAAAAATGCATAATACGGGTTTAATATCTAGATCTAGTCTAATTAAGCCAGCCAAGTTAGCTTAAGTACTCAGAAAGCAATTTTTTTTTTTTTTTTTTGCGCATAGCAGTGAAAATTTGCTCGAAAAATACACCAGAAAGCAAACAGAAAAAAAAAAGAGAGAGTTGGAAAAGATCCAGAATTTCTTTTTAAATTTTTATTTATGTTGCAGAAAATTTTAAAAGGATTTCTAATAAATTATATTTTATGACTGATTATAGTAACTCAATGAACTGTTTTTTCCCTTTATTTTTATTGTAACGGTTTTTTAGCATACAATAAATTAAAGAAATATTTTTATATTGAAGTAAAGCCTATTTCATTTTCTGTGCTGAAAAGGTTGAAGAAATCATACATTAAAACTTTTCAAAGTTACAATTTCATGAAAGGAACGAAGGCATCCATTATTAAGAGACCATATATTAAAACCTGCTCAAAGTTACAATTTCATGACAGAAAACAGAAGTTCAAATCCATTATTATTATTGTTATTATTATTATTTTGAAATTGACGTACATGGCAACGTACAAAAAAGCTTTCTTGAAAAATGAATTAAACTAATTTTTTCCTTGGTGTGACTTTTTTTTCGGTCTCTTTTATTACTTACAGTTTAAAAATATAGATCCTTTGTTTTTATTTAATTTCAGCTCGCAACTTGCGGTTGGGTGATTTACATGTTAAAATATGTAGAGTTCCTGGATACGGTAAGTACAATGTTACCAACTCTTACAATATGAATTCAACAATTTCCTATTTAGTTAATAACTGTTTAAAACTAGTCCCAAAGACATAAGTTTAATATTTATTTAAAATTTTATTGCTTTAAATCGTCCAAAAAGTCTGTGCAACTTGAAATTTATAATTTCATTTTCCTGTAATAATTTTTAAATAATAAACTAAAATCAACTACGCTTAATAACCAAAATTCCAAACGGTACAGAATTTAAAGTTACACTAATGATCATAAATTAAGGGTCAGAAATGAAATGTGCACATTTCTTGGTAAGCTACCTCACTACCTTCCTCTGAAAGTTGATAACAGAGCATCATTTTTTAATGGATGAATAATTCTGAATAATTCATCCGCATTATTATCCAAATTCCATACTGACAAAGAAAATCGAACCTAGTTCTTGGTGTTTTAATTTGACTTTTTTTTGTAAAATACAAATGCAAAAAATTAACTTTTTTATTGAATTCTGAGCATTTGTTTTGATTGAGTTCTGAGTAATTTGCCCGCATTATTGTCCAAGTTTTAGACTGACAAAGAAAGTTGGAGAATGCATAAAATTGTCTGCAGTAATTTTTGTCTTCAAATAAACATTTGAGTTGTCCAATACGTGACTAACAATTAGTAAGCTTGAAGAAGACATAAACGTAGAAAACAAGATTATGACAGACTTTCAAGCATTGTATCGTATTTTGAAAAATGTAACAAGTAGTCTATGTGTAACAAGTTATGTAATAAATTGTTTCACGATAGCAAAATTGAAAAGACTCGATAGCTTAAATCAGCGGTTCCCAATCTTTGTATCTCGCGTACCACCATTTTTCTTGCGAACCATTTTGCGTACCACTGCTATATAACTTTATCATATAGAATAGAAGATCAACAGATTATAGATAGATTTTTTTGCCGGCACTCGTGCCACCTAGAGAGGCTTCGCGTACCACTTGTGCCACAGTTGGGGAACCGCTGGATTAAATGCATTGGCAAGTAAAGCTAGAATGTAAAGAGAATAATAATTCCCTTCTATTTTAAAAAGAAGCTTATTGGCTCGTGATCAGTATTGCTATCTCAGTTTAGTTACATAACAATTTTAGAAGTTCTGTTAAAAGTTTTTTCATATTTATTAAATCTAACGCTAGTTGTTATACTTGTTTCTTTTACGTACATTCTGTACTGTGCATCATTATGTTTCAAACGCCATTTTTCAAATGCAGTGAAATTTGTGTAGGTTGACTATTTGCGGGGCAGCCTTTTAGTGTCCTACTTCGACAGGTGGTCAACTTATAGAGTGTGGAGATTTTTATTTTTGTCATTTCTTACACTATGCATTTATTCTTTTGTAACTAATTAAAATACACCTTCATGTATTAACGTTACTTTAAAATACAAATTACCAGATATTTTTTCACAATTATCTAAAATATCATTAGAGTAATTTAACCTGAATAACTTACAATGCATCCTATACAACTTTAAAAGTCAAGTACTTAGTTAAAATAAAGATAAATATCTTATTAATTATGAAAGTTACTTAAGAAGATATAGTGAAGATTTCCTAAAAATACATAATTTTTCGAAATGGCTACATCGGATAGAAGAAAAAAGAATAAACTTATTTAAAGAATAAAAGAGTGCTCATAGTAGTTTTCCCATATGGGTAACTTAGAAATTTAGGGAAACTTTATATTGATGTTTCATCCATCCAGACAAATACTGGTGTAACATTATAGCATAAAAAATATCACGGAGAAGTTATTTTAGCTTTTTTTTTTTATTTTCGCAAAAATATATAAATAAATATGGTAATAGGCAGTCAACTTACGAAAGGTTTTTTAAATAATACTCCCACCCCAATTTGGCGTACATAAGGGACAATATATGCAGGTGATCAGATTAGGTGGGCAAGTAGCAAAGGTTTCCTTGCATTATATAGTATAGGGATAATTCCGTTCCTGACAAAAGCGGAATACTTGGACAGGTGGTCAGCTGACAAAGGTGGTCAACTTTACAGGTTTTACAGGTAAAACTTTACAGGTAAAAATAATTGATTATTGTCAAACCACTAAAGAGTTACTATAACTTAAAATGCGGGACAATGTAGCCAACTTCATTCCCATTGTAACCGAATACTAAGTGCGTCTCGTTAATGATCCTGGAAGAAGATTTTTTTTTAATCTCGAGTGTGTTTTTCAGATCTTCTTCGTGTTGAGGAAGAAAGACAAGTTGATCACCAATCTTCATGTGATACATCACACCATTCTTCCAATTTGTGGATGGATCTTCTTCCGAACAGAAAGAAGTAAGATTAATAAAACTCTTTGTTTTTTATTTTTTAAATAATGGTTATATCATGTCACTGTATTCGTGCATCATTTTCCCATTAGTTCATTTACTCGATATTTTTTTTCAGACAATGATGAGCCACCTCGACTTTAGTCTCGCTTAACAAAAAGTTTAATTTTTCTCCGTATAATATAAGCATATCCAATTTACCCTTCACAGCAACAAGTGCAAAACTTCGAGTACTTTTATGTCTGAAACTAGTCTATCTACCATCAGTAAAATCTTAATCCTTATGAATTCTAATTAGTTACTTCTAAAGCATTGCAATCCTCCAGACGACAGCAATCCACAAAATGAAGATTATAACCAGTCAGGTCCAGGGCCTTTCTGGAAAAAGCGCAAAGGCTCGAGACGTGATTGGTTAATAACTTTTTTACTTAAATGCTTGTGAACTGCTATTTGTTTCTGAGATCAAAGTAATTTTTCGAGTTTTTGAAGAGGTGAAATCGTTGCTTTTATAAGCTAAAGAATTCTGTGAGAAACAGCGGAAACTGCCGAAATCACGGATAGCCAAACGTAATCCCGTTTCCCCTTTCAATTCTAAAGCAATAGGATTTCAAAATTTGTTTGGGAGCATCAATTACAATAAGTTATATATTTTTGAGACCACTAGAATATAACACAATTGCTTTTCATATAAAAGGTTTCACCACAAGAACAACAGATAAATATTTTTTATTTTCAATTCAGTTGTTTCAATTAATTTTCCTAATACGCAAAACGGCCAGTTAAAGAATAAACCAAAGGTGTCCATGGCGCAGACTGCCCTATTCAAATTTATTTTTGGGGGGAGTGTGTTGCCTCCAAATAATTTTAATGTGAAGACAACCCCTTAACACAATTGTAATAACTGAGTTTTATAGAGTGCATTACTCTTGCTAAAATTGCTTATTTCATGTGTGTCAAATACGAGTGAGTGTTTCGTTTTTTTCTCCCTGACTGTACCTGGGTGATTGAAGTTTCACAATGTCTGAGAACCTTAAATTTATCTCACCGTTTTCCGTATTATAAATCATCGTTAATTGTATTTTTCTCTATTTTCAGGCGGGTTTCAAGCATACCCAATCATCATCAATTCTATTGTACATATTGTAATGTATAGCTACTACGGCCTAGCCGCTATGGGACCCAGTGTGAGAAAATACCTCTGGTGGAAGAGATATCTAACTATTGCTCAAATGGTAAATTGACATTCCAATTTTTTATTCACTGATGTATAAATATTTGACAAAATGACAGGAAATTCGATTTTAAAAGATCAACTAATAAAAATAAGATTAATGAATTAGAAACTATTCTGACAAATTTTTTAATGTATCAACCACATTAAAGGTAGGAGCAAAAAAAAAAAAAAAAACTTGATGCCTGAGTACATATTTTTGCAAAATCCATAAAAATGGTGCCATTTTTCCCCTATCGGGATGGCAATTTCTGAATACGCTTCCTTCGATGGAGACGGATTTTTAATTTAAAAACATTTTTTGTTGTAAAGGAAATATTTAGTACATAACATACACATTAATTGTTACTTATCATTAATAATTTCGTTTCAACACATTCTAAATAGCTACATAATGTATAAATCCGTAATTATTGAATTCATGATTGCTCTATTGGCTTCGACTATCTTCAGAAATAAAAAAATAAGATAGGAAATATCTACTAGGTGTTTTGAATACTATTCTCGAATCACAAGCTCTACGTTTGACGTTTGACCGCATAACACATTTACAGTTGGTGTTATAATGAAGGCAGTTCACCGCTAGAGGGACTCATGAACGATCTCCGTTGTCACGTGATATCCGATTTTTGCTTACTAAGATTTTCAATTGAGTTCTACGTGGAGTTCACTAGGCAAAATTAGTTATCTTAAAATTAATTAGACTATTTTCACAGCCTTTTCTGATTATAACCCAGTATTTCCCTTTTATTTAATCATTATAAAAGAAATTTATTAATTATTACAATAGTTATTCAGTGTTAATTTTATATAATGTAGAAAAACTTTATTTAGGCCAAGTGCTAATTAGGTTTGTCGAACTCGAAGTAAAGCGATGTTACGGCTTCCTTTGTTTACATTGCTTTAATCTTTGCCACGTGACCAATGACGTTGCTCGAATTGCCTCCATTGTTTCCTTAAGCTCAGAAACTTATCTTTATATTTAAAAAAATTCTTATTCAGTAAGTTACTCAATATTTACTTTCTTACTCGAAGTTAAAATCATAAATTCAAACAATGGAATTTACACATTTAATCAAATAGCCGCATTAAATTGTTCAAAAACACACCGACAGTTAATTACCCCAAAAAAGCGAGTGAGTTGTTGCGACAAACGAATTGCAATATATTTAAATGTTACATTCGTGCATACAATTATTTGCAAGTTGGGCATTTCATCTGACAATTTTTTTTGAAGAAATATGTGCACACACATACCTGAGAAACTTTTTACCAGTTTTTCAGCTAGCATCAAAACACTGCCGCTATCTGTACTCCAAAGTTGCCATCTTAATTAGTACAGTTGGGATCTGAAAACATGAATCAGAAAATTTTGCATCAGGAACAAACAGTAAACTAAAACAATAAATAAATAATAATAGTGTCCGCCAAGTTCAAAAACGGCGACACCGGGCAATGTGTTTATTTACCCGAACCATTTCGAGCTACTTTTGACCCCATCAGTACCCAAAAACTATTAGACCTACATACTTGAAATTTTGTACTTCTAATAGCGATCCCCTTAACCCATAGAATATCAAATTTCATTGATGTACCTCTCATGGTTATGGAATTATTAAGGTTTGAAGTGCCATTTTTATCACTCACTCGCTCGCTCATCAAAAACCTAACCTTCTTCTAAGTGACTTAGAAACTTGAAACTTGGTACCAAGATAGACAAATTGGCATATATAAAGGAAAAAATCCGAAACTTCAAAAAATAACATTATCTTTGAAGTTACTAGCATGCTCAAAGTAGCATCATACCTAACGACTTAAAACGGCAGCCATATTTTTCTGCCGTTAACATAAACAATACTCTCTCGCGCTTAAATTTAAAATAATTGATGCATTGAAATTCCCTTTCCGCTTTAATTTTTCGCCTTAAGGCTAAACTCAATCTGAGTACAAAGAATCCTGTGTAGTTATACAGAACTTTTCAAGGTTTTAAATAAAAGATTAATTAATTTCAAATGGACTTACGGACATCCTACGGAAAAATGTAAACAAACGAAAAAATCGTAAATAATTAAATAGCGACAATTTAGCTTGGTTTACTTCAGAATAACTTATCTTCAATAAATAAAAAACACAAATTTTTGATTTTCAAAAATTAATGATATCCCAACAAAATATAAATGTAAAAAAAAAGGGCCAAGTTCGACAGAACAAATGGCCTTCCTAGTAGTCGGTATCAGCGATAAAAGAATTGATATCTAATGGGTACCAAGCTCCATAGCAGATCCTTCAATCATAGCTGCAAGAGTGTACACTGTTCTTTAATTTATTTAAAAACATTTCTTATCGGATTTCTCACTTAGCAAGTGTTAGTTAAGACAAATTACGTTCAAGAAGACGATAAGAAGACAATTAGAAATTAACTATAATAGCTTGCCACATGACTTTACTAACTACTAAAAATTTCTAATCGGATGAGTTAAATTTTTTGCATGTAATTTACCTTAATTAACACTTGCCAAGTCAGAAATACAATAAAAAAATTTTTAAAATAAATTAAAGAACATTGTACACTCTTACAGCTATAATTGAAGTGATTTCTGTGAAACTTGGCACCCCTTAGATATCAATTCTTTTATAGCTGACACCGACTACTCCGAAGCCCGTTTGTTCCAGCGAATTTGGCCTTTTTTCACATTTATGTTTTGTTGGGATAATAATATTATGAATATTTTCTTATCAAATAAACGAAAAAAGAAACGTAAAGTAAAAACAGATTGCACGAAGATGAGTAATATTCTGCTTTCATAATAATATACATAATATTCTACACACACACACACACCCGAAAGACGTTCCTCAAGCAACACTTATTAAAAGCAATGGCAGTTTTATTGTATCTGCAGTTGGGTTGTAAAAATGTACTTTTGTCAAATAGAAAAATTCTTTTCTAGCATCTCATTTCCATTATTTATCTTTTTAAAAAATCATACTGTGCAATTACTCAAATTTATTAATTTGAGTACATTTTTGTTAACTGTGTAATGAGGTAAAAGGATATGTAAATCGGTTATATATAAGTGCTTTTATTTTTCGATTTTGTCTAAATTCATAGAATATAGAGGATATATTGCTCGAGTATGCACACACGATAGATTTATTCTTCAATAAAATATTTAAAGCAAGAATTTGTTAGTTTTGAGTAAGACAGCTTCTTCAAACGGAAGCCCTAATTTTATAGTTGCATAGTGAGAGTTGTAAGCATGTGAAACTGCATATAGTTTTGGTGCACTTTTACCTATCATTAACTGAAAAACCGACAGATAATAGCTTTAATTTGACAAACGCAAGTTTTCTTTCTCTACATTTTTGTGAAATCTATGAACTGTTTCTCGTCGTTTTAAAAAATAACATTGCAATAAAGGTCGAGACTAACAGTCGCCACTCGCCATTGGCGACTATGTTTTTCTGGCGACCACAAAATGTTATCTCGGTCTCAAAAACTGGCGACGTGAAAAGGTTTATAATTTATTATTATTTCCTTAAAAATAGGGCTTTGTGTAATTTTGTGACAAAGTGTAGTTTGAGGTATAAGTATGCGAGTGTTGGTATGCAAAATGAAGCCACGGTTGGGGAAGGGGGCACCCATGGTTCAAAGGGGCTACTAACTTTTTTTGGTGTACCCGGTCACTGGTCGCCATCATTTTTTTTTTTTTTTTTAGTCTGAAGCATTACATTGCGCAAAACGATAACAACTTCAGCGTAACATATTTCTTGTCACTGAAACATGCGTTGTTTTGTTTAACTCTTTTAATGTGAAATTTTTATTATTGTATTTTTTTAATTTTTGGCGGGGAAAAATATAAATAAATGAAAAGTACATTACTTTTACATTTTTTTTCAGATTCAGTTCATCTTGATCATTCTGTTCGTCACTGTTGTAATGCCCGTTACCGGATGCACAGCCACCAAAAGTACCTTCTACATCAACGTGTGTGCTGCTGCATTATTCTTCGTCCTCTTTTACAATTTTTACAAAACATCCTTCGCTCCACAGAAAACGAAAGACGACGCCAAAGTTCAAAACGGAAACGGTTGCGGTAAAACCGTCGCCAACGGAGACAGCGTGTCCAACGGACACTCGAAAGTGAAATGCAATTAGAAAGACTTCTGTATTTGTCGCAAATGGTGCTCGTCCGTTCAGTTTTGTCCGAGACCCCACATGTCGCCAAACGCCTGCTTATAATCGTTCAGTAGTCACTGATGAAGATTGTTTGGTACTTTTCCGTTTCGGAAGAGCTGGGGATGGTTATTTATTTTTTTCGCCAAATCAAACTACTGTACCATTTTGGGTTGCCGTTGGCGATGTTTAAATATTTTTCGCAAACTCCACACACAAAACAAATTGATTTGGCACATTTGATTTGGCGAAAAAAATTAACCATCGCCAGCCCCTCCGAAACGAAAATGTACCGAGTGTTTTGTACATTTGAAATGTGTATTCGTCCGAAGTTTGATGCATGATATATGTACTCATAGTGGACAAGAGTTGTTATTTCAGTCAGCAAGTGAAGTCAATCATTTGCAATATCGATTCTGCCTTTTACAGATTATTTTTGACGTTAAATTGTAGTAACGACCACCGATTATATCTAGAGAAGCTTTTCGAGTAGAATAACGCGAATTGCTAAATTATGATTTTAGACAACCCAATCAATCCCTAATTAACGAATATTACAATCATGTTGAAAAGTAAAAGTTTTCTTCAGATCTCCCCTATTTTAAATACTACGGAGTTGATAAGATTTAAGTTAATTTTAAAAATATGTAAATAAATTTTTCTAAAATATTGCTATGCAACAGTGAAATTTTCTAAAAAATGACTTTTTTTCCTTTTTTTTCTTTCTCTCCATCTCTCTCTTTTTTGGCGGGGGGAGGGGGTAGCGTCAAAATTATCTTCTCTGTATTTTAATATTTAACTCGTTTAAACTCGTTTAACTGAGCTAGATAGTAGATTGTTGAAACTAGCAACTATATTTTTTAGGCTTTAAGATCACGAAGTAGAAATGCGAATGAATTTAAAACGCTACTATAAAAAAAAATCACATGTCGCCTCTTAGTAAGACATAAGTTATCAGCTCAGTTGACGCTTCATTTAATTTCAAAACGAAAATTTACTCAATACTTACATATCACGCAACAGCTTCGACTAGTGCGTTTTTCTTCTACAAAACTGTTCCCAAGTACTTGCTGGGGTCTCTATATCTATGTAGTTGTTTTTAAATTTTCTATTTATATTTACTTATTGCAAACTGTAACTAACATTTTTTAAATTTGCTTGTTGCAAATAGTGGTAAATTAATAATTCTAAAATTACTGTGAAGATTTTTTTTTATATAGTTTAAGACTTTTCAAATTGTGTGTGAATTCTCAAACAGTCATACATAAGTAGTTTTCGTGGGAAATGTGCGTCAAGTTATATAAGTTTGTCTCCTAGTGCATGTAGCGTATTTGATACGAACAAAAGAAAGTGTTAAATGTAATTTTACAAATTTTGATAAATATATTTTCTACATTTTGCATATAATTAGAATATTTATTTTTTATCAGTATTTTTAGTGGTGCAATTTTTTGAAATTCTATTTACCGCAATTTTATAATGCTTGTTAAAAGAAAGAGATGGTTTGTTCGTCATGTGAGGCAAAAAATTTGATAGTTGCGTGAGGAAAATGATTTCTACAGTGATTCGCAATTTCAATGAATACAGTATTCGTAGACAGTTTGTTATTTCCTCACGTTACGCACAAACATACACTAAGTGAATGTTTCTGCTTCATAACACAGAAAATTAAGTAAATGTTACTGTTCAAGCAGAGTTAAAAATTAATCTTTTACTGTGCAAGACAGCCATTAATCAATCGAATGTGACTGTTAAAGCGCAGCCAAAAATTAACCGAATGTTATTGTGCGCGTACAACCAAAAGTTAATCGAACGTTACTGTGCAACCACAGCCATTAGTTAATCGAATGTTACTGTGCAAGCACTGCCAGACGTTAATCGAATATTACTGTGCAACCACAGCCAGAAATTAATGGAAAGTTACTGCGCAAGTACAAACCGAAATGTCTCTATGCGTCTATGACATACTTCCGTCAGTTTGTTGTTACAATATGTTTTATCTCATGCCATATACTTGTATAGTGTACTTAAATTTTCTGTAATATGTGTTAAAGCTTTCTGTACTTTATACAATATGAATTTGTTATAGACGTGAAACGAATAAAAAAAATACAAAAGTCTCATTTTTTATCATTACGACTTATACAAAACAGATATCTGAATTTTCGAAGTCTCTCTTTTTTCGGCGTTTGTCAATGTAGTAAGTGGGGAGTATTTTGATGTAAGATGTAACTCAAAATCAGAGACAGGCTATGGTCGCTCATAATAAAACAAAAAATCATATTTTATAAGATTTATGTAATCATTTCATAGAATACCGAACCTAAATTAGAATCGCTGTGGCATCTCAAAAATACACTATATATTCCCAACTAAAGTATTTAAGTTAAGTATACATATATATATAAATGTACATATATACAGCTTTAAAGTAAATTTTGAATGAAACCCCTCTATTAATTTCACTTGTGTAGCGCAGACATGACAGGGGATGTACCGTATTAACCACTTGTGTAATTTTATCCAGGTAACCAATTTTCGTTATTTTAATATTTGGTACCTCAAATATTAAAGTTATGACAGAAGATAAACATTGACCACTTGTGAATTTTGCTCGAATTAACTGGTTTTCGTTAGTTTAATATTTCGTACCTTAAATAAAAAATCTCGTGACAGACATGGCAGAAGATGTGCGGATTTTGCTCTAATTAACCGAACTAAAACGGCAGGCTCATGCTCGTTGTCCAGTATCATCTTCAGCTTATGCGACATATATACACAGATGACATCACCGTCTTAATATGTTCCTGTTAATTATGCATTATTGAGCCTGAAAAGTTCAAGCTCTACAGGAGCTTGTGACCGTAATGCTGAACTTCCACGCTTGGCGTACTTTGTCGGTCGATGAACCTATACTTCCCAAATACGTCGGAAGTCCTTTTGCGTGCTTAATTTGAACTTGAAAACGCAGCTCCGCGCAGTGCTTGGATTTCTACTTACGTGTCGCTATTTTTTGAGAGAATGCGTGATTACTGTGTATTTTGTTAGATATGTGTGAAAATCTGCTTTGAGAGGCGATCAGGTATGTGTTTTCAGATTTTATGTTGCTTGCTTTGTTGTGTTTATCTTATAAAACAGTGGCACGTGGTGTGGTATAATTACCTACTTTGCTTGAGGAGATGATGTTGCGGTAAATCTTCAAAATTTTTAATTATTTATATAACGCAGGGGCTGATTCAGCATTTTTTGACAGGTTCCGTTTTTTTCTGAATTTTAAAGAGATTTTTGTGATAGATCAAAGAATTTTGTGGAAATTGAAAATTCAAACATATAGTAATGAAAAATTTTCTTATAATTTGTCGCTTTTATAACAGATAATGGTGTGAAAATTACGAATTGAAGCTTGGAATGTTGTAAAGGGTCCGTTTTGATTGATTTGAATGTTTTGCATGGTCCATTTTGATTGATTTGAATGTTGTGAAGGGTCCGTTTTGGTTAATTGTAATTTTGTGAAGAATCCGCAAACGGGCCAGAATTTCCTTAGACGCAAACCCTGTAACATCTCATGTTCTCGATATTTGTGTTCTTATAAATGGATTATTTCATTTATTTTTTCTTTTATGTAGATTTGATTGTTCTTTCGCAAAACATTGGATGTTTTTGCATCTAGAAGCTCCACTATCGCAATTTCAAAATTTAGTAAAACCCACAGATCATAAATTCCAACAAGTTTTGGGAATAAATTTTCTGATATTTTGCTCACAGTCGTATTAAATTAGCATGAAAACAACAAACCAGATTTGTAATTTTAACAAAGAAAACTCCATGAGTAAACTAATGTGCTCTCCCCACTTTGAAACCATTATTCCTATTGATATGCATTACATAATAATCCAACAAAGACTTACTGAAAAAAGATAGTTTCCATAAAGCAATTATTAATGCACCTTTTTTCTTTTAGAAACAGCGTACTCTCAATGACATAGAGATATACTTTTTAAGCAAGCCGGAGAAAACCGAGCTGTTAACAAAATATATTTACTAAATGACTTTTAAATTCTTCACGTTTTAATAATGATTATCCAATTTTTGAAGTTTTGTTAAAACTACTGTTTAATTACACTGTGTAACACGAAAAATGTCCTTTCGATGAAAATGTCTGTTTCTTATGTACTTATGGCTGAAAATTACGAATTTACAATTATTTTTTGCCTATCACGTACCATTTTCCCAAAATTCCACATTTTAGTTTTTTACGTATTTTCTAGACAAATGTGCATATTTCCGTATTTTATCGAATTAATGTATTATAAATTATATCTTTCTCCTTGACAGTGAGATTGTTGCCATTCTAGAGACCTTTTTAATGAACTTGGGTTACTTTAGCGACATTTTTGGCAACTAAAGCGTTATCTATTTTCTCGAAGTTTCGAGTCTTTTACAAAACGACAGAGGCATTTTGTACTCTATTTTGTGGAGAATGAAAAAATAGTAGGTTGCTATGATGTGACTGTACTATTTCAAGCATTAGCACATGAGCACAATTCAGCAGAGTGGCGCCCTAGTTTATCAGTGCTCCCCCATCTAAGTATTTTTTTTCTTCATTCCTGTAGCATATTCTGCAAACACAAAGGAAATTTCAAAATTATGAGTGGCAAAACATATCAAATGAGCCACTTTTAAATCTACAATGTGCCTTTTTTCCACAATTGTACGCTCAACTTGATTCATCGAAATATTTGTAAAACTCTGGACAGAGAAGGAGTGGCTTTCTTGCATCTCAGAAACAAATTCAAAAATGTAAGTGATGCAAAAGTAAAAGAAAGGATTTTTACAGGCCCACACCTTAAGGATGTCCTCTCACGATGAAGAGTATGAAAACAAACAGTCAGAAGCCGAAAAATCCGCCTGGGTGGGCTTTACATCAGTGTGCTCGCGTTTCCTTGGAAATGAGAAAGCTGAAAACTACGAAAATCTTGTTGGCGGCATGATAAAATGCTTTTCTTACAGGTTGCTATATTTCATTAAAACTACACTTTTTGGACTCCCATATGGACTTCTTTGCTCAAAACCTTGGCGCAATTAATAATAAGCATGGGAAAAGGTTTCATCAGGGCATTTCTGTGTTTGAAAAGCGTTTCAGTGGTCGATAGAATGAAAGAATACGAATTGAATATTGCTAATCTGTCATCAGGGCACACCAACAGATGCCCACAAGATGAATGGGCCAAAAAATCAGTTTAGTGTTTGTGTTTTCAATAAGTAAGCCTCAGTTACATTCTTCTATAACCAAATTGTATAAATATGAGAAGCAGGTCTCCAGCAAAAACGGTACGTGATGGACCATTTTGGTTTGCATATTTGAATCAAGCACCTGTTGTTTAAATAGAATCACATAGTTCCATCTAAAGGACAAAAAAATAAAAAGTAAAATTTGTTGCACAGTGTTATTTTTGACATGATGCTCAAAATATGGAAATTCAAACTAAGTTTATTTAATGAATCTTAATACATGTGCTCGAGAAAGATTTTGCTTTATAAAGGAAATACTGGGAAGATTTCATTATAATTTGCTGTTTGGTTTCTCTTCGAAGCAAAATTAGGTCTCTTCTCTGGTATATTCACTTCGAACATAATACATGTAAACATTTTTCTTCGTTATGTGAGGGGTCAGAAACATACTGGTGTTAGTAAATTTTCTTTGAAAATGTAATTAATGCATTTTTCCATATCATGGGATCTCAACTCCCTTCATTTACAGTAAACTAAAGAATACTTCAAAAATTTATCAACAGATTGCACTATTATTTTTTTTCTTATTCAATACCGTGATCCTAAAACTGTAATGAAAAATGTAGTGTTTGTCAAAAAATCTTCTCAGTCAAGTATTAATATATTTCTCCCATTTTCTCCCTAAACGCTGCGCTCTAGGCCGGTTCAAAACATTTTACAAAGAAAGCAAACAATAAAGAAGATAAAAAATTCTACCTTTGCTCTATACATAAAAACCTCAATACACTCTCAAAAATAGAATCCTCATTTTCGACTATTCTTCAATAGTCGAGAAAATTTCGTCATTTTCAACGACTCTTTCCGCGCGATCATGTGACTTAAAAAAGTTACTACACAAATTTTGGCAATATAGCAAAAGGTTTACTCGGAGCATTTTTCACGAAGCTATTTCGTCAAATACGACGAAAGTTTCGTGAGATTTGAGCATGCGTTTCTGAGAGAATAACAATTTCTCATTAGTAGGCTTTCAATTTTTACTATTGAAACTGCTTATTTTATTATATTATTTATTTATTTATTACTATTATCCTTATCATTATTGTCTCTGGGCCTTTGTTGGATGTCTTTTCGTTCAGAAGTTCATTTCTTTTGCACTGAAAAGAAGCTCTTCTAAACCTCTAAACACATGTCTACAATTTTGTTATTGTTAGTTAGGAATCATTCATAAATGATGTCACGCTTCGAGGGGGGGAGGGGTGTTCGTGAAGTTGTGGCAAAGTGTGACAAGGGAGGGGATAACAAGAAGTGTGACATCATGCATCATGCAACATAGCGTGGCGCGTGACAATGGGGGGAGGGGGTCCGCTGAAGTGTGACATATTGTGAAAGGTGGGGGGGGGGGGGTCAAATATGTGAGAAAAAAGCGTGACGTCATATATGAACAGCCCCTTATAGAAGTTCACGTTGTTTCTCAGGTTCTTTTTTTTTTTTAAGTGAAAATGTTTTAGCTTCCTATTTCAATGGTAATAAAAGTGTACAACACTATAATGGACTAATAGTAAAATTATTTTCAAAGAATTATTACAAATGCAACTTTCTTCAAAAGCGATACTAAATACCTTCTTACCCAGGCAGGAATGGATGCCTCAAATAATTTTAATATTGCACTTAGAAATCCCGTATCAATATGGTAACAAGGAATCCGTAGGCTGGAAGAAGTGTATAAGTTTAGTGTCTAAATTTCTGAGACGAAAGTACATTTGTAACGCTAGCCTGTAACCGTTACGAATATATATTATAATACACCAAAACAGAAAAACGTTTAGAAGGGACTGTTACCTAATTGCGTTTGTATTAAGCTCTGTCCAGGTTATAATACACCTGAGTTTTAGGGTTTCATTTTTACGCAAATCGGAATTTATTTCTCTGCAAAAAATCGAAGCAATTTACCCGGTGCAACTGGAGACAACCCAAAAGCTGTTGCTTTTTTTAACCACTTCCGACCCCAGAACTAAGCACGAACAATTTTGGCGCAACTTTTTGGTTCTCTGATTTGAAAAGTGATTACAAAACAAAATAGCTAAAAAAAATTTTTTTTTAATTTTAATTAATAATTAGTTTAAATAATAATTATTGCCCAATTTCCATGTTTAAGACGAAGTAAACTATCTGTTGATTAATTTCAAAAACAATTGAGTGTTTTAGCTTTCAAATTGCACAAACAGTAGTTAATAAATAGTATTTTAAAATGTACCCAATTGGGTACACTTGGAATGAAGAGGTCAGTAACATTCAACCAGTGTTAACTAGAGACAGCCGATTTTTTTTTTTTTTAACAATGTACTCGGATATTGTAAAATAAACAAATCTACAGTGGGGTGCCAAAGTTCCGTCCAGATGGATTTAAATATAATGCTACGTATTTGTGTGAAAGTGGGTATATCTACGAGTATATCTACCTGTCCATACACAGAGTTTATATGCATGTGTGTATTTATGTGTATAATATATAATTATACATGCATGGGATCGCGGGTGGATTAATAGTCAACACAAAATTCCGTCCAGACCTTTATGAGCCTACTTTTCCGAAAACATCCATATCAAATAGATAATCCACCTATATCTTTCTTATTTAGCTTTAGTTCTTAATTACTTCAAATATACATTTGCCAACAGTTTATACATATTCATTCACTCATTTATTCATTCATTCGGAAATATCCTTAAAAAAACGTTCCGTGGGAAAATAGGCTAGTTTAGTTCTGGATGAACTTTCTATCTGTAACATGTTCTACGTCACAACATATTTTCGATATACAGTGGAACCTCGGTAGCTTGACACACGGATAAGTCAACTACCTCGGTAAGTCGACATTTCCCACCCCTAATGGTTGGCCAAATGCTAATTTCAATGGGCGAAAAACTCTCTAACTTGACACAATATTTCCAGAAACCCCTGTAAGCCGACCTCAATTTTGTATTCGTATTAACTTTTGCTTCCGGTATTTTATCACGATGTACAGTGATGTTTTTTCGTCAATAAATTAATTATTTTATTCAAAGTGTTCCTGGAAGATTCCCCTATTCCCCTTGTTTCCTGGATTTTTGATTGGTATTCTGATTTGATTGACAAAGTTTATATATTTGTTTATTTGTAGTGTATAACTTTTCAAAATAATAATAGATAAATAATAAATGGGGATAATTTCATTCACTGGAATTGGCTTTTATAACTGGAATATTAAGTAAATAACAATGCAGACCAATATTAGCAATTGAAATTACGGAACCTCGGTAACTTGACACCCGCTTATCTCGACATGTGTTCGTGTTCCCTTGGGATGTCGAGTTATCGATGTCTCACTGTAGTTTGTTTCAAGCAAATCTGTCTCTTAGAGCAGGATTTATATTAGGACTGAAATTTCCCCGTAGGCAGCAATGCTTTTTTTTTTAATTGTCCAATATGGAACACAAATTATTCAAATAAAAAAATGTTTTCGGTTGAGAGCTTTTACCTATAATCTTTTTGAAAGAATCCAAATCTTATGCCCATAGTTTACCTAATTTGATTTATTTTTGCGCATAGATGCTAATGTTAAGACCTTTTGAACTGTTCAAGACTGAAGGAAAAATTGTCTAGATCAGAAAGTAAAACATGGAAATGAGACTTCCTAGCCGAGATCTTTCAATTGCAAAAAACAAAAAAAATATATTGACAATTCCTTCACAAGTTAGTAACTGGGGGGAGGGGAACAGACCAACAGACACACATTTTCCCCATTTCAAAACCATGCTTTCAAGCTTTTTTATTTTGAATATTTATTTAGTTACTTATTTGACTATTTATTTTTTTTTTAACAATATTTTTAAGATACATTGTACAATTTGACTTATTATCGGTTTCGGGGACATTTTCAACACATACGCCTGTAGATTTGTCTCATTCTTGAATAGATTTTTTCAGTCTTTTAGTTAAAACTTTTACGCAAAATAAGCTGAAAATGAAGTTTCTAAGGGAATTGAACGACATTTTAAATCTTTTTACAAAAAATGGCTGAAATGATTTTGTCAAAAATAAGTGTAAGGCAATAACATACTTCTGATTTCATTAGAAGGGGAGAAAAATTGTTAAATTCAAAATGATGATTTGGCAACAACTAGCACGAAGAAAGTAGTATTACCATAAGTTAAAAAAAAAAAAACCTGAAACACCCGGGTGCAATTTTTACACTCACTGAAATTTGTGCCTTATATCATTGTTGCTCTTCAAGCTATGCTTTTTTTAATTTTAATAAGCTTAATTTGTCACGGAAGTTTGTTGCGCGGTTTTCGACAACTATTCCTGCATAAATGGTCTTCAAACTTTGCACACAAGCTTATCTTCCCCTGATGATAATACAATATTCCATCCATTTTATAATTTATTATAATGTTAATTAGGTAAAAAAATAATAATTTTGGCCCTGAGGAAATTATCAGAATTATTATTTGTCGAATGGCAACGATAGCATTGTTTGGAATGTTTGGATAATGCAACGATGTTTCGAACTTTAAAACACTCAAATCATGGCGAAAATAGAAACTGAGGCGCCTGGAGAAAAAAAGGAAATTATACCATGAAAAAGGAGTATTAGTAAAGCCATCACCAAAGAAAACCATGTAACTTAAAACATTTTTTCACGGTTTTATATAACAATCCCCTATGAAAGTGGGTTAATAAATAAAACTCAACATTATGCTCAACCACAAAACCCATTGTTTTATTTAGTCGAGCTCAACTTCTATTCTTCAATTCATAGTTGACTTCAAGACAAAGCTACTCAAATATGGATCACTACTTTAACTATTTTTACAGAAGGTCATAAATTGCTGACTTTGTCTGCTCTTTGTATGTATCTCTCTTTTTTAAAATTCTATCAAAGTTTGGATGATAAAAACACCCTGAATCCTATTTATAAACGTAGCGCAAGAAACAAAGGCAGTAAATATGTACACTGTTCTATATTTCTTCGAAAGTGCAAACAGGATACACAAAGAGAGACTTCATAGTGCATATTTTATGTTGATGTTATTTTAATTATCTCAGAGAAAAAGACAAAAATCAGAACAGAAAAGAAATAAAATTACTTTTGAAAGAAAAAAAAAAGAACCGACTTGAAATTAAAAATGGCGCTAAAAAGTAAGAAATAAATTCATTCTTTAACCCCTTAACGCGTTTGCCCGTGTCTGACATGGGCGAAAGTTACCGAAAAGTTACACTTTGCTTGTGTAATATATATATATATATCAGCTAAGTATCCCCATACGGTCTTCCAGTTATTATTTCCGCATGGGCTTGTTACTTTTCGACTTCAGTAATTGAAAAGAGAAAAATATCTTGGGGATCATTCATAAATGATGTCACGCTTCGAGGAGAGAGGGGAGGGGGGGGTCATGAAATTGTGACAAGGGGAGGGGGGTAACAAGAATCATGCATTATGTGACAACGGGGGGGGGGGGGAGGGGTGTCCGCTGAAGTGTGACATATTGTGACAAAGGGGGAGGGGTTAAATATATGGGAAAAAAGGGTGACATCATTTATGAACGGCCCCTTGGTTTATTCAACGGCCGAAATTGAAAGAGTTTATATTTGTTTACTGAAAATAAATCTGTTGGTATTTTTTAAAAAGTTCCTAATTAAGTTTTTTTTTCTCTTCTCCATTAAAAAAAACGTAAAAGTTATCAGACAAGAATGTCCGAATGGTCCTGGTTCGTCCGGTACACTATTGGGGCCGTTCATAAATGACGTCACGCTATTTTCCCATATATTTGACCCCTTTGTCACATGTTACGCTATGTTGCATAATGCGGCGTGATGTCACACTTCTTGTTACCCCTACCCTCCCCTTATCACACTTTGCCACAATTTCACGAAACCCCCTCCCCCCCTCGAAGCGTGACATCATTTATGAATGATCCCATATGCAGAAAATTAAACTTGCATAATTCCCATTCTACTGCTCTGAAGCGCCAATAGATGACGCCAGTAAAACATTTAAACAGTAGCGCGTATAGCACTGAAAAAGAAGGGGGAAAAACTTAAATTAAGAATTAATTACGAAATAATTTTGTTAAATTCTTCTAAAACTTGTATTTTCTATGTGTTTGCAAACACTGAACACTCATAACGCGTTCGACTGATTCACTCTTTGTCTTTCATATGATTACGTATCTTGGGAAACAATCAAAAATAATGAAATAAAAGTGCAATTTTTTGTAATCTTAAAATGATAATCAAATGTCAAAAAAAAAAAATCTTCATAGTAAATTTGAAAAGAAGGATAAATCGAATTTTAAAGCCTTCCCCAGTCTGAGAAATATTTTGAAAAGCTATTTGAGAAATCCTGTTTGCATTTTTGGATATATTATTCAATGAGCCAGTAGCGGAATTTTAGCGGGGGGGGGGGGGTGTAGGAGGCACGTGCCCCTCCAAAAAGTACAAAAGAAATAGACGTAATTATTCCGTTACATAGGTTTTATTCATTTTTCTGTTCTTTAGTATCTATTAAAACCAATTAATCTACAGTAAAGTGCATAAAAACTCTGATGAGAACTTTAGTATGAAAATATTTTCAAGACAGAAGCATTTTTTTTACTTCCCGTGCCCTTTCCAGAAATAAACCTAATACCCCTGCCAATGAGCTGAATTCACACTGTTGTTTATTATAAAATATTATATTCCTCTTATAGCTTTATTCCTATTTTTCCTCACTAGATGTCACTACTGGCTTATTCTCTTATCGAAAACCAACAGCAGGAGATGTCTTTGTATTATGCTTGCGTTTTCACACAAAGAAAAAGTTTCGACCGAAAGGAAATCCTTAGACAATAAACAATTACTAAGATTTCTCTTTAAATGAATTAGTACTCCTCAGAAAACGCAGTAAAAGAGATCAAAAGATCCTAACTCAGCAGTTTCTCAGCACTTTCTATCAACAGCAATTCATCTCGAGATCATGTGATTTTTGAGGACCAATCAGAGAACGCAATATTCAGCTAATGCTAGAATCCGCTTCCGAGTTTTGCCGGCGCATCACCTCTCCTCGATCTAGCTCAATGATTGACACATTTCTCCAAAAACACTCAATAAATAAGGAAAATAACAAGCCAACAAATGCTGCCATCTATATTTCGTTCATGAAACTACTAATGTCTTATGATTTCCATTCACCAGATAGTATTTCTTTCACAAAATGCAAGTGAAGTGAAGAACGAGGCAGCCATATGTTGTGTTCAGCTTGGAAGCTAAAGGTGAGTCGACGCTTTAATCTTGTTTCATCCTTATTAATTTTAGCAGTATTTCTGAACACTGAAATTTTAATTCACTTAGATGTATTTATTTAATTGCTAAAATGGGAATTTTAGTGATAGTTCATATTCTTGTGCATTAATAAGCTGTGTCACTTACTGGACCATTTATTAGGCTTGCACATTTTATGTCGGGGGGGGGGGAGGAAATACTCCTTATCATTTGAATACTAATTACACAAGAGACTCAAGAAAGGTGTCAACATATTAGGAATAACGTACATTATAAATACGAATTGTAAAATTTTGTTAAGCCATCGTCTTCATATTGAAATAAACATCAAGTTTCAAATGACAACCCTCCCCCCTTTTTTTTTACTTCAGATTCGTAATCAACATTTTAATGAAACCTTGTTTTTCCATTTGAGTATAATTTCAGCTGTTACTTTACAATTAAATTAAGAAAATTCCACCTCGTGATGTTAGAACGTTTTCTGATATTTTTGCTTATAAAATCTAAACCGGAGGTTCCCAATCTGAGACTCGCGACCGCGACCCCAAATTGGGTCCCGAGGCGCTTCTCATCTTTTCGCTTTATAATTTCTAATTTTAAATCAAAAAACTTCACCACATAAACAAAATTACCCCTTTTTTATACTAAATATCATTTTGAATACTTTTATGCTAAACTTAAGGGCATTACAAAGGGGTCAATCCATGTGAAATCATCCAGAAAAAGCGAAAAATGTTGCTCGATGTTTTTGATTTTTTTTATATTTTGGCAGTCAATTTATTGTTATCTTGAGACCCCAAAACAAAAAGTTTTTTAATTCTTGAAATTTTTTATTACAGCCGTTTTCAAGTCACATCTTTAGTGGTTTTTCATGAAAATACTGCTTTACATAAATCTTTGTAACTGTTTTTATTTCTGAATATTTCAAAATAATTTAAAACCCATTATATTCTGTAAGAAATGAGAAATATTTTGCTTTAAGTTTCATTTTTGATATATTTTTTTAAAAATACGGAAATGGAGTTTGAAAATACCATTTTCAAAGCGAAAGCTTGCGTTTTTCACGTTAAAATTTTTAATGGAAGAAACTAACACTCGCCTGTACATTTCTTGCCCTGAATAGATACCTTTTGGTAGTTTCATCAGAAGCAGTATGGAACATTTGGAGGGTTTCCTTTATTTTATATAATTAGCCAAACTTGGCATCTCGGTGTAGAAATGCTAACTTTGACACTCAATATCTAAAAAGGGACTGAAGGAAATTTTATGAAATTTCAGGGAAATAATCTTTTTATAGATATAAATATGTAGCAACGTTTTTATAAGTGATATCGATGTTGTTTTAGAAATATGGCACCTCGAAGTCAGGCAAAAAATCACGTGTCTTTCCGCCTTTTTTCACATCTAAATGTCGTCATACTGCCTTGTTTATTTTACTCATTGCTTCAAAAGGTTTATAAGGTTTCCCAAGGTTTATAAATTTACTTACAGCGACACATACGTAACAAAATCAACGATCAATGTTCAATTTATCAAATCCATGTTTGTTTTGATGTAGTGAGCCAGCACATAAGCATATCATATCTTAACTAGTATTCTTTTATTGCTAAACTTACTAAATGATTTGACGAAGAACAATTAGTCACTTAGTCTAATGTTTATATTTTTCGATTATTCAAATTTTGCGTCTGAAACTGCAACTTTAACTAATGCAGAGTTCAACGTGAAAACATTTTTTCCCCTCTACCTTAATTAAACACAAGCAGAACAATTTAAAAAGGAAACAATAGTAATACATAAATTACCGTTGGATTCTCTTTAAAATACTCTTTTTTTTTCTTCGTTTGAAAAAGAGTGACTTAGTGCTTTTAATAAAAAGATAAATTTGTTGTTGTAGTAATTAAATTAAAACACCATATATTAGTTCATTTCATCGCAAGTAAACAAAATAAAAAAAAAACAAAGTTTTTACGTTAACTCTGCATTAGTTAAAGTTGAGTCTCAGACACAAAACTTTAATATTCGATAAATATAAAAATTAGACTACAATACTAATTGTTCTTCGTCAGATCATTTAGCAAGTTTAGCAATAAAAGGATACTAGTTAAGACATGATGTCCTTTTGTACTGCCTCACTCCAACAAAACAAACATGGATTTTTAAATTTAACATTGATCGTTGATTTTGTTGGTTAGGTGTCACTGTAAGTAAATTTATAAGCCTTGGAAGATCTTATAAACGTTTTGAAGCATTGAGTAAAATAAATAAGGCAGTATGATGACATTTAGATGTGAAAAAAGGCGGAAAGACACGTGATTTTTTGCCTGACTTCGAGGTGCCGTATTTCTAAAACAACATCGATATCACTTATGAAAACTTTACTACATATTTATATATATAAAAAGATCATTCCCCTAAAATTTCAAAAAATTTCATTCAGTCCCTTTTTAGATATTGAGTCTCAACGTTAGCATTTCTACACCGAGATGCCAAGTTTGGCTAATTATATAAAATAAAGGAAACCCTCCAAATGTTCCATACTGCTTCTGAGGAACATACCAAAAGGTATCTATTCAGGGCAAAAAATGTAAAGGCGAGTCTTAGTTTCTTTCATTAAAAATTTTAACGTGAAAAACGCAAGTTTTCGTTTTGAAAATGGTATTTTCAAACTCCATTTCCGTATTTTTAAAAAAATATATCAAAAAAGAAACCGAAAGCAAAATTTTTCTCATTTCTTACAGAATATAATGGTTTTTAAATCATTTTGAAATATTCAGAAATAAAAAAGTTACAAAGATTTATGTAAAGCAGTATTTTCATGAAAAACCACTAAAGATGTGACTTGAAAATGGCTGTAATAAAAAATTTCAAGAATTAAAAAACTTTTTGTTTTGGGGTCTCAAGATAACAATAAATTGACTGCCAAAATATAAAAAAAATCAAAAACATCGAGCAACATTTTTCGCTTTTTCTGGATGATTTCACATGGATTGACCCGAAGACATTATCTAGTGACATACGATTTATTTTGTATACAACCAGAACAAAAGACATAAAAAAAATTTAAAAGAAAGAAATATACGAAAACTATTCAAATAATATACAGACATATGTAAAAAATATACAAAAATATTCTAATAATTTAAAGAAATATTCTAATAATACTTTACATTAAGCTGTTCTACATCCTCTGATTTTCAGAAATTTGTTAAGACTGGAAAATATATTTACTACCAAATGCATTTCAAATGTGTTAGGTATACCCTCTCCCAAAAAATTGGGGGTAGGGGGAGGTAAAAATTATGTTTTTTTTTTCATTGACCTATATAAATTGCATTTTTGAAACCAATCTAAAGCCAAAATATATTCTAATATACCATTACTAGAAGATGAACGGCGTTATAAAGGAATAAAGGGGTGTAAGAAAGGTGACAATTACTGGAACATCTAGGCTACCAAATACTGGTACATAAAGGTTTTTTTTTTGCCGATGGCAGTTTAACATTTTTAAGCAAATATTTTAACATTTACTTTTTAATATGTATATTTGACATTTGAAAAAATAGCTTATAATTTTCTTTTTCTTTTTATTAGATTTAAAAATGGCCTCTAAAGAAAGTAGTAGGAAAAGGCCCAAGTTCCTGTACAGTAAAAAAGATATGGCTGAAGCTATAACTGCTGTTAAGAGCCAAGGCATGTCAGTTAAGATGGCCAGCAAAACCTACGGAGTACCCAGAAGTTCGTTAATGAACAAAGTGAATGGTAAAACCCCCCTAGAAAGACGAATGGGCCCATCGACAATACTAACCGAAACCGAAGAGAATGCATTGGTTCAATGGATTGGAGAAACTGCACAAGCTGGATTTCCGCTATTTAAAGATGATCTGTTAAGTGCTGTGCAAAAGATGGTGACAGATAGTGGGAGAAATAATCCATTCACTGACAATAGACCAGGAAAAAAGTGGTTTGAATCATTTTTGCGCAGGCATCCTGAAGTGAGTAAAATAACACCAGAACCTTTGACAAATGTAAGAGCGAAAACTACATATAAAATTGAATCCTGGTTTTCAGAGGTCAGGGATTACTTACGTGCTAAAGGATGTGAAGATGTTTTAGAGGCTCCAAATAGAATATTCAACTGTGATGAAACTTGTTGTTTGTTTTGTTCAAAGACTGGACAAGTCCTGTGTGCGAAAGGGGAGAAAAATATGTTTCAAATAGGGCAGGGTTCAGAAAAAGAATCTGTAACTGTTTTGGTTAATGTTTGTGCAAATGGCACTTTACTTCCACCATTTATTATTTACCCATATGTATGTCTACCTAGTGATATTGTAAAACATGTACCTAACAGTTGGGCTATTGGTAAAAGCCCAAGTGGTTGGATGACTGAAGAAACGTTTTATGAGTATGTTTCTAATGTTTTCTATCCATGGCTTGTTAAGCAAAAAGTAACATTCCCTGTTATTTTGTTTATGGATGGTCATATATCTCATATAACTCCGCATCTAAGTGAGTTTTGTTCACAGCATGACATAATACTAGTGGCTCTATTACCCAATGGAGCACATAGTTTTCAACCATGTGATGTTACCGTATTTAAGCCACTGAAACAAAAATGGAAAATTATCGTTCATAAATGGAAAATAGAAAATTCTCATTCAGCAGTTACGAAGTACAATTTTGCTGCGTTATTCCAAAGTGCAATAGACACTGTAACACCAGAATGCATAAGGAATGGGTTTAGGAGATGTGGAATTTCACCCTTTAATCCAGATAATGTGGATCTTAGTAAATGCAAACCTGTCTACTCTATAGCTGTAAATGAATCTGTAAATCAGAATATGCCACAAGTACATTTAGAAAAGGACCTTGAACATATGACATACTTTGAATCATTCATCGATTCTGATTTACTCACAGAATTTCATCACGTTTTCGAAAAGGGTTTGGAATGGAATGGAAAAAATACTGCTACCGAGCTCTTTATTGTTTGGCGCAGAATGAGAAATGGAATTTTATCCGACTCTTCATGTACTACAGCTGTCCAGAACATCAATGTTGAAGAGACCTCTGAACAATTAAACTCAATTACAAGTGATAATTTTGATGCCGACTCTTCAAATTTTATTCCTTTTTCAGAGGAAAATGAACTAAAACCATTAGGCTATGATCTATCCAATGCTTCAACCCCACCTAAATCAGTGAATTTAAGTCCGAATAGCCCTAGTTCCACCAATAATAGACTCGCCATTTCCACAGTAAGCTCTGAACCAGGCACTTCAAACATTCTTCACCAAGAAATGCCGTTAACAACTAATGAAGAAAGTCTTGGGTGTCCTTCTAAACGTACTTCATTTCGGACGGAGAACAATCCCAATGTTAAACAGCGAAAGAAAAAAAAATCAAAAGATACCGTCTGTTCAGACCTGGACGGGATCCCAGCTTTGCCCTTAGAGGGCGATGGAAGCAGAGTTGTGTTTTGTTATATTAGGAATGTGCAGTCAGAGTCAGAGCTAGAGCTCTTCGGAACTTCCTTCTAAATGCTTTTTGATTCTTGATACTTGAGATAAATACTATCATGAGCCTTCTTTTTATATATATGTTTTATGTTGTTTGTCAGTGTGTTCTTCAATAAATGTGTGTCAAGTGAAAATTTGAAGTCTTGAATTATTAAAACCTTTTTGCATTTTGAGATTCGACAATGATACGAAAAATCGTAATCACCGTCTATGGCTACTTCAAGTGAATGGAAAAATTATTTTAATCCGGTAAAGACCTGAACTCCATGAAACTCTATGTAAAGCTCTCGCCCCTATGCAAGGCAGACATACATAATATTTTATTGCTCATTAAATGCAATATTTTAAGCATTTTGATCCTCACTACAATCTACAATCATGAAAAATTAGCAAAAATAATAAATTTCTTTGAAGACTAAGGTTAAGTAATTATTTATTTTTTTCGGTATTTCGCACCTTCCTTCTAGATTTGCCGCGTCCCACAAATACAATTACAAAACTGACAACCAGCAACAGGCCCAGGGCCCAGCTAGACTAGTCCTAGTCAATTTAGCAGTCCCCAGTGAACATCAAGAGCTTTCTTAAAAGAGAAAAAAATCGAAAAATCGTAATAATCTTCTCGAAAAATCGTAATCATGTTTTGGTGACCCGGACGTGATAAAGTCAAGCTGTGCAGCCAAGGTAAGCTGTTACTACATTACATTGAATGAAATTAAATTTTTGATTAAAATGGAGTCAGTAGAATTGCTAAAAGCTAGACGCACTGTTGTGCGAACGAATTGCACAAAATTGATGACTAAATTAGAACCAGTTTTAACTTGCGATATTGAAGAGAATGATATTGAAGAACTAATGGAATTACATGAAAATATTCTTGATAAGGAAAATTTACTGAAAAGTTTAGACTTGGAAATACAAAAATCATTGAAAGAACCTAAGGATTTCGAAAAAGAATTTGAAACTTGCGAAAAATATGCCGAACAACTTTTTTCTGCAAAATTTAAAATTAAAAGCCGCATTAAGAAGTGTAATAAGGACAATAGTAGCAACAATAGTGTTCTATTCAATTCAAGTGTATCTGAAACTACCGCTTCAAATGTAAAACTTCCTAAGTTAAATATCGAAAAATTTTCGGGTGATCCAAGTTCATGGTTAGAATTTTTTAACACATTTCAAACAGCAATAGATCAAAATAAATCTTTAAGCAAAATTGAAAAGTTCTCTTATTTGAAGTCCCTGTTAACTGGTCAAGCTTACAATGTGGTGAAAGGATTTCAATTATCCGATGAAAATTATGATTCCTGTCTTGATATTCTGAAGAAACGTTTCGGTAAAACCGAACTTATAATTAATGCTCACATGAATAATCTCTTGAATCTTGAACCTGTTAAAAGTTCTTCAAATTTTAAAGGCCTTCGAGAATTACATGATAATTGCGAAATTAATGTTAGAAGTTTAAAAAATTTAGGAGTTACGCCTGGTTCTTACGGACATTTGTTAAATCCAATTTTACTGAAATTGTTACCTCAAGATATAGTGTTGGAATTTCATCGGAAGCGTAAATCTAAAGATGGTCAAGAAGTTGATGAGCTAATTAATTTCTTAAGAGATGAAATTGAATGTCGTGAAGCCACTTTGTCCGTTGCTAATTCTTGTCATGCTAGTAAAGTGCAATATGATTTTAGTCCTAAAATCAGTAATTTTCGAAAACAAAATCCTAGATATGGAAAGGGTAATGCCGCAACAATGACTTTGAACACCTCTAAAACGTATTAGATAAGTCGTTTTGTATATTTTGTAAATCGCATAATAATCATATTTCTAATAATTGTGAAATTGTAGCAGATAATGTGAGAAGACAAATGCTTAAAAATGAAGGCCGTTGTTACAAATGTTTTCGTAAAAATCACCTTTCATCTGAATGTCGAAGTAAAATTGATAGATGTAGTTTTTGTAAAGAATTTTGTCATAACAAATTGTTTTGTAAATTAAATCAAAATCTGAAGGATAGTCCTAATACAGAGACTGTTGTATCTCTATCGCAATCTGAAGCATCTAAAGAAATTAAAGCAACACTTTTGCAGACTTGCATAGTTGCTATACCAGCAAATAATGGAAATAAACTGGTGCGTTGTTTTATAGACACAGGATCAGAAAGAACATTTTTGACAAGAAATATTGCAAATTCCTTAAAATTAAAACCAATTAGGAAAGAAAAATTAATGATTTATTCTTTTGGGCAGCATAAACCGCAAGAAATTATTTATGATGTGGTGTCGGTGGAATTACGAAGCATATTTGATTCTAATTTTTTGAGAATTGAAGCTCTGGTGACAGACATTATAACTTGCTCAAAATTGAAAGCAGCTCCTCGAGACGTTCATAAATCTCTTTGCTCTCAAGGGTATAAATTGAGTGATCTGGTAAATAAAGAAAAAATAGGGGTTCTGCTGGGTTCCGATTACGCGTGGAAAGCTATGAGGGGAGAAGTTAAACAGATTCCTGGCGGATTGTTTATTAGTGAGACCGTGTTTGGTCACACAGTTCAAGGACAAATGGAATCGGAAAACTTGGATTCTACAGCGCGTGTGAATTTTATGAGTACAGCTGACGTGCAATTAAGTAAAGAAATAAAGAACTTTTGGAGCTTGGAATCGCTAGGTATTCGATCGCTAGGATAACTATGTAAACAGTTCAGAATTAGCTGTAGCAAAAGAATTCGAAAAGAATATTATGTTTTCCGATGGAAGATATGAAACGAAGCTTTTGTGGAAATCCCCTGAATTTTCGTTGAACAATAATTTTGAGATTGCTAAACATCGTTTTGAAAACTTAAAATATAAATTACACAAGAATGAATGGTTATTTGAAAATTACAATTCTATTATTGAAGATCAATTAAAGGATGGTGTAATTGAAATATGTGGAAGTCAATTCCCTGATAGCAAATGCTATTATATGCCGCACAGACCTGTAGTAAGAAAGGAAAAATCAACAACGAAAGTTAGGATTGTTTATGATGCTTCTTCGAGATCGGCTAATTCTAATTCTCTTAATGACTGCCTTGATTCGGGACCAAATTTATATCCAAAAATTTTAGATGTCATTTTAAAATTCCGAGAAAACAGAATAGCGTTTTCAGCTGATATTGAGAAAGCATTTCTGCAAATTAAAATAGCAAAGGAGGACAGGGATTACTTAAGGTTTCTGTATTTTAAAAATTGCGGGAATAACAATGGGTATAAATCGTATAGAATGACTAGAGTTCCATTTGGAGTCACCTGTAGCCCATTCATTTTGGCCTCAACTATTAAATTCCACATAAGAAAATATGAAACTAGTAATTTTGAAACATATAAAATGCTTAATACTTCACTTTATGTGGATGATTTATTTTTTGGTTCTGATACAGTAGAAAGTGCTCTTAAATTAACAACTGAAGCTGTTACGATCTTGAAAGAAGCAAGTATGACTCTTAGAAAATTTCAGTCTAACTCATTAGAATTGAAAAAAGAATGGCAACATTCTAATGTTTTTGTAAATGCGGAAGAAGATTCCAATAAGCCTTTAAAGGTATTGGGTATAAACTGGGACACTTGCAATGATACTTTAGGTCTTGAACTAAAACCGTTATTAGACATGTTACAAAATCCTGTAAAATGTAACAAAAGAGCAGTTTTGCAAATAGCAGCAAAATGCTTTGACCCTGTTGGTTTTGTCTCGCCATTCATTATTCGAATTAAGTGTATTGTGCAAGAGCTTTGGGAAATGGGTCTTGATTGGGACGAAACTTTTAATGCTGAAGTAGAGCAGAAGTGGCACGATTGGTGTTCTGAATTAAGTGTATTACAAAATTTTTCAGTTCCAAGATATTCTCTGATTGATTGCTCCGATGTGCCTCAAGAAAAAATGCAACTTCATATTTTTTCTGACGCTACTCCAAAGGCGTACGGAGCAGTTGCTTATTTTAGATTTAATTCAAAAGATAGATCGATTAAAACCAGTTTTGTTACGTCAAAATCAAGAGTAGCTCCACTGAAAAAATTAACTCTTCCCAGACTAGAGTTGATGGGTGCAGTAATTGCAGCGCGTATGGGTAAATATCTTGAGAATTTATTTTCTGTTCAAAACATTTTCTATTGGACTGATAGTACTATTACTCTATACTGGATAAAGGGATCTGCTTCAAAATGGAAACCATTTATTGCCAATCGAGTTATTGAGATTCAAGATTTAACAAGTCCACAGGCTTGGAAGCATTGCGATAGTAAAAGTAATCCTGCCGATTTGATATCCAGAGGTTGTAAAGCTAAGGAGTTAATTATCAACAGAAAATGGTTACTAGGTCCAGATTGGTTATTAGAGAAGGAAGAATTATGGCCTAAAACTCGACTTAAAGAAAATGAAATTAAAATGAAAGAAGAACTGAAAAATGTCAAGGACTGTATTGCTGTAAACGTAGTCAATTCTGGGGTAGAAAGACATGACATCTTAACAAAATTCTCCTCATGGACCAAGCTTCAACGAGTAATTGCATGGTGCTTGCGATTCATCACTAACCTGAACTTGAAATTAAAATCACTTCCTCTAGTAAAGCAAGATTATTTGACAACTGAAGAATTAACAAAAGCCTCAGGAGCAATTTTCAGAATTATTCAGGGAGAGGAATTTTCTGAGGAAATAAAATGCTTGGAACAGAAGAAGCCAGTTACTTCAAACAGTAAAATTAATTCTCTTAATCCATTTTTAGATAAAGATAAAATTTTAAGAGTAGGTGGAAGGCTGCGAAATGCAGAAATATCTGAATCGCAAAAATATCCGATTCTTTTACCGAAAAGACATTTTGTCACAAACTTGATAATCAAATATTATCACGAAAAATATTTACATGGAGGCGTTCAATTACTATTATATACCTTAAGACAAAGTTACTGGATCATAAACGCGAAGGTTGAAATTAAAAAATACGTTTGGAAATGCGTGAAGTGTTGCAGATTTAGAGCAAGGACCCAGTCACAACTTATGGGAGATCTACCTGCTAACAGAGTTACACCAAGCAGAATCTTTTCTAGAATTGGCATAGACTTTGCCGGACCATATTTTGTGAAAATGAGAAAAGGTAGAGGGATAAGACCTACTAAATGCTATGTTTGCCTTTTCATTTGTTTTGCAACTAAAGCTGTGCACTTGGAGTTAGTAAGCGATTTATCAAGTGAATCGTTTATTGCTGCTTTAAAGAGATTCACAGCCAGAAGAGGAAAACCTGAAGAAATAACCAGTAACTGCGGTACTAATTTTGTTGGAGCTGATAGAATTTTGAAGAATGAAATTTCAGCTGTAAATTCAAATTTTGAATTTCGAAATTGGATATTAGAAGAGAACATTAAGTGGAATTTCAACCCCCCTTCGGCCCCGCATCATGGAGGACTTTGGGAAGCTGCAGTGAAGTCGATGAAACATCACTTACGAAGGACCATCGGTTGCCAAGTCCTTACCTATGAAGAATTTCTCACCTTGATTATTCAAGTCGAAGGATGTCTGAACTCAAGACCACTCACTCCAATTTCTAACGATCCGAACGATTTGTGTGCCCTCACACCTGGACATTTTTTAATTGGGACATTTTTGACAGCGGTTCCTGAAAGAGACTTGACTTCCCAAAAGGTGACACCTCATCAAAGATGGCAATTAATGCAACAAATTTTGCAAGGATTTTGGAAGCGCTGGTCACGGGAGTATTTATGCCTACTACAACAAAGAGGTAAGTGGAGGTGCTCCAGTGAAAATCTGCAAATTAATGACTTGGTGTTAATTAAAGAGGACAATCAGCCACCAATGAACTGGAAGTTAGGACGTATTATCGAGCTTTTTCCAGGAGCAGATGGTAAGGTTCGAGTAGTAAAATTAAAAACAGTAAATGGTGAACTAAAACGTCCTATCACGAAATTGTGTAAATTACCTGTAGATAATGTTACTTAAAAATGTTTTTTTTTTGTATAAATGTAATATAATTTCATTAATTTCATATTTGTAATCCAATTATTTAAAAATTTGAAGCATAAAATGTTTATTCTATTTGAAAAGAAATATGATGATTATTTGTGAAATTATAAGTTATTTAAGGCTAGGAAAATAACTGTATGTTTGTTAAATTGTAAATTTGTATTTCCTTGAAATGTTATGAATGATATTCATCCGGGGGGAGGATGTTCAGACCCGGACGGGATCCCAGCTTTGCCCTTAGAGGGCGCTGGAAGCAGAGTTGTGTTTTGTTATATTAGGAATGTGCAGTCAGAGTCAGAGCTAGAGCTCTTCGGAACTTCCTTCTAAATGCTTTTTGATTCTTGATACTTGAGATAAATACTATCATGAGCCTTCTTTTTATATATATGTTTTATGTTGTTTGTCAGTGTGTTCTTCAATAAATGTGTGTCAAGTGAAAATTTGAAGTCTTGAATTATTAAAACCTTTTTGCATTTTGAGATTCGACAATGATACGAAAAATCGTAATCACCGTCTATGGCTACTTCAAGTGAATGGAAAAATTATTTTAATCCGGTAAAGACCTGAACTCCATGAAACTCTATGTAAAGCTCTCGCCCCTATGCAAGGCAGACATACATAATATTTTATTGCTCATTAAATGCAATATTTTAAGCATTTTGATCCTCACTACAATCTACAATCATGAAAAATTAGCAAAAATAATAAATTTCTTTGAAGACTAAGGTTAAGTAATTATTTATTTTTTTCGGTATTTCGCACCTTCCTTCTAGATTTGCCGCGTCCCACAAATACAATTACAAAACTGACAACCAGCAACAGGCCCAGGGCCCAGCTAGACTAGTCCTAGTCAATTTAGCAGTCCCCAGTGAACATCAAGAGCTTTCTTAAAAGTTTTTACCCCACTGCAATTAACAGTCGCTTCCGGTAAACTATTCCAACTGCCTACAACCCTATTGAAGTAGTAATGTTTCCTACTTTCAAGATTAGCCTGAGATTTGAAAAGCTTAAAACAATGACCTCTGGTTCTACTTTCAGCACATAGCTGTAGCCCATCAACATTTCCCATTTTAATGAATTTAAACAACTGATTCACGTCCCCTCTAACTCTCCTTTTCTCAAGACTATGAATTGATGAATTGAGAGCCATTGTCCTAACTGACAATCTGCCACGTTTTTTTTTTTTTTTTGCTCCAAATTTAAAAAAAAAAAGTGTAAAGTTGAATTTTAGCGAAAAAAAAAAAGAGCGAAATTGAGCGAAAAAAAAAAAAAAAAAGCTTCGAGAAGCACCAAAACCCTTATCAAATCATACCGCAGTTATGCATCATGATTAACCCCTTAACGCATTTGCCCGTGTCTCACACGGGCGATCTTGTATCTCGCGTTATTTTATATTTAATGCCCGTCTGAGATCCGTTCGCACAATAATTTTTTATGTAACTTTTATCTAGCCCCTACACCTGAAATTGCCAAAAACAATTTATACTATACCTAAATTCATTTTCTTTCGAAAAAAAAAAAAAAAAAAACCTCGAACATTTTTTTACCAGTTTTTCCGAAAAAACTCGTGCTTCAAGGCGTGAAGGAATCGCGGTGGGTCAGTGCGAGGCACTAGCCCTTCTTCAGCACATTGCCTTCCAACGGGTGTGGATCGCTCCTTTTCTTTTGCAGGTGGGGGGAAGATGACGAACGGATGCCTGCACTTTCTTGCTCCCGCGATTTTGCAATTAGATTTTGGTTTATTAATTTTTCTTTTTTAAAGAGGTTGAATGAGGAGGTAGTAGTAGTAGAAAAGTGGGGCTATCAGGCCGCGGATTTTGCGGATTCAGCCAGCCTCAGGCCGTGGATTTTGCGGATTCATGAATCCGCAAAATCCCCGCTCCTGAGGCTGGCTGAATCCGCAAAATCCGCGACCTGAGAGCCCCACTTTTCTACTACTAATAGGGGGAGGATTCAACTTGTCAATCATAGGAGTTGCGTGTTAGACGTTACATCATACTTAAATTAAATTATGGATTTATGTTGTTTAACTTCTTTCTCCCTCATTTTTTTTTTCTTCTCGATAATACTAATAATAATAATAAATTTTTCAATAAATGTACGACATATTTAAAAAATTAAAAAATGTAATCCAATTTCTACTCAACATGCATTTGGATTATATTTTACATCGTTAAATTATGTTTTTGTGTATAAGAAAACTATTTTAATTATATTATTGCGGAAAAAGTTAAATGCATAAACGTTCTTCTGTTCTTGACAATATTAAAGAATTTCTAATATGTTTTATGTTTATAAGAACGTAAACTGTTTTTCGTATATTTTAAGTTGGGGGATTTCCCTTACAAAGACTACGTACTAGCAATATATGTCTTTCGTTCAATACATGTTTGGACATGCTATTTCTCGTTACATCATGATATGATTTCTGACCACTATGTGGCGCTGGCATAGGTGAAAGTGACCAATGAGATGAGTTTAACGCTCCTGACGTCATTTTCAAGAACCAATTAGCTTTCAGTTGTTGTTTTGCCCTAAATATAAGCGTGAGCAGAGTGTAATTCTGTCAGTTCTCTATAAGAAGAGAGTGAACTCACTCCTAACCACACGTTACTACCCTTACATTTATTTTCCCAGCAATGGCTTCCCAAAAACGAAAATTTGAATTCGAAGAAGAAGTCCGTACTGAAAATGTGTTAAAAAAGAACTTTGCACTGGAAAATGGTGTATTCGTTAATATCAATTATTTTAAGAAACAAACCTTGATACATATTCGCCGATACAAAAATTTTGGAGATAAATATTATCCCACAAAAGAAGGAATTACATTTTCACCTCTTCAATTTTCGATTTTCCTCGAGTGCGAGTATTTGAAGAAAAAAAATATAAAAGACGAAAACCCGTTAGCAGAATTCTTTCTTGATGTCCCTTTTAAGCCTAAAAATGATCCTGTCTGTATATATTCAGATACACAGCTTGGAATTAAAGATCCAGAAAACGGTAATGAAATTGTTTTCGATCTGTCTGACTCTTCTGTAACTTTAAAACGTGAGATCACGTGTAGAAGCGGAACAAAATATTCCAGAAGTATAACCCTAGAAAATGAACAATGGGACTCCCTATTTTTTCGGGGGCATTCAATTTTAACATCTGCTTTGCAAGAAAAATATCGCAATGTTGCATTCAAAGACGTTTTTCAATTAATATCAAACTATCCGGCTCCAGACCAAGCTCCTGAAAATGCATTATTGGATGAAGTAAATTCCGCTTTAGTGTTTATGATGAAATCTTCATTTTTCTCTGACATCGCTTCAAGATATAATTTAACCAACCCATTGGAAACCGATGACGAAGTCGCCCTGGCGAACAATACTACGAAATCCTTCAATTCTAGTCTCCTAGAAATAAAACCTCATTTAATTGCGGAAAGTTTCTACAAAAAAGTATGTGATTTCCCACTGAAACCTCTTCCCAATGTCGAAATGTTAAGCTTTGTAACTTCCGAGTTTCTAGCATCTTTAAACTTATCTGATATGATTGAAATGGCCAGAAATGCCTTCTGTAAATTTACAATTTAAATTGAATAAATATTTTTTGTGGTTACTTAATTCTTGTTTCATTTTTATTGTTTTTATATTATTATTTTGAATATTAATTAAGAAAAGAACTATTTTGGTGCACCAGAAAGGTGAAAAACAAATATACAACTATTTAGCATTCAATAAAAAAGATTAAAAACATTGACTTGTCCCCTGAAAACATTCTAACATTCAAAACTACAAATATCTAAATTCTGCTGTTATAATCAATCCGATTGAAACGGCTAGAGAGATGGGATATGAAAAATTAAAAATTTTATATAATTGCATTGTTTTTAATTTCATTAGTTATTTCAAATATTACTCAAAAATATTGATCAAAATGGATTTATACCGAAAAGGATAAAAAATAATTAAAAGAATAAAAAAAAGGAAGAAAAAAAAAAAACATTAGATACAACTTTAAAATCAATCAAAATATTTGAAAATAAATATAGAATTATTTTCAAAAATAAAATATTGCATTTTATATCATAAAATATATTTAAGTGTTTATCTTGAAACAACAGAAAATATTTCACAAGCCGTTTAAAAAAAAAAGAAAAAAAAATGTTTTGTCTTGCTGAAGCAAAAGTAAATTAAGTTTGTTAATCTCTTGAGAACAAGAATGTCATCCCACTTTATTTTTTCTTGTTTCCATACCAATCACTTAAACACAAAGCAGAAACTGCTTGCTACATGTCGCTTCATGTAAGCTATGGCGTCATCAACATCTTTGAGCAAGTTCAGAAACTCCAGTGACTGACGTCAGGCGAAAGAGCGAATAGGATGTTAGACGAAACAAAGATTCGTTCTGATTGGTTCATAGTCAAATCTTTTTTTCCTCCATAAAAAGGGTGAGCCCAGCTGAAGTCAGACATAGTCAGAGAGAAAGAGCGACGCATCACTTATAATGAAACTGACCAGATAAAACTGATCAGAGTTTTACCAACTTAATAGTTGGTAATAAATACTAGAGTTACTAGATAATTATATGAGCTACTAGAGATTCACCAATCTGTAAAGCAGGGTTTACTTCTTCTTAGTCTTTACTTTATGTTTATTTCTTTTGTTCATTAGTTCACTTTTTTTTTAAATCTCTTTAATATGGATGCCGAAATTGAATTTGAAAATTCCCCCATGCCTTTGAATGATGAGATATTAGCAATAGCGGATTTTGGCGATTTGAGAGCGTCTCAGTTACCCGATTTCACTCAAATCTCTCCACAAAAGAATAAAAAAAAGTTTACATGCTCAGAATGCAATCAAAATTTCACGTTGCGATGCAATTTACTCAGACATCAGCGGACAAAACATAGCGACATTAGTTTAACGTGCCCGCATTGCTCAGCATCCTTCAATCGAAGTGACATCCTTCATCGCCATCTTAAAACACATAAACCTCGAACAGATGTAAAACCATCAACATCCTTCAAGCGTCCTCGATTAGCTGAGGACGTTTCAAATACAAGGTCTTCGAGAAACATAGAAAATTCTGCTTTAAGTAATAGGGTAAGAAATGTGTTATTACCTAATGACAGTCAGCACATAGACTTGAAACTATTTCTAGAGTCCAAAGAGAGGGATTTTACAGAACTTGTTTCCTCTACTTTAACACAGTACGAGTTAAAGTTAAACTGTAGACTAATTTGCTTTTACAAGAAAGTATCGAATGACGGCATCGAACGGAAAGAAATTTGTTTTAAAACTAAAAACAAAGAAGTCTTTGAGTGTCTCACTCGACCACTAGATTCATGTGACCCCAACCTAGAACGATCTTATACAAAGGCTTATCAAATGCATGAGGCAATAAGCTTTTGCTATTATGTTGTTTCTACAATAGGACCGTTGAGAAAACCATACATATATCGAGGACCAGATGCAGCTAAGATTTTTATGGAGAAAATGAAAGAAGAAGCTGCGGCAATTCAAGAAATATATAAAAAACCTCTTCCAATGGATGTATTAACAGATGAAGAGAAAGAATATTTTCGGACAACCGTGCGTTGCTACTTGTGTAATGAGAAATTCACAGATAAAAACTATAAGGTAATTTTGTTTTTTGTTTCTAAAATAATTATCTTTTTCATTTCCTTCATTATTGTTTATTTATTTTTATTTTTATTACAATACTAATAATATATATATTTTTAAAATTTCATTTTAGGTTAAAGATCACGATCACCAACTGGAACTGTTGAATATTCGTCTTCTTTAGCATAGCATCCCAAGAAAGACCAGGGGCGGTGTAGTACCAAACAGGATCCAAACCATAGGTTTTTAGACACACGTCCCGAAAATTTTCGAATATGTCCGCAAGTTGCAAAACATCCGTTTGGACATACAAGTCTGCATATTCACCCAAATTTTTTATCTGAAAATGACCCCAGACGCGTTTAGCATGCTCATAATCCTCCTCTGATATTTCAGCCTCGTTTAAGCGATTATAAAACTCGCCGATTGAGGGCAACTTTGTATCCTGAAATTTAGCCTCATGATTGACATAATCGTAAGGAAATACTCCTTTGCGAAGTAAAAGCTCGAAATTCGGAGGAGGAAAATGAGCTCTCAAATGCTTGAAATGCTCTTGTAGCAAGTTCTTTGTAAGTTGATCTAGACTGCAAGCCATGAATCTAAACGAATCTATGAATCGTAAACTTAGTCTTTTGCTTACTTGTTTAGAAAATGAGATGTATTTTTCGGTATTTTCCGGAATAACTGTAATATTCTTGTCGTCTCCTCCCAAATGTCGAATGAAAAAATGACTATCATAGCCTGATAAATTATGAAACACAACTGGAATGAAGTCCGGTGTTCTTGCTTTCAAGTTACATCTATTACAAGCGATACCTCTCAGTTTCCCCGTTTGGTGATCGTGATCTTTAACCTAAAATGAAATTTTAAAAATATATATATTATTAGTATTGTAATAAAAATAAAAATAAATAAACAATAATGAAGGAAATGAAAAAGATAATTATTTTAGAAACAAAAAACAAAATTACCTTATAGTTTTTATCTGTGAATTTCTCATTACACAAGTAGCAACGCACGGTTGTCCGAAAATATTCTTTCTCTTCATCTGTTAATACATCCATTGGAAGAGGTTTTTTATATATTTCTTGAATTGCCGCAGCTTCTTCTTTCATTTTCTCCATAAAAATCTTAGCTGCATCTGGTCCTCGATATATGTATGGTTTTCTCAACGGTCCTATTGTAGAAACAACATAATAGCAAAAGCTTATTGCCTCATGCATTTGATAAGCCTTTGTATAAGATCGTTCTAGGTTGGGGTCACATGAATCTAGTGGTCGAGTGAGACACTCAAAATCAGCATAAATTACGAATGGCACTCTTTGAGTGTGCTTGATATTCTTAAATGAGAGCCATTTTTCCTCTGGCATGACTACGCGTACAGCTTCATGCTGATTGCAGCTAAGTTGATGACGGTTAAGAACATATTCTGCTGTAAAAAACTGCAAGCAGCGTCGACATATGAAATGCTTGCTTTTATGTGCAGAATGCTGCCTTGAAACTAAACGTGCCAGGTCTTTAACCCACACATAATGGGAAGTTGAAGAATTAGTTAAATAAAGTAAATCTATATGACGTCCCATCTCAGCTTTAGTAATTAGTAAAGGGAAAACTTGATCATTATCCGTTATTCCATACACATTTATCGAAATACTATTGAGCTTTTCAAACTTACTGACATCTTGAAGTTTCACTGGAAATTCAATCCCAGTAAAATTTAGAGTATTGACAAGCGGTTCGTAATGATGTGTACGGTAAGCATGACCTCCTATGTCATCTACAGGATGAAGGGCGGAAAGGATGGCCCACATGAAACACCGATTATCGTTGTTTTGTACATTTATTACAGCTCTTTTGTTTTTTATAGCCACTGGAAGTTCAATATAAGTAGACCCTCGTAAAGGGTTATACTTATTTAATCGAACTTGTAAACCGTTAATGCTGTCGATACTCCATCCAGAATCATTTTTTTCGAATTCGTCTGCCTCGGCTAACAGTTTATCTGTTATTTGTCGATATAGAACTTGGAGATCAGTTGTTAATAAGACTTCTTTGTTTTTAGTTTTAAAACAAATTTCTTTCCGTTCGATGCCGTCATTCGATACTTTCTTGTAAAAGCAAATTAGTCTACAGTTTAACTTTAACTCGTACTGTGTTAAAGTAGAGGAAACAAGTTCTGTAAAATCCCTCTCTTTGGACTCTAGAAATAGTTTCAAGTCTATGTGCTGACTGTCATTAGGTAATAACACATTTCTTACCCTATTACTTAAAGCAGAATTTTCTATGTTTCTCGAAGACCTTGTATTTGAAACGTCCTCAGCTAATCGAGGACGCTTGAAGGATGTTGATGGTTTTACATCTGTTCGAGGTTTATGTGTTTTAAGATGGCGATGAAGGATGTCACTTCGATTGAAGGATGCTGAGCAATGCGGGCACGTTAAACTAATGTCGCTATGTTTTGTCCGCTGATGTCTGAGTAAATTGCATCGCAACGTGAAATTTTGATTGCATTCTGAGCATGTAAACTTTTTTTTATTCTTTTGTGGAGAGATTTGAGTGAAATCGGGTAACTGAGACGCTCTCAAATCGCCAAAATCCGCTATTGCTAATATCTCATCATTCAAAGGCATGGGGGAATTTTCAAATTCAATTTCGGCATCCATATTAAAGAGATTTAAAAAAAAAGTGAACTAATGAACAAAAGAAATAAACATAAAGTAAAGACTAAGAAGAAGTAAACCCTGCTTTACAGATTGGTGAATCTCTAGTAGCTCATATAATTATCTAGTAACTCTAGTATTTATTACCAACTAATAAGTTGGTAAAACTCTGATCAGTTTTATCTGGTCAGTTTCATTATAAGTGATGCGTCGCTCTTTCTCTCTGACTATGTCTGACTTCAGCTGGGCTCACCCTTTTTATGGAGGAAAAAAAGATTTGACTATGAACCAATCAGAACGAATCTTTGTTTCGTCTAACATCCTATTCGCTCTTTCGCCTGACGTCAGTCACTGGAGTTTCTGAACTTGCTCAAAGATGTTGATGACGCCATAGCTTACATGAAGCGACATGTAGCAAGCAGTTTCTGCTTTGTGTTTAAGTGATTGGTATGGAAACAAGAAAAAATAAAGTGGGATGACATTCTTGTTCTCAAGAGATTAACAAACTTAATTTACTTTTGCTTCAGCAAGACAAAACATTTTTTTTCTTTTTTTTTTAAACGGCTTGTGAAATATTTTCTGTTGTTTCAAGATAAACACTTAAATATATTTTATGATATAAAATGCAATATTTTATTTTTGAAAATAATTCTATATTTATTTTCAAATATTTTGATTGATTTTAAAGTTGTATCTAATGTTTTTTTTTTTCTTCTTTTAATTATTTTTTATCCTTTTCGGTATAAATCCATTTTGATCAATATTTTTGAGTAATATTTGAAATAACTAATGAAATTAAAAACAATGCAATTATATAAAATTTTTAATTTTTCATATCCCATCTCTCTAGCCGTTTCAATCGGATTGATTATAACAGCAGAATTTAGATATTTGTAGTTTTGAATGTTAGAATGTTTTCAGGGGACAAGTCAATGTTTTTAATCTTTTTTATTGAATGCTAAATAGTTGTATATTTGTTTTTCACCTTTCTGGTGCACCAAAATAGTTCTTTTCTTAATTAATATTCAAAATAATAATATAAAAACAATAAAAATGAAACAAGAATTAAGTAACCACAAAAAATATTTATTCAATTTAAATTGTAAATTTACAGAAGGCATTTCTGGCCATTTCAATCATATCAGATAAGTTTAAAGATGCTAGAAACTCGGAAGTTACAAAGCTTAACATTTCGACATTGGGAAGAGGTTTCAGTGGGAAATCACATACTTTTTTGTAGAAACTTTCCGCAATTAAATGAGGTTTTATTTCTAGGAGACTAGAATTGAAGGATTTCGTAGTATTGTTCGCCAGGGCGACTTCGTCATCGGTTTCCAATGGGTTGGTTAAATTATATCTTGAAGCGATGTCAGAGAAAAATGAAGATTTCATCATAAACACTAAAGCGGAATTTACTTCATCCAATAATGCATTTTCAGGAGCTTGGTCTGGAGCCGGATAGTTTGATATTAATTGAAAAACGTCTTTGAATGCAACATTGCGATATTTTTCTTGCAAAGCAGATGTTAAAATTGAATGCCCCCGAAAAAATAGGGAGTCCCATTGTTCATTTTCTAGGGTTATACTTCTGGAATATTTTGTTCCGCTTCTACACGTGATCTCACGTTTTAAAGTTACAGAAGAGTCAGACAGATCGAAAACAATTTCATTACCGTTTTCTGGATCTTTAATTCCAAGCTGTGTATCTGAATATATACAGACAGGATCATTTTTAGGCTTAAAAGGGACATCAAGAAAGAATTCTGCTAACGGGTTTTCGTCTTTTATATTTTTTTTCTTCAAATACTCGCACTCGAGGAAAATCGAAAATTGAAGAGGTGAAAATGTAATTCCTTCTTTTGTGGGATAATATTTATCTCCAAAATTTTTGTATCGGCGAATATGTATCAAGGTTTGTTTCTTAAAATAATTGATATTAACGAATACACCATTTTCCAGTGCAAAGTTCTTTTTTAACACATTTTCAGTACGGACTTCTTCTTCGAATTCAAATTTTCGTTTTTGGGAAGCCATTGCTGGGAAAATAAATGTAAGGGTAGTAACGTGTGGTTAGGAGTGAGTTCACTCTCTTCTTATAGAGAACTGACAGAATTACACTCTGCTCACGCTTATATTTAGGGCAAAACAACAACTGAAAGCTAATTGGTTCTTGAAAATGACGTCAGGAGCGTTAAACTCATCTCATTGGTCACTTTCACCTATGCCAGCGCCACATAGTGGTCAGAAATCATATCATGATGTAACGAGAAATAGCATGTCCAAACATGTATTGAACGAAAGACATATATTGCTAGTACGTAGTCTTTGTAAGGGAAATCCCCCAACTTAAAATATACGAAAAACAGTTTACGTTCTTATAAACATAAAACATATTAGAAATTCTTTAATATTGTCAAGAACAGAAGAACGTTTATGCATTTAACTTTTTCCGCAATAATATAATTAAAATAGTTTTCTTATACACAAAAACATAATTTAACGATGTAAAATATAATCCAAATGTATGTTGAGTAGAAATTGGATTACATTTTTTAATTTTTTAAATATGTCGTACATTTATTGAAAAATTTATTATTATTATTAGTATTATCGAGAAGAAAAAAAAAATGAGGGAGAAAGAAGTTAAACAACATAAATCCATAATTTAATTTAAGTATGATGTAACGTCTAACACGCAACTCCTATGATTGACAAGTTGAATCCTCCCCCTATTAGTAGTAGAAAAGTGGGGCTCTCAGGTCGCGGATTTTGCGGATTCAGCCAGCCTCAGGAGCGGGGATTTTGCGGATTCATGAATCCGCAAAATCCCCGCTCCTGAGGCTGGCTGAATCCGCAAAATCCGCGGCCTGATAGCCCCACTTTTCTACTACTACTGGTAGTTCTAACCGAGATTTTTTATATTGCAATGCGCTCTGTCGACAATCGTATTTGTACGTGTTTGCACCTTCATTTCGTTGGTATCTTATTATTTCTAACCATTTAATTTCTTTCATTGATAGAATCCTAAGAAAATCTTTTCTTATCTCGATTTTAAACTGTTGTTTTGGTCTTTCATTTTTCCCTGCTTGTGTTTCCTCTCTACATATGAACGTTGTCTTTACTACTTTTAATTGTACTTTCGGTAGCGTAAAATCGCGATCCAATGTTGAAGAGCAACATATTACAAATGCGAGATACGCATAATAACTTGTAGTTAAATTTAGATTAATGTCTGTAATTATCATTCTCTTTTATTTTAATGTGGTTTATTAAAATAAACCACATTAAAATAAAATGACCACATTAAAATAAAAATCCGCTCATTAAAAATGACATAAAAAGGCGAGAAATTTTTCGTTAAGAATTTTTAAGCTTTTCAAATCTCAGGCTAATCTTGAAATTAAGAAAAATGACTACTTCAATAGGGTTGTAGGCAGTTGGAATAGTTTAACGGAAGCGACTGTTAATTGCAGTGGGGTAAAAACTAAGAGAGCTCTCGATGTTCTTTGGCGACTGCTAAATTGACTAGGACCAGCCTAGCTGGGCCCTGAGCCTGTTGCTGGTCATCACTTTTGTATTTGTATTTGTAAGCTGAGCACCTGACGAAGCTGACCACTTTTGTCAAGAACGGAATTAGCTCAATATTATATAATGTACAAAAACCTTCTTAACTTGACAACCTAAGTTGACCACCTGTCTAAGTTGACCACTTATATACACCAAATTTGGGTGGGAGCATTATAAAACCCTTTGTAAGTTGACCGCCAAATTTTGGCAATATATTTGTTTATCAACTTTTGGAAAGATTAAAAAAAACTAAAATAGCCATTTTGAAAAAAAAAAAATATTTTTTAGGAAATCTTTATCATCACATAACCGACATAATTAATATGATATTTTTCTGAATTTTAACTAAGTTCTTTACTTTTGAAGTTGTATAGGATATATTGTAAGTCATTCGAGTTAAATTGCTTTAATGATATTTTAGATAATTGTGAGAAAAATTAAAATCACTATTTTAATTAGTTACAGGTGAATAAATACTTAGTGTAAGAAATGATGAAAAAAAAAATATCTACCCTCTATAAGTTGACCACTAAAGTGCTGCACCGCAAGTGGTCAACTTACACAGGTTTCATTGTACTTATTAGTTTCGATTGACTGGTAGCTTTGAAATGAGCTGCTTTTCAAGGCTCGAAAGCATTATTTTCTTTCTTTCTTTGGATTCTAAGCGATTCGTGTATTTTCAAAAAGGGATTGTCAAAGAGTTCATATAAGCTCGGCATGTGCGCATGGACATGGAATCACTAATTTAAACTTCATGATGAATTGCTCTTCAATAGCATAAAAATTGAAACGAAATTAAACGCATTTTCAAATTTTGTCTGTGGAAACGTCAGATCTGCTTCGATTTCATTAAAATAGCCGTTGAGAGAAGAGGTAAAAAATAAGGGAATGCTCACTCCTTGTGATGAACACTATACCAACTGTATTATTTTTTTCTTTGTGCTCTGAAGGTTGAAATTGGATGTACCATCTTTGGAAAAACAACAAATGTGCGCCTAAAATATAACTTCAGAAAGAGTCCACCTCCCTCCTTTCCCGAATAGAGTCGTTCGCAACAGGTTGACGCGACTTTTGTAAACATTCACTGATTATTTTGTCGGATTTGTTGGATTTCTTAAAAAATAATTACAATAAATAAATGAATAAATAAAGTAAAAAACGCCTGTCGTGCTAAAAGTAAATGTAAGTATAAATACAGTAAAACCTGTAAAGTTGAGCACCTTTGTAAGCTGACCACCTATCTAAGTTGACCACTTTAGTCGGGAACGGAATGAGGCCTATATTATATAATGTAGAGAAACCTTTCTAACTTGACCACCTCCTTTGATCACCTGTCTATATTGACCACTTATGTACGTCAAATTTGGATGGGAATACCATAAAAATCCCTTCGTACGTGGATCGAGCCTCTAGTTGTTACTATATTTATTAGTTTATCTATTTAGCAAAAAAGAAAACTAAAATAACTTCTCCAGGTAATTTTTTATGCTATAACTAGCGGTACCCGCACGGCTATGCCCGTGTTAAAAAATGAAAAGATCAGTCAGTTTGCCATTGTGTATATAGTGATAACTTTTTTAGGTGCAAATTATGTTACTTTATTAAAATGTATTGCATTCTTATTATTAAAATTAGCTGTTCACGGCAATCAACCAGAGATCCTACACATTTAATCCTTTTTTTTACAAAACACACACAATAAAACAGGGAATGGGAAAGGAAGAAACGAAACAAAACAAAAAAGAAAATATTTGAAAGAAAACGCATTTTGTTTGTTTAGTTCAAGTACCCACCAAAAAAGGACGATTATAATAAATTAGAATAGTTTTAATCAAAAAATTTTTAGTATAATTATTTTTTATCTATTATTTATTGACATTAAAGCCGGGTCCAGACGCTACGTTTTGTACAACCTTTTGTCTGCGCAGTCTTAAGACTGAGTGAAAACGTTGCAGCTTTTTATGGCGTCTACATGGTGCAGAGATATTTGTATATTTCACTCAGTTTTGTGCGATATCGTCATGAAGGAGGTACTACTCTGGTCAATTTTGGCATGGTGTCAAGTTAAAAAAAAAAGACTGGAACATCTCAGAAGTACCCGGCGTTTAAAGTGGTCAAATGATTACATAAAATAAATATTTTTTGTTGCCTGTTCTGGTGGTTCGACAACTGCAATCTCTTTATTTTCATCGATGGTATTCCTAGACTGCCGTGGTGTCTCCTGATCATTTCGGAAATGTAACAAATGAAATTCCAGAGAGATGGCTTGTAGATTTCGTCTCCAGCCCCAGATCGAATCGATTTATTAACTTTTGCCAATTGTTTACGGTAAACACTGCTCAAAGAATTAATTATTTACAACTGTTACTCTGTTTGCTGTTGCATCAATTTCTTTGAACTTTCCACTAAACTCTCATAAGCGTCCCCCTTTTTATCCCTGTCACTATACTCCTTGGATTTGACACGCCAAATGCAGAGGAAACGTTCGCATAATGCAATAAATTCTGTGAGAAACTCCCGAGAACATCGCCGAAAGTCGGCCATTGTCGCCTGACGAATTGAAACTGAGGGTGCTACCGTCTACATGTGCCGATTTGTCTGCACAGTTCAAAGACATCTAATCAAGTTATCGCTGCAACTGTACAGTCTTCGCACCGGACTCAAAACTGCGCACTTTTCCAATCTACACGCAACGTTTTATCTGTAATATGTTGAACTGCGCAGACAAAAGGTTGTGCAGAACGTAGCGTCTGGACCCGGCTTAAAACAGAAAAACGAAATTTTGTAGCTTGCAGAAACAAACAGCAGCAAGCAAAGCTTTGAAAGCGGAATAAACCTTTCATCCGAGCTCAAATAGGAAAATAACATATGTGCTAATTCACTGGCGAAAAAATAAAAATAAATGAAAGCATAAATAGTAATAATAAGCTGGAACAACAAAAAACGCTATAAAGGATAACATTTCTTTTAAAAACCCCTGTGCAGTATGGAAAATGGTCTCGTAAAATACATGTCAAAATAAGGAAATCAAAATAAAGCTATCAATCACCTGTGAGCCAGAGGAAATAAATTTTAATTCGTTTTAAAAAAATAATAATCAAAATCCAAAAAATTAAATAAATTAAAAATCGGCTGCTCCTCAAAATGCTAAAATGCGAAAGCAATAAATTTTAATTCGTTAAAAGAAACAAGAAGTTCCGTCTAGAACTATACGAGCGTACTTTCCCGTATACAACAAATTCAAATTTATAATCTAGCTATCTCTTTCTCTCTCTTTCTTATTTATCTTTAGTTCTAATTATTGAAAATATACCTTTTTCAACGGATAATACATATTCATTCACTCACTCATTCATTCTTTCATTTATTCAGCCATGCATTTATTCATTCATTCGTTACCTCATTCAAGTGTTTATTCATTCATTTACGCATTCATGTATTTATTCACTCATTTATTTATATTTTCATTTATTCAATAATTTATTCATTCATTCTTTTCCTCATTCATTTATTCATTGGTTTATTCTTTCACTCTTTCATTTATTCATTCATTCATTATTTCACTCATTGAGTCACTGAGAAATATCCTTGAAAATCCCGATCAAAAAATTTCATAGCAAAATAGGCTCGTAAGTTCTGGATAAACTTTCTATTTCTACATGTTCTACGTTATAAGAGCTTTCCGATAAAGTTTGTTCCAAGCAAATCGGTCCGTTAGATCAGGATTTATATAGGGTTGAAATTTCCCCGTAAGCTCTGTGTTAATTTTTTGAACTGTTCAAAAATGAACAAAAACTGTTCAAATCAATATTTCACGCCGAGAACTCCTTTCAATAAGCTTGCAATAGGAACTTGGCTCTTGTGCCCAGAGTTTACAGAATTTGCTTCAATTTTGTTCATAGGCGCTAATGTTAAAATTTTTTGAACTGTTCAAAATTGAACAAAAAATTGTTCAAATCAAAAAGTAAAATATAGAAATGAGATGTCCTCGCTGAGATCTTTCGAATGCAAAAAGAATTTTTCCAATCGGACAATTCGTTCAAAAGTTATTAGGGGGGGACAGACCGACAGACCGACAGACAGACAGACCGACAGACACACTTTTTCCCCATCTCAATACCCTACTTTCAAATTTTTTATTTTTCAATCTTTATTTAATTACTTCACTTATTTTTGACTTTTCTTGATTTTTAACGATATTTTCACGATACATTAAGCCTTCTTTCATGCTTTATTATTATTTTTTTTTACTTTTACGTGAAAGTAGGCTAAAAAGGATTAATAGTCAGTCGGGGGGGGGGGGGCATGGTAACAATTAAAATTAAAGAAAATTACCGTGAAAAAATAATTTCGAACTGCAGAGAAAAATGCTTATAACTTCTTTTCCAGTTAATTTAGAGGCTTCGAATTTTAGCACAAAGAACAAAACTCTTTCTGGAACAGTTTTTAACGCGCTTTTCAACGGTATCAAGCTCGAAACGATTCGATAATTCCTTCCCATAGAAAATGGCTATTTTATGAAACTTTCGGCTATAAAATGGAATAAAAGAAGAACAAGTTCGAATTTCAGAAAAAACTCTCCTAGGTGCACACCCCCTTGTTCCAAACTAATTTCGTGCCAAATTTCATGAAAATCCGCTGGACGGTCTGGTCTCTACGCCGGACACAGACACACACACACAAACACACATACTTGCTGCTTTATTATTAGTAGAGATATGAGACTAGTTTTCGTCTGAATGGATGAAACATCAATATAAAGTTTGCCTAAATCTCTTTGTAACTTAACCATATGGGTAAACTACTTATGAGCACTTTTATTCTTCAAATAAGTTTCTTCACTTTTCTTCTATCTGATGTACGGAGTCATTTATAAATGACGTCACGCTTCGAGGGGGGGGAGGGGGGTTCGTGAAAGTGTGACAAGGGAAGGGGAGGGGGGTAACAAGAAATGTGACATCGTGCATTATGCAACATAGCGTGACAAAGGGGGAGGGGGGGTCCGCTGAAGTGTGACATATTGTGACCAAGGGGTGGAGGGGGGTCAAATATATGGGAAAAAAGCGTGACGTCATTTATAAAGAGCCCCTAGAATCCATTTTGAAAAAAAATATGTATTTTTAGGAAATCTATGCCATCATGTAAGTAACTTACATAATCAATTACATAGTTATCTTTATTTTAACTAAATAATTTATTTTAAAAGTTTCATTGGATACATAGTAAATCATTCAGGTTCAATTTCTCTAATGATATTTCAGATAATTAAAAAAAAGAAACCAATCAAAAGTAGCTTTTTTAAAGTAAGTTAATACATGGAACTATATCTTAATTGGTTACCAATGAATAAATGCATAGTGTAAGAAATAACAAAACAACAAAAAAGAATCTGCACCCTCTATAAGTTGACCATCTGTCTAAGTTGACCGCTAAAGTGGTCAAGTTACACAGATTTTACTGTACTTGGATAATAGATACGTATAAACGCTTGATGTTGAAACGATCACGTGAAGAATATATCACGATACTTTACTATAACCAAAACTTGAAGTTAATTACGGCAAGTCAAGCATGCTATGCAATTTCGAGACCATGACAAACCGTTTTTCCTCCCCACTAAACGCATTTCGTAGTTGTCTTTTCTTCTTTTTTTTTATTTTTGTGCAATCGCAACGGTTACAATTTTTCATCATCATAATCGATACCTGTGGGCTAGAAACCCAGAAAAACTTTCTGCATCTCTGCAGATGGCGACTAGATCATGACAGCCGACGGTTAGCATTGCTTCTCCGCATTCAAGTCTAAGGCTCAGGAAACAACTGTGGTAAGGCTCTCTTCAGTAATATTTTGTACATCTTGTTTTTTCTGGGTAATGGGGTAATGAAAATAGTGCAGATGAAAATATTTCCTGTTTTTTTGCTTCTTCGTGGGGAATCTTATTTCATTTTTTGAAAAAACCGCAGCGAATCTGTAACTTCCGTTTTGGAAAAAAAGGTAAAATGTATGTTTGATCAGTTTCTGTATTCACAGGATTTATTAGTCATTCAGCATAATTTTGAAATGGTGGGTAACATTGCATTGCTTCGTATTTTTTACTATATTTCACTTTAAAAAAAATAGTAACTAGAAACTCCAGTGCTGCACTGTGCTGGCTAGGTTATAAAATCAGTTTTCTGCTCTTGATTTTACGAAACAAGTTTTCAACACGGTGCACAGATAATTATGCCATCCAGTAATTCTGTAGCCTCTGCTTGAAAGCTATTTTTGAATACTAATTTGAATTTGTTAGTCCTTAAAGTTGTACAAATTCTTGAAGTTGTTATCTGCATTATCAAGAATTATGGAAAACCCCTTTTATACTCTGAAGTAAAGAAAGAAACCAACTACTAAGAAATTTTATTTTTCTGATTCAAAGTTAAAAAACTGATACTTTCATTGAAATAATTATTTTTAAAATAACTTTTCCGACGTGGTCCAAAGCTATCCTGAATAGCAGGGTAACTTTGAAAAACAGGTTTAATTACTCATTATAATTTTTTTTATAATTGTTTCTTAGTTCTTAATAACAATACAGCACTTTAGGGATTTTAATTTACTATTATGCCAATAAATGCAATAACATGGCATATGAGTGAGACAGTTAAAAATAGAGAAATTGTGGCTCAAATTTAACCTGAATGACTGAAATAACCCGAGAATCTGTCACTTTTGCTTTCAAAATTGCGCTTGGGTTTTACGATGACCAAAACAGACTGAGTATTCCAAAGGCACTCAAAAGGTCTTTTGCAAAAAGTCTTGGCCCAATAAAACTGATTTTATTGCATAAAAAAAATCTTTTTTTACTGCAAATCTATGAAATAAATAGCTAAAGATAATATACGTTAACACTAAACAGCAAGTCGTAATACGGGCTTGTCCTCGTTCTTAAATTAAACGCAATAAAAATACATTTTTTTAAAGCAAAAAAAGTGTTTTGTACGATTTTGTTTTTTCCTATTATGCTTGTAGCATAATGCATATGATATACACACGGTCATTTCATTGCAGTTATAATTTCAGCACTTTCTCTCAAAACATCATTCCTATTTTATCTCATCCAGTAATTCTTAAGAACTTGCATACAGTTACGTTCCTTTTCACCCTTAAATGCATATTGCTGCTTTTCGGCAACACACTGCCTAATATACCGGGGTAAACATTTCTATAACATAATCCCGGTTACAAATACAAAACGCCAATCCCAAACGGAATGGTGGCTACCAGTTTATCTTCACACCAAAGTACATACTAGAACAAATATCGCTTTGTTGCATGAGTATCTGTTCTGCTGCTATTGCGTTATTATAGGTTACAAGCTATTTTTGATAAACCAAAAGATACTTGGCCAAACTTGGCATGAATACCAAGCGTCGACCAAACCGGGCATTGACCAATTGTAGAAGATAGGCAGCTTGCATCTCATTTTTCTATCTGCAAAGGATTTACTCATACCAAGTGTGAGAAGTGCGGTGTAGAATTATGTCTCAACAAACATAATTGTTTCAAACAATTTCGCATGTAATGCCATGTCACATCATTTGGCCACATACTCTTTTTTCAAAAAATAAAACGGTTCAAAATGATTTTTTTCTCTATTTTCCCCTGCCTCAGTTTTGTTAAATCTTCGAGTTTATAATTTTTTTAAATTTTAAACAAAAAATTTAAGGGTTCATGTATGTAAGCGTTAAACACTCATGGACGTGACTTTCAACTTCTTGCGAAACAGTTTCAAAAGGACTTTCATTTGATGCTCGTATTTTTTTTTCTTTTTAAATTATTTTCTCATTGTATTTGTCATTTTCTAGTTTTTTAAAATTTATTTTTTATAATTATTATTGTTATTTACGAGGTGTTTCGGTTTTATAGCCTATGTTTCTGAATTTGTATGTGTAACATCTCGTGATCTGAACATATAATACAGGGATCATTCATAAATGATGTTACGCTTCGAGGGGGGTTCGTGAAATTGTGTCAAGGGGAAGGGAGGGGAAACAAGAAGTGTGACATCATGCATTATGCATCATAGCGTGACATGTGACAAAGGGGGTGGGGGTCAAATATATGGGAAAAAAGCGTGACATCATTTATGAACGGCCCCACACATGATCATTTGGATAAAACGTAAACCACTCTTGGCACATGAGCGTAAAGAATCTCCCCATAATTTATCATGCAAACTCAAAAACCTAAAATAGTGGTTCTCAATCTTTTTGAAGTTGCGGAACACTAGGTTTTCATTTTTTTTTTAATTTTTTGAGAAACATTCAAGATACTTCGGGAGATTTAAAGCAGGATCCACCATCATGTTTAAACGCAAATGAACCCTAGAAAAGTCTATTGATACTTCAAGTAAAACTCAAAGCAAACAGTTTCCAAAACTGCTTTATAATCATAAAATACAGCAGATTTAGGCTGGCTTTTCTTTCGTGTGTTTGATTTAAATGCTTAATTATTTCTGTAATTATGAACTACAATATTTTAATTCTAAATAGTTATTCGAAGCAAAATTATAGTTAGAGTAGTAAAATCTGGGTATTTTTCCATTGTATGCTATTTGGAAAAAAACTTTTAATGTACATTGCTTTTCAAAAATTAAAGCTTGTTTTATTGAAATATAATTTGAAAAGTTTCTCGAAAACAAGGATTTGAGAGGAAAAAATGAAAGTGGTTAAAATATATGAATATTTCTATTTTGTCCTGAACTTGAAAGAAATGTTTTATTAGTCTGTTGTTGCCTGTTCCCATTGGTCAGTAGCGCTAAACCAGGTCCATGACGTCATACACCCTTAAAAAATTTATTAGTCTTAAAACCCTTAATGGATCTTGGATCATTCATATGATTTCTGCCGCATTTGAATCATGAGTTAATGTTCATTGGGGATTGTTCAATTGATTAGGACCAACCTAGCTGGACCCTGCACCTGTTGCTGGTTGTAACTTTTATATTTGTGCAGGTATATACTGAGTATTTTCATGCTAAGGTTTGGATCACAATTCCAGTATCATCTCAGAACATTTTAGCTAAATTATAAGGTTTTGATGTTGCCCAACGCTTTTAATTCGTAAACGAACGCCTTTTTATGTTTTTGCACGTCTTAGCCAGAATTTTTACGCATGATCGAAGAAGCGGGCTCATGCGTGAGTTGTTGCCTGTCCTTGACTTTCGTCGACAGCAAGCAAGAGAGGAAATGTCATTGAAAAACGGGGATTAGACACGAAAATCGGCTAGTATAAATGTCAATGTCTAACACTAGATTTATCAGATCAGTCGTATTGACTGCTTCGAAGCTTCCATTTTACATAATTTGTTACTAATTATAGAGCAACTTTCAATTGCAGTGGTTTTTCCTAATACTCGGTAAATAGGACAGTTTAATGTGACTGAAAGTTTTGTTATAATTAGTAGCAACTTGGTTTAAAATGAAAGTATAGAAATGGTTGAATACGACCTGGCAAATCCAGTGTTATTACGGCTATTTGCCACCTATTAAATAATCGATTTCATTTTAATGATAAGCACTGAATGGATATTCTTAAAATGATTATACATCCCTTCAATGAAAGTCGAGAGGTAACCTTCAATAACAGATTCCTTCCGGCTTGAGCAGTTTCGTACGCTGAAGAGGGCTCTAGTCCAGTTATTCTCAACAGGAGCCATATGGCCCCCTTGGGGGGCCACAGAAAATATCTGGTGGGCCACAGGGAAAAATAGCAAAATAGGAGAGCCATAAGCGTTCGGAAGGAGACCACGAACCAATCATTTCAAACTGATAAAATATTCCACATTCCAACCAATGGTAACATACTGCACATTACTCTGATCAAATATATTACAAGTCTATAATATACGACAGGTTGTATTTTTCTCTGAAAACATGAATATGATTACTGTACTCAATGATATATCAGTTGAATGCTGTGGTATTTATTAGATCAACGGTTGATTTGAATTTCTTATATATGGCAAATTAAACCAGCTATCAAAACTGGAAGAAGCAATTTCATAATGAAAAATAAAAGTTTACACGAGGAGGGCCAACACAAAATTTAGTACTCATAAAGCGGGGCCACGAGTCGAAAAAGGTTGAGAACCCTTGCTCTAGTCTGTAGTCTTGTAATAGCTATATGCAAGAGTCACTGAAGGTACCGCGGTGAGGTATTAGCTCATAAAAAACGAATATGTATGTCATACGAAGTAAAATTTTCCACTTTGGATATCGATTAAATTATTTTTTGAATTTCAACATGAAGAAGAATCAATTTTATTCAAGTAAGCGAAGATTACATTTGCATTAAATTTTAAAATATCCCAATGTTAAATAGTTTTTTCTTTCTTTTTTTTAATGTTACATTTTTTTCATAAACTGCCACCTGCCACATTCTTCTATTTTAAAACTTCACTTCCTGTGTATGTAGTTGCTTAATTTACGCGAATTTTATTAGCTATTTATTGCTTCAATAAATAATCAAAAAAAAAAAAGTAAACAAATAAACTGAAGAATATGAAAAGGAAAGTATGCATAATTATTATATTTTATACAAAAACCCGGAAGGTTTTGTAGGTGGGTCCGCCTAGAAAATTTTCGGCGGGTTTTTGCGGGTTGGGTCTAATATGCCAGCCTTGGTTGATCGTAGCAAAAACTGAACAAATTTCACAAAGAATAGGAATCTTTTTGTCCCATAAAATCTTCTATTTTTTATGTAACCAAATATATATATTAAAAAAAATTAAAGAATTGGTTCGGACTTTCAAGTTCTGCGAATTTTTTCTTTATGTCATAAATTAAAAATGATAGTAAACTATGTTTTCCACTAAACGTATTGTGCATCATCTTTTATTTTTCATTCAAAGTGCTGAGAGTCGGATAGACGTTTCAGAACAAGCTTATTGAAATAATCGATTATGCAGAGCCCCAACCTTTTCCACATGCATCATACGTAACGGATTCGGTTACAGTACATAAAAACTGCCTTGGAAAAAAAGTGGGTAGGTTTTTCTTTTCCAACGTGTTTCAACAAATGTCCTTCGTGTTTCATTGCATAAACTTAACTGTTATTTACTTTACAAATAACGTTGCAGAACAGTGTTCGGTTTGCATGAAACGAAGTATGGTAATCAGACCGGAGAAGAGCTCCCATTCAGTTTCCACGTGAAAGCGCAAGTAAATGATTCAGAATGGATTGTATCATTTTACGAAGGCCGAGTTTGGAACAAGCGAAAAGGTGGATGCGAATAGTACCTTGTGCAACCATAATGCGTTTCTCTCGAAGCATACACCAGATTTTAATTACAATTGAACTCGCTTAATACGAAATGTCAAAAATTCACGAATTTGTTCGCATCAGCCATTATTCGTAAGAACCGTGAATAAGTAAAATTGTGTCAAAAAATGCATTAGAAACGCACGTTTATATTTTAAAAATAATTACTATTATTTAAGAATGATTCGATAATAGATTGTTTGATCCCTGAGCTGACTGACCAGTCCTAAAGCCAACACGTGCATGAGCTTTATTCTCTACTCAGAAAAATTCAACGTCTGATTCGAAATACGTACTTGGTGGTTCACAATGGCTCAAAATAACCAACAATTTGTAAAAAAAAAAAAAGAAAAAAGAATTAATTATATGCAATCGAGAAAATGTTTCGTGAATAGGTCAGAATTTTGTTCGTCTTAGCCGAAATTTGTATTTTAACCTTCGTAATATGCGTGATATATTTAGTGTAAATAAATAGCAAACCAAGCTTTACGATCAAAATGTTCGTTTTAGTCGTGATTTCGTATTAACCGTGTTCGTATTAAGAAAGTTTAACTGTATTTTGCAAGAAACTGCATACGTATTTCTATGGGGTCATTCATAAGTGATGTCACTCTTCGAGGGGGGGGGGGGGGAGGTTTGAAAAATTGTGAGAAGGGGAGGAAAGGTGGTAACAAGGAGTGTGACATCATACATTTTAGTTTCTATAAAAAGATTTAAAATCAGTAAATTAAATTTATTTTAAAAGTTTTATTGATTTTCGCAATTTGATTTTAAAATACAGTGAAACCTGTGTAAGTTGACCACTTGCGGTGCAGCATTTTGGTGGTCAACTTATAGAGGGTGAGGTAGAGGGAGAAGGGCTAATTCCGTTCTTGACAAAAGTGGTCAACTTAGACAAGTGGTCAACTTATAAAGGTGGTCAAGTTTTACTGTATCTGATTTCCTTTTGTATCAAAAACACCGATGCTGATTAAAGTGTAAATTTACTTTTAGTTAAATGTTTAAAAGGAAATCTTCTTAGGAATTTACATTTTTAAGATAAAATCGCGTGGTTAATGTTTTCAGGATTCGAACAATTAATATTTTGTACTCATATGTATTGATTATCTTTTTCCTTCTAAACTTTAATCTGATTTTATAAAAAATAAGTACACAGCACATAATCATTATTATTATTATGCTGTCAAATGTCATTTAAAGATCAACAATAAAATTAGAAATGTAATCTATAATGTTGCGTTTTTTTTTTTATACAGCAAGAACATATAGCTATGTAATATAGTGTGACATGTGACAAAGGGGGAAAGGGGGTTCGTTGAAGTGTGACGTTTTGTGACAAAGAGGGGGAGAAGAGTCTAACAAATTGAAAAAAAAAAGGGTGACATCATTTATGAACGGTCCCTATGCGTACATTTTCCCCATAGCACTCCGATTTTCAGATTGCTTGGAACTGCATTAATATAATTAATAGAACATTATTCCTCAAAAATTAAATTTTCAGTGGTTTAGTCAAGAAAGTTTCGCATCATTTAGAGCTCAGGTGCCGCGAACTAGGGGGAAACTGAGCCTCAAAATTCGCAAAGTGGTAATGGCATCCGCCGCTAGTGGTGCTACTTGAAAGAATCTGTGCAATTTCCGGGAAATGCACTAGGTAAGCAAGGGTTAGTGACCATATACAATCCCATTAGAAAGAAAACAAAAAGTCAGGAAAGCCGAAGGCTTCTTCCCCTCGTATTCGAATCCAGACATGGATGTTTTTAGTATAGGCACTTTATCCGACCATATCATAATGGTTCGAACTCCACTTGCAGCTATAAGGTGCCTGAATAACTTCGGAAGGCTTTTTTTCGTGTCAATTTGATTTTTTTTTTCAATTCATATTTTATAGTGAAGTGGAGTTAAAACACTGAATAATGCACAAAAAACCCCACATTTTTATTAATTTATTTTTTTACATCAAAACGTGAAAATTTTAAAAAATGTAAAAAGTAAAAGGCTTTTGCAAAACACGATATCTCGGCATTAAATGAAAATATTGTAAATTTTATTATGAGGTAAATAAACCTTTCCTGGGAATAGATTTCGCTCATGATTGCAGCTTTTTTTTTTCTTTTTAAATTTTTTCTCATCAGTTCAAGTTATACATTTGGATAAATTTTAAGGATTTTTCGTTTTGTTTGCAGTTTATCTATTAGAGCTTTGAATGTAATTTAACTCGAGTGACAAGAACGGTCAATTACCTGGAGGAGGTTATTTACATGAAGTTAAAATTTACAAAGTTGCAATATACTCCTTTAATATCATGTTTTACAGAGGCGTACATTTTTAAAAGAAATTTTGTTTTTTGGTGAATTTATCCTCTCATGCATGTAAGCCTCCTATGAGGTCTCATAAACTTTTGCTTCAAAACGTCATGCAGATTCGCTTTCGTGCTGCAATTTGCACGTAATCCTCATCTGGAGACTCCAAACAGTTCTTGGAAATCACAAAACTTTCCTAGCCCATTGAAGATAGTTAAAAGAATATGATCTCTTTAGAGGTTCATAGAGGATTCAAAAAAGTGAAACTCTCATCTTAAAATCAAATTTTGATTATTTATTTTGAAGTGTACTGGGAAGTTTGGTTATTTTGGAAGCTTGTTCCTATTACTGGGAAGTTTGGTTTAATTTTATATATTCTTATACATTTTGAATGAAGTTTGAATACTTAGTTTTGCGATGTTTATTATTATATTGATTAAATATTCCAAAAAAGCATAAAATCTCCTCATACGAGTACACCAATTTTTAACTATACAGGACAGAAATTTCCAAAAATAAATTAATACACCACAAACCTAAGATACTAAATGGGCCTGAAGTGTAACGAAATATTTTTTATAATTCAAATAAATAAATGCATGCGTGACAGGGTTAATTGATATGGAATTTGAACATTTTTTTGCCATGTGTACTGATCTGCGTATTTTACATATTTAGCTTCCATGACCCTGAAAATCTATTTTCGTATTCGAATTGTTGCAAACATTGCATTAGTACTTAGTAAAGGTTGAAAACTTAGTCATGGTGAGCAATTAAAAGGCGCTGATAGCTTCTGGTGAAGGAAAACAACACCTTTCTCCGTAATTGGCATTGAACAAAAGCTCATTTTCTTATTATGCGTCGCAATATCTCCCCCTCCCCTCCCAAAATTTAACCTGTTGAATGCTTGCATTAGAGTTAAAGGAACAGGTAAAAATAATAATTAAAGGCTACTTCAATTATAAATAATGCGTCGCAATATCTCCCCCTCCCCTCCCAAAATTTAACCTGTTGAATGCTTGCATTAGAGTTAAAGGAACAGGTAAAAATAATAATTAAAGGCTACTTCAATTATAAATAATGAAACATAATCCTTCCGTGCAAACCACGTCAAAATATATTTTTTTTACCTCAACAATTGCCTGCATGTTTGTTTGGTCTTTTATAAACTTTGGAAAAATCCGACAATTGTAGGAATCGGAGATTTGGAAAAGTATGTTTCTATTATTTTCAGTTATGTTTATTTCTTAAGCATTTTGTTCTTATTTTAATTGTTTAGTAATGAAAAAAGTGAAGAAAAATAGTGTGCTTGCAGAAAAAAATCTGCACACCCTAAAAAAGCGAAGAATTTAAATGAAATTTCAAGTTATACACCCTCCCCCAAGTCTAAAATGTTGGTACAAACTTTTTCTCTGAACTGGGCAATGCCAAGAATTTAGGTTTCACATTTTTTCTTTTATATGTGTGTGCGAAGTGCTATATTCCTTGAAATTGAACACTGTATTAAATTTCGAGGAAGCTCTGTACTTGATTTGAATAATTTCTTGAAAAACTACACCTTGTCTAACCTATAATTTCTCCCCTAGAAGTTCAACTGAAAAAGCACCAAAATGATCAAGCACCAATTCATTGAATCTCTGAAACAAACCCTTGATACCGGAGGTAATTAAAACATATTTGCATAATATATTTGCAGTTTACTTTTTTAAAAAAATATTGGAAATGTATGAAATTTACTTTATGCATGTAAAAACTATCTTTTTTTTTTTAATGAGCAGAAACAAAAATTTTTGTATTGAAAATAGATACATTTTAAAACGCTATACAATTTTTATTGCGATAAATCCTTCTGTAGCTACTTAAATAAATTGAGCGCCATTTTTATTGTCAATCACAAGTCATTTTTCATCCAGACATCGCGAATATTAGTTCAGAGCTATTCCTTTTTTTACAAGACTAAGAACGAGTATCAACTGTTTTATTGCAATATTTACACTTAATGTGATGCATCTAATTATACATATTTAGTAAACGATTCATTTCATGATGTGGTATCTCCACCCTTGCTTTTTATAAATAGTTTCATAATGTTTTATAGAAATAGCATGTTTCTGAAAAAATTGGTGAAAAATTGTCAAGTTTTTAAATTATTGATGACGTTGAATTACTTATTGGTTTTCTTATGCTCTCCCACGGGAAAATATTTTGAACCTTTCAGGCGTTGTGTCCGGTATACCGGACTTTAACGGGAGCAGCATTTATTATAGTCAAGCTATGGTCATCAAATTTATTTTAATTTACTCTTTAGAGCTTCATGCAAGATTTTAGTGTTTGTGCTTTCAAAAAGCAAGCCTCAGTTACATTTTTCTGCAATCAAATTGTATAAATATGAGAAGTGAATGTCCAACAAAAATGGTACATGATGGACCATTTTGGTTTTGTTATTTGAAACAAGCACATTTTGTTTATATAAAATCACGTAGTTTCATCTAAAGGACAGAAAAAGAAGTGAAAATTTGTTGGACAGTGTAATTTTTCCATAAAATATTTTTCAAGTATGAAACCTTTTTCTGTCTTAATGAATGCATTTTAACACGTTGGCTGCCAACCTACGAGATAACTCGTACTAGGTGAACTTGTTGAGAGACCAAATTACAAGTTGTCTCGTTGTTGCCAACTTTTTTTTCATTTTTTAATACATTTATAGAAAATTATTAATTTTACACTTAATAAAATGTTTTGTACAATATGTTGTAACTAAATTAAACTATCGTCTGGAGATCCTTAAACTACAAACAGCGCTGGCAGTCAGCGTGTCGGCAGCAGGGTTCGAAATTAGCGGTCGTTAGTCGTATTTCGCAACTAAGAACTCCAATTTGACGACCGCGATTTGACACCCAGTCGTTACTTTTGACGCCTAACCTTTCATAAGACTTTTAGTTTAACAATCACAATTTTTTACGAAGTCTATTATAATTTTTATATACATATTTCATCTAATCTTCTGCATTTTGAGTTTTTACGGTACCTAGGAAGACTATCGTAACTTCTTGACTTTAAAATTTTTGAATCGGGAATTTTTACTAACAAATGAAGTTTTGTAAGTAACACTAGATTTAAATAACACTTAAAAAATAGTTATGCCAATTAACTCATATTTTGTCTTATTAGACACTGATTAAAATAAACCTTTGTATTTAGTCTAACTTAAGCAAGATTACCACCTTTTCAAAAGAATGATTTTAAAATTACGCCTAGCAGAACATTTTTGGCAACTAAAACAAAACAGCTAGGTGCCAATGACGCCTAACTTTAGCATCTTAATTTCGAACCCTGGTCGGCAGTCAACGTGTTAATGAATGCAATTTAAGCATATTTCAGTGAAAATAACCCATTTTCGGCCAAGTATAGAAACTTTATAAAATGTAATAATATTTCCTCTGAAATGTACTTAAATTACATCAATTAAGATTATTGGGTTAATAATTGATGATAACACTTCGATGGCGGTTTGGAATCGTGTTTTTCAGATAGGGAAATCCGGACGTGGTTCCTGGTGCAAAATGACTACCTGCCACTTGTCCTCACCGCCATGTATATCTCATTTGCAACTGTGATCGGCCCGGCACTGATGAAAAACAGGAAGCCATTTGTACTCAGGAAGCTGATGATCGTCTTCAACTTGGCGATAGTCGTCATTTACACGATAAATGTGTACACGGTGAGTATAAAGAGAAACGCCCGATTCAGAGACGTATCGTTTATGTTCCGGTTGTTTGGCCTTGCATTGATTAAACAGGGAAAACATCTTACCGACCCGCATTTCATGCTGTGTAAGGGATCATTCATAAATGATGTCACGCTTTGAGGGGAGAGGGGGTTTCGTCAAATTGTGACAAAGTGTGACAAGGGGAGAGGAGGGTGTAACAAGTGTGACATCATGCATTATGCAACATAGCGTGACATGTGACAAAGGGGGGAGGGGATCAAATATATGGGGAAAAAAGCGAGACATCATTCATGAACGGCCCCTAAAGGGTCTTTCAATACGGGCGGGTAGATGGTGAAGTGGAATAAAACACTTCTTGATACCACTCCCCTGCACCTTGTCACAAACTATCACAATTTCTCGAACCCCTCCCCCTCCCTCCCTTGAAGCGTGACACTATTTATGAATGACCCCCTTAACACGTTTAAAACTCCTAAATGTAAATAGAAGTGTTAGTAAAATGTACGAATTCTGTTTGTGGCTGCATTTTTACATGAGGGCAATTCCACGTAAGTGTCAACCTAGACATGATTTTTTTCAACTTTTAATATATATATATTATGTTATACATCATTTTAAAGGTAATTTCTCAAATTTTTAGAATTTAACTTCAGTTTTTGCAAAATCTTACTCAAAACCTATTAAAAATAGCTGTCAATACAACATTTGTAATTGCTCAAAATGTCTCACATTTTTCTCACTTTTCATAATTATATTTTATCAGTAAAACTGCAAATAACAATTTAGTTTTATTTTTGTTATTGAAGCATGGGCCTTTTTCTTTTTAACAAAACATAATTTTTCGTCATTGAATTAAAATTATTGCTTCAAAGGTAATTAGTGTTCAATCTGATTTACTTGTTATGTCAGTCACAAAAACATGAATTAAATTTGCCTGAAATTATTATATTTTATTTTATAGATTTTCCCCCCTGATGTCTTCTATGTGATGGGTACAGTTAGATTAAGGAGGCTGAACATAAATAATTTTCTTTTTTTCTGGTAGTAGTACGTGTGACAAACATAACATCACTGAGTGTGACTAACATAACATCATTACATATGAAATATCTAAATTTTAAACAATCAAAATTATTTTCAGAACAAAAAAAATCCATTTAATTTCTTATAATTAATAATAATTTCTCTCATTTTATTCAAACAAGCATTCTGCTTATGAAGTAAACAGTTTTATTCAAAGACTTTTAAATGACTTAACTGCAACTAACATGATTACTGTGAAATCTATGATTGTATGCACAGATGGAGTTGCTACTCATCTTAAAAATAAATGTTCCTTGTTGACCTTAACTTACATTGGACAGGAGCTAATTAATTAGAATTATAGCATCCTATACTGTGGAAAGGGCTCATAATGGAATCTGCAGGTCATGGAATTTTAGTGTCCTCTATGATGATATGGGCTCACACAATGGAGTAGATGCTATTGTAAGGCACATCGTGGAGCAGAGTTTTAAGTGAACAAGCGGTTATTAGTAATGTAAAAGAAAAGTTATTTTTTGAACTAAACAGGAAATGAAGACAAAATACTTGTTTGTTGGTGAAACTGACATGACGTAAAAGAATTGGAAATGTTATTTGAGAATGTTGATCCAGTGGAAGGCATTCAGTCATCACAAAATGTTATAAATATGGGAAAATTTAAAATATACTTATTTCAGCATAGAGGATATGAGTTTCCCACAAAAGAAGTACTCTTAAAAGATTCTGAAAAATAAAGCTGGTTTGATTGTCAGTTATTTTAAACTAGACTTTCTGCTGTTCCCAGAGACAAGCACTGTGACATTGGATGATTTTGTTGTCATGAAATTTACAACTTCTAAGTCAAAAAAGATATGTTGGGCATGTGCTGAATATTCAATGTTAGATTAGAATGTCAGGTTTAAAAGCTTAATATTAATAGTCTCAAGCAAAGGAAAGTCAGAGGGAAAAGGATTCAGCTATTTAAATTTATTAAAATAAAAAATATTGATGGGCTACACTTAGTCCCAGAAAGTAGAACCCGAGGTCATTGTTTTTTTAAATAGTAGGCGTTCATGAAGTAAAGCACTGAAGCAGCATTATTGTTTGACAGCAAGGACGACAAACGTTGGATTGAAATAGCACAAGATTTGAAGGTTTTGACGCAAGTGACTAAATTCTCGTAGACACTATCGATTCAATTATAAGTCGAAATATAAATTTTGTTTATAAGTCAAGATACTTGTCCATACACATGTCAATCTTTAATAAAATCCTATTTGTATACTCAGGGGTGCCAACCAGGAAGGGGGCATGGCACAGACTTCTCCATTGAAATTTATAATTTTTTGCGGGGCGGGGGGCATTTGGGGGTGACTTGGATGACTGTTTAGCTGATTTGGGGGGTCCTGTAGCTTTTTAGGGGGATGGGCACTCCTAGCAATACTTATATTTGTGTTAATATTACCTATACCATTTTAAGTAAAATGTGTATTTGCATGTTATGTTAGTCACAGGTAAGCTTTATTAAAATACTATTTTTTGTAATGTATTTAAAATATGTGTCAAATTTGCACATGATAATATAACAATAGCCTTTCACATAGATAATATCAGAGGAAAATAATTAGTTAGTTGTTTTAGTTGCAGAGAATTATGTCTGTGAATGTTACACAAAATCTTTAGTGTTGCAAAATGGTTATGTTAGTCACATTGATAAAAATGCTCTCCTAATCTCAAAAATAAAAATAATAATATCAAATTTTTGCATTTACTTGGACAACCTATCGGTGCAAAGAAGATTAACACCCTGTTTATGGTATCATGGTTGAAATTACGCTAGGAGACAGAAAATGATATTAAAATATTTGTGCTCCTGTTATGTTAGTCACCATGGAGTTACCTATGATTACATAAGAACTTTTTTTTAATTGTAATTACTGAAACGTTCAAAACAAACAATACTTTTTCTTTCTCACTAAATGTCACTAAGTCTTTGTTTTTTCTCCAAGCGGACTTAATTTTACCGGAGAATTTTGTTTAGTTATTAAGTCTTCCGTATCTGAGATAATAGCAAAAGATTGAACGGACTTCACAGAAATAAAGAAAAAAAAAACGCAATGAAAATACTTTTGTTTAAACGAGTATTTTCTCTTGGGTTTCCCCGTTTAATCCATGCTTGTCTAAAGTGCGGCCCAGAAGCCTTTAAAATGCGGCCCAAACACAAATTATGAAAATATTTAAATTTACATATTTTTATTAAAAAAATTAATTTTTTCTACATTATTCATGTATAACAGATTCGTCGACATTTATTATAAAACAAAAATTTTATTAAAAACATCTTAGTATATTTAAATTTTGGAATGTTTCTTCACTGGAATTTTTTATGAAGATTACTTATGCCGCGATAAATATCCTAATTTTCGCAATCATGCTTTACTACTGTCTTCAACTATATTTGTGAACAATTATTTTCACGAATGAAGAGTATAAAAAAAAAAAAAAATATGAGAAAGATCACTGACAGACATCTTGAAAATGCATTAGGAATGGCAACCTCGTCTATTGAATCCCAAATCGATTTGCTTGTTCAACAAAAGCAAATTCAACCGTCTCATTAATTTTAATTTTTTCCATCTTTATGAAATCCAAACTAAATGAAACGAAACTTTTACAAATTCAAAATAAATATCTACCTATACATACTTAAATCAAATTTAGAAAAATATATATAATAAAAAGAGTTTAATTTATTTTAGTAAAACTATATAGAATCAATGTTTATTTTATTTGTTGAAAAAAATATTGCAAGTGCGGCCCAACAAATTTTTTTGTTTTGCAATATGGCCTTTTAACGGTCATAGTTTAGACACCCATGGTTAAATCCCGTGAAGCACTAGTTTTTTACAGAAAAAATGGTAAAAAATGATTGTGTTTCTTTTTACAGAAAATGAGTAATAGTTATAGTAAAAATTGCCAATTTCAGCAATTTTGCTAATGCAATTGCAAATTTTTTTCAAACCCCAACAACAGATTCCAAACGGCACGTGTTACGAATCGACAAAGGTTTATTCAGGGGTCCCCAACATTACGCCCGCGAGCAGCATGGCACCCGTCGATTGGTCTAGCTGCGCCCGCTGCTTGCGCCCAACGATAAAATATTTCAGTTTTCCATTTTAAACTAGAGAAAATTTAGAATCCAGAGTATATGATAAAAGGGCCATATAACTATGAATAACCCTATAATGATAAATAACAAGGAATATTATAAAATCAAAATATAGATTACGACTTACAGATGAACACCTGGAGGATTGCTTCTGAGCAGGAATTTCATCAAATTCTCCCAATTATGAAGTGCTGGTCAGTGAAGCACTTATGAAGTGCTGGTCAGTCAGCCCAAGATCACATGACTGGTGGGCAAGGTTTCGGACACTACTGTAAAAACCATTTGCTTTACCGTCCTGTACAATTAAAATTTAAGTGTAACTAAATTCATTGAATGTAAACATTCAAACGCATATTTTAAAACATAAACTTTATACCGATGAGTATAGATTTTATATGTTTTTAATCAAAGTAGTGATAAGTTTTCATTATGAAATTAAAGATTTAAACAAAAAAAGTGGAAGACAAATTTCTTACACGACTATGCATAAAAAGTGTTCAGGATAAAATGCATCAATCAACGTAAATGCAATTAATGACAATTTTACAACTGAACAAAAACAAAACAAAAAAACATATATGTATACAATATACAATGGGGGTGCGGGGTTTAAAAATGTATAAGTGTTTCTAAGCGTTTGAAATTTTTATATCAATGAAATTGTATAAATCAGTGGTTCCCAAAGCCGACTGAGCTCTGACCGATCTAACAAAAATTTCCAATCTTGGAACTCACCTCTTATCTGTCTTAGAGAAAAGAGGGCGTAATTATTGGTAGTGCTCAGATCCCGTAATTCGAGTTGTAGAATTACTTAACTCTGTCTTATTTGCTCTAATTGAAATTTAAAAAAAAAAGTGTTACCAATATGAATGAAAGACTTGAAATAAGAAACACAACTTGAATATATTTTTTATTACTTAAATACCGACACCTGCAAGGTTTTTTTTAAAAGTTATTTCAATAGGAAGGATGTATTTGTTTCTTATTTCTCTTCATTCAAGTTTTAGCATCAACTTCAACTTTAGTTACTTTTTTTCGCAGACTTCCTATTTTTTTAAAATTCATGTGTATACTGGCGAGGGCCCACTCAATATTCGCTCGCAACCCACCAGTGGGTCGTGACCCATAGTTTGGAAAACACTGGCTAAAAATTGTTCATTTCTACATGAACGAATGTCTTTACAGTTAGAGCATTTAGAATGATTATTTTTAACGAAACGAATTTCAAAAGGCGCATTTCTATTTGCTGCTTCATCTTGTTCAAGAACTGGTGCAATAATGACCAATGAGAAAGAAGAATTACACTGGAATATTTGTACCCTCTATATTTATATCAGAGGTTCCCGACATACGGGTCGCGACCCCAGACGGAGTCACGAGGTACTTCTAATGGGGTCGCCATATAATTTATAGCTTAAATAAAAAAAAAAACTTTACCACAAAGACAAAGTGACTTTTTATTAAAATAAAATTTTGATTTATTTTGTGCTAAACTTAAAGGCATGAATTTCAAAGAATGTATCCCCCGACGTGACAATTTAAATCATATCCAGCCAGAATGAAACAAATTCAAAGGTTTTGGAGAAATATTCAAATATTATAGAGAAATATTCAAACAATGTAGAGAAAAATTCAAATAATATAGAGAAATATTCAAGTAATATAGAGAAAGATTCAAATATAGAAAATTATTCAAATATTATAGAGAAATATTCAAATAATATAGAGAAATATTCAAATAATATAGAGAAATATTCAAATAATATAGAGTAATATTCAAATAATATAGAGAAATATTCGAATAATTTACAGAAACATGCAAATAAAAGCAGTATCCTTTTATTATTGGCGGCAACCAATTGTATTAGTTTATTATTTTTTCTAGAGAGCAGCTACGAGTAACGAGAAAAACGTTCAACTGAGTCATGCCTATTGGCGGGATTACCACCAAAACATAATAAGCACTTCTTCCTATCAAAGACCATGTGTGTACTAAGTTTAGTTCTATTCCAAGTACTATATTTTCAGTAAAAGGGGGCACAAAAAAGTGTGAAAATAAAAATGCAATCAGTCCAATTCCATCGTAAATTTGTTTCTTTTTAGTCATTGAACGTTATAAAATAAGCACATTTACAGTAGAGTTGGATTGAAAAACAAAAGAATGATATAAAACGAAACATGATTTTTCACATGACTGACTCATACTAAATTGTCTTTCAGTAGAAATGACTTTTAATTCGCTATCACTAGCATAAATAAAATAAATATATATGATAAATATTATTCTTATTAAAGCATTCCTATTAACAGAGAAGTTGTTATTATTACTTTTTGTAATAAAGAAATAATAGTGCTCCTTTGGTTCATTAGGTATTATTGTTTCTGCCACTTACACACTTTTTAACCACTAAGTAGTGCTTTCGTCAAAATAAAAATATCTATATATGATTTTTGCGATTAAAATTAATCTTAATTTTAATTTATTTGACTTTCAAACATATACGCATGTCTTTTAAACACTTTAGAGGTCCAATTTGTTATCCCCACAAATAAAAACCCCTTAAAATGGCCTTTGTTATTATGTGTGTAAATCTCAGCATTGTGATATACTATTAAAATAGCTACATAGTAACATGTCCTTTCATTTCAGATATTCGTCAATCTTCCTTATCTTGGCATGCAAAAATTTTGCACAGGAGCACCGGTCAAAAAAGGGGACATAACATACAAGGTATGAATTAAAATTTTGCATTTGAATAACGCTAAAAGAGCGCATTACCACTAATTCTACAAAAATAAATAGTTATGGAAAACGAATTCTGAATTTTTTAACTCCCAAATTAATTGCCCGTGACACATGCAGCGGTTACGCAAATTTCAGACTTTTCCCAATGATTCATTAATTGTAAAATATACAGCGAGTCTAAATGCCTTTGCAAAACAAGAAGGGTGATAGTGACGTAGAAGTAGGTGGTGATCTCCATTGTGTGAAGTAGGTGATGATGTCGACAGATCGAAATTTGTCGATACAAACAAAGCTAGATCTGTTGTTTGTGTCGAGATTTCTTGGAGCACACTCTGAATTTTTAACCAAGCAATTAATTATCCGCGACACATACAGCGGTTACTCAAATTTCAAACTAGTATTTGTAATGATACATTAGTTGTAGAATATATACAGTGCGAGTCCACATGCTTTTACAAAATAAGAGCGGTGATAGTGACGTAGAAGCAGGTGATGATCTCGATTGTGTGACGTATGGGATGATCTGGATTGTGTGAAGTAGGTGATGATGGTCGACAAATCGAGATTTGTCGATACAAAAAACAAAGCTCGATCAGTTATTTGTATCGAGATTTCTTGGAGCACACTATGAATTTTTAAACTAATAAATTAATTGTCCGTGACACATACAGCGGTTACGCAAATTTCAAATTAATATGTGCTATGATTCATTAGCTGTAAAATATATACATTGCCAGGCCGAATACTTTTACGAAATAAGAGCGGTGATAATGACGTAAAAGTAGGTGATGATCTCGACAGAGCGAGGTTTGTCGATACAAACAACAAAGCTCGATCTGTTGTTTGTATCGAGATTTCTTGGAGTACTTGAGTTTACATTTTTTTTTTTGAGAAGAACCCACAAAGATATTAAATGTTACCACAAAACTTTTTTTGATATAAGAGTTCCGTCTAGTTAGTTTCGATGATCAAGAACTTTCATAAAATAAAAAGAAAAATAAGCTTAATCTCTTTTTCAATATAAAACAACGTATCTACGATTATTATGCATTAAAAATAAATAAATAAAAACACGTATTTTTAAAGGCAATTTTTTAAAGATCTGAGGCATAGCGTTTGGCACTGGCAGTTGGCAACCTCACACTCTCGCCACCAGTATAGTATTATCGCTGATGAGCGATTAGCGCTCATACAATTTTTTCTAGCTCCCTCCCCTCCCCCCACACAGAGATTAACTGTAACAGAAGAAGGTGCATTAGCGCTGCATTCATTAGAAGTTTTATTTGCACGTAAATAGTCTGAAATTAGTTTGAATTTCATCAAATACGTAAAAATTTAGTGAGCAGTTGAAAAAAAAAAAAGAGAACGAAACTGTTCACATGCAGATTAAATTTCATTACATACGACTATTACTAAAGAATGTCCTAGTTTTTTGAACATTTATTTTGAGCTGATTCTGTAAAAAAATCATCGTTTAAGCAAAAAAAATATTTTTTGCAAAATATATATTACGGATATAAATTCCAAAAATTCCAAAATATATGTAGGATTTAAATATGTAATAAAAACAGCATGTACATTTTGAATTGAATTCTCTATAAAAAAATGGAGCAACATTCCTTTAAAAGAAATTGAGCTATGCGTACAATTTCGCAAGTTAAAATGACATCAACAGCGTACTTCTCGATACGATCTGTTAAACGAAATATTACGCATGCATGATTTTTAAACTTAATTTAAATTTCACCAAGAACTTAATGATATATCACGCAATTTTTTGCAAATCATCGTTTTATGATATAAACAGTTTACCTTTCGTGCAACAAAATTCACGTTTTACGGAAAAACTCATCAACTTTGATTGATGGGTGATTAGCATGGAAATTTGGGCTAAAAATTTGAGTAGGAATTTTTTTGCGAGTACCATACAAAGAAGTATGGTTCTCATTTTAAGGAACACTCATCAACTTTGATTCATGGGTGATTAGCATGGAAATTTGAGCTAAAATTCGAGTATTAATGTTTTTGTGAATACCATACAAAGAAGTATGGTATTTCGTACAAAGGAAATAAGAAGAAAACAATGTGGCTGAGCAGTTATGGTTTCAAATCTAGAATGTTTACTTTGTGAGTTGCTTGATTTAAAGTCTTGAGTTGTTAGAGTGTAGATTTCTGTCAAATAATCAGTCTGTTGCCTTTAGCGCAAAATTCTATGAAACTTCTTCCAAGTCTAAAATGTTTCTTCATGTTAGTTAGTTATCTTAAAATCCTGAGTTGTTAGAGTGAACGCTTCAATGAAAACGTTTGTCGTTTCCTTTGTTAATGTGCTATCAGTGGAATTTTAAGAAAGTTTCTTCAAGTCCTAAATTTAAAAAGTTTCACTTCGCGAAATGGTTGGAAATAAATTTGGGGCAAAATTGTTACGAAAATATATTGATTTGCGTATAGAAAAAAACCTATACAATTTTTTTAATAAATACCGACAAATTCTTTTCAAGTTTAGCTAATCAGTCCCGAGTTGTCTTTTTAAGTTTTACTGAATAAGCATTTAATTAAAATTTTATAACTAAGACTAAAATATTGCTGTTTATTACGATGCGTATGTTCGACTGCGTTCGCAGATGAATCTGTTATAAACTCAATAAAGTAAACGTACATTAAAATATAGTCTATAATGTTTCTTTAAATAATAAATGCAAGCAAAGAATATATAAATGTCATTTGGATTTCACTGCATAAAAATGTGTTGTTCTTATTAAAACATATTGAACAGAACTTACTTCAACAATAGAATGGTGCAGATATCTTGGCAGCAGATTTTTAAAACATCCGACGAAGTTCAATTTAAATCAGTTAGAAAAAGTCTTTTCCTCATCTGAAGAAAACACACAACCGAAATATAGAAGCACTTTCATATTAGGAGCACGTGGTAACGAGTTGCCCCACTGGGACTATTCCGAAAACATTTGTTTGTTTGTTTGTTTTACGACCATTTCAGGTCGCATAAATATTCGAGTTTATTTGCTATTCTCAAGGATTATGCTTCAAACTCTCGGGGGCCTCGGTGGCCGAGCGGTCTTAGTACCAGTTTCCGCCCGCTGCTTGCGCGCAGTAACGAGGTCGTGGGTTCGATTCCCACCTTGCCCTGGGTGTATTTCTGTTATTTCCTCTCTTTGTGATGTAATAAAATCTTTCATGTTCTGTCCTGTACTATCTGTCACATTGGACGACAGTTCATAAGCGAGTCCCGAGACTAAGCACACGAACTGGAAAGTAAATGTAATTCAATTCAATTCAAACTCTCGTCTATCGAAATTGAAATACATTTATTTTTCCAGTTCGTGTGCTTAGTCTCGGGACTCGCTTATGAACTGTCGTCCAATATGACAGATAGCACAAGACAATACATGAAAGATTTTATTACATCACAAAGAAAGGAAATAACAGAAATACACCCAGGGCAAGGTGGGAATCGAACCCACGACCTCCTTACTGCGCGTAAGCAGCGGGCGGAAACTGGTACTAAGACCACTCGGCCCCCCACTCTCGTCCAATATGACAGATAGAACAAGACAGCACAACAGATTTTAATATACAAAGGAAATACACCCAGGGCAAGGTGGGAATCGAACCCACGCCTCTTTCTCTCCTCGCAGGGAGGCACCGGAGCCAGTCGATTTAACCGCTCAGCCACTGAGGCCCCTCCGAAAAGATTTTCATTATTTTTGTTGTAGAAGGATTGTGGTGTTGCCAATCGAGGTCACCGAAACTTTTAGAAGTCCTCGTAATTGTAATGAAGGAGAGAATGGTAGCAAAAAATATTTCATGTTTAAAACCTCATTTATACAGACCGTCCATAAATTAATCAATGAGAATTTAGGATTTGTTATAAAAAATTTAGATAGGAAAATAATTCTTTTGAATTTTTTTCGCCGTCATCAGATTTTTTTTTGCAACATCGCTTTCAATATGAAGTGCTTTTAGTATTATTCCACATCTGCTTCACTTAGTTACTTGAAGAAATTAGTTTGCTCACATTTTCCTTACAAGTGTTAGAAAAGCGGGAATCAGCTTACAGTTCGATCACGGAATTTTGATAGTTGGACGCTTCTGCGCATGGCAGAAAAGGACAAATCCATTCGAGTTTTATGGCAGTTTGTTTTGCAAGTGCGTTTATTTAGTACGCGGATCAGAATGTTTGCTTATCTCTTTGTTGAGAGCAACTAAATTTATAAACTGGGGTATAGTGTCGGTTCGGAAAAAAACACTTACGCTAAACGAAATACAATGATAATAAAAAGGGCACATTCTTCATAACAACAGTTCCTCCCTTGGACATGAATGTATTCTTCTTGACACTCCGCCAGGCAGCTTGCTTTGGTTGATGGTAAAACTGCAACAACATTTTTTCTTCATACTTTAAACACTTTTCTACTAGTAAAGGGTAATGGGTGCTATGGAAACTATGTTCTTAGACCTCTTTTTTTTTACAGTAAAATTCTCCCATACGATTTATTTTGATGATTATGGTGCACACACCACAGGGGAAGTTGCGTTTGTACGGGTGTTAATTGGGTGGTTACGTTTTGAATAGGATAGATCCAGAAAAACTCCAGCCCTGCTTCTCGATGAGAGTTGGGCAACGTATTACGGAAACCACTTCACTTAGTTGTGTCTCATAGAAGTGAGAGTAATGACGGGATAAGAACAGGGGACCATTTGATTCAGAGCCAGATAGGTCAACGCTGTACCTCGAGATGGGCAAATGAGTAAGAATAAAAATCGTTCTTTTCTTCTTCTTACTTTGGTCACAGCAGCATCTCTCATTAAATTTACTGTTATTGTGTCAAAGAAATTTTGCAACATTCTTTTCTATACATGCTTTAAAGTTTAAATTATATATTATTTTAAAGCACGTGAGAAACACATATGTATACGCAAATCAGTGTTTTTAAGATACTTAGAACTTGTGAGGTAAATTTTAAAGCATGGATTTTTTAGATTTAGCATATCTTGGGAAGGTGACAATCTATCGCGGCTGGTTGCTGTGGTCCCTGTACGCTGAAGGGAGCTGGTGCACGTTAAATCCGTCTTGGCTGCAATGTCCTCCAAGTGAAACGATACCTTCGTGGGTGCCAACCCCAGGTGATGGTCTCTCATCTGGGAGCTGGTTCAAAAATTAAGACACCTCTCAAAAGGGCGGATGTCGGACTCCTGCTTATAAGGGCCCGTTAGACTCAGGAGCAGCGCACAAATGCCTCCTCGCTTCGTGCGTGGTCACGACACTAACCAACCAACCAGTAGATGAGAAGGGTGGCGGGGGGGGGGGGGCGTGGTAGTCAAGTGGTTAGGATGTCGGACTTCCACCTGGAAGTTCTCGGGCTTGATACCCGACCCGCTGAAGACCTACCTTGTACACTTGCGGATACGTGTATGTGAAATCAGTGGACCTCACTAAAACCACTACGTAAACCCCGAGGAAGGGCATCCGTAAGGCCTAGTGCTAACAGGGAAGAGGGTTAGAGACGAAAAGTAAACGAAATGGATGTGTCAGATAAATGTACAGTAGCCCCTCGTTATATCGCGTTTGTCGGGGGACAGCAAAAAAGCGCGATATATCCGAATGCGCGATATAACCGTTACTGTCAAAACTCAAAAAGTAAAAGTAAATTGAAAATTAATTCAATCTTACATACTGACAACATTCTTAATAAAAATGGAAAATAAATATAAACTTACTAATTGCTATTTTCATGCACAGTTCTTACAATATAAATTCAGCATGCATTTTGCTTGTTAACGACCATTTCAGGTCACATAAATATTCGAGTTTATTCGCTATTCTCGAGGATATGCCTCAAACTCTCGTCTAATATGGCAGATAGAACAAGACAGTACAACAGATTTACTATACAAAGAAGGAAGCACACCCAGGGGAAAGTTGGAATCGAACCGACGCCTCTTCACCGTGCGCAGGTTGGTACCGGAACCAGTCGATTAGACCGCTAAGCCACTGAATGTATTTCTATTGCTTTTTGGTGAAATAAGAGTCCTAAAGTCATTTGCCGTTGTTTTTCGTTTAACACTTGTTTTCCATTTAATATTAGCGATTGAAAATGGACTTACTGCATTGTAGTTACCGTGGTTAGACTATTCGTTCGTATTCAGTGTAAGCTTTTTCCAAATACAATACTTTTACTTTCGAGACCTCAAACTTAAAATTTTGGGAGACATAAAAAATGCGCGATTTATCCGGATGAGAGATATAACGAGGGGTTACTGTATATAGTTACAAAATTTAAAACTAATAAACATACAACTCACAGAAATAGCCTTCCTAGATAATTTATTAAATATTAGATTCATTTGCTTCTGATCAGTTTTTGAAAATTTGAAACTATTGCTTTAAAACAAGTGACAGGATGTCCTGGCGGTTTCTTTAACAGAGTGTTCATTTTATGTTTGTGTTACAAAATCTACATATTTATGCATCATTTATAACACACAATGTTCTTTTTCTTTCTAGCTCACTAGTTGCTGCTGGGTAATCTACATTTTGAAATATGTTGAATATATGGATACTGTAAGTACATTTAGTTGTGGTTAACTTTTAGTTATCGTTTGAATAGCGTTAAATGGGGCCCTGGTACCCTAGTGGTTAGGATGTCGGATTTCAACTGGAGGGTTGGAAATCCAACATCGATGTGTTCGATGCCCGACCCGCTGAAGATCTCTCATGTACACTTGGGGATACGTGCATGTAATAAAATCTGTGACTCTAAGTCCCGAGGAAGTTCCGAGGGTACCGATGGTGGAGAACATCCTTTCCCTTAACTCTTAGGTTAAAAAAGAAAGATAGCGTATTTGTGGTGGCGCCATCTGGTGTCCTCCGAATATCTAACTCTGGCGCTTGAGGTAAGTCTTACGTCCACCTTAGCGGTGCTGATTAAAAAATGGAAGGCGCTCTCTTACTGCTTTAATTCCCGGTCTCTCTCGAGGGGAGTTCCAAGTGGTATTCGCAACAACATACCATTAAAAACCACATTTTAAACTTAATTTTGAGAGTAATGTTACACAATTGAAAATCGTAGTATTGTGTATGTAATTAACACTATTTTATAATAACTGAATAGAATAAACAATAACTAAGTAAAAATAGACCAAAGTGCAATTAGCACACGACTGATAACGACTTCTGGAATACGCAAAATTGCGAACGAAATAAAATTCAAATTTTTAGTGAGTCTCTGACAATCAGCCAAGACCTTAAACTAAGTATAAGGTCTAGTTCGATTGACATTTGCAAATTGTGATTGAAAAAAAGCATTCTATTATCCTATTAGAGAAATTTAAAGCAAAATTTTAGGTATTTGAACGAAAGTGGAACTGCATGATATGGTGAAGTGTGATTTACTTTGTGACAAACGAAGAAGAAAGGTGACAAATATTGAAAAAAAGAGAAAAAAAAAAAAGTCACGTCATTTAACGAACAACCCCAAAAACAATTTATATGTTTCCACTTAATACTTCATTTTATTTTTTGCATTTTCAGGTGTTTTTCATCTTGAGGAAAAAGTACCACCTTATCACATTCCTACACGTCATCCACCATTCTGTAGTGCCGGTCTTTGGATGGGTCATGCTTAGAACCGAAAGAAGTAAGTGAAAAGGAAAATATTATTAGTGACTATAACATTCATTGTTAGTGACTTTAGTTACATGACGAACACGTCTCATACAGCATCAGATATAATGAAACTACGTTTATGGGAGAACTAATTTTGAACTCCTTATAATCGTATAATACCTAAACATCAAGAACACTCCTAAAGAAGGGGGTGGGGTAAATACCCGCAAGGGGTTCCTCAATCAAGTTTAGAAAATATAGTTAAAAAAATTTGCACATGATTTTAAAATTCAATACAGTGATCCCTCGTTTTTCGCGGTTAATGGGGACCAGAACCTTCCGCGAAAGCTGAAAAACCGCGAAGTAGGATTTTCCACTAGGAATTTTCTTGTATGCGGGTACATTAATGTTTTAAATATGTAAACAGCTTTTATACTTTACACATTTAAGACAAAAATTACACCAATATGCGTATTTACTTAAACGTGTCGGTGCTAATTAATAAGTTTAATTACAAAACCTTATAATACAGTAATAAACATTGATTAACATTGCTTTCTGAGAGAGGCGAAGATTCTTGTGTTGGTGGGAGCTTTTGAGAGCCCGTGGTATGTACTTTGAGTCCACTCAGCTCTTTGTTTGACATGCAGAGATCCTTCTCTCTCGCACATCAACGTGAAACAACGCTCCTTTCTGCAATGTGGCTGCCTACATGGTTGTATGTTTTCATTTTTATTTCTTGATGAATATTTTGGAGAAACCCGCGAACCACTATATTGCCAATTGCTATATTGGCGAGGGAACACTATATTGCCAATTTTTTGTTTATTTCTTTGTTTACAATGTACTATTACTTTCCTAAAGAATAAACCTTTTAAAACAACGAAAAATACCGGGAATATTTCAGTGTGTTTATGTGATGTATCTATAAACAGACACCTTGCAGTTTTTAATGACAGTTGCAATATTTAATGACAGAAATTATTCATGAAAAAAAGCTAAATATCACAGATCTATGTAAGAGGGTAGTCCTTCATTAACGCACCACTTCTATTAATAATTTTATTCTTCATTCAATCTATGTTAAACTTCACGCCGACAGGGTGGCGTAGCGGTAAGGCAGCAGGCCTCGTACGCCCAAGATCGCGGGTTCAAACCCGGCCCGAGTCGGTGGATTTTCAAGATGCAGAAAATCGTCTGCGCCCATGTCGTATGATTATGCGGCATGTAAAAGATCCCTTGAGTATCCGTTTGGCTTGGATGCTCTCGGCTAAATTACATTCCTAGTGCATATTGCATCAATGAGAGCTCAGGTACCGCCATCTAGTGGTAACTGAACGTAAAAATTCTCTTGCGGCGAAGGTACCACACTCATTGTGGTGCCGCTGAAAGAGATGGTACCATTACTGGGGAACGCACTAGGTCTGCAATGGTTGCAGGACCCAACACCGCAGCCCCATTGGAAAGAAAAAAAAAATGTTAAACTTCATAGAATGTAATGGGATGGCAAATGTTCAGAACTACCTCCTTTCATGAGGCTCAAGACTTAATTTTTTTAATTAGAGCCTTCATTATATGCACTAAAAAAGCAGAAAAATATACATGCAAGTGTGATGTAACACCTATGTAAAGCAAATATAAAGCGCATTCACAAAGTATTTTGTACGTAATAGTATGACAGATTATTTTTAAATACAAAATGTAAACTTATCAAATGTCTAAACTAAGCATTTTTGGGTAGTAAAATTGTAGCTTAACTTCTTGGATCTTGATGATTTAATTCTTTCAGGTGGTTTCCAGACTATTCCGGTGCTGCTGAACGCATGCGTACACATCATCATGTATTCCTATTACGGTCTGGCAGCTATTGGACCACAAATGAGAAAATATTTATGGTGGAAAAAATATTTAACTCAAATTCAAATGGTAAGAATTTTTCGATGTGATCATTTTTCTGTGTTCTGGACATACCCAATCGGGATGGATTATGATAAGACAGTGGAACCTGGTTTATCTGAGGCAATTGATACCGACTGTCTTCGGAAAACCGAAATCTTCAGAAAATCGAGAATGCTCTCAAAATTTGAGATTACATATAATTTTTTATTACTTCGATCAATAGTGCTATAGCACACTAGTACTATATATATTTATGTGATTATGCGAAATAAATAGGACTGACTCCCTTCAGAAAACCGAAATCTTTGTATGATCGGATTGCTCCAAATTTGAGATTATGTACAATTACGTATTCTATTTCTTATTTAAATATGATCAGAAACGCCTGTAGTACACAAGTTTGCATAATTACGTGATTATCCGTAATAATTCGGGCATACAGCCTTCCGGAAAACTATCTTCGAATGATCAGATTGCTGAAAATTTGTGATTACGTACAATTTCATATATTCTATTTCGTATTGAATGTGATCAAAAGGACATAGTTTATTAGTAACGTAATTACGTGATTAGCCGAAGCTATTGGGATTGCCTTCAGAAAAACGAAATTTCCGGATAATAAGGCACAAAATTTACTCAAACTTTGAGGTACACGTCTGTAATGCTACTTTTGTCACGTATGATAAAAAGGTCTATAGCGCACTCTAGTAGTATACACAATTACGCGATTATTATCTGAACATATTAATTACCGGACCATACTTGACCGGAAGTTAAGACACAGAAGTTCTTCACTGCGTTGTTGCCACTTTTTGCAAACGAAAACCTAAAAAAAAAGAAAAATAAGACATGTCCGGAGGTGGGTCCAAGTACTGTGAGGTCGGACGAATAAATTATAATTAAATTATTAGAATACTTTAAAATCTAAGAATATCGTAAGTGTAATGGAAAATCATGTACACTATGTTTCTTCCTTTTTAAAATCTTTTTCGCATTTCCTAATGTTTCCTTCCTTCTTTCTTTCAAGGTTCAGTTTGTCCTAATGATCCTTTTTGTGACAGTCATAGCCCCTCTTAGTGGATGTACCATGATGAAATCCAGTTTCGCCATTGATTTCATCGGAGCTGGCATGTTCCTGGTCCTGTTTTACAATTTCTACAAAAACTCCTTCCAGAAGAAGACTATCAAGATGTCATGAAGCTAGTCGCTTTTGCCAAAGGAAAGAAAGATACGTGATTGTTCGGATTGAATGACGTATTGAATATTGTCGTTAAAAATTACAACTGTTAGCAGCATATCCACCTACCTCTTTCATTGCTCGACCATCATCATGTAGGTTAATGAAATAAAATAATCATTCGACTTGCTAGATGACATTTGTAGCACATGTTGAGAATTCTGTATTGTGTCAAAAGCTTAGTGCTAGATGTTAAATGTGTGTGCAAAGCGAGTTATATTTACAGCATCTTTATAAAATTAATTTTCTCAGGATTTGAATAAAGAAAAGAAAATTTGGTACTTTTCCGTTTCGGGGGCGAGTGGGGATAGTTACATCTTGTTTCCGTCAAATCAATTTGTTTCGTATGTGGTGTATGTTTTTGGGGAAAATATTTAAACATCGCCAACGGCAATCCAAAACGGTATAAAAGTTTGATTGGGCGTAAAAAAGAAAAAACCATCTCTAGCCTTCCCTCCCCCCAAAACGGAAAAATACCGGACATTTCATAAAATTTGTCAAAAAGAGTTTGAGAATTAGAAGCAATTAAATATAATAATTTCGCTGATTGGGCTTTTATGTATATCAAGTTTGAAGAACTTTCTTAAAATTCTAGTTCCTCGATACGCGACAGACGAAAGTCTCTGATTGAATAAAATAAAACCACATAAGTAAAAACCCAACCATAGTTTTTGAACCAGCTGTTTTCATACAACCAGCAGCAAATGAATTCGAATTAAGTAATAAGAGAAAGAAAAGTAAACATTCTCTAGAAACATATTTATATTTTAAGAGAACAATTTTCAGGGGGAAAAATTAAGGAAAGAAAGATGTTTAAGCTGTTGAAAATTCTTAAAAGTAGTCATCTAGAGCAGCGGTTCCCAAACTGTTGTACGCGTACCACTAATGGTACGCGAAGACTCTCCAGGTGGTATGTCTGCAGGCAAAAAATATCTACAATCTATTAGTGTTATATTATATATACTAAAATTATTTTGGCAGTGGTACACAAAATGGTTTGAAAGAAAAATGGTGGTACGCGATGAGAAAAAGATTGGGTACCACTTATCTAGATGACATCACGATAGAGCAAAGGAAGCTGCAAAATAATTTCATCAGTATGTCCACAAAACCAGTCAATAAAAATGGCTAAATGTTTAGCAAAGATGGGAACGTATGCATTTGCGTACGCATATTTTTAGACAATTTACACGAAACCAAATATTTGAGACTTGTCATTGTAACTTCATAGTCTGAATTTTGTATTGTATTCAAATAAATTTTATTTATTTAGTTTTGGTTGTTTCTGTTCTCCTGAGACATAGCGCACAAAATTTTGCTTATTTATTTATGCTACTTTTGTTCCGCTGAGGCATGAAGCATAAATTGAGAGGTATCAAATTCTATGTATATTGTAACATAAGCATGTATAATGCAACACGCTTTTTTTTAAGATCCATTGACAGTTATTTTAAATAATAAAAAAACTCCTTGTTTTTTAAAATCATTTCTTAAAACAATGAGTTGTTTTTTTTTTTAATGGAGGCAATTCACCACTAGAGGGACTCATGAACGATCACCGTTGTCACGTGATATGCGCTCTTTGTTTACTAAGATTTTCAGTTGAGTTCTACGTGGAACTCGCTAGGCAAAATTAGTTATCTTAACATTAATTAGACTATTTTCACAGCTTTTTCTGAGTATAACCCAGTATTTAGATTTAATTTAGTCATTATAAAAGAAATTTATTCTTTATTACAATAGTTATAGTGTTGTATTTAGTGTTAATTTATGTAATGTAGAAGAACTTTATTTAGGCCTAGTTTTTAATTAGATTTGTCGAACTCGATGTAAAGCGCTGCTAGGGCTTCCTTTGTTTATATTGCTTTTATCGGTGCCACTTGACCAATGACGTTGCTTGAATTGCCTCCATTTAATGTTTAATAAGTTCAAAGGAAAATCATTTAGTTATACAAGTGTTATATTTTTAAGAGCAAAAATGCATCATGAAAATCTGTTCAGTGTCTCAAAAAATTCCTGTCAATGTCTTTCATGAAAAGAAGTAAAACACCTGTTCATTTTCGTCCTCGTAATCAAATTTGAAAAAAAACCTAAAAAATAAAGGGAAAAAACATGTTGAGCAACTTTATAGAGTGTTTTCAGAAAAAAAAAAAAAGTGTTATGCATGTTGAATCATATACCGTACACAACTAAACACCACCAATGGGCAGGGTCTGTGCCAGTCACTGGTGGATCGAATAGTATAGTTTGACCACGAAGTTGTGACAATTGGACGCTTCTGCGCATTGCTGAAAAGGACGAATCCATTCGAGTTTTAGGGAAGTTCGTTTCTCAGGTGCGTTTATTAGCATGCGAATCAGAATACTTGCTTCTCTGTTGAAAGCCACTAAATTTATAAACTGGAGTATAGCTTAAGTTCGGAAGAAATCAAGTATGCTAAACGAACAAAACAAGAACAAAAACGGCATATTCCTTACACGAGCGGTTCCTCCCTTGGACATGAATGGATTCTTCTTGGCACTCTGCCAGTCAGAGCTCTTTTTTTTATAGTAGAACTGGACATAGGTAAGGGTCACATGAGCATAAAACCTGAAAAAAAAAACAAAAAAAACAACCAGTTAAAAACAAGTAACAGCGCGCATTGCCGCTGAAGTCAGCGAGCGTTTCGAATTCCAAGTTAAAGTTTTTTCATTATTTTAATGGAAATATTTTATGATGTAGTTGTTCTAACTCCAATATTCATTCACCAATATCGCCAATAGGTACGCCATAAATACAGTTTAGTCAAAAGACATCTTTCCATTTTTTTGCAGTAATTTGCCCATAAATATTTAAGTTTTCCTCTTCCTGTAAGTCGCTACTTCAAGAGAGCATTACTGTTACAAACTACATTGATATTCTTTACATTAAAAATCCATGTATTCTTCAAGCAAGGGTTATGTTTGAAATGAAATTGAAGACTGAAACGCGTAGTTCTTATGTAGATAATGAAAAGTTCTACACTCATGACGTAACTGAGAAATACAGTGAAACCTGTGTAAGTTGACCACTTGCGGTGCAGCACTTTAGTGGTCAACTTATAAAGGGCAAGGATGATTTTTTTTTTTGTCATTTTTACACTATGCATTCATTTCTTTTTAAAGTAATTAAAATACTTTTAAATTTAGCTTCACGTATTAACCTTACTTTAAAGTAGTACTAAACTATTTCATTTCACAGAAATATCATCAAAAAAAAAAAAAAAAATGAAACCTGAATGGCTTACAATGTATCATACAACTTTAAACTGCAAGTAGTTAGCTAAAATAAAGCTGAATGTCTTATTAATTGTGAAAGTTGTTTATTTGATGACAAAGAGTTCCTAAAAATAGGTAATTATTGTTCAAAATGGCTATTTCAGCTAAAGCAAAAAAGAAGAAACCTTTATAAAAAATGACAGATGCTCCTAGTTATTTTTTCCATTAGTTGAGTTAGAAAGAGGTTTAGACAAGCTTTATAAATACCGTTTCATACATGCAGTGTAGACTAGTGATGGGCATAATCGAGTGATCATAATCTAGAACTCGATTATTCAGGATAACTCGAGAACTCGATTCTGTCGACCATCTCGGGATCCCGAATGAATATCTCGAGAACTCGAACATCTCGAGAACTCGAGTATCTCGAGATCTCCATTGAATATCTCGAGATCTCGATTGAACATCTCGAGAACTCGAACATCTCGAGATCTCGATTGAAAATCTCGAGAACTCGAACATCTCGAGAACTCAAACATCTCGAGATCTCGATTGAACATCTCGAGAACTCAAACATCTCGAGATCTCGATGAACATCTCGTGAACTCGACTGAACTTCTCGAGAACTCGACTGAACTTCTCGAGAACTCGAAATGATCGCTCGAAAACTCGAAATGATCACTCGAAAACTCGAAATGATCACTCGAAAACTCGAGATAATCACTCGAGAACTCGAGATAATCACAAACCACTCGAGTACTAATCACTCGATTATTGAAATGTCTCGATTATGCCCATCACTAGTGTAGACTCATACTGGTATAACATTATAACATAAAAAAAAACCTGGAAACGGTATTTTTGTTATCAAATAAATAAATATCATGGTAATAATTAGGGGTCAAGTTACAAAGGTGGTCAACTTTACAGGTTTTACTTTGCATGAATAATTCATAAAAATGTTAATACATGTTGCATAAAATACATTTGTAAATGAAGAGAATGGTTAGAGGGAACGTAATCAAATGTTAAAAAAGAATAGAAAAAATGGTGTTAGAAGTAAGATCTGAACGGTTTATTCCTTAGGCGATTCGGACCTTCGAATTGTAGATCAAACGCTCCCTCAACCAATCAGAACTCTCGGATCGACAGTCCGAGTGTCTAACAGAGGTTCAAATCGGTTGGTGGATAAAGCCCAACACTATATTGATTTTAACAGTTAAAAGTGAGGATTTTTGAACTAAGAGGACTTTGTGTGTGCAGGTTAGTCCTTTCATCCATGTAAGCCTCAAATGAGGTCACAAAAATTGTTGCTTCAAAATGTCATGCAGATGCGTTTTGTTCTTTCATTTTGCATGTAGTCCACAATCTGGAGACTCGAAACAATTCTTGGAAACCACACAAATGTCAGGCCATTCAAGATAGTACAAAGAATATGGTCCCTTTAGAAATTTGATGATGGAACTTTGCACGTTAATTGGATTATTATGTATTACTTGGCCGATTTTTTTTCCGTAAGTAATTACAGTAAAAAAAAGATTTTACAGCATGGCTATCAATGTTGAAAAAGGGTATTCCACGTTTTTTTTTTTTTTTTTCAGGCGCTGTAGTATGAATTTCCACACTAGTAGTTAGTCTTGTGAAATTTCCTTCCCTTGATGTTTCGTCATCATTATAGCCTTCAGTGGAAACATCATTATAGTCTTTCAGTGGAAGAAGACTTCAAGTGGAAACATCATCATTATAGTCTTTTAGTGGAAGAAGACTTCACTGGAAACATCATCATCACAAGTCTTTTAGTGGAAGTAGACTTCAGTGGAAACTTCTTGGCGTTTACATTTTTAAGGCGAAATAACGGATAATTTTCACAGGATTCGAGGAAATAATATTTTTACTCGGTTTTATTTAACTTGATTTGTTACGGAAGTTTGTTACGCGGTTTTCGACCATTATTACTGCATAAATTATCTTCAAACTTTGCACACAAGCTTATTTTCGATGACAATAAAATATTCCATCCATTTTGTAATTTATTGTAAAGTTAATTAGGAAAAAAATTAATAGCTTTGGCTCTGAGGAAATTATCAGAATTATTATTTGTCGAATGGCAACGATAGCTTTGTTTGGAAGGTTGAAATAGTGCAACGATGTTTTGAATTAGATTTTTTTAAAATAAAACCGTGTAACTTAAAACAATTTTTACATTTTTATAACTATTTATTATTGTATATTAATTATTCTTTATGTTATAAACATTATTTAGTTTTCTTTTTTTTTTTTTTTTGTATTCTCATAATTCTATTTTGTATCGAAAACACGTGGATGCATTTAGATTTAAATAAATTTCTAATTAAAATTTAGGTTTAAAGAAAAATTTTCTTGGAAATTTACATTTTAAAGACAAAATAACTTGGAGAATTTTTACAGAATTGGAACGACTAATACTTTTTACTATTGTATACTGATCATGCTTTTGTTATAAACATAAATTTCATTATATACAAAATACACGTGTAATCGTTACTGTAGATATGTTCACAAAGGTCAGTCAAATTTCAAAAATAAAATTGTAAATGGGATCTCGAACGTAGCGCTTTGCTTCTGAACGACAAGTACATATGCTTATGTAATGTAGCTTGACATGTGACAAAAGAGGGGTTGAAGTGTGACATTTCATAGCAAAAGGGATGGGGGTCAAATACAGTAAAACCTGTAAAGTTGACCATTTTTTTCAGTAATGGAATGAGCCCTATATTATTTAATGTAGGAAAACCTTTGTAACTTGACCACTTAAGTTGACCACCTGTCTATATTGACCACTTATGAACGCCAAATTTGGGTGTCAGTACTATAAAACACCCTTTGTATGTTGACCGCCTCATTATTACAATATTTATTTGTTTATCTATTTTTGCAAAGATAAAAAAGAACTTGGATACTTCTTATGGATATTCTTTATGCTATAATGTTAGACTAGCATTTGTCTGGATGGATGAAACATTAATGTAAAGTTTACCTAAACTTCTCTGTAAGTCAACCATACAGGAAAACTACTATGAGCACTCTTTTATTTTTTAAGTACGTTTCTTCTTTTTTCTTCTATCTGATGTAGCCATTATGAAAAATTATGTACTTTCAGGAAATCTTTACTGTCATATAAGAAACTTTCATAATTAATAAGATATTTATCCTTATTTTAACAAAATTCTTTACTTTTAAAGTTGTAAAGGTCACATTGTAAGACATTCCTGTTAAATTATTCTAATGATATTTAAGATATTTGAAAAAGAAAGCTAATTACTATTGTAAAGTAACGTTAATACATGAAGCTATATTTTAATTAGTTACAAATGAATAAATACGTAGTGTAAGAAATGGCAAAAAGAATAAAAATCTTCACCTTCTATAAGTTGACCACAAAATTGCAGAACCGCAAGTGATCTACTTACAGAGGTTTCACTGTATCTTGAAAAAATGTGTGGCATCATTTATGAAGGGCGCCTTATTTGTTAGATCAGTATTTTCCTCAGGTTTCATAATTGCTTTCATTAATATTTTATATCGTGCACATTAGTGGAATTTTTATCGTTTTCATTAGTAAAATTATTGGCATTTTTCTTGTTTTTAATCCATCCGTTTTTAGCCTACTTTCCCGTAAAAGTAAAAAAAAATAATAATAAAGCATGAAAGAAGGCTTAATGTATCGTGAAAATATCGTTAAAAATCAAGAAAAGTCAAAAATAAGTGAAGTAATTAAATAAAGATTGAAAAATAAAAAATTTGAAAGTAGGGTATTGAGATGGGGAAAAAGTGTGTCTGTCGGTCTGTCGGTCTGTCTGTCTGTCGGTCTGTCTGTCGGTCTGTCTGTCGGTCTGTCTGTCTGTCTGTCGGTCTGTCGTTGATATACATCGATATTTATTTTTAAAATATTGGGATTTTTGATATTTTCATTTGTGTAGTATTGTGTGTGGAAGTATTTTGAAAATAGCATTATGCATTACAATTTTTTGTCTAAAAATCATAACATTAAATTTTCGATTGTTATTGAAAATTTAACTATAATATGTGAATAAAATACTAAAAAGAGCTAAAAAACTGAAAGGTCTCTAGTATTGACTTTTTTACAACAAAATGAAACCCTTTCCGAACTTGATGTTTGACAACGTGTTCTAAGTTGTAGAGTGATTGACTTCGTGGGATAATAAAATTAAATAACAGCCACTGCAAGACATGTTTTCTCTCTCTCTCTCTCTGTCTTTTTCTAATGCGGCTGCGTACCTGCGGTCATTAAACTTTGCAGACCTAGTGCGTACCCCGGTAATCGGCATTCATTTTTCCAAGTAGCACCACTGTTGGTGGGTGCCCTTGTCCCTGAGAATTTGGACGCTCAGTTTCCCCTAGATGGAGGCACCTGAGCTCTCATTTGATGCGAATTGCACTAGGTAATGTAGCCAAGAGTATTCAAGCCAAACGGATACTCAAGGGATCTTTAACATGCCGATCAATCATGCGACATGGGCGCAGGCGATTTTCTGCATCTTGAAAATCCCCCGACTTGGGCCAGGTTCGAATGTGCGATCTTGGACGTACGAGACCTGCGCTTTACCACTACGCCACCCTGTCGACTGCAAGAAATGTTTTTAACTTAGTTAATAAACTGTTTACTGCTTCATCAACTACAGCACCGTTAGAGAGAATTTTGTCTAGCTTTGTGATACTTCGGTCTAAGTTGTTAAACAGGCTGGGAACTGAAAGGGCATAAACTTAAGTTTTTGCTTAAATTTTTGAACAAAAATTAATAAATTTCATTTTGTGTTTAAAGTTTTGTTAAAGAAATAAAACATTCTTGAAATTTGAGATATCTTTATATTTTGCATTTTGAAAAATAAAAATGTTTAACTTAAAAGTACCTCGAAACCTCATTGAAAATAAGACCTTTTATATCCACCTGAACTTGAGTTAAATCGTGTTAAAAAGGGAGGACAATGATAGATTTGAATACAAGTTAACACAAGATTTACTAGACCAGTCATTTTGATTTTTTTGAAGCTTCCATTTTGCATAATTTGTTACTAATAATAGTGAAACTTTTAATTGCATTGGCTTTTCCCAATGCACGGTAAGGACAAGTGAATGTGACTGAAAGTTTTATTATAACTAGTAAGTAGGACAAGTGAATGTGACTGAAAGTTTTATTATAACTAGTAAGTAGGACAAGTAAATGTGACTGAAGGTTTTATTATAACTAGTAAGTAGGACAAGTGAATGTGACTGAAAGTTTTATTATAACTAGTAAGTAGGACAAGTGAATGTGACTGAAAGTTTTATCATAACTAGTAAGTAGGACAAGTGAGTGTGACTGAAAGTTTTATTATAACTAGTAAGTAGGACAAGTGAATGTGACTGAAAGTTTTATTATAACTAGTAAGTAGGACAAGTAAATGTGACTGAAAGTTTTATCATAACTAGTAAGTAGGACAAGTGAGTGTGACTGAAAGTTTTATTATAACTAGTAAGTAGGACAAGTAAATGTGACTGAAGGTTTTATTATAACTAGTAAGTAGGACAAGTGAGTGTGACTGAAAGTTTTATTATAACTAGTAAGTAGGACAAGTGAATGTGACTGAAAGTTTTATCATAACTAGTAAGTAGGACAAGTGAGTGTGACTGAAAGTTTTATTATAACTAGTAAGTAGGACAAGTGAATGTGACTGAAAGTTTTATTATAACTAGTAAGTAGGACAAGTGAATGTGACTGAAAGTTTTATCATAACTAGTAAGTAGGACAAGTGAGTGTGACTGAAAGTTTTATTATAACTAGTAAGTAGGACAAGTAAATGTGACTGAAAGTTTTATTATAACTAGTAAGTAGGACAAGTAAATGTGACTGAAGGTTTTATTATAACTAGTAAGTAGGACAAGTGAATGTGACTGAAAGTTTTATCATAACTAGTAAGTAGGACAAGTGAGTGTGAGGGAAAGTTTTATTATAACTAGTAAGTAGGACAAGTGAATGTGACTGAAAGTTTTATTATAACTAATAGCAACTTGGTGTAAAATGAAAGTTTAGAAATGGTTGAAAACGGTCAGGTAAATCTAGTGTTAATATGTTTTGCAGTTGCAAGACACTGACTTCTGCCACATTCCTTCAAGAAACCCCTCATCACTGACTTGATTGCCCCAGAATCCTAACATCAACAATTACAAGACTGAGAACAAACCACTATAAAGGGATGAAAATTCTTCCCGACAAAACCAGACCTTATACAGTGTTCCCTCGCCACTTAGCGCTTCATGTTTCGCGGCTTCAGTGCTTCGCGGGTTTTCCCAAGATATCCATCACAAAATAAAAATGAAAAAATACAACAATGTCGGCAGCCACATTGCGGAAAGAAGCGTTGTTTCACGTTGATACGCGAGAGAGAAGGATCTCTGCATGTCAAACAAAGAGATGAGTTGGCTCAGAGTAGATACCACGGACTCTCAAAAGCTCCCACTAACACAAGACTCTTCGCCTCTCTCAGAAATCAATGTTGATTAATGTTTATTATTGTACTATAACGTTTTGTAATTAACCTTATTAATTAGAACCAACACGATTAAGTAATTACGTACACTGTTGTAATTTTTGTCTTAAACGTGGGAAGTATAAATACTGTTTACATATTTAAAACATTCGTGTACCCGCACACGAATCAAACACCGCACTCGAATACAAATCCTACTTCGCGGTTTTTCAGTTTTCGCGGAAGGTTCTGGTCCCCATTAACCGCGAAAAACGAGGGATCACTGTATTCCCTGCAAGAACTGCAGCGATGCCCAACTTACCCCGGATCACATTCTCGAGTGCCCCGCCCTTACCCCACACATTTCGAAACTAGGTATGGTGCACCTGGCTTCTGAACTTCGAGATGTCCTCTACAGCACAGATGTCTTGAATCTGGCGGTTGCAGTTTTAAAGACACGCGAGGCCATTTAATTGTCCATAGACACGATTAAAGAAAAAATGTGGTTTGCAAATAGTCTTAAAATGAAAAATACATCATAGTTTTAATCACTTTCCTTCACAGAAAAACTAAATATATGAACAAGAAATCAAAATGTCTCTTGGATTATTTTCTCAGCAAAAAGACAAAACCATCGAAAGTTAAAGAGAAAACATTACCTACGTACTTTCAGGAAAAGGATACTAGCAAAATTGCCTTCATCTATAATTGCAAAATAATTACATAAAATTCTTCCGCGTCTTATGGAATAACAGGTAATTGCTCTGCACTTTGTAGCTGCTGTGTTGCAGTACGCTATAATTGATTAATATAATATTCAAGTCTGTGTTTCCTTTGCAAAATAAATCAGTGATTTTTCTTCCGTATGTTGTTTATGAACCAAGAACACAGCAAAATTGTTTTTACTTAGTTGGAAGTAAAAATTAAGGTAAGAAATCCATATTATCTGTCTCTTACTCTTATTCCGAATATTTTTATTAGTGCACTGCCGAGTAGCAATTTGGCCGAGTACAGAGTTCTTGGCAAAGTACCAAGTTACCGACAACCGATAATGTTTAACCCGTAAAAGCACGAGTTTTTTCCTGAACAACTAATATAGTGTAAGTTATTCTTTGCAATGTCAGGTAGTGGGGGGGGGGGGGGGGTAAAAGTTACGTAGACAAAATGTATTATAGAAACAAGTGTAAACGGATCTCAGACGGGCATTAGAAATAAAATAACGCACGGGAATGGGGAAACTTTCCGGTAACTTTCGCCCGTGTCAGACACGGGCAAATGCGTTAAGGGGTTTAAAAAAAAAAAAAAAAAAAAAAACACTGACATGCACTTGAAGAATTTGGCTCTTTTTGAAATATGCTCACATGTAATATTTTTATAAATTCAAATTGAACTTTAATTATACGAAAACAAATACAAAAATTGATGACCAGCAAGAGGCTCGGACCCAGCTAGGCTCGTCTTAGTCATGGTCCCTATCAAGATCTTTCTACAAGTCAAAAATTTTTCGAAAAAAAAAAAATTATTTTTAAGATGTAAGGAAAAGAAAGAAAGAAAATAAAGTGTAATTAATCAAGATTAAATTTAAAATCCATATATATATTTCACTTAACGTGCACCAGTTACGATTAAAATTTGCGGAACGATACGATACTGACATCACGAAAAAAAAAAAAAAACTATGATAAAAACGATGTTTAAAATTTTGTTTAACGATTAGCATAGAAAAGTGATGTAACATTTGTATTTATTATCATAACTTACTGAACCTTAACACAGTTATTTCTATTTATTTTATTTAACGTGGACCAGTTACGATTAAATTTTGCGGCACGATACGATACTGAAATCATGCAAAAACCAAACTATGTCAAAATGATATTTAAAATATGTTTAATGATTATCATAGAAAAGTAACGTAATATTTACATTTACTATCGTAACTTACGGACTTAAACACATTTATATCTATTTCTTAAAAAGTATTTGCATTCATAACCTTATCTTTAATTTCCGATTCTTTGGAGTGGCAACACCTTAGTTTGTTTATATCTAACGATCTTTTCTTAAGCCTTTCGAATTATATAGCGCTTTTCACGATTTTAAAATGGTTAATTTCCGATCGGCAGACGCTCTGCGGGAGATCAGCTAGTTCATTTCTATTTCTTAAAAAGCATTTCCAATCATAACTCAATCTTTAATGTCCGATTCTTTGGAGTGGCGACACCTTAGTTTGTTTATATCTAACGATCTTTTCTTAAGCCTTTCGAATTATATAGCGCTTTTTACGATTTTAAGATGGTTAATTTCCGATCCGCAGACGTTCTGCGGGAGATCAGCTAGTTCATTTCTATTTCTTAAAAAGCATTTCCAATCATAACTCAATCTTTAATTTCCGATTCTTTGGAGTGGCGACACCTTAGTTTGTTTATATTTAACGATCTTTTCTTAAGCCTTTCGAATTATATAGCGCTTTTTACGATTTTAAAATGGCTAATTTCCGATCCGCAGACGTTCTGCGGGAGATCAGCTAGTTCATTTTTATTTCTTAAAAAGCATTTCCAATCATAACTCAATCTTTAATGTCCGATTCTTTGGAGTGGCGACACCTTAGTTTGTTTATATCTAACGATCTTTTCTTAAGCCTTTCGAATTATATAGCGCTTTTTACGATTTTAAGATGGTTAATTTCCGATCCGCAGATGTTCTGCGGGAGATCAGCTAGCTCATTTCTATTCCTTAAAAAGCATTTCCAATCATAACTCAATCTTTAATTTCCGATTTTTTGGAGTGGCAACACCTTAGTTTGTTTATATCGAGCGATCATTCTCATGTTTATATCTAGCAATCTTTTCTTAAGCCTTTCGAAGTTTCAAGCGCTTTTACGATTGTAAAATGGTTATAACCCGTAGATGTTCTGCGGGGGATCAAATAGTAATATGTCAATCTACCAAGTTCTCCCATTTAGGAAATGTCATAAGTAACTGTTGCGTATAGTGAAAATTTATTGAATAGTGCAAGAGAGGTATGGAAAAAGGGAAAGAAAGTATAATTCATCAATATTAAATTTAAAATAATATATCAAACTATTATAGTTTTTTTCTGGCATTAAAAATATGCGAGTCATGAATGATTGCTGCTTATAGTGAAAATTTATTGAATAGTGCAAAAGTTTTATACATTCTAACTTTACCATACTTTCTTTCTTTTTTTTTCTGTAGTTATAAAAATGACTTAATATTACTTCTACACATTGTTATTACATTGATGAAACTCAAGTCTTCAAAATGAAGTTTTAAAGACTTGCAACCATAGTTTGAAAATGGTTCAGGCAGGTAGAGCGATGGCGCACCCCCTTAAAATTACGGAGCACCCCCCAAACGATGACCCCCAAAATGGACCAAGCTGTTCACCAAACCCCTCCACAAAAGCCCCTGAAACGAATCCCCAACAAAAAAATCTCGATGGCACAGTCTACACCATCCCTATTAGTGGGTACTTCTGGTTAAGGAAAAGAAGGAATGTGAGATTCAAAAGGCTATTATTACCTATCAGTTCAGTCACTTTGTCAGACACTGGCTTCTGTCTGATAGGGTAGGGGTACGAGTTGACACTCTTCTCCCAAATAATTAATGTATCAGAAAAACAAAAAAAACTAGTGTATAAAGGCTGCCTTTCTATATTTACTTCATAAAATTACTAATTTATTTTTAATTATAACATTGCTCACAATAGTATTTCTATCACAAAAATATAAGTCAAATATGCGAAGTGAAAAACCATAGCCGTTTTTTGTGTTCAGCTTGGTGGGAGACTTAAGGTTAATCAATGGTTCAATCTTGTTACATCTTAAATAATTTCAGCAGTATTTCTAAATAGTTACAATTTTGGATCTTACAGTCCATATTTAACTGCCAATATCTAAATTTAAGTACTCGTTCATGTTTTTGAGAATTAATAAGCTATGTCAATCACTAGATCACTTATTAGGCTATGTAGCATTGAATAGCATATGTTTTCAACTAGTAAGCCCGGAGGTCATACGAAATGACCGCTGTTCTGGATATTAATAAATATACAATTCTCCCAGTAACCGGAAATACACATCAAAGACATATCTATCAGGTAGAACAGTAAAGTTTAATGAACAAATAATAAACATATAATAATTTCGGGAAAAAATATTCTTACCGAAAAAAAAAACATCTAAGTTATAATAATCTGTAAAATAAAAATATTATTTACTATATAATCAAATTGTTTGTGAAAAATATTTATTTATATCCAACATAATCATCGTCAAAATAATAGTTTTAACGAAACTGGAAAAAAGAGCGCTGCCACTTTAATATATATAAAAAGCGCAGACGATAAATAAATTAAAACAAAGAAAGAAGGATTAAAATTAAATTCGCGTTTACATTAATTTTTCGCTAGATTAGAAATCTAGCGATGCTTCGCTCAAAATGCTAAAGAAATGTTTTGATAATAAGTAGTTTCCATTATAGAAACAATTGTGTAGATGGCGGCAGCACGATGCAATTTTCTCGGAGTAAGAAATTTGGAATAAGCTATCGGTGACAAACAGACACTTAAGCGGCTTATATATAAGATCACTGGTGGTTGACTAATATTCTTCGTTATAAATATAAATGCATAAAATTTGAGTGGTTTGGGAAACACACTTTAGAAGGTGCAAGTATTTTTAGAGAATGCAGGTTCTTTGCAGCAGTAGTTTGTAGCGGATCAGAGAGAGAGAGAGAGCGGCTTCACACTTAGATTAATGAGTACTGTATTTCGGTGGGGAGGGGGAGAATATGAAATAAAGTATGGCTTTGTTAAAGAAAAATTCAGAAGTTTTTAAGGTAATTTAATGTTTTTAATCTCATACTATTGAAACTTTTTCCGCTTTCATAAACAGAAATTTTATGTGTTATTACTTTTATGTGGTAACAGCTGTGTGCATTCAGAATAAAAAAATTAACTTCTTTTTTTCGGATTTTTCTGCATAATGAATGACTTCAGACATTTTGTATGCTCTTTTTTATTTTTGATAAAAAGCAGTAAAAATAGAGAGCAGCTTTTTTTCTCTCTTTCAAACGAAAGTAAGGGATCATTCATAAATGATGTCACACTTCGAGGGGGAGGGGGGTTCGTGAAATTGTGACAAGGGGAGGGGAACGGAAAACAAAAAGTGTGACATCATGCCTATGCAACATAATGTGGCATGTGACAAAGGGGGGAGGGGTATGTTGAAGTGCGACATTTTGTACCAAAGGGGGGGGGGTTAAATATTTGGAAAAAAGCGCGACCCCCCCTTTGTCACATGTCACGCACGCTATGTTGCATAATGCATGATGTCACACTTCTTGTTACCCCTGCTCCTGTATCCCTGCAGTGGCGGGAGTAGAATAGCGCCGACGTAGCTATGCGTGTCGTAAGAGGCGACTAAAATAGCACTATCCGATCCGGGTGACGTAAGGCTTGCTTTGCAGCATGACTATGGCCCCGGGTCGGTAAAGCAGGTAGGCAAAGCTCTGCCAGCCCAGCCCCTATGGCTGGTGCTGGTTGTCAGTTTGTCAGAGAGTTTGTGGGAAGACAAGGAGGACAGCGCCGCAGTCGTGCCCCCTCATACTGGGGGGTAATCCGTGAAGGCCCAGATGCTATATACGGTACGGCTGTGGTAAGCGTTGAGCACCCCTGCCCCTGTCACACTTTGTCACAGTTTCACGAACCCACCCCCTCGAAGCGTGACATCATTTATGAATAATCCCCTATCAAAACGAAATCAGGATCTATAAAAACATTATGTATATGAATAGAGTTGAGATGTTGCACGTTCCTTCAATACCTGTTTTTATTCTAGGCGTCTGAGTCGCAGCACTTGCTTCAGCAGTATTTCATCTGATGGAAGCTTGGAAACATTTTACCTTCGACCTTGGGCCAGGAGGTAACTGAGAATGAATTTTTTGTTTTTGAGCAAAATTGCTTATTTGATATGAATTTGTCTCGAAATTTTAAAATTCTAAAATTTCACAAAAAAAAAAAAAAAAAATGATGTGTCCACCTTTTTCATTTTATGTACTTTTTATAAGCTGAAAAAATGAATGCATTCCAAAGGTAGAGGATAGCGGTCGACACTCGTCATTGGCGACTGTAAATTTTTATTTGGCGACCACAAAATGTTATCTCGGTCGCCAAAACTGGCGACCAGAAAAGGTTTGAAATTTATTATTATTTCTTTTAAAGTAGGGTTTTGCGTAATTTTGTGAACAAAGTGTATTTTGTGGTATATGAATGCGAATGTTGTATGCAAAATGAAGCCGCGGTAGGGGAGGGGCGAGGAATCAGTTTGAAACATGTTTCGAAGTGGCGACTAACTTTTTTTGGGTTAACCGGCCACTGGCCGCCATCAATTTTTTTTAGTCTCAAGCATTAGTGCATGCACTCAAGTACGCGAGTCCAAAGTTATAAACGGTTCGACCACGAAATTCTGATATTTGGAGGCTGCTGCGCATGACAAAAAAGGACGAATCCATTCAAGTGTAAGGGAAGTCCGTTTCGCAGGTGCGTTTATTAGCATGCTAATCAGAATGTTTGCTTCTCTGTTTGTTGAAAGTGATTAAATTTATAAACTATCACATAGCATCAGTTCGAAAGAAATCAAGTATGTTGAATGAAATAAAACAAGAACTGTCAGGTTAGGCCTAGGCCGGCAAACCTACGGGGCCTACGTGACAGGACGAAGGGGCCTACACGACCGGAAATGGTGCACGTGTGTCCCCTTGCCCTCAATGTCGGCCTAAGGTCAGGCACCCCCTATATAAGCTGCCCTCAAAAGTAGGGGCGAGAAGATCTACTTTCGCTTGCCTGAGAGGTTGCGGTCGGAGGAGCAGGAGGTCTTCGAATGCTGGACAGGGAGGAGTTGCGCCCATCCAGACGTAACATTGTGCGGGAGAGCTTGTGCACGTGTGAAAGAAATACCTAAGAACTTTAGAACGTTTATTGTGCGGGAGAGCTTGTGCCCGTGTGAAAAAAAACCAAACCTTTTTTAAGAAAAACCCTTTTAGAACGTTTATTGTGCGGGAGAGCTTGTGCCCGTAACTTGGAAACGGCTAAGAACTTCAGACCAATGATGTGGAATCTGAGCCACTGTAAATACCATGTAAGATAATAATGTAAATACGCAGCGAATTGAATAAATGTTTAACAAGAAAATATAACCCAGAATCGTAACTAGAACAGAAACGACTTTCCTTATACCAGCAGTTCCTCCCAGTGGAGTAGCTAGAGAATTTAGGCCCCAATGCAAGCGTTGGTAGAGGGCCCCCTTCCCTGAACAAGCGGACAAGCTGGGAAATAGCTTCCTGTACATCGACGTCATCTAGTGATTAGGGATTGAAGTAACTCCGAGTAGACGTTTTCTCAGTTCCTTTTCCAATCGAACATCTTCTGACAGGGTACAGACATGCAAAACTATGTGACATTGCCATTGTGAATGTTAAAAATAAGGATGATATTAATTTCATCATTAATTATTAGTATATTTTTTAAACATTTTTTTCACAAATTTTAAAATAAGCAATTTTGTCTCGGAGCCTTGACTTGCAAAGGGTTCCCCAAAGGCAAGGGCCCCAATGCGACCGCATTGTTTGCCTTGACACCGCTACTCCACTGGTCCCTTGGATATGAATGAATTTTAATTGGCACTCTGCCAGGTGGATTGCTGTTTGGGAGAACTGTATTTCTTGAAATTATTATTAGTATCACTTTTGCAATGAATTTTTAGTTTTACTTTCGCTTTTTTTTTTTTTATAAAGTACAGAAAATATAAGTACAATTATTTTCACAAAAACATTTTTCATTCAGCATATAATAATTTTGTTTTCTAGATCCAACTGTTCAAACATGGCCATTTATAAGGCCGAACTACATGCCATTTCTTATGACTGCTTCATATTTGCTTTTTGTGAAAGTGCTCGGCCCTCAACTGATGAAACTACGGCAACCATTTGACCTTCGGCAGCTCATGATTGTTTACAATTTTTGGCTTGTTATCACATATGTTGGATGCGTGGCTACAGTAAGTTTAGACTTTTTATAGAAATTATCAGGTCATTGAGTATAAAACATCGGATTTCGAATTATTATATCTCCAACAGAAAACACGACATTTTATCAAAGTACAGTAAAACCTGTAGTTGACCGCCTTTGTAAGTTGACCACCTGTCCAAGTTGAGTACTTTTGTCAGGAACGGAATCAAACCTATATTATACTATAATATAGAGCAGCGGTTCTCAAAGTGTGTTCCGCGGAACCCTAGGGTTCCGCAGAAGGGGTGGCAGGGGTTCCGTTGGCAAGTGATTATTATATAAAATTATGTTCAGTAAATCGTCGGCAGGGTGGGGTAGTGGTAAGAAGCAGGTCTCGTACGCCCAAGATCGCAGGTTCAAACCTGGCCCAAGTCGGTGGATTTTCAAGATGTAGAAAACCGTCTGCGTCCATGTTGTATGATTATGCGGCATGTTAAACATCCCCTTTAGTATCCGTTTGGCGTGGATACTCTCGGAAAATTTAAAATTTCCCAGTGCAGGTTACATCAACGAGAGCTTAGGCACCCCATCTAGGGAAAACTAAGAGCCAAAAAAATTGCGGCAATGGTACCACACTCATTGTGGTGTCGCTGAAAGAGTTGGTACCAATATCTGGGGACGCACCAGGTCTGCAATGGTTGGTGACAAATACTGCAGCCCCATTAGAAAGAAAGAAAAAAAAAGTTCAGTAAATCATGTTCAGAAAATGTTTTACGATGAAATTTTGCTGAAAGTGGTAGTTAATTCCCTGTCTGAAAATAAAAATATATATGGAGGAAGTAAAATAAAAAAAAAGACTGTTCAGAGGGTTTTTAAATTAGTTAATTATTGTAAAAATTGTAAAATGACTTTTTGTTCTGATTTAGAAGACTCTGAAACTATTAGGGTGGTTCAAAGAGACTATACATCGTTTGATGATGAAAGGTTGACAAGTATATGATAATGACCAATGAGCAAAGAAGGGAATTTAGTTGGTTTTGTTGTACTTTTGACATGATTCCCAAAAGGAGTCGAAGAGTACGGTTAAGCAAACATTTTTTCTCTTTCTACATGGGCTATGTCATTAACGTTTGCAGACCTAGTGCATTTCCCGGAAACTGGCTTTTTTTTTTTTTTTTTTTTTTTTTTTTTTTTTTTTTTTTTTTTTTTTTTTTTTTTTTTTTTTTTTTTTTTTTTTTTTTTTTTTTTTTTTTTTTTTTTTTTTTTTTTTTTTTTTTTTTTTTTTTTTTTTTTTTTTTTTTTTTTTTTTTTTTTTTTTTTTTTTTTTTTTTTTTTTTTTTTTTTTTTTTTTTTTTTTTTTTTTTTTTTTTTTTTTTTTTTTTTTTTTTTTTTTTTTTTTTTTTTTTTTTTTTTTTTTTTTTTTTTTTTTTTTTTTTTTTTTTTTTTTTTTTTTTTTTTTTTTTTTTTTTTTTTTTTTTTTTTTTTTTTTTTTTTTTTTTTTTTTTTTTTTTTTTTTTTTTTTTTTTTTTTTTTTTTTTTTTTTTTTTTTTTTTTTTTTTTTTTTTTTTTTTTTTTTTTTTTTTTTTTTTTTTTTTTTTTTTTTTTTTTTTTTTGAGCTGAAATTTTCAGGAAATGCAAAGTAGCGCATGATATGCAAATGATTAGAATTTCAAATCCGTAGCGCATGATCCGTATGCTGAGCAGCGCCCTCTGAACGGCGGATGGATCCGAATAAATAGACGGCTGTAGCGAGGCGTGTATGGTTATCGGTGGTTATCTGCTAGTGGTAAACGTTAGCTCAATCTTTACTTATGCCTCTTCGACGAAAGAGAGCGAGATTTGAACAACTTACAGAGTTTGAACGGGGGAGAATCATCGGCCTCCGTGAAGCTGGATTGTTGTATCGTGCAGTAGCCGCTGGTGTGCAGCGTAACAGCAGCACAGTGATGCGTGTTTGGAAGCAGTGGACGGACGAGGGTCGGACAACTCGGAAATCCAGGAGTGGACCCCGAAATGTGACGTCAACTCGCGATGAAAGACATCTGGTCCGCATGGCGCGGACGGACCGTACAGCTTCCTCTAGACAATTGGCAGCCCAGTGGTCAATAGCTACAGGTGTTTCATTGTGTGCTTCATCAATTCGTAGACGTCTGCTGCAGCGTGGACTGCGCGCAAGGGCTCCTTTATACAGGATCCCCCTCGCGCTAAACCATCGACGCCTGCGGCTACAGTGGGCCAATCAGCATAGAGACTGGCGTGCTGATTGGCAGCATGTCATGTTTTCTGACGAATCCCGCTTTAATTTGTGGTACCATGATGGCCGCATTCGTGTCAGACGCTATGCCGGTGAACGCCACCTTCCGGAGTGCATTATCGAACGCTACAGTGGACGAACACCCGGAGTTATGTGGCAACTAAACGCAAATTGTTTACAGTGTAGGCGTGAAATGAATAATTTTCACCTTTACACCAACGGAACACCAAAAATCGTGTTCAGTAACACCAAAAATGGTGGCAACTAAACGCAAATTGTTTACAGTGTAGAAGTAAAATGAATAATTTTCACCCTTACACCAACGGAACACCAAAAATCGTGTTCACTACCACCAAAAATGGTTGGCAACTAAACGCAAAATGTTTACAGTGTAAAATTACTATTAGATTTTTTGCTAATATTTTTATTGTGCAGCTAATTAAAGCGAAAACAGTTTCATTGCTTTGAATGAATTTTTTATAAACCCTTAGCCTGATATTTAGTACTATTTTTGTGCTGTATATATGCTTTTGAGCATTTTTTTTCTTTTTGTTGTATAATAGATCCTGTTTAAACTTGCTACTACAACAGATTCACTTTCCATGATTTGCAAGACGAAAGAGATATCCGAAAGTCATCATTATCACACGGTAAATTTTTAACTTGAAATGTTACATTAAAATGAACACATGAAAGATATTTTCAATGTTTCTGGATTTGAAATCCATCTTTTATGGTTCTAATAAAAGTGAACTGTTGTTTACGAAGAAAAATATTTTTGGCAATACTATTCAGGGATTAATGGTACCTATTAAGGGCACCCGAACAGTTTTGAGGCGGCCAATTTGTAGTCAACTTTCTTCAAGTGTTACTCCTCAACCATAGGGAATTTTGCTTCGCGGCTTTTTTTATTTATTTTTTTTTTTGAAGTAGGTCTTTCTCTATATGTAGACCAAATTGTATCCAAAAATATTGAATATTTATTTTTTTATTCAATATCAAAGTTTTTTACAATTTCATAACTTCCCGAACCGTTTTCTCGAAAACGGCTAAATGAATCAATATACTTTTTTTTGCATATGATTTGGCTATATTAGTCCTATATTTACAACCAAGGGTTTTTCAAAATTTTGAAAACAACCTACAAAAAACAATTTTTTTCAATGTTGTGTATTCTCTACGAAAAGTTTTTAGCTGACCAGATTTTATAAACGTGAAATTTTTAAATATCCCTGGTTGTGAATTCATTATAAGATGTTACAAATAAAATAAAAAAATAAGATCAATAAAATCTTGACTGGATTATGAGAAAAATGTTCCGGAAGTTATGAAATTGTAAAAAAACTTTGATATTGAATAGAAAAATAAATATTCAATATTTTTCGATACAATTTGGTCTACATAATAGAGAAAGACCTACTTAAAAAATTAAAAAAAAAACCGCGAAGCAAAATTTCCTATGGCTGAGGAGAACTGCTTGAAGAAAGTTGACTACAAATTGGTCGCCTCAAAACGGTTCGGGTCCCCTTAAAGCGTTAGTGGGACAATCCAGGTAAATTTATAAAATATCTACAGTATTTTATTTTGCAGTATATAATAGCATATTTTCAAAGACATCTTCAAAGTTTAGATTTTTTTAAAAGAAACTGTTTTTAAAAAATATTGAAATTAAAGGCAACTTTCAATTTCTGGATCTTAGGCACCTTCAGCCATTTTTGTGATATCCTAGTGGTTCAGATTCCACTTAAAGCTGTAGGTTCCAAATCGATCCATAGGGGCAAAATATATGTTTTATTCAGATCCAAGGAATCTTTATTAACCACTTAACGCATTTGCCCGTGTCTGAGACGGGCGAAAGTTACCGTCGAATTTGCACATGCCCGTGTCTCACACGGGTGACCTTGTATCTCGCGTTATTTTATTTCTAATGCCCCTCTCAGATCCGTTTGCATTTTGTTTGAAAATATTTTTTTCTATAACTTTTACCCCACCTCCTGATCTCTAGTCACCCCTCACAACTGAAATTGCCAAAAACAACTTATACTATACCTGTATATTCATTTTCTGTCAAAAAAAAAAAAATCGATCATTTTTTACCAGTTTTCCGAAAAAAACTCGAGTTAACCTAAATTTTCGGCTTTCACCTCGATTCCGCTCAAGAAAAACCTACAAGCACATCAGCTGGCAGCAAAACTGTACCATGCCTTAAAAGTTTAGATAACACTTAGGCCAGATTATGGTTTTCTAGCATATTTGCGACAAAAATTGATTTTTTAAGTATCTACGCTGCAGACGCTTTCTAAAACTGTCATGCACTCTTTCAAGAATGTCTTCTGGAATTCTGGCAATTTCAGCCTCAATATTGTTCTGTAGGTCTCCCAGAGTCCTGCTGGGACGGTTGCAATTTCGACTTCAGGTAACCCCAAAGAAAAAAATCGGATGGGGTTAAGTCCGGTAAGCACGCTGCATTGCAATGATCTAGTGGGAATTCGAAAAATACACTTCAGCACAAAATGAGCGCTCCGCACGTGTCCACTGCAACTGAACAACAGCTGAATACAAACCTCCCGTCGGTCATTATAAATCACGCCCACTTTCCCCTCTCTTCGAACAACAGCTCCGCCACAGCGTATAATTCTAAAAAGGATTTTACCACGCTCCACCCGTTGTACTTGTCCATTTTATTACAACGTTTTTCTTAACTCGCTATTTGTCTGTCCGCGGATTTTTTTCAATCAAATTTTCGACCATTTCCCAAAAAGCTATTGTTCTGAAACTTTACATATAGCTCAGAACCAGATGACAATGCTATATTCTACCACTTTCATCATGATTTGATGAGTTTGTGAAGTATTTCCAATAAAATGAATTTAAATATGGCGATTAGTAACGAAAATTGCGACCAAAATTCAGTAGCGGCGCTGCGACCGTATTTTCTACATTTTAGTGCTCAAGAAAAACGTTGTTTTTTTCATTATTGAATAAAACCTTTTGAATTTTTTGACTTATCTCTTAGGATATTTTCACACCAAAGACGACAGACAAAAAACTTGTTTTTACTCAGCTACGCAAGTGCAATGCATATTAGACAAAAAACTTGTCTTGCTTTTCTGTGCAAGCGCAGAGCATATTTTTGAAGGCAAAAATATACCCTAGCAAGTATTATTTCGTAATATGGTTCTGCGGTATAGCTTCACTATACCGCGAGTGCCAAACATGCCCCCCCCCCCCCCGCGTTTTACTGTATATGCGGTGGCGGAAGTAGAATAGCTATGCGTGTCGTAAGAGGCGACGAAAATAGCATTATCCGATCCGGGTGACGTAAGGCTTGCTTTGTAGCATGACTATGGCCCCGGGTCGGTAAAGCAGGTCGGCAAAGCTCTGCCAGCCCAGCCCCTATGGCTGGTGCTGGTTGTCAGTTTGTCAGAGAGTTTGTGGGAAGTGCGAAGGAAGACAGCGCCACGGTCGCACTCCCTCATACTGGGGGGTAGTCTGAGATAACCGAAAAGGCTCAGTCAGTATGGCCGTGGTCAGCATTCATTACCCTTGCCTTGCGTTGATGAAAAAATACAAGTTTTTTGTCTGTGTAGCCTTTGGTATAAAAGCACCCTTACTGCCAATATTTTTGACGATATACGTATAAAAATATACTAAATAATCCTTTCCATTAACATCTTCTTCGCTATTATCCTCTTAATGTGTTACACTCTGTTTACAAAAGTTTTTGAAAGTATGCAAAGAATAAAAAATTAATATTTATTATACTTTGTGTTACTTGTGTTTGTGCATTGCTTTATGTTACGTAGTAAATGTCCTACATTTTGCTTTCTGTAATTTCTAGATTATATCCGCCTGTTGGATAATATACATGCTCAAATATGCTGAGTACGCCGATACGGTAATGTTGTTGATTTTGTTTGCATTGTTACTGCTTTTTAGCCTATTTTCCCGTAAAAGTAAAAAAATAATAATAAGCATTAATAAAAGCTTAACGCATCTTAAATCGTTTTAAAAAAAGAAAAGTCAAAAATAAATGCAGTAATTAAGTAAAGATTGAAAAATAAAAAAATCGAACATAGGGTTTTGAGATGGGAAAAATGTGTGTCTGTCGGTTCCCCCTAATAACTTTTAAGGGAGTTGTCCGATTCGTTTTTTTTTTTTTTTTTTTTTTTTTTGCACTCGAAAGAGCTTGGCAAAGACCCCCCATCTAATTTCTATATTATACTTATTGATTTCACAATTTTCTGTTCAATTTTTACCAGTTCAAAAAATCTTAACATTAGCCCTATGGGCAAATTATGTAAACTGCGCGAGTAAGGTCCCATTTCCTATGAAAAAGCTGATTGGGAGAAGCTCTCGGGGTGATTTTTTTTTTTTTATTTGATCAATTTTTGTTCATTTTCGAACAGTTAAAAAAAAAAGATTTAACATTTGCGCCTATTGGGGAAACTTCAATCCTTCATAAATTCTGATCTAACGGCCAGATTTGTTTGGAAAATACTTTGTCGGAAAGATGTTAAGACGTAAGAAATGTACATGTACGAAGTTCAACCAGAACAAAAGCAGCATATTTTCCTTAGAAATATTTTAATCGGGATTTTATGGATATTTTTAATGAGTGAATAAATAAGTGAATAAATGATAAAATAAATAAATGAGTGAAAAAATAAATGAGGGAAGAAACACATGAATGAGTGAAAGAATGAATGACTGAATAAATGAATGAATGAATAACTGAATAAATGAATGAATGAATAACTGAATAAATGAATGAATGAATGAGTGAGTAAATTAATATGTATTAACTGTTGAAAAGGGGATATTTGAAGTAATCAAGAACTAAAGCTAAATGAGAAAGAGAGAGAGAGAGATCGCGAGATTACAAATTTGAAGTTGGTGTATACAGGAAAGTAGGCTCATGTATAGTTCTAGTCCAGACCTCAGATGCTATATACGGTACGGCTCAGATGCTTCTTGTTCTTCACATCAATGGTAAATCGATTAATGGTGAATCCGTACCGACGGAGCGTCCATTCTAACATCTAAAACTATTTCCTACCGAAATTCTTACTCCCTGATTTTTTTTTTTTTCCAGATATTTTTCGTGCTACGAAAAAAGTATCACCAAATTACTAACTTGCATTTGATACATCATGCAATAGTACCTGTTGCATTCTGGATTGGATTACGAACCGAAACTTGTAAGAAATGTGTGCTCTTATTTATTAATTTATTTAATTGTTTCATTATGTTGTTTATATTTTCATTTATTTTACGTTAGATACCTGTTACACCTTAATGCATTATGAAGTAGGAGGATCTATATAATTTTACTCTGTTGTTATTGTTGTTGTTTCTACTGCCACTCGGGTATCCAAGCTCCTCTTCGCAGAACGACCAGGAATTAAGCAGCAAGGGAGCGCCTTCCGTTTTACAGATGAGCACGACAACGGTGGAAATACGACTTAGTTCATGATGTATTCGGATGACACCAGATGGCGCCATCACAAATAAGACGCCTTCCTTTTTTGACCTAAGACTAAAGGAAAGGGAAATTCTTCACCATTTGGGGGCTAACCTCGGAACGGCTTCGGGACTTCAGGATCCACGGATTTTGCACGTATCCCTACATGTACATGGTGGGTCTTCAGCGGGTCGGGTATCGAACACTCACTCTTCCGGTTGGAAGTCCGACATCCCAACCACTAGGCTACTACGGCCTACATCATTTTACTCTGAAAATGTCCAGCATGAAGGATGCTTCCATTGCATGTCCTTTGCAATGAATTTTATCAGAATTTCATAACAAGGAATAAATTTATAGTTTCTTATATTTCTTTAGATATGTACTGTTCTCGAAAAGTGCCCTGAAATATGCTTAGTAGTACGGAGCGTAAAAAACTCTTTTTGGAAATTGTTTTTGTCTGAGGGCTGCATAGTTGTGGGGTGGCATGAGGAACGTACACACAAAATTTTAACTTAATTAATTACTATCTTCCGGTTCCACTTTTGGGTCAAAAAACGTAAAAATTTAGGTAAAATTCAACAATTTTGTAAATTTTCGAAATTTTAATTCTCTTTTTGGAATAAGGACGAATATTTAGCAGTATGTTTGAGAAACATAAATATTTTTTTAAAAATTAATTCATCAATATCTTCCGGTTCAACGTTCAGGGGTAAGTTAGCAAAATTATCCGAAAATGAAGTAAATTTTGACATTATGTTTAATTTTTACGTTTTCGATTTTCCCTTAGCAAAAGAAAAGTTGCGTAATGATATGAAAAATTGTTACTAAACTATAGACTAATCTTTGGGTTCCCTTTTTTTTCTTCTAAATTACCCAAATCTGGCGAAAATAGAAACAAAAATCAAATTAATAAGAAATGATAAATGCTTTCTAGAACATAAATTTTTGAAATATTTAAATATATATTTTGGAAAACTTAGATGTTTGAAAATAATAATTATGAACATTGAGCAATAAATGTTATTAACAAAACACCATTTTGTGTAACTAAATGAGTCTTCCAGTTCCAGAATTTCAAAGATGCGTTAAAATATCATTCCCCATGTACACTTGGGGATACGTGCATGCAAAATCCGTGGATCCTGAAGTCATGAGGCAGTTCCGAGGGTACCGGAGGATGGAGATTTCCCTTCCCTTCACGCTTAGGTCAAAAAAGGAAGGTGGCATATTTCTGGTAACGCCATTTTGTGTCATCCAAATACACGATAAGGCAAGTCGTACTTCCCTCGTTGTGGTGCTCATCTATAAACGGAATTAGCTCCTTACTGTCTTAATTCCTGGTCGCTCTGGACTTGGACACCCAAGTGGCATTAGAAACAACAACAACAACATATTTTATTACTCATACCTTTCAGGTGCCTTCCAGATGATCCCCGTCATTATTAATTCCCTTGTGCACATATTAATGTACTCATACTACGGATTGGCTGCACTGGGTCCAGAAATTCAGAAATATTTGTGGTGGAAGAAATACCTCACTCTCATACAAATGGTAATTACATTTTAATTTATTGTAATAAATTTATAGTAATAAAATGTCATCTTCTGATTAACCCTCTAGTTCCCAACTCCGCCTCAAGGCGGACGACGGTAAAAAAGTTGGTCATTACAGGGTTAACCCATCCTCGTGTTGACCAGTTGATACTTTTACTGAAGCAGAAGACACCACCAATCCGTCACTGCGGAGTTACGGAGTTATTAAGAGCCAATTAGGTTAAACACAGGTTTCGCCAATCCGTGGTCTCGCCCATACATGTCACCGTAAGTGGAAGGCGCGGACGCAGGGGATTGACCCTCTAATTCCCATTTTCGCCTCAAGGCGGACAACGATGACAAAACTTGGCCATTAGAGGGTTAAATCCTTAGGGGGCTTTCACACCTAAGGCTAAAAGCCATTTGTCTCCTTCGTAATAGACTGTTGCTATGGTTACCAAACTAACAGCGATGACGTACATTTTCGACGGTGTAATCAACAAATGAGGATCGTCAGAATGAAAATAAACTTTTAATGACGCAATATAAAACGCGAACCAGGTAACATGAGATCGTGGTTATTGAGTTAAGTATAAGCAATGAGACGCCCGGAAATGTTTCGCCGCTGTTGCTTGTGCGCTATTGCGAGTGGTCTGAATGCAACCTTAACACTTCAAAAAGTTCCGCATTATCACTTAATTTTAAATACAAAAGCGCTCTCTAACTCATAAATTAAAAATAAAAAAAATAGAGGAATTATAAATTTTGCAGTTTCACTTGTAGCTCAAATAAAAACCTTGGGGATAATAAAGGGATAAATAACCTCGGAGAAGTTGGGATACGATGTCATCATTCGCAGATGTCGTGACACAGGAAATTCAGGCTCGTTTTCGGACAGAGAAACACAGAGTTCCAATTTACCAAAACAGACGCTCCACTAAATTCCAATAAATCAAAACGGACCCTTCACAAACAAATCTGCTTTTACAGCATTATTTATTAAATTATTAAACGACGCTTTAAAAAAAATGTCACTAGATATATGCTTAAATTTGGAATTCTCACAAAACTATTTCATTTTTCATAAAAACCTTTTTAAAATTCAAAAAAACATGATCCTGTTTTTGTGAATTTTAAAAAGATTTTAAAGGCAGGATCGACCCTTGATTCAGTAGTTTGAGCAACAATACGTGATTTCCCTTCAATAATTTTCGACAAAAAGTTATTAAGCGGAAAATTTCTGTCACCAACGCGCTGAATAAGAGAAGCTCCATGTTGTATCAAATTTTCACCCACAGCCGATGAGCGAAATAGTCCAAAAGGCATATGGATTGCTGAAACCTTTTGGACTATTTCGTTGGCAGTTGCATAGGAATAAGCAGTTCCATAGGATAAAGTTGGCAGTTCCATCAACTGCCATCTTCATTGCAAACCTTAAGCTGCTTTCACATCAAAGTTGGCAACTAAAAGTTGACAAAACATTGTTTGTAGCAGTAAAATTGTTTGTAACAGTTGCTCTTTTCAAATTATAGAGCAACAAGGGGAAGATTTTTTGTAGAAAACTGAAAGTTGCTCTTAAGCTTAGAGCAACAAGTAGAGAACTTGTTGCCAAAGAATTGACGTCTTGTCACGTCCGGGACGCGTAGAGAATGAACAGTTCTCCACTAGTTTCGTACAGGTTGCTAGCGCAAAGCGCTCAGCAACACATCTTCCACTTTTAGCTGTCAACTTTCTTTAATCTTTACCGACACTCCGCGGAAATCCGAAATTCAGTGGAGGGTTTGTCTCTCCACAAGTGGAAGACAGAAAAAGTTGCTGTATTTTGTAGAAAAGCAACAAATTGCAGCAACTTGTGGAAAACTTAATGGAAGACTTTGGTGTTAACGCGGCCTTACGGCAGATAGTATTATTCATGTAGCTAAGTGTATAATATTTTTGTTTGATTTTTTTATAGTGTTAACCAAACTGCTTTTCTTTACAGATACAGTTCGTCATTATCATTCTCATTTACGCTGTCGCCCATCTGCTGAACTGTGCTACATCGGCCAAAATGGTTTATTTTGGAGTCTTTCTGACAAGTCTCTTTCTTATTCTTTTCGCCAACTTCTACATTAAAACTTACCTAGAAAGGACTCGGAGAAACAGCAAAGAACTACATAATGACTGACATTTGTAATTAGAAACTCATATAGAAAATCATACAAGGAGAAACATGCATTAACATGTGTCGTTTGTATTCCATTGTATATTTGAACCACGGATTTATGTGAAAGAATACAGGTCCCATGGAGTCGCTTGCAAAGGAAACAGATTTTTACCCTAAATAAAACTAAAAGAGAATAGTAAGAATAACTTGAAAATGATTCAATATACAAGAAAAAATAAAATGGTAGTGACATTAAAACAATGATGAATCAATATTTACCTTTGATTAGTTGCATGAAAATAATTTCAGCAACAGACTTCAACCAGTAACCGGCGGTAAAAGTTTACAATCGGGTACCCCTTGATTTTTTGGCGATTTTTTTTTTTTTTTTTTTGACGCCAAGATGTGACTGGCAAGATGTCCGCTGCCTAATCAGAAATAAAATTTTATCGTCAAAATATAACGCCGTTCCCGATTCTGCACCGTATCGGTAACCGGCATCAGCAAACGGAGCGTTTATTTCTTGTAACAGCAATAAATTGTACAGTATATTTCCTCCTAAAGGAGTGTCTAATTCAAACCATCAAAGCATTGAGCCTAAAAAAATCTCCTTTCGGATACCCCTCTATAACGGACAAATATTTTAGTCGCTCTGTGTCCGTTATAGAAAATTTTACTGTATTTTAGTTCAAAACGTTTAGGTAGGAATATTGCTTCTATAAAACAAGAGATAAATTTGTACTGCATTTGCCTTCCTTATTCTGCACCCTGCACTTGCTCAATACATCGTGTTGTAAAAAAAAAAGTTCTTTTTAAGACTATCACATCATAACAAATTGGGGGACTTGAATCTCCCACTAATCATCACCGACCGCTTTTAAAAACTAAAACTACGGTCAAGTCCCGGCCTTTATTCACCAGCCGATTTGAACTAGGGATGTAACGAATATTCGGCCACTATTCGGTATTCGGCCTATAGTCATTTCATCACCTAGCCGAATATTCGGCCTGGCCGAATACTGATGGCCTATTCGGCCGAATAGTTCTGCTCCATTAGAAACGTAAAAAAATAAAGAAATTAGTAGATTTTACACATTTAAAATTGTATTATAATTATTGCAAAAGAATACATTAGTATATAGTTTTAATAAATAAAAACAATTCAGAATAAACTACTTTCTTAAAACCTTGAATTAGGAGAATATAAGAAATTAATTTTTTTATTATTAACAAAGTGGAAGTCAGACTTTGTTTGGGTAGACTAATTCATTGTGAATGTTGGGTAAGAGAGAAATGTGAAAAGCCTAGAATATATCATGAATATTTAGGTAGCATAAGTTATTGGGGTTTTAGAAAATAAAAATATATTCCAGTTAAGTGCATTAAATTTTAATAAATCTTTTAAAAATAGCTATGTAAAAAGCCCCATAAAATAAAAATATTAACTTTTAAAATATCTTAATGAAACAGTTTTGAGTAAGGTAAAAGTTCACTAAGACATAGTAGTTCATTCAGCTGAATTAAATAATTAGTTAGTAAAATAATGCTAATGCTTACTACCATAAAACTTGTCATTTCTATTCCACTTGTGGGTTAAATTCTTAATTTTATTACATTCAAAACAATAGAGAAAATAGATTAATTTGAAATAGTTTTAAATTCTTAAACAAAATTAAATAATACATCATAGATTATGTGTAATTAGTGTTTGATTTTGTGAATAATTTTAAATTTGACAAATACTTTCTATTACAACGATTTTCTAGAAATTTAAAATTCGGCCGCCGAATATTCGGTATTCGGCCTAAGACATTGGCCGAATATTCGACTTCGGCCTATTCGGCCTAGAAGAAATGGCCAAATATTCGGCGTCGGTCTGGAAGAAGTGGCCGAATATTCGGTATTCGGCTATTCGGCCAAATCACTATTCGTTACATCCCTAATTTGAACCTCCGAACAGCAGATCAAAGGCTTTCTCAACCAGTCAGAACGCTCACATCGGAGGTTGAGCAAACCTCTGTCGAGTGTTAGACAGAGGTTCTCATCAGTTGGTAAATAAGGCTGTAAGGTATGAACTACGTCTTGTCTACGTATCAAAGCTGAACAATTACTAACTCAAAGGATTACTATAGTGATGTCATTTTATTAAATTCTTAACGTTCGAAAAAAAATGTATCAGAAACTTTTTCGCTAACAAAAGTGGGCAAAGCAAAATACGTACCATATTCTTGAATTTCCCTAGTATCACGCACATCTCGCTCAGAGAAAAGAAACTACAAAACGATTTTTAAACAAATTTTTTCGTTTAGTTTTTTCAGTACTTTTGAATACTAAGTTTTTCAGAGACTACTTCATTTACTTCAAAAAAGATCTGAAAAATTTGTACACGAATTTCAAGCAAGCATTTGCGTTATTATTATTACATATTCTTGCTCTGACATACTGTACAAGCACATTCTCGCATTTTATGGTTTGAATAATTCCAAGATCTTGTCATTCTTTTAGCATTCAAACATCCGAATGTATTATAGATTTTTTTCTAACTGGAGACTTAACCTTTACGGACGATTCTTACGCTATATAAGAGTTCTAAAAAAACGAGCTGATCTATCAGCCATTTTATTTCGGCGGCATTTATTGTTAGGTGAGTTTTCATATTTTTCACCTCTAGATTGAACATCGTTTGGCCCAGAAAGAAAAGTTATATGAAAAATTAATAATTTTGCCAATACAGTAAGAAGCGCACTCTTGTTTTCTGGAATTAAAATGACATCAGTGAGTCAGCCTTTGTTTTAAAACTACTCTAACTGCACTTAGGACCATTATTTATACGAGTTGACTCACCAGGCATTTTGGATTTAGATTTTAGCATAGTTTCGGAAAATATGTCAAATGTCCAAATCTTGCAAAATTGGAGCCAGAAAAAATGAGGCATCGCCAAAGGGCGATATACGCCAGAAAAGACTAGCGCGCTGGGCAAGCGCTTTGATCCAAAATGGCTTATGCGTCGGCTTTTCTATATAGCGGCTCTAGCGATACCATAATTGCACTCGAAGAAGCATGGAATATTTCCTGTATTATCTCTTAATATCGCCATTGTTTTACGTTCATAAATAAAAAATGTTCTTCATCTCTGTGTTGTACTTTGATTTCTCGTGCGTTGTACTTTTTATAGCATCGCATGTGTGTTTCATTCGCAGTGGCGCTTTGAAAATCAATGAGGGTGCTCAAGTACACAAAGGGGGATGAGAGGGGCGATTGGAAGGATTCTCGAGCACCTCACCAAAATATCAACACTTTTAACAGCGTAACAAAATCTTATGAAATATCAAATGCCAAAAAAAAAAAAAAAAAAAAAAAAAACGAGAAATGCCAAAAAAAAAAAAAAAAAAAAAAAAAAAAAAAATGAGAAATTTCAAAGAATCGTAATAACAAGAGCAGATCGTTGAAGCGTTTTGTGGTTTAATATTTTAATAAGATTAAATTGTAGCAGGCATTTAGCAAACATTACGTCCACCCCTCCCCACCCCCCTACAAGCTTACTACACATTTAGAATCTATGGAATGTTTAGAAGTATGTATAGAATTTACAACCCCTTAAACCGAATATCCAGTACGATTCCATCAGAAAAGGTCACCAGATATTTGCCATCCAGCAAAATATATGTCCGATTCGTGCCTAATCCCGACCTTGGTCCATGCGACATCTTGGGTGTGCTACAGTGGTGTAGTCGAGGGGGGACGCAGGGGGACGACGTCCCTCTACATTTTTATTTTAATACGAGCGTCCCCCCAACTTTTTTTGGGGGGCACAACCACTGGTGTGCTAGTCCTCCAACTTGAATCAGTGACATCATCTTGAAAAGGAAAAACAGTTCTTTGGGATGCATTTTACTTTTTAGAAGAAATGACAGCAGAAACATTTACAAATAGGAAATTAATTATTTAACGGTCATCAAGCTCACACCAAAACTTCATCAACCTTTAGCTAAAACGTAAGGAAATGTCAATACTGCACTCCTTAAGACTCCTTACTGTTACCAATAAGGAATAATACTTGATTGGGGATATGACCAACCATCTTTGATATGACTACCTTTAACTGCGGCTCCACACTCTCGACGGGGAATTGCGATAGACCCCGAGAAGGAGAGAACATGGATGGGTGCCTCGTATTGCCTCGAGGCTCTCGCGAAAGGGGTCTACTCACCGCGTCCAGTTTCGCTAATTAAAAGGGCGGTCTGACAGCAAGTCAAAAAGATTTCGGGGTCGATAAGAAAGGGAGCCCGTAGAAGGGCCGTATGCATCGGCCATTTTGTTTCCTCACTCATTCAACACATATCCACACCGCTGTGTAATAGGCACAGCATCGTTCATCGGCAATACTTAATATAGAGATTATTACTAATACCAATTAATATCTCAATTAAATTATTTATTCTGGAAATAGTGAAACCAAATTATTTTCTCCAAGAAAGCATAAATATTTTTGTGAGTTTCTCGTTATGCACCAGGATAATTTTTGATTCCGTAATCATTTTATTAAAAAAAAAAAAGTACTGAAGAAACCTAAAAGAATTTTTAAATAACTATTTAAAACAAGGTATGCAAAAGAGGTTACTTCTAAAATTCCCTATTTGATTTATTTCGGGATGTTATGAATCATAGTTTGCAGACATGATTTGAATATATCTTTGAAAATACCTTAAGTACCTCTCTTAACAATTTCAATGCAGTAAAATGTTTCCATTTTGCTAAAACAACAACTAAAATAATTCTATGTTTGAAGCACTAATAATAGTTTAAGAAATTGCATCAAAGCGTTTCGGCGTCGCAGGGAACACTTTTTCAATGTAAAAGAAGTGAGTTCTTAGACAAAAATTGCGTAACTTTCGCCCAACTTTGATATTAATCATTATTAAAATATTAGAGCAAGGAAAAGTAAACAAATAAAGCTATCATAGAAAATTTGAAAGCCATTACCTCGGATGTGTTTTGAAAAAAGATTTCCTTGTAATCCACTAAAACCTTGCACGCATTTTTAACTTCGAAGTTAATATTTTAACAGTTACTTTTTAATTGATTCCCATATATAGAAAAAAAATCAAAGCTCACATTCAGTTTCACGTGGTGATCATGCGATGGAGATGGAACAGAAAACTTCAGTTTGTTTTAAGCATACTTAATTTTTAGTTGAAATAGACTAAAAGAATGCGATTCATTTTTCCCTTTACAGTCTCAAACTTATTTAATGCGCATCAACAGAATGGTCAACTAGTATAAACAGCAAAAACTTGATACTGAATAACTACAAGTATTTCCCTCTAAAAAGATAATTTAAAATGGGAACGATCAGAAGTTTCAAAAAGTCAAAACGTTGAAAATATGCGAAATCTTGAAAAATAAAGTAATGAAATACATAATTATTTTTGATATTATAAATAATTATTATTTTTGAAAAAGCATTATTCTTTTTTTTATAATTAATAATTTTCATCTTTCTATGCTTGCAAGACATTTATGGGAGACCAGTTTTGACTTAAAGTAATTAATTTATGTGTATAATACATCATACATCTGCCGGATTTTCAACTTCCGCATATGTATTATGTATACATGTTTAATATGGCACAAGTAATGAGTCGTATTTACTATTTAAATTATTGTATTTAAGCAATGTATCAAGAAAATACATTTAACACCAGAACAAACTTCAGGTCACAGAAAAATAGCAAAGACAGCACAGAACAGAACAACTACTTCTTGACACGTTACAAACCATACAAACAGAACAGACGCTATCCATCGCATCGTGAAACACAATTGTCCGATAATTACATGGCGCCATCTCTTGAGAGAGTACCTGATTATAATTATTTTAATTATTTTGCTTATTTTTTTAAATTTATTTATTTCCACCTTCTCTATTTCGATTCGGCGAAGGTTTTTTTTTTTTTTTTTTTTTTTTTTTTTTTTTTTAAAAAATGTATTTCACATGTAAGTGAAGATAATTTAAAATCTTTTCTTTCCTAAATTATTATTAAAAAGAAATCTATAAGTTGTTTCGGAAGCACAAAACATGAATGAAATAAATACTTATCATGTAGTATTTTCATAAGTGGGTCATTCTACAGGAAACCTGCAATTTGACTACATAAATTTTCAAATTAAAAAAATCAAGATAAATTCTTCAAAAAAATCTGAAGGTTGGCTTATGATATGTATATATCTATAACATCTGTCGCACAGATCAACTCCGTTTTGATTTTGTGAAAAAAAATTAAGAAGAATTTAGCAGTCCACAGAAGTGATGACTATGTCCACAGAAGTGATATCGCTGAAAACAGACAATTTCTGATGGGAAAAAAAGAAAAAGACAGCGCGTTTATGCAAAAAAATTTTGGTATTTAATAGTCAGACAAAATTTATTGACATATACCAGCAAGCCAGTTGTTCTATGACAAAAAAAGAAAGTGTAAATAAAGTAAAAAATATAGACAAAACAAATTTTGTAACAAATTAAGTTACACTACTAACTACGGAAATTTATTCTAAGCTTGGGAATGGTGTAAAATCATCTTCAAATATATAACAACCTCTTCTGTTCCTGGTTGGAAACTTTAAAATATTAATTACGCTTTTCCTATCAACTATTTCTTCATCAACCTGTTCAGGAAAAAAAAAACTTTATTTCCAGATCTCCTTAAAAAGTTCACTTTGCACTCAGTCTGATGCTCTTCTGTAACAACTCCTATAGAATGCTTCTTAAAATTTTTCTTTCCTTCAAAGCAGACAATAATTTATTTTCCATTGCTTCAAGTTCATCTAAATTGGAGCTGTTATGATCATCATCAAAATGAACAGGAATTTGAGACATCAACACACTTTTCTTCAGGTTTGCACGTTATACAGCTCAGACGTCTTGCATCTAGAAAGTGCTTGTTTTTCTTTGACCAAGTAATATGATGTATTTTCATTGTACCTTTAAATGTTACGATATTTATTTTTTCTAAAATCTCATCAATTTTCTTCATTTCTACATCAGCATCTTTAGTGATATCAATCACTTTGATACCAGGGCATCTTGTTTTTAGCAGAGAAACAAACTCATCTTGTCCAGTAATATCATAACCACGTGGAATAATATTATCCGCAGTTCTTTTTAAGGTTCCTCCCACACCATCAGGCGCCTCCTTGCCACGACTAGTTTCTGAGAAATGCCAAACACATGTACTTGCTCCTGTTTCTTTTGCAATGAATGCTCTCAAGAGATATAACATTTTTTTATTTCGATATTGAGTGCTTGGCCCATCACTTAGTATCTGTAGTGTTTCTAGTTCAAGTTCTTGAAAAATTGGTTTCAGATAAATACATATAGCTGCCGAATCATGGCGTAAATTTTCTGAGATAGAAGGGGTGTCCACAGAAGTGATGTCCACAGAAATGATGAAAGCTTCTGATTTATTGAATAATTATATTAGGGTTAATTGTATTAGTTTGTGCCATTTATAACACTTAGAACATCATATCTTGTTTAATATGGCACCTTGAATAAAAAATATAATTTTAAATTGGTACTTTAAAAAAGATCACAGAGGTGATGACATAAGCAGAACAGATTACGAATGAACATAAATACCAAATTCTTACCCAAAAGATTTCAAACTTATTCAAAGCAACTTGCTTGCATTTCCAACATGGCTGCTTCTTCTTTTATTTGCCACTACGAAAGAATAAGTACTGCCATCTAGAGAGTTGATTTTTTTAAATGTTTTAGAATGTCCACAGAAGTGATGCAAAACCTTGTGACAAGCTTTCTTTTTGAAAAATATTCAATGTGACAATAAATAGGGCAAACAATTCGTATGTAATGTTAAATTCATACATTTTCTAAAGAAAATGCACATACTTAATCAACGTATTTGGTATAATATATCAGCTACAACTATTGAAATGGTAGAACTCTGGCTTGTGACAGTCCACAGAAGTGACATATCACCTTCTGTGGACAGATTTTTTTACTATTTATTTTTTCTAATTTTTAAAAATTTTCAATTATAACTCAGAAAACATTGTATTTTTACAAGTTAAATAAAAAAATAAGCAATGTTAATAACAATTTTGATTTTATTGTTTTGTGACTTAAAATGCAGGTTTTCTGTAGAACCACTCAAGTACGAAAAAATCAAATCCGATCGTTTGAAAGTTTTTTCATACTACAGTTCGCACTATAAATAAAGTGGGCATTATTCATCTAATTTTATCGGGATAAATCATTATCTCAAAATTTTCGCAGCAGAAGCAGCGCATACACTCGCTTTTGTTCACAATTGGATATAGTTTATTTCGAAAAGGTAACATCTCCGGTTTGAAAGAGAAAGAATTCTCAGTATTAATTTATTAATTTGTATGGTACAATTAATTAAAAATATTTTTAATTTACCAATATTGCTTTGCTATTACAGTAAAACCCCGTTAAAACGCAGGTGTCGGGGGACATGTTTGGCACCCGCGCTATAACATAACCGCGGTATAGTGAAACTATACCCGCGAAACCACATTATTCAAACAATACTCGCTTTTGCTGTATCATTTTTAACTTTATCAATTAGGTACTCGTGACTTTTCTTCTACAGCATATTTTTTTCTTTTCTTTTTTGCTGACATTTTATTAACTGTAGTTGCAAGAAGCATACATCTCAACTTCGCAATCAGCCTATCGAGCGATAGGTTATAGACCAAAGGGTGTACATCAGGCCTATTACAATAGGGCTTTATCTGTTAGAATGTGTGGTGGGGGGTGGGAGCTCTTGGACTAGAATATTTGAGTGCACTTGAGTGCTTTATTTACAAAAATAAATAAGGAATCACCTTAAGGGGCCGTTCGTAAATGACGTCACGCTTCTTTCCCATATATTTGACCCCCCCTCCCCCCTTTGTCACAGTATGTCACACTTCATTGGACCCCCCTCCCCTCCCTTTGTCACGCGTCACGCTAATGTTGCATAATACATGATGTCACACTTCTTGTTACCGCCGCCCCTCCCTTTTGTCACACTTTGTCACAATTTCATGACGCCCCCCTTCCCCCTCGAAGCGTGACATCATTTATGAATGATCCCTAAAATGACAATGATAAAGGGTGGTTTAAACGTCGGGGGACATGATAGTCACCGCGGTATACTGAGGCGCTGCGTAATGGGGTTTTATTGTACCTACTAAAATAAAATAGTAAAAGATCCGACCTGTAAAATTTTCCAACTTTTCAAAAGACATTTTTTTCTATCTCCTGAACAAAATTTTGTTTTTAAGAGTTTTTAACCTTTTTGAAATAAACGATGCAATTTTTTTTTTTTTTTTTGCAAGAATTAAAAAAAAAAAAAAAAAAAAAAAAACTATTTTCTTGATTAGGTAATAATGAAACGACAGAGATCTGGATAAAATACTGCATTTCCCATTGTATTTCTCCTTTTACCTACAATCACGCGAAACCATATCTAATAAATTATGTCATTTTCAAGTACCTAAGTATATTTAGAAACTGAAGTGGAGGAAACATAAAAGGGCAGTCTCTTTTTCGTGCAACAATAAAAAGAAAATTAAGGAAAAAGGAAGTGCAGTTTGATTTTTATTTCTTTTCTCTACACATCTCATACTATTCAGTCATCGACAGTATGTATGATTCAGAAAATAATTTACTTGATTAATTCTTAATGTTCAAGTGATTTCTGGTGCACTATTTCAGTAATGGCCTTCCTTCTGAATATTTCCCGTAATGGAAACTACAAATGCATACTTAAGGTGAGGATTGGAAAGGTGAGTAACGAAACTTTTACTTGAACTGTTTCTTTTAAATGTATTAGCTCGCAGATCTAATTGAATAGTTTTTAGCTGACTTTCCCATGAAAGTTAGAAGAAAAAAGGTATGAAAAAAGGCTTAATCTATCGTAAAAATATCGTTAAAGTCAAAAGTAAGTGACGCAATTAAATAAAGAATGAAAAATAAAAATTTGAAGGAAGGGTTATGAGATGGGGAAAATACGTCTGTCGGTCCTCCTAATAATTTTGAGGAAATAGTCCGATTAGAAATACAGTTGAACTCGCTTAATACGAAATGTCAAAAATTCGCGAATCTGTTCGTGTAAGCCGTTATTCGTGACAACCGTGAATACGTAAACTTGCGTAAAATAAAGTATTAATGCGCGTTTATATATAAAAAATAAGAACTACTATTTAAGAATGATACGAAGATAGAGGGTTTGATCCCTGAGCAGACGGACCTGTCCGAAATACTTTATTCTCTACCCAGAAAGATTCGACGCATGATTCGAAATACTTACTTGGAGGTTCACAATGACTCAAAATAACCAGCAATATGTTTTAAAAAAAGAATCAATTATATGCAATCGAGAAAAGTTTCGTGAATACGTCAGAAATTTTGTTCGTCTTAGACGAAATTTGTATTTTAGCCTTCGTAATATGCGTGAGATATTTAGTGTAAATAAATTATAAACCAAACTTAATGAGCAAAGTGTTCGTTTTAGCCGTGATTTTGTAGTAACCGTGTTCGCATTAAGAAAGTTCAACTGTATTTGTTTTTTCATTAGAAAGATCTCAGCAAGGACATCTGATTTCCATATTTTGTTGTTTGATTTGAACAATTTATTGTTCAATTTTGAACAGTTCAAAAAATTTAACATTACCGAGTACGGGGGAATTTTTATCCTACAAAAATCCTGTTCTAACTGCTTGGAACAAACTTTATCGGACAGATCACATGACGTAAAACATGTACAAATACCAAGTTCATCTAGAACTAAACGAGCCTCTGTTCCAATGGAATTTTTTGATATGGATTTTTAAGTATATTTCTGATTGATAAGCAAATAAATTAACTAGTGTAAGCTTGAATGAATAAATCAGTGACTGAATGAATAAATAAATAAGTGAAAGAATAAATACATAAGTGGGTGATTGAATAAATAAATACATAAATGAGTAAATGAATTAATAAACGAATAAGTGAATTAATAAATGAATAAGTGAATAAATATGCATTAACTTCAGTAAAGTTTTGAGAAGGGGAAAATGTGTCTGTCTGTAGGTCTGTCTGTACAAGGCATATATGAAGCAGCTGAGCTAAAAAAGAAGGAGAGAGAGAGAGAGATAACTAGGGTTGGGGGTTATAAATTTGATGGTGATGTATACGGAAAAGTCAGCTCCTATAGTTCTAGCTATACGGAACTTCTTGTTGAATTTCATTCAATAAAGGCACTGATATTACCAATGTGGTATGGGTATAATACCAGTGACTGGGAAAGAGGGACTGATATTGCATGGAGCTTGGTCTTTCGTCTCTATTTTGCATTAGGGTAAAGAGAACAATAAGGCGAGGTAATAGTTATCTATTAAAAGTAAAAAATTCACTTTGCTCATACATTCAAAATAAGTAAAAACAACGCTAAATGGCGCAAGAAAAAGACTAAAAACAGCAGACTGGTTTCAAGGGCCTCCTTCGTGAGTACCGAGCATGGAAATAGATAAAAAAAATGTTTTGGACAAGAAGTTTGAATACATGAGACATGGAACTGGAGCCAATCAGGTTTCAGCATTAGCCCAAACACGTTTGGCCGGGGAGAATTGGAAAATGCAAATTCGAAGCCATTTAATAGAATTGAAAAAATATAAGGAACAGAAAAAAAAATCATTACAAATATTAATTTTTATGAACATGGTTGGGAGCTATGGAGCTTAGTCCTTCGTTTCCATTTCGCATAAAGGAAGATGCAAGGCCGTGGTAGCCTAGTGGTTAGGATGTCGAACTTCCAACCGGAAGATTGGGGGTTGGGCACCCGACCCATTGTAGACCCACTTGGAGATACGTGCATGTAAAATCCGTGGACTTTGAACTCCCGAGGGTACCAGTGGGTGGAGATTTTCCCTTCCTTTCACCCACAGGTCTAAAAAGGAAGGTGGCCTATTTGTAGTGGCGCTCTCTGGTGTCATCCGAATACATTATGAGCCAAGTCGTACTTCTACCGATGTGGTGCTCATCTGTAAACGGAAGGCGCTCCTTACTCCCTTAATTCCAGGTCGCTATGCGATACTCAAGTGGCATTTGAGACATTTGAAACATAAAGGAAATTGCACGTAACTATTCCTAACATAGAGTAATAGTGACATAGTTGGGTGCTATGGAGTTTAGTCTTTCGTCTCTATTTCATGTAAGGGTAATTGCACGTAACGGTTCCTAAGGTAGATTAATAGTGACATAGTTGGGTGCTATGGAGCTTAGTCCTTAGTCTTTATTTCATATAAGGGTAACTGCACGTAACTATTACCCAAAGGTAGGGAAAATTCCTGGGATCTGGATAAACTTTTTCGAATTGCTCCGCGACAGCTTCATTCCGACTTATTTATACTTGATTCGGCTCCGCCATCTTCACCCCTTGCTCCGAAAATTTCTAATAGATTATGTTATTTATCTCATTTGGAGTATGCTTACTTAAAGAAGGATGTTACCTTATTGGAAAGGGTTCAGTGGAGGGCTACAAGGTTGGTAAGTGGTCTTTCAGACTTAGATTATAAGCTTAGGCCTAAAAGGCTCAATGTGTATAATTTTCAGCAAAGAAAAGTTAGAGGGGACCTGATTCATTTGTTTAAATTCATTGAAATAGGAAATGTTGATGGGCTACAGTTTTGTGCTGAAAGTAGAACCAGAGGTCATTGTTTTAAGCTTTTCGAATCTCAGGCTTATCTTGAAATGAGGAAAAATGACTACTTCAAAAGGGTTGTAGGCAGTTCGAATAGTTTGCCGGCAGCGACTGTTACTTACAGTAGGTTAAAAACTTTTACGAAAGCTCTTGATGTTCATATTGGGGACTGTTAAATTGACTAGGATCAGCCTAGCTGGGCCCTGTGCCTCTTGCTGGTCGTCACTTTTCTATTTGTATTTCTTTCCTTAGTTATTTTTTAATAGAATACAAAATTTAAAAAGTAAAAAAAGAAGAAGAAATTGGAGCAATGGAACACGCAAATTTCTTTGCTCCGGCTCCCCTCCAGTTTCAAATGGAAATTCGTTGCTCCAGCTCCAGATCAGTGGTAAATTCTGCAAAGGTATATCAGAAAGCATCCCCCTGAATTTCAGAAAAAATGAGCAAATGCTTCGTCTTAGGGGCACCGACAACGAATTGGGCGTTCTGCTTGCTCCTGCCTCAGAACAATCACAATTTTTTTAATTATGCATTTCAATTGCAGGGTCAAGTTGTTTGTAATGATCTACATCAAGTGACTTCGATGACAAAATGAGCATCTGGGAGAATATAAAGAGAGACTTCGCATCAGGAGGAGGTATTGCAGTGTCTCATATTCTTTAACAGAAAAGGCATTACGCAAGTATACGCAGAGTCAGATTAAATTTTTATCATGTAACCATAAAAATTCTGTCCTTACAATAAGGGAATTGTTAAAGTCACTGTATATTAATTAATTTGCATATAACATATCACGTTGCATAAATATAGTAATAAATAAAAGAAATATATATTTTTTTGCATAAAGCTGGAATCGATGCTTCTAAGCGGGATAGAGGAGAGAAGGGTATGGAGTAGTCGAGTACTCTTCTACCTCTGCCTGGCAGAGTGCCAAGAAGAAACCATTCATGTGCAAGGAAGAAACTGCTGGTATAAAGAATGTACCGTATTATGTTCTCGATTTAGCTCCTTTAGCATACTTTATTTCTCCCCAGTTGCTGTTATATGAGTTTATAAATTTGGTCACTTTCAACAAACAGAAGAAAAAATTGTAATTCGCATGCTAATGAACGCACCTGCGAAACGAACGTCCCTAAACTCTAATGGATGGCCTTTTTTGCCATGCGCAGAAGAGACCAAGTCTCAAAACTTCGTGGTCGAACTGTAATATGGAATATCGAAACTTCTCTTCTGATAAATGCTGCTGCCTAGCCGTAACATTTTTAACTAATTTTATCCACACCCCATAACGCTCTATAGTCAATTTCATTAAATTGCCTGCTTCAATAAGTCTTCGGGAAAATAATCTCTGTTTTTGACTTTAAAGTAATTTATACAGGAATTTTTTTAAAAATCTGTAATGATTATTAAAAATGTGAATTTTAAAACGAGTCTCAACTGTTTTATACATTGAAATAATGGCAGTTTTGCAACGTATTACCCATTTTTTAGTTGATATATCTTTCTATATAGTTGAGAGGTTATTCATTTTACGATAGCTTGTCTGATAATATAGAATATGAAATGCTTAACGCACGTCCCACCCCCATCGAAAAACGCGTCCAATAAATGCAAAAAAGGTGTTACGACTTCTACTAAACGATTCTGCACAAAGAATTGAAAAAGCTCAACAACAAACCTTTACTTTAGCTATAGGGGTGACTTAAAAAGTGATAATGAATCCTTCCATTTTGATATAATATCATTTAAATAAGAATTCATAACCTGGCATTCATTAAAATTTGTTTCCGACCACACGAATATTCTATCATAAAAATGACTATTAAAAAAATAATTAAAAAAAACATTATTGAGTAGAAAAAGAACTTCAAAACATTGATTTTGAAAAAATATATTTAGTCACAACTCGTTAAAGTTGGTATCACCTTTGAGTTAGAAGTTTGAAATCCAATATTTTCTTTTCTTTCTAATAGGCTGCAGTATTGGTTCTTAACCATTGCAGACACAGTGCGTTCCCAGAGATTGGTATCAACTCTTTCAGCGGCGCCACAATGAGTGTGTTACCTGTGCCGCAATTTGATTTTTGACGCTCAGTTTTCCCCTAGATTGCGGCACCGGAGTTCTTGTTGATGCAAACGGTAAATAACTTTATTTTAGCCGAGAGTATCCATGCCAAACGGATACTCAAGGGATCTTTTACATGATGCATAATCATACGACATGGGCGCAGACGATTTTCTGCATCTTGTAAATCCACCGAGACTTGGGCCATTTAAATCCAATATGTATTGAGCAAAATTCACAAACAAATCTGGTATTCCATATTGCCCTCCGCTCGTTTATAGATAAGACTTATATCCGGGTGGGTTTAGGAGAAGTGGAGAAGTATGCCTATTATCACTCCTTAGACCCTAATATCGCAATCACTGATGATCGCAACCCTCATGATCTCGAAAATCAGATGCTACCACATGATGGAAACCGGTCTTACCAACGGTGGGTGGGGAGCGGTCTCCCCCCAGCAGTCATCGGACATCCAGAGTTAAAAATTCCAGAAACTGTCATTTTTTGTTTCCTAGAGCAAACATCAGTATACTACTTTGGCCTCTTTAAAATGGTAATAAAGGTCTATCAATGGATACTAAAACCAAAACAAAAAATAAATTACTTTGAAGACTTAATTTGATATTTCTTACTTTTTTTCGCAATTGAAAATCTATTTTCTAAAAGTTACTTACTCCTATTAAAGTGCTTTTTTTAACATAATATAAAAGATAAGAGATGCGACACAACAAAAACGAAAGCACAGACATTTATAACTAATCGATATTTTCTATATAAAAAATTAAATTATTGCAACAAGTTGAAAAATTCATTATTTAAATAATAATTCGATGAAACCGAGAAAAACACTGAATTATGAAGAAACAAAATGTAAATTATAATAATAATAACAATAGCAATAATAATAATATTAATATTAACACTAATTATTAATACCAATAATTGTATTAATACAAATATTAATATTATTATTATTAGTATTAATATTAATACTAATAATAACATTAATAATTATAATAATAAGAACAATAAAGAATATGCCATTAAAATGATGCTACAGCGACACAAGTATAATGCAAAACGCAAACAGAAATTTTTTAAGTGTCAGTAAGAAAAAAAAGCACCTGGAATCGGGGAATTAGTAATAAAAGGTCGAAATGTTTTTAAGCAATTGCAACATCAGTTTTAAATATATGTATTTGGTAAAGCATGAATTAAACTGGGAGTCAAAGAGAACGCATATCATTCGACTAAATTTGATTAAGTAAATATTTCAAATTTTTGGGTTTCTGTGGTTTTATAAGTCCTTTTTTTTGAACAGGTTAAAATAATTATTTTGAAAATCTAAAACAACTTTTAAATTTGCAGCATAACGTTATTGATATTGGTACTGCAGTCGATAAAACTATCTAACTCAGCGGTTCTCAAACTTTTTTGACCACGGAACCCTTAACAGTTCCTTTTTACTTTGAGGAACCCCCCATTAGTGTTCATATTAAAAATCAAATTTATCAATCTGAACAAGGCTTATTTAAAGCCACCCGGCCGGAAATAAATTTAAAACTACTTAATTTGAATTAAAGATTTTCAGTATTGTAAAATTCTAATTTGGCAAGATCCCTTCATGTTTATCTCACTCCCACTTGCCTCTTCACCCCCTAAAAAAAAATGCCAATAAGTTCCCCTGGCTTTCGAAGTCAACTAAAAAGTTCAAAAATGGTGGCCTTCAGAATTACCTTTGTAACTGGTTTTTAAGCTATCAGGTTGTCAATGAAAGTCACTTTTGTAAATAAGAATTAATTGCAAAGTTTTGTAAATTATTACACCTGTCACTCTATTATTAGTAATGACTGTAAAGGTACGAGATTTCATCTCAAATAGTTATACATAGAACCGGAGTAGCGTGCAATCTAGATCTGAATCTGTGTTTAAATATGCACAGGCTAAATTTTATTGATTTTTTGCATCGATATGTTACTGCAAAGGGGAGAAGGATTAATATAGCTTGCTTACTTAAATACGGGTTTTCATTTTGTTTTTCTTAATTCAAAACAAAAATTAATTGCATGAATTTTTGTTCTAAATTAAGCAATGATTCATGCAATGAAATATGCAGAGATTGTTTTAAAAAAGATGAACTCAAAAATTCTCTTGGTCTCTCTAAAATCTCATTAGTGATTCATACTATTCAGCATGGTGACCTTTTTTCTTATTTATGATCGCAACCACTTCAAGTTATTACACTGAATATCAAAAGTAAACTATGAAATGAAAGTTATCCTAGTGACTCTATTATTTTAATAATTTTCATACTCATTAAAAACTGCAGTTTTAACAAAATAATGTTGAACTCTTTATTTGAAATTAATACTTTGAAAATGGTGAAAAGTACATGAGTCATATTTTATCTATACTAACAACTAAATATTTAAAATTAATGTTTCCTTGACACTTAATAATAATCATTGAATTTTCTAATTAATAAATTAAACTTAGTAAAATAAAATGCTGTGTTCCACCGATAAAGTCATATATTTTATACCATTTCTGGTCCAAATCGAGCTTTTCGAATGGCCAGTTTTACTTCCGCAATTGACGTTTTACCATTTTGATAAAATTATTGGTTAAGAATATTGCTCTTTATATTGTTTATATCGGATTGAAAACGGAGAAATTGAAAACAAATGCACTGTTCGAGTAATGTCATTGAAGCGTTGATGTGAAAGTTCAGTTAAGTTGATGGAGCATTTTCCCGCAGAAAAATTTAATTTTTAGTGTAAAAATCATAAGCAGGAAACAAATGAGACATGATTGTGCACACAAACTTCAAACTTTTGTGAACCATTAATACGCACAAGAGGCCTTTGACTATGAAAACAAATTTTTTCCAATGCCATCATCAAAACACTAGTTTGTTGCTTACTGAACGTTGCCGGCATGGTGGCGACGTGTAAGGCGCGGTCCTCGTACGCCTCAGATAGTGGGTTCAATCCCGACCATGTCGGTGGATTCTCAAGATACAGAATAGTGCCTGCATATAAAGAACCCCTGAGTATCTATTTTGCTTGGGTACACTGGGCTAAATTAAATTCCTTGTGCTGTTTTGCATCATCAGGGTCCTAGTGCACTTTCGCATCGTAAGTGCTTCACCTTCTAGGGAAGAAACGAGGCGTCGACGTTCTCCTGTGGCAATGGCATCCACCGATTATGGAGCAACTTGAAAGAATAGATGCCAGTTTCCGGGAAATGCACTAGGTCTGCAAAAGTTAATGACGTAGTCCATGTAAAAATATAAAAAAAGATGCTTACTAAACCGTACCCGTCGACTCCTTTCGGGAGATTACGTCAAAAGCACAACAAAGTCAACTAAATTCCTTCTCTGCTAATTGGTCATTATCATATAATTGTCAACCTTTCATCATCAAACGATGTATAGTCCTTTTGAACCACCTAATAGAGTTTCAGAGTCTTCTAAATCAGAGCACCAAGTCATTTTACAAATTTTACATTAATTAACTAATTTAAAAAACTTTCTAAACAGTCTCTTTTTTATTTTGCTTCCTACCAATATATATATATATATATTTTTTTTTTAAGGAGGGGAATTAAGTACCACTTTCAGCAACATTTCATCGCGAAACATTTACTGAACATGATTTGCTGAACACAATTTTATAATAACAAATTGCCAACGGAAGCCTTGCCATCCTTCTGCGGAACCCTAGGGTTCCGCGGAACACACTTTAAGAACCGCTGATCTAACTTGTTAGTTATTATTTCATAGATAGCGCGAAAAACATCCGAATAAGGAATCGACAATTTCAGCAGCGCCATCTATCAAGTTACTAACTAGGTTATTGAGCTCGTTAAATAAAAGCTTCAGTTCACCTACTGTAGAAACGATGTTGAATCCAACGTGAGAAGAGTTTGGGGGTGATATACATTAATGAACAAAGACTGCAAACCAAGGGGAGACTGTGAGTGGAGGGGTTTTAGCCCCCAAACCCCCTGCCAAATTGCAGCCCGGTTCTTGATCTTATGCCATATTTTCAATTGTGGTACGTCGTATTTGAGAATCAAAAGCCCGCCACAGTAGAAAATTCAAATTTCGCCACCGAGCTTTTGAACCTAGAAATATGAACTAGCTCACGAGTTGCGGAGTGTGTGATTAAGATTTCTTGGCTTTCGTTTCCCTTTATTTATACTCATCTGTTCACGGGATGTGATATTTAAAAAAAATAATAATTTATTAATTTTAACTGATATATAATTAGGTTTCGTGAACATGCAGATATTCGACATTTCTACTTACATAAGAAACTAAATAGAACTGTTTTCGGCGGGAAAGAGGGAGAACAAGCATCACTGCGTACCAACTACGTATATCGCAGCTCTTGATATTTTTGAAGAGAACTTCTTGCAGGATATCAGAGAAAATACATATAAGTGAAATGATTTTAGTATTGATATTCTTCAAAATACACATGTTACATTTGTACATAAAATTAAAGAAAATCTGAAACGAATAGGAATGGTCGTTGATCAAAATGCTGGCATTTAATAAGTTTAGCTACTTATTCAAATGCTCTCTCTGACTGCCGACTATCGAAGCCTTTTACAGCTGAACTAAGGAAGTGCCCAAAAAGTGTAGATAATCTATTTGTGCATTGAACACAGCATGAAAAAAGGTATATTTATAATGAAAACGATTAATAATCAAAACATTTCTCTAGCATTTTGAGTGAGGAATCGGCAGATTTGCAATCTCCGTTAAAATTTAATGTAAACGCGAATTTAATTTCATCCTTCTTTCTTTGTTTAAAACTATTGTTTTGATGATGATTATGTTGCATATAAATAAATATTTTTCACAAACAATTTTGATTATATAGTAAATAATATTTTTATTTTACAAATTATTATAACTTAGATTTTTTTTTTCGGTAAGAATATTTTTTTCCGAACTTATTATATGTTTATTATTTATTCATTAAACTTTACTGCTCTACCTGATAAATGTCTCTTTGATTTGATGTGCCTTTCCGGTTACTGGGAGAATTGCATAAAAGAACAGCGGTCATTTCGTAGGACCGCCGGGCTTACTAGTATATATATATATATATATAAATACCGTTTTTAAAGGTAAGTTAATTTTAACAGTCTTTAATGACTTTTAATTCACAATTCTTTAAAATACATCGATAATAAAAATAATATAGTGTTCTTTATTTTGGATGTTATTAACTACAAATGTGTAATTTGCTAAGAATTATTAAGCGTATAAACTTGATCTTTACTATTGTATTTACTGTCACATTAACTCAGTACAGTTCGACCACGAAGCTCCGACACTTGGTCGCTTCTGCGAATGGCAGAAAAGGACGAATCCATTCGAGTTTTAGGGAAGTTCGTTTTGCTGTTGCGTATTTCAGCAAGCGAATCAGCATGTTTCTTTCTCTGTTAATTGACAGTAAACTCGATTTATAAACTGGAACATGGCACCAGTTCGGTAGAAATCAAGTAGGCTAAACGAACTAAGACGAGAACAGCTACGGCCCAGTTTCTCAATTGAACATGGATGGATTCTTCTTGGCAATCTGCCAGTCAGAGTTCTTTTTTTATTTTTTGGCTGTCTAACTATACTCATCATTATTTTGCCTTCGTTGTATTTACCTGCATTTTTGAAAAATGCTTTTACATCAATGATGTAAAAGTAAATTTCATGATTGCAATCAAGTACTCAATTATTCATACTTTATGATTACAGATCCTGTAGTCATTAACTGGCCATTAATGAAACCAAGCTATTTACCATTTCTCATTTCCATTCTATATCTGTTATTCGTAAAATGGCTGGGACCAAACATCATGAAAAGTCGACAACCTTTCGAACTACGCATCCCGATGATTGTCTACAACTTCACCTTAGTATTCGCATATGCTGCATGTGTGACTAAAGTAAGTAGAGGAATGTTGGGCACAGTGAAATAGTTAAGATATATCCCATTTTTCAAAATGAACAAATTGAAAATTTAGTTTAAAAATTACAGTACGTAGAGAGAGAATGATAATATTTATAACATAACTTGCATTGAAATATTATTTTTCATTTTCGGCAGTGAATTTTTACGCTAACCCCTTAACGCATCTGCCCGTGTCTGGCACGGGCGAAAGGTACCGGCAAATTTGCACATGCCCGTGTCTGTCACGGGCGAAAGTTACCGGCAAATTTGCACATGCCCGTGTCTGTCACGGGCGAAAGTTACCGGCAAATTTGCACATGCCCGTGTCTGTCACGGGCGAAAGTTACCGGCAAATTTGCACATGCCCGTGTCTGTCAACGGGCGAAAGTTACCGGCAAATTTGCACATGCCCGTGTCTGATAGGGGCGAAAGTTACCGGCAAATTTGCACATGCCCGTGTCTGACACGGGAGAAAGTTACCGGCAAATTTGCACATGCCCGTGTCTGCACGGGGAAAGTTACCGGCAAATTTGCACATGCCCGTGTCTGTCACGGGGAAAGTTACCGGCAAATTTGCACATGCCCGTGTCTGTCACGGGCGAAAGTTACCGGCAAATTTGCACATGCCCGTGTCTGATACGGGCGAAAGTTACCGGCAAATTTGCACATGCCCGTGTCTGACACGGGCGAAAGTTACCGGCAAATTTGCACATGCCCGTGTCTGTCAGGGGCGAAAGTTACCGGCAAATTTGCACATGCCCGTGTCTGACACGGGAGAAAGTTACCGGCAAATTTTCACATGCCCCGTGTCTGACACGGGAGAAAGTTACCGGCAAATTTGCACATGCCCGTGTCTGTCACGGGAGAAAGTTACCGGCAAATTTGCACATGCCCGTGTCTGTCACGGGCGAAAGTTACCGGCAAATTTGCACATGCCTGTGTCTGTCACGGGCGAAAGGTACCGGCAAATTTGCACATGCCCGTGTCTGACACGGGCGAAAGTTACCGGCAAATTTGCACATGCCCGTGTCTCACGCGGGCGATCTTGTACCTCGCGTTATTTTATTCCTAATGCCCGTCTGAAATCCGTTTGCAATATGTTTGCATAATAATTTTTCTTTACATAAGTTTTACCCCACCCTCCGCTCTCTAGCCATCCCCTACAACTGAAATTGCCAAAAACAATTTTATACCTGTATGTTCATATTCTGTCAAAAATAAAAACTCGATCATCTTTTTCTAGTTTTTCCGAAAAAAAAAAAAAAAAAACTCGTGCTTCAAGGGTTAAAGAAAAATTGGACAGTTACAACTTTGTACTATGTACGGGGCAAAGTGAAGTGTTTTCCTAATGGAATATATTTCTATGGGATAATTAACCGTTTGCATTCGTATATATGTCGCCCTAGGACAGTCCCAATAACATATAACGATTCATATTTATCATTACAGAGGGTTATAAATACCTTTTTTTAAAACATGAATAACTAAATGAATGAAGGATTGATAAAGCGAGCAAATACACTAGGAATTAGTAAAGGTAAAAAAATCAATGATAATTTTTTTTTCAGACATCTTTTATGGAAAAAATTACTTTGAAAAATTTGCAAACATGCTTTGAAATAGTGCTTTATAAAATGATATCTAAATTCACGTATGTATTAAGCTCCCAAAACATTTTGAACTACGAATCTCAAAATAAATAAGTAAACAAAACTACGATAAAATTAAATATTTCCTATCACTAAACATTTGCTTTGCCTTTAGGTATTTTATTTGTATATGACGACGGATATTTCAGAGTATATTTGCAAACCCGGATCAGCACTGCAAAGTCAGCAAATATACGAGGTAAGAGCATTTGCATTTCAATAATGTTGTAAACAATAAACGAGGAGGTACCAATCAAAACCACACGTGTTCATTTTCAACAAAAATTGAGTTAGCAGCTGATTCAAATATTACAGGATGGTTCCTAATATTTGAAAGCTTTCACTCAACAATATTAATAAGACTAAATCAATCTATATAAATACATAAATATATTTTTCCATAAAAGGTAATTTAGGAACACGTTTTTCGTGAATTGCCAAAAATCGTTTAGAATGGACACGTGTGGTTTTGATTAGTACCTCTTCAATGTTAAATATATAAAACAATAATTAGCAAAAATGAAATAAAAATATGTTCACAGCAAAAAAACTGCCAATAAAATAATAATAATTAGTATTGTACAAGTAGTTGACTGCACAGCCACGTGTCTGAGAGTTATTTTCCCCCCAGAACTGCATCTGCAGTTTTTGATTAACGTTTTAAAGAAAAAATGAAAAAAGGAAAGAAAGAAGAGAACATCGGTATAATTCTCTTTATTTAAGAAATGTCTTTTTCAGTTAGGCTTTTGGTCTGATAAGTGACCTAAAAATGTTTGTTGGTAAATCGTTCAAATATTGCTAATTATTAATGACTAATTATTATTGCTAATTACAAATTTGCTAGTAATAGGGTTACATAGGTAGAAATTCTAGAAAAGCACTCAGATTTAGAGATTCGAAACAAGTGCCTGTTCCGTTATTAAATGCTTTAACAGTCGATTCCAAGGAACAATTATGCTAAAATTTTAACTTTGTTTCTATTTATAGAGATAAAATTTCAAATTATTTTGACTATTTTAAGGAAGTTTTTTAGTTAAAATGCACGGTGTACATTAACTATTCTTGAAACTACAATGCTATGTAGTTCTCGAGCAAATTTAAGATTGTAACGAAGCAAAATGAACCTTCAATTCAATAGAGTTCTTGAGCAAATTTAAGATTGTAGCAAAGCACAAAGAACCTTCAATGCAATAGAATTCTTGAGCAAATTTAAGATTGTAACGAAACACAGAGAACCATCAATGCAACATAGTTTTAGAGCAAATTTAAGATTGTAGCGAAACAGAAAGAACCATCAATACAACATAGCTCTAGGCAAATTTAAGATTTGTAATGAAAAAACAAAGAAGCATCAATGCAACAGAGTTCTAAAGCAAATTTAAGATTGGAATGAAACCACAAAGAATTATGAATTATGAATAAACGAATAAGTTAGTACTTATATGTTTTCGCGAATAAAACAGTTGGTGTGTACACTAAACATAGTGGCAGCAATAAAAGGAAAGCTGAATATAGAATCAAATAAATAAGTGAATAAATAATTAAAAAGAAACTTAACAAAAGGCAGGGGAACAAACCAGGATCTAGGATTTTTTAACATTGAAATTTTTTTTAGGAGGCTCCTATGAAATTATATGTAAGTTTCTATCAAGTACTCATGTAAGAAAATTTTATATCAAAATATTACATGATCATTGAATTGTTTATTTATTATATATTTACTGAAAAAAATAAGCGGATAAAAATCATTTATATATTCTTGTTAGTGATTACAGTCCTACCAGGGAAAAAAGAGCTTCATACTAAAGTTGTAAACTTGACGTATATTTAAAACTGCTTTCGGCGTTCAAAGAAATTTGTTTTTTTTTTCTCGTACAACAACACGAAATTATAATTTTATTTTGTTCTTTTGTTTAAAACATATATATTAACTGAGACATGTCTTTGATGCAGGTGGTTGTAATATCATGGGTTATCTACGTTTTGAAATATGTAGAATATTTAGATACGGTAAGTTTTCTATTATTATTTTATCTATTTTGAACAATTTTGTGAGTTTTTGCGGGACAGAGCGATTATATAAACCGATGCTTTTGAAGTACCACGTCTACACGGCTGTCACGTACTGGAGGTCCAGTTTTCACACATTTTTCGCAGCAGATTTGGCTGAATGTCGGCAATAGTGCGTCGAATCTTGTGCTGCATTGTTCCTGGTTTATCAGCGTAGGCAAGGGACTTCGCATATTCCCAGAGGAAATAATCCAAGGGCATAAAACCGCAGGAACAAGGTGATCAGTTAACATATCTACTGTGAAAACTGTTCCAGTTTTCACGCCCCGTTTTCCAGATCACGTCATGTACGTGCCAGCCGTGGTAGCCACGTGCCCGACATCATATTCAAACATTAATGCCATAGAATTATCACTCAAATAAAACAAATTACATGAATATTAAAGACATATTTTTGTGTTTTATTTCTATTTCAAGTTCTCCGCCTTTAAAAAAAAACACCCTATATAAGGTAAATGACCCGGTAGTGACACTGCTATAGTAGTGGACACTTAGATCTTTAAGGTTCTAAAATAAGCGAATGTAACATTAAACTTAAATGAAATTATCAGAACCTATAGCGAACGATTCCTAGTTCTGGTTAATAGAACTAAAGTTGGCGTGGAGCATCTATTCAAGTACATGGATCATAATATTTAATAGCTGCCTGCACAACGGTCACATTTGCCGCTCTTTACTGAAGCCTATCCATAAGAAGGTTAGGGATTTGGGGATAATCTATGGGAAGAAAGCGTGACATCATTTATGAATAGTCCCTTAGTCATTTTCAAAATTATTTCTCCAAGTTAACAGCATAAAATAGATGATATTAATTTCTGTCCGCTACTAATGCAAATACGTGTGTTATGAATGTCCACAATAGATACAAATTAAGCGTTTAGTAGATTTGACGTAAAAATCCTAATTTTTCATCAAATGATATTTTATAGGTTATTAATTTTTAGAGAAATAGTTGGCGATTAAGCTAAATATGCAAATATTGATATAAGTCCCTTGAAAAAATTTTGCCACTTAAAAGAGTACGAAAAGTTTCTTAACTGTGTCCACTACCGGGTCATTTACCTTATATTATTGAGGAAGCTAAAAAAAAAAACTTTTTTTCATTTTTATAACTAATGGTTGATTACAATGCGGTTCTACTTCCAAAATTCATTTCTCATCATAACAGAGTTAAATGGCTGCATTATTTTTTATCTGATCGTTAACTGAAAAAAAAATTGTAAAAATGTACTGTGCCCCCCATTATCTTTTATCTTTCTTCTGGTAATATAAAAAAAATATTACCAACTGTTTGAGCGTTGAAACTAATGCTTTGTTCAAACACAGATTTTTCTCTTTCTCTTTGAAGATCTTCTTCATCTTGAGAAAAAATAACCATCAGATTACAACCCTTCACGTTTTCCACCACACACTATTGCCGGTATGCTGTTGGACGATGTTTAGAACTGAAAAAAGTAAGTCACATATTTCCACTCTCTTATATCAGTCATCTGATGTTAAGTACAAAATTGTCTTTGTTAAAACAACACTTCAATAAATCGAAGCTACGTTTGCGCTAATCCACAGAATAGTGATTTGGAAGAGAGTGTACTCGAGTAAGTCTGGCTTAAACGGCACTTACAGTTCCACCACGGAATCTTGCCATTCGGACACTTCTGCGCATGGCAGAAAATAACGAATCGTTTTACACTCTCAAAATAAGAATCCTCATTTTCGACTCAAACGGCACTTACTGGCTCAAACGGCACTTACAGTTCGACCACGGAATCTTGCTATTCGGAAACTTCTGCGCATGGCAGAAAATAACGAATCAACTTTTACACTCTCAAAATAAGAATCCTCATTTTCGACTCAAACGGCACTTACTGGCTCAAACGGCACATTTCTGGCTCAAACGGCACTTACAGTTCGACCACGGAATCTTACCATTCGGACACTTCTGCGCATGGCAGAAAATAACGAATCAACTTTTACACTCTCAAAATAAGAATCCTCATTTTCCACTCAAACGGCACTTACTGGCTCAAACGGCACATTTCTGGCTCAAACGGCACTTACAGTTCGACCACGGAATCTTGCCATTCGGACACTTCTGCGCATGGCAGAAAATAACGAATCAACTTTTACACTCTCAAAATAAGAATCCTCATTTTCGACAATTCTTCATTTACCACGATTCTTTCCTCGTGCGATCACGTGACTCAAAAAAGTTACTACGCAAATTGCGCCTATTTGACGAGAGGTTTACTCGGAGGATTTTTCACGAAGCCATTTCGTCAAATACGGCGAAAGTTTCCTGGGATTTGAGCATGCGTTTCTGAGAGTGTAGGAAAGTTCGTTCTGCAGGTGCGTGTCAGAATCAGAATGTTTGCTTCTCTGTTTGTTTAAGCAATTAAATTTATAACTGTCACATAGCATCAGTTCGGAAGAAATCGAGTGTGCTAAACCAACTAGAACAAGAACAAAAATGGCACTTTCCTTATACCAGCAGTTCCTCCCTTGAACATGAATGGATTCTGCTTGGCACTCTGCCAGGCATATCGCTTTGGTTGCTGGTAGAACTGTATCTGGTATTCGAACAGATAAAATGTAAACGTATTCAGTGCGCTATCATAATTATACAGAAATATATTTTACAGAAATATTAAACGACGAAATGTTACTGACTGTTAAAAGGATCAAACAACGCCCACATAAGAAAGAAAAATAAATTTGCAGCAAAATGCAGACACTTGTTTTGGAGTTACTAGGAACCCCTTTTTCAACGAAAAGAATATAACTTTTTTGCAATTTCTTTTTTGCCCATTCTTGGGGCCCCAAAACTCCCCTCTGCAGTTTTTCGATGTTATCAAATTCTAATTTGGCAACAAAAGTTCAAACTTCCCCCTTTCCCACCCACGCACAATTTTGTATGTATTCCGGAAACACCTCTCGTTCCTTGCAGCCACTGAGTTCGAAAACAATCAGCGAACAACGAAACACTAAAAATAACATGATAAAAGAAAAATGTATTGCACCAACTGTGAACAGTTTGTTCAGCCAGCTAAAAGGTCAGAAGATTTATCTTACAAACGATCTTCAACAGCAGAAAACAACATAGAAAAATTTTTTTTTGCAGTAGTGCCGTTATATTAGAATACTGGGAATAATTACTCTACATTATAGAATGATGATTAGTGCGTTAAATTGTTCAATGAATCATTCATTACCATATTTTACTATGAGACACTAAGGATTATAAGACAAAACTTAATATTTAAACAATTTTCCTATAACACTCTTTGTATCATTAGATTGCAAATCCTGTCTAAAAGATTCGTTTGCTTGTAAACCCGAAATAATATTTACAATTCTGTTTTCGTCGTTCTCATATAAGAAGGACATTTTGCATAAACGTGGAACCTTTTGATACAAGTTTCAAAAATAAGACTCACCTGAATGTTTTAATCAAGTTCTCAAACAAAAAAGAGTATCTTTTTATGCGCAAAGTAGGTTAAATCACAAGTATATACGAAAAACATGCGTGACCTTGAAAAAATAACTTCGTCTTTAATGCAGTAGTAAAAGAGATTAGATAAGTGTTTAAAATATCATTTCAAATATGTTAGAAAGAACGTTTTGTTTTCATTTTCTCTGGACCGCGCTTCTATTTAATTAATGGCATTTTCTCGCAGGGACGAACCTAAGTCATTTTCTAACCCTTACTCTCATAAAGTAGCATATATGCTACCTGGCGTTTTCCCCTACTTTCTATTCGTTAAAAAATAGAAAGTAGGGGAAAACCCCATTTAGCAATATGCTTCTTCATGAGAATAAGGGTTAACTGGGGAAAAACCAGGCTTTAGCACCCCCCCCCCCTTATATATACAAAAAAAAATATATATTTATGTAAACACACACATTTAGTCAGTTTCGCACCCCTAAAGCAATCTGGAGCCCGGGGCATCTGCCCCATCTGCCCCCCTCTAGTTAGGTCCCTGTTTGCTCGACATAGAGCGAATCAAATAGTAATGAATGTTTATAATCATTCCTTTGGGGGATTGCGTTCTTTTCAACCAACTTTTAATTAATTCAAACTGAAAATTTCCAAAAGAGTTAAGATTTTCATACGGTCCATACTTCAAATAATGCAATTTTCACATTTTCAATTCACAATTGTTAAATGTTCATTCATAAACGCTCATAGATCTTATAAGTTTAAATTTATAGTTTCTTACAATTTCACAATAGAATACACTACTAGTACATTACCGTTCAAAATATCAAATACAAAAACAACCACTAAAGTTAAGGACGTAAGGTATCTTATTTCATTGGGTTGAGGTTATTACCTTATTGGAAATTATTTAAAGGAGGGGCGGGGCTACTAGGTTGATAAGTGGTCTCTCAGACTTTGATTGGGAAGTTAGGCTTAAAAGGCTCAATATGTATAGTCTAGCGCAAAAATGAGTTATATATGACTCAGTGATACTTATGCACAGAAGATAGAAGCAGAAGTCGTTGTTTAAAGCTTTTCAAATCTCAGGCTAATCTTGAAATTAGGAAAAATGACTACTTCAATAGGATATAGGCAGTTGGAATAGTTTACGAAAGCGACTGTTACTTGGAGTAAAAACTTTTGAGAAGACTCTTGATGTTCATTAGGGGTTGTTAAATTGAATAGGACTAGCCTAGCTGGGCCCTGTGCCTGTTGTTGGTTGTCACCTTTGTATTTGTATTAGGTGTTTGTAGGTGCAGAGAACCTTAATTTAACAATTTATTCAGTTAGATTTACAACTGCCGCATTTAAACTGAAATTTATGTTGGCCTTCACACTTTAAATATTTATTTTTCAGGTTTATTTCAACTTACCCCTGGCATTATTAATGGAGTGGTGCACGTCGTAATGTATACCTATTATGGGCTTGCAGCTGCTGGGGTGAAGCAAGAATATTTATGGTGGAAAAAGTACCTAACTCGACTTCAAATGGTGAATGAGTTTTTCAATGAAAATTATACTTATGCTGCAGTTGGAACAAATAATAATAATAAAAAAAAAACATTTAAGTCAATTCCTACTTAGATGAAGAAAGAAAAATTTTACTTTTGTTACTTTTTATTTATATTATTAACATTTTTTCATTTCTAATTTATGAAGCTAATGTTAGTCTATAATTTCTCATTCTAACCATCTCTTGTAATGCTTCATTATTGCAAGAAACCTTTCCAGTGAGTTTCTAATGGAATCTATATAAAACTAAAATTAATTAATTAATATTTTTTTCATGTTAGCATAACACTTTATGTACTACATTATGATCTGCAGTAATTTTTATTACATAAATAGTTTGTCTGGGTATTTACACTGAAAATTAAGGGATTTACATAAATAAAATGCTCAGTCTATCAGAATTTATTTCTTTACAGCTAATAAGTGGCCCAGAGTATTTACCCTGTGAAATTAATTACAAACACTTTTTAATCAAAATATTTCGTCAACTTGTGTACTTCAACTTGAGTAGAGGAATAAAAAGTATTTTATTAACGATTCATAATGTGAACAAAATATAGGGAGAGTGTGAATAAATAGTAGGAATTGAAAAACGAATCTTAACAGTGTACTTACGGAAATACGATATTAGGCATATTTATTTATTTTAAAACTTTAAATTTAATCGCTTACAACTTTCTCTCTTTCAGGCACAATTCATACTCATCATCCTACTGCAACTATTTGCGATACAAATGGGATGCTACTCATCAGCTATAAGTTTCTACATATGTACTTTCTTATGCATGTCATTCTTCGTGCTTTTTGGAAATTTTTACATCCAAACCTACAAGCGGAGCTGTAAAAATGGACCAAAAAGAGACATTTTTCATATTGATTGAGAATGATACGTGCTTCTTGGAAATTTTCACAGCAAAACTTACATGCGGAGCTGAAGAAATGGACCAAAAACAGAAATTTTTCATATTGACTGAAAATGATACGTGCTTTTGGGAAATTTTTACATCCAAACCAATAAGTGGAGCTGTAGAAACGGACCAAAAACAGAAATTTTTCACATTGATTGAAAATGATGCGTGCTTTTTGGAAATTTTTACATCCAAACCTCTAAGCGGAGCTGTCTAACCTATAAATGGATCAAAAACAGAAATTTTTCATATTGATTGCGAGTGGGATAACACAGAAGAAAACCATAATCAACTCTCAAAGAATTTGTTCCCCCAAAACAAGATGAAGAAGATAGATAACGGCAATATGACGAAAATGTTTAAAAACTGAATTGTACATTTACCTATAAAATTCATTGCACCTTATAGCTTGTGAAGCTTACAACCACAGAATAAAACTTACTTTAACATAAGCGTTTTTAACTTTTGATTAAATTGAAAGCGAGTGTTTGTATTTCTAATTTGGTCAATAATATCAGGGTGGCATGAAAGTTTTTATTTCTGTTTTTTTTTCAGGAGAAGAAGTGCAGAAAGATAAAACTGATGTATAATATATGTTACAAATGAGCTAAATTAAATAATTAACTCAATGATCAAACAGTCGCACTGAGGAGCGATTATCGCTAATTGAAATATTTAAAGAAAAACAGTTTTCAGTTAGAAAAACTAAAATGTCTAAAAGTTGTTTAAACATTTGAGGCTGAACTTGAAAAATGCAATTTCGGTCGAATTTAACCTTTATGCGAACTCTAGTTGGAAGAAACCGTTGTTTGACTAAATCACTTACACAAATTGCAGACTTTCGTAGGGACTCCCTCCCCCTTCAGAGGCACTACGGAACACCACAAAAACGATGACCCCCTCAAATCGGCCAAACAGTCGACCAAGCCCCCCAAAAGCCCCTTAAACCCACTTAAGAATCTCAACGGCGTAGTGTACGACATGATCAACCCTAGTGGTGGGCATTCCTGTATTTCGTACCAAACAATGAACCTGAAAAGCCGGAAGGGTGGCGTAGTGGTAAGGCGCAGGCCTTGTACGCTGCGCCTTACCACTGCGCCAAAGCTGTAAGTGAGTTTCACATCACTTACAGCTTTGGTGCCGCCATATGGGGGGAAACTGAGCGTCTAAATTATCAAGTGGTAATGGCATCCACCGATAGTGGTGCTACTTGAAAGAACGTGGCCCGTCTGGATTTTCATGATGCAGAAAATCGACAGATATCATATCGTATGATTATGCTGCATGTTAAAGATCCGTTTAGTATCCGTTTGGCGTGGTTACTCTCGGCTAAATTAAACTCCCAGTGCTGGTTGCATCAATTAGAGCTCAGGTGCCGCCGTCTCGTGACTGAGCGTCAAAAATGTTGCGGCAATGGTACCACACTCATTGTGGGGCCGCTGAAAAAGTTGGTACCGATCTCTGGGAACCCATGAGGTCTACAATGGTTAACAACCAATATACGCAGCCCATTTGAAAACAACACAATGAACCTGAAAAAAAGCAATTTGTAAAATGTATCACAGAAAAAGGATACGTGTCACTATCTATTTTCTCTTTCCTGTGTAGCAAGTGGTATCTTAGCGATCTTCGAACACGAAACTTAATAATTCAAGGTATTTCTTAAAACAGGTTAATCTGAATAACATGCAAAGCCTTTATTTAAACAGTGTTGAAAATAAAGGCAAGAATCTTTACATATACGCAGGTGTGTATTGTTATTTTATCATTTCGAGACGGGCCATTTTTATATCCTCTTAACACGCATAGATGTGTTCGAAATTGTTCCTCTAAGATTTGCGGAAACATTTATGGAAAAGATGAGTGTATGGGAAAATATAAAGAAGGATTTCCAATCAGGAGGTATTGTCCTTGTTTTTATTTTTAATTATTTTAATTCCCTTACTTTATCTTTTTTGTTGAATTTGATAATCGGGACCAAACCATATAATGCATTTTTGGGAATGCATCCTCCCTTTTGACTTTAAAGTCGTTTTTAGAAGAGGTCAGCGCCCTGTTGCGCCGCGTAGTTGATATTTCGAGTGTGTCCCGTTGATTTTCCAATTGCGCCTTGCAAGCTTTTTGGATGCAACTTATTTAACTTAGATTATGATGTTAGGCTTAAAAATCTCAATATGCACAGTTTCAAGCGGAGGAAAGTTACAGAGGACATGATCCAAATATTTAAATTCATTAAAATGGATATTGTTGATGGTCAAGACTTCTGCACAGAAGATACAACCAGATGTCATTGTCCTAAGCTTTTCAAATCTCAAGCTAATCTTAAAATCAGGAAAAATTACTACTTTAATAGGGTTATAGGAAGTTGGAATAGTTTGACCCGACCTCCATATCTCTACCCGGCTGCGAATGATGGGACGCTTAACACCAGTTGAGACCATAGAACAACTTATTCCGTGTACTTTTTCTGTAGTTAAAACTATTGATTTCCTACACATGGTTTCACTGGATTTTGATTTACAATATACTCCAATGTGGACATGATTTAACTGTCGAGTTATAAAGGATAATGCTCCGAAACAAAATATATCCTACCTGACGCGAATCAATTTGTCGCCAACAGATCCATGAGTAGTGAAATTGACGATGAAACAGGCTCAAAACGTTGGTGAAGAATGTGACCCATCATTTATCCAAGCAACATATGATTTAGCGGAAGCGATTCTTACTTGCAGTGGGGTAAAACATTTTATGAGGGCTCTTCGTCGGGGACTGGTAAATTGACTAGAACCAGCTTAGCTAGGCCCAAAGTATGCTGCTGATTGTCCCTTTTAAATTTGTATTTGTATTTCAAATTCGTAAAAGGGATTAAGATTGCATTTTCAAGTGTATTTTCGGCCATGTCATCGCATCGTATCGTCGCTGTGTGATTTCGCCGTTTCCCTTTCAATATGGAATCCGTAAGCAAATGGCAAAATTAATTTCTGATGTCATCACGCCATATTTAACAGCTACAAATTACACAACAGTTTTTCTTTCTTTTCTTTCTTGTTTCACGTTACGGTACTTTCAAATCTCCAAATATGCATCCTGTTTATAGCCACCAATGAAACACATAAAAACTTATTTTTTCAGAAATAATTAAAAGGAATGCATAATGTATAAACTAGAAAACTATACACATAGCATACATTACTGCTCAAATAGAGAAAATGTCCGTAGAACAAGTACTAATAGAACTTCATCGTCTTCAGCAAAATGCTCGATCACGAAAGCCTTTACTATTACATTTAACTTTAAAAGACAGTTTCATGCACATTTTCCCCTCAGAACTTACGTTTAAATTTATGTGTTCGTTTTTACTTTTTATACATATTTTATCGCAAATCACTTGATAGATACACTGAATGATTGCGAATACGCAATCATTCAGTGTTTTGCAGTTGTAACACACACTGAATGAGCAGTTGTGCACATTGGATTTCGTTTGGCTAGGGGGCAAGGTCTAAGATTACAATGTCACCGGATATTGGATATATGGGGTTCCTTTTGGCGAGTTCGTACTGGAATCCGGCTCTAACTGCTGAAACCTGTAATTTTGTCTGAACCTGTAACCTATAATTTTATACGCATTTTTCAACCCCTTCCCTCTTGCTCCCGTGAAAATGACGGGCTGGAAAGTTTAAAATTTCAAAATAAAAAAAAGTCAAAAATTAAAAATGAATATATATATAGTTTATACATATATTTTGATATAATTTTCAGGGATAAAAAAATAGGCACTTTTATGACCGTTTTCTTAAGAATTATCCGACCGTTAAGGGGTTAAACATCGCAACGTTTCGAAATGCATAGTAAGTTTTTAATTTACATATAGTCTCAGAATATTCTAATTAATTATATTTTAAAATAAAATTTAATATGCCGGAAAACCGGATATTTTGGTCAGTGGCTGGTTTAGCTTCCAGATATTTTATTCACATGGGCTAGTTCACCGGATATCTTTTTTTTTTTTGGGGGGGGGGGATGGACCACTCCCGTTCGTCCAACCCCATCTGTGCATTTTTTTTTTTTTTTAATCCCTCACCATACATCTCGTTTTGGAGAATAATTGATTGCTTTGGTTGATGGGAGAACTGTAATTCTTCATTTATCAGTTCAGTAAAACACGTGTGGATAAATAAATCAAGATTTATTTTACGTCGATTGAAGAGCTTTTTTGTAAATAAGAAAGATATAATGTAAAACCACCAGTAGTTGACACCTTAAGGATTCTTTTGTCTGTTTGTTAATATTGCTTGGACCGAATTCACTGTAGGGGAAACTTATAATTCGTGATAGCTGCACAATCTATTCCCCTGTCATATTGTTACAAGAATTACATTAATAAAATGAATAGGAATTTTTAATTATTTTTTTTTAAAAAAAGGACAATGGTTCAGTAGTTGACACCAAGCGAAATCAAGAATACTTAGTAGTTGACACATTTTATTTTCAGTAGTTGGCGCTCTACCCTTCTTTTATTGAAATTCTTTAGTAGTTTACACATGGTATTTTATGTAATCGTACATCTTCCACAGCCGCTTTTATTGCCTTTTATGTATAATTTCTAAAATTTTCCTGTGTTGAAGGCATCTAAAAAATGAAAGAGGGAGTCATTCAGTAGTTGATACATTGTCACTCTAATAGCTGACACCTCTGCCAACTATTGGATATGATCAAATTATATTACTTGCCACAAGTTGACACCCCATGTCAACTACTCAATATTATGTCATGTAAGGTTTCAGTAGTTGACACATTTTATTTTCAGTAGTTGGCACTCTACCCTTCTTTTATTGAAATTCTTTAGTAGTTTACACATGGTATTTTATGTAATCGTACATCTTCCACAGCCGCTTTTATTGCCTTTTATGTATAATTTCTAAAATTTTCCTATGTTGAAGGCATCTAAAAAATGAAAGAGGGAGTCATTCAGTAGTTGACACATTGTCACTCTAATAGCTGACACCTCTGCCAACTATTGGATATGATCAAATTATGTTACTTGCCACAAGTTGACACCCCATGTCAACTACTCAATATTATGTCATGTAAGGTTTCAGTAGTTGACACAGGGCCAAACAGTTATTTTTTGTATTTTAGATTATTTTAAATAACTTTACATACACTTCATGTCCAAAACAAAGTACTAAATACCTGCTTAATCAAAATTTTAAATTGATGTTTAAATTTTCAATGCTTACCTTTCAGCGTGTTCTTAGCAAACTCAACAAGGAAATTGCAATAAACATTCTAAAAATGAGCACTGTTGTCATCAGACGATCGTGGCAGAACTGGCGCTAAACATTGGCGGTACGAAAGTTCACATTGCCACCACTAGAAAGCTATACTACACAGACAGACAAATATTAACCATCTGGTGCCTTTATTTCGCTTATTAATGATTTTTTTCTTTATGAGTGTCAACTACTAATCCAGTGTAGCTTACTGGTGGTTTTACCTTAAACGTTATTTTGCTATGACGAAAAAATGTCTTGAGTATATTTAATGCATTATGTCTTCAGATCCTGAAATTAGACACTGGCCGTTGATGGAACCGAATTATGTACCTTTTCTTCTCTCTGCTGTCTACTTATTGTTTGTTACAGTTGTAGGACCACACATCATGAGAAACCGACAGCCTTTTCATCTTCGATTCTGCATGATTGTATATAACTTCACACTTGTATTTTGCTACATGATATATATCAGTAAAGTAAGTAACTTTTGTTATACGTGAAAGTCTTACATTGTAAACTAATCTATATAACCTTAACCAGCCGCGCGGTTTCCTGAAATACCCGACTAAATGACTGAGGCTTTTTCAAATGAAAGCGCCATATGTCCCAATTCATCCTTTTTAATGATTTCAAAATACAGGCAACATCATCAGATAAAAATACAACATAAGTTTAAGCCGGTAGAGTTGGCGAACAATTGTAAACGTGATAAAAAAGAAGGAACACCTTAATTTTTTGCCAAACTTTTCGTTAATATTATAGACCGCAATCCTTCTGTGTGCATTTTCACTATTATATAGTTGAAATAAAATTAAGGCACCTATTTTTCGCTTCTATCCTTATAGGTCGGGTGAGATTGCGCACATAGGTGGTTTACACGCGTGAGGAATGGCTTCCGATAATAAGTAGATTGCATTAATAATAACTGCAAGTAAATTGTCAAAAATAGATGACAAAGCCTTCGCTTAAAACTTATCTTGCAGTACTCACATCACAATGAAAATCAGAGGAAGAGTACAGTCATTCAGGGTATCTTTGTACCATAATGGGTAACTTTGAACCACGTTATGTCCTTTTAGTATACTTGACTGAAAAAAAACTAGAAGGTGCAGTGCTGCACTCAGGTAAATAGGTTATAAAATCAGTTTTTTGCCGAAAATTTTAAATTAAGTCAAATACACTGTAAAAAAAATCTCCTGAAAATAACGGAAAAAGTACGGCACCAGAGTTGCCGGAAATATTCCGTTTCTGATAATATTATCCCAAGATTTGACAGAAGTGCCATTTCTTTTTTCTCCGTTAATCCAATCAGGTTGTTAAAATACAGCAACCGTAAAACGGAAAAGGTCCGTTCTCGTATTTTCATGACGTATTTGGAAGGAAAAACCATGTATTGAAGCACTACGGAAATCTTCCGTTAAAATCAGTCAAAAAACACTCAGAAAATTCAGGGTTTTCTTCTTTTTTTCCAGTGTATACTAAAGATTCTGACGTGGTTCAAAGTTTCCCTGAGTGACTGTAATGAAAATTCAAACCCTTACATTTGGAAAGCAAGCGATAAAAGACGTTGCGTCATACATTTCCAGAGAAAATACTTATGATTTCAAGTTAACACTGTGCTGTTGTGGCCGTACAACTTACCTGAACTTGCGGTGCACTCACATCTCCCCTTCCCCTCAGAATATCAAGTGCGCCATCTCTCCGACCGCACCAGGTTTTGCCTTACACAACCGCCATACAGGTAGCGTACTGTACTGCCTCTCGTTTTGAGAAAGTTCTCATAAATTCATATTGCGCCATCTACTTAATAATTTGTTTAAAACCTAGTTATAATAGTTATATTTTAAAGTTAGTGTTCATTTTAATATGGATACGGCCCCTTATCAAATTTTTCGTTCAATAATTTAAACGAAGTGTTGTCGATTGACGCCTTACTTGTTTTCCTAGTGAGCAAGATGACTGAGAAATTAGGAGTGTATCGTTCTACCTCATGATTGCACGTATACAAGGTGTGGCTATTAAACAACGGGACTAATGCTGTAAAATATTTTCTTTTAATTTCATATATTTTTACTAGTTATCACCTTCAATAGACACCCCTCCTCTATCCCTACATCGCTCCATGCGAACCTTCCATTGTTCAAAACAGTGCTGGAAGTCTTTTTGTGTCAGGTCCTTCAGGACACGTGCCGCTTTTTCTTTCACAGCTTCAACGGACTCGAATCTTGTTCTTTTTAACGCAGCTTTCACTTTAGGAAACAGGTAATAGTCGCAGGGCCGAAGATCTGGATAATAAGGCGGATGGTCAAACACTGGGATGCTGAAATTGGCTAGAAAACTCTTGACTAACGATCCGGAATGAAGTGGCGCATTGTCTTTGGTGGAGAACCCATGGAGTCCTTCCCCAATTCGGGTCATTTTTTCCTTATTTTCTCACGGAGGTCATCAAGAACTTGAAGATAGTAATTCTAATTAATCGTTTGACCTTCAGGAACCCATAGAAGGTACACAATCCCATGAATATCGAAAAAAACAATCATCATTGCTTTGAATTTTGATTTGCTCATTCGAGCTTTTTTGGCTCTCGGTGAAGATGGGCTCTTCCAGTGCATGAATTGGCGCTTCATTTCAGGATCATAAGTAAAAACCACGATTCGGCACACGTTATTATTCTTTCCAATACGTTTGAGTCATTTTCAATACCTTTCAAAGTGTCAGTGCAAACGTTTTTGCGAGCTTCATGCTGTTCAAATGAGAGAACTTTAGGCACTATTTTGGCACACATCTTTTGCATGTTAAAATTGTTGTGTAAAATTTGTCGTACGGATTCTTTATCAATTCGTACAGTTTCAGCAGTTGCACGGACACTTAGCCGACGGTTAGCTGGAATGAGATTACCGATTTTTTCGATATTTTTATCAGTTTTTGACATGGTAGGGCGTGAATCCTCTTCAACGTCTTCCCTGCCATCTTGGAAACGCTTGAACCACTCAAAAAAGCGTGTACACGACGAACATTCAACACCATACACTTCTTTTTATAAATTAAAAGTTTCAGTTGCGGTTTTTCCAAGTTTCATGTGAAATTTCACAACAATCGGTTATTTTACTTCTCCACTTAACATTTTTCCGGCGAAGCAGAAAAACAATTCCTAATACAAGCAAAGGCTACAGATATACTAATTCGTTTACAGAAGCGAGGTGTATTGCATTCGAAAGAGAAGGCTTCAGGATGACACCTGTCGGAACCTGACGTTTGGCGCATGCGCACTTTTACTGTAGCAGTCTCAGTCTCGTTATTTAATAGCCACACCTCGTATAATAGAAATGAACTACAGAACACATTGTGTACTACTTATGTTTATATGCTCACATACTTTTTTTAGTGCCATGGCAATTTTTTTAACTGTAATGTGGTCAAATAAAGCACAGATTCTTTCTTTCCGTTTATACGATTAGGTTCGATGAACAAGGACGATCCGGTTGTGGGCAGACACGACAGTTCCGGCACAGTTACATTAAATTAAAAGGGCCCACTCACACGTACGGCCGGCACTTGACCACTACCGGATCGTCCGGTTGCGGTCAGACACGACAGTTCTGACACAATTACATCAAGTTAAACGGGCCGACTCACACATACGGCCGGCGACTGACCTCTACCGGATCGTCCGGTCGCAGTCACACACGACAGTTCTGACACAATTACATTAAGTTAAACGGGCCGACTCACACATACGGCCAGTGCCTGACCACTACCGGGTCGTCCACGTGCATCCAGCCTAAAGAACTTAATTTTTTTATACATTTTGTATTTTATTTTATTAATTTTCTTTGAATTTATAGTAGTTCATTCCTTCTTGACAAATGCTTCATATATTTCACACCGCTTTTCAGAATACTAACTACTTTGGGTTACTGAGGGTGATAAACGAAATCAATTATTCATGATATGCATTAATTACTTTTATTAGCATTTATTTGATATGACTAATGTATCCAGATATTTTAGTTTTTCCCTCGTGGTAAAAAATTAATACTGGTTTTATGGTGGTGTTTACCAAGGTTGGGGAAAAACTCTCCAACCCTGATGATACTTCATCACAACGATTACAATAAGGGAAAGGAGGGTAAGAGTACGCACCTAGTGGATTGTTCGTTATAAAAATGATAATTGAAAAGTAAGAACATTGATAATTGACTGAATCACAGTTTATTTACTTAGAAACTTAGGTACAAAAAATGAAAGTTTTATCTTAAAAAAATATATGAAAGAAAGCAAGCGGAAAAAATTTCAAATGCGTACTCTTACCCGACCTGGCGGATAAGAGTACGCACCCAGGAAGGGTAAGAGTACGCATTCAGAAAATTTAGCAGTAGTCACATACAAATGCTCCAGTGCATTCGTAACTGGAACATTCATCATGCCACCACTCCTTACATAATCCACACTGGATCCAATCTTCATCATATGATTGTTCGCAGCCTGGGCATATTGTCGCCTCATTGTTTGCTGAATTTGTTGAGGGAACTGGGTTGTCGATACACTGCAGAACAAGTTTTTTCTTTGCTTTCACGGTTTTTCCTTTATCAGTTTTGGCCCCATTTTTACTTTTCATAGCAGCTCGATTAGCCTTTGCTTCTTCTAATTATCTCTTTCTCTCTACCTTTTCCTTTAACAAATTTTTGAACGGAGACAAAGCCATGATCTCAAATTTTTGAAAGGTTCTTTTCCTTTTAGTTCCTCGCTGTTCATGTCTAGTAAGTACCACGAGTTACTGGATACTGACATGTATCTGAGAAGTGGAAGGTGGAACTTCATTCTCTTCAGTTGCAACTGCAACTGCACAATCCTTATCGAAGGTGCTAAAGTTACTAACTAGTGAAGGAGAATAGCAATCTTCACTTATAATGTCAGGGTTGTATGGTACAATACCTGTAACGCACAGAAAGCTTTTTCTGCGAGTTTAACCCTGGCTGTACCGCTATATGCCTTTTTAAAAATCCCTGAAATTAACGCCCTTAAGAGTACGCATATCTGATATGTGCGCACTCTTACCCGCTGATGTATTGCGCCTCAAAATCGTCCATAGATGGCTGTAGCATTTACAATATAATAAAATTCTGACATGGTCACGTTGTTCGGAAGGGAACAAAGCTCATAATGATATCTACTTAAAAAGCAAACATCAATCCTTTATTGACAAAAAAATTAATATTTCTTCACAGAAAAATTACATGCCAACATGCAGGAATCATATTTTACCTGATAAATAAACGACAGTAAGGATGAAAATAACAATGGCTGTCTCTTGAGCCAGCTGAAAACAAACGTGTTGAGTTGATCACACTCGCTTCTGCTTGCAGTGTTGCCAACAGAGAAAAAAGTCATTGCGTACTCTTACCCTCCTTTCCCTTACTGTACTTGTGTCAGTTTGTATTCGAATCTGTATTTCAAAGCTCCATGCATATTTTTTTTCTATTACCTTTGCGTCAATAAAATAACTTGTTCATGCTTTAGCCAAATTTCACATTTTTAGTACCTGTGGTTTAAATGCTCATATATCTCTTACAAATTAGATTATCTCTCTGTATATAAAGACGGATGTTTCCCAATACATTTGCAACAAGATGTCAATAACGCAGAGTCAACATTTATATGAGGTAAGACATATTCCTTCTAAACGTTTTATTAGTAAAAAAATCTTGGTTTATTATATGCTCAGGATTCTGGGATTTGAAAAGCACAAAAAAGTGATGTCTGGTTCTGTTTCCAATGCAAAAATGTAAATCATCAATATCTTCCAAGAATAGTATCCCTTCGAACTCTCCTTTGCTCAAGACTACATAAGCTTTTCGAATCTGATACCAGTCTAAACCTGATAGCGTCGGACTTCCACCTGGAAGGTCGCGCGATCGATCCCCGCTGAAGACCTGCCATGTACACTAGGGGATACATGCATGTAAAATTAGTGAACCCCACTACCTCGCCCCGTGTGCAAACAATCCTAAGGCCTCGGCTAACAGGTAGGGATCTGGTGGAGAAAAGTTTAAATCTGAAAGTCCACTTACTAACTTAGCAGCTCCTCCTTGAATTCTTACCAATAACGCAATGTCTTTCTTTACATAAGACCACCAAAACTGAACAGCATACTCCTATCACGGTCCTACCCTTACCAAACTTCCATGTAAAAGCCTAAGAATGTCCTCATCGTTATTTGAAATAGGTCGATTGATAAACTCAAGCACTATATTACCTTTGTTATTGTTACTTATATAGATTTACTTGAGCAACAAAGTAATTTAAGTAAAATGCATACTTAAAAGCTTGCTAGTTTTTAGTAAATAAGCTTATTGTTTTATCTGTCGGCTTATTATTTTATATCGGGCTCACGTGTCCGACCCGAAAAATCAATCTCTGCTAAGGAGAAGTTCATAAATGACGTCACGCTTTTTTCCCATATATTTGACCCCCTCACCCCCTTTGTCGCAATATGTCACACTTCAGCGGACTCCCCCCCCCCCCTTTGTCACGCGTCACGCTATGTTGCATAATGCACGATGTCACACATCTTGTTGCCCCCTCCCCTCTCCTTGTCACACTTTGTCACAATTTCACGAACCCCTCCTCGAAGCGTGACATCATTTATGAATGATCCCTAAGCAGGTCACTTTATCCTAGTATTTCCCACCGTAGGAAGAAACTTAGCTGATAAAAGAGAAAACGTTGGATGAAGCCGATCGGAGGAAACTGGAACGTTGGCTTCGGCGATCTCTTGCAACTTGGTGCCGCCCCCCCCCCCCCCCCCGAAAAAAAACAGGATAACGCGGTAGCTATGTCAAGTCTAATTTTAAAAGACTATAAGTTGAACTAATTTTTCAACTCAAAACGAAAACTGTATCAAGTCTACAGACGTGAGTCGCGTTAATACCTAGTGGGTATAGGGTATTTACCCTGGTATTTAACCCTTCCCAGGGTCCCAAATACCCAAAATCTAGACATTTAAAGTTTCAATCATTTTTAAAGTATTTAACCGTTACAGCCATAGAAGACATATTTCAAAAAAATATAGCCACCCAGATAACTTTTTCCATATCTGGATTTCTGGATATACAATGAGATATAATAATAGATACCCAATATTATATCATTATATATCTAGGATACATTATTCTGAAGAACACGCTTCTTGTGCTCTTCAGAATGTGTCTTCTGGTGCAATGTTCCATTAAAAAAATTATGGAAGATTTTGTATTTTTAAATATACTGGTAGATATAAAATGAAAGTCATTTATACTAACACGAAAAAATATTGAACTTTTCAAGAAAGGGCATATGCACTTTTACACCAATCAGATAGTAGTAATTATGATATAAAACTCTATAAAAAAAATTTCAGTCAATTTAAACTGTATGCACCAAGTATTTAAGAACTCGAAACACAGCATCGCATCACAAGCTATATGCGAATCAGAGAAATAAATAAAGTATTATTCAAATGCAAGAAAAACAATAAACTGCAGCTTTGAATAATAAACTTTCTGTAAAATTTATGAAGGACTTAGTACTTTCAAATAAAGAGTAATAAAATCAATAATTTCAGTAATTATTTACTTACTCAGATTTTTTTTTTCATGTTAGTAAATAGCAAATTAACTATTGTAAATCTAAATAAAACTTACTTGTGTCTAAAATACATATGCTTTTGTAAAACTAAAAAGAAAAATACATTCTTTGAATTTTTGATTAAATTCATAAATACTCAAGCATTTATGAAATTTGGTTATTTATCCTAAATTATAACTACCTGGGTATATTAGATCTATAATCATGTCTTATGCTACGCTTCATCTTTTACCATTACTTCTTCTTTACTTCATAGTAATAATTTATATAATAGATTTAGAAAAATTTCTAAAAAGATACGAACATTTCTATACAGGAGAAAACTTAGTCTTATTACTCTATACTCTCTGTGCTGTTATTATTACTTATTACTTGAAATGCTCAAAGAAAATTTGATTGTATTCATGAATTCATTCATACATTTCATGTAGGCAGCAATAATGTCATGGTTTGTTTATCTGTTGAGATACGTGGAATACTTCGATACGGTAAGTTTTTTTGCGTTTAATAAGATTTATCTCATTTTTGCTTTATAGTTTTTGCAGCTTGTGAAAAAAGGAGCTCCTTATTCTGCATTTGAATTTCTTCAGCTGTTCTATAAGACGACTGCCAAGCGGTGGAAGCATCTCTCAATAAATCGTGAGAAAACTCTGTTAAAAACACAAAACTTACGCATTCGTGACACAGCGAATACATTGCAAAAAAGTTTTAACCGAAAAAACGTGAGAATATCGTGGAAATCATTTATCAGGACGTAAAATTACAGAGAATTAAAATCAGGAAACCACAAAGTCATAAAAAAAGAAAATTACGGGGAACAAAAATCTGAGAACATTCTGAAAATTGACAGCAACCGATAATGTGCTGCAGTAGTGACTCCATCTATAGATGCGCTGAATTACTCTTTCTGATACACAAAGTCGAAGGTCGCTGTTGTGATTCCGGTGCCGTAGATCGCTCGTAAGTAGAGATGGGAACTCAATAGCTAGCCTATTCTTTTAAAGTTCCGTAAACTGACTTTGAACCAACCAGTCCTTCGAAGCGCAAAAAAAAAAGCGCAAAAAAAAAAAAAAAAAAAAAAAAAAAGATCTTAACCTATTCCCTCAGCAGGATCAGTGAACAGCTGTTCACTAGCTCACTTGCAAGTTAGTTGCAATCTGGAAGGTTGGATGGTAGGACCCAGTGGCGTACTCAAGGGGGGTTTAGGGGTTTAAACACCCCTCTTGAGCCCTAAATAATAGTGCTTTATTACATACTCGAATTTCTTTTAGTAGTTTCAGAACATTATGAATCCCCCCTTGAAAAAATTCCGCGTACGCCACTGGTAGGACCATTCTTTTGCGCCATTACTGGTCACAAAATTACTGGTCAACCAAGAAAATTATCACTCTTTCACTTTGCCTCACACATCGGGCAAAGTGATAATTTTCCACTTACATTTCAACGTATAAACTTACTGCATGAACTGAAAAAAAATGTTTAAACCAAAGTTCAGTTATAAAATACATAGTTCTCTCTTTAAATACTGTTATTTTCAAAATATGTTTCTAATTTGTTCATTTTGAAAAAAAAAAAAAAAAATTCTCTTTACTTTTGTAATACGTTCTCACTAAATTGAACTATTCGGTTTATACTCTTTGAAAAATCATCACTACTGATTGGCTTTTGTTATAAAAGTTCGAATGTGCGCAAAAGCAATGATACCCATCCTTTTTACACAGCGCGTGCGGGTACATTTCGCGGCGGAATTGTGCCGGACTCGGGGGTTTTGTGCGCAAATTTAGTTATTCAGTTAAATCTCAATAAATTGAAAATTATATAATTTTTTAACCTACACTTTTCGTATTTTATATTGAAATATATAATATTATGATTGTTGTAAACAAAAAAAGAATTTTTAGTGGATAAATTTATAATAGAATCGTAAATATGAAAAATCAACTAGAAATATATAGTTTTAATTTTTTTGAATTATACTATTTACAATCATTCTCACATTATAAAAAAAATGAAAATAGCAATCATAAAGCTAATTAGCGCTATGGGCCGCCTGCTGTGATTTTGTACGTCGCTGCAAAGGTGTTTTGAGATGCTCTGTTCCATTTCATTTTGTACAAAGAACAAAAAAAAAAGGGGGGTTTACCACATGTGTTTACCAGCCTACCACTTCCTTCTCTAAAAGCGATACAAAGAAACCATGCCGTTACACTAAACCAGGGGTCTCCAAACTTTCCAGCCTTAGGGCCATATTGATTACCCTACAACATAATTATTCAACATAAAAATAGATTACTTCAGTAAACTTAATTTAATTTGCTATAAAAAATAAATATGTTCTCTAGAAGGAGTTTTCTTTCAAGTATGCTAGCTCTCCGCGGGCCGGACAAAATCTGTCCGCGGGCCGGATGTGGCCCTCGGGCCGTAGTTTGGAGACCCCTGCACTAAACCGTACTAGTACGTATCCCGCGCTCAAGTATCAATCGTCAGAAAACGTACTACTACGTGTCACGCACACAATGCGTTAATAATTTTCAATTACGTAGAACCTAAATAGCGAACTGAAGCATAATTTTGAGTGCTTTAAATCATGTAGCCATTTTTGCAATGAATTCTCTTGAAATATTTTCTTTTTCCTTTTTAAGGCATTTTTCGTGTTGAGAAAGAAGCACCACCAAATAACGAATCTCCACGTCTTCCATCATGCAGTTGTGCCCCTCTTAGGATGGACCATGTTGAAAACAGAAAGTAGTATGTTACCATAACCAATCTTTATTTATGAACTTACTTTTATTCATGAATTTCGAGAATTCAAAATGACAATGCAAATCAACAAATTTAGGAAATGTTGGTTCGAAGCAAAATAACGCGTCACCGCACTTATTATTTCTCTTTATATTATAATATATTTTTAGCTTTAAACTGAATTACTTTAATTGTATTTTATTTTCTTTGACATTGCACTGGACATTTAATTATCATATATTATATGCATATATGAAGGGTCCACTGGAAAAACGACCTAAGTCGCATACTACTTTTTAGCCTACTTTCCCGTAAAAGTTAAAAAAAATAGTAATAAAGCATGAAAGAAGGCTTAATGTATCGTGAAAATATCGTTAGAAATCATGAAAAGTCAAAAATAAGTTAAGTAATTAAATAAAGATTGAAAAATAAAAAATTTGAAAGTAGGGTTTTGAGATGGGGAAAAAGTGTGTCGGTCGGTCTGTCGGTCTGTCTGTCTGTCGGTCTGTCCCCCCCCTAATAACTTTTGAACGAAATGTCCGATTGGAAAAATTCTTTTTGCATTCGAAAGATCTCGACGAGGACATCTCATTTCCATATTTTACTTTTTGATTTGAACAATTTTTTGTTCAATTTTGAACAGTTCAAAAAATGTTAACATTAGCGCCTATGGGCGAAAATGAAGCAAATTATGTAAACTCTAGATACAAGATCCAAGTTCCAATGAACAAGCTCACTGGAAAAGTTCTTGGCGTGAAATATTGATTTGAACAATTTTTGTTCATTTTTGAACAGTTCAAAAAAAAATTAACATAGTGCCTATGGGGAAATTTCAATCCTATATAAATCCTGATCTAACGGGCCGATTTGCTTGGAACAAACTTTATCGGAAAGCTCTTATGACGTAGAACATGTACAAATAGAAAGTTCATCCAAAACTAACGAGATTATTTTCTTATGAAATTTTTTGATCGGGATTTTCAAGAATATTTTTGAATTAATGAAAGATTAAATGAATAAGCAAAAGAATGAATGAATAAATGAGTGAATAAATACATGAATGACTTAATAAATAATGATTGAATGAATATGCATTAACCGTTGAAAAAGGTATATTTGAAGCAATTAAGAACTAAAGCTAAACGAGAAAGACAGAGAGAGAGAGATAGCTAGATTATAAATTTGAATTCGGTGTATACGGGAAAGTAGGCTCGTATAGTTCTAGACGGAACTTCTTGTTGAACTTTGCTTTTTGTTTTATTATAAATTATGTATAATAAATTAATATAATTATGTATTATAAATTTGACTTTGGGTGTTACGGAAAAGTAGGCTATAGTTAAAATTAACAAACAGGATAAAATAATTGAATAAACCAAAAAGCAAATTTCAAAAGGTAGTATGAGACTTAGGGCATTTTTCCAGTGGACCCTTCATATATTTTGAAAATGGATTAACTGACACCTTAAGATTAGTATTATTTTGCCTTTGATATGCATTTAATAAATTATTTTCTCTAGGTTCATTTTCTGTTCTTAACGTTTCTTCATTATTGAAATATAAAAAGTAAAAAATGCGTTGAGTATTGCGTAAATATTGCAAGTTGTAAATGAAAGTAGTACAAAAGTATGACGAACAAGGACTCCTAAAAAAAAATAAAAAAAATCTTCAAAACAAATATAGAATTCAGATATATCACTGTTCTTGCATGTTCATACAAATTGTTGAAGTTTAGATTTACTGTGCTATATTCAGTATCACATTTCATATTCATGCTTCTTTGTATTTTTCCGTTACCAAGCACTATTTAACTTGTCTAAGTGCTTTACAAGTTTTTTTAATTTCTTCGTTTTTCAAACGTATTCCAAAAAATTTCGACACCAGTGTCATAATGAAAGCCCAGTGGCTGAGTGGTAACCTTCCGTGTCCGGGGTTCGATTCTGGGCTGGGCAAGGCTTTTCTCCACCAGACCCCTACCTGTTAGCCGAGGCCTTAGGATTGCTTACGCACGGGGAGAGGTAGTGGAGTCTACGGATTTTACATGCACATATCCCCAAGTATACATGGTGGTCTTCAGTGGGTATCGAACGCGCGACCTTCCAGGTGGAAGTCCGACGTGCTAACCACTAGGCTACCACGGCCCCGCTGGGCAAGGCTGACTCAGCCTTTCATCCCTGCAGTGGGGTCGATAAAATGAGGACCAAGTAAGATGGGGAACTAAACACTGGGGGTTCCGCGTCGGGCCGACCCCTTGACCGGAACTTCTGCTTCTGCACCGCAGTGCCCTCGGTCTCGAAAACTGGGATGGGCACAGTAGGCCACGGCCCCCAAAAGGGCCGGCGCGCAGCTGAGTCTAGTTTATTTTTAGTGTCATAATGAATACAGTTGAACAGACACGAAGATCTCACACTTAGAAGAATCTACGGGAAGTCCGTTTTGCAGATGCGTTTATTAGTATGTGAGTCAGAATGTTTGCTTCTGTGTTTGTTCAAAGCAACTAAATTTAAAAACTGGCATATGGCATCCGTTCGGAAGGAATCAAGTATGCTAAACGAACTTAAAAGAGAACAGAAACGGTACATTCCTTATACCAGCAGTTTCTCCCTTGATTATGAATGGATTCTTCTTGGAACTCTGCCAGTCAGAGTTCTTTTCTTTATAGTAGAACTGTACATCTTTCTTTTTTTTTGGTCAACCGCACGATAAATGGGACCTCAGTGGCTGAGCGGTCTAACCGACTGGTTCCGGTGCCTGCCTGCGCGCAATGAAGAGGCATGGGTTCGATTCCCACTTTCTTTGTATAGTAAATCTGTTGTGCTGTCTTGTTCTATCTGTCATATTAGACGAGAGTTTGAGGCATATCCTTGAGAATAGCAAATAAACTCTAATATTTATGTGACCTGAAATGGTCGTTAACAAACTTACACGATAAATAAAAATAATTAAGTTGCAATTCTCAACCACCAACAGATATTTTTATCATTTTACAATCGGTGTTTTACAGGTTTCTTTCAAGTTATTGCTACCTTCATCAACGCTACAGTGCATGTCATAATGTACACATACTATGGACTTGCAGCCTCTGGACTGAAGATACAGAACAGTTGGAAAAAATATATCACAAGTCTTCAAATAGTAAGGGCTCAAAGTCTAAATTATTCAACACCTAAATTGTTAAACCTTGCAAAGATTTTTATTAAGGTTGATGTACCAGATCTAAAAACAAATTACAGTTGAGCCTCGCCATTCGTCCGCCTCTCTACTCGTACAACTCGTTCAGGTAAAATTCAACTCGTCATTCGTGCGCTTGCCCCGCGATTCGGACGGCGCTTAGGGGCCAGAGTTGCCAGTTTGGCTTTATGAAAAAAATCGAGAAATTATGCTCTTTTGGGACTCGTTTGAAAATAATTTGTTTGGCGTTTAGGATTTTTTAAAAAATTTAATAGTTTTTGAGATTTTACTGACGATTTTAGCTTTGTAAGGGAAGTGGGAAGAGGACGTGGTTGAAGAACTTTCTTCTTCAGAGGAGAAAAGTAGTAAGGGAAGCATTTTCTTTGCAGAAATTGAAGAGCTGTGTTACTGATGCGAGGAAACACTGAGAGTGGTGAAACAATGGCATCCCAACACTGCTGTGGTCAACAGCATTAACTTGTTCAACGACAATGTCATTGACAATTTTGGAAAATTACTGAAAAACTGCCGAAGGCAGACAACATTGAATAGGCTTTTTAGAGAAAGAAACCCAAGAATCTTCCAGTGCAAAAAGACAGAAAAAAGAAAGAACAGCAGAAAGGGAGAAAACACTGGAAGGGATGTTATCTGATGTTTTTATGGAAGGGGACTCCTCTTCCAAACAGTAACATCAACATTTCTCTTCCTCCTCTCAATATTCCACTTTTGCCATCAGCTAACCTCAGTACCAGAAAAGTGCAGTTAAATATTTATTTATGCATTATTTCATGTACAGTACTGTACATTTGTTTTTCACAGGTTTAAGGGGACACGGGACCTTTAAAATGAAATTTTATTTTTTTAAATTTTATACTTTACTTAGACTTTTTTTACAATTACTTTTGTGTATTTATGCTAAATTTTAAATTTTAAGCTCATTAGAAATAATTTTGACTAAAAAAACTGCAAAATTATAGCGAAATATGAAAAATATGAAAAACATAAAAATTGAGCCTCGCGTCTGGAATTTCAACCAAACAGCACAAAAATTTGCATGGGGACACATAATGACAATGTAAACCCTTATTGGCAAACTGTAACAGTTTAATTTTAATAGTTTCTGGGAAATTTTTTTTTTTTTAGTTTCGACCATATTTTTTCAAAATTCTTTGGTTCTCGCTACAATGAAACCAGTATTAAAAAAATTATAATACATGTTTCATAAAAAGTAATGCGAATAAATAATTCTAATAGTCATATAAAACTATGCAAAAAGTTTTAGGTTGATTACTCAAAAATTCAGACGCGGCCTTCAAGTTAAAGTTGGAAAATACCAAAAAAAAAATTACGGAGAAAAAGGCATTTTTTTGTATAAATGTACTAAATATGGCTCGAAGAGTAAAGATATCCTTAAAACGCATAATAATATTATTTACATGCTTCTTATAGTCAATACTATTATATTATTATCAGAACAGGTGCATAATTCTTTATTTTTACTATGAAAAAGCAATTCTCAAACATTTCGGCAAATTTGATTACGTGTCTAGGATATTAGCTTCTAACAATTGTTTTTAAGGATAGCTTCACAAAAAGTAGTGCCAAAATTTATTTAAAATTCTTATATGAAACAGCGAAAAAAATATTAGATAAATTATTAAGAAATGCAGGTGCAGGTTTTAAAGTAGCGAAAAAAAGGGTACAAAGTTTTATCGAGAAAAAAAATTTAATTTTGGGCAAATGGCCCTAAATATTACTTAGAGTTTGATAGCATCCTTAAAAAGCACATAACAACATTATTTATATGTTTTTTGTATGTAACTATTGTATTATTATCAGTAAAAAGAAATTACAGAATTCTTATTGAACATTTAGCGAAGGAATTCCATTGTGTGTTTCAATAAAATTATAAGCTTGTAAAAAGTTCTGAATAACACTCTTTTTGTCATTACACTGCTTACAAACAAGCAATATATTTTCCAGAAATGCTCAAAGATATAAATGTTCCATGCATTAGAATGCCCCAGCACTATATGTTTCCCCTTCAGTTTTTTAAATTTTTTTATCAGCATTTTTTTTACTGTATTTCTTTTCTTTGGCAGCCTTCTTATACACACAAGACTGTCGTCTGACACTCTGATTGATGCGACGAATATCAATTTTCTCTGCAACTTTCAAATAGGCTGCATCATTTTTTAAGCACGCGGCTGCAACACTTCCCATGTTGTATTGGCTTATGGCATTTGTCGCTGCTATATCTAATCGTCGTTTTGACACAAACACATCTTTCGAGCACAGCTGCCAGATAACACTTTGCAAACTTTCATTTGCATTTTGGGTTTGCCCAGAGGTACAGCGCTTCAACAAATCATCACAAGCTAATCTCTGATAAACAGGCAAGATTTTGGAGACTATTTCATCATTGAGAGGAGCTTTCATTTTGGAATGACTCGGAGCTTTTTGATCAAGAGATCTCGGTTGTAAAAGCACCAAGAACTTTCACCTTGTGGACATTTGAAATGCTTGGGCTTGGTATCTGTCGATGAGCAATGGTAAAGTGAAGCAAAAATGGAGGTTTTCATTGCATCGATATCAGTAGCATTAGAAGTTATCGCTTTTCGATAATAATTTGTGAGCCTTGATATCAATGCATCAGTAAGATGTCCTTTACGCTTGCCTCCCAATGTTTCTCCTCTAACTTTGTGTTCTTTCACTTTATTTCGAAGCGCTGTACCAAGTCTCTTTGCAACGTGGTTTACACACTCGTCTTTTTCAATTTCATAACTTTCATATACATACAATTGCTTCAAATGTGAAAAGGTTTTTGAATCGCCATCAGAAAGCAGAACCGTATAACGCATATTGCATACTTTAATGGATCGCCGCCACAAAATTTCTGCTGCATACATTTCCATCGCGTTCGATGAGCCATCATAATTTTTCTCACATAAACCAGATGTCTTGTGTGCTTCATGCCATATTTGATATTCTGGCGAACTCTCATCAAGTTCCTTTTTTGTTACTTCACATAGGTGACAGTATTTTGAAACAATTTCAAAGTCCAGCACAATGCCAGTCATAATGTCAATGACACAGCCAATGCCATACAAGGAGCTATGGCCACGCTTCTGCCAGGTTCCATCGAACGACACCCCAATGTTAATAACTTCTTCAGGATTTTCCTCGCTTTCACTAATTTTTTTATGTTCCTCCCTCACCTTTTCGCGGCATTTTTGCAAAACATCAGCCTTAAAAGCTACATTTTCCTCCGCCAAATGTGAGACATATGAATCGAATGTCTTTCGGTCCATTGCGTTGAGGCCCATATGTCCCTAAAATTTCTCCAGTGCGGCATGTCCTTTTCCAAAGCTGAGAAAAGCAGAAACAGCTTCTTTATTTACTGCAAATTTTTTACTGTTTTCTTCACGTGGACTGGAGAATACACTACTATACTCTTTTTTGCAGGAGTCGCAGAAAATGTTTAGTTTTGGAGCAAAACCATATTCTGTGTTTGTTTTCTTTACATTCAAACTATGAGATTCACAGGAAGAACATTTGAGTTCTTTTAGCAGAGGGGACCACATTTCATCATAAAATAAAGTTGCGGTAGATGAAGGCACATCAAAAGTGTTTGAGATATCAGAGAAAAGTTTTAATTTTTTCAGTCCTGGAATCATTCAGGTCAGATATCCCAGTATCATCAGCTGAAACTGTAGAAGCAACAGCTGTTTTATTCCATCGTTTTTTTTGCATTTGCTATGGCACTTTTTCGTCTCTTAGTTGAGTGTGGCCTCGGCTTGTGCCATCGTGAATTGATGGAATCCATAGTTTGAGTTTCCAAAATAAATTTTTGAAAACAACAGTAAAAACAAAAGGAAAACGAAAATACGATAAGATAACAGCAAAAAACAATGATGTAACAATAAAAAAACGAAATGTAACAATATAACGAGAAAAAAAATCAACAAAAGGAGTATTTAATGCGAGTTCGAAAATGATAGCAAACTAGGCAAAAAATAAACATAAACAAATGCGAAAATGTTCAAAGAAACACGGTCAAAGTTAACGCAGTGTTGCCAAACTGTTCAAATATAATAATTAAAATATTTTTAATATTAAATTCAAAAATCTGAGGGGAAAATTCAGAAAAATACGAGAGAATCAGAAGGTAAACAAACTTGACAGCTGTGAAAGTGTCAAAACTCTCACTCTCAAGCCCCGCCCACTTTTTCGAAAAAACGTCATAAAATCGTTAAAAATAATCGTATCGAAAAAATTTTTACACCACAAGATAGACAATTATTTTCTTCATACTTTCAATGAAAAAAAAAAATTTCGAAAATTTGATGATTTCAAGGTCCCGTGTCCCCTTAAATAAGCAAGGGTAAATAACTAGTGGGTATTTAACGAATTAATTGAATTTGCATTGTATATTATGGGGAAAAAAATCGCCATTCGTACAAATCGCCATTCGAACTGCCTCCTGGAAAGCATTGTGTACGAATAGCGTGGTTCCACTGTATAATTAATTGCTTAAATGCAATAGTTTTCAAAATTTTGATTAATTTTTTTTTTTTATTTATTTTGAAATCAATTTTGTTTCTTTTTTTCAGACACAATTTTTGGTGATTATTGTACTGCAAGCAATTGCATTTCAGATTGGATGTCTAACATCAGCTACAAGTCTCTATACAGTAATTTTCTTATGTGGGTCATTTTTCATACTTTTTGTGAATTTTTATCTCAAAGAGTACAAAAGTCGATCGCACAAGCATCAACACATTAATAAATACAATTGATGCATTGTCTTCATGCCGAGTTGCTACACATTCATGTTCAAAGGACGTTTTCCGAAAATAAGGGGGGGGGGGGGGCACGTGCATTACACACACTAACCAGATGATGACACGCACATTTTCTGCCGCCTTCCCCACAACTGTCATTTTCCGTTTTCAAATACATTAAAATCTCACATCCGAATGCTTTCTTGTAGCATCAATTTGATATTTCCTAATTTAAAAGAAGTGTGTGATTGGTTAAAATATTTTCATACAGCCCCATAGGGTCATCGAGAGGAAATGTCAAGCGTTTGGAGGGGGAGGGCGGTTGGGCATCGGAGAGCAGATAGCAGAATTTTTTCATGGCTGAAATGCAACTGCAATGGGGTGGGAGGCGACAAAACTGATACAGTTCGACCAGAGTTTTGACACTTGGGCCCCTCTGCGCATGGCAGAAAAGGACGAATCCAGTCAAGTTTTAGGGAAGTTCGTTTTGCAGATGCGTTTATTAGTATGCGAATCGGAATGTGTGCTTTTCTGTTTGGTGAAAGTAACCAGTTTAAAAATTGCCATATAGCATCAGCTCGGAAGAAATTGTTGGTGTTGTTGTTTCTTATGCCACTTGGATATCCAAGCTCCCCTTCCCAGAGCGAGTAGGAATTAAGGCAGTAAGGAGCGCCTTCCGTTTCAAGGTGAGCACCAATAGTGGAAGTACGACTTGGCTCATAATGTACTTGGATGACACCAGATGGCGCCACCACAAATACGCCACCTTCCTTTTTAGATCTATGGGTGAACGGAAGGGAAAATCTCCACCCACCTGTACCCTCGGAACTGCCTCGGGACTTCAGGGTCCACGGATTTTACATGCACGTATCCCCAAGTGTTCACGTGGGTCTTCAACGGCTCTGGTATCGAACCCGAGATCCTCCGATCCTGAGCTCGACATCCTAACTGCTAGGGTACCACGGCCCTGGAAGAAATTGAGAAAGCTAAACGAATAAAATGAGAACTGAATATTGCACATTCCTCATTCGAGTTCCTCCCTAGAACATGAATGGATTCTTCTTAGCCCTCTGCCAGGCAGAGGTCATGGTTTGTCGGTAGATATATGTGTGACTCGCCTTGGCTCTAGGAGGTCCTGCGTTGAATTCATTCCTTGGTTCTGATCCAAACATCCGTTATGTCAAGACGCACTTCTGATAACTCTACAAATAAAAAGGGGCCACCAATCTTGCCGACCTGATTCATGCCACAGTCAAGTGAGGTTACTGGCCGGGGAAATCCATGATCACGCGACTGTATCCACCAAAACACAAGAGATAAGCAGCCGCCGAGACCTGCTTAACTTTCCCAACTGCGGCTGCATCATTACTTCTACATGCGTACGCAAGCTGTCGGACGAAATAAATCACGTGACCAGCCAGATATTCTGACATCTTCTTCTACCTGGCCGAGGCCGAACGGTGCTATGCCACCAGACTCCTCGCCATCTCCCTCTGTTGTCAAAGCTGCCTCTACTAATCGTTTGTGCTGCTTTTGTAAATTATATCACCATGGATTGCTTAAATTTTCCTGTTGACTCTCAAATACTCTAACTTGTTTCACATAAAAAGGCTATTTTTCAGAATTAAATAAATAACAAAAAATATTTTTTTCTATGCTTGTGAATTTTATTTCTATCTGCTTCATGCAGAATTTATTTGTTTATATCTACATGCTATATATCTAAAAGGAATGAGGTGATACCACAAAAATTGTCACTTATATTTTACTTTACTGATGAAGCGAAGTTTTGTAAATGTTTCAGTTGGCATTTTACATACTGGGCAATTCACCGCTAGATGAACTCTATGAGCGAGCATCATTGTCACGTGATATCCGCTTTTTGTTTACTAAGATTTTCAATTGAGTTCTACGTGGAGTTCTCCAGGCAAAATTAGTTATCTTAAAATTAATTAGACTATTTTCACAGCTTTTTTCGGAACATAACCCAGTATTTACATTTAGTTTAATCATTACAAAAGAAATTTATTAATTATTACAATAGTTACGAGGGTGAATCAAATATAAACAAGACTTATTTTTTAAAATATTTATTTTGATTTTAAACGCACAAACAATCATAGTTTATTTTTCTACATAATCTCCTGATTTATAAACACATTTTTAGCAGCGTATAGGTAATTTTTTATTTCCTTCCACGTAAAAAGAGTCAGGTCGTGTTTGTAGCCAAATGCGCACATATGCTTCAACCTCATTATCGCTGTGGAATTTTTGCCCTCCCAAAGCTTCCTTGAGAGGACCAAAGACATGGAAGTCGCAGGGAGACAGGTCTGGACTGTATGGAGGGTGTTCCAGTGTCTCCCAACCCAGTTGCTCCAATTTATGTACGGTCAGGGCTGCTGTATGGGGGCGAGCATTGTCATGGAGGAGAATCACTTTTCTCATCGGAAGGTCTCGTCTTTTGCGGCGATATGCAAGTCTGACCTCAGTCAAAATTTGGCAGTAGTATGCCGCATTAATTGTTCTGCGCTCATGCAAAAATCAAGGTGCAGCAGGCCACGCTGGTCAAAAAAAAAAAGGTAGCCAAAACCTTGCCAGCCGATAATCGTGACTTGGCTTTCACTGGTCCGGTTTCTCCTTTCTTCCTCCACTCCATACTCGCTTGTTTCGACTCAGGGGTGTAGTGATGCACCCACGTTTCATCACAGGTGACAATGTGAGAAAGAAATGGGTCTCCTTCTTCCCGAAATCGTGCAAGAAGCCGCTCACACACTTGAAAACGATTCAGTTTCTGGTCAACTGTGAGAAGGCGAGGAACCCACCTGGCACACACCTTGCGATACCCTAGCTCCTCTGAGAGTATAGAGTAAGTGCTCCCATAACTTATTCCAACCTCAATTGCAATATCCGAAGTTGTTAGACGCCTATCACCTTCAACAAGTTGACGAACACTGTCGATGTTGCCCGCTGTAATGCTGGTGCGGGGTCTGCGGTCATGGCTCTCATTTTCAACACGTTCACGGCCCTCCACGAACTGTTTATGCCAAGCAAACACTCTAGCTCGTGACAGCGTCTCTTTCCCGAACTGTGCAGTCAATCTTCTCAAGATTTCGGCCGGTTTTACACCTTCTGCAGCTAATGGTTTCCTTTGTTTTCATTGCTTTAATCGCTGCCACGTGACCAGTGACGTTGCTTGAATTGCCTCCCTTGTTCGTTGAGAGAGCGCATATAATGGGAAGGTTGCAGGTAAACAGTCAAATCCGGTTTTATTTTGAAGTTTGCAACTGTTTCCTTATGTGATCCGATGTTACATATTTTCCAACAGCCTTGAATAGCAAACCATTTTAACTATGGATTGGTAGAACAGTATTTTAACTACGGATTGGAAACGGTTTATGCAAACCAGTTGTGATTTTTTTCTTTTTTTTTTCTTCAGCTGTGTCTCGTATAATTTTTGAAGACCGTATGTAGGTATGTTTTTCTAATGTTCCACACGAAGTTCTTCAGAACCGTTCTAAATCGCTGCATATGTTTAAAATGTACACAATTCCTCAAGTACAGGAAGAAAGCGAAATCATAAATATACCAGGATCAAAAGATAATAGTCCCTGAGTCTTGATAGATTTCATTAGAGCCTGTTTGGTACAAATATGCCTATGCCCGCAGGCTGAAGGAAAATTTATCTTATTCGAAAATGTAGAAGTTCGTTTACTCTAAATAATTAATACCTTCGGAACCATCCCTGTTGTAGAATAATCATGTTTTGTAAATACACATGAGCACATTTACACTATCTCTCTCAGAAATAGAACTCTCACTGTCTAAGGATTCTTCAATCGTCAAGACAAATTTCGTCATTTACAACTATTCTTTCCCGCGCTATCACGGATCGCAATTTGCTATATCAGGATTCAATTCTATTCTATTCAATAGTTTCGTCAATTTGACGAAAGGTTTACTCGGGTCATTTTTCCCGAAGCCATTTCATCAAATGCGACGAAAGTTTCGGGAGATTTGAGCATGCGTTTCTGAGAGTGTAGTCTAGCAAAAGCATAAAATAAATTTAGTTAAATGACTAATCATTTTTTTCATAATGTATAGAATACATACATATACATTTCAGTTATTTTACATTGTTCTATGTCTTTTTCGATCGTATCCCTAAATGGAAGCAATTCACCGCTAGAGGGACTCATGAGCGATCACCGTTGTCACGTGATATCCGCTCTTTGTTTACTAAGATTTTCAATTGAGTTCTACGTGGAGTTAGGCAAAATTAGTTATCTTAAAATTAATTAGACTATTTTCACAGCTTTTTCTGATTATAACCTGGTTACTTGCATTTAATTTAATCATTATTCAAGAAATATAATAATTATTACAATAATTATAGTGTTTTATTTAGTGTTAATTATAGGTAATGTAGACGATATTTAGACCTAGTTTTTATTAGATTTGTCGAACTCGAAGTAAAGTGATGCTACGGCTTTATTTGTTTGCATTGCTTTAATCGCTGCCACGTGACCAATGACGCGCCGTGTCAAGTGCTTTGTTGATTGGTTCGAAAATCAAATCCTCCATTTAGTTGGTTCTTTTACGATTACAAGAGAGATATTGGGTCTACAGACCTATCTTGTACTTAAATGACAGCCAGTTGAATATGCTACAACTACATTGCTATCACTATTCTTGTAAAAGGAAAGACAATGTCTATTTTTGGCCAAAAACTCAAAACTCAAAATGTTCATATTGGAAAAAATGACTTCTTTTTGAAATGTTCTGTCTCGGAAACTAATAATATTACCGCGCGGTGGTTGAGCTTACATTGTTGCAAATTTAATGTGCTTTAACCTCTTCAGACCCCAGAACTAAGCACAAATAATTTTGACGCAATTTTTTGGTTCTCTGATTTTAAAAATGATACAAGACAAAATAACTAAAAAAAAAATTTTTTTTAGTTTTAATTAATAATTAGTTTAAATAATAATTAATGCTCAATTTCCATGTTTTTTATGTTTAAAACGAAGTAAACTATCTGCTGAAGCATTTCAAAAACAATTGGGTGTTTTAGCTTTCAAATTGCACAAACAGTATTTTAAAATGTACCCAATTGGGTACACTTGGAATGAAGTGGATAAGGTGATAACTGAAAAAGTAACAAAACTTTGCAGTTTTTTATGTGCTACACAGCGAGCACAGGTTTTTCGAAACCGCAAACTTGGATTAACACTTCCCTAACTGACCAAAGCAACACATTAACTAATCAGAACTACATTACCGGTTTGCGATTTTAATGTTTAATTTAACTGGACTAATAGCTCTCAGCTTCATGTATTGAAGAAGTTGAGAATCGTTTTGAGAACTATTAAAAAGACATAACTAAAAATAACGTAAATTACACTAGTAGCTAAAACGTTTTCATGTCATAAATTTTGTTTTGCAATAAGTAAAGTTCAAAACGTATGGAGTTAGCTGATATACAGTAAAGCCTCGATTATCCGGGGAAATGTGGACAAAGGGTACCTCGGATAATCGAAAACTTGGATAAGAGGGACTCTGTCCAAATCTAAAAGGAGACGTGGGTAAACTGATAAAATGAATGAAAGCGACGTCAAAGAGGAGAAGGAAGCACTTACTGTACACGTTATGAAATGAAAAAAAAAATGATGTTTAATGCATACAACTGTGTAATTGTACATACATACAGACGTCGAGTACATGTTACAGTTTAAAAAGTTTTTTCTTGAAGAAGTTCATAAGAGTTTTCTGTTCGGACGGGGCGTCATTGGCCCGCCAATAAAAAATGGCCGCGCTAAAGGACGCTTTTCTTTGCAAGGATTTATGCACCTCGGTTATACCGAAACTCGGTTAGTTGGGGTTCGGATATCCGCGGCTCTAGTGTAAATCGAAGATAATGGAATATTAGAAGTTCTTTGGGGGGGGGGGGGGCGTTTAAATCTCTCTCATTGAAGCAATCGCTTTTATCAATAGACAGCGCATATTATTGACTAACTATTTGAGTTTTGCATACGCGAAAAAGAGAACTGCCTATAGCATTTTAAAACATTGTAATTTATTTATTTTTTTAAACATTCTATTTTGCTAGTCAATTTTTAAAAAAAATTTTAAATTTATCAATTTTATGAAATTTTTTTTTCACTTTTCTTTCTATCTTTCTTTTTTTTCTCTTTCTCTCTCTTTTTTTTAAGTTTCATTCAATGACAACTGTTTATTCATATTAAAAAAAATATTTTTGTAAAATTTATTCATCTATACAACAGATACCTATGTTTTAGTTATTTCGATTGCACCTCTAACAATAAATCACTTTTTGTTTAAACATGATTGAAAAATAAGAGAAAGTAAAAAATGTTTAAACAAAAAAATTTTTAGAAGAAAAATTAAAAATGAAGAAAATTCCCCACCCAAGAGCTCGGGAAAAAAATTGAAAAACTGAATTTTCTTACTTTTGAAACACATGACGGTAATGTTAATCCATATCTTTGGAGAAAAACCCAAAAAAATAAATAAATAAATAAATAATATAATATTTTATACATTCGCAAGTTTAAAATTGTTTTTAGGAAGTTTTACATGAAAGTTTGATACAATAAAGGCAATTCACCGCTAGAGGGAATCATGAGTGATCATTATTGTCACGTGATATCCGCTCTTTGTTTACTAAGATTTTCAACTGTGTTCTACGTGGAGTTCACTAGGCAAAATTAGTAATCCTAAAATTAATTAGACTATTTTCACAGCCTTTTCTTATTACAACCCAGTATTTACGTTTAATTTAATTATCATAAAAGAAATGTATTAATTATTACAGTAGTTATAGTGTTGTATTTAGTGCTAATTTGATGTAATGAAGAACTTTATTTAGGCATAGTTTTCAATTAGATTTGTCGAACTCGAATCAAAGCGATGCTACGGCTTCCTTTGTTTACATTGGTTTCATTGGTTGAATTGCCTCCATTGGGTTTTGAAGTTGTGAGGAAGCTTTTCAAAGCAATAATGCACCCAAAATTCTGGGTTACAGTTTGAAAAAAGAACTAGTGGAGAAAATCACTTGAACTCGCTTAATACGAACTTTATTGGGATATACCCCTGGCAAATTAACACTAATGGTTCCCTACCGAGCTGAGATGATTGCAGGAACAAAATATAGATGGGACTTTCTAGTTTTGCTTGCTGATTTCGGGTTTTTGAGTGCACAGGCTCAACTGAAACCCTTCGTTACCAAAAGTTAACTATTGAATGATTTCAGATTTATAATAAATTTTCATATTATGTTTTATTATTACTGGAGTTCGTAAAACAGTCGAAATTCGGTTCTAATAATTGAATTTAGCACTTAAAACATTATACAATGTATATAATTATAAACGTATATCACAAATTTGGTGATAAAAACGTCAAGTTTGTTTTGATCATCCTTAACATAAATCAAACACATAAATGTAGCCGCTTGTACTTCTGCCGATTTCGTACTAAGTTGAGTGGCCAGTTGAATAAAGCTTAAATGTTTGTTTCCTTACACTATTCTCATTTTTCATTCTCTTGTTTCAAGCTAGCCTTCACTCAAACTCTTATTACAATTGCTTTTAATATTACTGCTTAGTGTCAAGAAACTCCTTTTCACAATGAGTTTTACATTTATTACCTAATAATTTACTCAACCAAGACATTTTGTCATAAATAACAATATAACAATATAATTATAATTGAGGCTTGCCTGTCAAAAGAAAAGAGGAAATTATTAATTAGTAATAAGCTATATCCGATTTTTTTCAAATTTATATCACTAAGACTCGTCAATAGCTACTAAACAAAAATAACAGAAAGGAAGAGAATCTGTTGAAAAACAGAGGGGAAAATGGTTCTTAACTGTTTTTTCTTTGTCTGTTTATATATAGGTTGAATAAAGTAGTATTAAATATTAAAAAAATGGCGTTAATTAGTGATAAAGCGTAGCGAAATAGAGGATATTTGAAAGTATTGTTAAATTTAAAATAAATGTAAAAAGGCAGAAAAAAAGTTTTTTTTTAATGATGTTCTAGTATATTATAATGTTAATTACCCCAACATTTAAAACTAAAAATATCCGAATTTTCTAAAAATGTTTCTGAATTTAAGTATCCAACATTTTTTATTTATATTATTATTTTTTATTTTTTATTTATTTTTATTATTACCACTATTATTTTTTTTAAACAGTTTGCCATTTTTAATTCTGACGCTAAATATATCCTCAAAAGTTCTATCCCCCCTCCCCCCCCCCAAAAAAAAATAAAAATATTTATAATTTTAATTCTGTTCACAGTTTTATTTATTAATCTGCACCTGTTGTTTAAAACTTTCTTGTACCAAATTCTAGTCCCAAAACTTACAAGGTCATAGTCCTAAGGGTTCGAAATTAGCGGTTGTTAGTCGTATTTTGCAACCAAAAATTCCCCGTTTGACGACCGCAATTTCACATTCAGTCGTCACTTTTGATGCCACAGCTTTCATAAAACTTATAGCTTGACAATCACAATTTTTCACCAAGCCATTTTATATTTATTAATTTATTTAAAACTAGTATAACTTTACACAATTATATTTTTATATACATATTTCATCTAATCTGTATTTTGAGTTTTTACGATTCCTGTAAAGACTATCGTAACTTCTTGACTTTCAAATTTGGAATTGTGAATTTTTGCTAACAAATGAAGAAAGAAACACTAGACTGTAAATAACACTTGATAAAATAGTTAAGCCGATTAACTTAATTTTATTAAGTACTGACTAAAGTAGACGTTTATAGTGATTCATAAACTTAAGTAAAATTACCAACTTCTCAAAAGTTACTAATAGAAATTGATTTTTGAACACTTTTCTCGAACTTATCAATCATTTTCTCAGTAAGGTTGTAATGTTTTGCGATATTTCATAACAATTGCGCAACTGCCTTTTGTTTTTAGTTACCAGTTGTTATCTCTGCCCAAGCAATTTCAGTTTATTTTAAAATTGCGCCTAGCAGAATAGTTTTGGCAACTAAAACAAAAACGATAGGTGCCAAGGACGCCTAAGTTTTACATTCTAATTTCGAACCCTGGTCCTATACCATTCTCTATGCGAACTCGAATATACAGAACATTAGTAACTGTTAGGTTAGCGACAGGAATAAATAATATTCTGCTTACATTAACTGCATCATTAGAGATACTACTGGCGCAGTTTTAGCGGCACAACATTAAAAATGCAAAAGGAACGAGTAAAGAAAGACCATGTTTTACTTATATATATATATTTAGAACATCATAAAAAGTGGTAGTCAAGGAAAACAATTAACAAAAAAAAAAAAATAAGTGATTTAAATTGATTTATTACGTGTTACAAATCCTCAGTTTTCTTGCGTTTCTTAAACTTTCGTCTTTTTCTCTTTTTTTTTTTGGTAGAAATGTTTATTTACTTATTTAATACAATTTTTTTTTTATCGAGACCATATATCATTCGCGGTATCAGTGCGCCAGACATTTTAAGTAACTTGTTAAGTAATTTTTCTTTTAGATGGCGCTGAAAACATCAGAAATAAAGAAATAAGTATTTCAACTGTGCCATCTCGGAAGTAAATAACTAGCTGTAGGTGGTTGTTATTTTTAGATAAGTGCCTCACTAGTTATTGTAAACACGAGGTCAAACCCGCTCGGTCAATTTGGAATGTGTCGTAGTAAAAAATCAGCAAGTTTGCACCATGTATGTTCTTTAACCATTTAACTACGGGTAACGTCAATAGACGATTTGGCGAAACTTTTCTGTGGCACGGGTAACGTCACTCAGCGATTTGATGAATTTTTGCTGAAAATGTAGGTTTCAGAATAAAAAGTTGAATAAATGGAAATGTATTCGGTTCCTTACATTATAAGTAATAATTTATTCAATTGAAAATGGCAAAATTAGAGGTGCAGAAGGGGGTATTGACCATCCCCTTTTCGGCGGCACGCTGTAGCGTGCCGCCGATTTGCAAGCAAAAAAAGCTACATCTGAAAGGAATTTTGATTTTGAACAAAAAATTTCCAATTAACATTAGAAAAACCAAATATAACAAAACCAAGCCAATAACAAAATTTGCTGGGGCGAAAGTGTTTTTTTCTCAAAAAATCGCCATAGGTTGAAAATGGGATGTTTACGACTAATGTTGATTGGAACTCTCCAGTTTTGCCTTTTTCATGTAAGAAACTAATGACATATACATAAGAAATAGATGTATCGACATTTATTCAATTTTGGATATTTTTTTTTTTGGCGTTCAGACGAACAGATTTGTGAATATATTCCCGTAGTTAAAGGGTTAAACGAAAATTTGATGCATTCGAAAGCAAAATTTCGAAATTAATATACAGCTTACAAGCAGGGCCTTATTTACCATTAGGTCCGTGAGGCCCGGGCCTAGGGCCCCCACATTTAGGAGGCCCCTAATTTTGGTTATTATTATTTTCTTTTTTTTTTTGCAATTAAAAATTTTTCAGAAAAATATTTAAAAATAGCATCTTTCAAAAACAAACTGTTAGTGTTCTGTTGCTTCACAGAACATTTTTAATATTAAATTATTTCAAAACCACAAGGAATTTTCCCTTTGAGGGCTCCCAAATTATGGGCTGACAATTTGAAATTTGAAAAACAAAATCGATTTTGCACTTTGGGAGCCCCATATTTCATTCACACATTTTGTAATTCAAAAACAAAATCATTTTGCACGTTGGGGGCTCCCAAATGTTAGTCTGACTCTTTGACATTTGAAAAACAAATTAGTTTTGGTGCTTTGGGGGCCCCCAAGTTTTACAAAGACATACTGAATGTTATGCTCATAAAATTTTTGTTGCGGGAGGGGCCCCCAAACATGAGTTGTGCCTATAGTGATTCAAAATGTAAATCAGGCCCTGCTTACAAGTGTGACAAACAAAATTGTACTGGAAATGCTATAAATACAACTCCAACAACATCTGGGAGAATTTATGTGGGGATCTTTGTTGTAAAAGCGCAGCCAGGGCGGGAAGATCTCACTGGGTACCCCATCTAGAATTTGGTCGGGGCGTAACTATGAACTTATTGCGTTCCAAACCTCAACCGGGTAGGGTATTCTCTCAACCTGGGCAGAAATACAGGGTGCGCCATCTAACGTTTGGAATTTGAACTTAAGTTATTTTGACTTTGAAAGGTTATAAGTTGACGGAAATTTAGTTTAGCTTTTGACATTTACGAAATGGGACGGTTTACGCTTGAACAAAGTTGAGAAATATTAAAAACTTACTTCCAAAACCAACTTTACTTAAGTTGTGAGTCTTCTACCAAAGAGTTAAGAAATTTACGATGAAGCTCAAAACTATGGCAAAAACACTAATTCGTCGTGACAAAAATGTCAATTATTTTCTACGAACTGCAAATAATTAGATTTCAGTACGTATTTTTTTTTTTTTCATGTAACTTATACAAATCTCAATACATTAGACAAACAGTCAGATCCCCCTATACTAGATGCCCTCCAATAGCGCTTCAAATACATATGCATTTTGATTGCAGTTTTTTTACCTGTTTCCCGATAGAGGGAGCTCGTGACTTGCACATAATGCTTTAATAAGTAGATTCATATGACAAAGATTACTGAACTGAATGTTTAAATTACATAAACTATTTAATTTTAAACATATCATCGAAGACATTTTAGAAAATATACCTAATATTGAATTTGAGATTAAATCTTGCGGAGAAAGGCGCTTTAACGCAAGAATGTTTTATAATCAGTTGATTTTCAGTAATAAACTGTGTATTTATTTGTGGAGTGCTTCATAAAGTATATGATGTATATTAAAGTATTTTTTATATAATCCATACGAATCAACAAATAAAATATATCACAATTTATAACACAAAGTTTTTTCAGCACTGTAACTATATCAGTTTGCATTAAATTTAATTTTAGTTTTTAGTGGAGTTAAAAAATGACTGAATGGTATAAAATTCACATTGTGTATATCAGGTTGTAACATATGAAACGTCCGATCCTCGGATATGTAAGCCAATAAAAAAAATTCCACTTTTTCGACATTTTTGGGTGCTAACTCCCCTTAAGAAAACGAAAACTATAGAATGCTTCTTTACATTTAAGACGTCATTTTCTGATTTCAGAAACATACATTGAAGATGTACATAGCTTTTTCCCCCCTCAATCATTGCACAAAACAATGACGGGGGTGCCCCCTGGGTGGGGTAAAACCAGATCATGGCGTGGGACAAAATCATGTTAAAATTCAACGGTGAGAAAAATGTTCATTCAAAAGTTGTAAAATAAATAAAAGACATGTTAATCATACAGAACATAAAAATGCAAATTGTCTTTTTCCCCATAATTCGAATGTAAGGATTTAGAGCAGCGTTTCTTTTTTTTTTTTTTTTTTCTACTGCGTATAACCCTTTTAAAGGTCATCTTTTACCAAGGAACCATTGTTTTCTTCAATAGTAAGGTATTAATGCAAAATTCTGGAACTGGATATTTAACAATTTTTTATTTTTTCCGTATAATTGTATATTGTATATTTTTCCGGTGTAGCGGCTAAGAAAAGCTTTAAAATGATGCCTCATTCATGAAAATTGATGAAGCATTAAGGAAGTTATGGCGTACCGACAAAAAAAGGCCTTGAGAAATAATATATATATGATTTATTATTATTTTTTTGACACAGTATATATGTATGTATGTATATACATACAGTGAGCCTCCTCATAACGGACACCCTCAAATGCAGACACCCCCCTTAGAAGGATAGTTTCAAAGCATTGAGCCTTTAAAAAAAATAAACACTTGCTTTTCCTTGAGTATTTTTGTCCTACTGCCGTCATCCATAGAGGGGTTTTACTGCACATGTATCATTTTAGACTTTTTTTGAATACGCGTTTAAAATATGAAAATTTTAATGTAGCTATTTGTGAAATTATATTACAGCTCAACATTGGATTTTATCAAAATCAAAGCAACAACAATTATAGAAGCATTAAAGAAGGAGGCAAATGACCTGAGCGCACGTGTACCCAAATTCGTCATTAAAACATAATGAACAATCGTTTACGTAACATGATGAGAGTAGGTGGATATCTTATTAAAAGATGACGACAAAACAATTTATTTCCTTATGATACTTAATTATAGGCTCTTTGGAAGTTAACAACATTCTAGTACTAGAAACTGATAACAAATGCATTTCTGAGGTAATTAAAAAATATATCTTCGTAAAATGCGTTTATTTAGATTCTAATTCTGGTATTCAACATTTTTCTAGTGTCTCCTAAATGCTTTCCAGCATCTTCTCTGCTTTCTAATGCTAGAGATCGTTTACATGCACTGCTGTTTATTTGTTATTATATTTATTAAATTGTTTTTTTTATTATAATTATTTTAAATGGGCTGCGAAAAATATGGAGGTAATTCCAGCAACGTCATTGGTCACGTGGCATCGATGAAAGCAATGTAAACAAAGGAAGCCGTAGCGTCGCTCTACTTCGAGTTCGATAAATCAAATTAAAAACTAGGCCTAAATAAAGTTCTTCTACATTGCATAAAATTAACACTATAACTATTGTAATAATTAATAAATTTCTTTTATAATGATTAAATTAAATGTAAAACTGGGTTATAATAAAAAAAAGCTGTGAAAATAGTCGAATTAATTTTAAGATAACTAATTTTGCCTAGTGAACTCCACGTAGAACTCAATTGAAAATCTAAGTAAACAAAGAGCGGATATCACGTGACAACGATGATCGCTCATGAGGCCCTCCAGCGGTGAATTGCCTCCGTTGGTTCTTAACCATTGCAGGCGTTTGTGAGTTCCCAGAGATTGGTACCAACTCTTTCAGCGGCACCACAACGAGCGTGGCACAATGGTATCGCACGAGAATTTCGACGTCCAGTTTCTTACCTGGAAGGGTGAGCGAAATGTTGTTCTGTTGCGAAATGGCACTAGGAATTTAATTTAGCCGAAAGTACCCAAGTCAAATGTCTACTCAAGGGATCGTTTACATGGCGCATGATCATACGACATGGGCGCAGACGATTTTCTGCATCTTGAAAATCCACCGACACTGCCAAACTCGATCCTATGACCTGGGGCGTACGAGTCCCGCGATTGGACAGGAAGAAAAATAGTTGAGCTGTTTGAGTCTTCGGCCGATGCTTATAGGAGTGTGTTGAAGTTACCAGCTCACGAAGAAAACAATTAGCATGTTCCAGAGTTGGCGTAATTTTAATCAACGTATTCTTAACCAGTGGATTTAATCTGTCAAAACTGGTCTTACAAAAATACCTTCATTTGAAAATGTCTTTTTTTTTTTAAATTAATTGAAAAAAAAAAAAAAAAGAAAGAAAGAAAGAATACCTCACTTACTCAAATTTGGAGGCACGCTTCATTTCTTTACTTGAATTAGCATTAAAAAACAGCTAAACACACATTGTGTCAAAGAATTATTACGACTAGGTTTATAAAATAAATTACAAACTAGTAATTATATTATTTTAAGTATTTTTATTCAAAATAAGCTCCATCGGTTTCAATACATTTGTTACAACAGTTTAACAACGATTCGAATGCCTGTTCCACCTCATATTGTGGGACTGCCATGCCACCGAAGCTGTTTGTATAGTGTCAATGTCATCAAAGTAAAAAAAAAAAAACTTAACAAATGAGCTGTGGTTTTGGTAGTGGATCAGCTGTTCACGAGCAGTTTCATGAATGCTCGATAACACAGATGCCACTGTAAGTTTAGTTCCAGCTGTAGTCTTAAAAATTTTTTGACGCAGACTTCCGACGCGAGCTTTGGAGGCAGTTCCACAATGTGAGCTGATGGAACATGCATTCGAAAAGTTGTTAAACCGCTGTAAAAAATGTATTGAAGCCGAAAGAGCTTATTTTGAATAAAAATACTTTTAAAAATATAATTACTAGTTTTAGTTCATAAACCTAGTGTTAAAATTTTTTTGACAGCCTGTGTATATACGGAATTATTGCATTGCACAATTTTAGTGTTACCATTTATGAAACAACTTAATAATCATTAGTGAATGATCACATACAGTGAGAATACCCGTTTACCTTCTAAATGAGGTTTTTAACGAAATTTCTCTTTATTTATTTAAGGGAGGATATTAAGCACGTACTACGTAACTTCTTTTTTTTTCAGCAAATGAATTAAGCTACGAATTGACTTCCAATCTGATCTTAGTCCCCCTCGCACAGTTCAAGGGAGACTTGCGTGAATCATTTAATCATTTTAATTGTATCTCCAACAACATTGGTAGAGCATAATACTATATTAGTCACAAGTCATATATCTGACTGGTAGTCAAGGGCAAAATATCTGTATTCATAAATAAAGGTTATTAACTTTATTGTTTTTCAATTTTTTGCATTAAAGGACATATCGATAGCTGTTTTATGCACAGTTGAAGAAAATGAACGTTCGCATTATTTTTTTTTTGCTTGACCATCTTACTGTAATCACCTAACATTCGATCAGTTCAGTGCTTAAGTAATTAACAATTGCTTGCGAAACAGAAAAAAAAGTGGGTTTTTTTCTTTCTTTTAACCTGGATACAAAATAATTTGATATCATCCTTTGTGAATTATTGTTTACCGGGCCAATCACAGAAACCTATCGGACCGCATATGCCCGTTAGGATATAGGTTGACTACCTCCGACCAAGGTAATTAGTAATTTTATGTGCTTAACAAAAATCCGAAGAAGTTATTTAAATTACGCCATCTGTGAACTAAGCAACTTACTAAAGCGGTACTTCTTTGATTAAATTCATTCGATTAATAATTGTAAAAGTATCAAACTGCGTTAATTTATTTCGCGTTACAATGCCAAGTACCGTACTGAATGGTAGATAAATTATGCGTTCAAAAACCAATTTTAAAGTATGAAAGCATTAAGAGTGAGAAACTGTAAAAAAAAAAAAAAAAAATAACAAAACAGTAGCATTTGAGTAACGTAACAACAAAAATTTTAGGATATAAAAAAGTATAATCTCAACAAAAATTGATAATTGAAAGAGAAAATATAAAAAAAAGCAAACGTTTTAATTGATTTCCTTTAGATTAAAATCTTTAAAAAAAATCTTCCAAAACAAGAAAGTTATGGAATAATGTCAAAATTTAGAAATAAATGAAAATATTTATTTTTCATTCTAGATATTTCAGATTGTAAAATTTAATTTGAATTTCAGCCTTTGTCCCTATAAAGTGTTGCTAAGTATTTCTTAAACATACCAAATTAATCCTAAAATGCATAATCCCCAAATTCCCTTTAAAAACTCGTTCATGGTCCGATATAGAATTGAATACAGAACACTTGGAGTTCGAGTCATAGTGCCGATCTTAGTCTAGCAGTATATGTACGTTTAGGAATTGATATGGGACCCCATCCCCAATACGACCTAGTTAAAAATCTGCCGTCATTTCCGTACCTCAGAAATCAACCAGAAGTTAAAGAGACGGGGGGGGGGGGGGGAGGTTTTATAAAACTCTGCCTCTATATGAATTGTAACACATGCTCGCTCCTGCTACAAAGGGGGGAGGGGGTGAAATCTATTGAAAAAAGTGACATCATTCATGAACGGTCCCTAGAATCCAATCTTCAGAAATATTTCCCCTTATATCTCTTCTTTATATATAAGCGGCTTATTCTGTCTGTCTGTCCGGTGTAGAATCCCAGGCCGTTTTACCGATCGGGACCACTTTTGGCCCGGTGAATGTTTACGATCCGAGAAACTCATCGCTGCAAAAATGATAGTTGTGACTCAATTAGTTTTTTTTTTAATTAATTTTTTAAATTTTTCAGTGATTTTTTTACCCGTTTTATTTTATTTTTGCATTATTGCAGTCGTTTCATACCACAAAATGACAGTTGCCGTGTGAACAAAAAAATCAATGCAGTTGCCATTGTTGTAAGAAATGTAACAAATATATTAATAAAAATCAAAACGTTTCTCTAGCATATTGAATGAGGCTTCACTGTGTTTTCAATCTCCGTAAAAAAATAATGTATACGCGAACTTAATTTAATCAATTCTCTTTTTAATATTTTTCTTTATCATCAGCGCTTTTTTAAAACTTTTTTTTATTACAGCCGCAGCGCTCTTTTTTCCCAATTTCGTTAAAACTTTTGTTTTAAAAAGCATAATAAACTTTTCTATGTTATTTCGATGATAAATATATATTTTTCATAAACAATTTGATTATACAGTAAATAAATATATAGTAGTGTGGGGCAGTAGGTAAAGGAGCGTTCTCGCCGCCTGACCTGGGTAATTCAATTTGAATTAGCAGACATCTTTGCACAAATCATTTTAATTGCAATTTATACTATCTAGAACAGCCGTCATTTCGTATGACCGGCGGGCTTACTAATTATGTTATATACCCTTATAACTTTTTCCGTGGGTTTCTCATTAGGAATCATCAGAGTCGTATCCTGTTCAATTATCTTCGAGAAATTTTTGGACAAGTTGGCAAGCATTCAAACACAAACTAATTAATCGAATAAAATGAAATTCCTTTATAAATACACTCAAGTATATACTTTTTACTGGTGGAGAGAGAAATGAATTCAAATGCAGAGATTAGATTTTTAATATAAACAGAATCGAATGATTTGTTGATTTCTTGAGTTTTTTTCTGAAACCTACTGTGCAACGAAAAAAAAGAAAAAGAAAACAACCCTGACACTGACCGAATTTTCTATCCCACCATTCCAGCTGATTCAGTATGTTTTATTATTATTATTATTATCTAACTAAACATTCGGAAGAAAGATGCTCACTCATTGAACATCACTTTCTTGCAGAAAAGAAAAGGCTAACATGATGGCAGTCAACTTTGCGAAAATACCCTTGCTCTGCTTAATGGGAATTTCTTGTTCGCGCAGGCGCCTAGCTAAGTATTTATTCGCTGCATTATAGAAAAACTTATAGGCCTGCTTAAATCAACGCTTCCATCTAAACTCTAAACCAATCCTAGTATAGTACTCGATTATTTATCACGTGGCGATTTTAACCTGCATTAAATTGAACCGTCAGACTGACTATCCGGAATAATAATAAAAATTTAGAAAAAGTAAGTTTTATGCTTTTGATGAAACAAATCTTGAAATTCTTATATTTAGTTGGAATGAGGGTGGCAATTCTGTAGTAGTTAACTTTCTTACAACATAGGTGTCTCCTCCTAGTGAAGAATTTGGTGATTGATTTTTCAAGTTTTTCCTCATGCATTGGGCGGCAGGGGCAGTTTGAATTATAAGCAGTATGCATATATTATTGCACTATTAGCATTTCGAATTATTAGCGGTACTTGCAGTGGAAACTGCAATTATCACATTTTTGGGGAACATATTTGCTATAAGTGTATCTTGGTAAGAGGTAGCATTTCTGACCATAGACATATTAGCATAGACGGAGTCATCTTTGCGAGTGTCTGAAAGGCGAGTACGTCACGTGACGGGGACTACCAATTAGCGTCTCGTGTCTTACCTCGCTTTGCATTACTACTGAAAAATATACAAAAATGACATTTTTGTTCACATGTGCCCCCTCTCCCCTACTAAATAACGTTATTAAAAATTACGAAGTTGATCAACACGAATTCTTATTCCCAGAAATATCACCATTACTCGACCGTGTTTCAAAATGATATTCTTTCGAAATTTGCAACTTATATCATTAATTTACCTTCTCACACTTATAAACTGACCCGAATGCTCTTCGCAATTCTCCATTTCCTTAGTAATTCTCCATTTCCTTAGTAATTCTCCATTTCCTTAGTAATTATCCATTTCCTTAGTAATTCTCCATTTCTTTAGTAATTTCCTCTTCCGTAGTTTTCTCATCGGCGGTCAACAAATCAAGAATTTTGTCATTTGCTCATTTTATTGCCAAACTTACATTTTGCAACTTAACAAACTTATCTCGTAACAAAACTACAGAAAAATTCTCTTTCAAGCACTCAACTTTTACGACATCAACTGTTTTCGTAAACGAAATTCGAAACCCGGTTCGTTTAAGCTGAAAAACTTTCAAAGACTCCATTTTTAACTTTTAAAATTACGCCGAAATAATTCAAATTCTAATAGCCGACATACTTGAAACTATTAACATAAATTATTTAAACTTTTAATACATTATTTAAGAAAATATTTTTTTGCCAAATACATCTGTATGCAATATTGAAAAAAAATTAACTATATAAATATTTGCAAAAACATTAACTATATATCCTGTCGCGAACGCCACTAAAATGTTAGGAAAAAATAGTAAAAAAATAAACACATTAAATATAACTTAAAAACTGCGTAAATACTGCAACCAGAATTCATTTATTGTTCAGTTTTGAATTTTGTACCTCATACTGCTCGTCAAATATTCTGGACCTAGCTCAGAGAAAATCAAGGAATTCAACAAAAATTCCGTAAAATGTGAGAGCTTACAGTATTTTTAGCTAATTTGCAATTCAAGCTAAAAGAAGAATGGTTAAATTAAAATTTTGTACGTCTGTTTCCTATGTGGAAAAAAATTTTTTTTTTTCGCTCCTTAATTTATGTGTTATTTTTGTTACGTCTGCAATTTACCTGTTCACCACTGATATATCGTTTTTGCGAACCGCTGGCTGGGAAACACTGCCCAAACAGAGCCAATTAAATTTTTCACAATGCTTCTATTATTTATCCATGAAGGGAAAACGCAACCCAAGCAACTGCAATTTACGGATGTGACGAGCGATAACCCTCCGCAGTGCAACGAAAGGGCATCTGCTCGGGGGAGACTCCTCGTTGATTATGGCAACCTCAGTGCCAGGTATGTATGGTCTCTCAAAGAAAAATGTCGTTCTGAGTCATATAATACTGATGGTTATAGAACCAACTGGTTGTTACTTCACATAGTTCAGTTTCGACGTTCAAACCCTTTTCATAGGGACAAAAATTTAATTATAATGCCCAGTACCATGTCTAATAATGTCTGAAAAGTTAGGTTTTGCTTATCATTGACCGAATACAACCAATATTCATACGTAAATTGAAGCACATTTGATTCTACATATTTACGACAGTTAATCGCTTCAAGTTTCGGATCAGGGTGCATCTACTTGCCATTAGATGGCGCAGAATACCGCTGAAAATCCTATGGCCCGATCTGTAAACTTTGATGATGTTATTGATACTTTTGCGGAACAGAAAGCTCGGAGAAAAGAGTTTTATTAAAAAATAAATATCTTGCTAAGATTAAATTGTTATTTTATTATAAATATGTCTTACCTATGGCTTACGAAAATTAAGTATTAAATATTCAACTAAAATGCACACACTATTAGTAATACTTTTTGTAACTACCTTGGTGATTTATTAAAATCAAAGTACAACGTGACAATTTTTTCTGGGGCTCCATGCAACAAAATTTCCACAGGTATGGTACAGTTACGCCACTGACAATGACAGCAATTATTTGCAAACGCCTATTGCTTTTGTCAAACGCCTGTGAAATTCTATTCACTCTAGCAACTTACTTCGCCATCTATGTCTTTAAAAAGTAAACAAATTTTTATACGCCTGTATTGCAAATTAATTCCGTCATACCTAAGAATTGCATATTGGGAGCACTAATAGCAACGACGCATTGCATTCACGTATTTCGTAGTCGCAGATAACGATCTCAAAAGATATCTGAGCGAATAACAAAATGATCAAGATGATACGTAAAGAGAAATATAAAAATTCCCTATTTTTATCCATTAAATTTTAACCGGATCAGCGCGAACGCAGTCCCGACACCCAAAATTTACGCCTCCCAATCAACCGGCAACACGTGTTTTAAGGGGGCGGATTACTATTATATAGTTATTTGCGGAACTATCCTCCCCCCCCCCCCTTGATAAAGGCATTTTTGACGCCAAGTGTGCTACATAACAGCACAATTTTCATCGGTAGTTTTCTCAATTACTGGTAGTCTAAATAATTACCTCCTCTTAGCGTTAGCTTTTTATTTATTTTTACAGAAGGAGATATCACTTTTTCACAAATCAACAACAAAAATGGAAAAGAGACATTTGACATTTATTTCTAGCTTTTACTTTTAGTAAACTTAAATGCTGCTTTAAAACTTTTAAAAACTTCGTATGAACTAATTTGGAATTTCCTAGATCTTTCTAATATCAAATTGTATTTAAATGTCCTTAGAAAGGAATAAACGCATTTTTTCTAATGTTTCGCATTTTTTTTAATGTTTAACAAACAGTCTAATGTGGTACGTGCCGATTGACAACTGACGCTTTAATTCTGGGTTTAGTTAGGTAAAGGATCTGTAAGTCAACCCCTTACACACTTACTGACAAAGCACCAAAAAATGTAGATTGTAATAGGTATATAACCCTACAGTTCTTTCTTTCGATGTTTATCTGGCTCCCCAAGAAACTCGACCTTTATTCAAGAATTAGAGCCTGTGAAATCGATGGAGATGGCGATGTCTGATGTGTATTCAGGTAAGCAAACTTATATATAAGGGTTTTAAGATACAGCGCTGGAAAACACTGGTAGTTAAAATATTTTTTCCCGTTGTAGCTTTTTTCTCTTTCATATTTTCAAGCATGTTATCTCAAACATAAATATATCCCTTAATAGAAATCACTTTTAAATAGCACATGACAAGACTAAACGTTTGCTTTCATGGCGGGTAAAATAATTAGGCTAGGAGCATAACTCTGGTTCGTAACAAACTTTGCGAAAATCATTTATAAAATTCGGTTTATTAATGTTTTGAAATCCTGTCAGCGAGGTCGGGTAGCTAGAGAAATGTTGAGCATCTGGGTTCAACGAGTTTCATAAAGCAAAGTTTAAAAGGTAGGGTTCAGCATTAAAAAGAAAGAAAGAAATATATTTATATATTGGGTAGGACATACTGGGATCAGACAATTTTCGTTCTTGTGGTTTTACGAATATGGGTAAAATAGTAAACAACAAAGGTCCTTAACTGATTTGAGGCATTATAAAGGGAAATGAATTGGTCATTACTTGAATAGGATTGAAGAAAAAAAATCAAATATGGTAATACACAGAAGACTGAAATCATCAAAGAGTAGTTTTTTTTTACCCTTCTAAAAAATAAGCGAAAGAAAATTAATCGTAAAAAAATATTTTAGCGTGAGTGATGTAATTAATTAAATGTATTTCTATATGGTAGTATGCTTCTTTAATTTTTTATTTCCCCTAATAAAACTTCGGCTAAAAACTACTTGATATGGAGCTCAGTTCTATGAACACTTGATCACACCTTGTTCAGTCAAGTCTTAGAGGAGAGTCTTCGGTGTTAACACTCTAATAATTCCACCCTATTAGTTAGTGATAAATAATATATTAGTTACTAATGAATTATTTATCACCAACAAATTATTTATCATTAATTTCGACCTCAATTTCCTATCATGTTGTATTTGAGGTGAAGGTTCAATATAAATATTATAAAGTTGCTCCCTCACCTAATAAATTGAACAAAATATTGCATCATTTTCATAAAACAGGCATTGCTGTCTATGTCCAGGCCCTGTGGGGAGGGGGAGGGGAGTGAAGACTTAAAAACAAATTACGTGAGCCAAAACTCTGAAAAGTTAAAGGCTTTCACACCAAAGATCAAATAGCGCAGGACTTTTTTTTTAAGAATTCGAACAATATTTTTTTTGACTATTATATGATAATTATATGTTTTGTTGTAATCCCCAATCTCATTATATAAAAATTAAGTGCACATGTAATCATTATATGGTTATGCTCCTAAATATCATTAAAAGTTCAAAAAGAAAAACATCCCTGGTTAGCAGATTTTTGCATTTTTTCGTTCTTGCTCAGCCCTTACTGTATAACAGACTAAAGTCCAGCGCTGCTGCAGAAGTTCAAATGCAAAAGCAATGCTTAGCAACATTTTTGGAGCCTTACTAAATTGATACTTGTCTATCGATCCCCGAAGCAAACCCAACTGCAGTAACCCTTCGTTATATCGCGCTTGTTCTATGTCTCCCAAAATTTTAAGTTTGAGGTCCCGAAAGTAAAAATACTGCATTTGGAAAAAGCTTACACACTGCATACGAACGAATAAAGTCGAAGCACGTAACTGCGATACAGTTCGTCCATTTTCGATCGTTAATATTAAGCAGAAACAAGTGTTGAAGGAAAAACAACGGTAAATGACTTAGGATTCCTATTTCCCCGAAAAGCAATAGAAATACATTCTGATTTTATATTGTAAGAACTGTGCATGAAAATAGCAATTCGTAAGTTTGTAACGGATCTATTTCTCCAATGTCTCATCTAGCGCCATCTGGTGGCTCTAGGTGGGAAGAAATGGACTCGGTCGTTCTCTAGCTTCTAAAGCCGGATTCACACATACAACCGACGGACGGACGGACAAAATTCGTCCGTGACGGAGAAACGTGAGTTCAATTCACACTACAAAGGTTCTGCGACGGGCCGTGGGTTTCAGCCAATGATTGCAAGGCGTAAGCTCTCTCCATGAGCCAATAATGGGGTGCCTTCGTCATTTGATGGCTCTGTATTTAGACATCGATTTCAGAAGCAGACGACGCATTTAATAAATTCGAATTTTCATTCAGTTTCAGCAGCGATTTCATTTCATAAACGTGTCGGGCAGAGATAAATGTTTGTTTAATTTTGAAAAAGAAAATTCTGATTATTTTTAAAAAACATAAATAATATCATTACTTCAGCGGTCTTATCAATGAGCTTCGTAAATGACAGAAAATACATAAATTGTAAGTTTTGTACACAGCAATAAGCTTACATTTTCGCAGAATTATTAAGCGTTTTACTAAAGGTAACACACATAATATAAATTCCAGGATTAGGATTGGCTAGACTTTAGTAAGGGTCCCGTCGACTACCGTTGGCGACAAACAGTGGTCCCGCTTGGCTCCTTCTTGTTTTCAGGGTTGTTTACAATTATTTTACTATGCCAAAGATAACAGCCAATTGTAGAGGCACTGCTACGTCATCGGGGTCCGTATCCTTGCTAATGATATTGATTTTGTCAGGCGAAAATGATACGCAAATCCTTTTCGTTCTTGATTTAAAATCAATGCTAAGAAGAAATTTAAATTTTCTGTTTAGGAAAAAAAATTACATATCTAACAATTACTTTTTAAAAAAGATCAGATCTAGAAATTACAAGATAAAATTGAATTGTTTTTATTTGCACTAGAATTTAATATTTCTTCAAAATGAGCTGTAAATCACTTTATATAATCAAGGAAGTGTGGCATTATTATAACACTTAAATTGCATGTTAGCTTTCCTATTTTTCTCCTAATAAATTGCAAACATGAGACAAACTGTTAGAAATCCTAAAAAAACGCAGTTTACTAAATTGTGACCCCGCTAACTGTAAAAAGCATTTCTAAAATAAGAATATTGTCCCTTGCGTTTTGAAACCTGTACAGTAACTACAAAGAGTATAACATATAGATGATACTTTTGCCAATGCGTAAAAAATTGTGCTTTTAACACTAAACATTAATAAGAAATGCAAAATGCTTTTATAAAAGTAATATGCTTATGCTAATAGATACAAATCTCAGAAGAAAAACATTGTCTTTTTATTTTTTTCTTTCAAATAACTCAAAAGTTTGCACATTAAAGTCACAAAACAAAATTTTGAAGGAAGAATTTATTGAAGTACTTAATTATAATACTGAAATCAAAGAACATTACAAAATTTTGATCATTCATAAGTACATATATCAATAATTTGAAGACAATAATGAGCAGAAGAAGTACAATTTCAATATTTCAGCCTGTACAAGTCATCTGTCTTTCCATAACATCTGTAAAAAAGAAAAAAAAAGTTAATACTGTGACGTAATCTTTACAAATATAACACATGCAGAAAACATTTTCCACCAAGTTGTTTTCTAGGAATTAAAAAACAGTATTGGAAATATAATTTAAATTCGGTTGCACATGAATTATTAATTTGGCCACAATTTCCAATGAATGAACATGATGATTTGTGAATTTTACAAAAGAAAACTTTGCAAATGTAGTTTTAAGATACAATCACTTTTAGAGTAAGTATTTAAGAACAATTCTAACTAAGTAACTGACTCCATGGCGCAACAGCCCAATAGGGACCATGACCTACCGTGCCCATCCCAACTTTTGAGACCAAGGGCCCTAGGATGCAGAAGCAGATGTTCCGGTCAAGTAATGACCTGACGCAGAATCCCTAGTGTTAGTTCCCAAGTGTGTTTGGTCCTCATTTTATCCACCCCACTAGAGCGATAAAAGGCTGAGTAATCCCTGTCAAACCCCGGACCCGTGGCATGGAAGCACAAAAGGCTTACCTCTCAGCCTCCATTATCATCCCAATGAACAATTTGTTAGTTACAAGTCGATAATAATAAGCCGGTGCTGTGATGTCACCCGGATTGCCCGGCCAAAGATTCTCCCCTAGTTTTGACAATTTATGTTACAAATACACATGTATTATTGAGACCTATATATGGAATGTATGAATTACAATAGTGTCAATTTTTTAGTCTTGCTTTTGCTTTTGGTATAGTTTTTCACTTTCTTGTGCTATGCAATAAATGTGTATTATCAGTCTACAACTATATGAAATAATACAAGTAAATTTTTGTCCATGAAGCATGCAAAACTGAAGATATGTATATGATTCAAACTGACAATATTGATCATGTGATATGCATAAGATTGAAAAATAAGTAACAATGCAAGAACATAATAAATAACACAAGCATTAAACAATTATGATTTAATGTAACTATATTAAAATCTCACTCCTCCTAGTCTAGGGATAAGGTTGGTTTGGATGTAAAGTTAAGGAGGGTCAATACTCATTAAAAAATGTGCAAGCAAAATATAGAACAAAGAATATTATTTTATTTCATCATAATTTTTGCAAAAACTGAGCCAAAAACAATTCTCCCCAACTACAAGTCTAAAAATGTACTTACATGTATAAAAATACTGAGTAGATGTACCAAATGGTCAGTTGTGCATCTTTAATCAAAAAACAGCAACCTACAGCAATGCCCGTGTCCAAAAATGTTATTTCCCACGTAAAAAAAAAAAAAAAATGTTAAGAAAGCATGTTGATGATCGTACATGAAGCACCACACACAGCAAGTAATTTACGAGTATTCTGGTATTTATCAGCAGTAGTGCATAGTGCTGGAAAAAAACTTGGGGAATGCTTATAGATACAAGCATAAGTTATCGACATCAAAAGCTCTGAGGGGATGCTTGAGTTAAAAATTTTAAAAAACAAGGGAGGAGAAAAGGGTGTTTTAAAGTAAATATATGGGGGTACACCGTCCTCTTTCGATCACACCTGTGGTTATAGAGACACTGATCGATACAATTGTTATTAACATGAATTCATTAGTTGAGGTGTTAGTTAATATCTGATACGATAAAACTAAATATTAGATGCCCTTTAATTACATTTGATTTGGCAATGTTTTCAAGTCTGGGTAGCATGGACCCTATAAGTAGGTTTACCCAACAGGTCTAAACCAGAACAAATTAGTGATCAACTTGTTACTATTAAATTTTGATGTCGTTAAAGTTTACATTGATTTTGAAGAAGCAACTCAGGTACTCAGGCTTGCCTGCATGTAACCTCAGCTTGTTTGGTGTAGAAACTATGTTTTAATACCAGTAAAGAAACGCATATAAATTAAAACTTTTTAAACATTAAGTAGCAAACTAAATTTAAATGCAAATTTTCTTTACAGTCTGACATGAAATCACCTCCACAAATAACAATGTTAATAAAAATGATATGTAAACAAAACAAATCTGTTGACAGAGTGATCTTTTAACCTGTAAATTATGAACTGAAAGTAATCTTTCATACAATGGATCTGACTTGTTGATGAAGTTATGTCAATGAATTCAACTGACTGCTAACTAGTTATGTTTATGATATCGGCGATAAGTGCTTTATATTTTTACAAAAGAAATGAATAAATAAATGTCCAGTGCAATAAGCAAAATATTAAATTCGAGCAACAAATAAACATTAATATGCAAATGTAGTACCATAGTAGATAGGTAAAATTTTCTAAAATAAAAATGCAAATAAAGTAGCGCCGAAACATTACATGCACTTATGCATCTTTTCAAACTCTACGCTTTGCTACTTACTATTATTACATTGTTTTTCTCATATCGTGATTAATTAATTAAATTGAAAATAGAAGATGCCAAGAAACAAATTTTAAACGCAGTAATGCGTATTACAACATAAAATAGCACATTACTCTTAATGCTTTAAAATAAGTGCTGCACAGAAATAGTAATAATTATAAATCACTCACTTGGGCTGCGTTTCCAAATAAACACGACAGACAAAACATGGCCGAAGCTCTCTCTTCTTGCTTCATAATGATTGGCCAAGCAATTCGTCTGTGACGGACAATATCAAATGGATTTGATATTGCCCGTCGACGGACATTCCTGTTCGGTAACCATGACAACGAGGTGAAGCCACGTTTTTTCCGTCGGATTTCGTCCGTCCGTGGCGCTGTGTGAATCCAGCTTAACGAGTTAAGACGCACTTATAGTCAGTGTAATTAGAATCGGCGTGTCAAGGTCACACAACTCAACCTTTTTCCATTCTGGTCGCCATGGTTTCCGTGCTAGAAGCTTTTTCCCCACGTTAGTTCGGCGAACATGATAACTAAATTTGTTGTTTTAGTTATAATATTAATAGACGGATTCAAATCAGATTTATTTCTCAATGGCAAAAATAGATTGCGTCAGATAAAGTATTCTAATATTTTGAACCAATCTAAATCTTATTCTAATACTTTGATGTGTTTCAGAAAGCTATTGTATACCTAATTTATCGTATTTTTTATTTTGTAAATGTTAAAATCTTATCTAAACATTCCAGATTTAATTTATGAGAAATTTAATTGAATTTACTTCGTATCAAAAACAAATAAATGGAGAATAAATTCTTTCTTATTACATCTTCTCAATTAATCTAATATTTTGAATCGGAGGTATAGTAATGCAATTGCCTTAACTGCAGTGCGAAAAAAAAATCTGGCTCTGTTATCTTTCTTGCCGTGTTGCCATGGGGACAAAGCAGGAAACGCGACCTTGATGCGCCTATTCTAATTACACAGACTATAGGTCTTGCGTAAATATAGTTTGTCAAGTAATTTGGTTTCCTCTGTAACTGTTCTGTGCGCTGCTTAAAGTAAATATGTTTTGGATAATAAATAATTAGAGCTAGTCGCGGCGTGGTTCTGTTGAGTAACGGTTACAAGTTCAGTTTTATTTGCTATTTTCATTAAGAATGTTGTCATTACGTAAGATTAAATTATTTTTTTTACGTTGACACTCAATTTACTTGTACTTTTTGAGTTATTTCTGACAGTATTGGTTACATCGCGTTTTTTTGCTGTCCCCTGACATGCGCGATATAACGAGGGCTACAGCATATTTGAAACCGTACGAAACATCCACTACAGCTATTCAAAAACGCCTAGTAAAGTAAGTGAAACATAAGCAATTTTATAAAAGTTTAAGAAATAACCGTAAAGGGATTATGTGCTTTTTAAATATGATTAAGATTTATTAAATGTAATTTGATGGAATGCTTAAGCTGCATAGGATCGTGAGTCTACTAATAGCTGTTAGTTCTTGTGAGGAATATAGAGAGTACTAGATACCGCCGTTTTCCACCTTCACAATCCATTTGACGATATCCTCCTTACGCAGGGTTCCAAAATTTATAAGGCTCATTTATGTTCCTCTCCACGGTAATCTTTAGTAAAGGGCGAAAGATCAGCACGTATTTTTTGAAAAGAAACCCGAGTATTAACGAGGAAATATCGATTTTCTTTATCTATGTTGCTCGGTCTTCCTGGATAGTGGTGGTTATACCTAAAGCAGCAAAATACAAGGTAATCATCACATTTCTAAACATAAATTTGAGCACCAGTCCTCACCTCTAAGGAAAATTATACATACTCTACCATAAGCATAAAAAATAAATAGGATTACATAAGGAAATATACATTACTTCTCAATTAATTTGGTTGTTTGAAATTGCACAGTACACTTGCGATTAATAATAAATGATATAATCAAGACATCCCTATAATGAGGCAATACACATAGTGAAGGATAAATAGTCCGCGTGAAATTGGAAACTATCGATAGGTTCCGCTGCTTTTCCTTTCTGTATTAGTGTACAATTAATAGTGTTAGTTTAATGAAAATTTTCATCAATCAAATTTTACTGTTTCGACTTCTAAAAAAAAAAAAAGAGAGAGAGAGAGAGAGAGAGAAAATACATGAAAAAGAGGCTGGAAATCTTTTTCCATGCAATAACTTATTCAGAATGAGATGGATCACAAACATTTGAAAACTGATCAAGCAGTGATTTTAAAAAACTGTATTTTCCCTCATGCTTCGCTAGATCAGTTAGGGCTTGTTAGTAACCGTACAAATATATTTTGCTGATACTTCATTTCTATTTTACTGTTTACACAAACGTCTAAATCGTATGTTCCCTGAATGTTCCATAACCGTTGGGATCCGGCAAAAAAGAATCTTTCACAATAAATAATCTGCTTGACTGAGGGCTGGAAACAAATTTAAATTAACGATGATACTGTATCTGACACCTTAAAGAATTAGACGCCGCAAGTAGATAGAGTGAGTAAAACAAGTGAGAGAAATTAAAAGAACCATTATTTGTATAAAAAGCTAACAGAAAGAACAGTTAGAGATCCGGCAGCTCATTTTATCTGTAGTAGATTGTTTGAAACTGTAAGCTAATTTTAAGCATTTATGGTATCCATGCTCGGGAGTAGCGAAGGGGTTACGAGTCCACCTACCATTTTCGCGGATCCCAATCACGATAGCAATGCATGGTAAGAAAATAATATCGCTGGTATCGTTGCCGTTAAAGGACGAATTTGTCACTTTTCAGTGCAAGTTACTATTATGTAAAGAATAGTTCCGATTTTTCCACAAATCCGTTTTGTGGCCTATTCTGTTCTTTCAGAATTTCTTTGTACTTCTTTTACTGATAAATGTAGATGATCTGGGGGAGTCTAAGTAATCCATTTAACATCATAAAATTTAATTCATTAGAAATGTATTTTACATATTGAATACACAAAATGGTCGTAATTAAAATTCCACAACAGTAATGCTGAGTTAGAAATTAGGGGCCTCACTGGATGAGCGGTCTGAATCAAATCAATTACCGAAATTTTAGATCTTTTGGCTAAAAATACACATTACAAAATTTCACAATTATGATACAATACACAAGATTTAATACTCATGTAAAATTAAAAACTTTTGGTGTGGCTTAACCCTTATTCGTATAAAGTAGCATATATGCTACTTTATGAGAATACGGGTTAATTGTTCAGTTCAGTCTCCCTTCGTTAAGCAACAATTTCATTAAAATCACTGTTATCCAAATAAATAAATAAATAACGGAAAAAAAAGAAAGAAAGGAAAGAGTTTAATTTTATTTTCATTTTCACTCGTTTATTTTCATCGAATGATATAAACTCAATGTCATTCGATGTTGCAGATACCATTAATCACAAATAAATGTTGCCTATCCTCTAATGATTTGGACTTAAAAAAAATTGATGGTGACCAGTGGCGAGTAAACCCAAAAACGTTAGTCGCCACTTTGACGCTGTTGGTCGCCACTTAGAACCATGTTTCAAAATAATCCCCCCTCCCCGACAAGGGCCGCATTTTTAATACAAATATGTACATACATATACCTTAAACTAGACTTTGTCACAAAATTACACAGGAGTCGTATTTAAAAAATATAATAACCTTTGCATAATACAAACAATAATAAACAAATATACAATTTAATAATACAAACCTCTTCTAAAAAAATTAATTTTTCATCTCTATTGTTTACTATAGCTTGAAAGTTGTCCTTCTAATATTAAAAAATAATAATAAACTTCAAGAAGTATTTCAAATTTTTAACCTTTTCCTGGTTTAGTTAAAATTTCTTCGGCTTTTGATAACCATTAATAATGGCTGAGTGATAATAAAAAAACTGCATGTCGATGGTTTTGGCGACCGACATAACATTTTGTGGTCGCCCAATAAAAATTTTTAGTCATCAATGGCAAGTGGCGACCGCTAGTCCTCGACCTTTACCATCCTCTTACCCTGCACTATGTGCAACGGATACTTGAAAATTCTTCAGAATCCCCACTACCGCTTCCTCTGCCCAAACTTCATTTGAATAAGCCTTATTACACTACTTCGTAATATTGCATGAGTGGGAAGCATGAGAAAGGCAAATCTAAAGGATTCAATTTTATAGTAAAGAAAAACATAAAGTAACTACAAAAGAAGCAATTCTAAACTGCTAATATTAATACCAGAAATCTATTTTTCTTTTCTGGAAAAAGTTATTGAAAGTTTTTAAAACCGTACAAAACATTTTGCTTGTCTAAAGGAAGAAAAAAAGCAGATATTAATCGTCAAAAAAATCTTAATATTATTACCAACATGTAAAAAATTTCGGAAAACGTTTTTTTTTTTTCTTTTAGAGGTAGGCACCTTATAACTCTTTCTGTGGGTTTCTCATTAGGAATCATAAGAGATACGTTTCCAGTTCTATTTGGGACCGTTCATAAATGATGCCACGCTTTTTTTCAGCTGGAACTAAGCTTACAGAGGCGCTTTCTGTGTTATCGAACACTCGTGAAACTCCCTAACTGTCAGCTGATCCACTGCCAAAACCACAGTTCATTTGCATACTTTTTTAAAAAACTTTGATGACATTGACACTGTACAAAAAGCCTTAATGGCAATGGAGGCAGTCCCACAATGTGAGCTGGTTCAGGCATTAGAATCGTTGTTAAGCAGCTGTAACCAATGTGTTGAAGCAGAAGGTGCTTATATTGAATAAAAATACTTAAAAATATGTAATTACTAATTTTTATTTTATTTCCTAAGCCTAGTCTTAAACATTCTTTGACACACTGTGTCTTCACTAATGAAACCGGACAATTTTTATTGTCACATGAGCGAAGTTATTCTTTAAAATGTAATTCGTACAGCAAATGTATTTCACTATTAACAACAGTTGCGCTGCATATTAAACATTCAAGCTCCGGTTTCTAACTTCATAAGTAGACACAAGCAACTCAAATTCTGTATTATCATACAATTTATAAAAGAGAAAAAAAAAACTTTTAGAAAATAGTCATTGTAATTAATGCTTTCCGAAACAAAGACTTCATACAGAGGTTACGGTTATGAGGAAAATCATTGTGGAGCGACATTAGCAATAGGAAACGCCTCCGAAATCTATAAGAACGTCAGACGATCGTTACGAATTCTTTTTTATTTCGTGATAGGTAATCTATGTTTCATCTAGATCGTGGAATACCGAAAAGCGTTCTGATTTTCACTTCATCTCATATTTTATACATTCACCTTGATTTTCATACTTGCATCTTTAGGAAATATTAAAATATCATGCGGTCTGCATTGTTTTAGGAGCTTCTCTATTTAAGGTAAGTTGTAATTTGTTTGTTAAGGTGTAAGTACGCAAAAAACCTCTTCCTTTTCATCATTATTATTATTATTGCCATTTTCTTTACTTCCATTACTATTGTTTGGAATGTGGAATATTTTATCAGTTTGAAACGAGTGGTTCCTTCTCTCCTTTCGGGGGTTTTAATATTAAACGCAATTTTGTTTAAAGGTAATAAATATGGCAAAAAAGCAAATGCGCTTTTGACTTTTTTTTTGAAAACTTCCTAATACCCGCATTCCGTTACAACGTTTATAAAGTACCGATATCGCAAACACGTTGTCACTGGCGTTGATGAGGGCTTCTTTCTGCATACTCCGCATGGAACTCATGTGGACATCAAGAGAAACATGTTTTCATAAGTACAATTTTTATATTTATTGTAATACTCATTTTCATTAAAAATTATATATATACAAGCAAACACTCGTAAATATGACTGGTAGATGAACAAAAAATGTGTCGAAAGACCAAAATTGATTTTGTGTATATTATATATCTTCTGCTGTGTATTGTTTCGGATGTTTCCTTTTTTCTCTTTTTCAAAATCCGAATTGGTGATTTAAAAACCCTATCAGTCATTTGACATCGAGAAATATGTCATTTGGCTATAATGGCTCAAAGTCTTGAATCAATAGGTAATATAAAATTAGTTCATAGATAGCAGCAGCAGCATAAAGCGTACCTAGGTTTGATTTTCTGTGGCGCCATCTGTATAGTTAATCTAAAGTAGGGGTTCTCAACCTTTTTAGACTTGTGGCCCCCTTTATGAGTACCGAATTTTGTCGTGACGCCCCTCATGAAAACTTTTATGTTTCATTATGAAATTGCTTCTTCCAGTTTTGATAGCTGGTAAATTTGCCGTATATAAGAAATTCCAATCAACTGTTGATCTGATAGTTACCACAGCCCCCTCCACAATCCCATGCTGACAGCATAAAGAGATTTTTAAGCACCTTTTTTCCTCGGAGCACAGTTGGTTTATAACCTATCGCTTGATAGACTGATTGCGCAGCTGAGATGTGTGCTTCTTGCACAGCAATTACAGTGAATAAAATGGCAGCTAAGAAGAAAAGAAAAAATATACTACAAGGGGAGGAAAAGTTACGAGCAATTGATAAAGTTAATAATGATGCAACAAAAGCGAGTATTATTTCGTGACTATGCTTCTGCGGCATAGTTTCTCTATACCGCGGTTATGTTATAACGCGGGTGATAAACATGTCCCCCGAAACCCGCATTTTAACGGGGTTTTAACACCTTTATGAGCGGGGGGGGGGGGGCAGGTACTAGTATCCGTTTCGTGCATTGCCCTTTAAAGCGGAGCTGGTATTTGTACCCGTTAAAAATCACTACATTTAAGTCACACAAGGGAAAAAATAATGTTTCATATAATGTATGAATAGGTGTATTTTTTTTAGAACATCTTTTAACTTAGTCAACTTAGTCCGCTACGCAACATAGTTGCGCGTGCTACGTCGCCCGTTCATAATATGTTAATGTATTATTAATTGATTAAATTTTAAAAATCGAAATGGACCCGCCGGATAACCGGATTAAGTTCTGGATAGTTAAAAATCAGTCAGATGCTGGATATCCGGCATCCTATCGGAGATCTAGATCCGGAAGACGACTCCCCACCCCCGTCGGTGCGCCCCTGCAGCCTCACATTTGCACTTTTTAAAGTTCTGAGCATTGCAATATTAAAGTGTTGTATGCCAGTAGGGTGTCGAGGTTATTATCCTTTTTTAAATTTTATATGGGGATATGTGCAAAAAGTTGCGCAAAGACTAAACTAATTCGGCTTTGTGCTCCTAAACAAAATTTAAGATATTAAATTGTTTGAATGAAAACAAAACTGTCGAAATATAATACAAAAGGGAATTTTTACGGTTTTCTTCATTTAGTTTTGTTCGTGTGCCAGGTACATGTCATATTTTTTCTTGCATGACAATACGTCATTCAGAAGTCATTAAATTACATTAAAGTAAGAGGCATGTTCTGCAATATCGTCTGCAAAGGTAAATATCTTTGCATTTCTAAAATCTTGATCTTCCTTTGGGAAGATGAAAATATTTATATTTAATAACTATAAATATGTAATTATTATTATTTCGGTCTCAAATAACTTTGCAATCAAGATTTGTAAAATTTTTGCAAGTAATATGTCACACGGGTACTTTTGCATATGTCTCCTAAAAAATAAAAAAAAAGTACATACTTTTCATTCTATCTTAATATGCAATTCACGTTGACACACATTATATAATTTTCTGCTCAACTTTCCTCTCAAAGGCAAGATTACGATGAACAATGTAAGCACTCTCAGAAAAGCATGATCAAATCTCACGAAACTTTCGTCGTATTTGACGAAATGGCTTCGCGAAAAATGCCTCGAGTAAACCTTTCCTGAAATTTGTGTAGTAACTTTTTTAAGTAACGTGATCGTGCGAGGAAAGAATCGTCGAAAATGACGAAATTTTCTTGACGAGCTCTGTTTCTGAGAGTGAAGTCGCTTGGTTTCTGTTTTGTTATTAATTTGCAAATTCAGTAAAATAATTTATCATAATGTGTACAGATTATATTGTTAGCGCGCTAATTAGGAGATTCACTTACATCTACACTGTAAAAAATTTGCGTTTAGTTGCCCCCATTTTTGGTGTTACTGAACACGATTTTTGGTGTTCCGTTGGTGTAAAAGTGAAAATTATTCATTTTACTTCTACACTGTAAACAATTTGCGTTTAGTTGCCACCATTTTTGGTGTTACTGAACACGATTTTTGGTGTTCCGTTGGCGTAAGGGTGAAAATTATTCATTTTACTTCTACACTGTAAACAATTTGCGTTTAGTTGCCACCAATTTTGGTGTTACTGAACACGATTTTTGGTGTTCCGTTGGTGTAAAGGTGAAAATTATTCATTTTACTTCTACACTGTAAACAATTTGCGTTTAGTTGCCACCATTTTTGGTGTTACTGAACACGATTGTTGGTGTTGCGTTGGCGTAAAGCTGAAAATTATTCATTTTACTTCTACACTAAACAATTTGCGTTTAGTTGCCACCAATTTGGTGTTACTGAACACGATTTTTGGTGTTCCGTTGGTGTAAAGATGAAAATTATTCATTTTACTTCTACACTGTAAACAATTTGCGTTTAGTTGCACCATTTTTGGTGTTCCGTTGGTGTAAAGGTGAAAATTATTCATTTTACTTCTACACTGTAAACAATTTGCGTTTAGTTGCCACCATTTTTGGTGTTACTGAACACGATTGTTGGTGTTGCGTTGGCGTAAAGCTGAAAATTATTCATTTTACTTCTACACTAAACAATTTGCGTTTAGTTGCCACCAATTTTGGTGTTACTGAACACGATTTTTGGTGTTCCGTTGGTGTAAGCTGAAAATTATTCATTTTACTTCTACACTAAACAATTTGCGTTTAGTTGCCACCATTTTCGGTGTTACTGAACACGATTTTTGGTGTTCAGTTGTTGTAAAGGTGAAAATTATTCATTTTTTGATATACTTTTACATTTTTTATGCGTCTGTCTAAAAATATAGAAAATATACCGCTTCATAGCATATGAAATATGTTAACTCCATGACGTATCGAAATTTCAATGCGATTGCTCACTTCTATGAAAATAGGACAAATGAGCAACCGTAATGAATTTTTCATGCGTAGATGAGATAACAAACATCATATGCTTAAAAAAAAACATTCTGCTGTCTGTGTTTTCTTAGACACTTAAAAGAATTTAAAATACATTAATAAATGCATAATTTTAAAATTTACACCAACTGAACACCAAAATGTTGTTCAGTAACACTAAAAATTTTTACAGTATACACGCATGATAATTTTAAAATATTTTATTGTTTCATCACACAGCTCTTAATAACAAAAAATATCGAAAGCAATTTTATCGCGGGGCCAGACTTTAGGAAATCGATTTCAGTTGAAGAGTCGATTCTGCTGAGAGGGACGAAAAGCAAGTTAGGGAAGAGGAGATACTTGTAAGATTGGGATGACATTTTTACCACATTGCAACATTCAGAGATGTGCTCCGAAACTTTTTTATTGTAGCAAGATTATCAATGAAAGCTCACAGAAGACGCGGTGAAAGAAATTTTAATTAAATTTCAAGATTGCGGGCAGATAAAAACAAAGGCAACTTGAGAAGACTTGAATATTGCACGCTCAGAAATAGTAGTTTAAGAAAAGAGAGCCAAAAAGTGAATGAAATTTTTAATTGCTTTGTTTGTTGTAAAGTATCAAGCAAATAATTTTTAATTTAAGAAACTTGTTTGTTCATTTTTATTTTACGCGTTTATCTTCCTTTTTTCGGCAGTGGATAAGCATGTAATAACAAAATGCGATAAATTACTTTAGGAATAAATAACTGTGAGGAAACTATATTTTCTTTTTCACATTAAAAAAAAAAAAAAAGAAGGAAATAAATTTTCTAGCTAAGTGGGGAAAAATCTATAGTCATATTTTAAAACAATTAGGAGCAAATGCAAGCGTTAAAGTATTTTTACAAAGTCAAATTCATTTTTTTAAAGATCTTTGGGAAAGTGTTTTGCATACGTTTGATGTAATGATAAATAGATGCTGCGTAAATCCATGGTGATCTATCGATCTTTAAATATATTTATTCTATCAATATTTTTACAACCACCCTTAAAGTTTATAGCTCATTCATGCATTTTAGAAATAATAAAAATTTTAAGAAGAGATTATTATAGTCATTGTTCTTATTAATATATAGTTACATCAAGGATTACTTTACAATTCAAGGTAAGAAAATTTTGCAAAAATTTTTTGAAAAGCATCAAGATTTCAGGTGATTCTCTATAAATGTTATGCGTGAAATGAATATAAAAAATTAGATTTTTTAATTTTTCTGTCACATTGCATTAAGATGTGCTTTATTGTTATAGGTCCCACACACATAAATTTTTAGTATGACTGCCGTTGAAGATAAAGGCTACTTTTATTCTGGAGGTAACATCCTTATGTTATTTTATATGTGTATTGACACTAATTTATTCATATTGTTCAATACACGTCCAATGATCAAACTTTTTCAGATCCTCTAATTCGAGAATGGTTTCTGGTGAAAACAAATTACTGGCCTTTCATACTATGTGCTTCCTATGTGTTTTTCGTCAAGAGGCTTGGTCCTCATTTAATGAAAAACAGGAAACCCTTCGACTTGCGTCGCCTTATGGTAGTTTACAACTTTATTGTTGTGGCTGTTTACTCAACGTGCCTATATAAGGTAAATTATCTCTTTTTTTTTTTTTTTTTTGCTTTCGGTTGATTCAGTTAAATGTTTACTCAACGTGACTATATAAGTGATTTTTAAGTTTTTTTTTTTTTGCTTTTGGTTAATGATGTAAAATGTTTACTCAACGTGACTATATAAGTGATTTTTAAGTTTTTTTTTTTTTGCTTTTGGTTAATGATGTAAAATGTTTATTCAACGTGCCTGCATTAGTGAATTTTAGGTGCTTATGCTTTCGGTTAATTCGGCTAGTTGTTTAATCAACGTGCCTATATAAGTGAATTTCAGGTTCTTTGCTTCGTTAATTCCATACGTCTTTTCTTGGGTTTGTCACACCTTTTGTTCTGTTTCTGGTACTAAATATTAAAATAACTAAATAACTTATGATGTGCTTACAAATCTGCATGCCTACTTTTAAAACAGTGGATAAATTTTTCTTTATTCTCCTCAGTCCCAGCGTCACCTGTAAGAGATTCTAAGCAACACTTTTATCATGTCTGCCACACTTTTTTTTTTTTTCACACGTCTTTGCAAAGCAGCTATAAGCGGGCCAGAACTACCTAAAAGCAGCTAGAACCGGCTCAAAGAACTTTCGAGTGCCATATTTCTTACTTCTCTTTACCCAGTTAAATCGTAAAATTCAATAATTTTATATATTTTAACTGACTTGTCTTGTTATTTCGTGAAATGCCTAGTTATGTTGTTGTTACTAATCCCCTGGCATAGGAAAGCCTACTTACTACCAGGCAGGGTTGCCAGATGTAGTATTTTGAAGACTACGGTAGTATTTTTTCACCAAAAGTTAAAGACGTAGTATTTTTTGTTGTATTTCGTTTTAAAGTGGTATATTTGTGGTTTTCTTACCTTTGAGATAAAAAAAAAGACCCAAAAATAAAGAAAAGGGGCACACCTCACCGTTTGGCGATCGTTTAGAATTGCCAACGGTTCCTTGATGATGTGACAGTTGGCAACTTTATCGCTCAGTATTGGCGTGTGGCACAGAACTATACATTTACCAAAAAAAAATAAGGTAAAAGAGATGCAAAAAAAAAGGTGAGATGAATACATTTTTCTTTTTTAAATAAGAAGAGATTATATTTATTCTCATCCACATGTTACACTGAATAAAGTGTACGTACAGAATTGAATGTATATTTAACATTTTGCTGTCTGGTACAAATTGTACACAATTGCCTTCTGTGAGAAGCAAAATAATAACTTTTCGCTTCGCTGCTTCCAAAATCAATAATAATAAATACACTTATATAAAATATTTTTTTTATTTTTAGATATATAATTATAAATTTTTTTTCGGAAAATAGTCAGTTGCAGATGTTTTAAAGGCGAAACTAACAATAATTATTGAAATAACTTGCCTAGAAAGTACATGCAAATGCAATTATAACTCATTCCAATAGATGGCGCTAAAGAAAATGTAGTATTTTGTAGTATTTTTTCAGATGAAGTTGTAGTATTTTTCTGTTTCAAAATCTGGCAACCCTGCTACCAGGTCAAGAAGATCAACAATCCACTGGCTTAGGGTGATATGCAGCTTCATTTTAGAGCAAGGAACCACGAGGGCTGAAGACCGACTTGACCTCAAATTTTGTGGTCTCTTAATTTTGAGCTAGATCCCAGATGAGAGACCGTCACCTGGGATTGGCACCCCCAGAGGTGCTTAATGCAAACCACGGCCATACTGACTGAACCTTTTCGGTTATCTCAGACTACCTCCCAGTATGAGGGGGTGCGACCGTGGCGCTGTCCTCCTTCGAACCTCCCACAAACTCTCTGACAAACTGACAACCAGCACCTTTGGAGACACGACCTATTTAACGTGCACCAGCTCCCTTTAGCGTTCACGACCCACAAAAGCCAGCCGCGAGAGCTTGTCACCCTCCCAAACGCTGACCTAAGTCGATGTTGCTTCACTTTCGGGGTTCTGCGGAAACGAGCTTCTACCGACTGGTCCACTGCGGGACAATGCCTAGTTGTTCTATGAAACAAAGGGTTTCCCATATACACGTCGGTCTGTCTGTATGGAGGTTACACCTAAGACTAGTTTTATCCTTCGTCTGAGGGGAAGAACTGACTAATTTTTCATTAAAGAAGAAATAAAATAATGCATTGCACGAGTCGTCATGCCACTTAATCGTACATGAATCGTACCCATTAGTACTTTAACCCCTTAAAGATGGGTTAATTTTTAAGAAAACGGTCATAAAAGTGCCTATTTTATTTATCATTGAAAATTATATAAAAATATGTGTATGAACAACATATATATTCACTTTCAATTTTTGTATTTGTTTTTAATTTGAAATTTTAAACACTCCAGCCCGGAAATATCACGGGAGCGAGAAATAGAGAGCAAACCCTCACCCCGTCATTTTCACGGGAGCGAGAGGGAAGGGGTTAAAACAGCCAAATTGGTTCGATAATTTAAAAGTACCTTAAGTCAAAGATTTGGACATATGTGCTCCCATATTTGATTACCAACTTTAAATTTCATTAAAGTATTAGAGCATAATTACATGTTTAATTTTTTTGCAGCTTGCTTACATATATTTCACTACAGAGGCTTCAAAAACGCTTTGCAATCCAACGAAGATATTAAAGAATCATTATACATCTACGGTAATTATGTTTTCCGCTCTTATTATTATTATTATTATTATTATTATTATAGTTTTAAAAACATGTTTTATTGCAAGTTATTAACTAGAAACTGTATAATCCTTTTCAACTAAAAGTTTTAAGTAAACAGAATAACACATGCTTCCTAGATTATTTTTTCAACTTGGGGAAAATAGTGTAGCTCGGGAAATACAGTAAGAGGGCATTCATAAATGATGTCACGCTTCGAGGGGGAGAGGGGTTCAAGAAAGTGGGACAGCTTTGTGACAAGGGGAGGGGAACAAAATGTGTTGTGACATCGTGCATTTTGATTTCTATAAAAACACTTAAAATCAGTAAATTGAACTTATTTTATGCTAATGTAATAAAGCGTCACATGCGACAAAGGGAGTAGGGGGTATGTTGAAGTGTTACACTTAGTAAAAGGGGGAGGGGTCATATATATTGAAAAAAAGTGTGGCATCATTTATGAACGGTCCCTAAAACCTGTGTAAGTTGACCACTTGCGGTGCAGAACTTTCGCGGCCAACTTAGACAGATGGTCAACTTAGAGAGCGTGAGGATATATTCTTTATTTTGTCATTCTCACCCCCACCGTGCATTCATTCCTTTTTAAATTAATTGAAACTTTTTAGCTTAGCTTGATGCATTAGCATTACTTTAAAATAGTAATTAGCTAGTTTATTTCACAATTATCTAAAATATAATTAGAGAAATTTAACCTGAACGGCTTAGAATGTATCATACAACTTTAAAATGAAGGTACTTAATTCAAATATAGACGCATATCTTATAAATTATGTAAGTTACTTATTTGATGGTAAATATTTTCTAAAACACATAGTTGTTTAAAGTGGCTCTCTCAGAAAGGAAAAGAAGAAAGTTTTAAAGAATTCTCATAGTATTTTTCCCATACGGTTAAGTTAGAATGACGTTTCATCCATTTAGGAAAATATTGGTTAACCATTGTAGCATAATATATTACCTGGAAAAGTTTAGTTTTTGGTGACTTTCCGATCATGACAGGTATATCCTGGTTTTTGCTAGAATATTCTGGATTGTTCATGTAATGCTACGTAACCTAAGAGGTTATATAATCAGCTCTGGCTAGAGGAGAATTTAGTTTCAGTAGTTAGAGTCTTGGATTTGATATATATATATTTTTTTAATTACGGTTTTACTTAGTGCAAGTCCTTAGGTAGGACAGTTTCTGGATAACTGTGCTGGAGAATAATCTGCAATCCTGGTAAAGGAAGTTCTGGAAATAAATTGCGTTTTTTATTATTATTATTTTATTTATTTATTTATTTATTTTTTTTGTAAATTGACTGAGTTGCTCATTTGGTGGATATATATACATATATATATAATGTTGTAAAAAACACTCATAAAATATTTTATTTTTTTAGGCATGTAGTACGGTATGGGTAATTTATTTGCTGAAATACATCGAATTTGCAGACACGGTAAGTTTTTTTGCTCTTTTGTGAAAAAAATCACTTTTCGTGATTTCATTTTGAATATATTCTTGAAAGCTTTTCAATGATCCATTTTTGAAAGTAAAGGATATAGTATAGCATAAAATCAAGATAAAAGCTATGTTCTGATGAGATGGAATGTGATAAAATAAATGGAAGCCTACTGATCAGTTTAAAAGGATGATATATTAGCATTTGAAACAATTAAATACACTAAATTCGATAATTATTACGAGAATTAAAATGCTGGTAGGAGCTGGTAGGAGTTACATGCTTTATCAATTCGCAACACTGCTATATATTTACTAAATTATTTGCTTTTAAATCGATTCAAAAAAAAAAAAGATTTAGCGGGACAATGATAAAACCACTTTATATTCTTGGTATTATTTATTCGAATGATGTAGGTTGTTTTGCTTCGAATCCACGTTTCGAAAGTTTTTTGACTCGCATTAGCGTTTCGAGCTCTTGAACAAATTACAAGCGAGTGTTTGCATTTGTAACTTATTCAATAATAATAGGGTTGCATGTAATTCTTTTATGTCTATTTTCTTTACAAGAGAAGGATCGCAGAAAGATAAAAATGTATGTATGATATGTGTTACAAAAGCGTTAAATAAAATAACTAACTCGGTGTCAATCAGTCGCAGAGATTATCCATAATTAAAATTATTTAAACAAAACAAACCGCTGTCAGACAGGAAAAGTAAAACGTCTAAAAGTTGTTAAAGGCTCGAGGCTTACTTAATGATTTAATGAATCTGAAATAACGATCTTTAATAACACTGTGCAACACGAAAAATGCCCTTTGGATGAAAATGTCGGTTTCTTATGCATTTTTGGCTGAAAATTACGAATCTGCAATTATTTTTTGCCTATCACGTACCATTTACCCAAAATTCCACATTTTAGCTTTTTACGTATTTTCTGGATAAATGCGCATGTTTTCGTAATTTATCGACTTAATTTATTATAAATTATATCTTTCTCGTTGATAGTGAAATCGTTGAAATTCTAGAGACCTTTTTAATAAACTGGGGTTACTTTAGCGACATTTTTAGCAACATTGGCTTTATCTGCATCTCGAAGTTTTGAGTCTTTTACACGATGACAAAGGCATTTTGTAGACTATTTTGCGGAGAAAGAAAAAATAGTATACTGCTGTGACGTGAATGTACTATTTCAAGCATTAGGACATGAGCACAATTCAGCAGAATGGCATTTGTTTATCAGTGCTCCTCCATCTAAGTATTTTTTTCCTACTCATTCCTGTAGCATATTCTGCAAACACAAAGGAAATTTCAAAATTATGAGTGGCAAACACATATCAAATGAGCCATTTGCAAATCTACAATGTGCCTTTTTTCCACAATTGCATATTACACTTGGTTCAATGAAATATTTGTAAAAGCTCTGGACAGAGAAGGAGTGGCTTTTTGTATCTCAGGAACAAATTCAAAAATTTAAGTGAGGCAAAATTAAAAGAAAGGATTTTAATTGGACCACAACTTAAGGAAATCCTTTCATGATGAAGAGTATGAAAACAAACAGTCAGAAGCCAAAAAATCCGCCTGGCTGGCCTTTAAATCAGTGTGCTCACGTTTCCTTGGAAATGAGAAAGCTGAAAACTACGAAAATCTTGTTGGTGCCACGATGAAATGCTTTTGCATTATAGGTTGCTATATTTCATTAAAACTACACTTTTTAGACCTATGCTGGCAATTAATTGCCAGCATAGGGAAAGGATTCATCAGGACATCTCTGATTGAAAAACTTTTCAACGGTCGGTAGAATGGAAGTATATGAATTGAATATTTCCTAATCTGTTATCAGGGCACACGAACAGATGTCCACAAGATGAAACGGCCAAAAGAATTATTTTAGAGTTTGTATTTTCAAATATTAAGCCTCAGTTACATTCTTCTATAACCAAATTGTATAATTATGAGAAGTGGATCTCCAGCAAAAACGGTACGTGATGGACCATTTTGGTTTGGATATTTGATTTAAGCACCTTTCATTTATATAGAATCACATAATTTCCTCTAAAGGACAAAAAAAAAGTTCAAAAATTTGTTGCACAGTGTAATTTAATGAATTACGGTCGAATTTCGACAGCTGGGGGAACTCTCGTAAATGCTATTAAGTCTTTCTTACACAATACAGTTGTAAATTTCGATGAAATGCAAAGATTGTTTTAGGCTACAACATTTTGACGAATTCAAATGTTAAGCAAAACTCATTGCTGAAACTCATAGGTTAAAGCCTACAAATTAAATTACAATTTCAGACGATTGCTTTCACTATGATTTTAAAGCGCAGTCGTTCAGGGTATCTTTGAACTATGTGGGTTATCTTCGCATATATTTTAGTAAATTGGACATACAAAAAACAAGAAAGTCCAGTGCTGCTTTCAGCTGGCTAGGTTATAAAATCAGTTTTGTACTCCTAACTTTACGAAATAAGTTTGCAACACTGTACACAGATAACTGTATATTACAGTCATTCTGAAGTCGCGGTTTTGAAGGAACCGTTCATAAATGATGTCACGCTTTTTCTATATATTTGACCCCCCCCCCCCTTTGTCACAAAGCGTCACACTTTAATGGACCCCCTACCCCATTTTGTCACATGTCCCTCTATGTTGCAAAAGCATGATGTCACACTTCTTGTTACCCCCTCCCGTTGTCACAATTTTTCGACCCCCCTCCCCCCTCGAAGTGTGACATCATTTATGAATGATACCGAAGCTGTTTTTCACTGAAGGTTTGAAGTTGCTAAACCCCTTCAAGTTTTTCAAATTCTTGGAGCTGTTCTATGCACTATCATAAATTATAAATTGTGCAATGTTGTGATTTTTTTAAATTTTAAACACAACTATAATAGTAATAGAAAATAATTTCACGTTAAGAAAGCACAAATAAGCATTAAAATGCAGACATACTGGGTTCGTTTGTAGCTCTCTTATTGGTGCCTTCCCTGCTACTTCTACTTCCACTTCACGCAGCCTTTATTCTCCTTGGTTTACAGATAATTATTAGGCTATATAAGCTTTGTTTTTTTTGTTTTGTCTGCTTCATTTGTATGTTTTGCATCTAGGAGCTCCCTGTCGCATTGAAAAAGGGATTCCAAGCAATCCCGAAACATATGTCTGCATTTTAATGCTTATATGTGCTTTCTTAGCTTGAAATTATTTTCTATTACTGTTTATTTGCACAAAATTAAATTATTATTATACAACTATTATACTTTTATTAAATTAATTCTTTTTAAAATCACTTTTCCGAGCTGGTTCAAAGTTACTCTGAAAGGAAGGCTCGCTTTGAAACTGGTTAATAATTCGTTTTAAATTATTTTTATAATTATTATTTCTTAATATGTGGTGACTAAGATATACATTAGGAGTTCTTCAGTTTTATGTCATTAAATACAATAGCGCAATTAAAATATGAGCAGGGAAATTAAAAGTAGAGAAATTGTGGATCAAAGTTTCCCTGATTGACTGTGTTTCGTAATTATGAGAAAATTGAACTGCAACTTCGAACAAATGTTGTGATTTTAGATATTTTTCGTTCTTCGGAAGAAATATCACCTGGTGACAAATCTTCATGTCATCCATCATGGCATCTTGCCTCTTCTGTTCTGGAGCGGCATGAGAACAGAAACCAGTGAGTAGATATCTTAAAATATACCATTTGTTTTTTTATTGTTATTTAAATGAAGTATAGTGTTATATATTTATGATGATGGAACCTTACATCACTTCTGCATGCATTGCTATGACATGAGGGGGAAGAGGTGATATGTATCCTTAAAAGCTTTCAGGATGGGTTTCAGAAGCTTATTCTCATTCGAATAGGAATTTTAAGGGACTCTTGTCAGAACAGGTCGACCACGAAGTTCTGATCCTTGGACGCTTCTGCGCATGGCAGAAAAGGACGAATCCATTCGAGTTTTAGGGAAGATCGCTTTGCAGGTGCGTTTATTTGCATACGAATCAGAATGTTTGCTTGTCTGTTGTTGAAAGCAACTACATTTATAAACTGGCAGATAGCATCAGTTCGGAAGAGATCAAGTATGACAAACGATTTAAAACAAGAACAGAAACGGCACATTTCATATACCAGTTATTCCTCCTTTGAACATTAATGGATTCTTGGCACTCTGCCAATCAGAGCTCTTTATGTGATGCTTGAACTGTATTTCCCCAGTATGTGATCTATCGCTAATAGTTAGTCAGTTGCAATTACGGGTGATGCCACTATAACTAGACCAAACTGAAATTCCTTTGGTATTTAAACCAGACTTAAATTAACCCGGCATTAAGTTATTTACATCATTTCTCTCTCGCATACTATTGTAATATAGAGTTCCGTTACTAAAAAATAACAAACTTACATTTAAAGTTTTTTTTAATTTTTTTTTTTTTTAAATTTCTAATGGCGCATTAAAAGACAATTGAACATCAAAAGATAACAATAAATCTATAAATGATTGCGAGCAGTCCAGTAGCGTTCCCAGATTGATGTCCGAGGAAGGGTGGGGCATCGAAACAGGTGAGACATGTCCATCTCTTCGAGAAGGTCACACAAGGTACAAAAAGGGTCAGTAACCACCTTGATGCGATATAGATGTTTATTCAGGCAGTCATGGCCAGATAAAAGACGAAACATGGCAACAGATTTCATTCTAGGCCACTGAGTTGACATCTAGAATCTGGTTTAGCCATGGTTTATTAGAATTACGATGTCTAAGTTCCTCGAGGAAAGAGTCCTTAAAGATGTTCTTTACTAGACATTTAATATTTTTAAAAGGAAGTCTGGAATTTGATATCTGTGAAACAGAGGCCCCTTTTTTTGCCAAGAAATCAGCCGCCTCGTTTCCCTGGATTCCACAGTGGGCCGGAATCCATTGAATAACTGCTCCTTTATTTTTACTGGCAAGCCAGTTGAGAAGATTTAAGCAATTATCGATAGTTGAGGTTCGAAAGTGACTGGGTGCATTGATTGCCTGTATTGCTGCCCTTGAGTCAGTCAGCAACACAACTTTTGAAAAGAAGTCTAGCCGTGGCTGTAGCAGGGCCTGATGAATGGCCGCAATCTCACCATCGAAAGCTGATCCAACACATTTAAGTGATCTCACTCCTATTCTCAGCCATGGAGTGACGCAATAAGCGAGATCAGTCGTAGATTCATATGCTGCGCAGCTAACGAAATTGGAAAATTGTTCTTTATAGCTCGTCCCTCTCCACACACTTCGAGAGAGACTTACTTGAATACAATTTTGTTCTGTTGTGTTTATTCGGCGACTACACACGCATAAATATATATATATATATATAAGAATAAAGTTATACATCTGATTGGTAGGCAAACGTAAAATAAGTTGTATACAAAAATTGATTTCATACATCAGTTTTAGTTCTCTATTGCTTAAAGTTCTGCTTTCATAAGTGAAAATATTTTTTTTTGAAACTCCAGCAGGGTTTTTACAGCGAAAGATACATTAATAGTTGCATTGTTATTACAAGTGATCAAACTATCTAAGTCAGCGGTATCCTACCATTTTTCTTGTCTTGCGGGTCACATACACAATGACAGAAGCGGAATAAAAAATTAAAAGAAATAAAAGGTTTTTTTTTGGGTAGTGTAACTGAATTTATCCAATATATCACCCTTTCCAAGAGCAAAGTAACCAATAGTTATTTGAGGAAAGAGAAAATAAGTTATTTTTGTGCGTACCTGACTGAGCAAAATTTCTTGTTACCATAGACTGTCAAATATTTCGACTGCCTTTAGCTGCCACTTATTAGGCGGGTAGAATACAGCGTGAGGGGTTCACAAGTTTAAGAATGGCTCATCTAAATGGTTAGTTCTTTCACAGTTAGCGCTAGAAACATTCGATTTAAAGGAAATGTTATTTAAATACCGCCATCGATGAGGTAAGAAGTATACTACCAGCCGTCGTTTTTTACTATTATCCTCGTATGATTGTGTAGAAGTCCTATACTACATTCAACTTGCACAACGTTCTATTTTTTAAGGTTGTTACCATGGTTCCGAACTCTAAAGGTATTCATCTCCTTCCGTAATGGAGAAAAGATTCCTTAATACCAGATTCACCAAGCCGTTTCACACCTTTTCTAAACGTTCAGTTTACACCAAGTTGCTACTTATTATAACAAAACTTAACTTGTCTTACTTTCCGTGTATAAGGAAAAGCCAATGCAATTGTACGTTGCGCAATAATTGGTAACAAATTATGCAAAATAAAACCTTCGAAAGAGCCAAAATGATTGGTCTGGTAAATCTTGTGTTAAGGAAAGACTTGGGCTTCAGTGGTTAGTGACTTTGACGCATTAACCCTTTGAGCTTGGGGTTGTTGCGGGTACTTATTTTGTTCTCAAAAAACGAATCGGCGCCCGCAGTTAGATGCCTTCGAAAACATTTATATGATGCACTGTTCCAGAAAAGCACTTGTTTCTGAAAGCCTACACTAAAATTTTGACCTTTGACAAAATGCTTCCGGTGCAAATATTGTACCATCTCGAGGAATTAAATTTTGTAACTCGAATTCGGTTTCGCACAGCTCCAAAGATACCTCGGCTACACCAGCGAGCGAAACATCGGCAAGAGTCAAACGGAAATGTTTAAAATGTGGTAACAGAAATGTCTAAATCTTTACCATAGGAAACGAGGTGCAACTGTCATCTAACTTTTGGTAGATCGCAAAAACTGAAAACTTCGGATCTGGGTTCTTATTATAGATTTGCGCCCTATCGAGAGGTGAGGTATGTTTTTATTTTTTCGACTTGGACGTTCTGTTGGGATGCAAAAGGGTAATGACAGGTACAACTGTCATGTCCTGAATATTTAGTACACTTGCCGTATTACATATATATCGGGAGATATATCGATTAGTAGATCACTCTACGGGGTAAAGATGTCTAAAAGCTGAAAGCAGGTTGGTGCATGTACGCCAATGAAACATATACTGCATTCTAAACTTGGCTGGCATAGGAGCGTCGTGGTAAGGCGCGGGACTCGTCCACCCCAGGTGATAGGATCGAGACTGACAGTGACGGTGGAATTTCCAGATGCAGAAAATCGTCTGCGCCCATGTCGTATGATGATGCCACTGAAAAGATCCCTTGAGTATACATTTGACTTGGATGCTCTCTAGGCTAAATTAAATTTCTAGTGCAATTTAGCATCGACAGAGTGCGGGTGTTCGCCCTTTCAGGTAGAGAAACTGGACGTCAAAATTCTAATGCGGTGATGGTACCACACTCATTGTGGTGCCGCTGAAAAAAATGGTATCAATCTCTCGGGAACGCACTAGGTCTGCAATTGGCAGAAGCCCACTAGAAATTTTTGAAAAAAATTTGAAAAAAAAAACATTCTTAACTGATTGAATTTTTGTTTTAGAGCAAAAATGCTACATCTTAGCAAAAGATTTTTGTTGTTGTTGCTGTTTTTATTTTAGAGTAGTTGTTTTGAAAACTTATTGGACGATTTTCTTTCAGGGGGATTCAGAGTTATTCTAATCTATATAAATTCTACTGTTCATGCTATAATGTACACATATTATGGGTTGGCTGCCATCGGCCCTCAAGTACAGAAGTATTTGTGGTGGAAGGAGCACTTAACCAGACTTCAAATGGTAAGTATTTTTATTTATAATCAAATTAATCATAAAGTTTGTTAGCATGTACTGAATATATATATATATATGTTGGGCGAAATCTAGTTTTAATAAAATCATAACGTACTAGGGGGCTTCACAAGGTCTCGATAATTGAATAACATTTGAACGGAAAAATATTTATTTAAAATTTTCAGGACTAATTTATGAGAATAAATAAGATTGTCAATATGTTTTCAAATAAATTTGCTCTATTAAATATCTTCATGTCCTTCATCACCTACATATCAGCTTGCAACCGAGGTAGGCCCCCGCAGATCGTCAACGGTTGGCAATTTTACGTTTGGATGGTTGACTGGGAATCAACGAAGTGTAGTCAGTATTTGTTGTTAGAACTTTAACTTCCTTGACCTGCTGTACTTTTTAAGGATACAGGTTGAAGTATGTGGCCAAAATTATAGATCAGATTAATTTTTAGGAGAATAGTTAAAAACCCTGTCTGAAACTAGAAAATCAGCTTGAATTGCTAGGGTTCAGCTCTTCTGCGGGTCGCACTCTGAAGAATTTTTCACTGTTCCATACAAAATTCCGCGAAAATAAGTAAAAAATATAATTTACCTAATTATTAGAAGAGTTTATTAATTTATTCATTTATTCATTTTTTTACAATAATATGGTTTTTATGTTATTTAATTAATTCATTTATTTTCGAGCTGAATCAATGTTTTCATGCGTCCTTGCTGTTTTTGTTTGGTATCATCTTGTTGACTCAAGGTACCATCTTGTTGACCATTCGTTCAAATCCGGAAGCTGATGCATTTAACGTATTTTAGGATAGGATAGTTTGGAACCAGGTTTGGAGGCATTAGGTTCTTTTGATTGCGTTGAGAGATCTCGGATAGGAGGCACATTAAAGAAAAAAAATGGAGCAAAAAGTCTTTAAATGATTATCAGCTTACATTGGCACAAAAAAGAAAATATAGACTGTATATGCTGGATGCGGCAGAAGTAATGACCCGGTTTTGAGGGGGTATATAAAAAAAAAGCTAATGCAATTTGATATTTAAAACGCTTTATATTTTGATCTGTATATAATGCCATTTTTTTGCATTAAGTTTTAAACACCACTTCAGCAGCAATACACTCTGATACAGTCTATTTCTGAATTTTTTGTTTTGTTTTTTGTTTCTTGATTGCACGTTTCAAGGGATACAGCGGATATTTCCTCGATATTTCGGTCGTTCAGGTCTTCTAAAGTCCGGGGGAGATGTTTCCAAACTTTCTTCTTTAAATAATCTTACAGAAATTAGCCGTAACATTACACGGAATGTTGAAATGCACACGAAAAGCTCGAGCTCTCTGCGTGGAAGAATAGAATAGTCAGTGTATTGCCGCTGAAAGCAGCCATTTTGCTGAAGTGGCATTCAAAACTTAATATAAAAAGAAGGGATTATATACAGATTAAAAATAAAGTTCTAAGTCTCAGATTGAATTAGTTTTTTTATACCCCTTCAAAACCGGGTCATTACTTCCGCCCCACCCAGTTGTTGTTCAACTGAGAGATTAGCGAGACCCACTGAAGCACCCTAAAGCATGAACTTAATTTGATTTTAAGATTCAGTTACTATTTTTTTTTCTCCTTTTTCCAGACGCAATTTGTCCTGTTACTTATCTTGGCCCTCTTCGCGAACAGGATGCATGGTTGCACCACAACGCCATATGCGGTACATGTCGATTTTCTTTTCACTGCACTCATTTTGGTACTGTTCTATAACTTCTACATCAAAAACTATACCAAAGACAAGAAGGAGGCAAACGTGAAAGAAAATACAAAAGATGTAAAAATTCATGCGAAAAGTGGTGGCTTGTCGGTTCTAGTTGAAAAGCTAAAAAGGCAGTATCATTTGTAATATCTTCAATAAACTTTAGTTTTAACAATGTGTGCAGTTCAAAATTAATCACAAACAAACACCTTATACTCATACCAAACAGAATATTTTCCGGGCTTATAGGCCATCCTCCAACCAAGTTATTTCTGGCTGACGTTTCGCCTGACATGTTTCAGGCTTCTGCGGAATGAAAATTCAGGCTTCTTCAGAGCGAAGTTCATTTTCAATTTGAAGAAGCCTGAAACATGTCAGAAGAAGAGTCAGCCAGAAATATCTTGGTAGGACCATTGCCTATAAGAACGTAAAATATTATGTTTTTGTATGGACACCGGCCGTGACAGACTAAGTTCCTTCCTTATACTCGGATTTAACAAATATTTGATATACATCGAAATTGAGGCAACTTATGAGTGATGAGTTACCTAAAACATGATTCCTATAAAAATGGCATGTTAACACGTTGACTGCCGCGCGTGTTTGCAACGAAATCTCCGTCAGGCCACGCGGATTCATTTCTCCAGGAATTTCAGTTTTAGTCTTTTTTGTCGCTTTACAAAAAAGACTAAATATTAGAACGTAAATCCAAACATAATATTTTCCGGATTAATGGGCCATGGTACAACCAAAATATTTCAGGCTGAAGTTTCGCCTGACATGTTTAAGGCTTCTTTAGAGTGAGGAAGATCAGACTTCTTCAGAATGAGAGTGAGGCTCCCACACACTGACGAAGCCTGAAACATGTCAGGCGAAACGTCAACCAGAATTATCTTGGTTGGACCATTGCCCATTAGCGCGGAAAATATTACGTTTGGATTTATCGACACCGGCCGTGAATGTCTAAGTTCCTAAACATAAGAAGATTTATAGAATTGATAGTTGCAAAATTACGACGACTGCCTTCAAACACAACCAAGCCTCCTGTTCGACGAAGTCAGCTTAATATTACCGATAACGAAAAAGATTCCAGAAAAAGCAGTAGACGCGAATGGAAACTATTCATATAAAAGTCATGAAATGGATTTATTAATGTCCCGAGGGACAAGAAAATAAGTTTTTGTCTTTAATGTCCTGACCAACCTTAGTTTTGCGCAAAATGCTTTATGATGTTTTAATATCAGAAAGTATTTCTAAGAAACCGTTATATATATATAATAATAATTCAAAAACTTTATTACATCATGTGGAATATCTGTGCAAAACTTTTCGTAGATCCTATGCGAAGTCAAATAAGCGTCACCAGAAAATGGGGGACTCTGTCCGATTAGAACTTTTGCCGTCATCTGAATAGGGGTGGCGAAATTGCGGTCAAAGTGTTAAACTACCACTAATTTTATAAAGTTAGAACTTTCAAGTGTAGCTTGGAATCTTGTGTCGATGTAACAAGGCAAAACTTTGTCTTTTTTGTATTCTACAACTTAAACGTATACGGTTGCTTTCACACCAAAGGCGATAAAGACAAAATATAAACATATAGGGTGCTTTCACACCAAAGGCGATAAAAACAAAACGAAAACATATAGGGCGCTTTCACACAAAAGGCGATAAAAACAAAACGCAAACATATAGGGTGCTTTCACACCAAAGGCGATAAAAACAAAACGTAAACATATAGAGTGCTTTCACACCAAAGGCGACAAAGACAAAACACTTATCTATTCTCATCTACGCAAGCGCAGAACATATTTTTGCCTTCAAAAATATAGCTTTCATACCAAAAGCGCTTTACAAAAAAACTTGCATTTTCTCATCTACGCAAGAGCTGAGAATATTTTTGAAGGCAAAAAAATGCTCAGCGTTTGCGCAGATGAGAAAAGAATCGTTTTCGCCTTTGGTGTGAAAGCACTTTAAGAGTCAGACGTTACATGCAGACAAGCAGTTGTTTATTTCCATAACTTTCACAATATATCTGTTTGACTGAGACATTATTGAGAACAAATTCTCATGTAATACAGTCATAGAAGCTACTTCTATTGCGCCTATATAACACATTTATTCCTATGACTTTCAATGTATCAAAATTATGCTTATTACTGAACAACTGCTTTAAAGAAAACTATCCATTTACCCAGTATAAAGGATGCAATTTTAAGATTCATTCAACGTTTGAACAAATTTTTTAGGACAATGAACACTTGGCAGCAAGTGATTGGTACATTTACCCTAACTTCAGTTAACATATTAATCAATAAAGCAGATAGGATACCCTACAAGAATGAGTTCCCATATAATACAGTCATAGAAGCTACTTCCTTTGTGCCTACATAACACACCATGTATTCGCATGACTTTCAGTGAATCAAAATTATGCTTATTACTGAACAACTGGAGAAAACTATAAATTTACCCAGTATAAATGATGCAATTTTAAGATTCATTCAACGTTTGAACAATTTTTTTAGAACAATGCACACTTGGCAGCAAGTGATTGGTACATTTACACTAACTTCAGTTAACATATTAATCAATAAAGCAGATAGGATACCCTACAAGAATGAGTTCCCATATAATACAGTCATAGAAGCTACTTCCTTTGTGCTTACATAACACACCATGTATTCGCATAACTTTCAGTGTATCAAAATTGTGCTTATTACTGAACAACTGGAGAAAACTATAAATTTACCCAGTATAAATGATGCAATTTTAAGATTCATTCAACGATTGAACAATTTTTTTAGAACAATGAACACTTGGCTTGGCAGCAAGTGATTGGTACATTTACCCTAACTACAGTTAACATATAAGGGAAAGGAGGGTAAGAGTACGCACTTAGTGGATTGTTCGTTATAAAAATGAGAATTGAAAAGTGAGAACCTTGAAAATTGACTGAATCATAGTTTATTAACTTAGAAACTTAGGTACACAAAATGAAAGTTTTATCTTAAAAAATTATATGAAAGAAAGCAAGTGGAAAAAAAATTGCAAATGCGTACTCTTACCCGACCTGGCGGATAAGAGTACGCACCCAGGAAGGGTAAGAGAAAATTTAGCAGTAGTCACATACAAATGATCCAGTGCCTTCGTAACTGGAACATTCATCATGCCACCACTCCTTACATAATCCACACTGGATCCAATCTTCATCATATGATTGTTCGCAGCCTGGGCATATTGTCGCCTCATTGTTTGCTGAATTTGTTGAGGGAACTGGGTTGTCGATAGAATGCAGAACAAGTTTTTTCTTTGCTTTCACGGTTTTTCCTTTTTCAGTTTTGGCCTCATTTTTACTTTTCATAGCAGCTCGATTAGCATTTGCTTCTTCTAATTCTCTCTTTCTCTCTACCTTTTCCTTATGCGCGTACTCTTACCCGCTGATGTATTGCTCCTCAAAATCGTCCATATATGGCTGTAGCATTCACAATAGTAAAATTCTGATATGCCCACGTTGTTCGGAAAGGGACAAAGCTCATAATGCTATCTACTTAAAAAGCAAACATTAATCCTTTATCGACAGAAAAATTACATGCCAACATGCAGAAATCATACTATACCCGATAAATAAACGACAGCAAGGATAAAAATAACAATGTCGGTCTCTTGAGCCAACTGAAAACAAACGTGTTGAGTTGATCACACTCGCTTCTGCTTGCAGTGTTGCCAACAGGGAAAAAAGTCCCTGCGTACTCTTACCCTCCTTTCCCATAATTCTATAAATCGGATAGGATACCCTACACAACTTCAGGAGAATGAGTTCCCATATAGTACAGCCATATTAGCTACTTTCTTTACGCCTACATAACACAACATGTATTCACATGACTTTCAGTGTATAAAAATTATGCTTATTACTGAACAACTGATTTAAAGAAAACTATCCATTTACCTTATACAAAGGATGCAATTTTAAGATTCATCCAAAGTTTGAGCAAGTTTTTAAGGTAATAAACACTTGGAAGCAAGTGATTGGTACAATTACCCTAACTACAGTTAACATAATAAGCTATAAAGCAGATAGGATACCTACACAACTTCAGGAGCATGAGTTCCCATATAATGCAGTCATAGAAGCTACTTCCTACGCGCTTACATAACACACCATGTATTCATATGACTTTCAATGTATCAAAATTATGCTTATTACTGAACAACTGGTTTAAAGAAAACTATCCACTGACCGGTATAAAGGATACGATTTCAAGATTCATTCAAGGTTTGAGCAATTTTTTGAGTCAATAAACATTTGGCAACAAGTGGTTGGTTATATTGAGGTAGGGAAATCTTAAGGCGACAGCCAAGTAATTTTAACGTGTCACTTTGACATAAGGCAAAAAATTGCAAGGCTAAATTCTCTATTCTAACAAGATAGATCGATGTGTGAAAATATTAATATTCCAATAAAGAGAAGGTATTTTTCAAATTGAACCTGTAAGACATTATTTTATTCAGATCCATTTCTCCTATCATTAATTATTTTATAATGTTACAAAGCAAGTATATAATAAGAATTGATTCCAAAATTTTTTAAATTATGATATAGTATTTTCTCTCGGGAACTCCTATTTCGATTTTTTTTTGTCCCAATAACACTTATTCCACCTTTTGGTACGTTTTGAAAGTACATCTCAATAAGTTTCAGAAATATATATAAATAATTAACAACGTATTGTACAGCCCTTTGCGTATACATAGACAAGATGGACTGTAATAAAACGATAGTTTACTCTGTTGTATAAATCCTTTGTTATAATGCGTAACAAAGTGCATATTGAGAAAAACAAAAGAGAAAAAGAAGTAATATTACTTCATAACTTTCTGAAAGTTAATCTCATTAATAACTAAAGTGTTTGCATTGTTTCCTGTTTGTCTTTCCTCAAAAGATTATCGCCTAAAACAGCAGTTCCCAATCTTTTTTTTTTCGCGTACGCTGGCCTAAGATTTAAAAAAAATCGTATGCATTGAATTAAAATCCAAATGAAAGAATTATTGACATTAAATTAATGCATTATATGTAACTTCTTATTAACACATAGTCATCATCGCCATTAAATGTGTTCTTCCCTAATACATAACTTGATAGTAAAAGTTCACATTGGTCAAAATTTCGGCAATGTGCCGTTACTTTTTAAATAACGGAATGCCTCATAGTAATAATTTAACTTTGTGCAAAGTAACAGAAACAAAATTTCACGTGAAATTAAAGCACAAATGAGCATTAAAACGCAGACATATGTTTCGGGATTGCTTGGAATCCCTTTTTCAATGCGACAGGGAGCTTCTAGATGCAAAACATCCAAATGAAGCAGACAGAACAACAAAAACAAAGCTTATATAGCCTAAGAATTAACTGTAAACCAATGAGAATAAAGGCAGTGTAAAGTGGAAGTAGAAGTAGTAGGAAAGGCACCAATAAGAGAGCAACAAACGAATGCAGTTGGAAGTACAGAAAGTAAAAAGGAATATCAATAAAAACAAAGCAAAAAAGACAACAGCGTGCATAAAAATGTGAAAATACATGAAACTTGCAAAAAAATAAAATAAAATACAAAGAATAAAATGGAAATAAAATAAGTACAGAAAATACCAAAACAAAAAGCAAAACAAAGCACACATGCAAAAGAGGGGGAGGGGGGGAGAGAGAAAAAAAAATTGACACAAAAAAAGGAAAACTAACAAGAAAACCAAGAAAGAACAACAAATTAAAGGAACTTATGCCAGACCTGTGAAAAATAAGGAGTTGAGGAAGAATCATTAACCAAATTAGAACTATTCCTGTTAATATGATAAGCTTCCCAAAAGTCAAGTTCTAAAGGGGAAGAACATTTTTGAATAATTTTCCCAGAATTGAAATCAAAAGAGTGGTTGGAATTCCAACAATGTTGAGCAATGCTAGACTTATTCAGCTCTTGCTTTCGTACATAACCTTTATGCTCATTTAACCGAATTTTCAGAGCACGTTTTGTCTGTCCAATGTAAGAAAGGCCGCAACGGCAACTAATTTGGTAAATACCCCAAGTATTAAGTTGATCAACGGGATCTTTAAGAGAAGAGAAGGAAAGTTTGTTGCTAGGAGCAAAAACAACTTGAAATTGAAACCTTTTTAGGATTTTAGCAATACGAAAACTTACAAATGAAAGAATGGTAACACAACCAAATTCTTTCTAGAAACCACATGATTGGGACCAGAAGTTTTTTTAAAGTGTAATTTACCGCGTTCTGTTAGGGTTGATAAGGTAATTTTTCGTTCTAAATTAGCTTTACTTAGAGCTTCTATCCAGGAAACTAGGAAAAAACTTTCGTTCATAGAACGTGAACTTTATGATTTATATCTTTATGTATCTAATTTTAATTTCGATTTTGATTCTATTGATAGAATGTCATGGGCGAGAGCTCTTCATTCATCTGACAGTCACATAATTACTTTAAATAAGAAATTTACCAAGTTGTGTAACGATTCAAATGTTCCTGTTCCGGCTGATTTGTCTCTTGTTAATAGGAATGCGATTGTAAATCTTTCGAAATTTCCTTTGAATAGTAATGAAATTAATGCTTTGAAATGTAATAACGATTTTGCTTTGGCTAAAAAGCCTTCTTTTTCTGAACTCATTGCTCCGGTTGAAAAAGCTTTCAAATTTAGTGCCTTAATTTCCACTCAAAAAGAGTCAGTTCGGCATCTTATTGCTTCCAATGTTGATTTCAATTCAAAAGTTCCTAATATTGGTTTTACCCATTCTGTGAAACGCTGTGTCAATAATTTAGTTTCAAATTCTGATTTGGTCATTACCAAAGCTGACAAGGGTGGTCAGATTGTTGTACAAATCATCTTATGTTGAAAAAACTGATGATTTAATTGCTTCTGGTCCTTATTCTGAAATTTATAAAGATCCTAGCGACAAGGAGTTAAAAGCTATTTCTTCTGCTGTTAAGTCTGTTCATTCTATTCCTTTGATTGCTAAACGGTCTGTGATTCCTTCTGTTGCTAATTGTGCGCGTTTCTATGCTTTACCGAAGGTACACAAGGCAGGTATTCCTTTCAGACCAATTGTTTCCAATATTGGCACTGCTTCATATAAACTTTCCAAGTATTTAGTTTCTGTGTTTTCTCCACTTAGGATTCGGAATGTTTTCACTGTTAAAAATTCCACCGATTTTGTTAAGAAACTTCATAACTTCGTTCCGAATAATTCGGTTATGGCCTCTTTTGATGTTAATTCTTTGTTTACTAATGTTCCTGTTGATGGCGCTTTGACTTGCCTCAGGAAAAGGCTTTCTGAATTCCATTTTACTTCTGTGGAAATTGAGGAATTAGTTTTTCTTACTCGTGTGTGCTTGCAACAGAGCACTTTTGTATTTAATGGTAAATTCTATGCTATGGTAGATGGCCTGGCCATGGGAAGTCCTCTTAGTCCTATTTTAAGTGATTTCTATATGCATTATTTTGAGGAAAAACTATTCCAAAAATTGCAATTTCAATTTTATGTTCGTTATGTGGATGATTGTTTTGTCCTAACGGACAGTAACTTGTTAGGTATTGATGATGCTCTTTCGATTATGAACTCCATTGATTCTAATATCCAGTTTTCTTGTGAGAAAGAACTTAATAGTAGCCTCGCGTTTCTTGATGTTTTGATTTCTAGGAGTGAGTCTGGTTTCACTACTTCTGTCTATCGTAAACCTTTCGCTGTTTCTTTACCTCCTCACAGACTATCGTCTCATCCTCCCAACCAAAAATATTCGGCTTTTAATGCTCTTGTCCATCGTGCTATTAATATTTGCTCTTCTCCTGAGCTTCTCAAGATTGAACTCAACTATCTGAAAGCTGTAGCTGTTGATAGAGGATTTTCTCACTCTTTAATTGATTCTATTCATAACAAACTTTCTAAAAAAACTTCTGGTCCCAATCATGTGGTTTCTAGAAAGAATTTGGTTGTGTTACCATTCTTTCATTCTGTAAGTTTTCGTATTGCTAAAATCCTAAAAAGGTTTCAATTTCAAGTTGTTTTTGCTCCTAGCAACAAACTTTCCTTCTCTTCTCTTAAAGATCCTGTTGATCAACTTAATACTTGGGGTATTTACCAAATTAGTTGCCGTTGCGGCCTTTCTTACATTGGACAGACAAAACGTGCTCTGAAAATTCGGTTAAATGAGCATAAAGGTTATGTACGAAAGCAAGAGCTGAATAAGTCTAGCATTGCTCAACATTGTTGGAATTCCAACCACTCTTTTGATTTCAATTCTGGGAAAATTATTCAAAAATGTTCTTCCCCTTTAGAACTTGACTTTTGGGAAGCTTATCATATTAACAGGAATAGTTCTAATTTGGTTAATGATTCTTCCTCAACTCCTTATTTTTCACAGGTCTGGCATAAGTTCCTTTAATTTGTTGTTCTTTCTTGGTTTTCTTGTTAATTTTCCTTTTTTTGTGTCCATTTTTTTTCTCTCTCCCCCCCTCCCCCTCTTTTGCATGTGTACTTTGTTTTGATTTTTGTTTTGGTATTTTCTGTACTTATTTTATTTCCATTTTATTCTTTGTATTTTATTTTATTTTTTTGCAATTTTCATGTATTTTCACATTTTTATGCACGCTGTTGTCTTTTTTGCTTTGTTTTTATTGATATTCCTTTTTACTTTCTGTACTTCCAACTGCATTCGTTTGTTGCTCTCTTATTGGTGCCTTTCCTACTACTTCTACTTCACACTGCCTTTATTCTCATTGGTTTACAGTTAATTCTTAGGCTACATAAGCTTTGTTTTTGTTGTTCTGTCTGCTTCATTTGGATGTTTTGCATCTAGAAGCTCCCTGTCGCATTGAAAAAGGGATTCCAAGCAATCCCAAAACATATGTCTGCGTTTTAATGCTCATTTGTGCTTTAATTTCACGTGAAATTTTATTTCTATTAGGAATGCCTCATGTTTGTTTTTCCGAAAGCATTTAAGTTTTATACAGAACAAGATCAATGAAAGCATCTTTTGACGTTGAATGCAAAAAACTTCATCAAGCTATATGCTCAAAATATTCGCACTAAACACATCGAGTTCTATATAATATCTAAATGGACATCTAAGCAGTCCGTTTTGAAGTGTCCTCTGCTGGAACCGGATAACAATTCAGCAGCGAGCGGGAAAAAAGGGAGCTCGGCTAACAGTATCAGCTGTCTCTATGTTAACTCTAGGGCAGATATCACGCCATTTGTACACAGAACTTCTTGATATTGGGCCCCTCTTGCATAGATGAAGAGAGGTTTACATGAATGCAGAATTAACAACGAACCGGATTACTAAAGGTTAATAATTATTTTTTATATTTATATTAACATAGCGTTAAAAACTGACTGGTAGTCAATGAAAAATAAATTTTCGTAGATTAAATTCGATTTAGTAAGTATCAGAAATATTTGACTCGGTGTTGTGTGGTAAGTTTCTGTTTTTATACGATGAAATATAACCTCAAGCACTCAGAATAACAGTCACTACTTCATTTCATTTCACTTCATATCAGCTTGCCGTATGTGCGCTTGCATTGATTGCATTGCCATGCAAGGCATTGTGACCCAATTGCGCGGATAATACCGAAGTACTTAAATATCTAAGCTAACAATTATTATTATTATCAGTTGGTTTCGTAGTTGTGTGAAATAGTATAACTTTTGATAAACACTACCCCACCCTCTCGTTTAGAATTAAAGTAAGCAAATGTTATTCTAGAACTTAAAGTAGCTTATAAAATAGAATTATTGTAATATTGTCGATTGATAGCATCATTTTAATTCTCTTTCTTAAATCTTTCAGACACAATTTGCAGTCATTATTATTCTTGGCATCTTTGGCAGCACACTGAGCGGGTGCACCAGCTCCAACCGCCACCTTTACTCAGACATGTTCTTCGCCTTACTGTTTTTAGTTCTTTTTTACAACTTCTATACAAGAACTTATTCCAAAAAGAAAACCAAAACTCAACCTGGAGACAAAAACATTTCAAAAACTGATTCTAATTTTATTTCGGAGTGGCTAGGAAGCATAGATTTTTTTATCCATTTGAGGAAGGACCATGTTTGATACTTGGAGATCATTCATGTGTATTTTTCGCAAAGCATAATAAATCCTTTTTATTAGACGGTTTCATTTAGCTTGTTTTGTCACGGAAGTTTGTTGGGCGTTTTCGACCACTATTACTGCATAAATTATCTTCAAATTTTCCACACAAGCATATCTTCGATGAGAATACAATATTACATCTATTTTATAATTTATTATAACGTTAATTAGAAAAAAATAATAATTTTGGCTCTGAGGAACTTATCAGGATTATTATTTGTCGAATGGCAACGATAGCTATGTTTGGAATGTTTGGATAATGCAACGACGTTTTGAATTTTAAAATACTCAAATCATGGCGAAATTTTTAAGTTTTTTTTATTTTAAATAAAATCGTGTAACTTGAAACATCTTTGAAAACATCCGCACGGTTTTATCTATGATTGAAGTGGAGCACAAATTAATTTTTTTCCAGTTTTGCAAATAATAATGTCTAACATGAGTATTATTTTTTATTTTAAGGAAAAGTAATCTCTTTTACAATATAATTTTATAAACACGTCATATATATATATATATATATATATATATATAAATACAGGTGAACTCGCTTAATACGAAATACCGAAAATTCGCGAATTTGTTCGTATTAGCCGTTATTCGTAACAAGCATGAATAAGTAAAATTGTGTAAAAAAAAGTATTAAAAATGCTTGTTTATATTTTAAAATTAGTTACTACTATTTACAATAAAAAGTAAAATAAATAGTGAAAATAAATAATTTTAAATCTTACTATTGTGTTGAGAAAAAATGAACTTATCTTTAAAAATTTTTCAATTTTGGAAAAAATCCTTAAAGTTTAGTCGTTTTTTAGATACATTAAATTGGTGGTTTACAACGACTATAAATAGCCAACTATTTCAATAATAATAATAATAATAATAATAATAATCATTTTATGCAAACGGGAAAATGTTTCATGAATAGGTCAGATATTTTGTTCGTCTTAGCCGAAATTTGTATTTTAGCCTTAGTAATAAGTATGAGATACTTAGTGTAATTAAATAGTAAACCAAACGAACAAAATGATCGTTTTGGCAGTGCTTTTGAAAAACCGTGTTCGTATCAAGAAAGTTCAACTGTGTGTATAAGGGAAAGGAGGGTAAGAGTACGCAGTCGGTTAAGAGTACGCAGGGACTTTTTTCCCTGTTGGCAACACTGCAAGCAGAAGCGAGTGTGATCAACTCAACACGTTTGTTTTCAGCTGGCTCAAGAGACCGCCATTGTTATTTCCATCCTTGCTGTTGTTTATTTATCGGGTAAAATATGATTTCTGCACGTTGGCATGTAATTTTTTTGTGAAGAAATATTAATTTTTTGTCAATAAAGGATTGATGTTTGCTTCTTAAGCAGATATCATTACGAGCTTTGTTCCCTTCCGAACAACGTGGGCATGTCAGCATTTTACTATTGTGAATGCTACAGCCATCTATGGACGATTTTGAGGAGCAATTCATCGGCGGGTAAGAGTACGCTCATAAGGTAGAGAGAAAGAGAGAATTAGAAGAAGCAAAGGCTAATCGAGCTGCTATGAAAAGTAAAAATGGAGCCAAAGCGGAAAAAGGAAAAACCGTGAAAGCAAAGAAAAAACTTTTTCTGCATTGTATCGACAACCCAGATCCCTCAACAAATTCAGCAATCAATGAGGCGACAATATGCCCAGGCTGCGAACAATCATATGATGAAGATTGGATCCAGTGTGGATTATGTAAGGAGTGGTGGCATGATGAATGTTCCAGTTACGAAGGCACTGGAGCATTTGTGTGTGACTACTGCTAAATTTTCTGAATGCGTACTCTTACCCTTAATGGGTGCGTACTCTTATCCCCCAAAGGTCGGGTAAGAGTACGCATTTGCAATTTTTTTTCCGCTTGCTTTCTTTCATGTATTTTTTTAAGATAAAACTTTCATTTTATGTACTTAAGTTTCTAAGTTAATAAACTATGATTCAGTCAATTTTAAAGGTTCTCACTTTTCAATTTTCATTTTTGTAACAAACAATCCACTAGGTGCGTACTCTTACCCTCCTTTCCCTTGTATATATATATATATATATATATTATTACTTCAAATGAATAATAAATGATAATTATTAAATAGTAAATAATAAATGAGTATAATCAATTATATAAACAGTAATACTTAGTCAGCGCGCCATTGGGGAAAAATTTCACTACGCGAGTAGTGCTCGTTTCTAACCATTTCAGTCGAAATCTTGCCCCGGGGCGGAACTTGTTTGCGCGCATTATGAAGCACGATTCGATTGCGAGCTGAACTCGTTCATAACCATCAAAGGGTTAATCCCAAAACACGTAAATACCGCAATGCAAAATACCGTTTTTCTCAAAATATGAATCGCTTGACCTACACCGCTACTTTTATCACCACCTCAATTCTTTACGATGAAAATTGCGTTCGTCTACAGCTAATCTTAAATCATATAATTATTTTCCACAGATAAAAATCTTCACCTTCAAATACCAACTATTTATACGGTAAGCAGTACCCACAGGCAAACATGTTTCCTTTCAGAAGATAACAATTACTTCACAGCAAGATTACTGGCCTGCGACTTTTCATCCAAAAACAATTTAATCAAAAAGAAGATAAGTAACTACTTATTAACGAAACTATATTCGTCACCGAATCGTTTCATCTACGTGTATTATTCATCAAATAATATCATTCGTCGACTAATCGTTTTATTTAAGAGTAAGTTACAAATTCATTTACTTCAAGAGTGCAATGCGGAATTATCCACCGAAGAGTTTGATTTTGTGTAATAGCAGACTGCAAGAGTTATGGTTCACTTTATCAGGCAGACATAACAATACTATGAAAAAACAGAATTTAAAATGTAACGAATGTTAATATTAAAATGAAGAAGAAGTTTTGTCTAGAACTTTACGAGCCTACTTTCCCGTATACACCCCCAACTTCAAATTTATAATCTAGCTCTCTCTCTTTTTCACATTTTGCTTTAGTTCTTCATTACATCAAATATATCTTTTTCACTCATTCATTCATTCCTTCTTTCACTCATTCATTCATTCCTCTTTTTCACTCAACTTTATTTTTTATTCATTCATTCCCTTTTCCTTTTACTTTATTTTTTTATTCATTCATTCATTCCTTTATTTATTCATGCATTCCTTCCTTCACTCATTCATTCATTAATTCTTTCACTTTATTTATTCATTCCTTCTTTCACTCATTCATTCATTCATTCCTTCACTCATTCATTCATTTCTTCTTTCACTCATTCATTTTATTCCTTTTTTCACTCATTCATTCATTCATTCCTTTACTCATTCATGCATTCCTTCCTTCACTCATTCATTCATTCCTTCTTTCACTCATTCATTCACTTTATTCCTTCTTTCCCTCATTCATTTATTCCTTTTTCCTTCACTTTATTTTTTATTCAAAATTTCCTTCTTTCACTCATTCATTCATTCCTTCTTTCACTCATTCATTCATTCCTTCTTTCACTCATTCATTCATTCCTTCTTTCACTCATTCATTTGTTCATTCTTTTTACTCATTTCATTTCCTTTTACTCATTCGTGCATTCCTTCTTTCACCTTCACCTTTACTCATTTCATTCCTTCCCTTTCACTTTATTTTTTTATTCATTCATTCATTCTTGCGCTCATTCTTTCTTTCACCCCATTCGTTCTGTTACTCATTCTTTCTTTCGCTCATTCTTTCTTTCACTCATTCATTCTGCTACCTTTATTTTTCCAAATTTATTCAGCAGTATCCTTAAAAACCCAGATCAGGAAATTTCATCGTTAAAACATTTCATCAAAATTTCATTAGGAAAATAAGATACTATTTTTACAGTAAATTAGGCTAAAAACAGGGCAAGAATTAAATCTAATTTCATGTGAAACGAAAATATTTTCACAGAAAAGTAGACCTGAAATGGCATCCCCGTACCAGTTCACGCCTGATTTATACCAATACAGTGAAACCTGTGTAAGGGTTTACCACATGCGGTGCACCACTTTAGTGGTCAACTTAGACAGGTGGTCAACGTAAAAGATGGTCAACAATACAGGTTTTAATGTACACAAGTAACATTCATGGGAATTATTTTGACAAGTGGTCGCACAGTCGTCGAAATTCGACCACAATTCATTAAATTTTGGAAGTTCAGCCTCGAACGTTTTAACAACTTTTAAACATTTTAGCTTTGCTGCATCACAACAATTTTTTGTGTTTAAATATTTCAGTTAGCGATAATTTCTCCTTCAGTGCGACTGATTGACCACTGGGTTAATGTTTAAATTTTAAGTGCATTTTGTCCATTTCTCTCCAAGCTTAAATGAGAAAGCAAAGCAAAAAATCGTTAATTGCAGTATAGGGATCGTTCATAAATGATGTCACGCTTTTTTTCGATATATGTGACCCCCTCCCACCTTTGTCACAAAATGTCCCACTTCAACGGAACCCTTTGTCACATGGCACGCTATGTTGCATAAGCCTGATGCCACTTTTCTTTTTACCCCCTCCCCTCCCCTTGTCACACTTTGTCACAATTTCACGAACCCCCCTCCCCCCTAAAAGCGTGACATCATTTATGAATGATCCCATACACCTGTCTAAAACAGGACATTTCATAACCCATTCCGGGAAAATGATGTAATTCTGAACCTACACAACAAGCACAATAAGTAGAACAATAAAAATTCTGAAATGCTTCTACATGTGGTGAACACCATACCAACTACCAAATTAACAAAATAAGAATAACTACCAAATGTGCAAAATACTAGGGATAAGATTCCAAAGTTTTTTCACACATATGATAAAAAAGTACCGAAGTAATAAAACTACATATTTACCAGTACTACATTACCCCTATATTAACATCATTAAACCGTTACCATTTATACAATACTTGGAAAGGAATAAAATGATATTAAAATATTAAAACACGATACGTCCCCATGATTCGAATAGCTATTCTACAAATTCGTGAAACGAAATGTAAACCCATGCCCGCCATTTCAAAATATTACAGTCGGGGATGGAAAGGGGTACTAAATGCTAACTGCAGCCATACCGTATATAGCATCGAAGGCCTTCCCGGACTACCCCCCAGTATAAGGGGGATAATTTCACTGCATATTATACAAAAACATAAAAACATGCATAAATTCAATGTATTTCAAGATGGAAGGGGGGGGACAACCCCCCCCCCCCGATCGCCCAACTGACGAGCCTGTGTAAACCCAATATGCGCCAATTTGTGTGCATATTTTTCCCTTTTATGTAATTTAATTAAATTATTCATAACCATCAAAATAGTGCATTATTTTTCTTTATAGTACATTATTTTTCTACAGAAAGGTAAAATTTAGGATATCTATTCCGAATTTGTACGATCAGTCACTCGACTGTAGGTACATGTTTTTCATCAAAAACTACATAACAAACACAAGATAAATTTCGAACTACTATTTACACATATAAACGGTCCTAACTACAAATTTTTCGATTTTCAGCTTTTTGCATTTTTGCAACAAACACATGATAAATTTCGAACTATTTACACGTGTAAACGGCAGGAAAACAAATTTTTCGTTTTTCTACTTTTTGCATTTTTGCCATCATTGACAAGGTAGATACAAAAATCTCGAAAAACGAAAAATTTTCGAGCAATACCGTTTACTTGGCCAGGGCAGTGTGGTAAAAAATATCAATATTTTATAAGTGTCAAAATGACGTACTTACCATTAATGGGATTTCCAGAAACTTCAAAAAGGTTTTTGACGGCAAAGGAAAACGTTCTTGATAAACACCTGCTAGAACGTAGGATTAAAAAGGATCAGATTTAAATCAACGTTACTACAGCGGCACAAATAAAATTCAAGTCAGTAGAGGCAGAAAAAACGCCACGAACAAAAAACGTTTTTCTTTTTCCATCAACGTAATGCATCACACTCATTATTTGAACTAATCTTCGATATAACAAACGAATTTGACCAATGCACAAGACAGTCGGTTTGCCTTTCTAATCCAACATGGCGGATCGTGCAGCACATTCGTTTGATTCAAATACTGAATGATATCAAAAGGTTGCTGTAGCCTTTTTCGATGCTCAAAGGGTGAAAGTGATTCCCCGCCGCTTTATAAAACCAGATTTGACTTAAAAGATTTGATTTTATTAAGCGGCTGATTTTAAAAATCGGTGTAACATTCAAAATAAGCTTGTTTCCGATGTTCCACTCGAACTAGTTCCACAAATAAAAAGTGAAAAAAGAAATCAAAAACACTAAATTTAATATAGTGTGCGTTTCATCCATTTATTTAACACGTAGTTTCATTGCATATAATTTTAAGCACAGAGGCGTAGCTAGGTGGGGGCAAGGAGGGACAGCTGTCCCCGGGCGCAGCGTCAAGGGGCACCAAATTCATGTTAATTAATTTTATTTTTAAATGCGAAAACAAAATTATTTGAACTGAAGAGGTGTGAATATGTTCGACAAAAACGTGGGAGCACCAAAAACCATATCGAGAATGACCAATGTAGACAGACAAATAATTTAGATATAATAATGTAGTAAATGATAATAATGTAGAAATCAGACAAATAATTTTACGAAACCAGTGTCCCATTTTTCCCTTAGAAGTGAATGGTCCCTAATAAAAATGAAAGTTAAAAGGGCTGCTTTTTAGAGCTATTTATCATTTAGGAAGCATAAAAAAATTTTAAATTCCGTTTAGGGGCGCCAATAGGCCTTCAGGGGCACAGGGGGCGCAAAATCTTCAGTTGTCCCCGGGCGCTAAAAACTCTAGCTACGCCTCTGTTATTGCAGTTTGAGAAGAATTAGTAATCAGGTCTTTTTCAGTAATGTTTGAAAATGCGTAAAACTTATCGTAATGTCCATTATCGCCGCATTTTTACACCAATATTCAATAACCTGTGATCGATTGTTCTGCTTCCAGCAACATTAAACATCCAAGTTTGTTTTTAAAAAAAAGTTATCAGTGATATAAACTAATTTGAAAGCTTAACCAGGCACATAGTTTTTGACCAGTTAGTTAAATGTTGCTGAATGGCTACTAAATAAACGGCGAAGAATTGCCCCATAAAAAAGAGAGAGAGAGAGAGAGAGAGAGAGAGAAAGAAAGAAAAGAAAAGAAAAAGAAAAAAGCATCGAACTCGTACGTGTTCTGAGGTGAAAACTGCCTTTTTTAATTTATTTCAAGAAGTCAAAAGAGCATGAAACTTTGATTTTTAAAAGCAACGGCTTAGTTGTGCTGATTATATTAGGCTGTGGTTTTATAACGGTTTTCCCATTGATATAAATCCGTTGATTTAAATTTGATTTTAATAAACGGCTAATTTTATGAACCAGCGAATTAAAAAGTGGCGGGCACTGTATATTAGACCGCTAAGAATGGCAAAAAGAAACAAATCAAATGAGTTATAAGGCGCAATAAACGCGAAGCATTTTACCGATTTTAGAAACTAACAAGAATTGTTAAAAGAATTAAGAAGTTAATTTCATACACATAATTTTTTCAGGGTCTTAAAATTCTTTCTGCAATAATCACTATGTTGTACCAAAGTTTATCATTCTCGCTTCAATATCAGTTGTTGTTGTTTCCAATGCCATTTGAGAATCCAAGCTGCCCTTCGCATTGAGACCAGGAATTAAGGCAGTAAGGAACCTTCTGTTTATAGATGAGCACGACAACGGTGGAAGCACGACTTGGCTCATCACCACAAATACGCCATCTTTCTTTTTTGACCTAAGAATGAAGAGAAGGGAAATTCTCCACCCTCCGGTACCCTTAGAACTGCCTCGGGACTTCAGGTCCACAAATTTTACATGCTCGTATCCCCAAATGTACATGGGGGGGGGGGGGGGTCCTTCGGTGGGTCGGATATCGAACACGCAATCCTCCGGTTGGAAGTCCGACGTCCTAAACACTAGACTACCACGGCCACTCAATATCAGTTTAAATGTTACATTAATTCATTCAATTTCTGTTTTTCACACGCATCATAAAATATATTGACCTTGCCTCGTTCATCACAACGAGGTTTTTTTTTTTTTTCTGAATCAACATTTCCAAAAAAATTATCATCAAGTTTTAGGTTCCTGACAATTCTAATTAAAAACTGTATGAAAAATAGGTTTTTGACGTGATACTTAAAACTGGATAAAACTATTAACAGTCAAAATCCTGCCAAATTTGATTTTTGCATTTGTTAGAAACTCGACAAGCATGTCATTTAGCCAATCTTCATCAGCCATTGCTGCATTTTTTAGGGGGAAGTTTTTTTATAAGGGGTCATAGTCCTTTTATGGGTGAGGTACCATTTTTGGGAGGGGATGATCTGTAGCTTTTGAAAGGGTGCGCCTCACTTTTAAAAGTGATGGGCACACACAAGCAAAACCCGGTAAATCTAAAGTGTTTAATTTATTAACCTTAGTCGTAAAATACTGTAATTATAAAGCCCTTGACAGAAAAAAATATTATTTAAAAAAGAATTGCAATTTAAAAATGCTTATTTTTCGATAAAAATCTGAATGAATAGCTCTGCATTTTTTCTGCAGAGCCCCTCTCACCATAAAAAGAAAAAAACAAACAAACAAAAAACACGAAAGTTGAGGAAGGGGGGGGAGGGAGGACAGAAAGAAAAAAAATTAAATTAAATTAAAGCCAGTAATATACAACTCAAGATTTCTTAAATATTAAATTTGATTATCCCACCTTCTCGCCTTCATTACAAATAGGATCAGTAAATTAAAAACAGAAGAATAAAATATATTTAAGCTTTCCTTCTATGTAATTTTTGCAGATGTTCTGGTTCATCCTCAATTCAGACAAAATATTATTACTAACTTGCTAGCAGTTTGAAAAATATTTGTGCGATAAAATATGTGTATGGAAGTAGTACTGAAGCCAAAATTATTATTAATGTTGTTGTTATTATTTTATTAAAGAAAAAAGAACAAATCTTAAAAATCTTAGTGACACCAAAGAAACGTGTTTTGTTTCTTTTAACATTGAAAAAGGAGGAATTCCTCGTAAGTTCGACGTTTTTGTATTAAATAGTATTTGAAACAAAAACATAATCTAGTTTCGGACTGTGAACTCCGTTAATTTGCTAAAAGAAACAGAATACGTCTAAAAAAATTACTTTTCTGTGGAAGTAATCTGCCGTACAAACAGGTTTTCTTCGCACAAAATAAATTCTCCCTTTTTCCGCTACTTTCTTCAGGACGAAAAGGAAAACACCTATTTATACATGTAACTTTTCAAATTAGGTCGAGCGCCGCTGGTGTAGTGGTATCATGCAAGATTCCCATTCTTGCGACCCGGGTTCGATTCCCGGGCGGCGCAGCAATTATTTTTTTCTTTTTTTAGAGAAAACCCAAAACCATTTTTATAGTCTAACTTTTATTCATTTCTATTCACAAATGTTTTTCGATTTCCGGTCAACGAAATGTAGTAAAACTCTATAGCGAACACCAGTAAAGTTAAAATATTTATTTGTCCATATTACAGAGGTGTCTAAAATAGGTTTTTTTAAATCCTACTGACTTGTTAGGAAATATGAAACTGTCCGTGCGTTAGGCGGAGTTCTACTGAAGTAACTATTTGAAAGGAAATTGTATTTTAATTAAAAAATTAACCCTCTCTTGCAAATGGGCTTTGAATGACCAGGACATACAGTTTAGCTTCAAAATGTTATTAATTCAGATCCGCAGTTGTGCTGTAATTTGGACGCAATCTTTAGTTAAAATGTATGATCTCTTTGGAAGTTTATGGAGGATTTAAGAAGTAAAAATCTTATTTTCAAGTAAAAATTTTTTATATTGTTTTGGATTATATATTACATTGCTGCAAAGGTCAGTTTTTCCATGTATAATATTATAGTGATTAAGTATGTCACAAAAGCAAAAATGTCCTCTCCCGAGAGCAACAATTTTTGACTATACAGGACAAAAATTTCCAAAAAAAAAAAAAAAAACACAGTGCTGAGAGACTAAATAGGTTTGTAGAAAAACGAAATGTTCTTAAAAAGTCAAATGATAAATTTATTCATGAGAGGGTTAATCTTATTACTTAAAAATATTCCTGTTTATTATGGTGGGGTATTATTAGAACGCTATTAAAAATGTCCTAAAATATTGGTTGGAGAGAAGGGGGGCAAGAATGGGTGATTGAGAAAAAAAAAATATTTCCTGTTAATTATAAGTTGTAAGAAATTATAAGCTGTTTAGGATCGATGTTTAAAAAAAAAAAAAAAAAAATCAGTGCTTTAAAATTTAGAAAATTTTTCAAAATATATGCTATGATAAAACATTTTATCTATTCAGCCTCACCTAGTTTGTGGCAGCACAAAATTTCTATAAAAAATTTTTATGAAATCCAAACGATACGTTAATGGGAAAAGTACTTTGTTTACAAATGTGTTTTTAAAATTTTATTTATGTAATTAATTAAACTATTATTTAGTTATAGTTATTATTATCTATTTTTTAGAAATATACATTTCTTATCCAGGGCTTATATTCATACGAAAATAGTCTGAATTCCGTCAGATGTGTAAAAATTTAATAAAATGGAAAATGTATAGGGCAGGAGAAGAACTCCCACGAAAATAAAGCAAATGAGGCCATGAAACCTCTTAATTTTTTTCATGTTATTGTCTTTATTATCATCATTACGTTCCTTCTTTGAAAATAAATTGATACACTATGCTCATTTATTTTATCTATGAGGCTCATGGAGTGCAGTCTAGAAAAGTAATGACAATCCCACCCGCCCCGTTCTTTGTTTACAAAAAACCAAAACCGTACGATTTAAAAAATTGACACGTGAAGAAAGCAAAAATAAGCATTTAAATGCGGACATATGTTTCGGGATTGGTTGGAATCCTGCTTTCAATGCGAAAATGGAACTTCTAGGTGCAAAAACATTCTTCATTCTAAAGGGTAAACTTACCAATAGATGGCAGCAGAAGGAAACTCCTCAGAGAAGTCAGAGAAATTCGCTGCTGCTGTTTCTGTTATCTGACAGGTGACGGGTAGTAGTAATTGCTATGATTTCACCGTGCACACCAGACAACACATTTCATGTACCATGTACGAAAATTAAAAACCTTTTATTAAAGAAATCGAACCTTCACAGAATGTTCCTTTTAGAATAGTACCTACATATTAAAAAAGTAGTATATTATAATTAGTAATTACACCTGACACATCTCTGTTACAAAACACTGTGCTTTGAGCATGTTTCAGATGCAAGAATAAGCATTATAAAATTTTTAAAATAATAATAAAGCTGGATTAGAGAAATTTGTAACGCTAAAATGCTCCAATTTTTTTTTAATTACACTTATAAACTTAAAAGTAAATGAAGGAGAGTTTATAATTATTTTTTTTTAACTTTTTCTTCTCGAGAAGGGGAGGGGTGTCTAATTTTTTTTTCGCAACATACAAAACACTATATATTTATTGATAAATAAGTAATATACTAGTAACTTTTTAATTTTTTTACCATACGCATATATACCTATTAATAAACTAACTGACTAATAAAAAAAGAGATAAATAATATGATTCCCGTTAAAAAGTATTCAGAACACTGAACGGTTTTGGAACGGAGCCGGGAAAGTGTTTAGAAGTCGGATCGCAGCAACTGAAAGAAGTGGCTGCTTCACATTACTTTTTATTCGTGTAAATTGACTAACATTTTAACCTTACATATGAGTTTAAAATCCCAAACCTGTTTGCAGGATTAAATTATCTCTCACAACAAACAAAACAACTTATTTTTTATGCGACAAAAGTACCTAATATGCTAGTACACAGCAAGCTAACTTCATAATCTACCGTTTTGACTAAAACCTTTAATTCTTTGGGGTTAGACGTCTTACCTCGCATGAAGAAAAATTGAACACGATTAATGGTGATTTAATGGCTTCAACTCATTACATTGATATATTTTACCATTGAAAGCTGATTAGACTTAATTTAGAAATGCCAACAGTAGCCCAATGTTTAGCCCCCTGGTTCTGGTGTCGCCACCAGGTGTCGACACTAGAACCATGAAGTCATCTATTTCTTTTTTTGCAAAAATACTGGTAAATTTAAACCATGAGGAGCAAAACTGAATATCAAAACATGCAATGCTTTTATTCTTCGATCAGATATCGTGCCTTTTCATTTGTAATTCTGAACTCAAAAGTCGAAAATATCAATTAAAACAAATCATGGCCTTGTTTTATTAATTCTTAGTGAAATATAAAATATGTTTTGATGAAACTGTGTTGCAAAACTGATTCACATTATTATCCTTACTAGCGCCTTCTCTTTCATATGTAAGTATTGTTATGAATCAGCAGGGTTTAAAAAACCACGCCACTGTGAAGAGAACTGTACAGTTTTCGTAAATTCAACGTGTAGTTTCTTTAGTAAGTGTAATTTAGATATTTTAGTAAATAAATTTTGATGTAAAAGAATGTTTCATAAATGTTCAATATTCTCAAAATGTGTATAAATACCAGGGCTCGAGAAATCTTTAACATTCTACATGTCCTACCGGGCAAGTTTGACTAAAAAATATGTGCCCGAACAAAATTTTTACATGCTCAGAAGTAGTTTCATTACATATTAATAAAAACATTTGAATTTGTCGTATAGCACTAATCAGAAAAAACATAAATTAAAAGCTTTAGGGGCCGTTCATAAATGACGTCACGCATTTTTCCCATATATTTGACCCCCTCCCCCCCTTTGTCACGCGTCACGTTATGTTGCATGATGCATGATGTCACACTTCTTGTTACCCCCTCCCCTCCCCTTGTCACACTTTGTCGCAATTTCACTAGCCCCTCCCCCCCTCGAAGCGTGACATCATTTATGAATGATCTTTTATATCTGAATCAAGAATTATTTAAACGTTAATCTAAATCATTCAAAACATACATTACAAATAAATATTACGTAATAAGTCGTTACAAACCAAAATTGAAAAATTTAAATTGTATTTGCAATTTTATTGTTGGCATGCATGTCAATTTTGAGCTCCGGTAAGATGCGGGGATACTTCAATAAAATACGAAACAATAAATTTTAGAAAGAAATATTTGATTAAAAAATTACATGCCCCGCCGGGTATGTAAAGGTAGAAAATTCATGCGCAATCGGAATTTGTACATGCCGCGGGCCTGTCGGGCAATATAATTTTCGTGCACTAGTAAACACCACACTGTAGTGATGGTGAACGCTTCGAATTGCTTTTTTTGATTTGCAGGCGAATTGATATGTTTATTATTATTATTATTAGTTAATAAGATGTGTGCAGTTTCTCCATTGATTGGTAGTTTCTGGTAACAGGAGTGTTTCATAACAAAAGAAAATTATCAATTTTTTTTTTTTTCTTTTTCCTATTCTTTGTTCCCCGTTGTAAAATGAATTTTTATTGCGATGAACTAACACTACACTGTTAGTAATTTCATCATGAAATTACGGTTAAATAACCGGCAGCAGTCTGGCCATCTAATTCACTGTTAAAATTATGGTTTGGAACATTTTTCTGTCTTTACGGGACCCAAACCATTTCCAATCAGCTTGATTAAAAAGCCGTAAATACAAAATTTACGGTTTTATATACATTTAAAAACGGCTTCAAAACAAGATTTTTACCTATTTTGAACCCCTTCGAGGTGTAGAATCCTTAAACGAAACGTGCGGGAATCGAACCCAGGTGCATGGTATACCAGGCTTACGCTCTAGTCACTCGGCTATCTGCACCACGTAAAGCGGCCGTTTAATTATCAATAAATCTTCTTTTCTAACAGGCAAACTGCTTTAATATTGAGACTGCAGTTTTTGATTGGATCTAAAGTCATTTTTGGTCTATATTTACTGTATATTAACGAAAGTTTTATTTATTTTCTGCAAAAAGTGAAATACAAACAAGCTTCAGCAGCTCAAATTATGGGTTCGCTCATTCGCAAACAGTTCGGGAATTCGATGTCTCCCATTTTTGATCTACATGTGTACGTGTTTCTATTTAGTAACCACTGCTTAAGCCACTTTTTTTTCTTCTTCTTTTATATACACATGCAGATTTGAACTGATAAATCTTTATTCATATTTTAACAATAACGTACGACCGGTAAGGTTTCGCAACCAAGATGGACTCCCGATTCTTATTGAGCGCTTGAAAATGACGGTTAGTTAAACGTTATTTAGGAGAAACAGAGAATAAACGGGTTTTTTTTTTTCACAATCAGCGGTTTGAGTACCATCTTTTTAATAGTTGCTCAACTGTTGTAATTAAATATGGTAAAATAACAATCAAATAAATGGTTATTTTACTATTTTCTTACGGAAATTTTTAACAGTGTAGAGAGAACCCCGACCTTTTATGCTTGAAAGGATTCAGAAAATTATACCCAATACTGCAGTTCAATATTATAGTCTATTGAATTTCATTGCAATACAGTCTTGTATTTTTATATTGTAAAATTTTTATTTCAGTCATTTTTATTGTAATATCATTTTATTGTACAATTTTACATTTTATTTTCCTAGCGCTTATGGCGAACGCTTATTGAAATACTATGCTTCAACACAATGAATGGAACAGCATTTATATTAATGCTCTGTTTTAAACAAAACTAGCTCTTCATTAATTAACGTAGAAGTTCTTTTTGATAACATACGGCTATTTTCATTCTCATTATAGACTGAAAAATAACTATCTGACATTTAAGATTTAAAACCACGTATATATGTACACCTGCATTTCTGAGTTTGACAGAATTGATTGATTGGATGTTTTTTTTCCTTTTTTTGCTCGCGATATCTATAACAACCAATTAAATATACTATCTTCAGAGTATTGCAACTCAACACTTCTCCGCCTCGGGCGTTATTTCGTAAAGGCTCTCAAATTTGGTACGAAAAATACAATATTTATTCATTATATACATTGTTTAAGAGCAAGAAATGGATAAAATTTAACCGAAAACTGCCTTCCACAGTATTTGGCTCCAGGACTTAGAAAAGCAGTCTCCAAAGAAAACTAAATTTTGAACAAGATTTAAAAGGTTCGTGACTTAATTCATACATTTATTCTTTTTTTAAGATGGAAATATACAAATATTTTGTTTTAAATAGTTTTCCATTGAAGTTATCAATAAAATTTTTGTTTGATGTGTTGTTTTTCACGAGATGTCTCCGTACATGAAGCAAATCATCTACTGTTACATTAAAGCCTGTCTAAGTTGACTACTTGCGGTATAAAGAGGTAGGGCGGTTTTTTTTTATTTTGCCATTTTTACACTATGCATTCATTTCTTTTTAACTAATCCAAATACTTTTAAGTTTAGCTTTAGGTATTAACCTTACTTTAAAATAATAATAAGTTATTTTATTTCACAATTATCTAAAATACCTTTAGAGTAATTAATCCTAAATGCTTACATTATACCATACATCTTTAAAATTAAAGTACTTAGCTAAAATAAAGATAAATAATTTATTTGATGGTAACAATTTCCTAAAAATACATAATTGTTTAAAATGTCTATCTGAGATAGAGCAAAAAAAAAATTTCTTTAAAGCATAAAGGCTTATTGTAGTTTTTCAATTAGTAAAGCTAGAAAGATGTTTAGACAAAATTTATAACTACTGTTTCCTCCATGCAATGCAGACGCATACTAATATAACATTATAGCATAAAAAATATATCCTTGTTTGTCAATAAATAAATAAATATCATGGTAATAATTAGGCGGTCAATTTACGAAGAGTTTTTATAATTCTCCCAACCCGAATTTGGGGTATAATAAGTGATCAACGTAGACAGGTGGTGAAGTTACAAAGGTTTCAATACAATACAATACAATACAAAAAGTACACCAACAACAGGCGCTAGGCGCTAGGCCCTCCCTACATTACATAATATAGGGCTAATTCCCTTCGTGACAAAAGTGGTCAACTTAACAATTTTTACTGTATTTATTTACGAGAAAATTTTGATATGTCTTAAAAGAATGTACATTGTATCAGTTAATAAAAATTTTCATTATGAATAGTTTCATATGTTAGGAGAAAACTCCAAATGCAGTAAGATATTAGCAAAAAAAAAAAAAAAATTGTGTGATTTCCATCTTCGTAATTTTTTTGTAATTTCAATTGCAAAACAATTAGCTCCATTAAGTAAAAATTTTTCATTAAAGTTTTCCAAGTTCCGTAAAAAAAATTATAAAAATATCTGAAAAAATATTTATTTATTATTCTTACAGTTATTATTTTTTTTATTTCTGCGTAGCATTGGTTCTTAACCATTGAAGACCTAATGCGTTCCCAGAGATTGGTGCCAACTCTTTCAGCGGCACCACAATGAGTGTGATACCATTGGCGCAATTTTTGACGCTCAGTTTCTCTGCAGATGGCGGCACCGGTGCTCTAATTGATGCAAACTGCACAAGGAGTATAATTTAGCAGAAACTTTTCATATTAAACGGATACTCAAGGCATCTTTAACATGCCGCATTATCATACGACATGGGCACTCAGGATTTTCTGCATCTTAAAAAATTGTAAATCCTTTTCTTCAGTGTGTCTTTCAACATATAACCAAATTCTTAATAATGAACAAGAGAATGATGTTTTATAAATGGATGTTTCTTTTTCAGGTGTTCATTCTATTTTAATGGATTTGTGACGCAAAAGTTTCCCCCTTGTTATAACCACTTGGACAGTGCAGAATAACTTACCATTGGGATCATTCATAAATGATGTCACGCTTTGAAGGGGGGTTCGTGAAATTGTGACAGAGTGCGACAAGGGGATGGGAGCGGGTAACAAGAAGTGTGACATCCCTGATTATGCAACATAGCGTGACGCGTGACAAAGGGGAGGGAGTGGGGTCAAATATGAGGGGAAAAGCGTGACATCATTTATGAACGGCTCCATAGATAACTTAAGTATTAGTCCAATAGGCTACCGACACTTAATTGTAATGGTGTACTTTTACCTAGTTTGACCATGAATGTGAAACTTGGAACCAGTATAATGGTTCAACATTAGTACGAAATGTTGCAGCTAAATTTACCATTTTTTTTTTTTTTTTTTCAGTTTTTTTGGTGAAAGGATGAACTGGAATTTTTTACAGTGCAAAACGATTTCATTTGAAATTTTGTTTAGCAAAAAAATTAATTTTACAGAAAATATTTTTCCTGTCCTTAGTGCATATTTTGCAAACACATTTTAATGTTTGAAATGAAGTACGAATGAAAGAAAACGAGTCCATATAGTGCGCGAAATATATATGTAGGTAGAATCGATCGTTCTTAACTAGCGGAACTGAAATCCCTTTGACCCCTTCCCTCTCGCTCCGGTGAAAATGACGGGCTGAGGTTTCGCCTTCTATTTCTCGCTTTCGTGAAAATGACGGGTTGGAGTGTTTAAAATTTCGAAATAAAAGAAATCAAAAATTAAAAATGAATATATATATTGTTCATACACATATTTTTATGTAATTTTCAGTGATAAAGAAAGTAGGCACTTTTATGACCGTTTTCTTGAAAATTACCCGACCGTTAAGGGTTAATCATAACCGCAACCAGAATTTTCTAATGCTAGGGGGGAAGGAGGTCGTAAATGTCCTGGATGTAATATAAAGGGGCGACTGAGGCACAGCAGACCACTTTTGCACTTTATATATATGTATTATATATATTTTAAGAAAAATATAAAAAATGCTATGAACTTGAAGAAAAAAAAAAAGACATGCTTTAAACCTTTGTTGTCATGTCCTAATTATTTTGCAACAATACCTCCGGTGCATTATGAGTGAAAAAATAAGTTGTGGAACTCAACAAGTGGTCCACTCCGGCTTCCCGGGGCACACTTCCCTGGCACAGTGGTCCTCGTCCCTGGGTACAACCCTAGATTAAATTACTATAAATTGCATTTTCTTCCCTGAAATTATACTTTCGTATGATGCTTAGATCTGAGAAACATAATGCAAATATTTTAATGAAGTAAAATTACCAAAATTAAAAAAAATCGAAATAAACAAGAAACCAATGGAACTATGATATTTTGTTAAGTGAAAATGAGTTGAAACCTGTGAATTTTAAAATTTAATAATGAAATATTTTAAGACATTTGAAGAAACCGCCACGAATCTCCAGAGGACACAACTAGACCAGCAAGAACCTTGACAATATCCTACAATGTCATATGACGTCTTTTGCACCAAATAAGATTCATATGTTGCTGTTTCTGAAAATAATAACTGAATTCAAGTTCATTTCCCCCCCCCCCCCCCCCACAAATCTTACATGAACAGAATCCTCATCAATGTTTCGAAAAACCTATCCTATATTACTAGGGTAGGTATCACTACAGTGACACCTCGAGATACGAGTTTAATTCGTTTCGTAACCTTGCTCGTATGTCAATTTGCTCGTATTTCAAAGAAATTTTCCCCATTGAAATAAATTGAATTGTTGTTACGTTAATCCGTGTTTTTGAATAAGGAAAATATATTTATTTATAAATGACAAATATTGTATAAAAACATACTAAAAGAGTATGTAAAGCAAAAAGGCGCAGTAAACTGGGTGGGCCGTGTGCAGAGTTGCAGCTGGCCGTTCCTTGTATCTCAAATATCGCTCATATTTCAAAACAAAACTTCGCTGCTCGACAGCGCTCGTATCTCAAATGACTCTTATGTCAGGGCACTCGTATCTCAAGGTACCACTGTATTTCCTTCTGTTTGTTTTTGCAAATTTTACAGCTGCATGGCAAATAACTTTAATGTTTCCATGTTATTCAGGTATTTATTTTACTTTCAAAAATTTACTGTTTTTTTAAAAGGTATTTTCATGTTAACTTCTTGCATTACATGTGCACAGGTAAAATTAAGTAAAATAAATAAATTAGTTTTACATCTAATTTGTACTTCGGATGGTGGTCTACTGTGTCCCCTACGTCGAAATGCAACAGATAACGGCACTGAAATTATATATGAACTATAAATATGCAAATAATTTTCAGAAACTAAAGAGCAGCACGATTTTACTTTTCCAAAAGAACTATTTAATACTTATAGACATTAGTTCCGTAATGATTAAAATTTTAAAAACTTCAAAATAGAAAAATTACTTTTAGCTGCTCAAAACCTAAAAGTTGCACAAAACCGGTACCTAAGTATTTCCCGTATGATATTTTTGGATGTAAATAACCATATGAATGAAAGGAATGGAGGCAATTCAAGCTACGCCATTGGTCACGTGGCAGCGATTAAAGCAATGTAAACAAACGTCGCTCTACTTCGAGTTCGACAAATCAAATTAAAAACTAAGCCTAAATAAAGTTCATCTACATGACATTAAATTAATACTAAAAAAAACACTATAGCTATTGCAATAATTAATAAATTTATTTTATAATGATTAAATTAAATGTAAATACTGGGTTATAATCAGAAAACGCTGTGAAAATAGTCTAATTAATTTTAAGAAACTGATTTTGTCTAGTAACTTCACGTAGAACTCAATTGAAAATCTTAGTAAACCAAGAGCGGAACACGTGACAACGATAATCGCTCATGAGTGCCCCTATCGGTGAATTACCTCCATTGGAGTGTAATAGATTCAAAGGGGATTTAGGTCTAGTGTGCCCCAGTCGCCCCTGTATTACCAGACTAGGATTGGCAATGTGGCTTCAAACTAATGCCTCCGCAAAGCTTGTTTTAGGTTGCGCTATCTAGAAAAGAATCCAGTAGCTGAACTAAAATATTCCTTCTAATTCCAAATAAAGGCTTAAGAAAGGAGTTAGTGTACCCAACCCTAACCCCCCCTGCTAACTGCAGCCATACTGTCTATAGCATCTAGGCCTTCACAGACTACCCCCCAGTAGAAGGGGGTGCGACTGCAGCGCTGTCCTCCTCGAATTTCCCACAAACTCTCTGACACACTTGACAACCAGCACCGGCCATCGGGGGCCGGGCTGGCAGAGCGTTGCCGACCTGCTTTACCGACCCGGGGCCTTAGTCAGACTACAAAGCAAGCCTTACTTCACCCGGATCGGATAGTACTATTTTAGTCGCCTCTTACGACACGCATAACTACGTCGGCGCTATTCTACGCCCGCCACCGCAGGGCGAGGAGTTAGGGTATTCGAATCAATAAGCTGAATTTAGTTCTTATTTGAACATTTTTGTCATGTCAGCTGAGTTGCTGAAAGCACGCTTCCCGTCTAATCCAAAGATAAATAAATAGCTTTCTGGTAAAATAACTTTTTCCAGATTCATTAGTTTATAAGATTCTACCACTTTTTTCTAGTGCAAATAATACAATATATATTAAAAACCAAAATAGTTATGATGATTATAAGGTCAAACTTTTTAAAAGTTATTAAATACGTGAGTGTGGTCGGATGTTTCACGCTTGCGATGCGATAAATATTTTTTTGTACTGTTTTTTCTTTTCTTTTTATGCTCCAACGGGGCTGCATATGGTTACAGTGAAACCTGTGAAAGTCGACCACTTGCGGCGCAGCATTTTAGTGGTCAACTTATACAGGGTGGATATATTTTTTTACCATTTCATACACTATGCATTTATTTATTTGGAACGAATTTAAATATTGCTTCATGTATTAAACGTTACTTTAAACTAGCAATTAGCTTTTTTTTAACAATTATCTAAAATATCATTAGAGAAATGAACCCGAAATTCTTACAATGTATCCTATACAACTTCAAAAGTAAATGACTTAGTTAAAATAAATTCTATCTTATTAATTATGTGAGTTATGTACTTATGTAGTAGTGAAGATTTCCTTAAAATACATAATTCTTCAAAACGGCTACATCAGATAGAAGAAAAAAAGAAGAAACTTATTTAAAGAATAAAAGAGGTAGTTTTCCCATACGGTAGACTTACAAATAAGAAGTTTAGGCAAACTTTATATTGATGTTTCAATCATTCAGACAAATCCTGGTCTAACATTATGGCATAAAAAGTACCCTAGAGTAATTATTTTAGTTTTTTTTTCCTTCGCAAAAAGTACAAGAAAATAAATATAGTAATAATTGGGTGCTGTCAAAGGGTTTTTCATAATGTTCCTACCCGAATTTGGCGTACATAAGTGGTCAATATAGACAGGTGTTCAACTTAGGTGATCAAGTTACAAAGGAGGTTTGCAGTGAACACGGGGGGACACGTGTCTTAAATCTTTTGAAAACTTTTATGGAGAATTTTACTTTTTATGCGTTGTATTGTTTTCCTGACAGAAGAAAACAAAATGTTTAAAAGTTCTCCCAATAGGTGTCTCTGTAGAATCTGAATTTTTGAAAACAGCAATTTAGTAACTCAACATGTAAAGTACGAACTTCTTTTTAGCTAAGAAATTTAGCTGAGAATATCTGCGCCAAACGGATACTCGAGAAAGCTTTAACATGCTGCATAATCATACGACATGAACGCTGTCGATTTTCTGCATCTTGAAAATCCAGACTTAACTCTTTCAAGTAGCACCACTATCGGTGGACGCCATTACCACTTGATAATTTAGACGCTCGGTTTCCCCCTATATAACGACACCAAGGCTGTAAGTGATGTGAAACTGCATAAGGAATTAAATCTGCCGAGAGTATCTGCGCCAAACGGATACTCAAGACATCTTTAACATGCTGCACAATCATACGACATGGACGCTGTCGATTTTCTGCAACTTGCAAATCCAGACTTGGTTCTTTCAAGTAGCACCACTATCGATGGATGCCCATTACAGCTTGATAATTTAGGCGCTCAGTTTCCCCCTATATGGCGGCACCAAAGCTGTAAGTGATGTGAAACTGCTCTAGGAATTAAATTTAGCCGAGAGTATCTGCGCCAAACTGATACTCAAGAGATCTTTAACATGCTGCATAATCATGCGACATGGGCACCGTCGATTTTCTGCATTTTGAAAATCCACCGACTTGGGCCAGGTATGATCCTACGAAGTTGGACATACGAAGCCTGCGCCTTAATAGTACGCTACCTTTCCGGCTCATATAATAATAATTTGTTCTTCCTTCGCTCATTATTTTGTAAATAGTTTTGATGCAACGAACTCTGATGTCACGATTTTTTTTCTTGCAGGGTTGTTACTACCATCAAAATGCCAACTGCCTTGCCACTTGTACTCTACGTCCTCTTCTTAGGGAATCTAACCAGCGCACAACAACCTATAGTGACGTATTCAGAAATTCAACAATTGAAGGGTTCTTGCGATCCTCGAGATACTTGTTCTGGAGGCAGGTCCGAAGAGTTGGACCACCTGTGGGGCAACTACACATGCGAATGTGGAAGTCAGTGTAGCTCTCGCAGTACCTGCTGTGTTGACTCGCCATTTGCGGATAGCATGCAAGATACTGACCACCTGCCAACTGAAAAGTGCCAAAGGATTAAATACACGCCCAATTACTTCTTGGTGGTGTCGACTTGTTCTAGTTTTTTCTTAAAGACGTCTCCAGCTTATGAAAAGTGCGTAAAAGACAAAGACGCCCTCGACGATCCAATGACAAGGATTCCTGTTACAAGTTTCCAAACAGGAATAACCTACAAGAACTTCTTCTGCGCATTTTGCAACTTCGACTCAGACGATACCGCGTTTTGGAACGTTGCAGCTTCTGGAGAACAAAACGAAGGTGTTTTTGAAGGAAATTTGCAATTTGATGCGAAGCAAAACGCTTGGGGAGCGGCAGGACCTAAAGGAAAATTCCAGAAATTAGTGTTAAACTTCGCACTTCCAGAGTATTTGCATAAAATAGTGAAGCGATGTTATCCCGGAATCATTTCCCAATGTCCACCAGCAAAAAGAAACAGTGAATTGCAAAGCAAATGTAGGCTGTACTACGCGCCGGTTAAAGTTATGTCTGGAGGCAAGTATAAAATGTATCGTAATATTCACTGTGCCTTATGCAGTAATGAGGAGGGAGAGCTGCAAGGTATTTGTCCAGTGGTAAAGCGACGACGTTTGTCTTTTAATGCTCTGTTGGATGTTAATCAGGATAATGGGGAAAAGGGGGAAGAACAGACTCGACCGTGTGCTCAAGATGAGATGTATGATCATTTCTTCAAAACATGTCGATCCATGGAATGCGCGCGCCCAGGTTACGTCATCAGGAATGGAGAGTGTCATCCGGCAAAAATAGGCAGTGAATCTGATGTCTATGCCAATTAGATTTGATGAAAATTGATGATCCATTTTCAGAAAACGTCGATCCTTGAAATTTGTGATCCTAGGTAACTTCATCAATAATGGAATGTACACAAAAGTGGATTTCGTGGAATCACCAAAGTAATTAGGGATCATTCATAAATGATGTCACGTTTCGAGGGGGGAAGGGGGGTTCGGGAAATTGTGACAGGGGAGGGGATGGAAACAAGAAGTGTGACATCATGCTTATGCAACATAGCGGGGCATGTGACAAAGGGGGGAAGGGGTCAAATATATGGGGAAAAAGGTTGACATCATTTATGGATGGTCCCTTAGTGAAACTAATGTTTGGGCCAAATATTAGATTTACTGTGAGTTGTTGTTTGTATTGAAATTTCTAAATATATTTGTAAACAAAGAAACCGTATTGGAAAACTAATGATAGATGCTTATTCAGTCATTTACAAATATCGTTATACTTCGTGTTACGTAAATGCATTTTGTGATCCATTTTTGCAAAAACGTAGCGTTACTAACAAAGTAAGACCGGACAGGTTTCTGAAAGCTATCGAATTTGCATGCTGAATTCTAATTAAACGTGAGAAAAAAAATTACAAACATACTTAATAACTTTGAACTCCAAAGAACTTAAGGCAAAATAATGTCTCAAAAATTTGTTTCCAAGAATTGTTACTTTATCTTCAGCCATCTAAAAGTAAAGGCCACAGAATTCCAAGATCAGGTGACTTAACCCGTGGAATCTAGCGTCATCAAATCTCCGAGAACTGCTTTGCTTTCCCAACTACGACTACATTAGTTCTTCGTGGTTATGAACCAGGTGTCCAATTAGCTCATGGAGTTGTTTAATCGCTGCTCACGTGGCTTGCAATGCGATATTATCAACTTATTGAAATTGAAACTCTCGTTTGTGAAGACATTCAACTCGCTCCTTTAAAAACTCGCCTATTTGTTGAGAAACTACATATCATTGCTTCCTACTCTAGAAACTAAATATCATATCAGATCATCATCTTACCGCAAGACGCTTAAATAAATATTAAATCTCCAAAAAATGTTTTAAGTTACACGATTTTATTTTAAAAAGAAACTAAAATGCAGTAATAGTGGTCGAAAACTGCGTAACAAACTTCCGTGACAAATCAAGTTAAATACCATCGTTGCATTATCCAAACAAAGGCATCGTTGCCATTCGACAAATAATAATTCTGATGATTACCTCAGAGCCAAAATTATTAATTCTTTTCCAAATTAACGTTAAAATAAATTATAAAATGGATGGAATATTGTATTGTTATTGAAGATAATCTTGTGTGCAAAGTTTGAAGATAATTTATGCAGTAATAGTGGACGAAAACCGAGCACCAAACTTCCGTGACAAATCAAGTTAAATAAGACTGTGAAAAGGAAATTTTACGAAGAAAATGATATTTATCAACAAATATTTACTTCTAAAACTTAAAAATACAATTATTTTTTTCGAATTGTAATCATTTAATATTCAAAGCGAAGTTTTCTGAAATTTGAAAATAAAATATTGACCTACTCCTGGTTTCGAAATGTTTTTATTTCACAATTGGAATTGGTTGCAAAACAATCCTCCAGCTATAAAATTACATATTATTTATTAGAGTATCGTGACTCGCATGCTCACAGTTTGGAAAAACACTGCGCTGATAATTATCAGGATATAAATGTTGATCTTATTTATGTTACCATGGTTACTTCTTTAAAGCCGTGTTTACACCAAAGTTGACAAAACATTGTTTGTAGAAAACTAAAAGGTGTCAACTAAAAGTTGCTCTTAAATTATAGAGCAACAAATAGAAGATTTTTTGTAGAAAAAAAAATTCAAAGTTGCTCTTTGCAAATTTAGAGCAACAAATGGAAAACTTGGTGGCAAAGAATTGGGGCCCCGTTACGTCCGGGGCGCGTGGAGGGGGAACAGTTCTCCAGTAGTTTCCCACAAGTTGCTAGCGCAAAGCGCGCAGCAGCAAATCTTCCACTTTTAGTTGTCAACTTTCTTTGATCTTTACCGACACTCCGCGGGTAACCAAAATTTAGTGGAAGATTTGTCTCTCCACAACTGGAAGACAGAAAAAGTTGCTCTATTATGTAGAAATAGCAACAAGTTGCCGTAACTTGTGTAAAACTTAATGGAAGACTTTGGTGTAAACGCACCATAATAGTTATCTTAGTAAACCTTCCCTAGAGATCTTTAATCCTAATACCAGTTGCGACTATTGAGGGAAGAAATGTACTGTACATACAGGGTCATACAAGAAAAAAACACTGGCATGTGCAAAAATGTTACAACAAAATTCGTTGTTTTCGACCAGTTGAACTCAGACTGTGCTGTTTATTATGAAGGACTTTTGCCAGTTGCTGTAAAAATTTGTGCTTCTTTCTGCAAAATAAAAAGAGTAGTGCTGTGGTCACGAAGTAGTTTCTGATTGGATTCAGACGTATTCGCCTTGATAATACCTGCATCAATTTTGACTTCTTCATTTCTTCGTAACAAAGCATAAAGAAAGAAATTTAAAAAAAAAATATAAAGAAATAGAACCAACTTCAAATTATAAATTGCATTAAAAGTGAAAAATTAATAAATTCTTTATACAGCATCGGAACGACTTTCATACATATTTTTTGTAACCGGAGCAACATTCTCTTTTTATCATCACGTGATGTGTTACTCTACATTGAAACTGTTGCAAGTTCTGGTCCAATTATATGTGTAATTGCTTCATGATTACAAACGTAATCATGAATTAAAAAAAAAAAAACTATCATAATTTTTCACGGAATTCAAAAACTATGTATAAAAGTCATATTGATGTCATTTAAAGAATTAATTTATTTTTCACTTTTTAGCGCAATTTATAATTCGACGTTGGTTCTATTTTTGTTCAAAAATTATCTTATGACTTTCATGTTTTTTAGTGTAAATACATTTTTTATATAAATACTCTATCTTTACAAAATCCGTATCACAGGACAAGCCTTCTAGGAGTGAATGGCAAATTAAAACTAATTATTTGTATGAAAAATTTCGTTTTGAAGACGATTTTAAAAGGTCGCTAGATCAAAAACGGATTTAATTTAATTTTTTTCAGAGAAACCTTCGGTCAAACTCTTGTTAGAATAACATTTAATATTACAGCTTAATAACAACAAACTCTTTTTATAACAATGAGTTTTTTATTTATTTATAATTTTCACAACAAGGAAAAATCAAGCCAAGCTTTTCCAATTAGAATAAAAAATACTTATTTTTCACCCATAACATTTGTACTAAACACACAAATTTAGTCAAATTGATGTGCGATGTTTGAGTTAGACGACCCTCTATCGATTAAAGAAAAAAATAATCAAAATCGGTTCATTTAGGCAAAAGTTACGGGTAACAAAATAAAAAAAAAACACTACATTTCTTATCATAAACTTTTGAATTGATATGTTTATTATTCTTATTATTAGTTAATAAGATGTCCGAAGTTGCCCCACTGAATGATACTTTCTGGTACCAGAAGGAGTGTTTTATAATTAAAGAAAACTATTAGTAATGAAAAGGGGAGTGGGAGAGGAATCATGAGAGAGATCGTGTTTAAATAAGGAATTTATAATTTTTTTTTTTTTCATTCTACACAGGATTATTACAAATTTTTTTTTTTCATTCTTCGCAAGAATATTGCAAAATCTTTTTCTTTGATTCATTATCGCAAAGTGTCAGCTAATCTTGAAACTGTTTTTAAAAAATGTTTTCAATGAATTTGAGTGAAAAAAAGCAAAAAAACAAATACGCAGCCGTGTGCGTACCACATGCGGGCCGTAGTTTCGTCCTTTCTGGTATGGACCAACGAAAGGAATTGATATTACTTGCAGTTGTAAAATTGATTTTAAAAGCACTATAGCTTTACGTTATGGATTTGACTGGTAGTCACATGAAAAATTCGCAGCACTGGGCTGAAATTATCTTAACCTCCTCAAACCCCAGAACTAAGCGCAAACAATTTTGACGTAATTGTTTGGTTCTCTGATTTAAAAAATTAACAAAATAACTAAAAAAATAATTTTTTTAAAATTTTAATTAATGACACTGGAGAACAATGAAAATGTATCTTGAATGAAAGTGTCGTAATATTTATTAATTTAACTTGCTAATCATGAATATGGCAATTAAAAAGGGAATTTGGCTCTAGTTTTGTTGTTAGGTTGAGATATTACTTTGTATGATCGGGATAAAAGAATGCAATAATATTGCATTGTATGTCTTGTTTCCAATTTAATTTGTAAAGAAATAAAGGTAGCAACATAAAGTACTAATACATACCAGACTTACCAATACCTACAGTATATAATAAATGTGTACATATCAAAGATGAAAACATAAAGTAGAGTCTTGTGATTGCTTTGCTGTCTCCAAATCATGTGAGCCGCAAATGGCATACTTTTTATTTAACCCGTCACCCACAGAGAAAGTGTTATTGCACAGGTGATACAGCATACGTGGGGCGCCCATTTCTTATATTGGTCACCTATTTTACAACAAAATTGAGGAAATATGCCTTCCAGATTGCGTCAGTGATGCGCTTTTTCTGTGATCCAAATGTTACGCTTCCGCAAATGTATCAAAATTTATTGGGATCATTAATGCATTTTCCAAAAATACAGCTGCAAAATGAAGCAAATGGATTTATAAATAGACTACACGTAAATATAAAAGCTCAGTCTTAAACGATTTCAAGCACCGCGCTGAGGAGAGGACAAACACCTACACTCTTTTTATCAAAAAATACACCAGGCTGTAACGTAATAAGCCTGATGTTGCTTAAACAGATTATAAAGAGTTGTGCAATACTTTCTGTGTGGTATTACATTGGCAAATGGACAAATGAAATATAAAGAATAAATTCTTGAATTTTACCTATGGGGTCATTCCACAGTAACGGACGTTACATTTACACAGCATTTTTCAACTTCAACGAGCTTTCTAGCAAACTTGTTGGGTATTTTTTAGGTTTTTTTAATTTTGGCTGGTAAAAGTACATGTATTCTGAGTATGCAAAAAAAAAAATTGAAGATATATATTTATTTTCTGTCTGTTAAAAGTTTTTTTGAAATTTCGTTACGTGTGTTACCCAAAGAGTAACACACGTAACGAAATTTCAGAATTTTTTTTAACAGACAGCAAATACATCTATATCTTCAAAAAATTTTTTGCATACTTAGAACGCATGTACTTTTACTAGCCAAAATTAAAAAAACCTAAAAAATACCCAACAAGTTTGCTAGAAAGCTCGTTGAAGTTGAAAAATGCTGTGTAAATGTAACGTCCGTTACTGTGGAATGACCCTATGATATTTGTTTATTTTTTGAAATTCTTTCGTTTTTTCCTCGAAATATTTCTTTTATTACACGTTTTATTAATTCAAATATTTACAGGGACATCTAAAAATGAACTATTACTTATTATAATGCACAATTAATCAGTTTATTCTTTAAAATTTTTAAACAAAAGTGACATTAAAGCATTAAGTGCATTATATCTAAGCATTAAGTGCACCCCTGAATCTCTGAAAAAAAGAGCCCAAACACAGTTTTCATGCTGATATTAGAGTTCAGCACATTGAATTCATTAAGAATTGTGTGTTTTCAACTTAGATTCACGAACTTTGTCAAAACTTACTGCCAAGTGTAATTAGTTTAAATAATAATTAATGCCCGATTTGCATGTTTTCCATGTTTCAAACGAAGTAAACTATCTGTTGATTAATTTCAAAAACAATCGGGTGTTTTAGCTTTCAAATTGCACAAACAGTAGTTAATAAACAGTATTTTAAAATGTATCCAATGGAGGCAATTCATCGCGTCACGTGATAACGATGATCGCTGATTTGTTTAGCAAAATTTTAATTGAGTTCTACGTGGAGTTCCCAAAGCAAAATTAGCTATCTTAAAATTAGACTAGTTTCATAGCTTTTTCTGATTATAAACCAAGTAATTTACCTTTAATTTAATCCTTATAACATAAATTTATTAATTATTACAATAGTTATAGTGTTTTATTTAGTGTTAATTTTAAGTTATGTAGAAGAGCTTTATTTAGGCCTAATTTTTATTAGATTTGTCGAACTCAAAGTAAAGCGAAACTACAGCTTCCTTTGTTTACATCGTTATCACGTGCCCTATGACGCTGTATCAATTGCCTCCTTGGGTACACTTGGAATGAAGAGGTTAATACGTACTAAACGTTTTCTATAATTTTTTGTTGTTTTGTTTCAGACGGACTTGCTCTTAACCTAACAAAAATTTTAGATTGAGAAATACCTTATTAGTGGTATTACTGCAGCTGACGTTTAAACTTTCTCGTTTGTCAATCATTTCATTTACATTAGAACCAAGGAACAGTGATTACCCGGATAAGATGAAATTTTAATGAATAAATATGGTCTTTCTTATATTTAGCGTAGAACTTGATTGTAACTTAAAGTTGTAAATAGTCTATATGTTAATTTTTTGAAAATATGCATTAGTACTAAATTTCAATTCGTTGAAAATTTAATTCTTGACGACAGAAGTAAAAACTAATACCAACACAAAAGATTTAAAACAATATGCAGCGTCAAGTGAAGAAAAGAAAAAATAACTCAACTGACTACCCCAAGACTATCTAAAATTAAATAATGTAACATTTTAATTTTTATCTTAAATCAAAACATATACAGATTAAAATTCAGTATTAAACATAGCATATTTTTAAAAATAAAATACTCATTTCCATCGTATGATTCCAGGAACTTTCTTTTTTTTTTCTTTGAGTTTATTTTACTTCTTATATTGTAAGCACACACGCACGCACACACACAAACGCTTTCATCAACTGCTTTTCGCGTGCATTCCATTCTTTTTGTACTCCGAAGTGAAACCGTTTGCCTTCCCGTTTCCACCATTTTCATACACGGAACCATTTCCGGTTTCGCACACGGCTCCATTTTTGCTTTCATGTAAGCTTCCGTTTCTGCTTTCATGTAAGCTTCCGTTTTTGCTCTCGTGTAAGCTTCCGTTTTTGCTCACTGGAATGTGTTTCTTCTTGTACGTCTTCGTGTAAAAGTTGTAGAAGAGAACCAGGAAGAGACTGGCGAAGACGATGTCGATGTAAATGCCATAAATATGCGTCTTGCATCCAAGGAGTGGAATAATGAGAAACACGAACACCAGGACGACAATAAATTGCACCTTTCGAGAGAAAAAAAAAATGAATAACAGAATTTTAGATTGATATTTTGAATTGCTACAACTATAAGACACAGTAGAGCCTCGATTATCCGAGGTAATGTGGACCGAGGGTACCTCGGAAAATCGAAAACTCGGATACCACGAACTCTGTCTAAATCGAGAGGGAAACATGGGTTGAAATGAATGAAAATGTCGTCAAATATGTAACAAAAAAAAGCATTTACTGTACATCTTATGAAATGAAAAAATGACGTTCTTTCATACAAATATCTAATTTTATATGTACACATCAGTAGAATACATGTTCCAATTAAAGTTGTGTCTCTTGAAGAAGTCTATGTATATTGTACGTTCGCTTCTTTACTGCCGTTTTATAAAATGGTTGTAGGTGTAAAAAGTCTGGTGGAGTTGTCTCTGACTGTTGTTCGAAGTCTTTATATCACCTGAAAATAATTGGATGACTGACGTCATTCAGTGACGCCGCCATCGACCGCCACGAAAAAATTTTTTTGAAGGGCAAATATACCTCGGTTAACCCGGAACTCGGTTAGTCGGGGCTCGGATAACCGAGGCTCTATTGTACTAGCTTTCGAAACGTTTATCTATGTTTAAAAAAAATATCTCGTTTGTAAGTATATTTTTACAGGCATGTTTGTTTGCTCGCTATACAAAGCAACACTGTGTACAATATTTGGTCCCAAGACTCAAACATCCTGTTACAGAAGTAATGCGCGGACTTTTGTAACAGGTTCTCGGTCGAATATGCAGCCCCATTAGAAAGAAGAATTAAAATGCAACAGTAAATCTAATTGTTTACCATTTGTAGTCTAGTTAAGTACTCTTTCCACCAGAGATATTTCTGAACTTCGGGTCCCATGGCTGCCAAGCCGTAGTACGTGTACATGATGATGTGTACAAAGGAGTTGATACAGCCTGGAATAAACTGGAAGCCACCTGCAACGCAAATAAGGGGGAAAATGAAGCATTTATAAAAAAAAAATCAATATAAAAGCATAACTAAAAAAAATGAATACACAGTAGAACCCATCTTAACCGGCTCTGGATTAAACGGCATTCGCTTTATCCGGCACATATTTTTAAAATACAAGAATAGCTTTTAGAGCACTAGTTATATGGAAGATGCTGCGGTACTCAAGTGAATTTTTTCAGTTAACAGAGGTTCTACTGCACTAAGGCACAAATTGGCTCTGAAACTTTGAGTACAAAACTTACGCTAAAACACAAAAGCTGGACGAGCGGCGGTAGAATACCTTCAAAGTATTTCGTTCGAAAAAAATTATAGGGATTTTCCGGACCCTAACTTTAGAGTGCGATATCCTCCACATTTTGTAGAATCTGCTTAACCCCTTAACGCATTTTCCCGTGTCTCACACGGGCTAAAGTTACTGGCAAATTTACACATTTTTTTTCGTTAATTGCCTATAACGAACCCCTTCACGGACTGAAGTTACTGGCAAATTTGCACATGCCCGTGTCTGACACGGGCTAAATTTACTGGCAAATTTGCACATGCCCGTGTCTGACACGGGCTAAAGTTACTGGCAAATTTGCACATGCCCGTTTCTCACACGGGCGATCTTGTATCTCGCGTTATTTTATTTCTAATGCCCGTGTGAGATCTGTTAGCACTTTGTTTGCATAACAATTCCTTATATAACTTTTACCCCACCCCCGCTCTCTTGTCACCCCCTACAACTGAAATTGCCAAAAAAACAATTTATACTATTCCTATATATTCATTTTCTGTCAAAAAATCATTTTTTACCAGTTTTCCCGAAATAAACTCGTGCTTTGAATGGTTAATATACATCTTTTATTGTTTATTTCCCATCAGTTTTAGCGTTCGTCCTTGCAATTTTCGCCCGGTTTTTTTTTTTTTTTTTTTTTTGGGGGGGGGGGGGGGTTAACGCATAATTTTCTCGGGCTTTCTTCTTCTTCATTGGCGTGCCAGCCCAGGGTGGGCCATGGCATTTTTCAGAATAGAACTCCAGATTGCCCGATTCTTTGATCGACTCAAATTTTTAATTTTAAGTGCTTTTAAGTCCGTTCCAAGGCAGTTAATCCACCCAATCCTAGGTCTTTTCCAAGGCTTTATCATGTTATATCTACTAATTTCAGCAGTGGACTGTTGTAAGATAAAAGGAATTTGTGAATAGAGTCTGGTTTCAATTTAGTAAATGAACTACTTTACGCAAAAACTACCGAAGCGAACACATGTCTTTCGTGAAGGAAATATAAATGAAACTCTGCGTTGAATGTCTAATATCAACATTCAGTGCAAAGTTAATATTTTTCATTTTAGAACTACTATATTAAAAATAGAAGAACGAGTAAAAAATAAATAAATAAAACACTGACGCATACAGGAAGAAAAGAAGGGATATTTTACCCTTTGTCCCTTCGAGTGACAAGCCCCCCCCCCCCCTCACTTTCTAAGAGATTATTTTATCTGCTGTGTTCCTTTTATTGAAGTTATTAGATCAATCAAAATTACTGCAAAGAGTGACGTACACAAGTGATTTGTTGATTGGATGTTCTTTTTTTCTTATTGAAATAATTATATTTAATCAAATTACTACAACGAATGAAAAGCACAACTGACTAGTCAATTGATTGTTTTTTAAATATCTTTATTTTTTTTTTATTGAAGCTGTCTACCGCACGAAAAGCTCGTGCCGAAATCTCTGTGCCTTTCTGCCACTATGGCAATGAGGTGTGTCTCATTTCTTCCCTAGAAGAAAGACTAGGGATTTGATGTGCAGTCTGAGTAGGGAAGTTCAAAAGACGAACATCTTTTGAACTTCCCTACTCAGACTGTACATCAAATCACAGTAGAACCTCTCTTAACCGGCTCCGGATTAAACGACCTTCGCTTTTCCCGGACCGTATTTTCAAAATAGTACAAATATAAAAAAAGCTTTCAGAGCGCGAATTATATGGAACAAATAGGTGCTGCAGTTCTCGAGTGAATTTTTTCGGGGGGAACTATGCGGTGATGTGCCGGGGTTCTCGTCTGCAGCAAAAACGAGTCACAGACTTCTTTACTAACGCTAGATAACTGGTATGTAATTCTCAAAGTAGCTGCACTAAAAAGCAATAAATCATCACATCTCCACTGTCTTTTAAATTGCATAATATGTCTCCATTTTTTGCTATCCCACACTTTAACCGTATTTTTACTTAAACGGCTTACCATCGGTCCCAATTAACCTCTTCAGACCCCAGAACTAAGCACAAACAACTTTGACGCAATTTTTTGGTTCTCTGATTTAAAAAATTATTACAAAACAAAATAGCTAAAAAAAATTTTTTTAAATCTCAGCACTTTACCGACCGGTATCGGTTCGAACATACTATGCCCTTTCACCGCAAGCAAACGTCGAGTAATCGACGGCCGGTCGGTATGCGCTGAAAACAAAACGTTGATTAATCGACGAACGTCGGTAAGCGCTGGGGAGCAAACGTCGAATAATCGACGGACGGTCGGTATGCGCTGAGAACAAAACGTCGATTAATCGACGGCCGGTCGGTAAAGTGTTAATTAATAATTAATGCCCAATTTCCATGGTTTCCATGTTTAAAACGAAGTAAACTATCTGTTGATTAATTTCAAAAAGAATTGGGCGTTTTAGCTTTCAAATTGCACAAACAGTAGTTAATAAACAGTATTTTAAAATGTGCCCAATTGGGTACACTTGGAATGAAGCGGTTAAAGCCGGTTAACAGATGTTCTACTGAACTGCAACCTGTGAAGACCACGAGTAATTAATTGAATGTTTTGCTTTCCTTTTATTGCAGCAATTGCATAAGTAAAAATGAACTGAAGTATCATCATCTGTCTTAAATAAAGTTAGTTTCAAACCGAAAAAAGAAAACGTCATGTGTTTTTGTTCTCCCCCTTTCCGAAAGTCGTATTTCCCGCCTTTGGAGAAAATGAGACTTACTTCTTTCTGTCCTCATCATCACCCAGGCAATGATGGGCAAAGCACTGTGGTGTATAACATGAAGATTAGTAATTAAATGATCCTTCTTCCTCAATACGAAGAAGATCTGAAATCAAAAAAAGAAATAAAAATCACTATGAGTTTGCCGATTCTCCAGGATAAAATTACCCGGAGTAATTAAATTAAGTGTTTATAAAAAGAAAAAATAATGCTGTATCTTTATAGTAAATTCTTAAAATTCAGCAAACCTTTCGGAATACTTTCTGTATAATTTCTATGGCTAATGATGTAAAATTCAAAGTTGTTTCTGATTTTTTCTTCTTGATAAGTTAAGAGATCAGTTTGCAAACAATATTTTAATTTGTTTTATAGAAGTTATTGTTATCCTTCTTCTCAATGATATTTACTTCACTTGTTAATACGTTTGTACTTTAAGTTTAATGTACAAACAATAATTAAACTTAAAGGCCAATTGGCCCTTAAATTTAAGTTTTTAAGTCATTTTCTTTTCTACAAAATGATGCATATAATTTTAGAAAGACAGCGTACCGTATCAGCGAACTCTGCATATTTCAACACATAAATAATCCACGCAGTAGATGTGGCCTACAAAAAAAAAAAGTCAGACAAAAATTAATACATATATATCAAGCATGCGCTACATAAAATCACAAAATGTATTAAATTTGTTAAACAGCAACCCGTGAAAACTTACATAATAGGAATAGTGTCCTTTTCGAACTTCCGTTGGGGCACAAATTTTCTTGTAAGAATCTGTCGTGGCGAAGAAGTATATAAGCTGGCAAAAGTACAATAAAATAATTATTAAATGTTAGTACGACTTAGGACTCTGATGAGAATACTAATTAATAAATGTTTGAACATTTCTTAAGTTCCTATACTCATGGCTGCTGGTCAAAAATCCATTTTTTGTATACTAATTAGTAAAGAAGACAATATATAGGGGGGATAAAGAATTAATATATTTAAATATAATTAATAAATTGATTCATTTATATAACTGTAGTTAAATCAGAAATATTTGCAAAGAATGAACTAAAATTCCTCCAGTGGCGTTCCCAGCCCTGGTGTCAAGCGGTACGGTTATTTTTTGGGTGCTATCCCCTCCCCCTCCAAATAAAAAGAAAGAAAGAGAGGAAGAAAAAAAATGCCTGGTCTAATGAAGTAGTTAAACAGCTAACTTGTGTGTGTGTGTGTGTAGATGGCGCAACAAAAATCAAAGCTATTCTGTAGTAATAATATTTTTTTCTTCTCGTTAAGAATTCTATGTAATTCCGAAACGCGCATTCTTTTTGTAATTTTGGGCTTTAATTTCGTTGCCTCGTTACATACTACTTCTTGGTAGTATTGAAAAACGAATTCTCTGTAATTCCCGAAACGCGACTGATTTTCGCAATTTAACTTTGTGCAAAATTTCCTTGCTTTTTTATTTTGGTGGACAAAAGGTAAACTTTTATTTAAAAAATATTTTAAAAATAACTTTTTGACGCAGTTCAAAGTTCCCCTAAATGGAAGGATCACTTTAAAACAGGCCAATATCATCTTTTAAATCTCTTTTATAAGTATGATTTCTTAATTTCTCGCGAATATGCAGTACTTCAAAAGTTTTTTAGTCTTATGCCAGTGAATACAATAATACTATTAATCCTCTAATGCCCAAGTTTTTTTTATCGTCGTCCGCCTTGAGGCGGAGTAGGGAATTAAAGGGTTAATCCCCTACGCCCGCACCTTCCGTTCATGTTGACAGGTTTGGGCGTGACCACGGATTGGCGAAACCTGTGGTTAACCTAATTGGCTCTTAATAACTCAGTAACTCCGCCTTCCTACTCCCGCCTGACGGATTGGTGTCTTCTACTGCGTCAGTAAAATCACCAATCAGTCAACACAAGGATGGGTTAACCCTGTAATGCCCATTTTTTATCGTCGTCCGCTATGAGGCAGAGTTGGGCATTAGAGGGTTAAGGGGCACGAAAACTATTTCCAATTTTTTTTTCGTTTTAACAGTCAAATAACGAATAATGCATGCATTTAGTTCCAATTACGATTAGAAATGATATTTAAAAGTACACTGCAAAAAAAAAAAAAAAAAAATACCCTGAAAATAACGGAAAAAGTACCGGGCAACAAGTTGCCGGAAACATTCCGTTTCCGATAATATTTTTCCGAGACTTGACAGAAGTTGCACTTCTTTTTTTGTTCGTTGATCCTTTTAAATACAGCAATCGTAAAACGGAAAAGTTCCGTTCCCGTATTTTCAGGATCTTGAGGTATGTGATATATTTGTTTTTGGAAGGAAAAACCATGTTTTGAAGCACTACGGAAATCTTCCGATAAAATCAGTCAAAAAGCAATCTGAAAATTTAGGTTTTTTTTTTCAACAGTATAGAACCTCCATTGTGATCAACCATTAATTTAAAATTTTTAAAAATTTAACGTTTCTCATTTTTTTAAATTTCTTATAACGTTTTCAGGAATGTCTTTTTTCCAAATGTTTTCTCTTTGTAATACTTCCCAAACAAGAGAAAAAAAGTTAGCATGGGAATTAATATCTGAAACTTAGTTGAATTTTAACAATTTTTTTTTCGTTAAAAACTCAGAAAAAAACGACAAAAAATCCAAAATTTCAATTTTAACAATGAAATAAAAACAATCAACAAAATTCAGGTTCAAACCCATGCTAATTTTTGTTAAACATACTCCGTGGAATGCACATAAAAAGTTTCTAAGCTGGAGCTTTACCTGAACAAAAAACCTCAGCGATTTTACTGCACGTAATTGGTTAGAAATTCAACGCAGAGAAAAATACGTTAAAAGTTTTTAAATGCAGAAGGAAAGCAGCTAAAGTCATTTACAAAAACTGGAATATCTTTTAAAGTATTGCTCACATAAGGTTGAAATTTTGATTGGGGCTTTAAAACAGTCTTATCTATCGAAATACGTAATATATATATATATTTTCGATATTTTGGACAATTTTGATGTACTGTGCACCCTTGAAATATGATTGAGAAAATAAAAAATAAAGAAACAGCGGATTAAAGTTACCCTGTAGTAAGACAATAATGAATCTGTTGGAAACTTACCGTTGAAAGACAAGCTGTGTATGTAAATACTATCGTGAAATTGTACAATATCATTAGATTCCGTAAATGGAATGGTTTTCTGTTTTTCATGATTGCTGGGCCTAATCTTTTGACAAAGAATACGTATGCAGCTGTCAAGACGAATGGAAGATAGTATGAATTCACCAGGGGCCATGAGCGAACTAAAGGGTCTGAAAAATAAAGAAGAAAAAGAAAATGTAATTACACTAAAAATGTGAACATTATTTAAGGGGAGCGGGTACCATGAGACCATTTTTTTCTCTATGGTGTTTTTATTTACAATTTTTGTCTCATGACATGTTATATCACTTCATAAGAAATTTCATATTTAAAAAAAAATGGAATTCTTAAATATAATTTGAAAATTTTAATTTTTAAAACGAAACTTACCAATTTTTAAAAATGCATCTTCTTTATCAAAAATTGGCGTAAAGTCTCATAATTTTTTTTATTGATTCATTACTCATAAAGCAAAACTTTAATGCTTTGAATTTTTCATAAGTCAAATACTTTTTGAAAAAATAATAAAACTGAAGTAAAGCAGAAAAAACAACGGAAAAATAAAAAAACCTACAAAAAGAATTTAAAAAAAAGTACTTAAGTTATCGCAAAAGAAGAGCATAAATTTGTTATGTGTAGTTTCAGGAACATGTGGGCAAAAAATCCGCAGTTTGATATAAATTTTAAAAAAGCCTTTGCATTTCAATTGAGATGAATGCGCAAAAAACAAAGAGAGAGAAAAAAGTGTTTTAAGTTTTCGGCTTGCAAAAACTTAAATCCTTTCTTTATCAAATTTCAAGTAAAGAACTTTTTTTTTTTCAGTTACAGTCACGATGAAAGTGCTTCTTCTTCCTTATTTTATTTAAAAAAATAAATATGTGGTTTGTATTCAGCAGTTACTGTTTCGGAATGAAAAGGTGGCACCCACACCGTAATAAAATCAATGATAAATCAATAAATATTGCTTCAATTTTTCTGAAACTTTCAGGGAACATTTTTAAAGATTTATTTAAAAACTGAAGCCAATGAAAAAATTTTTTGGTGTTTTTCAAAATGTTTGGGTGCTGGCTCCCCTTAAAGAACAATGGGAAGTATATGACACTATACACGCAAGATAATCACAAGGATAAAAATTTTACGTTTAGTTGCCACCCTTTTTGGTGTTGCTGAACACGATTTTTGGTTTTCAGTTTGCGTAAAGTTGAGAAATTTTCATTTTTGATGGACTTCATTATAATTTTTTTACGTGTTGGTCTAAAAAAATATAAACAGTATAACGTTTCTTAGCACATAAAATGTGTTAACTCAATTACGTATGAAATTTCGATTGCTCATTTCAATGAAAGTAGGATAAAAATTTAAAATAAATCAAACAATGAATAATTTTCAACTTTACACCGACTGAACACCAAAGATGGTGTTCAGTCGGTGTAAAGTTGAAACACCAAAAATTTTTAGTGTACACTAAAAATTTTACGTTTAGTCGTTACTGAACACCATTTTTGGCGTTGAGTTGTTGTAAAGTTCAAAATTATTCCTTTTTTGATACCTTTTATTTTTTTTAAGTGTCTGTCTAAAAATATACAGACAGTAGAATGTTTTTTTAGCATATGATGTTCGTTAACTCATTTACGTATTAAAAGTTCATTACGATTGCTCATGTATTCTATTTTCATAGACATGAGTAATCGTGATGAAATTTCCATACGTAACTGAGTCAATATTTTTTTAGACAGATACACAAACATTTTTTATATATATCAAAACTTAATAATTTTCAACTTTACACCACCTCAACACCAAAAATTGCGCTCAGCAACATCACAAATGGTGGCAACTGAACGAAAATTTTTTAGTGTACTTAACATTCTATTTTCAGGATTATGTGTGGCATTATTTTTGGGTGATGTGTTATTAATTTAACATAATTTTTTAAAGAAGGAATAACATTTTACCTCCATTGTCTAATGTTTCTTTGACAGCTGTTAAAAAGGCCATGTTATGTGTATACGTGATGATATGAAGAGTGTTGACTTGCACCTAAAAACAAACAGAAAGATGGAGCAATGAAAATTATTATTATCAACGCTTGTTCTAGCAACAGATATTTATAAATACGAATTAAATTAAGACTTGCATTTACAAATGAGATATGTGAATTTATGATATTTACATATTATCTCGTCGACCAACAAATTGGCGCAAACGTTTGACGCCAGAGCCAATTATATGTGGCGAAAAATTGGCGTCTATCTTTTTCGCCAATTTATTCATAGGCTTTTTGAACACCAAATTTAATTATTAGAAAAAGATTATTGTGTTCGATTATTGGCGGCGTTTTTCAGCCAATTTTCCCGAAAAAGTTAAAAATAAATAAAGTAGGAAAGAAGGCTTAATGTACACACAGTCAATGCAGATACATTAAGATAAATTAAATGCCTGCACTATCAGCAAATCCGGACAAGATTCTAATTCACATCAACATCAATTTTACATGCATGATAATCTTGAAAATGTTTCTTTTTAAAATTTTTTTTTTTTTTGTGGCTCCGGAATGAGCTCGGATAATCCTCGCACGGATAATCGAGAGTGTTATGTATCATGTTATTACATATGACTTATAATATAGTAATTAGTATAAGTAGAAATCAGCTAACACAGCAATTTTTTGTCAAAGAGCAAAATGCGACCAATTTTATTTAAGTCCACTGAAGTTCCAAAAGATAAATAATAGAATTTTACAACTAAGCATTTAATGATTCTCCTAACGAGAGGTTGATCAAGTATCTAAGAGTATATATAAATAGGCAAAGACAAAACAGTTAAGAACAATTTTTCCCTCTGTTTCTCAACAGATTTTCTTAATTTAATTTTGTTTAGTAGCTATTGTCGAGGTTTAGTGATATCAATTTTTAAAAAATTGGGAAGCAGTTTATTATTAGTTACTTATTTCCCTTTTCCTTTGTCAGGCAAGTCTCATTTGTAATGGAGGCAATTCAAGCAACGTCATTGGTCACGTGGCAGCGATGAAAGCAATGTAAACATAGGAAGCCGTAGTATCGTTTTACTTCGAGTTCAAAAAATCTAATTAAAAACTAGGCCTAAATAAAGTTCTTCTACATTACATAAAATTAACACTAAATAAAACATTATAACTTTTGTAATAATTAATAAATTTCTTTTATAATGATTAAAGTAAATAAACACTCGTTATAATCAGTAAAAGCTATGAAAATAGTATAATTAATTTTAAGATAACTAATTTTGCCTAGTGAACTCCACGTAGAACTCGATTGAAAATCTTGGTAAACAAAGAGCGGATATCACTTCACAACGATGAGCCCTCATGAGTCCCTCTAGCGGTATAATGTTAAACTGTTATAGCTAGTAGATGGCAACATGTCTTAGTTGAGTAAATTATTAGGTATAAATATAAACTCGTTGTTAACCCTTTAGAAGGCGGTGGTAAGTATAGCTACCACTAAATTCATAAACTCATAAACGTTTCAATAATGTACTTTACCTTTAAAGTACTTACTCGTTGTCAGAAATTTGTAAAGACTGTGGAAAGTATATTTACTACGAAATACATAATTCTTTAAATGTTTTCAAGCACCTCTTCCTTTCCCAAAAGGGGTGGAGTAAAATCATGTAATTTTATTCAATGACCTATATGATTTGCTTTTTAAAACTAATCTAAATTCGAAAATTATTTTCAATATTCCACTACTAGAAGAAAGTGGCTTTATAAAGGGTTAAAGTCTCGCAGTGGACCAGTCGGCAGAAGCTCGGTTCCCGTAGAACACCGAAAGTGAAGCAACATCGACGTAGGTCAGTGTTTGGGAGGGGGACAACCTCTCGCGGCTGGTTTCTGTGAGGCCGTGTACGCTGAAGGGAGCTGGTGCACGTTAAATTGGTCGTGGCTCCAATGTCCTCCAAGTGAAGCGATACCTCTGCCAATCCCAGGTGACGGTCTCTCATCTGGGAGCTGGTTCAAAAAATTAAGAGACCACATATAAAGGGGCGGAAGTCGGGGCCTAAAAGGGTGCCCCGTTAGACTCAGGAGCAGCGCACCTATTCTTCCTCGCTTCGCGCGAGGATACGACAACAACTTATTGTTAAAAAGAGTTTGTTGCCATTACGCGTAATATTAAAAGCAATTATAATACGATTTTTAGTGATGGCTTCTCGGAAACAATAATGTAATAAATGAGAATAGTGTATGAAAGCAAACATTTAAGTTTTATTCAATTGCCACTCAATTTTGTACATAATCGGCAGAAGTAGAAGCGACTACATTCCTGAGCGCAATGGCCCGGGTGGCGACAATGATTTGCAGTATTTTTGCTTTAAGTGAGGATGATCAAAATAAACTCGACGTTATAATCGCCGAACTTGATGAATAATACTTATATAATTATATAAATATAGCACAATTTTTTAAATGCTAAATTTAATTATTACGGTTAAATTTCGAATGTTGGGGGAACTCTTATCGTTATAAATAAGAAAGCTCTAATTTTCGGGTAAACTATTAAAAAATAGTAATTTTTACGTTTTGTAATATTTTTCTTTACTACATTTTTATGTTCTTGATGTTCGACATCCATAAAACTAAAACAAATCTTGAGCAATCCCTTTTTTATGAGTTTTTTTTCTTTGGGAAATGAAACACCTTGCTTTGGGAGATAAAAAAAACTGATATCGTGATTCGTTACTTACACGTAAATTCTCACATTTCTACATCTGCTTGCTAGTCAAACAAGTAAGTATAGCACACTGTAAGAATTTTGAGTTTAGTTGCCACCATTTTTGATGTTACTGAGCACAATTTTTGGTGTTCAGTTGGTGTCAAGTTGAAAATTATTCATTTTTGATACATCGTAAATTTTTTCATGTATCTGTCTAAAAAAATAGCGACCGTGTCATGTTTCTTGGCACATTAAATGTGTTAACTAAGTTACATATCGAAATTTCATTGCGATGGCTCATTTCCATGAAAATAGAATAAATGATCAATAGTAATCTATATGTCGCTTATAGAAATGAACAGCGTCATATCTGCAAAATGGACATTTTTCAAGAGAGGAGTTTGAACGAAAAAAAAATAGAAAAAAACTACAAAAAGTAGTTTATTACAGTGTTACACCAAAAAAGGGAAAGTTGGCCTCTAGCCTTAATTTTTAAACATTTACTTACCAGTATTCCAGTATAAAGAGCTGAACATTTTGGTATGACAACCAAAAAAAGCGATTTTTTGCAGATCTGACACTGTTCATTTCCCCTTCAAGCGATATACATTTCACTTAGCGTGGACCAGTTACGATTAAATTTTACGGTACGATACGACACTGACATCATGCAAAAAGCAAACTATGGTAAAACTATATTTAACAATTTGCTTAATGATTAGTATGGAAAAGTAACATAATATTTGTATTTATTATCGTAACTTACGAATTTTTTTAAACATTTTTTTTCTTAAACTTATTTCCATTCCTAACTAAATTTAAATTTCCGATTCTTTTGAGTGGCAACATCTTAGTTTGTTTACATCCAGCAATCTTGAGCCTTCTGAATTTTAAAGCGTTTTCGTAAAAAGTATTTCCATTCATAACTCAATTTTTAATTTCCGATTCGTTGGATTGGCAACATTTTATACCGAGCGGTCTTTTCTTAAGCCTTTCAATATTTTAAGCGTTTTCTTGAGAATTATTTCCATTCATAACTAAATTTTTAATTTCCGATTTCTTTGGAGTGGCAACATTTTATACCGAGCGATCTTTTCTTAAGCCTTTCCAAATTTAAAGCGTTTTATTGAAAAGTATTTCCATTCATAACTAAATTTTTAATTTCCGATTCTTTGGAGTGGCAACATCTTAGTTTGTTTACATCCAGCAATCTTGAGCCTTCTGAATTTTAAAGCGTTTTCGTAAAAAGTATTTCCATTCATAACTCAATTTTTAATTTCCGATTCGTTGGATTGGCAACATTTTATACCGAGCGGTCTTTTCTTAAGCCTTTCAATATTTTAAGCGTTTTCTTGAGAATTATTTCCATTCATAACTAAATTTTTAATTTCCGATTTCTTTGGAGTGGCAACATTTTATACCGAGCGATCTTTTCTTAAGCCTTTCCAAATTTAAAGCGTTTTATTGAAAAGTATTTCCATTCGTAATTCAATTTTGAATTTCCGATTCTTTGGAGCGGCAACATCTTAGTTTGTTTACACCGAGTGATTATTCTCAAGTTTGATTGATGAATTTATAGCCCGCAGATGTTCCGTGGGGGGAAGCTAGTAAACTTTCGATACGTAAATGTATTAAAGAACATCATATGCGTAAAAGACATTATTTTGTCTATTTTTTAGACAGACACTTGAAATAATTTAAAATATCTATATAAAAAAAAAGAATAATTTTCAACTTTACACCAACTGAACACCAAAAATCGTGTGCAGTAACGCCAAAAATGGTGGCAACCAAGCGCTAAGTTTTTACAGTGTAGATGATTGAAATTATTGATTTAGGTAAGAAATACTGGAGTCATTTTTTTTACTTTTAATCAAATACACCATGTGAAATTGTTAACTTTTGTTAATTCAGTTTAATTTTGTACACCATGGTTGAAACAAGCACGCCATTTAAGGGCGGAAAATGTGCTTTTTTACAAAATATATACAATTTTGAATGCAAGTTATAATAGTCAATAATTTGCAATCTAAAATGTTCACTCATAACCAAGATAGGGATTAATATTATTTTCATTATCAGGCAAGCTGTTTAAAAGTTTCTAACAAGTTTAATATATAAGTGACAAAGATATATTTAGTAACTAAAATATTTTTTAAATCAAGAACGTACTATTTCTAAGCCTAAAAGTTTTTCTTGTCGATTGTGATAAGTAACAAAATATTATTCTTGTAATTTTTGTTTTTAGTTATATTGAAGCAAAAGTACTTATGGACACTATCATTTTACGTACCAAATTGAAGAAATTAATTCAGTTACAAATGGCATTTTGTAACCGAAAATAGTTTGAGGATCATGTGGGTATTATTTCTAAGCGTAACAGCCGTTCTTATATAGTGAAATCAAAAGTAAAATTTTATTTTTATAAATGTTGTTTTTAGTTAGAGTGCGGCAAAAATTCACGAATGGACGATATCATTTGAATTAAAAGCAGAAGCAGTTAATTCAGATAGAAACGATATTTTTCTACTAAAAATATTTCAAAGATCATGTAGGCGACCGCCGAGATGGCGCCACTACTGCGGAACAGTATTATATATATATATATTATATATATATATATATATATATATATGCATTTTCTTTTCACTTTCGGGAATTTTACAAAGCGAGGTATCTTATTTCTGTTAAATTACTGAGTTTTGGGTATTGTATTGCTGCAAATGTACAAAATGTTCTATGTCAATTTCTGTTTTTTATTCTCAATAATTTTCTCTTTTGCATGAGAATTTACTGGAAATCATTTATCCAGGGTCTGACAAAAAATGAGAGCATCAAAAATAAGAAACTGCACTGATTTAAACTTCAATGCTCTACTATAATTTCACGTCACTCTGGATAAATGATTTCTAGGTTCTCATACATTTTCGGACTATATATTTTCTATAGCGCAGTTCAGACAGGAAAAACAGCGAAACTTGTTTACGTATGAAGAAAGAGTTAATTTGCGCGGAAGAAAAAAAGAAAACGACCTTCGCTAATGGGAAAAATAACTGATATCTCTGAGGAAATGACAATGCGTCGCATTTGGGTCAGTATGAGAAAGGTTAAGGGAAATAAACGACTTAAGCGGGGGAAGCGCCCTTCCTTGAGATGCAAGTGAGTTATTGTTTTGCTTTAAATATCACTCAATCATTAACTTAACCCCTTCACGCATTTGCCCGTGTCTGACACGAGTGAAAGGTACCTTCAAATTTACAAATGCCCGTGTCTAACACGGGCGAAAGGTACCGGCAAATTTACACAAGCCCGTGTCTCACACGGGCGAAAGGTACCGGCAAATGTACACATGCCGTGTCTGACACTGCGAAAGGTACCGGCAAATTTATACATGCCCGTGTCTGACACGGGCGAAAGGTACCGGCAAATTTGCACATGCCCGTGTCTAACACGGGCGAAAGGTACCGGCAAATTTACACATGCCCGTGTCTAACACGGGCGAAAGGTACCGGCAAATTTACACATGCCCGTGTCTAACACGGGCGAAAGGTACCGTCAAATTTACACATGCCCGTGTCTAACACGGGTGAAAGGTACCGGCAAATTTACACAAGCCCGTGTCTGACACGGGCGAAAGGTACCGGCAAATTTACATATGCCCGTGTCTGACACTGGTGAAAGGTACCGGCAAATTTGCACATGCCCGTGTCTCACACGGGCAATCTTGTATCACGCGTTAATTTATTTCTAATGCCTGTCTGTGATCCGTTTGCACTTTGTTTGTATAATATTTTTTATATAACTTTAACCCCCGCTCTCGCTAGTCACCTCCTACAACCGAAATGGCCAAAAACAATTTATACCAAACTTAATGACCGTTCATAAATGACGTCACGCTTTTTTCCGATATATTTGACCCCCTCCCCCCTTTGCCACATGTCACGCTATGTTGTATGAGCCTGATGTCACACTTCTTGCTACCCCCTCCCCTTCCCTTCACGACCGATTTTACGAACCCCCTCTCGAAGGGTGGCATCATTTATGAAAGATCCCATATATATTGATTTTCTGTCAAAAAAAAATCCTTTTTTTACCTGTTTTTCGGAAAAAAGCTCGTGCTTCAAGGGGTTATGTCCACAATTTTATATGATTCGGGAAAAAATCACGAATTTATTGGAGCAAAAATAAAGTTAGAACTATTTCAATTTTCTAAAGTGAAAAATGAAAGGAATATTTCTACACGTAACATCCTGTTGACACGTGATTATTGCGCTTATTCTATCTTCCCATAAAACCTAAAGGGAAAAAATCACGCTTATCTTAGGCAAAATGATATGCGTAAGCGTTTTAAAAACATATAAAATGACTTTCGCTGATTCAATGAGATGGAACTTTTATTCTACTCAAATACGCAGAAAATGGACCGTGGGTAGCCTTGTCGTTGGCCTCAAAACAAAGCGTTTAGGGTTCGAACTTCACCTCCAACAAATATTCCACTGAGTAAGCGCGGAATATGTGCTCGCAAAATCCGCGGGTCCGAAGGTCCTGTGATCGGTTGCTAGAAGTTGCCCTGCGGACAGGATGTTGGAAAAAATGTCCCTCCCTTTCAGTATTGCGCCAAAATTGCGGAGGTGAACGGTAGATGCTTTCATCTACCGAAACGGGCAGAAGTCGGACTCCTGCCGATTGGGGTAGAACTAATCTCAGGAGCAGCGCATCCAATCTTCCTTGCGTCGTGGGTAGACACGTCAACAACAAGAACTGACAGAAGTTAAGCCAATACAAAATTTACTAGTAATTTAAACCACTACATTTAGAAGAAATAACGCATAAATGTTGACGTAGTTTGAATTCGTCCATGACTGAATTTCCAGACATTTATCTTGAAAGTATTGCCGCACAGCGTCTTGGAAAAACCCAATTAATATTGAGACTCGGACAAGGAAAGTTTTCCCCAAGTGTCTGGAGTCCCTTTGGCGTCAAAGATGAGATGACATATCCAGTGCTAGTTGGCGATATTGGCGACATATGGTGAGCTTCCGAGCAAACCCAGTATTTATTTCTATCGTCAGATCAATTGTTATTGCCATTTCGCTTTTCGTAAGCCAACAATAGTATAAAATATTTTTTAAGTTTGATGTAAGTGTCATTCTTACTTACTACGTTATACTTCTAAAATATATCATATAATGTATGCTCTCAAATAAACATAGTGAGGTAACCTCTTTCATAAATTTTCGTTCTGTTTTAGCAAGGCATTTGCTTACAAGTAAGGAATTTGCTTACAAGTAAGGAATTTGCTTACAAGTAAGGAATTTGCTTACAAGTAAGGCATTTTCTTACAAGTAAGGCCTTTTCTTACAAGTAAGGCATTTGCTCACAATTAAGGCATTTTCTTACAAGTAAGGCATTTGTTAACAAATAAGGCATTTGCTTACAAATAAGGCATTTGCTTACAAATAAGGCACTTGCTTACAAATAAGGCACTTGCTTACAAGTAAGGCACTTGCTTACAAGTAAGGCACTTGCTTACAAATAAGACTCTTGCTTACAAGTAAGGCAAGTTTGTCGCGAAGCAAAACTTTTGTTAAATCCTTAAACATACAATCAAAGAAACAAAAACCTAACTGTAAGCCTTGACTGTGAAAACTTTAATGTGTTGAAAAAAAGGTTCAATGTTTTTATTCGTTTACTTTGTTTTTTCTTTTCATTGTAAAACTAGGAGAGAGAAATGCCATCCCTCCGAACTCTGGTAATTTCTTGCGTGCTTTTAAGCCTCGCAGGATTAGCAGCTGCTCAGTTCCCATACTTCGGAAAATGTCCTTCACCGAAAGTGCAAGAAAACTTTGACATGGAAAAGGTAACTTGGAACTAAATTTATTTTTTGAAGCGTGTAAGAATGGCAGTTCAAAATGGAACGCGAATTTTTGTGACCATCGTAACTTTCGAAAGCATTTGCATAATTAATCAAGCGTTACTTTTACAGAAAACATTACCGTCTCTCATAATAATACCTGACGGTACAACAAAAATAAATAAAAAATAAAATAAAATTAATTGATTATTTAATTAATTAATGAAAAAAATTAAAATTTAACAAATAAATCAAAGAATAATAATAACAATAAATAAATAAATACCAATTGCGCTCGAATATTCTTCGCAAAAGGGCGGAAACAATTTAAATATGACTAATCATTTAAATATGACTAGTCATTTTTTTATGATGTTCTAAAGCTAGAGCAGCGGTACTCAACCTATTTCGTGCACGGACCACATATACATAAGTATTTCACGTGGGCCACAATATAAAAATTAGTTTTCTGTTTTTTTTATAATAATGTTACTAAATCTTTTCACGGCTAAATTAAAGTGCAAAAGAGAAAAAAGTGTGTGTTAAAGGCATATCTACAGAAGAATAAGTTTATATCACACCTTGTTGTGTTTCTGAACTGCATCACCGGGACATTCAGAAGAGTTCTACGGGTCACATTCGGCCCCTGGACCACACATTGATTATCGCCTAACTAGAGAAATATCTCAAATTTTAAGCAATTACGTATTTTAAAAACGAATACTTCTTCTCAAAGAAGCTCCTCAAAGATGCATTTGTATTTAGCTTAATTTATTTGTCTTTTTTTGCATCCACCTTGCGACGCAAAGAAAATTTTCCCATTTGGGATTGCGAACCATAGTTTTAATACCGCAAAAAAGGATTTTCATTGTTTGTTTGGTGAAGTTTCATTGAAAAATATACTCGCTCGGTATTGTTTCCCCAAAAGTTCATACAATTGTTTTCAGTCAACTGTCAAATATTTCAAGAGTTGTACTTATAACGGAAAATTAATCTTGTTTCTGTTCGCAAAAATATAACAGTTGCATCATAACATTGTTTTCAGTCAACTGCCAAATCTTTCAAGAGTTGTACTTATAATGGAAAATTTATCTTGTTTTTGTTTCAGTTCAAAGGCAAGTGGTATGAAATAGAGAGAACCTTTTCTTTCCTACAAATAGGAGCCATTTGCACATCTAAAACATACAACGATTCTGGGTATGAAGATGGCTCCATAGAAGTGGTTTATGAAGGAAAATCTCCCTTATTGTGAGTTATTTGTATTAATTTATTTATTAACAAGGTAACCAATAAAGTTCTTTCCGTTTTACTTTGCCATTGTATATAGTATAGTGAGAATAGGTATGCAAATTAGAATCTGATGGTTGAGAAATCGGACGGTCGGCACTGAGAATGTCAATCGTACTAACAACAGGTTGTTTGCTTATCGACTTCAAAGTCGGCATATCAGCACAGCTGCAGGTCCTGTAGGACACTCACAAGCGTTCCAAACATTGCTTGTCACTAGAAGATAATGTCCCTCTCCTACGCAGGATTATGCTTTGTGTCTGGTGGACTAGTCGTCAAGTAGTTCACTATCGGCCTTATTCACCAGCCGATTGAACCTTCGAACTACAGATCCTTCTTCAGCCTGTCAGGACGCTCATACCGGCGGTTTGAAGGTTTGATAGAGGTTCTCATTGGTTAATGAATAAGGCTGAATGATCTGCTGCCAACGGGTGAAAGAGTTACTGCGGTCCTGTACTTGGCAGCAATTGAAACGTGTGTAACAGGCATTGCAAGAGGGCCAGCACTGGTGAATCGCAAAGATATACTGTTATTGCTGCCACATGTCGTGCAATAACAGTATGTCACGTGGGGGGCCAAGGGAAAAAAATACACACAGTCTGGTTCAGATACTTTGTGCTATCGTCCTTATGCCCCTGACCTTGTGCCATCAGATTACCACGTCTTCCATTCCTTATGCAATCATCTTCGTGGGACATCCTTCACTAAGGAAGCAGATTTGCGCTAAGCACTCACTGACTTTACGTCCAGAATCCCTGAGTTTCATCGCAAGGAAATTGCAGAGCGTGAGACACGTTCAGGGTTCACACTGGGGAAAAATACAAGGTGGGATTTCCCACCTTGACCAAAATTTTAAGTGGGATTTTTAAAATTTAAGCGCAAACAAATTTTTTTTTGAGTGGGATTTTAAAAAATATTCGGGAATCGCGCGGCCTACCGCGAACCCTGACGTTGGCAGATGGCGCTGAAGGCCGCTGGAGAGAACTTTGAGGACTGACAGCAGGCTACACTTTCTCAGGGTTCACACTGGGGAAAAATACAAGATGGGATTTCCCACCTTGGCCAAAATTTTAAGTGGGATTTTTAAAATTTAAGCGCAAAAAAATTTTTTTTTAATGGGATTTTAAAAAATATTGCGGGAATCGCGCAATTGCGCAGCCTAGCGCGAACCCTGCTTTCTGGAAGTCAATCTCCTTTTTGGTAATTAAAACAGGAAGAACTTTATTGGTTACGTATTATTTAGTTTCACTCGTTTTTGCAAACTTCTGATTTTCAAAATGAGGATTAAATTAAATACACGAATGGAGGCAATTCCCCGCTAGAGGGATTCATGGGCGATCATCATTGTCACGTGATATCCGCTCTTTGTTTACTAAGATTTTCGATTGAGTTCTGCGTGGAGTTCACTAGACAAAATTAGTTATCTTCAAACTAATTAGTCAATTTTCGCAGCTTTTTCTGATTATAACCCAATATTTACATTTAGTTTAATCATTGTAAAAGAAATTTATTAATTATTACAATAGTTATAGTGTTTTATTTAGTGTTAATCTTATGTAATGTAGAAGAACTTTATCTAGACCTAGTTTTTAATTAGATTTGACGAACTCGAAGTAGAGCGATGCTACTGCGTCCTTTGCTTACATTACCTTAATAGCTGCCACGTGACGAATGACGTTGCTTGAATTGCCTCCAGTGTCAACATCATACTCTTTCTTGAAAACATTCTCTAAAATGTTAAAACAATTGCCTTAATTTTACAGTCGACTAGCGGTACCCACGGCGAGTGGAATTAAAAACAGCAAAGCTTTTCTTAACAATAACAAGAATATATTTTTAAACTTTGAGCCAAAATTCTCCTAACTCTAATTGACCAAATTCGATCCTCAATCCTGAGTCATATGATAGCTCGATTAACAACTCGTGTTCCTCATTTGATATAGGGTTACGAGTAGTGTTTTCGATTCAAATGAATTTTTTATTGAATAGTACCCAGAATAGTCTTCATTAACATACTTTTCAAATGATTCAGCAAGCATTTGGCAATGAGTTTTTAAATTATCATTCATTGGGGACTGCTAAATTGACTAGGACCAGCCTAGCTGGGCTCTGAGCCTGTTGCTGGTAGTCACTTTTGTATTTGTATTTGTACAGTGGTACCTCGAGATACGAGTACCCTGACATACGAGTGATTTGAGATACGAGCAGCGAAGTTTTGTTTTGAAATGCGATGAATATTTGAGATACGAGGAGCGCCAGCTGCAACGCCACGGCCCACTCACCAGTTTACTGCGCCTGCGCAGTAAATTGCTTTGAGATACGAGCAAATTGACATACGAGCAAGGTTACGGAACGAATTAAACTCGTAGCTCAAGGTATCACTGTAGTTGTATTTTATTATCGATCTTTTCGTTGTTCAATGTAACATTGTGTTCTGTTGTAGAATTTTCCAAATTTGGTAACGACTGCAAGAATTCTGTCGAATTACCAAAAATTCGACATTTTTAAAAATAAATGCCTGTGTTTTGTCATCCACTAAAAATCTATGTATGGTTTTACCTTGCAAACGTAAATTTAAGTCAGTCAAGCCACTAAAAATGTTTGTTAACCCTTACCTCTCGCTCCCGTCAAAATCACGGGCTGTAATGTTCAAAGTGGCCTACCAAAACATTTTTTAAAATGCTCTCCTTAATCCCAAAAACTTATTTATTTCTTGTCTTACATACTAGATGATAGTATCAAACTATTCATAGTATAATTAGAGAATAAACATTTTTTAAATGTTTTTATGGAAAACTTAATTGGCGCTTTGTTTTTGTTTTCGTGAAATTTATGCGACCGTTAGGGGAGTTACGTAGATAAGGTTTGATATCTACAGCACGTCATTCGAGCAATTCCAAACTGGTTCCAACTGCCCACCTCGGAACGTAATTCAAACAATCTACTGAAAACTTTTCTTCGAGAAAGCCATCTCACCTCAGTGTGTAGTAGCAACTGAATATGATCACTGCTCATTTCAGAACACAGCTTTGAAACTATTCTAAAGTTCAGTGCCCGTTATTTAATGAAGTTGACCACCTTGACAGATTCCTGTAAAACACATTTGACCCCTTGCCATACTTTAACGAGTCTGACTCGTGATGAAGATTTTAACACAAACATGAATATCAACGAGTCAGACTCGTGAAGGGAAAACCCCCTAAAGGCCAAACATGAATATCACGAATCAGACTCTGTGAAGGGATGATCGGGCCAAACATGAATATCACGAGTCAGACTCGGTTTGAAGGGATAATCGGGGGATAATCGGACGACTACCGATTACGCCCGAGTTTGGTCTCGTTGAATGGTACGGCAAGGGGTTAATGAGCAAGGGGGGAATACCCTTTGCTGCCAACTGCTGTTTATGAATGCTGCAGTGAACAAAAGAGCAGTTTTCTGTCAAAGATTTTATTTTGGCAAAGATTCCTCCGTGTTTCCACGTCATTGTCCGAGGACTATCGAACGCAACGCAATACTTCCAGTCCAGTCTCTTTTTTTTTTTTGCCTGCACTCGTACCACCTGGAGAGGATTCGAGTACCACTAGTGGTACGAGTGCCACGGTTTGGGAACCGCTGCATTAGACTTTCACCCTACACTGCGCCGTGTTGTTTTTGAAACAACACCTCTATTTTTCGTTCACTAAGCTCTTGTTTTGTATATTTTTTTTACATGTGGCGCAGTTTTTCGTTTTATTTTGTATGTATGATCATATTAGTTTATATAGTTTCCCCTAGATCTTGTAAACTGAGCTCAAGGCTCATCTTTTTTCACAAAATCGTAAGATATGTTGATTTTGTAAAAAGCAATAACTTCTTAATTTTTTTCCTACAAATTTGAAACAACAAGTTTATTTTAAAAAATAGTCATTGCTGACATAGCTTCAATAAGTTGTCCGAAAAATTCCAGGGAAAATATACATTTGGGCGCCGTTTTCACTTGTTGCTTTAAAACAACAATGCGCATTCGGGAGTACTTTTTATGCTCCTGCATTATTCGCAGTATAAACAAGAACAGGTTTCACTGGTTGTTCTATTTCACTTCATTTAGCATCTTTTAGAAGATTACTGTTATAAATATAACAAATTAGCGTAAAGTGGTCGGTTAAATTATTATTTAGGAATTTTGTTTAAAATCAATTCGCGCTCAACCAAAGAAGAAACGAACATTATCGCATAGACCCCCTACAGATGTTTGGTTTCTTGTTTAAAATCCTTTGTTTAAATTATTAAACTTCATTAGTAATTAAAATAAAAATTGGCACATGATGTAACTAATAATTATTAGTCACATGTGAAAATTTTTACTTAATTTTTTTTTAAATTTATAAATAATATTAAAATAAAATATTTTAATAAATTTTACAATTTTATTGCTATTTTATGATTAAAATGCATACCTATTTATTATTCTTTTTTTTTTCATTCATTAAATTGGCTATATAAAAAATTTATTATTGTTACCCCTAAATTCGCTAATTTGACATGTTGTTTTTAAACAACATGTCAAATTTTCTCGTATTTTATTTTTCCGAATTAAACAAGAATTTTTTTAGTATTATTTCCACTTATAACTAGCACAAATAAACAAAAAAAATTTTACAAAGAAATAAGAAATTGCTCAGTGTAGGGTTAAGCTGGACTTAAGACCTTTATTGAATATGCTAGACGAATAGGCAAAAATTTCCGTGTGATATACGCCATCGCTAACATTGCAGTGAACAGACCAACAGCTTATAGTTTCATTTCTTTCCCTTCTCGTACACTTTTGAGAAAAAAAAAGGGTTAATACGCCAAGGTACAGAGCTCAGGAAGGAAATCATCTTTACGCCATAATATTTAGATTTCATTAAAAATAAAACTGGTAGTCAGCTTAAATTAAAAACAGGTACTGACAGACTAAAATTTATTTAGTATAAATTGCAATTATTTCACTCGGTATAGTTTCGTTGTTTTAATTTCTTTTTTCAGAATTTTGTTCGTTTTTTCTTTCTTTAAACTTATAATAAATTTTTACATAGAAAATATATTATTACTGGCATTAGTGCACCAATGATACTACCCTTTGATCTATCTAATTTTCAAATTAAAGTTCACCTGCCAAGTAAAGAATAAAAGCTAAATTTAAAAACAAAACGTTTAAAACACAAAATAATAATAGAAGTTTCAGACATGTGCTTCGGAGTAACTTTTCTCCACCAGACCCCTACCTGTTAGCCTAGGTCTTAGGATTGCTTACGCACGGGGAGAGGTAGTGGGGTCTACGGATTTTACATGCACATATCCCCAAGTATACATGGTGGTCTTCAGTGGGTATCGAACGCGAGACCTTCCAGGTGGAAGTCTGACGTGCTAACCACTAGGCTACCACTGCCCATGCTTCGGAGTGACTAGAAACAAAAAAGATATCCAACATGTGCAAGCTTTCTGTTGGATGTTTAAGCCCTCAACATTCAACATGTTATACGCCCTCAACATTCTTTAGCATTGAAAAAACTCGCTTTGTAATTTCAAAACACCAGACTGCAATTTTGTGGTTTGAACGTTGTTTGATAAATTTTACTTTTATGCGCTCAGTTAGTTATTGCATAGATAGCGCGAAGAACACCCCCGACAAAGAATTCTAGTAGCACCCTCTGTGGAGTATAAAACGAAACATAGTCCATTTGTCTTACAACTGTCTGGTTAGCTTTTGTTAAATCCATTTCTCCAACTTGTAATTATTACTATGTCATTACTTACCGAAGAGATAATACAGTAACCCCTCGGTATATCGCGCCTCGTTATACCGCTCATTCGGATATATCGCTCTTTTTCTGTGTCTCCCAAAAGTTTCAGTTTGAGCTCTCGAAAGTAAAAATATTGCATTTCTAAGTAAAGCCCTTTTCCACCCATTAAACAAAGCCATCGAACAGGAATGTTTTCCTTTCTTCTGAATTTGCTGCAGATAAAAGCCTGCAACAATTCCCCTTCCACTCCCCACCTTGCATGCCTTCAGAATGTTTTTACTCAAATTTGTTGACGTTTTACTTAACATTTCTTTTTGTATTGATCCTAACGCCTATAGAATGAAATAGACGGTAAACTCCTAGGAGAGCCCACCGCTTTTCAAAATCGCCAATTTGGCGTCCATTTCGTAGAACGATAGAAGCTGGGTTTCTATCGAATCTAGTTTACCAAGATTGCGTACTTATCGCCAACCACGCCAATGGGGTGGGCTCTCCTAAGATCCACCCGAAAGAGACATGTCTATTGTCCGAAGATTTATTATTAAGCTATTTTCATTAAGAAAGTTGTCGTTATATAAGATTAAATTAAATTTTCTTACGTTGGCATTCAATTTACTTGTAAATTTTGAGTTAATTCTAACGGCATCAGTTATATCGCGCATTTGGATATATCGCGCTTTTTCGCTGTCCCCCGACAAGCGCGATATAACGCGCAATATAATGAAATCAGAGAGATTCAAAACAAAATTTCAAAAAGGAGGTTAATTATATAATGATATGTTTTCGATCTAAAATTTGTTAGAAATTTGAAAAGAAAAAAAAAAGAACAACATTCTGAAAAAGAAAGAAAAACCACGAAACTATACGGAGTGAAAGACTTGTAGTATACCAGCGGATCCCAATCTTTTTTTTTCACGTACCATCATTTTTCTCGCGTACCATTTTGCGTACCACTGCTATATAACTTTATTATATAGAATAGATGATCAATAGATTATAGATCGATTTTTTGCCTGCACGCGTACCACCTAGAGTGGTTTCGCGTACCACAAGTGGTACGTGTACCACCACAGTTTGGGAACCGCTGGTTTATGCTAAATCAAACCTAGAGAGGTTTTGCGTACCACTAGTGATACGTGTACCACAGTTTGGGAACCGCTGGTTTATACTAAATCAAACCTAGAGAGTTTTCGCGTACCACTAGTGGTACGTGTGCCCCAGTTTGGGAACCGCTGGTTTACACGAAATTAATTTTAGTCTATCATACTTGTTTTTATTTTAGCTGACTTCCAGTTTGATTTCTACTGAAGTCTAAATATTATAAAGCACAGGGAAAATGATAAAAATGCAGGCACATTATCAAAAATGCTCAAAAGCTTTACGACAGCTTCCAAAATCACCCGAATCAAACTGTACGCTTCCAAACCTAATATACAAATTTAAAACAAAAGTACCCCTACCCCTGCAAGACCTCTGTCTCTTAGACTACGACTCGAACAAAGTACAAAGAACAACGCTCTCCCAAATCCTCAATCAGACATGCACTCTTCAATGTAACTACGTGATAGAAGCTTTTTTGCTTCATTTAATTATTAATATTAAAATAAATAAATATATATATATATATATTATATATATATGTGTGTGTGTGTGTGTGCAGCGGCGTACGCAGGATTTTTTCAAGGGCGGGGGGGGGGGGGGGTTATAATTTTCTAAAACTACTAAAAGAAATTCGAGTATATGATAAAGCACTATTATTTAGCGCTCAAGGGTAGGAAGTTTAAATCCCTAACCAACCCCATGCGTACGCCACTGTGTGTGTGTGTCTGTGGTGTATATAAGATTTAAAAAAAAATCAAAAAAAGATAAAATTAAAAAAAAATTATATCAAAAAATATATCTTGGTAGTAATTGTAACCGTCGGTAGTAATTGTAACCCAGATGCGGACTCCCCTTTTTTCCCTTCGGGGACAAGAAGTTAGCCTTCGGACAAATTTAAACTAGCTCCCATAGATGCACGCCCACAAGGAGATCCGGGTAAGAGGGCTCTTTGGGGCCTGATCAACCATCGAAAATATAAGTGATGATGATGATAAAAATAAAAAAGCAATGAATACAAAAATAATAATACTTGTCGTATTATGAAATACCATAAACACTAGTGTAACCAAAACTTCTTCAGTAGGTCTGCGGCATGTTTCCAGGCATGAAAATATTGTGCCAAGCCACGAGTGTGGCGTTCTTTTATTGGTAATTAGAAACTTGTTTAATTTGTCAACTTAGACAGTTTTTAGAATTGCTAGCTTTCTTGATTTTTTTTTTCTGGTGGTAACCACTTCGTATGATTAGATCAATGTAATACGATTTCATTATTTCAAAGCGTAGAGCAGCGGTTCCCAAACTGTGGTACGCTTGCCACTAGTGGTACGCAAAGCCTCTCCAGGTGGTACTTTTGTCCTGGTGGTGACGGGCGATGACAGGGAAACACAGTGGAGTTTTTGCCACACTGAAATCTTTGACAGAAAACTGCACTTGTGTTCTTTGCAGTCGTAAACAGTAGTTGGCAGCAAAGAGTATGCCTGAGCCATTTAAATGTGTTTTACAGGAATCTGTCAAGGTGGTCAACTTCATTAAATCACGGGCTCACTAAACTCTCGATTATTTTCAAAGCTGTATTCTGAAATGAGTGATCATATTCAGTTGCTACTACACACTGAGGTGAGATGGCTTTCTCGATTAAAAGTTAAGGTTCTGCCATGCAGCAGTAACTTTCTCATTAATTTCGGAAAACTTGATATGACTGGCCTATCGATACCACTGGATTGGAAGTTACTGGTACTAAATTTTTGCAAAAAAGGGGTATACTGGTAGTTTATCATTTTAATCTCGAACTTCTGGAGAACTGAACGATACTCATCTAAGATTGAAACAAAAGATAAATTCATATTTTTAAGTAAAGTTTTCTTTGCTTGGGCTTTGCAGTTACAGTTTCAACGCAAAAAAAAAAAAAAAAGACCACTAACTGGCAGAGTGCCAAGAAGAATCCATTCATGTTCAAGAGAGAAACTGCTGGTATAAGAAATGTTCCGTATTCAGTTCTCGTTTTAGTTCGTTTAGCACATTTGATTTCTTCCGTACTGATGCTGTCTGCCTGTATAAAAATTTGGTCGCTTTCTACGAAAAGAGAAGCCAGCATTCTGATACGCCTGCTAATAAACGCACCTGGAAAGCGAACTTCCCTAAAACTCGAATGGATTCGTCCCTTTCTGCCATGCGCAGAAGCGTCCAGGGTTCAGAATTTCGTGCTCGAACTGCACTGTAGTGTTTACAAACTAATTATTTTTAATCTCAGTGCCATTACTTTTCACGGTATAGAAAGGATAGATTTTCTTTTTCAACGTGTGAACTGTTAAAAGAAAATAATACAATTGCATCTAAATAATTATCAGAGGGAAAAAGAGAGTTATTAAAAGCCGCATGATACTATGCAATTTTAATTTCGCCTATTTTCGATTCTAGCAAACTTAACAAAAGCATGAGACTGATTGCAACAGTTCCTGATTTAAATGACACAGCCAAGATGGTTTTGAGATTACCGGATTGTAAGTTCAAACAGATTATCAAATAGTGAATTAATTTTTTCTCAATAACTATTAAATTAAATTAAATTATTTATTAATTTTATTTATTTGTTTTATTTTTCTTCTTTTATTCATTGATTTTGTATTTATTTATGCATATTTTTCTTTAAAAATGCGAAATGCAAACAAACTATTGTGTGTTTTTCCCCCCGATTATCTGGTGAATTGGTGTTTCACCTCGAGGTGTTTCCTATTATGAAAATCGTAGTTGTTCGATCAATTTTACATTAATTTTTACTATACACGCCGACCTAGTTGAAGAATATGCAAAGCAATTATATTTTTTAAAGTAAAGGAAAAAAATTGCTGGAACAGTCAACAAAATCTTACGCTGCAATAATTTCCCTATAAGCCTACACTTTAAGGCTCTTGACAGAAATTCAAAAACAACGCCATGTTTAATAACAATAGTAATTTAAGGCTGTCACTACATTTTAAATCTCATGACCAGCTCGGTCATTTAAAATTTTTCCTGGAGAAGACGGTATAAATATGATGCATATTGCATTATAAAAAAACAGCAAAATACATACAAATGCATTGCATTTTTAAATTACATATTCCATTTAAGAGGCCTTGTTGTGTGTACGCTCTAATTCATTTATGTGGCATATACTGTAATTTCCGTAATGTGATTTTGAAAAGAATTTTTCGGAATGTCCTGCATTAAACAAAGCAAACAAAGAACAACAAAAGAGGTTTGGAGCCCAAATAGTCTCATCAAAGTGAATTTTCAAACAACTCATCAACAAAAACCTTGAACTCTTAAATTGAAAATGCATTTCTTTCTTTCGTATTTTTTCAATTTATTTTTTTGCTGTATATATAGCTTAGGTTATTAATGGCAATACAGTTGTTTCCGTTTTGTGATTATGCTATAAAACGATATATATTATTATCATAGAAACAGCGAAGCAACCCGATATACAACGCAATACTACCATTTTGCAAGAAGTAAAAATAATGGTAATTGTTCATCATTTCAGTCATTTTAATACAGATTTATGCACGTAACGATAATTTATTTCATTTTTCCTTATTTATTATCCAATTACCTTATTTTCCTGTTATGCATTTAGTTTGCTGTTGGCGTCATTAATTAAACAATAAGACCCAACTTCCCCGGAAAAATCTTCATTACACTGGCTTAGCAGTGCGTTTTAAATACGCCTCAACATTGTTTCTTAAAGCACCATGCTTCGTGCTACAATAAAGATTGTTAGAGTAGTTTATCTTTGCTCATAGTTGATGCACATGAATAGTCGTTCAATATGCAAGTTTAACATCTTCAGAGGGGCAGAACTAGCAGAAACAATTTTAACGCCATTTTTTGGTTCTCTGATTTAAAAAATTACTACAAAACAAAATATTATCTTCTTAAATTTTAATTAATAATTAGTTTAAATAATAATTAATGCCCAATTTCCATGTTTTCCATGTTTAAAAGGAAGAAAAATACCTGTTGAATTATTTCAAAGACAATTGGGTGCTTTAGCTTTCAAATTGCACAAACAGTAGTTAATAAACAGTATTTTAAAATGTACCCAATTGGGTACACTTGGAATGAAGAGGTTAAATTGGACACATTGGGGCGAGGGAACAGCTCGCTGTAGAATTTGAAAACATTACAGTTGCTCAGTGTCTTCCAGAGTTTGACGACCACTGATATATAAGATAGTATTTTCCGATTACTGGTTGAAGAATCCTCAGAAAATAGGGCGTGGTTTAAGAGTCCTTTGCAAAATGGGGCGTGGTTAACCCCTTAACGCATTTGCCCGTCTCTGACACGGGTGGAAGTTACCGAAAAGTTCCCTTTGTTTGTATAAGATATATGTATATACAGTGAAACCTCGATAACTCGACAAGTTATGGGGTGGTTTCGGTTAAGAGGCGGCTAAAATAGCAATATTCGATCCGGGTGACGTAAGGCTTGCTTTGTAACATGACTATGGCCCCGGGTCGGTAAAGCAGGTAGGCAACGCTCTGCCAGTCCAGCCCTTTATGGCTGGTGCTGGTTGTCAAGTGTCTAGAGAGTTTGTGGGAAGTTCGAAGGAGGACAGCGCTGCTGCCGAGCCCCCTCGTATTGGGGGTAGTCTGTGAAGGCCTTAGATGCTACGTACAGTATGGCAGTAGTTAGCATTCAATACCCCAAGGGAACACGAAAACATGTCGAGATAAGTGAGTGTCAAGTTACTGAGGTTCAGTAATTTCAACTGATAATATTGGTCTGTATTGTTATTTAATTACCATTCAAGTTATTAAAGCCAATTCCAGCGAATGAAATTATCCCCATTTATTATTTATCTATTATTATTATAATTTTGAAAAGTTATACATTAGAAATAAATATATATATACATAGTACATTAAATCAGAAGACCTCATGAGAAAAATCCATAGTTTTTGTTTGTTTGATGAAGAAACATCCCTGTAAAATCCCCAGAATTGTACACCGTGAAAAAATACCGGAAGAAAACCCAACAAGAATGCAAAATGGAGGTCTTCTTACAGGGTTCCTGGAAAATGTGTGTCAAGTTAGAAAGTTTTTCGCCCATTGAAATTAGCATTGGGCCAACCATTCGGGGAGGGAAATGTCGACTTGCCGAGATAGTCGACTTATCCGCGTGTCGAGCTACCGAGGTTCCACTGTATATGTATAGATATAGCTCGTACCCCACCCCATTCTTCAGTCAACCCCCACATCTGAAATTGCAAAAAACTAAGTTGCACTATACCTATACATTGATTTTCTGTCAAAAAATCATTTTTCCCAGTTTTTCCGAAAAAAACTTCATTCTTTAAGGGGTTAAAGAGTGCATGAACCCTGCTACACTGATTTACCAACACAAAATTGAAAGATAGCAAGGATTCCTTAACGAACCGAAATATAAAGGATTGTGAAATTAGAAAACTTTTTCTTGCGAAATCAGGATATTTTTCCTTTGATGACCAACTGAAATGTATTTATTTATACATACGTTTTCCAACCATGCATATTAGGAATACAAGTTAAAAAATATTTTTTTATCTAGGCAAATTGTGTGCAATATAGTACATTAAGAGTTTGAGATAAAAATACATAAATAGTAATTGCGAAATTTGATTGTAAAACTTTATAAAGCAACAATTCGTTTTATAATTAAATTATTTTCAAGATTTCAAGATCATATAAAAATTGTCTCTCATATAAAACTCTTAGCATTACGGAAAAAAAAAATGTTGTATATTGAATACAAATTCGACGTACGGCTTGCTTGCAGCTGCAATTACTTTTAATGATTAGATAGTACACACAAATTCGTAAAATTTTTAATGTATGAAAAACATAACTAGTTATATAAATAATATTTCACTAATAATTCATTATGTCACGAAAATCTGTGAAGCACGTCACTGTTCATAGTATTCTATTCATATTTCGGAAGAATTTTCTGCCAGTAACCATTAATTCACAAAACAGATGGAAATGAATAGTTACTTTGCTTATACTTAACACTAAGCAAAAGTAAATAAATAAATACGTAGAATTACGAAAGAACTTTTAAGTAAATACATAAATACTTGGGAAATATTTGAAAGAAAAACACTGAGGGTCTAAAGTCCTTTTAACTAGTAAAATTAAATGTATTTGAGGATGATTTATAACTATACAAATTAAGTTTAACTTGCCTCTAAACGCGTTGGCACAGAACATTGTTATTTATTCATTTTAATTTATTTAGTTATTTATTTTATATGTAGAATGTTATTGGTTTACAGAAACGGAGACTATCCCAGTATTTGTTTAAAAAAAACTAAGTTCTATAATTTTTTATTAATTTGTTAATTTATTTATTTATTCTTTAATTAAAAAACTTTTTAGTTACAATAAAATAACAATTAAACGCCCACTAGCTACCACAAAATCAGCATGTTAATTTGCTGTAAAGTATAATTGTGTTCAATAATAAAAATGCATAAAACTTGTATATTTGGTTATCAGAAAATGATAAACGAAATTTGTATTTACGGATTTAGTATTCATGCTTCACAAAAAGAGTGAAGTCGCCAAATACGTAAATAACTAAATTATTGAAAAAATAAAAATAAAATTTGTTAGCTAAAGTTATAGTAGCATTATTAAATCATTTCATGATGAATAAAGCATGAAAATATTAAGAATTGATGAAAATTTCATTTTGAGCTTATTTAAAACAAGTTTAAAAACAATTTAATTATTAATTACGGTTTTTGGTTGTAAATTGAACTGATTTTACCAATTTTCAGACGATATTCTGGTATATAAGATGAAAAGGCAGCATAAAACCACAGCACAGTATTCATAAAAATATAAAACATGCTCGTAATTTAAAAAACTGCGAGTAACAAATATGATTTAAATACAAATAAATTTCGTAAAATATGTATCTTCGTTTTATGTCAACAATCACAATGGAAAAAAAATGCAAATCTTAGATGTAAGCTACCGTTTTTTTAATTTGTCTTAGTAACTACTTAAGCAATAATTTTTTTAAATGCAATAATTTTAAAAAATTGCACTACTTACAGAAGCCGCGTCGCTCACTCGTTAATTTTGAAAGATCAAGTGGGTGAAAAATTCAGAATAATCGTTTGGTAATTCTTGGAAAGACACTTTAAATAGAGGAAACGGTATTGAACAATGTTATTTTGAGATTTTTCCTCCCGACGCGTTCTTTAATTATTCCATAATGAGATTCTAATGCATGGCGTATACGTGGCAATTGGAGCAAATATTCAGTAAATATGTTTTCAGGGCCGATAAAAGTGGGACAATTGTATTCAAATCTATGTACAAGGCGAATATTAGAAGTTACTCATTGTGAGTAGCTAATTGCGAAAATATGGAGCAAAGTATTTTCACATCACAAATATGATTTATAACCGATTAAGAGTTCACCAAAACAAATGTGTAAATAAAAGTTAAAACCGCACACATTTATGATATAGCTAAATTCTAAACAAACTGCCTAATTCAACATTAGAAAAGTTGGCCCGAAAATAACCAGCTGAGAAAACAACAAAATATTGCGCCGAGTCTTTTTTATTTTATTTTATTGCTATTTTGAGCTCAAAACTGAGAAACAGAAGAGTGCTAAAAAAGGATCATTAGTTTTTCTTTTAAAATTTTATTTAAAATGTTTGAATTTCTAAGAACTCACACACACACATGCTTTGTTCCTTTAATATGCCACAAGTACCAGGATGTTTTTTTTTTATAAAAATCAATGGGTAGTTTTCAAAGGTTTAGTCGGCGATATAGGAAGAAGATTCAACACGTAATATTGTATCCTTCTTTCATTTTGCACCTTCTTTCGTTTTAATGTGAATATTCCCATAGAGGGGCAGATTTAACAGTGACTACCAGTTGAAAAGGTCAATGAATTTGGTCTGTGTGTTTTTTTTTCTGTCCAACACAACTCAATGACACAGGAACTTATTCGCAATGTCGTGCTTGAAATTATAACCTCAATTCTGACATTAGATGTATTTTCTTAGTATTTTGTTGTGTGGAATGTATGATAGACTTTTTAAAAAGTGACATTAAAAGTCTTTCGTTTCTGAGTTTTAAGCTCAAAATAGGAATAAAATGTAGGGTATGGCTGCGTCATGGACACGGCCGTGTGTTGTACGTGAATACGTTTATGTAACGGGTTATATATTTTAACTAAAATATTTTTATTTGTGTATTTAGAATAAAAGCAAGGAAACAAATAATTATTGTTACAATATAACTTTACTAATTAATAACTTTATAGCTTTGGCTTTTTGACGCGTATAAGCCGACAATATCTATATATTTTTGATTTTTTTAAATTCTAACACCTTATTATATTTACTGTCACTACTTTGAACTAATATCACATATACAATTGATAGATTTTGACGACAACTGATGATTAAAACTTAAACGGACATCGTAGATTCTACGAGTCAAAAGCTGTACTAATTTCAAATTTCGATACACAGCAAAATAACCTCAAAATGGCGGCGCTTCCCTCTTTACCCCCAGCGATGCGTCACTGTACTCGCTTATCGTAATGAATTCTTTGATCCTTTAGCTACCCAGTGGTATAATTTAATATTGGATGTAGAGGATAGATTCGAAACTCCAACGCCAAACTGTATCCCCCGATTTTGTTATCATTAGATCTTTTGGATTGCTACCGCAAATATAAAAACGTATACACGTCAAAAGAAAAACATGAAGACTCAGGGCAATATTTTGCTGTTATCTCAGCTAGTTACTTTTCTGAAACGGAAGTCTCTTCCTTTGTTTTAAGCTCAAAATGACTCGGTGCAGTATTTTGCTGTTTTCTCAGCTGGTTGGAAACTTTTCAAATGCCGAATAATCCAGTTTATTTAGCAATTAGTATTTAATTCTACCTGGATCTTTCTCCGCTCTAGTTTCAAAATACATGACTTCTGCATTGTATTTTGTATAAATAAATTTTAAAAAGTATTTAAAATTCAACTTGCTTTTCTACACTTTTACCTGTCACAGCAAGTTCATATTTGCGCTTCCCGCAACCCACAGCTAAGTAAGAAAGCACATTTTGTACAGCTATGTAAGCCTTTTCTTAAAAATAGATCTCTTCGAATCTTTCCCCTGTACCACGTACTCCGCCCTGATTCAGGTTTAATTAAAATTTAAGTCTGATCTAGGAGCACGAAGTTCGTCCAGAATTAAGCACGCCCACTTTCCTGTGTAAAAATATCGAATTTAAAATTAGCTTTCGCGCTAACTCTTTCGTTTAGTTTAAGATCTATAGGCTTTCAGTTAAACCTATTTTAGCTGCTCATGTACGTGGAGGACACCAGATGGCGCCACCACAAATACGCCACCTGCCTTATGACCAAAGAGTGAAGGGAAGGGAAATTTTCCACCTACCAAGTTGTTGAGTTAAGTCGTACTTTCACCTTTGTGGTGCTCATCTATAAGCGGAAGGCGCTCCTTTCTGCCTAAACTCATAGTCGCTCTGCGAAGGGGAGCTTGGATATCCAAGAGGCATTGGAAACAACAACAACTTTTAACGTACTTAGTATCAATTCATATTGAATACATTTTTCTCCTCTCCCATTATTGTGCAATAAATAAAAAAACTAAAAAATGAATAAAAATAAATAAAGATTGAAATAAAATTTTTAAAAAGGGGAAGAACATTTTTTTTCTTTAATTTTTGTGAGTGCTTTTTTCTTTTTTTTGTCTTTTTCTATTTTAACAAAAATGTATTAATTACAGTATCTTTGCATGGACAATACTGGATTCTTTCCACTGATTATGACAATTATGCACTTGTGTGGTCCTGCAATCACGTGTGGCTCACATTCCGTCACATGAGGACAGGTAAGCTAACTTTGTCTACAGTCTACACTATAATGCTAAACAAATTCTGATTTTCAAAAACAGGGACAGTTTTCCTTCCCCCCATTCCTTAGAATAGAAAAAAAAAAAAAATAGGTACACTCAAAAATAGCAGTATTTCCATACAGCGTTTACAACGTTGATGATACAGTGTTTCGCAAAGTACCCCGGGAGTACGGCAAGAGCTTGGAGGGGGTACGCAGCCGGAGAACATCGGGTAACTTCTCAGCTTCGAATTGTCTCAGTTTATCGTAACAATTGCGATGAAATTTTCATATTCAAGATACATACAGTTAGTTGTACCATGAAAACAAATATATTTGAAGCAAAGGATAGTTCAGCGATTCTCAGCCTGTGGGGCGCGACCCCCTAGGGGGGCGTGAGAATATCCAAGCGAAAATATTACTTTAAAAAATTGACTAACTGACTGAAAGGAAAGCACACATGCACATAGAAAACAAAATACATTTCGACATACTGTAACTTATTAAAGTAAGACAAATTACTAAATTAAAACTTTCTCAATCAAAACATACTATATGAGCAACAAATTTAATAATTATTAGTAACATAGTTTTTTGTAGGAAGGCTTAATATTAGAAATAGCCATAGCAGAAAATCCAGTTTCACAAAAGTAGGATGTTGAAAATGGTAATAGAATGCAAAATGCCCTTGTTTTTAGTGCAGAAAAATCATCCTTTACTCCTGCCCAAAATTCAAATAGTGATTTATTACTAAATTACCAGTTTTTACTCTTGTTTTACCAGTTAGTTAAAATAATTAAAAAACAGAATCCAAAGTGCTCAATATGCATTATTGATGTATACATTTTAAGGTAAGTGGGGGGCGCGAGGAAAATTATGATAGGAAATTGGGCCGCGAATACTGAAAGGTTGAGAAACGCTGGGATAGTTGGTAATTGATATACGGACTTATTTCGCTTTGCTTCAGAGTTTATAACAATTTCAGCGCGTAAAATTCATGCAGATACTCAGAAATGTATGGCAGAGCATTTTAAATTTACAAACGGGCCTGTTAAACTATTTTCATGATTTAAACAACAACAACAGAAAATAAAAGGATAGGGTTATGTATAAAATAGCACATCGGACAAATGACCTCCACGGCTTTGCTCGCACATACGCACTTTAGGGTGCTTTCCTACCGAAAGAGACAAAGACAATATTCCAGTTTTTCTTATATGGACAAGCGCAGAACGTATTTTTGTATTAAAAAATATGCTCTGCGGTTGCGCAGATAAGAAAAGAAAGGAACATTACCTTTGTTGCCTTTGATGTGAAAACACCCTTGGTCGAAATTTTCCTGCTCCTTTTGTGAGTATTCCGTTGAAGCAGCGTTGAATCTCCTCCTTTAATGTTCGAGGGGCTGTGGGGTTGTTGACATGAACGTTGACTTCAAATATAACCCGCTAGGAAAACACCCAACCCATATATATATTTCACTTAACATGGACCAGTTAGGATTAAATTTGCAGTACTATACGATGCTGACGTCATACAAAAAGCAAATTATGGTAAAACGATATTTAAAAATTTGTGTCATGGTTAGCATAGAAAAGTAACATAATATTTGTATTTATTATCATCACTTAAGGACTTTAACACATTTTTTCTATTTCTTAAAAAGTATTTCCATTCATAACTCAATTTTTAATTTCCGATTCGTTGGAGTGGCAATACCTTAGTTTGTTTATATCGAGCGATCTTTTCTTAAGCCTTTCGAATTTTAAAGCATTTTTTCTTTTAAATATTTCAATTCATAACTCAATTTTTAATTTCTGATTCTTTTCAGTGGCAACACCTTAGTTTGTTTACATCGAGCGATCTTTTTTAAGCCTTTCGAATTTTAAAGCGTTTTTTCTTTTAAATATTTCAATTCATAACACAATTTTTAACTTCTGATTCTTTTCAGTGGCAACACCTTAGTTTGTTTATATCGAGCGATCTTTTCTTAAGCCTTTCGAATTTTAAAGCGTTTTTTCTTTTAAATATTTCAATTCATAGCTCAATTTTAAATTTCTTATTCTTTTCAGTGACAACACCTTAGTTTGTTTATATCGAGCAATCATTCTCAATTTTGAATGATGAGCCCACAGACGTTGTGCGGGAAATCAGCTAGTGGGGTTAACTCGGATAACCTGGGCTATTCTGATCACCGAAATCAGAGGCTTGTCTCATGCGGTAATTGGATTGTTCAACAACGAAAACTGGTTGTGCTTTCGTATAGTCCTGCATTTTTAATAACCCTAAACTTTCAGCTGTCCAACTGTTTACGTTTTTTTTTCGTTGTCAATGCTAACTTAATGAATTTTCACTTTAACTCAAATCTTGCGTAAATTTTGGGACACCATTTAAAACATCCATGCAAGAAGGTTCATCATGTGCGGGAGGAAGAACAGTTGGAATATTGGAATCGGTTTTAGGCGTTGTCTTGAAAAATAAGAAGAAGACGTGTAATTTTAGCATCATTCTTGTTGCGAATTTACCATGTGTATTCAGTTTTAACAAGGAAAGTCCTGACAAATTATGATGATAAATTTATCAACAGACACAATTTTGCCCTTCTTCTTGGATTAGAATGAATGTTATACATTCTTTATTAAAAAAATGTGCATGATATAAATTCTATTTTTTCACTATGGAATAATTTTATTTTTCTTTTACTATTTTATTTATGCACTAAAAATGTGAAAAATACATTTCAATTTTTAGTAAACTATATTAATTAATTAACTAAGTGATAAATATTTTATTTTGCTTTTATATTTATTTTTCACGAAGAGTAATCAGCGTTACGAAAATATAATGAGGGGTACACACATATCGATAGTTTGGTAAACACTTATCGACAGTATATTCCCACAGAAAAAAAAAAGTTTCAATTTCTCTCCCCTAATAACAATAACAAAAATTTCTTTTCGATAAAGTTCTTTAAACGCAGCAGTTAAGGAAAGTGAAAATCTGAAGATGAATCGCATATTCGTAATCGTTAATAGAATTTCCAGAGCGCCTAATTACCTTCAATGACAGGGGATCATATTTTGTTCTGGAACCTATTAGATTAGATTGGGGCAACTAAAGGGAGCTAACAGCAGGCTATTGATATTGTTTGTTGAGAATAAAGAATATTCTCACATCCAGAGGAAGGATTTGAAATACATCTATGGGCAGCGCTTCCCAACTGTGGTACCGCTGCCATAGATGTATTTCAAATCGAAGCCTCTCCATGTGGTACGCGTGCAGAAAAAAAGAGAAGAGGTTAAAACACAAAAACTTAGGGTTGAAGAAATAATTTCCCCGATTAGAGTTGGGAGAATCTTGGCTCAAAGTTAAAAATGAGTTCCCGGTATTGTCAAGAAAAGCATTGCTGTTTTTAATTCAGTTCACAACCACTCATCTTTATGAAACTGCTTTTTCAAATATAAAATTTATAAAAAATAAATATAGAAGCGAATGAAATGAAGGTTGAAACAAATTTGAGGTTAAAACTAACTTTTACATAACGAGATATCACCTCTCTTATTTCTGCCATGGAGCAGCAACCTTTTCATTAATTTAGTTTTTTTTTTCATTTTTTACATGATAAGTATTTTGTGCTTCAAGACGTATTTCTAATGCCGTTTTGGAAGTACGTATTAAAAATAAGTTGTGTATTTTATATTTATTTTATTTTATTCATACAGCTCTATTTTAATAAAAGCTTTTCTTTGCATTAACTATAAAAAATGGTGTAATTGAAATAACCTGGTCGTCGTAGTATTTCTCTATAATCTATTAGTGCTCTATTCTACAAAATAAAGTTTCATTAGTAGCGGTACGGAAATGATTTGCAAGAAAAATAGTGGTGCGCGAAAGAAAAAAAGATTGGGAACCGCTGCTCAATTTATTTAAAATATATATTTAAAAAAATTTATGAGGCTGCTGGTTCGTAGTGTTTCGAGAATTATAATTTTCGGTGCAGAAACATAAATCCAATAGCACGCAAAAAACAGTAGAGTGTCAGAAAAAATTGTTCATTCAGAACGATACCAAAGTAGAAATCAAGAATATATATATATATATTTTTTTTTTTGTATTTTCAGTAGCTCACATCCTATTTTTAGTGGCTTTTCCCCCTCTCCTTTCTCTCTGTCCGTCTACCATCTTAAAGAGGTTTTTTTTTTTTTCATTCTGTACCTGTTCCTAAACGTACATCGACTTGCTTTAAGGTTGTGATTTAGAATTTGTGAAATTCTCGGTACTAACTTCCAGTTTTCTATTTCGGGGATCTGGCAAAATGATTTTTGTCAGGGGTTCTTTTTTTCTTTTCGTTTATTATCCATCATTTTTAGGAAATCAATAACTTTGCCAAAGAAATTACAAATTAAAATAAATCAAATTTCATATTTATACACACACACACACACTGACAAATATATCATATTAAATATAAAAACTATAGGCAAATTAATATATTAGACTCCCCTCCCCCCCATTGACTTTAAACGTTGTGAAACAAGTACTGATTGCATCTGACAAGAAAAATCCCGGTTTACGATGAATTGAACGGATCCGTTTGTTAAAATAGGGTGAGGAAAACAACTTTGACTCGTGAGTAACATACTGCGATGGTTACTGGCTCAATGCAAATGTAAAATTTCTCCTCCTCACTGTTTGTTACCTCCAAGCAGGATGATCTCTTTCAATGTCAAATGTCACGCTATCGGAAATACTGCAATCACAATGAAGGCACGCAAACAAAATAAATAAACACCAGGAAGCATTTTGTGTTTGTTGAAATAATAGAAACTGAATTCTCTTTCAGAAAACCTGTGGATTCTTTCTAGAGAAAGATACATGACAGAAGACGTGCAAGCCAAAGTTCATAAACTTCTAGTAGAGGCGGAAGATATCAAAGTTAAGAAGCTGTTGAAAAGTGTTAAGCAATCAAACTGCGATTAAGAACGATTTAGAAGCCTCTAAAAGGAAGTTTGAAATGAACAATATAGAAATAAATAAATAATTAAGTATAAGAACACCATTATGAGTTTTTATTTTTCTTTTGATTATTTTTTTAATGTATAATTCTTTATTTATCTTTTTTTTCCCTTCCTTTCCTTATTTCTTTAATTTATTTATTTATTTTAGTTCAACTAAGAATAGTTACTTCCATTAGGCAGACACGAAAAGACACACTTTTGTTTTCTGTAAGGTCCAAAATATTAAAACTCAATAAGTTTTTGTGTGCTTCTTCATGCCTACTTTAAAAATAGTGTTAAATCTCAGAAATATAAAACAATTCTTGCTATGTCCGTCACGGCATATTTTAACATAATGATTCAAAATATTTACTTCATAAACTAAAATCATTCACTTGTTTTTAAACTAGGCAGACAAATGTGTGAGCACACCAAAATTTACTAAATTATTTTAATATATAGTATCTGAGACTGAAAAAAAAGGCGTGAAATGCATTCCAAAAGTCGTAAGGTATTAACCAAATGCGAACGTAAAGGTTAATATTGTAAAAGGTGGCTATTGATTTTAAATTGGTCAACACATCATCCCCACTTCAGATCTGTCGACACATACCTCACACGTCAAATTGATCTACATATTACTAACAGCATAGATAACAACATTTTCAATACGATAAATTTTGATGCTCAAAGCATTTATTATATCAATGCTTTACATTCGAAAGCAATATTTTTACTTTTACTTAATTACGTACTACCTTTACGCGTTTGGTACACGCTACGAATCGAATTCTTAATTTTCTTGTATGTTATTTTTTATTTATGTGTTTAATTATTTACTTTTGTTCAGGCATTTAAAGTATGTACGTACTTGTGCGAAAATTTCCCCACTGATAGGGGACCGTTCATAAATGATGTCACCCTTTTTTCTCATATATTTTCCCCCCTACACCCTTTGTCACAACATGTCACACTTCAACATACCCCCCTTGTCACATACCACGCTATGTTGCATAAGCCATGATGTCTCACTTCTTGTTACCCCCTCCCCTTGTAGCAACTTGTCACAATTTCACGAACCCCCTCCCCCCTAGAAGTGTGACATCAATATGAATGATTGGTAGTTATTTTCCAGGGAAAGGGGGAAATTGTTAAATAATTAAGGAAAACCGTTTTGTTTTCACTTCAATGAGCTTCCATTGCTATGAATGAATTGAGAAAATGAAACGGCTATGATGCGTGGCGCAATATGCAAAGCCCCATGAAGAGCCTGCTAATACTTTTGCACCTATTGCAGCTCTTCACTTAGTTTCATTTTTCATGCATTGCAATACAGTGCTTTACTGTATTTTATTATTATTATTAGTCATACAAAGCAGTGCAGAACTGTACAGAAATTCTTACGTTATTGCAACTCAAAGCAGTCATCATTTAGTAGAATGCTAATTTGAACGATTTCATTGCTTTTTTTTATCATAAATAAAAGACATTACTTTAAACTGTAGGAAGTAGCGTCACTATCTGAATTAGCCTAAAATAATTAATTGCAACATTTGAATTGACAGTAAAACTTTATTTAGGTAGTTTATGTTACAGTATGAACTGAGTTTTCTACTAAATTTGAATTAAGACATGCTGACAAGACTATTTAATATACAAAATCATGTGTGGAGCCGTACTCACAGAACCGTAATTCACACAACGCATCAGTACAACGATCCCTTCTTTAAATTGTTGTCTCTCAAGAAACATTCCTGAGAGATGTACATGACAGCCATTGGAAACCTTTTTGTGCTTTTCAACATAATTACATTGCGTTTGTTTCATTTTATATGTGATAAACTAAAATTTTTACTGGTAGTTTAAAAAATACTATAGATTAAAAACTGATTTATAACGGATAGTTTTAATACGTCTATACTGTGGAATCTATTTCTTTTTTTTTATGAAGGTTTCAAGTTATCCAATGTTAAATCAAGGTCTTACAATAAAAGCAGCCATAAAAGCATTTGTGGTCAATACACAGAGAATTGAATACAATGTACTTATTTCACGTAGCGCAGACTAAACGCTTTTAACAGCACGAAAGAATTTTAGGTGCACCATCTGTGATGATTCTGCCTAACTAATAATTCACTTCGTTTCTCAAACTTTTTAGTGTTTCAACTCTTTTAAAAGAAAAAAAAATGTGCAGTGCCTTACTACCTTTCGGCTAAAACATTTCACTTGCATAATATTGAATTTTGTAATGCTTCATCATAGCTTAAAATGCTGCATTTGATAAAAGAATGTTTCTTTCACGGTACTTGCTGTTTTTTACAGCTTGCGACTTCCTTTTCTGCACACACACACAGGTTGATGCTGTAGTTTTTGCGCTACATCGATATTTGATCTATTACTATTATAAAACCAATGGGAAATTCATTCCGTTCAGTCCATCTGTAAAGTATCGTAATTAATTAGGTAAGTGCAAATTATCCATGTTTTCCTAAGGAGAAAAGTTCCTATTCCCAAGCACAAAAAATTTAAAACATAGGCACATAAGCGATAATTCATGAATGATGTCCCGCTTCGAGGGGGTTCGTGAAATTGTGACAAAGTGGGACAATTGGAGGGTAGGGGGTAACAAGAAGTGTGACATCATGCTTATTCAACATAGCGGGACGTGTGACAAAGGGGGGAGGGGGTCAAGTATGTGGGAAAAAAGCGTGACATCATTTATGAACGGTCCCTAAACAAATAAAACATGCAAAAAAGTTTTGTATGAAACATGTACTCTTAAAGAGAAGGACAAAAAAAAAGTAGTAATGCATACTTAAATAACGAAAAGCTACCCAAATAAAACCTAACGCAATCGCGATTTTGTTACATGCGAAGTTAAAAATAGAACATTCAATAAGCATTTTATTTAAATTCTTTTACTAAAATAAAGCTTTCTTTTTTACATGTACGTAAAAAAAAAAAGAAATGGATGAAAAAATCAAATTATCCTAATTTCATATTTTGCCACTGGTAAATTTTTAAAGAGCAGAATGAAGAATGATATATTTATATTATGATTATTAATAACTTTTAAAATTGAAACATGTTATTTTCCAATTAAATAAGTTTTTAAAAATTAAATTGATCACAAAGTTGTGATTAAAGAATGTACTAAGCACCAAAATGAATGGTTGAGCTCGTCGTTATCTCTTTCGAGATCTTTTGGGTACTTGCGGAAAATTCCTCCGACAAAAAAGTTCGCCAAAAGTTAGGCGATTTTACAGCACGGTAATCAAGTTATAAATTAAATGTCTTCTCATTTTAGGTTATACAGATTCACGTGATCTTGAAGGAAGGTTTTCCGTGTTTTGGCGAAAAATTGCCTTGTTTGGCGTTTCTGGCCTCATCTAACGAAAATTTTTGGTGAAATTCTTTGGAAGTACCGTCACTTATGTGTACCAGACACAGTAAAACAATGAGCATATTTAAGTTTTACGGGGAGGGGAAGGGGTTGCATAAAAATCCTATAAATGTATACCATGACTGGCAACAGTGGCCTGGTTTTCTAAGGAAGGAAGGCAAGAAAGCCCCCTCCTCTCGCTGCGCCCCTCTTCACTTAATTGCTTAAGGAGACAAAATGAGGTTCCGAGCAATAAAACTTGTGTTCCGTTCTACAGTCTTCGAACTCTCTGAAACAGTATTTTCGTCCACTTTAGAAAAATATAAAATTTTAGAAAGTTAGACATTTTATGTAATTGTTATTTTCAAAATAAATCTTGTCATTGAAATAGAAAGAACATTAATTCGAATCCTGAAATGGGACTTCGTGCATCTTCCTTCTCAGGAGACGACTGAGTTTAGGGAAGTTTCATTTTAGTCCGCCAACAACGATGTGGCTTTGTATAGAAAACGTACAAACAAACCATAAAGGAGCTTTTTTTCTATGTATCAGATAAGTATTTATATTGCCCCCTTCCCAAGATTTTTTGAGGCAATAGGCTTGAATTTTCGAGGCCACCGTCTGGTTATGAGCATATTTAATTTGGTACATGTGACTTTAATTTCAAAGTAATGTCCAAATTGTATTAGGTAATGTGTGCATTTTTAACACCTGAAATTGTCTTCTTGTCAGCTGACGTTTTTCACCTAGAAGCTCACTTCTTTCTGCATTCAACAAAAAGTGACCTTGTGACCTCTAAACACGTGTCAGCAATTTTTTGCAAAATTTTTGCGTAATGTTTGTTGCATTTTACTTTTTGAGCTGACATAACGTTCCTGTTTCAGCACGCAATAGCGTCATCTGGTTTAGTTGGTAAACCGCGCCAGAAATGTGGTGGAGGTCCAGAGTAGAGCAAATCAGTTGAGAAATCAAAGTATGACAAAATTGTGTTTTGAAAAAAAAAATAGAAATAAATAATGATAATAATAACTTTGAGACATTGACGGACCCGCTGATTGCAGGCACTATTAGCATGGTCTTAGGAAAGAGAGCATGATTTTAGAATAGAGACAGCATAGCATGATCTCTTAAATTGATTACCGTGATTTTGAAGCATGGACCGTCTAATTTGTTCACCAAAGAAGGTACTTCCAATACTGGTCATCAATTCTAAGCTAACAGCACTGGGAGTTGCTTTTGGAGAAATTTCGGGTTGTGTGTTATGTAGATTAGCTATCGTTTTCTCTGCATTTAAGCAACAGAAAATGCCTGTCGTATCCACGAGATGGCGACACTAAATATCGCTAGCAATCGGACGGAAATATTTGAATTGCAGAAAAGGAAAACATACGTATATGAAGTATCGTTTCCCAAGTGTCACGACACCCTTAAAAACCGAAAGCATAAATAAAAAGCTTTGCGACCCGTTGCTGCAATATTTTATTTGTACAACATTGAATTTCATTTGATTATAAGATATTTTTATGATAAAAAAATTTCTTCATATATTAGTCGGGAAATTGCGCTCCGTTTCCTTATACCTACGCTCCCGCTCCATGGGTCGTGATCCTAGATTGAGAAACAACGATTTAAAGAATTGAATTTAAGAAACACTAAGTTGAACCGTGTCTAAGAATTTTAATGTGTGAGAAGATTTATTTATTTATTTTACGAGTTTTATTTTTGGGTGTTCGTCGACGGGCTATGATTCTGGTGCGTGTCACTTGTAGGGCAAACTTCATTAGGGATCATTCATAAATGATGTCACACTTCGAGGGGGGGAGGGGGGTTCGGGAAAGTATGACAAGGGGAGGGGGTAACAAGAAGTGTGACATCATGCATTATGCAACATAGCGTGATGCGTGACAAAGGGGGGGTCTGGTGAAGTGTGACATATTGTGACAAAGGGGTGGTTAAATATATGGGAAAAAAGCGTGACGTCATTTAGGAACGGCCCCTTAGTTTACAGTCATTGGACTAAAAAACGCTTTAACCTGTTTTCTTCTGTAAAAAAACCGTTCATAAATTAAAAATTAATCTTTATTCCTCTTATTTTATGACCGGAAAAGTATTTTATGAAACATTTTTACACACAAAATCATTACTGTCTAAATTCGGTCTTGAGCCATTTTGATTAATACAGTGTTTCCCAAACTTTCGATATCTCTGTACCCCTTTCATGACTGTCATAATGCTAAATGACTCTCGTCAAAAAAAAAAAAAAAAATCGGAAGTTATAAATTAATCACAATTGTGTTTTCATGCTATTTCAAATGTCTTTCAAAATGCTTATCCCTCTCATTTTATCATCGGAAAGGAATTTATGAATCATTTTCACATGCAAAATCATTGTCTAAATTCGTTCTTGAGACATTGGGATTAATACATTAATGCAGTGTTTCCCAAGCTTTCGACATCTTTGTACATCTTTCATGATACTGTCGTAATGCTAAATACCACTCGTCAAGAAAATAAAAAGAGAATTCTTCCAAAATCCTTAAATGAGAAAACACCCTATGGTGTTTGCTTTAGGAGAGAATCATATGTTGATATTTTAAAGCTTTTGAGCAAGGCATATATGTGAAATAACTCTAAAAGGAATTTTTTGGGGAATGAGATGTCAGGCCGTTGCAGTATGTACCCCTTCCAACCTCATTCCGTACCCCAGGGTGTACGCGTACCACACTTTGTAAACATTGGATTAATTGATCGTAACTAATTTAATTTTTGTAAAAACGCTTCATTTTTTAAATTTAAAAAATGATGGAGTAAAAACAGGTTTAAAAAAAAAAAAAGGTTTGCTCCAGATTAAAAATTTGTAATAAACCTGTGATAATCGTATGAAAATGGAAAATTTTTAATGACTTAGATTATTAGTATTAAAATTATTACTTATTTACTTATTAATGTTTTCAAAATTCTCCACTGTTATCGCAAAACGTATAGGGAAATTCTTAGCACCAAACTAAATCATTTTCTGCTTTTTTATTTCGAATGCAAGACTATTTAATATACATTGTCTGAAGTTTTAAATGAGCTATTATTTTGCAATGCTTATAGTTTTATACATGTACAGATAAATAAGTCAAGTAAGAAATAATTTTTAATGCAATGGACTAATAGCCTCAATGGAACAGCTATTGTCAAAAATCCTCAGAAAATACCCAAAAAAGTACATCAGAATTCAAAGATAAAATCCACAAAGTCAGGGTATAAGATAGAAATTATAGAGTAGCTTTTTAACGAACAGGAAGGCATGAAAATCAGCGGTTACAGGGCCATCAGGGTCTCCAAACGTCCGGGATTTTCTGGCACAGTCCCGTTTTTGAGAAATTGTCCCGCGTCCCGGGGAACTTCAATACGGAACAGCAAAAGTCCCGTAATCTTGCCAGGATATTGATTTTGCCGGATATCAGATACTGGTGATCCTTCTGTGACGGACTAGTGCCGGATATCCGGCTGGGATGTGTGAAACCTGTAAATGATATCAATTTTTTCAAACATATCCCACAGCTGCGAAAAGGAATAGGTTTTTAACTTATGTAGGTTTGAAAAGTATACTAATTAATTAAACTCTGGAATTCAAAATTGACATGCTGGAAAAACGGATCCTTCGTGTAGCGACCATATCGGATTCCGGATATTTCAAAATCGGTTGTATATATCGTATATCCGATTGATTTTTAAATATTTGGAATCCAATCTGTCCACGGCGCGAAAGATACCACCGGTCAACCGGTCGGTGCTTTCCTGTTGTCCCGTATAAGCAGTTTTTAAATTTTAAACCATATTAGGCTAGCGTGTTGCCCGGCAATGGGACCTGGGATGGGAAAAAAATGTGATTGAAGCGGATTTGTATGTAAAGGTTTTAAATTAAACAAAAGAAATGAAGCTAGCACATGCGTGGCATATCCTGGCGAGGAGAGAATCGTACTAAATGTGGGGGCCATGACTGTCACCACTCATATACAGTAAAATCTGTAAAGTTGACCAACTTTGTAAGCTGACCACCTGTCTAAGTTGACCGCTTTTGACTGGAACGAAATTATCCCTATATTATATAATGTAGAGAAACCTTTGTAACTTGATCACCTAGTTTGAAAACCTGTCTATGTTGACCACTTATGTACGCCAAATTTGGGTGGGAGTATTACACAAAACTCTTTGTAAATTCACCGCTTAATTATTACTATATTTATTTATTTATCTATTTTTGAAAGATAAAAAAACTAAAACAGCTTCTCCAGGATATTTTTTATGCTATAATGGCTAGACCAGTACTTGTCTGGATGGATGAAACATCAATATAAAATTTACCTAAATCCCTTTGTAAGTGAACCAAATGGGAAAACTACTATGAGCACTCTTTTATTCTTTAAATAAATTTCTTCTTTTTTCTTCTATCTGATATAGATGTTTTGAAAAATTATGTATTTTAAGGAAATCTGTACCATCATATGAATATATTACAAAGTTAAAATTAAGAAAAATATCTTATCAATTAAGTTGTTTACTTTTAAAGCTGGATGGGATACATTGTGAGTCATCCGGGTCAAACTTCTCTAATGATATTTCAGATAACACTGTGCAACAAATCTGAACTTTTTTTTTGCCTTTAGATGAAACTATGTGATTCTATATAAACAAAAGGTGCTTAATTCAAATATCCAAACCAAGATGGTCCATCACGTACCGTTTTTGCTGTAGACCCACTTCTCATATTTATAAATTTGGTTATAGAAGAATGTAACTGCTGCTTACTTATTGAAAACACAAACACAACAAAGATTTTTTTTTTTTTTTTGGTCGTTTCATCTTGTGGGCATCTGTTGGTGTGCCGTGATATAAGATTAGCAATATTCAATTAGTATACTTCCATTCTATCGACCGCTGAAACGTTTTTAAAACACAGATATCCTGATGAGTCCTTTCCCCATTCTCAGCATTAATTACGCCAAGGTTTTGAGGAAAGAAGTCCATATGGGAGCCCCAAAAGTGTAGTTTTAATGAAATATAGCAACTTAATAATGCAAAAGCATTTTATCATGTCACCAACAAGATTTTCGCAATTTTCAGCTTTCTCATTTCCAAGGAAACGTGAGCACACTGATTTAAAGGCCATCCAGGCAGATTTTTCGGCTCCTCACTCTTTGTTTTCATGTTCTTCATCATGAAAGGACTTCCTTAAGTTGTGGGCCAATAAAAATCCCTTCTTTTAGTTTTGCCTCACTTAATTTTTTAAATTTTTTCCTGAAATGTAAGAAAGTCACTCCTTCTCTGTCCAGGGCTTTTACAAATATTTCGATAAACCAAGTTTAATATACAATTGTGGGAAAAAGGCACATTATAGATTTACAAGTGGCTAATTTAATATGCTTTTGCTACTCAAAATTTTGAAATTTCCTTTGTGATTGCAGAATTTGCTACAGGAATTGAATAGGAAAACAATACTTAGATGGAAGAGCACCTATAAACAAACGCCACTCTGCTGAATTGTGCTCATGTCCTAATGCTTGAAACACAACATTCACATCACACAGCATACTATTTTTTTCTTTCTCCGCAAAATAGTCTACAAAATGTTTTTGCCGTCTTGTAAAAAACTCGAAACTTCGAGAAGTAGATAAAGCTTTTGCTGCCAAAAAATGTCGCTAAAGTAACCCAAGTTCATTAAAAAAGTCTCTAGAATGGCAACGATTTCACTGTCAATGAGAAAGATATAAGTTATAGTAAATTAAGTCGAAAAATTACGAAAATACGCACATATATCCAGAAAATACGTAAAAAGCTAAAATGGGGAATTTTGGGAAAATGGTACGTGATAGGCAAAAAATAATTGTAGATTCGTAATTCTCAGCCAAAAATAGATAAGAAACAGACATTTTCATTTAAAGGACATTTTTCGTGTTGCACAGTGTAATTGTGAAAAAAAAAGATCACTATTTAAAAGTAACGTCATTGCATGAAGCTATATTTTAATTTGTTATACATGAATAAATGCATACTGTAAGAGATAACACAAAAAAATTCTACCCTCTATAAGTTGACCACCTGTCCAAGTTGACCGCTAAAGTGCTGCACCTCGGTAGTCAACTTACACAGGTTTCACTGTATAATTTAAAAGAGTCCTATAGACTTATTTGTTTTCTTATCTGGCATTCTTTGCATGTATATGAGTGGATTTGGAAGATACTGATTGTCAAGTGCTAATTTGAGGAAGAATGAGCACAGGTTCCGAATATCCTTTCTGCCACAAAAAATCAGTAACTAATCATACCATCTTGATTCCTAATTTGGGGGATAGTTTGGCACGTGCCAAACGGGTAGAACCGAATCTAGAGGAAGCGCTCACAATTTCATGGTTCTGCTTCAGGAAAGGTCAGAATCACTTCCGAAGACACCCTCTCGCCACAGTGTTTCCTGGCCCAAACTGAGCTACTTATTTGTTGTCCTGAGGCGCCATTCGGTTCCGCATTGCCAACGCAGAACCCGACTGTAACCGCGCCCGCGCGATTCGTTCCAAGGTCTGTTGGAACGTTGAAAAAAAAAGGAGGTTAAAGCGTGAAATGAAGTAAAGAAGAAGAAAAGAAAACAGTCGGGAAATAAAATAAAAGGGCATAAAACACAATGCACTTTCAAATCGGGATTCCTGTCCCAAAGTCAGTCGACCGACAATGAGATTACAGAAAATGGCAATCAGTTTCGATTTCATTCTGCAAAAAATGCGGAAAAAAATGGTATTTTTCAATTGTCGCAAAACGTTCTCTTTGATAGATAATGCTCTGTCTAATCCTGAGTTGCTTATGTAATGGAATAGCACAAATTTATGTTTTTAATTCGTTCGGCATTTTTTATGGGCGGTGATGTCAAATCTGGAACACGTTTGGGTGGAGTTTTAGTGTTGCACTGCGATTATTTTGGACGGGAGCGACCCGAAGAAGAACAGAAAAATAGGTTTGAAGTTACGTAAAAACGCATAATTTCTCCGGAAACAAGTGAAAGTTTACGCTGGAGCACGCTTTACGAGTTTCTATGTCAATAATCACGCTTCTGGTTATTTTTCATGGAATGTGATATTGCTTCAATATGACGTCCGAAATTATAAAAGATTGGGGTCATTCCATGTCAGTTAAACACAGGGCCAAAAATATCAGCATACAGATTTTCTTGAAGTTTGTCAGAGGTATCCTTTGGTACAGACTTGGGGAAATATGATGAAATATTACCGGTACATGCTTTTGATTTACAGAGATGTAAAATTCGACAGAAAACGGAAGATGGCAAATTGGAATTGCTCTGGAATCTTTCCTAATTGAGCTAGAGACCTTTGTTAGGACTCATTTTACTGTATTTTTCTTGTGCTATAACCTCCTGAGACCTGGCATCCAATAAAATACATGTTTTGCTTTTTCTCCCTGTTGTGACAGATTTATTTTAGCAAGCCCATTACTTTTTCTTTTTAAATATTTTTCTAGGATTTTTATACAAGTTTGATCTCTTTTCTTATGTTATAAGTAATGAATAAAATTTTTTGTTTACCTATTTTTGTGTAAGTATCGCATAGTTCTACTGCAGTTATGACCTCAACATACATTCAAATGGATGTGCCTCATAGAAAAATTTAAAAATTCAAGTTTATTAATTTTTTGAAAAACTTTACTTTTAATAGTTGAGAGAATGTGTGCATTTTATTTTGCTCGGGTCTCAGGAGGTTATAATTTATGCAACTTTATGTAGATTAAAATTTCAGAAATATTCTCAAAATCCAGGTAAACCTAGTAAATTAATTTTCTCGGAGTACATAAATAAAAATTTTTAACTCAATTCCATTAATGCTGAGTAGTATTCTAAATCTCAGAATGAAATATCAAGATGGGATTATGAGGGCTTTATTTTTTTAAAATCAAAATGTCATTCGCACTAATGCTAAAAAATATATATTTTCATTTTTTTACAATAAAGCTAGTAAATGTAATTAATAAATACCATCCATGGTAAATGTAATTAATAAATACCATCCATGGTACATAAATACCATCTTGCGCATGGCTTTAAACTCATTGCTCCACAAAGATTTAAAAACGTAGTATGCATATGACGAATTCAATAGCAACGGACGTTACATACAATACACAAAAAGGAATGTAAAATAGATCATAAAATGCATATTAATGTTTCACAATCAAAATTAGTTTTTTTTCTTAATAAAACTAATGCTAAATATAAACTGTACGTATTTGAAAATTCATATAATGTTTTTTGAGGTGGCAAAAAGAAATTCTTTGACTGTAACGGATTTACATAAAATGGAACAGTGTCATTAGAGGTAAAAGTCATAATTTATTAAGTACTTTTGTTTAAGAAATTCAAAAATACGATTACAAGACATGCGGACAATTTATCAGAACATTCATACAAAAATTCACTCATATTTTGCTGCTATAAAAATTTAAATATCTTGTGTAACAGACGTTACCGGATGTTTCGTTCTGCGATATAGCCATGATATTTCTGCTTTAAATGTTAAATCTTCATATATATAATTCTTCTGTGCGTGTGCACGTCACTGAACTCCTCCTATACAGCTATACCGCTTTTTAATGAAATTTTTTGTGTGTCTTCAGTTGGATTCGAGAATGGTTTAGATTTACAATTCGGTCCAACTTAAATTGTTTATTGAATCATTATATAAAAATTGTGCATTACCGTAAGATAGACGGTGTGACTCAACAGTTATAATTGAGTAAAGATCGATTAGGTTCAGACAGGGACTCGAACCCAGTGCGGCAGTTATGCGCTGAGTGCTCTACCACTTAAGCTATCACGCCAACACTGATTTCATTTCAATTTCATCTATAACTATAGAGCCTAAGTTTAAAATTAAAAATGTTATTTATTCTTTGGAAACGACCGTTGTGTATAGTTGCGTCCTAATGCTGTGTTTTCCAGCCCAGAATTGACAAAACATTTACCACCCAGAAATCAGCGCCCACAAGTGTGTATTTCAATGAACGTTTGATCGCTAACCTAAAAAAAAAAAAAAGTTGTATAGAGCTATAATGTTCTGGTTTTTAAGGTGACCGACTACCTTCGGAACAAATTTTTTAAAAAACGCAATTTCTGCACATGTTTTATACTTTTTTGGTTAAATAATGATTTATGAACATAAAAATACTTTTAAAAAATCCACATGTACTGTAGTTTCTGAATGAATGGGTAAAATGAGGAAAATTTTAGTTAAATTTTATCAAAACGGTTAACACTGTAAAAGAAAAAATATCGCTGCAATGCTAATTATTTTCAGCCATTAGTTACAAATAACAATGATCTTTCAAATGAACTAAAATGAGAGAGAAATATTAAAACTTACGAAAATTACAAGGAAAAATGTATGCTAATGCATCGTTTTTCCGAAGTTTTAATGTGCAATTCACATAAAAACCCTTGTAAATAAAAAAATATTTTATTTACATTAAAAATTGTAGTTCATATGATAGCTGATACCGTTTAAAACAAATACTGAAAATTTTGTGAGAATACATTAATTATGTTTTCAGATATCATGATAATGGTAAATGGGTTTTGCGAAAAAATAACTTTCGAGAAAATTGCAGTTGAAATTTACAGTTCGTTCAAACACAAGCTGGAATTACATGAGGAGTAGCAGACGATATGTTTTATAATAGCTATAACTTTTTTTCTAAAGCACATAGAAGAAAAAGAGAAACAGTTTTGGAAAGATAAAAGTTCAAAGTATTAGAAATGGAAATAAAAAAATTTTATCCTTGAAGTCAAAAATCGATGTTTTTAACATAGTCGGTCACCTTAAGCCATACAGGTAGTATACAGCTGGTTTACCGCTTTTGCTTATTATTTTATACTGTTTTAGGATTGACACGTTGCATTTAAAACCCATGCAACGCCGGGTACATCAGCTAGTCTATTTATGAATCTATAATATCTTTACTTCTCGTAAACTATTATAGAATCACAAAAGTCACATTGAATGAGTTTTAAGATTTAAAAGTTGATCTTAGAATCATAAATGATATTCATAGTATTATAATTATAAAATTTAAAAAAAAATCACTTCGGCTAAGATTTTAAAGCACTAATTATTGTCAGAGGTAATTTTAATTCATAACAATATGTTACAAAAGAAATTTTTCCGCATTGTAGGATGAATTTAAAAAAATGGATTTCATCTGTAGGAACTTCAAATAATCCTCGAGCTGACACAGGCACTGGGGCGCTGAATTGGCTTATACCACTTAATATCTGTTCTTTTGGACCATTTTCAGTTCTACCCAGACTTGTGCAGCTTCAAGCTTCCCAATGATGTTTAGTACTTAGGCACCGTTCATAATTCACACTTTTTTTCTACATACTTGACCCCCTCCCCCCCTTTGTTACTACGTGTCACACTTCAACGTACCCCTTACCCCCCTTTGTCACATGTCACCCTATATTACATTGACAAAAAATAAGTTTAATTTGCTGATTTTAAATGTTTTTATAGAAACCAAAATGTACAATGTCACACTTCTTGTTACCCCCTCCCCTTGTTCCAAGCTGTAACACTTTCTTGAACTCTCCTCCCCCCTCGAAGCGTGACATCATTTATGAATGATCCCTTAAGGTAATGTTTTAAATGAGTTTGTCGATTTTTCCCCAATTGGTTTCAAATTAGGTGGAATTCACCATATCCTGTTTGCCCATCAACTTCTTGCAGTCCTAAAATCAATTAAAAAATATACCTCACCACCTTTTGTTACTCCAAAGAGTTTTCACTACTCTTTAATAAATATAAAAAATACACAAACAAAACACCATTAAATTTAAGAATATGATAAACCAATCATGCATTTTTTAACAATTAAAAATAAAACTCCAATACATTTCAGAATCTAAGAAATCGTCATGCATTTTCAAATCACTTAGTTTGAAGAAACCGTGAAAAGGAGAAACAAGTTCAATCCGTTACAAAGGTAAATGTGTCAAAATTCAAGTTCTTGAATTTCGTCACTTTCACTTAGAATTACCAGTAAATACACATAACAATAAAAAGTGAAATTCTTAGGTTAACATCATTAGTAAAATCTGCCCTACTGGACAGCTACAGTAATGGAAATATCTTGCTAGCTTTTCACACAATGCTGTAATTACATGTTGGAACAATCGATGCAACATTGTGTTTTTCTTTCGTTCTTGATTCTTTGTCTATTAACGGATCATTCTTATAACTCATTCATTTTGCCTCACGAATTTTAATGTTCAGCGTTTAACAAAAGTAATTGAGCACATGCAATTTTATTGTCAATATTTCGCGCATGAGAAATTTTACGGATTTCATAATCAAGAGTTCAGTATTTGACTGATGCAATAAAACTGGTCTATCGGCGTAGACCAGTGGTCTACAAACTGTCCATCGCGATCCATTAGTTGCTCGCGAAGTAATTTTTGGTAGATCGTGGCCACACTGAGGGTTGTTAGTCTGCATATTATTATTCCAACGATTAGGAGTTGATTTTCGATACTTCGCCAAAATTTGCATTGAATAGAGCGTGGCTCAGAAACAAATTGATGAATGTCTGGTTGGCATGAATAATACACAATGAATCAAGGAATTTTCAAGACTTAGTTTATAAAATAAAATGAAAACTAGTAATTATATTTTTTAAAAGTATTTCTATTAAAAATAAGCGTCTTCAGCTTCAATACCTTTGTTACAGCGGTCCAACAACGATTTGAATGCTTGTTCCAGTTCACATGGGGGGGGGGGTGAGATTGCCTTCAAAGCTCGCGTCGAAGCTGTTTGTATAGTGTCAATGTCATCAAAGTAAAAAAAAATAGTAAACAAATGAACTGAGGTTTTGGCAGTAGATCAGCTGATAGTTAAGGAGTTTCACGAATGCTCGATGACATAGATAGCGCTACTGTAAGCTGAGTTTCAGCTGTAGTCTTAAAAATTCTTTGACACACAAGTGTAGAAACAGCTTCGTCGCGAGCTTTGGAGGCAGTCCCGCAATGTGAGCTGGAATAGGCATTCGAATCTTTGTTAAAACGCTAAAACAAATGTATTGAATAAAAATACTTTTAAAAAATAACTACTAGTTTTTTTTATAAACCTAGTCTTAAAAATTCTTTGACACACCGTATAAATGATAGTATAATCTTCGCCAAATATGTTTCTTTCAAGACACTTTATAACTCTGGAAGATTTTAAGCAATTTGTACCTTACTTTGGTGTTTTGCTTCAGCGATAAACTTGTTTTAAAAGAATTTTCAAGACTATTGACAGATTAAAATGAAGATATCCCATCGAACAAAAGGGAAGAGCTCGCACCTTTTAAGATTCGTAGACAAAGCATTGCACGCGAAAATTAGTTATGTGACAGTATAATCTTCGCAAATAGGTTTGTTTCAAAACACCTTATAACTCCAAAGGTTTTAAGCAATTTATACCTTACTTTGGTGTTTCGCTTCAGGGTTATACTTGTTTCAGAAAATTCTTAAAGTTACTGTAGATTAAAATGAAGACATGCCATCGAATCAAAGTGAAGAGATTGAGTACTTAACCTCTTCAGTCCCCAGAATTAAGCACAAACAATTTTGACGCATTTTTTTGGTTCTCTGATTTAAAAAATGATTGCAAAACAAAATAACTAAAAAATATATATATATTTTTTAAATTTTAATTAATAATTAGTTTAAATAATATAAATGACCACTTTCCATGTTTTCCATGTTAAAAACGAAGTAAACTCTTCGTTTATTAATTTCAAAAACAATTAGGTGTTTCAGCTTTCATATTGCACAAACAATAGTTAATAAACAGTATTTTAAAATGTACCCAATTGGGTACACTTTTAAAGAATATGTTTGTGATTCGAACACTGAATCGAAATCTGTTCACAAATGCAACATTATGTTTGTGCTTCAAACACTGAATTGAAAGCTTGAGCAAAAATATATGACTCTTTCCCAATCGCCATCGCAAGTTAACCTCAGTCTTGTAAACGAAGAACCGTAAGTTGTTCCATATCTACCTTCCCCAGCGTACTGAAAGGTTTCTTTGTGGCTCAACAATCCGCTTTGATGTAGTACTCGAAAGTCGGCTTTCGAATTTTAAAAGGAATGTACAAGCGCTTCCTACACACACAAATCAACAGAGCAAAAGGAATTTAAAAACAAAGAAACAGAAGACATAAAGAACATTTTAGCAACTGCCGGCAACAATCTTTCCTTTGTTTTATACCCAGTTTTGTGATGCAATGGGCTGTTAGAGTCCATTCCACGATTACACTGCCCGATGCCCTATAAAAAAAATCTTCTCGAAAAACGCTTTGAGGTGGCTGCAATAAATTGAATGCATTTAGTATAAATAACGCACCTTTGCTGATTCTCATTCCTGCTTGAAAATTCAAATGAATCCTTATCATTTAATCAGGGAATATGTGTTCAGCCACGTGATATAAATCCTATTCGGATAATGCGGAAAAGAACCATTGTTCTTAAAGCGGAGAAGTGTAGATTTCACTTTGCAGTGCTATTCACTTGCATCTGTTGAAGTTTGAGTAGATGATGGGATTAAAATTATCGGACTATATTTTTGAATTCAATGCATAATGCCCTCATCTCCAGATTTTGAAGATAGGTTCATCGGAAATTGGAAATTGAAATTGCCACATTTGCATATGTATTTTTAGCTCGAAAATAATACACCACTAACTTGATGACTTTACCGTTTCGGTGTAGAATCAGGTCCCTTAGTTTGGCGTTATAGTTTGGCGATAAAATTTTATTTCTGATATAGTCACATCTTGGCGACAAAAAAAAATCGCCAAAAAATCAAGGGGTACTTGATTGTAAATTTTTACCGAATTCGCATAAGAAACAAGTGCGTTGTCCAAAAGAATAAAATTTTTGAGTAAAAATTTATTTATAAACATTAAGAAAAAAATTGTTTGATTTTATCTTCCACACAGAGGAAATGAAATGCGAAACTTTTTTTATGTTTACTAAATACATTAAAGATAAAAGTAGCCGGAAACTTTTCTGCTTATAAACTACATCAGATTTCCCCGTCAAGAACACTAATTATTCCGTATCTATACCAAAATTTCATGAAAATCCGGTTAAATTTTGTTTCGTTTATTTTGACATTGATACAGTTCACGAGAGTTAGTTGAAAAACATCAACAATAAATAATTTGTTTCTTATTAATATAACTAATCAAACTGGTTTGGGATCATTAAACAGAGTGTCACGGCTACTTGAAATCGGAATGTTTTTGTTATTAACATTTTTTAGTTTACAAATTTCATTATCAATATGTTTTTAGTAGCTCAGCTTCTTTTTTTTTCTTTTTTTTTAAAGATTTTTTTAAGGTAAGTTTCCTGAAAATAAATAGCTAGAACTCAGTCTTTTTTTTAAATGTTGCTTTTTAACTATTTTTTTTAAAAATATGATAACTTGTTTTCTGGAATTTGATTGCATTACTATGCGTGCTAATTTCAGCTATCCTCTAGCTAATCTTTCCTTTTTTATATAGTAAAGCAAATTATATGCTCAGGATTCTTTCTTCGTCCAATCACGTTGCAAAAATCCAGGCTGCTATTTTTCCTGAAGATAATTAATAAACTCTTTTAATTATTCTTCACTAGTGAAATATTCGGATAAGAAGCATCAATTGAATACCAAACAGCACATAATGCTTCATAGATTCTATATAATGAGCGATTTTATTCATTTATATCTCAAGGGAAGTTTACGTATTGAAGAACTAAAACTTCGTAAAACTTCATTAAGCTAACTGAAGTATAATTCTGTTAATCAAAAAACTAAAAAAAAAGAAGAAGAAGACTAATCCGAGCACACACACTGAATAACAATTTGCACTATTTGAAAGCATAAAAGACTGCTAATCTATGAATGAAATGATGGCTTTCTGAATCATCTCTGTAGAAAAGAATTAATTAAAAAAAGGTTAAAAACTTGTATTTCAAAGCAAAATCTACTGAGTTTTAAATACAAGATTATAAGTAGTACACGTACTTCCATACTATAATATTATCGTTATTCATTGAAAATACGTAAAAACAGTTTGTCGTTAAAAGTTTCTCTTAGTTGTTAGTCACTTTTCCCTCCTTTCTTATGATAAACCAAAACTAGTTTAAAATAAGATTCTGAAGGTATAGTATCCATTTTTTTTATTCTCAAAATACATTATTCTTATAATTACCGAAACAATAGAATCTACAATACCACAGAGAGCTGAATTATACTCATTTTTAATTAAATTTAAAGTTTTGGAAAATGATATTGTTTCGTTCCTTTTTATTTTTTTTCTCATACCAAGGATTTCCTTTTCTGTTAGGGACTTAAGACAAGGTCACAGGGTCCCATACTTTGAAGGCACCGAAACAATCTAAATATCCTCTTAAGTAGCTATACTTTTAAGTTTTTGCTCAAAACAGTGCCCTAAAAGTTATAAAATGCTGGCTAATATAAAGAAGACTGAATGGTAAAGGAGTATAAATAATCAAAGTAACCATGTGACACGGTTGTCTATAACAACGGGATAAATGCCTAAAGCTACTTCAAATGAAAGTGTCATGTAGCACAATTAATCATTTCTTAATCATTTTAAAACACAGGTAAGTAACAAACTCAGATAAAAACAGCACAAAAACACACAAATGAAAAGAACACACCACCACCATGTCGACTGTACCGATTCTCTTACGACAAAGTTCTTTTAAAATTATATGGCGCCAACTATTAGAAAATAATTTGTTATATGTCAGAGTACGAAGAATTTTTGCTGTGATCATAGGTCTTATTTCATCAGCTATGATACTGATTTCGGAAGAGGAGGTCCATAAAAGATTCTGTGACTACAGTCCAAATTCTTTTAATCGGGGCATGTCCAAAAAGGAGAAAAATAAAGTCTGAACTCTAATTTATGGCATTTCAAATTAAGCATCGTTTTTAATAACAGTCACCTCAACAAGATATTTCAAAGATAAAATTTCAAACTAAATTTTCTCCAGAAAATTGCTTTCAAGAACAAGAATTTTTTTTCCTCAACGCTAAATTTGCTTTAAAGAAAAAACGAAACAAATCGGGGGTCTAGCCTTTTTACAAGGTTCGCACCATATTTAGCCACACCCTAATTTGTAAGGACTTGACTACCAGTAAACCAGAATGTTGTGTTAATTCTTAATGAATTTCAGGATTCATTATGTACAAGATGGTTTTATAAAATTACTGGTGGGAGAATCCTTTCAAAATGGGGTGTGGCCGAAAAGTCTGCGAACCCTGGCCATTTCGGGATTCAAATATAAAAGGCACACAATCGCAATTGTACCTTTTTTTTAACTCCTAGAATTGTTTGGAAATTCGTATTTACCAAAGTAAAAAGAAATCAATTTCTATTTGCTTTATTTTTGCAAGTTTCTCAGTTTATAGCCACAAAATGATTGTTTTATCATGGGCGCAGCAACCACTTAGCAAAACTATTTATTTCTAGAAGAAAAAATATTAAAGTTACAGGGAATTCACGAAAATGTTCGGCATTATGATCATAATTACTGAAAATTGTATATTGTCTTAAACAAGAACTTGTTCATATACAAAAGAAGTAGAAACAAGTCAACGCATTCATTCATTTAAGTCTTACAAAACGAATACTGTGTTTAATTACTTTTCATTTTTTATCTACATTGATTTTCCAGTTTGGGTTTGTAATATTTTTCCAACTTAGTTGACTTTTTGATCTCTAATAAAAGTATTTTTAAAATCATTAGTCGAAATTCGCCTTCATGTAAAATTTGATTTCTCAAGCAATTTTAAAACAATTTCTATTGCAAAATGAATTTTTTTTAAGGAAAAACATTTCGATAATCGCCTCTATGTAAAATTTGATTTCTCAAACATTTTTAAAAATTTTTATTGCAAAATTTATATTTTTTCGAAAAAACATTTCGATAATCAGAACAGAATTTTCAAAATATATTAATTTATTTACTTTTGTTAAGAACTGAAAATATTTAGACTATTATGATGAGTTTAGTGTATTCAAAAATAAAATGCATCAAAACAAAATATTCCGCAAGTTTCTTAAACGCATAAAATTGATTTTTTAAGAAGTTTTATAAAGATGTTTTCTCCGAGGGAAAGAGGTACTTTCCAAGGGGGCTGTAAATTTTAATTAAGAAACGAATATAATTGTATGATTTTTAAATCACGAATTAACTAAAGACCGACATCAAATATAGCGCTCTTAATGCGGGTGACAAGTCTAACTTTTATAAATTCTAAAATGCTTTAATTTACTGGCAGTCGTTGATTTTCAAAATACCCCTAATATTTCTTTCATTCAAGAATATTTTGATTATAAAAACTCAATAGATATATAAAATTTGACACGCATATTATAAAAAGGCATCAGGGGGGTTACTTTTAGTAACTTATTGTAACTTGATGAAACTAAAACCATCTCAAAACAAGAATCAGAACAAGAAGTTCTGTCTGAAACCCTTTATACAGTCTACATTCCTGCATACACTAAATAGAAAATCCAGCTCTCTCTCTCTCTCTCTCCTTTCTTTAGCTTTAGTTCTTAATTACTTCAAATATAGCGTTTCAATGATTTCTGCATATTCATTCACTTATTCATTCATTCACTCACTCATTCATTCATTCATTTATTCGCTCACTCATTTATTCATTCATTCGTTCGGAAATATCTCCCAAAATTCCGATCCAAAAGTATTGTGGGAAAATGGGCTCGTTTAGTTCTGGATGAACTCTGTATCTGTACGTGTTCTACGTCACAACGTCTTTTCGATAAGGTTTATTCCAAACAAATCCGTCTATTAGATGATTATTTATATAGTATTGAAATTTCCCTGTAGGCGATAATGTTAATTTTTTTTGAACTGTTCAAAATTAAACAAAAATTCTTCAAATGAAAAAATGTTTCCGTGGAGAGCTTCGTCCAATACGATTGTTCGAAGGGACTTGGACCTGGATGCCCAGAGTTTACATAATTTGTATCATTTTTGTTCATAGGCGCTAATGTTAAGCTTTTTTAAACTTCACATTGAGCGAAAAGATGTTCAAATTGTAAAATAAGGTATTGAAATGAGATGTTCTCGCTGAGATCTTTCAAACGCAAAATAAAAACAGCTTCGAATAGGACAATGCTTACAGAATTTATTGCGGGGGTTATTGGGGGACAGACACATTTTTGTCATCTCAAAACGCTACTTCCAAATTCATTGTTTTTCATTATTTATTATACTACTTAACTTATTTTTGATTTTTTTTTTATTTTTTACGATATTCTTAAAATACATTACGCCTTCTTTCATTCTTTCTTTGCTTTTACTTTTACGAGAAAGTAGGCTCAAAAGAAAAAAAGTTATGTATTATTTGTTCAAACTAGCTGTAAATAGTTTTAAAATTCAAAACCTTCGTCTAGTGTTAATGCATGCAAGATTATTTGGAATTCTATGTCAGGGTTCCAATCAAGTTTAGTACAAGTTGCCGCAGGTAGTCCACTTTTTTGTCGTTTTCATGAGAAATTATTACTACCCAAAGGACGAGCGCCATAAATAAAGAGCTACCGACTGAATGATGGTTTTGTGTTTCCCACAATAATCGGCATTTTTCATCCTCGTTAAACTGGTTAAAGTGACCCATTAATCTTAGATTCCTTTTCATTTCCACAACACAACTTCCGCACCCTCTAACAAAACGAGGCCTCAACGAGAACAGGGAGATTCTGGAGCAAGCGATGTGTTTTTTACACGAGAAATTGCTCTTCGGTTACGTTTAAATCTTGAAGTTGCATGTTTTCCAAAATTGTTCATTCTTGATATCAGATTTTTCAGAGGAATAAATCGTGATAATTTAAATCTGGCACCATAAGGAAGATTAAAAATTTCTAAGCCCGTTGAGCATTTTCACTGTTATTGTGTAATTTTACTTCACAACTTTATTGAGTCATTTTTCTCCAAAAAAAAAAAAAACCAGGATTTATTATTCGGAAAGACAAATATTTAAAAAGTGTGGTCCTGATCAACGCAACTCAAAAAATAAATAAATAAATAAATAAGCCAGAACACAATTATATTGTTGAAATTTTAGGCACGAGATAAATATTACTTATTAGTCAGCACATGGCTTGTTCACCTTATTTGGCCATTTTTTAAATTAATTTTTTAAAGTAAACTGCTTTTGTAATTTGAGGGGTCTTTTTTCAACTTTTAAATCATAACTCGAAGAAATACGTATTAAACAGCTATCTACATACAGAATAATTTATTCAACTTAAGCTTACTGTGTATTACAATTGTCTCGCTTAAAATATTCTCCAAAATTTAGAAGTCACTCCCTCGCAAAAATATAATAATAATAATAATAAATTAAATAAATAACAATTTTTTAAAAAAGTATCGAACATTTGAAAATATCCTCTGACATTTTAAAAATCGTCCTTTGTCCAAATTTACCACATATTTTGACGATTAGAAATGTTTTGAAAAATGTAAAGTATCTTGCGTTACGTAAACTCAATTTCTTAAAATTAAAACATCATTCTGCGTCTGAAAATAACCTTTAAAATGTTAACCATCGTCCGAACTGCGTCTTAAAAGAATTTCCGAACTTTAAGACATCATTAGACGTGCGTCTGAAAATAATATTTATCGAAATATAGAACATTGTCCGTATCCGAAAGTACTCTGAAGACGCACAGAAGATTTACACATCAGAAGCATTAAAGCATCATGCGACATCGGACAATTTTCTCCCTCAACATCTGAAAGTATTTTATGAAACTTGTAGACATCGAACAACTTCAAGAAACCCTTAACGCTTACCGTTTTCTTGAAGAAACCTCCTGATCAGAGAATAGGAGAAAATAGGATATCAAAACTGGTGTCCCACTCAAATTCTAAAAATTATTGATAATGAATGATAACTAATGTTTATTTCTTTTGGATTTTTAAAATTTATTCTGTGAATGATAAACAAGAGCAACAACATTTTAAATTATGACAAATTAATCAAAAGGAAATTTTTTAATGACTTGGTTGTAATTGTTTTTTTTTTTTTTTTTTGAAAAGTTTTTTTACGTCTGGAATAATTGTTGATATCTGCAACCTGCTCTTCTGTATCTTATCTGTTTCTGTATTTTGTTTTTGTCGCAGACGTCCAGGAAAAGATTTTATTTTATCTGTAAAAGGAATAGAAAACCCTGTTAACCAAGCCTCAAGTACATTGGCTGTAGCTGTGACACAGCTTCCTCGTAAGACTGTACATCATCAATTGCTGCTTTGCTTCTGACCATTAAAATTCAATTTTTCACCTTGCAACTTCCTAGTTAACCCGTTCTGATAACTTAATTGGTGGACGAAACGCCTTTTGATAAATGAAACTACTTTTTTACGTTTCACTAAATATATTATTGCTATTTTACTATTTTATATTACACTGGTGGTTTAGAAGGTAAAATAAATATAGCTTCTCGTATAATTAAGTATAACAGTAAAAACTTCGTGAGCCTGTCACCTTGTTAATTATTTATTTATTTTATTTGTTTTCATTTTTTCACACGATAGTCCTCTTCATTATCAATCCCCTAATTCAGTAAAATGAATGGAAAATTCTGTTAGCCAAGACTCAAGTACATTGGCTACATATCATAGCTTCCTCGTAAGACGCTACATCATCAATTGCTGTTTTGCTTCCGACCATTAAAATTCAATTTTTAAGCCCACAACTTCCTAGTTAATCCGTCCTGATAACTTAATTGGTGCACGAAACGCCTTCTGATAAATGAGAAAACTTCGTTTCATTTCTGTAAATATATTAGTGATATTTTACTGTATTATATCAACTGGATATATTATTGGAAGGTAAAAATATATCTTCTCTTACAAATTAAGTACAACAGTAAAAACTTCGTGAATCTGTCACCTAGATGTTATTTTATTTATTTAATTATTTATTTTTGCATACGATAGTCCTCTTCATTGCTAATCCCCAGTTCAGTTCCCCCAAAATCCTGTAAGCCAAGTCTCAAGTACATAGGCTGTAACATAGCTTCCTCGTAACATCATCAACTGCTGCTTTGCTTCCGACTATTAAAATTCAATTTTTAACCCCACAACTTCCTAGTTAACCCGTCCTGATAACTTAATTGGTGGACGAAACGCCTTCTGACAAATGAGAATACATTGTTACGTTTCCGATGGATTGTGATCTGCTTGCTCTATTAAAAGCTGCTGGACAGGCCGTACAGAACAGACAACAAAGGAAGATGAGATTGGGCGAAGATAAGGAAGAGAGGTTCTGGTGAATTGCTCATCAGATAAAGAAGATCGCCTTTTCATCGGCTCCAAACTTAGAAGCTAATTGCCGGGTTACTTCCTCAATTGCTTTGAATATGAGCTGTTGTCAATTCCCAAAATATTTAATCTTCCTTTGTTTTCTTCAGCGGGGGAAGGATAAGAGCTTATTTCCTGCATTTTAGAGAGAAATAGATTAACAAAATGATTAATGTGGTGGGTTTAAGAGAAATTTACCGGAGTGTTTTCGTTGGGGTTGTAAAGTTAATTTTTCATAGATTTTTGCGAAGGATAATAAAAATTATGTATTTCAAGAAATCGTTGTGATTTACAGTTTTACAGGGTAATTCTTATTTTACTCTTATGATCTTCCATCATCAAATATGCGAATAACAATTAAAAAAAAAGCTGAACTGTGTTTTTTTTTAAGCGAGTAAATATAATGTCTCTTTCTTTTTTCCTTTCTTTCCTTTTCTTTTCTGTTTTTTATTCTCTTATAAAATCAAACTTTTTAAACTGATTTATCAAAACGAAACTAATTCTCAAAATAAATAAATTCTTTATAAAGATTTATAAAAAATGAAGTAAATAAATAACTACAAATAAATAAATAAAATAATAAATAAAATGTGCGGGTAACATTCTAAAGTTTTCTTGCTCATTATTTAAAAATGCCAAGTGATAACATAAGTTATAAAAAAAAGTCAACTTGTAAAGTCAAATAAGGCAACAACACTTATACACATGATAAAAGGATAAATAATTATTTCTATGTGAACAATACTAATCATCTTCATCAACACGTTCAGAGGAAAATTACAGCTCAATCTATGCAACTTTTGTAGCAAGTTTCGTCTTCCACTTGATATAAAGTTTTAATGAATTTCTACTTATAAAAGTTAGGTAACTACTTATAGCAAAATAGCTAATGAGTAAATTTTAAAAGTAGCAATACGAATTACGCTGCTGATATGTAAATAAAGTCAACGATACCTGTAAAAAAGAAAACTAGAATATAAAGTGCGAAGTAGAATATAAACATCTAAAATTTTTAAACACACAGGAATGTAAGCAAAACAGAAAGGTAAACACATTTAATAAGGATAAAGAACTTTTCTTATTAAATGTGTTTACCTTTTTAAAAAGACAGATAAAAGACCCACCTATTTTCTCATAACATTCCTTTGGATTGCTATGCGAAAATAGGCGGAAAAACGTACAGTTGTCTTAGTTTGAGAAATCCCTTGTCTTATTTAACGTTAGGCATCAGTACATTGTGAAAATTGAATACTAAAAATTTGTGTTTTTCTCTAAGGACTGATAATGTTAACCTCTTTGGGTGCTTTCAGACCAAAGTCTACAAAGAAAATATTCCTGTCTTTTCTCATATGCTCAAAGTAAGGGCACCTTACTTTAGTGTCGCTTATTTTATTGCTGTAAAATAAGAGAAACTAAAAAGACGCAAAATTAATAGGTTTTGTCTAACTAAAAAATGCAGTCGCAATCAAAAAAACTCATAAAATTTATATTATCTGCTACATTTACGAATACTTTAATAGGTTTTGTCTAACTAAAAAATGCAGTCGCAATGAAAAAAACTCATAAAATTTATATTATCTGCTACATTTACGGAATACTTTAATAGGTTTTGTCTAACTAAAAAATGCAAACGCAATCAAAAAAACTCATAAAATTTATATTATCTGCTACATTTACGGAATACTTTAATAGGTTTTGTCTAACTAAAAAATGCAGTCGCAATAAAAAAAAACTCATAAAATTTATATTATCTGCTACATTTACGGAATACTTTAATAGGTTTTGTCTAACTAAAAAATGCAGTCGCAATAAAAAAAACTCATAAAATTTATATTATCTGCTACATTTACGGAATACTTTAATAGGTTTTGTCTAACTAAAAAATGCAGTCGCAATCAAAAAAACTCATAAAATTTATATTATCTGCTACATTTACGAATACTTTAATAGGTTTTGTCTAACTAAAAAATGCAGTCGCAATCAAAAAAACTCATAAAATTTATATTATCTGCTACATTTACGGAATACTTTAATAGGTTTTGTCTAACTAAAAAATGCAAACGCAATCAAAAAAACTCATAAAATTTATATTATCTGCTACATTTACGGAATACTTTAATAGGTTTTGTCTAACTAAAAAATGCAGTCGCAATAAAAAAAAACTCATAAAATTTATATTATCTGCTACATTTACGGAATACTTTAATAGGTTTTGTCTAACTAAAAAATGCAGTCGCAATAAAAAAAAACTCATAAAATTTATATTATCTGCTACATTTACGGAATACTTTAATAGGTTTTGTCTAACTAAAAAATGCAGTCGCAATCAAAAAAACTCATAAAATTTATATTATCTGCTACATTTACGGAATACTTTAATAGGTTTTGTCTAACTAAAAAATGCAGTCGCAATAAAAAAAAACTCATAAAATTTATATTATCTGCTACATTTACGGAATACTTTAATAGGTTTTGTCTAACTAAAAAATGCAGTCGCAATCAAAAAAACTCATAAAATTTATATTATCTGCTACATTTACGGAATACTTTAATAGGTTTTGTCTAACTAAAAAATGCAGTCGCAATAAAAAAAAACTCATAAAATTTATATTATCTGCTACATTTACGGAATACTTTAATAGGTTTTGTCTAACTAAAAAATGCAGTCGCAATAAAAAAAACTCATAAAATTTATATTATCTGCTACATTTACGGAATACTTTAATAGGTTTTGTCTAACTAAAAAATGCAGTCGCAATCAAAAAAACTCATAAAACTGATATTATCTGCTGCATTTACGGAATACTATTTTTGTCGCAAAAGAGAGAGTAACAGGTTATATAAAAAAAGTTTTTCAGTGTCGCAATTTAATGTATCGAAGGTTAATTTTTAAAAAAGTAATAATAAGGATACGATGGTGGAATCTTATTCATTTTAAGAAGATATGAGTAAACCTGTAAAGAGCGATGTTAAAGCAAGATAATAGAGGAAATAATAAGGTGTACTTATTTAGATTGAGAAGGTCAGTAGCGTAGCTAGACCCGGATTTCGGGGGGGGGGGGGTTGCCTTCGGGAGAAGTGAGCTAATTTCATGGTTTTACAAGAAAAATTGGCTAAGTTCTAGAAAACCTTCACGATTTCAGGGGGGTTTATCCCCCAAACACCCCCCTTATCTACGCCAGTGGAGAAGGTGATGATATTTTCCCCATAATAGGAATAAAAAAAATTATTCTACAAAAGATGACTTGAGTTTCTTCTTTTGAAGTTTATAATTAAAAATAAATTAATTAATTAAGGAATAAATGTCGGTTAGCAGCGAATGATTCTCTAAATCCCTTCCGATCAAAGTTAGCAATTAAGAAATGTTCTGTATCTTAACCAGAATCGCACGATTTTCCCATTGACTTAGGAATGGTAAATGTGAAAACTTTGTGCCGAGCGCAAAATTTTTAAGAGCACTCTAACATTGATGGATAAGAATTTTATGTTCATTTATCATGGACGAGAAATACACGAAGAAAAATTCTCAATGACCATTATTCCTGAAACAGTAGTGATTACATTAAACGCACGCATAAAATTCTCTTTATTTTCCGTGTATTGACAGAAAACAATCACATAACAACAGTGTTCTTGAAGACTCATCGAGTACAACTAGCAATAAATTAAATAATTCATTTAGGGCCGAAAAACCCTTATCTTTTGAAGGTATTTAATATTTATGTTACCCTTGGTAAAGTAATGAATAATATGAGTAGAAAATGTTTTCATAACTTTATCATTTTCATTTTTCAATGAAATAGAAGTATCCATTCAATTCAGTATTCTTGGTCTGAAAGGCCGTTCGAAAGATAAATTATAACTATTTTTTCGAGATAATTATCTCAACTACAAAAATATAACGCTTTTGGTGACATAAAACTCAGAAATTGAGTTCCAATATAATAATAATAAAATTAGGATAATTATTATTATTTGTATTACTATTTTATGAATATACGAGAGTATGTATTATAAATTATCATAAATGAAAGTGGTAGTTGCAAGCTAAGCCCAACCTTTATTAATATGAAAAAGAAATTAAAATGAAAGACATATCACCAGACCACGGGGATAAAACAAAGTTTTGAGTTCCCGTCGTCCTATAGCCCCTACTTATTGCTTCTTATAATCTCTCCTTTTATGAACTTTTACAGTTCTACCATAAAAAAAAAAAACTTTGACTGGCAAGATAATCTATTCATTAGAGTGCCGAGAAGAATCCATTCATGTTCAAGGGAGGAACTGCTGATGTAAGGAATGCGCCGTTTCTGTTGACGTTTTAGTTCGTTTCATCATACTTGATTTCTTCCGAACTCATGCTATATGCCAGTTTATAAATTAAGTTACTTTTAAACAAGCAAAGTTCCAAGCATTCTGATTCGCATGCTAATAAACGCACGTGCAAAACGAACTTCCCCTAAAACACGAATGGATTCTTCCTGTTCTGCCATGCGCAGAAGCGTCCAAGGGTCTGAACTTCATGGTGGAAATGTACCTGAGAAAAATTTTTGATTTCAGCAAAGCTTTATTCATTTATTAATGTTATTACTCTGTTTGTGGAACTCCCTGCTGCTTTTTTTTAATCTTGACTAAAGTTCGAGCAATGTGTGTATGTCGGCCAAAGATCGCAGCGGTGTAAAGGACTAATGATGTAAACAATTCTGATAAATGACGAAAATCTACCTCATTTTTCATTTTCTTACATTAATTTGTTACTCTCAGTTGTGTAAAATTTTTGTCTGTGTAATTAGAATCGGCGTGTCAAGGTCACACAACTCTACCTTTTCGCCTTCTGGTTGCCATGGTTTCCGTGCTAGAAACTTTTTCCTCACTTAGTTTGGCGAACATAAGTAAGTTTGTGTTGTTTTAGTTATAATAATAATAGACGGATAAAAATCAGATTTATTTCTCAATAGCAAAAATATATTGCGTCAGATAAAGTATTCTAATATTTTGAACCAATCTAAATCTTATTCTAATATTTTGATGTGTTTCAGAAAGCCATTGTTTAGCTAATTTATTGTATTTTATATTTTGTAAATATTAAAATTGTATCTAAACATTCTAGATTTAATTTATGAGAAATTTAATTGCATTTACTTAGTATCAAAAATTAATAAATGGAAAATAATTCCTTTCTTATTACTTTTTCTCAATTATTCTACTATTTTGAATCGGAGGTGTAGTAATGCAATTGCCTTAACTGCAGTGCAAAAAAAAAAAAAAAAAATACTGGCTCTGTTATCTTTCTTACAGTTGCCACGGTGACAAAGCAGGAAACGCGACCTTGATGCGCTTATTCTAATTACAGAGTCTATAGCAAAATTTCTCACCGTTGTCAGCTACAACAGTTATATTATTAACCCCGTACATACTCACCATGACATCTGGAAGAAAATTATTAACTAAATAAAAATTTACGCTCCCTGGCTTATTTTTACAACAATGAATTACTGGAATTCATTCTATCCAAAATTTTCACTTAACAATAAGGCTTTATTGTCCAGTTTTAAAGCAAATTCTGCCCGATGTTGTGTTTTCTGTGAATTTCAGATTGATTTGCGATTTCAGGTCATCATTTCTTTATTTTTTAACTGTTGAAAAGAATCTTCAAATTGAAATTTAAAAAATCACTAAATCTGGTCATCATTTCTTTATTTTTTAACTGATGAAAAGAATCTTCAAATTGGAATTTAAAAAAGCACGAATTCAAACCTTCGAATGAAACTTCGTGCGCTACTTTTCTCAGGAGATGATTGAATTTTGTGCCAAATTTCATTACAGTCCGTCAAATTGGTTCGGTTTGAATGGCAAACAACCAGTAAAAGGAACATGCACATTTACAAACAAACGAACCAGTACACTAACAGGCAAGCGTACAAACAAAAGGATATGTACACTAACATGCAAGCAAAAGATGTACACTAACAAACAAACGTGCAAGATAAGAAGATGTGCACTAACAAGCAAACATACTAACAAACGAACATGTACACTAACAAACTAACATGTACACTAACATGCCAACATAGAAACAAAGATACACAAAACGAGCTCTTCTATATATATGTGATAAATGAAAAGCAAACAAACATTTTATAAACCTGATCCCAACATGAATTTAAAATCAAACGAAGAAAGCAAGAAAATATTGCAGAAACTTTATCTCCTAAAAGACTATAACGAGAGTGTTGAAATCCCTATTATCCAGTTTTCTTTTCTTTTGTGACTTATACAGGATCCGAATCTATCTCAAAACTTAACGGAAAAGTAATATGGAACAGCATTAATGTAACAAAGTGATGAACAAAAATAGAAAAATTTAAAAAGATTCAACTTTTCCGTATTTCTTGGAGGAAAACAACCTTCCACGTTCATGTTCTGAAATAGATTTTGACATTTAAGAGAGTCAATTGTCACTTTTGTCTTTTAAGTACACAGTATCTTCAGTGGCTTCGAAAGAACAGTTTATGTCCTCACAGATCGAAATCAAAAGTTCTTTATAAGAAGCAAGAGGAAAGCAGCCAGAATTGATACAGCTATTTCTATATTAAAACATCTTTTTTCTTATTTTCTTGCTCTTTTCAAATTAGAGACGGCGACAACAATGCATATCTCATGTCTTCTGTTAGTCAAAATAGGTTTCATTTATTCTTATTTCTATAGCTTTAATTATCTTTTCAATGGGCTTTCCAAAAGAAAAGTGAGCTTCTTTCAAAGCTTTCTTTCACATCAAGCCAACATGCATACAATCTAATACCAAGATGCCTGAGCCACATATATCAGTGATGTACTAAGGAATTACCGTGCTGTAAGGCTTCTGAAACAAATGGTTAAATTTAAGATTTTCTCGCAAAATATTCAAAAAACTTCCATTTTTATCAAATGTCCCGTAAAACAAGTGATTTTTTTTTATATTTTTGATTTTATCGGAATGTTTATTTCACTACATTGAAACAGAACTAGTTTAATTCCAAAACTAACTATTTTCTGTTTGGTCTCCAGAATCAGCAGTTTTCTTTCAAGGCGTATATAAAAATATTTAAGTACAGTGAAATCTGTGTAAATAGACCACTCGCCGTGTAGCACTTTAGTGGTCAACTTATAAAGGGTGGAGATTTTTTTTTTTTTTTTGTCATTTCTCACACAATGCGTTTATACATTTGTGACTAATTAAAATATAACTTCATGTATTAACGTTACTTTAAAATGAGTAATTAGATATTTTTCACAATTATGTAAAATATCATTAGATAAACTTAATCTGAATGACTTACAATGCATCCTATACAACTTTAAAAGTAAAGTACTTAGTTAAAATGAAGATAAATATGTTATTTTACTTTTTTGATGGTAAAGATTCCTTAAAAATACATATTTTTTCAAAATGGCTAGAATTATTAGAAGAAAAGGAAGAAATTAATTTAAAAAACAAAAGAGTGCTCGTAGTAGTTTTCTCGTATGGTTAACTTACACAGAGGTTTAGGCAAACTTTATATAGATGTTTCATCCATCCAGACAAATACTAGTCTAACAGTATAGCATAAAAATATCCTGGAGAAGTTATTTAAGTTTTTTTTTTTTTTTAATCTTTGCAAAAATAGATAAACAAATAAATATAGTAATAATTCGGCGGTCAACTTACAAAGGGTTTTTCATAATACTCCCACCCATATTTGGCGTACATAAGTGGTCAATATAGACAGGTGGTCAAGTTACAAAGGTTTCCCTACATTAAGTAATATAGGGCCAATTCTGTTCCTGACAAAAGTGGTCAAGTTAGACAGGTGGCCAACTTACAAAGTTGGTCAAATTTACAGGTTTTACTGTAGTTGCAAAAAGTAAGAAATGTTTTCTGGAAAATTTGTTTTGATAGTAAAACTGGTTTTGCTTCGGCTAGGCAGCGATTGCACAATAAAGTACTTCGGTCACATACATAGCAAGTTAAAAAATTATCTAAGAAACTGAAACAAAATATTTAGATTTTGATGACATTTTAAGCATTTCTCTTCTTAGAAATCTTCTTCATCTGTATTTTTTTAATATTATTATTTTTCCCCTCACTTTTTTTATTTTTATTTTGTTCTGTTTTTGTTTAATGGAAAAAAAAAAAATTCAACGGGCAATAATGTGTTAAAAAATGTTTATTTCGTGATTTCTTCAGAGGAAACCACCGTGGTTCGCGGCTTGCTGAAAGACTTAATGCTTGCTCCCCCACATTCGTGAGTTTCCCAGGAAAACTCCAATATGTAAATTCGATGAGTGCTAGGCAAAATGTTACAACAATCAGTTGGTCTCTTCTTTTCCACAGCAGCGATACGACGCTGGGTTTTGATCCTGGGACTTTCTAGCGCAGTTCCAAATGCATTAAGTTGTGTCACGGGTCGTGCGACCGTAACATAAACACTTATAATATTAAAAGAGAGACTTTCACTTTCCGCATTCATTCAAAATGAGTAAAAGTAACAATAAAGGGTACAAATAAAAAGATAAAAACGGCAGACCGGTTTCAAGGACAATCAGCCCCCTTCGTCAGTATCGGGAGTAGAAAAAAGTTCTCAACCACTTAACTTTCTTCATACCGAGAATTTACTACTTAACTCTCATCAGTACAGAAAGTTTACTACTTAACTCTCTTCAGTATCGAAAATTTACTACTTAACTCTCTTCAGCACCGACAGTTTAATACTTAACTCTCTTCAGTACCGAAAGTTTACTACCTAACTCTCGTCAGTACCGAAAGTTTACTACTTAACGCTCTTCAGTATCAACAGTTTACTACTTAACTCTCGTCAGTAACGAGCGTTTACTACGTAACTCTCGTCTGTACCGAGCGTTTGCTACTTAACTCTCTTCAGTACCGATAGTTTACTACTTAACTCTCTTCAGTACCGATAGTTTACTACTTAACTCTCTTCAGTACCGATAGTTTACTACTTAACTCTCGTCAGTACTGGCAGTTTATTACTTAACTCTCGTCAGTACTGAGAGTTTACTACTTAACACTCATCAGTACCGAGAGTTTACTACTTAACGCTCATCAGTACCTACAGTTTACTAGTTAACTCTCTTCAGTACCGACCGTTTACTTGTTAACTCTCTTCATTACTGGAATTTTACTACTTAACTCTCTTCAGTACCGATAGTTTACTACTTAACTCTCGTCAGTACTGGCAGTTTATTACTTAACTCTCGTCAGTACTGGCAGTTTATTACTTAACTCTCGTCAGTACCGAGAGTTTACTACTTAACACTCATCAGTACCGAGAGTTTACTACTTAACGCTCATCAGTACCTACAGTTTACTAGTTAACTCTCTTCAGTACTGACAGTTTACTTGTTAACTCTCTTCATTACTGGAATTTTACTACTTAACTCTCTTCAGTACCGAGACTTTACTACTTAACGCTCGTTAGTACCGAGAGTAGATTTTTTTCCTTTTTTATTTCTACTGTCGGTACCGACGAAGGGGGCTGATTGCCTTTGCAACATTTGTTACAGATCTATAATTATCCCTTTTCTCGAAAAAACAGTTAATTTTGCAGAATTTATAGAAAGCTTTTTACAGAGTTTAAATATCTGCATGAATTCTAAAAGAATTAAAACCAGACTAGTCCCAATACATCGAAAGAGACTTAAAGATAAATGATGCATTTTCAAATCATAAGAAAGCAATCTAATTGCAATTTCATAAACCACGAAATAGGTTAAATTTATAAAGAAAATCTCATGACTAAAACCCGCGTGAGAAAGACGCAGAAAGAACTAAAACACAATGCTTCACAACGAATTCTTTTTGTAATGATTTGAAAATTAAAATTCACCTTCAAACTCTTTTGTGTGATGAAATTCACGCATTAACTTACTCATGCCTCATCTGAACTAAATAAGAATCTCCAATTACCGTTCAGCGGAAAGCAAATCTTAATTTAATCGGACTTGGAATTAACTGCATTTTTTAATAGATTGTTCTACCGTGTCAAGGTTTGTTTTTATTTCTGTTAAAAGAGTATATATTTATGTTGACTACAAAGATCCTACCGCAAATGTTTTTGAAAGGTAGTTGATATAAAAACCGAAAATGAATATAAAGTTTCGGAACGTTTTAATGGATCGAAATTACTTGCCAATAGCCATTCTTTATTGCGTACTCATTGACAAAAAATGCTAAATAACTTACAATATCATTGAAGGAAATGACTTTTTAAATTTTAAAATAAATTAAATGCTTTCATCGAGGGGTTGTTAATTTTAAAAAAAATCAGAGAAGGGTCACTATTGTGAAAAAAATTGTTTTACTCATCGCTGGTGAGAATTTGATCTTAAAATGAAACTCTGTGAAATCTTTTTAAAAAAAAAATCACTTTTCCATGGAAACATCGTTTTTACGTTTATTTCTTTTAATATAGCAGATAAAAAACGTGTGTGTGTGCGGGGTGGCTGGGTGGAACAGTTCACTTCAAGTAAGATTCAACAAAAGAAAACTGAAATTGATTTCACTCTGTCATTACGCTCTGTGGACGAAACACAATGTTAGGGGTGCCAGTCTTGGGGGGGGGGGATGTATCCTACCCTGGCCCACAAAGTCCAAATTCAAAGGCTATTAGCGCTATAGTCAGTAAGATAGCTCAGAATATGAAATGACTGCGAATTTATGACGTAGAAGAATCAAAGAAAAAGATGAGCTATCGGACACCAAAATACAAGAGTTTTAAAAATGTAACAGAAATGGAACCACAAATTCTATAAATGTGTTAAGTGTGTGGACGGTATTTTGAGGGCAAAAAAAAAAAAAGTTATTTTTCAAAAATAATAATAATAATAATAAAATAAAATCGAGACATTTTTTTTTAAACCCTGTTTTTTTTTTCTATTTTTCCTTGGAGTGAGGGAAGAACATCCCCTCATATATATGCATATATAATGAATGATTTGTGCAGATCAAATATGATTAAAAGAAAATCCTCCATAATCAAAAGTTATAATTTATTTGAGGTGATAGAACTTAAATATCCGAACTACGTTGGCATAAAACATCAACTGACTTCACCTCAACTGATTCAAACAGAAGATTATAATATTTCAGTTCTTATAGTTCTACAAGCAATGCGTAGGATAATTTTCGAAGCAACAGTTGATTAAGCATCTAAAATATTATTTTTTGGCAGAATCTGGCGGCATCTCAATTTCTCCTTTCTGAAAAATTTAAAAACCAAATTCGGGATTTTTTTTACCTAACTTAACACTCTCGTTGCAGAGACAGTATTTTTCGAGTAGGAATTGATGTTGAATAGATACAATCAATTTTGAAATAAATAAACTTTAAGAGCTTGCCTTTAGATGTAATGCATTGTCGCGCCCGTTTATAACGAAATCGAAGGGACCCAGTGAAGATCTTGTTATTACCGCAATTTCATTACAAAAAATGACGAATAGTGCGCGGCAAAACAAGACAGAATTGACATTATTGCGTTATGACCGTAAATTCGCTATATGTGACTTCGCTATAAACGAGAGCAATTTATTTATATTATGCTGCATGCCACAGTTTTTCCATTTTGGTATTTATTACTGCCCTCGTAGATTTCTCATTTTGTTATTTGAATTCTCACATTTCATTTATACTCAACTTATGGTTAATAAAACCGGGAAATTATTCAGTTCAGTATCACTACAAAGTCAGCCATTTTATTAACCACATCTATATATATATGTCATAAAAATACTACAGAAACTAACTTAGTCATTAGCAAAGATCTTGCGATAATGTTTTTATTTCGAGCACGTGTTACGTTCGTACAAAGGGGCTCTAATCGATTTCTTTTTTCAATCGAGTAAAAATGTCACCTCATTCACATTCTTTTCTTCGAAACGACCTTGTTGCCAACATAAACAAAAAGTCGAAGAAAATATTTTGCGCTGGCCTTGAAAGTGAGGTGAGCATTTTCTCAACTCAAAAGTAGAACATCATGCTTTTGCTTGTTTCAATTTTTCTTTTTTTTTCTTCTTAAAGTCAGAAATTCAACTCCCTTTCAACAGCAAAACGGAAATGCTCTTAAATTATGCATAAATGGAATTTCACTACCCAACCCTGTTTCGAAATCTTCTACGCAAAATTCCTCGAATAGCATCTAAAAGCTGAGATTATAGAATACTTAAAGTATGAGAGAGATAGAAAAAAATTGAAACTATCGCATGCATATCAAAATAAAATAAAAAGCTACCGATTAGAACTTTCAAAAATTTGACGCGAAGCATAGCGCACCTTTGAGCACAACGCCATCTGCAGACCGGTCTTTCAACCTGAGTTCTCTCTGTGGAAGTAGGAAGTAGGTTAATTGCGATACAATATGCGTTTACCTTATGCCGTATAAAAGACAATTTTCGGCTAACAGCTTTCAGTTTCAGAGAACTTCGAAAGAAAGGGAACGCTGGACAATAGTAAGTGGAATATTATACCGCATTTCATTTTCCCATCTGCTGCCTCGACAATTTAGCGTGTTCCACTAAGAACAATTGAATTGAGGTGCAAGGTCAGTGTAATTTTTAATTCCTAAAAAGTATTTTAGCTTCTTTAAATTAAAAAAGAAAAAAAAAAGTTATTTAGCATTGCTTGCTTCTTAAAAATTTCTAATCGTTAATGTTCTAAATTTAATTCATGATCTCTGAGGAAGCTTCGTGCAAAGAAGCTTTGCGACATATATTTTCTGAACTTGTATACTAAATTTTTAATGAATCAATTTCTTTATGAATTATCATATCTTTATTTAACCGAAATAATTTTAATTTAGTATTGCTCCTTAAAATTTTAGACCATTAATAATAGAAATTTAATTCATGATCTCTGAGGAAGCTTCGTGCAAAGAAGCTTTGCTACATATCATATTTTTCTGATCTTGTACACTAAATTTTTAATGAAAAGATTTAATGGGCGATCAATTTCTTTATGAATAACCATATCTTTATTTAACCGAAATATTTAGTATTGCTCCTTAAAATTTCAAATCATTAATATTAGAAAATTTAATTCATGATCTCTGAGGAAGCTTTGCAAAGAAGCTTTGTGACATATCTTTCTGAACTTGTATACTAAATTTTTAATAATAAGATTTAATGGGCGATCAATTTCTTTATGAATAATCATATCTTTATTGAACCTAAATAATTTTAATTTAGTTTTGCTCCTTAAAATTCCTATTCATTAATTTAAGGAAGTTAATTCATGATTTCGGATGAAGCTTCTTGCAAAGAAACTGTGGCATTTCAAATTTTTGCTGAATTCGTGTGATAAATTTATAATTAACATTTGTAATTTTGATATTTAATGGTCGATAAATAATTAGATATTTTTATCAAGAAAAAAATTGAGCTTATTTGTAGTTCTAAAAAGGGAAAAAATATCTTCAATTTAGTTTTAGTCATTTGATTTTTAAATTAAAAATAATAGGTATACTTTAATATCAAAAATTTAATTACTGTTCTCATAGGTAGTTTCTTGCAAAGAAGCTTTGTGAAACTTCATTTCTTTTTCTTTTTTACAGAGCTAATATGCTAAATTTTAAACTTACATTTTTACTGCTAAAATTTAATGATCGAAGAGTTGTTCTATATCTTTATTAAACCAAAATAATTAGATGACTTGTAGTTGAAAAAAAAATGAAAAAAAAGAAGCTTTAATTTATCTTTAATTATTTGAAATTTTAAAGTGAAAATGCAACAGATTTGCTTACATAAGGTTTTGTGAACAATGAATTTCCTTATTGTGCAGCCTTTTGCAACAAATTTCATTTTTAGAGAGTGCATTTCACGATGCTTAACGTATTTTTGTAAGCCAAATTTGCGTTGTAATTTTTAACAGAATGCCACAAAATTGTAAATTCACGTCATATGTTTAAATTGTTTCTTTTTAGCATAAATGTATTTTCTTATATGAACGTTCTATTTATTTATCAATTTTTGATAATTTATTTATTTGTTGGAGTCGCATTCTTGAGCGTGATTTATTCTGTAATTTACTCTTCTTAAAATATTCAATTCCTCCAACAGTAAAACGAAATTTTTTTTCTTCTTAAAATATTTTAATAGATATATGAGCTGTTTTCAACTCACTTATTTCTGTGACGAAACCCTTTAGTGGCTTCTCCATAATGTGTTTCCTTATTTTTTGTCGCACTATATAATTATAAAGCCACAACATCTGCTTTAGCTTTTTATTTTTAAAAAACAAATACGTTTTTCTTGCACGACGGTTTTATTTTTTAAAATGACGTTTTTCTGAATGGTAGTTAGGAAGTCAAAATGTTAAAAAATATGAAAGAATCATTAGTGATGTTAATAATTTCAATATATTAAGTAATTTTTCGCCCATTAACTAATTTTGAACGGTCCCCCTTTGCTTTAATTTTCCTGCTTTACTTGGTCGCTGTTGCAGCAAAGAATGTTTTATGTTGCAACGGGTTTACGGATTTATTTTAAGGAGTTTAACCTAATCTTTCATAAATATTCCGATGCTAAGAAAAAGTAGTAAGGCCAATCTTAATAAATGAAGCTCTGTGCTCAAAATATTTATTAATGTATTGTGAAATTCCTAACAAGGAGCATGACTTCCCAATTTTCCAGTTTTGGCGAAACCTCTTTCATATTATCTGAATAATAATTTTAGTATTAATCATTATTTGTCGGCTGAACATTTTTTTATGCTTTTCACTTTCTACGATATTTTTGGAATTAAAATAACACGGAATCTTTCACTTAAAAGACCAACTAGCGTTAAATTCCTAAAGTGAAAATTTAGCAAGCCACCAGTAAAAAAAAATAATATTTGGTTTAATAACAAAAAAAAAACAATTTTGATTTCCGATATTTCTTGATGTTAATTTTACATTTACTGGTAGTACTTGGTCCCATATACGTAATATGAGACAAAGTAACTGAAAATAACTGAACAGTTTTATTACAGAGCTGTTAAAATTATGTAAGGTTTTATGACTTTTTAAAATGCTTAAAAGCAATCAAAATTCGTTTAACCGGGCGAAATTTATAAATAAGCAAATAATAAATAAAATTGTAGTTCTATTGAAATGATGAATATGGACCGTTGCTGCATTCAAATGCTTAAGCCTTTTTTTAAAATAAGTTTTGTAGCTCCCAGAAGTTTATCCTGATATGATTTTGCCTGACCTGGACATAGCGTTTCTTCAGAGAGAAAAGGAAAAATATATTTGCCATTTTAAAACAGCATCATCAGCAGTTACTTATAAATAGAAAACCTGATCTCATAAATCTGCTTTCAGTGAGAAATTTCCCTTTTGCGCTTCTTTGTTTCCCAACAATACTCGGAGAACTGTTCGCTTGAAGTTCAATGCCATGACAGTGCTTTCAGTTACATGTTCGATAATTATCGCTTTCTTTCAACAAAAACTCTGAACTACTGAACCTGAACTGATTCTGAAAGGATTACTTGATTTGCCTGAGTTGCTCAAGCTTGCTTCAAGCCGATTTTTTTCGCCAAAAAGAAAAAGCAGCGGATTAAATAGAAAGAAGCATGATCACCTACTGTTCAGGATGGAAAAAGTTCTTTTATGAAAAAAACTGAACTAAGTCAATAACGAAAAAATAATATAAGACGTATGTTGTAAGACAGATATACTCTTGCAAAAAAAAAAAAAAAAGAAGAGAAAGAGCAGTTCAGATCGAATATTTCAGAAATACAATGGAATTGGGTCTGGTAAATTTTTTCAAAATCAAAAGATTAGTGCAAAATATAATTTGCCTGTGGTACAAATAGAACATGTTCTTTCTGGAGAAGAATTGTGAGAAGGAAAAAAAAAAAAAGACTTCTACTTTTACGATAAATCACTTTTTTATGAGTTCCAAACATAATAAAAATCCCAAGTTTTTAAAGCGGTGTCAGCAGGATCGCTGTCGTGGTCTGCAATGTTATTAGACAGAATTAGACAAATCTATTTCACTGAGATTTAAATAGTAATATAGTAGTTTTGTCTTTCTTATTTCTAAAACTAATTGAATTGCATTTATTGATTCATAAAAACACTGAAAAACAAACTTTCTTTAACACTGAATAGTATTTCATAACATTATTATCTCACGATTAGTAAATATGTAAAACAATGTAAATTTATCCCCTTCCCACTTTTTCTTCTACAATTTAAATTTTCCCGGTTATGCTTCGTATTTTATTCAATAAATGTTCAGTTCTGAATTCAATTTTATGATCACTTTCTTTATCATCATGCTTTATGTTTACACTTTTTATTTTATGCCTTTCCTTTTTTCTTCTCCATGTAATGCAACGTAATTTTTTCTGTACATAAGAACTTCATGTTATGGATTATTTGTAGCTCTACGCAATCTATAATTACCGTTAAAAAAGTTAAAATATAAATATGTTCTAATTCTAAATGTATTTTTAAATTGTTATCACTATATAAAATTTTCATGATGTTGCATACAATAGCCATTTATATTAAAACTCCACCATTGAGATACCTCTAAATATTGTTAGACCGTGCTAAAATGTTACCTGAATTAATTTTTTCATGAAGGGGAAACCCAAAATTTGGGGGGAAGGGTTATAATATCAATCTTTTATGCTTCAAAAGTTTAATAATATATATATATTATATATATATGTGTGTGTGTGTGTACCACTTGCATGCCAAAAGTAAAAGACCCCCCTACATGCCAACTTTCTTCTTCAACGTTAAAATAATAATATTATTAAATTGTTATGCCTCCGTAACATTTTACAGAAATATAGAAAACTAAATGCTATTTCAATATATTGAAAAGTAAACTACAGTCTAAGAAAAACTACAGTCGACTATAAAAATATTTAGCCCGAAAATCTCCTGGAAATCATTTATCAAAAGATTACAGCGACTTAAAAAACGTAAACTCCAGATTCTACAAAAAAGAAAAAAAAAATCCAGAGAGTAAAACACAGAGAACATTCTGTAAATTGATAGTAACAGATAATGTGCTGGGTGCCACCCTCTGTGGATATGCTGAAATACATATTATTTCTCGCACACAAAGTCGAGGACTACTAGGCTGCTTGTTTGCATTGAAGCAACAAAAATTGCATGCTAATAATATATAATGCAGTTTTGAAAATTTTTAAACCGGTAACTACAGTTCCTAAGCGTTTACTTATATATGTGTTTGCAATTTTTTAAGCAGGTAGTCACAGATCTAAATTTTTTAAATTTTTTAAACGTAGCTTAACAAATCTTTCTCTGTAGGTTTAAGTGCGGAAAAACAAAAATTGTATTGAGAAATTATTATCAAGAAATTTGATTAAAATTATTTCATTTAAAATAAGTTCATAATAAAATTTAAAGAAATCCCCAGTTTCCCTTTCCCGTACCTTTACAAAAAATTTTCACAGTGTACGTCCACAAATATATTTTAAATAATTTTGGACCTTAAAAGTAATAGAGTTAAATAACTGTAGCAAAATAATTTTAAAGACATTGGTCAGAACATAAATGAACAGCTTATATCAGAAGGTTACTTAAACATTTTCCGTTGATTAAAAAATAAAATGATTTACGAAAATTTGGAAAACATTACGAGTCAGATCGTTGACTATTGTATTTTGGTAGGTAATAGCAACATTATTGCCTTTAATTAAAACGATTTAACTAGGCCATGAGCTTAATAAATTAAAACTGAGGGAAGTTCCCGTTTCAAAATGTAGATACAGTAAAACCCCGTTAAAACGCGGGTGTCGGGGGGACATGTTTGACACCCGCGTTATAGCTTAACCATATTCTCGAAATAATACTCCCTTTTTTAGCATCAACTTTTCTTCTATAGTATAATTTTTTCTTCTTCTTTGCTGCCATTTTATTTACTGTAATTGCTTTTGCAAGAAGTACACACCTCAACTATGCAATCAATCTATCGAGTGATAGGTACCAACCACCAACTGTGTTCCGAGAAAAAAAGGTGCTTAAAAATCTCTTTATGTTATCAACATGGGATTGTGAAGGGGGAGAGGTCTTCAGAAAAAAATAGATTTGGAAGGGGAAGAACGCACTACGCACTGGGGAGTATGTTCACTTTCCAGAAATGCTAAAGAATCTGGAATACAAAGGTTGATAGCGCTATAAAGGAACTTAACGCATAACTAGAATATTTGTGTGCTCGGGCTGACTTTATTTACAATGGTAAATAAGGAATCGCTTTTAAATGACAGTGATAAAGTGTGGTTTAAACGTCAGGGGACATGATAGTCACCGCGGTATATCCGATTCCGCGGTATATTGTGGCGCGGTATAACGGGGTTTTAGCAAGGGCGGATCTAGAAAATCTTCAAGGGGGGGGGGGGGCGATTTTGGAAATCTCCGGGGGTTCAATGTAAGGATGGATGGAGGAGATTCTTCATTCCTTTTCAACAGTCCCTCCGCCCCCCCCCCCTTTTTTTCAAACAGCAGGAACAACAAAAAAAAATGCTAGTGTAGTGATATTTAAAATTTTACTAGCACATTTTTTCAATGCATATACGTTTATTCAAAGCCCTTATAAAAGGAACACAAGCTGACGTTTTTTTGCTTTCGCAAATCTGTCTATAATTTTTTCAACGTCCAATCTTTATGGATATACAATAACGCTAATTCAGTGAGTCTACCATCACTCATTCTGCTTCTTAGCCAAGTTTTAACCGAGTTAGGATTTCCTTCAAGCTTTCTCAAGAAAAGTGTAGGCTTGCAAATACATTTTCTAAATTTGAATTGATATGTCTATAAATTACAAAATAATAGCAATTATTAGTAATATATTTTCTAAAATTTTCAAAATGTAATACTAAATATGTACTAAAAAAACCATCAACGAGTATGTGCAATTTATATAAACATCTGTAATTATGAATGTTCAATGAAATGTTTCAGGCTCCAGGTTTTAGCGTAAATGCTGCAGGAATTTACACCACGTGCTAAGGGTTGGCTAGCTGTCACCAATTTGATGGGTAGAAGAAAGGAGCAAGGAATCTCTTTCCCATTACTCCGAGGATTAGCAACTCGGCAATACTAAAGGACAAAGGGACAGGGGGAAAGCATAGAACTTGAAGGGCTATTAGGCTAGGATTCCAAGAACATAAAAAAATGGCTGGTCCCGGGGCACAAAGAGTAAAAACTCACTTAGGAGTGTCGTTGTAGTATCCATTTGAATCAGCCCAGGGGGGGGGGGCGATCGGCCCATCGCCCCCCCCCCCTTAGATCCGCCGTTGGGTTTTAGTGTACCACTTTTTCTAAAAAAAAAACCGTTTAGCTATACACGTGCAAGTTAAAATAACAAGTAGGATAGATAGCTGTAAATACCAAAACAAAAAAACAAAAAAAGTATTTTTGTCTTTGTTACCGTGAATGCCTGAAATCGGAACTTGTCACCGGTGAATGCCGACTTACACGAAATAAAGAATGTCGGCAATCACCGGTGAATGTCGACATTCTCCAATTTCAGACATTCGCCGAAACATCTCTACAAATCAAATACTTATTTGATCTCGCAAAACGGCATTGCTTTTAAAAGCTTCGGGCTAGCAAAGAATTTGCATAATTGTAATACGGATAACCGCCACTCCCACCATATTAGGAAAGAATGCATTTCCGGCTGCGAACATAAAAAGCACCAAAAGCTTTCCCATTAACACAAATGTGTGAGAAGTCGCCCTTCGTACACCCTCGTTCACTGAACCATTAAACAATACTGTTAAACATTTTTTTTCTTAAGTTATCAGCTTATTCTGCGGTATGGCACGCGCTCAATTAAACTGTTTGCCTAAATTCCGACGCCTTTGCGGGTCACCTCAAGAATGCGAAAGAAAGAGAATGTTATTTTCTGCTCCATTGCGCCGGTCATGGTTGCGTAAATGACAAAGAAATACATAAGTAACTGTTGAGCCCATTTTTAACGGATTACAATTCATTCAGTGTCAAGCCACAGAAATTAATCGCTCATTTTTTAAGAAGAAAAAAAAAAACTGAATGATAAAAGGAATTTATGGTACAGTAAACCCTCGTTGTAACGCGCCGCGTTATATCGCGCTTTTTCATTGTCTCCCAAAATTTTAAGTTTGAGCTCTCGAAAGTAAGAATATTGCATTTCTCATTGTAGCCCCTTTTCCTTCATTAAACAAAGCAATCGAACCCAAATGTTTTCCTTTCTTCTGAATTTGCTGCAGTTAAAAGCTGCAACAATTCTCCTCCCACCCCAACTTACATGCCTGCAAAATGATTCGACTCAAACCAGTTGACGTTTTACTTGACATTTCTTTTTGTATTAAATGAGGGACACATTCTTAGTAATACAGTAGAGTCTCGATAATTCGAGGTGGACGGGACCGGAGCTACCTCGAACTATCGAAAACTCGAATTATAGAAATCACAACATTTTATAAATAAGTAAAAGGGAGTAAAGCAAATTTTAAATTTCAGTATCGTATATTTACAGGAAAAATGTTCTTACATACAATTACATGATTGAAAGTTAATTATATTTTTTAATTTGTCACCATTTCAAAGCTCTAAATGTAGCCAGCCTACTTATTAATGGGAAATTTTCGTCACCAGTCATGGATAAAAGTAGCCCAATTCGATATTTTTACGCATGAACCGTCGAATAACAATAAAAACCAGATCTGGTAATTCTTTCAAGAGTTTCGCTGTTGTTGGTCATTATTTGGGAGCTAAGGGGATATTTTTTCGCTAGCTCGGATTTATGGGAAACTCGAACTATTGAGACTCGAATTCTCGAGACTCTACTGTAATAGCAATAAAAAAGTTTTTTATTTGCAATTATTAGTAGGAAAATCGTCATTATGTAAGATTAAGCAGCATTTTTGCTGTCCCGCGACAAGTGCGATATAACGAGGGGCCACTGTATTCCTTTGTTTTAATTCACTCAAACGTAATAATGCAATATTTCAACTTTGTCGCGTATTGGGGATCATTCATAAATGATGTCACGCTTCGAGTTGTGGAGTTTCATGAAATTGTGACAAGGGGCGGGTGTAACAAGAAGTGTGACATCATGCTTGTGCAACATAGCGTGGCGTGTGACAAAGGGGGAAGGGGTATGTTTAAGTGTGACATTTTGTGAGAAAAGGGGGAGGCGGTCAAATATGCGGGGAAAAAAAGCGTGACATTCCGATTTTCCGTATCCCAAGGGACCGGATAAAAAAACTTGAAATACGGGTAAAAATAAAGTACGGGAAATACATAGAAATCAAAAATGAAATACTAGTAAAAAACAGAAAAGGTTGTACAGATGACTCAAAAAGTATAATATCGAAAAGAAAATTATTATATATCCCCATTTTAACACATTTAATTACGAATCCTAGCATCTAGGTTGAGAATAATCCATAATTTTGGATTGTTTCTTAGTCTTGGAGTTCAGAACATTTTTTAAACTAATTTTAGAAACTTTTTTTTACTTACTTTTTTTACGAGGGAAAACGAAAAACGGCGGGGAATTCGGTAAATACAGTAGTCTCTCGGTAATCCGGCAGATATCGGACCAGGGTACTGCCGGATTACCGAAAACGCCGGATTACTGGAATGTACTATAAATACACATATAAATACCTGGACAAGTTATTCATTTTAATGTACATAGTGTTGTTTACATTATTCCTTTGAAGTTGAAGACATAAAATAGTTGTCTATTTTTGATTGTTTTTTCACTTTAAATGACATTTTCAATGCATTTTCTTGAGGACGTTTCAACACTAAAATGTCACGAGTAGAGACGTCATTTTCTTCTGCCCAAGTAATAGATGTAGCGAAAGAACGAAGGAGTACGTCGTGTGGTATTGTAGTATCGTATCTCAACATCGAACAAGCGTATCACGTAGCAGATTGGCGCTAGACAGAGATACGTGCGCATACAGATCACCAAAGACACTCACAATAGCTGCGCAGAAACAGGTTTTCAACTCTACTACAACGCATTTACTAGATTCTTATGAAACGCCGGATGACTGGCAGGGCCGGACCAGTGAAGTGCCGGATTACCGAGAGGCTACTGTAAAAAACTTAGAATTCGGATTATCTTAACATTAATTAGTATACGGAAAAACTGTGATCTGATGGAAAAAGCTAAAATACGGGAAAAATGTAGATTGGGGGGACGTTAAATTGGGGTTTCACTATACTAAGATTGTGTTATATTTAATGAATAAATAACTCTATCCGCCTCACGTTAGATTTTGTGGGAGCTTGAAATAAATAAAAAACTAATAATAATTGCCTCTCTAAAAGAGCAATTTCAGGTTTAAAAAGCAAATTACCATGAGAACGAAGCCTAAAGAAGGTTTAAGATAGAACAAACATTAACATCAAATAAGTTTTGAATTTTGTCCTGACGAAATGTGTGTAAAAAAAATCTGCTTCGGATTTTTCATGTCAATTTAATTTTTTTAATGTTTGGTGTTGATAAAACAATTTTAAAATTGATCACCGGATATCCGTCTGATTTCTGAGATCAATAAATTCTACACACATTTTTAAATATCAGAAAAGTCCATATACGTTGCAAGTTTTCTATTTATATAGATTTTTTTTTCAAGACATTCTAACTAATTATTTTTAAAAATCAAATTTGGCATACCGGGTAGCCAAAACTTCCGTACTTGAGGTCAAGCTTGTACATTGACAGTATTTTGTTTATGTGTGATCATACACAAAATAAGATACAAAAAACACTTAAAATGAAAAAAAAAAAAAAAAACATTTGCTACTTTCAGAGCAAGTGACATCATAAGAAAACTAAAGACGCATTATTAGAACAAGCAGGGAAAACACGAACGTAATTAAAACTTATTTTGCTCCTTTTTCAACATGAAAACCAAGTCAAATAAGAAATTTCATGGTTTGAGCTGTTTCACGCGTTGACGGTTTTTTTTTTAAATTAAAAAATAAACTATAGTTATAACAATCTATAAAATAAAGATATTACTTACCATAGAATCAAATTGTTTGCGAAAATTTTTATTTATGTCCAACGGAATCATTGTCAAAATAATAGTATCAACGAAACTGAAAAAAGAGCGCTACCACTGCAGACGATAAATAAATTAAAACAAAGAAAGCAGGATTAAATTAAATTCGCGTTTACATTAATTTTTAACGGAGATTGCAAATCTAGCGATGCATCCATTTGAAATGCTAGAGAAATGTTTTAATTATTAGTCGTTTTCATTATAGATACCATGCGCAGATGGCAGCACAATGCTGTTTTCTCGAGTTACAAATTCGGAATAAGCTATCGGCGACAAACAGACACTTAAGCGGCTTATATATAAGATTTGCGCTCTTACCTGTACAGCTGTTCGCCTATCGTGAAGGTACTTTTAACCGCAGGACTTGAACCTAAGTAAGAAACAAACACATCTATTTAGAGTCATTAAAACAGCAAAGATTCTTCAAATTTGTTGGAATTATCGAGTTTAAGAGCTAGTGATGGATTTATCATTTTTATCGGGGGTTTGCAATTTTCTTTCGGATATTAGAATTCTTTCGTAAGGAAAAAAAGTTGGGAGCCACTGCATTAGGGAGACCTTTACAAAAAGAAAAAACAATTATTGCCATAGACCAGGGGTTCCCAATCTTTTTTCCTCGCATACCACCACTTTTCTTGCGAACCATTTTGCGTACCACTGCTATATAACTTTATCATATAGAATAGAAGATCAATAGATGCTAGATATATTTTTTGCCTGTACGCGTACCACTTAGAGAAGCTTCGTGTACCACTAGTGGTACGTGCACCACAGTTTGGGAACCGCTGCCATAGACGAAAGATAAAACTCGAGCTCGTTTTTATGTTGACAGCCCGGTTTTTACATTCATATAATAGACCACGTGCAGTAAATGTTTATTTTTAAATCTGGGTTATTACGTAAAGATGGTCACTGAAACAGAATTCATTGTAAAACAGATTGCGTACGTTCGTTGGAAAAGATTATGTTAGTATGCTTCATGTTTCTGTACTTTCTTCCGGGTGTTACGATTATTTAATTACTACACAACCAAGGATATCTCTGCCTCTTTCTTTCTTTCTTTTTTTCAACCGTAATATTTTACCGTTGAACATACCTCAAGGGTTCAGAGCATCTTTATTCTTCAGCAATTTACATTAAACGCATCATCAACAAGATCCCAAGGATACTGGGATTGTAGTCTTATCACGCACTCTCAATAACTTCAAGCGAAGACCGACCTTCGTGACGAAAGACGGAAAGACACAAGTTCAAGTGTGCTGCGCATCAATTTATTAATGAATTATTTGAAAGGTGTTCGTGTCGTTTGAAAAATACGATATATTTGGAATCCATTCACAATTATTTATTCACTTACTTTTTTTTTTTTTTGCAAGAAGGTTAATAAAAAGCCAGAATATCGTACTTGCCTCGTATGTTTTAACCAACAAGAAATTTTTAACACTAGATGTACCAGGCCGTTTTCAACCATTTTTAAACTTTCATCGTACGCCAAGTTGCCACTAATTATAATAAAACTTTCAGTCAAATTTTCTTGTCCTATTTACCGTGTATTAGGAAAAGCCAATGCCATTGAAAGTTGAATTATAATTAGTAACAAATTGGGCAAAATGGAAGCTTCGGAACAGTCAAAATGACTGTTCTTGGTAAATCTAATGTTAAAAGTTGAAGTTGGTGTGGCATAACTTTACCACAAAATGGGATCATTTGAGCACTATCTTAGCGTGATCATTAACGATACTTTGTATTATTCATAATTTTTTCATTCAACTATAACTTTTAATTCACACATTTTAGTTCAAAAAAATACTTCTTTTTTTTTTTTTTGAAAAAGCCAACTCAAAAGTTTTGGCAATTCATTGTTCTACTTTGTATTCAATCTTAATAATCAACTTACCTAAATCCAGTATTATTAATTTTAGGGCCAAAAAGGGGTGTGATGCTGTCCATAAAACTTTTACTACTTTTATTTGCTGTTGGTAAGTAAGCTTTTTTGCTTTATTCATCTATTTTTACTCATATTAATTAGTTGACAAACATTTAAGTAATATTAATTGGGTTTTGATTGATTCAGTGTTTATAAAATGATCCATCATAATTTATCTTGATTTAAAATATGTTTCATTAACACAAACTTTGAGGCATTAAATTTATTAATCATTCTTTTTGAGAAACGCCACATTGTCATCTTTATTACTTTTTGGAACAAATTTTGTATAATTTAACATTAAAAGTACAGTTCAACCACGAAGTTCTGACCCTTGGACGCTTCTGCGCATGGCAGAAAAGGCCGAATCCATTCGAGTTTTAGGGAAGTTCGTTGTGCAGGCGCGTTTGTTAGCATGCGAATCGGAATGCTTTCTTTTATGTTTGTTGAAAGCAACGAAATTTTTAAACTGGAATATAACATCCGCTCGGACGAAACAAAGTATGCCAATCGAATTGAAGCGAGAAGAGAATACGACACATTCCTTATACCAGCCGGTTCCGCCTTGAACATGAATGGATTTTTCTTGGCACTCTGCCAGCCAGAGGACTTTTTTCTTTCTTTTTTTGAAGTAGAACAATTACGCACCTTAGTGTAAGGAGAAACACTACTGGTTGCTTAATCCTCTGTACATTTTTTAGTTTATAGATTAGTATACAAACAACATATGTACGAGCACATGTGTTTTTTGTTTTTTCACTTAAACCTGGATTTTACCTTAAACTGATCATCGATATGCTAAATACCGGGTAAACCAATCATATTACTAAAAAAAGTAAGTTGAAAGTTTTAACATATAAGATGAAATCAGACAGGTAGGAAATAAGGTCCGATAATAATCCTGTTGCTTAATTTTTACAGTTAAGATATTTTTTTTCCATCTATATTTTATTAGTTTCATTTTCTAAAAAATATTATGATATAACAGTTGTCAAGGAAAAAAGTTTTCTCAAATTCATTAGTTCTAAAAAAGGATGAAATTTTGTAACCTTTAATGAGTTCTTCCTGCCCCCATTTAACGGAAAAAAGAAAGTCAGTGTGAAAAAATCCCCTTCCTTTATTTATAAAATAGGGAAGGGGAACAGCAATATTACATAAAACGGTAAAAATTGTCTTTAAATTATTATATATTACAGATATTTCCAAGAAATACTTTTTCATTTTACTTAAAACAAACTATAATTTTTAAAGATTTTCTATATTTTGCAACTCACTTTTTTCTTTTTCTTTTTAGGCTTGGCAACAGCAGATGAAAGAGTAAGTAAAAGTTCATTTTTTGTACATTATTGACACTTAATTTCGCTTAAATTTAAAAGAATACTACATATGTCAGTTTCAACAACATAAACATAACTTATAATCATAGAAGTTAAAAATCCATATGCATTTCAAATAATTTCTAAGATAATCTGTAAGCCATGAAAAATTAAGAAACTATCAACACCTGCTATTCTTTCGATAGGACACCTATATAAATTATTTATCAATTTTAATAAATGTGTTTTGTCGTTTTTAGGGCATTAAAAATAGAACTTCCTTTGTATGCTTGTTAAAAATTTTCGTCATTCGTTTTCAAAAATAGTGAATAATATTCAATATTCAATAGTCAACAGACTATTGAATAATATTCGATAGCATATTTAATATTATTTAAGCAGTATCTTCATGTGTTTATTCCGTTTTTCAGAAAAGACGGCAAGCCGGCTACGCAGCTTATGAAGGCAGCAGCTACAATGGTGCTGCTAGTTACAGTCCGCAACAGCAACAACAACAGCAAGCTTATCAACCACAGGCGGCTTATGGCGGTCCACAGGCCTATGGCCCAGCCCAAGCAGCAAGACCGCAGCGACCAAGAGGAGGCTCTGCTCCTGTAAGTAATATCATCAGCAAATAAACCAAGAGATAATTTTATTCTATAAGTTAAGCAGACTTATGCAAATCTGAAAAAAAAAAAATTAAGCTGAATTTATCATCAGATTTTATGAAATTTAAATATTAAATTCATGCCCTTTAGTTTTAAATCCAGCTGCAACAGTTCTTGAAGCAATTTCAAAAATGAATAATCCAGACTTGTATTGAATTTGAAGCAAGTAAAGCTAAAACGGAAGTTTGAAAATGTGTTCCTTTAAAAGTTGAGTTTAACACCTTTAAAAGTTTATACCAGTAATTTTCATATCAATAGTTTGCGCTTTAAGAAAACATTGTTAACTGAAGTTACTTAAGCTGGAAACTTAACTACAGTTAAATCATTGTTTTCGACACGGGTCGAATCATCTGTTCCCTGCCCTAGAGTTTTTCTTTCATCATTCAAAATGTGTGCAAGAAAATATTATCGTTTTCTCAACTTCGCGATATCTTCATGTGACTAATAACATTGCGCATATTCTGTTATAACACTAAACTTAGCAGGATAAATTTAAAAACGATCTTTATTAACTACAAAGTAATTCGAAAACTACTTAAGAGGGTGAACGAATCATTTTTGTCCGGCTTGATTACACTTCAAGCGAAATTCTGTGAAAATGTAGGTAAATATTAGCAAAACTCACCCAGAATAACTTTCATTTTAAAATCACTCTTTATTTTGAAGGCAAAAATTTATTAAACTTACTAATTAGAGACATATGATACTCTGTTCAGTAAGGAACTATCGCCAATAATAACACTAAAATCAGCTGAATATCATGGCTAGTATGTAGAAAATAGTTTTACAATCATGAAAATGATTAAAATTAAGTACTATACAATCCGAGAGAAAAAGTCACAAAAGCTAAGTCGTGATAACATAGTTTACTGATACAAGTATTCAAATCCAACATCAATTTATTTTGCAGCAAAATGAATTGCTGAATCTGCATTTTCTTCAAACCTAGAATCCCTTGTATTTACAACCCAAAACCCCAAACAATCAGAGAAAACAAGAAATCACAAAAGCGAAGTCGTAATAACATAGGTTTGCCCATACAAGTATTCAAATCCAGTTTACGAATAAATCTCAACTTAATTTGCAGCAAAATGGATTGCTGAATTTGCATTTTCTTCTAACCTAGATTCCATTATATTTACAACCCAGAACCACCTTTCAAACTGAAGCAATCCTCAATTAGTGGTCAGAACCATTCAAAAACCTTAATCTCACTTCGCGTACAAAAGACGCCACCGTTTTTTTATCCTGCTGTGTAATATTAACCGGTTAAATGAAAAACCTGTACCGAGACAATATCAAGTATCCCACAAGCACTAGGGTCCTGTTACTTTGGGTCTGGAGGATTGACCCACATGTCGTGTGAAAAATCAAAAATCCGGACAAACAATCGCGAGTGACTTTTGACAGCTAGAGGAAAGAAGAAATTAAGAGCAGATCGTGACGCTGGAGAGAGGAGAAAGAAAGCGATTCTAATGAGAAAGTGAAATATCGGGGTCGTCACAATCTGATAAACCAGATCGCGCCAAGATACATTGTCCTAAGGCATCACAGGTAACTTCCTTTGTTCTGATAGCCGCATACGATTAGAATTCATCTTTTTGATTCGATTTGGCAAGCAAAAAGAACTATAATCTCCAGATGTCACTAAATTCTTATGAACCTTTCATAGAGAGCTCATAGCTGTGGGCCGCTAGTCCCACTTCTTGAATAATATTTATTTATTTTTAAACTTTAATAAACTTTTAAGTAACTTTTTTAAAAACTTTTAAGATAGCTCTTGATGTTCGTTGGGGACTGCTAAATTGACTAGGACCAGCCTAGCTGGGCCCTGAGACTGTTGATGATCGCCACTTTTGTATTTGTATTTGTATTAATTCTTGTATAGGAGCTTAGACTTTTACGGCCGGCGTCCATACCAAACATATTTTCCGGGCTAATAGGCCGTGGTCCGACCAAGATATTTCTGGCTGACGTTTCGCCTGACACGTTTCAGGCTTCTTTAGAGTGAGAATGAAGTTAAGCACATGAAACAGACCCCTGCTTTGACTTCATTCTCACTCTGAAGAAGCCTGAAACATGTCAGGCGAAACGTCAGTCAGAAATATCATGGTTGGACCACTGCCTATTAGCCAGGAAAATATGTTTGATTTAATTTTTCTGAATTGTGAAACATGTTTTAAACATTTCTCAGCTCTTTTCAGAACCGGAAAGTAAAGTATAAAGCTCTTGTGCAATTTAACTCTTATACTTCGGGCACCGGGCCTCATTGCATCATAATCGGGCCTTTGTAGCGAGCTCGTGAGTACTAAAAATACTGTGGTAAGACCTGAAATATCAGAAATATCCCGATCTGTTCAGTCGCAGACTGCAATTCTTAAAACTAGAATGCAACCCAACAGCATATTTTACTTCCAAATTAAGCAAGATTTTTTTGAACTTGAAATTTATTTCTTTGGCAGCTTCGATTCCAATTAAACAATATTACTTGTCATATAATTTCAATTCTCAAAATAAATAAAAACGGAAATAATTATGACTAACTAATGATGTCAGAACATGGTGTTTTTACGTATTAGAACACTATTTACTTAGTACATAGACCAGTGACGGCGCCGTGTACATCATGGTGACCTGGCGAGAATCGCGCACTGGACACTTCATTCGGCGCCCTCTGCAAGATTTAACTTCAGAAAATGCACAGCAAAGAAAAGACCACGTTTGATTTTTTCTTTCTTTCGTTTTTCTTTTTTTTTTCTTTTTTTCTTTTTCTTGGCAAGATATTTAACGTTAACATGGTGATTTGATTTTCAAAGAATCTTGTACAACCAAAAAACTGCTTTGAAATAAAAAATTGCAGAAATTACGCTTCAAATACTTGAATTTAAAACCGTTTTGTAAAAAGGAGTCACTAAAAATTAATAATTAAAAAGCAAATTCTTGTGGCGCTTCTTCAGAGCAGTAACGTACTAATTCCGACGGATGCCCGTTTTGCCACCCTCCACGAAACCACCTGCTGCAATCACCTCATCGCATGATAGCCACACCAGTATGTCAGTTATTATTTTTATATTTGAAAATCATCTTTGTAGATGGTTAGATCATTTATTTTCCCTAAGTAGTCTCTAGTCTTAGAAATTTTTTTCCCCCCGTTTTGTTTCTTTTTCTTTTTAAGAAACAAGACATGGCTGTCTTTTAAAACATTTGTCCCGCTTGCAAATTGTCCCTAGTGTTATCTGCAGGCTCTGTAGTCTAGGACGGGACAGGGATGGTAGTCATCTTCTCCACTGCAATGCTTTGTCGAAGATTTCCCTCGTGGACCGATACTGGGAGGCCAGGGCCCTTTTGGACACATAGACTATTTGTTGCAGCTGTTTTATTTTTGTGTTTTTATACATTTCTGCTGTAATGGTCTTCTATCTGCCATTGGAAATAAAAAAAATATTCTTTTTAAGAAATGTTTTCAGTGAATATGAGTAAATAAAAGTAATTTAATATGCATCAGTGGGCGTGCCACTGAAAGGCCTGTTGCGTGCCATCTACTATCACGCGAGCCATAGGTTCGCCATCTTTGGTCTGAGTTAAAAAAAGCAATCTATCCCCTTTTAACATTTCTCTCAAATATTTCCTATTCATTGTCTTTGCAGGATGAAGAAGAAAAGGACGAAGGACCACATCCTCTGCAGCTGTTGCTAGAGAAGTCAAAGTTTGAATGCGGTGGAAAATCTGACGGCTACTACGCAGACAGCGATGTCGGATGTCAAGCCTTCCACTATTGTGTCTCCGGGCAGAAACATTCCATGATGTGCCCCGAGGGCACCGTTTTCCATCAAGTTCATCTAAATTGCGTGCCAGCAGATCAAGATATCTGTTCCAAGGCAAATCAATTTTTCTTCGTCAATGATTATCTCAACAAGGCAAGTACCTTCTCCTTGTCATGCATTTTTTGTTGAATTGCTAAAAAACATTTAGGGCTCTAGATGTACATCAGAAAGGAATAAAACAATGGTATAAACCTAAGAACCAATATATAAGTACCACACTCTCAAAAATACAATCCTCATTTTCGACGATTCTACAATCGTCAGGAAAATTTCGTCATTTATAACGATTCTTTCCTCGCGGATCACGTGACAAATTTCGGTCATTTGACGAAAGGTTTACTCGGAGCATTTTTCACGAGGCCATTTCGTGAAATACGACGAAAGTTTCGTGAGATTTGGGCATGCGTTTCTGAGAGTGCAGGTCAAGATCTATATTCATCCATGCTCACTTTTTAAAGTTCACATGTTTACAAAACGTTCTTTTTTAGCTTTAAAGATTTCTTATTCGTAATTTAACTAAAATGATATCGCTTTTCATGGTGTTATTAGAACAAAATTTGGCAGAATTCGTACGAGATACGGAATGTAAAATTCTTAACTTCGTGAAACTGTTTAAAATTCTCTTGCATTTGAAAATTTTGACTAATCGCCGCGGCATCATGTATAACCTCTTATTTTTTTCGTGTTAATAAATTAAAACTAAAGTATTATAACTTTTAACATGATACATTTTCGATAAACAGCAAACAATAAGATGACATCAATTATGTGGTATTTCGAAATTATACAGGATTCTTCTACCAAAACAAACACTGATGCCAATTGGAAAGTTTTTGTATTTAACTTACATGCATTCTAAACGCTCCGGGAATGCATTAAAATATTTTTAAGGAATTATTAACTCCAAAACAGATGCTTTAATTTCTCATGACTTTTGCAACAAATGGATGAGTGTTTGCTCTCCTCTGGAAGCGTCTAAGTTCTCCTTTAGCTATTAAGCTAATTGACAAAGCCTCAGATACAAGAGCGAAAGTTTCGATGAATTACCCTTAAACAAATAAGTGCTCTTTTTTTCTATCTGGTGAAAACAAAACGTAATATTTCTTCAAAACGATTGATACTAATAGCTGAATGAGCAATTTTACATACTGCTGCAGCATGTGACGACTGATTTCTGCAGACGTTGAACGAAACGAACCATGAGTATATAATTATAACTATAAAGTACGGTTCATATTCAATGTTAGAATAAATTTTACAGAATTAAACACGATAAAATCAGTTTTCATGAACAAAAAAGGAAACCCTAATCTTTGAAACGATGTACATGTACTCTAAAATTTGAATGAGCATTTTCAGCCACAAGCACGTTCAACAAAACATTTTTTGACAATAATTCAAAATTTGGTATGAAACACATCTTACACATACAAACTATCTTTAGAAGTTTTACATCTTTTTATTCCTTATTTTAAATTATTTTCATTACAACTTTCAGCAACTTGACCAAAGAGGACCAAACAATACGATTCAGTACGCCCAAAGATATTATCCTGAAGGATATGCAGTTGGAGATCCATTCATCCCTCCCAAAGAAAATCAACAAAGAGAGCCCCCGGCAGCCACTTACGGATTAGGCCCCGCCTATAGAGAACAAGCTCCACCTCAAAACAGACCTCAGCAGGCAGTGGCCGCCCATCGTCCACAACCAGCAGCATACGGACATCCACAACAGTCCTACGCAGCTCAGAGACCAGCACCCCAGCCAGCAAGGCCAGTTGCCTACCAGCCACAGCAACCAGCAAGGCCCGCCCCGGCTTATCAGCAACAAGCAGCAAGGCCTGCTGCTTACCAACAACAACAGGCAGCAAGACCTGCTGCTTACCAGCCATCTCACAGGGCAGTTGCTTACCAACCCCAAGAACAAGCTCAACCTGTAGCTTACGGCTATGGAACTGATGCTGAGCAAGCTCACTTGCAGCAAGCACTGCAAGCGCAGCAGGCGTATGCTCAGCAACAACAGGCTGCTCAACACTATCAAGCGGCTGCTCCACAGCAGCATTTGTACGGAGCTGACGCACAGAGAGCCAGATACGTGCCACAATTTTAGAGAACTTGGATATGAACTTAAAAGCAGCTATTTAATATGAAATGTGCAAAATTTCAGGGATTAATACCTGTTTAGGTATCTCAATCACAATGACAAAATTATAGCAGTCAACTAGGCCCTTCACTCAACTAAGAAATATTGCAAATCGTTAATAAAAAGAGAAATATCTCTTAGTTATCACTCCTCTCACAACAACTGTTTTCTAGTGGTGGAAAAAATATCTTATTTTTATGCGTGAAAAATCATTTAAAAAAAGCATATTGTGATATATTTGTTACGTAAATTATGTTGCTAAGAATTTAAAATTACATATATCATTTAATTTGTTCAAACAAGTTTCAAGGTTTCCTTTCTTAGTATCTTTTGTTCTTGCTTCTTTAAATTTTACATCAATTAAAAAAAAGGTTTGACATATTTTTTATAAGAATAGCAAGGGGTTCCACGTTTGAGTTTCAATTTCATAGCTGCGTTATTGTAAAATATGAGAAACTTGAAATTTGTTCTTGTATATTTATCGAGTTTTGTCTATACTGTGTGTTACTGTCTCAATTTCTTTACCAAAAAGCTTATTGATACTATGCCAATATATGTACATTCAAAAAATAAAGAGTTATGTTCCATTTACTCACGCATTCTCATTCATTTTCCGACAATCCAATGGAGGCACTTCACCGCTAGAGGGACTCATGAGCGATCATCGTTGTCACGTGATATCCACTCTTTGTTTACTAAGACTTTCAATTGAGTTCTAAGTGGACCTCGCTAGGCAAAATTAGTTATCTTAAAACAATAAGACTATTTTCACAGCTTTTTCTGATTATAACCCAATATTTACATTTAATTTAATTATTATAAAAGAAATTTATGAATTATTACAATAGTTATAATGTTTTATTTACTGTTAATTTTATGTAATGTAGAAGAACTTTATTTAGGCCTAGTTTTTAATTAGATTTGTCGAACTCGAAGCGATGCTACGGCTTCCTTTGTTTACATTGCTTTCATTGCTGCCACGTGACCAATGACGTTGCTAGAATTGCCTCTATTATGTAAATACTTTTCTCCATCAGACACCCTTGCACCTTTTAGCCGAAGCCTTAGATACTATGTAAATACTATCATCTTGCTTGATTTTTCTATACAAAAGAAAAAGAAAAAAATCTCTCTCTCTCTCTCTTTTTTAAACGGGAGCCGGCGCCACAAAACCTTTTTTTTCCTACTTTCCCCGTATACACAGAATTCAAATTTATAATCTAGCTATCTCTCTCTCTGTGTCTTTCTCGATTAGTTTTAGTTCTTAATTGCTTCAAATATACCTTTTTCAACGGTTAATAGATATTCATACAATCATTCATTTATTAAGTGATTCATGCATTTAGTCACTCATTTATTCATTCATTCTTTTGCTTATTCATTTAATCCCCATTCATTGATTCAAAAATATTCTTGAAAATCCCGATCAAAAAATTTCATAGGAAGATAGGCTCCTTAGTTCTGGATGTACTTTCTATTTGTACATGTTCTAAGTTATAAGAGCTTTCCGGTAAAGTTTGTCCCAAGCAAATCGGTCCGTTAGATCAGGAATTATATAGGATTGTAATTTCCCCGTAGGCGGTATGTTAATTCTTTTTGAACTGTTCAAAAATGAACAAAAATTGTTCAAATCAATATTTCACGCCAAGAACTTCTTCCAGTGAGCTTGTTCATGGGAACTTGGATCTTGTACCCAAAGTTTACATAATTTGCTTCATTTTCACCCATAGGCGATAATGTTAAAATTTTTTGAACTGTTCAAAATTAAACAAAAAATTGTTCAAACCAAAAAGTAAAATATAGAAATGAGATGTTCTCGCCGAGATCTTTCGAATGCAAAAAGAATTTTTTGAATTGGACAATTCGTTCAAAAGTTATTAAGGGGGGACAGACCGACAGACACACTCCCCCCCCCCCCCCCATCTCAAAACCCTACTTTCAAATTTTTTAATTACTTAACTTATTTTTGACTTTTCTTGATTTTTAACGATATTTTCACGATACATTAAGCCTTCTTTCATGCTTTATTATTATTTTTTTTACTTTTACGGGAAAGTAGGCTAAAAAGGAGTAATAATAATAAAATTACACGTTAATTTAAAGGTTAGATGGCCTGGCTATGGGAAGTCCTCTTAGTCCTATTTTAAGTGATTTCTATATGCATTATTTTGAGGAAAAACTGTTCCAGAAATTGCAATTTCAATTTTATGTTCGTTATGTGGATGATTGTTTTGTCCTAACGGACAGTAACTTGTTAGGTATTGATGATGCTCTTTCTATTATGAACTCCATTGATCCTAATATCCAGTTTTCTTGTGAGAAAGAACTTAATAGTAGCCTCGGGTTTCTTGATGTCTTTATTTCTAAGAGTGAGTCTGGTTTCACTACTTCTGTCTATCGTAAACCTTTTGCTGTTTCTTTACCTCCTCACAGACTGTCGTCTCATCCTCCCAACCAAAAATATTCGGCTTTTAATGCTCTGGTCCATCGTGCTATTAATATTTGCTCTTCTCCTGAGCTTCTCAAGATTGAACTCAACTATCTGAAAGCTGTAGCTGTTGATAGAGGATTTTCTCACTCTTTAATTGATTCTATTCATAACAAACTTTCTAAGAAAACTTCTGGTCCCAATAATGTGGTTTCTAGAAAGAATTTGGTTGTGTTACCATTCTTTCATTCTGTCAGTTTCCGTATTGCTAAAATCCTAAAAAGGTTTCAATTTAAAGTCGTTTTTGCTCCTAGTAACAAACTTTCCTTCTCTTCTCTTAAGGATCCTGTCGATCAACTTAACACTTGGGGTATTTACCAAATTAGTTGCCGTTGCGGCCTTTCTTACATTGGGCAGACAAAACGTGCTCTGAAAATTCGCTTAAATGAGCATAAAGGTTATGTACGAAAGCAAGAGTTAAATAAGTCTAGCATTGCTCAACATTGTTGGAATTCCAACCACTCTTTTGATTTCAATTCTGGTAAAATTATTCAAAAATGTTCTTCCCCTTTAGAGCTTGACTTTTGGGAAGCTTATCATATTAACAGGAATAGTTCTAATTTGGTTAATGATTCTTGCTCAACTCCTTATTTTTCACAGGTCTGGCATAAATTTCTTTAATTTGTTGTTCTTTCTAGGTTTTCCTGTTGTTTTCCTTTTTTGTGTCTATTTTTCTCCTTCCTCCCCTCCCCCTCCTTTACATGTGTACTTTGTTTTGCATTTTGTTTTGGTTTCTGTACTTATTTTTATTTCAATTTTATTCTTTGTATTTTATTTTATTATTTTTGCAATTTTTATGCATACTGTCGTCTTTTTTGCTTTATTTTTATTGATATTCCTTTTTACTTCCTGTACTTTCAACTGGATTCGTTTGTTGCTCTCTTATTGGTGTCTTCCTGCTACTTCTACTTCCACTTCACGCTGCCTTTATTCTCATTGGTTTACAGATAATTCTTAGGCTATATAAGCTTTGTTTTTGTTGTTCTGTCTGCTTCATTTGGATGTTTTGCATCTAGAAGCTCCTTGTCGCATTGAAAAAGGGATTCCAAGCAATCCCGAAACATATGTCTGCATTTTATTGCTCATTTTGCTTTAAATTAACGTGTAATTTTATTATTATTGTTTACTTGCACAAAGTTAAATTATTTTTATCCGTTAGGCTTAACGTGCCTGAATTTTGTTCTTCTTTCTTTTGTTTTTGTTCTTCCATCTGTTCGCTGCTTGGTGAGTGTTTGTTTTTTGTTCTTTTCTTCATTGCCTTTCTGGACTGTGTTTGTTTTTGCTTTTTTGTTTTCGCTTTTTTGTTTTCTGACATTCATTCCGCATATTGTTACGTTGTGTATGTTTCGCACTTGTTTTTGAATTTTGTTCTTTCTGTTTATTTTTATTTATTGAATGGTTTAGCTATTGTTTTCCCCTTATGTTTTGGTTGTTTTGATTCTGGTTATGTCTCAGGTTAACAGATTTTGTAATCTACGGATTAAAAAGGTTCGGTTTTTGAACCATTTAAAATTTCTCCAGTCTTGCAGGCGCAAGAAAGTTATTCCTAAGTTTATCACCTTGAAGTGTAATTTACCGCGTTCTGTTAGGGTTGATAAGGTAATTTTTCGTTCTAAATTAGCGTTACTTAGAGCTTCTATCCAAGAAACTAGGAAAAAACTTTCGTTCATAGAACGTGAACTTTATGATTTACATCTTTCTGTATCTAATTCTAATTTTGATTTTGAGTCTATTGATAGAATGTCATGGGCAAGAGCTCTTCGTTCATCCGACAGTCACAAAATCACTTTAAATAAGAAATTTACTAAGTTGTGTAACGATTCAAATGTTCCTGTTCCGGCTGATTTGCCTCTTGTTAATAGGAACACGGTTGTAAATCTTTCGAAATTTCCTTTGAATAGTAATGAAATCAATGCTCTGAAATGTAATAACAATTTTGCTTTGGCTAAAAAGCCTTCTTTTTCTGAACTTATTGCTCCGGTTGAAAAAGCTTTCAAATTTAGTGCCTTAACTTCCACTCAAAAAGAGTCGGTTCGGCATCTTATTGCTTCCAATGTTGATTTCAATTCAAAAGTTCCTAATACTGGTTTTACCCATTCTGTGAAACGATGTGTCAATAATTTAGTTTCCAATTCTGATTTGGTCATTACCAAAGCAGACAAGGGTGGTCAGATTGTTGTTCTTAATAAATCATCTTATGTTGAAAAAACTGATGACTTAATTGCTTCTGGTCCTTATTCTGAAATATATAAAGATCCTAGTGACAAAGAGTTAAAAGCTATTTCTTCTGCTGTTAAGTCTGTTCATTCTATTCCTTTGATTGCTAAACGGTCTGTGATTCCTTCTGTTGCTAATTGTGCACGTTTTTATGCTTTACCAAAGGTACACAAGGCAGGTATTCCTTTCAGACCAATTGTTTCCAATATTGGCACTGCTTCATATAAACTTTCCAAGTATTTAGTTTCTGTGTTTTCTCCACTTAGAAGTCAGAATGTTTTCACTGTTAAAAATTCCACCGATTTTGTTAAGAAACTTCATAACTTCGTTCCGAATAATTCAGTTATGGCCTCTTTTGATGTTAATTCTTTGTTTACTAATGTTCCTGTTGATGGCGCTTTGACTTGCCTCAGGAAAAGGCTTTCTGAATTCCATTTTACTTCTGTGGAAATTGAGGAATTAGTTTTCCTTACTCGTGTGTGCTTGCAACAGAGCACTTTTGTATTTAATGGTAAATTCTATGCTATGGTAGATGGCCTGGCTATGGGAAGTCCTCTTAGTCCTATTTTAAGTGATTTCTATATGCATTATTTTGAGGAAAAACTGTTCCAGAAATTGCAATTTCAATTTTATGTTCGTTATGTGGATGATTGTTTTGTCCTAACGGACAGTAACTTGTTAGGTATTGATGATGCTCTTTCTATTATGAACTCCATTGATCCTAATATCCAGTTTTCTTGTGAGAAAGAACTTAATAGTAGCCTCGGGTTTCTTGATGTCTTTATTTCTAAGAGTGAGTCTGGTTTCACTACTTCTGTCTATCGTAAACCTTTTGCTGTTTCTTTACCTCCTCACAGACTGTCGTCTCATCCTCCCAACCAAAAATATTCGGCTTTTAATGCTCTGGTCCATCGTGCTATTAATATTTGCTCTTCTCCTGAGCTTCTCAAGATTGAACTCAACTATCTGAAAGCTGTAGCTGTTGATAGAGGATTTTCTCACTCTTTAATTGATTCTATTCATAACAAACTTTCTAAGAAAACTTCTGGTCCCAATAATGTGGTTTCTAGAAAGAATTTGGTTGTGGTTCCATTCTTTCATTCTGTCAGTTTCCGTATTGCTAAAATCCTAAAAAGGTTTCAATTTCAAGTCGTTTTTGCTCCTAGTAACAAACTTTCCTTCTCTTCTCTTAAGGATCCTGTCGATCAACTTAACACTTGGGGTATTTACCAAATTAGTTGCCGTTGCGGCCTTTCTTACATTGGGCAGACAAAACGTGCTCTGAAAATTCGCTTAAATGAGCATAAAGGTTATGTACGAAAGCAAGAGTTAAATAAGTCTAGCATTGCTCAACATTGTTGGAATTCCAACCACTCTTTTGATTTCAATTCTGGTAAAATTATTCAAAAATGTTCTTCCCCTTTAGTGCTTGACTTTTGGGAAGCTTATCATATTAACAGGAATAGTTCTAATTTGGTTAATGATTCTTCCTCAACTCCTTATTTTTCACAGGTCTGGCATAAATTTCTTTAATTTGTTGTTCTTTCTAGGTTTTCCTGTTGTTTTCCTTTTTTGTGTCTATTTTTCTCCTTCCTCCCCTCCCCCTCCTTTACATGTGTACTTTGTTTTGCATTTTGTTTTGGTTTCTGTACTTATTTTTATTTCAATTTTATTCTTTGTATTTTATTTTATTATTTTTGCAATTTTTATGCATACTGTCGTCTTTTTTGCTTTATTTTTATTGATATTCCTTTTTACTTCCTGTACTTTCAACTGGATTCGTTTGTTGCTCTCTTATTGGTGTCTTCCTGCTACTTCTACTTCCACTTCACGCTGCCTTTATTCTCATTGGTTTACAGATAATTCTTAGGCTATATAAGCTTTGTTTTTGTTGTTCTGTCTGCTTCATTTGGATGTTTTGCATCTAGAAGCTCCTTGTCGCATTGAAAAAGGGATTCCAAGCAATCCCGAAACATATGTCTGCATTTTATTGCTCATTTGTGCTTTAAATTAACGTGTAATTTTATTATTATTGTTTACTTGCACAAAGTTAAATTATTTTTATAAAAAGGAGTAGTTTTAAACTTTTTCATTAAATAGTACCTATGCGTCGCTAATGCTGATTTGATTTCTTTTGTGGGTACTTGACAGTTTTAACGGCGATCAAAAAGCGCCAAGGAAAAATTTGCTAATTTATAAAAATATATTCAAGTGTAATAAACTCAAACTGGCAAAATTTTTTCTTGGCGCTTTTTGGTTATAATAGACAAGCACCCTTTTTTGTAACAGTTCCTGCAACCATATAAATTTACTTTTATGGCTTACCGTTCATTTTTGCATTGTGTCAGTGATAATTGCGCAAAATGTGAATTGGGTAGAAAGTTCAAAATTTTAAGGTGGAACGAATGAAAAATAAAGCCGACGACTATAAATAAAATATTTGGCTTCGAGATTTATGACGAATGCAAGTTATCATATTCCATTTTTCTAATCTTTTAAAGAAATGCTAAAAACGACAAATAGGGTCAGTTGGGGTAATTGTAAACGCTTTTTCAATGTTTTAACTTTTGATCCTTCCCTACCTCTTGAATGAATTCAGAGATAAAATTGTGAGCATTGTAGCCACTACTGTACTTCTTGTGAGTAAATGTGTGCAAAAATTTTGACTTTATGACTATTTGTTAGCAAATGAGCTCGTGTTTACAATTACCCCAGAGATCTGGGGTAATTGTAAACAGTGATTTATTTTCGAATAAGGTTGATGCAAATGGAAAATTGTTTCATACACAGTGTGCTTGAGGGCTTAAGAAGTTCCGGAGCAAAGGCTCTCAATCTGTGGCCAACAGGCCGTCTGCGGTCCGCTGAGTTATGTTATGAGTCGGCTGAGATCATTTAACGAGATATGTCTTGCAAAAAATAAAGTAATGCAACAATTTATGTAAAATTTGTCCCACAGTGGATCAGTCGGTTAAGCTTGGATCCCACAGAACACCGAAAGTGAAGCACAACTGGCCGGGGTCAACGCTTGGGAGGGTGACTACCTCCCGCGACTGATTATTCTGAGACCGAGTGCGCTAAAGAGTGCACGTAAAATACATCGTCACTTCAAATGCAAACCAAGTTAAAAATCATTTCCGCTGAGGGACCAACCTAGGTAACGATCTCTCATCTGGGAGCTGGTTCAAAATCATTACGCCCTCGGAGCCAAGTGTACTTCATTCTAGCGGAGCTCATTAATAATCAGTAGGAGTTTTCTTAATTCATGGTCTCCTTGCAAGTGGGGCCTGGATTTCCAAGTGGGTTCAGCAACAACAACAGTTGTGTAAAATAGACACAAAAGTAATTTGCATCAAAATATAATACTTATTGTCCCCCCAGACTATTGAAAATAGGATAAATTTAAGTGTTTACAATTACCCCAGAATAAGAAATATATGGGGTAATTGTAAACACCTGACTTGCACATAAAAAATAATAGGGAGGATGAAATTCAAGACTAAATACTTTTAGCAACATTCCATATGACAAATAAAAATGGTTGAAACCATTTACATCGCTTTTGCAGATGAGCTGGAGACGAAAATGTAAGATCACTAAATTTTGTTAAACAACTTTTTTCACTGTGCCATTTTCAAACAATGGTGACGCCTCCACAAATGTTTCTAAAGTTACAAAATTCTTTCAGTGGCTTCCCTATGTTGCCAATTCCTCACACACCAGCAATTATGTTTTCAAAACCAGCACAAGTGTAGTTATGAAGCTTGTTTACAATTACCCCATGTTGACAATTACCCCAACTGACCCTACATATTTTTAATTTTTTTTAGTGTAAAAAAATGTTACTAATTTACGGTAATTAACATACGTTTTAGAATCTATTAAATGAAATTATTAAACAAATAGACAATGATAATATTTTTTTAAGTCTTAAAAAAAACTATAGGGGCAGATTAAGGAGGAATGGGACAGTGGTAGGGGTGGGCTGAAATTGTGGCAAAACAAATCACTTTATTTTATTTTCAGTTTCACCACCAGAGCGCTTTTTGTTGTTTCCTAACTGCAGCTCATCTAGTTTCAACTTTCAGCTTGTACTTGGCAAAAGGATAATTTTCTACCTCCAGAGGTTGATCTATTTTTAGTGTTATTTCACTACTCATTTATTTATTTATTTATGTCTCAACAATCACTACTGTACCTATTTTGGTGAGGATTCAACCGGATGTGGTTGGTGACTGTGAGGAGAATAACATATAAAGTAATTGAAACCACGTGCGACTACGTATAATACATATAACTACGATTAATACTTATATGTAATATGTATTAATATGTATATTTTATATATATATAAAGGATCAATTGTTTACTTTGTTCGAAAGATGGAGAGCATTCGAAAGGATGCTAAAAACAACGGTTCTGTTTTTAATTATATGTATATATATATACTATTTTATATATATATATATATATATATATGTATATATATATTGAGAAAAGACGCGAAAGGAAATTTTAATTTTCTTCAACAAAATGACTATAGTATGATAGGAAAAACGACATTTTCATGAAGTTTCTGCCACAACAATTGGTTAGTAAGACCAGTAGAGCACATTCTTACTTTTACTTTAATGTTACGCTTTCTAATTTTGATATTCGCTAATTTTTTTTTTTTTAATTTTCAAATGTGTCCCATTTTTTTTCATCCATGAGGCAAAACACTTGCAATTTGCAATTAGTCAAAAGTAATACAATTATTATAAAATTGTCCAACATTTAAATGCTCTATAGTTTTTCAAATATAAGTCAACACATATAAGTTTATTATCTAACCATTAATACATGTAAATACTTTCAGGTGAAGAAACTGGACGTTGAAATCTCATGCGGCAGTGGTACCACACTTATTGTGGTGCCGCTGAGAGACTCAATACCAATCGCTGGGAACGCACGAAGTCTGCAATGGTTAAGGACCAACTAGAAACAAAAATACAGTAAAACCTATAAATTTGACCACCTTCGTAAATTGACCTCTTTTGTCAGGAACAGAATTAACCCTTCAGTATCTACCTTCTCCTCTCTAAGATGACCACCTTGTCTAAGTTGACCACAAAAATACTGCACCGCAAGTGGTCAACTATAAATAAGTCGGAGTAATGATGAATGAAAAATTTATGTGAAAATGTCTCAATCCTCCCTCTTCTCCCCTAATACTAAACGAAAAAGTAAAACGTTCAATGGAGCAATCAAATTGTTTTTTTAGAGAGGGTTTCTGGTCCTCAGATGAACATTAACGTACAACGATTCGTAATATGGTTCAAACCAAATATGAGAGATTTTTTATCCCCTGAAGTACCGCGGCAGCTCCATAAGCACCCGAAGCCGGAAAAAATTTCCCTCCCCTTCAGTCTCAGTTCGAAAAAGGGAGGTGGCGAAGTTGTAGTGGTGCCATCTGGTATCATCCGACTACAGCATGTCAGCGTTAATGCTGGTCACCTAATAGATGACGCATATGGCTTTGAACCATAACACTCTAATAAAATTAGAGTGTTACTGATATTAACATTTAGTTATGTCATTGGCAGTGAGGATCATTCATAAATGATGTCACCCTTCGAGGGGGAAGGGGGGTTCGTGAAATTGCGACAAGGGGAGGGGTAACAATAAGTGTGTCATCATGCAACATAACGTGACATGTGACAAAGGGGGTAGGGGGTCCGTTGAAGTGCGACATTTTGTCACAAAGGGGGTAGGGGGTCCGTTGAAGTGCGACATTTTGTGACAAAGGGGAGTACTGGGTCCGTTGAAGTGCGACATTTTGTGACCAAGGGGTGTACTGGGTCCGTTGAAGTGCGACATTTTGTGACAAAGGTGGGGGTGAATTTATGTGAAGAAAGCGTGACATCATTTATGGACGGTCCCGTGGAGCTTTAATGAAAGGGGGTTAGGAGTTTCAAGGTTATTCCCAAGCTTTCCAAGGTACGCCCGATGAACTTCATTTTCGAAACCGCTTGCTTCACCCCGCCAAAGAACATTCAAATTAACCTACCCACTACTGACAGCTGCTTAAGATGGCGTGCCGTTTGATATGATAGAGCAACTAAAAATAATGACTGCCATCAATTATCCAATCGCAAAGTATAAAGACGAAAAATTTTCCTGTTCAACGTTCACACGCCAGAGTGAAATGCAAGACATGATTTCGATGCAAAGAACTGACATGTCCTCCGAATGCTCCGAAGTTGCATCATTCCCCCAAGGATTGAGGAAACTTTTTTTTTTAGTAACAATAACAAAAGTTATTTCGTTAATTTTGAGGTTAGTTACTGATGAAAGCTTCGTCGTTTTTGTCTTGATTTCCTTATCTGCCTATTAATAAAGAGACGTTTATTTCGGCAATTATGATTTAAAATTTTCTTTATTCGTTACATTTATGGTTTTGTCTGTGAAATAATATTTTCCCATCTTTTATCTTCAGTACAATGTAAAAATTTTTCGTTTAGTTGCCACGATTTTTGGTGTTACTGAACACGATTTTTGGTGTTACCGAACACGATTTTTGGTGTTACTGAACACGATGTTTGGTGATACTGAACACGATGTTTGGTGTTACTGAACATGATTTTTGGCGTGACAGAACACGATTTTTGGCGTGACAGAACACGATTTTTGGTGTTACTGAACACGATGTTTGGTGTTACTGAACACGATTTTTGGTGCTACTGAACATGATTTTTGGCGTGACAGAACACGATTTTTGGTGTGACTGAAAACGATTTTTGGTGTGACAGAACACGATTTTTGGTGTGACAGAACACGATTTTTGGTGTGACAGAACACGATTTTTGGTGTTACCGAACACGTTTTTTGGTGTTACTGAACACGATATTTGTTGTTACTGAACACGATTTTTGGTGTGACTGAACACGATTTTTGATGTGACTGAACATGATTTTTGGCGTGACAGAACACGATTTTTGGTGTGACTGAACACGATTTTTAGTGTGACTGAACACCATTTTTGGTGTTACTGAACACGATTTTTGGTGTTACTGAACATGATTTTTGGCGTGACAGAACACGATTTTTGGCGTGACAGAACACGATTTTTGGTGTGACAGAACACGATTTTTGGTGTTACTGAACACGATTTTTGGTGTTACTGAACACGATTTTTGGCGTTACAGAACACGATTTTTGGTTCAGTTTGGAGTTCAGTTCGTATAACATTGCAAATTATTCATTTTTGATGTATTTTACATTTTTTAAATGTGTTTGTCTAAAAAGTATATAGACCGTATAACGTTTCTTAGCCCATGAAATTTGCTAACTCCCTTCCGTGTCGAAATTGAATTGCGATTACTCATTTCTATGAAAATAGGATCAATGAGCAATCGTAATGAATTGCTCATTGATGAGTTGAATTTCTGATGCATAGATGAGTTAACGAACATCATATGCTAACAGAAACATTTTGCTGTCTGTAATTTAGACAGACACTTAAGGGGGGGAAATAGGTGTAAAGACGGCGTATTAGGAGCAATTTTCATGAATTTTTTTAACACATGAAGAATAAATATATTTTATTGAGATTTTGAGGTTATTTTATAAATATATTGAAGAACATTTACTGATATTTTCAAACATTTTTCTTGAAAAGTCCCGGAGGTATCGGCTGCTGCACACTGTAAGTCGCCACCCGGATCGGCAGTTTGCGTGCATCCTGGGGGTCACAATTTTTATCAAAAAATTGTGACCCCCAGATCAAGTAGTCAAAGAAAATATGATTCTTTAAAAGCTAAAATTAATTTATTACAAATCACAAGTCTTTAGCTACCTATTATTTCACAAGTTTATCTTTCCTTTCACTCAAATAATTATTTTAAAACTCACATATCTTTTGCATTGAAAAACACAAGCGAATTTTTTTTTTATTTAGCGCACTATCTTTCTATATAGTTAGTAAATTATTTCATAGATGACGCCGAAAACATCTAAAAATAAAGAGCTAAGTATTTTAGTTGCGCCATCTTAAAGTAAAAAAAATGAACTACAGAGGTGTTTAATTTGCTGCATAATTACCTGATTAGTTAATACAAAAATATTATGAACTACGTCATGAATCAATGAATTAAAATTACCAGTTTTTTAAGTAGAAATTTGATACAATCAAAAGCAAAATTTAAGAACATACACGTATAAAACAGTTAAGGAAAATAATAATCATACAAAACAGTAGCAGTAACATTTTAAATCACATTTTACAGAAAAATGATTGTTTTATTTTCCGCACTGGGGTTGGCGTAGCAAAAGAAGGCCTTTACTTTTTCTCCTTTCTTTTTTCGATTTTATATCTTCTTAGTTCAGCGGCAAGTTTATATCAAGAGTAAGTTAGCGTAAGGTTTTTTTTTTTTTTGACAGAACTTACCGGTTAAATCATAAAAGCTCAGCGGGTCATAAGCGGCCCGCTGGTTGGTTTATTTAAAGGGTCGAGCTCCAAGACAAAATTCCTGGAGGACTCCTTGAGAGGCTGTTACACAATTTAAATTTCGAGGAGAGAAACAATTCATAATTTAAGCATTTCTCACTACTCAATAGTCGATTCATTTCCTTAATTCTCAAGTCAACATTTCTAGTTTAGGGAATCGAACCCGAGACCTTCCAGTTCCAATCCGCGTCATTAGCATTGCCGCTAGATCATGAACTGATTTTTTACCAGATGCAGTTCAATTTTTTCCTCTTTTGTTTACGCTTATGTTTCTGCATAACCACTGTCTGGTTCAGGGATGGCGGACCTTTTTCAGACATGCGTCAAATTTTGTTCATATTTTTTTTTTAGTACTAGCTCCGTGGGTCACTCATGCCCATTTGCACCAAAGTTAAGTTTAAAAAATTTTAACTGAGTATTTTTAAAACTAAATATCCTTAAAGTTCAATCGGCTTCACTGGTAAAAAGAGGCGTGGTTTGACGATTTAAAAATTTTGTCAATAAGTGTTTGAATGAACAAGGAGTAATGAAAATTACATACATTTTATTTGAAAAAAGTGCTTTAAATATGGTTATTTGCTTTGGTTTGTCGATTTTTTTTCAACAAACAAAATGTGAGCAAAATTATACACTTTGTTTGATATTTTGCAAACACTTTTGCTTTATTTCAAATAGAGGCCGTTCATAAATGATGTCACGCTTTTTTCCCATATATTTGAACCTCCTCCCCTCTTGTCACAATATGTCACACTTCAGTGGACCCCCCCTCCCTCCTTTGTCACATGTCACGCTATGTTGCATAATGCACGATGTCACACTTCTTGTTACCCATTCCCCTCCCCTTGTCACAATTTCACGAACCTCCCTTCCCCCTCGAAGCGTGACATCATTTATGAATGATCCCATACTACAAACGCATTTGTCGTAATTTGCGAAACTTCAGAACTGTAATGATCAAACTGAAATCTGCATTCAAAATGCTTTTGTGTCAATGCTTTGCTTGAAAAAATACAAATAGTATATAACTATCCGCACAAATTAGAAAATCTAAATAGACCCGCGAAAACAAACAAATCATTGCCCAGCAATCGTGGGTCAGTTAAAACTCTTGCGTGGGTCAGTGTCTGACCCACGGGCCACAGGTCCGCCACCGCTTTCCAGTAAAGTTTATGCCAAGCAAATCCATCTGTTAGCAAGATTTATATAGGATTGAAATTTCCCCGTGGACGCGAATGTTAAACATTTTTGAACTGTTCAAAATAGACCAAAAAATGTGCAAATCAAAAAAAAAAAAATTTCAAACCGAGAGTTCCTTTAATAAGATTGCCTAAAAGAACTCGGTTCTTATGTACAGGATTCATGTAATTTGCTCTACATTTCCACAATAGCGCGAGTGTTACGACATTTTCAAAAGTTCAACATTAAACAAATATAGTTCGAATAAAAATATAAAATATAGAAATTAGATGTACTCGCTGAGATCTTTCGAATGCGACAAAAAAAAAAAAAAAAAAACTCTTTCGAATCGGACAATTTCCCCAAAAGTTATTTGGGGGGGCAGACAGAAAGACAGACAATCCGACAGACACATTTTCAACCCATCTCGAAACCCTACATTCAATTTTTTTTTCATTCTTTATTTAATTACTACACTAACTTTTCTATATTTTTAACAACATTTGTACGACACATTAAGCCTTTTTTCATACTTTTTTTTTTAATTTTGCGGGACAGCAGGTTTAAAAGGAGGGTGCATGAGATGCAACTAAGGGTCCACGAGACTGGATCTCAACCGAACAAATCCACTAAATTGTAGCCATAATGCAGTGAACACTAGTTTTGCCACTGTACTTTCGTGATGCTTACTTATAGAATAAGTGTACAAATTAAATAATTGTGGATAATTCAAATATTTTTCATAATTTATGTAAACTTAAACCCATTCTCTTTGTGCTTGTGACTGGAAAAAACTGGCATTTTTGGTAGCAGTAATAAGGCCGTAGGAAGAAGGAACCTCACTGGCCGTGGTAGCCTAATAGTAAGGATGCCGGACTTCTGGCCGGAAAGTCGGGGATTCGATACCCGATCCGCTGAAGACCCACCATGTACACTTGCGGTGGCGTACGCAGAATTTTTTCAAGGGGGGTGGTTCATAATTTTCTGAAACTACTAAAAGAAATTCGTGTATGTAATAAAGCACTATTATTTTATTTTTGAGACTTTGTCTGAGCTCAAAGGGGGGTTCAAACCCCTAAACCCCCTTGCGTACGCCACTGTACAATTGGCAATACGTGCATGTAAAATCCATGGACCCCACTACTTCGCGCTTGGGAGAAGGTATCCTTAAGGTCACGCTTCAAGGAGGAGTAGGGTTCGTGAGATTGTTCGTGAATTACCCCCCCCCCCCCTCACCCTACCCAATAACTTTTGAAGGAATTGTCCGATTCGAAATATTTTTTTTTTCATTCGAAAGATCTTGACGAGTACATGTAATGTCTATATTTTGTTTGAACAATTCTTCGTTCAATTTTGAACTGTTCAAAAATTCGTAACATTAGCGCTGCTGGGGGAAATATAAAGCAAATTACATAATTTTGTACATAAGAACCAAGTTCTTTCAGACAATCTTCTTAAAGGAACTCTCGATTTGAAATATTTTTTTATTTGAACATTTTTTGGTCCATTTTGGACAATTCAAAACAATTATGACAAGGGAAGGGGAGGGGGTTACATCAAGTGTGACATCATGCTTATGCAACATTGCGTGACATGTGACAAATGAGGGAGCGGGGCTATGTTGAAGTGTGACATTATTGACAGAGGGGGAAGGGGTCAAATATATGAGAAAAAAACTTGACATCATTTATGGATGGTCCCTAAGGTCTAGTGCTAACAGGGAAGGAGGTTGGTGGAGAAAAGTATAAGGGGGGACCTCGCCAGAAAATATTGACGAACAAAAATGAAACTTTACATGATAGAAAAATAAAATAATTTTGAGAGTTTTGTTTTACGCTGTATTTCGCAGTTTTAACCCAATGAAGCACGAGCTTTTTCGGAAAAACTGGTAAAAAATGATCGAGGGTTTTTTTTAAATAGAAAATGAACATATAGGTATAGTATAAATTGTTTTTGGAAATTTCAGTTGAGGGCCGTTCATAAATGATGTCACGCTTTTCTCCCATATAGTTGACCCCCTCCCCCTTTTGTCACAATATGTCACACTTCAGCGGACCCCCCTCCCCCCTTTGTCACATGTCACGCTATGTTGCATAATGCATGATGTCACACCTCTTGTTACCCCTCCCTCCCCTTGTCACAATTTTACTAACCTCCTCCCCCCTCGAAGCGTGACATCATTTATGAAGGATCCCTTATAGGCGGTGACTAGAGATTGGGGGTGGAGTAAAAGTTATGTTTAAAAAATATTATACAGACAAAGTGTAAACGGATTTTAGATGGGCATTAGAAATAAAATAGCGCGAGACACAAGATCAGACACGGGCATGTGCAAATTTCCCGGTACCTTCGCCCGTGTCAGACACGGGCATGTGCAAATTTCCCAGTACCTTTCGCCCGTGTCAGACACGGGCACTTGCAAATTTCCCGGTACCTTTCGCCCGTGTCAGACACGGGCATGTGCAAATTTCTCGGTACCTTTCGCCCGTGTCTAACACGGGCAAATGCGTTAAGCGGTTTAGGTTACCTTTCCATACATTTTGTTCTTAGCCCACAGCTTCAGAGCGGCTTGGGTGAAATTTAACCTTCAGTTTCACGCCGATTTGGAAATTTTAAATGTAAATACTGTTTTAATTTGACAATTTGTAGAAAGACTTTAGGAAGGCGGTCCACGAAAAACAGAAAAAAAAAATGGCAAGGGGTCTATGAGATAAAATAAGCTTGGAAACCTATGTTCTAAGAGGGGAATTTCTTCGCTACAGAACTTCTAAACAGTGTTGTCCTGTATTTGTGTATTAGCAGCAGGAGTGCCAATCCCCCCCCCCCTCCCAAAATCCAATGGCACAAATGCGCTAGACCCCCAGTTCGAATTTCCGATGAATATATACCGGATATTCGGCTCCTGATGTTTGAAATCTGTAAATTTTGTAAATATACATATGTATAGTTCGTCCACGGAACTTTGACATTCGGACGCTTCTGCGCTTGAAATTTGTTTTGCACATTCTTTACACCAGCAGTTCCTCTCTTGAACATGAATCGATTCTTCTTGGTACTCTGCCAGGCTAATTGCTTTGGTTGATGGTAGAACTCTATATATATACATATGTATATACACACACACACATACATATATATATATATATAGTAAAATCCGCTTAAGAAGTTTTTCAGGGGACTAAGATAAAAAAACTTCTTATGCGGGAAACTTCTAAAACGGGTAAGGCTCTATGTTTGGAAATGAATTTACTTTATGATATTTAAGGATGATATTATCTGGCAATATTGAAATTAGACATAAAATAGACACCCCCATAGAAGACTCTATAAACATTCCTTTCTCCCCTTATCAGTCATCATTGTTCTCGTGACAACGGACTAATCCTCACTGCACCTGTTTTCCTGGAACTTTTGGTGCTGAAAAAAGGGTACGCTTGAGGAAAAGCTGACAAAAACAGCTTTCATAAACCTTCTTCTCATCTTTTTCCATCAGAAAGAAAAATAACTATGTAGATTGAAACGTGAAAAAAAAAAAGAAACTTTAGAAGTCTAAAGTGTCATTTGAAAGAAAACATTGACGATATGAAAACTCATTAAGCGGGAAAAACATAAAATCAAAACGCTTTAAAAGGGTTATTTTAAGATGGGAATGAAACTGGTATTGAATTTGAAAACTTCTTAAGGAGGAACTTCTTAAACAGGTTTAACTATATATATATTTATTTATTTATTTATTTATTTATACACCCCAAGTAAGTTTGTAGTTGACATATATGCTTGAAACATTCTAATTAATTAAATTTCAATCATCAAATTGGACATGCTGATTAATCGGATATTTCTTGCAATGAAAAATTCACTGCACGATATTTAAAAATTATTCGGATACCGGATATCCGATGCACACATAAACAAAACACAAAACAAAACAAAATCCTTCTGAAAGAAATCCCCCTCGGCCAAAAAAAAAAAAAAAACTGATGACGCAAATTGCGCCATGATCCCCCCTTTACCTCCCCTATCCCAAGTGTCTGTTTCGAGGATCTATCAAGTCCTGCATGGATAATTTAAAAAAAAAAAAACTAGAAAGTTAATAAAATATTTGCATCACAATGTTTTGGAAACAAAATTAATTGCTTTTACATCGAAGAAAGTTACGACCCGTTTGTCATTTAAGTTATAGAAGCTTCCATAACGTGATATCATTGATTTGTTCAAAAAAAAGTCGGGTTTTTCCGCTCTTGCCTAACAAAGTGCTTGGGAAATAAGGTCAAAGGATTGTGACTATCTAATTTATTCATAGACTTGTTTTGACCAAGAAAAAAGAAACTAAGGAAAATATTGTTCTGCGTATATATACATTGAACAATACATTGCTTTATATAAGTTCATTACGTTTTTTATCTGTTTCTGTTGCTGTGTGTTCTTAATACTAGATTTACCAGATCAGTCATTTTGACTGTTGTTTCCAATCTTCCATTTTGCATCACATTTGTTACTAGTTATAGTTAGGCTTGCCATATTTTTGGTTAGTGAAACCGGGACGCATTAATATAGGAATATAGGAATGTAATACCCCCAGTAGCGGGGGGGGGGGGGTCTGGGTAAATTAAAAAAAAATCAAAAGCAAAATAGTGAGTTTTAAGCTTTTTTTTTAAGCTTCGCAAGTAACGGGAGTAGGGAATCTGGAAACCTAAATTGTTTGTCCGCCGATTTTTTAAAATTTTAAAAGGAATTTTTGCTACATAATTTACTTTAAAAGATTTTTTTTTTCTATTTAATGAGAATTTTTTCTGGTCTACCATCTAGAAAGAAGGGTTAATAAAATAAAGTTTAAAATACTTCATAAAATTGTTTAATTGTACAATTAATTACTAAGTCTTATTTTTTTTTTAAATTACAACTTTTTGTCTAACTACAAAAACCATTTCAAAAAAACATTTTTGTCAAACTAAAAAAGCAATTAGTTAGTCAATAATGTTATTCTTTACATGCAATCAGTGCTCTTGCAGTGGACTCCCTCATTAGTGCTTTGTCATCTTAAGGATTCTTAATGCCTTCATAAAAAATACTTAAAAACATAAATTCATTACTTTTTACATCTTACAGCCGTTTTCGGGACATTGATAAAACTGGGCGGGACGCCGGGACAAGAGCAAAATACCGGGACTTTCCCGGTCAAACCTGGACGTATGGCAAGCCTACTTATAGTGAAACTTTCAATTGCATTGGCTTCTCCTAATACACGGCAAGTAGGACAAGTGAATGTGACTGAAAGTTTTATTATAATGAGTAGCATCTTGGTGTAAAATGAAAGTTTAAAAATGGTTGATAACAGCCAGGTGCTTCTAGTGTTAATGCTAATAAAATATTTTTTGGAAAATAATAGAACCAACTTCAGATTTTAAATTGCGCTGAAAAGTGAAAAATAAATTCATTCTTTAAACAACATCGACGTGACTTTTAAACATAGTTTTAGAAGTCGGTGCAAAATTAGGATATATAAAATCTTTTGTAATCATTAATCAATTGCAAATATAAATGGCCCAGAATTAGCAACAGTTCCAATATGAAGTAGCACATGGTGTAATGGTAATTAGGCTCATAATTTTGCACCGACTTCTAAAACTATGTTTAAAAGTCACATCAATGTTGTTTAAAGAATGAATTTATTTTTCACTTTTCAGCGCAATTTAAAATCTGAAGTCGGTTCTATTTTTTTCCAAAAATTATTTTATTTTATTCTTTTTAGTGTAAATACAATTTTTTATATAAATACTCTATTTTTAAAAAATATATATCAAAGGGAAAACCTTCTTTGAATGAATGACACTAAAAACTAATCATTTGTATGAAAAGTTCCGTTTTGAAGTGTATTTTAGCAAACAAACTGATTGGATTTAATTTTTGCCTCAGAGAAGCCTTCAGTCAAAATCTTACTGTAATTGCATTTGTTGTTATAGCACAATGGCAACAAAAACTTTTTCAACAATGAGTTTTGTATTTATTAATAGTTTTCCCAACAAAGAAAAATCAAGTCAAGCCTTTCAAATTAAAATAAAAAATACTTATTTTTCACCCGTAACGTTTTTCTAAAAAAACAAATGTAGTCAAATGGATGTTCAATGTTTGAGTTAGACGGCCCTCTATCTAATAAAGAAAAAGTCATCAAAATCGGTTCATTTAGTCAAAAGTTATGGATGAAAAAGTAAAAAAATGACCCTATTTCTGCCCATAACTTTTGTTCTAATTATCGAATATGGTCAAACGAAGGTACGGGACCTATGGGAAACCACATTCGATCGAGTTTTAAAAAAATCATGAAAATCGGTTCATCCGGTGAGAAGTTATGAGTGGACAAACAAACAAACAAAAAAAAAAACGACATACACACAATATGAATGTATAACCTCCTTCCTTTGTGAAGTCGGTTAAAAATAAATTTGCATAGATTCTTTTTAAAGTCTTAGATCGTTAAAACTTTTCTAGAATACTCGATGAAAGGTGGTAGGCATCGATACCGAGAATTTTTTGCTGAGAATTTTGGACTAATTTCGATTTATGAAATTTTTGCCTCTAACAGTCAGCAGCAAATTAGTTGATTATCAAATAATGTGGGCAGTATGTCACTTTAATTGATTTTTTTTAATTAATATTCTGCATTAAATCGAGTTATGTTTTTTCTTCTGTCCTTCTATGATGAAGAATTTACCGAGAAACGTTGCACATGCTTATCGGTACGAAATAATTCAAACCTGTGTGGAGAACACGAAGCTAAAAACACGCATAAAAAAAAGTGTTTACTTAAAACTAAGTACAAATTTGAATTCTTCAAGTGCTTATTTACATAATGACGTCATTTCATTTTCTTGACTTCAAATACACATGAGTAATTTTAAGAGGCCGTGGTAGTCAAGTGGTTAGGGTGTCCGTCTTTCAACCGGAAGACTGAGGTTCGATAGCCGACCCACTGAAGACCTACCACGTACACTTGGGGATACGTGCACGTAAAATCCGTGGACCTTTAAGTCCCAAGGCAGTTACGAGGGTACCGAAAGGTGGAGAAATTATCTTCCTTTCACTTTTAGGTCAGTGAAGGAAGGTGGCGTATTTGTGGTGGTGCCGTGTGGTGTCATCCAAATACATAATAAGCCAAGTCGTACTTCCACCGCTGGGGTGCTCATCTCTAAAAGGAATACGTTCCTTACTGCCTTCATTCCTGGTCGCGGTGCGAAGAGTAGCTTGGATACTCAATTGCCATTAGAAACAACAACAACGTATTTTTTAAGGGGACCCGAACCGTCAAATTTCTTCAAGCGTTATTCCTCAGCCATAGAGAATTTTGCTTCGCGATTTTTTTTATTTTTTTAAGTAGGTCTTTCTCTATTATGTAGACCAAATTGTATCCAAAAATACTTAATATTTATTTTTTTATTCAATATCAAAGTTTTTTACAATTTCATAACTTCCGGAACATTTTTCTCATAATCCATTCAAGATTTTATTGATCTTATTTTTTTATTTTATTTGTCACATCTTATAATGAATTTACAACCAGGAATATTTAAAAATTTCACTTTATAAAAATCTGGTCAGCTAAAAACTTTTCGTAGTGAATACACAACATTGAAAAAAATTGTTTTTGTAGGTTGTTTTCAAAATTTTGAAAAACCCTTGGTTGTAAATATAGGCCTAATATAGCCAAATCATATGCAAAAAAAAGTATATTGATTCATTTAGCCGTTTTCGAGAAAACGGTTCCGAAAGAGGAAAAAATGCAACTTTTCAGAACAGCCGATAATCCAGAAGTTCAAATTTCCCGCTATTCCCGGGCTTTTTGTTCTCTTAGTTCGATATTTCCATGCTATGAATGCCATCGATTGTTACTGTCACTACCATCGATAGTCTGTATATCGAAATAAACTCGAAAACACAAGGAAGGATAAAGTGTTTCCCCTTGCCAAAGCAAAAAAACCCAATTTCGCTAGACCAAATTTCGATAGACTCGCAACTTTCAAAAAATCATTTCAAGTACTTAGAATGCTCAGATTTACATAATTGTTACAACAAATGATCCAGGAAAAGTTCTAGTTTTAATTAAAAAATTTTTTAAAAAAATGAATTTTTTCACCCAAAAACGGTTTGGGTCCCCTTAAACATTATTGTGCCACTTTTGCGCCTCTAAAAATATTAATCATAACCAGAAAGCAGTAGCTCTGGACATAAATAACTTCTGTCTAGGGATTCAATTGTATGTACTCCTACTTTGATTATGAATCCTAATTTGCTGTCATAATAATAGAATTTAATTTAGAGAAAATTTGAATGTTTGTTGTTGTTCTTGGCGAGGAAGATTGGGTACGCTGCTCCTGAGCCTAACGGGGCTCCTATAGGAAGGAGTCCGATTTCCGCCCCTTTCAAAGGTAATTTTTTGAACCAACCCCCAGATGAGAGACCGAAGGCCGTGGTAGCCTAGTGGTTAGCACGTCGGACTTCCACCTGGAAGGTCGCGCGTTCGATACCCACTGAAGACCACCATGTATACTTGGGGATATGTGCATGTAAAATCCGTAGACCCCGCAACCTCTCCCCGTGCGTAAGCAATCCTAAGGCCTCGGCTAACAGGTAGGGGTCTGGTGGAGAAAAGATGAGAGACCGTCACCTGGGATTGGCACTCCCAGAGGTATCGTTTCACTTGGAGGACATGGGAGCCACGACCTATTTAACGTGCATCAGCTCCCTTTAGCGTACAGGCACCGCAGCAACCAGCCGCGAGAGGTTGTCGCCCTCCCAAACACTGACCTTAGTCGATGTTGCTTCACTTTCGGTGCCCTGCGGGTACCGAGCTTCTACCGACCGGTCCACTGCGAGACATTTGACTGTTTCCTTACAATACACTATCTGCATTTTTATATTCATAATAATAAAATCCTACGGCAAACTAGAATTGTTTTCTCCAGGGAAGGGTGATAACATATGCAGTTCTACCATCAACCAAAGCGATCTGCCTGGCAGAGTCCCAAGAAGAATCCATTCATGTTCAAGGGAGGAACTGTTAGTATAAGGAATGTGCCATTTTTGTTCTCCTTCCAGTTCGTTTAGCATACTTGATTTCTTCCGAACTAATGATGCTATGTCCCAGTTTATAAATGTAGTTGCTTTCAACAAACAGAGAAGCAAACATTCTGATTCCCGTGGTTAATAAACGCACCTGCAAAACGAATTTCCCTAAAACTCAAATGGCCTCGTTCTTTTCAGCCATGCGCAGAAGCGTCCAATTGCCAAAATTCCGTAATCGAACTGTAGATGTGTCATAGTATTTAACATGTCACTGCAAAACTCAATCATTTTCGCCAGTTTCAGTTAATTTGATTTTTTATTTCTTCATAATTTTTTACCAACACATCGATTTCGACATATGGCTTGAACTTGCTACTTAAAAATTAAACGCCTACTTTTCATGCTGGAGAAACAGGCCTAATGTATAAAATGGTATTTTTTTAAAAAATAAATTATTTTGCTGTTAGTTACAGGGATAAAATTTCACCCTCTTCAGGAATCAATCATAAATGATGTCACGCTTCGAGGGGGAGAGGGGGTTCGTGAAATTGCGACAAAGGGGGATTAGGGGAATGGGTAACAAGAAGTGTGACATCAGGCTCATACAACATAGCGGGAGACGTGACAAAGGGGGAGGGGGTTCAAATATATCGGAAAAAAGCATGACATCATTTATGAACGGTCCCTTCAGAGACAAATTTTCCAACGCCGTACGTCTACAAAATACACCGCAAAATTCATTTTGATCGGTTTCTTGCCTTACGAGCAATTCGTAATAAATTTAATAACCCTGTTTTTGAAAAAAAAAATCAAAATAGAAAAAGACTACAGTAAAAATTTGGTGGAACTTTTCACCAAAAAATGGTGCCGATTTGCTGATTACAAAGAAGGGGCTAAATTTCACTCTATTTTGCTACAAGTAAGAACCTTAATATACCTACCATGATATTAACGGTAAGGTAACACACTTGAAAATCTAAAACAGAAAAAAAGAACCGCACACCACAATAACGCAAGTTAGCACCAAAAGGTTGTAAAATTAAATACCATCTTTGTATCCGTCAAAAACTGGCACTATTTTTTTTTTTTTTGGTGTTAGGTACCACCAAATTTGACTGTTTTACCCCCCCCCCCCTCCCCCCACTTCCTCAGCAATCAACTAAAATACTATTTTCGCACTAACATTTTTTCATTTTACTAAGAAAAAAAGTTTTGGTTGTTTTGTTTTACTACAATTAATGTGGTTACTATAAACAAAAAATTCTATCTATGTATATATATATCTATATATATATGTACATACATTTTTAAAAGTTAATATTGATTCTAAGCTAGTAAAATGTATGATTTAGAAAGTGATGGCAAGACAAAACAACATTGCATTTTTCTAACGCCTCATACATACGAATTCAGAAAGCAAAGGAGAACCAAAACCGTGAATATGATAGTGTTCTCAAAATTTAGCTTTTTTTTCACACCTACTGCTGATACCTTCCCAATCAATAACTCGTGAAACTGTTAAAATTTTCAGAAAAATCTCACCACTTATAAACACCGCAATCAAAAGAAAAGTTTCACCGGTTTTTCTTAAATCTTAGAATTAATTAATCTTAGAATAAAAAATTAGAAACAACTGAAAAATCATAAGTAAAAAAAAAAAAAAAAAACCCTCGTATTTCCGATTAATTTAAGTTTAAGGATACCACACCAATTGGGCAGTTGATGTCCAAATTGTCATAAACGCACCACACCAATTGTGCAGTTGACGTCCAAATAGTCAAAAACACACCACAAAAATTGTGCAGTTGATGTCCAAATTGTCATAAACGCACCACACCATACCATTCTGATTTTCAAGGATTTCTCCTTGCCTTTAGCTGGGAAATATAGACTTCTTGAAGAAAGAGGAAAATTATGTGTCAAGCAACAGTTGAAGAACGGTCGAGGCGGGAAGACCAAAAATGTAGAAAATTGCAAAAATCGGCGGAAGGGAAGAAAATTCTCGTATTCTGCTACTTGAAACGAAGATGAGGGAAATATTTTCCCTGAAAGATAAAAAAGCGTATATCTCACTTCTTCAAATTTAAATGCATGCACGAATCCTACCACGAATGTAAATCTGATTCATTTACATACGTTTTAATACTCAAATCAGTTTGGGATCGAAAGTCTTAAACAGCGTTTAAATCATGTTTTCTGCCACCGCTTTTTACGGAATTGAATACAATATTTAGTTACTGAGGAGGAAAAATTTATCGCTTTCGTCTGTTTACAACAAAAATAAGAAGGAAAATTAATTTGCATTAGTGGTGTTTTACATTGTTATTAGCAATAAAGAGCAGCGTTACACTTATTACGCTGAAAAAAATGGAAGTGCCATCTGTACTACACCACAAAAGCGAGCATTTACAACATATTCAGAGAACAGACTGAACGTAACAAACAAGTTTTATATTTTTCGATCTAATAGCACAGATATTTTAATTTAGGAAAATTGTTACAACATATTTTTTACGTGATCTTCGTGAATGATCGAATATGCATAAAATACACTCACTTAAAATTTACTTTCCTGTTGACTTTCTCGTGTTTATCATTAAGTTCTGAATATGTATTACTTTAATGCACTGTTTTTGTGAGAGGGCCCAATTATTATACACTTAAAATATCATTTCGACTAACTGGTCAACTGAACACAAGTCAAAATAATGATATCAGCAAAAAGAAGCAGGAAGAAAACTTTTTCTTTTAATGTTTTATGTTTATCATTGCTGAAATTATCGCCTTATGCCTTTTTTCCCTTATGATGTAACTTTAGCTGCTGAAACAGCTTAACCCCTTAAAGCACGATTTTTTTTCTGAAAAACTAGTATAGTTAAGTTATTTTTTGCCATTTCAGGTTGTGGGGGGAGACTAGGGAGCGTGGGGTGAGGTAAAAGTTACATAAACAAAATATATTATACAATGTGTAAACGGATTTCAGACGGGGATTAGAAATACAGTGAACGCTCGATATAACGGCCATCTGCGTCCCACAGAAAAAGGTCTTTGTAACGAGTGGTCGCTATAAGAGGTGGAATTTTCGTTAAAAAATATACATGCATCATTCATATTCAGTATTTCCATTAAAATTGGTAGTTTTTAAAACATTCCAACTAAATCATTTTTTATCATTGGAATTTTAAAATATTATAACAAAATATTAAACAGATTTTAAAGTATATAGGGGGGAAAATTACATCCTCATTTCTGGAAGCAGAACTTCTGATCTGACCGGACACCTGTTACGGTCGCTGTATTGGATTAGACGATTCAGAAAGATCGCTATACCGAAATTTACATCGAGTTCATAGGGATAAAGTTGGGACTTTTACCACTGGGCGTTACAATGGAATGGTCTTTATAAGGTGTGGTCGTTATAAAGAGCAGCGTTGACTGTAAAATAACGCACGGGCATGGGCAAACTTTCCTTTAACTTTCGTCCGTGTCAGACACGGGCAAATGTGTTAAGTGGCTAAGCGAACCATATAGTTGAGAAATCAACGCCATTTTCGTTGCAAAATAATAATGCTTGTAGCAAATTTACCACTTGTTTGAAGGACTAGTCATCGTGTCTTAACCCTACACTGCGCAATTTTTTTTTCTTTGGAAAATATTTTTTTTTGTGTGTGTGTTTGTTAGTGCTAGTTATAAGTGGGAAAAATACTACAAAAATTCTTATTTAATTCGGAAAATTAGAATTAGAGAAAAACTTAGCATTTAGGGGTAGCAAAAATAATTCTTTTATATAATCATTTTAACAAATGAAACCAAATTTTAATAAATAGGCATGCAGTAGAATCATAAAATAGCACAAAAATATGAAAACTTATTAAAATAATTAATTTTATTATTATTTATAAATTTATAAAGTTTATTAAAGTAAAAATTTGCAGATGTAACTAATAATTATTAGTTACATGTGCAAATTTTTACTTTGATTACCAATAAAGTTTAATAATAATTTCACTAAACGATTTTAAACAAGAAACCTAACATCTGTAGGGGGTCTATGCGATAATGTTCGTTTCATCTTTGATTGAGCGTGAATTGATTTTAAACAAAATTCCTAAATAATAACTTAATCGACCACTTTAAGCTAATTTGTGAAATATTTAACAATAATCTTCTAAAAGATACTAAATGAAGTGAAATGGAGCCATTCCATTTCAGATCAGGCAGAGGGTGTCACATGACCATCACCGATTTTTTTTTGAAAAAATTACAGTAGTTACAATTAAGGGACATATAAAATATCCCAAAAGGATTTTGCAAAACAAAATTTATTTCTCTAGTTACAGACGTTTAAAATTTGGGACAAAGTTGGCCGTTTTCAGAAAATCAGCAAAACACTCACTTTTAAAATGGCCACTGTTTCAGAAGTTTTTAAATGATTCGAATGATGTCTTCTCTATAAATAATGAAGGGATGGTATTTTATTTAGACACTAATTTTAAAAATTTAGTTGGCTTCGTTGATAAAGAAAAAAAAGTGTTTCTGAAGTGAAAAAATAGTGTTTGTTCCGACTTCATGATTTTTTTTCCTTATGAAAGAAATTTATTTTTGACAAAACAGAGGTGGCGATCTAAAGTGCTGTTATGGAAGTTTTGTATCAAATTTTATTGTAAGCATGAGATGCATATCCTCTCAGAATTTAAATTTTGAAATTTGAAAATGTTCAAAAATTACGATTTTTGAAGTGTGATTACTCAAAAAGCCATTTTTTAAAAATCTGAAAATCTGCTCATTTGTTGCCCTTAAAGTGCTTAATGAGCTGCTATCCATTATATTGTGTATTTTTGTCCCAGATATTTTATATGATTTTTCAAAAATGGCCTTTTGTGCGTTTCTCAAAAAAGCCAGAAATTCAAACTCGCTCTTATTTAATCACTTTAATATAATATTTAATCAATATTTATTAAGAAATATACTGTATTGTTACACAATTACTACAGATAGCTTTTACTTAACCTTCTTAGAACTTAAATAGCTCCTAGCACAAAGCGTAGCTACTGTGATTTAATGCATGTTATTGTGTTCAATCCAATTACTACTTTTAAACTCGCACACTTTTACACCAAATATGTTACAGCACTGATATACATAGTTTTAAACGCATATGAAATTATGTACTTAAAGCAAAATAAGTAGAATCAAGTTCTTGAATCATCTTCTACTCGTTATTACCAAAAAAATGCAAAGACTAGGAGGGTTCAGATGGTGTTATATTTCTTGTGGTATTATATTCTGGCTATTGAAATATTTGTTCTAGATTATCTGTGTACAAATTATTCGATAGTGTCCCTAAACCATCGGTGATATATTCTTAATTTGCCCCATAATACTCATTCACACTTTCAATAAATTTTCCTATTTAGAAATCATGCATTGAGTTATATTTGTTTAAGAGGCTGTTAGTTTTCTAACTGTTTTCCACTTCTTGTTTGCTCGTGCGTCCCATGTAAGCATTACTATTTTAGGGATTTTTACTATTTAGCAGTATTGTAGGATAGCCAATAATGTTTTGATTGTATTCCTACAATAAATTTTACATTTGCTATTGCTTGGTGTTTAATATAAAGCGTGTGAGTTTGAAACAAGTAACTGGATTGAACAGAATAACATGCATTAAATCACAGTAGCTACGCTTTGTGCTAAGAGCTATTTAAGTTCTAAGAAGGTTAAGTACTAGTTATCTGTAGTAATTGTGTAACAATACAGTATATTTCTTAATAAATATTGATTAAATATTATATTAAAGTGATTAAATAAGAGCGAGTTTGAATTTCTGGCTTTTTTTGAGAAACGCACAAAAGGCCATTTTTGAAAAATCATATAAAATATCTGGGGGAAAAATACACAATATAATGGATAGTAGCTGATTAAGCACTTTAAGGGCAACAAATGAGCAGATTTTCAGATTTTTAAAAAATGGCTTTTTTGAGTAATCACACTTCAAAAATCAATTTTTGAACATTTTCAAATTTAAAAATTTAAATTCTGAGAGGATATGCATTTCATGCTTACAATAAAATTTGGTACAAAATTTCCATAACAGCACTTTAGATCGCCACCTCTGTTTTGTCAAAAATAAATTTCTTTCATAAGGAAAAAAAATCATGAAGTCTGAACAAACACTATTTTTTCACTTCAGAAACACTTTTATTTCTTTATTAACGAAGCCAACTAGATTTTTAAAATTAGTGTCTAAATAAAATACCATCCCTTCATTATTTATAGAAAAAAAAATCATTCGAATCGGTTAAAAACTTTTGAAACAGTGGCCATTTTAAAGGTGAGGGTTTTGCTGATTTTCTGAAAACAGCCAACTTTGTCCCAAATTTTAAACGTCTGTAACAAGAGAAATAAATTTTTTTTTTGCAAAATCCTTTTGGGATATTTTATATGTCCCTTAGTTGTAACTACTGTAATTTTTTCAAAAAAAATCTGTGAGGGTCATGTGACAAGTTTCAGACCTGCCTGTCTGATTTGAAATGGAATGACTCTAGAACAACCTGTGACACCTGTTCTTGTTTTTACAGCGAATAATGAAGGACCATAAAAACTGCCCCCGATTGCGCGGTGTTGTTTTAAAACAACAAGTAACAAAGGCGCCTTAATATATATTTTTCCTGAAATTTTTCGAAAATTATATTTATTTTATTTTAAAACTATGTAAGCAATTAGAGACTATTTTTTAAAATAAAATTGTCGCTTAAAATTTGTAGGAAAAAAAATTAAGAAATTACTGCTTTTTACGAAATTAACATGTCTTACGATTTTGTGAAAAAAGGTGAACCTTGAGTTCAGCTTACAAGATATAGGGGAAACTATATTAACTAATATGATCACACGTACAAAATGAAACGAAAGAATGCGCCACTTGTTACAAATATTACAAAATAAAAGTTTAGTGAACGAAAAATAGAGGTGTTGTTTAAATTGAAAATATTTCGTAACAAAGACACGAAAATAAACATTTATACAGCACTTATACAGAAGGAAATTGATCTGCTATGGCAACCTGAGTTTGAGCCTTGTTACAGGATTTTGAATGAAACAATATTTAAACATTTCAAACTCAAAGTAAAATGTTTACCTTTAACGTTGTTTTACATCATCACTTCAGACACGGCTCTTTATCGTAGTGTCAATAAAGGAAAATTTTATTTCATGTTTTTCAAATGAAAAATCCGTTCGTTCAAACAGACTATTATAGTAGGCTTCACACACTCAGGCTATACGCAATCTTCAACAGAATGTTTTGTCTGAAGCGGCGGTACATGATCGTATGATCTTGTCGAAAAACGGAGCAGTCAAGAGGCTGGCTGCCAGTAAAAAATGTCTAACGGGGAGCAGATGCTGTTTAAAACGTGGCGGATAACTGTAGTTTGTGTTTATTGAACGGAACCACTACGATACCGGATCTTGTCTGAAAGAATAATCTGAACGGCAGAAATACAGCAGAATGGTCAAGGAATACTCAATGAATTTCATCTTGTTGGCAACCTTGCACAGAATCGTTGGGGAGACCTATTAATTGTGCTGCTAGTGTGTTTAAACACGACTTATAATTTCATAGTTTTGCTGCGTGCACTTGGTTTTCAGTGTAAAAGGCAAAATTCACTTTTTTAAAATCTTGTGATTGAAAATTACCTAGATGTTAGCTAGATTGAAAATTAATTAGATATTAGCTAGATTGAAAATTACCTAGTTAATGTTCAATCACAGAACACGATGACATTCCTCTTCCCCAAAGCATACTGAATATATGTTTATTAGTTGCTTACTCACTCGAAAATTACCCGTCCTATTTCGTTGAAAATTTCAGTTAAAATAATATTATTTACTGAGAAGAAAGAGATAGGATACAAAAGTTTACTAAGGGAAACAAAAAATTACTGAGTTTTCAAGGGCACTACAAATATATATTATACGTGAATATATGAGTATATACCGATTATGGAGCCACGAAATGGACTGGAATATTTTTCTCGCTGTAGTCAAAAGACGTTATAGTCTATTCATGAACGAATGATTTAGACTTGACTTTTTTGACATTATAACAGAGTTGTCACTATAAAGGTTGTCCTTACAACCAAGTTCAACTGAAAAGACAAATTTTCCACCCTACGAAGCTGCATGCAGTGCTGCCGTTAAAAAAAGATCTGCCTGGCAGAGTGCCAAGAAGAATCCATTCCTATAAGGAATGGTCCGCTTCTGTTCCCGTTTCAGTTCGGTTTAGCATACTTGATTTATTCCGAACTAATGATGCTATATCCCAGTTTATAAATGTAGTTGCTTTCACCAAGCAGAGAAGCAAACATTCTGATTCGCGATATTAATAAACACACCTGCAAAACGAACTTCCCTATAACTCGAATGGATTCGTCCTTTTCTGCCATGCGCAGAAGCATCCTAGGGTCAGAACTTCGTGGTCGAACTGTACTCAGCTTGTTTGGAAATTTGGCTCTCCCCCCCCCCCCCTCCCCAATCATTTAACGTGTATTTTTCGTTTCAATTTCATCCGCCCTAGGATGTTATATAACCCAGAAAGACAATTACTGTTTAAGTACAAGTAAGCACCTTACTCTGATGCCACCAGCTCCTTGCGCAAGCAATCCTAAGGCTTCGGTTAACAGGCAGGGGCTCTGGTGTATATTTTATTAATACAGTGATACCTCGACATACGAGTTTAATTCATTCCGTAACCTTGCTCGTATGTGAATTTTCTCGTATCTCAAAGCAATTTACTGCGCAGTAGCAGTAAGCTGGGTGGACCGTGGCGTCGCAGCTGGCCGTTCCTCGTATCTCAAAGTCACTCGTATTTCAAAACAAAACTTCGCTGCTCGACAGCGCTCGTATCTCAAATTACTCATATGTCAGGACACTCGTATCTCTAGGTACCACTGTATGTGTTTCCTCTGATGCCACCACTCCGTGCGCAAGCAATCCTAAGGCCTCGGCTTACAGGTAGGAAGGAGTCTGGAGGATAAAAGTGTTTCCTCTGACGGGGCAGTGGTAGCCTAGTGGTTAGGAGGCCGGAAAGCTCGATGTTCGATACCCGACCCGCTGAAAAACCCCTCATGTACATTTCAGGATATGTACATGTAAAATCCGTGGACCCCACTACCTCGCGGGGCATCCCTAAGGCCTCGTGCTAACAGGGAAGGAGGTCGGAGGAGAGAAGAAATTCCTCTACACAGTTCCCTCCCTTCCTTTTATAATAAGATTTGGGACACCTGCAAGAGCATGAATAATTTTAGCATTTAATCTCTTGTTTATCTGATTTAACTAATTTTATTTTTGCTTGAAATTATGTTCTCCACCCTTTCGTTCGTTTCCCACGCAAAACGTGATTGACGGGAGGAAGCCGTGTCACCTTTAAAGTAGCACATTTTGTTGCGAAAGTATTTCACAGCTGAATATAACCATAAATATCGCCTAATTGAAAACGAAATGAAAAGAATACGCTCGAAAATTAATGCCTGCCAATGGACAAAAGACGCTTGTAACAGATCTGACATTTTGTCAAGGCTTCTTATGAAGCTTTCTTCGAAACGAAGTCAATATGATTTGTATTGAAGTAATTAGACATCAAACTGGTGTTATTCAGCATTTGAAAGGAAAGTTTGAATGAAATTAGCTGAACAAATTGTTTTAACACATCGAATCGATTTTTCTTCTCAATATGAATAGCTAAAAGATGTGTACTTTATCTCTTGAAATTAAATGGAACAGCTTTATGGTTGTTGATAGTTATACATTTCGCTTTTTTTAAAACTTATTGAATATCACAGGCTGCAAAATTAGGAAATTAGAAAATGTCCTTCTTTCAAATAGCTTTCTGCTAGTTATAAAGTTCACAAATTAACGACATTTAAACTTTTACATTTTTTTAATACTAGATTTACCAGACCAGTCATTTTGACTGTTTCAAAGCTTCCATTTTGCATAATTTGTTACCAATTATAGTGCCACTTTCAAGTGCATTTGCTTTACCTATTACACGGCAAGTAGCACAAGTTAATGTAACTGAAAATTTTATTATAAAATTAAAGTTTAGAAATGGTTGAAATCGGCCTGGTAAATCTAGTGTTAATCAAAGAATTTCATGAATTAGCAGTAAGTTTTCACATATACTGCTAATGCTCATCTTCAAAAGGGGTGTTTTGACCGTGGGTGCTGGTTACAATATAGAAAATATGAGGCACGTTCCTTTCTTTCTCTCTCTCTCTCTCTCTTTTTAAAAAAAGACCCTTGGAAAAAGGACATGTATGAATTACTGCCAATGTGCCAATAAAATTAAACTCAATTCATTTCATCCGAAATCAGAAATGATGTCTCTTAAGACTAGTTTTAGCCATGGTTACCAAACGACCCGGATTTTACGGGACAGTCCTGTACTTTGAGAAATTATCTCACGTACCGGAGAACTTCAATACGGTACGACAAAAGTCCCGTTTTATATAATATCGACCAGTATATTGATTTTATGGATATCGGATATCCGGCGACTCTTGTGGTACCATCAGTGTTTTCAAAAAAAAAAAAGCTAATTAGTTAAAGTTAAAAAAATCAAAATTCTACTGCAGGATAACCAGATCTTTCATGCAGTGGCCAGATCAGAATCCAGATAGTTAAAAATATGCAGGATATCCGATGCCTCCTGGGTGAACGGCTCCGTAGACATCCCCCCGCCCCGGCCTTCGGTGCGCCTCTGCTGTCCCGTATTTGCTGGTTTCAAATTTGGCGACCCGGCCTTTTAGCATAAGTCCGCAATAAACCTGGGAAATCGTAGGTTTTTAGTGCTGTGCTGGGTAATCTTCGGGGCTGTAGGGGGATTTGAGAATTTATGGCCTGGCAATGATTTTGTTCTTAAATTTTGGACCTACATGCTGGCCATTAGGTTTTTAAATATCTCTAACGGCTTGGTGCAATGGCTCCGGTGACCCCCTTTTTTAGGCCCCATGAAAACTCGCAAAAAGGAACCATTGACAAAAATTCCGATGGGAAAACGAACAATCCACAAAAGTTGCGATTGTAAAAAGGGAGCCTAAACAAAATTAGTAGTACTTGGCCCAGCAAACCGGTTGTTCTGTAGTACCTAAATTCCTTTATTACATTATTTCTGATTTTATGCTATGCAATTTTTTTTCATAAAAAATAGTCAATTTCACAATCAGTCAAATTTCCACAAAAATAGTAAAAACGTCCTTGGTAAAAACTCCTGGATTCCCAACCCCAAAGAGATGGTATATAACACTTTCATTTTGTTGTATCAGAGAATTACCATAAAACTATTTTTAAAATAATATTTATTCTTTTGCTAAAACACACCTTTTATAATGATTGTATTAGTGTAGTCGCGTTTGTTGAGACGATAAATACATATTTTTTCCCCTTCGCCTACTTTATAATTCTAATTCAACTTTCAAAAGATTGGTGTTTTTAAATTGTTGCGCTTAATATGAACTTCCCTATAACAATGCATTAAGGTAGAAATTTAAATTAGCACAATAATGACAATGGTAGACTTATGTCTCGAAATCCCAAATGATTCAAAACTTTTTGGTGGGATTATTGTTGCTCGAAATCTTCCAAGTTGCTTTTGTCTGAGTGCAATTTTTCTTTTTTTCTTTCTTTCTTTCTAATGGGGCTGTGTATGGTCATTAAGTAATCGGCATCCATTTTTTCCAGTAGCACCACTGTCGGTGGACCCCATTGCCACTGAGAATTTGGACGCTCAGTTTCCCCTAGATGGCGGCACCTGAGCTCCCATTTGATGCAAATTGCACTAGATATTTAGTTTAGCCGAGAGTATCCAAGCCAAACGGATACTTAAGAGATCTTTAACATGCCGCACAATCATGCGACATGGGCGTAGACGATTTTCTGTATCTTGAAAATCCACCGATTCCAGGGCTAGGTTCGATCCTGCAATCTTGGGCGTACGAGACCTGTGCCTTACCACTAGGCCACCCTATCGACCTGTGTGAGAAATACACTGATAGAAAAACAACACGCGAGGAATCTTGGATAGTACAGTGGACGCCGCTTAATGTGATCAAATCGGAACGAAAATAATTTGATAACAATAAACGAGTGACAGAGTGATAATAATAAACGATAATGTTTTATTGCTGGAAAAATCAGTACTCCTGCACATTAACAGATAAATACACTCGATTTGCAAACAACGTTAAATTACGGGTTGCTGAAATAAAAACGTGTTGAAAAGGTATTTAGCGAAAAACAATTGTAGCAAGAAAGAATCAGTAAATTTTTGTTTTAAAAATTAGAGGAATTACTCGTTCTTGGTTTTCTGTGCTAATTTTACGAATTCGGCGGTTTTTTTTTTTTTTTTTCTGAACACATCGACGCAAATCAAAGCGCCTTTGTCATCTAAGCAGCTAAATACCTTTTCTGACTAGCAATTTCAGACTATAATTTACAAACAGGAATAAATAGTTTATTTTTCCCTACTGTTTTCTGATTTAAAAAAAGTAATCTCTGTAACTTGATATCAATGAACGAAGTTCTGATTACAAAAACCATTGATTGTTCGTACAAGCGGACGGGACTTGGAAATTTTGACAGCATTACATTCTCGTTTTGCTTATTTTTGCTTTACAGCGATGAATTTTGGAATTTTATCTCTCCCACAACTTCATTCAACAAAAGCTTAAGATGAAGGATTAACTTAATCCTTTTTAGAAGAAATAAAATTTAGTATAAATCATGTTCAATTTACTTTTCTTCGAGCAAATTCTATCTGAAGCAGTTTTTTAACAACTTCAAGTTGATATAAAGTTTTCTTAAATCAAACATTTTTTACTGTCAAAAAAAAAAAAAAAAAAAAAAAAGATATTTAAATTGGAATTTTAAAAAAAATCAATCGAATTTCTTAATGGGGCGTAGTGCGGTACCTTTCTCGGTGGGGAGGTTTGAAATTCATGCTAAATTTCATTCCAATTCGTCAACTCGTGTGGCTTTGTTTAACCAGGCACGGAAATATTGGGAGGCAATGGGGGAAATTGCCCCTTTCAAATATCAATTAAGATAACATGAATAACGATAATATTGATAATTATTATTTTTCCACGATAATTACAATTTTTCCACTTTATAAGAAATTTTTCCAAAAATTAGGTTTAAATATAAAGAAATTGCACGCTCCTCATCACAATCATATATCCGCGCCTGCGTATTAGCGAAGATATAAATGAGCTCTTTTTTATACATATATCAACTATAGCCTCCTCAACATACTTACCCCATAGTCAATAATAATAATAATAAAATAATAAGCGGGGGGGGAGCATTTTTATGGAACTAATCTGATAATTTTTCCACCTTGGAACAGATTTTACAGAAAGTAGGTAAAATTGCAAATAAATAGCCCCGTCCTCAGCAAAATCCTGTATCAACCCCCCCCCCCACCCCCCACCCACCCCCCCTGTATAGCGAACATACAAAAAATCCCGCAAAGGAGCTATTTTTAAAAATTATACCTTCCTAAACATTCTTATTTCCGCAGCAACTAGAAAAAAATTAACGATAAAACATTTCTGGAATTAATTTGATTTTTCTCTTTTGTCACTAAACAATTTGCATAAAACAAGTTCATCACACTTGGTAGATTCCTAATAATTGCTCGTAATCGTTTGGTAGAAATCATTATCCGCAACTTACCTTCACAAGCTTCTCTTCCGGCGCGAAAATCGACTTGAACTTCAAAACCCACAATCAACTTCACTTCCAATCTGGAAATTTCATCTCAAACCTCATCCACTCGGTAAAAGTAATGATATCTTTTCCTTCAACCGTTTTCTCCCAGAGTAAAATTTTATAACCAAATGTTTTTTTGAAGATTATGAGGAAGTTTCAATCCTAACTGGCCAGAGCTGAAGGACAAACATTTCCTACGGCACTCGAAGCCGTTGACCTTCGACTCGGAAAGGATCAAAGAGCAAAATTCGACAATAACCACCTTGCGCAATCATTGCTTCCATAGGATGCATAAATATGCATGTTTTGTGGTGATGTGCCGTCAAATTTCGTTTAATTATAGGGCTTACACTCGTAGATTTCGAAAAGCGTTTGCAAATAAACAGTCCGAGCCTTTTGTTATCCGTTTATATCGTGGAAATGAGCGAATCAAAATGGTGAATTGGACAGGGAAAGTTGTCAAGATTGAAAGAAGTGGGACAAGTTGCCTTCATAAGTGCTTGATGTCGCAAGAAAACATCAAGGTTTCAGTATTTGGACTGCATATGTGGAATTATGAAAATTACCAGTTACTAAAATTGCAATTTGACATCCATCACTCTGCTGAAAGAAAGAGTTCCATTTGCAGAATAATTTGTGTACTTTTTCTAACAGCATCAGAGCTAAGCAATGAACTTTTGACAGTATATTCAGTTTTCTACATACTGAAATTAAACAAGAGTCATTCAGAAGCCGGGAAGTATGGGGTTTGATACTTTCCGATTTACATATATTTTACTGAAATAAAAGTTATTAGTCTCAGTTGTTAAAGCATAACCAAAAACTCCCCACTATACAATATAATCATAAGATGATTTTCTGATCTAACTAATAAGCCTAAAATTTAAAAGGTAATGAATTAAATAAAGTTAATTTTTCCTGTATGTTTTCTGGACTAAACCATGTTAATTGCTGAGCAACTCAAACAGGGTGTCTACAGATTTTCAAAAGTGAAATTCGTGACTTTTACGTGGTTGTTCGGTGATGCATCGTATTTTTATTCCCCAGAAACCGGATATCTGGTGTCACCTGCATGGATGAAACCTATAAATTCTATGCATATTTTTTAACATCCCACAGCTTCCAAACCCATAATGAGATTATAATTCACAAATATTTTTATAGCATGCAAATTAAGTAATTTTTTAAATAAAATTTGACATGCCAGATAACCGGATGTTTCGTGCAGAAGTCGGATCGGATTTCGGATATTTAAAAACTTGCTGGATACCGAGTATCCGGTGCATTGTGGAAGGGACTGGTCCCATTGGACGGAAAATTTTTCGTGACCTACAAGTAATCTGCGTGACTTTTTCGTGACCGCTTTCCAAATTTTTCGCTTTTTTCGAAACGTTTGAGACTTGTTAACACCCTGTCAAACAAAAGAAATAAAAGGAAAGTGGAAGATTATTAACGACCAATACAAATGCATATACCTTAATAACTGACTTATGAGTCTCTCTTACTTATGCGTTGATATTCAGAAGTCCTGACCAAAAGTTAAAAAAAAAAAATAAGGTCATTTAATTTTTTTAAGCATCAGTTTCAGGTGAATCTATCGGTCACGCGTCAGTAAGGGGCCATCCATAAATGATGTCACTCTTTTTTCCCATATATTTGACCCCCTCCCCCCTTTGTCCCAAAATGCTAAACTTCAAGGAATTCCTACCTCCTTTGTCACATGTCACGTTATGTTGCATAAGCATGATATGACACTTCTTGTTACCCCCTCTCCTCCTCTTGTCACAATTTGTCACAATTTCATGAACCCCCCTCCCCCTCGAAGCGTGACATCATTTTTGAAGGATCCCTAAATTTTATACACCTTTTTTTCCCCTTCTATTCTTTTCAAAACAACTGTTTTTCAAATACGATCTTACGCAAAATGCAACTTAATTTATCCAGTAATATCTTTTTCCTTCTGCATAAATATACACTATCAGTCAATGCACTAGTTTCTATTAACAACAAGTTGTAAATCCATTAGTCTAATACGAAACTGCAAAACACTAAATGATTATATTATACACGATATTTTTAAAGAAGGTTTTCCTGTTATATCTCTTTTCCAGCCTTGAGACAGGCTTTTTGAATATTCAAAATCATTTTCCCCAAGGTTTTACAAATTTCCTGCTTTTTCTCTATTAACTAAACTGATTTAAACTTTTATCTCTTTTCTTTTTCTTCTCTTTTTCCAGTGGAATTCTACCATTAAAACCTTTATTTTTCAAATTCCTACGAATATGTTTTAGATTTATGATAGTATCTTTAGCTGCGGTGAATTCTTTAGTTATGATGGCTACTTCCGTGTTTTCTGGATATTTCAAATTTTCCTGACGACTTCTCTTTCAACTCTATTGCTCAATTTTTGAGGTCTACTGAATTACTTGTGTTCAATAGCTTTGATGAACCCATTAATGTATGACGTTTTTTTTTTCTAGGGACAGTCTGAAAAACGTCTGAAGCACCCAAAAATAAATATTTCAACAAAAAAAATCGTTTTACTATAATTCCTAACCAGTTATTTTAAGGTTAGGAATACATTAAAACAATTTTTTGTTGAAATGTTTATTTTTTGGTGCTTCAGACGAACTTTTCAGACTGTCCCTAAAAAGGGACGGTAGGTATTAATGAGATAAATTATAACTGTTCACTGTACATGAATTTATTCCCGAAAAGGACAATTTAGATAAAAGATTTCGCGTCATTTTAGGTTTGATAACCGTTCTTGAATTTTTAATGAAATTTCTTCTCTTTAGGCTAATATTTAGACTTTTAATATTATATAAAAAAGTTTTTATCTGTTTATAATAAAAAATATTTTACCATACTAACAATAACAATAATAATAATAATTAAAAAATACTAGAATAACGATATTGCGTTAAAATTATGGCAATTTTTTTTCCTTGAAGTTAAATATATGTACACTTTTGTGAGTTATAAAATAGAACAATGATTTTTTATGGCTGCTAGTCAAAATCATCTAAAATGTGTGTGTGTTACGATGTTTCGGGTCAGTGGCATTTTCATTATCGTCAATTGTATATCAATAGGGTATTTTAACGCATCGTCAATCTTCTTTTCTCTTTGAAACAGTTGTACATTTTCTTCCAAATAAAAATGCATATTTGCTGTTACTACAACTTTGTAATCAGCCCGCGCCAAGATTGAACAGCGTCGTCGTGCGAATTACTACTAAACACCTCTTTTAGGTTGGAAAAAAAAAAAAGTCCCGACCTAATGTTTACGGGTTTTATTGTGTGTGTCTTTTAATTCGGCGGCCTGCACCTTTGTTACACAATGCCGTCATGTGCTGCACGACCTTGCACTTATGGACGGCACGGGCCTGCTTGTAACGAAATAAAAATACTGTATTCGGTTCGTATATTATATATTTCATATTTTTATGTGTTATGCTTCGTTCTCGGAACTCGAATGGCTCACTTGAAATTACAAAATTGGTCATTCGGTGACCCTCATGTCATAATTTGTGGATATCTGCTTTAACCTCTTCATTCCATGTGTACCCAATTGGGTACATTTAAAAATACTGTTTGTTAACTACTGTTTGTGCAATTTGAAAGCTGAAACACACAATTGTTTTTTAAATTAATCAACAGATAGTTTACTTCGTTTTAAAAATGGAAATTGGGCATTAATTATTATTTAAACTATTAATTAATATTTGAAAAAATTAGTTATTTTGTTTTGTAATCATTTTTTAAATCAGAGAACCAAAAAATTGCTTCAAAATTGTTTGTGCTTAGTTCTGGGGGCTGAAGAGGATAAGCAATTATGCATTCCGATGCTTAAAGTTCACTTGGAAATTGAAATCTTTTACAGTACACAACGCATTTTAACTAGTGAAGCAAAAAAGAAAAGCATTTTTTTAAGTTAAAAAAAATGCCGGTACAGTGGTGTCGTGGTAAGGCGCAGGAATCGTAACGCCTCAGTTCATAGGATGGAGCCTGGCAATGTCGATGGATTTCCAAGATGCAGAAAATCATCTACGCCCATGTACGAGGGGCATTCAAGTCCTAAGGCCTCCGATTTTTTTTCTAACTAACTACTCACTCGAAAACTATGAAATTGGTGTTACTTCGCGATGTAATTCTCCTGCAGACGTACACATTTTTCACAACGTCGACGCCATGCTTCCATGGCCGCGGCGAAGGCTTCTTTAGGAGTCTGTTTTTACCACTGGAAAATCGCTGAAGCAATAGCAGCACGGCTGGTGAATGTGCGGCCTCGGATAGTGTCTCTCATTGTTGGAAACAGCCAAAAGTCACTAGGAGCCAGGTCAGGTGAGTAGGGAGCATGAGAAATCACTTCAATGTTGTTGTCACGAAGAAACCGTTGCGTACCGTTAGCCCGATATGCGGGTGTGTTGTCTTGGTGAAACAGCACACGCGCAGCCTTTCATGCAGGATTGTGTGCACAGGACCAACGGAAATGCTTACACTGGAGGCGATCTGTTCAACAGTCATTCGGCGACCCCCCAAAACAAATCTATCCACTTTCACGACCATGTCGTCAAACCGGCTTGTGCGAGCCCGAGGTTGTTTCGCTTTGATGTCACACGATGTTCTGCCTTCCTTAAACTGTCGCACCCACGAAAGCCTTTTCGACACATCCACAACTCCATCACCACATGTCTCCTTCAACTGTCGATGAATTTCAATTGGTGTCGTACCACGCAAATTGAGAAAACGAATGATTACACGTCGTTCAAGTAAGGAAAACGTAGCCATTTTAAGTATCTAAAGCAGTTCTCATTTTCGACGCTACTGCTAAATCTCCTTCTGTCGTATAGTGCTGCCATTTCTGTGACGAATTGACAACGAACGCAAGCTCATTTTAAACCAATGCACATGTTTTTATTTCTTTCCAGTTTGGAGAAAAAAAATCGGAGGCCTTAGAACTTGAATGCACCTCGTAATATGATTATGTGGATAAATTAAGTTTCTAGTCCAATTTCGCTTCAACAGAGTCCGGGTACTCACTCTTTTAGGAAAATAAACTGGACTTCAAAATTCTCATGCGGCAATGGTACCCAACCCAACTCATTGCGATCCCGCTGAAAGAGTTGGTATCAATATTTGGGGACGCATTAGGTCTGCAACGGTCAAGAACCAATATACGCAGCCTATAAGAAATGTATATATATATAAATGAATGTATGTGTGTCTGTCCTTTATGCATTGCTACACCATTCATCCGATCGCCTTGAAACTTTGGGAAGTTGTTGAGAACACTCCTGCGAAGGTTTCTGAAAAAAAAAGAAAAACCCCTACAGATATTTTTTTTTATATCCAATTTTACGCAATTGTCCACATAAATTCCCCAATACGGGGGTGAAAAAAAACCTTGCACAGATTAATATAATATATCGATCAAAAGCGCTCATTTTTCTGCACAAAATGATATTTGTTCTAAGTTTCTGAGCGAATAAGAACGCCAGTTATAAGCTTTTTAGTGCGATTTCTTAAGGCTTACCTTGATCCAAAAATAATAATTAGCAGTTTCCTCAACTCCGGGTGAATAGTGTTAGCTTAATTTCAGTATAAAACCCATTTTTCAAAATAGCGAGACATCAGTTTAGTTATCAACGGAAAAACAATAATAAAGCATACCTTCGATTTAACATTTTTCTCAAATTAGCAATAGGTTTTTAATTCGAGATTGAACTTGATAAAAGTACTGTCTCCCCGATTTAACGATTTCCTTGGTTTAGCAATAGCATTTAAATAAATATCGCCAGAAAAAAGAATACGTATGGTTTATACTAGATTTCAAATAACGTGGTGAATATGACACGCTACAATTTGACTTTTTTAACTAGTCATTGGCGATAAATTGGAACACACTAATGAAATTGTGCTTACGTTTTTCAAGTACGATTAAAATTCAGCACACGCAGCACCGTGCGGGTACCGCTAGTAATAAATAAAAAAATAGTAAAATATCTGTACATGTAGGCTTTTAAGCATCATTCTTAGTAAACTTCTAGAAGTAACTTCGGAGAAGTTGTCTAACAGAATAGCTTTGATTGGTTTCATTTAGAACAACCGTACAAACACTCGTTTTCATTTCTTCGAAGCTCAACCCAAACAAAGCCTACATAAGAGTTAGAGAACGCCAGTTAATTTCACTTTCCAAAATGAGTTCATTTCGCCGCATTTACATAATGGGAACACACCCTGCGAAGAAGCTTTGTTTTGATGTAACAGATGGAGCCAAGCCCATGGCTATGGGCGAATAATGATTTTTCTCGACCCATGGGTCACTCCAGCGCGGAAGTGGTTCATGCTGTGCTAAAGAAGTGCAAAAATATGTGGGAAAGAGGAAGACTTCCGTAAACAGTAGGTCAGTTGTTACAGATTATAATTGGGACACATGATTTACAAAGAATCAAGTAATTGACGTGCAAGTTGCAAACTGCTGATGAGTTTTGGGATTGTATCTACCGAGAACAATGTATATGTTTCAGAATTTATAATTGAAACGGCCATTCTTTAAAGAATTCATTACGAGACGTTTATCAACGTCATCAAAAAAACCCGAGAATATAGTCATGCTATTTCCAGGTGCAACAAAAAACGTGAGACTAGATGCTTAAACAGTAAGCATATGCAAGTTTTTTGGAAAGCATTATTTGAATAATGGACAAACTTCATGTTTGTTAATTTTGAGACACAGAACTTTAAAATTTAATGAGTGCTGGAACTTCTGTGATTGACATATTTGAGATACAGTAGAACCTCTCTTAACCGGCTCCGGATTAACCGGCCTTCGCTTTCTCCGGCCCTTATTTTCAAAATACAAAAAAAAAAAAAAAGCTTTTAGAGCGCTAGTTATGTGGAAGAAACATCTGCTTCGGTACTAGAGGGAATTTTTTGCTGGAATTCTTCTTGTCTCCCCGGACAAAAGCGACATTCGGATGTTGGAGAGAGGGAGGGGATTATTTATACGACTATACAATCACCTTGCATCATCACACCTCCACTCTCCTTTAACCCTTATTTATACGACAATATTGTCACCTTGCATCATCACACCTCCACTCTCCTTTAACCCTTTCTTATACGGTGGGAGGTTATACTGTACTACCTCTGTTCGCAGCAGATGAGATAAGTTGGACGTGTGCCATTTTCAAAAATGAGACAGAAACGAATTGTTTAAACCCAAAAGTAAGGCTAACCTTTTTTTTATTATTATTACAGTGTTACTATTCAAATTAGGTCTTCATACTCATTCTCAAAAATTTTGCTTTTCTTAAAAAAAGGAAGATGACGTAGCATACTGTGCTCCGTTTTTCTGGAACGTTTCTTATGCTCAAGTACTTATTTCTCTTTAACACTAGATTTACCAGACCAGTCATTTTGGCTGTTTCAAAGATCCCATTCTGCATAATTTGTTACTAATTATAGTGTAACCTGCAATTGCATTGGCTTTTCCTAATACTCGGTGCTTAGTGCTAACTACTGCCATACTGTACGTAGGATCTAGGCCTTCACAGACTTCCCCCAATACGAGGGGGTTCGGCAGCAGCGTTGTCCTCCTTCGAACCTCCCACAAACTCTCTAGACACTTGACAACCAGCACCGACCATAAAGGGCTGGGCTGCGGAGCGTTGCCTACCTGCTTTACCGACCCGGGGCCATAGTCATACTACAAAGCAAGCCTTACGTCACCCGAATCGGATAATGCTATTTTAGTCGCCTCTTACGACACGCATAACTACGTCAGCGCTATTCTACGCCGGCCACCGCACGTCGTTCTAATACTCGGTAAGTAGGACAAGTCAATGTGACTGAAAGTTTTATTATTATTAGTAGCAACTTGGTGTAAAACGAAAGTTTAGAAACGGTTTGAAAACGGGCTGATAAATCAAGTTTTAATAACCCTCTCATTATTTTCTGATCAAGCGAATTTCATAGTCCCTCCCCCCCAGAATACGTGGTTGGGAAAGCTACCAGAAGAAAAACTTCTTTCTAAAAAAGTTAATGAATATATACATTTAGCAAATTTTCAAGCTTTCTTAGGTATACTTTTAATTTCTCTACGCTTAAAATTAAACGGAATTCACTTGTTTGCGAAACTCCTTAATGAATTGAAAATTAGCAACAATGCGGATAAACTGAAGATACAAAACAAAATTAGTAGTAATGTTTGCTAGAGAAAATCTAATATGAACTATAAATCCCCTCTGGGATCATTCATAAATAATGTCACGCTTCGCGAGTGGGGGAGGGAGGTTCGTGAAATTGTGACAAGGGGAGGGGAAGGATAACAAGAAGTCTGACATCATGCATTATGCAACATAGCGTGACATGTGACAAAGGGGGGAGAGGGGGTGAAATATATGGGGAAAAGGCGTGACATCATTTATAAATGGCCCCTAATGTTTGCTTAAGAAAATCTGTTATGAACTATAAATCCCCTCTTCGACGTAAAGAGGAGTTCATCTTATCAGTGAAGCCTCTTATTTGAATCAAATCATTTTGGGGACTGAATGACAGCCACTGTAATCCTTAGATGAATACTTTTCTTTCATTGAATCGTGATTGTTAATACAAACAAATTTCATGCGAATCGCAAGTACCTATGCTGTGCAATTACTGATAAAACTTAAACTTCAAGAGGTCACACTTCAATCAGAATGTTGCCAAATGCAGTTCTTGGCAGCAATAACAGGATCCTAAATTTGAGACAGGTAAGATGACTGTTGCATAAAGGTCTACTAACTTAGAATGGAAGCTGATAACATGATTGGGCAACTCATGCAAAGACAAATGTTTCGTAGCACAGATAGCGTCAGGATTTTTAGTGAAGATGAAAGGAAAAGAATAAAAAACTTTAAAAAGCAATTTTTAGAACTGTTCTCAGTTTTAACAAGAAATGTATTAGTTCGCATGGTATTGAACACAATGAAATAAATTTGCTCGTTAAGTTTTTACATGACATCTCTATCTCTATCTCTTCTCTACTAATAATAAAGCAGCAAGTATGTTTGTGTGTGTGTGTGTGTTTGTGTGTGTGTGTCTGTGTCCGGCGTAGGGCCCGGACCGTTCGGCGGATTTTCATGAAATTTGGCACGAAATTGGTTTGGAACATGGGGGTGTGCACCTCGGAGAGTTTTTTCTGAAATTCGAATTTGTTCTTCTTTTATTCCAATTTATAGCCGAAAGTTTCATAAAATAGTCATTTTATATGGGAAGGAATTATCGCATCGCTTCGAGCTTGATACCGTTGAAAAGCGCGTAAAAAACTACCCCGGAAGGAGTTTCGCTTTGCGTGCGAAAATTCGAAGCCTCTAAATTACCTAGAAAAGAAGTTATAAGCATTTTTATCTGCAGTTCGAAATTATTTTTTCACGGTAATTAACTTTAATTTTAATTGTTACCATGCCGACTGGCTATTAATCCTTTTTTCTTTTAACGAATTAAAATTTATTGCTTGCGGTTTTTAGCATTTTGAGGAGCAGCCGATTTTTAATTTATTTCTTTTTTTGTATTTTGATTATTATTTTTTTAAAACGAATTAAAATTTATTTCCTGTGGCTCACAGGCGATTGATAGCTTTATTATGATTTCCTTATTTTGACATGTATTTTACGGGACCCTTTTCCATACTCACAGGGGTTTTTAAAAGAAATGTTATCCTTTATAGTGTTTTTCTGTTATTCCAGCTTATTATTACTATTTATACTTTCATTTATTTTTATTTTTTCGCCAGTGAATTAGCACATATGTTATTTTCCTATTTGAGCTCGGATGAAAGGTTTATTCTGCTTTCAAAGCTTGGCTTGCTGCTGTTTGTTTCTGCAAGCTACAAAATTTCGTCTTTCTGTTTTAAGCCGGGTCCAGGCGCTACGCTCTCCACAACCTTTTGTCTGCGCAGTTCAACATATTACAGATAAAACGTTGCGTGTAGATTGGAAAAGTGCGCAGCTTTGAGTCCGGTGCGAAGACTGTACAGTTGCAGCGATAACTGAGCTAGAAAGCATAAGATGTCTTTGAACTGTGCAGACAAATCGGCACATGTAGACGGTATCACCCTTTTCAGATTCATTTGTTTTTCAGTTTCAATTCGTCAGGCGACAATGGCCGACTTTCGGCGATGTTCTCGGGAGTTTCTCACAGAATTTATTGCATTATGCGAACGTTTCCCATGCATTTGACGTGTCAAATCCAAGGAGTATAGTGACAGGGATAAAAGGGGAGGCTTATGAGAGTTTAGTGGAAAAATTCAAAGAAATTGATGCAAACAGAGAAACAGTTGTAAATAATTAATTCTTTGAGAAGTGTTTACCGTAAAGAATTGGCAAAAGTTAATAAATCGATTCGATCTGGGGCTGGAGACGAAATCTACAAGCCATGTCTCTGGTATTTTGATTTGTTACATCTCCTAAATGATCAGGAGACACCAAGGCAGTCTAGGAATACCATGGATGAAAATAAAGAGACTGCAGTTGTCGAACCACCAGAACAGGCAACAAAAAACTATTTATTTTATGTAATCGTTTGACCACTTTGAACTCCGGGTACTTCTGAGACGTTCCAGTCTTTTTTTTAACATGACACCATGCCAAAATTGACCAGAGTAGTACCTCCTTCATGACGATATCGCACAAAACTGAGTGAAATATACAAATTTATCTGCACTATGTATACGCCATAAAAAGCTGCAACGTTTTCATTCAGTCTTAAGACTGCGCAGACAAAAGGTTGTACAAAACGTAGCGTCTGGACCCGGCTTTAATGTCAATAAATAATTGATAAAAAATAATTATACTAAAAATTTATTGATTAAAACTATTCTAATTTATTATAATCGTCCTTTTTTGGTGGGTACTTGAACTAAACAAACAAAATGCGTTTTTTTTTTTTTCAAATATTTTATTTTTTGTTTTGTTTCGTTTCTTCCTTTCCTATTCCCTTTTTTATTGTGTGTGTTTTGTAAAAAAAAGGATTAAATGTGTAGGATCTCTGGTTGATTGCCGTGAATAGCTAATTTTAATTATGTAGAATGCAATACATTTTAATAAAGTAACATAATTTACACCTAAAAAAGTTATCACTATATACACAATGGCAAACCGACTGATCTTTTCATTTTTTAACACGGGCATAGCCGTGCGGGTACCGCTAGTAACTCCATAAATTTCCACGAGCAAAAACAAGAAAAAAACATTTCAACAGACTTTTCAGAGTGATAACCGGTAGAGGCGCAACTTGATTCTTTTTATTAGCTTTTAGGAGTTACAAATGAAGACACTTGTCCCACGTGCTAAATAAACTATTGATATAACTGCTTAGTTCACAGCAAAATCAATATTTTAGTCATCTAGACACACGGCAACATTTTTTAAATCGGATTTCTTCCTTTTATATTGAAGATATATGCATTCAATACTTATTCATTAGTATTATTCAATAGAAAAGGAAATTATTTGAATGTTTTCATTGATTTTTTTTTCACTTCGTTTTTGTAGTTCTGAAATCTTAAGTATAAATAAATGTACACGTCTTAGTGTACGTCAAATTACATCCTTGTACGAGTATTTGTAAGAGAGTTAGCAAGTATAATAATTCATAAAAATCAATGTTTTCAAAACGCCCATGTGTGTTGGATATGGACGATATTATATTACGATCGATATTTTAATACTGTACATCGTTGTTCTAAAACATCCGGTGTTTCAATATGTTGTTACTTATCCCCATAGCGCAGGAAAGCCTACACCAGGTCCAGAAGATCATAAATCCATGGCTAAGGGTGATAAGCAACTTCACTTCAAGTGTACACGGTCCCAAGCAACCAGCCGCGAGAGGCTGTCAACCTCCCAAACACTGACCTCAGTCAATATTGCTTCACTTTCAGCGTTCTGCGGGAACCGAGCTTCTACCGACTGGTCCACTGCGGGACGTGTTTCATTAATGATTAACCAATGACATTATATCTCTAATTCCACTAACTGTTTTTTTTTTAACTTAAATTATTTGTTCTTTTTTTTAAGCTCACAGTTTGCAAATTTTTTTTAAAGAATGCAACGTGAGATCAGCTTAGGAAGGGAAAGCTATGAAGAAAAAAACTAGTAATTACAAAGAATTTCACTCCTTCTTTCCTCCAATGTATTATTTCTGCACAAGTGAATGCTCATGTAAAACAAACCTGTTTCTAGTGTCACACAATTAAATCCGTGACTAAGACAACAAGCACGAAACAATTAACGACAGAGATAAGGGATCATTCATAATGGATGTCACGTTTCGAAGGGGGGAGGGGGGTTCGGGAAGTTGTGACAAAGTGTGACAAGGGGAGGGGAGGGGGTAACAAGAACTGTGACATCATGCATTATGCAACATAGCGTGATGCGTGACAAAGGGGGGAGGGAGGTCTGCAGAAGTGTGACATATTGTGAGAAAGGGGGGAAGGGGGTCAAATATATGGGAAAAAAGCGTGACGTCATTTATGAACGGCCCCTAAGTACGTTAGTTAAATTGAGGAAACAGGAACATCGGAAAAAGTGTCAAATAAATTAACTTTTTGAAACAAATGACCCTACACGAACCATTCTGATTACGACTAGAATTATGTTAATGAGATTACGTGATTAATTATTCACAATTATAAAGAAGTCGTCAACCTCAATACCACCGTGTATTTTTCTCAGATAATGTAAAAAGAGAATTTCTTACAATTTTAAATTTCAAAGTTTAGCTTTATCTAAATTTATACTGCTGAAAAGTAGTATTTCCATCAAGATTGGATTCCTTAAGCACGCAAGGAAACAAATCACCAAGAAAAGTTCGTTTCTAATCAATTTACAAACAAAGCAGCCAAGAACAAATATCAATTTACAAACAAAACAGCCAAGAACAAATAATCTATTTAATGGAAACACGTTTTCATTGTCTATTTATTTACCTTTTTCTCTTAACTACACCTAGCGATCGTTCTTTCATTTCCCTAATTGAGTAACCGACGTAAATTAGACAACCGTTACTTTTGCGGAAAAAAAAATCCCTTGTAATCTTCATACATTGAGATGAAAATATGATACACGCAACGCAAGTGCTAAGAGGAAAAACATTAGTTTTAATTTTTAGAAAATGAAGAACTTTTGAAGCATTGAAATAACTATGAAAGAACCATGCGTTAATATTTAAATTAAGGATGCCCATCCGGATAATTTTCAAACATCCAATACCCGATCCGGATATTACAATAAATATCAGAACATTCGGCATGTGAAGCAAGATATCCGGTAGTGATACGAACAGAAAAATTGTGCACTATACCTTTCCAGAAAAAAGTCAATTCTATAGCAAATTTGTTTGACGCAATAAAACATTTCCTTTCATTGATTAATTTCAACTTCTGAAGCAAAAACTACGGTTTATAACTCCAACGTTGTACTAGTACGGTACATTTATCAAAGAGGCAGTGGTTAGGATGTCGGAATTCCAACTGTAAGATTGGGGGTTCGATACCCACCCCGCACAAGACCCACCAGGTACGCTCAGGGACACGTGAATACATGCTAAGGGTACCGGAGGGTGGAGAATTTCCCTTCTCTTCACTCTTAGGTCAAAAAATAAGGTGGCGTTTTTGCGGTGGCGCCATTTGGTGTCATCCAAATACATCATGAGCCAAGTCGTACTTCCACCGTTGTGGTGCTTATCTATAAAACGGAAGGAGCTCCTTACTGCTCTAATTCTTGGTCGCTCTGCGAAAGGGAGCTTGGAGACCCAAGTGGCATTGGAAACAACAACACATATGTGTTGTTTCTAATGCCACTTGGAAGCCAGTTGAATCAAAGAAAATCTGACAATTTTTGTAAATTGCTTCAAATACGAACGATACATTTCCCAGTTTTAAAAAAAAAATTAATAATTTGTAGAAGATAAATAAACTTTCTCTCTTGCGAAGTGGAAAAAAAGTAATGAGATGAATCAGAGCTTAATCCCCACTAGTAGCTTCAATTACAAAGAATTTCAACAGAGGCGTACCCCACTTTTTGATATTCGTATATGTAAGCGTCCCCCCCCCCCCCACCTTTTTTCCAGGACTACACCACTGCTTAAACACTAAACACGTAATTTTAAATTGAGCTTTTTAGCTTACTTACCCAAAAAAGTGAAAAAAAAATAAATAATAAAGTATGAAAGAAAGCCTAATGTATCTCAAAAAAAAAAAAGTTAAAAAGAAAGAAAAGTCAGCAATAAGTGAAGTAATAATAAATATTAAAAAATTAGTGAAAGGAGGGTTTTGAGATCGGGAAAATGTGAGTGTCTGAACAAAATAACTTTTTTAATAATTGTGAGATTCAAAAAAATAAAAAAATTTTTTTTGCATTCGAAGGATCTCGGCGAGGACATTTCATTTCCATATTTTACATTTTACTTGAACATGTTTTTGTTCCCCTTTTGAACGGTTCAAAAAGTTACATTGTGCGTCGGTCGGTCTTTCTGTCTCCACCTAATAACTTTTGAACGAATTCCCGATTTGAAAAATTATTTTGCATTCAAAAGATCTCGACGAGGACATCTCATTTCCATATTTTACTTTTTTATTTGAACAATTTTTCGTTCAATTTTGAATAGTTCGCACATTTTTAACATTAGCAACTCTGGGCACAAGATCCAAGTTCCTATCAGCAAGCTTATTGGAAGCAGCTCTCGGCGTGAAATATTGATTTGAACAATTTTTGAACTCTTCAAAAAAAAAAAGAAGAAGAAAAAAAAAACAGCGTCTACCGGGAAATTGCAATCCTATATAAATCCTGATCTAACGGACCGATTTGCTTGGAACAAACTTCATTGGAAAGCTCTTATAACGTAGAACATGTACAGATAGAAAGTTCATCTAGAAGTAACGAGCCTATTTTCCTATGAAATTTTTTGATCGGGATTTTCAAGAATACTTTTGAATTAATGAATGATTGGAATAAGTCAAAGAATGAATAAGCAAATGAGTGAATAAATGAAAAAAATCATTAAATGAGTGAATAAATACACGAATGAGTGAATTAATGAATGATTAAAGGAATAAGTGAAAGCATGAATGAACACGAGTGAATAAATGAGCGAATGAATAGAAAAATAACTAAATGAGTGAATAAATACATGAACGAGTGAATGAATGACTGAATGAATATGTAACCGTTGAAAAAGGTATATGTGAAGCAATAAGGAACTAAAGGTAAACGAGAATAAAAGAGATAGAGAGAGAGATAGCTAGATTATAAATTTGAAGTTGGTGTATACGGGTACGCTCGTACAAGTCTATACAAGTACGCTCGTATAATTCTAGGCGGAACTTCCTGTTTTACAATAATATTGCGTCATGATATGTGTGCTGCCCACTGTCATAAGCTGTTGAGTACAAGATCTGCACCATAATAAATTACTTCAAGTTATAATTGAGCTTACTACTATCTCCAGAAACTGTGAATCTAAGTGTGTTTAAAAACAAAATTGAAGCATTCACATCTGAGTAGCAGTTATACTTACATACAATTTTTATTCAAAAAAATATTCCCTCATTAAGATTCTGAAGAACTTCTGGAATGATTATCTGAAACACATTTTCAATACCACATTGAGAAAAAATTTTGAAGATACTTTTTTTCCCCTTTGTAATATCTGGGGGAGAAAATATTTCTAAACTTTTATTTAGGAATAATGTGGCAAGAAAGGGAAATATTTTTGATCTGAATCACGAAATAAAACTTGATAATTTTCCGGCTTTTGAACATAATTCCAGGAGACAGTTAAAATTATAAAGAAGTTACCCCCTCCTCATCAAAATCCTAAATCCGTGTCTTGCATAGAGATAAACACTTTTCTCTACCAGACCCCTACCTGTTAGCCGAGGCCTTAGGATTGCTTGCGCACGGGGCGAGGTAGTGGGGTCCACTGATTTTACATACACGTATCCCCCAAGTGTACATGGTGGGTCTTCAGCGGGTATCGAACATGCAACCTTCCGGGTGGAAGTCCGACGCCCTAACCACTAGGCTACCACAGCCTCGGAGGTAAACATACTTGACAATCATACTAATTTATAAATAAATAGAAGATGAACTGATGTAGATCAATTATTAGAAACTTGTAGCTGGTTAAAAATACATTATGTTCAGTTTTATAACTACATCTAACAGTCAAAAGGTATAAGCAACTATATATACCCATGATTCTCAACATTTTATTTTTGTCGAGGCACACTTTTAACGATTTCAAGATTTAGCAGCACAGAAAGAAAAATATAAGTTTAAAATTTATTTACTTACCTATAATTCACTGTTAAAAATAGTTTATGGTAATAATTTGAATGTAAAATAAAATATTTTTTTTGGAACTTCACACAAAATTTTAGGAAAATGTATGCACTATAACCTTAAAAATAAAAATTATATAATTAGGTGAACTCCCCCCAACATATATGCATATAAGCTCAAAAAAAAAAAGTATTTCAAGTAATTAAATGAAAGGTCTAATATTAATACCAGAAGTATTTTTTCCAGCAATGTTATTATTGTATTACTGAAAGTTTTTAAAAGTAGTATAAAATATTTTGCAGGTCTGAAGGTAGGGAAAAAAGCACAGTTAATATTCGCTAAAAAACTCGTAAGGTAGTTGCATCAAAAAATTTTCAGAACAGGTTTTTAAAAATTTTCGGAAATGTCAGAGATCTTCGAATCAGAATTACCCATGTATAATATGTACTACTTTACTAACAATAAAGAAAGCAATATAATTTTTACTATATAAGGTAAATGACCCAGTAGTTGACACAGTCAAGAAAATTTTCGTACTCTTTTACGTGGCAAAATTTTTCAAGGGACTTACATCAATATTTGCATATTTAGCTCAACTGCCAACTATTTCTCTAAAAATCAATTACCTATAAAATGTCATTTCATGAAAAATTAGGATTTTTATGTCAAATGTACTAAACGCTTAATTTGCATCTATAGTGGACATTTATAAGACACCTATTTGCATGAGTAGTGGACAGAAATGATTATCATCTATTTTATGCTGTTAACTTGGAGAAATAATTTTAAAAATGACTAAGGGAGATTTATAAATGTCACGCTTTTTTCCCATATATTTTCACAAATCCTTAACCTACTTATTCATTGGCATTAGTCAAGAGCAGCAAATGTGACCGTTGTGGAGGCAGCTATTAAATATTAGGATCTATCTACTTGCATAGATGCTCCACGCCAACTTTAGTTATATTAACCAGCAGTAGGAATCGTTCGTTATAAGTTCTAATAATTTCATTCAAGTTTAATGTTACATTCGCTTATTTTAGGAGCTTAAAGATCTAAGTGTCAACTACTAGAGCAGTGTCCACTACCGAGTCATTTACCTCATATTTCTAAATTTTGGCGTCACACAAAAGTGTCCCGGCACAGTGGTTGAGAATCACTGATATATAATATAGTCTACAGTATAACTCAGGTAAGTCATAGATTTAAACTTTCAGAAACAAACTTTTCAAACATAAAATAGTTTCTTTCTTTATTTTTCAAAAATAGAAAATACTATCTTGAAATTTTACATAAGAATCTACGTCGAAACAAACAAATTTGGCAAAAATTTATACAGCTTTACAACATATGAATGAAATACACACACCCAAGAGGAACAACTTTAGAGAAAAAAATTCATAACAAGCCTTAGAAATAAAGTTTGTCAAAATTACCTCTGATAATTGTTCTCATTTTATCACAACATCATTTGAACAATAATTCTAGATTGAAAACATGAAAATATGATGCAACCAAGTTCACAGGCATAAGCAAATTTCACAAGGATAAGCAGCATTAAATGCCACAGTCATCAACTTCTTTAAAACCATTACACTAATTTTTTATGCAACATTTCTGAAGCATAGCAAATTCAGAATAACATATCAAAATATTTAATTTTATACAATGACGAATAGCTGTGGCATGGCAGGAATTATTTACACAATGAGATTATACATAAGGCACCTGAGCACAATTAAGTTACAGTTCTCCTCAGCTAAAGATTGTTTAGCAAGTCTATTGAACAAATATTGTAACTGAGCCATGGGGATTACTAGAACCCAAAACAAAAACACTAGAAATGTGTTTTAAATCTAATACCCTTTTTTTTAAGTTACGCTTAAAGTTTGTTTTTCCGAAATAGCAACACTTGACAGTGTTTGAGGAATTATCAACTGCTCTGAAAATGATTTTTTTAAGGAGAAGGGGGGGGGGGGTCTCGAGTAGCTCCTATCTTACAGTACCTAAATTAATTTATAAGTCATAAGATAAATGAATTCATTGTAACTCTAGGGAAGAGAAAAAATCATACCACTGAATCAATATCAACATTCTTAAATAAATCCATGCATTTCTTTTTAATATTTCTGATTAATTCAGTCAGAAAACATGATTTTAAATTTGCTTTTATATTTTGAGTTCATGATCCAATATATATTCCTAAATGAAAATACAATTCGATTAAGTTCTATTTCATATGGTACCAGATTTTCGTGACTGATATGACAGGGACTCATGACAGTACCGATGATATACTGACTAGTTGGCATCTGCTCTGGATCATAAAGTACGTACTTTTTTGTAACACACATATACTATAAGATAAATTTGTAATACTGGTTAGTAAAACGTCTGGATTTCGGAGAATTCTGAAATTCAGACGTCTAGATTTGTAGTAGACGTCTAGACAAGAGTTTGTACTGTATATAATCTGAAGCATGGACACTTTAGTAAAATTTCATTTGCATTGTCAATGTAATACAAAGAAAAAGTCTCAAATACTGCATGAATCTATTTTACATTTTTCATAAATTAAGGTAACAAGGTTATAATTAAGGTAATTTCAGCACAAAATGGTTCTTTGATACCTGATAGCTATGATAAAATACTTAATCATAAAAAAATATGTTTTATAAATTGAGACAAAAATAAACTGCTGAAACTTTCTTAAAACTTAAGTTAAAAAAACATGCAAAGTTAAATGTATATAACAACACGTAATTTCATTACGTACACTGTTTAAAAGGCACAATATCACAAAATTTATCACAAGATAATTTCATACTGATTAAATCACACGCAAAAGCCTTTTTTAAAGCAATTTTTGATAGTCCAAAAGCAGATTTTATTTTGCCTTTACTGTTAGAGAACTGTTTCTAAAGGCACATATTTTGAACAAGGAAAACACAGACTTTAATGCTTTTTTTAAAACACATTACAGCTGCGTAAATGAATCTTTAACAAAAAAATTGGAATCTGATGTACAGCTACAATTTTAATTTGTATAAAAGCAGAAATACAACTCTTTTTATGTGTAACAATTTAAAAATTATGATAATAAATAATAGAACAAAAATTTTGTCAACATTAAACAAGTATATTAAAAAAAAGAAATCGAAAGTAATTAAAAGTGAATAATTAGTAGTGATTTTACTTCACAGACAAACTTTAACCCTAAAATAATAAATTAACTTTGTGACAAGAAAACTATAATAAAAAAATATTTCACGTTAAGAAAGTACAAATTAGCATTAAAGTGCGGACATATGTTTCACGATTGCTAGGAATCACGAAACATATGTCTGCATTTTAATGCTGATTTGTGCTTCCTTAACGTGAAATAATTTTTTATTACAGTAAACATTAACCTTTTCAGGACGGGTGTGACAAATACGGGTTGTTGATCTAATCGTCTTAGGGGACAGGTAACCATATACAGGATTTCAGATAGAATGAATTATTAGTATTTTTCTTTGATATTAGATGGGGCCCTATGTCTGTTAGGGTGGAATATATCGAGACTGGCGATTGTTGACTTTCATTTACGCTGCATTTTTCTTTCGTGCTTAGTTTTGAAATGAGTAGCATAGGCATGGCCTTGAGTAATGTAACAAACAAGCTAGCACTTTAATTGCATTAGTTGATAGAAATGTATTTGCATGGTTTCGATCACTCCGAATGCGTTTAATTCTTTTTGTGTCAATGTAAGGTTTGCGGCTCTCATTTCTTTTCTTTATTTATTTTGTCAGTTTGACTAGAGTTCGGACGAAATTGTGGTACATTGTTTTGAAATTTTTTCTTTCAAAAAGGCAAAGCACAAATGCAATTTATTTAAGGAAGAGTACGCTCAATTAGTAAATTATTCATTTCCCGATAGTGATGATAGTGTTGTTGTTTTTAAAACACTGAAAACTGATAATGCTTCTAATAGAGGCATACTTTCAAACAAAGTGGAATAAAAAATTTCTCTTTAGGTTAATAGACATTGCACTCATAAATGTGAATGGTTTTCATGAAGAAATGTATGGACTAAAACCACCAATCTTAGAATTTTAACAAATGAAAGACGTGGAACAAATATTTGAAAATTACATATATGACACAGGGGCAAAAGGACCAGTACTGCGAGATCATCATCCTCATATTTATGACTTTCAGGGAGATATTTTCCTGCTTTAAATCTTTCTGAAACTGATAAAACTGCTGGAAATTATGTACAGTTTGCGTCGCAACAACCCTAAAACGCAAGTAAAAGTGCAGAAAACATACTATTCTTGTAACACATGCAACATCATAAGCCATTCTAGGCAGAATTTTTTTTTGGAACTTCACGCAAAATTTTCGAAAAATGTATGCACTATGAACTTAAAATAAAAATTATATAATTCGGTGAACGGAGGCCCCTGTCCTGAAAGGGTTAAGTCTAAAGAGAGTATGTACATATACAAAAACATAATGAGAAACATTAAACAATTATTTCAATTAAACAATTTGGAATGTGTAACATGAAGAGTATCACCAGAAAATTCAAGAAAAATAAATGAAAGTAAACTAACAAGCAATATAGTGGAATGATCCAATAACTAGATTGGTTCCTCTTTTCTAGAAAATATACCTATCAAAAATCTTTTGGTTTAAAATATTGCACAAAGTGTGACTTTGTACAATATTTTAATCTCTTCATTCCAAGTGTACCCAATTGGGTACATTTTAAAATACTGTTTATTAACCAGTGTTTGTGCAATTTGAAAGCTGAAACACCCAATTGTTTTTGAAATTAATCAACAGATAGTTTACTTTGTTTTAAACATGGAAATTGGGTATTAATTATTTTTTAAACTAATTATTAATTAAAATTAAAAAAAAATTTTTTTAGAAATGTTGTTTTGTAATCATTTCTTAAATCGGAGAATCAAAACATTGTGTCAAAATTGTTTGTGCTTGGTTCTGGGGTCTGAAGAGGTTAAAACAAGTATAATGCAGAAAATACTATTATTTTTAATTAAAATTGAAAATTAATTATTATATTTAATTATTATAGTTTATGAATCAAATGTATCAACAGTGTATTTTCTCCAGTGTTTCTTCTGTGTCATTCCAGAAAGCTGGTTTTCATGCTCGTTTTTAATTGTACGATTGAGGAATAAAAAAGCTATTGGTCACTGGACATTAGCTATATATTGCCGCATTAAAAAAAAAAAGTAGAAGGACGGGAAACAAATTCCTCTTAGCAATGGACAAAATTGTGGAAGTGTATTTAAAGTTACATAAATTATTTTTAAATCTTGCTCATGTACACAAATAGACCACCACTGCTCATGTTCCAGAATATTCTTTAATCTTTATCAAGCTTGATTTCCTTTTCTAGACCAGAGCTGAGGGTAAAAAAAGTCTAAGCAATGCTCTAGAGTGCCCATCAAGAAAAATAGCCATAACAGTAGTTAAACAAGCTTTCCTGAACAGATTTGGGACTCTTCTCAAACTCACAAAACTTTTTCTCTTTTATATTTCGTAAGCATTGAAATATTCATACATAATTTAAATTCGCTCTTAAAACCTGGCTTTATTGGGAGGAGCTGAGGATAAGAGATTGGGCATGAGTAAGCCAATTATAATCGAAAAAGGCAGAGTGTGTGTAGGTAGGGGGAGGAAATTAATTTCAGGATTCAAAGTTAAGTATGCCACCGAATGAATGGAGTCGTAATATTTTGCAAAAAACATATCATTTTCTGGGTATTTCATGCATTATAGCATACAAGAATACTACATAAAAAAAGTGATTATTCATTTTAATTTGCAAAATCCAAAACATTTTGTGTGCGTAAAATATTCATTTATTCATCCTTATTTTCCTATAACAGGAAAAAGGTTCATTTTTTTTATACATAAATACACATCACAAATATACGTGGAATCATTTTAACCAGCTTCATTTGCTATACTAATTTACAAGTTTTAACATTAAGTAGTCAACATTTTAAGATCATGACTTACTTAAAAATGAACTCATAAAATAGAATTATGGATGATAATTAATGATGAAACAGAAGACACACATTAAACAAAGTGACAAAATGAATTGAAAATATCATATATGATTATGCAATTGAAATATTTGTATTGACTGTCTTTGGCATAGAATCTCAATGAACTTGAAAAGTAACATTTAGTACATTGTTAGTGCATAATCAAATTAAATGCATACAGCTGTTTTGAATCCTCAAAACCTTTCAATTTCTGCATACCATCAGAAATTTTTTCAAAAACAATTGTCACATGACTTGCTTATGGTAAACTTTAGGAAAAAAAAGCATTTAGAGCAGCCAAAACTGTGCATGCTTTTTTTATGCATGTATTTTGCAACGCTTCAGCGCATCAAAATTAAGATTATCAAGAACTCCATTTTGAGTTTTTGAAAAACAAATTATTCACAAAATTTTCAACGCTTGTTAGAAGAAATTTTATTTTTTATTAATCAAAATTTTGAAGAAAAAATAATTTTTATAAGCTAATACTTTTTCCATGTTTATGATTTTTCGATGATTAATTAATTTATAATAAACAAGTATAGTGATCATACAAAATGATCCTATTTTTATCAAAGCCTTAAAATTTTAAAAAAAAAAAGGGGGGGGGGGCAATAAAAAATAACGGTTAGAAACCGTGTTATAATATACACATTTTTTATCTAATTCACAGAAATATTTTTATATACAAATACAGAAGTCGGTACTGAAAATGAGAAATTGCATTATTCCAGGTCACACTTTTATATGCAATATACTGCAACGTACAAGGGTGAAAAATGGAAAACTGATATAGAAAATCTAAAACCACTTATAATACTGCAATCAGACCTAGTAACCATGCACATGGATTCTCCTGCCATGAACTGGCATTGGTCCCAGAACCTGAAGTGATCCAGCAGCATGATAGGGGAGTTTCACGATTTCTGCGATAAACATGCAGCCCCTTCCTGTAGCAAAATGTGTCAATGGATTTCTATGGGTTTCAAGCCTTCACTGTGTACAAAACGGACACGGTCCACTCCAACAGGGGGATTACTGGAACAAACCGGACATTTTGGAAACTCCCATATTGCGCTTCTAGGTCATGTGGGGTCATGGGACCAATGCCAATTGGTGGCGGGAGATTCCATATGGATGCATATACTGGGTATGATCATACTAAGAGGGGTTTCAAGCTTCTATAGCAGTTTTCCAGTTTTTATATATAAATATAATATTGTAAGTTCATTTTAAAATAACAAAATTAATGGAGCACAAATAAAAATCTGTTCTTACACCGACTGATGATCGTTAACTTTTGAGGCAATACATTTAGGGGGTTGAATTTCTTCCTTCAACAGAAGCAGCTTCATTCACAACACCATCTCCATCTTGAGTTGAACTTTGATTACTTTTACCATCTCCATACACTAGGAAAAGAAGCGGGTAAAATGAATCAAATAAAATATAACATTTCATTCAAAATTTTATCACTTTCGAACAATATAATTTTATCACTTTCGAACAATATAAGTTTTTTTTTAATCACAAGTAAAAACTAAGAAATTATTCGTGTGTGAAAATAACAACACACATATTCTAAATGATCATGATTTGTATGCATCTAACTTTGAATAAACCAAATAGTTTACTAATCAAGTAAAATTATGCTAAAGTTAAAACTACGAAGGTTTTCTTCAGTTTGCTCCCTCCACAATGCCTTTCTCCTCAAATTGTAGATTTAACTCTAAATTACTGTTGCTTAAAAATAAAATAAATGTTTTTGTTAGCATTTTTGAGTAACTTCAGAATGTATAGATTCTAAATATATGAATTTCTTTTTAATGGTTGAAGCATATTATTTTTTTAGTGCTTTAGTACTAGTTACTGTGGTTTGGCCCATATGCATATGTGCAAAAATGTAATCCTTTGTGCTTTTCATTTAATGAATTTTACAAATAAATGAAGTTAATGATAACTTTTTAAGTAACAAAAAGAGAGTATTTTTTCAGCTTTGTATTATTTCTGACAATATGCTATATTGCATTTAAATGCTTCGCACACTCAGAAATTTCCTTCAGTTTGTATCATCTTAAAAAACTAAAAGGAAAATGTAAGATAAACCTTTATAACCAGAAACTATCAAAGAGGAATCATTTCCTTGCATACATTCTATTTTAAAATCAACAGTAAGACATATGTAATTTTTTTAACTTCAGTTGCAATAACTGAATAAAGAAAGATTATAAGAATAATAACGAAATCAAAAGCACAATTATTACAACACTTCCACAGCTGCATACAAATGCATTGTAAAAAAAGTGACTGAATAAAATATCCATATCACATAGAAGACGGCTTTAAAGAATGGCCGAAAAATTAATTGAAATTAACAAAAGGTAAAGTATGAATACTACAACTTCCACTTACTTTTTTCTTTCAGACCTTTCCCAAAGTGGTATTTCATAAAATATACAGTTGATACTATAAGTAAAACCCAGATAACTAACGCAAAATAACCACAAGCGAATGTAGCATCATAAGTGGCATCATCAAGATCTGTTTCATTTGCTGCTGTCTGAAAGTAAAAATAAACAAAATAAAATATAAAAATAAGAAGCAGATGCTCTTTTAACGCACATTTTTTTTTTTTTTTGTTGAGAAAATCAACTTTTCAGCTTTCCTGTACCAGTTACAGTCATGTTTATATTTTTACTCCAATTTCAAAAGGCAAAAAAAAATAGAAAAACAAATTTAACTCATTTACTATATTCCATATACATTGCTACAATACCATTCTTTACTTTATGTTACAATAAATTTACTCAAAAAATACAAATTTCAGTTAGTCTATAGGTGAAAAAAATTACCTTAATAGTGATGATTTAAAGCTCTTCATTAGAAAAGGATGCAATCAATATTGAAATGTTATTCCCATTCATATTTTCTATAGACTCATGCTTTGGAAAATTTCATTCTAAACCTCACTGAACTTGAAAATATTTGCCAAAAACTTTATGTTATACTTTCCAGCATATTTGTCCAAATTTAAAAACTTTTTTTGCAGCAGAAGTTCTGAAAATCTTTTCTGTCATGGAGCACCTATGAAATTAGAAATTCACGTGGCGCACTGAACTTTATCTGGTAACTAGGTACTGTAAATAAAACAACAAAATAGCATTGACAACACAGTTATTTTATCATTAGAGCCTTCAGGATATCGGATTTCACCATTTAATAGTTGAAAAAACTGTAACTTTTTCAGTAAATGCTTTATTTACACTTCCTCCCCCCTTCAAGTTACGACAGAAAGTGTTTGTGGGGGCGGCGGAAATTAATAAAAGTAACAATGTATATGAATAACTAAATATATACTCTTCAATGCCTTAATATTGAGAAAGATAAAAGCTTTACCTAATGAGATTTATAGCAAATAAATAAATGTAAAGGGGAAAAAAAGATACATATGTGAGACAAATCATGCCATAAAAACCAAACAGATTAAAGAAAAAAATAAAGTTCCCGAAATAAAAATCACAGAGAAATCATAAAACTATATGTTTATGTAATATCAAACCTCAAAATAACTTAAATCAAATAAAAGCATTAGCAAAGACATTTAGAAACTAATTGAAATTTCATCAAAAGAGGTATAAATTTTTTTCGGGGTAAGGGCTTCTTCAAGAACAGATAATAAAAAATAAAGCAACTTTTAAAATGAAGCACTTTAAATGGTGTTAGAGTAAGTCACTCAAATTGGAACCCTTAGAGAGTGATGTTAAACCTGTATCTATAACTTATACAATGTAGGCATGATATCAATAATATAAAAATAAAGCATTTATTAATGTGGCAAAAAAAGGGAGAGAAAAAAAGTTATTAGATAACCCTCTCCATCACAGTGCAGACTGTAGGCAACACACCATTTGATCGCTGTTTTGATAATTTTCTTGATAAATGATGTTTTTTTAATTCCTGAAATAATCATCATCATCATAACTGACTCAACAGCCCGTAATGGGCCTTGGCCTTCTTCAAAAGATCCAGCCAGACTGTTCTCCTCATTGCCATGGATTTCCTGTTTTTGATCTTAAATACTCTAAAATCAGCATCTAAACAGTTGACCCATCTCAATGAAATACAAGTATTTTATTTTTTGTTATTATCTTGAAACTAAACAAGTAGTTCCACCTCAACCTATACGAATCTACTTTCCCATATACATCAATATCAAATTGAAAATCTATCTCTCTCTCTCTTTCTCATTTAGCTTTAGTTCTTAATTACTTCCAGATACAATTTTTAATGGTACATATATTTTCATTCACTCATTCATTTATTCATCCATTGTATCACTTACCCATTTATTCATTCATTCACAAATATCCTTAAAAAATCAGATAAAAAGGAAAATAGGCTCGTTTAGTTCTGAATAAACTTTGTACCGGTACATGTCTGGTAAGGGCTTGGTCATCATGATGGGGGATTTCAATTTCCCGGGCATAGACTGGAATAGTTTTTACACTAGCAATGGTAGGGAAGAAGATTTTCTGAAAGTGATTGGGGACTGTTTTTTGGATCAAGTTGTTACCCAGGGGACTAGGCATGGTGCTGTCTTGGATCTAGTTTTTTGTGATGTCGGAAGTTCTGTTCAGGGGTTGAGTATAGGGGAACATATTGGAGATAGTGATCACAATACTATTAGGTTTTGGACCAGCTTCGATGCTCACAAAGGTGAGCATTTCAGATTTGTACCTAACTTCAGAAATGTTGATTATGTTGCACTTAGGCAGGGTTTGAAAGAGGTTTTTTCTTCTGGGTTGGAGAATAGTGAAGCTGATCTTCAGTGGGAAGAGTTTAAGGGAAAATTGGAGAAAACAGTGATGGATTATGTTCCTTTTAGAAAGAAAGGGGATTTCACGAAAATTTGGCCTATGTGGTTCTCTAGAGAGGTGAAAGAAGCTCTCAATTATAAGCAGGCCGCTTTTCGGCGACTTTAAGAGACTGGGTGCCATGCTGACAGGATTGTGTATTGTGAAGCTAGACGTACTTTCAAGTATTTGATACGGAGTAAGAAAAGGGAATTGGAGCAAGAGCTTGCAGATAACATCGAAAGGAATCCTAAGAAATTTTTTGCTTATGCTAATTCAGGGAAAGCTCGTAATACTCAGGTAGGCCCACTAATGGCTGAGAACGGGAACTTGATTCAAAATGAGGGAGATATTGCTGATATTCTAAACAATTTTTTTTCCAGTGTATTTAACAGAAACTGTATCTCAACAGTTGACATAAGCGAGATGCAAGCTAATACACAGCTTGAGGATTTTGTATTTTCTAGGGATGATGTGTTGTTTCATTTGAAAAAGATTAAAGCAAATAAGGCTCCAGGACCTGATAATGTTTATCCAAAAATTTTAGTAGAATGTGCAGAGGAATTACTGGATGTTGTCTTGACTATTTTCATATCTTCATATAACTCGGGGACTGTGCCAGTGGATTGGAAGCTGGCAAACATAACGCCGCTCTTCAAGAAAGGGTCTAAAACTAAGGCAGGAAACTATAGGCCTGTGAGTCTTACTTCCGTTCTTTGTAAAATTTTTGAAACTCTGATAAAAATCAAAATAGTGAATTTCCTGGAGGCTAATGGAGTGTTGACTGATTTTCAGTATGGTTTTAGAAAGGGTAGGTCCTGTACAACTAATTTGTTGCATTTCTATGACAAGGTTACCATGGCACTAGATAATAAAAAGTGCGTAGATGTTGTTTACATTGACTTTCAGAAAGCGTTTGATAAAGTACCGCATGAAGCTCTTCTTAGCAAACTTGCTTATATTGGTATTGGTGGAAAAACTTTAATTTGGGTTAAAAATTGGCTGACTGGGAGAAAACAAAGAGTAGTAGTGAAGGGCAATTATTCTCAGTGGATTGATGTTTTGAGTGGGGTTCCACAAGGTTCAGTTCTAGGGCCAATATTATTTATTATTTTTATTAATGATATTACTCAGATTGTTTCTGGGAACATCAATATTTTTGCTGATGATGTCAAAATAATGGGAATTGTGGACACGGAGGAACAAGTCAATCAGTTTCAAGAGGATTTGAATCAAATTTCTAGGTGGGCAATTAAGTGGGGTATGTCTTTTAATATTGGGAAATGTCAAGTGCTTCATTTTGGTCATGGGAATAAACATGCAACCTATTATTTACAATGTTCTGTCATTAGGGAAGCAGAGGCAGTTGTTGATCTAGGAGTATTGATTAGTCATGACTTCAAGTCCAGTCAGCAGTGTAGCATAGTAAGTAACAAAGCTAACAGGATGCTTGGGTTTATCAATAAGGCTATTTCGAACAGGTCTAGGGAAGTTGTATTGCCATTATACAGAAGTTTGGTAAGACCTCATTTGGAGTATGCTGTTCAATTTTGGTCTCCGTACCTAAAAAAGGATATTACCTTATTGGAAAGGATTCAAAGGAGGGCTACAAGATTGGTAAGTGGTCTTTCAGACTTAGATTATGAGGTTAGGCTTAAAAGGCTCAATATGTATAGTCTTGAGCAAAGGAGAGTCAGAGGGGACATGATTCAGTTGTTTAATCTCATTAAAACGGGAAATGTTGATGGACTACAGCTATGTGCTGAAAGTAGAACCAGAGGTCATTGTTTTAAACTTTTCAAATCTCAGGCTAATCTTGAAATTAGGAAAAACTACTACTTCAATAGGGTTGTGGGCAGTTGGAATAGTTTGCCGGAAGCGACTGTTAATTGCAGTGGGGTAAAAACTTTTAAGAAAGCTCTTGATGTTCATTGGGGACTGCTAAATTAACTAGGACCAGCCTAGCTGGGCCCTGAGCCTGTTGCTGGTCGTCACTTTTGTATTTGTATGTTTCGCATCATAACACTTTTTTCATCAAGTTTGTTCCAAGCAAATCCATCTGTTAGAACAAGATTTATATACCATTGAAATTTTCCCATAGGAGCTAATGTTAAATTTTTTTGAACTGTTAAAAATTGTTTAAATAATAAAATGCTTCCGTTGAGAGCGCTTTCCAATAAGTTTGTTCAGAGGAACTTCGATCTTATGCTCAGAGTTTACATAATTTGCTTCATTTTTGCCCATAGGTGCTAATCTTAAGATTTTTTGAACTGCTCACAATTTAACAAAAAATTGTTCAAATCAAAAAGTAAAATATAGAAATGAAATGTCCTCGTCAAGATCTTTTGAATCTGACAATTCCTTCAAAAGTTATTAGGGGGGATAGGCAGACACATTTTCCCCATCTCAAAGCCCTACTTTCAAATTTCTTTTTCAATATTTACTTAATTTCTTAACTTCTTTTCTTATTTTTAATGATATTTTTATGATACATTATGCCTTCTTTCATTTCTTTTTTCGTTTGCGGGAAAATAGGTTAAAAATCAAATAATTTCGAGTTCATGAAACAGTACAAGTAAAAAGAGGTCAAACAACCATTAAAAGAAACTTACATAAAACTTGTATCCAATATATGCTGGCTCTAAAAGTCCCAAGAAAAAAAATACTGCCATCAAGGACTTATTTTCATAGCGAAGCTAAATAAAGAGCAAAAACCACAATAAGTTTTATATTTAAAAATGAGTCCACAAAAATTTACATAATTTGATTTTTACTTCGAGAACAAAAAGAAAATGGCCAAGTCCAAGAATGTCTACTAGTTTAAATTATATTACTTTTTAAAAGACTTTTACTAAATTACTTTTTTTATGAGACATGTGAGACACATAATTCATGAACAAAGTATCTATAATTTATTATATATATATATATACATACATATATAATATATACGTAACAGAAATGCAGTAAAATATTTTTGAAAGTTTTACATATAAAAAAGTGACTTTTTTTTTATTATTTGTAAACCTTTTAAAAATATTTTACTACATTTCTGTCACGTATTTCTTTACTTAAATTATTGCTGCTTTGCGCATGTGTAGTTGATAAGTGTTTCGTTTTCAGTTTTAATTTTTTCAAATCTGTTTTCCTACAGAATATATATATATATATATATATATATATCTAAAAAAAACTTTGTACTGTCACACAGTTTACATCTGACACAAAGAAACGACAATGAAACATGGCGTTGAATTTAACTCATCAAAAAGCAGAAAGCACTTTTCAAATGATTTCTTTTTCTTGAAGAACTTTTATTGGAATTAATTAAAAATAATATTCTAAATATTTATTGGCATTCAAACAAAATCTTATGCATTCCTTAGATTATTACTATTTGTCAACCTGTGGAGGCGATCCTAAAGGGGACTCTGGTATATAGAATGGTCTAAATCTGATCAAAAAAAGAAACATTTTAATATATAAAGCTTAAAATATAATCTGTTGTTATAAAATTCAATATTGTACAAGCAAAATATTGCAACAAGGTGGTCAAAAGGATCTTTATATGTTTTTAGGGGGGTTGTAACATTAAAAAGGTTAAGAAACAGCATCTTAGACGCATGATATTCAAAACTAAGCATACCTTTTCTAAAATACCACTATTTGATGAGTTATCTTGGACTAATCTCATCCTGTAACATACTAAAGTTGTCATTTAGTATTTATAGGATGCATATCCCATACTATTCTGATACATTTGTAGAGGAGGAGGGTTAATGAAGACAAAAGTTCATGAATAAAAAATTTGTAGACGAAAAATTATCTTTCTAATACTTGTAGTAGCATACAGAAAGTAACAATAAAATTTAATAAACAATATTTTCAGTTATTCATCTGCATGTTATTTTCAAACATAAATGAATTATGTTTTTCATACACATTAGTTTCAAAATAAACATGTATTGCCCTTTCTTTATTTTTTTCGAAGTTCAAACAAAATATCCGAATAACCTTTAATATATATTACACCTCCACAGAAAGGCAGGTGAAAATTAAAAGAACATAAAACATTGCGGCGAATACAATTACTCACTCCAAAGTGTCCGACAATGAAGAAGATAAATGTAACCGGAACTCCAGAACCGAGGATAACCTTCTGCAACAGGGTCATATTTAACACACCCTTGATTAAGACTAAAAGTAACATACTTAACTGAAAACAAAAAAAGATATAAAAGTTTTAGAATAAAAACCAATGGGAAAATACATCAGTACGTTATTACTATTATTATTACAGTCAACGCTAATTATAACGACCACACATTATAAAGACCATTCCATTATAACGACCAGTGGTAAAAGTCCCAACTTAATCCCTATGAACTCTGTTAATTTGCTTTCAGTACAGTGACCTTTCTGAATCGTCTAATCCAATACAGTGACCATACTAGGTGTCATGTCAGCTCAGAAGCTTTGCTTTCAGATGTGTGAATGTACTTTTTTCCCTATATTTTCTACTTTAAAATTTGTTAATATTTTGTTATAATATTTTGCACTGATTTTTTTTAAATTCCAATGATTAAAAATAATTTCAGCATTTAGTTGGATTTTTTTTTAATTACTAATTTTAATGGAACTACTGAATGTGCATGATGCATGTACATTTTTTAAAGAAAATTCTACCTCTTATAGCGACCACTCGTTATAAAGACCTTTTTCTATGGGACGCAGATGGTCGTTATATCGAGCGTCGACTGTATTACTATTTTGAAACACTTTGAAATTGTTTGTATTATAATTTGATTATCATATCTACAGTAAAAAATGTGGCATCATGATGATGATTAATAATATGAATCCAAAAAGTAACATTGAGCAATAGGTTTATAACTACTGTTAAATATTATTGCAACAAATATAACAGATAATCTAAGCAGAGTGTCATGTTCAAAGGTTGGTTACAATTCAAAAAAGGTCTTTGAATGAAACAAACACAGTACTTTTTTACCCTTTACTTTTAAGGAAATTCACCAACACATTTCATATTTGTTGTTATAGCCAATACTTTCAAAAAATATTTGCCATGAAACAAGATCCCTAGAAAGTTAATGTTTGGGGGTTGAGCTAACTAATACATAAAAAACATATGACCAGCATCTGGGTAAAAGATTTTAAAATGTTGTTTATCAGAGGTAAAAAGCACTATGTCACAAATGTTATATTTTTCAAGAGAACCATTTGAATGATATAAATAATACCAGGGGTGATTGCGACACAAAGTAATTGCGACCCTGAAAGCTTTTTATGCAAAAAGTCGGTATCACTTTTTATGCACCATAAATTATACGACACCTTTCATACACATATAGTTACAACGGCATGTTTAAAATAACGTTTGAAATTAAAATTTATATTTTACTTACTTACTCCTAACTAATAAGAAAAATTTAATTTTTTTTTTTTTGCAAATAAATTGTAAATTATAGTAAAACATAATGAATAGGAATTTCCCATGACTATATATTTTTTGCCAAATTTTTGCAGTGAAATACCTTTTCTATTTAGAGTTATTATTTTTTCATTTATTTGTGAAATATCTGCAACTTTTAAAATAAAAGTTGAGAAAATAACTTGAAGTCCAGAGCTGATTTCAGGAAAAGGACGTAAAAATGCGTTATTATGCAAAAAAATGTAGTTCGGAAAATGTGTTCAACTTTTGCGGAAAAATAACTAAATCCAAAAAAAAAAAAAAAAAACCTCCAAAAATTTTTTTTTTTTTTAAAAAATAAAAAAAAAAAGTCCAGAAAAAATTCTACTTTCGGCGCTGTTTACATTGAAAATGTAAACACTGCCAACCCTCGGGTTTGGTGCCGGAAAAAAAATCCAAAATGGCGCCAACGCCCAGTTATCAGCAACAGCGAAAGCACTTGGGACATGGTATCGTTTGTGTTCGGAACAAAGATGGTTGGCGCCATTACAACCCTTTTGTGTAAAGGGTTACTACAAAAGGAATGTTTATCGCTTTTCGGCGGGTTTTTTGTTCCCAGCCGCTAAATTTTCAATTTTGAAGACTAGAAACTCCGATTTTTAAAACACGGAAGGAGGATATGAAAAACCCGGATTTCCAGGGTACACCTGGAATATAATCACCCCTGTAATACCCAATTTGCCAAATAAAGTATTTAATGTTGAAACAAATAAAATCATATAAATATTTTTAAAAATAAACAAAAACAATGAACATTTTTTAGAAATTTAGGTGGGAAGTACACTCCAAAAACTCTTTAAAAAGATACTAACTTGAAGCTGCAAATCAAACTTTAGTAGGCTGCTACATATGTAGAACATGCGGCAAGCATTTTGTAAGCTGCTTATTCCGCCAACCGTGTTAAAAACCAAGTTATTAGATTTACAATATTTATAACTTTGAATAGTTCCAACCACAATCAGAAAAGGACTAAGAAGGCACACAACAATTAATCGAACCTGCAAAACAGCAAAATTAAAATGTCAGATAAGTGGAAAAAAATAGCATCTACATTTATTTGCTAGCATCTCTTAAAGACCATAAGCAATAATGTTAAATGTGAGTTTTTAAATAAAGCTCAATGGTACAAATGAACAAAATAGTAACATGACAAAGGAGGTTGCAATTTTTAATACTATTATACATGCAGGCCCAGCAGTGGTGTAGTCCTGAAAAAAAAATTGGGGGGACGCGTACGCATACGATGATAAGCAACTGAAATCAAAAGTGGGGGGACGCTTATGTTAAAATGTAAAAAAATGGGGGGACACTTGTATTAAAATAAAAAGGTAGGGGAACGCCGTCTCCCTGCGTCCACCCTCGATTACACCACTGCCCCCCTCCCCTTTGTCACAAAATGTCACACTTCAACGAACCCCCTACCCCCCTTCGTCACGTCACGCTGTGCTGCATAAGCATCAGAGTTGTAAAAAACCCGGGTTTTATTGTAAAAAACCCATCCCGGGTGTATTTTATTAAAAAGCCCGGGTTTTTTGGGTAGAAAACCCGGTCTTTTTCGGTAAAATGGGGAACATGAAATTGCTTTTTTTAACAAATTATTAATGTATGGTATATATGTATATATTTGAATATTAGAACATGCATAATTCAGCTAGCACTACAAAACATGTTTGATCAAATTTTATTTACTTTTTATTAAAACAAAAGTAGTTTTTTTTTTTTTCAACTACCTTACTTGAATGTTGCATTTAAGTTCATTTGATCTTATTTCATGTATATGTATGCACCCTTATTAAATTCAGTGATCAGTATGGGTGACACAGTAAAAAATTAAATAATGTTTCCTCAAAAAGTTTTTCTAATTGATCCATTCATCATCAGAGCATCCTAGGTAAATTATTTAATAGTTTAAAACTATTTATAGATAAAAAGTTGGGGAAAAATTAATGTTTGAAAAAATAAAACATGTGCATATTTATATATATATATATATATATGCATGTATCTTACGCACACAGATACAGATAAATAACATTTTGTTGCTTGTATACGATTATTTCATAATTTTTCTTTTACATAGTTAATACATACCACATATTTTTCATCTTCTACAATCGCAATTATAATCTATTCAACAAATCTAATCATAGTTTTAAGAAAAAATTATTTAGGAAAGATATAGGGTATTAGCATTTTACAAATTAAAAATTGAGCTTCGAAATTATTTTTACTTTTGAAAAGTACAGAATGAATGTAAATTTATATATTTTCATATAAAATATGATATCCTGAAGTACTTTTTTCATTTTTTTAATGTAACTGAACTTCTTCAAATCTAAACCAAAACTGTTTTTCCACTAAATAAATTTTGGTCTGATCAAAACAAAAACTATTCTTATCATAAAAAAGAAGAAAATTCCAAAAACCAAAACTGTTTTGGTCTGAAAAGTACAGCAAATAAATTTATACATTTTCATACAAAATATATGATGTCTTGAAATGATTTTTTTATTAAAAATAAATATTTTTTAATGTAACTAAAGCTTTTCCAAACTTTTATGTTAATAATAAAGATAAATTTTTGCTTTTTAACTGTGCAAGTTATTTTCCTCAACTTTCTTGTAATTGTTATTTCTTTTTTATGACATAATTTTGAATTTTTTCTTTGTATACCTAATTGTTAATTATGGAAATTAAAAACAATAAATTACATATTGAATAGTATTTATACATGTAGAATTTTCATCAAATAAAGAAAGATTTTACAAGGGATTATTTGTTTCTAAATTCTTAAAAAGCCCATTTCCCCCCCCCCCCCCAAAAAAAAGCGGGTTTTTAAGGTAAAAAACCCAGCCCAGCGGAGAAAATGGGTAGCTACCCGTGCAGCAAATCAGACAACCCTAATAAGCATTATGTCACACCTCTTGTTACCCCTCCCCTTGTCAAAATTTCCCCAGCAGGGTAAACAAGAGGAGGCTGTCCCCCTGTGTCTACCCTCGACTACACCACCGAGGCCCAGCACAAGTGTAAGTGGCACCATGAGGCAAAAAATATTCTGCGGCCCTTTTATATGTACTTTGCTGGATGTAAGGACTAAAAATATTGTCAGTAAATATGCACATATGTATTTAAATAATAATATTAAATTATCCAGAGGTTTTTTCTTAGTCACTATAGAAGTGTAATAGGACGTAAAATTAGCTTTTAATAGCTCCCTCTTTTGAGGGTCTTGCACAGTGAGGCAAGAGCCTCACAGCCTCCCTTTCCCACCGGCCCTATATATATATATATAAGTTAATTTTACTGTCACAGTTAGGTCTTATTCTCTGATATTTTTCCTTGATGCTTATTGAAACATTCAAAGCAATTTAATTAAAGTACATCATAGCAAGCTGAAATTTTCTTCTTTAATAAATAAGGGATCATTCATAAATGATGTTAAGCTTCGAGGGAGAGGGGGTTCGTGAAATAGTGTCAAGGGAAGGGAGGGGGAAATCAGAAGTGTGTCATCATGCTTATGGAACATAGCATGGCAGTTGACAAGAGGGAGAGGTGAAATGTTGAAAGGTTACATTTTGTGACAAAGGGTAGAGGGGGTCAAATACATGGGAAAAAGTGGGACACCATTTATGCATGGCCCCTAACTCTTTAAAAAAATAGGTTAAGCTCCAGTTAACGAGACATGGGGAAGTAACATCAATTTGAATAATATTTATGAAGTTAAACCATGAACATATAATACTAGTTTGTATGACCAATGCACAATGTACCTAATTCTTATTCCAAACCCTTTTAAAGCTCGACCAAATTTAAAACTTGCTTTAGGTTACAGATGTGCACTTTATTAAATAAAAATTAAATCTTATGATTTTAGCACATCCTTAAATAGCAACAGTTTACAGCCCAGTGCCCCCCCACCTTGACATTATTAATCTACAGTGAAAAATGCTTACTTTTTAAAATCAATAAAAATTTAGGAAGTCAAGCACTAAGCTACACAAAGGAAGAAAAGTCGAGATTGTGTCTGAATATTAGAATAGTAACCAAAAACTTTTCTACAGTTATGTGACCACCATAATTGAATGTAAAACTAAAAAATTCTCAAAGAGACCAGTGATGTAACGAATAGTGATTTGGCCGAATACCGAATATTCGGCCATTTCTTCTAGGCCGAAGCCGAATATTCGGCCATTTCTTCTAGGCCGAATAGGCCGAAGCTGAATATTAAATTTTCTAGAAAATTGTTGTAATAGAAAGAATTTGTCAAATTTAAAAATAATTCACTAAGTCAAACACCATTTACACACAATCTATGATGTATGCTTTAATTATGTCGGTTAAAAATCTAAAACTATTTAAAATTAATCTATTTTCTCTATTGTTTTGAATGTAATAAAACTAAGAATTTCACTTACAAGTGGAATAGAAATGACAGGTTTCATGGTAATAAACATTAGCATTATTTTACTAATCATTTCATTCAAATGAAAGAACTACTATTGCTTTGAACTTTTACCTTGCTCAAAACTGTTTTAGGAAGATATTTTAAAAGTTAATATTTTTATTTTATGGGGTTTTTTACAAACCTATTTTGGAAAGATCTATTAAAATTTAATACACTTAACTGGAATGTATTTTTATTTTCAAAAACTCCAATAATTTGCGCTATCTAAATATTCATGATATATTCTAGGGCTTTTCATATTTCTCTCTTACCCAATATTCACAATAAATCAGTCTACAATATTCACAATAAATCAGTCAAAGTCTGACTTCCACTTTGTTAATAATAATAAAATTTCTCATATATCATAATTAACTATTGTCAGCTTTGGGAGCAAATGCTAAATATAAAATACAATATTACAACTTTAAAATATGTTTTTGCTCAGTCAAGCCTCAAACAAGGTTTAAAAAAAGTAGTTTTTTCCTAAATTATTTTTATTTATTATAGCTATTAACTAATGTACTTTTTTGCAATAATTATTATACAATTTTAAATGTTTAAAATCTACTAATTTCTTTATTTTTTTACAATTCCACTGCAGCAGAACTATTCGGCCGAATAGTCCATCAATATTCGGCCAGGCCGAATTTGACCTTACCCATTATCCGGCCAGGCCGAATATCCGGCCAAAGGACCGAATATTCGTTACATCCCTAAAAGAGACAGAATAAAAAATGATATTGATGTCACTTTTGTAAAATATTTAACATTGAAATTGAAGTCCATAAACAAGGATTGTCAGCCTAAAACTGAAATAACTACTTTTAGATAGGAAGTATGTATCTTAATCAATAAAATTAATGAAATACTTGTAGGATGGGATAACGAATAAATAAAACCAAAAATATATATCATTCAGAGTTCAACATGTTTCTAAAAGAAAAATCAATACTTATAATTTAGTAATATACCAAAATTTAGCTAAAATACAAAATGAAACTAACTTCAGAAACATTGTGTACGTTTTCAAATATTTAACAAAAAAGTTACAAATTAAATGATTAACAAAAGAGGTGCACAACAACATTTTTTTAAAGCAATTATACTTTTTATAATAACAGGCAAAATATAGGCATGTCATTCAACAATTTTCCTGGGGGAGGGGGGGGCCAAAGGGTTAAACAACTAAATACATACACATATGCACAAATAGATATTTCACAAAATAGGGGAAAAGCTGACCCCTAATGAGCCCCAGACTAGTGGGCCTGATGAAAAAAAAAAATTTATTAAAAAAGAATCTAAGTTGCAACTAAATTAACAAAGAATCTAAGTTGCAACTAAATTAAAACAAATAATACTTATATTAAATTGAACTAAGAAAATAAATGAGAAATTTACCAATTTTATAGTAGGTTGGCCATGAAGCAATTTATAACCATTGACGAAATTTGTGATACAATAGACGAGAACAATAATATTACACACAACGAAGACTGTCAGTTCATCCCACCTTTCAGTAAAAATAGAGTGGACAACATAATGATAACAGAAACCTGCAACAAGTGGAAAAAAAGATGCATACACACAAAATAATTATAAACATATATAAATGTATTATATACGCAGCAGCACAGTCAGGATTTTTTTCGAAGAGGGAAGGGATTTGCCGCCACGAGAGATTACTCATATTTTATTATATGACTTGAACCCCTTTTGCTATAAGCCTGTATATGTGAGATATAAATATTAAACCATCCTTGCAATGTTAGCTTTAACCAAGAATTTTAATTCCTTTTCTTGTAGACATTAAATCTTCCTCCCTTCCGAACCTTCTCTAATTCACCTTAATTTATTTTCAATAATTTATTCTAAAATGATCCCATTCTGAGGGTTTATATTCTAAATTTCTTTTTTGTATTAGGCCAGTGGTTGGCACGCTTTAGAAACCTAAAGGACCAATTTCACCATTTAGGGAGTCTGAAAATTTTTGAAAGAGCCAAAATTACAATTTCATAAATTTTTTAATATAATTCATTGAATAATGAATACCCTATCATGCATATGTAAAGAATATCTTCACAAACAACTATCCTGCAGCTAGTAAACATGTGAATTAATGAGAGCAAAGATTTGAATCTATTCACAAAGTTTCACGTTATTATATGAGTAACTAATTGTAGTTAATTTCTAACTAATACAAGTTCTAATCAGTTAGATTAACTATTTGATAATATTTAGAATGGACTTTCTCAAAACCAAAGGGCATTTTTCTCTTTCCTAGTGCTGAATTTCAGTCGTATTTATGAAGTTGCATTCAAGGTAAAGGGCCACATACCGCTCAGGATCCACGCTTTGCCGACCTGTCTTTGGCGATTGCAGCTCACAGCAATTGAAATCATGGGTGTAAAGATACATTGATGTAGCAATACACATTACCATTACTTGAAAGCTAAGATGTACCTTCTGCTATCCTATGTTGTTCATAAGCTTTTATTAAGTAACAAATTAAACTTTCAACAAATGTACCAAAAACTGAAAACAAGTCGGTAACTATGAGCTAACTCGTAGCTTGGTCTCATGGCAAAGTTCATCTACTACGAGTTATCTTATAGAAAGGCATGTGTTAAAGGAGAGAAAAAAGCAGCACCTTCTAGTTAACAAGTTGACACTACAAAATACAAAAAAGAATAATATCATGTATGTCGATGTCACTGAAGATTAATGTTACTTTGCATGTGAGGAGCACAATAAGGGTTGGGTTTTGATGATTTAATCTCCTGCAAGAGCCCTTGGATTTAGGGTATATCACTAATATCATAATATATTAATGTACCCAGTAGCAGAATTTTCTTTATCAATCTGCAGCACAAGTTTCAGAAGTCAAAATGTATCTGCCGCATCAAATGATGTGGAACCAAATTTACAATCATAAAAAATAGCAAACTATGCATTTTAAAATAGTTGCAGTTGTTACAATAATACATGCAGACAATAAATAAATATAAAAATTATTTAATTTTTTAATGGGGGGTGAGTATTTAGCCTAGGGAATAAATTAAGAAACTGGAAAACTTTTTTCCCCCAGTCACATTAAAAAGGAAATTGTAAGGTGGCTAATTAATCTGCATGGCTTCAAGATAAATCTGCAGCGCTCACTGCGGTGCTGCGCAATTTTTGCTACCGGGTTAATGTATACAGTAAAACCTCACTACAACAATATCTGATACAACAGTAAGTCCCTCTACAACGTTATCTTGTGGTTGCCTTGTAAATTAGCCTTCATTTGAATGATGCACTTTTTAGTTTTAACCTCTGTGCAACGATGATTTTCTTAATTATGAATCATTAACAGTTTGGGGACTTTTTTATAATCTTTTCCCTACATCATAAATGTATCAAACCACTCATAAATTACCTTGAATTGAAAGTATATTGCTCTCGATATAGCGATACATCTCTCCATAACAATAAGTATATTGGATCTTTTAAGTATTGTTGTATCAAGGTTTCACTGTATTTCTGTAATCGTCAAAACTTCTCCCAAGAGACATTATGGTTATCCCGCGGCTGAGTACGCATATTACAATACAATGGATTGAATCTATAGGTGGAAACTGGGAAATTTGGTTAGTAGCCAGTAGACTCAGTTTTGTTAGTGGCCACTTTTTAAAATTGCGAATAAAAATTGAAAACTAACTCTAAAATCGTTCAGAAAATAAAAAAAAATTATTGAAATAAAACAAGAAATATGCAGGTTCTAATTGGCGCATCCAAAAAATTTTTCAGACCTTTAAAATGATTTAAATGGATACAGGATGCTAAAAGATTGAAAGATGAAATGTGACATGAAATTTTCGGAGCGAAGCACGTGTTCAATATTGGCAAGTTTCCAAGAAGAAAAAAAAATGTGATTTGCTCATAATAAGAATTAGAAAATGAAAATTCAGTTTACCTTTAAGATGTTCATTAAACCATTCCAATCATAAAATAAAGATAAAAATACATAAAACGTTTACAGAATGAAAATGAAGCAGTTAGTGGAGGAGTGGCGATCCATTATGCATTTTTTAATCTCCACTTTTACTACTTTAATCGCCACACAGTGAGTAGCGACCGCCAGCTTTCACCTACAATTGAATCTATATTTTGGATGGATTTCTTCAAGTATACATTTTAATAAAGGTAAATACTACCCATATTTTTTGTGATTCTCTACCTAAAAGAACACAGAATATTACTCATCACTGAATTACACAATCAAATATAAAATATAGCATTTATTTACCTATAGTAAGAAGCAGCAGAAGAGCAAATGTGAAATCACTGGAGCTGGGTTCTTCAACAGCCAATCTCTGTATCGTAATGCCAAAAGAAACTGTGAGAGCAATCAAAGATATCGCTAAATAAGCCCATTCTAATTTGGCAAATGTGTTAAAAGCTCGGACCTTCAAAAAATTAAATATGGTATCAATACACAATCATTTAGTTGAGTCACACCTCAAAAAAAAAAAACATTTATCTTTTGATCAATAATTTTCATTCAAAATCAAGAAAATAAAGATTTAGTTTGCTTCCATACACAAGTTTTAATTATTGTCAAATTTAGTTACACACCACCAATAGGCAGCATTAAACTAAATTTTACAATGGCATTTAAATAAAAATATCATGCTAATAAAAAATTAAAACAATAACTTTGTGCTATAAAGTAGGACTTTAAAGCACCAACCTATTTAACGCAATGCTCAATAAACCTCACAACTTTTCAGAAGTAGTAAACAGTAAGTTGTGCAGTTAAAAAGATCCTATATTTCCCTGCAAAAACAACAGAAAACTCTAGCAAATTCAATTTTAAAGGTTTGACATCTTTTCACCTTCATTCAAAGCTTTTAAACTTTTCAAACCTTTAAACTTTTAAGGGCTTTTAAACTTTTAGAGGCTTTTTTTTTTAATGAACATTAGTATTTACAGTATAAAAATGGTACCAGATTATCTTTGTAAATGCAACTATGCAAGCCACGAGGCAAGTAAAAGATTAGGATAATTTTTATTGTAAAGTATATTTATTTGTGAACAATAATAAAATTGCATAATTTACACCTTAATTTTCATTTTATTTTGAACTTATTCAAATGTGCATACATTGATATATTCTGAATATTTTACGAATTTCTCAAAGGATATATGTAATGCTGAAACCTTCATAACTAAAAACTTCTGGTCTAAGGGGGATAATGGTCTCTACTGTATAGATAAAAATAACGCTAATGAAACAGAGTTTTAAAATGATTGCTGTTTCAGGGCTATACCCAAAAACCCTTTTTCCCAACTCAAAAAAGGGGTTTTCTCTGTAGCCCAAATGCTTATATCTTTCATCTTTGCAAAAAATTTGTAGTAAAGTTATCTTTACCATTCATAAAATCTTATTGGTTTAATGCTTCTGGAATTAATTTTAAAACTTGAATGCTACAAGAAAAATTCATCATATATGTATTTTTCAGTTTTTTTTCCCTTAACCTAATGGGCTTTAGGAGGAAGCAATTGATCCCTCCCCCCTTACCCTCACTAGCTTTAAGGAATATAGTAGATTGTTTATACGTGAACATACTTTGTTGCTTTTATAGAACTTTTCCCCCCTCCTCAATGAAAAAAAATTGAAGTGAAGGGACTGACTATATTGGAAAATACCAAACAATTTATTATATTGGATTTATGTCAAGGCAGAATAAAGGACTAACTGGAAATGTCTTAAAATAAATAAATAAATGCAAAAAATATTTAACCGGATTATAATAAAAGAAAAGTAATTTACAATTTTTAAGATGTAACGATTACATCATAAACAAATGCATCATTTAGTAAATTTGCACCTTTTGACAAAATTTTTTGCATTTCTCATTGTATAAACTTCAGATTAAGATAGATCATACACAAATAAAAAAGCAGTAAGTTCTCTCCAGTGCTGAAATTTACCATTGAAGGTCCTAAAACCAATGCAGCTTCTCATGTTAAAGAAATTTTTGAGACCGAAAAATTTTCACAATCATTGTTTTAAATAATAAATTCACTTTGTGCTAAGTAAACTGTAATTTAAAAAAAATCTGCTTTCTTAACGTGGAATATTTTTTTATTACAATCATTGTTTTAGTTCATAGAGCAAAATGAAAAGTTGATTGGAATTTCAACAATTTGATGAGAAAGCACTACTTTACAAAAACAAAAGTGACAACCAACAACAGGCACAGCACCCAGCCAGGCTGAACCTAGTCGATTTAACAATCCCCAATGAACATCAAGAGCCTTATAAAGTTTTAGCCCACCTAAAAGTTTTAACCCACTGCAAGTAACAGTTGCTTACAGTAAACTATTCCAACTGCCTACAACCCTATTGAAGTAGACATTTTTCCTTACTTCAAGATTAGACTGAGATTTGGAAAGCTTAACATGTCCTTTGGTTCTACCTTCTGCACATAAATGTAACCCATCAACATTTTCCATTTTAAAGAATTTAAATAGCTTGGTACAATATTTAATGAGAAATTGAAATTTGAAAGCTTTCTGAAAAAAACCGGGTTTTTCCATCAAAAACCCAAGCGGGCTGGGTTCTCCAAATTAATAAGATTTTTTTCAAACCCTGCTGTAATACATTAAGGTTAATTATTAGGGCTCAATTCTAATAACACAATTACACTGGAGTTGTGAAAGCTAGAATAAATTTAATTTACGTATTTAGCACCCTGACAAATAGGTACATAAGTTACAAACTAGATCAAGAGGTAAACACATTTTAAATTTTAAAGCATCGCAAGTAAAGACAAAAAAATTTCCCGACGAATACCATAATTTTTGGATAAATGACAATGACGCATTTACTAAAAATTAGTACAGTGAAAAACAAATAGGAGTTATACTACATAAAAAATAAAGCAAAAAAGCGTTTACTTTTCCAAAATATGTATCCTGCACTCGGGGCGGCGTAGTTTTGATATTAAACCGACTTAAAGAAATCGGACTCTCAGGTGCATTAGTAGTTGAGGCCATAATGTAAATAAAATAACTGGAACATTGAAATCCAGAGTCGAAATGTTTTTCCGTTTCTACAGTTCATAAGATAAACCTACTGACAATCCGTCATTGTACATAAATGCTAAGTAATTACAAAGAGAATGTACTGCTACGTACGATCTGTCATTTAACAAGATACGCTATGAGTAAGCCCATGGTAATCAACAGAAGTGAAAGTTCATGTGACTTCCAGGACTAATGTTACAGTTAAGAGCAGACGACATATTTTTCAACTTTGAAATAAAAATAGAAATTTTATTATTATGCAAAACAGCAGTATTTCCTCAGAACATATAATCTAATAAAATAAAAAAATACTAAACCAAAATTTTGTGAAACAAAGACTACCTAAATTAACAACTATAACTTTTTTGGCTTTCTGATAAGAAAAGCAAATTTGTCAAAAATTTCGGTGAAATTAAATTTTTTCAGGGACTTCACATTCAATACAAATGATGGCCAAATCGGAAAGCCTTTCTTGTGCCATATTATTTCTCATGTAATTTTTTAGGGCTTTTCTTGTAAAAAATCACGATAAACATAGAGTCATGCATACAATAAAGATGTTGGGAATAGATTCGCAAAAAATCTAGGCATGATATTTCAATGAAATTTTGCGTTGTGTCACATTAATATATGCATAGAACAGCGTACATTAAATAAACTGAAGCTAACTGTTGCATACTTTTAAGGAGAAATATTACTGAAAAGTACTTTTCTTTTCATCAAAAAAAATGAAAAAAATCCCTTGAACAGATATACGAGAAATGAGCTAAACGTAGAAACTTAAAGTATATTTTTTTAAGCAGATTTTTTTTTTTTTTTTTTTTTTTTGTTGATGAATTTCATGTGAAATATCTAGTAAATAATTATAAAAATAATTTTTAAATCTATTTAAATCTTATAACTACGAAAAATGCTAACAGATGGCGCTATAAGAGCGAGTAAAAGATCAGAAAGATGTTTTTTGAAAATTTCTTAGGGTTTTCTTTCCTATAGGACTATAAACTTATTGTGTTGAATTTTATTCCTTCACATGCATTATAAAGCATACAAGAACTTGCCCACCACTGACTTCTTTAGCTATGAAATAAGACAACGCGAAGATGTCAAGTAGGCAATTTATTGTCTTTACTAGTGATGGGCATAATCAAGAGATTTCAATAATCGAGTGATTATAATCACTCGATTATTGAAATCTCTTGATTATGCCCATCATGCTATTTGGATGTCTGAGGGATATCTGTGGTTGTCTGGGTAGTACTCGGGTGGTTTTGATAACCGAGTGATTAGTATTCGAATAATTATCTCGAGTTCTCAATTGATCATTTCGAGTTCTCGTTTTGATCATTTTGAGTTCTCGAGCGATTTCAGAATGGAATGAATCTCTAACAGGGACGTCGTTTAGTGAGTCAGAGGGGAAATTTTTCCACCCCCTTCCAAGCCTTAATATAATGTATTTCTCGCCGTAGGTGCAAGTATTTTCGTGTCCAGAGGGAACTGGAGCAACAAAATTTTTGAGTTGCTCCGATCCGACTGTTGTTCCAACGCTGCTCCAGCTCTGCTCCGTGCAGCGAATAGCTTTAATAGAAATCATCTTTATTTAGTTAATTAAATAATTAAATGATAGTAAATTTAGTTATTTATAGACAATTTATTTTGAAAAAATCTTTTTAAAAAATCACGTTTCGTTTTACGTTGTAGTTCACTTAAAACTAGTTTTAATGAAGAAAGATGTTATGTTTGATGAAAGTCTAGTTTTAAATGATCAGAGCAGTTAAGCGCAACAAGTTTCCGTGTTTTGGCTAAGCTCCTACTGCAAGCAAAAACTAGTTGCTCCACTGCTTGCTGCTCGACGCTCCGCTCCAGATCGCTGTTTATTGTTTTTTTTTTTTTTTTCATGTAACATGTGCCGAGTTTATACCCCCCCCCCCCTCCCCCCTTTGAAATGAATGGGAATGATCTCGACAAGTTAGGGGCCATGCATAAATAATGTCACGCTTCGAGGGGAGATGGGGGTTAAGAAAATGTGACAGCTCGTGACGAGGGGGTAACAAGAAATTTGACATCGCAAATTTTGATTTCTATAAAAACATTTAAAATCAGCAAATAAAACTTATTTTATGCTAATGTAATATAGCGTGAGATGTGACAAGGGGTTGTAGGGGGTATGTTGAAGTGGGACACTTGGTGAAAAAGGGGAAGGGGGTCAAATATATTGAAAAACGCGTGTCATCATTTATGAACGGTCCCTTAAAACCCCGATTTTAGAATGTCAATTTAAAAAACTTTTCAGTGGACGAGCAACCGGATTCCCCCCCCCCCCCCCTCTCCTTACGCACTTACCCCTGATGACACACTAACGATAACCTAGAAATGCGTTTGTAAAACTTAAATTCCGAAAAATTTTGGGACATCCCCCCCCCCCCCCCGTTTCCTTAACGTCATCAAAACAGCTTACCATTCCGTTTCCTGTAATTTCCGGGAGAAGTCCGGAAGGCCCCTAAATTCCTCAGCCACTTCCCATCACCAACAATATACTAAAATAACGCACATTTCCGCAGATAATCCCGAACATCAGCTTTCCCAAACAGCTCTATAAATACAGCATTAAGCTGCGAATTTATCACTTAAATTTCAAAAAAATTCTAGAATTGTGCCCTCACCCCCCCCCCCCTTCCCAAAACGCAACCAAAGAGTTCAAAACGTTTGCCAATTTCAAAGTAATGCCCCATAAAAATCCCCCCTTAACCCTAATAGCAACACCCAAAATTGTGTTTTCAGGATTTCAATTTCGAAAAATTTCCGTCACTTTTCATTTCGTTAACATGATAAAAATAGTCTCAATTTCTATTTTTTATATATTGAATTCTAGAAATTTTTTATTTTTCCTCCCCCTCTTTTCCCAGGAAAAATAGCCTAAAGTAACGTTCTCGGGGAGTACCTTCTTTACTAACATCTGTAAAATACAACACAAAACTGCGATTTTAGCGTCTAAATTTCTAAAACTTTCGGAGAAATTGTACGAACCCGTTCCCCTAATGTCACCAGCGATAGCTTTAAGATATATTTTGAGGATTTTAATTCAGAAAATTATCCTCAAAGACTCCCCAGTGAAACTTCTTTTCTCTAGCACTTCAATTCCATAAACTAATCAATGTAAAGAGACATGTAACCACACCTAGATATAAAGCAATTCTGCGAAGATAAAAAAACGGGAGGTGCGAATCAAATAAACATGTCCATTTTTAAAAAAATGCATTGCTTTCGAAAGGACGGGAGTGCGTAGCCAGGATTCCCGTTAGGGGGGGGGGGGGCAACGTTACTCAACTAACATCAGGCAGGAAAATATGCATAATTTGAAAAAGATATATGTAGGGGAGGTGGACGTATGTGTGAAAACATATTTTGCACAAAGGAATGAAAGGAAATTAAAAGAAAAACTAAAAAACCGCCCTTTATTCAGTTATACAGTATGGGACCCCAAATTCGGAATCCCGAAATCCGGAAGATCAAAAATCCGGAACTTTTCCAAAAAAAAAAATCGGCAGCTAAAAATAACCCCAACTTTTGTTTTTTGAAGAAAAATCGGAAGATATTTTGTACCTTTTTTTTTTTTGGAAATAGGCATTTTAAAAAGAAGGGAAATAAAATGTAATGATCATGTTTAAGATCGGAAATGTGCAGTTTTCAAAAAAGTTATTTCGCGATTTTCTGAAAAGGGTTCGTTTTTGCGATTAAAGTTTTTAATTATTGTTGTTTTAATTCTAATATCATTAAATTTTGTTTTTCTTATTTCTTGTAGTTTTATTAGATTTATTTTTTTAAATGAGCTCTAATTTTCGCGCGATACAGAACATTCGCGAAATTTAAATTCGGCGTTTCTCGCATTTTCCAGATTGTCTGATCTTTTACTTTAATTAAGTGGCTAGAGACTATAAAATCATATCAGAATTTGACGGAATTCTTTTCTTTTATTGTTTAATTATAAAGGTTAAAATAATATCGGGAAAAGTATAGATTTTTCGATGTTTTGCCTCAAATGTAAGCCGACTCCAACTTCGTTTTTTGTGCTAAATTTCGCGACTTATAGGCGAGTATATACGATAATAAAAAATGCTATAAAAACTTCCAGAGCAAGTTATATGGGCTCTGATACTACTTACAAAAATTTTGGAAAGATGACCCAAAATCCGGAACGATCGCGGTCCCGAGCGTTCCGGATTTGAAGTCCCATAATGCTAACCCATATATATGCTCCCATATGCTAAAACCAGGGAGGTTAAAGGCTACTCCCTGGCTAAATCACTTTTTAAAAATAAAATAAACGCTAGAGAATATTTCTAAACGCTGTATTAAAACTATTTCTGAAAGAAATACCTAATTATTCATAATCACAATGTAAGGGCAGCAATATTTTCTCATAAAGGTTTCTTTTTAAGTTAAATGGGCGATGGAGAAGCTTAAGATTGATGAAATCATTCGGCAATGTTGGGAAAACCATTTTTGGTTGGCACGTTTTTACATTTACAGGGAGGAGGAAATGGGCAAAAGTAGGGCTCGACCGATGGCATTTTTTGGCCGATGGGCCGATGCCGATTGTTGGCCGATTGTTCCGAGATCGGCCGATGGCCGATTGCCGATTATTCTCCTCTTCCATCGGCCGATGGCCGATGCCGATGGCCGATGGGAAAAAAAGTCGCTTTAAATCATTAAAACGTGTAGAATGCTTGTCAAAAATGTCATTTAAATCACTTACTATTTATTTTTATGTTTATAAAAGCACAAATGCATTACTCAAGCATCGTAAAACTGTTTGGGGGAAGTTTACATAATAATTAAAACTGAAAGAATCACTCGCGATTCTAGTAAAGTAATTAAACTATTAATTACTTTAAAAAAATTAAAAGAAGGTTAAAAAAAATAAAAAATGCTATATAAGAGGATTTTCAATTCATTTTTCTTATCTTTGCAAAAAAAAATACTGAACAACTATTGGATAAGCTCGGGTCTAATTCCCTTTCCTTCAACATTTTCTCTTTATAACACCTGCACTGCAAATGCCAAGTGCAGCTGCCTTTATTTTCTTATTTTTTTAAAAAATAAGGGGAAAAATTAAAATAATTATCGTATAAAAAATGTTAAGATGTACAGTCGACGCTCATTATAACGACCGCACATTATAAAGACCATTCCATTATAACGACCAGTGGTAAAAGTCCCAACTTTATCCTTATGAACTCTACATAAATTTGCTTTCGATATAACGACCGTTCTGTATCATCTAATCCAATACAGCGACCGCATTCAGCAGATACTATTTCTGGTATTCTTTCCAAACAGTGCGTATTTCTAAATTTGTAACTTGAAATAACCTTGATTATAGTTTACGGACAAGCTGCTTGGAACCTTTATAAGTGTTCAGTCCAACTTTGACAGGGGGGAGGGATTACGACTCATTAGTGTACGGAAAGAATAGAGGGGGATTAAACGTGGAATTTCCGGATTTCTTATTAGGAAAAGGCGTTGATAAAGGTATTGGTAGTGTTTCGTTTGAATCACGTATTTTTCCAACAGTCGATTCCCCGAAATAAGAGGAGAAAGGCTGTCCCTTCCAGGTCTTATATGAGCTCAGTTTTGCTTCCAGAAATGTGTATGTAATTTCCCCCCCCCCCTCCCTCCCCCTATATTATCGACTTAAAAATCTGTTTAACATTTTGCAGTGATAATTTTTTTTAAATTCCAATGATAAAAAATAATTTCAGCATTTATTTTGGAATCTTTGAAAAATTACCAATTTTAAAGGAACTTCTGAACATATTATGCATTTATATATTTTGTAGAAAATTCTACCTCTTATAGCGACCGCTCGTTATAAAGACCTTTTTCTGCTGAACGCAGACGGTCGTTATATCGAGCGTCGACTGTATTTTAAAAAAAAAAAAATATGCATTGATCAATCTTTGAAAATAAAGAAATTTTAGCATTTTTATTAAGATGTTCTTAAATCCTGTCGCGCGAACTCGCACTTTGAGAATTCAATTTTTAAAAATTGCAAGTCGAACTTGGACACATAAAATTTCGATCAATAAATATTTATACTAGAATTTTTTTTCGTATTTTTGACCAATCTTTTTTATGTTGTAAACTAAAAATGAAATAATGAGAGCAACCGCACACTAAAAGCAGATGCAACAAGATTGCTGCACAATTGCAGAAAAACTGTAACAGGTGGAATCGAAGGAGCAAAAAAAAAAAAAAAACCGCAAAGAGAAAAAAAGTTTACGCTGGTAAAAATTAAAATTATGATCGTACTTTGATTGAGTTGACTTCTTATTGTTTACAATTTCGGAAAAAAAAGAAACATGACAAACTAGAAACAGCTGGTATAATATTATTGCACAATGACATCTAATGCATAGGTATAACCAGGGGGGGATTCAACCCCCCCCCCCCCCATTGGGTATTTACTTATTTAGGCACATTTAGGCACACAAAAAAATTTCTGGCTACGGCCTTGGAAAGCACATATTTTTTTTTCCCTAAGAAAATTAAACACATATTCATATGATTTTATTTCCTCTTTCTCTGAAGGGTTGAGATCATGACCAAAGTATGCAGCTCATAATAAAGAGGACTTTTCATCTGGTTATAATCAATCCCCTTATCACCTTGGGGGGGGGGGGGTTTACAGCGAAAGGTGGCTTCAATCACCGTACCACACACAGACAAACAGAGATCCTTTCAATCACTCCAAAGGGTTTTCTTTAATTCTTGATGTCTTTTTTACCCAAAGGCAGCAATTTGGGAATACAATCGCACAAGTAATAAGTTTCGTTTGAAATATTCTCTACTGTGATGGAGTTTTGTTTCCTGATAAGCCGGTGTTGTAGGTGCTGGGGTCTGAAAATGAAGGACCCCTAGCCAACAATTGTCCTAATGGGTTAAACCCTCAAGCCAGGAAGGATGCTCATCAAGAAACTTAAGGAGCAGTTTGTATTTATTTATGACTTCCTGTCCAAACACCCATTTTGGTAAAATCTTTTTTGTAGATGAGCCGCTTGAAAAACTGATGAACTGTATATCTTTAGAGACAAGTATTTATGGCTAGTAAATTTTCAACTCTTTTACACTTTTTATTGGTGTTTAGTCTGTACATTTTTAGGGTGACCCTCCCCCTCCCCCCTTTCACCAACCCTAGTTACGCCTATGATCTAATGCACTAAGTCATTATTAAAAGAAAAACGGACAAAAATGAGGCAACTAGCCTAGTGCGAAAAACAAATAACTCATAAGACGCTTCTATGACTTTTCTTTTCTTTAACATATTCTATTTCGCGAGCATTCTGCTCAAAGAGAACTATTTTAATAATGAAGGTTTTCGGGCAGCGATCGCTTAAACTAGTTTTCCGAATTTTTAATCAAATACTTTGTAAAATGACATTATTTGTGTGTGTTTTTTTAAAAAACTTATGTGCTGCCTGTTATTGTATGGAAATAGAAATTGAGCTATGGAAAAAAAAAGAAAGTGAAAGACAGAATGTTTTCTGGAAAGTTGTCCCTGCGAAAAACATCGGCCTTGCATCGGCTTTTAGATGTTTTTTAAGGCCGATGGGCCGATGTTTTTCTAAAGTTAACATCTGCCGCCGATGCCGATGGCCGATGGCAACTTTGTTGAACAATCGGCGCCGATGCATCGGTCGAGCCTTAGGCAAAAGTTTAAAGTTCAAAAATTATTAAACGTCTGAAATGTTTTAAAACGCTTAAGAAAAAGTGAAAATTAGACACACTTTTAAAGAGTGTCATCCCTTTAATAAATTTTGAATGAAGTAAAATGAGGCTTCATTTACTTTAAAATTCTAAAATTCATGCACTTAAGTCAATTAAATTAGTAACAAAAAAGGGTGAACAAATTGGTCACCATCTATAATAGTTAAATATAACCATGAAGGGGAAAAATATATTTTATTTTTCCCAGTACCTCAGTTGCTAAAAATTCATGACAGCAAACCATGTATAGCACTCAAGTAAGAGTTAAAAAAAAATTTTAAAGAATTTTCGGCTTGAAAATTTCATACGAAAAAATGCATGATTTATATATAAAAAAAAAAACTAATTAGGTGTGAGACTAAAGAATCCTAAAGTGGGAAAACATTCTCATTCACAATGTTTGTCAAAATAATAGATCACAGAGGAGAATTTAGCTGACTCAGCAAGCATTACATTTTTAGCTTTCCTTATTAGATCACTTTTAAGTCAAACATCTATGGAATTAGAAATAAACAAATACTAGTAAAAATATTTTTAGGAAGACACAGCAATTATGTTTATCATTACGCTGTTAAGAGTGAATCAATAAGTTAAAAATTTCTACTAAGTCATTTGAAGAGATATTTCATTAAATATTTCAAGGATATATATGTATAATACTGATTTTCAAAAAAACTATTGTAAAAAAGAAAAACTCTATGAAAGCGTATAAATATGAAGAATATACCAATTAAATTAATTAATGCCACCACAAAGATCAAAATTCTGATACAGACCTCAAGAAATAGGGTGCGCGGCAGAAAAATCATTTACTATTTGAGATTATGCTTTAGCCATTGGTGGCACAAAATGCACATTATATAAGTTGAAGTTTCTAGGACAATTTTTTGATTAGCCGCAAGCGCTTTGAATTTTTTGGGCAACTAGACTTTTTTGAACAGAATTTTTAAAAAATATATTAAAAAACCATTTTTGAAGTTTGGTGTTTTTTTATGTTGTAAACAAATTCTTCCAAAATGAAACACCTACTATAGTTTGTCGTATATATTTTAATGAAAATTTCTGCGCTTTTTCGACAAAGGAGGAATTATCTTGCACACTTCAATTTTTTAATGAGAATTTAGTGACACCAATGGCATCTTTTCCTCACTATCCGTAATCGAGAATTAGAAAAAGAAATTTTTATTTAAAAAAAACCGCACTTGACGGAAATTTCAACGTATTTGCGGGAAATGTAGAAATTGTCCTAAAAACTTCCAAGTTTTTACATACATTTTGTACCAACAATAGCACCTTTTAAACAATACCCATCAGCAAAACTCGCAAAAAAGTATTTCCCTTTTTATCTTGTAAATATTGAGATTCATATTTCACATAAAATTTTGACAGTGCTATTGTATACTAAATCGAAGGTAATCAAATCCAACTTCGTCAAGCGTGAAATTTTAGCAAGTTGGTATACTTCCCATAGCTTGAACAGTTCAAATAGAAGGAAATGTGTAAAAGCGCTTACTAGTAATACCATTTTTTGCACTAGTGAAACTTAACTACCAGTTCTGAACAACAGCAGTTCCTCAAAAATGACCACTGTTCTTTACACCCGGCCAGTCACCAGAGAAATAACATTAAAACCTCTGAACAACAACAGTCGGTAAAAATTCCAGTCAACTACCAGAGGGCCACATTTGACGGACTTCGAAAATTACTTCTTATCTTTCTGTGGATCTTTTTGCAACCAAAGGCTACCGAAACGAACATTTTTGTCCTAAGGATTCTTATCACTCCTCAAGAAAGTAGAAATCTCCCCCTACTGCTTCAAGGAATAATAATGTCATAACATGGTAAATGTCTTTTAACAACGTCTGCACCAAACAATGATCGTCAACAGGCCCGGATTGGCCAGGTCGGCTGGTCGGCGGTAGCCGAGGGCCCCCAAACGGGGGAAGAAAATAATTTTCTATCTGAACTTCTTTTTACAGATCTTTAATTTCTTCATAACTATTTGCCTCTGCTTCAGTACGCTTTTTCCCAGGATGCTTCACTATCGCAATCTGACAAAGTTTAAAGACTTTCAGACAAAACAGTGGTCGATGGCCCAATTGGACTTGCTTTGTATGAGCTTGTAAAATCAAAACTAGCTAGATAGGGCACTTCAACATGAAATATTATTGTTTGCTCATTTGTCGGAGCTGCTAACGTGAGCGGATTTGATAACAGCCTATAAGTCAACTTCAAGAAGAGAAAGAAAGACCAGTGGGACGGACCTGGCGACCGCCAACCAAGGGGGCCGCGAATTAAAAAGGGGCCCCTTTCACTATTTAAAATTTCCTTCCCCCCATACTGTAGACCACATAGATACAGGTAGGGCCTCGTAATAAACGATGTTTCATGCAAATTGTACAAAATAGGAATTGGATGAAAAAATGAACAATTCAAATACTGGGCACTCACATTAAAGTTTTCAAGGGTATTTTTAGGGGGCCCCATATTTATTTTACCACCAGGGGTGCCCAAACTTCTCATTGTGCTCTTGACGAAGATTTTACTTCTACTCATTAACTCATTGCATGACTTCTATTTTAAAGGCCAATTTGGTTTTATAAAGTAGCAAGAAATTCTTTATTTAGTTTTTGTCTTTTGCAATATACTATATTAATAAGTGTTAAAAATTACATTTTTTTTGAAAATTGCTTTAAAAAAAAGGGGGCATTTTTTATAGTACTTTGTAAAACACCGTATTTATGTATAAATAGATAGACAATATCATGGACAGGATTGACTAAGGTACAATGAGAAAGTAATTTTCCAAGGATGCCAGGCGGTGCCGGATGTGGAGGGAGGGGTCATATTCAACTGTGATGCAAAAAAAAAAAAAAAAAAAAAAAAAAAGAGGAAGAAAAAGAAAGGCAATACAATAAGAAAATAAAAATATATTAATTTTTTTAAATTTAATTTTTTCAAAGAGAGAATTTAAATACTAGTTCAGCGCTCCGATTTAATCATTGATCGGTTATTTTGCTAATGATTAAAACCGATTAATATTGAGTTATTTATTTGAATAAACTGTTTGAAGCTCCAAAATTGAGTTATACTGAATATGTTGCGTCGTTGATGAGTCGGCCGGCTCCTGTAGCAGGCAAGGGCTTCTGGGAAGGCAATTTTAGGGACCGGCAAATTTCGCACTGCCAAAATTTAAAATTTTATGTTTTAAAAAGTTAAGTTTTTTTCCCCTTGTAATAGTGAAATATAAATCATGCTATGCTCAAACAATGTTATAATTTTTCTTTTACAAATTTTCAAAGCATCCGTTCGGAAAAAGGCGAGAGGGGGATGCTTGCAAGTGTCGTTTCAGAAGGCAGACACGTGTATCTTCGATATGAGCGTTAGCAAGAAGGCGGAGAGGAGAGGGGGCGGATTATTAAAAAAAATGCTCATTTTAGTCTGCATTTTTATGAGTAAAAGCGATTAAACTTTAAAAAGTTTTAATTTGCTTCTTTTTTTCCCTAATATTTTTTCAGTCCCAAATGCGTTTCCTAAGGTCGCAAAATGCACCAGTTTGAATATAGTTTTCAAAATTTTCCCCATATCTCCAGCTAAGGGGAGACCCTTCATATGGCGCTATCCCCCTAATGTTCATGTAAAAGAACCTGATAGTTTCTCTGAAAAATTTTAGGGATTTATCAGTTCCCAAGCCCCCACAAGGTGAAAACTCCCTAAAAAAATGGCCAGAGCATAAAAATTTGCCAAATATGAGCAATAATTAGCTAGAGGGGGAGGGGTGGAAAACTCCAAGATCCGGTACTGGTGCTTGAACTTGAATATGTTTAGGACCCTTTGGGTTAATAAGAAGAGTCGGCGTTTTTCTGAGTGCGTCTTATAAAAGAATGGCAGTATGAGAGAAACAAATCAAGAGATAATATACTGCCCCGTGACAAACTATACAGAGTACAAGAAACCATGAGCGACGACGGTGGAGCAAACTTTGCAAACAACAAGAAAACTCTTTCAGCAATTGTTGATGAGTTTTTGAGCAGTGAAGGAGATGAAAATGCAGCAAAATAAGTTAATGTCACAACTGTTTTTTAAGACATATCTATTGGAAGTTTTCACTGCAAGTCAAAATTGACAGCAAAGAATTTGATCAGTCAACGGGTTAAATTTAAAACCTATTGCTGTTTCGCTTGATTTGTTTCTAGTCACTAACCAGTTAAGTGCTTACAAAGTAATTACTCGTTCATTTGGAACTTGGTAGAAAAACTGCTCCAGCCAGGAAAAATCAAAGGAGTGATAAACAAGCTTGTGATTTAAATGAAATACCTGTTCATTTTATTATTATTTTCTTAGTACAAGCTAATAATATTTTTGAAATTTTAACTTCTAGCAAATTTATGTTTGATTTTTAAGATAATGTATATATTTTCAAAAAAGTAATTCTTAACAAACATAATTTTGACTTTTCATTTTGCTATAAAATCATTCAAAGGGCAGATTTTTAGTTTTATAATATAATGAAAATTATATTCAAATGATTTTATACAGTACTGAAGCATACGGAACCTTGTTCATTTAATAAATAGAGGTTTATTATTTAGTAAGTGCTCTTGACTTATTTAATGACTTTTTCCTTTCTCATTGTGTTTGATAGTTTTATACTATAATTACTCCAATTTCTACGTAATTGAGACATAATAAAAATAGTATGAAATTTCGTTGTACTAAACAGTTAGTCAAGCATAACTGTAAAAACACTGTTTTGATTTTTTTCTCATTTAATATAAAAATGTCGCTTTAGTTTAACTTCTGTATAAGGGTTGACCCTAAAAAGTGTAAAAAACGGTTTCCTGACACATAATTTTCAAAAAATTCCCGGAGAAGAATCCCCCTCTAGGGGGCCCCTTTTCAGTACCTGCCCGAGGGCCCCAGAGGGAGTCAGTCCGGGTCTGATCGTCAAATATAATCCCTCCAATTCTCAAATTAACGGCCTGAAAAAGGTACAAAAGAGAGGGAAAGGGCTTTATTACTTGCTATTTTTATCAGCATTCCCAGAAGTAGTTTATATTTCGATTGGCTTCTAATGATTGAAGAAATATAATAGATTGAAGAAATATAATAGGAGAGAGGGAGATATGAAGAAAATGCCACACACATAAGATGAGCCACCACCCTTGAAGAATCTTTATCTTCATTCATCTCGTATCCTGCATTGAAGGATGGTTTTATGACACCTTTGTCATTGAATGGTCAGTCATTCATCGTTATTTCCATTTCGTCAAATACGACGAAAGTTTTGTGAGATTTGAGCATGCGCTTCTGAGAGTGTAGGCAAAGGTTGAAAATAATTTAAAAAGGCTATCAAAAAAGCAACTAACTTACGTTACTAAAAACGTTTAATGCAGTTTAATGATGTATCCATTTTCAAACCAATAAATATAGTATCCAAGATAATTTTAGCAGATCAGAATGATTTTTCCTTTTACCGGTTCTGCAGGACCTGTCCCAAAAGGAAGAAAAATCCAATTCATTTACACTAAACCACTTGTTAGCGATAAAGTATCATTGAAAAGTGTGCCCTTTGTTACTTATCCGTAATTTTGTTTCATTTCAGACATCACACGTCTGAACGCAGGTGTCATTTTGAGAATATGCGTACCGCCTATTGTCTAGCGCTGCCACGTAGTCGAAATATTATCAGGTAAGGAATATATATTATTCAGTAATCAGTATGATACACATATTATCGCCTTTTAATCATATTCGGTATAAAAAATAGTGATTTGAACTATTTATACGGCAGAGCAATACTGCCCAACCATAAATGACCGTTGTGTGTTAAAAACCTGATAAAAGAACTCTTGCATTTATGTGAGAACTTCAACCTCTTTCAGGAAAAAAATTTTGCCTCGTTCAAGAAAAAATTCGAATCCTTTAGGATAATTTAAAACTAGTAAAAAACAAGAATCAATATGTATAACCAGTATTTGAGGGTTTCAAAATCCCAGAACATCTATATGAGCACTAGAACAAAATACGAATTGCTCTAAAAATTCAGTTATTAACAAGATTTTATGAAAACGAACATACAGTGGAACCCGGCTATTCGTCTGCCTCGCTATTCGTCCAACTTGTTCAAGTAAAATTCAACTCGCCATTCGTACTTGTCCCGTGATTCGTACGGCACCAGGGGCCAGCCAGTTTGGCTTTTTGTAGGAAAACAAGAAGTTCCGTCTAGAACTATACGAGCCTACTTTCCCGTATACACCAAATTCAAATTTATAATCTAGCTATCTCTTTCTCTCTCTTTCTTATTTATCTTTAGTTCTAATTATTGAAAATATACCTTTTTCAACGGATAATACATATTCACTCACTCACTCATTCATTCTTTCATTTATTCAGCCATGCATTTATTCATTCATTCGTTACCTCATTCAAGTGTTTATTCATTCATTTACGCATTCATGTATTTATTCACTCATTTATTTATATTTTCATTTCTTCAATAATTTATTCATTCATTCTTTTCCTCATTCATTTATTCATTGATTTATTCTTTCACTCTTTCATTTATTCATTCATTCATTATTTCACTCATTGAGTCACTGAGAAATATCCTTGAAAATCCCGATCAAAAAATTTCATAGCAAAATAGGCTCGTAAGTTCTGGATAAACTTTCTATTTCTACATGTTCTACGTTATAAGAGCTTTCCGATAAAGTTTGTTCCAAGCAAATCGGTCCGTTAGATCAGGATTTATATAGGGTTGAAATTTCCCCGTAAGCGCTATGTTAATTTTTTGAACTGTTCAAAAATGAACAAAAACTGTTCAAATCAATATTTCACGCCGAGAACTCCTTTCAATAAGCTTGCAATAGGAACTTGGCTCTTGTGCCCAGAGTTTACAGAATTTGCTTTAATTTTGTCCATAGGCGCTAATGTTAAAATTTTTTGAACTGTTCAAAATTGAACAAAAAATTGTTCAAATCAAAAAGTAAAATATAGAAATGAGATGTCCTCGCCGAGATCTTTCGAATGCAAAAAGAATTTTTCCAATCGGACAATTCGTTCAAAAGTTATTAGGGGGGGACAGACCGACAGACAGACAGACAGACCGACAGACCGACGGACACACTTTTTCCCCATCTCAATACCCTACTTTCAAATTTTTTATTTTTCAATCTTTATTTAATTACTTCACTTATTTTTGACTTTTCTTGATTTTTAACGATATTTTCACGATACATTAAGCCTTCTTTCATGCTTTATTATTATTTTTTTTTACTTTTACGGGAAAGTAGGCTAAAAACGAGAAATTATGCTTATTTGAGATAGATTTTTTTTTCATAAATTCACGTTTCATTTCGTAATTACAAACATTATTTCCTGCAGTTTTAATTTATGATTTTAAATCTAGCTGAAATAACAATAAATAAATAAATAACAATAATAAAGATGAAATGATATTCACTGGAATAGTGTCCCCTTAAAGTAACCAATTTTTACCCCTAACATTAAATATCACATTTGAAAATGTTGTGAAATGTATATTTTTTGAAATTTAAAATTTAATCTAGGTTTTAAGTAATTTAGTTTATAAGTTTATAAACGTTCCCCACACGGAATTTTATTGTCGGTTTTTTTTTTCCTGCATGCGAATGATACATAATTACGTCCTTATTTAGTTGCGATGTGATGTTGTGTCTTACGTTTTTCAATAATACATTAGTATGTGTATATCATAATTGAGGAACAATCAGTCAAACCGTGTTTTCTCAAAAAAAAAAAAAAAAAAACATAATAATTAAAGTTACTGTTTTTTCTTTGAACTCCTCTTTTTCTTTGAATTAGTACAAAAGTATGTTGTTATTTGTAACCAAAACAAGTTTAAAGCTTGTTGTTGTTGTCGAGTCCTCGCGCGTGACGAGGAAGAATGTGTACGCTGCTCCTGAGTCTAAGAGGACCCTTATAGGCAGGAGTCCGATTTCCGCCCCTTTTCGAAAGGTCTCTTAATTTTTGAACCAACTCCCAGATGAGAGACCGTCACCTGGGAATGGCACCCCCAGAGGTATCGTTTCACTTGGAGGACATTGGAGCCACGGCCTATTTAACGTGCACCAGCTCCCTTTAGCGTACACGGACACCACAGCAACCAGCCGCGAGAGAGGTTGTCTGTCACCCTCCCAAACACTGACTTCAGTCAATGTTGCTTCACTTTCGGTGTTCAACGGGAACCGAGCTTCTACCGACTGGTCCACTGCGGGACTTTAAAGCTTGTTTTGGTTACAAATAACAACATAGTTTTGTACCAGTTGATGAGGAGTCCAAAGAAAAACCAGTAGCTTTAATTTAATTTTATTTATTTATTAATATTATTTATTTATTTATTTATTTTTTTGAGAAAACACGGTTTGACTGTTTGCTCCTCAATTACTAATAACTGATAAGTATAAAGAGATATATTGGCCAGCTTGAAACTTTCAATATTTTTGAGTGTTAGTTTAAATTACAGTTGAACTCCCTTGATGCGAAATGCCACAAATACGCGCTTTGTTCATGGTACTAGCCGTTATTCGCAACAACCGTGAATACGTAAAATTGTGTAAAAAAAAAAAAAAATAGAAATGCATGTTTATATTTAAAAAATAGTTACTACTATTTATAATACAAAGTAAAATAAATAGTGAAAAGAAATGATTTATTTTTACTAATATACACTTTTAAATCTTACTAGTACTTTGAGAAAAGTGAACTAGCTTTTAAAATTTAACAATTTTAGAAGAAATCCTTAATGGTTAATTGTTTTTTAGGTACATTAAATTTTATCATTTGCGTGTTTGGTGGCTTACAATGATTCAAAATAACCAGTAATTTCTTTTTAAAAAATTAATTTTTCAGCAATCGAGAAAATTTTTCGTGAATAGGTCAGAAATTTTGTTAGTCTTAGCCCAGCGATTCTCAACCTGTGGGGCGCGTCCCCCCTAGTGGGGCGCGAGAATATCTAAGAGAAAACATTACTTTAAAAAATTGGTTAACTGACTGATAGGAAAGCACACATACACATAGAAAAAAAAATAGATTTTGACGTATTTAATAACTTAATAAAGTAAAACAAATTAATAAATTAAAACTTTCTTAATAAAAACATACTAAATTAAAAACAAATTTAATAATTATTAGTAACTTCCTTGGACCTGTCTTTCAAAGCAAATTTTTTCGAAGGAAGGCTAAATGTTAGAAATTGCCTCCCTCAGTTGTTTCTATATTTAGCCGAGATCTATAGTTTGTCTTCATAGAAGCCACAACAGAAAATCCAATTTCACAAAAGTTGTTGAGGATGTTGAAAGTGGTAATAGAATGCGAAATGCTCTTGTTTTCAGTGCAGAAAAATCATCCTCTACTCCTGCCCAAAATTCAAATAGTGATTTATTACTAAATTAATTTTATTACTAAAATTACTTGTTTTTACTCCTGTTTTGGCAGTTAGTTAAAAATAATTCAAAAACAGAATCAGAGCTCATATACATTATTGTTGTATACATTTTATGGTAAGGGGGGCGCGATGAAAATTATGATAGAAAATTGGGCCGCGAACACTAAAAGGTTGAGAAACGCTGTCTTAGCCGAAATTTGTATTTTAGTCTTAAAAGCATGAAAAAGGTGTACATCACGCCTATCACAATAGGTCTTTATCTGTTTGTGTGTCTGGTGGAGAGGTGGGTGTCCTTTGGCTAGAATATTTGTGTGCTTGGGCTGGTTTTATTTACAATGGTAAATAAGGAATCGCCTTTAAATGGCAATGATAAAGGTTGGTTTAAACGTCGGGGGAAATGATAGTCACCGCGGTATACCCGATTCCGCGGTATACTGAGGCGCGGTATAACGGGGTTTTACTGTATTTCGTGTTTTTACAATCTGAATAATCTACAATTAAGACCAAAACAAGCGTCAATAATATTCCATAATTAATACAGAATACGCTGTGAGCGTAGTAACACATTACACCGCCAAATGCAAAGCGTAATTTTGCTAAATGTGACGGGCTGGCCTCATCTGATCTGTGCCTTTAAAGTAAAGGGTTGAAGAAAGAGTAATCTGGGCGAGGGGGATGGGGATAGAAGCGAAAGTTATGTGATCCAGACGTTAGTAAAGATCCTTCAGCATTTTAACCTCTTGACGGTCGGATAATTTTCAAGAGAAACACAGCAGAAGCGCCTATTCTTTTCAAGAAAAATATTTTAAAAAATGCTTAATCTCGAATTATAGAAAAATAGTTTGATACTATCATCTAGTATCTAAGAAAAGAAAAAAATCGGGATTGAGGAGTGGATTTCTTTTTCAATGTTTCGGTGCGCTATTTTTGAAAAACGCTCCAGCCCGTGATTTTGACGGGAGCGAGAGAGAAGGGGCTAAAGGAAAATAATATAGTTCTTTTAGTTTCTGAATTTTTATCTTGCGGGATTGAGGTCCTTTTCCCGCGAGACTAGTCCCGCAGATATTGGTGCTGGATCTTGCATGTTCCCGAATCCCCGGGATCAGATTGAGCAGGAATATTGGAGATCGCAGATATTGGTGTGAGATCTTGCCTGATCCCGATCCTTCGAGATCGGGATGCATTCCAAAATTTCGTGTGGTTTCATATCAAGTGTACGGATTTTAGCTGTACTCTCCCTTAGACTGACTCCAAGCTCTCCGAGAATTTGCACAATGTTTCAAGTGCATCAAATGGTGGAAATTTTCAGCTTTATACATTGAGGTGCCAGTTAAAAATCATTGCGAAGGCAGTAAAACATTCTTAAGCCGTGATTACCCCAAAGTTGACAAAACATTGTTTGTAGAAAACTAAAAGTTGCTCTTCTCTAATTATAGAGCAACGAGTGGAATATTTTTTGTAGAAAACTAGAAGGTTGCTCTTCTCAAACTTAGAGCAACAAGTGAAAATCGTGTTGCCAAAGAAACGGTGCCCCGTCACGTCCGGGGCACGTCGAGGGATAACAGTTCTCCACTAGTTTCGTACAGGTTGCTAGCGCAAAGCGCGCAGTAACAAATCTTCCACTTTTAGTAGTCAACTTTCTTTGATATTTACCGACACTCTGTGGGAAACCAAAATTTAGTGGAAGACAGAAAAATTTGCTGTATTTTGTAGAAAAATCAGCAAATTGCCGCAACTTGTGGAAAACTTAGTGGAAGACTTTGGTGTAAACGCGTCATTAAAAAAAGGAAAAACGTCTTGAAAAAAAAAACGTGCCAATGGCGCTTGGCATTCCTATTGCTCTGGTTCCTACCGTTTCACACCTGATTGGGGTTTAATTTCTAAGCATGGTGAGTTGAATACGGAAAGAATCCGTTTGGGTATATGCCCTCTTGCCATCCACACTAAGTGAGTAACAAGATGGTAAATGACAAACGTTCTTGAAAAATATACACGATACAGAAACATCTTAGCCGCTGTCGATTTATCAGTCGACAACGTTGCCCGGGGAGTACCAACGTGGAGGTGTGCTTCTGAGAGCCTTTCTTCTGCACTCGGCACGTCACGGAGATACAAGGGAACTGGAGTGGTGACTCAAATTGTGATGACAATAAGTTTTTGCCCGAGGAGAAGTTGTTTTCAAGTTGTAAAATATACAAATTATTTTTGTAACATGTTAGTATGCGAATATATTTTTAAGACTCGAAAGGTTTAAGCCAAAAATCGTATTCTTATGAAGTAAAATTGCAAACATTGTTTTGTTATTAGTGAAGAGTTTTGTGTAAAGCAATGCTTTCTTATGATTTTTTTAGTGGAAATGAGTAAAATTTAGCATTATAATTTTTTGAATGCATTAATTATGTCTACTGCTATGTGAGCGTTAAGTTCCGATTTTGGATTTATTTCTCTTAACGTTCTATTTTCCTTAAAGTCCATTTAAGCATCACTTCAGTTCGCAATTTAACTCAACAGAGCTACAATTTCAGAATTGACATCATTTTTTCGTCAGCAGCACACCAAACGATTGTATTCAATAGATTTGCCCTGCCGACGAAAAGACGTCATTCTTCAAGAGAACTCTTGCCGCCAGAACAAGGCTTAACTCCCCAGGGGACCGCCCCACCACCGATGTTATCCCTTTTGCGGCCCCCCCCCCCCGAACTGATCGCAGATGTTATGATCAGCTCTTTTTTTTTATAGACAATATCACCATAAGACATCTTAAGATTTTTGTTTAGTATTTTTCTTTCGCAGCAGCAAAACATCTGAAAAAGAAAAAAATACTTTTTTAGTCATTTCCTTAAATTCATTAATTCTTTTTTTTTCAGTATTTTTTATCAATAGAGTGAACTTTTTCTAACGAATGTTTTAATGCTGGTTTAGTATCAATGATAATATTTTGCTCATTTTCTGTACTTTTATTTATTTGAAGTATCCTCATCTATATAAAATGAGGCATTAGAATTTTTCTGTATGAATATAATTTTGCATCGATTGATCTATATCCTCAAAGTTTCAAGGTGTGCATTCTCTTTTATTTGACTTTCATTTATTTACCATTAAGTTTAAAATTTATCAAGTGTTCCTCGAAAAGAAAAAGTTTCCTTGCTAGTCAACTGGAGATCGGGCCGTGGTAGCCTAGTGGTTAGCACGTCGGACTTCCACCTGGAAGGTCGCGCATTCGATACCCACTGAAGATCACCATGTATACTTGGGGATATGAGCATGTAAAATCCGTAGACCCCACTACCTCTTCCCGTGCGTAAGCAATCCTAAGGCCTAGGCTAACAGGTAGGGTCTGGTGGAGAAAAGTCAACTGGAGACGTCTTTAACGTAACCGCTCAAACCATGAAGACAGGCTGTCCCATTTTATTTCTCTTGTACATCAATATGCAGTTCATTAATGCGTTGCCTCTTATTCTTAGTGTCGTAGCTATATTAATTATATTACTGACAGCTCAAATCGAGTTACAAAGCAGTTCAAATCCCTTTTTGTTTTTTTTTTAAATCGCACGAGGTGGCCATTGGATGCATTTTTTCTCACAGCCATTTGCGATGCTCTAATCACACGTTTGAGGTCGGAATGCTGTGATGTCCAACGATCGTCGGACCTCCACGGTCGTGTCTGCCCTTGTGAGGATAACAATAAAAGATCCCACTCAAAACTTCCAATTTTTCTCATGGGATGACAAGATCCTCCACCCAGACTACGCAACATTCGGTCATCCTCTCTCGCGGCCTCTGACCTTTCCTGGAACACATACCAACCTGATCTAGGAACATCTAAACCTGCCTAGGGGTTTGATAGTCCCCTAGACGGCAGAGATGGTTTTACGAGTGTTCGGAGCTGACTTCCGAGAATTTCTCACGGAACCACATGTCCTCCTCTTTTGACTTGTAGATTCAGAGTAACTTCAACTTGAAGTTTTCATCTGTTTTTTTTTTTCAGTTTAGTGGGGACCCACCTCCTGTCAAATTACTGCACAAATTCTTCATATATAACCAAGTGTTTGTTGGTCATTTTCTGGCTGATTGCTGAAGAATACGTTACAATGCAAATGATTTCCTTCGATTAATCCATGCTATGGATTGGCATGAGCACATTTGTTGACTCGAATAAATCGTGAATTCTGTGTAATGATATAGTTTGGCACTAATAACATGACGCTGGACTTTTAGAAGGTTAATTTCTTCTCTGGGTATTATCTGCATCCCGCAACTCCGTATCTCATGGCCAGAGTAAAGTATTACTACTTTTTACGAGAGCGTAAGAACTGAAAACAATTGATTATGTTTCATAGTAAAAGCTGTTTTATGATTTAGGCGACGTAACATGATTGTTAACATTAAAATAAACATGTATATCGGTTGTTGGTTTATTTTCGTACAATCAAACAATTATTTTATAACCTGAAAATCGCCATTCTAAGACTTACGTTAGTCTGGCTTTGAGATACAGAACTTTTGCACTGGAGAAACAAACCGATTTTATCTTCACACCTGCTGTCAAACTATACCTTGCAGTTAGAAGAGCCTTCTAATCAGTTTGCTTTCTTTCTCAGTGTTTTTTTGTCTGTCTTTCAACTGTAAATGATTTAGTTGCAATTTAAAAATGCTCTACCACCATGCATATCTTAGAGATGTACCTGATGTTTTATGTTACCGCAGCATATTTTATACTCCACTATAGGCTGCATCAGACATTTTGTTGAATGAGTAGTGAAATATGACCAATTTATAGTCGATGTTTAAGAAATATGCTTAGATGTTAGAATTGAATGTACAGCATTTTCCAAAAACAAATTTTCTGATCTGTCTGCATGTTTGAAAAGAGCAAATGTCCACAACTAAAGTGAAAATCTTTCTTACCTAAATATTCTGCCATTTAAAATTTTGAAAAAATGCTGATTTTTTTTTAAATTTAATTTGATTAAATCATTTTAAAAACACTAATCTCTGACAAAAAGAATTATGAGCGAATTTTAGGCAATATTTCTTAATTAAATTTACAATTATGCCAAAATATTCTAGAGAAAAAAAATAAATTTATCTGCAAAATGCTGCTGCGATTCGAGATCTCAAAGATCTTCTTTTTGTTTCACTTTCACATTCAGGATTTGTGACTCCAGCAGTTATTTCATTCATTCTAATTACGAACTGGACTTCCAAATCCGCAAATCTTACCAGGTCCGTCAGAACTCTTGTAACGTCATTCATAACTTTATCGTCACATTTTGGTTTGAGTTTTAGAATTAGCTTTTCTTTTTTACTTTCTTCATAGAAGGTTTTCAAAGCGTAATCAACACTCAATTTTGTCAAGTCGGTGAAGTTTACTTTCATAATGAGGTCGCCTTCTTTTAGCTCTTTTTGAGCATTTGATTCATAAACGAGGGCGGCTTACTTTAACCCTTCGAACCTCGAAATCCAGACTATTTCTTTATCACGATCATTTTTCTGAAAAGGAATTCGGATGAGTAATGCAGTGGTTTCAGACTTCTTTTTCTTTACGAACCCCTTTTAAGATCCGAAATAAAATGGCGAACCCCCTTCTGTAAAAACTAAAGTTACTGTTTTTTTATCAATTGTTCATTTTTTGTTATTAATAGGGTAGTAAACATATGTATTCACCAAAAATATCCTTAAAAATTATTTTCCTGACAGACTGAAAGTTGTAAAATTTCATGAGAAACACATGCGCATCGATCCTTATAACCTTGAGCTGTCACCTATCAAGACATCACGCAAGTCGTCACTTCGGGTCATATAGACCAGAATTAAAATTTAGTAAATTGAGTATTAAACAATATTCAATATAATGTAAGAATTTGAAAAATATAAAAAGCATAGAAAAAAAAAAAAATTGTACCTAGATCAATATGACCCGACATGACAGCTAATAGGTTAAATATCATTTGGTTTCACTTTTGGGTTGAAATGTGCAAAAGTTGGGATATATAGTTGGGACTAGATTTGATGTGCATTTCCGGTTACTGGGAGAATTGTATATTTATAATATCTGGAATAGCGGTCATTTCGTATGCCCGCCGGGCTTACTAGTAAAAATATAATCGCCATTAAATTCTGACCCTTATAGGTGAAAAATTATGTTTTAAGTTTGAAGTAAACGTTCTTGGTACATACTGTATCCACCACAAAACACAATTTCGGAGAACACTAAAAATTTAGAAATCCGCGACTGAACGTGAACTTGCAACATAAAATCAGCTGAAACACGCACGACACTAGGCTGAAAAAGAAAATTTCGGCAAATAAAAGTCGTTTTTTTTTTTTTTTTCAACGTCGAAAACTACCCCAAATGCCAAAGACCCGTATTGAATATTTGACCATAACTTCCAGTAAGAAGGAGAGTAAAATTAAGTGCTCCGTTCTATCTTAGATAACTATGTATCGTGATTTTATGAATCTCCCTGTTGATATTTTGCAATATTAATAAAGTAGTCAAAAAAAAAAAAAAAACGCTGAATGTTGAAAGAACGATTTTAACACAAAAACATTTAAAATCTGCTCTTGGATATAAAAGAAAATCCTAAGATGTGTTGCCTGATACACAAAATCCAAGTTAAGGAACATGAGAAATCTTCTCGCCCGGAACATATTTAAGTTCGATAACATTAATGAAACACAGCCATACATACGAGACAAAAATAGAGGAAAAGCTGTTTAATCCTTTAACTACGGGTAACGTCAAAAGACGATTTGACGAAACTTTCCTGTGGTACGGGTAACGTTAATAAGCGATTAGATGAATTTTTGCTGAGAATGTAGGTTTTAGAATAAAACGTTGAACAAATGGAAATGCATTCGTTCTTTACATTATAAGTAATTTATTCAATTTAAAATGGCAAAATTAGAGGTGCAGAAGGGGGTATTGACCACGCCCTTTTCATACAGTGTGTCGCCGATTTGCAAGCAAAAAAAACTACATCTCATAGGAATTTTGATCTTGAACAAAAAATTTCCAATGATGGGTCGAAAATAGGGCGTCTACGACTAATGTTGATGGAATTCTCCAGTTTTGACCTTTTCATGTAAGAAACTCATGACATACACATAAGAAATAGCTGTATCGCCATTTATGCAATTTTTGGATACTTTTTTTGGCGTTCAGACAAACAGATTTGTGAATACATTCCGTTAGTTAAAGGGTTAAATGACCATGGTTTACCCCGATGAAGATAAATAAATAAACTCTAATCATCGCTGATTTCAGAGGATAGCCCAACGAAAATTTGCGCTAAAGTTTGAATTAAACTTGTTGCCTCTCATCATCAGATACTTTATGAAGTAAAAGTAAACGATTTCGGATTACACATGCGATATTCATTTTATGAATCTAAAATGCTATTATTAAAATAAAAACACGTAAAGGGGATCACGATTATTATGAATTGCAGTATAAAATGATGAATGAATTATGTTTTGCTGTTAAGATGCCTAATTGTAAAATTAAGAAAAAAAAATAGTTCTAAGTACACACACATACTTAGGCAGACAGAAGTTCTTTTGAAGCTTTCCTAATGGAAACAGAGATTGTAAATGCAACCTATTTTATGTTTAGAACAATACTTTATAAAAATGCAAAATTAATTTTAAAAAAGATAAATAACTCAAAATGACTTTAATCAAAGTTTTTTATAGAAAAGTCCCTTGATTTAAATCACGAAACCCTGTGTGGGACCTGATAAAAAAGCTTTAGTTATAAAAATATTTGGGCTAACGGCCTTCGAGTTATCGCAAATTGACTGTATATAATTTTATAATGTATGAAATGTTATAATTTCTGAAGCAATAGTCATTGTCAAAGCATGTAACTAAAATTCTATTTGGGTATCTCTTATAATGGTGATTTCATTTAGGAAAGTTTTCCCTGAATGTTCAAGATTTATATCAGTTGAATGATATTTCTGTGATAAAGTTATAAATGCTTATGAATTACAGTTACATTAAGTTTATTTTTTAATGTATATTACGAAGCAGGTAACTTTTAAAATGTTAATCCACTTATTCTAACGATTGAAATTAATAATAAACTTGATCAGTTTTAACAATGTGCATATAATTGGCTTTCAAGAATATTCTAATAAATTTCAGTTTCAGCTGAACTGTGCATGAAAACACCCAAAATTTTTCTTCGTACTTTGTTTGTTAATTATGGGAACAGTTTTGAATACTTACACTTGAATAGGAACATTTCTGAATGTTCTTGAACAAAAAATGTAAATGTGTTAATTTTAATTGTTTAAATTATTGCTTTTGCTTGCAAAAAAACTCTTAGAAACTGCTTTGTTAAAAGTAATGATACATTGAAGTTAATGCATATTCTACCACTAACATCTCTTCTCCACAAAGCAAGTGGTTGTTTTTCACATCGAGTGTACTAGTTATCTCCAAGTTTTTTATTTTGTCATGCCTATTTGTTTCCAACTGTTTTATCCCCACCAAAACCATAACAACTGAAGTTGAAATGATTGCAATGTCTCTAGTGCTTTGTGAATTTTTAAGTGGAAGTCAAGAATTTTTATCATTCATTTAATTCATTGTTTTTAATATTTTCTCATTAGGTGATTGGCACAGTGGAATGCAGTCTGAAGCTAAATATCAACTGTGCCTGGTAGTAATCACCTAGGATTCCCATACTGTCACTCCCAAACCCAGAAAAAGGTATTTCATTTTGCATCGCCCAGTTTGGGCCAATGTTTTATTTTATGTTCCTCTTCATTATCTATATATATATTTCACTTAACGTGGACCAGTTACGGTTAAATTTTGCGGTATGATACGATACTGACATCATGCCAAAAGCAAACTATGGTAAAACGATATTTAAAACTTTGTTTAATGATTAGCATGGAAAAGTATCATAATATTTGCATTTATTATCGTAAATTTCGGGGCTTTAACAAATTTATTTCTATTTCTTAAGGGGAGAATACGTGTAAAGGTCTCAAGAAATTTTTAAATAATTTTCTTCATAAATCGATTCTACAACTATTCAGTAATATACCCTGAAAATTTCAAAGCGAAATTCTAGTTCGTATAAAAGTTATAAGCATTTGAGCGAGCGCCCCTTTTAGAGCAGTTGAGCAGGTAGTCCCTCATGAATGACCTGAAGGGCAATTAGATAACGTTCGCAGAAGTTTTTTCATTTCTTTTAACAATTGAGACCTCGGATAGAAATTTCTATAAGTATTAGTATCTATAAATATTAAAAAGAAAATTGATTCATTACTGCTTTAACTTTACCTTCAATACCACTCTTTTTTCAAACGCGTTTTTCTCGAAACTACTTTTTTCGAATTGGCGTACACTCTAACTCGCAGTTTTTGATCAATCCTTATCAAATTTAGCATACATTTCCTTTATATATACACGCTTTAGTTGAACTAGAATCATAAACATATATTTATTTTTACTTTTTTTATTGTAAAAAAAGAACAGAAAAAAAGGTTAAAAATCGTACTTAATTTTCCAATTCTAAAAAAAAAACAGAAATTTTCAATTTTTTGTGATGATTTTAGTTTAACTAGACCAGACACTTATATAAAAAAGTAGATTTAAAAAAAATTGATTTCAGATAAAAATTGAACTCCAGGATGTACGCAAACTGCCGACCCGGGTGGCGACTTACAGTGTGCAGCAGCCGATATCTCCGGGACTTTTCAAGAAAAATGTTTGAAAATTTCAGCAAATGTTCTCCAATATATCTATAAAATAACCTCAAAATTCCAATAAAATATATTTATTCTTTATACGTTAAAAAAATGCATGAAAATTTCTCTTAATACGCCGTTTTACACGTATTTCCCCCCTTAAAAAGTATTTCCATTCATATCTAAATTTTTAATTTTCGGTTCTTTGGAGTAGCAACACCTTAGTTTGTCTATATCAGGCGATCTTTTCTTAAGCCTTTGGAATTTTAAAGCGATGCTTACGATTTTAAAATGGTTAATTTTAGGTTCGCAGATGTTTTGCGGGAGATCAGCTAGTTTCTCTAATTTGGCAACAGGTGTTTCTTACTGTATAGTATTTATTAGGGATTTTACGGTAGTCGAGATTATTTCTCTGCACAATATTCACAGATTTGCTTAATAAAAAAAAGTAGATGTCTCCTGACAATCATTTAATTCACGTAGTCATTTAGCCTTTTTTTTTTTTTTTTGGTTAAGATTCGATTTAATTTTCAAAGCCTTAAGGTTCACATTGCTGATCTAAACAAGGAAAATCTACACAACAGTTTTTTTCCATATTATGTAGAACACATTATACATTTTTGTTTGCATATTTAAATGTCTAGAAGAAGACATTTGTAAGTATGTTTGCTATTTCTCTTTATTAATGTTCCTACATTTTAGAACGCAAATTAAAATTCATGAAAACAGGACCCAGCAATGCTGGATCGACCCCGGATAGTAGTGTTGTGTTTAATATATTTTGGTTCACATTCGGCAGTGATTCTGGTCCGAAATTTTCGAATATATTTGAGTACCTGATCCGAATGTTCAAAAATTAATTCGGTTTTCCTAATTAATTTCCAATTCTGAATTCTGGAGGGGGGAAAATAATCACATTTAAGGCCCATTTCCCAGGCCCCTCATTTCAAAAAATTCAGCTTACCTAATGCTTTCTCTAACAGGAATACATGTAACGTAGAGAACAAATAACATGAGAAGTTATTTGAATATTTTAATGTGGTTTTTTTTAAAGGAGATTGATGTCCTAGATTTACATTTCCCTGTTTGTAGTTTTTCAGTCGCAAGCTTTAAAGATTTTCAAATTTTAAAAACTTATTTCGGAAATTTTGGGAAACGATTCAAAAAAATGAAGAAAAAAAAACGCAAAATGTAGTTTGAATATTTCTATTTAAAGCACATTTTATATTTATCTTTGGGATAATTTGCTCAGGAGTTATTTGTTTTCCACGTGTTGTTTTCCAAAAATTGTTAAAAACTGAAAATCCATGACTGACACCTTGTCCTGCGTACTTCAGGGACCTTTTTTTTTCTACTCCCCGAGGGGACAAGCAATCAATCACATAGGTTATCTGCAACACTTTTTGCTAATGGGCGTGCTTTGTCACTTCATGAGCAGAGCCCCAGCAGAACCGTTTCATTTCAGGCCCGTGTTCAGGCAGGCCCACGGTTTGGATATTTGAACTTATGGGAAAATATTAGCTTTTACTGTTGGCTTCTATTTTTCTGTAATGAAGAAAATCGCTTAGAATATGCGTAATTTGGTGTAACCTTTCGCAATAGTTCTGATGGAGATACAGATATAAATCTATAAAGCGGTTCGGGTTTTATTATTATGCTTTTATAATATTTGTATGCAAAAATCAAAATTGTTCATTACTGCTATTTCTTGTTTCTATTTTAACTTTAAAATCAATACTACTTTTTTTAAGAGTTATTTCACTTTGAGGACTTCTCTATTTTTTAATAATAAATATAAAGAATTAGAATATTTTGTAAATACCTAAAATTAATTGCCCTTTAGGCAAATTCTGTATAACTAATTTTATACCGTCCTGCCTTTCATTGATTGCCTAGAACATTTATGTTTAATGAAGAAACGGTTATGTTTATCTACCGAGAAGTATTGTGATACATTCCTTTTACTTTAAAAAATACTTTGTTATGTATGTGCCTGAAAATAGCATATTTTTTTAGTTTTAATCTTTTGTCATATATGCAAAATACAAAAATCATACACTTTTTCTCATTTTTCACTCAAAAGTATATTTTAATTTTTCTGCACACATGCATCACTCTCACAACTGATACTCTAATGTAGTTGATTTGTCAGATATTTCAAGATATTTTTTTTAAATGTAACATATTGTGTATGGTTTTTCATGGTTGATTTTTAAACAAATAAAATCATAATAGAAAACATAAAATCATAGTAAAAAATATAACAAGCAGTTATTTAAGGACTAGTATAGTAACAAATACCCTTGCTTTGTTTGTTTATGTAAGAAAGTTTTATGATTTGATCAAATTTTATCCATAGTAATTGAAATATGTTATCTTAATAAATGATAAATCAGTATAATTCAGGAATTATTTTAACTCATTCATTCTCTGAACTTAATAAACTTGACAAAAATAGACTTCCTATATTTTCTAGCTGTAATAAGTTCTCACAAATTAGAAGCTTTATTTTATTTGAATTCCTTTTATTGCTAAGAAAATGATATAAATTTACAACATTCTGGATTTTCTGTAATATTGAAGATTGCCACCTTTACTCTTCTATGAGTTCTTGAGTCATTGAATTTTTTAACATCAGGTTGCCGCCCATTGAAAAAAATGGCTTTCTGAGATTTGTGACCTCATCTCGTATTCCTTAACGTCAGAAAGCCTTCCATCCAAGAGGAATCCAGTGGATTCTGTAAATTGCTTTCCATACTGAAATGTGAATTCTACTATTAGAATCTCATTCTGAAATAGCTGTTAGCATATTCACTCATTTTGATATTTTTTAAATATGCAGATAAATCCATGCCTGTCATTGTTTATAATTTTCTGCAAGTTGGGGAGGGGGCACAAAATTATATACTCGATGAATAATATTTAAACACAGAATTATAGATTCCTTACATTTCGCAAGTGGAGAGCAGGGGGAGGGGCATAAATGATAGACCTGGATGCATCTGATACCTACCATTCATTTAGAAAAATGCCATTACCCTTAAGTTGGCTTTTTTTTTTCTTCTAATTACAGTATTTCTTGTGATTTTAGAACTTGCAACTTTAAACAACCAAATTTAGTTGGGATGTTTTGCAGAATAATCATTATTGAATTCAATGATTGCAAGTGTATGGTTGTAAGTAACAAAGCTAACAGGATGCTTGGTTTATCAATAAGACTATTTCGAACAGGTCTAGGGAAGTTGTATTGCCATTATACAGAAGTTTGGTAAGACCTCATTTGGAGCATGCCGTTCAGTTTTGGTCTCCGTACCTAAAAAAGGATATTACCTTATTGGAAAGGATTCAAAGGAGGGCTACAAGATTGGTAAGTGGTCTTTCAGACTTAGATTATGAGGTTAGGCTTAAAAGGCTCAATATGTATAGTCTTGAGCAAAGGAGAGTCAGAGGGGACATGATTCAGTTGTTTAAATTCATTAAAACGGGAAATGTTGATGGACTACAGCTATGTGCTGAAAGTAGAACCAGAGGTCATTGTTTTAAACTTTTCAAATCTCAGGCTAATCTTGAAATTAGGAAAAACTACTACTTCAATAGGGTTGTGGGCAGTTGGAATAGTTTACCGGAAGCGACTGTTAATTGCAGTGGGGTAAAAACTTTTAAGAAAGCTCTTGATGTTCATTGGGGACTGCTAAATTAACTAGGACCAGCCTAGCTGGGCCCTGAGCCTGTTGCTGGTCGTCACTTTTGTATTTGTATTTGTATTTGTATTTGTATAATTTAGTTATTTGTAATTGACTTTGCGCAAAGGATGCTTATAAACGGGCATTTAGTGACGGGCTGAAGTTTCGCCTTCTATTTCTCGCTCCTGAGACGTTTTCGGGCTGGAGTGTTTAAAATTTCAAAATAAAAGCAAATCAAAAATTAAAAATGAATGTATATATTGTTCATTCATTAATTTTCAGTTATAAAAAAAATAGGCATTTCTATGGCTGTTTTCTTGAAAATTAACCGACCCTTAAGGGGTTAAGGAAAGTTTCAGGGAGGAATATATGATACATTGCGAAACATTTTGGGATGTGGGGGGGGGGGGGAGAAGTGGTTTGTGGTGGAGCCCAGACACTGAAAATGCTAGCACATTTGCAAGTGCATGGTTTTGCTTCGTTTGAGGTTAATGCATAGAAATGCATGAAAATGGCATTTAAAAAAATATTTGCATATTACTGCATTTTCCCCATGCTTTTATTTATTTATGTTTTATAGTTTAATGACTTTTACAAAATTTCTGGAAATTATGGTAAATGATCCACACCAAAGTTGAGTACAGGTTAAGTGGGTTTAAACATCAGATTTTTGAGTTTTAAATTCTTAGTGCACATTTCGGGTATTTTTCATTGGATTTATGAATCCATAATACAGATAAAATATACAGATTTTAAAAATTTGCTTTTAAAAAATACTTCATTACTTATTTAAATAAAGAAAAGTAAGGTTTAGAATGATAAACCATTAAATTTTAATCTCAAACACAACACTTAAGCACGGACTCTTTAGTCACCAATAAAAGAGGCATTTTACTCACTCTCGAGATCTGGTGAAAGGCAAAAGGAATGTCAGAGCTTCGGCTAGGTGGTACTGCTTTCTTGAATTTCCTTCAGTCCCACTGTGAAGTGGATGGATGGATCCTGTTCTCAAGGGCTGCCTGTAACTCCCTCTTATTCCCTTCCAGCGAGCATTTAGAAGAGTAACTGAGGGGAAAAGAAACAAATAAATAGGTTGTATATTTGTGTATATCTTATTTACCCAGTAGCAGAATTTTCTTTATCAATCTGCGGCACGAGTTTCAGAAGTCAAAATTTTTCTGCGGCGCCAAATGATGTGGAACCAAATTTACAATCATAAAAAATAGCAAACTATGCATTTTAAAATAGTTGACATATAACTGATGAATCAGAGGATAAATAAAAATTATAATTATTCAATTTATTAATAAATTAATAAAAGCAAAAATTGACATGCAATGAATGCAAGCCAAGAGAAAATGAAGTAAAGACAATACAACACTGTCTAATAGTTGAAAATTATTTATTATATAAGTTAGGGAAAACAGGGTAAACATTTATCTAAATCATTAATACTTAACTAAAGGTCGAAGTAGTAAAAAAACTAACTAGTATTAATTTTTTTTTTGTAAGTTGGCTAATTAATCTGCAAGCTTTAAGATAAATCTGCAGCGCTCACTTTCATGCTGCGCAATTTCTGCTACAGGGCTTATTTAAATTCTGTAATTAAAATTAAAATTAATGAATAGCAGCCGACCAAACTCGTGACAGATATGAATTTGGACATCCCGATCATAAATGAGTTATATCTATTGCTTATTGGAAGAATTTTTATCAATTTTAATTCTGTACTTGGGAAGTATAAGTACTAATTCACAAAAACAAAACTTTCTAGGAGATTGTATTTATTTATTAATTTTTTTGTAATTATTTATCTACTTGATTGTTTAACGGTATTGAACTTAATAAGGCTTTATACCTCTGATGGTGCTTAAAACCCAATTTTGAAACAAATGGGCATAGTGTCCTTAACTGTCCCAGATACATCATTTGTAGTTTAAATCTTATGATTTGATTTTAATTCAGGGCCATTTCACAGTATTTTGTCCAAACGTAGAGTCCGCAACATGACACTTTTTTTGTTATAAGTACGTAATTTACAGTTTAATTATCACCAAATTTTATTTTCAAATAATGTGTTGAGCACATTTGAAAATAAAATTTAGTGATAATTAAACTGTAAATTACGTAGTTATAACAAAAAAAAAAGGGTCATGTTGCGGACTCTACATTTTTAGAAAATATTGTGAAATGGCCCTTCATCTGAATTAGGGGAAAGAAACAGGATAAATTTTACTAGGAATATTTAGTACCTTTGACATTTATGTCCTTACTCCATTATTTTTCCTCAAAAATAAGTTGTGTAATCAAATTTTGAAAAAAGAGATAATTAGAAACATATACAGTAAAATCTGCAAAATAGGCCCCCTTTGTAAGCTGACTACCTGTCTAACTTGAACCCTTTTGTCAAGAATGGAATTAGCTCTAAGGGGGAACCTTTTGTAGTAACTTGACCAGCTATCTCTGTTGACAACTTATGTACACCAAATTGAAGTGGTAGTACCTTTATAAGTTGACCACTAAAATGATGCACCACAAGTGGTCAACTTACATTGGTTGCCAGTCTATGTAATATAAATTATAATCTTTTTCAATATCAATTAATTTTTAAACAAAATTGGTGAACAAAGATTTTCATCATGCAGCAATATCTATGCAGTCAATCTTGGTATCTTGAAAATTGAAAGGAAAATATATCTACAAGTGTCGAAAAGAAACTCATTAAATCAGTTTTTAAACAACTGGGAGTATGAAAAGTTGCTAAATTGCAGTTTTTCATCTCATGGTCATCGATATTTTGCCCTTATCTGATTAGGTAGATTTAAATCTAAAGCATTTTTATCTTCCAAATTTAATTCACTCAAGCAAAACTTGATGCTGCTAAATAATGTTTCATTTATTATTATGTTTTTTCGAAGTTATACTTTTGGTATAATAAGTGTTACAAAATGTTCCAAATAATCTTTTTACTATGAATTGCAAGGTATTTAATTCAAAATATTTTTCACTTAACTATGCAAACTTGTTGCTTTTAATTAAAGAGAAACAAAATTTCGAAAAATGAAAGAGAAAGATGTTTTGACCTATGAAACTTTGAACCACATGTTAAGATTAGCTATTATGTTGCAAGAGCTGCATGGACAAAGATTATTTTTTTTAAATGTCTTGTTGAAAGCAGAAAGTACTTTTACAAATTTACTGATATATTTTTCATCACTCAAAGCCTACATATTTTATATTCTTTTTTTATGTAGTAATCATTATGTTGAATAACATTTTGAAAGAATTTCCAAAAGGATAATTCCACTCTATTTTAAGTTATTGTATTTATATTGAAAAGTTTTATTCTTGATAAATTGTCTTGTCCAAAGAAAATGTATACTGACTGTTGAATCTGCATATTCTTCATTACATCAGACGATCAATACTTCATTCTTATTATGTTTTCTAGTCAACTTTTCTTACTTTTTTGTTAATTATTATTTTGATAATTACAATCATTGGGTCATATAGATATATGAGAAGAAAAAAAAAGTAGTTTTCAGAAAAATTAGCTCATCAAAACGGTGCACATGAATGCACCATCTTGTGGTTATGAAGTTTGGTTGGTTTCCATGATCTAAAAAGAGAGCGTTTATAAACTAATATGTATTCAATTTTAGCTACAATTAGATAACATGTGTGTTAAACATATTTTAACAGCAATAAAATATTTCTTTGTTATTTTGTTTAATAAATTCGTATATATAAATCTCTCCTCTAAAATTCTGCTAAAAAGCTCTCTGTCTTTCGCTTTTTCTTTCCAGTCTCCGACATTTAGATTTTTAAGGTCTTTCTCCACCTCGTCTACCCATCTTTTAATCGGCCTTTCTCTTTTCCTCTGGCCCTGGTACTGTCCCTTGAAAATGTCCTTAGTGCCTCTGTTTTCCTCTATTCTCTCAAGGTGTCCCAACTCATCGTATTCCATTTGTTTTTACATAATTAATTATATCTTTTCCTTTAAATAATCTTTCAATTTCGAAATTGTAACGCTTCCTCCAAAGATCACTTTCTTTGTGACAAGCTCAAAAACTAGCTCTTAGAATTCTCCTTTCCCAGGTGATTAGCGCCTGGAAAAGCACCTTCTCTTTTTTTTTTTGAGTTAAAGTTTAAGTCTCTGACCCATAGGTAACTGTTAGTCTGATTATAGTTTTATAAACCTGGATCTTTGTTTTCCTTGTTACTACTTTATGATGCTTATATACATAAAAATATTAACTTACCATACTCACTGATGGCGAAAGATATTTCATTTCTGTTGGAATACGATGGCAATCTGTAATCATACAACTCCGGATATATTTGAATCGCTTGAACCAAACGTAAATTGAAACCTAGGTCGCTCCTCACTGTTCTTATCCTTGTTGTTTGCCTCCTGCGTGCACATGCGTCCAGCCAAATAAAATAACTCCAGCGTGTTTCTTGTCTCCTCTCCGAGACAAGAAAACCTGGTTTCCCACATACTATGCACTGGAGCAGCAGCGGCTCCAGCGTGCACGCCTAGCATGTGGGAAGCCAGGACATTGTGCCCCAAATTTCCCCCTTTTCTTCAAATTCGCCTCTTCGTCCTCGGTATGCGGCCTGCCTTGGTTGTCTCCATTGTTTTTTTAAGTGGTTGTCCCCACTGATTTTTTTTTGTGGTTTACTCCACTGTTTGTTTTTTTAAGTGGTTGTCTCCACTGTTTGTTTGAGTGGTGGTCTCCACTGTTTTTTTTTGAGTGGTTGTCTCCACTCTCTTTTTAAGTGGTTGTCCCACTGTTTTTTTAAGTGGTTGTCTCCACTGTTTGTTTGAGTGGTTGTCTCCACTGTTTTTTTAAGTGGTGTCTCCACTGATTTATTTTGGTGGTTTACTCCACTCTTTGTTTTTTTAAGTGGCTGTCTCCACTGTTTTTTTGAGTGGTTATCTCCACTCTTTTTTTAAGTGGTCGTCTCCACTGTCTTCTTCAGTGGTCGTCTATCCTCTCTTCTTCAGTGGTCGTCTATCCTCTCTTCTTCAGTGGTCGTCTATCCTCTCTTCTTCAGTGGTCGTCTATCCTCTCTTCTTCAGTGGTCGTCTATCCTCTCTTCTTCAGTGGTCGTCTATCCTCTCTTCTTCAGTGGTCGTCTATCCTCTCTTCTTCAGTGGTCGTCTATCCTCTCTTCTTCAGTGGTCGTCTATCCTCTCTTCTTCAGTGGTCGTCTACCCTTTCTTCTTTCCTTCCCCCAGTGGTCGTCTATCCTCTCTTCTTCAGTGGTCGTCTACCCTTTCTCTCTTCTTCAGTGGTCGTCTATCCTCTCTTCTTCAGTGGTCGTCTATCCTCTCTTCTTCAGTGATCGTCTATCCTCTCTTCTTCAGTGGTCGTCTATCCTCTCTTCTTCAGTGGTCGTCTATCCTCTCTTCTTCAGTGGTCGTCTATCCTCTCTTCTTCAGTGGTCGTCTATCCTCTCTTCTTCAGTGGTCGTCTATCCTCTCTTCTTCAGTGGTCGTCTATCCTCTCTTCTTCAGTGGTCGTCTATCCTCTCTTCTTCAGTGATCGTCTATCCTCTCTTCTTCAGTGATCGTCTATCCTCTCTTCTTCAGTGGTCGTCTATCCTCTCTTCTTCAGTGGTCGTCTATCCTCTCTTCTTCAGTGGTCGTCTATCCTCTCTTCTTCAGTGGTCGTCTATCCTCTCTTCTTCAGTGGTCGTCTATCCTTCAGTGTCGTCTATCCTCTCTTCTTCAGTGGTCGTCTATCCTTCAGTGATCGTCTATCCTCTCTTCTTCAGTGGTCGTCTATCCTCTCTTCTTCAGTGGTCGTCTATCCTCTCTTCTTCAGTGGTCGTCTATCCTCTCTTCTTCAGTGGTCGTCTATCCTCTCTTCTTCAGTGGTCGTCTATCCATCTCCTCTTCAGTGGTCGTCTCCACTGATTTGTTTTCATGGTGTACTCCACACATAATTTACATCTATTTTAGAATTAGTTTTTCTTTTTTAATTTCTTAATGGAAGGTTTTCAAAGCGTAATCAATACTCAATCTTGTCAAGTCAGTGAAGTTTAATTTGATAAGGACATCTCCTTCTTTTAGCTCTTTTTGAACATTTGATCCAAGAACGAGTCGGCTTACTTTTAATCCTTCGAACCTGAAGAAATCATGACAGAAAAAAAAAAGGTTCAAGCACAAATATAAATCGAAGGACATGATTCTTTTAAAAGTTTCTGTATATTGATACTTAATTTGCTTTTACTCGGGGATTTGCATTACTCTTATGAAGTTTAATCTTGTGCCTACCCAAACACTCTCTTTCTAAAGTCAAATACAACTTTCGAACTTTATCATTGGTTTTTCTTTCATTTCAGATCATTTCTCCAATATGTTTCGTGAAAGTTTTTAAAATTTGCATTACTGATAAAATTATTTTTAAACAATAGCTTTGAGAAAATTTAGTATTTCTCAGCATGGTGTCTTACGGTTCCAAGCGTCGACCCCTTCCCCCCTTCAGATACTAACACACTTCGGGTTTTTTTTTTACTTTTTTCTGGCATCATCAACTTGTTTACAAGAATAGCAAATTTTTCAAATGCCATAGTACCGTAATTATCTGTGCATAGCCCGCTGATTATCTACGAAAAAACTTCTCCACTCTTTGTTTTTTTAAGTGGCTGTCTCCACTGTTTTTTTGAGTGGTTATCTCCACTGTTTTTTTAAGTGGTCGTCTCCACTGTCTTCTTCAGTGGTCGTCTATCCTCTCTTCTTCAGTGGTCGTCTATCCCCCTGGTCGTCTATCTTCAGTGGTCGTCTATCCTCTCTTCTTCAGTGGTCGTCTATCCTCTCTTCTTCAGTGGTCGTCTATCCTCTCTTCTTCAGTGGTCGTCTATCCTCTCTTCTTCAGTGATCGTCTATCCTCTCTTCTTCAGTGTCGTCTATCCTCTCTTCTTCAGTGGTCGTCTATCCTCTCTTCTTCAGTGGTCGTCTATCCTCTCTTCTTCAGTGGTCGTCTATCCTCTCTTCTTCAGTGGTCGTCTATCCTTCAGTGATCGTCTATCCTCTCTTCTTCAGTGGTCGTCTATCCTCTCTTCTTCAGTGGTCGTCTATCCTCTCTTCTTCAGTGTCGTCTATCCTCTCTTCTTCAGTGGTCGTCTATCCTCTCTTCTTCAGTGGTCGTCTATCCTCTCTTCTTCAGTGGTCGTCTATCCTCTCTTCTTCAGTGGTCGTCTATCCTCTCTTCTTCAGTGGTCGTCTATCCTTCAGTGATCGTCTATCCTCTCTTCTTCAGTGGTCGTCTATCCTCTCTTCTTCAGTGGTCGTCTATCCTCTTTTCTTCAGTGGTCGTCTATCCTCTCTTCTTCAGTGATCGTCTATCCTCTCTTCTTCAGTGGTCGTCTATCCTCTCTTCTTCAGTGGTCGTCTATCCTCTCTTCTTCAGTGGTCGTCTATCCTCTCTTCTTCAGTGGTCGTCTATCCTCTCTTCTTCAGTGGTCGTCCATCCTCTCTTCTTCAGTGGTCGTCTATCCTCTCTTCTTCAGTGGTCGTCTATCCTCTCTTCTTCAGTGGTCGTCTATCCTCTCTTCTTCAGTGGTCGTCTATCATCTCCTCTTCAGTGGTCGTCTCCACTGATTTGTTTTCATGGTGTACTCCACACATACTTTACATCTATTTTAGAATTAGTTTTTCTTTTTTAATTTCTTAATGGAAGGTTTTCAAAGCGTAATCAATACTCAATCTTGTCAAGTCAGTGAAGTTTAATTTGATAAGGACATCTCCTTCTTTTAGCTCTTTTGGAACATTTGATCCAAGAACGAGTCGGCTTACTTTTAATCCTTCGAACCTGAAGAAATCATGACAGAAGAAAAAAAGGTTCAAGCACAAATATAAATCGAAGGACATGATTCTTTTAAAAGTTTCTGTATATTGATACTTAATTTGCTTTTACTCGGGGATTTGCATTACTCTTATAAAGTTTAATCTTGTGCCTACCCAAACACTCTCTTTCTAAAGTCAAATACAACTTTCGAACTTTATCATTGGTTTTTCTTTCATTTCAGATCATTTCTCCAATATGTTTCGTGAAAGTTTTTAAAATTTGCATTACTGATAAAATTATTTTTAAACAATAGCTTTGAGAAAATTTAGTATTTCTCAGCATGGTGTCTTACGGTTCCAAGCGTCGACCCCTTCCCCCCTTCAGATACTAACACACTTCGGGTTTTTTTTTTACTTTTTTTCTGGCATCATCAACTTGTTTACAAGAATAGCAAATTTTTCAAATGCCATAGTACCGTAATTATCTGTGCATAGCCCGCTGATTATCTACGAAAAAACTTCTTTTTTTACCACCTGCGGCCAATATAACGATGCGGGCAATACATGAAATTAAAAAAAAAGTATTATTAAAAAGACATCTACCGTTTAAAAATATCGAAATATCTTTTTCTGCAAAACAAAATGCACAGAAATAAATCGTAGCTTTCGAAACAATGGTGCAAAGCAGATTATGGCTCGGGCGCTACAGGCGAACGTATTGTTTTCTAGGGGTGCATCCCATGTTTGTTTCTGGGTGCGGGTTATACACCGAACTTAATTTTTTGGAAGGAATTTTTCTTCCTGAGGACTATACAACGATGCGGGCTATATACCGATAATTATGGTAATCTCGGGTTATAGTGGTCGGTAACTCGCTCATCAGAATGAGTTGCGTTCTCAATTTTAAACGAAAAGGGGGTTGATAATGTATGAATAACATTCACCAGGACATTGAAATGTCTGTATCGTTTTCACTTACCGATGATATTGGTCGAAGGATGGCTTAACAGTCATTCCATAAAATCCAGACTTTTTTATCCCGATCATTTTTCTGAAAAAGATGAGCAATACAGTGGTTCCAGACTTCTTTTTCTTTGCGAACCCCTTTTAAGATCCAAAATAAAATGGCGAACCCCCTTCTGTAAAAACTAAAATTACTGTTTTTTTTTAATCAATTGTTCATTTTTAGTTATTAATAGGGTAGTAAACATATGGATTTGCCAAAAATATCCTTAAAAATTATTTTCCTGCCAGAGCGAAAGTTGTAAAATTTCATGAGAAACACATGCGCATCGATCCTTAACCATTGAGCTTTCACCTATCAAGGCATCACGCAAGTCGTCACGTCGGGTCATATAGACCGGATTTTAAATTTAGTAAATTGAATATTAAAAAATGTTCAGTATAATGTAAGAATTTGTAACATATAAAAAGCATAGAAAAAAAAAGAAATTAAAATTGTACCTGGGTCAATTTGACCCGACATGACAGCTAAAGGGTTATATATCATTCACTTTTGGGTTTAAAAGTGCAAACATTGGGATAAAGTGTGATAAATGTGTGTACAAAATTAAAAATTGATGAATAAACAGCTTCCGGTATTACTTAGTCAATAGTCATGTTACTATTTACATTTTTGTAAATTTTCATATTTCCGACTCGTTTCTTTGCGCTAGCGAGGAAAAGTGAGAAATGGTAGGAGAAACATACGTTCAAAATTTAACATAAATTACTGAGTATCTTCGATACTACTTTGAGATTCAAATTTTTGAAACCCAATACAAAGTGCATAACATCGTAACATAACTCATAATGCGATAAAATACAAAGCTGTCATTACATAGCGTAAAATAATGCAAAAATACTTCAAACTGAAAGGTCACTTTTACAAATTACCGCTAATGGATTCTTATGTTGAAGTCCCATTGTATTTTTACTCTGCTTTGGATTCACCATACGATGAAGAAACTTTACTATTGAGTTTGATATGGAGCATATCACCGAATGAATAAGTGCTTCCCGACAACAACGAAAGACGATTGTAAACCTTTGCAAGTGGTAAATCAACGCGCTCAATTGAATAGACGTAGTAAGAAACATTATTTACTTACAATTAGTAGATTTTTTTTTCGTAAAAGGCGTAAAAAATAGAATTTTTCACAGAGCTTAAGTCAAATTAGGCTTACAAAGCTTGGCATCAACTTAAAAATGAAGAATTTGGATTTGTGTTGCATCGTTGAAGAGCTAAGTATTGTTGTTCATCAAGTACTGTTGAACCAAGTATTGTTGTGAAAGACTTCACACTGGTGTGTTATTACTTATTTTCTTTGTTGCGTGTACATTAAATTTAAATACTAGTGCATATTATAATGTTGAAAGATACTTTTCATTGTTGGGATAGCTCCACATTTCCGCCATATTGGAATCAAACATTTCAATAACCTTGAAAAATCGTTAAAAATAAGATACAAAATACAGCATACGTACGCACTCATACATAATTCATCCCCTTTTGAAGACAGCCTTTTTTAAAAATTTCCAACTGAAATTTTATTTAAAAAACCACAATTTATATGCTTTTAATGCATTCCATTTGCATTGGAAGCCTTTTCGCACATAGAAGCCTTTCTACTACATCAATGAGACGAAATAATTCACTAATGTAGGGAATAAGTCTTACGTAAATGTGGACCACAAAATATTTTAATTGAAATACACTAAATATATACTAAGGCAGCACAAATGTACATTTATGAACTTTTGCAGTAGAAGAGGGCACCATAAATTTGGTACAGAAGGGTAACTGTTTACTCGAAGTGGAAACAGAGTCTGTGTTTGCTGAAGTATTCTTTTTGATATGGAAGCTGGGTATTAGTTAATTGCGGGAAAGAACTATATCAATTGACCCAAAAGCTTGAGCTGTCAATTTTCATCATTGCAATTGAACGTGGTCGAATGCAGTGCTGAAGGTCATAGAGCTGATTAGTTTGAGCTAAGCAAGCTCATGAATAAATTATGTTGTTCCCCTTGTTTAAATTAGGTCTGCTTTTTTATTTTGCACTTATTAGCAGTGTTTTTATTTCTAGATGCACTATCTCTCCCCCCGGCCATATGTGATTTTCTTTTATTAACTTCTGACAGCGTAATTTTAAAACAAACTTCTTTTGCGTCTGTTATAATAAATATCTACACTTTGATACTCTTTCTTGCATTTCGTTACCACCCTCTTTTTATAATACATATCCCCCCCCCCCCGATTTAAGGGTTGCATTTTAATTTGGAAGCTTAACTAGCCAAGAATGAAACGTTCGTCCTTATAAGAAGCTACATTTTTATCGCCCGTTTTTGCATTTCACTATAAACATTAGGAAAATAAACTAGTCTGGCTATGACTATCACAAACATTTCTTTTATGTCCTTCATATTATTAATCTTCCTAAAATTACGAAAAAGTGAGGATCCCTTGGAACAATTGGGGGCAAAATATAATCATTGAGGTACTTTTCTTCCGTTTGAGATACCTCCTTTGAAACTTTGTTCAAACTCTCGGATTCCTCAAATAAACGCTTAGCAGAAAAACATTAGATTGCGTAATTATGGTATCCCTTTCCTCCTTTGGAGGGAATTTGGCAAAAGCTAATCAAAACCTGTTTCGTTGAGATGTACCTCTGTATTAATTTTTGTTTAAACTTTTCAGTACTTATCGAGATATACACTTAGCAAACAAAAAAAGAAGACTTCGATTGCGTTATGTTTCCAGACTTTTTAAAGAAAATGGCAACACTAAAATTAAAAGAAGTCCATTTATATTGGAATGCACCTGTATATCAATTTTTGTTTGAATTCTTCGATTTCTTCTTGTGATAAAGCAGTCAGGTTTAGTCAGAAGAAAAGTTCGATCACTCCACCCGATCGGCAGCAACATTTACAGCCTTATTCACAAATTGATATAAACCTCTGTCGAACACCCGAACCACCGAGTTGAACGTTCTGATTGGTTGAGGAAGCGTTTGATCAGCAGAACAAAGGCTCATATCAGCTGGTGAATAAGGCCATTAATCAGCCTCCCTTGTGATCAGAGTTTGTATGCGTACAGTTTGACCACGAGGTCATGTCTGTGCATGGCAAAAACGGATGAATCCTTTCGACTTATAAAGAAGTTCGATTTGCAGATGAGTTTAATACACGCGAATCAGAATGTTTACTTCTATGTTTGATGAAAGCAACCAAATTAATAAACTGCCATATAACATCAGCTCGGAAGAAATTAAGTATGCTAAAGGAACTAAAACGAGAACCGAATTCGGCACATTCTTTATCAACAGTTTCTCCCTTTTGATATGAGCGTTTACCCAACTTCGAAACGTTCCTTTCGTATGAGCGTTTTTTTAAACATGATTTCACACGTGATAATTAATCGAAAAAACTGTAAGCGACCAGGTTATCATGGTAAATTTAAATATCTGAGAAAATTAGAGGAAAAATTATATAGATTTTAAAAAATTTATTGGTAATTTTTATTCTTTTTATATGAAGTATTTTAATTATTTTATTTTTTCTAAATTCGGTTGAAAATTAATTTCAGGGAAATACAGCAAATATTAATACACAAAGATCTTTTTACTACTTGGTTAGTTTTCGTGATTTTGAAAAGAAAAAAATATATATAATTAAGTTGCTATTTGTATATTTCGCCTCCAAACTTGGTACATATGTTTGAAAATGCCTAACCATTAACCAGTTAAAGTTTCATGTGAAGCTGTTAATATTTACAATCTTTCACTTTAAACTTCCCTTGTATCAAACGAAGCGAATGAATTCTGTAGAAGATTTTTCTCCCCTAATGCACTGCTAATCCAGAGAAAACAGCCACCCTGTTTCTTCATTAAAAGCGAAGTTTTTTTATTCCCACAGCGAATTGACGTGGCAGTTGGCGGACAGAGTCGTGCTTATTGTTTTTTAGAACCATCTTAGCTCGAGCAAACATGATACTCCCAGCGTATTTTTCGCGTGATCTTTTCAATTGGCGCTTTTGTATATTAGCTTCATCTATTTACTTTACTTATTTTTGCTCAATTTTAGCACTAGATTTACCAGACCAGTCATTTTGACTGTTTCAAAGCTTCCATCTATTTCGAAGAGCTGCATAATTTGTAACTAATTACACAGGTCCGCAATTTTTTTTTCTGCCCCAAAGACTTTGTTAACTGATCTTAGAAGTGTTTTTCACTCTGAACTCGAAAATAAAAACCATTTTTCTCTATCACGTAAGGACTTTCCGCGCAAGATACTGTAATAGTTTGCTTTACTAACATTTACCCTAAATTATTGCAGTACCTTACAAGCAAAACCCTTAAGTGATAAGGAAAATGATTAAAAAATAATTAATATAAAATAAATAATAATAATAATGGTTAATCATAATAATGGTTAAAAAATAAATATATTTTATTGAGATTTTGATGTTATTTATTGAAGAACATGTACTGAACTTTTCAAACATTTTTCTTGAAAAGTACCGTAGATATCGGCTGCTGCACACTGTAAGTCGCCACCCGGGTCGGCAGTTTGCGTACATGATGGAGGTCACAATTTTTTATCTGAAATCATTTTTTTTAAAAATCTACTTTTTTTAAAAGTGTCTCTTCTAGTTGAACTAAAATCATCACAAAAAATTGAAAATTTCTATTTTTTTTTAGAATGGGAAAATTAAGTACGATTTTTAACCGTTTTTTCTGTTCTTTTTTTTGCAATAAAAAAAGTAAAAATAAAGATATGTTTATGATTCTAGTTCAACTAAAGCGTGTATATATAAAGAAAATGTGTGCTAAATCTGATAAGGATTGATCAAAAACTCTGCGAGCTAGAGTGTACGCCAATCCGAAAAAAAAGTAGTTTCGAGAATAACGCGTTTGAAAAAAAGAGTGGTATTGAAGGTAAATTTAAGGCAGTAATGAATCTTTTTTTTTAATACTTATAGATACTAATACTTATAGAAATTTCTATCCGAGTTCTCAATTGTTAAAAGAAATAAAAGCACATCTGCTAACATTCTCTAATACCCTTCAGGTCATTCATGAGGGGACCTGCTCAAGTGCTCCAAAAGGGGCGCTCGCTCAAATTCTTAGAACTTTTAAACGACTTGGAATTTGGCTTTGGAATTTTCAGGGTATATTATTGAATAATCATAGAACCGATTTATGAAGAAAAAAAATTTTTAATTTTTTGAGACTTTCACACGTATCTCCCCCCTTAACACGTTGAGTGCCACGTCAGTCACCGGTGACTGACAGTATAAAATATGATAATAAAGGGAAAAATGGAACATTTTTTCAGAAAACTTTAATGGATTTTATTGAAACAAGGTACTACGATACCTGCGCGTGCGGCCTGACGGGGAAGTCGCTATAAAACCGCGTGGCACTCAACGTGATAATAAATGAAACAGACAGATGTTTACTGCCCAAAAAGAAAAAATACACCCACTCCTGGATATATTTTAGTACAAAAAGGATTCGCACACTTGACAAAACAATACAACCCCCTTAACCGAGAAAGGTTGAGTGATTATGTAAAGGAATTTTCTGGGAAGAAAATGGTTACCTTCATATTTGACATCGTTTTCACGCCATGCACAGATTCACACAATTTACTTGTACGTTTTGACTTGTTTAACGGCATCGGTTATATCGCGCATTCGGATATATCGCGCTTTTTGGCTGTCCCTCGACAAGCGCGATATAACGAGGGGCTACTGTATTAGATTTCAAAAATAAAATACTTGAGTGCATTTTTAATGATCACTCTTCCTACTAGCTTGTTCATTTGATTAAGAACTGAATCATTGAATTGAAACTTTTTGAGGAGCCTTAACATGCAAGTAGGTTTAATTCATTAAAAAAATTAATTCTCTTTGTATATACAGTAGAGCACCGTTTATACGTTTCTCGTTTATACGTTTTTATCATTTATACGTTTTTTGGAACGGCCCCGGCGAAATCTCATACAAATTAATGTTAAATAATTTCGTTTATACGTTTTCCTGAAATTGCAAATTTCATTTATACGTTTTTTTTTCTCCCCAAGTCATAAAGAAAAAAACTCACATTTTAACGTGATTCTACGCTAGCGATTGTCCAGTTTATAAATCGCATTTGACCTTGACCCACACCTGCTGTGAGCACTTACGGTGGTCAGGCATCTGCCTAAATGAACAAAAGACATACCCCGGAAGAATGCGAATATCCCAAATTCAGATATGAGCATTCTGATTGAGGTGCAATACCTAGAAATAGCAGGTGACAAGCGCTTTTCCTCTCCTACCCAGTGTTGCCACGGCAGGCGCCCCTAAATTTCCGTAAGTAGCCTGGGGACTTTATGGCAACCCTGCACCTAACATCTTTATAAAATTCTGGGATCTATCGTTCACTAGCATTCACGATGACTTCGAGCTCGCGTTGTAGAAAATCTCTGTCTCTGAAAGAAAAAATGTCCTTTTTAAATCAAGCGGATGAAAGCCAACACTTAAAAAGAGTTGACCTAACCAAAAAATTAGGTTTACCAGTTTCAACTTTAAGCACCATAATTTATAAGCGTAAGATCATCGAGGAAACCCATAATCAAAGTGGTGCTAGTGCTTCAAAAAAACTTAGAGTTCAAAACGGAAAATTTTCGGATGTAGAGAAAGTGCTTTTACAGTGGTTTGATCAGTGTCGTAGTGCAAAAATTCCCATCAGTGAGTCCTTTGCTTATGGAGAAAGCAAAAGAAATTTCGAAGAAGTTAAATGTAGAATGCGATGTATCATTTTCCTCGGGATGGCTTCATAAGTTTAAGTTAAGACACGGCATATCAGGCAAAACTGTAAGTGGAGAGTCATGAGTTGTTGATTGTGAAAAAGTGGCTGATTGGATTCAAATCCAATTGCCAGAACTGCTAAAATAATATGAACCAAAGAACGTTTTCAATGCGGATTTTGTGATTTTCGTTTATACGTTTTTTTCGCTCGGTCCCTTGAAAACCGTATAAACGGTGCTTTACTGTATATAATGAGTTATCTTTTAACGCATTATCTTATATCGCGCATTCGGATATATCGCGCTTTTTTGCTCTCCCCCGACAAGCGCGATATAACGAGCGGCTACTGTATTACTTTAGCGTGTTTTGATTTCTGCCCACGGAATCATGGAATTCCACGGCTCTGACAGAGAAAAATTTTGAATAAAAGCGCTTGTGTTTTTGACCTTTTTTTTTGACAAAAATTTGACCTTTTCCTTGGCACAGCACACTCCTGTGATAGTAACATTTAGATTAATCACACGATTTGTGTACGAATGTTTCAAAAGAAAGGCACCTGCATTAATTTATTTGTTTTTAATTAAGCCCTGCGATCCATGGGGGCGCTCTGTTTGGCCAATCGAGTGTCCAACAATTTTTCGTTCAATTTTGAACAGTTCAAAACACCAACATTAGCAACCATGGGCAAAACTGAAGCAAAGTATGTAAACACTGGGCATAAGATCCAGTAATTTCGTAATATTTAAAATGCTTGTAACAGAATTAGAACATAGAGACAATGCCATGAAAGATAATGAGCTTTTTAGGAAATCTATTCTCTTTTTTTTTTAAATTATGGTATTAATAGCAAAGCATTAGATAATAACGAGCAATTTATTTTCTATCATATCTGTTTATTTCAATCATAGCGTGTGTTTTCATTCGATTGTTATTACTGTTTTTAATTTATTTAATATTATAAACAGTAAAATTTGAAAATGCAATATGTGTATTCAAAATGTTTGCTTATGTAATGAATAACACAAAAATCATATTGAATAAAAACAATATAGAATGCAGAACAGGAGAATGTCATGCTAGTAGGCGCTTTTTCCCCCCTTGCCAATTGGGTATGAACCCATTATTAATAGAATAATCTCCACCCACAAGCTTATTTAACTTTTTCATTATACCTAGAATTTCTATTTTTCGTACAATAGCGGCCCCAAAATAATATTGTGCCTTGCCCCCCCCCCCCCCCGGACTGTCTTAATCGGGAGACGAAATCCCCGTACTTACTTGGCGTCAGGAATGCCCTGGTAAAGGAGGGGGCACTTCAGGGCCGGCTGAAGACTGCCACTTCCACAAATTGCGATTGGTTGGGGCGCTGTTTCCGGTTTTTAGTAAGTTAATGGTTAAATGGAATCGTACATTTCGAAAAGGTAACAACTCTGAAAAAGAATATTTTTAACAGGAGACAGCAAAGGGGCTTATGAACAGTTGGAAAACTTTACGTGTCTGGATCTTTTACTACTTTATTTTAGCAGACAATATCAATGCAATACTGGTATTTGAAAACGATATTTGATTAATTATGCCGTAAAACTTAATACTAAGATTTATTCTTTTTTCAAAACGGAGATATCACCATTTCGAAATAAACGATTCAATTATTGTCCTCGTCTCAAGTTATATCGTATATTTTGCAATTTGCAGGCGCGCTGTGGCAGCCTGCCTCAGCGGTTTTTTAGACATGTTTCGGAATTCCGAAGTTTTCCCGTCAGTGTCACAGATGATTTTTTTTTTTCATACTTTAACCTAATACTTTTTACCGCTAAAGAGAAAAAGATTTTTTAAAACTAAAAAGCTAGTGGTTGTCCATTATTTTAACTAGTTGTGAACATAAGAAACGTTGCAGTAAATCCCAATTAAAACCCTTTTTAAAAATTATATGTGTAAAACGTAGTTTTTTTGTCGACAAATTAATAATATTTTTATTTCTAGTTTTGAAAACACTTTAAACCATAGATTACATTGCAACGTATGTATATGAAGATTTTATTATTGCATTTGAATAATGAGAGATTTATGAAAGATTTTTACAAAGAAGGAATTTGTAAATGATAATACTGGAGTATGGTATCATTTGCAATGTCTTGCACAAAATTTAAAATTCTTTGTATGGTTTTATTTTAAAACGTCAGTGCTTGAAATCTGATTTCAAAATGGACGTACGCCTTACTTAACATGATCTACATTTTATTTGAAATTTAACCAACAACATTACGTCTCATTTTATAATTGTTTATTTATTTACTGGTATTTTTTTGAATTCATTCTTTGTAGCTATGAAAAGTATACAATATTTAAAAGTTTGTGCATTCATTTGTGCTTCAAAAGCTGACTTTTTTGCGAATAACTATTAGGTCGTTTCAAAAGTTTTTTCCGTGTTTATGAGTCTACTTTAAACTGTAATATCTCAGTGAACATTTATTCAATTTAGTCGAAATAAGCTTCATTTGCATCAGTGCACTTTTGCCAACGTAACACAAGTCGATTAATTCCGTCGGCATAAAAATTGGGTGCTCGGGATTCGATGAAGTCGACGAAGGCTGTTTTTGCTAGGTTCCTGATTGGCAAAGGTTCTACCAGTAAGAAAGTTATCGAAGTGCTTGAAAAGATAGTAGTCGTTTGGTGAGAGGTCTGGGGAATATGGTGGGTGGGGTAGAACTTCGCCGAGCAATTCCTTTAATTCTCGAACGGTAATTTGTGATACATGTGGTCGGGCGTTGTCGTGGAGCAGGATCGGACCTCTTCTGTTGACCAGTGCTGGCTGCTGCTGACGCAATTTTCGGTACATTTTGTCGATTTCCTTGCAATAGGACTCTGCTGTGATGCTTTGGCCTGGTTGCAGAAAGTTATAGTGAATCACACCAGCCGCTGACCACCATACAGTAACCATGATCTTTTTTTGGTGGGGTTTCGCTTTTGGAAAGTGCCTGGGAGTCTCATCGGTGTCCAACCCCTGTCCTGAACGTTTCCTATTGTCGTAGAGAATCCACTTTTCATCGCACGTGACGATCCGATCCAAAAAATGATCGTTTTGGTTGTGCAAAAGCAATGAAGAACAAACCTCGGAAACGTGACAATTTCAGCCGATCGTTTAAATCGTGGGGCACCCACTTTTCGAGCTTTTTGACCTTTCTAATACGTTTTAAAACATAAAAAATCACATGGGAGCTGACGCTCAGTTCTTCCACATCCCACACGCCGTTTGTGATGGGTTATTCTCCACCAGGGTCTTCAAAACCTCATCCTGGATTACTCTAGATCGACCACTTCGGGGCTCATCTTCGAGGCTAAAATTTCCGGATCGAAATTTCGCAAACCAACGTCGAACAGTGCGTTCATTAACACTATCATTGCCAAATGCCTGGTTAATTTTTCGGGCCGTTTCGTCAGCGCTTTGGTTCAATTTGAATTCGTAGAGAAAAATTGGCCGAAAATCGCTCAATGACATCATATAGAAATAAGCTGAAAAGAATAAAAAAAATTTAAATTTAAAAAAATGAACAGCATCAGTGTATAGAGTACAAATTCTCCATCGATCAGTATATACCACGACACAGTAGAATAAATATTTATTGAGATATGGGGCTACAAAAACACATGACATTAAAACGGACAAAACTTTCGAAACGACCTAATAAATTGCGTTACGTGCGATGAATTTTGTTTTTTTTTTTTTAGTTTCTAAGATTCATAGAGAGTGATATCAATTCTTGTACAGAGTAAAATTCTCCTTGTAAAAGGCCAGCAGATTATACGGGGTAGAGAAGATTCAAGATAATTTTTAATATTGGAATTTGTAGAAAAAGAAAATATGAGGGTGCAGACTGAAGAATTTGTTCCTATCTGTGGAAGGAACTGGGTAAAACGCATTGTTTATTATTTTTTTTAAAGATGGAATAAAAAATGGAAAATTCTGAAGACACAAAAATACTTAACTTAAAGCAAATAGTTTCCTTTGAGGGCAACACATTGCAATTTCCGTCATTGAAAATGATTTGCGGGGGGTTAGCGAGAAAGAGAGAGACTAATTTTCTGTTGTTTAGAGTGCGTTCGTATTGTCCCTTGTATTCAAGCGTTAGTTTAATCTCATTAGTATTTCGCTTTTTTTTTAAGATCTTAGTTCATTGAAAGTAAAATCATTAGTTCCAATGAGGAGTTTATGAATCCATTATTATAATATCTGTGCCTCAGAAGCAGAAGGTGGTAAGTCCAAATAGGTAGTTTTTCAGGAGAGCGAAATAAAGATTAAAATTCTCGAATCTCACTTTCAATAGTCTCGTAAATGGTGAAATGGGCATCAATTTAAAAAAAAGTTGTACTGATTAAAACTTCAATTCTTTATTTATTTTAGAACATCGTTTTGAATTGTCAAAATGAATTGAATATCTCAAAATTGATAATTTTGGACTTACTACCTTCTGCTTCTGAGGTACAGATATTTAAAATGCTTGTAACAGAATTAGAACATAGAGACAATGTGGATGCCATGAAAGATAATGAGCTATTTAGGAAATCTGTTGTCCTTTTTTTTTCAATTTTCCTATCAATACCAAAAAAACATTAGATAATAACGAGCGATTTACTATCATATCCGTCAATGAAAATGGCTTGATAATGTACAGATGTCGCATTGGAAAAAGTACACTAAATGTTATTTATACTTTTCTCCACCAGACCCCTACCTGTTAGCCTAGGCCTTAGGATTGCTTACGCGCGGGGAGAGGTAGTGGGGTCTACAGATTTTTCATGCACATATCCCCAAGTATACATGGTGGTCTTCAGTGAGTATCGAACGCGCGACCTTCCAGGTGGATGTCCGACGTGCTGACCACTAGGCTACCACGGCCCCAATGTTATTTATACTGTGGTTGCATACGGCAAAACAAACCCATCTAATACATTACTTCAAATAAATTTCTGTATGTTACAAAACTTGGACATACGACATTTTTCTCGATAGAATTTTAATGTTTCCAATGAAATATTATAAATTTCATAATTTCGACTTTTATGTGGCATGCATAAATGGCATAAAACATTTTCAGTAATTAAGCTCAACGTTAGCACAGGTTACATATTAAATTAAATTAAGTTAACACACTTGGGTTCTGTTATCACCGAAAACAACAATATTATGCAGAGGTTGAACAAAGAATAAATGCTGGAAATAGCAGTTTTTTTTTTTCCTTTTGCACCTAAGAAGTTATTAACATCTAAAATAGTGACAAGGAAACAAGAGGGGTGGCCCGTGAATGACAGTGACAAAAGAAACCAAAATGAGGAAATCAAAACTTATATATTGGTTGAAAAAAACTATAGATTAACATTTTTAAACCCTATACATGTTTGAAAAACATTTCCATTGATGTTAGTTTACTTTTCATAATTTTTTCGCAGACAATTTTGGTTTCTAATGTTTCTTTTACTTTACGCAACAAATTAGTTAAATTTGCATCATTTTTTAATGCTTCATAATAAGATATTAGTTTATTTATTTCTACTGCAATTGTTTGGAATTCCTGAACTCTTATCTTTTGGTTCAGGAAACCAAAACCACCTGTTTTGGGATTCAAGGCTCATGTTAAAAAAATGGCCTTTATGAGGGGTAGTCAGTGAATATCTGGCCTTGTAATAGGGGTAAAATTAACATTGTCTATGGGAAACATTTTCGTTCCTAAAAATATTGGCCCTTAATAGGGATGGTCCCTGAATGGGGATGACCTTTAGGAGAATTTTCACTGTATATATATATATATATATATATATATATATATATACGTATTATAATCAGAATAGATCATTAAAACAGGTCTGTAGATGTATATTTATCAAAGAATTTTGTTAAAATGCCGTCTTTTAGCTAACCCCCACTGTGAACTTGTTTATCTTAGTGTCTTTCGACACAAGAAAATAAACAAATTTACAGTGAAGTTGGATTCCGATATGCTTCTTTCGAATCTAGCGTATCCCATTTACAACCCTGTCTTATGTGGGGTCGTGGGGTGTTTAATTATTTAGAAGGAGGTCGCAACGTGAAAAAGTTTGAGCATCACTGTCCAAGAAGATCTCCATTGAAATTAAAGTTAAACAGTATCGCTTTGAACGTCATAGTTTGAATAGTGACCTAGATTTCAACGTCTTTTTTTGCGTATTCATTGAATGAGTTAAGGGATATAAGGTAAATGACCCGGTAGTGGACACAAGAAAATTTTCGTACTCTTTTACGTGGCAAAATTTTTTCAAAGGACTTACATCAATATTTGCATATTTAGCTTAATCGCCAACTATTTCTATAAAAATTAATTACCTATAAAATGTCATTTGTGCTTATATAAGTTGTTTTTAACCTCTTGCCGTACCATTTCGCTCGACCAAACTCGGGCTTAATCGGTAGTCGTCAAAAAGCAGTAAACACACAGCACCGATGCTCGAGAAACGTCGCAATACGGGCCGAAATGTAAACACCAGTGATACCTAATGTGTAGTTAGTTTTACGCATTACGGTTGTTGAGGAAGTACACTTTAATCCTCTTCGCTTTTGAGATAATACAAATTTATTATAAATTTGTTATGAATAAACAGTAATTAAGTTATCACGAGCAAACAATATTTCAATGAAAATTGAAGTGTCTTTAAATGTAATTTCCCCCTCAGGAATGTTCTTATGCGATGCCTAAAAATAAATATAGAATTCTATAAACGAAAAGTACAACCATAAAAAATGTTCAATCAGATAATCGACCCGATTATCCCTTCACGAGTCTGACTCGTGATATTCATGTTTGCCCCGATTATCCCTTCACGAGTCTGACTCGTGATGTTCATGTTTGGCCCGATTATCCCCTCACGAGTCTGACTCGTGATATTCATGTTCGGCAAGATTATCCCTTCACGAGTCTGACTCATGATATTCATGTTTGTGTTAAAATCTTCATCGCGAGTCAGACTCGTTAAAGTATGGCAAGGGGTTAATGAAAGTAGTAATTGAGGTAGCCCGTGCAACGCCGAGCGACGCAGCTAGTTTTATTCAAATGAAGAGTCGTTTACAAGGATGCTGGAACATAAGACGATGTTATTAACCCCTTAACGCATTTGCCCGAGTCTGACACGGGCGAAAGGTACCGGCAAATGTGCACATGCCCGTGTCTCAGACGGGCGATCGTGTATCTCGCGTTATTTATTTCTAATGCCCGTCTGAGATCCGTTTTCACTTTATTTGTATAATAATTTTTTATATAATTTTTACCCCACCCCAGCTCTCTAGTCACCCCCTACAACTGAAATTGACAAAAACAATTCATACTATACTTATATATTTATTATCTATCCAAAAAAAAAAGTCGATCATTTTTTACAAGTCCGAAAAAAACTCGTGTTTCAAAGGGTTAAAGAGTTTTACCCGGGCCTGTAGCCAGACTCTGATTCCAGGGTGGGCAAACTTTTGGACAAGAGGGGCAGACTAGTTTTTCAATTTTTTTCTGACATGTTAGAGAATTTATACTCCATTTTGGGCGTTTACTTAAAATTTTAAATGTGGTACGTAATATAGTATCAAGAAACAGCTAAGCACAGAATTTAATATCCAGAAGGGGGAATTAAGTACAAAGTTTAATCAGCGTTATTCACAAGATGAAATCTGTCAGTAGCGATAATTATCTCCAGTAACAGTAGAGAAACGTACACATAACTGATTATATTAATGCAAGACAATTAATTAACAAACAAAAGAATGCATTTCAATGAAAACGTTTGAAGCAATATATATATTTTTTACACTGATGCAAAGCAGCTCTTGACACAATTAAACTGTCTCTTTCTTTCATTTGGTAGTGAATTTTTGAACAATCGGTATCAGAAAGCATATGAGGCTTCCCAGTGTTACTAGTGTTCCAGAAAAATAAAATCCTGGATCGTACGACCCTGTACGATCGCGCAGCCAACCTGCAAGAAAAAAAAGAAAAGATGTATGTAGGTAAGTAAATATATTACACGGTTTTATCTAACTTGATTTGTCACAGAAGTTTGCTACGCGGTTTTCGACTATTATTACTGCATAAATTATCTTCAAACTTTGCACACAAGCTTATCTTCGATGACAAAACAATATTCCATCCATTTTACAATTTATTATATCCTCCTGAGACCTGGCATCCAATAAAATGGATGTTTTGCTTTTTCTTCCTGTTGTGACAGATTTTATTTTAACAAGCAAGATATGGATTGGAATTATGAAGGAGGAATAGGAAATCACTTTTTAACTTTGAGAATTCAGAAGCGGTAGTTTATTTGTTCTCAATATGGCAAAGAACACGAGTCAAGTTGGAATTCGCTGATCTCGTGGTGGTTTTGATTTTCACATTATTTTTTCTTTTTTAATATTGTTCTAGGATTTTTACGCAAGTTTGATCTCTTTTCTTATGTTATAAGTAATGAATAAATTTTTTTGTTTATCTATTTTTATGTAAATATTGCATAGTTCTACTGTAGTTATGGCCTCAACATACATTCAAACGGATGTGCCAGCCAGAAAAATTTAAAAATTCAAGCTTATTAATTTTTTGAAAAACATCACTTTTAATGCCCAATTGCTCAAAAAAACTAATAGTTGAGAGAATGTGTGTATTTTGTTACGAACTGGTCTCAGGAGGATAACGTTTGGATCTGAGGAAATTATCAGAATTATTATTTGCCGAATGGCAACGATAGCTTTGTTTGGTATGTTTGGATAATGCAACGATGCTTTTAATTTTGAAATTACGGCGAAATATTTTAGTTTATTTTTAAGTAAAACCGTGTAACATAAAGCATTTTTGCACGGTTTTATATGTTATATTAATAATATTTTGCTATAATAGGTAAGTACTATTATGGCAAACTTATCCGGCGTTGCTTGGGACCGTAATAATTCTGAGAAAACTATGACTATTAATTTGTTTTCTCAATTAAAAGAACATGAAATTCCTCCCAGGGGTTGCAAGTCGAGCGCCACCCCTACCCATAAAACTAAAACAGTATTGATGTATAAAAATTATTTTAAAAAATGTATAAAATTATAAAAATTTTATAAGCAATTTTAGAGTCAATTTTCAATTCTTATTGGCAATTTTAAAGTGTGGCGACTAACGAAAGTGAGTCTACCGGTCACTCCCGACTAACCAAATTTCCCAGTTTTCACCTATAATATCGGACCACAGTGTCAACAGATTGACGGACAGTAGGAACAAGTGAAGTTCGAAAATTAACACTATATGTTTTTGTAATTTTTAGAATATTAGAAGTATAGTTTTACTCATTGTGCTTAAATAAACTTAATTTTGATCAATTCAGCACCATTAATTAGGTTGCGGCTATAACCGTCATGGCGCCAGCGGCAAATACTTACCAGTATAAATAATAAATATCGTTAAATGTATCAATAACAACTATAAATTCAAGAGAAAACACGATCGCACTACTCCCTTCACAACCACGTGCATGAAGCTGCAAGTCGTGACAGGTGGAAAACGAAATTCAACCTAAAAAATTGTTTCCAAAACATGACACTAGGCTTCTACTTGCACGCCGGTGTGCACATTTGTGCCGCTATAGCCGTAGTGTCTAAAAAAAAAACCTTTCGTTTCGGGCGGCTTTTGTCGTCATGCCGCATAGTGAAATTCGCTTTGACGGCTATAGACGCAAGTATCCGTCAATCTGTTAAAAATAAACATTTTCTGCCCAACAACTACCTGCAAAGATTTAAAATAATCGCAAAAAATAAAACAAGCAATAATAAGCAAATTTTGCTTTCTAACTCTTATAAAACTCGGCACTTTCTTGTCAGAGGTATGCTGTGCACTGGCCATAGTGATTGTTCCTTAGCTGTAACAAAACTCATAGGTTGACACTTAGCTAGTTTTCGTAAGTCTCTAGCAATAAGACAAGAAGTTCCGTCTAAAACCATATGAGACTGTTGTTATTGTTACTAACGCCAAAAAAAGGAAGGTGGCGTATTTGTGGGGGCGCCATCTGGTGTCATTCAAATGCCTTAGTCAAGTCGTACTTCCACCATTGGTGCTCAGCTTGAAACGGAAGGCGCTCCTTATACTGCCTTAATTCCTAGTCGCTCTGCGAAGAGGAGCGTGAATATCCAAGCGGCATTAGAAACAACAACGCGTTTGCCCGGGTCTGACACGGGCGATCATGTATCTCGCATTGCTTCATTTCTAATGCCCTTCTGAGATCCGTTTGCACTTTCTTTGTATAATACCTTTTTACATAACTTTTACCCCCCCCCCCCCCCCCGCTCTCTAGTCACCACCTACAACTGAAATTGCCAAAACAATTTATACTATACCTATATATTCATTTTCTGTCAAAAAAAAACAAAAAAACTCTATCATTTTTTACCAGTTTTTCCGAGGAAAACTGTTGCTTCAAGGGGTTAATCCAGGGGTCTCCAAACTACGGCCCGAGGGCCACATCCGGCCCGCGGACAGATTTTGTCCGGCCCGCGGAGAGCATCTGGCAAAAAAGTAATCATATTTTACACCACTACTGGACTGATTCAACTTTTTACCACCGGCAACAATTAATGATAATATGGTTTTGGCCCTTGGAATTTACTGGAGTAATCAATATGGCCCTAAGGCTGGAAAGTTTGGAGACCCCTGGGTTAATCGAATCAAACGTAGGGGGAGGTGTAGGATCAACCCCCTCAGAACCGTTGACTTCGCCCATGTTGCCAATCTTAGTATGTTAATATCATAGAAAAGAACTGTTTTGACATTACCCTCCCCCATCCTGTCCTCCTCCGCTGGAAGAATTTCCGATTGTGACAAGGTCATCGAGGTATGCTTAAATTAAGAAGAACAGGTCTTAAAATTGCAGACTGCAGTTCATCATTTTTCAGGGCTTCTGGCGAGCTGGATTTTGCAGGGCCGTCATCCATTTTTAACGTTTACATATTTCAGTGACTTCATTCCTTCCGACACCCGTACATTAAAGGGTATAAATTACCTAAAAAGGCTAAACATAAAGGTTTTACAAACCTGCTAATGGTGATCCTACAGTTGAAGCTATTCCGTGACTCAGTAGGAGTAGACCAAAAGCGTGATTCATCTTTTTCATACCTAGTAGTTCTACCAGGATAATAGAGGCCAAGCTAACACAAGAGCCTGTAAAAACGTGTTATCTAATTACAGCATCATTGGTTCAATTTATAGATGTTACTGCGAATGTCCGAAATTGAAGAATGTCGACTTTGTCCAGTCTGATAGATGGTAAATGTCGACATTTACCGGTGATTGTCGACATTCTCTATTTGGTGTACGTCGACATTCACCGGTGATTGTTGACATTTTCCGACTTCAGACAATCACCATAACATAGATACATAATAAAGTGGAAGCCGCTCTTTGGCGTATTAAAGTTCGTCGGCTTCTACGATTTGGCTGTTTATTGCTTTCTTGACGTGACAACTTTTTTTGTCTCCAAATTAATAATTTTTCAATGCATTTTTAAGGAATACAGAAATGATTCTTCTAATTATAGAGAAGTTGAGGAAACGTCAGAGAAAAAAAAAGGTTGCCGAGAATGAGACATGAGTAGAAAAACAAGAACACGTCTCAGCCCACTTCACAAATTACGGTTCTCTAGACGAAAGTAATTTTTAATCATGGAATAAATGAAAGCCAATCAGTGCGCGTTTGTCAACGCGATAGCGTAGCCAAACGTGCAGGTAAATTATCTACCTGGTCATTGGTAATAATCTATAACCAATGACCTACGTTGGCTCACTATAAATTGGTTTTTACTCCTTGGTTGGAGAGGAAAAGTCATCACGGTGACTAACGACGATTGACACTCCTAGAGTTACTATTGCGCCATCCACTACTATTGTACATCACGGGCTCAATTAGGCAACCTCATAATCGAGGAAAAATGGGGGCTCTAGTTTTTTTTTTTTTTTTCTTTTCCTGTTGCTCAGTTTTTTAAAATGGGGAAATTCAAAGAAAAGTACTAAATAAAATCTCATGCAAGCAAGTGCAGAACTAGAAATTTGTTTTAGAAGAGTTTTGATTCATGAGCAGTTCTTATGCATACTCGCATATCGTACATATGTTGGTAACCGGAGAACATCGACATTCCTCATGAATGTCGATACAGTCCTTATGCATACTCGCATATCGTACACATGTTGGAAACCGGAGAACATCGACATTCTTCATGAATGTCGATACAGTCGGTATACCTCGATGAAATACTATTTAGTTGGCTATATTGTTTGTGCGGTAACTAACAACGTTTAACAAATTTTAATGCAAAAAAATCTAAGTTTTCGAATGGTATAAAAGCTTAAAATGTACAAGAATTTTTTCATCTCCGTATCAGTGACTTTATGTAAAACGTTTGCTTGAAGTAAGAAAATGGAATTGAAAGGAAACAGAAACATAATAGCACCCCCATGCTGTAAACCAGTGGTCAGCAACCCGTCTATCGCGATCGACCGGTCGATCTCGAGCCCATTTTCGGTCGATCGCGGAAGAGTTTTGAAAAGAAAAAAGAAATCAAATGACTTTTGGATCAGAAGGCTAACCTTTTTTTTCTTCAGAAAATGCTTATAATTTTGTCAGACCATTCGTTAGACCAAACTTGCCAACAATATGGAATGTCAGTCGTCACATTGGCTGTGCTCTGGGTGAGTTAATTAAAATATGTAGCGGCGTTTTACATGTGTTTTATTTTTAAAAAAAACAAAACAAACTACCAGTATTTTATCAAATTTAAAAGAAATAATACGTCAGTATCTGAGTTTTTTTTAATGCGAGTTGACGGTTGTTAAGACAGCAGTATTTTATAAGCATCAAAACCTGTTCTGACAGGAATTAACCTATAATTTGAAGACAGGAGCAGAACCAATTTGTTCTGTTAAGTAAGTACACTGTGCAACACGAAAAATGTCCTTTGGATGAAAATTCTGTTTCTTATGTATTTTTGGCTGAAAATGACGAATCTGCAATTATTTTGTGCCTATCACGTACCATTTTCCCAAAATTCCACATTTTAGCTTTTTACGTATTTTCTGGATAAATGTGCATTTTTTCGTAATTTATCGACTTAATTTATTATAAATTATATCTTTCTCATTGACAGGGAGATCGTTGCCATTCTAGAGACCTTTTTACTGAACTTGGGTTACTTAAGAGACATTTTTGGCAACAAAAGCTCTTTCTACTTATCAAAGTTTCGAGTCTTTTACATGACTACAGAGGCATTTTGTAGACTATTTCACGGAGAAAGAAAAAATAGCATGCTTCTGTGATGTGATTGCACTATTTCAAGCATTAGGACATAAGCACAATTCAGCATGCAGAGTGGCGCTTGTTTATCAGTGATCCTCCATCTAAGTATTTTTTTTCCTATTCATTCCTGTAGCATATTCTGCAAACACAAAGGAAATTTTAAAATTATGAGTGGCAAAAACATATCAAATGAGCCACTTGTAAATCTACAATGTGCCTTTTTTCCCACAATTGTTCATTAAACTTGGTTTCTCGAAATATTTGTAAACAGTCTGGACAGAGAAGGAGTGACTTTCTTGCATCTCAGGAACAAATTCAAAAATTTAAGTGAGGTAAAAGTAAAAGAAAGGATTTTTATTGGCCCACAACTTAAGGAAGTACTTTCATAATGAAAACTATGAAAACAAATAGTCAGAAGCCGAAAAATCCGCCTGGCTGGCCTTTAAATCAGTGTGCTCACGTTTCCTTGGAAATGAGAAAGCTGAAAACTACGAAAATCTTGTTGGCGACATGATAAAACGCTTTTGTATTATTAGGTTGCCATATGTCATTAAAACTACACTTTTTGGACTTCCATATAGGCTTATTTCCTCAAAACCTTGGCGCAATTATAGTGGTGAGCATGGGTAAAGTTTTCATCAGGACTACTCTGTGTTTGAAAATCGTTTCAGCGGTCGATGGAAGGGAAGTAAGGAACTGAATATTGCTGATCTGTTATCAGGGCACATCAACGGATGCCTACAAGATGAAACGGCCCCAAAAAATCATTTTAGTGTTTGTGTTTTCAATAAGTAAGCCTAGTTACATTCTTCTATAGCCAAATTGTATAAATATGAGAAGTGGGTCCCCAGCAAAAACGGTACGTGATGGACTGTTTTGGTTTGGATATTTGAATCAAGCACCTTTTGTTTATATAGAATCACATAGTTTCATCTAAAGGCCAAAAAAAAGTTCAAATTTGTTGCACAGTGTTATTAATAGTGCATATATCCCCCCCCCCCCCCACCCCCGTCCTCTGAGTCGATCTTGGCGTTCGCCGTACTTGGAAAGTAGATCTTCAGCTAATTTAGGTTGCCGACCGCTGCTCTAAACTATCAGTAAAAATTTCGAGCAATTAAGATTCCCGGCAGTCTGCCTGGGTGAGTCTGTGTGTGCGTTGTTAAGGAAAATATCCAATTCATTTGTGCAATCTGTGATCTTCTAAATGCATGTTTTCCAATGCAAATCAAAACTTTTTCAATCATACTAAGTATAGGATTCTTAAATTTAAAATTTTCATTTTCTAAGAATTACAAACTTTTAGTTTTTATGCGTTCCAAAGATTTCAAAAAAATAATCCTGAATAACTTATGCACTCATTTTAACAGTATTACAGAAAATGTTTGCCGATCGTATGACAAATATTGATCGCACTATTAACGTTCAAAGTTTGAGATCAATTTTTTCAAAAAAAAAATCAGGATTGTGTACGAAGTTAAAAAGCTCATTGAATGGTACGTTTAGCATTTCAAAATCAATCACCTACAACAGCACTTTAAAAAAAAGTTGCTACTGAGTTCAGAAAATTGTTTAAATAGATTTTTGCCAAGGAATGTCTTAACACGTTGACTGCCGACACGCTAACTGCCAGCGCTGTTTGTAGTTTATGGATCTCCAGACGATAGTTTAATTTAATTAAAACAGATAGTACAAAACATTTTACCAAGTAAAAAATTACTAACTTTCTATAAATGTATTGAAATATGAAAAAAAGTCGGCAACAACAAGACAAGTTGTAATTTAGTCTCTTAACAAGTTCACCAACTACGAGTTATCTCGTAGGTTGTTAGGTTGTAAGGTCTCGTCAGCATGTTAATATTCGTGTATGTACTTTGTACTATCAGTTAAGAACTGTTGGATAACGTTTTACATTACTCAACTTTTCATAAGAGTACCCAATGGCTAATAAAACTGTCGAAGTATTGTTTCATTAAGATCTGAATGATCGTTTTTAAAACAAAATTCAAATTATATTTTAAGCAGACATCATCAGTTATATTTTGCATGATCAAACAGCACAAACTAAGTAACTTATATGCTGAAATTGCGTTGAAATACGCCATTTGAAGCAACTTACCGAACATCATGCCAAATACAATGCAGTAAAGTATCACGTGATAGTACTGCGTCGCTGAAGAACTCAAGATGGTTGCAATTCCGTTCACAGCAGCACAGACGTTGTAGACGTAGAGTTTTCTGAAGGGAACATGGTCTGACAGAAAACAAAACAGTATTCGACCCACTGTGTTGGAAATACCCATTACAGACAACAAGTAACTTGCTTGTTCCAACGGCACTAAATGGAATTCTAGGGCTCGCTGGGCTGTAAACACGAAAGGTACGTGTATTCCGATGAACATCAGGAAATTTCCGAAAACAAAGGTCATGAAAACTGGATTGCACAACAGGGTGAAGTCCACCATGTCGGCAGATGCTGTTTTTTTCTTCCGATTGATTTCGACGACAGCTTCCACTGGGCAGTAGTGCTCGTGCACATTTCCATCCTTTTGTTCTATTTTGCTTTCCACTACTGTCGTACATTTTACATTTCCACGGTGATCACTTAACTTCTGAGGATTAGAACTGGAACCGGGAGAAGCTTTACTCGTCGCGTCTGTAGTCGTTCCTTTTTCCTTTCCTCGAACAGCCGGAGTTTCACTGTCAATAGCAGGCGTCGCTTTGCTGTTTGCGGAATTGGAACTAGAACCCGGAAAAGGTTTATTCTTAGCGTCTGTAGTCGTTTCTTTTTCTTCTCCTGGAGCAAATGGGGTTTCACTCCGAATACCAGACCTCACTTTGCTGTTCGTAGAATTGGAAATGGAACCCGTACAAGTTTCATTCGCGCCTTCTGTTGTCGCTCCTTTTCCCTTTCCTGGAACACACGGAGTTTCACTGTCAATAACAGGCGTCGCTTTGCTGTTCGCGGAGTTGGAACTAGAACCCGGAAAAGGTTTATTTGTAGCGTCTGTAGTTTCTTTTTCTTCTTCTGGAGCAAGTGGGATTTCACTCCGAAAAACAGACCTCACTTTGCTGTTCGTAGAATTGGAAATAGAACCCGTAAAAGTTTCATTCGCACCGTCTGTGCTCTTTACTTTTCCTGGAGCAGACGAAAGCCTCGCTTTGCTGTTCGCAGAATTGGATTTGGGGATCGTCTTGCTGGAATTCGCAATTCTATCGCTCGCGTGTTCCTGGCTCGTCCCGTTCTCCTCGGCCGGACTCGTTGCAACAGAAGAGATGTCCAAACTGATGGGTCTGTACAGTAAGCTAAAGGCGACACAATTGAGCACCAGTCCCGATACAATCAGCATCGCTCCGTCCCAAAAATATAAATTGATCAACCAATGCAGAAGTGGCGAAAATACCAAGGTTCCTATGCCAGAACCTGCGGAAGAGATTCCCATGGCCGTGGCTCTCTTCTTCTCAAAGTGGAAAGACACACTGACTATCGATGGTACGTACATAAGTCCGAAACCAGCACCTGAAAACAAAAAGAGAAGAAATCAACTTCAGCTGAGAATCTATATACATATTTCACTTAACATGCACCCGTTACGATTAAATTTTGCAGTACGATGTGATATATTTCCATTCATACCTCAATTTTTAATTTCCGATTCTTTTGAGTGGCAACACCTTAATTTCTCCATACCAAGCAATCATTCTCGTGTTTATATCTAGCGATCTTTTCTTAAGCCTTTCGAATTTTAAAGTGTTTTAAGCGATTTTAAAATTTCATTCAACGAGGACCAGTTACGATTCAATTATGCGGAATCAGTGGCGGATCCAGAGGGGGGGGGGCACGGGGGCCCGTGCCCCCTCCAGACGCTTTAGGTAAGGACTAGAAAGAATTGACTTTCTTTTCTTCCTTTACGCTAAAAGCGAGGAAAAACAAACTATTTTGCAGATGGAGCGATAAAACTTCTATTCTGTGACTTCTCTTCTTTCAATTCTATGTGACAAACTGAGATAACCGGGTAATTGCTAAGACAGAAAGAAGCAGACACCTGCAAAATCACTTAGACAGTTGATTTATGCTCACGTTAAATCTTCAATAGACTTGAAGACGACTCCATTTGACCCCCCCCCCCCCCTAAATTTTCGCGAAAAAGAAGTTATTAGTGATTTTGCGAGCTGAAAATTTCGCGAATTATATATGAACAAAACCAAAATTTAAAAAAAAGTGCTCAAGAAAATAAGTGCTTTCTCAGTATATATTCCTTTATTATATATGTCCAGTTTTAAAAAAAATGTTTTTTTTTTTTTTTTTGTATTTAATTAATATTTTATTGATAATTTAAATTTAATAAATCAATTAAGTTTAATTAAATAATTGATTAAATTATATTTGGAAATTAAAACGGATCACAGTTTCTGGAGTTGTGTCCCCCCCCCTCTATTTTGTTCTTAAGCTGAAACCACACACATCAGCCACATTGTGCCCCCCCCCCCCCCCAAAATTTTTTTTTCTGGATCCGCCACTGTGCGGAATGATACGATACTGACATCATGCAAAAAACAGACTATAGTAAAACGATATTTAAAAATTTGTTTGATGATTAGCATAAAAAATAAATACAATTCTTTGTATTTATTTTCGTAACTTACGGACTTTAACAAATTTATTTCTATTTCTTAAAAAGTATTTCCATTCATAACCTCGTTCTTTTTAATTTCCGATTATTTGGAGTGGCAACACCTTAGTTTGCTTATATCGAGCGATCATTCTTAAGTTTGATTGTTGAACTTATAACCCGCAGATGTTCTGAGGGATATCAGCTAGTGTCGTGTGAAAACAAAGTAATTGTCATGTATTGAGTGTTGTGTAAGATTTATCTAGGTCTTTGTTAGCTAGGTCGGGCTTCCAAAGGAAATTAGTAGCTTTAAGGGAAGTCGGCACCATGAGATAATATTTTTCTGTATGGTGTTTTTATTTACAATTTTTGTCTCACGTCATGTTATATCACTTCATAAGAAATTTAATATAAAAAAACTGGATTTCTTAAGTATAATTTTCATTTTTAAAACGAAATTTAGCAATTTTTAAAGATGCATCTTTTTTTTCAAAAAATGGCGTAAAGTCTCAAAAATTTCTTTTTGATTTATTACTCATGAAGCAAAACTTTTATGCTTTGAATTTTTTGTCAAATACTTTTTGAGAAAAAAAAAATAAAAACTGAAGTAACTCAGAAAAAACAACGAAAAACTCAAAAAAACCAACAAAAAGCGTTACTTTTTAAAGTAATTCATGTGGGAAAAAATCCGCCTTTTGATACAAATTTTAAAAAGTCTTTGCATTTTAATTGAGATGATATGCGCAAAAAACAAAATGAGAAAAAACAGCATTTTAAGGTTTCGGCTTGCAAAAACTTAAATGCTTTCTTTGTCAAATTTCGAATAAGGAACTTTTTTTTCTCAGTTACAGTCACAATGAAATTGCTTCTTCTAGCTAATTTCATTTAAAAAAATAAATATGGGGCTTATATTTAGCACAGTTTCGGTTTCGGAATGAAAAGGTGGCGAATCACACCGTAATTAAATCAATGACATACCAATAAATATTGCTTCAATTTTTCTGATACTTTCAGAGAACATTTTTAAGATTTATTGTACTACTTAAACCAATAAAAAAAATTTCGGTCATTTTCGACATTGTTGGGTGCTGGCTCCCCTTAAACTATTTGGGTGGAATAGAAAAGGAACCAGCCAGCAATGAAATGTGATCACCTTGATTTGCATTTGAACAGGGCTATTGCATATTTATTTAATTGAAAATATCAGACAAAGAAATATTTTAGCTTAGTGGAGAAATCAAGACAGAACTGAGAATTGATCGCATAAGCGTAGGACAGATTGTCTTTGTGAAACAAGAGGCAATAGGGGGCTAATATAAAATTACATTTAAAAGAAAAACAAAACAAAAATAATAACGCTTTTTTTAGCATATTATTTTTTACTTTGTAGTAGAACTACAAAATAAAAATTAAAATATTTAAATACAAAAGTTAAGTAGTAATAGGATGTCTCACAATCAAATATAGTTTATTTTTTTGAGTGAGCTTAAAAAAAGAACAAAATCATGAACCAAATTATGAACTTATAAGGGCACCCCATGCTCTTATAGGTATTTACGTTTCATAAAAGAAATTTTAAAACAAATATCAAGATACCAACTTTTTTTAAATAACGGTATTGGCCATTCAGGGGGTTGAGCGAAAGTGTTAAATAATTATTTGAGTTTAGAAAATCTAACTAAAACGCTCCCAACTCGTGCTCTAATTAAACTTCAAGCATAATGTGCGGAAAAATTAGAGCTTTCGATTGATACATAATGTTAGTATGTGCAAACATATTTTTGCCACCCTATTGGCGCACTTATGTGAAAATGTTGCTTAAAACTGGAAAAAAAAGAGCAAAAAAATGTGGCCCGTCCGGTTTTATTGTTATCAGTTCCTTATATGTGAGCAAAATTTCAAAGAATTAGTAAGTGGGTAAAAATTGAATTCATATATTTTATGAACATACAGGTGAAGCTAATAAAATGTATTGAAAGCTTATCCCCGATACAGGTGAAGCTAACAAAATGCACTGAAAGCTACTCACCGATACAGGTGAAGCTAACAAAATGTAGTGAAAGCTAATCACCGACACAGGTGGAGCTGATAAAATGTATTGAAAGCTAATAACTGATACAGGTGAAGCTAATAAAATGCACTGAATGCTACTCACCGATACACGTGAAGCTGATAAAAACGAAGTAGAAACTACTCACCAGTCAGGATGCCCATTGTTAGATATAAATAATGTAACTGTGTTGCGAAAGTGCTCATCAGAAGACCACAAAAGGCTAATAAGGACCCTGTAACACTTGCAGAACGGCAACCGATTTTTTTCGTCAAACCACTTGCAACGGGTCCTGTTAAAAACAGAAAGATTAAAAAAAAAATCATTTTCTTGTTGTCTACGACAGCGTTTCTCAACCAGTGCTCTCTGGAATCCAAGTGCTTTGCAAAACTATGTTCCACAAAGAATCGAGTCCCGATTATTCTAGTCCTATTTACACCAAAAAGGAAAAATATTTTTTACTAGCAACTTTACGCTCGCATTTTTTTTTTTTTTTTTACGAACTTTTTTTTTTACTGTCAATTTTAGACTTCAAATATTTTTGTTGAAATTTGTGCGAATTTCCCAAAACTGAATCGATTGTCCGAATTTCAGCACTTTTAACAGTTTAAGATTGTATCACTTTTTAATTCTTATTCTTACATAACTGCATAGGAAATTTGGGTTTTTCTTTAAAGTATTGTGTTCTTTTTTTTTAACTCATGGTTTCTTCTGGTTTTCCAACATAAACCTTCCTATTTTCCAGTTTTTCCAACAGAGGTTGGCAAATGTGTCTCTGAACATCAATTTGGGGATACGTCACCAAATCCAAAGAGAATTCAGCGCACAAGATGGTCGATTGTTTGAGTTGCCAACTAAAACACTACAGTTCTACCGCCATCCAGAGCAATCTGCCTGGCAGAGGGCCAAGAAGATGAGTTGCCAACTAAAGCACTACAGTTCTACCGCCATCCAGAGCAATCTGCCTGGCAGAGTGCCAAGAAGAATCCATTCATGTTCAAGGGAGGAAATGTTTGTATATGCCGTTTTTGTTCTCGTAATAGGTCGTGTAGAATACTTTATTTCTTCCGAATTGATGCTTTATGCCAGTTTTTAAATTTAGTTGCTTTCAACAAACAGTGAAGCAAACATTGATTCGCGTACTAAATAAACGCGGCAAAAGAAAGTTCCCTAAATGAAAGGAAGTTCTCCCTTCGCATGAGTTCGTTCTTTCTGCCATGCGCAGAAGCGTCCAACTATCAAAAGTTCGTGATCGAACTGTAACTGACTATTGCTGGTTGCTGGACGTAAAGTTCAGTTCGGAAGAGGTTGGCAACTATGGTGTGCTCCGAGGGTTTAGCGAACCTTTTCTTGAGTACAATAGAAATGAGTTTCTGGTTGAAAACCATTCGACTTTCATCAAGAAGCTCATTTCTTTTCTATGAAAGAGCGGTTTCTTGTATTCTCGAAATATGTGTCTGCAACTTTTTGGAAATTTTATGCTCAGCTGACATTATTTTTCCTTTTTCACAAAAGTATACTCTATTCATTTCTCACCGACTTTACTATTTATACTTACTAGGGGGTCCCGCCCCTGCTCACTGTTGCTCACCTACCCCCAGAACTGCTTACGCCGCTCACTTGTATTGCTCCGTGAGTTCTTTATAAACTAAACTGTTTTAGAATCGCTTTATGGAAAGAGTACGTTCTCTGTCAAAAATAACGTTCCATAATTCACACAACTCATTGCAAATCAAAAATGTATAGCTTGTATCATAATGTACATAGATTTTACAGTATCAGAAGCTTAGCGAGATTCCGTATATCGCTGTTTCAGTTCTACCGTCAACCAGAGCAATCTGCTTGGCAGAGTGCCAAGAAGAATCCATTTATGTTTAAGGGAGAAACTGCTGGTATATGCAATGTGCCGTTTTTGTTCTCGCTCAAGTTCGTTTAACATACATGATTTCTTCCGAACTGATGCTATATGCGAGTTTATAAATTTAGTTGCTTTCAACAAACAGAGGAAAAATCATCCTGATTCGCGTACTAAATAAACGCCGCAAAACGAACTTCCTCAAATCTGCTCCAACCGACGTCACGGTACAATCAACAAATCATGGTTATCAGGGTAAAAGTAACTTTTAACGACTGAGTAAAAAATCCCAATGGCTTAACACGAAGACGTGATTCTTAAAAGTATGTGGGAACTATGATGCTCGCAGAAAGCCTGCGACGGACGCTTTTCCTTGCTATCACGATGGGTGTGAATCATATAGGAAGTATACAAATAGAGAGGATAAACTTTTTTTTTTTAATTGCGAGAAAAGCATCGCCAAGACTTGTTCCTTTCCGTTAGAAGCATTCACATTACGTTTGGCACAACCGCCAACGCATTGGCGACAATTGGCTATAATTAAACGGCTTTAATATAAAAGGCACGATAATGCATGGGCTATAATTAATTTAATTACTTTAATACAAAATATTTGTCGCCAAAAAAGAAATAAGTTGCATTCTAACGTCATTGAAGTTCTGCGGCGCGACGGAACGTTATGTGAGATGCCAATAAAACCCCGTTTGGCGTGTGGGAAGCAACCCTGTGCTGTCTTTATCAGACATATGGGAAAAGGCAGATTTTAATGCATCCTTAAAAGAAGCATTCAACGCCAGTGGCGTAGCTAAGTGGGGGCCGTCCGCCCAGGGTGTCATCCGTTTAGGGGTAAAACCCAGCCACGACAGGGAAAAAATGAACCTATAAAAGCTAAGTAGAAGAAAACATATATACCTAAAATTGCATAATTTTTTCTATCATTTTCTTTTCTATTTTTAACTAAGCGAAGTGTTTCCTTCCCAAAATAAATTTGAAGCGTTTTTTAACGCTAAACACACCATTGTCGTCAACAAATACCTTAAATATTGTTACGCCTAATTATACGAATGTTTCTTTTTCTTTCAAAGTTGCAATTTTTTTAAATAAATATATTGCATGAAACTGCGTATTTCACGTTTGCATGATTGTTTTTTTGTCTAATCTTTTACACGGGGTGACACCATCATTACCCACCCCAGGTGTCACCCATGCTAGCTACGCCACTGGTCAACGCTGAAGGTTAAATTGCAGAACGAGGTAGCTTACCAATGAAATAGGACATGCCGAACATGACGGACAACACCGCTGAAGTAGCAGTTTCTGACTCTTTGAAGTAGTCCCGGAACTCCACGTAGAACAGTCCCGAGGAATACAACGTACCTCCTGCAATCATGTGAATCATGAAACAAGCAAAGACGACGACCCAACCCCATCCTCCGTCCACGTCCTTCGAAACTTGAGCACTCTCCGCAGATTCTGGACTGGCTTTTCCTGGATTCTGTTCTGTGTAGGAAGAAATATTGCTTCGTCAAGTGCGGGGATAGTTTTGAACTTCGCTTTCTAGTAGCCTGTTAATCACGGGTTTTAAATTTGAGCAAAATGTGCCATTTTTTTCGAACAGCCTCAGTATTTTACCACACAACAAGTTAGGGTTTCAATAAGTAAAATATTCATTGTCCAGAGTTAGAGATCACCTCCGTAAGTTGGGATATTTAAGACTTTGAATATTGTTTCATGCATGAAAGAAATATTGACTAACAATTTGTGGTGCACCCACTATCGGATTTTTAATGCTTATTTTACAGTTTAATAAGTTACTTTTAAAAAAACATTACGTACTTATAGCGCAGTCCTAAAGATTTTTACATTTTTGAGGTGTATCGAAAAAATATGCCATTATTTGGAACGTTTCTCAGTATTTTATTGCACCACATAAGAAATTTGGATTTCAATGAATTAATGGCTGTAATGCTCTGTAAATATCAATTGGCTCCACGAAGTCCTTTAAAATTTCAAGTGAAACCCTTTTTTCGATTTCCTTTACATTTGGAACTTTAACCCTCTAATTCCCAACTACGCCTCAAGGCGGACGACAATAAACAAAATTGGGCATTATAACGTTAACCCATCCTCGCGTTGACAGATCGGTGCTTTTACTGATGCCGTACAAACCGCCAATTCGTCAATACGAAGGCGGAGTTACTGAGTTATTAAAAGCCAATTAGGTTAACCACAGGTTTCGCTAATCCGTGGTCTCACCCATACCATCACCGTAAATGGAAGGGAAATGCGTAGGGGATTGGCCGCGGACGACAATAACAAAACTTGAGCATTAGAGGGGAAGTACCTTTCGTAAGCCCAAATTGTTCCTACTATTTTCAGGAACTTAAGGGCTTGCAGTGGATCAACCGGTTAAGCTCGGTTTCAACAGAACACCGAAAGTGAAACCGCGTATTCCGTGGTCAGTGTCTGGGAGGGCAACCACTGCTTGCAACTGGTTGCTCTCGAACCGTGTACACTAACTGGAGCTGGTGCACGTAACTTCCGTCGTGACCCCAATGTCCTCCAAGTTTGAAATAATATCTCTGGGGGGTGTCAACCTAGGTGACAGTCGCTCATCTGGGAACTGGTTCAAAATTAGGAGACCCCCCCCCCCTCTGAGCCAAGCTGTACTTCCACCCTAGCGGATCTCATTGATAAACGAAAGGCACACCCTTGACCACCTTAATTCGTTGAGAGCTTCGATTTCCAAGTGGCATTAGTAACAACAACAGGAACTTAATTAATTTTTAGTTCATATTGTTACAATTGCACGCTTTAAGGTTTTTTGAACTATGGTTTTACTTCTATTTTCTCAATTCTAAAACAAAGCAATGAGAGCATACGAGCCTTCGACTGCAGCAGTGAACTTAGATGTTCATTTAGTGAAACGTTCTTTCAAACAAAAATAGGTACATCTTCGGGACACTTGGCATCCTTTGCATTTTATGTCATGTTTGGTCAGCACTTAGTATTTGCGTTTACCAAGGTGTTGATTTATTAATACAGTAGTCTCTCGGTAATACGGCAGATAACGGACCAGGGTACTGCCGGATTACCGAAAAAGCCGGATTACTGGAATGTACTAAATATACGCATATAAATACCTGGACAAATTATTTATTTTAAGGTACGTAGTGCTGTTTACATTGTTCCTTTGAAGTTGAAGGCATAAAATAGTTGTCTATTTTTAAATGACATTTTCAACGCGCACACAGAGCACAAAAGCCACTCCCAATAGCTGCGCAGAAACAGGTTTTCAACTCTACTACCACGCATTTACTAGCTTCTTATGAAACGCCGGATTACTGGCAGGGCCGGACCAGTGAAGTGCCGGATTACCGAGAGACTACTGTACTATAGGTAAATACGTTGTTTTATTTTGCCTGGTATAATTTAGGACGCTATTTTGGTTTATTTTTATTTGAATATTTATGCTTTATGAGTTTTTAACATCGATTACTCTGACAAAATAAGCCAATGTTGGGATAAGCTTCTTTTGTCCGCATGACCAAACGCGGCGGATACGTGAAACAGTATCCCTTTTGCAGCCAAGTTAGAAGTAAGGTTCGTATAAATACCAGAGTTGGCCTGCCCTCCATTTTTGGAAAGTCGTCGATAATTTGTGGTTATTGGCGATATTTTAATTAGCCCCAAATTTATCTCCTTCAGTCGTTAGGCGCTATTTTTCCCTCGATGCAAATGAAGCAATAGAAAAAGCTAAAAAATAATAATAGTAGAAAAATAAAAATTGGAATCCTAAAAGCAGGAAATCCTGAATATCACTTGGTCAGAATGCCCAAATTACCGCCAAAATTTAACGACCTGGATAAATTCCCAATTATTGACATATTCCCGCCATGTTTATGCCTGTCGTATTTGTTTGGTGGTATAATTGAGTTTGTTTTATGGTACTTAAAGGTTATAGTCCCTACCTTTGCGCCGGTTTTAGAAATGTCGTCAAATGAAATATAAACAAAGCAGTGTTACAAGGTTTAAATAGCACGAGATTTTATTAGATTTAAATAGCAAGTTGGCGAGATTTCAAAAAGCGTCGCCAACGTAGGGCGTATAACCGATAAGTACCTATTTTGTTTATTCATTTATTTATACCAAATTTAGCCAATATTTGCTTTGAATAATTCCTGGCTCAATGAGAAAGTCAATAAAAAAGATTGATTAATGCAAATGTTTGCATAAATTAAACATTTGCACAAAAGCAGTTACGAAATGACAGTAACTACATAGAGGATATGTAAAAGATGGGTACTTATCAGTTAAAGGGCTTCCACTGGTCTCGGTTTTGCAAATTGTCACCCCTAGGAATTTACCTGTTACAGATGATAATCTGTTGTTGTGCTGGTAAACACATGTAGTACTTTAAAAGACAATAATTTCTCTTTAAGGAAGTTTGTCATGATAGATTCCGTATTACCCTATCCATACCTAACGAAGCATAATACAGAATGACAATGCAACAAACTACACAGTCGTCGACTACATCAAACGTTGCAAACACGTAATTGAAATGATCAAATAGTGTAATAACTCATAAGAGATAAAAAATAAAAACACGTATACGCATGCAAGAAAAGAAACTGAAACAGCTGGTAAACCATAGAAAAGAATAAGTTTTCTTAACTCAAACGGGTGAACAAAAATCACAACCTAAAACAGCAAAAGCTATTGGTTCAAATGCCCATTAAGTACTTTATAACAAAACTAAAATAGAAAGTCGCGTATAATTAATAACTCCAGGAATACAGGAAGTTTTGTAGTAAACAAAGTAGAAAAGAAACCAGAAGGTATTTAAATGTTTAGAAATGTAAAGATTAATATGAAATGTAAAGCATAGTACTAATATAATCCTAACCGACCAATCATTGCAGAATATAAAGATCAGACTGTTAGAGCTTGTGCATTGTTTTTTAAAATATTCGAATCGTCAATTGTTACCTGTAGAAGACATGTAAACAGCGTGTAAACCAGTACTCAAAGATCATATATCCACAATTTTTGTCTCAAGAAAGAGAGCATCGCCGACCAAGGTTGCATAAATGTTTAAAGTACCTCTCCTTTTTTAAAAGCTAAAGGCAAAACTAAATCATATTAAATAAATAAAATTATAAATTCATACGTTTATAACCGTTACTCAATCGCTAATTCAAAACATTTTTTTAAGTTTTTTTGTTGGCAACGGATTGAAATCCTCAGTTTCTCAAGAAATGACATTTTTTAGCCACTTTTGAATCGTAAATTATCACTTGCTTATAGTAGGAAAACTTAAATTTGTGGTAAAAATTGGCAGATTGGGAGGAAGCAAAGAATAGTAGGGAATGGCAATTATTCTCAGTGGATTGACATTTTGAGTGGTGTTCTACAAGGTTCAGTTTTAGAGCCAATATTATTTATTTTTTATTAATGAAATTAGTCAGAGTATTTCTGGGAACATCAATATTTTTGCTGATGATGTCAAAGTCATGGGAATTGTTGACACTGATGAACAAGTCAATCAGCTTCAAGAGGATTTGAATAAAATTACTAAGTGGGCAATTAAGTGGGGTATGTCCTTTAATATTGGGAAATGTCAAGTGCTTCATTTTGGCCATGGAAATAAACATGCAAGCTATTATTTACAAGGTTCAGTCAATAGTGAAGCAGAACCGGTTGTTGATCTAGGAGTATTGATTAGTCCAGACTTCAAGTTCAGGCAGTAAGTAAGTAACAAAGGATGCTTGGGTTTATCAATAAGGCTATTTCGAACAAGTCTAAGGAAGTTGTATTGCCATTATACAGAAGTTTGGTAAGACCTCATTTGGAGTATGCTGTTCAGTTGTTTGGTCTCCTTACCTAATGAAGGATATTACCTTATAGGAAAGGGTTCAGAGGGCTACTAAGTTAGTAAGTCGTCTTTCAGACTTAGATTATGAGTGCAAGCTTAAAAGGCTCAATTTGTATGGTCCTCAACAAAAAAGAGTTAGAGGGGACATGATTCAGTTATTTAAATTCATTAATAATATTACATAAATAAAAACAATTTTATAAAAAACGTTTTTCTTGCGCACTAGAAAGGTAGAAAATAAAATTCCTATGAGCCTGGGAGAATTTCTGAATAAATTGGTCACATTATGGTAACAGTGTTTCTAATTCTTATAAAACGAAAAACGCTGGGTGCATGAATTCTTTATGTTATTATGTTATGAATGTTTGTTTTACAGAATCATTGATGTATATATAAAGTTTAAATATCATATACTATGCAAATCAAATATTTTTTGATGCTATGTTAATTTTTGAAAATTTTCTATAACATTATGATCAGTATAGATGAGTATAGGTAAATGAATTCTGATCAAAGTTGTGATTTTATATGTTACATATAAACATAGATTGTTTATAGAAGTATTTTCATCCTAAAATTTTGTTCAAGTTATGTATAGTTCAATTCATTTAGAGTGACTCTCATTCACATCTCCTATGAAGGAAATTGACTATGATATAATGAAACAGTATTAACCATGTTTTCTTTCAGAGAAATTTGAGTATGTTAGAAAAGTCTTGATGTTTGAATACATGTGCCCAACGTTTTTCGTTTTATAAGAATTAGAAACTCTGTTACCATAATGTGACCAATTCATTCAGAAATTCTGCCAGACTCATAGGAATATTATTTTCTACCTTTTTAGTGCGCAAGAAAAACGTTGTTTTTTATAAAATTGTTTTTATTTATGTAATATTATTTTCCTCTTTTTGGTTTTTGATGGGTGAAATTTCGCAATCGTAGAAATTTATTCAGAACCTCGATGTGCAATGCAATTTTCCTTACTACAAAAGTTAGCGTTCGCGACTTAAAGACAAGCCAAATATAAAATTTTATGCAAATGACTTATGAGACTTTTATTTCAATTTCTTTTTATATTGAAATTAAGCTAACACTATTCAGCCAGAGTTGAGGAAACTGGTAATTATTATTTTTGGATCAAGGTAAGCCTAAAAAGCTCATAACTGGCGTTCTTATTGACTTAGAAACATCGAACAAATTTCATCTTGTGCGGAAAAATCAGCGCTATCGATCGCTATGTTATATTAATATGTGCAAGGTTTTTTCACCCTCATATTGGGGGTGAAAAATATTTTTGTAATTTATGTGGATATTTGCATAAAATTGGAATAAAAAATGGAAATACCTGTCGGATTTTTTATGCGTGGTAGAATATTGCATTGTCTTTATAAATATAATAATAAAAATTTCAAGAGACGAACCTGGTTTTTAGAAATCAGCAGACTGCATATTGAGTACACCTTGTCAAATGTTCTCAAACTTCTTCAGTCCATGAATGAATTTCTTTTAAATTGGTTCATCGTGGAGCTAGCTTCCAATTTAACTAAGTGTAAACTCATTACCATGCCATGCCGCCACCTCCAACGATTCATCCCGACTTCGCGCGTTCACCAAGCATTTTGCACAATGCTTGTCGTTAATACAGTAATCAGATGACAGTAATGAGGACCTTCAATTCAAATTTTTCAAGGAGGCGGAGAGGGTATATACTCAGTATATCTATCTATATATATTAATCTAATGATGGTGTCGCAAGAGCCAATGAAATCGTAACCGCTAATAAGAGCACCTAATCAGCAGCGAGATTGCGTCATCGGTGCTCGCGTTTATTGCTTAAATTAATTTTGCTGTTATCTTGAGTGGCGTCACGATAGTTGTGCTTTGTTTTTTTTAATTTGATTTCTTTAAACTACTTTTACAGTTGAACATCAAGAGTGGGAATATTTCAAAAGTTATCCAAACCTTTGGGAATTTTTCAATAAGAAACTCTTATTGGCACTATTTTTTTGCATTCTTATTTGAGAAATCTTTTCGTCAGTGATTTCTTTGTCGCCAAATACGAAAACGTTTGGTTTATAATGAGCGAGCTCGAATTCGTGAAGCGATCCGAAGGAGTTACGTAAAAGCCCCCTAGTGTTACAAAACAAAATTTAAAAAACAAAAAATACGTGCAGGCATGTACCTAAATCAGGGATTCCCATACTCTGAATTAGGGAGCCGCTAGGTTTCTCAACCCCAAGAGCTCCACTGCTTATTTATTTAATTAATTTATTAAGTAATATTTGAGTTATTCCATTTCAAATCAGGCAGGCAGGTCCGAAACTTGTCACATGACCCTCACAGATTTTTTTGAAAAAATTACAGTAGTTACAACTAAGGGACAGATAAAATATTCCAAAAGGATTTTGCAAAAAAAATTTATTTCTCTAGTTACAGACGTTTAAAATTTTGGACAAAGTTGGCCGTTTTCAGAAAATTAGCAAAACACTCACTTTTAAAATGGCCACTGTTTCAAAAGTTTTTAACCGATTGGAATGATTTTTTTTTCTATAAATAATGAAGGGAGGGTATTTTATTTAGACGCTAATTTTAAAAATTTCGTTATCTTCATTGATAAAGAAAAAAAATTGTTTCTGAAGTGAAAAAATAATGTTTGTTCCGAATTCATGATTTTTTTTTTTCTTATGAAAGAAGTTTATTTTTGACAAAACGGGGGTGGCGATCTAAAATGCTGTTATGGAAGTTTTGTATCAAATTTTATTGTAAGCCTGAGATGCATATCCTCTCAGAATTTAAATTTTGAAATTTGAAAATGTTCAAAAATTACGATTTTACGGAATTTTCTCTAAGAAAGAAATACAATTTATCTGTAGTAATTGTGTAAAAATACAGTATATTTCTTAATAAATATTGATTAAATAATATATTAAAGTGATTAAATAAGAACGAGTTTGAATTTCTGGCTTTTTTTGAGAAACGCACAAAAGGCCATTTTTGAAAAATCATATAAAATATCTGGGGCAAAAATGCACAATATAATTGATAGCAGCTCATTAAGCACTTTAAGGGCAACAAATGAGCAGATTTTCAGATTTTTAAAAAATGGCTTTTTTGAGTAATCACACTTCAAAAATCGAAATTTTTGAACATTTTCAAATTTCAAAATTTAAATTCTGAGAGGATATGCATCTCAGGCTTACAATAAAATTTGATACCAAACTTCCATAACAGCAATTTAGATCGCCCCCTCTGTTTTGTCAAAAATAAATTTCTTTCATTAAAAAAAAAAATCATGAATTCGGAACAAACACTATTTTTTCACTTCAGAAGCACTTTTTTTTTCTTTATCAACGAAGCCAACTAAATTTTTAAAATTAGTGTCTAAATAAAATACCATCCCTTTTTTATTTATAGAAAGAAAATCATTCGAATCGGTTAAAAACTTTTGAAACAGTGGCCATTTTAAAAGTGAGTGTTTTGCTGATTTTCTGAAAACGGCCAACTTTGTCCGAAATTTTAAACGTCTGTAACTAGAGAAATAATTTTTTTTTTTTTGCAAAATCCTTTTGGGATTTTTTATATGTCCCTTAGTTGTAACTACTGTAATTTTTTCAAAAAAATCGGTGAGGGTCATGTGACACCCTCTGCCTGATCTGAAATGGAATTGCTCATTTTCTAATTTACCATGGATCCGGAGCGGAATGTAGAGCACGCACAAATCATTGAAGCGACGAGACGTTGCTTGATACTGGAACGAAACCGGAAATTTAGTGCGCTCGACTGCTAGACCCGTCATTTCAAAAAATTTTACAGGTACTGCTTATCAATATTAAAATAATGCGCAGTCGGAGCCTCGGAGCGAAGTACGATATACAATCTTCAATCAAAACAGTTAGCTCCCAGTAATTTACTATCGCATAGAAATGCCCGTCCTAAGAATTATTATTATTACTTATTTGGTCAACTTAGTTGATACCTTAAGGGGAGTCGGTACCATAAGATATATTTTTTTATTTTATAATGTTTTTTATTTGCAATTTTTGTCTTATGTCATGTTAAAAAATCCAGTTTTTTTTTAATTCTTATAAAGTGATATGTCACTTTATAAGAATTTCAAAAAAGAACTGGCTTTTAAAAATATGATTTGAAAATGTAATTTTTTTCAAAAAATTAAGTAATTCTTTTAAAATGAATTTTTTTTTTTTTTTAAATTGACATCACGTCTCAAAATTTTAATTTATTGATTCCTTACTCAAAAAGCAAAATTCTTATGCATTGAAGTTTTTATGAGTCAAACATTTGTTGAGAAAAAAAAAAGAAATAACGCAGAAAAACAATGAAAACATCAAAAAACCTACAAAAAGAATTTAAAAAAAAGAACTTTAGTTATCGTAAAAATAATGCATAAATTTGTTGTGTATAGTTTCAGGAACCATTTGGGTAAAAATCCACATAAAAGATACAAATTTAAAAAATCCTTCGCATTTTAATTGAGAAGAAATGTACAAAAAACAAAGCGAGAGAAAACAGCATTTTGCGTTTTCAGCCTTGCAATCAAAATTTCAAAGCAAGGGGTTCTTCATAAATGATGTCCCGCTTTGAGGGGGAGGGGGATTCAAGAAAGTGTGACACCTTGTGGCAAGGGGGAGGGGGGACAAAAAGTGTGACATCGAACATTTTGATTTCTATAAAAACATACAAAATCAGCAAATTAAACTTATTTTTTGCTAAAATCTAGTATAGCGTGACATGTGACAAGGGGGTTAGGGGTATGTTGAAGCGTGACACTTTGTGATAAAGGGGAAGGGGGTCAAATATATTGAAAAAAAGTGTGACATCATTTATGAACGGGAACTATTTTTTTTCAGTTACAGTCACGGTGAAATTGCTTCATCTCCCTTATTTTATTTTCAAAAATAAACATGTGGCTTATGTTCAGCACAGTTTTGGTTTCCGGAATGAAAAGGTAGCAAATCGCACCGTAATAAAATCGATGATAAATCAAAAAATAATGATTCAATTTTTTTTTTTTTTTTGAAACTTTCAGGGACCATTTTTGAAGACTTATTTTATTTTTTAAGCCAATAAAAATAATTTTATGTTTTTCGACATTTTTGGGTGCGGCACCCCTTTAAAATTTTCCTAAAACTTTCGGATATGCTAGTAGCACTGTGATATAAAAAAGTGAAGTATGCCTCCTCTTAAATCTGACTTGCTTGTCCTTGAGGAGAGGTTCAAGTTCAGACCCTCGAATATGTGGTGTAAATTTATATGACCATTCTACTTCTAAAGCAGTGAGTGTCTCCATGAGTTTTTTTTTATTTTTTTTTAATGTGATGGTTATAATTAATCTGATGGATCACTCACGGTTTTGCGGGCAAAGGTATTCAAAAATATTGTATTTGTTCGTTGCCTCGTTTGCCCGAATCTCTGCTAAAGCTACAAAGAAGCTTTTCAGCGAGCATCATTGGCTTCATTTACATAACCACGCCCTCGTGTTTCTGATTGGCTTTTTTTATTGCGTCATCTCCCAACGAAGGGGTGATTTGTCAAATTGCGATATATCATTTATCCTATACACTAGTAGTCTGTAAACCATGGCAAAAATTTATTGCGGCACACCCGAAATGTCTCAATCGCTTTTTGCGATTGCACCCTGAAAGCGTATTTACCTACACAAACACTATAAAAAATTTGCGTTAATTGCCACCAATTTTTGTGTTACTGAACATGATTTTTGGTGTTCAGTTGGTGTAAAGTTGAAAATTATTCATTTTTGATATACTTTAATTTGTTTTATGTGTCTGTCTAAAAAATATGGACAGTATGACGGTGTAAATTTCATTGTGTAATTTCATTTCATTTGTGTAAAAATAGCATAAATGAGCACTCGTAATGAATTTTTGATGTTTTAGCTAAGTTAACAAACATGTATGCTAAAAAAACATTCTGCTGTCTGTATTTTTTTAGAGGCACGTAAAATAATTTGAAATACATCAAAAATGAATCATTTACAACATTACACGAACTGAACACCGAAAATTTTAACAGTGTACTGTTTAAAAGCTTGGGGCACTTTTAAAATAAAATCTCAATTTTGAAAGGCAGAGGAAACGATTAACCACTGGTGAAAGAAAACGCTATCGAAAATTATTCAGTGAACATTTAGTAGGGGAGATAGGGGCACAGATGAACCTGGTATGTTTTACGAAGATTATTTGCAATAAATAATCTAGAAAATTTATCAATAGATGACAGTACATATTCTTTGTAGAACTTTCAAAGGGAAGCGCCATATACTTTTCCGATGCGATTTCTTTGTTTCTGCATGTATTGTATCACTGGCTTTTTCAAGTAAAGCATAATTTAAACTAACTGATTAACTAAAGACAATTATTGCAGGTTATGCGAACATTCAGGTAAGTTAATGAACATTTCAGATTTTTCTTTTTACTACTCAATGAAGAAAAATTAATTTTTGCAAGTAAGTAGTGCCTCAGTGGCGCACATGTAAACAAAATTCAAGCAAAAACATGCCGGTAATACACAAAGTAAAACATACTTAATTTTGAACTTACTACCATTTTCCTTTTCTTCGAGTTAAAAGACCTTATACGGTAGCTACGAAATACCTAAGAATTGTATTAATGACTAAGAATTCTATGATTGATTTTATGTTCTTTTTTGTAATAACAGATAACCAAAATTCATATGAAATTCGCTTTATTGAAATATACCATTTTTGCACAAAATACATTTTGGCACATTAATACATAATGTGTCATTACAGTTCAAAATATAAAACACAAATTTTGTACAACAGTGAAACCTTTTCATACAATAACAATATTTACATTTTTTTACAGACAGAGATCTAATAGCACAAATTTAAAAAGAAAAAATTGAAATTGAAATTTTAAATATTATAATATAAACAATCCACAAACTTTTAATCATAAAATACTCCAACACAAAATATTGCATCATCTTAACAGAGTACTTGAACAGAAAGTTTGAACAATCTGCTAATTAAAACAACATCAACGGCATATAGAAAATTGAAAATAAAATACTCTTAAAGACAAAGATAAACAAGTAGAAACATCACAAATACGTACTTGGGCATGAAAAAAATAAGACTTTTCATTAGTTTATGAAAAAATGCTTCATATTAATGTCTGTCAATAAGACCATAACATTCCAATGTTGAGTAAGGGACCATTCATAAACGATGTCACGCTTTTTGCTCATACTTGACCCCCTCCCCACTTTGTCACACTTCAACGGATGCCCTACCCCCCTTTGTCACATGTCACGCCATGTTGCATAAGCAAGAGGTCAAACTTCTTGTTACCCCTCCCCTTGTCACACTTTGTCACAACTTCACGAACCCCCTCCCCCCTCTAAGAGTGACATTAAGGATCATTCATAAATAATCTTTTCAGGCCCGTTATTTGGGCGATCAGGGGGGAGGATCAATTGCTGCCCACCCTTGCCCGACTTTCAGAAATAAAATGTATTTATACATATGTTTATGTATTTCGTTCTATAATATGCAATGAATATAGACCCTTTGCCCGCACCCTCCCCTGGAAAATTTTGAAATGACAAGAGTTTGACAGAGTTTTAAATAAAGAAATGAACTATTCATTAAACAATGAATAATTATATAATTAAAGGGAATAAGTTGTCTTAAAATTTAAATTTTTTTTTCCTGTATTTTTTCTTTGTGAAAAAAATGTAGCAAACGTGAGTCGAGGCTTTTCTACTTGAAGAAATATAGAACTTACTGTTCCCGACTCTTTAGACACCGTCCATAAATGATGTCACGCTGTTTCCCCATGTATTTGACCCCCTCCCCTCCCTTTGTCACAATTTCACGAACCACCCTCCCCTCTCGAAGCGCAACATCATTTATGAATGATCCCTTAAGTGAAACATATCACAGGTCGATCCACCTTTTATTTTAACAGGGTCCGGTTTTAGTGAATTTTATAAAGATTTTTGTGAAAAATCAAAATTTAAACATACAGTGATAAAATTTTTACTATTTTTAAAATTCTTATTTAATAAATAATTCAGTAAAGGGTCCGTTTTTTGTTGACTGGAATATTGTGAAGGGACCCTTTTGATTGAATGGAATTTTGTGAAGTTTCCAGAGACAGAGCTGGGAATTTCCTCTGGCACGACCCTTGCAAATGAAAAATAATTGCTTGCTTTAATATCTTTTTCTAAAAAACAAGACAATTTTAACCTAAAACTTTAAATATTAATTAAAAACAGGCAACTTTTTAAAAATATTAAACATTTATCATAAAAACTATACTTTAGAATGCAATAATGTACTGTGTTTTTGTACAAGTTAATCAATTGGAAAACCAGGACATTAACTCTAGATTTACCAGGCCGTTTTTGACCATCTCTAAACTTTCATTTTACACGAAGCTGCTACTAATTATAATTAAACTGTCAGTCACATTAAATTTTCACACTTACCATTAGGATTAAAAGTTGCACAATGATTAGTATCAAATGATGCAAGATGGAAGCTTCGAAACAGTCAAAATGACTGGTCTGGTAAATCTAGTGTTAAGTAAAACACGTTTTATGTGTACAACTTTTTCTGGAGTAGAACAAACAATTAGGGGAGGAGAAAATTAAAAGGGTTATGAAAACCTTACGTTCCCTACAAATGATACAGAGTAATGTTATTCAATATCCCCCCCTGCCCCCAATTCTGTATAATGTTGAATTTTCCTTAACACCTTTCCTATATCTAGTCCATCTCTTCAAGCATTCCCTGAAGTGCTAATTAAAATGCAGTAAAGGATATTTATAAAAGTTATGACGGTCAATATCCATGAAAACAAAATTCACAATAACTGTAAATCACTATTCAAAACGAAAAAGAATAAAAAAAAGAGAGATAAGCTTTACAGGAATATGCTTTGAAAAAAAAAAGCATTTGCTCAAAATTCCATTAAATTACTGTCAGATGTATCACAAGTTCTGTAATATCACTAATAAAAGAACACAAGGGAACTAATAAATCACTCAAAGTTTAAATGAATATCACACAATCCAGTTTTACCAGCCAATAGCAGAGGACGGTCTCAGGTACTTATCCCTTCCGGTTTTACGCACTCTGAACGTTATTTTCATACTTGAAGATGACGGAGAACATGTCACCACCAAGCCGAGAGGCGAGCCACTGATTCTTTAAGACAGCAGCTTTTATGGATTCACATTTGAATTTAGCATTCAAATTTGTGTGAACGGCACGTCCCATGCCTTCCAGAACAATGAGGTCTGTTCCACTGCTTTCCATGACTTGAGCAACTTCGAGGTTCAAACGACTAGAAAATGTCCATGAATTAGTTCAAGAAAAAATGCAGTTATTTTAAATGCACTTTACTCCAATTAACACAATGTGTGCGGGTACATTTCGCGGGGGATTTGTGCCGGGCTCGGGGGTTTTGCGCGCAAATTTAGTTATTCAGTTAAATCTCAATCATTCAAAAATTATTTATTTTTTTAACCTAAACTTTTCGCATTTCATATATAAATATATAATATTATGATTGTTGTAAGCAAAAAATAAAATCTTTAGTGGACAAATTTATAATAAGTATCGTTAATATGAAAAATCAAATAGAAATATATATAGTTTTAATTTTTTTGAATTATACTATTTACAATCATTCTTACATTATAAGAAAAATGAAAATAGCAATCATAAAACTAACTAGCGCTATGGGCCGTCTGCTGTGATTTTGTACATCGCTGCAAAGGTGTTTTGACATGCTCTGTTCCATTTCATTTTGTACAAAGAATAGCAAAAAATGTGTTTACCAGCCTACTACTTCTTTCTCTAAAAGCGATACAAAGAAACCATGCCGTTACACTAACCCGTACTAGCAGTGGCGTACGCAGGGGGGTAGGGGTTTAATTCCCCCCCTTTGAGCCCTAAATAGTAGTGCTTTATTACATACTCCAATTTCTTTTAGGTTTTAGGACTTTTTTATGAACCCCCTTGAAAAAATTCTGCGTATGCCACTGCACACTTGTCCCGCACACAATGTTTAATATAGTAAATAAACATTATTTTTGACTGTACTTTTGTTGCAATGATTAATTTACTCTCATAACTTTCCATTATGTTTTCCAGAGGAATGCTAACACAAAAGCTCCCTTAGAGCAATTCTATTCATTCAATGAAATAACGGGTGTTTGTATAGGGGAAAACTGGGAAATTTGGATAGTAGCCAGGGGCCGATAGACTCAGTTTTGTTAGTAGCCACTTTTTAAAATTGCTAATAAAAATTGAAAACTAACTCTAAAATCGTTTAGAAAATAAATTATTGAAATAAAACAAGAAATATACAGATTGGATGTAGCACATGCTAAAATGCTTTATAACTTTTAAAACGATTTAAATATATACAGGATGCTGAAGGATTGAAAATTGAAATATGGCATGAAATTTTCGGCAAAGCATGTGTTCAATATTTGCATGTTTCCAAGGGAAAAACAAAAACAAAAAAACAGTGTTTGCTCACACACACAAAAATTGGATTGCAGTAGAATGTGCTAAAAAGTGACCGTGAAGGAGTGGCGATCGTTAACACATTTTTTAATCTCTACTTTTACTACTTTAATCGCCAAGTGGCGGGTGGCGACCACCAATTTTCTCTTATACCTGTTTGCCCTGGGCGGCTGTTCATAAAAAGAGCTTAAAGTATTCTTTCAATGTGAATATGAAGAAAAATGTTTAAAATGAAATGTAGAACATTGGCAACAACATTTTGGAAAATTTTCACCTGTCCAGGAAAGTATGGAATAGATACCATCACGTGGGAGGAGTTAACCTTATGATGGGATAACCTTGCCCTAGAAAGGGATTTGCCTAGATCAGTGTTTCCCAAACTTTCAACATATACTCCCTCCATATGTTTTTGCTGAGTACCCTATGTTAAAGAAAGGGGGGGGGGGAGTCATGCTTCAATAACAATCGAAGGAAGAAAAAAAACTGAGCTATTACTTAATCTTTTCATAGTTCTGCTGTTTTTCCTCTGATTCCATTATTTTTGATTTAGCGTAGCACATTTCAAATTGGGTTTGCCTGTGAGCTTTTGAGGTGAAGGCCTGGCCCTGTCATTTAGAGGGGGTCAACTACCACCCTCCTGGCTTGGTAAATATGTATTTATATATATGTACGTGTATTTTATAGTTTTCTTAATGCAATATACACTGAATTTATACCTTTTGCCATTGAATTGTGCCTTGGAAAATTTTGAAATGACGGGACTGGTGAAGGCAACAGCAAATCATGTTATCAATAAGACACCTTCAGATTTCTTAAATGAGAAAACCCCATTATTCTCCAGTTAAAAAGGGAACCAAATATTGATACTTTAGGCTGTGAGGTATAGTGTGGTTTAATTCTGAAAGTAAAAAAAAAAATTGGGGAATGGCAAGGTGGAGCGTGTAACCCCAACAAGCTACTAGCCATACCCCCCAGCAGTACCCGTACCACATTTTCGCTTCATTTGGATGTTTTTGCATCTAGAAGCTCTCCTAATGCATTGAAAAAAGGATTCCAAGCAATCCCAAAACATATGTCTGCATTTTAATGTTTATTTGTGCTTTAATTACATGCAATTATTTTTTACAGTTTACTGGTTTATATCTTTGTAAAAAAAAAAGATTTAACAGATTAAAGTAAGCTGAACAGCTGTTAGAGTTGCTCAGGGCGTTTTTCTGAACTGTAGAGGTAAAATTTGGCAGCACTGATACTTCAACTCCAGAAAGTCATTATTTTTCGTTTCAGAAAGATTGATTTTCTCTCTTTAATATTAATGTTTATTTAATAGTCCTTGTGTCAAATTTAAAACATTGTTTAAGTGCTTACTTAATTAAGTTAATTCAAAAATTTTAAAGTTTATGCTTTTTTTTTTTCATTTATTCAGCATCAGTTTGTCACAGTACAGACTAATAAAGCTCTTCTACTTTTTAAGATAAAAGAGTCAATTAATGAATTAAGTAAATAATGTAGTAAGAAGTAGACAAAGAGCTGAAAATTTAGTCATTCTATAGATGAAACGTAATGTTCTTTTACAATTACTCTTGCTTCATTACTAATTTAATTCAGGAGGGGAATGCATTAATTACTGTGCACAGCAATTATATTGCTCTATTATCGTAAGAACAAATTAAAGAGTCAGATTTATTATTAAACTTACCTTAAATCTAAACATGGCGAACCCTGTCCTGAATCTAATATTTTAAGCTGACACAATGAAAGTGCATCATTAATTTCTGTAATAATAGCAGCAACTTTACGCATTAACACCTTTAATTCCTGATAAGTGACATCATTTAAAGCAGGCTTAGAATTTGCACACAATAAAACCTGTAAAGTAAAAATATAATCATACACTTTATACAAAATATTAAATGAAATAAAACATTTTGAAATTGTGATATTGTATATCACATATTTCATTCATTTTTTAATGAGGGGAATTTATTATTTCTGTTTTCAAGAAATTTGGGATAGCTGTTATTTATTTTGTGAAAATATTAAGTTTGGGTTTTTATTTATTTTACAGGGGAATTAATTGTAAAATATCGGTTGGATGTGTTGTTTTTAAAATGGGGGTATTTTTATTTTAAACGGGTGTAAGCGCGTTCATTATTAATGCATCGAGCGTTTTTGTATTCTTCCCGCTAGTGCATGTTTTGGCGGCCATTTTTTGTCCCTTTCCCTGCGAGAGCTGGAAGCGTGACGTCATAATGTTGTTTCATTGTGCTCTGTTCTGATTGGCTGCTTGGATTCACGGCGGATGGATATCGCGTTTTCAATACACCGAAGGTGGAAACTTGTGCACGTGTGAAGAGAAATTTTCGAAGGCAGTGGTGCTGTAGTGTCGATTGGAGGTGCACGCATCTCTTGGCGGTAGAGGCCCATAGCGACCATTCTCAATGGAGATGGATAACTTCGCAGCAGGGCCGGATCTCAATCCGGATACATCCTTAGGCAAGGAGTAATGGTCTGAGAAATAACAACAACAGGCCGGGTGGTCGATCCAAGATGTCCATAAAGAATTACGTATTTTTGGAGTAAAATGTGTTTGTGAGAATTCAAGGGAGTTTTTATTCGAGGAGTTAAGTGAACACGTGCTGCCTGAAATGTTCACGAGAGACATCTCCGCCATCCTGCCGTGAGCCTGATCTGTCTTAAGTCCTGCAGCATTGTTTAATCTCCACCGTCATGCAAGAGCGTTCCACTGAGGCCATGGTGCAAGGCTAGGAAGTGTTTTTTTTTTTTGAGTTAAATGTTAGCCAACCTATCTCCGGACATCTTCAGGTTAATTTTAAACGTGTTTTTTTAGTTCATTGATGTCTCAGGATTATAAATTTTTGCAGTTGTAACTACACTCTGTTCACATGATGTGATTAAGTTCTTTGTACGGAGATCTCCACAAAATTTAGTAAGAATGCCTGGCCAATAAAAATTCCTTTGTATTTTTTCTAAATGAGGTGTGGATTTCGATTTTTTCCAATGATTAAGCTGTGATGGGGTAAGTTCTTTTTCTTTTATTTTGTTCAAGGTTTCACAGTGCATCCAGACGGATGAAACGTCCTGGAGTTTTTGCGGAAGCACATGCCACTATACGATTCGCGACAAATCTTTTGGTTCAAGTTATAATGGGGGGAAAATAGATTGTGGTGCAAAAATCAAAGGGGGTTTACTAAAAATTTAGCCACATTTGGCCTTTCCACCAAATAATGGTGATGCATCACGACAGAAATCATGCACATATTCATTAAATAAATACATTAAATTAAACATTACTTCATTTTTCACTATAATAATAACAGTTAAGGTAAATGACCCGGTAGTGGACACAGTTAAGAAAATTTTCATACTCTTTTACGTGACAAAATTTTTTCAAGGGACTTACATCAATATTTGCATATTTAGCTTAATCGCCAACTATTTCTCTAAAAATTAATTACCTATAAACTGTCATTTGATGAAAAATTAGGATTTTTACGTCAAATTTACTAAACGCTTCATTTGTATCTACTGTGGACATTTATAAGACATGTATTTGCTTTAGTAGTGAACAGAAATGAATATCATCTATTTTATGCTGTTAACTTGGAGAAATAATTTTTTAAATAACTAAGGGACCATTCATAAATGATGTCATGCTTTTTTCCCAAAAATTTTCCCCAAATCCCTAACCTTCTTATGGAGGCAGCTATTAAAGATTATGATCCATGTACTTGCATAGATGCTCCACGCCAACTTTAGTTCTATTAACCAGCACTAGGAATAGTTCGCTATAGTTTCTGATAATTTTATTCAAGTTTAATGTTACATTCACTTATTTTAGGAGCCCAAAGATCTAAGTGTCCACTACTAGAGCAGTGCCCACTACCGGGTCATTTACCTCAGTTCTTTCAGACAGCAAGTAAAAAAAATTAAATTCTTATTATATAGGAAATTTACTATACATCATGAGATTTTTATTTTCATCAGCAATGTATTTGCTATATATTTATCGCATTGAATTAGCTCATATAGCTCAATGCAATTTTATACTTAGCTCATACAGCTCAATGCAATTTTATGCACATGCATTGAAATATTAATAGCCTAGTCTTTAAGTTGAATTCTAAAACTTATTTCTTAAAGTGGTTGTAATTGAAGGTATTAATATAAATCCCAGACACTATTTTTCAAACATTTTGAGCCAAGAACTATGAAACCACCAAGAGATTTTTTTAGACCTTTTGATATAGTATATATCTCCATACTAAAAACCTTAAAAACTTTTTGTCACCAGCTAGTTTTAAATCTCCATTATAAAGTGTAACAAAAAAAAAAAGAATCATCATTTATAAGTTAAATTATAATTTGAAAACAACAAATTGTAGTAAATACAGCACAGGTTACTGAAAGACTACAGAAAACAGTAGCTAAGACTACAAGGAATGTTTCCATTAAGTGCAAAAACCTGTTCTTTTGTTCTCACACTATATCACAACTTTCCCGTTGCATTTTAATGCTTTGCACCAAATAATGAAACAAAGATGTTTTCTTTAAATAATAAAATGAAACAAATAATTAAAGTTATTTTAAATGTGAATATAACAATTGGTTAATTACAATTTTCTCACAGATTGAAAGTAAATAAAATCAATCAATCTTACTAAATCACAAAAATGAATGATTCTTCTCAATTTTACAGCTATATCTACTAGCGCAAACAAGAAAAGAAAAAATGTGTAAATAGAAATACTGATTTTAATTGCATGATGAAAATGCAACTGCAATTTCAACCTTTCTTCTTTTTCAGATTGTCATAATGGCTTCTTGTCGTCAAATGTTACGCTTAAAGACATACAGAAAAAAAGGAAAGAACTTCTTAAAAACACATATCAGGCACTTAGAAGCAAAGGGGTGTAAGTGATCAAAATGAAAATTTTGAGATAGCTAGTGCAAATGATAAATTAAACACCCTTCTGTTTTGTGGGAAAGAGACTTTAGTTGTAGCTTTGACAGATACTGCAAAAAAGCGCGATTTAAAAAAATTACTAAATAAAAGCGGCATTCCGTTTGGTGGCAAAGGGATGCAAGTGCACTTAATAGATCCGTTTGCCTTTAAATAAAATTATTTGATTTTTCAGTTAGTTTAAATACGCGATGCAGACAATCTATTTACGAAGCTTAAAGCGGAGAAGAAGAAAAAAACTAGGAAAAGAATTCCGAATTGTTGAATAATAATTATGAAAACAAGGGTTAAATCGTCTGCAGATTTTATTTTTGTCATGTTTTGTTTTCGGCAATTGGCAATTTGTCTAATGGCAATGATTTTTAGTTTGTTGATAAGTATAATTATTCGAAATTTATATTATGCAGTTTTTAATGAAGTTTATATCACTAACAAACTCTCTTTATTACTGTGTAACTTATCAAAATGAACAAGACACGATTTTCATTTAGTAGGAAAGGGGTTTAAGTTAACTAGTTGGAAGCAAAGGGGGGGTAAGTGAAAATCTGGTATTTTTAAAAAAATCCTACGACAAATCTAATCATCAGAAACACTTCAAACTTCATACTTAAACCAACACATGCATATAGGACTCGAAAATAAAAAATATATTTACACAAAGAACCTCTAGAATTTAGTATAGGAATTAAACTTCAAACGTGTTTTACTCAAAATGATACTTTAGTCACTTACATCCCTTTGCTTCTCACCGCCTCATATGTGAAAAATAATTCGTTTATAAATTATACAAGGCTAACTATTTTTTAACAAAAAGAAAGCATTGTAAACTAAATAGTAATAATTTAACCTATATATAAAATTTTTATCTTTTATTAAATACGCACACACACATATTTATGTATATCATAAACAGGAACATAAGTGGGGGGAAGGGGGTCAGACTGTCAGACGAGACCTATGCCTGGAACTCCATATTTTGGGGGCGTGTGTGTGTGTATACAAACATATATACATTTTCTGTGTGTATATCAGAGGGGGGGGCACTAAAGCCTGGTCTTGCCCCTGCTAGAAAATGACCTAGTTACGTCCCTGATAATAAATATTGCAAAAAAATAATAATTACTTTGGTATTTCTTTTTAATAGTTCTAAAGCAAAAGGAATAACTCCTAGCACAACATCCATCCCACTATTATCAACAAATATTGCAGCACATTTATGAGGTGCTCCTTTCATGCGCTGAATCCACTGATCTAAATTATCGATTAGCCACGGTCTGTCTGCAAAAAATAAATGCATATTAATATTAAAACGTACAGGATGTATTCAATTTCAATTGAAATAGCATAATATGAATCAATATCATACTTTCAAGCCTTTTCCTAGCATCAGTGAAACCAAAATCAGAAGTTTCCATCATCTTGGCAACCTCCTTAGCTCCCCAGTCAAACACATTCCCAGCAAGGAGTCCAGTGACCAAGGCGATCTGTTTCTCCTCCCATTTCATGGCGTTCAGATCATCAATTCTGCATTTCAACAATTTGAGAGCCTGCTCATTTTCCATCCGTTTTTGCTGCAATGAGAAAATTAATAACAGAAAAAGAAGAAAACTCGGCGACAATGGAATAGTTTTGCATTTTGATTTTTTTTAAATATATTTGAGGCACCCAGAAGCAAAGGGAGGTAAGTGGCAAAATTGAAAATTTGGAGATTACTAGTGCAAATGATAGAGAAAGCACCATTCTATATTGTGGGAAGAGATGTTAATGATAGCTCTAAAAGGTGCTCCACCCCCAACGTGATTTAGAAAAAGAAAAAAACAATAAAGGTCCCTTAACAGGGCCCAATTAAGACAGTGGGGGGCCCAAAACACAACATTATTTTGGGGCCCCTATGGTACGAATAAAAATACTGGATATAATATATACAGTTAAATAAGCTTGAAGATTAATTTGGGGGCCCAAGGCCACGGCCTTTGCGGTAATCAGGCACTGTCCCTTAAGATCCAAACATTGAACACTATTTTCTCAGAATCGTTTTTTGGTGACCTACATCCCTTTGCTTCTCACTCCTCCTTTACAACGCAAGTAAAAGAAACACAATGCAAATAAAAGAAACTACAATTTGTCATATTTAAAATGCAATGAGAAAAGAATTAGACAAAACTTTGCTTTTTTAAGCATTATTCAAAAACCATTTTTCCCTTTTGCGTACTTGCAGAAAATAAGAGAGAAAACAATTATACAAAACATGGTGTTTCTGGGGCAAACTATAAATCTACCCTACTAAGAAAAGTAGTGTTTCGACCCATCCAAAATCAATCCTTGCTCTTTTGCTCTTCTTTAATTTTCAAGTTTGATTTCTTCACTTTATATGGAAAAAGAACTTATTTTCTCTCCTTCAACTCCAAGGGAAATTAAAATGCACCTTGTGTAAAGTGTGTACCTAAAAATTCCATCATTGCTGCTGCTATACAGCATTTTATTTGGAAGCAGTAAAAATATTAACTACCTTTACATTGTTTTCTGTTGCCAACAGTATGTCTTAATTAAATTACTAATTAATCAATTTGCATCATTAGCGCATATATGCGCAGCTTACACAATTGAATTCCTACATTTGAATGATGCAAATGGGTTAAAACCACCTTTGTATTTTTACTGTACCAGTTTTCCATTAATATAGGCAACGGCTTAATATACTGTTAAACGAAATTTTTCTAAACACATATTTACAGATTTTTGAAATACACTGAACTATTCAATCTATATATATAAAATGAAAATTTGATGAACTTTTGCGTTGGCAACGCCCTTGTGGCTATACGCTCTACAGCAAAATCTACGCAACATACGCTTACGAAAACTGGCCCAAAATTCTATCATATCTTGATTGTTTGCACCTCGAAGCTATTTTTCTAAAATTCGTCCTATATTCTTTAAATTTAACAATTAAAATATTAATTCTCCAGCATTTTCTTTACTTCACGCGAGTTCTTCAAGAATTGACGCGTGCGAATTGAAGTGAAGAGAGAAGCTAATTTCAGAAATTCTGTGGTTGAATTGTAAACAACGTAGTAGTTTGAGCTACGAGGCAAGTGTTTAGGGATTAATTGGATCAAAACTCATTTTTGGCTTAAACTTATTGCATATTCGAGAAAATAATTTTATTTCCTGCAAAAATTAAACACAAACAAGCTTCAGAAGCTCCAATTATGGGTTCGTTCATTCGCAAACAGTTCGGTAATCCGATGAATGCAATTTTTGATTTACGTGGGTATGTGTTTCTACATACCCACGTAATTCTATTTACCATGTGTTTCTATTTAGTAAGCACTGCTTAGGCCACTTTTTTTTAATTCTTTTTTTTATATACATGCAGATTTGAACTAATTAATCTTTTCATATTTTAAGGCTTAAGATTGCTCGGTGCGGTCGCCAATGTTTTAACCACTCGATGAGAAATTTACCGATTTTGGAAAGTCTTTACAGATTTGATCGATTGATGGTTCCTAACGTGAAACAAATCCTTCTTACTAACAAATGATGTTTACTGCATGGGCAATTCTGATCCGAAAATTTTCGAGCTCCTGTTCCGAGTCAAAAAAAAAAGATTATCCGAAAGTTTTTTTTGACAATTAATATCTGCTTTTCTCTCTGCCTTCAGATAAGCAAAATATTTTGTACTGCTTTAAAAAACTTTCAATACAATAATTTTTCCAGAAAAAAAACTTCTGGCATAAGTATAAATAGACTTTTCATTCACTTACTTGAAAGATTATTTTTGAGCTTATATATATGTGTATGTACTGTTGTGTTGATAGGGAAAGGGGGATTGTTAACCTAAGTATACAGTTTTATATTTAAAATTGTTGGCTCATACTTTTTCCGAGAATTTTGTGTGAAGCTCCGATTTTTTTCCCCGCTAAGAATCACCCATAGTTTACTGGAAAAGTGAAAAATTTGATTTTTTTTAGAATGTTGCTGCTAGATTTTGATCATTTTTTGAAATGTTCGGTATTTTTTTCGTTCAGCATTACTCTTTTAATTTGCTACCTCCCGTGAATACACACATTCAAAATAAAATTAGCACGTTGTTATTAAATAAAGAATTTCAAAAATAGTTGAGGTATTTATGCATTTTAATGAATTTTGATCATTTATTGATATGTTTGATATTCTTTTCTTTCAGCATTATTTTTTAAATTTGCCTTTTATTATACAGAAGTGTCAATCGCTTCCGCTCTTTATTGTGTTGACACATTGAGTGAATGCACTTTGATCATTTTTCTAATTTATAAATGAAATAACTTGAAATATTTTTAATTTACCTACTTAGTAAAATCATATGCTCTCTTCATTACTAAAAACTAAAACTTTTTGGTATGGAAACTTTACTGAAAATTTCTAAGGTGAGAAAATATTTTACTAGGAGAAAAAAATCTTCAGCTATTATGGAACATGGACAAAACTTCTTTAAGGATATGTATTTTAAAATGTATTCGATGCTGTTTTAAACACTATCATTCAGGATTATTTATTGTATGATATTTCATTAAGTAGAGCTAAAATACTATTATTAAAATCTAAAAAGACATAAAATGGATCATGATTACTATGAATTACAATATGAATGGTTGAATTATGCTTTGATGTTAAGATATCTGAAGAATTGGAATAATACTGCAAAATAAAAAAAATAATAATAATTAGTTCTAAAATTATGAAATATGTTGTTGTTCATGACACAGACAGAGGGACCTATAAAGTTGTGCTTGAAATAGAGGTTGAAAAGGGAACATATTTTACATTTTGAACAATACTTTCTAACATTAAAATCAATTTTTAAGAAAAAATTTCAAAAATGATTAAAATCAACAATTTAAAAAAAATCACTTGATGTTAATTAACTTGTCTTACATAATTATATTTTCTCCTCATTTTCATCAATTTAGAAATGAGTCAATAGACTAATCAAACATGAACTTTAAATGTATAAACTTAAATTATGTAAAGTTAGTGGTCGAATACATATCACTATATCAACTTATAAATATCATGTAATATGTCAAGTGACATGTATCCAACAATGCTGCATACAAGACTAATGAATTTTTCCTTTAAAACAGCTCATTGCATTGTTAACAAATTAAAATATTTACAAAATAAGTGCACAGGGAATTTTACTGATACATACTTTTTTAAGAAATATAACACTTCAGAGCTAGTCAAAGAAAGTAAACAAAGCACGAAAACAGTTTAAAAAATATATTGACCACAAAGATTATGTACCAACTAAAACATACCTGCAGATAAGGATCAGAAAAATCGAACTCATTCAAGCAATGCTCTCGCATGTCTAACAGGCTTCTAACAGTTAAGGATCCATATGCACTAAAAGCAAAATGATTGAAATTGCACTTTCAATAATATAGGCATAATAATGAGGGTAATATATTGTAATTTGTGCATTAACATGTTTTTGCATTTATAGTTAAACAAAAAATCACCAAGTTAAACTTACAATGGATGAGTACGCAAATGCTGAAGTCTACTCATATACTTTTCTTTAAATATTTTTGCCCGGTGCTGAGCATCCGAATGGTGAGTTTGGCTTCGAATTGCCCGTTCCACAAACTATAGAAATAAGCATAATTATAAATATTTGTTACAGCTGTAAACTCATATTTCAATTTACGGCTTTGTTGAGTTGCTAATGGGAAGAATGTAATGATGAAACAATATGAGAAACTAAAATAATTTTGAAACATTCCACTCCATCCCTAAATATGTAATATGTAACTAATATTTCGCTACAGATGAAATTTTTATTTTGATTCATACTAAAGCTTCCAATCCAACCCAAGTGTAATGCATTCAACAAACTGTTCTTCGTATAATACAATTCGTTGTAAAGCTTTACTCATGTTTTCAAAATTAATAAAGAAAACATATTTATTTTTACAACAAAAAAAAACCTCATACATATATTTTTTATTTTTGCATTGTCAGTTTTTTGACTTTTAACTTCACATAAAAAAAATAATTTTTCATAAACATTTCCCAAAATTTCAGCAGAGCAAACTATTAAAACTTAGTGTATGCTTAGCTTTAAAAAATCATAATATTGCTTAAAGAAAGTTTTTTCTTCTTTCTTATAAAGGAAATTAACCTTGAAAATGAGCTGATGGTTGGTAATTGCTTTTACTAATATGAGTATATGAGGCAAGAGCTAGTTTTTAAAACTTTCACACTGCATTTGTAGTAACCATTTTCACATGTCAACACAAATGTGTTTGCTCTAACCATTTCAGGTTTTTAAATTACTTGCCATGATTGACAGACTTACACTAAATTAATGCATTATGGGATCAAAATTATCAGTACAATAAAGGTAAAACCATCAGAAAAAGTTTTTTCACAACAATCAGAAGTATTTGTGCTATTAAATATGTTCATTTTATTAATATTTATTTACATGCATTTTGAATATTAAACCTTGCTGCTATTCTCAACTGTTGAACATATGTACATCCATCCCGAGAAGGGGTTGAAGAAAATCATTTTTTGCACTTTATTCAGGTTTTTGGTTCAGCTTATTCCTCTGAAAAATTTTCTCTTGTATGAAGGAGTATTACGTCCACAATTAAGTTGCCGATCACCTGAACATTTAGAAAGTTAAGTGAAGCTCGAAGTAAAAAACAAGATTGCCAATCTTTGGCAACTTGCTAAGACCATACAAGGGAAAAACTCTCATTAATGGTACAAATTTTTAAAATACAGGTAAAAATCTTATGAATTTCAATGAGGTTAAAATATTATTGTATTGCTACACAAAATATATTGTGGAACAAGAACATTAGCTTAACCCCTTCAGACCCCAGAACTAAGCACAAACACTTTTGTCGCCATTTTTTGTTCTCTGATCTAAAAAATGATTACAAAACAAAATAACTAAAAAAAATTTTTTGTTCGTTTTAATTCATACTTAGTTTAAATAACAATTAATCCCCAATTTCCATGTTTAAAACAAAGTAAATTATCTGTTGATTAATTTCAAAAACACTTATGTGTTTTAGCTTTCAAATTGCACAAACAGTAGTTAATAAACAGTATTTTAAAATGTACCCATTTGGGCACCGAAAGTCGCAAAAGGTTAAGTTTGGATAAAAATAGTATTTTGTGGCACACTGAATGGTTTGAAACCCTAAAGTTGGCACACTGTTAGCACAAGGTTACTGACCCCTCTGCCCTAGCTCTCTTAAAAATGTATTCGGCCTTCACATATTTATGCCATTCATTATTTTAAAAATACTAAACCCACTTATATATTGCCCTTTCAGCAGGGGTTGATCCAGCATTTTTAACAGAGCTTAGTTTTTGTGAATTTTATAAAGATTTTTTGTGAAAAATTAAACAATTTTGTCAAAATTTAAACATATAGTGATAAAATAATTTATTATTTTTTGCCGCTTATAAAACAAATAATTCTGTAAAAAGTACGATTTGGTAGCTCAGAATTTTGTGAAGGGTCTGTTTTGATTGATTGGAATTACCTGAAGTGCCCGAAAATGGACCTGAATCTCCTCTGGCGGGACCTCTGCCTCTCCCTTATATGTTTAACAGTAAAAATGATCTGCTACTACATGTGTTTCGCGTTTTTATTTTTATACATTAAATATTCACTTCCAAAAATATACTTAGTTTTATTTTTCAAGAAACTATCAATAAATAGGGGAAAAGCACTCAAATCTTTTTGCAATAACTTTATATTTTCCTGGTCAAAATATAGTTTGAGAAATTTCTTTCACTCATATATATACCTAATTCACATAAAAACAGAAGTCATAGCATCTACTCAATTTTAAAACATTTTTAATTTTCAACTGAATCAAAAAATAAATAACTAAACAAATATTGAATATTGAGCTCTCGGACATACCTTGTCTATTGCATCTTCAAAACAAATCAGCCAGTAATCCCTGGCATCTTCATCTTGAGTTAAATCGACAGTATCTGGTACATAATCAGCTGGATACTTCAAAAGAGGACAATGTACTAATTGCCAGTCAAATCGATCTATTTCTAACTGGTCAATCTAAAAATAAAAAATAGTATTCTACACGATACATAAAAAAGGTTTTAATTTTGTTGAATAAACTCACTAAATTTATAAAACATGCTTTAAAATTTTTATCATGTAAAACAGAATTGAGCTTTTTGTTCTTCTTCTTTTTTAGTTACTCCTATGGAAAGTGCCCTGGATTCCCATAAATTGAGAACGAGCTAATTTTGCATAGGGTCAAATTTCCCTTTAGCACTCATTCACAGATAGATAAGGCAAATTACTTTAAAAAGACTTTGATGGAAAATGTTAATTTTTTCAAATAATCTTAATGCGTAATTTTTGAAATGTTATTATATTTTAAAGAAAGAAATGTAGAAAACAAATGCATTGTCCTCAAAAAAATAAATATTAACAACATAGTCAATAAGCAGGCAAGAAAAAAAAATTTTGGGTGCTAAGAGTTTTTGCTAACGTTGTGGAATGCTTGAATCTGTAAGATTTCAGGGCAGGTATTTTTCCTGGGATGGTGGCAAAAACTGGGGGAAATGGCAAAATTGCTTATTGTTCTTAAATATAATGAGCAGTAAGGTCTATATGCAAGGCCTAAATAATTAAATTAATTTTTGAATACCTTGATTTCATAATGAATAAATTATACAATTAAAACAACTAATTAGTGAAAGCCTAAGTTAAATTCAGAAAAAATAGAAAGTAGTTAAAAAATAAACTCAAAATTATACAATGCAAAGTCTTAATGAGGCAACTGAAGATATTTTTTCCCTTTTGCTTTGGCAAGAACAACAAGTAGTTTCTGTTATCCCTTTTCAGTAACTTCATTTTTTTGTGTCTTTATATTCAAATCCTGAAATTCACCAATGGCATAGCTAAATGCCCATAACATCCCTTATAAAAGTACAAAGAGCCCCCCCTTCCCCCCCCCCCCCCCCCCCCCTGCAAACCTCACCTTGAAATTGTTCCGTGGAAGTAACTGGATAAAACCAAAATGAAGATTTCAATTTAATTATTTTTAATTTTGCATAAAAATTTGCATCAAACTTGCATTTTGATTAATTTTAACTTTGGAACTTTGATACACTGTTATTTACCATTCCTAGTACAATGAATAAGATGAATGCAACAGAAAACTCACCATAGGATTGTTAGCTGAATTTAGCTGAGTGGGGACAGGGCTACTTAGCCCAGAACTTCCAGCATAATTTTCACACCATGAATATTTGTCTGTGTCTATTCAAAGAAAAGAAAGAAAGACACAATAAACAGCATGTCTTCATAAAATATGAATATTTTGAGCTATAAATACACATTAAAGAAGGGACAAAAAATATTAAACTTTTTTAAGTTTGATTGATAAAAACATTTGCAAATGAATCACGACTGTATTATTTATTTCATAAAATTGCAAGAAAAAAATCCAATGAAGAAAAATGCAAGTGCAGTAAAACCTGTAAAGTTGACCACATCTTACAGGTCAACTTACACAGATTTCACTGTATATTGAACAAGGTTGTAGGTGAACAAAATAATTAGAGCATATATGGTAATACAGTAGCCTTCTTTTACTAGTGATTACTGTAGTATTACCGATTACTTAATGTTATCAAATTATTGCCCGAAACACCTCAATTCATTTTTACTTTTTGTGATAACTATTTTGATTAATGTTATCAGTATTCAAATCAGTTAGTTTTCAATTATTCATTCCTTATCAGGGACTAAAATTCAGGGAGGAATGACTGGATTCCTGCCCAAATTTTTCAGATCCTCTCCTTGAAAATAAGTCGGCAGGAGTCTCCCGCCAGCAGAGGATTCGAAAATTTTTGGTAAAAACTTGAAAATCCATATTTTTTCAGTTGTATATAACATTTATTTATTGATAATACTATTATCAAAACAATTTTTTTCTCCCTTCCAAAAAATTGCAATCCCCTCCATATATAAGACTTAGCGGTGAATCTCCCCTCTCCTTGAAAATTTGAATTTTAGCCATTGAACATTCTACTCTAATCCTTAAGCTATATCATAAAAGCAATTATAGCTATGTCGTGAAACACAATAGTCTGAATGCTCTTAAATTGATTTGCAGTTGCAGTATGTTTTAATCTTTAAAGCCTGGGCTGATTAACATTTGCACTAGAAACATTTTGCCCTCTGAAATAAGAGTTTGAAATGTTGTTGCTGACAATTGGAATGATGGATTTCTGCTGAATTTCTATAACAGAAACTCCCTCAGCATTTGTCTATTTTAAGATTAAAAAATTGGTATCGGTTAACATTCAAACTCCTATGCTGATACAAAATGCTTCTGATAAGAATAAAATCTTAATTTCAATGAAATGAAAATAGGAAAGAATATAATTATTATTTGGCGTTGATAACACTTAGTCATACATTACAGATATTTAAAATAAAACAAATATCATAATATTTGATTAAAGCAAAACATATTTATAAGATCAAAGATGAGGAATCAGTAACATTCCATGCAAAAACCAGTAAAGTTGAGTTGTAAAATAAATCACACACAACATTGCCATGTTCATAATGTAACTATTTCAGCCCTTATACAAGGAACAGAATGAAAAAAAGGTACAAACTTGCTAAAAGTTAATGATAGTAATAGGATTTGTTATCATTGTTATTTATAAAATGGTGTACATTAGATTTGATAGGAACACTACAATCATAATCTAGTAAGAAATTAGAATTTGTTAATGATGTTACATTTAAAAATCCAACTTCAGAATTAAATGGTATACAATTATCAACCCCTTTAGCTCATGCAAGCAATTACTATCATACCATAATACAGATGTAAAGGCAAGAAATCTAGGAAGAGTTGTACCTACAACCTGAAGACAAAATAAAATGTTTTAGAATTGTAAAGTTGATTTCTGTATTAAAATGAATACAGCAATGTAAGATTGAAAATCTCGAATAAACTACCCAGACCAATGTTCTTCAACCTTTTCACATCTACTGACTGATAGAAAACAAAAGAATAATTTGAAAAAAAGTAAAATAAATTAAGATTTGTACAATATAAAAATTACATCACAATGACATTTTATATTGGAATAAGTAACAGGCAGTAAATTTCTTTGCAGGCGAGTTTACATCATCTGACTTCAATATTAACTGTTTACAGGTGAGTAATTACCTGATTTCATGACTAAAATGAGTACAAAAAGTAGAGAATTCTCAAGACTCGAGGTGTTACTAGAACTGAAAACAAAAAAGGGTTTTAAGAGAAATAGAAGCAGTGGTTGACACCTTAGGCACTACTTAATGCTTCTACATAGTATAAAAACAAAACTGCATCTGCTTTAACTAACTTTAAAACAATAGAATTTAATATATTTAGATCTTTTCGGAGGAAGGGTCAAGTTAACCCCTTAAGGGTCAGATAATTTTCAAGAGAACAACAACAGAAGTACATTTATATTGCGGTTTTGATATTGGACTGCCCATTGGAAGCTATGTTTTCAATACTGACTACAAATGCTCATCAATACTGAAATTGAAAAGAATGTGGAGATAATATAAGAGAGCAACTTCATCTTGGTACTCATGAAAGTGAATTTTAAACAATGTAATCATTGTAAACAGGGACTTGGTCATTTTGATCCCCACTATGACCATCCACAATTTTAGGATTGTGGAATGATCTTGAACACTCGGAAATGGATACAAAGCCATTGGCAGCGAAATGACAATTTAGGGAATTTGCAGAATGTCTTCGTATTGCTAACCATGACATGACTGAAACCCAATCATGATAACTCTCGGTAGTACAATTCATTAAATCACTCTTAGATGTGCAATGTAACTCAGGCGAATTTTCTTTATTTTCTAGACACTGGGCAGCAACCATAAACCAATGGTTGAAGAAAATTGCTCTAGATGATATCAAAAATAATTAGGCTTTCCAAAAAATATTGGGAGGCTAAGCATTAAAAAAAGAGACAGAACTTTGTTCTTGCAAATTACCTGTGATATCTCCAGATTAATGAATGATAAATTAAAATTACCAAATTTGTCTTAACTCAGATTAATATTTCTTTTAAATAAAACTATGTATGTAAAACAATGGATTTCATTAAATAATTTTAAAAACAATTTGCAGAATAAAAACTTATTCCAACAAAAACATTGATATTAAGTAATTCTGAGACTTTATTTCCCAAAAAAAGCAGAGTGGGAAACGTCATACATGAAAAAAAAAGACAATTTTTCTAATCCTTACTTATGAGTGTTTTCTGCTTCTCATTCTACTTTTTTCCACTCCTCCCCACCTCCACTTTGTTTTCTTTTACATAAGAACACGCATCCATTTTTAAACTTTTCACCCAAATTTTCAAAGCTTGGGTGCAGAGATTTATTTGTTAATTTGTTGTCATGCCATCCAACCAAGGATATGGTATCGACTTGTCTCCTTTGTAACCCTTTTCCCATTATTCTACCTTCACCTCTTTTTTGCCCCCATCCTTTTCTCAACAGTTTTCATGAAAAAATAAATAAAAACAAGCGTAAATATTTAGAAGTAAGATGTAATATTTATGCATGCTTAATTGATCGACTTCAATGCTTATTAAGTTGTTTCATAGAAATCTAAAATTATTATTTTGCAACTCAAATTTTGCACTGCCTTAAATTTACAACCCTAGTCAAGCCTAGTCTACCTGCATGTAAAAGAGTACATGCTTGAATGAACAGGTTTTACTATTGCAGTATCAACCAGCCAAGAATAACTTATTCTAGCTTTTAAGAAAAGTAAGATGTGTAAGACTAAACTGATTTAAAAACATGTAGTTAAGAAATAAAATCTATTTCATCATGAACATAAAAACATTTCTATAAGAACTGAACAACTAAAATCAGATGATAATTTTAAATATTTTTTAAGCTTTAGATTAAGCACTAACATTAAAGTAATTTTTCAAATACAAAAAAAAAATTAGTAAGAAAACAAAGTTATAAATAATAATTTGAAAAAATACAAGTTTTACACACCATATTCTTCGGCACCTTTCAAAAAAGCTCCAATAGCAGCTAAATAGCCCTCATGTCTAAGGAACAGAGCCTGGACTTTACCCTGAAATCAGTAAAATTTGCATATAGATACTCTTGTCCATACTGAGAGGGATCATTAAAGCTATTCTGTAGAGTTGAAAGTATAGATAATTGTACATAATGCATTAAGTATTTTTCAAGTTATAGTTGATATCTTATAATTAAATTCCATAAACACACCTTAAAAGGTATTTTCCTGCAAAGCATGATGGCGGTAAAAATAATGGTTAATCGTTCTTATCCAAAATTACTGTGTTACAAAAGAAAGATAATTAGTAATAAAGTTGCTTAATATTTAGACCTGAATACAATTTATTCAATATACAAATACAAAAGTGACGACCAGCAACAGGCTCAGGGCCCAGCTAGGCTGGTCCTAGTCAATTTAGCAGTCCCCAAAGAACATCAAGAGCTTTCTTAAAAGTTTTTACCCCACTGCAATTAACAGTTGCTTCGGGTAAACTATTCCAACTGCCTACAACCCTATTGAAGTAGTAATTTTTTATAATTTCAAGATTAGCCTGAGATTTGAAAAGCTTATTCCTAAGTTACTATTTTTTATGTAGCTTTTTTCATTATAATATTTCATAACCTGAGTGATAAACACAAAATAATAAATCATAAAAATTTCAATGTGATTTTTACAATCATACATTACTATTGAAATCATCACAATGTTGAAAATATTTTTGAAATAATTACCTTGCTCCAATAATTTATAGCATATGAAATGGTATGCATGCTCAGATAATGGGCTCTTAAAAAATAACCACCAAAATAGACTTTCTGCAAATTGTGCATCATAGCATAGAGACAAGCTAGTTGGCCAATATCATTGCTAATCATAAATAGTAAACTTCTGGCAATATCTTCACCAGCGAACTGACCTGAAAAAAATATCGATAAATAAAAGCAATGAAATAAAGTCACAAAACCTGTATTAGGTATCTTAATTTTACTTCATAACTTTTTCGTTGACATGCCAAGAATATATGAGTTGGCTAGTTCCCAAACCAGATACATCCACTTTTTCCCCTCCAAATATCCTCCAAGAAAAAATATTTTTTGTGTTAAAATTTCAGCAAGTTAAAAGCCTAACCCAATGCTCTTAGCTAGAAAAAACTTGATTCTCTAACATTTCGAATTTCTTAAACATAGTTTATATTTTATAAAGAGTTTTTTGCCCGCTGTGAAAAATATCATTTTTGGGATGGTAGCTGGTTTTGAAACTAGACAACTCATAAGAAAGTTAAATGCATTACACAAAAAGACGAAGTTCATGCATTCCATAACACGTGTAAATCTTTCCTTAAAATACCCCTCCTCCTCAAAAAAAAAAGGAAAAGAAAAGAAAGAAATTCAAATTCTAATTAAACTCCATGGCAATTAGTCACTGCATTCTTAATCCAACTAGCACATACAATGCACTCTTCCTAACAAAACTAAATTTGAAGGAGAAAGCTCTGAATAGAGAGTGGTTGGTTATTACTGAACTACTACTTGAATGTATAAATTAAGGTTGAATTAATTTTGAAATAGTGAGTTTCTTAAACCAAATGTTACGTTCAATTCATGACCTCACATGGAGCTTAAAAAACTATGATTTAGTGAAAATGTTTGAGTGAATTCAAATGGCTTAGATATGAAAACAAAGAAAGGTTTTGTGAGTTTTATTGTAAAGCAAAGATGGAAAACGCTTTTTTTACCCGCAGCAGAAGTTTCCAAAGGAAGCCAAGCCTGCCACAAATGATGCTTTAATGATTACAAATATTTGAAGTGTTAATAATGAACATAGTAAAATGATATAAGTGTAGTAAACGAATAGTTTGAGAATTTAACATTTATTTAATTCATTAAAAGCAGAATGATATCATCTATTTATGTGTTACACATTGTTATAACATTCAAGCCCTTTTAGCACTTCTTACTTCCTTGTACACAGTACAGGGAGTATTGCAATTGTAAAAATTTTCCCACTCAAATCTGAGCCAAAATTGGCATTTTAATAACCCATTGTTAAATATTAGCTCTTTTTCCCAATCTCTGTCTGTACCGTACATACGTAGGTACGTATGGTCCACTGAAAGAATCATGCTTGAGCCTATTTTGAAGAGTTTTGTCGTGACGTCTGTGTGTTTTACTTTAGGGTGCTTTTACAGCAAAGGCGACAAAGACAAAAAAAAAATCCGCGTATGCGCAAACACAGAGCATATATGAGCAATAAGCATTACTTTTAGTATGTGTATATCATACTTTACTTTTAATTTTTAAGTATGCACTACTTAACTGTTTTAAAGTATGTGCAGATCTCACATAACATAAAAACTGTTAGTCAAAGCAGGTTAAAAAAAATTTTGTAGGACCTGTACAAAGTCTAGTTTAACTTTTGGAATCCCACTTTTTCCTGGAAGAACCTAAAGTCTATAAGGATGATTGTATCCTTAAGACCCAAGTGGAATAAGGGTCAATGGCAACCCTGTCTACAAAATGAAATATGTGTGACAAACAAAATAATATGATTAAAACTCATACCTTATTCAAATACAAAAGTGACAACCAGCAACAGACACAGGGCCCAGCTAGGCTGTTCCTAGTGCATTATTATGAGTATAAGGATGCTTTCGCAACAAAAGGCGGCAAAGCATATTTTTGAAGGGCAAAAATATGCTCTGCGGTTGCGCAGACGAAAAAAGACAAGTTTTTTGTCTTTGTCGCCTTTGGTGTGAAAGCACACTAAAGCATTAGAAAAAATTAGAGTCGGGAACGAAAAAGAAATCATGTTTCAAAAAAGCCTATACTATGATTTTGTATTGAAATATAATAGAAAATTGAGTACAGTAATTTTTTTACAAAAATGTACATGAAACAGGACACAACACCAAAATATGTGACTGCCCAAAATACAAAATAAAGTCAACTTCAAAGAGTTTTAAAAAAATCCAACCTGGATTGAAATTTTTATCCCTTGAGGAGTGAATAGCTTTTCCAAAACTACAAGCAATTAAGTCTCCAGGTAGACACATCCCAGAATAATCACCACCATAAATATCCTTCACAAGCATATCAACATTACGGTGATCTCCTTTCTCCGCCAACTGAAGTAATTCATCAAATCCCTGCAAAAACGTAAATTATTTTGACAACATAATCCAACACTCAATTTTTAGAAACAAATGCAATTAACAAAATTTTCCTTCTTGATATTCCTAAAATAGGAATGATTCCAAATGTTCTGTAACAAGCTGGTTATAGAAAACACTGTAACAGTGGTTACATTATTTTTAATTTTAAAAAATTTATGGCACCAAAGCTAAATCATGGGCTCAAACTCAAATTTTTAATATAGGGGTGATTCCCCTCCAAGCTTTATGCGTGGAGGTGATCGTAAATTTTTGGGCAGGAAAAACATCCACTATTATCTCACTATTTCAATCTTTTGTGAATAACCAAAGAAAAATTTTGCATCTGATTTCTTGCTTCAGTCTTTTACAACTTTATTGAAACTAAAAGAAACTGCTTATTTTATCCTATGGTACAAAAGGTGAGTCAATTCTACCGGGGGCAATCTCCATCCAGGTTATTTTCAAGGAGGGGGTCCAAGAAATTTAGGCACTAAATTTTAGACCAAGTAAATGTATTGATCAACATTAATAACAGTGAAGACTACTTTTATGTTATGCATGGAAAACTTTCAGTATTTGCTTCTGTATAAAATCACAGAAAAAGAAAAGGTATGTCATCTATGATTGCTATGCTCAATTGTGTGGTGTAATTCAGGCAAAGCACAAAGGTACAGTTTCCCCCATCGTTTTTATTTTAAGTCGGGGTATACCCCCATTTTCAATTTCAATATTTGTTAAGCTCGCATCTGTAATTATTCCTTTATCTTTTTCACAAGGCTGCTGGTTCTGCAGTAAAGTTGTTAATTATGTGTCACACTTTTTAGTATTTATTTCACATTGCTAGATTTTAGGAGCATGACTCGGAGATAAAAATAAAAACAATATATGGGTGTCTTAAATCCCAATTCATTTCACCCAATTTACTTTAAAATTAATGCTGAAGATTAACAAAACATAGAAATCTAGTAGAATATGTAAAGGTAAAATCATGAAAAAAATCACTTTTCATATTTTAAATTATCATTAAGAATAGCGAACTTAATTGATTCATTCTATGTTACATACGATTTTTTTATGCTGTTTATTTGTCATTCTTTAGAATATATTTCGACAATTTTTCACAGGTTAATTCCTTTGCCCTGAGCACTAAGTTTCTTGACATGATTTTAATTTTTTACTGTCACTGTTCAGATTATCAGGTGCGCTATGAATCTCCCACAATTATATGTTTAATACGCAGTCAGCTGTAAAATTCCATTCAATTTCTTTGACAATAGTTCATTACAATGGTAACATATTGGTATCAATTGAGCTCTAAAGTTAATTAAAATTAACAATACTTCTTATTCCAATGAGAGCGGTTAACCTCTAAAATCCTGCCCTTAATTATCAAGCATAAACAAGTATGGAAATGCTTCAGTTGCACTCTCACTGCTGCAAGTGCAAACATGATTTCGTTACTTTGTTCTGTCCTTGTGTGCTGCTGGTGCAAATGTATTTTTGAGATTTAGTTTGTTTTGTTTATTTATTTGACAGTGATAAACCATAGAAACAGTTTGTTTTCAGACGACCAATAAAAATTGTTCTTATAATAATGAAAATATATTTTCAATGAAAGTAATGTTTTGTTTGCAGCAGCATCTAAATATGAAGTAAATTGTCAATACAGATTACACTCATTGTAATGAAATGTTTGAAATCTCCAAGTTTTAGTATTTCACTTAAGATTCTTTACATAAAAGCTGTAACGCATCTAAAAATTTGACCATGTGCTGCATATACCTTTTACTCTAACATTTCTGTATGACTCTTTTTCTTTGTGTTAAATCATATTTCATAATTAAGTTTTCATTCACAGCAGTAGCATTTAGACCTTTAGTAGTAAAGGGACTAAACTCTGCATTCAAAATTTTCTTCTTTTCATCTAACATTATTACAAATAATTAAATACACAGCAGTATGTTAGATATTTGCAACAAAAATAATATCAAAACATACTTGCAGTCTTCACAATAAAAATACTGAATAAACCAAATTAATTGCCTTGAAAATATTTATAAACAGAAAATAGTGTATTATGTTTGATATAGCTATTTTACAGATGTCAATTGCTACAAAATTTCAGACAGCAGGTTTTTAATTTTAAAAAGTAAATAAAAAATTTTAAAATAAACTAAATAAGTACCTTTGCCTTAGTTAAGAGGGAACCCAATCCCCAAAATGTGCCTCCTCCCATAGCTGAACCACCTATGCGTTCATAAGAAGACTCAGATTCCACCTAAAAAACAATAAATGTTAGTACTATCATTATATACCCATTCAAGGAAAAAAAATTTAAACAAAATTCTATTAGTGACATGGTGTAGTTCTTTGAGAGTCACTTGATCTATATTCTATATCAAGTTTATTTTTTAATATTGCATAAAATGAAATTTAAAAAATAAATAAATGAATAAATACAAGATTTTTATTGAAGCATTCAAACTTGAATCTTTTTGAAATATACTTTCAACTAATGAGTTCTTATGTGTCAAATTAGTTCTCAAATATTAAAGGTGGAAGTAATGGTCTCAGTGCTATATAAAAACAAAACATTTGCACATTATTATAGAATAAATTACTTTTTATGTCTGTTTAGAGTTAATTTAACAAACTGAATGTTACGACTTTCAGAATGTATCATAGTACATTTTATCACACAATTGTGCTAATAAAGGGGAAAAAATATAAAAAGAAAAGAAATGAAATCCAATAAAATAGTTAAAAATTTACAAGTATTTTTCAAAAAAATCAGTACCTTCATAACACTAACTCCAGAACCTATATTCACGAGTAAGTATGGATACATGTTAGGCTCCACACTATGAAACCGATATTCTGGAACAACATGTCGACGATACTCAAAAACTTCATCTGGAATATTCCTCAAAACGAAATTGCAGCCTTTTATTAGACATTCCATTTCATCTTCTTTGTCAACCCTAATAAATTTTTAAAAAATAATAAATTGTAGCTGAAAAACTTCACAATTGAGGCACTTAGAAGTAAAGGGGTGTCAGTGACAAAATTTATTACTCGGAGATTAACTAGTGTAAATAATATGAGAAACATGTTGCAAGAGATGTTCGTGTTAGCTTTAACAGGTGCTGATATCCAGAGTGATTTAGAAAAATAATTACATTAAGGATCCCATCATATTTACACTTTCCGCATGTTTTGCCTAAATTCTTTCATTTGTCACTTACACACCTTTGCATCTCACTGCAGCACTTACAAATTAATTTTTAAAATATTGAGTATATGATAAAATGTATTACTAACTAGTGGACCCGTCCAAAATTCTGCACTAATTTGGGAAAAAGGACATTATGAAGAAGAATAGAAAAAAAGTTAACGGGTGTTGGTACAAAAGAAGGCATGTCATTGAAACACATCAGTAAAAATAGTTGTTACAATTTTTTGTTTCCACTATTGTTTTGATATTGAAAATAATAAAATAATCACAATACTAATGATAATTATTTTTATTATTAGTATACATAACTTCAAAAGACAATAACAAAACAATTCCATTATTTAAAATATAGTTAATGTTGGTGGTTAAGCTCTACACATTCAGTATATAAATGAATGCATACAGCCTAATGATTGAATAAGTTTAACACACAGAAAAAGCAAAAACTGTCCAATTTTCTACACAATCAAAACATAAGAGTTTCATGTTTGTTTACTTGAGAACAAATGGCGCCAGAATACACAACACCAATTTGGCATGCATTAAAGGGCCTCTTCCTATATGGTTTTAAATCTTAAATTTCAGAGAAGCGGTACATTTTTAGACCGTGGGTCTATTTTTCATCATTAGCCGGCACGATAAGCTTTAAAATGAGTGGTAAATCATGGAATCCGATAAAAGAATAAGGAAGATATCGCAGAGCAACAGAAAAACAGGCTAGAGAAATAATATACATAGATATTCCACATGCTAAACTAAATTTACTGAAATACTTACATCAAACCAAGAGTATTTGTAAGGAGATCGGTGTATTTATAAGCACCACCGCCAGTTGCCTTAATACTTTTTCCTCTCATGAAATCGGGAGAACCAATAAGATTTTTTTGAATGAAACTCAAGCATGATTCTATGTGCTTCGTTTCAAACTTAATGAAATGCAATCGGGCAATCTCGACATCTGTTTCCAAAACTTCATAATGAGAATCATCAGAAGAGCTCTGAAAATAAATAAACAGTAAATCATAAGACAAATGATCAAAAGTACTTTGCGCTAAAATATGAGTATGAGAAATAAACAACGCAAATAAAGCCCAAATTGTCAAATCAATAACGAAAATAGCTATTTTGAGGCTACAATGGAGCCTCTTCATCCGTGAGGGAACAATTTATGCAAATCTAAGGATTTAAATGTGGTTTTGTTTTTACAACTGATCAACAAGCTTCCAAAATTTATAAATAGCTTGTACTTTAAAGTTATTTTTATTTCAGTAAAAAAAAATGTTCTATTAAGTAAGTACCAAGAGGAATTTAATCTCTACTTATTATTTTATAAAATATAGAGTTCGGCAAGTTATACAGCATATGTATAAAATATGAAAATGTTTGGGAAAGAACGTGTAAATTTTAATAAATCAAATTTTTAAGAAATGTTATGCTGATTAATATTGTTTTTAATTTTATGATCAATAACTCATATAGTTCCCATGATTACTAAATCAGGAAAATAGATACAAATAAACGCAAAAGAGACAACCTGTAACATGTACTACATCTTCTTTGACACACAATAATGATTCATCAGTTTCTTGTAAATTACTTTTGATTTCAACAATTCAAATTTGCTATTTTATGGAGATCCATTTTCAAATAATAACAAGGGTTTAAAACCTAAAAACAGCCCTTTTTACTTCGTATTGTAAGTGTTGTAGGCTAAATATATTGTTCTTTGTCAAACATGCAAGGGATGCAAATAAAGAACATTTTCAAATAAGAGTGATGGAAATTGTTAAAAAAATGGAAATTGGAGTGATGGAAATTGTTAAACTTGAACATCTATTGGTCCAGATACAACATCACTGGGCGACTTAAAATTAACCAAAATATATAGTACTTTAGTTTAAAATATCATTTTTACACTTAATGATCATTTAAAAATTCATTTATAATAAAAATTAACTATAGCTAATTGATTCAACAGTTGATTAAAACACTAAGCTTACTATGGAAATCAAGTTTAAGAAAAAATTAAATAACTTCAACAAAGTAGGCATGCTGGCAATCTGCCAAATGAGGAAAAAGGAAGAATACAAACTCTCCCTGTGTTCAGCTCTGCACTGATATCACCAGTAGAAACCAAATGAGTCTGTCAATGTTCTAAAAGTTCTATTAACAGTGAGCAAGGTCAAGACCACCAATAATTTTTTTTTTTGGGGGGTGGTCCAATGCAGAATAATATGATGACCGAGTTCAGCTCTCGGCAAATAATTGAAAAGATTGCTCAAGACCTATGACTCAAAAGTTATAGTTGTAGTGTACAGTGGATATAAAATAAATAAGTAACTACTTTTGACTATACAATTACCTGAGAGTTCTCTTCCTCGTCTAACGAATAAAGGGCTCGTTTATATGAAACTGTAGAGTAATAAGCAATTTTTGTTAAAGAACCACCTAATAGAAAAAAATCAATGTGCATTTTAGTGTTGTTCAAAGGGCACATGAAAGATGCAGTGAGAACTACATATTCAGAAAAACATTGTTAAATTATTGTAATATATTTCACGTATCATATCATTGACATTCTGGTGAAAGTCACTAAACCCGCAAAAAAAAAATAATTGATGAACAAATGCAGTGTATTAGAATTTGCATTTAGTTATTTCATGATTTATACCAACCAATTACACACAATATTAAAATATCTCTAGTGAAACCTAATGGAGTTGGTGGGTATGAAAAATAATTGGAAGCACTTAGAAGCAAAGGGGTGTAAGTGACAAAATTGAAAACTTTGAGATAAAGATTACAGATAATAGGGAAAGCACTATTCTATAATGTGGCAAGAGATGTTAGGGGTAGCCCTAACAGGTGCTGCCTCCCAACATGATTTTGGGGAAAAAAATTGCGTTAAAGGTCCCATAAGATCCATACTTCGAACAAGTTTTTCTTGGAATCGTTTTTTGGTCACTTACGTCCCTTTGCTTCTCACTGCCTTATTTTTGTTCTTAACTTGATTTGAAAGTTCAAATCATTAATGTCTCAAAACCGCAGCTATGAACTAAGTAACATTTTCAGAATGCCAATATAATCTCAAATATCATCTGTACTTTTATTTCTAAAAATTAAAAGGCCCTTAAATTAAGGTGGATGTCTTAATCGAGGATTACAGCTTTATTGTTTTGAATATGTACTGAATTGGAAATAGTCAGTGGGTGGGTTTGTTAGCCTATTTAAATATTTGAGCTACGTACATTTTTAACACCATTACACTTCTAACTCAATTTCTTCTCCATCCATAGAGAAACAGTTCTACAACTAGAAGGTTATCTACATTAATATTTAAATCATTGATAAAAAAAACAAGTAAAGTTGTACTATTTTTCCATTTATTGTGATTTTTTATTGAGAGGAAATATACATCTTAGCTACGTATAGTAAAGCCAGAGCAGTGGTGTAGTCGAGGGGGGACGCAGGGGGACAGCGTCCCCCTACCTTTTTATTTTAATACAAGTGTCCCCCCGAACTTTTTACATTTTAACATAAGCGTCCCCCACTTTTGATTTCAATTGCTTATTTTCTTATGTATCAGCGTCCCCCCAACTTTTTTTCCAGGACTACACCACTGGGCCAGAGTCTGAAAGGGCAGAGGAATTTCTGCAACTTTGGGATCGAAAAGGGCAAAAAAGGTTGAAATCTGGGTTTTTACCAGAGCCTTACCAACCTTGTGCAACTAATATATTTTAAAGTTCTTTTCTTGTAAAGTTGGTATTGATGTTACTCCTTTAAATTATCAATTTTAAACTGGAAATGTTTCTTACATTTTAAAGAAATTCTGGAACGTTTTACGGTTTACTAGTCCGTGAAAAAGACAAATAAAAACTAACATATTTTAGAATACTCTTTTCCTTTTAATCGAAACAACTTTTTTGTATCGCATTTCGAGGTATGCAACGATTTGGAGGGGAAAAACGACAAGTTCTGATCGAAACTAGAACACAAGGATAGTAAATTACACATTAAATTCAATAAACGAAACAAAAAAAAATAAATTACGCACCAATATCTATTGCAAATCTCTTGGCATTTTTCAAATTTCTAAACACATCATCTTGCTGAGGCAATGTGATACTACCAGCTTCTTTCTGGGAACAACTCATTGTTTACTTCTGACATCAATAATAAAGTTCAATCTGCACGAAAAAAATATTTTTAAGAAACCACTCAATACCAAAAGAAATATAACCCATAAAATATGTTTGTGTTTTAAATATTTCTTACCAAATAAATTAAAACTATTCAATGATTAAAGCGAAGATATCCACTGACTACAATCTTTCTTCAAAATACGGCCAAAAGCCGTCTGCTTTACAGCATTTCATTTCAATACGAATATGACCGATAAACGGTTTGTTTTTGCTCTATATATTTTCGAACTTCTTATGATGACCTAAAAAAAAGTTTTGTGTCGAAGAAGGTTTTAAATATGGAATTTATACATTATTTTTAAATCGAAAAAACTTGAAATCTTATTAATTTCAGTGATATTGTTTGATCGTGGCTTAAAATTTTTTAATTCAGCCATTCAGTTTTTTTTTTCCTTTTTTATTTTTTGTCGTTTAAAATTAAAAGGTGACATTTAATGCGAGTAACAGATTATATAAATATATATGTATGCGTGCGTGAATGATTATATTCTATTCAAGAAAACAAACGTAAAATGTGCATTGAACTGCTTTCATCACGAAGTGTGGCAACGATACATTTAATTTTACATTTGCGGGTACAATAATAAGTGGACGGTAATGAGTGCTAACCACGGCCATACTTTTCTCCACCAGACCCCTACCTGTTAGCCGAGGCCTTAGGATTTCTTACGCACGGGGAGAGGTAGTGGGGTCTACATATTTTACATGCACATATCCCCAAGTATACATGGTGGTCTTCAGTGGGTATCGAACGCGCGACCTTCCAGGTGGAAGTCCGACGTGCTAACCACTAGGCTAACTCCAATCTCATTTAATTTTAACACAGGTAAAATTTTGAAGGTTCATCTTCTTCAGACCTTGATTTTTAGGAAGATTTCATATTATGAGGAATGTGTGCTACTAAGTTATTGATTACTATGATTAAACATCTATTCCTTTTCTTCTCAATTTCGGTACTTGATTTTTGTAATTTATACATTTTATACCATGTTTTACAGCTTAAAATTACATTTTTTTAAAAGGTTCTTTCTCTTCCCAGTGATTTGTCCAGATATTACCTGCAAAAACTTATTTTAATTACCTGATAATTAGAATATATTGATTGCTGCATAACAGTTTTGCTATTTTTCTCACACAGGTCCGGTTCTTCGTGAATCTGAGAACCTTTTCGGTTATCTCAGACTACCCCCCAGTATGAGGGGGTGCGACCGTGGCTCTGTCCTCCTTCGCACTTCCCACAAACTCTCTGACAAACTGACAACCAGCACCGGCCATAAAGGGCTGGGCTGGCAGAGCTTTGCCGACCTGCTTTACTGACCCAGGGCCATAGTCATGCTACAGAGCAAGCCTTACGTCACCCAGGGTCGGATAAATAAGTGGACGGTATTTAACGTTCTGTCTAACAAATGGCCAGGGACGTAGCTAACATAGCTGACACCCGGGGCGATTATTGATGGTGTCACGCCCCCCCCCCCCCCCCCGCACACACACAAGTTGACCCATATAGGAAAATGAAGAAAGATGCAATGCTCTGCTGAATTTTTGACAGGGGCCTGAAAGGAAGAAAGGAAGGCAGCAAAATGAACATGATTCAAATGTAGGGTGACTATACGTCCTTGAAATTCGGGGACAGTCCCCAAATTTGTATATTTTTAATGCTTTATCTCCAAAAACACTTTAGCTATTTGGGGACGCAAAAAAGTCCTCAAATTAAAAATTTTCTCTTCTTTCTCTTCAAATTGCTTCTAGATTTACAATTTTGAACTTTTAAGATAGTTTTTGGAAAATTTTAGATTATGTTATTGTAATTATCAAGTGATTGGCTTAGTATTTCAATTTTTAACAGGCAATGAATTAAGAAAATATGCATAAATTATGTAGAAAATATGTTTGGATACACTTGAAAATATATTAATGAGATTAAATTTTCATAATAGAGGTGTATATGTATTGGTTTGCTATGTCCCCAAAGACGTCCCCAAAAATGTTACCTAGAGTCCCCAAATTGTAATTGGGTTTGGGAATATGTCCCCAAATTGACACTCATAAATATGGTCACCCTAACCAAATGACAAAATGAAATCCCATTGTAAATTTAACACTCTTTGTGCCTTAGGAAGATATCTTCTCTTCGGAGAAGAAAAAGCATTATTTATCTATCGGTATTATAGTGATCAATGATGCATAATTCTTTTTCTCAACTCTCAACAGGATAAGTTTATTTCTCAATATCTAAATAGATAGATAGATAGAAAAATAAGAATATTTCATACAGCTTATTTTTCAAACTTATATCGATGATTCAAAAAAAATCAGTGCTTAAAATACAAATAGGAATAAATATTGCATACACTTGGTCTCGGATTATAAGTTCCTTAATAAACCTCATTTTTACTTAAAATTCGTTACATAAAGTATTATCGTTACATAATATTCAAGTTCCTTTTTTAATGCAAAATCTGTCTCCTTCTGGATGAAAGGCATGTTGTAGTTGTTTCTAATGCCACTTAGATATCCAAGCTAATGGTCGTGAAGCGACTAGGAATGAAGGCAGTAAGGAACGCCTTCCGTTTCAAGCTGAGCACCAATGGTGGAAGTACGACTTGGTTCATAATGTACTTGGATGACACCATATGGAGAAACCACAAATAGGCCACCTTCCTTTTTATACCTATGGGTGAAGGGAAGGGAAAATCTCCACCCACCGGTACCCTCGGAACTGCCTCGGGATTTCAGGGTCCACGGATTTTACACGCACGTATCCCCAAGTGTACATGGTGGGTCTTCAGCTCGGGTATCGAGCCCGAGATCCTCCGATCCGAAGCTCGACATCCTAACCGCTAAGCTACGACGGGATGAAAGGCGCTCCTTGTATCTTCTAAACATGTACACATCATTTTTATAGCTATTAATATGCTTAACGTATAATATTTTTATATATTATATTTTCGCAAAAGTATTTATGCTGTACTAAAGTCACAGTTACTTCTTAATATATAACAGCAAAGGCTCCTTTTTTTCTACTAAATCGAATCGCTTTAAATCGAATGCAGACTAAAACTAATGAGATAACTAGTAAGAAATAATTAATAGAGTTTTAATGGGGGGGGGGGGGACATCGCAATTAGCTGCTCAACATTTCGAAGGAAAAACAGCATCAAAAATTTTCTTGATTCCCTGAGAGCAAGGTTGCTAACTTTCAAAACTTCACATACTGAACAGCAGGGGCCGCGCACTATCCGGTATCCGACCGATTTGCAAATATCCCAGATTTGATCCGGCCACTATATGAGACATCCGATGTATATCTATATTAATTTTGTCAATTTAATTATTAGCATATTTTGAAAACATATCTAAATTAAAAATTTATTACCTGGAGGGAAGCTGTGAAATGCTTAAAAAATACACGGAATTTACAGGTTTCAAACATCAGCGCTGGGTATCCAGTACTTACCCGTCACACAAGGGTCACTAGATATCCGATAGCCGACAAATTAACATCTTCGCGTCGCAAAAGTACAGGACTTTTGCCATCCCGTATTGGAAGTTCCCCGGAACGTGGGACAATTTCTCAAAATACGGGACCGTCTCGAAAATCCGGGACGCTTGGCAAACCTGGCTAAGAGTTTCGGTCATCTAAGCTCATTAACGCTCGCTAATAAATAAATTTGGTTTTAAAGAGATTGTTCGTGAAATTATTGCTTTATACTTTTAAAAAAAGTAACATTTTTTTTTAATTCAACAAAATCATTTTCAAAAAAAGTTAAAAAGGTCTAAAATAAGTATGATGAATTTATTAATTTTTTAGCTGCATTTTTATTGCTTTTAACTAGATTTTTAGGTTTTTGGTTTCAAAAAAATCGTATGCTTCGTAATTAAAAAAAAATAGTAATATACTTCAATAACGAAGTAAAACAACGAAAGGGGGAACTTGGGATCCTATTTGTAGCAAGAGTGGAACAAAAATTGCTTGGAGCTTTTAATTCATCTGTGAATGAAATAATCCTTAAAAAACAATTTTTATATAATTTATTTAAACGTTTGATTAGCGGGCTTCATACTTCCCTAAAATCAACGATTCAAATATATATACTGAGTACTAAATTTAAATAGCAAGGGAAAAAAAACTTTTTCTTTAATATCATAAAACATGTTTCAAAGCTATGCGAAACAATTTGGTTGTAAAAAAGCTTTTACGTTATGCCAGCAGGACATTTTTATTGCACTACAACATGCAATTTAATTTTCAGTCTCCTAATGTACCTAAACCAACTTTATTTACTTATATTTCATACAATCGAAGCCTTAATGGGAATGAACCTGGGAATTTCAGAGAATGAACTGCGAGAAGGAACACTGGAAACTTTGACGTAAAGAGCTGATGTTACTACTGTTTGTATTTAATCAATTTTTTCAATGATGCCTATATGGGAACCAGCAAATTCCCTCTTGCATTTTTTTTTTTTTTTTGACAGTGCTAAAAGGGAGCTCCGCCCCCTACACGCTTCGCTCACTAACTCCCGTCTTAGTCCATTAAATAGTAATGGACCAATAACTGTTCTCCATTAAATGCTCGGATGTCCAGATACAGACAAATGACATACATTTAATACAGGGTCTCTCAAAAGGAAGTTTATATTTAGTCGATCGATTTTTAAAAAAGTAAGACGTGTATCGAAAAAATGTTTATTAATTATTAAAGTATGCAGTTTGGGAATTTGTTTCCTAAAAATAATATCGTCCAAATGTAGACCCTCGCGTTTGAGGCACTCATTTAATCGAACAGTAAAATTACTTATGACGGCTCGGCAGGTGGCCTCGGTGATGGCTGCTCCACACTTTCTACCGTTCTTGATGACCTTGGTCTCCAGGATTTTGATATTTCCAGCGTTGTACCGGTCTCTTCAATCTTTTTGCCCTATTTTTGAGTAAGAGGAATGCTTGGCGCATCATTTAAATGGCGAAAACCTCGTATTCTGCAGAATATTTTACGCGCTAGTCGCCGAATCACTGTTTTCGTAAAACTCTCGCACGTACAATACGCAGTCTGCTCCCGAGAAACGCTCCATAGCTACTGAATTCCCAAGAGCCTGGCTACCGATTGACATAACCCCCACGCCGCTCGGATTCGTTGCGTTTACGCAGTAAGCTAAATAAATATAAACTTTCTTTTGAGACACCTTGTAGTACAGAGCAGTATTTCCCAAACTATGGACGAGCGAATATTGAGTGGGCCCTGGAAACTGCACACGTGAATTTAAACAAAATAGGAAGTCTGCGAACCAAAGTAATTAAAGTTGAAGTTGATGCTAAAACTTTACTGAAGAGAGATAAGAAACAAATACACCCTTCTCATTGAAAAAAACTTTGTAAAAAAAAAAACCTTGCAGGTGTAGGTATTTAAGTAGTAAAAAAAAATTTAAGTTGTGTTTCTTATTTCAAGATCGTTTCATTCATATTGCTAGCACTAAAAAAAAATTCTTTTAATTTTAATTAGAACAAATAAGACAGCATTAAGTAGTTCTAATATCGCCGCTAGGGAATCTGAGTATTATCCATATTTATGCTCTCTTCTCTCTAAGGCAAGTGGAAGGTACTGATGCTGGGGGTTCTGGACGTTTCAAAAGAGGTAAACATTTCCTACTTTAGAATTTTATATTATAATAATGCATCATTTTTCCTTGAAAACTTAAGGGGAATCGCAACAGGCCTCCGGCAATCTTCGTCTCCCATGTTATCTCTACAGAGCGTGTTTTCCACATCTCTAAATTTATTTTTTGGAGTATCCTCATGCGGTTTTTTGCATATGAGGCACCGAGGAAAGCTCTTTATCTTTGTCTTTCGAATTTTGAAGTAAGGAAAAGAACTTTTTCAGAAATGAGAAAAATACTTGCGTTGCTAACTGTAAAACGCTCTCAAATACGTCTTAATCAAAATATTTTTAAAAAATGAAACTAATAGATGAAATTTACACTTATGTGGTGGTACGATTCGACACCTTCAAGAGCAATCTTCTGCCCTGGCCATTAGGTACCTTTTGGCAAAGCACGGAAGCACTGGCTTTCCATCAAGAAGGTCTGAGGTTCTATCCCTGCCTCCGGCAGACGTCCACCTCCATGGCCTGCCAACGTCGACCGCCATAATGTTTAGCGTCTGAATCCACAAACAAAAGTTCATTCCGTCCGATATTTCATCTGGAATCTTTAAAACAAAAACAGTAGATCTATCGCAAAAAATTGGGAATTTATTCACTGCTTTGCAGCGCCCTATGGAAAACAGGGATTTTTGACGAAAAAAGGGAAGAGTTTCAGAATGAGGCATCAATCAACTGTCATCCTTTAGGCAAAAAGTGATTAACGGTTGATTCACTAGAGTTTACTGTTTGAGCGGGAGTTTCCTAGGGGTTTTCAGGCAATGGACAAGACGGCTTTATTTTGTTTCCTTCTTTGCCTTTTGAGCGAAAGGATCTAGACTTGAAAAAAATGTTGAGGAAGCGTTTTCCGTAACATATTTTAACCCATAGTCTTTTAATGTCTTAGTTATTGGAATTTGTTCTATGTAATGGCAGAACCAAGATATAAAAGTAGAAGCTTTAAAATTTTACTTTGCTTAAATAAAATAGGATTTTAAGCATTCCATTTAGAAAGAGCCCTACAAAAGTATAAAAAAGTATTTTGCGCATTTTTTATATAATATGAGAAATATAAATACAATAAATGAGTAAAATAATGGGAGGAAGAAAACGTGATTTAAAGTTCCTATAAATTTAAAATTAACCATACTTTTTAAATGCTTTGTATAAAACACTTTTAATAACAATAATTTTCAAAAAGAGAAATCATGTGTGTGTGTGTGTTTTAAGAGGATACGACATTTTTTAAGAGATACAACAATACTGTAATTTGACTAGTTGGTTGGAAAAACGAAATATTCGAAATCCGAATATTAATTACTACTAAAAATATTTACAAAAAAAAGGGGGGGGGGGAGAAAAAAATTGTACCTGACTGATTTTATGTTACAAGCTCATTGATAATACACAAAGTTTAAAGAAACCTGTTATGACACTTTTTATTTATGGGATTCATTTGTTTTTCGCTTGACATTTTTAAGTAAGTTTTATTTATTCATATTCATTTTTATTTATTTGAAGCAAAGTAAGGCCGGGAAGACACTTGGCGGTTTTTTCCGACCGAATTTTTTACCGTCGCCGTCGTATCAGTAGTGGCGTAGCTAAAAAAAAGTCTATAATTTTCATTATAACTTGATAATAAATACGAATCAATATACCTAACCCTACCTGAAAAAAATATATATGTATCTTCCAAAACCACGTTAAAAGCAAAACGCAAGGTAACTACATAATAATAATGGCCACAAAAACAATAATTTCAACTGATGCATTTTTACCAAACAGTTCAAAAATACAATGAAAAGTAAACTATTTTTATCTAAAGTTATTGGGGCTACAATTTTTTCTGCTATTTTTCTGTAAATTCAGCTATTCTGATATTTTTTTTAGCATGCAACTCTTAGGTCTTAGTAAAGGCGGTCACCGCAAAATGTCTTGGTGGTATACCAGTCGATCGCGATTAATTTATTGCCCACCCCTGTTAAAAAGCTAAAAGTCCTCTAAAAAGCTACGGAGCAAACGATGTTATCCCTAAAATTCCACAAATCCCCTGAAAACCCTCCCGCCGAAAAAATTTCAATGGCAGAGTCTGCCCCATGCTTCCACCCCCCCCCCCCCCTTCGAGCGATGGCGGAACCACCCTAAAAAGCTACGGAGCTCCTCAAAACGATGCCCCCTAAAAATCCGCCAACCTCCTGAAATTCCTCCCCCAGTAAAAATTTCAATGGCATAGTCACCTCCACCCCCCCCCCCCCCCTTAACAAAACCGATATTCATATTCATCACAAGATCAGCAGAGTGGGTGTGTTTGTGTGGACAATAATTTCAGCCGTTTTTTAACGTCACCAAAGATATCCTAACATACGTTTTATGTCTTGAATGTAAAAAATTAAAAAAAAAATAGCCTTGAATCCCCCAACTCTCTCTCTCTCTCTCTCTCTCTCTCTCTCTCTCTCTCTCTCTCTCTCTCTCTAATATCATCGATGGACGTCCAAAACTGCGAATTTTCGAACCGAATTTAGAAAAAAATTCTGCGAAAGACCACATGAATCCATCTGTTTTTGGTGTCACCAAGGAAAGTCTAATATGCGTTTTTAAAATTTCAATTTCAAAAAATTTCTGGGGGGATCCTCTTCCCCCAAAGCCCTTTCCGTCCCCTGACATTATCGAAAATCATCAAAATTGTAGTTTTAGAACTTCATATTAGAAAAATTTTTAACTGTCTTTTAACGTCATCAGAGATTGCCTTATGTGAGTTTTATGACTTGAATTTCAAAACATTTCTGAAAAATATCCTTGAATCCCACCTTGGTCTAACAGTATCAAGGGATGTCATTGCGAATTTCCGGAAAGGAGCCCTGAACTCTGCAATTTTTTTTTTTTTTTTTTACGACGTCACCAAAGAGAGACCAGCCTAGCCGACCCCCTAACGGCCTAACGGCATCAAAGATAGTATAAAATTGCGTTTTTTGAATTTAATTTTCTAAAATTTTCGGGGGAGATTCCCAGGACTCCCCTCTATTTATGCTATAATATTATACTTATGATCAAGTTCATATTGATAATTTGAATTCTCTTTTTTCCGCATATATAACGCAATTCTCCCGAATTGTTTGCTCATATTCTAACAATGAGCCCTTTCCATACCAGAAGCCGGACTCGCGTTCATATTACATATATACGTATATGTATATATATATCAATATTAAAACGATGAATTACATATAATAACTATATATGAGATATATGGGGACCGTTTATAAATGAGGTCACGCTTTTCCCCATATATTTGAACTCCCCCTCTTTGTCACAATATGTCACACTTCAGCGGACCCCTCCCCTCCCCTTGCCACAAGTTTACGAACCCCTTGAAGCGTGACATCATTTATGAAAGATCCCATACATGCATACGCTCATATATCATATACATATGTATACGTTTATAAAAACAATAAAGGGGCCACCAAACTCATAATCCCCCTTAATTTTTTACCTCTTGACGGCCAACGTTTAGAGCAGATATATCATAGCAATTTTTTTATTTAGTGTACTTGCTTCTTCCGTCTAATCTGAAATTAAGACTTTCGGATGGTTTTTCTATTCTTGGTGTTTGTTATAAACACATTTTTATGGTGTGTTACTCACACTACTAGGAAAAATCACTTTCTATGCATGAACTCTGTCCGTCAGTGTAAGGTCAAATTTGCACTTAGTGTCCCACACCAACAAGCGAATGCGAAAAGCAGAAGTAAAAAGGAAAGTTGAATGCTAAAAAAAAAAAAAAAAATCTTCTAAATGATTATGTATATAAAAGACATCCCGCCCCCCCTAAGGGCGATGGCGCACCTAAAAGTGTTCCTAAAAATGCCAATAGCGCAATCGTTCAGTTGACACAGCAAGTTGCAATTTCGTTCAGTTGAAATTTATTAAACTAAATTTCCAAACATTTAATGAATACGATTTTCGTTTGTTTGTAATTTAATAAATTAAATATCGCAATTTCTTTAAAAAGAAACTTGCAGAAATTCCTTGCAATAAAACTTGTTTAAGCACATCTGCTTAACGCATACGTTAATTGAATTAATAAAAATGCATATTCATTTTATCCCATGATGTACTACTGCTGGTTTTTTTTCCCTTGTTAAAGGTAATATGAACCGGTTGAGAATAATGTTCTACATCTACATTAAGGGGGTGGGAGTGGAATTTTTAAGAATTTCAGACATTAATTTAACTTGAAGTTTATAATAAAGATAATTGAAAAATATTTAAAGCAACTAACATCGCAAACGAACAAGCAAACAAGGTACCGCTACATTTCGCTTCTTGTAATAAGACACATATTTCCTTTGAAACATTTTAACAAAGAATCAAAACCAGATGTCACATTTTTGAAGATTCCTAAATGACCGGTTTGGAATCAATTGTACGCTAGTGGAGGGAGATAATGAAGAACGCCCCAGAGGAAAGAAAGGTTGAATGTGAGGATAGGGAAACAAGGGAGTGTGTGTGGGGAAAACCAAAACAGGGAATTTAAACCAAAACAAAAAATCCCCAAATTAGCTTTTGATTGCAGCGTCATCTAGATGTCAGAATTTGCTACATCCTGAGATTTCAATTAACCTTAATGCGTACCTGCAAAAAGGAAAGTGAAAACTGAAATACATTGCGATATTTTATCTACCAGTTCATATTGTTGATACGAATTACATAGCTTATATAAAACTGCAAAATCGCCGGTTTTACAGCTACTCTCAGTAATTCAATTCATAGCTATGACAAAGGATATTGCGTTCACGCTTCTGGTGGCTCTAACCGCTGTCCACCGTTTTGGATGAAAAACGGGAGTACAAATTATCTAGTGCCAAGATTTCAAATTTCTCCTCTGTCCAATATTATTTTCGAGAAATACATAAGGGGAAAAATATATCCTCCAAAATTCTACTCAAGAAATCTAAAGTGTGAAACAGAAGCTAGCTTTTTTTTAAGCCACGTCTTATCTTTAATTCTGGGAGTTTTCATAGAAGTTTTACTGAAAATCAACAATGCAATAGGATGCAAAATGTTGCGCCTACTTCAAACAATATGCGATAGTGAAATAAAATTAAAACCTTTGTACTACAAAGTAAAAATTAAAAATACGCACAAAATTTGCAAAAATTGCAGACACGTGTTTAGAGGTTACAAGGAGAACCCTCATTCTGCTACATTGAAAAAGAGATTCCTTATAACCTGGAAACACGTCTTTGCAATTTTTGCAAAAGTTGTGCTTACTTTTACATTGATTTTTATTTTTAGCGTGATAGCAATGAGATTGTAGATGAAAAGCATTCAACTGCAGGATGGTGGGAACTTCAGTTAGAGGCTCGTTCTTTTGCATTGAAAAAGTGGTTCCTTGTAACCTCGAAACACGTGTCTGAATTTTTTGCAAATTTGTGCTTATTTCTACATTGTTATATATATATATATATATATATAGCATTGATAGTGTTCAAAGTGGATTTATATTACTTTTCAGTGCCCCTTACATTTAAATAAAGAGCAATTTGTTTAAAGAGCAATTGATCTAAGGGACCGTTCATAAATGATGTTACGCTTTTTTCCCATATATTTGACCCCCTTCCCCGTTGTCACAAAATGTCACACTTCAATGGACCCCCTACCTCCCTTTGCCACATGCCGCGCTATATTGCATAAGCACGATGTCACACTTCTTGTTACCCCCCCCCCCCTCTCCTTGTCACAGTTTGTCATAATTTCCCGTACCCCCTCCCCCCTCGACGCGTGCCATCATTTATGAAAGGTCCCTAAGTAGCGATCTGAACTTGCGGTTCACTGGGCGTATAAGGTTCTCCAAAATTTTTTAATGGTCCGATAGGCAGTTTAAAAAGTTGACAACCTTGTGATATAAACTTATTTTCCTCCGGGTACATCCTAGAAAAGCGGTATTTCCTTTTTGCAATCAACTGCAGTTTGATTTGGCAGAAAAAATCAGCGTTTGCTAGAATTTAGCAAAATAATGAGAAAAAAAAAAACTCACATTAATTTTCATGTAGCGGCGCAGAATTCGCGTTTAAACAATCGTTATGTGTATACGCCCGTAATCGTTATGTGTATCGTGAAAAATAAAGATTGATGACACTTGATTTAGAGAGCCATTCCGAGTTATAAAACGCAAAATTAAATTAAAACAAAAAATGGAGTAATCATCTGTGAAAATCTTAAGCTTTTCAAATTGTATGCGCGTGCACTTCTCTAGGCAACGACAAGAACCATAAACAGTACATTCGTTTGGGTTAACACTAATCGTTATTAATTATGGAAACCACTCAGAACGAGTTCCTATCCTTCCAATCACCACGAAGGTGAAAGGGGATACAATACGCACACTATTAGGCCACGCCCCATTTGAAAGGACCTTCTACCAATATTTTCCTAAAACTATCTTATACATAATGTATTGTGAAAAATGTTATGTATTAGAAAAACGATTTGGTATACTGGTGGTATAGTCCTTCAATAGAACCCCATTCCACATTCTCGTAGTTGGATTCCTTGCAAAGCTCTGTAAACGAGCTCGCTAATCATACAACAGAAGTAAAACTATGAAGTTTGATCTGAAAGCACCGAAGACACTTTCTGATACTTATATTAGATTTTGTGTTATAAAAGACTGGTAGTATTTAATATATTGAAGTTTTTAGAAAAATTTTTTTTTGTTCTTGTACGTTTTAATTTCTACGGCGACCCACCAGGTGGCAGGGGCGAGATGATGTTACATAATGCGCTATTGAAACTTTTTTTTGGTGCCAGAAAGGGTGCTTTCAGAGGGTTTTAGCCGCTTATTTTAAGGCGGGGTCATGGTTTTTTCGGGGGGGGGGGGGCAGGGACCCCTTAGCTTTAATTGGGTGGTGCGCCATTGCGCTTAAAGGGCGGTAAGCCGTGACCACCAAGTTTCCGATGGCCACGAGTGAGTATTCTCGTCAGCTGTTGTTCAGTACGTAAACAAAAGAGAAGAAAATTTCTTCCAGTTTCCATATCTGTACATCAGATATGAAGGAGACTAGACTTCCACCTCGAAGGTCGCGTGTCCGATACCCGCTCAAGACCCACCATGTATACTTTGGTATACGTGCATGTAAAATCCGTGGACCCCACTACCTCGCCCTTTGCTCAAGCAACCCTAAGGCTAACAGGAAGGGTTCTGGTGGAGAAAATGGTCGTTACCCAAAATATTCGGTTATCCAGCATGTCAAATTTGATTTTAAAATTTACTTAATTAGCATATGGTTTGAAAAAAAAAACTGTAAATTACAACTTTACTATGCATTTGGAAGCTGTTTAATGTTTAAAAATATGTGCAGTGTTTATAGGTTTCAATCCACCGAATCCTTGGTCTTCGCCTTTTTCGTGCCCCTGATGGTTTGTCCTCGAGAATGCCTTGAAGCAGATTTAAAAATTCTTGAAATTAAAAATTGGAAGAGTCTATCCAAGAAGAGGGCAAGCTGGAACTCTATTCTGACGAAGGCCGTGGCCCACCATGGGCTGGTTTGCTAATGAAGAAGAAGTTTATAGGTTTCAAACCCTAAAGCCGGATTCCGGTACGGATCCGTCAAACAAGCCGCATTGGATACCCGGAAAAATCAACATCCGTTGTATCCCTATCGTGATCTTCCTTCCCCCTCTCCAAGAAAACAAAAATAAGAAAAGAAAAATCCTGGGTGAGGTGTACTGTGTATATGTGTTACCCTACTACGATCGGCAATATTGTTTAAAATTAAGTTAAAATCATGGGCTCTAGGATGGCTAATCCATCTCCCCCGTTTGCGCACCTGGATAGTGGTCAAACAAAAATCCTTTTTCGTAAATTGAAATACTTTTTCTCTTTCGTGACTGCTGATGAACATCACGAACTTCAATACTCTGCATCGGCGAAGGAATTCCTCGGAACCTCGACAGACGCACAAACATTTTTTCCCTCTCAAGGGGCTGCTGCTGGCCAATTGCAGACCCAGTGCGTTCCCGGAGATTGGTATCATCTCTTTCAGTGGCACCACAATGAGCGTGGTACCATCGCCGCATGCGAATTTTGTCGTCCAGTTTCTCCACTTGAAAAGGCGAGCACCCGGACTCTGTTAATGCGAATTTGCACTAGGAATTTAATTTAGCCGAGAGCATCGAAGCGAGACGCAAAAACTATAGTTTTTCTAAGTTTCATGAAGGTTTTGGAGGAAACGGAATCCAATAAATCATATTGTTAGGGAAAATAAGCCCATGAGTTCACTTTAAACTAAATTGTTTATTTACTACATCCGCAGGTTTCAAGCTGTTCAACATGTAGGGAGCCGTCGTTAGCGAGGGGTGGAAGGGGGTGTAACTAGGACATTTAAAAAGTATTTTTCACACTGGATAACACGGGACAAATAAAACTAACTTATTTCAAAGATTGCCTAAACTATGTTCAAAGCACGAGATGTACCCAAAGATTATGCAAATATGAGTATCAATTATTTGTAGAGGTATATATGATATGTACCCCCATCATACGTTGTTGATTTAGTGGTACTGCACCAATTATATATACCACGAAATCAACAATTTATGCAATTTATCCTCTCAGAGGGATGGGTCGTTCCCTACAAAGTTATCGATTCCTCCCCACCCTCCGAAACGACGACCCCCTCAATAAGCATAAAACAATCGCCCAAGTATCCCAAACGCCCCAAAAAATTCGATGACGTAGTGTGAAATCAGCCCGCCCCCACGACTCATGGCGGGGGTAGGGGGACTATAATTATAGTATCACTCTCAATATTAGCTGTTGTAATTGTAGGGGTATAAAATTTGTAGGGAAATAAGTTTGTTACCTTCCCCCAGAAGGTTATAATAATTTATAACTCGGGTTGCACTGTCAAAGTATAATGCAGTAGAACTTCCCATTAAGGGACACTAAGTGGACTGGAGATCTTGTCCCTTAAATAGAAGTGTCCCTTCCTCGGAGGTTCATAAATTGATGATTAAACATATCTAAGTGGACTGGAGATCTTGTCCCTTAAATAGAAGTGTCCCTTCCTCGGAGGTTCATAAATTGATGATTAAACATATCTAAGTGGACTGGAGATCTTGTCCCTTAAATAGAAGTGTCCCTTCCTCGGAGGTTCATAAATTGATGATTAAACATATAGTGTATTAGCTTAATTTAATATGTAACCTGTGTTAACATTTGAGCTTAAATACTGAAAATGTTTTATGCCATTTATGCATACAACATAAAAGTCGAAATTATTGAAATAAAAATTTTTCATTAAAAAAACTAAAATTGTATTGACAAAAATGTCGCATTAGCAAAGTTTTGTAACTTACAGTAAATTATTTGAAGTAATCTATCAGATGGGTTTGTTTTGCCGTTTGCAACCACGGTATAAATTACATTTAATGTACTTCTTCTCTTCCGACATTTGTACATTATCCAGCCAGGGACTAAGATCAAAGTCGAGACTAATGAGATGAGAGTGGACAAACATTTGAATACAAGGGACAGCGCGAACGCACCCCAAGCAATCACAATTAGCGGATGTGGCGAGCGTCAACCCTCCGAAGTGCAATGAAGGGCCTCTGCTCGGGGGAGCCTCCTCAGCGCCATCGCTGTTTATTCATCCTCTCACCCCTATTTCGATGAAATAGAAGCAGACCTGGTGCATACGCAAATACGAGGAAAGTCTCAGCTAAAAGAAAATCAGACAGCACTGGTCAATTTTGCTTGTACACATTCTTGGAAACAACGTTACGCCATTTAACAGTATGATAAGACCATGTTTTAAGTGCCGCTGTTATATAAAAATATGAATGTTTTTAATATACTATTTATTGGTATTCTCCTACATTATACTGGGGTACGATGGGTGGGGGGGGGGGGGGAGAGAGATGTTATCTACGTGTTCTTCCCATCTCAGAAAAAAGAAACTAACTGTTCCCAAATTGTAAAATTTTCTAAGCAGGAGCGCAATGAAATTTTACTTCAAATTTCAAAGCAGTTCTTAAATATACATGTTTTGAATCAAAAATAACTTATTCACATCTTCATCACCGGTCTAAATTTCTCCGATACTTTTTAAGTGATAAAAATCTAAAAATATAGCAATAAGTGAAATAGCAACTGGTAAACAGATTTGATAACCTCTGACAGTCATTTGATAACAAATAATCAGTATTTGGGTTCTTCCCAAGATTATGAGAAAAAAAGAAAAATGAAAGGAAGAATGTACTTGGTCTTTTATTTTCAGATTGCGGTGATTATCTTTATGCTAATCAGTTAGGAATTTTCCAAACGTAGAAGGCGATAACTCATTACTTATCAAAACAAGAATGCAAGAAATTGAGACGGAAAGGTCCTTCAAAAAATGCAAAATCCACCAATTTGGATTTCTTAACGAAGAGAATGAAATATAAGGGCTCAAATACTTTACTCGTACTATTTATTTATTTCTTAATTATGTTTTACTTCTTATTCTGCGCGATATCAATATTGTATATAAAATAGAGAAGCAAAATGGCTTTTTTCATAATTTCATCAATAAATGGGAAAAGGGAAAATTAAAGCAAATAAAAAAATAATTAATTCATAACAATAAAATAAAATAGAAAGTAAAACTATAATGCCGCCTGAAAATCTACGGACCCCCCCAAATCTGCGAATCCTCCTGCCAACTCCCATGGCAGAAAAATATCAATAGCGCAGTCTGCGCCATCCCCCCTCCCGGTTTAAACGTATGTATGTATTCATGCATTCATAATTTCCGATTACACAGAGAGGCCTCTGATGCAATCGGAATTGATCTCATTATATATTTTTATTTCAATGATTTTGTGCATTTTTGAAACCCAGTTGTGGGAAAATGGATCATTTTTTAAATTAATAGAATCACACAATTAGCATCATTCTATTCTAGAATAAATGTGCTATAAATATAGATTAAAATATGACTTTATGATAATTTAAAATACTTACTTTTATCAAAAAATTCTTCAGCAATCTACTGCATTTCTCCTCCAGTGTGGAACTTGATCGGCATTCCTTCCATTAGAACTCTGCAAACTTTTGTTTACAGTTTTGCATAACGCTGATCTTGCTACAAAGAAGTTATTTGCGATTATGCCCAATTCACTGGAAGAGCTTAATTTAACCGAAGTCATTGCGACCTGTTTTTCCATTATGTGATGTTAAATTGGGGCCTCAGACGATCACAAAGAAACTGGAATGTAGACCTATATGAGAAAAAAACCATATGTAAGTATGGCAGGCATGCTAACAAATTTATTTTAAAAATATTTCAGTAAAATCATATTTAAAGGTAAAAATTTATTTGTTTGCACTAACCTTTTCATCCTAAAGTTTTCTTTGAATTCTTTGTTTGTGAAATGGTTAAGCACGATGATTTCCTACCACGTGGAATTCCACTCCTCTCGTTTGGGTATGCCCTCTGTATTATGCTAAAAAAATTGTTTTATTGATTGCAGGAAAAACATTCTCATAGCTCTGCGTAATTTATTCTCACGTTTTTCCGTCCCTTTCTTCGTCATCGTCATCATTAGATTCAGCGAACAGAAAATATGCTAATGCTTGGCTGTTATTCATTTTTCTAACATAAACACGTGCAGATTGTAAACAATGCGCAAAAGATGTTGGGTAAAACCGCTTTTGTTCGCACAAACTCTTTTCATATGTAGACAGGGATATTCGTATAACCGGGTTTCGCAGGTTTCTCTAAGCAGGATCTTGGATTTGCGGGTTACAAGAGTGCCATGCGCACGCGGCTTATAGAAGCTAGCGTGCAGCTATTTAGTAGCTGCAAATTCGTTTTTTTAAATAATGAACTTGCAAATAAAAAATATAGATTTTTCTTCTTCAAAAGAAGTGATAAAAGCGCAGAATAAATAGCTGATGCGTCGAAAATGTGCATTCATTCAAATATCAGACCTTGTAAAATCGGTGCGTGCTTTGTACGCGCCAGAATAGACTCTCTCTCTCTGTGTGTGATTTTGACCCCTAGTATGCGTCTTATAAAAAACTGGTAGTCAATCAGCAAATTGAAAAAAAGATGGTTTTTGACAATATCGAATATCGTCTTTAAAAAAAGGTAGGATTAGATCTATTGCTTAGGACCGGAATATTCTTTTTTCCACATTTTCTTCTTCGGAAGGCCCCAGTGCATAAGTACCTGTACATACATTAGATGAGGGCTATCAGAGTATGTCTCTATGTCTCTTTTACCCCCCGTCACATGAGCATTTTTTTTCTTTTTTTTTTTGAATAAAATAAACGTGTTAGTTAATGACAATGTACATGATGGGTTAGTAGAAAAGGAAAAATATATACAATCAGTCTTTGTTTCTGTCATATCGGCTGGAAATGGACATACTTCTTACGAACTTGTTCTGTATTCTTTGGAATTTTACTACTTTGGTTTGGGTGGCTTGCCCCCATATACTTGAGCCGTACATTAAAGTGGGAAGGATTAATTGGTTTTACAGTGGTTTTTTGTTTTTAAAATTTAATTCGCTTCCAGTGTATAAGTCCGAGATTGTTTCTACTAGTATGTACTTTGGTGTGAAAATAAACTGGTAACCACTATACCGTTTGGGATTGGCGATTTGCATCTCCTTTTTTATCACATCTTTTCCCATCCAATCGTGCAATAGAAAAAACTATATTCCGATACGACAGTTAATTTCCATGCCGCATCGGAGCAAATTATCGATAAGCAATTAAGACTCAATTCGCCAAAGACACAATGCTGATGTTATTTTAAGTTTCATTGCTTAAATTTATGAATGCACATCTATTAACCTGATAACGGAGCTAATTATTAAAAAAATATTAAACTTACCTTTAAAAGAATTTTTACCGCAAGGCAGACATGTAGAACAAAATAGTCCGAGTCAAAATGCGTTACTTGAAAAATGACTCGATTCTTTCTCGACAAAGAAATTACAGGCCCCCCCCCCCCCCACCCCCCGGCCTTTCAATGAAAATGTTTAAAATGAAGACAGAATAGGAAAAAGCAATTGTGGCATCACGGCCAGAGACCATGCTACTCCTAAGTTGGATCTATATAGCACAAGTCCCCCTCCCCCCCATGAAAATTGTATCTACAGTTCGTTCACAAAAATGCACATAAATCTGCTAATTTCTTTTTACTTATCAAAGTCAAATGCAAACAATGCTAGACAAGGGGAGAGGAATAAATTATTCTCTGCCTTTCTGCATTACCATCCATCTTTCGTGGAACGATAAAATTTGTGTTCGTTGGTGGATTTTTAGCAAGGATTTAATTTTCAATCGTTTTTGAGCATGTTTCGTTTTTCAGAAAAGTTTCATTCTATTTGTTTCGAGCAGTTCTATTATGTTCCTCTTGCCCCTCCCTTAGATTTCATTGGTTGGGATAGCCCCAATCTTCCCCCCGGAGATCTGCCACTAGCTCCAGTTCCCTGGTTTCTATGCATTAATTCTACGTAAATCAATGATATACAGTGAAAGCCCGTTGTACCGTGGATTCGGATATACCGCGGTGACCGGTGACTATCATGTTCCCCGACGTTTAAAGCGTTCTTTATCATTGCCATTTAAAGGTGATTCCTTATTTACCACTGCAAATAAAGCCATCCCGAGCACACCAATATTCTAGCCAAAGAGCTCCCATCGATAAAGATGAGATAGCCCATAGGTTTATAACCTATCGTTCAAAGGACTGATTGCACAGTTGAGATGCGTGCTTCGTGCGCAGCAATTACAGCAAATAAAATAGCAGCAAAGAAGGAAAGAAAAAATTTTACTATAGAAGAAAAGTTACGAGTGATTGATAAAGTTAAAAATCATGCAACGAAAACGAGTATTATTTCGTAATATGGTTCTGCGGTATAGTTTCACTATACCGCGGTTATGTTATAACGTCTGTGCCAAACATGTCTTCCGACACCCGCGTTTTAACGGGATTTTACTGTAATAAATTACAAAAGAGAGTTATCTCCCAAAAGCGATGAAAAACTCACTGATCGGGTGAGAGGGAGGGAGGCATTTATCAATTTGTCATTAAGAACTCTTATCTAAGCTCCTTGAAACTTTTTATCTACTGCTAGCATTTGATTTGGTTATGAGCCAGCTAAGATTGTTGTTTTTTTAAGGATGGATGGCAATCAATTCAGTCAATTCGGGATTGAAGCATCTAGACCGAAAACTAAAGACACATGCTGCGGAAAGGTAATTGCTTTATTAAGTATTTTGCTGTAAGTGTAACTCTCTCTCTATCTAAATTAGTAAGTTACTCTGAAAAACAGCATATCTGGAATCCTTTTTAGCAGAAAGTTGACTGTCATTTTATACTCGATATAATAAAAACTAGCAGATCCCCCGCAGAACCATCTGCGGGCTATAAGGGATCATTCATAAATGATGTCACGCTTCGCGGGGGGGGGGGGGAGGGGGGTTCTTGAAATTTTGACAAAGTGTGACAAGGGGAGGGGAGGGGGTAACAAGAAGTGTGACATCATGCATTATGCAACATAGCGTGACGCGTGACAAACGGGGGTCCGCTGAAGTGTGACATATTGTGACAAAGGGGGGGAGGGGGTCAAATATATGGGAAAAAAGCTTGACGTCATTTATGAATGGCCATTAAGTTCAACAATCAAACTTGAGAATGATCGCTCGGTATAAACAAACTAAGGTGTTGCCACTCCAAAGAATCGGAAATTAAAAATTGAGTTATGAATGGAAATACTTTTTAACCCTTTAACGGTCGGATAATAAATTGTCAAGACAACAACAACAGAAGCGCTTATTCTTTTCAAGAAAAACGTTTAAAAAATGTTTAATCTCTAATTATACTATAAATAGGTTGATATCATCATCTAGTATGTAAGACAAGAAAAAAAATCTTTCGGGATTGAGGAGTGTATTTTTTAAAAAAATGTTTTGGTGCGCTACTTTTGAACACTCCAGCCCGTGATTTTGACGGGAGCGAGAAGGAAGAGATTAAGAAACAGAAATAAATTTGTTAAAGTTCCGTAAATTACGATAATAAATACAAATATTTGTTACTATTTCTATGCTAACCATTAAACAAATTGTTAAATATCGTTTTATCATAGTTTGTTTTTTTGCATGATGTCAGTATCCGTATCGTTCCGAAAAATTTAATCGTAACTGGTCCTCGTTAAGTAAGATTTTAAAATCGCAAAAAGCTTTAAAATTCGAAAGGCTTAAGAAAAGATAGTTTGGCATAAAAAAATTAAGGTGCTGCCACTCAAAAGAATCGGATATTAAATATTGAGTTATGAATGGAAATACTTTTTAAGAAACAGAAATAAATTTGTCAAAGTCCGATAATAGATAAAAAGTATATTGCGTTTCTTTTTTATGCTAACCATTAAACAAATTTTTAAATATCGTTTTATCATAGTTTGTTTTTGCATGATGTCAGTATCGTATCGTTCCAAAAAAACATTTAATCGTAGCTGGTCCATTTTAAATGAAATATATATATATGGATAATACAGGATTTACATACATCTTAATCGGCAGTCTCGTAAAAATAAATAAATTTATGAACAAATACTAAACTTTTAATTACAGACAACCTTTATGTCAGTTTACTTCCCGGAGCTGTGTGTAATTAAAAGAAATGCTCATCCTGCAATGATATTGTAAAACCTAAACTTCAACCTTTTCACCAGATAATTTATAAATTAATTGAGCAAAAAAAAAAAAAGTTGCATTTTCTTTGAAAATGGCCGTTGTGTTTACAGTAAAACCTGTAAAGTTGACCACCTTTACATGTTGACCACTTTTGTCAGGAACGGAATGAACCCTATATTATATAATATAGGAAAACCTTTGTAACTTGACCAGCTGTCTATAATGACTACTTATGGACGCCAAACTTGGGTGAGAGTATTGTAAAAGACCCTTTGTAAGTTGACCGCCTAAGTATTACTATATTTATTTGTTTATCTGTTTTTGCAAAATTAAAAAATACTTAAATGACTTCTCCAGAAAACTTTTAAAGCTATAATGTTAGACCAGTATTTGTGAGGATGGATGAAATATCAATATGGGATCATTCATAAATGATGTCACGCTTCGAGGGTGGAGGGAGGGGGGTCGTGACATTGTGACAAAGTGTGACAAGGGGAGGGGAGGGGGTAATAAGAAGTGTGACATCATGCATTTGCAACATAGAGGGACGCGTGACAACGGGGGGGGGAGGGGGGGGGGTCCGCTGAAGTGTGACATATTGTGGGGGAGGGGGTCAAATATATGGGGAAAAGCGTGAAACACTTATGAACGGTCCCTATAAAGTTTGGCTAAACCTCTTTGTGTAATTAACCGTATGAGAAAACTTTTGGTATGATTTATTCCTTATTGTTTTATACTTTAAATAAGTTTCTTCTTTTTTCTTCTAATTGTTCTAGGCATTTTGAAAAAAAATATGAATTTTTAGGAAAGCTTTACCATTAAATAAGTAACTTATATAATTAATAAGATATTTATAGTTGTTTTAACTAAGTGCTTTAGTTTTAAAGCTGTATAGGATACATTGTAGTTCACTCAGGTTAAATTTATTTATTGCTAGTTAGATAATTTTGAAAAAAATAGCTGATTATTGATTTTTAAAGTAACGTTAATACTTGAAATTATTTTTTAATTAGTTACAAATGAATGAACGCATAGTGTATGGAATGAAAAAAAGAAATTCCACCCTCTCTAAGTTGACCACTAAAGTGCTACACCGCAAGTGGTCAACTTATTACACGGGTTTCACTGTAGTTGCGTCTAAATGCTGTGCCTTCCAGCCCAGAATTGACAAAATATTTACCCCCAAGAACTCAAAAAAGTGGATGTTCCAATCTCCTGAATATTAGTAAACAATGTTGGTGGTTTATTTCTTCAAATTTCAAAGCATAGTTATCAATATCGTAAGCTTGTATAATATTGAATCTTCCGATAATAGCTTATCTATTCCACTTGTAAAGTTGATTATACTCTATGATCTGTGTTTATAAAAGATAACCATCGGAAATGAAACAAATTGCGCAACAAATATTGAGATGAAATAAAAGGGAAATTATGTTTAACTTCTAACGTAAGTATGGTTTGGCGTGTTTTATGTATAAGTTTTTTGCATGTGTTCTTATTTAGATAATTTCTGTAAATGAATGCATTATGCACTAAAAAATTCTAGTTCAACCATTCACCAAAAAAGAGGGGGGGGGGGGGAAACGTGGGGTATGGCTGTGTCATGGACACGGCCGTGTGTTGTGCGTGAATACTTTATGTAACGTGTTTATATTTTAAATAAAATATTTTTATTTATGTATTTAGAATAAAAACAAGGAAACAAATAATTACTCTGTTACAATATAACTTTATTAATTAATAACTTTATAGTTTTGGCTTTTCGACGCGTATAAGCCGACATTATCTATATATTTTTGATATTTTTTTATTCTAACACCTTATTATTATATTCATTGTCACTACTTTAAACTAATGTTTTATAGTCAATAGGTTTTGACGACAGCTGATGATTAAAACTTAAACGAACATCGTAGCTTCTACGAGTCAAAAGCTATACTCATTGCAAATTTCGATACGCAGCAATATAACCTCAAAATGGCGGCGCTTTTCTCTTTACCCCCCGCGATGCGTCACTCTTCTCGCTTAGCGTAATGAATTCTTTGATCCTTTCGCTATCCAGTGGTATTATTTAATTTTGGATGTAGAGGATAGATTCGAAACTACAACGCCAAACTGTATCCCCCGATTTTGGTATCATTAGATTTTTTGTATTGCGCCCGTATGGTAGCAAATTTAAAGACGTATTCACGTCAAAAATGGTGAAATTTTTGCTGCAACCAACATTTGGTTCTAATTTTAACCATAACAATGTTGTACTTTCACCTAATTTCTCCATCAATGTGGAACTGGGAACCATTATAATGATTCAACTTTAGTATTAAATGTTGGTTGCAACTAAATTTCACCATTTTTTTTTTTTTTTTTTGATGAAACGTTGAGCTAGAATTTTTTACGATGCATATAATAATTACAACGTATACAATTAAACTACTCTGTTTTTCAGAGTGGAGAAAAATAACCCAGTAGAAGTCTTTAAACCGGTTGAAATGGCTTACTTGCCAGAATTGAGCGGGTTTTTTTTTTTTGGAATGAAGTATTATTTAATTGAAAAAAAGTAAATATTATTTGTTGGTGTTATATTTTATTCATTTATTTCCAGATTCGGACAATCAGCACGTTTACAGGCTCTGAATGGGTATTCATAATTCTATCAGTACTGGCTTTATCAGTGTCTCTTGCTGTAACGATACATTCCCTGATAACAGAAAACCCCAGCACAAGTGACTTCACATTTGCGGTTCTCATTCTCGTAACCCTTGGTATGCCTTTTATTAATATTACAAAGAAATAATTGGAATTTTAAGAATATGTATTACATTTTTTAATCTGTTTTCATTTACTTTTTATATGGTGTACTCCCATATTTAGTCCCGCAGTGGACTAGTCGGTAGAAGCTCGGTTCCCGTTGAACCAATGCCCCTGCATCAGGAAGCCCGTTAACAGGCAAGTTACGTGATCAGCAGAAGGCCAGTTTCCGTTGCTAAACACGATGAGTGAGAAAGACCGCTTCGCTTCGCGCTTATTTCTTTTCCATTGACTGCTACTTAAAATAAATCAATATTTGTACAGAAAAAAAACAGAATAATTATAAATAATAATTGTGAATTTATGTATAATAATAAAAAAAAAAAACAGACACCAAAAATTCAGTCATTCCAAAATATCTTTTACATTATTTGTTTCTTTTAACGCTCATCTTAAATTCATTAGTTGATAACTTTTCATCTTAACCCATTTTTAATTTAACCTTCAGCCTTTTTTTAATCCACACTATGATGTTTTTCTTTAATAAAAAAAATAAAATCTTGTCTATTTTGAAAAGCAATCCAATATTGACATTCTCTCATATTTTCATGAAGGAATTATCCTTTCAAACATTCTATATGAGTTTGCAATTTATTTATATATTTAGTTCATGTTAATACTTAACACTTGGAAAAAAGTTATAACCTAAAATTCGGTACTATTTCTATCAGAACTCTTAAAAGTGTAGAATAAACTTAGACATTGTTTGTAAAAGTTTTACTACAAGCTGTATGATTCTTTCTTTTTTTCTTGTGTTTTAAACAACCATTTGATATTTACTGTTAAATTTCAAAATAATATTAAACTGATTTCGAGCCAAAAGAATACACTTTATACAAATATAATCTACCTTGCGTAATAAAACTTGTGAAACGTTTGACTATGTATGAAATTGTGAGGGAGGTTATGTAGAAAATTCCTATCATTAGAATAAATACCTCTTTTCTCAAAACTCCCTTTAATTTTTGAGTTCTACTCGTATTTGAGCTGTGGGTAAGGGATCATTCGTAAAAGATGTCACGCTTCGAGGGGGGGAGGGGGGTTCGTGAACTTGTGTCAAAGTGTGACAAGGGGAGGGGAGGAGTAACAAGAAGTGCGACATTCTGCATTATACAACATAGCGTGATGTGTGACAAAGGGGGGAGGGGGTCCTCTGAAGTGTGACATATTGTGACAAAGGGGGGAGGGAGGTCAAATATATGGGGAAAAAGAGTGACATCATTTATGAACGGCCCCTACAATCTTTAAAATATTGAAATCCCTTTTAAAATAAAACATGGAAGAGTCATTCCACAGCATTTTTATGTTACCTACTGGAAATGTTAGAACAAAATTTTGGTGCATTTAATTTTGAAAATATTAATGAAAAGTTTTCAAAAATTTTTATTACAGTCCGTACATTTGGAGCCAACATAAATACAAAATTTCTTTTCAATAGGGTCAATAGTTTATTATTTAAAAAACATTACAATTTTGATAAGTACGGGACATTTGTGATGTCCCGTGCGAAACAAAATTTTAATATTCAAAATGTGGCTCCAGCTGTACAAAATGTTCTAAAAAATTTTGAAAATTTTGCATTAATATTTTCATAATTAAAAATAATTAAATAAATATAACAGAATTTTGCTCAAAAATGTTCCGCACGTAGCACAAAAGTAAGGTGGAAGCACCCAGAAAGCAATATGGGACAGTTCATAAATGATGTCAGGATTTTTGCCATGTATTTGACCCCCCCCCCTTGTCACAAAGTGTCTCACTTCAACATACCCCTCCCCCCTTTGTCACATGCCATGCTATGTTGCATAAGCATGATGTCACACTTCTTGTTAGCCCATCCCCGTGTCGCTACATCACGACCCCTCCCCCCTCGAAGCGTGACATCATTTATGAATGAACCCCATGCTGTATTCACACAATATAATACAGTGAGTAACCTACCCCCTAAATTATAGATAAAACAGAGCACACTTTTTATTGGTAACAGTACTCTTAAACAAAATTATGAACACTAAAGAAATGAATAAAGAGTAGAACGTTAAAAGTAATTGCACATTAAAGCGTTCAAAAATAATTTTAGTTAATAAATAGTAATATTAAGAATAATAAAACAGCTTAGTAATGAGTTTTAACTTAAATGTCATGTGTATGCAAAACGATCAAGAACCAAAATCAAGTTTTCTAACTTCATCAAATATGATAAGCATAGTTAAACCTTGTCACACATAAATGACATACAAACTAACAAATATATCAAGTCGGTATTCTTTCAAATTGCAGGATTAGGAGAGATGAAAGTCGTTCATGAAAATTAAAACTTGTTAACCATAAAACTTCAATTCCACAACTTAATGACAAATGATAATGTAACACATCGCACACTGGTAAGAACAGTGACACAATTCGAAAACGAAACACCTTCCTAAAACATGATTTATATATTTCCAGTTTCTATATTCTTAAAGCGAACTATAAACTAACGAATTTAATTACTTACTCTGGAACTATTCGATGGTTTGAAGTTGTTGCTCCTCGTCTTTGATGTCCACACTTTTAAAAGAACTGAATTTTCATAACTTTGAAATTGACACCTTCTGTCCGGAAGCATAATTGCCCTTGCAGCCGTAAACGGCACACTTGTAAGGCATTTTAAAACTTTGAAAATTGTTTACAAGAAGATAATGATAATAGAAACGATAACCAACAAACATACAACTGTACCGGTAGCGACACAACACACTACAATGGCAGATTTGATGGACTTCTCAAAACCACGTGACATTATTTAGACTACTCCCGTGCAAAGGCTTCCTAGATATAGGGGGCGCTGGTTGAACACCGAAAGTGAAGCAACATTGACGGAGGTCAGTGTTTGGGAGGGTGAAAACCTCTCGCGGATGGTTACTGCGGTCTGTGTACGCTAAAGGGAGCTGTTGCACGTTAAATAGGTCGTGCTCCAATGTCCTCCAAGTGAAACGATAACTCTGGGGGTGCCAATCCCAGGTGACGGTCTCTCATCTGGGAGCTGGTTCAAAAAATTAAGAGACCTTTCATAAAGGGGCGGAAATCGGACTCCTGCCTATAAGGGCCCCGTTAGACTCAGGAGCAGCGTACCCATTCTTCCTCTTCACGCGCGAGGACACGACAACAACAACAACTACTCCCATATTTGCTAATAATTTTCAAGAATTTGGATAAAAGATCTACCACACTTTCTCCATAGACAAATAGAAGTTAGAAGGATATAAACAGTTCTACCGCAAAAAAAAAAAAAAAAAAAAAAAAAAAAAGAGAGCTTTGACTGTTAAAGTGTGCCAAGAAGAATCCATTCATGTTCAAGGGAGGAGCTGCTGGTATAAGGAGTGGGTCGTATTCTTTTCTCGTTTTAATTCGCTCAGCATACTTGATTTCTTTCGAACTGATGCTATCTGCCAGTTAATAAATTTAGTTACTTTCAACAAACAGCGTAGCAAGCATTCCGATTCGCGAGTTAATAAACGCACCTGCAAAATCAACTTCCTTAAAACTCGAACGGATTCGTGATTTTCTGACATGCGCAGAAGCGTTCAAGTGTCAGAACTTCGTGGTTGAACTGTAAATGTTTAATGTATGGAATGATTCATCCAGAAGAACCACTTGTTTCTTACAGGGAGATAAAGGGGAGAAGTCTATTTTATTGTGCGCAGCCACCGACACTTTCAGTTGAAAACCTAGTATATTTTAAAGTTAGCACCACCAGGATTGTCTCGCACATCTAGTCAGAACTTTTAATCTTCTTCTGAAGACCAAGCAATAACTCCGTTTGATACCATCGAACCTAAGTTGCAGTGGCAGAATCCATTTATTACAACACATCGACGAAAGTTCATGGAATGACACCTTATTCATTCATCGTCCAAAGTGGTTGTTACAACTAGAAGCATTTCTTGTTAATAAAGCTTTCACAACAAAATTATCACTTCAGCATCCTAGTCCAGGAGCAATTTCGTGGCAAATAACATACAGAGCAGGTTTCACCTCCGTCGTTTGACTCTGCATGGCGCTCGCTAATGCTTGAAAAAGCAGGTACCAGTGGTACCTCGAGATATGAGTGCCCTGACATACGAGTGATTTGAGATACGAGCGCTGTCGAGCAGCGAAGTTTTGTTTTGAAATACGAGCGATGTTTGAGATACGAGGAGTGGCCAGCTGCGACGCCACGGCCCACCCAGTTTACTGCGCCTGCGCAGTAAATTGCTTTGAGATACGATCAAATTGACATACGAGCAAGGTTACGGAACGAATTAAACTCGTATCTCTAGGTATCACTGTAATAATAAGAGAGCGAACTTGGTAACGTCCGTAATACAGTTCGATCACGAAGTTCTGACACTTGGACGCTTCTGCGCATGGCAGAGAAGATGAATTCATTCGAACTTTAGGGAAGATCGTTTTGAAGGTGCGCACGTGAATAAGGATGTTTATACTCTGTGTGTTGAAAGCAACTAAATTCAGAAACAGATATATAGCATCATTTCGAAAGAAATGAAGTATGCTAAACGAACTAAAACGAGAACAGAAACGGCACATTTCTCATACCAGGAGTTCCTCCCTTGAACATGAATGAATTCTTCTTGGCCCTCTGCCAGTCAGAGCTCTTTTTTTTATGGTAGAACAGTACGTTCGTCATATGCAGCGCTGTAGACGCAAAAATAGCACAAGGTCTACACTGTTTAAGAAATCTGTTTCTGAATTTTCAGAGTGTTTTTTGACTGATTTTAACGGAAGATTTCCGTAGTGCTTCAATACATGGTTTTTCCTTCCAAAAACGGAAATATCATGTCCTGAAAATACGAGAACGGAACTTTTCCGTTTTACGGTTGCTGTATTTTCACAACCTGATTTGGATTAACGGAGAAAGAGAAAATGGAACTTCTGTCATATTTCGGAAAAATATTATCAGAAACTAAATATTTCCGGCAACTCTGCTGCCGTACTTTTTCCGTTGCCTTCAGGAGATTTTCTTTTTACAGTGTACTGTACATAATTTTATGCATACGATTAAAAGTAACCAAAATTGTAGAGAAAAGATGGTAACTTCGATTAAAATGTAGAAAAAGGTACTAAGAATTTTTATTTTTTTGAAAATGCATTCCATACAACGGCATTAGAAGTTGCTGAACTGGGGCTTATCAAATAAGAATTTTTTGGTAGAAATTGACCAAATGCTAATCCACTAGAATTAGTAAGCATTAAATTCGAAACATAAGTAAAAACGCTCGTAAATCAGTTATGATATTAAACTAAATCCGCTTTCACCTTCACAACATGGCAAAGTTGATTTCGTTTTCTGTCGCTACAGTTATCCTGTTCCATAGAGGACTTTGCTGTCCGCAATAGATTCAGAATTTTGTGCGAAATGTCTTATGCAGCAGGTGCGCCGTCATCAGCCCAGGTCATATACATATCATACATTTGGATTTTTTTAAAAAACTAGTACAGTTGAAACATTTTTGTATTGGCGAAGTTAATTTAATGTTGATTGTTTACTTAAAAAATTTTATTTTTTAGGTTTTTCTTACTATTATGTTCTAAGTGCTCTACTCTGTGAGAGGTGGGAAGCACTAATCATTTTCCTAATTAACAAAAGTACCATTTTAATATATTATATTTTGAACTTTGTTCATGACTATGAAAATCATCACAGGAAGTGCACTTCAAAACTGGTAAGACATTTTTTACTTTACGCATTTAATAATTAATTTCAGTATTTAATTTTACTATGATTTTCAAAAGAAATGAGGGTGTTTATTTTTTCAGAGCTCCGCATTTTGTTGAACTACATGGTAAGGCGATTCTATATACAATGTGTCATTAGTTACGATATATACAACATTTTTTTTTTTTTTTTTTTTGCTATGCGGCAGGACTGGGAGATTTCAAAAACGTTCGTTTTTGACGTTGCTCAAATGCCCAAATGCTTTAGAGTTGCGCAAATACCGAAATGCTTTAGAGTTGCTCAAATGCCCAAATGCTTTAGAGTTGCTCAAATGCTTTATCAGTAAAACATTACTTACTGATAAAGCATTTGGAGATAAGCATTCAAATTTACACGCAGACCATTTTGTATTCGTTCGATGTGCGCACGTCTGTTGAACTGTTGAAATGACATTGTTAGAAAACATGCTTGGTTTTATTAAAAACTAGAAGAATAAGCAATCGCCTGCGTCAGTGGAAACTAGTGTTCGGCAACTACTCGCCAAAAAGTAGTTAACTACCAACTACTAACTACTCTAAACAAAAGTAGTTGCAACTAGTAGTTAACTACTTTTTTCGGAGACTAGTTGTAACTAGTAGTTAACTGCTCTCCGAAAGTAGTTAACTACTAGTTAACTACTTTTAAGTATATTTCATTTGAATTTCGATTTTTAGGCTGGTTCTTAAATATTTAATCCTAATAATTCAACTCAATATTATTTTTAATCATTAAAACAATTTTAAAGAAATTCCTGTAAAACATTCAAAGATTGAATATTTCCAAATAATTCCAATGAACAATTCTATTGAACATAAATATTTCCACGGAACAATTATAATATATAAAGAGAATATGAATAAAGACAAAATCTTTTTCTCTAAATTTAAACTTTTATTTTAATACGTACTTGTTTAATAAAGTTAATAATTTATGTCTTAAAAAAGTAATAATTTGTCAGCAGTTGTTGTAAAATGAAGGGGATATATCAATTTAAAATTTTAATATCAATTTAAAATTTTCCACTGCCCAACCCCCATTCACTAACAAAATATCTTTATAACGCGCATGCTTTAGAATTCAGAATATATTCTTTTAAATTGTGTTCAAGGCAGGGTTGGGGACTTTTTTTATTTAAAAAAAATAGTACTTTTCTGATTTAAATCAAATTTTTTGGACTTTTTTAAAGCAAAATATGTTTGTGCACACAAATAGAGTAACAAATTCATTTGATTATTCAAAGGATCTTCAAAGTCTTCAAAGAATTTTAAGATATTTCAATTGAAATAATTATTTATTACTAGTTCAAAATTAATTATTAATTTATTATATTTATAAAAAAATGTATGCTTAATAAACAGAGAACAACAAGAAACAGAAGAGAAAGCTTATATTTCTGGACTAAATGTATTATAATTTCTTGAATATATACAAATATGTTGACTGGACTATTATAATTTTTTGAGCACATAGAAATTTCTTGAATATATAAACAGATATGGCAAATATCACATAAAATGTTTACAAGAGTTTAATCAATTTTACTGTTTAGATGTTTCATCAGGAATAATACCAGTTTTGATGCCTTATCAACCCCCAATAAGATTCTTAATTTTGAGTGCCCTATTCCAAATGTAGAAAAATTCTTTCCAATGGTGCGGTTGATGCTTTTGCTGTAGTCAGCATGTCCAAAAACAATGTTCTCTGATAAAATGTCATTCTTTGACATCTAAACGATCTATTCCATCTTTCCGTAGAGAACCAGATGCATTAAGGCTAATAGTGAAGTTAAAATTCTAAGGAATTACTTGAACCCAGAATAAATTAAAATTTATAATAAAAAAATATATATTTTTATTAATTCGGAAGAAGCTGATATAATATTTTTAAATCATAAAAATCAATATTTTGTCTAAAAAAGAATCATAAAAATCAGCATTTTCTTCTAAGAAATCCTAAATATCAGTATTTTTTTACTTCTTTTTGTGTTTTATGGTATCCCAAACTTATGTATGGTACTAGAGTAGAAGTAAAGATTCCCCATAATGAAGATTTGGTCTTTAAATGAAACTTCACTGTGCATGTGCTGGTGCGGGCGCTATTTATTGCTTATATCTTAGAAAGCTTTTTCTAATTTGCGTAAATACCGCAGTAAATATCATGATTTTTTATGAGTACTTTTTCATTATGTAACATTATATAAAAATACATTTGTGTGAGTAATATTCATAAGCTAAAAAATTAAATAATTTAATTAAAAAAATAGATTAAAAATATTTTTTTCTCGAAAGTAGTTGGAATTTTGAAAATAGCTGTAACTAGTAGTTGGCAAAAAGTAGTTTAACTAGTAGTTAACTAGTTCAAAACAGAAGTAGTTACAACTAGTAGTTAACTACTAGTTAACTAGTAGTTGCCACATGTAGTTAACTACTGCCGAACACTAGTGGAAACCATGCAATGTATTGTCGGCTTTTATTAGAAATTTAATTCAGACGAGTAATGCTGACAAGGTGACAAGTAGTGTTGATATTTTTATTTCTCGCGAATGAAGTTACGTATAGCAGTGGTGCGAAAACAATTTTCATTTGTGGCCCCCTATTTTGTGTAAAATTTTACCGCGACCCCTGGATAGACAGTAGACGTTTTGTTCAATCGTCAAGGAAGTTATCAATCGTCAAAGAAGTTCTTGAAATTCTTTCTGGGATCTGCTTTCAGAGGGTGTTTCTAAAGGAGTGTCGTGACGTCATCGTAGAAAATAACGCCTTTTTAAAGTATCGCACCAAACTTATAAACCAACAAAAAATGTAAAAAAGTTGTAACATCATTAAAATCAGTTAATGAATCAACGCATAGTTTTATGAAACAATGCCTTATTTACGCATAAATATTTTTTAAATTAAAATTTTTTTAAAGAAACTTTACATCGTAAAAAGTCAATGTGAGGTATGAGGTCACAGAGCTCATGAATGCTTCTATATTCGGATCTGTATTGAAAATCGCAATTCGTATATATAAGTCATCCTTTGGATCTAATCGAGATCGCTATTTTTTTTAATGAAAACTGATTTTGAAAAGCCGGATTCACATGAGTAGGTCGATGCAAACTGAATCAAAATATATTGATCTCTTTTTTTCAAATCGGCGAATTCGTTTCCAACCGATAACCAAAATTTTTGGCAAGGTAGATAGTTAAATTGAATGCGCAGTGTTTCGTCGTTTGAAACATCAATTAACTGTTTTTTTTTTTCATTTAAAGGGATATTGGAATTAATAATATTAAACGAAAATGGATCACGAATCCAACGTAATTAATTTTCTGGAAATTTTCCGTACCTATTCCTAAAGTTTTCAATTTAATTTCCTAAAGTTTTCAAGTAACCAATTTTATCAAATGACGGGAGATGACGTTTTTAAATAACAAGAAATCCATTATTTTCTTTAGTAAATAATGAAAATCACGGAAACATGTCTGTGCTGTTTTTGTTCAATTTTCCCTTGCTAAAGTATCAGCTTATTCTTAAAAGCTTCCATTTTACTGCTTAGCGTGAAAATGTTTTACCCTCTCCCTGTAGACTCATATTCAGATCGTTCAGCTTTTCGAAACTATCAACCGTGTAACTGAGTTTTCCGAGCCAATCTTCATTGATGAACATGCCAATATATGTTTCTTTTCCACCAAAAAAATATAAACAGCGTTTCTCAAAGCGAAAATACATCGAAATATTTTGCCGTCTGACAGCCGATCTGACTTTGATATATTGTAATAATGTTTCATAAACAGAATCCCTCTTATTACAGAGCATTGAAAATAGACGACAGCTTAAGCAGTTGCTTTTAATGTAATTAATTGCAATAACAACATCATTTAATATCTTGGGCAATTCTTCATCGATATCTTTTGCAACTTGAGCTTGTCTATGTATCATGCAATGGTTGAATACTGTACGTAAGGGAGCAATTTTCATTATTAACACTGAATCTTTTGTTACTACCTGTTAATGCTGCAGCACCATCAGTGCAAATCGCGACACAGTGGGTCCCAGATAAGTTCTTTTTCCTCAAAATATATATTAATAATTTCAAATATTTTCTCTTCAGTAGCTCTCCCTTCTAACTTTTTACAGCATAAAAAATCTTCCGATATGTCCGTTCTTTGAAATGAATAATTCTAGCTTCTTCATAAATTTGAATTTCTTTGGCGACCCCCAAAAATTTTCTGACGATCCCTCCGGGGGTCGCGACCTCCGGTTTGCGCACCGCTGATGTATAGCAACAGTAGCGATGGAACCTGTTTAAATTTCCTTTTTACGCAAAATTTATTAGAGACGTATTCTTGAATAGTTAAATGGTGAAAATATATTATAGGTGAAAGTCAGCGTTATTTGCATGGCGTTATATCTCACGACAAAGTTCTGAACGTTGCTGAATTTTGAAAATCATTGAAGTTCTTGACAGAATTTAAAAACAAATTTGTAAAAAAAAAAAAAAAACTGAAATTCGGTGAATTTTAATATATTTAATATGAATAAGTTATTTTTGCTTAAAGTTTTGAAGGCGCATTTTGAATAAAATGAAAGAGCAAAAGACCTGTCGATACATTACTCACGCTGTAAATCACCCCGGGGAAAAATTAATTTTTAGTAAGTATTTCGTAATTTAGTTCCAATATAGATATTTAATTTTGACTAAAGACTTTACTCATTCCACCAGTCTTTTTTTCTTAATAATAATACGAATTAAATTGGAAGGTTGGTTAAGAACTATGCTTTAGCAACTACTCGGGAGACATTATTTTAATGCTAAATACTGTAATTAACTTTCATGCACTGCTTTAAAAATCCATATTGCAGCTATCTGTAATCAATGTACCAAGGAGCTGTAACGCGCAAAAGGCTTACTACAATACATTCTGAATATCGGGCTTCTTTTTATATGCTCGATCCCACCCAAGTAAAACTCTAGGAGGATTTCGTGACTGCATCAAATGAGTGGAAAGATTGTTAGATACTGGATTTTTAATGTTTATATATAGTATGCTTTAAAAATCTAACTGGTGGTAAAAGAAACCTAATCTACAAAATTTTCTTTAACATCATTAACTTTTTAAAAGTACATTCCTTAGTAGTTTACTAAAAATGGAGACGTATTTTTAGGCGATTATAGGGATGCTCAAAAAATCCAGTTATTTAAGTTGTTTATAGATAACGCCAGTAGAAAGATTTTAAGATCGCAAGTGATTTTACTCCTGCCATCTGTGAAGTAATTGTCTAGTCGTACTAATATAATAGTTTATTTGATTGCACTAATAAATGATTACTTACTGTTGTTAAAACAGATATCAAATTCATTCAATTTAGTGTGTCGTGATTAGATAAATTCAAATCATCATAGTTCTTTAAATGAAAACTTGATACAATTCCATCAAACCAAAAATTTAAAAATAAATACCAATTATATGCATATACGATAAAAATTGAGTATATGAATAATAATGGAATACTAATAAAGATTTGGCCTGCTTGAAATGCAGTTTTAGTATCAGTGGAAGTTTTAAGGGAAAAAAAAGGGCGAGTTTAGCCTATATACCGCAAAGTTTGGCGATTCATGAATGAATTCATAATACAGTAGAACCTCCCAATAAGGGACACAAAAGGGGCTGCGCAATTTGTCCCTTAAATAGAGGTGTCCCTTTTTGGAGGTTTATGAATTGTGGCATGCGTAATAACTTAACCCAGCAATAAACATACATTAACATTTAAACTTAAATGCTAAAAATGTAAACTTAAACACTGAATAAAATAAATTTGCATACTAAAGGAAAAGTTCCAAACTTTTGAAATTTAAAAATTTGGCAAAGTTTTGTAACATACATCTGAGGTAATTGTTACATTGGTCAGTTTGGTGATATTATTTACAATTCAATATTGTGTGCACTCATGTTCTGCCTAGGCCGACAGGGTGGGCGTAGTGGTAAGGCAGCAGGCTTCGTACGCCCAAGGTCGCGGGTTCAAACCTGGCCCGAGTCGGTGGATTTTCAAGATGCAGAACATCGTCTGCGCCCATGTCGTATGATTATGCGGCATGTAAAAGATCCCTTGAGTAGACATTTGGCTTGGATGCTCTCGGCTAAATTAAATTCCTATTGCATATTGCATCAATGAGAGCTCAGGTACCGCCATCTAGTGGTAACTGAACGTCAAAATTCTCATGCGGCGAAGGTACCACACTCATTGTGGTGCCGCTGAAAGAGATGGTACCACTACTGGAGAACGCACTAGGTCTGCAATGATTGTAGGACCAATTCCCGCAGCCCCATTGGAAAGAAAAAAAAATATATTGTACATAGAAAATTCTCTATGTTATCGGCATTGTGCCCTTAACGGACGGGTAATTTTCACGAAAACGGTCATAAAAGGGACTTTTCTTTTATGCCTGAAAATTATATAAAAATATGTGTATGAACACTATATATATTCATTTTAAATTTTTAATTTGTTTTTATTTTGAAATTTTAAACACTCCAGCCCGGAAATATCACGGGAGCGAGAAGGAAGTAGCTAATGCCTAAGAGGGAAAAGCAATCGCAAGTATGTTCTGCCAAGCATTTTGAAATACACACGTTTTGTTTCAACATGCATTTAAGACAAATAACATTTCTTACCAATTAATTTTTAGTTCAAAAGGAAATCTTGGCCTCCAGTAAATTTAATATTCCTTATATTAATTTTGCAATTTCTTCTCATTACATGTCCCTTAAAAAGAGTGTCCCCTGTTCAGAGGTAAATACTACATTGATGTCCTAGGGACTAGAACCAGAAAATATGTCCCTTAATTAGAGGTGTCCCTTTTTCGGAGATGTCCCTTAAAGGAGGTATTACTGTATTTTCTTCAGTCTGTTAAAATTTTTTAAAAATTGGAAGATAAGTATATTTCTAATACATTCGCCATACATTCTTTTCACCTTCACGCCTGGCAGAAGCCGTATTCTATTCATTGAAGATTTTTCTGTTTTGGGGTGTCTATAGAAGCAATGAAATGGAGACAATAAACCTTCAGTTGTAAATTGTGGTTCAGTTTTATAGTACAGTCGCGTTCAGGGTATATTTGAACTATGAGGGTTAAATTTGAGCCTCGTCGTATTTTTTAGTAAATTTTACTTAAAAAAAAAACATCTTCAAGATCCAGTGCTGCACTTTGCTGGTTAGTTTTTATTACAACCAGTTTTCGACTCGTAATTTTAAGAAAAAGATTTGTAACACCGTGCACAGGTAATTGTATCATCCAGTAATTCAAAAAGTCAGTGCTTGGAAGATATTTTTTGAAGAGGTTTGAAGTTGTTGAAACATTTGAAGTGGAATGATATTCAAAGGGAGCAAAAAAAAAAAAAAAAAAGGCACGTGCCCTGGGCATGGACATTTTATAGTCAGATTCTACGCCGTTGCATAATTTTGCATAGTAATTGTATGGTAACTTTTGAAATCGTGCCAAAAGAGTCGAAAGGGATTACCAAATACCAATACGCTATTTTATGCTATTTTATTCTAGATACGTCTCACAGCGTCTTGCGTTGTCAACCCTATCCTCATCTCAATGGGGGCCATCATGTGCTGCTACTATTACAAGTCCTCAAGATTCTCCCATGATGTAGTTGGGGGGAGTACTACATTACTCAAAGCATACAAACTGTTCAGGATAAATGGCAGTCTACTCAAATTTGATTTACAGTTGCAGGTATGAAACCTTTTTGTCTAAGTAAATAAAATTGTAGTTCCAAAAAAAAAAAAAGGAATTTAAAAACGAGACGATTTTACAAAATTTATGAATCAATAAGATAATTTTTAAAAAAAAAAACGAGCCTAAACAGAACAATTTTGCATAGTGATGAAATGTAAAATAAATCCGATCTTTAATTGAAATGGAATGCCAAAAATTTGGCACAAAATTTTGATAGAAGTTACGCCTATAATTATCACTACACTAATATGTTACTTAATCGAAGTAGATTTTGCTGCAGATTATACGATATTTACATTTGTGATTGATTCCTGACAGCAAATGACTTTATCCATAATATTAGGGGAACCGGAAAGCAATGTCGTTCATCCGCATAACATGCTAAGGGAGCAAATCCGAGTCAGACAATAGATGAACTGTTAAATACTCTTTTAACCAAGCTTGGTTGACCATTCAAGAGCATTTGCGGCAGATTGATAAAGTAAGCAGAGCAGGTGTTTAGGTCTCACATAATCTGTCCGAAGAAAACCAAGCTAAACGATCCACCTCTTGCAACTCTCACTGTTTCAGCGGCACTAAACAGAAGGGCTTTTTGATCGCTTGATCACTGGAGATGAAACATTGGTACTCGACAATAATCCAAAACGCAAAACGCGGTGGCTTACAGCGAGGTGTACACACCAAAACGGCGCTTTTGTGTGTATAGTGGAGTATTCTCGCATCGTTAATTTTGAAGTGCTGAAACTTAGACAACAGTAAATGTAGGCTTTTACAAATAGATCGAGTAAATCAATTCATCATTGAAAAATGCCCAGTGATTGTCAACAAAAAATGAGCTATTCTGTTACACCATATTGCAAGAGTGCCCTGAAGACGAACCCTGAAAAAAAAAAAAAATAAATAAATAAATAAATGAATGAATGAGTTGGACGAGGGAGTCATTGCATCACCCACCCATACTCGCCCGATATTGTGTCATCGGATTTCCATTCGTTCCGATCCGTACAGCATGCTTTGTATGCCAAAACATTCGAAAATTCGGATGATATCAAAAATACCATCTCCAGATATTTAGCTCAAAAACCAATTAATTTTCGCCGATCCGGCATTGAGAATTTTCCCATTACATTGCAAAAGGTTGTTGATAATAAGGGTGGTTGCATCATTGATTAAAAATAAAAACTTGGTAAAAATTCATCTGTTTGAATTTAATATAGAGAAAGTACCATCACTTTCCGTTCCCCCAGTAAATTTGCGTCGCCTTCAAAAATTATGTTTAACAGTAAAATTCAGTTGTTTTAAAATTCTTATTACTAACTATTCGTTAATGTAGGCTTATAAGGAAAATGTAAATAGAGACGTTTATTCAGCATTATCTTAATAGAATAGACCTTAATATCAAATGCTTTAAAAGGAATATTTGATATAATATTTTACAAAATGCTGGATTGTGTGGAAAAGGACTTCATTTATATGTATATTTTTAAAAAATCGTTAAATATAAATAAAGATTCTCGCCATAAAACCGAAATGTACTATTTACTAACTTGCTTGGTGAGATTTTTTCTTTAGTTGACAGTATGAACAAGAATGACATATTTTTTTAAACTCTTCCCATTTTGAATTCCTGCGCAGGGGTCTGAGACGGAAGGTACATTAAAGCTGCTAAAATTTGAAAGGATGTGATTGCAATTTCTGATTACTTAAGTTTTCCCATTAAAGCATTTTTATTTGAATTTCAGATCAGTTTGCTAATTTTGGTCATGAGTAAAGGCGTAGTGCACTTGAGGCTAAACCAACTGATTTTACTCGGATGTGGTGCATTTATGAGCGCTATTTTTTTTACAATTGGATATTTAGGGGTGAGTATCCTACTTTTGTTTAGAGATTATGTAACGCTCTTTGATAATTGTGGTACCAAAAATTATGTAATTACGGAGTGCATAAAAACTAGTTTGAGTGTAAATAAAGTAAAAAATAAATAAAATAAAATATTAAAAGTGAATTAATAATATATGAATACAGAAAATATATGCATAAATAATGAACAGTTACAAAAAGGCATTCCAGTTCTTCAGAGATACAAAAATTGAACAGTGAAAAAATTGTTGCAGGGATCGTTGAATGAAGAAAAGATACAAAAATGGAAGTTTTTTTATGATTATCAGTAATGACTAAAGACCCCACAAGCAGTGTTTCTCGCTTTCCTCGTGTAACACTGCACAATTTAAAGCAGTATAGTTATAAGAAAATGTGTAGAGTTTAAAACGACAAAACAGTCACATGCGGAACAAATGGAAAAGGAAGCAATTTTCACAAAATTAAAAAATACCGCTTAATACATGGTTCGTACTCCCCCCCTCCCCACACACACACAAAAATGGGACTTTCTAAGAAAATGTGCATTGAATTTCTGTAAGCAAATGTATTATGCATGCGGGATGTGCACCAACAATAAATGTTCTGTAAAATTGCAGGAAAAAAAAAAAGAAAAATTTATTTGTTTGCAAAATTTTATTTATTAACGTAAAATTATATATTGTTCAGGAATAATAATTGTGCTGCAAACTAAGGCATTGCTCTTGTCTTCTTTTTTGTGAGCAGAATCACACACATTGCAAACGTATCACACTTAGTAAACAATTACACAATAAGTAACGCTTTTGCGTGATCAGACCGGTGTCAGACCTTCCTCAACCCTTGAGCTGTCACCTATCAAGACATTACACAAGTCCTCACTTCGGGTCATATAGACCCGAATTAAAAATTTAGTAAATTGGGTATTCAAAATGTAAAACATTTTGTTTTAAATTCAATTTAATGTAAGAATATGTAACATATAAAAAGCATAGAAAAGAAAATAAATTAAAATTGTACCTGGATCAATATGACTCGACGTGACAGCTAGAGGGTTAAAAAGTAATAGGAAATGATGAATTTTGTATTTTTGATTTTTATTGCTCCTTTACGATTGACCCAAAATGCTTTTAATTATATTTGGGATTCCAAAAGTTATGCATGCATCATTATTTGAGTAATCGTTAGAGAGGGTGCGAGTACAGGGTGGGGCAAAAATAATGACCCGGTTTTGAAGGGTTATAAAAAAAACTATTCCAGTTTGAGAGTTAAAACCTTTTAAACTTTGATCTGTATTTAATACCATTTCTTTACATTAAGTTTTGAATACCACTTCAGCAATATGGCTGCCATCAGCAGCAATAAACTGATGCAGTCTATTATTCCACGTTGAGAGAATAGACTGCATCTTTGTGTGCATTTCAATATCCCGTGAAATGTTGCGGTCCCTAAGCTTATTTTTTTTTGTGGGGTTATTTGAAGGAGAAAGTTCCCCATACTTTAGAAGAGTTGAAGAACCGAATTATCGAGGACATATAAGCCATAGCCGTAGAAATGTGCAGAAAAGTTTCCCAAAAGTTCAGAAATAGACTGCATCAGTGTATTGCTGCTGAGGCAACCATATTGCCGAAGTGGTGTTCAAAACTTAATGTAAAAAGCTGGTATTAAATACAGATCAAAATATAAAAAGTTTTAAGTCTCAAACTGTATTAGCTTTTTGTTTATAACCCTTCAAAACCGGGGCATTACTTTTGCCCCACCCTGTATTTATTAAGCGTTAATTTTGATCTTTTTAATTATTGCAGCTTTGTTTGGAGAAGAAAATATTGATGGGAATATTTTATGTAGCAGGATTTCTTCAACCAGCTTTCATTTTACATAAATTTTGTCACGTAAGTATCTTGCTTTTTTTTAATATAAATCATCCATTATATCTTACTTAACGTGGACCAGTTACGATTAAATTTTGCGGTACGATACGATACTGACATCATGCGAAAAACAAACTATGGTAGAACAATATTTAAAAATTTGTTTAATGATCAGCACGTGAAAGTAACATGATATTTGTATGTATTATCGTAACTTAAGGACTTTAACAAATTTTTCCAAAACCTTTAGAATTTTAAAGCAGTTTTTTTACGATTTTAAAATGGTTGATTTCCGATTCTTTGGATTGGAAAAACCTTTGTTTATATCAAGCGATCATTCTCATGTTTACATCTAGCTATCTTTTATCAAGCCTTTTGAATTCTAAAGCGTTTTTTACGATTTTCATAGCCCGCAGACGTTCTGCGGGGAATCAGCTAGTTTATGATATTGCATTTGAAGGGTCAATTTTGATTCTATGGGCCTTGACGCAATTCTATGGGTCAATTTTGAATCAACTTCGCGTCAGCAAAAATATCCACTTTGAAGCCGAGTTATCAGTTTTTGTACCAGGTTAATCCCAAATTTTGTAGTGAAAACATTGTAACACAGGGTTGTTAATATAGCGCGAATACTACCATCTGGAAGCTGTTTTGGCATGGTTCTTTTGTTTACTTGGAATTCTGTCTGTCTGTCTGTTTAAGACAGAGAGATAAAGTCAGGAAGTGTGTCTTAAATTTCCCCTGAAGAGTATGTGTTACAGCGAATGTCCGAAATTGGAGAATATCGACATTCTCCCGTCTGATAGAGGGTAAATGTCGACATTCTCTGTTTGGTGTATCCCGACATTCAACGGTCATTGTCGACATTCTCTGTTTGGTTTATGTCGACATTCAACAGTCATTGTCGACATTCTCTGTTTGGTGTATGTTCGACATTCACCGGGGATTGTCGACATTCTCTATTTGGTGTATGTCGACATTTACCGTAATTATCGACATTTTTCAATTTCGGACATTATTGATTCTTTTATATATTTGTTTTTTGTAGGCTATATTATACGAAGATCGTACAAGTGCAATTTACAACACAATATTCATCTGTGGAGTCACTGCTCTATCTGTTTGGATCACACTTTATTTTTCTACAGCGTGGTTTATTAGATATTACTTTGGACTAAATTTGAAAGAAAAGAGTAAGTTCTTGCAGATTTTTTCCTTTCTGAGCATTTTATCCAACTACAGTTGAACCTCTATTAACCGGCTTAATTGCGGTAGATGGTAAGCCGGTTAAGTAAAAATACGGTTAAAGCGGGAGATAGCAAAAAAATGGAAGATATGTTATGCAATTTAAAAGAGAGTGGAGCTGTCATGATTTATTGCGTTTTAGTTTAGTTACTGTGAGAGTTACATATCAGTTATCAAGAGCTAGTAAATAAGTCTGTGACCCGTTTTTGCTGCAGACCAGAAGCCCGGCCCCTCCCTGCATAGTCCGGAAAGATAAGGATTCCACAAAAAAAAAAAAAAAAAAACATTCACTCAAATACCGCAGCAGCTGTTTCTTCCGTATAACTAGCGGTCTAAAAGCTATTTTTGATTTTTGTATTTTGAAATATGGGCAGGGTAAAGAGAAGGCCGGTTAACAGAGGTTCTACTGTATAAATTAAAAAAAAATACAATTTTTGCTATGTTTGTACATTATATTAGAAACGTGTAATGCATAATACTTAAAGTAGTTTAGGTATATTTCAGTCTAGTAATGATTTACTTAGCAATTTTGTCGCTTTCTTCTACATAAATTCTCAACAAAAGACTAGAAGTTCCGTAAATGTCGTTTCTTTGCCAGTGTGGTATAAATGCAGAGAAAAAAATCTGTCCTCGCTACATTACCAAAAAAAAAAAAAAACCCACACATATGTGACATTATTCACAGTATATACGTGGGAAAATTTGAATGTATTTCCGAAAAAATGTCGTGAATTCTTTAAATGACTCTGAAAGATATGTGATAGGGAAAGGCGGCTTTTTGGCTTTGTATTTATGTTGAAATATTTCACGCCCATTTCCAGGATGATTTTATAATTTTTTCTATGAGAAATAATCATAATTGTTTAATAATACTTTAAATACAATGCATAATTTATAGAATTCAATATTAAGATGCATTTCGGATTTTATACATGCTAAAAGTAACCATGCATCTTAGTAATGCAACTACTTTCGGGCTTATTTTGTGCTCTGAAGAAGTCCGAGACATGAAAAGCGAAGCGTTAATCAGAAACGTTCTAGATAAACCCACAGCCTATGAGTCCGCAAAACGAACCTCGACCCATTGTTTTCCCGAATATATCGCTGTTTTAAAGGTATTATCGTGTTTTATGCTTAGCCACATTCGTCATTTATTTCGTTGTTTTGTTTCGAAAAAAAAAACTTTTTGTGTAATTTTGACGTGAATACATTTTTAAATTTGCTACCATATGGGAGCAATCCAAAAAATCTAATGATAACAAAATCGGGGGATACAGTTTGGCGTTGTAGTTTCGAATTTATCCTCTATATCCAAAATTAAATAATACCACTGGAGAGCTAAAGGATAAAAGAACTCATTACGATAAGCGAGAACAGTGGCACATCGCGGGGGTAAAGAGGGAAGCGCCGCCATTTTGAGGTTATTTTGTTGCGTATCGAAATTTGCAATGAGTATAGCTTTTGACTCGTAGCAGCTACGATGTTCGTTTAAGTTCTAATCATCAACTGTCGTCAAAATCTATCGATTGTATATAAAACATTAGTTTAATGTAATGACGGTGAATATAATAAGGTGTTAGAATTTAAAAAATATCAAAAATATATAGATAACATCGGCTTATACGCGTCGAAAAGCCAAAACTATAAAATTCTTAATCAATAAAGTTATATTGTAACACAATAATTATTTGTTTCCTTGCTTTTATTCCAAATACATAAATAAAAATATCATTTAAAATATATAACCCGTTACATAAACGTATTCACGTACAACACAGGGCCGACGGCCGTGTCCTTGACACAGCCATACCCCACATTTTCTTTCTTTTTTTTTTTTTTTTTTTTTTGTAGAATAATTCTTAAATCTTTCAGGTTTCGTATGATATACTTTTTCCCCCTCAACAGATCTTAAGTGTAGAATTTTCGAAAAATTCAGGATTTCAAATGGAAACTAATTATTTATTACGTGCATGTTCCCGAGTAGTAGCTGTTAATTTTCTTCGGATGCTGCAAGGCGCATGCGCAGATCTCTTTCTTAAAAAAAATTCTATGAGACTTTTAAAAGTTTTCTGTGAAACAATGCTTGACAGAGAATAATTTGTTTTCTGCTTTTACTTGCACATTAGTCTTTTTCAGAGTAAAATGCTGGCAAAAGAAAACAATAAATAAATAAACATTAGGCACCAAAATGTTCGAGTTTAATTGAAAATACAGTATAAAGAAGCCAAAAGCATCGAGATATTTTGGAATTCCAATTCCAGCAACTGTGTGCTTATTTTTCTGCTGTTTTGTGTGCACATGTATGTTGCCCATTTATTCATTCTTGTACATATTATAGTACTTTTTGTAAAATATCATAACCTAATTTTAGTATTCAAGAATAAAACTGCCAAGATGCAGAAACATGAAGCTTTGATGGATGCTGAAACTGAGGCAGAAATGGATCACGAATTTGAGCAGAGCAGGATGCTGGTAGAACCCATAAATTATTCTACATTTGAACGGGGATATATTTCAACATGAAATAAAACATATAATGTAAGAATGTACATAGGGTATTTTTAATATTTTAATAAATGTTTTTTTATAAGACGAAGTTAATTATTAATATTAAGGATGAGACTCTTGAACCATTAGGAAACTTCAAGACTATTTATTTTTATATTATTTATACAAATCATGTGGGGAGGGATGTAATTTGAATCTGTCTAATAAAAGTTTCAAGGATTGACGCATTGAGGTTTGGTCACCAACTTACTTCAAACCTTGCCCATCGTTTAGGGGGGGGGGGGGGGAAGAGAGAGAAACTGCCTAAGAAATACTTCTTGGAGCATGTGTCATGCTAAACTTATTTCCTGTTATATTGTGACAGTCAAATTTTTAGATTCTCTAAATCATTTATTATTGATGCGGCTGCTACTCATGCTCTGTATTTCAAAATATAATGTATTTATTTATCGGTATGTGAGAGCTTAAGGGCAGAGTGTATGTAAAGAACTTTTGTTTTTGTAAATTGCTTTGGCGAGTGTGTGGAAGAGTTGTGGAATGACATGAGGAGCATGCACACAAAAATTTACCTCATTCAATTAATCTTTTCGCGTTACAGTTAGGGTCAAAAATAGGAAAAATTAGGTAAATTTTGACAATTTAATAAATTTTCATAGTTCTAATTTTCTTTTCGGGATAGTGCAGAACAGTTAGAAGAATGCATGAGAAACATAAATAAAAATGTTAAAATTAAACCATAAATATCTTCCGGCTCCACTTTGATTGGAAAATATGCAAAGGTATTCGAAAATTAAGTAGCTTTTGACACAACAGTTCATTTTTATGTTTCCAATTTCCCTTTGCAAAAAGCGTGGAAGAACTGTGAAATAACGAAATTAAACATTAATCAATAGCTATCTTTAAGTTACTCTTTGTTTTCTAAATTATCGAAATCAGGAGAAAGTAGAAAACTACTATAATTTAATAACAAATGAAAATTTTTTACTTAAACATTACGGACACCGGCAAGAAAAGTGACACAATTCAAAAACGAAACACCTTTGCAAAACGGGATTTGTTGTTTCTCCAGATTCCAAATATTCTTCTATCGAAAGGTGACATGAAAGTCTAAAATATAGAGATATCAGTCACTTTTCCATAGAAGAATCTGGAATCTGGAGAAACAACAAATCCCGTTTCGCAAAGGTGTTTCGTTTTTGAATTGTGTCACTTTTCCTGCCGGTGTGCGATTTATTTTTAGGATTACTTATATTTTGGAAAATTCACGTTTTAAAAGAATAATAATTATGCCTTGTGCACATAGAACAATAAATGTTGTTGCTGCAAAGCACCATTTTCGTGTTACCAAGCGTGTTTCAAAAGTACATCATGACTTTATTCCCCTCGGGGAATGAAGGGGAATACCGCTGGGGGTTGATATGGGGGGTCCATATTAAGGATGTAACGAATATTCGGCCACTATTCGGTATATTCGGCTCTTTAGCCGCATATTCGACCTGACCGAATAGTCATTTCATAATCTAGCCGAATATTCGGCTTGGCCGAATACTAGATAGGATCAAATTCGGCCTGGCCGAATACTGATGCATTATTCGACCGAATAGTTCTGCTGCAGTAGACATGCAAAAAATATAAAAAAAGTAGATTTTAAACGTTTAAAGTTGTATTATATTTATCGCAAAAGAATGCTTTAGTATATAGTTTTAATAAATAAAAATAATTAAGAACAAAAACTACTTTTTTTAAACCTGGTTTCAGGCTTGACTGAACAAAAACAGATTTTTAAGTTGTAATATTGTATTTTATACTTAGCATTTGCTCGAAAAGCTGGCAATAGTTAGTTATGATGGAGATTATGAGACATTTATTTTGTTATTATTAACAAAGTGGAAGTCAGACTTTGTTTGGGTAGACTAATTGATTGTGAATATTGAGTAAGAGAGAAATGTGAAAAACCTAGAATATATCATGAATATTTAGATAGCATATGTTATTAGGGTTTTTGAAAGTAAAAATATATTCCAGTTAAGTGCATTAAATTTTAAGTTTTAAAAACAGGTATGTAAAAAAACATAAAATAAAAATATTAACTTCTATAACTTTAAAAATAGTTTCATAAAATTGTTTTGAGCAAGGTAAAAATTCACAAACCAATAGTAGTTCTTTCATTGCAATTAAATAATTGGTAAAATAATGCTAATGCTTACTGCCGTAAAACCCGTCATTTCTATTCCCACTTGTGGATGAAATTCTTAGTTTTATTACATTCAAAACCATAGAGAAATACATTAATTTAAAATAGTTTTAGGGTCTTAATAAACATAATTAAATCATACATCATAGATTGTGTGGAATTTGTGTTTGACTGAATAATTGTAAACTTGACAAATACTTTCTATTACAACGATTTTCTAGAAATTTTAATATTCGGCCGCCGAATATTCGTTATTCGGCCTAGAACAATTGGCTGAATATTCGGCATCGGCCTAGAAGAAATGGCCGAACATTCGGTATTCGGCCAAATCACTATTCGTTACACCCCTAGTCCATATGAACCCCCAGGGGTCTATTACAACCTGGGTTTAGGTCAACGAAAGAAAAAATTGTTGGTCCATGACACTGGATCTCATTTAAGTATGTTATCTTCAAATTTTAGACATTAATGAAGCTATAAAAGCTTTTTTTTGCCAATGTACTTAGATGATGCTTATTTATGTAATGAGCATATGAATTAGTTAATTAAGATCAAAGATATTCCATAAATTGTGCAAGTAGGGGAGCGTTCATAAATGATGTCACACTTTTTTCAATATATTTGACCCCCCCTCCCCCCATTTGTCACATGTCACGCTATTTTACATTAGCATAAAATAGGTTCAATTTGCTGATTTTAAATGTTTTTATAGAAATCAAAAGGTACGATGTCACACTTCTTGTTACCCCCTCCCCTGCCCTTGTCACTTACTGTCACACTTTCTTTAACCCCCCTCCTCCCCTTAAAGTGTGACATCATTTATGGGTTCACATTCTCTTTAGCTTATAACTAGTTTAGTAAAATCTTTCATTATTAATTCTAGTAGAAAGGCTGTAGCCAGGGGACCTCGCCATTAGATGTTGATGTATAAAAGTGAAATTTAACATGATGAGAAGAAATAATTCTAAACATTTTGTGTTAAATTACATTTTATAACTTTCACGTGACATTTCGGGACATCTTTATATATAATTTCTCTAGCCTGTTTTTTGTCGCTGTGCCTGATCTTCCTCATTCCTTTATCAAATTAAATGATTTACCACTCATTTTAAAGCTTATCGTGCGGGCTAATGACGAAAAGTAGACCCACGGTCTAAAAATGTACCGCTTCTCTTACATTTGAGATTTAAAATCATCTTGAAAGAGGTTCTTTAATGGATGCCAAATGGGTGTTGTTCATATGCCTCGCGGCATCTGTTATCAAGTAAGCAAACAAGAAACTCTTCTGCTTTTATTGTGTAGCAAATTGGACAGTTTTAGCTGCGTCTGTGGGTTAAACTTATTCAATCGTTAGGCTCTACACATACATTTATATTATGAAGTGTAGAGCCTAACCAACCAACAGTAACTATCTTTCGAGTAATAGAACTGTCTCGTTATTGCATTTTAATCCTATTTGACGTGATCATTTTATTATTTTGAATGTCTAAATAATAGAGGGCAAAAAATTGTAACAGCTATTTGCACTGATGTGTTCAGTGACATGTCTTCTTTTGTACCAACACCCATTTACTTTTTTTTATTCTTCTTCATAATGTCTTTTCTCCCAAGTTAGTGCGGAACTCCGCACGGGTCGACTGGTATTATTAATTGCTCTAAATCTTAGCTAGGTAGTGGTAATTGCAGACTAGACCCACATGACTGAGCTTTAAAATTTTCAGGGTGATACTAACTCCACTCGCTAAAATAGGTGTCTTTTTACACATTGACAGACAGTAAGAACAAGTGAAGTTCGAAAATGAACACTATGTTTTGTAATTTTTAGAATATTAGAAGCATAGTTTTACTCTTTCTGCTTAAATAAACCTAACTTTGGTTAATTCAGCACCTTTAATTAGGTTGCGACTATAACCGTTATTTCGCCAGCGGTAAATACTTACCAGTATAAACAATAAACATTAAGGGGCCGTGGTAGCCTAGTGGTTAGCACGTCGGACTTCCACCTGGAAGGTCGCGCGTTCGATACCCACTGAAGACCACCATGTATACTTGGGGATATGTGCATGCAAAATCCGTGGACCCCACTACCTCTCCCCGTGCGCAAGCAATAGTAAGGCCTCGGCTAACAGGTAGGGGTCTGGTGGAGAAAAGTATAAACAATAAATATCGTTAAGTGTATCAAGAGCAACTATAAATTCAAGAGAAAACACGATCGCACTACTCCCTTCACAATCACGTGCATACTGAAGCTGCAAGTCGTGTAACAGGTGGAAAACGAAATTCAACCTAAAAAATTGTTTCCAAAACGTGACGCTAGGCTTCTACTTGTATGCCGGTAAATGCACATTTGTGCCGCTATAGCCGCAGTGTCTAAAAATGACCATTTCGTTTTGGACGGTTATTGCCGTCATGCCGCATAGTGAACTTCGCTTTGACGGCTATAGACGCAAGCGTCTGTCAACGTGCTAATAACATTTTTCAATTCATATTTCACCAAGAAAAAGTACTTCATAGTATCTCTACATGTCAGCAGAGCCCGATTTACATTTTGAATCACTATAGGCACAACTCATGTTTGGGGGCCCCTCACGCAACAAAAAATTTTTAAACATAACATTTAGTATGTGTTTGTAAAACTTGCCAGTCACACCAAAATTTGGGGGCCCCAAAGGGAAAAAACCAATTTGTTTTTCAAATGTCAAAGAGTCAGATTAACATTTGGAAGCCCCCAATGTGCAAAATGATTTTGTTTTTAAATTACAAAATGTTTGAATAAGATCTTGGGTGCAAAATCGATTTTTTTTTTCTTTTCAAATTTCAAATTGTCAGACCAAAATTTGGGGGCCCCCAAAGTGAACATTCCTTGTGGTTTTAAAATAATTTAATAATACAAATTTTCTGTGAAGCAACAGAACACTAACAGTTTGTTTTTGAAAGATGCTATTTTTAAATATTTTTCTAAAAAATTTAAACTACAAAAAAAATAATAACCAAAATTAGGGGGCCCTTTCAAAGTGGGGGCCCTAGGACCGGGCCTATTGGTAAATAAGGCCCTGCATGTCAGTAGAATACGAGGACTGAAATCTGCTGGATTCCCAAAGACAGGATAAAAAAAAAGGACACCAGATCTGCTCTGTCTTCTCATGTTCAACATCTCAATTCGGCGATTGCGACATAGCTTCGTTTCTTCTTTCGCCACTAGCTCAACACGACATTCAAAATCCAAAGTTTAAAATGTCAAAACTACTACTAAATAACTAAACTAGTAGCATGACACTGAATGAATATTAGAGCACGGAATGTTTTAGGGAAGTTTTCCAGACTACGGCATTCTAGTCACTTTTAAGATGCAAAGTTCGAAGATATACAATTATCAATCTAAAGTTTTTGTACTAATATTTTTCTAACATCTCAGTGCTAGCGCAAAGAGAAAATCAAAAATCTGAAGCTCAACCACAATTTTAAATTTACTTCATTTTCGGATAATTCTACATATTTACCCTTCAAAGTGGAGCTAGAAGATATTTCTGTATCAATTTTTTAAATTTTATTTGTTTCTCATCTTTTAACTGTTCTGCACTATCACAAAAAGAAAATTAAAAATTTACAAAATTGTTACAATGAACCTTATATTTTGTCATTTTAGCTTTTTTAAACCCAAAAATGGAACTTTGTTTTTGCGCTAATTGACTTATTTTAGAATGATCCCCCTCACCATGGGTGCAAGTCCTGGAAGTTGCCAGGACTGAACAATTTTCGCGCTGACTGAGAAATTTTTCATGGGGGGGGGGGGGGGCTTGGGGGAGTATTTATTATATATATACAGGCGTCACGCCAGAAGAAATTCGGGTCCGCTTTAGGACCCTTAGGAAGATTCAAATCAATCAAAATACACAACTTCACAAAATTTCAAATTTTACTTTTTACACCATTATTGAAAAGTGCAAAATAATAATAAAAAAATTCATCACCATATGTTCAAATTTTTAATTGTCACAAAATTATTGATCTTTCACAAAAATCTCTTTAAAATTCATAAAAAAAAGACCCTGTTAAAAACGCTGAATTGACCTGATATAAGCAATAAGATTATATACATAACACATGGTAAGTTTTACTACTTTTTTTACTGGTATAACCTCATTGATATGCCACTATTCTTTTCCTTTCAAATATACTTTGTGAGTGAGTTAAAATTTGAAATACACAGTAGGGGACCTCAAATCTGGAGTGTTCGGTGCCGCGGACGATCTTTCGGGATTTTGGATCCTAATTCAAAGAATTTTGAAAGTAGCATTTTGCTCATTTATAGTATTTTTTATTATCGTTTATACTCGTCTATAAGTCGTGAAGTTTAGCACAAAAAACGAAGTTGAAGTCGGCTTACATTCGAGGCAAAACATCGAAACCATCTGGACTTTTCCCGATATTATTTTAACTTCTGTAACTAACCGATAAAAGAAAAAAATTCCGTCAAATTCTGATATGATTTTATACTCTAATTTTCTAGCCACTAAATTGCAGTAAAAGATCAGACTAGCGGGAAAATGCGAGGAGCGCCGATTTTCAATTTTGCGAATATTCTGTATCACGCGAAAATTATAGCTCATTTTAAAAAATAAATATAATAAAACTTAAAGAAATGAAAAAAAAAAAAAAAAAGCAAAATTTAATGACATTAACTTAAAATTAAGGCAACAGTTAATAAAAACTCTAATCGCAAAAACGAACCATTTTCAAAAAATCGCGAAATAACTTTTTTGAAAACTGCACATTTCTGATCTTAAAAATGTTTATCATATTTTGTTTTCCTTCTGTTTAAAATGCCTATTTCCAAAAAACGGTGCAAAATCTTTCCCCATTTTTTTGAAAAAGTTCCGTATTTCGGGATTCCGTATTTGGGGCCCGGTACCGTATGTGTATCATTTTCATGTACTAAAGATACAATTATTATAATTAATAAATGAACACATGAATATGAATCAATCAAGAGAATTTTAAATAAAAAAAATTATGAGAAGTACTTTTTAAACGAAAGTAAAGGAAAAACTGAGGCTTGATTATGAAAAAAGGACCTCGAATTTATTTCAAAACATCTTCATATGAAGAGTATGATACACACTGCAAAAAAATTCGAATTTTTAAAATGATTAATTGTGGATTATGGCCGACAAAAAATCCGGCGGTTTGTTAATATTTTAAAAAACTAATATAAATTATGTTTGTTTCAAATATAAAATTGAATTGAAACAACGTTCTCTTGTTTAATCCCCCAATTAAATTATATATGCGAAGAAGGTGTTTAATTGGTAACATTTGGGGAATGGGAGTAATATTCATGCAATAAAAATATTTTAAGGCAATATTGAAACGTATAAATAATTTTATTTTGAACATTAAACACTTGTAATTTTAAAATTAACATCAAATTATTTGAATATTTTTGGTCACTGAGTTATTTTAGTTATCAAACATCTGCTGTAATAAAATATTCTTAATTGAAAGTGCAGCATTTAATGTCCTAAAAAATTTCCCAATTTTTGTACGAGTTACGTACTAAGTTGATCTCGATTTCTTTTTCCAACCTACTCCTAGCCCTGAAATACGCATATTGCTGGATATTTAGTAAAGATAGTACCTTATTTGTTTTAGCAGGATAAAACTCTTAATTATATGAAAATTTAAAAAGAAAGAGATTAGCAAATTTATTAATGTCAAAATGACGTGTTTGAACTATTTATTGTCAAAAATGTTATTTAATTTTTTTCATTTGTTTACATTTTTTAAATTGATTACGCTGCACATTACAATTGATAATTGTTTGAGTGCTACATACCCAATTGAAACAAAGAAAATTGAGTTATATTTTTTGAAACCCATACAAACGCAAAAAGCAACATATTTTGTTAAACAAAAATGGCTGCTAACAAAATTCAGGAAAAGACAAACATTCAAAAGTAGTGATTTTGGACTCAACAGCAATCAAGCATCAGGCAATCTGTCGGTGAAACGAGGGGTTAACCGACTATGTTTTTCCCTCTTCGAGGGAATTTGTCAACGAGAGGGGGAAGGAAATTTTAGTGTCAGCGAAACGGGGGATGAACCCAGCAGGTGACCACGAAGAGAAACTTCCGTTAAGCAATCTAAATGCGTGTAAATAAAATATCCCTCTAATGATTCATCAACCAATTGGTCTTGAACTTATACTTATGAGTCAACCCTAATTTGTTCAATGAAACATTTAGTATGGTACCACTCATGCATTTCAAATAGGATATTTCCATATCAGCTAGTCAAATTGAGGAACGATGGCGATAAAGTCACAAAGTCGTCATATGTAAAGTAAAACGATGCGCGCCATTTTGAAAACACGTTGTTTTAAAAATAGTCCGATAATTCAAGCAAAGATTTTTAAAAGAATAAAAATAAAAGCTAATGATGGAATTTAATAGCGGAAATTTGCAATTTTTGTGCATGTAAATGCTCTATTGAGATTGTGATCGCGATTTGTGTAAAAGGGTTCGTTTTTGCGTTTGTGACTTTTAATTGATGAGCGCGAGTGGAAAATTCGTTTGCAGATGAAAAAAAAATTCCCTTCCTTCCTCGCGATCTTTTCGTATTTTTTTCCGTCCTTCTTCCATCCTCGAGTATTTTCAAAAGACGGAAATCCGTAGCGTGGACAGAAGTGGGTGTACAAAAACCCGAAAAGAATGACAAGGCTCTGGGTCAAAAATGTTTCTGGAAGATACTAATTGATTAGGTTTAAATTTTGACTGCTATTCCACAAGTTTTCTGCACTCTCACGAAAAGTTTTTTTACACTCTACCCTAATGAGCATTTATGTTGTTTTTCCATTCAATATGTAAAGAGTATATACCCTCCCCTCAAGCAGATAAATACTCTTTTTGGTTTTAAAATTTCAACCACTGTGTAAAAATACTTTCAATACGAGTGTCATTGTCAATAAACACGAGTGTCATTGTCAATAAACACGTCATCCAAACCTAAACGGAATAAAAGAATAAAATATTTATTTACAATTTTTGAATAAGGATTACATTTCATTTTTCTCTAGCTAAAACACATAGTAAAAACACATAGTTGATGATAAAGTTTTTCTGTACAAAAAATGAAGTGTGGTAAAAATTTACAAAACTTTTTCTCATAGAAAAAATGATTGTGGAAACCCATTACATAGGCAAAAGGAAGAGACTAGATATAAATGGGATGGTAGCTTTTCACTCCCAAACGTTTACGGCAAACCGGACACTTGTGGCAAGTTCTAATGGCTGTCTTTATGCAGTTTGTACAAAACAGATGACCACAAACTGTAGAAACTGCCTGTTTGTCATCGAGAGATTGAACCTAGAAAATTAAAATATCGAAAATTAGGAACAGATATGCTTTAAAGACAGAAGCTAAATTATTCCCGCAAATATAGAAAGTGGAAACAAAATACATAAAACTAAGCATAAACTTATGAGGGGAAAGAGTTTTCAGAGCAGCAGCAGATGGAATCAATTTACAAGCTTGCTCAACAAATAAATCAAATCCTAGAAACCGAAATAATAAATGATAGTAATTTTATATAACCAGTCAGTATAGGATAGCCCCCACATGGAGTTATCATAGCAATGGAGCCTGAGAAAGAGTATCAGAATGGGAGGAAAAAAAAGGAGGTTTAAATTAATTTTTATACGCCTATTTCTATGCTTGACAAAAATGAAAGGGGGTCCATGACATGAACTGGAGAGGGGCACCACAATAAATGTGCAAGCTATGCAGTGTGCAACATTCACACGTACTTTTTTTTAAATCTTTACAATGTTAGGCCCATGTTTCAAATTTAACATTTCATTTCCCTTCAAATGAAATGGATGCCCAAAATTCAGCAAAATGCTTGATGACAACAGACACTACAATACATCAACATTTGACGACAATACAATCCAAGATATTAATTTCATTTGCAAAAAAAAAAAACATGTATAAATAGCATTTTATCTGGTGCTTCAACAGTATTGAAACATATCGACTTTCATGCATTTATTAATTTTTGCTTTGCTCATGTTGGTCTTTTTTTAACCATTATTTTTAACAATGCAGTCATAAAACTAACTTTAACCTGAATATTCAATTGCAAAGAAATCTTATATCATTCAATTATGACACACACTACTAAAACAATTCAGATAATATTTGAAGGCTTAATCATAAAGAAAAAGAACTATTACCTCAAGTAAATCCTCCAAACAAACTCCACAAGAAATTATTTTTTCAGTTTGGCAGCTGAAAACATAGAAAAATTATGGATACCAAATGTATAAACAATGAAGATCAATAATTTCAAGGGAAGTAATTTTCATTGATAAGTTAAGAGAAACTTTTTTAAAAAGGAGAGAAAGAAGAACAAAGACATGGTTAATGATTACTTTTTCACAAAACATAAATGAAAAACAATGTTATTAAAGCATGAACTTGCAAAAATACTGCAAACTCATGTTGCAGGGTTACAAACGACTCCTTTTTTTTAAATCTTTTTTCTTTCACTCTAGAAAATAGCATTTGATGACACAGCAATTCCCCCTCCTCCTACAAATAAAAGAATAAGAAACATGTTCCTGAGCCTGCTGGTTAGAGTCAGTCGGAAGCTGAAAACTTTTTGTAATAAAAAAAGTACTTTTTTTTAAGGCAGTAGCTTGCTTTAGAAGGCCAAAAAGAAGCGTTTTTTGAGGAATTTTTTCAGGACAGAAAAAAGAAAGCAAGTCTAGCGAAGATTTCAGATCATTTTATTACATATTTGAACAAGTAAAAAAAAATAATAAGACAAAAATATTCAAATGCAGCCGATTTTTATACACATTTGTGCAACACCTTGCAATTGCGGTCTCCGATCGGCGGGAAAGATGGCGCTCGTAATTTTCGTCGGAAACAAAAAGAACAAAAATGTTTTTAATTTTCATATATTTATCTTCTATTTAAACTAAAAAAAAACCGAAAATTTGAAAAATTAAAAATTTTTCTCAGGTTTGAAAAAAAAATGTCTTTTTTACAACAAAAAAATCGTTTTTTTGAGCTTTCTAAAGCAGGCTCCAGCCTTAATCCCAGTTTATGAAATTTTTTTTGTGCTTTAAGATGTTGACTGAAACACATGTTTACAATAAAATCTCGAATCGAATAGGCCCTGCAGATCAACTTCTGGTAGGAATTTCTTCTGGAAATGCTTTGATGCTTTACAAAATACAAACTAAGATCCGACTCTAACCAGCAGGATCAGAAACACGTTTCTTATTCTTTTATTGGATTGCAAAATAATAAGGAGCACCTGAAAATACAACCAAGTCTTCTGTTTATTGAAGACAGCCGAAAAACCCACCGTTTTTTTCAGGCGGGCCCACTTGAAAGATCCACTATCTTGGTAAATTGGGTCTTTTCAGAATTTACTATGCATTGAAAACATTAACTTCAGAAAAACCAAATTAATGTTGTACTTTTAAAAATTTGTCATTAGGGTCATTCCATATTAACAGGGTGTTACATTTACACAGCATTTTTCAACTTCAACGAGCTTTCTAACAAACTTTTTAGGTTTTTTTTAGGTTTTTAAATTTTGGCTAATAAAAGTAAATGTGTTCTAAGTATGCAAAAAAAAATAAAAAAAAATGAAGATACACCGTAAAGTACGGAACAAGCGCCCCAGATCGAATAAGCACCTCCTAGTGATTTCCTTCAATTTCCTTTCTGTGAAAATACCAAATAAGTTCCCCCCCCCCCCCCCACCTAAACTTGAATTCTCATTGCGCTGACCAAGAGATGCCTTCCATTATCAGTTCCCAGAAGGGATTATAATTTTCCTGGGAATTGCAGAGTCTAAACAAAAGCTCTCCCTGTTACCCAGGATGGGAAGGGGAGGACAGAAAAGGACTTCATCAGTGACTACCCACGAAAAACGTTGAACACATGCTTTCGTTCGGATAAGCGTTTGTCTGAATTCCGGTAATCACATTAATTCACCTTGCTTGGCCTTTTTCTATGGGGGTCATTTAGGAGGACCATATGCGCTTATACCGCCAAAGAATATCGGTCATCCTTTGTCCTTATCGCAGGGGAAGGGTTTCTTTGCGTGATTGACAGGCGTTTTGAGATAACTCCTATGGTTCTCTTTTATGGCAAGGCATCTTTTTTCCGATGCAATTAACAATTGATTCAATAACAATTTGACGAAGAATTAAAACCAAAATCCCATATTTAAAAGCCAAAAATCAAATAATTAATTCCTGGCCAAATGTCAAATTCGCGAATTTTTCGCAATATCGATTACTTGGACAGTAGTAAATAGGGAAGGCAGTCAGGGTATAACAAATTAAATACGAAAATTTTATTTATTATTTTAATTCAAAATAAAAGCTAAGAAAAAATCTTAATCGTGAAAACGAAGGCTATATGAAAGTTCGCTGTCGCAAAAACGAAACCTTTTCACACTACAGTATTTTTTTTAAAAACCTCATATTTCCGACCTTATAAAACATCAAGTTAATTATATCCTTGAAAAAAAGCTTTGGCCATTGAATCTACGTATTGTTCAAAAGAAATCAGTTCTGCTCAGAGCCGCCCGTCTGTCTATCTGATGAGCCACTGCAACACGGAAGTTCAGGAAAGGAAACGGGCGTCAATGTGAGCTGGCGCCATTTCCCTACTCGCTCTTCATCTAAAAAAAGCTGAAAGAAAAATGGACATGCAAAAATACCTTTGCGCATCGATTCTTGTACATTTTACTTTATTTTAATTTTTTCCGCTATTAAAATTACGCGCCTCGAGTTATGATTTTTTTATTTTTGCGTCCCCACCGATTTTTGCGTATTTGACTCGCTATAGCACGTCCGCGGCATCGAAGAGATGACTTTCCCTGTACTTTTCGGGTAGCGATTGGTACTTTTCTTCACTTGTGCCGTTTAAGCGCCCCTTCCAATATTTTCGCGAAAACTCCGGGGGGCGCTTATTCGGTACTTTATGGTATATGTATTTTCTGTCTGTTAAAAAAAATTCTGAAATTTCGTTACGTGTGTTACCCGAGGAGTAACACACGTAACGAAATTTCAGAAAGAGTGTTACCTAGTTTGTCATGCCTGTTACTCAATAAGGAACAGATATGACCTTACAAAGGAAAAAAAAATTTTTGCCTAATTTTTCTAAACTAAAAAAACTAAACTCAGTGGCGTGCCAGGCCTTTTGGGGACCATGGCCTACAGTGCTCATCCCAGTTTTCGAGATCAAGGGCCCTGGAGTGCAGAAGAAGTTCCGGTCAAGTGGTCGGCCTGACGCGGACCCCACTGCAGGGATGAAAAGCTGAGTCGACCCTGCTCGCCCAGCCCGGGAATCGAACCATGGACTTGTGGCATGGTAGCACAGAAGACTACCACCCAGCCACTGGGCTTCTATATAAAAATTCTGCCTAAATATTCAATAAAAATAATAAAAATTCATTTGATTTGGAATAAAATCCTGTTTAAACTAACTTATTTAGCTGAAAAAAGATTTTAAAAATTTATTTTATGCAACTAATTAAGGTAACAGACATGACTAAAAAAATACTTAATATTAAAAAGTTTCTGCTTCTTTGAAAGAGCATAGAACATTCAAATTGGCAGGTGCTACTTCTTATTTACATATTCTTCAGTAGTATACAAGTTTTACCACACAAACATTTCAATTGAGTAGTATAAAATTTAATTAAGTGTATTATGGTTTAAGTGTATGGTAACAGACATGATAATTTCAGGACAGCTGTATATTATTAGTTAAAGAATTAAATTTTCTTTTTTTATTTATTATCTTCACATTAGACTGTAGTTTAGAGTATTTGATATAAGTATAAAATATGGCAGAGTGCAAAGTTTGACTCTTGGAATGTGATTCTTGAGAAAACATTTCCGTGTTTATGTTTGTGACGGCTATATTTTGAGTTTCCCTTCAATTAACTTCCTTTAAACAGTTTTATCTTAAATAATGCTTCAAAACATTATACTTTCTGTACTGGAAATTGTCTACTAATGAACATAGCAAAAAGAAAAACTATTTTAAGTTTATTAAAATTTCTAGAAAAAACACTTTTTTGGAAGACGGCAAATGACACTGAAATATGAAAATTGCCCATAAGACAAACTTAACGCTGCTCAAGCAGTACCAACTAACTAGCAGTAATTGGTAATCAGCCAATCGCCACTTTGCCAATTATATACAATCAGTCAATTTTTATGAATTAATCGACAAAACAATTTTGTTTACTTAAGATCATGAATTTAACTATATAAATAGATTGAGGGATGACTTCAATGAAATAAAAATGAATACTGTTTTTATAAAACATTCATTTAGAAATATATATAATTGATCACTGCTAACAATATCTACATAAACCATACACCTTAGGTCCTTTTTTTTTTTTTTTTTTGCAATAATAACGTCAAGTGGGAAACTGTGGCTGTTCATAAATTTTTTAAAATTTTGATAGGTGGGAGTGTCTATTTTTAAAGAACGGATCTGAAAAATTTAGAGAGAATCTTGCCATCATGCCCTGAATTTTAGTTCCTATAAATTTATATGATTATTATCTCATATAGAAGATCATTTATAAATGCTTTTAAACATTTCACAAACACAATTTAGAAAATACATAAAACTTACGAAGTGTCCAAGCATTTCTCTTTCCCTAAGGCGCTGCATTTATTTTCTTTATTATTTCTGACTAAGGGTTGCGCAGAATGAGAATTTACGACATCTGGCAGCATTATAACATCTGGTGAACTTACATCTATGAACTGAAAAACAAACATGCACTTTCATATAAACTGTCAACAATCATGATTAATGAAGCACAAATTTGAAAAATACTACATGCATTTACTTTTAGGTTATATTGGTTAAATTTTTTTATTTAGTAAGGGATCATTCATAAATGATGTCATGCTTCAAGGGGGAGGGGTGTCGTGAAATTGTGACAAACTGTAACGTGGGGAGGGGGTAACAAAAAGTGTGACATGATGCGTATGCAACATAGCGTGACGTGTGACAAACGGGGGAGGGGTCAAATATATAGCATGACATCATTTATGAACGATCTCTAATATTTACTTCAGTATTTATAAATCCTGCCTAAAGGTATACATTTTTTGCTTATCGGCAGAATAGCAATGCAAAAATGAAATTCAAATTTCAGTATAAATATAGGATATTTTTATAGCAATTACCTACACATAAAAATGATCTCTGAAATGACACAAAGAGATTCTCGTATAGCATAGGAAAAAGTTACATATATGCAAAATATGCATTTAAATGCAAATCTCCCATTAGTTTAATCATTTCTGGTTAAGAGATGATCTCAATTTACATACTGTTAAAAAAGCCTCGCAAATAATTTAATTTAAACTTATTTAATTCTGCTAGTATTTCAGCTAAAGAATGATTCCACGATAATGCCAGCATATCAAGGTCCATTCAAAATTTAACAGAGAGATGATGAGTTAAGTCCCATTCACTGAAAGAATAAATTTTTTATGGCTTCCATCTGATATGTGTCAATCAAGTACAGATTTTTCCAACCTTTCTGCTTTTCCTCCAGGATGTTTTAAATCCAACGTAAGATACTAGGTTAACTCCACAGCCATAATTAATGAAAATGCCATTTATTTATTTATAATATTAGAAATTATTAGCTGGAAGCAAAATGATAATTTGAACTCAACTTAGCATAGCTAGAACTAATGTAAAACAATAAAATATGGACTTTAATTGTTCTTAGAGTTCAGAACTATTAACCTCAGGGAAACTGCATGGGGTACTGACTTGCCCCATTCTAAGAAAAATATAATTTCTTTAGGAATGTTTATTTGTAAGAAACTATTCTTTCAGTATCCTCCAGTCCTTTAGCAGATATAGTTGCTTTACAGGTATTTTTGTTTTATTCTGTTTTTGAACACGTTCCCAGAAATCATGGGACGACTCTGTCTACTCATACGACTGTTATTGTTTTCGTATTTCTAATTCACATCAGCCCAGTTTTGTGTTCTGGAATATTTATGTTGTTTCATGGGCTACATTATTAAACAGTGTCTTGGTGTGCAAATTGATGGATTAAAAGCAAAATAAAATGTCTGAGATGTTTATTGGAAAGGCTGAGGCTTCTGAAGAAGGAATAAATCAAGGTGGCAAAAATGAACCTAATAATGAAACAAACAGTTCTCATGACAGAAAAAGTAAGCTTGAGCAGGAAACAATGATCCCAAAATATCTGATTGAAAGAAAGAAATTATGTAAGCAAAAATGAAACTGCTTGGCAGAAAAGAAAAAATCAGTGAAAATTGTTGTCAAAATGTAATACTCATTTACCAAGAGTGGAAAAACACCATTTTCCAAATAACGACATAGCTGGATGTGTTGTATATGCTCAAGATCTAAAGACAATAAAATTACAATTCCCTTTACAAGCTGTAATAAATTTTAATTTTTCAAGCAGTTCATTATGCTAATGGAAACAAACCATTGAAAACATTACAATTACTAAGATATTCTCTTTATGCCACTGCTTCAGGAAAAAATTATGGTTATGCCTACTAAACTACCAAGAATAATTGCTTTATACTTGGTTAGTATTTAAAAATTTTTAATGAGAGAATACACAAAAGGCTGACAATCAAATAATATTTCAAATTTTCTCCCCACATCCAAAAAAATTAAAATCCTTACCATACATAAAGTTTGTAGCATAGTCACACCTTCACTTTAATTGAAAATTTTAATTTTAACCTCTCTAAAAGTGGAATAGTGAGATAGAATATTAACTTACCGTTACCTACTTCATGATTTTAGATGATGTTTATTAGGATAAAACATAGGTTTTAAAAGAAATTTCATAAAATTCCACATTTACAAATTTTTATTAACTAGTGTTCAAAAAAAAAAAAAAAAAAAGACAAAATACATACTATGACATCATTGTCCAGATCATAACACTCTGTAGAATTCTTTGTTAAATCAATCAGTACTATAAGAAAAATATACATTAGAATAATTTCACATGAGGTTAATTTGACATTGAATATATTTTCATCAACTTAAAAATGAATCCAAACTAAAAAATTAATTTTCTAAAAATGAACATTTTGATTATTAAATGATAAGTCATCGGGAAATAATTTTTTTTATAAAAGCGACTGTTATTGCAGGGGAAACATTCCAAAGCAGAATATGCTGAAAAATGAAATGTCTGTCACAGAACAGACAACTCTACTGCAGATATATTATGTAATTACTTAAAATAGATTGAAAGAAAGTAGCTCAAGATATTTTTGAAAAATAAATTTTTCTTTCTTTCCCCAGAGTGTTGGAAGAAAGGAATATATACCACTGCTCTGCATTCCTTCAAATAAAATCCTATTGTATTATGTGTTTTATTGAAAACTCACAATAAATGCATTTAGATCCTTTTCTAGAACAACTACATACTTTTTAGCATGAAGACTAAGGATTACTATGAAAGGCTGCATTGCAATGGGAAATGTAGTTCCCGCGCAGGCATTTTCAATAAGCTGAAAGTCTGTCCCAGAACATTACAAAACCTTCTGCTGGTGGTGAAAGCATATAGGGATGTAACGAATATTCGGTCACTATTCGGTATTCGGCCCTTTGGTCGAATATTCGGCTTGACCGAATAGTCATTTCATCACCTGGCCGAATACTAGGTAAGGTCAAATTCGGCCTGGCCGAACATTGATGGACTATTCGGCCGAATGGTTCTGCTGCAGTAAAAATGAAAAAAAAAAAAAAAATTAGTAGATTTTAAACATTGTAAATTGTATTATAGTTGTTGCAAAAGAATACATTAATATAAAGTTTTAATAAATAAAAATAATTTAGAAAAAAACTACTTTTTTTAAACTTAGTTTTAGGCTTAACTGAGCAAAAACAGATTTTAAAATTGTAATATTGTATTTTATATTTAGCATTTGCTCCCAAAAGCTGGCAATAGTTAATTATGATGGAGAATATGAGAAATTTATTTTGTTATTATTAACAAAGTGGAAGTCAGACTTTGTTTGGGTGGACTGATTTATTGTAAATATTGAGAGAGAGAATATACCATGAACATTTAGATAGCATAAGTTATTGGGGTTTTTGAAAATAAAATTTTTCTCCAGTTAAGTGTATTAAATTTTAATAGAGCTTTTAAGAATAGGTATGTAAAAACGCAATAAAATAAAAATATTAACTTGTGTAACTTTTAAAATATCTTCATAAAACAATTTTGAGCAAGGTATAAGTTCACTAAGCAATAGTAGTTCTTTCATTTGAATTAAATAATTAGTAAAATAATGCTAATGTTTACCACCATAAAACCTGTCATTTCTATTCCACTTGTGGGTGAAATTCTTAAGTTTTATTACATTCAAACCATAGAGAAAATATATTAATTTAAAATCGTAGTTTTAGATTCTTAACAACATAATTAACTCATACATCATAGATTGTGTGTAATTGGTGTTTGACTTTGGGAATAATTTTAAATTTGACAAATACTTTCTATTACGACGATTTTCTAGAAATTTTAATATTCGGCCACTGAATTTTCGGTATTCGGCCTAAGACATTTGCCAAATATTTGGCCTAGAAGAAATAGCCAAATATTCGGCTTCAGCCTGGAAGGAATGGGCGAATATTCGGCCAAATCACTATTCGTTACATCCCTAAAAACATACGTACAGAATATTTAAAATATGAAATTTATTTTTGATTGTTTAAACCAGAGATTCAACATTCAACTAAAGTTATAAGACTTAATTTAAACAATTAATTTGAAAGTTTTAACACTATACAATCACAGAATTTAGTTTAGAAAATGCAAAATTAATCTTTTAATAAAAAATAAAAATAAACTTCATTTATCCGCCTTTTAATAAAGCTTAATAAACATTGAAAACAGGAAAAACTGAATTTTCATAGCAGATGCAAAATGATTTTTTTAAGTTCGAAGATTAGACGCATAATAAACAGCAAATGGAGGAATTTTTTTTTAATAAAATCTTTTTAGAATTACATTTTAACAAATATAGGATGATCGATATTGTTAAATTGCAGAGATGATCACTGTAATTTCAGAAAAATTTAAAATCACGGAAAAACTAGACTGATTTTGGATAATTTTTGTAAATTTCCCCGATTTTCCACATTAAATTTTGTGAATAGCTCATTCCTGTTTGAAATAAATGGAAATTGAATTTAAAGAAATATAGGACATTTAGAATACAGGCTTAAAAACACAAGCTGAACAAAATATAGAGTAAAACTTTTATTCAATTTTTTAAATAAGGTGAATCTATACAAACTGCATTTACATTTAATAACTTCATAGTTGTACAACATAAATTTTAATTTAAAAAAGAAAAAAACGATATAATATCATAAAACGATATAATGAATCTTGCTCACAAAACTAATAAATCTGATAAAATTCTTACTATGTTTCCTGCCAGGAACAGCCAGCGAACTTTCTCCATGGCTGCTGGAAACTTCTTCATTTTCATTAGCCTATTTGTAGAATTAATTATATACAATTAAACAAAATAGAAAATTGAGGACATCTTAAAACAATTAATGGAATTAATATAGCTACAAACAAAAGAATAAACTTTTTATTTGTGGGGGGGGGGGGGGGAGAAGCATCATATTCCTTTTCATTGTTACATTTAATGAAAGTAACATTTAATTAATGACAAAAAAATTTCAATAACGTTCTACATAAAAAAAATTAAGGAATTACGTTCGAATTTTGACCACAGGGTGATCCATAGTTTAAAAAATGTTACAGATGTTCATTGCACAATGGACATGCAAATAATCACTTGTCATTAGCCACCTAGCAAATTAGATACTCATCAATTATAGGGCTTGTGATGCCAAGGTCATCAAGAACACTGCCGAAATAATACTATTGTCATAAATTAGTTTAAACTTTGCTTTTTTCCCCACATGTTGACAATTTGCAAAATAGCAGCTAGTTTAAAAATTAACGAAGAATTAGTTACCTAAGAAACTGTAATTGCGTCTACATACTTATGTCATGCAGGATTGAAAAACGGTAAAAGTTGGTTATTGCAATTTTTTAGGTTAATCACTTTGCAAAAACAATGAAATAACAATAGAAACTCACAATATATCACTTAATCTTTCACCTGAAATCAGTTATCTTCAATTGTCGTATGACAAGGGTTCATTGTTATATTATGGATAGTTTTTGGGTAATCCAAACAGGCTACAGCCCCAATTAGTTTGGATTTGAGGGGTTTTACTGCAATAGCAGTTTGCATTGAATTTCAGCTGTTAAAAATATGTTTTGGTTCCTAAATGTTAATCTTAAAATAGATTTGAAATTATTAATTTGTTTGTATTGAACTTCAATAGCTATTTTATAAAAATTAAAGTTATTGAAACAACTATTATTTAAACTTTGTATTCAATATGTGATTTTATTGTATCAAGCAATACTGCTAACATATAGTCCCTACAGTCATTATCTGAACTGAATCATTACTCTGAACTGTTGAATTGTCTTGGAGGCAATTCTGATTAATCATTGCCAAAATGCGCCTTAGAACCGAAAAGTACCGCTAAAGGTGTATTTCAGTAATTAAATAAAATATCCGACTAGTTACGCATCAGTTTTACTTTTAATAAGTTTATTTTTCACAACGTCTTTCTTCTCTTTTTTGTACACTTTGCTTTCAGTATGAAAGCAAACTGAAGTCCAACAATGTTATTTTTTAATCCAAAGATTGAAGGAAAAAATTTATGGTTTATTTCCTTTTCACCAACTGATAAGAAAAGTCACAAATTAAAAGTAGCTACTTCACAAACTTGTTACCTAGGGAAAAATGAGCAATAAGTGCGTGTAATGTTCTTAGAAAATGCATAACTTAACACAGTGCAACGAGAGCAAGTGTTTCTATTTGTCACGGCATAAATATTGATAAGTATGATAATGGAGGAAAAATGAATGGGGCGGGGAGAACCTCTAGACAAGACATAACAAGAATACAGTACCATATTTTAACTGGGAATGACAGGAAGACAACTGTCATGACAAAACGAATCTCGATCCCATTAATAATAAGAAACCTCGAGAAATGAAAACCTTCGCGGTGGAAGTTGAAGTTGTAGTGTATACTGTGTGAAACGAAAACAAAAGTAATCATGTAAATAAAAGAAATTCGTTCTATTTCAAAAACTTTCTGAATAGTATTTTATTATTAATGAATAAAGAAAGGTTTTCATACATCATAAAATGAATATTTTTATACAAAAAATGATAATTGTTTATAAACAATATTTTGAGTGTTCCTTGCAGACCTCTTATTTTAATGTTATAAATTCTATAACGGGGAAAAAGGTTCATAAATATTAGCACAAATCTCGGGTTTTGAAGGCATTTTCTTGAACATAAAATCGATTTATTCACAATTTATAATTTCTAGTTAATTTATATATTTTTATCTCGTAGCTTGAAGCCTATTTGTTTGGATAGATGCTGAACTCATTCACTTCGTAATAGTCACAAATGCTGTAATATTAATCTAGTTTCTAAAAAAAACTCTTCGTTTATATTTGGATTTGTTCTTCCCTGGCAATGAAACGTGAAGATTGTATGTATAGATGACGAGAGTAGCTTACTCCAATTTGTTAGGCCGGAAGAGAAGGAAGAGTGAAGATGGCTGTTCGTGTTTAAATGTTTTGACTTGACACTGCCCATCAATGTTTAATCGTGTGTAATAGGAAGAAGATATGACTGTTTTAGTCTCTTGAGATTACACAAAAAGAATTCATGGTACGTTTAAAACCTGGATAAGCCTTCCTTTGCGAGGCCATGGGTGCCCAGCAGGGCAAAGAAAATCGAGGAAGCAGTTCCTCTGTTGGTAGTGGCAGTCATGGGGGTAAACCAAAACATAAATCTAAATCTAAGGATACCAGAATATCTACTGGTGCTGGAAATATATTCACCGAGCATAACGGTGAGTTTGTTTTGTTTTATGCAATCTGTCATTTTCTGTTATGAATCAAGGTTCAGACGATATTTGTATGTTGTCATTTGAGTTAGTTTAAAAACTTTTTACCTTTATCTACAACACTTTTTTAAAAAAATCATAGTTTACGCACGCAGTCAAAAACTCTAAGTAACTGATGATCTGATTGCATTATATTTCTCTTTTTTACTATCACACATTTCAGCCTTTAATTTTTCAGATTTATTGCACTTAATGCAATTTTTTTTTCTCTTAATTTATTTCAAGGAGTGTATTTTAACTTATGTTATATGATGTTTTGCTTTAGTTGGATTTTACTATGTAGTAATGGAGCAATCGTTCGAAATATGGTTACAATCATAAAAATCTCTTGCACTGTTCTTTAGCACTTTTAAATATTTTCTTTAAAAATTGCCTATTTTATGGATTTTCAAACGTATTCCATTGATTCATAGGGTAAAACCTGAGCATGTTTGATTTCTTAGAGATTAGCTTTTTCTCAATACCTTGTTATTGCTAGGATAAATAGTTCTTTCCTAAAAAGCTCCAAATAAATTGTAGGTGATAATATTATAGCCTTTTAAAAACACCTTGAAGAATTTTCTCTCTGAATCTTTACCTATTTGGGTCTTTTACAAAATATGCATACATATACTGTCCCACAATGAAAAAAGTGATTTTACTAAAGATATGTTAATTTAAACTCTATAAATATTTCATTTCTTTAGGGTACACTTTTCTCCATCGGACACCCTTGCACCTTTTTAGCCAAAGCCTTAGGTAACTTTAGGGTACACTGCACAACATATTTCCAGTATTAAAGTATCAGTTTTTTTACTGCAATGACAGACTTTAGTATTTGTTAATGAAAAAAAATAGCAGTCCCTTTTTTGTATTTTATCATTCAATAACATTTTGTCTCTTTATTTTTTAGTATGAAAGGAAAAAAAAAATTGGATATTTCATACAGTAAATCACACACCATCATTATTTTATATTCCTATGATTATTCCTGAAAAAAAAGGGTAATTAAGGATATAATAGGTAATGATAATTTAACTTTGTGCAAGTAAACAGTAATAGAAATAAAATTTCAGTGTTTTAATGCTCATTTGTGCTTTAAATTAACGTGGAATTTTATTTCTATTACTGTTAATAAAGGATAGTTACAAAACATTTTGTCCCTCATATTTTGTCAAGTTTGTTACCAGGGTATAGTTGTATGACTAAAGGTTTGAAAAATTTACCAACAGATTTTCAATAAAACACTTATACTAGTTAAAAATTTACCTGCATAGTTTTTTTTTCCGGTTAAAAAAACGGCAGTGTCGTAGTAAGTGGTGTAAACAACTTCTTATAAAGATGAGTATTTTTATTCGATGTCCAGTTTGTGAACTGAGTTTTTATGTTAAAAATATAAATTTTGTGCTTGCTTAGCTTGAATATTATTTGCTAGTTAATTTCTTGAAGATTTTGCTTTGTTCCTTAGTGATATTAATCAGCATGTATACTTTGGAAGATATTTTGCTGTTAATGTCAAGTCTGTTACCATGTTACTGGTAGATACAAATGTCTGTCTCTTTGCGGTAAAAATATATGATATATATATGTTTTTTTTTTTGTGTTAGAAATATGTTTTGTAGAATACCCTAAAGAAATGTAATTATATAGCCACATTTTGAGTATAATAACTTTTTTTCAGTGTGGGACAGTTATGTATGAAAATGATCCATTTTGCACTTTAATCTTCATCTTTGTTAAATCACATAATAAAAATCCTCCGTCTTTAAATAATTTTTAAAATGTTTAAATGTGTTATGAATTTAGAAATACCTACACATTCAAAAGTTGAGAACATATTTTTAAAATTATAGTCAAAGTTAAATATTTCTTATGTACTCAAGTTATGTGACTCTTTTAACCCCCATCCCTTTTTGCAGACACCCATATTCTAGATTATCTCATTTGAAATTGTAAAATATTTTAATTACATGCAATTTAATTGGAAAATGTTCTATAAGAAGCTTTACTTAAGAATATGCAAAGAAAATTTTCAAGAAATAGCAGATGTGCTTGGTGCTACGCCAGCAATCTTGAATATTACATCAGTCCCTGGTAAGAAAAAAAGGTCATGTGACACTTTTCCAACATTCTCGCCTAAAAAATAAACAGACATTTAGTTAACAGCCCATTAGAATATAAGCAATAGTCTTTTGAAATCCTCAGAATAAGAACAATATTAGATTAAGGCAGGGTCCGACAAAGCCCGGGCGCCAGGTCGCCTGGGCGACTAAAAAAAATGCCTTGGCGACTAGTTTTTCAGGTGGGAAAAAGATTCCATTGCGCAGACAGTACGCGAATGTTCGTGTTTTTGTTTGCTTCGTTACCTTCTCCCCTGCTCAAACAATATTGGCTGTATAGGATCATGCAGTCATCTACACACCAACAAGGCGTAAGATATGCAAGGAAGGTACGTAAAGTGCAAATAGGTTTCTGCGTGTAAAACGTAAAGCAGCCAGCGAATGCGCGACTCTACTCTCGCTCTGAAGAAGAAGTGATTTCACGCGTGTATGGGGAACCTTACTTCTACTCGCGTGGAATCCGAATTAACCATTACACATCGCAAAAAGTTAAACTTATTTCCGAACAAAAAGTTGAACTTCCGAACTTCATCATTTATTTCTGAAATCGCAGCTGGACTTCGTTTTTTCTCACCTTTTCTTTTTTCAAAACAATAACTTTAAATAGAAAATTGAGTATTTCACTACAGAAACTTGACAAATGAATGAAAAAATAATAACTTTAAGTATAGAAAATAAAGTATTTCACAGCAGAATTTGAGAATTAAATTTTAAAAAAATTACTTAAATGTCATAATAACTCTAAGTAGAAAATTAAGTAGATTTCACCCGTAACTAACCTTTTTTAAACTTTTTTTGCTTATCTATCAGTAATGCTTTTCATTGCTTTGTTTGGTGGTATAAATAAGCAGCATTTAAAAATGGGCGCAAATCAAAATATTATAACTGGCTCCTAAAAATTTTCCCTGGCTCCTAAGATTTTCGCATTTTTGTCGGGCTCTGGATTAAGGCACTTCCTAAAACGTCTCATTAGATTAAAGATAGCTGTGACTAAGAATCCTACATAGAATGAGGTCCACATTAACTAAATACAATTAAAAGATCCTAAAGGTATTCATTAGAATAAGGATAATAGTTCTTAAATAGTGTTAACAGTACCTATGTGTGTATGTTATGAAAGAATTGTCTTACAAAAATATATCCGAAACTGGGGGTAGAAAAAGATCATTGAACCAGAAGTGATAAAATTTCACAGGTACATGCACATTTTGTGTATGTGTTCCTATCACATTAAAAACAAAACAGCAAAAAAAAAAAAAAAAACCTAGACATTGTAAAATAAATTAATATGATATTCTGATTTCCTGTAAATTTCATTTTAAAATGCAAGTGAGGCTTTGTAAATAGAAATGTTATTATTTTTTAATAAATAGGTCCTTGCAGCTAGGGCTACATATATCCCCAAACAAATTCTTCAAGCACGGTACTGGGACAATTCTTTCCCAGTAATATTTTCCCCTTTCACAAGGTCCAAACTAATGTGAAATGTGTTAAAAAGTGATCAAGTAAACAACAGAAACATCATCAGTACCCCCTTTGCACCACTTAACAACCTTTTTTTATTGTACCAGAAATGAATACGAACCTTTCAGAACACTTCTTTCAAGGGGGATAGCACTTGGTGATTTTTTCCTGTACAGGAATTTTTTAGTATCTACCTCTGCATTTGGAAAAGGTTAAATGTTTATAAGTGACAAGTCAAATTTTTGCTTTCCAAATGCTGTTCTTTTCTTTCTGCTATAAACAAACCTTTTGGCAGCTTTTTTAAAAAATGAATTTTCATTTGGAAAAATGGGTTTATTTGTTTCAATGTAAATGTTTGAAAACCTCCACAACCACAAGTAGCCTCACTCTCAAAAGTTTTTAGCATTGTTTTCAAGAACATTGAGATTAATGGTGGTCCACTGGCCCAAGACCATAGAAACATTCAACAGACCAGGTAGAATTAGAATTACAGTAGGCTTTAGAAAGGTGTTGACGGTAAGTAACCCTCTCCTCCTGAAGAGTTTTTTCTTAAAGAAATTTTATTGGCTGTTGCAGTGGTTGGCAAACTTTAGAAGCCTTAAGGGTCCATTTCAGCATTAAGGGCATCATAAAATTTTTAAAAAGAGCTTTTTCTGTAAGTGGAAAAAACCTAGTAAAAACTGTCCCGGCAAAAATTGCATTCACTGTGTCCATTTAATGTTTCTCTGCCAGCTACACAAAAACATCAGAAAATGAAATTTAAGTTTCATATTAATAATGTTATTCATACATAGTGTTCGGCAGTAGTTAACTAGTAATTAATTACTAGTTGTAACTACTTTTGTTTTGAACTAGTTAACTATTAGTTAAACTATTTTTTTCCCAACTACTAGTTACAATTACTTTCAAAATTCCAACTACTTTCGAAACAAAAATTTTTTTAATCTCTTTTTTGAAAAAAAAAAAAAAAAAAGTATTTTTTAAACATTAAATTATTTAAATTTTTAGTTTGTGAATATTATTCACACAAATGTATTTTTTACATTATGTTAAATAATGAAAGTACTCATAAAAAAAATCATAATATTTATTGGGATATTTGCGCAAATTGGGAAAAGCTTTCTAATATAGTCAATAAATGGCGCTTGCACCAGCACATGCACAATGAAGTTTTATTTAAAGACCATATCTTCATTATGGAGAACTTTTACTTCTTCCCTAATACAATGCATGCGTTTGGGATACCATAAAACACAAGCCTTCAACGCAACTTGAAAGAATATAATCTAAAGCATGTGCGTTATAAAGATATTTTGTTAGTGAATGGGGGTTGGGCAGAGGGAGAATTTTAAATTGATATTAAGTTTAAGCCCCTTTATTTTACAGCAAACTAAACAAACAAAGGAAAAAAATGTCTTTATTCGTATTCTATTTATATATTCATTGTTCAATGTTATTTGGAAATATCCAATCTTTGAATGTTTTACAGGAATTTCTTTAAAATTGTTTCAATGATTAAAAATAATAGTGAGTTGAATTATTAGGATTAAACATTTAAGAACAGGCTTAAAAATGGAAATTTAAATGAATTATATTTAAAAGTAGTGAACTAGTAGTTCACTAGTTTTGGAGAACAGTTAACTACTAGTTACAACTATTCTCAGAAAAAAGTAGTTAACTACTAGTTGCAAATGGTTTTGTTTAGACTAGTTAGTAGTTGGTAGTTAACTACTTTGTGATGAGTAGTTGCCAAACACTACATACAATGAAAATTCACACCAAAAGTAAAACTTCGGAAGTAAGATTCAGGAGGCATGATATTTAAAATTAAAAAAAAAAGGAAAACATTACTTAGAGTATCATTGAAAAATAATACCGCAGTCTTAAATGATAAAAGTTTTTTGTAGGAGCCGAAGACGTTTGTATTTCAAATAAGTAAAAATTGAGTTGGAAATTAAAAATTAGAAGTCCAAAGCAATAAGATGTTTTACGAAGAAAAGAAGAAAAAGGAAGGGACTGTTACGGCAATATTATTTGAAATAAAGGGAAGAAGTCAGGGAGAAGGGTAGCCAAGCAAGGTGATTTGAAGAAGAGTCAGAACTACCCCCACTCAGCACACACTGACTCAATCTTAAGTTAAGGTGGTGTGTGTTCTTGAGACTTGAATTTAAAAAAAAAATAGGAAAAGAGCCTCGAAACCCCCTTTTCTCTTACGTCATCAATGAATGCCCAAAATTGCGAATTTAAGAACTTTTTTAGAACAATTTTAGAACTAGTTTCGAAATATTAGTGTGGGCCTATAGCGGAGAGCACCTGAATCCACTTATCTTTTAACGTCCCCAAAGTTAGCCTAATAGGCAATTTGAAGATTTCAATTTCAAAAAATTTATGGGGGGTGAGCCCCCGAACCCTCATTTTGTACTCTCACATCCTCAAAAATCGTCAGAATTGTAATTTTAGTACTTCATCTTGGAAAAATTTCAACTCTCTTATAACGTCACCAGATATAGAATAGTGTGTGCTTTATAACTTGAATTTCACAAAAAATGAGAATTATCTATATACTCCAAAAATTACGAATTTCAAAATATTTCTACAGGAGAGCTATTGAATAAACCTGTCTTTTGTCGTCACCAAAGATAGCATAATATGCGTTTTTAAGACTTCAATTTCCAAAAATTTCCTGGGGATTTCCTCACATCCTCGAAAATCATGAAAGTTGTATTTTTAGAAGTTCTTCTTTGGAAAATTTTAGCTGTCTTTGACTGTCATCAATGATAGCCTAATATGCATTTTATAACTTGAATGTTAAAAAAAATTCAGAAAAAGTCTCGGAATTCCCCCTATTTCAAACCTCATCAATGGACGTCAAAAACTGCTAATTTAAAACTATAGAAAAGCATCACTGCATAGTCATTGTATTATTTGAAATATTGAATTTTGAGAAAAACAGTCGTAATGCTTAAAAATCTGCTTGACCTACTACTCATTCTCTGGCGCTATTATAATCTTCAAAACAATTTTTTTTATTAATACGAATTAATTATAATGGTATTTTGCAAAACTATCTGAAGGGATTAGCGTTGAATTGTCTTACTGTGTAGAAATGTATTGTATTTCTTCATTTGATGTAATTAAGTATGTTTTTCGTACTTTTAAAAATATTAACTGTTTTTTTTTGTTATGCAAAATTTTACAATGAACAACTACTTTTTACACCCGGTGCCCCTCCCAAAAATAATTCCTCGATCCGCCCCTGCAGGACCCTCTACTGCATGGGTGATTCTACAAAAGTAGGAAAAGTTTGTGTTCCATACTGATAATTTTGTTACATTTTATTTCTTAAAGCATTTTTTTGCACAAGTTTATGCTTCTTTAGTACTGTAATTTTGATATTTAGCCATCAAAAAATTAAATTTTTTATTGCACCAAAGATTAATTTTTCAGTGAAGTGTCATCTGCATGCTCTGTCCCGTAGTTAAAGTTTTTCCATTCTAAAACTCAAGACAGGAAATGGTTAGTGATTGCAGCTCCATTCCCCCCCCCCCCCCCGATAAAACGTGTTTGGGGGAGGGGATTATTATCCTAAAGATGGTTCTCTAATGATTCTCTCTTCTATTAGTCGAGGCCTAATTTCTAACACTTTAAAAAGTGCATGAGCTCTATTTTTGTCAAAATCCCGTCTGATCTCTAAAAATCATGGAAAAAGAAAAGAAGTAAAGGAGCTGCTCCCAGCTCCCATAAAAATTAAACTGTATTACCAATTATTTTGAAAATGCCAAGAAGTGCTTTTTAGTTAATTTGTTTGTACCAGAATGTATGAAAATAATATTTCTTAACGTTGAAAAATGCACAAATTCGGATTTAGTTACAATTATCTAATGTGATAGTAGCAAATTGAGGAATGAAGCTTGATAAAGGGAAATTTTAATCTTTCAAGTAGAAATGCACTGATAGATATATTGACCAAATAATCGGAAGATAATCAATAAATTAATTACTATTATTATTATTTTTTATACAACTATAAACTCACCATCATCAATTTTTTTTAAAATGCAATTTTTGATTTTTCGGTATTTGTTTATACTTACTTGTTCATTTCTGCAAGTGATGGTGGTTTCTCTCCTTTTTCATATATATTTTTAAAAATAATCTTTCTAGACTTTATGAAATTTTCTATAACTAAAAAATAGAATCCCATTATGGTAGAAATCAAGGTACTCCCCCCCCCCCCTCCAGGTAGAAATCAGGGTAAAGAAAAACTCCCAAATTTGCGTAAATTAATGTTGAAATATTAAAGCACAAGAGCAAGAGCATCACCAAGTAAATACAGTAAACTCCCGATTATCCGCGGAATAGGGTGGCGCGATGACCACGGATAAGCGAATTTCGCGAATAATCCGCAAAATAGCAGAAAAATGACAAACATCAACACACAAAAGCATTCAAACTATTTTTAAGAATCATAATATAATAGTACATACTTACATAGAGTTGTGACAACTGGACAAACCGCATATTCGTCTATTGCGCAGGTTTCGGTGACCTGCTGCACTAAGCCTCCCACAGATAGGTCCTAATCTGCGCAATTATGAAGGGGTAGCGGGGGAAGGGAGTTGAAAGAAAAGGGAACAATCAGATTGTTGCTTTAAAAATAGATTATGTATTCGTTAATCATGAAAGAAAAACGCGTGTTGTGTTTATTTTTCTACATTCCGTAAATCGTCGCAGAAAAAAAATCAGGAAGGACCGCCTTCCCCGGGTAATCCGTCCGTGGATAATCCGGAGTTTACTGTATGTAAGAATGTAAGATTAGTAAGAATGTAGACTAAGTAAGAATATAGATTAAGTAAGAATGTAAGATTAGTAAGAATGTAGATTAAGTAAGAATATAGATTAAGTAAGAATGTAAGATTAGTAAGAATGTAAACTAAGTAAGAATGTAAGATTAGTAAGAATGTAAACTAGGTAAAAATGTAAGATTAGTTAGAATGTAGACTAAGTAAGATTAGTAAGAATGTTGACTAAGTAAGAGTGTAGACTAAGTAAGAATGTAAGATTAGTAAGAATGTAGACTAAGTAAGAATGTAAGATTAGTAAGAATGTAGACTAAGTAAAAATGTAAGATTAGTAGAATGTAAGATTAGTAAGAATGTAGACTAAGTAAGAGTGTAAGATTAGCAAGAATGTAGACTAAGTAAGAATGAAAGAATATTTAGCCTTGGAGGAAATATAGTACACACCTGCATAAGAAATGGGTTATTTCCTGGTAATGCTTAAGCTTAAGTGCTTCCCTTTTGCATCAAAATTTAAAAGTGCTGGGATTTCATTATTCATAATAGTATCAAATCACTGTGAGCTGAGAGATTATTTTTAAATATTTCATCCGTAGTTTTAATCGGTTTTTGTACACTTCCATCTTATCAATGAATTCATTCAGTGCGGTTTCTTGCTCTTGGCGTCCTAAAAATTGTTTTAATTTCACAAGTTTAGGGCCAAGTTTCTTCTTCGATTAATCGATGAAAATCGGCCGATTATAAATAACCCGTGAAGTGACCGATTACCGATTATTGCCGAGTTGTTGGCGCTTTTACTTTCAAGCTGCGATCTTCTTCAAAAGTGTGGATGATATAAAATCTGGTGAATTAGTAATGGAGGCTCTTTCTTTTTTTTTTGAAAATGGTGTTCAGTTTTAACTTTTTACTGAAGACTCAATGTGGGCTCTTATTCATCAATTTGCTTCCTAATTAAAGTGTGAAAATACTCGATTACATTTTGTTCTTGGCCTTGAATAAGCAGTAATAGGACAAAGCGGAAACGTTGTGAGAACTATGAAAAATCAAGTCACGAGTATGGAAACCGTATCACAATATACTTGCGATACGATCTAGTTTCCGGTTAAAGTGCGTCACGCTTGGTAAATGGAGTATTTAATTACAATTACTGAGGGGAAATCTAGACTTCATTGGTGTAAAAAGAATTTGAATACTACATGAGAAGTTAAGTATCTTGCCTTTTCTAAAAGTTTTTCAATTCAAATCGAATTAAAAGACTCCACCAGAATCAAATGCATTAGAAAACCTAAAGCTCTTTTGCATTATTATTATTTACTCATTGGATCACTGGATTTTAATTCAAAAAGATCACTGACGTGTTCTGAAAGCGATCCACTTCTTTTCTTTCACTTCTTTTCTTTTTAAAACTATTCTTAGTAAAAAATAACTCCACACTTCATTCATCTCCTGTGGCATATGTTGCACACTGATTTTAATCTCAACTTGTTTGCTTTTTTATGTTTGGTGATATATTTCTTTTTTTTTTACAGGTAACTTTTATGCATTTATTTATTACGCTCTTAATAGCTTTGCATGTTTCAAAAGGAACACCAGTATCATTTGTACCGTTTCAGAACCCAAAACCCTAGTGCAAAGATTTGCAACCTTATTGAATTTTTTAAGCAACCTCGCCAGTCATTTCGAATTCTCATAAATATGTTCAGTTAGTATAATTGAGGTTATGGTGCATTAGCATTAGCGTTACTATTCAATTTGTAACTGCATGTAAAGTTTATTTTTGTATGCCAATTTCTGAATTTAAAGAAATAAAAATCACAATACGCTTGATTATCGATTTGCTGTACTCCTTTAAAGTTTGCAACGGACTTATTAAAAAAATTACGTTCTATTGTTTAGATTTTTTTTTTTTTTGGAGGGAGAGGAGGTGTTGTAAGCTGCATTGCAGAAGGAGAGAAAAAAAGAAAAAGCTTTTGCAAGAATGAATAATTAGTCTTTGTCGGGGGGGGGGGGGAGCACCGATCGTAGGGCATATTTTAATTTTTCCTGTTTAAACGAAAGAAAAAAAAAAGAAACGAAATTTAAAAATGTGAGAAACAATAGGTTATTTTCCGTGTTCGAATAGTCGACGCCTTTGACCCGCTCTCGCATATTGCATATTCTTTGCCTTGAGTTTTTTTTTTGCTCATCGTGTAGAAAGTAACTCCTTCGGTCGGTGCAACAAGTTTAAAACAAATATAACCACTTGGCGTTAAAAAAGAAAAAAAGAAAAACTCAGGCGAAAGGGTTGTGGAAAACAAAACAAAAAAAAAAAAAAAATCAACGCGCTTGTCCAATTTTTAGCCAGTAATAATTCTTTTGGAATTCCATTGTTCGCATGAATACGCATCTTGAGCAATCAGCATAGCATGGCAGACGTCCAGCGGTAATATTATGAAAGACGAAACGAGTTTAGAAAAGGCAAAAGACGATCTAGCCACTGTTTTAAAATTATCCGGACATGAAAAGATCTCTTCTGTCCTTTGTTTATTTGGAATTGTCATGAAGATTGCGCGGAAGTAAATCAGTGGAGTGAGTCAATCTCCTGATAAAATATCGGTTCGTGACCTTGAGGGATTTTCTCTCAATTGATTTTTTGTTGGCTGTAGATGCATCTTATTGCATGGATGGGCTCTTGTTATTTCATCGATTCTCGACCTTTTTAATGCTATGGACCCCAAAAACCAAATGTATATGTATTTTTAAGCCTTAGCGACCCCCTTGATATGATAAAACATTTTATTTGTTTCACATTGAATTTTGTAACACTTCATTATATTTTGATCAGATTGCGACTTACAGATACACAGCGGGGAGGTCAGAAGTCAACCCCCCCCCCCCATTTATTCGTTCCTGTGTGGTAAAACTTAGATCCGTTGTTTGTGTGTGCGATCGGTGGGATAATGGAAACCAAAAGAACGTGCTTTCTGAAACAGTTTAGTGTAGAATCAAGCATTGATGCTTTATTGTGATATTGAGAAGCTTACTTTCCAAAGAATACAATTTTGTTCAGAAAGCCGTTTTTCAATGTTCTGTTCGATAATTTTTAAGTGAACTTTGTTGTTTATGCTACAGGGTTAATTGAAACAGGAATCCTATAGGAAGAATTGAATAAAAATCCTTCTTGTATGTAATATGATCGTACCAGGGATGGGGCATCGATTGGAAAATTGGCCGATTACCGATAGCCGAGTCGGGAGCCGATTAATTATAATGCATATGATCTCTCCATCACCATTCTTTTTGTTAACAATTTTTGACTTTTGAGACTTGGTTACAAATACGTATGTGTCTATTTCTGTGAGTAGTAGTTCATTTTTTTCTCCTTTTCCATTTTTTTTTCCAAATAATATTTCCAAACTTTTCAAATTTATTTCAACCGAAAAATGAAGATCATTTTTTGTGTTCGAAATCTGAGAAATTTTAGATATCTGCGTAAATTAGTATTGAAATATTTAATGGCAGCAGCATCATCTGTAGAAGGTGAAAAATTATTTAGCATAGGAGAAAATATAACATGAATCTAATAGAAATAGGTTCTGTCAGGATAATATCGAAATGCTTTTGTGTTTGCGTTACAGTGTACTAGGATTTCATCTTTCATAATAGATCATGTCAGTGTCAACTGGACTCATTATTTTTTAATATTCTAATTGTAAAAAAAAGTGGGAAATATTGAAGTTATTTTACATAACAGAGATCTTATTTCACACAACCCCTCCATATACCACTTGGAGCGGGTACCCTCCAAGCATAAGAATTGGATTATTCTGATTTATTGATTGTCTACGGACTGTTAAATGCTATCGCTAAATCAAGGATATTTTTTAATCGGGGATATTTAACATTCATCAAATCCAATCTTGAACTTTTAAAATCTATCGTTAGTTTGAGTAAATCGTTGAATCGAGTGTCGTTATAAATCGAAGATATCCTGTGCTTCAAACGTTTTTCTTTCTGTTTTGGAAGAATGGAATCCAGCCTGGACATGTCAGATTCACCAGAAAAAAATAGTGAAACCTCATCCCTTGATCTTCGCGGGAGCGAGGAAAGAAATTAACCGGGGGAGAGGGCTTTAAATAAGATGTGCGTATCGCATTCAAGGACATTTAATATAAAATGCAATTTTTCCCTTCGAAGACCCCCGATTTGCTATTTATTAAGGACATCAAACCTTTCAAAAACTCATTAATTTATATTATTGCAAAGGCATCTGGAGCGGTTGTCCACCTTTTCTAATAAGGGATCAGTTTTTATTTTTGTAAAATGTGCTTCCTGACACGCTAGGAGGCAATAATGGATGGAGTGGAAGCTGTGTTACCGAAGGCGGAACAGATCGTTCTGCCTTTAGATTCAACACGCAAACTTGATAATCTCTTATTTATCTTACGAGAAAGCTGTTAGTTTATTTACGACAAGTGTGTACCATTTGTCTCCACTTGATAGAAACATGGTTGGAAAATGGCTACTGTGTTGAAATAAGTATACGATTTGTTTATAGAGATTCTTTCTTTTTATTTTCCAGCGAAAGTTGTTTTTCGAAATTTGCAAAACTTTGAAGAAATTATAGTATTTTCGCGCAGTGTAGTTTTCAGTGTTCTGAAAATATATTAGAGAGCGTATGCGACTGTACTTGAAAAGTTTTGTTTGAAGTGAATTACATTTTTTAGAAAAATGATTGTAGTCTTCCATTCCCCTTAAGAATATTATTAATAAAATACAGATAAATAAGTGCATATGTATTTAAAGTTCCCTGTAAGCTCAGTTTAACTGGAAATTAGGTGAAAGTACACAATATCCAATTTTCGTGTGCAGTACTTTTGGACGTTTTGGATTTCATTTTTCGATTAGTACTGTTGTTGTTGTTGCAAATCCCCAAGATCAGTAGGGATAGATCAGATCCTTGATATTGTGCATCCTAAAAAAATCCAGTAGCATTAGTGGGCAGTCTGTCAGATCTTGTCTAGTAAGTCCCAGCATGCAAAAATATATTATATACTATTCTACTGGTCTCCCGGTCTGCATTTAAAATCTCCTTTTTTTCATAAGTTTTGGTATAATCCCCTATAAATAGAGAATTTTATAGAAAAGAATCACTTCAACAACATTATTATCCTATTTAATTTCTTTGACAAATGGATTTACATAAGAAACCTAGAGTTTTAGACATTATAAAATCAATTATAACTTTTTGGAGGAGTGATTATTATTTCTTTTAATGCTGGGAAACATATCACATTAGGAACTAGTGGGTGGTTGTAATTTAAGTCATTGTTAGAAGTCCCCATTCCCCCCCCCCCCCAAAAAAAAGAAAAACAATGAAAAATGCATGCGAAACTGCGGTGTATCGCAATCTACTGGATGTTTTTCTCGAAATGTTGGCAGGTATGTTATTTGATAGAGAAATGGACTTTTGACTTAAATTTCATTCAATCGCTATGGAGATCAATGTTTAATAATAATTTGTACTTTATTTTAAATGTTCAGAAACTCAAAGGAAAAAAAGACATACAAGCTTTTCTTTTTCTCAGAAACTTCAGTTTTGGCACACATTTTGTAAGTACAAAAAGACTACTAATTTATTTTTATAGTTCTTTTGTACTTTTTTTTTTTTCCTATTTTGGTCGAGAATTGAGCATCCAACTACATCAGAACATATTCATTCGAACCCAAAAAACTGATTTGACCCTCACCTTTATTCTTCCTGTTAAATGAAGCGTAGCATATTCGGCTACCATTACACCAGGTGTGCGTAAATGGAACATCTGATTATTCTGGTCTCTCTTTTCTCTTCATTTTACCTCTTGCGTTCAACCAAGTGTTCTTAGCGTTGTCTAACGTTTCTGCTGCGTATGTCGGAAGATAGAAAATTGATACTTTACGCCAATTTTAGGAGTGATCTTATATGTCTGCCATTTCATTGAAAAATATAATAATTAAAATCATCACATGATTAATGCCTTAAATGGCTTGAAATTTGAGCATATTCATGTGATTAGTCTGTTGTTTAAATGAATTGGAAAGTTTTGTACTTATTAGTAAGATGAATTTGCATACCGTTGCCTTATATTTTAATACTTTTTTTTTTGTTTGATTTGACTAGAAAAATTGTAATACAGTAAATAAAATCACAAAACTGTTTGTTTATTAATTTTTTTTTATTAATTATTCTCAAAATTAACTTGCTTTTGAAATCGCATAGTAAATGCGTTTTTTAGACATTTGTGACGTACAGCACAAGGGTTCAATAATGGAAAGGTAAAACTTGTTAAATAATACAAATAATTTACAATGGTGAAAAATGAATTCTACAACTGAATGTCTGTCATAGTATCAAAATATAGTTGTAAATCGGTTTCAAATGATTAAAACATCTTCTGAGATATGTTTCTAAGATCTTAGATTCTCTTCAGTATGGCTACTAAATTTTGGATTGAATTTCGGTGAAATGCTGCTGTGTCTGGCATTTAATTTTATGGCAATAGGCCAAAGTGAAGAACAACCTGTTTAAAACAGGATCAATTTTCATGAAAAGTGGTAGTGGTTGTGGAAAACAATTCAACGAGTGTTAGGTGGAAGAAAAAAAAAAGCAAAACGGGCTGGAGAAAGAGAAAAATCAAATATGAAACCGAAATTACTCTGTGAATTGTATGTTAAATCTTATAACATTTTTTTGATTATGTGTAAAAGAATACTTATAGGGGAATTTTAATTGAATTTTCTAAAATAAGGAAATTATATGGAATAGAACGTTTTCGGGATTCTTTGATTGTATTTGAAGGAATAACGTGTGTAAGCATCATCTGTGAAAAGAATTTCGTTCTCTATAAGTATTTATTTTTTAATAATTTCTAAAGTTCAAACGCAGTAAGCGAAGCAGAGACAATGTTCTGCACACGTGCGTAACACTTTAGGAAAAAACGTCATCACTCTGGTGGTGACACAACACTTGGCTGGCTGTAATAGAAGCAACAGTCCCAGGGTTGAGTTCCGCTCATGTCTGCCAAGAAAACCACTGCCACTGGTAGAGCAAGGAATCAACTGTATCATGTTTGCCTTCAATATTATTCGCAAGCGATAAAAGTCGTCAAGTAAGAAATTTCGCTGCATAATAACACCATTGATTTCCCTTTTGACACGCTGCCGGATTGAGTTGACCTTTTACAAAGCTAGACTCTATTGAATTTATAATTTTAATCTGTAATAAAATATTTTTCACGTTAAGGAAGCACAAATAAGCATTAAAATGCAGACATATGTTTCGGGATTGCATGAAATCCTTTTTTCAACGCGATAGGGAGCTTCTAGATGCAAAAATATCCAAATGAAGCAGACAAAACAACAAAAACATGGTTTACATATCCTAAGATTTACCAGCAAACCAATGAAAATAAAGGCACCGTGAAGCGGAAGTAGAAGTAACATAGAAGGCACCAATAAGAAAGCGCCAAACGCACCCAGTTGAAAGTACACGAACTAAAAAAGGAATATCAACTTGTGTACTTTCAACTGGATTTGTTTGGTGCTTTCTTATTAGTGCCTTTATTCGCATTGGTTTGCTGGTAAATCTTAGGCTATGTAAGTTGTGTTTTTGTTGTTTTGTCTGCTTCATTTGGATGTTTTTGCATGTAGAAGCTCCCTATTGCAATGAAAAAAAAAAAAAGATTCCAAGCAAGCCCGAAACATATGTCTGCATTTTACTGTTTATTTGTGCTTTCTTGACGTGAAAATATTTTTATTACAGTTTACTTATCACAAAGTTAATTTAGTATTATATAGTTTTAATGTTTCAGTAAAATAATGATCAGAAGAAATCAAACCAGTTGAGAGCAACGCAAAAGTCTACAGTGAAACCTAAAGGGTGATCTCGGGGACTGACGCGTTAACTTCCACCCCGTTTTTTGCTCACGGAATTTTAAAAAAAACAATTAAAAATCAACAATTGGTTTTTTGGATCTGTCGTTGTTGAATTTTAGAGTTTTTTATTTTGATTGTCTTAACCATATTTAGCTGTGTTAATATGTATATTTAATTGGTTGAATCTTCCTGTTGTAAAATGTTTGACTAAAATGGTACTCCATTTGTATGTTTCAAGCTAAAACGCTTTGTTCTGTTTTTGCTTGTAAGAATTGCTATAGCAAGAATATGCAAAAATTTCCACGCATTTTATTACGGTATATTAAAAAAAAAAAGTCGGAACTGCTTTCAGTCTTCGAGAAACGAATTTATTAATTAGATACTTACCGCTTACTAAGATACAAAAAATTGCCGTCGTATTTATTTATGACTTCTTGGTATGATGGTGGCAAGATGTAACGAATGGACTGGTCCCCTGACAATGTTTGTAAAAGGATTCTCTACTATTCATTCACAACTTTCTTTCCAAATGCTTGAATGATTCGGCCGTAGCAGCACTTATCTTTTTCTAAAGAACACCCGTATTGCTTATCACACTTCACTATGTCGCTCTGTGTGATAACGAAAACAGGGGTTCTTTGTTGTCTTGCGATTCATGGTGTCCCTCATTCGTTTAGTGCTTGCAAAAGGGGCTAAATTTTTTTTTCTTTTGCTCCACTTGCAAAGAAGGGTTTTGATGTTTGGTCGAGATAACTTGGAAATTAGCCCGATAAAAGGAAAATGTACTTTCAACATTTCTTTCCGCCATCGGTGGTACTTTTAATGGGGATACTTGGGAATTTTGTATGCTGGTCGTTGTAATGGTAGCAAACTGCAGTATGTGCTTTCTCACTACAACAAAGATTCGTTATTCAGCGATCTATCATTTATGCTACGAACCGTCCTCGGGAAGCTGAACAATTAAGCTTCGAGCCTCTTTCGTCTTTTTAAAATGGGTTTCTTTCATATTTGCTGATTCCATTTTTTTCTCTTTGAATCCCAGTGGCTAAGTGGTAGCCTTCCGTGCTACCATAGCACAGGTCCGGAGTTCGATTCCCGGGATTGGCAGGGTCTACTCAGCCTTTCATCCCTTCAGTGGGGTCCATAAAATGAAGAGCGAACTGGTTTGGGAACTAAACACTAGAGCTTCCGCGTCATGCCGACCACTTGACCGGAATATCTGCTTCTGTACCCCAGGGCCCTCGGTCTCGAAAACTGGGATGATCACAGTAGGCCATTGTTCCCTAATGGGCTCTATTGCCGCTGAGTTTAGTGTATTTTTTTCTCTGTATCTTATATTTCTTAATCTTTTCATCAGTCAGCATATTTTCTTATTGCACAGTAGACACTCGATTAACCGGAAGTTGATTATCCGGAAGATTTGCGTCAAAAAATTAATAAAACCCTCCCCTATGAATAAAGTTGCCAGAAATCTGAGATAAATCTTAAGCTCAGGTCTAAGCAAAGATGTAATTGTTTTGGAAAGTAGAACCGCGACTTGCCCGAACTTACATGATAGTACAAAAAAGCTATATGAGCGGATTGGTTTTGGAGTGTGAATTAGTCCGTTTGATGGGGGTACTTAAAACTATCATTGAGCGAATTAAAATGCTCCGTGCGACTTAAATCTGCAATATGAATTCTTACTGAGACGTTCAGTTCCTATAATTTTGTAAATTAATTTCCGTAAATAAGTTCTTTTGAGACGTAGCTGAGTAGCTGTATTCTTGCAATTTTATTCATGTCCAAATTTAATGAAATAACTGGGGACGCATAGGAGTTAGTGACGGGACATTTAATATCACGTGTGACTCTGTTTTCTTTAAGCTTCAATAGTAAGTTTTCGTGAGTTCCGATAATATCCAAAAATTTGGTACCTCAAACATTGCCTGAGTAGGATACGCATTAGTTTTAGGAAGTCTTTCCCAGCATTCACTGATGTAAAACGTATAGTTTTCTTCGTGGTTTAAAGAACTTTTTATTTCTCTTCACAATGCTTTCAAACATTTAATTTTCTTCTTCGATTAGATAATCTGCTCTCGATTCCACACGCATTTATTCGCTTCAGCGCGTTATTCTACAATGTCCCGTGACTGTTCTGGGCAATTTCGAACAACATTGCCGTAATAAGCGTTACGGCGGCTCTTAATTTCTCCAGGGCAATTCCTTCGGCGTTTAGTGTTCTACGGATTATGAAAGTTAAAAAAGAAGGAAATTGAAATGGCGACATGTTTTTTTTTTTTCTGTAATCCCTCGATGCGTCGCATTTGATAACTCAGATTTGCAGTCGGAAATCGTAAGTGTTTGTGACGTTTTTAAAAGGCAGGCAGAAAAAATGACTTAATTTGTATGGCTGATTTCGCACATTTTCGGATGTGTGCTCGCTGGGCAAGAGAGATGACTCAGACTAAACCGGAGTGTTTTGTTTGGGAGTAAGATTTAATTTATTTACCGTGTTACACCTGATTTTGGATTGCGCGAGGTCGTGTAAAATTATCGATTGTAAAAAGCTGATCTGTTTTGGTGGTTAAAAGTAGGAAGGGAGGTAAATATATATACAGTCGACGCTCGTTATAACGACCACACATTATAAAGACCCTTCCATTATAACGACCAGTGGTATAAGTCCCAACTTTATCCCTATGAATTCTATGTTAATGTGCTTTCGGTATAACGACCGTTCTATATCGTCCAATCCAATACAGCGACCAAATTCAGCGAACAGTATTTCTGGTGTTTTTTCAAATAGAGCATGTTTCCAAATTTGTAGCTTGATTATAGTTTGCGGAGAGCTGCATGGAGTTTCAGTGTTCAGTCCAACTTTGTCAGGGGGGTGGAATACCACTTATCATGGTAGGGAAAGAATAGAGGGGGAGCAAACGGGGGAATTTCCGGGAAAAGGGGTTGACAAATGTATGGCAGGACCATATTGGTAGTTTGTCGTTTGAATCGAATAGTTTTGCAAGGGTCGATTCTCTGAAATAAGAGGGGCCATACTGTCAGTGCCAGGTGTCATGTAAGACCAGAAGTTTTGCTTCCAGAAATAAGCATGTATTATTTTCTTCCTATATTTTCTAGGTTAAAATATGTTTAATATTTTGCACTGATATTTTTTAAAAGTTCCAATGATTAAAAAAAATTACCATTTAGTTCGAATCTTTGAAAAATTACCAATTTTAATGGAACTACGGAACGTGCATGATGCATGTATATCTTTTTTAGAAAATTCTACCTCTTATAGCGACCACTCGTTATAAAGACCTTTTTCAGTGGGACGCAGATGGTCGTTATATCTAGCGTCGACTGTATATATATAAAGCGGAAAATAAATGCATGTGCATTGGAAACCCATGGCAAAAATTCATTTGTGACCTACAAAAACGATAATGACCTATTCTCAGTGCACCTTTGGATAGGATTTCCATATGGCATCGGAATTAATTTATTTACTTTATTGTGAAATCTTTCACCCTGTATGTATGCTAAATATGTAATTTTGTCAGTCAAGATTTACTTTTATCACCTAGTGGGACATAAGCATTTATGCTTGTCAACATAAGGGACCGTCCAGAAATGATGTCACGCTTTTTTCATATTTATATGACCCCTCCCTCCTTTGTCACAAAATGTCACACTTCAAAATACCCCACCTCTCCCCTTTGTCACATGCCACGCTATGTTGCATAAGCACATATGACATCAGTGTGTGACACTCCACCAGCTCCGTGCAAAAGCAATCCTAAGGCCTCGGTCTGGTGAAGATAAGGAGAATCTAAAATACCAACTTTGCTAAAGGATCATGAGATTTATTGTTGCGGTATGATTGACAAGCGTATCTTCTTCTTAGAGCTACTGCAAAAAAGCGTAAAAATATTATTTGTTTATTTTATATCGTTCTGGAAACATTGGCCATATAACCACGAATATATTTCTTTCTGTTAGAGAAAAATGAATTAGCAAAAAATTTTTAGTGTGATAAAATATGTGGGTTAATAATTATGCTTTTTATTCAAATCTATGCTTTTTTATAGTGTTAACTCTTGTCATGTATATTTTACTTTTACAAATGTACATGAAAAATATATAGTTAAAATCAAGCAATAGATTCACTGAAGAAGAAACCTGTTATAAATCCTAAACTCGTGTATGCCTTTGTTATTGCACATTTGTCTCTTACAACGTTACATTTTACAACTGTACGGTAAGCACAAAGATAATTTCAAATGGAACAATAATGTTGAAAAAACTCTGTCAGGCATTTTTGCTTGTTCATGCGAGATTCTGAGTGATGCAGTATATCTACAACATACATATTTGAAAGCCTTATTTTTAAATCATATTAGCAAACACGTGTGCCACTCATTCAGAAGGGGAAAAATGTTTTTTGTGCTTAATAAGTTCATCTCAAACAAGTAACAGAGCAACTCAACCCACGTTCATAAACCACTTATTTGCCTACCAGAAGATGTACCTTTGTGTCATCTGCATAATAATTCTAATTGTCGAAGGTCGACGAATGGCAAAATACCTGAAATCATGGCCGTGGGGTTAAAAGACGATAGCAATCAAATAAACAGAAGACTCGCCTACCGCAATATTTCCCGAGCGCCATTATCTACCATTTCGGACCACAAAATCTTGTTTGCTTAATACTTTGGTTTGGGCCTTTTTTTTAATTAGAGGAGAGGGGTTGTAAAGTATTAAAACTGTCAAGAGTTCTATGACCTATTTCGTAATGTGCATTAAACTAAGAAAAAGTTTTTGATGCTTCGCCATAGGTTGGCTTGAATTCTTGATTGACTCAAGGTGGTACCCAAATGGTTACTTTGCCCTATCTTTAAAAAAATCATCACAGTCTTGTTGGTTGGAGTTTTCTTTTTTTTTATTCCCCCCCCCCCCCCCTCGAAAAGCTGCTACAACTTTGGAAAATAATCTTTATAGATTCATTTTTCGGACACTACAAAATCTTTAGAGATTATTTCTATCTTTATTTTTATCTATTATCTCTATCTTTGAGAATTTAGATATACTTTTCGCGAAAGAGGTGATGGTTCCTTTTTGCTGAAAGCTGTGACATGTGCTGGTTTAATAATTCTCATTTCAAATTGTAATTATTAAATCGACAAGTTGTATAAACATTTCTCAAAGTAACCAAGTAGCATCAAAGTATTTTTGTGGGATTTTATTTTGTTTTGGTGCAAGTGGTTTGTAATTTGTTTTGTTGAAATTCAACAAATGTTCAGAATCAAAGCAGTAAATATGATATACAACCTAGTTGCTTTTTTTTCGTCCAATGAACTATATAAGCTGAAATTGGAGCATACAATTTTACATTTGGAGAAATGCAATGTCAGTTTCGATTAAAAAAAAAAAAAAAAAAGTCGAGTCTTATTGTTCGATATTCTAAAATTGGAGTTTGGAAAGTGGGGGTTTAAAAAATATTTTGTGGAGAATCTGTTTTGTTCACGTGATTCTGTGAGGGTGGAGTTTCACTTGCGTCATGTTATACCACGTGACTATTCCTTTTGTCTGATGTAATGTGAAAAAAAATTACTGTATACGTACTTGGATTTTTTATGTAACTAGGTTGGAGCATTTTTCTAGATACGCTCCCTCAAGAATTTCACGAATTAATATTTTTCAGTCTAATTTTAAAATTTAGTTGTTGTGTTTAAGTTTAATTGTTGAATAAAATCAATTAAAAGAAAAAATAAATTTTGTTCTCGAAGGATGAATTTTTCATATTTCGTAAACGGAAAGTTAAAAAAATGATTCTGCTTTGGACTTCAAATTATTTTGGTATACGTTTGCGGGAACGTTTTATGTTTCCTACTTTACAGAGTTTTAAATTCTGGTATTTTTTAAAGTGTCATTATACTTTACTATTCAAATATTTATGATACGATTATTCATCAGTCAAGTGCATTTTTTCAACATCACAATTATCTTTTTGTGGTAGCATCACTTTCCCCTTCTTTGTTGAGTTATATTTGATTACGCCAACGCTAAATCAAAACAATGTTATCAGTATCAACTGCATGTGATCTCGGATCGGTGTCCCCAAATGGCGTCGGGATGCTTTCTCCGTAACTTTGTTGTTTCTCCTAATGAAATCGTCTACCAGGCTGCACTTGAGTTCTTGGAGGAAGTCGGGAAGGTGAGAGAGAATATGCCTTCTTCGTTCAGTGTTCGGTCGTTCATCCTCCTCTGTCGATAGATGTCATTTCTGAAGACGGTTTGTGGATTCTCCAGTGTTGTTGCATGTGTCCTCTTTATTTGTGGTTTTTGTCATGTGATTTCTTGGATAATCTTGCGGTTTTTACGAAGAAGTAATGAAAAGTAAAGTCGTCCTGAACCGTAAGTTGTTTTCCTTTAATTGTATGCGGGGAATTTGCCCTTAATAACATTTTTAAATGAATGCAATATTTGAATTTGTAGTATGCCTTCGGTTTATCAATGGTTTCCTCACAAAAAAGTGGCAGAATATCTGTTAAATGTTGTTCTGGGTATTTTTAAAGCAGTTTTCTTTCTTTCTTTTTTTTAAAAATAATATTGAGTTCTATAATTTAAAACAAGAAGACTTATGAGTTGTTCTTTTTTTTGTGTAATAATTCATGAAGAAAAGAATCATTAGTGGCTCATCGAATCTTTCTTAGTTTGTGTAACCGAGCCCTGGGAACATATAAGTGTGCTATTATGGAAAACTGATCATTAGTAGCTCCAAAGAGCTTTTAGTAGTTCGTCTAACTTTTATCGGTTTCAAGTCAAATCCTGTTATGCAGTATGCCAAAATATTAGAAATCCACTTTATTAGTGGACAATTTTGGCATACTGCAATTCAATTTTGTAGGACACATGCCAAACTGTTCGCATCAAGAACAGAACTTCTTAAATATGTTCGTGATTCTAGTTGAAAACTTTTGAACCAGTTTCTCATGCTATGTGTGTGTGTGTGTGTGTTTTACCTGCGTACTTTGTAGAAATTTAATCGAATTTAAATAACCTGCGCACCTTTTTTGTATTTTTTCAAATCTTATTTCACTTTCCTTAAATTTTGAGGCAAAAAATCCCTTCCAAATTGTAAAAATGCAAACTTTGTTTGGAGTTTTAAACATAAAAGGGAAGACAAAATGCATAAATAAAGGATAACACAAATATGCAAGTCTAAGGTGGATGTAGAGCTGAAAAAGTTTAAGACCGTACATCATTTCTTATTGGCTCGGAACGATTATGATCCGAATCGTTGAGTTCACATTTTACTATCTTTTGATACTCTAAAAAAATACGCTAATGAATGAATGCCTTTTTATGGTCATTAATGGCTTGAAAGTGCTCCGGAAACCACGTCCTATTTCTTCAGAGGTGTATATACTATTCAAATTACTAAGAAATTAGTATCTCCTTTTTGAAACCATATCTTCAAAAAAAGTTTTCTTCTTCTGAAAATTCCATTTTAAAAATTTATTTGTTTCGTTTCATGCACTGGAAAAAGGGGTAAGCACAGGATTGATGAGTGATTATGAGGTGTGAAAGGTAGAAAATTGTATACTCGGAGGCAAAACGGAAATTTTTAGTTTAGATTAGCTTTTCTTAATTTCTTTGATGTGCGGAATCCTTTTCAAGGTCAACTTCTACCGCGGATTCCCTGTTTTCTTCAATAGTATCATCTTAATGAAGTATTCTGGAAGTGAATAATTTGCCATTTACATCAATTAATACCTCAAAATAATTTCAAAAATAATCGAGACAAAAATCACTAAAATAACTTCAAGGGGGTTACTCTCACATCACTCTTTTATATTCGTGTATAGTGAATTCTCCCATATCTTCTGATCTTTGAAATTCCCTATCTCAATCACGAAACTCGCTATGCCTAAGAGTTGCATTCGCACTGAGCTAAGTTGTGTTAGGTTAACCTACCTGAGTTACTGAACATCATTTTAGGGGTTCAGTTGGTGTAAAGTTAAAGTTGAAAATGATTCAATTTTTGATGTATTTTAAATTCTTTAAGTGTCTGTCAAAAAAAAAAAAAAAAACAGACTGCAGAATGTTTTTTTAGCAAATGATGTTCGTTAACTCATCTACGCATCAAAAATTCATTACGATTGCCCATTTATCCTATTTTCATAGACATGAGCAACCTCAATGACATTTCGATACGTAACGGAGTTAAAGTTTGAGAAACGTTATACTGTCTATATTTTTTTAGACAAACGCATAAAAGAATTTAAAATACACCAAAAAATGAATCATTTTCAACTTTACAAAAACTGAAAACCAAAAATGGTGTTCAGTAACACCAAAAAGGGTGGCAACTGAACGCAATTTTTTTTTTTTTGTGTACTAATACTAAAAAGTTCGCCACTTTTCTCTATCTTTTTTTTTAATGGCATTCTTGAATGTTTTGCAAAAAAAAGGCCTGCAAGCTTCATGGAACCCTTTAAATTCTTTAAGTGTCTGTTATTTTTCTGTGGCCCCCTTGGGGGCCACAGAAAAAAATCTGGGGGGGACACAGGAAAAAATAGTAAAATAGGGGAACCATAAACCTCCGAAGGGAGACCACGAACCAATCATTTCAAACTGATAAAATAATCCACATTCCAACCAATGGTAAAATATTGCATATTATTCTAATCAAATATATTACAAGTCTATAATATAAGACAGATTTTACCATTCTCTGAAAGCATAAATGTGCTTACTGTATTCAATGATATATCAGTTGAATGCTTTGATATCTATTAGATAAACAGTTGATTTGAATTTCTTGCATACGGCAAATTAAACCAGCTATCAAAATTGGAAGAAGCAATTTCATAATGAAAAACAGAAGCTTACACGAGGGGAGCCACGACAAAATTTGGTACCCGAAAGGGGGGCCACAAGGCGAAAAAGGTTGAGAACCTTTGGTCTAGATGTCTTCTTAAAATTGCCAAAGAACTTTTTAATTATTGTTATTATTTATTTTGAGATTTTAATTGAGTTCGCTAATTTTAATCAGTTTAGAAAGAAAGCCATGTGGAATTCTTCAACAAAATATTCGATAGTTTAAAAAAAATAACTAGTTTCTCGTGGGAAATTCATACTTTTCAAAATAAACATCTATGTTAATTGCAGTGGTCTGTTACTTTCGTGTGTTATTTTACCGTGCGAACGAGTGATATTTAGTTCACCTGTGAGATCACTGACCTCATTAAAGTAAAAGCGTCGGCTTTCACAGTGCTCTCTTCTTTCGTCTTAGATGAAGTGTCCGAATTTCTTAAACAAACTCGTTTTATGTATTTATTCTGACAAAGTATAAATATTGTATTGTGATTTGATTTATTTACTAGGTTTTTTTCCCTAACCAGGCTTGTGTTTGAAAGGAGTACATTCATGATATAGTACAGCAAAAAGAAAAAGTTGAAAATTTTTTTTTTAATGCTAAACGTGACTTGTTGTGTTATTTGAATTAAAAGGGGGGAAGCTGTCTTTCGTAGACATTTTATTCTTGAAAGTCATGAAGATACATTACAGTAAAATCCCGATAATTCGAACTTATGTAATCTGAAGTTCGAAAATACATTTCTTGGGGTGCGAAATAATTTTTTTGATAGTGAAAAAATAAAATAATAAAAAATAATTGAAAAAGTGGCAACAAAACTTCTAGTGTCTCCTCCAACATTCTCTGAAGGACTTAGTTGGAATTTTGCTTCACGCAAAAGCAATTAACCTCAACGGAACCCACAATCCGCCCGCAACTAAATGCGCCAACGGTATTGCATTCAAATGTATCACAATTATGACGTTTATTTATTTCGTAACCTTTTGTGGGAGGAAAGCTCTCGGAAAGAGAAGGAAGTATTTACTGTAGTAAAAAAAATGCAGAATTCCAATGTCTCGAAAGTAGTTTCCTTCAAAGCACGTTGCTTTAAAATGCAACGTTGTTCTATGAACGATTTTTACAGGGTGTCTACAGATCTCGAAAGTCCCGAAAAAGTAATCAGCAATTCGGAAATCGGTCACGAAATTACGAATAGACCACGAAAAGTTTCCATCCAACGTGGCTGAGCCCCCCAGAAGGCATCGGATATCCAGTATCCGACTTTTTTTTTTCACTACGCGGAATCCAATCCGGCCACTGCACGAAATATCCGGATAGCAGGCATGTCAAAATTTATTTTTTAATTAACATGTTTTGAAAAAGCACGTGAATTACAAACTTACTACAAGTTTGGGAGCTGTGGGATGTTTAAAAATATGTGTAGAGTTTACAAGTTTCAAACATCAGAGCCGGATATCCGGTACTTACACGTGACACAGGTGTCACCGGATATCTGATGTCCGGAAGAATCAATATCCGATGTATCACCGAACGCAAACGGTCACGTTATTTTTGAATGAACGGAAACTTCTTCAGATGTTTAAAATTAAGGATTACTGTACCGACTACTTTTTAGCCTACTTTCCCGTAAAAGTAAAAAAAAATAATAATAAAGCATGAAAGAAGGCTTAATGTATCGTAAAAATATCGTTAAAAATAAAGAAAAGTAAAAAAAAAGTGAAGTAATTAAATAAAGATTGAAAAATAAAAAATTTGAAAGTAGGCTTTTGAGATGGGGGAAAAAGTGTGTCGGTCGGTCTGTCGGTCTGTCTGTCTTCCCCCCCCCCCCCCTAATAACTTTTGAACGAATTGTCCGATTGGAAAAATTCTTTTTGCATTCGAAAGATCTCGGCGAGGACATCTCATTTCCATATTTTACTTTTTGATTTGAACAATTTTTTGTTCAATTTTGAAAAGTTCAAAAAATTTTAACATTAGCGCCTATAGGTGAGAATGAAGCAAATTATGTAAAATCTGGGTACAAGATATAAGTTCCCATGAACAAGCTCACTGGAAGAAGTTCTTGGCGTGAAATATTGATTTGAACAATTTTTGTTCATTTTTGAACAGTTCAAAAAAATTTAACATACCGCCTACGGGGAAATTTCAATCCTATATAATTTCTGATCTAACGGACCGATTTGCTTGGAACAAACTTTATCGGAAAGCTCTTATGACGTAGAACATGTACAAATAGAAAGTTCATCCAGAACTAACGAGCCTATTTTCTTATGAAATTTTTTGATCCGGATTTTCAAGAATATTTTTTAATTAATGAATGATTAAATGAATAAGCAAAAGAATGAATGAATAAATACATGAATGACTTAATAAATAATGACTGAATGAATATGTATTAACCGTTGTAAAAGGTATATTTGAATCAATTAAGAACTAAAGCTAAACGAGAAAGACAGAGAGAGAGAGAGATAGCTAGATTATAAATTTGAATTCGGTGTATACGGGAAAGTAGGCTCGTATAGTTCTAGACGGAACTTCTCGTTTTGAAAAAATATTTGCAATTTTAGTCAACATGATAGTTTAATATTCATAATAAAATAAAGGTAATATACTAATAATTCAGCAAATATTAAAAAAATATATTACTTTATATGTTTGAAATGTTAGCATATATGGATGAATTCTCGCAAGAAGTATATTTTGTTTAGTTTCTATAAAATAAAAAAAAAAAATTTTACAATAACACACACACTCTCTTCTCTTTCAATTTTGCGTTCTTTCTTTCTTTTCGTTTACTTTTTTCTCTTTTTTTCTTGACACCGAATGTTAATCGACTCCTTATCAGCTATAAGTCAATTGTTTTATATGCTTTAATAGAAAACGTAATGCTCTGTAGCAGGGTTGTTTGGTTTAAACCAAATGGTTTTTTAAAAAAAACTACTTGGTTTAAACCAAATCTTTTTTCATTAATTTTGCACATCATTAAAAATTGCAAAATTCAATTTATGCAGAAATTACAAGCACAGCACTGGATAATTAATGAATTTGAAAAATAACAAACTTTTTTTTTTTTAATCAGTACAAATTTTTCTCATCTCCTATCTACAGACTACCTATGTCAGACTATTTGTGTTTTTCTAAAATTAGCTCTGAAAAAGCTAATTTGAGAAAACTATTTTCAGTCATTTTAAAAATTAATATGATAATGCAATTGTAATTCCTGGAGTTAAAGAATATATATTAGAAATAATAAAATAACTTCATAATAACCAATTTGCAAATGTATGTTACAGATAACACTTTTTAAGAAACCAAATCTTTTTTCATTTATTTTTCGCATTATAAAAAATTGCAAAATCCAATTTGTGCAGAAATTGCAAGCACAGTATTAGATAAATCATGAATTACTGAATTTGTAAAGTAACAAACTTTTTTTTTTTAATCAGTGCAAATTTTTCTTTTTTTTTTTCTAAATTATTCTCTTCTTTTTAAAAATATATTTATTCTTTAATCAGGAAAAATTGTATTTAAAAAAAAATAATAATAATATTGATAATTTCTAAGCCAATGTTGCTGATTTGTATAAATGTTATGGTGTAATCACTTGTTGATATTACTGATACTGTATATCAACACACATTATTTTTAATGTATCTTTCACTTTTGCTTATTTTGTATTGATTTAGTAAAACACGCTTTTGTTAAAACTCAACCCGCATAATAATTATTTCTTCAATAATTTGCTGAAAGGCCTGTATAAGTAGAGTATTATAACTTGTTAATACAAGTAAAACCTGTAAAGTTGACCACCGTTGTAATTTGACCACCTGTCTATATTGACCACTTAAGTACCAAATTTGGGTGGGAGTATTAAAAAAAACTCTTTGTAAGTTGGCTGCCTAATTATTACTGTATTTATTTATTTATCTATTTTTGCAAAGATAAAAAAGAACTTATATAAGATCTCCAGGATAATATTTTTTATGCTATAATGTTAGACCAGTATTTGTCTGGATGGATAAAACATCAATATAAAGTTTTCATAAACCTTTGTGTAAGTTAACTATTCTAGAAAACTACTATGAGCCTCACTCTTTTGTTCTTTAAATAAGTTTCTTCTTTTTCTTCTAATTGATCTAGTCATTTCGAAAAATTATGTATTTTTAGGGAATCTTTACAGTCAAATAAGTAAACTAACACATTTATCTTTAACTAAGTGCTTTAATTTTAAAGTTGTATAGGATACATTGTAAGTCATTTCAGATTAAATTTATCTAATGGTTTTTTAGATAATTGTTAAAAATAGCTAATTACTAATTTTAAAGTAACATTAATACATGATGTTATATTTTAATTAGTCACAAATGAATAAATGCATAGCGTAAGAAATGACAAAAAAAAAAAAAAAAAAACGAACCTCCACCCTCTATAAGTTGATGACTAAAGTGCTGCACCTATATAAGGTAATTAAAATTTAAGGTTTTAATTTATAGTTACTTAATTAATTATCAATAAATTAACTATAAATAACATTTATTTACAATTAAGGATCTAAAATCTCCATGATTTTCTAAAAGTCAAATTGTTTTTCCTACAAATGCTATTTAAACCAAAAAAAACCCGGTTTAAACCAAAAAAAACCTGGTTTAAACCAAAAAAAAACGGTTTTTTGGTTTTTTTAAAAATAAAACAGATTTTTTTCCAACCCTGCTCTGTAGAATCATCGGGAGGATGTGCTACATGACCCACTTTTATTGTAGAACCTCCTTGACCGATATTTCCTTCCGTTATTGCCGTGCTGTCATTTGTTTGTAGAAAAATATCTTTAAAAAAGTTTTAATTATTAATTTTTTTCATCCGGGGCCTCATTGCTGTGGCACAGCTTAGAACCCCTGCCCCCACATGAGACCTTGATATGCTGAATTGAACTTATGCGCAGGGTTCGAAACTAGCGGTCGTTAGTCATATTTTGCAACTAAAAAATTCCGTTTGACGACCGGGATTTCACATCCAGTCGTCACTTTTGACGCCTAACCTTTCATAAAACTTTTAGTTTGACAACCACAATGTTTCACCGTCATCATTATTATTTTTTTTAATATGATGTAACTTTATACAATTACATTTTTATGAGCAAATTTCATCTAATCAAATTTCATGTATTTTGAGTATTTACTATACCTGTGAAGATCTTCGTAATTTCTTGACCTTCAAATTTTTAATTGCGAATTCTTACTTATTTGTAAGTAATTTACAATCAATTGTTACATACAAAACTTACTTATTTGTAAGTAACACTTTACTGTAAATAACACTTGAAAAAAACTTAAGTCATATTTTATTTTATTAGGCACTGATTAAAGTAAACATTTATATCGATGCATAAGTAAAATGACAAACTTCTCAGAAGTTACCAAAATTGATTTTCGAACATTTTTCTCTTACTTCTGAATAATTTCTCATTTTAAGGTTGTGATGTTTTGCGATATTTTTTAACAATTGCACAACTGTCTTAATAGTTTTGAGCTGATATATATCTGCCCAAGCAATTTGAATTATTTTCAAATGACGCCTAGCGGACCATTTTTGGCAAAACTAAAAAGCTAGATGCCAATGACGCCTAACTTCTCCATCCTAATTTCGAACCCTGCTTATGCGTGTGATGCTAACGTTAGATTTTATTATTTGAATCACCTCGCGATTGATCTGCAGAAACTTTTTGATATTATTGCATGACTTTAATAAGGTGTGTGCAACTTAGTTTGTAATATTTGTTGAATTACTTATTGATATTATATACCAGACCCCACAACAATTCCCTAGACTCTAATATAATGATTTTAAAACTTACATGCACAGACATTTTAAGTCTTTTGAATCGCCCCGCGTGTTTATTCCACTCCATTAGAGATAGGTCACACTGACGATGCCATCAGAGAAAGAGGGGCTACATTTTTATGATATTAAAAGTGTTTGAAATAATGGGTGCAATAATATCCTTTCGTCCGGAATGGTATATTAACATTCCTTTTCCATTAACCCCTGTTTTAACCTCTTCAATTCCGGTCACGTACGGTAATCGGAAGCTTCGATGCAACCAAGGCCGCGTGGACCCTAATGGCATTATGCACCGATGGCCCTTGCGGTCTCTCAACCTGCCTGAAGAATGCCGCATTTCTGCAGCCCACGCCCACCAATTACTCTATACTACAAGTAGGTCTCGCATGCAGTGTTCCATTTTCAGATGTGGAATTGATTTTTTTCCTTTCCACTTTGATATTTTTTCACCTTTTTTCAAACGAAGTGGAATGCATAAAAATCGTTGCAATATCAGTTTCGAGGTGCATTTATATTTCCGTTGATGTTCAGTGGAATTCTGGAGATGTATCAGGAAAATGATTTTAGCACTTGGTGTGGGACTGAACAGTAGGACGATGTGATTTAAATGAATTGCCTACTTATGTAGAACATTCGCTTCCCCCACGTGAGGTGAAGTCGCTTTGTCTTTCTCGATTTAACTGTCTAATCGGTCATAATGTTATAACTGAAAAAGGATGGATTCAGGCAAACTTTAATCGGGCTGCACCCAGTGCACTGTCTCATTCAAATTGCATGTGATCTAAATGCAGAATGGAAAACTGAATGGCGTTCCGGACTTTTTGTTTCAGTTATTTGAATGTGTTTGTATGTATATGTTTCTATGAACCCGTTATTTTGTTAAACGTATTTCTCACTCCAATACGTACAATTTTAGGCTCTTTACTACTGTAGGGATTTTTTTGTTAAATGCTGAAGTAATTTGCTATTTTACAATTCAGATTTAAACTTACATTTTGCGTTTTACTGTGCACTACAATGCCGTTTTTGCAGAACATTATCTGCAAAAATACTTTTTATGTAATTGGGTTTTTGAAAAATTATGTAGTACTATGTAACGCAGATAATAGGAACTGAGCCTCATGGTCTTGACATGCACTATTATTGACCCTACAGTCAGTCATTAGTCAAAGATATATCAATGAAATAAATAAGCTAACTAAAAGATATTTCAATCTTTTCCTGAATATGTGGTTAGCGTTGGCCGACAGTAAAGTGGCAATTTCTTCAGACAATAAAAGCAATTCCCAAGAGTCGTGGGTAGCCATCCTTCGTCGAACGTTTTTCTCTTCTTTTTTTTTTTTCATATTTTTCTTTTTCGCTAGGGCCTTGCTTGGATCCAGGATCCAAAAAAGCTATCTGTGAACGACGATGTGCATGGGCTTTCTTCATTCGCCCCCATTGTTAAAGGTCCATTGAGGATGCCGATGAGTCACACGGAAGATCACCCATTTGAGAGGCTTCCCAGGAGGAGGGGGGGATAAGGGAATCTCCCCGCATCTTGAAGAGCGGGTGGAAGGGAGCCAGCTTTAAATCAGTTATTACTGTATTGACATTTTCTGCAATCCCGCTTCATAGAAAGGACACGACGCCTCGGTTTGTTTCCTTTTTATTTTCTTTTAAATGAGTTTCGTTATTTTGTTCCAAAAGTTCAGTCCTTGGAGGGGTTGTGAATCTTTGGATGGGGTAATTGAATGGGAAGGGATTAGTTAAAAGTACTATTGATTTTGGGTAGTGTTCGTGTTGCATCAATTAAAATGTCAGCAGAGTTAAAAATTTGAGTTAAGTGAGCATCACAAAATTTGCAATCCCCCTTTAAAAATTAATGCAAACGCGAATTTAATTTAATCTTTCTTTTTTTTGTTTTAATTTATTTGTCGTCTGCGTTTTTTATATATATTAAAGTGGCAGGCAGCGCTTTTTTTCCAGTTTCGTTAAAACTGTTGTTTTGACGATGATTATGTTGGATATAAATAAATATTTTTCACAAACAATTTGATTATATAGTAAATAATATTTTTATTTATACAGATTATTATAACTTAGATGTTTTTTCGGCAAGAATATTTTTTTCCGAAATTATTATCGACATTTTTGGTTGATTTTCTGCCAAAGCTAAGGGAGAATATTAAATATTGTTAAATGGGAATGCTCCAAACCAAACTGCGCAGATTAGACAATCTAATCATTGGTATTTTTACCAAATTGGGATTGAAACACAAGGTATTTTGAAAGGGCAAATCTGTGCAACATTCACCAAAAGTTCAAAAAAATTCAGAATGCGCACAAATGCGCCGGTGCAGTTACGGGCAATAATCGACGGTTCTTTAATTCACAACGTCCCTTATCGCGATCCTATTATGGTAATACGTATGCAGAGAAGGACTTTTGTAAACCAAAATTCTCTCCAAGAAGGAAAAAATTCTGGTTGCGCTAGTGTACCGTTGAATTACTATTTGCTAATTTGCAGCAACATGGGTGTCTTGTTTAGAGAAATATGTACTATTAACACTAGATTTACCGGGCCGTTTTCTAAAATTTCTAAGCCTTCATTTTACACCAAGTTGCTACTAATTATAATAAAACTTCGTCATATTAACTTGTCCCACTTACCGTGTATTAGGAAAAGCCAATGTAATTGAAAGTTGTACTATAATTAGTAACAAATGATGCAGAAAGGGAGCTTTGAAACAGTCAAAATGACTGGTCTGGTGAAATCTAGTGTTAAACTTTTCACATGCCTATCAAAACTTGCTTTCGCTTGCTAGCGGTTTTGTGTTTAATCGAGCACCTTTTGTTGGGGAAAGCTACTTTTTCGGAGGAGTTCTCTTCCTGCATTTTCGTGCTGAAAATATTTTTTTTACTAATTCTATTAAATTGAATGATGTTCATTTGGTAATAGAGGCAGCTTTAGAGGTGGAACAAAAATCAAGGAAGAGCAAAGCATCTGGTGAAGGCTTAATGGCTTCGCTAAGACTGAGACTGAAAGATGGAAGGATTGATGATCAAATTTGTATTTCCCTAAATTTGGTATTAAGTTGTGTAATACTTCTGTAACATATATTTCTTCTCTTTCGCGTTATAGTATTTTATACAATATAATATGGATCTTATCGTTGCCTTTGCGTAGCTTAGTAATGTATCGTGATAAAAGGAAAACAGCTGATAAATTTTTGACATGGTTCTCTTGATTTTTCATAGCGATGACGATGCAAGTTCAAATCTAAAACTTTTTATTTGTATTTTTAAATAGTTGACCGCACCATCAACTAGTGTTTTCAATTAATTTTTACTTCTTACTCTTAATCTTCTACCCTCGATCAAGTGATTTCAAATTTCCCTTTTTACGAGTCCTCATCTTTATTGCCACACATTCCGAATTCCAAATGATTCCAGAATTGATAGGAGCCCTCAAAAAAAAAAGCATTCTGTGGAGTGTTTTCGGCAGTACTCTCTCCCCCCATGTGACAGTTCTGCGAAACTTCGGATATCGTGTGACCCCCCACTTGTTCTAAGAAGTTCGGCTTTTTGGATTCGCCAGAACTGCTGTGATCGCATCCGCCAAACAGGAAGCAAGGTTCATGCACTCTTCCAAAACGAAGGAGGCTATCGTAAAACACGCGAAGAGGAAACCCGCTTACTTTCGTTCCCACATTCTGAGCCTTTCCCCGGTTCAGATGAAAATTAAAAGCAAGGGATCTACTGAGAGATTCTCATATCTCCCCGATACAATCATTCCAGGGTTGTAAAAGCTGCAGAAATGCTTGTTGATGGAAGAAGCCAGAAATTTACGTATTGGCATCTGCAAACTTCTTGGGAAATGGGCCCGTATCATATGCATGTCTAGTGGCAGAGCTTTTTATTACTTTCTTAGACAAACTATAGTAAATTTTCCAATTTTATTGAGCCAGGAAATTTCTATGTAGTTGGTTTAAAAGCATGTTCCATGAAATCGTTATGAAAAATGGGCACATTTGTCTTGGAGCAAAACTTTACATTCTTTGTCAAATCATAGAACTTTCAATTTTATTGAGCCAAGAAAATTCCAATGTTGTTGGTTTAAAGTTATCCTGTTCCATTAATTTACTATGTTTTTTTGTGACAAACCATAGTAAAACTCTCCATTTTATTTAGCCAAGGAAATTCTCATGTAGTTAATTATGCTTCACGTTTTTCAAAGAGCTCATCTCCGAAGTATAAAAATCGTCCTAGTTGTGGAAAATAGTGGATCTGTGAATAAAAGTAGAGAAAATGATTTTTGACATTAAAAATGCGGCACAAATAAATTTTGTGCCGCAGAACATGAACGCGAATAAAATAATTGCCTTTAAATATTTTATTCGCGTTCATGTTCCAACATCGCATGATTAAAATTCAAAACTGCTGCACAAAGTATGCTGGAATAAAGGCAGCCTTATATACTATGCGTTACCGAATCATTGAGTTTTAATTACTTCCAATGTGCCACATCTTATATATATAAGCGGCTTAAGTGTCTGTTTGTCGCCGATAGCTTATTGGTTGCTTGCGTAACTGTAACGCAGTTGCCATTGTTGTAACACATGTCAAATATACTAATAATCAAAACATTTCTCTAGCATTTTGAGTGAGCATCACAAAATTTGCAATCCCCCTTTAAAAATTAATGTAAACGCGAATTTAATTTAATCTTTCTTTTTTTGTTTTAATTTATTTGTCGTCTGCGTTTTTTATATATATTAAAGTGGCAGGCAGCGCTTTTTTTTCCAGGTTTCGTTAAAACTATTGTTTTGACGATGATTATGTCGGATATAAATAAATATTTTTCACAAACAATTTGATTATATAGTAAATAATATTTTTATTTATACAGATTATTATAACTTAGATGTTTTTTCTTCAAGAATATTTTTTTCCGAAATTATTATATGTTTATTATTTATTCATTAAACTTTACTGTTCTACCTGATAAATATCTCTTTGATTTGATGTGCATTTCCGGTTACTGGGATAATTGTATATTTATAATGTCACAGCGGTCATTTCGTACGGGCTTACTAGTACATTGATAACCAGGCCCTAGAAATTGATGATAATGCGTTTTTCGACATTTTCCCCGTTGTTGAGCATTTCTTGTGGATTTTTACAGCATTTTTAGGTACTTTTCTCATTTTTCAGAGCATTTTTCTGTTTCAGCTCTTTTTTAAAAAAACATATGATTAAAATTTAGTTTGATTCATTCATTATATTTTACAAAACACTTTAAAAAGGTGGTCAAGGGTAGAATTGGAAATCTATTGCACAAAACTGAATGAAGTCAAATTGAAGAAAACTTAAGTGTTTTTGGCGTTGAAAAAAGTTGTTGATATTTGATTTGGGGAAGATACAGCTTGTGAAGTTAGAAGAAAATTGATCCATCATGAATCCTATTTATGACAAATATTCCCCTACTATTTCTGAATTGAAAAAACTTTTTTAAAATACAAAATCCTTACCTTCATGAGCGTCTTTGATAGTGTAAAGGAAAAAAAATACATTTAATTACTCCGGGCAGTTAAGGTTCTGTCATTTAAGATAGTAAAATGTTATCGGAATACATGTTTACCAGGCCCTTATAAAAATAATAAAAACAATACTCTATAGTGTGTGTTTTTATTATTTTATTTATTTTAGAAAGTCATTTGGTAGTGATGCTATTATAATTTTTCGAAAAACAAATATTTTAAATACTTGACTGGAATTTTGACGCAGATCTTAGTGCATTTTTCAAAATGTTAAGTGCCTTTTTTTCAACTTTAGTAGCATTTTTGTCATTTTAGCGTGTTTTTAAAGCACTTTTAGGAAATTTTTCAGGTCATAAACTTCCGGGGCCTGTTGATAACTATTCCACACGTCTCTGAACATCAAAATTTATAAAAATTAAGGTGCGTTAAACCGTTCTTTGACAATGTTTTTTTGATGGAAAAATATGATACCGAAAAGCAGAATGTTTTCGAAAAATAACGTAAGCCTGTAATATTGAATATTTTTCCGCGTGAACAGCACTTTCATTCGAAAAAATAGGTCCTGATGGCACATTTTGCCACTTGTGTTTTTGTATTCGGATTACATGTTTGGCAACAATAAAGAACTGGGAGTTTGTCTTCGGGCTCTTTTATTGTTCTCTTCACGACTGTCAACATCACTACACAAGAATACGAAATCTTTGCTAACTTTGAAACGAGTCATTTTTAAAACAAGAATGTGTTAGTATATAAAAATCTAGGCCACGCGAGGAAAGCGTCCGATACTTCAAAAATCAAGGCTTCGAAACTCCATTTGTGGTCCCTTTTTTTCTGCATCGTATCTTCTGTAAAATGGATTTGATCAAAGTGTTTGATTTAGAAATTATTTGGAAAACTTTAAATCTTTTTTTTTTTCTTTCCCCTTCGTTCTTATGCCGTACTTAAAAAACAGATAATGCATTATTTTTTTATTGCACGGATAAGAATAAACGCTTTTTTTTTTTTTTTTTTTGTGAAATTTGAATGAGTAGCTGTAAAATACGAGTACTACATTATTTGAAACACCATAAGGTTGTTATAAAGGAGACTCTCTAAAAATAAATAAATTATTTAAAATTTTTAAAATGTCTGCAAAAAGGGGGAGCTGGAAGAGGACTAGGAGAAAAATCAGGTATTTGGAGCACCCACTTTTTTGAGTTGTTCCGCTCCTGCTTTGCTCCGACTTCTAAATACTTGTTCCAGCTCCGCTCCGAGCCCCGAATAGTTTTAATAGTAGTTTCTATTGTTTATCTCTTTTTCAGTTAATTTATTTTTCATGTGAAGAAAAATTTAGTTACAGATTATTTATTTATCAATAAGTATATATTTAAGCCGAAAATGGAAACACTCATTTGTTTATTTTTAAGCTTGTGAGTGTAATTTATAAAAAAATAATAAAATTGCAGCAGTGGAGCCCAACTTTTTTTTTTTATGCTCTGACTCCTTTCCAGCTCGAGCAAAATATTGTTGCTCCGCACTCCGCTTCAGGTCGAAAAAATTCTCGAATTTTCTTCTGCGTACACAGTGTGTCAAAGAATTTTTAGACTGGGTTTATAATATAAAATAAAAACTAGTAATTATATTTTTTTAAAGTATTGTTATTCAAAATTAGCTCCTTCGGCTTCAATACATTTGCTACAGTGGTTTAACAACGATTAGGAAGCCTGTTCCAGCACAGGGGCCGTTCCTAAATGATGTCACACTTTTTTCCCATATATTTGACCCCCTCCCCCCTTTGTCACAGGTCACGCTATGTTGCATAATGCATGATGTCACACTTCTTGTTACCCCTCCCCCTCCTCTTATCACACTTTGTCACAATTTCACGAACCCCCCCTCCCCCCTCGAAGCGTGACATCATTTATGAATGATCCCTCACATTGTGGGACTGCCTTCGAAGCTGTTGGTGCATAGTGTGTCAAAGAATTTTTAAGACTGCAGCTAGAAATGAGCTTAGAGTGGTGTTGTCTGTCTTATCGAGCATTCGTGAAACTCCTTAACTATCAGCTGATCCACTGCCAAAACCTCAGTACATTTGTTTACTTTTTTTGTACTTTGATGACATTGACACTATACAAACAGCTTCGACGCCAGCGTTGGAGGCAGTCCAGCCAGTGTGAGCTGGAACAGGCGTTCGAATCGTTGTTAAACCGCTGTAACTAATGTATTGAAGCCGAAGGAGCTTATTTTGAACAAAAATACTTTTAAAAATATAATTACTAGTTTTTATTTTATTTTATAAACCTAGCCTGGAAACTTCTTTGGCACACTGTATTTTACATGTAGAAGAAAGACCGCATTCATTTTGCAGCATTCGATATCCGTGGCTCAAAATGGCTGTGCAAAGGTTCTGCCGAAACCTCCTTTAACGATCGTGAAATGATTTAACTCTTTCGGATAGTTTCCTGACCTTGATGATCGAGAGAGACTCTCTACGCTTATTTTTGCTGCGTTCCTCTTTGTAGGGGAGGTCAGATTGATCCCGAGGTGATTGTGTTCGAGAAAATGTATAAGGGACGCGTGGCAGTGGCCTTGTTTGGAAGAATGAAACAGCTCAGTGCGGATATGCGTGTCTGTTCGCAATATGTCGGGTGCATCAGGAACACACGTCGTGCAGATCTATGTCTCACTATTTGGAAGCATTATCTCACTCTTCTGACGTCCTTCCGAGAATTTAAAAAAAAAAAAAATGTAGGCGGCTCTGGTATTGTGAAAAATTTTCAAGCAAAGTAGATTGTGACTGTTCTTTTTTGTTGATTGCTAAATCGATTGATTTAGATCAGATGATTAAAAAAAATACATAGTGTAATGTACTTAGTTTAGTGATATACCTGTGTTAACAAAAAACTTAAGTGATAAATATGTAAAAAGAAAAAAATTCGAAAATTTTAAAATTAGAAAATAAAAAAAAAATTCCGAAAAGTTTAGTAATGGCAAATTTTGTAAGCTACAAAAAATTATTTGATTGTTACATGGGTTACTTTGGTAGCATGTAATTTACAATGCAATTGTGCACTTTTCAGGTTTTTCATACAAAACTTTTCACAATGTGTCAGCTCAGCACTAATCTTACATGGATGCCTAGCATGGAAAAGCTTTTACAAGTCCATTTCGGATAGCATTTTAGAATGTATACACCTGTTTCTTTGTACATGCATCTACGACATATAAATCTTTCACCAACTAATTTTTGATCAAAATTGAATATTGGAGTTCTTTCTTTAAATTTTTGCAATCTTTCTCTTTTCATGTCCCTTAAAAGCAATGTAAAAAATTCTAGTTCAACCTTTGAGTCAAAAAATAGTGAAGTATAGCTGCAATCCACATTTGGTACTAAGTTGAACCCGTATAATGGTGTAGTTTCACCAGGAGTCTGAAACTAGGAACTGTTATAATGATTCAACTTTAGTACCAAATGTTGGTTGCTACTAAATTTCACCATTTTTTTTTTTGGTGAATGGTTGAGATAAAAGTTTTTACAGTGTCGAGTGTTCTTTAATTGGAGGTAAATACATTGAAGTCCTTATTCACAGGGACTGGGACCAGAAAATTTGTCCCTTGATTAGAGGTGTCCCTTAAAAGTGGTATTGCTAATTTTTAACTGTAGGTGTGGCAGCAAGCAATTTTGAAGCCTCCTTTTTTTTCGATGTTCATTTTTCATTGGGGGGAAAATATTTCACACAACTGTTTTGGACTCCCCCCCCCCCCATCCTCCTGAAATAAACAGTAGTTAAGAGACCCATTTAACCTACGGAGATCGGGCCCCGTATAACATTTCAAAAGGGGAAAACCGACGAGCTTCGTCTTATGTGAATAGAAATTAGTGTTTTCCTGAAATTCTGTTTTAGACAAATGATCAAAATTGCTTTGTGCTACAATAGGAGTACTAGGAAAAAGCAAAGTAAATAAAGCACAAATTGTTTAAAAAATAATGCAAGTAGCTATTTGGAGTCTACGAGCCTCTTCATCAGTGCAGGAAAAAAATGCTCAACACACAAGAAAATTGTGCGTGAACAGGGAACAACAGAAAGACAGCCGGTATTTATCCCGAGATTAGAGATTAACCAATAGGAACAAAGCCAAGGGATGTAGACCAATCAGAGGCCAGGAACATGAAAATGGAAGGATATAGAGAAACACGTACATTGAAAAAATATATAAAAAAAGGTTTCCAAATATCAGAAAAAAATCGAGTACTGGAAAAATCATTTATTAAAGAATGAGAATTTTTCCAAATGTAGCTATTTGCATTATTTGTGTTGACAGTTTGAGCTTTATTTACGTTGTTTCTTCCTTGTACTAAAAAATTCTATTGGTTTGGTACCATCGCACCCGGTCTAGTCCCGAGAAAGGAAAGAATTTCTGTCTGAGGATATTTTTCTCCAGTTCAGCATAAAACGATTCTATGCATAAAATGACGCTTAATTGTGCTGTCGTAACTTGCTTATCCGGCAGTATTTTCTAACTATGGGTTTAGAAGATTAAAAGAGACGCATCTGCGTAGGAACTTTGCTGGTTAATAATTGCTGTCTTTCTTTACCCCATGGAGCCACTGTGAGTGAGTTCTTAATCTCAAGAAGGAGCCAAGAATAATTGCACTTTCTTTGCTTGCGTGCACTTGGCGTTTAATAACCGGTTGTCAGTTCGACGGGGAATTAATTTATGCTTGCAAAAAGTCGGATAGAATCGTGGGGCACACTAATTATTCTGAGAAATTACCCGGCTGGACATTCGAGCATCTATTTACTTTTATTAAAATGAATAAAAATTGTATCGGGTAGCGTAGGAAGTGACGCACCGCCGAGTGTGGCGAACTGAGTTTTTCCAGTGTCATTGATCCTTGACTTATATTAGTTATTAGAAAATTAGAAATATATTTTCCCCCGTACTCTCTGTCTTTCTCTAGACACGTCTGCCGTACTAAAGCAATATACGGTTTGATTTGAGTCTTATGCATTTTTTCTGCTGATGATCAAACCTGAGTTATAGCGCTATTTGAAAATTACTTGTCCATCCCTCCTTTCATAGTAGAACAAATAGTTGAAAAATTAGCGCAGATTACGTCAACGTTTCTCTACCAGACTCCTACCTGTTAGCCGAGGCCTTAGGATTGTTTGCGCACGGGGCGAGGTAGTGGGGTCCACGAATTTTACATGCACGTATCCCCAAGTGTACATGGTGGGTCTTCAGCGGGTATCGAACACGCGACCTTCCAGGTGAAAGTCCGATGTGCTTACCACTAGGCTACCACGGCCCTAGATTACGTCAACTGGTCTAGATTCTGCTATCTCGTCACTTTTTCCGTCGTTTTGCGAACGTAAAAGCGTGGATGAAACGAGAACCCCAAATTTCTCAACTGCGAGTTCCTCCAAAAATGTCCTGACAAATTCCTGTGCTCGAAAATAGTGATTAAAAATGACTGGCATTCAAGCCGGCAAGGTGGCCTCTTGGTAAGGCGCGGGACTCGTACGGCCCAGGTCACAGGATCGAGTCTGGCAGTGTGCGTTTTAGATGCAGAAAATCGTCTGCGCTCATGCCGTATGATTATGCGGCATGTCCCTTGAGTAGACATTTGGCTTGGATACCTTTCGCTAAATTAAATTCCTAATGCAATTTAGCATCAACAGAGTCCGGGTGCTCACTCTTTTTAGGTGAAGAAACTGGACGTCAAAATTCTCATGCGGCAATGGTACCACACTCATTGTGGTGCCGTTGAAAGAGATAGTACCAAGCTCTGGGGAACGCCCTATGTCTTCAATTGGCAGAAGATAACAGCAGCCATTAGAAATTTAAAAGTAAAATAAAAAATGACTCGGCATTCATAAAATAACATGCGCGTGCTTAAGGAATGTGCTTCGATCCCCGTAAGTCCTTAAACGTCACTATTTAATTATTTATTGAGAAAAATCACTTGATATTTTTTTTTTTTTTTCAAGAAAACTTTTTTCTTAGACGTGATAAAACCGAGGGGCCTACTTATCGATGAAGTTTTGGAAATGATACTTTTTTTATATGAATTTTAAATTTCTTCTTAATGAAATATTTTTGTGAATTTTCGTTTGATTTTTAAATAAATTCACAAAATACGTACAGAATCACGACGGAACTCGTCGAAACGGACTCGGGGAGGATCAAGATCGATATTTTCATGGTTGATATGTACACACGTATGTTAGTACGTAGATTTCAAGAGAAAATCTAGTCAAAATTGATAATGCGTGATTAAAAGTCGAATTTAAGTTTCAATTTAACATGAGAATTTTTCACAAATGCAATATTTCCGTCACTTCATACAAGGAAGTAAAAATAATAGTTATACTGAGATAGTATTAATATTCTGGTAGGAACTTTACGAAAATCGTTACATATTTTCCCCTATGTGAAAATCATTTGACAATAAAATTGCTCCCTCCCCCTTACTTCTTTGTAAATAAAAATATTCAAATTTGATTATAATTTTCATATACCCTTCTCTCAGGACTCACAATGCTTTTTTCTTTTTTTTTTCCAATCATTAGTCCCTAAAAATCTTTCATTTTTATACCAACAATGTCGTGGGAAGCCAAAAGCATTTACTACTTCTATAAAAATCATTAATTTTTATAGAAGTAGTAAATGCTTGAATATTTTGGTCAACTCAGTGTACTCGGTACATCAAACTTGAATTTTATGTCACAGTAATAATAACTCAACTCGGATTGGTGTCGTCCGTAGCAGTACTTTCTTTTCCTGGATGGAAAATGTCCATCTATTTCACTTCAGCAGTGGATAATCAGTTGCCATGGAAACAGAGTCACGTGGTTTGTGTTTCGCGGTCGAAGTTTGTTGACATTATTTCCGGGAGTTGGAGCGATTTTTATGCTCTGATATTCCATTGATCCGTCAAAATTTGAAGTGAACTTTTCTCAGTTGAATTAGTTTAATTATTGTAATTGCTTCATTGTGTCTAGATCTGCAGCATTTCTTTTCATCTTTCAAACTACAGAGCGGACGTGTTTGTACAGGACATTCATAAAGGATGTCACGCTTCGAGGGGAAGGTGGGGTTGTGAAATTGTGACAGTTTGTGAGAAGGGGAGGGGGTTAACAAGCAGTTTGGCATTACACATTTTGTTCTGAATAAAAAAATTTGCCGAATTTAAAATCGGCAAATTACATTTATTTTTAAAATTTCATTGATCATTTTGTTTCGCAAGCACTGAGGCTGATTAAGGTTTAAATTTACTTCTTGTCAGAAGTTTAAAAGGAAATTACCCTTTTTTTTTTGTTTGTTACGTATTTTCACTTTTATGATAAAAGGTCGTGGGTCTTTTTTTTTTTTTTTTTTTTTTTCAGAATTCGAACAATTGATATATTTTACTGTTCTATGCTAATTATCTTTTGTGTTTTAAACGTTAACCTCATTTTATACAAATTAAGCACACATGAATCATTGTTGATATGTTATTTAATGCTCACAAATGTCATTGAAAATTCAAAAATGAAGAAACGTGATCTTTAAAGCAACGCTTTCTTTTTGAACTTCAACCTTCAAGTATGTATGCTTATGTAATATAGCGTGACATGTGTGGGGGGTTGGGGGTATGATGAGTGATATTTCGTGGCAAAGGGGGAGGGAGTCAAATATGTTGTAAAAAGTGGGACTTCATTTATGAACGGTCTCTAGATTGGAAGGGAGGGGGGAGAGAAAAAGAAGAACTAATTTATTCATCAGTAGATTCCCCGTTTAGATTATGGTGTTTGTAACTTACAGGCTCAACCATCTATAAAGGAATTATTTTGGGTGCGGAACACACATCCCGTGAGGCACACACCTCTTGAGGAAATTGGCTTTTTTTAAAAAAATTATTATGTATTGAATGCTTTGCCACTGTTCTTGTGTTTTTCTTGCCTTTTGTTCCTTTCGATTCTTTTATAAATTCCAGAAAATTATTTTATAGTTTATTCTTTGCCGCAAGACTTGTACCGATTAATATTCAAATCTTTGTTTTTAAAAGCTCTGAAGAAGTCTTTTTTGATATTTTCAATCTCTTAATTGATTTTTTTATGTCTCGTTCAGTGCTTTCAACGATAATTTGCGGTGGTATGGCTCAGACTTGTCATATGAGCGATCAGGGGGGAGAATTGACATCCCCCGACTTTAAGAAATACATTGAATTTATACATGTTTTTATGTATTTTGTTGTTTTTTACCTATAATATGCATTGAAATTATACCCTTTGCCCTCCCCCCTCGAAAATTTTGAAATGACAAGCCTGGTATAGCCTATTAAAGCACTTGTACCCTAAAACTCTACACAATCAACCAACTTACAAGAACATTTTTGTCCTCATTCTCGCCTTTTCTTTTCTTTCTTTCTTTCTCTTTTTTTTTTTTTTTTTCGCGAATCCCCTACAATGAAGTAGAAGAAGAAAGAACGGAAAAGTCAGACTAAAAAGAATAAATCGAGTTTTGTAGTAGTGCATTTTGTTTTGAAGTAGTAAACGGCGACTGGATACTATTCTGAGGGAGGAGAAAGTAAATAAAAGAATAATAAATCGAGAAGTCAAGCAAATTGAATTTCCAACAATGGGAAACATAAAGAAAAGAAATTGAGAAAATAATTGAAAGAAATTTTTACGCCAGACGAGATTAAAATGAGTTTAGAGCACATGAAGAAAACCTCAATTTTTAAAATTATGCATTTTGTGCGAAAACAAAATTTGCATTGATAGCAATTCACCTGTATCATTTCTTTTCCTCCCTGCACTATGTTCCATGTATCGTTAAAAATTTCTGCATAATTCGTGGCTGCAGAAATAAAAAAGCATAAATGTAATTCAAAAAGCGAATTCAGTTAATTAGAGAAAAACTAATACTCACGCAGTAAAACATTCCAATTATTCAGAGCTATTACGACTTTTAGATATTTCACACGCAGCATATAGTGTACCATTTCAAGCAAGGTCGTGTTTAGAAGGAGAGGGACACCGGGGGGGGGGGGAGGAGAGGGACCCCGGAACCGTAATGAAATAAATTCAAAACTACTTTTAAAATTTTGATATGGTGAAACTTAAATTCAGAAACTTCTTTTAATATTTGGCTTGAAGCCCCTCCCAAAATAAATTTCTATGTATATGTCCCTGATTTCAATGAATCATGGCTGAAAAAGTTACATTACTGTCATGGGGGAAATGTTTTCTTTGTTTTAGAAAGACCTGCTAATAAAGTTACATTACTATCATGGGGGTATCTTTTCTTGGTTTTACAAAGTATCTACATCCTGGGAAGTCATGTCAGAAACTTTCTGGATTAAATAGCGTGTGTTCTGTCCGGGGTTCATTGAATCTCAAAAAGAGATGACAGAATCAATATTTTCGGGGAGGAGGGAGGGGCCGGCATTTTAACAGGGTCCGTTTTTTGTGAACATTAAAAGCAATATTGTAAAAATTTTTTTAAATATGTTGAAATTAAAATATGTTTGAGAAAATGCAAAATTTAAACATACAGCGATTTCAGCGATAAATATTTTTATCGCTGATTTTAATAAATAATTCTGTAAAAAGTACGATTTGGTAGCTTGGAATTTTGTGAAAGGTACTTTTTGAGTGATTCGAGTTTTGTGAAAGGTGTATTTTCATTAATTAGAATTTTGCGAAGTGTCCGAAAACGGGAATTTCCTCTGGCGCGACCCCTGACAGCGAAAAAGCATTAGTGTTAAGAAATTAATCGGAGGGGGGGGGGGTGTCTTAAATTTGCCAAATTGATTAGACTTTTGTTTAGATTAGATTTAAGCATAGACAACATAAGCGCACGTTTAGGGATTTAGGCCCCCCCATCCAAACTTTAAGGAATTCTGGTGCTCCTCCACGGAAAATTTTTAAAGAACTGAGCCATTTTTAAAGGCGCTCAAGTGTGGGATTGTTGAATCTAATTAAAACGATTAGTTAAATTTGAAAAAGGATGACTTAATAGCATGGGGACGTGTTTCGCCGATTTAATTCCCGAAAACATTTTCATCCTTTTTGTTTCCCATTAACCTGGAGCAGCGGTGCCCAATCTTTTTTCTTCGCTTACCACCATTTTTCTTGCAAACTATTTGCTTACTACTGCTAATGTAACTTTATTATATAGAATAGAACACTTTATTATATAGAACAGAAAATACTAGGAAAGATAGGTAATATAAATCACACCATTTTTTACAGTTAATGCAGAGTCCCACAGAATTATCTGTTGTTCTAAGCCACCTTTCCATGTTAATTAATGTTTAACATCAAATTCGATTTATAAAATTAAATCAAAATAAAATCACCTAAAAATAACTTCACGTAATCGAATTAGGTAAGTACCTCTCAAAACAACCATAACACAAGTAATTGAAGCTATTCAATATTATTTCAATATAAAATATGGACACACAACAAAACAATGTACTAAAACAAAAAACGATTTATCGCTAACGGTCACATTCGGTTGACTCATTCAAACAGTATTTTAGTTATTTTGATTTAAAAATTTTTTTATATTTTAATCTTTTAAAATCTTTTCTATATTTTGATCTTTTAAAATCTTTTCTATATTTTAATTTTTTAAAATCTTTTCTTCTTCTTTTTTTTTTTTTTTTTGCCTGCACGCGTACCACCTGGAGAGGCTTCACGTACCACAGTTTGGGAACCGCTGACCTGGAGTATAAAGAATTCGCAAGTGATTTTAATGCCAGCCTCCCGTTAGAGGTGTTAAAATTGTATGACTTTAACGCATCAATTCACGCGTTTGGTTATAAAGACAAATGAGGGTTGCAAAATTATTAAAGAAAAAGTAAGAAACAACTTTTTGAAAAGGAAAATATCTTAAATTATAGTCAAGAGTTTAAATTGAATACATTCTAAACTTTTGTAGCAAGATTGTCGCTGAGTTTTTTTTTATATCATTCCTTTTATGTCGAGCAATTTTGCCGTCATACATGTTTTCGAATCTTGCTATTTTGATTCAGTATTCTTTCATCGATTTTTCGTTTGAGTGCGTTCGAGAAGATTTTACTCCCGATTTTCACTTTCATTTTCTTTTAAAAGTTTGTATTTACTTATGTTTTTCTATGGAGACTTTCTTCCTTCTTTTTTTCTTCTTCTTAAAAACATCGGAGTGTTTGAATTCTAAAGACGGATGGATCTATTTCGAACCCTTTGGATCCAAAACCGATCGTTTACAAAAAAAAAAAAAAAAAAACTAGATTGCAACTTTAATATATTTTTGTAAACAACTTACAAAAAATAATTATCATTTGTATCCGTTAACAAATTATTAACTTTAAAGCGACTCATTTACTTGCATGAATATTGCATCATTTCTTTGTGCTGCCGATTTTATGTGAATGAAATTCTTTGTTTCTAAGAAATACTACATTAATTGAGTAACTTTGAAAAAATTATATTCCTTGTATTTAAAAAACTTATCAAAAAAGAAGAGCAGTAGGAAAGCTGATTTCGCTTAATTTTCTGTGCAAATTAAACCCTGGTTAATATTAAATACCTTCTTTTTAAAGAAATTTATAAATTAAAATTGCTTAGTTTTATCCTGTAAGATTTTGTCGACTTTTACTAGGATGATGCATAAGGGTTCCCAAGATCTTTAAAAGCCCTTCAATTTTATTTTCTGAACTTAGCGTCAACAAAAGTACTTGGAAATTGAATATCGTTTTCTAATTTAAAACTTACTGAGTGAGCCGTGATCAAAATTAAATTGGTGGTACTCGAAATTTCTCCTAAATTTACACTTATAACAGAGGACAACATCATTGAAAGAATATTAGTACCCATTGAATCTCCCCGGCCCCTCTTCTTAATTATTTATTTTTTCTTTTAGCATTTTCGTGCAATTTGGTAATTCGTTAAATTATTTCACACGTGTTTAGATGTCTCAATCCATTTTCATCTCGAAAAACTCTTCACTTATTTTCAAAATTAAAAAAAATTTTTGTGGAAAATTGAATGTATAGTTCGGGTTTGCACCGGATTTTGTACATTCTAGCTTATTTGGTAGGAACACTTAAGTTTCAGAAGCATGCTGAACTTTACTGAATTGAGCTTCGTAGGAATTTGATTGCCGTATTCAAGAGAATATATTTATATGCTGTATTTTTATTTTTTAATTCTTTTTTTTCATATTTGTTTTTAAGTATTACAAAACTCAGAAGATCGGTAATTTTTTTCGCCATAATAATAATATTAGTTCGGTGATTAAAGAAAGAATTGATTTCAGAAAAATATACTGAGCATTTCAATGATTAGCTGTATATTTCTAGTGTTGAGGCGTCTTGCAACTTCGTATTTCGGGTTCCAAAATTTTTATTCATGTTTCTTTTTTTTTTTTTTTTTTATGAATAAAAGTTAAAAAATCATAGTGGTGAAAGACATTTCTGCCACAATAAAATTTCTTTGACGTGAAACTCCGAAAGCACGTGATGTATGATATGCATTAAACTTATCAAAGGCAATTATATAAATTTCTCCCCTGGCTGATCGGGGGGTTTGAAACGTTAGCAATTATTTTGAAGATAAATTGCATTTATTTAACTTTATTTAAATGTAGGTGTACATGACCGTCCACAAAAAAAATGTATTTGCCTCTTCCCTTCTGCAAGCTCTAAAATATGTTTTCTTAAACAAAAGATAAACTTCCTAAAGAATAATAATAAAATTACACGTTAATTTAAAGCACAAATGAGCAAAAAAATGCAGACATATGTTTGGGGATTGCTTGGAATCCCTTTTTCAATGCGACAGGGAGCTTCTAGATGCAAAACATCCAAATGAAGCCTTGTTTACTTGCACAAAGTTAAATTATTTTTATTCCTAAAGAATCTCATATAAATGAAAATTAGCCCTCGCCACTCGCCACGTGTCGTTTAAAGTAGTAAAAGTGGAGAGTAAAAAATGTGTTAACGATCGCCACTCCTGCACGGTCACATTTTAGCACATTCTACTGTAATCCTTTTTTTGTGAGCGAATCACCTTTTTTGCTTTTCCCTTGGAAACATGCCAATATTGAACACGTGCTTCGCCGAAAATTTCATATTTCAAATTTTGCCATATTTCAAATTTCAATCCTGCAGCATCCTGTATATATTTAAATCATTTTAAAAGTTCTAAAACATTTTATCATGTGCTACATCACATCTGCATATTTCTTGTTTTATTTCAATAATTTATTTATTTTCTAAACGATTTTAGAGTTAATTTTCAATTCTTATTACTATTAGCAATTTTAAAAAGTGGCCCCTAACAAAACCGAGTCTATCAGCCATTGACTACTGACCAAATTTCCCAGTTTTCACTGATAGAATCTTATGAAAGTGCATTGTATCTTGGAAATTGATGTTAAATTTAAAGTCTCGTTGGAAAAAACCACATTTTTTAAATTTCTTTGAGGTCCACATTATCAACACTAAAGTGAAGCATTAGTGTTATTTGTAACCAACTTTAACATAATAAAATCCTGGAAAATTTAAATCTAGTTTATAGTAGGTAGAGCCAGTTATCAACTAATTATGACTAATATGAAAACTTCTAATTAACTATTTGATTGTTATGTGACACTTTTTTGAATATTTAAACCAAAAAGCTCATTTAAAGATAGCCTTCAAATGAGCAGGTATCTCTCTTCTAATACATGCAGTCAGGCAAAGAATGACAGAAATATGTTTCAAAGCTTAAATCAGGAAATATTTTTATCAAGTAGTCAAAGTAGGAAGTACTACAATTAAAATAACATTGAAAAACATTTCCTTAGTGTAATTTCAGACATAATTGACAGGATATTTGCTTAGTAGTTCTATGATGCTTATGTATCGATAGACTTAGAAATAATCACTCCGTACTAACCACCTTGCAATCAATTTAAGATTAATTTTCTGACTAAATTATTGCTATCTGTGAAATATTTCAGCAGCATTTATGTGAATTTCACCTACATTTATATGAAAACGATCCCAAATTCAAATGATGTTTTCTATATAATTTTACTATGAAAAATTTCAATTTTTCCATTCATAAAAAAAATTGTAAATGGTGGCTACTAAATTGAATGTTTCCTTTTTGTTACTGACAGAGAATTTAAATTTTCAGATGCATACTATGTGTCACATGCAGATATACTTCTCCCATCAATGCATTTCTGTGAAATTATCAATGCAATTATGTCATGATCTTTTTTCAGAGTATAAAACCAAAATTGCATTTATAACTACAAATTCAGAGTTTGTAAGCATTTACATGTAAAATGTTCAGGGGTCGTACCCAAAGAAATCGAGGTTTGTTTTCAGACCCTTCACAAAATTCCAATCCAACTAAACAGACCCTACACGAAATTGCAAGCTACCAAATCGTCCTTTTGGCAGAATTATTAATTGAATAAGTGGCAAAAAATTATCACTTTAAGCTTAATTTTTGAATTTTCACAAAAATATTATATTTTTCACAAAAATGTTTTTAAAATTAACAAAAACCTGACCCTGTTAAAAATGCTGGATCAAGCCCTGGTGTTACTATATAATCTGGGAGTATTGCTGTTCTTTTTCTAGCAGCTCCCAGTTTTTGGTGTTAATATATCGCTCATGGGCTGTAATTTGGTACAATAGACCTGTGATCACAGTGCTAGTGCTCCTTAGAGCCACCCCAAGAGCAATTCATTCATTTATGGGCTGCGATAGCGGCACAACTTAACAAATCCTGTTTTGACATTAGTGGGTTTAAAGTTTTCATTGCTAAGGAAAATGCAGAAGGAATGCTTTAGTTTGCTGCCATCTTACGGCCTAATATTAAATTATGAGCTGTGCTAATATTGCTGCTGATAAGAATGTGTTTTTCATATTTACATCTGTCCTTAGTCCAAAACGCGTGTTTTTTGAGTTGTGCCACTATTTCAGCCCATGAGCGATATGTGTACCAAGTTTAATATACATATATTTCTGTATGTTTCATGTCTTTTTATTTATTTGTAATACATGCAAGTACCTATGATGCTTCCCTGTTATTTATTTTGCTACCTTTTATGTTGACTAGCCTTTCAAACAGCTTATTCCTGTTTCCATGCAGAGGCCCTTCTGCAGAGCAGGCCGCTTCCCGAGATTCCGGGCCTGCTGGACGAATCCAGTGGTGGTCTTCCGCTGAGCGTCGAAACTGCATCACGATGGATGTCCAAAGAGAATCTCTTGCTCCAGGAGGATGCGGATCCGCAAGTGTTTGTGGCTTTGTACGATTTTCAGTCGGGAGGGGACAATCAGCTTTCTCTCAAAAAAGGTATGATCATTAGTAATTGCTATTGTCTCTAATTAATGAATTATGTTTTAAAACTTCATTTAAAAAATTAATGTATTAGCTTCGTGGTATTTTTGTTAAATGATATTTGCAACAATCTGAAATTTAAAAATCTTATTTCTTTTACAAAATAAATAAACTTAAGGTGGTTTAACTTCAAACTTCTTAATCTCCGAGATGCATAAGGACGTGCTGAAATTGAGAATGATTTTGAAGTGAGCAAGTATTTCCAGTGCTTTAGCAAATTGACTACAAATACAAAATTATTCCACACATTCTGCAACAATCATGTTGTTTCAATAATGACGTATATAAATGGAACAGCAGACATTTATTGATTTTTTTCCTGTAAAGATAATTTTCTGCAATTATGTTGCTGTATTGCTTATAATTGCCAATAATACAATGATCTTTTATGGCTTTGGGTTTTTTTTTTTAAATTTCAGATTCATTATCATTATTTTGTATAGTTATTTAGTTTTATTAGTGTATTTTCCAATTATGTAGTATATCTTTAGAGTCCATCAACTGCATTAATCAAGAGATTCCATGTCTTCAATGAAGGAAATTTTATAATCTTTGCTTATTTTCCTTTTGTTTGCCACCTTCCTCCCCCTCTTCCCACTTTATTTTAGTGATTTTTTATGCTCAAAATATATCACATATATTGCTATCAAACAAGGAACGAAAATTATATTGCCTGACATGCCTGGGACATGTAAAACTTCCGATCAGGCATGAATTTTCTATTTTTACATGCCCGGCTGGGCATGTAATTCTTTAATAAATTTTTTTTTTCTAAAACTTTATTATTTCGTATTTTATTGAAAAACCACATCCTTACCGGAGCTCAAAATTGACATGTTGCCGGAAATGCATGTCAACAGTAAAATTGGTAATACAATTTAAATTTTTCAAATTTTGACTTGTAATGACTTATTATGTAATATTTATTTGTAATGTCATTTTTGAATAATTTAGATTAACGTTAAAATAATTCTTTGTTTGTTCTAACGTTAAAATGATACAAATATAAAGGTGTTCATTTAATTTTTTGTCTGATTAATGCTAAACGACAAATTCAAATGTTTTTATTGATATGCAATAAAACAACCTCAGGGCATGTAAAAATTTTGTTTGGGCATGTAAAATTTTTAAGATTTTACAAGGTCTGCTTTCAAATACTGAATGTGAATTATTGTTATTTCAGGTGAACAAGTAAGAGTGCTGTCTTACAACAGGACAGGGGAATGGTGTGAGGCGCAGTCGAGGAATTGCCAAGTTGGCTGGGTTCCCAGCAATTATATCACTCCAGTAAACAGCTTGGAGAAGCATTCCTGGTACCACGGCCCCATCTCTCGTAATGCAGCTGAGTACTTGTTGAGCAGTGGCATCAATGGCAGCTTCCTGGTCAGAGAGAGTGAGAGTAGTCCCGGCCAGAGGTCCATCTCCTTGAGATACGAAGGCAGAGTGTATCATTATCGAATCAGTGAGGACACTGACAGCAAAGTAGGATATATATTTACTTATTAGCTTTTTGAGTTTATTCTGCTTTTCTGTGTTTGATAACAGTGAGTTTTGTTAGAAAAATTTACTAAGAAAAGAGCACTCATTTCTCTCACAAGTGTTGACTACTTTTCTAGCTGCAACAGACTGCTGTGCTTTCCACCCTGAATTATATATATATGTGTGTCCACATACACTTTTTCTCAATCCTCCTTCAGAAAATAATCCTAGGATTTTTTTTTCTACTAATAGATATACTTCAGTTGAAATTTTTTAAAACTTTTTTAAAAAATCAATCTTGTCTCATCAAAGTGTTAGTAGGATCAAGCAAGCTGTAAGCAGCTATTTGCATGTTGTTGCTTAGAGCAAATACCATTTTTAGCCCACTTTTCCATAAAAGTAAATAAAAAATGTATGAAAGAAGGCTTAATGTATTGTAAAAATAACGTTAAAAATAAAGAAAAGTCAAAAATTAGTGAAGTAATTAAATAAATATTGGGGGAAAAAAATGAAAGTAGGTTTTTCGATGATTAAAATGTGTCTGTCTGCCCCCTCCCCCCAATAGCTTTTGAGAGAATTTTCCCATTTGAAAGATTTTTTGTTTTACATTCGAAAAATCTCGGAGAAGACATCTTTTCCATATTTTATTTTTTGACTTGAACAATTTGTTCAATTTTGAACCGTCCAAAAATTTTTAACATTTGCACCTATGGGGAAATGTGAAGCAAATTGTGTAAACCCTGGACATAAGATCCACGTTCCTTTTAACAAGCTTCAAAAGAGCTTCTAACTGTGTTTTTTTTTCCATTTGAGCAATTTTCGTTCAATTTTGACCATAAAAATCCAGATGAAAAAAATTTCGAAATGTTTTTTTACTTTAGCGCTTAAATTTTAATCCTATATAAATCCTGATCTAACTGACCTATTTGTTTGGAACAAACTTTATGAAAAGGATCTTATGACATGGGACATGTACAGATACCAAGTTCATCCATAACTAAATGAGCCTATTTTCCCATGGATTTTTTGGATACGGATTTTTGAGGATATTTCTGAATTAATAAATAAATGAGTGAATGAATGAATAAATGAATGAGTAAATGAATGAATAAAGAAATATTTATTAACCATCGAAAAAGGTGTATTTGAAGTAATTAAGAACTAAAGCTAAATAGGAAAGAGAGATAGATTAGAAATGTGATGTTGTTGTGTATGGGAAAGTAGGCTCATATAGTTATGGATGGAAGAACTTGTTACTTATAACATTGTACTTTATTTGGAGTACAGGAAGATGCAAATACTCAGTGTATTTTTTGTATGAATTAGTTTTTGGTAGTGTTTCCAAATTTTCTAGTTTCTGGCATGATTTGATGCCCGGTCATTTTGGGTTTTTTTCCTCTATTTTTAAATGATGCAGTTGAATTTTTACTGCACTTTAATTTTTCAGATTTTTCTAAACACACACTGTTTAACTGCATTAGAATATTTAATAAAGTTATGTCAGTGATATGTTCCTTCCAATTTTTTACCCTTTAGTGGGTTCATTAGAATCAAAGTACAGATATGAAAAAGAATTGGTAGACACAAATTAGCTGTTCTTTTCTTACAAGAAACCCCTTTGTCAGTGCAAAAAGTAGTGAGCTTCAAAATATAAGTCATCCAACGGAAAGTTCATAACATTTTGTATCAATGAATGTTCCTTGTGACTCTGAAACACATGTCTTCCAATTCTTTAAAGATAGTTGTGCTTCAAAAGGATTCCAGTAATCTCACTATCAACTCAAGATAATGCTTTCTGCTTTCTTACATTCAGTTTTGAAATTTTAAAAGAATTGCTTTTATGTATGCATTCTGGAATAAAATTCGTTAAAATATTTTTTCAGTTTTCTGCTATAATGTTCTGTAATTTCTCTACTTTTATTTAGGTTTTCGTAACATCTGAATGCCGTTTCAACACCCTAGCAGAACTTGTTCATCATCATTCCATGCATGCTGATGGGTTAATAACGTTGCTATTGTATCCAGCCCCAAAGAGAAACAAACCCACAGTTTTTGCCCTCAGCCCCGAACCTGATGAATGGGAAATTGATCGCACAGATATTGTAATGAAACATAAGCTTGGTGGTGGACAGTATGGGGATGTCTACGAGGCAATATGGAAAAGATACAACGTTACAGTCGCTGTCAAGACATTAAAAGTACAGTATTTCATTTTCTCCTCTCTTATTTTTCCCATATCTGTATCTTTGCTGGAAACACTTATTAAAGAGAACTTTTATTTTTAGGAATTAAATTGTTAAAATTATAGATGTTGGCATCGACTTCCAGAGCGCCAATAAAATGCTACATTCTGAATTTATTGGGATTATTAACTTTGTTTTAGTTAAGAAATGGTTAGGAAATAGAAGTTAGCGGTAAAGTTATGTTATCAAAACAGACTAATGTCATGAATCATATACTATGAGGTCTTAATTTCAACTTTTCTGCGTGTTACATTTCTTACTCTTAGCCTCAAGTGCGTTATTTATATATTTATCCTACAACTGAATACTCCTCAAATGGACCAAAGATGTATATGTCTTCTATGATATTGTTTCTTCTGGTTGTTATTTTTTTGGGCTGATTAATTTGCTTATACTTAATGACTTGCATATTTTTATGTCATCAGTAAAATAGCACTCATGCTAAAACTAATAAAGATTCAAATTTACAAAGCTTGGATTTTTTTAAAAAATTTGACTTTTGTGTATTTCAAAGTTGAATTGATCATAATAAATAATACATTATTAATAATTTTTGAAAATCTTTTAGCGTACTAATTTTTGTTTATTAGGTATTTAAGACATACATTTGTATATTTATAGGAGGATACCATGGCTTTAAAAGATTTTTTAGAAGAAGCAGCTATAATGAAAGAAATGAAGCATCCAAATTTAGTTCAATTATTAGGTATCTATGGAATTTATTTTTTTTTTCTTCCAGAAAATACATTTCAAATACTTAGTTCTTAATTTTTGCATTTGAATTATTTACGTTCTATGGAATACATGTTTACAGGAAGCTCTTAAGAATGACTGTACAAAATATCCTCTAAATTTAGCCAAAACTGAAGCCTTCTGTGCTGTGGGCATGGGCTTGAATCTTAGCTAAAGCAGTGATGTTTATGTTCAGTATACCTTTTTCTCTGATCATGTCTTAGTAATAAAGCTGTAAATCTCTAATGATCTATATTGGTACCTCGTGCTCTGCGTATTTAGCCAAACACTAACCACAAGATGGTCAGTTGATCACTTGAATTACAACCAAAGTACCAAATTTATCCTACTCTAAATCCATTGCATATTTTACGCTATGTATATGTTTCATGATTTTTTCAAAATTAAATAAAGATTAGTTAAATGAAGAATATCAATGGCGATATCATTTTTCTCTGAATTTTAACTATTCTACACACACGTATCCTGGTTTTTTTTTTTTTTTTTTTTTTTTTTTTTAATCTGACTACAGTAATAAAGCATGTGAGTAAAAAGAGAAGTATAACATAAACTATTTGTTAGAATAAGTGAAAAAAATAAGTATACTTTTCGAAAATCCCTTAGAAATTGTCAAATATGGTTGTTAAAATATTCCTTGCCCTCTCCCTTCCCCCCAAACATGAAGAGTTAAACTTTTGAAGGTTAAACTGAAGTTTTTACTTTCTTTTTTAAACCTTAGTTTTCAAACCAATATGTACACTCTTTTTTCTTAAACTGACAGGCATTGCATAAATTTTTAAAGATTTTAATGTTTTTAAACAGAAAGTAATTTAATCATAAATAAAATAGTTAAATTAATGCATAAAACTAGTGTTCAACTTTGTGATTAATTTTGAATTTAAAAACTAATTTCAATTGCAAATAATTTTAATATATGTCTGCCGAATATTTGACTTCAGCCTAGAAGAAATAGCCAAAAACACTATCGCTTACATCCCTACAAAATAAAATGTACCAAATAATTAAATGTACATTTTAAAGGTATTCATTAAATCTCTAATTGTTCATTTTAAACCTTCCTTTCATTTTTATATTACAGTTTCAAAAACTGAGAATTTTCATAGTACTATTTTATCACGCTACTAAATATTTCTTTCTTTCAATACATTTTATCTAAATAAGTAATTCTTTAGTTTTTTCTTGTCTTTTATTATCTTGATGTGAAAAACAAAAAGCTTATTTTTAACATTATAAAATTTTGCATGCAAGTTGATTTAATTTTTTCCCCCAATTATTTTTTAGAGTATAATTTTTTTTTATCTCTTTTTCCCCGTCCTTTTTTTAGGTGTTTGCACCAGAGAACCACCGTTTTACATTATAACAGAATTCATGCCATGTGGAAATTTATTAGATTATTTAAGGAATGCCAATAGAGAAGAAATAAATGCAGTTGTTCTCATGTATATGGCAACTCAAATTGCATCAGCTATGTCATATCTTGAATCTCACAGCTTTATACATAGGTTGGTATTATCATTAGTTTTAATTTCAATACAGATATTGGTTTATGTTTCTTTGTGACATAATATTTTATTTATTTATTTTTCAGTAATCATTATTATTTAAGTCTTAACTACATTTATCGGTCTAGTCTGTTTTTCTAAATTAAACAATTATTTTAAAGACTTATTTTAGTAGTTACAGTCTTGACTCCTACCATTAAAAAAAGTTTTGGAATGTTTGGAGTAAATGAATTAACTAATAAGATAGAATTTGTGCAAAACCAATATATTATGTGCTCTACAATTCTAATTTTGAGAGAATTATCAAAGAAAGGTTTTTATTATTATGAATCACATCAGAATTATTTAGGTTGTTTTTTTTATCTGCAGCCAGGTCTTATTAATGTGGATTCTTTCTAACATGTTGATTGCCAACTGTGAAATACTAGGTGGATTTACTGGAAGTGACTCAACTACAAGTTATCTTATAGTTCCAGGCTTGTTGGTTTTGTGCAGATATGAGTTATTTATAGTATTAGAATATTTGGCTTCCAGGAAGGTAAAAAGAAATCAAAGCTAGCTGACTAAATTTTATTTATTTTAGTCTTTCAGTATATATATATATATATATATATATTAATTTATTGATTTCAATTTGTATTTATCTGTACTTTTAAATTTTAATATAATGATTTTTTTTTTTTTTAAAGTATGATATGATTAAAATGCACTAGTTACTTATGTCCAAGACTCGAAACAGCTCACGAGTCGAAACTTGTTTCTATTATATTTGCATTTATAATATGAAAACTTTTGGTGTCCTGATTTTTATTTCTCTCAGGTTTGAATGTATTATTTTGTCTCAAAATCCTTGCCTCCTAGAGTTTTTTTAAGTTTATCAACTTTACTGGGAAAATGATGATTTCTTATAATGTATTTCATTTCCTTTCAGAGACTTAGCTGCTAGAAACTGTTTAGTTGGAGAGAATCATCTGGTGAAAGTGGCTGATTTTGGACTGGCGAGGCTTATGAGAGATGATACTTATACAGCTCATGCAGGTGCCAAATTTCCCATCAAGTGGACTGCTCCCGAAGGCCTGGCATATAACAAGTTTTCTACAAAATCTGATGTGTGGGGTAAGATGCACAATATAATTATTTCAGAATTTAAATAGTTATAAAAAGATTTTTTCTTACGTTGGATTCATATCCCGATTCATTTTTAGAGCTATTTCTGCGAAATTTACCATCTAATCAAGTTTGCTGCATGAAACATTGAAAATGTAGCTCAGGGTATTTTTTAATTTTTTTTAGCATTTGTGGCATTATGCTATTGATTAGTGCCATTGATTTACCAATATGTTTGTCTACTGGCTTTAATCTTAATCTGTTTAGAGAGTTGCTTTTAGCATAAATAGGGCGTTTAAAGTGATGATTAATTTGATTTTTAAACCAAAGCTTTAAATCAATCAAAATATAGGGTAAAAGTATATTGAATAATTTTGACAGGAAATTAATTTAGCTAACTTGTAGAAACTATATGAACATATTTTCAACATTTTAAGAACTCAACATAATTTGCTACACCGGTTTCCAATTTTCTGAAGCACACTATAAAAATATTTACTATGTTTTAGACTAATAGTGAAAATAATGCTAGGGTAAGGAATCCTGGCACTTTTTAGTATTAATCCTCACTGTGCATAACCAGTTGTTACAAAAGGATTGTAACCAGTTTGAAAAACAGTAGTGTGCAAAAAGCTTTAATAATAATAATAATATTAATTAAAATTTAATACTTTTATTAAAGATGTTAAAATCAGCAAGCTATTAAGCTGAAAATTTTGATTACGCCACAATTGCTGTAAAAAATACTTAGATTTAAAAACACAAGATTTATAAGGAATGGCCTTTAAGAAAATAATCACAAATGCAAAATTATTCAAAACATAAAAATGACTTTATTCATGGCTGGCAAACAACATACATGGTAATCAACAAAATTGTACTTATATCCTAGGAAATCATTAAAATTAATAATGCATAAGTTATACTCAGAAATTTTGACTCTGAATCTTTTAAATAGTTAACAAATTGAAAATTGATCGTGTCAAAAAATGCAGCATATGGATATTTATGAAGAAAACAAAATAGTGATCACACGTTCTAAATAACAATGAAATAAGAACTTAAAATATATATATACAACCTGCAGGTACATCCTGGATCCTCACATGAACTAAACATTCAAAGCTGATTGTTTGATAATCAAGATCACGTAATTGTAGCAATGAAGATCCAAAGACAAATATCAGATGTTAGGACGCAGTGAAATTCATTTCGTTTCATCACCATTAGTGGAAAAGTTCATTAATTGATTCTATTGCAAAAATGTTGGAGATGGAAATGTTCTCTGTACTTCATTATCACAACTTGCAAGATTTCAGTTATCAACAATCTTAATCAAGGATGTTTGAAAATTTGTTAGATCTGTTCTATCCTTTTAATAGCATGGAGTTCATTATGTGACTAGCAAGATCTTTAATGCAAGATGCTGCATTATCACACCGAAGCTGTTATTGTTTAACTGTTTTCTTGTCGATCAGGTTCAGCTGCTCAATCGTTGAATTCTCTTGTTTAGAATACTGCTGCAAAAACATAAAATTTGAATTACTTCATCATAAAAATAGACGGTTAAGCATTGTCAACATCTATAGACTACTTCAATAAAACACAGTTAGGAGATAATAATACGATAATCAACGAAATATTATCAACCCAGTCAAAAAAATTTGTTGCTTCCCCCAGTGCAAGAGAAAAAAAAGCCCCCCTCCCCGCCTCCCCACACTGGAGAGCCATTGAAGAATATGTAGCACAAGCTATGCATTGGATTTCATACTAGTCGTAAAAAGGTGTTCCGAAGAAACTTCAAACAGCAAAAGCATCCTCTCAATAAATAGTGCGTTACAAAAAAGAAAGCTGAATTAAAATTCTTATGGCCAAAACACCTGAAATAAAAGGGTAAATAAAAATACAGATAAAGTGAAAACTATATTAGTAACTAATCCCCACATTTGGTATAAAAGATATAAACAAGTAGTATCAAGAAAATGGCAAGTAGCATAAACATACACCAAAAGTGAGTGACAAATCTAACCAAGATGAAACAGTTAAGCGAATTCAACCGCTTCACAACAAATTAAGGCTTGAATAGCGCAATTAAAAAAATAACGAATGAATTTGGTTTAGTAAATAAAGATGTAGCAAAAGTGAATAGAAACTGGAAAACTTTTGTTAAACTATTTTATTCGATTGAGATTTTGTCTTCTTTATGTTTCTCCCATCATTCCTTGGACAAATAAATTTATAGCATGATTTTATTTTTAAGCCTTTGGAATTTTACTGTGGGAAATTGCAACATATGGAATGTCCCCTTATCCTGGAGTTGATTTGACTGACGTTTACCATATGTTAGAATCTGGTTATCGAATGGAATGCCCTCCTGGATGCCCACCTAGAGTATATGAATTAATGCGGCAGTGTAAGTAGTTATTTATGATAATACAGTTGAATTTGCTTATAGTGACTGCTCTTATAATTTTGAGAAATTCTAGTCCCTTCACTCCCTCATAAACATGATTATCGCTTGTGCTGTCACTTGGCTATAGTGTGATAAATATTTTGGGCCCCTAAGTGATTTTATTACAGTTTCACTATACTTTTAACTAAGCAGTTGTTCCCAAGTTCTGTTGAATATTGTTATCATTCATTTTTTTACTATTATATTTATATGCAATCTACCGATTGAATGAAAAGGGAATAATGATAGTTAATCTTATATCCTTCAGGACTGATTATAGAAAATAATGATCATTTTGATATTTTTTAGCATGAGTTCTGATTTAACCAAGAGATTTGTTATAGTTTTATATATTTCTGACTAATAGCAAATAATTTTGTTTTGTAATAAATATGAAATTTTTAAATATAAGAAAGATATTTTTGGATATTAAACCATTAGTTCATTGGAGCACTAAGAAAACTGGGAAAATGTTGGTACTAAATCATTAGCAAGGATAAGATTGTGAATCAAACACACAATCACTTCACAATGGCAAACAGCACGGGAGTTTAGTTAATTTTTAGATTGTCCAAAACATATTCCTTATCATTCTTTTAATTTTTTATATAACATATAAACACTGTAATAAAAATAATTTCACGTTTAGAAAGCACAAATAACTCTTCATTTGGATGTTTTGCATCTAGAAGCTCCCTGTCGCATTGAAAAAGGGATTACAAGCAATCCAGAAACATGACTGCATTTTAATGCTTATTTGGGCTTTCTTACGTGAAATTATTTTTATTACAGTTTACTTGCACAAGGTTAAATTATTATTACATATAAACACTATTTGTTTACTTTTTGTTTGTTCCTTTATGAAATTGGGTTAACGATATTAAATCCAACCCAATAAAAGGAAACTTTGTTATTCTTTAGCTATAGTTATAACTATGACTTAAGTGTGAAGAGAAATATAAATATAAAAGGTTTTAATACTTGTGTTTCAAACTGAAAATACTCATAAATCATTAATTAGTATAAATGGAGCTATTGGGATTTTGAAGAGTTGAGAGTTTTTAGAATACTTTGAATATGTACCAGAATACTAACTACAGCTTAAGAAACACAAATTACTGTATATTGTTATAATCCAGGCTAGAAGAGCCTATAGCTTTTTTTTTCACATATGCAACATTTTTTGGTTGCTTTTACATAATTTTGACCTGCTGATTCCGAATTTGTTGATGTCCGAATTCGAAATAGCAATACCCAAAATGGCCGCCATAAATAGGGTGAAGCAGAATAAGGAGGATAATATGTGCAATTAAATATATTATATATATATACAAATGATAGTATTTTAGTCAGAAAAACATTGAATTATAAATAAATTTTACAGAAGATACACATATAAAAACAATATCTATATAAATGTGCAACAAAACAATTTGGGGCTGAAATGACAGAGGGTTAAAAAAAAAAGATATTTTTTGAAGACTTCTACTCTAAGAAGACTCTCTCTCTCTTCTCTTCTGCTGTTATCAGTTTTTTTTTAAGATAATGATTCCCATTAGCTATTGTGGCTTACTGCACTTGTAACTCCTCATCACTATCACTTGTTATTTGATGGCATTGATATTTTATGCATTCAAATTCCTTACATGAGCAGAATCCTATACAACATGTGAAGAATTTTCTACATGAACACAGTGCAGTTTTACATCCAGTGATGTACCTATAACTATTTAAGTTGAGAACCTCATTTTGAGCTGGCAGATGTGCTGGTGTTATTCCTTTCACTGGTTGTAATATATTTCCTATCTTTTGCCAGCCATAGTCAAGAAGGTTAAGAGACTGGTGAAGGTGTACCAACTGATTTCCATAACATTGTTTCACAATGTGCTAGTTTGCAGTGAGGATGAAAGCAAGCTTTAGCAGAAGTTAGGCTGCTAAGCTTTGGACACAACACAAATGTCTTTTTCCACCAATCTTCTTTTAAAACATAATTGAGCATGAATTGTCCAGAGGCAGTTAGTTCATTTTGCTTGTTGCCCCAGAGAATAGCAATAAATTAGGATACTGAATTTATCACAGCGTCTATTGGTGCCATTGAATCAACAAAATTAATTATTATATCTTTAAGCAAACTTAACTTTTTAGGGACAGGTGTTATCCAATGCCAAAAGAGCAGATGCTGTACCACAGCCAGTTAAAGCATGAGCTGCTAAGAGGTTCGGCTTGATTCCTTAATGTTTCTCTTATGACCTCACTGAAGCAAATGATGCTTCTGCCTTGTGAACATCCCTCCACATTCAACTCATTTCCTTGAGGCATTACACCAGTTTTCAGGTGAAGATGAGCTAAGAACATCAGTGCCATCAGAAACAACTTTACGTTCGACTTTCTCTTCCCAATTTCTTGAATCATGTGGTATGCCATGATTACATGAACTTCTTTATAAGTAACAGGAGTCTGTGGAGGTCCATCACCAACTTCAATTCGACAATAATCTTTACCAGTAACTCTGGAAAAACCTTCATTAAGTACAGTCTTTTCAAAACAAACTTAATTACTTGCTTTTATTTTTTGTTTCTTTCAGCATAATGTCTCTTTTGGGAAGTGGCAATTCCTCGTTGGTTGAAAAACATGGCAGAAACTTCTCTTTTGTGTGGCTCAACATTGTATCTTGGTGCTTAACCCTTATTCTCATAAAATAGCATATATGCTACCTGGGGTTTTCCCCTACTTTCTATTTGTTAAGTGACGTCAGCACGTATGTTGCATTGTTATTTGCTAGCCCTTATTCTCATAACGTAGCATATATGCTCCCTGGGGTTTTCCCCTACTTTCTATTTGTCAACAAATAGACAGTAGGAGAAAACCACGTAGCATATATGCTACTTTATGAGAATAAGGGTTAATTTGTTTCATCTGTCAAACACAATGTCTGCCACTGGGGTACTTTGTTTGCAGGGCTTAATATGGTATTCTATAGCCTCGATATGCTCAGTACTCACTTTTGCTAGCATGTCTGCGCAAGAAACTTCCCATGGTATGGCAATTCATAAAGAATAATAAATTCTGGCCGACTTCTACTTTGTATCTCATTTTCTACCGCCAGCTTTGAATTAAACGCAGTTTTATCTCTCATATTTCCATCACTATTGAATAAAATACTAAAAAGGAGACCCAGTTCATAACTAAATGTCTGTATGGAGAATTTTCCTTGATGACGGCATTATACTAATTACTCTAGCACGGTGGTACTTGACCTTTTTTTTGTGTGGGCTACATATTCCCATGGGCTAAAAGGTAAAAATAAATGCTGGTGTATTTGCTAATTTTGATACATTTTTCTCAGAAACAGTTTTCCACAGCAAAATCACTCAATTTACTTGCATTAAAAAAAAATAAACATGCTTTTTTAGGATGTATCTACTCAAGAATGAGTTTGTATCTCAAGTTTCACTTTACCGGGTCACTAAAAGGAGCTCTGAGGGCCATATGTGACCAATGGGAAAATCCTGTATCCAGTGCCTGTTATGAATTACCGATTTTAGTCTTTTTTTTTTTTTGATGAATTTAGCAATTGTTTTAAGTCATTCTTATTGGTTGGTAGAATCTTTGAGGTCACTGTTTTTATTTGTGATCCTTCCATAAATATTAGTTTATAATTAAATGATTTTCTGACTAAAAATACTTTCAAATGTAAATTTATATAATATATTTAATTGCATGTTTATTTTCTTTATTCTGCTGCACATGACTTATGGTAGCCATCTTGGATTTTGCCATTTTAACAAAAATACTCAAGGTTTAGAGTCTTGTACTCGACAAATTCAGAACATCTGGTCAAAATCATATAGAAACCACCAAAAAAATGTTGTGTATGTAAAAAAAAAGTGGTACAGTGACATTTCAATGAGCACTAGCCTGTAATTTAATTTTTGTATCCAATGTCAGTCTTTCCAACAATCTTAAATGCATTAAATGAAAGCTATAGTGTTCCCTCCCTTTTGCTCTTTATGTAAGAGGCAGTAGAAAAATGAATTATTCAATAAACTATATATAGCAACTGTCAATCAGTAGTATCAAGGAAACTCAGTGACAAGGATGAAGCTTGGCTAGTTTTAGTTATGTTCTATTAGTATATATTATTTTTATATATTTCTATCCATACTTTTAGTGTAAATGATATGTTTTAAAGTAGCTTGATGTTAAAAAAGAAAAAATTGGAAAAAACTATATTTTACCTCAAATCTTTATTTTCACTCTTTTTATAGGTTTACAAAAAGAATTGATTAACAACATGTAGTAATTTATGTCAAGTATTTGGTCTCAGTACTAACATTTACAATGATTACATTCATTCAAATTTGAAGCAATTGGTAATTGAATACTGTTCAGAATATAATCAAATCACTATCATTAACTACAATGTTCTAAAAATGTGTATTTGATTTTTTACACGAGCTAACATTGATGAAAAATATTTGAAAATTTAAAGAATGCAGTTCTTAGTGAAATGTACCTCGTAAATTGTACAAACCAGTAATGTTTATAACATTTTATAGGTTGGCACTGGGAGCCATCTGAACGGCCGACATTTAAAGATATTCATTTGACATTAGAAACTATGTTTCAAAATTCAAGCATTACTGAAGGTAACCTTTTCTTCCAAGTTTTTCTCTCTCTTTTTTTAGAATAGTTAATTATGAAAAATTATTCTCACATGGGTGCAGAAAATTTGCCAATCCTAAAATTTTTCCCAACTGTACTTGCATTTTATTAAAAGACCAGGCATCAAACTTTTTTTTCTCACTTTTTAAAAAGCTTTTGGGGAAAATTTCCCCAAACCCAGTGTAGCTATTCAAACATGCTTTAAATGCCCTTTGAACCCTTATGTTCTCAAACATATTGTTGAAATTAAGAACACTGGATTTTTATCTGAAAATTTTTAAACATTATTGTTAGTCATTTATAGTTGTGTTGTATATTAGTTCAGTTTGCTTTTAGTAATATTTTGTTGAATTTAGAAATAGTAATAAGGCTGGTCCTAGTCTTGAAAATGTTTCAAGTTGCCCCCCCCCCCCCTTTTTCTTCTATTTCTACAAGAAATTAGTTTAAAATTTTGCCATCTTATTTGGCGGTTAATTTAGAATTCAGTAGATTCAAGATTTACTCAGAATTAATTTTGAATTGTTGACCTTGACACATTAAAGTGTTCTAAGGTTCGTGGCAGCCTAGTGGTTAGGACGCTGTTCTTCGAATATTTAATGTAAACTTTTCAATACTTACATAGAAAAATTCAGAAAGCTGTTTGTTTAAATCCTGAATTATGTGAATTTCTTAATTTTTGTATAACAATGTAATTTCTTATCAGTTAATTACTTTTAATTAAAAAATTGATAGAAAAGAAAACATAATTGTAAATGTAAAATGATACCATTATTTCATGAAACAAATGAAGGAAAATGCCACATGCTCATATCTTTGTATAAAGTGTCAATATTTTATTTATGTTCAAACAGAAATAATTATCATAATCTTTTCTTAAAAGAACATTTACAGCATTTGATCTAGGGGTATTTTTCCTTACATATACAAGCCAGTTTCCTCCTGCATCCACATTCTATCAAAATAAAATAATGCCAATGTAGCTGCCATACCAAGTAGAAAAATTTGAAACAAAATTCACACAATTATTACAACAAAAAATAAAACTTTCAGTCGGTGCACCATAGGAAAAAAAACAAAAATTTTGCATGCTTTATTTATTACCATGTTTCACATACTATAAGACACACCTTAATTTTTAAGCATTTTCCACTGAGAATAAGTGTTAGCATTTATTATTAGATTGAAAAGCTTTTGGGTATAAGATGGACCTGAATTTTGGGTACAATTTCTTGAAGAAAAAGTGTGTCTTATAGTCTGTAAAATACAGCATTATATGTAGAATTTTGAAGTAATGAAGAGAGAATAAGGGCAATCACATATAATACAATTTGCCTTAATAATAATAATTATTATTAGTATTATTTATTCACCTTTCATATTGCTCATTTAAACGTTGATATAATGTGGAGTCGTGACATCTTACGTATGAAATATCGTAAAGTCAGTCATAAAGTTAAGGATCTAAAGTCTTTATTCAACGAGGAATATCCTGTATATAGGAGTGTTGACATCATACTGAAGTTGTACATGCATAAACAAAAAAGAGAGAGCTTTAATTGTTATTATTCCTCTTTCCTGCATTCCCTTACTTGGTAGATCATAGTAATTTATAAGAGTAGATCAGTTTCTTTGTGATTTTGCTCTAAATATTAAAGTACAAAACAATTAATTGTTTAATTTATTTCAGAGGTTGAAAAGCAGCTAGAACAACAGGCGCCTCCATCTACTTTTAAAAAACATGGTGGAAGTAACAGCAATATACAATCAATAGCTGCCGAAGAAACTGATCAAGGTACATGTTATTGGCTTAGATTATGTATAAATTAACTTAAAATGCTGAACTTAAAACTTAATTTTTATTAGTTCTTATCTTTAATAGTTTCTGCCCAAATACCATGGAAATAAAAACAGATTTGCATTGATTACAAATTGTCCATCTAGCATCATTATTAAGTACTAAATATTCTATGCTGTGTAAAGACTTCTGGAAGCTCTTCTCTATCTTACACAAAACACAAGTAAAATCATACAACAATCTAGATGCATTCAGAATGTCTTCATTTTGCAATGCATTGTAGAAGCTACTCCCAGAAACAAAACTGTCTTGCTTTTTTATTTGCTTACATTTTGAGAATATTGTTTCATTGAATTTTCTTTTCTCATAAAATTATTTATGAAATAACATTTTTAAAATATTGAAACGCATGTGAGGTAGTGAGACCAAAAATCGATTCTAAGAAAAAAACACATTCGAAGTTTGGATTTTTTCCTAAATCACATTGGGGTAGAGCTCCCTATTAGAGCTATCAATAACATTTCAGGTCACAATATAGAACGGTGCTTTCTCTATCATTTTCACCAGTTACTCCAAATTTTCAATTTTGTCTCTTATATCCCTTTGCTTCTGGGTGCTTCATGTGTGTGCTCTAATAATTATTTTGTATTCACCTATATATATTCAGTCTTGTTATATTGCATATATTTTTCTAATGTTCTTTATCTAAAAGTTTAATTTTTTAACATCTCTAATTGTGCAAATAAGTTTGGCTCGCCCCCCCCCCCCCCAAAAAGAAACACACAAAATAAAATTACCCAAGTTGAAGCTTGCTTGTAGTAGCAAGAAAAACAAGTTTTAGGGCAGTTTTATTGTGGGCAGAATACAATAGAATATTTATGTATGACTGCAGTTTTAAACTTTTTAAATGGTCGTAAATATCTTTTGGATCCACTTCTGAATTTTTGTAGCAAGACAAAATGTTTTGGAGCATATCACATTGTAGAATACAAGAAATGTTGCAATGTACTTTTAAAAAAATAATATATTTTTTTATTTCAAGATTGTTTAGTGTTTGAAAAAGAAATAAAAAAATCCAGTTATAATACATCTAAAATATTGAATAGGGTCAGTCCATGTCAGCTAGGCTAGTTTTAAAACTAATTCCATTGAACCATCTCCAGTTTTGATAAAATTTTGCACTAAGTTTCTGATAGGTATGAAACTTAGTTAGCCAAATTTTGAGACTTTGAAAGTAAAAACTCTTGTAGTAAATTCAGAGATCAAATGACTGTTCAATGAAACAAGTAGCCATATTTTAATGAACGTCAAGAGTACATAATAAAAGCACAGTACAAAAATTTACCTAGATAACTTTTTATGCTTAATCTAATAGCTAAGTTTAAAATACAAAAAAAAAAAAAAAAATCCTTTTTTTTTTTTTTTTTTTTTTTTGTATTCAGTCAATGTTGAATGAAAATTTAACTTAAAAGAAGTAATTTTTAATTAAAACTATTCTTCTCGTCAATAACTGATACTTATACTCTTGTAATTGTATATTTCTAAGCCAACTATTTGTTACCATATTCTGAAGATTTCAAAATTTAACCAAGTTGGTGTTTGAATTATTTTTACCTGCACATGCAGCTGCTTTTAAAAATGTCGAATTTCGACCATTTTTGAAGCATCATATCTTCAGAACTCAATGAACTAAATGTTTTTTTTTTTTTTTTCGTCTTTTGTTTAACTTGCATAAGAGAGAGGAAAGTTTTCTCTCCTAATCTTGAGAATTTTCAGATTGAGTTTTTCCGTGGGCTAGAGAAAAAATAGTACAAATTTTATTTAAAAATCATGTTGAAATATGATAGTTTTCACATGTTCCAGCAACAGTGCATGCATGTTTAGGCCCTTCCTCTTATTCAGCCCTATCTTTTTGCATACTACGGATATGCAGTTGTGCATATTTTAACCATACAGATCTTTAAAAATTACAAGCCTGTTAGAGAAAACTTTCCATTATCTAATGCAAGTTGAACAAAAATAATAATAATAATAATTCGTTAAAATATGACAGTTGCAAATTGGTCCAAATTTTTAAGAACAGCTGCATGTTTAGGTGACTACAATTCAAAACCCAACTTAGTTAAATTCTTGAAAATTTCAAAACTTGCTACAAATAGTTCACTTAGAAACGTAAAAAGTTACAAGTGTTTGAATCAAGGTACTGATGAGTTAGAGCTGTTTTAATTTCAAAAATTATTTCTCAAATTGAACTTCGAGTCAACTTCGACATAGTAGAAAGGGACTTTTTTTATGGTCTTTCAAACTTCGCCAATAGATTAAACATAAAAAGTTGACCAGGTTAAAGTAAATTTCAGGGTTGTGCTTTAATTATGTGGCTCTCCAGGTAGATTCAAATATGGCTACATGTTTTTCGTTCGACAGTCGCGAAGATTTTGGGTCCTAAACTTGGGCGCCCCTTACTACTTGAGGTTTTACTTTCAAGGCCTATTTAATCAAAATTGGAGATAGTTGAGGGTGGATCACTAGTCCAGTTGCTACGGAATGAACCAATACTCAACTATGACTTAAGGTGTTCAATATATAAAAGAATATTTTTATACTTTAAAACAATTTTTTACTTCGACTACTCAAAATACTTAATTGTAAAGAATAGTACAGTTGACCCTCGATTTTACAAATGCTTGGTTTTACGAGCACTTTTAGTAGTTCCTAAGCATTCGCAAAATCAAGCGTCAACTGATATAATTTTAACCCTGAGATCTATAGTTGATTTAAAACAATGTTGTCTTTATTCTGTTACTTTTATCTTTTTCATCTGCGACCCGACCCCAGCCAGTGTTTTAACTATTTTTCTTGTTTGAAAATTTAACTACAATGCATTTTTATCTGTCATAATGAAATCAACATCTTATGTCATTTTTCTGAAGGTAATCTTTCTCATATTAACAAACTAGTATTCTGTTACAGATAGGTACATAATCCATAAGAATGAAATGAAAAAAGTTAAAATCTTAATTTTAGTTTGTTTTTTTTTTTTTTTTTTGCACCACAATCGGGCAATTCTGTCAAAAAAAAATTAATAACCCTGTTTGACTATTTTTCAGTTTTTCTTCTGATCCCTTTACCCCCCTCCCCCTGCCCCTGCCCCTCTTTGCACATCTAAAAATTTTAAGGCTTTCAATTTGTCAACTTTGTAAGATTCTCTCATGTCTGTGAACATACCTGCCTACCAAGCAGATTTTCATTGAACCACCAACCTTCTGGTCAAAAGACAAAATCTTTTCCTACTCTAACTGTAAAATGTACTTTTAGTGTAAAAACATACTGATAAAATCCTTTGGGCTTTTCCCTGTGCTTTTGGTTTTTAGCTGTTTTAAATTTGAGAAGTTGGCTGTATGTTATAAATTTCTTTAATAATGATCGTGAATTCAACATTCTTTTAAGTCCCTCTAGTTTTTTTTTTTTTTTCCTTCTTTTTCCTTTTCATTTAACAAACATTGTGAACATCTTGAATTACTTACGTCATGAGGTTTATAATTATATGTGTTAGTTGAAAAGATTCCTTGCAGCATGCATGTGTATAATTAAAAATAATAACAATGAAAGTTTGCTATAAGTAGGCAAAGAAAACCAAAAGAAAAGAAGTCACAGTAAAATTAAAAACTGTTATTGTAGCAGAAATTCATATCTAGTATACAAGTAAAATATTAACATTGTGTGGAAAGAATGAATGAGCAAACCAACTGGTTTATAGCATGATCCATGATGCAAAAGCATTACATGCACCTGTTATGCAGTTGCAAGAAATCTCTTTTGTAAATACATACTCAAAATTCAGGGTCGAACTTGTGAACTTCAGAATATAAGCTATTCAAGTTCTTGACAATTTTTGTTAATTAAAAAACGAAAGCAAAAAAAAAAAAAACTAGATAGGCTTAAATGCATGTTATAAACTCCTGACTGCCATTATTAAAGAAATTCATTGCATGTGTGCTAACTTCAGGAATTCAAAAAACAAGTTTATTGTTAAAAACCCAGAAGATAAAGGGGAACAAAAAGATTTTTTACCAGTATGATTTTGTAGCACTGAATGTGCAGTAGAAGGTTTAGCTTCTGAACAGAAGGATTGAAGAATTGGCTGGCATGTTAATCATGGCTGATTCTGATCCGAAATTCTCCAACATTTCCTAACATTTTCGAGAACCTGTACCGAAAATAAAAAAAAGGCTTTTCGAAAATTTTTGAATTTGTCAATCTTAAAATTTCTTAGACAATTAATATCTGTGCTTTTCTTTCTACCTTCAGATTAGCTAAATATTTTGTACTACTTTAAAAAACGTTCAATAAAATAACTTTTCCCAAAAAAAAAGAGAACTTCTGGTATTAATATTAGACCTTTCTTTCAATTACTTGAAGGATTATTTTTGAGCATATAAGTGTATGCATTGTGTGTTGATGGGGGGGAGGCATGTTAACCTAAGTATATAATTTTTCATTTCAAATTAATGGCGCATCTTTTTTACGAAAATTTTGTGTGAAGTTCCAAACAAATTTTTTGCTTAGAATCGACCATGATGTCAATAGAATTAAGAAATTGAAAGCATTAAAATGTAGGTGTACAGGACTAGGGTTAGGGGGTGGTAAAGGAGTGAAAAGCAAAGCTAAAAAATAGCTGAACAGGGCTATTAATTTTTACATTTTGACAGAATTACCTGATTATGATAAAACAAAACCAAAATTAAGATTTTAACTTTGGTCAGTTCATTCTTTTAGATTATGTACTAATAAGACTATCTATGATCTTTATACTATCTTTATGGGACTACTATTGACTAATATAATATTATATAATATACTAGTATTTTGCAACAGATAATCTTATTTATTACATATGAAAAAAATAACTTTAAAAAATGGCATTAGGTGGTTTTTTCTTTCATTGTTACCTATACAAATGCATCATAATTAAATTTTAAATTAAATATTAGTGAGTTAGGTTAGATAAGATTGGTTAAGATGGGATTGCGAATGAAGACTATAGACCACCTCAGGATTAAAATTATACATGTTACTGTTATTATTCTTTACAATTAAGTGTTTTTAACAGTCAAAGTAAAAAAAAAAAGTCTTTTAAAGTACAAAATTATTCTTCTTTTAGATATTGAACAGCTTAAGTCAAAGTTGAGAATTCCTTCAATAATTTCGATGCATTATGTTCGTTAAAAGAAAATGTGAGAAATGCTGAAAATCTAGATCTTAAAAGGGATACAGCAAGTCATACATTAAATTGATTTTAATGAAATATTCTAACTTATGCAGTTGCGATTGGAGGGGGTGTTACAAAATGTAATTAATGTTTCTAAAACCAGAACCTGTTGAATAAAAGGTTTAGAAGTTGCTATTTTAAAGGTCCGGCAACAATTGAAATAATAAAACCTTTAAAAATGACTTAAAGGAAAAATTAGTGAAGCAATTTTTTAATCTAAATGCTACAAATGCAATATTTTAATGATTATTTCCAGGTAACCGTGCTAATAATCAACCAAAACAGTCTGCTCCAGTTGCTAAATCAACTATTGTACAGCTAAGACGCTCTGGGCCTCGCAGCAAAACAGCCCCAGTTCCTCCAAAGAGAACAAGTTCCTTTCGTGATAGTACTTACCAAGATAAACCTGGAGGGGAAGATGGATCCGAAGGTTCCAAAGAAGCCGTGAACGGGCTCGAGAAAGTATTCGAAAACATCAACAAAGAGCTTCAAGACCTGAATAGCAGTGCTGGTGAAACCGAGAGTGATGTTCAAGAGCGAACACCAGATACAGAAGATTCAGAGAGTCACACTGCCACATCCGCGCTCAGTGTTCCGAATGCCGTGCAGCATCAATCCCAACAAAAGCTGAAAAAGACTAGAACTTATCCTCCTAATATTCAACAGCGCATGAAAGATAGTGCACAAGCAAATAACAAAGCACAACCAAAGAAAGTTCAAATTGCCGCACTGGAAGTTCAAAATGTGAAAAGAGCAATAAACCGCTATGGTACTCTTCCAAAAGGAGCTAGAATAGGTGCTTATTTAGAATCTCTTCGACAACATGGTCTCCATGCTGGTTCACAACCTGAACCTGTATTGGAGTCCGAATTAGACGTATTGAAAGAAGTCAGCTCGGATATGTATTCACATACAATAGAAACTGGAAATAGACAAACAAACTGTATAGTCAATTCTTCAGAAGTAAATAATACCCATCTCACAAGCCTGAGGCCTGGTGTAGATGTATCAAGGTATTTTTCTCATAATGTTCTTCAGCGACAGAAGTCAGACTTGACTCATACCAAATCCAGTGAGGTTTTCGAAACTGGTTCAATTCCTGAAACTCATCATTTAGCCGTTAAACCTGTTCCTTCTCCTCGGTTACCAAGAAATAAAAAAAATGATCGCTATTTACTCAAAACGGGTAAATCGGAAGACAGTGCTAAAAGTGCAAAGGAGCTTAGAGATGCTGCTGGAGAAAGTGCCGCACTCTTTGGAGTCAATCTGAAGCACAGAGACTCTATTGAAGATGACAGGATAGCTTCTAATCAATCACCACCACCATTTGGTTGTGGTCTGGTGAGACGAACTCTAAAGAAGCGTCCGAAAGACAGACCTCCGAGTCCCCCTAAACATAATTTAGTCAAAAGTGGCTCAATGGATGAACAATTAGGTCGCAATAATGAAAAATCTCCCATGTCAAATTCCATTTCAGATCATGTTCAAAGTCCATCTGCCTCTTCCTTGGGTTCAAATGCCAATAGTCCTCCACAAGGGAAAGATTCTAAATTAGTAAATGATTTTCCTCCTCCTCCGCCTGGCGACATGTTAATAAATGACATGAGACCAACAAATGAGAATGTTCAAAATGATTTCCGACAGAATTTAAAACCAGTGTCTAATTCTAGGCACAAAACTGCTCCAGCACCACCAGCAAACCCTGCTGCACAACTTGTGTCTGAACTATTTGAAAGTCTAAAAATGAAAGCTCGTAAACGAGCTGTAGAAATGGGTTCAACGTCTGTCCAGACATCCGATGTGGCTCAACAAAACAATGAAGCTTCTTTGACTAAAATGTCGCCAATTGATCAACCTCTAAAAGTTGAAAAAAATAGTAAAGATAAAGTGAGAAATGAAAATGCAAGGAATGAAAAAGTAGAAACTGTCAGTATTACTTACAATCATGTTGCAGAAAGCTGCAATGAGGTAGAAAAGAAGCGTAATGTTTATTCCAAACCTGTTATGGATAGAATGTGTGCATCCCTCGAAGAAGATAAACTAAAAGACCATATTGCCACGCCTGTTCAAAGAACTAGTGTGTTATCCGATGGTGAAATCCGATCCGAAACTGCTGAAATAGTTAATCCTGAAAGGGTAAGTATTGTCGAAATTGAAGATGAAAACAAAAGGCATAGCTCTGGAAGCATAAGCAGTTTGAAAAAGCTGTGGGAAAAAGAAACAGGAGGCCATAGTTTTGACAAATCTTCTGAATGTGTGAAAAAAGTAGGTCCTAAAATTATGACTCAGCAACTTGAATCAAGAATGAAAAGAAGCTTCGAGATGCCTGATAATGCAGAACAAAAAATAAGCAGCACCCAATCCGATTCTGGCGACACTGAAAAAAGTTCTAGGAACAATCTATTATCTTGGAAAAGTTCACCTCCTTTACAAATAAAGTTCACAAATCAAAAAGATATGCATGTAAATGAAAGTAAAAAAGAGGAATTGAAACCAACAGAAAACAGTCTGCACTCAACAAAACCTGAACTGCAAGAAAATACAAATGAATCGATAATACCTTTGGGTAATATTTCCAAACCTCAAGTGCCACAGAAGCCTCCCGTCAAAAGTGGTCGCCCTGTGGCACCACTCACATCTGTGTCAAAACCTTCAAAGCCTGCTCTAAAACCTCAAATTTTTCCTAGGGGCGGTGTAAAGGGGCTTGATAGTCCAACTTCCCAGTCTTCTTTAGACCAGTCCTCTAAAGATAAAACTATCGAAAGAAATGAAAATGATGGGGACTCCAAGTCGGAACTTGCTAACACCAAAGCTTCAATAGTAGAAATTTCAAGTGCACTAGAAAACAATATTATAGGACTTAGAAATGCTCCGAATATAAGCAGTATGAGTATTATTCAATTAACAGATAAAGTGCAACTTTTTCGCACTTCTTGTTCCGGTTATGCAGAGTACATCCCTCCGCATGGGCGCTTTCGTTTTCGGGAACTTTTGTCACGCCTCGAAAACCAAGGGGAACAGCTACGAACTTGCAATAGTAATAATAGTAGTGACAGTTCAAAATTACTCTCTGATTTACAAAATACAGTGCGCGATCTTGTTAATGTTGTACAGCGGTGAGTATTCCTTTGTACAGTACTGCCTGTGTTTAAGTTATTATCATTGCTATGTGGCACATACTATGCAAAGAAGAATAGCGGCTTGAAATATTCTAGTCGTCTACTAATATGAACAAAACAAAATCCTGGTGTAACACTTGAATCAGCATATGTGCCTCTTAAGCAGAAATAAACTTTTTGCAATATGGTAACTTAAGAACATAGAATTTTATACCTCATATTCAAATGTTTGCTGAGTTATTTTTATTTTCCACGTTAAAGTTTTAAATTTTTAATATTTTTCTGAAAGAATAAATATTGCACCTTATTGAATTTATGCTTTCAGTTTAAAAAAATATAAGTTTCTACTGCTATAATATACAAAGTTTCTAAGTTCTAAAAGTAAAAAATTTAAATAATGAGTTAATCATAATTTTTGTTGAAACTGATGTTGAAAAAAAAGTGATTTTGTTCGATAATTGAAATGCTTATTAGGTTTTAAATCTTTCTCTACTTTCTATAAATTCATTTTTAGTGAAATATTATGAAACTCATGTAATTTGCATTGAAATGTGATATTGTATCATTTGATATTAAGGAAAATGAAGTCTTTTAAACTATTCATAAAAAAGCATAACTTCTTTTTTTAAGTAAGAATATTAAGAAAAGTATTTTCATAATTCATAATGAAAACCTGTACTTTCTTAGCTGAAATCACAAATTTAGCAATTAAAATGCTACAAGCAATACTTTAATCACGTCATCAGCCATTTTTTATTTTGAAATACACTTGGAATACCAGCTAGTTGAATTATTTTATAAGGTGTAGATCTATGATAGAAAGTTGGCATTTCATGCTTCAAAATATGTAATTGTGCTTTTATTATTATTATTATTGGTTTCCAATTTATGTAAAGTGACGAGATATTCTTTTTTAGCAATAGATCAAGTAAATTCTTACCTGTTATATTACTGTATCACCTTAAATTTCATTCTCATAAAAGTGTACCTTCCTTAACAAAACTGCTGCTTTTCTAATTCTGACATACCACACAGTAAATCTTCCAAGTCTGAAACTGCCATGGTTCTATTTATTGCAAAACCCATTAAGTTGTTTTTCTTTGAAAGAAAGAGAGAGAAATTTTTTGATATTATCATGAGTTATTAACTTTAAAAGAATTTAGCAATGACTATATGATTATACCATATGCGCTTAGTGTTAATTTTTTATACATTTTAACTAGAGGTTCTTAATCTCTGATCATAACATTTTTTCCCTCAAATTGATACGTTTTTTTAAAAGTGAATTTAACATCTATTAGCTCGAAGCATTATTACCCTTAGATTCAACAAACAACTTTTCTGTTATAAAAATTGTATTTTCATGGGCAGTAAAGATATAATGAATTGATGTTCATTGCTTAAAAAATGGAATTCACTATTTTGAGGTTTTTTTTTTTTTTTTTTTTTTTTTTGCTGCATTAAAATACATTTTTTGATAAGAATTACCCTAAACATTTGGCTTCAAAAGTGAAATTTAGGAAACAAAAGACATTTACCCTTTGAAGTTTCATTTATATCGTAAATATAACACAGGTACAACAAGTTATCCTTGCTTAGACTTAACCTTTGCAACCGTTGGTGGTAGATATATTTTCAATTGCAAAAATGTTGTAAATGAGATTAGGAATGAAAGTGTGGAATTTTTAAATTAAAAAAATTATTGTGAGAAATATGAAATCTACATTGTTGATCAATGCTCTAATCTCTACAGTAGCAAGATCTCTGCAGAATTTGAAAGGTTACATTTCTTGCCCTTACAAAAATATTAGTAGTTATACCAAGTGTGTTTTTCAAGCAATGGAACCATAGTTTTTAAAAATTCCTTCAGGCTATAACTTTAATAGATTAAAATTTAAAGTTCTATTCACAAATTGAAGGAATAAAAAAATAAACAAATGAATAAATAAAGTAAAAATTTCCCGTTTCCAACATATTTACTGAAATTTCCTTCTGGGTTGAATTTATACCTCAATACATTAATATTAAAAGTTTTTAAATAAAAGAATAATAATAATTAAAACAAAAAAAAAACATTTCTATTTCTGTAAAAGTTTATGGTTTGGTAGAAAAAAAAATTCTTAATTCAGATATTAGTCTTAAACTTTGTTATTACTGCAAAACATTTTTCAAACCTTTTTGCCCTTCAAATTACTTATACTGTCATGCTAAGCACAAATGTTATATCTGTAGCCGAGCTCAAAATGAGATCTAGATGATTAAAGTTTTGCGTCTCTATGTATTTGATTCAAAAGTCACTTTTTCAGAATTAAAAAAAAAAGTTTCTCATTCACATATGAGTGCAAAATATTGTTATTAGGTAAACCAAGAGAACTACCTGGTGGCAATAGCTCAATTACGCCAAAAATTGCAAATACGATGTTAAAGTAAGAGAAAAAATTAAGATGTTTTTTCAATAGGAATTATTTATCAACCTTAATAGTAAAAACTACTAAAATTTATCATAATAAAATCCTTCAAAAGTATTTACTTATGTTAAATGAACAAAATCAAATTTATATTACCGACTTCATTTGTAAGACTCAGTTGTGCCTTAATTTTAAGATGGAATCATGCAAAAAATGGAATCAACATTTAAACGATTACATATCAAACAAATGCAATTCTTGGAGTTTTTTGTTGATATGAGACCAAACTTTTTTGTTTTCTATAACATAAATAATGTAAACAATTTTTCCTTTTACGATGAGAACTAGGTGCGAGAATGAATTTGCATCTCTACATATATAGAGAATTTGCTGTTTTAAGCACTTTGATGTTATGACTATACATTCCAAACAGAAGCAATTGCTTTATAAAGAAAAGAAAAAAAGAGGGGCTAATGTTTGCTTTCATTCCATTTTATCTCCCTTAATATACTTTTCAGGCCCAGTGGCGGAGCTTTTCGTGCTATCATGCCACAGGTCCGGGGTTCGATTCCCGGGCTGGGCAGGGTCGACTCGGCCTTTCATCCCTTTAGTGGGGTCGATAACATGAGGACCAAACATGCTTGGGAATTAAACACTGGAGGTTTCGCGTCAGGCCGACCACTTGACCAGGACGCTTGCTTCTGCACCCCAGGGCCCTCAGTCTTGAAAGCTGGGATGGGCACAGTAGGCCAATGGGCTGTCGTGCCACTGAGTTGGTTTTATATACTTTTCAATACATAGTCAAATGTGCAATAATCGGTTGTAAAAAGACACCATTACTTGAAATTTCTCATTCATTTTTTAACTCTTCCCTCGATGAAAATTTTCCTTTGAATGGAAAACAAGATAAATCTCAAATGTAAACAGTTTTGTCAATTTTTGGCCAATAAGTTGTTATGAAATATTTATTAAAATAAGTACAGCATTTTAATAGGCATGAGTATGGAAACCAGAAGATTATAAAAGTTTAGATTTTATAATTAATCTCAAAATATTCTTTTTAGTTTAAAAATCCCATAACATGATTTCTTTTATAACACTTAAAATATTTTTAGACTTAACTGCATATATTTGCAACCAACAGTTGCAAAAATAAAGCCATATAAGTATAACATGTATATATTACAAGGACAACAATAAGCATGAGTAAATTTTGCTTAAATTCAATTAAAGCAGAAGAGCTTTTAAAGATTTTAAGTTTCCCATTCTTATAATTGCATTAGTTGGAATATTCATTAAACAAAAGTATTTTTTCATAAAAAAATATATATATATTAGACCTTATTACAATATGTAGTTGAGGAACTAGTGTTATGTTACTTATGTGCTTCATACGCTAATATTAAATTATTTCCAAGTTCCTTACTTGTAAAATGCTTGTGATAAAACTTTCCTGTTGTCCAGATTTTGAAGGTGAGGAAGTTTGCTGAATCCTCAAAAAGTGGCAGTAGTTGTACCTGTTGCATAGAGTACACATGTTAAACGTTTTGGAAAATGTTCTTCTACAATAACAACGACTGTAATAATAATTACAGCATTTTAATATGCAAACAGTAAAACATTTGTAAACTTAAAAAACAAATGACAGGCATGTAAACCATGAATTCGTTACTATATTAGGGAACACCGGACTTGTGTGGATTTCTCTGGACTACACTAGATTCCTGCAATAATGAAAGATTTTCACTTACATAACTAAACATTTTATTAACTTTTATGGCACAAATAAAGATTAAGAACCCTAGTTTTTGATGTTTTCTCATAACAAGGTTTTCATGTATGTCTGTAAAATAACCCACCTGCAATTTGTTTGCACTAGTGTTTTTTTTTTTTTTAATAATTAAACTGGTTTAGGAATAATTTACAATTTTGAATTTCTCATCTAATTTGTGATACCGTTAGTCTTCCACCTGTTTTTATCCAATTTTTAATTTACTTTTATATGTTTTATGTTGATAGTGTGTCTGAAAATATTTATTTAGTTCAATAAGTATTAAAAATTATTTGTTTTACCTCCATTCATATTATTATCATTTGTTTTTCAACTTTTCGCACTCTTGGAAACAAATTTCTAAGGCTTAATTTTAAATAGTGAGTTTGTGAGCAAGACACAATTTTTTTGTTTCCCTATTTTTTTATAAAAAGTAAAGTAATTAAATTGCTAAATATTGCAATGTTACGCCATGTGTAAGCAAGATCCTTATTTAACATAGAAATTTTCAAATGCAAAGAAAGGTTAATTGTTAATCAGTTTTAGAAACTGCATGACTCAAACAATTTTCATAGCAAACATTTGCAGAAATTTTCAGCTCTTATTTGCTTTGAAATGTGCTTTGCTCAATTTTTATTTAATCTTGCGTTTTAAATAAAAGTTTTCTATTATGTATTTGCAGTATTAATTAGGACATGAAAAAGGACGGGGGGGGGGGGGGGGGGGTTACAATATCTGATTTTAAAAGTATATTTTACGAAAAATGAATTTTAGTAAGGGTATTTCAATATTTTTTAACTATTATTTCACAACCTGAGTTTGATAAGGTTCTATGTGACACTTATTCATATAACTTGTAAAATTTTAATATTAAAAATAAATTAACTTGTCCTAACTAATAAAGGCCCTCAGAATATATAGTTATGAACATACCGACTAGTTTTTAAAATGATGATGTACTAGGACTCTATTCAACCTTCATGTGAGTGTCCAAATGTTTTTGTTGGAACCTTATCAAAGCAGTTTCATGATTGGATTTCATTTGTTAGAAGCATCAGTATTTTCAAAGTATTTTATCTCAGATTTACTTTGGGTATTTGTAGTCTTTTTTTCTTCCTGTGCAGTTAAGTGGGCATTTTTTACCCCCCTTAACTTTCCTGTATTCTTTTTATATTTATATTCTTGAGATTTTGCTGTATCTTGGTAAAATATGGTCATTTGAGTACCTTTGATTTGGTTCCCTCGAAAGTATTTAAAGTTATTCTGTTACAGCTTTGTTAACACTTCTAAAATTGAGAATTATATATATTATATATATATATATATATATGTGTGTGTGTGTATAGCAAACATGTTAGCAAAATGAAAATTTAATTAAGGTTTTAATAAATTAAAATGGACTTATTTCTACATGAAGTAGTTTTTTATTGCTATAAACAATTCCTAAGTTTAAAACAACCTTAGTTTTATAAAATACTTTAAGCTCAATTTCATTCTTTGCAAAAATTACACTTTAATGTTTTTATAACAATTTCTAGCATTTCTAATGACCTTTTCTTATGAGGAGTAGGGAAAATGTTTATTTTACGTACATCAACGAAAACTTACTTAATTTACTTAAATTATTTTTTTTCAAATTTGCTCAAAAAAAAATGTGGTAACATTGTTAATTCTCTTCCTAGCGACTGAATATTATAGGGTGTCCCAAAAAGATCTGTACAACTTCAAACACTTATTGAAGAGGGAAAATAGATAGCTCTAGAACAAAAAGTTTTACAGACATTGATAAACCAACTGGGAAAAGTTTTCTTTATACTTATTTTTGTTGTATGTACTTTTGTACAATACGAAAGGATTGATTTATCATAAATAGCATCTCATGAAAAAAAAGCTCAATGCTTCAAGTAGTTCATCATGTAGTATCTGAATTTTATATTTAGAGAGTCTACATGCTTATAAAGCAGTTCATGTATTTATTATGAAACTTATCAAATTCAACTCTTGGGATAGATTGTATAATCCCAAATACTACCTGTACCATTATTATTAGGGGATAATTTTGAGAAAAGAAGTTACACTATTCCTTAAATGTTATTCAGTTTTCACATGACTGAGAAAAAATTCACTAAAATAACTGCATAAAGAAACTGCTTACAGAAATATAGGTTGGAATTTTCTTAACATGCAGATGCAGAGACCTACCCTATTATATAGTCGAAAAAATAATAATATAGCACAATATTAAATACTCTTTTAAGATCTGCAAACAAATTTTGCAAGCATTAGGGATTATACAGTACATCAAACTGAATTGGATTTCTTTTAAAGAAAATAATTTACAAGCTTGTTCTATACATTCAGCACTAATGCTTGAATGGCTATGTTCTTTTTTTAATGATTAACATTTCTTTTTCTCACAAATTTTATTTTACTCACAACTCTATACTTTAACAAGATGCAGGTGTTTCAATGTCTCTTTTCGATAATTTGGTTGTGTTTAAATAATGGATTTTGTCCCTATGTGACAATGGGACATGACACTTCCTGTTTTCTTTTTGGAAGATACCACTATCAATGAATCAAGTTTTGTGTGTGGTGCATCGCTATCTGTGACCAAAAACCGGAGGTGATGGCTCCAATCCGAATTTTTTGCATTCGGATAAGTTTCAGAGTATTCACTATCTTTCGTGACTATCACCTCTCCATTCATATTAAAAACTTTTATCTTCCCATACGAAAAAACTACAGAAATTGGAAGAATAGTGCAAATTGATAGGGAAGGGGGTGACTGTGTTAAAATTTTACCATAAATACTTCCGGATTTTAAACCTTGGGGTCACAATCATCTCTAAAAAAATTCAGTCCTATCCATATCTGAAAAAAAAAAAACTATTTAAAACTATTCTATTTTTTCCTTTTCTTAAATAACAGTATGTAGTTCTATGGATCTTTGTTTTGGGACCCCCTGTATATTTTCAAATACATTTGACTTATAGTTTCTACCATGATAAAAAGAAAGATTTTGTCATCATATGTAGGTAATTTAATCATCAACATTTTTTTTTTTTTTTTTGGTTTGAAAGATTCTCATAAAAATGATTTATGAAATGATTTTTTTCTTTGGTTCTTGTATCGAAGATTTAAAAGTTATATATTTTACCAAAGTTGAATTGTTTGAATGTGATTTTTATATATTCCTTTATATTGTAAAGTAACAAATGCTTTTTTAATTTTATATGTAAGTATATAGATTTAAATTTTAATGTGCCAAAGTGTGCAGATCCTCTATTTAACACCATTTCTGTATTTAAAATCTATATTAAAAACACATAAAATGTGTAGATATTTGTGAATTATAAAAACATTTGAGTCGTATTGCTGAAGCCATTGCATGGCTGGTCCATTAATAAATGAAACATTTCGTAGAATGGCTTGTTTTTGTTAATGTTACAACACATGTTTTTATATACGAAATTTAAAATGTCACAAACAGTTTTGTTTTTCACCAAGAATTGTAGGTTGCATTTTTATCAAACAATTGTACATAATGTTTCAGCATACTATACTGTATATTAAGCTATTACATGTTTTTAATATGCCCTTTTTGCTAATGAAATGGTTCATAATTTTTATATTTTACTGCCATGTGGAGTGCATTGAATGTTGTAGTGTGAAGTAATTTAAATGAGTGCTTGTGAGTTGAACCTTCTTTTTTAGAATATAGCACATATAGCAATATAGAACAATTATACAGCACAATAATGCTTCTTAGAGAACTGCCTAAATATATTTTTGCCTCCTGGTGATTCTAGCTCAGGCAAAATGAAATGTTTGCAATAATTTCAGATCGAAAATTGTATTCAAGTCGAAAGCTATGTTTGACAAAAAGGTGTTTAAATACTGTAATACTATTAAGCTCAAAATATACTTACAAAGCTTCTCCCAAATCCAAATGTATGTTTGTTCATTAAATTCAAATCCTTCAAAGCTTCCATAAAATGTATAATCACCAATTTCTCCTGAAGCGAAAAGAAATGTATGAGGTTGGGACAATAATTACTAATTAGTTAAACGTCTCAGCAGAATAAATATGTTAACCCAGAAGGCCAGAGGAAATTCACGTCCGTTTTCAAACCCTTCACAAAACTCCAATCAATCAAAAAGGGCCCTTTGCAAAATTATGAGCCTACCAAATTGTTCTTTTGCAAAATTATTTATTGAATAAGTGTCAAAAAAAATTTTTTTTTTAATCCCTGTATGTTTTAAAAACAATTTTGTGAAAATTCAAAATTCAAATTCACAAAAAACGAACCCTGTTAAAAATGCTGGATCGACCTCCTGCTTAAACCAATAATAAACTAGAATGGTCTTATAGTTATTAATTCAATACAGATTTTTTAAAAAACATGGGGTTTTTTGGCTAATAATCTTTCTATTTTTAATTAGAATAACATTGTGAGACAATTCATATTATACATTCCAAATTAATCTTCGAATGTCCATTTCGTTTCACCTTACTAAAATGAGAGTGTGATATGTTTTGTATTTTTTAAAGATGCTAGTCAGTTAGTTACCTTGATTGCTCATAAAGTTTCCTTTTTGAAAATTTCAGTGAAATCTTGAAATTATGATTTTTAAAAATCAAATCTTTAATTTTCTACCATATGATTGGTTTTTGTCTTAATTCAGGCTAAAATTTTCAAGAATATGTAACTAATTTAACATTTTAAGCAAGTTTTAGAAAATAAGTTATTCATAACTAACATGACATTTATACTAAAGAGATTATAGAGTAAATTGTTCAGGAAAATACAATTGAAGCCATTTTTATTATGCTATAAAATACCTCCAATAGAGTAAATTGTCCAGGAAAATGAAACTGAAGCTGCTTTTTATTATGCCATAAATAACCTCCAATGTACACACACTAAATCGAAAGGAGAAAAAAGTTATTTTAAAATTGTATAGATATTATTTCTTATCTGCATGCAGTCTTGGTATAAACTGGAAATTGTCTCGCTGTATTCCAAGTTTTTCTCTTGTCGAGTTTTTTTTATTCTAGCTTATTTAAATACTGGGCTGTTTTGTATTTTTCTACCTCAAGAACAAGCGCTTCCTATAGCAAGGCCAAAAGTTTCTTTATTATATTATGTTCAGGGTGCTTAGTACTGGGCGTATCTTTCTTGTTTTTACCTGCTAAACCAAGTTGTTTTCATTACAAAATGACAATTAACTATACACTTTCAGGCTACATATTTTCCCTTCCTTTTAAAATTTAGAAGTTATGTCATGAATTTATATACAGAGATGACTGATTGCAAAAGAAAAACTCAGCAGAAAAAAAAAAAGTTCACATATCTATGTGCAGGTTGAACAAATACGGTCAATAATATAGAACACCGGTTCTGAAGTTTAGGCTAAGCCCCTAATATACATTCATCAAAAGTAGAGAGAAAAGTTGTCTACGGAATTTGAACAAATCAATGTTTTCTTCCTGGGCTATGCATTCCAGAAGCCACAACTATTGAATTATTATTTAAATTTTTAATTTATCCTGCCGTCAGCCTAAGCTAAAGTTAAACATCACTGCCAAATCTTTATCATTTGTCTTCAATAATGTTGTTATGCTTCAATTTCAGAAATTAAAAAAAAATTGTCATACATTTTCACATCAATTCCCTCTTACTTCTATAAACATAATTACGGCCAGATTTTTGTGTGAATGATTGATAATTGTGAGATAGTGCACTCCAGTCATTGCTTTTTAATGTATTGTAGAAGTCACTACATTTGCATTATACACACTGTAGAAAGCTTTACATGCAAAACGGAAAGCACCCGAAGGGGTGTTTCTGTACTATTTCATCAAATATATTTTAAAATATATGAATTTCATAGCATAATAAAATCATTAATATGCCAGTCAATGCATTTATGAAAAGAGCATTTTTAATGAAACATTGTATATATTGAAACAAATATAAATTTATGTTGTGCCCTTCACAATATTTGTGAAGCATTTGGTTTTTTAAAATAAAATTATACATAAATATAATCAAAAGTAATACATGAAATTATACTAAAATCTTTCTGTATAAAATTGTCATGAAGAGAAATTCCTATATTTTTGTTTTGTGTAATTGGTCAATTATCAAGCTGTATAAGAAAATCTGCTTTTGCTTGTATGTGTTAATTTTCAATTTGAAGCTTTCATGGTGCTCATTATCAACTAGTCATTGACTTGCCATTAGAAAATTATCATTCATCTCTTATATCATCTTGTCATTGACTGAGTGTATGCATGTTTGTGTATTTTGAGTTAGTTAATATAAAATATTTCTCTAAGACAATAAAAATGTTTATATGAATTTTCGATTATTGTTGAATGTTTCCTTCAATACTTGCTTGACAAACCTATTTTAAAAAGAATAACACTACAGATGCACTGATTAAGGAAAATGACTATTCTGCAATGTGTTAGAAACTGGAATCACATGTACAAAAAGCTCTTTTTTGTATAATGTACTTGTTGATCGAGTTACGATACATGGTAAAGATTTTTAAAAAGTTGCCTGTGGAGAGTAGTTGATTAGCCATCATATATAGGCTCTCCCCCCCCCCCCTAAAATGGCAATAGTGGCCAAATAATTATTACATCTCTGGTATAAATTCCTAAAAACGTTCAGTTAAGTCTACAGGGTAATACTGTACAAGTTCTCATGAAAATGTTTTCATTAATAAATAGGTAAACTCCTAGGAGAGCCCACCGCTTTTCAAAATCGCCAATTTGGCGTCCATTTCGTAGAACGATAGAAGCTGGGTTTCTATCGAATCTGGTTTACCAAGATTGCGTACTTATCGCCAACCACGCCAATGGGGTGGGCTCTCCTAAGAGCCACCCAATAAATAAATTAAGGTTTCACAAAATAACCATCTCTTTTTTTTTTCTTAACTTTAATTAGCTCATATTTACATTTATTAAAATTCTTACCTAGCATCTTGCTTGGATATACAATATGGTCCATTATCCACAAGATTCAAGTATTTCTACCACTCATCTTCATACACCTTGAAATAAGTCTGTTCAGTTTCTTAGAATATGCCGTTACAAATTACTGAAAAGTAATTAGCAGACTTGATATACTGAGGTTTCTCATAACAATGTTAATATGAAATTCTATCTGATGTGGCATTTTAAAAATGAAATTAGAATTCAGTTTAAGCAAAACATGCAATAAAAAATTAAAATTAGGAATTAACTTTTAAAATAAGATATATGTTTCAACTCTTATGAATTCAAAAGTTGGTTTCTTTTAATTGTGTAATTTATACTCTTATAATTTCAGAATAAAATTACAGACAAATGAAAATTCTCGAGAAGTTTTCAATAATTAGTAGTTATGGGTCACCTCTTTTGTATTTGCATATGAATCATATAGTAGGCCGTTTACTTTGTTTTGCCATAATTAGATTCCCCCCCCCCTACATGCATGATATATAACTATTTCATCAGAAAAAAAAAAGAGTTTTGAAACAATTATTCAGCTCGTTAGTTTGCTTTATCATTATTTTCAAATTAAAGAAATTAAATTTAAATGAGGGAGGAAATATAATTTCTGTAAAATAAACTTTCATTTAAAAGTCATGAAGATTATTGCCAAATTTAATTAATAAAATGCCTCCTTCATGAATGAATAGCATATTTTCTCACTTGTTAAATCAATGTTAACGTGGGGTTTCCACTCAAAACTTTCAGACAAATTTAAAGGCTACTATGTACTTTTTCAAGCTGTATCCAAAATATAATTAAACTTCCAGATATATACATATTTTATATATAAGCAAGTTTTATAATATTTAAACATATGTCAAGATGTAAAAAATGAGCAGTGAATGAGCTTGAATCAATTTTTAAAGTCAAGTGCTCAAAAAAAAAATAATTCATGCATTGTAATTATTTTTTAAACTGAATACAGACATAGTGTATGATGATGTGGAACAGTTGTATAAATATTTACAATATTTTAAAATGTTTTACTAATTTTTCATGCTTATAAACTGTTAAAAGCCTAAAACCGCCAAGAAACATGTTACTTTCGGTGATAATTGATAATATATTATTTCTCCTGATGAAAAGAAAGAAAAAGTAAATTTCAATGAGACAGATAGTGAAATTTGCTTTTGGCATTATCCTTGGTGTGAAACATGTTTTGCAAGACATCAATTTGATAATGGCTACTTGATAATTTGGAGAACTAAGGGAATGACATCAATTGCTCACCTGGGGAAAAGAAACATTTGATAGCCAATTGAAATATCTTTGCAGTAAATTTATTATCGGGAGCACCTTTAATATAATGTCTGGTCTAAACCATCTTAACACATTATGAGCGGGCAACGTAGCACGAGCAACTATCTTGCGTAGCTGGCTAAGTTGACTAAGTTAAAAAGTGTTCTTAAAAAAAATACACCAATTCATACATTTTATGAAACATTATTTTTTCCCTTGTGTGACTTAAAAGTGGCGATTTTAAACGGGTACAAATACCGGCCCCGCTTTTAGACAACAATGCACAAAATGGGTACTAGTACCCGGGCCCGCTCATAATGTGTTAATCTTACCAATTAGTTCAGCTGGAAACTACAACTGTGATAGATTTGGCTTCTTTGTGATGACAAGGGCCATGGCTTAAGCATTAGATAGCCATAACGTTTTTTGCATGGGTAAAAACAACCCCTTATAAGCCAAAATTACAATTTCCCTTTCTTTTTATTTTTATAAATTTCTACTTTAATAAAATATTGTCTTTTATTCTTTCTGGCACTTATCAGTTAAAAGGTTTACTTTGGTGACTTTTCCCGAAATTTTAATATTGATGAAAGGTTTTAATGTAACAATATAAATGCCACATATTTAAATTTAATAAACCTGCTTTGTTTGCAATTGCCCTGGCATTGTGAAATTATCTTGGCCATGGTAGAACGTTTAACCAACAGTACCTTTCTTTCTGAACAAAGGTAAGTGCTGTTTCTTAGAGAACTTCTCATTAATGCCGAGACTCAAGGGCCCGATATTTACTTTGACTCCCTCCATTTTTTAAAAGCTTAGATGTGGGCATATGACAGCAAGTTTTAATTTTTTTTTTCTTTTGATCCTGTCAAAAAAAAATTAATGAACATAGTTTTTTATTGCAAATTTCAGTATTCTGAATTAAATTCTTAACATTAAAATATTAAATTTGAGTGAGAAGTATGTACTTGAATCTGTAATAGAATAGCTTCTCATATGTATTAAGATAAGGAGTCGAATTTGATTCCTCTCCCAACCTGCATTTAATTTTCTTCTTTTGTGTTGAAAATAATAGATTCTATATAGCTTTAATATTAGGCAAGGGTTTAATGAGAGAGTCTCCAGAAATTGAGCACACAAACACAAAAATAGTTATTAGTATTGTAAGATGCATTCAGGTTGTGTAACAAAATAATTCTGAATCGAATTTTAAATAAACTCAATTGAAAGAAAGATTCGAGCTTCATTTTACACAAATTAACAGTAAGTTGACATAGTATAGGTGCAAATAGTAAATAGTATTCAATGCTTAAAAATTGTAAAAGTTTACCGAGAAACTTAAAATTGAAAATTAACAGAATAACTCACCATAATTATTTTTTGTATATTCCTATATTATTTAATGTTTATAAATTCTCTATTTGAAAGAAACCTACCATTTTCACTGAATCTGCTAAATTTTAATACAATGGATCTTTTAACAGTGGACATTCTAGAAATGGTTCAATTCTTCTTAAATCGATTCAAGTATTTCCAATTCCTTGGCAAGTATCATTCCATCAACGTCTCAATTAACATTTAAAATTGAGATTTCTTCAAAACCTACATTTCACATTTTTAATTTTTCTTCCGAGGATTAAAAAAAAAAAAATTGAGCAGGAATCCAACTTTTTTATAATGCGACATAAGTTGTTGAAATTTCATTTCCATCAAAGATATTGCCATATCAACAATTAGATTGGAAATTTTTATTCATAAAGATTCATGTGCATCCAAATTTCAAAATTAAAATAAAATACAGCAACATAATCAAGACTTGCCCAAGCAAGATGCCCAAGGCAGCCCTATTCAGTTAACCCCCCCCCCCCCCCCCCAAAAAAAAAGAGTAAAAGCCACCACAGATAAGCAAAACTTGTTGCTCATAATACTCTTAACAAGTTTCAATTTATCATGCTTGCCAAGATTTATTTCAATCAAACATGTACAAAGGAAAAAAAAAGTGTTCGCTATGAGAACATAAATATCCCAAGTTTTTGATATCTTCAAAATACTATATGAGTAACTGAGAAGCATTGCTATAGCAGTTTTCAGAAAGAGCCAAAACAATAAAACAAATGGGGAAAACAAAAAGCTCATTTTAACAATTAAAATGAGTTTGCTTGTTAAAAATCCTTCATAAATAAGGTTATTTTCTTCCCCTCATGCGGCAATCTCATTTGAAGGCTAGCATTTAAAAAGCTACATATTTTTTTTAATCAACATAGTTCACTTATTTCCTTACTAATTTGTAAATTAGAAAATATTGCTCTGAAAGAACTAGAGAATCACAACAAAATAAAGAAACAGTAATTAATAAATTAAACTTACTTTATTGCCAGCAATTTGAACACTTACAATCAATGCAGGAATACAAAATACAGATGAGGTAATAAGGTGAAAGAGTACTTTAACATCACAAAACTTCAAAAGTCCAAGACGAAAGAAAAAAAAAAGTCTAAGTTCAAAAATTATTTTTTGTCTTCTACTGCATCAGCCTTCGTCATGGTGATAGGAATAACACGTTCATTTGGCGGAGCAGCTTCAATGGCTTTTTTCGGTGCTTCAATAGTCAGGATGCCGTTAGGACTAAGGGAAGACTTCACAGCTTCAGGTTCTGCACCTTCAGGAAGCATATACCGTCGAGTGAACTCCCGCTGGATAAATCCATGCTCGTCAGTCTTTTCTTCGTGCTTGCCATGAATGACGACAAAGTTATCCACTACTTTCACGTCAACTTCGTTGGGCTTGAAATGGTTCACATTCAACATGATCTTAAACTTATCAGCTTCATTCTTGACTTCAGACTGGCCAGAAGATTGCATAGCAGCTTGGGTACGAGGACGAAGTATGTAACCACTTATGAGAGAAGGAGGATACAAGTCCGAATCCAACAAACCCATGCCGAAGTGCTGGTCTAAAATGCTGGAAGGATAATCCCATACATCCCACCAGTTTCGTCGTAGAAGCGATGGAAACAAAGCCATTTGAAACACGACTTATTCGAAGAACACGTTAAAGAAGCAGGTAATTCGCAATATCAAAGCACAATCCTCAGACTACAACAGCGACAGAGCAGACTAGGAAACTGATTGTCATGCCACAGCAACTGGTATTTATACCACACAAACAGAAATTCTAGAGAACTCTCGAAACGCTAGAATTGCGTAGAAACCTCCCGGCATTCAGCGTTACTATAGCAACAAGTTTGCTGTGATTGGTTAGATGTCAGTGACATGAACCAATTGAAATTCACCATAAGGGATTTGCATTTCCAGAAACTTCTATCGGATAGACCAGTGATAAAATAGTTATTTATGTTGTTAAAATAAATTTTTAAAAATTCAAGGCTCTCTAAAAAATATTTTTTCATGCAGAAATAAAATTTCTCAATTGATTAGTTTTAACATTTACAAGGAAAAATATTTTGTTTTTCCCCGGAAACATTCAGTTAGGGAAGTGAATGTTGGTCACAACCGTCTGCTAGCCAGTTTTGTTTTCCTTCAAAATGTAAATAAAGATCGTCCTTTTTAATAAACTTTTATAATGTAAAACATCTGATTCTGCTTCTAGTTCTGCGTGACGCTTTGTTTTTTCAAATGCAGATCTCGAGAAAAAAAGCTTATTTCAGTATCTTTTTAGACTAAAGAATTTTTCAGGAGTACTTTTTTTTTTAAATTTTACTGTTTTGGTGGAATTTTACAGAGGTGGAATTTTTTTCCCAGTTACTTGAATGAAAATGCTGATTTTCATCTTCCTTTCTTTGTACTGCATTCATTCTCAGAAATTTTCACAGCCTGTTTCAGGAGCTTCACCGCTTGAAGAATGTCAACTCTTGTAATAACTGGCTTATCCATTTTATTATTTTCCTGAAACTCCGGCATTCCCACTTGTTGTTGTATTTTTCTTTTGCGTTGAATGTTATGCTGTTCTGTTGGAGGCATAATGTTCCGCTAAATATATAATTACCAGGGGTGTAGTAGAGGGGTGACGGCATCCCCTTACCTTTTTATTTTACCACAAGTGTCCCCCCACTTAATTTAAATTTTAACACGAGTTCCCCCACTTTATGATGATCATATAGGTAAGTGTCCCCCCCCCCCCGCCCCTTTTTTTCTAGGACTACACCACTTATAATTATTTTTTTATTTAACTCTTTTAAGTTAGTGAAGTGCATTGTACTTTACTGCATCAATACTATGTTTCCACATTTCGTTATATAATGCTTCTTAATCCCAGAATCCTTAGTTCATATTTTATTCATTGTGTTTTACAAGTTATAGATGTTTGTGTTTTTACAACTTTAAAAATAATTCTGATCATGTGACTTTGCTCCCGGAATTATATGAATCTGATATCAGACATCCAAGCATGATTCAGATTACAAGGAGTTATTCTTCAGTTGCAGCATATGCTAAGACAAATATAGTTGGAAGATTGAAAAGAAAAGTGATGATTCATGTTCTAGAAAAACAAAAATCAATGTGCTGGCTTTTTTAATATAGAAAAATGTAGATGGCATAGATTGGAAAGAGTTCATGGAATATTTTGTCCAGATATACTACAATCCTGGTTTTTAGCAGTCCAACTTAATGTTTGGATGTGCATACTAGTGGTAGTATCTGAAAATCAAGGCAGACTTTTTCGCAGTGTTTTAGTTGATGCTATGTGGAATAATGTTGAGGCTAGGCTTGATAAGTTAGCTGTAATTAACCCCTTCCCTCTCGCTCCCATCAAAATTACAGGCTGTAATGTTCCAAAGTAGCGTGCCAAAACATTTTAAAAAATCCTCTTTCATCCCAAAAGCTTATTTATTTTTTGTCTTAGATGATAATATCAAACTTGTACTAGATGATAATATCAAATCTTGTACTAGATGATAATATCAAATCTTGTACTAGATGATAGTATCAAATCTTGTACTAGATGATAATATCAAACTATTTATAGTATAATTAGAGAATAAACATTTTTTAAATGTTTTTCTGCAAAACAAATTGGCGCTTTGTTTTTGTTTTTGTGAAATTTATGTGGTTGTTAAGAGGTTAAGAGTAGGAAAAAGAAATATTTATTGGAATTGATGAGTCAGTTTAAAGCTGCCCTTATATCATATGATGAGGGTATTTTAGGAGATGACACCCTTTTAGCTTCAGCTGCATGGAGGACTGTGTTTAATTTTCATGAATTAGGTCCACGGATACTTGAAGATATGGTTTATTACATTTGAAGACAAATATCTCAGTTGGATTCATTGAACACAGAAAGCATGCTGTTTTAAGGAAAAATAAATTTTTGGCTCTTAACAACATTATTAAAGGTGCAAATAAAGAAAAAGAATTGTTGTAAAAAATTAGATATAATGTACTTGCTTTTATTTACTAAATACATTTTAGCTCGCTAAAAAAAAGCTTGGGAAATTTATTTCGGCATTTGCCCTAACTTATAAATTCGTGGGCATTTCACAACACTGCTGTGTGGTAATAGACTGTTGCTATTGTTATCTAACAAAGGTGTCATATTTCTTTGATAATGCTGTCAACAAATCATGGTTGCCTCAGCGAATGTCATTTAATGATGCACTAAAAAAAGGCCAATCAGTCAATACAAGGGTGTTGTTATTCAGTTATGTAATATTAATGAAGCACTTTAAAGGCTTTGTTGCTGTTGTGCTTGGTGTGAAGGCACCATAACTTTTAAAACAAATTTGACCGATATGAGGTTTTGAATAAACTTTAATCTGCCATTTAATTAAATTTGAATTTAAAAATATTTGTGATACTCATACAAAATATTTAGCTAACTATGATTTTGAGAGTCTAGTTTTTCTATGTAGCTAACTATAACACACAAAAATATTTGTGGCTTCTAAATCGTCACAAACCATGTGTTAGTTTTTAGAGATCATTATTTTTGGAATGTGAGAGAAGTTCTCATCAAAAATGATTGCAGATTAATTCTGAAATAATATAGCATTCTTATAGTAGAGTTTAAAATATAGGTAAATTTCCATTAGGACCCAGCAACTTGGCAACCGAGGATAGGTTCTTAAATAAGTTTATAATCATAACAGTTGATAGATGACAGTACTTCCCCCCCCCCCCCCCCAAAAAAAAAAAAATCTAGTTATTATATTGGAACTAGAAGAATTTAAAAAATAATAGTAATAAGCAAAGTAAATTAAAAAATAATCAGTTTTCTGTAAAAGGTACACAACATCCTTTAAATGTTCCTTAATGTTTTATGAGCACTTTGTTAACTATTTTATTTTCTGCTATGTGAACATGTTTATTTTGAATTTATAGCTATACACAAAAAAGTTTATAAATAAATAAAATGTTTATTAACAAATTTTACAAAAACTGAACTTTTTGCATAATGTTAATGGGTACATATTCATAAATGCATCACCTTGTTTTATCTAATGACTCTTCCAAGTTTTGTTTGGAATGAGAAAAGTAGGAATAAAAGCTTAAAATACCAGAATATTTAACTAGGTAAAAGTTTTCCTCTGAAACTGAGGAAAAATAAACGATAAATTTCCTTCATGGTGCAATATTCATCCTTTACTGCAGATTTCTTTTTTAAAAGTCAAATATTAGTTTATTCTAAATTAGATGTATGCCTTAAAACAGCCATACTGAACACGTAGTTTATGGCAGGCTGCAGCTTGCCAAGCTTTTGCAAATGCCTGGTGAATCCAGTAAAGGCAGTCAAAAAACTATCAAGTCTTCTAAATGCAGTGCTATAAATAACATGCAATTTTTAACTTCACTTGTGCAAAGTTCTTAAGTTTAACCTCCATTATAATGCAGGTCTGTATAATAAGGGAGGTCTCTTTAAATTTACAATATCTTAAAACTCTTTTTTTTTGGACTTATCAACTTCTACTTAAATGCCGGAACTTCATTAAAAACTAAGAGCATAAAATTGCAAATATGAATTTCTCCACTTGAGTTGTAGTGTGTTTTTAATGCAAATAAAAGCAAAAATTCTGTTTTAAAAAAAGTCATATTTACATAATACATATCAATACGGAAAATTTTCTTTGATTCTGTTTGACTTGGACATATTTTTTTTCTTTTCACCAAGTTACATTTTTGCTACATATAATTGGATTCATCCAACATATGGACGCACAATTACAAATTTACAAATACAATCTGGTTCTGCAAGTATGTGATAGCTGCAATTTGTGACTAGCATACTTCTCAGTATAGAAATGTAGCCATAAATATCTGAATCATTGGTGAGATCACTGTTGAAGTTATGATATACTTCTACCCAATTAGAATGCTCATTAAAAATGTTAGAATAAATATAAGGCACTGAAAAGCAAAGGGATGTAAGTGACCAAAAAACAAATCCAAGAAAAACGGGTTCAAAGTTTGGATCTTATGAGACCTTTAATGTTAATTTTTTTTCTAAATCGGGTTATTGCAGAGCACCTGATGACCCTCCAAATTTTCAATTTTGTCACTTACACCCCTTCGTTTCTAAGTGCCTCATATATATTTTTTAGTTACCAAAATACATAAAGTTCACTTTCTGAAATCCACACAGCTTAGGACCAGGCAATGAATTTTTGAATTTTGCAGATTTCAGGTCTTTTTTTCTAATCTAAGTACAAGTAATATAACAGCTTATTGATTTGCATTAAATATTAAAATAGATCATAATTCTTAAAAAACTAATAATATTAATTAAAGAAAGGGGAAAATGGAATTTTAATTTGCTCCTTTTCAATGAATAAATAAAATATTTTATGAGTATGAAATATAATATCAAATTTTCATATTCTAGTATATTGCCACTTGCGTTCCCCCTCAGGACTTAAAAAATAATTAGCAAATTTATTGCGATAAAATTTTGAGAGGCCAGTCATCTGACTTGCAGGACTTACATTTGTAACATCACCAAAACCATCAATTTGTACCGTATCTTCGAAGCAATAGCCGTCTCGAATCAGTACAAAATTATGCAATATAATGCAAGCTCGGACAATTCTGTCGGCCGTCTCCGCGGCTGCATTTACTGTCCGGTGAAACACCTCCCATTTGTTGGAAAGAATTGCAAATGTACACTCGATGAACCTCCTAGCTCTGGAAAGACGATAGTTGAAAACTCTGCTTTTCTTGTTTTGGAAATTGGCTACACAATATGGACGCATTACATTTCTTGAAAGTCCAAACGCTTTATCAGCTACCAACACAAACGGCATGTCTGGGCCATTCGTTTCTGGAAGTGGACGAGAGTCAGGCAGGTTCATTTCATTATTGTATAATTTTTTGCCAATGATCGTGTTGGCAAAGAGATCGGGATCTCGAAGCTGTCCTTTGAAATCAGTGTGATTGTACTGTACGACATCGAAATCCGTGAAAAGGTAATTGGAATCACAAATAGCTAGAATCACGTACGTAGAGCAGCAAAAACCCCTTTTTTCACCATCTTTGCGTTTTCCTGTATTATAAGCAACTTTTAATCGCTTAGCGTCCATGGCGCCAACACAATTGGGGAAATCACTTCGTTTATAAAAGCCATCAGCTATCTCACTCCACTTTTCAGAGTTTGGTTCAGGCATAACCATCTCTTTTAGATGATTCGAAATTTTGGTGCAAACATCCCTCACAATAAGAGATACGGTAGATATTCCTATCCTGAATTCATACATCAGCTCTGTATATGTACATCCTGATGCAAGAAATCTAAAGATAAAAAAAAAGAAAATATTTATATATTACGATAAAGTTTATTTATTAATGTACAAACATACAATAAATTAAAGTAATCATAGTCTTAATTTTTATAGAATATATATATCGTAAAAATTTTAGTAACTATAGTAAAATATAGCTTTACATATCTTTATATAAAAAAAATTTTTGTTACATAGATCAGTTTATTTATTACAACAAATTAAATTTTTATTGCTGATTAAAATTTCAATGATATAAGAAAAGGAAATTGATTTCATTCAAGGGCGGATCTAGAAAATCTTCAAGGGGGGGGGGGGGGGGGGATTTTGGAAATCTCGGGGTTCAGTGTAAGGATGGATAGAGGAGATTCTTCATTCCTTTTCAACAGTCCCTCCGCCCCCCCCCCCCCTTTTTTTTTCAAACAGCAGGAACAACAACAAAAAAATGCTAGTGTTGTCCTATTTAAAATTTTACTAGCACATTTTTTCAATGCATATACGTTTATTCAAATCCTTATAAAAGGAACACAAGCTGACGTTTTTTTGCTTTCGCAAATCTGTCTATAATTTTTTTCAACGTTCAGTGTAATATCTTTATGCATATGCAATAACGCTAATTCAGTGAGTCTTATCATCACTCATTCTGCTTTTTAGCCAAGTTTTAACCGAGTTAGGATTTCCTTCAAGCTTTCTTAAGAAAAATGCAGGCTTGTAAATACATTTTCTAATTTGAGTTGATATGTCTAAATTACAAAATAATAGCAATTATTAGTAATATATTTTCTAAAATTTTCAAAATGTAATACTAAATATGTACTAAAAAAACCATCAACGAGTATGTGCAATTTATATAAACATATGTAATTATGAATGTTCAATGAAATGTTTCAGACTCCAGGTTTTAGCGTAAATGCTGCAGGAATTTACACCACGTGCTAAGGGTTGGCTAGTTGTCACCAGTTTGATAGGTAGAAGAAAAGAGCAGGGAATCTCTTTCCCATTACTCTGAGGATTAGCAATACTAAAGGACAAAGGAACAGGGGGAAAGCATAGAACTTGAAGGGCGTTTAGCCTGGGATTCCAAGAACATAAAAAAAATGACTGGTCCTGGGGCACAAAGAGTAAAAACTCACTTAGGAGTGTCGTTGTAGTATCCACTTCAATCAGCCCAGGGGGGGGGGGGGGCGATCGCCCCCCCCCCCCTTAGATCCGCCGTTGATTTCATTAGTAATTCCAAAATATCAAATCACTGACGACAGGTTAGATAACGTGCATCTGCTATCCCAATGCAAAATGATTCAAAGTATTGCTTCTAACAATAGTATTGTCAACGGAAAAGATAGGGGGTTAATACCCCCCCCCAAGAAATATTATAACAGGGGGCGGGCCATGTTGCAGAATGTGCCATTGAGGTTGGGGGTATTTTAGGAGTGTCCCGTCAGGGGGCCCTGGTTGACTGTTTGGTCATGGTTGGGGCAGTGGTGTAGTCGAGGGGGAACACAGGGGGACGGCATCCCCCTACCTTTTTATTTGAATACAAGCGTCCCCCCCCCCCAAATTTTTTAAATTTTAACATAAGCATCCCCCTACTTTTGATTTCAATTGCTTATCTTCGTATGTATAAGCGTCCCCTCAACTTTTTTTTTTCAGGACTACACCACTGGGTTGGGGGTCTATCTTTTAGGGGATGGGCACCCCTGCATATAACCAAACTCCCAATAAAAAATTTCTTGCCACACCACTGACTTTAATGAAATGATTATGATTGGATTTACCAGATATAGATAAATCACAACTCAAAAAATTAAAGGAAATCTCCTCAAAGGAGCAAGGGTTTCAAAAAGAAAATAAATAAATGGATAATGTTTCAGATTTTGTTATGTCTCCGTACTTTGCATCAATAAAAAAGCTAACGCTTTTAGATCCAGAATAAAGCTGTTCTGCTTTTTTTTCCATGTAGGGCATGGAAAAAATGCCCTGTCCTGAAAAAGATGCCAGCAGCATCTCCTTTATACAAGTATAAAGGAGACATGTTTATGGACTCAGTAGTAACTAGGATAGTAACAAGGGGACGGCATCCTCCTACTTTTCAATTCTAACACAAGCATTCCCCCAATTACTTTAAATTTTAACCTAAGCATACCCCCAGTTTTTGATGTTTGTATAGGTAAGCGTACCCCCACCTTTTCCCCCAGAAATACACCACTGGCTTGATAACCTTATTGGAATAAATTCAAAGAGCACCACTAAGCAAATGTGCCCTTGAGGAGATGTGCCGCTTGTCTAGGTGCACTCAGTGCAGTTAAAATTTTTAGGGGGGGGGGGGTGTTTTTTTCATGATGTTTTAACCTGTTTTTTCGATAAGTTGCAGTGACTATAATATATTGCTTCTGGAGTACTATGGAATTTTATGAAACCTATTTGAGGCAGATTTTAAACTATTGAGTCATTAAAGGAGGTAATTGTTTGAGGAGGGTCTCTTATATGAGTTAACACTTTCGCTGTTATGTTAGTATGGGAACTTGCAGTTTTAGAATGATTCTGACACATAAGGCTCACTACGCAGTTTTGAACAAAAGCATCAAAAGGGATATGATTCAGTTGTATAAATTTATTGGAAGTCGTTGAAAAAAAGGGCATAAAACCAGAGATTATTGCTTTTTAGCTGTTCAAATCCAGGTCCATCATTTAAGGAGTCACGAAGGGATTGATGACCGTCAGGAATTTTATATTTTGAAAATATAAAAATAGTTTTTAGAGTGCCAGTTATATCTTATTTCCAATGTGGAGACACTTGCCTAGTTGGCATTCGCCTTTTTCCACGGGAAATGCTGGCCATTTGTGAAGGGTCACCTGACAGGTGACCAGCATTGAGCCTAACACACTAGTGGATGACACCAGATGGCGCCACCACAACTACGCCACCTTCCTTTTTGACCTAAGGGTGAAGGGAAGAGAACTTCAGGGTCCACGGATTTTACATGCACGTATCCCCAAGCGTACATGGTGGTGGGTCTAACGCGGCTCGGGTATCACACCCGAGATCCTCCGATCTGAAGATCGACATCCTAACCGATAGGCTACCACAGCCTCGAAAAGTTTGCCAGCCTGGAATAGTTCTTGAAGCTGGTTGAATAGTTTTAAAAGGGACACTGGGGAAACTATCTCTTTAGTATTTGTATTAAAAAATGATTTATAAACCTGGATTTTTTCATATTGAACCATTCAGCATTAACAAATCATAACACTTGGTATACTCTGTTGCACAATAGCAGAATGTTCTGTATCAATCTGCAGCACAAGTTTCAGAAGTCAAATTTTTTCTGCCACACCAAATGATGCGGAACCGAATTTACAATCATAAAAAACAGAACTATGCATTTCAAAATAATTGACATATAACAATAATACAAACAGTAAATAAATATTATAATTACTCAATTTATAAATAAATCAATAAAATCTAAAATTGAACAAGTAATTAATGCAAGCTAAGAGGAAATGAAGTAAAGACCACAGTTTGATATCTTTAAGTTTGTGAAAGGAAGGGAATCTTTCGCTCATAAAATTAGAAGAAAAGGGTGATTATTTATCCTGAGGGAAAAATATAATCATTTAAAAACCGGAAAACTTTTTTTCGCGGTCGCCTTTAAAAGAAAATTAATTACAAAGGTGGCTAATTATTCTGCAAGCTCCAAGATGAATCTGTAGCGCTCGCTGGTGCTGCGCGATTTCTGCTACGAAGGGGTGGGGGGGGGGGGCTCTATTCATTAACATTTGTTCTCAATTACCTTATTGTTACAGCTATCCTTTCATCAATCGGTATTGGTTTTCTCATTAGCGTTGCTTCCAATTTGAAATGAGGGCGTAATGTATCACAAAGTTCGTCAAATGATGCAGGTGACATATGATAAAATTCGAAAAATTTTGATGGATCAGCACGAAATTCTGCATGCTTACAATGGAAAAATCCTGACGTTAATCTCTCAGACAGTAGGGGATTCACCCACATTTTTTTGGGTAGAACAGGTTGTTTTTTTTTCTTTGTGTATGAGTTGACAATGTCCGCTTTCCTTTTGTTGGTAGGTAAAATTTCATGAACAATGCTAATATCGTCAATAACTTCCATTTTAACGATCTTTCACTAGATGTGAATCGTTCACGACTAATTCGCTCTTAATCCAATGAGACCTCATGAGACAAGCAACATATTACACAGCAATCAAGTAAACAAACACCGTTGTTATGTTTTTTTTTTTATTTTTAACCGCGGCAGCGTGATTTGACAGAAAAAGTCAAAGCCGAAAGGGATTATTAGAAGTGTGCTGCCATCTACCGGAGAAAGAACCATTGAATAATTCTTTTGGAAAAAAATTTCATACTCTTTTTAATTGGTTCTAAACACGGAAGTTCTAAATTTATTGGGCAGTGTTTTCCTACCTTTTTTCCCTTGCGAACTCCTTCTAGGATTTGAAAGAAAGTGGGGAACCCCTTTATGTAGTCGTTAGTAACGGGTGACAAAAGTAAAATTGACTAGCACATTTATTTTCCGTGTTGTACAATACTTCATAACAAGAAATGAAAACATAATTATTATTATATAAAACATCTACCTTTAAATAAAAACTAAAATACAGCTACAAATTTTTTTATTATTATTATATTTTTATTATTTGTTCTTTTGAATTTTTATTAGAGCAGTAAACATATGCATTCCTAAAAATTTAAAGATTATTTTCCCGATAGAGGTTCCATTTTCCGGTTGAAATATACAAAATTCAGAAAAGTTTTCTAAATTTGAAGAACATTTTAATTTACAAATTTTTAAATTTCTAATTGCAATATTGCGATAATGCAGAAAAGATGGAACAAAGTGATAAATGTGAGACCAAATTTTAATAAATGAATAAAATCTTTTGGTTCCACTTTTCTGCATAATGAAAAATTAGCCTTAACTAATGCAAATTTTTACATTTTTGCAGACTTTTCATCCAGCGAGGGAAAGGTGAGAAATGGTAGGAGAAAAATATGTTCTAAAATTTAAAATAAATCAATAAATATCTTTCAGTACCAATTCGTGATCCAAAAATTTGTACCAAAATGATAAATTTGAATGTGATCCAACTTAGAAATCAGGCATAAGTAGAAAGAAGTGCATTTCACATTTTGTATGTATGCTTCCTATGCCTCCAGTTCACCATTTTTCTGCATTATCTGGAAAACAATTTACTTTTTAAAAAAAGTAATTTTTGTTCTCCTTCCTGAGAAGTATGTAAATTTATTATTTCATTTTTGTATTTTACGTTAGCGATAAAAACTTCCGCCATTGCAATTATTTTTTCGCTAACCTTTCTACACCGTGCGAACTTCTAAAGGAATTCGTGAACTAGAAACGCTGTATAATAGGGTTTTGGCGATCCCTCCCCAAAATGTTTGCAAAAGGGGTGGGGGGGGGGACAACCCCATACGTATAAGCAGAGGAGCTAAGCTAGACTAAAAACTTTGACTTTCTGCTGTATTTTCAAACGGTCAATGCGAAATTGCGACTGTTCATTATATTTTTAATTTATTATTAATACTTCTTGACTTATTTACTTATTTTTGCAATAAATTTTTGCAATCATTCAAAACGAGGGTTTTTTCTCTCTTTTTTCGAAATGTTAAAATTCTAAATTTCTGTCGCATTTTTGAGACAAACATTAAAACTTTTTTATGTAAATTTTATTATTGTAAAAAAGTACCTTATATACTTTAACCTCTAGGTGCATATTTTGAGAGTCTAACAGGGGTTTGGATTACATTCAGAGAAGGTGAAGGATCTGTGCCTCTCATCCATATGAAATATTTTAGATTTAAAGCATAAGGAAATACTTTTTAGTCAAAAGTTCTGTCAATTTCATTTTATTATCCCAACCCAACTCTTATTCCCTTTCATTAAAACAACCTCGCACTAACATCAACTAATATTGCGTCATCTTTCCCGGATGATCTGTATATGTGTCCCAAATAATTGCTGCTGGGGCATGGAATTTTATGAAACTTGATTGATATACATTTTAGAGTCGAATGCAAGTTCATTTACAACACAATTTCTGATTGTGCTGAAATTTTTATGGTCTTGGCTTTTCCTCTAAGTATTTAAAAAGAACACGCATTTTTTCCCGCTCCCAAGACATTTTTGTGACTCACAAAATATTACTAAACCCGGCCCCGGTCAATCCTTTTTCTGGTTACCGACGTCTTTTTCAACATTCAATTTTCATTGAGGTTCCGGGTGGTGTAGTCTCAGAACCTAGTACACTGTCAAGATCTCTAGTGGCGTACACGGGGTGGAGGGTGATACGGGGGTTAACCTCCCATAACAAACTAAAACTATATAAAGTGAAAATACCCCATGAAGAATTTCTACATAACATAGTACTACATATTATCTGTACACGAAATAGATGTGTCTCCTACTCTAATTGTCGATCTCAACTTCTCAACTATACATTCAAGACGGTAAAAAAGTTCTTTAGTCGTAACGGCGCATCAAAACTTATGCATAAAAAAGTTTGCTAAATTGCAGTAGAGATTAAAGTTGTTCTTTAAACCATTCTGAGGTCAGATTTTTTTAATAACGGTTCGTTTTGCTTTATAAGTGTACAAGGCATTTAGTTATAAGTTTAATACATAAACATTTAATCAAAGAAACAAAAGCTTAACTCCAATCATTGAATGCGAAACTTCCATTTGTCACTAACCAAATTTTAACTTTTTTTAAAATTTGTCATATTTATATTTTCAGGTTTTTCAAGAATACTTCAAGATAAACTCACATATGTACCATGAAAAATCTGATGATTAATTTACCATAGCCTAGATATTTTATATTTATATATATGAATATTAACGGTGGCTAGATAAAAATTGATTTAGTGTCATTAGTTGTGACAGATTGTTTTATATGTTTATTTTTTTCGATGGACAAAAAATTAAACCAATACTAAAGTGAAGTTTTATGTTGAAAAACATATGGTTAGTGTTATTTGTATGAAGGCGATTGAATAGACTCGTTAGTTTGATAGAAGGGACCGATTAAACAGTGGGCGGACCAGGCGACCGCCAGGTTATTCCTTCTTTATGGGTCCTTAAGATCACAAATGCTTTCAGTTTCGCCATCTGTAAAGTAATTGAATAACTAATGTAGTACTTTATCTATCTGCTATATTAATACCTGATTACTTACTATGATAGAAACAAAGTCAATTTTTTTCCGTCAATTTGTAAGGTATCGTTATGAGGGATAAGATCTCATGAAGCAGAAACTTGAAACATTCAAAACCAAAATTTAAAAATAAAAATATAAAATTTCACTTTAGAATTGGTTTAATTTTTTGTCCATCGAAAAAAATAAACATATAGAAGAATCTGTCACAACTAATGACACTAAATCAATTTTCATCTAGCCACCGTTAATATTCATATATATAAATATAAAATAAGTAGAAAAGGAAAGAAAAATAAAGAAAGGGGTAGCAAATAAAAACGTACCATTACCAATTTGAATAACAACTTATAACGTTCAATTAAAAGATGTAATCGATAAATAATAGAATAGTTAAACTTTTAACTTCTTGAACTCAAAATGAAACTGATTCAAGTACACTACATGACATTTGAAAATGCAACATCAGGAAAGAGTGGCCAGAAAATTATGCTTTGCTCGTTGCTTTGAGCGGCGAATGCTGCGTGTTCATGCATTTCATTTTCCAGGTTTTTATTATCCATTCAAAAGTTCTTGAACCATAATCGATTTAAATACGTGTCTTCTCCACATGCTTTGCTAATCTCATCCTCTACTTAGGCAGTGTCAGTTGATTATTTGTTTGGTTGCTAAGACGAATCTACAGCACTTACATTTATACAGTCATGAAATTTTACACAAAATTTACTCGAAATCTGAGGTTGTGCCGTATGTTTCTAAAATGTGATTATTCTTTCTTATTCTTATTGTTATTATTGTTATTATTATTATTATTATCTATCTTAATTTCAAGCAATTATCGCCAATTATGAACTAAGTGTGGCCAAATTTTTGCACATTTGTAATTTTAAAACCATTTGCTAGCTCTAATTTTTCTCCACATGTTGAAATTTGTTCGAAATTTCTCAGTTATTAAAACAGGAACAATTATTGCTTCAAGCAGGCATTTTGAGGCACCGCGCAATTAGTGCGAAATTGAAGAGAATTATTTAATCAAGTCTCATCAATACATCATAAACATGTGTGCTAATCCAAATCAAATCAGTAGTTAATATATGACCATTTAACTTATTTAAGTTGTTCTTTCTATTCCTACAGGTTGCTTATTAACGGTGCGGGGACCTTCAAAATCACCTTTTTAAAACATCAATGAATTGTCTTGAAAATTGTAGTATTTCTTTATATTGTGAACAACATAGTATTTTACAAATTTTTGTAAAAAGATTTTGAATGCTTCTGGAGATAATTTAATTTTAAAACTCGAAAATGAATAAAATTTGCCAAATTTTTAAAATGTTTCATGCACAATTGGTTTGCGCTCAGATTCACCAAGTTTTTTCCTTAGACTGTTACGCTTATTTGACGCATAAAAACAAATGATACTGAAACGAATCTTAATGTTTATCTCCTAAATGTTAAAATAGAATAATAATATAAAATTTTTCATCTTTTTTTGGGAATAAAAATTTAAAGTGCATTTTGAATTTTTTATTTGCCTTATAAAAAATATTATTAATGAAAATTTTAGTGACATTTGTTTTCAACGTCAAACGAGTGTATGGAAAAAAGGTTGATGAATCTGTGAGCAAACCAATTGCCCAAGGAACATTTTAAAAATTGGCACTTGGGTATTTTAAAGTTTTAAAATTTATTTATCTCAAGAACCATTAAAAATATTTTCAAAAATGCACAAAATAATATGTTTTAATACAAAAAAAAAATGACAGAATTTTCGCATCAAATGTCTCATAATAAAGTGTCACTTTTGACCCCTGTACGTGAAATCTGATAAAAGTACTTAAACAAATCTTTTGAATGTATAGTAATTCAATTTAAATCAGTATTCAATATATGATGACAAATTAATGTCTCGTTAAGGGGGCACCATGAGACCATTTTTTTTTCTCCATTTTTTATTTACAATTTTCGTCTCATGTCATGTTATATCACTTCATAAGAAAGTTAATATCAAATAAACTGAATTTCTTACATATAATTTGAAAATTTTAATTTTTGAAACGAAATTTAACCATTTTAAAAAGTGCATCTTCTTTTTCAAAAATTATCGTAAAGTCTCATTCTTTTTTATCGATTCATTACTCATAAAGCAAAACTTTTATGCATTGAATTTTTTATAAGTCAAATACTTTTTGAGAAAAAATGAAAACTGAACTAACGCAGAAAAAACAACGAAAAATTCAACAAAGCTACAGAAAGAATTTTAAAAAAAAAGTACTTAAGTTATCATAAAAGTAAAGCATAAATTTGCTATGTATCGTTTCAGGAACATGTGGGAAAAAATCCACATGATAGATACCAATTTTAAAAAAAGGCTTTGCATTTTAATTGAGAGGAAATGCGCAAAAAACAAAGCGAGAGAAAACAGCATCTCAAGTTTTCGGCTTGTTTCTCTATCAAAATTTCAAATAAAGAACTTTTTCTTTCAGTTACAACCACGATGAAATTGCTTCTTCTCGCTTATTTTATTTTAAAAAATAAATGTGGCTTATATTCAGCACAGTTTCGGTTTCGGAATGAAAAGGTGGCAAATCACACCGTAATAAAATCAATGATAAATCAATAAATATTGCTCAATATTTCTGAAACTTTCAGGGAACATTTTTAGATTTATTTTATTACTTAAATCAATAAAAAAAAGTTTCGCTTTTTTTTCGACGTTTTTAGAGTCTTAGGGATCATTCATAAGGGGGGGGGGGGGGGGGGGTCGTGAAAATGTAACGAGGGGAGGGGCTGACAAGAAGTATGACATCATGCTTATGCAGCCTAGCATGGGATGTGACAAAGGGGGAAGTTGGTGTGTTGAAGTGTGACATTTTGTGACAAAGGGGGTAAATATATGGGGAAAAAGCGTAACATTTGGGGACGGTCCCTTATGAATATGAAATAAAAATGGATATTTACTTATCAGTATTCAATGTCTGGCGACCAATTAACTCCCTATTAAATCCAAGGAAAAATATTCGGTCCAAGTTTGAATTCATTTTCGAAACTCCTGGCCTCCATTTCCGAAAACATTTCTGCGGGCGCTGCTTTTCTTTTAGGCAATTCATTCTGCTTGCTTTGCTAAACAACGTATTATGAAGACGCGAAGACCGGCAATAAATCACTAAAACACTCCTTGTTAAACATACTTTGTTAAAGTAAATATTAACATAGAGCCCTGTTCTTCATCATAAACTCTTTCTGAGGTTTTTCGCGGGCAGTGTATGAATTGCCTCCTAATAAATATATTTACCTAAAAGTTTTAACCTCCAAAACTAAATGTTTTATTTACTTATTATTTTTTATGTACATACCATTTTAATTTGGAACTTTTATTATTATTATTATTATTAATACTTTTATATACATGTATTTATAAATAATGTATACATGAAATAATAATAATAATTTAATATAGAGGCCGTGGCGCCGTTCTTTTAACCGAAAGTTTTGCTGGTTCGAAACCAGATCCGCGGAAGACCCACCATGTAAACTTAGAGGTGCGTGCATGTAAAATCCGCGGACCCTGAAGTCGCGGGGCAGTTCCAAGGGTACCGGAGGTTGGACAATATTTCCATCCCCTTCAGTGTGAGGTACAAAAAGGAAGGTGGCGTGGTTGTGGTAGCGCCATCTGGTGCCATCCGACTACAGCGTATTAGGGTTAACGCTGGTCACCTCTCAGGTGACCCTTCACAAATGGCCAGCTATTCCCGTGACTCTGAAAAGGGCGAATGCCGACAAGGCAAATGCCTCCATGTAAAGAAAAAATATATAAATGAAAATATTAATGCAGGGGTCCTCAACCTTTTTGTACCTAAGAGCACATTGCAGAATATCGGTCTTCTGGTGGGCACCATTTATGTTTTCAAGATAAATTTATAGTTGGTGGACATAGTTAATAATACACACCATATAATGCTCGAAAAATGTAATTTCAAAGATAAATTTAACATATGAATATAATTAGTATTAATATCCTTGTGTAAAATTAATTATTACTAAATTGCTAGCAAAACATGCGCAGTAAAAGGATTATTTATAAAATATATTAAATATACTCAATGTGATCTTTGGCGTTGCATTTCACAAACCATCGCTTCATAATTGAGAGAATATGATGAAATTCTTGCTCGCAAGCAATCGTCAAGGTGTTCATTTGTAAGTCGTAATCTATATTTTGATTTAATGATATTCATTATCATTTATCATTATAGGATTATTTATAGTTTTATGGCCCTTTATTCATATAATCTAGATTCTAAATGTTCTCTAGTTTAAAATGGATAAGTGAAATATATTTTATTGTTGGGCACAAGCAGCGAGCGCACTGATAGACCGATCGACGGGCGCCATGGCGCCCGCGGGCATAAGGTTGGGGACCCTTGCATTAATCAAACCAGAACCTAGCGCACAATGAGTGTATAATAGTAACTTATTTACTACTACAATATATTATGATCTACTATAAAAGATCCTTGTATTAGAGCGATAACAAGGCCTTTTTGGATGGACCTATTCAATTGGCGCCATCTATGAAATAATTAACTAATTATCTACATGCTGTACAAGATAAATGAGAGTACAGGCTCCATCTCATCTTTGTTGCATTTGTGCGGAAGTACTACTGCATCTCTGTTGCTTTCCTGCTGCGTTTATCTCGTTTTTTATTGCATTTCCCATGAAAAGATAGTGAAGAAACATTGCGTATGGTTCTCCATGGCTAATCGACAGTGATCAGATCATTCTCTATTAGCGAGTGTAAGCTGAAGCAATTCCAGCAATGCACCTAAACTGGACACTACTATGCAAATGATTCAATTTTGAAAAAATGGCGGACATGATGGGAAATTCAGAGCTTTATTAAAACAATATCATCAACTAAAACACTGGTCATTTGTAAATAAAGAACTGCCTTTAATTATACTTGAAAACTTAACTAAACTCAGTGGCGCGCCAGCCCTTTTGGGAGCCGTGGCCTACTGTGCCCATCCCAGTTTTTGAGACCGAGGGCCCTGGGGTGCAGAAGCAGAAGTTCCGGTCAAGTGGTCGGCCTGACGCGGAACCCCCAGTGTTTAGTTCCAAGCATGCTTGGTCCTCATTTTATGGACCCCAATGCAGGGATGAAATGCTGAGTCGACCCTGCTCAGCACGGGAATCGAACCCCGGACCTGTGGCATGGTAGCACGGAAGGCTACCACTTAATTATACTTGAGGGTTTACGAAACATGTGTACATGAAGTACATTTCGCACACACAATCTATGATGTATGATTTAATTCTGTTTGTTAATAATTTAAAACTATTTAAAACTAATCTATTTTCTCTATTGCTTTGAATGCAATAAAAGTAAGAATTTCACCCACAAGTGGAATAGAAATGACAGGTTTTATGGTAGTAAACATTATTTTACTAATTATTTAATTCAAATGAAAGAACTACTATTGCTTAGTGAACTTTTACCTTGCTCAAAACTGTTTTATGAAGATATTTTAAATGTTATAAAAGTTAATATTTTATTTTATGAGGTTTTTTACATTCCTATTTTTAAAAGATCTATTAAAATTTAATGCACTCAATACTTTTATTTTCTAAAACTCCAATAACTTATGCTATCTAAATATTCATGATATATTCTGGGATTTTCACATTTCTTTCTCACCCAGTATTCACAATAAATTAGTCTTCCCAAACAAAGTCTGACTTTCACTTTGTTAATAATAACAAAATAAATTTCTCAAATTCTCTATCATAATTAACTATTGCCAGCTTCTGGTAGCAAATGCTACATATAAAATACAATATTACAACTTTAAAATTTGTTTTTGCTCAGTCAAGCCTAAAACAATGTTTAAAAAAAGTAGTTTTTTTTTCTAAGTTATTTTTATTTATTAAAACTATATCCTAATGTATTCTTTTGCAATAATTATAATACAATTTTAAATGTTTAAAATCTACTAATTTCTTAATTTTTTTACATTTCTACTGCAGCAGAACTATTCGGCCGAATAGTCCATCAATATTCGGCCAAGCCGAATTTAACCTTACCCAGTATTCTGCCAGGCCGAATATTCGGCTTGATGATGAAATGACTATTCGGCCAGGCCGAATACCATGGCCGAATATTCGTTACATCTCTTATTTAGATCAGTAATTTGTATTGCTCCTGTTACTTTGCAGACTTTCGAGCAACTCCAGAATTGTCAAATTTAATCATAAAGAAAACTTATTTTAGAATTTATAACTCAACCTGAATCGAAACTGTAAGCATTCATCAATTTCACAGAATACTAGTGGAATTATCTTTTCATCTCATTGTAGGCAATTTTGCTTTTAAAGCACTTAAAATCTGAACTATACGCATTCATCAGGGAGAAAGGCTCTTTTTGATAAATAATGCGACGTGACTTTGTTGAAATGGAAGGAACTTTAAATGCAAATCACTCTGTCATGCACGTGCATTAAATATGTCGTATCACCGTCTTGCAGAACTTGATTTACTCATGTGTTAAAGATAACTGGAGCAAAATGAACGGCTATTCTGACAGCATTCGATATCGGTTGACAGCATTCGATATTTTTAGGAAGTGCTTTGATCTTATAAAAGTCTTTGATCGATTGTTTAACAAAAGTTTGTCTCTATCATGAATATCGGACATACATATCTTTTTCATCAACTATATTTGGCTGTTGTGTCAGACACCGTTCGCTCACATAGCTTATATATTTTTTTTCTTTTCAATTTAAATGTCTATGGGAGATTGCGTTGAAACAACAATATTTTTTTTATTTTCTAGAGAAGAAAGGAATCAGGAAAAAATTTGCCAAGTTGTCATTTCTACTCTTTAAGAATATTCCATTATATGGAACAGTCCGGAACAGCGAAATGTTTTCAGGGTCATTGCAGTTTATTGTCACAGGATTTGACTATTTTACTATTAAAGTTTTGAATGAAATGGGGAGGGGGGGGGGGAACCGGAGCAGTGCAGCCCAATTACGGGGTTCACACTTTTAAGACGTGCCCCATTTTGTACGGAATTCACCACCAGTTTCAAAGAATTTTTTTTTTGATTTATTACAGAATAGCAATCCTTTTATCAATTAGGTGGTCTTATACGATTACTGGTAAAAAAATTTCATACAAAATGAGGCGTGGCTTAAGAGTGTTCGAACCCTGCATTAGTAATGCGTACACTTCGTTATAAGGGACATTTCGGAACAACGAACTCTTTTCCAGTACTCTTGGAGTTTATCGCTAGATTTACCAAACCGGTCATTTTGACTGTTTCGAAGCTTCCATTTTGCGTAATTTGTTACTAATTATAGTGCAACTTTCAATTGCATTATCTTTTCCTAGTACACAGCAAGTATGACAAATTAATGTGACTGAAAGTGTTATTATAATTAGTAGCAAATTAGTGTGAAATGAAAGTTTAGAAATGGTTGAAAACGGCCTGTTAAATCTAGTGTTATTATTACGAGATTTCACTGTATTTTACTATTTAAATTTTGAATGAAATGAAAAAAAATATGTGGGGTGTGGCTGTGTCATGAACACGTCCGTTTGTTGTACGTGAATACGTTTATGTAACGGATTTTTTTTTTTATTCTAACACCTTATTATATTCACTGTCGCTACTTTAAACTAATGTTTTATATACAATGGATAGGTTTTGACGACAGCCGATGATTAAAACTTAAACGAACATCGTAGCTTCTCCGAGTCAAAATCTATACTAATTGCAAATCTCGATACGCAGCAAAATAACCTCAAAATGGAGGCGCTTCCCCCTCCACCACGCGCGATGCGTCGCTGTTCTCGCTTATCATAATGAATTCTTCGATCCTTTAGTTATCCAGTGGTATAATTTAATTTTGGATGTAGAGAATAGATGCGAAACTACAACGCCAAACTGTATCCCCCGATTTTGTTATCATTAGATTTTTTAGATTGCCCCGTATGGTAGCAAATTTAACGACGTATTCACGCCAAAAACGGAGCAGTGCAGCACAACATATTTTCTTGCTCCTTTCGCTCCAGTTTGGAGCGAAACCTTATTGCTCCACTATTCCTGCTCCAGATCCCTGAGTATTCACATTCTAAAACTGCCGCATCACAGGAGACAAATAGAAAGCTCAAATTTCAATAATTACCTACTGCGGTGAATCCTTCTTCAAGTTGCAATGGAAGCGAACTTATCGAAGAGAACATTGCCTACGCAATTAAATGAACACCTTAATTGAGCTAAAAATCAATCGACACTATTCTTCCACTCTTCATTTCATTTAAATCATCCACCTTGCTTGCCATTTCGAAACAAAGGAATAATATTTAAATAAAAGGGACAACTTTTCTTTTAAATTACATCTCAACGCTTTGGAATCCCTTAGAATTCGCTTCAATATTTGAGTAGCGTCACAGTTAAATTAAAGTATCGAAATTAATATGAATAGGCGGACTATTTATAGAAATCATTTGTCACATGAAAGGAAATAGTAATTCTATTTACGGCGCAAGGGAAAAGGATATTGTTCAGGGTTACGTCGAAGACATGAAATAGTAAGAGTGATAAGTGAAAGATATTTTCGTCCCTACCCTAGAAATATTTGGTGTTACTAAACACCATCTTTGGTGTTCAGTCGGTGTAAAGTTGAAAATTATTCATTTTTGATGCATTTTAAAATCTTTTAAGGGGGGAAATACGTGTAAAACGGCGTATTAAGAGCAATTTTTATGAATTTTTTTTAACGTATAAGTAATAAAGATATTTTATTGAGATTTTGAGGTTATTTTATTGATATATTGAAGAACATTTACTGAAATTTTCAAACACTTTTCTTGAAAAATCGGAGCATATCGGATGCTGCACACTGTAAGTCGCCATCCGGGTCGGCAGTTTGCGTACATCCTAGAGGTCACAATTTTTATCAGAAATAATTTTTTTTTTAAATCTACTTTTTTACATAAGTGTCTCTTCCAGTTGAACTAAAACCATCACAAAAAATTGAAAATTTATATTTTTTTTAGAATGGGAAAATTAAGTACGATTTTTAACTGTTTTTTTTTTTTTTTTTTGTTCTTTTTTTCACAATAAAAAATGTAAAAATAAAGTTATGATTCTAGTTCAACTAAAGCGCGTATATATGAAGAAAATGTGGGTTGAATTTGATAAATATTGATCAAAAACTCTGCGAGCTAAAGTGTACGCAAATTCGAAAAAAGTAGTTTTAAGGAAAACGCGTTTGAAAAAAAGAGTGGTATTGAAGGTAAATTTATAGCAGTAATGAATCACATTTTTTAATACTTATAGATACTAATACTTATAGAAATTTCTATCCGAGGTCTCAATTGTTAAAAGAAATAGAAGGACATCTGCTAGCGTTCTCTTCATGTCATTCATGAGGGACTACCTGCTCAACTGCTCCAAAACGGGCGCTCGCTCAAATGCTTATAACGTTTAAACGACTTGGAACTTTGCTTTGAAATTTTCAGGGTATATTATTGAATAGTTGTAAAATCGGTTTATGAAGAAAAAAAATGAATTTTTTTGAGACCTTTACACGTATTTACCCCCTTAAGCGTCTGTCTGAAAAAATACAGACAGCAGAATGTATTTTAGCATATGATGTCCGTTAACTCATCCACGCATCAAAAATTTATTAGGCTGGTCATTCGCGTAGAGGTGTACCGCAGAGGTACACCCCAGAGGTAAAAAGCGGAGGTTTACATCTTGAGGCGAGAAGCTCACACACCTCTGCTCCTGCTTGTATGGAAAACAATTAATGAAAAAATTCTTTTTACGTTCCTTCCATATGTATGTTAATTTATCATTTTGTTACTAGCCAAATGTTCCCGTAAAAGTTTAAAAAAAATAATAATAAAGCATGAAAGTAGGCTCAATGTATTGTGAAAATATCGTTCGAAATCAAGAAAAGCCAAAAATAAGTGAAGTAATTTAGTTAAATATAGAAAAATTAAAAATTTGAAAGTAGGATTTTGAGATAGGGAAAAAGTGTACCTGTCGGTCTGTCGCTTATTTTGTCTGTCTGTCGGTCTGTCCCCCCTAATAACTTTTGAACGAATAGTCTGATTCGAAAAATTCTTTTTGCATTCGAAAGATCTCGGCGAGGACATCTCATCTCCATAATTTACTTTTTGATTTGAACAGTTTTTCGTTCGATTTTGAACAGTTCAAAAAATTTTAACATTAGCTCCTACGGGCAGAAATGAAGCAAATTATGTAAACTCTGGCACACGATGCAAGTTCCTATGAGCAAGCTTATTGGAAAAAGCCTCGGCGTGAAATATTGATTTGAACAATTTTTGTTCATTTTTGAACAGTTCAAAAAGAAATTAACAAAGCGCCTGCGGAAAAATTTCAATCCTATATAAATTCTGATCTAATGCACCGATTTGCTTGGAACAAACTTTATTGGAAAGCTCTTACAACGTAGAACACGTACAAATAGAAAGTTCACCCAGAACTAACTAGCCTATTTTCCTATGAAATTTTTTGATCGGGATATTGTAGAATATATTTGAATTAATGAATGATTAAATGAACAAGTGAAAGAATGAATGAACAAATGAGTGAATAAATGAGCGAATGAATGAAAAAAAAAAAAGGAAATGAGTGGATAAATACATGAACGAGTGAATGAATGACTGAATGAATGAATGAATGAAAGAATGCATATGTAACCGTTGAAAAAGGTATATGTGAAGCAATTAAGAACTAAAGCTAAACGAGAAAGAGAGAGAGAGATATAGCTAGACTATAAATTTGAAGTTGGTGTATACGGGAAAGTAGGCTCGTATAGTTCTAGACGGAACTTCTTGTTTCTTTTACGTTGGTGATTAAAAATTCCACCACTACAATATTATTTTCGCGAATTCCCTTACTATTCTGCGCCAGCGGTTCCCAAACTGTGGTGCGCGTGCCACTAGTGGTAAAAGAAGCCTCTCCAAGTGGTACTCGTGCAGGCCAAAAAAAGAAGAGATAGACTGGACTGGAAGCATTGCGTTGCGTTCTGTTCTGATGGTACTCGGTCAATGACAGGGAAACACAGAGGAGTTTTTGCCAAATGTAAGGTGTATTTTGTAAAAGCCGAATGGCAACATGAAAGAAGAGGTTTGCAGTCAGACGCTGTTGTAAATCTACGTGAAGTTGTCGTTGTCACAATTCGCATTTGTGTTGTCTATTAAATGTTTCTTTTATACTTGACTTGCCTTTATTACAGCAAGTAAAATATTTGAATTCTTAATAATCCCTTAGGGGTCGTTCATAAATGACGACACGCTTTTTTACCATATATTTGACCTCCCTCCCCCCCCTTTGTCACAATATGTCACACTTCAGCGGACCCCCCTCCCCCTTTGTCACGCGTCACGCTATGTTGCATAATGCAAGATGTCACACTTCTTGTTATCCCCTCCCCTCCCCTTGTCACACTTTGTCACAATTTCACGAACCCCCCTCCCCCCTACGAAGCGTGACATCATTTATGAATGATCACTTATACAAAATACAATCTTTGACAGAAAACTACACTTTTGTTTATGGCATTCATTCATAAAAAGCTATATTAATCGTAATTTTTCACCGACTTCAACAATTATGTTTAAAAGTCGCATCGAGGTGTTCAAAGAAGGAATTTATTTTTCACTTTTCAGCGCAACTTATAATTTGAAGTCGGTTCTTTTTTTTTTTTTTTTTCAAAAATTATTTGATTTTATTCTTTTTAAAGTAAATGCATTGTTTATATAAATACTCCATTTTTTAAAAATCCATATAAAAGAGAAAACCTTCTTCGAGGAAATGGCACTAAGAACTAACCGTTAGTATGATAAATTCCGTTTTAAAATCGATTTTAAAAGGTCATTAGAGCAAACAAATTAATTAGATTTAATTTTTTCTTCAGAGAAGCCTTCAGTCAAACTCGTCATATTTGCTTTTAATATTACAGCTTAATGGATACAAAACTCTTTTTTAACAGTGAGTTTCATGTTGTCTTTCCAATTAAAATTAAAAAAAAACTTATTCCCCCCATAACGTTTTTACTTTTTAGCGCAAATTAATGGGTTGGAGGGAAAGTTCTGTCGTATTTTAAAGAAAATATTTGAATTCATTAAAAAGATATGTGTTTAATAATTATAAATTATATATGCTCCGTTATTTGTTACAATTTGTTGCCATCTTTCAGGGTAACCTGTGAATTCCTGTTTTGTAGAAGTTCTCGTCCTTGGAGCTAAAATAGTCAGCAACTGCCTTAGAGACACTTTCAAAAGACTTGAATTTTTTTTTTCCCGTTAGATAATTCCCGGAACGAAATTTGTTAAACCATCTTTGACAAGTACGAACATTTACAATATCTTTTCCAAATACAGCACATAAATTTTTACATGCAACCGATGCGTTGCTTCCTTTTTGGAACTCATACAAAATACAGTGCCGTAAGTGCACTTTATCTACTGACATGTTTTTCACATTAAACATCTCAAGTAAATAATGAACGGTAAAAAGAGAACTCATTTTATATTATACAGCAGCTAAAAAAAAAAAAATCCGAATGACTCACTAGCCAGATGTTTTTTATTTGCAAGAAAAACCACCTGCTTATTTAAAATACGACAGAACTTTCCCTCCAACCCATTATAATTTGTAGTCGGTTCCAAAAATTTCAAACCGACCTAATTTTTCCAAAAATTATTTTATATTTTATATACACAACTTTTTTTTAATAAGCTCTTTTCTCTGCCTTAACTCTCAAAAATGGTGTAATTTGTATTACCTAGTCGTCCTAGTATCTTTCTATAATCAATTAATATTGAAGTGTTATTCGCAGTGAGGCTCAAAAGGTTTGCAAAAACCTTTTGCAAACCTTTTGAGCCTTCCGCGAGCCGTTCGCGAGCCGCCTACCGGTGGCTCGCGAACCCCAGGGTCCGCGAGCCACCGGTAGGGAAACACTAGTGTATGCCATTAACCCATTAATGACTGACGCAAAAACGCAACGTTTTCGCAACGATAGTAAAAACTTTTTTTTTTTGATGTTTTTCTTATGTATAATTTTTAGGTAACTTTTTTTTTGTATGTGTTACACAACGTTTCAATGAGTATAGAGAGAAAATTCCTCCCCCCCCCCCCCCAAAAAAAAAAAAAAATTACCTAAAAATATACATAAGAAAAACGGCAAAAAAAAGTTTCCACTAGCGTTGAGAAAGCGCAAGGTCAGTCATTAATCGGTTAAGTGGCGGATCACTGAAGGACTCATAGTTTTCGTATGTCTTCCACTGCAAAAATATGCTTATTTTTTCATAATGTAGTAATTATCCCGGTCCATGTGAATATGGAAATCGTATTAGTTACTACTATTTTTAAAATTTTGCTAAATCATGATCTTTGGGGTTGTGACAGCTAATCTGTAGTTGGGAAAACTCGTGCATTAAAATTACGGCAGGATCATTTCTTACATCACGTTATGAAACCCAGCTCGCTGCACTTCCCTTCCGAGCACAAATGATACTGCAAAACCTGTCGTTAGTTCTACTTAAATTGATTTATAAGCTCTCATTTTAATGGCGTTTGGTCATTCGGTGTTATTATTTTCAACATTGAAAATTATATTTCACACAAATAACGCAAGCGGTATTTGCGTGCCATCTTTGGCGCTCAATCGCTTATTCTCAATTAATTCAGCCATTTTGGCACTTCTTTTCAACATAGAAATGAATTTCTGTTTTCCTAGACCAATGAAGACTCAATTCTACCATCTACCAAAGCAATCTCCCTGGCAGAGTGCCAAGAAGAATACATCCCCAAGTAGCATTTTATCTTGGCCTAATATTGTAACTTGATTGGCAAAAGAATGGGATAAGACTGGCAAACAATATTGGCTGTAGCTTGGAGGGGATACATTTTAACAATAATGGCCAATATTGCCACTTCAATCTTGAAACAATATTGCGTGCCAGCCTTACCCCAATATTGGCTTTACGCTGGCAAACAAAGTTATAGTTTCTAATTGCTTAAAAATATAAAAATTGTTATTGTTATTCCTGAATTTAGCTAGAAAAAAAGTGTAAATGCAAAAATTCATGGCGCCATCTATGAGTCGTCGGATTAACCATTCCTAGTGTAGGAATGAGTGAGTCGGGAACTGGGTTCGAACTGACGCCCTCTCGTATCACAATCCAACGCTCTAACCGTTGCGCCACATCTGTTACCAGCGGAAGTTATACTATATGTTATCTATTTACTGAGGTGGATTATCTTCTATTAGTTGCATTAAGAAGCAATGAAGGTGTATAAAAAGTTAAGATAGTTGTTGAAAATGAAGTAGTTTTAATTATTCAGCAACATTCAACAAAGATCTATTGTCTAAACATCACAGAGCAACATTCGTCCAATATTGGTTTACCAGAATGTAGCCCATTTTGCACCAATATTGCTTTCCATTATGAGAGCAATATTGTTGGAGCAGTATTAAACCAATATTGGACCAATCTTGCCTTCCATTATGAGAGCAATATTGTTGGAGCAGTATTAAACCAATATTGGACCAATCTTGGTTTCCAGGCTATATGCAATATAGCGCATGCAGCATTTAGCCAATATTGGCTGAACATTGGGAAAATCGCTCCAATATTGCCCAAGATATAGCCAACACAAACAATCTTGCGCCAATATTAAGCCAACATTCAATGCTGCTTGGGTCCACGTTCAAGGGAGGAGCTGCTGGCATAAAGAAAGTGCCATTTCTGTTCTCGTATTAGTTCGTTTTGCACACTTGATTTCTTCCAAACTCATGTAAATGCCAATTTCTATTCAGTCGTTTTGAACAAACAGAAATGCAAAGATCCTGATTTGCGTACCAAACAAACACACCTGCTAAGAGAACTTCCCTAAAACTCGAATGGATTCGTCTTTTTATGCCATGCGCAGAAGCGTCCAAGGGTTTTGACGGCAGACTTTGTATCACCCTAATAGGCTGTATTCTTTGTATTTTTGTGTTGTGCAGCCAAAATATGCCTTCATTTAAAACATATTTTGTGACCTTCGATTTCAGTGTTCCTTTTCGACAGGACCCAAACTACAACTGGGATTTTAGTTTAAAGGGAAGTGCCCAAAATTTTCCTTCCGACTTTAAACTCTTTTTTTTTTTTGCAAGAACAACTTCATAAGTACCAGTTTCATCTAAGGAGATCTGTAAAGTCTGTAGAATGTTTGATCGATTCTGTTGAAGAAATAGAGCCATAGCTTAAGCTGAAAAAAGCAGAGGAGAACTGCCGAGTCGGATTTTTAGTTATTGTTATCAGTACTTTTGGCTTGTCGGACCTGTTGTTGTTGTTGTTGTTTCTAATGCCACTTGGATATCCAAGCTCCCCTTCGCAGAGCGACCAGGTATTAAAGTAGTAAGGAGCGCCTTCCGTTTATAGATGAGCACCACAACGGTGGAAGCACGACTTAGCTCATTATGTATTTGACACCAGATGGCGCCACCACAAATACGCCACTTTCCTTTTTTTGACCTAAGAGTGAAGGGAAGGGAAATTCTCTACTCTCCGGTACCCTCGGAAGTGCCTCTCAGGACTTCCGGATCCATGGATTTTACATGCAAGTTATCCCCGTGTACATGGTGTATCTCCAGCAGGTCGGGTATCGAATCCCTATCTTCCGGTTGGACATCCTAACCACTAGGCTTCCGCGGCCTCAGTACTGACTGTGAATGTATCTAAGGTTAGCCACGGAAGAATTTGGCGCTTCTAAGGGAGCCAGCCACAAATCGAAAGAGGTTGAGAAAATCTGTCTTAGACATTGCTTAACTTTACAGACTATTGACAACGAAACGGCCAACAACAGTTGAAAATCAATAAAACTTACTCACGAAATTACGAAACTTGATATTTGCATATTTTCTCACTCATATAAAAGTGGAAGCTATTGTTTTTGCATAAGTTCCTTTGCATACGTGTTTGTAAAAGTTCTTTATTACCATTCAGATAAACTATAAATTACAGTTGAACTCGCTTAATACGAAATGTTCGTATTAGCCGTTATTCGTAACAACCGTGAATAAGTAAAATTGTGCAAAAAATGTATTAGAAATGCGCGTTTCTATTTTAAAAATAATTACTACTATTTATGAATGATTCGACGATAGAGGGTTTGATCCCTGAGCAGACTGACCTGTCCGAAAGCCGACGCGTGCATGAGCTTTATTCTCTACCCAGAAAGATTCAACGTCTGATTCGAAAACCGTACTTGGTTCGCAATGATTGAAAAATAACCAACAATTTGCAAAAAAAAAAAAAAAAAAAGAATGACTTATATGCAATCGAGAAAATGTTTCGCGAATAGGTCAGAAATTTTGTTCCTCTTAGCCGAAATTTGTATTTTAACCTTCGTGAAATGCGCGAGATATTTATTGTAATTAAATAGCAAACCAAACTTAACGAACAGAATGTTCGTTTTAGCCGTGATTTCGTATTAACCGAATGTATATTGTTACATGCACGTATCGCTAAGTGTACATGGTGGGTCTTCAGCGGGTCGGGTACCGAACACCCACCCTCCCGGTTTTAAGGTTGACACCCTAACCACTAGGCTACCACGACCCTAGTGGTTCGGATGTGATGAAACAACTCACTCAATATTTGGTACTCTCTTCTTTCCAAAAAAAGGTAAAAGAAACATATTCTTTAAAAATAATGCTTCATTTTACGTACCACGTGAAAAAAAAAACCCAAAAAAAAAAAAAAAATCATTTGAAAGCAAGTAGTGATACATGTTTTTTGATTCATAAAGTCAACTAACTACACAGTGACTCTGACTAGGGATCATTCATAAATGATGTTTTTTTAAATTAAAAAATTTAATTTCGAGAACATAATGGCAAAAATTAAGAAAAGAAAAGTACATCAACATTTTCAAAAATGTAGTTCAATATTTTTGCCGTACGTTTACATTAGTTTCAGTCTAAACTGTTGGTGAAATAATATTTTTTTAAGCATCTGTAACCCTATTTCTCTCATCGTATAGAAAAAAAAAACAACTTCTTTCAAACTCGATGGTATTTGCAGTTTACTGCAATAACAGTAAAACCCCATTATGCCGCGCTTCATTATACTCGGATATACCGCGGTGACTATCATGTCCCCCTACGTTTAAAATAACCATAATCATTGCCATTTAAAGATGATTCCTTATTTACCACTGTAAAGAAAGCCAAGCGCAGTCTCTTAGGAGCAAAAATATCCTAGCCGAAGAGCTCTCATCCTCCCACCACACACACTAACAGATAAAGCCCTCTATTGTGATAGGCCTGATGTACACCTTTTTCACGTTTTTTTTTGACTATCAATCTGACTCAATATGTCCGTAACTGTTCTGTTCAATGCTTATAACTTTCTTCCATTTTCTGAAGTCTAGTTATGCATGTGTATTTATAGGATTATCAACCTTTGTATTCCATATTCTTTAGCATTCCTGAAAAGTAAACATATTCTCGGGTGGATGCAGGTTGTTTCTTCGAGAAGTACGTTCCTCCCTTTCCAAATCAAATTTTTCTTAGAACCTCTCCCTTCCCCCTACCGCTCGATAGACTGGTTGCGCAGCTGAGAAGTGTGCTTCTTGCACAGCAATTACAGTAAATAAAATGGCAGCAAAGAAGAAAATAAAACGTTTTACTAGAGAAGAAAAGTTACGAGTAATTGATGAAGTAAAAAATGATGCAACAAAAGGGAGTATTATTTCGTTAATATAATTCCGCGGTGTAGTTTCACTATACCGCGGTTATGTTATAACGCCAGTGCCAAACATGTCCCCCGACACCCGCGTTTTAACGGGGTTTTACTGTATTCGTTAGTTTAATTTCAGTCTTATATTATCAATTGATTTCCTCAGCAGCATTAATGATAAGTTTAATGTTGTTAGAGAAATTTGGGGCAAAAATCATGTTGACGTTCCAATAAATAAATACGATTTCAAGTTCCAAATTTGTAGCTCAGAACATTTATTTTTCAATTTAAATTCTCTCTATAGTCAAGCGTTTCATAACTTAATTTTTACAGGCATTAAATGGAGGTAATTCGCCGATAGAGGGACTCAAGGGCGATCATCGTTGTCACGTGATAGCCGCTCTTTGTTTACTAAGATTTTCAATTGAGTTCTACGTGGAGTTCACTAGGCAAAATTAATTATCTTAAAATTAATAAGACTATTTTCACAGCTTTTTCTGATTATAACCCAGTATTTAGATTTATTTTAATCATTATACAAGAAATTTATCAATTATTACAATAGTTATAATGTTGTACTTAGCGTTAATTTTATGTAATGTAGAAGAACTTTATTTAGGCATAGTTTTTAATTCGATTTGTCGAACTCGATGTAAAGCGATGCTACGGCTTCCTTTGTTTACATTGCTTTCATCGGTGCCACGTGACCAATGACGTTGCTTGTATTGCCTCCATTGTGCATTAAAAGTAAGTTTACTGCTTCTACACTGAAAATATTTTGCGTTTATTTGCCAACATTTCTGGTGTTACTGAAAACGATTTTTGGTGTTCAGTTGGTGTAAAGTTGAAAATTATTCGCTTTTAATATGCTTTAATTTTTTTTATGTCTCTTGTCTAAAAACTGTAGACAGTATAATGTTTCTTAGCACATGAAATTTGCGTATCGAAATGTCATTGCGATTGCTTATTTCTACAAAAATAGGATTAATGAACCATCGTAATAAGTTTTTGATGCGTAGATGAGTTCACGACCATCATTTGCTAAAAAAAATCGGATGTTTGTATTTTTTAGACAGACTCTTAAAAGGCTTTAAAATACTTCAAAAAATGAATAATTTTCAACTTTACACCAAAAATGGTGTTTAGTAACACCAAAAGTTTTACAGTGAAGGGTAACATGGATAAAAACAAGGAGGAACGTGACGTTTCCATAAATTAATTTCAATTTTCTAATCGTATCGTTGATTACTATAAGGTCTGCATTATTTTTGGCTCTGCTAGATCCTTTTCAGTGATAAAATTAATTATTTTAATATCTGATACGCCATTTCCCTTATCATATGATAAAAAAAAGATCGTTTTCTTTGAAAATAAATTATCTCTCTAGTTAGGAGCTCCATAATTTAATTTTCGCTTGCATAGACCATTAAATGATAAAGTATTGCAATGCTTTAACAAAGCCATTACCACTAATTCAGCGCTTATCCTTTACAAGCGCAGCGTCAAGTTCGAAAATGATAAAAAAAAAAAAAAAAAGTGGAAAAACCACATATAATCATTTTCCGCGTTCAGTCCCTATTGTATTGGGCATCGATCATTCCTTGGGAGCAAGTGGAGACATGGAAAAAAATCTCCATCCTCTCTCGGCGATCCGCGCATCCGTGCCGCGCATGCCCTATGGGATGGGGGAGCGCGGATCCTCGCGGCGGATGAGAGCAACAGGCTCGTTTCGAACAAAACGGAGAAACGGCGGGATCTCGTTTGGACGGAGGAAGCATGCCCACCGCGTAAGTACATTTTCTTCTTTTTCTAATTCCTCTTGCATCAAGATCGCTTGGGGTTGGAGCAATTTCGTGAGAGATTCTGATGGGACCGGCGCTGTGGTTATACATTGTTGCGATACCTCCCCGCAACAGGTAAATAAAAGTTGGCTAATTTTCTCCGCCAATGAATGGATTATGCAAAACATTCGTCGCGTACTGAGTTAATCCATGGAATATCAGAAATCCACACGTGATAGCTCATTGTGATTGCCCACTTGTATTATATTTAACAGGGATTTGGAGTGAAGTGTGGAGCAGTTGAGCAACGAGACTTTGCTCGAAACTGGAGCGTGGAGCGGAGCGCGTGGTGCTGTTGATCAACGACATTTCGCTCGAAACTGAAGTGGAGCGTGGTGCAGTTGAGCAACGAGATTTTGCTTGAGACTGGAGCGGAGCGTGGTGCAGTGGAGCAACGCGATTTAGCTCGAAACTGGAGGGAAGCGCGTGGTGCTGTTGAGCATTGAGATTTTGCTCGAAACTGGAGCGGTGGTTCAAGTACATTTGAACCACCAGATTTTGCTCGAAACTGGAGCAGAGCGTTGTGCAGTTGAGCAACGAGATTTTGCTCGAAACTGGAACAGAGCGTGGTGCATTTGAGCTACTACATTTTGCTCGAAACTGGAGCTGAGCGTGGTGCAGTTGAGCAACCAGATTTTGCTTGAGACTGGAGCGGAACGTGGTGCAGTTGAGTATTGAGATTTTGCTCGAAACTGGAGCGGAGCGCGTGGTCCTGTTGAGCAACGAGATTTTGCTCGAAACTGGAGCTGAGTGTGGTGCAGTTGAGCAACCAGATTTTGCTTGAGACTGGAGCGGAACATGGTGCAGTTGAGTATTGAGATTTTGCTCGAAACTGGAGCGGAGTGCGTGGTGCTGTTGAGCAACGAGATTTTGCTCGAAACTGGAGCGGTGTCGGAGCAAAAAAAATTGTTGCTACTCCGATTTTTGTTCACTGTTTGAATTTTTATCATACAAGAAAATTAATTATCTAAAAAAAAGAGATATAAATAATACAATCTATTTAAATTATGCGTAGCTGGAGAAAGTATTTAGAAGTCGAAATAGAGCAACTAAAAAAAGGCGTTGCTGCAAATTCCTGATATTTATCAATGATGGCTTCTTATAAAAACCAAAACTGAAATAAATTTATAATACTTGCGCTTACAGAAATTTAAAATTTTAGGTCATAAACAAAAAAAAGAAGAAACATAGGATTAGAAGGAATTTGAGTTTTCATGGCCTTGATAATAATGTTGAATTTGCTCCGCCACATTATCATGAAGAAATCATTGATGAAAAAAATAATTGTAGATTGCATTCGTACGAATAATTGAAGTATATATTTTCCTTAATGAAAATTTGTACTAAAAATTTAACATTGAATTCAAGTTCGAGAAAATTTGAATTCGGAACTTTTCTTTTCAGCATGGTAAAATCATTAAGTAACCAACATAGTGGGAATTTTTTTTTTACTTATTTAAAGCACTATTTGTTCATTTTTTTTATTATCCAATGGGAAGAATTAATTCCATAAGAAAACTTAAAAACGAGGGGGAAGAGTATGAAAGAGGAGTTGCCTCCTCCCTTTAGAAAATCACGTTTCTGTCAAATTCGAGTATTGCAACAAGTCATGAACAGAGAGACACAAAACTCAGGGCTAACTCATACCAGCGAAAATCTTTGCAATGCATTAATGAATTTCGATATGGAATTTAGATTCAACTCCCCAATTCATCGAAATGTTTATTCACCGTGATTAATCAGTGAAGCGTCTATTTGTCGTAGTCTACATTTGTTTTGGTAAATTCATTGTAGTCTTTTAACCCTTCACTCTCGTTCCCGTGAACGTGACGGGCTGAGGTATCGCCTTCTATTGCTCGCTCCCGTGACGTGTTCGGGCTGGAGTGTTTAACCCCTTCACTCTCGTTCCCGTGAACGTGACGGGCTGAGGTATCGCCTTCTATTGCTCGCTCCCGTGACGTGTTCGGTCTGGAGTGTTTAACCCCTTCACTCTAGTTCCCGTGAACGTGACGAGCTGAGGTTTCGCCTTCTATTTCTCTCTCCCGTGACATGTTCGGGCTGGAGTGTTTAACCCTTCCCTCTCGTTCTCGTGAACGTGACGGGCTGAGGTTTCACCTTCTATTTCTCTCTCCCGTGACATGTTCGGGCTGGAGTGTTTAACCCTTCCCTCTCGTTCTCGTGAAAGTGACGGGCTGAGGTTTCGCCTTCTGTTACTCGCTCCCGTGACGTGTTCGGGCTGGAGTGTTTAACCCCTTCACTCTCGTTCCCGTGAACGTGACGGGCTGAGGTTTCGCCTTCTATTGCTCGCTCCCGTGACGTGTTCGGGCTGGAGTGTTTAACCCCTTCACTCTCGTTCCCGTGAACGTGACGGGCTGAGGTTTCGCCTTCTATTGCTCGCTCCCGTGACGTGTTCGGGCTGGAGTGTTTAACCCCTTCACTCTCGTTCCCGTGAACGTGACGGGCTGAGGTTTCGCCTTCTATTGCTCGCTCCCGTGACGTGTTCGGTCTGGAGTGTTTAACCCCTTCACTCTAGTTCCCGTGAACGTGACGAGCTGAGGTTTCGCCTTCTATTTCTCTCTCCCGTGACATGTTCGGGCTGGAGTGTTTAACCCTTCCCTCTCGTTCTCGTGAAAGTGACGGGCTGAGGTTTCGCCTTCTATTACTCGCTCCCGTGACGTGTTCGGGCTGGAGTGTTTAACCCCTTCACTCTCGTTCCCGTGAACGTGACGGGCTGAGGTATCGCCTTCTATTTCTCGCTCCCGTGACATGTTCGGGCTGGAGTGTTTAAAATTTCAAGATAAAAACAAATAAAAAATTAAAAACGAATATATATATTGTTCATACACATATTTTGATATAATTTTTAGGGATAAAAAAATAGGCACTTTTAGGGCCGTTTTCTTAAAAATTACCCGACCATTAAGGGGTTAATAAGTAATAATCTCTCTATACTAAAAAAAGGAATTCACACTGCCGGTGCTGTCTTAAAGAACTTCTGGCTTGCACGCTTCAAACTCTTACAAGTCAAAAACTATTCAATGACAAATTCTGAAAATATTATGAGTTATGGAGAATTTTCTGGAGACCACGCTGATGTAAAACATTTATGTATTGGAAAAGTAGTTTTAGAATTATTTAATTTGAAGATCAACCAATTTATTTTAGCTCTGTTTGCGCTCCCCAGGGCTCAATTAAAAATGAATCAACACGATATTTGGAATGCGGAGAGGTACAGTTCGACCCCGGAATTTCGACATTTGGACCCTTCTGCGCATGGCGGTAGAGAACGAATCCATTCGAGTTTTAGGGACCTTTGTCCCGCAGGTGCGTTTTTTTCGTACTCGAATCAGGATGTTTGCTTCTCTGTTTGTTGAAAGCAACTAAATTTATGAGCTGGTACATAGCATCAGTTTGAAAGAAATCAAGTATGCTAAACAAACTAGAACGAGAACAAAAACAGCACATTCCTTATGCCAGCAGTTCTTCCTTTGAACATGAATGGATTCTTCTTGGCACTCATCCAGGCAGACTGCTTTGGTTGATGGTGGAACTCTTTTTTTCGAAAGACGAATTCTTTCAGTTAAAAAAAAAAAATCCAATTTAATCTTCAAAACTTCAACTTTTAAATACTGGGTAGCCCGTAACGTCAAAAAACAAAATTTTGAAAAACATATATTATTTAAACCAAGGTTTGATCATTCGATCACAATAAATAAATAAATAAATAAACAAGAAAGGAATAAATAAACTTTTTGAAACAATTTCAGTTTAACGGAGCAGTACAAATGTAATTAGCTTGAGTCCTGTGTTTGCGCTCCCCAGTGCTCAATTTTAAATGAACCAATACGGTTTTTGGAATGCAAAGAGCACACTAAAAATTTAGCTGCAAACTAAAAATTTAACTGCACACTAAAAATTTAGCTGCACACTAAAAAATTTATCTGCACGCTAAAAAACTTAGCTGCATGTTGCACCAAAAAATAGTGCAAATTAATACCAAATGCACCGCAAAACAGTGCAAGTATTGTTTACTCCAAAGGGTGGTGCTTAACTTTACTATATGTTGGTGCAATGTACGCAAGTTAGCATCAAAATATAATAAAATTAAGAGCCATCCTTTGTAGCCAGCTATTTTGCACCATTGTTTGGTGCAACACTCACTAAATTTTTTACAGAGCATAACACAGCCCTGTTTTCGAAATATGACTTTTTTTGAAGTTGAAAAAATCCAATTTAAACTTCGAATTAAAGCATTTTTATACTAGGTCGGCAGATTTCTTAATCCTTAACGTTAATGAGGACTTAAGTAAAAATTTCGAAAAAAATAAATTATTTAGAGTAGGTTAAATAATTCGATCACGAAGAAATCAAAAGTTAAATATATTTATAAATACAGTTGAACTCGCTTAATACGAAATGCCAAAAATTCGCGAATCTGTTCGTATTAGCCGTTATTCGTAACAACCGTGAATAAGTAAAATTGTGTAAAAAAAGTATTAGAAATGCATGTTTAAATTTTAAAAATAATTACTACTATTTATGAATGATTCGACGATAGAGGGTTTGATCCCTGAGCAGACTGACCTGTCCGAAAGCCGACACGTGCATGAGCTTTATTCTCTACCCAGAAAGATTCAACGTATGGTTCGAAATACGTACTTGGTGGTTCACAATGACTCAAAATAACCAACAATTTCTTTAAAAAAAGAATATTATGCAATCGAGAAAAATTTTCGTGAATAAGTCAGAAAGTTTGTTCGTCTTAGCCGATATTTGTATTTTAGTCTCCGTAATATGCGTGATATATTTAGTGTAATTAAATAGTAAACCAAACTTAATGAGCAAAATGTTCGTTTTAGCAGTGATTTCGTATTAACCGTGTTCGTATTAAGAAGGTTAAACTGTACTTTTTATTTCAGTTCAGAGCGGTACAAACGCAATGAACTTGATAGGTAATTATCGGTTAATAATAAGCTCGCCAAAATTCAGCAGGAACCTAGCGAAATCATATAGCAATGCTATTTTCTCGCATGAGTTTTGTCGGTAATTTATAAACCCCGTATTTAATGGCTCATTCAAATTATGTGCAATTTTTTCATTGTTTTCCCACGGGAAAAAGGAAGGGAAATCCCTTGGCACACATTCATCATTCTCTCTGAAAGGGCAACAAAATTGGTCCTGAATATTTTCTATTTGAATGAGGACAACAGTCCCTAAAAATCTTCATTGTTAGATTAAGAACAGCCAAAAACACTCATTAGATTAAGGGTATAACAGTCCCGAAAAGTCCTCATTAATTTCCTTCTAAAACTCGAAATCAAAACAATAGTATTAAGAAAGTGTGCATGTTAAAACGCAGCCGACAGGGTGGCGTAGTAGTAAGGCACTGCCCTCGTACGCTCAAGTTTGCAGGATCGAACGTGGCCCAAGTCGGTGGATTTTCAAGATTCAGAAAATCGTTAATGTGCGATTCAACCTTTATGTAGCCTTTTATAAAACATTGTTTCAAGACAATGTCTTTCCGCTTCCAAGATCATTTATCTACTTTTCTAGCTAAGGTACTTCCATTAGCTAAATTTAGTACTTATTTAGCTAAGGTATTTCCAAGGCACTGGCCTCGAATATCCAAGTTCGCAGGATCAAGCCTGGCCCAAGTCGGTGGATTTTCAAGATGCAGAAAATCGACAGCGCCCATGTCGTATGATTATGCGGCATTTTAAAGATCCCTTGAGTATCTGTTTGGCTTGGATACTCTCGCCTAAATTAAAATTCCTAGTGCAGTTTCGCATCAATTAGAGCTCAGGTGCCGCCATCTAGGGGGAAACTGAACTTCAACATTTTCAAAGTGATAATGGCATCCGGATAGTGCTGCTACTTGAAAGAATGGATGCCGGTTTCCGGGAAATGCACTAGGTCCTCAAAGGTTAGTGATCGTACGCAGCCCCATTAGAAAGAAAAAAAAAAAAACAGTTGGGAACGATCGCTCATTCCTTCTCCACAGCGTGCTTTCACACCAAAGGCGACGAAGACAATATTCCAGTCTTTTCCCATCTCCGCAAGCGCGAAGCATATTTTTGCCTCCAAAAGCATGCTCTGCGCTTGCGCAAATGAAGAAAGACAAGAATTTTATCTGTCCCCTTTGGTGTGAAAGTACAGTGGCGTGAAAGTACCGTTATTTTGAACCGAAAGCCGACCTAGTTTCTACCTTGCGTGCAATGAAAAGCTCAGTCTATTTTATTAACCCCTCACCTCTCGCTCCCGTGAAAATGACGGGCTGAGGTTTCGCTTTCTATTTCTCGCTACCGTGAAAATGACGGGCTGAGGTTTCGCTTTCTATTTCTCGCTCCCGTGAAAATGACGGGCGGAGGTTTCGCTTTCTATTTCTCGCTCCCGTGAAAATGACGGGCTGAGGCTTCGCTTTCTATTTCTCGCTCCCGTGAAAATAACGGGCTGGAGTGTTTAAAATTTCAAAATAAAAACAAATCAAAAGTTAAAAAGGAATATATATATTGTTCATACACAAATTTTTATATCATTTTCAGGGATAAAAAAATAGGCACTTTTATGACCGTTTTTCTTGAAAATTACCCGACCGTTAAGGGGTTAGTGGTCTGTTGTGCATTCCTTGCAACTTGGTATTTGTATTGACTCGTTGTATTTTATACAGTGGGAAAAAAAGAGTGAAAATCTGTATTTCAAGAACAACAGCGTGATATATGAAGAATTAGAACACAGTTTTATGTTCTTCAAATATTTTCATCTCATGCAAATATATAATTTGCCCATGCCAATATAGCAGCGGAAACAAACGATTAATAAATTGTATTTTAAACGAACGATATTTTAAACAAACATTGTTAGAATTCCAACCACTCTTTTGATTTCAATTCTGGGAAAATTATTCAAAAATGTTCTTCGGCTTCAGAGCTCGACTTTTGGGAAGCTTATCATATTAACAGGAACAGTTTTAATTTGGTTAATGATTCTTCCTCGACATATTTTTCACAGGTCTTGCAGAAAATTCTTTAATTTGTTGTTCGTTCTTGGTATCTTGTTAGTCGGTTGGTGAATTTGCTTTAATTTTCTGTCTACTTTTATCTTTTTGTTCCCCTCCTCCTTCTTTACATTTGTACTTTGTTTTTGCATTTTAGTTTTGATTCTTTCTGTAATTATTTCTACTTTCATTCAAATTCTTTGTATTTTATTGTATTGGTTTTGCATTTTTTCATGTATTTTCGCATTTTTAAGCATGCGGTGGTTTTTTTTGCTTTGTTGTTATTTGATATTCCTTTTTTACTTTGAGTACTTTCAACCGGGTTCGTTTGGTGCTTTCTTATTGGTGCCTTCCCGGTTACTTCTACTTCCACTTCCACGTTGCCTTCATTCTCATTGGTTTGCAGGTAAATCTTAGGCTATATAAGCCGTCTTTTTGCTATTTTGTCTGCTTCATTTGAATGTTTTTGCATCTAGAAGCTCCACTTTTGCATTGAAAAAGGGATTCCAAGCAATCCCGAATAATGTATTTTAGTGCTCATTTGTGTTTCAATTCCGTGCAATTATTTTTTGCAGTTCAAACGATTAATAATTTGTATTTTCGTATGAAACAAATGGTGGGAAAAATAGTATACTTGTAATTTTTCAAATTTTTTAACAGGGTTGGTCAGATGAGAAATATACGTTTGAGGACTTTTTAGATTCTATAGCGCTCCATTAAAAGCCGTTTTCCTACATAGACGTTATATTTTTCTTACGTCACAAATGAATAAGAGTTGACAGTTATTATTTTATATTGCTCCTTATGTTTTCAGTTTTCTTACTCCTTATCGCGTTTCTTTCATTATTATTATTGTTACTTTCTTCTTCACTGCCTTGATGCAACTGCTGCTCTTCACTATATCAACTTCGTCTCGCCCAGTTCATTTTGCACTTCCATATTTTTTCAGCCTTTTGCAATTATTTTTTGACATTTTCCCCCAAATTGTTTTGTATTTTTTCCAATTCTTGTGTTTCTTGGAATACTGTTTGTTTTCAAAAGCCGTAACTACCAGTCAGGAACTATTCCACCTGTTGAAGAGGTGGTACGCTTATACCAGTTTTGGAAGTTTTATTTTTGCGAAGTATTTTTCATATTTTTTTCGAACTTGAATCATTCTATTTTGCATTTGAATATTTCGCGCAAAAAGAAATGAAAAAGAACGTAGCCAAGCAGCATTGTTGTTTACTAATATTGTAAGAAAGTGAAACTAGAGTTACGGACGGAAAATTAGCCATTTTTTTGTTCTTTTATTCATAACTCTCGAGTAAATGAATTAATTTTAAAGGTTCTTTTTAAATCGAGAGCTTAACTTAGATAACAGTATATCGATTTGACTGCCAAGTGTTTTTTTATTTTTTAGAAAGAACTTTATCAGTGAAAAATAAGTATTTTTCTTTTAATTCGAAAGGCTTGGCTTTATATATCTTTGTTCAGTAAATTATCAATAAATATTGTTAAAAAGAGTTTGTTGCCATTAAGCAGTAATAATATCGAAAGCAACTATAATAAGAGTTTAAGCGAAGGCTTCGCTGAAAAACAAAAATTAAATTTATTCAGTCAGTTTAAAGACGGAAGTCTGTTCTAGGATTCTTAAAATCATTTTCAAAACGTAATGTATCATACAGATGGATTATTTTTTTTATGACAGCCACTCAAAGTGTGTGTAGCATTTGGTATGTTTTTTTTTTTTTTTGCTTTAAAATGAGTGTTTATATAAAAAATGTATTTCATATGAGTATTCGTATGAAAAGTATTTTTTGAACAAGCTTATTGGAAGAAGTTCTCAATGGGAACCTTTTTTGATCTGAACAACTTTTGTTCAATTTTGAACAGTTCAAAAAACAAAACTACATTTGCACCAAGGATATTTCAATTCTATAGAAATCCTGTCCTAACAGACGAATTTCCTTGGAACAAACTTAATCGAAAAGCTGTTATGACGTAGAAAACATGTACAGATGCGAAGTTCATCCAGAACTAAACGAACCTATTTTCCACGATACTTTTTTATCTGGATTTTTAAGGATAATTCCGAATGAATGAATGAATAAATGAGTGAGTGAATGAATAAATGAGTGAGTGAATGAATAAATGAGTGAGTGAATGAATAAATGAGTGAGTGAATGAATAAATGAATGAGTAAATGAATAAATGAGTGAGTGAATGAATAAATGAATGAGTGAATGAATAAATGAATGAGTAAATGAATACGCATTAACCGTTGAAAAAGGTATATTTGAAGACATTAAGATTTAAAGCTAAATGAGAAGAGGAGAGAGAGAGAAATAACTAGATCATCAATTTGGTATTGGTGTATACGGGAAAGTAGGCTCGTATAGTTCTAGACGGAACTTCTTGTTACTGTACGTTTTTTATCGTACCCTTTTGCTTACCGTATCCTTCCCTATCGCGTACCTCATAACAAATATTGCACCCCCCAACTCCAGCACAATATTTGTTGAGTCATACAAAAGCATTTGGAACATTTAAATGCTTTAACGAAAAATAAAGATGAAGAAATTAGTCTTGATCAATGTTGTCTAACAAATCCAGTAACTAGTATGAAGTCTTTATTTATTACTTGAAAAAAAAGAAAAAGATAAGGCTTAAGTTAAGCATCTGGCGACAATAAAAGTCTTGTAAAAGGAAAACGAGCAAAGCTTTAATTTTTACATCTTTTAATCGAAATTTGTTTCAGAAAAAAAAATTATAGCTCCTTTAATAATTAGGCTCCGTAATCCTCGTAATTAGGCTCCTTTAAGTACTTTAGTTTCAAGTTTCTTAAGCAAAACAAATGTTTTATCTGCCCATTCAATGCATGTAATTTCATAAGTTCAGTTTATATTTTATTGCTTCTATTTTCTGTCTCATCGTTTTATTTTATCTTCATTTTACCGGGAACAGGATTTATTAAATGTAGTAGTAATTCAGTAAATCTATCAGGTAATTGTTCATATTTTCATGTAATGTTATGAAAGACTGTTAAAATGTGCAGAAATAAAAGGATATATATTTTTTTATTATTCAGATATCGCTTAGCGTACTACTTTTTTGGTTACATCATCATCCTGAAAGTCGATTATGAGATGACTTGAAAGTTGAAATAATGGTAATTGGCGGAAAACATCCAAATACTCAAGTGAAAATGAGTTTGCGGCATTGGAATGTTGTAATTTTCTCTTTTAAAACTGGCATTCTGAAGTAGCCTTTAGGATTTTTTCCATGTCTTTTAACGTTTCGGTGAACAAATATTATATATATAAAAAATATGCGTTCAAAGCTTTGCCTATATTAAAAATTAGATAAATATAAATACCAATTACTGATTGTAATATGTTTCGCGCTGTTTAGCAATTTCGTAACACCGGAATTTTCGGTATTAGTTATAAATAATAAATATTTTCTCTCAATTAAAGAGGTTTTAATTTAACTTATCAGATATCTACTGGTTATTTTAACATCAATCATTGGAAGCCAAAATTTGGCTTCGAAACATTAATTAACAGAATTTTTTTTTCTTCCAACAACCACTGATTTTGCTGAAGTTTAACGACATTAAATTGTTTTGCCCAACATCGTTCGGGTGCCGCGAAAGGATCTTTGCCTGGTTTGATGGGTAACTAAAATTTATCATAACCTAATAAATACTACTTTTCTCCACCAGACACCCGTACATCTCTTAGCCGAGGCCTTAGGTGCCCGAACCTGGGAGCTGGTGGCCGTCGGTCGACTACGGTGGGCCCATTTTTGCGCCGAGATAGGTCTGCTGGACTGTTATGCGTACGACAACCCCGCCAGCTCAGCCTACCTACCTCTTACTGTGTGGACCTTGCCCTCCTTGATATTCCTATTCTTAAAGAAAATCGACAGAGGGTTATGGTCCCCAGTTTTGACTTCATAGTAGAACTTTTTGCAATTGATTCCAAGTCGATATTCTTTTTAAAAATTGTGCCTTTTTGGGGAGACACAATGTGACATGAAAAAACTGTTTAGAGATTAACTAGTGTTCGATGGAACGCCATGGGTTCGTTGAGTCACTTGCAGGGGTTCGGCAGGAAAAGCGAATTTTTTTTTTCCTTATAATCATTAACCTTTGCGGACCTAATGCATTTCCCGGAAAACGGCATCCATTCTTTCAAGCAGCACGTCTGTCGGCGGATGCCATTACCACTTCGAGAATTTTCCCCCTAGATGGCGGCACCTGAGCTCTAAATGATGCGAAACTGCACTAGGAATTTAATTTAGCCGAGAGTATCCGAGCCAAACGGATACTTAAGAAATCTTTAACATGCCGCATATTCATGGGCACTGTCTAGAATCTGCCTCTTGAAATTCCATCGACCGGGGCCAGGTTTGATCGTACGAACTTGGGCGTACGAGGACTGTGCCTTACCACCATGCCGTAGGAAAAGCAAATACTCAATAGCGTAAAAAATTCCTGACCAATAGCAAAAAAAAAAGAATCAATAAAGAAAATAACTTTTATACAATACTTTACAAAAGAACCTTATTTTAAGCACAATATATAGACATTGCTACAGTATTATTCCATTGAAAAAGTTATTTTGTTTTTATTCACAACGTTTTTTTCTTTCTATTTCTTAGAACAAAAACTAAATTATATAGTTATTTACATTTTATTTAATTTTTAGAAAAATTATGGGATGGTAGGAAAAAAAATAGCACCTCGATTCTGTTGCAGAAGGAACAAATGTAGATGGAAGTATGATTCAATTTTCGTAGTTATTACGATTTAAATTAAATATTTCAAATTAATTATGTGAATGGCAACGGAAGAAGAAAAAAAATCTAGCATACGCCGCGATGAATTCAGGAAATTTGAAAAAAATGCTTTGGCACATTCCTGATTTCAAAAAATATAATATCAAATTCTAATTAAATGTTACATATTTTTAATTCCTTGGAAACAAAAACAAAGAAACTGTTGTGCCTTCCGAAGAAATTATATTTTAGTTAGTATGAAATAACAAAAACTATTTTTTAAAAATTCGCCATTTTACTAACGAAATAACGAGTACATGTATTTAATTAAGCAGCATTATTTCAACCGAAAGTTTTATTCCTCCTGAGAGTTTAAGAGCAAAATTGACTTTTTTTAGTTTTTTACGTACTGCTAAAGATCGAATTCGCTAAAATTAACTCCATTAGAAAATAAATTTTTAATTGCATTAAATACGAAATATTTCATGCGTTTTATGTAGTTCTCTACTGAAAAGTACTTGTGAACTAGGAAAGTCTTGATTTCCTGCTGCTTCTTCGAATTCCGTGTTCTAACCCCAGAGTTGCAGACGATTGAAAAAAGAAAATCCGCAAACCATTCCACAAAGGGGACATTCATAACTGATGTCACGCTTCGAGGGGGGGGGTTCGAGAAACTGTGACAGTTTGTGACAAGGGGGGGGGGTAACAAGAAGTGTTACATTTTGGTTTCTATAAAAAAATTAAAAATAAATTTAATTTGCTGATTTTAAAAGTTTTTTTTAAATTTTCCTAATTTGATTTTAAAGTTTCGTTGTTGATGTATCGCAAACACCCGGGCATGATCACGGTTTTAATTTATTCCTTGCTAAAAGTTGAATAGAATTTTTTACACATGTACACTTTTAAGATAAAATTGCGCGGATCATTTTTTCAAAATTCAAACAATTAATGTATTTCACTGTTCTATACTAATTATCTTTTTTGTTGTAAACCATAATCTCATTTTATACAAATTAAAACCTATGTAATCATTAGTATTTTTATGCTCACAAATGTCATTAAAAGTTCAAAAATAAAATTAGAAGCGTGATCTGTAACGCAATGCTTTGTTTCTGTACCTCAAGACCACATATCCTCATTTAATACAGCGTGACATGTGACAAGGGGGGGGGGGACATTCACATACATTGAAAAAACTGTGACATCATTTACGAACGGTCCCAAAGTGTCGTAATCACGTCTTAAAATCGGGCAGTACCAGAAATCGAATATTTGAGCTCTATCAAATTTGAAATACACTGTCCTCCAAAAATCAAGGTAAATGTTTTCTGAAGCTCACCTTAAAATAAAACGGCAGTAACAATATAATTTATAGTTTATATCAGTGATTCCCAAAGTGATCTATATCGACCCCCAGGTGTCGACGACAACCTGCAAGGGGTCCATGAAATAAAAATGGTGGTCAACGATAGTGGATCTCATATAAGCTAATGACTGCAAAATTTTTAAGTATTAACGAAGAATTTAAGTTACAGTTTAGAAACGGATGTCAGCAACTCTGGCTTCACAAAAATATACCTGTTACTTAGTCAGTATTACGGAATATCGCGAGAAAGTTTTTAATTGCTGTTCCATCTTCATACCTAGTGGAAAGGAGTTTCAGAGCAGTTGCCAATCTCCTCACAAAAAAAAAAGAAACAGACTGGACATCATTAACCGCAGAGATGTAAGATTAACAGCAGCGGATTTAGGCTTAGGCCCGTAAGGTTCGGGCCTAGGGCGGCAAATTTTGAGGGGCGCCAAAAATTATAAGAGGACTAAAATTAAAAATCGATTGGGTTTCCTATAAACTGTAAGACCAAATTTTAAAGTTTATTTTATTGCGCTCTTACTCTTACTATCTAAACATAGTGGCATTTTGAGGATAGAATTTCTTTGTTAAAATAATTAATCAGGCTAGTACTAAAATCTGAAATATCTAACAAAAAGATTTTTAAAAACTTTTTTTTAATGCTAGCATATGTTCAATTTATACCTGAATTAAATTTCGTTTTATTATTGTTATTATTTTCATTATTTTATACACACACATATATGTATATATATATATATACCGTTACGAAAGAAAAAGGGCGCCATATCTTCTGGGGCCTAGGGCGCCCTCAAACCTAAATCCGTTACTGACGATTAAACGTAATTAAATTGATGTCAAGTGTTGAAAATTTATTATTAAAGCATCAGGTTCATCCCTCCCACTAAAAGCATTTATTTATCGCTTAGTTATTTTACATAACAGATACTAAATTTTAATTTGATTCGTTTTAATTTGAATTTAATCGAGGAGGGAGGGGGGGTTCAAGAAAGTGTGACAGTTTGTGACAAGGGGAGGGGAGGGGGTAAGAAGTGTGACATCGTACATGTTAATTTTTTTAAAACATTTGAAATCAGCAAATTAAAGTTTATGCAAAGGAAAATTGCGTGGCATGTGACAAAGGGTGGTGGGTAGGGAGTATGTTGAAGTGTGACACTTAGTGACCGAGGGGGGAGGGGGTCAAATACATTGAAAAAAAAGTGTGACATTATTTATGAACGATCCCTTATCAGAAATAGCACAACATGCGCAAAGTAAGAGTACGTCATCATTAAGAACAGTAACCGCTGTTGATCCTGGGGAATCGAACTTGGACCACCCTGACTGTAGGCTAAAGCTCTTCCAGAGCTCTGTGCCAGAGAACATCGAACGGTGAGGGCATGGCTGCCTGCGATCATATAGCGGCTGTCCAGACGCGGCGCCAGAACAAAGGAATAAGCGTTCAAACGATAGTTATTTTTTTCCTCACTGGTGCGCTGCAAGCATGTACTAGTTTTGTATGGAAATACATTACGAAAGCATTGTTTTTGCCGGGTTTGCAGCATGCATCAGGAAGATTTCCTTTTGGTAAGTTTTTAGTTCATGCATTACTGATCGGAAATATGTCTCCCGATGTTTAATTGTGTCTAACCTATATATATTTATTTTAAAGAAATTTTTCATCGTAAATGAAAAAAAACGACAGAAAGCAGAAGAGAGTTTTTTCTAAGCATTAAATTAGTGAATGCATACATTTTATAAATTTAGGGATTTACTAAATTCACTATTGGTTTGTATGCATATATTTTATTTGTTTTTTCACTCCATGTCACCTATTCAATTATTCTGCAAATAGAAATCGTGATTTTGATGCTTTAGATGATATTTTTAAGCAGTGAGGGCTGACATTTGCATTTCCCCCTTTTGTCTCGAACTTTACTGGTTTTATTTATTTATGCATTGGTTTTATTTATTTGTACTTCAGGTTATTTATAAGAAAACAAACGTCATTAGCCCAAATTTCAGAAAACATATTTCGGGGCAAGAGGAACCCTTTTATCAATGAATAGAGTTGTACGCATCTGGATGCAAGTAATTCGAGTGATTTACACTCACTTGGATTACTTACATTTTTTAGGTCAAATCTTTACGCATTGATAAAGGGGTTCCTTTTAATTCCAAAACATGTGTATGGAGTAATTTTTGCAACTTCCGCTATAAGAACGTGGGTCCGCTCATTAATTTTTTACCACTCAAAAGTAAATTTTGAACTTCATATTATGTTTAGATTATGCTTTTAAATATATTTTTTTTTTGTTCTGAGACGTTTAAATTTTTTATGCTTGTATAGAATGATAAAGTTAAAAGTGGAATGAGTGAGAGAGAATCTAAATTATAAAGCTAGTAATGTACCTTTTTAAAATTAAACAGGCGCCACATGAACAAGGGTTACAATTGAAATACCTAAAAGGAATGGAAACTTCCCTCTAAGATTTGTTGTTGATTCTCCACGCGTTCATGAGTACACCCATTTTATACACCATAGCGTCTTAAAACATAGAAAAGTAAATAAACTATCTGAGGGACGGTTCATAAATGATGTCAAGCTCTTTTCCGATATATTTGACCCCCTCCACCTTTGTCATAAAATGTCACAATTCAACGGACCCCTTCCCCCTTTGTCACATGTCACGCTATGTTGTATACGCCTGATGTCACACTTCTTGTTGCCCCCCCCTCCTCTTATCACACTTTGTCACAATTTCACGAACCTCCCCCCCCCCTCTAAGCGTGACATCATTTATGAATGACCCTTAAAGCGTATTTCTGATTTCTAATTTAAAAGTGGAGAAACATTAATTTAAGAAAGGATTTAAGGAAAATCAGGTTACAGAAAATCAGAGAATCCGAAAGCTTTTGGTAGATTTCATCGAAGAAATGCCGGTTGCAAAGTCTTGGTATTAAAAATTGAGAATATTCAGTGTAGTCCAAAAAAAAAAAAAAAAGGAAAAAGAGGTGAGAGGGGGGAGGCTTGCAGATAAGAGCATAAGTTATTGTAATGAAATAGTGGTGGGGGAGGGGGCTTTTGAAAAGTGGAGGGTCGATCGTGTAAAATAAAAAAGTTTTCGGACGGTCCTGCCCCCCCCCCCCCCCCGACTGAGAATACTCATTGCTTTTTGTTGTCAAGGTGTGTGTCATCTAAATAAACATGTTAAAAGGGATGTTTAAAGAAAAATTGCTCTTACCCAGGGAAGTCCACGAGGGAAGTTCATGGCGTAGATTGCGCCATTACATTTTTTGATGAAATTTTTGACACCCCCTGAACGGGGGGGCATGATTTCATCTAGTTTTAGCATTTTTGGGTGGTTGTCTTTTTTAGGGGACTTCGTACCTATTAGTATGCACCATCTTGCTTAGGGGGTTGGCACCCATGTATTGTCAGTTACAAGTTTTAAAAATAATCTTGATAACTCTGAACAGCATATAATGAAGCGTTTTAAGTAATTACTTTTCATTTCTCATTTATTGTACTTAATTGTAATATCTGAAAATATTTCCCCTTGATTGTTTATTTTATTGAATCGTTTTCTTTTACGAAAGCCTAATCTTTGACCTTTCTTACTTAATATTTTAGGATTTTATTCTAAAAATTTAACTAGTGTAATTGCTTTAGATGAGACTAGCAAAAAAAACTCGCCATTTTTATATGATAATCCATCTGTTGAAGTTGACTGAAGTCAGATATACTATACAATGCAATATTAGTTATTACTATTATGCTATTAGTCTGTCAATAACAATAAAAAACTGTTGCATTAATCATTTACCTTAGTACATCAACTAATCTTTATTTGTTAAGTCACTTCACAACTTAACTGTTCCACTTTCCTGAAATAATTCAATTTACAATAAATGGAATTGAAATAATTCAATAAACACATATATTTAAAATAACTTTATTAATCATAATCTATGTCATTTTTCTTTTAACTGCTGTTATTTAATAGTATTAACATGAATGTGTTGAAAATTGCTTAATAATAAAGTAACTAATAACCATTTAAAGACTTCAATACGGCTTTCAAAAACCTGCTAGCCAATTTATTTGTGCTACACAATGTGAAAGGATAAATGTATTTCAGAAAATTATGCGCAATTATTGTCGTTCAAAATAAAAATTAATTTGAAAGCATAATACGATCAGCCAATTCCAAAGAAAATTTTCTCTGTGTTCATTATATATAAAAGTATACGTATGTATGAAAAGTTGTATCTTAACGAGCAGCTTCAAAGTCTGCATGTGTTACTACCAAAAAAAAAACTATCTTTTTCCCCCCCCCCTTTCTATTAAAAACGTTTTAATGGCAAATACATAACCCTGCAACGTATTTTGATAGTTACTTTTGCCCTCAACACTTAAATGTTTATCTTTGTTGAAATTCTAGCCTTTAACGCGATGATATTGCAATGGTTAGCCTTTAAATCCTCGCTTTTAAGTACATGCTAACAGCGCCAATTGACTGAAGTAGCAGAAAATGTAAGTTCTGCTTGCACGCACTTTTTCGCCCGTTTGGACAGCCGCTATATGATCGCAGGCAGCCATGGTGAGGGAGACAGTTGGAGTACAGGATGGTTATAATTGAAGGTTCCCCTATTCAGGGGAAGTTCCGTTGAACGGTACAGCTAAAACCGTTCAACGGATTGACACCAAAATTGGTATGTGGACCATACACGAGATGCGCTCAAGGAACCATGAAGAAAAAAAAGTTCTAAACATGGCCGCTAGGTTCGCTGTTTAGCCTTATAACAGCGTTTTAACTTAGGAAATGACCGGTAAGGAATAAAAATTATAATATATCAACATTTATTGTACACTTTTCCGTCCACATCTATTATCTTGCCATTTAAAATGAGAATAAATAAAGCTATAACTCTTCATCTATGTAGCAAAAAAAAACAAAAACAAGTTTAGGTTAACATGAAATGAATATTTTTCTCCTATCGTAAATACTGATATCATTATTTTTAGGCCATAATGGTCATCTCCTACGTTAAAACCCTGTTATAAGGCTAAACAGCGCCTCTAGCGGCCACATTTTGAACTTTTTTTTTTTCATGATTCCTTGAGCGCATCTCGTATATAGTCCACATACCAATTTTGGTGTCAATCCGTTGAACGATTTTTGGCACTGAATAGGGGAAGCTTAATTATAACCACCCGGTATATAGCTTCCCCAGCTGCAAGTGTTAAAGTAATTTCATGCCAAATTTCCCCATAACCCAATCCAGAAAAGCATTAATTATCCACTCTTCCGTTCTATTTTCTCATTTTACTGCGTCCATCCGAATCCGACGAATCATCCATATTGTGTTCTTGCTCTGAAGAAACGATCAGACTACTCAGTTTCCTGAATCGTTTCGACGTCTCGCACAGAAAATAATTTTTACTTAATTTTGGTACAAGTACCAATGTTCTGAAAAAATTAAAAAAAGCCCGGTATTAATTATGATTATGAATTATATATTATTAATTAAATATATTAATTATTATATATATTAATGATGATTAATTATATTATTTATTGCAACAAATAAAATAAAATAATACTTTCCTTTTCTGTCACTATAATTTCTAACTTAACATCGGTACTCAAAAAAGAGAACGGCACTTGCTCATTTTTAAATCAAAATTACTATAAAAAAAATAAGCAGGTATATTTTCTTATTTTTAAGCACATCATTTTTAAAAGTGTGGATACCAATTAAAAAATTGCAGAAATTTATTGACACAATCCTTTTTAAAAGTGAATGAATACATGCAAATATAAATTCGATTCTTTGGATTGCTGATTCTGAAAAACAATTTTAATGTTCTGGTGTCCGCTGCCATGCATTATTTCAAATCGGAAACCACGGAAACACAAACACTATTCGATCAATAATTCGGAGAAATTTCGGGGCCCTAAGCTGTAGCTTTTTTAAGTGATAGATACACACGGTCTAGATGCATCTAATTAATTATTGGTGTTACATCTTAAAGTAGGAAAATTCCTATTTGTGTTTAATCTACGAGGCTATTTAGCCACATTACTCTCTCGATCTTGTCTCTTTCGCGCAGAACAGAAGAGTCGCATGAATACTCAGTAACACCTGTTGGCATATGCAGATACTTCAAAATTTCTGGATAATTTTAATATAGTTAATAAATCATAAATACGACTGGTAGTCAAAGATAGTATATTCCTGCACACAAAATCTGATTATTTGTGTATAAAATCTGCGTATAAGTATTACAGGTCTTTAGCACTCCATTGTTTGAAAAATACCGTTTTTTTATTAAAAAAGTAAAACTTCAAAGTTCTCACAAATCTTTTACATTGAAGGACATATTATAAGTTGCATTATTATCGCAGTCTATCCAGATGGCGACGAGAAACATCCGGTTAAAAAAAAAAAAAAGCATATATTGGCTTAAGTACCGCCATCTGTGAAGTAAATAGCTTACTATAGCGATAGTTATTTCATTACATATTATTGATTACTTAGTGTAAAAATTACACTTCAATTTCTTAGGTGCCGCAAAAAAGTAAGTTCATCCATATTTATTGACCAAAAATGTATTAATTTCCAGATAATTTTTTGGCTACAATTTAGTAAATAAATAAGAAGAAAAAAAATAGGATTGTACCAAAAAAAAAAAGCCAGCAGTTGAGCGCTTGGAACTTCTACGAACGGGTGAAACTACAATGAACTATACAGCGAAACTTCTATGAGCGACCAACTCTATTAAAAGACTATTTCTATTAATGACCGATTTTTCAAGGTACCGAATTTTCTCGCAATCAACTTAAGGGATCATTCATAAATGATGTCACGCTTCGAGGGGGGGGGGGGGTTCGTGAAATTGTGACAAAGGGAGGGGAGGGGCAACAACAAGTGTGACATCATGCATTATGCAACATAGCGTGACATGTGACAAAGGGACGGGGGAGGAAGGTCCGCTGAAGTGTGACATATTGTGACAAAGGGGAGAGGGGGGTCTAATATATGGGAAAAAGCGTGACATCGTTTATGAACGGCTCCTAATATTAAAAATCCTACGGGATAGACCAGGCGTCCAGGAAACCCTCTATTAAGGGCCAGTTTTATTTCTCATTCGAATTTTTCCCCTTTTTACCTTTATATTAATATATTAATCAATAGTGCTTAAAATTTTTCGAATAACAGGCTAAGAATATTTAAGCCTTTCAGGAACAATTATAACTCCGAGTCAGAAGAGGAAAATTCGTCTGATGACGTCATTGAAGACATCAACTTGCGATGATTGCCTAGCAAACGTAAAAACATTTTTTTTTTTTTAAAGTACTACCTCAGGAAAATTCGAAATATCCAAAACTTCCTCGCATTCTAAAAGGATTTTAAAAACTTTGTTTCCAAAATGCATGTGCTCGTTTTCATGAAAGAAGTGTTTAATAAAGATTTTTTTTTAAGAATAAACGACTGCTTTCTACTAATAACGGTTCTAGTGTACAGAAATTTATACAGTTGTTTAACCGCTTGAAGGACGTGTTTTTTTTTTGGAAAAACTGATAAAAAATAATCGAGGTTTTTTTGGCAGAAAATGAATATATAGGTATAGTATAAATTGTTTTTGGCAATTTCAGTTGCACGGGTGACTAGATAGCGGGGGTTGGAGTAAAAGTTATATAAAAAATTACTATACAAAGAAAGTGCAAACGGACCTCAGACGTGCATTAGAAATACAATAACGCGAGATGCAACCCCCCCCCCCCCCGTGTGAGACACGGGCATGTTCAAACTTGCCGGTAACTTTCGCCCGTGTCAGACATGGCCATGTTCAAACTTGACGGTAGCTTTCGCCCGTGTCAGACACGGCCATGTTCAAACTTACCGGTAACTTTCGCCCGTGTTAGACACGGGCAAATGCGTTAAGTAGTTAAGCAGCCTAATGTTGACATTTCTCAGTGCGACCACCTCTCTTAACGATCGAGAAAAGAATGAATAAAATAATGAACATGTTTAAGATCGGAAACGTATAATTTTCGTACTCGATCATGAAAAGGTCTCGTTTTTGCCATCGTGGTTTTGATCAACGGTTTGTTTTTGTGATTGCATTTTTTACAAATGGTTAGTTTTCGCACTGCAAGTTTCGTTAGTTGTTACTTTGTTCTGAATTAATTCTACATATAAGAGATATTTTCGAGTGTTTAAAATGGGGTCTCAGTGGCCGAGTGGTCTTAGTGCCAGTTTCCGCTGCCTGCCTGCGCGCAGTGAAGAGAAGAGGTGATGGGTTCGATTCAGGGCGATCGCTCTCGAAGAGTTTTACTGTAACAACAAAAATCCTCCGATTAAAATAATTTTGATTGCAAGAAAGAAAAGTTTAATTGTGAAAACATTATAAATTTTCCTTTTTATTTCCATCCCTTCACCCCGCTTATCTGCTATTTTATAAAGCAAATCCCCCCAATTAGGATAGAAAAAATCTTTTGCAGAATCAATTACAAATAAAAACGTCCCAGCGTGTGCTACAGTTCCAATGTGAAGTAATACTTGGCGTAATGGTAATTAAACTCATAATTTTGCACCAATTTCAAAAATGATGTTTAAAAGCCGTATCGATGTTTTTTAAAGAAGGGACCATTCCTAAATGATGTCACGCTTCGAGGGGGTTTGTGAAATTGTGGCGAAGTGTGACAAGGGGAAGGGAGGGGGTAACAAGAAGTGTGACATCCTGCTTATGCAACATAGCCGAGACATCGGACAAAGGGGGGAGGGGAATCCGTTGAAGTGTGACTTTTGTGACAAAGGGGGGAGGGGGTCAAATATGTGGGAGAAAAGCGTGACATTATTTACAACGGCTCCAAAGGAATTTATTTTTTACGTCTTAGCGCAATTTATAATTTGAAGTTGTTTTTTTATTGAAAATTATTTCATTTTGATGAATATTTTGTATAAATATTAAATTTACAGTACTCGGCTAAATTTTCACAAAATCGGATAAAGGATCGACAGGAAAATACAAAAATAATGGATCTATTAATTTTGCGAAACAGAATGAGAACAGTCCCGCAGTGGACCAGTCGGTAGAAGATCTGTTCCAGCAGAACACCGAAAGTGAAGCAAGATTGACTGAGGTCAGTGGTTCAGGTGGGTGACAACCTCTCGCGCTGGTTGCTTTGGGACCGTGTACGCCAAAGGGAGCTGGTGCACGTTAAATCCGTCGTGGCTCCAATGCCCTCCAAGTGAAACGATAGCTCTGGGGGTGCCAACCCCAGGTGACGGTCTCTCCTCTGGGAGCAGGTTCAAAAATTAAGAGACCTCTCAAAAGGGCAGAAGTCGGACCCCTGCCTATAAGGGCCCCGTTAGACCCAGAAGCAGCGTCCCCATTCTTCCTCGCTTCGCGCGAGGACACGACAACACAAAATGAGGATGAGAACGTTTTCTCAAATGGCTGATTGATGGAAATGGTTTTCATATTCTTCTTTACTCTTAAGGGACCATTCATAAAGGATGCCACGCTTCGAGGGGGAGGCGGATTCGTGAAATAGTGACAAGGGGAGGGGAGAGGAGGGGGTAAGAAGGAAGTGTGACATTTTGTGACAAAGGGGAGGGGGTCAAATATATGGGAAAAAAACGTAACATCATTTATGAACGGTCCCTAAAGATCATCAATAACAATAAAACTTCAATGTTCTTGAAACTTTTTTTTCGGAATGTTTCTAACATCTTCTGTGTTTGAGCTAAAATAGCGTATCATTAAAAATCTCGGTCATTCACCCGAACAGTGTTCCATACACTTTTGAACGCATTTCTAATGAGAAATCCATAAAACTTTCCCGCAAAGTTTCGAACGAAATTACGCCTCAAAGACGTGCAGCACCGAGAATCGAATTTACTAAAAATAGTTCGTCAAATCTGAAAGATTTACAGTAGCGTTTCTCAACCGGTGGATCGCGAATCCCCAGGGGTTCACGTGGAGTCAAAAGGGGGTTCGCAAAAATAATATTGCAATGGCGGAATTTTAATTGCTAACGTAAAAGGAAAACGGAATAATAAATTTACATTGGTGTCAGGGGTCATTCATTAATGATGTCACTCTTCGAGGCGGGAAGGGGGGGGGGGGGGTTCATGAAAGTGTGGCAGTTTGTCACAAGGGGAAGGGGTGACAAGAGGTGTGACATCGTACATTTTGATTTCTAAAAAACATTTAAAATCAGCAAATTAAACTTGTTTTATGCTAATGTAAAATAGCGTGACATGTAACAAAGGGGGATAGGGGGTATGTTGAAGTGTGAAACGTAGTGACAAAGGAGGGGGGAGGTCAGATATAATGAAAAAAATTACGGTATCATTTATGAACGGTCCCTTAGGACGGAATGTGAAAATGTTAGTGATAATGCGTATAAATTGTGGACTGGCATAGGAAGCATACGTACAAAATTTGAAATGCACTATTTCTACTGTTACCTGATTTCGAATATTTGAATCTCAAAGTGGTATCGAAAGATATTCAATAATTTATTTTAAATTTTGAACGTCTGATTCTCCTGCCATTTCCCTATTTTTACAGCGAAGAGAGAATAGGAAAATTTACTAACATGTAAAACTTTGCATTATTTTCCTTATTAAGATGAAACTAAAATGCATTAAAATATCTTTCCAATGTCTTATTTTTGAAGTACAGCTTTTTTTTTTTCTATAATTTCACTTCTAGTGCGCAGGAAACTAAAATCTTGGGGAACAAAATTTTAAACCAAAGAAATTGCAATATGGCTGAAATTCTAAAGATTAGTCACCCGCACTTTTTTTTTTAAATTTCATTTTATAACTTTTTTTTTTCATTTCATTTTTAAAACTTACCGATTAACTTACATCAATTTTCCAAATTTCGAATTCTTTGCACTTGTTAAAGTTCCTTTTCGATGCTCCAAAGATGTACCACAGTGCATATAGTAACACGATCCGTGTAGAATTTTAAATATACCATTTTAAAATAAGATGAGAAAAAAACTGGTTGCAATTTCTGTTTTTCATTATAATATATCAATTCTTTACTTTTGCAGCTTATGTTTTGCTACGTTATTTTGTCGGATTCTTTACTTTCAATTTGGGTCATCTCGATAACAATAATGAACCCTTCCCGTAGGAATGAGAACTGTTTTGGCTTATATAAAGCTTCGTATTTTAAATTGCAAACACACTTTCTGTCAGCTGCCATTTTACGTTTCAAATATATTAAAATCTCACCCCAAAATGCTTATAGCAACGACTTAATATAACTACATTTCTTAAATTAAAAGTGTATAGTATAACTGGTTAAAATATATTTAAATGCAATTCTATACAAGGAGTAAAATTCAAACACTCAAAAAGGTCAAAAGTGAAGAATGCCTTTGCACATGTAAAGGCTATTAATTTGAGCTATATCTAAGAATTTAAATGACTTTTTTCTATTTCTTAAAGACAAAAAGCACAGTAATTTAGCAAACTGGGAAGTGTAGGTGAAAACAGGTTCAATGCGTATCGAAAACGAGGACGTGTTTAGAAAGAATAAAAGAATAATTACATTCGATGGCAAAGTTAAAAAATGCATTTTTTTACCTGTTGTACTTCTACACCTTCGTGGCTTCACTTCATATAGTTTCTATGAAAAAATAAATAAAATGTATAAATTTCTAGTTTACAACGGGATCATTCATAAATAATGTCACGCTTTTCAAACTTACATTTTCATCAAAAGTTTAAATTCGTTGATATTCCATACAACTATTTTTAAACAATTAATTGCGCCAAATACAGAAAATACGTAAAATGAAAACATTTTAATTTTAACTGTCACATTTAATCTATTATTAAAAAATTCGCAGATGAAAATTAAATACACAAATTAAATCAACTAACAACTATCCGTTATAGTAATTCTTAATGCTTAACGTGCGAAAATACTTGGGATAAATAATTACCGCCACAATATTCTGTATTCTCCCTTAAGCTATTTACTAGAGAAAATTAAATAAAGTTTACGAGTTTTCAGCATTTTATAAAAGTGGATTATAAGCTGAAGAAATAATTAAGTGTCAAAGAGAAACAGAACTTTCGAATTTTGGAAAATATTTTGCCGTTTGTGAAGAGAAAGAATAACATTATTTTGCATGAGTTTATTTTACAACTCCATCCAGTCATCTGCTATTTAGTTTAGTTGGCTTAATCAGCCAACATAATCAAAGGGTTGTTAATTGCAAGCAAAATGTAATTTAATGCAATATCAGAGTTGAGGAATACGTTACTTCAAATATAAAATTATTGTTTCTTTGAAAAGTGCGTACCTCCCCTTTCACACAGCTATTTTTTAATTAGAATCTTTCCCATTTCATAATCTCATGTTGAAAACTCAACGGTATTTTTAAGATCCCATTTTCTCAGAACACAACTGGTATCGTTGCGGGTGTATTTAGTTTACCTAGAATTATATCTCGAATAGTTAGAATCTTGTTCAATTTAGTTTAGTTTTTTCGTCTTTATTTTTTCTTTTCTTGTTTGTTTGTTTGCTTGTGTGTGCTTTATTTGTTCTTTGTATTTTGGTAAACTTAATGCCCTTTCAGGAATTATTCTTTTTGAAGATTTTTCTTTCGTCAAAATTTCTAACTGATAAATCAATTTATTTAAGGCAAATTTTCGATTTTCTGAAATATCGGCATTTACTGCCTGACAAAATGCAGGAAATCGTCTGTGCCCATGTCATATGATTATGCGATCTGTAAAAGATCCTTTGAGCAGACATTTTGCTTGCATACTCTAGGCTAAATTAAATTCCTTGGGCAGTTTCGCATCCACAGAGTACGGGGGCTCTCGCTTTCAGGTGAAAAACTTGACGTCAAAATTCAGCAGCTCATGAGAAATAAAAATATGTATATATACATATACATAACCGTATTAGGATCTGCAGCCTAATTCGAGAATAAGTGTTCTGCGAAATGGGCGTATGAATGTAATTTATAAAAAGCACTTAGGAAAATTAATTGTTTTCTGTCAAGCAAGAAAGCTGGGATAATGGTTTTTAGGTGTAAATATTTGTTAAAATTCAGATTTTTTTATTTATTAATTATCATTATTAAATATTATTAGTACTAAATATTATTAATTAGTTATTAATAATTAATTACTACTAATCCTTATTAATAATTAATTATTACTAATAATTATTATTAGTAATTAGTTATTATTTATTTATTATTGTTAATAAATATTATTATTTACCATTTGAGTCGTCTAGATTCAAAACCAGATACATCCACTTTTTTCGATTTCAACTTTTTTACACTTTCTAATAGTTTAAAGTAATCTTCATATGGTATTAATTTTTTAAGTTTCTAAAGCAGCTACATTATGCTAAAAAGTGTGTTTGAAATGTGCTGGTTTGTTACAAAACCAGTCCCCCCCCCCCCCCCTCGACCATGCTTGTCAGCGCTTCTTTTTTTCCCTCCAAATATCTTCCAAGGAAAAATTATCTTTCTGTTAAAATTCTATGCCAATGCTCTTAGATAGAAATTCGAATTTCTTAGATATTAGTTTTTTGCCTGCCGTGAACAATTTAGTTTTTTGGATGTAGCTGGTTTTGAAACTAGACGACTCAATTATTATTACCAATTATTTAAGAAAATGAATAACAATTTTTTGAAATCAAGGGTTACAAGCAAGAATAAAAATTTCCTTTTGAAGTAACAGCATTAACATTTGTGAAATGTTCAATGCTTGAAGAATTGAAGTTAACTGATTTTTTTCAGCTCTTTACCGGTTTCGTTACAAGTCAATCGATACATTTTGTAACATACAAAGCAGAAACCAACACAAACTATCCACAACGTAATACTCTATATTCCCTTCCTGCGGCGTCCTTACTGGCCGCGCAGGTAAAGGCAACGATTTGACACAGAAAAGGTTTAAGATTCGAAACCTGCAATTTGTTTTTTCATAATTAGTCGAAAAAAAAAATAAATAAATATCAAAATAGCGAGTAAATAATCAAGGAAACGTCAGTCACAATTGACTGAGAACAATAAGTAATCCTTGATTGATTGAGGATTCAAATTATTTTTAGTAATAAGGAGCTGCACTTAAGGCTCCATAACAATGCATATACCTGACAATTTTTAATTTTCTTTCGTAGTAAAGAAGTCACTAGTAACATTTTTTTAAACTTTGTGTGTTGGAATAAAAAGCTCCGAGCTACGTCCAATAACTTTAAGCCATCACAAAAATTTCATTACGTTTTCTTCCGAAGATCAAAATCCGTAATAAACCTGGAAAACAAAGAATGAATTTTATTTATAGAACTTTCCAATATCGATTTGTAGGCAGCGAAGCGTCCTCTACTTTCGATAAAAAAATTTTTTTTGGTATTATTATGTTGCTCGTTTCATTCAGTTACTAATTGGTTAGAAAAAAGTTTAAACAGAACTTGATTATCAATTTTCTAAAATTTAATTAATGAGTGTCCTCGACAAAGTAGAGAAGAAAGTTATAATCCGAATTTTCTTTTCGCTTACGTTAAGCGTATTTGACATTTTGAGAAAACCGAAATAACTCCTTTTACAAATAAAGAAAAAGTTTTGACATAAGCTTTCTTCACTTCAAATCTTAACACAAAAGGAGAAATGAAAAAGTTAATGTGCGATTTAATCTTCATGTACCTTTTTAATAAAATATTGTTTCAGACAATGTCTTTTCGCTTCCAAGATTATTTATCTACCATTTGCTTGTTTGCTTGGAGAGATACTACGCAGGATGAGAAGCTACATTTACAGAGTTCGCTGTCAGTCAAACCTGCATTAATTGTGCAAATTAGTGTCACAAGCACAGGCTGTTTGCTTGGAGAGACACTACGCTGGAAGAGAAGCTACATTTACAGAGTTCGTTGTCAAACCTGCAATCAATGTGCAACTTATTAGCGTCACAAGCACAGGCTGTTTGCTTGGAGAGACACTAAGCTGGAAGAGAAGCTACATTTAGAGTTCGTTGGGGTATTTTAGTGGGAATTGGAGTGAGGTCCTTGGCCATTTGAGGTCTTGGCGGCAAAACTGGTCGACATGGTTACCCTCGGAGAAAAAACATAACGTTTTAAACAAGAAGTTCCGTCTAGAACTACACGAGCCTACTTTTCCATATACAACAACTTCAAATTTATAATCTAGCTATTGCATATATTCATTTACTCATTCATTTATTCAGTCATTCATTCACTCATTCATGTATTTATTCACTCATTTACTTATTTTTCCGTTCATTCGCTCATTTATTGACTCATTTATTTATTTTTATCATTTATTCACTCATTTGTTCATTCATTCTTTCACTTATTCATTTAATCATTCATTAATTGAAAAATATTCTTGAAAATCCCGATCAAAAAGTTTCATATGATTATAGGCTCGTTAGTTCTGGATGAACTTTCTATCTGTACATGTTCTACGTTATAAGAGCTTTCCGATAAAGTTTGTTCCAAGCAAATTGCACTGTTAAAAATTTCCGTAAGAAAATAGTAATATAACCATTTATTTGAATGTTATTTCACCATATTATCTACAACAGTCGAATAACCATTAAAAAGATGGTACTCAAACCGCTGATTGTGAAAAAAATCGTTTATTCTCAGTTTCTACTAAAGACCATTTAATTAACCGTAATCGGGCGTCCATCTTGGTTGTGGAATCTTACCGTCGTACGTTGTTGTTAAAATATGGATAAAGATTTATCAGTTCAAATCTGCATGCGTATATAAAAAAGAAGAAAAAAAGTGGCTTAGGCAGTGGTTACTAAATAGAAACACATACACACGTAAATAAAAAATTGGAGACATCGCATTCCCGAACTGTTTGCGAATGAGCGAACCCATAATTTGAGCTGCTGAAGCTTGTTTGTATTTTAATTTTTGCAGCAAATAAAATGATTTTCGTCAATAGACAGCAAATTTTGACCAAAAATGACTTTGCACCCAATCAAAAACTGAAATCTCGATTTTAATGCAGTTTGCTTGTTGGAAAAGAAGATTTATAGATAAATAAACGCTTTGAGTGGTGTCTATGGCCGAATGGATAGAGCACAAGGTTGTTATATCATACACCGCGAGTTCGATTCCGCACACGCTTCGTTTACTTGTTTCTACGCCTCGAAGATTATACACCTCGAAATGGTTCGAAAACGGTCAAACTTTAGTTTTGAAACCACTTTTAAAATGGTTATAAAACCGTAAACTTTTGTGTTTACGGCTTTTTAACCAAGCTGATTTGAAATGTTTTGGTATTTTAGTGTAAATTAAAAATGCAAAAATGTTCCGAACCGTAAATTTAACGGTGAATTAGATGGACCGACTGCTGCCGGCTATTTAACCGTAATTTCATGATGAAATTTCTAACAGTGTGGTCCGTTAGGCCAGAATTTATATACTGATAAATTTTCACTGCAGGCGCTATGTTAATTTTTTTGAACTGTTCAAAAATGAACAGAAATTCTTCAAATCAAAAAATATTTCACGCCGAGAGCTTCTTCCAATTAGCTTGTTGATGTTAAAATATGATAATCTTTAGTTTAAATTTTTAAATTTTTGAATGTAAATAAACATGTACCTCAATACAAAGCAGTTTAAAAATATACACGAAGAAGATATATTTTAAATGTATTAGCTATTTCGCTGTTCTTCCATCATTTTTAGAATAAAGGTGGATCAAAATTCAGTACTATTCCGAGTTATAATTACAACGCGAATCACGAAGCACGGACACTTGTTAGGGCTTCATATAAGATACAAAATCATTACTGGGGGTTTGGAGAATAATTTCAGTTCTGAAAGAATTGAACTAACGAATTCCTGAATTTAAGCAGCAACTCATCTATTTCAGCCTGCACTTGTTGATTATATTTCGTTGGCAAAAAAAAAAAAAATAAGAATTGCATTTTTCTCTATACTTTCTAATTTTTAATTTAAATGTAAATACAAGATATAATATGAAGCTGCCCTTAAAAAAACAAAAAACAAAAATTTAAAAAAATGGCATTCAGCAACTACCATGCTTCAAATATAAGAGGGGAAAAACCATCTTTCTTCATAATATCAAGTTTTCCAGATAGCTTTCAGAAAAAGAAAAACAAAAAAAGTATCTCGTTCTATCCCTTTTTAATGAGGGCTTTAGAATTCTTCCGATTAACAAAAGTTCGAAAACAACGATTTTTTTTCCTTTGTGAACATGAAAATATTTCAGGACAAAATCTCGGAAGAGAATATTCAATACAATCTAGCTGAATATTTCTAAGAGAAAATAGGAAACAAAAAAAAAAAAAAAAAAAGAACAAAATAGAGTACTTTATTTTTGATGCAAAAACTATTAAATATTTTTTATGGAGAAAAAAATGATTAAAAAAAAAATACCGCCGAAGATGAGAAATTGCATCATTGTCAAAACCCATTTCCATTGTGTCAATTTCTTTTTAAATACCTTTAAAAACAAAGAAAACCTCTTAAGTGTTTTACTTTTTTTATTCTTTTTTAATATTTTTTTTTGATATCAAAGCCGCCTAGTTGTTAAATTTATCTCTGAATCGATCTTGAAATTAGCCGGCGGAACTTCCGTTGCTATAGCAACCGAGACTAAGCTCCGTAAAAGTGAGTCCAACTTAACTTGAATGGTAGTACTTATTGCTTCCGTCGCATGGAACAAACCATGTTCGCTTCACGAAATCAGTTTCACGCATGTAGGGAAGGATGTCTTCCGATTGGTGAAAAGATTCGCTGACGTTTGGCATCTGTGTTAGCGTGTTAGCTAACGGTGGCTTTGAGAATACAAGGTATTTTTATAAATGTGCAGGCAGTGCCTGATTACCTCACAGGCCAACTAGGCTGCAGCCTTGGGCCCCCAAATTTTAGGGGCCCCAAATTGTAAGAAAGATTTCTGAAAATATCTCTTAAAAGATATTTTTTAAGAAATGGAAAGATCTTAACTCATTTAAATAGAGAGCTAAAAGTATCTGCGTAAACAAGGTAAACTATACACAATCAGATCAATACCTTCATTGACTATCCTGCTAAATGGTGTCCTTTAATCGCTGAGGCATCTCGACGTTTTTTATTTATTTAATACTAGCTGACATGTCCGGCTTTGCGCGGGTTAATATTGCATCATTCGCAGGCTAAGTGACGCATGTTCAAAATTCTGTTGTAAATATGCAAGGAAAAATTTTGTTATAAATCCAAGTAGAAAATGGGCAACAGTCTTTAAAAATCCTAATTAAATAGTAAAAACATTAAAATATTTTTAAATTGCATTAAAACGAACAGCCTAGAAAATTTTCTTTTAGACCAAAAACAGTCCATAAAAATCCACATTAAAATGCCAACAGCAGTTCATAAAAACTGCCATTAGAGTAATTGCAACAGTAACTAAAATGCACACATGCATAATAAACATAAATATTATATCATTTTGGCATATAATTGTGCCAAAATGATATCAAGAGTCCGTAAAAATCGCAATTACAATATCTACCACAATACATCTAAAAATTCCCATCAGAATAAGAGCTGTATTCTGTTTAAAAATAACCATCAGATGAAGAACAACTGTCTTTGAATATTTCTGCGACAATTAAGAAAAATACTTTAAAGCCCCCCATTTCAATAAAGACAACTATTCCTAAACATTCCTAAGATAATAAGGGCACGAGTCCCAAAAAAATCTCCATTAGAATAAAGACGTCAGTGACTAAAATGACCCATTAGAATACTGACCTTCGAGAGCTACTATTCCTAAAATTACCAGCAGTAAATCTTAAATTCCCCATCAAAATAAGGACACCAATTCCTAAAAATCCCGCTTGCAAAATCGTCAAAACATTTCCTGAAAATTCAATTAAATATCACTTTCATAAAATTCGCATAAAAACGAAAGAAAGGAAAGCATTATTTCCAAAGGCAAATGCACATTTAAATTAGAAAATGTTCAATACTGAACCAATTCTGACGCGTGAAATTTAAATTAATAGAAATAAATAACTAAATTCTGTCCAAATGGCGCCAAAGAGACAGTACAAAAATGAAATAAATGATAGAAATAAATCACTTGAGTAAAATATGGAATCAATCAAAACCGCTATGTAAAAAAGTAAAAATGAAGCAGAAGATCACCAAATTGCACTGTAGTAATGGAAGCATTTCGTAAAATACGCCATGATCCTATAGTGTGAATCACGATTGAATTAAATGAGAACAATATTACTTATAAGAATTATTGGCATGGTTTGGAAAAGTTACGAAGAGCAAATAATATATTGAGAACAATTAACTCTGATTGGGATCGAAAAAGTTATCAACACTTGGCGAAATTTAAAATTTCATCGAAAATAAGCCATATCGAAAACCTTCCAACCTAGTTTTTATCGAAGGAATAAATATAAAATCGCCAAAAAACAAAGAAAAATCAACCTCAAGATAAAGTAATTGAAAATCGCCTGCAGTAAATAATCCACAAAATATGCATCAAAATGAAAATAATTTTTAAAATTTATTTCGTTGATAAAACGGATACTCTACCATAAGAAATAATACGTTTCATGAAATTGTTGAACTGGTGCCATAATATTAAATCACCAAAAGAGGAAGAAGAATAGACCTCAAGGTAATTAAAAATGGTCTGCAGTTAATCCACAAAATATGTATAAAAATGAAATGAATTTTTAGAAATTGTTTCGCTCATAAAACGGTCTGAATAAAGATAAAATAGCATTTTTTCAATCTCACGTTAACAAAAATCCTCTAGTTGGCGACAAAAGTAGTATTTATTTTGGCGAAAACACGCAAATTGAGCAGATAAATTCAGAGGTAAGCCTCGTTTTAAAGTTCGAAAGCTTCTTTAAATGAATATTGCGCATGTTCTATTTGTTCTACAAACTTCAAAAAGAGATCATCTTGTGCAGTTTTTTATGGCCATTCATATGCTGCAAAAATCGAAAGCGTGGGATGTTTCTTCGATGAAATAAAGCCAAAATGAACACTTTTGCTTAAAATTTGAATAAAAGAAGAACAAATTCGAATTTTAGGAAAAACGCTTCGAGGTGCACGAGGACCTAACCCAAACAAAATTTCGTACTTATCGTTGGTTCCATCTCGCCAGGACGCGATCGACAGACAGACAGACACACAAACTTTCGGTTTTATTTCTATAGATTATGAACAGTAAAATTTGAAAATGCAATATGTGTATTGAAAAAGGTTGCTTATTTAATGAATAACACAAAAATCATATTGAATAAAAACTATACAGAATACAGAATAGTAGATTGTCGTGTCAGTAGGTGCTTTTTTTCCCTTTGCCAATTAGGTATAAACCCAGTATTAATAGCATATTCTCCAAGCTTATTTAACTTTATACATTACACCCAGTATTTTTACTTTTCATACCATAGGGGGCCCCCAAAATAATGTTGTGCCTTGGGCCCCCGACTGTCTTAATCGGGCCCTGTGTGCAGGCCCGTCATTTCAAAATTTTCCAGTGGGGGCGGGGCTATGGATCATTTAGAAATGTCACGCTTCAAGGGGGGGGCTCGTGAAATTGGGAAAAATTGTGACAGGGGAAGGGAGGGGTAACAAGAAGTGTGACATCATGCTTATGCAACAGCGTGGCACGTGACAAAGGGGGAGGGGTATGTTGAATTGTGACATTTTGTGACAAAAAGGGAAGAGGTATGTTGAAGTGTGGTATTTTGTGATAAAGGGGGAAGGGGTATGTTGAAGTGTGACATTTTGTGACAAAGGGGAAATGCGTATGTTGAAGTGTGACATTTTGTGAAAAAAGGGGAAGGGTATGTTGAAGTGTAACATTTTGTGACAAGGGGGGCGGGGGTTCAAATATATGGGAGAAAATTTATGCACGGTTCCCAAAGGGTATAATAAACTCGATGTATATTGCGTTAAAAACAACAAAATACTTGTACATACATATAAATACATTATATTTCCCAAGCCAGAGGGAGGAGGAGGCAATTGAACCCCGGGAACCTCCCTAAATGACGGGCCTGCAAAAGTATATGTATTTTGTTGCTGTTTTAACATGAAGGATATAATAACACTGAGGAATAAATACCCTCCCTCCTGGAAAAATTAGAAATGACGGGCCTGAAAAAGGCGTCGGAGAAAAATCGTACCAATAGTATTGTTGATTGATATTTGATTATTTTAATCAATAAAAGCTGAAGATTTAATTAATTCTGATGTAAAAAAAGAGATAAATTAAAATGTCATTTCTTTTTACCGTAACATTTTAAAGTTAGTTATCATTGCCTTAAAAAGTTCAATTATCTTGCTAGATCTACCCAGGAAGTCTTTTAACTCGACTTCTTCTCGGTTAGTTTTAAGACGTAGCAACAGCGGATATAAGAACATGCTTTCTTATATTTTAAACAAGACTGGATCTACAGGACTCATGGAACCAAAATGTCGGATACATCGCCCTGTCCTCTATACTGTCTCTAGTTTAAACTGAATAACATTTGCTTTTTACTGCATTAGAACTGCCTTAATGAGAACTTCTCAAGACTTATTCGAAATACAGTAGAACCCCGGTTATCCGAATCCCGTTTATCCGAAAATCGGCTTAACCGAAAAGGCGATTGGGTCGTTTGCTTTTGTTCCCATAAAGGGCAAACGCTCAGTTTTTTAAAAATTCTTTATCATAAAGGGAAAATGGCCCGTTTTTTCCATAACTATAAAAAAATTGTCAGTACATGATAACATGTATAATACCAAATGACATAAATATAAAATATTAATATTTTGTACAGAATTTATTGCAACAACTATGTTAATCTGCCTTGGCAATCCATTGTATTCTGCAGCTGGAAGAAGTTCTATACACAGAGGGGGGAGCATGTTGGTTATAAACAGGGCAAAAATGCCTATAATTCTCGCTTATCCGAAAATTTCTGTGTTGCCTCAGTTAACCGAAAACGTTACGGTTACCGTCCCGAGCTTTTCGGATAACCGGGGTTCTACTGAAAATACATTGAAAAACCCAAGCGTTCCGTTAGTTTTGTTACTTGCTATACTGCTCTGCTCCTTTCTGAGCCATTTGCGCTGGAAAGACGTACCACGCACGTCGTAAGGGATCATTCATTAATGATGTCACGCTTCGAGGGGGGAGGAGGGTTCGTGAAATTGTGACAAAGTGTGACAAGGGGAGGGGAGGGGGTAACAAGAAGTGGGACATCATGCATTATGCAACACAGCGTGACGCGTGACAAAGGAGGGGGGGGGGGGGTCCGCTGTGACATATTGTGACAAAGGGGGGAGGGGGGTCAAATATATGGGAAAAAAGCGTGACGTCATTTATGAACGGCCCCTAATGCTTTTGACACAGAATCGCCAATGTACGTACTCTCAGAAACGCATGCTCAAATCTCACGAAACTTTCGTCGTATTTGACAAAATTGCTTCGTGAAAAATGCTCCGAGTAAACCTTTCGCCAAATTGGCGAAAGTATAAGATTTCTATAGTAACTTTTTAAAGTCACGTGATCGCGCGAGGAAAGTATCGTTATAAATGACGAAATTTGTGTGACGATTGAAAAGTCCCCGAAAGTGACGATTCTATTTCTGAGAGTGCGTCGTCATGCGATTGTCACAGAAACAAAAACGATGTGCGTCGCACGTCAGCACTTTGCATGGTTATTAACCGATAAATTTATTATTTATATTTGTATCATTTTGTAATCAATCGACGCTCTACATTCCCTTCAAAAAACTATTAAAAGTCCTAGGTCGAAAATATATCAGTTTAAAAAATATAAACCTTTTCCGATTTCTCTATGGCAGCGATTCTCAATCTTTTTTTTTTTTTTCGCGTACCACCATTTTTCTTGCGAACTATTTGAGTACCACTGCTAATGTAACTTTATTATATAGAATAGAAAATACTAGGACGAATAGGTTATATAAATCACACCATTTTTTATAGTTAATGAAGAGTCCCAAAGAATTATCTGTTGTTCTTTTAAGCCAACATTCCATATTTATTAATGTTTGTTTGTGTTTGTTTATGACCATTGCAGGTCACATAAATATTGGAGTTTATTTGCTATTCTCAAGGATATGCCTCAAACTCTCGTCTAATATGACAGATAGAACAAGACAGCGCAACCGATTTTACTATACAAAAGAGGAAATACACCCAGGGGAAAGTCGGAATCGAACCGACGCCTCTTTACTGCGCGCAGGGAGGCACCGGAACCAGTCGATTAGACCGCTCAGCCACTGAGGCCCCTGTTTCTTAATGTTTAATATCACATTCGATTCATAAAATTAAATCAAAATAAAATCACCTGTAAATAACTTCACGTAATCGAATTAGGTAAGTACCTCTCAACACAACCATAACACAAGTAATTGAAGGTATTCAATATTATTTCAATATAAAATATGGACACACAACAAAACAATGATGAACTAAAACAGAAAACGACTTTAACGCTAACGTCACATTCGATTGACTGATTCAAACAGTATTTTTACTATTTTGATTTAATTTTTTTTTATATTTTAATCTTTTTAAATCTTTTCTTTCTTTTTTTTTTTGCCGGCACGCGTACCACAGGGAGAGGCTTCGCATTCCATAGTTTGGGAACCACTGCTCTATACATTATCGTTTAAGTGTATAATTCAGTTATGCATTTTTTTATACTTATTCTTATTAAATCTGAATCTTCTACATCTTTTTTTTGACAAAATTAACAAGGAAAATAGATGAATAAAAACTTTTTTGTTTGTGTGACTAAAATTATTGAACTTAATTCCTTTCATTTACTAAATTTTTTAAACAAAACTATAAGAAAAATAAAGAAGTTTTAAAATAATTAACCTTTAAATAAATCTATCAAGCCTATAAAATATATTTCACTAAAACAAAAAGTTTATGGATGACCAAAATTTTTAAATCTGTTCCAGGGGTAGAAGTGGGAAAACAAAAAGTGAAGGAATGGCCAAGACATTGAAAAAAAAAAGCGTCTACCCCCCCCCCCCCCCTGAAGGAAATTTTTTATAGTTTGACAAAATATATTTTTTAAAGATTTTTTTTTTCCGTTTCTTAAACACAAAATTTTATAACATTATATAAAAACATTCCTGAAAGCTTATTTTTTGAACTTGAACAAAACAGTTAAGAAAATTTTCGTACTCCTTTAAGTGGCAAAATTTTTCAAGAGACTCACATCAATATTTGCATATTTAGCTCAATCGCCGACTATTTCTCTATAAATTAATTACCTATAAAATGTCCTTTGATGAAAAATTACGATTTTTGCGTCAAATTTACTAAACGCTTAATTTGTATCTATACTGGACATTTATAAGACACGTATTTGCATTAGTAGTGGACAGAAATGAATAACATCAATTTTATGCTGTTAACTTGGAGAAATAATTTTTAAAATGACTAAGGAACCATTCATAAAGGATGTCACGCTTTTTTCCCATATATTTTCCCCAAATCCCTGACCTTCTTATGGATCGGCTTTAGTAAAGAGCAGCAAATGTGACCGTTGTGGAGGCAGCTATTAAAAATGATGATCCATGTACTTGCATAGATGCTCCACGCCAACTTTAGCTCTATTAACCAGCACTAGGAATCGTTCGCTTAAGTTCTGGTAATTTCATTCAAGTTTAATGTTACATTCGCTTAAAGATCTAAGTGTCCACTACTAGAGTCCATTACCAGTCCATTACCGGGTGATTTACCTTAGATGTTTTGACTAACATCATAAAAAACAGAATACAAAGTAGAAACTGAAAGTAACATCGAGTGGGGAAGCTGTGTTAAACCTATCACCGCCTTTTAAAGTGGAATCGAGCAACGGTACCTTGCGCGTTTCGAAAATACAGGAAGCTGCAAGTGGAATGCATCGAATAGGCAGGGTTGCCAGATTTTAAAACAGAAAAATACTACTGCTTCGTCTGAAAAAATACTACAAAATACTACATTTTCTTCAGCGCCATCTATTGGAATTAGTTATAATTGCATTGGCATGTACTTTCTAGGCAAGTTATTTATTGTTAGTTTCCGCATTTACATCATCTGCAACTGCAGGTATATTTTCCGAAAAAACTTTATAATTATGTGTCTAAAAATACAAATATTTTATATAAGCGTATTTATTAATATTGATTTTGAAAGCAGCGAAACGAAAAGTTATTATTTTGCTTCTTACAGAAGGCAATTGTGTACAATTTGTACCAGACAGCAAAATGTTAAATATACATTCAATTCTGATACGTACACTTTATTCAGTTTAACATGTGGATGAGAATAAATATAATCTCTTCTTATTTAAAAAAGAAAAATGTATTCACCTCACCTTTTTTTTTTTGCATCTTTTTCTTATTATTTTTTTTTTTTTAATTAATGTATAGTTCTGCACCACTCGCCAATACTGAGCGATAAAGCCGCCAACTGTCACATAATCAAGGAACCGTTGGCAATTCTAAACAAACGCCGAAACCAAGAGGTGTGCCCTCTTTCTTTCTTTTTGGGTCTTTTTTTTTATCTCAAAGGAAAGAAAACCACAAATATACCACTTTAAAACGAAATACTACAAAAAATACTACGTCTTTAACTTTTGGTGAAAAAATACAACCGTAGTCTTCAAAATACTACATCTGGCAACCCTGCGAATAGGTGCAAACGTAAATTTATATATGAGCAGAAAGTCATGAATTTCACTGGTAGTTAATAGAATACTAGATATTGATACATAAATTTGATAGACAGATAACAGTTTCTTGAATTTCTATTTTTTCTCAAGTTCCTTTTTCATTCTTTTTTTTTTTTTTTTTTTGATAGGAAGAAAAAGTATTCAGAAAACATATCAGATATTTGAGATTGAAAGACATATTATTCGTGGTATTTGTTTTGTGAGCATTTAGTTGGGGTTTTTCATTTCATAGATAGCGCTAAGAACATAAGAAATAGAGAACTAATGATTTCAGTATGACCAACTCCGAAGTAATTAACCAAATTCATTTGCTACATAAATAACTAAGCTAGTTATTTTGCTAAAAGGATATTGAATCCATTCCGTCAATTTTCAATATGTTGTAAATTAGTGAGGGCAAATTTTCAATGTTCTTTAAGCGGGAACTTGATACACTCCCTAAAAAGAAAAACAAGAAGTTCCGTCTAGAACTATACGAGCCTACTTTCCCGTATACACCAAATTCAAATTTATAATCTAGCTATCTCTTTCTCTCTCTTTCTTATTTATCTTTAGTTCTAATTATTGAAAATATACCTTTTTCAACGGATAATACATATTCATTCACTCACTCATTCATTCTTTCATTTATTCAGCCATGCATTTATTCATTCATTCGTTACCTCATTCAAGTGTTTATTCATTCATTTATTTATATTTTCATTTATTCAATAATTTATTCATTCATTCTTTTCCTCATTCATTTATTCATTGATTTATTCTTTCACTCTTTCATTTATTCATTCATTCATTATTTCACTCATTGAGTCACTGAGAAATATCCTTGAAAATCCCGATCAAAAAATTTCATAGCAAAATAGGCTCGTAAGTTCTGGATAAACTTTCTATTTCTACATGTTCTACGTTATAAGAGCTTTCCGATAAAGTTTGTTCCAAGCAAATCGGTCCGTTAGATCAGGATTTATATAGGGTTGAAATTTCCCCGTAAGCTCTGTGTTAATTTTTTGAACTGTTCAAAAATGAACAAAAACTGTTCAAATCAATATTTCACGCCGAGAACTCCTTTCAATAAGCTTGCAATAGGAACTTGGCTCTTGTGCCCAGAGTTTACAGAATTTGCTTCAATTTTGTCCATAGGCGCTAATGTTAAAATTTTTTGAACTGTTCAAAATTGAACAAAAAATTGTTCAAATCAAAAAGTAAAATATAGAAATGAGATGTCCTCGCCGAGATCTTTCGAATGCAAAAAGAATTTTTTGAATCGGACAATTCGTTCAAAAGTTATTAGGGGGGGACAGACCGACAGACAGACAGACCGACAGACAGACAGACCGACAGACAGACCGACAGACAGACAGACCGACAGACCGACAGACACACTTTTTCCCCATCTCAATACCCTACTTTCAAATTTTTTATTTTTCAATCTTTATTTAATTACTTCACTTATTTTTGACTTTTCTTGATTTTTAACGATATTTTCACGATACATTAAGCCTTCTTTCATGCTTTATTATTATTTTTTTTTACTTTTACGGGAAAGTAGGCTAAAAAAGAAACAATACATGCACGCATATAGTTAGGGAAAATTAAACAATTAAAAGAGAAAGGATAACTAAAACAAAGCTGTTAAATTTTAAATCTAATTGTGTCCAGCAATGATACCCACTTTCTTTTCACAAGAAACTAATAAATGAATTTCTTTTTTAGCCTACTTTCCCGTAAAAGTAAAAAAAATAATAATAAAGCATGAAAGAAGGCTTAATGTATCGTGAAAATATCGTTAGAAATCAAGAAAAGTCAAAAATAAATTAAGTAATTAAATAAAGATTGAAAAATAAAAAATTTGAAAGTAGGGTTTTGAGATGGGGAAAAAGTGTGTCTGTCGGTCTGTCCCCCCCCCCCCCCTAATAACTTTTGAACGAATTGTCCGATTCGAAAAATTCTTTTTGCATTCGAAAGATCTCGGCGAGGACATCTCATTTCCATATTTTACTTTTTTGATTTGAACAATTTTCTGTTCAATTTTGAACAGTTCAAAAAATTTTAACATTAGCGCCTATGGGCGAAAATGAAGCAAATTATGTAAACTCTGGGTACAAGATCCAAGTTCCAATGAACAAGCTCAGTGGAAGAAGTTCTTGGCGTGAAATATTTATTTGAACAATTTTTGTTCATTTTTGAACAGTTCAAAAAAAATTTTAACATAGTGCCAATGGGGAAATTTCAATCCTATATAAATGATGATCTAACGGGCCGATTTGCTTGGAACAAACTTTATCGGAAAGCTCTTATGACTTAGAACATGTACAGATAAAAAGTTCATCCAGAACTAACGAGCCTATTTTCTTATGAAATTTTTTGATCGGGATTTTCAAGAATATTTTTGAATTAATGAAAGATTAAATGAATAAACAAAATAATGAGTGAATAAATACATGAATGACTGAATAAATGAATGATTGAACGAATCTGTATTAACCGTTGAAAAAGGCATATTTGAAGCAATTAAGAACTAAAGCTAAACGAGAAAGAGAGAGAGATAGTTAGATTATAAATTTGAAGCTGGTGTATAAGGGAAAGTAGGCTCGTATAGTTCTAGACGGAACTTCTTGTTAAATTTCAAATCCATTTCCCCAAATATGCACGGTATTCACAAGTACGAGTTAGCAAAGTAAAATGCGGGGAAACGTAAGGGGTTCAAATTACTGTTTGTAGAGTGTCAATGTTATCAAAGTAAAAAAAAAAAGGCAAACAAATGAACTGAGGTTTTGGCGATGGATCAGATGATAGCTAAGGAGTTTCACGAATGCTCGATAACACAGATAGCGTCAGTGTGTTTACTTCCAGCAGAAGTCTTAAAAATTCCTTGATACTCTGTGCACAAAGAGCTTTGACGCGAGCTTCGGAGGCAATCCCACAATGTGAGCTGGAAAAGGAGCCTATTTCGAATAAAAACACTTAAAATAAAAACTAATAAATATATTTTTTTTAATTTTATAACTCGAGTCTTAAAAATTCTTTGACACACTGTGTGTGTAGATATACAGTCAGCTCTTGACAACTCGAATTTCTCGACAGCATAAAAAAAAATGTTTAACTGCACCTTCAGCATTTAATAATATAATTTTATCTATTTAACTCGAATTTTTTATTCTTTTTTTCCGATAACTCGAATTTCTATATTCACTCAAGTAATTTTTTTCTCTCAAAACTTTAGCTTTCGAAAACCTCCTCTAACTATTGCTATGTTTACATTTTTCTTTAGTCATAGAACTTGAGATCGGAATTCCACCTACGACGTATTCTTTTGTTAGGAAATTGCCAGTCCTCTGCACTGGCACCCGTGTTTTTTCTTTCGGAGTTGGAGGGGGGGACTACTAGAAAAATATTTTAAATAAAGAGGAAACTTGGTTAAGCTTGATACGTATGTGTTTTTAATGTTATTCTGCATTCAAATTTTTATATTTAGAATGAAATATGAAATATATTAGATTTCCGATAACTCGAATTTTTGATAACTCTAAAATTTTATTTCTTCCCTTCAATTTCGAGTTATCGAGAGTTGACTGTATGTATGTGTACATATATTGAAATATAGATATAAATGAAAAGAAGTGAAAGTTCCGGGACATGTAAACAAACATAAACGAACGTTAACGAAACGTATAAATTGCAGATACAAAATATAAAAAGTCCAAAAAGAAGCAAAAGCAAGGAACTCTCCTCATCAGTGGGCGGGGAGTATATCGTCTATATAAGAAACCAAGAAAAAAAGTCCTACAGGTTTCGGAATGTGTCCCAGAAATGGCATGTAAAAGGAAACATTATAAATATATCGAAGCGACGATGTTGCTCGTAAATTGAAAATGTGGAAAATAACATAAAAATGAAACATTGATGGAAATAACGCAAAAGGCTTAAACTCAAAAATTAAAAATTAACAAATTAACTGACGTGAAACATGCCACCAATACAACACACCCGACCATACCTGCAGGACGTGGGCACGTAGCAACGATTATACTCACCTACACCCAGAGATGAGAGGTCCGAAGATTCGACGACAAAAGCGAAAACACGAATATTTTCATTGTTGTTCCGTATCCGAAATCTCCTGATTCAACATTCGTGTCAGACATCATCCGCTGCAACACATCCAGGTTGAGGCCTTCCATAGAATTTTATATATATATATATATATATACATACTGCAAATGTAGTCTTATTTTCTTATTGCGCCCATGGATATTAAGGATATCTGACTATGGAGTTAATCACGTCCCATGGCTTCCACACCTAACCATTCGAACTTCCGTCACTATGGCAACAAAGCGAAGTTCCTGAAGGATTTCCGTTAGTTTTAAGAAGTGCTCCTCATACATAATGGCGGGAGCGTTATCCTTTCCCACTGAGCACTTCACTGACAGATGATGTCATATGATCTCAGAAGAACGTCACCCGAATAGCAGATGAATGACGGTTAAATTTGAGAGCGTGTCAAAAATAATTCCTTTCTCATGTTTCCGACGATTTTAGAGAGGAAGTTTGCTATATTTTTTAAAATTTACTTTTAAGTTTTCGTACTTCTTATTTAGGGATGTAACGAATATTCGGCCAGGCCGAATAGTCATGTAATCACCTTGACGAATATTCGGCATGGCCGAATACTGCTGCAGTAGAAATGTAAAAAAATAAAGAAATTAGTAGATTTTAAACATGAAAAATTATATTGTAATTATTGCAAAAGAATACATTTGCATATAGTTTTAATAAGTAAAAATAAAATTTAGAAAAAAACTTTTTTTAAACCTTGTTTCAGGCTTGACTGAGCAAAAACAGATTTTAAAGTTGTAATATTTTATTTTCTACTTAGCATTTTCTCCCAAAAGCTGGCAGTAGTTAATTATGATGTAAAATAGGAGAACTTTATTTTGTTATTAATTACAAATTTTGTTTGGGTAGACTATTTATTGTGAATATTGGGTAAGAGAAATGTGATAAGCGTAGAATATATCATGAATATTTAGATACCATAGGTTATTTGGGTTTTTAAAAATAAAAATATATTATAGTTAAATGGTAATAAACTTTAATAGATCTTTTAAAAATAGGTATGTAAAAACCCCTATAAAATAAAAATATTAACTTTTGTAACTTTTAAAATATCTTCATTAAACAGTTTTGAGCGAAGTAAAAGTTCACTAAGCATTTGTAGTTCTTTCATTTGAAATAAATAATTAGTAAAATAATGCTAATGCTTACTACCATACTTAAACTTGTCATTTCTGTTCCACTTGTGGGTGAAATTCTTACTTTTATTACATTCAAAACAATAATAGAGAAAATAGATTTATTTCAAATAGTTTTAAATTCTTAAACAGAATGAAATCATTCATCATAGATTGTGTGTAATTGGCGTTTGACTTAGTGAATCATTTTAAATTTGACAAATACTTTCTATTACAACGATTTTCTAGAAATTTAATATTCCGGCCGTCGAATATTCGGTATTCGGCTTAAGACATTGGCCAAATATTCGGCTTCGGCTTAAGACATTGGCCGAATATTCGGCTTCGGCTTAGAAGAAATGGCCGAATATTAGGCTTCGGCCTGGAAGAAGTGGCCGAATATTCGGTATTCGGCCAAATCACTATTCGTTACGTCCCCACTTCTTATAAATATTATTTGGTGAAAATGTGATATATATTATCATTGATCATTAGCAGAGGAACCACGACATTTTGGTCAAAACTGGAACGGTAACTTAAATAAAAAATTAGCAAGAAAAAATATTTTTTCCGGACATAACTAAAATTTTTTTATAAGTATTCGGGCCCCCGCAAAAACTATTTTCCGACCCCTGTTATAGAAGATAACATAGAGCTTTAACTAAAAAATACACCAAATACTTCAGGGACCGTTCATAAATGATGTCTCACTTTTTTCAATGTATTTGACCCCACCCCCCTTTGTCACAAAATGTCACACTTCATCATACCCCCTACCCTCCTTTGTCACACGTCACGCTATATTACATAAGCATATGTACTTGAAGTTCAGAAACAAAGCACTGCGTTATAGATCACGATTCTAATTATATTTTAACTTTTAATGACATTTGTGAGCATGATAATAATAACGATTACACGTGTACTTGATTTGTACAAAATGAGCTTAAGGCTTACAACACAAAAGCTAATGAGTATAGAACAGTAAAATATGTTAATTGCTGCGAATTCTGAAAAAAAAATGACCTACCCTCAAAATTGTAAATGCCTGAGAAAATTTCCTTTTGAACTTTTAAAAAGAAGTAAATTCAAACCTTAATCAGCATCGGTGTTCACGATACACAATGATCAAAGAAATTTTAAAATCAAGTTTTGAAAAGTTAAAAAATAAATTTAATTTGCCGATATTAAATGTTTTTATAGAATTCAAAATGTGTAATGTCATTCTTCTTGTTATCCCCTCCTCTCGTCACAATTTCGCGAACTCCCCGCAACGAAGCGTGACGTCATTTACGAATAGTATTTATTTTTGTTGAGATTTTAACTAATTTTGAAAAAAAAAAAGTTTAAACTTTTTTTGTTGATTTTAAGCGTTTTTATAGAAACCAAGATGTGTAATGTCAGAGTTCTTGTTACCCCCTCCCGTCCCTTTTCCACAAACTGTCACAATTTCTCTAACCCCGGTCCCCTTTCGAAGCGTCACATCATTTATGAATGACGCATTACAGTCACTTGACAGAAAAGAAATAGTTGCTTTCGCGGAAGAATACATTTTAACCCTCTGGCTCACCACTTTTGGGTTAAGGTGAGCATAGCATCGCGCTTGGGAAGTACACCTTAAATTTTAAATATAAACATGAAAAATTCGGAAATACATACATATTATATATTTCTGTGAATGTTATTATATAAATAGTGATAAATAATAAAAAACTGGGAGAATTTCAAAAGAGAAATGAATGATCCACGAAAAGGTTAAAGATGTAATTAAGATCATGGAATGTATTCTCTTAAATTCAATACTGCTGACAAAATTTTGAAGGAATTTAAGGAAACTAAGTAAAGTTTACAAAACTCTTTAATGTATTGTTTATCTACCATAAAGTATAAGCCTATTATTTACTTTTCTGAAAAAAAAAAAAACTCCGCGGCGCGACAGCCCATTGGGGGCCCCATGGCCAACTGTGCCCATCTCAGTTTTCGAAACCAAGGACCTTGGAGTGATGAAACAGATGTTCCGGTCAAGTGGTCATCCTCATTTTATCGACCCCACTGAAAGGGGAAAGGCTAAGTCGACCCAGCCCAGCCCGGGCATCCAACTCCGGACCTGTGCCATGGTAACACGGAATTCTACCACTCAGCCAATGGTCACTTTTAAATATTTTCTTATATATAAGCGCCTTATTCTGTCTGTCTGTCTGTCCGCGATAGGATCCCAGGCCGTTTTACCGATCGGGACCACATTCGGCACGGTTAATGTTTACGACCCGAGAAACGCATCGCCGCAAAAATGAAAGTTGTGACTCAATTAGTTTTTTTTTTAATTAATTTTTTAAAATTTTTCAATGCTTTTTTTGACCCGTTTTATTTTATTTTTGCATTGTTGCTGTCGTTTCCAACAGTATAATTACAGTTGCCGTGTGAACAAACAAATCAATGCAGTTGCCATTTAACAAATGTAACAAATATACTAATAATAATCCAAAGGTTCATCTAGCATATTGAGTGAGGCTTCGATGCATTTGCAATTTCCGTTAAAAATTAATGCATGCGCGAATTTAATGCAATCCCCCCCTTTTTTTTAATTGATTTATTTATCGTCTGAGCTTTTTATATTTTTTTTTATTAGAGTGGCAGCGCTCTTTTTCCCAGTTTCGTTAAAACTTTTGTTTTCAAGAGCATAATAAAATTTTCAATAAGTTCTTTCGACGATAAATATATATTTTTCACAAACAATTTGATTATATAGTAAATAAATATATAGTAGTGTGGGGGAGTAAGCAAAGTGGCTTCCTCGCAGCCTGACCTGGGTCATTCAGTTTGAATTAGCGGACACCTTTGCACAAATCACTTTAATTACAATTAATAATACCTGGAACAGCGGTCATTTCGCATGACCGCCGGGCGTACTAGTCTTATATATAAGCGGCTTATTCTATCTAGGTCTGTCCGCTAGGATCCTAGGCCGCTTTACCGATCGGGACCACATTCCATTATGCCAATAATTTATAAATATGACTGGTAGTCTGAAGAAAATTAAAAACTGATGATACTTTTCTAAAAGATGTTATTTATTTTTTTATTTTGTTTCCTTAGAAAGAAAGATATACGAATTCATCCAACTTCTTCTGATATCACAGAAAAATTCAAATCGAAAAAGTGTTATTACGACATCGCTCTGTCAGAAAAACCAATACTTTTACAGACCAGCATAATAATACCAAACTTCGAGCTCCCAAGGAAAAATTCTTAATGGATAACATTTTTGATCAGAAGCTACTCGGTTTAAAGCAAATCAGGTCCCAAAATTCATTTAAATCCCATAAGAAAGAAGCATTTCTTTTTAAAATACTTAAAGACATGAACAGTATTCAGATAATTAGATACGTCATTAGAACAATAAATCGCTTCAAAGCCGAATTGCTTTACAAACGAGCTAATTATAAGATATCACATAATGACGATGAAAATAACTTTAAAGGTAGAAGTAGTCCTGGATTTGCTTTGGAGAATTCTTGAGCCATTTAATTAGCTAAAGAAGATTTTAATGAAATTCGTGGAAGTACCACTGAAGCTTGAAAATTAAAAACTCTATTTTGATCTTTTTTTTTTTTATTCCTGTAAAATAACCCTTGTTTCAGAAATTATTTCTCAGTCTTTGTCGATGTTAGTTTTCGACAAAAGCGGTAGAATTCGCCATTTTTCCTCAACTGAATGTAAAAGTTAAAGAATGTAGAGGAAAGTGGGGCAAAGGGAAAGATTGAAATTTTTACTGTTTGCAGCGCCACCTATTTGATAACATCTATATTAATATTATAAAATTGAAGAGCTTGTTTGCTTGAACGCGCTAATCTCAGGAACTACTGGTCCGATTTGAAAAATTCTTTCAGTGTTAAATAGCCCATTTATCGAGGAAGGCTATATACTATAGATCATCACGCTAAGACCAATAGGAGAGGAACACCAATGAAGAATGTATCACAATCGCACGGGCGCAACTATATGTTGCCCTATCGAGATCTGGTTCGGGTGAAAATCAATGTCTAATTCTGCCTGAAGAAAACAGAACTAAAAAACAAAGTGTACGCAGAAGTACTTTAAAATAACATTTGTTTTGAGTCTTCTTTTGAATAACCTACAATCTACATGATATAAGATTATAAGACCCAGTACTTTAAATGGGTATTTTTAATGGAATGTGATACGTTTTTCATAGAAATACGTGACATCGCTTTTTCTCCTCCGCCAGAAAATGAGCATTATTTAAGATAGACCGTGCAACGCCGGCCGTCGCAGCTAGTTTTCCATATGTTACATAAAATACGGTTGATTCCAGTCAAAACACAGACAAAAATATTCTCTGTTAGTATATAATCGTAAAGTTCCAACTGTTGATGTTTTACATATCAATTATGACCAACTGATGTGAAGTGCGGTGTTAATGTATTTAATTTTAGGCTCATTTGGATTTCAAATGTTTTTTCGCAATTTGTCAAGTGCCATGCGGGGCAAAGTGAAATATTTCATTTCACTTGTGTTGAAGAATAAAATGTTCAATCTGGTGATTATTGACTGAATAATTCTGACTCAATTTAGTCCAGATTAATTTCAATCTGATTCAACTCAAATGCAGACACTAAACACCGACAAAAAAAAAAGAAAAAGAAAAGAAAAAAGAGAGAGAGAGAGAGAGAGAGAAGAGAAAAGAAAAGAAGAAGAAAAGAAAAAAAATAAGAATAACGAAAGAAAGAATAAATAAATCTAATTGAATTTAATCAGACTAAATTTAATAAAAGGGAATTTAACCCTTTATCTACTGCATTATGATCTGCAGTATTTTTTTTTTTTTTACAGAAATAGTTTGTCTAGGTATTTACACTGAAAGTTAAGGGATTTACATAAATAAAATACTCAGTCTATAAGTATTTATTTCTTTACAGCTAATAAGTGCCACGGAGTATTTACCCTGTGAAATTAATTACATGCACTTTTTAATCAAAATATTTCGTCAAATAGTTTTCTAAGTTCTTAACTAACACACTACAAAAATCAGTGACTTGATTCTTGAATTTTACTACTTTTCTAAAGTGAAACACTAAGGGAGCCATCTGAACAAAATGGAAGTTCAAAACACAGCATCGGTTTCAAAACAATCTATCTTCCTTTCCTCGCTAAAATACTTTTTATAGAACCCTTGCTGATATGTATCCTGAAAAATAGGAGTTTCAAGACTGTGCCGGCAAAGTACCATCAGAATATTGGTAAAAATAGTTGCTGGGATGGAATTTATAGAGAATGGTAGTTATAAGTACCGTCAGTACGTAAAGGGTTAATCTCGGTTGAATTCAAACTGCTTTAGTCAAACAGTTTCTAGAGCCAAAGGCTTCCGCGTCGAATCCCACCAGGGTATAGATGTTATTGATCGATCTAGCAGTTTGTCAGATTATGACTTAGGGGGTAGGATTTCCCTCAAGTTCGTAGATCTCCTGGCGGTCTATAGCAGCTCTTACCAATTAGCTTGCTTAGACTAAATATAAGGTCTGCCGGAAAGTCCCTTCCTTTTCTATTACAACAAGTTTCGACACGTTCTATATTTCATGTTCTAGCATGTTCGATTCTATATTTTTATCGCTTAATGTATACATACTGACATAGCAAATTGGCTATAATAAAGTCAATTTACATTAGCCGGTAATGTTAAATAGGAAGGACATCGTACTGCAATAGGATACTGCCAGGCCACATGCTGCTTTGAGGACTTGTCAAAAAATTGCAGAACTAGGCTGGGAAATTCTATCACATCCACCATATTCCCAAGACATAGCACCCTGCGACTACTACTTGTTTTTGTCTTTACAAAATTTTTTGGTCGGCAAAAAATTAAAAAATGAAGAAATATCAAACAAGCATTGGTTGAATTTTTCGAATCAAAATATAAAAGATTGTTCAAAATGGGGTATATAAATTGCGCTAATGCTGGCAAGAAGTCATTGATAATAATGGCAATTATATTATTAAATAAAGTTTTTTGGCACTAAGAAAAATTTGTATTTTCTTTTATTCCAAAAACGGACAGAACTTTCCGGTAGACCATATATAAGTGCACAAAATGGTCAGTTGTTTTAATTACCACCTGTGCTTCCTTCCCAAGGAAACAAATTCGGGAACCCTATAATCTTCATACCTTATTTTAAAGTACCAATAATCAATTACGTCTAATATGTAAAAAATTACATAAAACTGAAAAGAAGCCGAGATATCCCGAGCTCCCATGTAAATTAAGCCCTAGTTTTAACGGAAGTACCAAGAAAATAGCAATATTTAACTTTGCCCTATACATTGGTGAAGAGTGATAATTTTATGCCTTCATTTTAACGCAAAAATTTACTAATAAAAAATGAAAAAAAAAATCAACGGAAGTTCTATTGTAAAATATAGTTATCTCCTTAGGTGCTGTTATTTTCAAGACAAATTTCCAATTTGTTTATTTTGAAAAAATATAATTTATCTTAACTAATTCAGTTTGCCACATTGGATTCATTGGATTTCATTCTACGATAGAAAGTTATTTCTGATGTATCTATTGGGTCACGGTAAACTTTATCGCTATCTTAAAACTCTAGTATGACGCCATTTTATATTGTACACTTAGGAAAATTTAAAAATTGAAACAAATAGTTAAAATATGTTTATTTTAAAATGAAATACATTCATTGCGATAAAGGCTGTACATTAAATGAGCTAAACCAGACCTGCATATGTATTTAATTATATTTTAGAACACCGTCGAACCTCATTAAAACGAACCTAAAGAGACTTTTAAAATAAATTCGTCTTATCCGAAAAGCAATGAAATCCTATTTTTAGAAAGCAGAAGAGGAATTTCACGCTATTTTTCCAGTACACAATGCTCGATTTAAGTCCCTAATGCATATGTAAATCAAGGCTTTAGATTTCGAACTTGTCATAAGGAAAAGGCAATTTCTGGGTCGCAAAATAAAAAGTTTGAAAAGCAAAAATAACTTTAAACGTTTGTTAACTAAACTTGCATATCAGGAGAAAATCTTTCAAAATTATCGTAGATATATACCGTGTTGTTTTCTTACAATACTCAGTTATAACACGTTGTTTTCTACTCTTTTCTGAACAATTGCTCCAGAAGTCTTCAATGGCATTTAAACTGTGTAGGCATTACGATGAATTATTAATTTCTTTTCGCTGTTTGGTGAAAGTGAAAAATGACTTTTGTCCGTTTCGTATTCAATTGAAGTTCGAACGGACTACAAATGAGCATTCGACTTATCCGACAGTTCGAACTAAGCATGTTTGTTTTAAGCGATATTTGTTAATACATTAGGACGGGGATCGCAACTGAATTTCGTCTTAGCAGTAATTCGTTTTAAGCGTGTTTGAATTAACGAGGTTTGGCTGTAATTATACGGTGGACAGAAAGTAGAAAATACTGTTGACCACTTGCGGTGCAGCACTTTAGTGGTCAACTTAGACAGGTGATCAATTTATAGAAGGTGGAGATTTTCTGTTTGTTATTTCTTACACAACGCATTTAATCATTTAAAACTAATTAAAATATAGCTTCATGTAACGACGTTACTTTAAAATAGTGATTAGCTTTGTTTTCTCACAATTATCTAAAATATCATTAAAGCAATTTAGCTCGAATGACTTACAATATATCCTATGCAACTTCAAAAGTAAAGTACTTAGTTAAAATGAAGAAAAATACCATATTAATTACGCCAGTTATTTATATGATGCTAAAGATCTCTTAAAAACATGTTTTTACAAATGGCTATATCAGATCAAATAAAAAGAATGAACTTATTTAAAGAATAAAGAGTACTTATAGTAGTTTTACCATTTGGTTAGCTTATAAAGAGGTTTAGGAAAACTTTCTATTGATGTTTCATCCATCCAAAAAAATACCGGTCTAACATTATCGCATAAAAATATACTGGAGAAGCTGTTTTAGTTTTTGTTTTATCTTTCCAGCAATATAAACAAATAAATATGGTAATAATCAGGTGGTCAACTTACAAAGAGATTTTATAATACTCCCACCCAAATTTGGCGTACATAATTGGACAACATTGACAGGTGGTCAACTTACAAAGGTTTCTCTACATTATATAATATATAATATAATATTCCGTTCCAGACAAAAGTGGTCAGCTTAGACATGTGGTCAGCTTGCACAGGTGGTCAACTTTACAGGTTTTACTGTATTATGAAACCGTAGAAGGAGAAAAGGACTGGCTGTCATATCATACTTGTGAATATTTGTCGCAATTTCAGCCAAAAAAAAAAATCAGACAGTCTGCCGTTATGTTTAACTGTACTCTCGATATCAAAGAATTCTCTAACGAACTTTTTCCAATTTTTTTTACAACAAAAAACAATTGAAATACAAAAATATGTATTTCAATTGATCAAAAGAACTTAATAAATGTTGTGTCACCAGACTTTCATATTTTATTGCACAGTCTGTGAACAATTTAGAACCTGTTAGAGTTTACGGACATGTTAATCTGAACTTTCCATTCTACAGCTTTCTTTATTCCAAAAACCTCTAATGTCATTTTCAGCTAATAAGGTTCAGGAGGGAATTCAGCCAATTGATTATTTACCAGCTGAGGACCCAATATCGGCACAAACCAAAGATCTTAATAAATTCTGTAGAGGCGTCGCGAACAAGAATGGTAAAGTAATTTGCTCCTCCAAACTTCTAAAACTTTTCAAAAGAGCTTTCAATAAAAGCCACGGAGAGTTTTTCCTTTAATCTTTTTAGAATCAAACATACCTACTTTCCTAATTAATCCGGATCGCCATCGATTCTGGAATTAACCGGTTGAACTTGAGTTACCATGGCAACGAGAGCGAGCAATACTGGAGAATAAGTACTTATCGTTTCTATCGCGTGGAAGATCCTAGTTAGCTCGTAGAGTGCACACGTCACGCAATGACATTAACCGATATCCCTTCGCGACATGTGCTTCAATAGGGCCGTTGGTAAACAAGTTGATCCCTTATGGAGTTTGATGTTTGCCTTCCATTTTCATTAGATAGGATCGTATATCTATTTAATGTATAGATTACTCCTGGTAGAGTGATTTTTAACCCTTAGGCCACGAATTATTAAAAAAAACAAGAAGTTCCGTCTGGAACTATACGAGCCTACTTTCCCGTATACACCAACTTCAAATTTATAACCTTTTTCATTAGATAGAATCGAATCTGGATTTAATGTATAGATTACTCCTGATAGAGTGAGTTTTAACCCTTAGGCCACGAATTATTAAAAAAAACAAGAAGTACCGTCTGGAACTATACGAGCCTACTTTCCTGTATACACCATCTTCAAATTTATAACATTTTTCATTAGATAGGATCGAATATCGATTTAATGTATAAATTACTCCTGATACAGTGATTTTTAAACTTAGCTACGAGTTATAAAAAAAACAAGAAGTTATGTCTAGAAATATTCGAGCCTACTTTCCCGTATACACCAACTTCAAATTTATTACCTATCTCTCTCTCTCTCTCTCTCTCTCTTTTCTCATTTAGCTTAGTTCGTAATTGCTTCAAATAAACCTTTTCCAACGGTTAATGCATATTTATTCACTCACTCATTTATTCATACACTCTCATTCATGTATTTGTTCACTCATATATTTACTTTTTCCTTTATTCATTCACTCATTCATTTATTCATTAATTAATTCATTCGGAAATATCATTTAAAATCCAGATCAAAACGTTTCGTGGGAAAATAGGGTCCTTTTAGGTTCTGGGTGAACTTCCTACCTCTTTCCGATAAAGTATGTTCCAAGCGAATCCGTCTGTTAGATCAGGATTTATATGGGATTGAAATTTCCTCGAAGGGGTTAATGTCAATTATTCTTTGAACTGTTCAAAATTTAGCAAAAACTGTTCAAATCAAGAAATATTTCAAGCCGAGAGCCTTGTCTGAAGGAGCTTGGGTCGTATGGTCAGTCTTTATGTAATTTGCTTTACATTTAAACAGTAGAAGGTAATGCTAAAATTTTTTGAACCGTTCAAAATGGAACAAAAAATTTTCCAAATCAAAAAATAAAACATAGAAATGAAATGTCCTCCTCTCCTAGACCTTTTAAATGGAAAAACTATTTTTTTTTTAAATCGAACAATTCCATCAAAAGATATTAGGGGGGACAGACCGACATAGGCACATTTTTCAAATCTCAAAACCGTACAGTAAATTTTCTTATTTTTCAAGATTTATTTAATTCACTTATTTTTAACTGTTCTTTATTTTTATGATACATTAAGCCTTGTTTCATACTTTTTTTTACGGGAAAGTAGGATAAAAAAAAGTGCTCGTATTCGTTTATGCACGTTAGAAGTTAAAAATTCCCAAATGTCTACTTTTTAGAAGAGCACGTGACATTTTTGAATAAAAAATTTTTTATTTCTTTATCCTTTCAAAAAATATCATCGGTTTCCCTTAACAAAAATGTCCAGGTGTTTCAATAGTCTTTTCTTTGTCTAATAAATTTATTTGAGATTTTATAACTTAACACCAACATTTGAAACTGTTTAAAAATATATATATATTCGAAACTACACAAATTCAAGTGTTTTACTACCCCATAATATTAGTTTTGAATATTCTATAACTTATGTTTTTATTTGTATCGAAAGTAAAAAAAAAAACGAATATTAAAATTCAAATTTAGAAAATGTATTTGACACATTAAACCGTATTACAGTTACTTTCTTGAACTGACTTTCAGACATTTTCAATGCAGTATCTGAGGCTACGTTTTACTTCATGTTCAAACTACTATATTTTCGTATCGACTTCTGATTTCAAGAACATGTTGAAATGCTTACGGAAAACAAATATGTAGATCTAGATTTCAAATGGAAGAAATATTCTGTAGCTTTGCATGCAAAAAAATCATAGGAAGCATAAAAGGTAAAAAAGAAACATTCGAAATCGAATAACTGTTTTCGAATTCAAACTGCTATCGGAAACCAAGTACTATAAAGAAAAAGTAGAAATGAAACAAGCCGTTAACTTAAGAACGGCTGAAAAATATTATTGACTTTAGGATCAATACATTCGAAAATACATTTGATTAGCAGCGAAGCGATATGCAAAATATATTTACGCCAAGATAAAGTGCACAAAGCATTAAATTATTGTCGCTTGCATTATTGATTCGGAGAATCTTTCTACACCCTTAAAAGCATTTCAAAAAATAATGTGCGGACGACCGTCTTTGATTTTATTTTTCTTCAAGTTTTAAGTGCTGAAATTACCTAATTTAATAAAGCCGGCGAAGTAAAGTTCGAAATTAAATGTCGAAGCTTTATTAAATTCTTGGCTTAATTAAAAAGTCAGGAATTGTCTAAATGAGCTTTCAGAAAATTTTAATTCTTGCAGAATAATTTCATGTAGATTTTAATTATTTTATGGACTTCGAGCTCCTGTTGTCTAAATTTTTTCTTTAAAGAGTTCATAGTCACGTGTTAATTTTTTTTTATTTTTTATTTATTTGTTTTGGCAAGAATAATGCTTGAAATATGTGTGATTATTTTGCTGTAGAACATACATTTACTTTCAGGGCTAATTTTCGTTAATAAAGGTAATGCATAAATTAATTAATTTATTTGTTAAAAAATTGACTTCAATACTGTCAAGTCCACAAATTTCGTGTTATCTTTTGTTGATTTTTAAGCTTGGGAGTCATTCATAAATGACGTCACGCCTCGAGGGGGGAGGGGGTTTAAGAAATTGTGACAAGGGTAGGGTTTCTATAAAAAGCATTTAAAATCAGCAAATTAAATTTATTTTTAAAGTTTTTTTTTTATTTTCATAATTACTTAACTATCAAATTTTTGATTTAAACTTTTAAATAAAAATATGGTAAATTCAACAAATTTTGAATGATGCATTCCTCACAGTTTTGAACCCAATGTCTCAAAAATATTGCCACTAACTATTGAAATAATACGGTTTTAGTCATGAAAATTGATAGCACAAAGTTGTGTTCATAATTCCGAACTCCCTTCCTAAGAGAGTGGATTGTTTCATTTTTGCTGCAGGCGGAAAAAGGAAAAGTACTCCCATCTTACATTTGAAGTGTTGGCGACGTGTACTGACTTCTCATTAAACTATATATTTTAAGTAAAACTTAAAAATTTTAAAGACAAGAAGATATTTTTACTAGTTCGTGTCATTTTTCAAAATTGAGTTTCTGATTGCATTTTTTTAATTCTTAATCTTATTAAGTCTGAATCTTCTACATTACTTTTTTTTTTTTTTCAACAAAACTAACGAGGAAAATAGATGTATAAAAAATTTTTTGTTTGTGTAACTAAAATTAGTAAACTTAATTCCATCCGTTTACTAAATTTTTTCAACAAAACTATAAGGAAAATAAAGAAATTTTAAAAATAATTCACCTTTAAATAAGTCTATCAAGGCAAGTAAATATATTTCACAAAAAACAAAAGTTTATGAGTAACTGAAATTTTTCAATCTGATTCAGTGGTAGAAGTGGGTAAGCAAAAAGTGAAGGACTGGCATTGATAAAGAAAGCGTCTTCCCCCCCCCCCCCCGTATGAATTTTTTTTATAATTTAACAAAATACATTTTTAAATATTATTTTTTTTCGTTCTTTTAACACAAAATTCTATAACATTGTAAAAAAACATTCCTAAAAGTTTTATTTTTAACTTGAACAAACCATGTGAGGAATAAATACAGAAGTTTTAACTATCAAACGAAAAAGGGGGAACAAAGTGGAAATTGAAAGTAAAATCGAGGGATCACAGTGACAGGAAGTGAACCTATCACCCCTTTTAAAGTTGAATCGCGCAACACTACCTGGCGCGCATTTCGCGCACGCAAACAAGGGCTTTTCGAAAACATCGAAAGGTACAAATGTAAAAATATATATCAGCAGAAACTCTTAAATTTCACTGGTAGTTAAATGAAAACTAGATATTGATGCACAAAATTGATAGACATACAACAATTAGTAATTAATCAAATCCATTTGCTACATAAACTAAGCTAGTTATTTTACTAATTGAATCCATTCCTTCAATTTGCAATATGTTGTAAATTAGTAAGAGCAAATTTTCAATGTTCTTTAAGCGGGAACTTGTTACACTCCCTAAAAAGAAAAAAAAAGGAAACAATACATAGACGCATATAGTTAGGGAAAATGAAATAATTATAAGAAGGATAACAAAAACAAAACTGTAAAATTTTACATCCAATTGTATGTGCCAGCAATGGGACCCGATTTCTTTTCACGAGAAACATATTGATAACAAATGAATTTCTTTTTTAAGTTCCAAATTCATTCTCCCAATATGCATGATATTCACAAGTACGTGTTAGCAAAGTAAAATGCGGGAAAACATAAGGTACAACGCCGGAAAATTAACGCGATGATTGTTCAAACAGAGCCACCTAGCTAGATGCCGTCTCATGTGAGGAAAAAAAGTTCAAAGTTCTGGGTAGTTCAAAGTTCTCCCCTAGGTGGCGCAAGTGACTTGCTCATAAACTTCAGTTCATTATGATGCTGTTTGTAATTTCTGTTTCTTTAGTAGCTTATTCTATCAACTTTAAATTTCTTGTAAGAACTAAATTAGATTTTAATCAAAATTATGGGGCATTGCGTTGTGCCACATTGCCGTTCAGATTCAAGAACTGAATAAAAATCAGTTTTCATCAATTCCCTTCTAACGAAGGATTACGAATAAGTGTCTAACAGCTTTAGATGAATGGTTCCCAAAGTTGACTAGGGTCCGACCCATCTAACAAAAATTTCCAATCTTGGAACCCACCTCTTAGCTGTCTTAGAGAAAAGAGGGCATAAATATTGGAAATGCTCAAATCCCCTAGCGGCGAGCTGTGGAACTACTTAGTGCTGTCTTATTTGTTCTAATTGAAATATTAAAAAAAAAAAAAGTTTTTTTAAGTGTTACCAATATGAATGAAAGACTGTTGAAATAAGAAACACAACTCAAATATATATTTTTTTATTACTTAAACACTTACATCTGCAAGGTTTTTTTTACAAAGTTATTTCAATGGAAAGGATGTATTTGTTTCTTATTTCTCTTCATTAAAGTTTTAGCATCAACTTCAACTTTAGTTACTTTTATTCGCAGACTTCCTATTTTTTTTAATTCATGCGTACAGTGGCGAGGGCCCACTCAATATTCGCCAGCGACCCACCAGTGGATCGCGACTCATAGTTTGGGAAATACTGGTGTAGATAATGTATTCATTGTTTTTCTCACTATAATGTGCTTTATGAAACTCTACCTGTTTACTATTTTCAAATCGTTGCCGTTTTATTTTTTTAGCATGCTTTATTTTTGATGTCACAGATCTTGTATCGTTTTCGTATGTATCAAAAATGTTCATATTGCTTAAATTTTTTTGTCAAAACTCAAAAATATGACGTTCATAAATATTCAAATAAACGTTGTAAATTTATACCACTCTGTAACCTTTAATTTATTGGCGAAATTAATTAATTGAGTCCGCGGTGCTATTTACTGTTTTAGAGTGGAACTCTTACAAATGCTTTTATTCAAGAATAAAAATACGTTTGACATTTCAAATTCTTAGTAATTAGTTTAATTTAATTTAAATGTATAATGGTATTTAATAAACATCCTCAAATGTATAATAATATTTGATACCTACAATGAACCAAAAAAAAAAAAACTGGGAGGAAAGGAAATGTTGAAAAAGAAAGAAGAAGCAACTGTCTCGCAGTTGACTTCTTTATTTCAAACAATCGAAATCAAACCGTTGTCACGTGATATCCGCTCTTTGTTTACAAAGATTTTCAATTGAGTTCTACGTGGAGTTCACTAGGCAAAATTAGTCATCGTAAAATTAATTAGATTATTTGCATAGCTTTTCTGATTATAACCCAGTATTTACATTTAATTTAATCATTATTCAAGAAATTTATTAATTATTAGAATAGTTATCCGTGTTTTATTTAGTGTTAATTTTATGTAATGTAGAAGAACTTTATTTAGGCCTAGTTTTTAATTAGATTTGTCGAACTCGAAGTAAAGCGATGCTACGGCTTCCTTTGTTTACATTGCTTTCATCTCTGACACGTGACCAATGACGCTGCTTGAATTGCCTCCATTGAGTATATGGTATTTGTAAAGACACTTTTATCGATGATTAGGATTTCAATTAATTTTTACAGTCAAATAGTTTTGTTTTGAGAAAAAAACATTATTTTCATGAAAAGCTAAAGTATTTTTTAAAATTATGCAAGATGGGAAAACAAAGTAGACCGTATTGATCATCAATATTTTCTGTTAGGGGCCGTTCATAAATGACGTCACGTTTCTTTCCCATATGTTTGACCCCCTCCCCCCCTTTGTCACAATATGTCACACTTCAGAGGACCCCCCCCCCTTTGTCACGCTTCACGCTATGTTGCATAATGCATGATGTCACACTTCTTGTTACCCCCTCCCCTCCCCTTGTCACACATTGTCACAATTTCACGAACCCCCCTCCCCCTCGAAGCGTGACATCATTTATGAATGATCCCTTACATCAGTAGGTTAAAAAAATTATTTACACATGTAACATACATACAATGTGAATTTTCTGCTATGCAGTCATTTTTAAGGGGGGGGGAGGCAGCATTAAAAAATGTTGAAAAACACCAAAAAAATGTTTATTGGTTTAAGTAGTAAAATAAATCCTTAAAAATGTTCCCTGAAAGTTTCAGAAAAATTGAAGCAATATTTATTTATTTATCATTGACTTTAGTACGGTGTGAGGGCCACCTTTGCATTTCGAAATAGTAACTCTGCTGAATACAAGCCACATATTTATTTTTTAAAATAAAGTAAGCAAGAAGAAGCACGTTCATCGTGACTGTAACTGAAAAAAAAAAAGTTCCTTACCTGAAATTTTGATAAAGAAAGGATTTCAGTTTTTGCAAGCCGTAAACTTAAAATGCTGTTTTCTCACGTGGATTTTTTCCCCACATGTTCTTGAAACTATACCTAACAAATGTATGCTCTACTTTTATGATAACTAACTACTTTTTAAAAAATTCTTTTTGTAGGTTTTTTGAAAAAATTTCGTTGTTCTTTTCTGCGTTACTTCAGTTTTTATTCTTTTCTCAAGAAGTATTTGACTTATAAAAAAATCAAACCATGAAAGTTTTGCTTTGTGGGTAATGAATCAATAAATAAAATGTTGTGACTTTACGGCAATTTTTGAAAAATAAGATGCATTTTTAAAAATTGCTAAATTTCGTTTCAAAAATTAAAAATTTTCAAATTATATTTAAGAAATCCAGTTTTTTTAATATTAAATTTCTTATGAAATGATATAACATGCCATGAGACAAAAGTTGTAAATGAAAATATCATAGAGAAAATAAATGGTCTCATGGTATCCGCTCCCCTTAAAATCCAGCTAAATCTTCTATTGATTAAATTGAATGAAATCTGATATAGTTATAGTATTGAAAAACTGTGCTGGTGATGTAGTGCTGAAGAAACTTCGTGTGATAAATTGAGTTATTTAATTTGTTGATTCATATAGATTACATAAAAAATACTTTACACCATATACTTTATAAAGCACACCACAAATTGGATTCGTTTGTTGCTCTCTTATTGGCTGCTACTTCTACTTCCACTTCGCACTGCCTTTATTCTCATTGGTTTACAGTTAATTCCTTGGCTATATAAGCTTTGTTTTTGTTGTTTTGTCTGCTTCATTTGGATGTTTTGCATCTAAAAGCTCCCTGTCGCATTGAAAAAGGGATTCCAAGCAATCCCGAAACATATGTCTGCGTTTTAATGCTCATTTGTGCTTTAAATTAACGTGAAATTTTATTTCTATTACTGTTTACTTGCACAAAGTTAAATTATTATTATTACAGTGTTTATTGATTTAAATCCGACTGACTAAAAAACATTCTTGATTAAATCACCTTTTTCCCAAAATTTATCTCAACTTCAGGTTCAGATATACTTTATAAAATGTCCTTTATGATGTGTTTTAAATTTAATACTATATGCAATTTAAACATTCAGTTCAGTAATCTTAGTCATGTGCAACTACTTATAAAAGCATTATGTGCAAGTCACGAGCGCCCTCTATCAGGCAATAGGTAAAAAACAGCTTCCGAAATGTATAATATGTATTTGAAGCGCTATCGGAGGGCATCCAGTATAGGAGGTCTGACTATTTGTCATGAGTTTGTCTAATGTATTGAGATTTGCATGATAAGTTAGATTTCAATACGAAATTTATTTATATTATCTAACTATTTGTAGTCTGTAGAAAATAATATAGCCCAAGCAAATTAGACATATGCTTCCCGAAAAATCGTCCAAATCTGGAATATGTTTTAATACCTTTTGGGGATCCCAAATAAGAGTCCTGTGAGTTAACGACGTATTTTGACTTCTGCTTAAGTTTTGGGAGTCGAAAAAACCACGAAATTTTCGCACTTTTTTCCGTTTTTTGCTCATAACTCCGAAACGAAACGTCCTACAGAAAAGTTTACTGCGTTTTTAAGAGCGCAATCGATTAAATTCTGCGTTGAATGGTTTTTAGTTTGGCAAAATCGGCCCAGTCGTTTAGCCGCAATCGAATTTCAAAGTTGGGCCAAGTTTTACCAACTTGGCTAAAAAGTTAATGCGCCCTTTGAATGGATCATATTATGAATCATTTGATGATGCTTTATTCAATGAAAGTCATCTGGGCGGATCCAAGAGTAGGGGGAAGGGGGGTACGGCCCCTCTTTGGAATTTGAAGTCGAATCCTTATTTTTAATATAATATTAAATATTAATTGTTCTGGGGTTTCAGAAATTCTAGAATTCGTACCTCCCTCTTCCTACTTTTCTCCACCAAACCCCTACCTGTTAGCCGAGGCCTTAGGATTGCTTACGCACGGGGAGAGGTAGTGGGGTCTACGGATTTTACATGCACATATCCCCAAGTATACATGGTGGTCTTCAGTGGGTATCGAACGCGCGACCTTCCAGGCGGAAGTCCGACGTGCTCACCACTGGGCTACCACGGCCCTCTCCCTCTTCCTACTGGTTCCGCACCTGGACACTCCAAACTGATATTATGTGGTTTCAAAATATAAGAAGGCATTATAGTTAGGCTTGCCATATTTTTGGTTATTGAAACCGGGACGCATTAATATGGGATGAGCATACCGGGGGATCTGCGGGTATGGAATACCACCCAGTTGGCGGGGGGTGGGGGGGGGTCTGGGGAAATTTTTAAAAAATTAAAACAAAATGGTAAGTTTTAAGCCTCGCAAGTAACGGGAGTGGGGAATCTGGAACCCTAAATTGTTAGTCTACACACCTTTAAAAATAAAAAAAATAATTTTTGCTACTTAATTTTCTTAAAAAGATTTTTTTTTCCTTTTCAATGAGAATTTTTCCTGGTCTACCATCTAGAAAGAAGTGTTAATAAAATAAAGCTTAAAATACTTCATAAAATTGTTCAATCGAACAATTAATGACTAAGTCTTATTTTTTTTAATTACAACCCCCCCCCCCCCCTTTTTCCAACTACAAAAACCATTTAAAAAAAAAACATATTTGTAAAACTAAAAAAACAATTAGTAAGTTAACAATGTCATTCTTTGTTTACAACCCACTCATATTGCTGACTTGAATGTACTTTTTTCAAGATGCCTTTGATGCCTTTGTTATGCTTGACTTTTTCATAAAAGTCAGAGCAAAGAAAACGCCAAAGTTTATTTTACATACAGTCAATGTTCTTGCAGTGGACTCCCTCATTAGTCATCTTAAACATTATTAATGTCTTCATAAAAAGATTCTTAAAAACATAAATTTATTACTTTTCACATCTTTCAGCCGTTTCCGGGACAATGATAAAACTGGGCGGGACACCGGGACAAGAGCAAAATACCGGGACGTATGGCAAGCCTAATTATAGTGAATAATGGTTTATTGAAAGCGGCAAAAGATGTATACATAAGATACATTGACGTAAGATGTATACGTAAACGATAACGATACAAATTGTGTACAGAAAGATGTATTAGTTGTGTACATGAAACATCATAATTAGAAAGATGTACTAGGTACTCATGTTGATGTACTAGGTACTCATGTTGACGATATCTTTCGCCGTTCAGGAGAAAACGGTGGCTCTTCGCCTATCACGTCATCTAGCTCTTCATCCTCGGAATCGAGAATGAGGATTCACAGAAAGATGTATTAGTTGTGTACATGAAACATCATAATTAGAAAGATGTACTAGGTACTCATGTTGATGTACTAGGTACTCATATTGACGATATCTTTCGCCGTTCAGGAGAAAACGGTGGCTCTTCGCCTATCACGTCATCTAGCTCTTCATCCTCGGAATCTTGAGAATGAGGATTCATTTCTTGCTTTTCTTCGGTGATATCAATCTCCTCGTCCTGGTGGGATCCAATACAACATCCTTGTCTTCAGACATGGAATTGGGGCATGCGTGCCTTTGGCAGGTCATGCAGATGGTGGTGCATTTTATCCCTGCCTTCCTACAGGAACAAACTGATTTGCACCTTTTCTTACATGCGCACGATATGGAGTTGAGACTCACTGAACCTCATTAATGTGGTCTCTTAATTTTTGAACCCGCTCCCAGATGAGAGACCGTCACCTGGGGTTGGCCTCAAAGAGGTTTCGTTTCACTTGGAGGACATCGGAACCACGACGCTTTTAGCGATTACGGTCCACGGCAACCAGCCGCGAGAGGTTGTCACCCTCCCACATACTGACCTTGGTTGATGTTGCTTCACAGCGGGAACTGAGCTTCTACACACTGGTCCACTGCGAGACTATTTTAATGCTTTAAATCAGCGGTTCCCAAACTGTGGTACGCAAAGCCTCTCCAGGTGGTACGCGTGCCGGCAAAAAAAAAAAAGAAAGAAGAGGTTAAAACACAAAACTCAGGATTGGAAATCGAATTTGTCCGATTAGAGTTCGGAAAATGTTGGCTCAAAGTTAAAAATGAAATCCCGTTATTGTCAAGAAAAGCAGTGCTGTTCTGAAACTGCTTTTTCCAATATATTTATTTAAGCTAAATATAGAAGCAAATTGAATGTAAACCCAAATTTGCGGTTAAAATTTCTACGGAACGAGATATCACCTCGCTTGTACCTGCCACGCAGTAGCAACCTTCTCGTTAATTTTGTTTTTTCAACTTTTTACAGGATAGGTATATTGTACTTAAAAAGTATTTCTAATGCTTTTTTGGAAGTACGTATTAAAAATGTTTTTTAATATTTTTCATATATTTTATTTTATACATACAGCTCTATTTTAAAAAACGCTTTTCTCTGCATTAACTATAAAAATAGTGTGATTGAAATAACCTAGTCGTCGTCATTTTCTATATTCTATTTGTTCTATTCTAGATAATAAAATTATATTATCAGTGGTACGCAAATGGTTTGCAAGAAAAATGGTGGTTCGCGAAAAAAAAAGATTTGGAACTGCTGCTTTAAATAACTTAACCGTTTAGAAGCCGAATTATGTAGCATGTAGATTTTATATTCAAGTGTGCTTGATCCTGTGCTCATTGGATCCCTTTTAAGTAATCAGCAAAGAAATTTTTACAAAAACAATTTGTACATATACAGTTGAACTCGCTTAACACGAAATGCCAAGAATTCGCGAATTTGTTCGTACTATCCGTTATTCGTAGCAACCGTGAATACGTAAAATTGTTTTAAAAAAAGTATTAGAAATGCATGTTTATATTTTAATAATAATTACTACTATTTATAATAAAAAGTAAAACAGAAAATGAAAACAAATTATTTATTTTCGCTAATATACACTTTTAAATCTTACATTGATAAAAAGTGAACTTAACTTTTAAAATTTAACAATTTTGGAAAAATTCTTACTGGTTAGTTGTTTTTTAGGTACATTAAATTTTATCATACGCATGTCTCGGCGCAAAATGCCTAGTGCCATGTACACTTGGTGGTTTACAATCACTCAAAATAGCCCACAATTTCTATATAAAAAAAATTGATTATATGCAATCAAGAACATTTTTCGTGAACAGGAATAGGTCAGAAATTTTGTTCGTCTTGCCCGTAATTTGTATTTTAGCCTTCGTACTATGCGTGAGATATTTAGTGTAATTAAATAGTAAACCAAACTAAATGAACAAAATGTTCGTTTTAGCCGTTATTTCGTATTAACCGTGTTCGTATTAAGAAAGTTCAACTGTATTTTTGAGTTGTTCCCAAGTGGGAGCATTGTCATTTGATGAGTACTTTTCTTGTATGGTATTTTAAGAGAAACAAACAAACCAAATATAATTTAATTTAAAATAATGAAAATAGTTAACAATTTAATAAAATTTTACAATAAATTTATTTACCTTTCTATTTTTTTACAGCTTTATTTGCTGTGATATGAAAGAAAACATTGTTTATGCATTTTTTGTCACATTCAATACACATAGCGTTTTTTTTTTCTTTTCTTGTTTTGACAAATTGCACAGCGTGGTGTAGATGTTAGAAAATTTTTACCGGCTGTTCTAATTTCAGTTGGCCAATGGTTATAATAAAGCTGAAATCAAAAGAGCTTTACGACCATGTGTCCAGCCTTTCAGACAGCTCAAAAAACATCGAGGTCAAAAGCAAAGCTTTTTTGCCGTACATCGAGAAAGTTACTGATCGCATTGGAAAACTTCTGCAGAAGTATAACATCAAGACAGTTTATAAACCTACCTCTAAACTTACAACACGCCCTTCGCTCAGCAAAAGACACGAGGGACCCCCTTTCCTCGGCAGGTGTGTACAAAATCCCTTGAAACTGTGGAAAGGTTTACGTAGGCACCACAATGAGGAGTATCAATACAAAAAAAAAAGAGCATGAGAGACACTGCCGTCTTAAACATTCTCAGATGTCATTGCTGAACATACTATTGCTACTGGACACCAGCCCCTGTTTGAAGAAACTAAACTGCTCTCTACTAATATTCATTACTTTGCTCGCCTACTGAAATACATAAACATCTTCACAACATAAATAGAAAAGAAGAAATTTTGAAAGTGAACAAGTAATGGGTTCCACTGCTTCAAAAGCACCAATCAATGCCAAGAACAAAGATGAGGAACCAATCGGAATCAGTCCCAGCAAGCCTGAGATGGGTGTCTTAGCACATGTGATACTTGATATATAAGGACCAGACCTCTGCCTTGACTGCATTTCCTGCCTATACTTCTGCAAAAGTTTGCCAATGCGGTCAGTAACGTTCTCGATGTATAGCAAAAAAGCTTTGCCTTTGACCTCGATGTTCTTTGAGCTCTCGTCTAAAGGCTGGACACGTGGTCGTAAAGCTTCTCTCTGAAGAAGCCTGAAACACGTCAGGCGAATCGTCAGCCAGAAACATCTTGGCTGGACCACGGCCTATAAGCCCGGAAAATATTATGTTTGGTATAACAAATATGTTTGTTGAATAAAACAAAATATTGTGTTGTTCCTCCAACGCTTCCATAGCACATTATGAAGCTCACCTGCCGTCCTGAATTTCAAATTTATATCTTTCATCCAATCCATAAAGATGTGCAAACATACTATGCTTAAGGGACAGTGAAAAAAAATCTCCTACTTTATCGGAGCGTTCCTACCCAGCGCCTGGCCGCTAATGAGGGGGTTTGACGCATCATTTTATTATGTCCTTCCGATTCGATTCGCTGCTCCACGCTATTCTCCATAACTCCGCTCCGAATCAATGCAACGTCCCACTGAAAGCCCCGATATTTCCTTTTTATGGGAGCTTTTATGCGACCCCGCGAAGACGTTAACATGTGGTTCTGCCTGTCGAACATAAAGATTCTCCGCGATTCCTTACCTCATCCCCCTTACCCCTCCTCCCGTCTTTATTTTCCCGGAAAAGTGGCGAAAAAGATGATTCGCAGATAATTGGTTTTCCCCGCATCGATCCGAATATCCGAAGAGAGCGTGGGAGGGAGCTGGGCGCTCCGGGAACCACTTTCCCGCCGAAAATGGCGCAAGTCTGCCGTTTTAATGATCAGAGAAACGAAGAGAAGAAACCGCATCGCTTAATCCGAGGTACAGATTGATTCTAAGGAGCTTAAAATTGCGAGTTTATGTTCCAGAGTTTTAAGCTATTAAAAGTATGTTGTGGTATGTTTCTTTCAGTAAAGCATTAGATTTAGGGGTTTAGAAAAGATTTAAGGTTAGAGCATTACTTAAATTAGTCGCGATTTCAGCATTCTCTTCCGAAATATTATCATTCTTTTCCGAAATACTATCATTTTCTTCCGAATTATTATCAAGACCTTTAAAATTCAAACTGATATTTTTTTTAAAAATTACTCCGGTCAGTTTTTAGATTTATAAAAGATACATAAGAGTGGAATGTCGTCCGAGGAATGTTCTTATAGACATTTAATTATTTATTTCAGCAGCAAAAATTCTAATTGTGTCAAGCAATCTTTCAGATATAATTCAAAACTTTGCGGGCAATATTGAGTTATCATCATGAATTTTAATATTTTTAAAAGGAGAGAACAAGGTTACGACGCACGATATTGTAAATTTCTTGCACCACCTGTTTTGTAGCCATAAATAACCCCTTTTTCAATGCGTGAAAAAGTTGTGGGGCTTAGTAATGATGAAGTAGTCAGAGTGAAAATTGTTGCTTGAGTTCCGAAGCAATTATAATAAGAGTTTGAGTGAAAGCTGCTTTGAAACAATTAAATAAAAAATGAGAATATTGTGTGGAAGAGAACTTATAAGTTTTATTCAACCGCCACTCAACTTAGTACGAAATCGGCGTATAAATAGCATAAACTTTTCTAATTTAACTATAACGGTTAAATTTCGACTCTTAGGCGAACTCTAGTTCGTAATAAAACACCAACCACAAGTTAAGGGTCAGTATATAGAACTTTCAATGTTTACTCTGAAGACTCGTCCCAGTGAAATCCCCATTCAATCAATCGATCACATATCTCTGTAGACGCCTTCTTCCCGATAATTACAATCACCAATATTGATGAAATGAATATCTTAGAACAATATTATAGTTTCGAATTATAATTTAAGCTCATTCAAATTTTAGTAGATCTTCCTATTCAGATCTATATCAAGCATAATATATTAATTATAAACAAGACACCGTGCTCCACATTCGAGTTTCTAAATCTAAATATGGATGGTCGCATACACTATGCAGAGAAGGGTATACGCATCTTGATATTAATTTATAAATTGGAATACTCTAGCATATTTGGCCAATCAGAAAAGGATCATCGTCATGTGACTTGGCTATTCGGTTGATTTTTCCAGTATCAAGAACGGCTTAAGCAACATTTTTGTCGCATTATGGCTGTTTATATATCGTCTGCGTTATTTTTATTTCTTTGCTAATAATTTATTCATTTTAATCGTCTGCTGTGTTTTATATTAATTGGGATTAATTACTTTATTTATCGTCAGACCTTTTATTTGTTTATTAAAATGGCAATGTTATGGAAAAACAAATACGACTGACTATACTATAGTGCCCAGAAGAGATACGAGTGTCGACCCAGGCGATAAAAATCAAGGGAAAAAAAGAGGATTCCGACATATGGCGGTCATGTAATCCCCGCTGCATAGCTAATTCGAAGAAGTCGTATAAAAGGGCGTTTCAGTCACAATATTTATGACTTTTAAGTGATATAATTTTAATATATCGAATGAATTTGCTTTTAAAAGCAAACTAAAATAGCTAATGATTATGAATTCAGAGAATAAAATATTTCAATTTTTCATATTTAGCCTTTTTAAGTAACTAAATTATGCTTAACTTAGATATTTATTAATATAATATGAATCTATTTTTGAGTGTGCAGCGTATATGCATACTTCTGCACATATGTACTTATGTGTGCGTTTGTATACACTTATACACGCGTGCATATGAGTACATCTGCATAACATATGCACTAGAGAGTTCTTGTGTACCACAGTGTACATGGTTTATTTATTCCGCTATTTTCAAAGTAGGCGTGAAGATCTGTCAGCACACCGAAATTCGTACCTACAATGCTAATTATGAGTGTTAATATGTGCACGCGTGCACTCCTATATCTCGGCTTGTGTCTGGAGCATATGTATGTAGTACATGAACACTGCACTGAAGATACACAATATGCCCCTTTAATGCGTATATACACATATGTAATTGCACATTTGTAATTTGTATACATGTGTATTTGTACATCTGAATACATGTGCACTCCTGTGTACACAGGTACGTACGTGGTATACAAATTTAAAAAAATTGCATAATGAAAAGGGAATAATTAAAAAAAATACTAGAAGATTTGAAAGACGAATGACAAAATATGGATACTGTGTTTAAGAAATGTTATAACATTATAATTCCAAATTTTATTTCTTAGTCTAAAATTCTTCCGCTATTTTGAAAGTCGGCGTGAAGATCTGTAAGCACACCGAAATTCCTTTAGTTTCTTTAATATTTAGCACCTGAAACAAAAACGGTGTGTTTTTCATGTCTGTCTTATATGAAATTAATCTTTATACTTAGAATATTGCCCTAAGTAAAGTTTTCCCTTATTTATTTCATTAGAAGGGCATTATTAGTATTAGAGTTTCCCAACAGTCGAAATCCGACCGCAATTTAGCGTTGAAAACATTATGTTATTTTTATAATTATACAAGTATTAGTCATCAAATTTGGCGATGGTAACGTCAAGTCAATTTCGATCATCCTCACTTTTCTCCACCAGACCCCCTACCTGTTAGCCGAGGCCTTAGGATTGCTTACGCACGGGGAGAGGTAGTGGGGTCTACGGATTTTACATGCACATATCCCCAAGTATACATGGTGGTTTTCAGTGGGCATCGAACGCGCGACCTTCGAGGTGGAAGTCCGACGTGCTAACCACTAGGCTACCACGGCCCTCCGATCATCCTCACTTGAAGCGAACGTATTGTAAAGCCGCGTTTACACGATGCCAGTTGAAGAGACAATTGTCGGGGCCAATTGTCTCTGGACAGTTGGGGAAATCTCATGGCCAGGCCAGTTGGAAGAGAACCTGTTCACACTGTGAAAGTATTGGCATGGCAGTTGATGACGAAAAAAAAACTGTTGACAGACACGAGTGAATTGGCACAACACAAAGCAAATCAACTGACTGCAACGTTCACACGACGCCAACTGGCTCGACAACTGTGATTCAGAGTGGTGGGGGGGGGGGGACGTCACTGGGCCCAGTTCATTGTCCTCTGTCTACTCCTCGAGCCTACTGAATTTCAGGACAACTGTCAAGGCAGTTGGCCAGCCATTTGGCCTGAATTGTTCACACGCAGCCAATAAGCTGTCTCCAGACAATTGTCTCTTCAACTGTCATGGTGAAAACGCGGAAAAAATCATTGTTGCCGCGGGGCCAATTGCTCTCACATAAGTGGCCGCTTGTACTTCTGCCGATTTCGTATTACGCTGACGGGCAGTTGAATAAAACTTAAAATGTTCGCTTCCATACACTGTTCTCATTTTTCATTCCGTTGTTTCAAAGAAGCCTCCTCATATACTCTTATAAAATTGCTTTTAATATTACTGCTTAACAGCAACGAATTCTTTTTTAACAATGAGTTTTAAATTTATTACCTAATACTTTACTCACCGAAGACATGTTGCCATCTGCTATCTATAACAACATAACATTGCAATTATAAATGAGGCTTGCATGACGAAAGAAAAGGGGAAATAATCAACAAATAAAAACTGCTTCCAATTTTTTAAAAATTGATGTCACTAAAACTCGACAATAGTTACTTAAAGAAAATCTGTAGAAAAACAGCGGATAATATGGTTCTTAACTGTTTTGTCTTTTCTATTTATATGAAGATTTTCAGTGGTAGTATCATTAATGAAAATTTAGTGGGCCAAAGTACCTTTGGTTGTGATTTAGTAATTCAAAATACAAAGTTTACCGGAAAGTTCTGTCCGTTTTTGGAATAAAAGAAAATACAAGTTTTTCTTACTGCCAAATAACTTTATTTAATATTATAATTGCCATTATTATCAGTGACTTCTATCCAGTGTGAGGGCAATTTTTGAAAAATGTTTCATCTTTTGATTCGAAAAATTCAACCAGTGCTTGTTTGATATCTTCTTCATTTTTGAATTTTTTGCTTGGCAAAAAAATTTGTAAAGACAAAAACAAGTGGTAGTTGGAGGGTGCTATGTCTGGGGAATATGATGGAAGCGATAGAATTTCCCAGCCTAGTTCTGCAATTTTTTGAAGAGTCCTCAAATCAGCATGTGGTCTGGTATTATCATGATGCAGTATGATGTCCTTCCTATTGAACATTGCCGGCTAATGTGAATTGACTTTATTATAGAAAATTTGGTACATCAGTATGTATACATTAAGCTATAAAAATATAGAACTGAACATGCTAGAACATGAAATATAGAACGTGTCGAAACTTGTTGTAATTTAAACGTACAGAACTTTCCGGTAGACCTTATATAAGATGATTGACAAACACTGAGATCGTTTATTACTTTCGGTACCGGCTAGCGTCTTCATATGGCTACTATTTGCCGACAACTTGCCGATAAATATACAAGTTGACGTCATGGTCTGATGCCCAAAATTAGATAGGGGAACATTCATAAATGATGTCATACTTCGGCGGGGGAAGGGGGCTCGTAAAATTGTGACAAAGTGTGACAAGGAAAGAGGGTAACCAGAAGTGCGACATCAGGCTTATACAACATAGCGTGATATGTGACAAAGGGGGGCGGGGGGTCCGTTTAAGTGTGACATTTTGTGACAAAGGGGGGGAGGGGTAAAATATATCGGAAAAAAGCGTGACATCATTTATGAACGGTCCTTAGCAAGTCCACTGTACAGTTCGACCACGGATTTTTGACCCTTGGGAGCTTCTGCGCATGGCAGAAAAGAACGAATCCATTCGAGTTTTAGGGAAGTTCATTTTGCAGGTGCATTTATTTAGTACGCAAATCAATGCTTCTTCGTTAGTTGAAAGCAACTAAATTCATAAACTGGCATATAGCCTCAGTTCGGAGGACATGAAGTGTGCTATACGAAGTAGAACGAGAACGGCACATTCTTTATACCAGCAGTTCCTCCCTTGAACATGAATAGATTCTTCTCGGCACTGTGATCGCTATGGTTGATGGTAGAACTGTAACTTTCACGATATTGGCGATATTAAGCGTGATTCCCATGAAGCTCAAAGTTTAAAACAGCGGTTAGCAAACTGTGGTACGCGTACCACTAGTGGTACGCGAAGCCTCTCTAGGTGGTACACGTACGGGCAAAGACATTGATCTATAATCTATTGATTCTATATCATAAATTTATATAACAGTGGCATGCGTACCACTAGTGGTACGCGAAGCCTCTCTAGGTGGTACACGTACGGGCAAAGACATTGATCTATTGATTCTATATCATAAATTTATATAACAGTGGCATGCGTACCACTAGTGGTACGCGAAGCTTCTCTAGGTGGTACACGTACGAGCAAAGAAATCGATATATAATCTATTGACCTATTCTATATAATAAATTTATGTAGCAGTGGTACGCAAAATGGTTCACAAGAAAAATGGTGGTACGCGAAGAAAAAAGATTGGGAACCGCTGGTTTAAAACATTACTTGTTACTATTGCAGTTTCAGCTATCAGATGGGAATAGTCTAATTCCGCCCCAACATCGTTGAATTCTGCCTGATTATGAAAGCAAGGCTAAAACTTGATTCAATAGTAAAGTTTAAGCATCGATTCGTCAAATGTAGTTTCAAGCATTACAATTAAATGAAAAAGTCACATTAAAGTTTAAAATGTTGCAAAGTTACCTATAGGCTTTTGAAAAATTGCTGCAGAATTAATTTTCGCATTTCAGCTTTGCCAACAAGCGCATTAAATTTCTTTATGTTTGATTTAGAGAATAAGTGTCGTTCTTTCTACTTATTACACTATACTTTTAACCCTTTATCTACTGACGGTACTTATAAGTTCCATTCTGTATAAATTCCATCCAGCAACCATTTTTACCAATATTCGGATGGTACTTTGCCTGAACACTCCTTGAATTCCTCCTTTTCAGGCTATATATCAGCAACGGTTCTATAAAGAGTATTTTAGCGAGGAAAGGAACATAGATAGGTTTAAAACCAATGCTGTGTTTTGAACTGCATTTTGTTCAGATTGCTCCTCTTTTTTCGCTCCAGGAAAATAGCAAAATTCAAGAATTAAGTCACTGATTTTTTTTTAATGTGTTAGTTAAGAACTTAGAAAACTATTTGACGAAATATTTTGATTAAAAAGTGTGTAATTAATTTTACAGTTAAAATCTGTGGCACTTATCAGCTGTAAAGAAATAAATTGTTGTAGACTGAGCATTTTATTTATGTAAATCCATTAATTTTTAGTGTAAACCCCCAGACAAGCTATTTATGTAAAAAAAATTACTGCAGATCATAATGCAAGTAGATAAAGGGTTAAATTAGGCAATGTAGACATTGAAGTTGTTCTTTTAAGCATTATGAGGCGAGATTTTAATGCATTTTAGCTCTGTTTCAATAAAGCACTTACTTACACCGTACTACAGGTCAATATTTTTCTCACGATATAAAATGTTATGTTTATTCTTTTAACATAAAATGAATGGAAAAAAAAACTGTGATTCCTGATTGCGAAAATTAGGGGTCATTAACAGTGCCATAAAGACCAATTGACCACACGAATGGTCGTGCTGTTTAAATTAGAAGACCCCGTATTCACGTTGTTGCTCATAAAGTGGACCTTCTTTCGTCTGCTTATAATCAACCCCTGTATCACCTTGGGGGATTTTTACAGCGAAAGGTGGATTCAAACACCGTACCACACACAGACACACAAAAGAGATTGAACCACTTCAGGGCCAGAACCACTTGACAAAAATACGAATACAATACGGCTCCTTTCAATCACTCCCAAAGGGTAGAAAACGTTCTCTACTGTGATGGAGGTTTGTTTTCTGATAAACCAGAGTTGGCGCTGGCAATGAATTCTTTGGCGCTGATGTCTGAAAATGAAGGACCCCTTATTAGCAAACAATTGTACTGATGGTTTAAAGCCCTCATGCCAGGAAGGGATGTTCATCAAGAACCTTAGAAAAGAGCAGTTTATTTTTTTTTTATGATTTCATGTCCAAACCCCCATTTTGTAGAGTCTTTGTAGATGGGCCGATTGGAAAATTGATGAACTGTTTTTGTACTGCATTCTGATTTACAGATGTTCTCTCATCTCTTATATTTTAAATGCTCTTTTTTCTCTTATGGTCCATCACTGATTGCATTAGAACTCTGGAAATCATTCGTTCAACATTTTCAATATCACTGCTACGGTTTAACGCTATATTTTAATTTACAATTAAAGTATTATTTATTTTTTAGGTAAATTTTTAATTATTTTCGATACATAATATTGTTTGCACTCCAGCGATGGACACGTTCGTCATCCAAAAATAAAATTTGATTTAGACGCTTCCACTTCTGAGGTATGTTTTGCTATAAATTTAACAAACATTTTAGGGACTTATTGTGGGGAAGAGCCTTTTTGTATAGGAATTTGAACTTTTTTTCTCTAAAATTCCACAATTTTCCAGTTTTAATATTATGAATACCTGGACATAGAAGATTGCTTAGCGCAAAATATTGAATTTTCTATAGCGTTTGAAATAAAAAATAAATTAATCGATCTAGTAATGAATGTTTAATGTTTTTGTGAATTAAGGCAGTATCCAGAGGGGAAGGGGTACCCACGGGCCTGACCCCCTCCCCCTCCGAAATCTTTTGCAATGTATCACATATTCCTCCCTGAAACTTTCCTGAAACCTCCCCCACCCCGAAAAAAATTTCTGGTTACGGACTTGGCTATTTTGCTAACGAGTAAAACCAATAAATAGAAATATTTATTTCTATAAACAGTTGGAAACTCTAAAATTGAGTTATACTGAACATGTTACGTCGTTGATCACTCGGCGAGTCCCTAGGAAGGTAATTTTAGAGGGCAGCAAATTGTGCAAAATTTAAAAAAGTCAAGGTAACCCCTTGTAAATGGGAAATATAAATTATACTATGCACAAACAACACAATAATTTTTCTTTTACAAATTTTAAAGCAACCTTTTGGGAAGGATGATATAAAATTTGTAAAAGAAAACCAGTGGCTTGTAAGCATCGTTTGAGAAGGCCGACACGTGGCTCTTCGATATGGGCTTTAGTAGGAAGGTGTCGGAGGGATACAGGAATTGCTCCCTGGGATTTAATAAAAAAATGTTAATTTTGTTCTGCATTTTTATGAGTATTTTTATGAATAAAAACGTTTAAATTTTAAAAAGTTTTTGATTTTCCTAATATTTTTCAGTCCTAAATGCCTCTCCTAAAACCACAAAATGCACCAGTTTGCATATAGTTTTCAAAATTTTCCGGGGGGGGAGAATCCCACGGACCCCCTTCACTGTTACAATCTCATATCTCCAGCTAAGGGGGATCCTTCATATGGCTCTACCCTTCTAAATATTGAGCTAAAAGGGCCATGCCGTGGGTCACATTAACGAAAGTTTTATAGAAGTTGTTACAGAAATAGTAATTCAGATAGTGACCGCGGCCCATTATATGCTGCTATCAATTTGCAGAATGTTCTTTGTTTTTTATTCTCTGCAATTACCTTTCTCAAAGACTTCGTAGTTTCCTGTTTTTAGTTCTCTGTAATTTTACTTCAGACTCCGGAAAAATGATTTTCAGAAGATCCTTATGTATTTTCGGGTAAACATTTTTTACAGTGAGTAATATTTTTAAAGGGTTAAACTTTGAAGATATTTTAAACACTTTTGAGACAAGTCAATGTTTCTAAAATTAGCTATAAATGCTCTTATGGCATTAAGTATAATTTTATATACTTTTGAACAGAATATTTTTATGTTCATTTTTATTGAAATGTTTCAAAATTTTAAGTTAAATATTTTATCATATTTTAGTGTTATGTGCTTACTTTTTAAAAATCTGTGTTAATGATAGCGAATTTCAATGAATTAAAATTACTTAATTTTTCTGTGAAACCCTATTTAAAAAGGGTCCCCAAGCAGATTAAGTATAACAGTATTTGATGTAACATGTACTAAAACTTAAGTGAATGCGTGTACTTTGATCTAATTTCTGCCTTATCATTGACAATAAACTACATTGTATATGATCAGTTATTATAGTCATGAAATAATTGTACATCATATTTTATCTGTTATAATTATTATAAAATCTAAATGTGAGGGGGGGGGGGGCATCACATCTAACGCCTACGGGCCCTCAAATCCTTAATCCAGCCCTGGGGCGCCAGTTTCTTTCTCATAAAGTTTTAGTCACGTTATACATTAAATGACTTATAATTACTTAAAACATCTTTATTCTTAGAAGCTCCAGCCATTTTCTTTTGTTTAGAAATACCACTTTAACGAAGCCATTTCGCGAATTTCAGAAGAATACTTTTGTCATCAAATGGATGCAGAGAATGCCTTGTCCCTGCTGAGACGATCCATTTGATTCTGGCCGTTTCGTAATTTTCCGCGAGAAACGTGGTCGGACCACAATACCCCCCCCCCCCCCCCCTTCATCAATAATATTTGTTCAAGTAATGGTGAAGATAAAATGTTCCATGCAACCTCGGTGGCTATAAAGATCAACAGTTCGATCGAAACTTACTTTCACATTAGAGTTGATTGTATGCGTCGTCTCGCTTCGAGTGTTCTACAAATCTCGGATGGAATCGTCAAATGCTTTTCGAACTGTTTAATGCTCTTAATGCAGTTTCGAATGCCCAATGATACTCTAAATCATTAAAGTAGGGTATTGTTTGAAATGTTGTATAATGGGTAAAGGAATAAGCAACCTAATGGCTCCGCGTCTGCACTAGAGGCTAACTTCATCTGACCGTTTTGAGAAAGGTAGCAATGATCGCCTTTTCACGCATTTTTATGCGTAAAAATTTATTTTATTTATTGAGTAATTACTTTATAGACTAAGTTATTGACTTTAAATACAGTGAAACCTGTGTAAGTTGACCACTTGCGGTGAAGCACTTCAGTCGTCAACTTAGACAGGTGGTCAACTTATAGGGGTGAGGTAGAGGGTGAAGGGCTAATTCCGTTCTTGACAAAAGTGGTCAACTTATAGGGGTGAGGTAGAGGGTGAAGGGCTAATTCCGTTCTTGACAAAAGTGGTCAACTTATAGAGGGTGAGGTAGAGGGTGAAGGGCTAATTCCGTTCTTAAAAAAAGTGGTCAACTTATCGAAGGTGAGGTAGAGGGTGAAGAGATAATTCCGTTCCTGACAAAAGTGGTCAACTTAGACAGGTGGTCAACTTATAGAGGGTAAAGTAGAGGGTGAAGGGCTAATTCCGTTCTTGACAAAAGTGGTCAACTTATAGAGGGTGAGGTAGAGGGTGAAGGGCTAATTCCGTTCTTAACAAAAGTGGTCAACTTAACGAAGGTGAGGTAGAGGGTGAAGAGATAATTCCGTTCCTGACAAAAGTGGTCAACTTAGGCAGGTGATCAACTTATAGAGGGTGAAGGGCTAATTCCGTTCTTGACAAAAGTGGTCAACTTATAGAGGGTGAGGTAGAGGGTGAAGGGCTAATTCCGTTCTTAAAAAAAGTGGTCAATTTATCGAAGGTGAGGTAGAGGGTGAAGAGATAATTCCGTTCCTGACAAAAGTGGTCAACTTAGACAGGTGGTCAACTTATAGAGGATAAAGTCGAGGGTGAAGGGCTAATTCCGTTCTTGACAAAAGTGGTCAACTTATAGAGGGTGAGGTAGAGGGTGAAGGGCTAATTCCGTTCTTAACAAAAGTGGTCAACTTATCGAAGGTGAAGTAGAGGGTGAAGAGATAATTCAGTTCCTGACAAAAGTGGTCAACTTAGACAGGTGGTCAACTTATAGAGGGTAAAGTAGAGGGTGAAGGGCTAATTCCGTTCTTGACAAAAGTGGTCAACTTATAGAGGGTGAGGTAGAGGGTGAAGGGCTAATTCCGTTCTTAACAAAAGTGGTCAACTTATCGAAGGTGAGGTAGAGGGTGAAGAGATAATTCCGTTCCTGACAAAAGTGGTCAACTTAGGCAGGTGGTCAACTTATAGAGGGTGAAGGGCTAATTCCGTTCTTGACAAAAGTGGTCAACTTATAGAGGGTGAGGTAGAGGGTGAAGGGCTAATTCCGTTCTTAACAAAAGTGGTCAACTTATCGAAGGTGTGGTAGAGGGTGAAGAGATAATTCCGTTCCTGACAAAAGTGGTCAACTTAGACAGGTGGTCAACTTATAGAGGGTAAAGTAGAGGGTGAAGGGCTAATTCCGTTCTTGACAAAAGTGGGGGTGAGGTAGAGGGTGAAGGGCTAATTCCGTTCCTGACAAAAGTAGTCAACTTAGACAGGTGGTCAAGTTACAAAGGTGGTCAACTTTACAAGCTTTACTGCACCACCAAATTACGAACTTCTGCAAAAAAAGAAAATCGTTTATGACTCGAAAAATCTAAGTAAGAATTAAGACATAAATATTCATTCTGCATATAAGTAACGATTTAAGGACTGAAACAAGGCAAAAAATCATACATCTAGCTTGCAGAAAGCGATCAAGCATAAGGGATCATTCATAAATAATGTCACGCTTCGAGGGGGAGGGGGTTCGTGAAATTGTGACAAAGTGTGACAAGGGGAGGTGGTAACAAGAAGTGTGACAGCTTATGAAACATAACGCGACATGTGACAAAGGGGGGAGGCGGTCCATTGAAGTGTGATATTTTGTGACAAAGGGAGGATATGTCAGATATATGGGGAGAAATCGTGCGGATACATTTATGAACGGTCCCTAAGTGGAAATGAAGTAAAGATACCCAAAGCAAGCTTTGTAAAATACTTTTTTCAGTGTTTCTACGTGTACTCAGAAAAACAATACGGTTGTAAATTTGTGTTTGTAAAATCGTATTAAACGGAAAGGTCCACTGGAAAAACGACCTATGTCACATACTACTTTTTGATGTTTGCTTTATGTTTTATTCAATTATTTTATAACTTAAATGTTAATTTTAACTATACGAGCCTATTTTTCCGTAACACCCAAATTCAAATTTTTAATACCTATCCTTATAATACATAATTATATTCATTTACAATTCATAATTTATAATAAAACGTAAAGGAAAGTTCAAAAAGTAGTATGTGACTTAGGTCGTTTTTCCAGTGGACCCTTCAACTATTATAACATTTAAACATTAGCAGAAATTTTGACAGTAGGTAAACCCACTGAATCCAGTTGTCTCAGTACAAACAAAAAGATAATGATACTATGTCATAAAATTATTTCTTTTTGCATCATATTGTAAAACAGAAATTCTATGTGTTTGGAGAGTTATAGCTGTCGGTTGTTGCTTTAATCACGGAAGCAAATGAATAAATTAATAAATAAATGTTTTATTGTTTGATAGACAATTGTATAATTGAAAAAGGGGGCCGTGCTAGCCTGGTGGTTGAGATGTCGGACTTCCAACCGTAAGATTGGGTGTTCAATACCCGACCCGCTGAAAACCCACCATGTGCACTTGGGGATGCGTGCATGTGAATTTCGTGGACCCTCAAGTCCCGAGGCAGTTCGAAGGGTGCCGGAGTGTAGAAAATTTCTTTTCCCTTCACTCTTATGTCAAAAAGGGAAGGTGGTGCATTTGTGGTGTCGCCATCTGGTGACATATAAATGCATAATGAGCCAAGTCGCACTTCCAGCGCTGTGGTGCTCATCTATAAACGGAAGGCGCTCCTTACTGCTTTAATTCCAGGTCGCTCTGTGAAGGGAAGTTTGGATACTCAAGGGACATTAGAAACAACAACAATAAATTTAAAAAGTCTCGCGGGAACACGTGTTTCTGTCTTCACAACTAATAACCAATTTTTTTGTTCCTCCTTTGAATCACACAAGGATGTCTGTGATAGCAATTATTTTACAGAAGTGCGTATGCATACAACTCCGCGTTATTTAACGTTAACCCTCTAATGCCCAAGTTTTGTTATCGTCTTCCGCCTTGAGGCGGAGTTGGAAATTAGAGGGTTAATCCCCTACGCCTGCCCCTTCCATTCATGGTAACAGACGAGACCACGGATTGGCGAAACCTGTGGTTAACCTCATTGGATCTTAATAACTCAGTAACTCCGCCTTCGTATTGACGGATTGGCGGTTTCTACTGCGTCAGTAAAAGTACCAATCAGTCAATACAAGGATGGGTTAACTCTGTCATGCCTAATTTTTCTATCGTCGTCTGCCTTGAGGCGGAGTTGAAAATTAGAAGGTTAATATTGAAAGTTGTTTGAAATATTTGAGAGGTAAAATTTAAAAATTAGCGATATCGGACTTAGTTGTAGCAATCGTTAGAGGGACGTTTGTGGCTATCAACTACCGATGAACTGCTTACGTAATACGTGTAGAACGGCGTATTGAGATATTTTCATGAATTTTTAAAACTTTATTGAGATTTTGGGGCTATTTTATAGATATATCGAAGAACACTTACTCAATTTTTCAAACATTTTTCTTGAAAAATCCCGGAGATATCTGCTGCTGCACACTGTAAGTCGCCACCCGGATCGGCAGTTTGCGTATATCCAACAATATTTATCTGAAATCAATTGTTTTAAAAATCTACTTTTTTATATAAGTGTTTCTTCTAGTTAAACTAAAATCGCCACCAAAAATTGAAAATTTCAATTTTTTTTTAGATTGGGAAAATTAAGTACGATTTTTAACCTTCTATTTTTTTTGTTCTTTTTCAATAAAAAAAGTAAAAATAAAGATATGTTTATGATTCTAGTTTAACTAAAGTGTGTATATATAAAGAAAATGTGTGCTAATTTTGATAAGGATTGATGAAAAACTGCGAGCTAGAGTACGCTAATTCGAAAAAAGTAGTTTCGAGAAAAACGCGTTTGAAAAAAAGAGTGGTATTGAAGGTACTAAATTTAAGGTAGTTATGAATTAATTTTTCTTATACTTATAGATACTAATACTTATAGAAATTTCTGTCCGAGGTCTCAATCGTTAAAAGAAATAAAAGGACATCTGGCTAACGTTCTCTAATAGCCTTCAGGTCATTCATGAGGAACTACCTGCTCGACTGCTCCAAAAGGGGCGTTCGCTCAAATCCTTATAACTTTTAAACGACTTGAAATTTTGCTTTGAAATTTTCAGGGTATATTATTGAATAGTTTTAAAATCGATTTATGAAGAAAAAAAAATTATTTTTTTGAGACCTTTACACATATTTCCTCCCTTAACCTTTTCTTAGAAAACACCACAAGAAATATGACGTCAGAAAAACATACGACTAAATTCGTTTGACTTTCTAACCGAGAAAAGATATAGCGACAGATGTTGAGCTCTTTATGTCAGACATTTCCAATTAACCTGCAAATTTATACCACGGAAAAGACTAATTTGGATTTAAGGTTGCAACAATATTACCTCCAACAACCAACACATGAGCTTTCGCCTTCATGGGTGGTTATTACTTCTCATGGATTTTCTTTCGCTCACACTAACTGTGAACTATGTTTTTAGCTTACTTTTCCATGAAAAAGCAAATAAATAAAATAAAACAATTAAAACACGAGGTTCCGTCCAGAACTATACGAGCCTACTTTCCCATATACACCAATATCAAACTGATAATGTAGTTATTTCTCTCTCTCTTTCGCATTTAGCTTTAGTTCTTAATTTCTTCAAATATACCTTTTAAAACGGTTTATACATATTCATTCACTCATTCACTCATTCATTTATTAACTCATTCTTTTACTCATTCATTCACTCATTCTTTTACTCATTCATTCACTCATTCTTTTATTCATTCATTCACTCATTCTTTTATTTATTCATTCACTCATTCTTTTATTTATTCATTCATTCACTCACTCTTTTATTCATTCAGTCACTCATTCTTTTATTCATTCATTTACTTATTCTTTTTTTCATTTATTCACTCCTTCTTTTATTCATTCATTCACTCATTCTTTTATTCATTCATTCATTCTTTTATTCATTCAGGAATATCCTTAAAAATCCAAAGTTTCGTGAGAAAATAGGCCCGTTTAGTTCTGGATGAACTGGGTTCATATTCTACGTCATAACGACTTTCCGCTAAAGTTTGTTCCAAGCAAATCCGTCTGTAAGATCACACAACTTATTTAGGTTTGAAATTTCTCCGCAGGCGCTATTGTTAATTCTTTTTTCTGAACTTTTAAAACATGAACAAAAATTATTCAAGTCAAAAAATATTGCACGCCTAGAGCTCCTTCCAATACGCTTGCTTACAGAAACTTGGATCTTATGCCCAGAATTTACAGAATTTGCTCAATTTTTGCCCATAGGAGATAATGGTAAAATTTTTTGAACTGTTAAAAATTGAACGAAGAATTGTTCAAATCAAAAAGTAAAATATGGGAAGGAGATTTAATCGTTGAGACCTCTCGAATGCAAAAAAAAAAATCTTCCGAATTGGACAATTTCGTTTAAAGGATATTGGGGGAGGGGAGGGCAGAGAAACCGACCGACATACATTTTCTCCATCTCAAAGCCCTACCTTTTATTTATTTTATTTTTCAATATATTTATTTACTTAATTATTAGGGTGAACCCTAATGAACTTATTCTTTTAAAAATAATACCTAAAGTCATGTATGCGTTACGCTCCCAAAACACAAATACATTTTCAATTAAGAATTTAAAAAAAAAAATTTACTTAAATTCTTTTGTACTTCTGGAGAATGGTAAAAATATCATTATTAGAAAATAAACGCTAACTGTGCTACTAGCATTTAAAAAGTTATGGTGCATAGAACAAGCAGTTTTAAGTTCGATATAAGTCAATTTCGTCTTGGTCCCCTAAAGCCCCATCCCCCTACCTACCTCTCCTCCATTTATTTTATTGTCGAGTGGAAAACAGACCCCAACAATGGCATTCTTCGATCTGACAACCCAGAATTCAATTCTAGAAAGTTTAGAACGGAAAACAGAATACTTTTTGCAGCCATTTTACCGCCTGGGAGAAAAGCGTTGATTTTACCTCAAACTTCATCCTGACAAAACTTATGTTGCCCAGAAATAGAGAAAGTCTCTGCCATTTCTGCTGATTGAAATTTTTGACACTAACTTCCAAGAACGAGTTCGTTTTGAAACTTCGGAGAGGAACGAGCAATCACAATACCTCAGAAGCCATTACTGAACATTAGAAATATTGAGAAGATGCCAAAAAATGTCACTTTCTAGACAAAGTTATTCTTTTTCGAAATCTTCCGCGAAAATTTGAATACGTAATCTCAAAATAGAACAAACACTTCTGGTAACATTTCTTTTAAATGTTTCTGTTTCTCGGTATTAAATTTTCTGAAATCAAAAGTGGGATTTTATTAAGTTTGGCGTTTGAAACCTCCATGCCATAAAATCCGGAGAAATAGTCGTAAATCACATGCTAGTTCTTAGAAGATTTAAAACTGAGAACGCAACAGAAAATATATGAAAACAGAAAGGAAGATTATTTTATTGTAAAAGCACCACAGAAAAATATATTGAAGAATAAATATTACATCGCTTATAACTTCAAAGTAAAGTTACAGTTAAACTGTTACATTAAAGTGTTGTTTTTGATCAAGAGTGCTAAATAAAATAGAAGACAATTTTCCCTAAAATGTTTCAAGACGTGCGGTATCATATAATTATAATCTTCTATATAAAAGTAATTCAACCAAATATATAGTACCAGATAAATATCTACGCTTTAGCTTTGGCGCCACGCTAAAGTTCTTGCGCAAAAAAAGGGGGGCTAATTTCTCTTTTGCCGAATGGCAACGTCAACGATCACGTTTTTGACACAGGCCAAATTCGTAAGACTACTTGAAGCACAGGATAATCATAGACGAAACATCATGGAGAAATACATTTTGTTTGTAGTTTAATTTTATAAAAGAGGGGGGAGAAAAGGAAAGAATATTTTGAGAAATCAGTTTCAAAAAACCCATGTTGATTACAATATATTAATGTCGTTGGTAGAAGTGGCATTTTATTTAAATGAAGCAAAATTTCAAATTAATAGCAGCAGTGTTCCATAACCCATAAAAATTACTGACAATTATTCACAAATAACAGAAATTATTATTAGTTATAAGGGGTGACGTCAATAACGGTAGTAGCCATTAGCCAAGAATGGGGTGTGACAACAATTGAAGTAACAGCAAAACCGTCAAAAGTAGTTCCTGTTTTTCCCCGTGGGGGCGCTGAGCGCGGCTTTTGACCACATAGGAATTACCATCAAGATGTGACTCTGGTCTATGATTACTCTGTGACTTGAAAAGACGGTCCATGACCATTATTTTGAAGCGGAGGTTTATTTTTTGCAAAAAAAATCTTTCGATGTAGTTTTTACGAAATTATTTTTTTTTTTAGCATGTGAATGGAAATTTGAATGAAAAGCTTCAATGGTAATCTGATCAGTTTGCAATGAAATAAGATATGCTCATTAGTAAAGCCACAGAGCGTTTGGGGGTTATTTTGGGAATGGAGGAATGGGCACGGTCTCCCAATTTTAGCGATAATTTGATTATTGTAGCCATGCTATTTTCTTTATTTCCCGTTAAGAAACCTCGAGTTTTATTATTATATTTTTTCTCAAGTAATTATTTTTTCAGTGTTTTGCGCTACTGTGTTTATGGTGGTATGACCTGGGAGGGGGGCCCTTCTTTTGTTTAGCATGGGAAATCTTTCCTTATAGTTATTGCACTATTACTGCGGTCTAAACTCTGTCCGCAAGAGGGCGCTTATTAAATTTACTAAAACCAATGATGCGCGCTGAAAGTCTGTGACGCATTTTTTATAACTGTCGTAAAGAGTGTTAGAACATTGAGTTTTAACATCTTACAGTATATTGTTCTTGACAAAGATTAACATTCTCTTTGAAAATGTTCACAAAATGAATATTGTGCAAATCTAGGGTTTAACACCGCATTTTTCTGTTGTATCATCATAAGCACTTTACTGGTGACTATTAGTCCTTCTCAAGCCCTTAAGTCTATTTGAGAGAAAAATCGAAAATTAATCATTATGAAATGAAACAGGTATTCGCTTTGCAATGATGAGGTATTACAAAACTAAAATTTCCGCAGAAGGTAAGCTTAAATATTTTAAAACTGTTCTAAAATAAGCCTTACAACAATTAAATCAAAAAATTCTTTTATGCACATGCTCTGCGCTAAACTCTTTCCGATGAACTTTTTCCGAAGAAAATCCGTCCTCTATTTGAGGAATTACCAAAAGATTCAGTTTTCGTCGCAAAGCGTAGTGCTAAGTTTCTATTTTTTAGCTTTTAAAATGGGAAAAAAAAATGTTCTGAAGAAGAAATATTAAACAGAGGTGTGCTGCACAGAAAATTTCGAACAAAACATTTTTGTTTGAAGTAAATTATTTCCCCGAAAGGGATTAGGAAGACAAACAGCCAGATGCCAAACCGACAGACAGACCGACCAACCCAGGAAGTAGCTATCTATGAAGCCTATTGTCAAATTTATATTTAATATTTCTTAAAGCAATTTTCTTCAGATCCTTTTTTGTCTTTAGTTATGTTTTTACAAGAGGTTTAAGAATCCTTTTCATGTTTTTTTTCTTAAATTTTTATAAAACTAGTAGTTTGAGTAAACAAAGAAAATCCTTAAAATGTTCTATTTAGTTTTCAGAAGAAAAGAAAAGAAAAGCAAAAAGTTGTTAAAGATTGTCATTAGAGCCAGGATTATATGCACTAAAAAGCATTACAATGTATATGCAAATATACTTTAAAAATCCCTAAAATATGCATGAAAAAAATGCACTAATAGTTTTTACTTCGTTAGAGAAAAGTGGCCACATCTAGGTTTAAAAAAAATGGTTGGTCTTTCACCTAGATGTGGCAATTTTTCACAAAGTAAAAAAAACTATTGACGCACTTTTTTTAATTTTTAGTGCATATTCATAAAAAAGAAAGAAAAAAATGGTGTGAACATTAGTTTCTTTTACCGCAATAAAGCGAAGTGTGTTTTTTAATACTTTTCGCAGTTAGACAACACTTTAGTTCTTAGTAAAATCTCCCCCAAGAACAGAAGTCCAACTATTCGTGAGCATACTTTTACTGCTTTTCATTTTAGGCGTGTTTTTAAGCGAAACTTCGAATAACTTTTCTACTTCACCCCCCCCCCTACCCCTGTTAACACGTGGCCTTAGGGCTGCCCTCTCCCGGGCACGGGTAAGTGAAAAACTTCGAAGAACTAGGAAATAAAATATAGTTATCATTTTTTAACTTAAAAACTTCAACCCCTCAGACCCACCTAAACCAGCTGTAGACATTACTTGAATTCCACAGCCCCCCTCTTCTCCCGTTTCCTTCGTTTCTTATTAGTTACCTCGACGGGGCAGCATTCATCAAGCCTTTATATGCACTAACGTCAAAAGAAAGCAAAAATATGCTATTGCATATGTACATACAGTTTTGCCGGAAAACTAAAACCTCTGCCTGTCACAGTGCCATGAACTGTTGATTAACCTTAAGGGGGAAAATACGTGTAAAGGTCTCAAAAAATCAAAACAAAAAAAATTTTTTCTTCTTATAAATCGATTCTACAACTATTCAAATGTATACCCTCAAAATTTCAAAGCAAAATTCCAAGTCGTTTAAAAGTTATAAGCATTTGAGCGAGCGCCTCTTTTGGAGCAGTTGAGCAGGTAGTCCCTCTTAAATGACCTGAAGTTTACTAGAGAACGTTAGCAGATGTCCTTTTATTTCTTTTAACAATTGAGACCTCGGATTGAAATTTCTATAAGTTATTAGTATCTATAAGTATAAAAAAAAGTTGATTCATTACTGCCTTAAATTTACCTTCACTACCACTCTTTTATTGAAACGCGTTTTTCTCGAAACTACTTTTTTCGAATTTGCGTACATTCTAGCTCGCAGAGTTTTTGATCAATCCTTATCAAATTTAGCCCACATTTCTTTATGTATATACGCTCTAGTTGAACTAGAATCATAAGAATAACTTCATTTATATTTTTTTTTATTGTAAAAAGGAACAATAAAACGGTTAAAAATCGTACTTAATTTTCCCATTAAAAAATAATGAAAAATTTCAATTTTTTGTGATGGTTTTAGTTCAACTAGAAGAGGCACTCATAAAAAAAGTAGATTTAAAAAAAAATTGATTTCAGATGAAAACTGACCAGGACGTGCGCAAACTGCCGACCCGGGTGGCGACTTGTGTGCAGCAGCCAATATCTCCGGGATTTATCAAGAAAAATGTTTGAAAATTTCAGTAAATGTTCTTCAATATATCTATAAAATAACCTCAAAATCTCAACAAAATATCTTTATTCTTTATACGTTAAAAAAATTCAGGAAAATTGCTCTTAATACGCCGTTTTACACGTATTTCCCCCTTAAACTAACGCTGTTTAAAAAGGTAAAAGCGCACCTAAAATCGAAAATAAATGCACTTATCACTAATTAAAATGAAAGCGCTGAATATATATCTAAAAATTAAAAAAAAATTGATTATACAGAAAAACATCAAGAAATTCCTGAAAAAAAAAAAATAAATAAATGAAACATAAACCTAACATCCTGAGACGGTCATAAAAAAAAATCGATTGAACCTCGCAAATTGCCCTCTAATTTGTAGTGTGTTTCATCACAAAATATTGTGCAGCTTTTATACACAAAAGAGATTTTTTTCCCTTTGATATTTAACAATGACATTATCATATTATGCAAAAAACATTATTTACACGCCGTGCGACTGGAACAATACAAAGATTAAAATCTTACACGAACGATAATTGAATAGAAATTAATATTCAGAATAAGTAATGAAAAAAGCGTCCTACGAGAAAAGATTGCTTGGAATGTGTTTAACAAGGAAATGGGATTGTTGCATTGTTTACAGGTCACGTGTTCGGAATAATCTTTCTTTTCCATTATTTTGCTTTTCTTTTCTTCTTGAAGAAGATAATAGGGTCATCCCATGTTCATTCAACGCAGGGTTAGAATCTAGCACGGGTTGATTTTAATGAGACTTGGGAAAATATGACATTTTGCCGAGTTATATATATTGGTTTTTAAATTACAGGACTGTAAAATTTGCTAAATTTAGACAATATATATTTATATATATTAATTAATTAAGGGCTTCATATTGGTTCCTTACCATTTGTCGACCGAGTTCCTCCCCCAGAAACTGACAACTATTCTTTCATGTGGCACCACCATCGGCAGATGCCATCATCACTTAAGGATTTTGACGCTCACTTTCCCCCTAGATGGAGGCACCTGAGCTCTAATAATGCGAAACTGCACTAGGAATTTAATTTAGACGAGACTATCCAAGCAATAGACAGAAAGCAGAAAATATCAGATTTTGCTCTAAAGCAGGGGATCCCAAAGTGGTCCATTGCGACCTACAAGAGGCTCACTTTAACAAAAGAGAAAAAAAAGGGAGAATGAGTTGAAAATAGGGGTTTACGAGCCTGGATTTCTCTTTAGTTATCATCAAAATTTTGAAATGGTGCACCCAACAGGAATTTTGTCAAGGTCATTTGCTTATTTATATAATAAGCAGATAAATTTACTCATACATTCGCAAAATATAGTATTTCCTAAATTGTGCAAGTAGGTGCCCTTTCTCTTTGTGCTGGTAACTAGTAAAATCTTGCAATTTTATGTTAGTAGAAAGTCCGTAGCCGGGGGAAAGTCGCCATTAAATGTTCATGTGCAAATGTAAAATTTAACATGATCGAAAAAATAATTCTTAACATTTTGTTCCAAATTACATTTCGTAGCTTTCACGTGACATTTCAGATCATTTTTCTCAATCTCGTTACACTTTTAGAACTTCTTGGGAAAAACTTTTCCCTCTGTGAGTAAAATTCGATTTTTAAAATTTAATTATTCGCTGTAGAAAAAATATGCAAAAGGGAAAAACTTGAAAGTGTTTGGAAGCTGTGGAATGTTTAAAAATTTATGTATACAATTTATAGGTTTTTAACATCACCGGATATCCGGTACAAATCCGTCAGACAAGAGACACCGGATATCCAATATCCGACAAAATGAGTATCCGATGTGGAGCTTGGGTATCTAATTGGCATTATAACAACCAGAGCAATAACAACAACCAAGTTTAAAGAAAATGGCAAAATTGCTTCTCCCAACTGGCTGAAAGTCCTATGGAAAATCTGGCCTATAAAATGCACTACATCAGCGGTTCCCAAATTTTTTTTCGCGTACCACCATTTTTCTTTCAAACCATTTTGCGTACCACTGAGAATATAACTTTATTGTATAGAATAGAACACTAATAGATTATAGATACTTTTTTTTTGCCTGCACGCGTACCATCTGGAGAGACTTCGCAATGGTACCACTAGTGGTACGCGTACAACGTTTGGGAACCGCTGCACTATATATTTTAGAACAGCGGTACCCAATCTTTTTTTTTTCGCGTACAACCAATTTTCTTGCAAACCATTTTGCGTACCACTGCTAATATAACTTTATTATATAGAATAGAACACTAATAAATTATAGATTTTTTTTTGCCTGCACGGGTACCATCTGGAGAGACTTCGCAATGGTACCACTAGTGGTACGCGTACAGCAGTTTGGGAACTGCTGCACTATATCTTTTAGAACAGCGGTTCCCAATCTTTTTTTCGCGTACCACCATTTTGCTTGCAAACCATTTTGCGTACCACTGCTAATATAACTTTATTATATAGAATAGAACACTAATAGATTATAGATATTTTTTTGCCTGCACGCGTACCATCTGGAGAGACTTCGCGTACCACAGTTTGGGAACCGCTGCACTATATCTTTTAGAACAGAGGTTCCCAATCTTTTTTTTTCGCGTACCAACATTTTTCTTGCGAACCATTTTGCGTATCACTGCTATAGAACTTTATAATCTATTGATCTTCTATTCTATATAATAGATAGATTTTTTTGCCTGCACGCGTACCACTAGTGGTACGCGTACCACAGTTTGGGGGCCGCTGTTTTAGAAAGCTTTTGTGGTCATCCAAAATCATTGCAGAGCCATATCCAGAACGAAATATATCGAGTTTTTTTTCCTATCAATATCACAAGAAAAATACCGCCATAGAGCGGATGCAACGATACCGCTTCTAGGTAAAGAATTGAAAATGACGGAAAATATGATGCAAAACGAAACCATTGTTAAGGCTTTGACAAACAAGACAGCGAACGTAGCTATTTGTATATGAAAAATACATTTCATCCACGATAGAAAGCATCAGAAGACACAGAGTAAACACGACTCTTTTTCAAAAAAAAAAAAAAAATTGAAAATACGGATTTGCCTCTCGGGCTTATTTCTCGAGATTAATATTTGAAGAAAAAATCAAATATTATCCAGTGAACCTAAAGTTATTTATTTATATACTCTGCCATGCATTGCTTTGGAAATGTATTAAGGTATCCGCCTACGTTTAAAACTTCATTTTCCGTCAAAAAATCACTTTTTCAAAGACTTCGCTGTAGTAAAACATAACATTTTAGGATGTCAAAGAGGTTTTTGTTTCATCTCTACGTGATTTCACGAAGTTATAGTAGTTTAAACTACTATAACTTCGACCTGCACGGAATTCCGCACTGCGGAGCAAATCGTTTTGTGTGGAATTCCATTCTTTAAAAATTTGGGAGAAAGGGACACTATGGAGAAGAATAGAAAAATGTAAGCGCGTGTTGGTGGAAAACACGACCTTTAATTGAATACATCAGTGCATATAGCTGTTACAAATTTTTTCTCCCTCTATTATTTAGATATTCAAAATAATAAAATAATTTCTCGCGTACCACCATTTTTCTTGCAAACCATTTTGCGTACCACTGCTAATATAACTTTATTATATAAAATAGAACACTAATAGATTATAGATATTTTTTTGCCTGCACGCGAACCATCTGGACACACTTCGCGTACCACAGTTTGGGAACCGCTGCATTATATCTTTTAGAACAGAGGTTCCCAATCATTTTTTTTTCGCGTACCAACATTTTTCTAGATTTTAATAGATTATTAATGTTTTTTTTTTTGCCTGCACGCGTACCACCTGTAGAGGCTTCGCGTACCACTATTGGTACGCGAAGCCACAGTTTGGGAACCGCTGTTTAAAATGAATAAAATGAGGATATAGGTATCTTTCTCAACAATACTCCAGGACAAAATTGTAATATAATGTACAGCTGAAAGTTGTCAAAAATGCTCTTCCAGTTACGTATAAAGCAAAATATACGTCAAGTTAAAATTGCATAAAATACGAACGTCATTAGCGACAATTGATGCATTTTATTAATTGCATAACAGAAACCTGGACTGCCTTTTTCAAACATCAGATTTATTTACTAAATTGTTTTGAATGGAAATAATAAAAACTTCTTTACTGACAAACAATTTAAAAACCAGAAAAAAGTAAGATACTCAAATAGCCGAAAGCTAACATCGTCTGAAAAAAAAAAATCCAGAAGAAGCCACATATGAAACTTAAGGAACTCTTTTCAGTAGAGTGGCTATCCACGAAGACTTTTCACAACCAGTCAAGAATGTTAAAAAAAAAGTTATTTTTCTCGAAGGCTTTCATCCACGATTTTTATAACGATAAAAAAAAGCCTAAACAAAAATGAATGTGCAGCCATTTTACGTTTCACTACTTTCCTGATGATCCGTGATTCAATATATATGCACTTGTGGTTAAGCATTCTACTGGAAATTTAATTCAAAATTAAATATTTGTTTCCTTGTCATTTCATAACCGCTAGGCTCAAAAGGAAAGGTAAACATGTTTTATAGAGAGTTTGTTTCGTATATTTATTAAAAGTTTAATAACATAAGCAAAGAAGGTATGGTATTCAGTAGAGTTCAATTCTTTTAATATATAATAAAACTCCTCTATAGCGGACACCAGCGGGACAAAAATATTTGCAATAGAGAGGTGTACGAAAAAGAGGGTTTTATAAGGCTCAATACATTTTCTCTTGGTGGGAAAGGGGATTATAGTGTATATACAGGATGTCCCAAAACGACCGTATAAACTCTGCACAGCTAGATTCCTCGTTGAAAGTACATAAATACTGCCCAAAGAAGCGTTCCTGTACGATCCATAGCTTACGTGAAAAATACGATAAACAAAGTATGACGTCACTGCCGGTGCAAGAAAAAGCACTGTATTGGACATATCAACAACAGTATTTGCATATCTGTTCAGACGATAATGTGTAAAACGTTCGCTTTAAACATTATTGTCTGGACATCTATGATCATACAGCAACGCTTCTTTGGCCAGTTTTTATGCACTCCCAACGACGAATCTAGGTGTGAAGAGTTTATGCGGTCGTTTTGGGGACACCCTGTATATAGATATGAAGAGTCACGGAGAAAAAACGATCAGAGTCGCAAATCTCTAAAATTCTCAGAATTATGCTTTAAAGTTCTGGAATTTGATCATTTTTGATCGCCAGAAGCATCATGAATGGGTGGGTCATCTGCATATTTCTTACCTAAATAATATCGGATATGCAGTGCATAGCTATAATAAGCTATGCACAGCTTCTGTGCACTGAAAACTCAATGTCACAAATCTCTAAAATTCTCAGGTTACGTTTTGAAAGTTTCAACTTCTGTACGTTGAGCGTTTTTCCCCGTCGCCCTTTTATATGAAGCTATATAAAATATATAGCTTCGACGCGTGCTTTGGAGGCAGTCCCACAATGTGAGCTGGAACAGGCTTCCTACTCGTTGTTAAACCGCTGTAGCAAATGTATTGAAGTCAAAAGAGCTTATTTTGAGTAAAAATATTTTTTAAAAAATAATTACTAGGTATTGTTTTACTTTATAAACCTAGTCTTAAAAATTCTTTGACACACTGCGCATACTAGTAGAATCAGTCATCGCCGCCTATGTAGATGTAAATCTTGTACAACAAATAAAAATTACACTATCGGTTTTAATCGGCAATTTTATTCAAAGGAGTACTGGTGGCACCAGAAAGCAGTGTAAATATAGTTAATATTATTTCGGCTGTCGAATGAAATATTGTACAACAACAATAAAGACGGAAAGTTTAAGTTTCAACCTTGAAATAAACGTGCAAATGAATGGTTTGCAACACTGCAAATGGTGCAACCAAAAAGTAGTAGTATAGTATATTTAACAGTTTGTTTGTGCATGATACAGGTAAATTGATCGGCTAACTTTGCACCAAAATTTTGTTGCGCTCTTTTTGGAATCTTAACATACAAATAACATAGTACATTTTTTTTTTTTTTGATGATTTTATAAATTTTTGCAAAAGATGCTCCTGATATTGAACAAATGAATCAAAGCGTATTAATATAACGTACCAGCAGGTCACAAAATCATAGCTTAATTAGATAATAGTTTCATTAAGTAGTTTTATCAGTAGCTTTTACTAAACATTATGTCGGTTTAACCATTGTAATAAAATCTATCACCCATAAACTTATTTATAGATAAATATAAATAAATTTTCCAATTCGTCAATCACCGCGAGAAACACAGACATGTGCGAACCACGTAAAGAATATAAATAGAGTGCTAATAAGATGTTAAGATAAGAAAAACACGTCTGTCAATTAAGTAAAGAGGTTTTAGATTACCGATTCATCTGATTACCAGTAAATGTCTGCCTAGTTTCTGAGTTTCCCATCCATCTAACTCAGTGAACCAATCCTAAACCATTTACAAAATCGTAGTCCTCAGTGCATCTGCAAACATTACTTATCCTTAGGATTGCAGATTCTAATCACCTAATCCTGCGCTAAGGACAGAGATTCATTCCATTATCCTATTATGATCTTCAATATCCTGAGCTCTTATTCTATTAAGGGCCTTTTCGCAGAGTAAGAGCCTCCATTTGAATAATTAAGGTGATGTAGATGGTTGTAATGAAGATTTAAGTGAAGATTCAAGCTGTTTTTAAGCGTGGGGTAAGGATTCAGCTTTTTGCCTCTTATTTCAAATGCTATGAGACTAGTAAAATTAGCCGGGTCGCCACAATAAATATTACCGAGAAGATACATTCGCCCTATACAGTTGTACCTTTTTCTACTATAAGGTCTACCGGAAAGTTCTGTCCTTTCTATTACAAGTTTCGACACGTTCTATATTTGGGTGATTTTCAAATTTGTAGACGGTTTGGGTTTGACACAATCTGAAAATTTTTGTTGCATCAAACATAAAAACTTGCCTACGTATGAATACCTTATAGTTTACAGCATTCTGAGCAAGTAGTTTTTTTCGAGTTAATTTATTTATATTTTAGATATTTCAAAAAGTGTCTTGACAAGTGATTGTTTTTCTCATGAGTGTTACCGTTATTAAACTTTCTGTAAAATAATCCTTATCAACAATTAATCTAAAAAATCTTGTTTAAGTAATCTTAAATACTTTGTAATAAGTAAAAATAGTATTAAAATTAACATATTTAATATTTTAAAACTATTTCAATTGCACTTTATTTCATGAGTGTTACTTTGTTTCTTAAATGAAGCATATAACTTTCAATAAAAGTGTATTTTATTAAAAATTAAATGTTTTCAGTGCAGTTATAAGAAATAACTGGATAGACTTAACTAGAAAATATTTTTTTTATTTATTAACTAATAAATACAGTAATAAAATTCTAATTTTTAGCTGCAGTAACACTCATGAGAGATGGTAACACTCATGAGACAAACAAGCAATACTCTTGCTATAAGGCACCAAAAATAATAATAGTAATAAAAATAACAATAATTATAAAATGAGAGACCAAAATTGAAATTATTTTACCCCATTAATTGCTGTTACATTAAAAATGTAATAAAACATCACTACTCTCATGATTCTGATCCAGAAATAGATGTTTTTAGACATCTATTATATATTTTATTATTTATATAATAAAAAATTAATTTCAGTTTTAAAGTAGGCAGTAAAAATATCGAAATAAATAATTCTAATTCTGCAAACCATATCTTTAATTTAAGTAAAGTGAAGATAATAGTTTGCAACACATCACTTTCTTGTTTACATAAAGTAACAACTGGAATACCCGAACAAATGTTGATTTTTTTACTCATTTCTTTCTTTCTTTTTTTTGGGGGGGGGGGGGGAGAGGGGTTACAAGTACGGGAGTTTTTCTTTATTTACCCCTTAAGAATAAAACATATCTTTAAAAAAAAACCCCGCACAAAAATCATATCTGCCAACGTAAAAATTTTGTGTCAAGGTGTCTCTTTTAAAATATATATATACATAGAAATACAATATAATTTTGAATAAAAAACAAAGAGTTTGAGTTAAAGCTCAACAAATATCTATATCTGCAGATTCATTTATTATTTGGTTGTTTTCAATCATGATTGTTACTTCCTTCTCTTAACAAGTAACACTCATGAGATTTATTAAGAAATTCTTCACTAAAAAAAATTCTGACTGTGTTCCTAAAAATTCAATTGCACCGATTGATTCCTCTACAAGAAATACACTATTGCTGAATTGCTTATTTTTATACTGTAAAAAATATTGGGAAATAAATGGGTAACACTCCTGAGAAGTATTAAAAATACGCATCATGCTGAATTATATGTTCCACTATAAAACATTAAAGGAATAAAACTAACCCATTCTAGATTATACGAGGTTAAAAGAAACATACTGGACTTCCCTACCACAGAAAATAATTACAATATTTAGATATTTTGAAAGTTGAATGATAGGAACTTTCTCGAGGTAACACTCATGAGCTGCATGTCCGGACAAAAACTTCCTTTGAATTTTAAAATATTAGATAAACATTTCACTAAAATCACTTGCATTTTTGTTAAGTAAACACATATTACTTCATGTTTTATATTATATTAAATAAAAAAATTACTTGGAATGATAAAAAAAAAAGACTCTGGTTCTGTGAATTTTTTGCTCCGGACACGCAATTTTCCATTTCTTTCCAACTAAAGTAACAAAAAAAGCCTACTATTTCCCAACTTGGAAAAAATGTAATGAATGCATTGAATTAAATATGAAATGATGCTTCCATACTGGTTTTATAATGGCAGAATAATAGCTTTATCGACATGAAATTCATATTTTATACTGTGGACATTAAACCGTCAATCTTTTTGAAAATCACCCATTTCATGTTCTAGCATGTTCGCTTCTATATTTTTATCGCTTAATGTATACATACTGACGTAGCAAATTGGCTATAATAAGGTCAATTCACATTAGCTGGCAATGTTCAATAGGAAGGACATCGTACTGCATCATGGTAATACCAGACCGCATGCTGATTTGAGGACTTGTCAAAAAATTGCAGAACTCGGCTGGGGAATTCTATCGCATCCACCATATTCCCAAGACATAGCACCCCCCGACTACCACTTGTTTTTGTCTTTACAAAATTCTTTGGCGAGCAAAAAATTCAAAAATGAAGAAGATATCAAACAAGCACTGGCTGAATTTTTCGAATCAAAAGATGAAACCATTTTCAAAAATTGCCCTCACGCGGGCAAGAAGTCATTGATAATAATGGCAATTATATTATTAAATAAAGTTATTTGGCAGTAAGAAAAATTTGTATTTTCTTTTATTCCAAAAACGGACAGAACTTTCCGGTGGACCTTGTCTTAAAAAAAAAAAAAAAAAGAACTCTGACTGGCAGAGTATTAAGAAGAATCCCTTGATGTTCAAGGGAGGAGCTGCTCGTATTAAGGAACGTGCCGTTTCTGTTTACGTTTTAGTTCGTTTAGCGTACTTGATTTTTTTCACAACGGATGGTATATCCAGTTTATAAATTTAGTTGCTTTCACCAAACAGGGAAGCAAACCTTCAGATTTTCATACTTATAAACGCACTTGCAAAACGAACTTCCCTAAAACTCGAATGGATTCTTCCTTTTCTGCCATGCGCAGAAGCGTCCAAGTGTCAGAACTTTGTAGTCGAAGTGTAATATGTTAAGAAACGGGAAAAATGGTCGCATAAAATTAACAATCAAGTTTAAATTAAACTCACGGGCTTATTTTTACAACTTTGAATTATTAGAATTCATTATCTCCAAAATCTTCATTTAATAATAGGTTTGTTTAATCATCCTTGGAAAAAACAAGATTCACTACTTTTTTTTGCAAAATCCTTTTGGGATATTTTATACGTCCCTTAGTTGTAACTAATGAAATTTTTTCAAAAACAATCTGTGATGGTCATGTGACACCATCTGCCTGATCTGAAATGGAATGGCTCAGCAGCATACTATTTTTTCTTTCTCCACAAAATAGACTACAAAATGCCTTTGTTGTCTTGCAAAATCCTTTTGGGATATTTTATACGTCCCTTAGTTGTAACTAGTGAAATTTTTTCAAAAACAATCTGTGATGGTCATGTGACACCATCTGCCTGATCTGAAATGGAATGGCTCAGCAGCATACTATTTTTTCTTTCTCCACAAAATAGACTACAAAATGCCTTTGTTGTCTTGCAAAAAACTCGAAACTTCGAGAAGTAGTTTAAGCTTTCGTTGCCAAACATTGTCGCTAAAGTAACCCAAGTTCATTAAAAAGGTCTCTAGAATGACAACGATCTCACTGTCAATGAGAAAGATATAATTTATGATAAATTAAGCCGATAAATTATGAAAATATGCACATTTATCCAGAAAATACGTAAAAAGCTAAAATGTGAAATTTTGGGAAAATGGTACGTGGTAGGCAAAGAATAATTGCAGATTCGTAATTTTCAGCCAAAAATACATACTAAACATTTTCATCTAAAGGACATTTTTCGTGTTGCACGGTGTTATCAACTCAACAGTAGAGTGCATTTATTTGGGTCTAAAAAAGAAGAGGCACCGTGGGCTGAAATTGAAAAATACCATGCAGTGCGCTTGCAAATTCAATAGGCTGTTTGACGCGTTTGATATTGAGTCGTGGAATCCAAGTCGCAAATAATTCCTTTTAATGTTTAGTGGAAATAAAAGCAAGCAGATATTTTCGGATCAATACTTTAGAAGAATCAAGTCATAAATGAATTCTTTTAATGTTTAGCAGAAAGAAGTAAAAGCAAACAGATATTTTCGAATTAATACTTAAGAATAAATTTTCAGTTTCACGAAATTTAATAATTATCTTGCTTTTAAACCTCGCCTTGCGCACTTTATGTATATAGTTCGCCTTTTAGTCCATGCCGGAGATGTATAAACAATATATATTTCATCTTACCGTAATATAAAAAACCATTTGTATACACAGTGTGTCAAAGTGTTTTTAAGACTAGGTTTATAAAATAAAATAAAAACGAGTAATTTTTTTTAAAAAGTATTTTATTCAAAATAAGCTCCCTCGGCTTCTATACATTTGTTCCAGCGGTTTGGCAACGATTCGAATGCCTGTTCCAACTCACACTGTGGGACTGCCTCCAAAGCTCGCGTCGAAGCTGTTTGTAGAGTGTCGATGTCATCAAAGTAAAACAATTGAACTGAGGTTTTGGACGTGGACCAGCTGATAGTTGACACTCCGTCGGTCGCGCTGTATCTCACAGATACAAAACTTTGAAATTCCCTTTCTTCGAAACAAAGGAGGAATGTCACGACCTTGACCAGAGCAATATCTGCCCTTCCGGTCACGAGGTCTCCTGGAATGTTGTGGGAGTAGGGGTCGGGGGATTTTCCCCCCCGGTTTTTGGGGTTCTTTTGCGGCTTGTATCTGTGGGATATAGCGCGACCGATGACGTTTGCCGTTTGTTATACCGATTTAGTAATTTTTTCGTTTATTTTGCTTTGGAAAATTAGTAAAAGTTTTTAAATGATCAGAAAAATCTTGAACCAGTTAATAAAATTTTATTTTCCAAAGAAAATGAAGATTTAGATGCAAAACTTTTCGATGAAAGTGATAAGAATGAAGATTTCATGGAATGTCATTCTTTTTATGGAATGTCATTCAAAAAAAGACACTAGGTTAAGAGATTAAAATGCAGTAAAAGTTTTTGCTTAGAACATGCCGTGATGTTTTGTAAAAAATGTGCAATTGATGAATCAAATGTATCCGAGTCGGATTTTTTTTTCATTTGCTAAAATTATTTGAATAGTTAATATTTTAATTAAGAATATTTTCAGTTAACATAATTATATATAAACACAATTGTACGCATATATTTTATTACTTTACATTTTATTTTTTGCTTGTAAGTATTTGCGTTGTATTTTAATATTTTCATTGTATTCTGTATTGAAATAAATTAAGTAAAGGAGAGGTAAGGGTCCAAGTGTAGGGGAGGTGGAGCCTGGGACCCAAAACGAAAATACATTTTAAAAAAAAAACTTTGATAATTAAATTGCGCATTGATATTACGAAATGTAGCAGTAAGATACAGCGCGCTCGATAGTGCAAGATTTGGAATGCTCGGTAACACAGATAGCGCCACTGTACGGGTGCTTTCACACCGGAGGCGACAAAGACAAAAAAAAACATGTCTTTTCTCATCTGCGCAACCGCAGAGCGTTTTTTTTTCTCTTTCTTTTTTTTTTTTTTTTTGAAGGCGAAAATATTCACTGCGTCTGCGCAGATGTGGAAAAGACGTTTCTTTTTTTGTCTTTGTCACCTCCGGTATGAAAGCACCGTACGCTATATTCCAGCTGTTGTCTTAAAAATTCTTTGCAACACTGTGTACGAACAGCTTCGACGCCAGCTTTGGAGGCAGTCCCACAAAGTGAGCTGGAAAAGGCATTCGAGTCGTTGTTAAACCGCTGTAACAAATGTATGGAAGCCAAATTAGCTTATTTTGAACAGAAATACTTGAAAAAATATAATTAGTTGCCGTTCATAAATGATGTCACGTTTTTTCCCAAGATATTTGACTCCCTGCCCCCTTTGTCACATTATGTCACACTACAGCAGACACCCCTCTCCCCCTTTGTCACATGTCACGCTATGTTGCTCAACCTCTTCAGACCCCAGAACTAAGCACATACAATTTTGACGCAATTTTTTGGTCCTCTGATTTAAAAATAATTACAAAACAAAATACCTAATTTTTCTTTAAATTTTAATTAATAATTAATTTAAATAATAATTAATGCCCAATTTCCATGTTTTCCATGTTTAAAACAAAGTAAACTATCTGTTGAATAATTTCAAAAACAATTGGGTGTTTTAGCTTTCAAATTGCCCAAGCAGTAGTTAATAAACAGTATTTTAAAATATACCCAATTGGGTGCACTTGGAATGAAGAGGTTAATGCATGATGTCACACTTCTTGTGACCCCTTCCCCTCCCCTTGTCACACTGTGTCACAATTGCACGAAACCCCCTCCCCTCCTCGAAGCGTGACATCATTTATAAATGATACCGTACTAGTTTATATTTTATTTTATGAAACCAGACTTAAAAATTCTTTGACACACTCTCTCTCTCTCTCTCTCTCTCTTATATTATATATATATATATATATATATAATATATATATATCTTGTTAACATTTAAGGGGACTTGGCACCTTTCAAATGTAGAAAATCGATGAAAATACCGGTATTTCAATTTTTTACTGAAACTGTGGTTTGACTCTCCCAGTATATCTGAGCGAAGTTTTGAAGCGATACAACCAATATAAATGTAGTTAAGAAGCAAGAGAATTCAAATATTTCTGATGTTTTAGTAGGATTTCGTATTCTTTAAACTGCGTTTTCTCGGTTTGTGTTTTTCGCAATATTGTAGTACTTAAAACGCTAAAACTTCTACATATATTCATGTAGCAACTTGAAATTTTTTTTGTGTGTTCAATATGATGTGCTTGATAAAATTAGGGATGGATTTTGCCATATATTTGCAAAGAAAAATTTTTTAAATGAAAATGTAACAAAAGTCGCTTTTTTTCTGTGTTCTTTCATCGATGTAACTTTAAAAACTTTTTTTTAAAAAACTAATTAATTAAAAGCAAAACCCATCTCTAAAATTGTAAACTATACTATGATGAATACTTTAAAAAAATTTGGTAAACAAAAGTCAAGAAATGAAGAAGAAGAAGGGAATTTTAAATCGTTAAATTATTTTTTAAAAAATTAAATTTTAAAATTTTCTGGTCGTTGAGTCTTGGTTTGCAACGTGAAAATCATTTTTTTTGAACAATAGCACTTCATAATATACAAATGAAATAGGTAAAAGTTCTTAAATAAAAAAAAAAATGTCAAAAGGTGCCAAGTCCCCTTAAGGTCAAAAAAAAAAAAAAAAATGGTATCCTAATGTTTGGGACACCAAAGTTTTATCTATTAACGGTATTTTAAATACATAAAACTGTAAACTGTAAATACCTTGCAATAACCAAAAATTCACTTATATCACTTTCAAATAAACGGCTCACATGTATAATTTGTGCCTTTCTGTATGGCTTCTGGGCAAACAAAATATTAGTGCTAGATTGCGAATTAATAATTATTTACTTCTAAAACCGATATCATTTCAGTCGGTAAACAATTACACGGATCCGCCGTTCAGAGCTTCTTACAATTAAAATCTCAATTGGTCGACTCATTGTAATATTTCCTTCTCAAATGAAAATGAAGTTATGATACAAACAATGCCCAATATTTTTCTCCTCAAAGCAAAAGCACTCATATAGCTACAAGGCATTTAAAAATTGTTAACGGAAGGAACTGAATATGATTTAATTGAAGTTAAATATTACAGCCAATTAGAAAACTATGAATTATTGAGTTTGTCAACATTTTAACTGAAATTAAATTTTCTACGCTCATTTCCCTTTGTTATGAATTTGACTACTTCGTCACCCGAGAAAAACAAAAATCATATTACATTATCTTAGTGTTACGTAAATTTGAATTACAAGCATTTAATTTTACTTTTAAGAAAATGCTTCGCAAGCAGTACTACAACGAACAATAACAAGCAGCAATTGAAATTATTTATAATTGTATGGAAGTTAAATATTATAGCCAATTAGAAAATAATAAATTAATCAGTTTGTCTGCATTTTTATTGAAATTAAATTTTATATGATAAAAAGTGCAAGAAAAATTGAAAGATTGCTGTGCAAAGTGAAATCAGGCATTTACAGGGAATTTCCTACACAATGATTTGAATTAGAAATGTAATATTGCCTGTAAAAAGTGCAGGAAATCGGGGTAATGGCACCTATTAAGTACCAAGAGCGTCGTCTAGTATTGTCGATCACTGAAAATAAAATATGTCCAAAGATTACGGCTAAATGCAGTTGTTAGCAGATGAAAAATGCAAGTAAAATTAAAATTTTGCATTACAGGGACTTCTTATTCAATGATTTGAATTAGAAATGCAGTTATGCCTGTAAAAAGTGCATTAAGAAAGGGTCATGGCACCTATTAAATACTAGGAGCGTCGTCTAGTACGGTCTATTACTGAAAATGAAATCTGTTTATAGATCACTGCTAAATGCAGTTGTTAGCAGATGAAAAGTGCAAGTAAAATTGTAAAAATGCTGTGCAAAGTGAAATCATGCATTTACAGGGAATTTCCTATTCAATGGTTTGAATTAAAAATGCAATGATGCCAGTAAAAAGTGCAGGAAGAAGCATGGCACCTATTAAATACTAGATAAAAAGTGGAGTTCAATTCACAATGGCAAACAAAAGGTTGTTAAAAGTGTAAACCTTACCTGTGATATCTACTCGCAAGGAATCCAACTCTTCTTTCCAAGCAATGAACAAATCCCGTATATCATGAATGGAATCGGATTGTTCGTAAGAGATGGAACAATTCCACTAGCCCGTCACTACGCTTGACAATCAGGTCCACCATACTTTTTTGCAGACTTCCCGACAATGAACTGAAGCACAAACTTAATATCAATCACCGTTATTGATTCACCTAACGCAATACTTGCTTCGTAACGAATTGTTTTGATAATTATCACACTTTAAGTTAATTGCATTTCGATCTAAACTGCTTTAACATAATATACTCGCAGAGCAATAAAAACTGCGCCATCACCGTGGTCGACCATTTGTGATTGTGCATTTTCGCTACTGATTTGCTATCCGATGCTTACGATACGCGTGGCGCGGGGAAAAGGGGGAAATTGTCAGGATAAAATCTTATATATAGATATGTATACATATACATGCATATATACATGTGATTTAATGGGGTCGATGCAGCATTTTTAACATGGTCCGTTTTTCTTTGTGAATTTTAAAAAGCATTTTTGCGAAAAATCAAATATTTTCTTAAAAATTCAATTTAAAACTGATTTTTCTTTTTTTGCCGCTCTTTTAATAAATAATTCTGTAAAAAGTACGATTTGCTAGCTCGAAATTTCTGAAGGGTCCGTTTTTATTGAGCGCAATTTTGTGAAGAGTCCTTATTATTGATTTGAATTTTGTGAAGTGTCCTTATGATTGATTGGAATTTTGTTAAGTGTCCTTATGATTGATTTGAATTTTGTGAAGAGTCCTTATGATTGATTGGAATTTTGTGATTGGAATTTTGTGAAGTGTCCTTATGATTGATTTGAATTTTGTGAAGTGTCCTTATGATTGATTGGAATTTTGTGTAGTGTCCTTATGATTGATTGGAATTTTGTGAAGTGTCCTTATGATTGATTGGAATTTTGTGAACTATCCCTGATTGATTTGAATTTTGTGAAGGGTCCGTTTTGATTAACTGGAATAATCTTGTGAAGGGTCCAAAAACGGACCTGAATTTCCTCTGTCGCGGCCCCTGATATATATATGTATATATATGTAACATATACCCTAATATATACATTAAAAATTAGTATTGAAAAGAAAATCAAGATTTTGAGTTCTACTAATTTTCATTGATTATTTATACTCGAATACATTCTACTCAAAATATTTAAAATAGTCGATTTTTGTAGTCTAAATTAACATTAGCCCGTCTCCCTTACCCTTCAAAACGCTTAAATCTGTTCGTTTAAAATAATTATCAGGTAAAATTTGAAACTTTTCATGAATTCAGTACCTTTTTTTCCACATACTTCAGATATTAAAAGTAAATGTCTTGTTCAGAGCATCGTTCCATTTCCATGTACTGAAAAAAGCTTTCCAAGGTCTCGTGATACGAATGTTCATTTTTCATCCGAAATGTATGCCCCCCCCCCCCCCCCCCGCCCACCGATGTTTTATTCATTAATTTGTATTCCATGATTTTTTACATTTCAGCGAACAAACCATTTCGAAATTCTATTAATCTAGAAATAAATTTTAGAAGAATTAAATTTATTGTCGGCACTAGAACAAGCATCAAATAATTCTCGATCCTTCTGGGAATCGCTGTTTGGTGGCGGCGACAACAAAAGCGGTTCTTTTTTCTCAACTGATAAAGTGTTCTACAAACATCTTCACTCACAAAGAATCCATTAAATAATCATATAAATTTTCACTGCGCATTTTCATTTTTTTGTAATTTGTTTGCCTGTGAAATGTTATAAAGGAAATCTTCTGTAAAAAAGTAGCCGAGATAATGTGGGAAAACTAACAGAAGGAAGAAAAGAAATTGTTGCGTGATATTCTCTAAAAAGACAAGATATATTTACTTAGCGAATTATTTTTCGCTGCGACATTCAAAGTAGCAGCAAGGATTTGCATGGCTAAAATAGAATGTCATTTACGAAGCGAGCTATTGGAAAAATTGGAATTTTTCGTCTGCTTACAGGTGCATTATTTCTCATCGTGCTGAATCAATATGTGTAAGGTGAAATATGAAATATTTAAAAAAAAAAGTTTCTACTGTAGTATTGGAACACTTGAAAGATGAAAAAAAAAATCGATAGGTGTATTGTTCGTTTTCATTGGCATCCTTTTTGTCAGAATGAAAAAAAAAGAAGAAAAGATTGTTTCAGGCAGGAGACTTAGGCCAATTTTACATACGGCCGACAACCGCAATCTGCAAACAGAAATCAGCAAACGAATCACAATGGGTCGGATTTCGGAGTGAGCTTGAAACGTGATTGGTGGCCAAAAGCTCTTGCGGTTTGAAAGTTCCCGGATTCTGGTTACCTCACATGAAACAAGCTTTAACACTCCGTAAGGCGCGCGAACCTGTCAGATGCGTAAATAACATAGCGATATATGTAGATAAGTGCTAATTTTTGTGTTACTTCAGTAACACCCCTTATTTTCGCTGCCTATCAAAAATAATGGATTGTTACTGAAGTAATACAAAAATTAGCACTGATTCCACCTGTATCGCTATTTTATTTATGCATCTGACAGCTTTGCAGGCCTAACGGAGGGATAAAAAATTTGCATCGCAAATATTTATGCCAACAAAGCGATGAAATACTGATACTTTTCCCTAATTAGGAATGTTTCATAGAGTTGTAGCATACTAAAGCATCATTAGTATAAAATACCAAGGTCATTATGAGCTCCCCTCCTCCGAGAGTTTGACCTCTCGGCAATCCTTAGAATTCTCCCGCTCCTAGCTTCAAAACAAAATTAGGTTGCGCAACAGGAAAGTTATTAGTACTGATTGAAATATTTTTTGTTAGGAACAAGATATTTTAAGGGATGAAGAAAAAATTCTGGAAAACAAAAACGTCTAATTAATTCCCTTAAATTTTCGGTGTTAGAATTTTTTTAAATATATTTCCTTTATAATCCTTTCTACCATTCCATATGCAAAATTTTGCAAAAGGGTTTTGACACAATAGTCTGATACGGGAGAAATGCACCGGCAAATTTGCACATCCCCGTGTTTCGCACGGGCGATCTTGTATCTCGCGTTACTTTATTTCTAATGCCCGTCTGAAATCCTTTTACACTTCGTAGAATAATTTTTATAAATAACTTTTACCCCACGCCCTGCTCTCTAGTCGCCCAATACAACCGAAATTGCGAAATACAATTTGTACTATACCTATTCATTTTCTGTCAAAAAAACTTGATCATTTTTTTACCAGTTTTTCCGAAAAAAAATTCGTGCTTCAAGGGGTTAATAAGGGAGACACTGATTACAAAGCTTGCATTCCACTCCGAATGCACCAGTCCTTTTCTTTTACCTGTGCGAATCTACACTTGGCTGACACCCCCTCCCCCATTTTAAGCATCTATTTTGACTCAGTTCATGCTGCCAACGAAAGGATTTTTGCAATAGTTTTACTTTACTGTCTTTTCATTGTTGAATTGTTGACAATTCTCAATCATCGTCTTTTTGCTGTTTACGGGGAGATCATAGAAGTACGTTAACCCCATTGAACTAGAGGGAGTATAGTTCAATGGTTAACCCTAATCTCGTTGACCCACTGCGCTTTTTGCGATTATTGTTTTAAAACAACTAGTACAAAAAGCGTCCTAATATATATTTTTCACGAAATTTTTCGGACAACTTGTGTTTATTTTATTTTAAAACTATGTTAGCAATTAAAAATTATTTTTTAAAATGGAATTGTTGCATAAAATTTGTAAAAAAAGATTAAGCAGTTATTGTTTTTCACAAAATCAACATGTGTTACGATTTTGTGAAAAAAGATGAGCCTTGAGCCCAGTTTACAAGATCTAGGGGACACTATATTAATTAATATGATCTTGCATACAAAATAAAACGAAAGAATGTACCACTTTTTAAAAATAATACAAAACAAGAGCTTAGTGAACGAAAAATAAAGGTGTTTAAAAACAACACTGCGCAATGTAACAAATCCCCCCCCCCCAATTCTGATTGCTCAACTTGCGATATTACCCGCCCTCCCCCCAAAACAACATTTTATTAGGTTCTTTCAAATGAACACCATTCAGCATGTGTAATGCTGAATCATTTGAAAGAACATAATCAAATGTTGTTTTGGGGGGGGGGAGGGCGGGTAATGGCGCAAGTTGCACAATCAGAATTTTTTTTTTTTTTTGGGGGGGGGGGATGTGTTATATTTTGGTATGCATCGGATATACGGCATCTAATTAGTTTTTGAATTTTCGGAATCTGATACGGTTATTGCACGAAATATCCGGCTAACCTGCACGGCATGTTGAATTTTATTGTTAAACTTTTATTAACTAGCAGGTTTTGATACTTTATGTAAATTTCAACCTTTTTTTACAGCAGTTGGTTGTTTAAAAATTTGTATAGAATTTACCAAATTTTAAACAACAGAGCCGGATATCCGGTACATATTCGTCAGGCAAGGCATATCGGATATGTGTATCTTCGTCAGGCAAGGCATATAGGATATGTGTATCTTCGTCAGGCAAGGGATATCGGATATCTGGAAAAGTCATTGAACTGGGGGGGGGGGGGGAGGTTGCGGCATTGAACTTGGTGGAATGGTCACACCTGTTGAATATTGCAATCATGCAACGAATTAAACAAAATATTGATTACAAAACATTAACAGCTTCTTTTTTTTTTTCTCTTCAATTTATATAATAAATTCTTTCTTATATTAACATTATGTTCTATCTCATTGCTAGACCTCTTATACAGGACTGTTCGACGAAAATTTGAATAAAATGCATGCCAATATTTAATATTCATAGCAGTACAAAATAAAGTTTCAAAGAATTAAGGGAAAAACCAACGCCACAAATGAGCTTTTGGGGTATTTTCCCAGCAATAGAGGAAACGAGATGCATTTGCTTCAAATAAAGAAGTATAGTTCAGATAGTTTCCTTTAAATTTTCCGAAGCATGGCCCTTATTTATTGCCCAATTGCTTTTGCTTTTCTCTGGAATAAAAGGGTGAAAAAACGTTCGTAATTTAATGGTTTCGGATTTATTTTTTTAGAGATGATTGCCACTTTATTCTGGATGAATGGAATTTGAAAAAAAAAATGTTTCGCACGAATAAAATAAGAGGGGAAGTTTATGCAGCTTTATTCTTCAAATTGCATGCCATTTTGGAACGGGCATATGTATATTTTGAATTTCAAAACAATTGCAACATGTGACAATAACAATGCACGAAATCTTAGAAAGGATTTTTTGTATGTGCCTTGTTTGTTATGCTTTTATGTTTATTTGAAGCTTTTTTTAATGATTAAAATCTAATTCAACTATTAAAAGCTTCATTATTTTTATTTCCTTATTTATTTTTATTTTGAATTTAAAATGTTCTGATCAAGTGATTTTTTACGAAGAACTAAACATTTTGTCCCTTAATTACATTGGAATGTTAATATTTTCTTTCAGTTTTGATTACTTAAAAGCATTTTCCCCATAATGAGATTATAAAAGGGTTTAAAATTCTTTTTAACTATTTTTATTTCAATCTGGAAATGCTTAGGTTGCACTTTTCTTCTAAAAATGTGTATAAAGGAAAAAAAATTCTTCGGTTTAAAGTCTTGCAGAGTCCACTAATTAGATTGTACAAGAGTTAGATTAAGAGGTATTCAGTTATATAATTAAGGAATATATTATATATATAAGAATGATATTAAAAAAATCTATTGTAACGTCGACTCTCCTTTGTCGGCCAAAGTTGTATTGACTTTCAAATTTCCATTCAAATACACTATTTGAATTTAACTTTTTTTTAATTTTAAATGTGATTTTAAAAACTTTTAACAAAGCCCCGGGCGGTTATCAACCATTTCCTTTTACACCAAGATGCTAATAATTATAATAAAACTTTTAGTTACATTAACTTGTCCTACTTACCGAGCATTAGGAAAAGCCAATGCAATGGAGGCAATTCGCCAATGATGTTGCTTGAATTGTCTCCATTGAAAGTTGCACTGTAATTAGTAACAAATTAATCACAGTTGAACCTTTGAAACAGTCAAAATGACTGGTCTGGCAATTCTAGTGTGTGACTTTGATTTTAAAGATCTTCAAGACTGAATAACTTTAATGACTAAGTTTTTAAAAAAAAATTAAGTTTTAACAAGGGTTAACAATGTGACGCCTTAATTTTAATACCATATCTGTATAATTAAAATCCTTGCGCGTTTGTCTGTCTGCCTGTTTGTCTGTCCGGATATCGCCTCTGTACAGTCAGTATGTAAGGGGTCGATGCATGTACCACTTCATTAAGAACAACCTGGGAAAGCTTGTGCGCCCGATCACATCCCTCCAGGTCTAAACCTACCCAGCGTAGATATTGCTTTGCAGATGACCATTAAAATACAAGCATCCGAACTCTAGCACAGAGGTGTGCATTATGTCGACCGCGATCGAACGGTGACCCCCAAGACATTTTGGAGTAACCGCCATTACGGAGACCTAAGGTGCGCAATGTGCATACTAAAAGAAAATCTCAAAGTAGCCGAAATTACAACAACATAGCTTGAAAAAAATGTAGGTGAGCCCAAAAAGAAGCTAGTCACCCAATTTTTAAAAAATGTAGCCTGCAATAGCAAAGAAAACTAACTTTAGATAAAAAATGATTTATTTTTTAATGCATTTTGAATTGTTTGATAATAAATGCATCATTTAAAATTATTATATTTTTGGCTATTATTATTATGTTAGTATCTTGCGTTTAGCTTTAATCGCGGTTTTAGAAGTAAGTTTTCTTTTAGGTAGGGTTAGGTAGGTAAGTACAGTAGAACCTCTCGTAACCGGCTCCGGATCAACCGGCCTTCGCTTTATCCGGCCCATATTTTCAAAATACAAAAAACAGAAAGCGCTAGTTGTATGGAAGAAACAGGTGCTCCGGTACTCGAGTGAATTTTTTCACTCATGTGGACGGAGCAAGAGCACTTGAAGAGGCATTGAGATACGTCGAGCAGCAACCATCAGCTACTCCCATGGATGTGATATTGCTAAAGAAATAGCGGGACTATCCGGGGAAGTGCCGGGCTTCTCGTCTGCAGCAGAAACGGGTCACAGACTTGACTAGCGCTTGATAACTGGTATGTTACTCTCAAAATAACTGAGCTAAAACGCAATAAATCATCCCACCTCAACTCTCTTTTAAGTTGCATAATATATCTCCCCATTTTTTGCTATCCCCCGCTTTAACCGCATTTTTAATTCAATTTTGAACGAAAAGAAACAGAATTTCTATATTATACTGATTTTTGGGTATTTGTCCATTTTAATAGCGACTAAAAAGCGCCAAGAAACATTTCTCCAAATAAGCATGAAGACATTTTGGCAGTAATTTATGTATATTTAAGCAGTCTTCTATTAAGTAATTCAATTTTGAACGAAAAAACAGAACTTCTATATTATACTGATTTTTGGGTATTTGCCCATTTTAATAGCGACTTGGTAAGCGCCAAGAAAAATTTCGCCAATTTGGCGGCTTCAATTTTCGGCTTTTTGTATATGTATGCATTTATGCACTTGAATAAATTTTTATAATCTGGCGAAATTTTTCTTCCGCTTTTTGGTCACCGTTTGACAAGTACCGATTTGTGTCATCATGATGCTGATTCAAAAACAAAAGAAAAAAAAAGATTCCTATTTTGTGCTCGTCATCATTCAATCTAAGCGTTAGTTTTAAATACATAATTTTGAAAAATTATTCGCACACGGAAGTTAAGATGCCCTCATACTTTTACATTGTTAAAAGGGTTTGGAAAGTAAAAAAAGTAAGAAAGAAAACTGCTACTTTAATGTGTAATATTTTGTGTATACACATGCGTAATACATCCCCTTTTTGTTTTAGTGCAATCACTTAGTTTGTGCTTTTCTTTGAACTGTTAACGTGCTACAAAGGCAAAAGCCGCCACTTCCAAATGAAGCCACTTCCAACTGAAGAAGTAAAGACTACTGCGCTTACGATGTTTCATCAACATTCTTTCCGAACTACCTAGAATATCTTAATTGTAAAGATATTACTGAAAACAAATAAACAACGCATTTAATAAAGATAGCATTTAAAAATTCATGTATCAGTTAGCAACTTTAATAAAGATCAAACAAATCACTTTTTCGCCTTACTAATTCCATCCGGAAGCAAAATCAGTTGCTAGAAAATATTGACTTCAGCTATTTGTCTTTCATGCACTCCTAATCAGTTTGACGTCTCTTGACCTATCTTGAATATCTTAGCTGTAAATATATTACTGAAAACAAATAAGCAACGCATTGAATAAAGATAGCAATTAAAAATTAATGCATCAGTTAGCAACTTTGATAAAGATGTAAAAAACAACTTTTTCGCCTTACTAATTCCATCCGGAAGCAAAATCAGTACTGCAAAATACTGACTTCAGCTATTTGTCTTTCATACACTCCTAATCAGTTTGACCTCTCTTGACCTATCTTCAACATCTTAATTGTAAATATATTACTGAAAACAAATAAGCAACGCATTTAATAAAGATAGCATTTAAAAATTCATGTATCAGTTAGCAACTTCAATAAAGATCAAACAAACCACTTTTTCGCCTTACTAATTCCATCCGGAAGCAAAATCAGTACTCGAAAATATGAACTTTAGCTATTTGTCTTGCATACACCCCTAATCAGTTGACCTACCTTGCCCTATCGTGAACATCTAAATTTTAAAGAAAACAAATAAGCAACGTGTTTAATAAAGATAGCAATTAAAAATGTATGTATCAGTTAGCAATTTTATCAGTTAGCAACTTTAACAAAGATGAAACAAACCACTTCTTCGTCTCGACTAATTCCAACCGGAAGCAAAATCAGTACTCGAAAATATCAACTTTAGCTATTTCTCTTTCATACACTCCTAATCAGTTTTCTGGCAAAGATTTTTTTTCATCTCGAGAAATTAATGAAGATTTTTCTCAAAGCCCAGTCGCAGGACTTGCGCCATTTTCTCAAATGATCTTCGTTTGACCTGACGCCGCGGGTCGCAGGAGTAAGAGGGATCATGTCTAAGAAAAGATAATAGGATGACAGGGAGGGGGTCGCGCAAATAACCGAGAGTTCTCCAAAATGTCCCCCCTTTTTCTCTTTCTTTACATGTGTCGGAACAATCCCGATTATCCTCCCGTGGGAAAGGAATGATCCGGTGATGCGGAGAGGTGGGAGGATGGAGAAGCGGGAAACGGTTACCATGGCAGCAGCACGCTCACGGGTTTCTGTCGTATAATCGGGGGGGGGGGGGGGCGAAGAATTCCTAGAAAATGGAGAATTATTAATGGAAATTCCCTGCAGCGGAAGAAAAGTCAAGTAACTCTTTTGTATAAATTAGAATCCTATGTACGAAATGTGGCTTGAATGATGGGTTTTTGATGAATTTTTAATAAAAGTGCAGCAGTTTATAAACAAAAACAAAAAGCTCACTTGTGTATTTTATGCATTGCATTTGAAATTATAATTTAAATAATCTGGTGTTAGCGTCTGACTTGTAAAATAGGAATTAAAAATTTTTCAAGCACACATAATGAGTTGCTTTCACCTTTTTGGAGCTCTAAATAAAAAAAAATTCCAAGCACACTTAAGTGGATTGTTTATAGATTTTTTGGAGCGCTACTTCTGAACTATAGAATAGGAATTTAAAAAATTTGTGCTTGAAAATAGGAATTAAAAAATTTTTAAGCACACTAAATGGGTTGCTTTTACCTTTTTGGAGCTCTAAATAAAAAAATTCCAAGCACACTTAAATTGATTGTTTATACCTTTTTAAAGCGCTACTTCTGAATTATAGAATAGGAATTTTAAAAAATTGTACTTGGAAAAAGGGGTTAAAAAATTTTCAAGCACATAAAATCTGTTGTTTTTTCCTTCTTGGAGCGTTATTTCTGAACTATCTAGCCCTGAAATACCCTGTCGCAAGAAATTCACCGTTGAAATCTAACCCCGTCATTATCACGGGAGCGAGAGGGAATGAGTTGAACGAAGTCAAATTTTTAAAGCAAAATTGTAAAACATGTAAAAAATGGGGAAAAAATCCAATCACAATACATGGACAATTTTTACCTTTTTGGAGCGCTACTTCTGAACTATCTAACCCGGAAATACCCTGCCACAAGAAATTCACTGTTGAAACCTAACCCCGTCATTACCACGGGAAAGGGTTGAACGAAGTCAAATTTTTAAAGCAAAATTGTAAAACATGTGAAACAAGAAATTAAAAGGAAAAATACATGGCTTGTTTTTTAGCCTACTTTCCCGTAAAAGTAAAAAAAAAATAATAATAAAGTATGAAAGAAGGCTTAATGTATCGTAAAACTATCGTTAAAAATAAAGAAAAGTAAAAAAAAAAGTGAAGTAATTAAATAAAGATTGAAAAATAAAAAATTTGAAAGTAGGGTTTTGAGATGGGGGAAAATGTGTGTCTGTCGGTCTGTCCCCCCCTGATAACTTTTGAACGAATAGTCCGATTCGAAAAATTCTTTTTGCATTCGAAAGATCTCGGCGAAGACATCTCATTTCCATATTTTACTTTTTGATTTGAACAATTTTTCGTTCAATTTTGAACAGTTCAAATAAATTTAACATTAGCGCCTATGGGCGAAAATGAAGCAAATTATGTAAACTCTGGGTACAAGATCCATATTCCAATGAACAAGCTTACTGGAAGAAGCGCTTGGCGTGAAATATCAATTTGAACAGTTTTTGTTCATTTTTGAACAGTTCAAAAAATTAACATAGCGCTTACGGGGAAATTTCCATCCTATATAAATCCTGATCTAACGGACCGATTTGCTTGGAACAAACTTTATCGGAAAGTTCTTATGACGTAGAACATGTACAAATAGAAAGTTCTTCCAGAACTAACGAGCCTATTTTCCTATGAAATTTTTTTATCGGAATTTTTAAGGATATTTCTCAATGAATAAATGAATGAGTGAAAGAATGAATCAATGAATAAATGAATGAGGAAAAGAATGAATAAATGAGAGAATGAATACATGAATGAGTAAATGAATGAATAAACACATGAATGAGTAAACGAATGAATGAATAAATGAATGGCTGAATAAAGGAAAGAATAATGAGTGAATGAATATGTATTATCCGTTGACAAAGGTACATTTGAAAAAATTAAGAACTAAAGCTAAAGGAGAAAGAGAGAGAAAGAGATAGGTAGATTATAAATTTGAATTTGGTGTATACGGGAAAGTAGGCTCGTATAGTTCTAGACGGAACTTCTTGTAACTTTTTGGTGCCCTACTTTTAAGCAATTAAGCGCACAATATGTTGTTTAAATATTATGCGCACAAGAACTATGTGGTGAAACCTTACCCCGTCGTTATCACGGAGGCGAGAGGGAAGATGCTAAACGATATTAAACAAATAAGATAACGAGATCAGGTGTTTTGTTTTAGTATGTAATCCCAAATAAACAAGTAAAAAGCTTATCTTGTGCAAAAATCAAGCTTATTCAACGATAAAATCAACGCACAAACTTCTAAAAAAAGAAAAATCCTGTTGCGGGAAAACGATGATCCTTTTTAGCCTACTTTCCCGTAAAAGTAAAAAAAAATAATAATAAAGCATGAAAGAAGGCTTAATGTATCGTGAAAATATCGTTAAAAATCAAGAAAAGTCAAAAATAAGTGAAGTAATTAAATAAAGATTGAAAAATAAAAATTTGAAAGTAGGGTATTGAGATGGGGAAAAAGTTTGTCTGTCGGTCTGTCTGTCGGTCTGTCTGTCTGTCTGTCGGTCTGTCTGTCTGTCTGTCGGTCTGTCTGTCTGTCGGTCTGTCCCCCCCTAATAACTTTTGAACGAATTGTCCGATTGGAAAAATTCTTTTTGCATTCGAAAGATCTCGGCGAGGACATCTCATTTTTATATTTTACTTTTTGATTTGAACAAATTTTTGTTCAATTTTGAACAGTTCAAAAAAATTTAACATTAGCGCCTATGGACAAAATTGAAGCAAATTCTGTAAACTCTGGGCACAAGAGCCAAGTTCCTATTGCAAGCTCATTGAAAGGAGTTCTCGGCGTGAAATATTGATTTGAACAGTTTTTGTTCATTTTTGAACAGTTCAAAAATTAACACAGAGCTTACGGGGAAATTTCAACTCTATATAAATCCTGATCTAACGGACCGATTTGCTTGGAACAAACTTTATCGGAAAGCTTTTATAACGTAGAACATGTAGAAATAGAAAGTTTATCCAGAACTTACGAGCCTATTTTGCTATGAAATTTTTTGATCGGGATTTTCAAGGATATTTCTCAGTGACTCAATGAGTGAAATAATGAATGAATGAATAAATGAAAGAGTGAAAGAATAAATCAACGAATAAATGAATGAGGAAAAGAATGAATGAATAAATTATTGAATAAATGAAAATATAAATAAATGAGTGAATAAATATATGAATGCGTAAATGAATGAATAAACACTTGAATGAGGTAACGAATGAATGAATAAATGCATGGCTGAATAAATGAAAGAATGAATGAGTGAGTGAATGAATATGTATTATCCGTTGAAAAAGGTATATTTTCAATAATTAGAACTAAAGATAAATAAGAAAGAGATAGCTAGATTATAAATTTGAATTTGGTGTATACGGAAAAGTAGGTTCGTATAGTTTTAGACGGAACTTCTTGTTTCAATTAAAAAAAAGCTTCGAGCTTTACGACGACGGAATTTCAAAACATTTACTGCACTTGAGAAAGCTGTTCCTTGTAAGGCCGAACCTTGTATATGCAATATATCTTTGCTAGTTTAAGTCTTATTAACGTTGATTTTAACATTGTTTAGTAATCCTAAACTAATTTACTTTTTTTATTAACCTTCATATTTTCATTAATACTGCACAAAATCGTACAAAATATTTTATTCATTTAACGTTACTTATAAGGAACATAACAAAGCAGAAGATATTCCGAAATAACAAATCCGAACGGAAAATGAGGAAATTTAAATATAATTAATTTTTTGATGCAATTGCTAAAACGTTGACGAATCAGCATAAATTTTGCGCGTTATGCGTTATGTTAAAAAAGCTGGTGTAGACATTATACTTGTGCATAACGATGACAATGATATGATATGATATGATAATTTTCGAGAATCCCTCTCGTTTGAAAGAGACTCGCATGAATTCCAACATGATTTATGAAACTCTGGTTATAGTACTGACTTTATATTTATATGTCAGAAATATATTATAAAACTGACTGGTAGACATAGAAAAAATACATACTGATACCCTAAAGTTTATACAGTAACTTATTAGTCGTAGACTACTTATTATTTCGCAAGTTTGTTTGTAATATTTAACAATTCTAACTTTCATATTGTAAAACATATCATAAATGGTCTCAGTGTAGCGAGCAGATATGAAATACTCATCTTGTTTGATAGTTATTTCATAGATGGCGCTAGAAACAATAGAAAAAACTAAATATTTCCGCCAATGAGCGAAGCAACCAATACTTCGTGTAACGCCGGGTTAGTTAAAAATAAATACGTAAAGAAATAAATGTAAGATACACGAAAAGCAAATAAAACACAATGGAAGTAAAATAATTCAAATTGAAGTAATAATTTTAAAGGAAAATTAAACAGATATTTTTTTATTTTATTCCTTATTTAAGACATTTTTCCTTTTTTAATTTTTAAAACCCATTGCTTGGGGACCGTTCATAAATGATGTCACACTTTTTTTCAATATATTTGACCCCCCTCCCCCTTTGTCACGAAGTGTCACACTTCAACATATCCCCCTCCCCCCTTTGTCACATGTCACGCTATATTACATTAGCAACCAATAGGTTTACTTTGCTGATTTTAAATGTTTTTATGGAAACCAAAATGTACGATGTCAGACTTCTTGTTACCCGATCCCCTCCCCTTGTCACAAACGGTGACAATATATAAGTACGCGGACCGCCGATTTGAGCATTCTAATTGGTTGAGGACGCTTTTGATCTGCAGTTCGAAGGTTCAAATCGGCTTTTGAATAAGGCCGTTAAAGCTTAGGGTTCTGATTGGGTTTTAATCTCCAACTCGCTAATTTACTCACACAAAATAAGATCGGAAAACAATGTGGACTTGCGAACATGGAGACATAAACCAATTTCGCAGCAGTCTTTCTTTTACCACCAGTAGAATTTATGAAAATTATGTATATATAAAAAAAAACACCTCGCTCTGCTCTGAGTGAAGGAAGACTTTAAGCTGTGCGATTCACGTAAGTTTCTTCAGAATGCTTCTTGAGGAACTGCTTTAAAAAAATGCAAATCGTTTTTTAACTCTGCATAGTTGAAAATTTAGAACCTGAGTCCGCACTGGAGGTGGAAAACTATCAATAGTTTAAAATTAAACTTCCGATAGTAAAGAATTTGACGTCATTATTTCATGAGTACATGCTACGCGAGTACTGTAGTGTTCGCATCGCCCTAGCACGTCCTTATAATACGTAAAACCGTGTTTAAAATTGAAAATAAATGTACTTTCCACTAATTTAAATTAAAAAGTTGAATACAAATTTAAAAACTCAAAAACAAAAAATTGAAAATAAATGTACTTTCCACTATTTTAAATTAAAAAGTTGAATATATATTTAAAAACTCAAAAACAAAAAATTGAAAACAAATGTATTTACCACTAATATAAATTAAAAAGTTGAATACAAATTTAAAAACTCAAAAACAAAAAATTGAAAATAAATGTACGTTCCACTATTTTAAATTAAAAAGTTGAATATATATTTAAAAACTCAAAAGCAAAAAATCTGAATTATATCGACAAACATCGAGTAATCCTAAAAAAAAAAAGAAAGAAAAAAGAAACCTCAGAAAGCTAAAACATCAAATAAGTCGAAAATCATTTTTTACATCAGTACTTACCAGTTAATTAAAAATTTTAAAAAACTGAACATATATGGGGAAGAAAAAACCATTATTATGTAGTATTGTAGAAAAACACCAAGTAAGTACTAGAAAAAAAAATACGAAGTAAAAATTTTTACATTTTTTATTTTTAATTTATTTTCAGATAAGTAAAAGTTGATAACTTTTAAATGAAATGTAACACTTAAAAAATGCCTATGTTACATTTAAGGAGATTGTAACTTTTATAAGGATAAAATACGGTGCACGAACCCCAGGTAACAACAAGATGCATATATTTCTTACAAAATCATTCATAGGGAGTAAAAATATTGGTATTTTTCCTGCTCAAGAATAACAATTAAAGTTCAATTAATAAAAAAAATAGGAAAAAACTATTTTTGATGTACATTACTTGATTTAAGTGAGATAATTTGAGCAAACATTTAACATATAGAAAGTGTTGAGCTTGATATTTGAGTGAAAATAGACGAATATTCTAATGATTAGAAAGAAAAAAAAAGAGGAAAAATATTAACACTTAAAAATATTAAATCGACAGCAAATAAGCATACTTACCTCTAATTCCAAGAGAGAAGTTGAATATAAATAGGAAAAACTTCCAGTTTTGCCAACACAAAACAACCATCGTTTACTATCGATTGTTTGATTGTTTGAATGAATCGATTGTTTTATCGTTGGTCACCGATAGTCAGAACAATCGATAGTATTCGGTAGTACTATCGATAGTTCTCCACCACTAAAACTGGTCCCCGCCCCCAGCACCCCCTTTCGAAAGGCCTTGCATCACATTAACCCGCCTATGAGACTAATGATACAAAAGTGATTTCAAAAATTTCCACTTTCTTGAAAAGTAGTTAGCTTTCTCAAAACAAATTCAATATATTCTTCTTTTTTTTTTTTTTGGTTGGTTTTGTAAAAAAAAAAAAATAGCATATGGGTCGTTTTAACAGAAAAAAAAAACAGAATACATGAAACAAATTGTTGCATTCGCGCCCAGTCTCTGCTGACACTGAGAACACAATTATTTGCTTTAACCCTTTAACTGTCATGCTCGAGATAATCTCGGCACAGCACTGGTGGTTCAAAATGTCACGAACGAGTATTACTCGGGGTATTTTTTTTTTAATGCATTGCATTGTTATACCAGACTATATATCGGGAGAAATTTATTTCGTCTTTTTCTCTTTTGTCAAACCCGAATCTTTCTCAGGAAAATTTAATTTGCGCTGAATGGAGGCAATTCAAGCAGCGCCATTGGTCACGTGACAGCGATTAAAGCAATGTAAACAAAGGAAGTCGTAACATCGCTTTACTTCGACTTCGACAAATCTAATAAAAACTAGGCCTAAATAAAGTTCTTCTACATTACATAAAATTAACACAAAATAAAACAATATAACTATTATAATAATAAAAAATTTCTTGAATAATGATTACATTAAATGTAAATACTGGATTATAATCAGAAAAAGATGTGAAAATAGTCTAATTCATTTCAAGATAACTAATTTTGCCTAGTGTACTCCACGTAGAACTCAATTGAAAATCTTAGTAAACAATTAGCGGATATCAAATGACAAAGGTGATCGTTCATGAGTCCCTCTAGCGGTGAATTGCCTCCATTGAGCCTACAAGACCTACCAAGTTTGTTGATCAAGAAAAGGATGCAAGTGGGAAAAAGATAAGAAAGGAAACACGATTTTTTTGTACTGATCGTGGAGTTGGTCTGCGCTTGGAAAAGTGTTTCCAGTTATACCACACAAAACTGAATTACTGAACTAATAGTTATTAATTTTTATTAATGTTTAAAAAAAAATAATATAATTAATTATTATTTTAAATTTAAATAAAATATTAAAATATTGCTTCACTAGCGAACATTACCACTACCCCGCTGAGGGGCAGCCGTCTCAAGCGAATATGCAGTGGTTAGAAAACCTTAATTTTTTTATGCATATAATTCAAAATACCAGTTTTTGACTACTAAGTATATTTTATTTTGTACTAAACATCTGCTTTTTCAATAAAACAAATTGACAATATGTGTACCCAAATCCTCAAAATAACTTGACAGTTAAAGGGTTAAAAACACACACGCGCACACATAGATGTAGAATAGAACTTAATCACAACAGAAAAAAAATCAAATAAAAGACAAAAGCACAACTCACAAAATTTCAATCAGTTATTATTTAATCTGTGATTGAAATAAGTCTTATTATCGAATACATTTTATCACAATTACCCTTGCTGACCTATTTATTCAATTTAAGACATCGACTTTCAAATGTCTCTCTGTTCCAACTGGTAATTCGAAACGCTTGACTAAGAACGTTTGATCTTCGAAAGAGCGCTCTGAATTCTCATTATTGCTTCGATTTTAAAATCGAACTACATTGTTTGATCGGATGAGAAGTTTACTTTTCCCCAAGAAAATATCATGCACAACGACAGCACAGTTAACTTCCTTGTTCAAGTTAACTGCAACCGTTTCGATTATGCTTGTCGATTGATTGAATCGGGAAAAATAATACACACACATGCATCTTCCCGTTTTAACTAAATCGAAATTTTGTCTTATGTATGCTTATTTTATCGATTTGTGAAGTAAGGGGTCATTCATAAATGATGTCACGCTTCGAGGGGGGGGGGGGGAGCTTATGGAGCTGATCCGGAGCAAATATTTAGAAATCGCAGCCGAGTAATTCAAAAAAGTAGCTGCTCTAGCTCACTGATTTAACCCCTTCATTCCAAGTGTACCCAATTGGGTACATTTTAAAATACTGCTTATTAGCTATTGTTTGTGCAATTTGAAAGCTAAAACACCCAATCGTTTTTTTAAATTAAGCAACAGATAGTTTACTTCGTTTTAAGCATGGAAAACATGGTATTGGGCATGAATTATTATTTAAACTAATTATTAATTAAAAATTGAAAAAAATTAATTATTTTGTTTTATAATCATTTTTTAAATCAGAGAACCAAAAAATTGCGCCAAAATTGTTTGTGCTTAGTTCTGGGATCTGGAGAGATTAATCGGTTTTTACCACAAAATATATCCTCTTCATCTTTAAATTTAATTTCGATTTTTTTTTTGTTCTTTCCCCCTATTTTCGCTCTAATGTAACAGGGCACATAAGAAAGTATATGTTAAAAAATAACTTTCCGAAGTGTAAAGTTACTTCTCGGTAAATGAATAGGGAGCAGGTGTCGTTTTACCTCTATTTCTCTATTCAAAAATTCGATGCACTAACACAATTTATTTCGCATACTTACTTTTTTCTATCTTTTGACATTCATCATACATAAACAAAATGAATCCCTTGACTTCAAGTATGGTTTTTTTTTTATAATATGAAAAGTAAAAATTAAATTTTTTACAAAAAAAAAAGAGCGGGAGAAAGAAAATTAAGAAAAAGGAAATATGTATCTTTCTTTTTTGGCTTGTGCTTATTTATTTATTTTACATTGCATTACTGTTGTATTTGACTATGGTTAACTTGATATGCATATACATTGCTAAGAGAGCAAGTTAATTCAGTTTTTAATGAATGAGATCTCACGATTTGTTTGGCAAGCAATTCCACCTCCTCCCCCCACCCCCCTTTCCTTTGGTGCTTTTACCATTCAAAGTTTTTAATTTCCACTGATTAATGACGAATTTTAAGCAATATAATTCACGAAAAAGCAGTTAAAACACCAGCTGCCATTTCCTTTTGCTCCACCTATCCATGTTCTATTTCATATTCCTACATTATTTTCTTTTTTATTGTACTCGTTTCGATGGATTCGTTCTTTCAATTTATTTTTCTTCTTTTTTTCGTTTGATTTGCTTTTGAAATACATTAAGTGAATAATTAAATAACAATTTCACTCAAATCTCCTTCAAGCTTTAACTGTTAAAACAGTTATAGTTGAAGAACTGGAACTTAAAAACTTCCAGTTCACGGAAAACATTCCTCTAAAAACGTAGACAATCTACCTGCGCATCTCCCTAAACTTACACGTGAGTCAACCAAAAAGTATCAATCCTCGCCACTTCCAATATTACAACAAAGTGATAAAAATACGCGAGTGAAGACAGTTTTCTTCCAGTTCTTCCCGATAACTCTTCCTTCTCTCCCCTTTGCTTTCTTTTTTAAGCCCCTGTTATTACATCTGGTTTGCTGTTTGAGCTGCCATCTGTCAGGGTTCATCAATGTTCGGAAGGCTTTTCGGTATTTGCAGACGGTTTTTTTTTAAACTAAACTTGCTTTCAAAGGAAAAGAATAACATTCTAAAGAATTGAAATTCCGAATGTTTTACTGAAACATTTGGCAAAGCTCAAACATTGTATTTTGAGGATACATGTGTCTATGCAACATTACCATCTTTGACATTACTATCAGTCAAAATTTTAGAGTGTGTATTTTTACTATTAACTGGTCATGTAACTGTTGAAACAATGATACGGATTAGTTCAAAAAGTGACTCACATTATGAGTGAATATTATTATGATTATTAAAAGATTTGGTAGAGCAGTATAACTAATTTGAAACCGTAATTAATTGTTTTCTGACAGCTCTTTAGTAGTTACATAACTATTTTTCAGTAGTTATAATCAAATTGATTAAAAACTTTTGCAATTCTTATTAAACAATTTATTATAATACTCTAAGAAAAATATTTCTCGAAAATCGAAAATGTGGTGCTTTATTGGTTTTTTTTAAATAAACTGTATAACAAAATTGGTGCAGCGCACATTAGTGGTTGAATATTGAATTCGTTTTAGTAAAAATAAACATTTTTATAATTATTTACTTCATACTCCTCAATTTTCTTTCTATTTTGAGTATATATTCAATAAAATGGTTACAGAAAAGCTACACATTCATGATTTATATTTATATGCATAGTTTTTAAATGTTTCAAGAGTTTTTCTACAATTCTTTATGGCATTCCCTGCGTTATAAATACGATGACGTGGTCAATATTAATATGCTTTAAGACCATAAAAGTTATGATAAATTTCTATCAAATAATACAATATTGTTGTACAAAATCCATATTTCCATTCTCGAAAAAGAATCACAGCGAATAAAAAAAATGGAATAATGTAATATTGTAATAATTCGATGTTGTTGCTATTGTCCGTACCATACGGATCCGTCCGTTTTTACCATTCGCATCGTAAACATTTCCAGCTGTGTTTCTATTTACCTCAATGAAACCGAGACCGTAGTTCCATTCTAGAAGCTTTCAGTAGATCGCGGAGTGTACTTAACCAATCAAATCATGGAAGCTTTGCTTAGACGCACATAATACGATTCGAACTCGGGGGTTGCTTTGATTAATGCCAACAGCAGATTCGATTTCAGTTGGAGTATTGTTTGCGCAAACTAGGGCAGGAAATATTTTGAGTCAATGAAAATTATTTAGGCAGCGGTCAAGGTAGGGAATAATCCAAAATGTACTTTTCAAATTCTAATTATTATCAAGGATCTGTTGGTGAATAAGAGCAGAATAAGAAATACCAATAAGAAAAGAATTTGTAACACGAGGGCGTGTCAATAAAATCAGTACCGGATCTTGGAATTTTCTGAGGTGGGGCAAAACTTAAAAATGCCGCACTCCCTACATCCAATTTTTGTTGATATTTCATATAACTTTAATCCGCCGGGCATTTTTTTTTTTTTTTTTTTTGAGGATTTTTCAGTTTTGGTCACTGATAAACCCATAAAAATTTCGTTAATGTTCCCAGAGGCGTAGCTAGGTGGCGGTAAGGAGGGACAGCTGTCCCCGGGCGCAGCGTCAAGGGGCGCCAAATTGATGTTAATTTATTTTATTTTTAAATGCGAAAAGAAAATTATTTGAATCGAAAAGGTGTCAATATGTTCGACAAAAAAGTGGGAGCATCGCCAATCATATCGGGAATAACCAATGTAGCACAGGAGTGCGTGGGAAATCAGAAAAATAATTTTGCGAAGCCAAAGTGTCCCATATTTCCTTCAGAAGTAAATGGTCGCTAATAAAAATGAAAGTTAAAAGGGCTGTTTTTTAGAGCTATTTATCATTTAGGAAGCACAAAAGTTTTTTAAATTCCCTTTAGGGGCGCTCCTAGGCCCCCAGGGCACAGGGGGCGCAAAATCTTCATTTCTCCCCGGGCGCTGAAAAGCCTAGCTACGCCTCTGAATGTTCCCACGGCATGTTCCTTTCAGCTCAACATTAGGGGGCTATAGCAATATGAAGGGTTCCGTTGACTGGAGATACGAAATTCTGACAGTTGAAGGGGTCCGGGGGACTCACACCCGGGAAAAATTTGAAAACTATATGCAAACTGGTGCATTTTGAGGACTTACGAGATGCATTTGGGACTGCAAAACTATTAGGAAAAAAAGCAAACAAAAACTTTTTGAAAGTTCTGCTTTTATTCCCAAAAATGCAGAGCAAAATTGCCATTTTTTAAAAAATCCAGCGGGCAGGACCCCCTTCCTTTTGACTAATGCCCATATCGAAGAGTCACGTGTCTGCCTTCTCAAAAGATTTTGACATTACGAAATTTGCGGCCCCTAACCTCAATTTTGAGCTTCCGACAGTTTATACAAATGTTGTTGTCGAGTCCTCGCTCGTAGCGAGGAAGAATGGGTACGCTGCTCCTGAGTCTGGGCCCTTATAGGCAGGAGTCCGATTTCCGCCGATTTGATCATTTTTGAACCAGTTCCCAGATGAGAGACTGTCACCTGGGATTGGCACCCCCAGAGGTATTGTTTCACTTGGAGGACATTAGAGCCACGACCTATTTAACGTGCAACAGCTCCCTTTAGCGTACACGAACACCACAGCAACCAGCCGCGAGAGGTTGTCACCCTCCTAAACACTGACCTTAGTCGATGCTGCTTCACTTTCGGTGCTCTCCGGAACCGAGCTTCCACCGACTGGTCCACTGCGGGACAGTTATACATATAAATAATAAATCCTATAATATAGTTTATACAAATAATTAATTCTATTAATCGGTTTTAAACGTTAATAAAATCGGTGATAAATGATTAAATCGAGCGCCGAACTAGGATTTTAATTCTCTTACAAAAGCTAAATTTTCTTAAATAAATGTTTAAGAAAATTATATAATTCTTTCTTTCTTCTTTTCTCTCTCTCTCTCTGTTTTTTTTTTTTTTTTTTTTTGGCATCACAGTTCAATTAGCAGCCTCCCCCGGGAGTGCCGCCCCAGCTTGCCCCACCCTAGATCCGGCACTGAATAAAATAGTGTATAACAATGAGTGTGTTGAGAGTCTACGACGAATTTTTAACGCTGCACAATGTATGTGAATTCACCATTAAAGCTAGAAATAGTATTACCGAGAGGTGCCCACCAGGGGGCGGGGGAGGGGGACGAAGGATTATGGCGCAGATTGCGCCACTGAAATTTGTAGAGGGGTGTTTTCAGGGGTTATGAAACAACTATTACGTGAAAAAAAAAATGCAGTAGTTAAAGGGTTGAAAAGTCAATCAAAAGCTATTTATTGGCAAAGCCGCTTACCCATAAATGCTTTGGCAACCAAAAACAATTGTGTTATTCCTAAGTAATTGAAAACACAAGCAAAACATTCTCCACATTTTTATCCTTATTTCTTCTGCTTGCGTACAAAAACTTTGCAGTATTTTATTTATTTGTCTTGTTTTTTTCGAAGGGAGGATTTTATTCATTGCTTACTTTTATTTCCGTTTCTAATCTAAAACATTTTGTGTACTCTTTATATTGTCCAAATTTTATTTCTTCATCATATCAAAGCTTTTTTTTTTCGTATTATGAGCCCATGTTATTAAATTGCTGTAGTTATTTTATTTCATTTTCTGTTAGGAGTTTGCTCACATTTTTTATTTCATTTATAAATATTTGACGTTGTGAACTTACATTTATATTAATGCTTAGAACTGCAATTTATTTGATTGCTTGTTGTTGCAAACTATTGCAATACATTACGGGCCTTTTGCAACTTCAGAACTAACCATACATATCTTTCGTTTTTACTTGTTGTTTGATTAAAAACTGCTGTCATAACGGAATTCCGTATTTCGTACCACAAGTATTTTATTCATCTATTTCCGATTTAGAACAAAATTAATGTCTGAACGGAAGTAAGGCACCAGTGACGCATTGAACATCTCACATTCCAATTGGTATTTCAACAATTTCTCATTGCTCGAATACTAATTCGGAATTTCTCTACAACAGTGTTTCCCAACCAGTGGTTCGCGAACTCTCAGGGGTTCGCGCGGTGAAGAAAGGGGGGTTGCGAAAAAATTATGGCAATGGCGGAAATTTTTATCGTAAGTATATCTAACGTAAAAGAAAAAAGGAAATAATGAATTTAAATACACGTTAGGAAAGAAGAGCAAGAATTACGTTTTTAAAAATAAATTGTTTCCCAGATAATGCAGACAAGTAGTGAACTGGCATAGGAGTCATACAACAAAATTTGGATCACAGTCAAATTTATCATTTCGGTACCAGTTTGGATCACTAATTGGTACCGAAAGATATTTATTGAGTTATTTTAAATTTTAGAACATATTTTTCCCCTATCATTTTTCTTTGCTAGCGCGAAGAACGAGTCGGGAATATAAAAGGTTACTGCAAAAAATGTAAAATTTTGCATTATTTGAAGCTAATTTTTCATTATACCGACCCGAAAGTGGAACCGAAAAATATTTATTCATTTATTGAAAATTTGGTCTCACACTTATCACTTTATTCGAACTTTTCTGCATTATAGCAATATCGCAATTAGAAATTAAAAAATTTGTAAATTTTAATTTTTCTTTGCATTTCGAAAAAAATTCCGAATTTTGTATATTTCAACCTTAAAGTAGAACCTATCGGGAAAATAATCTTTAAATTTTTTTCAGGAATACGTATGTTTACTGCTCTAATAAAAATTAAAAAGAACATAATAAAAATGTAATAAAAAAAATGTTTGTAGATGTATTTTAGTTTTGATTTAAAGGTAGATGTTTTATAATAAGTATGTTTTCATTTCTTGTTATGAAGTATTGTACAACACGGAAAATAAATGTGATAGTAAATTTCACTTTTGTCACCAGTTACTAACGAATACAGAAAGGGGTTCTCCATTTTCTTTCGAATCTTAGAAGGGGTTCGCAAGGAAAAAAAGGTTGGGAAACACTGCTCTATAACAAAGATACGAAAGGAAAAAAAAGATGTACTACATGCTTTTCTTAGAAAACGATAGGAACGAAAACAAAAGAAAAAAAAAGATATGTTATTGTTTCTGTGCGACTTGAGTATCCACCGTTTATAGATGAGCAATAAAAAAGTTCGACCCCTCACCCCCCCCCCCTCCAAAAATATATATATATATATTAAAACGACGACGACACAAATAATATGTATATGGCTAGCTCGTTCTGAGGCTCTGGTACATATCAACTTCGAAAACAAAATCTGTCAATAAATTCTGTCTCCCTTTTGTGCGGATATGAACAGATTTCCAGCGCTCGGCTCCATTATGTTTGCCTTGATTTCCAAAGACGGTGGCCAGAGATGATTTCGAAACGCATGAAAGGTGCCTTTTAACCGATATTTGCTTCCAAAAGGAGTAACCTTAAAAATGTATGATGTATTCGCAAAGAGGAAACAGAGATGGGAAAATTAATCAGTACGCTGGTTCAGACTATTTGTACTATATAGTAAACTAGCTGAAATGCCCGGCTTTGCGCGGGATGATATTGCATCATTCGCAGGCCAAGTAACACATTTCCAAAATTCGGTTGTAAATATATAAGGAATTTTTTTTTTAAATCCAAGTAGAAGAGGGGCAACAGTCCTTAAAAATCCCATTTAAACAGTAAAACTCAATAAAAATCACGATTGCATTAAATATAGCAGCCTCGACAAATTTCTTTTAGACCAAAAATAAGTTTATTAAAATACCAACAATAGTTCATAAAAATGGCCATTAGACTAAGAGCAACTGTAACTAAAATGCACATATGCATTAGGATAATTGTTCCAAAACGATATCAAGAGTCCGTAAAAATCGCAATAACAATATAGACCACACCACATCTAAAAACTCCCATCAAAATAAGAGCAGTATTCTCTTTAAAAATGCCCATCAGATGAAGGACAACGGTTCCTGAATATTTCTGCTACAATAAAGAAATATTTCTTAAAGATCCACATTTTAATAATTACATCTATTCCGAAACATACTTAACATAGTAAAGAAATTAGACCCAAAAAAATCTAGATTAGAATAAAGACGTCAGTAACTAAAAACACGTATTAGACTACAGACTTTAAAAGCTGCTGTTCCTAGAATGGCCCCAACAATATATCTTAAATTCCCCCTCAAAAAGAAGACAACCGTTCCTAAAAATCCCGCTTGCAAAATCGTCAAAACATTTCCTGAAAACTCAATTAAATAGCACTTTTATCAAATTCGGATAAAAACGGGAAAAAAAAGAGTATTATTTCCGAAAGCCAATGCACATTTAAGTGAGAAAATGTTCAGTACTGAAGCAATTTTGACGTATGAAATTTAAGTCGAGAGAAAGAAATAACTAAATTCTGTCCAAATAGCGCCAAATATACATTTAAAAATTAAATAAATGTTAGAAAATAAATCACTTGAGTAAAATATGGAATCAATTAAAACCGCTAAGTAAAGTTAAAATGAAGCCGAAGATCGCGAAATTGCACTATAGTAATGGAAGTATAACGCAAATGAGGCATTATCCTATAATATACAAAATATGCATAAAAATGAAATAAATTTTTAGAATTTGTTTCGTTGATAAAACGGACGTTCTACCATAAGAAATGCGATGTTTCATTAAATTGTTGAACTGGCACCATAATATTAAATCGCCAAAATTGAAAGAAGAATCAACGTCAAAATAAAGAAATTAAAAATCGTCTGCAGTTCCTCAAAATATGCATAAAAATGAAATGAATTTTTAGAAATTGTTTCGCTCATAAAACGGCCTGAATAAAGATAAAATAGCATTTTTTCAATCTTACGTTAACAGAAATCTAGTTGGCGACAAAAGTACTATTTATTTTGGCGAAATCACGCAAGTTGAGCAGATAAATTCAGAGGTAAGAGTCGCTTTAAAGTTCGAAAACTACTTTAAATGAATATTGCGCGTGTTCTATTTGTTCTACGAACTTCAAAAAGGAGATCATCTTGTGCGGTTTTTACGGGCATCAATATGCTGCAAAAATCGAAAAGGTGTGACGGTTCTTCGATGAGATATTCCTAAAATTAACAGTTTTGCTTAAATTGGAATAAAAAAAGAACAAATTCGAATTTTAGGAAAAACGCTTCGAGGTGCACGAGGACCTGACCCAAGGTACCTGTAACCAAAATTTCGTACTTCTAGACCGTTCCATCTCGGCAGGAGGCGATCGACAGACAGACACACACACACATACACATACACAAACTTTTGGTTTTATTTATATAGATATACAGTCTCAGCCGCTTTATCAAATCACATATTTTTTGAACGATTTTAAGAACAGGAACTTTCCTTTGGAATAAAGTTTTTCCCCCTTCGTACTACTAGAATTAGTTCCAAATAAAAGTGAGGAATGAAAAAAAAAAATCAAAGGCACTATGTTTAATACTTTTGTTTGACGTATAGTTTGATTATAATGGGTATTTTTAATGTCGACTCTTTGCGGTTTGTTTCGAAGAATCAGTTATCATGTGTTCAATAATGTTTGAAATGCGTAAAATGTACCGCAATAGCCTTATCTTTTGAGTTGATATTCTTTTTTGCTTACCTGGGAGAAATATTGTCATTTCTGCATAGAAAGGCTCGAAAGTTATGATGCCCGGAGCATGCAAAAATTCAAATCAGGCATGCTCCGACCAGTCCCATGTGAATCTATATAAATAAAAAATAGAGGCTGTATGTGTATGTACCAAATACAAATCTACAATTTACGTCGGATCTTTACCAAATTTGTCACACATGTATTTTAGCATCTGGGGGGGGGGGGGATGTGCGCTGTAGGGTTTTTTCAAAAGTTAAATGGAAAACCCTTAAAAAGCTGCTTCAGGAGTTTTGCTCTTTGTGCCAAAACTCGGTTCGAAATTATTTTTTACGGTAATTAGCTTTTATTTATTTTTCTCTGATGAATGCAAAAGCGCTTTTTTTAAATTTTATTTGTTACCGTTGCCATTTTGTCTACATGTATGCTTGCTAAATAAAATTATATTCACAATAGGTTTATCATTTTGAGGCGCAGCCGATTTTTCATGTTTCCTTCTCCTAAAATAATTCAAAATTTGTTTGCAGCACAAGGGCGATCGATGGTATTTAGTTTAATTCCCTTCTTCTTTGTAAGGTATTTTTACGGGAGCGATGTCCATATTTCACAAAGTTCATTTTATTTTAAATCTTACTCTTATTATTCTAACGGGGATTTCTCTGGACAATTGCTATTTTACATTTGGGTATTGTTGACGACGATTTTTAGTAAGACTGTCGATGGTATTCAATAACTTATAAGCTTATTCTAAAAAAGTTTTTACAGTTGTCATCTTGACAACGATTTTAAAGGGAACTTGTTGACGTTGTCAGAGAACTGAAACCCTTGTTATATCAAGGATTTTTCAAGACTTATGTTCTTATTCTGATGAGGATTTTAAGTGGGACGACCGCTAAAGTTATTTAAATACTGTTGTCTTCACTCTAATGGGATTTTGTTTGTGACTAATGTGAGCATGTAAAGGGGATTTTCAAGGTTTGCTGCTATTACTTAAACGGTAATTTCAAGACTGTTATCCTTATTGTAATGAGTTTCTTTAGAAACATTCTCCTTATTTATATAGAACAGAGTGTTGAACATGACATGTCTTCCTTCACTAGAGAGTGAAAATATTTGAGATATCCCGTGCAACGCCGGGCTACTCAGGTAATATTTAATAAAAATATGCGATATTAAACCGCAGCGTCAATGATCAAACGCTTTAAGTTAAATGATCAAGTACCGGAGAACCCACATGGAATTTGGAAAATAAACATCTCAGAGACAAACGAGGATTAATAAATGCGACTTTTTCAAAGATTTATCAAAGATGATAAAACTAATTCAAGTTTCTCTTGACCTTGTTTTATCGCTTGAAATGCAAACTGCTTCGCATTGCATCTAATATCTTAATGCTTTTGTACTAAAGCATTAACTTCTCATATTCTTATTACCGCACAGAAAATTTGTAAAATTTATGTTAACTTTCTTCTTCAGTAAAAATAAAATAAAATAAGGCATTTTAATTAGTTAATCAAACAATATTGTCAATAACAAACACTATCAATTTTTAAAACTTTTATTTTGAACTAAAAAAAAAAAACACAAAATAACTTTTACACTAAATTGTTATGAGTAACATTGTACACATAATTGTCAGAGGTTTTCAGAGTAGAAAACTTGAAACTAAAATTTTATGAATAGCCTCGTACGCATAGTTGTCAGAACTTTTCTATCATACTAGATAAAAGTACAATTTTCCAAAAAACAACAAAAACAACTTTTCAGTTTTAACAATATATTTATAAACGAAACAAAAAGAAAATTAAAAAAAAAAAAAACTGTTGAACTTCCAACATTCTTATTACCACACAGAAAATTTATATTAACTTTCTTCTTTTTCTCTTCAGTAAAAATAATATAAAATAAGGCATTTTAATTAGTTGATCAAACAAAATGTCAATATCAAACATTATCATTTTTTAAAACTTAAAAAAACACAAAATAACTTTTAAACTAAAATGTTATTAATAACATTGTACACATAATTGTCAGAATTTTTTAGACTAAGAAAACTTGAAACTAAAATTTTATGAATAGCCTCGTACGCATAGTTCTCAGAACTTTTCTATCATATTAGATAAAAGTACAATTCTCCAAAAAACAAGTTCTCAGTTTTAACAATATACTTATAAACGAAAAAAAAAATGTTAAAGCTTCCCATTTTTTTTTACCACACAGAAAATTTATATTAACTTCTTCTTTTTCTCTTCAGTAAAAATAATATAAAAAAAGGCATTTTAATTAGTTAAGCAAACAAGATGTCAATATCAAACACTATCATTTTTTAAAACTTAAAAAAAACACAAAATAACTTTAAAACTAAAATGTTAATAACATTGTACATATAATTGTCAGAATTTGTCTATCATACTGGGTAAAAATAACTTGAAACTAAAATGCTATGAATAGCCTTGTACACATTGTAAGAATTTTTCAATTATACTAGATAGAAGTAGAATTCTCCAAAAAACAAAAACAACTTTTCAGTTTTAACAATATAAAGGAAACAAATGAAAGAAAATTTTAAAAACTGTTGTAACGCGATGTGTCCTAGCTTGAGCTGCAGCACACAATTGCTTCATCTCCACTTGAAGTATATTGTTGTTAGCATTTCACTTCTAGTAGCACCGGAAGCTTTTTTTTTTTTAATGTATTCCCCCCACCCTTTTTTAACTTAATGATTTTTCTACTTTTAAAAACATCTAAATTCTTTACAAGTTAATCTAGAGTCCCGAACATCACTGCATGTGTTTCTTCTCCACTGGTTTTAAGGTTTTTGTAGTGGAGAAATATTTTAGACAAATTAGGAAAAAGAGGAATGAATTAAGAAAACAATTCTACTATCTGTACTACCAAAACGAATATTAAAATAAAAAGGTAATAAAAAAAATATAAACATTTCCATCTGTTAGGTTTAAAAATTACTACACCGTACAGTTTAGTAAAGCTTGGAGAGAAAACGCATTGTCCCTCCACTCAAATACTTAACATTTTAGCCCCTGCCAAATTGGTATGAATTTTGAAAACGAAACCAGTGTTTATACATATAATAATACGAAAAGCAGTAATGGATATATGAAATAACAAAAATTAACTTTATTTGCGCATGTCGCGCTGACTGGGACCGGCTCCAGCACTATCACCTGCCGTCTTAGTTAACGCGACCACAGAACGTACCAGTTGTTCTACTGCAGGAGCCGGTTTTTCATTTATAAATACAAATACAAATACAAAAGTGACGACCAGCAACAGGCTCAGGGCCCAGCTAGGCTGGTCCTAGTTAATTTAGCAGTCCCCAATGAACATCAAGAGCTTTCTTAAAAGATTTTACCCCACTGCAATTAACAGTCGCTTCCGGTAAACTATTCCAACTGCCTACAACCCTATTGAAGTAGTAGTTTTTCCTAATTTCAAGATTAGCCTGAGATTTGAAAAGTTTAAAACAATGACCTCTGGTTCTACATTCATCACATAGCTGTAGTCCATCAACATTTCCCGTTTTAATGAATTTAAACAACTGAATCATGTCCCCTCTGACTCTCCTTTGCTCAAGACTGTACATATTGAGCCTTTTAAGCCTAACCTCATAATCTAAGTCTGAAAGACCACTTACCAATCTTGTAGCCCTCCTTTGAATCCTTTCCAATAAGGTAATATCCTTTTTTAGGTACGGAGACCAAAACTGAACAGCATACTCCAAATGAGGTCTTACCAAACTTCTGTATAATGGCAATACAACTTCCCTAGACCTGTTCGAAATAGCCTTATTGATAAACCCAAGCATCCTGTTAGCTTTGTTACTTACTATGCTACACTGCTGACTGGACTTGAAGTCATGACTAATCAATACTCCTAGATCAACAACTGCTTCTGCTTCCCTAATGACAGAACCTTGTAAATAATAGGTTGCATGTTTATTCCCATGACCAAAATGAAGCACTTGAAATTTCCCAATATTAAAAGACATACCCCACTTAATTTCCCACCTAGAAATTTGATTCAAATCCTCTTGAAACTGATTGACTTGTTCCTCCGTGTCCACAATTCCCATGATTTTGACATCATCAGCAAAAATATTGATGTTCCCAGAAACACTCTGAGTAATATCATTAATAAAAATAATAAATAATATTGGCCCTAGAACTGAACCTTGTGGTACCCCACTCAAAACATCAATCCACTGAGAATAATTGCCCTTCACTACTACTCTTTGTTTTCTCCCCGTCAGCCAATTTTTAACCCAAATTAAAGTTTTTCCACCAATACCAAGATAAGCAAGTTTGCTAAGAAGAGCTTCATGCGGTACTTTATCAAACGCTTTCTGAAAGTCAATGTAAACAACATCTACGCACTTTTTATTATCTAATGCCATGGTAACCTTGTCATAGAAATGCAACAAATTAGTTGTACAAGACCTACCCTTTCTAAAACCATACTGAAAATCAGTCAACACTCCATTTGCCTCCAGGAAATTCACTATTTTGATTTTTATCAGAGTTTCAAAAATTTTACAAAGAACGGAAGTAAGACTCACAGGCCTATAATTTCCTGCCTTAGTTTTAGACCCTTTCTTGAAGAGCGGCGTTATGTTTGCCAGCTTCCAATCCACTGGCACAGTCCCCGAGTTATATGAAGATATGAAAATAGTCAAGACAACATCCACTAATTCCTCTGCACATTCTACTAAAATTTTTGGATAAACATTATCAGGTCCTGGAGCCTTATTTGCTTTAATCTTTTTCAAATGAAACAACACATCATCCCTAGAAAATACAAAATCCTCAAGCTGTGTATTAGCTTGGGTCTCGCTTATGTCAACTGTTGAGATACAGTTTCTGTTAAATACACTGGAAAAAAAATTGTTTAGAATATCAGCAATATCTCCCTCATTTTGAATCAAGTTCCCGTTCTCATTCACTAGTGGGCCTACCTGAGTATTACGAGCTTTCCCTGAATTAGCACAAGCAAAAAATTTCTTAGGATTCCTTTCGATGTTATCTGCAAGCTTTTGCTCCAATTCCCTTTTCTTACTCTGTACCAAATACTTGAAAGTACGTCTAGCTTCACAATATAAAATCCTGTCAGCATGGCACCCAGTCTCTTTAAGTCGCCGAAAAGTGGCTTGCTTATGATTGAGAGCTTCTTTCACCTCCCTAGAGAACCACATGGGCCAAATTTTCGTGTAATCCCCTTTCTTTCTAAAAGGAACATAATCCATCACTGTTTTCTCTAATTTCCCCTTAAACTCTTCCCACTGAAGATCAGCTTCACTATTCTCCAACCCAGAAGAAAAAACCTCTTTCAAACCCTGCCTAAGTGCAACATAATCAACATTCCTGAAGTTAGGTACAAATCTGAAATGCTCACCTTTGTGAGCATCGAAGCTGGTCCAAAACCTAATAGTATTGTGATCACTATCTCCAATATGTTCCCCTATACTCAACCCCTGAACAGAACTTCCGACATCACAAAAAACTAGATCCAAAACAGCACCATGCCTAGTCCCCTGGGTAACAACTTGATCCAAAAAACAGTCCCCAATCACTTTCAGAAAATCATCTTCCCTACCATTGCTAGTGTAAAAACTATTCCAGTCTATGCCCGGGAAATTGAAATCTCCCATCATGATGACCGAGCCCTTACCAGACATGTCCCTAATAACACTATACATCTCCTCGTCTTGGTCCTGACTAACATTAGGCGGCCTGTAAACGTTTCCCAAATGTAACTTCTTCCCCATATTGCTCACCAACTCCACCCAGACCATTTCAATGTCATTAGGCTTATTATTAATGACCAATTCATTGCAAATAAAAGTGTCCTTAATATAGAATAAAACCCCTCCACCTTTCTTACCCAGCCTGTCTTGCCTAAACAAATTGTATCCAGCAATGCTCACTAAATCCTTATCATCATCAGTAACCCATGTTTCCGTAATTCCAATAATATCCAACTCCTCACCTGCGATAACACTATTTAACTCGTCCATCTTATTCCTGATACTGCGAGCATTAGTATATAGAAACCTGAGCATGCCCATTTTGCTTGTCCCAAACATTTTATGATGCCTCAAATCACTACTATTAATGTTACTATTGCTTAATATTTTACCATCATTTTTAAAACCTCCAGAACAGAAGTCAACACCATGACATTCTCCAATCCCCCCATCCAAAATTAGTTTTTTGATTCTGAAGCTTCTAAAATCATATCGCTAACCTTAACTACACCCCTAGAACTAAGATGCAGACCATCCCTCGCAACCCAATCACGCTGACAAGAACTCCAAACATCAATGAACCTGATTGAATGCTTTATGCAAAGTTTCTTAAGAATAAGGTTCATGCTCCTAGCCCGCTGATTTAACCAGCCCCTATGCACCCCATACCTGGGAAGCAAACCAACTACCTGGACATCTGTCGAAAAGTTAGTTGCTTTATCCAACAGGTTCTCCCAATCCTTAACAAACTCCTCGTTTGTGCTGTTACCGACGTCGTTAGTCCCCACCCACAGAGTAACTGAATCTCCCTTCTTAAACATTCCCTTTTTTTCCACAACCTTATTAACATCCTTCACCCGAGCCCCTGGTAAACAGCACCTAGCTACCTTGCGCCTAGTTCTCCCGACCACATTACCTATCCCGCGTACCATAGAATCCCCTATAATGACACCCTCTGTTTTTAGGTCTACAGTTCTACCTTTCCCCATACTAGATCCTTCCTCCTGCAACCTCTCTCTCCCCAACAAACACATCACAAGAAGTTCCCACCTCTTTTATAGAATTTTCACCCAAGTTATTTCTAACTAATTGGGCTTCCAATGCTACCACCTTGACACGTAACTCTAATAATTCAGCACATTTTGTGCAAATATATTCCTGCTCTGTAGCTGTATTAGTGTTTCCCCCCAACTTACTAAACATCTCACACCTATCACAGCAAATCCACCAACTCCCATTACCATTTTTAATTTCCTTCATTAAACATATAACTCCCATAGCTAAATAAATCTAATGCAAACAATCAAAAAAAGCAAAATAATACACAAATCAGCAAATTTAAGCTATTACTCTGATTAAAAACACAAATTACATAGAAAAATGCAAATAACTTGAATTTAAACACAAATAACTACAGTAAACAACAAAACCAGGCTGTTCCCCAAGACTTACAAAATGTACACAATCAACACATGGTTAGGCTTAACTGATAAAATTGAATTATACCCCAAAAAAAGCAAATAGAATACGTTTCAGTCTCACAAAATTAAAACATACTAATTACATAATAAATTGCAACAAATATACAAGTAATTAAACAGAAAATATCCAAAAATACATAAAAGATACTTAATTTCAGTAGGAGCAGAAACACTGGCATGCAACACTTGGCCCCCTCCCCACCTTGGCCTATTTGGTCTATAGTTAGCTAAGGAAGGTGAAATTTCCTTTCCAATTTCTTGGGTGATTGCAGTGAGCACAGTGTAATTTTTACTTTTGAGGAAAACGCATTCACCTGGCCGTTTAAGAATTTTAACGTACGGCCACATTTCTTCTGGTAACCCCAGAGCATATAGCATTCTATAAGCTTTGCAAAGTTGCTTTACATCGGGGGCTAACACTTCTAATTTAAGTATGAATGGGTGTCGTTTCACAATATACTCTTCAATCAGATGAAAGTAGGTCATTCCAGACCACTTCGCGTAATCAAGAAGAACTGTGCAGGCTTTTTCCCAGGGGTTGTCTTCGGACTCCTTTGAGGTCTTCAAGAATAGTTGAAAGACTTCAGGCATAAACATGCTATATGCTTTGATTTGACAATGAACAGCAGAAAAGAAACTTACATCGGGAAAATGCGAAGGCTTAAAAACACAGGAACTCTTTTCGAATGCATCAGCAAAATCGCGTATTCGGTTTTTGAGCCAACCGTGGAAGTTGTTCTCATTCGCTTGTTTGAGGAGCGCAGCAAATATTACCGAAATGTAGATCTGGAAATCAGCCTTCTCGATGGAACTGATGGTGGGCCAGCTCACGGATGGTGTTTTCGTGATGCGTAGGATTAACTGTTCTTTCGCAGCTGGCGGCCACTCTACCAAATTTCTATGCTCGAGCAGGCGTGCCTTCCAGTAGTCATTCTCCACATAAATACGGGATAAGACTGTAGCTGGATCATCAAAAGCAATGGTATCTATTTGGATGTTAAAAGGGGTTAATGCTTTCCTTACGGCTGGTGTGTTCGAGAAATCTTTTTCTAGAACTTGCAATAAGGACATCACTACCCCCATTCTACTTAAGGGTCCTCCTTTTTGAAAGGGAATGTTTTCAGATACTGCCATCAAAAAGCATAGGTCACAGAAAAGATGATAAGCTTGTTCAGTAGGCATTTCAAGCATAATCCATTTAGTTGGCATACAACGTACAACTTCCGATTCTGTAGACGGTTCAGCTCCTGGAAATTGAGATGTTGGGAGCATGTTAGTGTAGCTATCGTGAAACTTATCGGCTATTTCTAACATTTGCATCATACTCTCGACGCCTGACGCGTCACAAGTGGAAGAAAATAGAGTTCTGAGCCCATCTTTTCTTCTTCTCTCCAAGTCTTCTAATTCCTCAAGAAGCCTGATCCGGCTGTTTGGATTAGAGGAAGATCCCGGTTCAGTGGGCTTGCTTTCAATACCAGAAGCGTTGACTGACATTGCTGGTTTAGAAAAATGGAGTAAATATAACAATGGTATTTATTATTAATAATGATGTCCTCCTTTTTCGTACGGATATGGAATTTCCTTAGGGCAGTTTGCTCGCTCTTTGGGGAAAGAAACCTGGAAGACGAAGATTTAAGTAAAATACAAGACTACGTAATGCATTTGAACATAAATCAGCAAAAAGCGTGTGGGTATGGTTTTTAAACCAAGGGTGCACTCGTAGATTTCCTAGCACCCAGTGAGAAATAGTGGAATCTTGGTCGACGCTTACGAACTCGGTTTAGATTCTGTGATTCAACGTAATGATTGAACCGGCTATAACGAAAACGGCTCCGCTCAAATTTTCAGCCACTTTCGTTGTGAAATGCTTTTAAATGCGAAATTAGAGTGAGCCATTTTCGAAACGACCGATTTACTTGAGTTACGTACAAGTTAAATGATACTATAAGTATAACAGTACATTACAAATTGTAGAACTTCAGTGAAAAAAAATGCACAAGCACAGCGGTTCTCAATCTTTTCTTTTCGAGTACCACGATTTTTCTTGCAAACCATTTGCGTACCACCTGCTAATGCAACTTTCTTATATAGAATAGAATGCTAATAGATTATAGAAAAATACCACGACGATGAGGTTATGTCAATCACGCCATTTTTTATAGTTAATGCAGAGAAAAGCATTTATTAAAATAATGCTTATGTATGAAATAAAATACATAAAATATAAAAAATATCTTTTTATATAATACATAGTATATATTTTGCCAACATTCTCTCAACTCTAATCGGACAAATGCGATCTTCAACCCTGAGTTTGCGTTTTAACCCCTGGGCCATTTCGCAGTATTTTGTCCAAACGTAGAGTCCGCAACATGACTTTTTTTGTAATAACTACGTAACTTTTACAGTTTAATTACCACTTAATTTTATTTTCAGGTAATGTGTTCAACACATTATTTGAAAATAAAATTTAGTGATAATTGAACTGTAAATAACGTAGTTATAACAAAAAAAGTGTCATGTTGCGGACTCTACGTTTGCACAAAATACTGTGAAATGGCCCCTCTTCTCTTATTTTCGTACCACCTGGAGAGGCTTCGCGTACCACTAGTGGCACGCGTACCACAGTTTGGGAATCGCCCGTAGCATAATAAAAAATGTAATGAATGCTGCTCTTTCACATACACAGCATATTACGCTGGTCATATACAGGGGCGCACAGATGGTTGTTGAAACGGTACCTTTCCTCCACCAGACTCCAACCTCTTAGCCGGAGCCTTAGGCTTAAAGTTTGTTTTCCAATGCCCTGAATCGAACCCGGGTCGCCTGGGTGAAAGCCAGGAATCTTAACCACTAGACACAACATGGTAAGTTGAAACGGTACAGGTTCTCTATTTTAAAAGGCACCGGATCGAAGCACTAAACGGATCTATATATGCCATCCTCTTCAAGTGAAAAAAATCAAGATTTATGACAAAAAAAAAGGTGGGGGGGGGGGGGGAGATTAAAAAATAAATAAATAAACAAGAATTTGCCCAACAAAGTCATTGCTCCCATCGATCGCAACGGAAAATCGCACATCTTGCAAGTCTAATTTAATTTTTTGAAGCTTATTAATAGCGAGTTCGTTAATAGCAGCAAATTACTTGGTTTGTCAGGTTTTTTTTTTCCATAGAGTCCAGGAACATCTTCTTAAACAATAATATAGAACGGTTTGCAACTTTTATTGATAAATATGCTCGACAAAAAAATTGAAGAACAGGCACTATGCTTTAATTAGCGCGTTTTGAGAATTTGTCGAGTCAGCATAATATGAAGAAACGTTTGATACAACAAGCGCCGCTGAACCGTGCCAGAACCAAATAACATACGAAGAACACATCGCTCATGGAGCAGAAAATTTAGCCAGCTTCTGCTCATGCAAATGATACGACTTTCTGTTTCGTTAACGTAACGCATGCACATACAAAATTCCAGGAGCAAAATCCACCTTTTGCTTTCGAATCACGTGGGATTTCGGTACTCGGAAGAATGCAAAACAAAATATGCAGTATGCAACGTGATTTGAAGCATCATTTTCGACTCTGACATACTCAAATATTGAGTTAGAGATGAAGTGCTTGCCTTGAGCTTTATTTCGTGTGTGTTTTTTTTTTTTTTTAGTATAACTTCTGAATTTTTTATTATTTTTTGATTGAAAGTAAAATATATATATTATAAAAATATATATTTTTTATAATGATGAATACATATTTTATTTTAAAAATGGCATTTTTCGTCTTCCGGTTGGAAGAGCGGAAGAAAAGCCGAAAACCAGAAGTCTTCCGGAAAAAACGGGTTGGGTATGGCCGATCACCACCAGATCTTAAAGATCAAGGGAATGAAATTTGATTGGTCCTGACAAACCACAGCAATTTAATTAATTAGTATGTTTTGAATACTATGTAAGTGTAAAAACATGTACAAGTTTGGAAGCTGTGGAATGTTTAAAAATAAGTATAGAATTTATAGGTTTCAAATATCAGAGCTAGATATCCGATATCCAACAAAATGAATATGTGATGCGGAGCTTGCATACTTAATTGGCATTATAACAACAAGAAGAGCAACAAATACTGAGTTAAAGAAAATGGCTAAATTGTTTCTCGCAACTGGCTATAACAGGTTGTCTACAGGAGTTGAGAAAAAAAATCCCTGACTTTTCCCTGATTAGGCTCACTGAATTTCCCTGATTTACGTTACTAATGATAAGAATTTCCCCTTTGCCCCCACTTGAAAACTATAGTATGTTTATATTAAATATAGCATTATAAATGTTTACAGCTGTTACTAAAAATGAAGAAAAAACAAATCTGCTCCTTTAATGATAATGTATCATTGCAAGATTTTGTTTGGCTTGATAGCATATCATGCCAAAATGCATCAAGTCTTTCTGCTTTGTTATATGTGGCTTTAAAGTTTTGCCACATTGGAATGTTTCGAACAGATTTCTTTCCGTTGGTTTTTTGCTCTAACTGCTACAATTGAATTAGCCAATTTTTTTCGCACAAAATTAGTAACAATTTTGTGAGTCTCTTATCAAACAATGCTTCATTAATAGAAATAGTAGGATTAAAACATGAAACTGTTTTTCTTAGAGCATATTTCAATGGGGATCTCTCTTGCAGCTTCTTAACACACACTATCAAAAACTTTCGACAATCTTTTTAAAAAATGCTCACCTGCCCTTCAGAAGCTTTAGCTTTCTTTATGGGGCATAATGCCGAAATTCCAACATCGACTTTTTTAAAAGGAAGAAAATTTTTCACGTCTTGAAAGTCCACATTCAAAATATTCCTTTCCATCAGTACTTCTTTGACAGTGTATCGCCTTAAAATTTTTAATACAAGACTGGAAAATCTTCATGAAGAAATGGAACAAGGGGCATGTCATCTTGATGTACTCTTAAAAAACTTTCAAACTCCTGAGCCACTGAATTTAAAAAATGCTAATTTTGCCGGTAACAATGGGTCACTGGTGAAACGTTTAGCAATTATATAGCTCTGACTAGTGGGGGCACTTCCAGACGTGCCAACCTGCTAGAATTGAAATGCAGGAGGTTTCTGATCAAGGGGAATTCATGATAATTCAGGAGGGTAATAAAAAATTCAGATTTTACACTTTTCAATGCAATTATTGTTAATATACTTAACTAATTTAAATTTCAAATACAAGTAAAGCAGCATAATACAGTTCAAAATATATTTAAGAGTGATTTTAAGTAAGTTCATGAAAAGAAGTCTGAACTTTTTAAGAGTAAAATGGGGGGGGGGGGGGGCGCTTGGCATTTTCATTACTTTTATGAACAGGTGTTGTATATTTCTTAGCCCTTAATACGGTCCTGAAATCCCTCTATCTTTTATAATAGCAGGGACCAAATTCCCAAATCTGATTTAAGTAATTTTGAGAAAAACAAAAAAAGAGTTATGCTGCTAAAAACTCAGTATTTTGAAATTAATGAAAATTGTGCATGCTATTAAATATGGAAAAGAATTTAATGGGGTGTAATAAGCAATCTCCTAATCTATACAAAGAGAACTGATTCTAAGATTTAACATTCTTATTAATAAAGATGTGCAGGTGTCGATCCAGCTTTTTTTTTTTTTTTTTTTAAACAAGGTCCGTTTCTTTTGTGGCTTTAAAACATTTTTGTGAAAATTCAAAATTTAAACAAAGTGATAAAAAATTTTATTATTATTTAATAAATAATTTTACAAAAAATATGATTTGGTAGCATATATATGCATTACAAAAGCTGAAATAAATGATACAAAAATAAACCTGAATTCAGCATTTTACTTTTTGACATGTGAGAGCTCACACTCCTAACAAGCACAGAATTTCGTTTCAACTATTTCAAATCAAAATTTTACAAAAAAAAAAAAGGAATTTATTACATTTGTCTTTTAACAAAGCTTAATAAACATCAATTGTGGAAAAATTCCAATTCTAACAGCAGATGCAAAAAGATTGCATTTTTTTGTAATGAAAGCATAAAAACGCAAAGACGGAAACTAAAAGATTTTCTATAAGTAGAAGAACTTCAGGATTGCATTTTAGTAGGGTTATAATAATCAACAGTAATAACTACTTTTTTTGTATATACTTTTCTCCACCAGACCCCTACCTGTTAGCCGAGGCCTTAGGATTGCTTACGCACGGGGAGAGGTAGTGGGGTCTACGGATTTTACATGCACATATCCCCAAGTATACTTTGTTGTCTTCAATGGGTATCGAACGCGCGACCTTCCAGGTGGAAGTCCGACGTGCTAACCACTAGGCTACCACGGCCCTCGTCGGAAATTTGGAGTAAATTAAAAACAATAGCGGAAAAAAAAAAATCGCTGAATTCCAGTTTAAAAAATGACGGCGGCAAATGCACGATTTTTTTTCAAATTGCTTATTAGCCGAAATATTGCCTTTTGGCGAAAATTACTCAGATTTGCAAGGCAAAAACCTTTTTTTCTTTTTTCATTTGATAACTTTTCCCTGAATTTTTGGTATTTTTTTGAAATTCCCTGACTTTTCCCTGATTTCCCGGTTCTGTAGACACCCTGTATAAGTAGTTTGAAAAATCGGGCAACCCTGCCAAGCATTGTTTTGAGTACAGCGCCTACAAAGAAAACGTCGCATAGACAAATCCAAAATGGATTCCAGGGGTCGCGCCAGAGGAAATTCGGGCTCGTTTTCGGATCAAATAAATCAAAACGGACCCTTCACAACAAGCTTCCAAATCGTACTTTTTACACTATTATGTACTATAAAAGTGGCAAATAATAATAAAACTTTTCATCAGTACATGTTTAAATGTTAAAGTTTTCACAAAAATCTCTTAAAATTCACAAAAAATGGACCCTGTTAAAAAATGCTGGCTCGACTCCTGGATTCAGCGTCCTCTTACACCCCAAAAGTGTTCACGAATCCAATATTTCATTCTATTCTGTATATTTTGGATATAAACCAAGACGGCTCAATACGGCAGCGGCCATATAAATGCTTCTTCACGCTTAACTCTTTCAGACACTTATCGCGGAAAAACATCTGAGCGTCAAATCAAAACTAAAACCTTATACCACCTCCCCTCTTCCCCCAAGTACAGCGGAGCCTAGGGACCGTTCATAAATGATGTCCCGCTTTTTTCCCATATATTTGCCCCCCCCCCCCCTCCTTTATCACAAAATGTCACACTTCAACCTACTCCCTCCCCCCCTTTGCCACATGCCATGTTATGTATGAATGATCCCCTACAATTCTAGAGATGTGCACACGGTAATAGGCTTTCCTTGATATTTTCACACATCGGAAAAGGGTAAAAAAACCATAGCAGCGGTAATTTATAACCCCCCCCCCCCTGTAAATCAATTCTCGTGGAAACGTAAACTTGTTTATAATTTTATTAACGCTTGTCAATAAACGGCGCAAAAATGTTGCACGTTTTAGTAATATCTTACGTTACTTTTCTCTTTACAATATTTTTTTAAGCAAGTGAAAATTTTATTTTTTACATGAGGAAGTGGGGCCTCGAGATAAATTCAACAAATGAATTTCTGCAAAATTTAATAATAATAATAATATGGAAACTCGAAGAGCAACCATAGATAAGCCAGCAATCGGAAGAAGTGCATGTTTGCAGTGAAATGTCACTTATTAAAGCCTTAAAAAGTTGCTATTAACTCAAAATTTCTTCAAACTCTTGACATTTCAATTCACTTATTTTTTTAACACCTTAACATTATTCAACATTCAGAATTGATGATAATAGTACTATCTGAATTAGGCTTCGATATAAACAGCTATCGGTCACCCATTTCAGCATTTTAAATGACTCACAAGAGTTATGAAGATGATAAAGTATAATTCTAATGCAAATTATTTACAAACATCAATACGAAACTCATACAGTCTAGTAGCAGAAAACACGATAATAATTATAATAAACTTAGAATAATAAAAACAATAACACTTTTGTTAAATTACAAAGCTGCAGTAACTACTTATCAAGCATTCATTTCTTTAAAAACAAAAATGCGATAATTTAAGGGATAAATTGGCTTTTGATCCTCTGCCAAAAAAAAAAGGTTACCGAAGCCATCTAGCCATGACCACTAGATTACACGAAATATTGCAATTTAGAAAATTAAATACTTTTAATGACAGAAACTATGTATATTATTAAATGAACATAGGTTTCTTGTTTAGTTTCTTTTGCAAAATATGTGCTAACTTTAAAAATCTTCTTTGAAATGCATTAGACTTAACGGCTAAATATTCCGTTAAAAAAGGATATGGGAGATTCGTATATGAGGGCATTATTATGAAGGGAAAACAATATCATTATATTAAAAAATGGTCATTATATTAAAAGTACTACATCAACAAAATTTACTTCGTTTTTACAGAAAAATCAAAACACAATAATACCTAAAAGGCTGTGGATATTCCCAGTAGGAAAAATTAACTATTGAGAAACACAGCGCACATTTAATCAGATCCAAGTCTAAAACAAAACCCACACAAACATGATCATCCGGCTCGTACTTAAAACCATGCTTCAAACACAACTTTATCAGTCACGGTTACGGAAGCGCGGGAAATTAGTTGAGCAAGTCAAGCTTTCAACGATTTAATATTTTGTATAAATAAAGAGTTGTAAACTTTGTTCCATAGTGAGCACGACAAATCTAAAAGCACCATTATGTATTTTTTCTGTTTTTTTTTTTTTTTTTTTTTTGGGAATATTTTGAATTGTCGTTCTTTAAAAAATAAAGCATTTATTTTATAATAATTTCGTTCTTGGCGAGATTTGAATGAGCCAAGAACATATGCCTTTCAAAATCTGAAGTCTGATCGCCAAATTCTTTTTCCCTCTACGATTAGTTGGAAAGAAAACCAAGTTTCATTTTTCATGTGAACAAAAAAAAAAAAAAAAACTTAATACTCCACGGAAGCTTTTTTTTAGAATTGAATTTATTTCCAAAGTTAAATTTTGAAAGTTACAGTTCCGTTATTTTGGTGCCCTAAAACTAAAATTAAAACCTAGTTGCATATTATTTTACCTTAAATTTTGAAGTTTTCAGTTCGTTTTTGGACCCCCCCCCCCCCCCCCCCCCGTCGTGGAAATGTTATCTTTACGATACGTACGATTATGAAACTAGATAGTGTTGATTTCTAAATAATAACTAGAATGATAACTTTAAAAATAATTACTTTTCGAATGATTAAAAAAAATTGTAGTAAAAAGGAATTTTAGTATTATTTCTCAAATAGTATTTTAAGGCAAAATGCTGCATCTTGCAGAAATTGTAGTAAGTCGCTTTGTCTATTTTTCCTTACTAAATATCTTGAAATTCTTTAATAACGAAAAAACATATAAGTTTTTAATTGTCATCTCATTACAGTCCTTTCAATTTAAAATTTAGTATTCTTATCAGATGCGGATTGAGAAGTTTGGTGCCCCCTCCCTCATCTTATTCTCCTGAATAGTAACTTTTGAAGAAACAGTTAAGAGGACCAAAATGTAATTTGTTCAAAAAAATTTACAGAACATTTTTCTCGAAAAAAATTGTAATTACAAAACTTTCCGGAATTTTGCAAGATTAAATTCATTGGACTGAAAAATTTCATTCCCGAATTAGTTAAACTGTTATAAAATTTGCATGGAACATAATCTGTCGCTAGGCCCTTCTATGGAACTCTGTACAATGAAACAATGGGGGGAGGAAATTTGAAATAAGGAAGGGGCTCCTTATGAGCTAGTGCCCCTGATACTTATTCTATGATGTTAACGGTTGTACTTATAAAATAGTTCAAGTTTTCTTTCTTCTTTATTTATTTATGTATTTTTATGAAATTTTATTTACTTAGACAGCATAATTAATGGCATTCCTAGCAAATAGTATCATTCGTAGCACTAATTTTAGGCGTCACCCCTCTTCAAATATATACATAATTACTTTTCATCTTGCATATAAGTATCATTTAAACGATTTTCAGTGTTAGAAAAAATTTTCACAAACGCCATTTTATTAATTTGGTGTTACGAAAACATAAAATGATGTTTAGATAAGGCCCATCAAGGCCGTTCTTAGAGGAAAGTTTTAGTGGTTGAAACAGAACTCTTCTTTTAAGAAAAATAAGCAATGGAAAATAGTAAGAATAAAAATTTTCATTTAAGTTAATTTGTGTGTGTTCTCTGTTTTGAATATTCCCCTTTTTCTGCGTTTTAAATGTTTGTTTATATAATTTCCATAAATTACATCCTTCGCGCCTTTTTCGCTGCTACGACTAAAATTATTACTCGCTTTTTTATATATTTAAGGATTTTATATATTTATTAAGATGCTGGGTGTGCTCTTCACAGGGGCGGTTCTCTTAATAAATTTAAAACCACGTCGCTCAATAATATTGTTAAGGAAAAACTACATTCGAATATATTCCAATGTACCATGCAATCAAACCAAACGAGTCGAATAAAATCTATGTCCATAAACCGACAGAGATTTTTATTAAAACCCCACCTCCGCCCAGAAAAACCTTTATTTGTTAACCGACTTTTTCAAAAATCTTACTCGTGTGAAAACGTGGAAACAAATGTAAAAATAACGTGATAAAAAATTAAACTCATTTAGCATTTTTCAACATGCTATCCAGCCAACTAAAAACCAAATTCACAACTATCAAATAAAAAGGACGTCGATTGGTTATGTTATTTTTAAAAAAATTTTGACTATAATTCACTTCCAAGTTTAATTTACCCCATTCTCTCCATTTCCCTATCCAAGTCATCCAGTTTTTTTAATCTCTAGCGTGCAGCGTAAATCGCCAAGGGGCGCGATTCATTGTTTGAACTCTAGCTGCATTTAATGAACCTCGTTTACAATTTTTCCCGTACTTTAATTATTTTCTCGTGTTTCTGACAGCCCTCTATTTTTCTTTTATTTCATAAAGGAATGGTTTTCTTTCCCGAACTGCCCCATCTAATTAAAAACACGACTAGGTCAATCTTGATAAAACTAATACTTATTAGAGAACATAATCAACCAATAACGGACTCGTTTATGTTTTTTTCCCCTTAAAAATTTTTGAATATCCACTTTCGAATGTATTTTTAAAAAATAGTAATAAGTTTTGGCAACAAGACATTGAAAGAGGGGAGAAATATTTTAGCTAATCCTGCATCCTAAAAAACTGGAAAAAATCTGTAAAGTCAGTTGTTTAACTTCAATTATTCTACGTGCAATTATTTTGTGCATTTTCGTAAAAATTCTACGCGTATGCACGAAAATATAAGCATTTCTTTCAGACTCAAATTTCCTTCACTCGTTTTTGTTTACAACGCACAAAGTATTTCCCCAAACGTTACCAAACTTTCAGAAGATAGTAATAAGATAGTATTCAGAACATATCGTTACTGAAATCTGAGATAAAAATATTGAATACTTGATAAATTATGTACATTTAAAGGAATTAATTTTTTACTGCGCATGCACGAAGGATAGCAATTTTTAACTTTCATTTATTTTACACGTGTAGAATTTTTACTGGACAGTGTGTGATCATTGAAATAAACAACATAAGTAAAAAGCAAAACTTCGCATCAGTCTGAGTGTTAAACATGAAATTACGAGAATTCTCTAGTGCGTCCATTATTTTGGCCATGGACTGTAAGGTATAATACCAATGACGCGCGCTGAAATATTTTATCGCTGTTGTGCCTGGTGTGAATTCACCATTAATCATTTGGTTGATACTGCCAAAAGAAAAGCTCATGCCGAAATAGCTGCGCTCGTCGGTCGCTATGGCAATTAGGTGTGCCTCATTTTTATTAGGGAAGTTCTAGAGATCGGAACATTAAGGGCACAGTTACAGCTCGACCACAGAATTTTGATATTTGGACGCGTCTGCGCATGGCAGAACGAATCTGTGAAAGGTCATTTTGCAGGTGCGTTTATTTAGTACGCGAATCAGAATGTTTGCTATACCGTTTGTTGAGAGCAACTAAGTTTATAAACTAACATATATCAGTTCGGAAATCAATTATTTTAAACGAACTAGAACGAGAAGAAAAAGTGCGCATTCTTTATACCATCAGTTCCTCCCTTGGACATGAATGGATTCTTCTTGGCACTCTTCCAGGCAGCTTGCTTTGGTTGATGGTAGAACTGTAGCTTCCACTTTGCAGTGGTTCTTTTTCCGAAATAAGACATCTTGCACTGCTTCTGTTATACTTAATTTCGAAACTAACACTTTTGAATACGAATGACGAAATGCTGTTGTTGTTACTAATCCCCCTGGCATAGGAAAGCCTGCTACCAGGTCCAGAAGATCAATAAACCACTCTCTTAGGGTGATATGCAGCTCCATTTCAGAACGAGGAACCGCGAGGGCTGAAGACTGACTTGACCTCAAATTTTGGGGTCTCTTAATTTTGAACCAGATCCCAGATGAGAGACTGTCACCTGGGATCGGCACCCCCAGAGGTATCGTTTCACTTGGAGGACTTTGGAGCCACGACCTGTTTAACGTGCACCAGCTCCCTTTAGCTTACACGGCCCACAAGAACCAGCCGCGAGAGGCTGTCACCGTCCCAATCACTGACATAAGTAGATGATGCTTCACTTTCAGTGTTCTGCGGGAACCGAGCTTCTACCGACTGGTCCACTGCGGGACAGGACGAAATGCTTCCAAGCAGAAACGTTTACCGACGAGGTCCTGCGTCGACGGCAACCGTCATACATTAGACATTGCGGCGAGAGCTTTTCTCGCGCCAGACAGACGACGACGCATAAGTGAAAGATTGTTGTAAATGAGGGTTTTAAATGAGTGATTTCTTTTATTTTGTGATTAGGGTACTGAAGAAAAGAAGTCCTGACGGTTCTCTGACAGTCTATCTGAGCCGGCGAGAGCTGGTACTTCCCGCGGAAGAAGAAGGAAACACCGTACGCCCCTTGGAAGGGGTGGCCCTGTTGGGGCGCACCCTCGAGTCTGCGGAGAGAGTGTTCGCCCTGCTCGTCCTAACCTTCCGCTACGGACGGGAAGACGAAGAAGTCATGGGTCTTAAATTTTACACCGAAGCCGTCCTCCACTACCAACAGGTAAGATTCAGGCAAATAAATAACTAAATAAGGGATCGTCCATAAATGATGTCACGCTTTTCCCAGATGTTTGAGCCTCCTCCCCCTCCCATCGTCACAAAATGCCACTCTTCAACGGACGGGGGGTCCGTTATTCCCCTTTGTCACATGTCACGATATATTGCATAAGCATGATGTCACACTTTTTGTTACCCCTTCCCCTCCCTTGTCACAATTTCACAAAACCCGCTCCCCCCTTGAAGCGCGACATCATTATGAATGATCCCTAAGTAAAAAAAATGCTGCATTTTGGTTAATGGCTGGAGTCAGAACGAGCTAATTTAGGGGGAGGGGAGCCCGAAATAAAATGAAAGCTACCTATTTTAAATAAAGGCTTTAATATTTTGTAATTTCAGTTTTTGAGAAGTTCACTTATTCCTTGGCTTGGGTCCCTTCGAAAATATATTCTTGTTCTATATTCTCCCAAAAGTTGGATCATCCTCCACTACAGTTCGACCACGGAATTTCGATACTTAGACGCTTCTGCGCATGACAGAAAGAAACGAATCCATTCCAGTTTTAGGAAGGGTCGTTTTACAGGTGCGTTTATTTAGTTCGCAAATCAGCATGTTTGCTTCGCTTTTTGTTGAAAGTAACTGAATATATAAACTGGCATTTCGCATCAGTTGGAAGAAATCAAGTAGGCTAAACGAACTAGAACGAGAAGATAGAAGCACATTCTTCATACCGGCAGTTTCTTCCTTGAACGTGAATTGTCATATTTATGTGATGAAATTTTACAATTAAATATTTTAAAAGAATAATTGTGTTACAGCGAGAGACAAACGGGGATTCATTGTAAACTAAGTATTTGTTTAAATACACTATGCAGTTCCCAAATGGAAATTCAAGAACAAGCGACATATCAATACAGTTGGACCTTCTTAATAAGAACACGGTTAATACGAAATCACGGCTAAAACGAACATTTTGTTCATTAAGTTTGGTTTACTATTTAATTACAGTAAATTTCTCACGCATATTATGAAGGCTAAAATACAAATTTCGACAAAGACGAACAAAATTTCTGACCTATTCACGAAGAATTTTCTCGATTGCATATAATTGTTGTTTTTTATGGAAGTTGTTGGCTAGTTGAATCGATGTAAACCACCTAAAAAGCAACTGACCATTTTCCAAAACTGTTACATTTTAGAAGGAAAGTTCATTTTCTTAATGTGTACTAGTAAGATTTAAAAGTGCATATTAGTAAAAATAAATCATGTTTTCACTGCTTATTTAACTTTTTATTATAAATAGTTGTAATTACTTTTAAAATAAAAACATGCATTTCTAATACTTTTTTTATACAATTTTACTTATTCACGGTTGTTATGAATAACTGTTAATACGAACAAATTCGCGAATTTTTGGCATTTCGTATTAAGCGAGTTCAACTATTTTCACTGAAAGTCATTTACGTATTTTCAAAATAAATAACTTAAGTTATAGAAACGAAAATTCCTTCTCAAACTGATTTTTATTATTAGCTCCTAAATACAGATTTAAAATTTTAATTCTTAAGTAAACAATTTTTTTTTTGTAGCTAGATTTTTTTTCCAAATTAAATTCTCAAATTTATATTTTTAATGCATCAATGAACATATTTTTTGCAGCTAGATTTGTCATCAAATTACAGTACTGAAATGTAAATTTTTAATGCTTATATGAACACAACTTTTCTAAGAAAAATAATAAAAAAGGCTTTGTTCTAAAAGATGAGTAGAAGAGAAAAACAGCGTAAATAAAGCAAATTATCAAAGCAACCTTTTGTGGCTAGATTTTTTTTTTCAAATTTAAATATTGAAACACAAATTTTCAATGCTAAATTGAACACAATTTTTGTAGCTAGATTTTTGTTTTCAAATTTAAATATAGAAACATAAATTTTCAATGCTAAAAGGAACACAAGTTTTAGAGATATTTTTTTTTTTTTTTTCAAATTTAAATTCTGAAACAAAAACTTTCAGTGCTAAAATGAGCACAATTATTGTAGATAGATTTTTTTACAAATCTAATTACTGAAACATAAGTTTACAATGCTAAAACTAACACAATTTCTGTAGATAGATTTTTTTCCAAATTTAAGTACTGAAACATAAATTTTCAATGATAAAATGAACACATTTTGTAGTTAGATTTCTCTTTTCTCATAATAAAACCCTAATAAAAGACCCACAAAAAAGGTGGAAAATACAAATGGCTGATAAGCTCATGCATTTGTCCCTAAATCGCCAAACAGGATTTGCTGCAATACAAACCCCTATCTAATCTGTCGGCGTTATTTTTACAGGCTTGAAGCCCAAAAAACAGATGTACTCAATCACTTTATCTCCCTCTTTTTCCCTTCTACCACCCAATCAAATTGTCTTCATCTTGCGCCTCTCAGCAGATTCTCTTTTTGTTTTCTCCCTTACCTACATAATTTATTCATTTATTCTCTCTACATCCTTCCGTCTTTAAATCTAACACATACAACTGTCATTATTTTCGTTCGTTACTCCCATCCGCCTACATTTTCTCATTTAATCCCATTTTCCTCTATTTTGTACTTAAATATACCAGATTTTTTCCCCCTCTCTACGCACAAACCTCATTTTATTTTTTTCTCCATTGGGTAAAATCTCTTCTTCTAAAAGCTCATTTTAACAGATGCGTAAATATCTCTTTCATTATGTTCTTTCCTTTTTCTTCCTAATCATTTACACCTTTACTCAAACAAAAGCCCTTTTATCCTATGTCTGTCTCGTCTTTAAGCCTTGGAAGCTTAAAATAAAATGTTTTTCGTCCTAAAGCTTGCGGTAATTAGAGACCTATTAATTGCATTCAATTAGCGTTTGAACTCGAAGTCCCAATCTCGGAAGATCTTAAAATAGCTTTGATGGTCTTATCTTTTGTTAATAGTTTTTTCGTGTGTGTTTTGCCTTTCGCAATCTCATGCAATTTTTATGAGCTCTTTGCTTTTTTACGGTATAATTTTTAAATGTTAAAGTTTTTCGCATCTATTATGATAGTTAGTTTTCTGCATTTTTTAATATTTGTTGCTAAATAGGAAGCAATAACTTCGAAGTAAGCGTCTTTTTATAATTACGTTATAATTTATTAAATGTTAAAGTTCTTCGAATCAATTATGATAGTTACTTTTCTGCATTTTTTGCTAAATAGAAAAAATAACTTCGAAGTAAGCATCTTTTATAATCATGTTATAATTTATTAAATGTTAGTTTTTTGTATCTATTATGATAGCTACGTTTCTGTACTTTTTTTTACATTTGTTGCTAAATAGAAAAAAAAACTTCGACGTATACGTCTTTTTATAATTTCACAAACAAGTCACATTGGATTGTAATTTATAACCCTTGAACCACATGGGAAATTGTAAAGGCACGATTTAAAAAGAAATAATACTCTCTTATGTCAAATGACAACTAGTAAACTGTTGACCAGGGAAAGCTATAATTAATGAAGCTGCTGCTACTGACACAGCTTTGCTGATTTTGCAGTTTTGCTGATTAAGAACTGCACTATCTCAAAGATTGACTGGCTTGAGGTTTCTCTGGTATGCGATTTGCTGATTGCTTCTTTTTTGAAGCCAAAAATAGGTTCTGTAATCTATATCTAATTGTTGTAAAATACACTCTATTTATTAATTAACGTAAAGGCTTGGCTTTTAAGAGAACATAGATAGCGCTTCATCTCTTTCTCAGGACGCACTGAAGTCAAACTTTTTCTAGTGCAGCATTTTCCAAAAAAAGGGATTAAGGGGTTCCCCAAATAGGGCAAAAGGTAAAAAGGATGACAGAAGTTCCTTCAGCTACATAAAATTGTGCTTCTAATTTTGTGAGCCACAGTGAGTCAAAGACAGCCCCCGTAATTTCGAATGTTATTTGACATGCGTAGTATTAGTATCAGTCTCAGTAGTTTTTTGACCAGATATCTGTCAGACAGAATCTGCATTAGGTTGGAGTGTCTTGAAAATCAGACTAAGAATTGAAATCATTTAGCGTAGTATTCCTCAGCCATTTTTTTTTCTGTTTTTTTTTTTTTTTTTTTTGGTTAACGGTTCTAAAAATTTTTGAAATTATTCAAAAGAAAAACGTTGCATGATACAAAACAAAAAAAAAAGTGGAACAACATGAAAATTATAGAATTTATTCAATGAGAGCATGTTTTCATGAAAATGTTAAATCAGAACGACGTTCTAAAGTCGCCAGACAATTTCGTGTGTTATCGTCAGCTTTTTAAAGTTTTTCTCGTTTTTGGACTTGATTTCTATCAATGCTTAAAATAAAAATTCAGAGAGCCATTGCTAAATTGAATCATTACGGTCGAATCCGAACTCTAGTTTTACTAATTTATTTATTGCTCCTTATATAATATTTGAGTTGCAGTAGGTGATCTTTTGAAAGTTTCATTAATCTTCCCCTAGGTGGTTCCTTCGAACGGTGAGAATAAACGACTGACGCTTCTACAGCAGCATTTAATCCGTAAACTCGGCCCCGGAGCTCATCCTCTGACAGTCTCGGCAAGTGGCCACTTGCCTCACTCCGTCGCTCTCCGTCCAGCCCGCATGTACGGAGGAAGTCCACTAGGAGTCACGTATGATCTTAAAGTGTTCATTGGTATGCACTCACGCTTCATTGTATCATTCTGTTTTACGCAGTGCACAGGGTGGTTATAAAGTTACCCCGTTTAGATTTACCTTGAGCAGGGTTTCTCAACCTGGGCCGTGTGGCCCCCTTGGGGGGGGGGGGCACGGGAAAAATCTAGGGGACCACAGGAAATAGTATGGAAAAAGGGGAGCCATGAATTATGAGAACGGAGCTATGGCTGATTTCTTTCAAATTAGCAAAATCTTTCACATATAAAAATAAAGTATTGCAGATTATTTTTACTCACAAGTGTCTTATAAGTGTATAAATGACAAAACACTATGTATTCTAATTTTCCAAAACACTTCCACGCACAGCATAGTTCTTGCATTAGTTTAATGCGCTCATACATATTTTTTCCTTTTTTCTCACTCTCGAAAAACATTTTTTTAAACGCATTTTGAAAGAGCTATCCCAAGCATCTGTTTTGCAATGTCAGAAAGTGCATTATCAAAAAAGAACTCATAAATAAGTGTTGATTTACAATTATTATTACAAAATATTTATGATTTGTATTTTCATGGGACAAAAAGCTTAAAATTAGGGCTTCAAATAGTAGAGTGTATTTTTTAAATATTACATTATGTTACAGCACTATTTTTTAAAAGTTTTACATTATAATTTTATTTTGAAATTTGTTGAAATACAGTTTTTTAATTTCAGAACTGTGTGGTCCTTTCTTTATAATACACTGTAAACGCATTTTAGAAAAACGATTTAAAAACGTTTGAACAAGAAAAAAAGCTAAATATCCCGTAATAATACAAGTACATAGATACTTAAAAATAAAAATTTGAAAATTGGATAATGAGAAGATAAGGGAGTTGTTTGCCTCAAAAGTTTTTTTTTTATGTTTTGTGTGAACACATATACGAGAGGAGCCACTAAGGCGTTTGTTGTTCATTAGTGATCCACAACTCAAAAAAGGTTGGGAACCCTTGACCCTGACCTACATCTTGTCCTAATAGATGTGTCAGTGAAATTTGTTATATACTTTAAGTGTTTTTCTTCAGACTACCAGTCATATTTGTGAATTATTTATATATATGTATGTTCTTTAAAAGATTTACTCTAATTTATCTTATGCCTAGCCATCGATTATGCCTAGTTGCAGTAGTATCCATTTCTTTAATGTTTATGGGAAGAAATATTCGTGATATTCTTCTCTTTTCTAGGGATGCGGCCCGACGAACGCCCTTCCAAAAGAGAGCTGGTGCGCATGGGTCTCCGCTGTTTGCATCGAAGTCTACCACCACAGCCTAACCCACCCTACACGGAACTCAACCGAGCGTTCCTGCTGAGCAGCGGCCGCATCCGGCTGGAAGCGCGGCTCGACCGCGAGGCCTACCGCCGCACGGATCCCATCCGCGTCCACGTCAGCCTCGACAACTCCTCGAACCGGACCGTACACCGACTGAGCGTGCGGATCGTGCAGCACGTCCACGTCTGCATGTTCACCAGTGGCCGCTTCAAGAACCAGGTGGCGTTCGCGGAGGCAGAGCGCCCGGTCCGGCCGGGGGCCTGCTTGTCCAGAGTCTTCCAGCTGAGCGTGCAACAGGAGCAGCAAATGCGGTATCCGGTCGCCCTTGCTGTCGAGGGAGGTCCGGGCATAGGGAGCGCCCTCAAACTCGCCCCGTCCACCGTGCCCCGGATGGCCAGAGACAGTGGCAACAACCCCTACGGTGTCACCGTCCGGTACGAAGTCAAAGTGAAGGCGATGGTCGGTGTCGTCGACAGACCCCTGGTTCTTCGACTACCCTTCAGACTGTTGGAAGATCCTCCTTCAGAGGAAGAAGAAGAAGAAGGACCCGTGCCTCTCGCGGAGGAAGAAGAAGAAGAAAGTTTGTTCCCTACTTAGGCATGATTAATATTTTTCGAGTAAACGATGAACAAAACTATCCAGGTTATTCATTGTGGAGTAATAACCGAAAATTAACTGAATACAGACAGCGGCAGAAAACGCAGTGAATCATGTGTTGGAGTTGCATAGTCTACCACAGATTTCTCTCACTGCTGGTTGCTTTGAGTGAAAACGCATGTGCATAGTCTATTTGTCCATTATATGCATTCTAACCTTATGGATATCCAATGCATTTAAAGCCGTTAAACTGTTACTCATCACATATCTCTACAGAATTTCGTGCGATTTAATATCGTTTCCATATTATGTTCATGCTTCGCTTGTGAAACTAAAAGCAATTCCGTGTACATACGACATACCTACAAATGTGCTGCACTTAAAATCGGATGCGTTAACTTTGCCGTTGCTTTTGTCCGTTATTCTACAAATTTGGCTGAAATTGAAACAAGTCGAAACTAGGAAAGACAAGTGATACACTGTCATATGTTTTATTATATTGTCGCAGTAAGCTGCACGTCCAATCAAACTGAATGAAACATCACAAGCAATCGCCACGTTTCATAAAGCACTAATGAAGTTCGACAGTATCTAAGATGTAAATCAACTACATTCGTGGTGGACAGTGAAAAGACAATATTTTTTCATAGTTGCAAAGTTGACTATAAAAAACCTTCATATTTGTATATAGAAACCGAGGGTAAGCTTGAAGTAAATGAACTTTAGTTCCCTGATGCTGCATGAAGTTATTTAAATGATTAACGGCCTATTCGCCGTATACGAACTTTTCTTTTTCTCGGACCATATACATGTGATATTTATTTCACACATGCCACAGAGAAATAATTAATGAAAATTTGTGTGTGCTATGAACAAATTGTTATTTGATAATGTCAATGAATTCATCTAACAAAGGATCCTTTTTTAGGCCGAAACTACTGCTTACGAAGGAGAAGGGGGAGGGGGTATGCCCCTGGCACAAAAATGAGTTTATATGATATTTTGGTAAGTTGTTTTTTGAGTTGTTTTACCAAGCTATGAGCTGGTCACTCACAAAAGCTCGGAGGGCGGCAGGTTGAGTACAACTGACAACAATCATTAATGAGTAAAGCAACATTACCACGAAATCCATTGAATTCTGTACGCATGCACTCAAAATACTGGTGTGTGCCTGAGACATACCGGGGCATTTGACTGTATCCGAGAAATGAACCGTTTTGTCCTAAATCTACAACCCCCGTTCTGTACCAAAGAATCCTCTTCCGGCAGCATTTTAGCTTTTACACCCACACATTTTTGGTCCTTTCTTGTTATATATTTGTAAATAAACAAGATAAATACAGTTGACACCGATTGTATTATACTTTTAATGGACCTGAAATTGTACAATATGTTCTAAACAACATTACCAATAAAACGTAACCCCGCTATAGTGAACCGTCTGCCGATCCAATATTAGATCACTATAGCCGGAGATATCCTACCTCGTGATTTCTTAAAATTTCATTGTAATTCTGTCAGAACCAACCATTTTGTTAGTATGCAATTAACTAATAAATTACTAATTACTTAAATAAAATTTAGATAAGTCGAATTTTAAGTATTATGTTCGTTCTTCTACTTTTACATCTTATGGAAGTAATATTAGTTTGGACTAAATGAGATTTTAGCTAAAGCTCCTCAATTTCCGAATGGACGATTAAGAAGGGCCTCATAGTTTTTGTTTACTATGTTTCACTAGAAAAGTATTCAGAATATTCGCAGCCGTTTTAACTACAAGATAGACTTAAATTTCACTTTCTTCTGAGGAAGCTATTTCATCATCATGTTTGTCATCGCTATTCTGTTCCTTCACTTCAGTGCCTGTGAATGCGAACCAAATTAAAAGATCTTCCACTTGCTCTCTTCAGCCCGACATAACTTATTTGTTCCTTTCAAAAAAGCGTAGGATTTGATGCGAAAGACAGGATTAGTGTCGTTTGGGATTTTTAGATACGTGTATAAGTTGACCTTGAAAGAAAATAGTCTACGGAAGGGATATTTCAGTTCACTATAAGCAGGCTTTCATTGCCTTATCAGTTCCCTATAAGCAGGCTTTCACTGTCTATGGCTGCCTGCGATCATATAGCGGCTGTCCAGACGCGGCGCCAGAACAAAGGAATAAGCGTTCAAGCGATAGTTACTTTTTTCCTCACTGGTGCGCTGCAAGCATGTACTAGTTTTGTATGGAAATACATTACGAAAGCATTGTTTTTGCCGGGTTTGCAGCACGCATCATGAAGATTTCTTTTTGGTAAATTTTTAGTTCATGCATTACTGATCGGAAGTATGTCTCCCGATGTTTCATTGTGTCTAACCTATATATATTTATTTTCAAGAAATTTTTCATCGTAAATGAAATAAAACGACAGAAAGCAGTAGATTGTTTTTTTCTAAGCATTAAATTAGTGAATGCATACATTTTATAATTTTAGGGATTTACTAAATTTACGTTTGTTTTATATGCATATATTTTATTTGTTTTTTCACTCTATGTCACCTATTCAATTATTCTGTAAATAGAAATCGTGAGTTTGATGCTTTAGATGATATTTCTAACCAGTGAGGGCTGACATTTGCATTTTCCCCTTATGTCTCGAACTTTACTGGTTTTATTTATTTATGCATTGGTTTTATTTATTTGTACTTCAGGTTATTAATAAGAAAACAAACGAGTGATTTACACTCACTTAGATTACTTACATTTTTTAGATCAAATCTTTACGCATTGATAAAGGGGTTCCTTTTAATTCCAAAACATGTGTATGGAGTAATTTTTGCAACTTGCGCTATAAGAACGTTGGTCCGCTCATTAATTTTTTACCACTCAAAAGTAAACTTTGAACTTCATATTATGTCTAGATTATGCTTTTAAATATTTTTTTTTCTGAGACGTTTAAATTTCTTATGCTTGTATAGAATGATAAAGTTAAAAGTAAAATGAGTGAGAGAGAATCTATATTATAAATCTAGTAATGTACCTTCTTAAAATTAAACTCGCGCCACATGAACAAGGGTTACAATTGAAATACCTAAAAGGAAGGGAGACTTCCAATTAAGATTTGTTGTTGATTCTCTACGCGTTCATGAGTACACCCATTTTGTACACCATAGAGTTTTAAAACATAGAAAAGTAAATAAACTATCAAAGGGACCGTTCATAAATGATGCCAAGCTCTTTTCCAATATATTTGACCCCCTCCCAGTTTGTCACAAAATGTCACAATTCAACGGACCCCCTTCCCCCCTTTGTCACATGTCACGCTATGTTGTATAAGCCTGATGTCACACTTCTTGCTACCCTCTCCCCTCCCCTTATCACACTTTGTCACAATTTCATGACACCCCCTCCCCCTCGAAGCATGACATCATTTATGAATGACCCCTAAAGCGTATTTCTGATTTCTAATTTAAAAGTGGGTAAACATTAATTTAAGAAAGGATTTAAGGAAAATCAGGTTACAGAAAATCAGAGAATCCGAAAGCTTTTGGTAGATTTCATCGAAGAAATGCCGGTTGCAAAGTCTTGGTATTAAAAATTGAGAATATTCCGTGTCGTCCAGAAAAAAAGAAAAAAGAGGTGAGAGGGGGGAGGCTTACATATAAGAGCATAAGTTATTGTAATGAAATAGTGGTGGGGGAGGGGGCTTTTGAAAAGTGGAGGGACGATCGTGTAAAATAAAAAAGTTTTCGGACGGTCCTGCCCATCCCCCCACCCCCCGACTGAGAATACTCATTTCTTTTTGTTGTCAAGCGGTATGTCATCTAAATAAAAATGTTTAAAGGATATTTAAAGAAAATCGCTCTTATCCAGGGGTGTCCACGAGGGAAGTTCATGGCGTAGACTGCGACATTAAATTTTTGACACCCCCTGGACAGGGGGGCATGCTTTCATTGAGTTTTAGCCCTTTTGGGTGGTTGTCGTTTTTGGGGGACTTCGTACCTATTAGTATGCACCATCTTGCTTAGGGGGTTGGCACCCATCTATTATCAGTTACAAATTTTAAAAATAAACTTGATAACTTTGAACTGCATTTAATGTACGCGTTTTAAATAATTATTTTTAATTTCTCATTTATTGTACTTATTTGTAATATTTGAAAATATTTTCTCTTGATTGTTTATTTTATTGAAGCGTTTTCTTTTGCAAGGCCTAATCTTTGACCTTTCTTACTTAATATTTTAGGATTTTATTCTAAATATTTAACTAGTGTAATTGCTTTAGATGAGATCAGCAAAAATAGTCGCCACTCTTAAATGATATTCCATCTGATGAAGTTAACTGAAGTCAGCTACACTATACAATTCAATACTAATTATTAGTATTATGCTATTAGTCTATTAATAACAAACAGTAAAAAATTGTTGCATTAATCATTTACTTAATGACATCTGATCTTTATTTGTTAAGTCACTTCACAACCTAACTGTTCCACTTTCCTAAAATAATTAAATTTACAATAAATGGAATTGAATTCAATTAACACACATATTTAAAATAACTTTATCATAAATATAATAAAGTAACTAATAACCATTTAAAGACTATTCAATACGGCTTTCAAAAACCTGCTAACCAACTTATTTGAGCTACACAATATGAGAAGATAAATGTATTTCATAAAATTATGCCCAATTACTGTCGTTCAAAATAAAAATAAATCTGAACGCATAATATGATCAGCCAATTGCGAAGAAAATTTTCTCCGTGTTCATTATATATAAAAATATACTTAAGTAAGAAAGTTGTATCTTAACGAGCAGCTTCAAAGTCTGTATGTGTTACTACTAAAAAAACGATATTTTAATTATTTCCTCTGTATTAAAAACGTTTTAATGGCAAACACATAACCCTGCAACTTATTTTGATAGTTACTTTTGCCCTCAACACTTAAATGTTTATCTGTCTTGAAATTCAAGCCTTTATACGCGATGATATTGCTATGGTTAGCCCTTTAAATCCCCGCTTTTAAGTACATGCTTACAGCGCCAAATGACTGTGAAGTGGCAGAAAATGTAAGTTCTGCTTGCACGCACTTTTTCGCCCGTTTGGACAGCCGCTATAAGATCGCAGGCAGCCATGCACTGTCTTATCAGTTCACTATAAGCAGACTTTCACTGTCTTTACAGTTCACTATAAGCAGACTTCGCTGTCTTATCAGTTCACTAGGAGCAGAATTTCACTGTCTTATCAGTTCACTATAAACAAGCTTTCACTGTCTTATCAGTTCACTGTAAGCAGACTTTCACTTTCTTATCAGGTCACTACAAGCGTTTAAAATAACATTAGTTAAAAAGGTGCTCAGTTGGGACCGCTGAAAAAGTTCACTATAGCCTGGAGTTCACTATATACCAGGTTCACTGTAGCGGGGTTCGACCACATTCAAAAAATTAAGACTATAAATAGAAATTAGCTTTTCAAAACAAAATTATTAAAAAAAGAAAAGAAAAAAAATTCTTCAGATATTAATTTCATTGTGTGGCATCCACCAGTCGAAAGTAACGTAGAATACATGTTTGTTCCATAAGAAAAGATTTAGAAGCATTCAGATAAATATCAAAATAATTATCTGTTTGGGAGATGAAAATAAAAGTTGGCATTGAAATGTGACTTTTCCCTCACGCTATAATGAGAGTGGGGTTCATTATAGTCGAAGTTATTAATAATTATATCATTGAGTCCAACATCTGAGTACGGTACTAAGGGAAAGTATACGTTATCAGGGCCTTATTTACCATTAGGCCCATGAGGCATGGCCTAGGGCCCACACTTTGAGGGGGGGGGCCCTAATTTTGGTTATTATTATTTTGTAATTAAAAATTTTTTAGAAAAATATTTAAAAATAGCATCTTTCAAAAACAAACTGTTAGTAGTGTGTTGCTTCACAGAAAATTTGTACTATTAAATTATTTTAAAACCACAAGGATTTTTCACTTTGGGGGCCCCCAAATTTTGGTCTGACAATTTGAAATTCGAAAAACAAAATCGATTTTGCACTTTGGGGGCCCCAGATTTTATTCAAACATTTTGTAATTTAAAAACAAAATCATTTTGCACGTTGGGGCCTCCCAAATGTCAGCTGACTCTTTGACATTTGAAAAACAAATTAGTGTTTGCGCTTTGGGGGCCCCCAAATTTTGGTGTGACTGGTAAGTTTTAAAAATACGTACTTTATGTTATGTTTAAAAAAATTTTGTTGCGTGTGGGGCCCCCAAACATGAGTTGGGCCTATAGTGATTCAAAATGTAAATCGCGCCCTGTACATCATATCAATAATACACTAAAATCGGTGTCGACTGTGGTAAGAAAAGCAATGAAACTATGTTGGCGTAAGATGTATATATACAATCCTTTGAGCATATCACTTTGCAAAGCGGCACATTGGTGTTGTCTTTCTGTTCATACGTTAGTCGCACAGCAATCATTTACGCAATAATTTAGAAACAGAACTTTTCTAAAATCTCCAATCAATAAAAAAAGATCTGTTCATGCTAGTCTCACAGCAATCATTTACGCAAGATTTTAGAAACAGTTTTTCCACAATCTTCCAATCAATAAAAAAAGAAGAAAACTAGCTACGAAAAGAAACCGTGTAAAGAAAGTAAGACATATTTTAAATGAACAAATGGATAACCATCTTCTTCCATCGGTCAAAAGTAAATGCATTTGTGAACCTGTATGACTGTTCATCTATTTTTCCATACTCTGAAGACAAACACTCTTCCACCAGTAATCGCAGTAAACTTATCTTCTAAATCAGCGTTTCTTAATTTTTTTGATGCAGGGGAACCCTTTTTAAGGTCGATTTCTACCATGTAACCCCTGTTTTCTCCAATAGTATGGTATTAATGAATTATTCTGATAAATCGAATGAGTCAAGCACACTCAACACGATTTGAAAACGATTGGAAATGTTCTAATTACAACCTTTTTGGAACAGAATAAGATAAAACTAAATTTCAAGTAAGATACGAAAATAATTAAATCACACATCCTAATCGCTTGCGCGCGTGTGCAAAAGTCTCATACCTTATCTTTTAATTATTTGAAGTTTTCGAATTTCCCTGACGAAAATAAAATGTAAAAAGACTTTAGTAGAGTCTGATATGCCGGTTCTTTGACTCACAGCTGCCATCTATCATTATTCCTCTGCATCAGTTTTGTTCTAAAGACATTTCCTCCCATAAAGTAACCATAAAAACGTAACCTAAGTCAATCCGAACAACATTAAGGAATCCACTGACACCTTAAGGGGGAAATAGGTGTAAAGACGGCGTATTAAGAACAATTTTCATGAATTTTTTTAGCATATGAAAAATAAATATATTTTATTCGGATTGTAAATCGCCACCCGGATCGGCAGTTTGCGTACATCCTGGAGGGCACAATTTTTAACTGAAATCAATTTTTTTTTTTAAATTTACTTTTTTTTAAAAAGTGCCTCTTCTAGTTGAACTAAAATCATCTCAAAAAATTAAAAATTTCTATTTTGTTTTGGAATGGGAATATTTTGTACGATTTTTAACCTTTTTTTTTCTGTTTTCCTTTTTACAATTAAAAAGTGAAAATAAAGATATGCTTATGATTCTAGTTCAACTAGAGCGTATATATGTAAAGAAAATGTGTGCTAAATTTGATAGGGATTGATCAGAAACTCTGCGAGCTAGAGTGTACGCTAATTCGAAAAAAGTAGTTTCGAGAAAAACGCGTTTGAAAAAAAGAGTGGTAGTGAAGGTAAATTTAAGGCAGTAATGAATCATTTTTTTAAAAATATTTATCGATACTATTACTTATAGAAATTTCCATTCGACTAAATTGTTAAAAGAAATAAAAGGACTTCTGATAACGTTCTTCTGTCTCTCTAATACCCTTCAGGTCATTCAAGCTTTTAAACGACTTGGAATTTTGTTTTTAAATTTTCAGCGCATATTATTGAATAGTTGCAGAATCGACTTATGAAGATTTTTTTTTTTCAATTTTTTGAGATCTCTACACGTATTTCCCCCTTAATCATCAAAATCGGTTGAGTAGTTTAGGCGCTAGGGTGGAATACCCATAAATACAAACATATATACTGGTTGCTAAAAACATAACCCTTCCTTTTGACTTTGCTGTAGTCGGATAAAAAGGGACGAAAAGGAAAAGGATCTGCTTTTCCTAGTCAATTTATCAATCCTAAGTGAAGATCAAGAGTCCTTCTAAAACTAACTATTTGCCTCACTGCAAGTAACAGTCGCTTTCGTTAAACTATTTAAAATGCCTACAACCCTATAAAATAAGAAGTTTTCCTAATTTCAATATTAGTCTGGGATTTGAAAAGCTTTAAACAATGACCTCAGGTTCTGCCTACCAAAATGGAAGCATTTAAAAAAATTTAAACATTACTGTTTTTTAATCAAAGAACATTACTTTTTCATAAGTTCAAAATCAAAACACATTTATATTAAATGCTAAAAAACTGATATTGAAAAAAAAATGTTTCATAAATGTAAACTTTATTCAAAATTGTTTTTAAAAAATAGTCCGTGTGAATGGTTTGGGTTCTGATTATGTATGTTGTGTTTAACAATATGTTTTTCAGGAAAGAATTTAACACCATCGATGTTGTAAAACGTGTCAAAATTTTGAGTCCTTTGACACATTTTACAACATCCCTTTCAAGAAATTACATAATTTTCAAGAAAAATATACCTTTTCGGCAACAGATTGCATATCAATTGAAATTAAATATTTTAATTCTTTACTCGTCAGTTGGCAGTGTGTTTCAGAATTTCTCTCACACCATCAGAAGCTGTCTCCGCATATTTTCTAATGGTCTGCTGGGACTTTCACGAGAAACTACCAAAGCAATTTGATCACATGCAGTTTTAAAAATTTGCTATACATCAGAGCATCATTTTTTTTCCTTTTGTTTTCTTCTTTTTCCCTTTTTTAACCTTTTTTCTTTTTCCCCCGCTCTTTTTATAACTATTGATATAAATTAGCAAAGGGTTCAAAGGAGGGCTACAAGATTGGTAAGTGGTCTTTCAGACTTAGATTATGAGGTTACGCTTAAAAGGCTCAATATGTATAGTCTTGAGCAAAGGAGAGTTAGAGGGGACATGATTCAGTTGTTTAAATTCAGCAAAATGGTAAATGTTGATGGGCTACAGCTATGTGCTGAAAGTAGAACCAGAGGTCATTGTTTTAAGTTTTTCAAGTCTCAAGCTAATCATGAAATTAGGAAAAAATACTACTTCAAAAATACTACTCCTCTTCACTGTGTTCACGCAGGTACCAGAAAATGGTCGTTCACACCGCTCAGCCACTGAGGCCCTGGAAACATGATTCAGCTATTTAAATTCATTAAAATGGAAAATGTTGATGGGCTACAGTTATGCACAGAAGGTAGAACCAGAGGTCATTGTTTTAATCTGTTAAAATCTGAAACTAATCTTGAAATTAGGAAAAATCACTACTTCAATAGGGTTTCAGGCAGTTGGACTAGTTTACCGGAAGCGACTGTTAATTGCAGTGGGGTAAAAACTTTTAAGAAAGCTCTTAATGTTCATTGGGGACTGTTAAATTGACTAGGACCAGCCTAGCTGGGCCCTGAGCATGTTGCTAGTCGTCACATTTGTATTTATATTTGTATTTAAAAACCGTTACTTTACACGAAATATTTCCAACACTAAAAGATCTTGAGAATTTCGACAATTGCAGTTAACAACAAAAGAACCAAGACCTTTTCATCCCTATTTATTTATTTATTTATGCAACTTTCACGGTTAAATGTTTCAATCTTGTTAATATTTTATCCTTACAAATTGAGGTTTAAACTCTTGCCAAAGTATATAAAAATGACGCATTAGGATTTCTCCTTTTCTGCGGAAAGAAAAGAAAAATCTTTGTCACTCTTTATTTATTATGCATAAGGCAATTTTAACCATTGTGAAGCCTTCAAGAGCTTTTTACCTGTTAAGTAAAAGATCGTGGTTAACCGATTTTTTGTAAAACATATTTTTCTCATTATACACAACAATAAGACTGCAGGAACTGTTGATAAAAGAGATTTTTTTTTTTTAGATCGTTGCTCTACTTAGAAATCAAGAAAATGAATCTCTACTTAACCAATCAAGAAAATTAATCTGTACTTAACCAATCAAATTCCAAATGAATCTGTACTTAACCGATCAAATTTGGTTAAAGTTTCATCGACCTGTGAAACAAGTTCATTAAAAAAATGTTTGCAAATCAGGCATCGAATGATAGATCTTTACTGAACAGAATAATTTGAAAATGCATATTCTAAAACGCGTTGTAAGAGATATGTTGTTTCAACTGAAATTGAGACAGTAAGGAACGGAGGGGTGTAAGTGACAAAAAACGATTCTGACAAAAAAGCGTTCAAAGTTTGGATCTTATGGTACTCTTAATGTTTTTTTTTTCTAAATCACGTTAGGGCAGAGCACCTGTGAGAGCTATCCAAAACACCTCTTGCCACAATATAGAATGGTGTTTTCTCTATCATTTGTACTAGTTATCTCCAAATTTTCAATTTTGTTACTTACATCCCTTTGCTTCTGGGAGCCTCAATTTCTTCGATGGTACTGTGTACGAACAATAATTTAATCACATGGTTGAATTAAAACAAGGAAATGCCCTTACATGCTTTTAATTTGAAAATGTTGTGTACTATTTCCATGTATTTATGTACTTTAAAATGTTTGTACTATCCAAAACTGGTTGCAAGAAGAATGTTCATCATTGGTATGCAGAAATAATGAAGAAGACTAACCAATGGACCAAATAGTAGTGTTTTAAAAATGTTTTAATATGAATAAAATATTTTGAAAAAATGATATTCTTCATAATGTGTTTCTTATTTTGGGCAATAAAAAGAATAAGCAACTATTGTTTTATTTATGAATAAAAAGTTAATATAAAAGATATATTTGCTTTTATGTACACCCAATGGAGATTCCCCAGAAAGAATCGAATATCCGGCATACAGACTATTCTTAAAAATCCAGAATCTAATCCGTCCACTTAACGAAAGATTCTGTACGTCAAATATAAGTTTCGAAATCTGATTAATTTGCATGTTTTGAAAATATATGTACAGTCGAACCTCGGTTATCCGAGCCCCGACTAACCGAGTTCCGGGTTAACCGAGATACATTTGCCCTTGAAAAAACATTTTTTTTTTTGGCGGCCGATGGCGGCGTCACTGACTAATGTCAGTCATCCAATTATTTTCTGGTGATATAAAGACCTAGAACAACAGTCAGAGGCAACTTCAACAAACCTTTTACGGCTACAACCATTTCGTAAAACGGCAGAAAAGCGAGCGAGTTCCGTGAAACAGAAAACAAGATATATCTATATATATATATATATAATATATACATAGACTGCTTCAAGAGACAACTAAACTGGAACAGTACTGACTGTACTTAACAGTACTCTAGTGCACATATAAAATTAGATATTTGTATATATGTTACGTCATTTTTCATTTCATAATATGTACAGTAAATGCCTTTTTTGTTACACCTTTGACGACATTTTCATTCATTTCAACCCATGTTTCTCTCTCGATTTGGACAGAGTTCGTGTTATCCGAGTTTTCGATTATCCGAGGTAACCTCGGTACACATTACCTCGGATAATCGAGGCTCTACTGCCACTTCAAAACTTACTAACTATTTGGAAGCTGTGGGAGGTTTAAAAATATATGTAGAATTGATTTCAAGCACCAGAGCCGGTAGCCGTTATAGATCCGTGAGGCAAGGGACACTGGATACTCGATATCCGGCAAAGCAAGATCCGATATACAGTGAAACCTGTGTAAGTTGACCACTGGCGGTGCAGCACTTTAGTGGTCAACTTGGACAGGTGGAAAACTTATAGAGGGTGAAGATTTTTTTAGTTATTTCTAACACTATGCATTTATTCATTTATAACTAATTAAAATATAGCTTCGTGTAATGACGTTATTTTAAAATAGTGATTAGCTTTTTTTTTTCACAATTAGGGATGATTCATAAATGATGTCACGCTTCGAGAGGGGAGGGGGGTTCGTGAAATTGTGACAAAGTGTGACAAGGGGAGGGGAGGGGAGGGGTAGCAAGAAGTGTGACATCATGCATTATGCAACATAGCGTGACGCGTGACAAAGGGGGGGGAGGGGGGTCCGCTGAAGTGTGACATATTGTGACAAAGGGGGGAGGGGGGTCAAATATATATGGAAAAAGCGTGACGTCATTTATGAACGGCCCCTTATCTAAAATATCAACCCGAATGTCTTACGATGTATCCTATACAACTTCAAAAGTTAAGTACTCAGTGAAAATTAAGATAAATATCATATTAATTAGTAACTTATATGTTGATAAAGATTTCCTAAAAATATATGTTTTTCAAAAATGGCTATATCAGATCAAAGAAAAAAGAAGAGACTTCTTTAAAGAATAAAAGAGTGCTCATTGCAGTTTCCCCATTTGGTTAGCTTACAAAGAGGTTTAGGCAAATTTTATATTGATTTACCTTCCAGACAAATACTGGTCTAACATTATAGCATTAAAAATATCCTGGAGAAGCTATTTTAGCTTTTTTTTCTTTCTTTCCAAAAGTAGATAAACAAATAAATATAGTAATAATGAGGCGGTCAACTTACAAAGGGTTTTTTTCTCACCCAAATTTAGAGTACATAAGTGGTCAACATAGACAGGTGGTCAACTTAGGTGGTTAAGTAACAAAGGTTTCTCTGCATGATATAATACAATATAGGGCTAATTTAGGGCTTAACTCGGTACCTAAAAATCCACCTTCTCAAATTGAACATAACTCAAGGTGTATTGACTGGTAATGTATGTTTATGAATATAACTTGATGTGTTATAGAAGAAAAACATAAAAAAAATAGTACAAAAATTCAAAATTTAAAAACATTTCCAAATATAAATTTTTTTTTAAACGCTACTCTTTTTTTTTTTTTTTTTTAAATGGGAGATTTTTGCCTGTATGTTTTTTACAAGAAAGAACAAGCTACTCCTCACTTTGTAGTATGGAATTTTTGATGTCTTTATTAGTTCTTGAAAAAAAAAATTAAACTCAAAAATCTAAGAAAAATCTCGATATTGCAAGATTATTTAAAGTTAAATTGCATTAAAATAATTTCTAATAAATTTTTCAAAAATTTCATACTAGGTTACATTTAGTTGAACATTTGGAACAAGCAATAAAAATTTCAAGTGAATAGATACATATTTGAAAAACCCTTAGCATTGTAACTATCACATAGTATGCAAAGAAGCGAAGCTGAGAAAAAGCCATTTGAAGTTTTTGGTTCGGTAAAAAAAAGTGCCAAAATGCTCATCTAAAATCAAAAATAAGGTATCTTAGAGTGTATGTAGGAATTTGATACTTTGCACAAACGTTCTCTAAGATATACAGTATAATTTGGAACAAAAATCCCAAAATCGAGATTTTGACCGATTTTTAGTGCCATGTTAACTGATATGTTTTGAGTTTCTATTGTTATTTCACTGTTTTTGCAAAGTGATTAACCTAAAAATTTCAATAACCAACTTTTACCGTTTTTCAATCCTGCATGACATATAGGCACATTTGCAGTCTCTTAGGTATACTAACTGTACTTCTTTGTTAATTTTGCAACTAATTATCTAAAGTAAGGTTGTAGTAATTGTTTTGTGACGAAATAAAATACTCTCGTTTGTGTTTTTCAAACCTAAATTTGTTTAAAAAAAAAAAAACTCGTTCGGATATTCCTGAATTTTGGGTTTTCAGATGTTCAGATTTTAGGGGTTTCACTGTATACACACATGCACGCATACGCACATGCACGTATACATAAACCAAAGACTCATACTAAAAGGAGCACTATTTATTTCCAGAATCTAGCTCGCAGTATTTAACATATTTTAAGGATGAATTGTCTGACACCCACATAAAATCTGAGAAGCTTTATTACTTCTAACTTTCGAGATGTCCGGAGCACTTCCAGCTCAATCTCATGTCTACTAAGGCATTAAAGTTCACGGATATCGCATATAATGTGTTTATTCACACATCAAGGACCAACGTCCTTCCTGCGCAAACAACTTCTCCAAAGAAGATTATCTTTGACATGCACAATTCCGTGTAATGAAACAATGCGGCGAAGACTTAAACAAGTCTTCTAATTATGTATCTATACTACTAAAATTCCTAGATGAAGCGTTGCGAGTTTATGCTAGAAAGCGGTAAGAAAGTTGAGCAGCAACTGTTGAATGAATTTGATTTTAGAGTTTAAATAAATCGCCTTAACCTCATCATTCCAAGTGTACCCAAATGGGTACATTTTAAAATACTGTTTATTAACTACTGTTTGTGCAATTTGAAAGCTAAAACACCCAATTGTTTTTGAAATTAATCAACAGATAGTTTACTTCATTTTAAACAAGGAAAACATGGAAATTGGGCATTGATTATTTATTTTAACTAAATATTAATTAAAATTTAAAAAAAAAATTTTGTTATTCTGTCTTGTAATCATTTTTTAAATCAGAGAACCAATAAAAAGCGTCAAAATTGTTTGTGTTTAGTTCTGGGGTCTGAAGAGGTTAACGAAATCCCCAACAAAATATTTTGTCTATTGTTTTTATTTGTTTATTTAAGGGAACGTTCATATATGTCACACTTTGTTTCGACCCCCATCTCCCCCTTTGTCACAAAATGTCACACTTCAATATACCTCACTACCCCCCTTTGTCACACGTCAATCTACATTGCATAGGTATATGTACCTACTTGCTGTGTTGCTGTTTAGAAAAAAGCACTACGACATAGATCACATTTCTAATTTCATTTTTGAACTTTTAATGACATTTGGTAGCATAATAATAATACTGATTATATACTGTGTACTTAATACTTTGTATAAAATGAGATTAAGGTTTACAACAAAAAAGAGAATTGGTATATAGTAGTAAAAAATATTAATTGCTCGAATTCTGAAAAAATAACCGCGCAATTTTATCTTAAAACCCCGAGAAGATTTCCTTTTGAACTTTTAACAAGAAGTAAATTTAAACTTTAATCAGCATTGGTGTTTTTGACACAAAATGAAATCGGATAAAATCAAATTGTGAAAAAAAGACAAAATAACTTTAATTTTCTCCTTTTAAATCTTTTTATAGAAGCTAAAATGTATGATGTTACCATTTCTTGTTACCCCCTTCCCTCCCCTTGTTACAAACTATCACAATTTCTCGAGCCCCCCTCCCCCTTTCGAAGCGTGACATCATTTATGAATGACCCCTAAGCAGTCAACTCTTCAGTCGAAAAAAGAACGTAAATGTTATACCTAAACCTCCTAATTTGTAGAAAATTGATGCAGAAAAGAAATTAAAATTTCGAAAATCGACAATGGAGGCAATTCATACAGCGTCGTACGTCACGTGATAGCGATGTAAGAGATGTAAACAAAGAAAGCTGTAGTATCGTTTTACTTCGAGTCAAGGGAAGTAACTAGAAGGGGGGGGGGGCGGAAGGGGCGTAAGACCAGGGTGCCAGATTATTTTAGGGGCGCTAAATTTACTAAATGTGTGTGCTTACATAAATATATATATATAGTTTATTTGTGCATATAAGAGTGGAGGGGCGCTAGAGCCGGGTCTTGCCCCACTTAGAAAATGACCAAGTTACGTCCCTGCTTCGAGTTCGCTTGTTTAACATTTGTTTTTGTTTGAATATTCTATTGAGATTTAAAAGATGTCATACTGTGTTGCATAAGGGTCATCTATTTCAAATGAATGTCACGAATGTAACATTCTTTTGAAATAGATGACCCATATGCAACAGTTTCATAAGCATTGAAATCTATGAAACAAAATAAATGTCAAAATAAATTTCGATAAATAAACAATAACAAAAACTTACCTTGCATTCTGTTAAAATCCTAACTTTTGCTGTATAAGCTTCTTTCTTTTTCATTTCAGCTTTGACAGTAACCGATATGTCCAAAAAAAAAAGCATTGTTTTCTGACGGTTCGAGGAAACAGATTTTAGAAACGAATTTTTCATTAAATGATAATGATCCTTTCTTTACTTTAGTAATCACGCTATTATTTCCAGTTAGTGCCGGAAACTGCTCGGCATATTCCATTATGAAAAAATTGGTAAAATCCGTTGCATACAACGGTTTATCAACAATAGAATTAGCCATGGAGCCTATAAAGCCTAAATTATTACTAATTGAAACTTCTCTAATGAATTTAAACTAATCTAATTAAAAACTTGGACTAAATATAGCTCTACGTTATTAAAAACTAGAACTAAATAAAGTTCTACGTTATATAAAATTAACACTAAATAAAACACTATAACTATTGTAATAATTAATAAATTTCTTTTATAATGATTAAACTAAAGGTAAATTACTTGGTTTATAATCAGAAAAAGCTATGAAACTAGTCTAATTTTTAGATAGCTAATTCGTGAACTGCACGTAGAACTCAATTAAAAATTTGGTAAACAAATCAGCGATCATCATTATCACGTGATGCGATGAATTGCCTTCATTGTTCGGCACGGGATAATTGTGAATCCATCTAAATATTGAAAAACGTCACTAAACTGACATCGGATTTCGCAACGCATTTTTAAAGCCAAATTACGAACACATCGCCAAATTTTTACTAAATGATCAGCAATTTATAATATCACTTCCGTTTGTATAAAGTTAGATTACAAAATGTTTTATTGCTGAAATTTTCCATCCTTGTGCACCAAATGAATTGTAACTCTAAGAAGTTCTAATCCAAAAGAAGTGCTGCTGCTTTTTTAAGCAAATCACGACATTGATGCATTTAATTTTTTTGTATTTTTCTGAAATTCGTGCTTTTAAGTAATTTATTAGGGTTTTTTTTTTTTTCTATTCCATGTTTCGCTGAGTTACAATTAGTTTTAGCAATTCTATTTTGCTTCTCTCTCTCTCTCTCTCTTTTTTTTTTTTTTCTAATTTTAGTAAATAATTACTTCACATTAAATTTTCTGCCTTTTACGTGTGTGTAAGTTGAAAACACATGCAAAAATAAGCTTATCGAACTAATATATATAAAAAAAAATTTTGCGGATCAGCAATCTATTTTAAAGTTTAAAAAAATAGTTTCTAAAGTCTATCTTAATTAAACTGATTTTGCACTTTGCTTAGAAGTATATAATCGTAAAACATTTGTTACATATCGATAAACAGTTTCCATCCAGAGTTTTAAAAATGTTTGTTGTTGTTGTTGTTTCTAATGCCATTTCACTCTCAGAACTTAAGCACTCACTTTCGACGATTCTTCAATCGTCAAGAAAATTTCGACATTTATAACGATTCTTTCCTCGCGCGATCACGTGACTAATAAAAGTTACTGCACAAATTTCGCCAATTTGATGAAAGGTTTAATCGGAGCCTTTTTCACGAAGCCATTTCGTCAAATACGACGAAAGTTTCGTGAAATTTGAGCATTCGTTTCTGAGAGTGTTGGGTAGCCAAGCGTGCCCTTCGCAGAGCGATGAGGCATTAAGGCAAAAAGGAGCGCCTTCCCTTTTTTGATAAGCACCACAGCGGTGGAAGTACGACTCATTATGTATTTGGATGACACCAGATGGCGCCACCTTCCTTTTTTTGACCTAAGAGTGAAGGGAATGGAAATTCTCCATCCTCCGGTACCCTCGGAACTGCCTCGGGACTATAGGGTCCACGGATTTTACATTTACGTATCCCTAAGTGTACATGGGGTCTTCAGCGGGTCGGGTATCGAACTCTCAATCTTCCAGTTAGAAGCCCGACCACCTAACCACTAGGCTACCACGGCCATCAAAAATGTTTAAGTGAACTTATCTTTGTTGTTATATTAAAGTACACTAAATGTTCAGCTTTTAGTTGAAGCACATCTTTAAAGTTAATGCTTATTCGCATTCTAGAATTGGTAATAAAATTCCATGGCTAAATGATATTTAGAAGTTAAAATGCGCGTAATTCTTCTTGAAATATCTATAAAAAGTAATGGTTTGTTTCCTGTTTTATGAAATTGAAATTATTAATTCTTATTTAGTACTATAGGTACCCGCACGGCGCTGCTCGTGCTGAATTTTAACCGTGCCTAAAAAACGTAAGCACAATTTCATTAGTGTGTTCCGATTTATCGCCAATGACTAATTAAAAAAGTCAAATTCTTAGCGTGCCATATTTGCCACGTTATTTGAAATCTAGTAAAACCATACGTATTCCTCTTCTGGCGATATATTTAAATGCTATTGGTAAATAAAGGAAATCGTTAAATCGGGGAGACAATACTTTTATCAAGTTCCTTCTCGCATTTAAAACCTATTGCTAATTTGAGAAAAACGTTAAATCGAAAATATGCTTTATTATTGTTTTTCCGTTGATAACTAAACTGATGTCCCTCTATTTTGAAAAATACGTTTTATACTGAAATTAAGCAAACACTACTCACCCGGAGTTGAGGAAACTGCAAATTATTATTTTTGGATCAAGGTAAGCTTTAAACAAATCGCACTAAAAAGCTTATAACTGTCGTTCTTATTGACTGAGAAACTTAGAACAAATATCATCTTATGCAGAAAAATTTGCACTTTCGATTGATATACTACATTAATATGTGCAAGGTTTTTTTCACCCCCATATTGGGGAATTTATATGGACAACTGCGTAAAATTGGAATAAAAAACTAGAACTACCTGTAAGATTTTTTTTCAGAAACCTTCGTAGGAGTGTACTCAACAACTTCCCAATGTTTCATGTCGATCGAATGAATGGTGCAGTAATGCATAAAGAACAGACACACATACATTCATTTATATATATATATGTATATATAGATAGATAGATAATTCTTCTTTACTTATTTAATTTATTATTTACTTACATTCGTTATTTTTTAAAACAAAGCAACGAAAATGAATTAAATTTACATTGTGTAATTTTCGTCTCAAAGTTAGAGAGTTTCAAGCTCTCAAACTCCGCCTTTAACACCATAATTTAGTAATACCTTCGCGACGATACGAACCGTGTACATACGGCTGCCTGAACATAATTAGATTCGCAAAATGAGATTATTCAAGACATTTCACCGCTTTATCCATCTCTTTTAACTTACTAATTTATCTGCTATGTTATAGGAAACACGAGAGAGTTTTGAATGCTATTAATTGAGATCCATTCTGCTACATTCGAATTTCTTGTTAATTCAAATTGAAGGGTTTCAAATTTCTAAAGGCTATTTTGATTAAATTAATTAGAAAATCTGGATATGGTTTTGACTAAATGAGAATATCTGGAAATTACATTTTTACTTATGCTCCAACAAGATAATTTATACACACATATACAAAATGGATGTTTGAGCGTTTGAATGATCTTCTTAGTACAACTCGAATTTCTCATTATGTGTGTTTTAAAATCTTATTTATATGGCAATCCCTAAATTAATAAGGAATTTTCGTATAGTAATCCATAAAACAATAATATTTTTGTCGGATTTTTGTCTCGTTTTAATGACTTTAGGTACCATTTTAAAAAAAATTATTTCATTACATGCTTCCAAATTTTCGCACTTTTAGAAGGAATCCCTGTACCCGTTGGTAATTTACAATGCATTTTGCAACATAAATCTGTTAGTAGAGCGAACCAACTGTTAAAGAGATATTACTGTATAGAATATTAACTTAAGAAAAATGATAGAGCCTCGAAACTCGGTCTCGGGGGCCAATACTTTAGGTTCAATTTTAAAGAATTATTTCATTACATGCTTTCAATTTTTTTGTGCTTTTAGAAGGAATCCCTGTTAGTAGAATGAACCAACTGTTAAAGAGATATTACTAAACATAGAAAAATTATAGAGCTTCGAAATTTTAGATATTGTTTGTTTGTTTTTTTTTTTTTTTTTTGCATGTATTTTTTGTTTACTCTATTCGCTGATATTTGGTCTTGGCCTCCTGAATGTAAAACTACTATTATTCAAACGGGTTTCTCAAATACACAATTAGAATACTGTCAAAAAAGCCATTGTGCTCCATAGAACGGCAATGAAATTGAATAGTTTGCAGTTGACATTTAAAAAAAGAAATTCAGTATTTTCATAAGCTTCCAAACTCCATGAAAATGTTAATTGCTAGTTGTTGTAAAAGGTCTTAAGAGATCAACAACCTAAACTCATTAGTATTCGAAACCATTTCATAATGTGGTGTTCTCAGAAACTATTTTATTTACAATAACGCCTTTGTTGTATGATTAAAGTATCACGCTCTTTAGAAATATCAACTTTCATCAATCGTTCTCACTTCACTTAAGCAGTATCAATTTGACTGTGACTGAACAAAAGTTATTCTTTTCTTGAAGTGCTAAATTTGAAGATCAGTAATCAACTGTAAATTTCATTCGCTGGTTTTTATAATGTTTCGAATTTTGTTAAATTCTCTATGCAATCACAGAGAAAAAAACATTAACTTTTGAAGAAAAACAGCCACTTCGTTCCATTCATTCTCATAGCTTAGAAATTCTAAATGGCGTAATTTTATCAGAAAACAAATAAATAAAAAGTCGCTATTTATTTGCTTGCTTTCTTAGTTTTTAAAGGAGGCAAAAGAATTGCGTCAAAAATACATACCACCATACTAGTAGTCCAAATACCGTGAAATAATTAAAAACAAGAACAGAAAGATTACATTAACCATTTTCTTGAAATAATTTGTTCTAATGATTTTGGATTTATTTATTGCAGCAGTTTTAGTTATAATTATTTATTCTCATGCTAGAACGTTTATGAAAAACCATCGTAATTCAAAAATTGTGTTTTCGATTCGTGCGAAACTTGCATAATAGAAAAGAAAGTGTGTCGCTGATACCGGGAAAAAGTATCCTTGTTTTATACATTTCGTAAGTGGAACATTTTTGCACAGCCATTTTTGGCCGATAACATGAACTGGCTTTGCATTATAAAATAAATAAATTAAAAAAAAAAAAATAAATAAAACGTAAAAGTCTGAATTTTTCTCTTGTGAATACTTTAAAAGTTTGCGAAATACCTACGGAAAACGTTTAATTAAGTTTTGGAGTTGAAGTTTCAGTTTTTTTCACAAAATTTTCATTAAAAGATAAACGCAAACTAGGAGAATTGAAAAATTGTCCTGTTTTTAGCGTTGAAATTAACGATCAAGGCTCCCTCTGAAAAGTTGCAAGACTACTAAAAATGGCAAAATGTGTTGAAAATTTTAAATTCGAAGCAATTAATCTTTTTTTACTTACAGAGCGCTTATCTAGAAATGCTCTAGTTATTTTCTACTTAGGAATTTAATTAAAAACATTATACTAATTATACTATCGCAGCTTTTATTTTCCTTTTTTTTTCATTACAAGAAAAAAAATTCTTTTTTATTTTTATGCTCATAGTTATGTTTTTTGCTAAGATGTTTAAAAAAAAAAGTTCCCTTTCGTCATTGAATTTCGATTAAAGATTACGAAGTTTTATAGCTCGGAATTAAATTTATTGAAACAAATACAATTAGAAAATGTAAAAGGTGAATATAAATAAATCTGTTCTCCTTATTTCCTTGGACTTTCCGCTTTTTTTTTTTCTTTTCATTTATTTTAATGTGTGTGTGGATGGAACTGTTTCTTGAAACTACCTGTAATTTAATTTGCTTTCGTACAGGTGATTTATGATGAATTTAAAAAAAATAAGGAGTAAGAAAAATTATTTGTAATTTAAAATAGTCCTTGCTAAATATGTCTAGAGAGTTCATAAACATATTTCTGGTTACGGAAATATTTTTTTCTTTGTTTCTAATAATTAACGACATCACTAAAACCATTAAGCTTACACTGATTCTTGTAATTTTTGCATCATGCAAACGCGCACATTTTGTCTCAAAAAGAATTAAGTAGTAGTAGTATATAGTAGAGTAGTATTAGTAACTAGTATATATATGGTAGATATATATGCGTATGTGTGTGTGTGTGAAACTTCAGAAGAATTGTGATAAACAGTAGTAAAAAGAAATAAAATGCTGAATAATAATTATAAAATATTTTATTGCTGTAACATTTGGCAAAATGAAATTGAAAGCTTTATAATCACATGAACTTAATGGATTTCTAATGCACAGATAAAACACTTCTGTAACAAAAATGCTTTTGTCGAATATGGCCTAAATTATCTCACTGATTTCCTCTAGTAGTAGTAAATAGATAAGTATTAGAAAATATCAGAGAATTATATTGCAAAATGCATTGTAAATTACCAACGGGTACAGCGATTCCTTCTAAAAGCGCAAAAAATTGGAAAACATGTAATGAAAAAATTCTTTTTAAAATGGTACCTAAAGTATTTGTACCCGGGGCGGCTCCCCCCCCCCCCCCTCCCAAAGAGTCAGCGTTCATATTTCAAAAGTAAGAGTAAAACTAAATACTTATGCAACGTATTTTCTAGGAATAATAGAATTTAGATATTACTGAAAAATAAGCTATCGGGGGAATCAGAAGAAACGACTGTTTTTATAAAAAAACAATATTTTTTGTTAGTCGAAACCTCGGACGACGAAAATTAATTTTAGGTTTTAATTTAAAATTTAATTATTTCTGTCAGACGATATTTCAAAGTTGATTTCCTTAAACCTGATAAGACAGATAACATATCAGCTCTGCTATCGTTTCTTCGCAAATTGTAATATAAAAAACCATTATTATTAAATATCATCGGGGGAGAGCGCAATTCTGTTGAAACTTTGTTCTACATTTTGAAATCAGTAAAAATGTTTAGAATACTTGGCGAGAAGTGAGAATGTAGCATTTTCTCCCATTGATATTCTTTTTTCTAAAGATTAGGAACTTTTTGCAGATCTTCAGATAACTTAATGGATGAGTTCACCCGATATTCATTTACAAATAATTATGCATTTTTACCGCCTATACTCTTTTTAAGTCGGTATATATACTATTTCTTGATTCGGAATTCATATTAATTCTATATTACTGAATAGAACAATTGCGATTTAGTATGTTTTAACAAAAATTACTTCGTCAGAACACTATTTCGTGTATCATTTCCATTTAAACCTATCGAACGAAAAAAAAAGAAAGAAAGAGACTCTTTGTGAAAAACATTCATGAATTCGCTAACATGTTTCAATGAATTTTTCTCTTAAGTTTGTATTCCATACCGTGCGCTTTTTTTTTTTGCAGAAAATATGAACTTTTTCATTGTAACGACCGTGTGTGATTTTTTGTAAGCATTTGTATCACGCATGTGTGTGTGGGGGGGGGGGGGGGGGAAAGTTCATTTGTTTATAGAAAAGATTTTCTGCATATTAATGTAAATTTAAATATTTCACTCAAAATTCTAAATAATGAAGTAAATTGCTTACATCGTTTTGCATGTAACACATTGCAAAGAACTGCAATAATCTCGTCCCTTCTGTTGACAGCAAATGATGCTTAAACTTATGGTCTTTAACACCGACTAGACATAAAAAAATAACAATAAACCACACTTGCAAATAAAATTTTTATTTATGAAAAGGTTTTCGTATAAACTGGTATTTATTATACACAAACAGTAGTTCTGTTCTCACTAACTACATCCCTCACAAGAGCGATGGGGGCAACATTCAAAACTACAAAACCACCCTCTCCCCCAAGTAAACCCCCTAAAAACCCACAATTTCATTGGTGCAGTCGGCGTCCCCCCCCCCCCTTCACGGGCATCTCCTGCGACAGAAGATAGGACAGAGCTGTTTTTTAGCAGCTCTATGGTAAGACAAAATGCTATTTTTTAGCAACTTGAAATTCAACAGTCAAAGTATTTTCATTTCGAGGATTTTTTCTTCATGCTGTTCAACATCATTGTTTAGCTGATATTTATTTATTTATTTGGGCAAGTGCGTGATGAAAACGTGTGTAATTTTCAAAATTCCCCTTTGATGCATTTACTTTAATTGAGCCTTTGCTAATAAATTATGCACACTGGACTGAACATTTCATTCCAGTAGTAAATTCAGAGTTCTCCAAAAATTTTCGCACAAATCTCAGTAAAAATGTACTTTCTAAGTACTTTTAAAGAGATTAAAAATGATAAATAAAAATAAGATTTTAAAAACTGCAAACTTTGTATTCTTTCATTTTGCTTTTCAGAGAAATAAATTAATGGAATGAAATTGCACTATTTAAATTTCCATGCAGTTTTCAACAAACTTGTTCTGTGTTTTAACACCAAGGTCTGTTTAATAACACCATTCCTCTTATGATGATGTTAGGCAATGTGTTTCAATTACTTAAAGTTTACAATGACGAACATTTCAATAACTGTTTGTGAATTGTTAAAAAATAATTAAAACCAGATATCTTTCTTTTTTTTAACAGTAAATATTTTTCATTATTTAAAACAACTATTTTTAAATCAAACATTTTATTTTTCTTAATATATTGATCAATACAATGAACACACACACCAACAAAAATTCATACAACAAAACATACAGGAGCACATGTAGTGGTAAATACAAAAAAAATTCTACAATATTTTTGAAAAAATTCCACATGAAACACTTATGTATCTACCATATAAAATTTATTACATATTATCACAGAATATGCTATGATGTAAAAAATTATGACATGTGAAAATACTCCATGCTACAAGCATGGAAGAAATGAGATATTTATTGCAGAAAAACAAACACACAAATAAGATTTTAAATATACAAAAATTGAGCCACTGATTTCAAGTTGCCAAAGATTCATATTGCTTAATGAGACTTATTTAGAAACAATATTGTCAAGTTTTCCTTATTATTATTATTATTATTATAACTTGTTTGACAGTTTTAGGGAAAAATAAGTCTCATTACGAAATATAATTTTAATTTTGACAGCGAAGACATGACATCCATTAAAAAATATTAAAGATAACTGATTTCAGCATGGCTAATTTCAATTAAGGCTTAACATTTTTAATGTCACAAACAAGTGAGAATGAAGATACATCTAAGATATCGAACAGGAAATATCTGTACCCCCCCCCCCCCCCCCGCCATGGTTTTTGACCATAACACTATGGCTGAATTAAAGAACTTGCTAATGCTTTTTGCATTGAAATAAAAATGCATTCTTTGTATTATTATACTTCAACAGTTAAACATTTAGAACCACTGTAGTGAGATAATTTGCAAAATTAACATTCAGCTTCAAAACCTAAACAGATTATGCATTTGTTGAGTGGATTTATGCTATGACTCAATAGATTGAATGAATACGATATTGGAAATGTATTAATATTGTTGGCATGCTATTTGACACAAGCATAACAAAACATTCTCAGATTGGGAATTTGGTAGTGCAAGAAAGAATAAAATAACTATATCACATTTAAAAAAAAGAAATTGTTGTAAAGTACAATGAAAAAAATTACAACCATTTAAATTACTTAGTAGAGTGTAACGAGAAGAGAATAATTCAAATAACTATATGAATAGACGCAGAACTGTTAGAATAAAATGAGTTTAGTATGCATAGAGGCTTCACAGTACTTTCCTCAACACAACTAGAAAATCATACGATTAAAAGTGATTCAGACCAAATAAAAGAAAAAAAGCAGTTTCTTTCAACAAAAAAAAAAGGGTCAAAGAGAGAGAGAACAAAAGGGATTCAAGTAATGAACCAGGCTGAAAAGTGAAAATAAATTGGAGTCTCTTGCTATTCTACAGAATTATTGCATCAACTTCAATTCATTGTAGCCATAGAAGTGAAAGTATCTATCCATTGCTGATAATGACATAGTATACATCTTTTTAAAACATTCATTATACTACAGTTCCTAAAAATTTTTCTATTATAACCAAGAAAATCCTTTATCTTGTATTTTATGGAATTAGTTTTCATTAATAATAAATGCATAAATATTCACTAAAGTATTTATACTTTTTGAAATCATTTCAATCAGTTCAAATAACTCCTACTAAAATTTTTGGCTTCATGCCTTATTCGTCAATGAAAATAAAAAGTGCAACAAAAGTAGCAAAGACTCACAAAATTCAACAAAAAATTAAAATTTCGTAGTTCAAATACTTGAAAGAGGTTTGTAAAAAGTTTAGTTGCTTATCAAGGATAGAACAAGAATTTGAAAAACTCTTCCTTTTTTCAAAATTTCTTTCAACTCAAAATGGTATTAAATTAAAGAATGTTGATAATAAAATTAAAAAAAACAAACATTCCCAACAAAACATTGAGGATCACCTTTTATGCAAGTGATTTTCCCAACAAAAGTCTACTGATTTTCCCAAATAATTTTGTGCTGTTTTTTAAAGTTTAAATCCCATTTTTCTTCACGAGAAAAAAAAAGTTTCAGTTTTACATTTCACAAAAACACAATCAAAATATTCACTCATACATTAAACAGTTCCAATTTTAACAAAATCTTAGAAAATTTTCCTAAAATAGGCATCATATTTACAAAAAGAACAAATATCTTTTACACCACACATTTAATACATTTATTTACAACTATGTTATAAATTCTGCAATACAATTTCCAAAAGCTCTTGTTGTTTCCCTATAACTTCATACTCTATAACACCACAAAAAATCATGTGACAAATCGGTCAGGTCTTCTACGCATCAAAACAACGGAATCCTTCAACTCGGGATGCTCCGGAGGATGCAACCAGTTGTTGTGGTGATGCGAAAAAGATGCTCTCCTTCTCCTTTTACTTTGGTCCAAATACCTGGAGAAAACTTTCTCTAGATTTAGGAAAGGCAGTTCAAAGGCTAGAGAGAACAGGAATGCTAGCCCAAAAGTGACACAAAGGTGACTCAAGTAAAGATACACCTGCAAAAAAGTAAAATTGTTACAGTTAAGGAGAATTCCGTGTAAAAGTGGTCATCTTTGGGAAACATTAAATGAAAAATTTTAACAAGTTTTTCTGTCTTATGTCTTTTGGAATACAGAAGTTATTTACGAGCACTCTTTCTTCTCAGAGGCGTAGCTTGGGTTTTCAGCGCCCGGGGACAACTGAAGGTTATTTGCCCACCCCAAAGCCCCTGAGGGCGTAGGGGCGTCCTTAAAAGAAATTCTAAAAAACTTTTATGCTTCCTAAATGATGAATATCTCTAAAAAGCTGCCCTTTTAACTTTCATTTTTATTAGCGACAATTCAGTTTTAAGGGAAAAATGGGACACTTTGACTTCGCAAAGTTATTTGTTTTTCTTCTTTCTCAAGTGACCTTCCCTGGGTTCTCTGGGCGTCCGGTTTTTTTTATCTCTGCTGCTCAAAGAAAATGCCCCTAGCCCTTCCTAGAGAGTCATCACGTGTCCGATCCATAGAAAACATTCCGACTCCAACTGAAAAGTTGTTTCACTGCCTTTTAAGGCAATTTCGCAAGCACTCCTGTGCGACATTGGTCATTCCCGATATGATTTGTGGTGCTCTCACTTTTTTGTCGTATATATTCACACCTATTCAGATCAAATAATTTTCCTTTCGCATTTAAAAATAAAATAAATTAGCAGTAATTTGGTGCCCCTTGACGTTGCGCCCGGGGACAGCTGTCCCTCCTTGCCCCCTCCCCTAGCTACGCCTTTGTTCCTTCCCCTTTATGAGAAAAAACTTCTTCACAATAAATAATTTGGCTGTCACTAGATGAACATTAGAAGCCTGGTTTTCTTTTGTGTTGGGTCAGTTACTACTATTCTTGTATGCATAAATAATTATCCTTACACCAAAGAATAACACAAGTGTACATCTTTTTAAGCATGCATTACTTTTTCCATTTAATAAAAATTTCCTTTCACAAGTTCCTAATCCACAGATTTTTCAATTTGTTTGGTATTTTCCAGTACATATGCCCGTTGCATGTTGCGTCAGTTACTGTGAATGTTTTTACAAGTTTCTCTCATTACAAGTAGAATAACACTGTTTCAAATAAGGTCGTATACTAATGTATCAATGTAGCTGTAAAATAAACTATTTTATATTTAATACTTAACTTTTATAATTATTTTAAGTTAACTTTTTGCTTCCAAATGTTGCATCAGTTACCGTGGAATGCACCTTAACTAAAATGATGAACAAATATTTTTAATTGTATATGATTTACAAATAACGCTATCTCCAAGTTATACAGAAAAGAAAAAGAAAAAAAAGAGGGAAAAAATGCATAAGACAGAGAGGTGTAAAAGAAATTTTACTTTAATTTTGATCAAACTATTTTGAAAGATGAATAAATAGGATTTTTAAAAAATGCAGAAAGACTAAATCTTATTTTAATTCGTGGTTCTCTGAAAGTAAAACACTTTTCATTTGTTCAAATTTACCATTCTGTGCCTTGCAACACTACTTTGAACTTATTCACATTAAACATGAGCTTTTTCAATATTTCTTTTCTCCAAAATTCCTTCCAGTATTGTTTCTGTCATTTTAAAGTATTTCATGAAAGAGTTCTTTGCTGCTTTTTGGTTTTTGTTCTGATATTTTATAGCTCCAATTTAAGTGGCATTAATAATTTGAGAAGCTTGCTCATTTTTGAACACAATACAGTTAACGGAATTCCGTTAACTGAGCTGGAGCCAGTAGAATCCTTCTGATTGGTCCATATTTCTATGCACATTATGTTCCTGGTAGAAGGTATTAAATGTTTCTCCCCTTGCTGGCACAAACTATTTGTTGAAAATCAGAAGTATTGAAAAAGAACAACATGGGGTAAGAAATTTACTAATACATAACTAAGATATCTGAATCATTAACTTCAAAAATGAAAGTTGAATTACGTTAACATTTTCTGTTTTTGAGCAGGACTTCTGAAAAATGACATTACTGGCAGAAACACAATTGTGGTGACAGATAAGTGAGAGATGTAAATTTACATTTTATTAAAGATCAGTTTAGGTAAAATGTAAAGTATTATTAATTTGAGAAAAGAACAAAAAAATTAATACTGCATTTAAAGTAATATTAAATATTTTCCTAACACATTGATTGATCTATTTTCAAAAGCATTAGAGCAAAACTAGTCTTCAAGAATCAAATCATAAAAGTTTTTAACTATTTACAAGTGTTGTAATTTTTCAAAATATGAAAATATGCACTTTTTCTTTATTTAATGAGGTAATGCAGTGCACCAATTAAGTTAATCAAAAGACTTTTACACATACTAACAGATATACAAATGAAGATGGTAGTTTATAACGTAAAAAATTTCAGTTTAACTATGTTAAAAGTTTTCTTAAACAGAAAAGAAAAAAGCTGAATTTTCAGTGTAAGAAATTAAACACAAATATCATTATCAATTTGTTAAAAGAATTAACTAGTGATAGCCATGCATGAATGCATTCAGAAAGCAAGGTATAAACAAAAACAGACTTACCACTACATATTGACTGAAATAGAAAGGAGATCTGACATAGCTGGCATACAAATACATCAATAACGGATGTATTAAGTATGCTAAATAAGACAAGCGGCTCAATGGCACAAATCCATGCCAAGACAAAATGTCATTTACTATACCTAAATTTTAAAAACAAAGAATTAAAGAATTATCTAGAACATGTAATGCAAACAAATAATCTGAAAGAGTCTAGACCCTGAAAATATATTTTTAAATTGAAATATGGCATACAAATAGCAATAGCATTTAGACGTAAATATTTTAGTTTCATTGGGTGAATTATTCTATATGCAATCAAAATAAGGTTGGCAAGTTTCTTTTTAGCAGAAATGAGACAGGAATTAAGAAAAGAAAAAACAATGGAGAAAATAAAATTATCCTCCCGAGACCCGAGCAAAATAAAATGCATATTCTCTCAACTATTAGTTTTTCTGAACAATTGGGCATTAAAAGTGATGTTTTTCAAAAAAATTTTTAATTTTTCTGCGGGCACATCCATTTGAATGAATGTTGAGGTCATAACTATAGTAGAACTATGCTATACTTACACAAAAATAGATAAACAAAAAATTTTAGTCATTACTTATAACATAAGAAAAGAGATCAAACTTGTGTAAAAATCCTAGAACAATATTAAAAAAGAAAAAAATAATGTGAAAATCAAAACAACCGCGAGAGCGCCGAATTAAAACTTGACTCGTGTTCTTTGCCACATTGTAAACAAATAAACTACCGTTTCCGAATTCTCAAAGTTAAAAAGTGATTTCCTATTCCTCCTTCATAATTTCCAGTCCAGGTCTTGCTTGTTCAAATACAATCTGCCACAACAGGGAGAAAAAGCAAAACATCCATTTTATTGGATGCCAGGTCTCAGGAGGTTATAATATACAAAATTTTACGATATGTTTTAGTTACTAGTTGGTTTTTTGTAGCCTTACTGTATACTTAATGTTTGCAAACTTTAAATTTCGATTTGGGAAATTTGAGGATCTCACTATAAATTACACTGTTTATATGCTACCCAGCACCAGTTATTCAAGAAAGCTTTGTGCCAGAGTTGTGGAAAGAAAGAACATTAAATTCGGGACCACCGGTACATGTAGTTACTGTCCATAGGCACATGAACCAACCAAATTAATAATTAGAGCAGTTTTGTTTTGTTTTTGAGAAGGACCACTGTTGTCATCTGGGTGATATATGTATAAGGATAAAAATATTTCATAAAGAAAAGCTGAATATTTGAGACTTAATCATGAAAATCTAAACAATCTTAATTAAAAATTCATGCTTATATGGAGCTAAATAAAACATTTTGACAAACTTTTTATAATCTTCATGTGATGAAGATTAAGAAATACTTTAAGTGTAAATTAAAAAAGAGAAAACAATTCATAAAATAATTCACTCAACCTCTGGCAGGTTTAAGCATTAAGCAAAACATAATTACAAAAAGTATGAAAATTTAAATTTCAAGATTAAGATGATCAAAGAATTAATAGTATTTTTAATAATAATTATTGAGGGTATATTGTTTTTAGAAAAATTTACTTAGTTTATATTTAGAGAATTAATTTTTAAATATTTGTTTTTAGGAAAACAAACACTAAAAGCAAGGATTCTCCATCTTTTTTTCTTCACAGTATACTTTTAATAGTTAAAAAATATGGCAGCCCAATAGCAATACAAGACAAATTCAAAAGAATTTACTTTAGACATTTTTATGCACCTGTAATATATTTTGTAAAATGGAATACAGTAATAATTTCTAACAAAATATATTTCCGAAAAAATATGTTTTAATCAAATTTGACAGCAATATTGAAGAAATAAATATGCAAAGTGAGTACATAAATTATGAACTATCCTGTTTAAACAAAGGGTCAATCCAGGGTCCATTTTTTGAGAATTTCAAAAACATTTTTGTAAAAAACTAAATATTTTTGTCAATGTACATATCATATTGTGAATGTATCCAGTATAAAACCATTACTATATAAGAAACTATAAAAAGCTATCTACTTAAAATATAACTGATGCATATAACTTTATTTGGGTTAAATTCGGAACTACAACAGTTATGCACATTTAGTACCTCACTAGGGAGATGGAACATATAGAACAACAAATTTATCTGATGCTGTTTATGCACGGGTTATTTATAATGGTGTCACACTAAAGTAGAGTTAAAACTACATTTTCATTAAGATAATTGTTTAAAGACATGTACTAAAGAAGTTAGAACTTAAAATTGAAAATTTAACAAGAAGTTCCGTCTAGAACTATACGAGCCTACTTTCCCGTATACACCAAATTCAAATTTATAATCTAGCGATCTCTTTCTTATTTATCTTTAGTTCTAATTATTGAAAGTATACCTTTTTCAACGGATAATACATATTCATTCACTCACCCATTCATTCTTTCATTTATTCAGCCATGCATTTATTCATTCATTCGTTACCTCATTCAAGTGTTTATTCATTCATTTACGCATTCATGTATTTATTCACTCATTTATTTATATTTTCATTTATTCAATAATTTATTCATTCATTCTTTTCCTCATTCATTTATTCATTGATTTATTCTTTCACCCTTTCATTTATTCATTCATTCATTATTTCACTCATTGAGTCACTGAGAAATATCCTTGAAAATCCCGATCAAAAAATTTCATAGCAAAATAGGCTCGTAAGTTCTGGATAAACTTTCTATTTCTACATGTTCTACGTTATAAGAGCTTTCCGATAAAGTTTGTTCCAAGCAAATCGGTCCGTTAGATCAGGATTTATATAGGGTTGAAATTTCCCCGTAAGCTCTGTGTTAATTTTTTGAACTGTTCAAAAATGAACAAAAACTGTTCAAATCAATATTTCACGCCGAGAACTCCTTTCAATAAGCTTGCAATAGGAACTTGGCTCTTGTGCCCAGAGTTTACAGAATTTGCTTCAATTTTGTCCATAGGCGCTAATGTAAAAAATTTTTGAACTGTTCAAAATTGAACAAAAACTTGTTCAAATCAAAAAGTAAAATATAGAAATGAGATGTCCTCGCCGAGATCTTTCGAATGCAAAAAGAATTTTTTGAATCGGACAATTCGTTCAAAAGTTATTAGGGGGGGACAGACCGACAGACCGACAGACAGACCGACAGACCGACAGACAGACCGACAGACCGACAGACCGACAGACAGACAGACAGACAGACCGACAGACACACTTTTTCCCCATCTCAATACCCTACTTTCAAATTTTTTATTTTTCAATCTTTATTTAATTACTTCACTTATTTTTGACTTTTCTTGATTTTTAACGATATTTTCACGATACATTAAGCCTTCTTTCATGCTTTATTATTATTTTTTTTTACTTTTACGGGAAAGTAGGCTAAAAACTTATGTTATTTAAATTTATTTGTTTTTTAAAAATGTTTGACAAATATGCATGAGTTTATAATTGCTCTAAAATTACATTATAGTACAAACCTCCGTGCCCAGAGTAGCATACTATAACCAACCAAGCCACACCAAGAGACCAAACTGTTCTGCTGGAAGTGGCATAAGCAACCGAAACTCTCCAATCTGGCAATTCTCCACTGTTCCAGTTCCATGTACCATAAATTACAAGTATGCAGGTAACAGTCGAAGAAATCCAGCCAAAGATTTGGATACACTGCAAAATAAAAATAAACTTTTATGTACAAATATAAATAAAAATATCTTTGCAAAAACAAGGGGTGAATCCAGGGTCTGTTTTTTGAGAATTTCAAAAACATTTTTGTAAAAAACTAAATATTTTTGTGAAAGTTCAAAATTTAAACATACAGTAATAAAAAAATATATTTTTTGCCGCAAATAGTTCTGTAAAAAGAACGATTTGGTAGATCTGAATTGCAAAGGTTTTTTTTTTTATTGATTGGATTTTGTGATGGGTTTGTTTTGATTAATTTGAATTTCGTGAAGGGTCAGAAAAAGGACCTGAATTGCCTCTGGGGTGACCACAGAAAGTGGTAACTATTTTTTTGTAACATCCTGCATTTTCAGATAAACCACTCTGAGAAGAAATGGCAAATTAAAAAACTTGGAAATTGAAAAATATATCTAAACTATGCAAAATTAGCCCAAGAAAATTAAAAGAATATGCATAGAACTATTTGCAGAAAGTCAAAGCATTTTATTCTAATACAAGGATGAACAGTAGGGTGGTACGAAAAAAATCAACTTTTGATTTTTAGTTCGTAATAGCACGGAAAAGTTGCCTTTTGGTATAGATAAGAAAAATTTAAAATATGAAAAATATTGGAGTACGCCTTGAGGTGCCACACAGACGTTCAAGTTTCTTAAAATTGAAATTTTTTCTACATTTTGAAATTTTTTTACGAAAAAATTATTTTATTTTTGATTCGTAATAGCGCGGAATAGTTGCCTTATGGTATAGATGAGAAAAATTTGAAATATGAAAAATGTTGGAGTGCCTTTTGAGGCACCGCAAAGATGCTAAAAGCAGCTAAAGTTTTAAGAAAACAGTTTTTATAGCTTTTTCAAAGATTTTTACGATTTTCGATTAAGTTTTAAAAAAGCTTTATAATATGAATAGAATGATAAAAACACCTTTAGTATTGCATTGGGATGTTTGTAAAAAAAAAGAAAAATTAATAAAATTTTAACTTTTGATAAAATATTTCTTATGAATTTTTCGTACACTGAACGTTACAAAAAATTGTTTTAAAAACGTATATAAGTATTATAATTGGAAACAAGTTATTATTTACAGATAATAATAATAATAAAATATTTTGTATTGGTTACTTCTGTATCCTTAATAATTACACATGTTACAGATGCAAAATGTTTGCTTCTATTTCATTGCTCCATTAAACTGTTTTTGTTTAACTTTTGGCATATTCACACGTGAGTCAGGTTTAGCTTTTTTGTATCTGCTCTTGCTATTGAACTACAGATCTTTTGAGCAGATTCAGACACCAGTTTCGCAGCTCTTCCCACTGCTCGTGTGTGACTCCTTCAGTTGCTTAGCAGTACCATCTAAATGACAAAAAGGATGTCGCAATGCTAGCTCATTGCAAAGGAACAAACATGTTAATCATTGTAAAGGTATTTATATTTTCTTTTCCGCGAAAGAAGAAACACTATTATTATGTACAGTGTTTGCAATGGTTCCATCACTGAAGGTCAAAAACTATTTGTTGATTTCTCTATCGTCAAGAAATACCAGTATACTATCTGCTATGTCTTTACCGGTGCAAGATTTTGGCATTACGTGGCCTAAAAACTTGGAGTTTCGTTCCTCTATTAGTGAAATGTACTCTTCTGAAATAACTTTCTTGTACAACTTTCTTCCTTTCTTTTCTTGAACAATGTTTCGTCTTTTTTACCTTTAAGAAAAAAAACAATTCTCTACTTTCGGTTATCTGATTATAGCTATGGTCATTAGTGATATATCTTTGATTTGTTGATTTTGCTCTTCTAATTTCCATTCTGTGTATTACATTCGTTTTGTCTTCTTCTGTGGTTACAACCATGCCCTGTAAAGCAGCACTAGCTATAGCTGCATCTAAGTGCTTTTCTCTAGTTACAATTTTGAAGGGTCTGGCACATTTATATCTTCTTTTACAGTCGAAGGACTTGCTTGGATGGCCTCTTCTGGTAAGGAACACTGATGTTCTTCAGCGCTGTCATTGTCTCCAGTAACCGTTTTTGGTGCACTAGTATTACTCTTTATTCTTTTCTTGCTTGTTTCTTCCTTGAAGCACTAGTTTTTGATATATCAATATTACATTATAACCCTTTTCCCCTCAGAGCTTTGATCCTTCAGAAACTCTTATTCCATAACTAGTATTTTTTTTCTCTTTATACAAATACAAGTATTAAAGATTACACACTTACAGGCAACAATATCAAATAAACGCTCAGCATCTTCTCTAAATTTTGTGACATTGAAGTCAAACTTATCGGAACAACTTCTACTTTTAGACCGTAATAAATACTTCAACTTAGCATGCTAAGATTTTATCATTTGTAAAAATTTTTTTGCTAAAAACAGTGGGAAAAGAAGCTCTTGATCCTATTTGTTCAATTTTGGGAACTAAAGTCACATATTTCACATACTGTAGGATTTTTCTCTGAAGGAACTATGAAGTATGTCCAACCGGAGCGCTTCATAACAGATTCGTTTTACAAGCAGTTTCACTTTGAGCAAATCACTAAATTTCCCCCCAAAAATAGGGCGTTCCAACATTTGTCTTGACTAATTTAGAAAGAGCCATTTTTACTCAATAAAATAGCGTAACTCACAAACTAACAAAATATTGCGTTAATCTGTTACTGAATAGGCGGAGTGCAAATGCCAACTTAACTGAACTCGGCAAAGGTACAAAACGTGCCCCCACATGCAGATAAACCTCCCCCTCCCCTAGCCCCCCCCCCCAACTCGAAGTCCGGCGATTACTAAGGCTCTTGAATACCATGCCAATGCAATACCAAAGGTGTTTTTATCATTCTATTCATAATGTAAAGTTTTTATAAAACTTAATCGAAACTTGTAAAAATCTTTGAAAAAGCTATAAAATCTTTTCATAAAACTTTAGCTGCTTTTAGCATCTTCGCGGCGCCTCAAAATGTACTCCAATATTTTTCATATTTTAAATTTTTCTTATCTGTACCACAAGGCAACTATTCCACTCTATTACAAATCGAAAATAGAAAAATAATTTTTTCGTAAAAAACTTCAAAATGTGGTAAAAATTTCAATTTTAAGAAACTTTAACGCCTTTGCGGAACCTCAAGGAATACTCCAATATTTTTCATATTTTAAATTTACCTTATCTATACCAAAAGGCAACTTTTCCGTGCTATTACGAACTAAAAATCAAAGTTTGATTTTTTTCGTTCCACCCTAATGAACAGTTATTGCAACACTGAAGCAAGAATGCCATCACTTAAATACTCACAATAATCAAATACCTTTCCAACTGTTAATATCTCTTGATGATGCATTTTGAAACATTTGTTTGAGCAAAAGACTCATCAACAGGCATTAATTGTGATAAAATCTGCTTCTACTTACTTTCGAGACGGATATTTTTTCCTTAGCAGCCAACAAAAAGCCTGTAGCCATTCCAACACAATAAGCAGCATAATGAGCATAAGGTTTGTAACCGATTGTATTGAGGTATTCATTAATGTCCCTTGAAAAATATGAACAAAAAAACATCAGCAACAAAACTTGTATTTTGAAGACGTTTAGTCTAGAGAGAAAAAAAGCTTACTTGGGATCAGGAAGAGAAAACAATGACACTGGAGGTAAATTGTACATAAAAGTCAAACAGCCAGTTGTAGCCATGGAAGATAAAATGCCAAGAACGATAAGTAACATGCCAATCTTGGGCTTTCTATTAATGAAAAACATAAAAATATATAAGAAAAATGTTAAAAAATGCTTTGTGCTAAATCTGAGTACAAGGGAAAAACAATGTAAATTAAGCACAAATTGTCAAATCAATTATCTTTATTTACGTTTATTCCTTTTACTCATAAAAGCATACAGCCATATGTAAATGGACATCACAAGTAGCAATTTTAATTTGATTCATGGCGACATACCTGTATAAAGCAAGAATAATTACAGGTGAAATGATGTAAAACTGCATATCACAAGACAAAAACCATCCATGAGGAACACACTAAAAAGATAAAATACGGATTTGTAGTTTTCTCAGTTTGATAGCAAGTGTGTCTGTGTGTGTAGGTGAGGAGGCAAATGCAACATAAAACTTTGTGCATATATACAATAAACAATATTTCATAATTTTTGCTATTTCATAATAAACGCAGAAGAATTTCAGAAGAAAAATTTCTGCATAACTGAAAAAACCAAGAAGGAAGAAGAAAGTATAAATGAACACAAAGAGACTTTAAATTAAGTTTGCCATCACTTGTAAAATGAATTAAAAACTCTTGAGGGTGGTAATACTGGTGGAAAATTAAACCAGCAATGGAAGAGAATTTTGAAATCAGTTTTAATACGGTGTAACACACTAAAGATATTATAGGTGAAAATTAGTAGTCGCCACACGCCACGTGGCGATTAAAGGAGTAAAAGTGGTGATTAAAAAATGCATCATCAATTGCCACTCCTGCATGGTCACTTTTTAGCATGATCCACTGTAATTTCATTATTTTTCTTCCCTTGTCCTTCTGAACTAGGAAAATTTAATTTCATCGTACTTATATATAATAATAGAACTCTTTTGGCCTTCTGAGATTGTAAAAAATATTTTCGTACTGATGTTTTATTTTTATAAAATTCTAAAATTTATAAATTAGCAGAGATTAAACCTTATCAAAACTGTAGAACATCATTCTTTGTTATGTAGTACTCCTAGGCATACACTTTTTTCCTCCCCCCGCCCCCACATCCCGGTTCATTGTCTTTTAAGGTTCTTGCTGACACCACAAGTTCAGACTTCCCGATTTTTTTCAGAAACAAAACGATTTTGGAGGTCAATGCCGAATCCAAACTATCCACATGCAAATTACATTGTTCACCCCCCTTCTCTCTCCCCATTGTACAATTTTTCAACTGCTACATTTTCATTTTTTAAACGTTTCATGCACTTTTATCTATTTATTTGAAGATTGGAATAATTTTAATAAACTTTTGAAGATAAATCGAATTTTCATTTTCAAATTCTTATTATGAGCAAATCATCTTTTTTGTTCCTTGGAAACATGCTAATATTGAACACCGAAAATTTCATATCGCATTTCAACTTTCAAACTTTCAGCATCCTGTATATATTTAAATCAGTTTAAACGTTTAAAATAATTTTAGCATGTGCTAATTCAAATCTGCATATTTCTTGTTTTATTTCAATCATTTATTCATTTTCTAAACTAAAATTTTAGAGTTAGTTTTCAATTTTCATTATTAATTTTAAAAAGTGGCAATTAACAAAACCGAGTTTAACGGCCACTGGCGACTAACGAAATTTCCCAGTTTTCACCTATAAACGATATGTATACAAGATTTGTAGATAACGGATCAATTATGATACATTCAACACTTCATTGAATATTTAAAGGATATTTTATAAATAAACATGAAGTCAGCAAGCAGCAGAGGGAGGGACAAACTACTGTTTACAAAGAAAGGATTTCTGCACTAATTTTAGTGAAAGTTAAATATCTCTTTTGAATTCCCAGAATTTCTGGGATTATTTAAAATACAAAACATTTTAAAACTTGGAGGATCAGATAAAAATAAAACATTAAAGTTTTGAAAACAAGCAGAGAATTCTGAATTCTAAAGGAAAATTATATGATACTGGAAACGCAAATCAAACGTTTCCCACATGAAGTAGTTAGGCTCTATATAGTTCCCGTCTGATTTCTATATCACATACTTTGTGAATAGCCCCTATGCATTATGATTTAATTTAAAAAAAATAAAACTACCCAAGAAGGATTTTGAAATTAAATGTTTCAAGTTCCGAGCATTCAGGAAATGAAAATCATAGAAGAGTAATGAGGAAAATATAAATTTTTGCCTCAAAATATTTGTAATACAGGGCTAAATAAATCAAACATCGAACCTTTTTTTTTTAAACAGGTAGTTAAGCACAATTACACATTTCCTTACAACAAAAAAATTCAATTTCATTATATACTGCTCAAAGTTCTCATGCTTTTAAAATTTCAATCTGTCATATAAAAAGAACTAATGACTTACAGTTTTTGATGTAGGAATAAAATTTGAAAAATAAAACAAGTTAGTCCACCAATAGTTCTGACAGCCACTAACAAAAGGTTCTAAAGTTTCATGCCAAATAGGTCCACTTCCAGCCAATGGTCCAAGCAAAATTACTCCAGAAATCATAAGAAATGCTGGAGTTAACCTAGAAAAAAGATGTATTATAATGGTTATTGCTATTTTTATAATAACAGCTTTTTTGCAATTGTCCTTTTAAAATAAAAGGAGATTTTCACTTGGTATTTAACGATTGCAAGTCAACAACTTTTCAGCTGTGAGTTAGAGAGGCCCACAGATAAAATTGGTGCATCCCATCTGCAGGATACTACATTTAAATGTTTATTACCAAACAATTTAGTGAGATTTCAAACGTTTCTAAAAAATCATAAGTGAAAGTTTCCCAATCAGAAACATACAAAACTTCTAAGAGAAAATTTATTTTTGTTAAGTTAGCTAACACCTTTACAAAAAAAAAGCTTGCTTCAAAATTGCCACGACTGAGTGCAAAAAAATCATAGAAATAATTTTTTCTGGCAGTTGTTAAATATAAAACACCAACGATTATTGAATAAGGTAAACACTTAACTTACATCTAATTTTTTTTCTTTCTTAAATACTAGTAATTCTTTAAATATACTTGGAAGTTAGGGACCGTTCATAAATGATGTCATGCTTTTCCCCCATGTATTTGAGTCCCCCCCCCCTTTGTCACACATCACACTATTTTGCATAAGCATGATGTCACTTCTTGTTACCACCTCCCTTACCCTTGTCACAGTTTGTCACAATTTCATGAACCCCCTCCCCCTAGAAGCGTGACATCATTTATGAATGATCCCTAACTCTAAAGTATAGTAATTGCCAAACTGTACATCATTGCTATTTAATAGACATTAAAAAATGGTGAACATGAATAACAATTTAAATTTATTCTGCAATTATACAATGATGGAAAAAGTTACATTAAAATAAAAATTAATATCAAACTTTTATCTACGAGTATAAAATGAACAAAAACATTAAAAACATTTTTTTTTTAAGTAATAAATATCTATATACATAAATAAAATTCGGGGTAGAATTTCAGAAGCATTCGGCTTATTTTGAACAGCATCAAAAGGTGACAATTAAGAAGTGAATCTTACGAGAAAAACTCCAAACAAATAGCATGTGTAATTTAAAACAAAACTGGAGTTAAACAGAATTATTTTCAAAAGCAGCAATTTATGCAAAATTCAAAAAATTAAAACTTTTTAAAACATACATTTAATTCATTGCACTTAACAATGTACTTATAAATTACACTCATAGCAGCAAATGTTTTGCTATTTTTTAAATTGATGCTACACCAAAGTATTGGAATAAATTTCTGCATGCAAGAGCAAAGCAAGTATTTGATAGTTAGCAAAGTGTTTGACAGCATTAGAACTTCTACTCTAAAGAGCATGTTGCCTGTAGTAACATTTTTACCTTTGGCATTTTATTAGTAACTTATATACATGTTTCTGTACGCCTTATGATGATTGCTAAGTTTATGAAATGATAATTTTCCTTGAAATAAAGGGGGCAATGCAGAGAAAATATTACATGTAACTAAAGAAGTATGAGAGAACCTTTCTGCTAATAATTTCTAATCATCTTGAATATTCATGTACACCTTAGGAATAAAATGAACAATTCATAAAAGGAATCTGGCAGTAACTCAATGAGAAATAAACATGGACCCAGATGAAAGATCAAACTCGTTTGGAAAGGAAAAAAACTTACCTGCAATATCTACGCACATAAAAGCCAACAATAGAAAAGTGTCCATTATTTAGTTCTAAATAATTGAAGGCAGAATACACAACAAGAAGACCACTAAAATATAAAAATAGTAAGTTTCAGAACACAAAAATTGGTTAAAAAAGGAAAAAATATTCGTAAAGAAAGACACAAAAATTTAATTTTGAAAGATAACATACAGAGAAAAAACTTCTAACATGGAAATATGCATTAAATTGTTGAAAAAAAAAAACTTTTAATTCTAATAGAATTGAAAATTATGCGTTTAACTGGAAGTACTCTTTATTAAATATCATTTGAATTTTATGTACTGCTATCTAAAAATAAAATACAAAAAATTTAAATAATAATAATGCGGGGGGGGGGGGGGGGGGGCACAGAATTTTAATGCATTTATACCTTAGAAATATTGAAGTCTAATTAAAAGAATAATAACAAAAGCAAAATAGTTTTCCTTCAGTAGAATTTGCGTCAGTTACGATTTCGAAAATTGAATGTATTAAAAACAGACGCAAAATAAAAAAGAAAGAATAAGATAAGATAGGGCAATAAAGATAACTCATATACTGTAGGGCAGGGGTCCCCAACCTTTTTAGACCTAAGAGCACATACCAGAATTTCGATCGAATGGCGGGCACCATTTATTTTTTCATGATCAATTTATAGTTGGTAGACATAGTTAATAATACACATTTCATATAATGCACAAAAAATTTAGCTTCAAAAACTAATTTAACATATGAATATAATTAGTATTAATATTCATGTGTAAAATAAATGATTACTAAATTGCTTTCAAAGTATATGAAGTATTAAAATTATTTATAAAATATATAAAATACAGTCAATGTGATCTTTGCATTGCATTTTACTGGCCAGCGCTTCATAATTGGGAGAATATGATGAAATTTCTGCTCGCAAGCATTCGTCAAGGTAAGTCTAAAGATAAAACAATTGAATTTGCTTTTTCACATTGTTCTATCTTTGGACTTGCATTTTAGTACAAAGCATTTTCATTATTTGTCTTATAATCGTCAAGGTGTTCATCTGTAAGTCGTACCTATATTTTGATGTTATGATATTCATTGTCATTTACCAGTATGGGGTTTTTCATATTTATATGGCCCTTTATTCATGTACTCCATATTTTAAATGTTCTCTTGTTTAAAATGGGAAAACTGAAATATTTTATCCTTAGCACAAGCAGCGGGCACACCTAAACCGATAGACGGGCGCCATGGTGACCGTGGGCATAGGGTTGGGGACCCCTGCTGTAGGGTTACAAGTAAAACACATTTATTCAAAATTATCAATTTTTGGCTTTTCAGCTTTCTTGGACACAAAACTGAGACGTTCCTACTAGTGAACCCCACTAGGTCATATATTAGGTATGACTTTGATATCAATTAGGGCTCGACCGATGACATTTTTTTGCCGATGGGCCGATGCCGATTGTTCCGAGGTCGGCCGACGGCCGATTGCCAATTATTCTCCCTTCCTTCCATCGGCCGATGGAAAAAAGTCGCCTTAAACCATTAAAACGTGTAGAATGCTTGTCAAAAATGTCATTTAAATCATTTATTATTTATTTTAATGTTTATAAAAACATAAATGCATTATTCAAGCACCGTAAAACTGTTTGGGGTAACTTTACATAGTAATTAAAACTGAAAGAATCACTCGCGATTCTAGTAAAGTAATACAACTATTTGGAGGTTAAAAAAATTAAAAAATGCTATATCAGAGGATTTTTAATTCTTTTTTCTTATCTTTACAAAAGAAAAATACTCAACATCTATTGGATCGGCGGGTCTAATTCCCTTTCCTTCAACACTTTCTCTTTATCACACCTGCACTGCAAATGCCAAGTGCAGCTGCCATTATTTTCTTATTTTTTTTCATGGAGAGGAATGCTGATGTTATGACACAGGACACAGACTAACAAATAATGTATGTTTGTATTTTTAACGAAACTGTCAACCCCCTAATCTCAGATTTTTTTCATGATACCCCCCTCCCCCTTTTTTAAAAGAAAAGCTATAACGATTACATGTTTATTTTTCATTAAAAAAGTTATTTTAAGCTCTTTTTCTGAAATAAAGATAAAATATTAAAAAATTTCGCTCGCAGTATTATCCCTTGTTTATAACCAAGAAATGCTGAATATTGCTTTAAAAACATAGACTTGAGATTTTTTTGTTATTACAAATGAATGCTGGGTCTTAAGAACTAATCTTATTAGATTTTTTTTTTCTTGCGAGTTGAAAATTACTCTGAAATACTTGACATGTTCTTTATATTTTCATGAGCACAATATGTAAGGTCACCGAAATAAACCAATATTTTGAGCACCAGCAGTTTTCTGTTGACAAATAATCTTCTGAAAACACGTGATCGTTTATAAAAATTAAGATGTATTTTGAAAAAAAAAAATATATATATATATATATTTATATACGTTGACAATTTTGGAAATTAATGAAATTGTAGCATTTTTATTAAGGTATTGTTCCACCCTGTATTCCAAACTCGTTTTTAAAGAATTAAAGTTTTGAAAATTGCAAGTCGAACTTGGACACATAAAATTTCGATCAATAAACATTTATACTGAAAAATTGATTCATATTTTTATCAATATGTTCTATGTTGTACAAGAAATATTCTAAACTGAAAGCAGAGGGAACGAGATTGTTGTACAATAGCAAAAAAACTGTCAACTGTCTAACACGTGGCATCAAAGAAGCTAAAAAAACGAAGTATAAACGGGGAAAATTAAAATTATTATCGCATAAAAAATTTCAAGATGTATTTTGAAAAAAAAATATGCTTTGATCAATCTTTAAAAATAAAGTAATTTTAGCATTTTTATTAAGATGTTATTAAAGTTATTAAGGTTGTCACGCGAACTCGCATTTTGAAAATTCAACTCGAACTTGGACACATGAAATTTCGATCAATAAATATTTATACTTTAAATTTTTTTCTTATTTTTGACCAATCTTTTCTATGATAGAAACTAAAAATGAAATAATGAGAACAACCGCACACCAAAAGCAGATAAAACAAGATTGCTCCACAATTATAGAAAAACTGTAACACGTGGGATCGAAGAAGCAAAAAAAAAAAAAAAAAAACGCAAAGAGAAAAAAGTTTACGCTGGTAAAAATTAAAATTATTATCGTACTTTGATTGAGTTGACTTTTTATTGTTTACAGTTTCGGAATAATAAGAAACATGACAAACTAACAGCAGATGGTATAATATTATTGCACAATGACATCTAATGCACTAAGTCATTATTAAAAGAAAACGGACAAAAATGAGGCAACTAACCTAGTGCGAAAACAAATAGCACTCATAAGACGCTTCTATGACTTTTACTTTAACATATTCTATTTCGCGAGCATTCTGCTCAAAGAGAACTATTTTAATAATGAAGGTTTTCCGGCAGCGATCGCTTAAACTATTTTTTATCAAATACTTTGTAGAATAACTTTATTTCTGTGTTTTTTTCTTTTTAACTTATGTGCTGCCTGTTATTGTATGGAAATAGAAATTGAGCTATGGAGAAAAAAATAAAGTGAAAGACAGAATGTTTTCTGGAAAGTTGTCCCTGCGAAGAAACATCGGCCTTGCATCGGCTTTTAGATGTTTTTTAAGGCCGATGGGCCGATGTTTTTCTAAAGTTAACATCTGCCGCCGATGCCGATGGCAACTTTGTTGAACAATCGGCGCCGATGCATCGGTCGAGCCTTAATATCAATTTAACTTAGTGTTTACTTGCAATCCTACAATATATATATCATATATATACATATTCTGCATGCAAGTGAAGGTACATGCATTAAAATGTTCATATACAAATACAAATACAAAAGTGACGACCAGCAACAGGCTCAGGGCCCAGCTAGGCTGGTCCTATATAATTGAATGCAGAGGGAAAAAACTTTATTAACATATAATTGTAATCTATAAAGAAAAAAATACATTTTTGGGCTTTTGATTATTAAAAAAATCACATCTTTGCAAAATGAAACTACTGCTCCAACATGCTGAATTTTCAAAAATATTACCATACGAAAATTCCAAGATAATGAAGTAAATCATATTAAGACAGATTAATTAAAATTCATTGCTACATCAGTCTCAGCATCTCAAAAGACCTTATACTAAAGGGATCATTTAAAAGACACATATACATACATATACATAGTAAGTCAAATGCCTTTTAAAAGCAAAAGGATCACAAAAGTATTATTATGGTATATTACATAAGATGATTACCTTAAAAAGAAAAATGTATCAGCAGCAAAACCAGAATTTAAAACAACTTGAAATGCCAGGTTTGCACCAAGGTCACGTACTTTATTTAAACCAGCTGCAAAACATTCAAGAAATAAGATTTAAATCTATGATGACAAGTACCAAGTATTACTTTACAATGTTTCAAAACTTTTACTGCAGCTTTGACAAATTATTCATTTTTGATACATTTATGTTAAAGGCATACCATTTGGTATTTTTGCAACAAAGCTACTTAATTAACTGCTTTTTTATTTATAAAATTGTTTATACTTACAAGGAAGTTGACATATGAAATTGACATACGAGTAAAATTTGTAAACATAATATAAAATTTAGATGTTATTTTTGTCCTCTTGAAAAAAATTAAATGAAATAAAAATAACTAGATTCAGATTTTAAATAGTGATATTTTTTTAAACTATAACCCACTGGCAACAATTTTCCACATGTTTCTAAAGTAGTTTTAAAATGTCATGTTCTGGTTAATCTGCATGCAAATAATTGCCAGAATTTTGTTTATAATTGTTGCTCTTGCAATTATATCTTTCGGCATAACGGGTCATTAATAAATGATGTCACGCTTCAGGGGGGAGTGGGGTTCAAGAAAGTGACAAGGGGAGGGGTAACAAGAAATGTGACACCGTACATTTTGATTTCTATAAAAACATTTAAAATCATCAAATTAGACCTATTTTATGCTAATGTAATATAGTGTGACATGTGACAAAGGGGGATAGCAGACCTGCCAACCTTACAAAATCAAAAAGCAGGAGAAACGAAACCAAAATGCAGGAGACATTCCTTACCTAAGAACCAGTTGAATGTTAGTATAAAACTGATAATATTTTTGTTCTCAAGATATAAATTGCTTGAAAATTAATCCACGAGATTTAAAATGCATATTTTATAAGTTATCCATTTTGAAAAGATAATTTAGAACAAAAAATAAAAATATTTACGCAGTTAAAAGTAGAACCTTATGTGGTCATGAAATACAGAAACACTAAACAAAAAAGTTGAGTTATGAAACTGCAGCCTGTAAAAAGCTTTTGAAAACAAAATTAATATAAGTATTAAGTTTTTAAGTATTCTAAATTTATACTACAAAAAGGTGAAGGAAACTGAGCAAGAGAATTGAGACTTTTTTCTTTTCTTAAAATGCAGGAGAAATTTCTGTATTAGCAGGAGGTAGAAGATTGAACAGAAAAGCAGAAGAGTTGGCATGTCAGAGACAGGAAGGTATGTTGAAGTGTGACACTTAGTGCCAAGGGGGGGGGGGGGTCCAATATTACATTGGAAAAAAGTGTGACATCATTTATGAACGGTCCCTAACAAGAACTGAATTGGAAAAAATTAATTCAAAATACGGAAATCCAATATCAAGCCAACTATGAAATATTGCAAATTATTTTCATCAAAGTTACTGAAAAATATTGCAGGATTTCAATATGATGTTAGAGGAAAAGGATTCTAATATGACGTATTGAAGGATTCCAATAATTCTGTTAAAGATATACCACACCTTATTAGGGGTTATATGTCTCTAATAGGAATACTTGATTTTTTAAAAAGATGAAATTCCCATGAGACTTTGACCAGATAAAAGAAATCAATTTTAAAATAAAATATATTTTTCAGAAAAAAAAATCAAGAAATGCAAAATTCATTTACCTAAAGTAAGATAGTCTTTACAATAATACACATGACCTAACATTACCCAGGTAATACTTAGAAACTTGATTCCATGTAAAGATGACAGATGTGTTACTGGCAGTGAAGTGTTTAAAATTTTACAGGAATTTCCATAGGCTGAAAATATATAGCTGAATTGTCGCAAGATATCTGAAAATAACAAATGTCTGTAATTATACTGGATCAACATTATCTATTTATTTAAGAACATTGTACAAATAGGCAATTGGTAAACATTTACTATTGCACTATCTGTACGCTTGAATAATCCAACAAAAATAAAGTACACATCTTTAAGTGAAAATCGAGTTCTTACAGTACATTTCTTGCACTGAAATTTTGTTCCTTGAAACTAAACATGCAGTTTTATAGCAGCTTGAGTTTGTTTCTGAATTCATAATATGTTTTAACTACTCCGTACACATAAAGCTTTTTTCTTTTTTTTAAATTTTGTTACAAATAACATCAAATAAGAAAATAATAATAATGAAACAAAATAAAAGCTTTATTTAGAATTAATCATCACTGTAAACAAAACACAACACAAGAAAAATGTCTTACTATTTTGGTGAAATATTTCCAATATCATAAAATATTTTATACATATATTATATGCGCATTTAACTACTTAGAATGATTAATACAGAAAAAACAATCCTGCAACACAGTGCTAACTTTTTACTTGCGACAGTACAAGAAAAAATGTGTAGATCACATGAAAATTTTATTAGAATAGAGATTCATATTTTTTAAGTATCAATGTTATACATAGACATATTAAAAACTAACCAACACTAAATATTATGTAAAAATGATTAATTTACTTTTTCAATTTCCATTTTCCATATTTTTCTATTTAAAATGTAAAAAAGAATAAGAAAATAACACTCAATTGAGATTTGAAATCATGATATTGTTTTTTAACATGTTCAACATTAATAATTTGATCAGGGTTGCTACTCAAACAGCAGAATGAAATTCACCGACTTTCCCAGGTTTCCAGACATATTTTTAAAAAATACTAGTCTTAACTTCACGATACCATACCAATAGAAAAACACATTTGCCCAAAAATATTCTTTTTAAAACAATAGCAGGGATTGCTAACCTTAAAATAATTTCCCAAACTTCAAAGCATTATTCAGCCACGTGATACAAGGGAACAAACTTTTCGACGAAGAAAAACTAGGTATTTTGAAAAATGTATTTTTTGAAAGCCTAATAACTCAATTTTTTAATGAGAATGTTGATTCCCATCAAGATTTTTGAGAGAAATAAAACTACATATTGCTCCCCACACAAAAAAAACTAGGTAGCATCGCAAACCAGCGCTTCAAACCTTGTCACAAAAGTCATGTTCTTGGCGAGTGCCATGTAAAATTCCCCGATTTATTCCCCAAATTTTCCAAGTTTTTTAGGCAGCGTAGCAACCCTGTTTGATGAACTATTTTCCATGAACAAAATTCCAAGAATTGAACAAAAATCTCAGTACTATAGTAGAACCAAATGACATAGCACGAAGACAACTCTACATTATTTAGGAGTAAAAGTGATGTTACTAAGGCAAAAATTAAAATTAATTTGTCTGAAGTTTAAACAATAAAAATTACACAAACTTTTCTTTCTGACAATGTCTTCTAAATCCATTTCATGTTTAGTTTTAAATCGAATACAGATGTCAAAGACAGTTGCTATGGCAACAATTCCAAACATAATAAAAACACCACACCTAAAATTAAAAAACAAACAAGTGTTACTAATGTACTCTCTGTATATACATTTTTTATAAACATTGCTGTATGCATGTGGAGTTAATAATTATTACTTATTTATTGTTTATTTATTTACTTATTTAGTGAGCTGATAACATGAGTAAAAACAGTTATTATAAAAAATTCATATCACTAAACAACTTATCATGAACATTGATTAGTTGAAAAAAAAAATAAGTAATTTAGAAAAAAAATGTTAAAAATAAAAAATATATATTTCTTAATACATTTGATAACTCATTAGTTTCAATAATTTTATAGGGAACATCCAAATTAAAAAAAAAAAACCCAAAGAAACCGCTAACATCAATTTAAGTATTTTTAGCATGAATATTTATTTAACAACCTTTATAAGAATATTTTTCACATCATTAAGATCAAAGTTATTAATTAATATACAACTCTTAGTGTAACTAAGTATAAACTGAATTTAAAAACATGAATTGTTACACATGAAAGGAAAAAATTACCCCGTTTCAAATTAATGATAAATGAACCAACTGCAAACAAATCTGAATTTTATGGAAACAGGAACATGTTTACAGCATATAAAATTAGAATACACAAAATTTTACTTTAAATTTTTTTGTTAAATATGAAAAGGTAACAAATTATGAATTTTATACACACATGCTAATGATTTGCCCTTTCGTAAGTCTGGGCTTCTCAGAAGTTTCACATCGCCCAACTGTGATTTTCATTTTCAATTGGTCTGCCACTGAAAAAAATAATAAAATGAATAAATGAAATGCCAACCCTTCTGCAAACAAGGCACATAAATAAAAAGAGTTGAAGAAATTCTACTTACATTTCTCAGTAACATTACCAAGGTCTTCTATGCTGCAAGTTGAAGGCATACAAACACCAACTCTATGTTTTAAGATATAATAATAGGCCATTGTATCTTCTTCAATATTCATCTCCTGAAATGATTTTGTTCTTTAAATAGTCAACAATTATAATGCACAGCAGGAATAAATTGAAATATACATCATGCAATGTTAATCGCCACATTTCACAATATTAATAAACAGAAGTGTAATATTTTTTCAATGCTTTCCTGTTTCACTATGCATCAACTCCATGAAATGTTACTTCGGAATGAACAAGACTTTCTCCCCCACCCCTCCTATATTTTCAAGCATAATGTAAAACAAAGGATGCAGTCATGCAAACATTTAGAATATGCGAATGTAAATTAATTTAACCATATGACAAAATATACTTCTACAGGGTTCCCACTCTCATCTCCAAGTCAAAGTTAAGGCATTTTTAGGGCCTTTTCAGGGCCAAGTGTAACTTTTTTAGGGCCACATTACATATAACATTTAGAATGACTTTTCTTTGAAGAAATAAGAATGATATCGTATGTCGGGTGAATATAGTCAAATGTTCAACACTGAAATTAACTTTTTTAAAAAATAATAAGAATTCTGGAAATGACATTAAAACTTTGCTATCACAACTAAGGAACTCTTTTTTTCTCCTCCAATGGATTTTAATGTGCATTTAATGCATCTTTATACACGATCAATTCATTGTTATGAATAAATGCTTTCCTCAGAATGATGATGAAGCAGCAACATGAACATCTCACTGAATTAAATCTTTTGCATAAGTCAACTTTTTCAAATTTTACCTTAAATTTAAAGATTTATTCTTTTAATAGCTATATTTCCTTCAGAGTTATAAATAATATGCTTAGCTAACTTTTCAATCTATAAACCACAACCAGACTTTATTTTGCCTCCAACAACATTTCTCAGTACATGTAAATCTATGCAACTAAAAATTTTGAAAGAGTAAAAACAACATATTTATTACGCAAATTTTGCAAAAGATTTTGAGGCTGCAACGAACCCCTTTTTCAATGCAGAAGAATGAGAAAAAATGCTGACTGTAGGTATGTTTCTACACATTCTTTTTTTATTTTCCTCATAACATAAGGTTTCTCAAGCAATTTCATGGCATCCTTGAGTTCTCTGTGACCACTTAGCTTCTGAGATAATTTGTAAAATTCCAGAATGATCGTAACATCAAATGAAAATTCCCTTACAATAGAAAATCCATACAAAATTGCCACTGTGCAGATGTATATATATATATATATATCAATACATGTAGATTTTCATCCCATTTACCAGTTTTGAAAAATCCATGTCATGAATCAATATGACTTCTGAGTTGGAAAAGGAAGAGGGGAAATAAATTTAAGGCCTCAAAAATAAAAATTAGGGCCTTTTAAGAGTTTTTGGAAGAAAATAAGGCCTTTTACGGGCCCCTAAATCAATTTCCATATTTAAGGCCTTTTTAGAGACTTTTTAAGGCCGTGGGAACCCTGTTCTAGGGGATCATTCATACACGATTTCACGCTTCGAGGGGGAGGAGGAGTTCGTGAAATTGTGACAGCATGACAAGTGGAGGGGAGGGGTAGCAAGAAGTGCGACATCCTGCTTATGCAACATAGCGTGATATGTGACAAAGGGGGGGAGGGGGTCCATTGAAGTATGACATTTTGTGACAAAGGGGGGAGGAGGTCAAATATGTGGGGGAAAAACGCGACATCATTTATAAACGGTCCCTAGGTCAAAAATGCAACAATACGTAAGTAAATAAAATTGCCATAAAAAACTAGCTTTCATTTAGTTAGTTTTTGTTGTGGAAATTCAAGGAAGGGAATGAATGACTAGTAGCACATATAGAATGCAGGAGTGGATTGGAACTTTGGCCCAGTGGGAACATTATATTTTCGCACACCTTTGTACATGTAAAAAAAGTATATTACACAAAATATGAATTGCACACTGTAGAAGTAAAGCCACAAGGACCCAACAACAGGATAAATCTCATCAAATATTTACAATCAACAAAAAACATGTATAAGCAGTATGTAATAATTAGAGCTTTGAAATTTACTTTAAATTTATTTATACTTATAAAGGATAAACAATTTTTTAATTTATATGTTACTTTGAATTACAGAGATGTTGTCATTAATTAGAATTACGAGTTCGTCATCAAGGCATTGAAATAAGGGGAAATTTACACAAATCAGTTGGTTGCTAAACAATTTTCAGTTCGAAACTCTAATATCCAGAGGTGAAAAAAACTTCTTGATTACGAAAATAATTTATAATGATGAAAAGAGGAGAAGAACATATTTGTGTACTATATTTTAAAAAAAGGATTTTATGGCTGTTAAAGGTTTAAATTGAGAAAAACTGCAAATTACTTTTCTTTTACAAGTTTCTTTACAATATCACATCTTCATCCCCTTCTCGTGTTGAACATTGAAGAAATAATAAGAATCAACATTTTTATTTCTCAAATTCTACATTACTTCTATAGGTTCACAAAGGGAAAAGGGAGGCTAGTGTCGACAATATGAATAATGGTGTTATTTTTAAATTCAAATTTCTCATTTATTTTTGTAGTTTTGTGACACTGATATACTGCACGTCCATGTAGTTTCAGGAGAATGCATTTTATAATTCATTAGCAATTAATAAAACAACGTTTCAATGGTGGAAAAAAACATCATTTGTTTTTAAATTACTAATTTTGGCCAATTTAAATTCATAATTTCAAATGAAAAGGGATAACATGTTATAAATGAATAGAATTGCTACATTTTTTGTAGGTTTAAATTAAAATTTTCCAGTGATACGGGAAAAGAAATAAATGGCTCTAGATCTGGCACTGGCATTGGCCCATTTAGGATGGGGGCCCACTCAAGAATAGCCGACCAACCGCTTAGGCAGCCACTGCTAGAATGTTATAAAATATCTGTCAATATGTAGCAATTTAAACCACAATATTGAATTTTATTTAGAGCTTAAATGAATATATTTGAGCTTGGTATGGAGTAATCAGATTGAAGTTACTCCTAAACCTCATAATTTTATTGATAGAATTGTTCAGATAGTTTTAAAATACATTTCATTTTTTCAAAAGTAAAATCTCTCAAGTTGAAAAATGAATTTGGGAATAAAAAAAAAACTAAATGTTTAAAACACAAAAGTTTCCAAGAAACTTACTTGAAATATTTGCTTTAACTTCGGATATTTTCTGAATGCATTCTGAATTGTGAAGTGCCTTTCATTCTCTGGCAAATCAGGCTGGATATTAATTGAGCAATACTGTCCTCTATAAGGAGTCTGCGTATTTGAATTGGGTGTTTTGATGCCAATGCACTCATCATAAGAGCCAAAAGTTGAAAATGTACCATATAAAATTCCTTCCGGAATTTTGCTGGATGCATCCATCACTAAAAAATAATAAATAAGAACAATTATGAAAGCAATATAGCTTCAAGATAAATCTTGAAATCAACTGTAATATCAGAACAAAAATATTGTTGTGAATCAATGTAAGATGTAAAGCCTCTAACTGAGCATTGCATTTGATTTCAATTTAACCTTGGGAGTTATCATATCCTGTTGACCATCCATTGCTTATATTTCAATGTAAAATAAATTGGGCTCTTTTTATCACTTCTTTAAATAGCTTACTTACATAACAGCAAATGGCCCAACTAATAACTAATCTAACAGCAGTGGCTCATTTATCAGAAATGACGCATAAAAGTTAGAAATACAAATACGGTACAAAACAAAATTCAATATTGGAATAACATCCCAACAGTTATAAGAAACTATTTTAGATTATTTATTTCATTAAAAAGGGAGGGGTATCTAAAGAAAACTTGGCTAGATCCATGAAAGCATAGAAAATATCCATTAACAAAATAATCCTATGAAATTCACAAAATATAACTCTTGAAATAAATGATTAAATACTTCTTAATTAATAATTTTTTAAATGACAAAAATATTTTTACCTCCCGAAAAAGAAAAGACCTTTTTGAAATAGAGTTTTGACAGTCGAATATTACGTAATTTATAATGCTTTGACACTATGTATTGTAGGTAATATTTTTACAATTCGTATGTAATACTTTGACAGTAAAAAACAAATTAACTTTATTCTGAATCCGAATACTCACATATATGTTTTGACACTTCGATGAAAATGGCGACATTTTTTCAGATGGTGTACAATGTCTGAACTTTCTATATTTAAACCCAGTTCTAGCCCAATATCACAAAAGAAACTCTCAAAATTCCTAATAAATCTTTAAGTTTAAGAAAGAAATAACACTGTGAAAGTATTTTATAGTAGTTATTAAAAACATTTCAAAATTATAATGTGCAACAAGCCTCTCACAGCAGATAATTTATAAACAACATGCTTCTCTTTCATAAAAATATCTAAATTTTCCTATTATAGTAAAAGCGATACATTTTTAACCTGTCATTTTCAGGAGCTTAAAGCAGGGATATGGACATCATGTTTAAAAAAAATCAGTATTCTATTATATCATGTAAATGATTTCATGGCAAACTACCCTAACCACTGACGTAGATAAAGGTGGGAAGGGGGTAACCCCTTCTTCCAACATTGTGAGAATTCGCTATCACCAAAGGTTTTCTTAAAACGAGATTTGCTGCAAGTAATCGCACTTCCTCCCTCCCCTCAAAAAAAAAGGAGGTCTAGCTAGGCCACTTATGACAGATAATTTTTACTTTAGTTTCCAGAAAACTACTTTTTAAAATATTTATGCTGATTTCAGAGTGACAGCAATCAAGACCAGTGATCCACTTCCGGCATGGGGAGAACCTAGCACTTCTGCTATGACATACAACACAGCAGATAATATTATCGGTCACATAAATTTTACGAAAACAAGAACAAAGCGCCAATTTGTTTTCCAGAAAAACATTTAAAAAATATTTATTCTCTAATTATACTATAAATAGTTTGATACTATCATCTAGCATGTAAGACAATAAATAAGTTTTCAGGATTAAGGAGAGGATTTTTTTTTTAATGTACTGGTATGCTACTTTGGAACATTACAGCCGTGATTTTGCCGGGAGAGAGAGGAAAGGGGTTAAAGCCTTATTCTGAAAGGTAGGGAGATGCTGGAGAAAAGAATCAGAAATAAGAATTTAAATCTAGATGTCATGATACCACAGATAAATTGCCAATCTAAAATGAAAATTCTAGATGCTGTTTAAGGTAAAATTCAAATACATATCAGGGTTCACACTGGGGAAAAATACAAGGTGGGATTTCCCACCTTGACCAAAATTTTAAGTGGGACTTTTAAAATTTCAGCGCAAACAATTTTTTTTCGAGTGGGATTTCAAAAATATTGCGGGAATCGCGCGGCCTAGAGCAAACCCTGAATATGTAATTTTTAAAAATTCCAATACATGCAGGAGCCCACGACATTATATTTGTGAAAACATAAAAGTTGAAGAAATATTTATTTTATATATTGCTTTCGATTATCATAGGTCACGATTGCAATGAGGAAAAATAGAAGTGTTGTGATGGGATTTAAAATTTTAGTCATCAAATTTCATTATTCATATAATTTGTCTCAATATTCTGTGGATTCAGCATTATCGGCGAGCAGATGGGGTCATGTGACCTCGCAAAATATTTTCTTATTTAGAAATTTTTGTCTGATCATTTGGAATCACAAAATTTACAATAATAGTGTATCTTATTTTGTATCCTCAATATGTTCTTAATCATTATTTTTATTTAATAAAACTATTCACAATTCATGATTCGATACAATATTGTATCATTTGATAAATTTTAATTTTTTTCCGCCCAAAAAATTCAAGTTCTGGGTACTCCTGTTCAACTAGTGTGCCCCTAGTAATAAGAGCGATGACAACGGATTTTACCAGTTTCAACTTTTTACCAACGCGCCTGCGCATCGCCGCTTTTACAGCGCCTCTTGGCGATGCACAGGCGGCATGGCGCTGTGGTAAAAATATGGCGGCGGGGAGCATGCTCAGTAGCCATTGTCATCGCTCTTACTACTTGAGGTATGCTATGTTCCCAACATGTTCACTGAAAATTGCATCCCTACTAAAACTGATGAAAAGTAACATAAAACACTAAGCTCTTGCTATCTTGAAATCAAAGCAAAGAAATATTGCAAGGTACTGAAAATTCAAGGAATATAATTTTGTCAAAAGTAAGTAGAACTGCACTACGGATGTATAACATACGAAAATGATCACAAAATATACATTTATCATACTTTGTTTAAAATGTTCATCCAGAGGAATTTAATGAACATTACTTTTCTTTTTCACAACAACTATTTTGAAAGTATTAAACACCCTTAAAGGTTAATTTAGTCACAATTCAAAATCTTGCCCGTTAGTACATACTACTTTAAGTCATTTTAGCAAAAGTTAGCTATCAGTCCTGGAGTAGTTAGTGTCAACAAACATTAAAATTTTAATGCGAAATCTCATTTTGAAAATATTAAGTTTTAAGGCACTGAAAACTAGCAGGTGCCAAGAGGAAGGAAATAGTTTGAAGAAAATAGAGTTAAAAAGATGAAATTACAATAAAATGTGCAAGGACATCAATTGTTACTCATTAGTTAAAGAGCTAACCTTGGCAATGGGTTTTGAAGTCACCATCATTAATTTTTTAATATAACAAAATAAGCACCACCTTTCTAAATTAAATAATATTGCAAATTCTAACATTTGATTTAACAATCTCTCCTGGCAAGTTTAACATGCAGAAAATGGAACCTTTATCTCTTAATGCACCACCAATAATTTTTTCCAAGATATCGAAAAAAATTTGAGGACTGTATAATGAAACAAAACTGAACACATCCGACAAGAAAAAACAAAAAATGCATTTCCTCCAAAAATATTTATGTACCAATTTTAAAATTTATGCAGAAGGTAGAAAACTTATCTAGATCTTATAAAAATTCTCAGCAACAACTCTTAGCATTATCAAAAGTATAAAATTGACAACATTTGAAATATATTTAAAATACCTTTTCCCTACCAGTTTATGATTAGTAAGTTTTACGAAAGGGGAAGAATATTCAGTCTGCTTATACACTCCAATAAAAATTATAAGTCTTCAAGAAAAATTAAAATATCAAGAAAAAACTGATATTTTTGCTCATTATCTTGTATGCACATACCTTAATTCTACAGGTTTATTCAATGGGCAGAAAACAAAAAATTTATTCAAAAAATTAATATTCAATTGTGAAGCAATGAAAATTAGTGTAACATTGCTCGATGACACACCTCGCTCGTTCATAAAAGTAGGAGTCACATAAATAAACAAGTATTTTTGAACAAACCTTTTATTCTCCAAAATCATATAAAAGGGAACTAGGAAAAACATTATTCCAACCAAAAACAAAGATTTTAGTCATTGATGATTAAATAAAATAGATCTTGAAAATATAACAATAAAGAATGATTGAACGTTCAGTTTTATATTAAAGTTTTCAAGTTTCAAAGTTCACGCCATCTCAGATTTTTTCAAAACGTTTCTTGGCGAGTCTCCTATGGCACGTTTGAATCATCAACGAGAGCCGTTCTTCAATATCTGATGTCAATTTCAGAGTACGAACCATTTCAGCCAGTCGCTTTTTATCGTACTGTATTAAGAATTTCAAGGCACTGCGTATGGTCCCCGTCAGTCGCAATGTTCTTAAAGCCACCGTATTTTGACCGATACTGGTAATGAAAGGCAGAGATGTTGTCAGAACAGTGTGAAATTTCCTACGTACTCGAACGATGAAAATTCTCGTCGTAGGATTGAAATATTTGATTGAAAAACCAGCATATATACAGGCTAGTCCATAATCCCCATGTTGAGTTTCAACAGAGGTTATAATCGAGTTCTTCAAATCCTTTTCATTGATGCCTAATTTAATTTTATCATGAGTAACAATAATCTCCGACAGAATATAACGGTATTTAACGCGAACCATTGTGCGTCAAAATATAAAAAACGTAGAATAAAGTAAAAAAGATAGCTACTTTGACTTCGGAGTTATTTACGAAGAAGGTGCCACACTGCTCATTTTTTCTTTAAGAAAACAATTTTCCTTTTCTAAATTTTCGATGATGTTTCTGAGGCTGTCATTTTCTTCTTTTAAAGCAACCATTTCTTGGAGATCAAAGTTTGTCATTGTAAGACAATTCGTTAAATAACTAAGTGGATCTGCGGGTTTATCATCCTTCTCATATATTTCTTTCAGAATTCGAGTGAGAGCATCCAAGATTCCGCTGCTTTCAAGATATTTCCGGAATTCTTCTCGTTCAGAATCAACTGTCGGAGTCAAATAGCTTTTAGCCTCAGGTGACCCAGACATAATTTTTCAAGTTTTTGAAATATAACACCTTTATACCGATTCCTGCAACCTTCGAGAAGTAAAATTTCGCACACGCACATGCCGCCACAGAACAAAATCGTAAACAGTTTCTTAATTCAGTAAAGTTGAGGTGTTTCGTTACTTCTTTTAAGCATTTACGTAATTTATGCTAATTTAATGCAGAAGTAAAAGTAATGTAATCATTATTTTTCTTTCTTAAATGTTGGATTTTAGGCTTTTAGTTTTTAGGCTTTTATATTAATTTAATGTTGCTTTTTCTGCCTTTAAAATAGCTTCTTTTTCATTACAAAATCTATTAATTATTCAAAAAGTTGTTCCAAAAATTTAAAATGCAAATTCATGTTGTTTGTTTTTTAGAACTTCAATAAATTGTATGCTAAAATAGAAATTTATTATGCGAATTGGAGAGCAGGGCCTCTTGTTGCCACATCTCTCAACAAACTATGCGCTTAGGCGCCTAATCAAATGAAATGAAATAGAAATTGTAATAGCATTTGACATAATAACGTTGCTCTTGCCACTACATGAATGCAATATTGCGTGAAAATACGACCTTGAGAAAAGAAAAAAGGAAAGAAAGCTGAGCTACTTGAGGACATAGAAAGACACCAAATTTTTTATTTTGTGTTTTGTGGGCCCAAATTTGTTCAAATATTTGAAACTTTCTCACAACATTTCAATTTGCTAAACTATCAGATACGTTTGTATTGCAATTTCTAACGAGAAATGAATTGAGTTAAATACTGTAAAAACCCGTACTCTCAAGCCGACTTCTAGGAACAATGTATTTACACGTGTGTGTGTATTTTGTTGTTTTTTAACCTATAATACGCACTGAACAAGGCCGTATCCAGAGGGGGGGGGCGACGGGCCCGGTCCCCCCCCCCCCCGAAATCCCGAAAATTTTCACAATGTAGCGCATATTCCTCCCTGAAACTTTCCTCAACACTAGTGTTTCAAAGTCAGGGCCCCCCCCCCCCCCGAAAAAATTTCTGGCTTCGGCCTTGGCACTGATTATGTGCTTTGCCCCCCCCCCCCCTTCCTTGAAGAATTTTGAAGTTACGAGCCTGATGTATAAATGTATAATACATATATTATCGGGGCGCATTAGTTTGTTATCCACCCAAAAGAGCCCACGGAACTTTTTTGTATAGCGTTTCCACATTATCCTTAGATTTAAGATTTTTTCTAAATTGATGTTTAGAAATAAGATCAGCTTAGTATAATAAAAACGCATATATTTATATATAACAGTACAGAGAAAAAAAACTCTTCACGTCTCTCCAACGATAATAAATGCTTTGGCATCCTGCTGCATTTTCCTATTTATTCCACTCTGCAAAAACTAGAAGAATTTTTTGCAGATATATGACACTTCATTTCCACAAGAGATATATTGATGTGCTAAATGGGGTCGGCGAATTAGTGTCCATAGTACCCATGAATTTGTATGATACTAAAATGACCTCTAGGGAAAAATAAATGATTACTTTTTCATTCTTAAGCGTACTGTTACTACTAAACGGACCATAATATATGAATTGCTATGCTCGCACTTATGAGAAGCTTAATTAACAGGGGCCATTAGGGACTATATGTAACAATACAACTGTACATAGGCGTAGCCAAGGGGGGGTTTTGGGGGTTCAACCCCCCCCCCCCCCATTGAATATTTATTTATTTAGGCACACAAAAAAATTTCTGGCTACGGCCTTGCAAAGCACATATTTTTTCCCCCCTAAGAAAATTAAACACATATGCATATGATTTTATTTCCTCTTTCTCTGAAGGGTTGTGATCATGACCAAAGTATGCAGCTCATAATAAAGAGGACTTTTCATCTGGTATAATAATCAACTCCCTTATCCCCAAAGGGGGGGGGGGGGGGTTACAGCGAAAGGTGGCTTCAATCACCGTACCACACACAGACAGAGATCCTTTCAATCACTCCAGAGGGTTTTCTTTCCTTCTTGATGTCTTTTTTACCCAAAGGCAGCAATTTGGGAAGGAGCTGAGGTCTGAAAATGAAGGATCCCTAGCCAACAATTGTCCTAATGGGTTAAATCCTCAAGCCAGGAAGAGATGCTCATCAAGTCAAGAAACTTAAAGAGCAGCTTGTATTTATTTATGACTTCCTGTCCAAACACCCATTTTGGTAAAATCTTTTTTGTAGATGAGCCGATTAGAAAACTGATGAACTGTATTTGCATTGCATTCTCATTTACAGATGTTCTCTCATCTCTTAAAATATTTTAAATGTTTTTTTTTTTCTTATCATGGCTCATCACTGATTGCATTACGACTCTGGAAATCATCCGTTCAACGTTTCCAATCTCACTGCTACGGTTTAATGCTGCATTTTAATTTACAATCAAATATTATTTATATTTTAGCTAAATTTTTAATTATTTTCGATACATAATAATGTTTGCACTCCAGCGATGGACGCGTTCGTCATCCAAAAAGCAAAGAAAATTTGATTCAGACGCTTCCACTTCTGAGGTATGTTTTGTTACAAATTTAACAAAATTTTTAGAAATTTATTGTGGGGATGAGCATTTTTGTAGGGGAATTTGGATTTTTTCTCTAAAATTCCACTATTTCCCAGTTTTAATATTATGAATGCCCGGACATGGAAGATTGCTTAGCGTTAAATATTGAATTTTATAGTAATAAATGTTTAATGTTTTTGTGAATCAAGGCCATATCCAGAAGGGAAGGGGGATCTTTTGCAATGTATCATATATTCCTCCCTGAAACTTTGCTTAACATAAGTGTGTCGAAGTCTGGGCACTCCCCGCAAAAAAATTCTGGCTACTGCCTTGGCTCCGGAGTAGGGAGAGCATGTTAAGAATTAGGAAGGGCAGTGCATGCTTCAAAACCATACCCATTATATATACATATATATATATATGACTAGAAATGATGTTAATATGAATTTGTTTACATATATGATAGCTTTTTGATGTATATATAGTAGATGTATTTTTAGATCTTTGGTGAAGTTAGAGGAGTGTGTATTTGGGTCTTCTGCAACTACTTAAATTTCTGTAACTGGTCTTACATCTATAATGCTTAGGCTATAACTCTGGAGGCAAGGGTTCGAGGGCGCTCCCCGGGAAACTTTTTGAAATCTTCCTAGCAATGCAATTTCGGGATACTTTGGTGATGTTAGAGGAAACAGAAAGGAGTTTGGTTACTCTCTCCCCCCCCCCCCCCCGCAATTTTTTTCAAAATAAAGTCTTCTATCTTTTAAGTTACTTTTGGTGTCGCTCGTGATAGTGTTCAATGTCCTTTCCCTGAAAGTGTTTCTGTAAGTAAAGTGTCTTAAAAGCGTCATTTCTCTTTTCTTTCTTTTTTTAAAGCTTGTGATCTGAATTCTTTGTCGGGGGGGGGGGGGAGTTGACTTGCCCCGAGGGGGTAGCTCCCCCCCCCCCCGGGAGATGCCTAAGTAAACATGGAGTATACCTTAAGAGACAAGTATTTATGACTAGTAAATTTTCAACTCTTTTACACTTCTTATTGGTGTTTAGTCTGTACATTTTTAGGGTGACCCCCCCCCCCTTTCACCAACCCTAGTTACGTCTATGCAACTGTAGGTCAAAATTTCACTACTGGTCACATAAGTGAAAGAAAATGCTTCAAGCTATCAAATAATAGCAATCCACTGTAATTACCTTATACAGTGGACTCTCTCTATCTGAACACTCCCTAATGTGAACAGCCCCGTATTATGAACACTTTTCGATAGTCCCGGCGAAACTTCATACACTTAACATAGGATGACCTCTCTGTAATCTGAACACCCTATAATATGAACACCCCCGTATTATGAACTCTATTTTATCCCCCATTCAGCAGTTACCTCTCTCTAAACTGAACAGGTGTGCGATTGGAATTCCGAAATTCCTGGAATTCAGATTGCCTCCCCCTTTCGAACAGGTGCTTCAGATCAGACAGGTGTTCTCAGGTGGAGTGGTCAAGAAAAGGCTTATCGCTCCCCCCCCCCCCTCCGCCCATCTTAGACCCCATCTCATTGGACAGCCTTATCTCTTCCCTTTCTTTCTTGTTGCTGAGATTTTTCGCTGGTAAAGGTGACATTTTTTGCCAGTGTACCGATTGCAGCAGTGTTGAAGAACAAGTCAGATATGTCATCGGAAATAAGTAAAACGAAAAAACGGAAAGAACTAAACCTCAATGAAAAGTACCATGTAATTCAAAAATTGAAGTCAAAAGTAAGCCAGAGAAAAATTGCAGTTGAATTCGGGATTTCCGTAGGCCAAGTTAATGCAATTAGTAAGAAAGAAAACGAAATTTTAGCTGCTTTTGAGCAGAATGCACCTGGCTCAAAGTGTAGAATTTTTGAGAAAAAAACGGGAAATGAAAAAATAAACCAGCATGTTTGGAAGTTTTTTTGCCAAATGCGCACAAAGAATCTGCCTGTCACTGGACCTCTGATGAAACAGATTGCGCTTGATTTTGCCGAAAAGGAAAACATTAGTGAATTCAAGGCATCAGATGGGTGGCTTAGTCGATTCAAAGTTCGCCATAATATTGAATTTAAAACCATAAGTGGAGAAGCAGCAGATGTAAACATGGCACAGTAGAGGAATGGAAAACTAAACTTTTAGAATGAACAAAAGATTTTGCTCCTGCTGACATCTTCAATGCCGATGAAACCGGCTTATTTTTTAGGGCCCTTCCAAATAAAACCCTAGCAGAAAGAAGCGATAAATGCATCGGCGGAAAAATGTCGAAAGAAAGACTCACTGTCATGCTTTGTGCAAGTTTTACGGGTGAAAAACTTAAACCTCTTGTGATCGGAAAAAGTGCTAAACCGAGATGTTTTAAAAATTTGAAGATTTCATCATTGCCTGTTAACTATAAATTTAATCGAAAAGCCTGGATGACATTTGCAATTTTCACGGAATGGTTGGAAGGTGTTAACGAGAGAATGAAGAGAGAAGGGAGAAAAATTCTTCTTTTCGTGGATAATGCTGCATCACACAAAAATGTAACTCTGAGCAACGTGAGCCTGAAGTTCCTGCCACCAAACTGCACATCTAGAATACAACCATTGGATCAGGGAGTTATAAAAACTTTTAAAGCCCACTACAGAATTTTTTTTCTAAAGAAAATGTCTCTTGCAATGGAAGATGCAAATTCAGCAAGCGAACTGACTAAGAAGGTCAATGTCATGGATGCTGTCCACTGGATATCAATGGCCTGGAATGACGTAACCCCCCACACTATACAGAAATGCTTTTACCGAGCTGGATTTCCACGTGTAGACAAACAAACACGAATTGATGACCAAGAAACAACAGCTTTAAGTGACTTGCGTTCAAACAATATGGCCAAGGGATTCAAGACCTTCTGAATTATGCAGCTGAACATCATCAGGAAGCATTTCCACTTTTGAAACAACTTGATAATATGTACGCTGCACGTGCATACACAATGCAAAAACAAACTAAAATTACACATTTTTTTTAGGTAAAAACTGTGATGTATTTTTATTATTATTATTGCAATTCCCTTTTTTGTTTGTTTGTTTATCATTATGTAAAACTTTTTAAATTAAAAAAAAAACAATGAGGTGTAAGAGTACAGGTCCGACTGAGTTTAGTTTGACATTGCAATAGCCGCCAAATCTAAATTCAGCACCTCCATCTCGGTAACTGGCATGGCTAACCAGGCTAAGTACTCAGTACAGTCGATAAATTCAATAAACATGTTTTGCTGATTCTCCCTCTATAATGAACACCCCCGTAATCTGAACACTTTTGTTCGGCCCCATGAGTGTTCAGAATAGAGAGAGTTCACTGTATATAACAGCTGGTTATGACTATTACTAGCAAGCCCGGCTGTTATACGAAATGACAGCCGTTCTAGATATTATAAATATGCAATTCTCCTCAAAATGCACATCAAATCAAAGAAATATTTATCAGGTAGAACAGTAAAGTTTAATGAATAAATAATAAACATATAATAATTTCGTAAACAAATATTCTTATCGAAAAAAAAAAAAAAACATCTAAGTTATAATAAATCCGTAAAATAAAAATATTATTTACTATATAATCAAATTGTTTGTGAAAAATATTTATTTAAATCTAACATAATAATCGTCAAAACAATAGTTTTAACAAAACTGGGAAAAAAGCGCTGCCAATTTAATATATATGAAAAGTGCAGACGATAAATAAATTAAAACAAAGAAAGAGGGATTAAATTAAATTTCGCTTTTACATTAATTTTTAACGGAGACTGGAAACCTAGCGATGCCTCACTCATAATGCTAGAGAAATGTTTTGATTATTAGTATATTTGACATGTGTCACAACAACGGCAACTGCATTAAATTTTACCTAAACTTATGCTATTTTCCTCCTCAGAAAAACAAACACAATAATGTTTGCTGTTCAGGCACTCAATTATGTAGACAATGAACTTGAAACACATTTGATATCAAGACAATAAATCTCACCCTTGCCTTTCATAATACGAATTTCGGCTCCATTATGTTTGTCTTCCGCTTTTCTAACCTATTTAACAAACAATGAACTGTTTTAATCAATTATAATAATGTCGTGTGGTAATGGATCCACAAAATAACAGTGCTGCGGAAATTATGACAGCTGCTGAGATTAGTTTACCGATCTGACGTTACCGAGAGGGCTTATTTTCATATAAGTTTAAAATGGTTTTTCAGAAGAGATTGATCTCACCAGTATGGCTCATGGTGTTTTGCTTTATATTAGTTGCTCGCAGAAAAATAGGAATAGTTATAGTTTGTGTAATTTAAATCGGCGTATCAAGGTCACACAACTCTACCTTTTTACAATTCTGGTCGCCATGGTTTCCGTGCCAGAAACTTTTTCCCCACGTTAGTTTGGCGTACATGATAATTAAGTTTGTTGTTTTAGTTATAATAATAATAGACTGAATCAAATCAGATTTATTTCTCAATGGCAAAAATAGATTGCGTCAGATAAAGTAGTCAAAAATTTTGAACCAATCTAATTCTTATTCTAATATTTTGATGCGTTTCAGAAAGCTATGGTATGCCTAATTTATCGTATTTTATATTTTGTAAATGTTAAAATCTTATCTAAACATTCCAGATTTAATTTATGAGAAATTTAATTGCATTTACTTAGTATCAAATATAAATAAATGGAAAATAAATTCTTTCTTATTACTTTTAACAAATTGTTCTAATATTTTTAATCGGAGGTGTAGTAATGCAATTGCCTTAACTGCAGTGCAAAAAAAAAGTCTGGCGCTGTTATTTTTCTCGCATTTGCCATGGTAACGACCTTGAGGTGCCTATTTTAATTACACAGACTATAGTACCATGCCATGTAGGGGAGACCGAGACTAGTTGGCTACAGGGGCAAGTTGGTGGAGGCCAGATAATTTGCGGGCAAATGATTCTGTCAGCCACAGGGTACCTTTCTCCTATCGCTATTGTAGTTTGGTGCTTTTAAGGTACAGCTAAATTTTGTTCAGAAACAAAAAATTATTAAAAATTAATAACTCAAAACTGCGTCAACTAGCCTGGTCTCCCCTAATCGTGTTTAGGCAGTGGTCTACGGAGAAAAGATAGGTGGGCACTTACAGATACGAACGTACGTTATTAAATGGGAAATAAAACGGGGGGGGGGGGGGAGGATGCTTGTGTTAGAATTTGAAAAAGTGGTGGGACGCTTGTATTGAAATACCATTGTGCACATGATTGTGTATATGATGACTTGTATATAAGTCGACTAGTGTAAGTCGATACTAAGTGGAATGATAAGAAAAATTTAATTTTCTTATATATAAGCTGCTTAAGTGTCTGTTTGTCGCCGATAGCTTTTCCGAATTTCTTACGCCGAGAAAACTGCATCGTCTGCCATCTACACAGTTGTTTCTATAATGAAAACGACTAATAATCAAAACATTTCTCGAGCATTTTGAGTCAGGCATCGCTAGATTCGCAATCTCCGTTAAAAATTAATATAAACGCGAATTTAATTTTACTAGCTGATCTCCCGCAGAACATCTGCGGATCGGAAATTAACCATTTTGAAATCGTTAAAAGCGCTTTATAGTTCGAAAAGCTTAAGAAAAGATCGCTAGATATAAACATGCGCGATGTAAACAAACTAAAGTGTTCCCACTACAAAGAATCAGAAATTAAAAATTGAAATATGAATGGAAATACTTCTTAAGAAATAGAAATAAATTTGCTATTTAAGTCCGTTAGTTACTATGATAAATATAATAAACGCAAATATTACGTTACTTTTCTATGCTAATCATTAAACAAATTTTTAAATATCGTTTTGCCATAGTTTGGTTTTTGGATGATGTCAATATCGTATCGTGCCGCAAAATGTAATCGTAACTGGTCCACGTTAACTGAAATATATATATAGATCCTTCTTACTTTGTTTTAATTTATTTATCGTCTGCGCTTTTTATATATGTTAAAGTGGCAGCGATCATTTTTCCAGTTTCGTTATAACTATTGTTTTGACGATGATTATGTTGGATATAAATGAATATTTTTCACAAACAGTTTGATTATATAGTAAATAATCTTTTTATTTTACAGATTATTCTAACTTAGATGTTTTTTTTTTCGGTAAGAATATTTTTTTCCGAAATTATTAGATGTTTATTATTTGTTCATTAAACTTTACTGTTCTACCTGATACATATTTATTTGATTTGATGTGCATTTCCGGTTACTGGAAGAATTGTACATTTATAACATCTAGAACAGCTGTCATTTCGTATGACGACCGGGTTTGCTAGTATTGTATAACTGGAAACTCATTTTGAAGTTCTTTTCCCAAATAATCATAGAATCTGAAGATTCCTTCAACGCTGACAGAGAAACAACATGCGATTCTCAATTACCTAAACTTTATTAACGTTCAGAACCTAAATAATAATATTTGTTTTTTGATCAATAATAACTGTAAATTTTCAAATGAAAACGGAAATGGTTTTTAGAATTTATGAGCTGCGTAGGTAATTCTTTTTTGTCTTTTAAGATCCTTGAATATACAAGTACAACAGATCCGTCCTTTCGGGGTTTTTTCCCGAAAGGGGGGGGGGGGGAGGTTAGAAACTCATTGTATATTGCATTAAAAAACAACAAACTACACACACATACGCAAAAATGTTTTCCATTTGTAAAGCGGGGGCGGGGGAATTTCCCTTCTGACGGCCCCTAAAGGACCGGCCTGTAAGTGCATCTGTTTTCATTTACATGTGTATAAGTTGACCCCTGCTCCCCTTTTATCTTCCAAATTTTGTCAAAAATGCTGTGACGCATACATGATTATTATGAGGCATTTGCTTCACTATCTTATATCAGAGAAGAACACATGCACGAATGCCACAAGAGTTACATTTGTGAATGGGAGGGGGGGGGGGGAGAGAAACTACGGAGGAACATATTTAATATTTTGTTAGCACATATACATCTTATTTGCATTATCGGTTCAAAGATTCATCTTAGTACTTTCCTTTTAATTGTAGTTTTGACTCTTGTCATTATTGATATTGTATAAATGGGCAAAGACAAAACGGGTATGAGCCTTTTTTCCTCTGTTTTTCAACCGATTTTCTTACTTTTTTTGCTTGTTTAGTAGGTATTAATGTGTGCTAGTGATATTAATTAAAAAATTTTGAAAACAGTTTATTATTAGTTAATTATTCCCCATTTTTTATCGTCAAGCCTCACTTATAATCGTAATATTAGGTTGTTATAGATAGCAGATGGCAATAAATATAAAACTCATTGTCATAAAGAGTTTGTTTTTCATTAAGCAGTAATATTGCAAACAATTATGTATAATAAGAGTTTGAGTGAAGGCTTCTCTGAAGCAATGAAATGGAAAATGAGAGTAGTGCGTGGAAGCAAACATTTAAGTTTTATTCAACTGGCCACTCAACTTAGTACGAAATCGGCAGAAGTACAAGCGGCTACATTTATGAGCGCCATTGGCCCTGCTGCGACAATGATTTACGATACGGTTACTTTAAGTGCGGATGATCAAAATAAACTCGAAGTTATGATAGCCAAATTTGATGGATAATACTTATATAATTATATGAATAGCATAATGTTTTCAATGCTGAATTTAATTATTACGGTCGAATGTCGACTGTCGGGCGAACTCCAGTGTTTTTAAACAAGGAAGTGCATAAAACCCCTTAGTCTAATATGAAACTGGCAAAATTTGGTTTTGGGTTTATCAACGCATACATCAGGGGGCATAAGCATTCTTTGTTAAAACTCCGTTCATTCTATGGGGGCGCTCCGGGAACCCACATCTTCTGCGTATAATCTAAACCTCCAGATCCCCAGTATACATGGTATAGTTCTACCATCAATCAAAGCAAGCCTGCTGGCAGAGTGCCAAGAAAAATCCATTCATGTTCAAGGGAGGAACTGCAGATGTAAAAAATGTGCCTCTATCTTCTCGTTCCGGTTCTTTTAGCGCACTTGATTTCTTCCGAACTGAAGCTATTTGCCAGTTTGTAAAATTAGTTGCTTTCAACAAACATAGAAGCAAACATTCCAATTCGCGTACTAAATAAACGCATTTGCAAAACTAACTTCCCTAAAACTCGATCAGATTCATTTTTTTCTGCCATGCGCAGAAGCGTCCATCTATCGAAATTCCGTAGTCGAATTGTATCACCAATTCGAATATCTGTGCACGTCTATGGAGTAGCTAATACTCCAATTATGATTTGATGAGCAGCTGGACAATAAAATGTGCAGGTGGTTGGCAGTATGTGCAGATGGGATAATAAAATGCCTACATTAAAATGCTTAACGTTCAGAAATTCAGTACTTTACCGCATTGAAAAACAGAGGTTCTTTGTAATCTGGAAGAATCAAAATGCTATATTTTTTTGCAAGTTCGGCTGAAAAAATTCTGGCTCGCTGATTGATTGTTTTCGTACAAAGCTAAATGTTCCACTTCCTATCGAGATATAGATCGTCAGAAATGCAATCGCTTTTTATGAAAATGTATCTGGAACTGTAAATGCCTATTTTTTGTTCTCCGACAAAATAGATTTTTCAATCTGTTCCTGTTTCGAAATGGAAACTTACTGAGGGCACAAAATCTGTCGTTTCGGATACTGGTGAAATGACAAGCTTGCATTCGAGATTGGCAATATTTTATGTAAAAAAATGCTTCAGTACGTGAAACAAGCAAAATAATTTTATGCACCTTTACAAGGCATCATGAAATGCAAATCTTACGCATGAAAACATTTAGAATTTGGCTTCAAACAAAGAGCAAAACGTAGTTTTTCCATTTCGTTCCTTAAAATATTTTATAATAGCCTCCCAGCAAAGTCATCTGGAGTTGCCTGTTGCTCCAATAATATTGAAAAAATAAGTCTCCATACATGTTAAACTGCTACCTCCGTAGTACTACACACAGAGTATACATATATATAGTATTACGGAGGTTGCAGTTGAACCGCATTATAGCATGATATCTTGTCACAGAAAATTAACAATTAAATTTAAATTAAAACCTATGGGTTTATGTTTACAACAATGAATAGTTTTTATTCATTCTCCTCAAAATCTTCATTCAACCCCTTAACTGGTTAATTTTTTTACCACAAATGTTTCTAAAAAAAGCATATTTTTTATTGCATTAATTAAAGTCCTAACTTGGTATAGAAGGAAAATGAAGGAATTTGTCAAAAATTTCATAAAGAATGAATTTAAGCATTTTTTTATTTTATAACTTCGAAACACAAATGCCCCTGAATGACTCGCTTTCAATCTATAAAAAATACGGACAACTCAAAACAAGAAAGGCGGAAATTTCAATGCCCGTACGCTGTACGGGCAAACCAATTAAGGGGTTAACAGCGAGGTTTAGCTAAATCCTCGTCAGAAGATGAAATAATATTCCGAGCAATAACTCATGTTCTGTATTTACTCTTTTTCGAACAAATTCTAAGCTGACATATGTATTTTTTTTTTTTTTTTTAGTTTTAGAATAATATAATCTTTCAAAAAATGATGATTTTTTTATTTCTTTTTGAAAAAAACAAACTTTAAAATAAGGAAAGGGGGGGGGGAACTCAATTCGAAGTTTTGGTGGACTTCATGTGCTACCTTCTCAGGGAATGTTTAAATTTTGTGCCAATTTTCTTTCCAATAGCTCAATTGGTGTAGCTTTCTAAAGCAAACATTCAACCATACAAACGTACTAATAGACATAAACTTAAACGAACTCTTTAAAATACTACTAGCGGTACCCGCGCGGCGTTGCCCGTGCAGAATTCTTAAAACATCGCCTGCCGCGATGTCCTCGATAAGACGGCAAAAAACGTCGGCATTGCCTGCATTAAGAGATTAAATGATACTGTAAACCATTCCTAAAAAACATATATTTGGATCAAAGTAAGCCTTAAGAAATCAAACTAAAAAGCTTTTTACTGGCGTTCTTATTGACTTAGAAACTTCGAACAAATTTCATCTTGTGCAGAGAAATCAGCGCTTTCGATCAATATATTTTATTAATATGTGCAAGGTTTTTTTCACCCCCATATTGGAGAATTTATGTATAAATTTGAGTCAAATTTGAATAAAAAGGGAACTACTTGTCGGATTTTTTTTCAAACGGGTCTATAAATCTTCCTCTTGAATCACTCTGTCTATTGACGAAAACCGCATTAAAATCCGTTGCGTAGTTTTAAAGATCTAAGCGTACAGACACGGGCGGCGACTTTGTTTTATACTCTTTTAAAAAGATGGATAATTTGAATATCACCTGCTCAAGTCATAATTTTCAGTTAAATGCAAGTAATAACTAAAAATAATAAATGCAAGTAACATTTTACGTTTAAACTGTACTCGAGGGCCACAAAATATGTTGCTATTGTCCTTTTTGGCATAGATTGTTGCCATGGCTTTACCACCTACAGCGATAGCTTTCTTGTTCCATTTTACGTCACAGCACAACTAACAAGTCATTTTCAAGGTGAAAGTAAATTTTAATGCAGGAATGAATGACAGCCATTGAGTAATCAGAGGGCATGTTAATTAACTTACGTAAAGAAAGATTACGTCATCGCCGCAGTCGGTGTGAAACCAGCATTAAAGTAATCTATTTCAGTATAAAAATAATTGCTCAATTCAGTAGTCAAGAAAAAAAGAGGAAAACTAAGATAAAAATTCAAAATATTGAAGCAAAAGAAAAAAGATCAGATATCAAATTTCTCTGTCCCATGAAGTAACAAACCATAACATTAATTTGGGTTTTTACTTAACCAAAAGTTTTTTTAGTGATGCGTGTTAAGACATTTAGATGAAATAACTATTTTTAAAACTTTTCCTTGTTGAACATCAGATAACAAACACGTAAGTCAGCCTGCTTTCTAGCTAATAATCAAAGTCACACTTTCCACACAAACACGAAATTGAGTCATTTTTGGATTAGTCCTTTCTCACTCATTGCGTGCCGATCTTGTTTCATCAACGAATTCAAGGGTGACGGATTCCATTTATTCGAATTTTTACGACTTTCATCGATAATTTAGATTTTGATCCAAAGAATGTAGGTTAGTTTGAAACGGTTACAAAGCGGGAAAGACTAATTAAAACATGACATAATCTACAGTATTTTGAGACTTTCTTTCTCTTGAGCTTTATTTAACATGAAATAAAAATGGATTATTGCGATAAAAGTTCATTATCACCATTTCTTCATTTTAAAGGTATTTCTCATACTTTTTACTTTCTTCTGTGTCTAAAGTAAGCAGAAGAAAATATTGGATTCGCAATATTTCTACTTGACGTACTTACACAATTCAAATGCAGCTGAACACTTCGGTTTTCTTGAATTCATTGATTTCATCGTAACATCAAGGTTAAGAATAAGAGCCGCTTTGGTAAAATTAAAGATTTGCATTTAGAAACAGCATTCAAAAATAAAACTCTGTTTTCTTCTATTTTTCTTTTCTTTTTTGCATGCATTTTTTGCAGGAACAGATTTTATTCTGCCCCAGAGGCACCAGTTTGGGACCGTTCACAAATTATGTCACGCTTTTTACCCACATATTTGACCTCCCCTCCCCTCCCCCCTTTGTCACAAAATGTCACAATTCAACGGACCCCCTTCCCATTTTGTCACGCGTCACGCTATGTTGCACAAGCCGGGATATCACACTTATTGCTTCCCCCTCCCCTCCCCTTGTCGCAATCTGTCCCAATTTCATGAACCCCTCCCCCTCGAGGCGTGACATCATTTATAAATGATCCCTTTCGGGCGAGCTGTGATGGTCAGATACCCCCGAGTTTTGGGTTCTATTTGTACCGCCACCACAAGTAGGCAGAAGAAAAAAAAGAGAGAAAAAAATCTTATTTACAGTGGAATCCCGCCATTCGTCCGCCTCGCTATTCGTACAACTAGCTATTCGTCCAACTTGTTCAAGTAAAATTCAACTCGTCATTCGTACTCTTGCCCAGCGATTCGTACGGCGCCAGGGGCCAGCTGGGTTGCCAGTTTGGCTTTTTTTTAAGAAAAAAATTAAAAAATTATGCTTATTTTGAACTTGTCTGGAAATAATTTATTTGGAGTTTTGGATTTTTAAAAAGTTTTAATACTTTTTGAGATTTTACTGACAATTTTAACTTTCAAAGGGGGCAGCAAGAGGAAGTGGTGGAAGAACTTTCTTCTACAGAGGAGGAAAGTAGTAAGGAAAGCATTTTCTTTGCAGAAATTAAAGATGTGTGTTACCCCTGCGAGAAAACACAGAGAGTGGTGGGAAAATGGCATCCCAACACTGCTGTGGTCAACAGCATTAACGTTTTCAACGACAATGTTATTCACCATTTTAGAAAAATTCTGAATAATCGTCAAAGGCAGACAACATTGGACAGATTTTTAGAGAAAGGCACAAAAGATTCTTCTGGTGCAAAAAGACAGAAAAAAGAAAGGGCAACAGAAAGGGAGAAAACACCTGAAGGGATATTACCTCATGTTTGTATGGAAGGGGACTCCTCTTCCAACCATTTCTCTTCCTCCTCTCAAAATTCTACGTATGCCCTCAGCTCGTCTCAGTACAAGCAAAAGTGCAGTTACATTTTTATTTATCTATAATTTCATGTAAAGTACTGTACATTTGTTTGTCATAGGTTTAAATAAGCAACCATCTTGAAACGGTCTGGAACGGATTAATCCAATTAACATTGTATCTTATGTGAAAAAATAATTCGGCATTTGTACAACTCTCCATTCGAACTGCCTCCTGGAACGAATTGTGTACGAATCGCGGGGTTCCACTGTACTTATTTATTTCTTAAGTTGGCCAGTTAAAAGTTTTATATCTCATGTAATTTACAGTATGGCTTTATTCAAAGAACAGAAGAAACATAGAAACGTAAAATTCTCAGTTATATTTTATGATAAAAAAAAAAATTTTATTCTTACAGAAACAAGTACCTTTTATAGGCGTAGCTGATACCTCCTTCCCCCCTGTCCATCATTTATTTCCCATTAAAAATATTTAACTTTTTCATATCTTCTCGATACAACATTAGGTTCTATGGGAATCTAGGCCAAATATCGCCACTATCACCAAACTTATACTGGGCTGTAGTTTATCATACAGTGAAGCCTGTGTAAATTGACCACTTGCGGTACAGCACATTAGTGGTCAACTTATAGAGGGTGGAGAACTTTTTTTTGTCATTTCTTACACTACGCGTTTATTCATTTGTAACAAATTAATATATAACTTCATGTATTAACATTATTTTAAAATTACTAATTAGCTATTTTTTTGACAATTACCTAAAATATCATTAGATAACTTTAATCTGAATGACTTACAATGTATCCTATACAACTTTAAAATTAAAGCACTTGTTTAAAATAAAGATAAATATCTTATTAATTATGTAAGTTATTTATTTGATGGTAAAGTTTTCCTAAAAATACATAATTGTTCCAAATGTCTATCTCAGATAGAAGAAAAAAGAAGAAATTTATTCAAAGAATAAAAGAGTTCTCATAGTTTCCCGTATGGTTCACATTTAGGCAAACTTTATATTGATGCTTCATCCATCCAAACAAATACTGGTCTAACATTATATAGCATAAAAAACATGCTGGAGAAGTTATTTAAGTTTTTTTTTTAACTTTGAAAAATTGATAAACAAATAAATATGGTAATAATTAGGCGGTCAACTTACAAAGGCTTTTTTATAATATTCCCACCCTAATTTGGCGTACATAAGAGGTCAACATAGACAGGTGGTCAACTTAGGTGGTCAAGTTACAAAGGTTTCCCTGCATTAAACAATACAGGGCTCATTCCGTTCCTGACAAAAGTGGTCCACTTAGACAGGTGGCCAACTTACAAAGGTGGTCAACTTTACAGGTTTTACTGTATTTAGAGGAAAATTTATCACCAACTTGGCGATGTATCGCCAAAAAGTTATTAATTACGATTGTATTCCGTTCCACTTTTTTCTTCTCCTTTATTTATACTAATTTTATCTCTTTATTACTTTATTCTCTGAAAAATGAGAGCAACACCAGTCTCTGTGCAAAGAAAATAATAACATAATCTTCTTGACTGCTTTAAAAAAAAAAAAAAAAAAAGAAGAAGGGAACTAAAAATGTGTCTGAGAATTATAACACATTTTGTTTTGTGCCATATGATAGGACATTCATAGGGTGTATTTTTATGAGTGCTTTATTTGTGGGAAATATATCTATAATCAGATAAATCTTACAGTACGGATAGGACATAAAACGGCAATACAGCCGTTAGCTTCGTAATTATTAAATAACCCAGAGTTTTCTATTGTTCAATGCACTACAGTTTAGTATTCTACTGACGTTTTCCTAATGATCACAGTCATTAACCCAGGGCAATCCGCAGATGAAATAATAGATTTAATGGAAGAGAAAAATACACCTTACAGAAGAACTGAAGCGCGGGGATCGTAAAACAATGCTCGATGCTCATATAAATCAGTTCGTAAATGATGACTATTCTAAATTGAGCAAAACTAATTGCTGTTTTTGCTGCTTTGAAATGTAAATAACACGCACGTAGCTCAATTTTTTTATCACAGAATGGCTCACTTTCTACATGAGAAAAGTTATGAGAAAATTGTAAACCGATGTGTGTCTTCTTTTGCTTATGTAAATCAACAATTTTATGTTTTGGTAATGTCTGTAATTTTTTGAGAAATGTAGATTAAGTGATTTAGAGTGTTTACTTACTTTTAAATTTGGAAGGACTTTTGGAAATGTTTGGGGTTAATGCACTTTGTATGGAATTTTTTTTCTGGACAATTTCAGCTTTTGAATTTCCCGAGGGAAAAAAAGTAACGTAAATAACATTATTTTGCTATTTACATTGCCTTTTTTTTTTTACAATACACAGTGTGTCAAAGAATTTTTAAGATCAGGATTATAAAATAAAATAAAAACTAATAAATATATATTTTTCATTATTTTTATTTAAAACAAGCTAATTCGGCTTCAATACATTTGTTACAGTGGTTTAACTACGATTCGAATGCCTGTTCCAGCTCACATTGTGGGATTGCCTCCAGAGGTCGCGTCGAAGCTGTTTGTACACAGAGTGTCAAAGAATTTTTAAGACTACAGCTAGAACTAAGCTTACAGTGGCGCTATCTGTGTTATCGAAGATTCGTGAAACTCCTTAACTATCTGCTGATCCACTGCCAGAGCCTCAGTTCATTTGTTTACTATTTCTTTTACTTTGATGATATTAACACAATAAAAACTTTTTGGACGCCAGCTTTGGAGGCAGTCCAACAATGTGAGCTAGAACAGGCATTCAAATCGTTGTTAAACCGCTGGGACAAATGTATTGAAGCCGAAGGAGCTCATTTTGAATAAAAGTACTTGAAAAAATATAATTACTATTTTTTATTTTATTTTATAAACCTAGTCTTAAGAATTGTTTGACACACTGTGTATATCTTGTGAACTTACAAAATATGGATTTTTCTTGTTATCAAAATAAATATAAAATTGCATTTTTGAAATACAGTACCTTTCACTTAAACTTCACTCAAGTGACCGACCAAAAGAAGAAGAAGAGAGATATGACACGTGTGCGAGCGAGAGAGAGACATAAGTATGAATAAAGAATAATCTAGGGGGCCGTTCATAAATGACGTCAAGCTTTTTTTCCATATATTTGACCCCCTCCCCCCCTTTTTCACAATATATCACACTTCAGAGGCCCCCGTCCCCCCTTTGTCACGCATCACGCTATGTTGCATAATGCATGATGTCACACTTCTTGTTACCCCCTCCCCTCCCCTTGTCACAATTTCCCGAACCCCCCTCCCCCCTCGAAGCGTGACATCATTTATGAATGATCCCTAGAATAAAGTTGCATCAATGAAGTGAACTTTATTCTAGATCAACTAAAGTTTAAAGGTAAAAAAATAATAAAAGGAAAACGGAAAAAGAATAATATTTTAATATGCCGATGAAGAACCTTTTTAACAGAAGTAAAGTTTGAACAAAATAACGTTTAAATAAATACATGCTCTACAAATAGTTCAGCTTCAAAAATAAAGATCGTTATTGTGTTTTTCCAGTATTTATAACAATCTTTTCAATTACACTCAAATGTTTATGCGCAAAAACAGGTCCATTAACATTTTGTGTGAAGTTAGTTTTGATAAACAGAAGTTTTGAAATGAATAGTAGAACGAATAAAGAAGCATGCCGTAGAACTTCTGCTGTCCCATAGCTAAGGGATATTTCTAAAACTGATGCATAAATAACAATAACGTTAACTCTTTATCGCATATTGGTATGGATAAGAGTTACACCTCTTTTCAATTTGCAAGGCTTATATTTGAGTATAATTTCCAAAAAGTGCTGACGTCATAAGAAAAAGCGAAAATAGCATATGCCATCTATTGAGAAAGTAAGGAATTACGTTGTATGAATTTTTGCTTAAGTTGTGAGAAGGGGAAAAAAGTGGTTAATATTTTTGTTTTAATCAGGACTTTTGTAAATCCACCCGCAATTGCGGGAGACGCATAAAAAGGGGATTACGGTATACCATATACTTCCCACGTCTCATTTAAATTCACTCTTATGCCCACAATAATACTACGCATTTTTACTGGGGAAAAGCGTTAAAAGCATTTTAATGAAATTATTTTGTAAAACTCAGATTTTTTTAGAGCTTTTTTTATTATTTCGAACAAGTTCAATATTGCCAAAAAATGTCGCTTTCAAACATCTATCAGGGACAAACTTTGGAAAATTTATCCTGTGATCTAACAAAAATGAAATCAACTGACAATTTAGTAACTGAAAACTGTTAAAACTAAGCATAAATTAGAACTTTAAATATATTTATTATAACCGAAATTTGAACATTTCATCTGCAATGAACCTCCGCCCACTTTTTTCATTAAAAACCAATTCATTTACATCTTCGGCATCGACTATAGAGATACTGGCGATGTTTTTGTCTTTATATCTCATACATGATTCTTTATTGCAGATGACTTGCGACTTTTATACTTGCGGAAGTAATGTCCGATCTTTCTATTCGATAAGATGGTAGTAATTTTGATTAATTAATATTTCATTTTGATTACGTATCGATAATAACAAGGACGATGCTTTATGAATTAATTACGATAGCCACTGCATGAATGATTACTTCATGAATGAATTACACCAGTCAAAAAACAAAAATTATTCTTGTTTGCTCTTACTTTCAGTTCCTATTCAGATTTCGTAATCACTTACCGGAATTCCAGACGAAGTTTACGAGAGTTACATTGAAATTTAAAAATTCAAATAACATAAATACAGAATTTGTAAATATTTCCTATTGTCCAATAATTTTGTAAATCATCCAAATTATATTGTAAGCCTACTGAAGCATTCAAAATCAACGAAAAGAACGAGATTTTTTTTTCCTCCTGAATCTCCATTTACTTTTTTTTTCTTCACACAATTACAGAGAAGAATAATTTCTCTATTCTCAATAAATTCAGTCGTGAGAAAGAGAAGACGAAAATTGGCTTTCCATTTTGGAAATGTAGAAGAAATTGTCGTAATTTGCCGTCTAAAAGCATCATTAGCTTAAATAAATTTTAAAACTATATATTCTTTGGTTTTCTTAGAACTATCACGCAAAACAAACGTACGGTTGAATGCGAAGCCATGTGGTATGAAATCGTCTGATTTGATGCAGTAGAAGTTATTCGATGCCAACCGCATAAGCATTATATCGTTGGCTTTCTGGTAAACGTCACTGAGTTTACAAAACAAAATTTGACGAACTACTGCAATGAATTAGAATTTGCGACTGGCGATTAATGATATGAGATTTCATGATATGATCCAATCAGACAATTTAATACTCAAGTAAACTTAATATGGAAGTTTGGTGTCTATAAAATGTTTTGTACAGCAAATCAGGGTAAATTTGATCCTCAATTTCTCTATTCTTAACTTCCCCACTCATATTACTTCCTTCTGTATCCAATATATAGAAGAAGGAGTTGGATTCGTGAAAATTTTCGAATTTTGACGGATTTACACGTTTCTGAACCCATTTTGACCATTTTCGGAAAATGTCTGCATGTGGTCTTTTTTTCTTTTTGTGGCCTCAATCGAACGAAATTTGGTGGACACATGGACCCTGATGTGGAAATAGTACTGATTAGTTTTCGGAGCGAATGCATTCGAAGGGGGCGGAGCAATGAAACTTTTTCTCGATTGGCCAATTTTCTCTCGAGCCAATTTCTGATGCTTATATTTTAAATGACTTATTTTAGATATTGAAGGGGGGGGGGGGGAGGGGAGTTATGTATCGTGATATCCTCTCATCCTAAATACGCCCGTGGATTGATATTTTATTCTGTACTTAATATTTACCTTTCAAGCATATTTTATTTACTTCATGATAAACGTTCCCGGCTGGGGAATTTCATATGTGACGAAATGACATTTTTAATGAAAAAAATGCAAGTATTTATAGTAAAGCAAGGTTCATCAAATTATACACTACCGTATATATAAGGATATTTTTTTCTTCGAAAATTCGACTCAAATTATACACGGGTAAAAAAGACATTCTAGGGAATAAAGACCTAACATATTAGGTTTTTGTATTTAACAAAAAATTACAAAGAATATTATAGACAAAGAAGACAAAGAAGAACATTGTTCTACTATTTTTTTTTTTCTCAATATACTTCGTCAAAACTATATTTTTCAAAGTAAGGGGATTTTTGCACACGGTCAGGCATTTGTGAACGTTTTTTTTTTTTTTGAGGGAAAGCAGGGGGTGGGGGGGGGGGGGGGCTTATACACGCGTATATACGGTATTTTCATTGAATCTCACTGAGAACAATTCGAAAGTGGCAGACAAATACTAGAAAGCAAAAAAAAAAAGTTTTTGCATTTTTTAGATTTACGAAAGAACAGCCTTTTTATTAAAATAAATAAATAATTTTTCGTGAAAGAATATCTACTTCAAATGAAATTAGTTAAGTAATTGCGCTACTGATCCGGACCAAGAAGTTCTGCCATTTTGACCTTGCCAAGACTTGTACTACTCCGACTGAGTTAATTGATCGAAGAAAGTGTCGATTGATTCTTACAAGGAAAACACAACGACGTGTCAAGAGTTCGAAAACCTTAACTGACATTCATCAAAACAATAAACAAAGAGAGAATTAGTTTGCATTTGAATCTTCAGCTTTTTTTTTTTTTTTATCGCGAACGTAACAAAAATTGTTTTCTACTAATGGTAATAACAATGGCAGAAAAAAAAAAATCTTATCAAAATCCAAAATGCGGTGTAATTATCCGTGAGTTCTATGGCGTGCCACGGTGGTTTATCAACCCTCAGATACTAAGTAGCTTTTAGTGTCAGTGGTCTGAATCTTGTTTTCTATTCAATACTCGGATGCCTGGAGCATCTTCTGTCAAGGTCTCCAGGAAAAAAAAGTAACAGCTTGCCGGCACGATGAGCGCTGACCTGGATCTTTCTTTTTCACTCTTCTTGCCTCTGGGAAGCAGATTGTGTCTGCAATTTTTATTTATTTACAATCGAATTACATGAAGATCGATGTTTTCGTTTTCTTTGTTGATATCATTTTATGGCCTCATAGAAGGTCTTGTTTTTTTTTTCCAAAGCTATTTTTAGTGGCAGAAAATTGGGTGGAGTAATTTGATTATTGATGACAAATCAGGAAAGTTAAACTTTTCGATTGCATTATCTTGTTGGTTTAATTGTTAAGGCCTACTTCTGTGAGGGGGCGGCGCTTTCAATGAGTGTGATCCCAATGTTGCGTTTTGCAACGACTTCTCAGTGACCTGCTGTAAATGTGGTATCGTCCAAAAATCCCCCAGTCCAAATACAGTGGTACTTCGAGATACGTGTGCCCTGACATGCGAGTTATTTGAGATACGAGCGCTGTCGAGCAGCGAAGTTTTGTTTTGAAATATGAGCGATATTTGAGATACGAAGAACGGCCAGCTGCGATGCTGCACACGGCCCACCCAGTTTACTGCGCCTTTTTGCTTTACATTATCTTTTATTATGTTTTTATACAATATTTGTCATGAGTACATTTTTCTTATTCAAAAACACGGATTAACATAACGGCATTTCAATTAATTTCAATGTGGAAACTTGCTTTGAGATACGAGCAAATTGACATACGAGCAAGGTTACGGAACGAATTGAACTCGTATCTCGAGGTATCACTGTATCCCCCGAACTCATTAAGGGGGACGTAACAAAGCCTCGTGTTGTCAACCGAAATACTTCCCTGAAGGGAAGGAGTCTGAGAAAGTTGAACTGTTCTTGCGGACTTCGAAGGCGTAAATGTATGGTGTACAGTAAACCGGATGTACTTGCACACCATGAAGCACATCTTAGCTGAACACTAGGGTGAGTCGCTGTCCTATGGCGAAAGAAAAAATGTAGGGTGTGGCTGTGTCATGGACACGGCCGTGTGCTGTACGTGAATATGTTTATGTAACGGGTTTTTTTTTATTTTAACACCTTATTATATTTATTCACTGTTACTACTTTAAACTAATGTTCTATATACAATCGATAGATTTTGACGACAGCTGATGATTAAAACTTAAACGAATATCGTAGCTTCTCCGAGTCAAAAGCTATACTAATTGCAAATCTCGATACGCAGCAAAATAACCTCAAAATGGCGGCTCTTCCCTCTCCACCGCTCGCGATGCGTCACTGCTCTCGCTTATCGTAATGAATTCTTTGATCCTTTAGTTATCCAGTGGTGTAATTTAATTTTGGATGTAGAGGATAGATTCGAAACTGCAACGCCAAACTGTATCCCCCGATTTTGTTATCATTAGATTTTTCGGATTGCCCCCGTATGCTAGCAAATTTTAAGACGTATTCACGTCAAAAATTCCTGGTTTCTATGGGGTACAGCAAGTAAAAGGTGCCAAATGCTGTTTTAAGATTAAATATGAAATTTTATTAGAATAGGATATCATTTTCTGCCTCTAGATTGCCTTTGAAAAACATATTTAGAGAGAAGTTTTTTTTAAATTTAAAAACAATGTACAAATATAATATGTACACGTAATATGAATATGGACGCTGGATACATGACATGGAAACTGAGGTAGCCGACTTGGGGGAAGGGAGGGTGGTCAAAGTATTTTTTAAAATACTCTTAAAAGTTGAAAGTATTACTTGAGAATGTTTATTGTGATAAAACATGACTTTCTTTCGTTTTTAGGTGAACGATTTGTGGGTGAGTTGGAGTGACATCTAAAGACAAAATATCCATTTTTAAAAACGTAATGCACAGTAAAATAAGTCTCAAATATGAGTACGAAGTCTTATATTTCATTTATGATACTTTATACCAGTGGTTCCCAAAGTTGACTGGTCTCCAACCATCTAACAAAAATTTCCAATCTTGGGACCCACCTCTTATTTGTCCTAGAGGAAAGCGAGGGTATAAATATTGGTAATGCTCAGGGGTAATGCTTCCCTAGTGACGAGTCATGCAACTACTTAATGCTGTCTTATTTGTTCTAATTGATATTTAAAAAAAAGGTATAAGCGTTACTTATATGAATGAAAGACTGATGAAACAAGAAAAACAGCTTAAATATTTTTTATTACCTAAACACATACACCTGCAAGAGTATTTTTACAAAGCTATTTCAATGGGAATGGAATATTTGTTTCTTATTTTTCTTCATTAGTTTTAGCATCAACTTCAACTTGAGTTACTTTTATTCGCAGAATCACTATTTTTTAAATTCATGTGTTTTTTTAATTCATGCGGCGAGGGCCCACTCAATATTCGCTCGAGACCCACTGGTGGGTCGCGACCCATAGTTTGGGAAATACTGCTTTATACCATCTTTTGTAATATCATTGGCAATTTCGCACTCTCTGTCAGTTTTAACACGGGACTTATTTGGAACTAGCAATAGGTCTTTTTCTTAACAGACGGTAACTAATAAAGCTTACTGTCTAGATGTTGAAAAAGGCATTATTACCCAGAACTGATTTATGCAAATAATTTTATATTGATTTTTTACCATATCACTTTTCTGTGCAATTTTTAAAACTACTTGCCTTGTAGTTGAATCATATAATAGCTTGAAAGATCAGGTGGATTGTGCTTGTATTTTCAACTAATACAGTACATGAATACAAGATACTAAGCGAATTTTTAATGTAAAAATTTTCAATTTCTAAATTGGTATGAAAGGTGAGGAGAGCGTGTATATTTAGAATAGTCATTCTTTTCTTCATCGTTTGTTATTTTTTTGCTTCTGAGTTATTGTTTTCTTCAACTCGGAAAACGTTCCATGTAGCTTCATGCACAGATCTTATTTTAAAGAATGTGCTTTAAAAGTTTTGACCTATTCCAAAAGAAGGAAGTTATTGAATGATATTCAAAATCCAATATTCCAATAAATACATAAACGAACATGCTGTAAACCCTTGATTTTTATGCCTTGCATTTGAGTTATAGTTTCCTTTACCAAGGAAAAAAGAAGTTCCCATATGCCGAAAAAGTTTTGACCTTTTCCAAAACATAGAAATTATCGAATGGCATTCGAAATTTATTCAAAAAAAAAAAACCCTGCTGTAACAAGTGCAAAATGGAAACAAAATAGTTCATAGTTCAAGCGCTAGGGGTCAACTACCAGAGCGCAAGGTAGTAAAAGAAACAGTTGACTTTCCTAAAGGAAACAGAGAAACATCCGTTAGCAAAGGCGAGTCAATTTTCTCACGAAGGTCAATACCATTATGATTTCGGTCAATGGCAGAAACCAAACGGATCCCTTGAAGCTATTCCGTGATGAATTGAGAAACGTCTAGTAAAATGAAAGTAATGGAAACTGAGTTCATTTTGAGATAACTTTTGATTACAAGTTATAAAATGTCGATATTCCTCATTCGAAAGGATCTCTTCCTAGCCAATCTTTAGAAAAATAAACCAAACTTGAATTTAAGAATTTAAAATACCGAAATTTTTGGTAAAATATTCGTGGCTCATGTCAGTTTAAAATAAATTACTGTCGATATAAAAGCGTTGCTCATACAGCGTTTAGAAACTTATGATGTTGACACGACGATGAAAACTAGAAGACTGTATGAAATCAAAATTAAGTTTACATTTTATCTATACATAAATCCATATATAACTTTCACTTAATGTGGACCAGTTACGATTAAATTTTTTGGTACGATACGATACTGAGATCATGCAAAAAACAAACGATGGTAAAACGATATTTAAAAATTTCTTTAATGATTAGCATAGAAAGTAACATAATTTTTATATTTATTATCGTAACTTACGGGACTTTAACAAATTTATTTATATTTCTTAAAAAGTATTTCCATTCATAACTCAGTTTCTAATTTCCGATTCTTTGGAGTGGCAGCACCTTAGTTTGGTTATATCGAACGATCATTCTCATGTTTATATCTAGCGAGCTTTTCTTAAGCCTTTCGAATTTTAAAGCGTTTTTTACAACTCTAAAATGGTTGATTTCCGATTCTTTATTGTTGAACATATAGCCCGCAGATCTTCTGCGAGGGATCAGCTAGTAGATATAAATAGGCGAAGACATAACAGTTAAGTACCATTTTCTCCTCTGTTTGTCAACCGATTTTGTTACTTTCTTTTCATTTAGTAGATATCGACTACTAAAGTAGAAGCGATGAAATTTAGTGTCATAAATAAAAAATGTTTGGAAATAGTTATTTTTTTTTCTTACTTTCGACGTAGATTCGAAGCATTTTTTTTAGATGTCTTTACTTGTCATTCATACTATTCCTTACACCTACAATGTACAATATTTGTACAATACGCAATACATTTTTCACGATTTAAAATCAAAGAAGAAGAAATGTCAAGAACAAAACAAAAGAGAAAATTCAGTCTATTATATGAACGTCAAAGCAGAATAATACTAATCTTAAGGTGCTAGTTAATTCATTTCTAAAATATATATATATTTGATAAGTCATTATTTATCTATTACAATGTGAAACAAAATAAAACACAATGTGAAGATAACAATATCTAATAAAATTGTAAAGTGAGATGATTAAGTGTAGTGACGCGTAATTTTGCTTCGAATCAATGTTTCGTAATTTTGATGATTTGCATTAGCGTTTTGAACTCTTGATTAAATTGAAAGTGAGTGCTTCTATAAGGAGTGGTAACATGTGGAGAAAACATTTACTCAGAGATATTGTTCCCAATATCAACCTGAATAAATCATGGGCTTTGCTTACCCGCAAAACTCTCAATGTTCTACAAAGCTCCGAGTTGGTCCTGAAAATTTCCAGGTTTATTCCTGCCGCACAAAATCTGTGGGTTTTTTTTTTTTTTTTTTGCATTTATATAACACAGTAGAGCGCCGATTATCCCTCAATGAAAAGTTTTTTGTTGTTCAGTTGGTGTAAAGTTGAAAATTATTCATTTTTGATGTATTTTAAATTTTTTAAAGTGTCTCTCTAAAAAAAAAAAATACAGACAGTAGTATGTTTTTTAACATGTGAGGTTCGTTTACTCCTCTACGCATCAAAAATTCAGGTACGGTTGCTCGTTTATCATATGTTCATAAAAAGGAGCAATCGCAATGAACTTTCGATACGTAAAGGAATTAACACACTTCATGTGCTAACAAACGCTATACTGTCTATACCAGCGGTTCCCAAACTGTGGTACGCGTACCACTAGTGGTACGTGAAGCCTCTCTAGGTGGTACGTGTTCAGGCAAAAAATCTTTCTATAATCTATTAATCGTCTATTCTATATAATAAAGTTATATAGCAGTAGTACGCAGAATGGTTCGCAAAAAAAATGGTGGTACGCGAAAAAAAAAAAAAAAAATTGGGAACCGCTGTTATATACTGTATTTAGATAGACACTTTAAGGGATTTAAAATACATAAAAAAATGTGTAATTTTCAACTTTACACCAATTGAACACCAAAGAGGGTGTTCAGTAACACCAAAAGGGGTGGCAACTAAACGCAAAATTTTTACAGTGTACCTAACACAGTGACGGCGGTTCTATGACTCGCATGTCACAAGTGACAAGTTGACACATTCTGGAACCGTTGACGGAGGAAAATAAATGAGCAAATGCACAGTTCGACTTAATTTTAGTTGCTACAGTTTTGCTTCGTTATCGCTTGCCTTTTAAAAATTTCTTAAAGAATATTGATCAGTTCAGTGGAGGCAATTCAAGCAACGTCATTGGTCACGTGGCAGCGATGAAAGCAATGTAAACAAAGGAAGCCGTAGCATCGCTTTACTTCGAGTTAGACAAATCTAATCAAAAACTAGGTCTAAATAAAGTTCTTCTACATGACATAAAATTAACACTAAATAAAACACTATAACTATTGATAAATTTCTTGAATAATGATTAAATTAAATGTAAATACTGGGTTTTAATCAGAAAAAGCTGTGCTAATTAATTTTAAGATAACTAATTTTGCATAGTGAACTCCACATAGAACTCAATTGAAAATCTCAGTAAACAAAGAGCGGATATCACGTGACAACGGTGATCGTTCATGAGTCCCGCTAGCGGTGAATTGCCTCCATTCATTGATTTATCACACACTTTATGAACTGACGAAATGAACTTGACATCGTTTTTACCGTATCTGATAACGTATTTTTTTGCTACAGCTATAGTTAGTGATTTAACTCCATAGATGGCAAAACTGAAATCATTTGCTTCGGAAGTTCTTAGGGGTTATCTATCAAAGTAACATGATAAATAAATATTAAGGCCGCTTGGAATACTTATACCACTAAGAATAAAGTTTTTAACATAAAAGCTCTTTTACGGTTTTTAATTAACCACTTTATTCTAAAAAAATAGAAACTTACTAAACAATCGAAAGCCAAAGGCATACAATTCGAGCTAAATTTGTTTTATCAACGAGAACTTTACTTTGCAGCATATATCAAAAAGAAGTATTAATATATAACTTTTAAAATCTCTAAATATTTCAGTCGTAATTTTGCCAAACACCTCGTGCAAATCCTTCTTGAAGTGTGCTTGGATGGATAGCAAGCAGTACGGTGATTGCAAAATTTTTGAGGCCACCGAACAACTCCACTCTTTTCAGATTGTACTGCGAAGTACTCCACTCCCCCCTCTTCGTAATTAAGAAAAGAAAACACAGGAGCAACAACATTAATGAATGCTTAATTATTGGTCAACCTCAGTTGTTGTATGAAATGCAAAAAAAAAAAAAAAAGAAAGGACAGAAAGAAAGAAAGACGAGTGGGCTACTTAAATTGGGAGTCTTCACATTTTCCCCGTACTTTATATTTATGCCAACGAATTATTCTTCAGTTTCTTTCTGAGCCAATGCGAAATTTTTTCGGTTTTTGGGGTATTCAATGTGAATATCGGTCGCCTTTTTCTCCAATATGAATATCGGTCGAAAATTACCCCGTGAGCCACTTAGTACCTCGCAATCGACAGTATGGCGATCGCTGGAATAACGAATCGTCTAGTGCAGTGAACGCCCTCTTAAATCCCAAATAAAAGGTCGAACCCCTTCTGTAGTTAGTAATGGGTGAGAAAACAACAAAATTTGGTAGCAAAATTATTTCCCACGTTGTACAATAGTTCATAGGAGAAATGGATCATCGAAATATAAATAAAATCCAAAATAACTGCCGCTACGAGAAATCGAATGTTTTTTAAAATTAATCTTTTATTAGTTGTTCTATTTGAATTATTAACAGGACAGCAAACATATATATATTCGCCAAAACTATTTTTAATTGTTTTCCCGATAGTGCGAAAAGATTTAAATTTTATTGAGAGTTTACGGAGTATGATTGGAAGGAACGCATCCAAAGATTCTCCCAGGATAAAGCAAGAGCTTTAGAAAATAATAATTAAGGTAAAACCACCAGTAGTTGACACTGGATTAGTAGTTGACACTCATAAAGAAAAAAATCATTAATAAGCGAAAAAAAAGGCACCAGATGATTAATATTTGTCTGTCTGTGTAGTATAACTCTCAGTGGCGGCAATGTGAACTTTCGTACCGCCAATGTTTAGCGCCAGTTCTGCCACGATCGTCTGATGACAACAGTGCACATTTTTCGAATGTTTATTGTAATTTCCTTGTTGAGTTTGCTAAGAACACGCTGAAAGGTAAGCATTGAAAACTTAAACATCAATTTAAAATTTTGATTAAATAGGTATTTAGTACTTTGTTTTGGACATGAAGTGTATATAAAGTTATTTAAAATAATCTAAAATACAAAAAAATAGCTGTTTGGCTTTGTGTCAACTACTGAAACCTTTCATGACATAATATTGAGTAGTGGGGTGTCAACTTGTGGCTAGTAATATAATTTGATCATATCCAATAGTTGGCAGAGGTGTCAACTATTGGAGTTACAATGTGTCAACTGCTGAATGATTCCCTCTTTCATTTTTTAGATGCCTCCAACAAAGGGAAATTTTAGAAATTATACATAAGAGGCAGTGAAAGTGGCTGTGGAAGATGGTACGGTTACATAAAACACCATGTGTAAACTACTAAAGAGTGAGAGAGATAAATGAAGAGTAGAGTGTCAACTACTGAAAATAAAAAGTGTCAACTACTAAGTATTCTTGTTTTCGCTTGGTGTCAACTACTGACCCATTGTCCTTTTTAAAAAAAATTATATTCATTTTATTAATGTAATTCTTGCAACCATATGATAGGGGGATAGTTTGTGCAGCTATCACTAATTATAAGTTTCCCCTACAGTGAATTCGGTCCAAGCAATATTAATAAACAGACAAAAGAATCCTTAAGGTGTCAACTACTGGTGGTTTTACCTTACAGTTTGGCAATGAAATACAGGAAGACGTGTTGAAAATGTCTTAAAGAGTAGCTCATAGAGGCGTCTCAACAACATATTGATTGCTTTACGGTTTAATTTCACTCATTTATTATCTTTCTTTATTTTTTTTATAAGGGGGCTGATTTCTGGTAACTTGTACATTTTTTTTATAAAATTAAATAACTGTTTTTTATTCAATACCTTAATTTCAATACCAAAAGGTAAGCATTGAAAACTTAAACATCAATTTAAAATTTTGATTAAATAGGTATTTAGTACTTTGTTTTGGACATGAAGTGTATATAAAGTTATTTAAAATAATCTAAAATACAAAAAAAAAAGCTGTTTGGCTATTTGCCAAACCAAATTTGCCTATATTATCTTTGAACTGGTTTAACATATTTGCAATAAAAAACAGTTGAAAATTATTATTATTATTTTCCTTTTTTTTATTCTTGAAAAAATTGTTTGCTCGAACTTGCAATGCTTTTGACCAGCAGTGTACATTTTTGGAAAATAAAAATAAAAAACAATTCTCCCAGAACTATACGAGCCTACTTTCCCGTATACACCAAATTCAAATTTATAATCTAGCTATCTCTTTCTCTCTCTTTATTATTTATCTTTAGTTCTAATTATTGAAAATATACCTTTTTCAACGGATAATACATATTCATTCACTCACTCATTCATTCTTTCATTTATTCAGCCATGCATTTATTCATTCATTCGTTACCTCATTCAAGTGTTTATTCATTCATTTACGCATTCATGTATTTATTCACTCATTTATTTATATTTTCATTTATTCAATAATTTATTCATTCATTCTTTTCCTCATTCATTTATTCATTGATTTATTCTTTCACTCTTTCATTTATTCATTCATTCATTATTTCACTCATTGAGTCACTGAGAAATATCCTTGAAAATCCCGATCAAAAAATTTCATAGCAAAATAGGCTCGTACGTTCTGGATAAACTTTCTATTTCTACATGTTCTACGTTATAAGAGCTTTCCGATAAAGTTTGTTCCAAGCAAATCGGTCCGTTAGATCAGGATTTATATAGGGTTGAAATTTCCCCGTAAGCTCTGTGTTAATTTTTTGAACTGTTCAAAAATGAACAAAAACTGTTCAAATCAATATTTCACGCCGAGAACTCCTTTCAATAAGCTTTCAATAGGAACTTGGCTCTTGTGCCCAGAGTTTACAGAATTTGCTTCAATTTTGTCCATAGGCGCTAATGTTAAAATTTTTTGAACTGTTCAAAATTGAACAAAAAATTGTTCAAATCAAAAAGTGAAATATAGAAATGAGATGTCCTCGCCGAGATCTTTCGAATGCAAAAAGAATTTTTCCAATCGGACAATTCGTTCAAAAGTTATTAGGGGGGGACAGACCGACAGACAGACCGACCGACAGACAGACCGACAGACAGACAGACCGACAGACACACTTTTTCCCCATCTCAATACCCTACTTTCAATTTTTTTATTTTTCAATCTTTATTTAATTACTTCACTTATTTTTGACTTTTCTTGATTTTTAACGATATTTTCACGATACATTAAGCCTTCTTTCATGCTTTATTATTATTTTTTTTTACTTTTACGGGAAAGTAGGCTAAAAACACATTCTCCTTTTTCACTTCCGGTTCACACTGATAAACAATTTTTAAGCATTAACTTATTAGGATTGGCAACATGTCTGAGCACCAAGGGATCTAGTAATGTTTAATCTTCAACTTCTCCTGATTGTGTCCCTAGTCCCTGCCCTACCCTAATTTTAAAACGACTTCACTGTACCCATGTATCTATCAAATTGGTCAAAATACAAATTTGAGAAAACAAACTGAACTAACCGTAAAGCCATATTTATTTGAAGTCACAGAAGATGAATCAAACATGAATGAAGAAATCGAGTACGAGTAAACTCATGTGATAATTAGTGCAGATCCTCTAAGAAGATCATCAATCACTCTAACACTTGTCCGTTTCTTTCTCTTTTTAAAAGTAACGGCCTTCAACAATTTCGGATAACTAACACATTGCGTCGCAAAACTACAGAACTTTTTTTTTGAAACTCAAGACTGAAGCATCAATAAATTGCTGCGAAATAAAAAAAATAAATAAATAAAATAAAATAAAAAATAAATAAATAACCGACATCAAAACAGCATTAAAAAAATCAAGCTACCTTTCATATAGAAATTGTAAATTGCATAAAAACTAAAGATAAATTCATTCATTAAACAACATTGATACTTCGGTTAAACGTATTTGAAACCGCCGAAAAATTGCGACAGAATTAACAACTTTGCAGTTGCACTAACAAGTTGTAGTATTGCAATGTTAGCGGAGATAATTTAACTAAAGTTAATATTGTTGTAAACCCAAGGTTCATTGATATTTGCAGCAAATTGATTCACGGTTACATATAATTTTATCTTGTTTTTTCGCCGACTTAAATAAACAAATAAAGGAGAAATCACATATACATACAGCAATACATATTCAGTTAAATTTGTTTACGAAACTGGGTATATTTCTCGTTAACGATAACTGCTATCCCCCCCCCCCCCATTTCCAATCGGATTATTCCCACATCCTGCATATTTGAAAATGAGAAAGTCTGTTTTATTACTGGCCTAATGTGCCTCTAGAATTGAAATAGAGCAATAAAATCTGAAGCAAAAAATTGATAAAAACATCAAAACTACAAATTCCGAATCTCCAGAGTAATCTGTAATTGACGGATCAAAAAACCAGCAGAGTGAAGAGAATATAATCTTGTTCTCAGGGCTTCAGATGAAGAGTAGGTGAAGATTAAAAAAAAAAGAAAATGGCGCAAGGTGAAGGCAACCGCCAAGTTGTAAAGAAAAGTAGAACATATATGCTTGTGTTGACAATGAATTAAATTTACATTTTATCTTGCGTTTTTAGAGCGATTGTATACGATTAATTATTAATATTATTGCCTTTAAATTTATAAAACTAACATTCTGAATTACACATTAACTTTTAAAATAATTAATTTAAGTGGAGTCGGAACCATAAGACGATTTTTTTTCTCTATGGTATTTTTATTTACAATTTTTGTCTAATGTTATATCACTTCATAACAAATTTAATATTCAGAAAAACTGGATTATTAAAACATAATTCGAAAAATTTAACTAAAAAATGGCAATTTTTTAAAATGCATATCTTTTTTCAAAAATTGGCATAAAGTCTCAATTTTTTTATTGATTCATTACTCGAAAAGGAAAACTTTTACGCATTGAATTTTTTATAATTCAAGTACTTTTAGAGAAAAATAATAAATTGAAGTAACGCTTGAAAAACAACGAAAATTTTAAAAAGTCCTAGTTTTTTTTAAGTACTTAAGTTATCATAAAAGTAATGCATGAATTTGCTTTGTATAGTTTCAGAAACATGTGGGGAAAAAATCAACATTATAGATTTGCATAGAAGCCTTTGCATTTTAATTCAGACAAAATGCACAAAAAACAAAGAGACAGAAAACAGCATTTTATCTTTTCGACCTTGCAATATCTTTATCAAAATTTCAAGTAATTAACTACTTTTTTTTTCAATTACAGTCACGGTGAAAGTGTTCCTCCTTGCTTAGGGATCATTCATAAATGATGTCACCCTTCAAGGGGGGGAGGGGTTCGTGAAATTGTGACAAAGTATGACAAGGGGAGGGGAGGGGGTAACAAGAAGTGCGACATCCTGCATTATGCAACATAGCGTGACGCGTGACAAAGGAGGGGGGGGGGGTCCGCTGAAGTGTGACGTATTGTGACAAAGGGGGGGAGGGTCAAATATATGGGAAAAAAGCGTGACGTCATTTATGAACGGCCCCTTACATTATTTTCAAAAATAAATATGTGACTTATATTTAGCACAGTTTCGGTTTCGGAATGAAAAGGTGGCAAATGGCACCGTAATAAAATCAACGATAAATCAATAAATATTGCTTCAATTTTCCTGAAACTTTCAGGAACCATTTTTGAAGACTTATTTTACTATTTAAGATAATAAAAATGTTTTCGGGTTTCTTCGACATTTTTGTGTGCTGACTCCCTTTAAATACGCTGATCCAGCCTTACGTATTTCAAATAGCTTTTTTTGACTGATCGCATACTGAAGAATAAATAAAAGCTACTTTAATAATAATAAAAACAGTAATTTTGCGCTATCACTATTTTTATCACAAATTTTGTTTGCGCAAAAGAAATTTGTGTTAAGTGTTTTACAAATAAAAAGTAAAAATGATACATTTTTATGGATACAATACATCGAGTTCAACACCAGCAAATTTACTTTTTAAATTAGCAGCCGTTTAAATCTTACACTAAATTTATTGAATCTTAGTGTTACAATAAGATTACTTATCAATATATTACCTTTTATATCTGAAAGCGTATATGCTCAGATTAATAATAAAATTACAATGAAGATGGCTTACGGTAAAATCTTTTTACACAAACAGTTTTCAGTTATTTCTAATCGATTTATATCCCTGTTTAAAGACAAAAATGAATACAATCTGTTGGGCATCCCCGTATTCCTTCAGACCCATTATTCGGGGGGGGGGGGGGGGGGGCACCGGTCAAGAGGGAGACATTGCCCTCTGCTCTACCTGGCTTAAAGAACATAATGTATTTTTATGAATGTGCATGTCTTTTGTTGTTCTTTTTAATATATTTATAAGGAGAACAAAGTTTTTTTTTTAACCTGTCTTCTAGAAAATTTATTCCTAACCGGAAAAATTATAAAGTTTTAGCTCCTTATTGATGCAATTTTCATCAATACTTGAAACTCAAGGAAGGGGGCAATTGACCCTGTTTCCGCCCCCTGCATGCGCGACACGCCTCCTGGCTGTGCCTGGCTCTTCGATCACGTACAATAATGCTTAAGAATCCGTCGAAATTTTCAAGTACAGTAAAACGTGTAAAGTTGACCACCTGTCTAATTAGTTGACCCCTTTTGTCAGGAACAGAATTCACCTTTCCTCCTCTACCTCACCCTCTGTGAGTTGACCACCTGTCTAAGTCAAGGCCGTAGCCAGAAATTTTTTTCGAAAGGGGGGGGGGGGGCTGACTTTGAAACACTAGTGTAGGGAAAAGTTTCAGGGAAGAATATATGCTACATTGCGAAAATTTTTGGGATTTCGGGGGGGGGGGGGGGGCACCGGCTACACCGCAAGTGGTCAACTTATACAGGATTCACTGTACCATCGATTCAAGTTATAACAGGAACTTTATCAAGAAAGAAACCTGTAGACCTATGTTCTTTTTACGTCCTGTCAAGCAAGTTTTTTTTTTTTTTAAACTTCATGTCCCAAATGTGTGCTTAAATTTACGAGAGGTCAAGGTTTCGATTTAAAAGGAACGCCAAGCCCATAAAATATTTGCTTCTTGTCATCTGCCTCCAACCTTTTGATAACCCTCCAACTGCGTTCAACGTGGTAATCCTGTTTCGTAGACAAAGAATTGGAAAAATGGGTTAGATAACTATCTGCTTCGAAGAATTTAAGCTGAGACATGTTTCAGAGTAAACACGAGCCATTTTCCCACCCGTTTACGTGACAAAACACGTTAGCGAGACTAGAATAACAATCGAAATTCACGCGAACTTGAAAATAGAATCTCAGCAGCAAGTGATTGTAAACTGTAAAGATTTTTTTACCATGTGGCTAAACTCAGAACATCCTATCTCGAGAAATTTCTCTCCAAATACTTGAAATGTTTTTGTATTACTTTCAGTAAGTAATTCCAAGGAGTGATTTAAAACTAAGATAATTTTTTTTTTCTTTTGCTTTAAAAATGTGATATTTTACTAATTTTTGCATTTTGCTTTCTTGTTTAGAGCAGGCATGGGATTAAGTAATACCCTAGAAAACACTTCATTGTTTAAAATCAGATTTAAAAATTTTTATTTGTTGTAGAGAAAACATGTTCCACCCAACACATATTTTTTGTACATTTGTAGTTTTTCAATAATAAAATTAAAAGTTGATTGAAAAAACAAGTAATTTTGCTTTTAATATATGTCTTTACCAATAATCACTTTTAAAAAAATCTTATAAATTAAGTCATTAAAAATCATCTTCAAACTTAGACAAATAAATTTTGTAACAAAATTCTTAGAGTTCTTTTGTAAAGTGAAAGAAAAGCATCGGGAGTTATCATTAAAAAGATACACAAAACCGAAATTCGTGTGACGATTTTATAACCTTCAAAAGACTTTTGAATACATTTAAAAAATTCGTTTTTCATTAATATTTTAGTGATTTTGTAATTTTACTTATTGACAGTTTTATGAATTTATTTCCAAACATTGCGAAACGTTATTCATGAACTTCTACGCCAAGTTTCATAAATTGAATAAAAACATTAAAAAAATAATTGGAAAACAAATATTTGCATCAATTGAATTTTCCGCAACATAGTATCATGTCTTTTTCCTTTAACGAGTAAGATTTTAGTATAAAACTTTCTATATAAACTATAAAACTTAGTATAAAATCTTATATATTTTATACTAAAATTCATTTAAAATAGTGCTACTTACGGTTAACAATGTACAAAGTTTTCACACAAATGGCGACAAGGGCAAAAAAAAAACTCTTCTTTTCTCATCTACGCAAGCACAAATACGCTCGTGTGTAAAATGATTTACAAACTAGTGTTTGCATGTGTTGACGATGAAACACTAGTATTTGAGCATTTTGAACTTACATTTTGACAAACCTTAAAAATTACCAAGAATAGGTAAATTTTTTAATATTTGGCAATTTTGAAAAACATAATTAAACAGGCCCAAAGAGTCACTAATATAATTATTAAACTTGATTTTAATTTAGTATTTATAAGTTAATTATTAAATACATTGTACAGTACTGATACAATCCTATTTATAAGTGTATTATATACCCCCTTTAATGTTATCACGCCTCTAGGGGGCACGCCCCGGGGGGGTAAATTGGTTGAGAATTGCTACTCTAAAATGTACTTATGTAACAAAAATATTTTTTCTTCGCGTAAAGTTACAGCCAGTTTCTCTTCAACTGTGATATTGTACTGATGTCTGCTTGAAGAATGTGTTCTAATATCCTTCCTTCATAAGGTCCAAGGCATAATTAAACTACGCGACGTTTTGCCTAAAAAATTCCCGGAACTTTTTGTCAATATGTAGTAAGTAAATGCTGATTGATGAGTTTTTCAAAGAAACCTTCACCTTTCCTTCTTTTAAATAAGGTATGTACCCTCAAGCATCATTTGTCCCCCCCCCCCCCTTTGAATTTCTCCTTTTTCTTCAAGTCTTAATAGGCGTAATAGAATATCACGGTCCCTCATTAAAACAAAATTTCACTCTGAAGGGCCGCACACCAACTGACGCTTCAAAAGAAACTGTCAAGTACGCGTCAGCCGCCTCATAGAAAACGTACCTTTCCCGTACAATGCATGGAGGTTTACATCCATGGTACAATGTTAATGTCTGAGGTAATATTTCTCCAAATGTTCCCTTTTTTTTCAACTAAAAGTCACTCAATCAAATAACTAAACATAATAAAATAAAAATTATCATCTTTTTTTGAGCCTACTTATTCAATTAATTAATTTTTCTTGATAATAAACTGTATTTTACTCATAAAGATTTCAGTTTTTTTTTGCTTAGAATTAAACTTCACCTTTAAAATGCCGCGAATGTCCTAACATTATAAAATAGCTTTATACTGTTGTGTTATGACATCCTTGTTTACCATTATATGAAAAAATATATCATTTAAATATTTTCTTTTAGCCCGAAATAAGAAACACATCAAAGATCTTTAAGCTCGATCGAATAAAGAAACATTAAACAGTTTACGTTTGGCGATTCTCGAGAACGCATTCAAGGAACTCTGTATTAATCGCTGTTTTGATTAAAGCAGGAAATTATATACTCAACATACCTAAACTCCATTAGAATTAAAGAAACAATAATTATTTTTATGCTACCTTATTTTGAATAACACAAAACAAGGTATTTATTTTATATATTTATTTATTTTCTTTAAGCTTGGCCTATATTGTATTTATCGTTTAAAGGGCCGACATTGGCGACAGTATTCCGAGCTGTCGTCAGCATGATTTTTTATACATAACAAATTAAGCGCGCCTTCTATTTCAATTAAAATAAACTACTACTTAAATATAACTAAAATAAATAATAACTAAAATAGAATTGCTGTAATAACACTTGATTCGGCGGTAGTACTCAGTTGGCGAGCTTAGCACGGTAGGCCCTTTAACTGCAATATGCAACAGATTTTATGTAATATCATCATCATCATCGTTATTATTACTATTATTATTATTATTATTATCGTTGTTGTGTTATCACTATTATCATCATTATTACTATGTTGCGGTTATAATGGTGTTATTGTTGTTGCTATGTTTTGTACAATTCAATATTTTAGACAGACCGATAGACACACATTTTCCCCATCTCAAAACCCTACATTCGGGATCATTCATAAATGCTGTCACGCTTCGAGGGGGGGAGGGGGGTACGTGAAATTGTGACAAAGTGTGACAAGGGGAGGGGAGGGGTAACACGAAGTGTGACATTATGCAACATAGCGTGATGCGTGACAAAGGGAGGAGGGGAATCCGCTGAAGTGTGACATATTGTGACAAAGGGGGGAGGGGGGTCAAATATATGGGAAAAAAGCGTGACGTCATTTATGAACGGCCCCTTCAAGTTTTTTATTTTTCAATATTTATTTAATTTCTTAACCTTTTTTTTTACCTTTTTTTTATTTTTAAGTATATTTTCAGGACACATTAAGCCTTCTTTCACATTTTTTTCCTTTTTAAAAAACTTTTAACGGGAAGGTAGGCTAAAAATAGAGATAAACACAGTAGAAACCGCTTGGGCCGTGGATAGCCTAGTGGTTAGCACGTCGGACTTCCACCTGGAAGGTCGCGCGTTCGATACCCACTGAAGACCACCATGTATACTTGGGGATATGTGCATGTAAAATCCGTAGACCCCACTACCTCTCCCCGTGCGTAAGCAATCAATCCTAAGGCCTCGGCTAACAGGTAGGGGGTCTGGTGGAGAAAAGTAGAAACCGCTTAATTGGACCACCGGCTAATCGGACCAGCCGCTTATTCGGAACAAACTCTAAAAAAACAAAACATTTCCTATAACATCTACTCGAGATCCCTGAATTTTGATAGACATGAAACAACAACTTTTGGTGAGAAGTAATTAGCGAAATTTCCTGGAATAGTGAAAATGACTGAAAAGAAAGAAAAAGAGACCGAATGAAACGGACTTGCCGAAAGTGAACAAAGTGTCGAAAATGAAACATCATCTTCGCGTCACGGATGGAATGTCGTCTTGAGAAATGGACACTGGGTATCTAGACATGTGTGACCGGCAGCAGAAATGGAAACGAGTGCTGTAAACAGGTGTTATGTCTAAAAAAAGATGAGAGTATTCTGATTTGCCCGTTTGTCCCTCCGATTATTTTGAATCTGCAACCGCAGCATGCAGAGCGTAAAACTCACCGTTGCTGAAAATATGAGCTCTTGCAGTCGGTACGAAGATGATGCCGATACTCTGAGGTATAAAAATTTCTGCTTGATTGCATTCATCAGACAAGCAAATTTATCAGAACTATCTTTTTTTCTCTCTTTTTTAGGGATCATTCATAAATGATGTCACGCTTCGAGGGGGGAGGGAGGGGGGGGGGGTAACGAAATTGTGACTTAGTGTGACAAGGGGAGGGGTTAACAAGAAGTGTGACATCATGCATTATACAACATAGCGTGACTTGTGACAAGGGGAGGGGAGGAGTTAACAAGAAGTGTGACATCATGCATTATACAACATAGCGTGACGTGTGACAAGGGGAGGGGAGAGGTTAACAAGAAGGTGTGACATCATGCATTATACAACATAGAGTGACATGTGACAAAGGGGGGAAGGGGGGTGGTCCGCTGAAGTGTGTCACATTGTGAAAAAGGGGGGGGAGGAGGGTCAAATATATGGGAAAAAAGCGTGACATCATTTATGAACGGCCCCTTATATGAATTGCTTGTGCTTATCACGATCATATTCGGGGCTCGTACTAATCACATTTAAAAATGTATCCGAATCGTTGATGACCACAACACCATCCCAACCGTTTTTTTGTTTTTCAACTTTCGATTAAGAGTCATTTATAAATGATGTCACGCTTTGAAGGGGGAGGGGGGTACGAGAAATTGTGACAGTTTGTGATAAGGGGAGGGGGTAACAAGAAGTCATTTGAAATCATCAAATTAAATTTATTTGTAATTTTTTTTTTTTTTTTTGCATAATTTTATTTGAAAGTTTCTTCGATCATTTTGTATCGTAAACGGCAGCAGCGTTGTCCTCCTTCGAACCTCCCACAAACTCTCTAGACACTTGACAACCAGCACCGGCCATAAAGGGCTGGGCTGGCAGAGCGTTGCCGACCTGCTTTACCGACCCGGGGCCATAGTCATGCTACAAAGCAAGCCTTACGTCACCCGAATCGGATAATGCTATTTCAGTCGCCTCTTACGACACGCATAACTACGCCGGCCACCGCACGGCGCGGGGGGGGGGGGGGGGGGGTATGGTGAAGTGAGACATTTTTTGACAAAGGGGGGTTAGGGACTCAAATATATTGAAAAAAAGGGTGACATCATTTATGAACGATCTTTCAGATAATTCATGATTTCTTCCTATGAAACACTTTTAATGTAGAATTAAGATGACAGAAAAATAAGTTTAAATTTTTAATTGCGAGATTAACTCATTTAACAGCAAACTGTTTAAGTGCGTAGAAGTATTTGCCAAAATGTCAACCTTTTAACGGGCCATGTTTTCGAGTAGTGGTGCACTAAAATATTTTTTGCTTTTAGCTTCGTGTCAAAAAAAAGAATTCATACAGTAGGTCATGATATAAAATGCGCGTGTCTTCACCCTCCTCCCGCTGTTTTTTTTTTATGTATGCACACATATTAGGGGTGGGGGGAATATGTTTTTAAGTAGCTCTTATAGTAGGTCATTAAATAAAATGAGCGTGTCTTCTCCCTCCTCCTGCTGTATTTTATATTTATGTGTATATATCGTCGCCTCAGAGCAACAGTAAGACATCTAAATCGTTTTCCTATAAAAGCAATTAAGTTTTTCAAAACACCACTGAAGATGTAATCAAAAGTTAGGGGTGTTCCGAAAATTTCAGTAAAATCCCTGAACTACAGCCTTTGATATTTAGAATTGAAAAAACAGCAAATTGTAAAAATCAATTTTATAAGAAATTCTGGTTTTACTCACATCTTATTGTTGCTCTGAGGCGACGATATGCTTTCAAGCTTAAAAATGTTACCCTTCTCTTGCCAGCTTTTTTTTTTCTTAGCGCAGGAACCTTTCGCTCGACCGACTTAAATGTTAGCGCCTCTATAAATGTTATCCGTTAGTTCTGTACCCAGAGTCGATTCTCAAACACCGACCCTGCACAACTACTTTCTTGCAATTAGCGGCTATTTATCGAGCACGTACTGCTTATGGTTATTACTTAGCAAAGATGTAACGGATAATCAACCCATTCAAACCACGCCGATGAAAATACTGGTAGCTATTGATTTTCGTTATTTAAAGGGATTTTAATGGTTAGGGAAATTATTTACGCGTTTTTACATATATACTACGATAGCGTAAGCCCAAATATTCTGTGGGGGACCGTACCCTCGTTGCGCAGTCTGCTCTTTACGCTATATACCCCCCCCCCCCCGTTGGTAACAATCTGTACAAATAAGTTACTAAGTTTGCATACAGAGGACAGCATTAGTGTCGTACTTTCTACGAACCTAGAGCACACATTACTGTGTAGGATCCCCTCCCCTTTTTTTATTCGTCATTTCACTGTTTTATTTCTGCTATAGTTTAAATTTGAGGCAGACTGTCTGAAAATAAACAGTTATATTCCACTTGCGGAAGGCCATATGTGAGAAAGGAGGATTGAAAAATCAACAATGAAATTAAGGGTTACTTCCAGTGTTGTAGAGCTTTTTTTTTTCTTCTTCTTACCGGAACGAAAGACTGGAATGGAGGGGGGGGGGGGGCGGATATTAATTGAACCTTTACTTTCATCAGGAAAAAAGTGAGGGGTATTATTCAGAAAAAGGGTTGAATCCTATACAGTACAATTGTGTAAAATCACGATGCATTAACACACCTTTTTTAATACATCTCTTAGGAAAAAAGTGTTACTTAACAATAACAAAATATAATATTAAAATACGGCAAATGGTCTTTACTACAGTAATATAGGTGTAATCAGATCTACATTCTTGATCCAGAAATACTACAAAATGATGCTACTTTTCTTTTAGAAAAGCAAATCCTTACATTTTCTTTGTCATACACCAGCTCGAAAATTATATTGCCCGACATGCCCGGGGCATGTAAAAATTCCGATCGGGCATGAATTTTCTACCCTTACAGGCCCGGCAGGGCACATAATTTTTTAATCAAATATTTCTTTCCAGAACTTTATTATTTCATATTTTATTGCAAAATCACCGCATCCTTACCAGACCTCAAAATTTTGCCCAGTTGACAGACATGAATGTCAACAATAAAATTGGTAACACAATTGAAATTTTGACTTGTAACGACTTATTACGTAATATTTAGTTGTAATGTAATTTTTTAATGATTTAGACTAACGTCAAAATAAATCTTGATTCAGATACAAAGCTGTTAATTTAATGTTTTGTCTGATTAATGCGGCATGACAAATTCAAATGTTTTTATTAATATGCAATAAAACAACTTCTGGGCATGTAAAAATTATGTTTGGGCACGTACTTTTTAGTTAAACATGCCAGGCAGGACATGTAAAATTTTAAAGGTTTTTCGAGGATTGTCATACACTATATTAAGCTAAAAAAGCTCAAAACTCTAACCTGATTGAAAAAAGCTACTTAAAAAAAAAAATGTTACAAAGAGTTATACTTTTGCTGGACTCTTTTACTACCCTAACTTATTCGCGTTGGTCAACATCGGCTTTCTTTATGCAAATAAAGTTGTTTATTGCATGGTGTGAAGAGATTTAAAAAAAAATCATTTCAGGCAGGATTCAGGTTACAACAGAGTTGGATTGCGCCTTTTTTGAAGAAAAATTAAGATTTTCTAATAAAATAGGCATTATTACTCGAACTAAAGTACCAGAATGACGTTCCGCCCTAGTAGAAAAATACCAGACCAGCGTACGGGCCTCGTTCCGGCCCCACTACACCTCTGAAGGCGTATTTATCACAGTATTCGAAAGTTTAACATCGTAAACTCGAAATTAAAGTTACCAATAGTCTTTGTTTTTTACTTTATAATGAAATCAATGGGTCTAGAGAACTCTGGCTGGGAAACGCTGGTTTAAGACATAGTGTTTAGACACGTGTGACGCTTAGTTGCTGTGTTTCAGAAAGTTTCATCCTGTCAATGAATAAATAAAATATGTAAATCAAAATGAACTTACTTCTAACTGCCCATTGTTCCATGCCTTTAATTCCTCGCAGCCACCTCAGCAAAGAAAAAGTGCAGTCACTGGAAATGCTAACATCAGAACTTAATCCCATAAACATCGGCATCAGGTGACGGAACCCTTTGGACATCATTTCCTGCATTTTCACTTTCATCGATTTCAATGACTCGACGATCGCTTGCTCCTGGCTCATCAGTTCCGTGGTCAGTTCGAATTTGGATTCATCATCACTTGCCGAAGTTGTTGTCTTTGGAGTGGCATTTCGAGTTGCCCCGATATTTATTCGAGAATTCTCAGTGTGATTAACATAATTATCTAGAGTGGAATCTGTAGTAGATTCCTTGGAGTTGAGTGGTGTCACATTTTCGGAATTCACTTCCTTCGAGTTGACGCTTTTTACATCATATCCTCTGCTGTAATTACCGGAAAACGATCCACCATAACTTGGTTCTCGATTTGGACGGTAAGTTGTCATCAAAATCGAGTCTGATGAGCTTGTTTCGACATCCAAGGTTTCATTGGAACTGGCAGGAGAAATCACGCGGAAGTCAAAGACATTGGAAACTCCTTTTCGCAAAAACTTTATCGTTTCATTGAAGGGTTTTCGATTTGGTGAAACAGTGGGACTATTATAAGGCTTAGTAACAGGCCGCAAACTTTTATACAACCCCATGTTGTTATCATTTGATGAATTGTTGATACTAACAGGTTTGGAAGGAAGTGTGGCTTCTGAAGGAATGTTTCTGGAGGTATCCAAATTATTCGTCTTTGATTTCAACTCAGAGTCGGTCGTGCTAATTGGAAATCCTTCTGAAATGAATTTATGAGAAAGGTCTTTGTTGTTAAATGTTGGTAAAGCTGAACTACTTTGGAACGGAATACTGTTGGTAGTTCCAGTTCGGAAGTTGAAAACTAATTTCCTAGTTGTAGTAGTTTTATCAGAATCAGTAGTATCTGTTGAAGAGCTCTTAGTTATGGGAGCGTAGGTGAACCTGTGCTGAACATCTGGCTTTGTTGTGCTCGTCGAAGTATTAATTCCGAGCTTACCAGTGTGATTTCTTCTTCCGAAAACTTTATTGGCTAAGTGCAAAGCATTGATTACTTTTGCATGAGAATTCACCGAATAAACTTTCACATTTTGTTGATTAAATGGATTAACCGAGTCCTCAGTTGTTACGAATCTTGGGGGTGAAGTAGAAGTAAATATAATACTATTTATATTATTTTTTGAAATAGTTGATGAATAAGAAGGCGTTGTTGTTGTTAGGTCTACATCTGTTGTGAGGAATGGTGTCGTATCTTCAAAGGCGATGTAATGCTGCGGACCTCTAAAGTACTGTTTGACTATTTTGGGCGTGGATGTAGCTGAAGCTGAACTTTCAAGAATGTCTCCTTTCTGGTTTTTATAAATTGTTTTATCCAGATTCTGTAACTGTCTTTCGACGTTTCCATAATTACTCAAAGTAATATTTAGTAATGGTACATTCGTTGTGTAAAGGCTAGACGCTTCATCAAGTGTTGTGGCAACTGTAGGTCTCTGTGTTGGAGCAAATGTGTAGTCTCTTGCCTTCTGAGTAAATGCATGACTACTTCTTGTAGGAGAAGGAGTATATTTTACACCATGATTCCATTGAGGGGTCCTCGTAGTTTGATAGCTTTTCTGGATACTTGTTGAAGTAGAGTACCCGATATTCTGTCTGTATCTGTGATTTTGGTAAAAATTCGGTCTTCGACTGCTTAGGTTTGATTCGTTTGGTGTAGTTTTCGCTTGCGTCACTTTCGGTATTTCAGTCGTATAGAAGTCGAAATCAATTACAGTAGTTGCTCTCTGAGACTTTTTAGTAGCTGCTTCCTGTGGAGAAAGTGTTGTCGTCAAATCTATATTTGATGTGACGCTGGAATAACGACGAAATGGTGGGGGTGAGCTACTAGTATATGGTACAGGTTGATGAGAAAAGTTTTCTTTAAAATTTTGAGTATTGCTGTTTGGAGAATTATTTGAATGTTTGCTGATTTGTGAAGTCTGATTAATACTGTCTGGCATTTTTGTTGTTTTTCTCAAACTGTTAAACGTTAACTCTGATTTCTTGGAAAACTCCTCACTCAAAGATAAAGAAAGTGCAGGTTCATGGTAATTTTTTCTCCTTTCTTCATTAAATACATTTTCAACTGTTCTTGGCGGGATTGGTTTTACTTCCTGCTTCGGTAGTGTCTGAACTAAAAATTCTCTTATTTGTTGCAAATCTTTGTTATACGTTTTTTCTTCACGAGGAAAATTTTCGGTATAGTGTTGCGTGGATGCTTTTGTGGGTGTGATACTCTCGTTTGGAGGTGAGACCGTAGTTGTTGCAAATGGTATATCGTCATTCGTATCTTCCATTGAAATTTTGCTGTGAAAGTTGGAATCAGAACTTTCTAGATGGTCTTGATTGAAACTTTCTTGCTTTGGTGAAGGATCACTATCATAGGAATCTGTCGAATCGACTTCAGACTCTGGATTTTTAGAATGCGAGTTATTGTCACCCAAAGAATATCTTTGAGCTTCTGTATCTTCAGCTTTATTGCCCAGAGGTCTGTTTGGGTTAAATTGTGGAATGTTTTGATATCCGTTACTTTTATAAAAATTGCTGTTTTGAACAGGAACAGGAGCTACGTTCGATGCATAAGAAGTAGGCATCTTAGCTGGAACCGCAAATTGAGACGCAAAAACTTGACTCTCTTTTGAATACTGACTTGATTTCGGTAACAAAGGCTTAAAATTATTCATTAATATTTCAGGCCTTTTGTTTCCTGGAATTGCAAAGGGTTGGATAAAGGGTCCGAAACTCCCTTCATCTGGTACTTTAGGGGCTGATTGTGGCAAATGTGGTAGCGGATTTAAGTATATTTCGGGACGCATAGACTTTACTTCACTTAAACCTTGCAGCTGAGGTTTAGATATATAAACAACAGCAGGTGATCTGTCACGCATACCAGAGTTTTTACTTGCCATGGCTGGTATATGATGATATACTTCAACGACTCTATTTTTCTGTCCCGGTCGATTTAGTGCTGCTGGCTGAAATTTGTTACTTGAAGCTAAATCAATAAGATCCATGATGCTTGGACGTTGCTGTGAAACTCCAAATTGCTTTACCGGATGAGAAGCAGACGGTTTAGGAACATTAAAAGAGTTGTGTGTTTTTAAGTTCAAAATTTGAGGATCCATATACCTTTGCCTCGTTGCGAAATGAGCTTGAATTGGAATTCTCGGAACATTTGGAATTATCTGCGTTTCACTGGCCGTAGGTACTTGATCGAATGAAGACTGTGGTCTCAGAGTCATTACTTTTCCTGGTAGGCGGAGTGGACCTCGAAGCATTGTTGACTGTCTTGGATGATGTTGCTGATAGACTGGGCGGTTTTCAATCGCAGTTTTATCGATGTCATGCAAAGCTGGATTCAGAATCGAAACTCCCTGCAGTGAAAATGCAGGACGGTACTGCTGGTCTCTCAATAAACCCGGACTAGCACCTCGTGCAGCCATTTTGGAGTTCATCAGTAGTCCTGGTGGTATGTGCCTTTGAGATTGTGTCGACATCACCATTGGTATCCGAGCCCGCTGATTATTTCTTACAGCAGGCATCGTTAGTTCGCGTGCTTGGCGCTGCTTCAGATTTTCGGTTTTCCGTAAAAGTAAATTACTTGGAGATGCAAGTAACGACTGAATATTTTGAATGAATTTGTTTCTTGATTGAAGTTGCAGTGAAGAACCTGTTGCAGTGAAGTAATGCAGCCTAGGATTGGGAATATTATTTAGTGCATCCGCAACTAGAAATAGGCTTATACACAAGCAAATAGCTGAGAAAAGTTTTTCCATTTTTTATGCTGATTACGTAGAAATAGTTGAAAACGCTTCAAAATATGAAATTCAAGGTACTATCAAGACAATTCAATGATGAAGTAACCATTCCATGGTTTGCCTATAAAAAAGAAAAAACAATCTATGCTTTAATAACCCATCAAGATCATGTAAATACATAACACATTGTTTTTTTGTTTTTTTTCGTTAAAATTTTTAAAACTGTATGTAAGGATCCTAACTTTTTGGACAGCTTGCAACCTCTCTAACTTGTATAACCGAACGCGGCCAACAGGTTGAGAAACGATGGCTTTCATGGTTTAGTAAAATCTAGACATTTACGCTCTTTGGAAACGGCTAGTCAAAGGATTTAATGAGCTTTGTTAGACTATCAAACTTTATTTCTGAATGTGGAAGTAGTGTTTATCTTAAGAGGTGAAATTTATCTCCAACAAAGCTAACAGAATGCTCAGGTTTATCAATAGATCTATTTCGAATAAGTCTAATAAAGTTCTTCTGCCATCATATACAGAAGTTTAGCAAGACCCCATTTGGAGTACGCTGTTCAGTTTTGGTCTCCGTATCTAAAGAAAGATATTACGTGTATCTTGTTGGAAACGGCTCAAAGCAGTGCTACTAGGTTGGTTAAGTGGTGTCTCAGATTTCGATTATGAGGTCAATCTCCAAAGGCTTAATATTTATAGTCTCCAAGTAACGAAGAGTTAAAGGGAATATGATTCAGTTATTTAAATTTATTAAATTGAAAGGTGTTGATGGGCCACGTCTTCCCACAGAAAGTAGAACCAGAAGTCATTATTTTAAGCTTTTATAATCTCAGGCTAATCTTGAAATTATAAAAATTACTACTTCAATCGGGTTGTAGGCATTTGGAATAGTTTGCCGGAAGCAACTATCAGTGACAATGAGGTAAAAAATTTTAAGAAGGCTCTTAATCTTCATTGGGGGTTTGGGACAAAGGAGCAGCCTAACTGAGTTAGGGACCGTTGCTGATCATCTCTTTTGTATTTATATATAGAAAGTAGCAATTTACGAACTTATGCACTTTTACTAAAACGCCGACAATAACAGCTTATTAATATAAAAAAAATAGTATTAAACCCCAACCACAGTATCTTTACTCTCTAGAAATGAATAAATCGAGTTGATTAAATGCGATTCCATCACAAATATGATTAAAATCATGGACGACCTAATTTTGAGAGTGATGCCATGACAGAACGCCCTGAAGATTCGGCAAGGATTACGATCATCTTGCTCAGCTCTTCTTGTACGGAGCTAATAAGCGACTTCCTGTTTCGGGTGACTGCTTCAAGAGCCTTGCCGGTGGGCCAGAATTCCCGAATTTATTCCCGATCGGAACTAGGAGGGATCATCTGTTAGCGCTCTGTTAACGGAATCCGTTGACTAGGCGTTGTCCCACTGATCGACTGAGATTGGAGTTGGTGTCAACTGTGGGGGACGATCAATCTTCTTTTGGACTGTCGTTTGCTCGACTGACTATCATGGACACAGAAAGTGAGCGGTTGCTTTCGCGGTAAATGAAGCTGAAAACGGTTTTCGTTTCTGATAGTTTAGGGTGCGTCTTGGACCATCAATTTAACTATATTTTCTTGCTGTCAGATATTTATTTATTTCAGAACTCTTTTTTTTCCTGATTACTTTTGGATTCACGTAGTCAATATCTAGGCTAAATAATAAAATCATTCAAGTCATTACTATTGAAGTAAAAATAATGCAATTATAAAAAAATATTTTTAAAATATGTAATAAAGAAAAATGTATGAGGTTACTGAAAATTACGTTAATGAAATGAATTTACAGTTGTTATATATATACGTGTATGTACGTATGTATATATGTATATATATATATATATATTCCTTACCTAAAAAGGTGTTGTAAAATTGTCTATCGTTACAATTAGTTTCTTTAGTGCCATTAACAATTAAAACTCTTTGCGGAGGTTTTGCTGACACAAAGAAAAGAAACTTTTTTTCCCCTTGACACTAAAAATCTACGCATATTCAGCAGTACTGTTTCTGGTTGTAATTGAGAGTATGATGGCACACGGTGTTCATTGGCAATAAAAATATGGTACAATTTGCGAAAAAATACTGAAATTGTACTGAATACTGTTCAAAATCGAGCATTTTTTTTTTTGAAAAATGGTTAAAAATTAAATAAAGATCTCTAAAATCGAAAATTTAGTGGGAAAACTAATAATGAAATTGTAAAAGATGAATTATGATCTTAAACTTGTAAAAAGTGGGCATTTAAAAAAAAAAAAAAATAGGGAAAAATCGTATAAGTGAGCATTTATGTGTACTATAGTTGAATGTTTTCTTCCCTTTCCCTTTTTACCAAACCCATTTGAAAGTGTCCGTGCTTCAGGGAACCACAACGTGCGTGTAGTTCCCTGAAGCAGGAAACGAAAAAAAAAGAAACAAAAAAAAAAAAAAAAGAATTACGATCGTAATAGCGTAAAAAGCGGTCAATTTTCGTAAAAGTTAGGAAAAATCGGATAAGTCGGCATTTATGTGTACTATAGTTGAGTCTTTTCTAACCTTTCCCCTTTTACCAAACCCATTTGACAGTATCCCTGCTTCAGGGAACAACAACGTGCGTGTACTTCAGAATATTTTTCTTAGCGTAACTGGTTATTATACTTAGGGAAACAAGACGAAATCGACTTTGTAAATACCGAATTTAAGACTCCTTTTATGTACGACATCCATCTTTAAATGCTACCAGTTCAGATGTTTTTTTGTGCGTAATAATGATATTTTTATCATTCTGAAGAAACTGCTGAAGAATTTGCTCAGTCAAACAGTTTTCTAAATTTTTAGTTGAAAATGGATTGAGTTTTCGGAGTGTCATACATAAATGACTTTAGGTATAATATTAAAAAGAATTATTTAATTATATGCTTTCAAATTTCTTGTGTTTCTTGGAGGAACAACACCTGCTAGTAAAATGAACCACCTTTTCAAGAGTACTGTACATCATTCTTTGCAAAGTTATCGAATTCCGAAATTTTAAAAAATTGTAGATCTTCGCAAACTTTTTTCTTCCTTGCATGCACCAAGTTATTTTTTAATTTCAGAAATCATTTAGAGAAAAAATGTTTTTGGGTCACTATATTCATTGGTATTTTTTGTAGAAACATTTAGAAACATGTTTTGCAACAGTTTTGTGTTTTGATAGTACTTGAATTCAGACATATATTACGCTCCTAAAACACAAATCCATTGTCAACTAAAAATTTCAAAAATCCTTCTTGACTAAAAATGCTTCTGTAATTTTACAAGCTGTTAAAAATATCATAATTATATGTAGCAGATACATAAGCTGTACTGGTAGTTCAGGCTATAGTTCAGCGTTGCTCACCGTTAGAGGGCACAACTACGCAATGTATGAATTAAGTTTGGCGAGTCTGTGAAAAGTATGGATGCCGCCCAAGAGTTGCATCAATAACTGTCTGCTGATCTTCCCATCCACTGGTAGTTTCCAGAGCAATATGCTTTTCATTTTATTATGCTTTTCCATTTCCACTATGCTTTCCATTTTACTATGCTCAAAGAGATGCTGATGCCTCAATAATGTCAAAAAATGATTAGCGATTTACAAAATTTCGCTACACCCTGTTTCGTTTCTTCATCTACCCCCTAACAGTTCAGCATTGCATCATCACCCACGGTCTTATTTCTCGTTAAGCCTCGCAATGATGCAGTCACTTGACCATAAAATAGAGCCAATTGTAAAGAGCTATTTTATATAATTTCCCTTTCGAGTCGCTTGTTTACGGCAGATTCAGAAATGGCATGCAGGGCATTAAAGTTCATTTCACCGTTACGCACTGCTTTCAGAGAAAAGAAATGGCAGTGCGCTGATTGATTCCATCATGCAAAATAAACAAATAAAAAATAATAAATAAATTAATTAATTAATTAATTAACCAATGTTAATAAAGATAGTAATACCATCACCCGGGATGACTTGGCCACAAATATTATAGTTTGTGCCATTTCTGAAGCTTGACAAATTCATCGTAAAAATGTTGCTAGTTGTATTTGAATGAGAGCTTGATCCCTAACGTTTGTTATCAGGTTCGTTTCGTCCGAATTGATACAAACTAACATTTGAAAAGTGGGCAAATTTAACCCATATGTGGCAAAGTCTGGCGGTATTGAAAATAACAATAGTATCGTCAACAGGGGTGACTGCCACATCCGGGGGGAATTTGCCCTCTTTTCCAGTAAAGTTTGTGCCATTTATGGAGCTTGAGAACATCATCGCAAAACGTTGTTAGTTGTATTGAATGAGAGGTTTATCCCTTGCGTTTGTTATCAGGTTCGTTTCGTCAGAAATGATACAAAATAACATTTGAAAAGTGGGAAAATTCGCCCCAGATGTGGCAAAGTCTGACGGTAATAATAATATTAATAATTGTTTTCCCCTACTTGAATGTTAAAGATGAATGGCGAATCAATGAGATTCCAAATGAGAACTAACTACGTGCAAGAATTACGTCAAAAGCTATGAGCCATTAAATTGCAGTTGATTCCAAAATCGGTGGAAATAAAATTAATATAATTACGATCAGTCGATATATAAAAATTAATAGAGCGAAGCTACCCATAAACAAAGGGTGCCATGAAAAAGTTAATTTTTTTTTGTCGCAAAACAGTGCACGTTGTGATGAGATTTATGAACAGCAGCTCGCTTCAGGATAAATTTAAAAAATCATGACGTCTTTATGAAAAACGACTTGATATTGATACAAAATAAATCGTAAAAACTTATAAATCGAAGAGTGACTAATTAAACTGAAACATATTCTAAAACGAAATTATGAACGCTCATGAACCAAGGTAAATCAAAAACAATGGACCGAAATATTAATGAACTTAGTGTCAGCACAGCGTCCATCAATAAGGAGTAGGGTAATTTGAGGTGAGATGTCCCCACTAGGAGAGATGCCCCAGGTAGTATTTTTGCGACAGAATATCAAATGAGAGGATACAAATTAGGAATCATTCATAAATGATGTCACGCTTCGAGGGGGGGAGGGGGGTTCGTGAAATTGTGACAAGGGGAGGGAAGGGGGTAGCAAAAAGTGTGACATCATGCATTACGCAACATAGCGTGACGCGTGACAAAAGGGGGGGGGTCAAATATATGGGAAAAAAGCGTGACGTCATTTATGAACGGCCCCTTATGTGTATTGTTTACTTATGGATGATGCATTGTTTTTTGTAGCAAAAGAATCCAAGACCTTGAAGTATTTTGTTAAGTGACGTATTACTTTGACTGAAATGAAAATTCGCGGTTTTTAATTTGCAACGTGAGCAAAAGTAATTATTTTAATATGTGCACATCGCAACGTGGAAGTCAAACGGAGTCTAATTAAAATGTTACGTTTTAAAACTAGATAGTCTTAATCGTTGTTTCAATAGGAATAGCGTAAAGGGGCATCTTTACTTAACAAAAAGGAGAGATGCCCTAGTCGAAGTAAAGGAGAGACCATCGCTATGCGTGATAGACAGACGCCTCGCTCTAACTTGTTTTTTAGATTTCGATAAATTCATTAATTTTGTATACATTACTACTTAATTTATTGAATGAAGAATGCTTTTTAAGTAATAGTACACGTATAGTGTTAATTTAGCTTATGTACATTGTTAATTTAGGGATGTAGCGTTACTTAATTTATTGTACATAGAATTCTTTTTAATTAATTACATACACGTAAATTTAGCTTATGTAAACTGTTAATTTATTGCATATGCAGTGTTACTTAATTTATTTTGTATAGAGTTACTTTAACTCAAACTAAGTGCAGTGTTACTTAAGTTATTATACATAAAATGCTTTTTAATGAATTATATACATATATAGTGTTCATTTAGCTCATGTATACTTTTAATTTTATTGCATATGCAGCGTTACTTAATTTATTTTATATAGAGTTACTTTAAGTTAAATTAAGTATAGTGTTACGTAAGTAATTGTAGATAAAGTAGTGCATAATAACAATATATAAGTTAAACAGAGAGCTTATTTGAACTTGTCTTCTTAAATTTTTCATTTTTCTAATATTCTATTAAGTTACTATGCGTTAATACTCATACAATTAACTCTCTTATTAATCATATATTACTTATATAAGTAACTATAAAATTTTTCTCATTTACTGATTATTTTGCGTGAATATTAAATTCACTAATTTACTGCTTTGAGTAATGAATGAAGATTTATAAAAAGGGGGAAAGGTTCTGGAGAAAGTAGAAGATGTTGGCCTGAAGAAAACCTAAGAGAAGCAATTAAAAGGATAAGGCCATATAGCTGAGAACTAATACCTGCATAGAATGCCTAAATTACTTTAAAACCACGACAGCTATTGAATGGTGTGAACGTATTTATTGTAAAAAATGAATGCATGAAAGTTTCATTATGTACCTTGAAATGCACAACATTAATGGAAGAGAGGACAAATTAAAATTTCTAAGATGCAATTTTATTTTTGTTTCAGCTTCGAAGTTTAAAGGTAGCTTATAACTTCATTTTTGTATTACTTTCAAAGTTTTAAGATGCAACTTTAGTTTTAATGTTACTTTTAAAACACAAAAATGTACCTTCACTTTTGATGTTCTTTTCAAAGTTAAAAGGTGGTAGTATATACTTCTTAATGTTCTTTTTGAATCGGTAGTACATACTTCTTAATGTTCTTTTTGAATCTTAGTGGAAAGAGTTCAAATGAGGGCTACTAGATAGGTAAGTTGTTTCTCAGATATAGATTATGAGGTTATGCTCAATATGTAAGAGCAGTGTTTCCGAAACTTTTTTTCCCTTGCGAACCTCTTTTAAGATCCGAAAGAAACTGGCGAACCGCTTTCTGTAGTCGTTAGAAAAAGGTAACAGAACAATAAAATATGCTAGCACATTAATTTTACATGTTTCATAATAGTTCATAAAAAGAATTGAAAATATAATTGCAAAACATCTTAGTTGAAATAAAAACGAAAATTACTTTTTGAATATTTGTTCTTTTTGAATTATTAATAAATGAGTAAATATATGTATTAGCAAAAATATTTTTTAAAATTATTTTCCTGGTAGTGCGAAAATGTTGTGGAACGGCATGAGAAAAAATATACGAGCACAATTTTGAATCAATTAATAAATATCGTTCGGTTCCACTTTCAGGGTGAAACGTACAAAATTCGCAAAAGTTGGACTGAAATGCGATAAATGAGAATACAAAATTTAAAATTAATGAATAAATATTTTCCGGTTCTATTTTTGATTCTGTTAATGAGAAATTTGACGCAAAAACTGCAAAATTTTACATTTTAGTAAATTTTCATAATTCCGACTCTTGTTTTTTTTCCGCGCCAGTTGGGAAGAAGTGGAAAATGATATGGCGAAACATACGTTCAAAATTTAAAATAAATCAAGGAATATCTTTCGATACCACTTTGAGACTCATATTATGGGAATCAGGTAACAGTAGAAATAAGTGCCTTTCAAATTGTGTACGTATGCTTCCTATGCCAATCCACAACTTTTACGAACTATCGCGAAAACAACTAATTTTAAAAAATCATTTTTACACTTCGTCCTAATGCCTATGTAAATTTATCATTTCGTTTTTCTTTTACATAAGCAATTAAAAATTCCACCTTTGCGAGATTATTTTAGGTTACTATAAGGGGAAGGGGTACGAAGGGTTAATTATGGGTGTCTGTGTGTATTTTTTTTTCTTGTGAAAACACGGAAAACATGCGCTGTTTCCTTTACTGGAGTTGAAATCTCATGTGTTTACGTAAAAATGAATAAATGAGTTGTCTCCGCGATTTATTCACATAAATGTATATTTACATATTTGGAGCCTGCCTGTGTTTCACAACCTAGACATGTGGAATAAACAAGTGCACAATATATATAAACATACAGAGCATAAAATTTAGAATAAATGGAAAAATCAGCTTACTAAACGCACAAATAGCAAACAAAAAAATTGCAGACTCGTGTTACAAACGTCTTCAAAAACAAAAACAAAAAATTATAAATAAATAATTTAGGAAATAAAAAAACAATATTCAATTCAAATAAAATTTAAACTTTTGTGCAAAAAAAAAAAAAATTAGAAATCGAGGAAAAATTGATCACACACTTTTGTAAAAATTGAAGACACGTGTTTCGAACTTACAAAGAACCCCTTTTTCAATGCAAAAGAATGAGCTTCTAGATGACAAACATCCAACTGAATTTATCTTTAATATTCAATTCATCATAGTTTCAATTTTGATGGTGCAGTATCACATACGAAAATAGTCATGGATAAAATTCGATAGTAGTATATCACAGGGCTCGAAAATTATATTGCCCGCCATGCCCGGGGCATGTAAAAATTCCGATCAGGCACGAATCTTCTACCCTTACATGCCCGACAGGGCATGTAATGTTTTAATCAAATATTTCTTTCCAAAACTTTATTATCTCGTATTTTATTGAAAAATCACCGCATCCTTACCGAAACTCAAAATTGATTTGTTGACGGACGTTCATGTCAGCAATACAATTTGTAATACAATTTAAACTTTGAAATTTTGACGACATATGTAATATTTTGTTTGTAATGTCATCTTTTAATGAGTTGGATTAACTTTAAAATAATTCTTGATTCAGATATAAAGCTGTTAGTTTATTTTTTTGTTTACGACACATTCAAATGTTTTCATTATTGTGCAATAAAACAACTTCTGAGCGTGTAAAAATTTTGTTCGGGCATGTCATTTTTTAGACAAACCTGCCCGGCAGGGCATGTAAAATTTTAAAGATTTTCCGAGCCCTGGTATATTATCGATTGATCAAAAATGTTATCTCTATCATTTTCCACCACTAATAAAATCTGTCTCGAGAGATCTTTACACTAAGAACGCGATTGCAGATCTCATGTTAACCGCGATACACCTGTGCCCCGAAGGATCGGTGTTATTACGTATTCATGAGCTAAGACTGACAAACGAAAACAGTGAATTGGTATGCACATGAGCGGATTGTGAACTGTTTTTTGATACAGATATCATTCTTTTCTTAGCATAACCGGAACCACAAAGAGCTACGATGCTGGATTATTTCCTGAAATACGGCATAAATGCTGTATTTAAACTGCAGAGTTGTTTCATTTAAGATGTTTTTTTTATGTTTATGTATTACGGTAAAAATGCATGTAAATCGGAAGGCAAAGGGTCTGTGAAGATTAAAAATGCGCATTATGAATTAGAACGGTGAAGAATAAGTTATCTTAGAGATTTTCTAGTTCATATGCCGTGGTTGATAAACTATAAAGCGCTACGAATTATAAGACGTACTTTACTTTTCAACCACCCGCCCCGCCTGAAAAATACGTTTTCCCCCTTTTCCTCCTCCTATTTCCCCTTTTTTAAAATCATTAAACTGCAATTCCAGACCGATATAATAATATAATAATACAGTAAAACTCCTCTATAGCGGACACCAACGGGACAAAAATATTTGTCCGTAATAGCGTGGTGTCCGAAAAAGAGGGGGGGGGGGGTTGGCCTCCTCTATAGCGGACACCAGCGGGACAAAAATATCTATCCCTAATAGAGGGGTTTCCGAAAAAGAGGGGGTTTTTGGGCTCCTCTATAGCGGACACCAGTGAGACAAAAATATGTGTCCGTAATAGAGGGGTGTCCGGAAAAGAGGGGTGTTTTGGCCCCCTCTATAGCGGACACCAGCGGGACAAAAATATTTGATAGATAGTAATAGAGGGGTGTCCGAAAAAGAGGGGGGTTTTTTTTGGCTCAATGCTTTGCAGGAGGGGAATTGAAAACTGTCCAGATTTAAAGGGTTTCCACATTTGAGGGGAGCAAGAAGTTCCGTCTAGAACTGTACGAGCCTACTTTCCCGTATACCATCAATAGCAAATTGATATAATCTAGCTATATCTCTCTTTTTCTCATTTAGCTTTAGTTCTTAGTTACTTCAAATATACTTTTTCAATGGTGCTTACCTACTCATTCACTCACTCATTTATTCAGTCATTCTTTCAAAAATATCCTTAAAAATCCAGATCAAAACGTTTCGTGGGAAAATGGCGTCGTTTAGTTCTGGACGAACTAACGAGCTTCTCTATCGTCAGGCACTTCAAGATCTTCATCAGAATGTATGAAGAATTCAAATATTTATGGAAACAAAAAATGTGTTTGGATTGTAAACTAATTTAAAATATTCATAAATTTGACAGAATATTAAGGTCAATCCTTCTTTCCCTATATACAGTAAAATCTATAAAATTGACCACCTATGTAAGTTGAACACTTTTGTCAGGATCGGAATGAGCCCTATATTATATAATGAAAGGAAACTTTTGTCACTTGACCACTTAAGTTGACCACCTGTCTATATTGACCACTTATGGATGGCAAATTTGGGTGGGAGTGTTAAAAACCCTTTGTAAGTTGACCACCTAATTATTACTATATTTTTTGTGTATCTATTTTTGCAAAGATTGAAAAAAGCTAAAACAACTTCTCTTGCACATTTTTATGCTATAATTTTAAACCAGTATTTGTCTGGATGGATGAAACATTAATATAAAGTTTGCCTTAACTTCTTTGTAAGTTATCCATATGGGAAAACTACCTCTTTTATTCTTTAAATACGTTTCTTCTTTTTTCTTCTATCTGATGCAGCCACTTTGAAAAATTATGCATTTTTAGGAAATATCAACTGTCATTGAAGCAACTTGCATAATTAATAAGATATTTATCTTTATTTTAACTAAGTACTTTACTTTTAAATTTGTATAGGATGCATTGTAACTCATTCTTGTTAAATTTCTCTAATGGCATTTTAGATAAATGTGGAAAAAATAGCTACTTACTACAGTCAGTATCGGCTATATGGTCACCTCTGTGGCCCAGAAATATACGACGTTATAAGCGGGGTGACGATAGATGCGGAAAAATAAAAAAATATAGTTAACGTGGCATAAATATATTTTTGGAATCAGAACTCAAACAAATAAACTTCCTAAAACGTTTTAAATGTTAGAGCACACTTATACATATTTTAGAAAACTTTAATTCTTTACCTTATCATTTACCTTACATTTAAGAAAAATATTCTGTTAAGCAGTACTACCGTTCCCTTTTGCTTGTTAATACAATTTTTTCTAAGTCTTTAAGAGCCTTTAAATTTAATTTGCTGCAACAGAGTTTGTAAAAACCGTTTGCTTCCTGTCTCAAAAAGTGTCAATTTTTCTAAAGAAACAAAATGCCAACCTAAGAAAAAGCGACCATACAACCGATAATTCTAAAAATAACATGACGATATAAGCGGTGTACTTTAACACGCGTTCCCTATTAAGTTAAACGGGACTTTAGAAAACTGACCATATAAGCGGGGTGATCTTATAACAGGATGACCATATAGGCGGTATTGACTGTATTTTAAAGTAGTCTTAACACATGAAACTATATTTTAATTAGTTACAAATGAATAAATAAATGCATAGTGTAAAAAATTACTAACACTCCTCCCTCTATAAGTTGAGCACTAAAGTACTGCACCGCAAGTGTCAACTGACACAGGTTTCACTGACATTTTTCTATAACATTCTATAACATTTTTTATTCATAATTTTTAGTTTGAAATTTGCACGATTTTTAGTTCATGTTGAAGTGCGCTAGGGCGACGTACAGGTAGAAAGTGATAGAAATTGAAAACAATGGCCATGGGTGTGCATGGGTACTAGTACTATGTACAAAATGCAATGATGCATGGGTACTAGGTACTAGTACTATGTACAAAATGCAATGATGCATGGGTACTAGTACTATGTACAAAAGACAAATTTTGCAATTCGCACAGATGGAAAATGCGACCTGATAAATAATAATAAAAAAGTGCTTCGTTTTTAGAAGCTTCAAAAAACACGTGTGCCAAATTTTTCTTAAAATCGACTGTGTTTTTTTTTCTGTAACTGCGTAACAAACCGAAATGCTCGAGCTTAAACAGAGCTTATACAATACAAATGCTTGAGCTTAAAATAACTTTCGCTTGTTCAATTATTATTATTATTCTCATTATTATCATTATTAACAGGCAAAAGAGAGAGAGAGAAACAAAAAAAAGAAAAGAAGTGCTTCGTTTTTAGAAGCTTCCCAAAAACATGTGTGCTAAATTTTTCTTAAAATCGAGCGTGTTTTTTTCCTGTAACTGTGTAATAAACCGAAATGCTCGAGCTTAAACGAAGCTTATACAATACAAATGCTTGAGCTTAAACTCAATTGCGCTTGTTCAATTATTATTCTCATTCCCATTATTAACAAACAAAGAAGAGAGAGAGAGAGAGAAAAAAAAGAAAAGAAGTGCTTCGTTTTTAGAAGCTTCAAAAGACACGTGTGCCAATTTTTTCTTAAAATCTAGTGCGTTTTTTGTTCCTGCAACTGCGTAACAAACCGAAATGCTCGAGCAGAAACGAAGCTTATACAATACAAATGCTTGAGCTTAAACTCATTTTCACTTGTTTAATTATTATTATATTATTAACATTATCAACAATACAGGCAAAAAAAGAGAGAGATAAAGAAAGAAAACAAAGTGCTTCGTTTTAAGAAGCTTCAAAAAACACGCGTGCCAAATTTACTTAAAATGGAACGATTTTTTTTTTTTTGCGAGTTTTTTTTGTTTTTATTGCATGTAACTGCGTAACAAACAGAAATGCTTGAACTTAAACGGAGTTTATACAATACAAATGCTTAAGGTTAAACTCCGTTTTCCTCGTTCCAGTTATTATTATTCTTCCCATTATTATCATTATGAGCACTACAGACGAGAGGAAGAGAGAGGGAAAAAAAGAAAAATGCAGAAAACCCTTTTAATATTTGAAAATTTCTTCATATTATTTCTTAAAGGCTTTTAAACTTTTATTACATTGAGAAATTAATACGTAAAGCAATCAAGCAATCTATTATTTACATAAAATTCAGTTTCATTACTTCTTAAAAACAATTTTTATTCACGCATAGAACATGTAATCCTTGGGAGAAGTAAGATCTTAACCCTTTATCTACCATTTTACTTATAAGTACCACTCTTTTTAGAATTCTAACCAGTCCCTACGAAAATTATGAGGGTACTTTGCTGGAACAGCCTTTGAACTAAACTGTTTTAGGATATAAAGGGATTTAGGATTAAAAAGGATAGCATTAAAACCAATGCCGTGTTTTTGAATTGACATTTTGCTCGAATAGCTCCGCTTTTCTTATTTTTGTTCCACAAGAGTAGTAAAATTCAAAAATTAATTCACTGAATTTTATGTAAATAACAAATGTTAATAACAAAACAATTTCAACAGATATTTTAAACAAACAATGATGTAATGGAGGCAATTCAAGCAACGTCATTGGTCACGTGGAACCGATGAAAGCAATGTAAACAAAGGAAGCCGTAGCATCGCTTTACTTCAGGTTCGATAAATCTAATTAAAAACTAGGCCTAAATAAAGTTCTTCTACGTTACATAAAATTAACACTAAATAAAACACTATAACTATTGTAATAATTAATAAATTTCTTTTGTAATGATTAAATTAAATGCAAATACTGGGTTATAATAAGAAAAAGCTGTGAAGATAGTCTAATTAATTTTAAGATAACTAATTTTGCCTAGTGAACTCCACGTAGAACTCAGTAGAAAATGGTAGTAAACAAAGAGCGGATACCACGTGACAACGATGATCGCTCATGAGTCCCTCTAGCGAGGAATTGCCTCCATTGGTTTCACGGTTGATTTACTCTGTGGCCCTTATTAGCTGTAACGAATTAAATTTCTATAGGTTGAATATTTCATTTATGTAAATTCCTTAATTTTCAATGTAGTAACTTGAAAAAAATAAATATTACATTTAAAAAAGGGCCACTCTTCATAATACAGTAGATAAAGGGTTAATATTTTAATTGATATCACTAAAACTCGTCAATAGCTACTAAAAAAAGTAATCAAATCTGCTGAATCTGTTGTTTCTGACAAAACAGTTTTTGTCATTGCCTATTTATATATACTGCAGCTGAACTCGTTTAATACGAAATGCCAAAAATTCGCGAATTTGTTCGTATTAGCCGTTATTCGCAACAACCGCGAATACGTAAAATTGTGTAAAAAAAACAAACAAACTTGAAAATGCATGTTTATATTTTAAAAATAATTACTACTATTCATAATACAAAGCAAAATAAATAGTGAATACAAATGATTTAATTTTACTAATATACACTTTTAAAGCTTACTAGTACATTGAGAAAAAGTGAACTTGGCTTTTAAAATTTAACAATTTTAGAAAAATCCTTAGTGTTAATTGTTGTTTTAGGTACATTAAATTTTATCATATGCGTAATTGGTGGTTTGCAATAACTCAAAATAACCAACAATTTCCTTTTAAAAAAGATTAATTATATAGCAATCGTGAAAATTTTTCGTGATTAGGTCAGAAAGTTTGTTCGTCTTTTGTATTTTAGCCTTCGTAATATGCGTGAGATATTTAGTGTAATTAAATAGTAAACCGAACTTGAAGAACAAAATGTTCGTTTTAGCCGTGATTTCGTATTAACCGTGTTCGATTAAGAAAGTTCAACTGTACTAGATATACGAATACTTGTTCACAAAGATGCTGAACCTAAAGGATGTTACTAGCATTGTAACAAACATAAAAATACTAAAGCGCAAAACTAGAATTGTTCTGACAGAAATATGCAAGAACCTGTGCTTATTGACAAATCAACAAGTAGCCTTGGAACTACTTTCTCACAGCGGACGCAAATTCCCATCTTTGCACTCGGTTCCGAAATTTGAAGTTCATCCCAAAGAGCATACCACATGAAAAAATCAGGTGGAATATGGAAATTTTAGATGATTTGGTAGGGGACCGGGATTGCAGTAAGGTTTGTTTACCTGCCTGACTTAACATTTTTTTCTTATTTTTTAACAGCCATCCGACCAAACCCGAAATATCCAAACAGGGAAAAAAGAAGCTCTGCCTGGAATATTTTGAACCATTCCGTTGCTGATGATCACAGTTTTAAATGTCTTGCTTAACCCCTTAAAGTTTTTTTCTGAAAATGTGGTTTGTGGCTGTGTCATGGACACGGCCGAGTGTTGTACGTGAATACGCTTATGTAACGGGTTATATTTTTTAAATAAAATATTTTTATTTATGTATTTCGAATAAAAGCAAGGAAACAAATAATTATTGTGTTACAATATAACTTCATTAATTAATAATTTTACAGTTTTGGCTTTTCGACGCGTATAAGCCGATATTATCTATATATTTTTGATATTTTTTTTTATTCTAACACCTTACTATATTCAATCACTACTTTAAACAAATGTTTTATGTACAATCGATAGATTTTGACGACAGCTGATGATTATATAGGTTATATAGGTTATATAGATATTATATAGGTTATATAGATGCGTGTGTCAGTATGTACGTGTGGGTCTGGCATAGTTAATTTGGATATTTTAAAGTAAACACTTTATATTTCCAATTTTACCTCTTTTTTTTTTTCATGTTGTCAACCCCTAGATGGCACTACTTTGATTTCCTAAAAAACGTTTTCGTTGCTATCTATTAGCATATGCACAAAAGAAAAGAACAAAAAACCTAAATGTTTACTTTCCGAATTAAAAAGAAATTCTACAATAATCATAAGGAATATTGTTTTGAAAAAACCTATAAAGTTTGTTCCTATAAGGACCATATTACTCAATTGTATGATATTTTTCTTTTTTCTTTATTTTTATTAAAAAGTTTTGAGCTTTTTTTAAATTAAAATATTTGTAGTGTCAGTTGGTATTGGTGTTTTATATATATAATAGGCATTCCACAAATTATTGCCGAGTAGTGTCGTTAGCCTAGAATAAAACTCGATAATTTTTGAATTGAAAATTAAAACTTCGATCATCTCTGTATCCAAATTTACAACGCGGTTTGTCTCAAACTGCAAAACCACTTATAACTGAAGAATTTTTATAACTCCATAATTTCGTTTCCCAACCCCCTTGAAAGACGTATCTTTTTAAATCCGAAATACGTATCTTAAATTCTTACTACTATTTGCACCATTTTTACGTTGTATTAGAGTTTGTAACTTAAGGTACGAAATATTGTTCTCAAGAATTATAATACAGTTTTTAACAGGAGGTATGAAATAAACAAACGAAATATTGTTCTCAAGAAATATAATAGAGTTTTTAACAGAAGATACGCAATAAGCATACGAAATATTCTTTTCAAAAAATATAATAGAGTTTTTAACAGAAGATACGCAATAAGCATACGAAATATTCTTTTCAAAACATATAATAGAGTTTTTAACAGAGGGTACAAAATAATCTTCCGAAATATTGTTCTCAAGAAATATAATAGAGCTTTTGACAGAAGCTTCGAAATATTGTTCTCAAGAAATATAAATAAGTTTTTAACAGAAGGTACGAAATATTGTTCTCAAGAAATACAACAGAGTTTTTAACACCAAAAATGGTAACAGTAACACCGAAAATGGTGGCAACAAAAAATACAAAATTTTTAGTGTACTCATGGTTATCGCTAATTTCATTTCAATAAAGAATAGAATATTATAATATCAAGCACCTTTCAAACCTATCAAAATGCAAAAGGAATGAAACTGAATCGGCCATTAACTGAAAAAGCAAACAAACAAGCAAGCATTTAGTAACCGATCCATCCTCTGATTACTTTCCCCAACATGCGCTTCCTTTTTCAACAAGATATCGACTTACCGGTGTGAGAAGTGTGGATGAATCCAATTAGCAAATTCCCTTCCCAGCAAGTCGGTACTGTCTTGATCGTTCGCGTTCAAACGACTGGAGAAGATAACGGTGCGAGCATCACTTGAGGATCCCGCTAACCCAGATACGCACACACAGGTGTCGGAGGGAGGAGTGATCATAAGGAAAGATTAGTTGAACCCTAGCATCTTTTCGAACGGCAATGAGTGGGTGAAATTGAGTTTCTGTCGATGAGTTTGCATAAAAAGAAGTTCTGTCTGGAACATTTTGAACCATTCCGTTGCTGATCACTCTTTTAAATGTCTTGCTTAACCCCTTAACCCTTCTAAGGCGGTGGGAAGTATCCTTCCCACCTAATTCATCAAGTTATAGATGTTTATAGTAGTAAGCTATTTAACACTTTCTGATTAGTAGAATCTTGCAAAGACGCTGGGAAGCATATTTACCCCCACATGCATCAGTATTCCCATATTAGAACATTCCCCCCCGGGGGGGGGGGTACAAAAAATCATGTTAATCTTATTTAATGTCTTATATGAATTTCTTCTTTGAAACGAACCAAAATCCGAAAAATATTTTAATATATCGATACTACAAAAAAAATGGCCCTATTAAGTGTTACAGCCACGAGTTTTTTCTGAAAAACTAGTATAGTGTACGTTATTCTTTGCAATTTCAGGTTGTGGGGGAAGACTAGGGAGGGGGAGGTGGGGTGCAAGTTACATAGTGAAAAACATTATACAAACAAAGTGTGAACGATTCTAAGATGGACATTAGAAATAAAATAACGCATGGAGCAAATTTTTCGGTAACTTTCGCCCATGTCAGACACGGGCAAATGCGTTAAGGGGTTAATCCCTTCCCGCTCGCTCCCGTGAAAATGACGGGCTGGGGTTTCGCCTTCTACTTTCACGCTTCCGTGATATTTCCGGGCTGGAGTGTTTAAAATTTCAAAATAAAAACAAATAAAAAAATTTAAAATGAATATATATATTGTTCATACACGTATTTTTATATAATTTTCAGGGATAAAAAAATAGGCACTTTTATGACCGTTTTCTTGAAAATTACCCGACCTTTAAGGGTTTAATATGAAAATTTGTATATAATTTTGAGAACGAATTTTTGTACGAATATTTGAACCATTCCATTGTAGATGAATGCTGTAACTGTCCTGGTTAATGCAATATTTTGAAGAGAATTTCTAAAAATAATTTTTGTATGGAACATTTTGAACCATTCCGTTTTTGATCAATGTTTTAATTGTCCTGGCTAATATGAAAGTTTGTAGAGAATTCTGAAAAAAAAAAAAATTGTACGGAACATTTTGAACAGTCCGTTTTTGATCGATGTTTTAACTGTCCTGGTTAATATGAAAATTTGTAGAGAATTTTGAAAAAAAAAAAAAAAATGTACGGAACATTTTGAACCATTGCATTGTTGATGAATGTTGTAACTGTCCTGCTTAACATGAAATTTTGAAGAGGATTTTAAAAAAATAATTTTTGTCTGGAACATTTTGAACCATTCAGCAGTTGAAGTTTTAACTGTTCTGGTGAAAATGAAAATTTGAAAAGGATTTTGAGAAAGAATGTTTGTGTGGAATATTTTGAACCACTTCGCAGTTAATCAATGTTTTAACTGTTCTGGGTAATAGGAAAATTTGCAGAAAATTTCTAGAAAGAAATTTTGTCTGAAACATTTTGAAGTGAAATTTTGAGATAAAAAAGAAAAGCACGAATTTTAGTGAAGAGATAATATAAAGGTAAAAAAAAAAAAAAAAAAAAAAAATCTAAAAAACATTCTGAACCAAAATTTTGAAGTCGCAATTTTTATTAGAGATTTTTGTGGGGATTTTAAGAACCCAGACATGATTACAGAGTGGGTCGAATGTTCATATGCAATATGTGGAACCACTCGGCGTTTGATCAGTTTTCAGACGTCGAGATAAAATATATTTTGAAAGTTTTTTTTGATAAAGAAGTTTGGTATAATAAGGTGTAATATAAAATTTTTGAGGTCTCAAAGTGAAAAAATAGTGAAGTAGACATTTTTGCCTTGACTTTGATGGTTGAAGTAATTTTACACAGAGAATTTCGAATCAATTTATTTTTAGAAAACCTTTTTCAGGTGTCATGCTACAATTGATTTTGACGCCGATTTTGAAATTTCATACGGAACATTTTAAATCAAACTTTTAACAAACAAACTGAAATAGTATAGACTTTTTGCATCGGCGTTGCAACATAAACAAATTTCATATAGAGCTGTAATATAAATAGGAATCATTCATAAATGATGTCACGCTTCGAGGGGGAGGGAGTTCGTCAAATTGTGACAAAATGTGACAAGGGGAGGGGAGGGGGTAACAAGAAGTGTGACACCAGGCTTATACAACATAGCGTGACATGTGACAAAGGAGGAGGGAGGTCCGTTGAAGTGTGACATATTGTGACAAAGAGGGTAAGGGGTTAAATATATGGGGAAAAAGCGCGACATGGGGTTTGGAGGGGGTAACAAGAAGTGTGACATCATGCATTATGCAACATAGCGTGACATGTGACAATGGGGGATGGGGGGTCCGCTGAAATGTGACATATTGTGACAAAGAGGGGAGGGGTCGAATATATGGGGAAAAAGCGTGATATCATTTGTGAACGGCCCCTAAACAAATTTCATATAGAGCTGTAATATAAATAAAGAATCGACTGAATTCATATGAGTTGTCATATAAATAAATTTCATATGGGTAGTAATCTAAACAAAGTTCATATGAGTTGCAATATAAATAAAGAATCTACTGATTCCATACGAGTTGTCATATAAATAAATTTCATATGGGTGTAATCTAAACAAAGTTCATATGAGTTGCAATGTAAACCTGAAGCGTAAGGACGGTGGATTTGGAAGCTTTCTTTCTTTCTTTACAACCATTTCAGGTCACATAAATATTCGAGTTTATTTGCTATTCTCAAGGATATGCCTCAAACTCTCGTCTAATATGACAGATAGAACAAGACAGCACAACAGATTTTAATATACAAAGAAGGAAATACACCCAGGGCAAAGGTGGGAATCGAACCCACGCCTCTTTCTCTCCGCGCAGGGAGGCACCGGAGCCAGTCGATTTGACCGCTCAGCCACTGAGGCCCATTTGGAAGCTAAACCCACAACTCTTCATTTTAAGCAATGTTGCCAATCCTAGTATGGTAAAATGTGAGCACGTGAGAACACGGCGAATCAACCCACTTTCTGCATGGTGAGAGGGAAAAAAGCTGCCAATGTAATTTGTACTCCAAAATGAATAGGTCATTTCCTTGGGCCCCATCCAACAGGTAGACCATTAACATGATAGGTAAGAGGGATTTAAGGGATGAATCTGAACCAAAACCAAGATAAAAATAGTGTTGCGTTGGGATATAAATAAATTTCATACGAGCTGTAATACAGCCAAATTTTACATGCACTGTGATTTTTGAGCGATTATTAAACAAATTTAGCTTAGCCTTACTATACAAAACCTAAGGATCATTTGCATTAACTTAATTTTACAATAAATAAAGATTATATGAATTATTTCTCACTTCTATCATATGCAGCTCGATTCTTAATTATACTTCGAGTTATTGAGCCTAGCTGAGCTATCGCTCAAATATAAAATCAGCCTTAACTTACTTAACCATAAATGAGTATTCTTTGCTTTATTTTTAGTCTTATTTTAATGACAAATATATGTTCAAAAAAACTAATAAAAATATTATTCGTGGAAATATCTTTAACTTCTGAGTTAGATTATCCGGAGTCAAAAGCAGCAGAAACAGAAACAAATTTGAAATGAGGACTGCATACATGAGTTTCGATTTTATAAAGAGTCTAATATTCCAATTATTCCAATTCATTCCCTTCTTTAGCGAGTAAATTGGAGACAAATGTTAAAAATTAGAAAACACAGTTCCAGAAACTTACTCTAAATACCATAAATAGCCTTTAGATGTCTGAGTTAAAACTTTCTTAGGGACCGTTCATAAATGATGTCACGCTTTTTTCCATACATTTGAGCCTCTCCCCCTTTTGTCACAAAATGTCACACTTTAACATACCTCCCCCCCTTTGTCACGTGTCTCGCTGTGTTGCATAACCATGATGTCACACTCCTTGTTACCTCTTCCCAACCCTTGTCACAGTTTGTCACAATTTCACGAGCCCCTTCCCCCCCTGATATAATTTATCAATGATCCCTTATATAGATATTAAAGGAATTTTCAAAATTTATTTGAAGCGAAAAAATGCCAAAGCTTACTCATTAGTTAGCTACAACCATACACTTGAGTTTAGGCCCGTCATTTCAAAATTTTGCGGGAGGAGGGGGCAAAGGGTATTGTCTCAATGCATATTGCATTTAAAAAAACAAGGAAATATATGTACATACAAATAAATACATTATATTTCATAAGCCAGAGGGGGGGGGGGGGATAAAAGTATACAAACACGCCATTTCTATTTTCTTGACTAAGTATTTATCGTGTTTTCGCAACAAGTAAATGTAAATGTTTATGACTTATTTAAAACTTCTTTTCTCAATGATTGTCATTCCTTTCTACGCGCTGAAGAAGTGGCTATTTGTAACGTCAAAACTTAAACGAAAAATTATTGATTTACCACCTTTTCTATTGTTTAACAAATCATTTTAGACACCTTCTGAGTTTTTTTTTTTTTGCTCTTTCCTTAAATCTTGTTAAAGTTAAAGCTAAAAAGAATACAAAGAATTAAATAGTTTAAGAACTAAATAAAATTAGTTGATAACTCCAATCCCATTTAATATTCGAAATGAAACTTTCTGCCCACATTGTTGCTAGAAATAGTGTAAGAAACGTAGCAGTGGTATGACATAAAGAATAACAAGTGTTTTTTTTTTTTTTTTTTTCAATGCGTGAAACTTTTTGCTTCGTCAGGCATGCATGCAATTTATATCGCGGATGTTCTTCTATTTCATGTTCTGTTACAATAACGTAATCTTAAAAATGTTATTTGAATAGGGTTGAAGTTTCAATCACACAAGTGTCAACATTCTTCGAGAAAAGTATAAAAATATTCGATGACAACCAATAATTGAAACCAACGGCTGGATCACAAAACTTCCTTCTTGATAGACGCACTCTTTTTTTTTTAATGATGTATTTATATATATATAATCTTCTGCCTTTAAAAATTCTTGCTCTTTTGGTTAATCTTTTAGCAAACAATTTTTTTGTGACTTTATAATAATCGGGAAAAAAATGAGGCCTGTCAAGATCTAACAAAATTTTCTGAATAATAAATTAGAATTTCAGTTGCCATTGTTGTCAAAGGGATTTAGTTTATTAATTACTAGCGGTACCCGCACGGCTATGCCCGTGTTAAAAAAATGAAAAGACCAGTCGGTTTGCCATTGTGTATACAGTGATAACTTGTTTAGGTGTAAATTATATTATTTTATTAAAACGAAAAGCATTCCACATAATTAAAAATTAGCTGCCCACGGCAATCATCCAGAGATTCTACATATTTAAGCATTTTTTTTTACATAACACGCACAATAAAAAAGGAAAAAGGAAAGAAAGAAACGAAACAAAACAAAAAATAAAATATTTGAAAGAAAACGCATTTTATTTGTTTAGTTCAAGTACCCACACAAAAAGGACGATTTTAATACATTATAATAGTTTTAATTAATATATTTTTAGTATAATTAATTTTTATCTATTATTTATTGACATTAAAGCCGGGTCCAGAAGCTACGCTTTGTACAACCTTTTGTCTATGCAGTCTTAATACTGAATGAAAACGCTGCAGTTTTTTATGCGTCTACATGGTGCAGAGATATCTGTATATTTCACTCAGTTTAGTGCGATATCGTCATGAAGGAGGTAGTACTCTGTTCAATTTTGGCATGGTGTCATGTTAAAAAAAAAAGACTGGAACGTCTCAGAAGTACCCGGCGTTCAAAGTGGTCAAACGATTACATAAAATAAATATTTTTTGTTGCCAGTTCTGGTGGTTCGACAACTGCAATCTCTTTATTTTCATCGATGGTATTCCTAGACTGCCTTGGTGTCTCCTGATCATTTAGGAAATGTAACAAATCAAAATACCAGAGAGATGGCTTGTAGATTTCGTCTCCAGCCCCAGATTGAATTGCTTTATTAACTTTTGCCAATTCTTTACGGTAAACACTTCTCAAAGAATTAATTATTTACAACTGTTTCTCTGTTTGCGGTTGCATCAATTTCTTTGAATTTTTCCACTAAACTTTCATATCCGTCCCCCTTTTTATCCCTGTCACTATACTCCTTGGATTTGACACGCCAAATGCATGGGAAACTTTCACATAATGCAATAAATTTTGTGAGAAACTCCCGAGAACATTGCCGAGAGTCGGCCATTGTCGCCTGACGAATTGAAACTGAGAAACCAAATGATTTGGAAAAGGGTGCTACCGCCTACATGTGCCGATTTGTCTGCACAGTTCAAAGACATCTATGCTTTCTAGCTCAGTTATCGCTGCAACTGTACAGTCTTCGCACCGGACTCAAAACTACGCACTTTTCCAATCTATACGCAACGTTTTATCTGCAACGTGTTGAACTGCGGAGACAAAAAGTTGTGCAAAACGTAGCGTCTGGACCCGGCTTAAAACAGATAAACGAAATTTGGTAGCTTGCAGAAACAAACAGCAGCAAGCAAAGCTTTGAAAGTGGAATAAACCTTTCATCCGAGCTCAAATAGGAAAATAACATATGTGCTAATTCACAGGCGAAAAAAAATTTAAATAAATGAAAGTATAAATAGTAATAATAAGCTGGAATAACAAAAATCGCTATAAAGAATAACATTTCTTTTAAAAACCTCTGTGCAGAATGGAAAATGGTCTCGTAAAATACATGTCAAAATAAGGAAATCAAAATAAAACTATCCGCAGGAAATAAATCTCCAATCGCTTTAAAAAAACAATAATCAAAATCCAAAAAAAGAAATAAATATATTAAAAATCGGCTGCTCCTCAAAATACTAAAAACCGCAAAAATTTTAATTCGTTAAAGAAAAGGATTAATAGTCAGTCGGCATGGTAACAATGAAAATTAAAGTTAATTACCGTGAAAAAATAATTTCGAACTGCAGAGAAAAATGCTTATAACTTCTTTTCTAGGTAATTTAGAGGCTTCGAATTTTCGCACGCAGAGCGAAACTCCTTCCGGGGTAGTTTTTCACGCGCTTTTCAACAGTATCAAGCTCGAAGCGATGCGATAATTTCTTCCCATAGAAAATGACTATTTTATGAAACTTTCGGCTATAAAATGGAATAAAAGAAGAACAAATTCGAATTTCAGAAAAAACTCTCCGAGGTGCACACCCCCATGTTCCAAACTAATTTCGTGCCAAATTTCATGAAAATCCGCTGGACGGTCTGGGCCCTACGCCGTACACAGACACACACACATACTTACTGCTTTATTATTAGTAGAGATTTTGTATACTGAATAATAAAACTTACTTTTATGTACGCACGGCATGATAACACAAAAAATATATATATTAAACCGACCAGTAAACGAACAATTAAAAAAAAAAAAGGTTTCAAAAGCTTTTTTGTTTTAGGGATGGATTGGCAGAAGTAGTTTCCTTTCAGGCGATACCGAGCAAAATATACAATTTGTTTCGCGTTGAGAATTCCAAGTTACATTACAATCTGTTTCGCGCGATGAATTCGAAGTTGGGGTAACGAGATCGAATGAATGTTCTACAATATCGTCGAAAACTGACAGATAATATTTAGAATGATGTACAGTTCGTGCACGGACTTTTGATATTTGGACGCTTCTGCACATGGCAGAAAAGAAAGAATCCATTCGAGTTTTAGGGAACTTTGTTTTGCCGCCTTTATTTAGTACGCGAATCAATGTTTGCTACACTGTTTGTTGAAAGCAACTTATAAACTGGCACAAGCATCAGTTCACAAGAAATCAAGTATTCTAAAAGAACTAGAACGAGCACAAAAACGGCTCATTCCATATACCAGCAGTTCCTCCCTTGAACATGGATTCTTCTTGGCACTCTGCCAGGTAGATTGCTAAGGTTGGTGGTAGAACCAAAGAAACGAATGTACATATGCAATTTTGAATTATTTGTAAACATATGGATGGAAGAGAGTAATTTCAAAGAATATGATTTACAGCATAGTGAACATAGGAAATATAACTTCGAGCTCTCAGCGCGAAACAAACTGTATATTTTGCTTGGAATCACCTGGAATGAAACTACCGTTGCCAATACATCCATTAAAAAAAAAAAAAGCTTTTGAAACCCTATTTTTGTAAAAATTTCAAATTGTCTGTTTACTCGTCGGTTAACCCAATATATATGTACACGTGGCTGAGTATAGACGGGATTTTGGAACTTCTTAGAGCGAACAAATTCTCATTTCATGAAGCAAAAATAGGAATCGTTTTTAAAATTACAATCGTAAAACTGGCTTTCTCCTGCAGTATGTTTCAGAAACAAAACAAAACAAAAAAAAAAAAAAACAAAAAAATTAAGAAAATGACATCAAGAGGAAAAAATAAAAATAATTCCAACAAATTATTTCGAATTCCTTAAAAGAAAAGAATTCACCATTTTTTTTATTTATTTTACTTTTTTGATAATCCGGAGCGAAATTTAGACTATCGTTTCACAGGCAGACGACGTTTTTAAGCCGCAAAAATCCTAGTTATTTTATTCGCCTAAAATCCCGTGCAATAACGTCTACTCATCGTGCCGAAAGCTTTAAAAGCATCGAACGACAGATGAATCATTAGTAACTTTAAGATGACTTAGGCTAATGAGAACTATTCGTCCTAAATCTTCAAAACTCCAGAGCTCCCCACTGTGTTTTGGACAAAGCTGATTTCATCACGTTTTCGCACTCAATCCGTAGATGGCAAGAATTGTGCTCAATTTTTATTTCCGTAAGCATCCATACGTTAAGAATCAATCAACTGGACCGTTTCGAAGAACCACGCGAAATCTGCGCCATTTTGTTTTCAGGGTACTTGCTTTAATATTTAACGCTATTGTTCTTCTCCTCGGGCGAACTTGTCGAAGCAGAAAATTGACTGTTAAAAACTTTCGCACTTAACGTATCAAAAGTACGAATTATTCCTGCGACATCCATCTGTTACGTGTTGATGTACAGGAAATGCGATTTTAACACATTTTTCGTAATAATTTGAGTGAAAGTTTGAATGAAAAGAATTTACTTGATTGTAATGCGCTAGAAATGTCATAACAAAGATTGAAGAAAGCTAACGAGATAAAACAGCGAACTTACTTATTTTGTTGTTGCTTTTGGAATGCTTTATTCTCATTTATTTCATTGTTCACTCCAATATATAAGAAATGGTAGAAGTTTTCAACGACCAACAGAAAAAAACAGTTACACCTTTAAAAAAGTCTAACCAATTTTTAATAAAAGGATTAGAAAATATAAATATATTGTGCATTTGTAAACAAAACATGGATGCATTGGATCTTCCATTTGCTCGAATAGAAATTTTTGTTCTGTATTTAGTGGAAAATTTGTTATTCTGAATCTTAACCTTAAAAGTTAGAATAAATAAATTTTGTTTTAAGAGGCTTCTTCCAGTTTAATTCATTTACCAACTTTAAAGGTGTGGAAAAATTTCGCATAGAATTTACTACCCGAGATTTACAATAGAAAAAAAAAAAGGATTATAATCATAGACTACAGATGATAGACTACTAAGCTAAGAGGTCTGGGTCTGGTGGAAAAAAGTGTATTGCATATATTTTCTAGTTTTATTCGAAAAATAGCGCGTATACTCTCTGCTTAAAAGATTTAACAGAGCATTTAAAATCTGAGTCCGTCAATGTGAAACCTCTATTACAAAACCTTTATCAACTTTGTCGTGCTCTGAGTATGAACGTGAACTTAGTTTAATGAACAGTATCAGAACTAATTTACGAGCGCTTTTTTACTTATTTGAAAAATTTTCTCTGTTTTTTTTTTTACTTATTTAAAAAAGTAATTGATCAATTGATGATAACGGACCATCAGTTGATCAATTAAAACCAAAAAAAAAAAATGCGTAAGATCTTGTTTGATGAGCTGCCGTTCAGTAACTAATGTGCAATCAAAAACTGCGTCTATCTCTGCTATACGACATGATTTTCAGAAAAATAAAAAATAGTAGTACCCAGAGCTCGAAAATTATATGCCTTGACATGTCCGGGGCATGTAAAAATTCCGAACGCGCATTAATCTTCTGTCCTGACATGCCCGACAGGACATGTAATTTTTTAACCACTTAACGCATTTGCCCGTGACACGGGCGAAAGGCACCCAAATTTGCACATGTCCGTGTCTCACGCGGGCGATCTTTCATCTGGGGGGGGGGGGGGGTATGTTATTTGTAATGCCCGGCCCAGATCCGTTTACACTTCGCATGAAAAATAATATTTTTATAAAACTTTTACCCATGCCCCGCTTTCTATTCACCCCCTATAACTGAAATTGCCAAAAACAATTTATACTTAATATTCATTTTCCGTCACAAAAAAAAAAAACTCTATCATTTATTACCTGTTTTTTCCGAAAAAAACTCGTGCTTCAGGGGGTTAAAACACCTAATAGTTTTCATTTTCGAATAAACGAGGATAGATTTGCATTATTTCTGTACCTCGTTGCTTGAAAAGAATAGTGACACCTCAAAAAAGCAAGTTTTTCAGGAGAGCAGTTTTAAAATTGTTGCGATACGTAATTTATTGTTGTTTCATGCATAATAATTCCTAATTATTGTAATGCCCCTTAAAAAATGGTTAATACTATTCTTTTTGTTTATTTCATGCAGTTTTTGTGCTAGCATTTTAGGGTTACTCGAAATTTTAATCAAATTTAGGAGACTTTGAGTTGTGTCTCATTCGAATAAAAACAACAATTTTTCTGAAACAACAATTTGAGGAATAGTGTAATCACCCTGAAAAGGTCTTTAAAAAAATTGTAACATTAAAATCAATACAGACACAACTCCAAATATGTCTCTATTGTCCATAATAAAATTTTATGAAAAAATCCTACATTAACAGCAATACAGACACAACACAAAATGGGTCTCTATTGCTCTATAAGGGACTATATCACTTAGGACCTAATCGGAGTTGTGCCTTTTTTCAATAAAATTGGCAGTACTCACCCAAGCAGCAGTCGAAACACAACACGAGTTCAACAACAACAAAAAAAAATGGCGTTTTATTTTCATTCTGAAAAGACACTTATGCTATCGTACGGGCAACTTTGCTATCTACGACTTGGTTCTTTATTCCATATAAAAGATTAATCTTTTAAAAGTATTATCAATTAAAAATCTCATTTTCGGTATTTTTTGAGTTGTGTCACTATTCTTTTCAAGCGACGACCTCAGGACCAGACTAATGTAAATCACATTATTACCTTCATATGAAAGGGTAAAAATTGAAAAGAATTATTTTGATGCCTAGTAACAAAACTTATATATGAATTAGGCTACAAAACATGACTGTTAACATTTTTAAAAAATGTACGCTTTTTTACTTGTTGGTTAATTTTCGAACAATTAAACAATATCTGAAAATCGTCATTTTTGGATTTATGTTAGTACGGCCATGAGATACAGATTTATTTGTTCCAGTGTTGTACACTGCTGAAACTTGGACCCTGAGGTTCCAGTTATTCTTTTTTATAGCGGTTTTTTACTAAAGTAAACTGGTAGCATAATTTCTGGTGAAGTTTGTCAAGTCGTCCCGTTTTTTTTTTCGAACGAAATTATTGAACATAACAACTCGGAAAAAATACTTAATCCCTAAATAACGAAATAAAATATGAGATTAATGTAGCGTTCTTTTTAAAACTTAGATGTTTTGAATTTTATGATAGGTAGAATCAAGTCACCCTTAATGTAAAGTACATGAGTTACAGCCCTAAATCATATACTTTCAGTCCTTTTGAAACGTTTATTAAAGGTAAATGGAAGGTAAACCCACTTAAACGGAACTCGAAAAACATTCGAAAATCAAAAACCTATAAAAGGCCTCCCCCAAGCAAAAAAAAAAACAGTGAAATCTGATTGGTATTCAGTACTGTGCTCCAGAATCTTCGCGAAAGTGGTGTTCTTGCTACTGCTAACCGATTTCTTTCTTTTATTTATTTTTTTCTTCGGGTATCTTCCTTCCTCCAAGAGAAATATGAATTGAATTTCCTGCGCCAAAAGAACCCCGAGGCTCGCTCAAGTCCAAGGTCGATGTTCTCGTTTTGATAACGGAATCGTCATCGCTGCCATCCGGATGCATTAAATGTATTTCTTGTAGAATCTTTCCGATCTCTTAATTTTTGAAATAAGCAAAATCATTGTTCTTTGTTCTCAAGCCGAGTTGATAAAAAAGTTCCGCGCATTATTCGTATTTTTTTATTAAGTATCTTCATTTAAGTTTCCTACTCAGGCCTGATTAGGACAGGATGGGGCCCCAGACCTAGTAAAATTTTGTCTCCCCTGTTTCCCCTGCATGTGTTTAATTTGCCAGCGTAAAAAGTATTGGACAAAAAGTGAAGAATAAATGCATTTAACATTACGTACTATATCAAAGTTGATTCATGGTTTGAACAATAAATTTCCATAAGTCAGTAAAAATTAGATTTTTAATGGGTAAAAATTTGAGGCTCCCTCAAATTTGGAAGTCCTCGGGCTTGTGTCTGGTCAGTCTGTGCGGAGTTTTTTTCCCGGAGATTCAATAACTGCTATTGCCGTTTTTTATTGTCACTCATTCATCAATGCAGTTTTTTTTTTTATTTAAACCATTAATCGATGCAAAAGATAGGGTGAGTCTCAGAAAATATTGCATCCGAGTTTCATGTTTTCTTTGATGTTTAACGTGATATTCATGTGATATTAGTAAACTCTAAATTTTATGTAAATACATTAACACGTTCACGCTGAGGACGATTTTCATGTTTTTCGCTGCGAGGCGGCCCTCAAATTCAAGCTGCGCTTCATCTGGCGGCGCCGATGAGACAGTGTATAGTGCGGGCCACCGGTGGTACGCGCCGCCCGATGAGACAGTCTAGGGCTGGCCACCGGTGGTACGCGCCGGCATGAACGTGTTAAAGAAAAGTGTTGAATTTTTTTTATTAAAGGTGTTAATGTACTATAAAAGCCCGAAGCTAGGTAAATTTTAGGTTTTACCGTGAAAACCATGCTTTTACCAATGTGACTTGGTAAAAGTCCGAAGCATGCTTTAATTTGATTCCACTTCAGGGCTTTTACCAAACATTGTATCCATTGTGTCTCAAAGAAAGATTAAAACTCACTTTATTTTTTTTATTGATAATATAAATTGTTATAGTGCTCAAAATAAAAAATGATTTAAGAGTATGTCGATGGAACTGTTTTACAATTCTTTTCAAAGAGTTACATGGAATAAAAAATTAAAAAATGCAATATTTATGCCATTTCACTAACTATTAAGATTCCAATGAGAAAAATCTGAACTAATGCACAATTATCTCTATAGCTACTGAAGAGTTTTAAGAAATTAAATTTAGAAATGTTTAAAAAAATTAAATTGAAAGCACAGAAATGCATTAATAATATTAAGAAAGTCAAAAAGTAGAAAGTGTCGCGACGGAATGGCCTATTCAAGTTCGATTTAACCCTCCGACTGCTTATCTCGCGATTTCCAAGGGCATAAGGTTTTTAAGTGTATTTAAAATATTATTTCCGTTCATCGTTGAAACGTCAGTAATGTAATTCCTCAAGTACAGCGAAACCTGTGTAAGTTGACCACTTGCGGTGCAGCACTTTAGTGGTCAACTTAGGCAGATGGTCAGCTTATAGATGGTGTTTTTTTTTTCACTTCTTACACTACGCATTTATTCATTTGTAACTAATTAAAATATAGCTTCATGTATTTGCCGACAGGGTGGCGTAGTGGTAAGGCAGCAGGCCTCGTACGCCCAAGATCGCAGGTTCAAACCTGGCCCGAGTCAGTGGATTTTCAAGATGCAGAAAATCGTCTGCGCCCATGTCGTATGATTATGCGGCATGTTAAAGAACCCTTGAGTATCCGTTTGGCATGGATACTCTCGGCTAAATTAAATTCCTAGTGCATATTGCATCAATGAGAGCTCAGGTACCGCCCTCTAGTGGTAACTGAACGTCAAAATTCTCATACGGCGATGGTACCACACTCATTGTGGTGCCGCTGAAAGAGATGGTACCAATTACTGGGGAACGCACTAGGTCTGCAAGAAAAAAAAAAAGTATTAACGCTACTTTACAATAGTAATTAACTTTTTTTTTCTCAATTATCTAAAATATCATTAGAGTAATTTAACCCGAATGTCTTACAATGCATCCTATACAGCTTTAAATGCAAAGAACTTAGTTAAAATAAAGATAAATATGTCATTAATTATGTAAGTTACTTATATGATAGTAAAGATTTCCTAAAAATACATAATTTTCAAAATGGCTACATCAGATATAAGAAAAAAGAAGAAACTTATTTAAAGAATAAAAGAATGCTCATAGTAGTTTTCCCATACTGTTAACTTACAAAGAAGTGTAAGCAAACTTTATATTGATGTTTCATTCATCCAGACAAATACTGGTCTAACATTATAGCATAAAAAACATCCTGGAGAAGTGTTTTTAGTTTTTTTTTCATTTTTAATCTTAACAAAAATAGATAAACAAATAAATATCGAAATAATTAGGCGGTCAACTTACAAAGGGTATTTTATAATACTCCCACCCAAATTTGGCGTACATAAGTGGTCAATATAGACGAGTGGTTAACTTAGGTAATCAAGTTTACAGGTTTTACTGTATTTGGATATTAATTAAGGTTTTCCTACATTAAAAAATCTAGGGTTCATTCGGTTCCCGACAAAAGTGGTCAACTTAGACAGGTGGTCAGCCTACAAAAGGTGGTCAACTTTACAGGTTTTACTGTATTTGGATATTAATTAAGGTTTTATTCCAGAGATGACTTTAGTTGCATAAAGTAAACCAATATTTAGAGAATCGAATTCGCTAAAAAAGAGAGCAATCAGATGCTTAAAACCCAGGTTTTACAGCAAAGGGTTGGTAAAAGCACGAAATGGAATCATGTTGAAGCATACTTCGGACATTTACCAAGCCACATTGTTAAAGGCTAGGTTTTGTTGGTAAACCCTAGGATTTACCAGATTACGGGTTTCTGCAGTAACCCATTAACATAAAACTGTTGCAAATAGTAACACCTCTTCTCCAAAGTGTACCCTTGATGAATTGTTATGTAAGTAGTTGTAAAAAACATGCAACCACATCCAACTGTTTCACTCATTGTGTCGGATAACTTCAAATAACTTACTAAAACCTTCTACTGGTAGTACCGTATGAAACCCTAAAACTGCAATGTCACTTTTTGTGTTGTTATGATAAGATAATTCTATTTTTTGATCATTCCATTTTGTTATTATACATACAATTCCATTTTTGCGGATCATGTTTCATGCACTACCTCAACAAAGTATGAACTCGTCCTTCTGCTAAACACACTATCAATCGGTTTGAACTTGTGCTAGACGCAAATGCACGCGCATTGAATAAATTTTATGACAAAATAGGATTTCTTGCTTCAAATTTGTTGTTTTTTTTCCATACCCTTATCACCTGGTGGTAAAAATTTCAGCAATTATTTTCTTTTTGCAGATAACATATACCACGCGACAATGACACGCGTATATTAAAACCAGCTCCATGTCAGTCGAAACAAAGGCTCCGACTTAAATTATAGCCACCAGTATTTTTCAATTTGTGTGTTACTACATTAATTTTTTTACGCTTAAGTACTGCACTATGTGAACGTTTAGTACTTAACCCCTTGCAGTAAGAGTCCAGCTCGTCATGTTTTCATGTCACGCTATGCAATGACGAGCTATACTCTTCATGGGGCAAAATTAACTGTTGGATAATTTAGCAAGGATATTAAGGCAAACTACCCGACAGTGCAAATAAAACCCCTTTTTTGACTATCAGAAAAACAGAACATCGTTCGCACTTTATATAAACCCTTTTGATAGTTTTTTTTAATGATTAAAATCCTAAAAGTATGAAACATCCGCTACAAACCTAACATGGTAATCTCTCACGTATGTCACCTCGTATACGTTAATTTTCGAAACTCTCGACCAAAATTACAAATAAAAATTTGCTTTCTTCTATGCTTCCCCAATTCATATCAGCTGTACGTTGGTTAAGTGTTTTAACCGAGACGTCTAGATTCAAAAACCATCAAAACCAGATACATCCTTTTTTTTTTTCCGATTTCAACTTTTTTACACTTTCTTCTAGTTTAAAGTTATCTTCAAAAGGTGTTTTTAAAAATTTCTAAAGCAGCTACATCCTGCTGAAAAGGGTGTTTGAAATGTGCTGGTTAGTTACAAAATCAGACCCCCCCCCCCCCCCCCCCCATCGACCGTGCTTGTTGACTCTTTCTCTCCAAATATCTTCCAAGGAAAAATTATTTTTGTGCTAAAATGTCAGAAAGTTAAAAGTCTATCCCAATGCTCGAAGCTAGAAAATCGAATTTCTTAGATATTCGTTTTTTTTGCAAGTCGTGAAAAATTTCATTTTTTGGATGTAGCTGGGTTTGAAACTAGATGACTCAACTGTAAAAGCCATATCAGAGCTCCTAATAAGCGACGATTTCGTTTTCGAGAAGTTTTGTTATGAATTGAAATTGAAAAACTTCAAATATATATATATACAGTGAAACTTGTGTAAGTTGACCACTTGCGGCGAGCACTTTAGTGGTCAAAAACAAGTGGTCAACTTAGAGGGTGGAGATTTTTTTTTTTTTTTTATGACAAAAAAAAAATGCATTTATTCATTTAACTAAATTTTAGCTTCACGTAATGACGTTACTTTAAAATAGCGATTAGCCTTTTTTTTTTTTTACAATTATCTGAAATCTCGTTAAAGAAATTTAACCCGACTGACTTACAATGCATCCTATACAGCTTCAAAAGTAAAGTACTTAGTTAAAATTAAGATAAATATCAAACTACTTATGTTAGTTACTTATATGATGCTAAAGACCGTCTAAAAATATATATTTTTCAAAATGGCTATCTCAAATCAAAGAAAAAAAAAAACTTATTTAAAGAATAAAAGAGTGCTCATAGTAGGTTAACTTACAAAGAGGTTTAAGCAAAACTTTATATTGATGTTTCATCCATCCAGACAAATACTGGTTTAACATTATAGCATAAAAAATATCCTGGTGAAGTCATTTTAGTTTTTTTTATCTTTCCAAGAATAGACAAACAAATAAATACAGTAATACTCAGGCGAACAACGTAAGAAGAGTTTCTTATAATACTCCCAACCAAATGTGGCGTACAAAAGTGGACAACTTACAAACCTCTATACAGAAGTTTGGTAAGACCTCATTTGGAATGAGGTCTTACCAAACCACCTCATTTGGAATGAGGTCTTACCAAAACTGAACAGCATATAATGTTTAGTTTTGGTCTCCGTACCTAAAAAAGGATATTACCTTATTGGAAAGAGTTCAAAGGAGGGCTACTAGATTGGTAAGTGGTCTTTCAGACTTAGATTATGAGGTTAGGCTTGAAAGGCTCAATATGTATGGTCTTGAGCAAAGGAGAGTTAGAGGGGACATGATTCAGTTGTTTAAACTCATTAAAATGGGAAATGTTGAAGGACTGCAGCTATGTGCTGAAAGAACCAGAGGTCATTGTTTTAAGCTTTTCAAATCTCAGGCTAATCTTGAAATTAGGAAAAATTACTACTTCAATAGGGTTATAGGCAATTGGAATAGTTTACCAGAAGCGACTGTTAATTGCAGAGGGGTAAAAACGTTTAAGAAATCTCGTGATGTTCATTGGGGACTGCTAAATTAACTAGGATCAGACTAGCTGGGCCCTGAGCCTGTTGCTGGTCGTCATTTTTGTATTTGTATTTTATAATATAGGGCTCATTTCGTTCCTGACAAAATTGGTCAACTTAGAGAGGTGGTCAGCTTACAAACGTGGTCAAGTTTACAGGTTTTACTGTATATAGGGAAGTAATATTTGAAAATGAACGAAATTCTATTACTAAAAAAAAGTGCTTAAGGACTCTATAAAAGGCACCAAATATGTTCAGTTAATTAACTGACATCAAGGGACAGAACCGGTTCAACCATTCTGATATTTTTTAACCTGAAACAATGCTTTATTTCTAAGAGGGGTTGATTTAAGGACTTCAAGAAGGTACGAACTACAGCCGTAAGGAAGTTTTCAGGCGAGCTGGTTTAACTGTTGGCAACTATTTATTTTGAAGCATGAAACAATGTTTTATTTTTAAGAGGGGTTCATTTAAGGACTACAAGAATGCGCCCAATTACTTAAAGTTATTATATTGGCTTTAAGTTTGCAAGCGAGCTGTTTTAAATGTTGGCAATAATATTTTGAAGCCTGAAACAATGTTTTATCTCTAAGTGGGGGATTTTAAATTTGTCGGGTGGGGAGAAAAGAGTTTAAATCATACATTTCTACTTCCGTGTACAAATTACAGGAAATATTGTAATCGTTAAAAGTTTCTCACTCAAATTTCAGGGTAAATTTACATTTCGTTCACTCAGTTTTGACCAATTATTTCATAGCATGTAACAAGAATGCGTTTTCTTAGAGGATACTCCTAATAATATAGATCAAAACACGAAGTTTTGGACTTTGACTTCTTTCTTGACCTGAAAACAAGGATTGAAGTTTTATTTCCAAGACAAATTATGAAAGGGGGAAATTTCAACTTTTAGGAGACAAATTTAGCTTTCGAAAGTTAAGTTAATTTAGAAAGAGATAAGAATTTCATTCAAAAAGATTAACTATTCTCTTTTAAGTTTTCAAACAGTCTTTTAGCTTTTTAAACTCTTTCTGAGTAAGAAAAAAATATTTTTGAAGGACTAGTTTTAAAAAGTTCATGACAAACTTCTCAAAACATTTCTTTTTCTCCAAACTTAATCGAAGATTCTCCATTCGCTTTTTATCTACTTGAAGTTACTTCCCCTATAACGAAACTAAACCTTTCCATACTTTAATAACAATTTCAAGAAGTGCAGTCCTGAAAAGTTCATTTATTACAAAAGTCCAAATTTCAATAAATTGCTTAAAAATTCGAAGTTATAAAATTAGTCTAAAACTTTTTTCAGCAAAAATACGACGAGACAAATATCTAAAAGTCAACATTAAGAATTAAACCCTAATGTTAAATTTGTAGTAGGATAAATTTAGGCAATTTTCTGCTCAACTCTTCAACAGCCTTATTCCTCTTTTTAGTCGATAGTAAAAAAACTTAAGTTTACATATCGCGATTTTTCTATGACTTGTTAATCATACAAACAGGATATAAGTTTAAATTTTTAAATTAAGTAAAACAAAACAAATATCAATCAACAGCGTTTATTTTAGCAAATATTTTGCTACAGAATATGGCAATATAAGCAGGTTGAAAGCACTTTCATGGACATAAAACTTAAGTGTTCTAACAAATAACTTTTTACAGTGAGTGGTAACATAAAACGTAAGGGTTCGAACAAATAAGCTTTTACAGTGATTGGTAACAGAAAACGAAAGGGCTCGAACAAATAACTTTATACAGTGAGTGGTAACATAAAACGAAAGAGTTTGTACAAATAACTTTATACAGCGATGGTAACAAAAAAGGCAAAAAAGGGTTGGAAACAAATAACTTTTTACAGTGATGGTAACATAAAACGAAAGGGTTCGAACAAATAAGCTTTTACAGCGATTGGAACATAAAACGAAAGGGTTCGACAAATAACTTTTTACAGCGAGTGGTAACAGAAAACGAAAGGGTTCGAACAAATAACTTTTTACAGCGAGTGGCAACAAAAAACGAAAGGGTTCGAACAAATAACTTTTTACAGCGAGTAACAACAAAAAAAGTAAGGATTCGAACAAATAACTTTACAGTGAGTAGTAACATGACATCGAACATTCGAGGGAAATCAACAAGAAGACACCAACTGAAGATTGAAAAATTCGGACTTATGTGAAGTAGGAACATAGTACTTCAGTACTTCCGTAGTTCAGTGTTTAAGTTTGATAGCAGACTATCATTTACAAAACCAGGTGAATAAATATAGTCTTATTAAATAACAGTCACCAAAAGTTGAAACATCGTTTCTTGACCACTGAAGATTGTAGATTTTTAGCACAGTAACGCTGATCCTTGTTACAAAAACTGGAAGAGAGGAACAGCAATCAAGACACCAGGTATGTGATGATTCCCGATATGCCAAGAACACTTTGAACTTTCCCCTATTTGTTGGGGAAAAAAAACAGAGCAATTTATCAAAATGAACTTCGCAGCTGCGCACAAACATTTGCAATTTTGAAGAGAATTGACCATCTCCTACAAACGATGGGTCTGGTTAAAATGTATGAAAAAAAAGTGTCAAAGTTGAGCCTAAAACTATTAAACTATTCATAATATACATGAATTAAACTACATTAAGTAATCTACATAGGCAGCTTGTATAAGAACAATGTACAAAAAATATTTACTTACATGAAGAAAACCTTAGTCGCACAGGCGGCAAAGAATAAGGCTCTGTTTCCATCCTGATAAGGGCGTGCAAAATCAATAATATCCATCTCTTCTTCCGATCATATCCTAATGGTTCGGATCCCAGTTTAAGCTGTAAATCCTCCGGTGATCCATATCGTACTTCATACTCTGCTTGAATAAAGTATAACTTGGGAGCCAGCTCCGTGCGAAAGCAATCCTAAGGCCTCGGCTAACAGGTAGGGGTCTCGTGGAGATAGGTATAACTTGGGATGATCGTGGGGTCATAAGATGAAAATAAGAGTTCCTGCAAAGTACAAACGAAGAGTAAGGGTATTTTCCCACCAAAAGCGACAAAGACAAAAAAAAAACCTTGTCTGTTCTCGTCCGCGCAACCGCATAGCATATTTTCAAGTCAAAATACGCCATGCGCATGCGTAGATGAGAAAGACCGGTATGTCTTTGTCGCCTTTGATGTGAAAGTACCTTTAGTTCACTGAAAACGAATGAGGTTATTTCAGTCATGCTATAAAAAAGAGTATTTCATTCTGGCTGCAGAACTGCAAGAAATAACAAATTAACAACATGCAAGAAATATAGAACAAAAATCATTGCAAGTCTCTGAAATGAATTATTCTATTGAACTGTATCAAGTACTTACACTAATATTTTTTGAGTGTAAGTAAATACGCACTTGTTTGTGCATTATACCTGAAAGGAATTGAGGTTATTTCAGTCATGCTCCAAAAGAGCATTTCAGCTGCAGAACTGCAATAAACAATGCAAGAAACAACAAATTAACAACATGCAAAAAAAAAAGAGAACAAAAATCATTGCAAGTTTCTTTGAAATTACGCAATTCTTCTATTGAACTGTATCAAGTACTTATACTAACATTTTTTAAACGTAATTAAATACGCACTTGTTTGTGCGCATTATACCTGAAAGGAATGGAGGTTATTCAGTCACTTTCTAAAAAAATCACAACGTGAAATTCGAATACAAAACGATACAATACAATGCATCAAGAATTCGCCCGCAAAATATGAAACACGCAAAATGTTGGTAATTTTATTTGTGTAAACACGTACACGTTTTACTTATACATGCATACAGCCCCTTCCCCATAATAAAGAATTCAAATAATTTGAACTCTTCCTCTAAAAGAGAATTTGTTAGAACATAAAACTGAACATTAATACAAATGCTTTAATTAAAGCAACGCTAATTTTGCTGATACGTTTCAGCTATTTAAGAGCTAAAACAAACTTTACCAATCCAATTGGCATTCAAGTCTCCTATTATCCAAAATGCCAATGAGTTCAGAATTTACAACTAAATCAACATTTCAAAGAACTCAACCCTGCAGTAAAACAAAAACATCTGAAAGGAAAAGATAAGGACAATAACATTTTATGCACAAACCATATAGTACGATTCCAATAATTATCGAAATAAAAATAACCAGAAATATATATTGCTACAGGTGATTTTTTTTGGTTACTTTGCAGTATTTTAGTATAGTATATTTGCAAAAGTGACGTCATTGGACAACTATAAACATGACTTTCGTGGTTACGCTTCTGGACTGCTTGTCCGACGAACTGCTATTGGTTCGCTGGTCCAACGGAGTGGTGCTGGACTGCTCGTCCAACAGAGTGGTGCTGGACTGCTCGTCCAACAGAGTGGTGCTGGACTGCTCGTCCAACAGAGTGGTGCTGGACTGCTCGTCCAACAGAGTGGTGCTGGACTGCTCGTCCAACAGAGTGGTGCTGGACTGCTCGTCCAACAGAGTGGTGCTGGACTGCTCGTCCAACAGAGTGGTGCTGGACTGCTCGTCCAACAGAGTGGTGCTGGACTGCTCGTCCAACAGAGTGGTGCTGGACTGCTCGTCCAACATTTGGACTCTCGTCCAACGGGGGTGCTGGACTGCTCGAAAAATATAACCGACAGAGTGTGCTGGACTGCTCGTCCAACAGAGTGGTGCTGGACTGGGTGTTGGACTGCTGGACTGTTCGTCCTGTCGACTAAATTTTAACTTTGAGAAACTATAAACGTGTACATTATTGCTGAAAAATAATAACCGATAATGTCTGTAGAACCAGAAACTTATCTAGTTTGCATCATATAGCGCAAAATGAAAACGCAACACAGCTGAAGGGAAGGCTATTTTCAATTATAACAGACATCAGAAAGATTAAAATGAAGAAAATCTACATTTGAATACAGGTAAAATGTTAGTTAACATTTACATAAAAACTTTTACCATACATTTCAAACCGAACTACTTCAGACCACAAGTTTATAAACTACACCAGCTACCGATTTAACAAAATAGAAGTTTGCATACCTAAACACTCAAGAATTTCATGACCATAAAGTCATTTTAAGAAAAACGTAGCTGTAACAGAAAAATAAAATACATTCATATACATAACACAGCGAAATACACATTGTTTGGAGCTCTATATTATGTCTCTAAAAATATTTGCGAAGCAACAACATAAAGCCATCAACATAAGACCACAATGGAAAGGTACTACACATTTACACTACCAAGAAAAGCAGGAGTGCAACAATACATCGTTACATTTAAAAGTCGCTCGCGATCGTTCGACGAAGCAGTTTGATTTCTTTTGGGAATGGGGGGGTGGGGGGAAGGGGAGGGAACACTAACCTTATTTTTTGCTCAATTCTCATAATAGTAATTTATAAACTTTGACGAACAATCTTATGTCCGTTCATTGATCGGAACTACGGAACATGTCAATGAAAATCAACTGCCATCATTGATGGCATACATTTCCACACACATATTACCACAATAATTCTGAAATACCTCGGTTACTCAATTTCGAACATAAACGCTCAAATATTCATTTCGTATAGGATGAATATTTCAAACACAGATATTAGCCATTTCGGAAACCACGGAAAAAAAAAAAAAATTCGTCAAAATTCTGCAAATAAACGTTATTGCAGAAACAATGCTGTTAGGATCAGAAACGAATTCATAGAAAAAATGTAGTTACATACAACGTAAGAATAAAACAATGTTTCAACACGTGCGCAAAAAACGAACATTTTAATACATAAAAAATTCAGAAACACTATTAAAAAACAACAACCAATAAATTTTCCAAAACATAATCACCACCTTCTAAAACCGAAGACTTTCCGTTGCGAACGTAGACCTTGTATGGCAAATTTTATACCATGCGAAACTTTAAGCAAAAATTGCAGTATTTTTAATACAAATATCTTGCTTTAATGCAAAAATAAACTATCAAATGTTACATCTAAAATAACGAAACATCATATTAAAATAAAATTTAAAATTAAGCAAATTTACATTAATTGTACAAAAGTACACCAAATTCACGTTAGATCAACATTTAGTTGTAAATAAGATTGAAATTTCCTAACAATGCAATTTGAAGCAATCAGAATGAAAAATATACAGGGCAAAAAACTATGAATTATGAATATGAAAAATTTCTCACAAGGATAACTATAAAATATCAAAATATTTCAGGAACTTATATGCAAGTATAGTGAAAAATTTAGAGAAGGAAATCATACCTGAATTCTTTGTTTCTTCCTCGATGCTGAGCTTGACTCTTGCGCTTCGAGGGGAAAAAAAATAACTGGAAACACCTTAACTTGGCAAAAATCCATAAAAACAGGCAAATTTCTTTCCATTTATAGATAATAAAATGAAATCAAAAGCATCAAAATCTATATACCAAGGGAAAAGTTACTCAAATGATTCTTTGAGCTAAATTAGTTTTAAGCGACGCGGAAATAGACGCCAACGTTATCATTGCGCAATATTTTAAACGCAAGATTTCGCGTTCGAACTTAGAAATACAGAATTCTGAACTTATTTTCAAATTACCTGTGGGGTCAGAACCACCCCAAATAACAGCCCTGTAAAACGACTGCTATAACAGCCGTTACGCGGAGTACATCATTCGGGTTTTACAAATGCTGCAAAGTAATGAAATTATACACATAAAATTATCTTTCAGTAAGATTAACAGGTATCGGAATCAAAATATACTTGTCTTGCACTCAAGCTCAACATGGGTACTTTCAACTGCGCAGATCGAGCACAACTTTGGAAAGACAAGCAGGACATCTGTACGCAATGAATCAAATAACGATCTAAAGACACTGCAAAACATTAATAGTTAAAATTCAAAGTAATCGATATGCTGGTTTGAAGTTACATATGTGGAAGATCCGGACATAGGTACAAAATAATATTTCTGAAATCTTTGTGTTTTTAGAAGCACAAAGCTACACAATTAAAATGTAGCCAAAATCTATATTTTATATTTTAGTAGGAGTAAAGTTTACCCGATCAAGAAACCAAATAAAAAACGAAAAGATTTCATCCTTTCTCAATCCTCCGGATGAAGTATTCTTCGGGAAGAAGTATCCTTGAACTTCAAGATGCGTTCATCTAGGAACATCAAAACCTCCTCAGAATCTTCGGAAAAGGTTTAAAACAGATTGCAGATTTGACTCGTCAAACCTGAAATAGCAAAAAGTTTGGAAACCCTTAATCAGTTTGGCGGGATAACTAGCTTTATTTCTGGAAAAACAAAAACTCTACCCCAATTGCCGCCACACCATTCCGAGTTAAACAGTACCGCCAAGGGGCCTTTCGTTTCCATTGAAAGTAGGCCAACCTGAAGACTGCATGGACTTCCAGCAAAACTCTGTTCTCAGGAAACTTTTTCTTTTAGCTGAAAAAAACTTAACAAACCCATTTAACCACCTGCTTAAAGTCATCATACATATTCATTATAACTATCACATCATTTTGCAAATGAAAGATTTCTTAAACCATACTCTTCAGATGACGGAATGGAACCTTCAGAGACCTGTCACCTTTAGTTTTCCGATTTTCCAGTCAGTACAATCAGCCAGACGTCATGTAGTAGTGTGTCTTCCTATAGATTGTAATAAAATAAACAAATGCACTGCTTTTTGAAATCTTGGTATCTTTTAGAAGTAAAAAAAAATCATTAAGTAATAAAGTATATTTAATTACCAATAATCACCTCTACGTTTAATTTCATTGCAGAAGATCCAATGGACTCAAGTGATCTGTTAGTATTTCTTTATAAGTACGAAAAAATCAGGCATTCTTTAGAAACCTTTTTTAGACGACACAATCCTTCAGGAAAATTAATCCTGTAGCCTTTTCAGGAGATCAATTATTCCCAAGAAGGTATTCTATGTGAACCCTTTCAGGACATCCAGCCTTCCTTTCTATTTGTACGCAAAAATCTTTACGTATCATTCCTATAAACAAAAAAAAAAAAAAAAAAATGCAGAATTAAGATACCGGAATAACGTGCAAAAATTTCAGTGAAATACTTTCATTATTGAAAAATATTCTACGAACAGACGTTACAGAATTAAGATTTTTATACCGTACTATAAATAATGTCTGCCCCATCCCCAGTTGCTGATCCATCCTTATTACTTGGGATGAAGAACGTAATCCAAAAGGTTACCTCGGATCACCGGACGATATCTCAAAGACCTAAGTTGAGGAATGATTTAAGATTCAATTCAAGACCTAAAATAATCGAACAGAAAAAATGGTTGCTAAGTTTGACATAAAATAATGCACATAGTAAAATAAATAAAAATATATACTACTACATTCACTTGATGAATTTCAATTCAACTGTGCCATAAATCTTCCAGTTAGCGCAGTCTTCCAGATTCCGACAGTCTTTCACCCTTAGTTTTCCAGTCGCCATATAGAGAATTAGAAGGTCACATCTTCGCATTTCCATTAAAGACTCGATCAACGAACATGTCTTGGTTCAGTTTCGTAAAGAGGGGAGCTGAATTTCCGAGACTGATCACCTTGAAGCAGCTAGAGAAAGGTCGAAAGAGAATCCATCCTGTTTCTTGGAAAGATTCGGGAGACGGGAGTACGCTTCTGTGCATCTACTTCTTAATCTACAGCATGCAGGAAAAATGTTCCGCACATGCATCCCTTAAATTTTAGAGCGGAATTGTATATACGCAGAAGCACAAGATAAATGATAAATCCTGAATTCTTCGTAATCAGTTTAGATTATTTTGTCTTCCAGAAATAAAGCTCCAAAATCATTCATCTGTTAGCTCTCTGGGGAAAAAATGTCCAGTCGTTCTTCTAATTCTTAGACACGGAATCGCTCCTATACTTCCAGAAAAGTGTTCTAGACCATTAGTCCTCCTTATTCGAGCTTTTAGAAAAGAAGTCTTCTGATCAGTTCCCCTAATTTCAAAGAAAAATTTCCAAATCTTTAGTCTTCTAGCTTCCAGAAAAGAAGTCCTAGATCATTGGTTTTTCCTAATAGACTTTCTTCTCAATCTTCCCCATCAAACTCCAACGAGAAACTTCTCTGCACCAAGATGGATCATTTTTCTAAGGGTATACTTGCTGTAGGCATAAAATATTTTTAAAAATAATTCATAAATATTGATTTTAAAGCAACAGCAGGGTCATAAAAGAATGCTTTCGCGCACCTTTATCTATTCTCTTATTTCGCTGTTTATTCTTGCGCCTTATTAATCTATTTATATATTCATTTATATTTACATGTAATTTATCTCTGCATTTATTTATATAGTTATTGCTCTCTGCTTTAATATTTGCGCGCGATCACTAATAACAGTTAAAAGCTACTTTCTGTTACTTCGTACAAAGTAGTAATATCGTCTCTGCGACGCATAATATTAATAAATGAGCCATTTATAACGCGCAACTACAAATTTAGCCTTATTACTTTAAAATTAGCGTTGTCCTGATGCTATATTTAAAATATATTTGTATAAATATTAGAGATAAAGAAGAACTTAACTAAAATTTTGTGCGAATATTCCAAAATGATACTGAACTCAAAACAAATAGTTTTGATCGCGTAGTGATTTTTACCGAGGAAATAATTTAACTGTTTTAAAAAAAATCCAGGACAGATTTGAATTCTAGAAGTAATATCGAAGACGCACCATATTTTTACTAGATAATAGGTGATATAAGTCTGAATTACGTTTTGAAAAGGAGTAAAGATCCAAAAAGCTAAAAATAGGGAATTCAATGAAGTAAAAGATTAAGTTTTAAACAAGTACCTTCTGATCGTTTATTTTCCAAGCAATTCAAGGATCAGATTTCTAAATTTTATCACGGTTTTATTTTGAAATAGCATTAGGGAAATCCGACTCAATGCACGATGTTTTTATTATTTATTCAGTGGCTCTGTCCATACTGCAAAAAGTTCGGTGTAAAAGTACTAATTTTGAAGAGTGATAGAATTGCCAATCCACAAAATACCATGATATACTAAAATAAACTAGGATTATATTCTTTCCAAACTGCTGATAAAGAGGCTAGCGTAGAAAAGAATTCGCACCATTTGAATCAACAATATCGCAATTACTGCAACTTTAATGCTCTTACAAACCATATTTGGTTAAACTAGAAATTACTGCTGCAAAATCACAATGGAATTCAAAGAAAGAATGATGATTTTTATTCCATGCTTTCCAAATTACGTGTGCTCCAAAATCCAGTTTCGAGATGGATTCTTAATATTTATCTACTACAGTTGCACTGTGGTTTAGTGCCACAAAAAGCCAAATATGGTTGATGACCAAAATATTTATCTAAAATTCCTACAACAGCACAAGGGAATTCAGAGAGGCTTCGAAAATTGTTTAAACTACTGCAAAAGACTGAAATGTCAAACTCAAGACTTTCCTATTCGTCCATTACACTTTGCAGCAAATTTCTAAAGAAAGTAACATTTTAAGATCCAAATATATTTTAGCTGTGAAGCCTACAGGACGTCAATTTCATTGCATCACCTCATTCAGATAATTCGTGCTTTTCTTTTTCTCCTGAGGAATCTGAAAAAAAAAGTAATTGGAATATTAGAAGTCATAAATAAAATAATTAGGCAGATTCAGATATCAGAGTTATGGTAACCTACTGTCTAATTCACTTTTTTCCTCGCGAAGAAGGTATAAATTGTTGAAAGAATAAAAATATCTAAATCTTTGGATCATTTGATCAATTGAAAAGTTTACTAAAATATGTGAAACGCAGTGCCTCTATGCGAAAAATTCGATACAATAATTTTAATACAGGACATCCGTTAAATCGGGTTAGTTTAACCATTATCACTGACAAATTATCATAGGACGTAACTTCCATAGCTTGAATGCTAAAAACCGAGATTTAACTAGTTTAAAATTCCCACTCTTAGCTAGTCGTGAAAATTCATTGTTCGGTTAAAAACATACCACTAAATAAGAAAAAGAACCGTTCTACTGATAATTTTCTTCAATGAAAATAAAATAGGAAAAGTCGAGCCTCGACTTCATTCCAGTGATTAGACATCTGTTTTCGTTTTTAATTTAAGTAGACCTAGTATGCATTCGAGGGACATTACTGCAACCAAATTTGGTTAGTACATGTGGGTAACCAGAAATTCTAAATATATTAACTATAACTCTCGCTTAAGTCTGTACAAGAGGGAAAAACGAGAAAAAAATAGCATTATGCTGGTAAGGGTGAATTTAAAGAAGGTCTCGTTTCGACAGATTTAAAAAAACGGCACTCTGGCCGTATAAAATTTTCCCTATGGAATCACTTTATTATTCCAGAGTCCCGTTCTGGCCCTCGTCTTCGATGGCTGAAACATCAGAAACCTGCAAAAGGAAACTGTGCTTTATTCGCCATTTTTTTAAGTATGTCATAAAAATATATCAATAAAATAAAAATTTCTTACCTGCAAACTTAGCGCATAACGTAACGTTCAGCGGATCATCTCGACAGAAACTAAAACGCAAGACTTAAAAACGATTAACTTGAAGAAACGCGAAGTTAGTAGAAGAAAGATTTCCAAGAGAAATAACATTGGATGCATGCATTACATTTAAAAGCTTATTTGAAATTACATTTATTATTATAACCGTCGATAAAATAGACAAACTCTGAAATTATTTTTTTAAGTTAAAGGAAGGTTAATGCAGAATTAAAAGGTTAATGCCAGAAGAGTAATTTGAAATGAAATGACACTAGGCATCAGAAAGTCGCTAATTTTTACGCCAACAGCGCGTTAAAATCTGTTAGAATTGCCCAAGAACTTGAGCATACGGAAGTTCCTCAAGCAACTTCGAAATGAAATGACACTAGGCATCAGAAAGTCGCTAATTTTTACGCCAACAGCGCGTTAAAATCTGTTAGAATTGCCCAAGAACTTGAGCATACGGAAGTTCCTCAAGCAACTTCTTACTAAACAGTACAACTAGTTCAGGATATACAGTTTTAGAAATACATAAGACTCGATTTAGAGCATTACAATTTTAAAGAAAGATTTAAAGGAAATTAAAGAGAAAAACACATTAAAGAAAATTCATTATAAGGTTCAAAATATTATTACAAGTTTCCCACGATAAGCACAATTTATTTTCGCATCCCTAACAGTGCTTGGTGCAGCCACCAAGACTCACAAAATCGAAATAACAAAGACTAAGAGCACGTTCTAAAATTAAAGTCTATTTTCAATTACCATACGTGCTCTGAGCAAACTTAACTATGCATGTATCTGTGCTGGGTGTGTTGACCAGGGGTGCCTACGAGAGGTGAGGGGGTCACTGCGTTGAATTTTTTGGGGCCAGTCCCTTTTTTGGGGGGGATAGTTTTTGCGGGGCTCGTCATCGCTCTTGGAAGAGGGGGTTATTGGCACCCCTGAGTGTGTTTTCCTAGTGTGTGTGGTCCTAACAGTAACATTTCCAGCAAAAAACACCCAACAGTTCAATTTCCTGCAAAAAAGGAAGGATTAGCATTTACCAAGTCACTGGACAGGCCACAAATCTACCACAGCTGCACAAACTAATATCCAAAATGAAACGCAGATAATTTGCCTCATCAATACTCCCCCCGCCAGTCCAGTAATTTGGAGGACCACGAGAGGGTTTAGAAGGCCTTATCCTCGCGTTTAGCTATCCTGACTTTAATTTCAAATTTCTTCATTGCTTTGCTTAACCGAGATAGATTTTTTAAGTTTAATACCAAATAAAAATATTTACTGAAGAAATTTTGCTACAGTTAAAATTAAACATAAGCAAACAACTTTCGGAAAACGCCATTTTCTCTCACCACCTTGAAGCCACGGGTCAACTGCGTCTTCCAACCTGTAATATCCCCCCCTCAAACCCCGCCTTGTTTGCGTAGTGGTGTGTGGCCCTCCTAATTTATACCTAAAGGACATCCAATCGCTGACAGCTCAACGTGGCTTTCCTCTTCTGCCTGAAAACACTTTATGCACAGAATACATTTCATAAACAATCTTTTAATTACCATGAACCAACTACTTATTATCCTTTTATTTTATTACTTTAAGTTAAAAATTTTCAGCTATCGTAATGCATCTTAAATTGCTATTTCAAACTTTGCTTGAGAAATATTTTATATACTTTAAAATAGGAAAATTTAACATTCCATACACATTTAATCTCATTCTACTATTAAATTACCAATAATATCAGCTGCTATTTTGCCTTTCCGAATAATTCACTTAAATATTGGCTGCACAAAGAATTGCCATACATATTTTAATAAGTAAATTTAAGAACTGTCATCTAAAATTTAAAAGTTAAAATTAATTATTATACCTTATTTAATTCTAATTATATACATCCAATCCATATTATATCCCCAAAATCAAATATTGAAACAATTTTTCTAAGAAAAATTCCAATATACCCATTATATAAAACAGTACTTCAATACAAATTTTAAATTATACGCTTTAAAATATTTGCACTCAATTCACAAAATTACTGAAAAATAACATTTGTAATAACATTTGTAAAGCAATGAAGTTTTGCTAGCCCTTATAAACCCTCACTACAGCCCAAACATTATGTTATATTGAATAAAAGCAGTTTAAAGGTAACAGAAACATAACGTCAATTTCAGAACATTTAAACACAGAAAACAAGTCAAACGAGAGATTACACAGAAAGGGATACAGTTCATCAATTTCAAAACTGTTAAACACAAAAACAAGTCTCAAAAGAGACCGCAGAAAAGGATACAGTTCACATAATATCAATTTCAAGATACAGAAGACTAATCTAAAGAAGCAAAATCATGAAACTTAGTTATTCAAGAACACCACTTAAATGGCTTTATTTAAAATTCTATTCATACAATGCACCACTAAGTGCTTTGCACGACTTCCCACCTGTAAATTGAATTATTTTATACGTCCTCTGAATAACGAAGTCTAAAGATTTCACTGAGGATGCTACAAGCCGACATCAAATACAATCCTCCCTCCCGATTTTTTTTTTAATTCAATAAAAGCAGAAAATTTTAAATAACATCAGTAGCAGCCTTTATATATTATAAGTGCCCAAGAGTCGAGCCAAGAAGGTAGCACAATACTACTCACGGTACCACTATTAAGCGATGGCGGAGCTTGGAAGAAAAGCTAAATGTTCCAATGTTTTTGAAAAAAGTTCCAATAGGAGTTCTGATAAATTAGTTCACTTAACTCGCGCACTATAATCACAAAACAAATCCACTCACAAACATATTGACATTCATCCACTGTAACTTTTCTAGTAACACTATGAAGTACTGCATACTGGGCGGCTTCCTATAAAGAAAAAAAGAAAAGTTAAGTGACCGATGTATCAAATTAAAACCAAGATTTTTTTTTTAAAGCGAAATATTTTTCAACCCTTTATATACTGACGGTACTTATAAGTGCCATTCTCTATACATTCCATCCTAGCAACCATTTTTACCAATATTCTGATCAAGGCCGTAGCCAGAAATTCTTTTCGGGGGGGGGGGGGCCCTAACTTTGAAACACTTTTATGTTGAAGAAAGTTTCAGGGAGGAATATATGCTACATTGCGAAAAAATTCGGGGACGTCATACCTACCAGTCCTTCCGTTGCATGCAGTGTTTCTTTCAGACCTTCTGCTCCGGGGGAGGGGGGGGGGAGGTCATGTTAAGAATAAGAAGGGGCGGTGTATGCTTCCAAAATCACTACCTTTTTATATTTATACATAGATGTAACTAGAAATGATAATATTAATATATTTTATATAGTATATGATAGATTTTTGATACCATGTACAGTAGGTGTATTTTTGACTATCTTTGGTGTAAATAGGACCGTGTTTTGTGGAAGCTTCTGCATCTTAAATATTTGAAACTGATCTTACAACCATAATGTTTAGACTACCTCTGAAAGGGGGGGGTCCGGGGGTTCCCTCCCCCCGGAATTTTTTCGCAATTTGGCTCCTGAGAATGCAATTTTAGGCCCTTTCGGGACGTTAGAGGAAGGAGTTTCAGAAGTTCTCCCCTAAGAAAATTTTCGAAACTGCAGTCTTAAAAATGAAGTTTCAGTCTATCTTTGTCAATGTTACTGGAGGCAGGAAGGAGTTTGAGGGCTCTCCCCAGTAAACTTTTTGAAAATTTCCTAACAATGCAATTTCGAGATTCTTTAGTGATTTCAGAAGAAGCAGAAGGGAGTGCGGTTAGTCTTCTCCCGCAAATTTTTCGAAATAAATTCTTATCTTTTAGGCTACTTTTGGTGTCGCTAGTGACAGTGTTCGATGTCTTTTCCCTAAAAGTGTTTCTGAAACTAATGTCTTAAAAGTGTAATCTCTTTTTCCTTTCATTTTTTTAAAAATCTGTGAACTGGATTTTTTTTCTCCAGGGGGGGGGGGCAGTTGGTTAGCTCCGAGGGGGCAGTATCCCCCCCCCCCCCCAGAGAGATGCCTGAAAGAAGCACTGGTTGCATGTTGCATGATGAAATTATGTTTTCAATTTCGCCCACAGAAGTATTACTTCAACAAAAAAAAAGAGAGAGTTAACAGAAAACATACGTTGTTTTGAGAATTACTCCCTATTCCGTTTTATTTTAGACAATTTAAGCAATTCATACTTATTCTCAAGTCTTCCCTATTTTGTCATAACTAAATGTAAATAATTAAAAACTGGAAGTTTTCTTTTTCCTTAACCTAAATGCAGCAAACTCTTTTTTTTTTAAGTTTGAAGTCAAAAAAAGCTGTATAACTTTGATTTGCAGACGTGGACAATTATAAAGCACTTTCAAAATTAGACATATAGCTCATGGGCTGCAATTGCGGCACAACTCAAAAAATCATGTTTTGAGATAAGTGGGTTTAAACTTTTCATTGCTAAGAAAAATTCGTAAGAAATGCTTTAGTTATTATTAAATCTTGAGGCCTAATTTTGACTTAAGGAGTTGTGCTAGTATTGCTGCTGAAAAGAATGTATTTTCATATTTACAATCTGTTCTTAGTCCGAAACGAGAGTTTTTTTTGAGTTGTGCCACTATTGCAGCCCATGAGCGATATAATAAGAAGAACTAATCAAGATGTTTTATGTTCAATGTAAATTTATGACTAGGCTAAGTAAAAGTATAATTCTGTCGCGGTATTTTTCACCTTCACAATGTTATTGTAAACGCTCTATGGGACCATTCATAAACAGTGTCACACTTTCTTTCAATATATTTGATCCCCCTCCCTCCCCCCTTGATCACAAGATGTCATTCTTCAACACACCCCTACCCCCTTTGTCACATGTCACGCTATATTATATGAGCACATGTACTTGCAGTTCATAAATAAAGTACTTACGTTAAAGAATCGCATTTTTAATTTTAACTTTTAATGACATTTGTGAGTATAAAATGAGATTAAGGTTAAAATAGAAAAAAGATAATTAGTGCATAATAGTAAAAAAAAATAATTGAATTCTAAAAAATGACCCGCGCTTATTTATCTTAAAATTAAATACCTAAGAAGATTTTCTTTTAAAATTTTAACTAGAAGTGACTTCAAACCTTAATAAGCATCGGTATTTTCAATATAAAATGAAATCAATGAAACTTTAAAATAAAATTATGAAAAACAAAAATAAGTTTAATCTGCTGATTTTTTTACATGTTTTTATAGAAATCAAAATGTTTAATGTCACACTTCTTGTTATCCCCTTGTCACAATTTCTCGAAGTAGTGTGACATCATCCCCTATGGAGTTAAAAAATGAAAAAAGAAAGATTAATAAGCAGTTTCTCAGCATGTGAGGAAGAAAATAAAAAGTTGAAACAAAAATTGCAAAAAAAAAAAAAAAAAGGAGCAGCAGCTAAAATAATATTTTGAAAAAATTACATAAAAATAATCATACCCTTTCTGCTGTTCATCTCTACAGGGTTTCTTCCCAAAATAGGACAAAATACTTTCACCTTTGCTTTTACTCATAAGCAAAATTTGTGCACAGGCAATCAAGGGAGACTTTTGCAAGAGCACAAGAGCCCACTCAACTGCCTATGTTCCGCAAGGCAAGGCATCCGCAAAGGGGCAAGAGCCCTCCCTCCGCCCCCTTGTCGGAAGCGTTTCTATGTTGATTCGATTTTACGAATTGCTAGTTGAAAAAAGAAAAGAAAAATAAAGATTTGTCCCAGCAATAACAGCACAAATATCCACATCCCGCAATCGTAGACGACGCGGTTCATTAGGCATTAGCTCCTACTTCTACAATATGGGCTACAGCCAGGGCAAACTAAAAAGCGCGGGAAAACTATAACAATCCCCGATAAGTCAGCGAAAAACGCGCGAAAACCATACAGCCAGTGCAAACATAATGGGAGTGTCGCCATTTCCACAAATGTAACCTTCGGGCAAGGATAGACAAAGCACCTAAACTGTTGTACGTATATTTAGGGCAGATGTGGTTCCATAGCTCGCATTTTGCCAAAAAGGGATCAGTACATTTGCTGTTCTTGCTGTGTGGTCGGGTGATTAGAACCATATATAGCCCTTGCCCTTAGGCAAGGAATCAATCCGGGGAACCTATCGACTGGAGAATTGAGGGAAAGCATCTTTTTTTGAGATCTGGTTTTTGACCCTAAATTTTGGAAGCGCCGTCTTATCGTTTCCCCATTTGTAAAACAGAGGACCCCCCCCCCCCCCCCCCCGCTCCCAAACAGGTTGGTTCAAGGAACAAAATCTTTTTTTTTTTGTTTAACAATTTTTTTTTTTTCAGACTAGTTAAAAATTTCGAAAGTATTTCGGGGGGGGGCTCGGGCCCGTCGCCCCCCCCCCTTGCCTACGGCCTTGATTCTGATGGTACGTTGCCGGGACAGTTTTTAAATTCTCTTCTCAGGATACATATCAGCAAGGGTTCTATGAAGAGTATTTTAGCGAGGAAAGGAATACAGATAGTTTTGAAACCGATGCTGTGTTTTGAACGTCCATTTTGTTCAGATTGCTCCTTTAGAGTTTCGCTCCAGAAAAGTAGTAAAATTCAAGTCACTGATTTTTTTAATGTGCTAGTTAAGAACTTAGAAAACTATTTAACGAAATATTTCGATTAAAAAGTGTATGTAATTAATTTTACAGGGTAAATACTCTGTGGCACTAAAGAAATAAATACTTATATATTGATCATTTTATTAATGTAAATCCCATAATTTTCAGTGTAAATACCTAGACAAACTATTTCTGTGAAAAAAAGTACTGCAGATCATAATGCAGTAGATAAATGGTTAAATAGCAACTTAAGCGTTCACGTTACAGTAAAAACAGTACATTTGCAATTAACCCCCTGACATACAATGACGAGTCTAACTCATTTCATGGGCCACTGTAGACTGACGAGAAAATACGTTTTAATGTTATTTAGATGTCCTAGTCCATAAAAATACAAATTTCAAAATAAAATACTCTTTCTCAGGTTTCACGTAACTTCAGTTATGCGAAATTAAATAGTATTTTTTGGTCGCATTAACCCCTTAACCCTACACTGCGCAATTTTTTTTTTTTGCGGATTATTTTTCCGATGCTCTAACCACTAGGTTACCACGGCCCCGACTTATGCATACTGACTTAACGTATGTGCACTAATGTAAAAAACGCGCCCTGTTTCAATTAAAACTGTGGGTATAGCAATTCAATTATTAATTGCATTTTCGAGCTACAGCATTTCTAAACAAAGCGGAAACATGCGTTGTTAAGAAAAAAATCTTTCACGGTTTACACAGCATACAAGCATTATGTCTTAAGGTGCGTTCAGACGGAGGTTCGAGACTGAAGTTAACAAGCATTTAGTGCAATACCGATATTCGAATGAAAATAACCCGTTAGAAATGCAAAGCCTCAAAATTCTGCAAGCATTTAGTGCAGTACCGAGATTTGAACTAAAATAACGTAAAAGAAATGCAAAGCCTCAAAATTCTGCAAGCATTTAGTGCAATACCGAGATTTGAACTAAAGTAACGTAAAAGAAATGCAAAGCTTCAGAATTCTGTTTTTCATGACGCGAACCTATTCGTTTAAAAATTACTGTTTTGTCTTTGCTAGACGAATTCTCACTAGAAAGTCTCGGAATGAGTAAAAATGTTTTGCATTTGCGCTTGCCGAGCACGGCTAAAATGTGAAATTAAATCAAACTGAAAGTGAATTAATTAAATTTGAAACTGCTTCTATGTTTTTCCATATAAGTATATTTCAATCTGAGTATAAACTACAGTAACCTGAGCATTATTCAAGGTCCCCCCCCCCCTTTCTTGCTATCTATTGAAGTATCTACACCGAATAAAATAATCGGCTTCGAGTTTTCCCAAACAAAACACAGAATAAGTAAATGTAGAATCTCTTCTAATTGTCACTGTCTTTTTGTATTAATGTCGACGAAATTAACAATTGTGTGCAAATACATTGCACTCCCCACTCACCTGTCAATCAAAGCAAAAGGGTCAGTTGCCCAAGTATTTCTTATCACTTTCAAAGTACTTATCAGTAAACTGGCGAGGGTCAGTTGCACTCGCCACTCCACCTCTCACGTGGGGGGGGGGGGGGAGCTAATTTCTGTATCATACCTATGAGGGGGCTCTTTCTCGGACCAACAAAAGGGGTTGTCAGATCTCTGTATAATGCTTTAAGAGTACCCGTTTTACTAGTAATAATAAAAATTATTTTAAAGTACTTGAATAAACGGAAGAAAAATAACACTGGTCAAAATCGATTTTGGTGCCAAGAATTTTGGAGCTGATTTTGTATGAACTTAATGCCCGGAATTCAAATATGGCATTACGTTTACCCTAGCAGCTCTAGTTCTTCAGATATAACATGTTAGGTGTACTATATATTATACTATTTCAATGGATTAAATGAACTAAGCATGGGAGTTTTATTTATTATTATACAAATATTATATACAATGAGGAGAAAAAAGCAGCAATTAATCAAGTTACTCACTCTGAATACTTCCGTTACTTTTTCATGTGACATTCTTGAATGTACTTTAAAGCATTCTCGTTTTAAATCCAGCAACCTGCCATTCATTAGGCAGGTATCCCATCTTCCTAGATAGCGGTCCCAGAGAGGGATTGAAGGCAACTCGGTCTCTTTGGGTGATGAGGGCAACTCGACCCTTTTGCGCTATCTTAAGGGCAACTGACCCATCCCCATCACGGGCGAATTAAATCTGCTCATTTAAAAAGCAGTAGATTACACCAAAGGGCAGTTCGATAATTTCGCACGACAGTCTCATTATCGGAGGCTCCTTATCCTCTTCAAACCCCAGAACTAAGCACAAACCATTTTCACGCATTTTTTTGGTTCTCTAATTTAAGAATTGATTACAAAACGAAATTACTAAAAAAAAATTTTAATTTTAATTAGTTTAATTAATAATTAATGCCCAATTTCCCTGTTTAAAACACAGTAAGCTATCTGTTGATTAATTTAAAAAACAATTGGGTGTTTTAGCTTTCAAATTGCACAAACAGTAGTTAATAAACAGTATTTTAAAATGTACCCAATTGGGTACACTTGGAATGACGAGCAAGATTAAAGCTCACGTTATTTTAAATTTGTCGCATAGTTTCAACTCCACCTCATTATCTACTATCATAGTTCAGGAAAATAAATCAAATATACTAGAAACATAGTTAGAATCTTGTAAAAATGAGTTTCAATAAATTCGCTCAGAAAATTTTAGAACATTCTCCCGACATTCATTTAAATTAATTCCATTGTATTTATTATGATTTAGTAACTAAACTTAATGTAAAGCATAAATCTTCGAATGCCTCATCGTCTTTCCGAATAGTCATTAGTACTAATTCTATGCGCGAACTGAAATCTTTTATAAAATTATTAGGAATTTGAATTTGTTGCAATTTTTTTTCTACAAAAAATCCTTCAAAAATAACTTTAGAAATTATAATTATGTTACAAAACAATCCTCTTGCGACAACAGAGCGCAAATATCAGAGCCTTACCAAAACCTGACTAACTATCCACCAGTTGAAGTGAATTTTTCGTTCGAACACGAATGAAAATTTGCTTTCCATGTGTAGTAATACTAAAATATTTAACTTAAGCAAAGAATGAAAATATTTTCAAATTAAAACTTACCTTATTTATTAGATTCAATTCAGCTTCGGACAGCCGCACCTAGCAATCCACGAACGTTCCACATGGAATACACAAAATGGTAACTTGGAGTTCAAATCGAAGCAACCACGAAAGACAACGTGCGCGCTACATCTTCGCTCGCGCATTCGAAATTTGCATATGGAAAAAAATGCTGAGACATAAAGAAGGAAAAATTACAAATTTTTTGAAAAAAAAGGGGGAAAATGCAAAAAATTTCTTATAAATAAATAAATTTATTCTGATGCAAATACTACGCTGCCAAATTCTATAGGAACATTAATCGAAGTAAAGCGGCGGCATTCACGATTATAGAACATTTCTGATTACATGCAAATTCCACAAAATCCTAACTTGCATGTACTAATATTCCTTCAAAATATTTTTTAGAGTCAACACTTATATTAAATTTTGTAACTTCAGTGGTTGAAAAATATAAGCGACCGTTTCCGGTGCCTGCCTGCGCGCAATGAAAAAGCCATGGGTTCCATTCCCGTCTTGTGCCCTGGGTGTATTCTAGTACTTTCTAACTTTGTACTATAATATCCTATAGTATTGTCATGTAACGAGAATTTGGAGCATTTCCATTGAGAAAAGCAAATGCAAATGTATATAACCTGAAATGGTCGTAAATAAAGAAATAATAATAAACATTAAATTTTAATGAATTAAAATAATAATAATAATAATAATTAACAGGTGAAGGCAGTATTATGATGGCGAAATTCAGAAGCACATCGGAATTTTATTCTTTCCTGAAGTATTGAAGAATTTAACGAAAGTTGCTTAAATATGTTTTAATAACTTCCAAAGTGTCTTAATACTTAATATAAATAGCAAACAGCATAAAAAGAAGACACCATATGCTTACTATCGATTAATCTGTTTTATACCAATTTTTGTTCAAATTTAAGATAAAATTATATTTTCTGAACCATTCTTTATTTATTTATTTATTCCAACGGGGCTGCATATGGTTCCTCACTCTTCAGCAGACCTAGTGCATTCCCCGAAATCGGCATCCATTCTTTCAAGTAGCACCACTGTCGGCGGATGCCATTACCACTCTGAGAATTTTGACGCTCAGTTTCACCTAGATGGCGGCACCTGAGTTCTAATTGATGCAGATTGCACGAGGAATTTAATTTAGCCGAGAGCATCCAAGCCCATGGGATCTTTTACATGCCGCATAATCATACGCCATGGGCGCAGACGATTTTCTGCATCTTGAAAATCCACCGACTTGGGCCAGGTTTGATCCTGCGAGCTCGGGCGTATGAGGCCTGCGCCTTACTACTACGCCACCCTCTCGCCTACCATATTAAGCGTAATATGTGGCTAAATTGAAAAAAAATTAAACTTTTGAATATGAAACATGACTACTACGAATTTTAAAAATATCCGGAAAGTACTTTATTTGTAATAAAGTTTAGTTAATATGTGATACTTAATTGGTGGAAAGGTTCAAGGCAACTCTGACAAATAGTTTTATTGCCTTTTCCATAGCAGGTTTTGGGCTTTTCCCTTTAACAACGGGTTTTCCCCACTATTTTTGAGCTTTCTTTTTTGAAAGAATAAAAATTTCTTTTAAAATTAGCCTCTACTGTAGCTTCAATATATCACGGGCCTAATACACATGCCCATGCTAACAGAATAAGCTTTCTGCATGCCCGTACCAACTGTAAAAAAAATATTCGCAACAGAACAGCATGCTCTTTCTCATGTGCTTTTTTTTTTTGCTGTCCTTTAAATAGGAGAGTGGAATAATATGGGGTAAAAGTTACAAATAGTTTTATGTTTCACTTGAGAAAAAGCTCGATGGTTCAAACATGCCAAAGATTTTCAAGATCCACAAAAATCATCAGCGTTCATGAAATGCGGAATGTTGAACATCACTTAAGCCTTGAATCTCTATTTGGCTTGATGCTGTCAGCTTAATTAAATTTCGAGTGCAATTCCGCATCGTCAGAGCCCGGGTGCCTCCGTCTTCTGGGAAATTGAATATTGGGCGTGAAAATTTTCAAGTGGTAATGGCATCCGCTGATAGTGGTGCCACATGAAAGAATGGTTGCTAATCCCTGGGAGTGCACCGGGTCTACAAATAGTAAGGAATCAATATGCAACCCAATTAGAAACAAACTTTAGAAAGATCTAGTGCGACTAAGATTCTTGATTTCTTCTGGAACACTCACCAATGTTTAACTTAACCCTGATACTCTGGGAAAACGCTGACTGATAAATTATTTTTGTTTTTCTGATTGCGAGTTCCTTCGAAACTTTCTTCAATTTGTAAAATTCTTGGATTGGGTGACTTAGTTGAATTTTATGGCGCAATAACTTCAACGTACCACATTATGCTAAAGAAATATTTTTCGGTACTGAGCGAGTGGAAGAAAGCCTTGTTCCTGTAGGATTTCTCTGAGGAATGTTCCTCATCTGTGTACTAATTAGGAGAAAACCACTTTTCATGATTGGAACTAAATGAAAGTTAGACAGCAATTCATAGTCAATCTTCACAACCTCTGTTTCTCTTAACAATTGCATAAGGTGATGAAGCCCTTGCAATATCTTTGAAAACATACCTGTGACAGTGGCGTTACTAGCATGAGTGTCACCCCCCCCCCCCCGTAAACAACCATTGTTGAGCTGCATAAACTCGCAGTTTTGTTGTTGCTGCTTATACCACTTGGATATTGAAGCTCTCGTCTCAGAGCGACCTGGAATTCAGGCAGAAGGGTGCGCCTTCCGTCTCAATATGAGCACCAACGGTGGAAGTACGACTTGGCTCATAATGTACTTGGATGACACCTTCCTTTTTACACCTATGGGAGAAGGGAAGGAAAAATCTCCACCCACCAGTACCCTCGAAACTGCCTCGGGACTTCAGGGTCCACGGATTTTACATGCACGTATCCCCAAGTGTACATGGTGGGTCCTCAGTCGCTCGGGTATCGAACCCGAGATCCTTCGAACCGAAGCTCGATATCTTAACCACTAGGCTACTACGGTTGTAGTTTTTACTATTTGCAGCATTACAAAAAAGAGAGAAAAAACTTACGAAATTTTATTTTATTCATTTGGTATAACTTTCAGTAAATTACATTTATTTTCAGTTATAATACGTGTTGAAGTAGCATCAGTAAAATTGTCTAATTCAGCCGTACCCAATCTTTTTTCTTCGCGTACCACCATTTTTCTTGCGAACCATTTTGCGTACCACTGCTATATAAATCTATCATATAGAATAGAATATCAATATAATATAGATCGATTTCTCTGCGCGTACGCGTACCACCTAAAGAGGCTTCGCGTACCACTAGTAGTATGCGTACCAGTTTGGGAACCGCTGGTCTAATTCAAGAGCAAGCATTTTTCAAAAACTCTTTTTAATTTTCGGTGGCACACCCCAACATTCCCAAAAAGGTGCCACCCGGGGAGGACAGCTCCCCATCCCCCGTAGTGACGCTACTGCCAAATGAAAAATTGTGATTTCGCAAGTACGAATGATTAATGAAAAATAAACTGAAACCACTCTGTTGTGCATAATGTTCTTTATTTTTCTGGGAATGAATGGTAGCTTCAATAAAAAATGCATTAAATATAAAATAAATGCATCGTTTGCACGTAAGGCCAAAAATTACTCAACATCGACAAAACATCCATACATTTGAAGCACATGGCACTGACTGAGTATTGTTTCACAGAATACGGCACGCACATACATAAAAGTTGCATAAAAAAGTTCAATATTTTCACATAAAATTGTACTTCAGTGAATGCAGCAAAAATAAACCCGTATAACAATGCAACATAAGATAAAATTTCCAAACATAAAATATGAGTATAAAGAACAGATTGTGTAAAGGTATCAGATTTGTATATTATTGCATTTTAAATAACATTCTTCAACAAAAAATGCACTAGATAAAACTGAATAAGAAACATCTTATACTTCTTAAGTTAAGTTACAATCTTGATTACTACGTCACTATTTAATGTAGTATGTTGATTGGGTGATACAGGAAAATGTTATTGCCTAAAAGTCGATACTTAAAAAAAATATTTCATTTAACCCTCTTAAGCATGAAAGCCTCATATAAGGTGATTTGATTATAAGGTAAAAATTTATATTTTTGCTTCACATTTTTATGCAGATTCGTTTTTGTGCTGCAATTTTCATGTAGTCCTCTCTGGAGACTCTAAACAGTTCTTGGAAACCATAAAAAGTTTCATAGGATATTCAAGATAGTTAAAAGATTAAGATATCTTCGGGAGACCATGGAGGATTCAAGAAAGAATAGAAAATCTCAGTTTCGAATCAAATTATGTTTATTTATTTTGAAGCGTGTATTACATTACTGGGAAGTTTTGTATTATTTTACAGCTTCTTATTCCTTATTAATGAAGTTTGAACATTCGGTTTTGCCATGTTTGTCATTATATTGAATAAATATGGCAAAAAAGCATATAACCTCTTAATACAAGAACACGAATTTTTGACTAGACAGGACAAAATTTCCGAAAATAAATTATTACACAACAATCCTGAGATACTAAATTAGTTTGTAGCATATAAAACTTTTTTTTATAACACAAATAAATAAAAGCATGCATGAGAGGGTTAACTAACGTAAATTGTAAAAGTATTTAATGACCAATACGTAAAACTTTTTTGATCAATGGATGTTTTAGTCATTCTGCAACCTTCTGTTTCAGCATTAAAAAAAAAGTCTTTCCATTTCGTCCGTAGTAAATATAGCTTGACCTGTGTTATATAGAATAACCATTTGTAAACTTTTATTTATTTATTTAAAAAGGAGTAACTAAATTAGTATTTTTTTTAAATGTTGTTTATAGCCTAAAATATCAAGTACTTGACAGTATTAAAATTATGCAAATGCCACTGTCTTGTACTAAAAGATAATTCATTATTTTAGTACTAGTTTTACTAGTTTAACAGCGAATTTCTATACACCAAATGAAGAAACACCTATCGATAAAATTGTCTTGTAGACAAATGAAATTCGTTGATGAAAAAACAAGCAAGCAATACTAAAATCGGGGGGGGGGGGGGGGGATTTTCTATCAACAAGTAAAATTTACGGAAGAGGGGATTATAAATGTGAAGCTGATGGGCAGATAAACAATTTTTTAGTTAGAGAAACGTTAAAATTTGAATTTGCGCAACTGTGATCGAGGTATTTGGCATCTTTGGTTTTCTGCTAAGTTGTTGTAAGCGAAATTTCAGTTCTAAAACTTTATAAGTAGATTAGTGTCGAAAATTACTTTATATTTTGACTTTTAACAAGGGAGCAAATCTTAATGGAACAGTAGTTTCAAAGGTTGACTTATTGCCATTTCCACATTAATTAACATTATTAAGCACATAATTTCACAAGTTTAAAAATAAGTAAATAAACTATATCTAGAATATTATCAATTGCATTCAAAGAGTGACGTAATAATAAGATTAGCCCAAATGAAATATTAGGTTTAAAAAACTCATGAACTGATATTTGTTACATTTAGTGCTCCTAAACGAAGCACTAACGTTCATGCGAATCGATCCTTGAGCACATAATGGAATATTTAAAAAGCTATACTTTGAGCTTTCTTTTTAAATAATGCAAGTTCTTAATTTTAAAACAACTATTATACACCACGGATAATGGATCCGAAAATTTCTAAAAAATCATGCAAAGTTAAAATATTGATTCAAAATAACATATGAACAAGAAATTATGTACAAAAATAAACCATAGCAATGATGGAATGAGGAACGCATATTCGCGAAACATCGTGTGCCCGTAAACATTTGCTCACAATATAAAAATTATATAAAAAAAAAGTTTATGTCTTATTATTGCATCAGGGAATGATGACGATTAAAAAAACAGGGCGAATTCCTTTTTTGAAGCTATATATATGTTTTTTTTCCCGGCGTGATGAGAGTGCAATTTCAACATGCAACGGAAGTGATGAGCAGGAATGTAACGGCACCATTTTTTATCGGATGCGCTTTCGTTTCTCTTAGGAATGGCAATTCAATTCAAGAATTCAATTGGAACTGTGCTTGTAATTTTAACCGATCTAACAAAAACCTACTTTTTGGTCTTTTGATAGTATACGTTCTAATCATTTCTATTTTTACAGAAAGCCCCCCCCCCCCCCAATAAATCGTCGAAAATGAGCTACCTGTCGGTAATTGCACCCGAGCTTTCAGCATACTTTGGAGATTTCCATCACTATACTGGGAGAGGGAGGCCTGTTTAACATTAAGAAAATGTTTCATTTTCCTTGCAATATAATATTGAATGATTTATTTGCAAAAATAAGATTAAACCGAAGGACTACGGATGATGAAGTGAAAGCTACTTTTTCTTATCTCTCTTTCCATTATTTAGAAACTTTTTATTTATTTATTTATTCCAACTGGGCTGCATAAGATTACCAACCATTTTGCAGACCTAGTGCATTCCCCGAAAATCGGCATCCAATTTTCAAGTAGCACCACTGTCGGCGGATGCCATTACCACTCTGAGAATTTCGACGCGCAGTTTCCCCTAGATAACGGCACCCGAGCTCTAATTGATGCAGATTGCACTAGGAATTTAATTTAGCCAAAAGCATCCAAGCAAAATGTCTACTCAAGGGATCTTTAACATGCCGCACAATCATGCGACATGGGAGCAGACGATTTTCTGCATCTTGAAAATCTACCGACTTGGGCCAGGTTCAATCATGCGAACTTGGGCGTACGAGGCCTGCGCAACCCTATCGGCCATTATTTAGAAACTCTAGTTAAAAACTAACTTTATCTTCTCGTTGCGAGCACAACTTTTGTTATACGTTGCAATTACACTCCCATTCTAGCTAGAAACTCATCCAAATTAAAAATTCATTAAAAACAATTGTGATTTTATGATGATAACTTCTAATGCGCGTACGTAAGGACACGCACTTTCTTTTCTTTCTTTCTTATTTTTTATAGCTGCCATGCTCTTCATTCCTTCTTCAAAATACCTTTACAGGATGTAATATAAACCAATCTGTACAGGTTCAAAAGATTATATAAGCTCATATTTTTTTCTAATTAAGAAGTAAGACGAAACTCCATAACTGCAAAATTAACCTACATCCAATTAAAGACTATGCCACTGCTTAGAAAACAAACATGCATTGAAGAACCATTAATAAATAATTTGACTGTAACTAGGTTTAAAGCAAACAAACATTCGCTACAGAAAATAGTTCAGTGTACAGAGAATGCTAAAATGCAGAGCACTATTTCAAATCAATTCTAATGTGTTTTCTACACATCTGACAAAATACTTCTTCCAAAATCGATGGAAAATTGTACTTAGGACTGTTCATAAATGATGTCACGCTTGTTTTCAATATATTTGATCCCCCTTCCTCTCCTTTGTCACAAAATGTCACACTTCATCATACCCCCCTACCCCCTTTGTCACATGTCACGCCATATCACATAAGCACATGCGCTTGCAGTTTAGAAACAAAGCACTGCGCTATGGATCACGTTTCTAATTTTAGTTTTGAACTTTTAATGACATTTGTGAGCATAATAATAATAATGATGATTATGTGTGTGCTTAATTTGTATACAATGTGGTTAAAATTTACAACACAAAGATAATTAGTATATAAAAGTATAATATATTAATTGTTCGAATTCTGAAAAAATGAGCCATGGAACTTTATCTTAAAAGTGTAAACTTTTCACAAGACGTAAATTTTAATTTTAATCAGCATCGGTGTTTACGATACAAAATGATCAATGAAACTTCAAATTCAAATTATGAAAATCAAAAAAATTTTAAAAACAAGTTTAACCCTCTAAAGGGCCATTTTTTTGTAGTATCGGTATATGTTAAAAGATTTTTCAGATTTTGTTTGTTTCAAAAAAGAAATTCATATAGGACAGTAAATAAGATTAGCATGATTTTTTCCAAACCCCCTTTGAGGGGGGGATAGTTATAATATTTGAATATTGATGCATGTGGTGGTAAATACGCTTCCCAGCGTCTTTGCAAGATTCTACCCATCAGAAAGGGTAAAATAGCTTACTATAAACATCTATAATTTGATGAATTTGGTGGAAAGCATACTTCCCACCGCCTAAGAAAGTGTTAGCTGCTGATTTTAACTGTTTTTATGGAAACCAAAATGTGTAATGTCACACTTCTTGTTACCCCTCCCCTTGTCACAAACTGTCACAATTTCTTAAACCCCTCCTCCCCCCTCGAAGCATGAAATCATTTATGAATGATCCCTTAGAAGTATGTTTGCATTTTAGCATGCAAACATACAAACAACACAGAGGACATTAACTAATTTTTTGCATCTGAGAAAATTGCATAGTACACATAACAATATATTTGTACTCGGAATAATAAGCACCATTGCAAATAGTAAGTTAATTGCTTACAAAAGGTGTTTTTTTTTAACTTAAAAAACAGCTTTTAATATGTACTCCAAAGTTCCATCATTTATCCATAAATGCTTCAAGATTCTAAACTAGCTAGGATTTAAAATCTGTAAAAGCAATCCAAAAAATTTAAATAATTTAGATTCAATCGAAACTGATTTTCAAGTAAAATCACAAAATGTTCATATGGAATTATTACTTAATTTTGTGAGTTTTTATTCCATTAAATTAGTAAGCATCTGGTATTATTTAATTTTGTTACTATTTTTATAATTAGTTCATTATCTAAATACACAACACCTTACAACTCCTGTATATAAATAAATACATAAATAAATAAAGGGGGAAGAAAGAAAAGATTTTTCTTTTCATATAAAATATTTTTAATTTACCTCCTTTTATTTTGAGAATTTTTTTTTCATAATTGCTCGCTTAATTTCGTAATAGAGAAAGCAATTTTAAGAAACTAAAAATATAATTACAGTAATTTAGCACAAAAATGAAAAACTCTCAATTATAGATTTTCTCAATTTTTAAAAATTTAGCATGAGAAAAATTTAAAAATCTCATGTAAGAAAGAAGATCTCAGAAAGATATGATTAAACTAAATCAAAATTTAAAGAAACAATCACATTAGAAACATTTTTCAAGAAAGACACCAAGAAAAGTGGAATGCAGGACAGAAAATTATCGGTCCAATCCAACATACTCTACATGCAGTACGTATACACATTTCGAATAATAATGTTGAATTTATAGCCTTAAAATTCATAAATTCATCTATTGATATAATAATAATTTAGAGCAAAACAATTGAAAACTTCTACCAGAGAAATTTTTCAACGAAGCTTTCTTTCTACTTGGACAACATCTTGTTTCCCAGAAAGAATAATACTGATTGTTGAAAGGATCAAGGATTTTTTAAATTTTATTTATTTTAATGTTTTGGCCAATCGGTTATATCTCAATAAAAAGCATAACCTACAGTATTAAAGAAGATTAATTACAATTACTACAATATTAGACTAAAGTTTAAAATTAAAAAAGGTAATTGAAGAGCTAGTCAGAAAAGTATGCATCAACTTTATAACATTGTGATAATTATTTTAGAAAATTTTGACACTTGACAGTATTATTAGAGCCATACAATATTGCTCTCTTGAATTTTGAATTAAAAATCTTGATGTTCATGAAGCTTAATCTTAAAGCACTTTTTGGTAAAAAATAAGAAGATTTAGCAGGTAACATTACCGACTTCTTAACGAACAACATAATTGAATTATAATAATAATTTAGCTTTGTGAAAGTAAACAGTAATAGAAATAAAATTTCACGTTAATTTAATGCTCATTTGTGGTTTAAATTAATGTGAAATTTTATTTCTATAATTGAATTGTTTATTTCAAAAAGGTAAGAACTCTTAAAAACAATTTTTTTTTCAGGAGATAGAAAAAAATGGCTTATGAAAAGTTGGAAAACTTTACAAGTCTGTATTTTATTTTACTAGGTAATAGCAATGCAATATTGGTAAATTAAAATGATTTTTGATTAATTATGCCATAAAAATTATAAGTTAATGTTGAGAGTTAGTCCTTTTTCAAAACAGAAATGTTACCTTTTCGAAATAAACAATTCAATTATAAAGAATGTTTTCTAAAAAGTTACCTGAAACACAAGCACTATCAATTTGTTATACTGCATAACTAAATGCCTTTTGGAAAAAATAACAGTTTATAAGTTCAACTTGAAAACGTGAGAAGTAAATTTAAATAACATAGTAAACATATAAAGCATTTTTTAAAAAGAGACAAAAACAAATAAAAATAAATGCTATAAATAGCTCTCTGTGAAAGACATAAGCAACAAAATAAATAGGTGTGACTCTAAAATTCAAGAAACACAATAACATATTCATAAAATCAGGGGAAAAATTAAATAAAATAAACATTAACATTTCCTTAAAAATTAACTTTAAAACAGAAAAAAAAAAAAAACGCACACAATTCGCAGAATTGTAGAAACCTTATATTGAAAATTACAGAATGCTAAATGATTCACACACAATATGGCTTTTTTCCTTTTTTACTTGACTGAACTTAGTGATAATTCTAAAACTATCATGATTTATATCATTAATTATAAGAATTACTATACAATCTATCAAAAGGAAGAAGTTTTAACGAGAATTCAAGATTTTAATAAATAACTCACTTTTATTTTAATTAATTTTCAAAAACATTTTTAAAAATACTAGTTAAATATAAATTTCAAAATCAAAAAATTTTTTACTTAAATTTTTATAAGAATCTAAGTCATTTTAAAACATTTTACACCCTTAAAATTATAAATACTTGAAATTGTCATTAATGTGAATCAATAACAAAAACTGAAAGTATACATCAATAAATTCATTCAAGGAAGTAATTTTTAAATAATATTGTATTTCTTTGTTAAAAAAATAGCACCTTTTTCATTTCACATAAAAAAGAACAATAAAAGCAATACATAGCTATTTTGATATAAGACTTTCTCTAAAGTTATACATAAATAAAAAGTCAGTCAAATATTATACAAACCCTTTTCCATTTCTTTCTTTCCTTTTTTTAGAGATAATATGCAGTTTTCTAGAGTAATCGCAGAAGAAGTTTTAATACAGGAAACAAAAACTAAACCAATAAAATAGCCATCCATGTTCGTTTGTAAAAAAAAAAATGAATGGCAAGGGGGAAAAAATGAAAAACAAAATGGCAGGGCAGACAAACTGAAAAAGTTTAAAAGCTTCAGTGAAATTTCCAGGTCCTCCACACAGAAAGAGAAATTTGTAATAACCAAGCAATTTTACTTGAATAATATTAAAAATACATTTTTCTCAAATAAAAATTGCTGTTACCACCCTTAAGAACTTGACAAATCTCATTTTACCCTGGCATTTCCAGTTTTACACATCTTTGGAATTTGTACAACACTTTAAAAAGAATATTAATAATAGAGTATAAACACAGTATAGAAAATGATTCAAGAGAAATCAAGATGACTAAAAAAGTGAAAAATAAAAACAGGAACTCCTATTTGATACAACTCATTTTCCCGGAATTTGTTTAATATCAATACTTGTCATGGTAAATATTTGAAACAAAAAGCTAAACATCACGTATTTATATTCCAGAAATTAAAACTACACAATTAAAATGCAATAGCACCACAGAAATGAAATGACTCTGTGATCTGACAAGATAATTAACCGTAACTGTTAAATTCTGATTCTACTTTTGTAATATTTCAGTACTGAAGAAGCTAAAATTCAACTACAAACATGAATGCCTAATTCAACCAGAGGCGTGGGTTAATAGTTCATTTGATACACACAGCTAATTTTGTTATTGAAAAATACTAAGTACATATTTGATTATGTCACATTTTATACAAAGCAGCTATTGTATTTATATATAAATTTCTCAGCAACAGTTGGTAGAATAGCTGCAGATTTTACTTTAAGTATGATTATTGTATTATTAAAAAATTGCTTTCAAAAAATTCAAAACAAAATGCTTATGATTAATACCTTGTTTTTTAAAAAATCATTTAAATGTTTTTGATTAAAATTTTAATGTAGCATGAAAATGTTGTCTGAAAATGCAATTGGCAAATGGAAGTTTATAAAAACAATGAGAACAGAAAAATGATTCCTACTCACACTAATAAATAATTTTTTAAATAAAAAATTATAATAATCTAAAAAACAAAATACCCCATAAAAATAGCATAAAATCAAAAAAGAAATCTTAAAAACAATTTTAAGTAATTACTCTTAGGGGGGAAAATGTGAATGATAAAAACTTTTTATAAGAAAACTTTTGAATAAAAAATGATTTCAGAGGCCAAAATATTGAATAATGCACAGGGCGACCGAGATTGGAATGCAAATAGGGGAAATCCCAGAAATGTAGTTGAATGCGAGCCTTTTGAAAGGAGTTTCATCAATCACTGCTAATACAAAACAAATTGCATCTATTGTACTACTTGATGATTTTTTCCTAAAAATCACGAATAGTAATTTCTTAACACTGCTTACATTTCATCAATTTTTCTCCCACATAATTTGCCATTCTTTTATTATTAATATATTTTTTAATAAATATTTCAAAATTTATTCCCTATCACATATGTAATACTTATATTTTACTAGTCATTTAAAAGCATTTAAGTGTTTGCAGGCAAATAAGCGCCTTCTGATTTTTATCTAGTATCAGCGGCATATTTTTTAAGTATTATTATGTTTCACACAAATATCATCATACAAAGCCAACAATCTTACTAAAATTTTGTTCGGTTTGATGATGCCTATACTGCATTTCACCTAATTTCTGATTTGCAATCAGGCGGCCTCAGTAATTGTAACATAAATAATAAAATCTCAAAATGGAAATTATAAATAAAATTTAGCAACTGTTAGCCAAAACAATAATTGTTGCTGGATATCCGTAAAGACCAATCTCTTCAAAAAGTACATTCCCATAGGCCATTTGGTATGAATGAATCTTCATATAAAAACTAACACAAAAAAATGCAAAATTGTGCTCTGTCACAGAAACACAGCATCACATCACATAAATGTACTCATTTCACAGTCCCTTTGGGGCAGCAATAGGAGTCCTCACGCCAGTGACATTAATCGCTTTTGGTCGACTAGATCTCGAAGAAATTCTTCTAGATACCTGCGAGACACTAACGGAGAGCTGCTTCTGAACACTGGCAATGCTTTCCATCGAGCGAAAAGACCTCTGTGTCGAGGTGACAATGCTTTTCGGAGATTGAGAAGACTTCCTTACTGGAGTTTTGTCCTTCGGGGAATCAATGGCTTTCAACATACGAGGTGCATGCCCAATCGATGGACTAGACGCATTGCTTTTGACAATCCTACCCGGACTTTTGCCTCTGACAGAAGCCCCAGCAAGGTTCTTGATCTGACTAGTGGACGAGGCTTTTTGTAAGCGATTGGTGTGCGATTTCGATGATTTATGATGATCAGAGTGGCCATGAGCCTTATTTGGGCTATAAGGAGCAACATTTGAAGAGCCAACTTGATGTTGTCTCTGTAATTTCCTCGATAGCTGCTGCTCCAGCATTTCTGCTTCCTGTAGACAGTGGCTGACCATCCGAGAGTCGGCATCTATTTCTGCAACGAGATCTTTACTTTTGGTGTCGGGCGAGGGAGGGGATTTCTTCACTTCTGTTCCATAACTTTTTGCTAGAGGCACAAAAGACTTCCCATGAGCTTTTTTAACAGGCGATCTCTCAGTTTGAATTTTGTTGTACTTGTTATTCTCATCAGAATGCAAAATCAAAGGCTGTGACACAGGCACTTTTTCCTTTATGTTAACGGAAACAGAAATCTTGTTCATGGGAGAATCCGTTCTTTCCGGATCTTGGTTTAAATTATCAAATTTCTTACGCTCCAATGATGCAAAATTCTTTTCTAAAACTTCAGGCGTCTCATTTAGGCCTTTTTCTTGATTTGAACCATCTGGAAAGGGACAAGAAAAGAAAAAGTTAAATTTCATTTACACAGCTACAATAATGATATTGAAATAAGATTTTAAACATAAAACCTTGTTAACTCCATAAACATTACAACCATTATCAATTAGGGCGCAACTATAAATAATATCCAACGTTTATGGGACAACAATTGAAAATTTAATACTTTAACTGTTTTGAAACAAATATTTCAATTTTAGTCTTTTGACAAATTGAAAAGGTAGACTTACAACATAATGATACTGATAAATGGTAAAATACTCACTTCAGTATTGCTAGGTAGTTCATCATGTGTAAATGTAAGTATGTAATTTTAATAACTTGATATTAAAAACCATTTCCCATCAGAGGAATTTAACTAATGAATACAGAGGGGTCATGTCCAAATTAATTTCTACTTCAAATGAAAATACTAGAACTACGTTAAACTACCAAAATAATGTAAATAATGTTTAAAAAAATTAATAAACTAAGGAAAAACAAATTAAGAGCAGTTTAAAGAACAAGCAATTTTAATTTGTTTTTAATCAAAGTATTTTTATTTGATTTTGATTGAAAAATGTTAGAATTGATTTGGAGCAACTGTTTTAATGGTTTTTTTACATAGAAATATTTATTAATGATATTGATTGGAAGGTAAGGTGATTGCTGTATTATAGGTAGGTTGATTGCTTAATGTTCATAATATGCATAAGCAAAAAAGTAATGTTAATAACTTACGTATATAAATCACAGAGGCATAGCTAGGTGGGGGCAAGGAGGGACAGCTGTCCCCGGGCGCAGTGTCCAGGGGCACGAAAATAATGTTAATTTACTTTATTTCTAAAATGCGAAAACAAAATTATTTGAACTGAAGAGGTGTGAATATGTTCGACAAAAAAGTGGGAACACCGCAAACCTTTTAGGGAATGGTCAGTGTAGCACAGGAGTGCGTGGGGAATCAGATAAATAATTTTGCGAAGCCAAAGTGTCCCACTTTTTCCTTAGAAGTGAATGGTCGCTGAAAACCCTAGCTACGCTTCTGATAAATCAACAAAACATCTTAAAAGCCATTTTGTATATGAAAATGACATTAACTACTGGAAACTGAAGGGTATTCAAATTAATTTCTAATTAAATTGAAAATACTAGAATCAGGGTTTAAAAAAAAAGGTCAAAAGCAATTATAAAAGCAAATGTTTTTAATATTCTACACATAATACATTTCAAAAATAAAGAAAAAAGCAAAAAAAATTAAGTTTTAAAATGGTGAAAAAAAAATATTGTGTGTACGAAATTGATTTTAAAAACTGCACATCAGCCACTAGTTCGAATTCACTAGCAAAGAAACAAAAAAAAAAAGTCAAAAAAAAAAAAAAAAAACATCCAAGGTGTTCAAAATAACAAAATATTAAACAAAATAAGATATTGTAGCTTACTGAGATTATATGAGAAAAGTCAGAATCAATGTAAAGTCAGTGAATGTGCATTGGTTATTACGATACCCTATAATAAAAAGCTATATTTGCCTCAAATATATTAAAACATTAAGCAGATAAAAAGCAGTTTAGGATATTATTTAGTGAACAAAATCTAGAAATGAAAGACTAAGCTGTGTGCCCAATAAATACATAATTGTATAAGTTATATTTTTGAAACCAAACCATATTTCAAACAAAATATTTTCACAGCATTGGTTTTCTTGTGTACAATAAAGATGAACCAGCAAGCAAAGAAAAAACATTCAAGATATTAAGAGTAACTATACAAAATATTAAGCTGAATAAGATGTTACAATTTACAAAGGATACATGGGGGGGGGGGGGGAATAATAACAAACTCGGTGCAGTTTACAGATGTATTCTTTGTTGATTTCATATTACAACCACTGTGAAGATTAAATTAAGCAATAGATACAGCAACTAAAAGCTACCACCAATCATACCAACATGATATACAACTTTTAAGCAAGTATTATTTTCTAAAAGAAAATTACTTCATTAAAAATTCTGTGTTCTTACTAATTGGAGGATTAATACTTGAATAATAAAGAAATTAAATTTTAAAAAAAGGTTGGAAAATAAATATGTTCATATAAATACTTCATGTAATTCATGAAATATATTTCAGGTTTACTCTTTAAAAACAATACAAAAAACGTACTATAGCTTACTGGGTAAGTTTTATTTATTTATATTATGTGTATATATAATGTAATCATTGTAATTTCGAAAGAAAATTGCAGGGGGAAAAAAAGGTTCTTCACATGATTTGCATACTGATAATCATGAAATGAAATGAAAAAAAAAAGGGGTGGGACTCAAAAAAAAAAAAAAACAGTGCAACCAGATATCTTTTGCAACATGTATTGATAATCAATAAAAACTACCTGAAACACAAGATTCAAATCTTTTACATAAATGAACAGAAAAAAAAGAGGTTTCAATAAGTTACAAGAGATCACAACATTATTTGGAAAAATTACTCACCTTCATTGGAAAGTAACGCATCAACTTCATCTTTGCTATCAGAAGAAATTTCTTCATTCACTTCGAGACTGTCGGGATTATCACTGCAGTGGGTTGGGCTCCTGCTCCCTCCTCTATCACCCGCGGCAACACCACTCACAAGTAGGGATTCTCTCCCACCCTGGAACGGTACCGGTGACTGACTTTGATCTTGGGGCAAGTCTTGCAAATCTCTCAAGCTGTCCTCTTCATGTGCATCAATGTATCCTTTGTTCGAGAAGTAGCACGGTGAATTATGCAGATTCAATGCACTGGACAGGATGTCGTAAGAAGTATCATGCACGGAGTGGTCTATGGAGTTGTTTTGTGCTTCTTCTTTGATTGGTGACACGATCTTTTTAATTATGTTTTCTGTTTCTTTTCTCAGGGCAACCGATCTTTCTGCTCTGAAGCATGCTGAGTGTTTAGAGCATGTTTAGGTGAAAATGTAGCATCAGGTGGATGTTTCTTTAAATACATATTCTTGCCTTTTTTGGGATAAGTAGACCGTTCCAGGCAGCCACTGTCATCAGCTTCACTCTGTTTCTTTAGTTTCTGCAAAATAAAGTAAGTTGTATAGTTATCATGTGCTAAAAATTTCTAATGTTGATGTAGGATGTAGACTATATAGCAACTAGATAAAAAAAAAAAGTATTCAAATTGAAAAATCAATATTGTATTGGCCTGTTACGTAATTCTCCTTCAAACATTCCATGTTTTCGTTAGCATCGAGTACCTAACAAGTTAAATTAAATGAACAGGAGATTTCCCTCTTTTCCAAAAGCAAAAGATGATATTACAGGAACCAAAAGCACCACAACAATGTTACATACCCCATAAAATGTCTTGATAAAATCTCTGTGAATTCATACTAACTGAAAGGCATAAAATTATTCTTTTATTTTTAAATTTTGATACTTAAATACATATCTTTAAGCACGAGCAAACATTTATTGTTAACAAACAAAATTATTTATAATTGGCACAAAAAAAGAAAGAAAGAAAAAACTAACTTATGATGCTACTTACATCACTATATTTGCAAAAAGTTACAGAAAACACTGAATTTCACATCAACAACACTGAAAATTTATTATAATGCTCACTTGATTAATTTTGGAATTCAAAAACATAAACAAAAATATTAAAACCGACGCTGCACCCAAAATAAAAATAAACGAATGTTATGTAAACAATAAGGGAAAACATAAGACTGTTTTGTACTGAATGTCAAAAAACTCAAGAATTGTTTTCATCATTATGGTAAAGAACATAATTAATTTTTTAATTAAAACTCTTAAACTCAATACACTTACACTTTAGATACATATATGTCAATAAGAAAAATATTCACCTTCATGTGGAAGGTATTAATGGATGGGAGGTATAGTGGTGGAAGGTAACACTAAACAAAAAACCCATAAACCTTGTAACCCTAACTCCTGAAGGTTATGTATGTAATATTTATTTATGCTTTTAAATGATAAGTTGATCATTAAATATGCCAATATTTAGAATATAACCAGGGGATGAGCCAACATTTTTAACAGGGTCCAGTTTTTGGGAATTTTAAAAAGATTTTTGTGAAAAATCAAATAATTTTGTGAAAACTCAAAATTCAAACATACAGTGGCAAACTTTTAAACTATTTTTTTCTGCTTATTTAATAAATAATTCTGCTAAAAGTAAGATTTGGTAGTTTGGAATTTTGTGAAGGGTCCGTTTTGATCGACTGGAATTTTGTGAAAAGTTCATTTTGATTAATTACTATTTTGTGGAGTTTTTCGAAAATGGACCTGAATTTCCTCTGGCGCGAACCCTGGTGATGGAAAATCACTAATGACCTTCTTGAAAAATTATTAGTAAATAAAAAAATATCATACATATTAACGAAGAATAATTCATTTCATCTTACCCTTTGCAAACTGGATAGACGAGGAGGAGGAGCAGTAGGCTTTTCAAATTCAAACACAATAACTGCAGCTAAATTAGAAAAATACAATTTGGCATAAAAGACTGAAATTTGGTTTCCAAACAACAAATACAAATGCTGATAATTTGAAATTAATGATTAATCATTATTCTATTTCGGCTAAAATGCACTTTAGGCAATGTTTGTTTCATAAACAGCCTGTTGGAGAGAGAGAGAGAAGAAAATAAATTTTTATTTATTTATCTATGGAAAAAAAAAAGATCTGAATGATATGAATACATTATGATATAAATTCAATGAAGAATATGTTATATTTATTTAAATATGCATTTCACAAATCAAAAATTTAAATTTTAAGAGTAACTTTTAGTTTTCTTAGCCCAGAAAAAAAAAATGATTACAATAATAAGGAACTAATTACCATCCCGAATCCTCTTTTGCACTTGAGGAGAAAGACATGCCCAGCTTTCACAGTGAACAACTTTGTTGGCATTCTGAATCAAATAGCGCTCACAATGTCGACTAATTTTGTGCAGCAAGTCCACGAAATTCTGGAGGAAAATTAATATAAGACATAAACACATTAAAAATGCTTCACAATAACACTTCATGTCATGTGATCAAATATAAATTATAGAAGATGCTCCAATTGATGGAAGTACCAAAAAAAAAAAAAAAGGCGTAGGAAGTTTCTATTGTGTGTAAATGAATCCTGATGAACACACCTAAAACGTAATTATTCTAAACTAGGGTTACACATTAAACTTTCTTCCTTTTTACAATAAACATTATAAATTTAAAAATATTTTTGTACTATAGTTTGTTTTTTGCCAGTAAAATTAATTTTCAAATTCAGCTTTGACAATGAAAGGAAAAAAATAATTTTGGGAGACAATTTTATTTAAAAAAGGGATGCTTGCAAAGAAAATGTATCAAACGTGGCTGGAAAGGAGCCAAAACAACTAGAAAAAGAAAGTAAGAACATTAGTGTACATATCTCACACACCTACAGGAATGCCAATGTTCCTAGCATAATTTATTGAATAGTGCCTGCCTAGCTGAACCCAGAGCCAATTGTTGTTCATTACTCATGTAGTTGCATTTTTTAAAGTACAGTAGAGGTAAGTAGCTAAAGACAGCAGGTTGTGACACAAAGAGAAGTGTAGCAACTACTCTTTCCCAGTTTAAAGACTCGACTGCTGAGCAAAAATTTTTACTGTGGAAAATACCTAGAATAAAACAGGAAGTTATTTCGGCAAAGAGTGCTAGACTTAAACAATCCTAAATGTGTTGCTGATATAACATTCCTAAACACAAAACATCACCATTGCCACAGCAGCATTAGGGACAATACTTGGCCTATGCTTTGGAAAGCCTGTTGAGACAGAATGGACTTTGCTTTCGAAATATTCTTTCTTTCCTTGAAATGAACACACTTCTGCATTGCATTCCTAGATTTATGCAACTAATATTCTACAGACTTTGCCCACGATAAGCACAAAAATTGTATCTGAACATTTTGAGGAAATTTAATTATTGCTGCCAAGTGATTCCCCCCCCCCCCCCCTCTATCTCATTTCCAGCTCAGCTTCAGGTACTATAAAAAAGGGTTAATAATAAATAAATAAAAGCATAATTTTATTTTCAAGTAGGTAATTTTGTATACATGCAGAGAAATGTAGCTTCAAGCATTTAAATATAGTATTTCAGTTTGTACTATGTATGAAACAAATAACTAAACATTTTTAATTACTTTTGCTTAGCACAGTAGTATTGCACAAAGATTATATAAAACAAACTGATCTGTGAACCACATGACTTCCTTGTACTGTACTAAATATAATACCCTTTTCAAGAATTGAAAAAAAAAAAAAAAATGGGTGCGGATATCATACACCCACCATTAAAACTTATATTTCTCAACTGCATTATTATTTAAATAAAGTTTTAGTTCACTTTTATTTTTCTACACCTATATAGTATAGCAAACATAGAGAATGGTATTTTCAGGATTAATGGAATTATTATTTTTATTGGGGGGCTGAGAAATCTGAAATTAAAACACAACAGTAACTAAACAAAATCTGCAAAGGAAAAAAAAAGGTAAGCATGCCTTGGGTGAAGTGTGAAGAGCATTTTTAAAACTTAAGCCCGCTAGTTTGTTGAGAACCAATGGAGGAAAAACAATTTTACAAGATCTTAATTCTTGCAAATGCTTTAACATGGGAGTTTTATGGAAAAGTCCCCCAATATCGCATAAATTGCCAAACCGACCCTGGATTTGGCTTCACTACTTTGGCGCTAAATTGGGCGACATATGGCCAAATTACAATACTTCCTGTACTTCGCACAAAAAAGTAAAATTGTTTTTAATTAAATAAAAACTTTATCACTATTAAAAATAGGAGTTTGATTTCTTAAATGAAAGCAAAAGAGGTAAATTCAGAAAACTTCTCAAAAATTCTACCTGAGTGAATTCTCCATATTCTGTAGTTTCCTCGCTTTCTGTTAACAACAACAAATTGTTAACAGTTACATAAGATCGGCAGGCTATATCTGGTGTTGTCAATTCAATTGAAGAAATGATGTCATCCTCTAAAGCAGTGATGTTCCAACTCTGACCCTAAAAGTTGAAGCATATTTTAAATTCTCTCTGAGTAGTGTTTTTTCACATAAAAAATTACAATAGTGTTAAAAGCCATTTCCCTGATACTAAATATAAATTTTATATTTTTGTTTATTCCTAATTCTCGCATCGAGGGTCGATCCCGCATTTTTAAGAGTTCGTTTTTTGGAAATGTTTAGAAGCTTTTTGTGGAAAATCAAATAATTTAGTGAAAATTCAAAATTTGAACATAGAGTGATTAAAAAAATTTATTATATTTGCAGCTTATTTAATAAATAATTTTGTAAAAATCCCAATTTGGTAGTTTGAAAATTTGTGAAGGATGTGCTTTGATTACTGGAATTTTGTAAAGGGTCCATTTTGATTAATTGGAATTTTGTGAAGCTGAAAATGGACCTCTGGCGTGACTTACGAATTTCATCTGGCATGACATTGCTTATTAAATACATTACTTATTAAAGTAATGTATTTATACATTACTTGATATTGATATTACTTATATGAGTAAATATAGCATACATTACTTATTAAAATCACTTCCGTTTTACTTAACTTGATTAAAATATCTCGTCTTAATAAATGCTAACCAAATGCTCCAATATTTTATAGGAAAGTGCATGCTTGTAAATAAAACAATTTACAAAGTCCAAAATCTGGTAACCTCTGGACTTTGCCAATTTCGAGTTTCAGGCTTTTCCAAATTTCAGACCATTAGAATTTTATTTGTCACAAACAGTGGCGTATGCAGAATTTTTTCAAGGGGGGGGGGGGGTTCATAATGTTCTGAAACTACTAAAACAAACTCGAGTATGTAGTAAAGCACCATTTTAAACCCCTAACCCTTGCGTACGCCACTGGTCACAAAAGTAATCTACTCCTGCTCTCTGAATTTGTTCCATTTTATTTGTATCTAGAGTGTATTTGCAATACAAAAAAGGAAGATATTTCATGCTACTTCATCGGTTTATATTTTTATACAATAACTTTTTCATTTGTTTTGCAAACAGATGTCAATTTTTTGTTCATAACAAAATCCTATTGTTTGAATTCTTTGAAGAACTAAAGAGTTGGTGAATGTAGCAAGTGTATATGTAGGGATGGGACATAGTACATAATCAACACAGAACGAAAGAAAGAAAAAAAAATTAAGTAGTTTTTAAAAGTAGCATACATAAGTAAAATATTTTTAAATGCTGGTTAGTTAAATGTCTGGAGTTATAGAATTCAAAAATTTGGATGGCTTGAATTTGAGATTTTTTACTGTGTATATAAGACTATAAAAAACCTAGATGCACTACATTTAACAGTAGGGCTCGACCGATGGCACTTTTTGGCCGATGGGCCGATGCCGATTGTTCCGAGGTCGGCCGATGGCCGATTGCCGATTATTTTCCTCTTCGATCGGCCGATGGCCGATGGAAAAAAATCGCTTTTAACCATTATGCTTATCAAAAATGTCATATAAATCATTTATTTATTTTAATGTTTATAAAAACATAAATGCATTATTCAAGCACCATAAAACTGTTACTGTTTGGAGGAAGTTTACATAATAATTAAAACTAAAAGAATCACTCGCGGTTCAAGTAAAATAAACTATTAGGTGGTAAAAAAATAGCTATATCAGAGGAGTTTTAATTATTTTTTCTTATAATTTCAAAAGTAGTCAACTACTATTGGATCGGATCGGGTCTCCTTCCCTTTCCTCCAACATTATCTTTTTGTAGCACCTGCACTGCAAATGACAAGTGCAGCTGCCTTTATTTTCTTATTTTTGTTTTCATGGGGAGGAATGTAGATGTTATAATACAGGCTAACATATAATGTGGGTTTGTATCTAACAAAATTGTCAACACCCCTTGGATTTTTTTCTTAATTTTTCCCCCGTTTTTGAAAGAAAAGCGGGAACGATTCTGTTTATTTTTTATTATAAAAATTATTTTAACTAAAAATAGCTCTTTTTATAAAATAAAAATAAAATATTAAAAAGTTTCGCTCGCAGTACGCAGTAAACCCCCCCCCCCCCCCCATGTTCATGTTCATAACCAAGAAATACTGAATATTACTTCAAGAACAGACGTGAGATTTTTTTGTTATTACGAATGAATGAAGGGGCCGGCCGTCTTAAGAGCCAATCTCATTAGCTTTTTTTCTTGTGAGTTGAAAATTACACTTAAATACCCGACATATTCTTTACATTTTTATGTAAGGTCACCGAAATAAACCAATATTTTGTAACGTGAAAAATAAATTGAGCACCAGCAGATTTCTGTTGACAAATAAACTTCTGAAAAAAAACACGTGATCAATTATAAAAATTAAGATGTATTTTGAAAAATATATATATATATATATAAGCGTTGTCAATTTTTGAAAATAAAGAAATTATAGCATTTTTATTAAGATATTATTCCACCCTGTCTCTCAAACTCGTTTTTTAAGAATTACGTTTTTAAATTTGCAAGTCGAACTTGAACCACATAAAATTTTGATTAATAAACATTTATACTGAAGTATTGATTCATATTTTTTATCAATATGTTTGTCCTATGTTGTAAAGTAATTATAAAAGAACAAGAAATATTCGAAACTGAAATCAGATACAACGAGATTGTTGTAAAATAGCAGAAAAACTGTCAACTATCGTAGCACGTGGCATCGAAGCAAGAAAAAAAAAATATAAAAATATATATATATGCTTAAAAATAGAAGTTTACACGGGAAAAATTAAAATAACTATCATATAAAAAATTAAGATGTATTTTGAAAAAAATATGCATTGATCAATCTTTGAAAATAAAGAAATGCTAGCATTTTTATTAAGATATTATTAAATCCTGTCGCGCGAACTCGCATTTTCAGAATTCAATTTTCGAAAATTGCAAGTCGAACCTTGACACATAAAATTTCAATCAATAAACATTCATACTGGAAAATCGTTTCTTATTTTTGATCATTTTTTTCCTATGTTGCAAACTAAAAATAAAATAATGAGAATAACCGCACACTAAAAACAGAGGCAACGAGATTGCTGCACAATTGCAAAAAAACTAACACGTGGCATGGAAGAAGGAGAAAAAAAAAAGGGCTAAGAGAAAAAAGTTTAAGCGGGTAAAATTATTATCGTATTTTCATTGAGTTGACTTTGTATTGTTTACAATTTTGGAATAATAAGAAACAGGACAAACTGAAAGCAGATGGTATAAGATTATTACACAATGACATCTAATGCACTAAGTCATTACTGAGCGAAAAACGGACAAAATGAGGCAACTAACCTAGTGCGAATAACAAATAGCACTCATAAGACACCTCTATTACTTTTACTTTAAGGGGGGAAATACGTGTAAAAGTCTCAAAAAATTTCAAAGCAAAATTACAAGTCGTTTAAAAGTTATAAGCATTTGAGCGAGCGCCCCTTTTGGAGCAGTTGAGCAGGGAGTCCCTCATGAATGACCTGAAGGGTATTAGAGAGCGTTAGCAGATGTCCTTTTATTTTTTTTAACAATTGAGACCTTGGATAGAAATTTCTATAAATATTAGTATCTATAAGTACAAAATAATTGATTCATTACTGCCTTAAATTTACTTTCAATACCTCTCTTCTCTTCAAACGTGTTTTTCTCGAAACTACTTTTTCTAATTTGCGTATACTCTAGCTCGCAGAGTTTTTGATCAATCCTTATCAAATTTAGCACACATTTTCCTTATATATACGCGCTTTAGTTGAACTGGAATCATAAACAACTTTTTATTTTTACATTTTTTATTGTAAGAAAAAACAAAAAAAAAAAAGGTTAAAAATCGTATTTAATTTTACCATTCTAAAAAAATATAGAAGTTTTCGGGGTTTTTTTTTTGTGATGATTTTAGTTCAACTAGAAGAGACACTGATAAAAAAAGGTTGATTTAAAAAAAATTGATTTCAGATAAAAATTGTGCCCTCCAGGATGTATGCAAACTGTCGATCCGGGTGGCGACTTACAGTGTGCAACAGCCGATATCTCCCGGATTTTTCAAGAAAAATGTTTGAAAATTTCAGTAAATGTTCCTCAATATATCTATAAAATAACCTCAAAATCTCAATAAAATATATTTATTCTTTATACGTTAAAAAAAAATCATAAAAATTGCTCTTAATACGCCGTTTTACACGTATTTCCCCCTTTAACATATTCTATTTCGCTAGCATTCTGTTCAAAGAGAAATAGTTTCAATAATGAAGGTTTTTGGGCAGCGATCGATTAAACTATTTTTCCGAATATTTTATCAAATACACTTTGTAGAATGACATTATTTTTGTGCTTTTTTTTAACTGATGTTATTGTCTGCCTGTTATTGTCTGGAAATAGAAATTTAGCTCCGGAGGAAAAAAGTAAGTTTAAGACAGAGAATGTTTTCTGGAAAGTTGTCCCTGCGAAAAACCATCGGCCTTGCATCGGCTTTTAGATGTTTTTAAGGCCGATGGGCCGATGTTTTTATAAAGTTAACATCGGCTGCCGATGCCAATGGCAACTTTGTTGAACAATCGGCGCCGATGCATCGGCGAGGCCGATGCATCGGTCGAGCCTTATTTAACAGTTTACAATGGATTCAATTTCTTCGTATTCTACAATCCCTAATGATTCCCATTTTAAAAAATTAAAAAAAAAGATTAAAAGTTTTTAAATTGCTATTTACTTCCTTAATTAAGAGTTTAATAATATTTAAATTTTGTTATAAATTACAATGTTCTTGATTCTTGCATTTTAATGAACAACAATATTTGAGAAATTCTTAGACTCATAGTACATTCTTTTTGAAGGCAGTTTGAAAATTAGTAACATTTCTGCAGTATTTTGATTTTGGTCTAAAATGTACACATAAAAAATAACCAGACATATAAAAAAAATGCATGATGAAAATATTTCAAAAAAAAAAAAAAAGTTGAATTAAAAGCATATTTTTATTTTTAGTTAGATAATTCTGTATACATATAGAGAAATCTAGTTTCAAGCAATAAAATGTAGTATTTCAGTTTGTACTATGTATGAAGCAAATTACTAAACATTTTTAATTACTTGTAGTAAACTATTGAAACTTACTTTTCCCAAGGCAATAAAGGTTTCAGAATTTAAAATTTTGTTGAAATTCTTCGCCATAAAATGAATGCAGTCTTGTAAGAGTTTAGTTACCATCCCAAAAATAGGTTCAGTCCATTTCAATTGTGGTAAGGTATTCATAAGTCTATCACAATTCAAAGTCATGTCTATCACAGTATCAATAGCCTGGGGGAAAAAATAATAAAATATTTACATTTAACACTCTGAAGAAGAGAGGGAAAAAATCAACAGTGAATAATTTTTGTAAGAAAACCAACTTTTTATAACAGTTATTAATCTTTCAACTGCCATAACTGCATGTTTATTCATTAACATAAGATATAGCTAAGGGACCGTTCATAAATGATGTCACCGCTTTCTCCAATATATTTGACTCCCCTCCCCCTTTTGTCACAAAATGTCACACCTCAACGGATCCCCCCCTTTGTCACAATTTCCCGAACCCCCTCCTCTTCAAAGCGTGACATCATTTATGAATGATCCCTAATATTACCTTATATTACCTCCCCTGGTATTACCTTATTAGAAAGGATTCAAAGTTGGAGTATTCGTTTGGTAAGTGGTCTCTGACTTAAATTATGAGGTTAGTCTTAAAAGACTCAGTATATATGTCTAGAGCAGTGGTCGGCAACCCGACAATCACAATCGAATGGTAACATTATTTTAGAAACTTTAAGGTAGGTATTTTATAGGCGTCATAAATATTTGTTTGGGAAAGAATTAAATTACAATTTGAAGACAAGCACTGTCCGAACATGTCCTATAAGTATGCCCCCCCCCCCCCCAGTCCTCTGAGTTGATCTTGGTGTTCACTTCTCTAGAAAAGTAGATTTTCAGTCAATTTAGGTTGCCAACCACTGATCTAGAGCAAAGGAGAGTTAGAGGGGATGTGATTCAGTGTCACTGTTTTAAGTTTTTCAAATCTCAAGCTAATCTTCAAATTAGAAAAAATGGCTACTTCAATAAAGTTGTAGACAGTTGGAATAGTTTACCGGAAGTGACTGTTACTTGCAGCGGGGTAAAAACTTCTGACAAGGCTCTTAGTGTTTATTGGGGATTGTTAAATTGATAAGGATCAGCCCTGCTGGACCCTGTGCCTGTCGCTGTTCTTCACTTTTGTATTTTTATGCATATATATGTGTTTGTGTGTGACATCAATTTTTGATCAAATCCATACATTAAATGTGACACAGACACCATTCATAAAGGAAGAAACAGACACAATGGGTAAAGCAAGATAATGTGACACAGCACTACTAGTCTTACCTATGTTTGAAAATTGCAACTGTAAACATAGGTACGAACTCAGATGTAAAAAACTGAATTGATCTAAATTTTAGAACACACAATGAAAGTTTGGAAAATTAAATGAATTTCATCACTCTTATTATATTATGTGTATAGTGAACTTTGTCACCACAATTGTGTTTATTATTATTATTTTGTTGCACTACAATTTAATATTGGAGATGTCTTCAGTTTTTATTCATGAAATTACACAAATTTTGAAATAAAGACATAGATCATAATCTTCACAGACACAAAAAAACATAGAATCATGTTTCTTTAATTTCCAATGTTTAACAAAATACATGCACAATAAGCCAACTCATTTCATTTTTATAACAAGTTAAATAAAAACACTCAAGCAATTGAAAATAAGAGCAATAAAAACAAATTATAATAACGAAGGAATCATACCAAATTGTGCGCAGTAACATTGTAGCACAGTTCTCTGAGTTCTTCCGTCAAGGCTGCAAATGACTTGTTTGGCCACGTTCGAGTGAAATACTTCCCCAGCCAGTAAATGCACTTATCTCGCAATTCATTTAAACCACACACTGCAGCCAGTGGCAAGCATTCCACAACTCCTTGAACACATTGCAAACAAGGCTGAAAAACATTTTAATTACATTCCTTCATGTACGAATCATGCATACACAATCTATTTCTCTCTCTCTCTTGGAAGTAATTGCTTCAAAGATATGCATTTAAATCTTTCACTACTACATTTTTGAATAATTCTCTTGAATATTATTGATGCCAAGCCTGATTTTTGACTAAAAAATTATGTAGAATGCAGTACATAAAATTTATGAATGACATAACTTTCATTTAACAAAACTATTTAAAATTACTATTAAATTTATTTAATAAAACTAAAAATTCCCTTCCATACAAGTTTATTTGACATTGTTAACAATTTTCAAGCATAGCCAATGTTTGAATAAAGGATAATACTGAACCAAGTCATCGTAATCTTGAAAAATTAAAACTTCAATAGGGTTATAGGCAGTTGGAATAGTTTACCGCAAGCGACTGTTACTTGCAGTGGGGGAAAAACTTTTAAGAAGGCTCTTGATATTCATTAGGGATTGTTAAATTGACTAGGACCAGCATTGTTGGGCCCTGTGCCTGTTGCTGGTCGTCACTTTTGTATTTGTATTTATGCATATGATTTCAACTCCCAATTTAAATTCTAATAACCATTACTATTTTGTCTATGACATAGGAAAGTAACAATATTATTTAACCTGAAGAATATTGAACAAGTTATTGTAAGCTAATCATATGTACAAAATTAATATTGATAGTCAATTTGTTTTATACATAATAATAGCCATGAACACAAAAATAAGTATAAATTTACAAATCAACACATTTCACATTTATATACATTAATTAAGCAATTTCTCAGTGCTCTAAATAATGAAGGCAACTTTATAAATATATTGACAATTTGAGTGTAGCAGGAATTTGAAATTTGTGTGCGTGTTTTCATGATAAATGTACTTTAAAGATATTGTTACGAATTTTAGGGTACCGATGTTGTTCTTCGTCAAGCTTGGCGCCATCTCGGATCGCGTAATAGACAATTCTAGTCTTTAAAGGGAATTTCTGTCACATGATCTGCGATGGTATATAAATAGCTTCGGCAAGAGGTTTAGTGGAGTTGAGTTCAGAGAGTTCAACGAGTTCAGTTACGTTGTAGACTTTGGCCGAGTGCCTGATCTAGTCTGAGACGTTGTACTGCAAGCTTCGTGCTTGGTTCTTTTCGTATTTGGTTAGGAAATGCGGTATTACCGTTGGTCTTACCGTAATGTGTGAACTCTACGAAATACGTTTATGTGAAAGTTGTACATAGTGTGAATAGTGTAAATAGTTTGTAAAATAAATTGCTCTGTGTATTTTGTAAAAAGACTCGGTGATTGAAGTTCAAAGTAAGAAGACGCAGAACCCGTAACAATATCTATCACTCTGTGGAAAGCTATTTTAAAAAGAATTAATAGTAATAAAGTAAACATTTGGGAGAGGGAAGAAGCTCAGTTTGTTTTCTTATGTGAAAGACAGTCTATTTTCATACAAGTACAGTAGACTCCCGATTAACCGAGATCGGATTATCCGGGTTGCGGATTATCCGGGACGGCTCAAAAAAAAAAGAAAAAAGCTGAATACGGAAATGTGCTAGAAGACTGCTTTTTTCTCAACCCTTCATACTGTAATGGACTCGTTCAGTTGCCAAAGACTGGGCTTGATCACCAGCAGTTGAAAAAATGGATTCTTCCTCAGAGAAGGTAGCTTTTCTTTGGGGGTGGGGGGGGAATCAGGTTTTCACTTGATCGCCTGTCCCGTTCAGGTGCCAAGACAGGTTTCAAAATTCCCCCTTTTACCAACGATCTTTCCTATTTTCGCAAGTGGACACGTCTTTTCTCAACTGGTTAGTCACATGACCCAGCTCCTAAGTCAGGGATTTTCTCCCGTTCTGGAATGTGGGATCAGGAGATGATTCATCAATCGTTGCAGCATTAGTGCTGTTTAGATTCACATGTGTTATACATTCTGTTCGTAGTATTAAGATGTCGAAACGCAAAAGAGTCGTTCTAAGTATAAATCAAAAGCTGGAAATAATTAATAAATCAGAAAATGGACATACAGTGAAATCATTAGTGCGTGAATATGAGATTGGTGATCAAACTGCGCGAGACATTATTAAAAATAAACAAAAAGTACTCGCATTTTCTGTAAATTCAGATAGTCCAAAAGGAATGTGTAAAAGAAAAACAATGAAAACCTCAACATATGAAGATTTGGATAAGACCATGGCTGTGTGGTTTAACCAACAGAGAGCTGCCGGAATTCCTGTATCAGGTGTTGTACAGGCCAAGGCCGTATCCAGAGGGGGGGGGGGGGCGATGCCCCCCCCCACCCCGAAATCCAGAAAATTTTTGCAATGTAGCATATATTCCTCCCTGAAACTTCACTCAACACTAGTGTTTCAAAGTCAGCCCTCCCCCCCGGAAAAAAAATTCTGGCTACGGCCTTGGTACAGAAGCTCATTCACTTCCTTCTATAATAAATAAAATCCTTAGTGTCTTATTGACAGGGTTCATGATTTTTTTGATTTTTTTTTTAAAAAATTAAAAAAAAAAATCGAATTTTTTTAATTTAAATCAGATTTTTTTGATTTAAATCGGATTTTTTTGATTTTTTTAAAAAGACCCCAAATATTTTGGATATTTATTATATAGCATTCATAGAAACAATTGGCATCTTAATCAATATGCAAAAACACACTTTAAGCTATTTTCACAGCAATAAATATTTTTTAATAGTAATAATGATAAACAAATTTTAATACAAATGCATGACTCAAATGAAACTTAACCCTACCAGGAATAATAGTACACTCATAAATACAGAGAAAATGAACAAATTTAATAAAAATAATTATTTTGCTGTTGAAAGCTGAAAAAAAGTACCAATTGTGTGCACTTAAGTTTTACATTGAATGTCTTTAATCATTTTTCAATTTTATAAATAAAAAAGCCTGAAATATTTTTACCCATTTCGAAAAATCATATGCTCACACCATTTTTAAAAACTGAAACTTTTTGTTTTAATCAAGTATCTTTATTTAAAACTTCTATGAAAAAAAAATATTTTAGAAGGAAAAAACCTTAAGCTATTAGGGGACGTGGATGAAACTTTAAGGATATATATTCTAAATTCTAACAATTGTTGTTTTAAACATTATCATTCTGAATTATTTGTTGTGTGACATTGATTAAATTGATCTAAAATACTATTTTTAAGACAAAAAACAGAATGGTTCATGATTATGTATTATGAATTGTAATATGAATGATTGAATGAATTATGCTTTGCGGTTAAGATGCTTGAAGAATACTGTAAAATTTATAAAAATATTGTCAAATTAAAATAATAGGTATTAATTCTAAGCTTATGAAATATGTTATGCACACAGGCAGATGTACCTAGGAAGTTTTGTTTGAAACAGTAGTTGTAATTGCAACATATTTCATTTTTACAACACTTCCTTACATAGTAAAATCAATGATTTTTTTGAGAAAAAAAATTCACTTGATTTAAAACAATGATTTTTTTTAAAAAATCACTTGATTTAAATCACGATTTAAATCAAGCTGATTTAAATCAACGAACCCTGCTTATTGAATAAACATTTTATATTTTCTCTCAATTTTTCTTAATGTTCCATCAAAATTGTATAAATTCAATTATCCGGGATATTCGCTTAACCGGGACGAGGCATTTCCCGACCATCGCGGTTAATCGAGAGTCTACTTTACTTATCAACTTTAACTGTCAACACAACAAATCTTTTTAACATAAACATTGCATAAAATAAGCAAAATTAAGTATAATTACATGCACTTCATAGAAATAAAGCCACGACATACATACCCTGTGGAAAAAGTGACAAAAATGCATCTTCAAATGGAAGACTATGACATCAGTCAAAGTTTCTAAATTCAGCATATCAGCCAACAATGCCAATTCAGAAATGTTGCAATCCTTGGGAATGTTCATAGCTCCACTATAAATATGGCAAAGGGCAAAGTGCACAGCACTATGACTAAATCTGCAATAAAGGAAAAGCACCGATTAAACGATGAACTAATGACAACTGTAGCATGGTACCAGAACAGAAAGGTATAAAATTACCCTTCCAAGCTAATGGTGCTAGAGTTTTTGTCAGGGTTACTTCTTCTTAGTAGATTGGCAAAGTATTTACATCTTGATGCCAAAATACACCTGCAATAAGAAGAATAAGATTGGAAACATCAATAAAACAATGAACGTGAGGCCAAAACGAAATTTCTTTATTTCGTAAAATTCTGGATATAGAGCTTTATATTTGCTTTCACTAACAGAAATGAACAAGTACATCACAAAATATTATCAGAGGAAGAAGTAAATGTTAACCCTTATTCTTATGAAGTAGCATATTGTTGGCGGGGTGCTAAGGGGCGTCTTAATGATTTGTTAAGTGACATTAACAAATCATTAACATGTCGTGTGATTTGTTAAGTGACGTCAGTGAGTATGTTGCATTGTTATTTGCTAGCCCTTATTCTCATAAAGTAGCAAATATGCCTACCTTTGGCTTTCTCCTACTTTCTATTTGTTAACAAATAGAAAGTAGGGGAAAACCTCAGGTAGCATATATGCTACTTTATGAGAATAAGGGTTAGAGCATAATTTAGCCTTGTGAACTGAAGTTCTCAAATACGTTGTTATACATTTATGCCAAAGCTTTAAATGACTTATTCATATAATTAGTATTGCAATTCACATACTTATCAAAGTTATGGAATGTCGACACAATAAATTTTGCTGAAAGGCAAGCATACAACCAGCTAAAATTTAACCTTAATAATAGGCAACAGCAAAAATGCAATAACATAATGCGCCAAGATAAAACTAAAAACCTAGTTCCAACTATTATGTTGAAATAACTACATTGCATTATTTATTTTAATTATTATTATTATTTGCAAAATATGTTACGCTTTTCATGAATATTTGAAATAACAAATAATAACTTCATGGGGAAAATACTACGAGTTAAAACATTTAAATTTTAGTTTATATATGGAAAATGTTCTTGATGAGTACAGAATGTGCTAATACTTTTCTCTGATATTCAAATAAGGTTAAATAGTTTTCATTACCCTCTACAAACATTTTCCACCCATTGTCAAGAAATACTTGTCTTTTTAAACAAAATTGGAGAAATTCCATCATAAAAGTGATTGATTACAGTCATAAATGTACTAAATATGAGGGGAAAATAAAGCAAGTTAATTAACAGCTACATTGAAAGCAGTGATTAAAAATAAATGAAGAATAAAACTAAATTTGTGTAAAACTCAAATAAAATAAAATGTAAGAAAAAAAGAAAGTAAGAAACCATTTGCAGCTCTTTCAATGTTGAATTCACACATTACATAACTTATATGATTTCTAATTACTTGTAAATGAACAATATGCATTTTTTTCTTTAACATTTCAATAATTTAATTAATTTTGTTGATTAATTTACTTTAGTGGACTTAAATTAAATATTTTGTTTATGGATCAGAGCAGATGACATAGATTTGTAGCTAAATAGCGCTGAGATCACTAGACATTTCAAAGTTTTTTATTTTATTTTATAACTATTCATAACGTAAAATAACTAGCAATTACCATAATAACTCATGGTTCCTGAGAAAAATATTAAACTATTGAGTAAAAATTTCAAAATTTGGAATGAAGAGGAAATTATATTACATCAGAGCATTGATAATGGAGAATTGAATTAAGAATTTTAAAAATACCTGTGAGCCTTTATTTCTTTCCCATCCACTTCAACAACAATGTCAGTATCAATTTCTTCAAGAAACATACGCAAAAGATCTTCTCCAAGCTTAGAACATGCCTCTAATAACTGGTAGTTAATAGTGGAGTTCTGACTAGTGAATTCCCCTTGCCTTTTATGGGTTTCTCGCCAATGTCTTTCCAAACTTGCAATTCCCCCTAACGAAGAGCTGACATCAGATACTTCAGAATAAATAGTTTCAGAATCATCCTCAAAATCGCAAGAAACTGAGAAAGACAAAGAAGAATGTGCCATTTTTTCTTTTACAGCATCATGAATAATGTGTCTCTCTGATGATGAATCCCCGCCACTTGCGGTCATCCCTGAAGATCCAGATCTGCTAACAGAATCTGTTCTTTTGTCCTTAGAATCACTTAATTCTGATGGCTCTTCAGAGCCAAGCTTCAAGCTCTCACAAGAGCTTTTCACATCATCAAGTTTTTCCACTTGTTTTAGAGCATTCTGACTTGTTTCGGGTTTGATTTCGGCAGGTGGCGATTTATTAGGGATTTTCGAAGTTTCTTCAATGAGGGATTTGGGAAATTTCATAGCATCAACATCTTGCGGTTTTGTAGACGCTTTAACTACTACTGGAGGAGGAGCAGACTTAGGAGCATCTCTTGACTGTGATTTTCTCCTTAAGATGGGGCTCATAGGAAGTAAACCATGCTCATCATTTGTTGAACTATATTTAGACTTACCCATGTCTCCTGTGGACTTCCATTTTAATTTATCGAAACTGTCTAATTTGTCATCACAGTCGATTTTTCCTAAATTAGAGCAGCTACCTGACGATTCTTCATTCCTAAAGTTATGCAGAAGTTTAACAGCTTGATTTAAAATTTTCATATCCTTAACCTGGCAATTTTTCGAATCATTCCATATTTTCCCATCGTTAGAACTGCAGAAGTTGGGAGAAACTTTCTTTGTGTATAGATTATCATAATATACACCATCTGAATATCGATGTGCACTGTGGGCTTTTCTAACGAAAGTGGGGGTTCTGCTTTTTGGAGGTTCATCATGACAACTAACTGATTGATAATCCAAAGATGACACAGATCTGCTTTCATTCTTTTTTGTTAATGAAAAATATTTCAGGTTTGGATCTGAAAGCTCGTAAACTGTTTCTGTCAATGAGGAATCAGAAAGTTTCCTTCTCTGATTGCTCGCCTGATATTCTCTTGTAATTTTCATTATTTCTTGCACTGTTTTCGAGTCCACTTCTCCACTTATATCCAGTTCAGTATTGTCACTATCTACATCGTGTGCATCACCGTTTTGGTTACTTGCCTCATGTAAATTAATAAACATTGCAACTGCACTCTGTTCTTGCTTTCTAGAAGCCTCTTCAAAGTTACTTCTGTTCTGTTTCTGATATGGTTCATCCTTGACTGAATCTAGGTCAACATACATGTAACAAGATAGTGGTCGCGATTTAGTGTGATGTCCACTCTTACCATTAATCACAAATTCTTCTTGGTACACATCTAACTGAGAAGTTGACTGGGCCTTAGTCAAAGGTTCTTTTGAAGAATAATTATTTGAAGCTTCAAGCTCTGTTAAGAATTCATCATAAGAAGTATTCATATATGACAATTTTTTCCTGACACTCATATTGCTCCTAGGATTCCTAGCATCAATATACATATATGTATGCGAAGGGCTCAACTTCTTTTCTGCTTTGGAGTTTGGTGAAGGGGGCGGTAGACTATTCATGTCAATGTAGAAGGGAAACATGGAGCCAGACAAATGCTTCGACTTTTCCAAGTTCGACGAACTCAGTTCACTCATGTGAGCACCTGTCACTGGTGGGCTGCAAGCATCTTCAGACGACAGAATCAGAGAGGAAGATATTGAATTGGGTATTCCAGTATCAGAAATGACACTAAAAGTGCTATGTGACAGAAAACCAGAGTCACTCATGCTACCATCAAAGCGCCGGATGTGTAAACCAGATGATGAATCTGACTCATGACCACTGCTGTATTGTGCCTCCCGAGGAAATCCATGCTTAAACAGGCTGGATTTAGGGGATGGAGTATGGTCATGCAAGAAAAATCCTGTACCATCCAGTTTTCTAGTAGACTCTTTTTCCACACTGCTATCCTTTGATTTGCTATTAATCTGTGCTTCACTCCTAAAACACCATTCAGTTCTATCATCAATAGCATCCTCCAAGGGTCCCTGAGTTTCTAAATCGAAAGTATTACTTCTTACCATGCCTCCAACATTCGAATAATTATCAGGTTCCGATTCCTGATCGGAGATTTCATCATCATTTCTAGAGGAATACCCTGACATGATATCCTTTCCTTGTAATAAAATTTTACTTCCTTCAATGCTTCTGTCACAATCACCATTTAAATCCTCTTCCGTTGAAGTGTCGAGATGTATATTACCAGTTCTTTCTTTTTTAATGACGCTTTTAGCAGAAAAAGTTGTGCTGTTGTAAGCATCGTTTTGTGAATTATTGGCTTTTTCCCCCTTGCTGCTTCTCTTAGAGTGATTCTGAGCAGATCTAAACATGTCGGAAACATCTACTTTATTTTCAGGCGATACTGGACTTGTTTTAGGAGTAACAAAAGTGTCAGTGCAAGTCGAGTTTACAGATTCTTTTTCAAATTCATCCACATCGGCAATATGTTTATTCACAGGTCCCTTATTCTGACAGGACAACTCGATATATTTTTTGCTAAGACGAAGGGCTTCACACTCATGTTTTCTAATGTCATCATCAGAATATACATTCCTGTAAAAAATACAAAACAGCAGAGTTTTATTGGCAATTAAACAAATGCTAGCTGATGACAAATAAGCTATAAAAAAATAATATGTAAAAAGTTAACATAATGCAACTCTCTTGTAAAAATAAATAAGTAAATTCTACAAACAAGACAATGATTAAGTTATTATACAAATGAGCATTTTATAGTTAATCTCCTGAAATATTCACTTGGGATATTTATGAGAAAACTGCAATATTTTTATACAATGATTTAGTAAGCATTTTCAAAGTCTGAAATATTCATAAAATAGACAATGAATGTTTGTATTGTGACTTATGCTTGCAATGCTCTACTATTAAAATTTTCTAATTTGGCCAAAGGTGAGTTTTAAATTTAATAAAAAAGGTACTTAAAACCATCCTTTATTTGAAAAGTGAAATAAAAGCAATATGATTGGTTCAAGGTTGAAAAAGGATTGGTTGGAAAAGACAATGATTAAGTTATTATAGAAATGAGCATTTTATAGTTAATCTCCTGAAATATTCCCTTGGGATATTTATGAGAAACTGTTTGAATGCAATATTTGAATACAATGTGATTTAGTGAGCATTTTCAAAGTCTGAAATATTCATAAAATAGACAATGAATGTTTGTATTGTGACTTATGCTTGCAATGCTCTATTATTCAAATTTTCTAATTTGGCCAAAGGCAAGTTTTAAATTTAATAAAAAGGTACTTAAAACCATCCTTTATTTGAAAAATGAAATAAAAGCAATATGATTGGTTCACAGTACATCAAGAAATATTTTTACGGTTCTCATAGCAAATGTAATAACATTATTATCGTTGAAGTTATAAAAGTTTTTAATTATTAGAAAAATGAGCATGGTAAAATTTATTATTCCTATTCAGTATTAGATTTTGACTTTTTAAGTAAACAATACTCCTAATAGTACATAGAACGAGATTGACCTTTTACACACAAACATACATATGGAGGGCTCAGAATACAAGTGAACCAAGTCCATAAAAAGTTTCTTTGTGCTACAGAGGTTTAAAGTTACAGCTTTATAACAAAACTACCTCTTAAAATTAAATTTTAAAAGTTCAATGAGAGATTTGGTTCATTATTGCACTGAAATTTTAAATACAGTATGGGACCTCAAATGCGGAACGCTCGGGACCGCGATCTTTCCGGATTTCGGAATTTTCCGGATTTTGGATCCTCATTCAAAAAATTTTGTAAGTAGCATCAGAGCCCACACAATTTTCTCTGGAACATTTTATTAGCATTTTGCTCATTTATAGCATTTTTATTATCGTCTATACTCGCCTATAAGTTGCGAAATTTAGCACAAAAAACGAAGTTGAAGTAGGCTTATTCGAGGCAAAGTATCGAAACATCTAGATTTTCCCCGATGTTATTTTAACCTCTTTAATTAAACAATAAAAGAAAAGAATTCTGTCAAATTTTGATTTTGATTTTATAGCCTCTAGCCACTAAATTGTAGTAAAAGATCGACTATCAGAAAAATGCGAGAAACGCGGATTTTCAATTTCGCGAATGTTGTGCATCGCGCTAAAATTAGAGCTCATTTTTAAAAATAAATATAAGAAAACTACAAGAAATTTTAAAAAGAGAGCAAAGTTTAATGACATTAACTCAGAATTAAAGCAACAATTAAGAAAAACTAATCGCGAAAACGAACCTTTTTCTGAAAATCGCAAAATAATTTTTTTGAAAGCAGCACATTTCCGATCTTAAACATGTTAATTACATTTTATTTTCCTTCTCTTTAAAACACCCATTTCCAAAAAAAAGCAGTGCAAAGCATTTCGCGATTTTTTCAAAGCAACAATTAATAAAAACTCCTAATCACAAAAACGAACCCTTTTCAGAAAATAGCGAAATAATTTTTTTGAAAACGGCACATTTTCGATTTTAAGCATGATCATTACCTTTCATTATTCTTCTCTTTAAAACGCCTAATTCCACAAAAGAAAAAAAAAAAAAAAAACGGTGCAAAACATTTCCTGATTTTTTTTCAAAAAAAAAAAAAAAAAACTGCTTTTTCTTCAGCAGCCGATTTTTTTTTTTTTGAAAAAGTTCCTGATTTTGGGTTTTCCGGATTTCGGGATTCCGAAATTGGGGTCCCATACTGTATAGTTAATGCCTGCTATTGCGCTGCTAACTCGAAAATGACAAAAAGTGGACTTGGTTCACTTGTACTCTGAACCCCATATATAGCTATGTAACAATTATAAGATTTTATTATTATTCCATACTTTATCATATTTTTTCTTTAAATATATTTTTTAAGGTATGTACGGAAATTATAAATAAACGTAATATCATGAGCACTTATTAAAACAACTTATTTGTTTGCATTATGTTATTGGTACATGTATTAATTAAAGTATGTTAAAAGATGGGCCTCAAACTGCTTAAAATGATTTTCTGTCTGCAGTAACTCACATTAAGCCTGTTCCCAGGTCTTAAGTTTTAAAGAAAGCAAAATTCATCAAATTTAAAAACAAATTCAGTTATCAATGAGAAGAAAACCTTATTCAAAGTTTCAAACCATTAATATATAATCAACAATATTATTACATTATTAAACAATTTATGTATTAAAAAAAATCTCTTTAAATATCTTTCTCTTTTTAAAATTTTATTAAAGTTTAACCATACATTCATGAGGATTCTAACAATCTTAAGAACTTGAGTTTTTGTATTTTATACATCATACATGCTAACTTGTGGAAATGGGCATCAGTGCAAAAATGTAACTGAAGTTTGACAAGAACATTAGGACAGGTACAAATAAGCAGTACAAACCCTAAAAACTGCTGCAACTCGGATTCGCCCAGAAACGAATTATATGATTCAATACCAAGATGAGTCTCTTTATGTTCAGTGAGATGATTATAAAAAGCAGGAACACGGACTTTCAACAGTGACTTATGGGCATGATGAAGTTGTGGAAGATTAGGATGCAGGCACTGGGTTGAAAACTTGTTTTCATTCACAGATTGCTTACCAGAATCAACAGCAATTAAAGTATCAGCAAAGAGTTTGTTCTTAAGCATACTGAAAAAGAAAACAGCACATTTGAAAAATTCAGTTATCAGGTATTTACAGTCATTGATAATGAAATCTAAATGGCATTAGGAATGTTTTGCTTTTGATGTATTAAGAGGAAAATAGAAACATTGCAATGTAATGAAGTACAATCAACATTGGTAATAATGATTTAAGGATATCAGAGGATCCACATCATTTATGAGATTTAAAAAAAATAAGATCAATGGCATAGCTATGTCAGGGTTGGTGGCTTGCCCCTGGTTACACCCAACCACGACAAAGAAAACCAATTAACCTTTTAAAAGCTTCACCGGATAAAACAAATACACTTAAATTGGATTTTTTTTCCTATCATTTTCTTTTCCATTTTGAACTGAACAAATTATTCCTCTAAAACATATATTCGTAATGATTTTTAACAGTTAATCATAACCATTGCTGTCAACGAATATTATGAAGCCCATGATACATGTAAAAAGTGTTTTCCTTTTTCAAAGCTGTATTTTTAAAAAATGTTAATATATTTCATTAAAACATATACTTCACACTCACATGACTTTTTTAGGGGTGGGGGGACGGGTTATATTTCTCATGGGGTGACACCATCACTACCTACCCTGGGTGTCACTCATGCTAGCTACACCAGACTGGGGTGACGTTGTAATATCATTATGTATAAGTTTGATTGGATTACTTTTTGGCATAATCTGTCAGTTTTGGATGCCTAATATGAAGAAAGATACTTTCTAAATGGTTCAAGAAGGGGTAGTACCAGTTAATAAATGAATTTTATATCTAGGTTATGACTTCAGAATTGAGATTAATATGTATATAGGCCCCGAACAATAAAGAGTCGGAGCAGGTTTTTATTTTAAATTTCAAAATGAAGATCTCCTCTCATTCTTTTCTGCCTTCAGTAAAAATGTTTTTTACAGAATACAGAACCAGTCCATTGCTTTAAGCAACTTAAATCTTAGTTAAATCTTAAAAAATAGGAAAAAATAATGCTTCAATAGCATTACTTGGAGCAGCTTGCCAGAAGCAGATGTTACTGACAAGAGTATGAATTGCTTCATTAGCGCACTTGATCTTCAATGTGGCAATACCCAGTGTCGTTTCTTATGTATAAAGTGACTTCGTTTCTTATGTATAAAGTTATAAAGTGACTTCGAACAGCCTAGTTGGACCAGAGCCAGTTTCTAGTGTTATTTATTATGCTGTGGTTCCTAAAGTTGACTGCGCTCCGACCCATCTAACAAAAATTTCCAATCTTGGGATCCACCTTTTAGCTGTCGTAGAGAAAAGAGGGCAAAAATATGGGTAATGCTCAGATCCCCTAGTGGCGAGTTGTGGAACTGCTTAATGCTGTCTTATTCGTTCTCATTAAAATTTTAAAAAAAAAAAAAAAAAAATAGTGTTACCAATATGAATGAAAGACTGTTGAAATAAGAAACACAACTAAAATATATTTTTTTATGACTTAAATACTTACACCTGCAAGGTTTTTTTTTTAATGAAGTTACTTCAATGGGAAGGATGTATTTGTTTCTTATTTCTCTTCATTAAAGTTTTAGCATCAACCTCAACTTTAGTTACTTTTATTCGCAGACTTTCTATTTTTTTAATTCATGCGTACAGTGGGGAGGGCCCACTCAAAATTCGCTCACGACCCATAGTTTGAGAAATACTGTTCTTATGTATTTGAATTAGCAACTGTTATTTAGATATCGCTGCTACCTACTTACACAAAAGCCAAAAAAAAATTCAACATTTTAAGCACAAATCTTTTAGAGGAAAATAAATACATACTGCAGCATATGCTCCTGAAGTTGGGCTTGCAAGGTGGATCTAAGCTTCTCTCTCTCCTTTGCACATTTAATGAGAAAAGCAGCACTTGGATGAGTGGGCCCCCATGCTCTACTTCTTGTGCTGGCCATTGGAGCATATTTCTTTTGACCCTTTGCAGATCACCCGCTGAGATTGCCTGAAAGTGAAATTTATACATCAATTATCAAAAATCACTTTTCAAGCTATTTTTCTGTAAAAGTAAAAAAATAAATAAAATAAAGTGTGAAAGAACGATTAATGTATCATAAAAATATCACTAAAAATAAACAACACTCAAAAAATAAATGAAGTAATTAAATAAAGATTGAAAAATAAAAAATTTGAAAGTTATTTTTTGAGATGGGGAAATGTGTGCCTGTCAGTCTGTCTGCCCCCCCCCCCCCCGCCCCCCACCAATAACTTTTGAAGGAATCGTCTGATTGGAGAGATTTTTTTTATTATTATTTTTTTTGCCTTCGAAAGATCTCAGTGAGGACATCTCATTTCCATATTTTATTTTTTCATTTGAACAATTTTTCGCTTAATTTTGAACAGTTCAAAAAATCGTATCAATAGTAGTATTGGGGAATTATAGCAAATGTTAAAAGCCCTAGACATCAAATCCAAGTTCCTTTGAACAAATTATTTGAAAGACATCTCGACGTGAAAGATTTTTTGCTCAATTTTGATCAGTTTAAAGAAACGTTAACATCGGTGTCTACGGGAAAATTTCGATGCTATATAAATCCCGAACTAACTGACATAATCGCTTGAAACAAACTTTATCAGAAGGATATTATGGCGTACAACAGGCACAGACCTGAAGTTCAACCAGAACTAAATGAGTCTATTTTCCAATGAAATCTTTTGATCTGTATTTTTGAGGATATTTCTGAATGAATGAATGAGGGAATGATTATGTATAACCATTGCAAAAGGTATATTTGAAGTAAGTAAGAACGAAAGCAAAATGAGAAAGAGAGAGAGAGATGGATAGATTATAAATTTGAAGTTGGTGTATGCAGGAAAGTAGGCTCATCTAGCTCTAGATGGAACTTCTTGATAAAATTTGTAGAAAAGCCCCCACCCCTGTAAAACATTTCATTTTTCAATTTTTTTATTTTGTTCCCTCTACCATTTTTAGGTCTAAATTTTGCTTCTTAAGAGCAATGTCATATTTTGATATATGTTAGACACTATCAAAAGCTAAAATTTGAATCATATTTTTAGTAATTCGACTAAATGACAATTTAGTACAATAACAATAATAAACAAATTATAAAATTATGACTTTATTATATATTGAAATTTTTAACTATATTCAATACTTAATTATTTCATAACTTACCCTTTCCACAGTTTTTACACAAAGGAAATGAAATACAAAAACCAAAAATCGAAAGGAAAAGATACACTTAGATCCTATGGTTCTAATAATTATCAAAACCAAAAAGAAATTAAATATTCAATTATAAAATGCCTACAATCAACCTAGCAAAAATAGCAATAATTTAATTTCATTGAAGTAATATATAGTTCAATGAACAGGGCTGTAACTTCATTACTCATCCACAAACTGCATTAATCATTTTGGCTTCCTTCCAAACCGACCTGCACCTACTCCATCTAATGATCATGTGGTTGCAATCAAAACAAAGCATTAGCAAAGAGAAAGGAAGCTCACAGTGAGTTATAATGACATGCATGCAGAACTGAAAGGGTGTAAAACTTCATTGATTCAGTTAGGGATCATTCATAAATGATGTCACGCTTCGAGGGGAGGGCTCCTGAAATTGGGACAAAGTGTGCCAAGGGGAGGGGAGGGATACAAGAAGTGTGACATCAGGCTAATACAACATAGTGTGACATGTGATAAAGGGGGGTAGGGGGTCCGTTGAAGTGTGACAAAGGGGGGAGGGGAACCAAATATATCGAAAAAAGCGTGACATCATTTATGAATGGTCCCCTTAGTATGATTAGCCTTCAGATATGCAAAATCAAAATAACCATAATCGTGTTACATTTTTGAAGGCAGCAACCAAAATTTTTCATTGGGAGGAGTTTCTATGACATACTATACATAATAAAAACAATGACACAATCAAAAAGAAATTTTTGATTTTCTAGTGGGGAGAAGGTTTCATAAAATCTGTAAACAGGGGTCGATCCAGCATTTTTACAAGGAGATGTTTTTGGTGAATTTTAAAAACATCTTTGGGAAAACTCAAATATTTTTGTGAAAATTCAAAATTTAAACAGTTTATCATTTAAGTTTAACATTAGTTATAAAAAATTTTATCATTTTTTTCTGCTCATTTAATAAATTATTCTGTAAAACCTACAACTTGATAGCTCTTACTTTTGTGTAGGGTTCATTTTTATTGATTGAAATTTTGAGAGGTCTGTTTTGATAAATTGAAATTTTGTGCAGGGTTCGAAAATAGACCCTGAATTTCCTCTAGCTCTACCCCTGGATATGCATGCATAACTGAAAAGGTGTATATCTTCATTCGTCACTGATAGATATGCAAAATCCAAAGGCACATATTTGTGCTACACTTTTGAAGGCATCAACCAAAACTTGTTACTGAAGGGAGTTCATATGACCATACTATACATAACAAAAACAATGGCTCAATCAAAAAGAAAATTTTGATTCTTTGGTGGGGCGAAGGTTTTATAAAATCTGTAAATATGTATATTAAAATCATTTTAATTATTATTATTATAAGAGAGGAAATTTCTTAATAACTGACTTTTTCCCCCTACTGTGTCAAAGAAAAGTGAATTCTGTCAAGTCCATGAAAACCAGAGATCCACAATTTTCTAAAATATGTGCCATATTTGTGATGTAACCAATAAAATTTGCAATTAAATGTGCAGTCAAAATTTGGGATGGATATACTATTATGAATGTTTAATGTTAAAAGGAGCAAAACAACTTTATTTTAATTTCATATTAAGGTTTAATTTGCCTAAATATAACTTGAATTTAAAGTCTGTTATAATTATTTTTATGCTATGCTTTGCTGTAGCCATATGACAAGTTCTCTTTCATGTTTTTTCTTTTTTTTTGGCATACCTTTGATCAATTAATTAAAAAGATAATTATTTTATTCTTTACATTTTACTTGATCATATGTGCATCAATATGATTGATGCACATATGATCAATATAGTTATACGGTGATGCTAAAATAAGGAAAGGAAAAACCACGAGTCAAAATCAGAAACCTACAAGCAAACAAGAACTGCCTAAAATTTGCAAAAATGTACAAACAGCATGAATTAAATACTGCTCTTTGCAATAGTTTCCTTAGATATTATTATAATATGCTTTTTCTTTTATATCTAAATAATTGTTTCTTTGAAAAAAATTAGAATAATTTTGTAAAATAGTATAACATTACAAAATGTGTAAACAAATCAATGACCTGAAATCCACAAAATTCTAAAATGTGCAAATTACTTATTCAAAAGCTGTGCGGATTTGAGAGGGCTGACTGACTGTGTATGCCCAGCATAAACGTAAAACATTGTTTCAAGGTGGGATATCCGACATCAAGAACCACAATTTTGATTGTATCTCTATTAGTATAGGCACACACACATGCATTGATTGAAGCTCAATTAAGTTACATCACAAAAGTTATGTCTTTTGAGAATGAATAAAATTATTAGTTGTCCAGACTCTTTGGTTCATAAAAAACATTATTATTATTCAATTTTTATGAATGACAATTCTTGAATGTTGCTGGAACTGAGCTTAGTTGGTTGTTTCCTTTGGCTTCCTTCATACCTGCCATTTTTTAAAACAAATATATATTCTCATTTTTAGAAACTTCAAAAAATACAAGGACACATGAAAAATATATCTCATAATCACTCTCTCTACTTGGCTTGAAATTCAACAGGTTGCTTTCTGTAATTTGAGGAAGGAAAAAATTAGGGAAAACCAACTTAAAATTGCCCATGAGAATTACTAAGTATATATATAGTGACCTTACTTCACTTACAGCAGTATGGTTTAGAAGTATTCAATCAGGCCTGTCATTTCAAATTTTTCTGATGGAAGGGTGGAGCAGAAGACAATTATCCTTATGTATTACATTTAAAAGCAACAAAATACATCATCTTCTCAAAGCTGGGGAGGGGCAAATGCCTCCTCCTGGTCCAACCCCCCACCCAAAATGATGAACTTGTATTCAAGCATTATTTACAGTATTTTACAAACTATAAGAAGCTTTTTTTTTTCCTTTGAAAAGTTGCTTCCACAATCCACCAACTTATCGCAGCTCACAATTCATTTTGAAGGCCTATGAATGGAGATATTTGCAATTCTCAGCAATCAAGACAGTTAGTTCTCTACTAAACTGACTGTCCACTTGTTTAATTTGACCCAATGGTGGTTACACAGGGGAATAGTGACATAAATAAGGGGAATTTGCAATAAAAAAATGTGTTTTTATGTACTTTATAGTATAGAGTTTTCTTTCATCGTGAATTATCAGAAAGACATATCAGCAGGGGTGCGCGAGAAGAATTTCGGGTTCATTTTCGGATCCTTCACAAAATTCCAATTAATCAAAACAGTCCCTTTACAAAATTCCAATTACTCAAAAGTCCCATCACAAAATTCAAATCAATCAAAACAGACCCTTCGCAAAATTACATGCTTCCAAATCATACTTTTCACACTATTATTTATAATAAAAGAGGCACATAATAACAAAAGTTTTCATCACTATATATGTTTAAATTTTCAATTTTCCCAAAATAATTAAGATTTTTTTCAAAAATCTCTTTAAAATTGGACCCTGTTAAAAAATGCTGGATCGACCCCTAATCAGCATATATTTCATCCGCAAAAAACTATGTAAAATGACAAAATGTAGATCATGGCCCCAAGGAACGCAAATGACAAATGAATTGGAGTCTTCGATGTATTTCGTGGACCTTTTTTCGATTGAAATGATTAAAAAAACTTTAAACTCCAAAGTAATGATAAATAACTAGTCTCGAAAACTATTCTTATAACCTGAACTTCAAATATTCTACTTAAATCTGAATATTATTACAACTTTCATAGCATAAACCACATTGACAAGCAAGAGATCATCAGAACCAGTAAGTAAACAAACGTTGACCACGCTTGTTGGAGTGAAAAATTTTAAAGATTCTTTGCATTGAGGACTTACCTAGAGCTGTTATTGGTGTCATAATTCAACAAAAATGAAGAGAAAATATTCATTTTCTCATGTAAACACGTTCCGATGTACGCATGAGAAGGTCCCGACCCATTCCGAAAAACACCGCATCATCTCGCTTCGCCTCTGTAAAATCAATAACAAAGCTGACAACTAGAGGAGCAGAGGCGGAAAGGTTTGCCATACCAGACGAAAAAGGAAAACGGGTGCCAATGTGGCGCCTCTTTCTTCGCGGACATCGATAAAAAATAGCCAAATGATGAGATTTTTGCTTGGCGAATAAGAATAGAAATAAAATCCAGTTAATTATTATTTTAACAATTATTTATCGGTTAATTTCATTCATCTTATTCTGATTTATGCAATAAAATATCCAATTTTCTAAAATAGTTCGCAACAGCATTTTTAGATGTATTTTGGGCCTTATTTAATTTTTTTAAGTAAAATTTAATTTGAAAAATTATAACGGTATTAAAAATATATAAATTGTCCAAAAAAATTTTCCAGACAAGGTATTTTTTTAAATTTTAATCTTATTGTTTTTTAGTCTACTTTCCCGTTAATGTAAAAAAAATAAAGAAAGCAATAAAGAAAGCTTATTTTTCGATACGTTACGTGAAGTAAAGAAATAAAAATTTGAAAGTAGGGTTTTGAGATGGGGGATAATGTTTCTGTCGGTCTGTCTGTCTCCCCCCCCCTCAAACAACTTTTGAACAAATTGTCCTATTCGAAAACCTTTTGCATTTGAAAGATCTCGGCGAGGATAGCTCATTTCCATATTTTACTTTTTGATTTGAACATTTTTTCCTTCAATTTTGAACAGTTCAAAAAATTTTAACATTTGTACCTATGGGCAAAAATGACACAAATTATGTAAACTCTGGGCACAAGATCCAAATTCCTATGAGCAAGCTTATTGGAAGAAGCTCTCTCTGCGTGAAACACTGATTTGAATAATTTTTGTTCATTTTTGAACAGTTCAAAAAAAAAAAAAAAAAACATTAGCGCCTACGGGGAAATTTCAATCTCATAAAAATCCTGATCTAAACGACGGATTTGCTTACAACAAACTTTATCGGAAAGATGTTACGATGTAGGACAAATACAGATACGAAGTTCAACAAGAACTAAACGAGTCTATTTGCTTATGAAATGTTTTGGTTGGGGTTTTTATGGATATTTCTCAATGAATGAAAGAATGAATGAAAGAGAATAAATGAATGAGTGAAAGAATGAATGAATGAATAAATGAAAGAGTGAACGAATGAATGAATGAATAAAGATGAATGAGTGAATGAATAAGGGAATAAATGATGAAAAAAATGAGTGAATGAATGAAAAAATAAATTAATGAGTGAATAAATACATGAATGAGTGAATAAATAAATGACTGAATAAATGAACGAATGAATGTGTGAAGAAATATATATTATCCGTTGAAAAAGATATATTTGACGTAATTAAGAACTAAAGCTAAAAGAGAGAGAAAGAGATAGAGTTCATATTTGAGGTTGTTGTATACGGGAAAGCAGGCTTGTATAGTTTTAGACGGAACTTCCTGTTAATTTTTATAACTGCAATATTTTAATTTTTATTTTGTTATACGTAAAAGAAAATATTAGCTACTATATATTTGCAGAGGCGTCATTTAAAAAATTTCTGATGGAAGAGGGGGGAGGTTATAAAATCAATGTATATTGCAATAAAATACACATAATATACACTTATTAAAGCCAAAAGGGGGGAAGGATTGGACAATACATAACAGACGTGAAATTAGAATTCGGAAACAGTAAATTGGGAGAATCAAAACGTTAACGCTATAAAACACAATTTACAATAATTATTTCAGAGACCCAGGATCTTGCTTGGACAGTCAGGAAGGGATGCATCGCATATTGATTTTACCGGATATCCGGTGAGCCTTGTTGACGGATCCTTACCAGATATCTGGCTCTGATGTTTGGAAATCCTAGTTTAAATCTTTTTTTTACACATCCGAAAGCTTAATACAATGTGATTCCTTAATCTACATATATTTAAAAAGTATATACTAATTAATTAAAATTTAAAAAATCAAATTTTAGATGTCGGATGAATGTTAAACGTTATAAAACACGACTTACAAAACGCATAGCAGACACCCAGGATTTTACTTGGGCTCAGGAAGGGATGCATCGCATATTGATTTTAGCGGATATCGTATATCCGGTGTCTGTTGTCGACGGATCCGTACCGGCTGGCTCTGATGTTTGATATCAATAAAGTTCAAACATATTTTTACGCATCCCAAAGCTTCCAACTAGAATGTGAGTTCTTATGTATTAATTAATTAAAACTAAAAAAAAAATTGGCATGCCTAGGGACGTAACAAAGGAGGAGGGGTCAGACATGTGCCCCGGACACCAGATTTTAGTGCAACTTCACAAATTGACTAAGTGTGTGTGCGTATATAAGTAAACATGTGTGCGTTTTTTTTTTTTTTTTTATTAATTTTTTGTGTACGTCGGGGGGGGGGGGGACGCTAAAGCCTGGTCTTGACCCTTTTGGAAAATGACCTAGTTGCATCCCTGGACATGCTGGGTAACCGGATCTTTAGTGTAGTGATCGGATCGGATTCCGACTGTCTAAAAATCGGTCGAATAACGGATATCCGACAGCTTCTGTGTGGGAGGGGGGCGCCGGCCCCGTACGTCCCTTCCCATCGGTGCGCCTCCGCTGACTCATGTTTCATGTTTACAAGGTTTCCAGTGCATAACCAGAGCTTTTACCTTTACAGTGAAAAAAATGTTAACTACGCAGGTGATAAAAATGTTCATTAAAATGACCATTCATTAACTTGGTTCACCCAAGCGTGTTATCGAACGAACGTACGTAAATAAATGATAACCCCTGCGTTATGAAAGCACAAAATTTGGGAAATTAATACGTATGCTAGTTTCGGGGTTACAATTAATCATTTTTTCAATGGCGGAAACGTTTTGAGCAACCGACACTAAAGCAACATGTTTAACCTCTTCATTCCAAGTGTACCCAATTGGGTACATTTTAAAATACTGTTTATTAACAACTGTTTGTGCAATTTGAATGCTAAAACACCCAATTGTTTTTGAAATTAATCAACAGGTAGTTTACTTCATTTTCAACATGGAAAACATTTAAATTGGGCATTATTGTTATTTAAACTAATTACTATTAATTAAAATTAAAATCAAATTTTTTTTTTAGTTATTTTGTTTTGTAATTGTTTTTTAAATCAGAGAACCAAAAAATTGCGTCAAAATTGTTTGTGCTTAGTTCTGGGGTCTGAAGAGGTTAAAAGTCGTATTGCTGTTGTTTAAAGAATGAATTTAATGTTTCCTTTTTAGAGCAATTTATAACTTGAAGTAAGTTCGATTTTTTTTCTAGAAACTATTTTAGTTAATTCTTTTTAGTGTGAATACATTTTTCATGCGAATACTTTACTTTAAAAAAAGACAATCAAAGGACACACCTTTTTTGAGTGACTGGCACTAAAAACTTGTTTGATAAATTCCATTTTGAACATGATTTTAAAATTGACAAACAAACTGAATAGATTCAATTTTTGCTTCAGAGAAGCTTATCAGTCGAACTCTTATTATAATCTTTTATTATTACTGCTTAATGGCAACAAATTCTTTTTTAACAACGAGTTTTAGATTCATTAATAATTTTCCCAACAAAGAAATATCAAACCAAGCCTTTTCCTTGAATCAGAAAAATACATATTTTCCCCCTATAACGTTCTTTATTTAGAACAGATATAGTCAACGTGATGTACGATGTATTTGAGTTATACGACCTTAAAAAAAATCATCAAAATCGGTTCATTTTGCGGAGGGAAGATAAGTATTTTTTATTTTAATTGGAAAGGCATGGCTTGATTTTTCTTTGTTGGGAAAACTATTAATAAATATAAAAGTCATTGTTTAAAAACTGTTTGTTGCCATTGTGCTATAATATTAAAATCAATTACAGCAAGCGTTTGACTGAGGGCTTCTCTGAGGTAAAAATGAAATCAAATCAGTTTGTTTGCTAAAATCGACTTCAAAACGGAATTTTTCATACAAATGATTAGTTTTTAGTGCCATTTATTCAAAGAAGGTTTGCCCTTTGATATGGATTTTTTTAAAAAATGAGTATTTATACAGAAAATGCATTTACACTAAAAAGAATAAAATAAAATAATTTTTATAAAAAAATAGAACCGACTTCAAATTATATATTGAGGTTAACCCTTTAACTACGGGCAGAGGTCGCGCTAGGAGTTTTTTTCAAAGAGTGAAAATACTCCTTGGAGGTTTTTGGAGGAGTATTTTATTTTCTGGAGGAGTGAAAATAATAAAAAAAAAACTCTTTACAACTATCCGAGGTCAGAGGGAAAACCACTTCTGCTGCGACCTTGACTAGAGCTTAGCGTATGTACGACTCAATTAACAATTTTCTAAAAATTTCATATTTATCCAAAATTTAGTTAAAAAGTAAATAGCTGTCTATATTAAAATCAAATTTGAAGTAAATAACTAAATGAAACAATAATAGTGATTTAATAATAGTGAAACGCAATTTTCGACAAACACTTGTTCAATATCGACACAGTTAAAAAAAAAAGGCCAGAAACTATTAAAATAAAATGCAAAATCAGCAGATTTATGGTAGCATGTGTGAAAAATATCTTCTAATTTAGAAAATAATTAAAATTTGTACGCGATTCAAATGGATTAAAATCTCTAACGTAGAATCCAATTTTCGGCGAAGCACGTGGCACGATTTTGGCTGTTTCTATCTTTATACTTTTTTTTCTTTTTCAACTGTTAAAATGAAACGACAAATAAGCAGATTTAAGGTTGTGCGTTCAAAAAATATCTTACAACTTTCAAGATAATTGAAATAATTCCAGGATGGAAAAGGATTGAAATTTCAAACACGGTAAGCAATTTCCGGTAAAAAATTGGTTGCATTTGGCTACTGGCGACCGCGAGTTTTGAGCTGTACTATATAATGAAAAATAAAATTAACTTAATGGAAGAATATTGTATTTATCTTGCAATGCTTAACAAACTAAAAGTTGTTTGAAAATATAGAGTGAAAATACGCATTTCTTAAATTTCAATGCGTATTACCAATTTTTAAGGCGTGAAACACGCTTGTAGAAGCGTTAACGCGATCTCTGACTACGGGTAACGTCAATAGCCGATTTGGCGAAACTTTCCTGTGGTACGGGTAACGTCAATAGGCGATTTGATGAATTTAAAACTTGCTATGGCGAAAGCGTTTTTTTTTTTTCTCAAAAAATCGCCATAGGTCGAAAATGGGGCGTCTACGACTAATGTTTATTGGAACTCTCATCCAATTTGCCTTTTTCATGTAAGAAACTCATGACATATACATAAGAAATAGATGTATCGCCATTTATACAATTTTTGGATATTATTTTTGGCGTTCAGACAAACAGATTTGTGAATATATTCCCTTAGTTAAAGGGTTAAAAGTGAAAAATAAATTAATTTTTTAAACAACATCGATGTGACTTTTAAACATAGTTTTAGAAGTCGGTGCAGAATTATGAGTCTAATTACCATTACACCATTTGCTACTTCATATTGGAACTGATGCTAATTCTGGGAAAATATATGTATTTGTAATTTAGTCATGATTACAAAAGATTTCATCTATCCTAATTTTGCACCTACTTCTTTTACAATGTTTAAAAGTCACATCGATGTTGTTAAAAAAATGAATTTATTTTTCACTTTTTAACCTCAATTTATAATTTGAAGTCGGTTCTATTTTTTTATAAAAATTATTTTATTAGCATGAAAGATGGCCGTCTAAATGAAAGGGCGCACCTAAAACCGTATGCTTACGTCCGCAGGTAACAGAAAAGGAAAAACCAGAACCAATCTGATACAGCCATATTGTAAAAAGCAATGAAGCCAATGCTGCTATAGGAGTTGTTGGTCCTACTCCCCCCACCTCGTCTGTCCAGACCGCAACGGAAAACTTTTCCTAGAATCCTTCAAACATCGCTATATCCAATTACAATAAGGAATCAGCAAGACCCGCACATCATTCTATGCGCCGCGTTGCAAGATATTTTAACAGGCCTCTCGCCCATATCGTTCGTTGTTGTTGTTATTGTTATTGTTTTCTCCTCTTTTCGTTTAACTCTAAATTATAACTACATGAATGCCTTAAAAAGGGCTTTCTATGACATACTTTGTACCATAGGCGTAACTAGAGTGGGAGAAAGGGGGGGGGGTCACCCTAAAAATGTACAGACTAAACACCAATACGAAGTGTAAAAGAGTTGAAAATTTACTAGTCATAAATACATGTCTCTAGAGATATACTCCATGTTTATTTTAGGCATCTCCCGGGGGGGGGGGGGAACTACCCCCTCGGAGCAAGAGTACTCCTCCCCCCCCCCCCCGGCAAAAAATTCAGATCACAAGTTTTAAAAAAAGAAAGAAAAGAGAAATTACGCTTTTAAGACACTTTACTTTCAGAAACAGTTTCAGGGACAAGACATTGAACACTATCACGAGCGACACCAAAAGTAAGTTAAAAGATATAAGATTTTATTTTGAAAAAAATTGCGGGGGGGGGGGGGGGAGAGTAACCTAACTCCTTTCTGTTTCCTCTAACATTACCAAAGTATCCCGAAGTTGCATCGCTAGGAAGATTTCAAAAAGTTTCCTGGGGAGAGACCTCGAAGCCTTGCCTCCAGAGTTATCCTAAGCATTATACCTGTAAGACCAGTTACAAAAATTTAAGTTGCAGAAGACCCAAACACCCACTCCTCTAACTTCACCAAAGATCTAAACATACATCTACCATATATACATCAAAAAGCTATCATATATGTAAAAAAATTCATATCAACATCATTTCTAATCATATATATCTATATATATGTATATATAAAGGGTATGATTTTGAAGCATACACTGCCCTTCCTAATTCTTAACATGCTCCCCCTGCTCCGGAGCCAAGGCAGTATTCAGAGTTTTTTTCGGGGGGGGGGGGGGGGCCCAGACTTCGACACACTTATGTAAAGCAAAGTTTTACGGAGGAATATATAATACATTGCAAAAGATTTCTGGGGGCTGCTCGTGGGTCCCCCTTCCCCTCTGGATACGGCCTTGATTCACAAAAACATTAAACATTCCTTACTAGATCTATTAGTTTATTTTTTAATTCAAACGCAATAGAAAATTCAATATTTAGCGCTAGGCAATCTTCTATGTCCAGGCATTCATAATATTAAAACCGGAAAATAGTCGAATTTTAGAGAAAAAAATCCAAATTCCCCTACAAAAATGCTCATCCCCACAATAAATTTCTAAAAAATTTGTTAAATTTGTAGCAAAACATACCTCAGAAGTGGAAGCATCTGAATCAAATTTTCTTTTCTTTTTGGATGACGAACGTGTCCATCGCTGGAGTGCAAACATTATTATGTATCGAAAATAATTAAAAATTTAGCTAAAATATAAATAATACTTGATTGTAAATTAAAATGCACCATTAAACCGTAGCAGTGAGATTGGAAACGTTGAACGGATGATTTCCAGAGTCGTAATGCAAGCAGTGATGGACCATAATAAGAAAAAAAAACATTTAAAATATAAGAGATGAGAGAACATCTGTAAATGAGAATGCAATGCAAATACAGTTCATCAGTTTTCCAATCAGCTCATCATCAAAAAAGATTTTACCAAAATGGGTGTTTGGACAGGAAGTCATAAATAAATACAAACTGCTCTTTACGTTTCTTAATGAGCATCCCTTCCTGGCTTGAGGGTTTAACCCATTAGGACAGGGAGGGCCAACTCCGGCCCTCCGGAAGGTTCTATCCGGCCCGCAGATTGAATTTTAAGTTGCCTCGGATCGCACATTAAAAGGAATGAATATATATTATATGGCCATCTCCTTTTATACCTTATTTAAATATTATTCTTTTTTCCTTTTTTTCAAAGGACTGATGATCTATTTACTACCTCTATTTTTGTTCTACAAAACATAAATGCACGGAAATGCAATCACAGACAGCTTCTAATCGGTAAAGTGTTAAAAGCGGATGCTCGTTGTTAGTTATAGCTCTAGATTGGCACCAACCACTGAGGCACAGTTGTTTCTAAATATGCCAAAGTTAGAATTTTACAAATCATTACCAAAAACAAGTTTCCCAAATTTAATATCTCATGCCCAGAAAATCAGTGCTACGTTTGCTTCAGCTTACATATGTGAACAAGTGTTTTCGACTGTGAACCTTGGAAAGAATTATTTCAGAAGTAGACTGTCAGATAACCATTTAGCCTCGTTCCTTAGAATCAGGACATCTCACTTCGAACAATAAACACACAGAAAGAATCGGAAAAGAAATATTATGATCATTTTAGCTATTTAAGCCTATTTAAAGAAATAAAAAGTTCTTTAGATAAATTTAATTTTGCTTTAACATTATAATTATATGCTTTATGATTCTCTTGTGGACATTTTGAATATAAATATGGAATAACTTTAATGACATTCAAAATTCTGAACAATAGCATTGGTTAATAATAGATATTATATTACTCATTTCAAAGCTAAATGCACCTATGAATTTTTAATAAAATTTTTTGTGTGTATTATACGGAACTTAGGTGATCCATACTTGTGCATAATTTTTAAATTTTAGAAAAATTTCTCTTGGCCCGTCAAACTTTTTTTTTTTTTTTTTCGATTTTGGGCCTGCGACCGAAAAAGTTTGCCCATCCCTGCATTAGGACAATTGGACTTTAGAACTCCATCACAGTAGAGAATATTTTCCAGGAAACTTGTGCGATTATATGCCCAGATTGCTGCCTTTGGGTAAAAAAGACATCAAGAAGGAAAGAAAACCCTCTGGAGTGATTGAAAGGATCTCTGTCTGTGTGTGGTACGGTGATTGAAGCCACCTTTCGCTGTTAATCCCCTCCCCCCCCCCCCAAGGTGATAAGGGGGTTGATTATAACCTTATAACCAAATGAAAAGTCTTCTTTATCATGAGCTGCATACTTTGCCCATGATCGCAACCCTTCAGAGAAAAAGGGGGGAAAAATCATATGCATATGTGTTCAATTTTCTTAGGGGAAAAAAAATTGTGCTTTGCAAGGCCGTAGCCAGAAATTTTTCTGTGTGCCTAAATAAGTACATACCCAATGGGGGGGGGGGGGGTTTGAACCCCCCCCCCCCCCGGTTACGCCTATGCTTTGTACTAAGCAAGAATTCTGAATTCTTAAATTCAGTCTGAATTCTTAAATTTCCCCTATGCTATGCGCATGCACTTGGAACAAGCTCGCCAAATCAATTTTCCCCAAACTTGCTGCTATCTTATAATAACTTTTTTCTTGCTTCAATCGTAGAGAAAGGATTTATTCCTCTGCACGTGTTCTTTTGTGTACTAAGATACTGAAGTAGGTTATATTGTTAAAATTTTTTCTTTAATTAATGTGTATTTAATAAATCAAGTGATCCGGTTTCAAACATGATTCTTTTCTTTTCCATTTTATTGTTCACGTTTGTTTCTTGTTCTGGTATATATTTCAGGATTTTTTTTTTTTTGTGTAACCAGGAATTGCATTCAAATTGTAAATATCTTAGAAATGTGTAACTTTTCTACTAAATCCTGTCCATGATAGGATGTTCTCTTGAATATCAGTAGTTTCTTCCTTAGTGTATTAAGTGTAATGTAATTTCAAATATCCTGCTAAAAAAGGTATATTAAGATGCGATTTGAATACTTAGCACCCTATGTGGTGTAAACTTTAATTGGAGAATGCCTAGAGCTTAAAATTGATAGGTTATCTTTTTGTAACGATGCCTTAATACTTAGAACCAAGGTAATTTCAAAATTTATCATTCTAATTTCAGCTCAATATAACGTTCGTAGTGAACAATATTTTTTATTTATCCTTTTATTGTGCAATTCCTAGGCAATAGGTATATGCTGAATATTAACAAGGTTGATGTTTTTGAGTTCAAAATTTGTCCAATGGTTTTGATCAAATGTTTTATACTTTATTTGCTCATTTGGGATTTTATTATTTTTGCTTACAGAGAGTCATTGCAAACTAAGAAATGGGAAGTGCTAGTTGAATTTTAGCCCTGATGCAGATGTTTTAAAATTCTGTATCATGGTTTTAATTTTACTGGTAATCTGAAGCTGACAAAGAAGTTAGGAAGTTTCTCTTGATAATGTACTAATGTGTGCGTACATGAAAAAAAAGTCATTAAAGTTAAAATTTTATCTAGTAAATTGCATTGTTATTCCCCTGCAGTTAAGCTTGCACTCTTCTGCTTTTATAGTTTATTTGCTCTTAATCTCTTTTCAGAGAATGCAAGTGAAAAAATATCCTTACTAAACTAGGTGAATATAGACAGCAGATGCTATTTCAAACTGCATCATGGGTTTAATTTCACTGTTGAATATTTTTAAAAAGCGTTGGTAGAAATAAAGTTTTTATGTGTTTGGTAATATGACATTTATGTGTGTGTGAGGAAAAAATGCATTAAAATATTTTATCAAGTAGAACTATTTTATAGCTTATCGTACCCTCTTATGCACATTATTTACATCAGTTAATAAAACTGCAAATGATTATTCTTGTCCCTAATTTATTCTTATGAAGAAAATGCATTCATGTGTTGGTACACAAGCCTTATACATATATTTCCAAGTATAATTCTTATGTACATATATATAGTATATATATTCATATATGTTTGTGTGTATATATATATATTTATACATATATTGCACTTATTAGTTTGGATTAAGTGATTGTTTTGTTATTATACTAATATTCTTATTTATTTATTTTTTCAGGACTTGGGCAATCATTTTACAAGTTTTGTAGTGATCTAATTAAATTGCATCATGTTTGTTTCCTGTGTTTTTATAATGTTTGATATTCATACTTCAATTCCTGATTTTTAAGGTTTATGTTTTGTTTCTTCAAGTGCTATTTTTCATTAATGATATTGAAGTGCATTGGGAAAGTTAGCATGCAATGTCAGAAGTTACATGGACTTGAATTTTAATTAAGAGAAATGACTGTATTTGGCAGTAAACGCTGTTAGTTTAGGTTTCACTGATTATATGAAAGTAAGCATCTTCTCATCAAATACTATGTTTATCAAAGAAACCTAAATTCAAAATGCTATTAGTTTAAAAAATATTAATGCTGAGTCATAATAATGTAATTTAAAATGCAAACATTCTCAAATTTTGTGATGCACTAAATGCAAGCTTTCAGATTTACGGAGTGTAAACTGTTTGAATTACTGCTCAACATGCCAGATATATCTACCATTAAAACTGAAGTGTATTTATATTATTTCCTATACATGGGATCCGGTACATAATGGACTCCCTTTAAATATGTTACTATTCATTCATATGAAGTCTCATAGACAGTAGCATAGTTATGATTGTTTACAACTAAAATGCCAAAAATTTCAAATGGGAAATACTTGGGTGCCTGTTATGAGAAAATTTTATGTTTTGAGCTGCTAAAAAGGATTTCTCTATGTTGAAGTTTTTTTTAAATTTAATCACAAATGAAATGTCTATGAGTATTAAATAGTCCTTCTATAAAGGTGAAATCATGCTGTATTTACGTTTCTAAAAATTATTTACTCATTTATAATATAATTCGTGTATAATTTTAGTGCCTCTATTTGTTTCATTTCAACATGAGGCACAGTGGAACATTAATGTGTTTAAAAATACAGCTTATTTAGTTTACTTAAACTCACATGTACACGTAACTTGCAGTGTTAACATGAAAATAATGGTAATGAAAATAGTAAATTTCTTAATAATAAAATTAATATTTGAATAATATAGAAACACCAAAGTCATTCATTATGTTGTTGCGAAAATTCTTAATATAAAAGACATCACATTTCATTGGAGGACATTGTTATGCTTCTTCCTGACCTATATATGTCCTCAGGAAATTCATGGATGTGTCTTCGAAGGTGGCTTACAGTATTTAATCATTGAATTTTAACTTACAATAATCACTTAACAAAATTTCTCAGTTTCAATGGTTTCTTTTTAGCCTACTTTCCCGTAAAAGTAAAAAAAAATAATAATAAAGCATGAAAGAAGGCTTAATGGTATCGTGAAAATATCGTTAGAAATCAAGAAAAGTCAAAAATAAGTTAAGTAATTAAATAAAGATTGAAAAATAAAAAATTTGAAAGTAGGGTTTTGAGATGGGGAAAAAATGTGTCGGTCGGTCTGTCGGTCTGTCCCCCCCTAATAACTTTTGAATGAATTGTCCGATTGGAAAAATTCTTTTTGCATTCGAAAAATCTCGGCGAGGACATCTCATTTCCATATTTTCCTTTTTGATTTGAACAATTTTTGTTCAATTTTGAACAGTTCAAAAAAATTTAACATTAGCGCCTATGGGTGAAAATGAAGCAAATCATGTAAACTCTGGGTACAAGATATAAGTTCCCATGAACAAGCTCACTGGAAGAAGTTCTTGGCGTGAAATATTGATTTCAACAATTTTTGTTCATTTTTGAACAGTTCAAAAAAAATTAACATACCGCCTACGGGGAAATTTCGATCCTATATAATTTCTGATCTAACGGACCGATTTGCTTGGAACAAACTTTATCGAAGAGCTCTTATAACGTAGAGCATGTACAAATAGAAAGTTCATCCAGAACTAACGAGCCTATTTTCCTATGAAATTTTTTGATCGGGATTTTCAAGAATATTTTTGAATTAATGAATGATTAAATGAATAAGTGAAAGAATGGATGAACAAATGAGTGAATAAATGATAAAAAAGAAAAAAAAGATGAGTGAATAAATGAGATAATGAATGAAAAAATGAGTAAATTAATGAAAAAAAAACATGAATGAGTGAATGAATATGTATTAACCATTGAAAAAGGTACTATGTTTGAAGCGATTAAGAACTAAAGCTAAACGAGAAAGACAGAGAGAAATAGCTAGATTACAAAAAAAAGAAAAAAAAATGAAGGTGGTGTATACGGGAAAGTAGGCTCGTATAGTTCCAGACGGAACTTCTTGTTTATTTTGAGTTCCTTTAAAATTTAATAATTTTACTTCGTGATGTTGTTTGCATTATGTTTCTTAAACCAAAACATATTAGAATGTAATCTCAGGAGAAAATGTAATTTATATCAATTTAATTTACTAGGATGGTCTATGGTCCACTATATCTCAGGAATGGGGCACAGTGGACTATTTTGTTGTATCCACACAACTTATATTTTTACTCATAATGCATTCCAGATATTGTTGCAAAAAAATTAGGTCATTACAACAGAAGTTTGAAAAATGTCTGAAATTTTTTCAAGCGCATAGCTTTTTCCTGTTTTTTAGCCTACTTTCCCGTAAAAGTAAAAAAAAATAATAATAAAGCATGAAAGAAGGCTTAATGTATCGTGAAAATATCGTTAGAAATCAAGAAAAGTCAAAAATAAATTAAGTAATTAAATAAAGATTGAAAAATAAAAAATTTGAAAGTAGGGTTTTGAGATGGGGAAAAAGTGTGTTTGTCGGTCTGTCGGTCGGTCTGTCGGTCTGTCCCCCCCTAATAACTTTTGAACGAATTGTTCGATTCGAAAAATTCTTTTTGCATTCGAAAGATCTCGGTGAGGACATCTAATTTCCATATTTTATTTTTTGATTTGAACAATTTTTTGTTCAATTTTGAACAGTTCAAAAAATTTTAACATTAGCGCCTATGGGCGAAAATGAAGCAAATTATGTAAACTCTGGGTACAAGATCCAAGTTCCAATGAACAAGCTCACTGGAAGAAGTTCTTGGCGTGAAATATTGATTTGAACAATTTTTGTTCATTTTTGAACAGTTCAAAAAAAAAAAAAAAAAATAACATAGTGCCTACGGGGAAATTTCAATCCTATATAAATCCTGATCTAACGGGCCGATTTGCTTGGAACAAACTTTATCGGAAAGCTCTTATGACGTAGAACATGTACAGATAAAAAGTTCATCCAGAACTAACGAGCCTATTTTCTTATGAAATTTTTTGATCGGGATTTTCAAGAATATTTTTGAATTAATGAAAGATTAAATGAATAAGCAAAATAATGAATGAATAAATGAGTGAATAAATACATGAATGACTGAATAAATGAATGATTGAACGAATCTGTATTAACCGTTGAAAAAGACATATTTGAAGCAATTAAGAACTAAAGCAAAACGAGAAAGAGAGAGAGATAGCTAGATTATAAATTTGAAGCTGGTGTATACGGGAAAGTAGGCTCGTATAGTTCTAGACGGAACTTCTTGTTTTTTTTTTTTAAAATAGCAAGGGCTCCACTGCCCTGGTCTCCCCTGTAGTGCAACAGTGTCAGATTTGTACGTTTTATAAATTTACATATTTTGCCATCAATTTTTTTCTGCACGTTTGTACATTGTGTAAAAAATTGGCATATTTAGGAGAAAGCTTGCAGGTTTAAATCCCCCATCTGCAAATAGCCAGAATCAACATACAACTCTCATACTAAACTGCTCTACTAACATTAGTTCCCCCTAAGCTATTTTTATACATCCAATCGCTCATGGTGCAACGGTATTAAATATATGTACTTCATAATTTTATATATATTGGTATTAAATTTATACAGTAAAACCTGTAAAATAGACCACCTTTGTAATTGAACCACCTGTCTAAGTTACCCACTTTTCTCAGGAATGGAATTAGAACTATATTATATAATATGGGGAAACCTTTGTAACCTGACCACCTGTCTATATTGACCACTTATGTGAGCCAAATTTGGGTGGGAGTATTATGTAAAACCCTCTGTAAGTTGACCGTCTAGTTATAACTATATTTAATTTTTTTATCTATTTTTGAAAACGATTTTTAATAAATCGTCTCGAGGATATTTTTTATGCCATAAACCAGTATTTATCTAGATGAATGAAACATCAATATAAAGTTTGCCTAAAGATCTTTGTAAGTCAACCATATGGGAAAACTACTAGAACACCCTTTATTCTTTAAATAAGTTTCTTTCTCTTCTATCTGATATAGCAATTTTGAAAAATATATATATTTTTAGGAAATCTTTACCACCATATAAGTAACTTACATATTTAATGAGATATATATCTTTATTTTCTAAGTACTTACTTTTAAAGTTGTACAATAGCATACATGTTTGTAAGTCAGTCAGGAAAAATTTTTCTAATGATTTTTTAGATAATTGAAAGAAATAGCTAATTATTATTTTAAAGTGACGTTAATACATGAAACTTTATTTTAATTATTTTAAGTAGTTACAAATGAATAAATGCATAAATGACAAAAAACTCTCCACCCATTATAAATTGACCACCTTAAGTTGACAACTAAATTGCTGCACTGCAACTGTGTGGACAACATACACAGGCTTCACTGTATGTGGTGCAAAGAATTTGAATTACAGCTCAATATGTCACTCTTTTGAATGAAGAATATATGGAATTGGGAGAAACAATAAAATTTCGTTTTGCCAAGTTGTTTCGTTTTTGAACTGCGTCACTTTTCTTGGGTTTAAGATTTGAGCTATATATTGAGCCTAAAAGCTGCCATTGTGTCCAGCAAGAGCCCCTCCCCCCTCCATGTGGGCGCGCATGACTATATTTGCTCATATAGTTGCAACCTCTATTGAAAAACTACATCAGACTTGTTTTTTTGGCAGAATGCCTTCTGTTGCTCTTTATTTTAACCATCTTTCCAGTGTGTACTCAACCGGATGGCACACCCCCACAATCATATTTTTTAATGTAGCAACCAACTTTTAATACTCATTAAAATAAAGAGGTAATTGGGGGGCAAAGTAAAAGAAAAATTTAGGACTTTTTGTGTTCTGTACTATGGGTCTTGGGTCTTTTATGTATGTGTGTGACTCTTTTGGAAAGGTAGAAAGTGTGGTTTCTATTCCTCATTAATTTGGTGTTTCTAAATTGAAAATTTTCTTTAGAGTGATGAAAATGAAGATTTTTGAAAAGCAGCTTATACAAATACAAAAATGAGAATCAGCAAACAAAAGAACAGGCTCTGGGCCAAGCTAGGCTAATCCTAGTCAAATTAATAACATGCAGGTACCTCAAATCCAATTTTTTTCATCGTTTCCTCTCTACGTTCATTTGTTTTATTATTATAATTATTATTATTGTTGCATTGGAAAAAAGAGGTCCCCTTAAGCTCTGAAACACGTGTCTGCAGTTCTTATCGTTTAAAGTGCTTAACGTTATTTTTCAGTTCTTTACAAAAATCAGTTGCTTAATCAACTTGTTTGAAAAATCTAATTGTGTTTTGCATTTAAACACGTTCAAAAACAAATATATCTAAACAGTTTTCTCCAAATAATATGTCTTTTCAATATTCTGCAACACAACCGTAACGGTAAATAATTGCGCAGCATTGCTATCTACAGTGTTATTAAAGTAGCCAACGCAATGCAGCCATTGGCAATCATTTATCGCTGTTTGGCTTCTGAATGTGCGCCAAGGCGCATGCGCATAGAGTGGGGAAATTTAAGGATTGAGACCTTCGTTAAGCAAGATGTTTAAATAAAAGTGCTAAATCATTTCCATCGCCAACGAAGAAAATATAATCATCACTCTCTTCATACTTAAAAAAATAATAATAATAAAATTAATATACTGTAATACTTACTGCTGTTTTATAGCTTCATTTGCTTTTTTCTTTCATACAAATTGTTTTAAACTCAAGATTTACGCTATAAAAAATTTGGAATAGATATTACTGAATTTGCCTTTTCAAAAATTTTCAATTACTCATGCCTCAAACCGCGACTAATTTCAAAACAACTCTATCCTTGTCATGAAAATAACTGGTAGCCTTCTTTTTACATGGTTTTATTTAACTTGACTTGTCACGGAATTTTGTTAGGCGGTTTTCGACCACTATTACTGCATAAATTATCTTCAAACTTTGCACATAAACTTATCTTCGATGACAATCCATCCATTATTTAATTTAATTTAACGTTAATTAGGAAAAAATAAATAATTTTGGCTCTGAGGAAATAATCATAATTTTCATTTGTCATTTGGCAACAATAGTTTTGTTTGGATAATGCAACGATGTTTTGAATAAAAATAAAACTGTGTGCCTTAAAACATTTTTGGTGATTTATTATTTACTAGCTCACATGCCCGGCGTTGCGCGGGATAAAATTGCATCATTCGCAGTCCAAGTGACGCATGTCCAAAATTCTGTAGTAAATGTATAGGGAAAAGTTTTCTGAAAAAATCCAAGTAGGAGATGGGCAACCGTCCATAAAAATCCTATTTATACAGTAAAATTCACCAAAAACCACGATTGCATTAAAACGAACAGCCTAGAAAAATTCCTTTTAGACCAAAAATAAGACCATAAAAATCCACAGTAAAATACCAACAAAAGTTCATAGAAATTGTAATTAGAGTAAGAGAAACAGTAACTATGCAGCGGGATAATTGTGCCAAAATGATATCAAGAGCCCGTAAAAATCTCAATTAAAATATTGACCACAATACATCTAAAATTTCCCATCAGAAAAAGAGCAGTACTCTCTTTCAAAATGTTCATCAGATCAAGAACAACTCTCCCTGAATATTTCTGCTACAATAAAGAAAGCATTATTTAAAACCCTCCATTTCAATAAAGACAACTATTCCTAAACATCCCTAATAGAATAATAACATTAGTATCAAAAAATATCCATTACAATGGAGACGTCAGTGACTAAAAATAGAATACTGACCTTCAAGAGCTACTGTTCCTAAAATTACCCAGCAGTTCATTTTAAATTCCCCATCAAAATTCCTAAACATCCCGCTTGCAAAATCGTCAAAACATTTCCTGAAAATTCAATTGAATAGCACTTTCATAAAACTCGGATAAAAACGAAAGAAAAGAAAGCATTATTTCCAAAGGCAAATGCACATTTAAATTAGAAAATGTTTAATGCTGAACCAATTCTGACGTGTAAAACTTAAGTTGATAGAAAAAATAACTAAATTCTGCCCAAATGGCGCCAAATAGACAATACAAAAATTAAATAAATGTTAGAAAATAAATCACTTGTGTAGAATATGGAATCAATAATCGCCAAATCGCACTAAAATAATGGCAGCATTTCGCAAATACGCCATGATCCTATGGTGTAAATCATGTATTGAATTAAATGAGAACAACAGTACTGCTAAGGATTATTGGACGCGGTTTGGAAAAGTTACGAAGCGCAAAATAATATATTGAGAACAATTAACTGGAAGATGGGAGGATAAAAAGTTATCACCACCTGGCGAAATTTTAAATTTCATCAAAAATAAGCGATATCGAAGACCTTCCAACCTATTTCTTATCAAAGAAATGTATATTAAATCGTCAAAAAAGAAAGAAAAATCAAAATTAAAAATCGCATGCAGTTAATAATCCACAAAATATCCAAAAAATAGAAATGAATTTTTAGAATTTGATTCGTTGATAAAGCGGACACTCTACCATAAGAAATATTGTTTCATGCAATTGTTAAACTGTTACTATACTATTAAATCGCCAAAAAAGGAAGGAGAATCAACCTCGAAGAAGAAGTAATTAAAATTCGTCTGCAGTTCCACAAAATATGTATAAAAATGAAATGAATTTTTAGAATTTGTTTTGCTCATAAAACGGCATGAATAAAGAAAAAATAGCATTTTTTTCAATCTTACGTTAACAGAAATCATCTAGTTGGCGACAAAAGTAATATTTATTTTGGCGAAAACACGCAAATTGAGCAGATAAATTCAGAGGTAAGCCTTGCTTTAAATTTCGAAAACTACTTTAAATGAATACTGCGCGTGCTCTATTTGTCCTACGAACTACAAAAAAAAGCATCTTGTGCAGTTTTTGACGGAGATTCATATGCTGCAAAAATCTAAAACGTGGGACGTTTCTTCGATGAGATAAACCCAAAATTAACACTTTTGCTTAAATTGGAATAAAAGAAGAACAAATTCGAATTTTAGGAAAAACGCTTCGAGGCGCACGAGGACCTGGCCCAAGGTACCCGTAAACAAAATTTCGTATTTCTGGAACGTTCCATCTCGCCAGGAGGCGATCGACAGACACACACACACACACACACAAACTTTTGATTTTATTTATATAGATTGGAATAAAAGAAGAACAAATTCGAATTTTAGGAAAAACGCTTCGAGGTGCACGAGGACCTGGCCCAAGGTACCCGTAAACAAAATTTCGTATTTCTGGAACGTTCCATCTCGCCAGGAGGCGATCGACAGACAGACACACACACACACACACACACACACACAAACTTTTGGTTTTATTTATATAGATTAATCTATCCGACCAGTGTATTGCAAAACTAAAAGAAACTGGCTAGTTCAATTATCCGACAGAATATCTGGCCTTAACTGATAAATAAAGTATAAAATATATTTATAATAAGAAAATGAATTAGTAATTTTTAACATGTATTAAAAATTACTAAATTCGGTCAAAGTACTGTAAGCAAAACAGCTTTTGCACTGACTAGTTTTAAAATAACCCAATCAATGACAATTTGAGAAGAATAACTGTGGTAGCCTATTTTTCGGTTTTTTTCTTTTTCCTTTTTAATAAAAGTTTGAAATTTGTGATATTAAAACTATTTTGAGAAAGTTTTCAAAATTTTTATATTTATAACTCACTTTACAAAATATTTTATCTGAATTTTTGACATAAATGTATGAAGGCAAAATTTTTCTTCCCATATTCTACAAAAATGTAAATTGTCTAGATACGGGGGTCGTCTGGGTAAAAATACTCCATAACGAGCCGGAAGGTTGAAAATCGCTCAATGCAAGATCTAATGAAGCCTTTTAGATGAAATAAAAGTATTTTGGGAGAAATTTAAGAATATTTAATTGGCAACATAGATTTTGAAAAAATGAAATAAATGTGTTCTTATATGATTTCATAAAAGGTTATTAAGATGGATGTTTTGTGGACCCAAGGAAAATGTCGAGGAAATTTCCATTTTGCATCAGAGGAAGAAATATGTTTTGTATGTGGATCTTTCCTTAAAATATGTAAAACAAATCAATACCAGGAAATTTGCATTCCTGGCCCGAAAAATGGCATAAATTGTATTACTGCTGACTGGACTTTGAGGAATATTGCTATATCTGAAGCAAGTCCCATTCCAAAAGTCTATATCCTTCAAAATTCTGAGTTTAACCTAATTTCAGTGTTTGAAGATGGCTCTTCTTCACATCATACATCATTATGCTTCGCTGGAATTCAATACCTTTTGACGGTGGGAGGGCCTCCAACCTTTACTGTATCGATTTGGGACTGGCGGGAAAAAATAAAACATGCGAGTCTGGATCACAGCATATCAGTAAATGACCTATCAAGAATCCACTTATCTGTGCATCCAACATACAAGAATAGTCTATGTTTTCAACAGTTCGGCAGAATCCATTTGTACGAAATCCTGGACACTGCTGAAGAGGTTTCTTTGCACCGTCGCTCCATACATCTTCCAATAGTTGGCGACAAAGCTGGAACTACTGCAGTAACTGATAAAGATGCGGAAAAATTACCGTGGTTGGAGAACTTGCACTCTGAATCTTGGGGTGTTCATTCAGAATTGCTGAATATGGTGCCTCTAAGGATGTTCTGCTTAGAAATGTCAGATTCAGAAGTGGTTGAATTTTATGATGTTTTACTAAAACAAAAAAGACTCACTGCATCCTGTTGTTGTTGGATGCCAAATCGAGACATTATAGTTGCCTGTACTAATGGAACAATTTTATTAATACAAAATGAAGAGTTGCACGTCAGAATTATACATTTTACCGAAAGTTCTGGGCTTGAAAGCAATTCCGAGCATTTTGTTAAAGCTATGGTATTTAGCAGCAATGGTTTATATCTAGCGAAAGGTAATGGAAATATTTTTTTGACACAAAGTATATATGACTGGTGTTTGGTAAAGCAGTTCTCAACAAAAGTCGCTCCAATTCAAATGCAATTTTCACCGCATTACAATCTATTGTTAATAAGAGACGAAAATGGATCTATATTTTTGCAAGATTGTCTAGAAACAACAGATGATTCAAGATGCTATTTAGTTTCAAGCGTTGATGATTCAAAAATTGTAGGAATTTACGTACCACCCGAGAGTAATTACTGTATAACTGGACGAGCTAGTGGTTTGATAGAATCATGGAATTTGAAAACGGGAGCCCCTTTGGATGGTTTACTTATTGATCATACTCTAAACTGCATGAAAGGAAGTCCAGCATGTTCACTTGCTTTAGCAGCTACCAATGATGGATATGTATATCTGGTAGATGCAAGTGACGAAAAAAAATTGAAAATTGCACGCGTTCTGCGACCATGTGAAGAAGCTCTTCAGATGATAAGGATTGGTAACTATGGTAAATTTGCTGTTGTCGTAAGCGATCGTGACAACATTTTCCTGATTGATATATTGCCTTCAAATGGTTTTCACATAATGGGCTATGTTACAGCATTCTGCGAAGTAATTGATGCAGCTATTCACAACGCAGGCGTAGGACAAGCGGCTTTCATAATTCTTCTGGTGAAAGATTCGTCTAATGAAGAGGGTAAGAATTTTATTGTATTGCGGGAATTACCGAATGATTTTTATTCAGATTTCAAAAGTTTCTGGATAGATGCTTCAGCATGTTTAGAAAAAGAACTGCTAAATTTGCAGATCATTCAGACTTCAGAAGTATATTCTAATATTACAGCGCATTACGATTTGGGTATAATAACTCTCGAACCTAACAAAAAAGAAATCCATGCTATACCATTTCAAGCTGAAGGTAATACAAATCCTGAGAATTTTAACATTTGCTGTTCTGTTATGTACAATTCAGAAGAATGTCGTTTGCAGCTGTCGCTGTCTCACAACTTATTATCGTTCATAAATGAGAAAGGAAACATTTGCATTTGGGAAACAAATGATTTTAGCAAGTGTTATGCTGTGGAGGCGCTATATACTTCAGCTGCAACTACATTGCCTCAAATTTCGCTCACTGCAGAAGAAGATTCGGTGGTAATAGGATATGATAATGACTTAATCTGCTACAGTTTGTCAAGGCAATCAGAAGCAAAACCAAAACCTTGGACGGTCTACTGCCAAGAGAAAAAATCGGAACAAAATGCGCTTCTTTCTGCAATGAAGGAAGAAAACTCCGTGTTAACCCCCCTTTGGGGAACTGAACAAACTAACAAGCTGAATCAAGAGGCCATTGCCACCCTAAAGGCGCAAAAAAAAGCAATTGAAAATGAATACAAAAATTTGCAGTGTAGGCTGCGAACCTTAATGGAAGAAAACTCATTGCAACCACAAAAGTTCCAGATAGGATTTCAGGAATTCGTTCTTAATGAAGAAATAAAAGAAAAAATGTTCGAATCAAATAAAGAAATGCTCAAATCGTACGTCACTATGCTGAAGGAAAAAAGAAGTCAAAATATAACTTCTGCACTACAAATAAAAAGAGAATGTATAGACAATATGGTGGTCCGAGGTAAGTCTTTAATACCTCTACAAAAACGTGGTATTCTTCATAATTATTCGGTGCCCGAACTTTCTGATTATGAGAAAAAGAGAATGAATTACGTTTATAAAAAAATACAATTAAATGAGTACTTGAAAAAAATGAATAATGAATCGCGCGAAATATCTTGTGAGGAGAAATATTTGAACTTCAATATTCCGCAAGAAGCTGAAGATATAAGTGCCATTGGTCACGAATTAAGACAAGAACTGTTGTTTTTGCAAAGTACTGAAGAACGTATTGATTACACTTGGATTTTAAAATACATTATTTATCGCAAAAGATTGTCTTTTAATGTTCTATTTGATGAAGCTGTAAAATCAAGAAAAGAAGAACATGAAAAAATCATGAATAATATTGCCAACAATTTGGAGACATTACTAACGCTTGATGAAAAACCGGACTTCTGCATACGAGAGACTGGTCCAGACGAAAGCAACAAGTTGATACTGATGGAGCCACCTAAAATTGAGTCAGACTGTAAGTTGCCGCGAGAAAGCAAGACAAAACCTCTGAAAGGAGTGGCAGAAGACTTCTTCGACAATGATTGGTTAACTGAAGAATATGCGGTACCCGAAGTGAAAAAGCCTCAACTGGAAGAAGATCATTTAGAGGAGTTGAAAACAAAAGCAAACAAAACTTACAACCTTATTAAAGAAATTGCACACCAGTACGACACATCTCATGAGAAACTGGTAGAACAAAAACTATTACTAGACATAGAATTAAATAAGGAAGAACTGCAGCTGGTTTTATTACTGTTTTCAGCTTCAAATACATTAGACATGAAAAAGTGGGAAGCATATTGTAATTGCACAAACACTTTTATAGAATCTACGGGGAAGCGTTACGAAAAACAGATATCAAAGATAAGATCAGCTATTTCGAATGTCGAAAGGGAAACCACTGATTTAAAAACAGACATACTGACAATAGACAGCAACGCTCATCATCTTGGCAAGCATAAAAGCAGTTTGCTTGAAGCTTACGACATGAGGCCTAAAGTCGAAAAGAAGGTCAAAAGTTCTTTAGATCCGTATAGTTCCGGAGAAATTGATCTCTGTTCTATTGACACTGCAGAACTGGATTCTGATAAGTACAAACCTGCCAATGTAACTCATGAAATTTGGAACGAGATGTGCGAATTGCGTCGCAGTAAGATTGCTAAGGAAAACGAAATAAAATCAAATATGGAGAAGCGTGAAGAGTTAAGGGCTGAACGTCTAAGGCTGGAGAAGGCTCATGTAAAGTTAAAAGCGAACATTTCGGAAAGAGCTAAATATTTAAAAGACCTTCATTCGAAACGAATCCGGTGCATTTACGAGACCCCCATAGTGGCATCCATTGCAGACTCACAATTGGAGATACCATATCCAGATGAGCTGAATTTCCGCGATGCTTTCCTAATCGGGAAGTTTCACCTGGAGTCGCTGAACAACATGATAACATGTGCTGGTAAAGAAAAATTAGACAGGTTACAAAGATCAGAAAAGATGATGCATCAGATCGAGAGGAACCAGTTCAGGCTCCACGTGTTGGATTCCGAACTGAAAACTGTCACCAAAGACATAGAAATCATTAAAAATGTCCCCATCACGAAAGATGTTCAGAAGTTCGTCGAAGATCCCAGAGGCTTCGACATAAAACAGAAGATACGAGCTCTGGAAAAAGTGACTGATCTGGAGCGAAAGGATCTCCAGAAGCAAATACAGATGTCTAAAGAAAGAGCAGCAAATGTGAGCAATAAGATGGAAACATTGAGCAAAGCTTTGAATGAGAAGAAGAAAGAAATTGAGGTACTGAAAGGAAACATCGCTGAACTGCGCAGCCTGAAAAATCTGACTAATTAAAGTTGCGTGCGTATCATGTTTGATTTACCAGATGTTTGTGAATAAAAAATTTCAAAATGTTTGGTTCATAAGTAGTTTTGCGACTTAACGAAACAGATTCATCAAATGAATAAGGAGACCAAAACTAGTAGTGCTCATTATACATAGAGGGGTAAGCCGGGACCGCCGCGAGTAAAAGAGAGGGGAAAAACATGTTGTGGGCCAGGTCCTCTCGAAACGGGAGATTTGTTAAGCAGTGGAAATCAATGCTGTGTTTCGATAATGTTTCGTTGCTCTTTGAATAATTCCATTAGTTACATAGATAGCAAGTGTTCTTGCAGCAAACGTTTTGTTCTTAGAATTGAACACGAAACGAATGTTTTCGAATGTGATGGCCGCATTATTTTTTATTCCGCATATTTACTTTTTATTTTTTAAGTTTCGAATTAGTTTCTTTCAAAGGTTTAAAATTTGACAGTTTGTTTGCTTCCATCAAAATTTAAAACGGAAGAAAATTTTCTCAAATATCTCTCGTGAGGAAGAGCTAAAACACCTGAGCTGTCCAAATTTTTATTACAAGATGGTGATTTTATAAGGATCGCGAAAGCCCATGAAATCATAAAAGGAGAATACCGCCGTGTCTTTCTGCATAAAAGTTTCAGTTGTTCATAATGAAACTAATCGCTTTTTGAAATTGACATCACTATTATCTGAAGCGGGTAAGCGCAGTGGATTTTGTGGAAGGTATACGAAAAAAGATTTACTGATAAGGGGCCGTTCATAAATGATGACACGCTTTTTTCCCATACATTTGACCCTCTCCCCCCTTTCACACGATGTCACACTTCAGCGGACGAGCCCCCTCCCCCCTTTGTCACATGTCACGCTGTGTTGTATGATGCATGATGTCACACTTTTTGTTAACCCCTCCCCTCTCCTTGTCACAATTTCGCACCCCTCTCCCCTTCGAAGTGTGACATCATTTATGAATGATCCCTAAGCAGAGGAATAATAATTTCGTGTACTTATCGGTTATAGGAAAGATGAAGCCATGCTCGCCAACGCCTACGAACAACGCTAAATTCTGGATGTTTCTAATGCCACTTGGATATCTAAGCTCCCCTTCATACGTATTATTCGTAATACGTATAAATAATATTTTGTTACGTAGGTCATTCATGATAGTCTTGTAATGGTAGTACTAAAAATTTTGAATGTTTTTCTTAATTTACGTACTTACTACAATTTTTTGGCGTTCCGAAAAAAAAAAAAAACCATAAGTTTCTTATATTTTTGTAATAGGATATTTTGTTTTTGAAATTTTCTAATTTCCATAAAAGAAATTTAAAATGCAATATTTTTACTATTTTATTTCACCTTTAGGTGAGAACCCACTTGATAGAAAAGGCACTGGAACAAATACATTACCTGAAGAGGACAATTTATTGTTATATAAAGACCCAGCAACGAAAAAAGACGATAATCTAACTGTACTGTCCAAAGATTTTGAAGCATTGCATAGCAACCACAGATTTGCGTACGTCATTCTGAAGCTTTTTAATTTTTTTAATGGGGCTGCAGTATTGGTCATCAACTATTGCAGACCTAGTGCGTCCCCAGAGATTGGTATCAACTCTGTCAGCAGCACCACAATGAGTGTGGTACCATTGCCACAATTTTTTTGACGCTTAGTTTCCCCTAGATGGGGCACCTGAGCTCCTTGATGCAATCTGCACTAGGAATTTAATTTAGCCGAGAGTATCCATGCCAAACGGATACTCAAGGGATCTTTAACATGCCGCATAACCATACGACATGGACGCAGACGATTTTCTGCATCTTGAAAATCCACCGACTTGGGCCAGGTTTGAACCTGCGATCTTGGGCATACGAGACCTGCGTCCTACCACTTTGCCACCCTGTCGACTCATTCTGAAACTAAGGGTGCATAAATTTCCAACACATAAGCTAGTGCTCAGGAGTCGATCAAAGGTTTTCGAAGCGATGTGTGATTAGACATGAGCCGGGCTCAGCCCGAGCCCGGACCCGACTCGGGCTCTACATTTTCGAGTTACTTTTGGACTCGGGCGGGCTCGGGCTCATGGTAAAATATTCATACAGCAATCTACAGTCCGGACTAATGGTTTTTTGCCAGTCATGTGTCCACTTTTATTTTCTTGCTCATCTCTTTTATTAATCAGTATGACCCTAGCAATCTTCCAAACTTTAGGGAAAGTCTTTAGTTTAAGGCAGGGGTCTCCAAACTACGGCCCGAGGGCCACATCCGGCCCGCGGACAGATTTTGTCCGGCCCGCGGAGAGCTAGCATACTTGAAAGAAAACTCCTTCTAGAGAACATATTTATTTTTTATAGCAAATTAAATTAAGTTTACTGAAGTAATCTATTTTTATGTTGAATAATTATGTTGTAGGGTAATCAATATGGCCCTAAGGCTGGAAAGTTTGGAGACCCCTGGTTTAAGGCATTTGTTGTATAGATTTAACATTAATTTATTATTTTGTTTAAACAATTCTTTAACGAATTCATTTGAAACTTCATCTATTCCCACGGCTTTTTTATTCTTAAGGGAGTTAACTACGATCTGCAATTCTGTCTTTGTAAAATCAGGGTCATTCTCGACTGGGCTTACTTTGGACTTATTTCTTATAACTGTTTGTTCTTGAGTTTCATTTTCAGTATTGTCTCTTGTAAAGATTTTATCAATTATTTCCCTTGTTCTAATCTAGGGACGCGGGAGCGTCCCGCCCGCCAAGAAAACCAAACGATCAACCTACGAAGAAAAGCAAAAAATAATGGCAAAAGCGACTAAGGACTGTTTACACGACAGAACAAGTTGGGGTTTTCACCCCCTTGAATCTCAGCCCCATGAAGGTCCCTGGAGTTGAATTTTTGCACACTCAATGTCGAGTGGCCCCTGACGACGTATGCCAAAGTTCAATCCTCGGGACCATCAGGGGCCTGAGTAATAAAAGTTAGAAAATCGCTATTTTAAAAATTCTTCGTGTTGTCGTTGTTCTTTGACAAGGCTACAGCCCAGACGAGGAAACGGATCGAGCTGAAATTTCGCACACACATTCCTCATGCACCAAGGGTGTGCCTTTTGTGTCATTTGCCACCCCACCGTCTCCTCCCTCAACTTCACCCCCAAAAATGTGATTTTTACCCCCCGTATCTCAGCCCATGGGGTTGTGTGGTGTTGATTTTTTGCATAAATATTCTCGGTGGGTCCCTGAGTACGTATACCAAAATTTAACCTCCGGGGGCATCAGGGGTCGGAGTATTTAAAGTTTGAAAATCACCATTTTTCAGATTTTTTCTGTTATCCATGCTGAAAAAGTCCGTTTTCACGGCTACAAAAAAGCGTCACGAAAAATTTTGCCAAATATTAAAAATTTATTCAAGTGCACAAACATATGCATATACAACAAACCACTAATCTAAATCGCCAAATTGGCGAAACCTTCTTGGCCCTTTTTGGTCACCGCTAAAATGGACAAGTATTTTTTCTTTCCCCATAGTTCTCATATTTATTCCGAATAGTGGCTGGGAACGACAAAAAAAATCTATTTTCGATGAAATTTGAAATTTATTGATTTGCCAAGTCGCTTAAAAGGAAAGAATAATTAAAAGCAGGATGAAAAAAAAAAAATAAATAAAAATCGTCTACGCCTCAAAATGCTAAAAACATTGCAAACAGATTTTTCTTTATCAACAACGTGTATGCAACATGGCAACGATACGAATGAAATCAAAAATAAAATAGCTCTTTCATCAATCCTCTGCGAAAAGAAATTAAAAGCTAATTACCGTGAAAAAATAATTTCAAATTGCAGAGAAAAACGAACATAACTTCCGTTCTATATAAGGCAGAAGCTTGAAACAAACTCCATCTTATGCAGAAAAATAAAACTTTTCGATTGGTGTAAAAATTTTGAAGATGCGAGCATGTTTGCATCTCCAAGTCGTCAAAAGAGTAGTAATTGTGTTTTTAATTAATATCCACGTTAATTAAAGCCCCACCTGAATGAGACCGGGCGATACGTTCCCGGAAAATTCCGAATCCGATGATGCCTGTCTCGTATTCGCACCACCAGCCTCAAATTCCCCCCAAAAATGTGATTTCACCCCTCCCCCCGTATCACGGCCCACTGGGGGTATCTGGCGTTGATTTTTATATTTTGTTCGCTACATACATTAATTTAAGTTATTTTGTATGTGAAAAAATAATGAAATATAAATGATTGAAATATAATTTATTTCAAGAAATGCATTTTTATTTTTTTAATACTTCTTTTTTTTTTACACATACGCTAATAATTTGAAAATAAGTCAATAGCAGAAAACCTTTTTCTTTTTCATTATACACTTAAAATATGTTGCAAAAAATTAATAATACAAACAAAAAAATAATGAAAAAATAACTGAATAAATTAAAACATTAATATCATTGTGAAGTCAAATTTAACAAGTCTCGGTGGCCGCGTGGTTCCGCTCGCACGTTTCAGAGCCTCAACTCGCTAGATCGAAAACCGCCAGGGATAGATTAGCAATACTTTAAAAATTTTCCTATCATCTAACTCTGGAATTTTCTAGAACATTCTTCACTTAATTTGCATGTTCTTTGCAAATAGTTTCCTTGTGTTTGCATATAATCTCTCTCCTCAAGATGAGCGGGAGAGTTCAACTCTACTTAAAGTTGTTTAAATTATAAATAAAAGAGTCGATGCAAAAAGATGTGATATCTCCTCAAAAACAACCCTGTTGTAAAAATTTGCCCGCCAAGAAAACCTTAAACTCTTATCCGCCAAAAGAACCCTTTCAGGCAAAACCATCGGCCGTAAAAAGTTATGATATCCCCCCCCCAAAAAAAAGATCCCTCGTCCGCGTAAACATGTTTCAATACTGTTTGGCGGGAAGCTTTTTGTTTACCAAGCTACCACCTCTCTTTACAGAGCTTCCCGCCAAACAGTATTGAAATTTTTTTACGCAGGCGAGGGATCTTTTTTTTTTTTTTTTTTGGAGAAGAAGATACATGGCGGGCAAATTGGATATCATAACTTTTTACGGCCGATGGTTTTGCCTGAAAGGGTTCTTTTTGCGGATAAGAGTTTAAGGTTTTCTTGGCGGGGAAATTTTTACAACAGGGTTGTTATTGAGGAGATTCTGTTTTCCTATCTTCTGGGTTTTTAATTTCGGTTTGAGTTCTAATTTTTCCTGATGCTAATTTATACACTAAACCATAAGGGTCTGCCTTTGTTTGCTCTATTAATTTCTCCCATGAATTTCTTTTATTAAATTTTATTAATCTATTATAGATTGCTCTCTGCTTTTTATATTCAATTTTAATTTTCTCTATATTGGGGGAGTTCAATTTTAGTGCCGATTTTAATTTTCTTCTATATGCTCTGGTCTTCTTGCGTGCGATATTCAGTTCTTGGTTCCACCACTAAAAATTCGGTAAAATAGGGTAAAAAAAATTTTTGTAGAACGGTTTAATATATTAATTGTTCGAATTCTGAAAAAATGACCCACGCAATTTTATCTTAAAAGTGTAAATGACTAAGAAAATTTCCTTTTAAACTTTTAACAAGAAGTAAATTTAAACCTTAATCAGCATCGGTGCTTATGATACAAAATTATCAATGAAACTTTAAAATCAAATTATGAAAATTAAAAAGAAACTTTAAAAATAAATTTAATTTGCTGATTTTAAAGGAAACTAAAATGTTTAATGTCACACTTTTTGTTACCCCCTCCCATTGTCGCAAGCTGTAACAATTTCTTGAACCCCCTCCCCCCTTCAAGCGTGACATCATTCATGAATGACCCCTAATTGAAAAAAAAACAAGAAGCAGAAGGGAAAAAGTAACTTTATTTTTACACCTGTGATTCTATTTCCAAATGCTAATCCACTGCGTAAACTATATGTCAGTTTTACGAGCAGAAAGATCAGATAATATTAGATAGAATAATTTTGTTCACTTCTTTATGTAAACTCGAGTGTCCGTTTCCACACATTTTGTCCGGAGAGTAAAATTAAATATGAATTACGTCATCCATCAACAGCCTTATTCTGTTCACATTCGCTCTGTCGTCTGAAGAGCGAGGGGTAAAAATTAATAACTTGACCCATGATGATCAGGACAAATATTTCCGGATATCCCATGCTTACACGGCGTGACAGCATGACGTCATTTTTGTCAGTTGTGAATGGACTACCATATTTGGCGCTTAATTGTTTATAATCACTTTTCTTCTATTTCTTCGTTCACTTTTTTTTTTCAGTGGTGAAACTAACTTGTAATTAACATTTTTAAAATATACTAATTTGTTTAAAAATTCTTTAAAAAGGCGTGGGTTCTAGGGAGTGACCCCTAAACTCAGCCCTAGTGTCGATCCAAATATATAGGATTGGCAGTCACGTCTGTACTAAAGGCCAAAGGTTCGATGGGGGGGGGGGGGGGGGGGTTCCAAAACTTCCGCCTCCGCTCTCGTTTGTAGCTCGGATTAGGTTAGTATTTATTTGCATTATACTTTAAAAGCCTTTAAAATAATGCAAAAAATACTCTTGCTTAAAGTTTTAGCAAGTTAAAACTGTTGTATCATTTTTTTTTATGAAAGATCATATGAGGCAGCTAGAAGTAAAGCGTACCAATTTAAAATTTGGAGATAAATAGTGCAAATAATCGGAAAAGCATTATTCTATATCTTGGCAAGAGATGTTATTGGTAGCCCTAAAAGGTGCTGCACCCAACATGGTTTAGAAAAAAAAAAAGCATTAAAGGTCCCATAAGGTCCAAATTTTGAACGCTTTTTTCTCGGAATCATTTTTTGGTCACTTACATCCCTTCGCTTCTCACTGCCCTATATCTTATATATGAGCCGCTTAAGTGTCTGTTTGTCACCGATAGCTTATTCCGAATTTCTTACTCCGAGAAAACTGCATCGTGCTGCCATCTACACAATTGTTTCCATAACGAAAACGACTAATAATCAACACATTTCTCTAACATTTTGAGTGAGGCATTGCTAGATTTGCAATCTCCGTTAAAAATGAATGTAAACTCGAATTTAATTTAATCCTTATTTCTTTGTTTTGATTTATTTATCGTCTGCACTTTTCATATATATTAAAGTGGTAGCGCTCTTTTTCCCAGTTTCGTTTTTTAGAAAAATCTTTTTTTTTTAAAGCAAATTTTTTAAAAAACATTTTTAAAAACTTTTTTTTAAGCAAAATTTGAGCTTGTGCGTGTTTTTAGACTTTTTATTCTTAACCCACTCTCATGCCTGTCCTCGGGTTTCCATCCATTATTATTATTTTTTTAACTATCAGAAATTTAGTAATAATTTAACTTTGTGCAAAGTAATAGAAATAAAATTTCACGTTAAATTAAAGCACAAATCAGCATTAAAACGCAGACATATGTTTCGGGATTGCTTGGAATCCCTTTTTCAATGCGACAGGGAGCTTCTAGATGCAGCGCTCTTTTTTTCCAGCAGTGATTAATCGTTAAAACCATTGTTTTGACGATGGTTATGTTTCATATAAATAAATATTTTTCACAAACAGTTTGATTATATAGTAAATAATATTTTTATTTTGCACATTATTTATTATTATAACTTAGATGTTTTTTTTCAGTAAGAATATTCTTCTTCCGAAATTTTTATATGTGTATTATTTATTCATTAAACTGTTCTACTTGATAAATAACTCTTCGATTTGATGTGCATTTCCTGTTGCTGGGAGAATTGTATATTTATGATATCTAGAACAGCGGTCATTTCGTATGACCGCCGGGCTTACTAGTAACGTATATTAACACTGCTGCAACATGCTATTCCGTCTTTCTTGGAAAGCTGCCAGAAATAGATTTCCAATCGAAAGGAAGAATTCCACGTCTTCAGGCCGCTCCGTGAATTGTCTGCAAATGCAATCAAAGAAATTGAATCTAAAGTAACAAGCGGAAAAAATTAACCGAAAAAAAGTCTGGAAGAAATTGTTAAGAACATTTGCTGGTCTCTTTCATTTATTTTTGAAATTCAATTTTTAAAACTCTACATATCAGTCAGTTTTGAGAGCCGTTCCAAAAGCGTCTCAAACCAGCGTGAACATAAATAATTTAAAAGCTCAATCTATAAGCTGATACGCTGTTATCAGTCGACAGGGTGGTGTAGTGGTAAGGCGCAGGCCTCGTGCGCCCAAGATCGCAGGTTCGAACCTGGACCAAGTCGGTGGATTTTCAGGATTCAGAAAATCGTCTGCGCCAATGTCGCATGATTGTGCGGCACGTTAAAGACCTTGTGTATCAGTTTGGCTTGGATACCATCGGCTAAATTAAATACCTAGTGCAATTCGCATCGAATGAGAGCTCAGGTGCCGCCATCTAGGGGAAACTGAGCGTCCAAATTCTCAGTGGCAATGGCATCCACCGACAGGGGTGCTACTTGAAAAAATGGATGCCGATTACCGGGGTACGCACTAGGTCTGCAAAGGTTAATCTAATGACCATACGCAGCCCCCTTAGAAAGAAAGAGAGAAAAAGGGAGAGAGAAAGAAAAAAAGGCGCGTAAGTTCAGCGGCGATATTCGACTTGCGATCTGCGAAACTTGAATGAGTAGTCCATGGAGTAGCCAGGTAAAGACTATCAACAGGCGTCAGAAGTAGAAATGTTAACATTTTCGTACAATTATATCTTAAAAAGCACCTTTTCTCTTTAGTGAAAAGTTTGCTCTGACCCTGAAATAAGATGCTTTTTAGATGAATTCAGCGACATTATCGAAGAAACGTATTTTACATATAAATAGCCCAAGACAAAGAATTTAAGAGCCATTTTCTCTTCTTCTTATCAACCGATTTTCCTACTTTTTTATATTTTTGTTTAGTAGCTATCGATAAGTTTTAGTCTCATTATTTCAAAGTTTTTTATTGAAAAAAAACTTTGAAATAATTAATTTTCTTTCCCACCCACTTTCGTCATACTTTCATACTTATCCTTACAATCTACACGATTTGTTCCATGCTCAAAATGTTCTTTGCTATTTATAGTTCAGAAAAGAAGAAATGTCAAGAACAAACCAAAAGAGAAAATGTAATCTATTAAATGAATGTCCAAAAAAAAAAAAAAAAAAAACGTGATAATTATCTCACGGTGTCAGTTAATTCATTTCCAAAATCTATTTATATCTGTTTCACTTAACGTGGACCAGTTACGATTAAATTCTGCGATACGATACGATATATTTCCATTCATAACTCAATTTTTAATATCCGATTCTTTTGAGTGGCAGCACCTTAATTTGTTTATACCTTAATTTGTTATACTTGTTTGTCTTTTCTTAAGCCTTTCGAATTTTAAAGTTTTTTGCGATTTTAAAATCTCACTTAACGAGGACTAGTTACGATTGAATTTTGCGGAACGATACGATACCGACATCATGCAAAAAGCAAACTATAATAAAACGATATTTAAAAATTTATTTAATGACTAGCGGTGCCCGCACGGCGTTGCCCGGGCTGAATTTTAAAAACGTCGCCTACGGCGCTGTCCTTGCTAAGAGTATAAAAAAAATCGCCTGCGGCATAAAGCCTGCATTGTTTGAAAAACATCGTGTTATATAGTTCTAAAAAGGTTGATAAAAAGAAGAGAAAATGGCTCTTAAATTCTTTGTCCTGGGTTATTTATATGTAAAATACGTTTCTTCGATAATGTCGCTGAATTCATCTAAAAAGCATCTTATTTCAGGGTCAGAGCAAACTTTTCCACTAAAGAGAAAAGATGTTCAGAACATCGTGTGTCTATTTGTCAAAAAAAAAAAAAATTAGACATTGTCAATGCTTGAAAAAGTAATATAACATGTAGAAGGATCAATTTAGAAAACTTGGAAACAATTCCATCAGTAGGATCAGATTTGTCACCAGAGGGTAATTAAAACTGCCAAATTGTAGCACGGCGTCATTTGTTGCGTTACTTTTCATCTGGAATGAGTCTTAGTCTTGGCGATGATCTTAGATTGATTGCAAGAATGAAATTGCAATATCATATTTATTTTATTTCTCAGCCATGGTGAACTGTTATCTCACTAACCGAAAGATAATTTTTTTTCTGTTGAAGACTGAACTGATGTCTCTGTATTTTGAAAAATAAGTTTTATATTGAAATTAAGCTAACACTATTACCCGGAGTTGAGGAAACTGCAAATTATTATTTTTGGACCAAGGTAAGCCTTAAGAAATCGCACTAAAAAGCTTATAACTGGCGTTCTTATTGACTTAGAAACCTAGAACAGATATCATCTTGTGCAGAAAATTAGCGCTTTCGATCGATACATTACATTAATATGTGCAAGGTTTTTTTTCACTCCCATATTGGGAACTTATGTGGACAATTGATTAAAATTCGAATAAAAAAAGAACTACCTGTAGGATTTTTTTTTTCAGAAACCTTCGCAGGAGTGTACTCAACAACTTCCCAAAGTTTCAAGGTGATCGGATGAATGGTGTAGTAATGCATAACACACAAATACACATACATTCATTTTTATATATATAGATTAGCATAAAAAAGAAACGTAATATATTTTTTATTTATTATCGTAACTTACCAGCATTCACACTGGGGAAAAATACAAGGTGGGATTTCTCACCTTTATTAAAATTTTAAGTGGGATTTTTAAAATTTAAGTGGAAACTTTTTTTTTTTTTAAGTGTTACTAAACTGTCCGAACATGATCTAATTCAAACTATGTAATAAAAGATGGTTATCTAAGCTATGCTCAGCAAAGAAATAATAAACATCAACAGGGCTCACACAGAACGGATCCTTCACAAAATTCGCGATCGCAAATATGGGTGCTTAAAAATGTTTATCTATTGATGTTTTTCAATGAAATCATTATATTTTAAAAACCAGCATTCTCTTGTGACTTGTAAAAGTGAAAGTCCTTCAACGTCTAGCGCTTGTAACGATTTAATTTTTTTTTTTTTTTATTTCCGTCAATTTGTAAATGCATTGTTTCAAACATGGTGCGAAAATTCAAGATGAATATTTTGAAATAAATGAAATTTCGTATTCCTATGCGAGAATGGTTCGTTCTTAGGATCGCGATTTTTGAGAAGGATTTGATTTTATTATCGCGATTTTTTTTTAAATATTCGGTTTTGCATTTTTTAAAAATTATTACTTTTATTCTAAAAGATTCAAATTTTACGGTTTGATTTCTTGAAACATTATTACATTCAATATTTTTAAATGAGCTTGAATTTTCACGCGCTCAATTATCTGAAAAATTCATGCATATGGAATTCTGCATTTTACACTTTCCTACTAATCGAGGCATTTTAATAGATATTTTGATCGTTGGTGAAACACAGGCTGAAACATTAATACATTATAAAGTGAACTAAATGACCCAATAAAACGATATAGACATAGGGGGTAAGCTAATGAGCGTTGATACTTTCATATGCATCTTATTTTCGATCTGTATTTTATGGAAAGATTAATTTTTTTGCGATCGTAAATTCTGAAACGAATCCATTCTAGAACATAACTAAAATGCCCTTTTGGAGAAGAAGATTATTTAAAAAAGTGTATGTATTCCATCTTTTTGCTTTAAAGTCAACATTTGAAATAACTGGTTCTCTAGTGGTTTGAATTTGTTTTACCTCCCAATCGAATCATGACATCATTTATGAATGATCCCTAATATGTGTTACAAGTGCATTAAATTAAATAACTGACTCAGTGTTCAATGAGTCGCACTGAAGAGAGATGATCGCTAGTTGAAATACGACGGTGAGTCAAATGAAAACCGGAAAACTGCAATAGAAAATCTAAAACCTTTCTTATTACGACCACACCCGGTTCGCATGTGCATGGAATTTCATGTTCATCAACATTTTTCTTTTCCTTTTTTCCACGAAAATTTACATATCGCCGTACCGGAAGAACAATGACATAACTGCAAAAATGTGTCAAATGCAAATAATTCCATAGACAATATCAAAAACACATCCCTTACACAGGGTAACATGGACGTAACTGTAGAACGACAGTTTGTGTCTTCTAGAACAACGAACAATTTTTAGAGAAACAATGACGTAACTGCACTTAGAGCTTGAAATTAGGGTGGTTAAATATTAATTCCTGGCAAATGAAAGTAAAGTATATATCCTACATAGTTTCTCTCAATATACCATTATTTTCTGTCACTTACACCCTTTTCAATTATATGTTTTATACAACTGCAAATCGTTTTTTTACTCTCCTGTAAAATTGAAGTTTTTGCATTTACGTCACTGTTCTTCCGGAACGGCGATATGAGCACTTTAAAAATTTGTACTCGATTAAAAAAAATTAGCAGTCAGTTCCAAGGGAATAATTAATTAATTTTGCATTAATATATGATAATATTACTATAAACCATTATTTTATTTTATAAGAAAGCAGATTTTTTTCCTTCTACTCTTTCAACCTCGAATTTAAGGATTCCAGTTTTATACAACGCTATTGACTGCCAGTTTTTTTCCCCCACAGTTAAGAAATACTCACGCAGAACGATAGCTGCATCTTCAATGAGAATTTTAGAGGTCAAGTAAATGTAAAAGCTTCACCTTTCATGAAATACGTATATTGCTGGTGCATAAAATAACTTTTTCTTCGAAAAATTCTCAACACTTTTTGGAATACATCCAAAACTGGTAAACATTCCCAAACTATTTGAAATCGTTAGAATTCCAAACTCGAAATGGCGATATCAATTTTTAATGTCATTGCAAAGATAAATTGGAGTAGTTTTACAACTTAATATCCTATAGGGTATACTTTGGTTTAAAAATGCTTAAATTTCTTGCGTCAACTGACGGGTGGGGGTAGGGGGCATTGGTTATTTTTCCTTTAGAATATTTCATAGCTTAGTATAAAGTCATACAAACATTCAGAATTTGAAGTATTGAATTCAGTGATTAAAGCTTACCGACTTTAATACAATTCATGATGTATAAGAATGAATTTTAATTCATCTTTTTCACTTAAGGTTACATAGGACCTTTGAAAAAAGAATTTTATTTTTTTAATTTTTCACTGTAGTTGGACTTATTTTCGCATTAATTATGCAGATTTTGGCTAAATTCAAAAGATTAAGACTGTTGAAAATATTTTTGACTGAAAAATATTCAAAGTTATAGAGAAAAATGAGAAAAACACCAAAATTGACCCTTTCGTCTGAATTTAATACATAAAGAAGTTTTTTTTTTACAACTTTTTATAGTTTCGTATGGGTGTTATAAATATTTTTTGGCATTACTTTTTATGAAGCAATATTTTAGAAACTTTTTGTACTGGTTTAATTCTAGAGAAAAGAAAACAAATGTGAACAAAATATGCAGGAGTTTTTTTTTAACTTATACGATTAAACAGCAACTGTTTGCCAGAAGTGTTAAGCTTTACATTATTGTTATGTATCTATGTGCAACTTTTTATGCAATTTGTGTGACATTTCAGACGCAAGCCTCATTTTTTGTGTTTTTCATATTTTTAAATAAGTTTGAAACAATTTTTAGTCAAAATATTTTTTGTTGGTTTAATATTTAAAATTTAGCCAAAATATTTATAACCAATGCTAAAATAAGCCCAACTGCAGTGACAATTATAAAAAAATGCTTTTATTTCAAAGGTTTCCCTTAAAAATGTTACATTCCAAATATTGTTTTTTAACTTACAAGTACTACCTCTCGAATAGTTTGAAATATTTGAGGGGACTGTCATCTTTTTACTTGCCAGTAGGGGGCATGTATAGGTGAAAATTAGCATTCGCTACTCGCCACTTGGCGATTAAAGTAGTAAAAGTGGAGATTAAAAATGTGTTAACGATCGCCACTCCTTCACGGTCACTTTTTAGCACATTCTACGGCAATCTTTCTCTCTATGTGTGTGAGCAAACACCTTTTTTTCCCCTTGGAAACATGCCAATATTGAACACGTGCTTCGCCGAAAATTTCATGCCGTATTTCAATTTTCAATCCTTCAGCATCCTGTGCATATTTAAGTCATTTTAAAAGTTCTAAAACATTTTCACGTGCGCTAAATCAACTCTGCATATTTTTTGTTTTATTTCAATAATTTCTTTATTTTCTAAACCAGTGGTTCCCAATCTTTTCTTTTTTTTCGCGTACTACCATTTTTCTTGCAAACCATTTTGCGTACCACTGTTAATATAACGTTATTATATAGAATACAACATTAATACATTATAGATAGATTTTTTTGCTTGCAGGCGTACCACCTGGAGAGGCTTCGCGTAACACTAGCAGTACGCGTACCACAGTTTGGGAACCGCTGTTCTAAACGATTTTAGAGTTAGTTTTTATTGGTTCGTAGAGTTAGTTTTAAAAAGTGGCTACTAACACAACTGAGTCTATCGGCCATTGGCTACTAAGGAAATTTCCCAGTTTTCACCTATAATGGCACGCAACAGGCATTTCAATGGCACACCCAGGCCACAGGTATATATTAAATTAGATTTATTCACCCATATGCACTGAAACTAACATTAAAAAAATAAATAAATAAATATGGAAAGAAAGAAAAGAAGAAGAAAAAAGAAACTTCCAAGACTAGCGGCCACTTTTTGAAAATGGACGATCTTTTACCCATTAACGGTCGGATAATTTTCAAGAGAACAACAACAGAAACGCCTATTCTTTTCAAGAAAAACATTTGAAAAATATTTAATCTCTAATTATACTATAAATCTCTAATTATACAATAATACTTGCATACTAGATGACAGTTTGATACTATCATCATACTAGATGATAGTTTGATACTATCATCATACTAGATGATAGTTTGATACTATCATCTAGTATACAAGACAAGAAAAAAATAATTTTTGGGATTGAGAAATTAATTTTTTTTAATGTTCTGATGCGCTACTTCTGAACACCCCAGCACGTGATTTTGACGGCAGCGAGAGGGAAAGGGTTAAAAATGATGTTTAAAAAGAAAAATAACAAGTGGCACACTGGACATTTAAAAATAATACACCACAATTTAACTGGCACACGCGTGTGCAAAAGGTTCGAAGAAGCTTCACCTAATCGAAGAAGGTCGCCATCCCTGTTTTCGTATGTATATGTTACGGTGAACCACCAAAATCGGAGAATGTCGACAATCACCAGTGGATGTCGACATACACCAAGTAGAGAATGTCGACAATCACCGGTGGATGTCGACATTCACCATCTATCAGAACGGTGATTGTCGACATTCTCCAATTTCGGACCTATGCCGTAACATATACATTATCGTGTTTTCTATGTTTCTCTACACGGTATCGCAACAAAGGAGGGTGAGGCGAGAGGGGGAGGGGTGTTTGACGCTTAACCCCAAAAATCCATTGGCTTTAGGCCATATTGCCAACTGTATTGCTGATTGTTGTTATTTAAGTCACTATAAAAATCCAAGTCTTTGGTAGGATATACTACTCGATTTAAGACTAATTAAGTCAATTCTAATATAGTAATATATATCTGTGGTTACTACAATGCTCTAAAGGTCTATGAACCAACCCTCCTCCCCCACACCCCTGGCCCTAGGCGAAAATTCTAATTGCGCCATTCTCTCACTAAGCATGGAATAAGAACTTCGAATTGCTCTGATACGCTCTAAAACTTCCCTAGAATTCGTTTATAAAAATAGTTTGACAACGTTCCCCAACTATTACAAAAATCATTTTTTCTTTGGGGATGCTTTTTTCGAACCCTGACACCCCCGGACTCGCTAAATAAGCGAAATCGATATTTCCTGCGGTAGTGATCACTCACCCTATAATATCCATTGTTGAATAAATAATTGAAAAGTGCTGCATGTAAGCCGGTTCAGTGGGAATGTTTTTCTATGAATAGAAATATCATTTCTGTCAGGTATTTAATGATGGTTGGATTATTTTCGGGTCACTGACAGTTACGGTTACAGATGAGAATATTCTTTTTCTCTCTCTCTCTCTCGTAAATCCCTTCCTTCCGTTAAAGATTTAAACACTCTATTTCTCACAAACTCACGTTTTTAAATTTTTCTGGACTCGAGATGATAATAATAAAAATATATAAATATTTTTTTTTAAAAAAAGTAAGAAGCCTAGGAGAAAAATTATGTATATATATATATGTGGGGGGGGGGTGTAATCGGCGTTTGGGGTTACTTACAAATAATACACAGTGAAAGAATCAAGTTGTATATATTTACAGCTAATGTACAGTAGTTACAGTTAATTAACACCACTTCGATCGGGATTATCATAAAGCTATGACACACATAGTGCCCACATGTCCACACAGGACCAGATATTCCGCTTGTCTCTTTTTCCACCCGATGGCGCTACCGTCGAACCGGCATTTCTCAATGGATTCTATTCTACATATATTTTTAAATACAAATAAATCAGGATTATAATTTTTCACTTAATTTTTTTCCATTTGTCACTCATTACCTCGGATTTATTTGATTACATTCGAGAAAATAACGATAACTAAATAAATAAAATTCACGTATTTCAGGATTTCGGTATTGAAAAATTTTGAAATTGAATATTCAGTATCTCCAAAACGAATGTAGATGTTTCATGAACTGGCACAGTTTCAGAGAAATACACATCTTATTTTCTAAAAAATTTCAACTTGCAACCCTAGTGAATGGCTGAATAATTTAGAATCCCTAACAAAAAATTTACATTAAAAAACACATTAGTAGGAAAATTAAAGATTTAAGTAGTCAGATTTATGTAGAATCCAAATACAAATATATACATTTTCCCAGAATTATAAACAGTTCCAATATGAAGTAGCAAATGGTGTAACGGTAATGAGACTCATAATTTTGCACCGACTTTCCAGAACTATGTTTAAAAGTCACATCGATGTTATTTAAAAAATTCATTTATTTTTCACTTTTAAGCGCAATTTATAATTTGAAGTTCGTTCTCTTTTTAACCGACTTCACAAAGGAAGGATGTTATACATTCATATTGTATGTATGTCGTTTTTTTTTTGTGTTTGTCCACTCATAACTTCTCACCTGATGAACAGATTTTCATGATTTTTTTTTTAATCAATCGAGGTTGGTTTCCCATAGGTCTCGTACCTTCGTTTGACCATATTCGATAATTAGAAAAAACGTTATGGGCAGAAATAAGGTCATTTTTTTGGTTTTCCATCCATAACTTTTGACTAAATGAACCGATATTGATGACTTTTCTTTAACAGATAGAGATCCGTTTAACTCAAATATCGTACATCAATTTGACTACATTTGTTTTTTTTTTAGAAAAAACGTTACGGGTGAAAAATAAGTATTTTTTTATTTTAATTGGAAAGGCTTGACTTGATTTTTCTTTGTTGGGAAAACTATTAATAAATATAAAACTCATTGTTAAAAAAGCTTTTGTTGCCATTGTGCTATAATAATAAATGCAATTACAGCAAGATTTTGACTGAAGGCTTCTCTGAGGCAAAAATTAAATCCAATCAGTTTGTTTGCTAAAATCGACTTCAAAGCGGAATTTTTCATACAAATGATTAGATCCGAGTGTCATTCATTCAAAGAAGGTTTTCCCTTTGATATGGATTTTTTAAAAATAGAGTATTTATATAAGAATGTATTTACACTTAAAAGAATAAAATAAAATAATTTTTGGAAAAAAAAAAATAGAACCTACTTCAAATTATAAATTGCGCTAAAAAGTGAAAAACAAATTAATTCTTTAAACAGCATCGATGTGACTTTTAAACATAGTTTTAGAAGTCGGTGCAAAATTATGAGCCTAATTACCATTACACCATGTGCTACTTCATATTGGAACTGTTGCTAATTCTGGGCCATTTATATTTGTAATTGATTCATGATTACAAAAGATTTTATATATCCTAATTTTGCACCGACTTCTAAAACTATGTTTAAAAGTCACATCGATGTTGTTGAAAGAATGAATTTATTTTTCACTTTTTAGCGCAATTTATAATTTGAAGTCGGTTCTATTTTTTTTTTTCCAAAAATTATTCTATTTTATAAATATTATTTTATTTTATTCTTTTTAGTGTAAATACATTTTCTATATAAATACTCTATTTTTTTAAAAAAATCCATATCAAAGGGCAAATCTTCTTTGAATACATGGCACTAAAAACTATTTATTAACCGACTTCACAAAGGAAGGAGGTTATACATTCGTATTGTATGTATGTATGTCGTATTTTTTTTTGTTTGTTTGTTTGTCCACTCAGAACTTTTCACCGGATGAACCGATTTTTATGATTTATTTTTTTTAATCATCGGGGGTGGTTTTCCATAGGTCCCGTACCTTCGTTTGACGCTGTTCGATAATTAGAAAAAAAGTTATGGACAGAAAGATAGTCATTTCTTATGTTTTCTTATCCATAACTTTTGACTAAATGAATCGATTTTGATGTTTTTTTCTTTAATCGATAGAGGGTCGTCTAACTCAAATATCGCTCTGGGGTGGAGAGTAGAGCATAGGCATCAAATCAGCATAGGCCTGATAACTTAAGTGGTAGAGCACTCTTCGCCAAACTGATGACCTCGGTTCGAATCAAAGTTCGGACTAATTGATTTTTACCCAATTAATGCTAAAACTGTTTAACGAAACTCCCTTTAAACACATGGTTCCTGTAGGATACAATTGTGTTATGCTATCCCATAAGAACCGTGTATTTTCCCGGGATATGTCATTCTCTAACCCCTAAACTACCACTCTGCAAAAAATTATGTCGATCACTTGCTCTCTATCTGTCCCACGGAAACCGTAAAATTTTTCCAAGATAAAAAAGTAGCCTATGTTCTATTAATTGAGCAAAAATCAATTAGTCCGACTGGGACTCGAACCTAGATCTCCCAGTTAGGCGACGAGTGCTCTCTACCGCTTAAGTTATCAGACTGATTTTGGTTGCTTTTTTAATTTCATCTATAACTATTGAGCCACAACGTCCATTTAACGGAAATGCAGCCACAACGTCCATTTAACGGAAATGCACCATTTGTATATAATGATATCCCACGGGAACATGCATTTTTCCGGGATATGTGCTATTCTAGACTAGAGTTTCTCAACGGGAGCCATATGGCCCCTGGGAGACCCAGAAAAAATCGAGGGGGGGGGGGCACAGGAAATAATATGAAGTTAGGGGAACCGTGAACCTCGGAAGGGGACTATGACTTAATATGTAAACTTTCACATAGGCGTAAAATATTCCATATAATTTTTACCATCCTTCATTCTTGCTGCTATTTACAAGATCAACTGTAAATGTTTGTTTGCTATATTATGGAAAGAAAAACAACTCTCGTGAAGAAAATCGAAAATGAATGTAAATTAGTCAGATGCATCTTTTATACCCTTTTTTTTTTATAAATTAGCAGACGGTTTTATCAATTTTTATGTGTGACCCATACATAAATTAATAACAAATACGCATGTATATATATATGTACACATATGTATACAAGGGGGGCCACGGAAAAAATTGGCAACTATAAGGGGGCCACAAGTAAAAAAAAGTTGAGAACCCAGACTATAATCTATTCCTGTGCCAAATTTCGTCCAGATCCATTCACCCGCTCTGGCATGATTGAGTAACAAACATACATCCAAACTTTCGCATTTATAACAGTAGTAGTAACTCGGGGGTGCCCACCAGGAAGGTCATGGCGTGGGCAATTGGCTTTTCGGGTGCTTGGTCGACTTTCTGGCAAATTTGGGGGGGGGGAGGGGGATTGTAGTATTTAGAGGGCTCTGTATTTTTTATGGGGGTGCCATCGCTCTGAGGGGAGGGGGATAACTCCATGTTCATTGACAATAATTTGCTCCATACAATCTACAAAAAATGCAGTTAGTAGGCAGAATATTTTGTTGCCTCACGGCGCCACTTGCGCCGGGGCTGGCAGCAAGTTCAACGACACTCATTTGGAAGTGGCGCCAGTAATGCCGTTGTCATGACAACTATACGTCAGAGCCGAAAGGAGGGAAAGTTTTTGGAAATGTTTCTCCGGCATTTTTGAGTTGTGAAGAAAGAATCGGACGGGAAACACATTCGTAAGATTTACGACTGCGATGAAAGTTTGACGAGTTTAGAAGTCGGGTAACAGCGAAATAGAATTATAATGTTTGAGAAAACAAGCCATATTTCAAGGGAACGTATAAGTTTACTTTTTTCTCGGGTCTCAACAGTACAGGGAGAAAATACATAAATACAATATGAGAAAAAATGTTTTTGAAGACTACGCAATAAACATTATAATTTTTTAATCAATACCCAATGAGTTTTTTTTTTTTTTTTTGATAAATGCGTAATGTATTAAAAAGGAATCTTCGCCCAGAGATTTGCCTTTTCAAGAGTTAAACCCTTTGCATCTACAGATAATAAACATTCCAATATATAAAGGGCACAAAAACTCTAATACATTTTTTTTTTTTAATTTTTTTTTCTCTTTGTTTTGGCAAACCTGACTTGTCATTTCTTTTAACACTATACAGCAAAAGACAGGTGGAGCACAAAATGCCTTGGAGCACGCAATTCGAACATAAACGCTACTTAATAGCATTATAACAGATCATTAACCTTATACTCCATTTTAAATTGCTAGACATTACAAGTTATAAAAATGAAATCCACCTAATACTGGATAAAACTGACAAATGCTTTTTAGAATCTAGCACCATAATTCTTCAATTACCGACCTTATCGCATCTACATGGTAGTCTATGATTGAAAATTTTATTTTTAAACACGCTATCGCTCGCCAACCCGCAGAACAGTTTCTTTGGATCGCCCCACGAAATGAGCTCGCTTCGCTTATTGTGCTTGGATGTTGTGCACTGATTGCGCGCCATTTCTAAAGTGACTTACTAGAAAAGGCAAGTCAGAATTATATCTCCTCTTCATCCCAACCATGCACTCCACATTAATAACAGTAGTTTGTATAGCATCAGGACCAATATCGTTCACGTGGCGACAATTGGTTCTATTGCTATCTAAGAGCATGCCGCCGTAGCGTAGCAGCGTCCAAAGGTTAATAAAGTACAGTAAAACCTGTTTTTGTGCGGTGGATAGGGATCGCATAAAAGAAATCGTACAAAAAAATATTCGGAAATTTTATAAATTCTTACATATAAAAAACCCTTTGTACAATATACTACCTAAAATTTTTTTTATGCGGTGGATAGGGACCGCATAAAAAAAGTTCGACTTAGAAAATACATCAATGATTTATGAAATAGATGAGAGAATGCTTTCAATTAAATTAAATAATTAAATTAGACCTAAAGAAATTGTAAAAGTATTTAATTCTTCATTGTACATATACATGGGGAAGTTTTCAAATTATACATTAAATAGTTTGCTCCTACTCGTCGTAATCCAAAACGCGCATCTTCTTGTGACGAATTGGTTGAAAATCGCTTTCGTCGCTTGAAGATAGGATTTCAATTGATTTCTTTTTTTGGTACCATAAACGTCAGTGATCAGTTTTTGTGACGACGGTCGACTGGTCAATTGCTTGCAAACGTCACGATAGTGAGACATGCATGATCTCGGTTCTTTTTGGAATTTTAAGCGTCTTTCCGCATTAGTATCTATTTTAAGGAAATGCGTTTCCAATTTTTTAGAAATCTGGATCCCTGCATATATTTTATCTGCTGTAATAGATTCCGGTTGTTCTTGTCCATTTTCATAATCTATCAAACTATTGATAATGTCACTATCGTCGATAGTTTGGTCCTCAATCATCTCATCAAGGTCATTTTCGCCGAAATTATCAAAGCCTTCTCCCATAATTTTTATTCATACAGTCTCTTACTGTATAAATAAAAATTATAATTAGTCGTCATTTTAAAATTTGTATGTATAGTGATAGGAAACATTAAACTGGTGCTAACGCCGCTAAGATTCATATACCGCATAAAAATAAATCGCACGAAAAAAATCGCACAAAAACAAAATCGCATAAAAGAGGACCGCACAAAAACAGGTTTTACTGTAATCACAAACAACTAGACTCAAATCGCGCAACTAAGAACATCTCCTTAGTTTACATTGCTTCGCTTTAATGAGTTACGGCTGATAAAATCATTAGCAGCTTCCTGGGAATTCAAAATCCTTGGGGAATGATTTTATTTGCATTTTAACTATAACTTTACTTGAATGTTTGAAAAATTTTTAAAATTGCCACTCCCGCTGATGAACAGAAAATGAAACATGCGTGAATAATTATAGAACTATAGTACTATAAGTATTTACGAACTATACGTCATGTCATGATTACTATATTATGTATATTATTTACTAATATAGTACTATAGTATTATACTAAGGGACCGTTCATAAATGTCATGTTTTCCCACATATTTAACCTTTACTTTATCACAAAATGTCACACTTCAATGGACCCCCTCCCCCCTTTGTCACATGTAACGCTATGTTTATATGCATAAATAGGGATGTCACGCTTCTTGTTACCCCCACCCCTCCCCTTGTTACACTTTCACGAACCCCCTCCCCCCTCGAAGCGTGACATCATTAATGAATGATCCCTTAAATAGTTTATTTTTAAACTTCATCACAAAATCTCTAAAAATGGACTTGAGATGTTATGGCGCTCAAATAGATTTAAAAACCGTGTAAAAATGAATGTCGCGTCTGTTAGATCTATCTGTTATAACGAAATAAAAACCCAATCAGTTAAAAAATAGCACGTGAATGAACGAGAAATACTACTATGATTAGGATCAGTTAAATACACACAGGGTCTGGAATGCGATTCATGGAAAAAGAATTATTGAAAGGAAGGTAGGGATTTACACTGCAGAAACCCTCTAATCTCTCACTCTGTCTCTGTTACCAATTCTTGCTCAGGACAGAGCTCGTACGTGTGCATGTTTGTTTCTTTGTTTGTTTGGCTTGCTTTTATGTTCTCTGTACGCGAAGGCACACCAAATGATGCATTGGAATGAAATCACGAAATTCAAACATCCTCTCGCTGTTGGAAAAAAAAATCAAATCCTGGTATAAAAAGAATAGACCGGTTTTTGGAACACCGGTTCTGGTATGATAGCGAATCCAGTATTATATCAAATCCACTATCACAACGGAACTGGTTGTTCCAAAAACCGGTGTAAATTTCCATTGTACTAGAACCGGTACTTCATAATCTGGTATAAATTTCCGTTATGACACCGGAACCGGTTGTTCCAAAAACCGGTGGAAATATTCTTTATGATACTGGAACCAGTACCTTACCGGATCTACTATCATAACAGATCCGGTGTTTCATAAACTGGTATCCCAATAGGATACCAGAATCAGTTTTGTACCAGTATATTTTACACCTGGGCTGAGAGAGGTAACGCACGAAGTTCTCGACGTTACAAGACAGTTAATGATATATAAACAGTAAAACCTGTAAAGTTGACCACCTTTGTAAGTTAGCCACCTGTCTAAGTTGACCACTTTTGTCAGGAACGGAATTAGAGCTCTATATTATATAATGTAGAGAAACCCTTGTAAATTGAACACTTACTTTGACCACCTGTCTATACTGACCACTTATGTACGCCAAACGTGGGTGGGAGTGTTATAGAAAACCCTTTGTAAGTTGACCGCCTAATTATTACCATATTTATTTGTTTATATATTTTTGCAAAGATTAAAAAAACCTTATAACTTCTCCAGGTTAGTTTTTATGTTACATGTTAGATAAGTTTTCGTCTGGATGGATGAAACATCAACATAAAGTTTGCCTAAACCTCTTTGTAAGTCAATCATATGGGAAAACTACTATGAACCCTCTTTTATTCGCTTAATGTTTCTTGGTTTCTCTTCTTTGATCTAGCAATTTTAAAAAATTATGTATTTTTAGGAAATTTCTACCATTAACTATAAGTCACTTACATAACTAATGAGATATTTATTTTTGTTTTAATGAGGTGCTTTAACTTTAAAGTTGTATAGGATATATCGTCATTCACGTTGAGTTTAACTAAGGATATTTTAGATAATTGAAAAATAAAACTAATTACTAATTTTAAAGTACCATTAATTCATGAAGTCATATTTTAATTAATTTCAAATGAGCAAATGTAGTGTAAGAAATGACAAACAAAAAATAAAAGAAAAAAATCTCTTCCCTCTATAAGTGGACCACCTGTCTAAGTTGACCACTAAAGTGCTGCACCTCAAGTGGTCCACTGACACAAGTTTCACTGTATTAATTAAAAACAATATTTTGCTATTCACTCATACTTAAAATTCATGAAAGTACTTTACCTACACACATTTTTGTTACATGGTTTTATTTAACTTGACTTGTGTCGGAATTTTGTAAGGCGATTTTCGACAACTATTACTGCATAAATTATGTTCAAATTTTGCACACAAGCTTATCTTCGATGACAATACAATAATCCGTCCATTTTATAATTTATTATAACGTTAATTAGGAAAAAAAATTAATAATTTTGGCTCTGAGGAAATGATCAGCATTATCATTTGCCGTTTGGCAACAATAGTTTTGTTTGGATAATGCAACGATGTTTTGAATTTAAATAAAACCACGTAACTTAAAACATTTTTGGCGATTTAATATTATTTGTTTATCAACAATGGTTTAATATCATGAATCATCTATGACCTAATTTGAGGATCATTGGCGCATGACAACGATTCCTCAACCTTTTTACACGGTTTTATTTTAACTTGATTTGTCACGGAAGTTGGTTAGGCGGTTTTCGACCACCATGACTGCATAAATTATCTTCAAACTTTTCACACAAGCAATACACTTCGACGACAATACAATGTTTCATCCATTTTATAATTTATTATAACGATAATTAGGGAACAAAATTAATATTTTTAAGCTCTGAGGAAATGATCAGAATTACTATTTGTTGAATGGCAACGATATCTTTGTTTTGAATTTGTTAGGACAATGCAACGATGTTTGGAATTTTAAAATACTCAAATCATGGCGGAAAAAGAAACTGCGAGGCAGCGGTTTTATGAAGTAAAACCGTGCAAATTAAAACGTTTTTAGTATTACGTACGCTCTGGACTCATTACATATTGATTATTTCACGCAGGCTACAAGGAAATTAATATGCGTTTTTTTATAACGTTGCTAAATTCTTCGAAGAAACTGCCTTTTCAACGGCCAAATCAAACTGCAATTTTTTAAATAGGGCAAAAAGTGCTAGTTTAGAATGTATCTGAACATAACAATAAAAACGAAAACAAGTAATATAATTTTAAAAAATAACCTACTTGGGTGAACAAAGAAAAATGTGAACAAAGAAAACTTTTTATTACACGGTTTTATTAAACATGATTTGAGTCACGGAAGTTTGTTTCGCTGTTTTCGACCACTACAACTGCATAAATTATCCTCAATCTTTGCACGCAAGCTTATATTCGATGACAATACAATATTCCATCTATTTTATAATTTACTGGCTGATCTCCCGCAGAACATCTGCGGGCTATAAGTTTAAAATTCAAAATGCTTAAGAACAGATTGCTGGATAAAAACAAACTAAGGTGTTGCCACTCCAAAGAATCGGAAATTAAAAATTAAGTTATTAATGCAATTACATTTTAAGAAATAAAAATAAATTTGTTATCCTATTATTATTAAGTTACGATAATAAATAATGAATCTTACTTTTCCACGCTAAACATTAAATAAATTTTTAAATATCGTTTTACCATAGTTTGTTGCATGATGTATCGTTTCGCAAAACTTAATCGCAACTGGTCCACGTTAAGTGAGATATATATATGTGAGGTTTATAATAAATTAAATGAATTATTATTACTTTTCTTTGTCTTTGTAAAAGCAAACTACCGTTGGGACCTTTTAACGTAACTTTTGTAAACGTGAACTAAAACCAATTGGGTCTTTTTTACGGGTCCAATCTAAAACGTGAACCAAAACTATAACCCTGAGTTCTGATTGGCTAAAAGACCCCAAGAAGGGTCTGGAAAACAAAGGATAGCGTCACTTGGTGAGCTGATGCTAAAAGGCTAACACAGAGAAATTGTGCTCCTGCGAGATGTTCCCTATGGGGACCGCTTTTGTAAATATCTTCAACTGTAAATACTCATATTATTCATCATTGTAAATAATATTCCTGTAAATACCTGATGAGAAAAAATTAAAGGAAAAAAAAAAGAAAAAATGAATGCTGTTGCGTCCAAGCCACGAAACTTAGCCCGGCTGCTAATACGGGTCGTGACTGACATATGTATGGATTATAACGTTAATTAGGAAAAAAAATTAATAATTTTGGGTGCTGAGGAAATTGTCAGAATTATTATTTGTCGAATGGCAACGATAGCTTTGTTTGGATTTGGTCATATTATTTAACTTGATTTGTCACGGAAGTTTGTTTCGCTGTTTTCGACCACTATTACTTTGATAAAACCGTGTAACTTAAAACATTTTTAATCTTGATTTAGTATTATTAACATTTTCAACATTTCTGATGAAATCCATATAAAACAAAAATTAATAACGGTTAAATTTAATTAATGAATCAATATTTGAAAAAACTATTAACATCAAGTGTCATCCACTACAGGTTGTAAAAGATGTATTTGAACTTGAGTGGAAGGATGAAAAGTATTTTATTAACGATTGAAAATTTGCACTAGATATAGGGAGAGTGTGAACTAATAGTAGGAATTAAATAAATTTTTATCATGGCTTGTCAAGCTTCTGAACTATCTCTGCCAAGCCATTAAAACACACTATGAACCTCTTCATTCCAAAAACCCAATTGGTTACATTTTAAAATACTGTTTATCAACAACTGTTTGTGCAGTTTGAAAGCTAAAACACCCCAATGGCTTTTGAAATTAATCAACAGATAGTTTCGTTTTAAACATGGAAGTTGGGTATTAATTATTATTTGAACTAATTATTAATTAATATTTTTAAAAAAATTTAAGTTATTTTGTTTTATAATCATTTTTAAATCAGAGAACCAAAAAATTGCGTCAAAATTGTTTGTGCTTAGTTCTCACGTGGGCAGCCGGGTGAAGATCACTCGTGTGAGACAACGCCTGAAACTAAGATTCTCGGAATGGATGTAAGCATGTATATGTCCAGCGTCAATGCATTTTTCACGCGATAAAAAGAAAAAAAAACGAGGAAAATGTCATACTTTGGAGTCTTTCTAAATCAAAGCATTCTTCTGTTAGAAAATGACGCATTTGCATTGTCTTTATCTTTGCTCGTTTCGTACGAGAATGATATGGAGGGCTCAGAATACGAGTGAACCAAGTCCATAAAAAATTTCTTTGTGAAACAGAGGCTTAAAGTTAAAGCTTTATAACAAAATTACCTCTTAATTTTTTTATAATTATAAATTAAATTTTAAAAGTTCAAAGAGAGACTTGGTTCATTATTGCCCTGAAATTTTACATAGTTAGTGCCTTCTATTGCGCAGCTAACTCGAAAATGACAAAAAAAAAAAACAATTGGTTCACTTGTATTCTGAACCCTCCATATGTCACACGCCTTGCTACATGTCACATGTCACACACTAACGTGTCACGTTCTCAGCTCGTAAAAATTACGCTTCGATAAAAGAATTTTTATAGATCCAAAGACACAAATAGTAATTTCAGAAATACATGCTAAAATTATACAAAATAAAAACAACGTTTATAAAGCACAAAATAGCAATAAATACACAGTGTGTCAAAGAATTTTGAAAAAGTTTTATAATTTTCAGCTGGAAAGAAAAACCTTTATTGACAAACTGCTGTAAGAAATTTTGCAGAACATCATTGGACAGTGAAGTAAATGCACTTTAAAATTGACAAAAAAAGAGGAGGGCCGTGTCTCACTTCTTGCTTCTCTCGTGTTTCGTGTAAAAGTAGTTTGCAGACAAAGGACCCACTAGCTCCAGTGTCTTAACCATCTTTTCTAAATCGAACTTGGATCTTCCCTTTCCGTCCATGTAACTGGAACTGAAAATGTAGTAGGGCTGTTTGTAGACCAAGAAAATGTACCGATGAGCTCCTGTAAAAAAAATTTACACTTAACGTCGGGTTGCAACTCAATTAAGCCCGGCGTTCTAAATATAGAAGGATTCGTTGCATTACTGTAAAGGTCTTATTTAGAGGCAAAAACAGAAGAGGGTCCCGCAGTGGACCAGTCGGTAGAAGCTCGGTTCCCGCAGAGCACCGAAAGTGAAGCAACATCGACTAAGGCCAGTGAATGGGAGGGTGACAACTTCTCACGGCTGGTTGCTGTAGGTCCGTGCACGTTAAATTGAAATGGCGCACGTTAAATAGGTCGTGGCTCCAATGTCCTCCAAGTGAAACGATACCTTTACGGGGGCCAACCCCAGGTGACGGTCTCTCAGCTGGGAGCTGTTCAAAAAGTTAAGAGACCATTCAAAGGGGGCGGAAATCGGACTCCTGCCGATAAGGGCCCCAGTAGACTCAGGAGCAGCGTACCCATTCTTCCTCGCCACGAGCGAGGACTCGACAACAACAACAACAGAAGATGGTCTCACTAGGGTTTCCGTGAACAAATGTACTTGGTTCAGGGTTGCTACTCAAACAACAGAATGAAATTCCCTGACTTTTCCAGGTTTTCCAAACATATATTTAAAAAATTCCAGTCTTAAATCCATGGCATCAAACCAGTAAAAAACATATATTTGCCCCAAAATATTCTGTTTAAAACAATCACAGGAATGGCTAATCTTAAAATAATTTCTGAAAAATTTTGAAACAGTATTCAACTAAGTAATATAAGGGAACAAGCATTTCCATGAAGTAAAAATAGGCACTTTGCAAAATGTTTTTTTAAAGGTCTAATAACTCTGATTCTAAATGAGAAAATGGATTGCTAACAAACTTTGAGAGAGAGGGAAAAAAAAGAAAAACTACATTAGTTACTTAGTGTAAAAATCTGAATAACAATAATAAAATGTTAGTTACTTTTAACTATTTAAAAGTTAAACTTAAGAGTTGAAAAAAAAAATTCTGATCAAATCCTTGGTTGAATCAGGTTGCGTCAATCTCTGCAGGTTCCTCTGAATGCTGTACTTTGAGTGAAGCAAAAAAGAGTTAAGGTCATTTATATTGAACTTTCCGTGTCAGTGCTTCAAACATTGGCTAAAATTCCCTGACTTATCCAGACTTTTGATAAAATATTAAAACTCCCTGACCTTTCCCTGACTTTTTCACTCAATTTTAAAATTCCCTGACTTTTCCAGGTTTTCCCTGTTTTCCAGGTAGCGTAGCAACCCTGTTGGTTACACTCCAACTAATTTGCACTTTAAGCAGCACATCATATACTCGATTTGCCGGGAAAATTTTTGAACTTTAGATCAGTGGTTTCGACTTTCTTTCACTTCGCGACCCCATTTTTAACAAATAAGCAATCGGCGAGCGCAATATAGGGCAAACCGGAAAGGAAATCACCACGGAAAAGACTACATTTCCGTGGAGAAATTAAAAAAAAAAAAAAAAAAACTTTTTTATGAAGGGATCATATTGAAACTTCCTATAGCTCCTCTTTATCTATCCTTATATAGACTCAAGAGGTTTTTTGGGTCAAAAGTTCAATTCCTTTTACCATGTGGCAATATTTATGGTAAAAAGTGCAAAAACTAGTTATTGACATCCTGTGGATGAGTTATTGACACCCCATGTCCCCTTAACCTTTATTTTTTTTTCAAAGTTATGCAAAAACATTAGTTTAATGTATATCTTAAAATAAAATTAGGACTTGTTTACTTATTTCTTTAAGTTAAAGTTTGAGGTGTCAATAACTGTCCGGTTTACCCTATGTACACACACACACACTTTTACACAAGTATTTTGACACACAAAAACGATACTTTCGATCCCAAGCTGTCTCTGAATCCAGCCCCGCTGTAAATGTGTTTATTTCATAATGTCCAAGGACTGTATTGAAGTCCAAGGACTGTTGATTTGGACAATTTAAACAGGAAATGCAATTCCCCACACGTCGACAGGGCGACAATTACTACCGGGTTGCTCCAGATGCAATCTTACGACGTTAGGCACTTCCATAGGCCATCGAAATCCTTAGATATCAACATTTTTAGTTGACCATACTTCATATGCATTGCACCTTTCTGCTCAGAAGAAATTTCCGCCAGCTCCGCCCTCCTATGACTTTCTGGACTGCTTGCAGGATTCATATGGTGTGAATTGCCGCGAAGATATATCTTCAGACATTAATAGTTGCCCCCCGGTCCGTAATGGTGGGGACCTCCTCGTGGTGCGGACTGGGTCACGCTAAATCCCTACCAATCTGGAAAGGTTTGAAATGACGGTTCTGTCAAGGACCACCATTTCTTTCGTCCCGAGAACCATTATTTTAACATTGCACCATGACGTAATATAGAACTGTTGGTGTACAAGGTCATAACGACATTCTGGACGACAACGACGCATTATGTGTCGGTCGCGCCAGGTAGATAATTCTTACCGTTTCATTACTGCTTAGACACGTTCACACAGAAGTACAGCGTGGCTCCCAGAAGATGGCGCCTGACCTTGAGAAAGTGAATTTCGTGTTGGGGAAAAAACGGTAAAGAGGAGGAATTTTTATATTAAAGCAGAGGCAATAATTATTCTAGTGTGTTACTACCTAGGCATATTTGTTTTCCTCACCTCTATTTTAACATTTGCAATTGTTTAATCTTTTGTCCACATCGGAAGTCCTTCTTGTTAGAGCCAAATCGTAGCAGTCCTGTTATTCTCTCTCAAATAAACAACGTATGGAATGAGGCTCTCACAAGAAGACGCCTGACCTTGATAGAAATAATTTTATTTTTAACAAATGAAATCGTTTAATCCATCTCCCTTCGGAAGTCCTTTTGTCAGAACCAAGCAGTTATAAAAGAAACATCGGAGTGTGAGTAGACGAGTAGTCGTTAATACTCACGTGAGTAAGCGGGCGGACTGGGCATCATATAGTCGGTCAGAGCTTTTCCTTGAGAAACTGCACTGCCAGGGATATTTATCACGAACCAGTGCAGGAAATGGCGGAAATTAGGCGTATCTGGATCCGGAGCGTCGGGATCTGAAAACGAATAAAGATAAAAAAAAAAAGGTAGGTTAGAAAAACAAGAATTGCGAAATCAGTTTCAGAACGCAGAGTAGAATTCGGAAAGTTATGAATCAGGCAGACGCTGTTACAAGGCTAGCTACAACCAAGGCCAAGGAATTCTACCATGCTTTATCCGTATTTCGCGAGATAAGAAATCGCCGTGACTGCTTTGTCGGAGTCGGCACCATGAGACCATTTTTTTTTTCTCTATGGTGTTTTTTTTAACAATTTTTGTCTCATATCATGTTATGTCACTTCATAAGAAAGTTAATAATAAAAAAACTGGATTTCTTTAATATAATTCGAAAGTTTTAATTTTTAAAACGAAATTCAGCCATTTTTAAAAATGCATTTTCTTTTTCAAAAATTGGCGTAAAGTATCAATTTTTTTTTCATTGATTCATTATTCATAAAGAAAAACTTTTATGCTCTGAATTTTTTATAAGTCAAATACTTTTTTAAAAAATAATAATAACTGAAGTAACGCAGAAAAAACAACGAACATTTTAAAAACCTACAAAAAGAATTTAAAAAAATAAGTAGTACTAAGTTATCGTAAAAGTAAAGCATAACTTTGTTATGTCTAGTTTTAGCAACATGTGGGGAAAATATCCCCATTATAGATACAAATTTTAAAAAGCCTTTGCATTTTAATCGAGATGAAATGCGCAAAAAACAAAGCGAGAGAAAACAGCATTTTGAGTTTTCCGCTTGCAACATCTTTACCAAAATTTCAAGTAAGGAACTTTTTCCTTCAGTTGCACTCAGGATGAAAGTGCTTCTTCTCGCTTATTTTATGTTAAAAAATAAATATGTGGCTCATATTCAGCACAGTACCGGTTTCGGAATGAAAAGGTGGCAAAATCACACCCTAATAAAATCAATGATAAATCAATAAATATTGCTTCCATTTTTTTGAAACTTTCAGGGAACACTTTTAAAGATTTATTTCACTACTTAAGCCAGTAAAAAAATTTTCGGTTTACTTCGACATTTTCGGGTGCTGACCTCTTGAACACCAGTTACGTTCGTACTTAAGCAGTCGGAAGGATAAAACCACGTGATTAACTAGTCCTGTCTTTCTTAGAGTCGACCGTGCACAGAGTCGGGATTTTTGCTCCCGAAATGAAGTACACATAATCAACAGAAGCGAAACTGGATTTTTTTTTTTGCAAGAGGAGTTAATGAAAACCCTGATATAAGTGTGCACGTATATTTAAGGATTGGTGAACAGAGTCCGAGGCCAAAGGTTCAAGATGGTTGACCTTTCTATGGCCCATCTTTTGGGATATCAGTACGAAAAGCCCCTCTGACTTTTAGACGTACTCAAGTCGTCGGATGGACAAAACCACGTGAGCAACTAGTCCTTTCTTTCTTTGAGTCGACCGTGCACAGAGTCGGGATTTTTGCTCCCGAAATGAAGTACACATAATCAACAGAAGCGAAACTGGATTTTTTTTACAGGAAGCTTCTTTGGCCCATCTTTTGAGAGATCAGTACGAAAAGCCCCTTTGACTTTTAGAAATATGTATGTATTTTGCTGTTTTCCCTACAATATGTATGTATCGAATAAATACCATTTGCCTTCCTCCCTCGAGAATCTTTAATGGGGTAGTCCTAACCTTCTCCCCTCCCCCAAGATGGGCAGAATTGCGAATTGTGATTCTTAGAACCATTCTATATTTAGCTCATAGAAAATGCATATTTTATCAAAGCAGCTAAGAAAAAACAGGCTTCTCATGTCCTATCCCAAGAGCGGATCCTAGACCTGTAACTGTAACCCGTCGATCTTTCTTTAAGGGTTTTGGCCAGGCAGTAAGACACTTCCAAACTTTCCAGGGGATAGATGGGGAAGGGGGGGGGGGGTGAGCACAATATGCACTGGATTTTTAAAAATAACTAAATTAATACCTTTTATACAAATACATTAATTTCTCAAACCCGGGGGGGGGGGAGGAAGTTCCTCTCTCGGACCGTCCTAATGACAGGGCTGCAGGCAATCAAAAACTTAACAGCTCCAACGAAACTTCTTAAGAACCATCAAAATTCATAAATAATAGTACTATACTTAGTGTCGACAGGGTGGCGCAGCGGTAAGGCGCAAGTCTCGTACGCCCAAGACCGCAGGTTCGAACCTGGCCCAAGTCGGTGGATTTTCAAGATGCAGAAAATCGTTTGTCGCATGATTTTGCGGCATGTTAAAGACCCCTCGAGTATCCGTTTGGCTTGGATACTCTCGGCTAAATGAAATATCGAGTGCAGTTCGCATCAAATAAGTGCTCAGGTGCCGCCATCTAGCGGTAACTGAGCGTCCAAATTCTCAGTGGCAATGGCGTCCGCCGACAGTGGTGCTACTTGAAAAAATGGCTGCCGATTACCGGGGTACGCACGAGGCCTGCAAAGGATAGTGACCATACGCAGCCCCGTTAGAAAGAGAGAAAGAGAATAATATAAATAGTAATAATATAAAAAAATTGACTACATACCAATCATCACCAATGTATAAAATTCGTGGTTAACCGCCTTGTATTCTATTTCAGGTGGGGATACCGTTTGATCTCTCGGAAGCTCGACCCCGCATTCTACTTCAACCTTTGGGAAGGATACCTAAATGTAAACATTAATTATCATTATTCCTTTTAAGTTTCAATTTGTATACATATGACTCTCCACGTGCATTCACACCAATAGCGACGGAAACATTTTGCGTCTGTCGTTGCTATGTTTATGAAACTAATAACGAGGAATCTTCAATTCCAAATGACATTATAGCCCATCAACAAATCACGGTTATCTAGGTGAAAGTTACATTCAATATAGCGTTAAAAAATGCCAGTCAGTCAACATGGGGGCAGTCTAATCAGGATTCGATTGCATTTAAACAACCTTTACATTGCGTTGGACCATGCACTAATTTAAAAAGAAGTCGGGTGCGGTAGCAGGAGCAGGGCTCAAATAAAAGGAGTCGTATGGCTTTTATTAGAGTAATGCTCCAGCATCTATATGAGGAACGCGGAAGCAAAAGAGGTTCAAGGAAAATTTGTAGATTATGATAGGAGAAAACACCAGCTTGCTTTGTAATAAGAGATATTAGTGGTAATCCTGGCAGGTACTGATGCCCAGCATGATTTAGAAAAACTACCAAATGAGCTCATGATTCGAATTCAGAAATCGTTACCCCCAAATTCTTTCTTTTGTAACTCTTTTTACTTCTCTCTAGATCATGGTTCCTTTCCGTTTGACCTAAATTACCATCGGTAATCATACCTTTTTGGATATAGACGGAGCTACCACGATACCTTTTTAATGGAGGCAATTCACCTCCAGAGGGACTCATGAGCGATCATCGTTATCACGTGATATCCGCTCTTTGTTTACTACCATTTTCTACTGAGTTCTACGTGGAGTTCACTAGGCAAAATTAGTTACCTTAAAATTAATTAGACTATTTTCACAGCTTTTTCTGATTATAACCCAGTATTTACATTTAATTTAATTATTATAAAAGAAGTTTATTAATTATTACAGTAGTTATAGTGTTGTATTTAGTATTAATTTCATGCAATGTAGAAAAACTTTATTTAGTCCTAGTTTTTAATTAGATTTGTCGAACTCGATGTTAAGCGATGCTACGGCTTCCTTTGTTTACATTGCTTTCATCGGTGCCACGTGACCAATGACGTTGCTTGAATTGCCTCCATTCCGCAACTGACTCAGGTATTAGCTGATCTCTATTTCCATCGTAGAGCTGTCATGTCCAATAAAACAAGAGGTCTAAAAAGAGGAACGCCTAGCAAATATAGCTGGATGACACTTGCCATGTTTAGAATTTTCAAATTCCAAGAACCTTGCATGTTGACGTTACTATAATGCAAGAAGGTTTGGTGCAGTGTTGGCGCGTTTCTCAACAGGCGAATATGAAATTGTTAAAAAAAATAGTAAAGCTCTGGCTCAGTTGTGCTTTTTGGTAAGATACCAAAGAGCCTGATTGATAGTTTCTTTGCACAGAGACTATGTTCTGTGAGATTTTCAGAATGACGTAATAAATTGGCGACAGTTTTGAGATATATCGTGGAGTTGGCGACAAATTTGACGCCAAAAATAAGGGTACTTTCACTTAAAAAGCAACAAAGACAATATTCTTGTCTTTCTTCTATGCGCAAGCGCAGAGAATGTTTTTGCCTTCAAAAATTTGCGTTGCGATTACGCAGATGAAAAAAAAAAAAAAAACAGTTTTTTGTCTCTGTTGCCTTTGGTAGGGCCTTATTTACCATTAGGCCCGTGAGGCCCGGGCCTAGGGCCCCCGCTTTTAAAGGGCCCCTTAATTTTGGTTATTATTATTATTTTTTGGCAACATAAAATTTTTTAGAAAAATATTTTAAAATATCATCTTTCAAAAACAAACTGTTAGTGTTCTGTAGCTTTACAGAAAATTTGTATTATTAAATTATTTAAAAAAAAAAGCAAGGAATTTTCACTTTGGGGGCCCCCTAATTTTGGTCTGAGAATTTGAAATTTGAAAAACAAAATCGATTTTGCACTTTGGGGGACCCCAGGTTTTATTCAAACATTTTGTAATTTAAAAGCAAAATCATTTTGCAGGTTGGGGGCTCCCAAATGTTAGTCTGACTCTTTGACATTTCAAAAACAAATTAGTCTTTGCGCTTTGGGGGCCCCCAAATTTGGTGTGACTGGCAAGTTTGACAAACACATACTGAATGTTATGTTTAAAAAAAATTTTGTTGCATGAGGGGCCCCAAACATGAGTTGTGCCTATAGTGATTCCAAATATAAATCGAGCCCTTGCGTTTAGTGTGAAAAGTACCCTAAAATGTTAAATCTCATGAGAATTTGGCGATATTTCGCGAGATTCCGAGCAAAGCCCTGTTAAACGGTACAATCAGTACTGTATTGGAGAGTATACGACGGTACGAGGAGTATACCTTGTTTTGAAAATTATCTGTATATCCTTTGCTCATCAGGTTTCACAGAAAATTCAGCATTTGTGCTAGACAATTAAAAACTTTCTATTGAACCAAGTATCAATTTTGTCATGCAGATTTAGTTGAATGAACAATGTATGAACCCGAGCGTTTTTACTTATTTTTAAATGCCTCAACTTGAATGCTTATTAAAGCTAACGCACCATCAACTTCAACAACAAAAAAACGTGTAAAATCTCGATTGATAAACCACAGTTTAGCAACTGATGAATTAAAAATAGGGTGAGGGCGAGGCAAATCTGCGTCTTTCTTGCTCAAATTGAATTCTGCGTCTGGCTCAGATCTTCTCGAACGGGTCTGCATATGGTTACTAGCCTTTTGCAAACCTAGTGCATTCCCCGCAAATCGGCATCTTTCAAGTAGTACCACTGTCGGCGGATGACATTACCTCTCTGAGAATTTCGACGCTCAGTTTCCCCTAGATGGCGGCACCTGAGCTCCAATTGATGCAGATTGCACTAGGAATTTAATTTAGCCGAGAGCATGCAAGTCAAATGTCTACTCAAGGGATCTTTTACATGCCGCACAATCATACGACATGGACGCAGACGATTTTCTGCATCTTGAAAATCCACCGACACTGCCAGGCTAGAGCCTATGACGTGGGGCGCACGAGTCCTGCGCTTAACCACGACGCCACGAAAAATAAAAATTCTTATTAAGATTTCTTTTCCTGAAAGTACCCATTTTCCACATTTAATCTAAAGAACACGTCATATTCTTTCTAACATTTCAGATAAACAACCAATGATTTGAAAATTAATTCACAGTGTACCTTCTGCTATTTTTACAACTACAGCACTGCGTGCAATAGCTAACAATACAATTGTCGGTTTGAGTAAGTGACCTTTCGACGGTTTGCCGAATTGTCGCCCAAATTAGTTTTTTTAATTTAAAAAAATAAGCACTATCTATTTAAATTCAATAAAATTGCTTTTTTAACATTTTATTTGGCGACTGCAAATATCGGACATCTTTATTCTAAGGTTCGCACGGAAAAGTCCAGTCTTATAGTACAAAAAAAATGTTTATTTTTTAACTTCTTCCCTAAAACTCGAAAAATGGACTTAAGATACTATGGCTCTCAGGTACAATTTAAATAAGTTATTTTTTATATCTATTATACACTATACTTTACAATTAGTGAAGGCACCAGGTTAGGCATTCAAATTGCTCCTATCAACATTTTGAGGTTAGCTTTTAATAAACTTTAATTCCGTTTTAATAATTACAAGTAACTATACAAATCAATGTTTCCGTCGCCAAGTAAAATGTTACGCTTAATACATAAACATGCAATGAAAGAAGCAAAAGCATGGCTGCAACCAATACATCGCTTATAGAAATGAACAGTGGCACATCTACAAAATGGACAGACAGTTTTCAAGAGAGGCGTTTGAACGTTTTACAATTCGTTTTATTTAATTGCATGATTTGTTTCAATTATTATTATAATCGATTTTGCTCAGAAAATAGTTATTGCTCTAGTTTTCTCTCACATGATGGATGTTAATGATGGCAAAAAAATTAAAAATAACTATAAAAAGTAGTTATTACAGTGTTGCACCAAAAAAAAGTTGGCCTCTAACCTTAATTTTTGAACATTTTCTCACAGCAGTATTCCCAATAAAGAGCTCAAAAATCTGAACATTTTGATATAAAAAAAAAAAAAAAAAAAAAAAAAAAAAAAAAAAAAAAACGATTTTTTGCAGATACGACACTGTTCATTTCTATAAGCGACATTATTATTATTACAGTGTCATATTTGCCGAATGGGAAGCACGCCGACATTGAATAAACATTTTTGCATTAAGAATGGCTAAGGCTCCTAGGAATGGCAACATGCGATGGCCCCAGAATTCGAAAATTCTTAAATTGTTGAATATCAGCTAAATTTGGCGTGGTGTAGAAATAGGCCTCACAAAATGTTTGTATAAGTGCAACAATACTTCGAAAAGCGTAATTAAAAAAAAAAATATTTTTTTAATAATTCTGCTGATAAAGTCGAATTGGAGGACTTCTTTTGTGCAATTGAATTTGACGTAATTAGAGGAAATGGAAAATAAAAAGATATTCTATTTTATCAAATCATAAATTTATTTAACGAATATTTCCCTTCTCTCGCATAAAACTACACCATGTTACCAATTATCAATTTATTTGACGAATATCTGCCCCCCCCCCCCCCCCCCAGCTCTCAATAAATTTATTAAAGTCAATTTTTGGAACTTAAAATGCATAAATGCATTTTAAATATCATTTACATCGTCTGCAGTAGTTTTTCGAATGTCCAATTACTTTGCGATGTTTTATTGTGATCAAAAAGTTTTCCATGTTCAAATATACGAGGATAAAATTTTGATTTTGTAAATATTGCATCCGAAATAATTGCAGAAAAAATGCGTTTTTAGCTGTTAAAGGAGGACCGAGTCAATAAATATGAATATTTTAGTTAAAAATAAAAAAGTAAACAAAGCAGAAAACGGAGCCAGAAAGTTTTTGATTCGTAATTCAAATGCAAAGATTAATCAAATTTAGTTCTCTGGATTTCTATCGTAACAAACATTTTTGAAAGCTTACTATATGAAGCATTGAAAGTTTAATTGTCATTGAAATTCGCACTTCTTTATTTTCCATGCCATTAGTTTATTCACAATCAATTACAGAAAAAACAATCAATCAAAGAAAATTTTGATCGGAGAAATTTGTAATGGGTAAAATTGATGTTCTATTTGAAAATTTTAAAACATGTCCATCATAATGCTGCATTTTATTAAAATGAAAGTTGCAATCGAGGTTAGCATCATACATGATGTTAATGATATTATCTTTCATTATGTCTCAACACACAAGTTTCTTTCATTCGTTATTTATTTATTTATTAATTTATTTACTTTTGATATAAAGAGACGAGATAATCTCCGATTTCTATTATTTTAAATAAACCATCATACAGTAATTTTCTGTTCTTTAACGCAAAAGCGCGACATTCGCAAAGCGCATAGATCCCGAGTTTAAAGCTGTAACTTAGCAACAAGAAAGCAATTGTAAGTTATAATAATAAAATTACACGTTAATTTAAAGCACAAATGAGCAATAAAATGCAGACATATGTTTCGGGATTGCTTGGAATCCCGAAGCAATTCCAAGCAATCCCGAAACATATGTCTGCATTTTATTGCTCATTTGTGCTTTAAATTAACGTGTAATTTTATTATTATTGTTTACTTGCACAAAGTTAAATTATTTTTATCAATTGTAAGTTATTAGAAATATAAAGTTAAGTTCTACGATATATCTACGTTAAATGAATCTTCACTTTAAAACTTCTACGACTAAGAATTGGATAAAATTTGCAGATTACATTAAAATGCACAATTTCTTACTACGCTGCTCGAAATATAAATAAGAGTAAAAAACGGAAGTCCCTAAAATACTGAAATTTTACCTTCACAACTTGATCTGGAGTCGTAGGAATGATTTGGGGCACTATTTGGTCTTCGGTAAATTTAATAAAGTTGCACTGTTGTCCGTAGCAAAATGTAATTCCGTAAAGGCAAACCATAAATATTTGCACTGAACTTGCAAGAACCATCTTCGAAAACATATGTAACCTTGGGAAGAGCAAAGCATAAATCTTGACACTTATTCAATCTCAAAATTCGTTTAAATTTTTGTTTCACTTTTCTTCCGGATACCGTACTTCGATTACAACACGAGCGCAGAGTTTAGATGATTTATTATTATTTTACTTTCTACCGAATACAAGAGAAAAGCAAATAACCCTAGTGGGGGATTAAAAATGACAGTTGATCACACCGCCCTCTAGCGATCTATAATCGAAAGTTTTTAAAAATGAGTATCCCTGCAGCAAAATTACACTAAAATTGAATCTTTTATTTATTAACACCGGGATCCGTTTTACACAATATGAGGTCCGGAGCAATCCAGTTTTTAAGTGAGACTTGTATTTATTCAAGCAACGTAGAAATTTTAGTGGCTTGTATTTATTCAAGCAACTGAAATGAAAGTTTTCTAAACACAAAAGTGGAATAAAATTTGGGGTCGCACCATCATTATTTATTTAAGTTTCTATTAATAATTTTAAATGATGAGTAAATTGATAAGAATTTGTAATTTTACAGAAAAATGGGCAAACCTTTTTTTTTTTAGCTGCTTGTATAATATGAGTGCTCACGAACACATTACGAATTTATTTCGCAGGGGCCCAAAACAAACATAAAAAACATTTTTCGAATTGAAGTTTCAAAATATTGAAATTTTTTATTCAAGAGATGAAATTTGGAATGTACAGGGGGGTTATAATTAAACTTCCCCCATTCAGGGCGTCCTACAGCTAAAACCGTTCAACGGATTGACACCAAAATTGGTATGTGGGTTATACACGAGATGCGCTCAAGGAATCATGAAGAGAAAAAAGTTCTAAAAATGGCCGCTAGGGGCGCTGTTCGGCCTCATAACAGGGAACTTACGAAATGACCAGTAAGGAATAAAAATAATAATATCAACATTTTATTGTACACTTTTTCGTCCATATCTATCATCTTGCCATTTAAAATGAAAGTAAATAAAGCTATAACAGTTCATCTGTGGGGAAAAAAAAAAAAAAAAAAACAAGTTTAAGGTTATCATGAAATGAATATTTTTCTCCTTTCATTAATATTATTATTTTTAAGCCGTGATGATCATTTCCTGCGTTAAAACCAGAGCCCCCTATACTAATATTAGTATAGGGGGCCCTGGTTAAAACCCTGTTATAAGGCTAAACAGCGCCCCTAGCGACTTGCGTTTTATCCTATTGACCATTTTCGCCAAATTTAAAAAACGTAGCCAAAATGCCGTATGTCGCCAATAATGGGGAAAAAACACGTTCCCTCGCAATCGAATATTTTGAGCACCGAGCTTTTTTTGTCAATTTATTGGTAGACGGAATAATACTTAAGTACTGTATTTTGCGATGACGAACGCCTTTACCTATAATATCAACAGAGTATTAATATACTTTAAATATTTTTTTAAGGATTGAATGAGATTCGCTGAAAAAACCTAAGGGTTCCGTTAGTGAACACAGTTTGAAGGTTAGACTATATTTAAGGGTGCCCCTTGATTTTCGCCAAGTTGTGATCACGGTTGATCTCCAAGCTGGGCGGTGTTGCAAAGCATCAAGCAGGAATGGCGCCTATTTCGCCATTTTCGCCAAGCCTATTCGCCTATTTCGCCATAATCGCTAATTTCGCCAAGGGGCACCCTAAAGTATATTTTTACCAAGTTTGAAGACCAAAAATCAAAACAAAACACAGTAAAGAATGTCAATCTGAATAACAAATAAAGTAATGAACGCATTACAAACCAAGATGTTATTCATGCAACTACAAAACTCAAACACTTTATTGTCAGCTAATAACACAAAATCTCTAATAAAAAGCTACGGTAATGGTTCAGTCCACTCATAGGACAGGTAAAGAAAGTTGACGCCAACAGGAATGCCGAAATCGTACTTCTTGCCTTCTTTCGCCAAATCAAACTTCAATCTGCTTTCGTACGTCGGAAAAGTTCCCTTTGGAGCAAGTAGGAGAGAATCTTGACAGTAAGCTAAAATCACTATTCTGTAAGAATCTAAAAGAAAAAAAAATATCTTATTGAGGAACTGAGCAATGTTTTACATCGGAATAATCCAAAAACAAATCAATAATTTAAGATAGAAAAATTGTCACACGTTGCGGTGTTGATTCTGGCAATCGTTGTTTTGGGAGACGAAAGAATGAGGTGGGTTGCTGAGATGCGTTGTCTTATCCATCAAGTGGCTTGTGAATAGTTTTCTCCTATTCAGTACGTAACATGCATTTGATGTCCTCCAATAAGGCAATTGCTCTTTACCGAAAAAAATCAGGGATTAAACTCTATTTGACCCAGTTGGGGATCTTAAACCATTAAATGCAACATACACAAAAATAATGCGTAAAATTATTTACTTGTTTACTGTAAAATAATTTATTTATGAATTGAATTATTTAATTATTTATATTTTGAAATGCTAAAAAAGCTGATTTAAAATGTCATTGAACATTGAATTTTATTGAAGTTTAAAATTCCACTGATCTTGATTTGAGGCTATAGAATCTCTCAGTTGTGGCTTGGGGAATTCGACGAACACCAGGGAACCAGATTTTGCTGCCTGCGTTATGACGTAAAATAGAGCAGAAAAGATGTCTGTGGGTTGTGCAAAGTCGTATCAACAGCCTAATCAACAAAAGCGACAACAGCGCATTAGAGTTTAGTGCGATCGGTGCGGATTCAGGAAGATTTTCTTGGTTAATGCGTATGACTTCGACTTCTTAATGCCTCAATTTATAGTCTGTCTAGCAAAAAGTGATAGTGGAAAGAAACAAAGCAACATTGGAGATACAGTTGTCTGCTTGTCGGTAAGATGACTAGAAGCAGCATCCCTTTAAATGACATTTTCTGGAGGCATAAAACGTTTTCATCTTACACGAGCTCTTTCTAAAATCTCATTAAAATTCTATAAAAAAACAAGGTATGCTCTAAAAGAAGAAATTGTAAGCCTTTTGTATGAATGCCATTTGACCTCCACAATCAAATGTTAAAGCAACAAAAGAGTTGACTAACTAACCTTATTTACCAAACAAACAGAATCGTACAACGATGAATTAGTAAAAGTGGCAAATGTTGGCAATAAAATTGCAACCTTTTACATTTACTTCCGCTATCACCTCTCATGGGACAGATTACAAATGGGAAGGATGGTTGGGGGGGGGGGGGGATGGGAGATGGAGGGGACAGTGTGAAAGCTGATAAAAACATTTTAGTTTAGAAAACAGTTTAGTTAGTTGAACGATTAAGAAATACAAATATTAGGCAACCTGAACCCTGTGAAGCTGGCTTCATGTAAGGAGCTGCAGTGCCATCAAAGTCATGTCCTGTGTCTATTCCCTTCTCAAGATCATCTGCAGGAATGTTGTGGATCAGTAAATGCAAAAAGGGGGCGCCATCCAAGTTATCCACATCTAGAATCCATGAAGAAAATTTTAGACATTTATTTACTGACGGGATTCCCCTCAGTCCTATTAAATGTGTCAATATTACATTTGTGCTCAAATAAATTGATGAAACCAAATTTGTGGTAGGACAAACTGCAAAAAATATTGCGTACACCCGTTTCGAGGTTCCTCATTATGTTTGCTGGTTAGAGACCAAGAAGCAGAAAACGTTCCATTTAAAAGGAGTTGCCTTGTTACAAGGAAACACGTGTACGGGATATTTCTTGCGGTTTGTGTTGTAGCAATGTTAGTTTCATTTAAAAAAAAATGCTGCTCAGTCCTGTTGGGACTTCAAAGTCCTAAGTTCGTATTATTAATGACTTAGTGATGATTTATAATGAAAATAATGCTATGAGATAATTGGTTATCGCTTAGGTGAGGAGTTTAAGAACTTAATTGATACAAATTTTAAAACACCAGTTTAAAAATTAATTAAATAAATAGCTAAATAGATAGCGAAACCTATAATAAACGGAAATAATTGCGACATAAACCAATTAACATGAAGCAAATTTCCTATTTTATAAAAAATTTTACGCCAGACAAATAGTAGTAAAATGAGCATAAAATACTAATGAATTAAAAAATTATAGGTGTTTTCAATAAATTTTTTAAAAATTATATTAAAGTATAAACATTTAAAATAACTTTGTGGGATTAACGAACAAAAATTAATCAATGAAAAAAGTAAATGGATACATTATAAATTAATTTTAAACTGATATTAATATTTTCAATGTAAAATGTATATCAATAACACGACACAAGTTACGATAAAGCGACTAAAAGGAATTTCATACGCTCAAGCAACAGGTAAAAGTGTTGAAATATTCCGCGGTTTAAATCGATTAAAGCAAATTATACATATTTTTATAGCAATTTAACAACTCTTTTCGCGTTAAAAGTTTTCTCAGTACCGCATTCAAAGAAAGTTCAAGCATCGCTCATTCGTCGAGGATAATAATCCGTCTAGAATTGTAAAGTTTTGAAACTTTGATGCGTGCGCTAAATTAAAATTCCATAAGTCGCTATTTTTATGCTCCAGTGTTTGCTTTAACTTACTTCATCATATTTCAGACCACTGCGATAAAGGACCGCTCATAAATGATGTCACGCTTTTTCCCATATATTTGACCACTCCCCCCCCCCTTTGTCACAAACTGTCACACTTCAACGGACCCCGCCCTTTGTCACAAGTCACGCTATGTTATATGAGCCTGATGTCACACTTCTTGTTACCCCCTCCCCTCCCCTTGTCACACTTTGTCACAATTTCACGAACCCCTCCCCCTTTGAAGCGAATCCCTTCGGATCATTTATGAATGATCCCTAACTGCACAGAATGCGTATTGTTATGGGTATCACTATCATACTACTAGGCAGAATTTTCCTACCGTACGTACTTGTATATGGGTCGACTCATGTTTAAGTCGACCCCCCAACTCAGTGGTTCCCAAAGTGGTCCACCCCCAAGGGTCTATTACGACATTCAAGGGGTCTACGTCAACGAAAGAAGATTGGGGGTGCAATAGACAGAAATTTTCCAATGTCACTCACGTCCTTATAATTACCATATAATTTACTAATTATATATTACTAAAATATACTTCATACAATGTGCAAGTATAAGTACCTATTCTCTTTGCGCTTGTAACTAGTAAAATCTTGCACTTTTAATATTAGTGGAAAAACCGTTGTTTGTTCTTGCTAATGGTACTTGGAAATCCATGCTCCTGGCAGAGCGGCCAAGAGTTAAGAAAACCAAGGACAGCCTTCCGTTTTAAATGAACACTACAAGGGTAGAAGCAGGGCCCGATTTACATTTTGAATCACTACAGGCACAACTCATGTTTGGGGGCACCTCACGCAACAAAATTTTTTTAAGCATGACATTCAGTATGTGTTTGTAAAACTTGCAGTCACACTAAAATTTTGGGGCCACCAAAGTGCAAAACCTAATTTGTTTTTCAAATGTCAAAGACTCAGACTAACATTTGGGATGTGCAAAATGATTTTGTTTTTAAATTACAAAATGTTTAAATAAAGTCTGGGGGCCCCCAAAATGCAAAATAGATTTTATTTTTCAAATTTCAAATTGTCAGACCAAAATTTGGGGGGCCCCAAAGTGAAAATTCTTTATGGTTTTAAAATAATTTACTAATACAAATTTTCTGTGAAGCAACAGAACACTTTTCTCCACCAGACCCCTACCTGTTAGCCGAGGCCTTCGGATTGCTTACGCACGGGGAGAGGTAGTGGGGTCTACGGATTTTACATGCACATATCCCCAAGTATACATGGTGGTCTTCAGTGGGTATCGAACGCGCGACCTTCCAGGTGGAAGTGTACGACGTGCTTACCACTAGGCTACCACGGCCCGCAACAGTTTGTTTTTGAAAGATGCTATTTTAAAATATTTTTCTAAAAAATTTTTAATTACAAAAAAAACAAAATAATAACCATAATTGGGGGGAAACCTTTGAGGGCCCCCTCAACGTAGGGGCTCTAGACCCGGGCCTCACGGGACTATTGGTAAATAAGGCCCCGGGTAGAAGTACGACGGATCAAGCCCAGCACATGTATGACTCCAGATGGCTCCACCACAAATAGGCCACCTTCTTTTTTTGACCCTAAGCGTGATGGGAAGGGAAATTCTCCACCCTCCAGTACCTCGGGACTTCAGGGTCCACGGATTTTACATGTACGTATCCCCTAGTGCAGCTGTTCCTAATCTTTTCTTTTTCGCGTACCATCATTTTTCTTGCAAACCATGTTGCGTACCACTGTTAATATAAGTTTAATATATAGAATGGAACATTAATAGATTATAGATATTTTTTGCCTGCACGCGTACCACCTGGAGAGGCATCGCGTACCACTAGTGGCAAGCGTTCCACAGTTTGGGAACCGCTGCCCTAGTGTACAGGATGGGTCTTCAGCGGGTCGGGTATCGAACAGAAATACCGTAGCTGGGGAGGACCTCACCATTAAATGTGGATGCATTAAAATAAAAACTTCTTAACTGTTTGTTTTAAATGACATTTTCGTAACTTCCGCGGGACATTTCAGGATATTTTTCTCTATGTCCCCACTGTTGTAGAACTTGGGGAAAACTACCCTCAGTTTCACTCAGTTTTAGAACTTTCAAATGCAAATGTTCCAATATTTGACACCTATGCCCAAACTTCTCAGCGGAATGTTGGAAAAAACAAAATTTTCGTGTATAAGGTAGAATCAGATTTCTCCAAAGTAATTTTTCTTTTTTACGCGGTTTTATTTGACTTGATTTGTCACGGAGTTTGTTACATGGTTTTCGACCACTCTTACTGCATAAATTATTATCTCCAAACTTTGCACACAAGCTTATCTTCCGACGACAATACAATATTCCATCCATTTTATAATTTTTAATTTTAATTCGGAAAAAAATTAAAAATTTTGGCTCTGAGGTAATTATCAGAATTATTTATTTGTCGAATGGCAACGACAGCTTTGTTTGGATAATGCGACGATGTTATTTATCATGAGTTGTAGCTGAGTCCGTGGCTCAGTGGTTATAGCGCTGGATTGTGGCACCGGACTTAACCAGTTCCCGTTCGATTCAACTTGATTTGTCACGGAAGTTTATTACGCGATTCTCGACCACTATTTCTGCATTTTAGTTTTTTTTTTTTTTAAATCAAACCGTGTAGCTTGAAACATTTTTTTGAGAATTAATATATTTTCTATTTCCATTCTTTTCAATTTCCGCCGAATCTTCTCTGATAAGCGAAAAATCCGGACATGGATAAAAAAATCCGCTGATAGAGTAACAATTTACTGAGTTTTGGTAAATGTTTTGTATTGGAATTTGAAATGTTCTTTGGCGAGGAATGGAGTAATGTTAAAAGATTATGTGTGTGCCCTCTGTATTTAGATTATTTAGATACCTCTGCCAGCAACTTAACTTGCTTACTTGCCTTCTTCAACTTACCAGCCATAAGGATTGTAAGGTTTCTTCAACTTACCAGCCATAAGGATTGTAAGGTACTTGCATCTGAGCTTTGAATACACTTTCATGAAAGGAGCATTGGTCAAAGAGGTGACGTTGAATATGTTCCCGCACAACACTTTTTCTTGAGCATTGTTGTCGAACACAACCTTGATAAGAACACACACAAAAAAAAAAATAATAATAATAATAATCAACCAAAAAAAATAATAATAAAATTTTGAATTTGATTTTGACACATTAATGTTTTTGCGATCAAGGATTGCAGTTAGGTTTTTGTTGCTTTTATTTTATGTTTATGAATGTTATGTTTCCAGAGTGTTGACAGTAAAAATTTGATTGTCTACATACTCTAATTTAAAAGAATATCGTAATAGGTATAACCAAATGGCATTTACCTAGTTTAAACTTATAGAAATTTTGTTGGCATTTGAAGTATGAAATGTATATAACAATTATGATGACGACAGAAATATAGGCAATCAACATTGTGGTGTATGGGATTCTTGCTAAATATCGCCATACAGTAGCGGATTTAGGCTTAGGCGCATGAGGAGCGGGCCTAGGGCGGCAAATTTTGAGGGGCGCCAAAATTTTTAAGACGACTAAAATTAAAAATCGATTGGGTTTTCTGTAAACTGTAAGACCAAATTTTAAAGTTTATTTCATTGCGCTCTTACTATCTAAACATAATACTTTTTGAGGGTAGAATTTCTTTGTTGCGTATATATCTAAGTATTCCTGCAACGAATTGTTCTGGAGAAAGATCATTTTTCACCCTGAAAAGAGTGGTAAGTTATTTGCGTGCAAGTATGAAGCAAGACAGACTCAATGCACTTGCATTACTAACCATTGAAGCACAATTGGTTCAAGAAATACAAATACAAATACAAAAGTGACGACCAGCAACAGGCTCAGGGCCCAGCTAGGCTGGTCCTAGTTAATTTAGCAGTCCCCAATGAACATCAAGAGCTTTCTTAAAAGTTTTTACCCCACTGCAATTAACAGTCGCTTCCGGTAAACTATTCCAACTGCCCACAACCCTATTGAAGTAGTAGTTTTTCCTAATTTCAAGATTAGCCCGAGATTTGAAAAGTTTAAAACAATGACCTCTGGTTCTACTTTCAGCACATAGCTGTAGTTCATCAACAATTCCCGTTTTAATGAATTTAAACAACTGAATCATGTCCCCTCTGACTCTCCTTTGCTCAAGACTATACATATTGAGCCTTTTAAGCCTAACCTCATAATCTAAGTCTGAAAGACCACTTACCAATCTTGTAGCCCTCCTTTGAATCCTTTCCAATAAGGTAATATCCTTTTTTAGGTACGGAGACCAAAACTGAACAGCATACTCCAAATGAGGTCTTACCAAACTTCTGTATAATGGCAATACAACTTCCCTAGACCTGTTCGAAATACCCTTATTGATAAACCCAAGCATCCTGTTAGCTTTGTTACTTACTATGCTACACTGCTGAGTGGACTTGAAGTCATGACTAATCAATACTCCTAGATCAACAACTGCTTCTGCTTCCCTAATGACAGAACCTTGTAAATAATAGGTTGCATGTTTATTCCCATGACCAAAATGAAGCACTTGACATTTCCCAATATTAAAAGACATACCCACTTAATTGCCCACCACTTAATTGCCAATTAAGTATGAGGATTTATTATTGTAAGAAATTAAGTATGAGGATTGATTGATATTTTCGCACGGACGAAAGCAAGAAAAAAATTTATTATATGATTAATCAGATAAAAATAATTTATATTTTAATTACAAGCAATTTATTATAAATTCTATATTTAATTATGTTAAAAAATAAATGCTTTATTTATACCCGAGTTAGATTTCTTATTATTATTGTTATTATTTTCATTATTTTATAGACACACATATATGTATATATATGTTTATATACCGTTACGAAAGAAAAAGGGGCGCCATATCGTCTCGGTCCTAGGGCGCCCTCAAACCTAAATCCGCTACTGACCGCCAAACCGCCAAAGGACATATCATTTTTAGCAAAATTGTGGCCAATCTATGACGTCTCTTCCGGTTTACATTTTGACTCGTGTGAAAGGCCTCTGCAATATTTTCTTAGCATTGACAGCTATTCTAAAGCCAGCGACTGAAATAGCAATACCTTTATAATGTAGCGAATATAAGAAATGTAGCGAAAATTGCTCATCCCGCCATTTCCACGGGCATGCGTTTTTCGCGAGTAGTAAAATGTTATCCCGCTGTTTTATCGTTTTAACGTCAGCCATGTAATTTCTAAAGTAAGTTAGACTTTAAAAAAGATTTTATTTCAGATATTGCTTTATTTGCATAAAGTTTGTACGTTTTGTGTCTAAAATTGAGGCCTCAGAATAGCTGTTTCTATGATCCTAAGTAATAATAAAAAAATCTTTGCTGCAAAAATAAATTACTGATTTAAACTCAAAAACATATGTAGATTTTAATTATGTGACTAAAAACATCTCGCTCGTTTAAAATTAAAACGATGCTTCTGCAAAAATCGATTTAAGTTTTTTGAAAATATTACAAAGTAGATTCATAGTAAAAATTATAAAAAATATTTAACTCAAACAAAAACTAAATGGGCTTTGATTCCACTGAGAAAACATTTTTTTTTCCTAAAAAAGACTTTAAAAACGCTCTCCTGAAAAGTAGTGATTTTCAGAAGTGTCGTTTTAATTTTGAACCAGTGATATGAAGCGAATTCGCTTACTCGAAAATTGAGTGTTGAATTGAGAAGACTATAAAATAACGTGGATCGTATTTGAACTACAGTGAAACCTCCCTTAAGGGACACCTCCGAAAAAGGGACACCTCTAATTAAGGGACACTTTTTCTGGTCCCAGTCCCTTTGAATAGGGACCGCAATGTTTTTACCTTTGAATAAGGGACACTCTATTTGAGGGACATTCACAGAGAAAAATTTCTAAAATTCAAGTTATATAGATAATTTACTGGAAATTGAAGTTTTTTTTTCTAAAAATTAACTTCTGAAAATACTAATCTGAATCCTATGACCAAAAAAAAACAAGTGTATTTTAAAGTGCTAGCCAGAACCTACATGTAGAGGCTTTTCCCTCTCTTGCACTATGGAATACATCTATGCTCAGCATTGACAGACAGTACCCGGCTATCAACAAGTTTTTGATGCAAGGATTGGAAAAAGTACACGAAACTTAAATTATGCTGTATTGCCTGAATTTCATACTTTAAAACAAACCCATCTGATAGATTACTTCAAATACATTTCTGTAAGCTGCAAAACTTTGCCAATACGACATTTATGCTAAAATTTTAGTTTTTTAATGAAAAAAATTTACATTTCAATAATTTCAACTTATTATTTGTATGCATGAACCATTTTCAGTATTTAAACTTAGATGGTAACACATGTTTATTATTAAAAAGTTGAACCAAGTTAATACACTATATGTGTATGCATCAATTTATGAACCTCCGAGGAAGGGACACCTCTATTTAAGGGTCAAAATTTCCAGTCCTCCTAGTGTCCCTTATTGAGAGGTTTTACTGTATTCCGTTCCCAAAGCGCAGCTATAACACGTATTTAGAAGTCTGAGCGGAGCAAATAAAAAACAGGTCAGCTTGATACCCTATTTTTACGCAGCCGAAATCGAATCGAATTGCTTAATTCAATCAATATTTTATCTTTTCTTTTTTGGAACGAAAAAAAAAAAAAAAAGGAGGAGAGAAGCAACTTACTTTCATAATGAAAAATTGAACTTTATTTGTCATAAAATAAGGAGCCACTAAAAATCAGTACTGCTCCAGATACCTGGTTTTTAGGCAGTCGAAAATAGAATCAAAATGTTTAATTGAATTAATCTTTTGCTTTCTTTTTTTGGAAAAAGAAAACAAAAGAAGAAGAGAGTATCAACTTACTTTAATTCTGAAAAATGGAACTCTATTCGGCATAAAATAAGGAGTAAGTAAGAAACAGGATTGTTCCAGATACCTGATTTTAAAGCAGTCGAAATCGAATTAAATTGTTTAATTCACTCAATTGTTTATCTTTTCTTTTTTGGAAAAAGAGGAGGAAAAAAGCAACTTAGTTTAATAAAGAAAAACGGAACTTTATTTCATAAAATAGGGAGTAACTATAAAAAGCAGGACTACTCCAAATACGTGATTTTTAATCAGTCGAAATCGAATTAAATTGTTTAATTCAATCAAATCGTTTATCTCTTCCTTTTTGGAGAAAAAGAGATAAAAAGAAGAAGAAGAAGAAGAAAGAAGCAACTTACTTTAATAATGAAAAACGGAACTCTATTTGACGTAAAATAAGGAGTAAATGAAAAACAGGACTTTTCCAGATCCCTGATCTTTACGCAGTCAGAATCGAATTAAATTGTTTAATTCAATCAAATCGTTTATCTCTTCCTTTTTGGAGAAAAAGAGATAAAAAGAAGAAGAAGAAGAAGAAAGAAGCAACTTACTTTAATAATGAAAAACGGAACTCTATTTGACGTAAAATAAGGAGTAAATGAAAAACAGGACTTTTCCAGATCCCTGATCTTTACGCAGTCAGAATCGAATTAAATTGTTTAATTCAATCAAATCGTTTATCTCTTCCTTTTTGGAGAAAAAGAGATAAAAAGAAGAAGAAAGAAGCAACTTACTTTAATAATGAAAAACGGAACCTTATTTGGCATAAAATAAGGAGTAAATGAAAAACAGGACTTTTCCAGATCCCTGATCTTTACGCAGTCAGAATCGAATTAAATTGCTTAATTCAATCAAATCGTTTATCTCTTCTTTTTGGAGAAAAAGAATAAGAAGAAGAAGAAGAAAGAAGCAACTTACTTTAATAATGAAAAACGGAACTCTATTTGACGTAAAATAAGGAGTAAATGAAAAACAGGACTTTTCCAGATCCCTGATCTTTACGCAGTCAGAATCGAATTAAATTGTTTAATTCAATCAAATCGTTTATCTTTTCCTTTTTGAAGAAAAATAGATAAAAAGAAGAAGAAGAAGAAGAAGAAAGAAGCAACTTACTTTAATAATGAAAAACGGAACTCTATTTGACGTAAAATAAGGAGTAAATGAAAAACAGGACTTTTCCAGATCCCTGATCTTTACGCAGTCAGAATCGAATTAAATTGTTTAATTCAATCAAATCGTTTATCTCTTCCTTTTTGGAGAAAAAGAGATAAAAAGAAGAAGAAGAAGAAGAAAGAAGCAACTTACTTTAATAATGAAAAACGGAACTCTATTTGACGTAAAATAAGGAGTAAATGAAAAACAGGACTTTTCCAGATCCCTGATCTTTACGCAGTCAGAATCGAATTAAATTGTTTAATTCAATCAAATCGTTTATCTCTTCCTTTTTGGAGAAAAAGAGATAAAAAGAAGAAGAAAGAAGCAACTTACTTTAATAATGAAAAACGGAACCTTATTTGGCATAAAGTAAGGAATAATACCGTCTTTAATCATCTGCTTGCGGCACTTCTTTTTGCTGTATGCATCAGCGGTGAACAAATTGCATACAAGTAAAGCAATCACAAAAGTCAGTAACACCTTCATAATCCTCGAAAGACCCAACGTTCAAGACTCAAGTTGGTATTTTGAACTGCGTTTGAAAGCGTTTGTCGGCGATATGACCTGTGTCGAGATTTTTTCTAGAAAGTTCTCTGTGTATAAAAGTTCTACAAATGTATTCTCTCAATGTCGTGAATAGCATTACATAATGCGCCTTTTTTCGTTTTATTTCGAGTTATTCACAAAATTGAAATTATTCACAATGTTTATTTATAGAGTATTTTCTTGTCTGAAGATTTGTTTCTACACAATTCTTAAAGAAAGAGAATGGTTCGAAGTCGCGTCACGTTTTGTATGGACCCAATGCACTGTGTTTGTTGCAAGGACGCGAAATATTCGTCATTGGCGATTTGAGGCTTGACATTTTTCAATCCTTTTTTTTTTTTTTCTTTTGAACGCTTCTTTCTTTAAAGCTTTGCATCCAATTGAACAATTGGCATTTCTAAGATGTATTGAGATCGTAAAAACCATGAAAATGTTCTAGGAATATGAGGTAAATTTTTGTGATAACGGAAAAAGCTGAACCCCCCCCCCCCCCTCCTCCTGGTTGAGCCTTTGAATCTCTGTGTGTATAAACGTAAATGTATGTGTTCGCCTTTTAGATGAATCTTTCTAGTTGCAGCTTCACCCATTTTTGGCCGAACGTGCGTAAACGCGCTATTTCAATGAATATTTTTTTCTTAACAGTGCGACATGTACTTTTTTATTAATTTAATTTTTCCGGTGTGTTTCAGTTGGATTAAATACCTTCTGGTTGAGAAATGTTCAAAACAGCTCTGAGTAGAACTGGAAAATTTTGGAGACCACTGCCGTAGATGGTGTAAAGTGTGCAGAAACCACACAATTTATTTGTGCCTCAAGTGGCAAGTCCATTTGCATCCAGTATATTTTGAAAATTCCCATTAATAAAATTATATATAAGTTGGACTAATACAGTTGCTCAATTAAATGATTTGTTCATTACTTTGGCCATGAATTATTTTTCACGCACGAAACTTTTTAGCTCTCTTGCTATTGTTGTTGTTGTGGAAGAATGGGTACGCTGCTCCTGAGTCTAACGGGGCCCTTATAGGCAGGAGTGCGATTCCCACCCCTTTGAAAGGCCTCTTAATTTTTGAACCAGCTCCCAGATAAGAGACCGTCACCTGGGATTGGCACCCCCAGAGGTATCGTTTCACTTGGAGGACATTGGAGCCATGACCTATTTAACGTGCACCAGCTCCCTTTAGCGTACACGGACCAAAAGCAACCAGCCGCGAGAGGTTGTCATCCTCCCAAACACTGACCTAAGTCGATGTTGCTTCACTTTCAGTGTTTTGCGGGAACCGAGCTTCTACTGACTGTTCTCCACCAGACCCCTACCTGTTAGCCGAGGCCTTAGGATTGCTTACGCACGGGGAGAGGTAGTGGGGTCTACGGATTTCACATGCACATATCCCCAAGTATACATGGTGGTCTTCAGTGGGTATCGAACGCGCGACCTTACGCGTGGAAGTCCGACGTGCTAACCACTTGGCTACCACGGCCCAGCTTCTACTGACTGGTCCAATGCTGGGCTTTATCTGTCCTAATGAATGTAATTGAACCATATTTCATCGAAAGTGATGCCACATTTTATAAAATATGCTCGCCTTGAAATGGGTTTAATATAGTTGCTTCTTCCCCGTTTTCTAGTTCAACAATAACTTTCAGAAAACTTTTTTGTAACGTACATGGCTTTAGGTATCTATTAGGTATATAAATTGTCATACAGCATATATTCAACGAACTACAATTCATCATTGACAGATGACAGTTGAAGACAAAAAAATGGCGCCTCGTTGCCTTCACCAATTTAGACCTCATCAACCCTGAATTTAGCTCGTTCACTACCTCAAAAATAATAGTAATAATAATAATGATGAACACCCTTTTTTAACGATAGAAGAAAAAAGGAAAAAATAATAAACGTTTTTTATTGAGTAAAAGTTGACAAGTTGGTTACACTTTATTGCAGATTGAGTCAGATCACAGATTCTTTATAAAGTACACTTTATTTCAGATCCATATCTTTGCTTTTTGTATACATTCCCTATATTTTACGAATGAACAAGACCCTTGTCAATTTTTTTAACAGAGAAAATATATCATTTACACATCAATTACACAATAACTGCAATGAATTCATGTTTAAGGTATACATATACCTTGGACAAGGTTTTTTTTAATTTTAATGCCAGTCTTTTTAAATTTTGGGAGGATTATAAGAGTATAAAATGTAACATATTTGCATATATTGTTTTAAACATTAATAATTATTTAATTAATACAAATTCAGTTCACTAATTAAGGTTTCATCGCAAGAGGAATTAACACAAATTTAATTAATCTTGAACCAAATTTATTACTGGAAATCAAAGAGAATGTATTCATATATGGACCCTACCAAAATATAATGTCTAACTTCATAACTTTTTGAGTTATAACATTTAACATAAAAAGTATCATAAAAACAGCACTTTTTACAAAAATAAAAATATTGTAAAATAACCAAAAAATCTATTTTTTATCAAAACCAATTCTCTAAATTGTTACCTAAATTATAGAGTCAAAATTTTAAAAATCGGTTGATAATATCTTAAGATATCACCATTGGGATCATTCATAAATGATGTCACGCTTCGAGGGGGGGAGGGGGGCTCGTGAAATTGTGACAAAGTGTGACGAGGGGAGGGGAGGGGGTAACAAGAAGTGTGACATCCTGCATTATGCAACATAGCGTGACGCGTGACAAAAGGGGGGAGGGGGGGTCCGCTGAAGTGTGACGTATTGTGACAAAAGGGGGAGGGGGGGTCAAATATATGGGTAAAAAGCGTGATGTCATTTATGAACGGCCCCATTGGAAAACAAACATACCTTAAAGAAAAGCAATTCTGCTTAAAATGGATCTAAAGTTAGCGAATTTATATACAAGTAGGTATAAAAGAAAATATTTTTATGCCAGTCTTACAAAATTTTGTGAGGACTGTAGATGCATACAATATAACATATTTGCATTAAAAAAAATTTTTTTTAATTAAATATCTATTTAATTAATTAAGATTTAATTATTATTTACCTTTACGAAACTGTATGTAAATAAAAAAGTATTTTGTCAGTAAGAAAGTTATTGGTATCATTTTAAAGACAATTAACGGATGAATATCTTAGAATGAAAAAAGAAAAATGCATTTCTTGCGATTTCCAACGTATATGTATACCTTAATAAAAGATATTCACTTATACACTTTATTTCAGATCCATATCTTTTCTTTTTTCATGCCTTCTACTGTATCCTACGGATGTACAAGGCCCTTGTCAATTTATTCAACAGAGAAAATACATTATTTCCACATGAATTACACAATAACTTCAATAGATTCATATTTAATAAAAGAAATTTATCTATACAATTTGTTTCAGATCCATATCTTTGTCTCTGGCAGACATTCCGTGTATTTTTAGAATGTATGATAAGACCCCCTTATCAATTTTTTCACTTAAATCAAACATAGAAATTTCCCGCTCCTCCCACCAACCTTTATGTTTTTGATGACCTTCATATCTACCAAGTTGTGTTTTAGTGAGTTACGTCACTAACATAACTTGGTTCTGTTTGCTTTTGATCATTCTCCGAATTTGGAAATGAAATCATCCGACAGATAAACAGCTTTCAGACATGTTAGTTTTCCTGTTTAACAACAGTTCATTTTCGTTAAATATTTCTGTTAGCGATAATCTCTGCTCAATGTGACTGATTTACCACTGAGTTAGTTATTTAATTTAATGCATTTGTAACGCAAATTATACATGAATTTATCTTTCTGCGCTCCTCCTCCTATAAATAAAATAGAAATCAAAATTTTCATACCATCCTGTTATTATTGAATAAATTAGTACAAACACACTTTTTCAATTTAATCGTGAGTTCAAAACGCTAATGCAAATCAACAAACTTACAAAACACTCGATCGAAGTAAAACGGCACATTATCTCACTTTATATTATACTAGAGTTCGCCCAACAATTGCAATTCAACCGTAATAGTAATTAAATTCAGCACGGAAAACATTCTGCTATTTATATAATTATACAAGTATTATTCATCACATTTGGCGAACATAACCTCGAGTTCATTTTTACAGGGTTTTATTTAACTTGATTTGTCACGGCTTCACCGCGGCTTTTCACGCGGGTATACAGTTTGGCCTTGTAGTTTCTAATCTATCCTATACATCCAAAATTAAATTATACCACTGGATAGCTAAAGGATCAAAGAATTCATCACAATAAGCGAGAACAGTGACGCAAAGAAGGAAGCGCCGCCATTTTGAGGTTATTTGGCTGCGTATCGAAATTTGCAATGAGTATAGCTTTTGTTTCGTGAAGATACGATGTTCGTTTAAGTGTTAATCATCAGCTGTCGTCAAAATTTATTGATTATATATAAAACATTAGTTTAAAGTAGTGACAGTGAATATATTAATGTGTTAGAATAGAAAAAATATCAAAAATGTATAGATAATGTCGGCTATTACGCGTCGAAAAGCCAAAACTATAAAGTTTTTAATTACTATAACTGCATATAAATTATCCTTCAAACTTTGCGCACAAGCTTATTTTCAATGACAATACAATATTCCGTCCATTTTATAATTTATTGTAACGTTAATTAGGAAAAAATTAATAATTTTGGCTCTGAGGAAATTATCAGAGTTATTATTTGCCGAATGGCAGCGATAGCTTTGTTTGGATAATGCAGCGATGCTATTTAACTTGATTTGTCACGGAAGTTTCATACGCGGTTTTCGACCACTATTACCGAATTTTACTTTTTTATATTTTTTTAAATAAAACCGTGTATCTTAAAATATTTTTTGGAGATTTAGTATTTATGATCACCCTCACTTAAAGCAAACGTATTGTAAATAACTGTCGCTGTAGGGCCAATTGCGCTCATAAATGTAGCCGCTTGTACCTCTGCCGATTTCATACTAAGTTAGGTAGCAGCTGAATAAAACTTAAATGTTTGCTTCCATACACTATTCTCATTTTTCATTCCATTTTTTCAGAGAAGCCTTAACTGAAACTCTTAGTGTAATACAGTAATTGTTTTTAATATTACTGCCTAATGGCAACAAACTCTTTTTAACAATGAGTTTTATATTTACTACCTAATAGTTTACTCAACCAAGACATGTTGCCATCGGCTAACTATAACATCACAATTATAAATGAGGCTTGCCTGACAAAGGAAAGGGGAAATAATTAACTAATAAATAAACTGCTTCCAAATTTTTTTAAATTGGTATTGCTAAAACTCGTCAATAGCTACTAAACAAAAAAAAGGAAGAAAATCGGTTTAAAAACAGAAGAGAAAATGTTCTCAACTCTTTTGTCTTTGCCTATTTTTATAGATTAGACATTGTTTGTTTTGAACCGTACTAAATATTTCATTTGGTATTGTATTGGATGTTTTATTATTATTTATATATTTTTTAGCGATGGACTAACTGAAACCTTAAGATTAGTATTATTTTGCTTTGACATTCATTTGATGGATTACATTTTTTCTTTTGTTTTGTCCTTGACATTTCTGCTTTGAATTACGAATCAAAAAACAATGTGTTGAGTGTTGTAACAACATCATAGATTGTAGATGTCAGGAATAGTAGGAAAGTATGACGAAAAAGGCTTCGAATCTACGACGAAAGTAGCGAGGGGGTTGGATAATTAACTGTTTCCAAAGAAATTTTTATTGACAACACGAACACTCATCTAATAGTTTACTAAACAAAAAAAAAAAAAGAAAATCATTTGATAAACAGAAGAGAAAATGGTACTGGAGTCTTTGCCTTTAAAACACCAAGTATAATTAATTTTAAAACTTAAAGAATCTGCTGGAATTATAAATAATTAATTTATACACAATTTAACCATTTGATTTTGTAGTATTTCAAAAGTTATTAATTTTTCCCGTTAAACATAATTTCATGAAAATAATGTATGCAACTCACCTCAAGAACAGTATAATCTGGACTATCCGGTATGAAGTTTGGAATGACCTGAACGCGCAGCATATGCTGCTGACAATCCGTTTCGTTGAAGGATTCCGCAGCTGACAATGCAACAAGAGCAACGGCAATCAGGCCCTGTAGCATTTTCTCGATGCTCAGAATCATCTGATTTTAGATTCCCATTCTGAGATTTAAAATTCATTTGACGCCCTCAGAAAATTGCCTTATCAGAAATAGACAGCAATTCTTGACAGTCTTCCACGGTCCGTTGGTATCGTCGCCTTTTTCAACTCTCACATGATGACAAATGCGCGTCTGTTGAAGTTCGTTTTTTCTGACTTTTTGACTCATTTCTCAACAGAAACTATTCGAAATGTTTATTTATTAGGTCTCTTTTCTTGTCAGGGGGTAGGCCCATATGTTTGCAAATACACTGCCTTCCGTGAAATATGATTTCACGAAGAAATGTCACGTCGGGATGAACTCAACGTACTGCGCTTGGGGAAATGTCACGAAAAATGGCGCTGCGAATTCTTAGAAATAACGTCATGGAATATTTAGAATTATTCAAATTTGATAAAGCATTATATAAGAAATTACATACTCTACCGATAAAGCGAAAGGGGAAACGAATAAAATTTCCCTGAAAAAAATGAACGGTGTTTATTCTGTGTGTTATACTTTGTAGCAAAGTTCTTTAACCGCTGATCAGCGAATGGTATGCAATCCACAAAATTTTAAATTTTACTTTGTAAAATCAAAGAGAAGTCTCGACCGAAATCCTTATGACGAACATAAAACGAAATTTCATTCATAAAAATGTTTCTGACGTGAATACACCTTTGAATTTGCTACCATACGCAATCCAAAAAAATCTAGTGATAACAAAATAGGAGGATAAGTTTGTCGTTGTAGTTTCGAGTCTATCCTCTACATCCAAGATTAAATAATACCACTGGATAGCTAAAGGATCAAAGAATTCATTACGATAAGCGAGAAGAGTGACGCATCGCGGGGGGTAAAGAGCGAAGCGCCGCCATTTTGAGGATATTTGGCTGCATATCGAAATTTGCAATGAGTATAGCTTTTGACTCGTGAAGCTACGACGTTCGTTTAAGCTTTAATCATCAGCTGTCGTCAAAATCTATCAGTTGTATGTAAAACATTAGTTTAAAGCAGTGACAGTGAATATATTAAGGTGTTAGAATAGAAAAAATATCAAAAATATATAAATAATGTCGGTTATTACGCGTCGAAAAGCCAAAACTATAAAGTTTTTAATTAATAAAGTTATATTGTAACACAATAGTTATTTGTTTCCTTGCTTTTATTCTAAATACATAAATGAAAATATTTTATTTAAAATATATATGACACGTCACATATACGTATTCACGTACAACACACGGCCGTGTCCATGACACAGCCATATCCCACATTTTGTCTTTTTTTTTTTTTACGACCACGATTTTTGATTGTTGGACGTTTCTGCGCATGTCAGAAAAGAACGCATTCATTCGAGCTTTAGGGAAGTTTGTTTTGCAGGTGCGTTTATTCAGTACGCGAATCAGAATGTTTGCTTGACTGTTTGTTCAACGCAACTAAATTTAACAAGAAGTTCCGTCTAGAACTATACGAGCCTACTTTCCCGTATACACCAAATTCAAATTTATAATCTAGCTATCTCTTTCTCTCTCTTTCTTACTTATCTTTAGTTCTAATTATTGAAAATATACCCTTTTCAACGGATAATACATATTCATTCACTCACTCATTTATTCTTTCATTTATTCAGCCATGCATTTATTCATTCATTCGTTACCTCATTCAAGTGTTTATTCCTTCATTTACGCATTCATGTATTTATTCACTCATTTATTTATATTTTCATTTATTCAATAATTTATTCATTCATTCTTTTCCTCATTCATTTATTCATTGATTTATTCTTTCACTCTTTCATTTATTCATTCATTCATTATTTCACTCATTGAGTCACTGAGAAATATCCTTGAAAATCCCGATCAAAAAATTTCATAGCAAATTAGGCTCGTAAGTTCTGGATAAACTTTCTATTTCTACATGTTCTACGTTATAAGAGCTTTCCGATAAAGTTTGTTCCAAGCAAATCGGTCCGTTAGATCAGGATTTATATAGGGTTGAAATTTCCCCGTAAGCCCTGTGTTAATTTTTTGAACGGTTCAAAAATGAACAAAAACTGTTCAAATCAATATTTCACGCCGAGAACTCCTTTCAATAAGCTTGCAATAGGAACTTGGCTCTTGTGCCCAGAGTTTACAGAATTTGCTTCAATTTTGTCCATAGGCGCTAATGTTAAAATTTTTTGAACTGTTCAAAATTAAACAAAAAAATTGTTCAAATCAAAAAGTAAAATATAGAAATGAGATGTCCTCGTCGAGATCTTTCGAATGCAAAAAGAATTTTTCCAATCGGACAATTCGTTCAAAAGTTATTAGGGGGGGACAGACCGACAGACAGACAGACAGACAGACCGACAGACACACTTTTTCCCCATCTCAATACCCTACTTTCAAATTTTTTATTTTTCAATCTTTATTTAATTACTTCACTTATTTTTGACTTTTCTTGATTTTTAACGATATTTTCACGATACATTAAGCCTTCTTTCATGCTTTATTATTATTTTTTTTTTACTTTAAGTAGGCTAAAAACTGGCACGTAGCATCAGTTTGGAATTAACCAAATACTCTAAACAAACTAGAACGAGAACAGAAACAAGTAGTTCCTCCCTTGAACATGAATGGATTCTTCTTGGCACTCTGCCAGGCAGTTTGCTCTGGATGACGGTAGAACTGTACATACAAAATGACTTAAAGCTATGTTAAAGGGCGCAAGTAAAAGGTTAAAAGCGCAAATCGGTTTCAAGTACTATCGGTACCCTTCGTCAGTACCGAGAGTAGAAATGTAATACTAGTGTGGACATAACATGGGGCCGTGGTAGCCTAGTGGTTAGCACATCGGACTTCCACCTGGAAGGTCGCGCGTTCGATACCCACCGAAGACCACCATGTATACTTGGGGATATGTGCATGCAAAATCCGTAGACCCCACTACCTCTCCCCGTGCGTAAGCAATCCTAAGGCCTCGGCTAACAGGTAGGGGTCTGGTGGAGAAAAGTGTGGACAGAACATTACATTTCTACTCTCTGTACTGACGAAGGGGCTGATTGCCTTTGAAACCGGTCTGCCGTTTTAAATCTTTTATTTGCTCCAGAAATGTAATACTAGTGTGGACAAAACATTACATCTCTACTCTCGGTACAGACGAAGGGGCTGATTGCCCTTAAAACCGGTCTACCATTTTCATCCTTATATTTGCTCCAGAAATGTAATACTAGTGTGGTCAAAACATTACATTTCTACTCTCGGTACCGACGAAGGGGGCTTATTGCCCTTGAAACCGGTCCACCACTTTTAACCTTTTATTTGCTCCCCTTTAAAGTGTTTTTACTCATTTTGAATGTATGCGCAAAGTGAATGTTTCCCTTTCAATGACTGCATAGTTCGGCTCTGGTAGGATAACGTCAGATCTCGGGAGCGTTTATTTCTTTTGGTTACCTTGAAAGTTCTATTTTTTTCCTTTAGGTATATAATTTTTTTTGTAACACAGAATATATAACACATTGTATACTAATTGATAAATAAAGTCTACAAACAAATTTTCAAATTTTTTATCGCATGCATACCTACTAATAAATTAACTTAAGCAAAATTTAAAAAACAAAAAAAACAGGATTTCTTTGAAAAAAACTATTCAGAGCAGGGAGAGGAAATGGAACAAGACCTTGGAAGTCAAAACGGATCAACTAAATAAATCGCTGCTACGAATCCCTGGTAGAAAGGGCTTAAGCTAATAACCATTTATTTATATGTATTGTCACAGTTCTGTTAAACCAATGACTAACTCCTTGTACAAAACAGAGCTATTTATTTACAGGTTATTTGCACTATGTACAGGTTTAAGCACACAAAAGTAGCTCATGAAGTTCACACATCAGCGTAAAACCAACGTTAATCTCGTATTTAATTCCCAAATAATCAAGCACGGAGCTTACAGCACAACGGCTCAGACTGACAGGCACTCGCCAAAGTCTAAAACTGAACTGAACTCTTCTAACTTCTAGCCAGATCTATTTATATAACATCGCGGATCACGTGACCAGAAAATTCTACAACTCGAAAACTGGGATTACCTAACGTGATCTAGATGTCGCCAAATTTGGCGAGAAACAACATCGGTACCCCTAATTTCGAACGATATACAGTAAAACCCCGTTAAAACGCGGGTGGGGGGGGGGGGGACATGTTTGGCACCAGCGTTATAACATAACCGCGGTATAGTGAAACTATACCGCGGAACCATATTACGAAACAATGCTCGCTTTTGTTGCATCATTTTAAACTTTATCAATTACTCGCAACTTTTCTTCTTTGGATAGTTTTTTCTTTCCTTCTTTGCTGCTATTTTATTTACTGTAATTGCTGTCCACGAAGCACACATCTTAACTGCGCAATCAGTCTATCGAGAGACAGGTTATAAACCAACTGTAGTCCGAAAAAAAAGAGGCTCTAAAATATCGTTATGTTATCAATATGGGATGGAATGTAAAGAGGTTTTAAGAAAAAAATTGATTTGGAAGGGGAGGAACGCACTTCTCAAAGAAACAATGTTTTAAGCCTGCATACACACACACAGACTGGAAAATATATTTACTTTTCCGGAACGCTAAAGAATCTGGAATATAAAGGTATACTTCTGAAAATGGAAGATAGTTAAGCATTGAAATTGAACTGAACAGTTCCTGACAGATTGAGCTCTGCCCTTGTGAACAAAAGAAGTCAGAGCCAGTCACGGCGATCGTACGCAATTTTGAAATCAAGCTATATAGAGTCCTAGGTTGAAGGACAGAAAAGGCGTGAAAAAGGTGTACATCAGGAAGTCAGAGCCAGTTGAAGGACAGAAAAAGCGTGAAAAAGGTGTACATCAGGCCTATCACCATAGGGCTTTATCTGTTAGTGCGTGTGGTGGGGGAATAGCAGCTCTTTGGCTAGAATATTTGTGTGCTCGAGCTGGCTTTATTTACAATGGTAAATAAGGAATAACCTTTTAATTACAATGTTAAAGAATGGCTTAAACGTCGGTGGACATGATAGTCACCGCGGTATACTGAGGCGCTGTATAACGGGGTTTTACTGTATTTTTAGTTGCTCAATATTTCGAAAGTATACAAACAACGTTTAAAAAATAATAACCTGCAAATGGTGCTGTGGAATTTCTTATAGGAAGCCAGATTTGAAACAGACATGACCTCTCATGATTTAGATATGCGCTTTGGATTGAATTTGCACGTCAGAAACAAATTAGCACTTAGTAACTTCCTTACGATAGATGATAAAAACTCTTTTCAGATAACTTTTTTTTTTTTTTTTTTGCATTCATACGATGCATTGTACGTAGCCATTTTGTTTTTGCTTTTAACTCCTGCTATATTGGAAAACAATCGCGTCGCAGAAAACTGATTTGCAGCAACATATCACACAGCGTAAATGAAAAAAAATAACAAAAGAAAGTTTTAGTCTGTAATCTCGTAACTTTATCTACTATTACGTACTCAGTATATACGATTGAACGCCCGCATTAAAAATTTTCTGTCGCACACATTTATTTATGGCATTTGAAAAGTTTGATTTTCAAGAACTAACAACTGGGCATTACAGTACATCTATATGAGTAATCGTTACTGGGTTGCAAAAAGGAAGTGCTTGATAAAATTTCGAATGCACGTGGAAAAGTTTTTCGATAGTTTCGTAAACCTTGTAAAACGAGTATCAATAAAATGAAAACAATCTTATAGTCATTTGAGTTTAGTTGAAACAGGTACCCGCAATTAAAATAGTTATTTATGAGTTCTTTATAGCTGTCGTTATCTTAGAGGAGAAATGAAGGTCGTTATATCCTCTCCACTTGGTTATGCAAAATATGTACATATGGCAAAACAACTATGAGCATTCTTTTATTCTTTAAATAAGTTTCTTCTTTTTTCTTCTTAGGGGCCGTTCATAAATGACGTCATGCTTTTTCCCATATATTTCATCCCCCTCCCCCCCTTTGTCCCAATATGTCACACTTCAGCGGACCCCCCTCCTTTGTCACGCGTCACGCTATGTTGCATAATGCATGATGTCACACTTCTTGTTATCCCCTCCCCTCTCCTTGTCACACTTCGTCACAATTTCACGAACCCCCTCCCCCCCTCGAAGCGTGACATAATTTATGAATGATCCCTTATCTGATGTAGCCACTTTGGAAAATTATGCATTGTTAAGAAATCTTTTCCATTATATAAGTAACTTACATAATTAATAAGCTATTTATCTTTATTTTAACTAAGTACTTCACTTTTAAAGTTGTATATGATACATTCAGGTTAAATTACTCTAATGGTATTTTAGGTAATTGTGCAAAAGGTTAACTATTTTAAAGTGACGTTAATACATGAAGCTATATTTTAATTAGTTAGAAATAAATAAATGCTTAGTGTTAGAAATGACAAAACAAAAAGAAAATTCCACCCTCTATAAGTTGACCACTAAAGTACTGCACCGCAAGTGGTCACAGTTTCACTATCGTTTTGTACAATAACTAATCAATTCATGAAAAATAAGCAACTGTTATAACTACTTGGTAATTTCATAGATGGCACTGCGAAAATAATAATAATAAAATTACACGTTAATTTAAAGCACAAATGAGCAATAAAATGCAGACATATGTTTCGGGATTGCTTGGAATCCCTTTTGCAATGCGACAGGGAGCTTCTAAATGCAAAACATCCAAATGAAGCAGACAAAACAACAAAAACAAAGCTTATATAGCCTAAGAATTAACTGTAAACCAATGAGAATGAAGGCAGTGTGAAGTGGAAGTAGAAGTAGCAGGAAGACACCAATAAGAGAGCAACAAACGAATCCAGTTGAAAGTACAGGAAGTAAAAAGGAATATCAATAAAAATAAAGCAAAAAAGACTACAGCATGCATAAAAATTGCAAAAATAATAAAATAAAATACAAAGAATAAAATTGAAATAAAAATAAGTACAGAAACTACCAAAACAAAATGCAAAACAAAGTACACATGTAAAGGAGGGGGAGGGGAGGGAGGGGGGAAGGAGAAAAATAGACACAAAAAAGGAAAACAACAAGAAAACCTAGAAAGAACAACAAATTAAAGAAATTTATGCCAGACCTGTGAAAAATAAGGAGTTGAGGAAGAATCATTAACCAAATTAGAACTATTCCTGTTAATATGATAAGCTTCCCAAAAGTCAAGCTCTAAAGGGGAAGAACATTTTTGAATAATTTTACCAGAATTGAAATCAAAAGAGTTGGTTGGAATTCCAACAATGTTGAGCAATGCTAGACTTATAACGTGTAATTTTATTATTATTGTTTACTTGCACAAAGTTAAATTATTTTTAACTGCGAAAATAGTCAGTTACCGTTATTTTTGAGCGTCATTCGTACTTCGCAACCAAAGCATTTTACCTTACTTTTTTCCTCAATCTTATTTTTGTCTCTATTATAATAAACAATTTTTGCATCAAGTAATTGCTATTTGTTTTGCCAAACCCTATTGAAACTCACAACTGTTACGTTATTTTAGATCCGAAAAAAAAATACGTATTCTTAATGTTAACATAGAGAATATATCGCTTCCAGAAATGTACAGTGTCATGTCTGCAAAAATGGACATTTTTCAAGAGAGGCGTTTAACGTTGTACAATTTGTTTTATTTAATCGCGTTATTTGTTTCAATGATTATTTTAATCGATTTTGTTCAGAAAATGGTTATTGTTCTAGTTTTCTCTCACATGATGGATGTTAATGATGTCAAAAAATTTAAAAATAACTATAAAAAGTAGTTATTACAATATTGCACCAAAGAATAAAGTTGGCCTCTAGCCTTAATTTTTGAACATTTTCTCACAGCAGTATTCCCAGTAAGAACGCAAAAATCTGAACATTTTGATATTTAAAAAAAAAAAAAAAACGACTTTTTGCAGATTTATATGACACTGTTCATTTCTATAAGCGATATGGCGACTGACAATGTAATTTGTAGCAGAATGACTGGCGCATCCATATAGCATTCCCAAGCTGGGGTTGCCAGGTCTGGGGAGTCGCGCTTAAGTACATGAAGGGTAGAAATCTGAGGAAAAAAATTAAAAGACATCATTTTATAACATGAAATATCTTTTGATTATCAAACTCAATATTTTTACAAAAAAGGGGGGGGGGGATAGTAGAAAAAGAGGAGGCAAGACTAAAAAGTTTGAGAAAAGATAAAGTTAATCAATTTTAAGTTCTCAGTATTTATATTTTTTTCTATTCATTCGTTCATTCATTTATTTATTTTTGGCTACCAGTCAATTTTATGATGATAATTATTATTATATAAAAGTTTGCAAACTACTAATCGGCTTGAGTGAAACTTTCTTCTCTTAGTTTGCAAGTCTCTCTTGAACTGGACAAGAGGGATAGCCCGGATGAGAATTTAGAAACACTACCAGCTACGCAGAACGTGCAGATGGCGCTACGATCAACTGGCGAGAAAAAAATTTCCGCTGCTTCTCCGCACTGAAACTATTGCGCAACGTCCCCGCAGGCCGATTATCACCCTGCTCGTCAGTCGATAACATTCGTAATTGGGACATTACTGGATTTCGGCTGGAAATCCTTTGCACAAAAACAAAAGGATGCCATCTGAAATTGCAGAATGAAATCAACACATTTATATACTTACTCACTATTTAAAAAAAAAAGTTAATATTTCCACTTCGAAAATAATTTACTGCATTCAGAAAACTAACCTCTACTTTTACGAAACATGCAATTTTAAACATTTTAGAGGTGTTGCTTTTGATACGTATCAAGATATATTGAAGGATTATACTTTATTCAAGCTCAGTATTTTAACACTAACATTTGTTCATTTCCCATATAAGAAAAAAAAATCCAGTTTCATATAGTTTTTAATAATATTCCTGAAATTTATTAAGTTATGTATGTCACACTTGTCTGATAAATGCAAATCGTGACTCAGATTATTTAGATACTAAGACTTTAAAAATCAAATTAAAATGAAATAATAAATTAAGGCAAAAAATTTAAAAGCAAGGAATAGCGGAAAGCTTTCTGCAGATTTCAAATTAAGATGTAGAAATAATTATCTTCAAAATCCATAATAGGCAAATAAAATAATTTTGATCGTTTTTTAATAAATGTAATTTTCTGAATGTAACATTCATTTCAATTTTTTTCAATAAGCAAAATTGCAGATAGTTCATTTTTATTTTTCAATTGTTTTGTTGATAAGCTTTTTTGCTGGTGTAATATGTTTTTTAGAAAGATAAAAGTAAGATATTATTTTACTCGAAAATATGACAAATATTACAAAATGAATTTGTGTAGCATTAAACTTATATATTTACTCATATTTACAAATAATATGTATAATGTTCATTTCTAAAATAATATAAATTCTTCTAAATAACCATTGAGCATTGGAAAGTCACCAAATTATGATGAATTTTCTTTTAGTCCAGATGGATTACCAGGACCATGGTCACTTCTGAACAACGCTATACGCTTACTTGAAAATAGTCTTATACAATTAATAAGTAGCCACATTCGTAAAAGAAACTAACAAAGGTGAAGAAAAAGTATTTGCATAGTGGGTTCTTATCAGGTTCCCACAACTACGTTTTCTATTCCGGTAGTTTTTTTTATGACTGTGGGATTGGAAAGGGGCTATTGAAAAGAGAAGCTTTTGTCCAGCGGACATTCTATCACTCTCTCATCTCAAAATTCTAGAATTTAGGAAGATTCCCTTTTACTATAAAACAAAAGATGTTTTAAGGGCATCTTTGTGTTACGCCATGATCTTTCTTTCTGAAGGCTACAGAAAAAAATATATGACGAGTAAAAGAAGTGCTTTAAATTATTGAAAAATCATTTCCAACACTAAATTGCTAAGCTATTTTTGTGGAAAAGAACTAAAAAAGTCAAAAATAAATTTAACAGAATTAAATCCATTTCTAAAAGGTGTGTACATAATCTTTGTATTATTTTATTGAAAGACATAAATTCCAAACTTTTTAAACTGGGAAGTTTTTGAAAGAAAAATTGATGCATTGTTTCTTTGATTTTTGCACGTGCTATGTTTGCGTAATTCATAATTTTCCCGCGAAATATAAGAAGTCAGAAACACTGAAAAAGCTATGATACTGGAATCATTTAAAAATTAATGGTGCTACGGTTTTTCAATGTATTTGACCCTTTGTCACAAAATGTCACACTTCAATGTACCCCTTTTCCCAGTCACATGTCATGTTATATTACATAAGCCCATTTATTTGCAGTTCAGAAACAAAGCCCTACGTTATAGATCTCATCTCCAATTTGATCTTGAACTTTTAATGACATTTCTGAGCATAACAATAATGATGATTATGTGTGTGCTTAATTTGTATAACATGAGATTAAGGTTTACAAAAAAAACACAATTAATATGTAATGTTAAAAACAATAATCTTTCGAATTTTGCAGAAATTAACGTGCTATTTTGTCCTAAAATGCAAATGCCCGAGATTTTCTTTCAAGTTTAAACTTTAACTAGAAGCCAGTTTAAACCTTAATCAGCATCGATGCTTTCGCCACAAAATGAAGTCAATGAGAACACAAAATAGAAAAAAAAATCATAAGTAACACAAAAATATTTTCCTATATTAATAAAAGTGTTTTTTAAAGTGTAGAAAAACAATATTTTTTATTACCAATTTTTAGTATAGAAATGAATTTTTTTGTTCTGAAATGTGTACTCTAGAAGTAGACTCTTCAGTGGACGTTGTTTGATGGTTTGATTGCAAAAACAAGCTGATTAATATTGTGAGTTGATCGTCAGCGCAGCAGAAGCAATAAATTTCGGCCTCCAAAGAGAAGGGAATCGCTTCTCCGAGAGGCAGTCCCAGAGGCTTTTTTCTCCAGTCGTTAAAATGTTAGAAAATAAGCAAATGGACTGAAATCTGTCATATGGATGCAGCAAACCATAGTATGAGTATGAGTCATGACTTTTATTTAAAACTACGAAAAGGGGGAAGTCAACGAGTGTTACTGAAGAAAAAAAAAGGCACTTAATAAATCGTCAGTAGCACTAATTGTCACTGGAGAAATGTGATTTGGAAACTAATTTTCATTTTTTCCACTACAAAATTCATCATCTTATCATCAACTTACATGCAAAGACATAGAGTTATATTTTCAATATAACATATGAGGTGTATGAAAATGAGGCTATTTTTTCAAATCAAAGTAAGGTGAACTACTATTCAAATAGGACTTTTAACTAAAATTTCAGACATAGATTTGGGAAGGCTATGAAAAAATTTTGTATGATAGAAATTGTTCATGATGTAAACATCTTCAGTTACTAAAATTTAAAATACAGCGGAACTCAATTATAATTGAAGATACAAGGACTGAAACAATTCCGCATTAAATTCAAGTGCTCGTAATGAAATGGTTTACTATAAATTAGGATCATTAAGATGAATTTCATGTAAAAGATAGTTACAAAAGACATGCTTTTTACTTTTCACAGAATTTATTGTAGAAAGAAAAGAAAAGGAATCAGTGTTGTCCCACCCTCCCTTTTTTTGTTAATTGACGGCGTTGAAAATATAAGCCATTCTTTCTGAAATTTTAAACAAATTGTGCTGTTGGCGAATTCCTCCAAAACTTCATTCAAGATGTTTTCCTGAAATAAATGAACACTAAGTCGGAGATTATGCTTGTAAAAATTGTGTTATGTAGGGTTGTTAATATTAAACCAACAATTTCTTTTATTCCCCTCGTTCTACTGGAGTTCATGTTGAATCTGGAGTCTAAGTAACAAAGTTAAAGTGTATATGTATATATATACATATATATATTTTTTGAATTAATATTATTGTAATTGTACTTTGGTTTCCTACACATAATTTAGACCTACACAAAAATTAAATTATGCGCAAATCCTTCAAAATAACTTCTATTAATGGTGAGATGGAATTACATTTCACAATCTGAAACTAAAATATCAAAATTTAAATATCAAAAATAACAAAATGTATCACTGATATTCTCTAAATTGAATTCAAAAATATTAAAGGGCAAGGGGAAAAAAGTTTTGTAAGTTGCTTCTTGAGAAAAAAAAATTGCAAAGTAAGACTAGGTACGCATTTTTTTCACAGTAGCTTTGATTTATATAGCATATAGTAGAAATGTGTCTAGATTGATTCAAATGATGTTTGTACTCACATACACCCGGTTTATGTACTTCGAATGGTAATGAAATATGCTTACAAACTACGATATCATTTATGTTGTTTTACAGCGTAATTAGAAATGCCCCCTGTGGAATTTAAATACTATTTCTTTCCAGCGACAGGAACACATGAAAAAAGGAAAATTAAAATTATGAATGATTAGTTCAAAAACACAAATTGGTTGTAACTTTTTTAAAATATAAAACACATTAATTACTTGTTTTTAAAAAGCATTTTGAACCCTCACCGAGATTAAAAGTTTTGTAATCGCATCGTATCCAAATCTAGCGCAAATCGCTCAAAAGCAACATGGCTTTGCTTGGCGCATCCGCGCGGAGAAAATCTTGCCAAATGAAGTGCGATCGTAGCGCCATCTGAACGTTCTGCGTAGCTGGTAGTGTTTCTAAATTCGCAGCCCGGATCGGAGGAAAAAGCATGCGTATGACGATTTGTCTTAGAGCACACCGTATGGCAGCGGTTCCCAAAGTAGGTTCGGCGGATGGATGGCAGGGGTTGTATCGACAATTTATAATTATATGAAATTATATTCCGTAAGATATGATTAGAAAATGCTTTGCAATGAAATTTAGCTGAAAGTGGTGGTTTCACTTAGTGGGCCCTTTCTGAAAATAAAATTACATTTTAAGGAGGCAAAAGAAGAGAAAAAACTTTTTGGGAAAAAATTTTTTTAATTAGAAAATTAATGTAAAATTGTTAAATGAATCTTTGTTCCGATTTAGACCGTTCTGAAACTCTATTGAGGGGGAGGGGGGGAGGTTCAGAAATGCAATACATCATTTGATCATGAAAGGTTGACAATTATATTCGATGATAATGACTAATGAGTAAAGAAGGGAAATTAGTTGGTTTTGTAATACTTTTGATAGGATCTCCGAAAGTAGTCGAAGAGTACGGTTGAGTAAGCAATTGAAGGGTCCACTAGAAAAACGGCCTAAGTCACATGCTACTTTTTGAAATTTGCTTTACGTTTTATATAATTATTTTATAACATAAATGTTAATTTTAACTATACAAGCCTACTTTTCCGCAACACCCAAATTCAAATTTATAATACATTCATTTATAATAATTTATAATAAAACATAAAAAAGTTCAAAAAGTAGTATGCGACTTAGGTCGTTTTTCCAGTGGACCCTGCAATTCTTTTTCTTTCTACATGGGCTGCGTACTGGTCATAAACCTTTGCAGACCTAGTGTATTCCCCAGAAACTGCCAACCATTCTTTAAAGTTGCACCACAATCGGCTGATGCCATTGCCACATAAGTGTTCTGACGTCTAGTTTCTTCACTGGGAGGAGGAGCACTTACGATGCGGAAAAGCACTAGAAATTTAATTTAGCCAAGAGTATCCAAGCACAGTAGATGATCAAGGGTTCTTTATGTGCAGACGATTTTCTGCATGTTGAGAATCGACCGACATGGTCGGGTTTGAACCCACGATCTCGGGCGTATACGAGGCCCGCGCCTTACACGACGCAACCGTCTGGTTAAATTTAGTAAGCAACAACCTGGTGTTTTGATGTAGCGTTGGAAAAATTTTGTTTTAGTCACATGCCTCCTGTGCAATTAATGGTTCACAAAAGTTTGCAGTTTAAGTACCCAGTCATGTCGTATTTGTTTCCTGTTGATGATTTTTACACTTAAAAACCAAATTCTTTGCTGTACAGTGCTTCAATTTTCAAATCAACGCTTCAACGACTTTGCTCGAGCAATGCATCAGCTTTGAATGCTTCCTTTTTTCAATCCGATATAAGGAATATAAAGAAAATCGAGGCATTCTTAAGCAATAATTTTATCATACTTGTTGAAAATTCATTGGGGAAATAAAACTGGTCATGCGGGAGGCTTGATTTGGACCAGAAATGGTATGCAAAGTATGAGTTTATCGGTGAAACACGTCATTTCATTTTTAATTTATTAATTAGAAAATTCAATGATTTTTATAAGTGCAATGGAAACATTAATCTATATATATATATATAAATGAATGCATGTGTGTCTGTTCTTTATGCATTACTACACCATTCATCCGATAGCCATGAAACTTTGGGAAGTTGTTGAGTACACTCCTGCGAAGGTTTCTGAAAAAAATCTTTCTAGGAAAGGTAGTTCTTTTTTAGTCCAATTTTACGCAACTGTCCCCATAAATTACCCAATATGTTGATGAGAAAAACCTTGCACATAGTAATGTAATACATCTATCCAAAGCGCTAATTTTTCTGCACAAGATCATAGTTGTTCTAAGTTTCTATGTCAATAAGAACGCCAGTTATAAGCTTTTTAGTGCAATTTCTTAAGGCTTACCTTGATCCAAAAATAATAATTAGCAGTTTCCTCAAATCCGGGTGAATAGTGTTCGCTTAATTTTAATATAAAACGTATTTTTCAAAATAGAGAGACATCAGTTTAGTTATCAACGGAAAAACAATAATAAAGCATACCTTCGATTTAACGTCTTTCTCAAATTAGCAATAGGCATTAAATTCGAGATTGTACTTGATAAAAGTATTGTCTCCCCGATTTAACGATTTCCTTGATTTAGCAATAGCATTTAAATAAGTATCGGCAGAAAAGGAATACGTATGGTTTATACTAGATTTCAAATAACGTGGCGAATATGACACGCTACAGTTTGACTTTTTTAATTAGCCATTGGCGATAAATCGAAACCCACTGATGAAGCACGAGCAGCGCCCGTGCGGGTTTCGCTAGTTTTATATATTTAATTGTTAGTATAGATAAAACAGAGACATGTATTTTTCGCCATTTTTGAAACTATTTATTTAAAATATAGATTAAAACATTATTTTGTTAAAACCAGTTTTTAGTGTGTATGAAAATATTTAAATAATAGAGTCACTAGGGTAACTATCATTTACAAGTGATTCAGCCTTAAATTTTGACATTCAGTGTAATAACTTGAAGTGGTTACAATTATAAATACAAAAAAAAAAAAAAAACTCTCCACGCTGAATAGTATGAATCACTAATACGATTTTTGAGTGACTAACAGAATTTTAGAGTTCATATTATCTGAAACGATCTTTTCATTATATTGTAATATTTCACGCGATGAATTTTTGTTCTAAGTAAAAAAAAAAAAATGAAAACCCGTATTTAAGAGAGCATGCGTACTTAATCCATCTCCTTTACAGTAACATATCAATGCAAAAATTTTAATCTGTGCATATTAAACGCAAATTCAGATCTAGATTGGACGCCACTCCAGGTCTATGTGTCCAACTGTCAGGGATAAAACCTCCTACTTTTAGAGTCATTACTAACAATACAGTGACGGATGTAATAATTTACAAAAATTTTGCAGTTTATTCTTAATTTCTATTACAAAAATAATTTTCATTGACTGCCTGAAAACTTAAAAATAAGTTACAAAGGAAATTCAAAAAGATGGATATCTGTTATTGATATAAAGCTATAAAGCTATTAACAGCTATAAAGACTATCAAATTGCAGCTATAAAGACTCTATTGGCAGCTATAAAGACTTTCTATCAATGGCATTGATAGAGAGTCTTTGTTGAGAATCTGTTCACGTGATTTACTTGAGTCATGCCATAAATCGTGTCTGATGCAACAAGTCAACCTTGGTCTGACAATCAGAAGACTTCACTTGAAACTTGGATCTCATGCAGCGAGGTTGGAGCCTTTTCCAGACACGCTCCTTCAAAAATACTCGAAATAATATTTTCAGTCTAATTTTTAATTTAGTTGTTGTTCTGTGTTTAATTGTTAAATAAATTTAATTAAAAGGCAATAGGACTTAATTTTGGTACTTTCACCTTTGACTTGGCATCACTACACCGATACTATTTGTTCTCGAGTCAAGAATTGGAATGAATACCCTTTTTTCATATGGTGCCGAAACCCGGGATAGTACGTTGTGGTGATGAATTTGGTGCTTAACTTGAATCTTGGATAAATATTAAGCTACCTTATCGTGGATTCGTCGGCGAGCTTGGAATAGAAGGTACTGTGATTATTTATAATTTTGAAATATTTGCATTATGATTACGAAAGTATTTGAAATATACATATTTCTAAGAAATTCTAAGCATTGAACAGAAGTAATACTTTGGAAATTTGATTCATAATTTGAAAATATTGTTGCTTTGAAATCACGATGGATCAAATTGAAAAGGCTAAAGTAAAAAGAGCAGGTTTACGAGGTAGCGTAACTAAACTAATTAAAAAGACAGAATCGCTTTTGGTATCAAATGTTGAAGATACTGATGTTGAAGCTTTGGTATCAAATGTTGAAGATACTGATGTTGAAGCGCTACAGGAAGTATTAGAACAAATAAATATAAAAGAATCGGAACTAAACGTCTTGAATTCTGAAATCGAATTTACCATAACAGATCCTAAAGAGTATGAAAATGAAGTAAACGCAAGCGAGGGATATTCTGATAGTATAAGTAGCATTAAATTCAAAATGAAAAATCGTCTTAGAAAATTAGACGTAGATGATGGTGCTTCCACTGTTTCTGGAAATTCTCAACGTTCTCAGCATTTTACAAATCAAGAAAGAAAACCGTCAAAATCGTTTAGCTTAAAATTGCCTAAACTTTCGATTAAGCCATTTTATGGGGATTCTGGCCTGTTTTATGAGTTTTTTAACAGTTTTAACAGTGCAATACATGAAAATAAATCTTTATCAAAGATATAAAAATTTGTATACTTGAAATCTTTACTATCAGGTCAAGCTTTTAACATAGTTTCCGGATTTTCTTTAACTGAATAGAATTATGACGAATGTTTAGATCTATTGAAGGATCGTTATGGAAATAAAGAAAATGTTATTACATGTCATATGAATAAACTATTAAATATAGAAGCTGTAAAATATTCATCGAACTTGAAGGGGCTGAGAAAATTCTATGATTCATGTGAAATTAGTATTAGAAATTTAAATTCGTTAGGAGTAACTTCGGGTTCCTATGGTCATCTTTTAATCCCGATCTTACTTAAATTATTTCCTGCGGATTTTGTGCTTGAATATCATAGGAAAAGGGAATCGTCTAAAAGTGACGTAGCTGAATTAATGAAATTCATAAAGTATGAAAGAATCCAGGGAGACTGCAAATGCTATTTATGGGGTATCTCTAAAAACTCAAGAAACGTATCGTCCTAAAGTGGAACATTTCAAAAATAAATCTAGAACCGATATTCCGACAGCAGCCGCATTAAATACAATTGCTATAAAAGCTTGTATTTTCTGTAACGCAAATTACCATACTAGTTTAGAATGTAAAAGGCTTGCACATGAACAAAAAAGACATAAATTAAAAAGAGAAGGAAGGTGTTATCGCTGTTTCAACAAGCATTTACAATCTGCTTGTAAAGTGAAAATTCAGCCTTGTGAAATATGTGACAGTTCACAACATAATTTTTTATTTTGCCCCAAAACAAAAGTTAAGGATCTTATTTCAAATCAAATTCCCCCAATCCCAGAAGAACAGAAATTTAATCATACTCCCGAAAACGACGCTGTCATGTCCTCTGTTCTCAAATCGGAAGATTCACTAAATAATTGTGTCACATTACTTCAGACAGCATGTGTTCAGGTTGAAAACAAATCTAGAAAATTTATTGCCCGCATATTGTATGATTCTGCGAGCACAAAAACATTCATTCGCCAAGACTTAGCGAAAAAATTAAATCTAAAACCCACGAGAAAAGAAAAATTGTGCATTTATACTTTTTCGAACCGAAATCCCACTGAGTCAACCATGGATTGCGTAAGGTTAACCTTGAAGAGTCTGCACTCTCCCCATAAATTTATTGAGATTGAAGCATTAATCACGAATGAAATATGTGGAACCCAATTATATTCGAATGTTGATGATCGATCATTTAATTCAGAACATTGTATCCGAAAATTATGAGTTAGCTGATTCACTTGATAATAATCTTCCAATCCAAATATTACTCGGAGCTGATGTATTATATCAGACACTAAATGGGGAACTTCAAAAAATAAACAAACAATTGTTCATTCAACCTACGATTTTCGGAGATACTATAATTGGCAAGGTGACAAATGATTTACGAAAAAATTCCGCAGCTTGTTTGAATGTTTATGACGTGTCAGCGGAAAAAGATCTAACAAGTTTATGGAGTATGGAATCATTTCTGACTAACCAAGAAGTAAATATAACTTCAAATAGATTGAGCTTTTTCGAAAATAATTTACAGTTTGTTAATGATAGATATGTGTCCCCCCTTTTATGGAAATCAGAACAAATGAGAAAGGGTCTATCTAATAATCTTGAAAATGCAAGGAAAAGATTTAGTGTTTTAGAAAGGAAATTTAATAGTAATGAAAATTTATTCGAGAGCTATAATCAGGTTATGAAGGAACAGTTAAGAGAAGGAGTAATAGAAATGTGTAGCACTGAATGTTTTGTAGGTTATGCAATGCCTCACAGAGATGTTTTTAGGGAAAGTTCTACTAGCACAAAAACTAGGATTGTATATGATGCGAGCTGTAAACAAAGAAGTAATTATAGCTTAAACGATTCTCTCTTTTCTGGGGAAAATTTAAATCCGAATCTTGTTGATATAATTTTAAAATTTAGAGAGTATCAAGTAGCCTTTTCTGGAGATATAGCTCGGGCATTTCTTCAAATAGACATCGCAGAATGACAGAAATTATTTATGCTTCTTGTACTATAAAAATTGTGATAAATCTCAACCAGTAGTTATGTATCATTTTAATAGACATTGTTTTGGCGTTACATGTTCCCCTTATGTTTTAGCAGCCACGATTAAAACGCATCTTAAATCATACGAGAAATCACACCCTCTGGCGTATGAAATGTTAAATAATTCGTTATATGTGGACGACCTTTTCTATGGAAGTTCAACGGTAGATGAAGCATATAAGCTGTCAGTCGATGCTGTTTCGATTTTAAAGGATGCGAAAATGACTATGAGAAAATTCGACACTAATTCAGAAGAATTAAAACATTTATGGAAAAATTCAAATTCTTTAATTGAAACAAATGAAACCTCTGATACACATCTAAAAGTGTTAGGATTGAACTGGAATAATATCGAAGATACACTAAGCCTTGATCTAAATTCATTGTTGAAAGAAGTAGATGAAACTTGTACGAAGCGAAAGGTTCTTCACACGGCTGCGAGAATTTTTGATCCTTCGGGATTAATTTCTCCATTTTTAATCCGAATAAAGTGTCTTTTGCAAGAATTGTGGCAACTTGGTCTGGAATGGGATGAAGAGTTTTCAGGAGAATTTAAGCAAAATTGGCTGAAATGGTGTGGGGAAATTAAGGAAATAAAGAAATTAGAAATTCCTAGATATTATTTTTCTAATTCTGTTCAAGGAGAAAAACTACAGTTACATGTTTTCTCAGACGCCTCATTAAAATCATATGGAGCTGTGGCATATTTTAGATATCAAACGTCACCGGACACTTTTGAAACCAGTTTCGTCGTTTCTAAGGCTCGGGTAGCACCACTTAAAAAGCTCACGTTATCCCGGTTAGAACTGATGGGTGCTACAATAGCTGCTAGAATGGCCAAACATCTTAGGGAAATATTCAAGAATATCGAAAGGATTATTATGTGGAGGGACTCTACTATAGTGCTACACTGGATAAAAGGCCTGCCGGCCAAATGGAAACAGTTTGTGTCTAATCGAGTCACTGAAATTCAGGAAGTCACGGACCCCAGCGCTTGGCGACATTGTACAGGTAAACAAAACCATATGTTAACCAGAGGATTGTCTAGCAAAGATTTAATAAACTCGGAAAGATGGTGGCATGGCCCTGAATGGCTAAGTTTTACTGAAAATAATTGGCCCCAGATAAACGAATTAATATATGACTCAAAAGACAAGGATGTTGAATCTGAATATAAAGTTAGCTCAGCTGTTGTTCATGAGAAAATCATTGATCCTGGTAGGTTTAGCAGCTTGAAAAAACTGTTAAGAGTAACCGCATGGGTATTACGTTTTGTAGAGATACTCAGAAGAAATTGTAATCAGAAAGGTCATCTTACATCTGAAGAAATACATAATGCTGAACAATTTTGAGTCAAAGTTGAGCAAAAGGATTTTTTTTCTAATGAAATTCAATGCCTGCAAAACAGAAAAGCTTTAGAAAAGGATTCTAAATTACTGTGCCTAAATCCCTTTCTAGATGACAAAAATATACTGCGAGTAGCAGGAAGACTACAAAGAAGCACTCTATCAACGGATGAAAAACATCCAATTATACTTCCTTCAAAATCAAAATTAACTGAATTATTAATTTGGAATTCTCATGAAAGAGTATACCACTCGGGTGTAAATCACACATTGGTACAGTTGCGAAAAAAGTACTGGATCTTAAAGGCCAGACAAACTGTAAAATTACTTCTAGGAAAATGCATTATTTGCAAAAGATTCAACGCTTCGCCTGGAGACCAGCTGATTGCTCCACTGCCGGCTGATCGGGTAGAACCAGTGGCCCCCTATGCAACCATTGGCATTGATTTTGCAGGCCCATTGTTTGTGAAGGATACTGATAATAAACAGTACATTCTTCTGATAACATGTGCGGTAAGGAGAGCTGTTTACATTGAACTGGTGGGCAATTTGTCAACGGATACCTTTCTTCTAGCCTTTAGACGTTTCGTTGCAAGACGTGGCTTGCCCTCTGTGGTGTTCTCTGATAACGCACGCACATTCAAACGAGCTGAACTGGAGTTAAAACAACTTTGGTCATTACTTAATCATCCTGAAGTTAAACATTATTGTACTTCAAATGGTATAAAATGGAAGTACATTATTGAAAGAGCCGCCTGGTGGGGTGGGTTTTACGAGCGTATGGTCAGGACTGTGAAAGTAGCTTTACGAAAAACTCTTGGAAGATCCTCTCTAACAGTTGACCAATTACAAACTATTTTAATTGAAATTGAAGGGATGATAAATTCCCGCCCACTAACTTATATTGGAAGTGATTCAGAGGAGCTAAATGCTTTGACTCCAGCGCATTTCCTTCTAGGCAAAAGAATAACTTCTTTACCATCAGTAAGACTTCACCTTGATTCCAATTTATCTTCCAGGAAAATCTTGATAAAGGAATTTAATTATCGGGAAAAATTAATGAGATCCTTTTGGTCCAGGTGGAAAAATGAGTATTTATTAACTTTAAGATCAGCTCATTTTAGTTCCGCCAAAACCAACTGTCCCCAGTTTAAGGTTAATGACATAGTATTAATTAAAGATGATTTTCTTCCCAGAAAGTTTTGGAAATTAGGAAAAATCCTTCAGTTATATCCTGGAAGAGATGGCAAGGTGAGGGCTTGCAGTCTGAAAACTGAATCTAGCATAATTAAGAGGCCTGTACATACAGTTGCTATATAACTTAGAACTTCAAGATTGAAACTTTTACATTTTTTGGGAAAATATTCTTATATTTACTTAAAGTTACTAGAATTGTGTGCAATTAAATATATTGTTTGAAAAAAAAAAAACAAATTAATAATTTGAAAGTTAATGAGAGTTTGTGCTTGAGTAAAATTAAACCTGAAATCGAATTTTGTATTGCATTTGAAACTTGATATTAATTTCAGTGTTTAAAATTCTAACTCTCCAATTCTGATGTACATATTCAAATATCAGAAGTAACTTGTTTGAAATATTGCATGTATAGTTTCTTTAAATATTCTTTATATTTTTTGTAGAAGAATTGTTTAGAAGATTGTATAAATTTTGTTAATTGCTCCAAGTATGCAAGTATGTATATTCATTTGTATTTCTGAAAGTATCGTGCTTTTTTTTTCCTTTATGATTGTATAATTTTATTGAATATTCGTTTGATGAACCCCATGAGGTTCATGTAGGGGCAATGTGTTGAGAATCTGTTCACGTGATTTACTTGAGTCATGCCATAAATCGTGTCTGATGCAACAAGTCAACCTTGGTCTGACAATCAGAAGACTTCACTTGAAACTTGGATCTCATGCAACGAGGTTGGAGCCTTTTCCAGACACGCTCCTTCAAAAATACTCGAAATAATATTTTCAGTCTAATTTTTAATTTAGTTGTAGTTCTGTGCTTAATTGTTAAATAAATTTAATTAAAAGGCAATAGGACTTAATTTTGGTACTTTCACCTTTGCCTTGGCATCACTACACCGATACTATTTGTTCTCGAGTCAAGAATTGAAATGAATACCCTTTTTTCAGTCTTTATTACAAAAGTGTTTTTCATTGACTGCCTGATAACTTAAAAATAAGTTACAAAGGTTTCAGAAAGATGGATATCTTTTATTGATATAAAGCTATAAAGCTATTAACAGCTATAAAGATTCTCTATCCATGGCAGCTATAAAGACTCTATCAATGGCAGCTATAAAGACTCTATCAATGGCAGCTATAAAGACTCTCTATCAATGGCAGCTATAAAGACTCTATCAATGGCAGCTATAAAGACACTCTATCAAATGGTAGCTATAAAGACTATCATATGGCAGCTATAAAAATTATCAAATGGGAGTTATAAAGACTATCATATGGCAGCTATAAAGATTATCAAATGGGAGTTATAAAGACTATCATATGGCAGCTATAAAGATTATCAAATGGGAGTTATAAAGACTATCAAATGGCAGCTTTAAAGACTATCAAATGGCAGCTATAAGGACAATCAAATAGTAGCTATAAATGCTATAAGACGCATAATCATGCGATCGAATCTAACAGAAAATACATTGAACAAATTTGATAATATATGATAGTGAAATGAAAGTGGTTTCAAAGATTTGTTTTGAGCAAGTAATAAAATACAAATAAAATTTTACACACTTGATTTACAAAATTTTATTATAAAACTTAGCTATTCGGTTACAAAATTGTCGTATAAAGTTTATGCCATGTCGCCATTACACATGATATATTCTAAACATTGCTTAAATTACAGGATCAGGAATACCTCTATATAATATTTATTAGTGTTTTGAATAAATTTTACGCAAAAAAAATTTTTTTTTCTGTATTGTTTCAATGTGAGGATACATAGGATGCGCTGTTCTTTGTATAAATAATAGAGTTCGGCCAATAGTCGAAATTCGGCCGTAATAATTAAATTTGGCATTGAAAACATTATTCCATTTATAAGCAACTATATAAGTATTATTCATCAAAGTTGGCGATTATAACGATGAGTTAATTTTGATCATCCCCACTAATGCAAACGTAGTAAATCATTGTCGCCGCTGGGCCAATTGCGCTCATGAATGTAGCCGCTTGTACTTCTGCTGATTTCGTACTAAGTTGAGTGCCAGTTGAATAAAACTTAAATGTTTGCATCCATACACTATTCCTATTTTTCATTTCTTGTTTCAGAGAAGCCTTCACTCAAACTCCTATTATAATTGTTTATAAAATACTACTGTTTAATGGCAACAAACTAGTTTAAACAATGAGTCTGATGTTACATTTATCAGTTATTTTCCAAACAAAGAAACATTAACCCAAGTCTTTCCAATGAAAAGAAAAATACTTCTTTTTCACCCATAACGTTCTTTCTGAAGAACAAATGTAGTCGAATCGATGTGCGATATTTGAGTTAGACGACAATGTATTGATTTTTAAAAAATCATCAAAATCCGTTCATCTAGTCAAAAGTTATGGATGAAAATGCAGAAAAATCGCTATTTCTGCTTTTTCTAATAATTGAATGTGGTCAAACGAAAGTACGGGACCTATGGGAGTCTACCATCGAATCGATTAAAAAAAGAATCATCAAAATCGGTTCATCCAGTGAGAAGTTATTGATGTACGAACAAACAAACAAACAAACAAACAAACAAACAAAAAAAAAAACATTGAACTGATAACCTCCTCTTTTGTGGGAAGTCGGTTAAAAATGAATACCAGATGGAATGACATCAAGAAATGAGAACTAATTGGAAATTTCAAAAGTGTAGGACGCCAAGTTTTCTTAAAAAATGTCATTTTAGAGTCTTATCATGCAGATTTTGGAGTCTTATCAAGCAGATTTTGGAGTCTTATCAAGCAGATTTTGGAGTCTTATCAAGCAGATTTTGGAGTCTTATCAAGCAGAAGTAGGGGAATAATGACAGTTCACCAACAGCAGGCGGTGGCGGTGGAAGGGGGCGTGGTCCCACCGCCTCCCAATGCCCCCAGGCGTGCCCTCAGGCGTTAGTCGAGTGGAGTTGAGTTGTATGCCCTCAGGCGTTTTTCGAGTGGAGTTGAGTTGTTTGCCCGCAGGCATTTTTCGAGTAGAGTTGAGTTGTATGCCCTCAGGCGTTTTTTACGAGTAGAGTTGAGTTGTTTTTCAAAAGTTTATAGTTTTGGAATGGCAACACTTTTTAGTTTCAGTTTAAGACTTAATGTAAAACCGATTGTGACACCATCTACGAGAAGAAAATGGAACTATTATTGAACCTTGAATAATTTTCAATGTTTTAGAATTCGAGCATTAAATATTAACAAAAAAAATTAATTATAATGCATAATGAATTAGATTTAATATCATTAATTATATCCTGATACAGCTTTATTTTTTAGACTTAAATTTTTTTTTCTTTTTCGATCTTTTTAATGTTTTCACTTGCATTCACGCAGGAACTATTTCATATTAACAAAAAATTAATTATAAAATGATAGCGCTAAAAAGTTAATGCTTAAAAAGGGATTACTTTAAATGCAAAGGGAATTATTAAAGTATTACATTTAAATGATATTAAAAAATAATAATTTTTTTTTAATACAAATTAGTGATGATAAAAGGTATATTCAACTTACCCTAGCAGGAGATTCAGTAGATTGATAATTGATTCTTGAAGAATCCATGGTTGAGCGTATAAGGAACTGAGAAACGCTTTTAAAAAAGAGCAGAGCTAAGTTATAATTCCTGCAGCATTGCAAGACATGAACAAACTTGTATTGCGCTAAAAGATTGAAATCATAGTGCAGGTGTTTTTTATGGCTTTAGGTCCTTTGTAACGATCGGACAGAAAAGAAAAGGTCCCCTCTCCACCCCTATAGACATACTTTCTCTTTCTACATTGAATGAAGTGATTGACAAAGATCGCTTTCCTTTTCACATACCATCTCCATTGTACTTAATTTTTTTAACTGTAGATAATGGATACATTACTTGATGGTGGTGAATATCAGCTTAATGAAAACAAAAATACGTTAATGAGAGATGATTTTTACTCGCAAGAAAACATGTTTGATAGTGTTTTCTTCTATTAGCAACCTTTTTTTTCATTGATGCAGAAGCTACTAGTAGGATTCATTCCGTAAAACAATAGAGAATGTAAGATTTTACTAAATAAAAATGTTTGAACTTGCAAAACAAAATTATTTTCTACTTGCAAAATTTTAGAACTTCGCATGAAAATTTAAAAAAAAAGTACTTATTCAAACGGTTGAAACTTGGAACTAAAATTTCAACACTGAATTATCAAAAATCCGAAACAATTTAATAAAGATTCGAGACTTAAAAAGTAAATGTAAACTCACTAAAAGAGATTTGAAAATCTGAAAAGAAAAATAGAATAATAACTTCACTAGAGACACTGAAATAGAATCGTAAAACTTGAAAAATTTAAATCGCAAAACTTAAATCTATTGCAAAGAGCTTTATGTGAAACGTAAAAGTGCTAAGAGCAAAATGCTAAAACTGATTAAACTTAGAAATACGTGGAACAAATCATTTACAACTATAAACTTTAAAAACTTAAACTCATTCAGAAAAGAACGGAAATGCAAAATTACAAAACAAAAGTGTTACGCTCTTGCAAAATATTAAAACTTAACACAAAAAAAAAAAAAAAAATGTAAGAAAGTACAAAACACCAAAAGTTAAAAGTAGTATAAAAAACTTACTTAGATTCATCTAAAACATGACTCGGAAAAAGTAAAAGTAATATATACAAATTGAAAAAACTTATATTCACCTAATTAACATATCAAAATAGCAAGTACAAGACGTTAAAACAGAACGAAAATGTAAAAGTATGAAACGTAAAATTACAAAACCTAAATTCATCTGGTAAAAGTTAAGTAAAAAATGTAAAAGCACTAAGAGTGAAAACTACAAAACAGCATGAAAGCTAGAAATAAAAAATATACAACATTAGAACTTAAATTCATCCAGAAAAACTTAGAAGAAAAAATGTAAAAGTTCGGAAATTTTCAAAACAAAAGTATGATGCACTTGCAAAATGTTAAAACTTAATGCAAAAACGTAAAAAGTACTATGTACAAAATGTTAAAATTTAGATTTATCTACTAAAACAGTGAATGAAGATGTAAAATTACTAAGAGTAATATATTAAAACAACACGAAAACGTACAAAAAAAAAAAAAATTATTTATCTGATATAACTTAGACTGAAGTGGTAAAATTACTAAGTACAAAGTGTTAAAACATCATAAAAATGTAAAAATATCAAGTATAAAGTAGCAAAACATAGATTTGTCTATAGAAATCTTGATCAAAAAAAAGTAAAAGTTCAAACAACAAAATCCTAAAACTCTGAAAAATTGAAAACACCCAGTACAAAAACAGCAAAACCTGTAAAATTGCTAAGTATATAAGGATGCAAAACTTAAATTTTTCCAGAAAAACTTAGAACGAAGTTGTAAAAGTACGGAACTTTTCAAAGTAAAAGTGTTATGCACTTACAAAATGTTAAAACTTAATGTAAAAATGTAAGAAATTCTTCGTCAAAAATATTAAAACTCTGACTTATCTACTAAAACTTAGAATGAAAATGTAATTGAATCAAATGTACTAAGTGTGAAATAGTAAAGTAACATGAAAATGTAAAAGTACTAAGTATATAGCGTAGTCATCAAGTGAAACTTTGTACAAAAATGTCAAACTTAAGTACGAAACTTAAAAGACTTAGATCTGTCTGCAGAAATCTTGATCAAAAAACGCAAAAATTCGAACAACAAAATCCTAAAACTCCGAAAAATGTAAAAACACGCAGCACAAAAACAGCAAAACATAGATTTGTCTACTGAAATCTTAATCAAAAATGTAAAAGTTCAAACAGTAAAATCCTAAAACTCTGAAAAATTGAAAACACGCAGTACAAAAACAGCAAAACCTGTAAAATTGCTAAGTATAAGGCTGCAAAACTTAAATTTTTCCAGAAAAACTTAGAACGAAGTTGTAAAAGTACGGAACTTTTCAAAGTAAAAGTGTTATGCACGTACAAAATGTTAAAACTTAAAATGAAAATGTAATTGAATCAAATGTACTAAGTATAAAATAGTAAAGTAGCATGAAATGTAAAAGTACTAAGTATATAGCGTAGTCATCAAGTGAAGCTTTGTATAAAAATGTCAAACTTAAGTACGAAACTTAAAAGACTTAGATCTGTCTGCAGAAATCTTGATAAAAAAAAACGTAAAAATTCAAACAACAAAATCCTAAAACTCTGAAAAAAGTAAAAACACGCAGTACAAAAACAGCAAAACATAGATTTGTCTATTGAAATCTTGATCAAAAAATGTAAAAGTTCTAACAACAAAATCTTAAAACTCTGAAAAATTAAAAACATGCAGTGCAAAACAACAAAACATGTACAAATGCTAAGTATAAAGCTGCGATACAAATGCTAAGTATAAAACTTAAATTCATCCAGAAAAACTTAGAACGAAAAATGTAAAAGTACGAAACTTTTCAAAACAAAAGTGTGATGCACTTGAAAAACATTAAAACTTAATGCGAAAATGTAAAAAGTACTACGCACAAAATGCTAAAATTTAGACTTATGTACTAAAACATTGGATGAAGATGTAAAATTACTAAGTAAAATATATTAAAGCAGCAAGAAAATGTTAAAGTACTAAGTACAAAAACGTAAATAAATTGATTTATCTACTAAAACATAGACTGAAGTTGTAAAATTACTAAGTACAAACTGTTAAAATATCATAAAATTTGAAAATAGCAAGTATAAACCAACAAAACATAGATCTGTCCACTGAAATCTTGATCAAAAATGTAAAAGTTCTAACAACAAAATCCTAAAACTGATAAATTAAAAACACTCAGTACAAAACAACAAAACAAGTAAAAATGGTAAGTATAAAGCTGCAAAACTTAAACTCAATCAGAAAAACTTAGAATGATGATGTAAAAGCGCGAAACTTTTCAAAATAAAAGTGTTATACACTTGCAAAATGTTAAAACGTACTGCAAAAATCTTAAGATTTACTACGTACAAAATGTTAAAACTCTGATTTATCTACTAAAGCAACGCGAAAATGTAAAAGTACTAAGTATATAACGTATTCATCAAGTGAAATTTTGTACGAAAATGTAATCGTTTATGTACGAAACTTAAAAAACTTAGATTTATCTAAAAAAAAATCCCAACTAAAGTCGTAAAAAGTATGAAATGTTAAACATCATGAAGATGTAAACTTTCCAAAAATGCAAACATCAAAACAACTTAGATGTATCTAATAAAATTTAGAACGAGTAAAAGTGTCAAACTTAATAAAAGTACTAAGTAAAAAACAAAAAAAAAAAAAATAATATTCATCTACTAAAACACAGAAAAACTTAGAACGAAAAGGTAACAGAAAATTTTCAAAATAAACGTGTTATGCACTTGCAAAATGTTAAAACTTAAATTTATCTACTAAAAATCGGAACAAAGATGTAAAAATACTAAGTATAATACATTGTAGCAACACAAAAATTTAAGAGTACTAAATACAAAACGTAAGAAAAGTTAGAGTTATCTAACTAAAACTTAGACTGAAGTCGTAAAATTACCAAGTACGAAATGTTCAAGAATCATAAAAATGACTAAATAACAAGTATAATGTATCAAAAACATAGATTTCTCCATTGAAATCTTATAAAAAAAATGTAAAAGTTCTAAGGACAAAAATGCTAAAGAAGTGAAAAAATGAAGAATACGCAGTGCCACACAACAAAGCATGTACTAACTATAAAACTTCTAATCTTGAATTCATCCAAAGAAAAAAAAAACTTAGGAAAAAAAATATGTAAATCCAAACAAAAATTTTCAGAAATAAAACTGTTATTCACTTGCAAAGTGTTAAAACTTAATGCAAAAATATAAAAAGTACTGTGTATGAATCTTAAAACTTAGATTTATCAACGAAAACACGGAATGAAGATGTAAAAATATTAAGTATAATATATTAAAGCAACACTAAAATGTAAAAGCACTATGTACAAAGCATCAAAACTTAGATTCATCTAGTAAAACTTAGTACAAAAATGTAAAAGTACTAAGTATAGAACCTCAAATATACATTTATTTAGTAAAAAACAGAACGAAACAGTTAAAGTACTAAAGCCAACGCATCAAACAAGGATTAATCTATTAAAACAGTATAAAAGAAAGAAAAGCACTACATACAAACTGCAAAAACTCTTAGAACTAAAATTTAAAAATGTAACAAATCATAAAATTTTAAAACTTAACTTCATCCAGAAAAACTTAGAACGGAAATGTAAAATTACTGAAGTTTACAAAACAAAAGTGATAGGTATTTGCAAATTGTTAAAAGCAAAAACGGATTTTGTTGTTCGAATTTTTACGTTTTTTGATCAAGATTTCTGCAGACAGATCTAAGTCTTTTAAGTTTCGTACTTAAGTTTGACATTTTTGTACAAAGTTTCACTTGATGACTACGCTATATACTTAGTACTTTTACATTTCATGTTACTTTACTATTTTATACTTAGTACATTTGATTCAATTACATTTTCATTTTAAGTTTTAACATTTTGTAAGTGCATAGCACTTTTACTTTGAAAAGTTCCGTACTTTTACAACTTCGTTCTAAGTTTTCTGGAAAAATTTAAGTTTTGCAGCCTTATACTTAGCAATTTTGCAGGTTTTGCTGTTTTTTTTACTGCGTGTTTTCAATTTTTCAGAGTTTTAGGATTTTGTTGTTTAAACTTTTACATTTTTGATCAAGATTTCAGTAGACAAATCTATGTTTTGCTGTTTTTGTGCTGCGTGTTTTTACATTTTTCGGAGTTTTAGGATTTTGTTGTTCGAATTTTTGCGTTTTTTGATCAAGATTTCTGCAGACAGATCTAAGTCTTTTAAGTTTCGTACTTAAGTTTGACATTTTTGTACAAAGTTTCACTTGATGACTACGCTATATACTTAGTACTTTTACATTTTCATGTTACTTTACTATTTCACACTTAGTACATTTGATTCAATTACATTTTCATTCTAAGTTTTAGTAGATAAGTCAGAGTTTTAATATTTTTGACGAAGAATTTCTTACATTTTTACATTAAGTTTTAACATTTTGTAAGTGCATAACACTTTTACTTTGAAAAGTTCCGTACTTTTACAACTTCGTTCTAAGTTTTTCTGGAAAAATTTAAGTTTTGCATCCTTATATACTTAGCAATTTTACAGGTTTTGCTGTTTTTGTACTGGGTGTTTTCAATTTTTCAGAGTTTTAGGATTTTGTTGTTTGAACTTTTACTTTTTTTTGATCAAGATTTCTATAGACAAATCTATGTTTTGCTACTTTATACTTGATATTTTTACATTTTTATGATGTTTTAACACTTTGTACTTAGTAATTTTACCACTTCAGTCTAAGTTATATCAGATAAATAATTTTTTTTTTTTTTTGTACGTTTTCGTGTTGTTTTAATATATTACTCTTAGTAATTTTACATCTTCATTCACTGTTTTAGTAGATAAATCTAAATTTTAACATTTTGTACATAGTACTTTTTACGTTTTTGCATTAAGTTTTAACATTTGCAAGTGCATCATACTTTTGTTTTGAAAATTTCCGAACTTTTACATTTTTTCTTCTAAGTTTTTCTGGATGAATTTAAGTTCTAATGTTGTATATTTTTTATTTCTAGCTTTCATGCTGTTTTGTAGTTTTCACTCTTAGTGCTTTTACATTTTTTACTTAACTTTTACCAGATGAATTTAGGTTTTGTAATTTTACGTTTCATACTTTTACATTTTCGTTCTGTTTTAACGTCTTGTACTTGCTATTTTGATATGTTAATTAGGTGAATATAAGTTTTTTCAATTTGTATATATTACTTTTACTTTTTCCGAGTCATGTTTTAGATGAATCTAAGTAAGTTTTTTATACTACTCTTAACTTTTGGTGTTTTGTACTTTCTTACTTTTTTTTTTTTTTTTTGTGTTAAGTTTTAATATTTTGCAAGAGCGTAACACTTTTGTTTTGTAATTTTGCATTTCCGTTCTTTTCTGAATGAGTTTAAGTTTTTAAAGTTTATAGTTGTAAATGATTTGTTCCACGTATTTCTAAGTTTAATCAGTTTTAGCATTTTGCTCTTAGCACTTTTACGTTTCACATAAAGCTCTTTGCAATAGATTTAAGTTTTGCGATTTAAATTTTTCAAGTTTTACGATTCTATTTCAGTGTCTCTAGTGAAGTTATTATTCTATTTTTCTTTTCAGATTTTCAAATCTCTTTTAGTGAGTTTACATTTACTTTTTAAGTCTCGAATCTTTATTAAATTGTTTCGGATTTTTGATAATTCAGTGTTGAAATTTTAGTTCCAAGTTTCAACCGTTTGAATAAGTACTTTTTTTTTAAATTTTCATGCGAAGTTCTAAAATTTTGCAAGTAGAAAATAATTTTGTTTTGCAAGTTCAAACATTTTTATTTAGTAAAATCTTACATTCTCTATTGTTTTACGGAATGAATCCTACTAGTAGCTTCTGCATCAATGAAAAAAAGGTTGCTAATAGAAGAAAACACTATCAAACATGTTTTCTTGCGAGTAAAAATCATCTCTCATTAACGTATTTTTGTTTTCATTAAGCTGATATTCACCACCATCAAGTAATGTATCCATTATCTACAGTTAAAAAAATTAAGTACAATGGAGATGGTATGTGAAAAGGAAAGCGATCTTTGTCAATCACTTCATTCAATGTAGAAAGAGAAAATATGTCTATAGGGGTGGAGAGGGGACCTTTTCTTTTCTGTCCGATCGTTACAAAGGACCTAAAGCCATAAAAAACACCTGCACTATGATTTCAATCTTTTAGCGCAATACAAGTTTGTTCATGTCTTGCAATGCTGCAGGAATTATAACTTAGCTCTGCTCTTTTTTAAAAGCGTTTCTCAGTTCCTTATACGCTCAACCATGGATTCTTCAAGAATCAATTATCAATCTACTGAATCTCCTGCTAGGGTAAGTTGAATATACCTTTTATCATCACTAATTTGTATTAAAAAAAAATTATTATTTTTTAATATCATTTAAATGTAATACTTTAATAATTCCCTTTGCATTTAAAGTAATCCCTTTTTAAGCATTAACTTTTTAGCGCTATCATTTTATAATTAATTTTTTGTTAATATGAAATAGTTCCTGCGTGAATGCAAGTGAAAACATTAAAAAGATCGAAAAAGAAAAAAAAATTTAAGTCTAAAAAATAAAGCTGTATCAGGATATAATTAATGATATTAAATCTAATTCATTATACATTATAATTAATTTTTTTTGTTAATATTTAATGCTCGAATTCTAAAACATTGAAAATTATTCAAGGTTCAATAATAGTTCCATTTTCTTCTCGTAGATGGTGTCACAATCGGTTTTACATTAAGTCTTAAACTGAAACTAAAAAGTGTTGCCATTCCAAAACTATAAATTTTTGAAAAACAACTCAACTCTACTCGTAAAAAACGCCTGAGGGCATACAACTCAACTCTACTCGAAAAATGCCTGCGGGCAAACAACTCAACTCCACTCGAAAAACGCCTGAGGGCATACAACTCAACTCCACTTGACTAACGCCTGAGGGCACGCCTGGGGGCATTGGGAGGCGGTGGGACCACGCCCCCTTCCACCGCCACCGCCTGCTGTTGGTGAACTGTCATTATTCCCCTACTAGCAGATTTTGGAGTCTCATCAAGCCGATTTTGGAGTCTTATCAATCTGATTTTGGAGTCTCATCAATCCGATTTTGGAGTCTCATCAATCCGATTTTGGAGTCTCATCAAGCAGATTTTCGAGCCTTATCAAGCAGATTTTGGAGTCTCATCAAGCAGATTTTGGGGTCTCATCAAGCAGATTTTGGAGTCTCATCAAGCAGATTTTGGGGTCTCATCAAGCAGATTTTGGAGTCTCATCAAGTAGGTTTTGGAATCTTATCAAGCAGTGAAGGTGTTTAGAACCTTTTTACTTGACCACAAGGGCTTTAGAGTGCCTGCTTTTGTTGTAAAGGAGAAAAAGAAGTTACGGTCTTGGAGGGGCTGTTACTCCAAGACCGTAACAGCTTGGAGTAACATGCATTCACACAAACGGTCTAAAAACATTTTGCTTCTGTCGTAATAGACTGCTTGCAATGGTTATCAAACTAAGAGCATGCAGCAGTGACGTATGTCTTCGATGGCACAGTGAACAAATCACAATCGTCTGAGTGAAAGTCCCTTTTAATGACGCAATATAAAAAGCCAATCAGTCACAACGAGGGCGTGGTTGATAAATTACGTAGAACGAATGTCGTGCTGTGAAAGGTTTCGTAGCTGTGGCGCCTGTTGAGTACGCACCCTTAGCGACCTCCCTCGCTCCTATTTTCTTCACGTCGACGGTTTAAGCTGCTCCACAATAGTTTCAATAGCTCTTAACTCCTTTTCAGTGCTCTGCCCCATCTCTCTGAATGCTTCCGATATCTCAAAAAAATCATCATCAAGCAAATGCATAGCGGCCGATATGATGTTGCCGATGACCAGCAAGACTTTTGCTCTAGTACTGATGCGGATGAAGTTCCGGGCCTCCAAGAGAACGTCGTATTGAGTTGTAGTGCTGAGGTACATCCTCGTCTGCCGCACATCTTCGTCGAGGAAGGATATGAGACATTCTCGAAACATGGGTTGATCTTCCATGATGACCCTAAGCAAACAGGCAGAGTTACTTATATTTAATTTTAGATTGGAACACAGTTGACCTACTTTTTTAATGGGTTGATCTTCCATGATGACCCCTAGGCAAGCAGGCATAGTAACTGATATTCAATTTTAGGTTGGAACATAGTTGACCTAATTTTTTCATGGGTTGATCTTTCATGATGTCCCTACGCAAAAAGACATAGTTACTTATATTTAATTTTAGGTTACAACATAATTGACCTAGTTTTTCATGTGTTGATCTTCCATGATGTCCCTACGCAAACAGACATAGTAACTAAAATTTAATTTTAGGTTGGAACATAGCTGACCTACTTTTTTAATGGGTTGACCTTCCATGATGATCCCTAAGCAAACAGGCATAGTTACCGATATTCAATTTTAAGTTGGAACATAGTTGACCTAATTTTTTCATGGGTTGACCTTCCATGATGATCCCTAAGCAAACAGGCATAGTTACCGATATTCAATTTTAAGTTGGAACATAGTTGACCTAATTTTTTCATGGGTTGATCTCCCATGATGACCCTAAGCCAACAGAAGTAATTACTGATATTCAGCTTTAGGTTGTAACATAATTGACTTAGTTTTTCATGTGTTGATCTTCCATGATGTCCCTACGCAAGCAGACATAGTAACTAAAATTTAATTTTAGGTTGGAACATAGTTGACCTACTTTTTTAATGGGTTGACCTTCCATGATGATCCCTAAGCAAACAGGCATAGTTACCGATATTCAATTTTAAGTTGGAACATAGTTGACCTAATTTTTTCATGGGTTGATCTCCCATGATGACCCTAAGCCAACAGAAGTAATTACTGATATTCAGTTTTAGGTTGTAACATAATTGACTTAGTTTTTTCATGGGTTGATCTTCCATGATTATCCTAAGTACACAGACATAGTTACTTATGCTCCATTTTAGGTTGGAACATAATTGACCTAGTTTTTTCAACAAAGAAATTGATAAAATGCTTGAACCAATCTTCGAAGAAAAAATAAATTTAATAAACAAGAGTTACGTTTAATAAATAAGAGATTTTAATTTAATAATCAAGAGTTTCTTAATAAACAAACAACGAGGACTAGTTAAATTTAGTAAACGAGAGAACATTTAATGAACAATAACAGAAAATAAATACTGCAATTTTGAAATACAACCGACTCGCGTTAAAACGACCCAATTCTTTGCAACGATTTTTCAAGGGGAACCGCCTCACTTTCGTTTGAGGTAATGTTATTTTACACTAGGAACTACTCCGAGCTCATACGCTCGAAGCACAAGGTATCAATCGTCATCGATTAATGCATTCCTTTAAATTCTTGGAATAAAATTTCGATAAGGGCCCGTATTCGTACTAAATTTTGCAATTTCAAATACAATGCCATGTATTTGACAACGGAAGTGAGTTCGGCTTGCTCAAATTAGTCTCTTTACCAATTTGATGTATTCTTTTTACTGAAACAGAAGATATTAATGAAAATCGTTTTGGGGGGCCGTCCCTACATTGAAGTCCCTATTTTTAAGTGGCGATTTAACGACGCAACGGTTTGGCCTATACCAATTTGCGTTGCGAATATTCTTTTTACAATTATTATAACATAATATATTGCCTTTTAAGTTATGCACAATTGTACACCTTATAATAAAACATAGTAGAATGTTTATATTTAATTTGAAAGTTTGTGTGTATGTAGTGTGTATATAATCGTTTCTGCTCCCATGTAAGCACAATCCATTCAATGATCAATATAATACATTCGAAAGAAGAAAGTTTGAAAGAAAAGAAATAAACAAGTTACTTTAGTTTATATTTAGTTACTATTTATATGAATAACTATATAAATATCAAAACAGGTATTTCCTCCCTCCCTTTTGAAGCAAACTAAAGAATGAGGAAATTCCACATCTGGGTAACATGGGGGGGGGGGGGGATGCTTTTACTATGTTAAAAAGCTATATTCAGAGAGCCACCGAACACGCTTTTACTACCTGTATTTTTAAGCAAACAAAAAATAAATAAATAAATAAACAAAAAACAACAACAATAAACGCTCTAAAGTAAAATGTGGAATATATTTTTTTTCCTCGCTAACTTAATAATTTTAACAAGAAGTTCCGTCTAGAACGCTACGAGCCTACTTTCCCGTATACACCAAATTCAAATTTATAATCTAGCTATCTCTTTCTCATTTAACTATAGTTCTTAATTATTTCAAAATACCTTTTTCGATGGATAATACTTATTCATTCACTCATTCATTCATTCATTCTTTCATTTATTCAGCCATTCATTTATTCATTCATTCGTTTACTCATTCATGTGTTCATTCATTTACTCATTCATGTATTTATTTATTCACTCATTTATTTATTTTTTCATTTATGCACTCATTTATTCATTCTTTTCCTCATTCATTTATTCATTGATTCATTCTTTCACTCTGTGATTTATTCATTCTTTCACTCATTCATTTATTCATTGAGAAATATCCTTAAAAATCCCGATAAAAACATTTCATAGGAAAATTGGCTCGTTAGTTCTGGACGAACTTTCTATTTGTTCATGTTCTACGTTATAAGAGCTTTCCGATAAAGTTTGTTCCAAGCAAATCGGTCCGTTAGATCAGGATTTATATAGTATTGAAATTTCCCCGTAAGCGCTATGTTAATTTTTTGAACTGTCCAAAAACGAACAAAAACTGTTCAAATTAATATTTCACGCCAAGAGCTTCCTCCAGTAAGCTTGTTCATTGGAAAGTGGATCTTGCACTCAGAGTTTACATCATTTGCTTCATTTTCGCCGATAGGCGCTAATGTTAAAATTTTTTGAACTGTTCAAAATGGAACAAAAAATTGTTCGAATCAAAAGGTAAAATATGAAAATGAGATGTCCTCGCCGAGATTTTTCGAATGCAAAAGGAATTTTTCGAATCGGACAATTCGTTCAAAAGTTATTAGGGGGAGACAGACCGACAGACACACATTCCCCCCCCCCCCACCCCCCATCTCAAAACCCTACTTTCAAATTTTTTATTTTTCAATCTTTATTTAATTACTTCACTTTTTCTTGACTTTTCTTTATTTTTAACGATATTTTCACGATACATTAAGCCTTCTTTCATGCTTTATTCTTATTATTTTTACTTTTACGGGAAAGTAGGCTAAAAAAGGTGAACTGAAATTCATATTAACAAATTTAATGGGATTATTAAATAACTTATACAATAAGTAGTAAATACTTTAATTAATAAAATGTAACATTGTCTTTTTAGAGTACGTATTTATAAAGATACTAAAAAGAAAAGGCCTATGGCCTATGTTATAATTCTTATTACTCAGTATGAACATTGATATAAAAATATAAAGAAAAAGTAAAAGATAAAGTTTTGATTTCTTTTGTTACTTTAAAAGAAAAAGCCTAATTTTTAGCTAAAAATTTTTTTAAATGAAAAAATTTCAAAATTAAACATACAAAATGTTTTACTAAATATAAATACTAAGGTCAGTTAAAATTGCTAGTAAAAAAGAATGAATGCAAATTACGTTCAAATTAAAAATTTTACATTAAAAATGTAGATATCTACTATAATATTACGGATATATAATATAAATAGTAGATAATTTCTAATTAGATTATTCCGTGATTTACTATTTGATCATAAAGGTAGTTATTATAAACATCAACTTAATTGCAAAACAGGCTTTTAACATCACAAAATAATGCTTCTTATTTGCAATAAAAAAATGAAAATATCCACTTTTCTGGTACTACCAGTGCAAAGCAAAAATAAATGCCTTATCCCCTTCCCTCTCGCTCCCGTGAAAATGACGGGCTGAGGTTTCACATTCTATTTCTCGCTCCCGTGAAAATAACAGGCTGGAGTGTTTAAAATTTCAAAATAAAAACAAATCAAAAATTAAAAATGAATATATATGTTATCCATACACATATTTTTATATAATTTTCAGGGATTAAAAAATAGGCACTTGACCGTTTTCTTGAAAATTACCCGGCCGTTAAGGGGTTAATTGGTGGTACCTATTAATTTTAAAATTACACAGTAACCCGAAATTATGGTTTGAAACTGAGAATATAGAAAGGTATGGGGTATAATATGATATTATACACATTTATCGTGCATTCCGTCTTAAAGCTCAATATGTACAGCAGCCATTGGTTGGCCGAAGCTTTTGTATTCGGCGCCTTGGGCCAAACTGCGCTTCGTGCCATCATTACTTTTGAAGTCTATGTTTATCAAGCAACGGATATAAATCTAGCGAAACACAACGAAATAATACAAAATAAACGTGTTTTGGGGGATGTATTTTATATTTTGATTTGCGGCAGAAAGGTGTTTTACTGTACAGTGGTACCTCGAGATACGAGTGCTCTGACATACGAGTTATTTGAGATACAATTGCTGTCGAGCAGCGAAGTTTTGTTTTGAAATATGAGCGATGTAGATACGAGGAACGGCCAGCTGCAACGCTGCACACGGCCCACACAGTTTACTGAGGCCTTTTTGCTTTACATTCTCTTTTATTATGTTTGTATGCAATATTTGTCATTTATAAATATATTTTTCTTATTCAAAAACATGGATTAACTAATGGTATTTCAATTAATTTCAATGGTGAAAATTGCTTGGAGATACGAGCAAATTGACATACAAGCAAGTTTACGGAACGAATTAGGCTCGTATCTCGAGGTATCACTGTAACTTCGCAATTCCCGTTCTTTCCGTTTGCAAAGCTATATGGTCCTTTAAAAGGAAATTTTTAAGTGTAGCATAAAAACTACTGCATATTTTGAGCTGAAATTTCGAATATCCTAATAAAAGCTCGTCTAGATTGATTTTTCAGTCAAATATAATAAGGTTTCGGATCATAATTTCTTCAAAAATTAATTTCATTATTCACTAAAAATATTAAATTAATATTATTCGATAATTTTGGTTAGATGGTAACTGACGAGTAACCTACGGTTGCGAATAAGAGCGTGAGTTAAACTATACAGGGCGGGAAGAACATTTTTTCATTTTTACACATCGAATATTTTTCTCTATGTTCAGATTGTGGAAATTCCCTTCATGGCATTATCTCTACTTTGTTATAAAAGGATTTTAATTCAATAAAATACTTACTTGTTCCACCAAAGCTCTGCAGCTTCACTTCTAGAAAACAAATCTGCATTTTGCCAAAATTTGTCATCTCTAACCAGGCTGATGTCCTTCTGCGCATTAGAAATAACTGCTGTAAGGCATATCTTTACATTTTTGTCGATATTAGACATACTATTTTCGATTTTCTTCACTAGATTTTTATCGATCCCATAGGGAAAGAAATCTTTAACCGCAGACTCCAGCGCACTGGTTTGTTCAAACCATTCTCTTATAGGTTCAAAATTCTTTTGATCAGCTCGAACGGCTTTCGTCAAACGACTATGAATTCTCTTGGATAGTCCCATTTCTATCATGGTCGACACTATGCCTAAGAATCCGAACGAAGAAGCTGTAGTGAAAGCGAAATCGGACCAGGAAGACTGTCTATTCCTCAAAACCACCTCGGCCAAAGTTCCAACAAGATCGACAAATGAAGAGACCAGCCTCAAGGAGGACAGCAATCTTGAATTGCGTTCCAGACTTGTGGCTCCCGATTTGGAGATGGCAATCAGCTTCTTCCTACACGGGGACCATTTTGTGAATGAACTCGAGAGGATTGGATATGTTTCCTTGAACTGTTTTGACAAGCTGCTCAAGCGGCTGCTGGCTGCTCTGATATCGGCATCAGCAGCTCTTGTCGCCTCCAGACGATCTGCACTTTGCATCAGTAGCTGTATGAAAAGCTGCTGCGAGTCTATATCGTATGTGATAGAGCTTACGTATCTCAGTATCTCATCATCATTCAATTTGTCGATGAATTCTCTCAGCGTGTTGGATCCCTGAAACGGTTTAAACAAATAAACAAGTTGCACATACACAAATTATACATTATCATTGTAAAAGGTTTTCAAAAAACCCCGAAGCAGAAAGTGCTGAAATGTGGAACGTACGTAGCGGAACAACAACCTTTGCCGCAGAACGATTACAGTTCAAACATGAAGTTGAGACCTCTCCCTGGAAGAAAGATAAGAAAAATCCATCCATGTTCAAGGGGGAAAAGGAATTACAGTGAAACCTGTGTAAGTTGACCACTTGCGGTGCAGCACTTTAGTGATCAAAATAGACAGGGGGTCAACTAATTCCGTTGCTGACAAAAGTGGTCAACTTACAACGGTGGTCAACTTTACAGGCTATATAAGCCTTCGGTTTGCTCTGCATACAGAGATACTTTTAAAAAGTACTATAATTCTGTCTCCAAATTTTTCCGAATGGTTAGACTATTTTTTCGGGGGTCGTGACCTCACGTAACCTCCCATCAGGGCCACCCTGCTAACCCCAACCTCTTTCCAGGAATGGAATCTGCTCGCGCCTTGAGATTTAGGTACAGACAGTTAAACATTTTCCATTTTTATTACAAACATAACACCAACAAAGAATATTTTAAGTTATTCAGTCGAAAGGACGGTTTTTACAAAAATAAAATAATAAAGTTTATTAAACTATAGCAAAAATTTAAAACTTATCGGCTTCACCTACTTACCATAATTCTCCCGTCCACCTGGTCCTCACTTTGAAAAGTCATTCTGAAACAAGCTGCTTGTTCAGCAACGGCCACCATGAGAAAATGGTTGCGAATGTATGGCAGCCCCTTTCAGCAACCCCCTCACCGTTATCAATTTTTGCGGCCTTTTTTCTGTTAATCAGATCAGTAAAATAGCTTACTAATTGATATGTATAAGTAGATAAATATGGTGATGAGTATTCTTATCGCAATTTTGGGAAAGGTTGATTAGGAAATACTATTCTTTATAATTTTAAAACTTATTTTAAAGTTGATTTCCGCCTCTCCCTCACTGAAACAAATGTCAGTTTAACCATTTGCCAAAAAATGGTGATATTTAGCGGGACGTTAATTTTTATCGATAAAAAAGAAATGACGTCACTCAGAAGTGGGAAAAACGAAACTTAAAACTAATTTTGATAAAAACATAGCAGTAACTTTAGCGAATGCTTAAGAAATCATCTTTTGCAACGGAAACAATTGATTATACAATATTGTTATCAGAAAGTGTCGGGTCCAGCTGATAAAGAGAGAGAAAGATGCTGAGAGGGGGGGATAAAGAACCTTTGAAAAGTAGAGCTTGCTGACCTTGAACTACCGACCAACGTTTCCTTTTTTTTTTAAATCTATATTTTTCATGTCTTGTGTTGTTAAAACGTTTAACATTCCTTCCTAGCGCTGTTTTTTCAAGAGGAAGAACGCGGCTCGACGCAATCAGGCGCGGGTATAGGATTTTGCTGAGATGGGGGAAATTTTTGTGTTGTTTTATCTTCCTCCCAGAAAATTTGTTCCTACGGAAAAAAATTATAAAGATTTAGCATGTCATTTATATAATTCTTGTTTAAACTGCAAGCAATCTAATTTTTGTTTTTTCCTAACTTCAATTATGAAAGGTAAGGGAAATGCGCTGTGTTTAAATGCGTTGTGGTTGTAATTATTACAATCTACTTACTTGTTCCACAGAAACCAGCCGCGAGAGGTTGTCACCCTCCCAATAACTGGCCTTAGTCGATGTTGCTTTTATTTCGGTGTTCTGCGGGAACTGAGCTTCTACCGACTGGTCCACTGCGGGACTCTAGGCCATTTATAATTGTAATTGATTCATGGTTGCAAAAGTAATCATGAATCAAAATCCATCATAACTTTGCACCGACTTCAAAATTACGTTTAAAAGTCGTATCGATGTTGTTTAAAGAATTAACTTATTTTTCACGTTTTAGCGCAATTTATAATTTGAAGTCGCTTCTATTTTTTCCAAAAAATATTTTTTGGTAAAAGGTTGAACTTGAATTTTTTACAGTATAGTATATTGTGATTTAGCTTAATCTACTTTGTTGGTAACTACATTGTAAGCCTATTAAGTGATTTTTTTAAAGAATTGTTTTGAGTAAAACGTAAGATATATCCTCCTTGTTTAGGGAGACAAAATGAAAAACCGTGTTGCGTTCAGCTGCTCTTAAAAATTAATTTCCTGACGGTTGTTTAAAAAGCTAGCAGGTGGCTGGATCCTTTTGCTAAGTGAGTTTCTTACAGGTGAAAATGACTTTATAACTTTCTTCTACATCTAGCAAGAGTAAAATAAAGCCCTTTTATAAAAACTAGAGTTATAACTTTATTCCATATCTAGCAAGAAGAAAATAACTTTATAACTTGATTCTAGATTAAAAATAACTTTATACTACATCTAGGAAGAACAAAATTAAGCTATTTTTTTAAAACCTGAGTCATAACTTTATTCTTCATCTAGCAAGAACAAAATAACTTTATAACTTTATTCTACATCTAGCAAGAACAAAATAACTTTATAACTTTATTCTACATCTAACAAGAATAAAATAAATTTATAACTTTATTCTACATTAAAAATAACTTTATAACATTATTCTGCATCAAGCAAGAGTAAAATAAAGCCCCTTATAAAAACTAGAATTACAACTTTATTCCATATCTAGCAAGAAGAAAATAACTTTATAACTGGATTCTAGATTAAAAATAACTTTATAACTTTATACTACATCTAGGAAGAACAAAATTAAGCCCTTTTTTTAAAACTAGAGTCATAACTTTATTCTTCATCTAGCAAGAACAAAATAACTTTATAACTTTATTCTATATCTAGCAAGAACAAAATAACTTTATAACTTTATTCTACATCTAACAAGATCAAAATAAATTTATAACTTTATTCTACATTAAAAATAACTTTATAACTTTATTCTGCATCTAGCAAAAACAAAATTTACCCTGTAATTCCCAACTCCGCGGATATTTTTTTCTTTGTTATTTCTTACACTATGCATTTATTCATTTGTAACTAATAAAAATATAGCTTCATGTATTAACGTTACTTTAAAATAGTAATTAGCCATTTTTTTTCACAATTATTTAAAATACCATTAGAGGAATTTAACCTGAATGACTTACAATGTATCCTATACAACTTTAAAAGTAAAGTACTTAGTTAAAATAAAGATAAATATCTTATTAATTATGTTAGTTACTAAACTGACAGGTCCCGCAGTGGACCAGTAGGTAGAAGCTCGGTTCCCGCTGAACACCGAAAGTGAAGCAACATTGACTGAGGTCAGTGTTTGGGAGGGTGACAACCTCTCGCGGCTGGTTGCTGTGGTGTCCGTGTACGCTAAAGGGAGCTGGTGCACGTTAAATATTTCGTGGCTCCAATGTCCTCCAAGTGAAACGATACCTCTGGGGGTGCCAATCCCAGGTGACGGTCTCTCATCTGGGAGCTGGTTCAAAAATTAAGAAACCTTTCAAAGGGGCGGAAATCGGACTCCTGCCTACAAGGGCCCCGTTAGACTCAGGAGCAGCGTACCCATTCTTCCTCGTCACGAGCGAGGACTCAACAACAACTTAAATGACAGAAAAGATTTCCTAAAAATACATATTTTTTTCAAAATGCTACATCTGTTAGAAGAAAAAAAAGAAGAAACTTATTTAAAGAATAAAAGAGTGCTAATACAAGTTTTCCCATATGGTAAACTTACAAAGAAGTTTAGGCAAACTTTATATTGATGTTTTATCCATCCAGACAAATGCTGGTCTACCATTATAGCATAAAAAAAATCCTGGAGCAGTTGTTTTTTGTAACCTTTTCAAAAATAGATAAACTAATAAATATAGTAATATTTAGGTGGTCAACTTACAAAGGGTTTATTATAATACGCCCCCCCCCCCAAATTTAGCGTACATAAGAGGTCAATATAGACAGGTGGTCAAATTAGGAGATCAAGTTAGAAAGGTTTCCCAACATTATATCATATAGGGCTAATTCTGTTCCTGAGAAAAGTGGTCGACTTATACATGTGGTCAGCTTACAAAGGTGGTCCACTTTACAGGTTTTACTGTACTCACTATCAATTCAATCAACAATTCAAAAGGCTAACACAAATCAACAAACCTGAGAAGCATAAATTCGCAACTTAATATGTATTGATGAGAAGTGGGGATCCAATAGATATGGATAAGAAGATCTCAGACTGTTGCCGAAATCTTTGTAGTTTCATTTATAAAAGAATGAGTTATTCTTTCTTTTTTTGCGTTGTATGATGTTTTGTAAACTGTAATGAGGAATTTTCTGTCTGCTCAAACTATTGATAGATTAAGCGAGTAGTAGAATTAATTATCTAAGCAATTAACTTTTTGTTATTAATTATGAATTAATATATTTCGCACAAAATTTTGAAAAAAAAATTATCCTTACAATATTTTAGCCAGATAAAAATATATAAAACTTTATATTTTTCTTTTGTTAATTTTCAATTGCTATTTATTGTAATTACTTTATTTATTTATTTTTAGTTTATTTTAGTTATATATTTTTTTTTATTCTACTAAGTTTTTCGAGAAAGGGAAAAATCCTTCTTCTTAACAACACAAAACATCGTATTTTAAAACAAATTTTACTATAGACACGATATTTACACTGGGCAACAATTTTTGACAAAATTCGTGTATCCAAATTGAAAACACCCAATTCTTAATGAATTCAACGTGCTGAAGACGAATATCACCACGAAAACTGTTTTGGCTCTTGTTTCTGAGATGCAGTGGTGCAAAGATATAATGTACCTAATGCTTTAAACGTTTGTTAAAATAGTTTAAAGAATAAACTGATTTATTATGCATTATAATAAGTAAAATTTAATTTTTAGATGTCCCTGTGAATAAACGAGTCAATAAAACGTGTAATAAAATAAACATTTCGAGAAAAAACAAAAGAATTTTTAAAATGTACAAATATTATAGGTAAGGGGCCGTTCATAAATGACGTCACGCTTTTTTCCCACAGCTTTGACCCCCCTCCCCCCCTTTGTCACAATATGTCACACTTCAGCGGACCCCCCTCCCCCCTTTGTCACGCATCACGCTATGTTGCATAATGCATGATGTCACACTTCTTGTTACCCCCTCTCCTCCCCTTGTCACAATTTCCCGAACCCCCCTTCCTCCTTCGAAGCGTGACATCATTTATGAACGATCCCTAAAATGCAGGAATTTTTTCTCTATATTTCATTTGTCCATTTGCCAGTGTAATACCACACAGAAAGTGTTTCACAACTCTTTATTATTTGTTTAAGTAACATCAGACTTATTACATAACAGCCTGGTGTATTTTTTGATGAAAAGAGTAGGTGTTTGCAGTAATAGAAATATAATTTCACGTTAATTTAAAGCACAAATGAGCATTAAAACGCAGACATATGTTTCGGGATTGCTTGGAATCCCTTTTTCAATGCGACAGGGAGCTTCTAGATGCAAAACATCCAAATGAAGCAGACAAAACAACAAAAACAAAGCTTATATAGCCTAAGAATTAACTGTAAACCAATGAGAATGAAGGCAGTGTGAAGTGGAAGTAGAAGTAGCAGGGAAACACCAATAAGAGAGCAACAAACGAATCCAGCTGAAAGTTCAGGAAGTAAAGAGGAATATCAATAAAAACAAAGCAAAAAAGGCAACAACATGCATAAAAATGTGAAAATACATGAAAATTGCAAAAACAATAGAATAAAATACAAAGAATAAAATGGAAATAAAATAAGTACAGAAAAAAGCAAAACAAAGTACACATGTAAAGGAGAGGGAGGGGGGCTCATTTGTGCTTTAAATTAACGTGAAATTATATTTCTATTACTGTTTACTTGCACAAAGTTAAATAATTATTATTAGTAGGTGTTTGCTCTCTCGCCAATGCGGTACTTGGCTTCGTGGAAGACTGAGCTTTTATATTTACATGTAGCCATTTTATAATTTCATTTGCAGCAATGTTTGTTATATTTGCGGTACAGTAACATTTGAATCGCAGAAAAAGCGCATTACTGACGCACTCAGGAAGGCATATTACCTCTATTTTGGTTGTAAAATAGACGAGCAAGATAAAAAATGGGCCCTCTACGTGTGCTGTATTCACCTGTGCAACAATTTTCTCTGTGGTGACTGGTGAAAGAGAAAAGTATGCCATTTGCTGCTCCCATGATTTGGAGAGAGCAAAGCAATTACGTAAACGAAACGATTTCGTCAATACACTTTGTGAGACTCTACTTTATGTTGTCACTTTTGTTATGTGCATATTTATTACGTACTGTAGGTATTGGTAAGACTGGTATGTATTAGTACTTTGTGTTGCTACCTTCATTTCTTTATAAATTAAATTGGAAACAAAACATACAATGCACTATTATTGTATGCTTCTATCCCGATCGTACACAGTAATGTCTCAACATAACAAAAAAAGTAGAGCCAAATTCCCTGTTTTATTGCCATATTCATGATTAGCAAGCTAAATTAATAAATATTTGTACACTTTCATTCAAGATACGTTTTCATTGTTGACCAGTGTTATCTATCACATTCGGTGAATTGAAAAGAAGAAATTAATTGACCTTCTCAACAAAAATACTGTATTCATTTTCTTGAGGCGAAAACCATATTTAGTACGTTATGTTTGTCGATGATTAACATCAATTTCTGAGGGGGGGGGGGGGGGAGAAATTGCTTTGAATAAAGGCCTTTTAAAAAATTACGTCAATTACATTGATTTGGTTTACAGTACGCGTCTCTCTACTTCCAGAAAGACTCACATGACGGAAATTAATTAAATTTCGATAATCAAATTTGACACGTCGAATAACCTGATATTTCGTGATTACGGATATTTAAAAATACCGGATACCGAATATCTGGTGCCTTCGGGAGGAGTGATCCTTTCAACTCATGACAAAAAAACTAAAGAAATCACCCGAAAAAAAGTTCCATATATATATATATATATATATATACACTATATATATGTTACTGTGAATGTCCGAAATCGGAAAATGTCGATATTCACCGGTGATTGACGATAATTTCCGCATAAGTCTGCCACATAAAAGATGGAAAAAAAAAATGATTTAAACATTTGTAATCGACATTTAAAGATTATTTTTCAATGTTAGGTACGTATATATTTTTAACCGACTTCACAAAGGACGAAGGTTATACATTCATATTGTATGTATGTCGTTGTCGTTTTTTTTTTTTTTTTTTTTTTTGGCCACTCATAAATAACTTCTCACCGGATGAACCGTTTTTCATGATTTTTTTTTTTTTTTAATCGATCGAGGATGGTTTCCCATAGGTCCCGTACCTTCGTTTGACCGTATTCGATAATTCGAAAAAAAGTTATGGGCAGAAACATGGTCATTTTTTTGGTTTTTCATCCTTAATGTTTGACTAAATTTTGATGACTTTTTCTTTAATAGATAGAGGGCCGTCTAACTCAAATATCGCACATCAATTTGACTACATTATGTTTTTTAGAAAAAACGTTACGGGTGAAAAAGAAGTATTTTTTATTTTAACTGGAAAGGCTTGACTTGATTTCTCTTTGTTGGGAAAACTATTAATAAATATAAAACTCATTCTTAAAAAAGTTTTCGTTGCTATTGTGCTATAATAATAAATGCAATTACAGCAAGATTTTGACTGAAGGCTTCTTTGAGGCAAAAATTAAATCCAATCAGTTTGTTTGCTAAAATTGACTTCAAATGGAATTTTTTATTCAAATCATTCATTCATTCAAAGAAGGTTTGCACTTTGATATGGATTTTTTAAATATAGAGTATTTATATAAAAAATGTATTTACACTAAAAAGAATAAAATAAAATAATTTTTGGAAAAAAATAGAACCGACTTCAAATTATAAATTGCGCTAAAAAGTGAGAAATAAATTAATTCTTTAAACAACATCTATGTGACTTTTAAACATAGTTTTAGAAGTCGGTGCAAAATTAGGATAAATAAAATCATTTGTAATCAAGAATCAATTACAAATATAAATGGTCCAAAATTAGCAACAGTTTAAATATGAAGTAGCACATGGTGTAATGGTAATTAGGCTCATAATTTTGCACCGACTTCTAAAACTGTGCTTAAAAGTCACATAGATGATGTTTAAAGAATTAATTTATTTTTCACTTTTTAGCGCAATTTATAATTTGAAGTCGGTTCTATTTTTTCCAAAAATTATTTTATTCTACATCTTTGCATCGTCATTTTATTAAATTTATGCATTTAATCATGTTTTATAGCAGGGGTGGCCACGCGCCTTGACAGTCCGAACCATTTTTTTAAATTTGAAATTTTTCCCCGGCCGCAATTCATATGTATTTAAAAGCTATGCAAAAAAGGTATTAAAAATATTTTTTTTCAGAAATTATATTTATTGAAAACATATAAATAAAAGCACAAAATATTTGTATTTAATTTAAATATTAAAAATTAAACACATTTATTTTACTTCTCTTGAAAGTTCTTTAAAATTTTTGTGAATAATTGATGACAGCATTTCTCAGTAATTCTTTGAGATGCTGGTTAGTTAATACTTTTCTCCACCAGCCCCTACCTGTTAGCCGAGGCCTTAGGACTGCTTGCGCACTGGGCAAGGTAGTGGGGTCCACTGATTTTACGCACAAGCAGCCTTTTTTAATTCAGGATACTTCGATTCTGGTACAAATTTCCAAAATTCAGTAATTGACGTCGACTTATATTTTAATTGTACAACTTGATCTTCTTACATCTCTATTAATTCTAATTCTCCAGATGCTTTTTGGGTCATAATTATATTCGAAATGGAAAACTCACCTTGAATTATGTTAATTTTAAATGGATTCAGAAACAAATTAAGAGACGATTTAAAATATTTCAAGTCTTGAAATCTATTTTGGAATTTCGTCAATATTCCTTCGAGCTTTTTTAAATACTCGTTGAGTCCAGAGAAACAAATGATAGTTCAATGAGCCGCAGGTTCGCACACTCTTAGACCACGCCCTATTTGGGGAGGACTTTTTCACTAGTAATTTTATAACACTGTCTAGTAAATTATGAATCGTGAAATTCATTTATAAAAAAAAATATATTTTATACTGGTGGTAAAGTCCTTACAAAATGGCTTAAGAGCATGCGAACCCTGTACAGTTATTAGTTTGTTTCTTAGATGGCGCTATTGAAAGCGATTTATTTATTCCCATTAAAGACGCATGTTTGAGCACACAAAGCGATAGTGCATTTAAAAAACCCTTAACCCCCGGGCCATAAATCATTTACCATAGATGACTATATTTCGGACAAACTTTTCTTCGCAAGTTTGGTTTTTCACATTTTAATCCTTGAAAAATTACTAAAGTTTCTGCATGAGAATGGAAAATGTCAGGGATTCTCTGATATTTAAATAACCATAGTAGAGGAAAATTAAACATTTCAACACTAAGTATTTTGAGCAGAACTATAACTTCTAATGTGACTTCTAAACAAAACATCAGATGAAAAAGTTCAGCGAAAATATAGTAATGCCTTTTATCGTAAGTTCAAGAATTAACGACTTCATGTAAACGTCAGTACGACTGGTTCAAGCGGACTGTCGCTTGGGATGCGCATTTGCCATTTTGATACAGGCATTCCAAATACCCGTATGGTTCATGGCAGTAATTTCCTAGACATTTTTAACAAACCGTCTCATGTCTGAAAATTATGAAATTACAGGGGAATCCGTTAAATTGGATACCGGCTAATCGGACCAAACTCTAAAGAACCGAAATATTTCCTATTACAAAAGCGTAATACATGATTCACTCATTGGGGCAAAAATGTGTTTAATCGGACCAGAAAAAATGAAAGCAAATATAAAACAGGTGCCATGAGTTACCCGCGTAGAACAGATTTAATGCAGGTCAACGAACACAATTTAACAAACATTAATTGCAATTCCTGTAACTTTTAATTACAATCCACCCATATTTACAGGACAGATGTTTAATAATATTGTCCCTAGATGGCGGTACTATTAAAGTAAAGGTCGAAGTTCAAGTGAATTTTCGAATTTACTCGGCTTGGCAAGCCCCACGTGCAATATTAAATTATAATTGTAATAAAATTCTTTGATTATAAAATAAGTAATTTATATTTTAATGGAAATTTTAAGAGCTGCTGTGAGCTTGAGGAAACTTTTCTGTGAAAAAACCCTTTAAAATATATAACGTATTGTACGTCCGGATTTTGTTACACAGGCCATATTCGCGTAATCGGAGCAGCCGGTTAATAGGACAAAAATGATTGCGTCCCGATTAACCGAAATCGACTGTATACTGCATATACTTAATGCTGCAATCTGCTGCAACAATAGTATTTAACTACATAACGCTATAATAGCAGATGTACTGATAGAACACCATTTTCTTCTTTGTCTGGTAGTAGAAGAGTAAGAAGTTTTTTTGATGAATTAATCATCCAGACTTGGATTGCAGTAAGGTATCCATTAGGGATGCACCGATAAGCAAATTGGCCGATTACCGATTAAAATTGGAAGTAAGATCTATAATGTAGTACTTTGTTTCCGAACTGCAAATATGTATGGAAATATTTTGAAAACAAGTGCAACATCATTAATGAAAGGTTCGTAAGTTATTTCTAAAGCATGTTTTTGTTTACCGGCAAAGATGGATGTATATGAGAATATCTATAAAATATTTATGCAAAGTTTGTTTTCATGCACAAAATAGCTATTTTTGAATAAGCATAATTGATGATATTCTAAATGCCCATTTACTTCCGTTTAACATTTTCTACTTGAGGACGGGGAGGGGAGGGGGGCAGATTCTAATAAATTCAACAGCCAGTTTCACTCCTTAGTCCAAAAACAAAAACAGGGGGTCGGGGGGTTTCTAAGAAAAGAAAATTAACAAAGAGCTTTGTGATGTCTTCTTAAATATATGAAAAGTGCTTGACTTTCTGCTGCACTTCCCCTTCAAGCCGTATCCAGAGATCCCACAAGCCCTGCCCCCCCCCCCCCCCGAAATTTTTCGCAATGTAATATTCCTCCCTAAAATGTTCCTCAACATCAGTGTTTCAGTCAGCTCCCCCCCCCCCCCGAAAAAATTTTCTGCCTACAGCCTTGCCCCTCGTCCCTCTTTGGGGAGGAAATTTCAATTTCGCTCACTCAAAAAAAAATCTATGGCGAGATTGCTGCGATCGTGCTTTTTGAAGAAAAAACACCAAAGAAAAATCCAAAAATGCCAAATATTTCAGAAACTAGTCAAAGATAATCCTGATGCTCTTAAATAACACCCAACATTTCACATACAGCTATTGTTGGGGAGGCTATTAAATTGTTGGTTTGTTAGTAATCATGACACAGCCCGGTATGGTGACTAAACGAAGATTTCATTCCTCAAAAGAAAAAATGAAGCAAGAAATTAACCCATTGAAGCTCATGCAGAAATCACCTCATATACTTTCATGCATTTTCATCGTCTGGCTGCAATGTAACATCTGCTATATTCCAGAAAGAAAAACCAGCAGTTATGGAATTGCTTGAAAAATGTCAAAGTTAGCAAGTCTGCCATGAACGTCTTGTATAAAATCATTTCTCTTACACGGATAACTGATGTTTTCTGGGAACTTAAACCAGTGAATCATGAACCACCACCCAAAGAAAATTTGTTGCACACGTGTCATTACTTGCACTTGTCAGTTTCAGTCAGGCACGTAGAAAAGGGGCTCAAGGGGCTTAAGCCCCCCCCCCCCCCATTAGAAATCAGGAAATTTTCATTTTAATGCCAAATGAGATAAAGCTGCTTAAAAAGCAAAATTTTTAAAATAAAAACCAAAATTTTAACACTTCTTGCGGTTATTTTGGGAAAACTATGAATTTATTTTAATGCTGTATAAAAATATTCATTTATTAGTGATTTTTTTTTTTGGAATTATATTAATAATAATGAGTGAGTACTAATTAATTTTTAATTGCTAAATGGTTTTTCTTGGAAATAGTTTTGAGCATTTGGAAATAAAATTGTTTGAGCCCCTCGCCCCATGATTTTTAAATTGCTATGCTCCTGGGTTTCAGTACAAACATCCTTATCGCCCCTTCCAGATTAACTTTTGAAAAGATTTCTGTTCTTGCGCTGAGAAATTGAGAAGTAAACCACTTTCGCTCAGTAGTTTCTTTCATATTCGAATATAACAGAGTACCCAATATAACAACTAGCTCTGGATTTCCCTGTTTTATATTTTCTTCGCTGCATCATCATTCATTTAAAATTTACACATGTAAGCAACAATATGAGTATGAAAAAATGCTTTAAAAATAGTTTTATAAAATTCAAAAAATTTAACATGAGCACACAGTTTGATGTCCAATAGCAACAAAATGACAACTTGTAAAACAACTTTGTCAACCTTATGAGAGAATATATGCGATGTTCAGCACTAGATTGGCCTGACTAATAAATTTTTATTTTTTGGCCCATATAAGTGTTCAATTATTTATTTATTTTTACTGCTTATACAGCAGTATTTCGTTATTTGTGGCATAAAAGAAAATTGAGGAAGTTATTATGCTAGAGTTGCCAACTGACCAACAAAAATTTCATAAATCAGTTATTAACTGGATTTATTAGTCTGGAATTTAAGCTCCACTTTTTTATAGTATTTGTGAGTTATAGCATAATGTCTACTTATAAAGCCTACTATTGTAAGATCTAACAATAACTAAAATTATAAAAATTTTACAAAAAAAAAAAAAAAAAAACGTTTTTTTGCGCACTAGTTAAATTTTTGTGATTGTCTTTGTTCCAGAATTTTCTTCCATGATTTTTTGACGATCGCAGCGCTGCTACTGAATTTTGGTGGCAATTTGCGGAATTAATCGCCATATTTAATTTCATTTTATTGGAAATTCAGAAACTCATCAAATCATGATAAAAGGGGTAGAATATTGCATTGTCATCTGGTTCTGAGCTATATGTAAAGTTTCGGAACAATAGCTTATCGGGAAATGGTCGAAAATTCGATTGCAAAATAACGCGGACAGGCAAGAGAGTAAACTAAAACGTTGTAAAAAACTCATTACAAATATCATTATTTGTGCTAAATTATATTATTCGTATGATTGTTTTTGTTGTGAAAAATGGTTATTGGGGTTTTGAAAATAATGGTGTTTTTGTCAGTCAATGAATATTAATTTTAAATGTGTTGCTTGTAAAATAGCTACACGAATCCTTAAATAAAAATATGACCACCATTTCCTAACTGCTGATAATACATTTCAGAAATTGGAGGTTGTTAAATATCATGTACGATGATTTGTTGCAGAGCTGTTATAAACCATATTTACTTTTTATACTTAATGTGTCAATTTACCAATGAAAATTACCAATACTACTTACAGGAAATTGTTAATTTTCGTATTTAAAAGTACTATACACTTGTTGCTTTTATTTTGCAATTCTATTTTTCGGTTTAAAAAATATGAATTCATAACGTTCTGTAAAGTTATGTGTATTTAAGGGTATCATTATGTACAATAAAGTTTGCATATCAGCTTTAAATTATAATTACTTTGGCCTATCAGTTTGATTCTTTGCCGTATTAATTCTTCAGTGTAAAGTTTGAAATGCCTAAGTGACCAAACTGGATTTGTTAAACGAATTAGAGACTTAGTGTTACAAAAATAGCTTTTAACACAAGAAACATCAATTTTCTTCAAACAAAAGTAGAGAAGTTAGAAATGATTTTTGAAATATAGTGGACGCCACTTTATATGTTCATAGTTCATGTTATCAAAATCGCCAAGTACCATCCACTTGTATAAAAATACATTGAAAAATCACCGATTTCTGTAATAAAAACTTTGTCTATTGTTATCAAGTTAGAGATTATTTTTCTTAAATCAGGAAAAACTAGGGAAAAATAAACTATTTGTTAACAGTTAAGTTATTTTGTAAATTATATTCTGAAATTACAGGTCAGAAAAGGTATTTAGCTGCTCAGATGACAGAGGTGCTTTCGAATCTTGATTAAATGTGTGCAGGAAAAAACGCCAAATTTGTAAAATTAGCAGAAAATCAACTGTAACATCCTGTACAGTGATTCCTCCCCCCCCCCCCCTCTTTTCCTTTTAAAACAAAAAATTACCGATTTTGATTATATTTTTCTTGCTACTATTATGTGTTCGCTAATACATTTCCAACAACATTTTATTTCAACAAAAAGTAAGTTAACGTTGTTTGCGGAAATTGACAGTAAATTTATTTGTTACTAGGCAAAAGTATGTATTTTTACAGCAATAAAATTTTGTCACTTGTTATCAAATTATTTTACCTCCTGATGTGATCACATTAAGCGACGTCCTCTGTACATTTTATTCAACAACCGTACAAAATTTTGTAACATTTTCAAATTGCATTTCTAGCCAAATTGGTTGTTTGCACTTAGGCTACTCTAAAGCTGATATAGTTTAATAGAAATCAATCACTTCAATAATAGCAGCACGATATTGAAAACTGCTCTGCTCCCGAAATAATATTACAGGTAATATCTGAAATTTAATACAATGCTCAAACAAAGTAAGAAAACCTGTCAAAGCACAGTGTCCTGTGCCACATCCAAATCCCCTCAAACTAGAAAAACCACCTTCTGACACGAAACCGATAACTTTACGTTCTGAGTTCGAAAACAAATTTTCGGGCTTTTTCCAAGACGATAACATATTTTCCAATTTTTCCTTCTTTTCCTTTTTAGACAACTTCTGTCTCTTCTTGTCTGGTTCCAAGTGATTGGGTTCCACAGGATTCAACAGTTTGGGATTCTCTTTCAATAATTTCCAGTCAGATTCATTTGGCAAATAAAGAGAAGAAAATTTCTTTGGTATGCCTCTACATAGAGATTTAATTTTCACTAAAATAACCGACCTTTTTAAATGTACAACTTCTGAAACACATAAGCTTACAAAAGAGTTTAACGACTTTAACACCATCTGTGCCTCCTCCTCATCCGGTGCACGAACGACTTTAGAGATTTTGCCATTCAATCTTTTTAAATCTGCCAACATTCTTTTAGACCTCAGAACAAACATGCTCTTGCCGTCTTTCTCCAAACATTTTTGTGAGGAAGATGAAGAAATTACTTGGACCCATTCAGGAGTTTGATTCTTAAGTTCTTCTTCCCAGTTATCCAAAAGTGTTAACCAAGGCATGCTAAAGGGCGAGACAGTGCCAAACGTTTCGAAATTCGGTCTCTTATTAGGCGGATACCTTAAAAATTTCTTGGTACTTTCTTCCTGATCTTCTTGTTCATGTAACCTTCCAGCAGCTGTATCAGGGTAGCTACAAGGAAAGTTCGGTACACCGGCTTCTAAGTTCACATTGCTGACATCCCTCAGACCAGCAACTTGTGGTCCACTGTAGCTGAACGGAATCCAGAATGCCATGCTCCAACCCTGAGGAGCAATCAAATCCCAACCACTGCCAACTCCTGAAACAAAATTTAATCATACATTATTTATTGAAAGTATGAATCCTACTTAATTATTGCTACAATAATTATATCTCTAGAAGAAAGATTAAATGTAAATTCAGTGTTAAAACCTCCAAATGCCTAATTTCAGTCTTTTTCTTTCTAAATGAATCGTTTGAGAATTTTGCAAAAAGAAAAAGGAGTACCGACTTTACTGACCAAATTTCTAATACCGACTAATGCTGAACAGGCGAAAAAATACCGACCTGTACCACATTACACTGACCAGTTTTCCACCCTGCAATTTCCTTCCAATTTTGAGAAAGTACAAGGTTTTTAAAAAAGGCATGATTGTATTTTACAATCAAAAATTTAACACATTTTATGAACGTAATCAGAATAAAAACTTTACATCAAGTGACATATTGGGGCCTGAACTTCTTAGCCACTCCACAGCCTGTAATGTATTTATTATAATTTCAATTATCTAGACTACATATACACTACTAATGAATCAGCTTGGGGGGAGGGGTATTTGAACTCTTTATTTGCAATAAAAAGCATATCAAATCGAAATACCGGAAACATGCTTCATATATAAGATTAAGGAGTCAATCATAAATGTCATGCTTCGAGGGGGAGGGGTGTTCGTGAAATTATGGTAAGGGGAGGGGAGGGGGCAACAAGATGTGGGACATCATGCTTATGCAACATAGCATGACATATGACAAAGGAGGGAGGGGGGTCGAATATATGGGATAAAAGTGTGACATCATTTATCAATGGTCCCTAATTATATTGAAAGGATAATAAAATTTACCATCAAATCCAGGCTGGTGAACAATCATAATAGGTACTTTGTTTTCACGTAACCCCAGGTCCAGTCCTTCTACAAAATAAAAGATAAATTATGTTTTTTTTTTTTTTTGCATTAGCTTCAATTTGTCATTACATTAAAATAACTATTAGAAATGAAAACAGTTATTATCATAAAAAGCTTACATTTATTTGCTTTTCAATATTCAACATAAACTTATCAATGTGATTATTATTTTTTTTGCATAGTTGCGGGCACCAATGAAAAAAACTGAAGCAAACATTATTTCTTATAGTTTTTGGCATGCTTTTTAAGAGGAAAAAAAAAAACAGAAAAGTTCTATCATGGCTGTTTCTTCACACAGTTTATCTATCTATATATGGTGGATAACTTTTTTTTAACAGCATGTTTATATTTGTTCACTTTCCCCTAGATAAAATAGAAATTGTTCTTGAAGTTTCAGCTGCAACATTGGATGAAGAAATAATGATATGATACACAAAGCATACTATCCTGGCAATGATACACATAAAATTTTCAGTCTTTGTTGAATAATTTAGCTAGGGAATTAAACCTCCTTGAAGTTTTGCCAATATTCTTATATTTAAAATGGGTAGAAAAAAATGTTTGTTCCTGGTATGTCATTTTCTTAGTTTTGAAACAAAACAATAGTTTTTTTTTTTTTTAAATTGCCTGAACAAGATATATTCATATGCTATTGTGATGAACTAGGTTGCATGACGACTTTTAAAAATCTAATACAAACTGATGAATGAAGACTTTTCATTCATTCACCAAAAAGAACTTGAAAGCAGTACTATTGTATAACAGCAATAGTTATGTTTATTCTCTATCCAATGAACATGACATAAGAACACTTTAATTTGATATTGAACAAAATGCTACATTAAAAATCACAAATAGACATTTTGACTGAGATGTGAAAAGGATTTATGTAGCGTGTTCAACAGAGTGAGTTCATGAAGTACACTTATTTTCTCGGCGAATGGGATAATACAGACAGAAAATAAAAAATTTTAAACATTTCCCTAAGCATTATACATCGCTGTAAAGCTTGAAACTGCACAAGTCTGGGAAGAGCTGGGTATTGCCCAGAAAATCAGACATTGAGTGGTATAAGCCAAATCAATGCCCCAGTGCCTGTGTCAGCTCGTGGACTATTAGTATCTCCTGAAAATGAAACATTTTTTTTTAAATGCAAATGTGACAAATTCCTTTTGTAAAGTATTGTATAAATCAAAATTGCATCTTGCTCTGATTTAGTGCTTAAAATTCTTCATCAAAGTGACTTTTTAAAATTTTATATTAGTATGATCATCATTAATAAAATGAATTTTTAAATCTTAAAACGCATTTAACGTCAGTTTTGCTGTGATTCCCTTATATTTTACAAGAAGTAAAGAAGTAAGAAACACAATATAAAATAAATTACATTTTTATAAACGCCGAGATTGTGGGCGCTTAAAAATGCTTTGGGCAAAGGCCCACATAAACGCCCATTTGGGCATTTGCCTGCACATTGGGCATTTGCCCAGTCCACATCACCATGCAACAATAATAAAGGGTGCTTTAAACTCTGGGGACATGAAAGTAACTGTGTTATGTCCAACTCAACAGTACAACACGGTTTTACTGTACATGCATAAATCATATATAACCCAATAGTGAGGTTTTTTTCTCTCAGAATAAAATGTCTTAAAATTATGATGCAGTTAGTTTTTTAATGTTTTTTTTTTCTTGTTAAATAATGTTAAACAATGTTTGTTTTATTTATATATGTTTTGAATAAACAATGACAGAAAACATAATTATTTCCATTAATAAACAATATAGAGCACATAACATTTTCAAAAATCCTTTGTTTCATTTTTTTTACTTTTGTAGTTTTTGTATAGACTAAAGTTATTCATAGAAACCGATAGATTATGACGCAAAGAGGGTAAAGTGGAAGACCAATCCCGTTTTAAACATATTTCAAACAAAGAATAAGCTACTATTAACACTATGGAGTATTGTTAACAAAGGAAACTACTAAACTGCCATTGCAGTCTTGAAATATTCTTCTTTTTTTTTCATTAACAGTATTTTAAGTTAGCAAAGAAAAACCCTTTTAAAACAGAAAAATTCATAACAATAAATGAAAATCACCGTTTTCAACTATTATCACGTCACTGCTAGAAGGTGGTCTTATAATTATTGAAAAATTGTATTTAGCTGAATAACAAATATTTAGTTGTACAATCAAAACTCATCAATATTTCAGAACAGAAGTCAAAATTCCAACTACATTTAAGAACTTACCTTTAGGACAAACATATTTTGATCTTTCCTTGTTTATTTCATTTTCGGAAAGCTGCGTTTCAGTAACTTGATCACGAATTTCTTTGTCCCACAATGCCGAGGAAGCATAACATGATGAAGACTCTCTTACGCATGCCAATTCTTCAATGTTTCCTGTACAGAGAATCAATACTTTAATAAAAGCAAAAACGTTTGCAATACAAAAAATGTTCGTTAAATAAATATTATGATGCATCAGCATTCTGTGAATGCATTATTGCATGAAAATTGTAATTAGTAGTCTCAGAAACACGTCTTGGAGATTCAGTGGTTGCTCCAGCATTTTTAACAGGGTCCGTTTTATGCGAATTTTAAAATTTTATTATTTTTTGCCGCTCATTAAATAAATAATTCGAGAAAATATATGATTTATTTTTGAAAAATACACTCCCGAAAAGATATATATACCCCCTCCCCAACAACAACAAAAAAGACCGCTACAAAATAAATAAAAATTATAGCTAATTTGGTTAATACTAAACTGATTGCAAGTTTTCTTTAGACATTTCAGTTCTTTGAAATTTAATCAATTCGGCATTCAAATTATAAAATGTAGTTAGTATGAAGCAAGTTACATTAGAATTTCAAGTATTGAATTGAAACTAGCAAGATGAAAAGAGGCTATTAAAAACAAGTGCAAAAAGTACAAGTCATTAGAGTAGTACTCAATTTAAATGATTCATTTAATTGTTATATATTTTGCAGTTAATTTGTGAAAAAATGCTTAAAACAACAATATATGCTTACCTTGAAAGCAATCAACACTTTCTTCCTTTTTTGAAGACCAATCCAGCCGAGGATCTTTTACTGTAAGACCAATAACTGTACTTAAAGGAAGCAAGTAAGAAAAATTCACATTTTTCAAATTTTCTAATAGCTTGGTTTTATTAATATGATCAGTTCTGCTCTTCTCAGATTCATAATACGTCTGCCACCAAAGTTTTGAATCAATATGCTTATAAGAAATATCACCAGTTTCGGATGAGTGACTTTCAGAAGGTACAGAGACATTGGCTTCATGAGCAGAGATTGGAAAATTTTGATAATTTGACTTGGATATATCAGCAGATTTCAACACCTGTGTGATTGTAGACAACGCAAGAGGTCCAATCAGACGATGTCGAACTAAAGTGTCTTTCAGTGAAGTTATTGTGACATCATCGCCAGTAAAAACTCTTTCCTTTTTGAAATGAAGTTTTGTTTTTGTGTAAGTAACCTTGGAAGAAAAATTATGCTCAGGCTTCTTATTCTCCAATTTAGTTTCTGGTTCATTCTTGATTACACTATCTTCTGGTTCACCACAGTTTTCCTTCAGATGAAATATTTCAACTAGTACTTGTAGCACTTCAGAATGGATGGATGGATGACACCAAATCCATAATTGACGAACTGTGTTGCATAGAGAAGAAAGCTCTGAAACCTCTGTGAAATCATCGTTTGAATAAGGTTTCCATAGAAAGGAAATCAAACCAATAGCTTTGAAGGGATATGACAAGGGATGATATAAAAAGGCCCGTCCCTCTTTACTTCCATCGATGCATGAATCAGATGCAAAGTTAGTACCTATAAAAAATTATATATTATATATATTTAAACATTATTTTCAAATTACATAACACCAAATATATATGTTCAGTAGTTGATTCCTAATGAAAACAAACCTTTTACCATAACACCAGAACACCATAGCGGATTAGGAATTCTATAATGGGGAGCGGGGCACAAAACGTTCTGCCTCACTGATATACAAGGGTTGATTCTCAGCACAAAAAAGATTTCTGAACTTCACACAAAATTTTCTGAAAACGTATGCACCCAGAATTTAAAATATGAAGTATTTAATAATAACTAGGGAATTACCGAGTAGCCGAGTAGCAATTACTCGGCAAAGTACCGAGTACTGAGTCAGGGTTCCCACTATTAATCAAGAAAAAAATTCAAGGACCTTTTTAAAAAATTTCAAGGACCATAAAATTAAACCTTTTAGACATAAAAATGCGATAATAAATTTGAATAAGCCTTTTTTAATGCAAATCCTACTGCATTAAAAATGAGAATTATTCTCAATTGAGAAATGGATCTTCCACTAAAATTGGAAGAGTTTGCAGGTATAATTTATGCATGTTTGCACAGTTCCTCGGATGTAGCAATAATCTTATTTCCAACTTTTTTAATCTGTTCATTTTTTTCTTTATTGTTTTTTTAATGAGTTTTTATAAATATTGAAGTGTCATAGATTTTATGAGCAATGAAATGTCATTCTTTCTTTTTGCGTGAGGCTTCCAAATGTTATTTTCGTAGAGGAAACTGCTGTTTCCAAACATTGTCTTTTCGCTTTCAGATAGTCCATCTCCTCTGAAATGAGCTTTTGTTCATTACATATTTCTTAGTTTTTTTTTTTTTTTTCTGTTCCAGGGGATCATTCATAAATGATGTCACGGTTTAAACCGGTTAAAGCCTGGTTTAAACCTATGTCCTGTCAAAAACTAGCTTTTGCCAGCTAAACCCCAACCCTGGGAAAAACGTATCTTATGCAAAAAATGAAAGAGAATTAAAAAAATTCAAAAAGCACCCTGTATTCAGTTATAACTACTAAATCACTTTTTAAACATAAAATACTTGATACAGAGTATTTCTAAATGCATGCATTAATGTGTATTGAAACTATTTTGCTGCAAAAAATACCTGATTATTAAAGAGTAAAGAGAAAAGGAAAAAAGCTGAAATTCAATGTTTAATTTTACAGCGTTTGAAAGTCTACCTCTAAATACTTTCGGGAACAAATATATATTTTCAAACAATGTTTTTATTTAAAATAAATATACATTTTATTTATTTACTTTGAGAAGAAACATTATAAATAGTTGAAATGAAAAAAATCCGATTTTTGTAGGGGATGCAAAAAGATTGTAGAGCGTATGCGCTCCTTTGCTTGCACGTGGAAAGTAGGCTTAAGGATTTTGAAAAAGTTGATATAATAGAGCAGCAATCTTTTTAACATCTGTTCTGTTATTGATTTTTCACATTGATTAGTATTTCCTAAACATTAGAAAACAAAGTGCACTGAGGAAAAACGCCAAGTTAATTTTTTTCACGTTTCATGAAATCAAACTTTTTTATCTAGTTCAAGAAAAACTTACCAAATAAAATGTTCAAAATAAATAATAAGAGGAATGATTTTTCTCTATATAATACTACAAAATATTAGAAATCGTATCACTGTTTCTTCTACAAGCGTGGAATACATCACTCATTCTGCTCAAGTTTCTCATCCATATTTGATGTTCTTAAGAGAGGGTAGAGCTCTCTGATTAATAAACTGCTTCAAAGGTTAAAAATTTGTTGACTAAAGGGAAAATGTATCAAATGATGTCGATTTTAAGGTTAAAAAAATATAATATCTAAAAAATTTTCAATTTTTTCCTCGGAAAATCGCTATTTGGCGCAAATTTTGCGAAAAAAACGCATTTTGTAGCAGCATGTAGCAGAAAAATCGTTTTGGCGCAGTTTTGCGCAGTTGGCGCAGCAGTGGGAGCCCTGTATCATCCCAAAGTAGGAGGAAAAACACAGTAGTTTTTTGTCAAAGAAATCTTATAAGTAATAAACTTATTCGGAATTTTCGGATCAGGAACACCCATGGTGATGTTTCTAAACTCCATGTAAGTGAACAAAGATGTTTTTGAAATCTACAATTATCATAAATTCAAATTTAAAAAAAAAAATTGCTACAGGAATACTAAAGGGACTTGACATAACTATATAATTGCTATCAAGAGATATACTTTTATATTGAGAAGTGACGAACTTTTAATTTAAAATACAATTTATGGCAGGCTTGATAAGTTGAATACCTTAATCAACATTAATTTACTGTAATATGCTTACCTAGTGAATCATCTGTTAAAGTAGATAACCTCATCAAGAGGTTTTCCTGCGTTCCTTTTAGTTCTATACAACAATAATATGACATGTCCTAAAAGAAAATTTATTAAAATAATTGTAAATAATATGAAATAAGCCTCATAAAAAACTTAAAGTCACCGTTAAAAAGTTTAAATGAAATCAGGACAAAAAATGGGGCTGTTTTACTGCTTCTTCACAAAATTAAAAAATTCATTAAAAAATAGCACCTTCACAAAATTCAAATAAGAAAGAAAAGCTCTTCTACAAAATTTTATTGCATAGAAAAGATCCCTTTTTGAAAAAAATTCCATGGTCATGCCATTTTTTCACAAAAATAGGACTCTTTGAAAAAAACCTGGATCAACTTCTGGGAATTACAATACAGTTGAACCTGTTTATCTCAAACCTGTCCGTCTCAAAAACTTCCTTATCTCGAAATTTTATGTTTTCCCTGCATTTACACCCTAAATTCAATGTATTTTCCATGTTCATCTCGCAAAAATTTTCCCCCCAAAACCTCTATATCTCGAATTCTGGTTTTGCTGTCATTTTCGAATTCGAAGTCGAGTGACCTTTCAGCAGCAAACAAAAATGATGCGGAAATCGTAGCGAACGTAAAAGGTGATTCGGAAGAAGAGGAGATTGAGGAAAATACAGTTGTCGCGAAAGTCACTGTAAAAAGAAGCAGAGAAGGCTATTGAAACATTAATAACTTTCCTCGAATTTCAGGAAAATTTCGGTCTAGGTGAACTTACAGCGATCGCTACCCTCAAAAGTATAATAGAGTCCAAAACAACCAGACAACAAAGAACACTGAAAGACTATTTTTCTTGTACTTGCTAAAGAAAGTAGTAGTACTTGTCTTGCATTTTGAAAGACTTGCAAAAAGGTATGCTGAATACCATTTTTTTATTGTCTATGTTATTTTTACGAGTATAAAATTCGTTAAAAAAAGTTAATGTTATAGTAAAATGCTTAATAAAAATAATACAGAAGATTTTTTACCTACAGCAATAGTCTTTGTTTCAGTTGCAAATTTTAATAGTTTTATCCAAACCTCTGTACCTTGAAACCTCTTTATCTCGAATTTTTTTCCCTTCCCGTGAAATTCGAGATAGACAGGTTCGACTGTATAACTAAAAAGTTAAGTATTTCAGGGTGCCTACAAAAGGTTCAGTTTCGTGATTTTTTCTGGAATTATTTTGTGACTTTTTGTTTATGATTGTCTCTGATGTTTAGAGTGTGTGCCTGAAACATATTTTTAGGCTCAATGCACAGACAACACTGTTACCCTGTACTGACACTGTTACCCTGTCTGAACCGGACTGGAAGACCCAATTCTCGCAGGAATGGTTTTTGTCTGGTTTTGGATATGCTATGGAACTTTTGTCATAGGGATGGCCATGTATTCAAGAATACAGTAGAGCCCCGTTTACCCACGGATTTGGGTGGCAAGGGTTTTATAATAACGAACAATTTTTATATAACATTTGTTTAAAAATTACTAACTGAATATATTGATAAATTTATTTCATTAACATGATTAGCAAATCCAAGACTATTTTCATTTTAAATGAAACAATAAAAAAGAAAATCAAATATACTTGTAACAATGTTTTTCTTGTTGCAGCTTTAAATGACACTCTAAAATGCTTTCCTGTTGAATGCAGAGGTAATTTATATCCATACATCTTTTTCATGTGAAATCTCTTCGCGAACCAAATATGTGTTGGTAACCATGTTGAGTTCAACTGACGCTTGATGTATTCATTTTGGCGATTTTTATGGCAATGTTTCCGTTTTTTATGCTTCGATTTTTCTTGCTTGGCCTAGGAAAGGAGGTTTCTTGTAAGAAAATGTATGCAAAAATACAAATTTGAAAAAACAACACAAGGCAATTATACTTTTAACTAAAATATTCATTAAAAGTTTTGCTGACACACTTCTCAGTTTAAAAGTTGAAATTATATGACATTATTTTTAAGAATACTATAAGCAATTTTTTTTTAATTCAAAACCGATTTTTTTAGCTGTTTCTTTATTACTTAAACAATATAAACAAATATTTTTTATTAACTTAAATCTAAAGAGAATTTCATTTTGTGGAGCTTTGATGAAAATTCAATGTAAAAATAACTTAAGAAAGCAAAGAAAAAATATATCACTTTGAAAAAACATCTAATAATTGAACAAGTTTTTGTATGAATTATTCATATAATAAAAATCTTTAGCAATTTCAAGGACTTATGATATGCCAAATAAAGAAAAAAGCTAATGCTTCAAATACAGTTGTAGAATCTCCTCTGAATATTCTAATGACCAACCATAACCGTTTTAAAGCACTTGTAAGTGTAAATTTTGGACAAATAAAAATTAATTTTAACAAGGATTCTAAAAGGACAACCAAATTCTTAGGTGAGTTAAATATTAATAGAAACTATTGGGATGTCTACAACGGAGTTGGGTTTTTTTGCCTTAACTGTCAGTCAAGATGTCTTTTTTTTTTTTACAACACTACCACTACTGCAACTAAAAAAAATATGTTGCAACTAGTAATGAAACTACACAATGTTTTTTTGTTTTTTGAAGGAGGGAAATATGAAAACCATTGGTGAAAAACAACTATCCATAAAACAACTTTTTAAAGATGGAATAGAGGATGTTCTCCTTTTGCATTCCCTTGCAAAATACAGAGAATGAAAATCTGCTTTACTTATTTTTTTGAGGCTAATTTGTGATTTTCAACACAGAGAGAAACATTAAAAATATATTTGTGGCTGCAGAGAGCACATACAATGCAACAAATAAAACAAACAAAAATTACAAGAACAAAGAACAATTTCAATACACCAGCCTAACATATTTTGAATTTAAACAACTTACAATCGTGTTCCGTAAGTTTCTAGGCAACCTCTTCGGATTATAGCTAGCAGCTCGTCTTCGCATAGTATGTGGCAAGTTCTGAGAACAAAGCTTTGGTTCCTTACGAACAACATCTTTCATAACACTGAATATTTCTCGTGCTCGACACTCGGCAAACTTCAATACACCCACAGCTAATTTTAAAAAGAAATTTTTAGAAAGAAAGACTCATTAAAATCAATTTAGTGAAGAAAAAATGATTTAAAAATGAAATTACAAAATTGCTTACAATCTTCCATTTTGTTACACTTGGCAAAGAAAGTACAACCTGAAATGAAACACAAATAGAATATCAGAAATGATTAATAGCAATTACATTCAAGATTCAAAGATAAAAATATGTTGCAATCTAAACCAGAAGTTGCAAATAAAAATAAGAAATTACATCGAGTGTCATGCAGGGTTCGTAATTATTTTGATTTTTTTAATTTAAATCATTTCTTAAATTTAAATCAAATTTTTTAATTTTTTTAAACGGACCTTAGCGACTTTGGATATTTATTATGTTACACTTTATACAAATAATATGAAATGTTAAACGTTATGCAAAAAGACATTATAGGTTCTTTTCACTGCAGTAGATATTTTAAAATAATGATAAAAACCTACCAGGAATGATAGTACACTCTAAGTAAAGAAAAAAACCCAACAAATTTAATTTGAATTATTTTGCTAATGAAAACTGAAAAAACTCAAACAATTGTGTGCACTTATTCGTTTTTACACTTTATAAATTAAATATTGGCTTGAAATATTTTTTAGTCTACCCATTTAGTAAAATCATATGTTCATTCCATCCATTACTAAAAACTGAAACCTTTTGTTTTAATCAGATATCTTTATTGGAAATTGCAAGATAAAAAAATATTTCAGAAGGAAAAAAACCTTAAGCTATTATGGTAGATGAATGGAACATCTTTACGGAAAAACATACTGTAAATTCTAAGCAACTTTGCTTTAAACACTATTATCCTGAATTATCTATTGTGTGGTATTCATTAAGCAGAACTAAAATACTATTATTAGCATAAAAACACATTAAGTGGATCATGATTACTCTGAATTGCAATATGAATAGTTAAATGAAGTATACTTAGATGTGAAGACATCCGAAGAGTATAATAATATTGTAAAATTTAAAAAATAAAATAATTAGTTCTAAAGTTATGAAATATATAATACACACACACAGACAGAGGGATCAATGAAGTTTTGCTTGAAATTGTAAATGTAGTAGATTTTATGTTTATATATAACACAGCCTTTTTCTAACACTAAAATAAATTTTTAGAAAAAATTTTTTAATGATTAAATCAATGATTTTTTTAAAATCACCTGATTTAAATCAACGAACCAGTATTAAAAGTATCCTGAAATGAAACTAATATAAATCCAAATAAATATCCAGCTTTCCAGCAAGAAGCCCAGTGTGTCGTGACATTTTGTTTTTTAAATGAAGATGGCCTTTCTGCGAGGAGAAATGGAACTAAATACAATAAATAGAACTTATATGGCATTCATTAAATTAATGGAAATTTCAAGGATATACAAATGCAAAATTTTTCATTCAAGATAGTAAAAATAAATAAATGAACCAACTTATTCCAGCATCCAAAAAGCGAAAAAATACAGAAAACAGCTACGAAAGCATGAAAATTACATTAAAATAGAATATTTCCAACTACTTTACTTGGCACTTTTAAAAACTTATTTTCCATAAAAAACAAAAAGCAAATTAAAAATTAACATATTTTAAACATAATATCACAAAGTTAAATTTCAACCGTATCCCCCCACCTCTCTCTATTCCGAAATTTTTCCTAACTTAGCATAAATTCCTCCCTGAAACTTCTTAAAATGGTGCGTAGAAGCCTTACAAGAAAACATGAACAATGAACAAGTGCTTCGTCTTTCAGATATAATTTTCTTCCTTTCTTAAAAAAAATTTTTTTTATTTGGTATCTCACTTGAAAGTAATGCTGCCACACAGGTGATAACTGAGGGTCACATAATAACTGATTCAAGTAAACTAACTTCTCTATATACAACATTTAACATTTCAATATTTTTATTTATACAAGTATTTAATTTACTCTCTTTAGTATAGATTTTTTTAAAAACTGCAGTTCCAGTCAAAATTCACAGAAATACAGCTTTTTTTATATGTTGTGTTCTTTTTTCATTACAAAAAATGTCATACAGGTAACAAACTTTAGGGATCAGTCATAAATGACATCACACTTCGAGGGGGAGGGGGTTCGTGAAAAGGTGCCAAATTGTGACGCAGGGAGGGGGTCAAATATATGGAAAAAAGCACAACGTCATTTATGAACAGTTCCTAAAGTGCTTAAAAAGAAAAATTGAATTTATCTTTCTCTTAAAATTGCTCTAGAACTGTTTGTTAGTCACACAGTACGAAGTTTTTACAATTTACATTATAAAAAAACTGCAATTATTTTTGTACGAAGTCTATTAAGTGGACTAATATTTGTGAGCTCAAATGTCACACAGATGATTCTGGCTTGGCTCCAGTGCAATTGAGTGGTGTAGTCAAGAGGGACGCCAGAGGATGACCCCCCCCCCCCCTTTTGACTACACCACTCCAGAGGACGGCGTCCCCCCTATTTTAATTTCACTCAAAACTTCCCCCACATTTTTTTAATTTTAAGAAATGTCCTCCTAGTCTTTTATGTACTGTAAGCATCCGCCTACTTTTTCTCCAACATCACTGCTGAAAATACTTTCCTTGTTCGAAATCTTTCCACAATTTTGATAGCATTTCTCTGAAAAGGTCCAATACAAAACCCAGCCAGGGATTTGAACCCTGATCCATTCTCATAAAGAGAAAGTGCTCTGCCATTTGAGCTAGCCAGGATAGCTTAATATTGCAACTTTTCAGAAATGCTCAGAAATGTTGAAATTTTTCTTTGTTAAAGGCAAGGGTTTTACAATTTTTTCGTAACTGAACTACCAAAATCGAGTAAGGAACTGAAAATAAGTTTGTATGACTAAAGATTTTTAGGATATTTGGGGATACTACTCCATTTTGGCACTGGCTTTAAAACTCTCTGCATGCTTATGCATAAAGGCAGGGGTGGTATTTTTACCAGGACAGTGGCAAAAACTAGGGAAAAAACGACGAAAATGGTAGAAAACGGCAACAATACTTAATGTTGTTAAATAATGTGCAGTAAGTTCTATAATTTAATTAAGGGTCTAAATAATATATTCATTTTTGGGTACTAAATAACTCTTATTTTGTTACTTAATAAATAATACAGTTAAAACAATGAATGAAAGTCTAAGTTACAAATTCAGAAAAAGGTGTTAAAATTAATTTAAAATTGGTTTTCTATAGAAAAATGTCTTATGTCAAAGGAAAATTCGATTTATTTTCCTCCTTTTTACTTTCATTATCTTCAATAATCTTATTTTTCTGCGTCTTTACTATTCAAATCCTGAAATTTACCCATAGCATTGTCAAATGCCTGCATCATAAAAAACATCAGTTATAAAGGTACAATGATTCCCCCTCTCTCCACAAACTTTTAATAGAAACTGGAAAAGTTACTGGATTAAAACAAAATGAGCAGTTCATTTACTTTTATATTATACTGTGAATTTTTTATAGTTTCATTTTTAATATTGTTGTGAAATTAAAAATAAAATGCCTACTTCTATTATTATAATGCTTTTTTAAATAAGTGCACAAATAAGGTGTGAATTAATATAATTTGAAAATAAATTTCTTTTACCTGATGTTTTAGTTTACTTAACTTGAGGGGGGAGGGGATAGACACAGTGAATGCTGTTTTTGTCGCTTGAATGGTAAAAACCTATTTTCGGCGGGACGGTTTTTAACCAGGTTTTTTTTCTGCCTTGGCATAAACTTCCCAACCCCTTGTTTAAAAAAGAGTCATTTTATCATTGTGATAAGAGTGCATAAAAGTTTAATTTTGCAAAGGAAGCAAAATACATGAAGAATTACACTGAGCCAATATATTAAAGAAATACAAAAACAGTGTCCAAAGAAATGTTTTCTCCCAATAGACACGAGAGGGCAACAGAAAAACAATTCTTGAACTGTTACGTAAACAAAAAAGATACAATAGACATTTACCTTACGTTGGTTATGTTGTCCGGTTTCAATCCCTAGTTCCGTAAATATACTTTAATTAAACAAACAAGAAAAGTTTTCTTGTTGAGAAAACTATTGATCAACCGAACACGTGCAACGAAACATCCATAGCTGTCGCTGTTTACGTGCTTATCATGGTGCCGGAGCGTTTGGAGCACAATTCTTCATTCGCCACATCGCACATCTGCGCGCACATTACATTAGGTCCTGTAGCTCGAAATTTGCTACTTGCGCACAGATAAAAGAGCGAATCCCCCCCCCCCCCCAAACTGTATAACGTTCAAATACACCTAATACCCTTATTCTGAAGAGAAGACTATAGGAGCGAATTTTTTTGAGCCATTCTTATGTAAATACAGCAACAGAAATAACTAGAAAATTGATTACTTGCATGGTAAATAAAAACTGAAGGCCTGCAGAAACGAAAAATTAAAAAAAACAGAATGACCAAAATGTACCATTAATCGCCAGATAAATCTAATTAAAACTTCGTTAAGAGCATCTCCGAATGCGCAATTTTCATGTTCTAAGTGTACCCACTAAAGTTATGTATTACGCATAATATCTTGCTCGGCGGCAAAACGTGATTGTAGCATAATTGGTACTTGGAAATAAATGCCTTATTAAATGGATATTAAGAGAGTTAAAATTTATTAAATATCACCTCACAGATTGTTTATGGGCACAATTTGAAAGCTAATATTCCCTATAATTTAATAGTGTAGTGCACCATAGTTAGAAAGAATGAAAGTTATACCTACAAAGTACAAACATTTATACTTAATACCCAGACAACCACCTATCTCCACACTACAGCCCAGCCCAGGAGTCTCAAAACACAAAAGTCCTCTGAAATCCAACAAACCACCCGAAGCATACAAAATTTTTCTCCTTAAAGCCGCGTTTACACGATGCCAGTTGAAGAGACAGCTTATTGGTATAAAGTTATTGGCTATACCTGTGAACAATTCAGGCCAATTGGCGAGCCAACTGCCTCGACAGAGTTATCCTATGAAATTCAGTTGTCTCGAGGAGTAGACAGAGGACAATGAACTGGGCCCATCAGTGACGCCCCCCCCCCCAACTCTGACTCACAGTTGTCAAGCCAGTTGGTGCCGTGTGAACATTGCAGCCAGTTCATTTGCTTTGTGTTTTGCCAATATTCACTCGTGTCCGTCAACAGTTTTTCATCAACTCCCGTGCCAATAACAGTACTTTCACCAGTGTGAACAGGTTCTCTTCCAACTGGCCTGGCCGTGACATTCCCCCAACTGTTCAGAGACAATTTCTCTTCAACTGGCATCGTGTAAACGCGGCTTAAGTAAAGGAGTAAGCTATGTCCACATTCCACCTCAATATGTAACAGTTGACGGTAGCTCCTCATTCTCCGTTTCTCTTTTTTCCTCGTTAAAGTAATGGTTTGGTATACTGACCCCCAAACACTCACTTGGATACTAGGAAACCATCCTACCAAGAATTCACCCCCGCAAAACTAGACCCACCAAAAAAATCAGTGGTGTAATTTACCCTTGTAACCATTAAATTAACAGCCAAAAATTTGGCGATTGATTTAGTTTAGTCACGAAATTTGATCTCCTTTTGATAAAAACTAGTAAGAAGTTCGATTGCTCCAACCCCCTTAGAGCGAATGCGGCCAAACTGAAATCAGCATATGTTCCTATTGGGGTCCAATTGCATACCAAATTTTGTTCGAGTCCGTCCATTATTTCTTGAGATATAGCACTTGCGATAATCAAGAAAAAGGTTTCATATCTACCCCTTTGAATAATTACGTGCTAAAAACGAATCAGCACCAGTTCTTATATCAGGCTTGTGTAAAACCCCTTGACTATGATGCAATGCAAATTTGGTGTATCGCGTGGGGAACAAATGTACAGCTAAACGGCAATTAAAAAGGGATGCAGAGTGCTTTAAACAGGCAGTAAAACGCCTTAAATGTGCAAAGATGTTGCATCCTGTCAAACAACCTTAGAGTTATTTCTAAAGTTCAGAGCATAAAAGGAATTTTAATCAAATATAGTGATCACGCTAACTATTCAAGCTTCATAACAGAAATTCAATTAAATGAGTACATGTAACTGTGTAAAACTGAATTAGACCAAGTACATAGACATAATTAAAAATGCTTTTTATTTTCATATAAATTCAAGTTCGTTTCAGTGTTACCAGTTCAAATGTACATATATATTGATTTTAATATACAATCTTCCAACATGGCCCAAGAAGATTTACTTTTCAAGGCAGTGAGTGCAGTAATGAAATTCAACAAGATGAATGAATAAAAACAAAGACATCACAATCTTGTATAGTAAAAATTGATGGGGCTGCATGAAGCGATAGTGACCATTAAAATGAATTTGTACAGAGATCAAAGCAGATTTACCTGTAGAAGAGATATTTTTCACTTGAAAAATAACTCATCTGACTAACTCAAAATATAGTAAATCTATTTGTACTTAAGTTGGCATAAAAATATTTTTTGCATTTACCTTGAATTTAAATGTAAATTCTAGCTTCATAACAAATTTAAATATATGTTACAGTTTCTTGTAGTTATGAAATATAAATGCAAAGGAAGGCAAACCAATACATTGCAGTTAGCGATGAAAGAAGCAAAATTAAATTATTTCAATGAACATTTCAAGTGAACAAATTTTGAACATATTTTTATTTTAAGAGTATTAAAAATCTACAATCAAACTGCAGTAAAATATATTTAAATAACACATTTCATAAAAACTCAGGACGTTAAAAGCTAAATTATACCTCTAATAAATGAGGTTTAAGTGTGTGAGCTTTATATAGCACTCAAACTATCTTCAAAATATTTGGGAGGGTTTGTGAAGATTTTTGTCAAGGCCACCAAATTTTTGTGATAACATTTCAATATGGCAACTCTACAGTGAGATTGCACTTGTATAGTATACGTCAGCTCCATTACTCCGCTGCATGTTTGGTCAACATTTAGTACATATTTTGTTTACAAAATTTTTGCTTGCAAGTCCAAACATGAGAGCTACCAGAAAAGATCTCAGGGAAGTAAACAAGTCACAAAAAACTTTCCTAACCAAAAGCCCCCAATATTTTATTAGTCACTATAAAATAAAAAAATCCATTTTTGAAATTATAGAGAATAGCAAATTATCATTAAAAAGTCTTACAAGAATGAAAGAACAATTCCTTAATCACGGTACATGATGTATTATGTATTTTATTATAGTTAAACTAAAGTGCCAAGTTAAGCGGAGGGCATTTTAACAAATGAAAGACCCCAAAGTCTGATAAATTTTTGGGATCTGTTGTACTCGCAGCAAAGACTAGACAAATTAATTTTGGCAAGTTACAACTAAGTCAAAGTGCAATTAATCAAAACAAAGTTTTTCTTTAAATATTAAAATCATATTTTAAATGAGTAAAAATTTGAGAATCCATCAAATTAGGAGGCCTTAACTCAATGGCTTAATTTGGTGTGTTCAGTAATATTGCCCCAGTTAATCATGAAAAGAACAAGTATTACAATGACAATTTTGAAAAGGCACAGATATTCAGTTGAAAAGTGCAAAGTCAACAATTTTATAAGTTAGGCAAAAATGCATAGTTTAGGAAAAGGTTAGAATGCTTATTACTGTTCAATAGTTTTTGAGAAATGAACTTATTACTATGCTAACCATATTTCCTTAAGACACAAATTGGGAAATGTAAGGGAAAATAACCCTATTGGTTTTGTTGATTTACTGAATAATTATTGCTTAGTCGAACAATGGAACACATATTATTTCAAAATCGAAAGCATTTAAAATTTGTAAACTTCATTAATACAGGATGTTCAGCAAGCTGCTTTTATTTTTAAAAGGAAAAATATAGCAAACCAAGTCATTTCAAATACTTCTGTTAAATACATTCAAACATTTAAAAAATAATGGGTCATACTTAGAATGCAAAATGTACTGATGCTAAACTCAACAGAAAGATTTAAACCATTTGAAAATGATCAAATACTGCCAAAGAAAGTCAGCCATCCCTCTTTGTTAACCAAAAAAAGTTAAAACTTGTAGTCCAAATAAAATGCATTGAAAATGAGAGGGAAATAAGAAAGGAAAAAGTGAGGTATGCATAAATACATAAAACAAAAATTAGGTACTTTGTAATTACAGCAGCATCAGCTCATTTAGCAAGTTCAGGATTACACCCAGATCACAGTTTCAATTTCTCCGATTTGTAAATAACAGAAATAATAACAATAACAATCACGTTTCCTGTTCCAGTGAGATTTAACCACCACTTCAGTGTATACCAGTTATTTGGCAATTGAATCTTGGCAGTCACACAATAATGAAGTAGCATCCGAAAATCTCTAATCAAACTTCATGGGAGTAAGTATCGATAAATTATAAATTACAGAACTTTTGAATTATTGAATAAAATTTTAATAAATCTCATTATTGAGTTGTTTTAAAATTATTACAGTACACAATTCAAATTTTGTAAACATTTATTAAAATAATAATATAATTTCAAAATCATGACCATTTCTTAAAACAAAATTTATCCATTAATCATTTAATATTAAACAATTTAAAAATCAATTTCTTAAATTTAAAATTTTCATATATGCATCAATTTTGAACAAACATTTTCCACTGCACATTTACAATTAACAGCTGCATAATTAATGCATAATCAAAGCATAAAAAATAAATTATTTTAATACTTTAATTAAAAATAATACTGCTAATATATCAAGATTTAAAACATTAAGAGCAGGTAATTATTGAACATTTAAATAATTTTTAAATAACTTCCTGTAATAAATTTAAAAACAAAATTTCTATTTATAAGAAAAGATGCTAAGAAATTCAATTAGTAAAATATCAGTTTACAGCAACTTTGACAAAATTTAAGTCCTTAAAATATTTTACTATAGATATGCATGGTTAACCAGTTTTTATATTAACATAACAAATTATTGCAAGTTTAACGGCTAACAAGACAAAACCAAGCATCTGCATTTTCTAAACGCAAAATATACAAATTAAATTTTTAAAAAAGTACCAAAGTTGTCCTTTCACTTCTAATATTTCTTAATGTTTGGTAAGCATTAACTTGCATACTTTTTTGTACTGTATTTCGCTTCCACCACAAATAAAATTATAAGTAAAAAAAAAACAGAAGTAATGAAAAGTATAAACATATCCACTCTATTATTTAAAAAAAAAAACTGGGAACAATGAGTGGTGGTATAAAAATGATTTCAAAGAAAACAGATTCAATAAAACAAATAACTTAATTCTCATATAAGTCAAACAATAAAAATTTATGATGGATTGCTTTTAAACCTTATTTCTAGATATACATATATGCATATTTACAATATGGAATGAAACAGTCGTCATCCAAACAAAAATAAAATGGTCAACTCTCAGACAAATAGCAACTTTATATGATTTTTACATATCTACACAATAATGGAATTTGTACAATGTGTTTTTTACAAATCATATGCAGAGTAACAATTTCTTTTTCTCGTGTAATGCAACTGCACGGTTCATGATCATAATTATCAGATCCAAAACTTGAAAATTAGCGTAATTGTAAAACCTGCTTCGATGCAAAATTGTTTCAACTTGGTTTTGAGAAATAAATTTTAGTTGAAAATCAAAGGTATAAATTAAGTTATAACACTTATGAAAACATTGCCTACCAGTAACATGCAAAATAAACAAATCAATATTAAATTTTCGGCTTCATTTATGTGTACAGTGTATTACTGCATATTTCAACTATTGTCCCTCATAAAATATGGTCTAAAGACAATTTTCCTCCATCAATATTTAAAATATTAGTAAATACCAACAAAGATATTCTTAAGATGTGTAGTCCTAATATTTTCAAATGATAAAATCTTCATTAAAAATATTTTAACATTTTTTTTTACGTAATAAAAGTTTTCCTTTAGCAGTATTATTTCAAGTACTTTAAACAAATTCAAAACAAAAGCAAAAATTTTTTAATATACTGACATGTTTTAAAGCACTTTACTTTTCCTTGGACATAAGAAATCTTCGATGATTAAACCAAAAGGCCTTATCACAATATTAAATTCTTCGTATCAAAAAATACTTGAGCTACAAATTATAATCACAGAAGTCAATATTATTAAAAAATACTATGTCATCAATGTCAAAACTACATAACACAAAAGAATTTTGTTTACACATTCCTTCCATGTCAAACCTTAAAGTAATGATGAAATTAATATTAAATTTAACATATGGATAATTTCAGCAAAATATTGCTTGGAAGGTCAAATTCAAATACCTTTTCTTCCTAAAAAGATTGTAGAAAGGTCGGGTTTTTGTCATGTAAGTTAGCGACAAGATTGTGGCACAAAAATAAATATAAATAATTTTTGGATGCTGTCGGATATTACTACAATAAACAAAATATAATAGCATGAACCTGTTTTGACAAAGTTTTACTATTCCTGCCAATATTCATAGTAATTTGGAAAGTTTTCCTTAATGCTGAAAAATCAAGTCCAACAATCACCTCACACTTAAAGTAAAAAAAACCAGTTCATTGAGATATCGCTTTTACAAGTTCAACAAATTTCTGCAGAGAGACTTTTCAAAACTGGTTCATGACGGCTAAAACATCAATTAATAGAGTATTTTTTTTTTATTGCTGACAATTAATGATAGGGAAGAGATACAACTATGATAATTATGTCAGTGCAAAGCATCATCTCTGTAAATGCAATAATTACACTTCCTATAAAAACACACTGAAATGAACAAAATATTTATTTTAATTTTTTCAAAGAGACAACAAGAGGAGGTTTTTTTTTTTCCAGACAATTTAAGGATTATAATTTCTTAAAAATATATTGGGAAAGGATCAACTTAAGCTGAAAATATCCATAATAAAAACTCCATTTTTCACAGTAAAAGGTTACTTGTTTTTGTGTACTGTTATTATAGTTTTTAATTAATAAAAAAATAACTGGAAACACTGGCAAAATTTGCAAAGAAAAGATATCGTTATTTAACCCAAGTTGAAAAATACTTAAGTAAAGAAAATTTTAAAAGCAATGGAACAATAAACAAGGTGAGAAATGGCAAGTATTTTTAGATCAGCAGAAAAAGGCTGAGAAAAGTTAGAAATTGAATTGTGGAAGATTTTGAATTTTTAATTTATCTTAAAAAGGATGCTGCAACATAATATGGAGCCTTAAGTCGGAAGCTGGAAAATGAAAAATTTTTGACTTTTGTCAAACTTATTTGCCAAGTTACAGAAGTGGACTTGATGATTTCAATCACTTTTTTTTATTTTAATTCTGCTACTGTAGTTGATGGGCCTCCCATAAAAAAGAAATCTTACAAACAACATTTCCTTAAACTTCCAAATATTGTAAGTTCTTTTTCAGAATTAAAAAAATAATTAAGACAATTTAAAAATGGAATTTCTAGACATTTTATGATTCATTGTTTTTGATGTTAAGGAGCATACATAAGTTAAAAATTTGTTTAGTCTTGTTTGCGCTAGATTAACAAAGGAAAAAGAAGAATTTTTTTGTTAATTATCCAAGTTAATTACTGACCTTTCCATGAATTTGCATATGAATCTTCATATGCAAAATTAAGTCAATTACTAACTTAATTATTTAAGTCAGTAACCGACTCTTCCATGCATTTGCATATGAATTTTACATAAATGTAAGAATTAATATAACATAAGTTCTAAAAATAAAGTATGCATCTTAACAATATAGGTTCATTCTTGAAAATATCAGAAAAGAAAAAACTGTAAGAATATGCTTCTTAAAAATATTAAACACATTAATACTTATAATAATGGAACACCTAAATATTTATTGCTTTTATCAATACGTATTGATTCAATCACTTATAAAAACTAACCGACTTAAACAAAAGAAACTTTTTACTATAAAGCTAGAATTAAATTCATTTTCTACACAAAAATGAATCAAAACAACTTAGTTTAAACATGCTGCAAAATTGAGTACAAATGGGCACTCATTAATCAGCTTACAGAGCTACTTAACTTTTCAAAAAAGTTATGCTAATGAAATGAGTAAAAAGTGAAAGACAGTTTACCATCATAAAAACTTCTAAATTATGGAGCTTAAATGAACATTTAAGTAATGCAACAAAGTGATTTTATCGATTAAAATCATTTAAAATCCTTTAAAAATGCATTTAAAACCTCACTTGAGCAAATGAACAATCATTTTAATTTTAAGACTCTTATGTACAATATTTTTAAAGCAAACTCTTAATTCTTTGAAACAATAGCAACAAACATCTATGAGCTTTGTAGTACTATGAGGAGTGAGTAACAATTGATGTCGCAGGGTGATTACTTCCAGCGAAACTTATTTTAAAGATCGAATTGTGCTTTACTTAAAATGCATAGGTGAATATCACAATTTTTCGGCTAAGTATTCCACATTTGTCATGTGTATGTACTACCATGATAGTTCATTGGTATCCTTGGGAATCCACCCCTAGGCCTCATTCTTGGCCAGGGAGCTCCTATTGGGCGAGGAGGAAAAGGAGGATGTATTAGAGGAGGAGGCATAGATTGGAATTCCCCAATCCAACCACATGGCATACCTCCTCGTAAAAATGCATTAGAATCCGATTTCCAGTGCTGTTGCTCGGGGTTTGAAGTATCTTTCTTTAATTTTATGACTATTCTTTCTGCATCCTGCTTGTGAGCATCTCCGTTGAGATTAGTTCGAGTGTTACTGGAAACCGCTTTGTTCGTTCGAGGTTCAAGCTTCCTCCAAGATGACTTTCCCTTCGGCTGATAGCCACTCAGGCTAGTTGAGGTTATGTCGGGTAGAGGGGAGAGTGGCGAGTTACCTCTTTTCAAATCTAGGCTATCTCCCTCTGGTTTCTCTGTCCTGGGTTTCTTGGGGATCTTATAGCCTCGCAGCGTATCTTTCTTCGGTGCTTGCACTTCCTGAAGCTTCTCTTTCCCATCAGGACTCCCCTTCTCCGAGCAATCTGGAAAATCAGTTCTCAACAAAGGATTTTTATCCTGGCACTTTGTAGATGGAGATGAAGGATGTTGCTTATTTACAGATAGAGGTGCAGCTGGATGAGATGTGTTGATGTTCTTGGGTTTTTGTTTGGACAATTTTGACGAGTGTTGATTCTGATTATGCTTTGGACTTAATTTACTAACATTTTCTGTAGTATTCAAAGGTACAGGTGACTGAGTTCTGACAGGGCCTTTGTACGGTATGAGACATACTTTAGGGTCCATTTTATCTTTGCTTAAATTATAATCTTTTATGGAGGTCTTTTTGGAGTTCAGATTTTCAATTGAACTAGTGTTACAATTAGAAGTTATTGGTTCATTTTTTATGCTAGAATTTTTAGTGTCATCCCCTGTTTTGGATTCAATTTTTATTTTCCCAGTTTGCAATGCAAGCAAGGGTAAATTAGACTTAACTAACACACAAACTGGTGAATTTAGCTTTGCGTCAACTTCAAGTTTGATTTTTTTATCATTATTAATAGTCGAGTTATTTTCAGTTTTAACATTAACTGTCAATGCTAATTTTTCCTGACTGTTTTCTTCATTTTTACACACAACCACTTCTGTACTAAAGGAACTAGAGTCATTTTCACTCATACATTTTATTGAGGTTTCTTCTTCTTTCAATATTGGTTCTTTTTTCACTTTTTGAAACTCGGATGATTTGTCATCTTTCTCAATATTTTTCACCTTACTATGATTTAGCTTATATTTTGATTTTCTGTGCATAGTTTTAACACATTGCGGTATTTCATGGGCTTGATTAGATTTGCACTCACTATTGCTACTGAGAGGCTCACTCTTCGTGGCGATGTTTTTCGATTTTTTCTCAAAAGATATGTCAATTCTGCTATCTTGTGAAGTGTTTGAGGACAGAAGGTCAGCAGCACAAGCTTCAGGAGTTTGAATAACTTCCGCAGATTCGTTCTTTATCTCAATACCCCTTCTGCTGTTCTCAACATCACTGTCCAGGGACTCATTTTTAATATTGGAAAACGAATTCAGATTACTCGTATTGGTGTCATCACACATACTTTCCGATTCCACAACACTTTCCGACATGAAAGACTGATTCAAATGATCTAAATCCTTGGATCCCTCGAGACCATCGTCACTCACAAAATGGTCACTTTGAAAGCTAAAATTAGTGCTACTTTTATCATCTTCGAATGAATTGCTTTTCAGATTTGAAACTTTCTTGCTCTTGTCAACCTTAAAAAACCTCTGAGATCTCTTTGCAAGACCATTCAAATAAAACTTGGCATAGGGATTTTCACACTTAGTGCGATCATTCTTCCTGGACATTTTCATGTTGCCGTTGAATTGCGGTTTTGTGATGTCCTCACCCACAAGGTTAGTGAGGACACTAACCATGTTCGGTGAAGGAGCATTCATTCCAGTATACTTTTTGTCATACGCTAAATCACCAACATTTGCATTTTGAACTGCAGAAATTTCATCTTCAGATAAGTTGGCTCCTACTTTTGTCAAAACTTCCACTTGTTTTGCAAATATCTTTTCTTTAATTTGCACCCACTGTTTGGTGCTCTTTTCTCTTCTCATCGTCATGTAACACAGGTTACGAGCCTAAAGATAACAAAAAATTTTAATTACCGATTGAACAAATTTTGAAGGTAGTATTTTCAATTTCAATTACATTAAAATGAATTGTAAACACATTTTCAGGATGATCTGCCTTACATCTAATATAATTTTTTACTGTTATTAGTTTATAAAGACAAGATTCAAGGCATATAATGGTGCCTACAATAAGCACCTTCAAATGACTTTGTAAGCTAACATAATTTTAGCATATATAGTAAAAATATCATCCAGCAATCAGGAAAGATTTTCGTTGGTGATGCATCAACCGAGAACTTCAAGACATTCATATCAATAGTTTGATACATATATTCAAAATCATATATCTGCAACACAATTCAAGGTTACTGAGAAGGCGTTTGCTTTTGCTCTCTTAAGCTAAACAGGAAGGTGGGGGAAGGGGGCACTGTACATTGTGAAAAATCAATTAACTTTTGAAATGTGTCAATTGATTTTTGTTACATTTTTGTTGTTTTCCCTAATATTTGCTCTAGTTATCTTCAAATTTTCAACTCTGTTTTTTATACTCCCTTGCTTATATATATGGCTCACATGTTTTTCATTCTTAGATGGGCCCCCATTAGTTTTTAATAAAGAGAAAAGCATATACCAATTCAATCAAAAGTAGTCAGTCAGACTGTTTTGTTGCTACAGTAAAATACCTTTGTACCAACCAACTGAACCATGTTTCCAATTTCTAATCCAACCAATTCTAAATCAATGTAACAATCTGGCTCTCTCACTTAAACATAGCGCCCTAAAATCATCTTTATTTGACTCCTCAAAGACAGAAAAAATGATTGGTTATTCCATCAAAATCAAGAAAAGAATTATTTTGATAAAAAAATTAATTAACTTTGTGCAAGTAAACTGTAATAAAAATTTTCATGTCAAGAAAGCACAAATTAGCATCCAAATGATGTGCTTGCATCTAGAAGCTCTATTATTGCATTGAAAAAGACATTCCAAGCAATTCCGAAACATATGTCTGCATTTTAATGCTAACTTGTGTTTTCTTAACATGAAAATTTTTATTGCAAATTAATTTGATGTTAATAGTTGTGTTTAAAAATAAAAGAGAAATTTTGATTCTTTTTAAAATTTCCTCCCTTGGAACAAAAAAATTCATTTACCCTACCCTCTGAGTTAGTCATTTGAAAATTTATTTACTCTTTTAAAGACTCTGCCAAATATTTGTTTTTGGAAGCGGTGAAAAGAGAGAAAAACCCAGCACACTAGTAAAACCCAATTTTGAAATTATTCTAATTAAATGAACTAAAAATTTGTAGTTTTTTATTTGCAGCTAAAAGCACGTTAATAGGAAAATCCAATTAATTTTGAAATCATACCACTTAGAAACTTTACAATGTAAAAAACAAATTTCCATACAAATTATACATAACTAATAAATCACCAAGTGATGAAAAAAAAAGACAAAATCATTCTAAGTTAAAGCCTTAAAATACAGCCAAAGTGGTGTAACAAAAAAGAAAGATAACATTTAGAAAATAATTTATTCAAATATTCTGTGATCAAAACTTACTCTCTCTAGGTCTTGTCTATGATGTACAAGTTTCTTTAGGAAAGCAAAGGGAGCATTTTCTTCTGAACATTCATTTTCAGTATCAATCTTTGGTGGCAAAAGTGCTCTGTTCCAATTGGCCTGAATAGGTAGAAAATAAAAAACTTACAACAAATATAAACCTTGCAACAGTTATGTTATGTTATGTTAATTATAACCTGTGTAATTAGTACATCTCAAAGCATTTTTAATTAATAATAATTTTAAAAAAATGACTGGTTTCAAATCTTAAACATGAAGATTTGGCAGATTTCAGATAAAGAAAGAAATAATCAGGCATATACTACAAACATAGAATACAGCAGGAATCATGTTAAAAAAAACACATCACAGCAGCATTTTGCTTTTGAGTTATAAATACCAAATTGAGTCTTGAACAGAAAAATATCAAAATGGTATGAAATTTCTTTAAACTTTGATAACAGAGGCTGTGATTGCAGCTGTGTGACTGAGGTATTTGTCTCCCCCCCCCCCCCTTCTCTCACATCTTTCTTTATTCTTATTTCTTTTTCAGTTATGTAGTTCCACCATCTAAAAATATTTATTACTCTTGATGTTGTTTTTTGGTGGGGATACAGGTGAGGGCAATTGCCCCAACCTCTCATGATGGGTATTACTACTTGACCTATTACTAAATAAAGAATTAAAACCTCATGTTTCCCCTTTGGAATTACTTTTTAGGGAAGATAGGTGAAATTGCTAAGAGGGGGAGGGGCAGGGCCTCAGAAAAGTCCTGTATTGCACCTGGTGGAATTCAAAGGGTAAACAATCTTGCAGGGTGCGTAGCAAATTCTTTCAATGAAAAATAAGCACTTTTAAGCACTTTTTAAGCAAAGAAAATTTTTTTAAGCAATCAAAAAAAAAAAAAAAAAATTTTTGCTATGCACATTACATCCTTCCCTTAAATTGCTAAAACTTCTTAATATAATATAAAACTTAATATAAATAACATAAAAAAAGAAATAGAAAAGAAAGATGTAATTACATCCCCCGTTATTTCCTTCAATTTCCTTTCTGTGAAAGTACCGAATAAGCGCCCCCCCCCCCCCCAAATTTGGATTCTCCTTGCGCTGACCAAGAGAAGCTCATGCCTTCCATTATCAGCTCTCCTCAAACCAAAAGCCAAAGGATTAAAAGTTTCCTGGGAATTGCAGACTAAACAAAGAACAAAGCTCTCCCCGCTATATTTTTGAAAAAAATCCACATTATCAATCTGGGGGGGGGGGAGGGGGGGGTGGAGAGAGGGTCATGGACTCCCTTCTTGCGTCGCAGCAATATCATGCACGGTACCAAGTCCCAAATTCGGAACATTTAGCTGTATTAGGCCGTATTTTGGAACAGGACCAAAACTGGCGGATTCCCGGAAGCATTAACGCAAAATTGCAATGTCATCTTAACTCATAGACAAAAAAAAAGGGGACTTTTTTTGTTGTTTAATCCGAGAGATGACGCTTTCAACCAACGGGAAATCGGCATTCGAGCTGACCACGTGCAATGAAAGGAAATTCCGCAAAATGAAACTTTGACGCTTGACGGTTTGGAAATTGAAAACGATAATTTTCCCAGATATTTGGGGGAACTTTCAATGTCCCCTGATAATTTCCAGAACATAAAACTTCCCTGATAATTCCCTTTTTCTAAAAAGCGGGTCCATAGGCATAAAATCAGCATATCATGGTTCTAAAGATAAAAATGAAAAATAAACCTTTTATGGCAAGAAATGTTTTTCAATGCAATTAACAATTGATTCATTCAATAATAATTTGACGAAGAATCAAAACTAAAATCCAATATTTAAAAGCCAAAAATCAAATAATTAATTCTTGACCCAATTTCAGAGCCGCGAATTTTTCGCAATATCGATTACATGGACAGTATAAGGAATAACAAATTAAATAGGGTGAGGCTGTAACAAATTAAATCGGAAAATATTATTTATTATTTTAATTCAAAATAAAAGCTAAGAAAAATTCTTAATCGTGAAAACGGAGGTTTTACAAAAATTCTCTGTCGCAAAAACGAGACCTTCTCCCCCTGCAGCATTAAAAAAAAGAAAACCTCATATTTCCGACATTATCAAGCTGATTATATCCTTAAAGAAATTGTTGGACATTAAATCTATGTTTTGTTCAAAAGAAATCAGTTCTGTTCAGAGCCGCTGCAAAACGGAAGTTCAGGAAGGGAAACGGGCGTCAATGTGAGCCAGCGCTGGCGCCGTTTCTCTACTCGCTCTTCATCTAAAAAAAGCTGAAAGAAAAATGGACGTGCAAAAATATTTTTGCGTATCAATTTTTTATAGATTTAACTTGATTTTTTTTTTCGCGATAAAAAATTACGCGCACCGGGTTACGAGTAATTTTTTTTAAAAAAATTTTTTGCGTCCCCACCTGCGACTTCTGCGCATTTGACGCACGTCCGCGGCATCGATGAGGCCACTTTCCTTGTACTAATCGGGAAGGGGGAACTGATTTGGTACTTTTCTTCACTTTTTCGTTTTAGCGCCTAATCCGATAATTTCTCGAAAATTCCGGAGGGCGCTTATTCGGTGTTTTACGGTAAAGCAACCCTTCTGCAACGAAAGCATGTTTCCTCCCTTCCTCCCTCATTTAGAGAAAGGTAGGGAAAACCAGTTTAGAATGGTAAGCGGAAGCCAGCCTTTTTTTGCTTGTCGCGGAATTCACGGCGACATTCGGCGGTCAAACGAAAAAATATCTTTTTGCATAAGAGGAAATACGCACTTCTTACAAACATGGATGAAAAATAAGCACTTTTAAAAGCTTTTAAAAACAAAAGCAAAAACAAGCATTACTAAGCACTTTTAAAAATCGCTACGCACCCTGTCTTGATTGTCGCACATCTGTATTTCATTAGTGTTGTGAATTGTCGAGACATTCACAAGTTGGGGCAAACACCTAGATAAAATGCCCGGGTATTTATGCGTTTCTTTTAGAAATACTGATTATTTTTAAGCAGTTAAACAAATCCTTATTGATATTTGGAAATGCTAATACATATAATCTATTTTTTGGAATTTCATTGTTAGAGATAGTTATTAATGTTGCCACCTACACCTACAGATATAAAATGTTTTATTTCTTTGGTTTCAGGTAAAATAATTTGTTTGAAAAAAAAATTGATTGGTGATTTGTAATTGATTATAAATAGGTTAACAGCTGTACCAACAGCATCTATACTGAAAATATTTATGGAATATTACATGTTTTATGATCAACACTGATAAAATGTACTTTTATACTCTTACCAATGCAACGTACATTCTAAAATAACGTATGTTACTTATAAGCAGTAATTCTTATTAAAAATGTAAAGGAAAATATGTTTTTATGATTGCTCACATTTTGGGCACATAAAAAATCTTTTGGAAAAATTCAATGGGAATTTGCCCCTTCCCATATCACTAATATGAAGTACAAAACAACTTTTTTTTTGGTGCAAGGTTAAAACCACTTTTTTTTTTTCTATAATATATTTGGAGCACTATTCTCTATTAATAATAAATTTTACTTGTTAATAAATTTCACATACAAATATAGGTTTCTGATGTGACAATTTAAACCATTGTTTAAACCGTCAAAAAATGTCATGCGTTAAAAACCTGACAACCCTGGTTCCAAAAAAAAAAAAAAAAAAAAAAGTCCTCATTGTTTTTAGGGTGTTAAGAACATTTGAATCAATAATGCACACAGAAGGAACTCCCAAATAACTACAGCTATCTACAGACTTTCCCCGTAAATATAATAATAACTGAAAGATCATGCCATTGTTAATCAATTGTTCCTCTCATCCAAATAAATGATTTGAAATTAAAAAATAATAGACAAATTTTTCATTCCTCTAACACCACAAGCATCATGGAACCTATGACGATCAAGGCATCACACAATCACTTAAATTTCATTCAGACACTTGTTAATATTTGTACTTGATGCCACAGAAAAATTCTTTCAAAGAAACATCAAAACAAAAAAGAAAGAAATACAATGAACTTACTTTCCGTTTTAGCTTCCAGTAATTGAATATTATTTCTAGTTCTGTTCGGTCAAATTGAAATAGCTCAGCTACATCATCAATATTTACATAATTGTAAAACTGTGCTTCTTTCTCTTGAATTCTAAAGGAAACATTGATTTTAATAATTTAACTTAAAATGCTCAAAAAAATTTAGAAAATTCAACATAATTTCCTTCAGTAACTACATCTGGCTGTCAATTAAACTCGCTGGTGAAAATAAAATGTCTACTTATTCTCATCAAAAACTCAAGAAAGGAATCAATTATATACCAATCAATCTGACTAAGGTTGTTGTAAACATTGTTTTCGTGTTCATGATTTTGGTTTATTGTTGCTTCCATTCAGGTGCACCATTTGGGGGGGGGGGGGGGGTCAGAAGGGGCAATTACTCCCTTTTTCACTCGACGAGCATAATCTTTTTTTTTTTTTTTAACTGTATCTATTTTATTGCTTTTTAAATGTAAGGAGGATATACCCTTAAGTAAGGAGGATATACCATTTTTGACCTTCCTAAAAAAATTCAAGATTCTAGGGATGTAACGAATATTCGGCCATTCAATATTTGGCGAATAGTCCTTTCATAACCCAGCCGAATACTCGGTAAGAACAAAATCAACCTGGCCAAATATTGATGGACTATTCGGCCAAACAGCTCTATTACGGTAGAAATGTGAAAAAATAAAGATGGGAGTTTTGAAAATAAAAATATATCCCAGTTAAATGCATTCAATTTTAATAGATATTTTAAAAATAGGTATGTAAAAAACCCCATGAAATAAAAACATTAACTTTTCTAACTTTAAAAATAGCTCCATAAAACAATTTTGAGCAAGGTAAAAGTTCACTAAACAATCTTATTTCTTTAATTTGAATTACATAATTAGTAAAATAATACTAATGCTCGCACTAAAACCTGTCATTTTTATTCCACTTGTGGGTGAAATTCTCGCATTCTCGGTTTTACTGCATTCAAAACAAGGCAGAAAATATATTAATTTTAAATACTGTTGTTTAGTGAGATTTTACTTAGTTCAAAACAGCTTTAGATTCTTAACAAATAGAATTAACTCACACATCATAGATTAATATGTGGATCATAGATATGTGGAATTGGTGTTTGGTTTTGTGAATACTTTTAAATTTCACAAGTACTTTCTATTGCAAAGATTTTATAGAAATTTTAATATTCGGTCACCAAATATTTGGTATTCGGCTTAAGACATTGGCCGAACATTTCGCTTTGGGCCTAGAAGAAACGGCCGAATATTCGGTACTCGGCCAAATCACCATTTGTTACACCCTAGTACAATCTATGAAATATATAGAATTATAACTAAAAGTAGATAAATTTCTTTCAGAGATAAAGACAATGCTTCAGCAACCAAAGTAATACCTTAATAAATTATAATAACTATTTAAAATTTATATTAAAGAAATTACTTTTGCTGTCTAAGATTAGCTCTCTGTTCACTGCTCAATAGTTCTCGATTTTCTTTTTCAGTCTTCTTCTTCGGTTCACTCTCACCTTCTGAGTCGGAAAACAGTAAACTCTGTCTTCGACTATGCTTGGAACAGAATGCCTAAAAATAAAATTTAAAATAAATATATCATTTGAATGGAATAATATATTCCCACTGTCTCAGCAGATTAAAAAATAGGGCTTTTTTCAGGCCAATTTGTAAATATTAGAGCCACTTTATGTACTAATACCATCATAATACATTTAAAAAAATAAAGATTAGGTATACACTTAGATAAAAGTTATAATAAAAGTAGACACATATAACTCACTCTCCCTTTCACATATATTTAATGACCGCAGAAAAGATTACAAAAGATTTCATTTAAAATATAAAAATTTCTTGATACTTTCCTTTTTGCACTTTTAGCTAATTATTTTGATTAAATTTGCTCCATTATTATTAATTATAAGCATTAGAAAAATGTTTTTATTTTAAATGTTTTCTTTAAATTTCACTTATTGTGGAAAAGCTTATCACGAAATAAAAACGGAGCTTTTTGAACATTTTTTTTACTAAATATACAATTTATTGATAAAACATAAAACTTCAAAACAATTTAGGGGTAACATACCCTTTCAAAAAATGAGTATGAGAAGATTATTTTAATTAGGAATCAAATCGGTCGATTTTTCCCCCTCAATTTTAGCAATTGCAGTGATTCAAATTTAAGATTCAAACATAATGTGGCATTTTTTTATTTTTATCATTCAAGCAAATCAAGTTTAGTAATTTTTTTGATTTTTTAAATTTAAATCTGATTTGTTTTTATTTTTTAAAAAAGACTTTAAATATTTAGGATATTTATTATGCTACATTCATAGCAACAATATGGCATGTCATCAATATGCAAAAACACACTTTAAACACATTTTTTAGCAATTTTTTAAAAATAATAATAATGATAAACAAATTTTAATACAAATACATGACTCAAATTAAATTTAACCCTACGACGAATAATAGTACACTCATAAGTACAGAGAAAATGAACACATTTAATCTGAATTATTTTACTGTTGAAAGCTGAAAAAAGTAACAATTGTGTATACTTAATTTTTACATTAAGTGTACTTGAATCATTTTTCTATTTTATAAATGAAAAACCCTGAAATATTTTTACTAATTTAGTAAAAAAATCATATGCTCACACCATTACTAAAAACTTAAACTTTTTGTTTTAATTAAATATCTTCATTGAAAACTTCTATGATATAAAATATTTTAAAAGGGAAAAAAAAAACAATAAGGTATTAGGGGACATGGATGAAACTTTAAGGATACATATTCTAAATTCTAACAATTGTTTTAAACACTATCATTCTGAATTATTTATTGTGTGGGATTTATTCAATTGATCTAAAATCCTATTTTTAATGTAAAAAACACAGGATGGTTCAAGATTATTATGAATTCTAATTTGAATGATTGATTCTTTGCTGTTAAGATGTTCAAAGAATAAGAGTAATATTGTAAAATTAAAAAAATAGTAATTAATTCTAAACTTATGAAACATGTTAAGCACATAGACAGATAGACCTAGGAAGTTTTGTTTGTGACAGTGGCTGTAATTGCAACATATTTCATTTTTACAACACTTTCTAACATTGCAAAATCAATAATTTGTTTTGAAAAAAACTCACTTGATTTAAATCATGCTGATTTAAATCAACGAACCCTGAAGCAACCGCTAAAAAATAGGGCCTTTGATTACTTTTTGGGGCTTTTATCTACTAAATATGTCCTTTACAGGGCCCCCTAAAAACCAATCTCAAAAATAGGGCCTTTTTATGACCTGTGAGAACCCTGTAAATTTTGAACTATAACTTCTTGTTTTTATTAACATATGTATTAATTCAATTTGATGGCCATATTATAGATTCCATTTTTGTAATGCTCAGAAGAGTATGGACTATACTGCCACTTGATTTGAAATAGTATGAATTAAATATGAGCTTAAATTGACATAAAATATGTATTACTTACTTTTAACAAATCATCTTCAGTCATATTAGGTCTAATGGTAGCATTCATTTTTAAGCCCTCTTTAAATGCACAAGTCACATGAAACGCTGATTTACAACCTTTTTCCTGCAAAGGATTAAACATGTATTATGTACCTACGACATTATTAGGACATTTTATATATAAGCTCGATAAAGCAAAGGTATGAAACACTTAGTCAATAAATAAATAAAATATAAAATTAACAATAAAATAATAGTGGAAAAATAAAACAAAGAAAAAGAAAAGAAAATGTTTGCAAAATTCGTGATTGCAAATATGGGTCCTTTATTTTGCAATTATAAGCAAGAAAAAGATCCATAAATGACGAAAATTCTTCGATATGCGGTTTTTTGAAAACAAGCCTTAATATTGGTTTAATACTTCCTCTATTTTTCTGATCATATGATGTTTTTCAAATAAAACAGTATATTTTAGAAACCAGCATTTTATTTAAACTTGTAAAAGCGAAGGTTCTTCAACATCTAGCACTTGTAACAAACGAAATGATTCCAGTCATTTCAAAAATGCATTGTTTCAAATATAGTGTGTTAATTCAAAATGAAATTTTGAAATAAAGGAAATTTCGTACTCCTATTTGAGGATGGATCGTTTTTACGATCGTGATTATTGCAAAGGATTTGGTTTTATGAGCGCGATCTTTGTAAAATGCAATGACATAAAGTAAACCAAATGGCACAATAAAAGAATATATGTTACGGTGAATCCTTGATATCAGAGAATGTCGACAATCATCGGTGAATGTCAACATTCACCATCTATCAGACGGGTGATTGCTGACATTCCCCAATTTCGGACATACGCCATAACATAAAAATAGAAAATATGCTAATGAACGTTAATACCTTCACAAGCATCTTTTTTTCGATCCTGATTTTCTTGAAGGAATAATTTTTGTGATCCTAAATTTTAAAAGGCATCCCATTCTAGGATATAAAAATGCCCTTTTGTCGAAGAAGGTTATTTTCAAAAGTGCACCCCCTTTGTTAAAAAATCAACATTGGAAATAACGGGCTCCTCTAGTGGTTTGAATGTCTTTTACCCCCCTTCCCCCATGTCTTTTCAGTGACCAAGGAAAATTCTCTGTTTTCTCCTTTTGATTTTGTCAACTGGCAACAGAATGAATAAAGATAAGTCTGCATTCTCAAAGGCCTTTCAGGGTTTAATAATTCCAAAGAATACAGAAGTTGCCATATTTCTTCCATGTTACTATATGATAAATAGGGTTCCTAGATCCTTCTTTTCTGGGGATAAGATGACAGTTGAAAACTAACATACTCCTACAGTTTGTATTGAATTTAGTTTCGCAATCTTTTAAAGGTGTCTGTTAATTGCGGAAATAGCGAGCAAACAAACTCTTTTTTTTAATGAGATTTTAAAATATATTGCAGGAATCGAGCTATCTCGCATCTTAGTGCAAACCCTGCCAAAGATTACTCTTCTCTTAATCAGGGTTCGAAATTAGCGGTCGTTAAGTCGTATTTTGCAACTAAAAATTTCCGTTTGAAGACCGTGATTTTACTTCCAATCGTCACTTTTGACGCCTAACCTTTTAAAAGACTTTTAGTTTGACAACCACAATTTGCACCAAATCCTCATTTTTTATTTATTTTTAAAATCAAGCATAATTTTGCAGTTATATTTTTCTATAATAGGGTTCACACTGGAGAAAAATACAAGGTGGGATTTTCCTCCTTGACCAAAATTTTAAGTGGGATTTTTTAAGTTTAAGCCCCCAAAAAAAATTTTTTTTGAGTGGGATTTCAAAAAATATTGCGGGAATCACGCGGCCTAGCGCGAACCCTGCTTACATATTTTATCTAATCTTCTGTAGTTAGAGTTTTTACGATGTGTATGAAGACTGTCGTAACTTCTTGATCTTCAAATTGGGAGTTGGAACTTTGTAAGTTGGGAATTTATTTACAAAAGAAATAAGTAACACTGGACTGCAACAAATTGACTTGAAAAAATAGTTAAGTCAATTAACTCAAATTTTTATTATGGACCGATTAAAATAGACGTTTCTATTGATTCATAAACTTAAGTAAAATTACAAACTTTCTTAAAAGTTACTAACAGAAATTGATATTTGAACATTTTTCTCTTACTTATAACCCTCCCATAAGAGATGAGATTTCTAAAGGTTATATTAGGCCAGTCGTTTCAAATTTTATCAGGGAAGGGGAAGAGGGGGCAAATGGTACATTCTCCTCACACACGTTACATTTAAAAACAAGAAAATACCTGCACATTCACAAAAATACATTTCATTCTCAACGCCAGGGATTGTCAGCTGGAGGTGGTAGTTGCCCCCTCTTGACATTCTTAAATGACAAACCCAAATTACATGTACAGTAAATTAAAAGTGTATAATTTTCCCCCTTCGGCATAAATTTTTCAAGAGATGGGTAAACTCAAAGAAATTGCACCCTCTTTAGCAATATTTTGTATACACACCAGTTCTTAAACAATAAATACCAGTTTATTAATGGCTTTATTAATGAAAATTTATTGATGCTGGAAGGGAGAAGGTACTTAAAATATGAAACGTGTTGAAGCTATACCTAACTAAACTGACAAACAAAACTAAAAAAACTATTCACCTGAACGAATATCATACATAACAGAAACATTTGTAAAAAATACAACACCAAAAAAAAAAAAAAAGATTTGGTTACTTACAGCACACATAATACAAGCTCCATTTTTTTCTTTGCACAAAATACATACTAGAGACCATCGGGTAGCCTAAAATATTAAACATGAATTTATTGTAAAAATAACAAACATTAATATGAACACATTTAAAATAGTTCAAATTTTTTTCTTCATAACGCAATCAATCTTAATCAATTGTCATAGTAACTAAAACTTTTTTTTTTTGCTTTTCACATGACAGATAAGGTAAAATATGTACAGAGCAGCCACATTTCATACTCTATGCTTAAGAGAAATAAGAATGAAAACAATTCTGTGCTTTAGATGCCAAAATTATGCAGAGGATAAAATTCAAGTTTTCAAGTGGAAAGGAAACTGCCTTCCAAGCTTTACCATATGGAGAAGAGTTCAATTTTTTGGAAGGGAGACCAATGGTAACATTATGCATTTGACTTTTGTTAGCATTTCAGATTTTTGTGTATTACCACATGTAACTCTTTTTCAGCCTTTTGCATACATTATAAAAGTTTTTTAATCCTAGGCATGTGTATATTTTATTTATAGCAGAATGGATACTATGGCATTACCTGAATTTTCTTGGAGGTTGGGGGGCGAGGAGTCGGCCGAACCCCGAGGCATATAAGGAATTGCTCCTTATATGCCACATTATCCTGCTAGAACCGGCAATATAGATTAAAATCCAGAGATTTTGGGCGGGTTAACAAGCTAAACTCTGCTTGTTGCGTATTTGTAGGTGTAAAAGGCGTACATTAGTATCTAACGTTTCGCTGATTTACTCCCACAAATGTAATAAAATGCTGACAAAATTAAGTTAAAATAATATTTCAGGGTTGACAACCTTAGAGAAACAATTTGAGCAACATCGGCGAAGATTTGGTAATTTTGTGGAGCAGTTCGATAATGTGTATGAAAATGCTTAAATCCGAGTTTGTATTTCAACAGTACTCGAAAACTCTACCATAAGTATTTCTTAATTAACAAATTAACATGGATAAAAACAATGCCATACTTTGAGTACAAACTTTAGTTCCCCATGCTCAAACTCCTGGCAATATACCAACACCATATACATATAACTTGATGTTGGGGGGGGGGGCTTGGTTTTTTTTTTGGGGGGGGGGGGACACATTCACAAACAAGCTAAGAGTCCACTCTGGGATCATCTTTTTAAACAAAGGTCCAGCCTTGTCTACTACAACCAAAGGGCAATTGTGCTTCATTAAGAATTAAGTTAAATCCGCCTCAACTTTAATAACATCCAGGGAGCTTGCTTTTTGCTTCCCACATCAACATGTCTAAACTGCAAATTGCTTGTTTTTTTTTTTTTTTTTTTTTGTTTCAAATCAGCATTAAGAATATGCTTTTTATCTTACACTGGGTGTGAGCAAATCCTTCTTTTTCCCACTTGCCACATAAAATCTCACACAATATACTGTGCAAAGTGCAATTTTTTAAAAATGGGCCACAACAATTCTTATTCATGCCTAAAGCATTGAGCATGTTTTTGTTTTGCATGGGACATTTCAACAATACCACAACCTCATCAGAGAGAACTTTAAGCCCTGATAAGTCAATTCAGTCATTCTTCAATTAACATTACCTCCTTCCCTCTTCTTTTCACCAGAAAAGGAGTATCCGTTCTTTCGACTATAGGAGGAAGAAAGCGTGCAGAAGCAAATATCCTGACCGGGGAGGGGGAGTGATTCACAGGAATGTAATCGGAATTTCTGTTAAGTATGCAAAAAAAAAAAAAAAACTCTGCATTTCCCTCTGCAGGCATTGTAAAGAAAAAGAAAGGGAGAGAGGATAATTCTGTTTCTGCAAAAAGGGCCCTATTATTTAAAAGATATATATATTAATTGGTCATTATCAACAACAACTACACTTATTTTTAAGGATAATATCAGTAACTTAATTTACAAGTTTAAAAAAAGGAAATTTTGGCTGTTTCACTGACATTTTTTAAAATCTTACGCGGGCGGGAGTCTCCCGTCCGGTCTATTTTCTTGGCAAGGATCTGATAAATTTGGCGGGAATCTTGCGACACAGCCTTGAACTTTAGCCTCTGTTATGTCATTTTTCAAATTATAGATACAGTAGAGCCTCGGCTATACGAGGCAATGCGAACCGAAGGTACCTCGGATAATCGAAAACTCGGATAACACGGACTCTGGCAAAACCGCGAGGGAAATGGTGAAATGAATAAAAAGGTTGTCAAAAATATAAAAATAGGTATTACTGTACATATTATGATGTTTCTCCCACACCTAAACCTAAACTCCCTTTTTTAATCATCTCTCCTTTATCAATCCTATTAATGACTTGCAATTATGTCTGGCTTGTAATTTTAGTCAAAGATACAAGAGTTCGTTTGCATTTAGTACTCATCACGTAATCAATACAGTACGGTACAAACAAAGATAAACAAACCGTAAACGAACTATTTATTAGAGAAATGGAAAAGCAACCAGTAACGGCGCCATCGGCAATTGTGGCTCGGTTAACCTGGAACGCGGTTAGTCCGGGCTCGGATAACCGAGGCTCTAATGTAATTAAATTATAAAAGGCAAAAAAAGTATCACACTAATAAGTTCTAAAGCAATAAAAAGATCAACTATGGCAATTCACAACATTTCTAATACAAGCCTAACAGACTTCATTTGTGAAAAAAGGATAATAGAGGAAGGGGGAGAGTTGGAAGAAGGAAAATAAATACATACAGGTAGAACAGCAAAATAAAAAATTATGCACTGAAAAATTTCTGAAAATTTACGATTGAAATAATGTTCTAGATATAAAGGTATTTAATTAAATTAAAAAAACCCATGAAAGATTTTTAATGTTAGTTAAAACAGTAAATGATGCTAGACAGCATATACTTACAGGTATATGAGTTATTTTAACAATAGGCTCCATCTTCACAAAGTTAAGAAATGATACTTCAGGTATCCAAACAGCACAGCTTACATGAGCCCATTTCTGACCGCATCTGAAGCAAAAGAAGACACTCAAAATTTAGAAAACTAAAAGAAAGATATTCAAGTTAAAAACAATTTATGAACAAATCTAAGCTGCTGAAGAAAATAAACTGAGCAGTAGTTCATCAAAACACTGCAGAACATTTAGTTTTGTTCATGTTTTATTTAACTAATTAACCCCTTCCCTCTCGCTCCCGTCAAAATCACGGGGCAGGAGTGTTCAAAAGTAGAGCAAAAAACATTAATAAAAAAGTCAACTCAATCCCGAATTTTTTTTTTTTTTCTTCTCTTACATACTAGATGATGGTATCAAACTATTTATAGTATAAATAGAGATTAAACATTTTTTTTTTAAAAGAATAGGCACTTCTGTTGTTGTTCTCTTGAAAATTAACCGATCATTAAGGGGTTAAAGACTGATTTTTACTGATTAAACATTTTTTAAAAAAATATAATATCAATATATGGGGTTAAGTTATAAAAGTTAAGACATTGAGTGCCAATTTAATACATAAACTACAATCAAATATATAGGCTGTAATCTAATCAAATATATAATTTAAATATAATTAGAATTTTTTTCAAATACTATTATTTATATATAACCTTGACTCTTTTAGACATATTATAAAAAATTTTTGCTGCATTTAAAAGAATCGCACAGCTTCAGAACTAGTGAAAATGGGCTAGAACTTGATCAAGAAACAAATTACTGACATTACATAATTTATTTTAATTATAAAACATATCTTTTTTAACTTTAAATTTATACAATAATATGAGCAAATCAACTTTAACAAAGTGAAAATGAAGCATACAATGTTCATCAATTAGATACAACAAAATTTTTTGTTTCAACTGAAATGAGAAAGAATGCAATAACAAGTTATTTTTATGTCGATGTCCAACAAATACTTGACAAAAATCCAATTCTTCAAAAATAGAATAAATTTGTGATCCATTATTAGTACCTTTAAAAGATATTAATGATAAAAAAGACTTTTAATGTTATTACTTATTAAAGCATCTTCATAAGGAATAATAAGGATAATTAGATGAGTATTTAAATTAAGTTTGCACACATCTGGAAATATACAGTGGAAGAAATATGCAAGAAAGAAAATTGTGAAACAAGGGCTTTTTGTTTATTCTTACTGTACTTATCCATAAACACTAAGAAATGAAACAAAATGAGAATAGTTTGACTCTGAGAAGAATACAAGTGTTCTGCTGCCAATTAACATCGCTCAGAGTCAAATTTGAAAATGACATTAAAACCAAAATTTGACACAGAGGGTTTTGGGAAAATTTATTCTAGATAACATGAAAAAAAATGAAGAATTTATCGTACAATTGCAAGGAAGTTGAAACATCTTGACACAGAGAGATTTCCGAGACAGATAGGTTCATAATAAAAATCGCACTTCTACTGCTTTTGCACATCTAGTCATTTTTATTCTATAAGCAAAGAATTTTAGCTCACTTTATAAGGTCTACTATCAATGCACTGCTATTTAATGTAGGCTAAGAGTCGATAATAAAATCTAGTTGAAAACAAATAGAAAATATTAAAACAAATTTGTATATAAAATATACCTTGTGGTTTTCATAGCTCCGCCTCTGTTTGGACATAGGACACAAGCTGGTCTGATACCAAGAGCACAAGTCCGGCAAATCCAGCTACCATCAGGTATTTTCGTAATGCCATAACAAATTTGATGGACACAAATGTTACATGAATCACAAAATACCATTTCATTGTCCTCCTGGGAATCAGGCTAAAATTAAATGAATAAGATTCTATTACAAGAATAACCAACACAAACTTAAAATTATTCAATCATTGTAAGATAGGGTTTAAATAAGTTATACGTGTAAGCAAGAATAAACCAAAGGCGCATCAAATTGGAACAGTAGAACTGATCATAGTCTCAAATGGTGCAGAAAAATGAAAAGTTTTCGTATCTGTCATATACCGCTAAATGCAGATTTCAAATTCATGTTGATGCAATCAAATGTAATTTTTTTTGTTTGTGCTGCTTAACCAATTTTACTCAACACAATATTAATCTCCTAACTGTTTTTTCATTTTATAATTGTACTCTATGGACAAAGCACGATGATTTTCCCTTAAGAAATCGAATCTAAGTAGCTTTCAGGGAAAATACATTGTTACGCCAGACCACACTCCAATGTAAATCTTAGGACAGATTTCACACCAATTACTGATGTGGCTCAATGCCTCCAAAGGTAGGTTGAGACATCAACACGTGGTGAGCATTGCAACTCTGAATTTAATTTCTCAGAAATTCATGCTAGATAAATTCTAGAGATATCCATGGTCCCAAGGATCAACAATAAAGTTTTAGAACTTTGACTTCTGAAGTGTAATTTTTGTAAATGTTGTAGGACCTTGGGAACGAAATGTTAACAAATGTCATCTCACACGACATTGCCTTTCAATAATCTTTTTATATAGGGGTTTAGATTTCCTGACGATTTTAGAGCTACGAACACATACCAGTTTGGCGAAAGGCAGCATTTTGTTTCCACATTTTACACAGAATTACTTTATGATCAAATTTTAATGTATGAAACATAAAACTTACAGATCGACAGACATCACAGATGGCATCTTCATCATATTCCAGCCCCAATCCTGCTTCACTCTTTATTGCTTCTTGAAAATTTACATAGGCCTAAGCATAGAAAAGAGTGGAATAATAATTTATTTAATATGAATGTTAAACTACACATGTAAAATATAAAGGTTCTTAACTGAAAACAATATATGCTTTGGACTTGCAACAACAAAAATATCAATTTTTAAGGGTTATATAATTCTGAAACTTTTTGGAACAATAAGCTTTAAAAAAAAAAAAAAAAAAAAATTGATATTTTTTCGTTTTTTCTTTTTTTTTGTATAACAAAGTCGGTAGCAAACAAAATGTGAACATACACTGAAGAGAATTTTCAAGGCCTAACACATTGGTTCAAAGTTGAACATAGCGTCAGTGTCAACTGAATAATTTAGTCATTTGGTAATGAAAAATGTACTATCCTAATTCCTATACCACAACAGAAGCCGATACATTGGTTTAAGGGGCATTGAGGAATGCGGCATATGTTATATTGCATTTTTCGGATATATTATGTCTTTTACTTGTCTTTGGAAGAGCAAGATATAATAAAGGGCTAATTACAGCTTGGAAATCAACAATAACTACAGTAATTAAACCGATCAATTAAAAATAAATTAGCTAAACAAGAAATAAATGAATTTAAAATTATTTACATAGTTTACTTTACAAAATTAGTTTTCACCTTCATATAATATAAGACACAGATTAACTCAAACAATATCACATAAGGATGGCATAGTTCTTGAACAGGAATGCACAAACTATGGCCCGCGGAGCCTTTTGAATTGGCCCGCTAATATAGTTGATAAAAAAGAATAATTATAATAAAATTCAAAAAATATACGAAAGAAAAAATAATTCTAAAAGAAAGCTTACGAAAAATCGTTGTAAAAAAAAAAGATCGCAGCGCCGCTACTGAATTTTGGTCGCAATTTTTGGAACTAATCGCCATATTTAATTTTATTTTATTGGAAATACTTCATAAACTAATCAAATCCTGATAAAAATGGTAGAATATTGCATTGTCATCTGGTTTTGAGCTATATGTAAAGTTTCAGAACAATAGCTTATCGGGAAATGGTCGAAAATTCGATTGCTGGATTTTTCGAACAGCCATTAGGTGCGTTACTTCGTCTATAAAAGAATTTTGCCCCATTCCTGCTATGATTTCTTTAGTTAATTCAAAGCAACGATTGTTAGACATAGCAGGCAAAATGTCATTATTTTCGTCTTCATCGCCATCTTGCTCTTTTTCATCGTTCGGGTGTACATTTGGATGCTTTCCGAATCGGACATCTTGTTTATCAAATTATTAATTTCGTAAAATCTGATCATCAATCATTTTTACAGTAATAAATGGCTTCAAAAAGCAAGAAAACGAAATGTAAGAAGCATGCTTACATGCAGAAACGCGCAAATTTCATACTTGTGTAAAAAGACTTCGCTTTTGCGAACTTGATTTTAATAAAGAATTCATTTTCACAGTTGCAATTTTTGTTCCCTTAATATCAATTTTAAATTCTCATTACCTTATTGCCGCTCTTGAATAAAGAAAAAATATATAAAACAAAAATAAACGAGGTTTAATTTTCACACGATCAGCTATTGCGGAAAATTCGCGAATCTGCCGTATTAGAAATTTTCCAAACTTCCGTATAGTTCGACTTTTGTTGCAATTCATCTTCGAATACTGACGAGACAATTAAATAAATGTATAAGAATCTAATTGCTTATTTCTTTCATGTTTAATTATTGAAATAAAATAGAGAAAAGGTCTGATTTTTCTCAAGTATCGTTGGAGATTTTTTTCCCAACTTTCATCTGCAAGTAAGTTGACGCCCCCTCCCCTAAAAAACATAGTTTTTAGACAAATTGTTCGACTTATAAACAGAATATGTTACTTGTAACGGAAAAAATGCGTATTTTTAAAGGCATTTTAAAAAATTCGTATTTTACTAAATGTGAAAAAAAACGCGAACTTTTCAAAAATGGCGGCAAATTCACGAAAAAATTCCCGGTTTTCTGGTTCCCGTATAAGAGGTTCTGTACTGTATTACTATGCCAATTTAACTAATAAGATTTTTTAAATGGTTAGTTAAAAAAACAATTGTACTAACCCAATTGACTAGTAGTAATGAATTAATAAAAATTTATTAATTAAACATTAATTTTCAAAATTAATAATATCAATATGAATAATTATTTTACTTTTAAAACTGTAATTTATCATCAAAATTTAAAAATTTTATTGCTGATGTGTATTTAGGAAATGAATAAATAAATAACGATTTTTTACATTAATTCACAAAGATCAATTTCTATTCTGCAGGAAAACTAGTGATTAAAGGATTTAAATTTAATTATATGCCATGGAACAAAATAATGATATGTTGATTTTTGATAAAGGAATCAGTTTAACTTTTTTTTTTATTGTCCATGCAGCAATGTATAAATTTAATATTACTATGCCAATTTAACTAATAAGATTTTGTAAATGGTTAGTTAAAAAAACAATTCTACTAGCCAAATTGACTGTAGTAGTAATTCTGAATCGCAAGGGTTTAACGTGATGTACACTCACAGCATTTGGATTTTGCTATTTAATATATGTGTGTTTATTTCTTCTGTATTTATATTCGCACTTTTAATTAATTTCTCATTTCAACTCTTAATATATATTTTAAATTTTACATTATAAAATGTCAAAGAAAATTTATCTAAATTATAAAGAAAGTTATAATTTAGAGAATAATGCTGTGTTTTTCTAAGTTTAAATTACCTTTTTATTTTCCATTTGTTTCATTTTCATAATTTGCACACATTTTTGTAAAAAATTTTAGCATTCCTCTTTTTTGCCACTTGACCAATCACTTCATTGATATAAATGTTGTGCAATAAATTGTTTAGAAGTCTTATACCTCATTTTGTTTGAATTCATTTACATTAATTTTTTAAAACTTTTATTTAATAATCTGTTTCCAATTACAGTAATAATTAATACATGTAATTTGTACATATTACCTCTAAATAAAAATTGAAATACACCCTGTATTTTTATGAATAAAACATTACGTTACTTTGGCCCCCAACCTGATACTTTCTAATTTTTTGGCCCTTCACCCAAAAAAGTTTGTGCATCCCTGTTCTTGAACTTGGGGATGTTTAACACTATACAAACAAGTCATTCAATAATCAGTGCAATCAATAAATAAAACAAATTCAATGAAAGAAAAGGGCAATAAAAACAAACCTGAGCTTCAAATTCTTCTATCACTTGCTCAAAAACATTTTCTTCTAAAGGCAGAAGACCTACACAGTTGAAAAGAATGTTGAGATTTATTAAATCAAAGTACATATAATTAAAATTTTTATAAAAAAATACAATTACATAATTTTAAGAATAGCTTATTAAATATTGGTGCTATACAAAAAGGTGATTGTATCATGAAAGTATTTTAGAGATAATATTATGTTTAAGATGTATAGCTGTGCAAACAATGATAAATTACAAACATACAGCAATTTAAACTTACCAAAATCTTCTCTATCTTCATTCATGAGCCTCAGCCATTGTATATCCACGTCATCCATGTCATACCGGCAAGTTCGCTCAGCAAGCGTATTCGTATAGCTCATGACATGCATTTCGGGATTGAAAAAGGCATCACGAGTAAAACGAATGAGCTTTTTGGGGCTATGGGAAAAAGAAAATTTAAAGATTAAATGTTGATCTTTAATGAAAAGGAAAAATCAACATTCAAATTTTAATATCTAGTCATTAAAAACATAAAAAAACTGTCTGAAACACTAATTTTGAGCAGAATGCTGAATTGAAAAAGATAAACGTAAGAAGTTCAAGCTATTGATATGGGAGTAGGCTCAAAAGTAATGCACACATGCTTGCAATACACACACCTACACAAAGAAAAGCAAAAGCAAGATCGGGAAAGAAGTACATCTAAGTTCAATTCTTTAGCTTCAAAATCAAATATTTATTCTTATTATTATCATTTTGTAAGCAAACATACAATACACAAAGCAAGACAAATAGGTATAAGAATTCAAATTTAAACTTACAGCTTGAAATTAGACTCCTTGCTTTTCTTCCTTATAATGCTGAAAGAAAAAACAACAACTATTCAATTCAGATTTATAACTTTCAAAGCAAAATAATGTCCTACAATTTTTATGAAGGTTAGAATAAAATGACGTTTTTATAAAATTGGGAATAAATGGAAAATATTTTACCGTAGTGATGGTTCTGGCAATGCTTCTGGATGAACTGGCACCTGTACACCTTTCTCCCATTCTGGTCTCCAGGGATCTTCAATCAACCAACAATCATCGGAAGTAAGTGGTTCGCTATCAGGGAGCTTCATTGCACTTATGAGATCTTTTCGAAATAACTGAAATAAGAGATTGATTTACAAGATCATCAAACAACGTCTCCTTCAAAACGCGCAACTGGAGTAAATAAAAAAGTACATTGTTAAATTTTATATGGCGATTGTTAAAGACTGGTAAGGCTACTCGAAAAATTAAAGAAGGCAACAAACCCAGTGTAATATTGCCAAATTTCTCGATTTTTAATAGAGTGGAAAGATAAAAAAGGACAGAATGCTCAGATAGCATAATCTGATTTTAATAAAGCTAAATGCACAAAGTTCAATGTCAGCACATTCTAGATAAATGAGGCATGCAATTCTAAGCAAAATGTTTTTTTCAAAACTTCACACAAAATTTTTTGAAAAAGCATGCATAAAATAAAAAATTATATACTTAGGTTAACAAGCCTCCCCACAACATACAATACATATGCATATATATATACATACATATATAAGCTCAAAAATAATCCTTCAAGTAATTAAATGAAAATTCCAATATATTAACACCAAAGTCTTTTTTGGAAAGAGTTATTACATTGAAAGTTTTTAAAAGAAGAACAAAATATTTTGCTTAGAAAGAAAAGCCCATATTAATTGTCCAACAAATCTTAAGATTAATAAATTTAAAAAATTTCGGAAAACAGATTTTTTTCAGGTTTATTTTTTAACATTTTCGTAACAGGTGCTCGGAAAATTTTCGGAAATGTCAGAGAACTTCGAATCGGAATACTCCATGAATGAAGCCGAAAAGAAATCAAACAAAAACTTTTAAAATTTACTCATGAGAGACTTTTCAGAGGTCACTTCGGAAGAAATTTGAGTCTGTGTTCAGAGCCTTCAGAAACTTCCAATTAATCAAAACGGACCCTTCACAAAATTGAAATCAATCAAAATTCCAAATGGTACTTTTCATACCATTATTTATCATGAAAGTAGTAATAATAAAATCTTCCTGCTACTTCTACTTCCACTTCACGCTGCCTTTATTCTCATTGCTTACAGATAATTCTTAGGCTATATAAGCTTTGTTTTTATTGTTCTGTCTGCTTCATTTGGATGTTTTGCATCTAGAAGCTCCCTGTCGCATTGAAAAAGGGATTCCAAGCAATCCCGAAACATATGTCTGCATTTTATTGCTCATTTGTGCTTTAAAGTAACGTGTAATTATTTTATTATTGTTTACTTGCAAAAGTTAAATTATTTTTAAGAAAAAATTAGTTAAAAAAGCATTAATAGTGACTCAGAGATAAGAGAATGTTTTCTTTGAATCACCAATAGTCTGATTAGTGTTCAAAGCATTAAAAAAGCAAAAGTAAAAGCTATCTGCACTATGGCTATGCTATCACTTTTTCTCGTTGGGCTTCAGTGTTGTGTCCATTAATAATTAATATTAATCACACACAAGAGATTTACTGCAAGAACAAGTCAACAATAAATTAAAAATAATTTTTAAGTTCAATACACTTACTTCAGCAGGAGCATTAGTCAAAAACCGACTGTTATATATTTTTGAAGTTGGTGGTTCTGCATATTTGGAAGAGAGAAAAGCTATGTGGGGGAAATAAAGACATTTAAACAACTGCTTATAATTCATAATATATACATAGATACATCAACAACATGATTACATATAAGCAAATATAGTGTGTATGTAAATACTTATCATGATCATATTTATGGAATATTTCAGGGCACACTAATTTTAGTTCTGTACAGGGGTTCCCAGCCTCTTTTACATTGCGACCCCCCTCCATATATATGTATTTATTCCCATTTTGAAATAAGTGTTTTGAAACAAATATGTATTGTCAGACTACAAGCTGTATCAAATTCCAACCCCACTATAAATTTGTTAATTTTAACAAACTTGGCCACATTAAAATCCACTACTTTACAAGATTAATAGGAACCAGATAAAATGGCAATTTCGCAGTGGAGTTGCAAGAAATGCACTTTTAAAAATTCTACGATAAATAAACAATAGCTGTGTCATCATTGAGACGGTGCTACTGTCTCGATTAATACATCAGGAGAACTGAAAAAGAAATCCCAAATGATGTAAAATTGAGATCTGAAAATGCATTTTTTTTAAAGCTTGTATTGTGTTAAACACAAACCCAGACAGGCAATGATTTTTAATCTTTTTCCTTGTGACATACATTCTTATGAGTTACAAAAGTTCCAAAGCTACACTTTGCTCCTAGAATTTAGACACTGCAAGCTTACAATAGGGCAATAGGTTGTTTGATAACAAGGACTGCAATAACTGCCAAGATTGCTAAAGAAATTTAAGTGATAAAACAAATTATTTGAGTAATATATACAATTTTATCTGGTCAATGGGATATTTGATACCTTTTTTTGAAAAAATTGCATCTGTAATAATTACTTTAAAGCATTTTGACCATTCTATCATTGTATTTTTTATTCTTTATCATTATTGAATAGAGGAGTACCAAACCATTGCTTCCTTTCTCTGAAGAAAGGTGTCGAAACAGCACAGCATTTAGGGACAAAACAAGGGGGCAAATTGTAAAATGAGACTGAGTAGATAAATAGAGAATATTGTAAGAGCGGATGGCAACCATATTCATATCAAAAATGAAATGGACTGCTATAGCCCAGTTTTATTAACAAGATAAGATATACTGTGCATTCTTGGATGCACCCAAACTAAAGTAGTACAGATAAATAAATACTTCTGACGACATTCATTTCGCTTATTAACTGTCTTCGTCTCGACCGTTGCGGAAATGATACTTATGTGTCTGTGTAAGTATTATGGCAGTGGTAATTCAACTCTTTATAAAGGTAAAAAATTGATGCTTTTTTTTTTTATTCATGAGACTTTGAAAACTTAATCGTACTATATATTTTAAAATTGGGAGCAACGACGCGATCCCAAATGGTGTTGCGACCCATAGGTTTGGAACCCAGGGTATAACAATTTAGTGTGAGAGTTTGTATTCAAATTCCAACAGATGTTAACTTAGGCTAATTTTGATGGTAACTAAAGCCCCTCTCTATATGCTCCCATGATACGTGTGTCAAACATGCATATACATGTACAAACAATTACCATGCAAGCTAAATGCAAAAAGATAATTACGTAAAAAAATTTCTGAGAAAAATTACATAACGTAAGATTGGTAAAATAACAGTAGTATAAAAATTAAAACGCTCACTTTCCAGTAAACATTGTTAGAATTCAATGTGAAATGCCAATAGTAATTGCTATGTCTGCATTTAAAACCGACTTCATGTTCTAATAGTAGTAGTACATTTTAAAAAACATTTATAATGCAATGGAATCCTGTAAAACTACTGTAATATCAACCAGATAACCCATTTTACAGAACACCGAGAAATTGAGATACAAAACGACATAATGGTATAAAACATGTAAGTAGATCAACTTTCAGCAGTTTCAAACACTGAGCTAATGGAGTCATCATATCATTGAATTATAAGTTCATGGAATATATTGTGCATACATAAATGAATGAATATCATATATACCTGGACCGTCTTCATCACTCCCACTATGTTTCCGTTTTCTTTTTCCATCGGAAGCTAAAAGCAGAAATTTTAAAAATTGTAGTAGAAATCTTGGTTACATCGAAATTCAAGCTTGTGTTCATTATCATAAATAGAAACAATTTAGTGAGTAATGTAATAAAAATGAAAAATCAATGAAAAATTATGCAAAAACTGCAGATATGTGTCGAGGGTACAAGGAACCCCTTTTACAATGCAAAAGAAAAAAAAAAAAAGCTTCTAAATGAAAAACCTGCAGTGTTTTTCATCTAGAAGCTTATTGTTTTGCATTAAAAAAATTGGTTCTTCCAACCTCAAAATACGTGTTTGCATTTTTTACAAAATTTGCCTAATTTTACATCAAGTTCTAATTCTTACTTTGTAGCTCAAAAGTATGCATTTTATTTTAAGTGAATAACATGTTTTTACATTTTCACGACACTCATGTAAAGTTTTATGCATTTTTTAAGTTTTCATGTTGAACACATGATCAATATCATTTTGTTTCATGAAACAAAATGATATTGATCATAATTTAATTAATAATTTAGACTAATATTTTTGACACAAGTAACATTCCAGCTCAGCTATTATATGACATTTAAACAACTTATATATATATAACTACAAACATTAGGAAAGAGGCGAGAATTACAACAAAACACTAAAGTTCATTTATTACCAAATTATATGGGGAAAAAAATCACGAATAGAACATAACAAATATATAAGTATCCGACATACTATACAAATACACATGTTTGTTAAAAGCAATGCAATTGAATACACATCTGCCCTTCAAAATTTATATAAACAGGTCTGTCATTTTGGGAGGTCAAGAGCAGGAAAATGCCTACTCCCCTGGATTTGAGAACGTAATGTACTTTTATGAATGCGCATGCCTCCTTTCGGAAAAAAATTTAAAGTTGCAAAAGAATTGCTCAACAATTTTAAAAAATTAAATTACATTTTGACAATTATAATAAATAGTTTTATACCTTTGCTTCCTTTGGTTCTTCGTTTTGCTGATGATGCCATACTAAAAAAGCTTCAAGCACTATTGCTTCTGCTAGGAAAATAAAAAATTTTAAAAATCAAACTAAAAGACAAATTTTTACAATATTTACTGTAACTAAAAATACTATGCAACAAAATTATAAATACAGATGCATGATAAAAGCAAGAAACTATTTTTTAAATGCATTTTTTAATAGAAAGTTCTTTAATAGACAAATATCAAAATTTTGCAAATACAGTCTAATTCAGCTATTGCGAGCCAGAATTGAAAGAGAAGTTGGTTTTAATGAGCAAAATTAAACCAATTTGTTGGTTTGATATTAAAAGTCCTACCTATATAAAACTTTGTTGTTACAAGTAGGACTCGGATTAAGTGAACCCTTTTTGTCATGATAACTGCAAAATGTTCTCTGAAGATACAAGTTTTGCGAATCTCCATGGAAATTTTCATTAAAAAGACTTGGCAAGGTTTTGGACACTACAGTTAACAGGGGTCACAGCAGAGAAAATTTGGGTAAGTTTTTGAACTTTTTATAAAATTTCAATTAATCAAAACAGGCCCTTCAAAAAATTCCATAGACCCTTCACAAAATTCCATTCAAACAAAACAGGCTCTTCACAAAATTACGAGCTGCTAAATCACACTTTTCATAGAATTATTTATTAAATAAGCTGCAAATAACAGTAAAATCTTTTACTGGTATCGTGGTAAACCACGTGTTTAAATTTTGATTTCAAAATGATTTGATTATTCACAAAAATCTTTTTTTTTAAACATTAGAAAAATAGAACCCTGTTTAATATGCCGGATCGACCCCTGGTTAATACCATGGTTTTTACTCTCTTGTTCAAAACCCTTGTGTCCAAAAGTCATTTTTTTGTAAAATTGTATTTTTCAAGCAAATATCAAAAGCAAAAAATAAATATAAAATTATATTTTATTAGTATTAAAAAGTAAATACTAATCTAGTTACAAAGAAGTTGTAATTCTTAATTAAAAATTTCAATTAGTAATAATTTTTTTTTTCTTTAATGGTATCCAATTTTTGTACATATGCATGCATGTGCAAATAAGGGTTTCAAAATATGATGCAATAATCTATTTAAATGCAATAAGACAATATTTCAACTGAAGAAAAAAATACATTTGACTCTTTTACAGCTTTGGTGTAGTTTTTCTTCTCTTAGCAGTGTACATTGCATAAAATATTTAATCATTTCAATAGAAAAATTTAAATTACAAGCCAAAAAAATAGTAATCTGGTTCATTTAATCCTCTTAACATCTAGTAGCACATGATCAGTTTAGTAAATAGTTTTACAATTTTTTTTTCTTCAAATTAACATTTCAAATAAAAATAGCATCAATTATTTATTAAGTACAAGTAATTAATATCTATTTTCATACGTTACAAATTGATTAGATTAGACCTATTTAACTTTAGCATACTGCTGGACTTTAAGACACTTTAGGACAGTAAAAAGCATTTGTCCTGTCCAAAACCAGTTTCGAATTCCAAAACCTCAACCCCAATAGAAAACTAAAATTTTATGAGAATTTGATTGAAGAGTACAAATACATTAAATATTCTGTTGGTGAAAATTAATCAAGGCAGTATATCATGCGTTAAACATGGAAAAACACACAAGGATACTATCTCTTAACATATCAAATGCTAGTACACCAGCCAATGATATAGTTGAGGGAGGATGTCCTCCCCCACTTTTATAAATGACAATATATTTTCAATTTCAATACCTCTTATGTTCACATCTGTCAATGTCCCACCCACTTTATGTTCCACTGAAAACAGCAGATATGTTGGGAGAATTCATAGCAGGGCTCGAAAAATCTCTAAAATTTTACATGTCCTGCCGGGCATGTTTGTCGAAAAAACTACATGCCTGAACAAAACTTTTACATGCCCAGAAGTTGTTTTATTGCATATTATTAAAAACATCTGAATTTGCCGTATAGCATTAATCAGACAAAAAATTAAACTAATAGCTTTATATCTGAATCAAGAATTATTTTAAGATTAAAATCACTAAAAACTTAGATTACAAATAAATATTATATATAATAAGTCGATACAAGTTAAAAGTTGCAAAACTTAAATTGTATTACCAATTTTATCATTGACATGCATGTCCGTCAACATGCGGTGATTTTTCAATAAAATGCAAAATAATAAAGTTTTGGAAAGAGAGATTTGACTAAAAAATGACATGCCCTGCCGGGCATGTAAGGTAGAAGATTCATGCCCGATTATAATTTTTACATGCCTCGGGACATGTCGGGCAATATAATTATCGAGTTCCGGTTCATACAACCCTCAAGTCTGATGTTCTGAAAAAAGTATGTTGTAAAACAATAAGATATACAGTAGAGTCTCGATAGTGCGAATTTCCCATAAATCCAAGCTAGTGAAAAAATATCGGCTTAGCTCCCAAATAATGACTAAAGGTAGCGAAACTCGTGAAAGAAATACCACTCCTGGTTTTTATTGTTATTCGGCGGTTTATGCGAAAAAATATAAAATTGTGCTACTTTCATCCACGACTGGTGACCAACAATTTCATTAATAAGTAGGCTGGCTACCTTTAGAGCTTTGAAATGGTAGCAAATTAAAAAATATAATTAACTTACAATCATGTAACTGTATGTAAGTACATTTTTCCTGTAAACATACAATACTGAAATTTAAAATTTGCTTTACTCCCTTTTACTTATTTATAAAATGTTATGGTTTCTGTAACTCGAGGTAGCTCCGGTCCTGTCCACCTCGAAATATCGAGACTACTGTATTGCTGAATTACAGACATTTTTAAAACTGGGTAAACTCCTAGGAGAGCCCACTGCTTTTCAAAATCGCCAATTTGGCGTCCATTTCGTAGAACGATAGAAGCTGGGTTTCTATTGAATCTGGTTTACCAAGTTGCGTACTTATCGCCAACCACGCCAATGAGGTAGGCTCTCCTAAGATCCACCCTAACTGAAAACACTTTCTTCAATGTTGTTAGAAAGGTATATATAGACATTGACATGGATATAATTTCCCAAGTCACTTTGTATTTTATCATATGCGTTTGTCACACTTATAGTACATATATCCTGGAGAACATTATCAATCAGCTAAATGTTTCATAAAACACACTGGAAATTGAAAATATTCATTCAATTTAGATGTAAACAACGTTAGTTGAACAAACCAATAATTTGAAAATTATTTGTTGGTGTAGAAAGAAAGGCCTATATTTCAGCAATTAATAAGTATCATGTAACAAAAAACAAACAATTCTTTTTTTTTTTTTATTTTGGAAACACATAAGGGATATAATATTCAGTGATCATATAATTTATTTTTTAAAAAGTAAAATTTAATTGACGGTAAAGGAATATAAAAACATTAAGACAGATTAGGACAAAATAAATGCTCCGTTAGGTGTTCCTGTTTAAAATAAACTTCCACAGCAAGGTGTTTGTTATGCATAACTTTTGAACTTTATTAAGCCTATTTCATAAATCTTTTATTCCATGAATAAAAAGATTGTTTTCGAAACTTCTTTGGAAGCATGAATGATAATTCATAAAAAATATCTAACACTGATTTTTACCCCACATGCATATATTGTATGTAAATATGAGAAGTAAACAAGCGTTAAGTTACGTACTTTTGCATATGTTATTTAAAGTTCCAATTTGAGATCAAAATTTAAAAACGGATGTTTTTTTTTAAAATAACAATGACCAAGTGATAATATATAAATACTTTAACAATAAATATATGTATTTGTTTATATTTCAATTTTTAAGCAGACGATTCCACATCGCACTTAAGTGCACGCAACTTTTCATCTCAAGTTTTAAGAATTTGATTTCCGATTCAAATACTTTACCTAGTGTAAGATGCAAGCTGATGCTTGAAATCCATAATCTCAGTTTTTGTCTTAATGAGTTCGTTCATTTCAAATCCGTTGGCAGGTCAAAACTATCTCTTGCCGCCATTATGAACAGAGCAACATACACTTGATACAAACACACATGTCACGTGATAGTCCACGCGACAAATATAGATTTAACTACCGTTTCGTATTACATTAAAGGAAATGGTTAACTATTAAAACCATCCAAATGAGCGTGATTATGTTAAAATTGAAGAATCACAGGTGCAAGTTATGAAATCATCCAATCACACATCCCTGTAATATAGAAAAAAAGACGAAATCAATACATCCCTTCCGAAACGACAACACATGCCTCCATTGTGGGAGACATGAAGCCAGATTCAATATACAATGTATTACAATGATATAATTTTTCTTTAACTGTCACTGACGCAGTATTTATGCGTTAAAAAAAAAATCCTTTTGAGACAAAAAAATTACGGTACCAGAAATAGCATCTTATAAAATAAATATTTACTTACAATTTACACGGTAGCTTGTGTTTCAAAAAATTGCTTAAATATTATTCGTTAAATGTTGAAAATCCTGCTCGCAGAAAATTAATAATTAATAATAAGTTTGAATTAAAATCCACTGGCTTTTATTTTTACAGCAATAGAAATCCTTTTCAAAATCTTCACATAACAGCAACGCTTTGGTTAATATTCTTTATTTGAAAGAATAAGATTTTAGCCAAAAATTCGCGTTCTATTTATTCTACAGTTGTCGAACAAATTCTATCAAACGAAATTTTCCCACCAGCTTCTGAATGATTTAGAATTTTAGAAAATGATTTGATTATTATATTTGTTGTTGTCGAAACAATTCTTGCAATTGGAACAAATAATAATAATAATAATAATAATAATAACACTAATTCAAAATTTCAAAAGGGAGTTCATGCGTTTCCTTTAGGGATGATTGAATTTTGTGTTAAATTTCATGCCAATCCTTCAATTGGTGTTTCTTTATATAGTAAACATGCAAAAACACAGCTTTTAAGAAATATTTCCGATCCTAGTATGATACACAGGTCAGGACCAAAACCCCTTTTTGAGAAAACTCCAGTTGCTCCAACACACTTTTTGACAAGGCTCTTTTTTGGCTCTGCTGCAGCAAAAAATATTTTTGTGCAGTTGTTTTGTTTTGTTTGCTTCCCTAACTATTTTGGATATCAGTTAACTTACCTTATGGAAAGCCTTCTGAACAGGAATGTCAAACTAATGCGTTATTATTAAGTCTGACGTAAAAAATTTGGACAATGCATTGTTATTGAGAATAGCAAATAGCTCGTTGACAATGATTTAATGATTATGCAAAATCAGAGTCAAAACTTTCATTTAAAAAAAGTTATAATCCCCCTCCCACCCCGAGAACAAATTACAGTAAATGAAAACAATTCCATAAAAACAGTAATCCGACAATAACAATAACACAAAAAATGGATTTATCCAAAACCATCATACGAGAGTCCGTTATTAAAATATGAAGGATATGTTGGGTGGTTAGAGGAAGTATATCGCTTAAAATTAACAGTACCACCTGTCAACATATTTGCAGGTAATTTGCACAAAAATACGTTCGTCATTCGAAAGCAATTCAACTAATATAAGTTTTATATAATTATACATTATTATTATAAGTTTTACAATCATAATTCAAAAATATGCAGTTTCCATTAATAGGTTTTTCTGTATAGCAAGATTGTTACGTGATTTACTTTTTATACCTCGTATTTTTTTTTTGTTTTTTGTTCTTTTACTGCATAGTAATACTATAATGGTTCGTGTTTTCATATTATATTTTCTTGTGCCAAATTTAATGAATTATTATTTACTGCTATTATTAATAATTTACCACAGTGGTACTCAACCTTTTTAACGCTTAGACAACAAATTCGCGTAATCATTATTTATACAAATACAAATACAAATACAAAAGTGACGACCAGCAACAGGCTCAGGGCAAAGCTAGGTTGGTCCTAGTCAATTTAGCAGTCCCCAATGAATTTCACACAAATTCCTAGGGGACGAACGACGACTCAAAAACGAATCGTTGCGGCTCGCCCCAATTTCAACGAAAAAAAGTATGTCCGTTTTTTTTTTTTTTTTTGATAATATTGTAAAATTCTTCTAAGAAACGATCTTTTTCACTGCCAAATCAACCTCAAATTACTTTCGAAATAAAGAAAAGGACTTTTTAGGGGTGTATCTGCGAGAGAAAGTTTTACATCGCCCGCAGGTTGTGTGTCGCTGATTAATTATGTGTCTAGATAAACTAAGATAAGCTTTGTTCCTTTATTTTATCTTTGTATGTATATAACAAAATTATTCATGTTTTTACAGCCAACATATTTTTGCATAAAGCTAATAAATATGGTAAAAAAAAAAACAACTAAGATTTTGTACCTTTTTGAAAAACTTTCTAATGCTGTATTGTGGTACACCCTTCACGCCAATTTACGATCCAGTATTGTAGTCACTAGTGGTATCCCTATATTAGGGTAATAACAGAGGAAGAAGATATCTAACATGTTGACTATTATTTCATTGAGAGGGGGGGGGGGGGCAGAGGAAGAGAAGGAAGAGGACATCCCTCTATCGCCCTGTTTTTCGAATGTGCAGCGTACACTCAGCCGGGGCACGCAATTTGAACTCGACACCACTGGTTTAATTAAGTATGCCATTGCACGAATAGTCATATCCTTAAACTTAAAGAGAATAAATGAAAAAATATTATAAATATTAAATACAATGACACTAACAATAAATAATACGTAGTTTAATATTTAAAAATGTTTTAAATGCTGAATAATTTCGAACTATAAGTTTAAATATTTCAAGGCAAATATTTTGTTGCAATTCTGTTGAGGGGGAGTTCACCCCGTTTGGGGGTGACACCTAAAAGGAACTTAAGAGTTTACGAAAAATATATGCATTTCCGTACTTCTGCTTAAAAATCACTATCAGCTTGGATTATTATTATTATTATTATTGCTGTATTATTATTCGCACAGAATAAAACTTTTTTTTCTTTGGAGTGGGTATCACAACTTTTCGCACCGGACGGCATCTGAGCTAAGAACGCCACTGGATGCAGTACATTTTCGCAATTATTTATGTGCCTGTTTGTGGTTACAGTAGCGCACCCGAGATTTGTTTTGGAGAAGGGGGGACCAGGGTCAGGATTATGAATGCATAGGATATTGATTTTGCCGGATATTGGATATCCAGTGTTCCTTTTCCGACCTATCCGTACCGGATAGCGAGCTGTAATGTTTGAAACCTCTTTATTTATACACATTTTTTAACTGCCCAAATCTTCCAAATACGTCATTAGTTTTTCATTTACATACATTTTCAAAACGTGCTACTTAGTTAAATTTTAAAAATTAAAATTTGATATGCGGGATAACTGAATCTTTTGTGCAATTGCCAGTTCGGATTCCGGATATTTAAAAAATGGTCGGTTACAGGCCCGTTACTTGGACGATCAGGGTAGGTCAATTGACCCCCCTTTTCGAATACAGTGAAACCTGTGTAAGTTGAACACTTGCGGTGCAGTACTATATTGGTCAACTTAGACAGGTGGTCAACTTATAGAGGGTGAGGTAGAGGTTGAAGGGCTAATTCTGTTCCTAACAAAAGTGGTCAACTTAGACAGGTGGTCAACTTATAGAGGATGAGGTAGAGGTTGAAGGGCTAATTCTGTTCCTAACAAAAGTGGTCAACTTAGACAGGTGGTCAACTTACGAAGGTGGTCAACTTCACAGGTTTTACTGTACACCGATTTTATGCCTATTTTTATGAATTTGTAGTTTTTCACCTGTAACATGAATTGGAAATAAGGGTGAGGTAGAGGGTGAAGGGCTAATTCTGTTCCTGACAAAAGTGGTCAACTAAGACAGGTGGTCAACTTACAAAGGTGGTCAACTTCACAGGTTTAACTGTACATTGAATTTATGCCTGTTTTTATGCATTTGTTGTTTTTCACCTGTAATATGAATTGGAAATATACCCTTTGCCCCCTCCCCCGGAAAATTTTGAAATGACGGGCCTGGTTGGATACCGGATATCCGATGAGTTCTCACGGGGTGGTTCCGTTCATCCACTCCTCGGTGCGCCTCTGAGTGTTGCCACTACCTAATTATCAACGAAAATAATGAATTGATTTAATTAAGAAAAGTGTTGGCAAAGACTGAGCGCGCAAATCTATGAGCATTAAAAATTTCTTATTTTACTACCTGGAAGCACTCTTTTGAAAATGCAAGTGAAAAATCAAAGAATGTGATGTTTTATTCTCTTCGGAGCTTGTTCGTCGTGAAGAAAAACAAGTAGTTTTATTCCGTTACGTTTTCACTGTCAAGATTTCATGCTCTATTAACCTTGGATGTCATAAAGTCCGTTGTGGAATATTCCTGTAAGCTACAAGTAGGTTTTTATTCTATCTTTAATTTCTTTACTTCAGAAAATCTGCGACCCAGATTATTTGATGAATTCTAGAAGCGGACTGGCTTGCTCGGTTTTCGGTTATCCCGGACTGTGACAACAAAAGTCGCCAACACGAATTTTTTTTTCTTTAAGCGTTATAAATTTAAATTTACTAGAGTTCACTCAACCGTCGAAATTCGACCGTAATAATTAAATTTAGCATTGAAAACATTATGCTATTTATATAATTATTCAAGTATTATTCATCAAATTTGGCGATTATAACGTCGAGTTTACTTTGATCATCCTCACTTAAAGCAAGCGTAATGTAAATCATTGTCGCCGCAGAGCCAATTGCGCTCATAAAGTAGTAATGTAGCCGCTTGTACTACTGCCGATTTGATACTCAGTTGAGTGGCAGTTGAATAAAACTTAAATATTTGCTTCCATGCACTATTCTCATCTTTCAGTCCATTGTTTCAGAGAAGCTTCTACTCAAATTCCTATTATAATTGTTTTAAATATTACTGTTTAACGGCACCAAACTCTTTTTAACAATGTGTTTCATATTTATTACCTAATAATTTACTCAACCAAGAAATGTGCCATCTGCTATCTATAACAATATAACATTGCAAATTAAAAATGAGGTTTGCCTGACGAAAGAAAAAGGGAAATAATCAACAAATGAAAACTGCTTCCAAAATTTTTTAATTGATATCATTAAAGCTGGTCAATAGCTACTAAAAAAAGTAAGAAAATCGGTTGAAAAACAGAGAAGAAAATGATTTTTAACTGTTTTGTCTTTGCGTACTTATATATAGATACTTCAATAGTTTTATTAACCTTTTTTAAGGGGGTATTCTAGTGTAGAGGCATGAATTTCGCCCGGTTTTTGAAGCGCCGTACAAAGGAAACAAAAAAATATTTTTATCATACATTTTTTTTTTCATTTGTTTATTGATGTTTTATTATTACATACAAAAATTGACCAAAAAAAATTTAAATTGACAAAGTTATGAGCAGTCAAAGTGGGGGGGGGGGGGGGGGCTCCAAAAAAAAAAAAAAAAAAAGAGGGTGTCCTGGCGTGCATTATTCCAACCCTCCTGGTGATAAAAAACAGACGGATTCTTAATTATTATAAATGCCGCTATCGTATAAACTTTGGGCAAGTTAAAAAAAAAAAAAAAATTATAAAATGGCGGCTGTTTGAACAAAAATTTTCTTTTTTGCATATTTTTTTAACAGTTACGAATTTTTAAAAAATACTAAATGAAAAGTTACAGTTTTGAGCAAGGTTCCCACGATAAAGGGATGTATAAAGAACATCCTCTCTAAATTTGAAGTAAATCGTTCGATTAGAACTCGAAATATCCTTACCGCCAGCTCGAAAAAAGTCGTTTTGAGAAAAACGCGATCAAAGTTTTGAGACAAGTTTTCGACAGTTTTACTTATAGAATGGTACAGAATACAAATATATTTTTAATCGACGATTCCTGCTCCATATAAGAAACCTTCCTCTACTTCAAAATGCTCATTCTCCGATGTTCTCTGGTGAAGACGAGCAGTTCTACCCTCCTTTGACGACTTTGAAGTCCGGAGTTTCGAGCGCTCGATGCGCGCTTCGTCCTGACTCGCTGCAAAAGCATTAGCTTCTGGGCCAATCGTGATTCCCCTATCACCTAAGATTTTTAATATGGGTATAAAACCTTAATTAAAAATACTATCTGCGAAGGTTGGTACGAAGGTTGGCTCAAAACAAACTTAAAATAAAACTAAAAGGAGAATACTCCAACAAAACGAGTTTCTATGTCCTTCAATTAAATATAGATTTCAAAGGGATACTATACAATCAAAATTTTACAAGCGATATTCAACCGTAGGGACTCGGGAACGCCGACTGTCTTTTGTTGACTTGTAGCGGTCGGATCGGAACCGATGCCACGTCACTAAAACGGCTATGACTCATGAAATAATAGGAATTTTGAAAAATCCTTTTAATGGCATATTCTTGAATGTCTAAACTTTGGAAATATGACAAAAAATTTTTTCGCTTTTTCAAAATTCTGCCCTAGAATACCCCCTTAATGTGATACTCAAAAATATGGTATCTTTTACGCTACATGGCAAAAAAGCAGCTGGTGTGGTTTTAAACAAATAGTAAAAAGTAAGTCAATAGCGCAAATAACTAGAACAGAAAAAGATAAATACATGATGAAATGAGGTGACTTAATAGTAATCCTTTAGAGCAGGGGTCTCCAAACTACGGCCCGAGGGCCACATCCGGCCCGCGGACAGATTTTGTCCGGCCCGCGGAGAGCTAGCATACTTGAAAGAAAACTCCTTCTAGAGATTTTTATCTATTTTTATCTCTATTTATTTTTTATAGCAAATTAAATTAAGTTTACTGAAGTAATCTATTTTTATGTTGAATAATTATTAATATGACATCTACATTGATATGGTCATGGGCTAACTACTCATAACATTGTTGTAGGTTATTATTTACTAACTAACAAATTATTGAAATGAATCCAACTAACATTTTATACATTTTAAATGAAAAGATAACTTATAACAAGCATAACGACATATGAAATACTAATGAGATTTATGTAATTGAGATTTTCCACTGACAATAGTTTGTAGTTGTGGACTAATTTTACTTGTACCAATTATTAAAAGAGATTTAAGATGCTCATCAGTTAATTTAGATCTGTAAACATTTTTTGTGTACTTCATTTTGGAAAAGGTCTTCTCACACAAATAAGTAGTACCAAAAACAGAAAACAGCCCACGAGCAAATTTATGCAAATTATCAAATTGTGTCAGTGGAAGACACTTATAAAATTCCAACAAAGATAAGTTTTGATATTTGTTCTTAATTATATCACTGCACTGTAGATCAATCATTTCCATTTGAAGTTCCGGGGCTAGGGTTTCAATGTCAGTATCAAAAGGATTCTGAAAAATCTTAATTTGATTCGCAATGGCATCAAAGTCCGAGAAACGAGTATCAAAATTTATTTTCAAAGCACTCAAAGTTTCGATTGCAAAATCGATAGGAAACTCGGTCTCAGTGGTGTGGCTAAATATTTCACATGTTTTAAAATGTGAAAAACATTTACTTCGTAGTTGTGATTGAAACAGTATCAATTTCTTCCGGAATGATTTGATATTATTGTATAAATCAGGAAGATGCTGGTTTTCTCCTTGCAATCTCAAATTCAGTTCGTTCACATGTTTTGTCAAATCAACATAGAATGCTAACTTCCACAGCCATGCGTTGTTTTGCAATTCAGTAAGAGGGCGATGCTTTTCATTCAGAAAAAATTCGATCACTGCTCGAAGTTCAAAAAAGCGCTGAAGGACTTTCCCACAACTAAGCCAACGTACGGCAGTATGATAAGGTAAGTCATTTTCTCCAATCTCTTTAATAAATTGTACGAATTGTCGGTGATTCAGCCCAAAAGATCTGATAAAATTAACAGTTGATATGACTGGTTTCAGAACTTCAGACATATCCAAACATTTTCCGCACAAAGACTGTTGATGAATGATACAATGTAAGACTATTGGTTTTGAACCACCGTCATTTTCTACAGCCTTTGACACAAGAGCGACCACTCCTTTATCTTTCCCACTCATGTTTTTGCCTCCATCAGTTGTAATACATTTCAAGTTTTTCCATCGAAGGTTCTTTTGCTTAATGGCCATTTCAACTCCTTTAAATATATCTGAACCAGTAGTTGTGCCATGAATACTATACATATCAAGAAGTTCTTCATGCACTTCATAGCTTTTATCTACTCCTCGAATATAAATCAACACCTGAGCAGTATCTGACACATCCGTTGACTCATCCAAGGCCAAAGAAAACCACTCAACATGTCCATTTTTGTTGAACAGTTGAGAGGATATATTTTCAGCGATGTCTTCTACCCTTCGAGCCACAGTGTTTGCTGACATACTGACAGTTTTTAATAAATTTACCTTTTCAGGGCACATTTCTTCTGCTACTGCGATTATGCATTCTTTGACCATTTCTCCATCGGTGAATGGTTTTCCACGTTTTGCAATTTCAAGAGCCACACGAAAGCTGGCACGAGTTGCAGCCTCTTGTTCAGTTTTGAGTTTTGTAAATAAAGATTTCTGCGATTTCAATCCGCGCTTCATAGCTTCGAATTTTTCTGTCCGCAAACTTCCTGTATATTTTGAGTAATTTTGAGTAATTTTGAAAATGTTTTGCTTCATAATGACGTTTAATGTTATATTCTTTGAGAACGGCTATGCTTTCATTGCAAATCAAACATAGCGCCTTGTTACTGGACTCAATTACGAAATACTGAATGTTCCACTGATCTTTGAATTTTCTGCATTCACTATCAATTTTTCGCTTCTTTTCCATTCTACTAAATCACACACAAAAGCAACAATTCAAATAAAAATATTGTTACAAAGATGTCTTAAACTTAAACACGCACAAACACGTTTTAAGGAGGTACGCACTATTTTATTTCACAGCAGTGTCATAGGAACTGACTTGTGGTTGCGCCACTAGCCTTCTTATATATTTCACTTACTGCCATCTAGAAGTGAGTGGAAGACACCAGAACTTTATCGAACCAACGAGATTATTCTGTAAGTGCTATTAGCGCCATCTGTTAGGGATAGAAGGTACTACCTATTTCTGCTTGTGTCCACCAGATGTCCTGTCACGTTACTCCTCATGGCTCGCTCGTACTCTACGACTAATCTAGAAATTACAGATAATGACAGGAAAATTAATAATATGCAGTGTTGCCGTTTTGCGGACTTTAGTTCGATTTGCAGCCTTTTTTAAACGTGGCGTACTTTTTCGGACTTTTTTTTTCATGTAAAAAAATACTCATTCGTTACTTGAGTACTCGTTAGGAACCGAAGTAACGATTACTGAAGAAAAAAGTAATCAATGATTACTTGTGTATTTCATTACTTTTGTAATCAATGATTACTATGGCGATACGATGCGGGTACCCCATTATAACGGATACCCATACGATACAGAAAATACATCAGCTTCCCCGTCGCTAATGGCATCTGGCAAAAAAGTAATCATATTTTACACCACTAGTGGACTGATTCAACTTTTTACCACCGGCAACAATTAATGATAATATGGTTTTGGCCCTTGGAATTTACTGGAGTAATCAATATGGCCCTAAGGCTGGAAAGTTTGGAGACCCCTGCTTTAGAGCAGTGGTTCTCAAAGTTGACTGGGCTCCGACTCATCTAACAAAAATTTCCAATCTTGGGAGCTAAATATTGGTAATGCTCAGATTCCTAGTGGCGACTTGTGGAACTACTTAATGCTGTCTTATTTGTTCTAATGGAAATATTTTTAGAAAAAATTACCAATATGAATGAAAGAGCGTTGAAATAAGAAACACAACTTAAATAACTTTTTTTTAATACTTAAATACCTGCACCTTTTTTTAAAGTTATTTCAATGGGAAGGATATATTTTTTTCTTATTTCTCTTCATTAAAGTTTTAGCATCAACTTCAACTTTAGTTACTTTTATTCGCATACTTGCTATTTCTTTTTAAAATCATGTATACAGTGGCGAGGGCCCACTCAATATTCGCTCACGATCCACCAAATGGATCGCGACCCATAGTTTGGGAAATACTGCTTTAGAGAGTTCTGTAATCTGTTTTCACGAACAGTACTTTTCTAAAGGAAAAAACTACCTTGTACTCCAAAAAAACTCCTTTACAACCTTTTGTACTTCTTCGTGTTCGTACTGCTAAAAATATGAAAATTATAAGTTAGTAATACTGCTCTTAAAAGTGTACGTAGAATCAAAAAAAAAAAAAAAATAAAATAAATAAATGAATAAAATAAGGACCTAAACAGCATGCTTCTTAGTAATATTAATCTTAATAAAGTCTACTTAAATCAACATTATGCCTAAAATATTTTTTGTTAAACTGTTTCAGAGAAGACGAAATTACAAAAAAAAAAAGAGGGGGGGGGGGGTTTCCCTGCACCGATAAAAAATCAAACAAGAATAAAAAATATTATAACTTATTTATCACATTAATATATTTTTACTAGTGTAAATTGACAAAATAGTTTAGCCTGCCACGCATAAAGTTCGTTTGAGCAAATACAAAATTCTACTCCCTTGATGTCTGTTCTTACACTGATAACTCTTTTCGGTCATTTCGAATGCCTCAATTTTTATGACAAAAAGATTGCTTACATTGTCTGTTTCACATGCTCTACATCAGTGGTTCAGAACCTTTCTTCTCTTGCGAACCCCTTCTAAGATCCGAACAAAAATAGCGAACCTTCTGCAGTCTATAGTAACCATGGATGTAAGGTAACCAAACTAAAATCTGTTAACATCTTTTTTTTCCATGTTGCACACTAGTTCATAACAAGAAATGAAAATTTAATTGACAAAGACCTAAGTTTAAATAAAAACTGAGATTACTTTTTTTATTATTTGTATGGATTCGCAAAACAAAAAAAAAAAATCCTTAAAAAATAGTTTCCCAATAGTGCGAAAACGTTGTGAAATGGCATAAGCATTGAATGGCATATGCGATTGAATCGATTAATTGAATCGTTGGGTTCCGCTTTGGGGTTTGCATATGAGAAATTAGATGCAAATAATGCAACATTTTACATTTTAGTAAATTTTCATATTTTTTACTCTTTCTTCCTGCTAAAAAGTGGAAAATGTTAGAAGAAACATGCGCTCAAAATACAAAATAAATCAATGGATATCTTTCGATACTATTTTGAGATTCAAATTTTCGAAATCAGGTAACAGTAGAAGTAAGTACATTTAAAATTTCGTACGTACCCTATGCCATTCCACAAGTTTTGCGCATTATCGGGAAACCAAATTCTTTGAAAAAATCATTTTTATACTCCTTCGTAATACGTATGTAAATTTATTATTTCATTTTTTTCTTTTTACGTTAGCAATTAAAAATTCCGCCATTCGAATATTATTTTCGCGAATTTCCTTTCTATTCCACGCGAACCCATTGCAGTTCGCGAACCACCGGTTGGGAAACACTACACTACATACTAAAAAAAAAGTGGATTATATATATAGAATCGCCAATGCATTGTCGTGTGTGATTAATTTTCACTTCTGGCGGAATGCTATACATCTTAATACGAGCAAAATAACATTACTATACTTGTAAAAATTTATCAATATAAAAGTGAACTGTCTTTCAACTTTTTATCACGCGCATGGCCGTGAAGATACCGCTAGTTAATATATATTTCCTCTCTTTATTTTGAAAAATCAGAGAAATATCAGTCCCTGCGTAAAGAAAACATCAACCATCCGCTTTAAATGCTTAAAATAACAGGAATTTCCGTCTAGAACCATACGAGCCTACTTTCTCGTACACACCAACAACAAATTTATATTCTACACCGTTTTCTACTATTAATACATATTCATTTATTCATTCATTAATTCATTTACTCAGTTATTGATTGATTCCCTCATTCATTCCCTCATTCATTTATTTATCCTCTTCAGACCCCAGGACCAAGCACAAACAATTTTGACGCAATTTTTTGGTTCTCTGATTTAAAAAATGATTACAAAACAAAATAACTAAAAAATTTTTTAAAATTTTAATTAATAATTAGTTTAAATAATAATTAATGCCCAATTTCCATGTTTTCCATGTTTAAAACGAAGTAAACTATCTGCTGATCAATTTTAAAAACAATTGGGTGTTTCAGCTTTCAAATTGCACAAACAGTAGTTAATAAACAGTATTTTAAAATGTACCCAATTGGGTACACTTGGAATGAAGAGAATGGAATGAATGCATTCATTCAGCAAAATCCTTAAAGATCCAAAACAAAACGTTTCATGAGGAAAATAGGCTACTTTAGTTCTGGATGAACTACACATTGCTGTACGTCATGAGCTCCTTCCGACAAAGTTTGTTCCGAGAAAATCCGCCTGTTAGATCACGGTTTATATAGGATTCAAATTTAGTCGTAGGCGCCAATAATACATTTTGGTGAACTGTTTCAAAACTGAACAAAAATTGCTGAAATAAAAAAATGTTTCACGTCGAGAGCTTCTTCCAATCAGCTTGTTCGAGGGAGCTTGGGTCTTATGTCCAGAGCTTTCATAATTTGCTTTATTTTTCCCCATAGGGCGATAGTGTAAAGATTTTTCGAACTGTTCAAAATGAGGAGAAAAATTGTTCAAATCAAGAAATAAAATATGGAAATCAGATGCCCCCCCCCCCCTCAAAAAAAAAATCTTAATCTTTCAAAAGAAAAAAAAAAACTATTTCGAATCGGATAATTCCCTCAAAAGTTATCGGGGGGGGGGGGGGGGGTAGAAGCAGACCGACAGACAGACATACCGACAAACACATAATTTCCCCATCTCAAAACCCTAATTTCAAACTTTTTATTTTTAAATTTTTATTTAATTATTTAACTAATTTTCAGTTTTTTTCTTAAATTTTTAACAATATTTCTACGATTCATAAAGCTTTCTTTCATGATTTGGTTTCTATTTTTCTTTCTCTTTTACGGGAAAATAAGGTAAGAAATCGAAAATTATAACATATTTTCGTAGTAGAAAGAAACCTTGGTAAAACTTTAAATTGCTTTGGAAAAAGGGAAATTTTAGGAAAAGTGGTGATCAATTTTGGCGAGCATTTTAGAAATTTTTGCATACACAGTGTATAAAAGAATTTTTAAGACTAGGTTTATAAAATAAAGTAAAAAATAGTAATTATATTTTTTAAAGTATTTTTATTCAAAATAAGCTCCTTCGGCTTCAATACATTTGTTAAAGCGGATTAACAACGATTCGAATGCCTGTTCCAGCTCACATCGTGGGACTGCCTCCAGAGGTCGCGTCGAAGCTGTTTGTATAGTGTCAACGTCATCAAAGTAAAAAAAAAAATGAACTGAGGTTTCGGCAGCGGATCAGCTGATAGTTAAGGAGTTTCACGAATGCTCGATAACACAGATAGCGCCACTGTAAGCTTGGTTCCAGCTGTAGTATTAAAAATTCTTTGGCACACTGTGTAGAAACAGATTCGACGCGAGCTTTACAGGCAGTCCCACAATGTCAGCTGGAACAGGCATTCGAATCGTTGTTAAACCACTGTAACAAATGTATTGAAGCCGAAGGAGCTTATTTTGAATAAAAATACTTTAAAAAATATAACTATTAGTTTTTATTTTATTTTAAAAACCTAGTGTTAAAAATTCTTTGACGCACTGTGTATATAGGATAAGTAAAAAAACAAAAACAAAAGCAAGTAGCAGATATAAAAAACAGAACTGCTAACAACAATGATAATAGAGAGTTAAAATTGGGGTTCAGGTATGAAGAGTGACTTTCGTGATTCAATGGAGGCAATTCAAGCAACGTCATTGCCCACGTGGCAGAGATGAAAGCAATGTAAACAAAGGAAGCCGTAGCATCGCTTTACTTCGAGTTCGACTAATCTAATTAAAAACTAGGCCTATATAAAGTTCTTCTGCATTACATAAAATTAACACTAAATAAAACACTATAACTATTCTAATAATTAATAAATTTCTTGAATAATGATTAAACTAAATGTACATACTAGGTGATAATCAGAAAAAACTGTGAAAATAGTCTAATTATTTTTAAGATAACTAATTTTGCCTAATGAACTCCACGTAGAACTCGATTGAAAATCTTAGTAAACAAAGAACGGATATCACGTGACAACGGTGATCGTTCATGAGTCCTTTTAGCGGTGAATTGCCTCCATTGTTATAGTGACCCGATGAGGAAAAAGTTAAGCTTCTTGGTTGCAATTCTGCAATTCGTTTTTGAAGCATTTATCACTGCTTTCACACTAAGAACGACGAAGACATTTTGTCTCCGTCGTAATGGACTGTTGTGTAATGGACACACTGCGTAAATCTCTGGAAAGAAGAACGAACCTATTGCAGTTCAAAACCCTTTTTCCTACAATAATGCAACAATTTGATTTCTTTGACAACAAGGGTTTTGTTTGAAAGGGAAGCAAACTTCGACACATAATTCTTTTTACACGTCGAAAGTGTTACATGAAACACTTCCAACACAAATGCACAATGCATAAGACATTGTGCAGACGATTTAAAAAAAAAAAAAAATCAGTCATCCGTAAACCCTAATCCGAACGAGATGAATTTTCTAAGATGTTTATTGTTCTATGTCTACAGAGTATTTTGGAATGCGTTTCGAATAAGCAAATTGTTCTGAAATTCTTCAAACGCGATGTCCCATTCATGCGTTTGGAGATTAGATTCGCTCAGTTCGAAGTGAACATGTTAAAAAGTTACAATTTAATTTTTTTTTCATTATTTTTTTTACCGTTTGCGTGAAAAATTATTCTGCTTCTAATTAACATCTTACTTGACGTTGTTTGTAAGAAACAATTTTAAAAGTTAAACACTGTTAGTATAAAAACATATTTCATTATGCAGTCAACTCTCGCTTCCTCAAACTGGAAGGCAAGAAATAATAGTTTGGGATATAAAAAATTCGCATCCACGCAACTTATGTTGGTAATTTTTTTCCCGACAGCGGATGATTTATTAATGCATACAGCAATGACAATTATATGTTACCGGAAAAGTATGAAACGCCGGCATTCTATAGAATTCCTAGATATTGTATATAATGCCAGACGTTTCTAGGCAAGGTATGGAATATTAGAAGTATTACATACTTTCCCTAAGCATTGTATATAATATCTAGGCATTCTATAGAACGACAAATGCTATTTAGGCAAAGTAATGGGGAAAAAAACGTCCTGATGAGGTTATTATGTAAATAATGTGCATTTCTCAAAAATAAAAATATTATTCACAAAAAATAATGCGAGTGCCATTAAAAAGTATATATTTTTGCTTTTTTTGTAGTTTAATTTTCATATTTTTTTTATTTAATTTTTTTTCAAAGAGCGAACGATTCTTAAACCTTCCCCCCCTTTGTCACTAAGTGTCACACTTCAACATACCCCCCTACCCCCTTTGTCACATGTCACGTTATATTACATTAGCATAAAATAAGTTAAATTTGCTGATTTTAAATGGTTTTGTAGAAATCAAAATGCATGATGTTTCATTTCTTGTTACCCTCTCCCCTCCCCTTGTCACAACCTGTCAGACTTTCTTGAACCCTCCCCCCTCCGCCTTGAAGCGTGACATCATTTATGAATGACCCCATTTGTAATTAATTTTCATATTTTTTTTATTAAAATTTTTTTTAAAGAGCGAACGATTCTCAAACCTGCACAAATTGTTATAAAACGTCCCTTTTCGTGTACAACTCACCGTATTATAAAACTTATCATTTTATTACAGTTCATAGCATTTAGGAGCCGTTCATAAATGACGTCACGCTTTTTCCCCATATATTTGACCAACCCCCCCCCCCTTTGTCACAATATGTGACACTTCAGTGAACTCTGCTCCCCCTGTGTCACGTGTCACGCTATGTTGCATAAGCAGGGATGTCACGCTTCTTGTTACCTCCTCCCCTCCCTTTGTCACACTTTGTCACAACTTCCTTCCCTCCCTCGAGGTGTGACATCATTTATGAATGATCCCTTATATAAACCGCCAACTCTCAACGGGGTAAGAGCACGAGAGCAAAACTAAAAATTTTAAGCGAGAGATGGTAAACCTATGGCACGCGTGCCATTGGGTGGCACGCGACTGACATTACGAAAAGAGAAAAAGTGGGAGTGGCATAATTTGCCCAATGTTGCGCTTTTTTGGTACAGGACAACCTGTGTAAGTTAACCACTTGGGGTGCAGCACTTAACTGGTCAATTTAGACAGGTGGTCAACTTATAGAGGGTGAAGGTTTTTTTTTTTTTTTTTTTTTTGTCATTTCTTACATTATGGCACTTATTCATTTGTAACTAATTAAAATATAGCTTCCTCCATTAACATTAGTTTAAAATAATAATTAGCTTTTTTTTCGCAATTATCTAAAATATCATTAGAGAAATTCAACCTGAATGACTCACAATGTATCCTATACGACTTTAAAGTTAAAGTACTTTGTTAAGATAAAGAAAATATCTTATTTATTTAAGTAAGTAACTTATTTGATGGTAAAGATTTCGTAAAAATACATATATTTTTTAAATGGCTAGATCAAATAGAAGAGAAAACAAGAAACTTAGTTAAAGAATAAATTAGTGCTCATTTCAAATATGGTTTACTTACAAAGAGGTTCAGACAAATTTTATGTTGATGTTTCATCCATCCAGACAAATACTGGTATAATATTATCGAATGAAAAATATCCTGGAGAAATTATTAGAGTTTTTTTTTTATCTTTGCAAAAATAGATAAACAAATAAATAAAGTAATAAACGAGGCTGTCAACTTCCAAAGGATTTTTTATAATAATTAATCCCCCCCCCCCATTTGGCGTACATAAGTGGTCAATATAGACAAGTGCTCAATTTAGGTGGTCAAGTTACAAAGGTTTCCCTACATTATAAAATATAGGGCTAATTCTGTTCTTGAAAAAAGTGGTCAACTTTACGGGTTTTACTGTATTTAAGTAGCAGGAAATAATATCAGACTATTTTATGCAATTGGCAATAACTGCGTTTTATTACGGAACTGGCAGCACAATGGTTTTCCAGCAGTTATTAAACGACATTGCGCTCGAAAGAATAAAAATACCGCTGCACACCTGCCCCACGTCTCTTTTTCAGAGATGTGTTGTTTTTTTTTTCGAGTAACAGGTCTTCAACCTCAGGTTCAGATGGTCTCGCGCGAGCCAGTTATGCTTCGATTTTCATTCCATTGAAAGCGACAAAAATAAACGTTTTCCTATTCACTTCAATTCCGCAACAAATCGTTTCAGATGAATGGAGTTATTTTGATTTTGAACGTTAGTCGGGGATGGTTCATGAATGACGTCACACTTTCTCACACAGGAGAGGGTTCAACAGAGAATCTCGCGGTGGTATAATAATAAGACTAGCGGGAAAAGATGGAAAAAAGTGTGATTTGCAGCGGCTGAATATATGCTGTGATGACGTCAGAAATTAATTACGCACACACGCCTTCCGATTTCGTACTAAAGGAAAAACTGCTGAGAAATGTTTTTTCTTATTATCAGTCAATGGCTTGTCGACTTAGGGACCGTTCATAAATGATGTCACGCTTTTTCCCGATATATTTGACCCTCCTCTCCCCCTCTGTCACAAAATGTCGCACTTCAACGGACGCCCTCCCCCCTTTGTCACATGTGGCGCTATGTTGTATAAGCCTGATGTCACACTTCTTGTTACCCCCTGCGCTCCCCTTGTCACACTTTGTCACAATTTCACGAACTCCCCTCCCCCCTCGAAGCGTGACATAATTTATGAATGATCCCTTAGGGGTAAAATAATGCATGAAAAAGCAAATAATTGTAATGATTCTGGTCGTTTGAAAAAATAAACTCTTTTGCGGGCATCTCTCTTTTGACGGACAAATATTTCAAATATTTTTGTTCGGCAAAGAAGCTTTACTGCATTTTTTTTCTTCAAATTTTCATATGAACTTAACACTAAATTTAGCAGGCCGTTTTCAACCATTTTCTGAACTTTCATTTTACACAAAGTTGCTACTCATTATAATAAAACTTTCAGCCACATTCAATTGGCCCACTTGTCGTGTATTAGGAAAAGCCAATGCAATTGAAAGTTGCACTATAATTATAGTGCAACTAATGCCACTAGTGCCACTATAATTATAGTGCAACTAACTAATTATAATTAGTAACAAATTATACAGAATGGAAGCTTTGAAACCGTCAAAATGACTGGTCTGGTAAATCTAGTGTTAAACTAGCAATTCTATTTCAATGCTCATTACACCTCATTTGAATTAATTGTATTTTTGGTAAACAGTATTTCTTTTACTTCATTAAAATGGTAAACATTACAAAAATGTGTTGGGCAATTCTTCTCTTGAAATTTTAATGTGGGCGTTCGTTTTGTACTCCCCAGTAATCGGCACTTCCCGCTCTGCGAAATGGAAATCTCACAAACAAAAACTTAAGTAGATAGGAGACCTTTCATAAATGACGTCACGTTTTATCCCCCATATATTTGACCCCCTCCCCCTTTGTCACATGTCACGCTATGTTGCATAATGCATGATGTCACACTCCTTATTACCCCTTCCCCTCCCCTTGTCACACTTTGTCACAATATCGCGAACCCCCGTACCTCCCCTCGAAGCGTGACATCATTTATGAATGATCCCTAGGGGACCGTTCATAAATGATCTCACACTTTTTTTCAATATATTTGACTTCCCACCCGACTTTTTTCACAAAATGTCTCACTTCGTCATACCCCCTACCCTCCTTTGTCACAAGTCACGCTAAAGTACATAAGCATATATACTTTCAGTTCAGAAACAACACACCCCGTTTCTAATCTATTTTTGAACTTTTAATGACATTTGTGAGCATATTAATAATAATGATTACAAGCGCACTTAATTTGTATAAAATGAGGTTAGGATTTACAATACAAGAGATAATTAGTATAGAACAGAAAATATATTAATTGTTCGAATTCTAAAAAAAATGACCCGCGCATATTTATCTTAAAAGTGTAAATGCCTGAGAAAAATTCCTTTTACACTTTTAACAAGAAGAAAATTTAAAACTTAATCAGCATCGGTATTTACAGCACAAAATGATCAATAAACTTTCAAATTATGAAAATAATTTAAAAAAAAACTTTAAAGATAAATTTAATTTGCTGATTTTAAATACTTTTATAGAAACCAAAATGTGAAATGTCACACTTCTTGTCAACCCCTCCCCTCCCCTTCTCACAAACTGTCACAAATTCTCGAACCCCCCTTGAAGCGTGCCTAGGGGTCATTTATGAATGACCCCCTTGGCATGTATTACATAGCTCTTTTTTTCTTCCGCTATTAAGTCATTGAGAAAATATGTTCAAGTGCATTTTTGGAGGATAATCTGCAATAAACCTCTTTCCGTACGTAATCTTCTTAATTCAAAAACTTAAACAAAACCCCTTTTATGATGTAAACGGGGGTATAAATGTTATTTGAATTAGGTAATAACTCTAAATATTATATCCGATTTTTTTTAAGACCATTTCTTTCTTTAAAAAATAATTACTTTTGTTTCCCATTTAGCTGTTTATGATTTTTTTTTTTTTTTGAATTTTCGTGTAACAAATGTCAACTTAACATCTTTTATTTGAAGAATTTTTTTTTTTTTAGAGAATTAGTAATAAATCTAAACGTTATATGTGATTTCTAAGGACATTTCATTTAAAAAAAAACACAATTTACCGCCCCTACCGCATAATGGAATATTTGTCAAAAGAATATACTGCTTAATGTAATTTCCAATATACCAAACTATAGCTTATTTTATCTGATCCCGGATAATGGAGCATTCCGCTTATTAAATTATTAATTTTTCGTGCCAATTGGCTATTTCATTAAGCGGGCTCGATTGTACTTTTGTCTCCCATTCAGCTGTTTATATTTTTAAAAAATGTATTGAATTTTCGTGTAACAAATGTCAAGTTAATATCTTTCACTTGAAGAACTATTCCATTTTTTAGAGAATTACTAATAAATCTAAACATTGTATGCGATTTCAAAGGGCCTTTCGTTCTTTAAAAAAAGTTACAGTAGAAACCGTTTAATGTAGTGTCGGTCAAAAGAATATACCGCTTAATGTAATACATTTTCAATGCACCCAAACCATAGTCATCCCATTCATCACCATTTCATTTGAGATCCCGGATAATGGAATGTCTTTCGTGTCAAATGGCTCTGCAAGCGGGATCGACTGTACTTTTGTTTCCCATTTAGCTGTAGATAAAAAAAAACAGCTCAACTCAATCTAATAATATTAACCCGTGCCTCAATGAGGTTAAAGTTTAAAAATACTGCGATTTTTCCCAAAAAATCGTGATTACCCCAAATTTAATCGAACACATTCGTCCTAGAAACCACGTTCGTGTCTCAACTTGATTCTCCTGAAATTTGATCTCTTCCACTTTTGTTGTCAAAACTGCCAGGGTGATATTTAATATTTTGCAGATCATTTCGTAAATGAATAATCTCAAAAAGGAACAAACTTTCTTAAACTCCTGAAAACATAGCAATATTCTATTGCATCTGTTTTCCAGATTTTCCTTTTTTCATTTTGTACATTAAAACGGCTTTAGTTAGAGGAATTTCAAAAAGCAAATGCAACAATATTATGACTTAAACTGAAGAAATCACGGATCAAGAAGAGGAAGCAATTAGTAAAAATGTCACGAAATGGATTTCAACGTATTTTATTGATTACATTTTTGAAATAAAGCATTTACGTTATTGTTAAGTTAGAACGAGTGCTACGTGCATCTGAACTTGGTAACTTCAATTATAATCACCTTGTGCATCGATTGAAAATTAGTATTAAAAATACAGAGCTTTTAAAGTTCTGCTCGTGCTGCATTTGACCCTACCAAATTTAAGGTGGTCTGTCAGTGAAAACATATTGCTTTCTCTGGCCTAGACGATATCGAAAGTGAGAGTATGTTCTGAATGAAAACGACCATTTCCTTTATAATTTTAGTCTTTCTTGTACACATTAAGAAAACTTGCATGAGTGAAGAATCTTATATATTAGAGTTAATAGATTGTTGAATTTATCTATCTTAACCAAATCATAAATACATCTGGTAGTTAATTGAAAAATATGTACTAATTTAACTCAAAACTAATTTAGTATATATTATTTGCCTGCTCATCTTTTGCATTTTGTAATATTATTTCTTCACAGAGCAAAGTATTAATTTAAAAACACTAGCATTAGTTTTACTTTGGTATCATACTGTTGGTATCACTTGCATAGCGGGCGATCAAACTGTCTGGTGAGTTATTTATTTCATGAAGATACAGCTACAGTAACCGAGGTTGATTTCTGTAACGCCATCTGTGAAGCGACCTAGCTATCCATACGGGTAGTTTATTTGATTGATATGCTAGTTGCTGTAAAAACGTTGCCTTCTGTCAATTTGCAAAGCGTCTTAATCAAGCAATTCAAATTATGTTTTTTAAGCGGAAATTTGATAAATTCAAAAACAAAATTAAACATCTAGGAGTTATTACTTTCCCGATGCAGTCGCGAGTTCATCAATTTTCGGACTCCCCTCCCTTCTAGTGTGTATTTAACAAACGTTCTATCTGAGAAGTAGAATTTTGTTTTAAGATGCATTTAATGGTTTTACCAACAACCATTAAATGCATCTTAAAACAAAAGGGGTTTACCCAACACCAAATTTATCGATAATGCTGGTAGATCTATTATTATTATTATTATTATTATCATTGTTATTATTATTGCTAAATTATTACGTTCGAGAAGTTATACCTTCAATTTTTTTTTCGACTGAAGAATATGGCACAAGCGCTTTAACTGACTGTCATTCTAAGCCATCAGCACACTTGATATATCAATAGATTTTGCTGTTAAATCGTTTTTATTATATATTGGCTGTTACCCTAAAAAAAATATTTTTAAACGTTGCTTCAAAAGTGCATAATTCGTCATTAGTTTAGAACCGAACCGAATATGGCAACAGCAGGAAAAATGCTAAAGTTGAGAAGAAAAAGAGAGAGAGAGAGAAAGACGGGTCCAGAGCAAGAAAGAAAAAAAAGAAAAAAAAAAAAAGACTTAATAATAGTAATTTATTTTGTTGTAAAGGCTACACCTTTCATATGAATGATGAAAAAATGAGATTTTTAAGTAATGTTTAAAATAAATTAGTTTTCTTTCTGACCTACTAGTGTAATTTGCTGCTAGCTCTTTGACATTCGATAATCACTTAATTGTCCAATTTTACTTTTTAAGATCAGTTGAAATTAAGTTCTAAAACGGAAATCCAAAAACTTTTAGTTCATGATAGCAGGCGATGAAAATGTACCCTAAAACATTTTCTTCCCGCCGCTTGAAGAATCAGCGGAATAACACGGTCTTTAGTAACAGCAACTTACCCTTGAAGATGTTATCTTTCCCGCCCAAGAGCGTCTTGAATATGAATGAGACTAATTAATAAAATTAACGCATTCAACTCCTACTTTCACTTTTTTGAACTTGATCAACAAGCGAAACAAACCTCGTTCTTAATCGTTTAATTCTTTCGTCTGTATTGCGTCATATTCGAACATTCCCGATCACGTGTATTCAGAAACAGTTTCGAACGTTTTTTAGAGCGAGTGAAAAATTCAAAGACTTAATCCCCCTTGTGGTATATAAAGAACGGGGAAAATTTCAACATGTCACTTTTGGTTAGTGCCAAAGGAATAACCATGATTTTGGTAAGTTTTTCCGTTTGCTTTGATTAAAGTTGTAGTTATTTATTTATTTGTTTTTTTAGAAGCTTCGGTTGACTAATATGATTTGTTTTTCGTTCGTATATATTTAATAAATAAGAGTTAGAAACCTGTTACATTAATTTATATTAAAAGAACTAGCTTTTAGATCAATTATTGCTGATTTAAATGCAAATACCATAATGTTTTCTTACAGCTCCTCTTTGAGTTTTTATTATAATAACATTTGTAATTTGAATACAAACAAATTTCAATAAAATTAAACATTAATAAAAATACTTAAATAAAAATGAGACTGATTTTTTTTGTTTTTTTGTTTTTTGTAAAACTTTATTGAAAGGATACTTGATTTTTAATGCACATAAAACTTGAATATTAGTTTCATGCAAAGTCATTGTTAGCTCAAATGAAACTCCAATTTCTTTTTCTCACATGAAATGCCTCTTTTTTTTTTTTTCTAAATTACTATCAGCAAAAATGACCATTGTTTCTTAGTACTTTTTGATTTGTAATGTACATATAACTTGAAAAATTAGTTTCATGCAAAGTCATTGTTAGCTCAAATGAAACTTCAATTTCTTTTTTTCAAATGAAATGCCTCTTTTTTTTCCCCTAAATTACTATCAGAAAAAATGACCATTGTTTACTTTGGTTGTAAACCATACCAAATAGGATCAATACCCCTATGACAATATGATCAACTTATGCTCTTATACTTGGTTAAACTTGAAGACCCTGAAGCTTTAAGCGGGATACGAAGCAATAGGAAACGATTGGTGGAGTGCAATACCGATCAATAACATTCAAGCCTTATTATCCGGTATCAAGACTGGGTCTGTGAGCGGAAGCCTTCAGTTTTGTCGACTATGCCACAGGGCAGTTATTTCAATTAAATCTGGCTTCGTTGTGTGCGAATGTTACATTATACTTCTCTCGCTAGAAGCAAATATTTCACTTCGTTATAAGGAAGAGATTTATCGCGAATTTGGTTAAAAAGAAGCCTCAGAAGGAAAGTGTGTAAATTCAAAACATAAGTAATAAAAGCAGTGAATTATATGTCAGCTCAACGTAAAAAAAAATGCTTCCATGTTTCAAAATTTCATCTTAGTAATTAAAAATTATTTCCCGGTCTTGGAAGGGTCGACTCAGCTTTTCATCCCTGTAGTGGGGTCGATAAAATGAGGACCAAGCATGCTTGGGAACTAAGCACTGGGGGTTTCGCGTCAGGCCGACTACTTGACCGGAACTTCTGCTTCTGCACCCCAGGGACCTCGGTCTCCAAAACTGGGATGGGCACAGTAGGCTATGGCCCCCAAAAGTGCCGGCGAGTTTAGTTCAATTAAAAATTATGCCTTGCAAAATTTAAATCTTGCTAATTAAAGCTGTAATACCTATTTCATAGAAGATGCTTCAAATTTGTTAAATATTCATCAACCATAGATAAATAACACATATTACAAACAAATCTCACTTCTTAACCTCTTCATTCTAAGTGCACCCAATTGGGTACATTTTAAAATACTGTTTATTAACTACTGTTTGTGCAATTTGAAAGCTGAAACACCCAATTGTTTTTGAAATGAATCAACAGATCGTTTACTTCGTTTTAAACATGGAAAACATGGAAATTGGGCATTAATTATTATTTAAACTAATTATTAATTAAAATTAAGATAAATTTTTTTTTTAGTTATTTTGTTTTGTAATCATTTTTTAAATCAGAAAACCGAAAGACTGCGTCAAAATTGTTTGTACTTAGTTCTGGGGTCTGAAGAGTTTAAGAAAGGAAGAAGTGAATTTATTTAGTTTAAAACAAACAAACAAAAAAGAAATAACATAACAGTATATTAAAATATTTCTTCAATAATAGACCTCCACAAACATATGCAAAAACGTTTTGATGAATTTGTGACTTAACAATTGTTTTTCTTCGCTAAATGTCATTGACTTGTTGCTAGGAAAATCAGTAAGGTTCCAATTAAACACGGATTTTATCTGAAAATCAAACAAAAGGGATCTAATGATGTCATTACTCAGAATAACTTTTACTTCCACTACTGTGAAAGATTAATTTTACAGAATAGCGCTTCTAAACTACTCTGCTTAGCTATGGTAATCTTTGCGAAAGACTTAGCCTATACAAAACATTCTTTATTTTTACCACAAATGGGTACAATGGCATAACTAGGCATTAATATCGGGGGGGGGGGGGGGTAACTTTGCTCGCAGTTAATTTCAGTGTTTTACCAAACCCTCTCGTATCTACGTTACAATTAGGGGGGTATTCCCCCTTAGTTACGTCACAATTTTAATACATTTAATATGAAAGTTTAACCGCAATTGCTGGAACTTCAATTTATTTATTAATTAATTTTATAATTAATTTTATTTTATATAAAATATTATGTTTTAAAGGTCTTAATATAATTGAATTTTTATTTAAAATTAATATACTTTATAAGAACATTATTTGATTATTTTTGTTAGGTGTTTTCATCTCTGTAAAAATCAAATTTTTATGTGCAAATAACACTTTAACATAAACTGTAATGTTCTGAAAATTATTGATGTTTTTTTTTTTTTGAAAATGGCTTAAAAGTTTTAAGAAAGCGAAAATTTTTTTTTCACAAGGTTGTAACTTTTTTTAATGCAATTTAAATGAAAATAGATCTGAAATTCGGGGGGGTTTTTTGGGGGGGGAGGGGGGGGCGTTGTGTTTTGTTAAAAATTTGAAAAAAAAAATTACAATATTTTTAAAGTTTTTAAATTTGAGGTGGAATAAATATAAAATCCTTAAGAGCAGTGGTTCTCAAAGTTGAGTGGACTCCGACCCATGTAAAAAAATTTTTCCATATTGGGACCCACCTCTTTGCTGTCTTAGAGAAGGGCAAAATATTGGTAATGCTCAGATGCCCTAGTGGCGAGTTGTGGAACTACTTAATGCTGTCTTATTTGTTCTAACCGAAATTTAAAAAAAAAAAGTGTTACCAATATGAATGAATAACCGTTGAAATAAGAAACATAACTTAAATAATTTTATTTATTACTTAAATACATACACCTGCAAGGTTTTTTTTGCAAAGTTATTTCAATGGGAAGGATGTATTTGCTTCTTATTTCTCTTCATTGAAGTTTTAGCATCAACTTCAACTTTAGTTACTTTTATTCGCAGACTTCTTATTTTTTTTTAAATTCATGTGTACAGTGGCGAGGGCCCACTCAATATTCGCTAGTGAACCACCAGTGGGTCGCGACCCATAGTTTGGGAAATACTGCTCTAGAGCAATAACAGTTTTTAAAGGTACTGAATCTATACTTTTGGTAGCGTAATTGGCGTGTTCAAAGGGACAAATGCGTCTGCTTGAAACACTCCCTCCCCCCTCTTACACTTGAAATCTGAAAAGTCGTCCTTAGTCGATCCTGTTATTTCGGTTTAATTACATGAAGACTCATGGGTAGGAACAGAAAATAAACCTCATACAATTGTATTACTTTACTGATAAATAACACACCTACCATTTTTGAAGAATAAAGCAACGACACTCTACCTGCAGCAATCGGGTTGCCCGTGGCCAGCGGAGCTTTTTATTTTAATGCCCCGGTAAGTAGTTCAAAAACTCGACAATCTATAGGATAAACTTATTCCTGCGCAGACTAAAAAGCACTTTTGGAAAGTAGCCGGAGGTTGATTTGGAAGAGAAAAAGATTTTTTTTAAAGAAAAATTTAGCAACATTTTAGCAAAAAAAAAAAAAAAAAAACAACAACTGCCCATGAATTTTTATGTTGCCCCCTGCGTGAAATAATCTTCATATGTATGTTGACCTAAGCATCTGTTATAAAAGATTGTATAATATTTAATAAATTGAAATACGTCTTAATAAATATTAAATTCCATTTACCTGACTAAATTTATACCAAACTTTCCACTTGTACTGAAATGTCTTGGAGTCTATAAGACCATATGTCAAATAGTTTATAAAATGATTCTGAACTGAACAAAAACTTATTTTTATTAAACATCCTAAAATGTTAAATTGTGTCATTTTTGAGATGAATTACTGCATACTATTTTTTGGTAGGATTTTCTGCAATTGGTTTTAAAGGTTCGATTTGGGACGATTTTTGAAGTTGTAGAATTTTGCTGTGTTTCAAAGATTAAGAACTCCTAACCTATAAATGATTTTTGAGGTCGATTTAGAGCAATGTTTGTAATTATTATTGCAGAATAATGGCAGTTAATGTTCCTTTGTAGATTAGAACCAAAAAGATCCAAGAAGCAATTCCATGCTGTTATTAACTGCAAATTACGAAATGTTTATTCATAAGCTGTTCCAAAATTTGCATTTAATAAAACGATATTTACTTCAAATTAAGCTGTAAAAAAATTTGCTAAATTCATGGAAATTCAATCCGTTACTAAGGCACGTATCGCAATTTCATTGTATATCTAATTCCTTTAAAATTAGTTTAGGGACACATTGAGCGGGGTTTTGGACATCAGCCCCCTTCCCCCTCCCCCACATCACCATCGTGGACCCTTGCTTTTAAGTCGCATTGCTAATCCTAGTACAATAAGCCACATTGCTAATCCGTTTATACGACTCTGAAAGGACTATCGAAAACGCCGTATAAGCGATAACGTCGTTTTATCGATTTATTACCCTTCTGGCTATATCCAAGAATTTGGACCAAACGAAAAAGTCGTATAAGTGTAAGCGTCGTATAAACGATCGTCGCATAAAGGATACTCTACTGTATGTATATATTTTATGTAAGAAATTATTAAATCTCTGCAACTGGCTTCAGACATCCACTGAATTTGATTAAAGCTTTACTTTACATTGAAAATTAAAAATTTGTTGTTTTCTTTTCTCTTTTTTATTTTCTCTCTCTCTCTCTCTCTCTCTCTTTTTTAAATATCGTACAAAAATAGAAAATTCGTTCGGTTTAAAATTGGCGTTGCTTGTAGATCTAAATTCATAAAATTGAAAACTACGAGAGCTTGGTCTATCCCGACATAAAATACAATAATAATTGGGAAACATTTTAAGTGCGAGAACAAAAAAAGGAATTTTCTCCGAAAGAATTTTTTCTACATAATAACATATACGCTACCACACGGAAGTATTAGATTAAATGATCGTTTTTTGCGTATAATTAAAAATCTAAATTTAGTAAAGTATCTCTATAATATTTCAATATTTATCAACAAATAAACAACCGGCTTGCTTCGTTGTGTTTTCTTTACATTTTGAACTGCTTGCATTGTTTCGTGTCGAAGTATAAAAATAAAATGCATCGGAGATAAGTGGTGCTGCCCTCTACTAGGAAGAACGGCAATTAATAGACTATATTTTACTGTGTTTTTTTTTTCTTTCGTTGGCTGTTTAGAAAGGGGCCAAAAAAAAAGTAGATATTGTGTATAAAAATTTGAATTGCTAAAGAGGAGGCACATTGGGACCCTTTTTAGTGTCCATATGTGTTCTCTCTAAATTTTGTCAAATTTAATAGTTTTTTTTAGTTTAAAATTCTTCTATCTTATTTGGTATGATCTTGGTTATCTCACAAATACTTAATCATTTTAATCTATAGCTCTAAAATTAAGCATAAAAATAATAATAAATGGAAAGTTGCGCTAAAGAGTTCAAATGAGCAGAGGAAAATTTTGTTTTATATTAATTAAGAGGTGGGCGTGAGGAAATTATACAATCTAAAATAATGCACTGCATTTCAAGAGGAAGTCATTTTTTAAATGGAATTTAACTGAATACTTACGAAAAATTCCTTCGTCCATTTTTGTTAAATCAAGCCAAGAGTGCCAAACAATGCATTTTTTGCGAAAAAACAAAAAAAAAAACCTTCCTTTGAACACACTTGAATTTGCGTAACCTTAACCCCTTAACTGGTCAATTTTTTTCCACAAGTGTTTCCAAAAAAGCATATTTTTTATTGCATACAATTAAAGTCCTAACTTGGTATAAAAGGAAAATGAAAGAGTTTTTCTTTTTAATTTCATAATTAATGAATTTATGCATTTTTCTATTTTATAACTTTGAAACACAAATGCCCCTTAATGACTCTCTTTCAGTCTATTAATAGTACGGCCAAACCAAAACAAGAAAGGCGGAAATATCGATGCCCGTATGCTGTACGTGCAAACCAGTTAAGGGGTTAAGAAGGCACTTTCGTTATAACTGGATTACTGGGCTGTAAATTAGCCAAACTTTTGGTGAACTTTTTCATCGGAGGAATATCCCGTAAATAAAGCGAAAAGTATTTCTCTATGTCGTTATCTGGAATCAAATCCAATACATTTAGAACGAAGGAGGAGATTAGCATTCATTTTCTTTTTTCTTTCTTCCTTTTCTTTTAAGGCTAAATGCCATTTCCTTACTACTAATGGAGCATTTTTATAAATAATGATATGATCAGCTGAAGGTGGCTTCTAAACTATTCCACCTGTACGGGACCGTTCATAAATGATGTCACGCTTTTTTCCCACATATTTGACTCCCCTCCCTCCTTTGCCACAAAATGTCACACTTCAACGAACCCCCCTTCCCCCTTTTGTCACCCTTCACGCTATGTTGCAAAAGCAGAGATGTCACACTTCTTGTGACCCCCTCCCCCCTCATAGCGTGACATCATTTATGAATGATCCCTAATAGTAATGTTCAGTTATCTTTTTGTTTTAAAATCAAATCCAATACATTACGCTACTTCCTTACATATTTTCGTCTTTTTTTCAGGTAATAGCCATCCTTTTTTGTAGTTGTGCAACTTTAAAAGCAAGTGAGTATCCATCATACTACGTCAGCGAATACTCACAGCCACAAAACGAGGAGGAATACCAAGAAGATAGCTACGGGGACAACTATGGCCAAGATTACGACCAGAGTGGTTTGAGGAAATTCCAGAAGTCTCAAGAAAATTATGGCGCTGGTCAATACAACGATGACCAAGAACAGGCACTTCGGGACATCGCACAACAGCAAGCCCACAAAAGCGGAGCCCAGGCTTCCCTGCATTCAAGCGGTGGGCAGAAAGGTCACGTGAGCAACGCCCACAATCGTGGATCCTACCAGAAAGAAAAGAAATATGGCTACGAGAAAGCATACGGCTATGAGAAGGAAAGCAAAAGTCATGACAGCGCCGCGAATTCTAAAAGTTATACAAACGGCTACAACCACAACGAAAACAAAGCCCACCATAACGAACAGGCATCTGCTTTGAGGGACTTGGCGTCGAAGAACCAGAAGCACAAATCTGGATCTCAATCTCAAGGTTCTAACGGCATACTCTTGGATCTGAACCAGAAATTGAACCGCGGGAGAGAATATGGTTCCAAATACGGCAACCAGAACAATGCCCAACAAAACTTTCAATTCATCCAACAGCCCGTTCGCGTATTTAAACAATACAGACGCCCCATTTACTTGAGGAGTTACTTACCTCAAGGTCAGACTGGTTTTAACAGACATCACTTTACAGGCATCAGTGGTCTCGGTGGGCTTCGAGGTTACGGTATGGGATACGGGTTCAACCCTTTCCGTTACGGTTACTTAGATGACTTTCTTTTTTCGGATCTAGGAATCAAAAAGCCCTTAATCAACTCTTACGGCCACTATAATAGTTATTATTCAAATTCCGAAAATTAAATTGGTGAGAGTTTCTTTTACTGTTGGATTGCTTAAGGGAGTTGGATGTTTTAGTGGATGTTTTAGTACAATATTTAAATAAATGACGGTGTCTTGTGTTTGTTATCGGCATTATTTTTGTAAATATGTGCAATAAATGTCCTTTGTGATGCAATTTTGCTGTGTTTTTCGTCCCTGATTTTTCATACTTCTTTTTAGTTAAAGTAGATAGTAGAAACAATGGCATTCGGACTTTTCTCCTGGGGGTTAAACGTATACAGTAAAATCTGTGAAGTTGTTGTCTAAATTGACCACTTTTGCCACGAACAGAATTAGCCCTTCACCCTCTACCACACCCTCTATAAGTTGACCACCTGTCTAAGTTGACCACTAAAGTACTGCATCACAAGTGGTCAACTTACACAGGATTCACTGTACTGATACGCTAGGATAAACAATATTGCTTAAAGCCAAGGATTCTGGGCGGATGACCTCCAAAACTCTCCCCCTGGTTGCTCCCCTTACAGTTCTACCACCAACCGAAGCAAGCCGGCTGGCAGAATGCCAAGAACACTCATGTTCAAGGGAGGAATTGCTGGTATAAAGGATGTGCCACCACCTTCTCGTTCTAGTTCTTTTCCCTAAAACTCAAATGGATTCGTTCCTTCAGCCATACGCAGAAGCGTCCAACTATCAAAATTCCGTAGTCGAACGGTAGGTAATTAAAATGAAAAGCATGAATCTGGGGGAAACAGTGCCTGATTACCGCAAAGGCCAACTAGGCCTAGGCCTTGGGCCCCAAACTTTAGGGGCCCCCAAATTAATGTCCAAGCTTATTCAACTGTATATATTATAATTCATAGTATTTTAATTTTTCGTACCATAGGGGGCCCCAAAATAATGTTCTGCCTTGGGCCCCCGACTCTTTTAATCGGGCCCTGGGGGAAAAAAGTTTTTGCTTCTATGTCCATTAACATATGCAGATATGTAAATGTAAAGATTTTATATGATTGTGCATGTCAAATTTATTACCAAGTAAGGCTCTTGCACTTAAAAAAACCACTAAGCGGTCAAGAATCAACATGTATTCTTATCAAGTACACGAAATATCTGATTTCTGATTACGAGGGTCCGACAAAACCCGGGCGCCAGGTCCCCGGGGCGACTAAAAAAATTCCTTGGACGACTAGTTTTTCAGGTGGCGACTATGTTGGCAAATGAAAATATTATAGCTGGCTCCTAAAAATTTTCCCTGGCTCCTAAGGTTTTCACATTTTTGTCGGTCTCTGCATTACTCTGTATCTCTTAGTAATTACAATGAATAAGCATATAAGCGGCGCAAAAACATATTAAAGTTTCGCACTTTAAGCTGTGCATATCTTTGTGTTTCCGCATGTACAATTTCCATTAATTACATTTTTGTTTCATTTCTATACGAAATCTAATGTCGATTTATACTTCAAATCGAAGACATTATATCTTTACAGTTGAAGGGCCCACTGGAAAAACGACCTAAGTCGCATAGTACTTTTTGAAATTTGCTTTATGTTTTATTCAATTATTTTATAACATAAATGTTAATCTTAACTATACGGGCCTACTTTTCCGTAACACGCAAATTCAAATTTATAATACATATATTTGAAGCACTTCGGATATCTGACACAATTTTATTGATCCTTTTTACACATGATAACATCTAGAGGTACAAACACACAACACATAAACAGTCACATAAACATTTTAAGTGGGAAAAACCTAAACCCTGCGAGAGCGTCGCTCTGGCACGAGTACGAATGTACTGACAGCTCTCGAAAGTTCCTCTCATTCCAGTGTCCTTCAGGGTTGCCAGCCGAAGATCGTCTTTCGCCAAGTAGGCCTCTTTTCGTGCACTATTTTGCCAAGTAGGCCTCTTTCTGAATGGGCACTGCACACTCCCCCCCCCCCCCCGCAGTGTCATTGGTATGACCGAAGTAAGAAGGAAACCGGACAGTCCTGCCAAAACGAGTAACCGTTCGTTTGTTGCTACTGGGAGTAAGCACTAAGGAATTCTTTTTCCTTGTGATGTCCATTGGTGAATCACAGTTCTGCGCAATAAAGGCAGGTTTCAATCTGTCGAGGGAAATAGTACACCTTTGTCCACGTATGGAGATGTCAAAAGTCTTAACACCTCGATGAAGGACTGGAAACGGTCCATCATAAGGAGGTTGTAATGGCTTACGAACCATGTCATTACGTACAAACACGTGTGTACATTCGTTCAAGTGTGGGTGGATGAAAACAGATCGCTGTCCATGGCTGGAGGTTGGTGTAGGCCTAATTAATAAAAAATGTCTCTTCAATTCTTCGACGAGCTCCTTTGGAGAAGTTTCGGAAGGAGATGCAAGGAAAAATTCACCAGGGAGGCGGAGAGTGCTCCCATACACCAGTTCTGCGGTGGATGCCTGTATGTCTGGTTTGAATGCAGTTCGTAGACCCAAGAGTACAGTAGGAAGCACTTGAGACCAGCGTTCAGTATTTTGAGCTTTTATAGCTGCTTTTAATGGACGGTGAAGTTCTTCAATCAACCCGTTAGCTTGAGGATGATACGGGGAACTGCGGATACGCTTAATTCCTAAAAGGGAAGAGAGAGATCGAAATAAGGAACTCTCAAACTGACGTCCTTGATCTGTCGTGATTTGGGATGGCACCCCAAATCTGGAAATCCAACCATCATAAAAAGCACGTGCCATGGTATCGGCAGTAATGTTCTCTATAGGAATAGCCTCTGGCCATCGTGTGTAGCGGTCGATCATCGTCAGGCAGTAGTAATTACCACGTGAGGGAGGAAGAGGGCCGATTAGATCGAGGTGGACGTGATCAAACCTTAAAGTCTGGCCAGAAAATTTACCAATTGGAGTTTTAATATGTCTAACGACCTTTGATTTTTGGCATGGAATACAATGTTGTGTCCAATAATGAGTCTTTATTAATTGATGGCCAAATAAAGCGTGAACTAATAAGTTTAGTCATGGCCTTAATACCCGGATGAGAATTGTTATGCATCGTCTCGAAAACTCGTCGACGGTAGCTTGCCAGGATATAGGGTCGGGCATTCCCTGTGGAAATGTCGCAATATAAAGTAGCAGTTGAATTTGGGAGAGTAATTTTTTTAAATTGTAAATTTTTAGATGTTTCAAGTAATGTCCGCAATTCGGCGACAGATTCCTGAGCGTTAGCGACATCATTATAATCTATGGGACTGGGCATTGTTATGGATGCTATTCGAGAAAGCGCATCGGCCGTAATGTTTTGGGTTCCCGTGATATGTAGGACATCCGTAGTAAACTGTGAAATAAAATCGAGTTGCCTAATCTGTCGGGGAGAAAATTTATCAGCTTTTTGCCGAAACGCATAAATCAACGGTTTATGGTCGGTAAACCATGTGAAATGCGTGCCTCTACCATATAACGAAACTGCTTGATTGCGGAATAAGCAGCAAGTACTCTATCATAGGCGCTATAGTTACGCTCTGTAGCGGTAAGCTTCCGAGGAAAAAATGCAAGAGGTTCACACATTTTCTCATTGATTTGATATAAGGCACCTCCGATAGCGAAATCTGAGGCATCGACTTGAAGCACAAACGGAGCGTCTGGTTTGGGGTGAGCTAAAAGTGTTGCATTTGACAACATTGTTTTGCAATTTAGAAATTCCGAGTCCGCTTGTTCAGTCCACGAAATTTTACGATTGTCATTTTTCTTCGATCCTTTTAAATATTCGTTGAGCGCTGTTTGGGAATGGGCTGCCCGTGGGATGAAACGTCGGAAAAAATTTAGAAGTCCAAGGAAACGTCTGAGCTCTTTTATTGTGGTAGGTCGCGGATAATTGAGTATTGGCTCCACTTTTGATGGTGATGGTTTAGTGCCATGTTTAGAAATTAAATGACCTAAAAATGATATTTCTGATACCCCGAAGATACATTTTGAAACATTAATTGTAAGTCCATACGACTGCAGTCGCTCGAACATAGTACGGACATGAATTTCGTGTTCAGCTTCATTCTCACTAAAAATTAAGACATCGTCCAAGTAAGTATAGCACAATTTAAGATCGCCTAAAATCTCATTCATAAATCGTTGAAAAGTTTGAGCCGCGTTACAGAGACCAAAATTTAGATATGGAAATTCAAATAGCCCGAAAGGTGTGCATATAGCTGTTTTTGGTATATGTTCGGGGTGGACTGGGATGTGAAAATAGGCCCGAACAATATCGACCTTAGAAAAGATATTTTTTCTAAAAAGCGCATTTGAAAAATCTTGGATGTGCGGTATTGGATAGCGATCTGGTATCGTTGACAAATTTAGTTTTCTATAGTCACCGACACAACGATATAATAATATAATGCATAATTTATAATAAAACATAAAGTGAAGTTCAGCAAGTAGTATGTGACTTAGGTCGTTTTTCCAGTGGACCCTTCAGTTGTATACTGCACATAACTTTTCCGAATCAGTTTCCCATCATGCATGCATTGCATACATCGAATTTCAACTTCTTATCGCTATTCTATTTCCCTTTAGTAAAATATGCGTACTTTGAATCGTTCATTTCGAGAAGGTAACAACTCTTAAATACAATTTTTTTTTCAGGAGACAGACAAAGTAAAGTTGGAAAAGTTTTCTGGTCTGATCTTTTACTATTTTATTTTAGCAGGTAATAGCAATGCAATATTGGTAAATGAAAACGATTTTTGATTAATTATGCCATAAAAATTAATAAATTAATACTGAGAGATGTTCTTTTTTATCAAAACGGAGATGTTGCTTGTTCGAAACAAACGATTCACTTATATATTACATCAATGTATAACATGATCACATGGAAATGCGAAAATAGTTGAACTCGCTTAATACAAAATGCCAAAAATTCGTGAATTTGTTCGTACTAGCCGTTATTCGTAACAACCGTGAATAAGTAAAATTGTGTAAAAAAATTTATTAGAAATGCACGTTTATATTTTAAAAATAATTACTACTATTTAAGAATGATTCGAAGATACAGGGCTTGATCCCTGAGCAGACTGACCAGTCCGGAAGCCAACACGTGCATGAGCTTTATTCTCTACCCAGAAAGATTCAACGTATGATTCGAAATACGTTCTGGGTGGTTTACAATGACTCAAAATAACCAACAATTTGTTAAAAAAAAGAACTAATTATATGCAATCGAGAAAATTTTTCATAAAAAGGTCAGAAATTTTGTTCGTCTTAGCCGAAATTTGTCTTTTAGCCTTCGTAATATGCGTAAGATATTTAGTGTAAATAAATAGCAAACCAAACTTAACGAACACAATGTTCGTTTTAGCCGTGATTTCGTATTAACCGTGTTCGTATTACGAAAGTTCAACTGCATACGGGCGATTGGAATTCCAATCACCCTTGCTACCTAGATATCAATACACTACCCACAAAAGCAAACCCTTTTCTATGCTTTCTAAACATGGGGCAATGAAAACATTATTGATGCAATGAGGCATAAGGACAGGGAAAAAAATAAAAGAAAAAAATGTGTTATATAGTGTAACAGCAGTCCCAAAACTTTTTTTTTTTTTGCATCCCTGTAAATTTGAAACATCTGTGTGCAATATGTTTTGCAACTTTTATGCTTCAATAACGTAGATTTCGTCGTTTTTCCTTCCAGCCCCAAAAGTAACATATTAACGCAACTACAACAGTAAACGCGTTACAAAACAGTAAACGCAAATATGCTTGTTTTATTGAAATTACCTTGTTCTTTTTAAAGATAATATCTAAAGATAATTTTAAAATTTTTCTTACAAGGATTAAAATGTTTACTATGATTAAAAGTTTTATATAAAACTATATATTTAATTAATTATTTCCCTTTTGAGAAAAAGCAAGTAAAATCGGAAATAATAATTGAGTTTCAATCCACAAAAATGAAAAAATGTTTTCTGTTAGCTTCTAAAAACTGATTTAATGTAACATGAACTCTATGAAATGCATTATATCACCGGGAAATGGATATACACAGAAAGTTAGCTAATCTAAAACAATTAACTTGTTGACAATAATTCTTAAACATTAATGATTTTATGTGTTTTTAAAAATATGACACCAAATGCAAGAATGTGATAAAAGTGTTCAATTCCTCGGCTTATATTGATGCACATAGTGTTCAGTCCTTCGGGAATCGGCATACGTGATTCCAAGAGGTTTGTTGAGGGGTGTAGCGACATGCGAAGAGGGAGGAGGCAGATCTGATTCGTCTTTCATGAACGAAGGATATCGCTTATCCTTGTAGGTTGGCGCGTTATCGTCATCCATGTTTTTGTTTTCTGTTTTGAAATTCAGAAAATCAACAGGAATAGGAACCCAAGACATGGTTTTTAACGCATTCGCGATGTCCATTGAAGTTAGCTTCAGTGGGACAACCTTGATGGTGACTGGCGTTGGCGAGGTAGCGAGTCTGCGTATACCGCCATCTTTTGAATTGGGCGACCTGTAATTGTTTTCTCGTCGCCTGGGAGAGGTGTAAGGGTGTTGAGGACGTACAACAGGTACTAGAATGCCTGGTGGGAGTGTCATACCCTGGTCTATCATGATAATGTGTGGCGCCACAACATGGGGCAGCGGACGCAGATTTCGCTGGAGTTCTCTGAGTTGATGGTAGACGTGGGGATCTATGAATGGATGAGGATGCGGAGGCCCCGGATGAAAACTTGCGAATGGGAAATTCTGAGTACTTTCGCCAAGTAGGAAAGCGTTCCTGGCTTGTCTGTTGACACCGACAGGTAGATTTCTGGCTGACCTTGGAATGAAATGGTTGAATCCGTACCATCCCGAATTATCGGCAGTATTCCACCAAGATGCGGGGTGTGCCGGCGAGTTCGAGAGTGGTAAAGGTGCCTGAAGGAATAAAGGTGGAATGGTATCCGAGCTTTGGAGATCGTCCATTTTCGATAGATCTGAAGATGTGAGTAGTTCGTGGGATTCGCTGTTCATGGCTTTGCGTAGATCATGGCTGTTTCTCTCTGGGATATGGCTTTGCCCTTTAGCAGCACCAACATATAGTAAAAGGCAAACGCACACCTGAAAGAGAAAAATTATAAAGTATTTTTACTGTTATGAATTAGTTTTTACATGCATATAACTTTCCTTTTATCGATGAGAATGTTTCCATAACATTCATTAAGTACTGAACTAGGTATTAAGTATTATAACTAGGAAGAAAAACAGCGACAATGAATAAAATAGAAATGAAAATCTGTTACATAGCTATATATCTGGAGTTGGACCAATTCTTGAACGAGCGTGGGAGAAAAATTACAGAATTACAAAATTAGTTTTACCGTCAAAAAAGAGCTCTGACTGGCAGAGTGCTGAGAAAAATTCATTGATGTTGAAGGGAGAAACTGCAGATATAAGGAATGTGCCGTGTCTGTTCGTGTTCTAGTTCCTTTAGCAGAATAGATTTCTACCGAACTGATACTATACACCAGTTTAAAAATTTAGTTGCTTTCAACAAACTGAAATTCTAATACGCATGCTAATAAACGCACCTGCAAAACGAACTCCCCTAAAACTCGAATGGATTCGTCCTTTACTGCCATGCGTGGAAGCTTCTAAGTGTTAGATGGTAGAACTATATAGGCTTTTAAATGTGTCCTATGAAACTTCACCTCATTCCTCTTCAAGACAAATTCGCAATCACGGTACGGTTACAGCAGTAATAGAATTCTTAAACATTGATGATTTAATGTCTTTTAAAAAGAATGAAACCCAACTGCCTTCATATCTCGCGGTGTTGGGACATACCTCAGGCCTTAAGCAAAAAGTTAGGAAGTTAGGGTGGGGGGAAGTAGTAGTAATGGAATTGTGACAGAACAATGAACAATATCCCATTACATTTTGTTGTTGTTTCTAATGCCACTTGGGTATCGAAGCTCCCCTTTGCAGAGCGACTAGGAATTAGTGCAGTAAGGAGCGCCTTCCGTTTATAGATGTTCGATTCCGTTTATAGATGTCCCCACAACGGTGGAAATACGACTTGGCTCACCACTACATTTTTACATTTACGTTTACATTTTTAATTTTTGAAACGGGAGGTCGTGGAAGATTATCAAGGAAGCCATGTAAAATTATCTAGGTGGTAAATTAAAGATGTAGCCGTGGAGCCTGCATTGCCCTTTTGGAATATTCCATGATACAGAACTGGCAGAGCTACTAAATGAGGGGGTAAGAAACAAAGTGGTGAAAGTTTTTTTTTTTAATAGTTAATTCAATTTTCCTTAATATGGGATGTGATTTACTTTTATTTACCTAGTACTAAAGAATACTTCAAAAATTCACCAACATATGACACCATTACTTATTCAATACCGTAACATTAAAACCGAAATGCAAAATACCGTTTTTCACAAAATGTTAATCGCTATTGACATACACCACTATCTTTCTCACCATCTCAAATATTTAACATTTGTGAGTTTAAGGTAAGAGTGAATTATAAATGTTAAAAAATAGCGCTTCGGCAGTATATAAGACCTCACCCTGGTGAAGCCTCCCCTCGAGGCTATAATCTTTATATGAAATCGCATTTCCATACTAGTATCGGAAATATTGCTTAAAACCATGGGAAAACCAATCATTGGTGGTGGTGGTGGTGGTGGTTGGGGGATTGACCCACCAAAACCCTCTCCTCTGGTAACACCCCTAGATTTTACTAGGCTACATGTTTGACTTATTTGACAGGCTTTGCATTCTTATCTCAGAAAACAATAACCTACATAGAATTATGAAACAGTTTACATACTAAAAGTGTAAACTAATTACTTTTTCCTTCAAAATGAAAAGTGGAAAAAGATGAAGAGAGAAAAAAATAAATAAAATGACGTAACATCACAAATCCTCTTTGTAAAACGAAACATTTTGACACGTTAAATTCTTATTGTGAAGCTTTAAATAGAAACCGTTCAATCAGAAATCAAAATCCTATTCTTAAAATGCATTGTGCCAGCTCCTGTACATACACATTGTCCACGGAACTCACGTTTGCTGAAGAAACAGATTAGAGATAATCGTCGCTTGACGCTATTTACTCTGAGGAAAAAGGAAACCGTGAAGCGAAAATCAACAAACTCCGGATAAGGTCGTGACCATCACTTGATGAAACGTTTCTTCTTTCCTACTGGCAGCAGCGTGGTACTCAACGGTGTGAAACGAGATGTCATTTGTTGATTACGTAGGTGAAGAGTTTTCTGCATTTCCCCGGAAATAAAATAAAAGGATTCATGTGCTTTTGAATGGTTGCTATTCATAAAACCCTTAATGAACATTGACAAGTAACATTAATTTAGAGTAAAAATGTATGCAGACGTGTGTAAATGAGAAAAAAATAGATAAAAATTAAAAACGCACTAAGATTGCATGTTGGTTTCAGTGCTTTTTAACCCTTAACTGTCATGCCCGAGATTATCTCGGGCACAGGTCTCGTCTTCCAAAGAGTATTACTCGGTATATTTTTAGCCCGAGTATTACTCGGGGTATTTTGTTTTTTTGAGTGCATCGTATTGTTATACCCGAATATGTATCGGGAGAAGTTTATTTCTATCATTTCTCAAAATATCAATTTTTAACTACTAAGTTTGTTTGTTTACGACCATTTCAGGTCACATAAATATTCGAGTTTATTTTGCTATTCTCAAGGATATGCCTCAAACTTTCGTCCAATATGACAGACAGAACAAGACAGCACAACAGATTTTAATATACAAAGAAGAAAATACACCCAGGGCAAAGGTGGGAATCGAACCCACGCCTCTTTCTCTCCGCGCAGGGAGGCGCCGGAGCCAGTCGATGTGACCGCTCAGCCACTGAGGCCCCAACTACTAAGTATATTTTATTTTTTTGAGTATGTCGTATTGTTATACCCGATTATGTATCGGGAGAAGTTTATTTCGATCATTTCTCAAAATATCAATTTTTAACTACTAAGTATATTTTATTTTTTTGAGTGTATCGTATTGTTATACCCGAATATGTGTCGGGAGAAGTTTATTTCGATCATTTTTCAAAATATCAATTTTTAACTACTAAGTATATATTTTTTTTGTACTAAACATTTGATTTTTTCAATAAACAACTTGACAATTTATGTACCCAAATCATCAAAATAATTTGACAGTTAAAAGGTTAATAAAGTTTTATGGTTACAAGGCAAAATTTTCATCCCCCTGGTACTGATAAGTGGCTTTAAATCACTCACACCTAAGAACTTCCATTAGGTCAGAATAGTTTCATTGATATTCCGACATTCTAGCCAGAGTACAAAATTTTCTACCGGAAAATCGTCTTTCTGTGTAAGAACGTACTTGAAAAAAAAATTGTTTTCGCCTAATTTTTTGTGTCCTTAACTTTAATCTTCTGTTTGAGTTTGAGAAGTTGGCAGAGGTTTATCTGAAAATATATTCTAAAAAGATATATGTTCTATAAAGAAGTTTATCTGAAAATTTGTTTTAAAAATCTGGATACAAAACAATTTCAATTGTCTTCACTGAAATTTTTTCAAAATTTATCGCCAATTTGTGGGGTAGAAACAGAGGTTACTCCATGGGTTACTCAGAATCGCTGACATTGGAGCAAAAGCATAACTGGTTCGAGGTTACAATGATTTGCGTAAACACCGTGAGCTATAGTTCAGTGCAGAAGATAAGGGTCGAGTAGTTACATTAAATCAATGCCTTTATGGAGAAGGATTTTTACTTTAATAAAAATAGCACCAAGTATGAAAGCGCACGTGTTATGTGTTATATTCAACGTCCTGCATCCCAGTTTTTGGTAAGTAAACTTTATTTCATAAAAATGTTAAAAGTGGTAAAGTATGCACAACCCCACTGTAAATTTGTTTATGTTACAGTATCCTAGGACATTATAAAATAAACCAATTTACAGTTTTGTTGAATTCAGAGACAGCTTCGAATCTAAGTTATCGTTTTTGTGTCAAATTACTCGTGTGAAAGTGTGTGTGTGTTCTTCAATACATGCCGTGAGACTTTGATGTGGCTAAAGAATGATAAAAGAAATAGTGAAATTGAATGATAGATAGCGTACAAATATTGGTTCGTAAGTTGATTTGTTCGCTGATATTTTTGATATTATATTGTCTTTGAATAAGGTTATTGTGAATGTTACAGGATATTTTCACGTCATTCGAATGTTGTGCATATATTTTGGGTAATTTCTTCACTAGTTGAGGTCTATCACTTTGCCGAAACTCTGTAGCTTTATGTTTTCAACCCAGCGCAATGTCATTTTCAGGGTAATTGACAAACAACATACTACAATCAGAATATAAAGATTTTAAATATATGATGCAATACTGGCACAGATTTGGGTAAAAAGCAATGAAGGGGGGGGGGGGGTGTCAGGGCTTTCTCCTCCAGAGTCAAGTATTACTAAAGATAATATGAATACTTTAATAATTTGTCCCTTTTGTAACACATTTTACGGGTGATCGGTAAAATTAAAGAAATTACCGCCACTTCAACAAAACCCTGTATTCGTGCTTGATATAGAACTGCCAAACTCGAAAAACTAATTTTTGCAGCAAGCAAGACCATTTTCCATAGTTTTTAGCTTACTTTCCCGCAAAAGAAAAAGAATAAAAAATTTAAAAAAAAGCATGAAAGAAGGTTTAATGTATCGTAAAAACATCGTTAAAAATAAAGAAAAGTAAAAAAAGTGAAGTCATTAAAAAAAGATTGAAAAATAAAAAAATTTGAAAGTAGGGTTTTGAGATGGGGGGAAAATGTCTGCCCTTAAATTTTCAGCAGATTGAGTAGGGTTTATTAACTTTTGTTTATAACAGTCAATATTTCTAACTGCAGATTTCGATTTTTAAAATGAATTAAAATAATTCTTATAGATTCCTTTGTTTCACCATTATACAAATGAAACCTCGATAACTCGACACCTCAAAGGAACACAAAAACATGTCGAGATAAGCGGGTGTCAAGTTACCGATGTTCCGTAATATCAATTACTAATATTGGTCTGTATTGTTATTTACTTACTATTCAAGTTATAACAGTCTATTCCATTGAATAAAATTATCCCCATTTATTATTTATCTGTTATTATATTATTATTATTTTGAAAAGTTAAACATTACAAATAAATAAATATATAAACTTAGTAGTAATAGATTCTGCATTATTACCTTTAAAAAAAAAACGATTGAAGTTTTTATCTCCTGTAGTCCGTGGATAACTGAAAACATTATCTGTTTTCCGTAGAAACGACGGAAATCCGTGTTGGTTGACTGCGATACTTGTAGAACATTTTACTGACTAAAGTTTAACTGAGTTTACTCAAACTTGATCAAATTTCTTTTGCGTAAATTTTTAGCCCATCGAATAGAGTTATTCTTAACACGTCCGCGCAAACACTTTGGAAACACAGAAACATATCGTTGATAGGATATAAGTTAAATTTAAATTGCTTTTAAAAAGGCTTAAAACTGCACTAAAAATTTTACGTTCAGTTGGCACCATTTTTGGTGCTACTGACTACACAATTTTTGGTGCTACTGACTACACCATTTTTGGTGCTACTGACTACACCATTTTTGGTGTTCAGTTGGTGTAAAGTTGAAAATTATTCAGTACTTTAAATTTTGTTCATTTGTCAGTCTAAAAAAATATTGTAGCGGAAACTACGTTCCCAAGTAGTCTAGTGGTTAGCAATCCTGCATCTCACCCAGGCGTCACGCGTTCGAATCCCGGCTGGGGAAGTATCAGGATTTTCCTCTAAAAGTATTAGAGATTTTATTTATTCCTGGTGCTTTCCTGACCGGATACGAGTCACTTGTTCTAGAACAGGGGTCTCCAAACTACGGCCCGCGGAGAGCTATCTAATGGCATCTGGCAAAAAAGTAATCATATTTTACACCACTAGTGGACTGATTCAACTTTTTACCACCGGCAACAATTAATGATAATATGGTTTTGGCCCTTGGAATTTACTGGAGTAATCAATATGGCCCTAAGGCTGGAAAGTTTGGAGACCCCTGTTCTAGAACATTCCAGCGGCGGAAATACGCAAGTCCTGCAGAACTGCCCATGCGCTCGATATAAAACAAGAGGTATATAAAAGCGGTGAAGTGAGTGCTTAGAGGTACTTTGGAGTGACCGTCTGTAACGGTTTAATTTCCCAGCTATTATTTGAATTTGTCTATGTTCAGTTATCAATAAATTCTCGAGTTGAGATTACACTTGGTTTATTATTATTCACGAAAAACTACGTGACAGATTGGTGGAGGCGCCGGGTACCGCAAATACGACGGAAGAGCTACGCAGAAGTCAACGGCTCCTGGGATTGCTTCCCGAGTTTGGTCTTTTACCTGATCGAACAAGAGGTTTGAGAAAGATGACTAAAGAAGGTGAAACTGTGAACGAAACCCTAGCGGGTAGTAGCTCCACTCAAGTCAGCGTTGCCCCGGTTCCAATCCTGACTTATCAGCTTCCAAGAAATCCATGTATTTTCTCTGGAGACGACAAGCAAGATGTCAGCATGTGGCTAAAAGACTTTGAACGAATTGCATCCTATAATCATTGGGATGAGCAGATGTCCCTCGCTAACGTCATTTTTTATCTTGCCGGCACGGCCCGGCAATGGTTTGATAACAATGAAGACACTTTTTCTAATTGGACTGAGTTCAAGAAATCCCTAAATAACACTTTCTGCCGATCAGACGACACAAAGAGCCAAGCTGAAAGACTGTTGCTAACACGCACGCAGCAAACCGGTGAGACATCCGAAGCATACATACAGGACGTTCTCGCTCTGTGCCGCAAAGTTAATCCTTCCATGCCTGAAGACGAAAAAGTGGGTCATCTTATGAAAGGGATTGCGAAGGATTTGTACCAGATCCTTTTGGTACAGGACTATCAGAGTGTCAACAATTTTGTTGAACGTTGCCGCCAAATAGAGACTATGCGACGAAAACGTATCGCTCGACCGAGATTCCAGAGACTTCCTAATGTTTCTACTGTCTGCTCTGAAGAAAACTTAGGTGACATAAGATCATTGATACGTATCATTGTTAAGGAAGAGCTTCAAAAGATGTTGCCAGAAGTACAAGGCTACACGAACGAGGACACTGAATCTCCCATGGACATCGCATCGGTGGTTCGGGAAGAAGTTATGGAAGCTCTATCGACACTAACGGGTCCAAGAAAACGCCCCGTCACTCGCCGACCCTCGGTTCCAGTAAGATCGGCCCAGTTGAGACGTCAAAATGAATACAGCACCGCTTCACCCCGCAAGACCGACCTATGGAGGACTGAGAATAATGTACCCCTCTGTTATCATTGTGGACGTCCCGGACATGTATTGAGGTACTGCAGAGAAAGACGACAGATATTCTCTAATGCAAGAGCCTCCAGAACATCCAATCCTCGACGAGATGTGGAGACCGAGTCACTCCGCAGCTTTGACGATCAATATACAGAGCCCAATTCTTCCACTTTCAGAAGCAGTTCACCTTATCCCCGCCGTTTCTCCAACCGCCGACCGTCACAGTCACCTGTACGCCGCTCCAGCCGTTCTCCACGCCGACCCAATGAGGAAAACTAACTCATGCGACCTACGCTGGAGGTGAGGCCGCGATTGAAGAAAATCCTCCGACGTACACCACAAGCAAGCTGGATAGAAACATCACCTATATTACAGTGAATGGACAATGCGTAAAAGCCCTCGTAGATTCAGGTGCCGACTATTCTGTCATTTCCGAAGACTTACGCAGGCAACTGAACGTGCCTATGTTTGCCGAAAATGGACCTATTTTAAAAACTGCATGTGGAAAACCTGTATCTGCCTCGGGACGTTGTGTATTGAAAGTTAATTTGAATGGGACTTCAAAACCGTTCGACTTTCTGGTGTTCCCACAGTGTAGCCATCAAATGATACTTGGATGGGATTTTTTCAAAGCCACGGATGCCGTAATAGATTGTGGAAATGAAGAACTTCAACTTACAGAAATTCTTCCAGACAACTTAGAATCAAATACACCTAGTTTCTCCTTGTTCGCTGCAACAGATTACGTAATTGACGCCAACTCAGCAAAGCAGATATGTTCTTTTAGTTCAGGTATTCAAAAAGCAGATAAAGCAATGATTATTGGAAACAAAATTCTCTTGTGGGAAAGAGAGTTATTCTTGCCCGCTTCTATAGTTACCGTTGAGAATAGTTTCTGTAAATTATGGGTAACAAATTGCTCACAACGAACCCAAATAATTCCAAAAGGGATGATGATAGCCTATTTAACAGCGATAGACAATGACGTCATCTGTTCGCTGACTGATAAAGACCAAAATGTGCAAAGAGAACGCATGTCCAGAAAGAGAGTAACTCGAGAAAAATTAAAGGCATGTTTGGATACTGAACTAACTGCGGTTGAAGAATCTGAGTTGTTGAAGATCCTAGAAGAGTACAGTGACATTTTTGACTTTTATAGCAAATCTAGCAATTCCGGATGCAATTTTGTGAAGCATAAAATTGACACAGAGGACAGCGTTCCAATCAAGCAGAGACCCTACCGAACATTAGCTATGGAGAGGCGAATAATCGAAGATGAGGTACAACGAATGTTAAAAGAAGACGTTATACAACCATCATACAGCCCGTGGTCATCGCCTGTAGTGCTCGTGAAGAAGAAAAATGGTGAATGGCGCTTTTGTGTAGACTATAGGAAGCTAAACAAAGTCACTAGGAAAGACGTCTATCCGCTACCACGTGTTGATGATGCTTTGGACAGCCTGGCTGGGGCAAAAATTTTCTCTATGATGGACTTAAAGACAGGCTACTGGCAAATAGAAGTTGACGAGAAAGATCGAGAAAAGACAGCTTTTGTGACGTCCGACGGTCTTTATGAATTTAAGGTAATGCCATTTGGGCTATGCAACGCTCCCGCTACATTCGAGCGAATGATGGATGCAGTACTACGAGGCCTCAAATGGAATATCTGTCTCTGCTATCTTGATGATGTCATTGTATATGCGCCAGATTTTCAAGAGCACCAAAAACGCTTGAGGAAAGTGTTGGACTGTATCCAAGAGGCAGGATTGACGCTTAATTCCAACAAATGCGCATTTGGTAAAAAGAAACTGACCATACTGGGACACGTGGTAGATCAATATGGAATCTATCCTGATCCACAAAAGATAGCCGCAGTGTCAAATTTTCCTGTTCCAGTAAATATCGCGGATGTTCGAAGCTTTTTAGGCCTATGCTCATATTACCGACGATTCATCAAAAACTTCGCCAATATTGCCAAGCCCTTGCAAGATTTGTTGAAGAAAGGTGCAAAGTTTTTGTGGACCACTTCGCAGAAAGAATCCTTCACAACTCTTAAGAGATTGTTGACCAGCAGCCCTGTATTAGGCCATTTTTTACTAAACACAGAGACTCAAATACATGCAGATGCCAGTGGCTACGGCATTGGTGCAGTACTGGTACAAGTTCAGGATGGTAGGGAAAGGCCAATAGCTTACGCGTCAAGAACCCTGACAGCAGCTGAAAAGAACTATTCAACAACAGAAAAAGAATGCCTTGCCCTCATCTGGGCGATCAATAAATTCAGGCCATACCTTTTTGGAAAACCTTTTACCGTAGTAACGGACCACCATTCCTTGTGTTGGCTGGCTAATGTTAAAGATCCATCAGGAAGACTTGCGCGATGGGCTTTAAGACTTCAAGAGTATGACATCAGCATTGTCTACAAGAGTGGTCGAAAACATTGTGATGCCGATTCCCTGTCAAGAAAGCCACTTGTGGAAGAAATAGCAGATAATAGTGACGAAATCCCTTTCTTTGCATCAATCACGGATTATGGAAAAGAACAGCTAAAAGATAAACAGTTGAGGTTCATTATTAAAGTGCTCCAGAGTGGTGCCGAATATCAAAGTTACCAAATAAGGAACGGGGTACTTTATAAAAGGAACTATGATCCTATGGGACAACAATGGCTCTTGGTTATACCGAAGCAACTTCGACGAGATATTGTAACAACTCTTCATGATGCCCCAACCGCCGGTCATCTCGGATTTGCCAAAACATATGACCGAATAAGAAGGAAGTACTATTGGCCAAGATTATATGGTACCATACGCCGATACGTATCACACTGTCGAGATTGCCAAAGACGAAAATCTCCACCTCAACTCCCACCAGGACAACTTCACCCGATAAAACCACCTGACATACCATTTGTTCAAGTTGGAGTAGATTTACTCGGTCGCCTCCCAGTAACACGAGATGGAAATCGATGGATCATTGTCTGCACCGATTATCTGACGAGATTCGCAGTTACAAAAGCATTAGCGACGGCTGAGGCCACTGAAATTGCTAAATTTATGGTAGAAGAAATCATACTGAAGCATGGAGCTCCCAGAATAATGATAAGTGATCGAGGACGTTCCTTCTTGTCTAATATTGTAAAAGACATCAATCAACTTTGCCAGATATCTCACCGTTTAACGACCGCGTACCATCCACAAACCAATGGCTTAACGGAAAGATTCAATAAAACACTCTCAGATATGCTCTCTATGTACGTAGACGTTGAGCACAAGAATTGGGACACTATTTTACCTTTTGTCACTTTTGCATATAATTCTGCCAAGCAAGATACCACCGGATTTAGTCCATTCTTTCTTGTCCATGGCAGGGATGTCCAAACGCCACTCGATGTAATTTTTCCACAGAGTGCCGATAGTCATACCGAGACTTATGTTGATCACATCATTACCAGAGCTGAAGAAGCCAGACAACTTGCAAAAATGCATATCCTTGATGCTCAGACATGTGACAAAAAGCGGTATGATAAAAAGCATAGACCAGTCACCTATAATGTCGGAGACCTAGTCTGGGTTTTCACTCCAGTAAGACAAATTGGACGTGCCGAAAAGCTCCTCAGACGTTACTTCGGACCGTATAAAATAACTAGACGACTGTCCGATGTAACGTATGAGGTAGAAAATACTGAAGGAACTCGCAAACGGCGAAATACAATTCGAGATAAGGTACATGTTTTGAGGTTGAAACCTTATCTCGACCCGAAATATCAGTTGGATAGAGACGTAAATTTTCGCAGACGCCCGGTCACGAGAAGCCAAACTAAATCACAGCGAGACGCTGCTTCCTAAGAAGGGAAAAGTGTAGCGGAAACTACGTTCCCAAGTAGTCTAGTGGTTAGCAATCCTGCATCTCACCCAGGCGTCACGCGTTCGAATCCCGGCTGGGGAAGTATCAGGATTTTCCTCTAAAAGTATTAGAGATTTTATTTATTCCTGATGCTTTCCTGACCGGATACGAGTCACTTGTTCTAGAACATTCCAGCGGCGGAAATACGCAAGTCCTGCAGAACTGCCCATGCGCTCGATATAAAACAAGAGGTATATAAAAGCGGTGAAGTGAGTGCTTAGAGGTACTTTGGAGTGACCGTCTGTAACGGTTTAATTTCCCAGCTATTATTTGAATTTGTCTATGTTCAGTTATCAATAAATTCTCGAGTTGAGATTACACTTGGTTTATTATTATTCACGAAAAACTACGTGACAATATAGACAGTATAACGTTTCTTAGCACATGAAATGTGTGAACTTCGTTACGTATCGAAATTTAATTGCGATTCTCATTTCTATGAAAATAAGATAAATGAGCAATCGTAGTGAATTTCTGATGCGCAGATGAGTTAATGAACATCATATGCTAAAATAACATTCTGCTGTCTGTATTTTTTTTTAAACAGACACTTAAAAGCAGGGCTGGCAAGTTTCTGCCGGGGTGGTTAAAACCAGTGGTTATAACCGGTTTAAATCGGCATGGCAGAAACTAGTTTCTGCCAGTAAGTGGCAAAAACTGGCAGAAACTAAGAAATAATACTAATAAGAACTTTAATCCGCGATTCATAATTAACACATGTATTTGATACGTAAGCAATTAACGTTAAAAATTAAAACTAAAGATAATGAGTATTATTCAAAGTAGTAAAAAGTTTCAGAATGATCATATAAATATACTTTGTTTATATAATACTAATTTTCTGTCACTTGAAAAAAAAAGTCATAATGGTAATCTAATGCTGTACAAGTTTAACTATAAATATTATTGTTTACAGTTGAATTTCTATTTAAAGGTAAAAAAATTACAAAAATTCTATGATATTTTAACAAATCACTTTTCAGAGTATTTTTAAATAAATAATACTACAATGCAATGGCAATAATTTTAAGGTTATCTTTTATGTACAAATAGAAATGGTTCTTGAGAAAATATATCACTAAACAATTGAAGCACATAAAATATCCGAGACATATTTTTTAATGAAATATCTCTTACAATTATTTTACAAAATTACCACTCGAACTTAAATATACTATCACTTTTTACAAGGAGCATTTCATAACATACGACTAATTTTGCTAACCTTTCTGAACCCAGACTGTTTCTTAATTTGTTCTGAATGAAAGAAAAGCTTTAAAATATTCTTCCCAGGCCAGCATTTATTTGCTGGCAATGCCATTATTGCGGATGCAAAAATTACTAAACTTAAAAAATCTTCATTTTTACTTGTACTTATTTTTCTAATACAAAATTATTTTTTAATAAAAACTATCCCCAACATTTTTTATTTATTCTGAATAAAATGTACTTTGGAAATTTAATACTACTAAAGAATTCTCAGATAATGTCCCAAAATATGTTTGTGCCAGTTATTGCCAGTTTCTGCCGGTTAAAACCGGTTATAACCACTTTCTGCCACTGGCATGGCAGAAACTAGTTTCTGCCGGCAAAAACCCAGCCCTGCTTAAAAGAATTTAAAATTGGTCAAAAAATGAATGATTTTCAACTTTACACACCAACACTGAGCACTAAAAATGGTGTAGTCAGTAGCACCAAAACTTTTTATAGTGTAGGTGTTTCCTTCATTTTGTAACTATTTTGCATTAACATTCCCTATATCGTCATAACTTTTAAAAACTCAGGGAAAATTTCTTGTCAACGCCCTCTGCATGTTACGTTCAAAAAAAAAAAAGAAAAGAAAAGAAAAGAAGAAAAATAAGAAGCAATTTTGAGTTTTTTTGAAAGAAATCTTTACTATCTCCGTGGTCGTTCTCCCTACTTTTTGTACAAAATGAACTTGGATAAACAAAAAGAGTTTTTAACCTATTTTATAATAACAGGTGCATATTTTATGAACGTTACTTGCCCCTAGATCGGTAACTTTTCAAAGTAGAGGGGAAAACAAACTACAGTGAAACTTGTGTAAGTTGACCACTTGCGGTGCAGCACTGTAGTGGTCAACTTACACAGGTGGTCAACTTATGGAGGGTAGAGATCTTTTTTCTGTCATTTCTTACACTATGCGTTTATTCCTTTGTAACTAATCAAAATATAACGTCATGTATTAACGTTACTTAAAAATTAGTAATTAGCGATTTTTTTTTCACAATTAGCTAAAATTTCGTTAGATAAATTTAGCCATAATACCTTAAAATATATCCCATACAACTTTAAAATAAAAGCACTTAGTTAAAATGAAGATAAATGTCTCTTAATTGTGTAAGTTACTTATTTGATGGTAAAGATTTTCTAAAAATACATAATTTTTCAAAATGGCTAGATCAATTAGAGGAAATTTAGTTAAAGAATAAAAGAGCGCTCATAGTAGTTTTCCCGCATGGTTAACTTACACAGAGAGGCAAACTTTATACTGATGTTTCATCCATCCAGACAAATACTAGTTTAACATTACAGCATAAAAAATGCCCTGCAGAAGTTAGTTTAGTTTTTTTTTTTAATTTTTTCAAAAATAGATAAACAAATAAATACAGTAATAAGCAGGCGGCCAACTTACATAGTTTTGCGAAAACGTTTTGGAATGGCATAGGCGTAAAATTTTGAATTGATCAATAAATCCTTCCGTTCCATTTGTTAATTGAAATGTACAAAATTTTACAGAAGTTATGGAAATTTGCAGAAATATTCAAATATACATAAAGTCAAGTTTTTCACTGAGATAGTGCAATGAGTTAGTTGAAAGAAAGTATGATCAATGCGAATACAAAATTCGCATTAATTGATAAATATCTTCCATTTTGGGGTTTATGAGCGAAAAAGTAGTCGAAATACTGTTAAAATTTAACATTTCAGTACATTTTCATATTCGCTCAAACGCGGAAAACGTTAGAATGATAAGCGACCAAAATTTAAATCAAATTAATGAATATCTTCTAGTATCTCTTTGAGACTCGAATTAGGAAAACATTTCCGAAATTAGGCACAAGTAGAACGTCCATTTCAAGTTTTGCACGTATGCTTCCTATGCCAGTTCGCAACCTTTCTGACATTTGGAAAGCTATTTTTAAAAGAAATATTTGTTTGCTCCGCCCATATGTATGTAAATTTATTATTTCGTTGATTTTTGCGAACCACGTGTTGGGAAATACTACCTTTAATGATTAATAACGATCTTAGCGTTTCATCTCTGCTCAATCTTGAACCGAGTCTTGAAAGCGAGTCGCTTGAATAGAGATCGAATATTTACATTTTGTCGATGAGCAACAATTGTTTATAAATATATCATTCAAAAGTTATAAATAAAACTGACAGCTAACTAAAAAACATACTAAGAAATTAAAATTTATTTAATAGTTTATTATTAAACTTTGCCACATTACTATTTTTTAAGTTTCTCTCTTTCTAAAAAAGACATAGCTGTTTCAAAACCCTAGCTGTTTTTTTACATTAAAGAATAAATCATTAGAGGCATTAGTATGTCAATCAAACAGAATTTACAAGCTCATAGAATAAGCGAGCAATATCTGTTTTAAACATGAATTTGCTACTGCAGTCATCTGCTGGGCGTTTCTCAAAGGATTCCTGCGTTTAAAAATAAATAATTTGGAAACGGTGATTGATAGAAGCGTGAAAATAATTGTATATTTAATTACAATTATATTTTTAAGAATCCGATACGCCGATAGGGCTCTGCTGGTGGTATTATGTGGATACCTATGTAGTATTCTTGTACAATAACCACACATTCCTCCACACAATACACCCCTTTTGTAATTTCTATCACTCTACGCTAATATCGGTGAAACTTCAAAAGTCGAATTCCTTAAAAAACTGAGCTATGTTTATAAGTATATCCATAATGTCACTTGCAGCACCCTCTCGCTACACTTTTGCTTTTTATACCTTTTTTTTTATTTATTTATTTACTTTGTTGACTGGCACCTTACCACAGGGTTCGGTTTTTACCGGTAAACACCATACAAATTGTAAAAACCTTAGAAATGTTAATACCCCCTTTTTAATTTTTTGCAGCAGTAGTTTATTACTTAAAACTGATAGTTATTTATTATAGTACTTGAATATATGATGTTAAAAAGTTTAAAGACGCTTTCAATCCATTTCGGGTGTCATCCGGGGCGGGCAGCGGACCGCATGCCAGTGTGACGCGACTGGTGCATATATATACTATATATATTAGGGTGCATTGAAAAAAAACGTTTTTTTTGGAAAATCAAAATTTTAAGTTCATAAAAAATTGCCTCCATGCACCCAAATGTATCACAAAAAAAGAAAAGATGAAAAAAATATTTAGGTCTTCTGTACTCGATCTAAAATTTATGACTTTCTACAAAAAATTGATTTTGTCGATATAAACTTTTTTAAATTATGGATAACAGCTTTTTATCAACTTGAAATTTAGAATTTTCAAAGAAAGTTTATATACATATTATATATGCAATGGAAATGCTGTGTAAGTTGACCACTTGCGGTGCAGCACTTCAGTGGTCAATTTAGACAGGTGGTCAACTTATACAGGGTGGAGATTTTCTTTTTGTTATTTCTTACACTATGCATTTATTTATTTGTAACTAATTATAATAAAGCTTCATGTAATGACGTTACTTAAAAATAGTATTTCACTATTTTTTTCCACAATTATCTAAAATATCATTAGAGAAATTCAACCTGAATGACTTACAATATATCCTATGCAACTTTAAAAGTAAGGTACTTAGTTTTAAAAAGGATAAATATCGGATTAGTTATATAAGTTACTTAAATGATAGTAAATATTTCCTAAAATTAAATAATTTTATCAGATAGGAGGAAGAAGATTTATTAAAGAGACTTATTTAAAAAGAATAAAAAAGTGCTCATAGTAGTTTTTCCAAATGGTTAACTTACAAAGAAGTTTCGACAAACTTTATATTGATGTTTCATCCATCCAGACAAATACTGGTCTAACATCATAGCATAAAACATATCCTCGAGGAGTTATTTTTGTTTTTATTTTTGCAAAAATAGATAAACAAATAAATATTGTAATAAGTAAGTGGTCAACTTACAAAGGCTTTTTTATTGTACTTCCACCCAAATTTGGCGTACATAAGTGGTCAATATAGACAGGTGGTCAAGTTACAAAAGTTTTCCTACATAATATAATAAAGGGCTAATTCTGTTTCTGACAAAAGTGGTCAACTTAGACAGGTGGCCAACTTACAAAGGTGGTGAACGTTACAGGTTTTACTGTATATAGATACTTTGAAAATATATGTAGATTTAGAACTCATATTGTAGTTGGAAGCTTTGGGATGTGTAAAAATATTTTTAAAATTTATGGGCTTCAAGTATCAGAACCAGATATCCGGTACGGATCCGTCAACGAGAGACACCGGATATCCGGTAAAATCAGTATGCGATGCATCCCTTCTTGACCTTGTCCCCCCTCCCCCCTCACCCGCCCAAGTAAAATCAAGGGTCTCTGCATTATTTTTTGTAAATTATGTTTTATAACGCGTAACGTTTCGATTCTCCGAATTTACGTGAAGCATAACCTGAAGCATACCCGGCTGCCAACCTGAATTTCGTGGCTCTTACTATTCTTTTGTTGAGAATTACGCATTGATGCGACAACATCTAATGCATCAAAATAAATTAATAGCTAACTTCAGTTAATAGCTAACAGTTCAAGTTAATAGCTAACAGTTCAAGTCAGTTCAAGTTAATAGCTAACTTCAGTTAATCAGATTTTGGTAAAAAAATATTTAAAAATATTTCAGAGGTTTTCGTTTCTGCTTTTTCCGTTCTGTTTTCTGATTAGGAATTTTAATTCGCAAAGTAATAAACATTTGAATATCTTACCTGAACATGAAACATTGTCAGAAATCCAAAAGGGCAGTATCCACAAATGTCGAAAAGTTTTCCGAAGTTCTGAGACTTCTCAATTTCACTTGCAAAAAGTTTCACACAAGCCTGGGGATAATCATGGTGAAGATCGCGGTATAGAATGCACAAGTGAAACTCTTTGACTGATTTTTGGCATTTATATGTCATTCAATCATGCATCCTTACAAGGTCAGTTCTATAAAAAGAAAACCACGATCCCAACGACTTATTCTTTGAATTTTTTTTCGCTACCAGTTCAGTTCATAAACATGCTTCCACTTAGATGATAATCTCTCAAAATAAAAGCAAGCGAGAGTAGAAAAGGAGTTCTTAATTCCTGAGCTTGCTATTGACCTTAAGCAAAAGAACGGTGCGAAGAAGCTACTAATCCCGGTTGACCAGTTGAATCCCTTTTTTTTTATGCTTTTGTCAATGAACAATGGCAACGAATAAGAGCAAAATGACGTCACGCAGAACGATTTGATTACGGTAGAAACGAGATTATCAAAACAATACTGATACGCTCGCATACAAGCACATAGAAAAAAGGTTCTAAATATAGAAATTGTGTTTTGGGGTCTTAGAATACACTCTCAATACTTCACGAACTTGTCATTCTTGTAAAAGATTTCTTCAAAACTTGTTATTAAAGCTACTGAAAGTATTTCGAATGAAGAATTTTTACCTTTGGGAATAAGGGCAACCGCATTTTAACTTTCTTTTCGTGAGAAATAGAACATTAAATTCTTCATATTTTCAATTTTTTTCAGAAAAAAGGAAGAATATCATTAAACGAAACTAAAACTAGTTTTTAAAAATAGGACCAACTTATGAAGAGTAGTGAATGAATTTTCTATATGCGTAGTAGAAAACATTTTTCCGGGAATTTATGTCACTTATTAGTGTAAGATGCGTCAGGTTTATGATGATCGACATTCTCGTCATCAAAGTCATCTTAATTGCCATTAACAAAAAGTTAACTTCAGAAGGAACTTAATAAAATAGCAGCTGAAGTTTTTGAAACTTTACAGCTTTTTTTTTTTGTCAAACACTTTAACCGCTTCCCTCACATTTTTTTTTTGAAAAAAATTGTAAAAAAAATATCATTTTTTAATTTTATTATTCAATATAAAGAAACGAAGCAAAACAAAATATGTAGGTTTTAAGTTAAATTTTTAATTTTTTACAGATGTAAAAGCATTTAAATTTTAAAATTAGTTTCCTATCCCGAGTTATCACGGGAAATGGAAAAAAGTTACATAATAGTTTTTGTATGATAATTTTTCAAACAAGGGACAACACATCAAACCAGCAAATTTTAGCAAACTGCCAATCAAAGCTGAATATTTCCTTTCGTTTCGTCCAGGCCGAGTAAAACAAATCGTACTGACGAATTCTGCTTCGCCCGAGTTTTCTCGGAAGAATAATGAACTGCAATATATACAAACCCGGGAGATAACTCGGGACAATCAGGCAAGCGGTTAAAAATAGCCTACATTCGAAAGGCAATTTTCTTGGAGGTATAATTTCGGTTCATATGAAACATTTAATGAACACCGTTACACTACGACAGTGGTTCCAAACCTTTCTTTTTTTTTGAGAAAGCCTTTTAAGATCTGTAAGGAACTGGAGAACGTTACTAGCACAAAATGCACATTTATTTTCCATTTTGAATAATAGTTCATCGCAAGAAATGAAAATATAACGGCAAACTATCCAAGTTTATATAAAAATAAAAATACTTTTTTAAACATTTAGCTCATGGGCTGCAATAGTGGCACAACTCAAAAAAAAAAAAAAAACGCGTTTTGGACTAAGAACAGATGTGAATATGAAAATACACATTCTTTTCAGTAGCAATACTAGCACAACTCATAATTCAATATTAAGCCGTAAGATGGCATCAAACTATTGCATTTATTATGCATTTTCCTTAGCAATGAAAACTTTAAATACACTTATCTCAAAACAGGATTTTTTGAGTTGTGCCGCTATTGCAGCCCATGAGCAAGTTGTTCTTTTTGGATTATAAACAGGGCAGTAAATATGTATTCGCAAAAAATATCTTAAAAACTATTTTTTTAGTATTGCGAAAAAGTTGCGGAATGGTATGAGAAGAAGTACACGTATAAAATTTTGAATCGTTTATTTCGAAAAAGTAACAACTCTGAAAAACAAAATTTTTTTCAGGAGATAGCAAAAGATGGTTTATAAAACGTTGGGGTCTGATCTTTTACTATTTTATTTTAGTAGGTAATGGCAATGCAACATTGGTAAATTAAAACGATTTTTGATTAATTACGCAACAAAAATTAATAAATTAATGCTGAGAGTTTTTTCTTTTTCAAAACGGAGATTGCTACCTTTTCGAAATATACGATTCAATTAATAAATATCGTTCGGTTCCACTTTCGGGTTGAAATGAGGTATAAGTTCACTAAGCAATAGTAGTTCTTTCATTTGAATTAAATAATTAGTAAAATAATGCTAATGCTTACTACCATAAAATCTGTCATTTCTATTTTAGTTATGGGTGAAATTCTTAGTTTTATTACATTAAAAACAATAGTGAAAATAGATTAATTTTAAATAGTTTTAAATTCTTAAAAAACAAAATTAAATCATACATCATAGATTATGTGTAATTGGTGTTTGGCTCTGCCAATAATTTTAAATTTGTCAAAAACTTTCTACTACAACGATTTTCTAGAAAATTTAATATTCGGCGGCCGAATATTCGGTATTTGGCCTAAGACATTGGCCGAATATTCGGCTTCGGCCTGGAAGAATTGGCCGAATATTCGGCATCGGCCAGGAAGAAGTGGCCGAATATTCGGTATTCGGCCAAATCACTATTCGTTACATCCCTACTGTGAATCCGCCAATGGTCTCTCTCCAAAAAGGGAGGTGCCACCTGGGGTCAGTTGACTGCAGCATGTTGGGTTAAGGCTGGCCGCTTATCAGGTGAACCTTCACAAATGGACAGCAATTTACGTGGATTTGAAATCGGGCGAAAGCCTCCACATTGTGGAAAAAAAAACCTAACTGTCTGGAAATTTCCAGAACGTTTCGTTTCGTTTGTTCCTGTTTTTTGTATATTGAAAATATTACATCAAAACTTATCAAAACATAGACGATTATGAAAAGGAATTTGATAATTGAGTTGTTAACATCCCTAAGGCGGTGGGGCCAGTTAAGCAGTTCCAGGAACTTTAACGCATGAGAGTTAATTTTCGCGACCGAAAAACACTGTTCCTCGTAACTATAATGTACAAAACTTTCCTTCGAGAATTGTTTGTTTTTCTTTATACCTTACAAAAACGAACCAAATAATTCCCCGTTGCTACCTTCGGGAAAAATATAAGAGCATTGAAAGTCTTCGACGTTTTCGGTCAAGGACAACCATGCTTGCAACGTGCATTATTGATTTTTCCCCGAGTTGAGCGCTACAACTCCTAAACGACAACAAATAAAATTTAAGGACATACCGATCATCCTTCAGTAGTAAATATTGGTATAGTTTGAACAAAAAAAACTTGTAATAACCATTTACTTCAATTTTGATCGCTTTTAAATTTTTAACGTATATTTTTACTATTTTTCGGTTTTGAGCTTCATCTTAAAGCTCAAAGCCCAGGGGGTGCGCGTACCACACTTCGGGAAACACTGCACTAGATCAGCGGTTCCCAACCTTTTCTCCTCGCGAACCCCTTATTAATCACAAAGAAAATGTCGAACCCCTTATAACGGGTAAGAAAACTACAAAATTTTGTTCCATGTTGCAGAATAGTTCACAAGAAGAAATCAAAATATGGTTGTAAAACTTCGAGGGGCATAAATGTAATCTAGAATATAGCTACAAGAAAAGGAATACTTTTTTATTAGATGTTCTAGTTCAGTTATTAGTAGGGCTGGAAATATAAATATTCGCAAAAACTATTTTTTGAAATGGCTTTCCCGATAGTGCGAACATTGTTTGGAATGGCATGAGAAATATGTGTACAAAATTTGAACTAATCAAGAACTATTTCAGTTCCAGTTGCAATTTGAAAGATGCAAAATACGCTAAAAGTTACGGAAATTTACAGAAATGTTAAAATTTGCATTTCAAGTTTCTCATTGAGATAGTGCAATGAATTGAAAAATTCGGCAAGCGAATAAAAACCGCATAATAAAAAAATATTTTCCTGTTCCATTTTGGGGTTTATACACGAAAAGTGAAAAAGGATAGGAGAAACATCTGTTAAAAATTTAAAATAAATCAACGAATATATTCTAGTGCCACTTTTAGCTCCTTATTGAAATGAATTAGGCAAAAATTTTCAAAATCGAGCAAAGTAGAAAGTACATTTAAAATTTTGCGAATGCTTCCTGTGCCAGTCCATAAGTGTTAACAGCATTATGTGGAAATGAATTTTAATATGTAAAAAAACTTTCAAGCTTCGTCCATAAGTATGCTAATTTATTCTTCAACGTTAGTCATTAAAAATTCCGCCATTGCGCTAAATTTTTTGCGAACCACCGGCTGGGAAACACTGCACTAGTTTAATTGGTACGCTGGAGGCCAGAGTGGTGTAGAAGCAAGAATCAAACGGCGTTATCATGACCATCAATTCCGTTACCGTAATTTTCTATATTTATATCAACAATGTATTCTAACCTAACTGGTAGTCAAAGAAAAACTGAATACTTCGGTACTAAAAATGATTTAGTTAGGGGTGCCCACCCCTTCTGAGAGCGATGGCATACCCCCTTAAAATGCGACAGAGCCCCCCAAAAGCAATGATCACCCCAAAATTGACCAAAATTCCCTACCACCCCCAAATTTAAAAAAAATACGCCATGACGGTAAACTCCTAGGAGAGCCCACCGTTTTTCAAAATCGCCAATTTGGCGTCCATTTCGTAGATCGATAGAAGCTGGGTTTCTATCGAATCTGGTTTACCAAGATTGCGTACTTATCGCCAACCACGCCAATGGGGTGGGCTCTCCTAAGATCCACCCTTTTCATTTCACAAGGTGAAATATATTTTAAATCCGAACAGGAATTTTCTATTGAGAATCAATAATATTTATAGTATCATCGTAACAGTTGATCCAGCCAGCATTTCATAGGTATCGCTACTAACATTCAAAATAAGCGATTACAGCTTTCAGTTACGCCATCTGTGAAAACGCAATCAAAAATTACTTCTATTGCGAATTAGATTGATGTCAGCATTATACTTAAAATTTAAAAAAAAAAAAAAAAAAGAAAGTGGCATTTTTTAAATAGCTTCGAAGCGTACTTCACCTAATTTCAAAGTATCTTTGTGTCACAATTCAAAGATATCAATTTAAAAATATTTGCACAAATGTTGCTTCTGTCTTTTCTTGCGTAGTTTTTGCTGCCATATCTCTATGTCTGCATCTCGCGTAATTCCCGCGTTACAGAAGCGTTTCCAGTTTTCACTTTTACCCATTCATAAGAAATTCAATCTCGAAAATTTGGTGAATGACGGACGCATCAACTATAGTTCTATTAACCAGCACTAGGAATCGTTCGCTATAAGTTCTGATAATTTCATTCAAGTTTACATTCGCTTATTTTAGGAGCTTCAAGATCTAGGTGTCCACTACTAGAGCAGTGTCCACTACCGGGTCATTTACTTTAAATAGAATTGATATGTTTCTTGTTCAGAAAATTCCCTCTAGCTTCTAAAATCCCAATGACGTCACTCCTGAAAACTAGGCCCGGATCTATTAATTTCGGGTTCCCAGCTGAAAATCAGTAAGTTATCCCCACCGGGAAACCAAAGAAAAAACGAAATTAGAAATAAATTTAAATTTATTACTGTCGTTTTTTTTTAACTGCTTCATTCTTTTATTTAACATTTGAATTCATTTGTGGCAATGTTGATTTCGAGTTGATTTATTTCCCCCTTTTCTTTATTCATTACCTCAGTTTCTAAACGCTTCTAGTGAAATAAAAAATAAACTTTGTGCTAAGTAAACTGTAATAAAAATTTTCACGTTGAGAAAGCGCAAATAGCATTAAAAGGCAGACTTGCATCTGGAAGCTCCTGCATTGAAAAAGAATTCCAAGCAATCCCGAAACATTTGTCTGCATTTTAATGCTAATTTGTGCTTTCTTAACGTGAAAATTTTTATTACAGCTTCCAGTGAATTTGAGATATTTTAAAAACTTGCTTTTGAAATCCATTTTAGGGATCATTCATAAAGGATATCACGCTTCGGGGGGGAGGGGGGTTCGTGAAATTGTGACAAAGTGTGACAAGGGGAGAGGAGGGGGTAACAAGGAAGTGTGACATATTGTGACAAAGGGGGAAGGGGGGTCAAATGTTTGGTAAAAAAGTGTGACATCATATATAAACGGCCCCTTATTCTGTACTTTATACAAAAGGTATGTTACATAAAATTGTTGAAAATTACCGCCGTAACCTGACTGATGTAATTTTTGTTGTTGTTGTTGTCTAGTCTTCGCGCATGGCGAGGAAGAATGGGTACGTTGCTCCCGAGTCTAACGGAACCCTTATAGGCAGGAGTCCGATTTCCGCCCCTTTGAAAGGTCTCTTAATGTTTTGAAACAGCTCACAGATGATAGACCGTCACCTGGGATTGGCACCTCCAGAGGTATCGTTTCACTTGGATGACATTGGAGTCACGACCTATTTAACGTGCACCAGCTCCCTTTAGCGTACACGGACCTACAGCGATCCAGTCGCGAGAGGTTGTCACCCTCCCAAACACTGACCTTAGACGATGTTGCTTCATTTTCGGTGTGGGAATTGAGCTTCTACCGATTGGTGCACTGCGGGATGATTTAATTTTTAAAATTCATAAATCGTTTTTTTTTTTCATTTATAGTTTCATAAAGAGATTCAGTTTTTTTCTAAATAGATTCTCAATTTTTTATATTTTCTCAAAATGTGGGAGATCTTTACACTACACTCTGTATTTCATATTTTCCCCATTTTTTATGTCTACTTGTCAACCGAAGGAACGTGCACAGAAATTTAGCACCCGTCACAAAAACATCTTTCGGAGGCAAATCCGTAAATTTTAATTAATCAATATTCTAATGCTGCGTCTCTTCTTAGGCTCTAGAACAAAGTACACATGTGCCTGCAACCACCCTCCCCTATGCAGGGCCCTGCATTACTTTATAAGTTGTCGCACATGTAAAAGGTAGTCTAATTTTCTTCTTTAAAAAATATTTTTAAATTTTAAAATTTAATTGTAGTACTCAACAAAAAAAAGTTTTAGCAATTCAAAAAAAAAAAAGATTTAAGGTAAATGACCCGGTAGCGGACACTGCTCCAGTAGTGGATACTTAGATCTTTAAGCTCCTAAAATAAGCGAATGTATCAATAAACTTAAATGAAATTATCAGAACCTATTAATAGAACTAAAGTTGGCGTGGAGCATCTATGCAAGTACATGGATCATCATATTTAATAGCTGCCTCCACAACGGTCACATTTGCTGCTCTTTACTAAAGCCGATCCATAAGAAGGTTGGGGATTTGGGGAAAATATATGGGAAAAAAGCGTGACATCATTTATGTGGTCCCTTAGCCATTTTTCAAACTATTTCCCCAACTTCACAGCACAAAATAGATGATATTGATTTCTGTCCACTACTAATGCAAATACGTGTCTTATAAATGTCCACTATAGATACAAATGAAGCGTTTAGTAAATTTGACGTAAAAATCCTAATTTTTTATCAAATGACATTTTATAGGTAATTCATTTTTAGAGAAATAGTTGGCGATTAATCTAAATATGCAAATATTGATGTAAGTCCCTTGAAAAAAATTTGACACGTAAAAGAGTACGAAAATTTTCTAAACTGTGTCCCCTACTGGGTCATTTACCTTAGGACTTCAAAAAAAAAGAAAAAAAAGTTTTGGTGCTGCAGAAGTTTACGCGATTTTTTTCCTTGTTAGGTTTTTTAGGGGTCTGAGTGTATGCAGATCCGGGCTTGCTGAAAGCTGATTGATTGAAAAATAAATAAATAAATCAATAAAAGCTGATTGACCCAATAAACGATTGACCCAAGCGGGATTCAGTATCATTTTTTGAACATTTTGTGTAGGATGTAGATCATTTCAGTCGCAATACCCGCATGAGACAAAAACACGATCCATCCACTTAAAAGTGAGATATTACTATACAGGCTTCAATAACAGAAAGAAATTGACGGTTTGTTCAGTCATAGAATTTAAGGATGAGTGTATGTTTCAATAAGAACAAAATAAACTTTTTTCTGCAAATGCTATGACTATTATTTTCTACCATATGCATTGTTCTTGCGAAAGTGGACAGTAACTTTTGTGATTACAAAAAAAAAAAAGCATAATATTTATACTGTTGAAAATAGCAACCATAATGATAAAACAATGCATAATATTCATTTCATAACTGATGAAAATAAATCGCTTCATTGTGCCTTTCTTCTTATTACAGTCAAACCCCACTACAACGAACCTTCGACTTCGGTGGACTCTATAACCGAGGGTTCGTTACATCCGATGTTGCAAAAAACGTGTTAACTGACTAAGATACTTCTATATAATAAACATATTTCTAACAATAACCAGGGTAGAGGAGCAAAATATTAACTTTAAATATGGTTTTTAAGGGGGTATTCTAGTGTAGAGGCATGAATTTCGCCCGGTGTTTGAAGCGCTGTACAAAGTAAACAAAAAAAATTTTAATATCCATTTTCTTATCATTTGTTTATTGATATTGTATTATTACGTACAAAAATTAACCAAAGAAAAAAAATAAAATTGACAGAGTTATGATCAGTCAAAGTGGGGGATCCAAAAAAACAAAACAAAAGAGGGTGTCATGGCGTGCATTATTCCAACCCTCCTGGTGGTCTGAGAAATAAAAAACAGACGAATTCTTAATTATTATGGATGCGGCTATCGTATGAACCTTGGACAAGTTAAAAAAAAAATAAATAAATTACAAAATGGCGGTTGTTTGAAAAAAAAAGTATTTTTTGCATATTTTTTTAACAATTTCGAATGTTTAAAAATGCTAAATGAAAAGTTATAGATTTGGGCAAGGTTCATACGATAAAGGGATGTATAAGGAACATCCTCTCCAAATTTGAAGTAAATCGGTCCATTAGAACTCGAGATATCCTTACCGCCAGCTCGAAAAAAGTAGTTTTGAGAAAAACACGTTCAAAGTTTTGAGACAAGTTTTCGGCAATTTTACTTATAGAATGGTACAGAATGCTTACATATTTTTAATCGGCGATTCCTGCTCCATATAAGAAACCTTCCTCTACTTCAAAATGCTCATTCTCTAATGTTCTCTGCTGAAGGCGAACAGTCCTACCCTGCTTTGACGCCTCTGAAGTCCGGAGTTCCGAGCGCTCGATGCTCGCTTCGTCCCGTTTCGCTGCAAAAGCATTAGCTTCTGGGCCAATCGTGATTCCCATAACATCTTAGATTTTTAATATGGGTATTAAACATTCATTGAAAATACTAACTGCGAAGGTTGGGACGAAGGTTGGCTCAAAACCCCTAAATTAAAATAAAACTAAAAGGAGAATATTCCAACAAAACAAGTTTTTATGTTCTTTTAACTAAATATAGATTTAAAAGGGATACTATACAATAAAGGTTTTATAAGGGATATTCAACTGTAGGGACTCGGGAACGCCTACCGTATTTTGTTGTAGCGGTCGGACCGGAACCGATATCACGTCATTAAAACGGCTACAACTCATGAAATAATAGGAATTTTGAAAAATCCTTTTAATGACGCATTCTTGAATGTCTAAACTTTGGAAATATGAAGAAAAACAAAATTCTATTATTTCAAAATTCTACACCAGAATACCCCCTTAATAAAAAAACAAAAATATATAAAAATTTACCTTATTATTTATCCATACTATGAAAAAAAATATTATTGGCTGTAAACTTTTGTATTTTATATACACCATTGTAAAAGGTAGTGTTTGACAAGACTAGAACACAAATGGTAAGGAATGTTGCTGCGATAAATCGTATAAAAGACCTTAACTTTTAGATCGCTATAGCCGATTACCTAACGTTTAGTAATCGTTATAAAGTTTGAAAATGCATTAATGACATAGGGTTTCAGTTGGGACCATTTGAAAGGGTCGTTACAACCGGGGGATTGTTATATCCCGGGTTCACTATAGCAGGGCCGGCGCTAGCACGAATGGCGCCCCTGAGGCAAAAAGCTTTCTTCCGCCCCTACTATACGTTATGAAGGGATAGAGATTAGAAATGATCGATATAAACTTTAATTATGCATATTTTAACTTTCAAAAAGCTGAAGGAAAACAATCGCTGATCAGAATGGACTGAATAAGGAAAAATAAAAAACAGAAAAAGAGAAAAAGTAGTAGATTGCGTTTTGCTCGTCATACAACAGAGAAGACACTTTCTGGAACTGCAAACACTTATAAAGGGCCCCTTAGGATACATTTAATAAGTGAAGACGCCTGGCGCTGTGGAAAGGAAAGAATATTGTGCAAAGCAAGAAATAACCCAGTAAAAAATATATCCTTTCAACAAAGGAAAGAAAGAAGCGGAAACGTTTTAAGATGTTCCTTATGTGTTTCTGTGTTTCAATTTACCAAAATTATGATATATATTAATGCAAAAATGAAATTAGATGAAGTTTTGATGCATCATTTGTAAGATTAAATAGTTTAAATATTATTAATTTTTTTGAGATAAAAACTGCTGTTTATTAAGAAGCAGTCAATATTTATGGCCAATGGGCCCTGAGAACGACGCTCCCTGAAGCGGGCGCCTCACTGCCAGAATGCTAACAGAATTTCTGAAAATCACCATGAATTTTCTCTTAAGCCTTTCTAAGGCGGTGGGAAGTATGCTTCCCAACATATTCATCCAATTATGGATGTTTATAGTAAGCTATTTTACCCTTTCTGATTGGCAGAATCTTGTCTAAAGATTCTGGGAAATATATTTACCACCACATGCATCAATATTCAAATAATATAACTATCCACCCTCAAAGGGGGGGTGGGGGTCGAAAAAATTATGCTAATCTTATTTACTGTCCTGTACGAATTTCTTTTTTGAAACAAAACAAAATCTGAAAGATATTTTAACATACTAATACTACAAAAAAAAAAAGAAGCCCTTTAAAGGGTTAAAAAATACTAAAATGAAAGAGGGGGGAAAAGTTCATTAAAACGTCGTCCTACTTACAGAGAATATAATTATACAACCCGTTGAAAGTGCAAAGTTCAGAGATTACCAGGTGCTCATAAAGAAGCATTAGATCCAGAAAAACACGAATCTGGATTAATCTTGCGGTCAGTCTGCCCTCTGTTACACTTCGAGTTCGTGACGGCAACTGACAGAAATGGTGAATCCTTTGTTATGATTTTAAACGAGCTCATCTTATAGGTTAAATGCCTTGGAGATTGCACTTTCCAAGCAAGTTCCAAAGTTGTTTTTTTTTCCCCTTCTTACTCTTTTCGCTTCATTTCTCTGCCCTCAATGCAAACGATATTTTGATGGTATGGAATTGGTATTAGTTGTTGCATCGCGGATGTTTATGAAATCGTCTGAGTAATAGAATAATTTTCAAACAATTAACAGTTCGATTCTCAACAAGAATTTTGCATGAAAAGAAAGTGGCTTGAGAAAAAGAATTTAGAACTTGCATAACTGTTGTCTGGAGTAAAATGCATGGTGTCACCAAAACAATCCGTAAAAGTTCTCTGTTTAGTATTTATGTATTTTTTTTTTACCAGCAGTTCTGCAGCATTTTTTCAGCCATGGATATAGCAGCTCAAAACTTTTTTTCATGATATGTTTTAAATATAGACACGATGCATAAATTTGGAAGTTCTTTATTATTTCGAGAAAAATTTTCAGGCACTCGTTCTGCACTACTACTAGGACAAACAACCATGCAATTTTTTATCATTGAAATTTTCCACTGCCTTAAATTTGTCACTCAGGGATGCTTCAACGAGATAATGGTATAGCTACGCACTTCCTTTGATAATTCTCACGTTTTCATATTGTTGGATTTTTTCCCCGATGAATCAAGAACTTTTCTTAGAAAACGCCATTTTCTGTTTCTTTCAGGTGATAGGTTCTGTCATACCAAATACAACAGCAACATAAGACAATGACGAAATTTTTCAGAGCATGTCATTGGTTCTACCTAATTTCATAACCACTCACGTTGACTGATTGGTATCGTTTATTGCGTCATTAAGTGGGACTTTCCCCCCGCCGTCTGTGATTTGTTGATTGCTCTATTTAATGTGCCCTATGTTTTAGGATGAAGAATAACTTTTTTTTTCTCCAATGGGGCTGCGGTATTGGTACTCAACCATTGCAGACCTAGTGCGTTCCCCAGTAATTGGTACCATCTCTTTCAACGGCAACACACTGAGTGTGGTACCATCGCCGCATGAGAATTTTGACGTTCAGTTACCACTAGATGGCGGTACCTGAGCTCTCATTGATGCAATATGCACTAGGAATTTAATTTAGCCGAGAGCATCCAAGCCAAATGGATACTCAAGGGATCTATAATATGTCGCATAATCATACAACATGGACGCAGACGATTTTCTGTATCTTGAAAATCCACCGACTTGGGCCAGGTTCACAAATTCGCTTAATACGCGAATTTGTTCGCATTAGCCGTTATTCGCAACAACCGTGAATACAAAATACGTGAATTACAAATGCATGTTTATATTTTAAAAATAATTACTACTATTTATAATACAAAGTAAAATAAATGGTGAAAACAAATGATTTAATTTTACTAATATACACTTTTAAATCTTACTAGTACAATGAGAAAAAGTGAACTTACCTTTTAAAATTTATCAAAAATCCTTAATAGATTAGTTGTTTTTTTAGGTACATTAAATTTTATCATATGCGTGCTTGGTGGTTTACAATGACTCAAAATAACCAACAAATTTCTATTAAAAAAATTATATAGCAATCGAGAAAATTTTTCGTGAATAGGTCAGAAATTATGATCGTCTTAGCCAAAATTTGTATTTTAGCCTTCGTAATACGTGCGTGAGATATTTCGTGTAATTAAATAGTAAACCAAACTTGTTAAACAAAATGTTCGTTTTAGCCGTGTTTTCGTATTATCTGTGTTTGTATTAAGAAAGTTCAACTGTATTTGTTCTTGCGAAATTTGCCTCGAATTTTCGCGACAAAGTTGCAACCCTAACTATAACCATACCGCATGATAAAGCGGGTGCAAAACATCTCCCTCAGTCGTTCGGTATAATAAGGAGGGGGGGGGGGGGTCAACTGTATCAAATGGGTTTGGTTTTAATCCAAAACCGTCCTAATAAGTATTTAGTAGTGGAAATAAAAAATAATGATTTGTATTTCCGTTTTGAAGCACATTACATAGAAAAAGTTTAGAGAGCAGTACGGTAGCAATTAGCTGATAAACAAATTCCGTGCTACTTCTACTTTCGCTTCACGCGGCCTTTATTCTCATTGGTTTGCAGGTAAATCTTTGGCTATATTAGCAAGGCCCGATTTACATTTTGAATCACTATAGGCACAACCAACTCATGTTTGGGGGCCCCTCTCGCAACAAAATTTTTTTAAACATAAAATTTTGGGGGCCTCAAAGAGCAAAAAACTAATTTGTTTTTCAAATTTCAAAGAGTCACGCCAAAATTTGGGGGCCCCCAAGGCGCAAAAACTAATTTGTTTTTCAAATATAAAAGAGTCAAACTAACATTTGGGAGCCACCAACGTGCAAAAAAAGTTTGTTTTTGAATTACAAAACGTTTGAATAAAATCTGGGGGGCCCTCAAAGTGCAAAATCGATTTTGTTTTTGAAATTTCAAATTGTCAGACCGAAATTTGGGGGCCCCCAAAGTGAAAATTCCTTGTGGTTTTAAAAGAATATAATAATACAAATTTTCTGTGAAGCAAGAGAACACTAAGTTTGTTTTTGAAAGATGCTATTTTTAAATATTTTTCTAAAAAAAATTAAATTACAAAAAAAAAAAAAAGTAATAACCAAAATTACGGGGCCCCCTCAAAGTGGAGGCCCTAGGTCCGAGCCTATTGATAAATAAGGCTCTGTATATAAGCCGTGTTTTTGCTGTTTTGTCTGCTTCATTTGGATGCTTTTGCATCTAGAAGCTCCACTATTGCATTGAAAAAGGGATTTCAAGCAATCCCGAAACATATGTCTGCATTTTAATGCTAATTTGTGCTTTCTTAACGTGAAATAATTTTTAATTAGTTTACTTAACACAAAGTTAATTCATTATTTAATGGGGATTTTTTATTGGGGGAAAAATGAAGAACAGAATTTTGTCTTCCTTCTATCTTTGCGGGAAAAAATAAATGACCATCGAAAAATGCCTGTTATGTGTATCATAAAGAAAAAGCCTTTATTGCTATTATATTACAAGTGCATAAAAGATGGAGGAAAAGTTTCGAGATAAAGGAACTAAGCTGTGTGATAAGGTCGTGACCATCACTTTGAGGAGTCTCATTGTCTGATTTTCAATGGTGAGACTTACGGTCGTAACTTTTATTAGCATGAATAACATCTTGCTTCGACAAAACAGTTTAAACAAAGAGCATCCCGTAAGAGATCGTAATTTGTTCACCTAAAAAGCAATCGAGTTGATAATATTTCTATCTTTTGCTCATTGTTCTATTTTTTAAAATAACTATCTTTTCCAGCTATTGTAATTTAATGGCTTATAATGTTTCTAGAAAAATTAGATTTGGGAGATTATACCGAAGGGAATAAATATTTCATTCTTAGTAGAAGGATATTTTTCGTTCTATATATAAGGTTCATGCATAGTTTTTTTTTTTTTTTGTTGTTAGATAAAAAAATGACCTGAGTAGCAATATCCAGTCCCCTTTTTATAAAAATTAAAAATGCTTTAAATTGTTAGAGCATGGGACTAAGTATATGTTTCATTAAACTTTGTCTTAAGAGGTCAAAACTATTAAAGTGAAAAAAATTTATCTCGGAACTTTTTCAAACATGAAATTTACTTCTTAAAATATGGGGAATAATTTTTCGATAATTTTTAATTTAAATGCTGACTGGTTTCACTGATATACAATGCGAGTTACTTCAGTGAAGTAATGAAGTCGTTTTCGCACCATTGTTCTAAAGCGCAAATATACAGCAGGGCAGGCTCGCCATTTTGAATTTTTCCATCGGGGGGGGGGGGGGGAGGAGAGGGCAAAGATCAGCTGAGATATGTATGGAAATATTCCAACAGTCATGCATCTTTTAAAGTCAAACGTCAAAAGTGTTTGCTCCAAACTTCAGTCACAGTGCTCCAATTTTCCAATCGATTAAGAATATAATCCACAGTGATAAAGATGGTCACAAATTAAATACAGCTTAAAGCATTTTAGAGGGATCATTTCACTTAGATGGTTTTTTCCCCCCTAAATTGCTTCATCAACCCGAGACATTAAAAAAGTAAGGTAATTGTACCAATAAACTGAGAAATAATAGCTAGAAGAATAACGATGACTTTTCTAATGTATCGTTACCACACGGAAGTAGTCAGGGAGAATACAAGTTTTTTCTATAGTTTTTGCCGTAGTTAACTTCTCCAAGAGTAAGCCAGTTGTGGTGATTGGCAACATGGGGTAAATGAAAACAGGTTTCATATTGCCACAAAGGAGGCAATTCATACAGCGTCATAGGTCACGTGATAGCGATGTAAGCGATGTAAACAAAGGAAGGCGTAGCATCGCTTTACATCGAGTTCGACGAATCTAATTAAAAAATAGGCCTAAATAAAGTTCTTCCATTACATAAAATTAACACTAAATAAAACACTATAATTATTCTAATAATTAATAAATTTATTGAATAATGATTAAATTAAATGTAAATACTGGGTTATAACCAGAAAAAGCTGTGCAAATAGTCTAATTAATTTTAAGATAACTAATTTTGCCTAGTGAACTCCGCGCAGAACTCAATTCAAAATCTTAGTAAACAAAGAGCAGATATCATGCGACAACGGTGATCGTTCATGACTCCCTCTAGCGGTGAATTGCCTCCATTGTGATAGTTTTGAAAACTAAATTGTTGGTAAGTGATGACTTTGCAAACACAGAGAAGATATTGAAGGAGTTCCGTGTGTTGCTGAATGTGCGGAGGTGTTTGAAAATGACAACGTGGAAAAAGTTGTTTACTACAGTTCAGTTACTTATATTTTTGAACTAATTGATGCACCGGATTTCATGATTTCCGGTGTAAAATTAAGGTTAGGGCTTGAAATAACTATAGCAGCGGAAGAAAAAAAAAGAAACTTACGAAATAATACAGAGCGAGAGAATAGTGTCATATTTAAAATCAATTGTATTCCAACAGTTAATATTATTGTAACTACGAGTCATTTTCATAACCAGAGTTAATATAAAATTAAATGATATGTTTGCCGATAATTTAAAAACAAAGCCCTCCACAGCGAATTATCTGTTGACTCAATCTCAAGGCACATTATAAAAAATGCCCTAAAACTGTTCAACAACTTCCAAAATCATCCAAACGAAGCAATTCGTACCCAATCCCAATACATAAATAGGAACCAGAAGTACCCCTACCCGGCCAGAACCTGTCTGCTCAACTATGATTCTCTCAGTACTAAGCATAATCCTCTTCCAAATCCTCAGTCAGACATGCTCTCCTTGAGATAGTCGTTTTTTTGCTATTCATTTACTTATCTTATATATGTGAAGAAAAAAATTAAAAAAGAGAAAATCCAAAAAGAAAAAAGTATAAATTAAAAAAAAAAAAATGCTTAAAAGAAAAAAAAAATTATATATATATATATTTTGTCGTCTTGTATTTTTATGTAGCTTACTATTCTAACTCGCCCGAGACGAGGACCCCCCCCCCCCCCCTCTGCCCTTCGGGGACGTGATGTAAGCCTTCGGGCGCATTGATCTATCTCCTAACGACGTACGCTCACAAAGGAGATCTGGGTAAAAGGCCCCTCTCGGGGCCTAACGGCCCATCAACAAATATAAGTGATGATGATGTGATGTCGATAATATTATTCAGCCGTGCTCATATTCGGAGTCCGACAAAAATGCGAAAATCTTAGGAGCCAGCTATAATACAGTAGAGCCTCGATTATCCGAGGTAATGTGGACCGAGGGTACCTCGGATAATCGAAAACTCGGATAACACGGACTCTGTCCAAATCGAGAGGGAAACATTTGTTGAAATGAATGAAAATGTCGTTAAAGGTGTAAAAAAAAGGCATTTACTGTACATATTATGAAATGAAAAAATGACGTTACATACATGCAAATATCTAATTTTATATGTACACATCAGTGAGTACATGTTCCAGTTAAAGTTGTCTCTTGAAGAAATCTATGTATATAGTGTGTGTATATATATATTTATATATTGTTTTCTGTTTAACGGAACTCGCACGCTTCTTTGGTGCCGTTTTACGAAATGGTTGTAGGGGCCGTTCATAAATGACGTCACGCTTTTTTCCCATATATTTGATCCCCCTCCCCCCCTTTGTCACGCGTCACGTTATGTTGCATAGTGCAGGATGTCACACTTCTTGTTACCCCCTCCCCTCGTCACACTTTTTCACAATTTCACGAACCCCCCTCCCCCTCTCGAAGAGTGACATCATTTATGAATGATCTCTAGCCGTAAAAGGTCTGTTGAAGTTGTCTCTGACCATTGTTCTAGGTCTTTATATCACCAGAAAATAATTGGATGACTGACGTTAGTCAGTGGCGCCGCCATCGGCCGCCAAGAATTTTTTTTTTTTTCAATTGCAAATGTACCTCGGTTAACCGGAACTCGGTTAGTCGGGGCTCGGACAATCGAGGCTCTACTGTATTTCCAATTGTCAACACCTGAAAAACTAGTCGCCAAGGCATTTTTTTAGTCGCCTGGGCGACCTGGCGCCCGGGATTTTTCGGACCCAGCTCATATTCATGCGAATCTCTCTTGGAGGCATGGAAGAGAGATCTGAATAGGAGAATAATATCGTAGTCATAGGGAAGGAACTTGCAGTCCCAAGCTGGACTGGAACGGTTGATGAACTAACTTCTACTGAATGAGATATCACCTCGCTTGTATCTAGGGGAAAGTTGGATAAAACTGGGACCCAGCAGTTTTAGCTTATCAGTATTGCAATCTGTCGGAAAACGCTTGAAAACTAGTTGCAAACAACCACCGTCTTATTTGAAGTTCAATGAAAGGCAGTGTTGTTTATTTGTTTGTCATCACTGATGTCTCGAAAAATTCGAGTGGAAAAGTTTTGATTTCTACACTACCGATTTCACTCTGTAGTTTCTAATTTGCTTAGAGATTTGTTTTAGTTAAGTACAACATTTGATAACACCTTTTTCAACAGTCACTTTAAATTAGTAAACCAGGTTTTGCATCATGTTTGAAATGTGTCGAGCCTTCTTTTCTCATTAATGGCTTTGTCGGATAAAACCGGGACCTTGGCAGTTGGAAAAGACCGGGTAGTACCCGGTTTTGGACGACCCTTTTTCTTTTTACTGTGAAATATAAATAGTTTATCTTTGTGAAATATAAATCTTAAAGAGTAAGAATCATCTCATAAATGGTATAAAATAAAATCTTTATTACTTTTTAGGAGGGACTTCGTATGAAAATAAGCTACTATATTACAGTATCCCACTTAGTACAACTATAAAATAAAAATTATTTTTTAAAAATTAAATCGCGTTTGTCAGTTTATTCCAAAAAAAAAAAATGTTTTTTCTTCTTTTTTTAAGTATGGTAGAATGAAAAAATTAATGCCTTTACAAATTTTATAATCTTGTTAGAATAAAAATTGCACCCATAAAAATTAAGGCTGCTCGTCAGTCAATTTCCGAATTCAGCTCACTAATGTTAAGTCTATGGGCGTGTGATGCAATCGTATTTTTTAAAATATCTCCTCGGGAATATAATACTTTTTACTTCATTTTTCTGTGTACTCTTCTTATAGGATGTCTCTTTTTTATTTCTCAATATATTTCCAAAATTTATACTTAACTTCATATGACGTGTTAAAATAGAACACATACAGTTCGCCATCTTTTAGTACACAAAATATTAAATAAAGCATACATTTTAGAAATATTTTGACAATTAGTTAAAAAGAAGACATCTTTTAAATTCTGGAAGGTTGGATACAGTGTCTCAACTGTAGAGGATGGGCACACGAAGCCTGTAGCAATGCAGAAGAGCATGATCAACATTTCATTTGTGATTTCTGTTCTTAAAACTTCTTACAAATCTGATCATTTAACGGAATTCACGATAAATTAAATATATTAAATTCAAACTTACTTATGTACCGTTATTTTTTAACCCACCTATGTTTCTCAGTATAGGAGGGCCATTGTAGCAATTTATTGTTATAAATAAATATTTCAGTAGTAAGACAACAACATTTTTTAAGTGTTCCTAAACATACCCGGTTTTATCCAACCTGGTTGGATAAAACCGGGTACTTTTATACGTCCAAAAAAAATTATTTACCCTCAAAATATTGTTTTTCCACATTGAAAAATATTTATTTCTGAAACCAAAGAACTAATTTATCCTTCAAATGGAAATTTAAGCAATTTTATTTACTTAGCTGCTTAGGAAAATAAAAAAACACTTTGGGACCCGGTTTTGCCCAACTTTCCCCTATCTGCCTTGCCAGCAGCAACCTTCTCATAAATTTCGTTTTTTCATTTTCTTTTTACATATATTTTGTACTCAAAGACGTATTTCTAATGTGTTTTGGAAGTACGTATTTAAAATATATTTTATATATTTCATGTATTTGATATATACAGTTTTATTTTAATAAACGCTTTTCTTTGCTTTAATAACTATCAAAAATGGTATAGTTTATATTACCTAGACGTCCTGGTATTTTTCTACAATTTATTAGTATTCTATGTAATAAAGTTATATTCGCAGTGGTATGCAAATGGTTGGCATGAAAAATGGTGATACGCGAAAAAAAAAAAAGGATTGGGAACCGCTACTTTAAGGCAATGTTTCCCAAGCTTCTCACATTCGTGTATCCTTTCTTGATTTTTCGTAATGTTAAATATGACAAAAAATGACCCTTGACAAAAAAAAAAAAATCACATATATCAGTTTAATAACAATCAAAATGTATTTTTCCCTTTCTTAATGCATAAACAAAATAATAATAAATGAAAAATAAAATTCCCTCTTAATAAAACTTGCTCTGCGTACCCCGGGGGTTACGCGGGCAGCAGTGTTTTGGGAAGCACTGCTTTAAGACGAGGCTCATTTCTCAACCCGTTCTGCGGTTCCACTATACACTAGCGCCGCTAATAACAAGAATATGTACTATGACAAATCACATTATAAGTTCAATCTTAGCGCAAAATGCCAGGGGCGCTACTGAAGAGTAACGCCCCTAGTATACGTGAAATCTGGGAAATTTGGTTAGTAGTCAATGGCCGATAGACTCAGTTTTGTTAGTGGCCACTTTTTAAAGTTAGTAGCAGCTTTTTAAAATTGCTAATAAGAATTGAAAACTAACTCTAAAATCGTTCAGAAAATAAATGAACTGTTGAATTAAAACAAGAAACATGCAGATTTGATTTAGCACACGCTAAAACGTTTTTCAACTTTTAAAATGATTGAAATATGTACAGGATGCTGAAGGGTTGAAACTTGAAATACGGCATGAAATTTTCAGCGATACACATGTTCCGATGCTGAAGGATTGAAACTTGAAATACGGCCTGAAATTTTCGGCGAAGCACGTGTTCATTATTGGCACGTTTCCAAGAGAAAAACAAACAAAAAAAAAGGTGATTTGCTCACAAAAGGGGGGGGGGGGGATGGGGAATGTGCTAAAAAGTGACCGGTGCAGGTGCTTTCCTCAGAAATTGGCACAATCTTTTTCACCGGCTGTGACATATTATATTTAAATATGTTGTTATAAATCGATATTGTAATTGTTTAGTATTTCAGTTTATGTGATTGGCAACAGCAGTTGTTGTAGATCCCGGTTATGAGGTTATGGTTGTGAGGCAATGTGTGCCAGGGTACGGTCATGTTGTTGACTAAGTTTTGTTCCACTCACTTTTATGTTTTTTTAATAAATAATTGAACTATTAGCAAACTTTTGTGTTCTATAAAGAAATCAACGTAACACCGGCACCACAATAATGAGTGTGATACCATCGGCGCATGAGAATTTCGACGCCCAGTTTCTTCACCTGAAGGTGCGAGCACCCGGACCCCGGCGATGCGAAATTGCACTAGGAATTTAATTTAGCTGACAAAAAATTAAAGTAACAGTTTTTTGTCTGAATCAAGAATTATTTTAACGTTAATCTAAATTTTTAAAAGATTACATTGCTGTTTATTCCACCCTCAAACAAACTAAAAAAAGGGAAAAAAGACCATATATTTTCATCTGTGGAAATGAAAAAAAAAAAAAATTGTGTTATATTACCTAAAGTATAATGCCTAACTAAACAAATATATGAAAATAATGAAATTTACAAAAAGAAAAAGGGAAAAAAATGGTTTGGGAATTTTTTTGTCTCTTCGTATTAAATCCAAACGAACTTGCAGTAGTATGCGCCATCTATTGACGAAATGTGATTACTTTTTGGTGAAAGAGATGTAAACGAATGTCTAACGGCTAGTGTTTTACTTTGTACGAAAGGTTCAATATTGTGTGTTCAAAAAGTTTGATATCTTCTAGTATTATTAGAACAGAATTTAACAAAAATAGAAAAGTTTGTCTACCAGTTGCTTTTTACATATACTTCGTACATATAGTGTCTAATCGTTTAATATATACATGCTCAATCATACAATTTTCTTTTTTGTTTATTCAAGAATTACTACTTCCAGCTAAGGAAGTTGATTTTCAATGTAGCAAGGCAGTATACGTAATTATTTATTATTTGAAGTTTGTTCAGAAAGGATATTTGGTATTTTATTGACAAGAAAGAAAAAAGTGGGAGAAACTTTAAGCCTGATAGAACTTTTTTTTCGTCTTCATCAGTTAGTATTATGACTATGGCAATTAGAAACTTTTCAGCCTTTTTTAATAGTTAATTTTATACTTACAAACATAACCAATGCTGTTGATAAAGATAAAAAGTGAAGCTTCTATGTCGTTAAACAGATTTTTTAATAGTGTGTACCTTGTATAAAACACTATTTAACAGCAAAGGCTGTTAGGGTACTTTCATATCAATGGCGACGGACACATTTTGCCCCCCTCGTAACAGACTTTCTATGGTTATCAAACTAACGGCGAGGATGTATGTCTTCGATAACTCAATAAACCGATCACAGTCGGTTGGAGGGAAGTCCCTTTCAATGACGCAATTAAAAATGCCAATCAGTCAACCCGAGGGCGGGGTCATGAAATTAAATAGAACGAATAACATGCTCTGGGGGGTATAATTTGGTCTTCGTCGCACGTCACTGTTGCGTTTGGTATGAAACAGCTCTTAGTTTTCAACTTTATTAGAAAGACTGTCAATGCTAAGCGTCTGCATCATACTTTTCAGTTGCAAAAAGAAATGAAAATAATAAGTTTTCGGTAATAACAATAATAATACTAATAAAATAGGTACCCTGATATTTTTACTGATTACTGTTACATTACTGATATAGTTGGTGCTGGATAAAGATATATTAATTACATAGTTTCCCTTCATACTGTAAACATAGTTAAAATTAAATAATACATTTCAAGTAACATTGGCAATCCTAGCATGATTATATGCATACATGTAAGGACCATATAACCCTACTGTGGTTGTACCCCTGATAGCAGTGAACACGTACTTATCAAGCACAGGGCCCATTTGCCATTAGGTCGATTATTCACCGTAAAAATGTTATCATTACGTAAATTAATTATATATTTTTGTACTATATGTGGCTGAAGCCTTGTTGATGGTACTGAGTCCTTACCTCTAATGCGGTGGGTTTTTTTCTTTCTAACCTTTGCAGACCTAGTGCGTGCCCCAGTAATCGGCATCCATATTTTCAAGTAGCACCACTGTCGGTGGATGCCATTGCCATTGAGAATTTGGACGTTCAGTTACCCCTAGATGGCGGCACCTGAGCTCTCATTTGAAGCGAATTGCAACAGGTATTAAATTTAGCCGAAAGTGTCCAAGCCAAACGGGTACTAAAGGGATCCTTAACATGCCGTACAATCATGGGCGCAAACGATTTTCTGCATCTTGAAAATACTGACTTGGGCTAGGTTCGAATTTGCGATCTTGGGCGTACGAGACCTGCGCCTTACCACTACGCCACCCTGTCGACCCTAATGCAGTGGTTCCCAACCTTTTTCTCCTTGCGAACCCCCCTTATAAAATCCCAAAGAGAAGAGCAAACCCCTTAGTAACGGGTATGAAAACAAAAGTTGATAGCGCAATTATTTTCCATGTCGCGCAATAGTTAATAAATAAAACATGATTGTAAAACATAGAGGCATGAATGAAATCTACAATAATTGCCACAAGAAACGGAATAAATTTTTTTACCATTTTTGGGGTTATTGAACACGGTTTTTGATGTTCACGTGTTGTGAAATTGAAAATGATTCATTTTTGATACGAAGCTCGATATATAACGACTATCTGCGTCCCACAGAAAAAGGTCCTTATAACGAGTGGTCGCTATAAGCGGTAGAATTTTCTTTAAAAAAATACATACGTCATGCATTTAGTAGTTCCATTAAATTTCGTAATTTTAAAAAAATCCAACTAAATGCTAAAATTATTTTAATCACTGGAATTTAAAAAAATATATCGGCGCAAAATATTATAACAAATATTAACAGATTTTAAAGTAGAAAATATAGGAGAAAATTTACATTCACACCTGGAAGCAGAGCTTCTGAGCAGACATGACACCTAGTACGGTCGGTGTATTGGATTAGACGATTCAGAAAGGTCGCTATAGCGAAAGCAAATTAACATAGAGTTCATAGGGATAAAGTTGGGGCTTTTACCACTGATCGTTATAATGGAATGGTCTTTATAATGTGTGCTCGTTATAAAGAGCGCTCTCTGTATTTTAAATTTCTTTTATGTGTCTGTCTCAAAAAATATAGACAGTATAACGTGTCTTAGCACGTGAAATTTGTTCACTTCATTACGTATCGAAATTTTATTGATTGCTCATTTCATAAATGACGTCACGCTTTTTCCCCATATATTTGAATTTGTCACAATATTTCACACTTCAGTGGATCCCCCCTCCCCCCTTTCTCACGCGTCACGCTATGTTGCATAATGCATGATGTCACACTTCTTGTTACCCCCCTCCCCTTGTCACACTTTGTCACAACTTCCCGAACCCCCCTCCCCCCCTCGAAGCGTGACATCATTTATGAATGATCCCATAGATGAGCCATCGTAATGAACTTTTTATACGTAAATGAATTAGCGAGCATCATATGCTAAAAAACCATTCTGCTGTCTGTATTTTTGCAGACAGACACTTAGGGGCCCTTCATAAATGACGTCACGCTTTTTTCCCATATATTCGACCACCCTCCCCCCCTTTGTCACAATATGTCACACTTCAGCGGACCCCCCTCCCCCCCTTTGTCACGCGTCACGCTATGTTGCATAATGCATGATGTCACACTTCTTGTTACCCCCTCCCCTCCCCTTGTCACACTTTGTCACAATTTCCCGAACCCCCCTCTCCCCCTCGAAGCGTGACATCATTTATGAATGATCCCATAGATGAGCCATCGTAATGAACTTTTTATACGTAAATGAATTAGCGAACATCATATGCTAAAAAACCATTCTGCTGTCTGTATTTTTGCAGACAGACACTTAGGGGCCCTTCATAAATGACGTCACGCTTTTTTCCCATATATTCGACCACCCTCCCCCCCTTTGTCACAATATGTCACACTTCAGCGGACCCCCCTCCCCCCCTTTGTCACGCATCACGCTATGTTGCATAATGCATGATGTCACACTTCTTGTTACCCCCTCCCCTCCCCTTGTCACACTTTGTCACAATTTCCCGAACCCCCCTCCCCCCTCGAAGCGTGACATCATTTATGAATGATCCCTTAAAGGAATTTAAAATGCACCAAAAAAGAAATAGTTTTTAACTTTACACCAAGAATGTTTACACTCATTTCTAATTTTTGATTTGTTTTTATATTGAAATTTTAAACACTTCAGCCCGGAAATACCAGGGGAGCGAGAAATAGAAGGCGAAACCTCAGCCCGTCATTTTCACGGGAACTAAATGACGGGCTGAGATGGAAGAAGTTAAATTTATTCAATTAAAAAATTATAACAATAAAAAAATCTTCCTGCGACGCAATCTAAGGGGGCTTTCGCACCAAAGGCGACAAAGACAATATTCCTGTCTTTTCTCATGTGCGCAAGAGCAGAGCATATTTTTGAACGCAAAAATATGCTCTGCGCTTGCGTAGATGAGAAAAGCAGAAATATCAACTTCGTCGTTTTTGGTGGGAAAGCCCCCTATGAACTACATGTTTAACTACACAAGAAGACTACCTATTACAGTACTAGCAATCATCCGTTGATAATAAAATCAAGTTAAAGAGAAGAATACGATGAAGGGGGAAATTAACAAACTAAAAATGTTTAATTTACTTACACAGTAAAACCTGTAAAGTTGACCACCTTTGTAAGTTGACCATCCGTCTAAGTTGACCACTTTTGTCAGGAACAAAACTATCTCTATATTAGGTAATGTAGGGAAACCTTTGTAACTTGACCACCTAAGTTGACCATCTGTCTGTATTGACCACTTATGCGCGCTAAATTTGGGTGGGAGTAAGTTGTAAGTTGACCGCCGAATTATTACTATAGCTATTCGTTTATCTATTTTTTCAAAGAGAAAAAAACTGAAATAACTTCTCCAGGATATTTTATATTAGAACGTTAGGCCGGTGTTTGTCTGGATGGATGATCAATATAAATTTTGTCTAAACCTCTTTTTAAGTTGACCAAACGGGAAAACTACTATGGGCACTCTCTTATTCTTTAAATAAGTTTCTTCTTATTTTCTCTATCTGAGATAGCCATTTCGGAAATGATGTACTTTTTAATAAGTAATTTACATAATTAATAAGATACTTATATTTAATTTAAACTAATTACTTTAATTTCAAAGTTCTATAGTATACATTGTTAGTCATTCAGGTTAAATTTCTCTAATGATGTTTTAGATAATGGTGGAAAAAAAATAGCCCATTACTATTTTAAAGTAGCTTTAATGCATGAAGCTATATTTTAATTATTTATAACTGAATAAATGTAAGAAATGGCAAAAGAAAGCAAAATCTCCACCCTCTGTAAGTTGACCACTAAGTGCTGCACCGTAAGTGGTCAACTTACACAGGTTTCACTGTACCTGTAACTACAGAAATATTAATAACAAATAACAATCGGCTTAAAATCTTAATTCAACATAATCCCAACGAAATGAGAGGGGGGAAACATCATAGCATCTACCTCTTTCGTCAAGTTCCAGCTATTAGCCATCGTAGCAAAGTTAAAGGATAACCTCCATTACAGTGTAGCATTGATAATATGACACATAATTAGCTTGAAGTTCTGCTAACAAACTGCAGATGTATGAAAAAAAGCACCTCCTATTAAAATGCATTAAAAAAATCGCATTGATTACATTTGATTTGGCGATTTTCTGGAAGGCTTGGAATCTCTTTTTTTTTTATATAAAACGTTTGTGGAATTAGTTAAATTAGAATTTCGCAAAACCTAGCAAAAAAAAAAGAAACTTTTTAGTTCAACTTTTAATAATTTTATCGACAAGCTTTCCATAAACTTCCCAGGAATGTACATAGATAAATTATTGAAAACGAAACAGATCCTTACATTCTTTATTTAATTACAAACAACATTTTTTAATTTCGTACACCCATACAGTACAACACAGACACCAAATCATTTACATGGGAAGCACCAACAGAAAAATGTAAAGTTTATTTAGTAGAAGAATTCGGGAAAAAAAATCCGCTGAAATAAATAATATTTAAAATCCCGTGAAAATCTTTAAGATTATCTGGAAAAAATAAGATTTCGGACAATATAATTTATAAAAGTTCACAAAACTACTCTAATGTTCTCGAATTTTTACCATCACCACTTTATCACACACATTAATGAATTTGATCGTGGACTACAGAAGGAACTAAAGAAGTGTTGTGATCAAACAACTGGAATGCTTTGATGGACAAATTTTGCAGAAAATGAACATCACATTTATTCTTAAATCCGTACTAAACTTTAGGACGAATAAAAATAAATATATAAATAAATTATAGAAGCATGATGCTATTGTTTTAAGTAAATGATATAATATTTTCTGGAGGGGGGTACTTAACGAAGCGTTACTGTAACTTAGTTAATAACCTTGAACTAAGTTAAAATGCAAATACAGTAGAAGTATTACATTAGCTAGTAAATGTTAAACTTAACAGCATTAGCTATCCAAGATAGTTGAAAATAAATATCCAGTTCTTGTGCATAATATTTATGATGGAGAATTAAAAGATGGTTTACTGTATTTTACTGTTTAGATAAAAATAATTTCATGAAAAGGTGATTAACGGTGGACATATCACTGAAAATATTGCGATAGGAAGAAAACAATAGATAACCAGAAGCAATAAGTAATATAGGTTGAAAAATGAATTTTTTAAAAATTAATTTAAAAAATTTAACGTTCTTTCAATTTATTCATAGTTTTTTTTTAATTTTTAACTTTTTAAAATACTTTAATTGTAAAGTATATGCTGTATTCTGTTTAATGTAAACTGGAGCATGCTATCACAATTATCGAAATATGTGTGGCATCATTGCATATGGTTTCGGAAATACTCGAAAGAGATTCCGTATTTAAAATGCCAGGCTATTATTTTACATGCTATTTGAATGGAAACAAAATTAGGTAGAGAAAAACTAGAAATAACTGGATTTGTTTCAATCAAACGTAGCAGAAATTATTGCAATGATAATTTATTTTAAAATTAAATAACACTCATATTTAGACTTAGTATACCGTAGTAAACTTTTCATTAGCTTTCAATAATCGTCTCTGAAGACATCAATAAAATCTTTGCTGAAATCATCTTTCGAACTTTGGGCATCGAGGCGTCTCAAATTGTTTCTAGACCACTGGTTAGTTCTTTCGAAACCACTGTTGGAGTTTGTTTGGAAATTTCTCTCGTACCTTCGTTGCTGATTGCGGCTGTATGAGTTCGGACCTTCCATTATCTTATCGATGCCGAAGAATTTTTCCACTCCTTCGCCCCCGGCATTATGGTAACTTCCACCTTGAGAACCCCCTATTGGTGGAACTTGAAACTCTTTATTAAAATCTCTTCCTCCAACCAAAGCTTCTAAGGTAGATTTGAAAAAATTAACGGGCTCGATCGGGATTGGAGGATTGTACAAAGGACCAGAATGGCCGTTCGAGAAAGCTCTATTGCTTGGCTGTCTTCTGCTCCAGTCGTTATTAATGTTCTGACGCATGTCATCATCCCAAGTTAATCCTACATTGTTGAGAATAGGCGCAGCACTGTCATGTAGATTTTTTAATTGAGAATTGACATCCTGGATGAGGTTTTCAGCATTCTGATTGAATTGATTGTTTTGGCTGTTCCTGTATCCATTGTCTGAGTTCTGAGGATTATGGTAAACATTATTGTTATTTGTATTTACGAAAGCGGGATTAGTGTTTCGCGGTGCGTCGTGATTCACAACTGGCTTAAATTGCATGGGAAAATCTAAATTAACAGCTTTGTTAACATTGCTGTCTTGATTTCGGTAAGAATAGGAGTTATGAGCGTTAGCTCCTTGCCTGTTTTGGTAGCCATTTTGTCGGTTAAATCCACTCAATCTGCTGCCGAAGGCTCTATTTATCTGATCATTAACATTATTCGTAATCTGGTTGATGTTGTGGTTGATGGTGTTGCCCAAGTCCTCCTTTTGATGATTTATGAAGCCGGAATCAATTTTTGGTTTTGTAATTATATTCATGCGATTCGGATTGTAATTTGTTTGCTGATTGAAATTACCAGAGTTTTGATCATAATTATTTCTTTCGCCGAAGACGTTGAGAACGTTCCACCACTGATTGTTATTATTGTTGTTGTTGTTGTTGTCAATTCTGTTACTGGAAGGAAAATTAATGCTTTCTAAGTTCGGAGTTACAGTTCGAAATTGCTGCCTAAAATACGATTGCGTTCTGTGTCCAGTGACTTCTTCTCTGTCGTTCAAAATATTTTCATTTCTACGAAACCCTTCAGCGTTTTCTTGGTGTCTGTACCCAGAATTTACCACAGGGGGAGGATTGAATGCGTATGTTTCGACTTCACCAACGATCTTACCGCCATCGGGAGTGTTTTTGGCGAAGCTCTGAATCTGAGAAACACCATTGTTGTTGACAAGTGGCGGTGGTGGAGGAATCTTCGGGAAATCGTCTCGATTTTGGTAATCATTTCCTAAATGGTTGACACCGTTAAAGTCGCCGGGAAATTCCCTCGAAATATCAGGTGAAATCGGAGGAAGTAAACCTGTGATAATGTTCGTATTTGGTGGCTGCAAGTTGTCCACGACCACTTTTTTTATTTCCTCGATGGCAGTATTGCTGTTTATAGGATTGCGGAAAATGGGGCTGAAGCTTCGAGATAAGGGGCCGGCGGGAAGAACGCCTTTGGTGAAGAAGCCTCGAATGCTTGGACTCGAGAATGTTTTGACGATGGCCTTCTCATCTGGAGAGTCGATTCCTATTTCAGGATCCACGCCAAGGACACGCCTCAGGATTTCTTTGGAATTCGTTGTCCCATTATGTTGAATGTGGTAGGAATAGGAATATACTTTATTTGTCTCGCTGGTGCTTACATGCGATTGGCCGCTGGTTGAACTTAGTAGGAGCGACCAAAACAAACCCAGGAGTACTGGGTGCTGAAAGATTAAAAGAAAATAGTTAGTGTTGCCTTTAACACAAGAATATAACTATTTATTAACATTTCTTTATCTTATATAATATAGAAATTTTTCTAATGAACACGAAATATACTCCATAGGAAAGAGGGAAAATAACATAAAATGCTATACACAGTACGTACACAAATGGCTTTTTTAGAGCTCTAAGCAGTAGTAAAAAACATTGCGTTCTGAGTTCTAAGTAGTAGTAAACCAATTGCTTAAAAATTTACTAAAATCAATTTAGCACGTAAATCGTCGGTTTTCAAAATTGCAACCGTAAACGAGAAATACACTCTAACTCTTATACATAACCTTAAATAACTTATTATTTTCCGCAAATAAATGAAGTCTAATATCGATATCAGCACTAGCTACAGACAATTACTCATCCTAATGTTAATGAGTAGAAATATGTATATATTTTCTCGTGAATAGCACAAAAATTTTCTTCATTTGTTTAATTATATTTAAATTTATTTAAAATAACTTTAAAAGACGTATTAATTGGTATCAGCTCGTCGGTATTGAATTTCAGTGTCTTTAAGCTCATACTTGTTTTCGGAATATGTAAAAATAAAGCTTCTAAAGCCTTGAAATCACTAAAATTAGTGGTTTCCAATCTTTTTCCCCACGTACCACCATTTTTCTTGCAAACTATTTGCGTACCACTGCTGATGTAACTTTATTATATAGAATAGAAAACTAATAAATTATAGAAATATATTAGGACGACTAGGCTATTTCTTCACACCATTTTTAATAGTTAATGCAGAGAAAAGCGTTTATTAAATTGAAGCTGTATGCATAAAATAAAATATATGACATATGTAAAGTATATGAAATATATAAAATATTTTTTTAATACATATTTCCAAAACAGCATTAGAAATAAGTCTTTAAGTACAAAATGCCTATCATGTAAAAAATGAAAAAACATAATTCCATCTTCAATCATGAGTTTTATGCTTTAATCTTTTTAATCTTTCCTTTTGTCTTTTTTCCTGCACACGTACCACCTGGAGAGGCTTCGTGTACCACGGTACGCGTACCACAGTTTGGGAAGCGCTGACTTAAAGCGTTCTGTTGAAGTATATATCACTTAAAAAGTCGTTTCTGGTGAGTCCTTTATACCTTTCAATTGATAGGACGTTTTTGAAAAGTGGCTTAAGTAATATGAGCGCCGATTTATGATTCAATCAGAGCTTGTTTAACTTATAGGGGTGGAAGAAGATAAGAGATGCTTAGAAAAGTAACATATAGGTCTAAAATTTAAAGAACAAAATCATTGTCGGGCATAAAATTCTCAAAGCCCTGGAAATTTTTGGAAACGTGGACATAACCCAAGGCAGCACTAAAAACCCAAGGCTTCCCGGGCTAATAACGAACGTATTACAGTAAGTTCAGTCAAGGGCGTATTTAAGACAGCGTGACGAAAATGAATTGAATGAAAACCACCTATTTTGAATAAAAATTGCAGCAGTTTGAAACTTCTGTTTGGAAAGTTTTCTGACAGCCGCATTCGCCAACCTTTCGACTGGCAGTCAGACAGCGTTTTCACGGTCCGTTTTGGACCCAAGTCCAAAACGGATGGACCCAAGTCCCCACGCCGAGGAGACAGCTATTTCTCAGCGCGGCCGGTCGAGAGACTTCGACCCTAGAAATCGAAGGGTTCAAGCAGTCCAAATTTACAACGCGTGCGCAGTAAACAAGCGGCCATCCGTAGTTTCTTGATTTCGAAGAGAAGTGCGAGGTGAAAAATAAATACTCTGGGCAAGACATGGGAAATTCATTTGGGGTCGAGACTTCATGACATAGTAGTACTCCTTTAGGGTATTCAACCCTCAACGTAATAGAGCCGGATGCTTGTTAAATAGGAGAAAAAAGATTAAAAAATTAAACTCAGTTTGTTCATGAGACATCGCCGAAGGAGCCTATCCAGTAACGTGCCGGCGTTCAATGTGGACTTTCAGGGTTCGATTCCCTCCTTAGTTATCTTTTTTTTAATCATTTAAGTTATTTTTTTTACATAAACATAAATTTAGTCAGAAAAAAGGCTCATTCAGTATCAAATTATATTTTAATTATGGTAATCATTTTATTTTTTAAAATGCAAAATAACTAATAGTTCTAATATCGCAACAATTCCTATCAATCATAAAATGTAACTGCTTTAAATTGCTTCATGTACGTAAATGGGCGTAAAAGTTCATTTTATACCTTCAATCACAGCCCTTTCTGACGAAGCAGTACTCACGTGAATGTTAGAGTTGCTGTTTTTCTATTGAATGCAAAAACTGGTCCAATGGAAAAAGGGACTAATAAAAAAGGAGGCTAATTCAAGGCTTCTCGTTTGTAGTTAAAAATTTATGCTAAGTAAAGTTAAATCATAACACAATTTAAACTTTTCATTTTCTATAGTAATTGTTTATAAGTAGTACTTCTATAACTATTATTTATTCTGTTTTTTTATAAAGTAAAATTGTTACTGAAAAAAATATATCATTTAATATTTAATTTGCCTTTTTTTCTGAATAAATTTATTTTTATGTAAATATAATAAGTTAAATGAGTAAAAAGTAAAAATAAAGGCCGGGATTCGAACTCTGCACGTTTGCATTGAACGCCGGCACGTTACCAGAGAGGCTACTTTGCTGATGTCTCCTGAACAAACTTATTAGCATCTGAACTGAGTTTGAAATTTTAATTGCTTCTTTCTCCTAATTAACTGGTCATTCGGCACTTTTACATTAAGGATTGAACACCTTAAAGGGTGTTCAATCCATATACATGTTTTCCATATTGTGCTTTCCCCTTATAAATGTTTTTTTTTTGTTTTGTTTTTGTTTCGCTTGTTTTTGTCTTTCAATGAACGACTTTGAAACTCAGGATGAAAAAGATTTTCATGCGCGGTTCGTCTACAAAAATCTACATTGCTGCAGTTTGACTCTATGAGGTCACATGGTAGAATTCAGCCAAACATAATACCACTGTCAAGACAGCTATCTCAAGAGAGGCAGTCGAAAGATCAACGGTGCTAATGTCTGGCGAATACGGAATTCGACAGCGGTCTTGACATAGGTTCTTTCGAATATTGACTGGACCGGCTGTTTCACCGTGTTTGGTGAATAAGGCCGGCTATGTTTGGCTTGGGACCCTCCAGTTATGTCACTGGTGTGAACAGTTATGTTTGTTGATGAACAACGGTGATGGTGTGAACAATGATGACAAATTAGTTTGTCTTGGTAATGAAGCACAAAGAACAAAAAAATTTTTGCAATTACACTTGATGTGTCTTCGGACAGTTACAGACACAAGCACGGGTCGAAAATGCAGGCTCCACCTGAAATCAAGGGTTTGTTGATTGAATACCGGATTAATTTCCATTTACTTTTAACACCGCTGGATTTACATTAAAACAACTTTCCCGAAAATAATAATTAAATATTTTTTTCATATTTTTTTTTTATTCTTACTAACTTTTTTTTTTTTTTTGTTAAACGGAAGGTAAAACAGATAATTTTTCTGTCACTTTGCATTTATCGTTCTTAATTGTAGCCAAAATCTTATTTATTATATTTTACTCAACTGACTAAACTCTTTTACATTCTTCAGAGAAAATTCTCTTAATTCAGATTATCAATATATGCGTAAATAAATCCCAAATAGTTTTACTTACATGCTTTCACAATGATAGTTGAATATTATTTCATAACATTAATGATGTTCATAAATTCATACATTTTCCTTTAATAAAAAAGAATACTTTATATTGTTCTAAAAATTTCAACTTCAGGAGAATCTGTACAAAATATACTCTTTCTCCGAGAATATTCACAAGAGAACATTCACGACTCACATTTCTAGGAACACCACTCAGAGTATTCTTTCATTTATGCAGGGTGAATTACAAATTTACTTCGATTAATATTCTAAAAACTTCATGGTGAAATTTCCTTAACCTTTTAACTGTCAAATTATTTTGATGTTTGGGTACATAAATTGTCAATTTTTTTTATTGCAAAAATCAAATGTTTAGTACAAAATAAAATATACTTTTAGTTAAAAATTGATATTTTGAATTACATACATAAAAATTTTAAGGCTTTTTATCCACTGCTGTGATCGATATAGTATCGGGTTTGACATTTTGGAACACCAGTGCTTTGCCCGAGGTATTCTCGGGCATGACAGTTAAAAGGTTAAAGAGGTACAGTTTTTAAGGTGCAAGTAATTTCTTTTTACTATCTTACTATGAGAAACAGTTTAGTGCTTTGGGAAGTTCAACAACAATCAGAATGAAGTCTTTTTCATTATGCTGCTGAACTATGATCTTATTGATATTATATATAGTTATTATTATTGCTGTGGCCGCCGCTTAGTTTAATTAGATTTGGTCGAATTGATTTGATAACAATAGCCGATTGATATTAATAAACGATGAAAGTTTAATGCTGCAAAGAATGCATCTGTTTGAAACTAACAAACAAATACACTGTTGATTCCCGCAGGCTTACTGCTGAAATGAGGTGAATGTCTTTGTTCTGCGGACATCGACTGAAGACTCGAAGCACTTCATTCATCTGAGTAGGCGTGAATACTTTTCCCACTAAAGTTCAGAAAATAATTTGCAAACAGAAAAAGAAAAGTATTTTTCCCGAGCTATCGCCGATTTAAGAAAAATATTTTTTTCAAATTGATGTTATGAACGCTGACAAGTGGACGGGACTTTGCGATTTTGATAACGTTAAACGACTGATAACATTAACCGTGATCACATAAAGCGGCGTTCACTGTATTTGTGAATCATCAGAGATATCAGTCATTTTTTACTTTTGTAACCGATAAAGGATGTAATACACATTGGTGAAGTGTGTAATAGTATTTTATTGCCATAAATTACGTAACTGAAACGAAGACAAATATGTTAAGCACATTTATTTCTTGCAACTGAAAAAAGAGTTGCAACTTGTAAAAAGAATCAGCAAACCACAGCAAATACAGAAGTGCCAATAATTCAGGCATTCAAGATTGAAAGTGTAAATAATTTTATTATATAATTTGGCCACAATACTACTTAGAAAAAAATTGCTCGTTACCTACCTATTTTAAATCCTGTTTTAAAGCTATTAAATTTGAGTTTTTTCAAAAATATTGAGTGCAGCGGTACCTATCTGCCAGGGTTGGAGCTATTTTGTAAGCTTCTGTGAGAAAAAAAAAATCTCAATTTCGATGTGCAACGGCACAGGTTTCAAATGTCGAGGGGGGAGTAGACATACAGACCGATGGATACACATTTCCACATCTCACAACCCTATGGCATCCAATAAAATGAATGTTTTGCTTTTTCTCCCTGTTGTAACAGATTTTTATTTTAGCAAGCAAGACCTGGACTAGGAGGAATAGGAAATCACTTTCTAACTTTGAAAATTCGGAAACAGTACTTTATTTGTTTACGATATGGCAAAGAACTCGAATCAAGTTTTAATTCTGCGCTCTCGCGGTTGTTTTGATTTTCACATTTTTTATATTTACTGTACTGTACTAATCACTATTATTAGTATAGGGGCCTCAGTGGCTGAACGGCCTGGACGACTGGTTTCCGGTACCTGCGTGAGCGCAGTGAAGAGACGTGGGTTCGATTCCCACTTTCCCCTATGTGTATTTCCTTCTTTGTATTGTAATTTTGTTGTACTGTCTTGTTCTATCTGTCGTACTAGACGAGAGTTTAAGGCATATCCCTAAGAATAGCAAATAAACTCGAATGTTTATTTGACCTGAAATGATCGTAAACAAAAAAAAAAATAAATAAATAAATAAATAAAATATTAGTATGCACACAAATGTCATTAGAAATGAAATTAGAAAAGTGATCTATAACGCAGTGCACGGTTTATGAACAACAGGTACATATGCTTATGTAATATAGCGTGACATGTGACAAAGGGGGTAGGGGGTATGATGAAGTGAGACACGGGGAGGAGGGGTCATATAATACAAGTCATTTTCAAAATTTGATGCTCATGTTGCAATATTTTGTGTCAAGTCAAAAAACATTCTTGCCATTATATACTATTAATATTATTGATATTTTAAATATTCACTCAGACCAACTAATATCCAATGCCGTGTTAATTTATTTTATGTTAGGCTCATTTTGATTTCAGATGTTTAGTACAATTTGTCAAGTGCATACCGGTGAAAGTGAAATACGCATATACAATAAATAGAAATACGCATTTAATTTCACTTTGTCCCGTCATCACATAACTAAATTTGTCGTTCACTTATTCATTCATTCAACTATTAACTCATTTATGAAGTAGATTTTTCAATCGTTCACTTAACTAATCATTAATTATTTTTTTTTTACATTCATTAATTCCCTTATTCATTCGCTCGGTTTATCAGTCATACGTTCATTTAGTTATTCATGTTTAATAAAAGTATTTATAACCCTCTGACTCGTACATATGGATCTTGACATGTGATTTGAACTACCATATGCTGACATACAAATGCAAAGTGTTAATTATCCCATAGAAAAAATTTTCCCATTATTTCATGGGGAAAATATTTCAACTTATTACTTTCCCCCATACAAGTGCAAAGAGATAACTTTCCAATTTTACTTTAACGTACAAATTTACTGCCTAAAATGAAAAATACTTTTTCAGTGCAAGTTCAATTATAAAATTCATAGGTCTCTCTTTACGTTCTATTACTTTCAAAACAAATTTCCATTTTTTCCAGCTGTTATTTTTCTCGCAGTTGCCATGGTAACGAAGCATGAAACGCGACCTTGATGAGCCTATTTTAATTACACAGGCTATAGTAACGTTTGACATAACGTTTAAAATAGTGTTCCATCATAGATGCTTTCAACTGTTATTGGCTTTTACGCTATACTGACAAGAGATACTACATTTCTGGATTTTTTTAAGAGATCGATAAGGCATCTATTGTAAGAATTTGAGTTTTGTATAATATTACTTGACTTCAAATAAAGTTCCAATATCGCCGAGATTGAAATTAATAATGTCTCATTTTATCAACAAACACTGCTTATAGATTAGTAAAATAACCTGGTAGTACTGATATCCAAAATTCAGGCATACAAAATGTCCTTCGTAACCACGAAACACCTGTATAAAATTGTCACTGGGAATTCTTGCCTTAATACGTTGTATATCTTCTTTTTTCCTTCCCCGCCAAATCTCATTTTGCGCAAAGGAATCAAGCTATGTTCGCGTAGCATTTAAATTGAATCTAAGTAACTATCGCGTAAACTTGACTTTCTTACAAGAGTAGTGCTTATGTAAGAAAGCTTTCGTTTCTGATTCTTGAAGCCGATATCATTAATAATTCCTATTCTTTTCGTCTTCCTACTACTACATTAATTTGCATTGGGAAAGTTTCTACTTTATTGTGTTTCGCCTTAAACAAGATTTACTGCATTCATCAAAGCACCACGAGAACCCTAAATATGAAATCTCTAATTAATTATTCATTTATAGTTCAAAAGTTTCATATTTTTGCATTTAACAACAAGGTAGACCTTTGACATCAAGCAGGAATACTTGGAATGATCGTTTTTACATTAATAATAATTACATAAATCATTTTTACGCAAAATAATATTTATTTATTAAAAAATTAGCAAACAAATTAGCGACGAAAAATGAAACAATTTATTTGTTGCTTGAGAACTTACATGAATTTATTTATGAAATGTAGATGCTTTGAAATGAGTAAAATTTTAGCAAAGGGAACGTTCATAAATGATGTCATGCTTCGAGGGGAAGGGGGGTTCGTGAAATTATGACAAAGTGGGACAAGGGGGGAGGGGTAACAAGAAGTGTGACATCAGGCTTATACAACGTAGCGTGACATGTGACAAGGGGGGAGGGAGTCTGTTGAAGTGTGACATTTTGTGACAAAGGGGGAGGGGGTCAAATATATCTGAAAAAAGCGTGACATCATTTATGAACGGTCCCAAAGTAAAAATTGAAACCTTTTTTAAGCAGTCACTGAATCAATGGAATATTTTTTTAAAATTTACTTCCATTTTTTTTAGTATACAGATCATTTACTTTTTAATATTTGAAGACCAGAAATATTGAGAGCTTCGGTGATTTAACTAAGACTTTTTTGTAAACAGAAAAAAAACCCCATTCGAAATAAAAATTTAAAGAGCAAAACAATAAATATTAAAATTAATTAAAAATCGATACTTTTACGAAATATAATTCAAGCTTCAATTAAATATATTCTTAAATTCTGTTCATCGTTTAAGATTTTAAAGTCATGCTTCACTTTAGCGTGTTTAACGAAGTTGAAACTTCGCGATTCGTTTTAATGAATATGACTTTTTATTGCTACCGGTTCCGCGTCTTACTTTAAACTTCAATGACCGAGTCCTTATATAAAATCACACAGAGCAATTTATTTTACAAACTATTTACACTATATACAAATTTCTCATAAACATATCTCTCGGAGTTCACACATTACCGTAAGACCAACGGTAATACCGTATTTCTTTGCCAAAATACAAAAAGAACCAAGCACGAAGCTTGCAGCACAGCGGCTCAGACTTTTATCAGGCACTCGGCCAAAGTCTAACACGTAACTGATCTTTCTGAACTCTACCAAGTTCTAAACTTCTCGCCGGAGCTATTTATAAAGTATCGGGGACAGGCGTATTCCAGAAATTTCCATCAAAGGCTAGAATTGTCTGTCACGTGATCCAGATGTCGCCAAGCTTGGCGAGAAGTAACATCGGTACCCCGAAAATCGTAACAATGTTTTTTTCCCCACAAAGACCTATTCTGGGACGTGGTAGCCTAGTGGTTAGGATATCGGATTTCCACCCAGAGGTTTGGGGATACGATACCCCACCCTCCAAAGACCCACCATATATACTTGGGGGTACGTGCATGTAAAATCCGTGGACCCTCTAGTCCCGAGGCAGTTCCGAGGGTACTGGAGGGTGGAGAATTTATCTTCCCTTCACTCTTAGGGAAAAAAAAAAGAAAGGTGACGTATTTGCGGTGCCGCCATCTGGTGTCATTCGAATACATAAGCTGCGTTCGAGTCAACTCGTACTTCTACCCTTGTGGCGCTCATTAAAAACGGAAGACGCTCCTTGTCTGCCTTAATTCTTGGATGGTAAAACGAGGGGATCTTGGATATCCAAGTGGCGCAAGCAATAACAACTATGCTATTTTTGTATAATACTAGTTACAGGGGTTTAATTGTTATCGGATGGGATTTTACGAATATCTACATCCTGCTGTCTAGATCCTTAATAGCAAGAATGTATTCAGCTTTCTTTGACCCAAAGTCGTTTTTTGCAAATTTCATTATTTTTAGAAAAATGAGGGTCTTTTCTTTAACTTGCTATTTTCTTCTTTCTCATCCTTATAAAACTCAACCAGCTAATTAACTGTCAAAAATACAAAGCACAGAAATTCTATCATCTCTTTATAAAAATAGTTGTGTGAAATAATAATTATAAAGCTCATTAAAGCATCCGTAAATATTCTTTGTGCGATCTAAAGAGTTCTACAGAGTTCAAACATTTTGCGAGTCACAAATTCTGAGATTTAATTTTAATTTAAAAAAAGGCCTTAAACAGACCTATAACTTTACGAAATTCCATTGCAGTTGCGATTGTTTAATAGCGCCCTGCCGAAGAATTATTCTAAAGATCTACAACTTTCTCCTTCTCCCTCCACCAAAAAAAAAAAAAAAAAAGAAAGAAAAAATCTCTTAGTAAAAAATATTTTTATGAGATAGATGTCCTAGCAGTTCTATATATTCCGGAGTTCGTTTCCTACACGAAAAATGTTTGGTCAATCTTTTCTACTTTACAACGACTGAACGCCATTTTAGGTATTCAGTCGGTGTAAAGTAGAAAATCATTTATTTTTGATGTAGTTATCTTAAATTAGTTTAAGAGTCTGTCTAAGAAAATGCAGTGAACAGAATGTTTTTTGGCATATATTTGTTAACTCATCTACGCATCAAAAACTCAGTACGATTGTTCATTTATTCCATTTTCATAGAAATGAGATATCGCAGTGACATTTCGATACGTATCGGAGTTAACACATTTCATGGGTGTTAACAAACGTTATACTGTAGGTAATTTTTTATACAACCACATAAAAAAATTTAAAGTACATTAAAACTGAATAATTTTCAACTTTACAACAACTGAGCCCCAAAAATCGTGTTCAGTAACATCAAAAATGGTGGCAACTCAACGCAACATTTTTACAATGTACGGAAAATAATATACTGTATTCTGATATTGGTGGCTACTGTTAAAGCACCGACGACTACCATTCTAATGATTTTTTTCCCTTTTCTTCGTAATTGTGGAAGCATTTTGATGGAATGACCTAATGCCTTTTGGTCTTCATGGCAAACAAGATGACGATAATTTAAAAACCATCATAAAAGAGTCAGTCAGGATAGCGCCTACAGGGCTTTCACTTAAAATTAAAAATTGTAGGCGTAAGTAAATAGGCTGATTATCTGAATTTCTAAATTTTTTAAAACTTTTTTCTTTTTTGGCTTTTTTCTGTTTAGCTTGAACTTTTACCAGTGATTCTCAACTATTCTTTTGTCACGGCACACTGTTAACGATTTCAAAATTTGGCGGTACCCAAAGAAAAAGCTAAGTTTGAAAGTTGTTTACTTACCTATAATGCACTGTGTAACATAGTTCATGATAATAATTTCGAATGTAAAATAAAATAATACAATATTTACTATAACTTTACTCCTAATTAAAAAAAAAGCATCATAATTTTTACTATTCAAGTTAATTGACCCGGTAGTGGACACTGTTAAGAAAATGTTCGTACTCTTTTACGTGGCAAAAATTTTTCAAGGAACTTGCATCAATATTTGCTTATTTAGCTTAATCGCCAACTATTTCTCTAAAAATTAATTACCTATAAAATGTCCCTCTATGAAAAATTAGGATTTTTACGTCAAATTTACTAAACACTTCATTTGTATCTATAGTGGACATTTATAAGACACGTATTTGCATGAGTAGTGGACAGAAATGAATATCATCTATTTTATGCTGTTAACTTGGAGAAATAATTTTAAAAATAATATTAAATCGCCAAAAATGTTTTAAGTTACATGGTTTTATTTAAATTCAAAACATCGTTGCATTATCCAAACAAAACTATTGTTGCCAAATGACAAATGATAATTCTGATAATTTCCTCAGAGCCAAAATTATTAATTTATTTTCCTAATTAACGTTATAATAAATTATAAAATGAATGGATTATTGTATTGTCATCGAAGATAAGCTTGTGTGCAAAATTTGAAGAAAATTTATGCAGTAATAGTGGTCGAAAACCGCCTTACAAAATTCCGCCACAAGTCAAGTTAAACAAGAAGTTCCGTCTAGAACTATACGAGCCTACTTTCCCGTATACACCAAATTCAAATTTATAATCTATCTCTTTCTCTCTCTTTCTTATTTATCTTTAGTTCTAATTATTGAAAATATACCTTTTTCAACGGATAATACATATTCATTCACTCACTCATTCATTCTTTCATTTATTCAGCCATACATTTATTCATTTATTCGTTACCTCATTCAAGTGTTTATTCATTCATTTACGCATTCATGTATTTATTCACTCATTTATTTATATTTTCATTTATTCAATAATTTATTCATTCATTCTTTTCCTCATTCATTTATTCATTGATTTATTCTTTCACTCTTTAATTTATTCATTCATTCATTATTTCACTCATTGAGTCACTGAGAAATATCTTTGAAAATCCCGATCAAAAAATTTCATAGCAAAATAGGCTCGTAAGTTCTGGATAAACTTTCTATTTCTACATGTTCTACGTTATAAGAGCTTTCCGATAAAGTTTGTTCCAAGCAAATCGGTCCGTTAGATCAGGATTTATATAGGGTTGAAATTTCCCCGTAAGCTCTGTGTTAATTTTTTGAACTGTTCAAAAATGAACAAAAACTGTTCAAATCAATATTTCACGCCGAGAACTCCTTTCAATAAGCTTGCAATAGGAACTTGGCTCTTGTGCCCAGAGTTTACAGAATTTGCTTCAATTTTGTCCATAGGCGCTAATGTTAAAATATTTTGAACTGTTAAAAATTGAACAAAAAATTGTCCAAATCAAAAAGTAAAATATAGAAATGAGATGTCCTCGCCGAGATCTTTCGAATGCAAAAAGAATTTTTCCAATCGGACAATTCGTTCAAAAGTTATTAGGGGGGGACAGACCGACAGACCGACAGACAGACAGACCGACAGACAGACCGACAGACAGACAGACCGACAGACAGACCGACAGACAGACCGACAGACAGACCGACAGACACACTTTTTCCCCATCTCAATACCCTACTTTCAAATTTTTTATTTTTCAATCTTTATTTAATTACTTCACTTATTTTTGACTTTTCTTGATTTTTAACGATATTTTCACGATACATTAAGCCTTCTTTCATGCTTTATTATTATTTTTTTTTACTTTTACGGGAAAGTAGGCTAATAAAACCATGTAATAATAATCACTAAGGGACCATTCATAAATGATATCATGCTTTTTTCCCATATATTTTCCCCGAATCCCTAACCTTCTTATGGATCGGCTTTAGTAAAGAGCAGCAATTGTGACCGTTGTGGAGGCAGCTATTAAATATGATGATCCATGTACTTGCATAGATGCTCCACGCCAACTTTAGTTCTATTAACCATCACTAGGAATCGTTCGTTATAGGTTCTGATAATTTCATTCCAGTTTAATGTTGCATTCGCTTATTTTAGGAGCTTAAAGATCCAAATGTCCTCTACCGGGTCATTTACTTTACATTTCTAAAATTTGGCGGCACAATAAAGTGCCGCAGCACAGGGGTTGAGAATCACTGATATATACAAAAATTGCGACTAAGCAATTAGTTTCATTTTTTATTTAGGCTTTTAAAAGAGTTTTTAGTGCACAAAAATAATGATAATAGTAATGGTGTAATAACAATGAGAATAATCACTAAAGAATTTCGATTGAAGGGGGGGGGGGATTCTTCTATGAATGCAGCCTAGCTTCTATAAGATCTAATGATATTAGCAAGTGTTACATAATATCATAAAACCTTTTGTTGCATCATATCAGTTTAGTTTCCCATACTTTTCCATAATATCTATCCTTGATATGAACAGTAATAGTTAATTCAAAACTATTCGAACAAATGAACTGGAGAAAGGGTTTATTTAAAAGTGACTTGGAATTTCTTTTTAAATTATAACCTTAAAAAATAGTTTTTCTCTAGATTGGCGAGGCATTTTAGTTTCCACTTATTTAATTAAGAATGAATTAGTGTAAAATTTTGATACCTTAAAACCTACTTCATCCTTGCAAGTTTAACAATATCTATAATATAATTCTTACCGCAAGGAGTCAAGAGGCCTTTTTTTTTAATAATGTTTTTCACTGTGGATGGATATCGAAATTAGTCTCTGAAATTTCATTAAAAATTCCCTTTTTAATTCGATACTCTAATACACGATACAAGTTTTTTTTTTTGTCAACTGATATGCTCTCTACTAAAACAGCCCTTTTTAGCCTACTAGATATTTTTACGATACATTAATCTTTTAAGAAAGATTAATGTATCGTAAAAATATCGTTAAAAAGAAGAAAAAGTCAAAACTAAGTGAAGTAATTAAACAAATATTGAAAATAAGAAACTTGAAAGTAGGGTTTTGAGATGGGAAAATGTGTATCTGTCGGTATGTCTACTTCCCCCACCCATTCCAATAACTTTTGAGGGACTTGTCCGAATTTTTTTTCTTCATTCAAAATACCTCAGAGAGGACATATTTCCATATTTTACTTTCTATTTGAACAGTTTTTCGTTCAATTTTGAACAGTTCAAAAAATCTTTACATTAGCGACTGTGGGACGAAATGAAGCAAATATTGTCAACTCTGAGCATAAGATCCAAGCTCCTTTGAACAACCTTATTGGAAGAAGGAACGGGAAACATTTTTTGATTTGAACAATTTTTGCTGAATTTTGAACTGTTCAAAAAAAAAAAAAGTCATTACCATTAGCCCACACGGGGAAATTTCAATCCCATATAAATCCTGGTCTAGCTGATGGATTTACATGGAACAAACTTTATCGGAAAGATCTAATGACGTAGAACATGTACAGGTAGGAAGTTCATCCAGAACTAAACGAGCCTATTTTCCCACGAAACTTTTTGATCTCGGTTTTTAAGGATATTTCTGAATGAATGAATGAATGAATGAGTGAATAAATACATGAATGAGTGTACAAATGAAAATATTAATAAATGAGTGAATAAATACACGAATTAGTAAATGAATGAATAAATGTATGAATGAATGAGTAAATAAATGAATGAGTGTACAATTGAAAATATTAATAAATGAGTGAATAAATACTTGAATTAGTAAATGAATGAATAAATGAGTGAATGAGTGAGTAAATAAATAAATGAGTGTACAATTGAAAAAAATAATAAATGAGTGAATAAATACATGAATTAGTAAATGAATGAATAAATGTATGAATGAATGAGTAAATAAATGAATGAGTGTACAATTGAAAATATTAATAAATGAATGAATAAATACACGAATTAGTAAATGAATGAATAAATAAGTGAATGAGTGAGTAAATAAATGAATAAGTGAATAAATGAAAAAAAAATTAATAAATGAGTGAATAAATACATGAATTAGTAAATGAATGAATAAAGAATGAATGAATGTGTATTAACCGTTGAAAATGCATATTTGGAGCAATTTAGAACTAAATTTAAATGAGAAACAGAGTAAGAGAGAGAGAGAGAGAGAGATAGCTAGACTATAAATTTGATGTTGGGTGTATACGGGGATGTAGGCTCGTATAGCTCAAAACGGAACTTCTTGTTTATTTTTACACGGTTTTTTTTAATTTGATTTCTCATGGAAGTTTGTTTCGCGGTTTTCGACCACTATTACTGCATAAATTATCTCCAAACTTTGCACACAAGCTTGTCTTCGATGACAATACAATATTCCATCCATTTTATAATTTATTATAACGTTAATTAGGAAAAAAATTATTAAATTTGGCTCTGAGGAAATTATCAGAATTATTATTTGTCGAATGGCAACGATAGTTTTGTTTGGAATGTTTGGATAATGCAACGATGTTTTGAATTTTAAAATACTCAAATCATGGGGAAATTTTTTAGTTTTTTTTAAAATAAAACCGTGTAACGTAAAATATTTTTACACGGTTTTATTGTACATTGAATACACTTTTGAAATTCGCCTCCATATTATAACGAAAAGCAGGGTCATATATTTTGCCCTTGAAATGCAAAAATGATTTCGTTTATAAAAAACCATTGGAAAAAAAAAAAAAACCTTTAAGCAGATGAATAGCATAACGGAAAAGCAAATTGTCAATTATCACCTTCCGACGAGACGAAACACCATCCCCAACTTTCACTTAGCGTAAAGGAAGCGCAAGAATGAATTTTTAAAACGCTTTCCCAATTGGATTACCATAAAACTCCACTTACCGAAAGCATCATGTTAAGTCCTTCAAGAGCATCCTCTTGTAACTGAACTCGGGCCGAACTAGCGGCTCACTAAAACCGAAAACGGGTTAAAAAAGCGAAACTGCTTCTTCCGCCTCCGACCACCTGACGTCATTCGGAAGATGACCTGGAAGAAGCAACAATGGAACTTTTAGAAGAGACAACTTGAAGAGTTAGCTTTCTTCCCTTTTTCCCAGACACCTTTCGTTTGACCTTTGTTCCACATCGAAACGAAGGAAACGTTTTAAAAGAAAATGTCTGCTTCGGAATAAAAGAATACCTATCATCGTTGCCCATCTTTTCAAGATTATTTTTTTATTCTTTACGATAGTTTATTTTTCCAACCGTTCTGAATGAAGATGCCTGCTGATGATACGCTACTTATTACATTTGAGTGGCATCTGGTGGGCGTGCAACGGTAAAGATAAGTGAATTTAAAAAAAAAAAAAAGATTTGTGTTTTTAATTGAAGGGGAAGGTAAGAGTTCCTCACTTTGAAAAATTGTCTGAATAGTCGAATTTGTCTTTCAACAGGTTTATTTTAACATGGTGTTGATTTTCAAAGTGATAAGGATAACAACCCCCCTTTTTTTTCACGCAAATTTTCTCAAAGCTTTAAAATGGAAACTTCGCAAACTTAATATCAAAATTGAGCCTTCTTAATTCAATCAAATGTATTTGCACTCCTGATGCTAATAACACGCCGTTATTTTATGTCATATGCTCAAAAGCTCACAAATCCTCCAATTGCGATTTCGATTTATAAAAAAAATCAGCCTCCAAACTGCATTAATTGTGGTGATAATCTTTACCGCAAAATATTCCAAGTATCCAAGACCGTCGTCCTTGCGGAAAAATTGGGGTAAAAAAAAACCTGGTCATGAAAATAAAACTAAAAAACACCGGTAAACATTAAATAAACATCCTGTTAACATTTTTTTAAACATCTGACACATAGAGGATTCGTTTTTTAAGGCATCAATTTAGTAACTGCCTGAAAAGGATTGTATCTTTGACGAACTCAGTGACATTTTCAGGGAACGATTTGATGGCGACGCAAGTTAATTATCTTTAATTTGGTTGCTTTTGCCTGAGTGAAAAAGTTGTAGTTTTGTGTGTGCACCCTGTGCCCGCGAAGAATTAAAAAGGTACCACACGGCTGGCTTAGGTCTTTTTCTTTATTATTTTACTATCGGTACCCGCACGGCTATGCCCGTGTTAAAAAATGAAAAGACCAGTCGGTTTGCCATTGTGTATATAGTGATATCTTTTTTAGGTGTAAATTATGTTATTTTATTAAAATGTATAGCATTCCACATAATTAAAAATTAGCTGCCCACGGCAATCAGCCAGAGATCCTACACATTTAAGCGTTTTTTTTTTTTTTTTTACAAAACACACACAATAAGAAAGGAGAAAGGAAAGAAATAAACGAAACAAAAAAAAAAAGAAAATATTTGAAAGAAAACGCATTTTGCTTGTTTAGTTCAAGTACCGACACAAAAAGGACGATTATAATAAATTAGAATAGTTTAAATAATAAATTTTTAGTATAATTAATTTTTATCTATTATTTATTGACATTAAACGCGGGTCCAAACGCTACGTTTTGTACAATTTTTTGTATGCGCAGTTTTAAGACTGAATTAAAACGTTGCAGTTTTTGATGCGTCTATATGGTGCAAAGATATCTGTACATTTCACTCAGTTTTGTGCGATATCGTCATGAAGGAGGTACTACTCTGGTAAATTTTGGCATGGTGTCATGTTAAAAAAAAGATTGGAACGTCTCAGAAGTACCCGGCGTTCAAAATGGTCAAATGATTACATAAAATAAATATTTTTTTGTTGCCTGTTCTGGTGGTTCGACAGCTGCAGTCTCTTTATTTTCATCCATGGTATTCCTAGACTGCCTTGGTGTCTCCTGATCATTTAAGAAATAACAAATCAAAATACCAGAGAGATGGCTTGTAGATTTCGTCTCCAGCCCCAAATCGAATCAATTTATCAACTTTTGCCAATTCTTTACGGTAAACACTTCTCAAAGAATTAATTATTTACAACTGTTTCTTTGTTTGCGGTTGCATCAATTTCTTTGAACTTTTCCACTAAGCTCTCATAAGCCTCCCCCTTTTTATCCCTGTCACTGTGCTCCTTGGATTTGACACGCCATATGAAACTTTCGCATAATGCAATAAATTCTGTGAGAAACTCACGAGAACATTGCCGAAAGTCCGCCGTTGTCGCCTGACGAATTAAAACTGAAAAACAAAATTAATCGGAAAAGGGTGCTACTGTCTACATGGTGCCGATTTGTCTGCAGTTCAAAGACATCTATGCCTTCTAGCAAGTGTACAGTATTCGCACCGGACTCAAAACTGCGCACTTTTCCAATCTATAAGCAACGTTTTATCCGGCACGCGTTGAACTGCGCAGACAAAAGCTTGTGCAAAACGTCGCGTTTGGACCCGGCCTAAAACAGAAAGACGAAATTTTGTAGCTTGCAGAAGCAAACAGCAGTAAGCAAAGCTTTGAAAGCGGAATAAACCTTTCATCTGAGCTCAAATAGGAAAATAACATATGTGCTAATTCACTGGTGGAAAAAAAATAAAATAAAAGTATAAATAATAATAATAAGCTGGAATAACAAAAATTGCTATATAAAGGATAACATTTCTTTTAAAAACCCCTGTGCAGTATGGAAAATGGTCCCGTAAAATACATATCAAAATAAGGAAATCAAAATAAAGCTATCAATCGCCTGTGAGCCGCAGGAAATAAATTTCACTTCGCTTTAAAAAAATAATAATCAAAATCTAAAAAAAGAAATAAATAAATTAAAAATCGGCTGCTCCTCAAAATGCTAAAAACCGCTAGCAATAAATTTTTATTCGGTGAAAGAAAAAAGGATTAATAGTCAGTCGGGGGGGGGGGGGCATGGTAACAATTAAAATTAAAGTTAATTACGGTGAAAAAATAATTTCGAACTGCAGAGAAAAATGCTTATAACTTCTTTTCTAGGTAATTTAGAGGCTTTGAATTTTCGTACACGGAGCGAAACCCTTTCCGGGGTAGTTTTTTACGCGCTTTTCAACGGTATCAAGCTCGAAGCGATGCGATAGTTCCTTCCCATAGAAAACGACTATTTTATGAAACTTTCGTCTGTAAATTGGAATAAAAGAAGAACAAATTCGAACTTCAGAAAAAACTCTCCGAGGTGCACACCCCATGTTGCAAACTAATTTCGTGCCAAATTTCATGAAAGTCCGTTGGACGGTCTGGGCCCTACGCCGGACACAGACACACACACACACACACATACTTGCTGCTTTATTATTAGTAGAGCTAGAGATAATCTCTTTAGCTTGCCTTTTGCATATTGCATAATATATACGAGTATCATCCAGTGGCATGGGGGGGGGGGGGGGGGGAGTGCGTTGCTCCCCTGCCATTGGCCCTCGGCTTGAATCCCAGGATTATAGGTGTGTTCGATCATTCTTCCACTTCTAGCATACCCCCCCCCCTCCCCCGCTATCCGATTCGGGTGACGTAAGGCATACTTTGACTGTGGCCTCGGGTCGGTAAAGCAGGTAGGCAACGCTCTGCCAGCCCAGCCCTTATGGCCGGTGCTGGTTGTCAAGTGTCTAGAGAGTTTGTTGAGGTTCGAAGGAGGACAGCGCTGCGGTCGCACCCCCTCGTATTGGGGGTAGTCTGTGAAACCGAAAAGGTATAGACAGTATGGCCGTAGTTAGCATTGATTGCCCCCCTCCCCCCACTTCATGCAATCAACTAACTACCCTCTGTCACCGTTATCAATCCCTCTCGTACAGAGCAGGAGAAACTGACATGAATACCGCTTTTTATTAGCCGACTTCATTTAATTTAACAGGTTTGAATATTTATTTGAAAAAACTTGTAAAATTTACTGGTAGTGAAGAAAAAAATCTTCGATCGTCTGTATATATATCTGTGTTTGCTTATCTACTTTGTAGCTCTGAAATAGTTAAGGGTCATTCATAAATGATGTCACACTTCAAGGGGGGGGGGAGAGGGGTTCAATGAAGTGTGAGTTAATGAAGAGGGGAGGGGGTAACAAGAAGTGTGGCATTGTACATTTGGATTTCAATAAAAACATTTAAAATCAGCAAATTAAACCTATTTTATAGAAACATAACATAGCGTGACACGTGACAAAGGGGGGGGGAGGGGCATGTTGAAGTGCGACACTTAGTGACAGAGAGGGGAGAGGGGTCAAATGTACCAAAAGACATGTTTTACTATTCATTACTTTGAAAGCCTTCTTCAGAAAGTTAAATTTTGCTATTGATTTTTTTTTTGAAAAATGCTAATGTGACGCTAAATATTTGAGCCATTTTCTTGGAATATTTCAGTTTTAGTACTACATTCTTCAAAACGGAACATTTATAATTTTTGAAAAATATCATACGAAAAAAGGAAATTTCTGAAAAAATTCATTAATAAAATCTTGAGCAAAAATTAAAAAAAAAGAAATACCTATTGAATGCATTTTTGCAACATGTATTTCAAGTGGAATATACAGTACACTACTTTTAGCGTAATAAATAAGAACTTTAAACTACTTCTGCGATAGAGGCAGAACTGTCACTTAGAAAAGTAATTCGAAAGTTCATTCAAATGTTATTTTCCTTTCTCTTTAATTACCGGGAAATGCGAACAATGTATAAAAAAATGTTTTCTGAACAAAAAAAAAAATTTTTATAACGTACTTATACCAAAGAAAAAAAGGCTTATTCATCTAGAATGTGGAGAAATTCAATAATCCGGGATGGCGATGGTCCCAGGCATTCCGGATAATTAATACCGATTCCCCCACTATAATAAAGCATCTTCGGCGACAAATTTTACGCGCACGTTTGTGATTTTGGCGACATATGTTCATGACTTGGCTTCATTAGTCGCTTTGTCACCCTGCTAAGGCGAATCTTATACACGACTAAGTTTATTATTCATACAAACAAGACGAACACGACAGTTCAGCATAAATTCAGCAATGTGTCATGATCGTTTCAGTAAGATGCGTTTTCAGCTTCCCTTTGTCTACACATGATGAATTTTAAACTGAACTAGTGAGAATGACGGAAATTGAACACAACTGCACGAAAACTTGCAATATCTGATTCCATAGTTTGAGGCCTATTAGGGAAATATTTATTCAATAACTTTTCATAAAACGTTTCTGGAATTAATATTTAATTCTCTTTCTTGATGCATTGACTTAAGGTGATCATCAGAAAATAAAACAAGAAGTTCCGTCTAGAACTATACGAGCCTACTTTCCCGTATACACCAAATACAAATTTATAATCTAGCCATCTCTTTCTCATTTAGATTTAGTTCTAAAGTATTTCAAATATACCTTTTTCAACGGATAATACATATTCATTCACTCATTCAGTCATTCTTTCATTTATTCAGCCATTCATTTATTCATTCATTCGTTTACTCATTCGTCTATTTATTTACTCATTTATTTATTTCTTAATTTATTCACTCATTTATTCGTTCATTCATTCTTTCACTCTTTCATTTATTCACTCATTCATTATATCACTCATTAACAAAAATCCTTAAAAATCCCGATAAAAAAAATTTATAGGAAAATAGGCTCGTTAGTTCTGGATGAACTTTTTATTTGTACATGTTCTACGTTATAAGAGCTTTCCGATAAAGTTTATTTCAAGCAAATCCGTCCGTTAGATCAGGATTTATACTGGATTGAAATTTCCCCGTAAGCGCTATGTTAATTTTTTGAACTGTTCAAAAATGAACAAAAACTGTTCAAATTAATATTTCACCCCAAGAGCTTCCTCCAGCAAGCTTGTTCATTGGAACTTGGATCTTGTACCCAGAGTTTACATCATTTTTATCATTATCGCCCATAAGCGCTAATGTTAAATTTTTTTGAACTGTTCAAAATTAAACGAAAAATTGTTCAAATCAAAAAGTAAAATATAGAAATGAGATGTCCTCGCCAAGATCTTTCGAATGCAAAAAGAATTTTTCGAATCGGACAATTCGTTCAAAAGTTATTAGGGGAGGGGGGGGGGGGAGACAGACCGACAGACCAACAGACACACATTTTCCCCCATCTCAAAACCCTACTTTCAAATTTTTTATTTTTCAGTCTTTATTTAATTACTTCATTTTTTTTTTTTGACTTTTCTTTATTTTTAACGATATTTTTACGATACATTAAGCCTTCTTTCATGCTTTATTATTATTTTTTTTACTTTTACGGGAAAGTAGGCTAAAAACGGTAGTAACTAGAGCATGTAATAAAGAAAGATCAGATGTGAAATATCATTATACAAGATCGATTAGTCCTTGTTTTATTACTTTGTCTCAGAATCAAATCAAACTAATAAATAGGAACAACTTATAATCAGTCTTAAGTGCTGTTCATATTGCCAACACATTGTGCATCGCAAGCACCCATTTGTGAATTTTAACAAGAACGCAATTAATGAGAGAGGCTGATGAATTCTGATAATGAAAGGTATTTCAAAATGAAATTTAAAGAATATATAACGTGAATGTTTTCTTAAATTTTGTTACATTTATTTGATATCTCCTTAAGTGTTTTCTGAAATACGAAAGCTTTGTGCTCACTTTAAAGAAAAAGGAAAAAATACATAACGTGAATGTTTTCCTAAATTCTGCAACACATATTTAATAGACTTACCTTCGAGTGTTTTCTGGAATATGAAACTTTGTGCTCACTTTAAAGAATTATGAAAAAATATATATAACGTGAACGTTTTCCTAAATTCTGCAATATATATTTAATAGGGCTACGAGTGTTTTCTGAAATATGAAAGCTTTGTGCTCACTTTAAAGAACATTTGAAAAATGCATAACGTAAATAGTTTCCTAAATTCTGTAACATATATTTAATGAAATAGGAAAGCTTTACGCTCATTTTAAAGAATAATAAAAAAATACATAATGTGAATTTTTTCCTAAATTCTGCAACATATATTTAAAAGGCCTACGAGTGTTTTCTGAAATATGAAAGCTTTGTGCTCACTTTAAAGAACATTAAAAAAATACATAACGTGAATGTTTTCCTAAATTTTGAAAGATGTATTTAATAGCTCTACGAGTGTTTTCTGAAATACGAAAGCTTTGTGCTCACTTTAAAGAATAATAAAAAATACATAATGTGATATTTTTCTTGAATTCTTTTACATATATTTGATATCTCAATATGTGTTTTCTGAAACATGAGAGCTTTGTGCTCACGTTAAAGAATAATAAAAATAATACATTACGTGAATGGTTTCCTAAATTCTGTAACACATATTTAATAGCACTACGCGTGTTTTCTGAAATAGGAAAGCTTTATGCTCACACTTCAAAGAAAAATCAATCGATCAGAATCAATTTTTTACAAAGATATTACAATCAGCGTTTTTGACATGCATCAATATTTTGTAACAATGTATTACTTATTTTATTTTACAATCATTATTCTGAATTTATCATTAAAATATAAGAATGCCAATCAATTCTTGATATTGAATCCTTAAAAAGGCATTATATTTAGTACTTGTTTTAACTTACGATTATCTTAGTAAAAATGACTTTTGATTTTAAAAAGAAATACAATTTATAAAATTAAGACCTCAGTGAATGAGCTATCTAAAGTCAGTCAAACATACACTGACCTCGAAGGATTAGGTTGTACTATGTGCAATAAAAGTCGACTTCTACTAATTATTATGTCAAAATGTCCTTCAAACTACTATTTATTATCCGTTCTAACAATTTAAGAGCTTCGCGCGCAAAAGATTGTTTTTCATCTGAGTCTCGCTTATACCATCCATTATCTGAGAAAAATAAAAAAAAAAAAAATCAAGTTGGGATTTCACCACCAGTTGAATTTCCCACTCATAAACAGGTAATTATTTCCACCTCGTATACCTTCCGCATTATGCGCTTTACCGTTCAAACGGGAAAACCTTGACTAAGCCTCCTACGCTCTTTTTCGGAAAATAGACATTCTTTGGAATTGCAAAGAACTTTGCGGAAGAGCGTCATTTATTAGCTCCTTCTCTACCCCATGACCTTTGGAGTTGATGATCGGAGGGATATTATTTCTGCAATTGGCAACACAGCTGGAAAACGTTTGAACCCGAGGACAATAAGTGTGAACAGAGGAAAGGAGTATGATAGAAATTATTCTTAAAGTTGAATCTTAATTTCCAGTTTGGGCTGTTAATTAGAAAAGCAAATATCATTGCTTGTTCTTGCTAAACTTATTAAACATTTCAATTGTCCAAATATGGCCAAACGATTCAGTGCGATAACTTATTTTTGTGACGTTTGGATTTGATGATCGGAGGGATATTATTTCTGCAATTGGCAACACAGCTGGAAAACGTTTGAACCCGAGGACAATAAGTGAGAAAAGAGGAAATGAGTATAATAGAAATCGTTCTTAAAGTTGAGTCACAATTTCCAGTTTGGGCTGTTAATTAGAAAAGCAGATATCATTGCTTGTTCTTGCTTAACTTTTTAAACATTTCAATTGTCCAAATTTCTCCAAAAGATTCAGTGCGATAACTTATTTTTGTGACGTTTGGATTTGATGATCGGAGGGATATTATTTCTGCAATTGGCAACACAGCTGGAAAACGTCTGAACCCGAGGACAATAACTCTGAAAAGAGGAAAGAAGTATGATAGAAATCGTTCTTAAAGTTGAGTCACAATTTCCAGTTTGCGCTGTTAATTAGAAAGAACTCAGTAATGAAATCTGCAGATATCATTGCTTGTTCTTGCTAAACTTATTAAACATTTCAATTTTCCAAGTATCGCCAAAAGATTCAGTGCGATAAGTTATTTTTGTGACCTTTGGAGTTGATGATCGGAGGGATATTATTTCTGCAATTGGCAACACAGCTGGAAAACGTCTGATCCCGAGTACAATAAGTCTGAAAAGAGGAAAGAAGTATGATAGAAATCATTCTTAAAGTTGAGTCACAAGTTTCAGTTTGGACTGTTAATTGGAGAACTCAGTGATGAAATCTGCAGCTATCATTGCTTGTTCTTACTAAACTTATCAAATATTTCAAGTGTCGAAATGTCTTCAAAAGATTCAGTGAGGCAACTTATTTTTAATGGCCTCGAAAGATCCAGTGGTGTTAGAATACAGATACCAACAGAACATGGACGTTGTGGTTGTTGTTTCTAATGCCACTTTGGTATCCAAGCTCCCCTTCTCAGAAAAACCAGGATTTAAGGCAGTAAGGAGCGCCTTCTGTTCATAGATGAGCACCACAACAGTGGAAGTACGACTTGGCTCAGAATGTATTTGGATGACACCAGACGGCGCCACCACAAATACGCCAACTTCCTTTTCTGACCTAAGAGTGAAGGAAAATTTTCTACCCTCTGGTAAGCCTCGGAGTTTCAGAGTCCACAGATTTTACATGCACGTATCCCCAAGTGTACATGGTGGGTCTTTAGTGGGTCGGATATCGAACACCTAATCTTCCGGTTCGAAGAACCGACATCCTAACCACTAGACTACCACGGCCCCACAGAACACGGTTATCAATCGATTCTAAGTGTCTCCCCCTATAAAGTCCTTGAATAGTTAGTTACTTTAAATGTAAGGAAAGTGAAGAAATTACATTTTTAAGAAATAAATACATTTAACATTTATTTTGAAAATTTCAGTGCCTAGAAGGGATCTTATAATAGAATTTCCGTTGAAACGTTATCTTTCATCTTAGGCAGTAAATTTTTAAGAGATCATTCATAAACTGCGCTTGTTCATGGGAGAAACTGTGACGAGGGGAGGGGAGGGATGACAAGAAGTGGGACATCATGCTTTTGCAACATAGTTTTGTCACAAAAACTAAACAAAACTTCACTTCAATTATTAAAAATATAATTACAACTTATGACATGCTATTTAACGTCAAAACTACTATAGTATTAGATACAGATTATTGCAAGATTTTCATGGGCTCTGTTCCCTATTTAGTATATCTAACACCTAACAGTCAATGATAAAATGTAAAAAAAATTAGACACATCCCGGCAAAATAATACTGGTAGGTCAAATCATTAGCCACTGCATCACTAATAGTAAACGATTAATTGGAAAAAAAAATTCCCCGCTTTGAAGCGTTCCTGGATAATTTCACGGAGATTATTCATTTTTTTATTAATTATTATTTAATTTATTTTTTTATAATGTAGCAAATAAAATACCTAATTATTAGCGCTTTATTATTGAACTATGTAATACCTTATTACTACATACTGCGCGCTGTTTTTCAAATATGTAATACTTTATTACTACATACTGCGCTCTATTGTTGAAATATGTATTACCTTATTACTTACTACATACTGCGCTCTATTGTTGAAAAATGTATTACCTTATTACTTACTACATACTGCGCTCTAATGTTGAAATATGTATTACCTTATTACTTACTACATACTGCGCTCTATTGTTGAAATATGTAATAGCTTATTACTACGTAATGCGGTCGAAATAGTGGTCCGTTGAACGTATTCGCGCATCCCAAACAGTATAATCACGCCTTCCTACTGCCGTTGACATGACATTGCAGCAAATAAAACATCAGTACATAGCCGGCCTTCAAATACACTGCCACTTGAGATGCTCTATCAAGTGTCCCGGACCATCAAGGGATCATTCATAAATGATGTCACGCTTCGAGGGTTCGTGAAATTGTGACAAGGGGAGGGGAGGGGGTAACAAGAAGTGTGACATCCCTGCTTATGCAACATTTTTGATCTACTTCGGCCGAAAACATAACAGTTTTCGCGGATCAAAGCTGCCGACTGAATACTGCATTGCAGGATTGAAACACCTGTTCAAACTTGCATTTACAACAGTTTTATCAATATGAGACATGAAAGTAATCTTTCTCAATCAAAATACTCCTATAAAATAAACTGGTAGCATTTATTAATGTAATATTGTAATGCTAATGCTAAAAAAGCTCAAATATTTTTCGGGTCAGATGTAAATGATACTTTTAAAAACTCAATTGTTATAATGAAACTGGTCCAATGAGAAATAAATTTATCAAAATAAATACTTTTTTGTGCATATAAGGCGAGCTTCGATATATCAAGCGGTTTAACAACGATTCGAATGCCTGTTCCAGCTCACACTGTGGGACTGCCACATTAGCAGTCCTTCTTTTTTGATGCCATCAAAAGTTTTAAAAAAATAGTAAACAAATGAATTGAGGTTTTGGCAGGGGATCAGCTGATAGTTAAGGAGTTTCGCGAATGCTCGATAACACAGATAGTGCCACTGTAAGCTTAGTTCCAGCTGTAGTCTTAAAAATTCTTTGACATACTGTGTACCAACAGCTTCGACGCGAGCTTTGGAGGCGGTCCCACAATTGGAGGCGGCTGGAACAGGCATTCGAATCGTTGTTAAACCGCTGTAACAAATGTATGGGAGCCGAAGGAGCTTATCTTGAATAAAAACACTTTAAAAAATATAATTACTAGTTTTTATTTTATTTTATAAACCTAGTCTTAAAAATTCTTTGATACATTGTATTCTGTTGTTGTAGGAGATCATCGTCGGGGGTGAATGAACGGGATCCCCCCTCCCCCCCCCCTCCTTACAGAAAGCATGGGATGGCTGGACCTGGCCACTGAGCGAAACATCCGATTATTTGGTAAGTAAAATTTGATTTTTAAAACCTGTTTTTGAAAATGTTTTTAAATTAAAAACTTCCCTATTTGAAAGATTTGGACTACTTAAGTTTGTGTATAGAACAGATTTCAAACTCCATAGCCGGATATACAGTACAAATTCGTCAGAGAAGGGATATCAGATATCCGGTAAATCAATATCCGGTGCTACCGGATAGTAGTTAATGCTTATACACCATTGTTTCTCAACCTTTTTTGGTTGACGGCCAACTAAAAATATCTGAAACTCTTTGTGGCACACCTGAATATAAAACAATGTAAAAGTTGTATGATAATAATAATGTTAAATAATAATAATAATAATAAACAATAATACTAAACAACAAAAAAATAATAATAATAATAAACAATAATAATAAACAATAATAAGGTTAATAATAATAATAATAACAGCAACAATATTGATAATAATAAACAATAATAATAATAACGATAATAATAAACAATAATAATAAACAACAGCAATAATAATAATAATAATAATAATAATAATAATAATAATAATAATAATATATTATTATTATTAATAATAATATCAACAACAACAATAATGATAATAATAAACAATAATAACAACAACAATAATGATAATAATAAACAATAATAATAATAATAATAATTATTATTATTATTATTATTATTATTACTAATAATTAAAACTATAATAATAAAAATAATGATAACAATAACAATAACAATAAACAATAAATAATAATAACAATAACAATAACAATAACAATAACAATAACAATAATAATAACAATAATAATAATATAATAATAATAAAAATAGTAATAATAATAATAATAATAATAAACAATAATAATAATATTTAAAACAATAATAATAATAATAATAACAAAAATATAATAATAATAATAATAATAATAATAATAATAGTAACAAAAATATAATAATAATAATAATAACAAAAATATTATAATAATAATAATCATAATAATAATAGCAATAATAATAATAATAATAACACTAACAATAATAACAATAATAATAGTAAAAAATAATAATAATTGACTTTTGAGCCCAAAAGCAAAGGCCCGAGTGCGCTACTGTGTTGTTGTACATCCGGGGAATGTACACGGTGTGTCAAAGATTTTTAGACTTTGTTTAAAAATTAAAAAAAAATCTTGTCATTATATTTTTTAAAGTGTTTTTATTCAAAATAAGCTTCTTCGGCTTCAATACATTTGTTACAGCGGTTTGACAACGATTCGAATGCCTGTTGTGGGACTGCCTCCAAAGCTCGCGTCGAAGTTGTTTGCACACAGTGTGTCAAAGAACTTTCAGGACAACAGCTGGAACCTAGCAATCTGTGGCACTATGTGTGTTATTGAGCATTCGTGAAACTCCTTTACTATTAGCTGATACACTGCCGAAACCTCAGTTCATTTGTTTACTTTTTTTTTACTTTGATGACATTGACACTATACAAACAGCTTCGGAGCGAGCTTTGGCGGCAGTCTCACAATGTGAGCTGGAACAGTCGTTCGAATCGTTGTTAAACCGCTGTAACAAACGTATTGAAGCCGAAGGAGCTTATTTTGAGTAAAAATACTTTTAAAAATGTAATGACTAGTTTTTATTTTATTTTATAAACCTAGTCTTAAAAAATCTTTGGCACACTGCGTATAAGCGGGGTTCTAATACTGAAGTACAGGGAAAAAAGAAAAGGTGGTAGAACTGAATCTCTGTTGTTTATCTCTGCAATGTATAAGCGGGATTCTAAAACTAGAGTACAGGGGAAAAAGGAAAAAGAGTGCGAACTGATTCTCTGTTGTTTATCTGGGCAATGTATAAGCGGGATTCTAATACTGAAGTACAGGAAAAAAAGAAAAGGAGTGAGAACTGATTCTCTGTTGATTATCTGGCCAATATATAGGCGGGATGCTAATACTGAAGTACAGGTAAAAAAAGAAAACTAGTGAGAACTGATTCTCTGTTGATTATCTGGGCAATGTATAAGCGGGATTCTAATACTAAAGTACAGGAGAAAAAAAATAAAGAGTGCGAACGGAATCTCTGTTGATTATCTGGGCTTCTGGGCAATGTATAAGCGGGATTCTAATACTGAAGTACAGGAGAATAAAAAGTAAAGGAGTGAGAACTGAATCTCTGTTGATTGTCTGGCCAACGTATAAGCGGGATTCCAATACATAAGTACAGGAAAACAAAACTATTGGGAACAGATTCTGCGCTGTGTATCTAATGCTTCAAGTGATGATGTTTTCCGATTCTGATGTCTTCATCGAATTCCAATTACGTCGGAAATGAGCTTGCGATGGGCAGGCTGCAGAAGGATGCCTCCATACAAAGCAGTCGAAATAGATCAAATTGCTCCACACGATTCCACGATAGTCCTGTGCAAAATGGTCGTTACTGCTTCAGAATCGTGGACCCTTGGCCTTTGGCTGTGCGATTACCGCACCTCAAGCCACAGACAATAATGCTCTCTCACGCTCTCTTCGACAGCCGATTATCGGTTTCCCTTTTGACTTTCCCATTCACGGCGGTCGCTGAATGCAGGACAATGGTTCCGAAGCGTTTCTTTCTTATAAATGAAGTTGAAATTGTTCGTCGGGTGAAGAAATTAGGGTTGTGTTGGAAAAATAAAAATTTATGAACAGAGTATTCAAGTGATTGAATCTTTTTTCCGTGTTTCCCTTTTTCGGCTCAAAATAGCAACTCATTGGAATGGCCTTAGAGTTCGGCAGCATTAATAAATTCCGTTGTTATCCAAGAAAGACATGTGGCTCTCTTTAAGGGTCTCACTGGCAGGGCCCGATTTACATTTTGAATTACTATAGGCACAACTCATGTTTGGGAGCCCCTCACGCAACAAAATTTTTTTAAAGATAACATTCAGTATGTGTTTGTAAAACTTGGGGGCCCCCAAAGCGCAAAAACTAATTTGTTTTTCAAATGTCAAAGAGTCACACTAACATTTGGGAGACCCCCAACGTGCAAAATGATTTTGTTTTTAAATTACAAAAGTTTGAATAAAATCTGGGGGCCCCCAAAGTGCAAAATCGATTTTGTTTTTCAAATTTCAAATTGTCAAAGCAAAATTTGAGGGCCCCCAAAGTGAAAATTCCTTGTGGTTCTAAAATAATTTAATAATACAAATTTTCTGTGAAGCAACAGAACATTTACTTTGTTTTTGAAAGATGCTATTTTTAAACATTTCTCTAAAAAATTTTGAATTACAAAAAATAATAATAATAACCAAAATTAGGGGGCCCCCTCAAAGTGGGGGCCCGAGGCCCGGACCTCATGGGCCTAATGGTGAATAAGGCAATGCTCACTGGACATGACTGTTTGCGAGACCATCTCTATAGAATCAGAGTGGTGGATTCCCCACTGTTTTTTGTGTGACTCGAATCTACTAATGACATTTGAACATTTAAACAGTTGTGTTGCACTTAACCATTTTGAGGACATTGTTAAAAAGTGCTGGAGAACTCGTGAACAAGTGGCATAAGCGCTACTGTTCGGCATTTGAAATCATAATCATAAATTCCGTTTTGAAATATGTTTTAAAAAGTCACTAGAGCAAACAAACTGATTGGATTTTTTTTTTTTTTTTTTTTTTTAGAGAAGCCTTCAGTCAAATTCTTTTTATAATTGCTTTTAATATTACAGCTTAATGGCAACGAGCTCTTTTTTAACAATGAGTTTCATGTTTATAACAATTTTCCCAACGCAGAAAAATCAGGCCGAGCCTTTCCAATTAAAATTAAAAAATAGTTATTTTTCACCCATAACATTTTTTCTAAAAAACAAATGTAGTCAAATTGATGCGCGATATTTGAGTTAGTCGACTCTCTTTCGATTAAAGAAAAAATCATCAAAATCCGTTCATTTAGTAAAATGTTATAGATGAGAAAACGAAAAAATGACCACATTTCCGCCCATAACTGCTTTTCTAATTATCGAATATGGTCTAACAAAGGTACGGGATCTATGGGAAACCACCCTCGATCGATTAAAAAATAAATAAAAAAATCGGTTCATCTAATGAGAAGTTATGAGTGGACAAAAAAAAAAAAAAAAAACGACATAAAATACAGTATGAATGTATAACCTCCTTCCTTTGTGAAGTCGGTTAAAAATCATGTGTGTTGAATATTAATTTCTCTGAAAATAATGAAAAAGCAACTACTTCACTATAAAAACCAAGACATATAATGTATAAAAGTTACAAGACCAATATACATATACAGTGAAACCCCGATTTTACGTCCCCCGAATCTACGTTTTTCCCGCATTTTACGTTTTTTTCATCAGGTCCCAGTTTTTCCGTATACTAATAATGTTAATTTAACCCGGATTGTAAGTTTGTTATATATGAAATATCCCGAATTTTACGTTTTCCCTGGAAAGTGAAGAAAAAATGTTCTAAAATAAGCAATATTTTTCCGTCTGTACTTTTCGTCAGCCGTTGAGGATCAACAAAAAGAACCGGAAGCCCAGCCCGTCCCTTCTTTCACTATTGCAATGAAGAGCTTACAAATAGTGAAAGACTATTTTCTTTCTTATAAAGACCAGGACAAAAACTTGCAACGTATTACAATACTAGAAGATGCTGCATTCACTTTGAACTCAATGACTAAAAAACAATCCACTATTACGGATTATTTTCAGCCTAAACGCCAGGAATCGCATCTAAATGTGTTAAAATTATCTTAAAATGGTATGTATAATAATGTTCTTTTCGTAAAATATAGATATTATACCTTTTGAAAGAGTCATCTTTACTACCTTTAGTTTTTTTCTATTTGATTTTTGCATTCTATGTATTTCCCGCATTTTACGTTTTTCCCGTATTTTACGTTTTTTGGCCCAGTCCCTTGAGAAACGTAAAATCGAGGTTTCACTGTAGTACATAAAAGTTACAAGAACAATATACATATAGTATATAAAAGTTACAAGACTACAAGACCAATATACATATAGAATGTAATAGTTGGGTTCTAACTTCTTGCTTACCGCTGTTAATTGTTTTTTATAGTTATTAATTCCGTGGATTATACTGTTGGTGTCGTATCCTCGCGCGAAGCGAGGAAGAATGGGTGCGGTGCTCCTGAGTCTAACGGGGCCCTTATAGGCAGGAGTCCGACTTCCGCCCCTTTGAAAGGTCTCTTAACGTTTTGAACCAACTCCCAGATGAGAGACCGTCACCTGGGGTTGGCACCCCCAGAGATATCGTTTCACTTGGAGGACATTGGAGCCACGACCTATTTAACGTGCACCAGCTCCCTCTAGCGTACACGGACACCACAGCAACCAGCCGCGAGAGGTTGTCCCCCTCCCAAACACTGACCTAAGTCGATGTTGCTTCACTTTCGGTGTTCTGCGGAAACCGAGCTGCTGCCGACTGGTCCAATGCGGGACGATTATACTGTTAATTATTTTAATAAGAACGGTACTCTAGAACAGAATCTGAGGCCAGTTCAAGCCGAAGAAAATATCCCCTATTAGCCTCGCAATCTATCTACCTATATGTAGTAAACATATTTATAAGCTTTGAATTGAGATAGAAATTTTGGGAAAGTTGTTTACTTTATGATATCGTGCAACAGCATTTCATTTCAGGTAACGTTGAAATAAAACAGTGCTGAGAAAACCATAATTGCTCTTACATCAGCAAAGGAGTTATTAGCCTGGGTGATAATGCGAATAGATTTAAAGCTCAAGAACAAAGTCATTTTTTGCATAAAATTCTCATTGGGAGGGGGGAGGGGTTACAACTTTGGACATTATCCAGGACAACATTAACCCCCTTGAAATACGAGGTTTTTTTTTTTTTCGGAAAAACTGGTAAAAAATGATCGATTTTTTTTTTGACAGAAAATGAATGCATAGGTATAGTATAAATTTCTTTTGCCAATTTCAGTAGTAGGGGGTGACTAGAGAGAGGGGAGTGGGGTAAAAGTTATATAAAAAAATTATTATGCAAACGAATCTCAGACGGTCGTTAGAAATACAATAACGCGAGATGCAAGATGCCCGTGTGAGACACGGGCGGTAGCTTTCGTCCATATCAGACACGGGCAAATGCATTAAGGGGAGCCAGCACCCAAAAATGTTGAAAATCACAAAAAAAAAATATATATTATTGGCTTAAGTAGTAAAATATATCTTTAAAAACGTTCTCTGAACGCGTCAGAGATATTGAAGCAATATCTATTGATTTTTCATTGATTTTATTACGGTGTGAGGTGCCACCTTTTCATTTCGAAACAGTAACTGCGCTGAATATAAGCCACATATTTATTTTATAAAATAAAATGAGCAAGGAGAAGCACTTTCATCGTGACTGTAACTGAAAAAGAAAGTTCTTTACTTGAAGTTTTGATGAAGAAAAATATTTAAGTTTTTGCAAGCCGAAAACTTAAAATGCTGATTTCTCTCGCTTTGTTTTTTGCGCATTTCACCTCAATTAAAATGCAAAGGCTTTGGATCTATAATGCGGACTTTTCCCCCACATGTACCTGAAACTATACATAACAAATTTATGCTCTACTTTTATGATCACTTTAGTACTTTTTTTAAAAATCTTTTTCTAGGTTTTTTTGAATTTTTCGCTGTTTTTTCTGCGTTACTTCTGTTTTTTATTTTTTTTCCAAAAAGTATTTGACTTATAAAAAATTGAAAGCATAAAAGTTTTGCTTTATGAGTAATGAATCAATAAAAAAAAATGTTGACACTTTACGCCAATTTTTGAAAAAGAAGATGCATTTTTAAAAAATTCTAAAATTCGTTTTAAAAATTAAAAATTTCAAATTATATTTAAAGAAATCTCATTTTTTTAATATTAAATTTCCTATGAAGTGAAAAAACATGACATGATACAAACATTGTAAATAAAAACACCATAGAGAAAAAAAATTGTTCTCATGATACCCGCTCCCCTTAAGTCGTTAAGGATGTCCAGGCTAATAGGATTTCAGGACTTCCCTACTTTTTTTATCTTTTGTAAAAATTAACCTCTGATTAGAATGATACTGAAAATAATGAATCAGAAGTAATTGTTGGTGACTTTTCTTCCAAAAAGATGTCAGTTTTATTCCCAATGGCTATTCTCATTCTCAAATGCATGCTCCGAAAAATGTTCTCTGTCCTGCAGAATTAAAAAAAAAAACTCCTTATTCACTGGAGCATATCGTTTGATTCTTCGAAGAAGCGAAGGGAAAAGGCTACAATTTCGAGTCACACACAACGCATGAAATGGGTCGGCAGCATTTTGCAACAAGGGATTTCTCCCTTTATGCGCGCTGTCTAAAAACTCAGTGGGTGAAAATAATGATCCAGTTGCAGCTTCGGGCACGCGGCTAAACAAAACCAATGTTCCGTTCCAATGGCTGCTACCGCTGGTTCGGCTTTCGGAACTTTATCACAGTGTCACACCCGTGGAAACTGAAGTAGTTTGTTGCCCAAGGAAAGATGATAATATGGAGTAATCTTGTTCTGGCAGTTTGAAGTGGGAGCTATAATTATTACGGCTGATTAAAAAAGAAATTGATTGTTTTCAAACGTTGTAAATAGATTTCCAACTTTCAATGGAAAATCTTAGTATAAACTTTTGTTCGCGTTCGCTCTGTTTTAACTACTTAACCTCTTAACGGTCGGGTAATTTTTTTATCCCTGAAGATTATATAAAAATATGTGTATGAAAAATATATATATTCATTTTTGATTTTTGATTTGTTTTTGTTTTGAAATTTTAAACACTCCAGCCCGTCATTTTCACGGGAGCGAGAGGGAGGGGGTTAAAACGCATTTGCTCGTGTATGACACGGGCGAAAGTTAAGGGCAAACTTGCACATGCCCGATCCCCTCACACGGGCAATATTGTATCTCGCTTTATTTTATTTATAATGCCCGTTTGTAATCCGTTTGCACTTTGTTTGCATAATATTTTTTTATATAACTTTTATTAATTTTTTTATGTCATCCCCTACAACTGAAATTGCCCAAAACAATTTATCTTATACCTATATATTCATTTTCTGTCAAAATAAAACCTCGATAATTTTTAGCCTACTTTCACGTAAAAGTAAAAAAAATAATAATAAAGCATGAAAGAAGGCTTAATGTATCGTAAAAATATCGTTAAAAATAAAGAAAAGTCAAAAAAAAGTGAAGTAATTAAATAAAGATTGAAAAATAAAAAATTTGAAAGTAGGGTTTTGAGATGGGGAAAATGTGTGTCTGTCGGTCTGTCCCCCCCTAATAACTTTTGAACGAATAGTCCGATTCGAAAAATTCTTTTTGCATTCGAAAGATCTTGGCGAGGACATCTCATTTCTATATTTTACTTTTTGATTTGAACAATTTTTAGTTCAATTTTTAACAGTTCAAAAAAATTTAGCATTAGCGCCTATGGGTGAAAATGAAGCAAATGATGTAAACTCTGGGTACAAGATCCATATTCCAATGAACAAGCTAACTGGAAGAAGCGCCTGGCGTGAAATATCAATTTGAACAGATTTTGTTCATTTTTGAACAGTTCAAAAAATTAACATAGCACTTACGGGGAAATTTCAATCCTATATAAATCCTGATCTAACGGACCGATTTGCTTGGAACAAACTTTATCGGAAAGCTCTTATAACGTAGAACATGTACAAATAGAAAGTTCTTCCAGAACTAAGGAGCCTATTTTCCTATGAAATTTTTTTATCGGAATTTTTAAGGATATTTCTCAGTGAATAAATGAATGAGTGAAAGAATGAATCAATGAATAAATGAATGAGGAAAAGAATGAATAAATGAGGGAATAAATACATGAATGAGTAAATGAATGAATAAACATTTGAATCAGTAAACGAATGAATGCATAAATGAATGGCTGAATAAAGGAAAAAATGAATGCGTGAGCGAATATGTATTGTCCGTTGAAAAAGGTATATTTGAAAAAATTAAGAACTAAAGCTAAATGAGAAAGAGAGAGAATGATATAGCTAGATTATAAATTTGAATTTGGTGTATACGGGAAAGTAGGCTCGTATAGTTCTGGACGAAACTTCTTGTTTAACCAGTTTTTCCGAAAAAAACTCGAGCTTCAAGGGGTTAATGAAAAATACTAGTGTAAATTTTGTTCGCGTTCGCTCTGTTTTAAACTGTTTCAATTTATCCAGCCTGATCTGAACACCAGTCACACTAACCGATTGTTTTCATAAAGTATAAAATTGTCCCAAAAGGAACAATCTTTAAATTCTTAATTTTAATAGCGTTATAAACTTGAGCGAAATTTCAATTTTTGCTCAATTATCTATCGGTATTCACGCATAAGTCGCTAAGTCTACAAAAACAAGAGACGGACTACCCATTACAGTGGAGGCAATTCAAGCAACGTCATTGGTCACGTGGTAGCAATTAAAGCAATGAAAACAAAGGATGCCGTAGCATCGCTTTACTTCGAGTTCGACAAATGTAATTAAAAACTAGGCCTAAATAAAGTTACTCTACATTACATAAAATTAACACTAAATAAAACACTGTAACTATTGTAATAATTAATAAATTTCTTTTATAATGATTAAAATAAATGTAAACACTGGGTTATAATCAGAAAAAGCTGTGCAAGTAGTCTAATTAATTTTAAGATAACTAATTTTGCCTAGTGAACTCCACGTAGAACTCAATTGAAATTCTTAGTAAAAAAAGAGCGGATAGTAACGTGACAACGGTGATCGTTCATGAGTCCCTCTTGGGAGCGTCAAACCTTCATTTTTTCTTTGGCAAAGGAAGTTTTTCTTGTGGGATTGCTAAGTCCCGTTGGGGCTGAAAGGATTTTAAAAATTGTGACATTTAAAAAAGAGAGATAGTCCTTATGCATAAAGAAATATAACAAAAAAGTTTCAAACCTTTTTTTGAAAAATAAAGTTGTAATTTGGTACTTAAAGGGTTAAAGAAATGTAACACTAATTTCTCTCAGAACCTTGTAGAACGTAAAATAAATTTTCTATGAAAGTGTTCAAACTATACTTTTTGATGCTCCCTATACGACGGGAGAACTAAGGAAAGAAAATTATTTCGATAAATTAACTGATACAATGATAATACCGGCTGACAGGCATTTCTCTCAGAACATTGTAGAACTGGAAATAAATTTTCTGTGAAAGTGTTCAAAGTATACTTTGACGCGCCCTATACGTACGGAGAACTTAGTAAACAAAACGATTTCGGTAAATTAACAGAAACAATGATAATGTCGGCTTACAGAGAAATAATTATATATTTCTCTCAGAACCTTCCAGAACGGAAAATAAATTTTCTGTGAAAGTGTTCAAAGTATACTTTGAGGTATATGACAATACCGGCTTACAGGTATTTCTCTCAAAACCTTGTAGAACAGGAAAAAAAATTCCCATGAAAATGTTCACAGTATACTTTGACGCACCCTATCCGACGGGAAAGCTTAGTAAACAAAACGATTTTGATAAATTAACTGAAACAATGATAATACCGACTTACAGGCATTTCTCTCAGAACATTGTAGAACCTGAAATATATTTTCTATGAAAGCGCTCAAAGTATATTTTTGACTTACCCTATACAACGGAAGAACTTAGTAAAGAAAACGATTTCGATAAATTAACTGTATTAATGAATAAAACCGGCTTACAGGCTCCCAGAACATTGTAGAACTGGAAATAAATGTTTTGTGAAAGTGTGTTCAAAATATACTTTGACGCACCCTATACGTACGAAAAACTTAGTAAAGAGTATACGTACGGAGAACTTAGTAAAGAAAATGAGTGCGATAAATTAACTGAAACAATAATAATACCGGCTTACAGGCATTTCTCTCAAAACCTTGTAGAACAGGAAAAAAAAAAAATCTATGAAAGTGTTCACAGTATACTTTGACGCACTCTATTATACGACGGGAGAACTTAGTAAAGAAAACGATTTTGATAAATTAACTGAAACAATGATAATACCGGCTTACAAGCAAGCCGGTAATGCCTGATTATGCATTTCTCTCAGAAGCCTCTTAGGCATGTCTGTACAAAAATATTACAACAATCATAGTTGTTTCAGTTACGGACGCGGTCATGTAGTTAAGCAAGCCCGATGTTCCGTTCTGATTAGCTGGTTTGGAAACAACGGAGAATTCGACAAGGCAGAAAATTATGACTTTTTTGTTCGTACGCTCGAACGGGCAAACACTGAATACATTTCTAAACAGATTATAAGAACAACATAATACAGATTGCCTGGACATAAAAATCTTTGCACCTCATTCTTTATTTTCGTGCGTTCACCTATTCAAGTCTCTTTTCGCGCGTGCTTTGATGCTGGACTTCCCCGATTTCCTTCCTCTGCTTTCGAGATAAGAATTAAAGTAAGCGCATCTCTTCCGTAAATGCTGTGATGCCGTTTTAAATGACTAAAGTTTGAAGCGAACAGGTTTCTTGTCAAAAGTTAATTTTGCATTTGAATTTATGGACTGCACTGTAAAAATTTTGCTTGTAGTTGCCGCCATTTTTGGTGCTCAGCTGGTGTAAATTTGAAAGTTATTCCTTTTTTGGTGTATCGTAATTCATAACCACTTGAGTTGGAAGAAGCGTGCTGTTGAGGCAGATAAGACATGCAACAGATTGTTATGCTTTTAAAGTAGAAGCAGGAGACCTAAATATTTTTTCACCTTTTTTTTTTTTTTTTGTGGTATACATGAGTCTATGGAGGCAATTTTTTAGGAACTTGAAATTTTGAATTTCCAAAAAAGTTTTTTTTGATGCACCCTTACATGTATATATATATATATATATATATATACAGTGGCGTACGCAGAATTTTTCTAAGGGGGGGGAGTTCATAATGTTCTGAAACTACTAAAAGAAATTCGAGTATGTAATTAAGCACTATTATTTAGGGCTCAAGGGGGGGGGGGGTTTAAACCCCTAACGTAACCCCTTTCATTTCGAAGCCCCAGGCGGTCATGTCCACCCATCGCTTAATCCACCCCTCCCTTGGGAGCACAAAGTGTACAGAAACAATTTGAAGTTTGGAGGACAGTTTCTTCATTTGCAACACATAAATACGTTAAAATTTTGAAAAAAAAACGCTTTTCCAACATGTTTTGTAAAAAAAAAAAAATTTTTTGTTGATTTATTCTACTTATGATGATGGGTAGTGAGCAAAAGGTGCCATTGGTTTAAACCCCTTGCGTACGCCACTGTATATATAGATGCATGCCCAAGTGGCGTCATTTGGGCATGCGGTCCCCGGTCCGCTCCGGATGACACCCAAAACGGATTGAAAGCTTCTTAAAAATAAGAGCACATTTTTAATCATATTTTCAAGTACAATAATAAAAAATGATATATTTGAAGTAATACACTTCTACTGCCAACAAATTAAAAATGGGGGTAACATTTCTAAGGTTTTTACAATTTGTACGGTGCTTAGGGGCCATTCATAAATGATGTCACGCTTTTTTCTCACTTATCTGACCCCCTCCCCCTTTGTCACAATATGTCACACTTCAGCGGACCCTCTGTCTCATGTCACGCTGTGTTTCTTAAGCAGGGATGTCACACTTCTTGTAACCCCCTCCCCTCTCGCTTCGCAAGGAGAAAACGGTTGGGAACCACTGCGTTAGGGGTAACGTAAGTGCTCACTACCATCAAGGGACCGTTCATAAATGATGTCAAACTTTTTTTCGATATGTTTGACAACTCTCCCCCCCCCCTTTGTCACAAAATGTCACACTTAATCATACCCCCAACCCCTTTTGTCATATGTCACGCTATATTACATAAGCGTATGTACTTCCAGTTCAGAAATAAAGCGCTGCGTTATAGATCACGTTTCTAGTTTTATTTTTGAACTTTTACTGACATTTGTGAGCATAATAATAATAATGATTGCATGTGTGCTTGTTTTGTATAAAATGAGGTTAAGGTTTACAACACAAAAGATAATTAGTACGGAACAGTAAAATATATTATGTGTTCGAATTCTGAAAAAATGTCCCACAACAATTTTACCTGAAAAGTGTAAATGCCGAACAAAATTTCTTTTTGAACTTTTAACAATATATAAATTTAAACCTTAATCAGCATTGGTGTTTATGATACAAAATGATCAATAAAACTTCAAAGTCAAATCATGAAAATTGTCAGGGAATGGAGTTGATCTCATCTTTCCGTCGACAAATATTTTTAATGAATTTAATTGCTTATTTCAATTGTTTTTATGAAAACTAAAATGTGTAATGTCACACTTCTTGTTACCCCTCTCCTCCCCTTGTCACAAACTGTCACAGTTTCTCGAACCTCCCTCGAACATATCAATGTATTGAAAAAAATTGTGACATCATTTATGAACGGTCCCTAAAATCCTTGATAATTTGTTGATAAATTTGCATGAAAGTTTTTTTCTGCTGCTCAAGAAATAATTATCCCTAGCTGGAGGTTGAAGATGCACGACCCAGTTGATTCCTTCGCGCTTTTAACATTTCATAAACGAGGTATTTTCGTGACATACCTCACCTCTGCTCCACATTCCATTGCATCATCTACTCTAGGGGACGAGCCTTGTCCCACATAATTGTTTGGGCGCATCTTCCGAAGCTGTGTGAATAATGGGTTGACTGTTTAAGCATTCATTCTTCTTTTTTTTTTCTTTTCAAAAGAGATTTTGCAATAAAAGACAAAAGTTGCGAATGAAAAATTGTAAGGTAAGTGTCAACCGCTGTAAACATTAAGTTAACGGAACGTTAAAAGATTCCAAGACAATATAAAAGAAAATCATTATCTTGAAATGAAGATAGGAATAGTATTTCAAATTATTTCGAAAGGCTATGGAATTTAAGAAGGGTTACAGCACTTAGTTATTTCTATACTGGATCATTTCATGCTTTAGTTGATCGAAATAAATGAAGAGGGGAAAAGAAAAGGAATGGGTGTTTTTAAAATACGTGTCTTCAAGCTATCAGAGGTTTGACTTTTGTTAAACTAAACGCGTAAGAACCTTTACAATTGTTGTATTTCACTAAATGTCTGTTCTTTTGGAAACTGCAATAATTCGTTGATAAACGCAGATTTCCAATTTTTAATCTGCTACATTTTTCAATTTTAGAAAAGTTTTAAAGAAACTTAAAGTTCTTTAAAGAAACTTTTCTGTTTTAAGGTGACAATTTTGGATATTCTGGTATTTTCAATGGTTTTGTGTGGAGCACTATTTTACCTCCCTAAAATAGGAAAAATCCCGGACATTCGGGAAACACGGCAGCTGTAAACACACACCATTTCGTTTGGACTTATTTATTTAAGTATTTATTAGTTTCCGCAAAAAATGAAAAACGAATATTAGTGCATAAAATGGAACTATGAAAAAAGCGGATATTTTATTATCTTACAACGTTTTTCTTAACTCGCTTTCTTGCCTGTCCGCGGAATTTTGCAATCAAATTTTCGACCATTTCCCGATAAGCTATTATTCTGAAACTTTCCATATAGCTCAGAACCAGATGACAATGCAATATTCTACCTCTTTTATCATGATTTGGTGAGTTTCTCAAGTATTTCCAATAAAATAAAATTAAATATGGCGATTAGTTCTGAAAATTGCTACCAAAATTCAGTAGCGGCCCATTTTCTACCTTCTTAGTGCTCAGTAGCGGCCCATTTTCTACCTTCTTAGTGCTCAAGAAAAACGTTTTTTTTTTTATTATTGAATAAAACGTTTTGAATTATTTCACATTAATGCTGTAAAGTTTCCTTTAAAAAGAAAACTTTAAAGAAACTTTTCTGTAAATTCCGGAGTACTTTTTCTCAACCAAAAGATGGCTTAAAAATAAAATACTTTTAATTATAGCCCAATTCAAGAATCTAACTCTAACATAAACGAAAATTACAACACAGTGTAAATTAAACTCTAGCAAGTAATCTAATTCAACATTACTAATACCTCTCAATTTGAAGTGACGGAATGCACTCGTGCTTTAAGGGGTTAATATTTGAATTAAAAATTTCAAGAAATAACTGAAGATTGTTACTTTATAACTAAAATTCAATGTAATGTTAGTTAACACCTTAACGGTTGGGTAATTTTCAAGAAAACGATCATAAAAGTGCCTATTTTTTTTATCCCTCAAAATAATATTAAAATATGTGTATAAACAATATATATATATTTCTTTTTAATTTTTGATTTGTTTTTATTGTGAAATTTTAAACTCTCCAGCCCGTCATTTTCACGGGAGCGAGAAATAGAAGGCGAAATCTCAGCCCGTCATTTTCACGGGAGCGAGAAATAGAAGGCGAAATCTCAGCCCGTCATTTTCACGGGAGCGAGAAACAGAAGGCGAAATCTCAGCCCGTCATTTTCACGGGAGCGAGAAATAGAAGGCGAAATCTCAGCCCATCATTTTCACGGGCGCGAGAAATAGAAGGCGAAATCTCAGCCCGTCATTTTCACGGGCGCGAGAAATAGAAAGCGAAATCTCAGTCCGTCATTTTCACGGGCGCGAGAAATAGAAGGCGAAATCTCAGCCCGTCTGAGATCCGTTTACACGTTGTTTGTATAATATATTTTGTTTATGTAACTTTTACGCCCCCGCTCCCCACCACCTGAAATTGCAAAGAACACACTATACTAGTTTTTCACAACTTACACTATACTAGTTTTTCAGAAAAAACTCGTGCTTTAAAGGATTAGTATTTAAATTGAAAATTTCAAGAAATAACTGAAGATTGTTACTTTATAACTAAAATTCAATGTAATTTTAGTTGAAGGAAAAAGTTCTACTGTATTGCAGAATAGACTGAATTATTATGAGCAAATGTGTTGCGTTTCTCTCTGATTAATTAAAAGATTAGCTCCTGTTTACGGAAAACCCTGGAAATTCTCTGTCATTCAGTATTCTATTTTACTGAAGCATATCAAAGAAAAAAGAATTGTAACATTGGAATTAACTTAACAGAATAAAATGGCAACACATTATTTGCGTATTTTTCTGAACTACTTCTCTTGCAAAATAGAGCAATTGCCAATACAAATCCCAAGAATAATGAAACTAATAATAAATTTGAGTTTGTTTCCTCTGACGAAGTAAAGTTTTCCCAACGAAAGATTGCAGTTGAGATCCCCCCTTTTTTTTTATGGATCAAACGTTGAAGTTTTCTTGGCGACAAAAATTATTGACTGATGGTGTTGTTGTTGTATCCTCCCGCAAAGCGAGGAAGAATGGCTGCGCTGCTCCTGAGTCTAACAGGGCCCTTATAGGCCGGAGTCCGGCTTCCTCCCCTTTATATGTGGCCTCTTAATTTTTTGAACCAACTCCCAGATGAGAGACCGTCACCTGGGGTTGGCATCCCTAGAGGTATCGTTTCACTTGAGGACATTGGAGACACAACGTATTTAACGTGCACCAGCTCCTTTTAGCGTACACGGCCCTACAGGAACCAGCCGCAAGAGGTTGTCACCCTCCCAAACACTGACCTAAGTCGATGTTGTTTCACTTTCGGTGTTCTACGGGAACCGAGCTTCTGCCGACTGGTCCACTCTGGGACATTATTAACTTATAGTACCCGTAAGTAAATGACGTACTAGAATGTAACCGAAATTTATTAAAATGTCACGTCAGAGTGTCGATAGGAACAATTTGAGGTCCTACATTTCCTGATTTAAAAATTCTTGAGTTTAGCATTGAAAACATTATGCTATTTATATAATTACAGTAGAACCCCAGTTATGCGAATTCCGGTTATCCGAAAATCGGCTTAACCGAAAATGCATATAGGTCGTGTGGTTTTTTTCCCCATAACGGGCGTTTTTTTTTTAAATTATTTTTTCCTAAAGGGCAAATGTCCCGTTTCTTAGAATACTATCAAAAATATTTCCAGTACATTATAAAATGTATAGTACTAAATGACATAAACGTAAAATATTAATATTTTGTATAGAATTTATTGCAACAACTATGTTACACTCAAGTTCAGAGCCGGTTAATCTGCTTGGCAATCCATAGTATTCTGCAGTTGGAAGAAATTCTATGTGCAGTGGGGAACATGTTGGTTATAAACATGGCCTTTACCAATAATTCTCGCATATCCGAAAATTCCTATGGTACCTCGATTAACCGAAAACGTTACGGTTCCGTTCTTTCCGGATAACCGGGGTCCTACTGTATATGAGTACAGTAACCCCTCGTTATATCGCGCCTCGTTATATCACTCATTCGGATATATCGCACTTTTTCTATGTCTCCGAAAATTTCTCGAAAGTAACTATATTACAGAGAAATACTTTTTGAATTAATATTGCAAGAGCTGTGTATGAAAATAACAATTGGTAAGTTTTGTTTTATTTGCTATTTTTATTAAGAAAGCTGCCCTTATGTAAGATCAAACTAAATTTTCTATGTTGACACTCAATTTCTTGTACTTTTTGAGTTATTTCGAACAGCCTGGGTTATATCGCGCATTCGGATATATCGCGCTATTTTGCTGCCCCCCTCCCCCGACAAGCGCGATATAACGAGGGGCTTAATCATCAAATTTGGCGATTATAATGTCGAGTTTACTGTGACCATCCTCACTTAGAGCAAACATATTGTAAATCATTGTCAATTGGGGTCTTAAATGTAGCTGCTTGTACTTCTGCCGATTTCGTACTAAGCTGAGTGGCACTTGAATAAAACTTAAATATTCAATAAGCTTCCATACACTATTCTAATTTTTCACTCTATTCTTTCAGAGAAGCTTTCACTCAAACTTTTATTAAACTTGCTTTTAATATTACTGTTTAATGGCAACAAACTGTTTTAAACAATGAGTTATACATTTTTACTTAATAATTTACTCAACCAAGATATGTTTCTATCTGCTATCTGTAACAATATAATATTACAATTATAATAGAAGCTTGTGAGCCAAAAGAAAAGAGGAAATAATTAACTAATAATAAATTGTTTCCAAAATGTTTTTATTTATATCGCTAAATCCCGTCAAGGGACCCCCCCCCCCCCATAAATGATGTCACACTTCTTCCGTACATAGTTGACTCCCCCTAGAGTGAATAGAATTTCACACTGCGCTAGCCAAAAGACCGGCCTTTGCAAAACGCACAATAAAAATACGTTTGCTTATGATAGCTTTTTTTTTTTCAAACTCATGCAAAAATATCCTGTAACATTTATGGTCTGAAATGTCCGCAGCAAATTTATCCTCAATGCGTTATTCTTTCCATTATCATCAAGCAAAAGGAATTGTATTTACATTCAAGTTTTTTTTTTCTTCTTAAATTTAATGGAGGCAATTCACCGCTCGAGGACTCATGAGCGACCATCGTTGTCACGTGATACCCGCTCTTTGTTTACTAAGATTTTCAATTGAGTTATACGTGGGGTTCACTAGGCAAAATTAGTTATCTTAAAATTAATTAGATTATTTTCACAGCTTTTTCTGATTATAACACAGTATTTACATTTAATTTAATCATTATAAAAGAAATTAATTAATTACTAGCGGTACCCGCACGGCGCTGCTCGTGCTGAATTTTAACCGTACCTAAAAAACTTCAGTACAATTTCATTAGTGTGTTCCGATTTATCGCCAATGACTAATTAAAAAGTCAAATTGTAGCGTGTCATATTCGCCACGTTATTTGAAATCTAGTATAAACCATACGCATTCCTTTTCTGGCGATATTTATTTAAATGATATTGATAAATCAAGGAAATCGTTAAATCGGGGAGACAATACTTTTATCAAGTTCAATCTCGCATTTAAAACCTATTGCTAATTTCAGAAAAACGCTCAATCGAAGGTATGCTTTGTTATTGTTTTTCCGTTGATAACTAAACTGATGTCTCTCTATTTTGAAAAATAAGTTATATATTGCACTATTCACCCGGAGTTGAAGAAACTGCTAATTATTATGTTTGGATCAAGGTAAGCCTTAAGAAATCGCACTAAAAAGCTTATAACTGGCGCTCTTATTGACTTAGAAACTCAGAACAAATATCATCTTGTGCAGAAATATTAGCGCTTTCAATCGATGTATTACATTGATATGTGCAAGGTTTTTCTCACCCCCATATTAGAGAATTAATGTGGACAATTGCGTAAAATTGGGATAAAAAAAGAACTACCTGTAGGATTTTTTTTTCAGAAACCTTCACAGGAGTGTATTCAACAACTTCCCAAAGTTTCAAGGCGATCGTATGAATGGTGTAGTAATGCATAAAAGACACACAGACAGACATACATTCATTTAGATATATATATAGATAACTAGCGGTGCCCGCACGGCGTTGCCCGTACTGAACTTTAAAAACGTCGACTACGACGCTGTCCTTGCTAAGAGTATAAAAAAATCACCTGCGGCATAAAGCCTGCAATGTTTGAAAAACATCGTGTGTCTATTTGTCAAAAAGAAAAAAAAAAAACATTAGACATTGTCAACGCTTGAAAAAGTAATATAACATGTCGAAGGATCAATTAAGAGAACTTAGGAACTGGTAATTAAAACTGCCGAATTGTAGCACGCCGTCATTCGTGGCGTTACTTTTCATCTGGAATGAGTCTTGGCGATGATCTTATATTGATTTGCTAGAATGAAATTGCAATATCATATTAATTTTATTTTCCAGCCATGGGGAACTGTTGTCTCGCTAACCGAAAGATAAGTTTCACAATGAAATAAAGCTTCGCTAGCGGTACAATAGAGATGAAATCGTAGGTGATAATATTTATAGTTTATTATTGTTTCATCTTTATTGAACTGAACTATTTTGAAAAATAAGTTTTATATTGAAATTAAGCTAACACTATTCAACCGGAGTTGAGGAAACTGCAAAGTATTATTTTTGGGTCAAGGTAAGCCTTAAGAAATCGAACTAAAAAGCTTATAACTGGCGTTCATACTGACTTAGAAACTTCGAACAAATTTCATCTTGTACAAAAAAATCTGCGCTTTCGATCGATATATTATATTGATATGCGCAAGGTTTTTGTCACCCCCATATTGGGGAATTTATCTGGGAAATTTGCGTAAAATTGGAATAAAAAAAAAAAAGAACTACCTGTCGGATTTCTTTCTAACGGGTCTACGATTCGTCCTCTTGAACCATTCTGTCTATTGATGAAAACCGTATTCAAATGCGTTGCGTAGTTTGAAAGATCTCAGCGTACAGACACGTTAAGCGACTTTGTTTTATACTCCTTTAAGATTACAATAATTATAGTGTTGTATTTAATGTTGATTTTATGTAATGTAGAAGAATTTTACTTAGGCCTAGTTTTTAATTAGATTTGTCGAACTCGATGTAGAGCGATACTACGGCTTCTTTTGTTTACATTGCTTTCATCGATGCCACGTGACCAATGACGTTGCTTGAATTGCCTCCATTTGCTATGCTGATAACAAACTTCCTTGTTTATGCATTTCTCTATGTAATGCTCCTATGATTTACATGAACGATCTTTCTACTTTATGCAAAGCATAAGCTCCTAGAATCAGATATTGTAATAAATTTCGTAGTTGTGCTGAACTTCCTTTGAAGGATATCTTGAAATATGTATTTAGGAAAACCAACTTGGGCGTGAACAAAACTCAAAATGTTTAAGCAGTTATTATACGCTGCATGAACTACTAGTACTTTTCTATTTCAGTCTCTTTGTCAATTGAAAAGAGACTAGCTCGACTAAACAGCCCAACAGACCAGTACTGTTACCAATTTGCGGTTTTATGGCTATATATATCATTAATATCTTACAATGACTGGTAGTTAAATTGAAATGAACATTAAGAGTTATATAATTGGATTTGTACGAGTCTATGGTTGTCTTTTGTATCGAAAACTTCTGTTTTCGTGACTTTTCAAGTAACAGAACTTGCATATTAAAAAAGATATCACCACCGTTATTGCAGCCGGAAGCCATCTAGAATTATTTGCATATCTGTTTTTTATAGATAGCTCTCAGCGCATCATAAATGCAGAAATAATTGTTTCCACCTTGCCGTCTATGAGGTACAAGAGTAACTATCTTGATTTTTTACTTGCTATATGAATACCTGATTGGTTATTGTAAACGAAAAATCAAAATCATTTTGTCAATGAGTCATTTCATTTCAAATCAGGCAGGCAGGTCTAAAACTTGTCACATGACCCTCGCAGATTTTTTTTTAATTACAGTAATTACAGCTAAGGACATGTAAAATATCCCAAAAGGATTTTGCAAAAAAAAAAAAAAAATATTTCTCTGGTTACAGACTTTTAAAATTTGGGACAAAGTTGGCCGTTTTCAGAAAATCAGCAAAACATTCACTTTTAAAATGGCCACTGTTTCAAAAGTTTTTAACAGATTCCAATAATTTTTTTCTATAAATAATGAAGGGATGGTATTTTATTTAGACACTAATTTTAAAAATCTCGTTGGCTTCATTAATAAAGAAAAAAAGTGTTTTTGAAGTGAAAAAATCGCATTTTTACCGGTTTTATGATTTTTTTTCTTATGAAAGTATTTCATTTTTGACAAAACACAGGTGACAATCTAAAGTGCTGTTATGGAAGTTTTGTATCAAATTTTATTGTAAACATGAGATGCATATCCCCTCAGAATTTAATGTTTGAAAGTTGAAAATGTTCAAAAATTACGATTTTTGAAGCGTGATTACTCAAAAAAGCTATTTTTTAAAAATCTGAAAATCTGCTCATTTGTTGCCCTTGAAGTGCTTAATGAGCTGATATCAATTATACTGTCTATTTTTGCCCCTGATATTTTATATGATTTTTCAAAAATGGCCTTGTGTGCGTTTCTCAAAAAAGCCAGAAACTCAAACTTGTTCTTATTTAATCGCTTTAATATAAGATTTAGTCAATATTTATTAAGAAATATACTGTATTTTTACACAATTACTGCGGATAAGTTGTATACTTAAGCTTCTTAGAACTTAAATAGCCCCTTGCACAAAGTGTAGTAACTTTTCTCCACCAGACCTCTACCTGTTAGCCGAGGCCTTAGGATTGCTTACGCACGGGGAGAGGTAGTGGGGTCTACGGATTTTACATGCACATATCCCCAAGTATACATGGTGGTCTTCAGTGGGTATCGAACGCGCGACCTTCCAGGTGGAAGTCCGACGTGCTAACCACTAGGCTACCACGGCCCAAAAAGTGTAGTTATTGTGATTTAATGCATGATATTCTGTTCAATACAATTACTAGTTTCAAACTCACACGCTTTACATCAAATACCATGTAACAGCAAACGCAAAATGTATTGTAGGAATGCAATCAAAACGATATTGGCCATCCTAAAATACTGATAAATAGTAAAAAAAAAAAAAAAAATGCTTACATGGGACGCACGAGCAAACAAGAAGTGGGAAGCAGTTGGAAAACTACCAACCTCTTAAACAAATATAACGCAATGCATGATGTGTGTGTGATTTCTAAATGCGTAAATGTATTGAACGTGTGAATGGCAATTATTGAATGGGACAAATTAGGAATGTATCACCGATGGTTTAGGGACACTATCGAATAATTTGTACACAGATAATATAGAACAAATATTTCAATAGCCAGTAGAAACCGGGGGGGGGGGGACTAGACGAATATAAAGTATTGCTGAAAATAAGAAATATAACACCATCTGAACCCTCCTAGTCTTTGCATTTTTTTGGTAATAACGAGAATAAGATGATTCAAGAACTTGATTCAACTTATTTTGCTTTAAGTACATAACTTCATATGTGTGCATCACCAGTGCTGTAACATATTTGATGTAAAATGTGAGTTGGTTTTTTGAGAAATGCACGAAACAGAGTAACATGCATTAAATCATAGTAGCTACACTTTGTGCAAGGGGCTATTTAAGCTCTAAGAAGGCTAAGTACAACTTATCCGCAGTAATTGTGAAAAAATATAGTATATTTCTTAATAAATATTGATTAAATCTTATATTAAAGTGATTAAATAAGAACAAGTGTGAATTTACGGCTTTTTTTTAGAAATGCACGAAAGGCCATTTTTCAAAAATCATATAAGATATCTGTGGGGCAAAAATACACAATATAATTGATATCAGCTCATTAAGCACTTCAAGGGCAACTAATGAGCAGATTTTCAGATTTTTAAAAAATGGCTTTTTTGAGTAATCACACTTCAAAAATCGCAATTCTTGAACATTTTCAACATTCAAACTTTAAATTCTGAGGGGATATGCGTCTCATGCATATTTTTTCACTTCAAAAACTTTTTTTTCTTTATCAATGAAGCCAACTAGATTTTTAAAATTAGTGTCTAAATAAAATACCATCCCTTCATTATTTATAGAAAAAAAATTATTCGAATCGTTTAAAAACTTTTAAAGGAGTGGCCATTTTAAAAGTGAGTGTTTTGATGACTTTCTGAAAACAGCCAATTTTGTCCCAAATTTTAAACGTCTTTAACTGGAGAAATATTTTTTTTTTGCAAAATCCTTTTGGGATATTTTATATGTCCCTTAGCTCTTAAGTATCTGGAATTAAAAAAAGAAGTTTGTGACCTGATGGATTGCGTATTACTTTGGGCAATGTACCTCAATTAATACCAGGTGGAGTTAACCCCTTCCCTCTCGCTCCCATGAAAATGACGGGGTGAGGTTTCGCCTTCTATTTCTCGCGCCCGTGAAAATGACGGGCTGGAGTGTTTAAAATTTTTAAAATATATATATAAATAAATTAATTAATTAATTAAAAATGAATATACTTGTATATATTGTTCATACACATATTTTTATAAAATTTTCAGGGATAAAAAATAGGTACTATCAACTGAAAAATTAAACCGTAACACACACATACACACACACACACATATATATATATTAGGGAGGAGCGCAAAAATCTTTTTTTGGAAATTGTTTTTGCGTGAGAGCTGAAAAGCTGTGGGGGACATGAGGAACATACACACAAAATTTTCACTTGATCAAATAATATCTTCCGGTTCCAGTTTTGGGTCAAAAAACGTAAAAATTCAGGTAAAATTCAACAATTTCGTAAATTTTCAAAATTTTAATTTTCTTTTTGTGATAATGACGAATATTTAGCAGAATGTATGAGAAACATAATTTATTTTTTTTAAAAATCAATCCACCTTTATCTTCCGGTTCCAGTTTCAGGGGTAAATGCGCGAAATTATTCGAAAATGAAATGATTAAATTATATACTAATCAATACTTACCTTTGGGCCACACTTTTTTTTTCTAAATTACCCAAATCTGGCGGAAATAGAAAAAAAATCACAATTTAATAACAAATGATAATTTTTTGCTAGAACATTAATTTTTGAAATATTTGAACATATATTTTGGAAAACTTCGATGTTTGAAAATAATAATTATGAACATTGAGCAGTAAAAATGTTACTAAAAAAACACTATTTTCGTGCAACTAAAGGAGTCTTTCAGTTCCAGTGTTTCAAAGCTGCGTTATAACTTCATTCTCAAAGATCTATATTTTTCGCTCTGTACTGGCTTTTGGAATCAGACGATGTCATTACTCGCCTTGATTTCATTCTTGCTCTGACGTATCCATCACTTTTGTATGTACCGCATTAACCTGTCTATGGAACGTTTAAACAAATTGCAAAGCATTAGAAAAAAATATGTTTATTCTTTTTTAATTACATTTAAATGTAATTTGATATAAAAAAGCCAGATTTTGGAAATTCAAAAATAGCTCATATATGAAGTTTTTTAAAGTGTTTTAAAGCAGCATTCAGGTGTAATAAATGTAAAAGTTTGAAATAAATGTCAGATGGTCTCTTTTCCATTTTGGCAACTTCTGAGACTTTTAGTCTTACAACAGCTACTCTCCGAACTCAGATGCATTTAAGTAATTTTTAAACAGACGATCATGATTCCAGCCGGTAGACAAAATGAAAAATTAATCACAACAATTTATTTAACACATATTACAGTTTTTGAATTTATTATTCCTAAATTTCTGTTCTGCACAGGATAAATTTGTTATTTGAAAACCCCGTTAGCCGTTTTGATTGAAAAACATTTTATTATTAGTATTACTATAATGATGCAGACAATTTACAGTCTTTTAAGGTGGGAAATAGGTGTAGAGGTCTAAAGAATTTTTTTTTTCACTCACACCAAATCGATTCTACAACTATTCAATAATATACCCTGAAAATTTCGAAGCAAAATTCCAAGCCGTTCAAAAGTTATAAGAATTTGAGCGAGCGTTCTTTTGGAGCGGCCGAGCAGCGAGCAGGCAGTATCCATGAAGACTTGAAGGGTATCAGAGACACAGAAGAACGTTAGCAGATGTCCTTTTGTTTCTTTTAAGAATTTGAGATCTCGGATAAAAATTTCTTTTAGTATTAGTGACCTTGTGATGAAGTTCGCATTTTAAAAAATCAGTCTTAAATTGATTCATTACTGCCTTAAATTTACCTTCAGTACCACTCTTTTCTTCAAACGCGTTTTTCTCAAAACTACTTTTTTCGAATTTGCGTACACTCTAGCTCGCAGAGTTTTTGATCAATCCTTATCAAATTTAGCACACATTTTTCTTTATATATATACGCTCTATCTGAACTACAATCAACATATCTTTATTTTTACTTTTTTAATGTAAAAAAAAAAGAAAAAAAGAAAACGATCAAAAATCGTAATTAATTTTCCCATTCTAAAAAAAAAAAAAAAAAATTAGAAATTTTCGATTTTTTTGTGATAATTTTAGTTCAAATAGAAGAGACACATATGTGAAAGGTATATTTTTTAAAAAATTGATTTCAGATAAAAGTTGTGACCTCCAATATGTACACAAACTGCCTATCCGGGTGGCGACTTAGTGTTAAGCAGCCGATATCTCCGGGATTTTTCAAGAAAAATGTGTGAAAATTTCAGTAAATGTTCTTCAATATATCTATAAAATAGCCTCAAAATCTCAATAAAATATTTATTCTTTATATGTTAAAAAAAATCATGAAATTACTCATAATACGCCGTCCGTCTTACACCTAATTCCCTCCCTTAAATACGGCACTCGAAGTTCTCTAAGGCAGTCCTAGCTGATTTTAGTAAGTTTTGAACTGCCTATAGCTGCTTTACAATGGATTCCAAATAAGCTAAACTCTTATTCGTCATTGGTATTACGGGCATAGAAATATAATTCTCGTAACGCTTCCCTTTGCTGAGTTAAGCCTCTACTAACTATTTAAAATCATTATTTTTTGCCGAAACTTTTGCGAATCGCGTTTTGGCAACGCAAGAGTTGTTGGAATTCGAAAATGTTTTGCCTGAGAATTAGAAGCTCTATGATAATTATTTAAAAACAGGAGTTCTTTTTTATATTATTAGAGGAGATTTTATTATCATTAACACCTAAAAGTAGGCTTTGAGCTGCAATAATATTGATTTGATGCAAATATATGTAAATATCTATGTTTGAAAGTCTTCAATAAAGTGTGTATAAAGCCGTGTACTTCCTCGCTCGAGTTCGAGCATGAAAATGAGCGTAATAACTCAGCGTTACGCGGTACCTTATTATCAAATGAATTTCCTGGAAACAACCAATAAAAAATACTAAAAAAAATCTTTATTAATAATATATGTCTTCTCAATAGGTTTTATGGTGTGCAGCTTATATTCGACTTATATCAACGTTAGAGTTTTCGCCAAAACTTAAGGTATTCACGATAAAGCTTACGATTACCATACCGAACTACTCACGTTTTAGATGAATCCCATCAGATAAGAATTTTAAGCTTTATGATTTATTCACTCAACTCTGTGGGCATTGTTAACAAGTGACAGAGATAAGTAAAACAAAATGGCTCATCTTCTGATTTTCCCGACATTAATTTTCGGCCCGAAATTCCACGAGTATCGTGTGAATCGTGGAAATGCCATCATCTCTGAGAAAGAAGTTGGTTGTGAAATAAACGATTTATTTTGGCGAAGTTGTTTTCTTTTCCCGCAGCGTCTTTGTTTCATCTTCGGCTTACAGGATGCTTACCTTGACCGATTATTCTTAACAGGTGGAACGCAGTTTATGACCCAATAATCATTTTGAAGTGGATGTTTCATCCGATGATGATTTGTTTGATGACAAGCTACCATAACGGGGAATACCCTCGAGTGTTTTCGATTAAAGAGTGATGTAAATAGACATCCCTCCCCCCTCTAGCTCGAAATTGTTCGGTTCAAAAGATCATTAGACCACTGCTGAAGGTTGACGCAAATTGATGCATGATCCGATCAAATGAAATATCAGTAATTGGGAAATGCGGGCTTACATTATGAGTTCGCGAGTCGCAATCGGCCTTCGTATTCGAAGGCGAAAAAAATTTCGGTTTCTAGTTTTTAATTGACGGCTTCATTGAAGTAATCATTCTTATCACGATGTTTTGAATTCCGTATAGCTATCCTAAAAGGATGACCGGAGAAACTGTTTGTTAGAAAACAACTCAAGGACAGTTGCTTTACATTAAACTAAAACAGTGAACATCATTTGTAAAGTATTTGAAAGGACCACTGGGGGGGGGGGGGGGGAACGACCTAAGTCGCATACTACTTGATAAACTTTTCTTTATGTTTTATTCATTCATTTTATAACATAAATGTTAATTTTAAAATATACGAGTCCTATTTTCCCGTGACACCCAAATTCAAACTTATAATCCCTTCATTTGTTTAAGAATGATTGGAAAATATATATAGTGTCAACCTCGTTTTTTCCGTTTACGGATTGTTTTGTTTCTACAACATAAAAAGAATTAAACCGTGTAAAAATGTTTTAAGTTACACGGTTATATTAAAAAAATAAAATTTAAAACGTTGCATCATCCAAACATTCCAAACAAGGCTATTGTTGCCATTCGACAAATAATAATTGAAGGGTCCCCTGGAAAAACGACCTAAGTCACATACTATGTTTTAAACTTTGCTTTATGTTTTATTATAAATTATGTATTATAAATGAATATACACTCAAGAGCCAAAACATTATGACGACCCCGACATTTTGCAATGAACCCGCCTGGATGACGTGGAAGGCACGGGATCAGGTGGAAGTGATATTTAACTGCTGCTGGAGAGTCTGAAGAATCATTTTTTCACTTACTTCGATGTGTGATGGGAAAGGCTGCCGATGTAAGCGACTTTGATAGAGGCCAGATTGTAATGGCTCGAAAGGCTAGGAACAAGTATTTCCGAAACTGCACGACTCGTGGTTTGTTCGCGATCTACAGTTGTTAGTACTTATGCAAAGTGGATGAATGACGGTGAAACCAGCAGTAGACGACATGGTGTTGGACGTCCACACGCTATCAAAGAAAAATGTCGTCGGAGACTGTCTCGCATGGTGAAGCAAAACCGGAGCCAGACAGTGGCTCTGCTGACAGCCCAATACAATATGCAGGGCCAAGTAGAATAGTATGGAAACACACTGTTTAGCGGACACTGTTGGATATGGGGCTACGCAGCAAACGTCCCAATCGTTATTGACAGGTGGTCATAATGTTTTGGCTCTTGAGTGTAAATTATATATTGTAAATATATGTATTATAAGATTAAATTTGGGTGTTACGGAAAAGTAGGCTCGTATAGTTAAAATTAACATTTATGCTATAAAATAATTGAATAAACATTAAAGCAAATTTCAAAAAGTAGTATGTGACTTAGGTTGTTTTTCCAGTGGACCCTTCAACTCTGATAATTTCCTCAGAGCCAAAATTATTAAATTTTTTTCCTAATTAAAGTTACAATAAATTATAAAATGGATGGAATTGTCATCGAAGATAAGCTTGTGTGAAAAGTTTGAAGAAGATAATTTATGCAGTAATAGTGTTCGAAAACCGCGTAGCAAACTTCCATGACAAATCAAGTTAAATAAAACGTTTTAATAGTCACCCAACGTGATGCGGAATTTTTTTGGAAAATATACAAATGTTTCGGGATTAGAAGGATTCCTTTTTTAATCCTTTAATAAGAAGCAGTTCATTAGTCAATCATATTTACTTTCTTGTATATCCAACACATAGAAGAAAGTATTGGATTGGTGAAAATTTTTGAATTTAGACGGATGTACACGGTTTGAGTTTTGCTGAACTCTTTTTGACCATTTATGAAAAAAAATGTGCGTGCATGTGTCTATATGTGGGTGAACGCGTTCTAACTCAGAAAGTAATAGATGGAATAGAACGAAATTTGGAACACACATGAACCTTGGTTGATTAGTTTTTGGAATGGATCCCTTCTAGGGAGGTTGAGCAGTGTAGCATTTTTTTGGCTAAGCCAGACTGTTATGTCTCAAGAAGTAATGCAAGGATTTGAATAAATATTGGAACGCTGACGTGTCATAATTGGATCAGAGATGCTGAAATCCGACTCGCGACGTGCAAAAGAAAATAGATGTTCCTATACAACTGACCAAAAATGTATTTTGTCCTTTCTTAAGATTTTAATAGCACTTCATACGTGAAACTATTCGCACGACTGCAATTCCTGAGAATAAGTAAATGTTATTGATCAATGATAATACAAAGAAGAATTTTTCTTCTTATATAACTTCTCTTTAGTTAAAAACTGGTAGACTTCAGAAAGTGGATGTAAACAATGCGAACCCTGCGGTTTGAGGAATTTCGTAGCAAAACTTGATAAATAATGACATACGAAAATAGAATTTAATTTATGTTCTTAATTTTCTGTTGAAAACAATGAAAAGAATTGTGAAAACAGTGAAATTTTTGTAATGACAGTCCTGACAGAGTGTCAAGATTTTTTTTTATCGGCACCTCAAAGAAATATTTAAAATTGTCCAATGACAAGGCAGTTAATGCATATCAATTGGAGTACTGTAAATATACTAATTTTAGTTTTGCCATCTAGGAATTGACCAACTACCCACGTAGTTTGCTGCTCCATGAATGCACCCTTTTTATTCACAATATCTTTTTGTTAATATTATCGATATTAAACTAAGAAAAAAACCCAACAATGAATGCCTCATCTTCGTGAATGATATTAATGATAGGAGTGCTTCCAAAAATCAGTGCCTACCCGCAAAAATGTGTACCTATCAATATCAACAAAATCAATGACCTCAAGAAAGTCGAATCCTGCAGACATTGTTGGTGGATTTTATTCAAAAATTTATGACTGGCCAACTATCGATAAGGACGACATTGAACTGATTTAAGAAACAATGTTTGGAAAATGTGTATATATTATTTGAATAATAAGATACTGATTTTCATTAATAATTTGATTGTTTTACCTTTTATTTCAACCGGATAATATATCGTTTAGTCAGTCATTTGAGAAACTACACATCTCCAACAACATTTATAATTTTTTTAAATATCAAAATAAAAATAACAAAATTTTATTTTGGAAGAATTAGCTTACCAAACAGAACAGAAACATATAACAAAATTCCAAAAATATATGATGCTAAATTATGGACCAGCTTAGTTTTTTTTTCTATTTCCCGAAAGTTTCCTTTTTTAGAAATGAGGTGTTTCTCAAATGACCGATTCAATTCCAAATTCAATTTACAGATTGTGAAAGCTGAAAGTGTGTAATTGATAATACCCTGTATACTAGAGATAGCGAACCTTTTTCTGGTTTATGTGCCAGTTAACTTAAGGTTTAATACTTTCAAGTGTCCAGTGTGCCACTTATTATATATTTTTTTCAAAAATCCTCTTTAAACCTCTACTTTGTTTTCAAACAATATAATTATAATTTATACTAGCGATACCCGCAAGGCCATGTCTGCATTAAAAACTGAAAAGACCAGTTGGTGTTTGCCATTACATATGCCATAAACTGGCACATTCGCCATTACATATGCCATGCACTGATACATTCACCATTACATATGCCATGCACTGATACATTCGCCATTACATTTGCCATACACTGGCACATTCACTGGCACATTCGCCATTACATTTGCCATACACTGGCACATTCGCCATTACATATGCCATACACTGGTACATTCGCCATTGCATATGCCATGGCACATTCGCCATTACATATGCCATACACTGGTACATTCGTCATTGCATATGCCATGACACATTCGCCATTACATATGCCATGCACTGGCACATTCGCCATTACATATGCCATGCACTGGCACATTCGCTATTACATATGCCATGCCTGGTACATTCCCCATACACTGCTAACTTTTCTTATATGTATGTTATGTTACTTTTTAAGATGTATAGAATTCCACAGAGCAATCACGGTTGAATCCCACAGCAATCAACCGGAGATACGACATATTTAAGCAATTTTTTTTTAAACCCACACTTAAAAAAAGGAAAAAAAGAAAGAAAGTAAAACCAAACTTTAAAAAACGCGTTCTGTTTGTTTAGTTAAAGTACCCCCACAAATCGCATCAAATGAGAGCTCAGGTGCCGCCATCTAGGGGAAACTGAGCTTCCAAATTCTCAGTGGCAAGGGCATCCACCGACAGTGGTGCTACTTGAAAAAAATGGACGCCGATTACCGGGGTACGCACTAGGTCTGCAAAGTTAATGACCATACGCAGGCCCATTAGAACGAAAGAAAGAAAGTACCCACACAAATCCCGATAACTTAATCTTAGAATAGTTTCAAATCATGCGTTTTAAGTGCAATTATCATTTATTTTTTGTGTTTTTATCTATTATTTACTGATAGTACGACAGAAAGACAAAATTTCGTTGCTTGCAGAAACTAACAGCATCATAGAGGAAAGAAAACTTTTATCCGAGCTCAATAGTCAAATGACATATGTGCTAATTCACTCAGGGGAAAAAACAATAAAAAATACAAGTATATAGTAATAAGAATTTGGAATAGCAAATAGCTGTAAAGGTAACATTTTTTTAAAAATCCCAATAAATTATAGACAACAGTCCCGTAAAAATACCTGTCAAAATAAAGCTATCGATCGCCATATTGCTGTAAGGAAATAAATTTTAAATCGTTTAAAAAGAAAGAAGATTCAAAACTTAAGTTTCCCCCATTGTCTGCAGATAAACAAACAATCGTAAGTTAGTAGAAGTAAATACAGTAACCCCTCGTGATATCGCGCCTCGTTATATCGCTCATTCGGATATATCGCGCTTTTCCTTTGTCTCCCAAAATTTTAAGTTTGAGCTCTCGAAAGTAAAAATATTACATTTCTCAGTATAGCGCTTTTTCCTATATTAACAAAGCAACCGAACAGGATTTTTCCTCCTTTTTTCTGAATTTGCTGCAGTTAAAAGCTGCAACAATTCTCTTCTCACTCCCAATTCATTAATGATAAAAATTTTTTAGAAATGAATATTCCAAGTTGTTCTAATAAGTTTAAGCCATTTCGCTCCATTTGTGAAAGGCCTCCTAAAAATTTTATCCCTGGGGCCCCAGCTCGGCTCTGTGCGCCTCTGTTTTTCTCTAACTTTTTTTCCTTCTCCTCCTCATTAAAATAACCACCAGTTTTCTATCCCCCCCCCCCCTTGCAAAGAAAGGTGTTTCAGACTCAATGGATTTAAAAGGTTTTCTACTAAAATATATCAAAACACTCGTTAAAAAATGAGTCCCCCTAAATTTGGGTTTTGGTATAATGAACTATTTACCCATGTGCAGCAGTAATAAGGCCTTGATCATATGAAGTCTTGAAAAGCTTTTATGTGCCACAAACTAAAGTAACCACCAGTTTTCCATTCCCCCACCCCCTTGATGGACGGTTTCAAACTCACTGGATTCAAAAAGTTTGCTGCCCAAAATATATCAAAACATGCGTTAAAAAAATGGGTTCCCTAAATTTGGGGCTTTGGTATAATGATCGATTTGCTCATGTGCAACAGTGATAAGGCCTTGCTCATATAATGTCTTGAAAAGATTTTATGTGCAACAAACTAAAGAAGCCACCAGTTTTTCATTCCTCCACCCCCTTGATGGACGGTTTCAGACTCCTTGGATTCAAAAGTTTTCTGTCCAAAATATAACAAAACATGCGTTAAAAATGGGTCCATAAAATTTGGGGCTTTGGTATAATGATCGATTTGCCCATGTGCAGCAGTGATAAGGCCTTGCTCATATGAAGTCTTGAAAAGCTTTATGAGTAACAAACAATGCAACTGCACATTTTATTAGTATAAACAAATGTTCTTCCAATGGAGGATTTATTGTAGCTTCTTGCTAACTAAGGCTGTGGTAGCCTAGTGGTTATAGTGTCGAACTTCCACCTGGAAGGTCGCGCGTTCGATACCCGCTGAAGACCCACCATGTACTCTTGGGGATACATGCGTGTAAAATCAGTGGAGCCCACTACCTCTCCCCGTGCGCAAACAATCCTAAGGCCTCGGCTAACAGGTAGGGGTCTGGTAGAGAAAAGCTTCTTGCTAACTCTACTGAAGTTAAAAGCAGATTGCATACAGATATACAAGTAAAGAAATCCAAAATGAATTTTCGGTGATTGTTCAAAGCTTAAAAAACAGTCAAACATTAGTTAAATGAATACAGGTGACCCTTTTTGTCCAAATTGTCACCTTTCAACATTGCTCTTTGATGAACGTTACTTAACAATGCAAATGCTTCAGACAACAATGAAGCCGTTGGGAGAAAGGTTCATTTTTCATAAATTGTTTCCAACGCGTTGGCGATGTTTGAGTCGTAAATTATTGACCATTCGTTTTATGTGACACTTTGTATTGCAACGTGAAACGCACCAAAATCTTTATATCACTTAGAAGCAGGTTATGACAAGCTTTGTCAAGATGTAGTTCAAGATTGCAGTTAGAATCATTTAGGTTACAGAAGCAATATTTCATGAAATGGCTCTTCAAACAGTTTGAATAGGTATGTGAGTTGTTGTGGTTTGTGTGACTTCGAAATGGAAGCAATGGACTCAATTTGTAATTAAGTACTTCTCCAGACCAGGTATAACCGGAAATGGTGAGAATAGTTGGAAGAAATATTTCGGCACTGTGTTGTTAAACCTTTTTCCTGTTGTCATGTCCATGGCTGTGTTTATCCAGAGCCCCCTATACTAAATGCCCTCCGACATGAGAAAAAAAAAAACGGCCGTGAAAAGTTCTCCGCTGGGTGGCGCAAATGACCCGCTCTATCAACTTTAAATTTCTTTTAAGAACTAGTTAGGTTTTAATTTTAGTCAAAATTTGCTTTCTGGAAGATTTTGTTTGCTGATATGTTTAAAATTAAATAGTTTATGTAATTTAAACACTCAGTTCATTAATCTTTGCCATATGTATCTACTTATAAAAGCAGCATTATGAGCAAAGAACTAGCGCCCTCTATCTAAAAAACTGCGGCCAAAATGTGTAGGGATTTAAAGCGCTATCGGAGGGCATTTAGTATAGGGGCTCTGGTTTATCTTAACTAACGGTCTTATTCACCAACCGATTTGAACCTCTGTCATACACTCAAACCGCCGATGTGAGCGTTTTGATTGGTTGGGAGATGCCTTTGAACTGCAGTTCGAAGGTTCAAAGCGTCAAAGGCAGTTAACTCTCGTTTCGCTTATTGCAGCTAAAGCGTATTAGCCCATTTTAAGTAGATCAGTCTCCACAATTGATTCTGTTTACAAAAATTAAAAACTTTTAAGTACGTTTTAAGGAATTGATGTTTTTATCTTTCTTTCTTAATGACTTTTAAAAGTCTGGTTTGAATAAAAGTCGAGTTTTATGAGGTTAAATCGATGTAGATATTTGTATTATGCTTTGGATGTCTTTCAATAGTTTTTAGAATGCTATCCAGGATTCCAGGTGTTTAAAAATATTATTTACGAGGGGAAATGCGGGGGTGTAAAACGGTGTATTAAGATCGATTTTCATGAATTTTTTTAGCGTATAAAGAATAAAAATATTTTATTCAGATTTTGAGATTATTTTATAGACATATTGAAGCACATTTACTGAAGATTTTCAGCATTTTTCTTGAAAAATCCCGGAGATATCGACTGCTGCACACTGTAAGTCGCCACCCGGGTGCGCAGTTTGCGTACATCCTAGACGTCACAATTTTTATCTGAAATATATTTTTTTTAATCTACTTTTTTTTATAAGTATCTCTTTTAGTTGAACTAAAATCATCACAAAAAATTGAAAATTTCTATTTTTGTTAAGAATGGGAAAATTAGGTACGATTTTTAACCGTTTTTTTTTTTTGTTCTTTTTTTTACAATAAAAAGAGTAAAAATAAAGATATGTTTATGATTCTAGTTCAACTAAAGCTGGTACATATAAAGAAAATGTGTGCTACATTTGATAAGGATGGATCAAAAACGCTGCGAGCTAAGAGTGTACGAAAATTCGAAAAAAATAGTTTCGAGAAAAACGCGTTTGAAAAAAAAGAGTGGTATTGAAGGTAAATGTAAGGCAGTTGAATCAATTTTTTTTTAATACTTATAGATACAATACTTTTAGAAATTTCTATCCGAGGTCTCAATTGTTAAAAAAAATATAACAGGACATCTACTAACGTTCTCTAATACCCTTCAGGTCATTCATGAGGGGACTACCTGCTCAACTGCTCCAAAAGGGGCGCTCGCTCAAATGCTTATAACTTTTAAACGACTTGGAATTCTGCTTTGAAATTTTGAGGGTATATTATTGAATAGTTGTAGAATCGACTTATGAAGAAAACATTTTAAAATTTTTTTGAGATCTTTACACGTATTTCCCCCCCTTAAACAAATTTATTTACTTATTATTTAACTAATTATTGAAACAAATTTATTTACACTATTCGTCTAGCATAACACATTTCGAGCAGAGCTAATATATTCAGTTACTAGCTGACATGCCCGGCGTTGCGCGGAATAATATTGCATCATTTGCAGGCCAGGTGAAACATATCCAAAATTCTCTTATAGATATATAACGAAAAATTTTCTTAAAAAATCCAAGTAGAACATAGGCAACAATCCTTAAAAATCCCATTTAAATAGTAAAACTCATTAAAAATCACGATTGCATTAAAAACAACAGCCTCGAAAAATTCCTTTTAGACCAAAAATAACAGTCCATAAAAATCCACATAAAATGCCAATAACAGCTTATAAAAATTGCCAATAGAGTAAGGGCAACAGTAACATAAAGAAGAATCAACCTTAAGAAAAAGTCATTAAAAATTATGCATAAAAAATGAAATGAATTTTTAAAATTTGTTTCGCTCATAAAACGGCATGAATAACGATAAAACAGCATTTTTCAATCTTACCTTAACAAAAATCATCTCGTTGGCGACAAAAGTACTATGAATTTTGGCGAAAACACGCAAATTGAGCAGAGAAATTCAGAGGTAAGCCTTGCTTTAAAGTTCGAAAACTACTTTAAATGAATATTGCGCGTGTTCTATTTGTTCTACGAGCTTCAGAAAGAGATCACCTAGTACGGTTTTTTACGGGCATCAATATGCTGTAAAAACCGAAAAGGTGTGATGTTTCTTCCATGAGATATTCCTAAAATTAACAGTTTTGCTTAAATTGGAGAGGGAATAAAAGGAGAACAAATTCGAATTTTCGGAAAAACGCTTCGAGGTGCACGAGGACCTGACCCAAGGTACCTGTAACCAAAATTTCGTACTTCTAGACCGTTCCATCTCGGCAGGAGGCGATCGACAGACAGACACACACACACACAAACTTTTGGTTTTATTTATATAGATATCAGATAATAAAACCCCTGACAATAAATACGGAATCACCTTAAAAGAAATTAGGTAATCTTTAGATAACAGCATGTAAAAATAACAAAGTAAAATCATATGAAACATAAACATGATTTGTCGAAAGTAGAAGCTCCGAACTACAGACCGGAAACAGAAACGAGTCAAATAGCACCATCTGGTGCGTAATAGGTGCAGTTCAATGTAAGTATAAGAAGAAATAAGTATGGAACTGCAGCTCAATTTGAAATATTTTTCTTCCTGCGACGCTTAACCGCTTAACGGTCGGGTAATTTTCAAGAAAACGGTCATAAAAGTGCCTATTTTTTATTACTGAAAATTATACAAAAATATGTGTATGAAGAATGTTTACACTCACTTCCTGTGACGCAATCTGAGAGGGCTTTCACACCAAAGGCGACAAAGACAATATTCCTGTCTTTTCTCATGTGCGCAAGCGCAGAGCATATTTTTGAACGCAAAAATGTGCTCTGCGCTTGCGTAGATGAGAAAAGCAGAAATATTAACTTTGTCGTTTTTGGTGGGTAAACGCCCCCCCCCCCCCCTCATGAACTACATGCTTAACTACACAAGAAGACTACCTACGATGTTACTAGCAATCATCCGATTACAAAATCAAGTTAAAGAGAAGAATACGATGAAGGGGGAAATTAATGAACTATCAAAATTTTTCATTTACTTACACAGTAAAACCAGTAAAGTTGATCACCTTTGTGCGCTGACCACCTGTCTAAGTTGACCACTTTTGTCAGGAACGGAATTAGCTCTATATAATATAAAGAAACCTTTGTAACTTGACCACCTAAGCTGACCACCTGTCTATATTGACCACTTATGTCCACCGAATTTGGATGAGAGTATTATAAAAAAAACCTTTGTAAGTTGACCGCCTAATTATTGCAATATTTATTTGTTTGTTTATTTTTGCAAAAATAAAAAAAGCTAAAATAACTTCTCCAGGATATTTTTTATATAATGTTATACCATAATTTTGTCTGGATGGATGAACATCAAAATAAAGCTTTCCTAAAGCTCTGTGTAAGTTAACCATATGGGAAAACTACTATGAGCACTCTTTTATTCTTTAATTAAGCTTCTTCTTTTTTTCTTCTGTCTGATATAGCCATTTTGAAAAATCATGTATTTTTAGGAAATCTTTACCATCAAATAAGTAACTTACATAACTAATAAGACATTTATCTGTACTTTAACTAGGTGCTTTAATTTTAAAGTTGAATAGGATACATTGTAAGTCATCAGATTAAAGTTATCTAATGATATTTTAGATAATTGTGAAAAAAGTAACTAATTACTCTTTTTAAAGTAACGTTAATATATGAAGTTATATTTTAATTTGTTTCCAATGAATAAACGCATAGTGTAAGGAATGACAAAAAAAAAATCTCCATCCTCTATAAGTTGACCACCTGTCTAAGTTGACCGCGAAAGGGCTGCACCACAAGTCGTCAACTTACACAGGTTTCACTGTAATAGCAACTTCAAAAAAGGAAGCAAAACGTTCTATTTGGCAAAAGGAGTAACAAAATGAACGAAAAATACTACAATGAAAAAAAATAAAAAGAACATGAGGACAGAGGGATTGAGATATCCTGCGTAACTGAAGGATACAAGAAGAGAAAGATCAGCCACTTTTTCTTTCTTTTAAAATATTGCTTTAACTGTTTACTATTAAAATGCCCTACAAGACAGGGATTGTTAAAAAGGGACATAACGATTGTTTGTTCAAGTAAAATACAGTTAAAGTAAATTAAAACGGATCCTTTCTAAGGGAATTAAAGTTGTCCTTCGCATTTCTCAGGAAATAACTTTTTGTGACAATATAATCGTTCTGATACAATGGAAAAACGAATTGAAACTTAAAATCCGGATTCTGCTGGTCTTACCATCTGTTGTGGAAATGAAAACAAATCACATTTCTAGCACGTCTTTACTTCTACTGTTTTGTATCCCTTGCTTTTTTGAGTATGTGTTTCAATTTTGAAACTTTGTACTTGAATTTATCAAAATTCCTCTCAAAGAATAATGACAATTCGAACTCAATAGTTCACGACACATTGCAAATGGATTTGATACAGTTTTTACTATTAAGAACCAGTATTCGTGAAGCAACTCTTTAACAGCAGTATATATATATATATATATATATATATATATATATATAGTAGGTTTTGCATATATATATATATATATGCAAAACCTACTTCTCAAAATGCGACTACTATTATTTTAAGTACATTTTAACAAGTCTCTCTTACCCTGTACGAGAGGGACAAGACACAGAAACCTTTTAAAAACTTTTATTTGTATATGTTACCGTGCGAATGTCCGAAATTCGAGTGTCGAAATTCTTCAGTCCTATGCATGGTAAATTTCGACAATCACCGGATTATGTCGACATTTTCCAATTTTGGACATCCACTGTAACCTATACTACACTTAACTGCAAAGTTTCTTGACTATGGAAAAATAGGCTGAGAGCAAACGAAGGAAGTAGTTCTCCGCTCGGTGTCCGATTTTCGAGTTAAACTAAGCACTTCACTATAGAAATGTGATAAGGTATTTTAACCTACGCATATATAGCGTTTATTTGTCATAATTTTCTTAAAATATTGTATATTTTCAATTTTACGAGAAGTTCAACGCGCAGATAAAATACTCACATTAATAATGATAATTATTTTTATTAGTAGTACTGATTGCATTACAATACATTAAGGAAACAGCTCCATTACTAAAATTATAGTTGCTGTTGGTTAGGCTCTGCAGATTCATAATATAAATGAATGAGAAAGAATATCTTCTTTTCACATAAAATATTTTAAATAAGCAGCTAATAAATTAATAATAATAGAGTATGTTTAATGAACTCATTCCAAAAAGTTATTTCATGCAATGAATATTTAATTTAATAAATAATTTTAATAGTATATTTTCTACTATTTTTTAATTGACTGCTTGAAAATAAAAACACCAAATAAAATATAAAAGAGCCCTTTTAAAATTTTGTTTATCAAAAATCAAGTACAGCAAAACAATTAATTGGAGAAAACGTAAACGAAATGCGGGACTCGAACCATGGGTGTTGGGTACACCAACTTTGCGCTCTTAACCACTCGGCCACTAACCAGCAAGCACAACACCAACTTGTCATCCATTAAAAGACGTTTGCTTAAATGATTTTAAACTTCAAATTTAAGAAACGCTTTCCGTATAATTGTATATTTTTTCGGTGTAGCGGTTCAGGAGAGCTTTAAAATGATGCCTCATTCATGAAATTTGATGAAGTATTAAGAAAGTTAGGGCGTACCGACAAAAAAAAAAGGCCTTGAGAAATAATATATATATGATTACACCTTTATTGCTGCGACCAAGTTGTGCTACCGAAGTTTAGTCGTACAATATTGAATTTTGTAATATTTGAGGATTTTATTATATTTATTAAAAGGATGCTACTTATTTCTTCATTTTTTCCCTTCTTTTTTTGGTTAGATTTCAAACATCCCACATGAATGAACGCGGCCCCTAAGTTGAGGAACGATGTTTCTCCACCCTCATGCGTATGATGTTTGCAGAGACTGTTCACGTTCTGATCACGCAGGGTATTTTCATGAATATAAATGTCAAGAGATCTTTCAAAAAAAATATCAATAAGATCTTTGAAATTTATTATAACATCCGTTTCCAGATATTGCATGAGTAAAAAAAAGTTAAAAGTTATAAAAATGTTTTAAAAAAAGAGAGAAATCGACTCGAAAACTTAAATTTCCTCACAAAGCCTTCTTTTTCGGCTACAAAAAGCATATGTTCCTGAAGCACAAGTTTGCATAATGCATAGTACTTACGGACGTTTCAGAATCACAGGGCGTATGTTCACCAGTCAGGGGGGGAAAAAGAGAATGAAAGAAAATAATACTTTTAAATATTCATACTAAATTTTTATTTTAAATAAAACCTTTAAATATTTTTGAGTTCCGTTAAATTTGTTAAGTCTTTGCTGGCGTTTCAGATAGCAAACACCTGTTCTACCAAAATCAAAACTCAGTTTCTTCCTTTATTTATTATATTTATCTATTTATTTATTTTTTTTTTTTTTTTTTCAAAGAAAAAACAGTGACTCGGAAATATTTTTAGAAAAGAGAATATCTATCTATCTATCTATCCACGAGGGTCATTTTTTAAGTAACAACCGATTGCGCATCGTGGTTGCGCATCCAGTCAGGTGACGTCAGTTCAAGGTCAGCAACTCTTGTCAGGTCCCCCACTACACCGCCTTAGTTTTACCAAATATCGTTGGTTTTACGTCTCTGCCACTGCTGGTTGTGTGGTTATACTTTTCTCCACCAGACCACTACCTGTTAGCCGAGGCCTTAGGATTGCTTACGCACGGGGAGAAGTAGTGGGGTCTACGGATTTTACATGCACATATCCCCAAGTATACATGGTGGTTTTCAGTGGGTATCGAACGCGCGACCTTCCAGGTGGAAGTCCGACGTGCTAACCACTAGGCTACCACGGCCCTTGTGTGGTTATACTGCGTACTTTGTCGTCATGTCTGTCAGAAATGCCGCCGATTGTGAAGTGCGTGCCGTTATTCGGTTTTTGAATGCAAAAAACGTTCGTTCTGCTGAAATTCAAAAACAAAAACGCAGCCTGGACTTGTCACTGGAAAGTACTGAACCATCCGCCTTGCAGTCTAGACTTGGCACCATCAGACTTTCATCTCTTTCCAAAAACTTAAGGCCTTTCCCAGTGGGAAATGTTTGGAAAAGGATGACATGCTTAAGGAAACAGCTACGAACTATTTTAATAATCAGGCGGCGAGTTCTTTGATGAAGGGATCCAAAAGCTGGTACCACGGCGTGACAAATGCTTGAATGTTGATGACGACTATGTTGAAAAGTAAAAAAATGTTCATATGTTAGTTTTTGATACAATTTGTGTTATTAAATAAAGTTTCTTTTAGTCCATTACAAAACGGTTCTTACTTAAAAAATGACCCTCGTATCTATATATATTTATATATATGAAAGCATTTCCTTTGCAGAAATTAAAGAGCTGTGCTACCACTGGGAGAAAACATAAAGAGTGGTGGGAAAATGGCATCCTAACACTGCTGTGGTCAACAGGAGCATCAACTAGTTCAACGACAATGTTATTGACCATTTTAGTAAAATTCTGAAAAATTGTCAAAGCCCGATAACATAGGAAAGATTTTTAGAGAAAGAACCCCACGCTTTGCACTAGAAGAATCCAAGATTCTTCTAGTGCAAAAAGGGATGTGACCTGATGTCTTTGTGCAAGGTGGTTCCTCTTCTGTTATCTTTGAGCTGTCATCTAATAGATTAAAAAATAATGTCGATTGTTTGTATTGCATATATTGCAAAAAAATATATATATATATACGTAGGTGGTGTATGCATCTTCCCCTACCGAGGTAGAGCTCCGGTTGCTGCAGGTTAAAGTAGGAGGTTGCAAACCTTGAATGAAACAACGGAACAAATTTTTAAAAGGTCCGGATATAAGATTACACGCATTTTCTCAAAATATCGTAGGACTTAAACTCTTTGCTTTTTTTTATTTAATATAATTATTTTCTTATTATCTGTTAATTTGTTTTATGCTTTAATAACTGATGCTTACCCTAATCTTGGTTGATTTATTTTTTCCTGTAATTTCGTGTGTTATATAATAAGATGTTCTTTGCTTTTGTGCACTTAGATTAATCTGGTTTTGTTGAATTTATTTGTTTTCGTTTGTGTATACATGTTGTATGGCTTTTGCCATGGTGCATGTTGTTTATTGATTTAGTAATTTAAAAAAAAAAACTCTCTTTGCGTCTACTGTATCAACTAATAACTTCCTCTTTCTTTGTACTCTGTTAAAAATGCCACTAAAATTAACAGATTGAAGTAGTTTTATGCTCTTTTTAGAGAAATCTTCATTAAAATTTCTTTTTGTAATTAGTATACAATTTAGAATTGAGGAAATTCCAAGTCAAGGTTGCAATTATTTCAACCCATTCGAAAAATCTCAGTGGTTCGCATGCAGCCTGTAGGTGGTAGGTTGAAAACCGCTAATTTATACTACATAAGATGTTTCAGTTTTATTTTTATATGGTGACTTGAAATTTATGCATTAAAATTTCAAATTTGACTAATTTAAATTGAAAATTAAATTTTCACTTTGACAGTATTAGAACAAATAGGCAATTGTTAGTTAAAGTTGTGAAAATTTAGTTACGAAGACTTTTGCTTCGTATGTAATCTTATGTTTCAAATAGAAAAATGTTACAATTGAATAACATTGCTTTCCAATTAACCAGAAATGTTAGAAACACAGCTCCAAACCCTAACACTCCTCTTTTAAATAAAATGCTTCCGTCTGTGGGATCATTCATAAATGATGTCACGCTTCGAGGGAGGAGGGGGGTTCGTGAAATTGTGACAAAGTTTGACAAGGGGAGGGGCTAACATGAAGTGCGACATCATGCATTATGCAACATAGCGTGACACGTGACACAGGGGGAGTAGAGTCCACTGAAGTGTGACATATTGTGACAAAGGGGGGGGGGGTCAAATATATGGGGAAAAAGCGTGACATCATTTATGAACGCCCCCTTTACATTTTAAATCAAAGATATGAAAAGCGTTGGCATACCATCAAATTGCATCGAAATCTTTTTTAACTGTAAATTAAAATCATATTTCTAGTTTAAAAAATTTTCAAATCCTTTAAATCAGTGGTGGGCAACCTAAATTATCGGCGAACACTAAGATCGACTCGGGGAGGGGGGGGGGGATGCTGCATGCACTATTAATAGGACATATTGGGACTGAGCCTGTCTTAAAATTGTATGTTGATTCTTTTCAAAACAAGTTTTGAAGCTTATAAAATATTTACTTTACAATTTAAAAACTACTTTTAATTTTGAAAAAACACTTATTTTTTGTTTTGTTTTGCTTTTTAAATAAAACGCACGTGGGAAATATCGTTATACTTCAATTAAGTCTCACCCAGAGCATAGTTAATGTGTCGACTGGCATTCCCTATTATTGGAAAGTTTTTTAGGTCCGGTGAATAGTCTGATAAACAAATAAACAATTTCTGAAGGGATAAAAATAATAAATTCGCCTTCTAATTCAAAAGTAATCTTTTTTTAACTATTAAACTGTCCAAAATGCTGTCGCGATCGACCGGTCGATCGCGATCGATGGGTTGCCGACCACTGCTTCAAATTATTCTAGTTTTTCGTTGAATAACATAATTTGATTTTTATTTTGTTGTTTCTCGCCTAGTTCGACGACTTTCCGACCATGTTAGATAATCCTAGTTTTTGCTAGAATTTTCTGGAATATTCGTGTCACGTGATCCGCGATGTTATAAAAGGAGCTCTGGCGAGAAGGTTCAGTTGAGTTTTAGTCTTTTGGCGAGTGCATGTCAGTCTGATCCATTGTGCTGTAAGCTTCGTGCTTGATTCCTTTCGTATTCAGGAAGTAAATACGAGATTAGCGTTAATTTTACGGTGATGTGTGAGATATTTTTGTGTGCTTAAAAATCTGTACGTACTGTAAATAACTTGTAAATAAATTGCTCAGTATCTTCGAGGAATTAGTCATCTGTTTTAAGTACGATGAGCTCGTAACATTATTTTTTTGTCTCTCTTTCTTTCTTTCTAATGGGGCTACGTATGGATACTAACCTTTGCAGACCTAGTGCGTACCCCGGTAATCGGCATCCATTTTTTCAAGTAGCACCACTGTCGGTGGATGCCATTTCCACTTAGAATTTGGACGCTCAGTTTCCCCTAGATGGCGGCACCTGAGCTCTCATTTGATGCAAATTGCACTAGGTATTTAATTTAGCCGAGAGCGTCCAAGCCAAACGGGTACCCAAGGGATCTTTAACATGCTGCACAATCATGCGACATGGACGCAGACGAATTTCTGCTTCTTGAAAATCCACCGACTTGGGTCAGGTTCGAATCTTCGATCTTGGGCGTACGAGACCTGCGTCTTACCACTACGCGACCCTGCCGACACACGTAGCAATATGAATCTAAGAACTGATTTATTAGAAATGTAATGGTACAAGGCTTCAAACAGGAGTACTTTACCTTTAGTGTAAGATAGAATTCCATTGTTCATGGCGTTTAAATTAAACTAAAGTATGTGAATCATAACGTAAAACCGTTATTAATCATGTACGAAGAAAAATATACGACAGGAATAAAACAGGAAAGAAAGCAAGAAGTAAAAATCATTTTATTTGAACTGTGCCAGAGGAAATCAGGAGAAATCGGCATCACTTGTTCATTTTATGTAATTCACTTGGCCCTAAAAAATAAGAATTGAATTGGTTATTTACAAGTCAGCTAACCCACGGCCAACTTATTAAACTCGCATTGTAATTTTAAAGAGAGGAAAGGCAGTAAAAAATGCTCTAAACTGTCCTGCCAACTATCGGATTTAAGAAGCGTAATCTGAAAACACGTTAGCAACTTAATGCTTATGGCTGCAGTTCAATGGAGGCAATTCAAGCAACGCCATTGGTCAAGTGGCAGCGTTTACAGCAATGTAAACAAAGGAAGCCGTAGCATCGCTTTACTTCGAGTTCTACATATCTAATTAAAAACTAAGTCTAAATAAAGTTTTTCTACATTACATAAAATTAACACTAAATAAAACACTATAACTTTTGAAACAATTAATAAATTTCTTTTATAATGATTAAATTAAATGTAAATACTGGGTTATAATTAGAAAAAGCTGTGAAAATAGTCCAATTGATTTTAAGGTAACTAATTTCCTAGTGAATTCCACATAGAACTCAATTGAAAATCTTAGTAAGCAAAGAGCGGAGATCACGTGACAACGATGATCGTTCATGAGTCCCTCTAGCGGTGGATTGCCTCCATTACGGAATTACAAATTATTACAAATACATCCTCCCATTGAAATAACTTTGTAAAAAAAACCTTGCAGGTGTAGGTATTTAGGTAGTAAAAAATAATATTGAAGTTGTGTTTCCTATTTGTGTGGAACAGTCTTTCATTCATATTGGTAACACATTTTTTTTTCCAAATTTCAGTTAGAACATTAAGTAGTTCCACAACTCGCCACTAGGGAATCTGAGCATTACCAATATTTATGCCCTCTTTTCTCTAAGACAGTTAGAAGGTGGGTCCCAAGATTGGAAATTTTTGTTAGATGGGTCGGAGCTCAGTCAACTTTGGGTACCACTGTTACCACACTGGTACCACATGACTAAAATGTCTAAGGATTTACCTGATAGTTGTTGTCTTTGGAAGTTGGCAAATGGGAACAGCAGCTTCGCCACATGAAATAGGCTTCCATCTGCCTGTCGTCTGCGAGAAAGCCACGCAGTCTTTATCACTGGACCAGGAGCTGGGTTCGCGGTCTTCCCAGTTAGTATAATTCAAAGGAGAACCGTCCACCCATATGAACGAACCTGAAAAGAAATTTGTTCAACTACTGCTAAAACTTCACTGTTTTTTTATCATTATTATCAGTACTTTTTTAATTTTCATATTCTTTTTCTGACAGCGGTGAGAGTTTTGGAAAATATCTTAGGCTTGGCTTATACTTTCTTAAAGACGAATTTAGCACGTTGTATGCCACGCCAGTCATCACTGACTTTCCGTTAAAGGTCAGGTTAGTCATCCGTGACTTTCCGTTATAACGCGGCCTCTAATAGTCATCCGTGACTTTCCGTTAGAGGCCGCGTTAGTCATCACTGACTATCCGTTAGTCATCGGTGATTTTCCGTTATAACGAGGCCTCTAATAGTCATCGGTGACTTTCCGTTAGAGGCCGCGTTAGTCATCGGTGGCTTTCCATTCAGGCCGCGTCAATTGCCAGTAACTGACACTAAAATCGTGATCTTACTGGATTGAGTTTCACAAATTCGCGTGACACTCAACGTGTTAACCGACTGCGAAGCTAAATACGAGTAGTAGTACAGTTCGACCGCGAAGTTCTAACAGTTCGACGCTTCTGCGCATGGCAGAAAAGGACGAATCCATTCGAAGAGTTATAAGACCATTAGAGAAGCCGTTTTTACAATTTTGCCATCAGAGAAGTTTGTTTTGCAAAACGCGCATCAGAAGGTTTGCTTTTCTGTTTACAAACTTAAAACAAACTTTTAAGCTGCCAGATAGCGTCAGTTCGGCAGAAATCAAGTATGCTAAACTAACAGAAACGATAACAGACAACACATTCCTTAACACCAAGGGTCCCCAACCCCTATGCCCGTGGGCACCATGGCGCCCGTCAATCGGTCTAGGTGCGCCCGCTGCTTGTGCAAAACGATAAAACATTTCAGTTTTACCATTTTAAACTAGAGAACATTTACAATCTAGAGTATATGAATAAAGGGCCATATAAACTATGAATAACCCCATAATGATAAATGACAATGAATATCATAAAATCAAAATACAGATTACGACTTACAGATGAACATCTTGACGATTGCTTGCGAGCAGGAATTTCAGCATATTCTGCCAATTAGGAAGCGCTGGCCAATGAAATGCAATGCAACATCACATTGACTGCATTTTATATATTTTATGAATAATGTGTACTTCGTATGTTTTGCAAGCAATTTAGTAATCATTTATTTTATACAAGAATATGAACACTAATTACATTCATATGTTAAATCAATTTTTGAAATTAATATTCTTGTCTATCACATGTAGTGTGTATCCATGTCCACCAACTATAAATATATCTTGAAAAAATAAATGGTGCCCGCGATTGGACAGATATTCTGGTATGTGCTTTTAGGTACAAAAACGTTGGGGATCCCTGCCTTACACCAACAGTTTCGCAATTGAATATGGATGGATTCTTCTTGGCACTCTGCTAGTCAGGGATTTTTTTTGCGGTAGAACTGTAAAATATCTTAAACCAGTTTTTTATTCACACTTCATATTATTTTGGTAATCGAAATAAACTTACTTTTATCGAAAGAACGAATAAGACCTAGATGCACGGCTTTGTCTTGTTTCCATAAGTAGGCCATCAAGGAGTTTGTCTGATGATCAGAGTATGCTTTAATCATTTTCATTCCTAAAAAATTTACAAAAATAAATAAATCAATAAATTTTCTAAAATTCCTAAACAAGTCATTTTTAACTTTATTCACATGTGTCTATCCGTTGTATGTATGTATGTACTTGGATGTATATACGTATTTATATACAGTGAAACTAGTTTAAGTTGACCACTTGCGGTGCAGCACTTTAGTGGTCAACTTAGACAGGTGGTCAATTTATAGAGGGTAGAAATTCTTTTTTGTCATTTCTTACATTATGCGTTTATTCATTTGTGACTAATTAAAATATAAGTTAATGTATTAACGTTACTTTAAAATTAGTAATTAGCCATTTTTTACAATTATCAAAAATATCATCAGATAAATTTAATCTCAATGACTTACAAATGTATCCTATAGAACTTTAAAATTAAAGCGCTTACTTAAAATAAAGATAAATATGGTTTTTTACTTATTTGATGGTAAGGATTCCTTAAAAATACATACTTTATCAAAATGGCTTGATCAATTAGAAGAAAAGAAGAAACTTATTTAAAAGAACAAAAGAGTGCTCATACTAGTTTTCTGGCATTGTTAACTTACAAAGAGGTTTAGACAAACTTTATATGGATGTTTCATCCACTCAGACAAATATTGGTTTAACAAAACTATCCTGGAGAAGTTGTTTAAGATTTTTTTAATCTTTGCAAAAATAGATAAACAAATAAATATAGTAATTAGGCGGTCAACTGACAAAGGGTTTTTTATAATGCTCCCACCCAAATTTGGCGTACATAAGTGGTCAGTATAGACATGTGGTCAACTTAGGTGGTCAAGTTACAAAGGTTTTCCTACATTATACAATATAGAGCCAATTCCGTTCCTGACAAAAGTGGTCAACTTAGACAGGTGGCCAATTGACAAAGGTGGTGAACTTTACAAGTTTTACTGTATATACACTTATACCGTGGTTATATCTATATATAAACACGAATTTTCAAATTTTCCCGGGGAGGGCGAGGCGCAGATGGTATATTCTCTTCAGTGAAAGAACAACAAAATATATGCACATTCATAAAAATGCGTTATGTTTGTTCCCAAAGCCTTTAGAGAGTAATGGCCCTCTGAAGCCCCCTAATGACGGCCTGTCTATAGATAAATAGACAGATAGTATATTTCCAATTTTGGTGAAGAAATCAGAGAGATAAGAGGTTGGAGAAAAATTAAAATAAATACTAGCTGAACCCCGAAAAACATCTGCGGGCTATAAGTTCAGCAATCGAACTAAACATGAAAATGATCGCTTAAAATAAACAAACTAAGCTGTTGCCACTCCAAAGAATCGAAAATTAACCATTTGAAATTCGTAAAAAACGCTTTGAAATTCGAAAAGCTTGAGAGAAAAAAAAGATCGCTAGATATAAACATGAGAATCATACCTCGATATAAATAAACATAGGTGTTGCCACTCCAAAGAATCAGAAATAAAAAATTCAGTTATAAATACAAATACTTTTTAATAAATATAAATAAATTTGTTTAAGCCCGTAAGTTACAATAATAAATACAAATATTATGTTTTTTTTTCTGTGGTATTCATTAAACAAATTTTTGATTATCGTTTTACCACGGTTTGTTTTTGGCGGTATGCCAGTACCGTATCGCACTGCAAAATTTAATCGTAACTGGTCCACTTTAGCTGAAATATATGTATGGATTATTTTTTGTTTATAGTATTTATGTTTTACGAAAGTACTTTAATGGTAATCTTTACTTTTTTGTTTGTTTAGCATTGATGTCGTGAGCTTCATATGTGGTATCCCAGGATTCTGCGTCAGCCACTTTGCGACCCCTTTGCTTTAAGGTAATTTTTATGTACACCAATGTAACGAAGTACAATGCTATCATTCTTTTTCATTCTATAATTCTACCTTATTTCGCGGTAAAGAAATCCTCATTATTGCTATAGTCATTTGAATCTCTTATTGGTTCAGTGATTGAGATCTCTCATTGCTAATGCGATAAGAAAAAGATCCACTTTATAGTTGACGGAACAAAAAATTATCTTGTACCTCAAAACAGTAAAAATTTTTAGAACATGTACCCTGAATGCATTGTTGTATATACTATCAGGAGGATGTGCAATCATGTGAAAAAAAGTTTATGTTGAGGCTTATCCATGTTAACGCAGTTTATTGAAAGCGGGCGTCTCAGGCGGAACTCGGCCAAAAAAGTGGAAGTTTGAGTAAAGAAACGATTGAGTAAAATCTATAGAAGTATAGAAGTTATAGGTTTGATACCGATGTGGAGGCACTTTCTTTGTCGACATTCAAGCCAGAAATTGCTGGCCATTAATTAAGGGGCACCTGTCAGGCGACCAGCAGTAACCCTGTAGTCGAATGGCACCAGATGGCGCCACCACTATCACGCTACCTCCGATTTTAGACCCGAGACTGAAGGAGAGTGAAATACTCTACGGCAGCAGTTCCCAAACGTTTTTTTCGCGTACCACCATTTTTCTTGCAAACCAAAACTGCGAATATAGCTTTATTATATGCAGTAGAATAGTAATAGATTTTAGAAAAATACTAGGGCGATTAGGTTATATAAATTATACAATTTTTTTTATAATTATTAAGGCAGAGAAGAGCGTTCATTAAAACAAAGCTGTACATAAAAGAAATTATCTGAAATATATAAAATATATTTCATTTTGGGAAGAACTCCCCCGTGTTTCCCTGGAATTGCCCGAGCGCCATCAGAACAAAAAGCAACGTAATGCTTCCCTAGTCCAGTCTTTCTCTTCATTTTTTGATCTGCATGTACCACAGTCACAGCACGTCCCTTTTTTCCTATACTAAATTATTAAGATTCCACTTTGATTAAAAAAGGTTGTTGTCGTGTCGTCACGAGGAAGAATGGGTACGCTGTTCCAGAGTCTAATGGGGCCCTTATAGGCAGGAGTCCGATTTCTGCCCCTTTTTGAAAGGTCTCTTAATTTTTGAACCAGCTCCCAGATGAGAGGCCGTCACCTGGGGTTGGCACCCCCAGAGGTATCGTTTCACTTGGAGCACATAGGAGCCACGACCTATTTAACGTGCACCAGCTCCCTTTAGCGTACACGGACACCACAGCAACCAGCCGCGAGAGGTTTTCACCCTCCCAAACACTGACCTCAGTCAATGTTGCTTCACTTTCTTTGTTCTGCGGAAACCGAGCTTCTACCGACTGGTCCACTGCGGGACGATTGGAAAAGGTAAGACATATAAATAGTTGCTCCGTGTAGACATTTAAGAGTTCCTGTTAACATAACTTTATGCTCTTACTTGTGTCCTTGTTGTAAATTTGAGCTCCTGTTTGTTAAAAATTGTGCTCTTGTTCGTAAGAGTGCTTGGTTGGGTAAATATAACCAACCGCATGAACTCAGACATAGGTTATCGTTAAGGAAAGCATACCTTTTGTTAAGCAATACCGAGAAGTCGAATCCCAGCTGAGCGAACTTGGAGTTGAGGGAACATGGTAACAAAATTCGTCTCCTATATCGATCCATGAAGGTTCATTTTCTGGACATTTCCCAATCACTTCAGGAATTTGAGGTGCAGTACCTGAAATTTAAAAAGAAAATTAAGCACAGTCGAACTCGTTTATATCGACAGCGGTTTTAGCGGCACATGGTTTATAGCGTCAAAACATCGCTGGTCCCGAGAGTTACCCATTGAAAATCGCGTTAAGCCTGCTCTATTATCGTCATAGTTTAAATTGCGACCTTATTTTTAACGTCACTTTTCTGTGCGACCTCATTTTCAATTTGTCGTTTTTCAAGTAAAATTTGTGGAACTTAATTTGACAGAAAGTTATGAATTCTGTTTATTATCACCGTCGTCTTACTACCAGCTGTTGTAACTGGGATGAATGTATACTACTTACCATTAAGTAGGACCTTTAGTCTTATTATGCAAATGGAAATCTCGCTTTTCAGCCTCCGTAAGGCGCTCTCCTATTGGTTGACACTAATCGCTTGATTTTTAATTGCGACTTTTTTGTCTTTTAACTACTCAATGTACATTTATTTTTATTTTCATACTTTTAAAACTTTTATTTTATTTATGGCTCACTTTTTGTGAGACCTTGAAGAATTGTAATTAATTTTTTAAAATTTAATTAATAACTATTGTAACTTTAATTGATACTTGGCAAAAGTGTTTACAAATACTATCACCAACACCAAAATTCGCAAAATATTAGTCTTATTCTAATTTTAACTGTAATATTTCCCGCTAAGAGAATAAAGTAATTAAGAAATGAAATATGAACATTGCTACTCAGAGGTCATTCACGTTGACAAGGGGAACTCATAAGAAAGGGTTCCATGTAAGACGAACACGAAAAGCACCGTTTTTGTTTGAAGTAATAAAAATTAAAACAACTGAATAAATTTCGGTGTGCTTACACATCTTCATGCGTACTGCAAAAGTAGTGGCAGAAATGTAGTCTAAGAAACAAAATTTTGAATGATTATGCAATAACGTCCCTACGGGTGGGGGGTGGGAGGTCACCCAAACTGAATTTTTAAGAAATTATGCAAAATATATTGAGAATTATTCCCCATTATATTTTAAATATGCTAATTCTCTTTTTTTTTTCCTGATGGGTCTGCGTACCCTCTCAGAAACGCCCAAATCTCACGGAACTTTCTTCGTATTTGACGAAATGGCTTCGTGAAAAGTGCTCCGAGTAAACCTTTCGTCAAATTGGCGAAATTTGTGAGGTAACTTTTTAAAGTCACGTGATTGCGCGAAGAAAGAATCGTTGTAAATGACGAAATTTTCTTGACGATTGAAGAATTGTCATAAGTGAGCGTTCTATTTCTGAGAGTGTATGGTCACAAATCTTAAGGATCATTCATAAATGATGTCACGCTTCGAGGGGGGGGGAGGGAGCTTCGCGAAATTGTGAAAAAGTGTGACAAGGGGAGGGGAGTTGGTAACCAGAAGTGTGACATCATGCATTATACAACATAGCGTGACATGTGACAAAGGAGGGAGGGGGGTCAAATATATGGGGAAAAAGCGTGACATCATTTATGAACGGCCCTTTAGCGGACCTAGTGCATTCCTCGGAAACCGGTATCCATTCTTTCAAGTAGCACCACTGTCGGTGGATGCCATTATCACTTTGAAAATTTTTGACGCTCAGTTCCCCCTAGATGGCGAATCCTGAGCTCTACATGATGCGAAACTGCACTAGGAATTTTAATTTAGCCAAGAGTATCCAGGCCAAACGGATACTCAAGGTATCTTTAACATGCCGCATAATCATACAAGATGGGCGCTGACGATTCTCTACCACTTGCAAAACCACCGATTTGGGCCAGGTTTGATCCTGCGAACTTGGGTGTACGAGGCCAGTGCCTCACCGCTACGCCACCCTGCTGGCATATTAACTCATACGCCCATTGCTAATGTTCAGATGGTTGAAAACTTCAATACAACGTAAGAAATAGAAAATGCATTTTACTTTTGGAAATTTTGCAGATGTATGGCAGTTCAATAGAACAATCTGTTACATTCCACTTAAGGTCGTTAGACGTGTCCATCGAGAAACAACTATCAGAAGAAATGACAGGTCTTTTGTCGGCCCAATTCGAATAATATAAAGGCTGCTTATCTACCCAACGCAAGTACTCTGAACCCAAAAAAAAAAAAAAAAAAAAAAAAAAAAAAAAAAAAAAAAACAAATTATAAACATTTGTATTTTTTAAAACTATAGTATCTGAAATTTCCAAATGCTTTGATTTATTTTTAAAAAGTAAAAGCTATACGAATATTTAAAGGTTATTTTCCATCAGTTTACAGTTACTGACAGTAAAAATCATAGCTACAACATAAGTGATTACAACAATTTTTTCCCCAATTGTTGGGGTAATGAGATCTTGCACTTTTGCTAACTGACGGTAAATTTATAATATTGTCAAATCAAAAATATTATCAAAAAAAAAAAGAAAGAAAAAAAAAAGAGCTCTCACTGGCAGAGTGCCAAAAAGAATCCACGTTCAAGGGAGGAACTGCTGGCATGAGGAATGTGCCGTTTCTGTTCTTGTTCTAGTTTGTTTAGCAAACTTGATTTCTTCCGAACAGATGCTACATGACAGTTTATAAATTGTGTTGCTTTCAGCAAACAGAGAAGCAAACATTCGATTCACGTGCTAATAAGAGCACCTGCAAAACGAACTCCCCTCAAACTCGAATGGATTCGGCCTTTTCTGCCATGCGCAGAAGCGTCCAAGTGTCAGAACTTCGTGGTCGCACCATACCACTTTATTGTTCCACGTGACAAAGAGAGTGGACTCAATGCCGTCATGATCAAACTTAAGTTCAGTGTTTCTGCAGGAGTTTGAGATGAACTTACCTGAACGTTTCTCAGTCCAATCCACACGGCTTCAGACTTGCGTCCGACGAAATTGTGCAAGAAAGCTTGCTCGAAGCTGTCGGTAACTGATGCCAAATGGGCACCAAATCCTTGACATTTTTCCTGGGCCGCTTTATGACTCTGTGGAGCAGCGACAAAGCGATAGCAAGAGTTTCTGAATTTTTGAAAACCATCTTTGCAGTCGCTTGGTTCGGGGGTCGGTGTTGGAAGGTTGGGATCTGAAAATTGGGAATGAAATGGTAAGTTCTGAGTACTGATTTTTTTAAGATCCCTTTTTATGCAATGTTATGAGTAATTTTTAAAAGCATGAAATACAGGAGCAATTCCATGACAGATAAATCACTTTTTGACCTCACCATTCCTGATTTTAATAAAATTTCATATGAGGGACACATATTTGTAAATTTTTCAGTACCTTTCCGTTGTGATCCTAGCCAACTTTTTCGTATAGTGGTAGAATAGTGTAGTGGTATTTAAAAATATTTTTAAAAAATTTTCTCAGGGGTCGCGTTTTGAGATATTCAAGTTCAAAAGGTACAATGAATGACCTTGAAATTAAGATTTGCCCTAAGAAAGTCGTGTAATATATCAATAGAATGGTCTCATCTTTTTGGCTTTTCGGCTAATTTGAGCACTCTGAATTTATTTTCGCGGTCGAAAATAGCTCAAGCCAGTCAGCGTGTTTTGAAATTTGTGTTCACTTCAATACGAACACGATCTCTTATCAAAATTTTATTTTAGTGATTTAAAAGAACATTTGAATCGATGTCGATTGTCACCTTGCTGGTTTTTTATGTGTATATAATGGCTTAATAATTAAAAGTATTTTGTTTTCTGTTTTTTTCTTTTCCTTGAACAGTACTAACGTATAAGCAAAGCAGTTAAACTCTAGCATTCCTGCTTTGTATTCAGATCAGCACTCCAACGTCATTGTATGGACCCCATTGCCAGATATTACAAAGGGCCAACTTTCCTTTATCTATCGCTCCCCCCCCCCCCTCCTTCTTGTAGTCTAACTCTAAATTATACTCTCGTTGCTTGCCTAAACAAAGTGATTCATATGTCTCATATTAAGTAATAAGTAAGATGGTTAGGAAATACCAAATTATTTTCATCGCCAACAAAGAAAGAAAAATCATCACTGTCCGTTCACTCAAAACGAAAAAAAAGAAAAACTTTCTTAAAATATTTCGCAATAGACATAACCAAATTGCTAAGAAAAGGAAGGCAAGGAGAAAAAAAAGAAAAGAACAAAATAATGATTAGTTTTAAAATACTTAATTTTTTTCGATAATATTCTTATTTTAGTAGCTGTTTTTTTCCCCTAAAGCAGCAAGTATTTTATTTTTCCAGTAAATAAGTGGTTAATATCACAGCCTATCATAAATACTCCCCGAGTAGCATTTTATCTTGGCCCAATATTGTAACCTGATTGGCAAAAGAATGGGATAAGACTGGCAAACAATATTGGCTGTAGCTTGGAGGGGATACATTTTAACAATAATGGCCAATATTGCTACTTCAATCTTGAACCAATATTGCGTGCCAGCCTTACGCCAATATTGGCTTTACGCTGGCGAACAAGTTTTATTGTTTTTAATTGCTTAAAAATATAAAAATTGTTATTGTTATTCCTGAATTTACCTAGAAAAAAAGTAAATGCAAAAATTCATGGAGCCATCTATGAGTCGTCGGATTAACCATTCCTAGTGTAGGAATGCGCGAGTCGGGAACTGGGTTCGAACTGACGCCCTCTCGTATCGCAATCCAACGCTCTAACCGCTGCGCCACACCTGTTGCCAGCGGAAGTTATACTATATGTTATCTATTTACGGAGGTGGATTATCTTCTATTAGTTGCATTAGGAAGCAATGAAGGTGTATAAAAAATTATGATAGTTGTTGAAAATAAAGTAGTTTTTATTATTCAGCAACATTCAACAAAGATCTATTATCTAAACATCACAGAGCAACATTCGTCCAATATTGGTTTACCAGAATGAAGACAATTTTGCACCAGTATTGCTTTCCATTATGAGAGCAATATTGTTGGAGCAGTATTAACCCAATATTGGACCAATCTTGCCTGCCATTATAAGAGCAATATTGTTGGAGCAGTATTAAACCAGTATTGGACCAATCTTGGTTTCCAGGCTATATGCAATATTGCGCATGCAGCATTTAGCCAATATTGGCTGAACATTGGGAAAATCGCTCCAATATTGCCCAAGATATAGCCAACACAAACAATCTTGCGCCAATATTAAGCCAGCATTCAATGCTGCTTGGGTCTTGTACTTCTAGAAAAGTACCATTTTTAATAATGGTAATCGAAAAAATGTTCGTTTTTTGTCCTTTTTTCTTTAAAATGAAGCCCACAGCCCCCTTGACCTCCAGGCCTCGTTACAATAGCAACGATACCACCAATATTGTGGGGGCCCTGATTCAGATACAAAGGAATAGCAGATGTTGTTGCCATGGCGAAATTCAGTAGTTAAACATTTTCCAATCTATCTCAGTCTAATCACAGTAAATGTAACTAAAATATTCAAAATAATTTGCGAGCAACAGCATATATCCATCGGCAACCAACAACGCATCTTTTAGACATGACACCCTCCAAAGCAGGCGGAAAATTGTGGGAAAGAATGGCACACAGGTCAATTGGCGCAACCAAGCGTGGTGGAAGAAAAATTTCATTGTTTTTTCGTTCAGGATAAACCGTTGACAAAGTCGCCGTGTAGGTGTCGATACAACAAAGGGTGAGCTATTAAATGTGTGAATTTCTTGAAGCAATTTACGTGTTGAGCAACATCCGTGGTGATATGATAATCAATACATTCCGTGCAATTGTTTCACACTTCTTGCTTGTCTCTTAGTTCGCTAAAAAGGAATTGAATAGAAAAGATCTAGATTGCTGGCAGTTGGAGATTTTCCTGAGCTGAATATTTCTAGGATTTTGAACGTGATGCAATGAGAAAGTCTGTTATTGAAGTGAATTTAACTATTCAAAAATATTTAACAAGATGGGGAAAAAAATCTGTGAGTTGTCTACACATGCAGTAAAAAAAGCGAATTTTTGAGAATCGCTTAACTTTGCATTGATTTAAGTAGTAATTTCTTCGTTGCTTGATTTAAGTAGTAATTTCTAAAAAAAACTGGTTCTTTTAAATGTTTTATTTGAACAAAAACAACAAAAGTGATAAACAAACTAAACGTTGCGTATATTTTTTCTTGTTCATTTCAAATAATAACTTAAACGAGGAACAAATGCTGTTTTTTTAATATTTAAATACTTTTCCCTGAACGGGATTTTAAAATTATTCCTTGCATGCGGCTTATTATGAAAACAGTCGGAAAAGTTTACTAAAACATCAAAAAGTAAAAAATTGTAGTGTGGATGTGCAAGCAAATATTTATTATTTTAATTTTATTGATGTTTAGTTCATAAAATTAAACTTTCTCGATGGCGCTGTTAAGCCTGTATAATAAAATTGTAAAATTAAACTTTTTTCAGTTCAACCAGAAAACCGTTTTACCGAGCTCTTGGGTTGGTGTTTTTTGGTAAAATTTTATGCATGTTGGAAAATTGTGTCCCTATTCGGGCGTGTTTAAGCACTTCTATTAAATAGCTTACAGTGGATTAAAAGTACAAGCAGGTAAAAGATAAAAAACCTACATACAACAAATGCTGAAAGGGCTCATTTTGGAGGATTTGAAACAATTGCATGTAGGTTTTTATCTTTTGCGATTTAGTACTTTAAATCCACGCTGTAATTTTTTACTATTTAGTGGGACTTATCCCTGAACTTTCTTGCACAGAGCAGTAAAACAGAACGAAACTGAGCAATTGCGGCCAAAAATTTACTAAAAGAGTATAAAATTTGTCTAGCCTTTTTTTTTTTTTTTGTGGCAGTATTGCACCTAATGGTATCACAACATTGTGTGAACACTTTTTTTGAATACATAGAAAAATACGTTGTTTAGTAGGAGTTTTTCTGTGGGTTTTTCTGCTCAGAATGCAAATTTCGGGGTACCCCCTTTTAGGGTTTAGGAAAGCAGTCTCACTGAAATTACCGCCAAAATATAAAATTGTCGCCAATAAAAACATGAAATTATTGCCAATAAAAACATGACATTTTCGCCAATGACAGTCACTCTCAGAGTTGGCTGTCATTGGCGATAATTTCATAGGGTTTTTTTTTTTTTTTTTTTTTGGTGGTAAATTAATGCCAAAGTTAACAAAAATTTACTTTCTGTCTTTCTCTTTTTTTCTGGCAGTAGAATCTGGCCTATAATCTGTAAACACGAAAGTACTGAACTAACTAAAATGAAATGCAGGAAATTAAGATGTATAGCAGTAATTAACCTACGCTTTATTGATCACTCCAAGCAGAAAAGATGTATGAATTTACCTGACATTCGCTGACAAATGTAACCTTTTTTATCTATTTCACAATAATCGGCGATCCACTCTCCTTTAGCTACACCTTCATAACTCAAGCGGGCGCAATATTTCTAGAGGGGAAAAAAAAGTTGCAATATTAGTGGCTGCATTTTAAAGAAATATAACTATTTTGTCGTTTCAGACTGATGAATCAATTAAAGTTTATTTTGTAAAACTTTGTTTTGATTTTACAGTGGGTGTGTGAACATGATTCTGCCCTTTCCCAATAGTGTCGCTAGTGGTGCTGCTTACGTGTACTATTAATGAGAGTTCTTTCTAATGCCACTTGGGTATCCGAGCTCCCCTTCGCAGAGCGACCACGAATTAAGGCGGTAAGGAGCGCCTTCCGTTTATAGATGACCACCACAATGTTGGACGTACGACTTGGCTCATGATGTATTTGGACGACACCAGACGGCGAAACCACAAGGACCCCCCCCCCCCTTCCGTTTTTGAACTAAGAGTGAAAGGAGGGGAAATTCTCCAACCTCCAGTGCCCTCGGAACTGCCTCGGGGCTTCTGGGTCCACGGATTTTACATACACGTACTGAGCTAAATAAAGATTTTGCAGTTTAAGCTTAAATATTGCTATTTGAATTAGGAGCCTCGTATGAGGGTTAATCCGTTAATCGAGGGGTGAGTTTGCAGATCGGGCTACCGAAGGTGTCAAATTTAGAGTTGGCGAGAATTCCACTTGAGGGGGGACTGCCCCATCGGTTCTCGGGCCGGTGCGCCCTCGAATTCATGCTCCCCTGCGCCTTCTATGGAATGTTCTTAAGGTTGACTCTCGCGTATTTTAGCAGGGCGCAGTGCCCTGTTGCTTTTTTGATGCACCCTGTTTCCTTTACGGGTTTATCTTTTTGCCCTTTATAAGCCCCTTTTTTAAGAAAATGTACGTGTTACCGGCAAAGTTTTAAATCCGGCATTCTATAGAATGCCTAGGCACTGTATATAAGGCCTGAAACTAACCGGCAATATATGAAACGATTTATATTTCACACATTTCCTAGGCATTCTATAGAATGCCGAATGAGAAACCAGCAAAGTAATCTCCGATTCGTTAGGAACTCCGTCCGTAAGTGCAAAATGAGAGTTAACGCTGCAAAAAAATAGTGTTTTCTTAACCGAAACTACTTGCGATAAGTTAATAAATGATGTATAAAAAGCCTAAATGACTACTAAGAAGGAACCTAGGGACTATTGGTTGCTGAATTGCTACGATGTGATGATTGTGGAGAGAAAAAAAAATATTTTTTTAATGGCACTCTCATTATTTTTAGAATAATATTTTTATTTTTGAGAAATGCACATCATTTACATAATAACCTCATCAGGACGTTTTTTCATACATTGCCTAAATAGCATTTGTCATTCGTATATAATGCCTAGATATTACATGCAATGCCTAGTGAAAGTATCTAATGCTTCTCATATTTCATACCTTGCCTAAAAACGTCTGGCATTATATAAAATGCCTAGGCATTCTATAGAATGCCGGTGTTTCATACTTTGCCGGTAACATATGCCTTTCAATGTGAGAAGTTTGAAAAACCGTAATCTTTCACGTTCTAAAAATTAAAACTTAAGTACATGAGCAAGGAAACTGTCCAAATATTACATTTTAACCGATAGAGAACACGAACTTCCTCTTTTTTGAAAAAGGGCGCGTCCTACTAGGGAAGTCAGCCCGCCACTGATGTCGAAAATCTCCCTTGACAGATGTTAAGATAAAATTGATTCACCCAGGTTCCAGGCGGAGGATGTCCTTTAGCCCAGTTGGTGAAAACGGTTCTGGAGTTATCAATCCAACCAAACACCAAGTCATGACCAATCTCGTCCGATGTCACTTGCCTCATGCCGATCCATGCGGACGTGCCGAGGTCGTGCAAATGTTGGGTCAAGAAAGCTTGGAAGAAAAAGCATACAGGAGTTAAGAATTTCCTAATTGAGACATATGTATGTAGCTTTCATAGAATACTTACAGTATAGGTGAAAACTGGGAAATTTGGTTAGTGGATTCAGTTTTGTGAGTACAGTAAAACCTGTAAAGTTGACCACCTTTTTCCCTTTTAAAGGTTGACCCCCCCTAAAAATTTTGCTGAAAACCCGGCCAAAGTGGTCAACTTACACTGGTTTCACTGTATCCACTTTTTAAAATTGCTATTAAGAATCGAAAACTAACTCTAAGCTCATTTAGAAAATAAATAAATTATTGAAATAAAACAAGAAATATGCAGATTTGATGTAGCACCTGCTGAAATGTTTTAGAACTCTTAAAATGGTCTAACTATATACAGGATGCAGAAGGATTGAAGCTTGAAATACGGCAGTTTTCGGCAAAACACGTGTTCAATATTGGCATATTTCCAAGGGAAAAACAAAAAAAGGTGATTTGCTCGCAAAAAGGGGTGATTACAGTAGAATGTGCTTAAGAGTAACCGTGCAGGGGTGGCGATCAGTAACACATTTTTTAATCTCCACTTTTACTCTACTTTAATCGTAATGTGGCGAGTGGCGACCGCTAATTCTCACCAATTTTACTTACAGGAAGCTTAACTGCTTAACTGAAGGGGGAGGGGAGAGTTATAAATACATTTCGCATAATTTTTGTTCATGCTAGCTTTTGACAAAATTCTCCTTTGCAAGATTTCCCTTTTTTTTTGTTTGGAGAGGTAAAAAATAATAAATTGTAGTTAATAGGGAATGCGCTGCACATATTCACATAATTGCAACGGCGGCAAATTACTAACAATTAGACTCAAATAGGAAATCGAGGCTAGAAATTTCTTAGCCTTAAATGAAATTCTCCGAAATTGGATGATGCCAATTTCGACGAAGTTGAATTAAGCCAACATACAGGGTGTCCACAAAAGCAAGGGCGTAACCCCCCCCCCCCCCCCATTGGGTATTTAGTTATTTATTCATTTTTGTTCCTCGACTTGGTGGAAATTATGTCAAATTAATCGGGTTGTGGGCTTGGAATTTTTTTTTTTTTTTTTAACTTCGTGTGAACAACATAGGAGACAAGCTGTAGAATTCCCCTCATCTCTTTCCTCGGACAAAATCGTGGAGATGGACGTTGAAGGAGAAGAACGGGCAAGACTCTCGGGGCCTGGAGCATGGTCCACCACTAGTTCACATTCGTGAGAAACTGAAACTGAAACGGAGAGTCACGTGATAAGGGGGGCTGCTCTGTCAATCGTCATTTAGGGGCGAGTCTGCACTTGTAGCCAAAGTTGAACTGGAGTTTCTCGGAATTGGTGGAGGGGTTGCTTTTTCTTTTGGTTCTAAAATTCTGAGAAAACCGAGGGATGTAAAACTGGAAGGGGGGGGGGGGGTTAAGACGCAACCGGATAGCCTTTTGTATCGTCTATAACTTGAAAGAAAATCGCAAAATAGTTACAGATGTGCAATGTCTTTCTTTTCGTTTTTTTCCAATATGCTGTGAGAGCCATGTGCTTCAGTTTCTGCAGTTGAAAAATTCAGATTCATGCATCACTCATTTAGTATCAAAATGCGTAGCATTTTCCTTCAATAACTTACCTTTTCAGTTTAATAACAGTAATATTAAAGGATTATAAACATAATTTTAAGTGACTTCTGCCATAGCCGTAACCAGGGGAGGGTTTTGGGGATTCAACCCCCCCCCCCCCCTATTTTGTATTTAGTTATTTAGGCACATATATTAGGCACACAAAAAAAATTCTGGCTACGCCTTACAAAGCACATATCTATTTTTTCCCTAAGAAAAATAAACACATATGCATATGATTTTATTTCCTCTTTCTGAAGGGTGATCATGACCAAAGTACGTAGCTCATATTACAGAGGACTTTTCATCTGGTTATAATCAACCCCCTTAGCACCTTTAGGAATTTTACAGCGAAAGGTGGCTTCAATCACCGTACCACACACAGACAGACAGCAGAGATCCTTTCAATCACTCCAGATGGTTTTCTTACCTTCTTGATGTTTTTTTACCCAAAGGCAGCAATTTGGGAACACAATCGCACCAGTTTCCTGGGAAATATTCTCCTCTTTGATGGAGGTTTGTTTTCTGATAAGCTGGTATTGTAGGCAAAGCCGTAAGCAAGGGGGGGGGGCAACGGACCCGAGCCCCCCTCCCCCCGAAATACTTTCGAAATTTTTAACCTGTCTGAAAAAAAAAATTAAACAAAAAAAATAATGATTAGATTTTGTTCTTTGAACCAACCTGTTTGGGAGCGGGAGAGGGGGTCCTCTGTTTTACAAATGGGGAAACGACAAGACGGCGCTTCAAACATCTAGGGCCTACGAACCAGAACTCAAAAAAAGACCCTTTTTTTTCTCTCAATTCTCCAGACAATAGGTCTCGCGTGTCTTCAACAGATAACGGATTGATTCCTTGCCTAAGGACTGCATATGGTTCTAATCACCCGACCACACAAAAACAGGAAATATAATCATCCTTTTTTCGCAAAATGCGAGCCTCATGGAACCACATCTGCCATAAATATACGTACAACAGTTTGGTGCTTTGTCCATCCTTGCCCGAAGGTTACATTCGTGGAAATGGCGACACTCTAACTACCCATATTGTGGACCCTTGCTTCTACGATTGCGGGATATGGATGTTTGTGCTGTTATTGCTGGAACAAATCTTAGTTCTTTTATTTTCTTTTTTAAACTAGCAATTCGTAAAATCGAATCAACATAGAAACGCTTCCGACAAGGGGGGCGGGGGGAGGGCTCTTGCCCCTTTGCGGATGCCTCTCCTCGAATCATATTCTCTTTTTTTTCCCAAGCATTTTGCACAATAAAACAGAGACCTTGATTGACCTTGGCAGTTGGGAATTTAGTGGGTTCTTGTGGTCTTGCAAAAGTCTCCTTTGCTCGCCTGCGCACAAATTTTGATTATGAGTAAAAGAAAAGGTGAAAATATTTTGTCCTATTTTGGGAAGAAACCCTGAAGCAGGAAAGGTATGGTTATTTTTATGTAATTTTTTAGAAATAATATTTTAGCTGCCCCCTCCTCTTTTTTTTTTTTTTTTTGCAATTTTAGCTTCAACTTTTTATTTCTTCCTCCCATGCTGAGAAAATGCTTTTTAATCTCCTTTTTTCGTTTTTTAACTTCATAGGGGATGACCACACACTACTTCGAGTGGGGCGCGGGGGGGGGGGGGGGGTCAAGAAATTGTGACAAGGGGGGATAACAAGAAGTGTGACATTACACATTTTGATTTCTATAAAAACGTGTAAAAAACCAGCAGATTAAACTTATTTTTGATAATTTTTTATTTTCATAATCTGATTTTAAAGTTTCATTGATTTCATTTTATATTGAAAATACGGATGCTTATTAAGGTTTGAAGTCACTTCTAGTTAAAATTTTAAAAGAAACTCTTCTTAGGTATTTACTTTTAAAATAAATAAGTGCGGGTCATTTTTCAGAAGTCAATTAATTATTTTTCACTATTATGCACTAATTATCTTTTTTCTGTTTTAACCTTAATCTAATTTTATGCTATTTAAGTCCACGTGTAATCATTATCATTTATTGTTATGCCCACAAATGTCGTTAAAAGTTAAAAAATAAAACTAAAAATGTGATTCTTTAACGTAAGTACTTTATTTCTGAACTGCAACACTGCAAGTACGTTGCACACACTGCAAGTGTTCATGTAATATAGCGTGACACGTGGCAAAGGGGATAGGGGTGTGTTGGAGAGTGTGATTTTGTGACAAAGGGGGGAGGGTGCTCAAATATATTGAAAGAAAGTGTGACACTGTTTATGAATGGTCCCATAGAGCGTTTATAATAACATTGCGAAGGTGAAAAATACCGTGACAAAATTACACTTTTACTTAGCCTAATCATAAATGTACATTGGACAAAAAAGATCTGAATTGATTGGTTCTCATGGGCTGCAATAGTGGCACAACTCAAAAAAACACGCGTTTCGGACTAAGAACAGATTGTAAATATGAAAATACACATTCTTTTCAGCAGCAATACTAGCACAACTCATAATTCAATATTAGGCCTTAAGATGTCTTAAAAGCGTAATTTCTCTTTTCTTTCTTTTTTTAAAAATTGTGATCTGATTTTTTTCGCCGATGGGGGGGGGGGGGAGTTGATTTGCTCCGAGGGAGTAGCCCCCCCCCCCCGAGAGATGCCTGAAATAAACACGGAGTATATCTGTAATGACAAGTATTGATGACTAGTAAATTTTGAACTCTTGTGCACTGCTTATTGGTGTTTAGTCTGTACATTTTTAGGGTGACCCCCCCTTTCCCCAACCCTAGTTACGCCTATGCATAAAAGAATGTCCCAGTTTCAATGTAAAATTATAACAGTTATATAGACTATTTACAAGAAATCATACATAAAATTGAAGGTAAACTTATCTAGTTTCTCCTACAAAAGTTCAATATTTGCACCTTTAGTTACACGGCACGCATCCAACCCATAGTAGAATTCTTCCTATACAAGTCCTGATTAAAGGAAGAAATATAGCCTCTTCAGTTTTGTGTCTCACCCAACGGCGGATCTAAGGGGGGGGGGGGGGATGGGGCGATCGCCCCCCCCCCCCCTTGGGCTGAATCAAGTGGATACTACAACGACACTCCTAAGTGAGTTTTTACTCTTTGTGCCCCGGGACCAGCCATTTTTTTATGTTCTTGGAATCCCAGCCTAAACGCCCTTCAAGTTCTATGCTTTCCCCCTGTCCCTTTGTCCTTTAGTATTGCTGAGTTGCTAATTCTAGAAGTAATGGGAAAGAGATTCCCTGCTTATCAAACTGGTGACAGCTAGCCAACCCTTAGCACGTGGTGTAAATTCCTGCAGCATTTACGCTAAAACCTGGAGTCTGAAACATTTCATTGAACATTCATAATTGCAGATGTTTATATAAATTGCACATACTCGTTGATGGTTTTTTTAGTACATATTTAGTATTACATTTTGAAGATTTTAGAAAATATATTACTAATAATTGCTATTATTTTGTAATTTAGACATATCAACTCAAATTTAGAAAATGCATTTACAAGCCTACATTTTTCTTGAGAAAGCTTGAAGGAAATCCTAACTCGGTTAAAACTTGGCTAAGAAGCAGAATGAGTGATGATAGACTCACTGAATTAGCGTTATTGCATATCCATAAAGATATTACATTGGACGTTGAAAAAATTATAGACAGATTTGCGAAAGCAAAAAAACGTCAGCTTGTGTTCCTTTTATAAGGGCTTTGAATAAACGTATATGCATTGAAAAAATGTGCTAGTAAAATTTTAAATATCACTACACTAGCATTTTTTTTTTGTTGTTGTTCCTGCTGTTTGAAAAAAAGGGGGGGGGGGCGGAGGGACTGTTGAAAAGAAATGAAGAATATCCTCCATCCATCCTTACACTGAACCCGAGATTTCCAAAATCGCCCCCCCCCCCCCCTTGAAGATTTTCTAGATCCGCCCTTGGTCTCACCTCGGTCAAATCATTAGATTTCGGCGAAATATAGACACGATGTTTTAAAAAATAAAGCCTACGCACGGTGAAATGAAATTACAGGTTGACTTTTAACAAATCGTAGAACACAAAATGCTTTTCGCATGTGGCGCTGCCAGCCAGAAAACAACAAAGAAGCACCATTCGCGCATGCGCTGATCTAAAACTGTTTGAGTTGCTCTTTAACTGTGACCTTGAACCAACACTACAATGGTTATAAGTTGATGCTATGGAAATTTATAACTGGAACATTCTTTTATGGACACCCTGTGTATGAAGTAATAAACATAGATAAATAAGCAAGCAGATGGAGGAAAGTACTTTTTGCAAGTTCTATATTGGAAAAATATTTGGGCAGATAGATGTTGAAAATTACAAATACTGTTCGTTTACGAAAGCGGGGACTATCCGTCGGGAAGATTCTATCCGGCAAAAGGGGTGATACGCTGAGATGGGCACTTTTCGGAATTATATTTTACTCTGTCATTTTTTGCTTTTCCCCGATGATGATATATTATATTTCCAATTGGAATTTGACAACAAAAAAGAGAAAAAAATCAAAGAGTTTATTATTCTTCATAAAAACCTAAACATTTCCTTATCTTTCTTTCTTCATCCTCTCACCCCTATTTCGATGTAATAGAAGCAAACCTGACGCATGCGCAATTTCGAGGATCGGTATCGGTAGACAGTTAAACAAAAAGAAATCGATAGATATACAAGTTTCTGTTTCGTATATATGCAGACATACTCAGAATAACACAAAAGGCCTTCTTTTATACAAGCTCCACACCGAAGTGTAAGTGTATAAATAACCGGCAAACAATCTTCGTAGATCGAACTCTATTAGTTTCTTCCTGTTGTATTAAAAGAGGAAACTTACACAACAGAGTGTCATTACGTAAGTTACTCACCTTGCTCCTCCATGCTGTGGATTGACACCAGATCGTGACCTTTCCCTAGAGCCCAGCAGGCTTGAATGGCTTCTTTGTACTGCACTCTGTCTTTTTCCTCTCGTCCGAAATACTTGTAGCATTTTTGTCCTAAAACGTGATTGCAATTAAAGAATTTTCAAATAAATTATTACAAAGTCAAAAGAGTAAATTAACCACTTCATTCCAAGTGTACCCAATTGGGTACATTTTAAAATACTGTTTATTAACTATTGTTTGTGCCATTTTAAAGGTAAAGCACCCAATTGTTTTTGAAATTAATCAACAGATAGTTTACTTCATTTTAAACATGGAAAACATGGAAATTGGGCATTAATTATTATTTAACCTAATTATTAATTAAAATTTTTTAAAAAAATTTTGTTATTTTGTTTTGTAATCATTTTTTAAATCAGATAACCAAAAAATTGCTTCAAAATTGTTTGTGCCTAGTTCTGGGGTTTGAAGAGGTTAAAGCTGACAATACAAAAAAAAATCGAGGAAAATGAAAAGCTAACTGAGGTCAATATATTAAATCCAATGACTCGAAGTCTTTTTTCAAAATCTTTATTAAAATATATAAGCAACAATTTCGAGTCAATAATGTAGTGTCAAAGAAAATCTTGAGCTCTAATTGTTAACTAAATAAAACTAGAGCTAATCCTTTTAGAAAGTTAATAATAAGCTGGGAGGTTAACTGAGTCTTCTTCTCAGATATTAGAGTAAACGTAATAATTTTAAAATTTCACCAGAAACAAACGTAACAGTTTTCAAAAAATAAAAAAATAGAGGACAATGAAACGTTAGCTGAGGTCAATAATATTAAATTCAATGAATCGAATTCTTTTTTCAAAATCTTTATTAAATATATAAACAATATCGAGTTGATAGTGTTGTGTCAAAGAAAATCTTAAGCTCTAATTGCTAACTAAATAGAGCTAGAAGTAATATTTTTAGAAAGTTAATAATAAGCTGGGAGATTCACTAAGCGATTTTTTTTAATCAGATATTACAGTAAACGTAGTAATTTCAAAAATTCATGAAACAACGAACGTAACAATTTTCAAATTTGAACGTAACAGTTTAAAACAAAGTGAGGACAATGTAGCGTTAACTGGAGGTCAATACATTAAATTCAATGCATCGAATTCTTTTTTCAAAATCTTTATTAAATATATAAACAATATCGAGTTGATAGTGTTGTGTCAAAGAAAATCTTGAGCTCTAATTGCTAACAAAATAGAACTAGAAGTAATATTTTTAGAAAGTTAATAATAAGCTGGGAGATTCACTAAGCGATTTTTTTTCTCAGATATTACAGTAAGCGTAGTAATTTCAAAATTTCACCTAAAACGAACGTAACAGTTTTCCAATTTGAAATCAGGAAATGAAAGATTTTTGGTACTATATAACAAAATTAACGTTAACCATTTAAAGAAAAAAGCGTGATATTTTTGTGTTAAAAACCTATTATCCTGATTTATCATATCAGTTTAATAAAATGGGGCAGCTGGCATGTGTCAAGGAAAACTCGTTATCTTTGACTCTATTTATATAAAACTTGATTTCTTGTACTCAACCTGAAACTGAAACATGAAGTCATTTCTCATTAAAAAGTAATTATAGTGAATTAATGAGACATGACAATTTATTTTTCAGTATACTGCCTTCTCCGCTTTCCCCAGCAAAAGTAACAAACAAAATAAAGAACTATTATTAAGGATAGTTACAGTATATCTCTACTAATATCAAAATTTAACGTATGTGTGCAAAAACACAACTAGGGGGGTTTAACCGCAAAATTATCGGCTTTAAGCCCCTATTGACAATCGCAGTAAGTTAGTGGTGGAGTTTAAACAACTCCCTCATGACCTTTTGCTTTAAATCATGTTTCCAACCCTACAGTGTTGTAGGTTTGGCTATACAGTAGGGAACCGCTTATCCGGAAACCAGTTAACCAGAAGTTTTGGACGACCAAGTGATAAATCTTAGCAGAGAAAGTACCAATGGTTTTAGCGTTTATTTACATTAATGAAGTTTTTTTCCCTTAATAGCGAGGAAGTTCCACGAGGACATAAAATTGGAAAATTCTTTTTTTCCTTCTAGGGGGGCTGCGTGCGGTCATTAACCTTTGCAGACCTAGTGCGTACCCCGGTAATCGGCCATCCCTTTTTTTCAAGTAGCACCACTGTCGGTAGATGCCATTGCCACTGAGAATTTGGACCCTCATTTGCTGCGAATTGCACTAGGTATTTAATTTAGCCGAGAGTATCCAATCATGCGACATATGCGCAGACGATTTTCTCTGCATCTTGAAAATCCACCGACTTAGGCCAGGTTCGAACCTGCGATCTTGGTCATACGAGACCTGCGCCTTACCACTACGCCACCCTGTCGGTTTAAAATCGGTAAATAAGTGCGACTATTCTCACGGTTGGTTCAATTAGCGTGCGTCTAGGGCTTCAACTGTTTCAAACAGATTAATAGTTTGAGATTCTTAAAATTTATGAATATCTTAGCTTTTTTTTGAATTTATTAAGCTAAATCAGAGTTACTTTTTGACTTAATTTTAAATGCATGAAGCTTGCTTTCCATTTTGCATTTAATTCACTCTTATAAAGCTCTGATTGATAATAATTTGAAGCCTGTTTTAATTTCTTTATGGATATTATTTCATTTTAGTCTGCGGAATTTCCCTAATTGCTACCAGTTCTATTGAATAACCTTTGATTTTTTTATAACTAGTATAGGAATTATAGAAGCCCAGTACTGAGTGGTAGCCTTCCGTGCTGCCATGCCACAGGTCCGGGGCTCGATTCCCGGGCTGGGCGAGCAGGGTAGACTTAGCCTTACATCCCTGCAGTGGGGTCGATAAAATGAGGACCAAGCATGCTTGGGAACTAAACACTGGGGGTTCCGCGTCAGGTCGACCATTTGACCGGAACTTCTGCTTCTGCACCGCAAGGCCCTCGGTCTCGAAAACTGGGACGGGCACGGTAGGTTATGGCCCCCAAAAGGGCGGGCGCGCCCCTGAGTTTTAGAAATTATAGCAAATAATGATAGATTTTTTATGGTTTACAATCAGGTATAATAATAATGATTTATTTTGGAGCATAAAGGGATGAAGGCATGCTATCATTCAGATCAGTGGGTGTTACGTTAATTCGCAACCAAATATCCAGAATAGGTCTGTAAGAGCCATTCCGAGTAGCTGGTTCCCTATTGTATTTATATATACAGTAAAACCCCGTTCAAACGCGGGTGTCGGGGGACACGTTTGGCACCCGCGTTATAACATAACCGCGGCATAGTGAAACTATACGGGGGGGGGGGGGGCTGAACCACATTCTCCAAGCAATACTGCCATTTTATTAACTGTAATTGCAGTGCAAGAAGCACATGTCTCAACTGCGCAATCAGTCCATCGAGCGATAGGTTATAAACCAAAAGGTGTACATCAGGCCTATTAAAATAGGGCTTTAAATGTTAGTGTGTGTGGTGGGGTGATGGGAGCTCTTTGGCTGGAATATTTGTGTGCTCGGGCTGGATTTATTTAAAGGTAAATAAGGAATCAGCTTTAAATGGCAAGGATAAAGGGTGGTTTAAACGTCGGGGGACATGATAGCCACCGCGGTATATCCGATTCCGCGGTATACTGAGGCGCGATATAACGGGGTTTTACTGTATAAGGACTTTTGTAACTCCCCCCTCTCAAGCGAAAGTTTTGTTGCGCCGATGTATATGTGTGTGTGTCTGTCAGTTCTCTGCATACAGAAACGACTGTAAAAAATTGATTTACCAACTTTGGCTCATACATTTTTTTATAAGGAGATACCCGACAGAGCCCGTCATTGTTCTTATTATTTTTTAAAATTCAATTTAATGTCATTAATATCGGTCCAATTTTGAGAAATCTCTTCACATAAATTCTCTAATGCAGCGTTTCCCAACCGGTGGTTCGCGAACCCCTAGATGTTCGCTGGATGTAGATAGGGGGTTCGCGAAAATAATATCGCAATGGCGGAATTTTTAATTGCTGACGTAAAATAAAAAATGAAGTTTTAATTTACATACATAACGTATTAGGATGGAATGTAAGAATCATTTTTTTAAATAAATTGTTTATCCGATAATGCGTAAAAGTTGTGGGCTGACATAGGAAGTACACGAACAGAATTTGAAATGTACATACTTTTTGTGCTACATAATATCGAAAATTTGAAAAGCGAAGGAGTGTCGAACGTTATACATTGATTTATTTTAAAATCTGAGCATTGGTTTCTCTTTATTTCCCTCGTTCGCGCGGAGAAAGAGTCGGAAATATGTAATTTTTCATTATTACATCATTTTATTTCGTTATTATTTAATTTTTTTTATACATACCTCAAAGTAAAAACGGAAGATACTTATTCATTAATTTTAAAATTTGTACTCACATTTATCTCACTTTATTTCCAACTTTTGAGAGTTCATTGCTTGATTCAAAAATTTCTACGTTTATTCCTCGTACCGTTTCATAACTTTTTCTTACTATCGGGAAAATAGTTTTTAACGATATTTTTTGCGAAAACATATGTTTACTGCCCTATTAATTAGTCAAAAATAACAAAAAATAAAATGTAATTATAGTATTTATTTAAACTTAAGATATTTTGCAATTATATATTTATTTCTTGGTATGAACTATTGTGCAATATTCAAAATAAATGTACAGACAAATTTGGTATTTTTGTTACACGTTACTGTAGAAGGGGTTCGCCGTTTTCTTTAGGATCTTGGAAAGGGTTCGCAAAGTAAAAAAGGTTGGGAAACACTCCTGTAATGCAATGGTCCCCAACCCTATGCCAGCGGGCACCATGGCGCCCGTCTATTGGTCTAGGGGCGCCCGCTGCTTGCGCCCAACGATAAAATATTTCAGTTTTCTGTTTTAACCCTTTCAGTCCCAAGCCAATCTAAAATTCTATTAAGTTTAATGACGTTCATTTGGTATTAAATGCATCTTCGGAGGCCGATAATTAAAGTAGGGGATATGATTTTTATATTAAACTTTAAGGAGCTCGTTTGGCATCACTTGGTTGGTCTGCTTCAGAGACTGAACAAGAGGAAGGAAAGTTAAGAATATGATGATGTCGAATGGCATCTCTGGGATTGAAAGGGTTAAACCAGAGAACATTTAGAACAATTAGAATCTAAAGTGTATGAATAAAGGACCATATAACTATGAATAAAGGAAGAACTATAAATTCTGGAATATAGTTGACAGAAATAAATTTCCATTCTTAAAAAGAGCAGCATATAAAATAAAGTCCATTTTAGTTCCACATACTTGTGTGAATCATTGTTCTCAACAATGAATATCATAAAATCAAAATATTAACACCTTTTTTGCAGTGCAGAGCAGGAATTTTATAATATTCTCCCAATTATGAAGCGCTGGCCAGTGAAATGCAATGCCAAAGATCTCATTGATTGTATTTTACATATTTTATAAATAATTTTATACTTCGTATGCTTTGCAAGCAAGTTAGTAATCATTTATTTTACACAAGAATATTGATACTAATTATATTCATATGTTAAATTAATTTTTGAAACTAAATTTTTTGTTCATTATATGTAGTGTGTATTACTATTAACTATGTCCACACACACGAACTATGGATTTATCTTGAAAAAATAAATGGTGCCCGTCATTCGACCGATATTCTGGTATGTGCTCTTAGGTACAAAAAGGTTGGGGACCCCTGCTCTAATGTATCGACAAAAAGTCTCTTTTATATTTGAAACTTTTACATCATTCGAGGGTCCGGGTTTTCTACATAAATATTAACCAACTAGAATAGGCTAGAGATCCTGAAAACAAGGATGAAACAAGTAAAATCAGAACCTTGTGTTCGAACGTATAGTTAGTTTTTGCTTCACCAGATGGTGCTACAGAAATCAAATCCTAACTGGTTTGAGTGTCATTTCCGCTATTTCTGAACTGAAATTACTAAGTAAATACTTTGAATGCATGCTACACTAATACCACTAATTATATGATTTAAAATATCTATTTCAGATCATATAATTCGTCTGGAAAAAGGGAAATTATGAAATAATAAAGATATGAATAATCAATCAGTCAACTTTTCAAGTAACTACTAGTTATGTTTATGCAGTGATATTAATATATATATATATATAATTATTGTATTGCAGTCACATTTCCTTGTTTAGCTGCTCCATTCTATTTCCCGTTTCTCTTGTACGCAAGAGGAAACAAATCAAAACAACAGAATTTGTCTATGCACACGCGAATAGATTTTGCGTTAGCTGTCTGGGTTTCGTTGCAATACAGATTCTCATTGTAGACTTAATTCTATGCTCTGAGCAGTCTACGCCGATAACAATTTTGTGTTTGAAGAGGAAAATGCAGTTAGTTTTATTTGCTTTGAACTACAGAAGAATCTCTCCCTAGAACGAAATTTTTAATCGGAATGTTGAATTATATTATATCGATGTGAATGTCTTCTTACAACGAATTTTTACAGACATTTATCTTCAAACTATTCCAATTCTGCAAGAAGTTGTTAAATTCCGAGAAACCAATTTCGTCTAGAACCATCATATAAGCCTACTTTCCCTTATAAACCCCAACTTCAAATTCATAATCTAGCTATTTCTCTCTCTCTCTCTCTTATTTAGCTTTAGCTCTAGATTACTTCAAGCATACCTCTTTCAACGGTTAATACATATTCATTTACTCACTCATTGATTATTTCATTTATTCATTTACTCATTCATGTACTTATTCATTCGTTTATTTATTTTTTTCATTTATTCACTCATTTATTCATTCATCCTTCACTTATTCATTTAATCATTCATTCATTCGAAAATATCCTTAAAAATGCCGGTAAAAAAATTTCATAGGAAAATAGGCTCGTTTAGTTCTGATTGAACTTTGTATCTGTACATGTTCTACGTCATAACATCTTTCCGGTTTCCGATGAAGTTTATTCCAAGCAAATCGGTCTGTTAGATCACGATTTGTATAGGATTGAAATTTACCCGTAAGCGCTATGTTAACTTTTTTTTTTTTTGAACTGTTCCAAAATGAACAAAAAATGTCCAAATCAAAAAATATCACGCCGAGAGCTTCTTCCAATAAGCTTGTTCATTGGAACTTGGATCTTGTACCCAGAGTTTGCATTCTTTGCTTCATTTTCGCCCATAGGCGCTAATGTTAAATTTTTTTGAATTGCTCAAAATTGAACGAAAAATTGTTCAAATCGAAAAGCAAAATATGAAAATGAGATGTCCTCGCAGAGATCTTTCGAATGCAAAAAAAATAAAAAATCCTTCGAATCGGACAATTCGTTCAAAAGTTATTAGGGGGGACAGACCGACAGACAGACACACAAGACCGACAGACACACATTTTCCCCACCTCAAAACCCTACTTTCATATTTTTTATTTTTCAATCTTTATTTAATTACTTCACTTTTTTTTTTGACTTTTCTTTCTTTTTAACGATATTTTTACGATACATTAAGCTTTCTCTCATCTTTTTTTTTTTTTACTTTTACGGGAAAGTATGCTAAAAACGGAATTTTTCTAGTAATATTATACGTTCATAGGCGCATACTAAATCATTCTCTAAATTGTGGAATTCTCTTCAGTTTTGAGATTTTATTCATGTAACAAATAAAAATCAGTGTAATTTTTAACGACGTCCTAACAAATGGTATTTATTTTTAAATAAATACGCATGAGCTTTTCGAACCTACTAAAGAGTTTGCAATTATTTCTCAAACTACAAAAATCTGTAATCGCCGTATAACAAAATTTTCTATATAGCGATTGTTAAACTGGAGCTAAACAATTTCGTTATATAAAGAATCGGTTGTGTTTTGTTTATTTGCAACTTTGGAAGTTCTTCCAGACTGAATATTCTTAGCACTCATAATTTTTTCTGAAATAATATTAAAACGCTTAATTTCGTGGTACTAATTAAGAATGATTATTCTTAGAATTATATGCCTAACTTTTCGTTAAATGTTCACATAATATCGTAAAAATGGAGATGAAAATATTCTTACACGTTTAACACGGACAAATTTGGCTCAATTAAATTTGCTTGGCATTATTTAAATAAATTTCACAAATTCTGTAACTGTAACCAAAGGGTTATGAACAGGGACGGACTAAAAGTACCAGTCAGTAAACATCAGATAACCGCTGGATTTTTAAATATCCGAAATCCGATCCGACCACTTATCCGGTATGCAAAGATGGACATCCGGCGTAATATCCAGAGAAGAAAAGCAAAATTGAAGTTCACCCTTGAAAGAAAATTTGGGTTTTAAAATTTAATTAATTAGCATGTTTTGAAGCTATACACTGTAAAAAAAATCTCCTGAAAATAACGGGAAAAGTACTATTTTCCCGAGATTTGACAGAAGTTTCATTTCTTTTTTCTCCGTTAATCCAAATCAGGTTGTGAAAATACAGCAACGGTAAAATGGAAAAGTTCCGTTGTCGTATTTTCAGAACGTGATATTTCCGTTTTTTGAAAGAAAAACCATGTATTGAAGCACTACAGAAATCTTCCGCTAAAATCAGTCCAAGAACACTCTGTAAATTCAGGTTTTCTTTAACAGTGTATCTAAATTAAAAACTTACAGCGGGATTGGAAGCTCCTTGGACGTGTAAAATATGTATACACTGTAAAAAAAATCTCCTGAAAATAACGGAAAAAACACGGCAGCAGAGTTGCCGGAAACATTCCGTTTCTGATAATATTTTCCCGAGACTTGACAGAAGTTCTTTTTCTTTTTTCTCCGTTGATCCTTTCCGTTGATCAAATAAGGGTGTAAAAATACAGCAACCGTAAAACGGAAAAGTTCCGTTCTCGTGAGGATACGTGATATTTCCGTTTTTGGAAGGAAAGGCCATGTTATGAAGCACTACGGAAATCTTCCGTTAAAATCAGTCAAAAAACAATCTGAAATTTCAGGACTTTTTCAACAATGTAGCGTTGACAGGTTTCAAGCATCAAAGCTCGATATCCGTCGATACGCACGTGTTCGATATGGGATACCGGATATCCAATGTCTGGTAGAATCAATATCCATGGTATCCCTAATCCTTGATCTTACCTACCCCCCGCCCCCCAACCCAAACAAAAAAAAAATATCCCTGGTGTATTACTGACTGCCCCCAACAGTCTTTATCTTACCAAATTTAATCCAATCTTTTGGACAGTTCCCCAATATCGGCTGCAAGGTGGTTGGTGGCGGAATTGTTGTTGGAACAGCAGCTTCCGGTCTCTTACAAATCGGTGCATAGTGTAACGAGCAATGCTCTGGCCTCCAACCCCCTGGAAATGAGAACAAAATTAATAACAGAACAAAAATACGTAAATGGCAATCGGTGAGTTAAAGGTCTTACTTTTGCTTAAATACATGATGAAGCATTTTTCATTGAAGTAATATTCTTTCGGTATCCTTTTCTGGTAGTCAACAGGTGTGCCATCAGACCATTGGGGTTTATCGTCCCCATCTAAAATATTGTATCCAATCCATAACCTTCCTCCAAAACCATTCGCCATCTAAAAAACCATAACATTACTATCAAGACAAAGTGTTAGCTTTATTTTGTATTCAATGGTGCAAAATCCCCAAGGAGCCTTACTGTGATAGACAAAGTCATTGTATTTAGGGGGTACTTTTCTCCACCAGACCCTTAACTTTTAGCCGAAGCCTTAGGATTGCTTTCTCACGGAGCTGGTGGCCGTATTTAGGGGTACTGTTCCCCACCAGACCCTTACCTTTTAGCCGAAGCCTTAGGATTGCTTTCTCACGGAGCTGGTGGCCGTATTTAGGGGTACTTTTCTCCACCAGAACCCGACCTTTTAGCCGAAGCCTTAGATTTGCTTGCGCAAGGAGCTGGTGGCCGTATTTAGGGGTACTTTTCTCCACCAGAACCCGACCTTTTAGCCGAAGCCTTAGGATTGCTTTCTCACGGAGCTGGTGGCCGTATTTAGGGGTACTGTTCCCCACCAGACCCTTACCTTTTAGCCGAAGCCTTAGGATTGCTTTCTCACGGAGCTGGTGGCCGTATTTAGGGGTACTTTTCTCCACCTGACCCCTACCTTTTAGCTGAAGCCTTAGGATTGCTTTCGCACGGAGCTGGTGGCCGTATTTAGGGGTACTTTTCCCTACCAGACCCTTACATTTTAGCCGATGCTTTAGATTTGCTTGCGCAAGGAGCTGATGGCCGTATTTAGGTGTACTTTTCTCCACCAGACCCTTACCTTTTAGCCTAAGCCTTAGGATTGCTTGCACACGGAGCTGGTGGCCGTATTTAGGGGTACTGGACCAGGGATTGTTCGGCCTATGATCAAGACAATCGAATCTAGTAACCTATTGATACTAAAAAATCAAAATGTTGGTTAAAACAACTATTCATTAACTTCATTTACTAATGTCGTACCGTCTTCAAGAGAAACTCCTGTTCCTCTTCAGAGTGTATGGAAGCCAGATGGGCGCCCTGCGCTCTGCAGAAGTCTTCGGCATCGTAGTAGGAGACACGTTTATTATACGAATATTGAAAATTGTAGCAGTTGCCGTTGAACCTAATCCAAGAAGTTCCATTGCAGTAATCGAAATTCCTAAATCCGCCTAAAATACAAGAAACAGGAATGTAAAAACGAAAACCAAGGCAAAATTTAGTGTAAAATATTGCAGACACGTGTTTCGAGGATGCAAGGAACCCCTTTTTCAATGCAAAAGAGGGAGCTACTAGATGGAAAAACATCCAACTGAAGCTCAGTTGTATGTTTTTCATCTGTCGCTTCAGTTGTAGGTTTTTCACCTAGAACTGTGGTTCCCAAACTTTTTTGTCTCGTAGACTCCTTGCCATGTTTTTCGGTTTTGGGTAGACCCCTGCTTACCTGATTTTTTGTAAATTCATCAACTTCAAATGTATTTTTGACAGCTGGTATGGTACTACTCACTGTGAAAGATTTAAATTTCTAACTGTAGTGAAGTGTTGTCTTAAGTGAAAAACTTAAGAAAAAAACACATGTTAATTTTATACATTAATTAATTAAATTCAAATTAAAATGAATCAAACTAAAATTTAGCATCTGTTACACAAAACAACTAAGCAATAAATAAATGCTTTTAGTGGGAGGGTTGAACCTGATGCTTTAATAATAAATTAACAACATTTGGCATCAATTTAGCTAGGTTTAATCTCAAATCTCCTCGGTTAATGATGTCCAGTCTGTTTCTTTTTTTTTTTTTTTTTTTGGTCAGGAGATTTGCAACTGCGCTGAAACCCCTTTCCACTAGGTATGAAGTTGGAAAAGCAATTAAAAACTGTCTCGCGATATTCCATAATACGGGATAAATAACAGGTATGTGTTTTTTTTTTTTTTTTTTTTTGAAGCCAGAATTGCTGATATCCGTTTCTAAACTGTACCTTAAGTTCGTTAGTGATTAAAAATTTTGCAGAGTCATTAGCTTATATGAGTTCCATTAATCGTTGGCCCCATTTTCATTTCATGGACCCCCAATTTTTTTTTCACTTGACATGGACCTCTTGCAGGTTTACGTCGACCCCTGGGGTCAATACAGACCACTTTCACTAATCACTAATCTAGAAGCTCACTCTTTTGCATTGAAAAAGGGAACCTCGAAACACGTGTCTGAAATTTTGTGCTTAATTTTACGTTGATTTTTATTTTTGCTTTGTAGTATAAAAGTTTGCTTTTTATTTCAAACAAAATAAGTTATTCGGGAAAGATCTTGACGCAAAAACTTACAGAAAATTCTGGAAGAAAAGAATGAAAAATTTATAAAGTAATTACAAAACGTTTAACTGGAAATGCTTCATTTAATTCGAAAATATTTCGTTTAGTAAATTTTCCTTCAGTATCCATACGATAGCATACTACAGTTCGAGCACGGACTTTTGCCCCTTGGACGCTTCTGCGCATGACAGAAAAGGACGAATCCATTCCAGTTTTAGGGAAGTATGTTCTGCAGGGGCATTTATTTGTACGTGAATCAGTGTTTGCTTCTCTGTTTGCTGAAAGCAACTGCCTTATGGTATCAATTCGAAAGAAGTCAAGCATGCTAAACGAAGTAAAACGAGATCAGGAGCGACACTTTCCTTATAGCAGCAGTTCCTTCCTTAAACATGAATAGATTCTTCTTGGCACTCTGCCAGGCAGATTGCTTTGGTTGATGGTAGAACTGTATTAGGATGCATTTTAAATGGGAGAAAAATACTTTCAACTCGACAAATCGAAATATAAGAATGTCGATGACTATGTACAGTGGAATCCGCTTAATTCTATCACCGGATAATCGGATCACCCGCTTATTCGGACCAAACTCGAAATAATCAAAATATTTCCTATTCCATAAGCCTAATATTTTTCGATTATTGGTACCAAAAACCCTTGTAATCGGACCAGAGAAATGAAAGTAAATATGAAACAGGAGTCATAAGTTGCCCGGGTAGAACGGAGGATTTAAAGCAGGTCAACGAAGACAAAATTTATTTAACATTAATTACAATTCCTGTAACTTTCAATAGATTTCCAACGACATTTCCAGGAGGGGTGTTTAACAAAATTCCTACTAGATGGCGACACTATTACAGCAAAGGTCAAAATTCATGAGAATTTCACGTATAATAAAATAAAAATTAAATTATAACTATAATAAAATTATTCGGTTGTTAAATAAGTAATTTATGTTTTAGTGAAAGTTTTAATTGCTGTTTTGTGCTTTTTAAAACTTCATATATAACGTATAGTACGTCTGGTCTTGTTCCATATTCGCGCAATCGATCCAGCCGGTTATAGGACGAAAATGATCGCGTCCCGCTTAACCGGAATCGACTGTATTGCAGTTGACGCGCAGTTTTTCGAACGTCTAACTTACGAATACATAATATGACATAGTTTATCTACCTTGAAAAATCCATTGAAACTAGGGATGTAACGAATAGTGATTTGGCCGAATAGCCGAATATTCGGCCATTCCTTTCAGGCCGAAGCCGAATATTTGGCGACCGAATAGTAAAATTTCTAGAAAATTTTTGTAATAGAAAGCATCTGTCAAATTTAAAATTATTCACAAAGTCAACCACCAATTACACACAATCTATAATGTATGAGTTAATTATGTTTGTTAAGAATTTAAAACTATTTAAAATTAATCTATTTTCTCTATTGTTTTGAATGTAATAAAACTACACCCACAAGTAGAATAGAAATGCCAGATTTTATGGCAGTAATCATTAGCAATTTTTTACTAATTATTTAATTCAAATGAAAGAACTACTATTGCTTAGTAAACTTTTGCCTTGCTCAAAACTGTTTTATGAAGATATTTTAAAAGTTATAAAAGTTAATATTTTTATTTTATGGGGTTTTTTACAAGTCTATTCCTAAAAGATCTATTAAAATTTAATACACTTAACTGGAATATTTTATTTTCAAAAACCCCAATAACTTATGCTATCTAAATATTCATGATATTATTCTAGGCTTTTCACATTTCTCTCTTACCCAATATTCACAATTAATCAATCTACCCAAACAAAGTCTGACTTCTACTTTGTTAATTATAACAAAATAAACTTCTCATATTCTCCATCAAAATTAACTATTGCCAGCTTTTGGGAGCAAGTGCTAAATATAAAATACAATATTACACCTTTAAAATCTGTTTTTGCTCAGTCAAGCCTAAAACTAAGTTAAAAAAAAGTAGTTTATTTCTAACTTATTTTTATTTATTAAAACTATATAGGGTCAGTAGGGGTAATTGTAAACGCCTTTTCAATGTTTTAACTTTTCATCCTTCCCAACCTCTTGAATAAGTTCAGAGATAAAATTGTGAGCATTGTAGCCACTACTGTACTTCTTGTGAATAAATGTGTACTAAAATTTTGACTTTATGACTATTTGTTAACGAAGGAACTCGTGTTTACAATTACCCCAGTGTGTTTACAATTACCCCAGAGATCTGGGGTAATTGTAAACAGTGATTTATTTTCGAATATGGTTGATGCAAATGGAAAATCGTTTCATACACAGCCTGCTTGAAGGCTTAAGAAGTTCCGGAACAATGGTTATCAATCTGCGGCCAACAGGCCGCATGTGGTCCACTGAGTTATGTTACAAGTCGGCTGAGATCGTTTAACGAGAAATATCTTGCAAAAAAGCAAGTAATGCGACAAATTTATGTAAAATTTGTCCCGCAGTGGATCACTCGGTTTAGCTTGGATCCCACAGAACACTGAAAGTGAAGCACAACTGGCCGTAGTCAACGCTTAGGAGGGTGACCACCTCCCGCGACTGGTTACTCTGAGACCGATTGCGCTAAAGGGAGCCGTGCATGTAAAATACATCGTCGCTTCAAATGTCCACCAAGTTAGAAATAATTTCCTATGAGGGACCAACATAGGCGACGATCTCTCATCTGGGAACTGGTTCAAAATCAGTAAGCCCCTCTGAACCAAGTGTACTTCATTCTAGCGGAGCTCATTAATAATCAGTAGGAGTTTCCTTAATTCATGGTCGCCCTGCAAGGGGGGCTTGGATTTCCAAGTGGCATTAGCAACAACAACAACAGTTATGTAAAATAGACACAAAAGTGTAATTTACATCAAAATATAGAACTTATTGTCCCACAAAATATTGGAAATAGGATAAATTTAAGTGTTTACAATTACCCCAGAGTGCGAAATTTCTGGGGTAATTGTAAACACCTAACTTATACATGAAAAACAACAGGGAGGATTAAATTCATAACTAAATGTTCTTAAGACCATTCCATAAGACAAATAAAAATGGTTGAAACCGCTTTCATCGCTTTTGTAGATGAGCTGGAGAGGAAAATGTAAGATCACTAAATTTTGTTAAACAACTTTTTTCACCATGTCATTTTCAAACAATGGTAACGCTTCCACAGCTGTTTCAAAACATACGAAACTTTTTCAACGTCTTCCCCGTGTTGGCAGTTAATCACTCAGCACCCGCAATTAAGTTTTCAAAATCACCACAAGCTTAGTTATGAAGCTTGTTTACAATTACCCCATGTTTACAATTACCCCAACTGACCCTACTACTGTTTCCTTTTGCAATAACTATATACAATTTTAAATGTTCAAAATCTACTAATTTCTTTATTTTTTTACATTTCTACGGCAGCAGAACTATTCGGCCGAATAGCCGATCAATATTCGGTTAGGCCGAATATTCGGCCAGAGGGCCGAATAGTGGCCGAATATTGATTACATCCCTAAAACAATATTTTTCAATTTTAAGAACTCTTAATTTGTCGAATATTTTTCATGAGTAGTAAATTAGAGCGTCAATTATGTAAGTGTATTTGGCTTGTTATTATTTTTTATTTAAGCATTGGATAAATTACCAACGACAACTTCTGCTATACACCAAGAAAGAATACGCGCATAAATGCAACTACGGTTCACATTAATTAAATGTTCTACGAGACCTTTTGCTATACACAAGAAAACATAGGCGCTCATTTGTGTAATTATAGTTAACATTAATTAAATATTCTACGACAACGTTTGCTGTACACAAGAGAGCATAAGCGTATTATTGTAATTATAGTTAACATTAAATTAATGCTCTATTTTTTTCTGAGCATTTAAAAACCAATAGCAACATCAAAAAAAAAAAAAAGAAAAAAAGAGAGAGAGAGAGAGAGAGAGATATTTAAATTTCTCAGTGATTTTAATTTTTCTAGACCCACACGAACTAAAAATTAATGTAATTATAGTTAGAACTAATTAAATGTTCTATTTCTTCGGAACACTCAGCAACGCGAAATCCTCACAGGGAAGCGCGGTTTATTCCTAAATTAATACTTACTACATAATGCAGCTTGAAGAGAAAATGCCAGTAATGCGGAAAGAATGCACAGAGCCCTCATTTCGGAAAACCAAGTACTGGAAAAAGAAATTCTTCGATTAAAGATCGAGGTTTTAAAGAAAATCGTAACAGATCACAGGTGAAGCTTGCGATAAATTAGATAAAATCATAAGGAGTTCCATATGTTTACAAAATAGATAAGAATAACACTTGTTTCAACAACCCTATATCGAATTTGTAGGCAATTGTCGCCTTCTGGCAGCGTGTAGGCGTATACATTCCAGTTTCAACTTTAATTTTTAGATCGATTCCAAGCATGAATTTAAATTAAACGTAGCTAAAATATTTCACGGAAATTTTTATTTCATATCATTTGTTGTTCTCATACTCTTTCTCCCTCTCAAAACACATACACTCACTCAGAAATCTTTTTTAATTGGAAGAAACACGGCCTAAAGAGATTTTTGAAGTACGCGCATTTATATTTATATATACGCTTGTATATATGTTACGGCGAATGTCCGAAATTGGAGAATGTCGACATTCTCCAGTCTGAAAGATGACTGACATTCACCGGTGTCGACATTCACCGGTGATTGTCGATATTTTCCGATTTCGGAGATTCACCGTAACATATATATATCTTGGTCCTTTTTAAATAGAATATGAAGAACTCAAAATGTGCACTTAAATGCATTTTTTTTTTTAATTACATGTTTCTTTCTTTTTTTTTTTTTTCTTTGAAATGAAAACACATATTTTGAGTTACACATAGAGAAGGCTTATAACCTTCTTAAACTTACACACTGTTTTTATCTAAATTTTTTCCCCTGTTAAAATAATTCAAGCAAATTGCCTTATTGGGGGCTGCGGGGAGAGGGGGGCGCTAATGTTACGTGAACATATATATATATGCACTTGCCTTGCCGGCATTCCCCTTTTTCACAGCCACGGGAATTGCTGGCCATTTGTGAAGGTTCACATAATAGGGGGCCAGCATTAACCCTAAAACGCTGTAGTCGAATACTAGATGGCGCCACAACTACGCCACCTCCCTTTTTTTGGACCTGAAACTGAAGGGGACGGACATTTTCTCCAGCCTCTGGTCTAATAGAAATATACTATTTTCATTAGTATAAACTAACGTTTCGGTTAAGGAACAATATTTATATATATATTGTTTCTTAACCGAATATTATATGCAGCCCATTAGTTTTTATATGTGGCCCATTAACAGAATAAAAAACTTAATAGATTAATAGTAATTGATCCGAAAATCAGCGTTATTAAACTGCAAATTTGTAAACCTATTGTATGCATGTTTTTCATAGTTACAATGAACACTTTTTGAATGCGAGAATGTTGTTACCGCCCGGATGGAAAGTAGTTGCTGTTGTTGTTGTATCCTCGCACGTGGCGAGACTAGAATGGGTACGCTGCTCCCGAGTCTAACGGGGCCTTTAAACGCAGGAGTCCGATTTCCGCCCCTTTGAAAAGTCTCTTAATTTTTTGAACCAACTCCCAGATGAGAGATCGTCACCTGGGATTGGCCCCTCCCAGAGCTATCGTTTCACATTGAGGACATTGGAGTCACGACCTATTTAACGTGCACCAGCCCCCTTTAACGTACACGGACCGCAGCAACCAGCCGCGAGTGTTTGTCACCCTCCCAAGCACTGTCCTCGGTCGATGTTACTTCACTTTCGGCGAACTGTGGGAACCGAGCTTCTACCGACTGGTCCACTGAGGGACTTACGCTCTTATAATAAGTAAATATATTACCTGTACATACTTTTATTACAATGAAAATTGAATTTATGTACTCTAAATATTTATCATGCGACATCGCGTGACCGGTTTGGTGAGGGATCGCATCATACGATATTACGTGAACGGTAATGAATGTGTTAACAATATTCAAAACTGAGCATCTAGAGACCCATAGCTTCCTAAACTTTTTTTATCCCTTGAACTCCTTACAATTAGTATAACAGTTTCATTTATACTTGAAAGATTCAAAACAGTTAAACTAAGGGCAAAGTTTTTCCAAAGAAGTTCTAAAACAGTAGGGAGACAGAAATTTGCGTCCTGAAATGTCACATGAAAATTACGGAATGCAATTTAAAACAAATTGTTAAGATTTATTTTTTCTATGATGTAAAATTTTACTTTTATACATTGAGATTTAATAACAAGATCTACCTCAGCCACGGACGGCCTTTCTACTAAACAATTCGAGCAGCGTTCTATTTGTAGCAAAAGTGTCACAAGTTATGTTAGTTGAATCTCCACGAATAATGAAAATATCAACTTTTCCTGACGCACTTAAAAATTTTGATAAATTCTTCAACTTATCTTAAAATTTTGTTATAGAATGTATGGTACGTTATCTAGCAAACAATTTTAATTAATCAGCCGAGACGGTAGCGTAATGGTTTGATACTGGCATCTTATCCCCAAGATTGGAGGTTCAAACTCGATGGCGGTGGATTTTCGTGTCTATGTAGAAAATCAAGTGTAAATGCCGCATCATTATGCGACCTGTTAAATATCCCTCGAGTATCCAGCTGGCTCGGATACTCTCTATACATAGTGTAGTTTCGCATTCTCAGAGCCCAGGGTGCCCCCGTGGAAAATGGGGGCCGATATTCTCACTTGGTTATGGTATTCACACCATTATGGTGCTTCTTGAAAGAATGGATGATAGTTTCCGGGGAGTGCTTCCGGTTTGCAAAGGTTTATGATTAATACGCAGCCCGATTAGAAGGAGAGAAAAAAACTTTAATTAATCAGGTGTCGGTGAAATCAAAATTAAAATAACATTAATTAAAATAAAGATATGAAATCAAAATCAGAAAATAGTTACCGAATTAATACAAGACAAATTGATGTTAGTATGAAATTTTGACTGATGTATGGAATCTGATGTACTTCCGGAAAGATTGTTAATTAGCCCAGATTGCAAAAATGTTCAAACAGTATAAAACATTTATTTTGATAGATTTAACGTTTCTCCAAACTTAGAGATGCCTCTGAATTTGAGGTACAGAGACCGTTTAAATGAAACGCAAAAGTTGCCTTGCCTCAAACTATTTTTTTTCTTTCTGTTGTTGTTACTAATCCCCCTGGTATAGGAAAGCCTACTGCCAGGTCCAGAAGATCAATACTCCACTGGCTTAGGGTGGTATGCAGCTTCCTTTTAGAGCGAGGAACCACGAGGGCTGAAGACTGACTTGACCTCAAATTATGTGGTCTCTTAATTTTGAACCAGATCCCAGATGAGAGACCGTCACCTGGTATTGGCACCCCCAGAGGTATCGTTTCACTTTGAGGACTTTGGGACCACGACCTATCTAACGTATGCCAGCTCCCTTTAACGTACACGGACTTACAGCAACCAGCCGCGAGAGGTTGTCACCCTCCCAAACGCTGACCTAAGTCGATGTTGTTTCACTTTCGTTGTTCTGCGGGAACTGAGCTTCTACAGACTGGTCCACTGCGAGACTTTTTTCTTTCCTTTTTTGTTTACTTGAAAGTAAGTAAAACCTATTTATCTATACATAACGCCTTTTTTTTTTCGTTTTACAGAAGTTTTACACTCTACACAAGTTGTAAGAATCTAACTAATAGATCGTGTCTTGATGCATAACTTGTAAAATTCAGCTACGAGAGGAATAAATATCTAATCTGAAACATAATTTCACATACGTAATTTTGTTCTTTGTTTGTTTCAGCAGTTATCTGAAACTCAGTTTTTGATTTCTAAAAATAATATTCATTGATGCTCAGACTATGTGTACCAACCAACTTGTTGAATAATTTAAAAAAACAAATACATTTTCAGAATTCCGTTTTTATCTAAAATTATAGTCCTGCATGAATTATTTTGCTTCTCTGCAATTTGACAGAGATTTTTATCTTTCTGGAAGTTTGTTAGCAAACTTTAGATAAAATCGGTAGGAAATTTATTCTGTCTCGGACACACTCCATGGATGAGTAAACATATGGATTACTTATAACCCCATGGCTTTATAAATTGAGAATTTCAACAGTAAATGTGGAAATTATGCAAAACAAATAAAAATAGGCAATAAAATTGTTGAATTTAAAAAAAAAATCAATAATTAAATAAAAACCTCAACAAATAAAATAACCAGTTGGTTGAAAATGTGCGAAATAATTAAACATATAATCAATAAATTAATCAAAGCATTAACAAATAAAACAATGAGTACTTCTGAAACTTCAAAAAGACATTTTATTAGATGCTTGAAACAATACATAACAAATTTTCAATACATACATTTCTCAATATGTATAAAACTGTCGCAATTAAAATGCGCAACAAAAAGCATAACTTGTTTGGCAAAATGCACTTGAGTAACATATTAACAGCCACATTTTGCTGCCGAAAAATTAGTAAGGATATGTGACAAATCATTCATTCACATCTAACATCAGAGAACGACTGAACTGAAAATTTATGACGCTGGATTAACTGGTAATCGTACACAACATTCCGTTCCGGGGTAAGTGGGTAAATTAAGCTCGTACTTGGATATCAAGGAGAGAGGCACAAAACGTCCGCCGAGCCAATGATGTTTTCCTTTAAAGTATTTGCTACAGAGTTTCGGTGCAGTTAGAGAGATTAGAAATTCAGGTTGCAGACCATCTTCGGAGCCTCTTTCAACATCCCAACCTGTATAAATATACAAATATATGACATATATATATAACATTAAAAAACAAAAAACTCTTTCAAATCCCTTTTTAAATTCAGAGTTTCGATTTTAAAACAAAGCTCTGTATACGTTCCCTTGGGTACGGGAAACTAACCCGGGAAAGATTATGTAAGATGAGCAAATTTTATAAGAACTAGCCAATCATTAATCAGTAAATCCATCACGTGACTGAGACCTCGAAAAATTATAAAAAGACAGTCTCGCAGAAATTTCTGGGGATTCACGATGTAAAAATTGTATTATAGACTGTGATGTTTTGTTTTGTCTTGGTCCTGTGCTGTTTATTTTGCGTTGTCGCTAATTCTACTTGCTTTTAAAATAAGGAGTTGTTTTGTAAAGATGAGACTGCAATTAAAAGAAGGACTGATCGATAGACTCGTCCTACGACTTGCATTCACTTTCAAACAGATGTTCTATTAAATGAACGGCTGCTTGTATCTGTTATATTTCATATATGCATACATATATATATATATATATATATGTTTTGCATAAAACATTGGAATCTAAAACTTTGTTATAATGACTTTTGTTTTTTACGAGTATCAATTGTTCATGAAGATAATTAATTGTTCTACAGTTCGACCACGAAGTTGTGACACTTGAGCGCTTCTGCGCATGGCAGAAAAGGACGAATCCATTCAAGTTTTAGAGAGGTTCGTTTTGCAGGTGCGTTTATTTAGTACGCGAAATCAGATTCTTAGCTTCTCTGTTTGTTAAAAGCAACCAAATTTATAAACTGGCATATATATCAGCTCGGAAGAAATAAAATATGCCAAAAAAGCTAAAATAAGAACCAGAATATGGCACATTCCGTATACCAACAGTTTCTCCCTTAAACATGAATAGATTCTTCTTGGCACTCTGCCATTCAGAGGTTTTCTTTTTAGGTTGTTTTTATTCCTTTTTTGCCAATTACACCTATGCAACGTTTTGTAACGAACGTGTAAATCATCTCGTAATAAAACTTTCAAGAATCAGTTTTTGGAGAAAAATAATTACTATTTATTTCCAAAATACTTACTTAATGAAAATGGCTTATTTTAATTAAATAAGAAACCTCTTGGGTTTCAAAATTTTGTAATTGAGAGATTATTTTTTAATTTGTTAGTTGTTAATTATCAATTCCTTTTATTTAAATCCAAATCACAATAAAATCAAAGGGAAAATATATGAATAAAAAGTTTCCAAGAGTGGAACATATATTCATTACCGCTTTAATAGGTTAATATTCAGCCGGAGGGGAAAATCGCGCTATTTGTCAGCGTGGAGCAATACAGTGCAACCATGGAGTTTTATTGGCCGTATCCTTAAAAAAGCAATTAAAAGCTATGTCGACTATTCAGTCGAGTTATGAGCATAATTCGACTCCTTAGAAAAGAAGTTCGAAGGAATCGATGAAACGTTAAAAGTTTGGAACACAATAATAAACTGATACACTTTAAAAAGTGGCAACATTAAATAGAACATCGAAATGTAGTTTTAAAACTTTAAAAGAGCCGGTAGGGTGGCATAGTGGTAATGCTCTGGCCTCGTACGCCTAAGTGCGCAGGATCAAATCTGGTCCAAGTCGGCATCTTAGAAAATCGACAGCGTCCACGTCGTATGATTATGCGGCATGTTAATGATTCCCTTGAGTATCCGTTTGGCTTGGATACTTTCGGTTAAATTAAATTCCTATGGTGCAGCTTTGTATCAATGACAACTCAGGTGCAGCTTCCTAGAGGGAAACTGAGCGTCGAAATTTTCAAAGTGATAATGGCATCCGACGACAGTGGTGCTATTTGAAAGAATGGATGCCGATTTTGGGGGAACGCGCTAGGTCTGCCTAGGGCCGCTCTGGTTAATGACCATACGCAGCCCAAGTAGAAAGAAAAAAGAAAAGGAAAAAAAAACATTCCAAAAGAACAGTTTTTACCTGATGGAACATCTACACTGCAAATAGGAATACTCAAGTTCTTCAGTTTATTCATGCAATCCTCGTATTCTGGTCGGACAGGCGGTTTGAAACTAAAGCCAAAAAGAGCATCAATAACCAAGTTATAAGAGTCGCTTATTAGCTTCGCATCTGGTAGGTAGGATAAGAAAGGAATATCCATTTCTTGGCACTGAATGGTAAGATTTTGGTACAGAGGCTTATTGGTTCGCTTCGGATAATATATGGTTGGATCATACCCCTAAAAGAGAAAAATAATAAAGGCATAAATGTAATACATTAGAAGTAAAAATTAACAAAAACACGGATTGCAACCACAAAGAATTATTAACAATAGGAATTGGTTTTCAAAAAGCATGCATTTGCAGACCTATCGACAGTTTAACCGGGAACAGGAGTAAAATACACACTGACATGCAGGCTACCACCCCAACCCTGACTCACAAAGCACCCATTGGTTGTCCTTTTCTCGGGGCCATCCCCAGGCCCGTCATTTCACAATTTTCCACAGGGGGCAAGGCGGCAAGGGTACCCAAAACTAACTAAGTCCATATTGCCTATAGCGTCTAGGCTTTCGTAGAAGACCCCAAAGGGTGCGGAAGCAGCGCAAATTCACCCATCGTTCCTTCCAAAAACTCTCAGACACTTAACAACCAAAACCGGACATAGCGACCGAACTAACGAGCGTTGCCTACCTGCTTTACTGTCCCGGTGCCGTAGCCTCACTAGAAAGGGAGCCTAACATCCGCCGGGAGCAGATCGGTAGAGAATTAGCGTTACCCAGGCCGCACCATATGGAGGCCCCCCCCCCATTACGGCCCCGTAATGGGGGGGCTGTAATGGGGGGGGGCCCGCACTTGAGGGGGGCAAGTGCATTTAATGCATATTATTACTGTTCGTTTACGAAAGCTGAAACTATCTGTCGGGAAGATTCTATCCAGCAAAGAGGATGATACGCTGAGATGGGCATTTTGCGATATTTTTACGCTGTCATTTTTTGTTTTTCCCCTTGATGATAATTCTATTTTGAATTTGAATCTTTAATACAAAAGAGAAAAAAAAAACGCAGAGAGTTTATAATTCTTTACAAAAAATAAACATTTCCTAATCTTCATTCTTCCTGTCACCCCAATTTTGATGAAATAGAGGCAAACCTGACGCATGCGCAAATACGAGAAAAGTCTCGGCTAAGAAAAATCATACAGTAGGTAAAAAACAAATTACATAAAAATATGCATAAATCCAATGTATTTCTAAAACTCAGCTAGAGGAAATTACCCCCTCCCCCCTCTGATCGCCCAAACAACGGCTTGGCTATCCTCCCCCTGCCGGCATAGCACAGGGTATTTTGCTCTAGCAGTACTCTTTTCTTAACAGCCCCTGTGCACTTGCAATATTCCTTGGCCCTTTTATTTCTAAAAGTGGCACGAAAGAATGAAAAGCAAATTTTACTGCAATACATTGTTAAAAATGATGTGCTTAAAAATGATAAAATACACCTGTTATTATTATTTTTTGAAGTAATTTTGATTGAAAAATGAGTAAGTGCTGTTTCCAGTTTTAAGTACCGATCTTTACTTTATAGAAAGAGCAAATATAATTTTATTTTTACTGAAATTATGGCTGGATGATACCGAAAATGACCTCAAAATTTTGTGTCCAAGAGTTGCTTTGAATCGACTGAGTTGGAAGAAACGTGCTGTTAAGGCAGCTAAGACCTGGAACAGGTTGTTACGCTTTTAAAAAAGAAGAAGCAATAAATTACAAATTTACAGACCAACTTTACGTTCATAATACAATTCTGAAGAAAATAACGATTGCTTCTTCTGAACAATAGTATATCAAAATGAATGAACTAGTTATCGCACTGAAAAACTAAATTAATAGTGGCGCCATCTAGTTACTCTCATGAAAAATGGAAAAGAACCCATAGCATTAGTGGAAACTCTTTACAACCGAAGGAACGGACTTATTAACTTTGGATTTGTTGAACAAAAGAATTTATCTAAACGATTTTCAAAGATTTTCTCTAAAACTACTTTAAATATTACTTTATATGATACAAAAATACCATAACTAATTATACTAATTGAGCATATTTATGTAATGCAACATATTTATGCATTTCGCAAACGACTGGTAAAGCAGCTTATAAAAAATCAAGAAAGCCATAGGTTCTCCATCTCCCGCATATAATAAAAATTGGGCCCTTATTGCTTTTCCCTAATTCAGTTACCACCCGACATCAAGTTGAAAAAGAAAACAAGTCTCTTCTTGAACTATACGAGCTTACTTTCTCGTATACACGAACTTCAAATTTACAATCTAGCTATCTCAAAATATAAATAAAAAAATAAAATATGGAAATGAGATGTCCTCGCCGAGATCTTTTGAATGCAAAAAAAAAAAAAATCTTTCGAATCGGACAATACCCTCAAAAGTTATGAGACACACATTTTCCCCATCTCAAAAACCTATCTTCAAATTCTATTTTTATTTTTCTATCTTTATTTAATTACTTCAATTGTTTTTGACTTTTCTTTGTTTTTTGCGATACATTAAGCCTTCTTTCATGCTTTTGTACTTGATTTTTTGTACTTCTACGGAAAAGTAGCCTAAAAAAGGGTAGCTTTTAGTGATTTGTTTCGATTAAATATTACTGGGATTACATTGTTAAAGAGGGATGCACAAACTATGGCATGCGGGCCAAAACTGGCCCGCCGAGCCTTTTGAATTGATCCGCTAATACAGTTTATAAAAAATAATAATTATAATAAAATTTAAAAAAAATACGAAAGAAAAAATAATTGTAAAAAAAAGCTTACGAAAAATCATAGTAAAAAAATACGATCGCAACGCCGCCACTGAATTTTGGTCGCAATTTTCGGAACTAATCGCCGTATTTAATCTTATTTTATTGGAAATACTTCAGAAACTAATCAAATCATGATAGAAGTGGTAGAATATTGCATTGTCATCTGGTTCTGAGCTATATGTAAAGTTTCAGAACAATAGCTTATCGGGAAATGGTCGAAAATTCAATTGCTGGATTTTTCGAACAACCATGTGCGTTATTTCGCCTATAAAAGAATTTTGTATCATTCCTGCTATGATTTCTGTTATCGTTCGGGTGTAGCACCATTTGGATGCTTTCCGAATCGGACATCTTGTTTATCAAATTATTAATTTCGTAAAATCCGATCATCAATCATTTTTACAGTAATAAATGATTTCAAAAATTAGGAAAACGAAATGTAAGAAGCATGTTTACATGGCAGAAACGAGCAAATTTCATACTTGTGTAAAACAACTTCCCTTTTGTGAACTCGATTTTAACAAAGAATTCATTTTCACAGTTGCAATTTTTGTTGCCTTAATATCAATTTAAAATTATTATTACCTTATTTCAGCTCTTAAATAATTAAAAAATTATATAAAACAAAATAAACGAGGTTTAATTCTCACACGATCAGCTATTGCGGAAAATTCGCGAATCTACCGTATTAGAAATTTTCCCAACTTTCGTATAGTCCTACTTTGTTGCCATTTATCTTCGAATACTGACGAGACAATTAAATAAATGTATAAGAATCTAATCACTTATTTCTTTCATGTTTAATTATTGAAATAAAATAGAGAAAAGGTCTGATTTTTCTCAAGTATCTTTGGAGATTTTTTTGTCTAATTTTCATCTGCAAGTAAGTTGACGCCTCCCCCCCCCCCCTAAAAAAACATCGTTTTTAGACTAAATTGTTCGACTTATAAACACTGAATATGTTACTTGTAACGGGAAAATGCGTTTTTTAAAGGCATTTTTAAAAAATCGGATTTTTACTAAATGGGCAAAAAAACGCGAACTTTTCAAAAATGGCTGGAAATTCACGAAAAGATTCCCGGTTTTTTGGTTTCCGGATAAGAGGTTCTGTACTGTATTACTATGCCAATTTAACTAATAAGATTTTGTAAATGGTTAGCTACAAAAACAATTCTACTAGCCACATTGACCAGTATTAATGAATGAATAAAAATTTATTAATTAAACATTAATTTTCAGAATGAATAATATCAATATGTATAATTGTTTTACTTTATAAAGTGTAATTTATCATCAAAATTTTAAAATTTTATTGTTGATATATATTAAGAAAAATTTTATTGTTGATATGTATTTAGGAAATAAATAAATAAAGAACGATTTTTTACATTAATTCACAAAGATCAATTTCTAATCTTCAGGAAAACTAGTGATTAAAGGATTTAAATGCAATTATATGCCATGGAAGAAAATAATGATATGTTGATTTTTAATAAAGGAATCAGTTAAACTTTTTTTTTAATTGTCCATGTAGCAATGTATAAATTTAATATTACTATGCCAATTTAACTAATAAGATTTTGTAAATAGTTAGTTAAAAAAAGAATTCTACCAGCCAACTTGACTAGTAGTAATTCTGAATTGCAAGGGTTTAACGTAATGTACAGACTCATAGCATTTGGATTTTGCTATTTAATATATGTGCGTTTATTTCTTCTATATTTATATTCACACTTTTAATTAATTTCTCATTTTAACTCTTAATATATATTTTTTAAATTTTACATTATATAATGTCTAAGAAAAATTATCTAAATTATAAAGAAAGTTATAATTTAGAGAATAATGCTGTGTTTTTCTAAGTTTAAATTACCTTTTTATTTTCCATTTGTTTCATTTTCCTAATTTGCACACAATTTTATAAAAAAATTTAGCATTCATCTTTTTTGCCATTTGACCAATCACTTTATTGATATATATATATATATAAATGTTGTGCAATTAATTGTTTAGAAATCTTATACCTCATTTTGTTTGAATTCATTTACATTAATTTTTTAGAACTTTTATTTAATAATCTGTTCCCAAGTACAGTAATTATTAATACATGTAATTTGTACATATTACCTCTAAATAAAAACGGAAATACACCCTGTATTTTTATGAATAAAACATTACTTTACTTTGGCCCCCAACCTGATACTTTTTGGCCCTTCACCGAAAAAAGTTTGTGCATTCCTGTTGTTAAATATTAATATTATTTACAAAGTAATACTTTTCTCACAAAAATGAAGATTTTTGTTCATAAATTACTGCATTTTGAGTGAAGTACATAACCTATTTAAACACAATCTATCCAGAATCAAGAATTCCGAAAAATTACTTACGAACATTTTTAAATGTCTCGCACACACTAAACCATCTCCACCATTATTGCCGGGTCCGCAGCAGACGAGCAGGGTTCCTTTCTTCGTCATCTCTTGCAAAGGATAGGTTTTTGCAACAGCCGTGGCAACACTCAAACCTGCTAATTCCATTAACTGATCGACACTAAATTTGTAGTCATTAAATAATTCTTGATCAATATTGATAGATTCTTCTTGACTGCAAGAGAACAAGTACAATAGTTTTTATTTAAGACATGCAGTGAAAGTTGTGTAAGTTGACCTCTTGCGGTGCATAACTTTAGTGGTCAACTTAGACAGGTGGTCAACTTATAGAGGTAGAAATATTTTTTTTTTTTAATGATTTTTTACACTATGTATTTATTCATTTAGAACTAATTAAAATACAGCTTCAAGTAATGACGTTATTTTAAAATAGTAATTAGCTTTTTTTTCCACAATTATCTAAATTATCATTAAAGAAATTTAACCCGAATGACTTACAATGCATCCTACACAACTTCAAAAGTAAAGTACTAATTAAAATTAAGATAATTACATTAATTACATCAGTTACTTATATGATGCTAAAGGTTTCCTAAAAATATATTTTTTTCAAAATGGCTATATCAGATTTAAAAAAAAGAGACTTATTTAAAAAATAAAAGAGTGATCATAGTAGTTTTCCCATTTGGTGAACTTAAAAAGAGGTATAGGCAAACTTTATATTGATGTTTCATCTATCCAGACATGTACCGGTCTAACATTATAGAATAAAAAATACCCTGGAGATTCTACTTTATTTTTTTTATCTTTCCAAAAATAGAGAAACAAATAAATATGGTAAGCGGTCAACTAACAAAGGGTTTTTTATAATAGTCTCACCCAAATTTGGCGTACATAAGTGGTCAACATACAGGTGGTCAAGTTACAAAGGTTTCTCTACATTATATAATATAGGGCTAATTCCCTTCCTGACAGAAGTGGTCGACTTAGACAGGTGGTCAGCTTTACAGGTTTTACTGCACATATTAGTTTGGAGAAAAAAATTTTTAACTTGCAAGTTGTTGAAAATAAGAGAGAAATATCAAAGGCACAACCACGGTCCCTTCCCCATTCGAATCGTTATTTTAAATCATGCTGCCAATTTTAGTTTATTAACCCATTCGAGACCGATTGCACACCATGTGTGCAATTGATTTCCCAGGATATAAGACGGCTTGCACACAGTGTGCGCAATAACAGTAATATGTGCAATTATCAGTGATTCTGAGTAGGGATGTAACGAATAGTGATTCGGCCGAATACCGAATATTCGGCCGTTTCCTCCAGGCCGAATACCGAATATTCGGCCGTTTCTTCTAGGCCGAAGCCGAATATTCGGCCAATGTCTTAGGCCGAATACCGAATATTCGGCGGCCGAATATTAAAATTTCTAGAAAATCATTGAAATAGAAAAAGACCCGTCAAATTTGAAAGTATTCACAAAGGCCAATTCCATACATAAATTTATGATGTATGATTTAATTCTGTTTGCTAAGATTCTAAAACTATCTTAAATTAATGTGTTTTCTGTATTATTTTGAATGCAATAAAACTGAGAATTTCACCTACAAGCGGAATAGAAATGAAAAGTTTTAATGTAAGCATTATCATTATTTTACTAATTACTTAATTCAGATTGACCCTACGCGCTCGAGCGGCGCCGATTAACTAATGACATTGTGTAATATTTATCAAAGTTTGCTGCGACATATAAATGAATAAACTGGTGAAATTTTATTATTTGTAAACGTTTGTTTGTTTATAAATGTTTTTAAAACACTTGTAACGTTTTTGTCGAATTTGGCCGAAATCGTCTCGAGTTACTGGTTCGCGCCAGCGAAAAAGGCCTCCAATGTAAAGGGTTAAAGAAATACTATTGCTCAGTGAACTTTTTACCTTGCTCAAAATAGTTTTATGAAGGCATTTTAAAAGTTATAAAAGAATATTTTTAGTTTATGGAGTTCTTTTTTACATACCTATTTTAAAAAGATCTATTGAAATAAACTGGAATATACTTTTCTGAAACCCCAAGAACTTATGCTATCTTAATATTCATGATACATTCAGGGCATATACTCAAGGCACATTCTTCTTCTACCAAATATTCATAATAAATCAGTCTACCAAAACAAAGTCTGACTTCCACTTTGTTAATAATAACAAAATAAAAGTCTCAATCACAATTAACTATTGCCAGCATTTGGAAGCAATCACCATTTGGAAGAAGCAAGTATAAAATACAATATTACAACTTTAAAATCTATTTTTGTTCAGTCACACCTAAAAACAATGTTTAAAAAAGTAGTTTTTACTAAGTTATTTTTATTTCTTAAAAGTATATACCCTCAATGTGTTCTTTTGCAATAACTATAATACAGTTTTAAATGTTTATATCTACTAATTTCTTTATATTTTTACATTTCTACTGAAGCAGAATATTCGGCCGAATAGTTCATCAATATTCGGCCAGGCCGAATTTCATCTTACCGAGTATTCGGCCAGGCCGAAGATTCGGCTAGTGTCATGAATTGACTATTCGGCCAAAGGGCCGAATACCGAATAGTGGCCGAATATTCGTTACATCCCTAATTCTGAGTTCTGTAAAGTACAGGAAAATTGTACGGTGTGCAATGATCTTATTTATGTGAATTCACTGGGTGATTTCCAAACCTTTTTTTATTATTATTATTAAAAATGTTTCGCTCCTGTGGACCGTGTTCGAAAAAAATCGTCGTCTCGACTGGGTTAATATATATACATATATAAAAATACTGGGGTTGAAATTCAGGGCGGGATGGAGGGATTCCCTTCCAAATTTCTCAGATTCCCTCCTTGAAAATCGACCGGGAGGGAGACATGTCCGCGGAAAATTCGAAAATTTCGGTGAAAACGCAAAATTGGCGTTTTTTATTTTTATCTATTTTGACTTGTACATAGAATTACCCATTTTATTATTAAAAGAAAAAAAATCGGGTGTGAGGTGCAAGCAGATATTGCTCGTTTTCTTTTGCAAAAATATTTAATATCAACCTCTAAAACAGCGGTTCCCAATCTTATTTTACACGTACCACCATTTTTCTTGCAAACCATTCTGTGTACCACTGCTAATATAACTTTATTATATAGAATAGAACACTAATAGATTACAGATAGTTTTTTTTTTTTTGCCTGCACGCCTACCACCTGGAGAGTCTTTGCGTACTACAGTTTGGGAAACGCTCTTCTAAAATATCGATAACTCTTTTTTTTTACATTTTAATTACTTTTTCCAGTACTTCATTAAATTACACAAAGGTAACGTGGCAACGAATCGTCAAAAACGGTATTAGTTCTAATGTACTCCTTTTATAATAGTATTTCCCAAACTATGGGTCGCGAGCGAATTCTCAGAGGGCCCTCGCCACTATACACATGAATTTTAAAAAATTAGGAAGTCTGCGAATAAAAGTAACTAAAGATGTTGATGCTGAAACTTTAATGAAAAGCAATACGAAATTCCCATTGCAATAACTTTGTAAAAACAAACCTTGCAGCTGTAGGTATTTAAGTAATAAAAACAATTTTTTGAGTCGTGTTATTATTATTTCAAGTTTTTCATTCATATTGGTAACAATATATATATTTTTTAATTTCATTTAGAACAAATAAGACAGCATTAAGTAGTTCCACAACTCGCCACTAGGGAATCTGAGCACTACCCATATTTATGCCCTCTTTTTTCTAAGACAAGAGGTGGATCCCAAGATAGGAAATTTTTGTTAGATGGGGCGGAGCTCAGTCAACTTTGGGAAACACTGTTTCATATCAACAAAGGTGCAACTAGGGGTGGGGGCGGGGGAGGGTTGGAGTGTTCACCTCCCCGAGAACCCTTGGTTTTATCCTTCTGTATCATAGTGTAGATTGTAGGCAACATACCGTTCGGTCGCTTGCCATATTCATAGACTTGATTTTAGAACGTGACCATGTACGTTTCGGTCTTTATATTTCATCGTAGCACTTGCATTAACGAATCGTACACAACCCTTAATTCAGTAAACAAAATGTGCAAATCAGCAGAGGTTTATTAAGCAACAAAATATTTTCTACGAAAGATAAAAGGAAATTTAAAATTCGTACTGTTATTGCGTAAAAATATTTCCTAAATTTAAAAATTGAACTGATATTTTTGAATTTTTTTCCAAAATAGCATGCAAAAATTCTTATGTTGTTTGCTTACCAATGTGCAGTTATATAACTCATTCATATAGAATAGTTTTTGATTTCATATGAATCGTAATAAAGAAGTATATAACGATATCCCTCAACTCACTAGCCTAGAGAGCCAAGTTGAAATTTCTTCTATTTTCTCCTTTCAGGTAATATAGAAAGACACACACAGAAAACCCTCTTTCTCTTTGTAAAAAAAAGGGGGGGGGGGAGCTTGGGTATTAATTTTTTCACAGAAACACTCCCCCCCCCCCCCCCCTCCCACACACACACAGACTTTTTTTTTGGTACAAAGTTACTGCACTACAAAGACACAATACGCATACTCGTAATAGAATCGAAAAACATCTGGCTTCTGAACACTACAAAAGGTAAGCCCTTCAAATTTCTTGAGGGACTTCTTTCAATAAATCGCGTAAAACGAGCGAAACCATACTTATCATCCTATTATCTTTTAATTTATATTATATTGACAGCATTCATAAATTCAACTGCGAGTTAAGAAAATTAGGTACTAACAATTTAAAATTGATTGCGTATATTTGTACATTACAAATAATCGTGCTACCCGATATTATATATGTATTGCTTCGTAAGTTAGTTTTTAATTGGATGAAATAATCGCTTCAAAACCATAACTTTTTTACATTAAAAATAAGTAAGAGAAGCATTAACATTGAAAATTATCAAATAATCTAGTTCATAGATAGCGCAAGTAAAATTAAACTACGCACGATTTACTACGACGGAATTTTCGTGGCGTCATCTGTGAAGCAAAATATCAGTAGCCGTTTCATTTACTGGCATAGTCCGTTTCAATTCAGGCAGGTAAAAATAAAATCTTACCTTCATAGTCTCAGAAGTTTTTGAATTTCACATATGTTAAAATATAGAACTTTGTGAGTTATAGGTATGTCTCTGTTTTGCTCAAAAAAATTCTTGGCCCGACATACAGGCCGCCAAAGATGGCTCCTTCGGCGCAATTTCTCACTTGCGATTTTCCACAAAAACTTTCAAGTGCTCTATTTTCTGAACGGTGCAACATATTTTGATGCGGTTTTTTTTTTATTTGAAAGCTAACTATATTCTGTTTAAGATAAGAAGCTAAATTTTAAAATATCTATTCAACTTTTTTTTCTGCAGCCTTTTGAAAAAAATTTTTTAAAAATCTTTTTTATTCTTTTTCTCAAAAAAGCCAATCTTAAAAATTTTTATTTTTTTACTGTTGGTTAATACCATTAAATACTACAATCCCTGAAATGGAGAGCTTCCACTTTTGCGTTTAACGGATTTTACAAACAATTTAAGATGTTGCCATATATTTTATCAGTTTTGTTAATAACATAGTCATATATTGGTCTCATTAAATCGAAATTATATTAATTTAATTTTCTTAATAAATATTAGAAACATATCCCCCTATTCCCACAAAAGAAATTTACCAGTAGACAAACAGACAGACATACATTGCCCAAACGTATTGCCCGCTACTTTAAAATATTTATTGATTTACTTTATTTTTTTTAATATCAGTTTCTCATTTTTTCATAGCTAGAGTTCAAATCTATTAGTTGTTAATTTTAATAAATGTGTTAATCAGTAAAACATAGCTTTTTATAGTTGATTTTCATATCTTGTTATTGATGTTAAGAAAAAAAAAATGCGGAACACTACTAGGGGGATCAATTTAGGATTCAATCACTCTGCATTTTTCTTCCTTTTCTTTCATAAGGAAGTTAAGAAAAACAAAGCATATGCACGAAACACTACTAATTGCTTTATCTATAACTTACGACATAATTTTGGGAAATGGTATGTTTTGGAACATGTCCATATATTTTAAACTTTAATATGTTTTTGATTGTAATATATTAATGTTTTTTCTTTCGCTTTTTTTTCTTTTTTGAAAACATATTTCTAATATTTATCAGGCTGCACATAATTTAAAGCAGATGATGTTTTTTCAAAAAAAAAAAAAAACATTGATTTTACCCAATAGTTCTTACAAAAATCAAATCAAACAATTTGAGTTAGCATTATGAGTTGTGAGGTATGGGGACAATAAACATCTTCTCAATTCAAAACAAGAAAAAATAGTTTCATTAATTACGTTGTCCTGATAGTAACGAAATGGCATTCATCTTACCTTCAGATGTACAATGGAATTTAATATATCGTTCCATAAAAAGTTACACAAGCAATCGGCTAATTTTTATGCAAGTATTTAAAGAAGGAAGTAGAAATTTAATAGAGAAATAAATAATCAAAATATTTTCAATGGGGCAATGGAACAGAATATTGAGGATCTGCCTAATCAATTAAACCAATATTAATTGTTTTAAATAATTTGAAGAAGATTACTTGTAATAGCTTTGGCTAATTCAGTTTTCAGAAAAAGTTAGAAAATAACCTAAATCAGAAAGATAAAGTAACTATACAATATCTTTTTTTTTAATATGAACATGCACTGACACCTTTCTTTCTTTTTTTTTTAGCCATCTCTAACCCCAAAATATAAAATAAGAGGTTTAAGAGCCAATTAAATTTGGTGGCTTGAAGTTCATAATTTGTGCACTTCCTTTTTGTGGAATTTAATTTGAAAAAGAAATTGCAGTCTATGTCAACATTTGAGTGTGTCAAATTGTAACTGCAGTAAAGAATTCATGGGTAATAAACCACCAAAAATAATTCAGATGCTCTTTTCAGCAGCAATTGAACTAAAGCTTTCTACATTTGGATTTGTTCACAACAAGCTCAGAAAATAACCTTGGGGTAGAAAAGACAGCCAAACTTATTTTCTTTTTTAAATTACTAGATGGCAAAGAGAATCAAGAAAATACCTAACTGTATGTGTTATATAAAAATAAATTTAATTATTAATCAATTTGTGATAATGAATAAATGATATAAATAAATAATTTTAATGGTTGTTATACATATATTTACGTTACTTGCTAACAACCTGGCGAATGTGCAGTAATTATTTTTTCTTAAACATACGTATTGGGTTGAAAGTAGTGTCTTGCATTTATTTTATTAAATTATTAGCATAAATATTCACTTTTAAATGTAAAATTCTTATTTTCACTTAAATAAATATTATATTCATTGCATCTTACTCAGAATGTAAATCTTAAGTTGTGTTTATGGTTATGATAAGCAATCTGGTTTTAAATTTAAAAAAAAAAAAAAAAAAAAAAAACATTTTTTTTTAATTTAAAAAAAGTCATGATTTTTCGCACTATTATTATTTATTAAGAATTAAATGCCTTGTCAAAGAAAATTAAATTAATATAATTTTGACTTAATGGGACCAATATATGACTATGTTGTTAACAAAGCTGGTGAAATATATGGCAAAATCTTAAATTGTTTGTAAAAACCGTTAAAATGCAAAAGTGGAAACTCTCTATTTCAGAGAATGTAGTACTTAATGGTATTAACCAACAGTAAAAAAAATAAAAAATTTTAAGACTGGCTTTTTTGAGAAAAAGAATAAAAAAGATTTAAAAAAAAATTTTTCAAAAGGCTGCAGCAAAAAAAAGTTGAATAGATATTTTAAAATTTGGCTTCTTATCTTAAACAGAATATAGTTATCTTTCAAATAAAAAACCCGCATCAAAATATGTTGCACCGTTCAGGAAATAGAGCACTTGAAAGTTTTTGTGTAAAATCGCAAGTGAGAAATTGTGCCGAAGGCGCCATCTTTGGCGCCCTGTATCTCGGGCCAGGAATTTTTTTGAGCAAAACAAAAACATACCTATAACTCACAAAGTTCTATATTTTAACATATATGAAATTCAAAAACTTCTGCGACTATGAAGGTACCCCCCTGCCTGAATCGACACGGATTATACCTACTACATTATAAGGGCCGATCAGTTAATTGAAAAAACGATGTCAGCCAAGTGTCAACCAGTGCCTTAGATTCGTAATGTGTTGTAGATCAGTGACTTGAAATTGTGAAATTTGTTCAATAAGAAATTTGATACATTAAAAAAAAGTAATAAATAAATAACAAATAAAATACGTGTAATGCAGTGGCACCTTTCCCGCACTACAACTCATAAAAAGTAGAATATGAATATATATATATATATATATATTCTTTTTTTACAAATTTTGTTTGTCAAGAAATTGTACAACGAACTTCAACCAATGGCACCTTTCCCATACTACCCATAATAAAATATAGATAAAAAGATTTTTGTCGGGCCACCCTACTACATAAATCAATGTTTTATTTATATATTTATTTGTTTATTTTTCCAGCCACGCCATAAATCAACGTTTTTCAGAAAAAACACCACAAACATTTTACTTTTAAAATAGTTTAAGCACAAACTGATCAATCAAATATAGAATTGATAAAATATTGAAAAATTAGTCGTCCACGCAAGGATTTTTGGCGGTATTTCTAGATGACTTGACGCCAATTGTAGATTTGTTGCCATGTTGGAGTGAACCGCACTGATTCACGACACAAAAACAATTTAAACGTAATTACAGGGGAAAATTTAAGTTAAACATTTTTTATACCATTCAGTACTAATAATACCATCAAAATTAAGTAATTATCTGCATTACAATTGAAACAAACTATGTTCTATTTTGAACAATGCGTGTCTCCAGCCATCTTTAGCCCAGATCCTATCTGCACGGTTTGCATAAAATTGAGAATTCTATCAAACATCCACAAAAAAAATTGTATGTGCTATAGCGTTCCATGCGATAAGAATCTCAAATGAAAATACAGAACAATTTTGATTTTGCATTATGAAATTTTGAATTGCATGGTTGAGCAGAGCGTTCACTAGATGGCAGATTCGACTGCATTTTGTTATCAATGTTCTCATGTAGTTCAATTTTTAGAAATATAAAATTCAATACTTTCCTAAAAAATATAGAAATTATCAGGGAAATACTTAATACTCCAGAAAGCGTATTTACCTTATGTATTTAGGAATATCTTGTAGGTCATCACTTTTGTCTGCCACAAAGGCGTGTTCCCGCTTCTTTCGAAAAGAAAATCGTGAACTTCTCTTAGGAGAATTCTTTGGGGAAGGAGTTGAAGGAGCTGAAGACATGTTTATTCTTTTATAGAACAAAGAACAAACACGGTGCACTATTTAAATATGTGGAAGGTTTCTACGTATGAAAAGAACGTGGCGGCTATTTACGATATTTCCCAAGCAAACTGACTAAATTACTGCAGAGAAATAATGCATACATTAGGGTGAATGTTGCTAAGCAACAGGAATTCGGAAGTAAACAGGAGCTCACAAGATATGAATGAGTCATGAACGTATTCGATTTCCGCAGTTGTTGTAGCAATTGAAACAAAAATTGATGTGATATCCCAATCTGGGGATCTTAAGGTTGTGCAGATAAATTCTGAGATTGATATGTGTGCGGCTGTTCAGAAAAATAGGCATAATTATTGGAAATTTGGTGCAGTGCGTTATCGATTTATAGGACGGAAACAAAAAAAGGGGGGGGGGAGGACAATTGATGTATAAGCTCCCTTTCTGTTTTTCACACGATTTTGTATTCTGTTGCTGTTACTAATCCGTCTGGCACAGGAAAGAATACTACCAGGTTCCGAAGATCAATAATCAACTGGCTTTTGGTGATATGCAGCTTCATTTTAGAGCGAGGAACCACGAGGGTTGAAGACTGACTTGACCTCAAATTTTGTGGTCTCTTAATTTTTGAACCAGATGCCAGATGAGAGACCGTCACCTGGGATTCGAGTCCCCAGAGGTATCGTTTCTTGGAGGACTTTGGAGTCACGACCTATTTAACGTGCACCAGCTCCATTTAGCGTACACGGACACACACAGCAACCAACCGCGAGAGGTTGATACCCTCCTAAACACTGACCTTAGTCGATGTTGCTTCACTTTCGGTGCTCTGCGGAAACCGAGCTTCTACCGACGGGTCCACTGCGGGACATTAAGTCTAAACAGTATTTGCTCTTAGGGGCCGTTCATAAATGACGTCACGCTTTTTTCCCATATATTTGACCCACCTCCCCCCCCCTTTTGTCACAATATGTCACACTTCAGCGAACCCCTCCTCCTTTTGTCACGCGTCACGCTATGTTGCATAATGCATGATGTCACACTTCTTGTTACCCCTCCCCTCTCCTTGTCACAATTTCATGAACCCCCCTCCCCCCTCGAAGCGTGACATCATTTATGAATGATCCCTTATCACTTTCCGTTGAATTAGTACGACACCAAGTCGCTTTTTACATAGAATCATTGAAAAAATAGGTTCGGGTCACAAAATTTAAAAACACAAAATAAATAATTAAATAAAATCCTTTTTTGAGGAATGAGAGAATACCTTGACTTACAAAGTCACTAAATTTCAAACAATTATCTCAACACAGTAATTTTTTACGAACTGTTAAAAAACGTTTCGGTTCAAATAGACCCGAACAGACCAGCAGGGTTAAAGTTATCCTGTGTTTAGAACAACGTAGCGCTTGTTCCAATGAACGTGTGTCATTGAAACTTGGTATATATGGTCGTTATAATACCCGCGGGGAAAAGAAACCTGCAATAAATAAACATAAAATAATACTTCAAATTTTTACTGCCTGGTAAAGCCTTCTAGACTTCTTGCCGATACTGTTAAACACACTTTGAACGTGTAATTGAAGAAAATGGAATGCATTCTAGAAATTCTGAGATAAAGATTTTTTGCCTTTAATTTGTAACGTGCTTTTGTGCTCTACTTTTGAATCTTATTTTAATGCTTATTGGATATTTTAACATATTTAAAAATCATATTCAATAAAAATTTCATTTCTAATAAGAATTAACCTGTAGTACAGTAATTTTTTTCATGACTGGTTCTATCAAATCCTTGGAGCAGAGTTGCATTAACGAAGTTATTAATTTCCTCCCAATTTAATTCATTTTACTTTCATTAATTTTAATGCTGCTACAGAAACCAGTAAGTTCTGGGATAGAACTCCAGGTGTTTAGTAAAGGTCAAGATTCGCAGTCGCCATTCGCCACGAGACGACCTTGTTTGAAAAAGTGGCGATTCAAAAAATTAGAAGTGATCGCCACCTTCCCTTTTTTTTTTTAAATATAAAGAAAATCCCGCTTTTTCACATACATCTATAGAATTTACAACCCATGCCTCTTTCATGCACACAAGCACAATAAAAACGCATCAATTTGGCATTCAAGTAACTGAATTTCGGCCTATTATTTCCCCCCTTTCATAAGAAAAAAAAAATGGTGATAACTTTTCCCATTCGCGCTATTGTTCTTTTTTTTTTAAATTCCTTCTCTCTATTATATAAATCTCTTAAATGTAGGAAACAATCTTAATCTTGACTCTTTTTTGCAGCCATAACACATTCATTTCGATCGGCCATTTTTTCTGAAACTTATAAAATCGGACAAGTGTCGCGCCATTTTGAAAATGATGTGAAAGTGAAGGAAAAAAAAAAGTTTTGAAAAATTAAAATAGAATGTACTGAACAAAATTAAGATTGGAAATATACATTTTTTCATACTCATATTCCAAAAATGATTCGTATTTGTGATCGCGATTTTTTGTAAAAGGTTCGTTTCTGCAATTGGGATTTTTGTTATCTGTTGCTTCTATTAATAAAAATTAACATTAAAATTTTGCATTTAAATTTTTTTGTGCTCTATAACATTCAACGTGAAAAACTATATCGCCAAAATTCATATTTCCTTAATTTATGATCACTGTTATGGTGTGCGTTAGTCTGTTGCAATGATGGGATTTAATTATTAAACTAAATTTGGGCACCAAAGCAACAAACCAACACAGTGTGATCGTATAGTGCAATTATGAGCATATTGCGTTGTTTAAAATATTAAAATGAATATAAATAATTATAAATAGATTAAATCAAATGAAAGATTTCTAAATCATTTGAACAATTAAATTGTAAATGTCTTAATCACTAGGATGTAAAAATACTGCAATTCAAAAATTCAAGAATTTATTTAAATTCTTCATATCTGGAATATTATATTAAATTATCAAGTGCACATGATATCAAATTTAAAATTCAAATATATCTCATTTTACTACTATATAAAATGCAAAAACAAAAATTAGAAAGCACTGACTGAAGCAGTGAGCAACGGTTATCGGTGATTATCAAAATTTCATACCAGTATTGCAGATGATTGTTCGTTATAAAAGGCTCGTCTTGATTGTTTCCTTTGCACAGGCAAATTTATTATTCTACTTATAATATCGTCTCATGGGTTCCCGCATCGACGGCGGTTCACCCAGAGCGAATTTCCTTTGAGCCACGTGCAGCTGGATTCGACGATTTCGAAAACTTGCTGCGAAAAGTTTATTTCTTGTTCAGGAATTGAAGATTTTCGCCATTCTTTATTATCACAGGTCTGCTCTCCTGGAAGATATATTCATTCGATTGGATGATTTTCTTTTCAATCAAGGCTTGGCGCTCTTGATAGGTGTTACAATAACCGTTGAATCTCCTTCATCTTCGATCCGAGTGCATCTTCTTGGTAATTTTGAGGTAAAAAAAAGTATCTTTCCGATTAAATATTGATGACAATTCTCTATAATGTGAATTCCATATTTTTCGTTTCATTCAAATCTTTTACAGAAAAACCTTTTTCTTTCTCTTTCTCCTTTTTGGACCTCTTGTCCTCGCAACCAAGAAGAGATCACCTTCCATCTTTACCAGCGTCTCGAAGAGAGAGATTTTTTTAAAAAATGTAACACAATCTCTTTCATTGTGTGACGTTGCTGGCGTGCTATCCCCTCATTGGTCAGTGCTTTTAAAATTTAAAATGGACAGAGGGGGAAAGATTGCGTTGGCATGTGCTGCCATCTATCAGTGCAAGTGATTGTGAAAATTAAAACTAATGTAACTAACTTTCGTTACAATCACCAACGACGCTAGTTTTTCCTAATTCCTTTTTTTTTCCTCTTTTCTTTTCCAGTTTAAAAGTTATTCATTTATTTTTTTATTTTGTGCTGTAAACTTAATAGTTTTGACAAAATATTTTATTTTCTTCACTAACACATAAGGAGTTTTAGTGCACTGATGCGCCGCCGCCCTATGCACTTTTGTTTTATGACGCGGAGGGGGCCACTGAGTTAATTGTGTTTAGTGGCCACTGGCAACTTCCAAAATTTCTAAGTCTTGACTTTTAGTGCCTAGGGATACATATCAACTTTTTTCTTTCTATTCTCAATGTTAGAATGAAACTCCCAAATAACAATCATTTCTTCAATCTTTAACTAGTCACTGAAAAATATTTCTTTTTTTTTTTTTTTTGAGGGTGAGAGAGGGGGAAGAGATGATCAGTATAGGTGAAAATTAGCGGTCGCCACTCGCCACGTGGCGCTTAAAGTGGAGATTTAATTACTTCATTTTCGTCCTGCAAACGTTTTATGTATTTTTATCTATTTATTTGAAGATTAGAACAATTTAATGAACATCTTAAGATAAATTGAATTTTCATTTTCTAATTCTTACTATGAGCAAATAATCCTTTTTTCCTTGGAAATTTTCCAATATTGAACATGTGCTAAGCACAGAAAATTTCGTGTCGCATTTCAACTTTCGACATACTGTATATATTTAAAATCATTTTAAAAGTTCGAAATAATTTTAGCATGTCTAGTTCAAATCAGCATATTTTTTCTTTTATTTCAATAATTTATTTATTTTCTAAACGATTTTGGAGTTAGTTTTCAACCCTTATATAAGCAATTTTAAAAAGTGGCCACTAACAAAACTGAGTCTACCGATCACTGGCTAGTAACCAAATTTTCCAGTTTTCACCTATAATAAGTTGAAAAATTTAGGAGGTTTTACACTTTTAAATTAATTCAATTATTTAATTTTTACCTCGTTTTTGTTGATATAATAGATGAAGCTATTATATATGAAGCGTTCCATATTACATTAAAACATATGGACAGACATTTAAATTTTAAACTAATGAAATAGGTAAAATATCAAAGGTTAATTGCTGAGGTTATGAGAGGCAACACGCAGCACAAAATTTGGCAATCTTTATTACACTTAAAATTAATTTTAAAATATTCTGCTAGTTTAAAAAAAATAATATTATTAAAAATTTTACACAGGTACAAATTGTAAATCAAAAATTGAGAAAATTTGAGACTTCAGGATCCAAAATTGTAACTTCATTGTTTGATTTGATTTCATGTGGAAAGACACTACAGGGGTCGCGCCCAGAGGAGATTCGGGTCCGTTCTCGGACTCTTCACGAAATTCCAATCAATCAAAACGTTCCCTTCACAAAATTCCAGCCTTCCAAATTATACTTTTCACATCAATATTTATTGTACAAACGGCAAATAATAATAAAAATTTTCCTCTTTATTTGGTTAAATTTTCACGAAAGTACTTGATTTTTCACAAAAATTTCTTTAAAATTCACAAAAAACGGACCCTGATGCTGGATCAACCTTTGCACTAAGTTAAAAAAAATAATATAATAATAATAATTTTTATTTCTGATGACTAAAATAATGACATAAATGATTCCATACATTTTTTCTAAGTCATTTTCGTGAGCGACAGATGGGATTTTATCATTATTTGGAAGGGTTAAATTTAAGTTACCAGTTATCTTGTGCAATAACTTAAAGCCTATTTAATATGAATAGAAAAAGGTGACCACATCTAACATTGAACCATGCTGGTCTGGCCTTGAGTGATACTAGCTAAAGACATTTTTAATGTGAAAAAAAAATGGGACAAATGTACACACCAGTCGAATATGACTAAATTTCTTTATTAGGGGTTAAACTAAAAAGCACTTACATACAAAATAATTTTTCCACACCTAAAATCAAGGACTGAATAATAAATAAATAAAACGAAAAGAAAGGAAGAATAATAAGAGATAAAAAAGAAAAAATAACTTATTAATTTAATCACTTATTTTGATTGGATATTATTAACAATGTTTCTCTTACAAAAGTGAATTACATTGATAGCATGTTACATGGAATTGGTGTGTTAAGATAATTTTGGACAGTCATGTATTTTATGTGAGTCAATGCAAAGCCACAGGTGGTTGCCTACTTTGCCCACCTTTTGCTTGAATAAAAATAATGAACATTTTTTAAAACTGGAATCTGAATGAATGGAGTTTTCTACAAAAATCTGTCGAAGAATAATTTTGATATTTAAATGAATATCCATTTTAACATCAAAATTATGAAATTCATATATTATAATAAATTCTCTTTTTTGAAAACAGAAACATACGTACTAATTGAAAAAGAAAAAAAGGGGAAAACCCCTCTTATTGTATACAAATACATTTATCTTAAATAAAACCTTGAACCTTCCCATGCTAATGTCAAAATTACAAGACAATTTTTTAGAAGATTTTTAAAAAAGACAAGAAAAGGGAGATAGGTTATTTTATAATGAATGACAGAAAACTTTCTGCTCAAGGTGTTTAAAAGCAAAACTAAAAAAAAAAAAAAAAACATGAATTCAACTACAGGAAAATGTTGAAATTTTGGAAAACCTCCCAAAAACATCAAAATTAAACAGGCAGATATAGGGGTAGCAATGGGGAAATTACCACTTCCCTGAGAGAAATATTATAAAAAATTACATGAGCAAGGAAATAAAACTGATAATTTTCCCCTTTGGAACAAATTTTCCAGAAGATTTCAAATCACAAAAAATAAAGTCCTTATGCAACATTCTGTTTCTGTGCTTTGAAACCAATACCCTTTAAACAGGATCTGATCAACACATTTTCCTACATGTTCGAGGACCTGGCCACCATATGTTTTAAAAGCAGAAAAATAGTGTAAATGTCTTTCTTTCTCACTCCTTTTCTTCCTCCTGAAGAGTGTTCGAAAAGAATAGATATCTAACATCACACACATACTTTTCTGTATGTGGTTTGAACTCTTCAAATCCTTTTAGCATATCTATTAACTAATTAATACTAGGATTAGTGTACAAGTTATGGGTATCCAATGCTAACCACGGCCATACTGACTGAACCTTTTCGGTTATCTCAGACTACCCCCCAGTATGTGGGGGTGCGACAGTGGCGCTGTCCTCCTTCGCACTTCCCACAAACTCTCTGACAGTTGACAAACCAACACCAGCCATAAAGGGCTGGGCTGACAGAGCTTTGCAGACCTGCTTTACCGACCCGAGGCCACAGTCATACTACAAAGTATGCCTTACGTCACCCGGATCGGATGTTGCTATTTTAGTCGTCTCTTACGACACGCATAACTACAAGTTATGGTTAGGAATATTTGATTGATTTTCAAGTACTCAACAACCACTTTGAAATAAATGTATCTTCTGGATAGGGGAGCTTTCTACTCCATCCCCACTCCTTTTAGCACATGGATTTAGGGGTGCCCTCCTCCAGGCATGGGGCAGTGAAGCCTGAAGAACACTCATTACCGCTCTGAGATAGGCTAGACTTGCGCCCAGCAAACCTAACTAAACTCTTGCTGTGTGAACAAGGCCCCCCTTGGTACTCCTTTTCTAGAAGAGTATCATTTGGAGGGTTGTGGTTCCCTCTGGTGAGGGCACCGAGGCTTTCAAATTTAAAAACTGTATGTTATAAATACAAGACAGTAGGGGCATACCGACATGGGGGCAGGGGTTATGGGATCAATCCCTCTTCAAGGGCAGCGAAAAGTTGGCATCTGATTTTTAAATACCTGGCATCCGATCCGGCTACTGTGCGAAAGATCTGGTGACCCAGCATGTCAATTTTGATTTTTGAAATGTAATTAGTTAGCACATTTTGAAAGTGTACATAAATTAAAAACTTAGGAAGCTGGGACAATTTTAACTAATGTGCAGAATTTTCTGGTTTCAAACATCAGGATATCCGGAACAGACCCATCAGAAATCAGTCAAACTCAATACCCTGGCAAGAATATGGGGCTTTTGTCTTCCCCTACTGAAATGTCCCCGGACACAGGACAATTTCATTGAGTACAGTACTGGAGGTGCTGGCGGAAGACGGTCAGGCGCCCCAGGCTTTAAGGAAATGGTGTCATTAATGCATTTTTGCAAAAGAAATTGGAATTAAAATTAACTCTCATTTTTTTAAGTTGTCCTCCTGGAACTCATCTAAGAATATATAACTAAAAAAAGTCAATAAAAATACGAACATTTTTTTTCTTTTCTTAGAAGACAATATTCATAAAATAGAAAGAAATTATTTGTTCAGACAACATTAAACTTGGTCTCTTTCGGCACCCCCCCCCCCCCCCCTGATATAGCGCTCCAGGCAGTCGTCCGCCTCGCGGCTGGCCCTGCAGTACTGTTCGGTAAAATCTGGTTTGGGAACCCTAGAGTACCCAAACTTAAAATTTAAGAATAATATACCATTAATTTACGCTATGTCTCTTTCTACGAATTAAGCACAAAAAGAAACTAGGCACAGTTTTAATGGCAAAGATAAATTTTATGTTAGAATAATAAGATGCAAGAATTTATTATTGGATACTGCATTGCTCTTATGTAAAAAAATATAAACTATGGCTGGAAACATATTGACCATGTTTGCTTTAAACTCTGAAGTTATAACAAATTTGATCTATGTTCCAGAGTTTAGGTAGATGTAATTTGAATAGCGTGAATACTAAACAAACGACCGACTATTTTACTGAAATATTGTGTGTCAATAACATTTTAGAATTTAACTTCGGAAGAAATTAATAACATAATTTAAAATTTGAAGGTATGAAATAAATTTTAGCAGTTGTTATTCAAAAATAAAAGCAAATAAACAAACCTTAAATATTTGACGGTTCCAGACATTCTGTGAAAATTTAAGTATCTAGTGACTGACACAGCAATTTGATTTTTAGAATGACGAAAAATTTTTTTCAAACACGTTTCCCCAAATTTTACAAGCATTTAAATCGCAAATCTTAGATTTAATACGTTATTCCGTTTTTTATTAATATCCAGAAATCAAAACAGAAGTGACACATGGAAATAATACAGTTACAGTGAGTAAGGGTAATTTAATAACCTTAACTGCATTGCATTTTAATGGATATAATGCATCTATAATTTCGAGTTGAAAAAAATCTCACGACTTTGTAAAGAGTGATTTTTTAAAAACAAATGTTTTTAATTTTAAAGATTTCACTGGCTCTCAAAAAAATGCTGTTTGTGATAATGAAATTTTCTATAAAATGTATGGCAACATAAGTTCTGCTTCCTGTTGTTTTTTTCTTTTTTTTTTAGTTTTAAATTATTTTTTAAAGTTCATTTCGTCATTTAGGTGCTTTTATTGAAAAATGCATTTTAATAGCTGCATGCATTTTTTGAGGTGGTTTAGTTTTATAATGTGTTTTTGATTTGTGATATTTGTAATTAAGCAGAACGTTTTATATTTTATTTTGTTTAAGTGTCCGTGAGCATTTAATATTTATTATGTCTAGTTCTATGAGACCTGCACCTCCCAAGCCCGTTCCAAAACCTGGTAAATGTTATAATAAATTTGCTAGTTGTATTTTCTACGTTAAATAAGCACATTAAAAGTTTTTCTTTGTCTCCCTTAGGTCATGTAAAAGTTGTAAGAGCACTTTATAGATATAGTGCCCAACAGGTATCGTTTTAAGTTTTAAATGCATTGAATGCTTAAGAATGATATTCATTAATGAGCTATTATCTGGCTGTTGTTTTATAATGGTGTATACTTTTGCAATAGTTCTGTGACATTTTTTCCCTAGAACGATGAACTGTCCTTTGAAGAAGGGGACAACCTTTACATTATAGATACTACAGGTGATGCTGGATGGTGGAAAGCTTCTTGCAATGGAGTGATTGGTCTTATTCCCAGTAACTACGGTAAGCTTTGCATGAAACACGTTTGATTTTCTGCATAATATTTTTGTGAATGTGCCATTTAGATCCACCGCACAAGACTGAGCAATAAAGTCCCCAACTGTTACGTAAACAAGGAACTGTTGGCGATTCCAATTGCTTGTCAAAAAATCATCAAATGCTGCAGTGGGCTAAACTAAACAGCACGTCATCCCACTACTTATTTATTAAATAGCACATACTGGGAGGATTTCCTACCGATTCCCATTAAAATAGCATATGGGAAATGTATTAGCGCCATACATGTTAAGCAACATACGACCTAATCATGGAATGTGAACAATTAAGTTAAAATTCACAGGCTTATTTTTCCAATAATAGTTCATCCTTTTCTGCCATTGCACAGACGCCCAAGTGCCTAAACTTCGTGGTCGGACTGTAAAATTATAGTTTGTTATATTTACAGTGGTGCAAAAAAAGTCTTAAGAAATTCAATTTTATTTATTTGGTGTAACTTTCAGTAAACTACATATATGCTTTTAGTTACACGTTGAAATAGCATCAGCAAAATTGTTGTATAATTCATGTATTCAAGTATATGTCAAATACTCTTAATCTCATTTTGAGTGTCGTCCTTCAACGGGGTGTCACTTTGGGCAGATCACCCCTGTAGTGATGCTACCGACTATAGATGTAGTTAAAATGATCAGTATTAAAAATACCTTTGTAATGGAAAAAAATTAGTTATTGTATATCGCTAAAAATACGAAGGTATTTACTTGACATTGAAAATTTGACATTAAATTTTAGAGAAAAAATTGATTATTTGTAATTGATTTCAGAATAATCTGCTTTTATCAAAGGTAATGTTTTAATTTTATTTTAAACTAATTTATAGTTGAAGAAAGTACTGAGGAAGTTCTTCATCCATTACATGAAGCCGCAAAGCGTGGAAATCTTGCCTTCCTGTCGGAATGTATTCAAAATAAGGTAATATCTGCTATATAGTGGTGTATTGTTTATACGATGCCGAAGGAACTATTGTAAAATGTCATAATAAACGATAACAGCATATAATCGATTTACTCTTCTGGCTAAATCCAAGAATTGGGACCATACAAAAACATCGTATAAATGATACTCTACTATATGTTAAAGGTCAAGATTCATGGTCGCCACATGGCGACCTTGTTTGAAAAAGTGGCGCTTCAAAAAATTAAGAGCGATCGCCACCTTTCCTTTTTTTAATTTTTAAAGTAAATCCTTCCTTTTCAAATACATCTATAGAATTTATAACTCTTGCTTCTTTCATGCACACAAGCACAATAAAAACGCATCAATTCGGCATTCAAGTAACCGAATTTCGGCCGATTATCTTAATTTCCCCTTTCACAAGAAAAAAATGGCGAAAATGTTTCCCGATTGCGCTGTTTTTTTTTTTTTTTTTAATCCTTCCCTCTGCCATATAAATCTTTTAAATACAGTGGGAAACAATCTAAATCTTGATTTTTTTTTTTTCTCATAGCCGCAACACTTGCATTTCAGATCGGCCATTTTCGCAAAAACTTATAAAACATAAGTGTCGCGCCATTTTAAAAATGGTGTGAAAGTTTTAAAAAAAAGTTTTGAAATCAATGAAAATAAAATGTACTGAACAAATTTAGAACTGGAAATATACATTTTTCATAATTGTGTTCGAAAATGGTCCATATTTATGATCGCTGTTTTTTGTAAAAGGTTCGTTTCTGTAATTGGGATTTTTGTTATATGTTGCTTCTATTATTAACAAAAATTTTACATTTAAATCTTTTGTACTGTATAACATTCAACACAAAAAACTATTTCATATTTATTTAATTTACCATCGCCAATGAATCTAGTTTTTTTCTTTTTCCAATTTGAAAGTCATAAGATTTTTTTTTTTTGTAAACTTAATAATTTTGACAAATTATTATGTTTTCTTCACTGAAAATAAGACACATAAGTAATTGCAGGGGAGGAGGGCATGTCCCCCCCTCCGCTTTGCATAGGTGGCCACCAAGTTAATCAAGTTTAGTGGCCACTGCCCACTTCCAAAATTTCTGAGTCTTGACCTTTACTATATGTGTCAAAAATTATCAAGTAGAGTATGTTAGCAAATTTAAAAAAAAAAAGATGCTTGTAGGATTATGTTTCACAAAAAAATGTTTTAAGTGTTCAATATAGGTCAATTTTTAATATAAGTTTGAACTACCTTTATGTGTAATTTTTTCTGGCTATGATGCTTTTGCTGTATTTAAAGGTTTTTGCTCCCCCCCCCCCCCCCCCCGGCCCATCATTTCAAAATTTTCCAACAAGGCAAAGGGTATTCCTTTTCATTTACTGCAAATTTTATAGGGGGAAAACAACAAAATTAATAAATTAGTGAGTCAAAATAAATGAATAATTAATAATTTCAAAATGAAAAACAGGTTGCAATTGCTGTAAATATTAATGGCGCGACATAAATGCTATGAAATTACAATTTATTTCCTGATAATTTCAAATAGTTGGAACTTTTTAATTGGAAATACATTGAATACAAGTTTGCAGCAAAACAGTACAACGCAATGTTTGCTTTAATTTAACTATACAACGAACAAATGCCTGTCATGTGCAAAGGACATTCCTCAGCCTTTTAGTAGTGCAAATGTACTGATTTTTTCATTGTTATACAGTCAACTCAAAATTGAAGGGAAGAAATAAAAATGTCGAGTAATCAAAAATTCGAGTTATCGAAAATCTAACATATTTCATGCTTTCATTCTAAAAATAAAAATTTGAATGCACATAGTATTAAAAAAACGTACGTACCAAGGTTAATCAAGTTTCTTCTTTATTTAAATTAGTTTTCCAGTACAGTTTCCTTTGAATTAATTGACTTATCCTCATCGATGACCTTTTCTGAAAGGGAAAATGTAGAAACATACTTGATGTCATATCAGGTTGGGACTCGGTGAAATTCCCTCATCAGTTCCATCGACTTCTCTGATTCTCGGCTTCTCTGCACGTGATCTCTTTTGGTGGTGAAAGTTCTTCAATTTCTTCTTCTTCCGAAAGCGGTCTGCATTCTTTAACAATTTCTTCCTCTGTTGTCATTCTGCATGGCGACTGATTCAATATTCATTTAACGTGGATGCTATGGGGAAAAATATTCATTGCTATAAAAAAAAAGCCAACGTCTGTTATATCTTCTTGGGTCGTGTTAGCCTAGTGGTTAGCACGTCGGACTTCCACATGGAAGGTCGCGCGTTCGATACCCACTGAAGACCACCATGTATACTTGGGGATATGTGCATGTAAAATCCGTAGACCCCACCACCTCTCCCCGTGCGTAAGCAATCCTAAGACCTCGGCTAACAGGTAGGGGTCTGATGGAGAAAAGTTGCTGAATAGCGTACAGAGCTTTCTACTAAAAAGCAATAATATGAAATAATTTTTGCTCTAAATGAAGTTTAAATAGTTTCAAATTCACTTGACTAATTATGCTGGATTACTTATTGTATTCTTATTATTTTATTTATTATCTTTTTTTTTTCCACTTTAGTGTTTGTTAGTATTACTGTTGATTTCTCACTTGTTCTGCATTATTATATAGGTATCAGTAAATGGATTGGACAAAGCTGGGTGCACTGCATTGCATTGGGCAGCACATGCAGGGAATGAAGAGTGTCTGAAGGAATTATTAAAAGTTCCAAATATTGAAATAAATGTTCAGGTATAATTATTTCTCTTTATTTCTTTTTTCATTTTAGGAAGGAAGTTATTAATTGATATAGTATGGTGTAATTACGGATATATGTATGGGGGAGTATCATTTATATGAGACCAAAAGGACTACCGGAAAACGCTGTATAAGCGATAACGTCGTCTAATCAATTTACCCTTCTGGCTAGATCCAAGAATTGGTACCAAACTAAAATGTTGTACAAATGTAACCGTCATTTAAACGATCTTCGTATCAATGATGTTTCACTCAGGAATGATTCTGATCTGAAATTCTCTGACATTTCTGAAAATTTTCGAGAACCTGTTCCAAAAATTTAAAAAAAAAAAATGGTTTTCCAAAAATTTTTCAATTTATTAATCTCAAGATGTTTTTGATGAATAATATGTGTGTTTTACTTTCTTCCTTCAGGCAAGAAAAATATTTTGTACTACATTAAAAAACTTTCAAGAGAAATATAACATTTCTGGCGGGGGGGGGGGGGGGGTGAGGCTTTTGGTATTAATATTAGACCTTTCATTTAATTACGAAAGCATTTCCCCCCCCCCCAGTTATATATGTGTGTATATACATAAGCACGTATGTATTGTGTTAGGGGAGGGGGCGTGTTCACCTAAGTACGTATGGTATTTTTATTATAAATTCATGGTGAATACTTCCGAAAATTTTGTGTCAAGTTCCGAAAATTTCCTTTTGCTGAGAATGATCTATGGTTTCACTCTATGTGTAAAATCATGAGAGTTATTTAAAGATTTTTTTTCATCTATGTTCATTGCTAGATGAGTAAATTTTTCCAATTCTGCAAAACTTGTGAAAGCAAGCTCATTCGCATTAACGGAGTTTTGCAATGTTTATGCAGTATATTTGCCATTATTTTCTTAATAATACTTCTGTTTAAACTTTTCCTGTGTTTTATAGCATTCATTTTATTTTAGAACAAACTTGGTGATTCACCTTTACATTCCTGTGCCTGGAAAGGATATAGTGATATTGTAAAACTCCTCCTCGAAAAAGGTAGTACCAGAAAAGCGGATCTTTTCAATTTTTTTATTGCAAATATGATGCATTATTTCTAATATTAAAATCATGTTCTGCAATTAAGTTGATGTTTGATTATAATAATCAAATAATAAATCATAGAATAATCTAATCAGAAATAATTTACTATTTATATCCGTAATATTATAATAGAACTCTTCATTTTTAATGTAAAATTTTTCAGTTTAGGGTGAATTTGTAAACATAATGTGCATGCGTTTTTTTAGTAGCCTATTCTTTTTTACTAACCTTAGTATTTGCATTTAATAAAGCATTTAGCATATTTAATTTTGGAACTCTTTTATTTAAAAAAAATAATAATTTAAAATTAGGAGGCTTTTCTTTTAAAGTAACAAATTAAATAGAAACTTTATACCGTTTACTTTTCCTTCATATTCTAATATCAGTGTTCATTTTGCATATTAATAATTATAATGTAGGCTCTTTTCTCTTTTAGTACCTATTGTACATATGTACTAAAAAGACTTATATTTTATTAATTAAAATACTAACTACTTATTATGTAGGTTATTTAATAATTTAATTAAATTTTTTAGTATTGGTATTCCCCCCCCCCCCCCCCATGTTACCCAGATGTGGAATTTCTTCATTCTTTGGTTTGCTTCAAAAGGGTGTGAAGAAAAACTTGTTCTGATATTCATAAAATTATTCATATAAATATTAAATAAATATAACCTAATGTAACTTCTTTATTTCTTAGCAACTTTCAAATTAAATAGAATATATTATTAGTTATTGAATGGTTTGTGGTTGCAAGGGAACACAAACCATTATATACACACAAACTTTTAAATTATACATAAATTTATACTATGTTTTATTTCGAGGTACAATTATGCATTACTTAAGGGCATGATTTTATATTTAAAAGAATATTCACAACGTAAGTGGTTATAGGCCCAATCACAGCTTATTGTTTGGACATGCTGAAGCTTTGTTCCATCTATTTTTTTTATTTTTTACATTGGGCACTTCCCGTTCAGGGTTTTTGGCAAGAGCTAGATTCTTGTCTATGTATCAATCATTAAATATGCTTTAATTTTGCACTTTCTGTAAATATTTTCTATTAAAACTTTAAACTATCAAAATTTAAATGAATTGGAAATTTTGAATGCACTTGAAATGTTTCGATAGTCAAAAGGTGGAAAAGATGTTGAGAAAATATACAGATATAAATTATTTTTGGCGTTTCAGCAATATCTGTGTTCTTCAAAGTTTTAGTGAAAAAAAACACAATATGTTATAATTCTTACAGTATATTGTATGAATAATATGCAAAAAATTATTTATTATATTCATAAGCAAGAGAATTATACAAGCAGTAATAATTTCAATAAAAGTATCTCTTTTTTCATGTTAGGTGCCAATCCATCATTGAGAAATATTGAAAATAAAACTCCATATGACTTAGCAAATGATTCTGCCACAAAAGCATTATTGAAACCATTCCATCGCAGTTGTAAGTTGTTTTTCTTATTCATTAAGAGTGTATATTTAAATTTGAACTACTTTATTTTTAACTTATGGAAATTATGAGGGTAGTCGCACCAAACTCTAGGAAAAGCTGCTGTTGCCCACCGATGTCATCTTCATTTAATGGTGCAGATTTTATTTCCTTTAGGTGACAACATTTTACAAAATGATAACAATCCTTTATTAGTTTACTAAACAAGCCTGTTTTCCCATGGAATTTTTTCATCTGAATTTTTAAGGATATTTCTGAATGAATGAATGAATGACTAAACAAGTGAAAGAATGAATGAATAAATGAATGATTGAATAAATGAAGGCTGGCTGGATTGGTTATATTTGAAGTAATTAAGCTAAAGAAGGGACAGATAGCTACATCGTATATTTGATGTTGGTGTGCATGGGAAAGTGGGCTTGTATAGTTCTAGATTGAACCTCTTGTTTATCAAAGGAAATTTATCCAGGAAAAAAAAAGAAACTGCACATTTTCTTGGAGCTGCAGTCTCTTAATTAATAAAATATCCCATATATAATATATTGTCTGTACAGAGAAAGAGATTAAGATCAAGTTTTCTCAATCTTACATATCTCAGCTTTGAGTTGAATTAAATTACCAATTTTGTGCTGTTATTAGGAGCTTGTATGACTTGGTTTAACCAAAAGTAGTTATGTTTAGAGAAATTTAGTGTGCAAAATAAATAAATCACAATTAACTAGATTTTTATTTATCTTCTTTGGTTGAGAGGAAACCAAATATTCCCATTGTGTTGATATAAACTCATTAAATTGATCTTTATTTTTTACTATGTAAACCATTAGATCAATTTTTATTTATTATTTACATAATTGATATGTATTATGCAACATTAAAGCAATTTTCTGTCAATTTTAATGGAATAGATGTTAACATTTAAAAAAAAAAGACTAGAGGTAAAATTGTTTTATGAAGTCTTTAACTGATTTCTAAGAAACTATTTAGATTTTTTTAAATAAATTGAATGTTCTTCTTCTGGGATGACTTCCTTACCTACATTGACTCTGGTGAAAAAATAATCCAGTCTGAGAAGTGGAAATTCTTATTTTTTGGATGTTTTTTGTACTGAAAATTTATTTATTGTGTTATATATTAAAATGGTATATTTGCAATTTTATTATCCTTAACTGGTAATAAAAATAGTTAGTAAAATAGTTTTGGTGAAGTTTTCTGCATAAACGTCTAAACTTCTCTCGATGAATCTTCGTACTTACACTGATTTTACGTTGATAGGGAGTCTAAGAAGTGCAGGTTTTGTTTTTCAGTGTATATTTCTTCAGTATCAATGACACTAAAAATCTATAATTATTTTTTAAAAAGCTTCATCCATATTCTATGTACCATTTTTTAAATTCAATTCAATAATTGTTCTAACTGAAATTACTTTTGTGTATATGGTTGATGCAGGTTTTCACAGACATATTATATGTGTATGAAACTGCTCATTGGTCAATAAAGTATGCTGCTCAGTTTGTCGACCGAGGGGATCTCGCACATTGACTCCCCTTTAATGACCTAATAATGTGAATATGCCACAATTTTAACTGTTTATCTGTGTATCCCATACAATGCATGGTTTGCTTGACATAAATCTACCTACCAAGATTAGAAACATCTTGACCACTAGTAGGTGCATTATTTTTATGCCAGTATAAGAATATAATCTTTCAAATATGATAACTTTCCTTACCTACATTGATGTTATATGAAACAAAACTTAGTCTGAAAATATATTCAACTGTTCAAGAAATGTTTTGTCAAGTAAAGCAGGGTGTTAAATTTCTATTTAAAACAATTGCATTTTTGTTTTATCACAATAGTCTGAAAATATTTAAATACTTATTTATATGTTAGGTTTTTATTTTAAAAAATTGCCTTTGAATCTTTATATGACGACTTTCCTTACCTACATTGATATTATATGAAACGAAACTTAGTCTGAAAATATATTTAATCACCATGTGGTTGGGCAGTCGCAGAATTACATTTTAAATGCTTAAAAAATGTCTTCTCAAGTAAAGCAGGGTGATTAAAAATTTTCTTATGATAATTTATATTTAAAACAATTGCAATTTTGTTTTATCACAAGTATTATCTTTTTTATATGATGACTTTTCTTACCTTCATTGATATTATATGAAACGAAACTTCGTCTGAAAATATATTTAAGCACCATGTGGTAGGGCAGTCGCAGAATTATGTTAGATGTCTTGTCAAGTGAAGCAGGGTGGTTAAAATTTCCTTATGTTAAATTTCTATTTAAAGCAATTGCATTTCTGTTTTATTACAAGAGTAAAATCTTTTTTATATGATGACTTTCCTTACCTACATAGATGTTACATTAAACAAACAGTAGTCCGAAAATGTTTAAATACTTATTTATTGTAAGTTTTTGTTTTAAAAAATTGCCTTTTGAATCTTTTTATGATGACTATCCTTACCTACATTGATATTATATGAAACTAACTTTATCTGAAAATATACTTAACCACCATGTGGTTGGGGAGTCGCAGAATTACATTTTAAATGTTTAAGAAATGTCTTGTCAAGTAAAGCAGGGTGGTTAAAAATTTCCTTATGTAATTTATATTTAAAATAACTTTTTTTTTGTTTTATCACAAGAGTGTTATCATTTTTATATGATGACTTTCCTTACCTACATTGATATTATATGAAACAAAACTTAGTCTGAAAATATTTAAATACTATTTATGTTAGGTATATATTTTTAAAAATTACCTTTCCAAATCTTTTTGTATGATGACTTTCCTTAACTACATTGATATTATATGAAACGGCACTTCGTCTGAAAATATATTTAACCACCATGTGGTTAGGCAGTCGCAGAATTATATGTTAAATGTTCGAGAAATGTCTTGTCAAATAAAGCAGGGTGGTTAAAAATTCCCTTGTGTTAAATTTCTATTTAAAACAATTGCAATTTTGTTTTATCACAAGACTAATATTTTTTATATGATGACTTTCCTTACCTACATTAATGTTATATGAAACAAAACTTAGTCTGAAAATATTTAAATACTATTTATGTTAGGTTTTTATTTTAAAAAATTGCCTTTTTGAATCTTTTTATATGATGACTTTCCTTACCTACATTGATAGTACATGAAACAAACAATAGTCTGAAAATATTTAAATACTTATTTATTTTATGTGTTTATTTTTAAATATTGCCTTTTTGAATCTTTTTGTATGATGACTTTCCTTACCTACATTGATAGTACATGAAACAAACAATAGTCTGAAAATATTTAAATACTTATTTATGTTAGGTTTTTATTTTAAAAAATTGCCTTTTTGAATCTTTTTATATGATGACTCTCCTTACCTACATTGATATTATATGAAACGAAACTTTGTCTCAAAATATATTTAACCACCATGAGGTTGGGCAGTCGCAGAATTACATGTTAAATAGTCGAGAAATGTCTTGTCAAGGGAAGCAGGGTGGTTAAAAATTTCCTTATCTTAAATTTCTATTTAAAACAATTGCATTTTTGTTTTATTGCAAGAGCATAATCCTTTTTATATGAGGACTTTCCTTACCTACATTGATGTTACGTGAAACAAAACATAGTCTGAAAATATTTAAATATTTAGTTATGTTAGGTTTTTATTTTAAAAAATTGCCTTTTTGAATCTTTTTATATCATGACTTTCCTTACCTACATCGATAGTACATGAAATAAACAGTAGTCTGAAAATATTTAAATACTTATTTATGTTAGGTTTTTATTTTAAAAAATTGCCTTTTTGAATCTTTTTATATGATGACTTTCCTTACCTACATTGATAGTACATGAAACAAACAATAGTCTGAAAATATTTAAATACTTATTTATTTTATGTGTTTATTTTTAAATATTGCCTTTTTGAATCTTTTTGTATGATGACTTTCCTTACCTACATTGATAGTACATGAAACAAACAATAGTCTGAAAATATTTAAATACTTATTTATGTTAGGTTTTTATTTTAAAAAATTGCCTTTTTGAATCTTTTTATATGATGACTTTCCTTACCTACATTGATATTATATGAAACGAAACTTTGTCTCAAAATATATTTAACAACCATGAGGTTGGGCAGTCGCAGAATTACATGTTAAATGGTCGAGAAATGTCTTGTCAAGGGAAGCAGGGTGGTTAAAAATTTCCTTATCTTAAATTTCTATTTAAAACAATTGCATTTTTGTTTTATCGCAAGAGTATAATCTTTTTTATATGATTCTCCTTACCTACATTGATGTTACATGAAACAAACAATAGTCTGAAAATATTTAAATATTTGTTAGGTTTTTATTTTAAAAATTGCCTGTTTGAATCTTTATATGATGACTTTTCTTACCTACATTGATATCATATGAAACAAAACTTTGTCTGAAAATATATTTAACCACCATGTGGTTGGGCAGCCGCAGAATTATATGTTAAATGTTCAAGAAATGGCTTGTCAAGTGAAGTAGGATGGTTAAATATTTTCTTATGTTAAATTTTTATTTAAAACAACTGCATTTTTTTGCTATCAAAAGGCTCATATTAATATATGATGACTTTCCTTACCTACATCGATGTTATATGAAACAAAACTTAGTCTGAAAACATTTAAATTTTAATTTAATTTGTTAGGTTTTTATTTTTTAAAAATTGTAGTTTTTTAATTTTTTTATATGATGACTTTCCTTACCTACATTGATATTATATGAACCAAAAGTTTTTCTGAAAATATATTCAACCACCATGTGGTTTGGCAATCGCAGAATGAAACAATATTGCTAACTGTCTCACTGTCACTGATTATGAGTTGTTTTACGGAATTTATCAAAGTATTAAGGTCAAAAATTTGATTTCATAAAACATCTGTGAGGTAAATAATGTATTTGAGTGGAAAGTACAGTTTTAAAAATTACATTAAAAATAAGGTTGGAAAAATGTGTGGAAGAATTCCTCATTAAGTAATTAAAATAATTACATGCTTTATTGATCAAATTTAATAATTTGTTTATTTATTTTTTAGCATCTGTGGTTAATGCTGAAGATTATGGAAATAGTGATGATTCAGAATAATTGCAAAATTGTACATCAAAATTTTATAAAAGTTCATTGTATGAACTAGTCATTTTTGTCAAAGAGCTTACTGCATTTTATTGAAAGGTTAAGCATGATTTGAGGAGATGAAGATGTTTTTGTATAATATCACTTACTAATAATTTTTAATGTTTTTACGGCCGGCTAAAGTACACTGTTGGAAACTTTGAAGGTACCCATGTGAAAAATTATTTGCATTTTGTATAAGAATATTTTAATTTTTAAAATAATAACAAATAATAAACTATTTTATAAATTTATGTATGTGATTGATTCATTGAAAACAATTTGATGTGTTTTTATGTTTGACCTATTTTCAAACTGAATGGAAAAATACCTTGAAATATTTGTTTTGTCAATACATGAAACAGTTGTTAAATTATGACTTTATTTCTAATAAATTTGAGGTATTTTTAGTATCCTTACAATAAAAATTTCTTTGATTCATACGTATTCTAATGGCTACGTAATGTAACTAACGATTGTCTGCAGTTTTAGTCATTACTTCGGCTGGCAGGAGATCTCCTAAATGACTGCTTCTTGCACATCGATATGCGTTCCTGAAAGAAAACATAACACAAATCTTAATTATTTTTATCTATGCTAAAACTTATCCAAAAAGTAAATTTGTAAAAATGAGAAATTATGATTGTTTGAAATAGCATTAGTTATGATATATAACCTATAGGTAAGGCTTTTGCAAATAAAATATGCAATAAGACCTACTAAACATCTTCTTTTCAACTTTAGTAATCTGTCTTTACACAGTAAAATTACTGCTACAAAAAAAAATCACTATATTTATGCTTTTCAAACTGCAAAATCAAGCAATTGACAATAAAGGATGTTTTAAATAATTAACTATATAAAAAAGTGTTGAAAGCTTATCATAAAGGTTTGTTGCTATCCTCCTACTACAAAGGTTGCTGTTGCCATCTGAATGAAATGGCAACATGAGGACATTTTGAATAAGCATAACGAAAAAAGGTGCATTGAAAGCCTACAACAAAGATGTCGATATTGTCGCCACTGCATCTTTCCTTACATGAGTCACTCAGAAGTCAATGTAAATAAGTTCAAGAAAAAAAAATATTTGTAATACAATACATTTTCAATAACTAAGAAAGAACCAACAACATCAAAACAAACACATTGCATTATTTAAAAGGAAATAATGACTATCATGTAAATATATAATTAAGTATTTTCAATTATAAATACCAGTTTGCAAATAAAACTAATAAACAATGGAACATATTTTAAAATTCGGGAGTGATCCTACTCGGGACAAAACCTGGATTTTTTCACGATTTGTTTAAGGATATTCACAGATATCTAATCTTTAAAAAGTCTGGTCACTATATTAATGCTTTTCAAACTGCTTTAGTTAGAATTTGTTTTTACCTCACAGTAAATTTACAATAATTGGAGTAATAGTGCTGCTAAATTTTTTTTTATCAATGGTTTTCAGGAAAAATGTACATATGCTTGTAGTAGCGACTTTCCTTTTTGTCAGGTTCTAAGAAAAGGGGGAGGGGAGGGGTTAGAAAAGGGTCTCCACTTTCTGAAAAACTGAAACCTCTCCCAAATTGAGGACCCTTCCCTCTAAAAATTGAAACGGTACAGTCTAGACCATGAAAAGCTCACTGGTGGGCATCCTGGAAATGAGTTGTTCGTAACAATGTAAAGATTTTACCGTGACAATTTTCTTTATTTTTGAGGTTGAGTCACAATTAAGCTGATGCCTTTTTAAAATCTTATTTATGGCTTTAAAGCCGACAACAAACTCGCTTTAAAACTAACTATTGTATAACCCCGATGCGATTTAACAATTGTCTATGAACTGTTAAATGTTGTAACATATTTTGAAAATTTGTGCTCAAAGTCGATTAGTGTATTACAAATTTCACACACTTCAACTGTCCAAACTGCCCTTAATTTACACTGGTAAGGTATTAAATGAAATTTTACATCATTTCATAGGTATAGTTCAATTAAGAACTAATAAAATTGAAAAAAAAAAAAAAGTCTTGTTATCAAATGCAGAACTAGATTACCTTCCATGCCTTGCTTTTGTTACTACAACTTCATGTAATTTTCCATCATTACAACACATGCGACAATATACATGTTTTGCTCTTGCCAATACAGGTTTCACTATTCTTGGCCAAGAAACTTCATCTAAAATAAAAGTAAAATATGAATTCAAAATTTAAAAAGAAATTGACCATACATTACATAAGTTTATCTTAATAATAATATGCATTAATATTTTACCAGAAGTTTTACTTTACTTTTTAAAAATTTTATTCAAGAATAATTATGTTCAAATCATATTCAAGATCCAAATTTGAGATTAGAGAGGAAGAAATTCCCCTTAATACAATTTATTGTAAACTATCCCATTATGTTAAACCTTCAAAGATACAAATGAAAATTGTTTTAAATTCCACATTAGGTAATTTTCATTTACAATATGCCAAAAATAAAAGGAAAATAAGATTTCAGATAAGCTGCTTAAAGAATAATAAAGAAGTATCTCGAATGTAATTAGTTCCAAATTGTAAGAAACTTGACTTAACTCAATGTAAACCCAAGTGCTACTTTGCTGGGAAAGAGCTAAGACATTCTGTTATGATTAGTACAGATAAGAAAAAAAATATAATTAAAAATTGCTTTAATTTTTAAGCGGCTAATCTAATGTTGATTTCAAGTTGGTTAGAATCACAACAAAATATGTCTTATAATAGACAGTTACTATGGATATTCCACCAAGAACAAGGATTTGTCTATTTTATATTACATCACAATGCAATCAATATGTTGGTCCTCTTGGTGAAAGTAATTTTTAATAAAGAGAATAAAATGAGTAAGCAATTGACAACACAAAGGCTTGTTAATTTATGTAGAACCCATGATTTGCAGTGGAAGTCTAGGACTAAGTTTGTGCTGCTGTTGCAATGGGTGCGATGCCACTGTCTAAACGTGCAACTAGCATGGGTCGTGGCATTAAGAGGTTATTTGGATAATAGATGTAAACGGTTAATATCAGAGCCATAGAACAGCAAATGAATGCTTTAATAAAGTTGAATGCTGAAACTAAGTAAACTATTGGCAACATGAGGGCATTCTAAATAATTGGGGTAAACCGAAAAACATTCACGGAAAGACAATAATAATTTTGTTGCTGTCACCATTCAGGTGAAATCAACATCACTTAAAAAACAGCACTTCCTTTATTTCATACATGAAAGCAAAAAAAGGAATTGCTGAAATTTTAAAACTAAAATATATTACCATGGGTGAAAGTTTCCCTTCTGTATATGGATTTTTTTTTTAATTGTAATACAGAAAAAAAAAAGAAATACTCTGAACTTAATGATTTATAACATAGATTTAAATGTGTTATAAATGTTTATCAATATTGCTTTATTTAAAATTTTAATATATGGTGTTGCTAATAATAATAAATTTAGTAATTTTGTTAAAATACTCAGTTTTTTAAATCTCAACTTGAGTTTCCATTTTACAAATTAAATATTGCTATATTATTAATTTTCATCTTGTTATTATGAGAATTTAAAAAGGCTTAACGATTTAATTCATGCAATATATATTTAAGTAATTTTTGGATTGTTACCAAATTTTTTTTTAAAACTTCTGTCCTTCGAAATTTTTTTACTTTCACCCATGGATATTTCCTTACATGACTTCCTCAGAAGCCAATGTAGTTAAGTCCACATGAAAAAAATAATAATGTTTAAAACTTTAGATTTAAAGATTTGATCACAAAAGTATATGACTTAAATGCATTTCCTTCTGAACAAGTCATATGAACAATCATAAACATAAATTAATAGAACTGAAATGCATTTCCTTTTGAACAGTTCACATGAACATTCATAAAGCTACATAATAGGAACTGAAAGTTAACTAAAGGTATTCAACAATAGATTACAAAGAAAGATAGAAAACCTTTTTGTCTTTGCCCTTTTCTTAATACTACATATGAAATCCAGTCCTTTTTGTCTATAGGTGAGTACTATTTGAAAAAAAAAAAAAAAAACTTGATAAGTAAAAAGTTTAAAAAACAAAATCACATACAAGTGAAATATCATTGCTGTAGTTTCTTTAAAATATGCAAGTTGATAACTACGATTCGTCTTTTTAAGGACTGACATATTATTGCAATGTGACCATAGTTATCAGGTCACCTTACTAAATCTGGTTAGTTCATATTTTTCAAGCTTTGGAAACTTTAAATTCTTAATGCAAACAGATTTAGTTTCATTCGCACATACAATATTTAAAAAAAATGAAAACACATGCTAACTGAACTAAACTTCGTTGCTGTAATATGCCTATGTATGTTTTTACTACTAACTATGTAACTTAATTGCTTATATAAGTTCTTACTTCTAACTAATGTTGCTTAATTGCTTATGTAAGTTCTTACTACTAACTAATGTTGCTTAATTGCTTATGTAAGTTCTTAATAATTTAACTTTAATAAAGATTAAAACAAATAAAGAATCTTTTTGCTAATGGACTAAAAATTTGTGTTTAAAAATGGTATTATCTAACTGCTTTTCAACTTTTTAATTTACAGAAATATTACCAACTAAGACTTTCCAAAATGATTGGTAAATTATATATACAATATTATAACAAAGTTAAAAAATCTTACCCTGTCAGGAAAAATGGTCTGATATGGTACAAAAAAACCACAAGTATTATCTGAGGCTTCAAATCTTGGACAAGAAAAATCATGGGTACACTGAAATACAATTTAATTTTTTTCAAGGTGTATCAAAATCACCCATCTTAGATACAATTATTTTAAAATCATTTATAGATGTTTTAAGATGTTTAAAATTACATTTGTAATTGTTTTTACAAACAAAAAAATATATATTTTAAATTAATCTAACTCGGATAAACAGAGTGCATGAAATCAGAATAAAAAACTTAGGTCCTACTTCAAAACATGTAATTCCTTTTTCACAATCAATATAGGCAAGAAAAATATAATACATTAAAATAAGTAATGCTATCACCCTGAATTATTTCAAATGTGATCTAAGTTTTTCATTAATAAATTTCCAGGTACAAAAATGTTTTTTCTCTTTTGCAGCATGGAACAATATCAGGGGATAAGGAATAATTTCAAATCATGATTGCTTTGTAAAGATAGATTTAATAAAAACATGCAGGGGTATTCTAGCTACATTTTATTATATTTATAAATTTTGCCCTAACATCTACAATAATCGACAGCAGATAGTATTATAAGAAATAAAGCAAAAAAGCATGCACTGTAATTTGAAATAACAGAACAATTCCATTTAAAGTATACTTACAGGTGCAATGACATGAGCTCCAGAATCATATAATGGGTAATGAGATGACATGTGGTTTTCAACCTGAAAAAAAAAAAAAACATAAAAAAAAAATATATATATATATTTCCTGTATTTATATTTAAAAGTAAAAATTATATACTACTGTGAAAATTTAATGAAATTTTAATTCTGGTAAACTATTTAAAAATTACATTGTAGTAGGTAAATAAATACACATGTGTGAAGGGAGCAGTGTGAGCTTTTTTATGTTGATATAGGTGTATTCCACGGTAACTTACGCAACATTTGGAAGCAAAAAGTTAACTTTGAATAATTAGAATAAGTAAAGTATTAAATATAAAATAGTTTATTTTACTGTCTTAAGTAGCTACATTAATAGATTATTATTTGAAACTTTATTACTCTACTCATAATGAGAAAAAATTATAAAAACATTACAGTAACTGATGCAGCATGAAATAGACATATGTACTGGAAAATACAAAACTAATTCAAAAATCTGTGAATTATGAACGAGTGACAAGGAAATTTTTATTTAAATGAAAAAATAATGCATGCTTAAAAAGATGTACACTTGTGTTATTCCTTGGTGTTAGGCTAAGTATTCATGCATACAAAAAATAGTAGTAACTGATGCAACACAAGAAAAACGGGCTTTTAATATTCATCTAGTGACAGCCAAATTGTTCATTGTGAAGAAGTTTTTTCTCACAAGGGGGTAGGAAGAGTGCTTGTAAATAACTTCTGCATCCCAAAAAACAAAAAGTAATATTGGTTAAAATTTTTCATTTTAACGTTTCCCAAAGATGCCCACTTTTACACGGAATTCACCTATACATGCCTGTGTTTGTGAACATACACGCACATACATATTGCGCTGATTCTGGAATTAAAAGGTAATGGGACAAAAGATATTTTCAAAAATGCTGCTATTGTTAACTTAAGTGGCACAAAGTTTGCATTTTCCTTTTTTTCTCAAATATGACTTTTTATTTTGAAGCTAATACTGAAATCAGCATTCAGGTTTCAGAGTTCATTCCAGAACGTTTATAGTATGAAAATTTATACAGTTTTCATTGTTCGTTGCATACAGAAAATTGAAACCTAGTGCCGACTATTAAGGCAATTTGCGTCCCCCTGGGTTTCTGAATACAATGTATTTGTGTTTGTATTTGTTTTTTTTTTCATTTAATATGCATTCTTTAACATACATAAACAACCAAAATACCTCACAAAACTAATGCTTAAATAAAAACATACTATTTAGTTTTTGACAAAATATCTTTTACCCAACAGAATTTTAAATAAATCATTATAGGTATAAGAAAAATCAGAAACTATTTAAAATAAAAATAATGCATATATATATTATTTATTTATCAGAGATCGTTTTCTAAATGCTAATGAAATTCCTGATCTTCACATATCTATTGGTATTTAATTTTGATGTTGGAAACAAAGTGGAAAATTTAAAGGAGTAAAATTTAAGTTTGCCATGCAGCAATAAGATAGCAAGTATTGATGATGATAATGATGATGAAAATAAATAAATGATTAAGTTCTGCAAATATTTGTTACCTGTAAAATGTAATCTCTTGCATCTAAAACAGAAAGAAATCCAGCTTTATTTCCATATTCAATTATTACCTACAGGAAATAAAATAAAAATATTAGAGAATAATGTCTAGAGCAAAAGTTGAACTAAAAGTGGAAATTAAGAACCAATTTTCTCACTGAAAAAAAAAGCAATTATGAAGTGCCCAAGTAACAAACAGTATAATTACATTTAAGAATTCAAACTTGAAATATTTTCTAACTTAATTTTAAGTGGCGTGATGTTACAAAAAATAACTCATAGTTCCTTAATCAAAAATCGATCCTGGAAAAATATAAAAAGCTATGCATGCTATGAGTTTAGAATTTAACAAATTCAGAATTGAAATTTAAGAGAAGGCTTTGCAAAAGGAAAGAACACTCTTGTTTTAAAACATCAGATAAACATTTAAAAAAATAAATAAATGTGGAATTGTGTCTGGTGTGTGCTATATATTTAAAAAATTAATGAGAACTATCTTTCATTTATATAGAAGGTTTATTTCAATGTTGGACGAAGATTGGAAGTTCAAAAATTAAATTATTATCTATATAACTAAAATCTATTCACATCAATCTGTCTACTTATAATCACATCTCCTCCGGATTGTCAGATGACGGGACAGGTACAAGATATTAGGGATATGCTACGTAAGCTCATAAGCCTAGTTGCATAATTTAAAAGCTTTACCTGTCAGAGATAGGGTATCAACCAATGTTTCTCCAGACTATTCGTAATTCCGTTATCAAGGCAGGTGCCATTGTTTTATGGACATCCTGGGAAAGCTATTTAACACTCTCATTTCAGGAGAGTTTTACCCGTTGAAGCTGCAAACTAAGCTGCCTTTACCAGTTAATTATACATTGGTAAAAAATGCCATGAATTACAGTTAAATCAGGATTTTGCTGTTTTTTCATTTCTATATTCCCAAGAAAGAAACTACAGGGGACTGGCCAGCTAACAAAGACGGGGGTTGGTGAGCGAAGCGATTAGGAGGAGAAGCCCCCCTAGAGTTATTTAAGGAAGAGCTATAGCATTTGAACTGCAGAGGAAATACAATGAGAGCATAATATGAAAACAAATTCAAAAGATTAAAAATTTAATAGTTCAACACTAATCAATATTTAGAATATCATACCAAGAGATCATTTGTTTTTCTCCATAAAGTATCAATAACTTGAAGTCTATCTTTTGCAGAAGGTAATTCCAATAATGAAAAAGCACTTAGGACCAAGTCATATTTTACCTAAAATAAACACATGTATTTAAAACCAGTATCAATTAATCTTGAGGTTTATGTACTTATAAACTTTGTGCATCATTAAATAAATTTTGCAGCAAAAGAAGCGATTAGTAATTAATTTCTTCCGTAAAAAATACTACAGAAAACAGGAGGGGACATACATTAATACCCTGATCAAGAAAGCTAAAAATAGATGTAAACATTTCACAACTGAAGCTCAATAATATAATATTATATACCAATTAAGATGCATGGCTTTGGTTACAATTTTTCAGTAATATTGATTGCAGCACATGTGTCGAAGTGCTTATGCATATGGTGTGCTATGTTGCCTTTAAAATTAGATAGTGATATTACATGCCCATAGAAGACCAAATGTTCAAGACAAAAAGTATGATAAACAAATACTAATAATAAATAAATAAAACCAAAGTTAACAACACAAACAGCAATAAAATTTCAAACATATGCTTCAGGGCATCAAGGTCAACAAGTTTAGAGCTAATGGATGCACAGTCATCCGGCAAAAGAATGTCAACGTATCCAATGAGCACTTAGCTGCAAAAACTGTATGGTTCAAATCTGGGGGCCTTGCATGCCTAATCATGGAAAAATGAAGGTTGGTGGCTTTGTTTTAAAAAATAAACTGGCTCTAGAGCAGTTGCTGCACACAATCAATCGGCTTAGTATTTTATCTAAAATGAACAGTATCATTCTAACAAATGATTTTCTTACATATTGGCCCTCCCGGGCATGTTTATCTAGAAAATACACATACAAAATTTTTGCAAGCCCTGAAGTTGTTTTATCATATTAATGGACACATTTGAATTTGTCATATAGCATTTACCAGGCAAAAAATGATATTAACAGCTTTATATCTGAATAAAGAATTATTTTAACATTAATCCAAATCATTAAAGAATTATGTTACAAATAAATATTACATAATAAGTCATTACAAGACAAAATTTAAACCAATTTTATTTTGATGTATATGTCCGTCAACATGTCTTGTTCGCTTGGTGCTGAACACGCAGTGTTCGATTGCAGCTGAAGGCTCAAAATTATCTGGTTCTAGTAGAACCAGATAATCACCGGGAATATTGCTTAAGCACAGACCGTAAACAGCATATTCTCTTCTCCCCCTTGATGTAGGCAATAGCTCTCACGGAAAAGAAAAAATATTGTCTTTACACTCGACTCAAGGCAAATGGCTCACTAACTTTGCTGACTATTCCTAATTATTTCATATTTGTCCACATGATTTTAGCGGTACCACTTAAAATAAATTTTGAGCTCTGGTAAGGATGCAGTGATTTCTCAATCAAATAAGAAATAATAAAGTTCTTCAAATAAATATTTGGTTTAAAAAATACATGCCCTACCAGGCATGTTAGGGTAGAAGATGAATGCCCGATCGGAATTTTTACATGCCCTGGGGATGTCGGGCAATATAATTTTCGAGCCCTGCCAGTATTGGAATCATAACATTTTCAAATAATGATGAATCACGCTGGCCAGTGACAAAACATACTGCATGACATGGGGAAGACCTTTTTAAGGGAAGATGCATTAAAATGAGGGTGGAGATCAAAACTACAGTATACTATAACCTCAGAAGTGTGTCCATTTAAGTAACAGTAATAGTGTGTCCTTTAAGTAAAGTCGTTTTAAATAGTATAGCATAGACCTTAATGACTTCAGCTCTAGAATAGCCTTAAATAGTGCAATCTGTGTGCATCACACATATAATTATCTTGATTATTGTTTGAGTGCTAACATGATTGATCTAGATCCCCACTTTAAGATGTCATGAAGATTGAATGGCTTCTAAATTTATTTAGAATACACTAGAGTCTCAATAATTCGAGTCTCAAAGGTTCGCAAGCCGGAGCTAGCGAAAAAATATCGGTTTAGCTCCCAAATAATGACCAACAGCAAAACTCGTGCAAGAAATACCACATCTGGTTTTTATTGTTATTCGATGGTTCATGCATAAAAATATCGAATTGGTCTACTTTTATTCTTGACTGGTGACCAAAAGTTGCATTAACAAGTAGGCTGACTACATTTAAAGCAATTTCAAATGGTGGCAAGTTTTAAAATATAATAAACTTCCAATCATGTAAACTGTATGTAATGTAAGTACATTTTTCCTGTAAATATACAATACTGAAATTTAAAATTTGCTTTACTCCCTTCTACTTATTTATAAAATGTTATGATTTCTATAATTCAAGTTTTCGATAGTTCGAGGTAGCTTCAGTCCCGTCCATCTCGAATTATCGAGACTCTACTCTAATATCTTTTAAAAGCACCTATAAATCTAGAAGAGTGCGGAAAGAGTGATGAAGGTGAAAATATACAAACGAAATAAAATATCGATATTCTTGTACATTTCCCAGAAAATGAGGCTAATTCCAAAACTTCATTAATTTTATTTTGAATCATTCCAATTACTTTAAAAATTCTAAATATTTCACAAAGTATATGTCCAAAGCTCTATCTTATTACAGCGTTGACTAACTGAGCATTTGGTATAGCTGAAGCACAAGTGATGAATTGTTAAAAGACATATATTTTTGCAGCTCACATCAGTTGTCATGAGACAGTTGTTATATCTCTTCTAATAACTGATTGAAATTTAAAAAATTATAAAGTTACATTTTCAAAATTCTACTTTATTTTTCAATGTATTTCTTATATTTGCTTGCATAAATAAAGATTTGTGATTCTAGGACAGCGTTTCCCAACCAGGGGTTCGCGTGGTGCAGAAAAGGGGTTCGGGAAAATAATATTGCAATTGGAATTTTCAATTTTTAACGTGAAAGAAAAAATATGAAATAATAAATTTGTATACGTATTAAGAGGGAGTGCAAAAATGATTTTTTTTACTGAATTGCTTTCTTGATAATATGTAAAAGTTGTGGACTGGCATATTAAGTATACGAGCATAAGTACAAAACTTGAAATGCACGTATTTCTACTGTTACCTGAATTCGAAAACTTGAATCTCAAAGTGGGTTTCAAAAGACATTCATTGATTTATTTTAAATTTGGACGTATGATTGATCCACCAACCATTTCTTACGTTTTCTATGACAGTGCGAAGAAAGAGTCGGAAATACAAAAATTGATATTGGCCAAGAATAATGCAAAATTTTATCTCTATATAATTTCACAGGTGTAGACACTAAAGTGGAACGTGAAGATTTTTATTGATTCATTTTAAATTTTAAGCTCACATTTATAACACTTAATTTCAACTTTTTTGCATTATCGCAATGAGAAATTTGAAAACATGTACATTTTAATATTCAGTAAATTTCCACAACTTTTGCGAATTTTGTATACTTCAAGTCAAAAGTGGAACCGAAAGATAAATGAATTTGATTTAAAATTGTGTATGTATATTTCTCATACCCTTCCACAACTTTTTCGCGCTATCGAGAAAATAATTTTTGAAGATTTTTTTTTGCGTACACATATGTTTACTGCTCTATCTATAATTCACAAAGGACAAATAACAGAAAGTATTAATTAAAAATGCGTTTGTTTTCTTGTAGCTGTATTTTATTTTTTATTAAAACTTAGATTTTTTGCAATTTCTTTTTCATTTCTTGTTATGAACTATTGTGAAACATGGAAAATAAATGTTCTAGCAAATTTTATACTTTTGTTACCTGTTACAAACGACTACAGTAGGGGGTCCGCCATTTTTTTTTGGTATGTTAGAGGGGGTTCGTGATTAACAAAAGGTTAGGAACCACTGTTCTATGATAAAGGAAGTAAACTTTCAATTTAAAAAGTTAAGTTTAAGTTTTTTTTTTACCTAACCTATTTTAATACATTAAACTTTACAGGTAGTTGATTATTATAATAATGCTAATTGCCCATTAAGTAATGAGTAAAACCAAAACAAAATTATAAGAAACAAAAAGTTGTATGTTAATTCTTTTGTATAAATGAAAATAATTACTTACAGTGTCTGATGCTGGTAAGAACTGACGAAAAAATATTGAATCGAATAGCATCTTTTTTGTACTTTCATCTAGAACAGAGAAACGGAAGAATGTATACTTACTTTAAAAAAATGTACAGAAAAAGTATTTTTACAGCCAATGTATTAATAAATAATTATAAAATGAATTACCAGTAAGAAGGGCTTGCGAAACATCAATCATATCTGCAGAAGCATCTACACAAAAATATTCTTTAATGTCACCAAATTCGGAATGGGCTGCCCTTTATGAAAACAAAAAATCCATATTAAGATTGAGTTTAAACAGATATTCTACACATAGAAATTATGGTCATATATGGGGGGGGGGGGGGATAGAGGGCTTTAACATTCCCTGAAATAGCCAAAATCAATGTACATTATATAGCATTGGGCGAAATCAAAAGGCACAAGCTCTCACACTAAACCACTATACTGATATAAGCTCCCCACCCCTAAATATTTTTCTACATACGAGCATGACGGAAAGGTATTGATGATACATCATTGACTTTATATAGACAAACTCAAGTTACCAGCGAGGTAAATGCACAGTCCAAAAGTGAAAGGTGGGCTGCAGTCTTTTTTAAATAAATGAGAGTATGAATGTGTCATATATGGGCAAGAAAAGTGACACATGTCAAATATTCATAAATTTGAGTGATTGATATTTGGTGTTCATTAATTCCGAAACTAACTGAATTAACTGAACAAATTGAAACTTTCCAACTTTTCCTAATATGAACCCTTATATAAGAGCAAAATTTATAACAGTACATCCAATGTTCTCACTTAGGTACAGATAATGCAAAAAATTAGAAATTTTTCACCTTAAAAGTAAACAATTTTAAATGTCTCATTGAAAGAATTCATAAATGAATTCTTTCAATGAGACATGGAAAATTAAAGTAAATAAAAACATTTATTGCAAATTTAGGTACGAGAACTCGCAGTAATTTATGAATTTTAAACACAAAAGTAAAGTTTCATAAAAATGGGTTAAAAATTTTTATTCATCCGTAAAGTACACTTTTATTATTAAGAAAATAAAGTTTGACACAAAAATATTTCTAATGTGATTTTTCTAATTGGACCTTAGAAAATTATATACTGTATTTGGGGCTTAAAATTAATACATTGTAGTAATTTCAATTACTATTTAAATTCCCAACAGAAAACATTTGTGCAAAGAAGTATTTCCAAGCTGTGGATGCACACATCATATCAAACAAAAACAATAAGGTCAATAAATAGTAAATATTTTATAAATCGCAGGTTATTTTAAAGGGGGGAGGGGGCAAATTTTCTTTTTTTTTTATTAACTCGACATGTACTAATTCAAAAAGTTTTGCAAGCCACTGGTTGTGCCCATAGGCTAAAAGAGACTAGCGTTTGTGGATGTATGGATCAAAATACAAGGAAAACAATAGAGTCCATAAATAGTAAAATTGAAAAGGAAAATATTGCATAATGTAAGGCATTATTTTTTTGTTGAATAAATTCTTCTCCTTTTCAAGAAAAAAATGCTTGGCTGTTGGAGAATTTATATGGTTTTGAAGCCTCTTTTAGCCATAGGTTGAGTATCCCAGGCAAAAATCACAGCATTGTGTTAACACATATGTCAAATTTCCTCTTGATAATTTAGGAGACAAAAATGTGCAGAAACATGAATTTGGGAAAAAACAATGCAGTACCATGTGTGCGAAGCTATCAAAAAAGAGGAAGACAAGTTTATTTTAGGCAATAACAAATTAATAAGCATCACCTTTTTGGATATTGCACATAGTCGCAGTTATACATTGACTTAACCAGGATTTTTATGTTCAGGACTTCCTATTTCCAAATCATTTATATGCAAAAAACTACCGTATTAAGAATTCATTTATAATGTATTTTATAAATATTATAGCTTTACGAAGCAAACAAAATTTCATGCGCAGGGCAAAACATTAAGAAATTGATAACTTGATTCTGAATGACAATATGAAATAAAATTTGCTATAAAGATTAAAAAGCATTTGTAATTTTAAAATCAAATTAAATCCAACCAACCAAATGCCAGATCCAACTCCAGATCCAAAGTCAAAAAAGGTTTTTGGTTGAAAATTTTCCAGCATTAATTTTATCTGAAAGCAATAAAAACAGAGTTACTAGCTAACTAGGAGAATCACTGAAAAGATAATTAAAAACTCATTAATACCTCATAAAACACTTGGGAAATAGATGCATAGTTAGGTGCTAATCTCGCAGTCAGATAAGCTAGGCAATGACTCTCATCATATCTGTAGAAATATCAAAATAAGTATTACATTAAAATCTGACTTAATTCAATAAAGTAATAAATTAATAATAGCAACTACCATAATAATAATGCAAATTAGCAATTGAGTAATGTTAGGACAAATTTAAAAGAGGAGAAATATTGTTTACATTAACTGATTAATTACCCGAGAAAACAGGATTCCCACTCTTTTTTCAAAACTAAAATTAAGGACTTTTTAAGGACAATTTTGAAAGAACCAAGAACCTAAAAAATATATAGCGGAGGATCTTAATGCCATACTTATCACTAGAATGCCTTCACAATTACAGCACATTCAATAAAATACTACAAGCGTGAAGTAAATACAATTACAAATTACACAGTAAAAAGTTCTTAAGGTTCATCTTGAAGTGTGATATAGGGAGAAGATCGGTATAATCATGTATTTTTGGCATAATATGGTGATAGAAATACATTTTAGCAAAAATTGGAGAGGCCGTTGCACCCCTGAGGTTTTTAATAAACGAGAGGAAGTTACAGATGTTAGAATATGCCAGCAATTGTGAAAATTAAGACCTTTTAAGGAATTTGAACTAAAATTAAGTATTTTTAAGCGCCCTTAATTTTTAAAATGAAAATTACGGAGTTTTTAAGGACTTTTAAGGACTGTGAGAACCCTGAAAAACAACATGTTTTCCTTTTAGGGTTATTTAAAAAATCAATGCAGCAGTCTTTTTCATTGCTCAAAAATTTCATCTCTTTTAATTAAAGAGTTGTATTCTTTTTATAAGGTTTATCAAACTATAAGAGCACTTTTTGGGTCCCTAAACAAATCTTCCAACTGCAAATCTAAGGTTTTAGTTTTATGCACTAAATTGCTAAACAGGTTAGTGCAGACATGTCCATAATAACCCCATAGATGAATGTTCACATTGAATTCATAATTTACACCCCCAACAGTGTTATAGATACACAAACTAAGCAAAGCTCAAAATCAAAATACAAATACTTCTGTGTATTAAGATTTACATATCAGATGAAAAGAAATATTGTAACATCCACGTAACTGCCTTCCCTAGTTCTTCACGTACATACCAAATAGATGGCGCTGTTGCCACAATAGTGATAATGACGTCAGTCGTGAGAGTAGTATCTTGTTCGTTCTGTGTCTGTGTCATTCTTGAAAATGTGTTCTACGTGTTCCAGCAGTGTAATCTTGTTTGTGAGTCCATTAAATGTTGTTTTGTAATTGAAGAGAATGTTTGCCAATTACAATATGGCACTGTGTAAAAAAAAAACATTAAACTCCATATCACCATGCACTGGTCAAACTATTTGTATGTAAATAGTAAAACAAAGAAGGGAATTTCATACGTTGCATTTGCTGTTATTGTTCCATGGCAGAATATTGTAAAACATTCTGCTGTTGGGTTGCAACTAGAGATGTAGGTTTTCCGGAAAATTTTGAATCGGAAAATCTTCCACTCAATAAATTGTAAATATTTTTCACCTTTAAATTCTTATGTACGATATCAGTGGTTCCCAACCTATGGGTCACGACCCCAAGACTTTATTTCAATACAGTGGAACCCCGCCATTTGTCCGCCTCGCTATTCGTACAACTCGTTATTCGTCCAACTTGTTCAAGTAAAATTCAACTCGCCATATGTACGCTTACCCCAGCGATTCGGACGGCTCCAGGGGATAGGGTTGCCAGTTCGGCTTTAAAAAAAATTCGAGAAGTTATGCTCCTTTTGAACTCGCCTGGAAATAATTTGTTTGGCGTTTTGTATTTTTTAAAAAAATTTAATACTTTTTGAAATTTTACTGACAATTTTTACTTTCTAGGGGGGGGGGGCAGCAAGAAGAAGTGATTGAAGAAATTTCTTCTTCAGGGGAGGAAAGTAGTAAGGAAAGCATTTCTTTTGCAGAAATGAAAGAGCCGGGTTACCACTGGGAGAAAACACAGAGGGGTGAAAAAATGGCCTCCTAACACTACTGTGGTCAACAGGAGCATTAACTTGTTCAATGACAATGTTATTGACCATTTTAGAAAAATTTTAAACAATCGTCAAAGGCAGTCAACATTGGGCAGGTTTTTAGAGAAAGAAACCTAAGATTCATCTAGTGCAAAAAGGAAGAATAGCAGAAAGGGAGAAAACACCTGAAGGGATGTTACCTGATGTATTTATGGAAGGTGACTCTTCTTCCAAATAGTAACTCAACATTTCTCTTCCTCCTCTCAACATTCCACTTGTGCCATCAGCTTAACTCAGTACAAGCAAAGTGCAGTTAAATTTTTATTAATGTATAATTTCATGTACAGTATTTCTGTACATTTGTTTTTCTTAGGTTTAAATTAGCAACCATCTGTGGGACTAGAACGGATTATTCCAATTTATAATGTATCTTATGCGATAAAATAAATTGCCATTCGTACAAATCGCCATTCGAACTGCTTCCTTTAACGAATTGTGTACGAATAGCGAGGTTCTGCTGTATTAACATTCGCAATACTATTGCGTTTTAAAATTATTTCATGAACAAAATTTTTAGCACTGACAATCGACCCTTAAACAGCAGGATCACTCAGGTTCCATAACATCCAAACTTTCTAGATCACTCTGATACAGAGTGATAGAACAGATCCAGGTCAGAATGGCAACTACTCAAAGAACCTGTTTCAATGTCAGTGTGTTGCTCTAGTACATTTTGCTCGCAGTTTGAACATACCACTGTATTGCTCGTCAAATGTAGATTTTCAGAAACATTTGTTAATCTGTTCCTCTTTTTAGCCTACTTTCCCGTAAAAGTAAAAAAAATAATAATAATAAAGCATGAAAGAAGGCTTAATGTATCGTGAAAATGTCGTTATAAATCAAGAAAAGCCAAAAATAAGTTAAGTAATTAAATAAAGATTGAAAAATAAAAAATTTGAAAGTAGGGTTTTGAGATGAGGAAAAAGTGTTTCTGTCGGTCTGTCCCCCCCCCCCCCCCCCAATAACTTTTGAACAAATTGTCCGATTCCAAAAATTCTTTTTGCATTCGAAAGATCTCGGCGAGAACATCTCATTTCCATATGTTACTTTTGATTTGAACAATTTTTTGTTCAATTTTGAACAGTTCAAAAAATTTTAACATTAGCGCCTATGGGTGAAAATGAAGCAAATTATGTAAACTCTGGGTACAAGATTCAAGTTCCCATGAACAAGCTCACTGGGAGAAGTTCTTGGCGTGAAATATTGATTTGAACAATTTTAGTTCATTTTTGAATAGTTCAAAAAAAATTAACATACCGCCTACGGGAAAATTTCAATCCTATATAATTCCTGATCTAACGGAACGATTTGCTTGGAACAAACTTTATCGGAAAGCTCATATGACGTAGAACATGTACAAATAGAAAGTTCATCCAGAACTAACGAGCCTATTTTCCTATGAAATTTTTTGATCGGGATTTTCAAGAATATTTTTATATTAATGAATGATTAAATGAATAAGCAAAAGAATGAATGAATAAATGAGTGAATAAATACATGAATGACTTAATAAATGAATGATTGAATGAATATGTATTAACTGTTGAAAAAGGTATATTTGAAGCATTTAAGAACTAAATGAGAAAGACCGAGAGATAGATAGATTATAAATTTGAATTCGGTGTATACGGGAAAGTAGGGGCTCGTATAGTTCTAGACGGAACTTCTTGTTTGTCTTTATGTTGTTGAATGCTTTCCAGTTGGTTCGCAGGAAGCAGCTGTCGGGGAAATATTAAAAATTCTTGCAGCAACCCTAGATAATTCCCTTGTACTGCAATAGCGTTTCCACCAAGTTATCGGAGATGGTTGCAGCTTTCCTGATATCTGTGCTCCAAATCTATCGTGTGGCGCTTTATTCTGCTATATCTGCCTTATTGTAGCCTCATTTGTACCAAGGGTGCTTTTAGAAACTTCAATTATGGTTTCCATTGCCAATATAAATTCATCTTCTGACTGACTTTTGTGTTCATAGTATCGTGGGTCAAGGAAATTTGCTACTGAATGTACAGTGATCCCTCGTTTTCCGCGGTTAATGAGGACCAGAACCTTCCGCGAAAACTGAAAAACCGTTAAGTAGGATTTGCTAAGAATTTTCGTGTCTGCGGGTACACGAATGTTTTAAATATGCAAACAGTATTTATACTTCAGACATTTAAGACAAAAATTACAGCAGATTACGTATTTACTTAAACGTGTTGGTGCTAATTAATAAAGTTAATTACAAAACGTTATAGTTCAGTAAGAAACATTAATTAACTTTGCTTTCTAAGAGAGGCGATGCGTCTTGTGTTGGTGGGAGCTTTTGAGAGCCCGTGGTATGTACTCTGAGTCAACTCATCTCTTTGTTTGACATGCAGAGATCCTTCTCTCTCGCGCATCAACATGAAACAACGCTCCTTTCCGCAATGTGGCTGCCGACATGGTTGTATTTTTTCATTTAAAATTTTTGATGAATATTGTTTGAAACCCCGCGAAGCACTGAAGCCGCGAAACATGAAGCGCGAAGTGGCGAGGGAACACTGTATTGAGTGGAAACAAAAATTGTATCTGTTTATTAAAAAGCCTTCAACAGATTTTTTTCTTTTTTGGTATGCGGTGAAAAAGACATTAGCTCTTTTATTTTTTCATCATTTTTTAAAAATGTAGCAGTGACTTCTGAAACCTTTGGCGCATCTCCCTCTATCTGTTGTTTAGCTGCAGAAATTCGTACCAGTAAGTTATATGCAGTCCGAACTTGAACCCAAAAGAAATCACTATCAAGTACTTGCTTTCTTACATTTGAAGGTACAGTCGACACTCGATATAACGACCATCTGAGTCCCACAAGAAAAGGTCTTTATAACGAGTGGTCGCTATAATAGGTAGAATTTTCTTTAAAAAATATACGTGCATCCTACATATTCAGTAGTTCCCTTAAAATTGTAATTTTAAGAAAAGTTTTTTTAATTTTTAAAAAAATTGAACTTAATGCTCAAATTATTTTTTATCAATGGAATTTAAAACAAACTTCAAAGTAGAAAATATAGGGGGAAAAATTACATTCACCTTTCTGGAAGCAGAACTTCTGAGCTGACAGGACACCTGGTACGGTCGCTGTATTGGATTAGACGATTCAGAAAGGTTGCTATACCGAAAGCAAATTAACATAGAGTTCATAGGGATAAAGTTGGGACTTTTACCACTGGTCGTTATAATGGAATGGTCTTTATAATGTGTGGTCGTTATAAAGAGAGTTCACTGTATATGTGAGAGTTCGCCATCTATCACTGCACACTGTAAGTAGTTCTTTGTTCTCAACAAACTGTCAAAGCATTTTGTTACTGAACCCCATATTGTTTGGTACACCAAGTTGGAATGAAATTCAGTATTGTTTGTTGAAATAAAGCTGAAATGTGTTAATAACAGAAAACATGAATAGTTTTATTGAGCCACACACAAAATTTAGTGTAAAATATACTTTTTGAGATGGAAAATTTTCCGGAAAAACATAGCGGAAAATTTTCCGGTAAATTTCTCCCGTTTTGGAAAATTTTCCACCCCACATCTCTAGTTGCAACCTGACAGGGGGGGGGGGGGGTAATGAATAATTTCCCTTTTATCAAAGCATGAAGGAATTTTTTTTTTATCTTTTCTGGAATTGTAAGACATCCAAACCTTGTAAAGCTAATTGATAGAATTTTTTTTGGCAGGGATGAAGTAAATATACTGAAATAAGTATTTTCAAAAAACAATATATGAATCAGATTTAAGATAGTGCTAAAAATATATTATGTCAGGATATTGTTGATAACACTGTGCAACAAATTTGAACTTTTTTTTTTGTCCTTTAGATAAAACTATGTGATTCTATATAAACAAAAGGTGCTTAATTCAAATATCTAAACAAAATGGTCCATCACGTATAGATTTTGCTGGAGAAACAATTCTCATATTTATACAATTTAGTTATAGAAGAATTTAACTAAAGCTTACTTATTGAAAACACAAACACAAAAATGATTTTTTTGGCCGTTTCATCTTGTGGGCATCTGTTGGTGTGCCCTGATAACGGATTAGCAATATTCAATTTGTATACTTCTATTCTATTGACAGCTGAAACGCTTTTCAAACACAGAGATGTCCTAATGAGACCTTTCCCCATGTTCATCATTAATTGTGCCAAGGGTTTGAGAAAAGAAGTCCATATGGGAGTCCAAAAACGGTAGTTTTAATGAAATATAGCAACCTATAATACAGAAGCATTTTATCATGTTACCAACAAGATTTTCGTAGTTTTCAGCTTTCTCATTTCCAAGGATGATTTAAAGGCTATCCAGACGGATTTTTTGGTTTCTGACTGTTTGTTTTCATACTCTTCATCATGAAAGGACTTCCTAAAGTTGTGGACCAATAAAAATCCTTTCTTTTACTTTTACCCCACTTAAATTTTTGTATTTGTTCCTGCGATAAAAGAAAGCCACTCCTTCTCTGTCCACAGCTATTGCAAATATTTCGATAAACCAAGTTTCATGTGCAATTGTGGAAAAAAAGGCACATTGTAGATTTACAAGTGTCGCATTTGATAAGTTTTTGCGACTCATAATTTTGAAATTTCCTTTGTGTTTGCAAAATATGCTACAGAAATGAATACGAAAAAATTCCTTAGATGGAGGAGCACTGATAAACAAGCGCTACTCTGTTGAAATGTGCTCATGTCCTAATGCTTGAAATAGTACATTCACATCACAGCAGTATACCATTTTTTCTTGCTCTGTAAAATAGTCTACAAAATGCCTTTGTCGTCTTGTAAAAGACTCAAAACTTTGAGAATTTGATAAAGCTTTTGTAGCCAAAAATGTCGCTAAAGTAACCGAAGTTCATTAAAAAGGTCTCTAGAATGGCAACGATCTTACTGCTAATGAGAAAGATATAATTTATAATAAATTAAGTCGATAAATTATGAAAATATGCACATTTATCCAGAAAATGCATAAAAAGCTAAAATGGAATTCTTGGAAAATGGTACGTGATAGGCAAAAAAAAAAAAAAAATTGCAGATTCGTAACTTTCAGCCAAAAATACATAAGAAACAGACATTTTCATCCAAAGGACATTTTTCATGTAGCGCAGTGTAATTAAAGCACTATTTACTTTTGCAGTCATATAAACATATTGTACATTAATAAAATTTTGTTGCTTGTTTTGAAAATAATTTCACATCCTAAATATGTTTAAATACTTAAATCTCACCATGAAGAAATCATTATCACTCTATTTCTGAGAAGAATTGAGAAAAAAATTTACATTTGAAATCGAAAAACAAAACCACACAACTACAGAAAAAGGAAAAAAATAAGTACTCAATTGGTTTCCAGCGATATAGCTCAGTGTGAATTCTCTTCCTCATTTGAGTTATTTCTTCTCTTTTAACAGAGTCGGGTAATTCTTCGAATGCCCCATCTAAAAAATATTGCACAATGTTTTAAATAAAAAGAAAGACATTTTTGTACATGTTTCTATAATGCATAGTAAGAGGTAAAAAAATTCAAGAGAAACATTTAGAAAAATTTGCTTTCTTTATAAGATTATTTTCAAAATTAAACAATGTAAAAGCGAATCAATTGCTAAATGTACGCTAATTCAAAAAGGAAAATAAGAATGAATTAAGATAAAATGGAATTAATTACTTATTATGTATATAAAGTTAAAAAATGGAATAAAAATTTTAAATGATTAATATAACTTTCACAAAAACAACACAGTGAAAATAGAAAACAAAAGCTTGTGTGAAAGCTTTTAATGAGAATAGAATTATTGTTGGTATAGCATGTTTGGATGCTGCAGTTTCAACATGAAACACATGGATTCATATCATTTAAATGCTGCTATAATTTGGAAGCATCATACTTCGAGACGTGCTTTAATACCATGCATTAACTGGATTATTAATTATTTCATGTTACATCAAATTTATTCAAAGTACATAATTTTTTTTATTTGCATCTTATTGTCTCGACTTCGTTGATAAATGTGGTGAGGGTATTTTAACCTTTTGGGTATAACAAGTAGGGATGTAACGAATAGTGTTTTGGCCGAATAGCCAAATACCAAATATTCGGCAATTTCTCCCAGGCCGAAATAAATATTCAACTTTTTCTTCAGGGCTGAAGCCAAATATTCCACGGCTGAATATTCAAATTTTGGCCAAATAACAAATATTTGGTGGACGAATAATAAAAAAGGTCTAAAAATTAATTTTAGTTGAAAGTATTTGCTAAAGTTAAAAGTAATCACAATGTTTTTTTTTCAAATTAGGTTTGCTTAAAATTAGGGAAAAAAATATAATTAGTGTATTTTCTGCATTGCTCGGAATGCAATAAATTTATAATTTCGTCCATAACTTGAATGCAAATTACATATTTTAATGTAAGTAGTTGCATCATAAAAAATATTCAATTCACTTCAAAGAAATACCATTAATTAGTAAACTTCTTATTTGAAACAGATTAATTCAGCTTTTTGAAAAGTTGAAGAAGTTAATATTTCAGTCTTATGGACTTTCAGGAAAAAATTTATATTTTTAAATATGTGAACATAATACGGACCTAATATCCATAATGAACCAGTCTACCCCTACAAAGACTACCTTCTGTTTGGTTACAAATTTCAAAATGAAAGTATCACAATGTCTATCATAGAGAGCATTTGTTCTTAAAAATAGGCAATATTCAAGAAAAAACATGTAATATAATTTTGCTGGAAAAACTGATATTTTTGCATCTTAATTTTCATTTTTATTACAATGTATAAGATAATCATTATAATAGTGCAACAACTAGCATATTGTATACTTGAATAACTGCAAAAAAATATATAAACACAATATAGAACTAGAACATTGGATATTTGTAAAATATCAAACAAGGTTTAAAATCCTATGCAAGTGCTATAGTCAAACGTAAAAGCAATTTGTAAAATGTAATTTATTTTCCGAATTATTCCTACTCAAGAAAATTAAAGACTACTGTGTTTTTTTGCAACAGTGGTAATATAAATTGAAATCTGTAAAATGAACTGGTTTCTTCATTTTTAAACATTACTACTAGGGATGTAACGAATAGTGATTTGGCCGAATAGCCAAATACCGAATATTCGGCCACTTCTTCCAGGCCGAAGCCGAATACCGAATATTCGGCGGCCGAATATTAAAATTTCTAGAAAATCGTTGTAATAGAAAGTATTTGTCAAATTTAAAAGTATTCACTAAGTCAAACACCAATTACACACAATCTATGATGTATGATTTAACTATGTTTGTTAAGAATTTAAAGCTATTTAAAATTAATCTATTTTCTCTACTGTTTTGAATGTAATAAAACTAAGAATTTCACCCACAGATGGAATAGAAATGATAGGTTTTATGGTAGTAAGCATTAGCATTATTTTACAAATTATTTAATTCAAATGAAAGAACTACTATTGCTTAGTGAACCTTGCTCAAAACAGTTCTATGAAGATATTTTAAAAGTTATAAAAGTTTAATATTTTTATTTTATGGGGGTTTTTACATACTTATTTTTAAAAGATCTATTAAAATTTAATACACTTAACTGGAATATATTTTTATTTTCAAAAACCTCAATAACTTATGCTATCTAAATATTCAGGATATATTCTTGGCTTTTCACAATAAATCAGTCTACTCAAACAAAGTCTGACTTCCACTTTGTTAATAAGAACAAAACAAATTTCTCATATTCTCCATCATAATTAACTATTTCCAGCTTTTGGGAGCAAATGCTAAATATAAAATACAATATTGCAACTTTAAAATCTATTTTTGCTCAGTCAAGCCTAAAACAAGGTTTAAAAAAGGAGTGTTTTTCTAAATTATTTTTATTTAATAAAACTATATACTAATGTATTCTTTTGCAATAATTATAATACAGTTTTAAATGTTTAAAACCTACTAATTTCTTTATTTTTAAAAATTTCTACTGCAGCAGAACTATTCAGCCGAATAGTTCATCAATATTCGGCCAGGCCGAATTTGATCCTACCCAGTATTCGGCCAGGCCGAATATTCGGCTAGGTGATGAAATGACTATTCGGCCAGGCCAAATATTGGGCCAAAGGGCTGAATACCGAATAGTGGCCGAATATTCGTTACATCCCTAATTACTACTGTACGACAAGTGTGTGGCCCAATAACATCTCACTAACTTTCAGCCAGGCCGAATATTCAGCTACATTATGAAATCACTATTCGGCTAAGTCAAACATTCAGCAAGATCATGAAATCACTATTCGGGTAAGCCAAATATTCAGCCGAAAGGCCGCATGCCGAATATTTGTTACATCCCTAATAGCAAGTACATAAGGAGTCTAAAGTGCTGTTAACTGAAACAGGAATAAAAAAGTACAAAACCTGATTAAATAATACCTCGTAAATGGGGATATAACTTCAATAATCTCTGCTCAACTTCCTCAGCTTCGATTGGCAACCTTCGAGAGGAAAGCCGACTCCATAATTCTGATGCTGCAAGCTTAAAAATTTTTACTTTTTCATCTATGGGGGAAAAAAGGAATGAAATGTAAACACACATAAGAAAGAAATGTCTCAAAGAAAAATGAGAGAAGATACTTCCATGCAATAAATATATAGTAACTACTTCAACACTATTACCAGGTATTAAATTATGGACAGCTTTGATCAATTTCTCAGGTAACACTACAGGGGGTCTTTTCCTAGCACCAGGATGTTTGCGATGTTTCACTTTCCCACTGTTTACTTCACTTTCAACATCAGGGTACAGCTGCAATGTATACTTCTCAGCATAGTAGTTAACCTAAAATCAGTTTTAAAAAACAATACTTTATAAAACTTGATTGTGAACACAGAATATTAAAAAAAAAGAAAGAGCAATTTCAAATAAACATGGATTTATAGGCAACTTTTTTTTATCATTCTCAAATGCTTAACATTTTGCCAAAATGTTGGAAAAATCTACTTTGTTGCAGTGGTGTAGTAATGGAAAAAAAAGGTGGTTGAATGCTGACATATACGAACATCAAAAAATGGGGGTACAGTTAATTTTCAAAACAAGTGGGGGACTCTGGTGTTAAAATTTAGGGGAATGCCGTCCCCCTGCGTGCTCCCTCGACTACACCACTGCTCTGTTGGGCTAAGTACAAAGGTCGTATGCACTTTTTACAAAAATTGAGTCTGTGATTCTTTTTAATTTATTTTACTTAAATACAATGTTTTATAGCAAGAAATAAATAGAAAATAGTGAATTGTTTTTTGTTTTTTTTGAATAATGATTAATCCTCTATTTCTTATTTTGAGCCTATCTGTAGATATCTCTTTTGTTCTTTTAATATAGCAGTATTGCAAAAAAACATGTGAAGCAAACACTTACAGATATCTCATGAACAATTTCCATCTATGAGCATGCAATTCTACAGTCAACAAGCCTTTTTGCATTTCTCAATAATAAATCCTTTCTTCTTTAAAACAGGCTAATTTACAAGCTTGCAGTTTGGTTTGCCACTGCTACTGTAATTGGGATTACTTGGATTCCAGAGTCAACACATCTCATAATAATATATTTATCACAAATTTGCTAACATTAACAGCTTCTCTCAGTGGTGTAGTGGAGGAGGAACACAGGGGTATGAAGTCCCCTTCCTTCTTATTTTAATACATTCGTCCCCTACTTGTTTTGAATTTTGACATAAGCATCCCCCCACTTTTTGATGTTTGTATATATATGACTCCCCCCCCCCCACCTTTTTTTTCCCAGGACTACACCATTGGCTTCTCTAACAAAAAGATATAAGGAAACAAAGGATACCTATCCTCCCTAAAAGTATTGCTGCACCCCCCCCCCCCCAGAAAAAAGCTATGGCTCCCCCAAACATGATGACTGCCTCCAAAAATTGCTGAACCCCATTTAAACACCCCCCTCTAAAATTGCAATATCAGTCTGTGCCATGCTCTCTTTGTATGCACCCCTGGAAACAACATTTCTAATCCATTTCCTACCTTAACTAGAAAAATTAATTTGCCCCATGTGGTGTAAGAATCAAGGTTTAAGGTTGCCATGGTCTAATTGGGGGTTGACCCGATAGTCAGCCAAGCTTACCTACTCTCAGTTTGATCCTTGACATATTTGAAATGTTCTTAGGAAAACAATAACATCGGTTACAACTTTGAATTTCACACTGCAGTGTAATTGAGGGAGGTTAGAGGACTAGTTAGAGGGGGGCAGAGGGACAGCTCTCCCTGAGCGCTGCGTCCTGAGGGCACCAAATTGATGTCATTTTTATTAGAATGTAATGTTTTTGAATGTAATGTTTTTTTAATTATAAATAGGAAAAGAAAATAATTCAACAAAAAGAAGCATCAATGTTTCCAACAAAAAACTTGGTCACAGAAACAACAGTAGTTTCCCTTTGTTGGATACACGTGTTTGGGCCTTAGTCAAAAGAGTTATAGGGGCTTTGTATGAAACCTCCCGTGATGAGTTTCTAGAAGCACTTCCATTTTAGCAGGTATAGGTAATTCCTAATATTTCAGATGTTGGAACAAGAGAGAACCCAGGACGGGTCACTTGAGAAGAGAGAAAAACAGATAATTTGGGAGGATGGGGGATGATAGTGATGCATTTTGCACTCAAAGTTAATGGACACTAACAAAGATGCAATTCAAAAGTGCTCTTTTTTAGTCCTATTTACATTCATTTAGAGTGCATAAAAGTTTTTTCATTCCCTTTTTTTAGCTTTCTTGGTGGATGTGTAAATCGTTCAGTATTTATAGTAAATACATAAGAAATATCGAAAAAAAAAAAGAAAAGAACATTAAAATAGAAAGAAAGAAGAGAAAAAAAAAAGATAATGGAAATTGTAGGTTTCTGAAAATTGTAGGAATATCTGATATTTTAATGCAAATTAATATGTAATATTTTAATAAATATTTCTATCTAATATTTTAATACAAAAAGCTGCGCTTCTAGATTTATTGCGTACAATTATTAAAATATAACTATTGCCAGTAAACAAAATATACTTCCCTTTTAAAATTGAACTTCAATTTTTCAATTAACTTCTACACGATGAAATCTATACAATTATTTATATACATTATGCACAATGAACTGATAATAATTAATAGGAATTGCTTTTACAATTGTTTACACTTTAATTATCAATTTTAATGTATCCAGATTTCGTGAGGGAAAAAGTTTGGTGAATATTATAAAAAAATTCGGTAATTGGGGTGGGGGGGAGGGGTTAGTGAAAAGAGAGAAGGTTGCTTATTTCATGAAAAAAAAGCTATAAAATTATTTTTACATTTGGGGAATTTTGATGAAATATTGATTGTTTGGGGGCGGGGGGGGATTTGAATTTCACCATACCATGTGGCAACACTGGTTATTAGAGGGTATACCTTGCAAAAAAAGAGAAAAAAAGTTTTAAAAAATATGATTCAATTTAAGTCTGAATGACATAAAAAAATTTATAAATCCAAGCCTCATAGTATTGAGCAAAAATAAATAAATAACATAAAAATCCTAAAGTGATGAAAATGAGCCACTTTTTCTACTCTTTTTATTTTGAATGACTTGTAGTAAATTCCAGGGTCCTGCTCAGTTAAAGCCTGGAATACACGGGGTATGATTCAAAAAATTAAAGGAACTCAACGAAAACCATCAGAAGTTAAAATTTATTTTTCCCAACATGGAGGCACTTGCCTTGTCGGCATTCGCCCTTTTCAAAGCCATGGGAATTGCTGGCCATTTGTGAAGGGTCAGCTGCTAGGTGGGCCGGTATTAATCCTAATACGCTGTAGCTGAATGACACCAGATGGATGGCGCCACTACAACCACACCACCTTCCCTTTTGACCTGAGAGTAAAGGGAAGAGAAATTCTCCACCCTCCGGTACCCTTGGGACTTCAGGGTCCAGATTTTACATGCACGTATCCCCAAGTGTACATGGTGGGTCTTCAGCGGCTCGGGTGTCGAACCCGAGATCCTCCGATCCGAAGCTCAACAACCCAACCACTAGGCTACCATGGCCCAGAAGTTGAAATTAAATTATTAAGATAAAAACAAAAATATACTAACAAATAATCATGAACTAAAATGACAAACAATAATGCTATCAATTTGTTGCAATAAAAATGTTTAAAAAGAAAAAACAAATAATTAAATACTTTTAAAAACGGAATATCTTTAGAAAACAATATTGCAAACTAGTAATGAAACCATTACAAATTAAATAATACTAACAAAAGGGAGGTGGGATATGTCTTAGTATTTAAAAGTGAAATTTAATCAGAACTATTTAAATGCTCATAACACGTTTTTGAGAGCGTACATATACTCTCACAAATTATAGGTTTATTCTAAAAACTGCATTAAAATCATCATGCACCAAGTTTTTTTTTTTTCAACCTAAATTCAACTAAATCGTGAGATTAAAAACTAAAAGTTTTTTCAATGCTATATTCGGATGATATTTTTAAAAAGTTATCTTTTCGAACTACAATTGGGTTTGGCTTAATTAATTATCTCATCTTATCTAAATTTTCAGTTGTCCCCAGGCGCTGAAAACCCTAGAATAAGCCTCTGAGAGGGTCCAAGCTCCCCTATCTTATTTTGCCCCAGGTCTTTCGAATGTCCGGTATCCCTTTCATGTACAGTTATTTACCAGATATCCGCCTCGGATATTTGAAACTTGTAAAAGAATTTGTTGTTGTTAAATACCCAAAAGCCCACAGTTTGAAAATACAATACATAGTTAGTTTGTAATTTACCTATAATTTCAAAACATGCTGGTTAATTAAACTTTAATAATCCAATTTGATATGCCAAATAGCCGGAGATTTCGTGCAATGACCAAATCAATAATGGATATATTTAAAAATCAGTCAGAATACAGATATGCTCCCTAGGAGAACCCCTGCAAATGACAATCAGTTTCAGACGTAACTGAAAATGAAATGCAATTGATAGATACATATAACATATTATAGTCAAAAAATGTTTTGAAGGAATAATAATTACTTTGCTAAAACTGAAGCACCTAGAATTTCGGAGTTGAGAGCAATAAATTGCAGAAAGCTTTCTTAAGCTACAAAATATTTTTGATTTCATTTCGAAACGTCTGTATAAATATGAGAATTAAATTATTAACAAGTATTCTTCAACATCATAATTTAAAAGAAACACATGGTAACAACTACGTAAAGTTTGGTATTTTTTAAATTATTACAAAGAAATCAATGATTTTTCTAATTTATTTTAATGTAATTCAGCTACGGAAGAAGCATGGAGATTGATTTTAGACATCTTTTTCATATGGCATGGTAAAACACTCATTTTATTCCAAAACCCTTGAAAACGCATGTCCCGCGTTGCGTAAATAAAACTGTTTATTTTCATTTTTACTAAATTTTGTTGCCAACTAGTTCTCGAAAAAAAAAAACGAACCGCAACGTTTGCAACAAAAGTAACAATCATCTACAATCATGTTGATCAGACTTATTTAAAATGAACGCTGAAAAAAGCATCATAAATGCTAATTTTTTCTTTTGTATGAAAGGAGTTAAAAATAGAGTACATTGTTTTTTTTTTTTTTAAGAAAGATTTGAAGTGAAAAGTTATGCTTGATCGTGATTGGTGTTCAGGTTCAGGGAGGTTTGAAGTTCTGTTTGTTTGACGGTTTTTGAAGTTTATTTTTGAAGATGAATTTGAGTGACATTGACTGTCCACAGTATATTAGTTTTACGTCTCCTAGTTTTCAAGATTCTTTATGTGTGCAAGGTAAAATACTCTTTCGACTTGTGTCTAACAAATAAAAAGTTTTCATTGACTGTTTTATGTATATAATACAGTACTACCTCCTGTAAAGGACACCTCTAATTAACACTCCGTCGGTCGCGCTGTATCTCAGATACAAAGCTTTGAAATTACTTTCTTTTAAATTGAAGGAGGAATGTTACGACCTTGACCTTAGCAATATCTGCCCTTCCGGTCACTAGGTCTCCTAGAATGTTGTGGGAGTAGGTGTCGGGTGATTTTTTCCCCCGCTTTTGGGGGTTCATTTGCGGTTTGTATCTGGGATACAGCGCTACCGATGACGTTTTCCGTTTGTTATATTAATTTTATAATTTTTTCCTTTAATTTGCTTTGAAAATGAATAAAAAACGCTTTCTAGATTTAAATGATCAGAAAGATCTTGAAACATTCATAAAAAAAAAAAAAATGTTGAAAATTAAGATTTCGATGTAGAAATTTTCGATGAAAGTGATAAGGACAAAGGAGATTTCATGTGAAAAGTCATTCAACTAAAAGACTAGGTAAATGCAATATAAGTACCTAAAATGCAGCCAAGGTTTTTGCTTAGAACATACCGTGATGTTTTTTTAAAAAAGTGCAATTGATGAACCAAATGTATCTTAGTCAAATTATTTTTTTCATTTCCTAAAATTATTTGAATAGTTAATATTTCAATTAAGAATATTTTCACTTAATAGAATTATATACAAACACCTATTGTACACGTATATTTTATTAATTTAAATTTCTTTTTGCTAGTAAGTATTTGCATTGTAGTTTAATATTTTCATTGTATTTTGTATTGAAATAAAGAAGAGATAAGGGTCCGAGTGTAAGGGAGGTGAAGCCTGGTACCAAAAACAAAAAACATTTAAAAAAAACTTTCATAATTAAATTTACGCATTGCTATTACGAAATGTATCTGTGAGATACAGCTCGCCCGATGGTGCAAAATTCGGAGCGCTCCTGACGGAGTGTTAAGGGACACTTTCTCTGGTCCCAGTCCTTTTGAATAGGGACCGCTATGTATTTACCTCTGAACAAGGGATATTCACAGAGAAAAATTTTTGAAATTCAAGTTAGTATATAGGTAAGAAAAATGAAATTATTTTCTTTTTTCTAAACATTCGTATGAGTCCTAGAAGCATGAACAAAGAAACAAGTGTATTTTAAAGTGCTTATCAAAACCTACTTGTGAAGGCTTTTCCCTTTTTCATACTATTTAATGCATGTGAGCTTAGCATTGACAGACAGTATGCAGCTATCAACGTTTTTTATGCAAGGATTGGTAAAAGTACACTAAACGTACCAAGTGTGTAGCTGGAAATTTTTTTTTTTTGGGGGGGGGGGAGGGTTTGAAACGTTAATGTTGAGGACAGTTTCAGGTAGGAATATATGCTACAATGCAAAAATTTCAGGGGGGGGGGGGGATATCTCTGGATGCGGCCATGCGTAATCCATACTATAATTACTAAATTGCATACTTTGACAAACCCATCTGATAGATTACTTCAAATAAGTTTCTGTAAGTTGCAAAACGTTACCAATACGACATTTTTGGTAAAATTTTAGTTTTTCAATGAAAAAATTTTTCATTTCAATAATATCGACTTATATTTTGTATGCATGAAAGAGTTTCAGTATTTAAGCTTAAATGATAACTCATATGTATTATTAAGTTAAACTACATTTCTGCAGAATATGTGTATGCATCAATTTATGAACCTCCGATATTATCTATTTAAGGGACAAATTTCCAGTCTTCTTAGTGTCCCTTATTTCGAGGTTTTACTCTGTCAATTTAAAGAAGAAAATTTTAGTTTTTGTAATGTGAGATACTCTAATCAAATATTTTGTATTAGCATTATAAACTTAGATGTCTTAAATTAAATTTCACTTTCAGATGAGCGCAGGACGCCGTCTCCGCTACAGTTTAAGCAGTTAAGTATTGCAGTCTTTATTATTTAGCTTGTAAACTGAATTGAGTCAAAAAATAGATGTAATTTACTACTGCTAAGTTTTTCAAATGTCGGTATAAGATTTTTAAATAACCTAAGATCATTTGAGAAAAAGAATTTTGTGAGAAAAAAAGTTCTTTTATTAGGGATGTAACGAATATTCGGCCACTATTCGGTATTCGGCCCTGTGGCCGAATAGTCACTTCATGACCTAGCCGAATACTCAGTAAGATTAAATTCAGCCTGGCCGAATATTGATGGACAATATGGGCAATAGTTATGCTACAGTAGAAATATTTTTTTTAAAAAGAAATTAGTAGATTTTACAGATTCAAATTGTATTATAGTAATTGTAAAAAAATACATTAGTATAGTTTTAATAAATAAAAAATAATTTAAAAAAAAAACTGTTGTTTAATCAGTTTTTTGGTTTGACTGAACAAAACATGATTTTAAAGTTATAATATTGTATTTCATACTTAGCATTTGCTCCCAAAAGTTGGCAATAATTAATTATGATGAAGAATGTGAGACTTTTATTTGTTGTAGCCTAAAGTTTTCTCTTTATTAGTATTATATTAAAGAAATGTGAAGTTAAATCAATGAAAATTTCATTGTTCATTCATTCATTTTTCTATGTAATAAAAAAGCTAATAATAAATAAATATAAAATGTTTACTTTTAGCTTCAGTCGCTATACTTTTAAAATTGAATTTGATTATTAGGTCCCAGAATAGCCCTTTACTTGAAAAGGCTAAAAGTGAAAATTGTCATTCGGTTGTAGATTCACCTATAATTGCAACAGATCAAAGTAATTCTTCTGTCAAAAACAGCACATTAAGAAGGTAAATAATTTTAAGTTTTGAAATGTGTTTTAAGATTTATTTTCTTTGTTTTATTTGGTATGATTTTCCTTAAGAATAATTTCAGCATTTTTCAAGAATGAATTAAAATAGTCGTAGTAGTTTTGGAAATTCTGCTATATTTATGTGTCATGATATTTATGCTATCACTCATCTTCTAAAGTTCTAACTACATTAGTATTGGTTACAAAATCTTTAGTTACTTCCTATAGTAGAAAGTAAATGTTGATAAAAATGAAGGGTTAAGCTGTCTAACAGGTGTCGAAACTTTTAAAACGTTTTACATGCCCTACCGAGCATGTTTGTCTAAAAAATACATTCCTGAACCTAGTTTTTACATACCCAGAAGTTGTTTTATTGCATATTAATGATAACCTTTGAATTTGTAGCATAGCATTAATCATACAAAAAATTAAATCAACAGCTTTATATCTGAATCAAAAATTATTTAAATGTTAATCTAAATCATCAAAAAATTACTTTACAAATAAATATTACATAATAAGTAGTCGAAAAAATAAAATTTTGAAAAGAAATATTTGATTAAAAAATTATATCCCCTGCCGTGCATGTAGGGTAGAAAATTCATGCCCGATTGTAATTTTTACATGCCCCGGGGGTGTCGGGCAATATAATTTTCATATATTATAATTATCTTTATAACATTTACTTATATTTTTTAACGAACTCTATTTTTGCCGGGATGGTATCCAAAACTGAGCTTTTTACACTTTTACGATAATTCAGTTATACTATAATTAAAATCTTTAATTAACAGTCTTACCATACAGTAAATAAAATTTATCAGAATATGTCAGTATTTCTTTCTTTATTACTTAGTTTAAGGGATTGGACAAAAAGATTGTTTTTTCTGCCATGAGAAGAGAAATCTTAATCTATATTATCTTATCTCGTGCAGTATTATCTGAGATTTTCTCTCGAGACCAAGAGGTGAAGCAGGCCCGTAGCCAGAGGGGGGCCAGGACGGGCAATGCCGACCTGGAAAATGTTTCGCCCGTCCTGGTGTGATTAATTTGACCTTAATAATCTATGCTTTTTCTGTTTTTAACTTTTTGATTTGTTTAACAACAAGGATCAAAAAAATCCTGTTCCCATACAAATTTTAGAAAAAATGAAAAACATGAACTTTTTCCTTTATTCTGCTTGTTTTTTTTTCTTCTGTTTTCAATCTAAACCAGGCACTAATGAAAGGATAATGGGCAGTCCCCGAGGTCACTTATTATTTTGTAAGTCGGCGTTTCTCAACCTTTTAGTATTCGCAGCCCAATTTTCAATCATAATTTTCATTGCGCCCTTACCATAAAATGTATACAACAAAAATGTATATGAGTGCTGATTTAGTTTTTGAATTACTTTTAACTAACTGCCAAAACAAGAGTAAAAATAAGTAATTTTAGTAATAAATCACTATTTGAATTTTGGGCAGGAGTACAGGATGATTTTTCTGCACTACAAGGGCATTTCGCATTCTATTACCATTTTCAACATCCTCAACAACTTTTGTGAAACTGGATTTTCTGCTGTGACTTCTTTGAAGACAAACTATAGATCTCGGCTAAATATAGAAACAACTGAGCGTGGCAATTTCTAATTAAGCCTTCCTTCGCAAAACTTTGCTTTGAAAGACTGGCCCAAGGAAGTTACTAATAATTATTAAATTTGTTTTTAATTTAGTATGTTTTGATTAAGAAAGTTTTAATTTAGTAATTTGTTTTACTTTAATAAGTTATTAAATATGTCGAAATGTATTTTGTTTTCTATGTGTATGTGTGCTTTCCTTTCAGTCAGTTAATCAATTTTTTAAAGTAATGTTTTCTCTTGGATATTCTCGCTCCCCTCAGGTTGAGAATCGCTGTTGTAAGTTTTCCCTTTACATCCTAACAATGAGCATGATCCCCCCAGAGAAAGAGGTTGAAATACCTTTTTCTTCTGTGCAATCTTCAGCCCATCAAAATGATTGCAGACATGAAAGTTCTTTTGTTACATCAGTGAATCACATCTCCGTCTGTTACTCGTCTTCGAATGAAAGATCCGTTGACCTTTTGTAAACGAACAGTAACTTCCATGTTAATGCAAAACTTTTAAACTCTTTAAGCCGCAAATATTTAAGACATCAATTTCTTCATTGGCAGCAATTAATCGTCACCAAAGACTTTCTATGACGCATCAAAGAATGACAGATTTAGCTTTCTTAGCATTCAAAAGAAAACGGATTGAAAACTTAAATTTAGAAGAAGTGCTTAAAAAATTTAATGCGAGCAAACAAAGAAAATTAAAGACATTTTTTTTTTACTGTAACGTACCGATACAAGTTTTATGCTTCAATATCTTACTTTGAATGATCATTTACATTAAAATTGTCTTTTAAAAAAATGTTCACTTTTTTTATGTTTCATACATTTTATTGTTTTACAAAAGACATTCTTAGAATAAGCTTTAAAAATTCAATTCTGCCTTTTGTAAGTTTTCATCAAGTATTTCTTTTAAGATCGAATAATTACATTATTGAATTAAATTAGTATTAATTTAAATTTTAAGAAAACGCCCAAAATGGAGCATAAATTCTAACATGTTAGAGAAGAATTAAAAAACTAGTCTGCCCCTCCTGTCCAAAAGCTTGCCCTCCCTTGAGTCAGAGTCTGGCTACAGGCTGAGGTGAAGATATTGACATTTAATCGAGACACAAAAATAGTACAATTCTTAATGGTTGAGTTGAATGTTTTAGGAAGCATGTTATTTAATTTTTCTAATTAGTGCAATTTTGAAGTATGAAGCAGAAGGGGGGAGGGATTCATAATGTATGCTTAATGTAGTTAACAAAAATATCAGTTTTAAAATTTGATTTTCTAAACTTTTTTTTTTTTTTGAAAATATTTTTGTGTAATATGTATTATTTATTATGTATTAACATTTTTTTTTTTAATGCAGAGATTTAATGTTCTGTTGATTCACTTTTGTTGTGCCTTATTTTCCACTAGTTTTTCTATTTTTAAATTTTTGATTCTAGTTAATCTTTATTTATTATTATTTTATTGATTAACTTTGTGCTGAAATTTTCTACAATTTTATCTTTTGTGATTAGTCCATTGACAGATTTGGACTCTTTGGAGAATTCACTAGAAGAATTCCCTGTGAAAAAGAATAATCATTTTATCACATCAACTGATATTAAGCAGTATAAAGTAAGCATAATATTGCCCAAACCTCCTCTTTGTTTTGAATTTTAACATAACAATAGTCAACATCTTCAATTAATTTTTAAAATACTTTTCTCAAATAGCTCTTTACCTTTTAGCATCAAACCCTCTCATGCATGCAAGTTTTTATAAAAAATAATTCATATGCTATAGTGTCTCTGGATGGTAGTGTAGTAATTTATTTTTGGAAATTTTTGTCCTCTACTGTCAAAAATTCGTGTCCTTGTATGAGGACGTTTTATGATTTTTTTTCATATTTATTCAATACAATATTAAACATGGCAAAACTGAATCTTCAAACTTCATTTATAAGGAACAAGAAGCTATAAAATAATACCAAACTTCCCAGTATTGTAATACACACTTCAAAATAAAGAAAAAATTTGATTTGAAATTGAGATTTTCTCTTCTTTCTTGAATCCTCCAGGTACTTCTAAAGAGACCTTAATCTATTAACTATCTTGAATACTCTATAGAACTTTGTGTGGTGTCCAAGAATTGTTTGGAGTCTCCAGATGAGGATGACATGCAAATTGCAGCACAAAAATCGAATCTGCATAAAATTTTATGAACTTCATATGAGGCTTACATGCATGAGAGGACACATAACATTAGCATGGAAGAAATGGTAGGTTCTTCCTATGTCAAGCATAGAGCCCAAATCACTTGGGTGAAAGACTATTATCCAAACTACTAGAACCACATAGTATTCATTTCTGAAAGACTGAACAGGTAGCTGTGATTATAGTGCAATAAATTAGAAGTTTGAATGGACCATTGGGAGTGCAGCCTTCTTGCATAAAGTAATGCTGATCTGCCATGCAACAGTCACAAAGAAAAAAGCCATGCTTTGGTTTTCCTGATGATGCCCTTGATTTCAAAAATATCTTTTTTGCTAAATTTTTCTGGGAAACCAAATTCAAAAGAAAAAAAGTAAATAAATAATTTCCAGTATGCTACTACAGTACATTTATGTATATGTCATGAAACATTTGATTAACAAACATTTCAATTAACATTTATGTCAAATTTCTAATAGGTATAAATTGAAAATTTTGTGTTTGAAGTTAATTTGAAATCTTACATGTAAACTTCAGAAATTGAATTTCATGAAACTATTCTGTTTTAATTATACAGTCACGATGTGTTACTCAATTTCAAGAATTTCAATTAACTCAAGCTGCTCAAAAGGAAAACAATAAATATGTAACTTTGGCAGAACAAGTAGCAGCATTTCAGACAAAAACTCCAGCAAGATTTCACACAGTTGGACCAAAAGGTATATATGAATTTTCAACTTCAAAGAAAATGATTGCTATGATCGTGTATATGAAGCTAGGGGGTGGGGTGCAAAGATGCTATATGCAAAGTTCTATCAAGTCGCCATTTTTTATGTATTTATTTTTAAAATGTAGTATAACTTCATACGGTATTATTGTTATATACATATTTCATCTAATCTTCTGTATTTTGAATTTTTACTTACAAATGAAGTAATTAGACTGTAAATAGCACTTGATAAAATCATTAAGTCAGTCAACTTTATTTTATTAGGCACTGATTAAAATAGACGTTTATATTGTTTCATAAACTTAAGTAAAATGACCAACCGTCTTAATAGTTAAATAGAAAATTTTTCTCTTACTTATCTTTAATTTTATCAGTAAGGTTGTAATGCTTTGCAATATTTTTTAACAATGGCACAACTGTCTTCATAGTTACCAGTTGTTATCTTTGCCCAAGGAATTTGAATTCTTTTAAAATAATGCCTAGCAGAACATTTTTGGCAACTAAAACAAAAAAGCTAGGTGCCGATGACGCCTAACTTTTACATCCGAATTTTGAACCCTGTTCAGCACATAATGCTCTCTTGGATCTACATATGATAATGGTTTTAGCTTCTAAAAAGCTCAAATAGCTGCACTACAAAGAAATCTTTATTTAATAGAAGTTGGATAATCTCTTTATGTCGTTTTTATGCTTAAGTAATTTCTATGGTTTTCTGTCTTCTCTCCTGAGCATGGGCATAAGTTAGATAAAATAATGTTTCATTTATAGTTCCCTTAGAAATGTATTCAGTATGTTTGAAAATGTTTGCTTTCCCCTCAAGCCCAGAGGTGTAAATTGGAATTTATTTATAGAGGGGACAATGCCAAACATTGAGAACTTTCCAAATTTAATTTTCAAAATATTAAAATCTTTATTAAAAATAGGCAATAGGGAATTTTTTCCGTCAAAGGTTCAGGCTGCCTCATCCCCCACCCTCTGAAATGCATTAATTTACCAACCTTAATTAATTTCTTTTTCTTGATATACATCCCTTAGCTTGTACACCGATTTAGCTATTTGATTTTGTGATCAAATTCATTCTTTGTGATTATGTAACTGTTATGAGAGCAATTTGTTCTTTTGTTTTTCAAATCCATTTAATTAGTTGTCATTATTATTCCCTCCCTAGAAAAGAAATAATTGAAAAATAAAATATCAAAATTTTAGATTACCGGAACATAGTTTGGTAAATAAAGAAAACACTTATTTGGAAGATTTTTTTACAAGGAAATTTTAAAATTATTTTTGCTTACTAGGACAAACTCATAAAATGGAGATAGAGTTAAATCTCTTTACATTGAATGTACTGATACAACAAAGTATTTTCCTAGTGCACTGAAGTTCATTGTCAAGGTATTCATAAAAGAGAAGTTAGTTGAACAGATGTCTGACTGCATATATAATGTAATATTTTATGCATGTAAATTTATTTCTAATACTGATTCCCAAAATGACTTCTTAAAGTCCTTAAAAAGTACTTGGAAAACAAATTTGTTATAAATCTGAACCTCTAACTAGGGATATGCTGATTAATTATAATTGTTTTTTCAAACTCTAATTTCTGCGTTACTAATTTGTTTTTGTGAGATACAACGTATATCTCCAAATAGAAGCCAAAAGTCTGTCATTCCTTCAAAAATGTAATAGAAATTCAAAACTCGTATATAAGCCGAGATAAAAATTAGAAGAAAAGAAAATTGCCATAAAGGGGCAAGAATATCGCCAAGCAGGTAAAACAGATAAAGTATTTTTCAATCAAGGGGTTGTGAAAGTGAGCAGCTTGGGGCCAACGGTGATAAATTGATCCATGGTAACTTTGTCTGAGGCAAATGCTGAGTGAGCGATCTTCCCCCATTGTACTTTCTGTCCCTGCCTTTGCTAGTTTCTCTTACTTTTTCAATTGTTTTTATTTAGTTATTTCCTGCATTTATGTTAGAAAAATGAGCGGGAAGAGAAAGGCACACACAGTTGGGAGCGAAATTTGCCATTTTGTTTCAGCGACGGTGCCAAAAAATCCAGCTGTAAAATATGTGTATATTCTTTTAAATGAAACTCTACTTGTTTTAAGTTAATTATTCCCTAAATGTACGAGACATAAATTAGAGAATAAGAGTTCTATAGTAGTTGATATTTCACGATTTATAGACGAGACTTTTTTTTTTTTCAGATAATTGGATCTGTATATAAGCTGATTCCCCCCCCCCCCCCCTATTTAGTTTTTTAAAAAGTTTTAAAAATTCTCGGCCTATAAACGGAAAAATACAGTAGTTTTTTTCCTCTCCCTTTCTATACTTTTTTTTAACACCTGATCTTTCCTAACTTGATTCATATTTATTGCAACCAAAAATGAAGATCCATTTTTATAGTAGCAATAAAGGGGAATAAAATTTTGCACATGTGAGAGTAAGCAAGCACTGAAATATTTAAGCGCAATATCATTCACCTGTAGAAACTGGAAGTTAATTTAGCATAGGAGGAAATATAATATGAACCTTCAAGAAATAAGTGAATCTCCTGGGCCAAAATGCTTATGTTTCTGCATTACAGTTTAAAAGTACTGCATTCTCAATATTCATAATAGTGTCGTGTCAGTTGTGAGCATTATTTTTCCATAATATTTCATTCAGAGTTTTTTGTACACTTTTATTTACATAGCATCTTACATTGCAGAAAATTATACTTACTTATTAATAAATTCATTCAGCTCTTGTTTTCCTTGTTCTTGGCCTATTCAAAGTAATTTTAACTTAAAAAAAATCTTTCTGCCAATTAATCTGTAAAAATCAGCCGATGATAGATAATCGATAAAGTGGCCAATCACTAATTCCAATGACTGCAGTTAATAGGTGCATCTGTTCTTCAAACTACTTATTGTAATCAAGGGAATTCAATTTATTCAGGGGTTGATCCAGCATTTTTTAAACAGCGTCCGTTTTTTGTGAATTTTAAACAGATTTTTGTGAAAAATCAAATAATTTTGTGAAAATTTAAACATATAGTGATGAAAAATTCTGTTATTATTTGCCGCTTTTCATAATAAATAATGGTGTGAAAAGTATGATTTGGAAGCTTGGAATTTTGTGAATGGTTCAAAAACGAATTTCCTCTGGCTGATATTAGTTTGCAAAATATTTTTAAAAACATTTTTTTTTCTTAGAAATTTTAGAAATGTTTTTATGCTGTTGGAGTACTAAATAAAATTTCTTTCAGAATATGAACCTGTTGAGCGTTGGGTTCCCCCAATAGTCAATCCAAAATCCCCTGAACTCCAAGCTGTGAAAAGATGTCGACTTAATACAGCTATTAGTCAAAAAGAGCAAGAAGAAAAGGAAGTTCAAGAGATGAAAAAGTAAATATGTGCTTTAATCAATCATTCAAAATGTTGCAAAATTCGGCTATAAAAATGTAGCCTAGGTTATGTTCCTAGGTTTTGCGAACCATACATAACATATGATTCACAAAATAAAAATTTCAGTGTGTTTTCCGTAGTTCTGAGTATTGAAATTCTTATTCATCAAGTTGCTATAGCGATATAGTAAACTTTATATTAGTTTGATTTGTACAGGCAAATATCTTAAATTGTGTCAAAAGGGAAGAAACAAAATTATATTGGCTTAATAAGATGATTTTATTTACACAGTACAAAATATGTAATGCTTCTTCAACCATAAAAGTAGGTGAGTGATGACTGTTTGCTTTAATATAAAAAAATTTTCTTTTTTTAGAATAGAGCTAGAACTGTTGCTTATTAATTTGTTTCTCATTATAATTACATACTGTCAGGTAATGCTCTTATTAAAAGCAGGCTTCTACATTATGAAAATGCAAGGGATAAAATTGAAATTTTCATATAGAGCGGAGACTCCTCTCCAAAGTATACAAATGAAGGGGGTCTAATAATTTTGGAAGGGGAAAAAAGTATAATACCTCCTCCTGTCTAAAATAATATTTATAATAAGAACTTTCCCAGGATTTTCCTATCATTAGTCTGTTATTATACAAAGTATAGCATAATAGATGTAATATAGGGCTACACTACAAATTGAAAGTTCAAATTTCAAGAAAGTTTTGATGATTCTAAAAGCTTTATTTTGATTACATTTTTATAATTTTCGATTTCGCATAAATGCTTTGTTAAGCCACAGTATATCTGTTTTATAAATAAAGGTAATTTTATTTTTTGACTATGTAAATTTTTACTTACTTAAAGTTTACGAATTTGAAAGTTTTAATTTTGGATTCTTTGACTTCCGAGTGTCAATCGAATTTAAGATTGTAATGTAGCTGGCTGTTCATAAATGTAATACTTTTTTCTTCTGTATCCAACCCCCACCCCCACCCTATTTCTCACAAAATGTCATTTCAACATATTTTCAACCTTGACACATGCCCTGCTATATGACATAAGCATATGTATAGCTGGTTGCAGTTCAGGAACAAAGCACTGCATTATAGATCATATTGCCTATTTTATTTTTGAACTCTGACTATGTGTTTTAATGATATTTGTGAGCATAACAATCATAATAATAGTAATTATGTGTGTGCTTGATTTGAATAAAGTGAAATTAAAGTTTACAAAAAAGTATAATTAGTCTAACAGTAAAAAATATTAAAATAAAAAAGCAATTGAAAATAATCACATTTTAACTTGTTCGAGACGACAATGTGTTGAATACGTTCCCTGGAGCGAAACGTTTTTAATAAAAAAACATGTTTACTATGGATATCACCCAATTCATAAATGAATTCACATAAATAAGATCATTGCACACTATAAAATTTCCCTGTACTCTACAGATTTGATTAGTGTGAGAAAAATCTTATTTCAAGGACTCGTTTACTCAGAATAACTGATAATCACATTACTGTTATTGCACACACGGTGTGCGATTGGTCTCGAATGGGTTAAAATTTGATATAGTTTACTTTGTAAATCGAATCTTTTTTATGAACACAAAATGCTGTTAAAGAGATTGAATAATTTAAAACACCTCAAAATTAGTTTACAGAAATGAATTGCCATCTTATTTCGTTCTTCAAGCTAATTACATAAGCAAGCTTATTACAAGCTAATATAAAAATATTTCATCTGCTGATTTTTAATGGTTTCCTTTTAATCCAAAATATGTGATGTCACTTTCTGTTACCTTTAATCTTGTCACAATTTTTAGACTCCCCACCCCCAAAGCGTGATATCATTTGTGAGGAAATATAAAATATTCATGAAATAATCGCAATTTTGATACACCAAGGGAGAAATGCTAGCTCAATAATGAAAAAAAATTTTAAAAATAAAAGTGTGCATGCTTTTGCTCTGTTTTGTGCATATAGTGGTGGGAACATTATACATAATAAAATTGCTAACAGACAAGGTGTCTGCAAGCGTGCTCCCCCCCCCCTCTTTCCGGTCTGAAGGTCCTCATTTGATTTGTGTCCTACCTCCCACTTAGATATGTTGTTAATGCTTGCCTAAATGCTGATGCATGACATCCCAGTATGTTAGCATTTTATGCTTATCAGTATTTTTATCAGTTAAGCAGTGATGTAACAAGCATTTCTATTTATGTATAGTTTGGAATTTCTGCCATACAGAACTTTCTCTCCCATCCATTTTCCACACTTTATTGGGGATCATTCATAAATGATATCACGCTTTGAGGGGGGGAGGGGTGTTCGTGAAATTGTGACAAGGGGAGGGGGTAACAAGAAGTGTGACATCATGCGTTATACAACATAGTGTGACATGTGACAAAGGGGGAGGGAATCCGCGGAAGTGTGACAAAGAGGGGAGGGGGGTCAAATATATGGGGAAAAATCGGGACATCATTTATGAAAGGCCCCTTAGGGCACTACTTTTTTGTTTTCTAATATGTGTTTGATTTCTCGGAGTTGAGTGAATGACAGAAAACATTGGAAGTTTACTAATTTGCTTTATGGCATTATGCATAAGTGGGCCCCATCTTGCTTTCATGGAAAGGCAAATATGCTTCTGTTTTTCTTTTTAAAGTGCAGGAGTGAATGTAGTTTTTCAACCTATGCAAGAGGCGGGCAAGCAAATGATGCCAGGAATGGCTTTTATCTTAAGTGAGTAGTTAACAAGTTGGGGTCCCCTGCCCAAATGTTTTGACGGAGGTGGGTCTCCCGCCCAGACTATTTTGATGAAGGGGATCGGAGAACTTTCGGCGAGAATCCCGCCATCCCACACTGTTTTAGCCCCTGAAATGTTAGTTTGAGTATACATGATGGTCTGCACTGTGTTGGTTTTTTCCTTCCATGGTCAAAAAATTTAGTTTTTTTTTTTTTTTTGTAATATGTTAATGAAAGGGAAAGTAATATATGTATTGCAATAAGTAGATAATATTGCAGAAAGAATGCGTAAGAAATGATTTTCAGTCGAATGTATAAATTAAAAGAATGCAATAAAATGCCACAAATTAATAAAGTGAATAAAATTTGAATTTTTCAATTCAAACCTTATGGGTTAAAATTCACTAGTGCTGGCAAAATGCAGCTGGTGTGTAATCTGGTTCAAAATGATTACACTCCATCCATGGCAAAATAAATTTCATCACATACTAGTTACAAAAAGCGAGTTAGTTTTATAGGGCTAATTTACTGTAGTGCTTAGTTATGCTAATAATATTTGTTAACTGTATTATACTGAATATTCAAGTATTGTTAGCCATTTTAAAATATCAAAGAAAAACAATTCTATGAGCAGTAGGAAAAAAATGTAATTTCTCGCTTGCAAAAGAAGTGAGAAATGAAATTCTGAGTTGTTGTGAAATTAATCTATCTATATGTTGGTAGGTCCAAATCTATAGCCTTTTCGATCGTCAGTTTTAAACTCCTAAGGTTTCTTCAAGCCAAAGCTCTTTTCGGTAAAACTGCTTGTCCTGATATTTCAGGAACTCAAGCAGGGAATGTTAGCTGCTATTCATTCCATAATGCCAAAATTAAATACGTAAATATTCCATGATAAATACAAACTGATGAGAGCATTTCAGTATGTAATAGTTTCCAAACTGGATAACATGAAAAATCAAACTAATTAAAATGCAAATAAATAAGAATGATATTTCCAAATCCGTACAGGAAGGTATTTACAAAGTGTGTTTTAAGAAATTTATTGCTTTCACTTTGTAGTGTTTAGCGGTTCTCAAACGCCCTGCATCTTTTTGTATTGTATAAGAGGAATATTGATTGAATTGTATTTTTCATAGCTATAGATTTCATGCCAAGCCTTTGAATAGCAAAGCACTTTCAAAACCATTTGTACCAAAAAAGAAAAAGAGGCAAGTAACGATACCTAAAGACATAAAATTAAAAACCGCTGAGAGAGCAGAATTACACTGTCCAAAAGAAGATGATGAAAGATATGAATTCCATGCAATGCCAGTTCCCAAAGTTATTCTCACTGGACCCACTGTAAGTTTATTTTAACTATCTTTAAAATTTCAGCTGATTAGTCTTATTGCAAAAATCATTAAGTATATTTGAAAATGCAAATTAGTGAAAATTTGGAGCATTTATTACATTTTTACTATTGAGTTTTAGCTCTTTTATTTCTGGAATTTTCTATTCCCAATCACTAATAATTTGCAATTTGTTGCAGCAGTATTGAGTTGGTAAATCTGAATTATCTGTTTGAAAAATTATGATTATGCAAATTTGATTAGTATATGATTGGGGCCAGTATAAAAATTTGTCATTATTATTATTAATTCTGTATATTTGTTAGTTCAGCAAGTATGGTTCGTGCGTAGTTGGGGGAAAAGGAGACTTTTTTCCCTTAGTCTTTTAACTAATTTATTACTGTGTTTAATAATAGATGATGCTTAGAAGGAACATTTTTTAATCATTTATTAAACTGCAACAGGTTTTTTTGTTTTGGAAGAATCTGTCGGATTTGGTTAACTTTTTTTTTAACCTCGCTTTTGCTTGGACAACATTGCCGACTTTTTAAAAATGATGTCAAATATGTAAACAGAATGTGGTTAACAACAGGTAGATGAATGTTAAGGTGAAAAGATTAATTTTTGTCAAAGCCTTAAAGAAAGTTTTAACTGTATTATATCATGCTCTTTGTGTCAGTCATGTTTGTCTCTTTCTTCATTTTTCTTTTTAATTAGTCTTTCATAAAATGTATTGTGAGGTTTAAAAATTTTTATTTTACGTAGAATAACTTTGGATATGTCCCAAAATTCACATCTTTATGCATTGAAAAAGGGTTCAATTATAACATGTATCCTTACAAATTACATATTGGGATTTTCTTAGCCGAGAATTTCCTCGAATTTGCGCATGTGTCAGGCTTGCTTCTATTTCATCTAAATAGAGGGGAGAGGGAAGAACAAAGATTAGGAAATGTTTAGTTTTTAGTGAAGAATAATGAGCTCTCGGCATTTTATCCCTTTTCTCGGGGTTCATACTCCACCTGGAAATCAGGGAAAACCTGGAAAAGTCATGGAAATTGATATCCTTTGCAAAATTCTTGGAATAGTCGGGGGAAAATGTAAATTTTTGACAAAACCTGGAAAAGTCAGGGATGTACAAGTACTGCATTTGCTAATAAATATTTGGAAAGTCCCTGGAAAAGTCATGGAAATTTTTTTGGCTATTTGAGTATGAACCCTGTTTTCTCTTTTGTGTTAAAGATTCAAATTGGAAATAGAATATATCATCATCGGGGCAAAAAGCAAAAAATGACAGCCTAAAATATAACTTCGAAAAGTGCCCACTTCAGCATATCGCCCTTTTTTAAACATCTATTCGGCCCTTTGCCAAATAGAATCTTCCTGATGGATAGTCTTGGCTTTCGCAAATGAACAATGCACATATTTCCGGGTTACCCCTGAAATATGTGTGTAATTTATAAGCGTTTAATATGTCGTTGTTTTCCCCACATAAGCTTGTTTTGTAGCATTTTTTGCACATGTTGATGATTTTGTATCACTCCTCTAACTTAATCTCAATCTCAAGAAAACACTGCATAATGAGGTATTGAAAATTACTGATGTGTAAATGTTTAACTGCATTTGATAAAATCGAGTTGAAAATAATTTATCTTATCATTGTTTATTTTATTAATTTTTAGGGCTTGCGAGAAAAAGTTTCTCTTCCAACTACTGTAGCAATGTCTCCAGCATTTGCCCTAAAAGAGCGAGAGCAAAAATGGAAAGCCAAGAATAAGTCTGTAAGTTTCAGATTTAATGTTTTTTAATTTGTCTTGCTGAAAAAAGTTATTAATATACATAACAGTCGTATATTTCAATATGTAATTTGCTGTAAACGTAAATCAGTTGGAAAGGATATTTAAGCTGTATAAATGTTGATTTTTTATACAGTAGAACCTCGGTTTAACATATTTTGCAGGACTAGTAAAAAAAAAGGACTAAATGAAAAAATATTCAGTAGAGCTCATTCAAAAAGTCTTTAAAGGTCCTAAAATAATTTTGTTGGAAGTAGATTCAAAGGCTTAAACATATTGCAGCTGATTTATTGCATGTTAAAAATTATTTTATGCTCCAACTGAAAAAATGTGATATAATTTCAAATTTAGTTAGGTTTAAAAATTCAGAAATTTCAAAAAATGGCAGCAGCAAAAAGAGATACAACCATAGCTTCCTGTGGTGCAATGTCTAATCAAACTTTGCATATTCAGTTGCTGTGAGATAACTCTACTCAATCGGATATTTTGAGTGGCATTTGCACCACATTAGGGATGGCTCATAAATGATGTCTCGCTTTTTTCCGATATATTTGACTCCTCTCCCCCCCTTTTGTCACAAAATGTCACACTTCAACAGACCCCCTTCGCCCCCTTTGTCACGCTATGTTGTATAAGCCTGATGTCACTTCTTGTTACCCCTCCCCTTGTCACAATTTCATGAACCCTCCTCCCCCCTCGAAGCGTGACATCATTTAACCCTTTCAGTCCCAAGCCAATGTAAAATTCTATCAAGTTTAATGACGTTCATTTGGTATTAAAGGCATCTTCGGAGGCCCACAATTAAAATAAGGGATATGATTTTTGTATTAAATTTTATGATGCTCATTTGGCAACATTTCATTGGACTGCTTTAGAGACTGAACAAGAGGAAGGAAACTTAAGAATATGATGATGTCAAATGGCATCTCTGGATTGAAAGGGTTAAGAATGATCCCTTAGGTAAATACTTCAGCATCAAAATGAAACTCTGTAAAAATTTTAGCATTCTATAAATTGACCTCTTGCACAGAATATCCATTGAAATTTAAGATTGAGGGATAGCTTCATTTTGTAGGAATGGTTTAAAAGCCATCTATTGGACTCAAAAGTAAATAAAATCTAATGTGTTACTAAAAAAATGAGGAAAAGAAGATTTGGATCTATTAAAGCAGAATATGATGAATTGCAAATCTTAATGCTTGGGAAAAAATAACATTAGCAGTGTGAAAGAAAATGTGTGACCAATGAGGAAAATATTAATTTAAATTGGGATTCTACTGTATAAATAATTTTACACATTTCATTAAAGAATTGTTACCCAAAAATGATATGTAATTTAAATGATTCAGTTTGTTACTCCTACTTAAATATAGGTTCTCCAATTTTAGTTTCTTTAAAATTTATTGTAGTTAAATGTCTTGTTAACCTTTCTACAAAGTAAGCATAGTTTTTCCCCTTGAAAAAGAAGCCCTGATAACTTTTATTAAATTAATGAAACTTGATCTCTTCACCAAAACCTTAGCTTATGTATCAGAACTTTTAAAAATCATTCTGTTACAATGTGCTGAGAGTATGCAATGTCTTCAAAAAATAATTGATAAACTTTAGACATCACTACGACTTTTATGATGTCAGGTTGAGCTGCCTCTCTCTGTTTTTTCCTTTTAATGGAAAACATTAACTTTACACTACAGTGAAAACAATTTAAAAAATTTTTACAGTTCATGTGAGAAAATAACTGAATATGCTGGTGACAAGCAATAATTTGTAAAGAACAATACCAGCTGGAAGCTTAGAACCATATGATTTTTAATTGTGGGTGAATTTTAAATTGTTTTCTCTTAAGGATATGAATTTGGATAAAGTCGAAGAGTTCCATGCTCATCCTGCCCCTTCAGCAAGTTCCCCTTTTGTTGTGAAGCATGAGGCGAAAGTTACGGAGTTTAAGCCTTTCAGCTTTCATGAAAAGGATAAAGAAAGATATGCTTTGAAAAAACGAAAAATTGACGAAATAATTGAAAAGGAAAGTAAAGTAAGTTCAGTAACTACAGCTACTCTTGATTTGGTTTTAGTTGAGCATTTTCTTAATAGCAATTTGAATGTAACATTTTTGTATTTCAACTTACGTGTTCTTTTAGATTTTCCCCCTTTTTTATATTTTAATTGTGCACCTTATGTTGCATAGCTAGAGATTTCTGAAGAGGCAATCCAGTGGCTTGACTTGTTTGTGCCCCCCCTTCCCCTGTTCAACACAGCATAAAAGTGTCCCCACAGGCATAAATTGCATTCATGTGCCCTGAATAATGTAGCATACTTGAAATATGACCCTTAACCTCCTGCTGGAATGGGAGGTTCCCCTCGCCTATGCCATGATGCACCTTAATCTTTTTATCTATAAATTAAAATGGAGTGAGTGTTATCTCCAAAAACTGATAGAAATTTAACATTTACATTAAAAAACTGCTGAATGTTTGAATGAAACACACCACTTAAATGAATCAAACATATTAATTATCCGATAAATTATTCAAATGACGGAGCAACTAGAAGATGCAGATTACGAGGACTATGGGTTGTTTTATGACGTTGAAAAACGGGTTGTCTAGGTCAGCCGCTTTGCTAAATCAAAACTGTTTAGAACAAGCATGATTCCTATAAGAATCGGTCACTGTACTTTATTTTTGAACATAATCCCATTTCAACTATGACCCATCGAATTAACTGGCCTGGGGAACTGATTGGTGTGTTGACACATTCAGTCCAACAATTTGCCATAAACATGAAGAAGAAAATTCAAAACTGTAAGCAAAACAGTTCACTCTGGTTACTTCCGCACTTGATGGAGCGGATAAATGTATGCAATCGTCGAATTTCCCTTTTTCCTTCGGAATCTAGTTGGCAGTGGGTCAATCTATAACATCAATTCTGTTCCTAGTTTTCTTTTATTGCAATTAAATGAGGAACAAATTACATTGCAAAAGTGTTGGAAGCAGGCGTCTGGCTGCCATCTTCCTCTTGTTGTGACTCGTATCTCAGGGCTACCTTTTCTTATCTGTGCAATCATTTACCAGCGAATCATTTCTCTTAAAAATTAGGCCTACAATTTATGTTAATAGTTTGTTCATGTTTCCTGCATTCAACATAGCATTATAGAATTTACATCAAAATGTGAACAGTTTATATTCTTTAACTTTTTCCCTAAGTCTTGAAACGTGCAGGGCAGTACATAAACATTTTTAAATTACCGGTACAGAGCTTTCTATTTTAACGGAACCGGCAACTGGGTCTATGATTCACCAGCCCTTCTCTTTAGAAACAAACTTTTCAATTTTTTCTTTTCTTTCGTGTTTAATATGGTTTATGCTCTGTATCCATGAAAATTGGCAATTTATATTTTAACTGTATAAATATTTTTTTTAAATTGATTTCATGCTTTTTTCTGCGCTTAAAGTAATTTAAAATGCAAAATAACATTTATCAAAACTCACACATTTATCCAATAAAAATATATAATAAATGATTTTCCAATGTTATGTACTCATTTATTTATTCATTTATATGTTGAATGTGTATAAAATAACTTAAACTTTTTTTTTTTTTTTGGAAGAACTGTCTCTAAAATAAATTTGGAAGTAAATAATATTGCTCAAAATTATCATCTTAGACAAAGTTGAGGTAATTTTTGAATAAAAAAATAATAGTACTTATTAAAATATTTCGAGTATATTTTAATAAAATTCTTGTTTATTCAGGTACCGCAATTTAAAGCTCAAGCATTACCAAATATAGAATCACGTCTGTCTTGTACAGCAATAAGGAGTAACAGATGTAAGGAGGTAAGTTTTCTTTTGAAGTATTAAATGTTATTTCCCATACAAAAAATGCAATAGGTCATGTGCCTCTTGAATCCCATTCATGAAAATCACAACTCTAAGATATGTTTAAATGTATGTATGTATATATATAAAGGGGCCATTCATAAATGATGTCACGCTTTTTTCCCATATATTTGACCCCCCTCCCCCCCTTTGGCACAATATGTCGCACTTCAGCGGACCCCCCCCCCCCCTGTCACGTGTCACGCTATGTTGCATAAGCAGGGATGTCACACTTCTTGTTACTCCCTCCCCTTGTCACAATATAACAAACCTCCCTCCCTCCCTCCCTCCCTCCCTCCTCGAAGTGTGACATCATTTATGAATGATCCCATATATATCTAAATACTAAGGAAAAGTTAATTTTCCTTGAGATATTGCATACAAGAATTGATTAATATATCGTAGTCTAACTGCATTATTAGAAAGTTCTGAAGCTTTTGTTAGTGTAATATGTTAAAAGTCAAGTCAGAGCAATGGCGCACCCCCTAAAAAATTATGGAGACCCCCCCCCCCCCCCCCCCAAAAAAAAAAAAAAAAAAAGTTCATCACTTGCAACTTATATTTTGTATCTTTTAGACATAGCTTTATTTTTTAAGTAATGCCTTTAACTTTAAGATGCTTATTTAGTATAAATTAATAATAATAAAGCATTTATCCAAGATTGGGTTAAATTGCAAATTGATTTTTTTATATTTTTTGTAGTTACTCATTACGTTCATTGTTTATGTTTTCTAGTCTTTATGATTAAAATACCTTTTAACATATTGAAACATTTACAGTAATGTTGTAAATGGAAAACTTTTCAAGGTCAGTTCTGAAATTTGTTTATACCGGTCTTTCATACTGTATTTATATATTGAAAGTGAAATTTAAATATAAAAAATGTAAAAAGTAAAAAATATATATATAAAGCAAAATAGTGAAATTTCAGTAGTAAATGGAAAAACTATTCTAAGTTTGGTTCTTAGATCTGACTTTTTTATTTGGTACCACAGAATTCACTTATAACAAAGGTGAAGGGACTGAAATAATTTGCTTGTTATATCCGTGCCTAACATAAATTGAAATATTGTTGCATAAAAATGATAATTTAAAAGGAGTTCTTTTTTATTAAAATCATTTATTGTAATCATTTATTAAGGAAAAAAACTGGTCAGTTTTTGGGAGGGGGGGGGGGGCAGTGTCAGCATTGAAATTGTGGATGAAGATAAGCCACATTTTCTGCAAATTTCAATACTTTTTGGGCCTCTATCCTGCTCATAGAAGCTCAATTTTTTTCATCAAATTTATAATAGAATTTCATAAAATTTATCTCTAAACAGGGTTTATACTCTACCTGGAAATCATGGAAAACCTGGAAAAGTCATGGAAATTGATGTCCTTTGCAAAAACGTAAAGTTTTGCCAAATCCTGGAAAAGTCGGGGACTTTTTCTCCTAGCAGGGACCCCTTGGAGGAAACTTGCGCTCATCGCGATGTCACATTACCAAAAAATGCGTTCGTTGTGACATTCCCACTTCGATTTTGATACTTTTTCGTTACTGCTTCCATAGACGAAATTACCAACAGTTGCAGTTCTGCATGAATGTGGCGCTGGAAAAAAACTTAACCACGACCCAGTGTAGGCACAACCTTTTTTAGCCTACTTTCCCGTAAAAGTAAAAAAAAATAATAATAAAGCATGAAAGAAGGCTTAATGTATCGTGAAAATATCGTTAAAAATCAAGAAAAGTCAAGAATAAGTGAAGTAATTAAATAAAGATTGAAAAATAAAAAATTTGAAAGTAGGGTATTGAGATGGGGAAAAAGTGTGTCTGTCGGTCTGTCCCCCCCTAATAACTTTTGAACGAATTGTCCGATTGGAAAAACTCTTTTTGCATTCGAAAGATCTCGGCGAGGACATCTCATTTCTATATTTTACTTTTTGATTTGAACAATTTTTTGTTCAATTTTGAACAGTTCAAAAAATTTTAACATTAGCGCCTATGGACAAAATTGAAGCAAATTCTGTAAACTCTGGGCACAAGAGCCAAGTTCCTATTGCAAGCTTATTGAAAGGAGTTCTCGGCGTGAAATATTGATTTGAACAGTTTTTGTTCATTTTTGAACAGTTCAAAAAATTAACACAGAGCTTACGGGGAAATTTCAACCCTATATAAATCCTGATCTAACGGACGGATTTGCTTGGAACAAACTTTATCGGAAAGCTCTTATAACGTAGAACATGTAGAAGTAGAAAGTTTATCCAGAACTTACGAGCCTATTTTGCTATGAAATTTTTTGATCGGGATTTTCAAGGATATTTCTCAGTGACTCAATGAGTGAAATAATGAATGAATGAATAAATGAAAGAGTGAAAGAATAAATCAATGAATAAATGAATGAGGAAAAGAATGAATGAATAAATTATTGAATAAATGAAAATATAAATAAATGAGTGAATAAATACATGAATGCGTAAATGAATGAATAAACACTTGAATGAGGTAACGAATGAATGAATAAATGCATGGCTGAATAAATGAAAGAATGAATGAGTGAGTGAATGAATATGTATTATCCGTTGAAAAAGGTATATTTTCAATAATTAGAACTAAAGATAAATAAGAAAGAGAGAGAAAGAGATAGCTAGATTATAAATTTGAATTTGGTGTATACGGGAAAGTAGGCTCGTATAGTTCTAGACGGAACTTCTTGTTCTTTATATTATGGGTGTTTATTATATTATCATGGCATAAAAGTGCCTACATCAGCATTTCTTTAAATATTTGTTTTTGTGCATTATTATAGTTAAAAAGCTGATTTGACATCACTGGGATCACCTTAATTTTTATTTTCTTTATTCTTTATATTTTATGTTTTATAGTTTTAAATTACCTTTCTAATATTTAAATTTTTTTTAAAAAAAGGATGCAAATAAAAAAGCTAATCTTTTTTGGCAGTGGTGTGTCACAAAATTTCACTTTTGAATTTCTATAGACTAGAAATTCTATAACAAGCTTATCTTAATAAGTATCTGTGTTGAGATTTTTTAGTATGATATTAATATAATTGTATGTATAAAGTTTAATGGCGGGACTATTTAATGTACAAGTAGTGCATTTGCTAATAAATATTTGTACTTGGAATGTTAACCTGGAATTCTGCTTTGATCTACCTGGAAAAGTCATGGAAATTTTTTTGGCTATTTGAGTATGAACCCTGTCCAAAGAGAACCTTTTGAGGGTGTTATCACGAAAAAGAAAAGTGCCCGCTAAATCCCTTCCATGCTTGTATTAACAAAGTTTTATAGGGGTTTTTTCAGATCACAAAGCATTTTGATTCCCCTTGTTAAATCTGGGCTTGCAATAACCGAATTCAACTGTCTTGCATTGTAAGATACATCTATAATATTTCTCTATAGATCCTTCAAAATTGAGGACATTTAAAAAAGTGACCTTCCAGACAAAATATTTGCTATTATGTTGTACATGTACATCAAGTTAGCTACTGTAAGTTTTCAAGAAAACATTATTTTAATGTCATAATTTGAAATTCTCATTAATGTTATGAGGCAAACGATCAAAATGCTTTGTACTCTTATTAACGTTGCTTTTTTATCTGTACAACTACTTTTTTTTAATTATTAATTGAAAAATAAATATAAATTGTCAACTACTTTTTAGGGATGAAAATTTGCTTCTTGTAATATTCATATTTTTGATGCCACATGAGCTTGATGTTTTTTGCTTTTAATTCCAGCTTGATACAACTAACACAGCTCCTAGAGTTTTTAGAGCTCGTCCTGCCACTGTTTTGAAGAAACCACCTTTTGTACCCCAAAAAGCACCTGTAGAAATCCCAGGTATATCCCAAAAGTTACTATAAATGAATGGAACATGAAATAGTTATTAATTGTATTAAGCTTTCGTAAAACATGCATGATTTAAAGAATTGATGTGAAGAACAATTTTAAAGAATTGATATTTTTGAAAATACTACATATTTTTATCAAATTTAAATTCTTGACAGAAGTCATCTGCATCTATTTCAATAGGAAATTTTTGTTTAATTGTGATTGGTTTTGATATTCAAAATGTTCTATTTTAAACAGAATTAATAATGTTTAAACAATGCAATAAATTTTAAACCTCTACTTAAGAATAACTAAATTTTTTTGCTGCAAAATATATGTGTTTTATAATAAAGCTTATAACTAATATTATTTGATTGGATATAATTGAAATTAATGTAATTTCAATGCTTCAAAATTCTTCTTTTTTTTTTGTTTAAAAGAAATTTCAACTAGTCTCTTTTTTACAGCTTTTAAAGAATTCCAACTTCATACTGAGAAAAGAGTCGAGGAATGGAATAAGATAAAAGAGAGGAATCGCTTAATAGAAATGGAAAAAGAACAAATTCTTCTGCAGAAGAAGGCAGAAGAAGAAGAGAAAGAACGCGAGGAAATAAAAAAGCTTCGAAGTGAACTGGTTCATAAAGCCAACCCAATAAGGACATTCAAAAGTGTAGAAATTAAACATAGTGAAAAACCACTCACTAAGCCAAAATCACCAAATTTTGAAACTAAAAAAAGACTACAAAAGAGCCACAGTCGTAGTTCAGAACAAGGATTTGATTCAAAGAACTCTTCTGAAACATCACAGGAATAAAAATCTGGGATTAATTGGAAATGGAAGAAGTATTTTATTTTTATATTTGTGTGTAACTCTGATTTCCAAAATCACTTGTTATTGTAATTTTGTTTTCTCAAAGTATGATTTTTGTATGTTTTAAGATATCTTTCTTTTTAAAAATCGTAAGTTAGAAGTAAACAATGCAAAAAATGTGTAAGTGTATATTTCAAAAATTGAATGAATGTATAGGAATAGTTTTCAAGAGCAATCTGGAGAGGCAACTTTTTTTGAGTTGCTCTGATCCAGCTGTGAATGATTTTAATAGATTATCTTATTTATGTCAAAGTAAATTAAATTTTTTATATGATAAAAAATTTAAAAAAGTAAAAAGGAAATAAAGTAGTGGGGAAAAACAAATTTCTTTGCTCTGGCTATGTTCCAATTTCGAGCAAAATTTCGTTGCTGACACCTGCTCCAGATCCCTGGTTTGCAATACAAACTGTATTCTTGTTTCCAGAATTCTTCAAAATGTCCAACTAGCGCAAAACTAATCCTTTTAACGTATTGCTGACTTTTAGTGCCCTAGGTAATATCTATGCAATTTTAGTTGTTTATAGAATTCACTGTTTTAGTTCAATCAAATTGTTTTAAGCTAACTAAATATTTGAGTGTATATATCTTTTTATGCAAAGCATGTTATTGTCATAAATAAATAGAATAATTTTTAATGAACATAAATTTTTTTCTTTATAAAATAGCTTGATCATTTGTACTCCCTTTCTTGTAGCTATGCAATTATAGAAATTATAACCATATTCATTCCCAGGTAAAACACATAGTTACTTTCAAACCGCATGTTTAGCAGTGATAATTTTTCTTGTTTCGGTGGCTTCTTTGCAACAATTGATGCATGAACAAAAATGAGCATTTTATTGGTAAATGTGAATATAGGCATATTCAGCCTGTATTGGAACTCATGAACATAAAGTCCAAATTATTTCAGTCCAGCTTTTTCTACTGCATTTGCGACTCTTTTTTGGGAAACAATTTAGTTGCATCCTGAGAATGAGTTATTTATTTAATTAAATTTAATGAACTACAATTTATGTTTCGTAATAACTTAATAATATATTTTCGGGACCTACATGACGGACATCTGTTACAAATTGCAAAATGGAGTCCAATGGTTGGTTTTGTTGTTGTGAGATTTTTATTTAAAAAAATGTCAATCTTTTATAGATTCCAAATTTGACCTTACGTTTTTATTTAGTAATAAAACACATAAGAAACTTTAAATTAAGTCTAAATGTTACGGTACTAATAAATAAATACAGTGGAACCCCGCTATTCGTACATGATTTGTTCCAGGAGGCAGTTCGAATGGCAATTTGTACGAATAGTGAATTATTTTTTCATACAAGATACAATGTAAATTGGATTAATGCATTCCAGACCCAACAGATGGTTGCATATTTAAACCTATGAAAAACAAATGTACAATTCGTGAAATTATAAATTAATATCAATTTAACTGCACTTTGCTTGGACTGAGGTGAGCTGATAGCATAAGTGGAATGTTGAGAGGAGGAAGAATATCCCCTTCCATAAAAACATAAAGTAACATCCCTTCAGGTGTTTTCTCCCTTTCTGACGTTCTTTCTTTTTTCTGTGTTTTTGCACTAGAAGAATCTTGGGTTTCTTTCCCTAAAATCCTGTCCAATGTTGTCTGCCTTTGACAATTGTTCAGAATTTTTCTAAAATGGTCAATAACATTGTCGTTGAACAAGTTAATGCTGTTGGCCACAGCAGTGTTGGGATGCCATTTTCCCACCACTCTCTGTGTTTTCTCGCAGGGGTAACACAACACAGCTCTTTAATTTCTGCAAAGGAAAATCTTTCCTTACTACTTTCCTCCCCTGAAGAAAAAAAGTTCTTCAACCACTTCCTCCTGCTGTCCCATTAGAAAGTTAAAATTGTCAGTAAAATCTCAAAAAGTATTAAAATTTTTAAAAAATCCAAAATGCCAAACAAATTATTTCCAGACACGTTCAAAATGAGCATAATTTCTTTTTTTTTTTTCCCTTTAAAAAAGCCAAACTGGCAATCCAGCTGGTCTCTGGCGCTGTACGAATCGAATTGCGAGACAAGTACGAATGACGAGTTGAATTTTACTTGAACAAGTTGGGCAAATAGCGAGGTTTACGAATGGTGGGGTTCCACTGTACAGTATGGGACCTCAAATCCGGTACGCTCGGGGCCGCGATCCTTCCGGATTTCGGAGTTTTCCGGATTTTGGGTCCTCATTCAAAAAATTTTGTAAGTAGCATCAGAGCCCATATAATTTGCTCTGGAACTTTTTATTTGCGTTTTGCTCATTTATAACATTTTTATTATCGTATATACACGCCTATAAGTCGTGAAATTCAGCACAAAAAACAAAGTTGGAGTAGGCTTACATTTGAGACAAAGCATCGAAAAATCTAAACTTTTCCCGATGGTATTTTAACCTCTTCAATTAAACAATAAAAGAAAATATTTCTGTCAAATTTTCATATGATTTTATATTTTGTCGCCACTAAATTGTACTAAAAGATCAGACTGTCGCGAAAATGCGAAAAACGAGGATTTTCAATTTCGCGAATGTTCTGTATCGCCTGAAAATTAGAGCTTATTAAAAAATATATATATACAAAAAAATTACAGGAAATAAAAAAAAGCAAAATTTAATGATATTAACTCAGAATTAAAGCAACAATTAATAAAAGCTCTAATCGCAAAAACGAACCCTTTTCAGAAAATCGCGAAATATTTTTTTTGAAAACGGCATATCTCCGATCTTAAACATGTTTATTGCGTTTTATTTTCCTTCTCTTGTTTTAAAGAATACTGTTCCAAAAAAAAAAAAAACAGTGCAAAACATTTCCCGATCTTTTTTCAAAGCAAGAATTAATAAAAATTCTAATCGCAAAAACGAACCCTTTTCAGAAAATCGTGAAATATCTTTTTTGAAAACAGCACATTTCTGATTTTAAACATGGTCATTACATTTTAATTTCCTTCTGTTTAAAACGCCTATTTCCAAAAAAAAAAAAAAAGCAGTGCAAAACATTTCCCGTTTTTTTCTCAAATCAATAACTAATAAAAACTCTAATCGCAAAAACGAACCCTTTTCAGAAAATCGCGAAATAAAAAACAGCACTTTTCCGATCTTAAACATGTTTTTTAAATTTTATTTTTCTTATCTTTGAAACGCCTGTTTCCAAAAATAACAGTGCAAAACATTTCCCGCTTTTTTTTTTTCAACTGCCGATCTTTTTGAAACGTTCCGGATTTTGGGTTTTCCGGATTTCGGGATTCCGAAATTGGGGTCTTATACTGTATATATATATATATTGCAAGCTCTGCACTTTTAATATTGACTCACTGTGATCGCCTCATGAAGACATTTTCATATTATCATCAACACTACCCCTTATTTCGCAAAGTTTTCTAATTGTTTACCATGACTGTAAACATGTTGTCGATCAGCATTTGAAACGAGAAGATTCCAACTTCGTAACAAAAATTTTTAATAACTAACACATAGTGCTATGCTTCTCACAAAATAGCATTTTAGTTTCAGGAAAAACTTTCCTAGTAATGAGTTGTTGCAATAAATGTAAATTCTATGAAGACTTCAATGAATGGTTATCTATTTAAATCAGCATGTCAAATTTGAACACCCTCAATTAACCAATAATTACCACTCTATTTTAAGCCTGGCAAGAAGTGCAGAGTTAGCAGTTGCTCTGATATATCCAGTAGAATATTTTCTCCTAATATGCCCCAATTTTTAGCTTTTTGCCCTGGTATTCCTTGTTTATTATTATTATTACTTATTTAACTTTTTAAACCAGAAGGCAAAGGGGTAATGCTTTTACGAATGCATTTCTGGCACCGAACCGGCCTAAATTTGCACCATGTTGGCCAATTTTCAATTCTTGAACTCTCCATATATAATCATGGATCATACAAATCTAATGTTTTGCTGTGCATATTTACTGTGTCAAATAACTTGCAGCATGAAATTCTTCCCAGTTTCTTGCCATCAATTCCCAAAGCTAGACTTAAGGTTTTCAGATGCAGAAAACAAAACTTAATCAAACAAGTTCAAGGTTGATGCCACTTTTTCACTTCCCTGTTGTATTTTAAGCCATGTAGTAATAGGGTTCTTTATAGAATTTTAAAGGTTTTTAACTTTTTAGTTGGATGGTTGTCATAACAGAATATATTAAATGTTTAGCTGTACTAAGCGGACCGTTCATAAACATTGTCATACTTTTTGTCAATATATTTGACACCCTTTTGTCACATGTCACGCTATAGTACATTAGCGTATGTACTTGCAGTTCTCAAAGAAAGCGCCGAGTTATAGATCACGTTTCCAATTTGATTTTGTACTTTTAATGACATTTGTGACCATAATGACAATAATGATTACATGGTGTACTTAATTTGTATAAAGATGAGATGAAGTTTTAAAATACGAAAGATAATTACTGTAGAACACTAAAATATATTCTTCGAATACTGAAAAAAATGACCCACGTAATTTTATCTTAAAAGTGTAAATGTCTAAGAAAAATTTCCTTTTCAACTTTTAGCAGGAAGTAAATTTAAACCTTAATCAGCATCAGTGTTTAAGATAAAAAATGAACAGTGAAACTTTAAAAATAAATTTAATTTGCTGATTTTAAATGTTTTTATAGAAATCAAATTATATGATGTCACATCTCTTGTTAATCCCTCCCCTTGTCACAATTTCTTGAACCCCCTACCCCCCACGAAGCATGACATCATTTATAAATGACTCCAAGGTAACATATTCTGCAGATTTTTTTTTTTTTTTGCAAATTTTTGAGCCCCAAGTTTTTGTTACTCATTTATAATTTCAATAGTTTTTATAGTTTGTGTATAGAAATGATTTTTGAAGAAATCAAACAGCAAAACAACAAATAAATATGTCACATGTATTTTGAACTCTTACAACTTTACACAACATAATGGCACTATATACAGCTACTATATACATTTCAGACAAGTTGTACACATATTTAGCAGTATATCATTCAAAATAATATTCACTAACACGTTTCATGTTTTAGAAATTAGATTTTACTTTAAAACTTATGTCAAAATTTTCACAGATATGAGGTTCTTATTTGAATTTATAGAACAAGTTTTCTTGATGAGAAACTATTTTCCCAAATAGAATCAAGACAATTAGGAGATACAGGTATACCATTAATTTGGCGATACAAATAAAACAATTTTTATTTTAAAAATAAAAGTTTATTATTATTGAATATTTAATCCTTTATAAGGCTGTCAAAAATTTAATAACTTCCCATCGAATGTATCAACTTTTATTCTCTCCTCTTCTCTTGATTAAGTGGAACCTTTCTAAAGCTGTGTGGAGTAATAATGTAAAAGAATTCTTTTTTTTTCCCTCTAATCAATCTATCCAAAAATATATTTTAATATACCCTTAATAAAAAAAATGTCTAGTAAACGGGCAATATTTCAAGTGAACATAATATTATCTTTATTGCCCCCGTTAGTAGATTATCTCATTTTTAAAGTTAATCTGCAGCTTTACAAAGATAGTAACCTCACATATGTGAAAGTTTAAACATTACACTAAAACAAAAGCACACTTAAAATCTGGCAGATTAAAATAGGTAACGATGATAGGTACTATTAAAATAAAATGCCTACAGACTTTTACAAACACTTATTAGTAACATTTAAATGCAAACTTAGAGGTAAAAAATTCTCTCTTTTGACTAGCATGTTGATACGTATCAGACTGAATAAGGTTTGGCAATTTCGAGCTCAAAAATACGGAAGGCTTTGTTGCAATAGAATGATTCAAACAGATACAACCTAAATCCATCTGCAACGCAAAACATGCTTTCTCTGACAAACTGGCATTGCATTAGACCCAGGTATAGAGGAAGTTGCCAGGTTATACCCCCCCCCCCCCCTTCTTGATTACTCTTAACCCTCTCGTCACTCTGACTCTCTATTATTTTAAATAGCGATATTTTGGTTGAAAAAAAAATAGATTTTTTTTCTTTGCTTAGTGACACCTTTTATTCATGTATAACACACACACAAGAACTTAAAATGGCTACAACACTCATTAATTTATTAATAATTTTTCATTAATCAGTCAACTATATTTTGAGCTTTGTAATTCAGAATTTACGCATATGCCATTTTAATAATTGGAGGTATAACTCCTATTTAACGATTGTCTATGGACTAATAAATGCTATCGTTAAATCGGGGAAATATAACCATCATCAAATCCAAACCAGACTTTTAAAATCTATCGCTAATCGTTAAAGTTATACTGTGTTTTAAAAATATAAAGAGTATACAAGAATGAAACTAAATTCATAAATAGCCTGTTGCTGTCTTTTATTTTGTTGATGTAATGACCATGCATCTATTTTCACATAATTTTAAAGTATTATAATTCCTCACAAGTCTCGTATATATAAAAAAAAAAAAAAACATGAAGGATAACTGTTAAAAAAAGATTTTTTTTGCGCAAGATCTGTGATGGCATTTTATGCACCTTAAATACAGTAGCGCCGGGATTATCTGAGCCCCTACTAACCGAGTTCCGGGTTAACCAAGGTACATTAGTCTATGAAAAAACTCCTTTGGAGCGGGTCTTTTTTTTTGGCACCCAGCCGATGGCACAGTCACTGATGTCAGTTGCTTTCCCTTTTGCTAGTGCACAGTTAGTTTACGGTTTGTTTATTTTCGTTTGTACCCTACTTTACTTGTTACGTGATGAGTGCTAAACGCAAACAAACTGCAATGTCTTTGGGGACAAAATTACAAGCCATCAACAGACTTGATAAAGGAGAGACAATTAAAAAATTGGCTTTAAATTTAGGTGTGAGAGAATCATCATTACATAATATGTATAGTAAAAGTCTTTTTTCGTATCTTTGCCGACGTTTTCATTCATTTCATCCACGTTTCCCTGTCGATTTGGTCAGATTATCCGAGTTTGCAGTGTTATCTGAGTTTTCAATTATCCGAGGTACCCTCGGTCCACATTACCTCGGATAACCGAGGCCCTATTGTAGTAGAAAAAAATGTTCCCTTATTTTCTTATAACAGTGGCGAGAGGGTCACTCAAGAGAATTGGATAATAGCTACCTTGAAGTAGTAATTTAACTAATAAATGAGAAAAATCTAAAGTAATTAAATGAACAGAAATTGTAGGTGCATGTTCCGGGGCTTACGAGGAACCCCAGAAACATGCACCTACAATTCCAAATTTTCCCCTTATTTTCTTATAACAGTGGTGAGAGGGTCACTCAGGAGAATTAGATAATGGCTACCTTGAAGTAGTAATTTAACTAATAAGTGAGAAAAATCAAAGTAATTAAATGAACAAGAATTGTAGGTGCATGTTTCGGGGCTTACGAGGAACCCCTGAAACATGCACCTACAATTCCATTACTATTTGTGCATTTAACTATGTTGACTTTCTCATTATTTCAACACAAAGGTAAACTTATTACTCCGTAACTAGTATTTACAAACTGATGCATAGCAGTAGTCAAGTAAGCTTTTTACATGTGTGCTTGAGAATTTTCCATGCATAAATTAGTTGTGCAAAAATTTTCAACAAATACTCAATAATTTTTTTTACATGTTTCATCCCAAACACAATACTTACCAAACAAGTCGCAATTTCAATACATTTTACACTTATAATACATAATCCGTTTAGCACAAAATAAAAATACACAGATCAATTATTAATTCTTAGATTTTTTTGAAATCTCATCATGACTTATGTACATAAACATTCATCTTAACGTCAACAGCAATAACTCATAATTGAAAAATGAAATATATTCATTTGAGCTGTACAAAACTGATTTGAAATGGTTTGATGATTAATGACACAAAAATTGTGTTAATTTTTCTGTACATGTCTTGGGACCTTTTTACATAAACCGAAATATATTTCGTTTCCTTTTAACTACATAAATAAATGTTTACATTATTGCTAATACATCTGAGGTATTTTCAAAAATTCATAAAAGCAATGATATTTTACAATGACACACAAATTGTACCTTAACACATTATTAAATGTTTCTTCACAAATACAAAGGAAATACTTTGCTGCTTTTGTTTTAAAGGAACATAAATCATGTTACACAGAATCACCAAATTAAAGAGAAAATATATTAGCAAAATTCAAAATAATATCCTTTAAATACCTGAGCCTTTTTTAAATTGATGCCTACATATTTCTGCATACAAGAATGTAAGAAATAATTTTAAGGAAGGGAGCAATAGTTCAATAAATACAAGCACGTTTCTCTGGCAAACATTTATTTTTATTTCATTCTCCAGAAAACCATAATCGGAATAGAAATATGAAAAGCAGTTCTAACTGAATCTTTGATTTTGAAAAAGTAACAACTCTTAAAAACAAAAATTTTTTCAGGAGATAAAAAAAAAATGGCTTATGAAAAGTTGGAAAACTTTATGGGTCTGATCTTTTACTGTTTTACTGAAGGGGGTAATAGCCAATGCAATATTGGTAAATTCAGACGCTTTTTGAATAATTATGCCATAATAATTAATAAATTAATACTCGGAGTTCTCTTTTTCAAAACGGAGATGTTACCTTTTCAAAATAAACGATTCTAATGTATTTAATTCAGTTTAATTATTTCTTATCATATTTCTTAAAACTCTAAATTATAAATATATTATTTTTTATAAAGGAAAAACAAAAACTCCGATGGATGAAATCAATGAAATACCCAACAAGTGCCCAGTAATTACAAGTAGCTTTTAAACCTCTTACTACAGCACATTATTGTCTGTAAAAGCTTCCAATTTGATCTTCAGCTTGCTGTAAATGATTCTTGTGGCAAAGAAAAGAATTTTTATTGTTCTCACTCATAACAAAACTACATTTAACAGTTGGCTTTGTTTTCTGAACAAAAAAGTTAGCACTTAATAAGGACGTTTTCCAAAAAAAAGTTACACCTGCACAGATATTTAACCCCCACCCCCCGCATATTATTTTGGAAACAAATTCATGTGGGAAGGATGTGTACATTCGCTTATGAAATTTTGCTCTGCATGAATTGGACATTTTTACTGTTTGCTAAGTTTTCAAAAATTAACTACATATTCAAATTATTATGTTTTTTTTTTTCTACTCAAGAAATAATGGGTAATCTAGATTTATGTGCACTACGAAGAGTGTTTAGAGTTTTATATTCATCCGTAAAAAAGCTAAAAAAAACTTTTTGTTTCCAGTTAAGAGTCAGAAAAACTTTCTTCCCTTGGTCGTGTTTTATTTTTCAAACATTGCCAGTTGAAGTTTAACAAATGTAACTGAGAAACCAGATACAAAGTGATCACATTTTAATTTAATGCATGGCATATATTATATTAAATTTGTTTAATTACTTATTTCTTTGTTTTGACTAACTTTTAAAATGTTTCAAATTTATTTAAAAAAACAAAACTTGTTTAAATACAGTGCAATATGGACTAGGACAAAAATGTCGATCATAGTAATTATTCTTTACTCAGTTAAGTCCAATTATTATAAATAATAGCGTATTTCTGATTTATTTCCAACAATACTAAATTATAAAGCAAATATTTTTCAAATGCTTCAACCACATTAATTAAATCACAATTAATTTTTTTGAAATCATTAGTACCCCGTTTTGATTCATTCAGAACTCTCTTCACATTCTGCAACAGCCCTTAACAAGTTTTTCTTTTCATATCTTAGATCAGCACTAATAATTGATTTTTAAACGCCTCGCTTAAAATGATTCCTTTGTAATGCCTTCAATGAATTTTAATGTTAAATTCTTTATGTTTTGAGCAAAATGCTGTAACTCAAAAATAGTTTACTTTAGAAATACAAAATAATGGGTACTCTTTATGATTTAATGAAATTTCTTCATTAAAAAACATGGCAAAGTAGGGAACTTTTATGGAAAAACGAGTAAATGCTTACTGTTTCACAGCATACAGAAATCCAAATCAAGTAGCTTGCAAACAAAACTCCCATTCACAAAATCATAATTATTTCTTTTACTGAGGTATGATAATTATTCAAAATGGAAAGGTTTGGCATGTGTGGATTAATTTGAATGCATAAACAGATGAGTCGTTAAAAGTAATTTGGTGAAATTGAAGGTTTTGCCAACTGAAGGGAATGTATCAAAATTACATTTTAGTCGTTGATGAAGGGAAGACGACACACAACATATTACTTTTCTTGCTCTCTAATTTTACAGAAATGAGAAAGAAATAAAAAATTAAGTGCATGTTAAAAAAGGAAAAAAAAAAAAACATTCTACCACATTCACAGGAGAAACATTAGTTATTCTACTTACTTTGTCCTGGAATCATCACTGACAAACACAAACTGTACATGATCATAAATAATATGTATAAACATATACAATGTCAAAAGACACACATGCAGTCTTATATACAAGGAAGAATTAACACAAACACGAAGTAATGTAATAATGATGCATACAGATCAGGACTATCCAACCTTTATTTGATAATGAGCCAACTAGCTCTCAAGATTTTTTTTTTTATATATTTGCCTTTAAGATTGCCAAAAACTATTGCAAGATAGATTAAAATTGAATCCTCATAATCATCTTGCAAATAAATCATTAATATTTTTTTTTTTTCCTTTTGCAATTCAATGAAAGTGCACTTTTGCCTATTTAACAGACTCTATTTATTTTTTCTTTGTGTGAAATATGGGTAGTTAATAACTTTGCATGGAAGGAAATGTATTATAAGTCAGTACAGCAATGTATGTTGTGAAAATAGATGACTCGGCATCAAGCTCCGGCATTCCAAATCGTTAATATTCAGCTTTGTGCACCACATACGAATTTCTTTATTGAACGGGACTTTCCGCGAGAGCCGCATGGCCCATCATCGGCAGGCTGGACCACTCTGCATTTGAACATTGATTTCCTGAAACAGCACCAAATGAAAGGTACACACAAAGGATGCGAAATGAGTTGCGCACTTTTTTACTACTGGTATGAGTGAGACACTGATGACAATCAACACATTGTAGTTCGACCAGGTATGAAAGAGACATGTCCATTGGCAATGCTTCCATTGGAAACGCTACTAACTTTGCTACCCTTGCTGTCGTCAGAGGATGTGGCAGAGATGCCTTTGCTGCCATCATTGGAATGAACACTATAAGCTCGAGCATCCCCCTTCGCACCCTCGTCATGGTAATTGTCCTCCGGGTAGCTCGTTTGGTAGATGTTTCTGGTGGGAGGAAAGAAAGTCACTTCTGGCTCATTGTCAGAATCCTCCCTGGAGTTCTGGGATTCCATCCACTGGATCCTCATGGGAGTGGATGCAGTGGCTGAATCACATAGTTCATGTTCATTTTCTTTGGCGCTTGTTTCTTGTCTTTGAGTGAAGTAAAAGGACACTTCGTGGAACTTCACCTGATCGACGTCTGGAAGAAGCATTTCAATCAACTCCACAAAGGTTGGCCGGGCCTTGGGATTCTTGTTCCAGCACAAGTCCATTAAAGCATAACTGAAAAAATAATTCAAAAAACTCTATACTACTCATTCATGAAAAAAGAAATCACATAAAATTTTAAATAGTTAAAACACATTGACTGCCAACCTACGAGATAACACGTAGTAGGTGAACTTGTTGAGAGACCAAATTACAAGTTGTCTTGTTGTTGCCCACTTTTTTTCAGTTTTTAATACATTTATGGAAAGTTGGTAATTTTTTACTTAATAAAATGTTTTGTACAATATGTTTTAATTAAATTAAACTATCGTCTGGAGATCCATAATTTACAAACAGTGCTGGTAGTCGACGTGTTAAAAAGCATTTTTTATTTTCTGTTAGTACTAATGCAGGGTGGGGCGGAAGTAATGACCTGGTTTTGAGAGGGTATTGAAAAAAAACTAATACAATTTTAGACTTAAAACTTTTTTTATTTTGATCTGTACATAATACCATTTTTTTACATTAAGTTTTCATTACCATTTCAGCAAGGTGGCAGCCTTTTGCAGGAATACACTGATGCAGTCTATTCTTCCACGCAGAGAGCTCTTCGTGTGCATTTCAATACTCCATGTTATATTATGGTCCCTAGTGGAAGCCTTTTTCTGTGTGGTTATTTGAAGGCAAAAGTTTGGAAACATCACCCCCCATACTTAAGAAGAGCTTAAAGACCGAGGAAATATCCACCATACCCCTTGAAATATGCAGAAAAGTTTCCCAAAACTTCAGAAATAAAACTGCATCAGTGTATTGCTGTTAAAGGCGGCCACCTTGCTGAAATAGTAATGAAAACTTAATGTAAAAAAATGGGATGATATACAGATCAAAATAAAAAAAGTTTTAAGACTCAAATTGTATTCGTTTCTTTTTTATATCCTTTCAAAACCGGGTCATGACTTCCCCCCCCCATTCCCCCCCCCCTCCCATTTGTTGTATGATATCTTATTTTTAAATAAGATATCATACAACAAATGTGCGTTTCAAACGAACATGAAACAGAATGTCAGCTGTTTAAAGTTGACACATAAATGCACCCAACATGAAGGCTGAACTGCCAGCAACGCCACTGTCACTGTACACAGTTAAGGAAAAATAAACAGAAACCAATATTTGAAGTACACTTCATGGATCACCGCAACATTTGTCGGTTATTCTTTATTTAAGCAATAAAATAGCTTCACACAAAAATTAAACAAAGCTATTTAATGACTATACACTGATGGAAAGGTTTCATTATATCGACTTCAAACAGTAGTTTGATGTAAAACCTGATTATATAGAAAACTTTATGTTGATATGTTTCAATTTCCTTGTGTTAGTAACATAAATTCAGCATTTTTTGTCCTGTTAGTCTTGAGTAAATTCTCCCCAAAACCTCTATATCTCAAATTTTCCATTTCTTTCCCACGCCTGTAGACATAGGAATCACCCTCCTAATTGCCTCTGCCGAAGAAAATCCTACCCAGGCTTCATTAGCAGGCCATAAAAAAGTGCAAGTGAGCGTTCTAATCTCTCTGCCTGCCTTAAAAACACACTTAGTTGCATTAGATTCCCTTCAAGCATCAAAATAAAAGCTATCGGCCCAACAATTTTTCTCTCTTCTGCGAGATTCAAGATACATGTTTAAGTTTATTTACTCTAATCAAGCATAAAAATATGTCAGTTCAAATTCTATCAAAAAAAAAAAAAAAAAAAAAAATTTACTAAAGGATCAAGATATTGAATATCATTAAATGCTCATAAAATTGTGTTTGGTTCATTTTTAGCCTACTTTCCCGTAAAAGTAAAAAAAAATAATAATAAAGCATGAAAGAAGGCTTAATGTATCGTGAAAATATCGTTAAAAATCAAGAAAAGTCAAAAATAAGTTAAGTAATTAAATAAAGATTGAAAAATAAAAAATTTGAAAGTAGGGTATTGAGATGGGGAAAAAGTGTGTCTGTCAGTCTGTCTGTCGGTCTGTCCCCCCCCCCCCCCCTAATAACTTTTGAACGAATTGTCCGATTGGAAAAATTCTTTTTGCATTCGAAAGATCTCGGCGAGGACATCTCATTTCTATATTTTACTTTTTGATTTGAACAATTTTTTGTTCAATTTTGAACAGTTAAAAAAATTTTAACATTAGCGCCTATGGACAAAATTGAAGCAAATTCTGTAAACTCTGGGCACAAGAGCCAAGTTCCTATTGCAAGCTTATTGAAAGGAGTTCTCGGTGTGAAATATTGATTTGAACAGTTTTTGTTCATTTTTGAACAGTTCAAAAAATTAACACAGGGCTTACGGGGAAATTTCAACCCTATATAAATCCTGATTTAACGGACCGATTTGCTTGGAACAAACTTTATCGGAAAGCTCTTATAACGTAGAACATGTAGAAATAGAATGTTTATCCAGACCTTACGAGCCTATTTTGCTATGGAATGTTTTGATCGGGATTTTCAAGGATTTTTCTCAGTGACTCAATGAGTGAAATAATGAATGAATGAATAAATGAAAGGGTGAAAGAATAAATCAATGAATAAATGAATGAGGAAAAGAATGAATGAATAAATTATTGAATAAATGAAAATATAAATAAATGAGTGAATAAATACATGAATGCGTAAATGAATGAATAAACACTTGAATGAGGTAACGAATGAATGAGTAAATGCATGGCTGAATAAATGAAAGAATGAATGAGTGAGTGAATGAATATGTATTATCCGTTGAAAAAGGTATATTTTCAATAATTAGAACTAAAGATAAATAAGAAAGAGAGAGAAAGAGATAGCTAGATTATAAATTTGAATTTGGTGTATACGGGAAAGTAGGCTCGTACAGTTCTAGACGGAACTTCTTGTTTTTTTCCTCATTTTATCTACTTGTTAGCTAGATGTATCATCCGTCAGATGTGAAATGCCAAAGACTTTTATTATTAAGCATAAGAAAAGTATTAAAATACATTGTATTATTGAGACGTTTTGTTGAATTAAAGATTGCAAACAACTGCATACAACGAAGAAATTAAAGGAATTGATATGTCACCAAGAATTTTAGTATGCTTTTTTGCTCATAAAACAAAAATGCTTAAAAAAGGAAATAAAATGAAACAAAATTTAAAAATAAATGTGGAAATTGTAATTTCCATTATAAAGGGACAGATCCCATTACATTCAAATATTTTGATTTTAAATTAGCTTGATTATCAACCCCTTCAACAAGAACAAATATGCAGAATGTCATGCTATTATTAGTCGAAAAATATTTCAGTGATTTGATTCACAGCAAGTTTATTTTCATTCTCTGGTAGTGCATGATGATAAATTATGCAGATAGCAACAGATGTGTTGAGAAAAAAAAGATTGATTTCAAAATTTTGGGTGTCTTTATATTTCAGACCTTAGCACAACACATACTGCCACATTTTAGTTTGTGTGGAAGGGGTTAAGCATTAAAAAAAAAAAGAAGCAAATTGAACATACAGCTTTTCGGGGCAGTTTTCTGGCTTTGTCATTTTCCCACCAGACATTACAAATTGCAGAACTTGTTCATTTGATAAACCTTGGTATGGTTGAGAGGCCAAGGTTGCCATCTCCCACAAAACAACACCATATGACCTAAAAATTATGAAAAAATAAATTTTTAATTAAATTGCTATAATGAGTGAATAATTTATTTTAATGTAATGAAAGTTTCACTGATACTTTCATGTTTGCCAGTTTAAAATCTCATATTTCTATATATATTTTTAAAAACATTTATTCAGGTCCTAACAAAACTAAGCAATTCTATGACCCACAACACATGCAATAAAATCATTTATAATAATACTTTGAGAGGGAGGAAAAAGTTAGTCCACTTCCCTAGCAATGTCAAAAAAAAAAAAAAAAAAATCAGAATAAGAATTATTTGGAAAAAAAAACAGCTATGTATAAATGAAAGAATAATTTCAAATTTCACTATTAAAATTTTTCATTAAAATGCGAAAAATATACAGGGGACTGTTCATAAATGATGTCACACTTTTTTTCACAATATTTTACCTCCCTCACCCCTTTGTCACAAAATCTCACACTTCATCATACTTCCCACCCCCCTTTGTCACATGTTACGCTATATAACATTGGCTTGCAGCTCAGAAACAAAGCACTGCGTTATAGATTATGTTTCAATTATATTTTTGAACTTTAATGACATTTGTGAGCATAACAATAATAATGATTACCTTATAATGTGTACCTTATTTGTAAAAAATGAGATTAATGTCTACAACACAAAAGATAATTAGTATAGAACAGTAAAACATATTCATTGTTCAAATTTTGAAAAAAATTACACAATTTTATCTTAAAAATGTAAATGCCTAAGAAAATTTCCTTTTGAACTTTTCAAATTTAAACAAGAAATAAATTTAAACTTTGATCAGCATCGGTGCTTGTGATACAAAATAATCAATGAAACTTTAAAATCAAATTATGGAAACAAAAAAACTTTTAAAATAAATTTTTGCTGATTTTAAATGTTTTTATAAAAACCAAAATGTGTAATGTTACACTTCCTGTTACCCCCTTCCCTCCCCTTGTCACAAACTGTCACAATTTCTCGAAACCCCTCCCCCTTGAGGTGTGACATCATTTATGAATGGGATACAGAAGTTAAAATTTTTACAAATATAGTCCTGATAAATAAATATTACTGCAGAAAAAAAAATCATATCGGTAAAAATGCACTTATATCAGGGAAATGAAAATGTCATCCTGCAGAAGAGCATTTACCTGAGAATTCCTGCATAATCAGTGTCAAAACCTACCATATATCTGACTGGGAGCTGAACAATCCATCCTTCAAACACTCTGGAGCCATCCAACGTACAGGCAGCAGCCCTTTCCCGCCTTTCCGATAGTAATCGGTTTCGTAGATGTCTCGAGTCATGCCAAAATCTCCTATCTTCACCGTCATGTCATCGGACACCATACAGTTTCGAGCTGCGAGATCTCGGTGGACAAACTTCTTGGCTGACAGGTATGCCATCCCATCTGCTATTTCAACAGCCATTTGCAAAATTTCTCTGAGTGTTGGAGCGTGAATCTCAGGAGTTTCAATATTTTCCTATGAAAATTTAATCGTGAGTTGAGTCACTGCAGTAATTTTCACTGCTCAAGATGTATATTTCAATTCAACTAAGAACAAAGATTTCAATTTTACCTATAGTACAAAGGTCTAATAAAATTAATTTTGTAAAACTTTGAAAAAAAGTTATGTTGATATACTGAGCAGTCATTTTCACTGCTCAAGATATACGTTTCAATTCAACCAAGAATAAAAGATTTTAGTTTTATCTACAGTACAAAGGTATATAAAAATTCCTTTAGTACAACTGCAAAACAAAGTTTGAAAAGTAACTGTAGTGAATTTAAGGCAGTAAATATATCAATAACACAATGCAGTTTCAATATGACAATGTAGTGAGGAAATCCATGAGCTGAGAACAGTTTTGATTGTCAGTGAAAAGCATCCACCACTAAACTATATTATTTGAAGAATGAATAACCTCGCATATGAAACAGGGCTCGAAAATTATATTGACTGACATGCCCAGGGTATGTAAAAATTCCGATCGGGCAGGAATCTTCTACCCTTACATGCCCGCCTGGCCATGTAATTTTTTCAATCAAATATTTCTTTCCAATGCTTCATTATTTCGTATTTTATTAGAAAATCACCACATCCTTACTGGAGCTCAACATTGACATGTTGACGGACATGCATGTCAACAATAAAATTGGTAATACAAATTAAATTTTGATGTGACGACTTATCATATAATATAGATTTGTAATGCAATTTTTAAATGATTTAGATTAATGTTAAAATAATTCTTGATTTAGATATAAAGCTGTTAATTTAATTTTTTGTCTGGTTAATGCTATACGACAAATTCAGATATTTTTTAATTAATATGCAATAAAACAACTTCTGGGCTTGTAAAAATTTTGTTCGGACATGTATTTTTTAGACAAACATGGCCGGCAGGACATGTAAAATTTTAAAGATTTTTCGAGCCCTGATATGATGTTAACATTTTGATATGCTTCAAAAATGGGGGGGGGGGGGAGAGAGAAACAGATCATTAACAAATTCTCAATCCTTACCTCTGGACGACGTGACCGCAGATAAGCTTTCAAATCGCCTTTCCCCATCAGCTCCATAATGACTAAAGTTGGATGACCTTTAGAAACGACTCCCAGCAGTTTTACAACATGATGACAGTTGAAAGCTCTATTTTAAACAAAAAATTAAATAAGTAAATTTCACGACGAAAACACATTATGTTGAACGGAAAATAATCACATATAGAAATAGGTATGTTAGTAAGTAATAATAATGTAAAAATTATTTTTTAATATGTAGGTTATAAATAGTCCTTTTTTATGAACAATTATTACAAATAGCATTCCATTTTAAGCTATTTTACACTATCTTACAGCAAGTAGTGATATTTTTGTCTTATCCATTGCTTTATACCTCAAGATATCTACATTCAGACAGAGAATTCTTATTTTCCTATCAAAATTTTATTTTATTACAGAAAGTACCTTTTCCAACTAATTTGAAAAGAAAAAAAAGTTTCAAGTTTAGAAAGGATTAACTATAAGCAAGTTTCAGATTTGTACGTAAAAACAGTACCCAGTTAGAAAGCTACATGTATATAACCTATGCATTGTATCTTTCATTCTATTATCATCGGATTGCTATTTGTCTTCCCTTCCCTAGAATAAATTTAGCTTGAAACAGTATTATATCATTTAAATCAATATTGTATAATTTTATATTTAGTAAAGGAGAGACAATAGAATTCAAATGTTTTGATGTAGTCCAAGAATTACTAATAGGGGGAGGGGAAAAGTAACTTATAAATATTACAAAATTAGACAGATTTTATAAAATTAAATGTGGCAGATATAAGATAAAGAATAGATAATATAATTGTAATGAAAATGATAGCAAAAACAAAGAAGAAAGGTAATTGACCTTGCTGCAGTTGTTATTACCAGTTCCAGTAACTTATACAGTCGACACTCGATATAACGACCATCTGCAAATCCACAGAAAAAGGTCTTTATAACGAGTGGTCACTATAAGAGGTAGAATTTTCTAAAAAAAATATACATGCATCATGCATGTTTCGTAGTTTCATTAAAACTGGTAATTTTTCAAAGATTCAAACTAAATGATAATTTTTTTTTAATTATTGGAATTTAAAAAAATATCAGTGCAAAATATTATAACAGATTTTAACGTAAAAAATATAGGAAGAAAAAAATACATTCATATTTCTGGAAGCAAAACTTCTGAGCTGACATGACACCTGGCACGGACAGCAAGACTCCTCTTATTTCAGAGAATCGACCCTTGGAACATTTGATTCAAACGACAAACTATCAGTACATCTGTCAACCTCTTTTCCTAGAAATTCCACGTTTGCTCCCGCTCTATTCTTTCCCTACTGTAATAAGTGGTAATTCCCCCCCTGACAAAGTTGAACTGAACACTGAAGACTCCATGCAGCACTCCACAAACTATAATCAAGCTACAAATTTGGAAACATGCTCTATTTGGAAAAATACCAGAAATACTGTCCGCTGAATTCGGTCGCTGTATTGGATTAGACGGTACAGAATGGTCGTTATACCGAAAGCAAAATAACATAGAGTTCATAGGGATAAAGTTGGGACTTTTACCACTGGTCGTTATAATGGAATCGTCTTTATAATGTGTGGTCGTTATAACGAGCATCGACTGTATTTTATCTTATTGATTTATGTACTGCATGTTCCTTCCATATTAGAAATGGAAATAACATCTCCAGGGTAAAATAATTTTCATTACATTACCATCTGATCCATTGGTTTTGCTTTAAAAATCATGTGAGTATTTTTATAACAGAAGTAAAACTGCCTGAACGAGCTATCAACTTCTAGTGTTCAACAAAAGTAATTTTAATTTAAAGGTGATTCATATCACTTGACAAATAATCTTGCATTGCATGTTAAAAAGATATAACCTTACGATTTGTTGAATTATGTATTTAAGATATGCACTTAGTAAGTAAAAAGACACAACATTTAATTTTAATAACCCCAAAGCATGAAAAATTTAATACACAAATTGCTTTAAGCCCAAATTATCAAAGTTGTATAACATGCTAGAATTAACAACTGTAATTAAGACATCATATTAAAAGACAGTCAATTTTTTTGTCCTTTGGGATTACTTCATTTTTTCATGATGAGTAATAATATTTTCAATAAAATGAAGCACGGAAACATTTCATGTACAAGAGGTAAAAGTTTGTAGTCGGGATTGTATTTAAACATGACTTACTTCATAACAGAGGCTTCCTGCAAAAATTCTATCCTTTCTCGTAACGAAGCTGTTTCATTAACAGTCTAAAATAGAAAATAAAAACATCTCATCAAAGTTGTCAAAATACATAAACAATGAATCAGAACTTTCAAAAATTAATCGCAAAAAGAAATATGCATATTCATCTAAGTTGTTCTTTTTTTTTCAATGCATACCTATATAATCTATCAACAATTCCTCTTTTGTTTTATTTCAAAATTTTGCATGCTTCCTCCAAAATGAAAAGATAAATAAAAATAGAAGGTATGAATTGTGCTTAATTGAACTTAGTAAAATAACAAGTAATTTTTAAGTATAAAAAAAGTAAATAGTTTGTATCCAATTTTAAATTAATGTATTTAATAGAGTTTTTAAAACTTAATCTAATTTAATACTCAGGACAGTCTCTACGTTAAAGTGAAATATTTTAGTGTTAAAATATTCAACTGATACTCCAACTTAAGATTCAGTGATAAAGCATTTGGTACCAAAATGTCCTAGGTTTGAACAGAAGTGTCGCAGTTGATGCTTTGAGAAATGAAGTGAATTGTTTCTAGTGATACACTATCTTATATAGAGTTGCTCAATGAGAATTCTACTGGTTTTTCTCCTATTCAAATCAGACAACTTTTTTCTAAGGTGCTTTGCACCAAAAAATATCAAAAATAATCAAAGTTTGGAACAGTGTAGCCTGTTCATGCAGTTAAGTGATTAAACCTAGTAAACGATGAACATAAACTGATTTTTTTTGCACACAAAATAATGTAATCTCAAACAATATTTTTAATACTTTCCTTGATCTATGTCACCCCCCTCCTCCCCACACACCAGATAAATAAGTTAAACATAAAACTGATTTTATTGCATACAAGATAATGCATTATCAGATTATCACTAAGCTACTTTTTCTTGTTTTATGTTTTCCCTTTAATTAAGGAAAGGTTAAAAATTACCTAAAATGGAGAATTTAATATTCATTTATTATCTTTAATGGATAAAGTGTTCTGAGCACTACTCGAGTGCTAAAGAATTCTAAAACTAAAAACCCTATTTTTGGTTGTGTACCTGCACAACAGTATAAATCTCAATGAGAGAAGATTAATTTCAGCAAAGAGAGAATATTAATTCCTGCAGAACCTGCTTAGAACTCTCTCTACAACAACATATAATAATCTTGAATACTTACTTTAACTGCACATTTCATATTTCCTCTATCCTCAGTTTTGTACTCTCCTTTGTAAACCATGCCAAAAGATCCTTGTCCCAATTCTTGAATCAATGCTATCTTATCTCTAGGAACTTCCCATTCATCAGGTTCATAAACTAGAAACAATTTATAGAAACTGAATAACACATATTTTGTTTTTGTACAATAACAGTTTCTGGAAAATATTGTATGACAGCCCCTACTTTAACAAATTCCACAAAGCTAAATGAAAGTGCTGAAAGCAAATGTGAAATTTATTCAAAGAAATCAAACTTTTCATACATGTCAGACTCCCAATGCAAGAGGCCCACAACTCAAAAATGACTAGCTTTGAGCTGTGGGCGTCAACATTAAAAGAGGTATAAAAACATTTTTTAAATCAACTGCATTTTAAAAATTTAATTTTTATTTGAATCGTTTGTTTCAAAAAGGTAACAGCTCTTAAAAACAAATTTTTTTTCAGGAGATAGAAAAAAATGACTTATGAAAATTTGGAAAACTTTTTGGGTCTGATCTTTTATTATTTTATTTTAGTAGGTAATAGCAATGCAATATTGGTAAATTAAAACGGTTTTTGACTAATTATGCCATAAAAGTTAATAAATTAATACTAAGAGTTCTTTCTTTTTCAAAACGGAGATGCTCCCTTTTCGAAATAAATGATTCATTTGTAGTTGCATTCATCTTATCATATTAACATTGAATAACACTTTCAATTATGTAACATTATGTGGGTATTACAAATACAAATACAACAGTGACAACCAGCAATAGGCAAAGGGCTCAGCTAGGCTGGTCCCAGTCAATTTACCAATCCCCAATGAACATCAAGAGCCCTCTTAGAAGTTTTTACCCCACTACAAGTAACAGATGCTTCCAGTAAACTATTCCAACCCCCTATAACCCTATGAAGCAGCAATTTTTCCTAGTTTCAAGATTAGCCTGTATTATATTATTTGTATATATATAGTGTAAATATTACAAAATTATTTCACATTTCAGTTCAGTTATCATTGGCAGTATCTAGTGCAACTTAAAAAGTAATGAAAGTAACCAAAGAAGAATTCAACAAAACACCTAACTCGGAATTTACTGCCAGCTTCACTCTTTCTGAATTATAAATGTCTGTTGCACTGGAGGTGCAATGTGATAACCTGCTTTTCCTTGATAGCATTTATAAGCATTAAAAATCAGTAAATTAATACATTTATGAATAATAATAATAGGTGAAAAATAAATTTATGATAAAACTTTGCATGCTTTGTGGCTTCTGTATGCCAAAGACTTCTTTACTAAAAAGAAATATATACTAAAAATACTAAAAATACCCAAAAGTAAACAATTTTTAACACACTACACTAAAATTACACTTTGATTTAATGCTTGATCAGCTAAAAATTTTGAAGTTAACCAAATTCCTGTATCCTCTTAGTCATTACAAATATAGCAATATTTTCAGAAAAGCACTGATGTGAGGTATGTAGAAGCAAAGGGATGTTAGTGACAAAATTCTAAAACTTGAGGTAATGCAAATGGTAGGGAAAGCACCATTCTATATTGTGGCAAGAGATGTTAGTAATAACTCTAACAGTTGTTCCGTCCCAATATGATTACAAAAGAAATTAACATTAAAAGTCCAGATCCAAACTTTGAACGCATTTTACTCTGAATCGTTTTTTGGTCACTTAAGGTTAAGTGCTCTAAAGCTGACACCCAAAAAACGGTTCCTAAAGCTGACACCCTCAAATAAAAATACATTTAAAGTATTGCCAATTTAAGAAGTGAAGGGATTTAAGAAATGATACCATTCAAAAAGAAAGAAAATCTTATTTTAGGGAATTGGTAATACTTTAGATGTTTTTTTTATTTGAGGGTGTCAGCTTTGGGAACAGTTTTCTTAAAGTGTCAGCTTTAGGAACCATTTTCTTAAAGTGTCAGCTTTAGGAACCATTTTCTTAAAGTGTCAGCTTTAGGAACCATTTTCTTAAAGTGTCAGCTTTAGGAACCGCTTTCTTAAAGTGTCAGCTTTGGGAACCGTTTTCTTAAAGTGTCAGCTTTGGGAACCGTTTTCTTAAAGTGTCAGCTTTAGGAACCCGTTTCTTAAAGTGTCAGCATTGGGAACCGTTTTCTTAAAGTGTCAGCTTTGGGAACCATTTTCTTAAAGTGTCAGCTTTGGGAACCGTTTTCTTAAAGTGTCAGCTTTAGGAACCGTTTCCTTAAAGTGTCAGCTTTAGGAACCGTTTTCTTAAAGTGTCAGCTTTAGGAACCGTTTCCTTAAAGTGTCAGCTTTAGGAACCGTTTCCTTAAAGTGTCAGCTTTAGGAACCGTTTTCTTAAAGTGTCAGCTTTAAGGCACTTAACCTTACATCCCTTTGCTTTTCACTGCTTCATGTGTATTCTTTGAAATACAGACGATGCATATACATTAATATCAGTAACCATTTTATAAAGGATTGAAAAGGACATGAGCAAACTCACCAGCACTCATGTACTCAGGATTCACAGAGGCATAGAGCATAGTTGGCATAGCATTTCCATATCTGCAAGGGCAATGTTCACATTTTATATTTTCCCACACAAACACAACATGTTTTTAATCACATATTAATCAATAAAAGTCACACACAAGGATTTCATTCATATTTCAAGTACTGCACACGTACACATACAAATTTAGTGAAAAATTTTAACTAACCTTTTTTTGTAATAGAAATAAAAGGGGACTCCAAAAGATATGAATATAAATGCAACTATGCCAACAATAAAGAGTGAAAGCATTTCAGATCTCCAAAGACCACCTGAAATTTTTTAAAGAAGAATAAGTAACAGTTTCAGTTCACTTTTGTGTTAGATTGTGTACAAAAAGTATTAATTGAAAAACCCATTTCTTTTCTACTTATTATTTATTAGAAATGCATATCAAAAACACTTTAATGATTATTCAGTTATTAAAAAAAATTAAATAAACACTTAAAACGAAAATAAATTTATAACTAATGTACATAAGAATGTGTAAGAATTTAATCTTCCTTTTAAGTTTTCAGACTTGGTTTTTCATTATTTTTACAAGCATACTGAAAGCTACAATTTCGAAGAGTTAGAAAAGTCCTAACCTTTTGCATCTGGAATAACAAAATGAACAGGGGAGGTCCAATTTCCGCTTGTAGCTAAAGAAGTAGCTCTTATTCTCAATGAATAATTTCCAGGTTTAGATACACCTAAGGTATAGAACATTTTCTTCTGAAAATCCCATTGCGTAATGCAATGAGGTGTAGGTTGATGCTATTGAATAAAAATAATAATACACTTCAGTAAGTATCAGTTTTAGTACATAATTTTCAGTTTTTATACACAATATACTGAATGAAACTAATAAACTTCCATAAATAGACATTATTTTTTAAAACTCCTTCCTCTCCAGTTACGCATTGCAGCATGCACCTGTATTACCAGATCTACGAGGGTCGTTTTTTAAGTAAGAACCGATTGCGCATCATGTCTGCGCATCCAGTCAGGTGATGTCAGTTCAAGGTCAGAAACTCTTGGCCTGTCCCCAACTACACCGCCATTACGTTTCACGTCTCTGCCAGTGCTGGTTGTGTAGCTATACTGCGTTGTTTGTCACCATGTCTATCAGTAATCCCGCTGATTGTGAAGTGCGTGCCTTTATTCGGGTTTCAGAATGCAAAAAAGGTTCATCCTGCTGAAATTCAAGAACAAAAACACAACTGGACAATTTTTACTGGGAAGTACTGAATCATCTGCCTTACAGCCCAGACTTGGCACCATCAGACTTTCATCTCTTTCTCAAACTTAAGGCATTTCTCGGTGGGAAGCGTTTAAAAATGGATGACATGCTTAAAGAAACATTTATGAACTGGTTTAATGGTCAGGCGGCAGAGTTCTTTGATAAAGGGATCCAAAACTGGTGCCACGGCTTGACAAATGCTTGAATGTTAATGGAGACTATGTTGAAAAGTGAAAAAATGTTCGTATTTTAGTTTTTGATATAATTTGTGTTAGTAAATAAAGTTTCTTTTACTTCATTACAAAACGGTTCTTACTGAAACAATGGCTCTCGTAGATGTGCTAAGTTTAAAAGTTATAAGATTAAAAATAAAAGTATTAAGTTCCTGTTTGTTATAGCTTTGCTAATGAAATCAAAAGCACATGTTTAAGGCAAAAGGTATAGCTACCTACTCACATAATTAGTGAAATATATTTAATCAATGCATATTTAGTTAATTTATATGCTTTTATACAAATAAACATCATATAAATGCACCGACAAAATTTTTGTTAGGTGCATTTTGGCGAAAATTTTCCGACAGCCAGCTTAACATCTCAAGCACAGAATAGACCCTTAGGGGTCCCTTGGGAAACACTGATTTAACCGAAAAAACATAACAGGTATATGCAATTTATAAATTCAAGAATTCCACTCAAAAATCAATCTTCATGAACTAATTACAATGAATTTTTAGAAAAGCAATTAGTTTCCACCTTCATCATGAGTTTTGGATGAAGACATTTATAAACTTCAATAAACAAAACATGCAATGTTTTTTCATTTCAAAACTGCAGAATATGAAGATAGGTATACTTACATCACTTGCTTCTACTGATTTAACTTCAATGTAATAATTTAGTATTAAACCATTGTAATTTTTAGGTTCATCCCATCTCACAGTAATGATGCCAGAAGTAGCATTTTCGGTATTGATGAGGATAGTACTGACATCTATGTCATCTGCACCATCTAAAATATAAAACATGTAATTGAAATCTTCACAAAATTTCTGAATTTTCTTTTAATATGTGTGATTTTTTTTTAAACCAAGATTTCCCTTATGTAAGGACAACAAAGTTCATTTGAATTTGAAACATACACATAACTATCATAGAATAAATTTTATCTACAGACAATAATTACCTAGTGGCCAAGTACGGATAGTTGTAATGGCTTGGGAACTGCATTCATCTAAATCTATAGCTGGTTCTTGGCAAGCTTTTACCTATATAACAGCAGAAAAATGTAAGAAATAAAATTGCTTACAGATACCAAATATTGACATATTTCATTGCCACGAGTCCAGTGAAAAATTAAAAATTTATATCAGCAAAAATATCAGTTTTGTAACGGAATTCTCAGTTTGGTATCAGGTCAGCTACTATTGATTTAACTCAGAAAAAAACTTTGCATCATAGATAACCGACATTAAATAAATTGTTACTTTTACAAAACAAATTATTGTAATTAAAAACTCAAAAAGAAAATGTATTTATAAATATATTTAAATTTTGTTTTTCATCAGTGTGAAAATAAAATTATGTGATATGATGCGAAAATATTTTTTCTTTTCTTTTGTGAAAAACACACATTTCTTTGAAAGGATTTAATGTTCAAAACTATAAAAATAAAGTTGTTGGATAAACAATGTTAAACAACAATGGAGTACTAGATACCTTTCTTATTTTTTCCATTTATTGCATTACTATTTTTTTTTTATTATTATTATTATTTTATGGGAAGAAAAGTTCTTCTGAAAAAGAAAAGACTCCATTATGGGGGTGGAGAGGGGGATAGAACTACAACTCTGTCCTAAGTCCATAGTCAGTTTTTCTCCTCTGGAAATTTTTCGAAACTCTTTTAATATAGTTTTTGGCTATCCTTGATCACAACGGGAGGGAGGTTATGACCAAAGTTGTCAACTTTGAAGCAAACTTGTATTTTATGGAGCAAAATCATGAGATTTTTGCTTCATAAAATACAATTTTTTATCCTCTTCTGCATGATGCAAGGAAGTTGTTGGCTTTAAAGGCACCAAAATGCTCAAATTAGGAATTTTATCCTTCAAAAAATTCATGAAAGCTGATTAGTATACTATTTTGATTAATTGTTTACATTTGGGAGAGGAGGGCAGGAGTTGTAAAAATTCCTAACTATAAGTTTAAAAGGCAAACAAAGTAATATTTTGAATATTTAGTATGATAATAGTTTGAATTTTACACGATTTTTTCACAATTATGAGAGATTCCAGCATTAACTCTTCTGCTTGTTTTCTACTTTCTTCGAAGTAACATTCATTACAAAATTTTCAACAATTTCAATTTGTAAATGTTGCATTAATTATCCTAAATAAAAAATTACTGCAATATTCAAAAATTTCTCTCGTTTCAGGGATGAAATAATTAAATATCACTTGCCCCCTGGGCCCGCTTAAAATCTGCTGCCGACATTGCAGGTCAAACATATTATTTGGAGAAGTATCAAATCACACAAACTTTCCTGATTGTCCAATTGAACCTTTGAAAGAAAAAAAAAAGAATATGTTTTATTTTTAAATGTTCAAGGGAATATAAGAGGAAAGGTAACTAACTGAACCTAAGCTCTGCACAAATTCCCAAGAAATATTTTGATTCAAGATTTCAGTATCATCTCTCTCAACTCATTTATCTTATAAACTACCAGCTTCTTGGCAACGCAAAAATACAAAAACAAGACATAAAAAATAAACAAAAACATTAAGAAAAGGAATAATTTTTCTGAACTCCTACCTCAATCGTATATTCTGTGAAATGATGAAGATTTTTAACTACCAAATATTTCTCATCATAAACCACATATCGGAACCGTCCCTCCTCCAATTCTGGTGGGACAGTGGTTGCAATTGCGGTGACATTTTCAGCAACTGTGGATAAAGAAGATGGGCTTCCAAGAATGGGCATATAGGTTTCATTGAAGTATTCAGTGGAAGATTCAAAAGATGCAGAAGTAGACAGTAAGGCTACAGTTGTGTTTTCGGGCTTCAGTTTTCCAGCATTAGGACTATAAAGACATTCATTCAATGTAAAAAATGAAAAAACTAATCAGATTGAACACATTTTGCATTTATTACTATTTACATACTTCTATGAATATTTTAAATAATAAATAAATGGATTGAATTAAATTAATGAACGTTGCAAGCAACAGCTTTTTTAAATTTAGTGTGCCAAAATTTGAAATTTAAAAATAAAGATAGCAAAGATTCTCTTATATTTTCTTATATCAGTACAAAAAGTTGTGAGCCTACAAATAATCAAAGTGATTGGCTTCATTAAGCTTAATTATATCCCAACACTCATAGCTCATTCCTCTTGTAATCTAAATAAAGGAGTTAACATCCCCCCCTCCCCCCCAACTAATCACAACATTGTTCTCAAACATTTAGCTTCCACATAATGGCAAATATTAAGCATTTGAATGGCTTTACGTCACATTGAAATTCCTTATCTTTCAAAACTTTCCAAAATATTTTCAAGACATAAGGAAATTTAAACAAACATAAATAATTACTTTTTTATGAAAACACTGTTATGAATGAAATCTTCAAATTGAATTTGTGATTCAGCATCTTCTCCTTGGTCAGGCAGTGACTTTGTTTTGGAGCACGAGCAACATGTCTCCGATTCTGAACCTTTTTTCTGTTCCTTCTCTTCAGATGAAACATCTTCAATTACCTCACTACTTCTACTTTTCGTTTTTTTGAAATCTGACAAGGCCAGTGCTGTGAAAGCAATAAGACATCATTTAGGAGACAGATGGAAGTACATACACTCTCACACACACACGTCTATATATATATATATATATATATATATATATATATATATACACACACACACACACACACACACACACACACAGAGGCACACAAACAAAAAAGAAAAAAAAAACACTTTGACATTAAAATAGGTACATATAAACAAAATTAAACTAAGATTTGGATCTTAAAAAACAAGAATTCTAATTCAGACTAATTTTATAAATAAAATGTCCACAAACATAATATTTTTTAAATAACATAATATTTTTACCAAAAAAAAAATTAAATACTTACGTTCATTGCAGTAATTTCTTTGACTAATAAATTCAGAAGAGTCTCTTTCTCTATAGCCTTCAATGATGTAATGAGTGACATTTCCATTGGGTCTTTTTGGAGGTAACCATGATATTATTATTTCACCTTGGGATGTGGCAACAGCTTGAACATTAATAGGAGGGGAAGGTGCTAGTAAAATAAAGATCATACAGTTATTACTTTAGAATCTGCAAGTAATGACGAACAATGCTAATAAACATAAAACTTTTTAATATAAGGAAAATAATTTTATTAAGAAGCTTCAACCAATGTGGGGGGGGGGGGGGAGGATTTTATTAACAGCCTGTTGCACCTGAAAATGCACTTAAAAAATCAGAAGCACGATAGATTCCTAGGATCCCGTTCGCAACTATCTGGCGTGGATTTTTTTCCAGCCTAGTTTTATTTCTCCATACTACCCAGCCTAGTGCCAGGGCTGCATTCATTCTACATGGCTTGAGATAAATGGAGGTGGGACAAAGAAATAAGTTCATAGAACTATCTGGCCCTTTTTTATTATCCACCAGATTAGGTCGGATACTTGTACTTTGATACAGTTACTAAAAGTATGAGGAATTTTGCATTTCTTCTTATTATTAGCATTGCATTTAAATAATAAAAAGACACATAAATGATAGGAACAAATGCTAAACTATTTTGGTAACAGTATATGATTAGGAAACCTCCTAATTACCATCTCTAAATAATATTTCAAAGATTCTAAAATCATTCTGATAATTTTTAAATGTAGCAGTAGAATTCTCATCATATGTATTTATTACTTATTTCTAGGAAGAAAAAAGAAAAAAAAATGAATGAATGAAATGAAACTAAAATTCTAATATTTCAGGAGAAGAGCCGGGATAGAATAATTGAACTTATTTGCAAAAGTAACAGATTATAATTTCAAGTGAATATGTTGTAATTAATTTGAAGCACAACTGGAAAAAAAAAAAAAGACACTTGGTTTATGTCCTAACTTTAAAATTAGAATTTATGTAACCTTATTTATTAGTTTCTTACTCAGATTAGTACAAAGGTTCCTAACCTACATTTCATGTACTCAATTTTAAGCATAGGTGCTTCTTCTCAATAGAAAAAAATTGCATAGTTCAAATGGAAAAGAAAAGAAAAAAAAATTGATTTTGATTTTAAAAACACAGGTAAATTTTCACAAAAAAAAAAAAAAAAACTACTCAGGACATTAATTCTTAGAATGCTTTCTACATTTAGAAGAATCTGCCCTATTTGATAGATAATGATTTAGTTCCTATTTCTTTTTTTTTTCTCCCAAGTTGTTCATTCATTTTACAACATGAAGTACGTTTTACTAACTTCTTCAAAGTTTCTTTCAAATGGCTTCTCTTCTTTTCTATCCTTATAGACTAGTTTTTCTTTGGCACACAAGTGAGTAATTTACTATTCATAATTTGTTATTTAATATCCAAGCATTAAACAAGCGTACTTTAGCTTTATAACACTATTAAAATGTTATGAATTTCACTTACTATCAGGTTTTGTTGTGAAATAAATTATTGGTGTCTGAGCTCCAACAACAGCAGATGCAATGGTATAAGTCCGCATATATGTAGCATATGTTGTGTATGGTTTTAAATGAGTTAATAAAGTTATGACATATTCTGCATCTTCATCTGCTTCCACATCATCAACTTTCCATCTAAGAATCAAGCAAAATAGACATCATGAAGCATTGTATTTTTCATAAAATATTCATGCTTTCTTAGTTTTATACTGATTTTTTTGTTCCAAAATTTATTTCAACATTCTATATTCAAAGTTTGGACATATGTTCCTGCTATTCCTAACTTAACAAGAAAATATAGTGGTCACAAAAAGTTGACAATTAGAGTCCAGTAAGAAAAACAGCAGTAAATAACTCTAGAATGTTTTATTTGTATGTATTAATTTAGTTAAGCAAAACTATAAATAAATAAATAAAATAAAAGCACATGCAACAGAATGAATGAAACTTAGTAACAGTAGCCATGAAAATGTAATAAATCCAATGGAAAGTCTTCATTTACAGTAAAATTTATTATCGAAGTTGAAAATCATTATTATCACTTACTCATAAGGAGAGAAACAATTTAAACATTTCAAACTTTACTATGTCATCACTATATATATATATATATATACATATTTTTTTTTTTTAAAGTCAACAAAACTTGATAGCTATTTATTATGAATTTGAAAAGAAAGAAAAAGCAGCATAAGATGATCAAGATTGGAAACAGTAAAACTAGGAATAAAAATCAACCACCTAAAAATGTCACTGTTTAAAAACTGTGATATTAGAACTGAATAAAATATAAAGACAAAGATAAAAAACATTGTTTTCTATTTTAAAAATAATTCCAAAATATGTGCAATACCTCTAAACAATCTTGCAACAAATGAACATAGTCAAAATGTGGTTTTACATGTAATTATAAAGTACTTTACTTACACATCAGCGCCACAAGCATCTCTACCATCAAATATAGTAACATTTCTATCAGGCCTGAAAAATACAACAAACACATTATGTAATTAATTAAGCACGACGCATTTATTGTGCAACATAAACTAATAAAAAATTTCAAAAGTATAAGACATTCATATAGCATTTCAGTTCATAACGAGGAGTACCAAAAATTGCATTAAGATAATCACCAAGGTTTTTACCTTTTTAGCTAAAACGTAAATTTTATGACATATTAATCAAAAGTTTTAAAGAAAAAGAACAAATTAGCCAACTATAAATAATATAATTTGAAACAGTAAATTTAAAATTTTAATATTTGACAATATATTTTTTTGCATTAAAACCGTTATAACTTGTTTTTGCAAAATTGTTCAAAAAAGAACAAAATATCTCAGTAATGGATCAAGTAAATAAAAAATGAATAAAATTGCTTAACAAATTAGAAACTTTGAGAAGACATTACATAAAAAAATAATTTGAATTAAAATTTTCTATGGATATTAACATTTTATATGCATAGAGGTGGTATTATTCAAAGAATTTTAAAAAATAATAACGGAAACTTTTTTGAGAAAATAGTCTTGTGTGCTTTGATTACTTCTCTTTGCTCGCAGAAAAGGCACACACTTTTATACTTCTTCTCTTACAAATTTAATAATGTAACTAGCACATATATATGCGTGAGTGTGTGCATTAAAACTTATGAAAAATGCATTGCAAACCTTGAAACCTAAATGTATTAAAGTAAATACTGGAACAGAAGAATATGAAGACCAAGATGAATGCAGTATCGTAACAGAACAAAAATACATACGCTTCTCTGTAATAAACTACGTAGCCGAGAAGGGAACGAAAATCCATGTCAGTGTGAGTTTTGCGGAAATTCTTCCATCTCAGTCCCGCAACTACAGATCCGACACGCCACACTACCATATCCATATCCACAACATTGCCTGCAGAAAGAAAATCATATGCAAAATTAAAAATATAATATTCTTAATAGCTATCAATTTTTAAAAAAATTATTAGTTGACTAACAAAATTGTATGCAAAATGAATCCCACATCAACGCAACTTTGCAGACTGATCGTGCAAAACAGCAATGGGGCTGGGTTACCACAGAAAATAAAACTTATCGCCAAATGAAAATCATTACAAATCGGCACGAAAGTTCAAATATTGCCCAGAGGGTTTTATACAGCAGGATAGTTAAAGTAGGGTCAAAATACAAATACAAATACAAAAGTGACGACCAGCAACAGGCTCAGGGCCCAGCTAGGCTGGTCCTAGTTGATTTAGCAGTCCCCAATGAACATCAAGAGCTTTCTTAAAAGTTTTTACCCCACTGCAATTAACAGTCGCTTCCGGTAAACTATTCCAACTGCCTACAACCCTATTGAAGTAGTAGTTTTTCCTAATTTCAAGATGAGCCTGAGATTTGAAAAGTTTAAAACAATGACCTCTGGTTCTACTTTCAGCACATAGCTGTAGTCCATCAACGTTTCCCGTTTTAATGAATTTAAACAACTGAATCATGTCCCCTCTGACTCTCCTTTGCTCAAGACTATACATATTGAGCCTTTTAAGCCTAACCTCATAATCTAAGTCTGAAAGACCACTTACCAATTTTGTAGCCCTCCTTTGAATCCTTTCCAATAAGGTAATATCCTTTTTTAGGTAAGGAGACCAAAACTGAACAGCATACTCCAAATGAGATCTTACCAAACTTCTGTATAATGGCAATACAACTTCCCTAGACCTGTTCGAAATAGCCTTATTGATAATCCCAAGCATCCTGTTAGCTTTGTTACTTACGATGCTACACTGCTGACTGGACTTGAAGTCATGACTAATCAATACTCCTAGATCAACAACTGCTTCTGCTTCCCTAATGACAGAACCTTTTAAACAATAGGTTGCATGTTTATTCTCATGACCAAAATGAAGCACTTGACATTTCCCAATATTAAAAGACATACCCCACTTAATTGCCCACCTAGAAATTTGCTTCAAATCCTCTTGAAACTGATTGACTTTTTCCTCTGTGTCCACAATTCCCATGATTTTGACATCATCAGCAAAAATATTGATGTTCCCAGAAATACTCTGAGTAATATCATCAATAAAAATAATAAATAATATTGGCCCTAGAACTGAACCTTGTGGAACCCCACTCAAAACATCAATCCACTGAGAATAATTGCCCTTCACTACTACTCTTTGTTTCCTCCCAGTCAGCCAATTTTTAACCCAAATGAAAGTTTTTCCACCAATACCAATATAAGCAAGTTTGCTAAGAGCTTCATGCGGTACTTTATCAAACGCTTTCTGAAAGGCAATGTAAACAACATCTACGCACTTTTTATTATCTAATGCCATGGTAATCTTGTCATAGAAATGCAACAAATTAGTTGTACAGGACCTACCCGTTCTAAAACCATACTGAAAATCAGTCAACACTCCATTTGCCTCCAGGAAATTCACTATTTTGATTTTTATCAGAGTTTCAAAAATTTTACAAAAACGGAAGTAAGACTCACAGGCCTATAATTTCCTGCCTTAGTTTTAGACCCTTTCTTGAAGAGCGGCGTTATGTTTGCCAGCTTCCAATCCAACACAAGATGGAAAATTACTACTTAAATCCCCCCCCCCCCTAATCTTTCCAATATTTTTAAAGAGCTTTTAGATTTTCCTTTGTTTTTATTAAATATACATCAAGTCAAACAGGTTGCTCAACACTTCATGTTCAATCAAAAATATGCCTTTAACTAGAAGCAGTAACTTGATGCAGTCCTTTTAAAAACAATTAACATTCAAATTACCTTTAAAAATTATGAATACAACTTTACATTTAACAGCAATAAAATTCACTCTTGAATTGGTAATTCAATTGAATATCTTTAAGTTTTGTAATGCTGTTGCATGTATGTCATTTGTAGAAGTAAAACAGGCTGTTGGAAAACATTATGCTAAGCATTACAGCTGCTTAAAAAAATCTAACAATAATGCACCACATTTATAATTACGCAATTAACTTATGGTTTACAATTGCAAACTCAAAAGAGGAAATAATATTTTAGGTGGAGATAAAAATGTGGTTATTTTGAGAGGTAACATATTGCAGCTACGAAGATAGGTTGATTTCTCTGCATCTAGAGTACATTGGCAGGAAAACAACTTTTACAGAATTCATTTATTTTTTAGGGGGAGGTACCTAAAAGGGGCTTGGCAAAAAAACTGGTTGCCAAGTTGCCATCTTGGTGACAAAGCCTTGTCCTCAAATACCTTTAAAAAATGCAGCAAATTTTTTTAATATAAAAATACTCAATATTTATTTCTTTCAGTATAATTTTACTGTCACTTTTATAACTTTTTTGTTTATACAAAAACAATTTTCACAGTTTTGAAACACTTTTATATGAAATGTGTTAATGTAAAAATAAGAAACAATCATACACATTTAGACACACAATTGGGCATCAGATTATCAAAAAGGTAAAAAAAAACAAACAAAAGTTTCAAGCAACACTAATTATGAACAAAAAAAGTATAATTATTGACACTTACAAGCAACCCTGTCACCATTTGAACTCGGAGACACATCTCTGTCATCCCAACTGCGAACATATGAATAATTCTTGAGTTCTTCTATTTTGTTGGGGCATAACTTAGAATTGAAATGAAAAAAGATTTTCCCTCCAGAGATTCTAAGTTTAGTTTTTCTGCTCTCCCAGTTCCACAGCTCTTGCAAATTTTGGTTGTCTAATACTAGCAATGCATACCTGAACAAAAAAGAAAAGAAAAAAAAGTAAGTAATTATGTTTAATTACTGTACATCATATTAATAATCAGTTTTATCTATTATATTTTCCAGCTATCTGCCTAAAAATTAGGTATGAAAATTTTCTGTGAGAAAATCTATAATGTTTTCCTGAAAGCACACTTTTCACTTTACTTACTTTATCATAGCCAACAAGTTAATTTTATATTTACAGTCAAGGCTGCATCCCCCCCCCCCCCAAAAAAAAAAAAAAAATTTCACAATGCAGAATATGTTCCTATCTGAAAACTTTTCTTTATATAAGTATGTTGAAGTCCGCCCCCCCCCCCCTCCAAAAAAAAAAAAAAAAATCTGAATATGTTTAGTCAATTTTGAGTTTTATGAAGTCAAAACAGTTTAAGCTTTTAAATCACATATACTATTGAACAGGGGAAAAATCTCCTTGTTGAAGAAAATTCAAAGTTGTCATAGGGGATGAACTGCATAAAAAGAATAATTTTAATTTTACAGTTAGTAAAAAATACTGAAATATGACATATAGATATAGCCATACATATACCAATGTAAATCACTTACTCTTTTTTATCAAGCTGCTCTCCTTGAATTTCAACTAAATCCCTTAAGAAATGCAGTGAAATAAGAGGAAAAGACCTTGCAATTTTTAAATAACCTCGTATCATTTGTATGCTGCTCAGACTCGATTCCAATTCCTTGATGATATTTTCTAAAAAAAAAATAGCACCTCATAAAACATTGATAAATAAAAGTAAGTCTAGCAATACAAAATATTCTCATTTAAGAGAAAGAAACACAAAATATTGAACTGTATTTTCATTTCAAAATTATTATACATATTTTTGAACTAGAACCTGTCTATCTCGAATGTCGTGCAGACAGAATAAAAAATTGAGATGGACAGGTTTGGCTGTTTATATATCATGAGATATATGCAAAAACATCCAAATGAAGCCTAGGATGGATGCTAGATACATTTGGTTGCTTTGGCATCTAGAAGCTCCATTACTGCATTGAAAAAGGGATTCCAAGCAATCCCGAAACATATGTCTGCATTTTAATGCTCATTTGTGCTTTCTTAACATGAAAATTTGTTTTCAGTTTTATAAGGCCTTGGTTTCTGAAGATAAATTTATCTTAATAAAAGACATGCTTTTCTTGTACACAGGGGATTGTAAAAACAATCTCACATGGCATGAAATCGTAACAAATGGAAGCACAGAAAATTGGCATACAGCCCTGGGGGGCACTAACCAAGCTCGCACTTTCAGTTGAGTGTGAATTAATTGGGTGTTAAGGGGAGTGGATGATTTTCTCTGAAATAGTGCAGAGAGGGGGTCGCCATCGTTTAACTATGCCACAGGCACCAGACACCCAAGGTACACCAGATATTTTTGATACATTTATTTTTATTTATAAATACAAACATATTTGCATGAACTAATATGGTTGAATTATTAATTAGCTCATTTAAAATATTCTGGTTCATGTAATATCACACAATATATGAACACAGTTTTTCATTACTTTGCGTGAAATAAACTAATAAAAAACAATGCATTTGGGATCTTCATATTTATTCATATGTATCAAATATCTGATACTTATATCAATACAATGATTTTTGCAATGCTTGTTTTTCTCAGAGGGTTTCAAGCTGTGCTATTGTCTAAGATCTTAGAATACAGAAAGTTTAGTAATTTCAAACTTTAAACAATAACAAATCAGCAAGCCTTTAAATGTGATTTCACATATTTCATCTAACATTCAATCAACAAATTTACCCACTAATTGTAATGTACACAGTTACTCCCTTTAGAACAAATACTTTGAGCATTTGATGCGTTCTTGAGGGACGGATAAAAAGATAACAAAGAAATTTCAATGTACTAACCTCCACCTTGAATTTGAATTTCAAGAGAGCCATTCACATATGTACAACCTTTCAACTTTTGTGCAGATCCCACACTATCAACGACAGCACCATCGCAAACTGTAAATTAGAAACAGATCATTGAACCATTTATTTCAGAAACAATAATGCCAAGTTCTAAAATTTCAAAAGAATAAAATTTGAATATCTGAATGGATTTAACCACAATGTCACTACTATATATTTTACATAGGTGGTCAATTTGAATCATCTTTAGTTAATCACTGAATTAACCGTCATAATTTCAAGTAATTATCATACAAAAAGATAAATAATATTTTAATGAAATCATATTTTTTTTACAGCACTTGGAATGAGTACATAACTTTGCTGCACAACGAATTTTTTTTAACAATTAGTTTGAAAAATTATACCAGTAAAAAGAAAAAATAATAAATGCTTGTCATTGGTTATTCTTGCGCAATCAGATCAAAATAACTTTTGTCAACCTCTAACCAAACCACTCTCAACTGCAAGCTTGTTTTATTGTACAGAAATAAAATATATATATAAATAAACTTTTGATACAACTTTACTTTGCTGAGCAGGAGAGGCAGACATCTATTCAAAATACGATACTGAAAGTAGGTTCAAAACATAACTAACTTGCAATAAAGTCTTGTTTTCTTGGATTAATTGAAAATGGAACTGATCTGAATGATCAGAGGAAATATATAATTAGAATTACTCATAGAAAAAATCCACCATTAATGACTAAAGGACGGACCCTTTATTAAACTCTAAAACTTAGTATTTACTAAAAAAGATAAAATGATAGTAAATGTTTACTTTCATGAAGTACTATAATAGTGAGCAGATTTTACAAGTGTAATAGTGTACTAGATTAAAACTGATCAATATTTTCCCCTGTCTTTGACATACGAATTACAATCGCTGGTAATAAAAATTTTGCTACCTTTCGAGCTTTCAGAAAACTAGTTTACCACAAAACATCTAAAGAACAAAATGCTAAATAAAAAAAGAAATTAATTACATTTACAGATGTACAAAATAGTCTTCTTTTTAATTATTATTATTATTAAGCTATAAGAGATCCTGTAGGTCCTGCAAATGTGGCACAATTCCAGTCCAAATGTTACAACCTATTTCGGACTATATGTGTGAATAAATTCAAATAAATACAAATGTATTAGAATTTTTAGCACTCCCCCCACTGGAACCCACACTACTAGATATAATGCCGTACATTAATTACACCAACATTGTGTACATACTTTTCGGACATTGGCCATCGCACTTGATGCATTCATGCTTGTTTGTCTCGTTGATTGCAAAACCAGAAGGGCAGTGAGGTAAACATTCACCACGAAATGGTTTCCATTTGACTTCCTGATTCATGGGAATGTCCAATATTCTGTTAGTTATGTTTTTACACTCATCTTCTTCAATGCATCTTCGATCCAAATACTGTAAAACATTTGGAACAATTTAAAGAATTTATTTTAAGAACACTTTAGAGGACTTCAATTGATTTTCATTTACCAATTGATTGGCAAGAAATGAAATTTAAAATTGAGAAAAGAAAAAAAAAGAAAGAAAAAAAATCTCACTGCAATAAAGCATTGTACACAACACATACACACAATTTTGCTATAACTACATTATAAACTAATGAAGAAAAAAACATGCATTTAAATATTTTTTCACAATAAATCTCAATGGGAGAGGTGCAAAAATATATTTTAAATTGTTCTGAATTTTACGAAACTTCATTCTTAAACTTAAATGTTTTTATATGTCCTGTGTATCTTGTCATATTCATATATGGTACATGCTTCCTCATATAATAACTATGTCATGTTTTTTGAAAATGAATGGAAAGAGGTAAAAAGAAAATAAAATAAAAAATAAGCATAAGACACTGATGTAAAATAAATGATTTATGAAAACAAATACAACATTTGAGGATGTATAATGACAATTTCATGCAAGTACACAGTTTTTCTTCAAAACTAAAACTAAGACATTATAATTAAAATAAAACATTTAACTAAAGTTCAAAGAAATAATTATAAAGAGAATCACCTTAAAAGTACCAGCTGGACAACGACGCATACATTTTCCTTTGAACACAACATGGCGACATGCAATGCATTTGTCCGAGAGTTTACCATGGCACCCTCCAAGGCATTCTTGATGGCAGCATGCATTCCTCGAGGAGCACGTTAAATTTCTGTATTCACAATCTATACTACAAACTAGAATTTAAACATAAAAATCAATTACAAATTTAAAAATTTTACCAAAATCATATTAATGAAATTATGTTGTATTCGAATCACTGACTAATGCTGAAAACCCATTTACTTCACAAAACTTCAAGCTTCCAAATCGTACTTTTCAAGCCATTATTTATTGTAAAAGCAGCAAATAATAATACATTTTTTCATTACTATATGTTTAAATTTTCAATTTTTACAAAAATCTCTTTAAAATTCACAAAAAACTGGGCCCTGTTTAAAAATGCTGGATCGACCCCGATATCCATTGTATTATAATAGTCAACTCACAAGGACCAGGCCCATCATTTCGGGGGGGGGGGGGGGGGGACAATTGCTGCCCCGACTTGGGAAATATAACATATTTATATGTATGTACATGCATTTTGTTGTTTTTTTAAAGGAATAGACATTGTGTTTACACCCTTTGCCTCCCAGGTCGTAGTGGTAGGGGCCTCCTCGTGGTGCAGCCTGGGCAATGCTAAATCCCCACCGATCTGTTCCGGCAGATGTTACCCTCACTTTGAAGTGAGTCTGTGGCACCGGAACAGTAAAGAAGTTAGGACACGCTCTCCAGTCTAGTCCCTATGGCCGGTTCTGGGTGTTAAGTGTCTGACAGTTTTTGGAACGAAAGACGGATGGGTTTGCGCTGCGTCTGCACCCTTCGGGGTAGTTTGCTAAAGCCTAGATGGTATAGGCAATATGACCGTAGTTAGCTTTGGGTACCCTTTACCTCCCGGGCTGTAGTAGTGGGGGGACTCTTTGTGGTGCAGCTGTTTAACGCAAAATCCTTACCGATCTGTTTCGGCGGATGTTAGGCTTTTTTGTAGAGAGGAAGCGGCACTGGGACAGTAAAACAGGTAGGCAACGCCAGTCTGGTCTCTATGGCTGGTTATGGCTGTCATGCTGTCGGAGAGTTTGTGGAAGGTTCGAAGGAGGAGCGCTGCATACCGTGCCCTTCGGGGTAATCTGTGAAGGCCTAAATGCTATAGCTAGTAGCAGGTAGTTAGCAGTACGTACCCTTTGCCTCCCCCCTGCAGGAAAATTTTGAAATGATGGGCCTGAGACTGACTCAAACTTGAATAACTCATATTTTTTATGTCTCGAAAAAAGTAGTTTCCCTGCACCTTTATTATTTTTTAATATAATTTTATCCCTTCAATTCAAAGTTTTTCTTTTTTATTCTGGATAACTTAAAAAAATTTCTCCACTCAAATTCTTTCCTTACGTCTCATTATTTTGAGTCCCTCAAAATTATGGTTTTCAAAATGTTATTTCACTTAAAACGTGAATGGTCGGCAAAGACATTTAATCTTCTACAGGACCGCTACATAACTGCTAAGAAAACCTTAAGATGAACTTTTTCTATGAATATGATGTGGACTTATATTGAATAGCAACCAGACATAGCCCCAAAAAGCTGTCAACCAATGTTACATTTAGGTACTAATTGATAATATAAGAAAAAAAGAAGCAATGCTCCTAAAACTGTTCTGAATGCATATTTTAAGTGAAGTATGATAAAGTTTATTCTGTGGTCCTATATGAATGTTGTACATATTACATTCTTTTGTTGAAATAATTTTCATCGGAATTTTTCGATATCTTGGCTTATAATTTCGTCCATTCAATTTCGAGATAGCAAAAACCGACTGCATATAAAAGCAATTATGTCAAAATAATAAAGATTATAGAATCTATGGTCAGTTTATACGACACTAGATCTGACGTGTCCGTATGACCGTTCTTGCAATTCAACGATAAAATGTATGTAAATACTCAACAGTTGAAGCACTTTTCTCCTTCAACCTCCTTCCCTATTAGCACTAGACCTTAGGGATGCACTGCATCTGGGGGCAAGGTAGTAGGGTCCACAGATTTTACATGCATGTATCCCCAAGTGTACATGGTGGGTCTTCAGTGGGTATCAAACTCGCAACCTTCGAGGTGGAAGTCTCACGTCCTAACCACTAGGCTACAACGGCCTCAACCTTTAAAGCACTGATACCTTCCCGTTTAAAATCATACTGTGATTTTTTTTTAAATTAATTTATACCGGTGAAATTTCATTAGTAATTTTGATGACAGCAATTCAGAATAAAAGCATCAACTCTAGAAACTAATCAAGAAAAGATTAGAATCTAAAATCATCAAAAGAGTAGAAATTCAAAACATTTGCTCACCTTTCTGGCACGTATGAGAATTCCAACAGAGTTTCTGCTGCCTCTGCAACCTGGGATTGATGATAGTTGGGCATTCAGCAGCAGGGCAAGTATTAGGACACTCTTCATAAGGCTTGTTATCCTTAATAAAATGGCCTCCCCGACCAGCCTTAGCAATGTAGTCCCAATTGATGGTATCCACGTAACACAAATGAGGGTTTTTTTCAATGCGCACTGAGCCTCTCAAAATGGTAGTCAGGCTCACGAGTCCGACGTCTTGTATGGCACGCAATTCGTAAATGACGAGAGCATAGTTGTGAAAAAGCACATCACCCCTGATGACAGCGAGATTAGGGAAAAGTTTTGACAATGACTGAAGTCCTTGAATTCTGTACAACAAAAGATAACCCGTAATTTCCTGAAGCTTTGGAAAAGTTAAGTTCTCAAAGTCCTTGTGCTCTGCTTTGTCAATTAAAAGTATCTGAAGAGATCCTTCAATCACCGAGCAGTTTTCCAGCTTGCGAAAAGATGATACAGAGTTGCGAATATCAATGTTTTTGGAACATACTGAAAGAAAAAAGAAGCTTCTGTTACAATCAAATTCACAATGTAACTCAACACCTTTATAACAAAAGATGTTATAGTACTATTTTTTTATTGTCCATTGCATTAATAATAAATATGTAACATGCGATATATCCAGGATTTCCATTTTTACTTAGAAATGCTTTGAGAAAAATAAAATACAGTAACCCCTCGTTATATCGCTCAGTCGGATATATTGCGCTTTTTCTATGTCTCGAAGGTTTGAGGTCTCGAAAGTAAAAGTATTGCATTTGGTACATATTACATTCTTTTGTTGAAATAATTTTCATCGGAATTTTTCGATATCTTGACTTATAATTTCGTCCATTCAATTTCGAGATAGCAAAAATAAAGATAGCAAATTTGGAAAAAGCTTACACTAAATATGAACGAACAGTCTAACCACGTAACTACAATGCAGTTAGTCCATTTTCAATCATTAATATTAAGTGGAAAACAAGTGTTAAGCGAAAATCAACAACAAATGACTTAGGACTCTTATTTGACCAAAAAGCAATAGAAATACATTCTTAATTTATATTGTAAGAACTGTGCATGAAAATAGCAATTGGTAAGTTTATTTTTCTTTGCTATTTTTATAAAGAATGTTGCCCATTATGTAAGATTAAATTCATTTTTTTATGTATATTCTCAATTTACTTGTACTTTTCGAGGTATTTCTAACAGTATCGGCTGCATTCGGATATATCACGCCTTTTTTGCTGTCCCCCGACAAGCGCGATATAACAAGGGGTACGATATAACAAGGGGTACGGTATTTGGTACACAAAAAGTAAAATAATGCAACATATAATATGCAGGGGTGAAGTCCTAGAAAAAAAGGGGGCGGGGGACGCTGACATACACAAACATTAAAAAGTTGGGGTACGCTTATTTTAAAATAAAAAGGTAGGGGGACGTCAACCCTCTGAATCCCCCCCTCAACTACACCACTGATAATACACAAAAATGTTGTAAAATATTGCAGACAGGTGTTCAGCGAGGTTGTCAGGGACCTCTTTTTCAATGCAAAGGAAATAAGCTTCGTTCTATGGCACATAGGTTTACAATTTACTTCCTTTGGTAATTGGTCATTTTTAACATTTTAAACTTGCAATGAAAAAAACGTGTAAATGACAATTCTATTTATGTTTTAGCCTTTTAGCCCCATATATTTTGTCTTTCTGATGCTAGTGTTTTTTGTTATTATTATTTTATTTTTTTCTTTGGATGTGGGCATCATCTCTTTTAAAATGGGAGGGAAATTGAAAAAAAAAAAAAAAGGCAGAGAGGGCCGTTACGTGATATTAATGTAAATTTCTACTATAAGACTTTAGGAACAATTGATAAGGCGTAGGAAAAAAAATCCCTACTAAAAAAGCGCGTGTATGTGTCTGGTGGGGGGGGGGGGGGGCAGAAAAAAGAAATCCTTATAATTTTGATAGTTATTGAAAATATTAGTATTAACAGTGAAATCCCCAAAATCTTTCGCACAAAAGCAATCGTAAAACTGCTTATCATTTGAATTTTGAATAATAATTGCTAGCGATGCAAAAAAAGTCCCCCGCTGCATTTCCCAACCATTATCTCATCCGCGCGGGCGATAACTTGGCACAGCTGTTAACCCTAAACCCGAGCAGACAGTCGCCATGATATTGTTTACAACTTTCGCAGGAAAAGTAGCAACCAGACTCTCTCTCCCTCTAGCGGCAGAATGCTGTAAATTGAAAGTAGGTCAGTGGGCTTTTACATAAGAAATGAAGATTAAATCCTTCGTCCAATCAGCATTCGCTCCGAGGAAAGAGAAGAGTCCTTCCCATATTTCCGGTGAGAAAAGGGAGCTGAAGTTTCCATTGTTTTTATCAAAACACGTTTTTATGTTTTTAATCAAACGTAATCACTTAAAACATACAGAGAATGCTTCTCATTTCTAACTAAGCTATTCTCTAATTCTAACACACAAATCGGTGTCAAATGTTGAAAGAAAGCACATAAAAACGTTATTTATCATGATGGTTTTTCCTATACATACAACCATGTAACTATTTTTCTCTCTCATTTTTTTTTTTTTTTTAATCTTTGTTCTATAACAGTACACTTACAAGCTCCATAACAGTACAATATAAAGTGCGTCTAGCCATCTTAACGCACTCCCCAGGGAGGATCTTACATGGGCCCTCAGCTCAGCCCTTGGTTTTGAGCCTAAACCTGGTACCAGTCCTATGGCATGTACGGAATTTTCTGAACCCCCTTCCCCAGGAGAAAATGCTCTATTACACGTAATTAATAGTTTGACTAAGTTACACAGGCATGCTTCAATATTTTTTTTTGTTAAACATATAATGCATATATGTGATAACATTAAAAAATACATTTTAATAGAAATAATTTTAAAATACATAACAATAAGTTATTATTATTATTATTATCCCAAAAAAGGTCAAGAGCAGGATGCGTCACATAACGTAACAAAAAACAAAACTCATACCAAATCCGAAAAAAAATCATTAATTTATCAAGAGAATCATGAATTGAATCCAATAATGGATTTTCCACTCTTACAGAGAAAAACATGCATCAATAAATAAGCACCAAAAAGAAAGTCACTTTGTTTAGAACTCCTATAAGTTGTTACTATTATAAAAATTATTACTGTTATTATAATTTGTACAAAAAAAGCTGAAAATAAAAAATAAATAAATAATTATAAAAAGTCGTAAAATATAACACTAATAGGGCAATAAAAATAACCCGATATTTTTTATTTTGAACTTAGGTGAATTTTCCTAACTTACAAAACACGTAGCAAATCAACATACAGTACACAGATATTTAATTTTATGCAACATTGAAATCGCTAGCCGAAATGCTTTCACAAAACAAATATCGTCTGCCAAATACGCAACAAGTTTCACGAATGCGGAGAATAAAATTTCTCCAAGCGATTATTTATTTACTAAGCGAAAAATGGCTATTGTTGTGTCTTAAGAGTTAGATATGCATCAAGCAAAGCTAAAAATATCTCGAAATGGGACAAGTAAATGTTAGCTTGTTTGTGTTCAGTAGCAGTAACACGCCCAGGTAAAGACGGGAAAAGAATGGCGTTCTAAAATTAATCACAAATATCACGAGTGAGTGCCTCTTGGCAAAGGAGAAGTACCCTCCATTACTACACAAACATTTTACTCTTTTGTAAAAACGGAAATGAAAACAGAGGAGAAAGAACAAGTTTTAAAAGATTCCAATCTCAATGGTCGCAATAATGGCAGAAAGGAATGGAGTGTTACAATCGTGAAGCTCAAATCAACTAGATTCTAAGAACTAGATTAGCTGATCTCACAGATTGGGTAAAGTGGAGTAGAAATGCCGCGGAGATGTAATCTTCCACATTTAAATCAAATAGTTACTCAAAGTATCTCTCCACTTAATCATTACTCCAAATTAAAAGAATCCATAATTTTAATTTAAAACATTTTTACCCACAAAAGAAAATTTAAGCATCTTTATCTTCAAGACCAATATTGTTAAAGTCGACATTGGTACACAACAATTGCACGCATCATTATATATTATTTATTCTTCGCTCCACGAAATGAAAAAATATCAAAAATTAGCTCTTCCCTTCGTATAAAATTTTCTATTGTTTCCAAAAAAGAAAATCGAAACTTACTGTAGAATTAACCCATTTGCGCTTGAAACGAAGACAGATCATATTAGAAATGAACGATACTACAAAACCACATGAAAAGAAATAAACTATCCCCAAAAAAATTCTTGCCAGATAATGGTAACTATTACCATGAGTCGTCAATGGAAGTACGTTCTAAAAACAGTCCCCAAAATTCATACAAGCTAAATGTCACAAAAAAAAAAAAAAAAAAAAGATACGTTGACAGTAAATCAATCTCTCGTATACAATCAACTTAACATAATGCCGCGCAAAACTATATAGTACAACAAATAGCAATATGTATAAATAACAGCTCGCTCCAAAACGAATCATGAATTTATATGATATAAAGTAAATTTTTGGGGGAAAAAATAGAACCGACTTAAAATTAAAAATTGCGCTAAAAAGTAAAAACTAAATTTAATCCTTAAATCAACAAGCCTTTCAAACATAATTTTAAAAATCGGCGCAAAATTTTGTCATTCTAATTTCCATTACACCATGTGTTACTTCATATTGGAACTATTAAGGAAAAAAGACATAAAAAGAGTAACTTTAATTTTCATTATATTGGAAGTTCACTTTCAGTTTCAGTGGTGGGGTTCGGACACTCGAGGACCACCCCTTCGCCTACCCCAACTACACAATAGTAAAACAGAAAGATAAAAATGCGTATAAAGTATTATTAAGCAGTATACAATAAATTTAAATATATAAATATTCTTTACATACATGTGCCCTTACGACACGTAAAAAAAAATCAATGTACAAAATTTCATTTAAATCTCAAACTTTCCTTCCATTTTACGTAATATTTTAAATTATTTTTTCTATAAAGTGGATAAAATACGTCAATACGGCACAATCACGTTAAAAGAAGTTCTAATACAAAGGAACAATTATATAATATAACATATATATTACCTAAACAATTAAGATTTAAAATTTTCTTCAAAGATACACCTATATTCACTTTTAGAACACGCTATAACAAATAAAATTACGAGCAGTATTTCAATAAATTGATGAAAAATAGGCTTCAAAGAAATGACATTTTAAACCAAAATTATACACCCAAAATTTATAAAACTCGTTTATACACTCCTCAAAACAATTAAAGGATCACTTCTTTATAAGCTTGTCATTTTTTTAACAGTTAAAAAACTGATTATATGTTATATTATTTTGAAAGGCAATGCAAATGGCTACCAAATCCTTGCTAAATTATTGAATAATTTTTTGTTGTGTATTGGGAATAGGTGAGAGAATTAAAAAACTACCAAAATCAAAATGAAAACCCTTTAATTATTAAAATCAAAAGTAAACAAAAAGTTGTTTTTGTGTTACAATTAATGGCTCAGTATCTTGTGTTTCCTTCTCTGACAGAAATCACAGCTCGTATTCGCCGGGGCATGTTTATAAGCCTCCTGAGGCTTTCTTGAGGCAAACGCTCCCACTCTTCTCGAAGAGCGATTTCCAGCTCCTCCAAAGTGGTGGCTTGGTTTTGACGGCTCCGGATACTTCTTCCCAGTTGATCCCAGACATGTTCGATGGGATTCAGGTCCGGGCTGCAAGCGGGCCACCCCAAAGTGGTGATATTGTGGTCTTGTAGGTACTGACGCACGATCCCTGCAGTGTGGGGACGGGCCCCATTGTGCATAAAAATGAAATTATGCCCTTCTGCTTCTGCTCTGTGACGTATCTGGACATCCAACACCTCGTTAACATACCTCTGGGTGGTCAGGGATCTGTTGCGGATGACTACAAGGTCTGTGTGATCATCGAGTGTTATTCCACCCCACACCATTATTGCTTCTCCTCCAAATGGGACCCTTGAAGATAAGCAGCAGGGAATAAAACGTCCATTCCTTCTTCTGTATACTCTAGCCCGACCATCATTACCAAAAGGAGTAAATTTAGACTTATCAGAAAAGAGTGCTTTACGCCAATGCTTTAGGTGCCAACGTCTGTGTGTCCAAGCAAACTGCATTCTTTCTCTTTTGTGACGTGCTGTAAACCGAGGTACTTGGACTGGTCGTCTAGATCTCAATCCACTTTCCCGAAGTCGATTTCGTACAGTCTGGTCGGAAATTTGGGTCCCCGTTGCTCATCTTAGCTCATTTTGCAGCTCCCTGGCTATTGAAAATCTGCTTCTCAGGGCACTTAGACGTAAATACCTGTCCTCTTGGGCTAAAGTGGACCTCCTCCGCCCTTGACTTGGCCTTATATGGACAGTCTCTAGTTGTTGGTAGCGGTTCCAAAGTCTTGAAACCACTGATTGGCTTACACCGAACCTTTGACTCACCTGACGTTGAGAAACATCACCTTCAATCCATGTGACAGCCCTAGTCACATCATTGTAAGAAAGAAATCTTCTAACACCTGCCATGGTACGTAAACAGGACGAAGCAAACAGAAAATGAGTGAACTGCACCTTGTAAGTTCGATTGACAACTGGTTAGTACTTGGAATCTTGCTCTTTTTCATTCCTGTTTCGGTGTGTTTACAAAAACATCAGAATTATCTATACTAATAGAAAGCCAAGAAACAAAAACAAACTCTGTTGTTTCTCATTAAAGGTGTCCAGTACCAAAGGTCAAATTCTCATATTTATTATAAAACTTATTCTTGTACACGATCATTCCAAAGTAGTGATCCTTTAATTGTTTTGAGAAGTGTAATTTATTTAAAAAATGCTGTGATTGAAAGTTTTTGTTCGAATTTTGTGCTAAGTTTTCAGAACTTCATTTCTAGGCATTGAACTTATTCTAGGGTGTGCTAATAATCACATGCCCGCGTTAACCCCATGAAGCACGTTTTTTTTTTTTTTTTTTTTTCAAAACTGGCAAAAAAATGATCGAGGGTTTTTTTTTTTTTTTGACAGAAAATGAATATATGGCTAAACAGTATAAATTGTTTCAGGAAATTTCAGTTGAAAGGGGTGACTAGAGCGCGGGGAGAGGGGGTAAAAGTTTCATAAACAATTATTATACAAACAAAGTGTGAATGGATCTCAGATGGGCATTAGAAATACAATAACGCGAGACACTATCCCCCGTGTGAGACACGGGCATGTGCAAATTTGCCGGTAACTTTCGCCCGTGTCAGACACGGGCAAATGCGTTAAGTGGTAAATAGCATTATTCTAACAGAATAATTTCCAAACGATGGTTTGCAAATCGTGATTTTTATTTGACAAACAAGATGATTCTTGTTTGTCAAAATTCCTATTCGTATTAACCCTAGGGTGACTATATTTCTCTGTCAATTTAAGGCCATGTCCACAAATCCAAGGACAACTTGGGAACTCAAAAAAAAAATTGCGGGGACGTCTTTGGGGACATGGCAAACCAATACTATTACGAAAAATTTATCTCATTAATATATTTCAAAGGATATCCAAACATGTTTTCTACATAATTTATACATATTTTCTTAGTCCATTCATTGCCTGTTAGAAATTGAAATACCAATTTGATAATTGCCAGAATATTATCTAAAATTTTACAAAATAGCATCTTAAAAGCTCAAAATTGCAAATCTAGAAGCTATAAGAGAAAGCAAAAGAAAATTTTCAATTTGAGGATTTTCTGCGTCCCCAAGAAGTTTTGGTAACAAAGCATTCAAAATATACAAATTTGGGGGCTGTCTCCGAAATTAGAGAACGTATAGTCATCTCAGTATTAACAAACATTCAAGAAAAATCATTTAAACAAGATTTTCTACGAGCGCTTAAAAATTACTATATCTTACGCGTCAATGCACAGAATTTAGCAATAAAACTGAATGAAAAGCATGACGTACTCCAGTGTCGTCATAACACCCTCAAGCTACGAAACTAAATCGCACACAGATTTAAGACATAAAGTGTGTATGCACACCTGCAGCCCACCAACAAGCTCGAAAGGTCGAACAGCTTAGAAACAGTCAACTCGCAGCGGAGTTTACTTTGCAGACATTAATAATAAGCGCTCTTTTGTGTAAAAACTACAATGTGATGGCGACGAGCATCGCTCGACCGTTTTACACAATGACAGTGATGCACAAATTTCACAAAAATTTCAGCTGTGTTGGACGTGTAAAAACAATTCATTTTTACGAGTGGTGCAGTCGAGCAACACCCCCCCCCCCCCCCTCTCATTGTTTTTATTTCACCTGAAGCCAGGGCCCGACCTGCAAGTTTTCATGCCCAGGCCACTTTCAATTTTTCCTGCCCCCTTTCAATGGTTTACTTACTTTTTACCATGCATGCGTGTGTGTGTACTGTGGTCAATGTGAAATTAGTTATTTTTAAGAATTACTTTTAATTATGAAAAAATACTAGAAGTTATTATTAATTAACCCTTTCTTTCATATTACATTTAAAAAAAAAAAGAAGTTTAAATGATGTTATGGAGAAATTTCCTGCCCCTTAGACAGTCCTGCCCAGGGCACGGGCCCCGGGTGCACGTGCGATAGTCATGGCCTGCCTGAAGCGCCCACACCTCCATATCCCACTTTTTAATGCTCGCATTTTCAAACCTACCGCTCAGACTCCCTCGATCCCCAGAACTACAAAACCGATTTTTACAACATAAATAACATGGGACGCCCAAATAAGCATGTTGTTACTATTATTACCTACTATATTTATTATTATTATTATTATTATTATTATTGTTGATGATGATGATGACATGGTTGTTGCGGTGAAAATAAAATTCATTTTCTAAAATTTACGAACTACTGCTATTAACAAACTCTACTTTGCTTTTCTAATTTTAAATAGCTTTCCGTTACATCAATATGGACGATTTGCATGGATATACCCTTTCAGCTTTAATATTTTTGCGGAATTTTAAAGATTTTTCTCCATTATTCAGCTCTCTTCTTGGTCCTTTCTTATGTTTACGAGGGGAAAAGATGCCCAGCACCACTCCAAAAAGTTTGGGTGATGCTCAAGCACCGCTCCCCCCCCCCCCCCCCGAGTATACATGAGTAAATTTCTCCTCGATGCACTTGCATTCAATTCATTTCGCATGTGTGTGCGTCACAAAGTTATTTCTCCAACATTCAGTTTCTGCACTAAGGCAAGCATTTTATATTTAATTGTTAAATGTTAGTAATAAAGATACTTTTCTGTTTTTTTTTTGGGGGGGGGGCGGCGATGGTTAATTTTGTTTTTTCCAAATCAATTAGGAAAGGTTCATAAATGTTGTCAAGCTTATATTTGACCCCCTCCTTCCCTTTATCACAAAATGTCACACTTTAATGGACCCCCCTACCCCCTTTGTCACATGTCACGCTATGTAGTATAAATATGATGTCACACTTCTTGTTACCCTCTGCGCTCCCCTTGTCACAATTTCACGAACCCCCTCACCCTCGAAGCGTGACATCATTTATGAATGATCCCTCACGTAAATGATGAAGCCATGATACTTAATTAAAAAATACTTAAATATCCCCAACGTCAACCCAAAATGGTATAGTAGTTTGATTTAGAGGGGAAAAAATTAACCATTGCCAGCCCTCCCGAAACGGAACAGTATCGTAATGAAATTCCCAAAGTCTGAATGAATTATTGATTCACTGAAACTTGTAAAACAAATAAAAAACATCAACGCATACTGAAACAAAAACTCAATGTTTCACGAATAAAAGAAAAAATGCCGTAGCTTCGGAAATATGCTAAAGAAAGCAACTATGTACATTTTTATTAACGTTATCGGTTAGTTTATTTATGACATTGTATTTCCCGAATGACAATTTTTCCAGTTGTCACGATAGAATTCAATATCACCCAAGTTATAGCATGAATGAACGGTCAGGTAAATCGATAACAATAGACGGTATGACAAGAAAGTTCGATTGATGCATGCGACAGAAGGTAGCATTCATCGATTGAGGCCAAATCGGTTTGAACTGGTTCAGTCGGGTTGGTTCCGGTCATCTTCAGAAAATAATATTTGCAGGGTCAATAATAGACGGGAAAAAAAGTTGTTTATGTTGTGTCTTTACTTTCCTGACAGAGAAATGAGGAATTAATATTTATTTGCAGAGCTACACAAAGGATTTCAGGCACATCAATGGATCTGTTACTAGGTGAAGAATACTATTTTCGGTATCGAAGTATCAATTAGCATATTGAATTATAGCTTCTGCATTTTGCTATTGAAATACGAGAATGATATGAAAATTGAAACTTGTTCACAACAAAACAACAACAACATGTAGCAAATGTCACCTTTCGGGAACCTAAAATCGAGATAACAGCGTTGTTCCGCATAGGGTATCATTCATAAATGATGTCATGCTTCGAGGGGGGGAGAGGGGTTCGTGAAATTGTAACAAAGTGTGACAAGGGAAGGGGATAACAAGAAGTGCGACATCATGCATTATGCAACATAGCGTAACGCGCGACAAGGGGGGATCCGCTGAAGTGTGACATGTTGTGACAAAGGGGGGAGGGGGTCAAATATATGGGGAAAAAGCGTGATGTCGTTTATGAACGGCCCCTAGGAATTGAAAAAATTAATTATATACATGTGTTTTGGCGTTTCAAGAGATTTATTAGTCAATAAAAAAAGGTTTAGGAGCTTCAGATAAGTAATACAATTACTTCTATGTTACTCGAAAAGCAGTCCAGATTCGAAAAGCACCTTTTCAAGAAATGTCCAGGTTTGACTTTCAACCATCCAAGTTTCAATGAATCAATAATTCATTCAGCCTTTGGGAGTTTTATTACGGCACTGTTCCGTTTTCGGGAGTACTGGCGATGGTTTTTTTTTTTTTTTTTTCGCTAAAGGCTTGAGGTGAAATAAAAACAGTGGAAGAGGAGGGTGTTGCTCGACTGCACCACTGGTAAAAATGATTTGTTTTTACATGACCAAATAATCAACCCATCATAATGACCGCTCAACATCATTACCCTCGTATTTTAACAAATCATAATGGTTGTTCGAGGTCATTATCAGACTACCTTCTTAAAGTCAAAAAAAAAAAAAAAAACCTCATAGAAATTTCTTCGGAAACAAAAAGTGGATAAAAAAAATTAAATAAATAAATAAAGCTTCATCAAAAATTTTTAGCACGCCTCATCTCATCAGTCTACTACGTTCTTCGTCCAAAAAAAAATAAAAATAAAAATAAAAATAAAATAAAATAAAAATAAAACACTTTTTTTTAATCTCTAAATATTTTCAATAATTTAATAAAACCTTTAAAACGAGGAAGTTCTCTTTTCATTATTATTTATCTTTAGTTTTAATAAACAATCACGAATTGTAAAAATGACAATGAATCTGTACTTAGAGAATTTATACTACGACGAATTAAGGAACAACGAAGTTTTATCAATTTTTATGATGAACTGACATGAAAATTTAAAAAGGTCATTTAAAAAATGCAGAAAACGTTCCCGAGTTATCACTTCCTTTAAAAAGTTTCTTTTCCAAGTGATAAGAAATGAATTTTTGATTACAGGCATTTCAAAAGTTAAATTCAGCATTCACGAACAGTATGCTTACGTTTCTTAACGCATTGTTTATTTGCCGTTAAAGAAGTAAAAGTAAGCCTTTTTCCGCAGACGCAAAATTTGCAGTTCGTCTCAGATGTTTATTTTTTGACAATATTTCGTGTAGACTGCATTACTCAAGAGCTCAACATTTGGACATACTAATTATGATAAAGATGCATGGAATAAATGGTAGCAATTCAGTAAGTGATTGACGATACGAGGGCGTGCTTATTAAATTATGAAGAACCAATGACGTGCGCCGAAAATGGCGATAAAAACATTCGTCATGGAAGCATCAGGAATAAAAATCCCATTGCTTAGGATTTACGTCGATGTATAATATTAAAAGTAGTGCGCAACGAAGGTATTTTTCTAAACATTACTCTTGATACAAATCAAGCTTTATTGTGTTGCTTGTTGAGTATGTCTTTGTTTTGTATTAACAATTTCTTCACAGCGAGTTTCTCTTGGCCCTGCCTACAATTATGAAGCAGCACAAAAGCACAAGCGGTTCCCTTTAAAAGCATCATAAAGCTCATGCACATGTAAAACTTGCTGTTTAAAATTAAGAATGGAAAATGTAGCATTTTTTAATAAGCCAACTAGAAACAAAATAAATCTAGTCTACACCCAAAAGAACAGAATAGGGTATCTGTCATACTGGGTGCATTCCAGTGTGACAGCACCATTATGCGCCTGTCGTAGTAGACTACTGCTACGGTCATCAAACACACAGTGAAAATGTATACGTCCCAATTGACGTCATAGCGCAATTAATAAATCATGGTTCTCTGGGTAAAAGTAATTTTTAATCGTGGTCTAAAAATTGCCAATGATTCAACACGAAGACGTACTTAAATTATGCAGAAATAATGACACGCGTTGGAAGACTACAAACAACTTTTCGTAGCTATAATGCAATAAGGGATATGAATGAACCTTTATAGTCTTTTCCAGTACACAAAATATGTGTGCAGGTAGAAGCTTGAGTAGAAAGGCTAAACGCTAAGCAAATTTTTGCACACAGATTTTTTTTTTTTTTTGCAACGGAACAGAGATAAAAGGGCAAATTATTTTTATTTAAATAAAATAATACGATGACTAACTACATCTAAAAGAGCAAATAATAAAGAAGGAATTTTTAGCCTTAGTGAAATAACAAAGTTTTAAAAAGAACACCACGTCTTTTCTATATACAGTAAAACCTATAAAGTTGACCACCTTTGTAAGTTGACCACTTTTCTCAGGAACGGAATTAGCCTTCACCCTCTAGAAGTTGACCTCCTCTCTAAGTTGACCACTAAGTACTGCACCGCAAGTGGTCAACTTACACAGGTTTCACTGTAAACGTATAACGAAATTTGTAATCAATAAATTACTTATCTTTTCGTGCCATTTAACAGAAAATGACACAGAATCACAATTTAAAAAAACCTTTTTTAACAAATTTCTAGTGAACCCCAAGGTAAGATTAGAAACATTGTTTTCCCAATAAAAAAGATTGTACGAAGATCAATGAGTGTTCTGCTTTATGAAGCATTTTAGAAACGAAACTAACCAGAAGGAAAGAAAAATAAAGATCTCCTTTTAGCAAAAACACTCTCATCATATCGAAAATTGTTCATCCTTTTCGAAAAATCATAAACGCCAAGACCGGGAAAAACTTTCACCTCCATAAATAATTTCCAACGATCCAGAAAATATATCCGTCCAGCATTAAATCGAAATGTCAAAGATTTTAACTGTAATGGAGAGGATTTTACCTTGTCGTTGCCACGGGAAACGATTATCAATGAGATAATATTTTATGCAAGTTCCCCAGTGCAAAGAAATTTTTTTCCCCAGCACTGCAATTCCCATCGGGAAAACTTCTCTAATGATTTCTTTCGATCATGATATAATGGAAAGATTAAAAGCTAATAAAAGCATGGCTGAAAAATAAGATGCTTTTATTTATTTATTTTTAGAATTTTATTCATGATACTTTGGGAGCATGGAACATAAAAAGCATCGAAAACAGAAGATTAAAAAATATAGCCCTTTTTTAACAAAAATTTTCTTTTGAGGTATTATGAAAGCATAAAGGTTCAGCCTTCAGGAATTTCAGTGTGCAAGTGGTGCAATAGAAAATTTGAATGCTCTAATTTAGTACTTCTACAACTAGTTAAAATGATTATAAGCAAACGTCCTTCTTAGAACATCTACTCCATCTAGCCCCTCCCCAAAAGTAGCAAAACCTTAACCAGTAAACATATTTCTATTATCTGGAAAAATTGACAGCAAAAACCTTGTCGATAGCAATATAATAACAAAATGTGAAAAAATAAATAGAAAACAAACTCGACGTAATCTTAAAAATGAATGCTACACTTGCAAGAAAAAAAAAGAGAGGGAGAGAAAGGAAGAAAGAAACTGAATTCTTCAAAATGTGGAAAGCTTCCCAAAAATCATAGTCAAAGGCACCCTAACTTTTATGACAACAAAATAAAATTAAGTTCTTTTGCCAATTTTTTAATGCACAATTTCTCCAAAAGCGATTAAATAGATTACCGGAATGATATCCCACCCCCCACATAAATTGCCACAGCTAAAAGCAAAAAGTAAAACTTATTACTTCACACACTAAGAAAAAGAAAACATGGTTAAAAAAAATACCGTAGTATTACTTTTTCTCTCAACGAAAAGGAACGCTGCGGAGCCACGCCACGCGCTTCAGCCCCAATCAATGAACTTGTAGTTTATTTGTTTATTTTTTTATCTGATCACGAGTGTGAGGGGAAGAGAGATCGCGGCTGCCATTTCTGGCGCTTTGCCAATTCCTGCACAGAAGCGCAGGAATTTTGTTGCTTCCAAAACAACAATAAAACGTAAAGCTTTTCACGCACGGTTGTCATTTTGTTTTAAAATTTCTTTCACTGTATTACAATTTGTTGAAGAGATACTTAGTAAAAGCTTAGACATACAATGCCAAAATATAATTGTTTCCCCCGTTTCTTTACAAACAAATTACAAATGCACTTCAATTCAGGGATCTGCAGCAGCAGCATTTTCGAGTTGAACAGCTCCAGCTCCTGCTCTTAGTTATAAACTTATTCCAGATTCGCTCCGTGCGCGCAGAGAATAATATCACATTTTTTGAATAAGAATCATATTTTGTATCTTCGTTATTTATGCAATCAAATAATTTCATACATGTTGGAGATAATGGATTAAAAGTTACCTATCGGGTGTTTGAAATAAAATGTAAACCTTAGTGCTGCAAATTCTATTTCCTTTCTTTGATTCTTGTCACATACAGGGTGGAACAAAAGCAATGACCCGGTTTTAAAGGGTTATAGGAAAAAAACTAATACAGTTTGAGACTTAAAACCTTTTTATATTTTGATCTGTATCTAATACCTTTTTTTTACATTAAGTTTTGAATATCACTTCAGCAATAAGGCGGCCATCAGCACCAATACACTGATGCAGTCTATTTTTCCACTCAGAGAGAATAGACTGCATCTTTGTGTGCATTTCAATAGCCCGCGTAATGTTTCGGGGGCTATTGAAATGCACAGTTCAGCTTCGTAAACACTAGCTTATGCCTCCTTTAATCGAATGCAATTGAGCCGTAGCTTTTTACAAAATTTAATTATTTAACGCGTCTTAACGAGCTTAAGATCGGGAGCACATACACACAATTTCTCTCTCTCTTTCTGTTTTAGGTTGGTTTTATATCCGATTTGTGTTGTGTGTTATTAATGGTTTTTAGGATCGAAACGATGATCAATTTCTTTATTCAAAAAAGAAAAAAAAGCTTAAACGCAAAATAATAGTTTAACAAGAAACATTTAGATCCGGGCCCTGTAATTTAGTAAAATCTAAAAAAAATTCCAATTATTGAAAATATTTGCCATGCCTACCGGTCAATCTTTTCTACAAAGTCCTGTTTTTATGCACAGCAATGTCTGGCATTTAGAAATCTGCACTTGATAACCTTAGGAGGGGAAGAAAAACAAGAACCAAATCCAATGGGGCTCTGCTAGAAAATCGAGTTCGTCATGATAAATGACTTGAATGATGAATTCTTGAATACGAAATAAATATGACAGAGGCAGGGGAGGAGAGAGAGAAAAAAACTTGATCTAACGTTCCCATGATGCTGCTGGAATAGCGCCTATTCTTTAATCGGTCACTGCGCAGTTAACAAAACACTTCCCAGAAATTCGGTGTCAAAACACGCGAACTTGCAATCATACGAGTTTATGTGCAATCACATCAACTGATTTTGCCTCGAGCTATTTCCCTTGGCGACCGTTTTCATATTTTGGCGCATCCTGTGAAGGCAATATACTTCACTGTTTAATATTGCACCTCAAGCAGAAAGTCGCAAGATTTTCCACAACAAGAGCTTAAACCATTTTTTAAAAATAAGCCCACACAAAATATATACTGCAAAAATATAGGCCCATGTCGAACATTCGCAAGGACGAAAGATACTGTTCAACTGTTGCCCCACTAGCGGTCAACTCTTTTATATTTTGTCTTAACATTTCCTTTTTCTAGTAATGAATCCTTTTCAGGAACTGGACTTAGTCATCCACCCTCATTTTAAAAGAAATATTATCAACACTGCCTTTTTAAAATACGCTTTTATTAGTTTCACTTGTAAGTAATAAAATCTTGCAATTCAATTTTCAAGCTGAAATTTTACACAAACATCAAAAGCCAATGACAATACAACCTGGAAGGCTGCATTTTTTAAAACTCGATTATGCGGGTTTTTTTATTATTAGGAATCAAAATTTTATCACGCCTTTAGAAAATCACAAATTGCTGTTCATGATAATAAACTTCTTTAAAAATTCCTCTCTATTTCATTATCCTCCAACCTATTTCGTGCACGCGCTAGTGGTACTTTAAGACGACAGCTCCATTTAAGTATATAAAATCCTTTATTCGTTCTATTTGAATAATCAAATAAAAGTAAAGCAATTACTTAAACTTTGAGTTTCTACTAAATTTTAACAACATTACACCTTTCTACATTGCGGTGCTAAGCACAAAGGGCGTATCTGCATTTTTTGACGAAATTGAGCTATTGGAAACAGCGCCAATCGGACAAGCGAAATGTTCATGGCTGGTTTTTAGGTTACCCCGGAATAGCCAATTCAGCAGGTAAATCATAAAAGTGGAAAATATTGGCGACAAAACAGCAACCCTCTAAGGTTAGTTCTGGTATCACTTTTCCCTGAATTGGGAAATATATTTTTGAAAAATGTCTGAAAAAGTGGTACCTGATTCAACTACATGGAGCTTTAATCGTGAATGTCTCATTTTGAGCACAGATGCTGGTACCACATTTGTGAGTACCGCAGTATACCAGTCACAACCACCAACCACTATGATTAGGTTATTTTGTTTCGATACAAGGATTTTCGTTCTTGACATTTGCATACAGTTCACGGTTAACTAGAGCCATATTTATAACAGGAATCAAAATCGTATTTGCCATCATTCTTTCATTAGCAGACAATTTAGCTAGCGCCTTATTCTTGCACAGTGATGAGGAATCTTTGATAAGCTTGTCGTCAGTGACACGCAAACCCAATTTGGGTGACACAACCGACACATTTTCAGAGCCATTTGCGAAAACGCATATAGATACAACAACAACAAAAGAAAAAAAGTAGGAGAAGAAGAAGAAGAATAGAAAATTATTTAAATCATAAAATTAATTTTAAATACAAATTTAAAAATAAATATAAAAAAAAATAAAAAGAAAGAATTTCTATAGAATTAATTTCGATCTCAAAAGTGGCAGGTGGTAGCTTTTGTGACAGACAAGAGAAAACCTTCATCCAGCATGGGATTGACAGCAGTTGATAATGATTATAAAAAAAAAAAACACCCAAAAAAACGAAAGAATCATTTATTTACCACTCGTTAACTAAAACCTTGAATGGCAGAAAGTTTACCTTTGGAACATAAAAACCAAAACATTACTTTAAAAAAAAATCGCTGAGTGTTAAAAGAAGTGTCTGAAGTATTAACTGGCGTCATTCAAACAATTTTGGAAGGCCCGCGAAAAACAATTTGTGAGAACCTATGCTCGTAACAGATTTTATAGTGGTCAATTTAATGTTCCTTTCGTCAAAAAACTATTTTCAGAAATTTCTGTTCTAGTAGTTTTCTTTCGAGAAAGGATTGCCATTACTGGGATTCATTTGCAGGAGCTTGCAACTTCCTGTAATTGATGCTAATAATTGCAACTTAAAAGACAGATAAAGAAACAGTTAGCAATGCCAGTTTCTACCGAAATGGCCATCGTTCCATAAAATTTCTGACATACGCTGTCTCAATGACTTCAGTTAAAAAGATTTAAGTGTCTGGAACTTTTAGAAGAGAAAGAAAAAGTCAAAGACGGGATAAGATTATTCCATCCTCTAAAACAGAAATTTCCAAAGTGCCTTCGTGAAAAGAAATATAATAGGCATGTAGTTTAAATAAAAAGCAGTAAAAACTGAAGCAATATCAAAAGTTTGGTTTTTAGATTTGATTCCCTCTTCTTCGCATTAGCATATACTAGTTTGTACCACATAGAAATTTGTCGAAGCATTGTTCAGAAAAAGTAAACAAAAAAATTTTTAATCGAAGGAAAAAAGAGAGAAAGAAACTACACGACAACGACAGGTAATTTTGCTTGAATTATTATTACTATTTTTTTAAAAAGTATAATCTCTATTTATAAGTCATCACTTTTACGCGTCTCTCTCAGACTCGTTGGGGGTCATTCATAAATGATGTCACGCTTCGAGGGGGGGAGGGCTCGTGAAGTTGTGACAAAGTGTGACAAGGGGAGGGGGTAACAAGAAGTGTGACATCGTGCATTATGCAACATAGTGTGACATGTGACAAAGGGGGGAGGGAGGTCCGTTGAAGTGTGACATATTGTGACAAAGGGGGAAGGGGTCAAATATATGGGAAAAAGCGTGACATCATTAATGAACGGCCCCTAGGTCAATTTTCAAAAGTTCCAATCAAAATAATAGAACAGTGATTCTCAACTTTTTTTTTTTTTTTTGGTTGCGGCACCCTTTTAACGATTTCAAAATTTGACGGCACGAAAAGAAAAGGATAAGTTTACACTGTACAAAGTAGTTTATGATAATAATTTTGAATTCAAAATAAAATAATACAATATGTACTACAACTTTACTCGTAATAAAAAATCATTATAATATTTACTATATACATTTCTAAAATTTGGCGGCACAAAAAAATGCCGTGGCACAGTGGTTGAGAATCACTGTGATAGAACATAAATGTAATTTAACTTTCATTCATGGGTCGCAGGTTCATCTCTCAGTTATGCGTTTTTAAAATTTCGATCTCTCATAGTCCCATAATATTTAGAAATCGATTTATTCATGCCCTGAAAATAAGTGCAGCCTGAGAATTACTAAAAATCTGAAGTTTCGAAAAGGAAAAAAAAGACAGAGATAGAAGCTGAGTGAGCACGAGAATTTTGCGAGATGAAAAAGTAACAGGATCACTTAAAATGGCATAGCAACTTTCAATGCTATTTTCCCAAAACTTAATAACCATTTACTTCGGAACAACATGGCTATTGTTCCAACCATGAACAACAAAAATTCGAAAAACTGGCAGAATGACTCTCACTGTCTCGACCCTATTTAACTCTTTCTGCTGAAGGGATGTGAAAGTGATTCTGTTTGTGATCCAATTGTCCACGGAACCTCTCTCTGGATGTGAATCGACTGGATAAATTTTTCATATCCTTTCTCAACAACAGATGTCACAAAAAGGGGCCGTGGCGGTCATGTGGGACAAAAGATTCGGGGGAAACAGTGGTCGTTCTAATGGTTCAGAGGACCCTTCAAAGGGCCTCTCCCAATTGTGATTCTCAGATGGGAAAGTTCAGCGGGACATTCAATGAAGGCATCGCATTCGTTCCCTCAACAGCTTGGAACCATTCACAACATACAGTTGAACTTGGTTATAATGACCTCGTTTAAAGTGACAACTCTGTTATAGCGTCAACAAACTCTGGTCCCTCTATTCTGCCACACACTTGAATTTGTATCGCGCCGTCACTTGGCTGTATTACATCAAAAACATTCTGGTCCCTTGAATGGGCATTTAATTTTAATGGAACTCCTGACTGCATAACCTAAGGCTTGCTTTACAGCGTAGAAGCTTCAAAATCATTTGCTCAAAAGAGGAAGTTCTCCCTTCGCAAAGTTGCCTTAATTTTATGCACCGAACGAAACGATTCCCCACAGCCTCGAAACACATGCCGTAATTTTACATCAAGAATTTGTACCTCATTAAGTAAATACATGCACAAATATCATCGTAGGTTAATTTTTATAAACTGAGAGAAGGATTCAAGCTAGCTAGAAACACGTCACAATCTCCATTGCAAATTTGTCTTCATGATTTTTTTTTATACCTAATTAATTTTATAAACTGAAAATAGACTTAGGTGCAATAAAGGAACAAACGCGAGTCAATAAACAGCCCCCTTACATCAACTTGACGTGCAACGAAAAGTACGTCATATAAATTCAATATTACTTATTGACGAATTCGAGCATTACAAGCGTCCCACATGACAATTCGTACCCGTACTACCTCCATAAAATTTTCTACAGGGAAAATGGAGGTGTGTTTATGTATTGTATAGTGGGCCCTATATGGATCACAGTCTATATCACTATGATAAATACTTATCCTGTTTTGTTAATATTTCTCATCGCACTATTTTTTCAACACTGCGAGAAACGTACGTTCTGCATTTCCATCTAAATACCATTGCTTGCTTTTTTGTTTGTGTAAGTGACCCCAGACCTTCAGTAGAGAAGGGGAGGGGGAGACGCACTCCACTCCACACGAAGCTTTATTTCAGTGAAGAGCACCTTGATGGAAAAGTTGCCCGACTGGAGGATTTCTAGGGAAAGCAAAACCGCATGTGTATTTAATAAAAGAAAAAACTCATATTTGGCTGCACGATGCGGGTTACACAACGTGTCACAACAAACAGCTTATTTCCTCGTTCCTCGACAACAGTTGGATTAGAATCCGCGACCCTTCAACTACAGTTCCACCATCAACTCAAGCACTCCGCCTGGCAGAGTGCCAAGAAGAGTCCATTCATGTTCAAGGGAGGAACTATTAGTATGAGGAATGTGCCGCTTCTGTTCTCGTTTCAGTTCGTTTAGCATACTTTAGCTCTTCTGAACGGCTGCCATATGCCAGCTTATAAATTTAGTTCCTTTCAACTTCAACAAACAGAAAAGCAAACATTCTGATTCGCGTCCTAAATAACCGCACCAGCCAAACGAGCTTTAATCAAGCTCGTATGGATTCGTTGTTTTCTGCCATGCGCAGAAGCGTCCAAATGTCAGAATCTCGAACTGTACGAGCCACACACGTTACCGCTGGGCCATGAATTGTACCAAATGTCATTGACACCAATTAAACCAAGCAAAAAGAATCTTAATCTTTTCTTCAATTTGGAAGAAGAAATTGTTCGATGTCATTGAAATGAGTTATATTAATCCATATATTAATCCACGACAAGGGCAAAAAGAATAGCTCAACTTCTGCGAATTCATCCATTACGAAACGGCAGCTCTTCAGATCTTTGGGATATCCGAATGTTTGCGCCACTGTTTGATACCGTCTGCGTTTTCAGACGAAATCGTAAATATTCTAAAAAATCCTTTCAAACGAATATTTAATGAATGAATTCAAAGCGTGCAGTTACTTTTACTACAGAAAAGTAAAACACATCCATTTAAATAGATTCATTAATCACTTACCCAAATACTGCAGCGGAGATAGAACATGTGATATTGATTAAATGTAAATTTATCGTATTTAGAGGAAGTTTTACAGCAAAGAATGGAATTACTATGCATTATTTTTTTGTCTTCTTGTTTAAAGGGTTTAGTGATATTAAAATATTTCACAATTTGTAGAAACCATGTGTCAGGTAAAAGATTACTGCAGCCATGCAAGTGCAAGAATACTAATTGGAAGGGGACTAACGAGTTTTTTTCACTCTTTGTTTCCCACTACAGTTCCCATATTACCCACCATTCCCTGAATAAATAAGAAAAACAAACAAATAACACTAACCATAAAGACACATAGATGAACATTTTCTAGAAGTGGTCAAAATATTGTTATTCACTACTCTTGAAACACATGTAAATCAAGGTTCGTGATTTTTTTTTAATCGGATATTTTTGATTTAAATCAAATATTTAAATTTAACATTTTTTAATTTAAAATTTTTTAAATTAAATAATATTAAATTTAAGGGTTTTTTATTCAGACCTTAAAGACTTAGTATATTTATTATGTTACAGTTTTTAAAATAATATGACATGGTAAACATGCAAAAACACATTTTAAGCTATTTTCACTGCAGTTGGTATTTTTTAATAACAATAAAAATAAACAAATTTTTAATACTAATGCATGATTCATATGAAATTCAATCCTTCCAGGAATAGTAGTACGCTCGGGTACAATAATAAAAAATGAATAAATTTAATGTGAATTTTTTGGCTGTTGAGAATTGAAAAAAAAAAAAAAAAAAAACAATTGTGTGCACTTCACATTTCTTTTTTCTAGTTTATAAATATGAAATAGACTTTACACCAATTGAATACCAAAAAAGGCGTTCAGTAATACCAAAACTGGTGGCAACTGAACGCAAATTCTTTCCTGTGTACATTTAGATACGGATTGAGAGAGTACTGTGTCCTTCCGCTCGGACCTCCTAATTTGCACCTTTGAGTTAACTTTAAAGCTGACTCCAGATTTGAATAAGAACTCAATCTTACAAATTATCTCCTTTTCACAGCCTAGAACCTTCTCTCCTTTCATACCATCCGCTGGAATTGCGTGGTAGCAAGCTCTTTCTATCGGTCTATGTAAATATGTACATACTCATTTATTTTTTTTCTTCCCTCATTATGGAATTTCTTATGTATATATTCGTATTTCTTAATAGTTCTTATCTATGTACCTTCATACTACCTACTCCCCCCTATCCCTTTCGCACCCCATGACTTCCTACACCTCCACGTCCACATTCACACCGGGAAAAAGCGCTACGCGCTGCTCAAAAGAACTATGCTACCAGGTCAATTTTTAAGAACCAACTGTAAGAAATGACAATCTTAACACGTTGAGGCCGGCGCAGATTTTCGCTACCTGTTAAAATAAGCTTTTCATTTTTTCAGTAAAAAAAGTATTTTTAACCACATGAAGTTTTTTTCATCAAACAAAACTGTCTTATAAGAATATAGCTGATATAAGCCACCAGTGGTACACGCCGCCAGATGAACCATACGTGTGTGAGCCACCGGTGGTACACGCCGTCCTCAACGTGTTAAAGCGTGGCAACGAAGTTTAAAAAGTTGGATGAGCGCAGTTGCTTGAAAAGTCAGTGTACGTGATGGAAGTTTAACCCCTTAAAGCCCGAATTTTTGACGTGAATACGTCTTTAAATTTGCTACCATACGGAGCAATTCAAAAAATCTAATGATAACAAAATCGGTGGAAACAGTTTGGTGTTGTAGTTTCGAATCCATCCTCTACATCCAAAATTAAATAATACCACTGGATAACTAAAGGATCAAAGAATTCATTACGATAAGTGAGAAACAGTGACTCATCGCGGGGGTGTAAAGAGGGAAGCGCCGCCATTTTGAGGTTATTTTGCTGCGTATCGAAATTTGCGATTAGAATAGCTTTTGACTCGGAGAAGCTACGACGTGCGTTTAAGATTTGATCATCACCTGTCGTCAAAATCTATCGATTGTATGTAAAACATTAGTTTAAAATAGTGACAGTGAATATAACAAGGTGTTAGAATAAAAAAAATATCAAAAATAGATAGATAATGTCGGCTTATACTCGCCGAAAAGCCAAAACTATAAAGTTTTTATTTTATAAACTTATATTGTAACACAGTAATTATTTGTTTGCATGCTTTTATTCTAAATACATAAATAAAAATATTTATTTAAAATATATAACCCGTTACATAAAAATATTCACGTACAACACACGGCCGTGTCCATGACACAGCCATACCTCACTTTTTTTTTTCTGAAAAACTAGTACTATAGTTTAAGTTATTCTTTGCACTTTCAGGTTGTTGGGCGTGACTATGAAGCGGGGGGGGGGGGGGGGGGGGTAAAAGTTACATAAACAAAATATATTGTACAAACAATGTGTAAACGGATCTCAGACGGGCATTAGAAATAAAACGACGCACGGCATGGGCAAACGTTCCGGTAACTTTCGCCCGAGTCAGACACGGGCAAATGCGTTAAAGGGTTAATCGACTCACCTTCGTCTTCAGATGACGTTTTGACCGCAACGTCTCTGGCGTCCATCACCAGCAGATTCTCGGGTCTGAGGGCGGCCCAAGAGGTCTCGGCGCGGACGTACCAGCAGAGGCACGCGAGCAGCAGCAGACGATATGCGGCCGCCATTTTTGCCCGCTCACCGCCACTGCTCGGGACTACAGAACGCTGTTGGTGTCCAATGATGGCGTTTGGTGAGCAATCGACGGCTCGGGGGGGAGGAGGGCTGCCTCCACACGGCGAGGTCTATCCCTAGGAAGAGAGAAAGAAAAAATATAGCATTTGCAGGGTCGGTAAACAGCATGTCTTAATTTCTAGTGAAATAGTCAATGCAATGTCATCATAACAGAATATAATTAACATTAAAATTTATTGTACATATTGAATGTTCAACTCTATAGATTTTGCAAGTAAAAATGTACATATAGATATATATGTAAATTTTTTAACAACGTAAGATTTTAATAACATAAATGCAGATCATAATTAAGTGAGTTGTTATACTTTGGTTGTTTTTCACTGAACAAACTGTGAAGTGTCGTGAATATGTAGTGCATTTTAGCGCCATGTACTGGCAGTAGACTTTTCTAATCCAACCTTCTTCCCTATTAGCACTAGGTCTCAGGATGCCCTCCCCCGGCCGCGAGGTAGTGGGGGTAGTGGGCTCCACGGATTTTACATGCACGTATCCCCAAGTGTATATGGGGAAATACAACGGGAGGGGTAAGACGTATGATACCGTCTTCAGCGGGTATCGAACATGCGACCTTCCAGGTGGAAGTCTGACATCCTAACCACTAGGTTACCACAACCCCTTACTGGCGATGTGTGGTTAAAGGATTTGAATAAGGCAGGCCCATTTATCAAGAATAGTAAAATTAAGGAGGATGGAGTGAAAAACGCATATTTGAATGAGATACACTCTCATTCTGAAGTAAATGCATAGTACCGTCGGAACTATATAAGAAATTCTCAATCTCCTGTTACTCCATCTACAAGTTGAGAAGCTCATAAGCCTCCCCGATCCACAGTTGACTTTAAATCACTTTTCTTTATATTTAGAAAAAAATGTTCAGGCATAACTAAATACAAAAATCCTACCAAAGAAAAATGGTTTAAAGCACGAATAATAGCGCTTATGACTACAATCCCTGATAATGCTTTGAAAACAAACAATACGAATTTGGTTCTAACAGATGGAAGATAAGTGTTGTTCGTCTAGGTTCAAACTTTAAGTTCCGAAACCTGACGCAAGAAGAGGTGGCTCGAGAGAAAATCCAGGCTTTCCAAAATTTGTGGCAGCATTTGGAGGACAAGGAAGAATGCCAGTACACTCTCGGGGAGCTCACTGATTTATTTTGTCGTCTAAATCCTGATGTTGAGTCATACAATGAAAAACCATTTGAGAAAAAAACTTACAGATCACTATGATGACAGCATTAATCTCACAACCATTATGTGTTAATGTACTTCAATGATACATCATCCATAATCTTTCAATGTAGTGGATGATGGACTGCTGGAAATGGTTTCACCTCCCGGGTATGACGATATGGAATGAATGTCATTCACACGTTTAATTAATTTGATTTAGGGTATTGCTAAATTGATAAAAATCCTCTTGCTAGTGTTTAAATTAAAATTTGAAGCAGTGAGAAGCAAAGGGATGTAAGTGACCAAAAAAAAAAGTTATGAGAAAAACGCGTTCAAAGTTTGGATCTTATGGGACCTTTAACACTCGATTTACCAGGGCATTTTCAACCATTTCTAAACTCATTTCACACCCCGTTACTACTAATTATAATAAAACTTTCATTCCCACTCACTGGTCCTACTTATCGTGTATTAGGAAAAGCCAATCTAATTGAAAGTTGCACTATAATTAGTAACAAATTATGCAAAACGGAAGCTTCGAAACAGTCAAAATGACTGGTCTGGTAAATCTAGTACTAATGTTAATATTTTCTAAATCACGTTGAAGCGGAGCACCCGTCAGAGCTAACATTTCTTGTCACAATATGGAATGCTGCTTTTCATATCATTTGCACCAGTTTTCTGCAATTTTTCAATTTTGTCACTTACATCAATTTTTGGGTGCCTCATTTGTAAATAACGCTGTTGTTATTTATTTACTTCTCTTTATTTATTTATTTATCATTTTTTATTGTCATTTAAAATACATATTTTAACAATAACGAAATTTGTTACATCGATAATGGATGACCATTTCACTTTGTTATGTTAATAGAATTGTTTTCAGATTTCTATAATTATCATTAACTATTATCGTATGAAAAATAATTATTTTCACAGACAATAGTTTAAACCGTTAGGAAGGTACGCATATGAAATAATGTAGAACTTCACTTAAACAAACGGTCGAACGAGTGAGAGATGGCTAAGTTTAGTTCCGGACGAACTCCCTGTCATATTCAAGTACAGTAAAGCCCCGTTATACGGCGCCTCAGTATACCGCGGAATCGAATATACCGCGATGACTATCATGTCTCTCGACGTTTAAACCGCCCTTTATCATTGCCATTTAAAGGTGATTCCTTATTTACCATTGTAAATAAAGCCAGCCCGGAGCACAAATATTCTAGCCAAATAGCACCCATCCCCCATCAGACACACTAACGGATAAAGCCTTATTGTGATAGGCGTGATGTACACCTTTTTCCCGCTGTTTCTGTCCTTCAACCTAGGACACTATACAGCTTGATTTCAAAATTGCGTACGATCGCCGTGACTGTGTCTTATTGCACAGTTGAGATGTGTACTTCTTACACATCAATTACAGTGAATAAAATGGCAGCAAAGAAGAAAAAAAATATACTACTGAAGAAAAGTTATGAATAATTGATAAAGTTAAAACTGATGGCAACAAAAGCGAGTATTATTTCGTAATATGGTTCCTCGGTGTAGTTTCACTATACCGCGGTTATGTTATAACGCGGGTGCCAAAGAGGTCCCCCGACACCCGCGTTTTAACGGGGCTTTACTGTACTGAGTTTATCAGAAAAATAAATAGAACAACTTTGGATTTATTTTTTTTTTTTTTTTTGGCGAATACTGTTTACTGACATATTAATAATTCAAAAAGAACAAATAATAAAAAAGTAATAATTAAAAATATATATTCATTTTCTTACAGTTAGTATTTTAGTTTTTATTTAAACTTAGGTGTTCTAAAATTATGTATTTATTTCATGTTATGAACGATTGTGCGACATGTAAAATAAATGTGCTAGCGAATTTGATATTTTTCCTATCAGTTATTTACGACATCAAAAGGGGATTCGCAAATGAAAAAAGGCTGGGAACCACTGCTCTATGCTGATTAAAAATGTATAAAGTCATTTTTTAAAAATACAACACAAAAGTAAGGTCAATTTTGAGTACAGCAGTTAAACCAAAATCTAGTTCAGGTTTGAAAACGCAAAAAAGAAATAATAAACGGAACAAGAAAAAGATCTGAATTCTTGCAATAACTAATACAAAAATCAACGATGCAGTCATTTAATTCCTACTAATTATTCTTCACTCAAGAAGAAATAAGACGTCACGGAAAACGAATTTGAAAACAACTATCAAATATTTGAAAAGAAAAACTCCAGCGAACGTCAACTCGGATTTTTTAAAATAAAATCACAAAGTAACACAATGTATCAAATAGGTTCCTTCATCTGCTACTCGAGTAACATCTTTTAAAAAGTATTAGCTAAAAAGAAAATAAAAATCACGAATTCATAACTTGAAATATTTTATTGCATTTTTTCTTTTTTTTTACGTACCCTATGATGCAAGTTTTCTTTTCGCTTCGTTTATGTTTCGCAATCAAACGGGGGGACGGGACTATTCGAACAATAGTGAAAGAGGGGAAGATAAAATAAAATAAAAATCAAACAAAAATGAAAAGTAAAGAAGGGGGAATACAATGTGCATTGCACTGGGGATGGGGAAAAAAACAGACCGGCGTTCTGATTGGAGGAACGAGGATTTACGGAGCTCGGAGCACGAAGTAAACAGGACACTTCATCATTCTATCCCTGTTAGCTTATTATAACGGGACTGCAAATAAGTAAAGAGCTTTTGGCATCGGCAAGCTTTGCAAGCGGTAATTTTCCTAGAGGGAATAAAAATTCTCAACTCTTTATTATAAATTGGAGATGTTTACTTGCTCTGCGAAAGCGCGTTTTTAATCGAACGAATTAGAGAGAACTTCTAGAACTTTTAATACCCGGGGATTTCACTTTTCTTGGAATGCATTGCACATAAGTTGAGCATAGATTAATTTTTTCAGGATTAAACTCCTCCAATAACAACATTTATGTAATTGTTGCATTCGTATTAAATTTCTTATTTCCCTCGAATTAAAGTGACCGGAATCGGTAATATGATGTACATTTAATATTAGTAAGAAGTATGTTTTTAAATCACTATAACGATATTAAATTTTTAAATTCTGCTTTACAATGGAAACTGCTGAAACGTGTTTCATGCTAATAGACATAATCTTCTTTTTCGATTAAATTTAACTTCATTTTTTCCAGTTAAGTCTCCATTTTTACAAAACTTAAACTGACTTTTTACACAGATCTACTCCATACATACATGCATTGAAGGCAGTATGAATGTAATATCGAGAAACACGTAAGTACTGTAGTCATTGTAAGAAAGTCTTAATATTGATTTGTTTTGTTTACCCATTTAATTATGTGTAGTTCAGATACAACCGCAAGGGCAAAATTCAGTTATAGCTGATATCTTTGATCAACAATACATAAATAGTGCGAAAAACATTTATAAACATTGTAGCACCCAGTCATCGCATGATTTTTAATTGATATATTATTGCTACATTTGGCTGTTATCTGTTAATTTACGCCATTCATAGACGAAAACATCACAAGTCTAATTTTATTTAAAAAATCAAAGACGAGGATGAATATAAGTGTGTAAAACCATTTTTATCCTTTAATTAAAAAATAACGTAAGCAAAATTAATAAATTAAATAAGTAAATAACATGATTATTATAAAAACTACTCGACACACGGGCAAATATATTTAGAAATCGGAGGGTAGCAACTCAAAAAGAAATGTTGCTCCTTACTTCCTGTGGCCAATCGTTTATTCATTGTCTTTTTTTTCTTCAATTACTAAAATTATTTTCGTCCCTGGGCCATTACTTGGTTGAACGCGACAAGACACCAAATAGAGCAGAAAATCTGTTGCTGGTGGTGTAAAGCCATAGCAACTCTATTGCAACAAGGACGACAGCAACTTAAATTGAACTCACACCAAAGAAGACGGATACAAAATGTCGTAATAGACTGCAGCTCTAGTTACCTACTACGCGATGACATAGGTTTTCAACTGCGCAAATTAACAAACCACGGTCGTCTGAATGGAAGCCACTTTTAATGACGCGATAAAAATTGCCAATCATTCGATACGAGGGCGTGGTTATTAAGTTATGCAGAACCAATGAAGCGCCCTGAAAGTCTCTGTTGCACTCGGTGTGAATGCACCCTTATTTGATGGCTCTCACGGATGTTTGAAACCAGCATTGGGCCAGAACTTCTCGCCCCAGAGAAATAAATTCAGGGTAGGGACGGAGAAATGTACTCACCGAAGGAACTAAAATGTTCGTCAGCTCGGCGACAGGACACAAGATTCGCGGACAATATTACATATCGAATTATTGCAACAATGTGTGAAACTTATTCTCGAGCTCCGCCTTTTCTCGGCAACAGCATTTTATATGGCCAAACATAATAAAAGACAACCCAAACGGCGTGCAACAACATCTTGGATGATATCATCTCCGCGAGATCAATATCCGAATGGATTTCGTAAACAAGGCAAGAGGAACTACGCTGTAAAGGATCGGCATTAGTTGTGATCAACAGAGCATTTTTATGGGGCGAACAAACAGATAAGCTTTTATTATATTCCCTTCAGAATGTCTAAAGCGATGGAAGTGGGAAAAGTGCCCGCGGCTGGGAAGGGTTTTTGAGGTTTCTCTCGTGGTTCGCGTTAGTGTCGAACATGGAGGCAACCGGAAATCTTGGCGGTTTTTGTGGCGTTCTGAAAAGTTACTGCTGCGCCGCTTTTCAGGAAGGATGACACATTTGATGCTTGAGCAAAAGTCAGAGACGAAAGTTACCACTGATGATGCAAGCTAAATCAGTAAGAATCCACCAAATCAGTTCTAATGGGTTATCGCTTCTACTGACCTTGACACCTTAACCTCTTCAAACCCCAAAACTAAGCAAACAATTTTGACGCAATTTTTTGGCTCTCTGATTTAAAAAATGATTACAAAACAAAATAAATAAATTTTAAAAAAAAGAATTTAATTAATAATTAGTTTAAATAATAATTAATGCCCAATTTCCATGTTTAAAACAAAGCAAACTATCTGTTGATCAATTTCAAAAACAATTGGGTGTTTTAGCTTTCAAATTAAACACACAGTAGTTAATAAACAGTATTTTAAAATGTATCCAATTGGGTACACTTGGAATGAAAAGGTTAAAATCGAAGCAATTACTTCTGGCCTACACAGAGTCGAGATTCATTTTTCAACAAGCATAGCGCCAAATAATTCATATTACTTTTAAAAGGCTTGTAATTAAAACACAGTTCAAGTGTCCCATGCAACAAGCCCAAGTACATAGCTCATTATTTAGTTTTTAGTTACCACTTACCAGAATGGCATCCACCTTTCATGCGACTGGAGTTCGCCAAGCGGTCGAAATTCGACCGTAATTCATTCACGGCTTTATTCACCAACAGATTTGAACCTCTGTCAGACACTCGGACCGCCGATATGAGCGTTCTGATTGGTTGAGGATGCCTTTCTCTGCAGTTTGAAGATTCAAATCGGCTGGTGAATAACGGCCTAACGGCTTTACTCACCAGCAGATTTGAGCCTTCGAACTGCAGATCAAAGGCAGCCTCAAACACTCAGAACGCTCAAATCAGCGGTTCGCATCGGTTGTTGAATAAGGCTGTAAATGTTTCAAAAGTTAAGTCTCGAAACTTTACACAGCTGTTAGACATTTTAGTTCATCTGTTTGACACCAATCCAATGAGCGATAATCTCTACTCAGTGCGACTAACCACTGAGTTGTTAGTCATTTAGTTTAATGCATCTGTAAGTAACACATATTACACGTACATTTCATTTTCTGCACTCCTTCTCTTATATAGAAAATAGAAAAACACTTTTCAGCCACCCTATTTTTGTGCATAAATTAAAAAAACAAACACTCTCAACTTAATATAGAAAGCAATTCAACAATCTGACAAAAAGTTGATTTGAAGCAAAATAACGCGTCACCGCACCAATTATCTCACTTTATATTATATCTGACATCTTTAAAATGTAATTTATTTTATTTGATATTGTAACTGCACATTTCATTATCATATATATATATATATATATATATATATATATATATATATATCGGAAATGGATTAATTGTCACCTCAAGATTAATATTATTTTGTTTTGACATTTCTTCTTCTTTCAATTCTAAATAGCAAAACATGCATTGATTATTGTACAATATACATATTGTAGATTGTAGATGTAAGAAGTAGTATGAAAGTACGCGAATAAAGACTTTTGAAGAAAAAAAAAAGGCTTCGATTCTACGTCGAAAGTAGGAGGGGGGAACCTATTTCCAAAAAAAATTCATTGATAACACAAAAACTCATCAATAGCTATAAAATAAAAATGCAAAAAAGTAAGAAAATCGGTTGACAAACAGGAGAGAAAATAGTACTTAACTGCGAGGTTCCGTAGAAAACGAAGTCGCGAATAAAACAATCCTGGTTTACCAGGAGCTTTCTCAACCAAGTCAGAAATTTCGTAAATAGTGACATAACTTGGATCTGTATTTGGGTCAATTTACGATCCCGATTTGGATCAATCACAAAAAAAAGGGGGACTGTTAAACGAGACGTTTTTTTACAAAGATACTAGCACTCTTCATCATAAAAGAGATCAAATTGTCTGCGAATAATTTCACTAAAAGTTCACAAATTAATCTTTTCGCAGCGAAAAAGAAAAGCCTTCAGAAGACACCTTGACCCAATAACAAGAATAATAATAATAAAAAAATGGTAGCCTAACTCTTGCATAACGGAAATGAATGTAAGCCGACATTAAATGGAATTAGACTAAGAATTTTAAGCTATCTTATTTGCGATGGATGTAATTAGACTCCAAATAAAAATATAACAAAACCTATGTAAATTATAAGACCAGTCAGGGATGAAAAATACTTTTATCCTATAGCTCCACTGATTTTTCTGATTCTCTTCCCTTTAAATCGAGATATAGAGAACAATGGGTCCCCAGATTTCAGAAAATTATACTTTTTCCCAGTGATTTGCTTTTTTCCCCTCTCCCGGTGTACAAATGCATTACGCGATTTTTTGCCAGTTTTTCGATTTTTGCTCAGGTTTTTTCAGTTTATTGCAAAATACCTTATTTGTCAGCGATTATTCATAAAAGCAGAATAGTATCAGCCCCAAGGACCGATTAAGACAATCGGGGGCCCAAGGCACAACACTATTTCTGGCCCCCTATGGTACAAAAAGTAAAAATACTTACAATTTACAAAATCTGGAGATTATTCTATTAATACTGGGTTCATACCCAATTGACAAAGGGGGAAAAAGCACTTACTGACACGACATTTTACAATTCTGCATTCTATATCGTTCTTATTCAATATTATTTTTGTGTTATTCATTAAATAAGCAAACCTTTTTCATACACATATTGCATTTTCAAATTTTACCGTTTATAATATTAAATAAATAAAAAACGTTGAGATGCCTCAGCAATTAAAGGAAACTATTTAGCATGATAGTCAATGAAGATATTGATCTGATTGTGCATAGTTTACCTTGCTTAAGCAAATACTTTTAGCTCGCCATTTAAATGAGTTAAGATCTTTCCATTTTGTAAAAAATTATGTTTTAACAGATATTTTCAGATATCTTTCTTGTAATTTCGGGGCCCCTAAAATTTGAGGGCCCAAGGCCGCGACCTAGTTGGCCTGTGCGGTACTCAGGCACTGCCCCCTCCCCTAATTAATGATTTAAAAAAGACATATATATATATTTGTAATTTTCTGTAAAACATGTATACGATCCCCCAGCGTTATGCAATGTCAACTCTTCTTCTTCAAAACCGCTCCTGGACCGTCCCGGTTCGAAAAGCTCATATCTTGATGAAAATCTATGCACGTATGCACGTAGTAGTAAAATACTTAAATGACTCTTAACAGCAGTAAGAGACAAGTCAAAATAAATAAAACCACACCGTTTGCCGTTGCTTTTAGTGCTTTCTGAGCGAGGAATTATCAGTTTTTCCTTTCACCTTATCGTGAATAGTTTGCCATTACACAGCGACGCCAACCGATGCCATAATTTAAAACAAGTAAATGGGGCGATTTAAAGACTCGACGAGTAAAAGGTATTGAGCAACGGACGAGGAAAATTTGCTTTTAAATAGAACAAATTTCACTTATGACGCAACATTTTAGGGAACCAGACTTTTTTCAATTAAATGAATATGAAGATTAAGAGCAGCAGTTCGAGGAAAAATAAAAATTGTATACTCATCGGGACATCACAGACTCCCAAGGATAGCTCATATGTCACAGAAAACGGGCCGCGAGAATGAAGAAAGAAAAGAACGAAGGTCGAAGATGGATAGAAATTAAATTTAAAAAAAATAATCAGGAAACAAATGTCGAAACCTTATCCGCATGGTCGTTGTTCAAAGAAAGCGTTTTTGTGCCCTTTATTTTTAACCCCATTTTAACTTAAATCGTTTATTTTTTTTAAGCGCCCCGCAGTTAATTTTTCAAGTAAAGATATTTACTCGAACTAAGAAAAGAAATTAAGTTTTGAAGTGCGATAAAAAATCGTCCGCAGAAAAATCGATTTCGATCGTCTGCAAAAAATAAATCATAAGAACAATGCAAAATAAAAATAAGTTGTTAAAACTCCGAACGCGGAAAGTACACAAAAATATCATAAAGTAAATGAACTATCAAAGACAAAATTATAATATGCTATATACTTGAATATGTAAATACAGTAAAACTCCTACATACACCAACGAGACAAACACATTTGTTCTTCAAAGAGAGGTGTCCGCAAAAAATGGGTATTTTAAGGCTCAACGCTTTGCTGGCGTGAATTTAAAAGCTGTCCGCATTTGAGGAGTGTCCGTAATGAGGAGTTTTATTAAACAAGTTTTAAAGAGTAAAATATATTTTTAAAAAAATAATACATTGTCGCTACAATATGTGAGACGATTTCGATCCCCGAATGTACCTTTTCTTTATTCTACTAAATAATAGTTTTGTTACTTATAACTAAATTGTAGTTCAAGCTAAGAAGAATCAAGAGTAATTAAAATGTGTAAAGTATAAAGTATCATAAAATACTTTCAAACATTTCAAAAACGATTCTTAACAGCTGCCAAACACTTGCAAAATTCTAGACAATCTTAAAAATGATTCCTTCATAAATGGTGCTGAAGAGTGCTTTTCAAGGGCGCAACGGGGGAGGGGGTAATCCAGCCCAGAACCTGTGATTTCAATCCGTATAACCAATTATAATGTGGTAGCATGTGATCATACTGTCTAACCTACAGAGATAACAATTCAAAAGATTTTTCTCAGAATTCAATTAAAAAAAAAAAAAAAACACATCCAGGATAGTTTCTGACCGGAAAAGTTAAATTGCTCTTTGTCCTACGATCAAATTTTGAGAAATTGTCCCGTGTTAAGGGGAACTTTAATACGGGACGGACCATGGTCAGGATCAGGGATTCACCGAATACTGATTTGCTGGATGTCGGATATTGCGTGCCCCTTGTCTGACGGGTCCATACCGATATCCAGTTCTGATGTTCCAAACCTGTAAATTCTACGCATTTTTTATCCACAGCTTCCAAATTCGTTAATAAATTTTGACTATGTTTTCAAAATAGTATGCTAAGTAAATTTATAAAATCAAATCGACATTCCGGAAAACCAGCCCGATATTGGATTCCGAATATTTTTGCCCACGAATGAGTTTTAGCATTTGCAACAAACATAAATGATTAATTGACTGTCAAAGAAAAAAATAATAATACTAAGTCAGTTTAGAATACGATTCTACCGCAATGCAAACAAGAATATGTGTATAAATATTTTATATATATAGGAGAGAATGGGGAGCGGGAGAGGTAAATATGGCGGAGAGGTTTTTCACTTCCGTTGGCTAAACAAAAAAGGATGAGATTGGAAGGGCTTCTGCAGACACGATATCAAAGGAAAAAGATGGCGGTGGATTCGCAGCCTGATGCAACCAAACAGGTTTTGCTTTAAAAACGTCCCGGACAAAATGCTTCCGCGAAGCTACAAAAGTATGTTTAGTGAATATGTTTCTTTGGACAAAAACCATACAAAGCCGGCTGGTAAGCAAGGGCTTTTTGCGAAGTGGCGCAATCACAATTTTCTCCTGTGGAGGAGGTCCTTACCTTACATGTATATTACATAAACGTACTAGAACTGGCAATATGTCCTAAAACATAAGTTACTGGGAAAGTCTTAACCCCTCCCACCTCTCGGTTGCGCTCTGGATTTAGATGCAAGGGTTTTTAGGCTTCCCTTCTATGAACTCAAGCTCAAAAGAGAAAAAACGGTTACATAATTTCATAAAAATTATACATCACGATGAAATGGTCAGATACATGGTTTTAGCAAATATACATGATTGAAATCAGTTTCCGAATTCCGGGGTGGCGTAAGAGGAGATTCGGGTCCGTGATCGAACTTTTCACAAAATCTCAGTCAATCAAAACGAACCCTTAACAAAATCCCAATCAATCAGAACGGACCCTTCACGTAACTGCGAACAACCAAATCGTACTTTTCACATTTATTCACTTCGTTATTTATTTAAAAATGGCGACAAATAATATTTTTTTAAATCACGATATGTTTAAATGTTTTGATTTTTTACAAAAATCTTTTTAAAATTCACAAAAACCAGACCCTCTTAAAAATGCTGGATCGAGCCCAGGAATTTCAATTGGTTTCATTACAAATTATATTAAAAATAAAGCCAATTTATTCAATGCACTAGTAACTCATTAGCTGAACTCGAAGAGCAGAAAAGGCATTCAATATACAGGTTATTTACTATGCGTGACAAAATTGGAAAGAAAAAAAAATAAGTTGTTACGAAATACACAGATCTCTTATTTTTATTTTAAATACGAGAATAAAGATTATCTGTTAAGTAATTGTACTATGACTAACACAACACAGCTAGATGTACTTCGCATACCATTTGATATACGTTGATAGGAATTGATGGCTTTCAGAAAAACATTCAGGTAAAACATATATTTTACTACTATTTCTTACGGAAGTCTTAGCAATACTTCACGGAATCTAGAGAGTAACAAAACAATGATAACGATACACTTAAATCATGGTATTGAAGATTTAAAAAAAAAAAAATGTGGATGCTAATTTAGGAATGCACTAGAGCGAGGTATTTTTGCGGTGCATTTTCAGGCGTGTATGCAGAGCTTAATTCGCAGGGAGGCTCACATGACTCTTAACTTCTTTTTTTTAATTTTACGTGTGAATTTTCACATGTTTTACGGAATTTAGACTATTTGCAAAAAGTTCTGAATACTATAGAGCTCTCAAACTTCATTCATCATAAATTCCCTGGGTGTCATATTATTAAGATATTTGAGCTCATTACTGATGAAAGACGGGATTAAATGAATTCATTTTTGACCTAATCAGAAGAATTAGCTGTTTAACACAGAGTTCAATAGCCACATGAACAACAAAAGACAAACTCACCTTTTGAAACATTAGGTAGCAAGAGAAATAATAAAAAAAATTCCTTTAGGTACGAGAAATAAAATAAAACATTAAAAGCACAAAATAGCATTATGAAATTGAATAACGTTTCGGCGATTATAAGAAATTAAACGCAAAAAGATCTCAGCTCAGGAATGAAAAAACTGCTTCTGTATTTGCTTTTTTTGTGTTTCTAACGTAGTTTTTTTTTTTATTAGGTACAAATAATTAATGCAACATTGTGACGGGTTTAACATGGATTTAAATTGCATTCACCGCTACAATTCATAAAGAAAATTTAGATTAATTTTACAAAATATATAACAAAATCTGAATGATTTTAATGTATCCTTACAAAAATCCAACTTTTAAAGGCTCGTTCCAATATCCATTTAATTTTAGGTATTTATTTATTTATGATAAAAGCATTCTAGATTTGCAATGCACTACTCCATTTAATGTTAAAGGGAGCACACAAAGAATTAGCATTGCTACATGCAAGTAAATACCCAATTCTATAGTACTTTACAGCACATTCTAAACATGTCTTAGCGACTTTCATTTCCAAAATCTTTTACATTTTGCAGAAAGTATGTATTTTAAACTCCGCAGATCACGTGGCGCACTTCCCCGTCGTGCCGGCAACTAAGTTTAGCAGAAAAGATAGGGCCCGATGGTGTCTGATCCAGAAGAAGCATGAATGAAATAGCCGTGAATGGGCGAGTAGAAAAGCGCGAGCGGTCATCGACTTCCATGCTGGGGCCCGACCTTGCGGAATGCCGAAAATGAGTGCAGCCGAAAAGAGCTCGAAAGGAAGCCGAAGATTTCCTTGTTGCTCCGACGGGCCTCCCAGAAACATGTTCCCTGCCAGATTCCTCCGCACAAACACAAGCGGCTTTCAAAATTACGGGAAATCAGGGTCAACGAGCGCGTCTTTCCCTCCATTCAGTTTATTCTTGGGAGGTTGTTGTTGTTATTATTTTGAATTGGACATAAGGGGTCCTTTCACAGCATTTGACATCACATGATAGAAAAATAAATTTTCTAGAAATATTAAATGTCGTACTATCTTGAAGATTCATAACCAGGGCGAGTCAGTTGGGAAAAGGACGTACTCGGATTCCTGGGATTTTAAAACTCCGACTCCCTTTAGAAATATATATATATATATATATATATATAGCAGGAATATGTTGAATATTCGGTCACTATTCGGTATTCGGTAGTCGGCACATTTTCAAGGGACTCAGCCCATGTCCTACTCTGACTCCACTGCCCTGTTTAGGACGGTATTCATATATTTACTTATTTTCTACATGAAAGCTTACAAATACCGTTTTAAATTATATTTCCACTAAAATTAATTATAATTGATTTTTTTAAATTAAATATTCGGCAAAAGGGCCGAATAGTAGAGACTATTCGTGACACCCCCATGGAAAAAATTTTATCATTATTTTTCCTGTAAAAAAAGTACTTCAAAATTTGAAATTCCCCTATTGGTGAAAATCATTTAACCCTTTCATCCTGTCACATTTTGTTTGCATCAGAAGTACTATCATAGTTCCTTTCTATTGGTTCGTTTAAGCCACACCTTCTATCTTATAATGACGTTTCAGCTACCCGTGACCTATGACGTTGGAACACTAAATTAATTTTTCCAAAAAAGATAGCTTCGGTTAAAATACTGAGTATACGATCAGAAAACAGCAAGAATTATAACAAAAAATCTGTTTCAATGCAAAGTTCGTAGCCAGCATTTTTTGACATACGAGATAAAGTTTTATACTTTTGCCTATGAAAACCGTAATTTAGAAAAATGTTTAATAGTTTAAAAGTTTAATAAATGAAATGCTCTCCGTAGTTATGTCCTTACAAAATGTGATTGATCCCCAGTCACTCTACGTATAACACAGGTCAAACTAATGCGTTTAAGACCCCAGAAAAAAAAAAAAAAAAAAAAGGCGTACCCTATTCTGTTGGAACAGCAGTTATCTCCTTTTATTTTATAAATACTATAAGTGCCTACAAATCGTCAAAACTTTAAAACTCGTCAGTCTTGTAAGCTAATGACAGAATCCAAAGATGATATGTATTATTCTAAGAAACATTGCGTCATTATATTATAGCTCGAAACCAGCTATCTTGGATTTGAGCAATAAAACAATAATATTTTTTGTAGGGAACATAAAAATTAAAAAAAATTAATTAATAAAATACAAACAAACCTTAAAAACAAAGTGCTCAAGGCTCAAGCTTTCAAACTGACTTTAAAAATCGAAAATATCTGATCGCGTTTTAACGAATGGAGGCAATTCGCCGCTAGAGGGACTCATGAACGATCACCGTTGTCACGTGATATCTGCTCTTTGTTTACTAAGATTTTCAATTGAGTTCTACGTGGAGTTCACTAGGCAAAATTAGGTATCTTAAAATTAATTCGACAATTTTCACAGCTTTTTATGATTATAACCCAGTAATTTACATTTAATTTAATCATTATAAAATAAATTTATTAATTATTACAATAGTAATTGTGTTGTATTTAGTGTTAATTTCATGTAATGTAGAAAAACTTTATTTTGGCCTAGTTTTTAATTAGATTTGTCGAACTCGATGTAAAGCGATGCTACGGGTTCCTTTGTTTACATTGCTTTCATCGGTGCCACGTGACCAATGACTTTGCTTGAATTGCCTCCGAAACTTACCCACCATGAAAAAGATCTAATTACATGAAAAAGATCTATTACCAACTTGTAAAAGATCCACTCACGTTATATTTCTATGTGTGATGGATATTTGAATCAACCAGTATTGTAAAGTAACGTTCAAATTAAAAATTCATCGAAACTATTAAATTATCAGTTCAACGTAAAACTTAATAAACCTTATTTTTCCTTTTTATACATTTTAAGCGTAGTTTTGGTTTATAAGTATGCAGTTTTCTAAGACATCCCCCCCCCCCCCCCCGCCATCGACTCTTTACAACCCTCCCATTAGATTGAAACTAAAGAAGTATTCTGTAACAGCCGGGAAAAAAAGGAAAGAAAGACCCTCTCAAAGTACACAACAAAGGCAGACATATGTTGATTATAGCTCAACAACGATTCCTGCCACACAACTGCTGCCACAAACATTATCAAAATAATGACCTGATTTCATCACAATGGTAAAGAATGAATTCAACGAAACATTTTCCTGGAAGACTCCGGTTAATGCTTGTAAAGGCATGCGAGTTCCCAGAAACGGGCCCCTCTACTCACATCCTGTTGCCGAGAGGCCAGCCAACGGTTAAAAAAGTATTTATTAAAGGAAAAAGAATAGAGAGCTCGAATGCGAAAATAACATACATTACACAGGGAACCTTATCGTCAAGATCCTTCTAACTTGAACGCCATTGTAATTTAAGATTTCAAGAACTGAATAATATTTTTGTAAATAAATAAGCGTTCTTTTTCTTCGATATACCAGCAGTGTCTGCCCCCTCCCCCTCCATTTCAGAGAAAATCCTCAACCCTCATTAACACAAAAAGAAAATGTCACCTTCCGCCAAAATTCCTCTTTTATGATAATTAGGAATTGTTCCCTTTGCAATTGTAGCTGTTTTTCTCATTCCAGTTTTTAAACATTAATAAACAAATGAAGAGTCCACTGGAAAAACGACCTCCTAAGTCACATACTACTCGATGAACTTTGCTTTATGTTTTATTCATTCATTTTATAACATAACGCTATTGGAAAAAAATCCTGGTATGAAAAAATAGGCCGGTTTTTGGAACAACCGGTTCTGGTATGATAGCGGATCCAGTATTATATCGGATCCACTATCACGCCGGAACCGGTTGTTCCAAAAACCGGTGTAAATTTCCATTACGCCGGAACCGGTACTTCATAATCTGGTATAAATTTCCGTTATGACACCGGAGCCGGTTGTTTCCAAAAACCGGTGTAAAATTGCATTATGATACTGAAACCAGTACCCTACCCTATCCACTATCATACCAATTCCGGTGTTTCATAAACTGGTATCCCAATAGGATACCAGAATCAGTTTTGTGCCAGTATATTTTACACCGGGGAAATGTTAATTTTAACGATACTATAAATTAGATTATAAATTAGAATTTAAGGTTACGGGAAAGTAGGCTCGTATTGTTAAAATTAACATTTATGTTATAAAATGAATGAATAAAACATAAAGCAAAGTTCATCAAGTAGTATGTGACTTAGGTCGTTTTTCCGTTTGGACTCTTGAAATGTCATCGATAAAATATTTTACTCCAAACTATGATACTTTTTGTAAAATTCCCGTCAAATTATCGCTCCCCATCCCTGATGGAACTAGATACCAGAAGTGGGCGGAGTTTGATGGTACATAACTTGAGTAAGCAGAACTTCAAGAACCCGAGTGACAAGCGCTTCGGCAGCTCTTTCTTTCCATAGCCATTTGGTCGAAGGTAAAAGGTCCTAGTCACATGATCTAGTGTTTCTCTTTGGCGAAAATTAAATAGTCAATCGCAGTATAAGTCAATATTTCAATGGTCTATGCAAAAAAGTTTCAGAATAAATTGCACTCATGTGCTTCAGAGTTACAAGAAACTAACTTGATCAATGCATAAAGATGTAAAGAATGTAAGTTATTATCCTAAAAAAGTGTATTTAATTTTATTCACAAGTTTTGTGGGTTACAACGCTATTTTCCACCATATTCATTTTACGCACAAAGGATAAGTATATTATTCTTATTCATTCTTTTCGTAAGTTATGCTTTTTAACATTCTTCCACCACCACAATCGCGTCCGGGAATTGTTCTGACACAGTGAAACCTGTGTAAGTTGACCACTTGCGGTGCAGCACTTTAGTGGTCAACTTATAGAGGGTGAGGCCCTAACTCCGTTCCTGACAAAAATTGTCAACCTAGACAGGTGGTCAACTTACAAAGGTGGTCAACTTTACAGGTTTTACTGCACTTACAAAGCCTAATTCTTCACGAACGCACATTACCCTGAAACCCTGATGTCGAATAAAAAAATTTCAAAAACTAACGGACAAGTTCAGAAAACGGAACCATCACATTCATATGCGGACTCGTGCAAAAACAAAACAAATTCACGCGAAGTTCAACAATCCAACGACACATAAAAAAAATAATAAATATTAAAAAAAAGGCAAAAACACATTTACAGGATTCCAGGAGAAGAAGCCGAGTTGAACGTACCAGCGACTGGCAACAGCTCTTCCAACGCGCCACTTATTTATTTGCTTAGGAAGCTGGTCGGTGGAATTGCCGATATCACAGCTGGCAAGCGAATACTCTGAAAAAACACACAGCTGTGACTCGTGGAAAAAGTCGCCAAATCTAATTGAACCACTTTCGAACAAGAGAAGGGAAGTCAAAAAGGCACAGAAAAACAACCCAGAAGAGACAAAGGATCGTTTAGATAGGAAAAGACTGAGAAAAAATTCATCTGTTTTGTGGAGAGAAAAAAAACCTCAACACTTGTAACTGTTAACCACTAACAGAGACCTGTTTAGACCACTGATTATCAATATAACTTCTACATACATTCGGGTGCTTTCACACCAATGGCGACAAAGACAAAATGTCTTTTCTCATTTGCGCAACCGCAGAGCATGTTTTTGCCTTCAGAAATACGCTCGGCGCTGGCGCAGATCAGAAAAGAGGTTTTTTTTTTTTTAATTGTCGTTTTTGGCGTGAAAGAACCCTATTATTTCCTTTAAAGACAGAAAACTTTATTCCAACACTCATCCCTTTAGGTACCAAATTTTTTCACGTTCTACTTTTGAAAATTAAAATGTGTCATTACCTCAGCACCTAATCTCCGACACTGATTCTCATCCTTTAGAAAGTAAAAGAGCTTTCATTCTCTGGGAACCCGTTCACTATTATTTCCTACACGAAGCAATATTTCCCAGACTATCATTGTCGTCTTCCTCTTCTTAAGAACTAAACAACTAAATTTGATTATTTTTAAAAGATAACACCGTAATCATCAATCTTTCTCAAATACTAAAGATCGTCATTATTCCTTAACGAAGAATTGATCCCATAATTGCTCCTCAACTTTTAGTAATTAAATTAGTTTTAATTACTAACCGGCGCCATTAAACAACAAAACATTCTGCGCCCCTGTTATATGTATTTTGTAGAGTGTAGGAACTAAAAATGCAGTCACTAAATACATACGTATGCATTTAAATAATATTAAATATTCATAGGAGAGATTTATCTTTTTTTCATTCATTAGAGGCGTGTAATAAATTAGCTGAAAATACTTGCATTGCGCCATAAGGTAAACCCTGGCTGCCTCTGCCTCCCGCCGGCCCTGAGTTTTAACTTAAAGAAATCTTCATAGGAGCCTCCTGTTTGAGATCGTAGCGCTTATACACACACCAACAGTTAAGGAGTTTATTGGAAAAACACAAGTGACATTTGAAGAAATGGAGTGTTCGGGCAACATAAACACCTTTTAAACATATATACCAATAATGTACATTCTCTTTTTGCAGTAAATACAAAACAATCAACATAATCACTCTATTTAATTCGGAAAATGAACGAAAATTATAGTGAAAATCAAGCATTGCATGCTGATAAAATCAGAGAAGATTAAGAAATTAAAGATGTGGAAGATCACAAAATGAGAGTTAGAACGAGGCTTTTAACAATTCCATTCAAGCCTCTCATAGAAAAGAATACTGGCACATCATTAATAGTTTAAACGAGTTTAAAAGCTTTACAAAAACGTTTTTGAATCCGAATAAAGGAATAATCACCCTTGGTTCCAATTCCAATCAACAAAAAGTCAAACTATCGGAATTAAAATATACAATTCCAATTCAATAAAAGAGAGAACAGTTAAATAAAATCACGAAACTACCGCTTTTATAATTTAAATTACTTAACTAATAAAAATATCCGAGTAATGTCGACAATCATTTCATCTTCAATTTTCTTTCTTTAACGAAAACAAAATGTCGTAGTAAATTATAAACTAAATGGCACATGAGATTTAAGTTTGATGCACTATTGGAAAAAAAAATGTGTCGAAGTCTCGTCCGCGATTAAATGTTTATCGAACTACAAATTATATTTTTGTTCTAAGTCTTTTACCCTCATCTTCTCCTAAATGTGTATGGTTGTACGTGTATATATTAAATATATATATATATATATATATATATATATTATACATATAAGTTTTCAAAATAAATAAGTTTAATGTCTAGACAGTGAAATGCATTCAGAAAAGAAGACTTATTTGAAAAATATTCGCTCGCGAAACTTTTTGCTCTTACGAAACATTTCAGACAGAAGAATGTAACAATTACCATCGAAGTTGAACATTATCTGCGAAATATTTCCCAATCGGATGTCTCGAGAGCAAATGGTACTTCCTACAGGTCTGAGAAGATTTGATGAACAGACAGATAGGGTCGAAGAAACGGAAGAATTTTTGGAAGTGCGCAAACGGAGGAACATTTTTTGAAAATTTTTACGCGTTATTATATGTTGAAGGTCTACACGTGTTGAAAGTTTAGTTTTAGCATTTGACTACGAAGTTAGACAGAAAGCGGAAATAGCCGGCAGAGGAATTTTGAAGTCATTTGTTATGGACTTCTAACGATTAGGCAGTGGAATAACTTAGACCGAGCGACCAACAACAACAACAAAAAAGCTAGCAATTCTTGCATAATTTTATAACTTAAATAATCATCAAACTCACTAACTATCTGGCATTACAGCCCATGTTGGACTATGGCCTTCCTATTTTATGTTTTGTTAAATAAACATTAACAAAATATAAATAGGACTTTGTCATCAATGTCTATTATAGCTTTCTAAATGTTTCCCAAGACATGCCAAAATTTAAAGATAAGAAAAGTCGACAACTTAATACAGGAACCGAAAGCAACAAGAGTTGGATTTTTTGACAACCGTGAATTATGAAACAACCACAAACGAAATGTTTATTATGAATAATTATTTTTATAACGTAAATAAGCATTAACAGATAATATAATAGTATTTTGTGTGTACGAGTGTCTATAACTTTCTAAATGATTTTCAAAAAATACATGAAGTTTTAAAATCCAATTAAGTCGATAAGTGGAATTGGATTCAAAAGGCATTGCCATATTTTACAAAGAAAACTACGCATCAAAAAAAAAAAAAAAAAATACTATCTCTTCCATTACAATGGATTGTATTTTTTCAATCCAGAATCAAGAAATCAATTAAAAAAGGCGAATATCCATAAGTAAATTTGCAAACTAAAGCGTACAACTCAGCATGTTTTAATACAGTGTCATTGATCAAATAACGGGAAAAAATTACAATCTTAACCGTAATCTGTTACTTATTACTCGTACATCCAGTAATCGAAATCATAATCATCTTCATGCGACTGAAATGATTACATTACATAATTATTGCAAATCATTCCGAGTCTAATCCAAACCACGCCACATCTTCCATAATCGAAAACAACCTGAACAGCTGGACCAACGCAGGGAGAGAGGTGGGAGAAGGATGTTTTTACTGCGACAAGAAGTGGTTTTCCTTTTTTTTCTCTCTCTCTCTTGCCCACAATACCGTCAGAGAACTGATTTTACGAGGAACCTGCCTCTAAAAGACGTAACGCCGCAACAGCTGCTAGCACGCTGGCAAGGTGAAGATTGTCAATGTTTAGTCAGGCTCTTTCTTTTCAACAACTGATGAATTATTCACGAAACCTCGAGAAAGTAGGCATCCACAGAAATGCGTAACCCCCCCCCCCCCCCGCCCCTCAGTGGTGAAAAAGCCATCCATCTATCAACAGCCGACTTTGACGACAAAAAAAATATCGGTAGAGTGAAAGCTCTGCATAACGAATACCACTAATAGCGACAGTGAAACCAGTACGTTTTTGAAATAAGGCCGTGGTAGCCCACTGGTTAGAGAGTCGGTCTTTCACCTGGAAGGTCGCGCGTTCGATACCCGCTGAAGACCCACCATGTGCACTTGGGGATACGTGCATGTAAAATCAGTGGACTCCACTACTTCGCCCCGCAAGCAATCCTAAGGCTTAGGCTAACAGGTAGGGATCTGGTAGAGAAAAGTACGTTTGAAATGTTTAGCAATAAACATAACAGTCAAGAGCAACTGCAACAGCTCATAGAATCAATGCTGCAGTTGACAGAATAAAGTTACAAAATTATATGAAACGAGTTCTATAACCGTTTGAACCTATGTCGCACAACCCAAGGAGCACACATAGAACTTTTCAAGAGTATACAGCTCAAATTTGGTGAATTTACATTTCTCTCTCGATTTACATCAATTCTTCACAGAAAGAATTTTCAGCACATTGTGTCACACACGATTTTGAGCAAAAGCATAGCTTTTGTTAACTGTTTTATTGCTTAAATTTGTAAACGAATCAATGTAAAATATTCACGCTTTGGCAACCTATAGCCTACGAGGCACACCAAGTGACCTATTTAATAATTTTAAGGTAGCCACTTGAGTCACGAAAAAATGAAGTATTACATATAAAGAATCAATTACTAAAGATGAACATGATCCTAACATTTGAAGAATACATCAGCTTCACCATTCAGTAATATTTGTTTTATAGTAGTTAGAATTTTATTGTCCAAAGTTTAAAGCGCATTGTAATTAGTTTCTCGATCAATTTCCTGTTATTACCAAAAAGAAGACTTTTGAAATGAAAATACCACTGATCCAAAAAAATTCTCAACAATACACACTTTACGGTTGATTTTGACCAGATTTCAAAAAAGGTTGATGTAAATATTTCAACAGGACAAAAATTAACAATAAAAACGTATACATGGAATGAAACTTTTGCATATATTCAGTTTGTTACCTCTACCAATTTCACCTCGAAACACAGCTAGATGTAATCCCAACCTTTTTCAGAACCCAGATAACAATTCTTCCGTGGGTGACGTGACATGGAAACAACTCCTTCTTCAAGCTCTGATATATATTTTATTATTATTGCACGGTTTTATTTAACTTGATTTGTCACCGAAGTTTGTTACGCGGTTTCGACCACTATTACTGGATAAATTATCTTCAAGCTTTGCACACAAACTTATCTTCGATGACAATACAATATGTCATCCATTTTATAATTTATTATAACGTTAATTAGGAAAAAAAAAATAATTTTGACTCTGAGGAAATTATCAGAATTATTACTTGTCAAATGCAACGATAGCTTTGTTTGGAATGTTTGGATAATACAACGATGTTTTGTATTTTAAAATACTCAAATCATGGCAAAAAACGAAACTGCGAAGCAGCGGAAGAGGCGCCTGAAGAAAAAAAAAAGGAAATCACACCATGGAGAACGAGTAAAACCGTGTGACTTAAAACATTTTTATATGAATTATTCATTCATCCATTCACTCATTCATTTATTAATATCGTAGTATGAAATAGAGATCCAATCTCTGGAGAGATCCGAGAGAAAAGATGTAGTTAATTTCGGGATGAAATGCATTTTGAAATGTTTTTAATAACCGAGCCATAGATAATGCCACAAAATAACATCTTATAAATGGGCACGCAGAACACTTCAACAGAAATCGCCACGACAAGTGATTCTTTCGACTTCCCGTGCTGTTTCCTTTTCTTTTATCTGCGGGAAACAACGGGGGAATGACCGATTCATTTATCTTCAGAACGCGAAAACGTGATTCTGACTCGAAAACAGATTTCGATGCTCGTCTCCATGCATATCCTCAAACTCATGATTTTGTTTCGAACAGGCCATACTCATACCTCACTTCGATAATAATAACATTAGCTTGATCATCTATACTTGCAATGGCGAACAGTAAAAGACAAATATTATGAGTACGATTACAATTTCTTTCACAAATCATCACATTACGTTTACATTATTACGGGTAAGATTACGATGACACGAGACAGTAAAAATAAATCTTAAGTACAGTTATAATTTTCTAACGCAAATGATTACAATTTCTCATATGAATCATTGCAACTATGACTACGGATTGAGATTGCGATTACAACTCAAATGATTACAATTTTCCGTACGAATCATTGGAATAATGGCTACGGATTAAGATTGCGATTACAACGAACGACCAGTCAAAGACAAATACTATAACTACTATTGCTGTTTTTCTTACTTAAATTATTACAATTTCGGCTTCAAATTAAGATTACTATCACAACGCAATGATGAATATTATGACAAAAATTAATTTCTCATATAGATCATGACTTTTCTAAAGGTGTCATTTTGTGAAGTATCTTTATTTATCTCTATATTTTTATTTAATAGAAATAATAAAAATTCAAATATTTTCATAAAGTTAGATGGGAAAAAGGGGAAGGATGGTAAAAAAATGGAGTTGTCAACCTAATTTTTTTATAAAAAGTTAGGCGGCAAAAATGATGACTGAATGGGAAATCGCGGTCGTCAAATGTTTTTTAGGTGCAAAATAGGACTAACGACGCTATTTTCGAACTCGAATTGCGGAAGGGATGATTTTAAATCTATAAAAATGTCGAAGGCAGTCATGTCCGGTATCCAGGCGGAATTCGGCGATTGCTTAACGTTTTGGATTACACAATTTTGAAATAGAGTCCTCCCACGCCTATGAGATACACAATTAAAAAGGTCTTCTCGAACTCGAGCTTGGATAGATTTTTTTAACAAGATGTTTAATAGCACAGAAGGGCATAGGACGAGAGGAATTCTACGTAATCAAAGCACACGCACACCCCTCTTAGGCAGGTGGTCGCACAATTTAATATAGACAAACAAATATAATACACAATTTTAATATATTTATCTAAACTTTAGACCCCCCAACGAGATAAAACTCAACCAATTAATTTTTTTTTAAAAATTATTAAGTAATTTACTGAAAGCCATTTTATAAAAGCTAATAATCGTGCCGATGCCAAAGAAATTAGTTTAAAAAGTATATTTATTATTCTTATCAGAGGAAAGTTCAAGCAGTTATCTCATCATTTTTATAACTTTGCTTGCTTTTGTAGGCAACAACATTTACTGCATCCATGAACAAATTTTAAAATTAAAAAGTTGTTATTAAAAGATGAAACAAGCGCAGAATAAATGTGACTTTTCTTTATTGTTAGCGGATTTCAAAAATTTTCAGAGTCCCCTCATTTTGTGAAATACTATACCAATTTCTAAAAATCACAAATCACTATTTTTTTTAATTTAACCGCAAGAATTTTGCTGGAAGTAATCCGGAATCATTACATAACTAGTAGTATCATAAACAGTCCATAATAATTTGGTTAACATAGATACAAAGGAACAACATGTAAGCTAAAAAGAAGATTAATAATCTCCAACGATACGTGCTGCCATTACAAAACAATAAACTTACACCACAAATAATGGCTGAACCTATTCAACAGAGCATGGTATTCATTTGAATTTCAATGCTGTTTTTAAAAAGCGGGTGAAACTGGCGATCCCAAGCGGATAAGTTATGTAAAAGAGATTCAAACAAATGATTAGGAGGATTTGATAAAGCACAAAGCTGCACATACAAATACAGTCAAGATCCTCTTATACGACCTTGAACGTAATAAAACCTGATTACGATCTCGACCGTTAACACTTTTGCTAAGAACTAATCGAGTGCCTCTATTCTTAACATTTAAATCTCTACTTTATAATTTATGGCAATGGATTTACCTCCTACACTTATTGACTTGTACTTTATTTTTCGTTTTTAATATTTACATGGTCCATTATTATTATTATTAGGGATACGAGTACTCGATATATACTTGGTACTCGGCTAGAATTTTTACTACTCGGCAAAATTCTCGCCGAGTACTCGGTTATACCGAGTAGTTGTAAAAATTTCGAAATTTTTTTTAGAGATTACCAATAGTAGATAAATTTATAACTCACTAGTACAATAATATGCAAATATAAATAATGGTGTAAAACACAAGTTTTTCTACATTTTCTGGAGACAGGCAATTTCTCTTTTCATTATAAATGTCTTTAAAAATCTTTTTCTATTCACAACTACTCGGTATTTGGTACTCGGCCGAGTAGTAAATGGCCGAGTACTCGGTACACGGCTACTCGGCCAATCCCTAATCAATACATCCCTATACCCCCGATACCAAATCCTCATCGGTACATCCCTAATTTTTATTTAAGGTAGCGTTTATTTCGATAAACGTTTGACCTTATGTTCTATAAAAATAACAATTTTATTTTGAGAAAACACGAAATAAAACAAATATCCTTAGTGTTAAAAACCGCTTGCAGTAGTATAAGTGGTTTGCCCAATCTTACAGAGCCCGCGGACAACCGAGGTTCAAACTCGATGGTGAGTTTCTGAGCCCCAGTGTTAGCCATATTTCGTTCGTCTGCAAAAAGGTATGACGACACTCCAGTCAACTGTTGCAAGTTCGAATTACACACTCATCATGAAAAAGGAGTATAATTTCTGAAGACTCGGTCGATTATTGATCCATGCAGACGAGAGAAACTTTTCAATGAAAAGACGAAAACATACATGTTCGAATTTTAAAAAAATTTCAGCCTCTCAAATAAATTCGATTCCGTAACTGATGAGGATTTCTGCGCATCGCGTCATTCATTCAAAAGGGAAAAGACCGCTTTCAATCTCCAGACCGGCATCAATAATAATAATCCCTCGGCGGCAACAACAAGCAGATCGTTGACTTATTTTCACGGAGGTGGTTCTTCATGCTGGTCGATCGCTTTGAAGTCGGAATAAAGGAAAAGGATGAAAAAAAGATAACCTGTGGAGATTACAGTATCTAGTGACCGTCTTTGTGACGACCGATTAATTTCTTCAAAGAACTGTTATCTGAAGAAGGCATTTATTTTGACGCTTTCGTTTCTAAGAATAAGAGATGCTAATATCAAGTTGCTCTTAGCATGTTAATGAAAGGATCAATAGAGTTTGTCGTTTAATCTCTTGAAAATTACACAATGCAGCTAAAAAATACTTGAAAATAAGCCTGAAATATTTTATGGAGTTTAATCCGCCAGCTTCCTCTTTAAAAATGATTGTATTACAACACAAGCGAAACTATGCTTAATTTTAATACGCGACTTCCGACCTGGAAAAAAAACGACGAATTTTATTAACATATTTGACGACTAGTAAGCCCGGCGGTCATACGAAATGACCGCTGTTCTAGGTATTATAAATATACAATTCTCCCCGTAACCGGAAATGCACATCAAATCAAAGAGAAATTCATCAGGTAGAACAGTTAAGTTTAATGAATAAATAATAAACATATAATAATTTCTTTAAAAAATATTCTTACCAAAAAAAAAAAAAAACATCTAAGTTATAATAATCTGTAAAATAACTCTCATTTTGGCTGTAACCTTCCAATATCCCCTAAGAAGATGTCACCCGGGGTGGACCACTGCCTTCCGCCCCCACGTAGTGACGCTACTGTGCTCTTTCATTGTATATGAAACAAGTAACAAATGAAAATGGAGGGAGTTCGACTGTATCCACAAATGCGGTCATTTTCAGTTTGTCAGTCAACAGTTTTTCAGTAAACTTGACATTTGAATTTTTTGTGCGATTTCAACTCTCTTTTCCCCGTTTCCAACTGGCTTATTAAAATAAATCAAATACAGACATGAGTTTGCATACCTCGATGAACAAACGTTTCTAATAGATAAGAATAAAAAGAAACATAGAAAGAAAGTAATGTAAGTTTGGACTTTAATAACACCTCTTTCTCATTAGCCTCTCAAAATTACTATTCCAACTTGTTCCTACTTAACCCCTTAACTTAAAAGTACGAGATAGTTCGGGATAATAATAATTTAACTTTGAATAAACTTAATTTGGTTTTTGAATAAACTTTAAAAGCCCAAGAATACTCGTGTATCATGAAAATATCTTGTTTATGAATTTAATAAACGAACTGAAAGCAGAAAGCAACAAGTATACTCGGGGTTTTTAAATAACCTTCCTTGAACGTCTTCTGATTATCTCTTTGAAAGTAATAAATTAGTGAACTTTTTGTTTGCAAATTATAACAAAATTTAATATTCAGCAACAACAACAAAAAAAAGGGGGGGGGGGGAATTCTAGACATTCTTTCATAAAATAATTTTAAGTTAGTAACTTCTTTGGAACTAAACACAGAGATTTGTTTACTTATCTTGGTAAACAAACGCTTTTAATAGATAAGAAAAAGACTAAAAATAGAACGGAAATATAACGCAAACATGATCTTGGACTTATCCAAAATGCTTTAACATCATTTTCCATTCGCTTGCCAAAATTTCTACTTGCTTAATTCTTATTTAACGTGCAACAAATACACCAAATACAGACACATGTTTGCTTATCTTGGTGAACAGACGTTTAAAATAAATAAGAATAGGAAGAAAAACAAAATATAAATAATGTAAACATGACCTTGACTTTGCCAAAAGGTTATAACAACATTCCTGTCCAAATTTACTATTCCCACACTTGTTCATAACATCTATTAAATGCATGAAATGCGTAAACAAGAATTACCATATAAACGTGACCTTGAACTTTCCCAAAATAGTCCTCCTACGATGAAACTAAACAGAGTCTTTAGATTGTCGCGACCCACCATATTTGATATGATGTGGAAAACGCTCTCCATCTTATCTTTTATATGCACATAGAAATACTTTCACGCAAGAATTTTTACACAAATTCGATCCAAGCTGTTTCTGAATCCAACATCACTGTAAATGTGTTTATTTTATAATATACAAGGACTGTAAAATAAACAAATTTACAGTGAAGTTGGACTGAAAAGTTGCATTTTCACTTTAACACTTTTATGCATTACTCTCCCGTCAAGAGGGATGGCTCAATTGAACGTTTTTTCTTGCTACGCGTAACTGTTGCCGAGAAATAATGGTAGGATAAAAAAAATATTAATGGTTGACGCCATATAATGAAAGACACTAGGGCTCAACCGATCGCATTTTTTGGCTGATGGGCCGATGCCGATTGTTGGCCGATGGTTCCGAGATCGGCCGATGGCCGATTGCCGATTATTCTCCTCTTCCATCGGCCGATGGCCGATGGAGAAAAAAAGTCGCTTTGAACCATTAAAACGTGTAGAATGCTTGTCAAAAATGCCATTTAAATCATTTATTTATTCTTATGTTTATAAAAATATAAATGCATTATTCAAGCACCGTAAAACTGTTTGGGGGAAGTTTACATAATAATTGAAACTAAAAGAATCATTCGGGATTCTAGTAAAGTAATTAAACTATTTGGAGGTTTAAAAAAATTAAAAAATGCTATATCAGAGGATTTTTAATTCTTTTGTCTTATCTTTGAAAAAAACCTCAACAACTATTGGATCGGATCGGGTCTAATTCCCTTTCTTTCAACATTTTCTCATAAAACACCTGCACTGCAAACGCCAAGTGCGGCTGCCTTTATTTTCTTTTTTTTTTTATGGAGAGGAATGCAGACGTTCTAATACAGACTAACAAATAATGTGGGTTTGTATCTTTAATGTAATTGTCAACCACCTCCTCTCAGATTTTTTTTTCATAATTTCCCCCCCCCCCCCCCCCCCCCCGTTTTTAAAAGAAAAGCGGGAACGATTATTTTTTATTTTTCATTTAAAAGTTACTTTAACTAAAAATAGTTCTTTTTCTAAAATAAAAATAAAATATTAAAAAATTTCGCTCGCAGTAACATCTCCCTGTCCACAACCAAGAAATACTGAATATTGCTTTAAAAACATAGACGTGATATTTTTTTTTTGCCATTACAAATGAATGCTGGGTCTTAAGAACTAATCTTATTAGCTTTTTTTTTTCTCTTGTGAGTTGAAAATTACACTGAAATACTTGACATGTTCTTTATATTTTCATGAGCACAATGTAAGGTCACCGAAATAAACCAATATTTTGAGCACCAGCAATTTTCTGTTGACAAATAATCTTCTGAAAAACACGTGATCGTTTATAAAAATTAAGATGTATTTTGAAAAAATATATATATTTATTTATATATACGTTGTCAATTTTTAAAATTAATGAAATTGTAGCATTTTTATTAAGGTGTTATTCCACTCTGTCGCGCGAACTCGTTTTTTGAGAAATAAATTCTTGAAAATAGTAGGTCGAACTTGGACACATAAAATTTCGATCAATAAACATTTATACTGAAAAATTGATTGATATTTTTAACAATATGTACTATGTTGTAAACTAGCAATAAAAGACAAGAAATATTCTAAACTGAAAACAGATGCAACGAGATTGTTGTAAAATAGCAGAAAAACTCTCAACTGTCTAACACGTGGCATCAAAGAAGCCAAAAAAAAATGTCCTAAAATACGAAGTGTAAACCGGAAAAAATTATAATAATTATCGTATAAAAAAGTTAAGATGTATTTTGGAAAAAGAAAAATGCATTGATCAATCTTTGAAATTAAAGAAATTTTTATTAAGATGTTATTAAATCCTGTCGCGCGAACTCGCATTTTGTCAATTCAATTTTTAAAAATTGCAAGTCGAACTTGGACACATAAAATTTCGATCACTAAACATTTATACTTGAAAATTGTTTCTTATTTTTGAGCATTTTTTTCTATACCGTAAACTAAAAATAAAATAATGAGAATAACCGCACACTAAAAGCAGATGCAACGAGATTGCTGCACAATTGCAGAAAAACTGTAACACGTGGGAAGGAAGAAGTAATAAATTTAAAAAAAAACGCTAAGAGAAAAAAAAAATTTACACTGGTAAAAATTAAAATTATTATCGCACTTTGATTGAGTTGACTTTGTACTGTACACAATTTCGGAATAATAATAATAAACGTGACAAACTAAAAGCAGAAAGATGGTATAATATTATTGCACAAGTCATTATTAAACGAAAAACGGACAAAAATGAGACAACTAACAAAGTGCGAAAAACAAATAGCACTCATAAGACGCTTCTATTACTTTTACTTTAACATATTCTATTTCGCGAGCATTCTGTTCAAAGAGAAATAATTTTAATAATGAAGGTTTTCTGGCAGCGATCGCTTCAACTATTTTTCCGAATTTTTTATCAAATACTTCGTACAATGACATTATTTTTGTGCTTTTTTAAACTGATGTGCTGCCTGTTATTGTATGAAAACAGAAATCTAGCTATGGAGAAAAAATAAAGTTAAAGACAGAATGTTTTCTGGAAAGTTGTCCCTGCGAAAAACATCGGCCTTGCATCGGCTTTTAGATGTTTTTCAAAGCCGATGGGCCGCTGTTTTTCTAGAGTTAACATCGGCCACCGATGCCGATGGCCGATGGCAACTTTGTTAAACAATCGGCGCCGATGCATCGGTCGAGCCTTAAAAGACACTGCTTTCATCTAAATATTTCTGTAAATTATTTGAATTTATTCAAATTCTGTACATTATTTGATAGTTTTCGTATATTATTTGAATATTTATCGATATTTTCTAAATATTTCTCTAACTTTTTGAATTTTTCTTTGTATTTTTTGAATATTTCTCTATATATTTTTTTTTCTTTTAAATATTTTTGGTGGATTTTATTCTTTTCGGATTTGACGAAAATTGTTACGTCACTAGACGATTTCTCTGTAATTCATGTCATTAAGTTTAGCACAAAATAATTCAAAATGATATTTAGTGCAAAAGAGTCATTTTGTCAATGGGGTCAAGTTTCTTTTATTTAAAATTAGGAGAAGCGCTTCGTGACCCTATTTGGGGTAGCGACCCACAGGTTGGAGATCCCTGGTCTAGGGGGTATTAGGTTTTTACAGAGCGGAAATTTGTTTTAATATGGCGAGGAACGAGCCGTTAGAAAAGAGTATTTTTGATGACTTCAATTTCAAAATTTGTACCTGTATGTAATATTTACTCTGACTCGTTAAACTGTAATTGTAAAAGTAATTTTCATAGTTTAAATAGCTATTGTATTATATTGTATTTACGTAATAAAAAATGTTCATATTTTAAGCATAAAAATTCATTGCACTGTATTGTTAATAAAAAAAGTTACTAAAGCCATCAGAAAGCATTTGAAAACACAAAATAATAATTTAAAACTTACAACTCTTTTTCCACCATTATCGCAAAGGAATATCGTTTTATATCTAGTTTTTCAAACCACTCGCAGTGATTTCCAATTCGAACTTTCCAGAACGTGCCTCAAAATATCTTGTCATAAACAAACACATTCCCTAACTGCCATCGACAAAGATATTTCCGTTCTTCGTTCGAGAATGTGGCATCAACTCGGAACAGAAGATAGTTCAAATATGGCGACTGCGAGGCAAGCCAGTCAACCGAAATCATAAACATGGAAGGAGGAAACGATAAGGGGGCACCGTCAGGGGATTCAGCAGAGGGTTATCGACCACACGAATGTTCTTTTGTTTAGCCAGCTATTTCCCGCCAAAGAGACAATTCAAGCCGCCTCATGCCTTGACACTTATGCCCACATTTGGAAGCACATATTTTAAACAATTCGCAGAATGCAGCCATTTCATATACGTTAAAGAGGATCATTGGCGTGTATTTTCACTTCCGTGCAGGAACGAAACATTTTCCAGGAACATTTTGTTCGAATGATCACGACTTATGACGATTTGTCAAACCAGGTTATAGTTTGTTACTGTTGAGGCAAATATAGTATTTGTTTTTTCGTTACAATTTGGCAGTTCTATATCAAGAAATGAATATTTCATTGAGCAGGTTTTTTAATATGTAACTCTACATTGTATGTACATATTTAACTCTACAACTACCCTCTTAGAAACCGAAGATTTGTATAAAAAACCTTGTAATTCCCTCGCTACAATATTTCATTCGTACAATACTAAATGTTGTAACATTTCATTATAATTTAAAAGATTATTTAACAACATGATGCTTCTTTCTACTTTAATAATTTTGCGATTCCCTTTTTACCTCAAAGTGACCCCCAGGTTGGGAAAAGGTGCTTTATCGTTTTGTCATATGCACCTGGCATGGCATATTTTACCTCCTACAATTCATTACTCTTCGAAGAAATTCCTATCATCGCACAGCAGTAATGGAATTTATGTACAGTGAAACCTGTGTAAGTTGACCACTTGCGGTGCGTCACATTGGTGGTCAACTTATAGAGGGTGGATATTTTTTTGTTATTTCTTACACTATGCATTTATTCATTTATAACCAATTAAAATACAGCTTCGTGTAATGACGTTACTTTAAAATAGTGATTAGGCTTTTTTTCAAAATTATCTAAAATATCATTAAAGAAATTTAACCCGAATGTCTTACAGTGTATCCTATACAACTTCGAAAGTAAAGTACTTAATTAAAATGAAGATAAATATCATATTATTTATGTCAGTAACTTATATGATGCTAAAGATTTCCTAAAAATATATATTTTTCAAAATGGCTATGTCAGATCAAAGAAAAAAGAAGACACTTATTTAAAGAATATAAGAGTGCTCATGGTCGTTTTCCCATTTGGTTCATTTACAAAGAGGTTTAGGCAAATCTTATACTGATGTTTCATCCATCCAGACAAATACTGGTCTAACATTATAGCATTAAAAATATCTTGGAGAAGCTATTTCAGTTTTTTTTTTCTATATTTACCAAAAACATAAACAAATAAATATAGTAACAATTAGGTGGTCAATTTACAAAAGTTTTTTTTTTATAATACTCCCACCCAAATTTGGCGTACATAAGTGGTCAACATAGACAGGTGGTCTACTTAGGTGGTCAAGGTTTCTCTAAGTTAATTAATATAGAGCTAATTCCGTTCCTAACAAAAGTGGTCAACTTAGAGAGGTGGTCAGTTTACAAAGGTGGCCAACTTTACAGGTCTTACTCTACTTCAATAAAAAGATTCTTTAAGAAGAAAAATTTTCAACTTTGGTTACTCGCACTTTATGCTTCTATTTCAAAGCATATTTCAAATAAAAGAATTTTTCTAGAGTTCCTCATAAAACAGTTGCAAAAAAATTTTCTTACAGTCTATTCTATTCATTTGTATTCAGAACATTGGTTATTTAGAGCCCTATTTCACTTTCGTATTTTACATATAAATTTGCACTAAACGCGTTGGCACTAATTTGCACTAAGTGTTGGCACGCTCCTACAGAAAGATAGCATCTAATTTCTTTTGCATTTCAATAGCACCTCATGAAGTCTAAAACAAATGGATAGAGTTTGAAGTTTTATGCTTAGAGCCTTGCATAAAAATCTTGAGCACTACCTGAAAATAAAACATTATTGATCTTGTGTTCCACCGCTCATGAGCAATTAATAATAGTTTAGTTAAGAAAAGATGATCTGGTGCACTCATTCTAATGATTGTGAGAATATCATTTAGAACTCATTTTTCTTCAGTGCGGAATATTTAATGTTATGCAAAAAGGGTGTGAACTGTTTAAGGTTAGAGAACTTTTTACTTGTTAAAAGTATCGTTGCGCTTTCGTTTTTGAGTAGTGAAATTATTATTTCGTTTTTACTTTTGCCAAGTTCATAAACTTATAATTTTTCCACCCTACATATTTTAATATATTTTATTCAAATCCTGAGATCTAAGTTACTAAACGATACCTAACCCTTTTTTGGCATTGATGATTCCTTAAATATAATATGAATATAACAAAATAGGAGTTTTCTTTCACGATTTACTCAAAAAGCAAGTACGATATCTTCGAATTCGTGCATTTTCAAAGTAGCCCACAAAATATAAAATGGAATGGAATCTGCAGTTAACGAAAACTATTTAAATCTAATGCTTCACAGGCAGAAGATTACAAAATATGTACAAATAGGCAACTTTCATAGGGAAAAGTTAACAAGACTGGTAAAAGAGGATTGATTCTATTGTAGAACATCATTTATATTGCAGAAAAACAGTATATATTCCCTCATTTATATAACAATTTGAGGTATCTGAAAAATCTCTATTGATAACTTTTTGTGTGTGTGTGTGTGCGTGTGGGGGAACCCCTAAAAATTACGTTTTGCAAAAAAAAAAAAAAAAAAAACTTTAATTCCATTTCTAGTTGTTTCTTCAAATTCGTTTTCAACAACTATTGTTCTGAACAAATTTATTACTAATACATGTTATATTTGAAGTAAAATCAATTAATTTAAGCAGTTATAATCTTTTGAAATAAATGATAGCCACTTTTTGTTGTCACTCAACTTAAACAACGGTTCTGAAAGAAGGCAACATGAAAAAAATATTAGTAAATGCTTCTTGGAACTCAGACATTGTCAAAATGCAAAATGTAAGCGAAAAAGGGTTGGGAAATCTTGAACTAAGGTAAAGGTTCCACACAGCTAAAAGGAATAACACTTGATAATTTGCGTCTCAAAATGTCGTTCTTTGGAAAACAGGAAGAGTCGAAATGGATGGGGGGAAAAGGGAAAAAATCGCATTCCGGCTGTAATTATTTAGGACCATCCACATTCATAACAAACAACTTCATTTCCCCCCGTCTATGTTTATTTATATCTATGTCCCGAGTCAGAATTCCGAATTCGGGAGCTCTGCCAACAAGCAGAGACAACATTTGCCTCTACGGCGGAATTGTTTCCACAAATCTCAGAGTCAATTCCACTCAAACACCACGTTCTATAAAAACGATGTTTCCAGAGAAACAGAAACATTATAATTCCAGTTTGCGTCCTTTTTGGCACTTTTTCAAATGCCATAACCAGGAAATAAAATAGAAAGTTGGAGTCAATCTAAATTCTGCAATTTTTGCATTTAAATGTAATTTATTGTGATCAACCTCAGAAACTAACGTTAATTTAAATGGACGTAAATTGGATAAACTGGCTAGTTGAATGGATTGGAAACAAATGCCTGTTGCGACAACTATTGATGAATGTCAATTGCTAAATTGGAATACGAATTAGAATTTTAAATGTCAGCAGCAACAGGCACAACTTTAAAACTTTGAATATCTCCTGTCAAATTTTTACTAAGCTGGATACAAAATTTCAAATTTTGAACAGAATAAAAGTTTTGAAACTAAAGCATCAACTCAAAGAATTTTAACATAACGTTAAAAATAACGGAGAAAAAATAAGATAAAAATGAAGCATATGAAGGTTGTGATCCAGAAAACAGAATTAAATAAAAGGAAAAAAATACTCTCCTGAGGGAATACAATTGGATGAAAGGTAGTTTTTTTTTAAATTTATTTATTGATTTATTTTTTTAAATAAGCGTTTACAGCAACCTGATACTCTCGTATTTGATAATTTAAAATATACATATTAAAACTAATTTATGAAACATAATTGTTTTACAAATATGTACATTAAATAAAATAAGTGTACAGCGATTAACGTAATATCACGCTAAATAAACGTAAGAGTTTTTGCCTTATCCTGCCCGTGGAAATAGCGGGATGCGCAGCCAGAGGGTTAAATATATTTATGTATTTTCACTACAAAATATAAGTTTAAGAAAATTCGCAAGATTATGCGCTTTGTGAAAAATCTTGCAAATCGCTGAAAGTGAGTTACAATGAATCTGACTTAGCAAAATAGCAGTTGAAGCGCGGCAAGAAGCATGAAAACCGCAATTGCAATGCATACTTAATACTTTTTGTCGATGTTATTGAACACGGGTAACTGGAATTAAGTACCTTAACACAGATAAAAGAAAATCATATGTCTTTTTTGCATAACTAGAATCGGAAATTTCTAAATCTCGCACACGCCCTTCTAAATTAACGTAAGCTTGAAACAACGAAATAATACTGATAATAACTGATTATACAGTATTACTTCAAAAAATTCGAATAATTATGTTCTTATTTTCTGTTTACATATTAAGTATTGGCTTAATTTTGAAAATAGCAGACGAATATTAGTCTGTTGATCTTTTTCCTAGCTATTGCAATGCATACTTAATACTTTTTGTCGATGGTATCGAACACGGGTAACTGGAATTAAGTACCTTAACACAGATAAAATAAAATCATATTTGCTTGAAAGGCATCAACTCGTCTTTTTTGCATAACTAGAATCGGAAATTTCTAAATCTCGCACACGCCCTTCTAAATTAACGTAAGCTTGAAACAACGAAATAATACTGATAATAACTGATTATACAGTATTACTTCAAAAAATTCGAATGATTATGTTCTTATTTTCTGTTTACATATTAAGTATTGGCTTAATTTTGAAAATAGCAGACGAATATTAGTCTGTTGATCTTTTTCCTAGCTATTGCAATGCATACTTAATACTTTTTGTCGATGTTATTGAACACGGGTAACTGGAATTAAGTACCTTAACACAGATAAAAGAAAATCATATGTCTTTTTTGCATAACTAGAATCGGAAATTTCTAAATCTCGCACACGCCCTTCTAAATTAACGTAAGCTTGAAACAACGAAATAATACTGATAATAACTGATTATACAGTATTACTTCAAAAAATTCGAATAATTATGTTCTTATTTTCTGTTTACATATTAAGTATTGGCTTAATTTTGAAAATAGCAGACGAATATTAGTCTGTTGATCTTTTTCCTAGCTATTGCAATGCATACTTAATACTTTTTGTCGATGTTATTGAACACGGGTAACTGGAATTAAGTACCTTAACACAGATAAAAGAAAATCATATGTCTTTTTTGCATAACTAGAATCGGAAATTTCTAAATCTCGCACACGCCCTTCTAAATTAACGTAAGCTTGAAACAACGAAATAATACTGATAATAACTGATTATACAGTATTACTTCAAAAAATTCGAATGATTATGTTCTTATTTTCTGTTTACATATTAAGTATTGGCTTAATTTTGAAAATAGCAGACGAATATTAGTCTGTTGATCTTTTTCCTAGCTATTGCAATGCATACTTAATACTTTTTGTCGATGGGAAATCTGAACACGGGTAACTGGAATTAAGTACCTTAACAAACAGTTTAAAAGAAAATAAATATTTGTTTTTGAAAGGCATCAACTCCCGTCTTTTTTGCATAACTAGAATCGGAAATTTCTAAATCTCGCACACGCCCTTCTAAATTAACGTAAGCTTGAAACAACGAAATAATACTGATAATAACTGATTATACAGTATTACTTCAAAAAATTCGAATAATTATGTTCTTATTTTCTGTTTACATATTAAGTATTGGCTTAATTTTGAAAATAGCAGACGAATATTAGTCTCTTGATCTTTTTCCTAGCTATTCTTTTTATGAAACGAACTACGAGTTAGTGCTAGAAAGCTAAACGAAACTTAAAACTAATAAAACCGTCCGTAAATTTTAGGCCTTATTTCGTAACTCATAAGAATTCCGGTAGAAAATATGCACTTATTGGCAGCTATACAGATGCGTGCCTTAAGTTTATGTATCTGCAGATAAGTCAAAAATTATGTGCAACAGCGAGAATACGTGTGGCAAAGAATAAACGCAAACAAAAGGGCAGGATATAGAAGTGGTTAAAAACTGTTAAAAAGGAAACGGTCGTTGGAAAGGTATTCATCAATTCATCAACATTACAAAAAGCGGGGGCTAAGAAACAGCGAAAACAAGCAAATTTAATTACCTTTATTTGTGCTTATGTTTGCGTTGACTTTTCAAAACTTAGAATTACACATAAGATTATAAAAGAAGCATGTTTAAAAAGTTGTGCTAAAAATGAACGAATAAAGCGATGAAACTTAATATTTAATGAAACTGTAACTACGAAGAAAGAATAATCATAAGATTGACGATCGCTCCGCTTTGAAGTATATAAAAATTAACAAAGACATACATTGTTTTAATTACAACCGAATTCATGCCCTTTTCTTATGGACAATAAGGTTGGTACATTGGCTACTGGCTAATTTGTAATGTTAAATATTTTAAGCCATACAAATATGATGAAGATTTATAATATTTCTATGAATGTGAATGTGACACTCAAAGGCATAGAGAAAAATTACCCAAGGAGTACAGATTACAATAATAAACCTCAATACCTGATGCTAGAAGTAAAAGCAATCAGAATTTGTTTCCCATGAATTCGCTAGGGCGATAAGACACACCATTAGGTGAGGAAAATGACTTTTTTTTTTTTAATTATGAGAATATAGCTTTCAAATATCGAGAAAGTCGTCAAGAACCGGACCATTCCTTATATTTTCCGTTTTCAAATCTCAGCAGTTCATTTCTAAAATACTCATCTCTAACTTTGTTATTCAAAATTCAAATCAAATCTGAAGTACTAAATAGAGTAAAAACAATACTAATATAGTTAGTAAAATTAAAATTTTAAACAGTTGAAATATAGCTTTAAATTTCAGTTGAGCAGAGGAATTGAGAGAAGAAAAAACTTTACTTAGTCAAAACAAACACAATTGAATAAATATAAATGAAACGAATAGAGTAATTATAATCACGGAAACGCGCTGTAATTACAGAAATACTGTTGCCCTGAAAAATTCACCAGTGACTGCCAACATAATAGATAAAATCTCGAAAACTACTATGGTACTATTTCCCGTAGAGAAAAATTTTTCTGTCTTTTACATATGCATCATATTCTCTTTTACTGTTCCTGAAGGCAATTTAACCGCACTATGCATAGTGTCTAAGGGATCATTCATAAATGATGTCACGCTTCGAGGGGGTCGGGAAAATGTGACAAGGGGAGGGGAGGGGGTAACAAGAAGTGTGACATCAGGTTTATACAACATAGCGTGACATGTGACAAAGGGCGTAGGGGGGTCCGTTGAAGTGTGACATTTTGTGACGAAAGGGGGTGGGAGGAGTCAAGTATATCGGAAAAAAACGTGACATCATTTACGAACGGTCCCTAACTTCATGGAATCAATCAGACACAAAATTTAACCTTTCTTTTGAACTTTATTTAACAAAATAAAATTCGCAAAACAAAAATAATTAGTCAAAAACACCATTTAACACATGCAGAAATTCTAGATTTAGAAGGGGGTTGCAGCTATATCCGAGCCACAATCAGCCCTGAAAATAAAACAATAGAAATATATATAACCGCAAATATTTCTCATGAATGCAAAAGGTTTAAGCAGCCCAAACGAAAAACAAAAAAAGTTCTTAAAACAGCGTCCTTGATAATTAATCTTATGCAATTTACCTTGACAACCGACCTTCTACGGAGCCTATTTTCGACGTCTGCGGCGCTGTTTACCGCTATGTTTACGTCTAAACATTGTCACACGTATGATAAGAACGGAACAGACATCACCATAAATCGAAATTTTAAAATCCGTCGCAGATACAATTTTGTCGTTCTTTATTTCAAAATTCTGGAGCAGGAAGGGGAGAGAGATAAGAGCCCCGAATAGAAAATGTTACGAAAAAATGATGTCTTGAAATAAATACATCAAAACATGAATTTTCTTAATCTTGCATTGTAGTAGAACATAAAAAATAAATAGAACGTGAAACGTTAAATATTACACATGCGCTGCTAATAGATTTCACTAAGAGAATTTAGTTAACGTCTTCAGACCCCAGAACTAAGCACAAAGAATTCTGACGCAATTTTTTGGTTCTCTGATTCAAAAAATGATTACAAAACAAATAATACATTATGTTATACATTACGTTATTTGTTTTGTAACACATAATGATTACAAAACAAATAACTAAATTTTTTTTTTTTAAATTTTAATTAATAATTAGTTTAAATAATAATTAATGCCCAATTTCCGTGTTTTCCATGTTTAAAACGAAGTAAACTGTTGATTAATTTCAAAAACAATTGGGTGGTTTAGTTTTCAAATTGCACAAACAGCAGTTAATAAACAGTATTTTAAAATGCACCCATTTGGGTACACTTGGAATGAAGAGGTTATGGTAAATAAATAGGATTTCCAAGATAAGTTACACATTGGAAAACTTCAAACGTACTGAAATTTTTTTGTTTAAAAACCGACGAGAAAAAAAAAGCGTTTCGCATTGCAATTTAGAATAGTTTTGACATAAAATCATATGGGATCATTATACAATAAATTTGCCACACAAATAAATGTATTTACAAAGATTTTTAAAGTATACGGGATTTACAGCACTACAAAAACATTTTTTGACTGTAATATCACAAAATTAATTTGATCCCTTTTTGGAATTTGAAAAGTCAGCACACGCACTTTGTGTCACAATTTCTGCGGTTCATAGACGCCTTGAAGTCAGTTAAGATGTTAAAAATATAGCTTTAGCAGAAAAAAGAGTACGCGATTTTTTCTTTCGAATAAACTTGAAAATCGTTTAAACGTATAATAATTAATACTGATTTAATTTGAACAAAAATCCATTTTCATTCCAATTTAAGCAAAAAAAATTATATGGAGCCCTGCCATTTTCAATCTTTGAAAACATATTGCTTAGTTTGATGTCAGGGAACCACCGCTCCCCTTATGTGGGTATCCATTATGCATGCAGTTTGCACGTAAGGTTACAGTCAATATCAAAAATTGGTTATTATGTTTAAAGACTAATTAATATAAATAATCCCCTTTTATTATTATTATTATCCTTATTATTATTACAAATATCAGCCCCATCATTTCTCATCCCAGGTTCAGTTCGCTTTCCATGAACGCAAGATTCGTATACAAAATATCTTTTTATTAAATAAAGTACTTTAAATTATTATCAAGGTTACAAAATTCAATGTTGAATTAATAAAATATTGTAACATGGGGATCGCAAGGTTTTGTCAATAAATATCTACATAATTGACTCTTAAGAGGGTCGCGACTATCAAATGGTCAGAAAACGATGCAAATAGCCTATTTGAAGTCGTGATTATATGAAATTTGACATTAACATTTTCTGAAAAGCATACAGAACTTGTGCTACATGTAAACTGCTTAATCCAATCGAACTTGGTTATTGCGAGCCCGCATTTAACGATAACCCGAGTTTAACGAGGAAACTTTAAATAAATGGTTGGTTTAATGTTAAAAATCTTACATGAAACTCTTACAAACATAACTCGGATTTAGTGAGCATTATTTTCAGATACTTGCTTATTATAATGGCGACCAAAACTTGCTAAGAAAAGTTTTGCCAATTGATACAAATTTATCCATGTGCATAAACATATACATAAACAAAATGTGGCAAGAAAAATCGCCAAATTGACGAAATTTTTCTTGGCGCTTTTTGGCTGCCGTTATACTCTAACGGCCTTTTCAGGTTTTCAAGACAAGTTTTTTTTTTTTTTTTTTTTTCAAGAGAACATCTTTGAAATTTTCCGATTGGAAACAATTTGCACAAAATTCCAGTGAAAAAAATGTTAAAAAAGTAAGTATTTTTTAAACTATTATTTTTATCAAATTAATTTTTATGTAATATAATTTTAATTTAAGTGTTATTACTAGCACTCGGATTTCACGAGCAAATTGTGTCAGTCCCTTCATCCTCGGAATAACGAGTATTTCTATGAGCAACTCAACTTAGGTTAAAATGCACGTAAATGCGTATGAAAATGAGGAGTGAATTGCGAAAGCCAAGACGAGCCGAGCCGTCTGTATCGCAGTTCCAGGTCATATATGTAAATGCGACTGCGTGACTACAATGCAAAAAGAAATGAGAATAATAATAATGATCAAGTACAATAAAGATATGCAGGAAAACAATCGAGTAACAAAACGCATGCCATCTTATTGTGACAAACAATTTTTCCTTTCTGATGTTGGGTGTGGTTTAAAAAAAAGTCGGACCTTGCTCCACTAAGACGCAGACTCCATTTAAAAAAAAAAAAAGAAAAAATAAAGATCAGTTTATCTTGAAGATCGGATCATCTCTTTACACTCAGGATTGTGACCTAGAAACCGACATTTGAAGTCTACTCAGATTTGTTGTCAAGAAAAGGATGGAGAGAGAAAAAAAAACTCTTCCTTTCAAAACGAACATCGACTGGAATATTACGTGCAGCTTTTTCCACGACGGTTTTCTCAACACGAGCACATTTGGTGAGAAATAACGAAGTTGATTCAGCACATGATACGCAAGTATTCTATATCGATGCATCCTAATTTTGTCTTTTTTGAAGTGCGCTTAGTAAGGACAATATATAGTGATCTCAGTTAGTTCACTTCAGTTCTAGCACTGCATAGAAAAATGTCGTTGAGCGCCGAAAACACGGGAAAATGGTGAACTAATTCACTGCTCCCCAAAACAACGAAGGGGAGACCGGGGCTATTTTTGATATTAGTCGTAAGATTTGAACTGAAATGAAATATCTAGTGGGTCGCATCAATAGATTGAATATTCCGTGACATATTTATAAAACGACTATTATCATTATTAACGTTTTTCATGGCATAATATAAATTCAGAGTCTCCCCGAAATTTGTCAAATTGCCAGAAGTAGTGACATGCTTGGGGCACATCGTGGCACATGCACAAATTATGTTTAAAATGCAATTAAATAAAATATTTTAAATCAAGAAGGCGAAATTCATTCATTTGTAACGTTCTCAACACAATACAAATATTTTAATGTTTTTAATAACACTATAAATCAATGGAAAATAACATTCCTTCAAGAAAGAAACATGATTAAACATACCATGAGGTTAATATTTTATTCTTCCGATTATATAAAAAAAGTCTGACAGATAATCGACCAGATGAAAATAAAATAGTTAATTTATCAACACTGGTAAACTCTTAGTCCGTTATAAAGTTACTTTTAGGCACACTTCATGATAAAAATAAAACAAATTTAAACGTATGGGACTATAGAATAAGCCTACTTAAATTTTTTAATTATCATTGTCCCTTGTTTCAACATCTGGTTTGCAGTTAATAAAAATATAATAATGTTCATTTTTAATACATTTGACATGAGCCCATCTTTTGCATGTCATGTATGCATTGCACTCTGACTTCTCCCCCAGTCTAGAAATTTTGTATTGCTCCAAGAAAACAATTTTCATCAACTTCAGAGCTATCCGGTTCTAGGTTCGTCATTTTTTCCAATAACGCAGGTGCAATATCTTTTCTTTTTTTTCTCTCTCTTTTTATCCTTTCCGTATCCTAGTTTCTTTTTTGCTTTTTCTTCTTGAATTTGTTTCTTGCGTTCTCTTTCTTTCTGTTCTGCTCAACTTCTCTTTTTTTATATACATATAATACTATGGGTTTTTTGATATCCCATTTCAATATTTCCATTCGGATTTACTCTTTTTTTTTGTACATGTATCTAAGAAGAGACATACGGTTTACATTGAACAGCTCATGGGTTTTCTTGAAATTGCACCTTCCGAAATTTACTTCTATTGCAGTCTCTGAATCTTCTAAAGTAGCGTTAGCTTTTTTAGTACGCTTCTTGTAATTTCGCACCATTTTTTTTAGAAATATAAAATATTTCGAAATATAAAAACCAACATTAATAACTATGCCGAGGCAAGTAGTGACACTGTCCCAACGTGCCCCTACACATTGTCACAACTAGCCTCGGCCCATACGCCATTTTTTATTTTATTTATTAGCTTCCGAAATTAGGTTATGAAGAACAAATGACATTGTATAGAATAACAGCTAAAAATATAATTATTCAAGTAATGTTTGGAAAGTTTTGATACCCCAGTATTCCCAGTGGAAATGACGATTCCAAAGTAGGCCACAAAATTTACTTTTGAAGTAGGAAACACTATAAATATTATTATCTTAAAAACAACGCAACACTATACTCCCAAACATGGACAGCACACAAAGACAATTCCTTTGTTCACTCACGTAGCACGACAGGTTCAGCAATTTATCGGCTCAGCCAGGAAGTTCGATGTCACTACTTGCCCCTGGTACAACTACCCCGGTCTCCACCACTCCATACCCTTTGAATTCTTCTATACGATATTTAAAACCATATAAGTCAAAAATTCTAAACGAAATCGCAATTCCCTGGGTTCGTAAAAGTTTAATAATTCCACAAAAGGGTTTTTCTTCCAGGCTAAAAACTTGCTATTGTTTACCCAATTTTTCAACTTGTAGTACTGTTTATCGCATTGTTCGTTTAAAACCATTATCATTTGCATTTTAAAATGGTTCTTATATACAGGAAATTCTCTGCGTAAACATCCAATTTGGCTCTCTAAGAATGTTTTATTTATTCTAAAAGAAGTATGTAAAAACGTGCACTTAATATCATTTGCCAAACATTTATCTTAATTGTTTTTGTAAGATGTGTTTATAAATTTTTCCTCCAGAGAAAAAAAGAAAGAAATGGGTTACGCTTAATATTTTAAATTGGATTTTGTAAAGAAATTCAAAGACAAAAGCATTTTACTGGTGTAGAGAGTTTTATCTTGAAACATATTAGGGACCCCCGTTCATAAATGATGTCACATTTTTCAATATATTTGACACCCTGCCCTCCTTTGTCACTAAGTGTCACACTTCAACGTACTCCCCTACACCCTCTGTCACATGTTACGCTATACTACGTTAGCATAAAATAGGCTTAATTTGCCGTTTTCAAATGTATTTATAGAAATCAACGTACGATGTCACACTTCTTGTTACCCCTCCCCTACCCTCCCCATGTCACAAACTTTCACACTTTCACACGCACCGTGACATTATTTATGAATGACCCCCTAGTTACAGTCCATTTTTATCTAGGGAAAAAATATTGAGCAAATATAACGGACCATTTTCACAAGCCATTTATTTATAACATTTTCAGTAAAAAAGAAATAAATAATAATAAAAATAAGTATTTAAGGAAGAAAATATGGTCTGGAAACAAACGATTAAATTTAACGTCAAGAATCATCAAGAGTCGGAATAAACCCGGCAGCGAGCATAATTTAAATCGCGTTTCATGAGCTTCCTTGAGGAGCGGACGCAAACGTCAACACTTTAATCTGATCTCGTTGCTTATCACATGCACAACCAACTATTAACGGCCCTGGAATCCTCACACCGACTGCACATACTTGGACAGGATCCACATAAACGAAGCCACTGTATTTATCCTAGTATGAATTGTGCTCAGAATATTGAGAATTCTGCACCGCAGAGGATACTGGACGCGATGTTGCAATATTATGTTTAGAATTGATAATTGTAATTTTTGTAGTGGCAACGTAAAATTTTGTTTTTTCTGAATGGATTATGGCAAACGGTTGAGATTTCACTTACGGTGTGCAAAACTCACATAGTAGCTCCTCCTCCTCCTTTTTTGTGAAAAATCAAATAATATTGTGAAAATTCAAAATTTAAAAATAGTGATACAAAAATTTATTATTATTTGCCGCTTAATTAACAAATAATTCTGCGAAAAGTACGATTTGTTAGCTCGGAATTTTGTGAAGGGTCCGTTTCGATTAATTGGAATTTCGTGAAGGGTCCGAAAACCGACCTGCGTTTTCTCTGGCGCGACTCCTGCTTGAGGAAAAATTGAATTATTTTGTAGTCTTAACAATAGAACTTTAAAAATATAGTTTAATCACTGAAAATCACTTACAAATGGTTATGAAATTTGAGCAAGAATGTTTCTTCTAAATTTTCTATTCGGAAAAAATGGAAAAACTTGCAATTTTTCTAAAAATGGCAAATTTATTTCCAAAAATTTCATTTTTTTTGGCAGAAAAAAGGATTGTTTGCTATTTTTGTAGTACAATGCAACAAACAATTCCATTTTACGCATTCCGGCTCTCATTTTTCATCACTATATAACGGCATGCCAAGGCATGCCCTATCCTACATCGGCAGGCCCTCATTGTATAGCACATGAGTTTTTGAGCAGGAGGTGAGTTTCTCTTAACTCCTCCAGAGGGAAAGAAATCTAATTTCCTTTATTTGACAGACATTAGTTCTAGACATTAAAATATTTTCTAAGAGTAACAGCAGGAATAAAAAAAATAATAATGAACAACGGAGCGAAGAAAGGGAGGAAAAGAAAATCACAAAATTTTGACCAAGTACAAAAAGGGGAAAATCGCAGAACCGGAGAAGATTTTCATCTCTGACTGCAGGCTTTGGGAAAGATTAAAAATAACAACACTAACTTAATTGTTCCATATCTTAAAATTTTCAAGCTTCATAGTTTTTCAAGTAATGAAAAACAGTTTAATCAAAATAATTATTTATCTCTATCCCCTTTTTTTTTTACTTTTCCCACATGATTATAATTTTTCTGTATGGCTGAAGAATTATTGTTTGAGAGAAAAACTCTCCTCGCTCCCGCTGTGGACAAACATAATCGTAATTGAGTTTGATTTCATTAATACTCAGCAGGGTTCTACCACTCTTAAACAAAACTCCATTTTGTAAAGACCTTAGCATCAGTATTTTTTTAATTCTCAATGAATTTCATAGCAAAACAACTCTGGAAGAACTCACGCGCGCGCCGTTTGATTTTTAAAACACTGTTTTTCTAAAATGAATCCATTCTTTTCTGAGTTTTCCTTTACTTAGCAACATTTTTTGTTTTTCAACTCACTGCCGACAACGATGAACTTAAATTTGCCGCGAACGCCCACATCCATCACGACAGTGAATGAGAACAAGACCCAGACGCATAAAAAATATATATAAAAAAAACGCAATCCGTTATTTCCAGTGACATTCACGAGGAAAACACTTCACTTTCCTCCACAAAGGAAACTTCAAAGGTTTTCCTTTGTGGAACGAAAATACAATTTCGTTGTTTTTCTCTGCATACCTGATGTTGTTCGAAAGACAAGACTTTCGCGCCAAAAACCCCGTTGCACCTATTCAAAGAACGCCCACGGATCTTGCGTTTGCTTAACAAGGCAGCATCCGTTCTGAAAGCTCGCAGAAATGCGTAATTGTCGAGCGATTTCCTGTTTTTCAGCACCCGCAGTTGACTGTAAGCAAAACCCGTAGGAAACAAAAGAGATAAAACGGAATGCACCCGCAAGGTTTCCGAATTTCTTAGACTGCTGCTAAATATGTTAGACTGCGTACATGACCGAGAATTCCGCGAATTCCGTTCTCAAAAATAAGTATTATGCCAACTGAGCAGAAGAGAATTAATGCTTTCAAAACTTACATAAATATATATTTCACTTAACGTGGAACAGTTACAATTAAATTTTGCGGTACGATACGATATATTTCCCTTAATAACTCAATTTTTAATTGCCGTTTCTTTTGAGTGGCAACACCTTAATTTGTTTATACCAAGGGAACATTCTTATGTTTACATCTAGCGATCTTTTCTCAAGCCTTTCTAATTTAAAAGTGTTTTTGACGATTTTAAAATTTCACTTCACGAGGACCAGTTACGATTGAATTTTACGGAACGAATCGATACTGTCATCATGCAAAAAACAAGCTATGGTGAAACGATATTCAAAATTTTTTTTAATGATTAGCATAGGAAAGTAACATAATATTTGTATTTATATTCGTAACTTAACGGTCGTTAATCAATTTGTTTCTATTTCTTAAAAAATATTTCTACTCATTCATAAACTCATTTTTTTTAACTTCCGATTCTTTGGAGTGGCAACACCTTAGTTTGTTTATATCGAGAGATCATTCTTAAGTTTGATTGTTGAACTTATAACCCGCAGATGGGATATCAGCTAGTTGTTAATAATTTTCCGTTACAGCCCTGTCATTTGTCGATTTAACCAACCACACTAAGGCGAGGTTTTTTAATTATACGCTTTTTTTATAGGGTCACCAGATGGTGTCCAACCATCACCTTAAGGTGAGATGGATCTCACCTTAAAATCTTCACGAGCTAAATGACGAAATCTATTCGTGCTACCAATTCTAATAGTTAAGAATTATACAAAGAAACGTTTTATCATTCATTTAAGAATGTTTTGGAAAAATTAAAACGTGCACTCCATTGCAAAAAGAAAGGTAGCATATTGGCTTCATTATACGGCGGCAGCTACTGGTATGTCATTCGAAACTTGTTGACGTTTTTTGAACGCGGAAAAACAAATTCACAGGGGAAAATAATGCGAAGAAAGGAAGTGAAGTGAAGAAGCATCTCCCGAAGCCCTTTTACATGCGTTGTGTAATTAAATGGGTCCATTACGTAAGAGCAAAACAAAGACATTTCCTGGTTTACACATATTCTGTTCCATTATTCGTATCACCTGCGCGCGTGAAAATTGTTTCTGGATCAATAAATAAACTGTGTGACTTGAGCTTTGTTTCTCTCCGCAAATGTGTTAAATAAATGATTCTGAAATTCCATAAGTTTTGTAATCGCACTAACAGCTGAAGGCACGGCATTTGGAGTACTCTATGTCTCTTGTATGCAATTTCATATTGCTTGTTGAAAATAAATATTAAATGCAATTAATTTTCCCGCTAATTGTTTACGGAAGTACTTTTTGACAACGGTAAGGAAAAACTGCATGTGCCACATGGAGGATATCAGTAAATTAATGTACAGGTAGACGCCAGACGAATAAACGATGAAAAAGATGGATTATATAAAAATGATAATGAATAGGTAAAATACAGGTAAGTGACAAATGGAACCATTGAGAGACAGGTCAGTAGATGAAACATAAATAGTCACATGCAAATTACTTTTTTGCATACATCAAAGAAGTATTCAACCCTATAGAGCTCGCGCCGTGAGAAAAATACCCACGCCAAGAAGAAAAAAATGTATACAAAGAACCTGTGTCAGTTGACCACTTACGGTGCAGCATTTTAGTGGTCAATTTAGACAGGTGGTCAATTTACAGAGGGTGAAGAGCTAATTTCGTTCCTGACAAAAGTGGTCAACTTACAAAGGTGGTCAACTTTACAGGTTTTACTGTATCTAATACTCTACTTCTTAGGCAAAGGTGCTGCTCTGTCTAGCTTCTCCTTGTAATCCTCTCTTGCTGCCCCAATGTGTTTCGAAATAACTAAGGCTTTGACTGTCACCAAGGGAGTTTGCCAGTAGGAGTAGTTATGTGTGAGTGTTTTTTTTTTTTTTTCATCGTGCTAGTTCTGGTAAAACTTTTTTTTTTCAGTCAGTCAGTGTTTTGTTTTTCAGGCGAGTCATACAAAACTATGTAACTCACAAAACTACTTTTCTTTTTTGTTTCATCAAATATTAAAGCAGGTGTTTACCTAAATGGACTAAAATAAATGAATAAAGCAATTACGTAGTATATTTATTGAATTGTTTAAATTTCGTAGTAGTGAAAATTTGTTTTTATTTTCGAGGATGACGTTACGAAGAAGGTTGATTCAAATAGCTCTGGCTACAAATACTTACTTAAATGATAAACACTTACACTACAGGTAAGTGATATTTTGTAAGTTTTACTTAAAAAGTAAAACTTACAAAATAGACACACATAGTTTGCAAGAATTATATTTTTTTTCTCGTTTTCATAAGGTTCATTTTATATCCCACAAATGAAAAGTACCTAACTTATTTGACATAATATTTCATGAAAACAGTACACGTATACGATATATTTTGAATAATAACATGATTTTGGGTAACATTTGGTATTTAGAATAAATAAAAATGCTTTTTAGTTGAAAATATTTCATTTACTATAACTTTTTCAGGTGAGAAAAATGCTCATGAGTTCAATGAATGAATGGGTGTGAAGATGTAGAGAGAAAAAATAGATAATCGAACAGGTAAATAAATACATTTAAAGGTAAATAAAAAAAGACACACACACGCATATTATATATATATATATATATAAAGAGAGAGAGAAAGAGACAGATATGTATACAAATACATGAATTCGAAAACAAGTAGAAATACATATGAAAGGACAAAAAAAATCAACAGAATCGCTAAAAGACAGGCATCACATTTTCTTTTCAACCAAGATAGGCAGAAGCGGATTCTATTAAAATACACTTATCAAAATTGTAGAAGGACATTCCTATATTTTCGTGTGCAATCCTACTACATTCAATTCGCCGTGAATGTACAATAAATGCAAAAATGCAGTTTTAGAGTAGACTTTTCCGTGCGAACCTTAGAATAAAGATGTCCGATGGGAGCTTTAAAAGTTTGGAACCCTCGTGTAGTTAGTGGCTATGTGATCATGTCCATTAAGTGTAAACTCGTAAAAACTCGAAAAATGAACTCACTATGGCTTTCAGGTGCAGAACTATTTTTCCAGTGAAAGTTTAGCATTTTACAACCATAATGAAATTAATTTGGAAAAAAAAATCCAGTGTAACGTTGACATGCGACCATAAGTGATGAAGCAATCAATTAGGAAATAACGGGAAAACATCCTTGATACCAAAAAGATGCTTCCAAATCAATTAACGGTCGAAATAGCTGCTATTTATACAAGTATTTCAAAGAGCAATTGAGCTTCCGCATCGATTTTCTCGCCCCGCAGTGTAAAAGTAGTTTATATCCAGTGTCTGGCGGGAAAAGGTGTAAACAAAAAGCTTTGTCTAGCCATGAGAAGAGATGAGAATGATAAGCGAGTGGATGGGAGATCTTTGGAGACTGCATCAGGAATGAATCAACGAGATGGAGAGTGATAAAACAAAGAACAAGAAAACAAAGATGCCGATGCAAGGTAAATGGAAAAGATGAATTCCAATAAGAAGACACAAATTGTAAAAAATTCGGCACGTTGGTGTTCCAAGGGGAAAATATAAAGTTTTGGCTCGTTATTCATATAATTTTTAATAATAACCTAATTCTTAGGGAGGAGGCACTTGCCCCTATCGCCCCTCCCCTGCACGTCATCCTGACTAGGAAAAACTGCCTCAAAGTGTCGTGAATTGGGCGAGTTCAATAAGTTGTGCCATTTACAAACGATCAACTATTCACCAAGCACAGCTAAGGGATCATTCATAAATGATGTCCCGCTTCGAGGGGGGAGGGGGGTTCGTGAAATTGTGACAAGGAGAGGGGAGGGGGTAACAAGAAGTATGACATCAGACGTATACAACATTGCATGACATGTGACAAAGGGGGGAGGGGTGTCAAATATATCGGAAAAAAGCGTGACATCATTTATGAACGGTCCCTAACTAACAATAAGGGTGCTTTCACACCGAAGACGACAAAGAAATAAAAAACATGTCGTTTCCACATCTGCGCAACCGCAGAGCCTATTTTTGAAGACAAAAAAAAAAAAGCTTTGCGCTTGCGCAGATGTGGAAAAGACATGTTTTTAATCTTTGTCGCCTTTGGTGTGAAAGCACCATAAGACGCAAGCACAAGAATAGAAAGCGTTTTCCCTTTGAATTCTGCTTCATTTACGAAAAGAAAACTTTTATTTCATGCCGCTGCACAAAAGGAAATCGGCTATTATTTTTAGTTAGTTATTCAGGCCAAACTAATCCTAGCATAGCAATGATCAGACCACCAGTCTCAAACAACAAACACATCTCTTGTTATATGGTTATAAATCCATCCATCACGTCCTTTTATCTGTGAGCCAGCAACAGTAAGCATGTATTCATATTACGTGTGAAGAAGGTGTAACAAGCTTCATTAAAATGATTTCCTCCTCCGGCGGCGATAAAACAACTGAGGCGGAATTTAATAACCTTACGTGAGATCCATCAATCGGAAAATCTATGCCGTTAATGAGGAGATGCTTAAAAAAGATAGCTAGTTCAATATCCTCCTTTAAAACTTCAGAGGCAGCGACCGTTTTCCTGTTCTCCCGTACCACAAAATTTTACAACACTAAAATTCTGAGGAGTATGTTAGAACTTTGAACGCGTAAATTGGTACAAGTCCTATATTTGAACCTAATAATCGAATGATTCCATTTGAAAAAGCCACATAATTCGATTAAACATAACCATAAACCGTATTCTTCGAGTAATCAAGGATCCTTGGAGAACTCGATTTCAACGAATGGCTCCTTCTAATCGGTTGATCGAGTAATTCTTCCAAATGCATCTTATTATGAAATCTTTAGAACGAATCAATCAATTACAAAATTATTCGTTATTCGATCACTTGATTAAGCAAATCTCTCGATTACCATACCTGTCAACCTCACTATACGGGTCATGATCAAAAATGAAGGTCCCCCCTTCCCCCCCCCCCCCCCCCCAGCAGCCAACACAATTCTAGCTACTATTTCACCGTTCAACGTTCAATTTCGGCAACAACTTCAATACGCTTTTTCCTGACGATGCGACACAGGCCTGGTATTCTAAACAGAAGGCCGAAACAATAGGCGGTAGCAGCGAGCCAAAAGAACCGTTGGCACATCTCGGATTCACTGGCGCAAAACTTTCATTGTGATCATGGGTTTTCACTCGCCAATATTTACTCTTGCTCCATTGTAAGAGGACTTTGACCTAAACGCTCAAACAAACAAACAAATGCTATCAAATTTTCTTTCGGCGAAGAAAGCAAAGAACTGGGGAGGGAAGGCAAGGAATTGGGGAGACGCTCGACGGTATAATAAGAAAAGAAAGGGGAGTGAAGCCGGTTTTAGCCGAAAATGATTAATAATCTTTTCGTCTGTGATGGTTCGACGCCTATGAAAGGGCTTTTAAATATTGGTGATATTATTTTTCACAAGAAAAATTCTCTAATTTTCTACTTCTTTATCGGTGATAAGTTCTGGAATTTGGGAAAATAATTTTTAAAAACTTAATAATTTATACAATATATATAATGTCGGATGAACTTGCTTGGCAGGCTATACAGTTAATCACAAAAAACTATTTTTGCAGATCTTCAAACTTCCGGGTGTCTTACGAGTTTTATCGGTGGCCATTCCTCTTTTCTATTTTATTATTTAGATTTAATTTATTCCATATACATATAATTGCATGAAAATGAGACACCTAAGTTCATGAAAACAAAAATTTCACGAAAAAGTTTCGCTTACACAGAATTTTTCTTCTTTTTTTTTATGCCAGTAAAGAAACGTTAAGCTCCAATAATTTGTTCCGTGTCACGAAAACAAGGTTTCTCTTTTGAATATTCACGTCATTTATTACGCGGGAATATCAAATTTAAAACCTTTAATTCCCATATTTTATAGAGCAAATGTGCGGTCAGAAAGAGAGAGAGAATGTGCGGTTCAGAATTTTTAACATCTTGAATGATATGTATAAAAGAGATGTAGGGTAGGGAACACATTAAAAATTTTGAAATTGGAATACGAGCAAAATAAAACTAAAAATGAAGAAAAAAATAATTTTGTATGATAAAAAAAAAAAACCCATGAGTATTGAAATCAGCGTAAACGGATATATATCATGATAGATAATAAATTTATAAGCTGATATGTATCAGGATATATATACTATATATATATATATATATATATCCAACACACCAAATTTACATAATTTTAAGTTTAAACATTAAAAGTTCAACTTAGATTTGTCTATTAATTTATTTCCAAGTTGATGAAAATGAAGAGAAAATATAATTAATGTAAGCGGAAGCATAATGGTTCTAGATTTAGAGTGATAAGCAGGTTAATGACGAGACTGAGAATCAAAAAATCCACAATGACAGGGATTCTCTCTTTTAAGTTGAGGCTGTTTACTCACGAGACAAGACACTAAACTGATAGTGTCAAATTATTTTCTCAGAATTAATTTTCTAATATTGAACATAACGCCAATCACCATTAATAGAAATGCTTACTGTTATAATTATGGCATTACATCGAATTTAAAAGCCGTTATTGCATAATTCATATTTTCTCATTATGATGAACAAATTTACATTGATTACATAAGATGTGATTGTTAAATAAAATGTCCCATAGACAATATAAGGGGTACGTATTTATATGAACTCAATTTTTGTTTAAAGTGAAGTGACAATTATTAAAAGAAATGACACAATATTTTTTTTTAATAAATACAAGCAAATTTGACTGAGTAAGTATGGTTAAATTAGTAATTAACTCGATATTCTAGTTTATATAATATTACATGAATAAGCAAACATAGTTTACGTGGAAGAATTGTGAGATATACCATTAATATATATCCAATACACATCATAAATATCCGATATTTTGATATTTATAATATAAATATCATAACTTTTCCAACGCTGGTTGAAATAGAAACTGGTTATACACAAGCCAAACTTTTTATAGAGCCCAAGCAGGGAGCAACCTGATTTTTTTTTTTTTTTATCCTCCCGAGTTCGAACCAGGGTTCGTTGATTTAAATCAGCTTGATTTAAATCATGATTTCAATCGCGACTTAAATGAAGTGATTAAAAAAAAAAAAAAAACCATTGATTTTACTATGTTAGAAAGTATTGCAAAAATGAAATATGTTGCAATTACAACTACTGTTTCAAGCAAAACTTCCTTGGTCCATCTGTCTGTGTGCATAACATTTTTCTTAAGGTTAGAATTAATTACTATTTTTTTCAATTTTACGATATTCTTCAAGCACCTTAACAGCAAAGCATAATCCATTCAATCATTGAAATTACAATTCATAATACATAATCATGAACCATTCTGTGTTTTTTATCTTAATAATAGTATTTTAGATCTATTCAATAACTGCCACACAATAAATAATTCAGAATGATAGCGTTTAAAACATCAATTGTTAGAATTTAGAATATATATCCTTAAAGTTTCATCCACGTTCCCTAATAGCTTAAGGTTTTTTTTCCTTCTAAAATATTTTTTTATCATAGAAGTTTTCAATAAATATACTTGATTAATAAAACAAAAAGTTTCAGTTTTTAGTAATGGTGTTAGCATATGATTTTACTAAATGGGTAAAAATATTTCAGGCTTTTTTATTTATAAAATTGAAAAATGATTAAAGTACATTCAATATACAAATTATGTGCACCCAATTGTTACTTTTTTTTCAGCTTTCAATAGAAAAATAATTCAGATTAAATTTGTTCATTTTCTCTGTACTTATGAGTGTACTATTATTCCTGGTAGGGTTAAGTTTCATTTGAGTCATGCATTTGTATTAAAATTTGTTTATCATTATTAATATTTAAAAATATTTATTGCTATGAAAATAGCGTAAAGTGTGTTTTTGCATATTGATTAAGATGCCATATGTTTCTATGAATGTAACATTATAAATATCCAAAATATTTAGGGTCTTTTTAAAAAAAAAAAAAAAAAAAATCCGATTTAAATAAAATAAAAAATTTGATTTAAATAAAAAAAAATCACGAACCTTGGTTCGAACTAATTTGAGGGGCAGTTGAATAGAACTTAAATGTTTGCTTCCACACACCCCTATTCTCATTTTTCATTCCATTATTTCAGAGAAGCCTTCACTCAAACTCTTTAATATAATTGCTTTTAATATTACTGCTTAATGGCAACATGTCATCTGCTAACTATAACAATATAACATTACAATTATAAATGAGGCTTGCCTGACAAAATAAAAGGGAAAAAAAATAACTAATACTAAACTTTCTACAAATTTTTAATTGATATCACTAAAACTCGTCAATAGCTACTAAACAAAAAAAAAGTAAGAAAATCGGTTGACAAACAGAGGAGAAAATGGTCCTTAACTGTCTAGTCTTTGCCTATTTATATAGAGATACCCTTTTGTCTATCAAATAATGCCCTTTCTTAACAAGGGCTGCAAAAAAGCCGGTTTTTTTTTTTTTTAAAAAAGGCCAGACCGGCCCGCTTTTATTAAAAACGACCGGTCTTTTTTAAAAAAGGGCCGGTCTTTACTGGCCTTTTTCAATTAGACACAATACTATTTACTATTTGCACCTATACTATGTTAATTTATGTTGCTACTGTTAATTTGTAAAATGTAACTCAAATCTTTCTTTTAATGGAGTTTATTTAAAATTAGATTCAAATTCTTTTTACATACTGATTCCTTACGATTTTCGTGTTTGTGTGCTTAATTTCGTGGGACTCTCTCATTTTAAAACCCTTTTTGGGGCCTAATTTTTTAATTTAAACAGCTATACAGAATCGATTATTTTCAACACAAAAGAAGGAAACTAAATCCAGGTTGGGAGAGGAATCAAATTCGGCTTCTTATAGTCGAGCACAATGCCTTATCTTAATACATATGAAAAGCTATCCTTCTACAGATTCAAGTATATACTTCTCACTCAAAATTGATATTTTAATGTTAAGAATTCAATTACTTTAAAATAATTCAGAATACTGAAACTTGCAATAAAGAACTATGTTCATTAATTTTTTGCTATCATATATTTCACACTACAAACAAAAAAGTCTTTTGCTCAAGGCGAGAAGAGTAGGAAAAATGGTGATTTGAAGTATCTTCTTTCCTTTAACAAAATACTACTTACATAGTAATAGAAATATTATTTCACGTTAAATTAAAGCACAAATAATTTAACGTGAAATTATATTTCTATTACTTTTTACTTGCACAAAGTTAAATTATTACTACTTACATAATCTGAATTAACTAAACTAGTGTTTACCTACAGCACTACTCATGGCAAAAATTTAAAAGAAGTTGTCTGTGGGAGTGGTTGGCTCGCTTTTATATAAGGAGTTTTTTTTAAATATACATAACATTAAATTTTTTTAAGATAATATCCATTCTAGTACAATTTAACGTTCAACAGCTGGTATGCTAAGATGGGCATCTTTTTTTTATGCAATTTATTTAACAAATATCTTTTATTTTTATTTGGATCAGAGAACTAGTTAAGGTTCTGAAAAAGTAAAAAAAAATCAAGGTGCTTTAAAATATACAAAAGAATATTAGTTAAAGACTAAGGCAAACGATTGGGAATATTTAGTTCACATAGTAGTGTCAAGTGAACTTTAGAATTCTCAGTAAAAATCTTTGAAAATAAATCGTTTAAATTGTATTGAATCTAAATAAATTTCTAATAAGGAACACGTTCTCTTTGCTATTTCTATAATGTATCATTTTATGAAATAATTTTCATTCTTATTTCAAGTATTTTGCTATTGCAGTAATAATTTAATTGTATAAATGATAGAAATATAATTTTTTACTTAATAATTTTTAACAAAAATTACAAAATTTTTTTAAATAAAAGCCGGTTTTTATTTTTTAAAAAAAAGCCGGCCTTTTTTAAATGGTTTAAACCAAAAAAGGGCCGGCCGGCTTTTTTTTTGGCCCGGCTAAAATCCGGCAGCCCTGTTCTTAACCCTCAAATTTTAAACGCAACAATTAATCGATTTAGATTAACTATTCCCGTTCTTCTACTTTTTATGATCACTTAACCCCTAAATTAATTACTTAGCCAATTTAATAGGTAACGAATGGGTTAATCGTAATTAAACTACGAAATATTTAAATTTAAATTAAAATTTAGCACAATACAACCCCAATAAATTCAAATACATTTTCCACAATATATTTGAAAACAAGTCTACCCTGGTTTTACCAAATCAACTTTTATCAGAGCGGAAAGCAAGTTTTTCTGCCTTGTCACGGTATTTTTGTTAATAGCTTTAAAGCTGTATCAAGATAATACAAGCTATCAATCAATGTAAGAATAGTATTTATTTTTTTGCTGCCGCGAACTTGAATTATCTCAAATATTTTTCTAAAACCCCACGACTTCGACGCATCAAAAACTAACTGTTTTTGCATTGTTGACGCATTAATGGTGTGTGGCGGGAAAAAGACGGGGGGACGGGGACTTAATTGATAACCATATCAGAGCCCGCCGAGAAGTAATAATTCAAAGATCGCCACTTCCTTCGCGTGGTCTTCAAGCGCGGCGTTAAGTAAACAGGCACTCGTTGACGTAAACAGAACATGCGATGACGTACATGATTAGGATGTTGTCTCTTAAATTCACTTGGAGATGATAGCTGGGGCGGAAATATTTCTCATTTTAAGGAAATAACTGATAGTCCTGCTTCAGAAAAATCCAAGTCACTTATATCATTTTAACTCTTTATTAATCGACATTTTTTGTAAGATTTAAGAGATTGTGTTGATTTTTCAATGCCTAATATAGGCGGCAACCATCATCTGATTAAACTCTTTATTAAACGACATTTTTTTTGTAAGATTTTAAAAATTGTGTTGAGTTTTTAAATGACTAATTTAGGTGGCAACCATCATCTGATAAAACTCTTCATTAATAAACTCTTTAGTAATTGATATTTTTTTGTAAGATTTTTAAAATTTTGTTGAATTTTCTAATGCCTAATTTAGGTGGCAACCATCATCTGATAAAACTCTTTATTAATCGACATTTTTTGTAAGATTTTAAAAATTGTGTTGATTTTTTAGATGCCTAATTTAGGCGGCAACCATCACCTGATTAAACTCTTTAATACGCGATATTTTTTGTAAGATTTTAAAAATTGTGTTGAATTTTTAAACGACTAATTTAGGTGGCAACTATCACCTGATAAAACTCTTCATTAATAAACTCTTTAGTAATCGATATTTTTTTGTAAGATATTAAAAATTTTGTTGATTTTTTTAATACCCCTAATTTAGAGGCAACCATTCCATTATCTGATATATAACTCTTTATTAATCGACATTTTTTGCAAGATTTTAAAAATTGTGCTGATTTTTTTCAATGCCTAATTCAGACGGCAACCATCATCTGATAAAACTCTTCGTTAATTGACATTTTTTTTGTAAGATTGTAAAAATTGTGTTGAATTTTTAATACCTAATTTAGGCGGCAACTATCATCTGATAAAACAACGGAGGAAACTCATGGTGCGATTTTGGCATCTGAATCAAACCAATAATTTATTTTTCCATAGACCACTCACAATATTCATAACTCTATTCTCCCTTCTAAAAAATTGCTCTACTACAGTTCACAAAATCCCTTTGAACAATACAAAGAACAGCAGGAAGACCGGCGGAGGGCCAACAAATCTTTTCAGCAAACAAATATAAATAATTTATACAAACAAAAAAAATAGTTCAATTTATTAGTATTCATGAAAGGTTAAATTCTTCAAAATCTAATTTAATAAAAGTCACTATTTTATGCTTCACTTTCGAATAATAACAGTATAGTTTTCATCTCTCCTAAACCGTCCTCACCCTGCCAAAGAATAAAAAAAAATAACCCATTGCATTTTACTCGAAAAGTTTGAGCCCCTCCAATAATTTTCAAAAGTTTTCGGTAGAGGAAAACAAAAATTAACTTTTCTGATATGGCATCCCCATTCTCTTTACTAACAAAGAAAACAGTTTTGGCTTCGAAGCTCCAATAGGATTTTCCTGCAGCACTATTTTTTCTTTAATTTACAGGATCTTCTCTCAATCTTGTTGGATTGCAGAGTAAGATATTTACATGGAGCATAAAAGAATTTTGAGTTAATAGTTTAGAAGTAAAAAATGTTACGTGCTGAGATTCAAATTCAACTATTACACCCCAATTAGTGTAGTATATTTAAAATTTGAAAAATGGGTACCTACACCGACGTAACGCTTATAAGACAATCCCTCACGCCAGTTCTTAAAGAATTTTTAATACCAGCTGTATTTTTATTTACAACAGCTCTCATCGCGAAGACCCGTCGGTTAGAAAGATAAACAGAGCAGGCCAGGCATACTTAGTGTTAACAATACGAGAATAGCAAACGTTCAACGAATAATTGCAAAAACCTTGATTGAATAATAAAGCAAAGTTTCATATTGTAGTAAATTTTAATTTTAATTTAAATATTTCGTGATTTAATTACGATTAACCATTAATTACCTATTAAATTGGCTAAAAATTACTATTGTAAGGAGTGAAATACCTTTGAGGTGCGATTCCTGCGGTGCTGCGAACCGATGCAGAAAAAACAGTTTTACAGAGCTTGTCGATTGAGAGAAATCTCGACAATGCTCCAATAAGAAACACACCAAATATTGCCACATTGACAGTGAATTTGGCATCTCATTTATGGCGTTGCCAATTTATGACATCAGTTTCGCTTTCATTCCGTTTCGTTACAGTCAATCAGGGTAACTTCGGTCCGCAATTTCTCCATTTTTAATTGCCCAACTCATATTTAAATAGTCCAGCGTTTTTTTAACAGGGTCCGCTTTTTGTGAATTTGGCAGAGATTTTTGTGAAAAAACAAATCATTTTGCAAAATTGAAAATTTAAACACATAGTGATGAAAAATTTTACTATTATTTGCGATTTTTATCATAAAACATGGTGTAAAAAAAGAACGATTTGGAAACTTGGAATTTTGTGAAGGATCCGTTTCGATTGATTTGAATTTTGTGAAGAGTCCATTTCAATTAATAGGAATTTTGTGAAGGGTCCATTTTAATTCATTATAATTTTGTAAAGGGTCCGAAAACGGACCCGAATTTTCTCTGAAGCGACCCATTGTATTTACTACCATTAAAACTAAAGAAGTGTTCCTTAATATTGCATACTCACAAAAAATTATGAAATAATAATCGTTAAAGCCATTTAAAATGAATTATGAATGTAATTGTATCCGGAAGACTGTGTTGTGGCGATTCATGATGAATTTTTCAAATATTGATCCGTCAGATGTGTTCTTGTTTTTGATTTTGTGCTCTTCGTTTGACGAAATATTTATTCACATACATAGGTACTACCAAAGAGAGGTGACATGAACAGTGTATGTTTACGTATTCCATTATACTTGTCTTCTATCACGTACCTCGAATAAAAGTGAGTAAGTTTTAAAAAACACATATTTTGTTTCAGAGTCACACTGAAAATCTAAACTTTCGAGCAGAACATTTGCATGAAAAATTTATCCTCACGAGGGCCTGAAAATATACAATATACAAGTAGAAAAAATCTACTAAGAATTTTACGCTTTCATACAGCGTCCTCTTCACTTCAGGTAAATGAATTTCTGAATCGACTACGGACTTCATTTCACTTTCTTATTTTCATTTTTCAGACGATTTCATTTTCATTTTATCCAAAAGGCTTTGAAGCCAAAAAAATATCTCCGGCGGTCCACGGGTTGAAAACCCCCTAACATAAAGATACCTAACATTTTATTATGATATTGAAATTTTAGTGCATGTGAACTTCTACTAAATGATTTGTGAATATTTCGGACCGCCTAAATCAAAACCAATGAATTCTTCTTTCTTAGGAAGGTCAGTACCCTTTTATTTTTAAATGAATTCGAGTTTTACAAGGATTATTTTTCCCGCGCGAAAATTCCGTTTAGTTCATGTTTTGCGACGAATGACCTTTGAATGACTCCTTGTTTTTATAGCAAATTTATGCTTGAATTCGTGGGAAAATACAGTCTGCTAAAATTCATTTTTTAAAAACACTTTTTTGCTGGAATTTTTTTTTATAATGGTTTTACGAAAGAGTCACAACTTTGAACGCAGCACCATGCAATAAATTCCTATTTTATTAAGGTACTTAAATTTTTGTTGTTGTTGTACATTTGCATTTGGCTATATATTTCAAAATACATAAATATATCAGTTCAATGTAATAAACAAAACTGTCACATTTTAAAAACTAGAATGCATTTTCTTTCATTAAATTTTAAGTTTCCAAAATAAATTAATCCTGAACAGGATATGTGCAGAGTCTAGAACAACCCCAAATTTTGAAACAATATTTTTTAACCTTCATACTGGAGTCGTCTAGTTTCCAAACCAGATACATCCACTTTTTCCCTCCAAATATCTTCAAAGAAAAAATTATTTTTTTTGTTAAAATTTCAGCAAGTTAAAAGCCTATCCCAATGCTCTTAGCTAGAATAACCTTGATTCTCTAACATTTCGAATTTCTTAAATATATTTTATATTTCATATTAAGAGTTTTTTTCCCGCCGTGAAAAATTTCCTTTTTGGATGTAGCTGGTTTTGAAACTAGACGACTCACTTAACCTCATTCATTCCTGTTAATCCAACTTTGGGGCCGTTCATAAATGACGTCACGCCTTTTTCCCATATATTTGACCCCCATCCCCCCTTTGTCACAATATGTCACACTTCAGCCTGACCCCCCCTCCCCCCCTTTTGTCACGCGTCACGCGATGTTGCATAATGCATGATGTCAAACTTCTTGTTACCCCCTCCCCTCCCCTTGTCACACTTGGTCACAATTTCACGAACCCCCCTCCCCCCTCGAAGTGTGACATTATTAATGAATGATCCCTTTCTTATGATTTTTCCTTTAAAAAGTTGAACGCACACAAATCGTAAATTTGCAATTAATAGCAAAACTATATTCGATTAAAATGCAATGTGCTACGCTTTTTGTCTAGTAGCGCCTTAAAACAAGTATTTCCTTATATAATACATTAATTAATTCAGCGTTCTGCATAAAATACATAAAATGAGCAACAAATAGATCATTCATACAGCGACATAAAAGTTTTAAAAATAAATAAATAAACTCCTGTCAATTAAATTCTCCCCAATGCCTTGCAAAAGAGAACAAAAATATTACATTTATTATGTACTTCAAAGTTTAACTAGCAAAGCAAATGGTAAATCAATGAAAATGCAATTTAAACCGTCTGCGAAGTAAAAACAGAATCCGAATGCAACTAAGAAGCAAGAAAATTACCTTCGTATAAAGCTGCTTTTTATTTTACGAGATTCTTTTACATTCAAAATTTTCATGGAGCAAAATAAGGAAAGGAATGTTAGTTTATTTCTTAATAATAAATTAGAATCGCAGGAATTATGTTTAAAACATATTGCTCCAGTTTTCTATTTATAAATTATTACTTTTAAAAAGCTAAACTGATAACAAAAGAGCGTATCTCCTTGAAGTACTGATTTGAACGCACAGTACGGTAACCGAATAACATACTACATAAATATCTGTTATTAGTGTTAAAATAGTTTTTCTTCATCCTTGCTCTACTTGAAATCTCAAATTTAAATATTTTCACATAGGGGAAAAATATCCTAAAGTTAAATCAGAAAAATTGTTATTATTATTTAGAGATTTCATATTGCGAAACAAGAGCATTTGATAGTGAGAGAGAGCGAGTAACTTTTAACTTCTTAGGAAATGGCATACTGCAAGTTTAATCTGTGATCTATATTTATTCATTATTTTTAAAAAAGTGTTATTTTAAGCAACATTTGCATAATATTGACTTAAATATAAAATTCACATTGCAAACTTTTTCAAGACACACTTCGCACAATACAAATCTATACAAATTTTTTTCGCTTTTTTTTTTTTTTTGGACAAAATTCAGACTGTTATGAAAAAGAAAAGAATAGAGAAAAAAACTATTTTTAAAAATATCTAACTTTTTAACTTTGACCTGTTAACACTGGAAAAAAAATTCTACGTAAGTTGCTGTTTTCTTAACTTCTTGGTTGAGTATATATCAAAACATGGTAAGAGTAGCTTCCTGGATACCCATTTACATATGAGACATACTAGAAGATCTTTAATTAGTATCCAAACTTAATCCATTCATGTTCAATTTTAAAATTTCGCCAAATGCCTAAGCTTACAGTCTTATTCTCCAACCAATGCGAACCTCTGCCAAACTCTTGAACTGCCGATTTGACCGTTCTGATTGGTTGAGGAAGCATTTGACCTGCAGTTCGAAGTTTCAAATCGGCTGGTGAATAAGACCGTTAATGAACAACGGTTGAATTTCGACCGTTGGGAGAACTCTAGTCGAATTAATTAGATATTCTAAAATCTTCGTTTTCTTGAAAACCGTTAAATTAAAATCGTTTAACATTAAAATTTAAGAACTTTTTTAATTGTGCGAAAAAGTTCAGTGATCTAAAAAAAGTCATTTTATCGACAGTCGCGTAAACATATTTTTATGCGTGGCATTTTCGCTTCGCATCTGATTTAACGATCCAACCAACCCATATTTATTATTCATACTCATCCAGTAACTAATACAGCATGAAAAACATTCAGATGAATTAAATTTGTCCTAAATTATGCGAATACATAATTTCAGATAACCATAAAATTACAAATCATGATCAATAAAAGACATGCATTACTATAATGGCACTCGCAGGCAATAAAGTAGCATTCAAGGTATTCTGTCTTTGCGAAAGAAATGACTGGAGATATTACTGCGTACGAAATGCTTCACTGTAACCCATCATATATTTAAAAAAAAATAAAGGAAAAATAAGCCCATTATGGAATAAAGAATTGTTATTATCTTGTTTCTAGGTCACAAAAGGCAGACGATCGATTCAGACAGGAAGCGCCATTCAATCGTTCAAGACAGCGTGAAGGAATTAATGGCGAAACTTTTTTTATATTTATGTGAGAAGGCACTTTTATTAAATCTACGTGTTACTTAGTTTCAAGTTGAAACAACGGGCGAGAGGGGATTTTTTTGTAACAAAGGAAAACAAAGTGAAGGGTTTTTCCTTTCACCTGTAGGGAGGCAGCGGAAATTACTTAGTCATAATTTCCTTTTGCTCTACAATCACTAGAGCAAAGAAGAGAAAGAAAGAAAAAGGGAATTTTAAAAAATCACGTGGTTAGGTTACACTAGTTATGTTCAATAGTGTTCCGTGGAAACACGGGGTTCCGAGAGTCGAAATAAAAAACGGATAAAATACATTAAGTATTTACACTCAGCATTGGTGGATATATGTATGTTTTTTTAGAGTATATGTATAATTTAAAAATGACTTAGATGTATACATTAATGATGTATGCCGATGTATAATCTAGAAATTACTTAGTAATAATTTCCTTTTGCTCTACAATCACTAGAGCAAAGAAGAGAAAGAAAGAAAAAGGGAATTTAAAAAAATCACGTGGTTAGGTTACACTAGTTATGTTCAATAGTGTTCCGTGGAAACACGGGGTTCCGAGAGTCGAAATAAAAAACGGATAAAATACATTAAGTATTTACACTCAGCATTGGTGGATATATGTATGTTTTTTTAGAGTATATGTATAATTTAAAAATGACTTAGATGTATACATTAATGATGTATGCCGATGTATAATCTAGAAATTACTTAGTAATAATTTCCTTTTGCTCTACAATCACTAGAGCAAAGAAGAGAAAGAAAGAAAAAGGGAATTTAAAAAAATCACGTGGTTAGGTTACACTAGTTATGTTCAATAGTGTTCCGTGGAAACACGGGGTTCCGAGAGTCGAAATAAAAAACGGATAAAATACATTAAGTATTTACACTCAGCATTGGTGGATATATGTATGTTTTTTTAGAGTATATGTATAATTTAAAAATGACTTAGATGTATACATTAATGATGTATGCCGATGTATAATCTAGAAATTACTTAGTAATAATTTCCTTTTGCTCTACAATCACTAGAGCAAAGAAGAGAAAGAAAGAAAAAGGGAATTTAAAAAAATCACGTGGTTAGGTTACACTAGTTATGTTCAATAGTGTTCCGTGGAAACACGGGGTTCCGAGAGTCGAAATAAAAAACGGATAAAATACATTAAGTATTTACACTCAGCATTGGTGGATATATGTATGTTTTTTTAGAGTATATGTATAATTTAAAAATGACTTAGATGCATACATTAATGATGTATGCCGATGTATAATCTAGAAATTACTTAGTAATAATTTCCTTTGCTTTACAATCCCTAGAGAGAGAGAAAACATGGTTAGTGGTGTTCAAACTGTGTTCCGTGGAACTCCGGTTCCGCGAGTCAAAATAAAAAATGGATTTCAAATCATAAGCATTTACACTCAGCGTTGTCGCATACCTATCAACTGAGATAGTTATAATGATAAACATCGTGACATATATCATGATATTTATAAGCTGAAATGTATCACACTATTTAAAATGCTTTAACACTCTAAATTAATCTTAAATGACCCCATTGACTCCCTTCTAAGTTAATGAAATGATAAAAAAAAAAGAAACAAAAGGGAAAAAGAAGCAAAGATCAGATTGAAAATAGAGAAATCCACAGTAATACTTAGACAAGTAATACCACTAAACTGATAGGGAAAAATCATTTTCTCTAAATTAATTTTCTAAAATTAAACATGACATCAATCAACATCAACAGAAAAGTTTCCTTTAATGCTTCCATAATTATGGTGTATCAGTATAATTCAGTATAATGCATAATTATGGTACATATGCTATAGCATAGTTGATATTTTTTCATAATCCCAATCTACATTAATTACATAATATACAATTGTTAATTAAAATGTACCACAGACAACAGAAGTAGTAATATATATTTGAACACAAAATTTTGTTCCGAGTGAAAAGAAAATAGTTAGGAAAAGTTCTCGATGTATTGATACACATATAATATACAAGGAGATTTGCATCAACTTCATAAGGTTCAACTAATAACTAACTTATAATTTAATTTTATGGTTTTAGATACCATTTTACTAATTCGAGTGAAAACATTTGTGATAAGCATCATCTTTATGTAATATCCGGTATGTGTCATAAACATTCGACATTTTAACATTTATATAAATGTCACAAAATTTTTCAACGCTGTTGTTCACACCAGCTGACTATTAAAATGTTTATGTAAAATATACTCGCTTTGGTATAAAGTTCATAAATATTTTTTTGCTCCAAACCGAAATTCTTTTGTATTCCTTCAAACGGAGCATTAGAAGTAATAAATCAAATGAGACATTTTCTATTTTCTCATTGAAATAGCCAATTTCCACGGGATCAGATTCCCAACAATAACAGTTGCTCCACAATGGGGAGTTATCGTCAGATTTGTTAAATTGAGGAATTTTTCGTGCCTTATCAGCGTAAACGTAATGCAAAAGTGGAAAAAGACATGATGCTCCAATCTTGTCTTATCTGCGTCTACATGTGTTGTTTACGAGGAATAAAATGCTGGTAGCCATAGCGGGCGATAAAGAAATAAGCAGGAAATAGTTCCTCCTTGTTTGAAAAATGATGGAAAAATAACTCGTGATGATCTCCCGGTAATAAGTGATAAATATCAGCGCCCATGCTCTTCCAGTGTGTTCTGGCGGATCACCTATCCCAGTGATTTCAGACGTCGATTGTCACGGGGTGGCAATGGGAGTATTAGTTACTGAGCTCGAGGATTTTCCTTTTTAAATTATCGACTTAAAATAATATTTCAAAAACATTTTAGTTTTAATTAAAGTAGAGCGTCGTTTATACGACGCTGGAACACGCTCAGAAATAGAACTCTCGTTTACGACGATTCTTGACTCGTTAAGAAAATTTCGTCATTTACAACGATTCTTTCCTCGCGCGATCACGTGACTTAAAAAAGTTACTACATAAATTTCGTCAAATACGACGAAAGTTTCGTGAGATTTGAGCATGCGTTTCTGAGAGTGAAGGACTACAGAAAAACGTGTTATAACCGATTTACCCTTTTGGCTACATAGAAAAATTTTGTTCCACACTAATAAAACGTCGTATAATCGATTTACCCTTCTGGCTAGACAGAAAAATTGGAACCACACTAATAAAACGTCGTATAAACGTAAACGTCGTATAATCGATTTAAGCTTCTGGATAGATAGAAAAATTGAGTCCTCACTAATAAAACGTTGTATAAATGTAAACGCCGTATAAACGATGATACACTGATAGGAAGAAGAAGAAAAAAATTCATTACTGTTATCACTTTTAGATTAAGAAAATAACGCGGGCGATCTGGCAATATCCGCGGCAAGTTCAACGTTGTTCACACGCTGCGCGGATTTGCGCGGCGATATCCGCAATATCGCGGGCGATCTGGTATCTATCTAATAAAATTTACAGGAGACACGAAAAACTATTTCAATCCCTAATAGCGAACTATTGCAACAGGAGATTTCATCATGCTTTTTTCACGTGTTAGAAAATGTTAACGTTCGCGAGAATTCTAGCATACTATCAAACGAAAGTTAATAAAAAGGAAAATCTGAAAATAGAAAAATTTGTAGATAGTAGGTGTTGCCAGATCGCCAGCCATATTACGTCCGTTAGTTAAAGGCGATAAGGATACGAAATTGAGAAACAAACAACAGATACAACATGGAGGATACACACAATTCAAATACACAGATGGGATCAGATACACAGATTCAAAGATACAACATTGTGGATCGCGCGTTTCATGTGAGAAAACAAAATGTCATACTAGTATTATCGAATATCTGATTTGCTTCCCTGTAAAGTTTACATAAAGCAGAATAACACCAGTAAAAGTTTTTAAGCTATTAAAAGTAACGAACTTAACATTATAATGGCTTACCAAGGAGCGCGCAAAAATATTTCATTATTAAGACTTAATTGATGAACGTCATAGAGTGGGCCTAACGCATTTCATACCTTAAAAACTAGGAAATTAAGGCATTTCCAAAGAGAGAAGTACGCGTTCCATTGTATTTGTTCAGTTGCCTTTCCCTCATATTAGATTTTTGATATTTCCGACGATACAAGGTTCAAACGCATCACAACTACTTATACAATACAAACCAAACTTAACATAGCAGAATAAACTGTGAACTGAAGTTATTAATAAATTTACACGTAGCAAGTTCCCATTCTCGATTCTACAAGATAAATTCAGGCATTTTATTACGAAAATAAATGAAATCGGAAACCGAGTGCTGAATCTGGCAGAATTCCAGAGCTCAAAAAAAAAAAAAAAAAACACGATACGAAAATAAACAAGGAATTCAATTCCAGTTTCTCGAATTAAATTTGAATTTTTAGAAAAGGGACCCATCAACTGGGAAACAGATCATTAGGCGGAATGACAGGGAGAAAAACGGTATCTTTTTTCATATTTTATTAGATGTAGTAGAGATTAAAATGTTTCACACGATTATAAACAATTTGAACTGGTTTTTCTTGTATGTTTTACGCAACTTGTCATTGGTAGCGTACTTAATTCAAGAACGAAAACAAGCTCAGACCAGATTTATGACCAGGTACATAAACATTCCCTTTTTCTGAAGCAACAAAAAAGTTTTTAAAGTAGAAATGCAAATTAAGAGCGCAAAACCAGAAGGAAAAGAATAACGAAAAACAACACAGCTATCGATGTTTACTTTCAGTTTTTTTTTCTTTTAGGAACGTGACGGAACGTAGCGTTCCAACACATGGTGCACTCTGGGATAGAACACAAAATTGGTTGCAGAAAATCATATTTTGATTGATGAATTAAAATAAATATTCATCTTAACCACAAAATGACAAAGGTTATTTTTACTAATTTTTTCTTTAAAGTACGCATAACTTTATAAAATTAATATTAATTTTGATAAATATATCTTTTACTTGTGAAACAAAGAAGGATGAATTAGAAATACAGTAGAGCTCCGTTTATCCGTGAAATTGGGTGGCAAGGGCAACGCGGATAAGAAAAATGGCGGATAATCCGAAAAAAAAACTCAAAAATAAGGTGGACACACGAGAAATAATTTTAAAATGTATTCAGACATGCGCACCTATTTTAAGCATATAACAGAAATATTTCAAATCATTGAAGCGAGTGGTAAAGGGGAAAAAAATTACATACTTCGAATATACGTATATATAAATGTATTAAAAAAATATATCAGTGGAGTTCCTAGCATGGGTCTGTGCGGTAATTTGTAATAACGTCTCCCCCCCCCCCCCCCCAATAGTGACGCTACTGTAAATTTAATCCTTCTTTCTTTGTTTTAATTTATTTATCGTCTGCGCTTTTTATATATATTAAAGTGGCAGCGCTCTTTTTTCCAGTTTCGTTAAAACTATTGTTTTGACGATGATTATGTTGGATATAAATAAATATTTTCACAAACAATTTGATTATATAGTAAATAATATTTTTATTTTACAGATTATTATAACTTAGATGTTTTTTTTTTAATCGGTAAGAATATTTTTTTCCGAAATTATTATGTGTTATTTATTCATTAAACTTTACTGTTCTACCTGATAAATATCTCTTTAGTAGAGAACGAATCTTGTTAGTAGAGGACGTAAAAGGTGGTTCGGAAGAAGAAGAGGTTGAGGAAAATAAAGATGTCGCGAAAGTCACTGTAAAAAGAAGCAGAGAAGGCTTTTGAAACATTAACAACTTTACTCGAATTTCAGGAAAATTTCGGTCAAGGTGGATTTACAACGATCGCTACCCTCAAAAGTATAATCGAGTCCAAAACAAACAGACAACAAAGAACACTATAAGTCTTTTTCTTCTACTAGCTAAACAAAGTAGTAGTACTTGTTTTGAACGACTTGCAAAACGGTATGCTGAATACTATTTCTTTATTGTCGATGTTATTTATACGAGTATAAAATTCGTTAAAAAAAAGGTAGTATAATGTTATAGTAAAATGCTTAATAAAACTAACACAAAATATTTTTAACCTACAACAATCTTTGTTTAAATTGCAAATTTTAATATAGTTTTATCAAAACCTCTTTATCACGAATTTTTTTCCTTCCCGTGAAATTCGAGATAGACAGGTTCAACTGTATATCATGTATGTTTATGTGCAAAGATAGGTCGAAACTTAGACGCAACCGTTTTCAGCAAAATGTTGAGGAGTTACAGCTTTTTGGGTGAATAGGAAACTTTCAGTCTAATTTTTAAAAACAATAAAATACCGATAATTGTAGATAAATAAAACAATGAACCCAATCACACAGCATCATAACTCCGTGTGATGTCACATTCACCACAATCTACTACTTAACCGACCGCGAATGATATCAGACCATCAAAAATCCGCTTCAAACGATCGAACAATGACATCGTATTATCTAGAAAAAAATCAGCTCTAAACAGCCAAGATCGTAGTATTTTCGATCATGCGGGCATCAGGATGGCCAAAATCTATCATCACAAACATAAAGTCATCGTATTTACTGCCGTTTGAGCAGATTCTGGAGAAGAGAAGCAAATCATTCGTTCAGCACAGTCTGATTCAAAAGATATAACTTAGATAAGGCGCTAAGAATAAATTTTATGTAAACATACCGAGTAATGAGAAGAGAAGATACTTTTATGAGAATAAAACGCTTTGGATCATTCATAAATGATGTCACGCTTCGAGGGGGGAGGGGGTTCGTGAAATTGTGACAAAGTGTAACAAGGGAAAAGGAGGGGGTGACAAGAAGTGTGACATCATGCTTATGCAGCATAGCATGACAAAGGGGGGTAGGAGAGGTCCGTTGAAGTGTGACATTTTGTGACAAAGGAGGGAAGGGGTCAAATATATGGCAAAAAGCGTGACATCATTTATGAACGGTCCCTAATTAGAAGAGAAGATACTTTCATGAGAATAAAACGCTAACATTTCTGGCACAGAATGATGATTTATGACGAAATTCATACCAGCGAAATTTATTTCCGTAAAAACCCAATGAGACTAAAGTACCTTTTTGTGTTAATAAACACTTGATTATGTCGCCCCCTTCCCATCTTCCATTTTTGTTTGGGAAAATATCATTCCTGTTTGGGAAAATATCATTTGATCCTCCTTCTAATTTAGTTGCTGCGAACTTCACACTTGCAAATGAAATACCTTCAGCTTTCAACTTGAAGATTTATTGTTGGAAATATTCGGAGCGATAGGTTACGTCTAATGGAATATCTTCTAAAAAAGGAAAAGATTTGCCTTTGCACCGACTATTCATTACTTCCTGCGTAAATAAGGAACTATTTTAAGAAAACTGCACACATGGCACGTGTTTCAGAAGGACGAGAAATCTCTTAGTCAGAAAGAGTGGAAGAAAATGGAGATATGTGAGAAAAATAGCGCGAAGTGGAAGAAAATGGAGTTATAGTGGAAGGAAATGGAGATACACATAAATCTTTCTTGCACTGGAAAAGTATTTTCTTATACGTAAATTTTGTTAGCAAATTTGTGCCTTATTAATATTGGAAATAATGAAGACTTTCGCACATATACTCTAGGTTTTAAGAGATAAGAAGAACTAAGTTATCGCTTAAAATCAATCAAAAGTATTTAGTGTGAGGTGCAAAAACTGCGTTTTTAACATTTCCACTGCCGCCGACTGCTATAGCACTTGCTGCAAGTGCTGAGATCGTTGTCACTGCTTATTTGAATTTCGCACCGCGTTTTTAGTTGCTCGATTTTTTCGTATCGAAGATATAGACCTAGAGCAGCGGTTCCCAAAGTGTGGTACGCGTACCACTAGTGGTACGCGAAGCCTCTTCAGGTGGTACGCGTGCAGGCAAAAAAGAAGAGAGGAACACAAAAACTCAGGATTGGTGATCGAATTTGCCCAATTAGAGTTGGGAGAATGTTGGCTCAAAGTTAAAAATGAATTCCCGTTATTGTCAAGAAAAGAATTGCTGTTTTTAATTCAGTTCACAACCACTCATCTTTGAGACTACTTTTGCCAATTTGATATTTATTAAAAATAAATATAGAAGCAAATTAAATGTCGACCCAAATTGGAGGTTAAAACTAACTTCTACGGAACGAGATATTACCTCGTTTGTATCTGCAACCTTCTCATTCATTTTGTTTCTTCATTTTTTACATGATAGGTATTTTGTACTTAAAGACGTATTTCTAATGCTGTTTTGGAAGTACGTATTAAACATATATTTTACATAGTTCATATACTTTATTTTATACATACAGCTTTATTTTAATAAACGCTTTTCTCTGCATTAACTATAAAAAATGGTGAGATTGAAAGTCTACCTAGTCGTCTTAGTATTTCTCTATAATCTATTAGTGTTCTATTTTTTCTATGTAATATAGTTACATTAGCAGTGGTACGCAAATGGTTTGCAAGAAAAATGGTGGTACACGAAAAAAAAAATGATTGGAAACCGCTGACCTAGTGTGTTGAAACTTTATGGACATCTACTGTTATCCATTCAGAATATATTAAACCACCACTATACCTTTTTATTTGTGATAAAAGTATATTCTACAGAAAAAGGGTTTAACAGTAAAGCAAGAGAGATCGCCGATTAAGGTAATACTAGCTGTACCTTTTTATTTGTGCTAAAAGTATATTCGACAGCAAAGGGGTTCAACAGTAAAGCAAGAGAGATCGCCGATTAAGGTAATACTAGCTGTACCTTTTTATTTATGCTAAAAGTATATTCGACAGCAAAAGGGTTCAAAAGTAAAGCAAGAGGGATCGCCGATTAAAGTAATACTAGCTGTACCTTTTTATTTGGGCTAAAAGTATATTCGACAGCAAAAGGGTTCAACAGTAAAGCAAGAGGGATCGCCGATTAATGTAATATTAGTCGACCCGTGCGGAATTCCGCACGGGTAATAAGTGGTTAAGTTTTGGTTACGTGGTTTTTTGGTGGAACGTTTTGGTTAAGTTGAAAATCCCTCCAAGATTTCTTCATCATAATTTCTGTTTATTATGATGGAAGTGCAGCTTTGAAAAGAAATATGTAAACGCTGACGTTTCAAGTCGATATCCGATTCGATATTTATCGAATCCTATTCGATATCTATCGAAAAATCGACGCATCCATTATAGGACCTCTTCTTAGATGATTATAAATCTGAAATTTCAGAGACGCGGTACATCTTTAGACCGTGGGTCGATTTTTCGTCATTAGCCGGCACGATAAGTTTTAAAATAAGGGGTAAATCACGGAATTTGAAAAGGAATAAGGAAGATATCGCGGACCGACAGAAAAACAGGCTAGAAAAATAATATATATATGATGTTAAATTTACTAAAGAAGGCATACATTTGAATATTTTGAAAAGCATCGACATAAACTATTGCTTCATAATGCTACGATATTGAAATGTGCACCTGAAGTAAATTTTGAAAGTCCAAAACCACCCATCCTGAGCCAGAATTTCAAAATGCAAAATCGATTTCGTACGTCAGTTCAGAGCCAACACTTCTGTCAGAATTCCACAAAAGCGGATTTTATGTCGATTTTATCTTCAAATTTGTTTTTAACCTGTATCAGTTGAAACCGATAAGGAGATCGAGACGGCTACACGTGAACTTTAGAAATGTGAGATAACTGGATAAAGTTCATGTCTGGGGGGGGGGGGGGGGATGCTCGGTCTTTATCACAGAACTTTTCAAAAATAAAAATAGGTTTTTTAGATATCATGAACACTAGTTAATATGTAGGAATAGAAATTTTAGTCAGTTACGTCATTTCAATTATTCCCGGGGAGTGAGGGGTGCGGGGGGGATCAAGAATAATATACTCAATTTAAAAATGTAGTAACATTACCACGTATGAAGAAGAAACGGAGAATCGACCCAATATTTTTAACGGGGTCCGTTTTTCGTGAATTTTAAAACTATTTTGCGAAAAATCAAATATTTTTGTAAATTTTCCAAATTTAAACACAGTGCTAAAATGTTTTTACTATTTTTCCCGCTTATTTAATAAATAATTCTGTAAATAATACGATTTGTAGTAGCTCCGAATTTTGTGAAGGGTCCGTTTTGATTGATTGGAGTTTTTGTGAAGGGTCCGTTTCAATTAATTTGAATTTTGTGAAAGGTCCAAAAATGGACCCGAATTTCCTCTTTCGAGATTCTCCATTTAACACGTTCACGCCGGCGCGTAACACCGGTGGCCCGCACTAGACTGTCTCATCGGTCGGCGCGTACCACCGTTGGCCCGCACTTACCGGGCGGCGCCGCGAGATGAAGCACAGCGTGAATTCTAGCGCCGCTTCACAGCGAAAAACATGAAAATCGGCCCCGGCGTGAACGTGTTAAATATGACTAGTAAAGAATTAGACAATGGTTTAAACTTATGAAAGCAAGAAAACTCGGAATTAGTTTTGATAATTGTCCGGTACAGCAAGTTGAATATTCCATTAATGAATGTCACACAAGTACAATATTAAAAAGAGTCTTAGGAAACGGTGTTCAAACTGTGAGCCAAGGGACACACCTAGCCTGCCGAGCTTTTTTTAGTGACTCACTAAATTCAATTCAGAAACTCGATAAGTTCTGGTATAAACCTAGTGCAGCTACACCATTACTCAATATACATAAGCTTATTATTACATCATTATATTTATAGCTAAATTTCAGATTAAAAAAGATTCTCATGGACAAAAAAAAATCAAATAACATATTTTTTAAAGCTAAACATCGAGTCAAAGCACTTAACACCCACATCATTATGAAGATATATCCTGATTCTGAAAACTTCAGCTGGAAGCTAGCTAGTGAAAAGCGTTCTAAACTTCAATAATCGTTCACGAGCATTACTATTAAATAGGCAATTATGAACACAGGCACGAAATGCAAATTCACGCATCAAATTCCCCGAAAACAACAACTGTCGTCATGTCATCTGACTTCTGCATTTATGACATTCCAGTAAATACTAGATGTTTCCAGCGACAGTTGCTTTTTTTTTTTCTTTTTTCTTCCCTTTCATTTTCTCATTGTTAATCGATTTGCTAGTTCCACGTGTGTTTGTGTTCATTTATGTGTTCCATTCTAAAAGGAAGGGGTAGATAAGTTTTTGGTACAAATTTAATTATTTTTGCTAACAGTGCAATTAATGCTGCGAAATTAATTTTATTCGTGAAAGTGAAAGAATAAATAAATCATTAAATCTCCAAAACGGTTTGTTACACGGTTTGTTTTTGAAAAAAAAATATAATGCAGTTTTTGTGGTCGAAAACCGAGTAAGAAACTTCCGTGACAAATCAAGTTAAATAACATCGTTGCATTAGCCAAACAAAGCTATCGTTGCCATTCGACAAATAATAATTCTGATAATTTCCTCAGAGCCAAAATTATTATTTTTTCCCCCTAATTATGGATGGAATATTGTATTGTCATCGAAGATAAGTTTGTGTGCAAAGTTTGAAGATAATTTATGCAGTAATAGTGGTCGAAAACCGCGTAACGAACTTCCGTGACAAATCAGGTTAAATAAAACCGTGTAAAAACAGAGCAAACACAATCGAAAGACTATATTAGTACAGTCTAAAATTAGGCATAAAATTATTTTTTTGCAAAAAAATGGTAACTTCTAAAATATTTGTTTGTTGAGATCTAAAAATTAGTTAAGGGTCCATTTTTACCCCTTAAAGCACGAGTTTTTTTTTTCGGAAACACTAGTGTAGTGTAAGTTATTCTATGCAATTTCGGGTTGTGTGTTGTGACTAGGGAGTGGGGGTCAGGTAAAAGTTACATAGAAATAAAATATTACGCAAACAAAGTGTGAACGGATCTCAGACGGGCATTAGAAATGAAATAACGCAGGCGGCATAGGCAAATATTCCGGAAACTTTCGCCCGTGTCAGGCACGGGCAAATGAGTTAAACGGTTAATGATCATTACTTTTATGAATCTTCCATTTTGTAGCCTGAAAAACGCCCGTTTCAGACACGGGCAAATGCGTTAAGCGGTTAATGATCATTACTTTTATGAATCTTCCATTTTGTAGCCTGAAAAACGCCCGTGTCAGACACAGGCAAATGCGTTAAGCGGTTACTGATCATTACTTTTATGAATCTTCCATTTTGGAGCTTGAAAAACGCCCGTGTCAGACACGGGAAAATGCGTTAAGCGGTTAATGATCATTACTTTTATGAATCTTCCATTTTGGAGCTTGAAAAACGCCCTCAGCAGCACTGGAACCAATCAGGTGGTCGTTTTTAGGGTGTTTTCACACCACGTCTGTTTTTCTCATCTGCGCAGCCGCAGAGTATATCTTTGAAGACAAAAATAGACTCTGCGATTGCGCAGGTAAGCAAAGCGGAATATTGCCTTTGTCGCCCTTGGTGTAAAAGAGTCATTACAGAGTCAATTTCATGTGAGCGGCATAAACGCTAAGGCAGCTTTTCTATCCAAAATTGAGGAAATTTCTAAAAAATAATAAAAACTAACTATTATAATGCCTAAACAATATACAAACCAAAAGAATTATAAGACAAAATCAATGCGTGAAAGTCCCAAATGTGCATGCCGCGATCGGCATTTGCAGGCTTGAAATACGGATGCAATTGCATTATCGCGAATTTCTGGAAGCTATAACCGAGTGAAAATCTTCAGTAAATTTCACTACCGTTTCCAAAATTTGTTGAATTCCTCATGGTTCCGGTACTAAAGCAGATAAAATATTACTCCGCCTAAAAATGACGACGAAATGGTAGAAGACGGAGAAAAGATTACGACATAACTACATATATTGATATTTTTCTTTAAATCTTTTTAAAATTTAAATTTTATTACTTGTGAAAATGTGTACAAAAAATTGATTATAGGTACTAAATCCTTTTAGCGATTTTAGGAGGCAGAATAATGTTTCCTCACTAATTCCTTCGGCACTTTTGAAGAAGTCTTGAATTTTAGACGATGAGCAAAAACAAGCCCGCGCACGAAACAAAAGTTATTTGCATTTACACAAGCAAAACCTATTAAATCTTAACAGCTTTATCAATCCTTGAAGTACTGTAATTATAGAGCCTTTGACAGAGCAAAATTACTTGAATGTTTGTTAATGAAAAAAGTACCAAGAGAAATAAATAGGAAATCGATAATAGATACCATCTGTAAGACTAAAAGTAGTTAATTTGTGTAAAAAAATATATAAGACATCCCATTCACCAAGTATAATGAACTTAGAGCACGAGTTAGTTTATGTTTTACATTAATTTTATGTTAAAACTTACAACAAAAAAAAAACACAGTACTTTTCTTTAACAGTTTTTTCTTACCCATTATATATTGATCTAGTTTAAAAACTAGTATTTAATTTATTATTATTATTTTCTTACTAAATTGAGATGGGGTAGCCCAGAAAAACCTTATACCTAATTCTAAAAGGGTTCAGAGAGTAGATCCCAAGTTTGGAGACGACTGTTCTAGTGAAACTAAGATGTTCTAAAGCTGTTTTCTTTGATTTCCCACAACTTTGGGTTTTACGGGTTTTTACTATTTGCTTACTCAAGTGCAATAGTTAAGTAGATATTTTAAGCTGTAATGATGACCTAAGTGGATACATTTATAACACAATCCAGTCGAATTGAATAAAATAAAATTAGAAAAACAGCTTGGATGGGAAGGATGAAAATGAAAGTTAAAGGCACGGTTAAGAAAAGACGCAAAAGTTCAGCAAAACGTAGACTTGCAAAGTGTGCAAAACTTCTACTTATCGGCAGTTTTCCAAGTCGGGAAAAGTCATCAACCGCTGGGGCATCAGACGGAAAATAATTAAATGCTAATTCACATTTGTCACAGCAGCGCTTAATCAAAATCTCTGAGTAGAAATTCTAAAATACTGTTCCTATTAGCTGGCGGATAAGGTATTTATCACCTAAGATAGTTAAAAAGACAGGAATTTATGAAAAGTTTGCTCGTACCGTGGGAAATATTCAAAAACTTGGGATGCTGAAATTTGTAAAGTGCTTGTTTATGAATTAAAATTTTTTTGTAAAAGGGGGAAAAACAGCACAGTATACACGCAAGAACACATAAAAATGACCAAACAATTTACGTACAGTGAACCATCGAAAAATCGTCGTATAAACAAACGATAACGTCTGGCGTTTATCCTTGTGGCTAACAAGAATTGGGACTACACTAAAACGTCGCATAAACGATTATCCTGTAAACGGTATTTTACTGTATGCGTAAAATTAATAGGAGTATCATAAAAAAGAGAATTGAATCATCAAGAACTAAGGGAGAGAACACTGACAGAAAAATAGAACAAGAAGAAAATTCTTAAAAATTATTTTTAAAAAAAGAACAACTTTTTAAGCGCAAAATTACAACAAAAATTGCAGACACGTGTTTTGAAATTTCAACAACCGCTTTTGTCGGATATTTCTGCATCCTATCTTTTCCCATTAAAAAAAGGAATTCCTCGTAATTCCGAAACAGCTGCGATTTATTTGTACTAACTTCAAAAGAGGATTATAAATTACAAAGAACTGCCGGCTATTTGATTTCTCAATCAACAGTGCGTTTATGTCCCACAGTTCAGTTTTGTCCATGGCTTAACCCGAGAGTAGGGATGTAACGAATATTCGGCCTATTCGGCCCTTTGGCCGAATAGGCCGAATATTCGTTACTTGCAGTGGGGTAAACACTTTTAAGTACTCATTCGTAAATAATGTCACGCTTCGAAGGGGGATAGGGTTCGGGAAATTGTGACGAGGGGAGGGGGTAACAAGAAGTGTGACATCATGCTTAAGCAACACAGCGTGGCATGTGACAAAGGGGGAGGGGGGTCAAATATATGGGAAAAAGCGTGGCATCATTTATGGACGGCCCCTTACAGCTATGCAAATTGCATGCACACTTTTAAAAATACAGAAAGAAGAAAATAAAAACATTCCTATGTACAATTTACCCTTTTAGTACACACAGTTCAAGATTCAATGCCACGAGGGCTGCAAGTAAAACTGGTTGACAACTTTGAAGTTGAAAACATTTAACAAAACAAGCCGATCTAAAAACATGATTTTAATGTAGCCACAATGTGTAAGAGGATAATAACCACTTTTTGAAACTTGTTTTTCATCTGGATTCTTCCTCGTCCCTTTCATATTCTTTTTTCGCGCGAATTTCATATTGTTGATCAGATCTCCGCCAGGCTACAAGGTAGCGGGCAGCTCTCTCGGATTCAAGTCAGGAAGTAACAATCGGCAGCGTCTCGATGATTTATCAGGTATCGGAGAACGCTTCGGCGAAAGTTCTTCAACAACAAAAGCCACCATAAATGATCTCCATTCATTCAAAATCAAAACAAAAACGTCGCAGCAAATCACGCAAATGGAAAAGCACAAATCATGTCTCTCTTAAGGTCGGTCACGTTAAGGCGAAAGTGGGTATTCGCCCCAGGCAATTAAAAGTTTTTATTTTTTGTTTAATAAACTTAGGAACAAACTCTAATTGGTATCTTATATATAAGCGGCTTATTCTGTCTGTCTGTCTGTCCGCTATAGAATCCCAGGCCATTTTACCGATCAGGACCACATTCGGCACGGTTAACGTTTACGACCCGAGAAACTCATCGCTGTAAAAATGAAAGTTGTGACTCAATTATTTTTTTTTTAAATTAATTTTTAAAAAATTTTCAATGATTTTTTTGACCCGTTTTATTTTATTTTTGCATTGTTGCCCTCATTTCCAACCATAGAACTACAGTTGCCGTTTGAACAAACAAATCAATGCAGTTGCCATTGTTAGTGTAACAAATGTAACAAATATACTAATAATAATCGAAACGTTTATCTAGCACAGGGGTCTCCAAACTTTCCAGCCTTAGGGCCATATTGATTACTCCAGTAAATTCCAAGGGCCAAAACCATATTATCATTAATTGTTGCCGGTGGTAAAAAGTTGAATCAGTCCACTAGTGGTGTAAAATATGATTACTTTTTTGCCAGATGCCATTAGCGACGGGGAAGCTGATGTATTTTCTGTATCGTATGGGTATCCGTTATAATGGGGTACCCGCATCGTATCGCCATAGTAATCATTGATTACAAAAGTAATGAAATACACAAGTAATCATTGATTACTTTTTTTCTTCAGTAATCGTTACTTCGGTTCCTAACGAGTACTCAAGTAACGAATGAGTATTTTTTTACATGAAAAAAAAAGTCCGAAAAAGTACGCCACGTTTAAAAAAGGCTGCAAATCGAACTAAAGTCCGCAAAACGGCAACACTGCATATTATTAATTTTCCTGTCATTATCTGTAATTTCTAGATTAGTCGTAGAGTACGAGCGAGCCATGAGGAGTAACGTGACAGGACATCTGGTGGACACAAGCAGAAATAGGTAGTACCTTCTATCCCTAACAGATGGCGCTAATAGCACTTACAGAATAATCTCGTTGGTTCGATAAAGTTCTGGTGTCTTCCACTCACTTCTAGATGGCAGTAAGTGAAATATATAAGAAGGCTAGTGGCGCAACCACAAGTCAGTTCCTATGACACTGCTGAGAAATAAAATAGTGCGTACCTCCTTAAAACGTGTTTGTGCGTGTTTAAGTTTAAGACATCTTTGTAACAATATTTTTATTTGAATTGTTGCTTTTGTGTGTGATTTAGTAGAATGGAAAAGAAGCGAAAAATTGATAGTGAATGCAGAAAATTCAAAGATCAGTGGAACATTCAGTATTTCGTAATTGAGTCCAGTAACAAGGCGCTATGTTTGATTTGCAATGAAAGCATAGCCGTTCTCAAAGAATATAACATTAAACGTCATTATGAAGCAAAACATTTTCAAAATTACTCAAAATATACAGGAAGTTTGCGGACAGAAAAATTCGAAGCTATGAAGCGCGGATTGAAATCGCAGAAATCTTTATTTACAAAACTCAAAACTGAACAAGAGGCTGCAACTCGTGCCAGCTTTCGTGTGGCTCTTGAAATTGCAAAACGTGGAAAACCATTCACCGATGGAGAAATGGTCAAAGAATGCATAATCGCAGTAGCCGAAGAAATGTGCCCTGAAAAGGTAAATTTATTAAAAACTGTCAGTATGTCAGCAAACACTGTGGCTCGAAGGGTAGAAGACATCGCTGAAAATATATCCTCTCAACTGTTCAACAAAAATGGACATGTTGAGTGGTTTTCTTTGGCCTTGGATGAGTCAACGGATGTGTCAGATACTGCTCAGGTGTTGATTTATATTCGAGGAGTAGATAAAAGCTATGAAGTGCATGAAGAACTTCTTGATATGTATAGTATTCATGGCACAACTACTGGTTCAGATATTTTTAAAGGAGTTGAAATGGCCATTAAGCAAAAGAACCTTCGATGGAAAAACTTGAAATGTATTACAACTGATGGAGGCAAAAACATGAGTGGGAAAGATAAAGGAGTGGTCGCTCTTGTGTCAAAGGCTGTAGAAAATGACGGTGGTTCAAAACCAATAGTCTTACATTGTATCATTCATCAACAGTCTTTGTGCGGAAAATGTTTGGATATGTCTGAAGTTCTGAAACCAGTCATATCAACTGTTAATTTTATCAGATCTTTTGGGCTGAATCACCGACAATTCGTACAATTTATTAAAGAGATTGGAGAAAATGACTTACCTTATCATACTGCCGTACGTTGGCTTAGTTGTGGGAAAGTCCTTCAGCGCTTTTTTGAACTTCGAGCAGTGATCGAATTTTTTTTGAATGAAAAGCATCGCCCTCTTACTGAATTGCAAAACAACGCATGGCTGTGGAAGTTAGCATTCTATGTTGATTTGACAAAACATGTGAACGAACTGAATTTGAGATTGCAAGGAGAAAACCAGCATCTTCCTGATTTATACAATAATATCAAATCATTCCGGAAGAAATTGATACTGTTTCAATCACAACTACGAAGTAAATGTTTTTCACATTTTAAAACATGTGAAATATTTAGCCACACCACTGAGACCGAGTTTCCTATCGATTTTGCAATCGAAACTTTGAGTGCTTTGAAAATAAATTTTGATACTCGTTTCTCGGACTTTGATGCCATTGCGAATCAAATTAAGATTTTTCAGAATCCTTTTGATACTGACATTGAAACCCTAGCCCCGGAACTTCAAATGGAAAGGATTGATCTACAGTGCAGTGATATAATTAAGAACAAATATCAAAACTTATCTTTGTTTGAATTTTATAAGTGTCTTCCACTGACACAATTTGATAATTTGCATAAATTTGCTCGTGGGCTGTTTTCTGTTTTTGGTACTACTTATTTGTGTGAGAAGACCTTTTCCAAAATGAAGTACACAAAAAATGTTTACAGATCTAAATTAACTGATGAGCATCTTAAATCTCTTTTAATAATTGGTACAAGTAAAATTAGTCCACAACTACAAACTATTGTCTGTGGAAAATCTCAATTACATAAATCTCATTAGTATTTCATATGTCGTTATGCTTGTTATAAGTTATCTTTTCATTTAAAATGTATAAAATGTTAGTTGGATTCATTTCAATAATTTGTTAGTTAGTAAATAATAACCTACAACAATGTTATGAGTAGTTAGCCCATGACCATATCAATGTAGATGTCATATTAATAATTATTCAACATAAAAATAGATTACTTCAGTAAACTTAATTTAATTTGCTATAAAAAATAAATATGTTCTCTAGAAGGAGTTTTCTTTCAAGTATGCTAGCTCTCCGCGGGCCGGACAAAATCTGTCCGCGGGCCGGATGTGGCCCTCGGGCCGTAGTTTGGAGACCCCTGATCTAGCATATTGAGTGAGGCTTTGCTGTAGTTGCAATCTCCGTTAAAAATTAATGTATACGCAAATTTAATTTAATCCTTTCTTTCTAATTTATTTATTTATCGTCTGAACTTTTTATATTTTTCTTATTAGAGTGGCATCGCTCTTTTTCCCCAGTTTCGTTAAAACTTTTGCTTTGAAAAGCATAATAAAATTTTCAATAAGTTCTTCCGATGATAAATGTATATTTTTCACAAACAATTTGATTATATAGTAAATAAATATATAGTTGTGTGGAGCAGTAAGCAAAGGGACGTCCTCGCCGCCTGACCTGGGTAATTCAGTTTGAATTAGCAGACACCTTTGCACAAACCATTTTAATTACAACATCTAGAACAGCGGTCATTTCGTATGACCGCCGGGCTTACTAGTACTTAATAAGCAAACCAACGTTGTATGTACATATATTTCAAACACACGTGCTTCAATGATACACGGAATCCCTTCTTTAATGTCTCATTGATTGTTTGTGCACAAAAATAATGGTTTACTTCTACTCGAGAGCTTTAGAAATATTATCTAACTTATTAGGTGACTAATTCCAAAAACATTTCTTTTCAAAATAAATAATCCTTTTAAAAAGAAGCTTTCTCCTTACACCTTTCACCTTTTTTAAAGATTCCTCCCCCCCCCCCTCTCTCTCTACCTCTCTCTCTCTCTGTCTCTGTTCGGGGGGGGGGGGGGAATGGGGAGCGGAATCTAATTTCACTTAGAGCGGTTAAGAAACGTAAATTTAAGACATTCGATAACATTAATTTTATGTTTGATTCCCTCAATTTTTGTAGAGAAGGGTATTTTTGTAGTGTAACTATATGATTTTAAAAATATTTATGCATTTCATACTTTCCACAGAAAGGTTCCTCCAAAAACGAAGTGGAAAAACAGTTTTTATCTTTATCAACATTTAACAGCTGACCAACCCCCTATTCAGTGGGAAACAAACTTCCCACAACCTTACAAAAGGATTAAAACTTATAGCCTGAATTTTGCACTTTGAATTGTTATTAATATTTCATACAAGTTTGTTTACATAAATTTAAAAATATATTCAAGTAAATGTTTTTTTTTATTACTTTATCATTTTAATGAGCTGCTGTTGGCTGCTGCCAATTGCAGACCTAGTGCGTTCCCGAGAAATTGGTACCATCTCTTTCAGCGGCACCGCAGTGAATGTGGTACCATCGCCGAATGAGAATTTTGACGTCCGGTTTCTCCACCTGAAAGGGACTCTGTTGATGCGAAATGCAGTAGGAATTAGTTTAGCCGAGAGCATAAAAGGCAACTGTCTACTCAAGGGTCATGCCGCACAATCATACCACATGGGCGCAGACGATTTTCTGCATCTTGAAAATCCACCGACACTGCCAGGTTCGATCCTCAGACGGACGTACGAGCTCCGCGCCTTACCACGACGCCATCATTCCTGCTATTCAACTAAATGGGATCATTCATAAATGATGTCACGCTTCGAGGGGGGATCGTGAAATTGTGAGAAAGGGTGACAAGCGGAGGGGGTAACAAGAAGTGTGACATCATGCATTATGCAACAAAGCGTGACAAAGAGGGGGAGGGGGTTGCGCTGAAGTGTGACATATTGTGACAAAGGGGGGAGGGGGTCAAATATATGGGAAAAAAGCGTGACGTCATTTATGAACGGCCCCAATGTTAACGACTCAATAAGCAAAAATATTTTACTTAATACCTTATTTTATCTAATTTATTATTAATTTCCACGTTGTTGCGGAAAGCTCAACTGAAAACGGAAACCTAACATAGATAATCAAGTCCTGGAATATAATTTGTGATTTTGGTTTCTCTATTTTTCTGCATATATACATTTTTTTCCGTTGAGGACAGGATTCCTACAAACTCCAAAACACGTGTTTTAAATTTCATTGCACATTTGTACAATATTGGATTTATTAAACAGGAGCAAAAGTATGATTATGCCGTCCGGCATTTTATTATAATGCTGCTATAATTTTGTGCTATGCCTTATTTAGTTAATTTTTCTTGTACATTTGATTTGATTTTTTGATTAACAGTTCGAAATGTCATTTTCTCTCTATTTTTTGGATACGTAATATATCTTATTTGTCTTTACTACCAAAAGAAGCGACTACAATTTTCTAAGGAAAACGTAAAAACAATTAAAAAAAATGCAGCAAACGTTGTAGTAACTTGTATGTACTTTAATAAATATGTTATGAAAATTTAGAAACCTATAACTCGCAATCGGATATCGAAATTAATTCCGCTCTAGAATTCCCCGCCTCCAAATATTTACGCGTTTGTTAAAAAGAAATTTGCAAGGGAAAAAGAAAAGCAAAGAAAGAAAAGAAAAACCTATTCCCTTAATATGAGTAGGTGTATTCGTAAGTAGAACTTGGTCGAACCTATATTAATTTTCTAGACAGTTTCCTTACCAGAGATGGGAAACAAGCGTAAACAGATTTGAAAGCTTGCTTTTAATTCGCGGCACCAAACAAAAATGAAAAAAGTAAACAAAACTCATTTGTCGTGTTGATGAATGTCGACGCTTAGAATCGAATCGATGCAATCACGTTGCCTGTTATTATAAGCCACACCCATCACAAATGTACCACAATACTCGGTTATTACACTTTCGTGGTAAATATAAATTCTAATTTCATATTTTTTTATTTTGGAGAATCACTCCTGTTATTGTCAAAATATTAGATTGTAATTAAAAGAGGAGAATTGTGGCACTTTTCAGCTGCACACTAATCTATTACGTAAATGGATTAAATCTTATACATAAATAAATTGTTTTATCGCGTCATTACTTCTTAAACATAGGACAGGACTTTCTAAAGAAATTGTTGAGAAAGAGAGGGAGAGGAGAGAGATGGTTAGAGGCTACACTCCGTCAAGAGGATAGCTGTGCCACTAATTTTTGCAAGGCAAGACGGCAAAACGTAAAGTAAATGTACGAGAGCCCTTCAAAAAAAAAAAAAGAAAGTTAAATTAGAAGCAATCAAAATTAGCACATTTAAAGATATTAAAGACATCAGGGCTCTAAAATTATATTGCCCCGACAGTTTCGGGGCATGAAAAAGTTTAAATCAGGCCCCTGCATTTTCCCTCTTGCATGCTCTGACATATAAATACTATTAATAAAAAATTATAACACTTAATCAAATTGCGTGTATTGTGTTTTCTCATTTTTCATAAAATAACAATGTTAAAGTAAATATAATGTTCTTAAAGTCAATTGTTTATCTACATATAAATTAAAAAAATACTATGTTTTTCATTGATAGACCTTTTTACAAGATGTATGAGGATGTAAAAGTTTTATCTGGGTATATATTTTCTAGACAAAAAAATTTTAAGAATTCCCAACTCTAAAAGACGTAATACTTCTATAATTGATAAAATATTGCACACAAGTAATTTGCATGATAATAGTATTACTAATCTTTTACACCTTTCTTATTTGTACCTTTTTCTCTCAAATGAATGTCCACCTATCTTTTTCTCATTTCAATCTTTATAAAATATCTGATTATTTTAACACATTCTAATTTTTTCTGCGAATCAAATAAAATTTACTTTCCTCATATACATATCGTTCTTTAGTTCTTTATGTCTTCGATATTGTCTCGCCTGGACATTAAATCCTGATCCTTGCATTATGTTTAAGATGATGTTCTATTGTTTGGAAAAATGGAATACTGTAAAGAAGCCAGAAAATGTTAGAATAACTTCCAATTTGAAAAAATCTTTTATCCTGCAGAATCCATCCTTAGGCTGATTCTATTGCAGATAATTGTAATTCAATTTTAAACATAAGGTTTAAAAAGTCATTTGAAGAAACTTCAGTTCACTTAGAAGCTCATTGAGAGAGTTGAAAGGGAATCAATGGCCGCGTTTTTCTTTTTCCGTGATTTAATTTACTGCTGTAAGAAATATATCGTTGATTACCATTTGTTTTATTCCCGACTACTAAAAAAAAATCTACAATATACTTCATTGTCATTTTTATTCTTTTGACAGCAGTTCTGATTTAGTTCCAATGTTCCACGGGGTCAAGATGTACAAAAACAAAAGGCCGGAGAAAGTTTCCCCATTTGCATGCAGCCCTGAACAAGGGGATCATGAAATCAAATCCAATGGCTCAGCTTGCCGCTTTGAGTAGTCTTCACGAAATGTGATGTTTCCGTGTGTGAGTTACATTTTATTTCGATTTTTACGTCTTAATTTTTTGTTCAGCACAGCTAAAAACTGATTAGCTCTTGTGTTACAAATGCGGTAAGCAATATCCCATGCTAGGAAACGCTAATGAGAATCATGAAATTAGAAATGTGATACTTTATTGCTGATGCGTTCTAAAACAGATTACAAAAAGGCGTAAAACCACAACCTGTCACACCTATACAAAAACGGATCAATAAATATCGATATCTGATAACGAACACCTATACAAAAACGAATCAATAAATATCGATATCTGATTACTAACACCTACACAAAAACGAATCAATAAATATCGATATCTGATTACTAACACCTATACAAAAACGAATCAATAAATATCGAAATTTGATTACTAACACCTATACAAAAACGAATCAATAAATATCGATATCTTATCACTAAACAATTTACATTCAAATTAAAAAATCAGCAATGCAAATGATTTCATAATGAGAATATTTTAAAGCAGAACTCCAAAAAAGCTCATTTCCTCTGATGCTTAAATATTCAAAACAAGTAGGGTCAGTTGGGGTAATTGTAAACAAGATTCCTAACTACACTTGTGGTGGTTTTTAAAACTTAACTGCTGGTGTGTGATGAATTGGCATCATAGGGAAGACACTGAAAGAGTTTTGTAAGTTTCGAAACATTTGTGGAGGCGTCACCAAATGACACTGAAAAAAGTTGTTTAACAAAATTTTGTGATCTTACATTTTCGTCTCCAGCTCATCTGCAAAAGCGATGTAAGTGGTTTCAACCATTTTTATTTGTCATATGGAATGTTGCTAAAAGCATTTAGTTATGAATTTCATCCTCCCAGTTATTTTTCATGTGCATGTCAGGTGTTTACAATTACCCCATATATTTCGTACTCAGGGGTAATTGTAAACAGTTAAATTTATCCTATTTCCAATATTCCGGGGGGGGACAATAAGTATTATATTTTGATGTAAATTACCTGTTTGTGTCTATTTTACATAATTGTTGTTGTTGTTGCTGAACCCACTTGGAAATCCAGGCCCCACTTGCAAGGAGACCATGAATTAAGAAAACTCCTACTGATTATTAATGAGCTCCGCTAGAATGAAGTACACTTGGCTCAGAGGGGCTTAATGATTTTGAACCAGCTCCCAGATGAGATATCGTCACCTAGGTTGGTCCCTCAGCGGAAATTATTTCTAACTTGGTTTACATTTGAAGCGACGATGTATTTTACGTGCACAGCTCCCTTTAGCGCACTCGGTCTCAGAATAATCAGCTGCGGTTGGTGGTCACCCTCCCAAGCGCTGACCACGGCCAGTTGTGCTTCACTTTCGGTGTTCTGTGGGATCTAAGCTTAACCGACTGATCCACTGCGGGACAAATTTTACATAAATTTGTCGCTTTACTTGATTTTTCGCAAGATATTTCTCGTGAAATGATCTCAGCCGACTCATAACATAACTCAGCGGACCACAGGCGGCCTGTTGGCCGCAGATTGAGAGCCATTGCTCCGGAACTAAGCCTTCAAGCAGACTGTGTATGAAACAATTTACCAATTTGCATCAACCTTATTCGAAAATAAATCAGTTTCCAATTACCCCAGATCTCTAGGGTAATTGTAAACACGAGCTCATTCGCTAACAAATACTAATAAAGTCAAAATTTTTGTACACATTTACTCACAAGAAGTGCAGTAGTGGCTTCAATGCTCACAATTTTATCTCTGAATTTATTCAAGAGGTAGGGAAGGATCAAAAGTTAAAACATTGAAAAAGCGTTTACAATTACCCCAACTGACCCTATTGTAACGAAAAGGGAGAGACAAAACACATTATGAAAACAAATAATACAAATGGTAACTAACAGTATATTTGTTCTTTAAATTAAATCACCGAAAAAGAAACAGGCGGCCATTAATTCCCTTTCAACTCTCTTGTCATAATGAGCTTCGAAGTGAACTGAAGTTTCTTCAAATGACTTTTTAACATTTAACCATTACGTTTAAAACTGAATTCCAACGATCTACGATAGAATTTTGGAAAGATGGAGAGAAATTTGAAGACTGACTAATTTATTGGAACTGGTCTAGCGTGATTTGGCGATAGGAATTTAATAAGATGTTCTGCACTAAAGATGCCAATTTCCACCATAGCCCTGAAGTTAAAGATTAGCATAATGAGATGGTCCACCTGGATTACCATAGAGGGTTCTTTCAGGAATCGATCATCAAAACTCAATTCCCTCATTACTACAAAACTGAATTCCAACGATCTACGATAGAATTTTGGAAAGATGGAGAGAAATTTGAAGACTGACTAATTTATTGGAACTGGTCTAGCGTGATTTGGCGATAGGAATTTAATAAGATGTTCTGCACTAAAGATGCCAATTTCCACCATAGCCCTGAAGTTAAAGATTAGCATAATGAGATGGTCCACCTGGATTACCATAGAGGGTTCTTTCAGGAATCGATCATCAAAACTCAATTCCCTCATTACTATTCCGCGATATTTTTCTTAAATGTCGTTTTGTAATTCAATAGAGAGAGAAAAACGATGATGTGTGTTCAAAACACATTATTGGAATTAAATGAAAACTAGTAACTACGAATGCCTTTAGAGTCTTCAATAGTTCTAGAGTAACGTCTTCTCTGTTATAATAAACGGGATCATGGAAAAGTTGCTTAAATTTCTTCTGCCTAAAATTCTAATTTTGGTATGAAAAAGTGTTTTTACTTCAATTTAATCATGTAAGAGAATTAAAAAATTTTTAGCATAACCGTTTACACGTAATTATATAGTTCGGTATATCAGGAACGATATTTTCGACCATCATTTGCTAAGCAAATACGCATATTGAAATAGGCAGGGGTGCTCTCCTCCCTCAGAGCGATGGCGCATCCCCTAAAATCTGACAACCCCCCAAAAACGATGTCCCCCCCCCCCAAATAGGGCAAACAGCCAGCCAAGTCCCCCCCCCCCCCCACCACCACCACTGAAATAAGGAATCAGGAGATAAGAAAATGAAATACAAGTGTTTTCATTGAAGTTGAAAAAAAGAAGCAGGAAACAACGTTGACTGTTCATAATGATTGTTCTTAAGAAAAATACTAGATACTATAAACTGAAGATATGAAAATATCATTCTTATTCGATAATTTGATGCACAATGAAGATCCTGTCAAAGCGCATAAAGCACAAATAAAATAACTATGTATTTTTAACCACAATTATTTATACGCCTCTTATTTTCTTTTCCACAAGCTTCCTTTCTTCTCAGAAGTTTTATTAACATTTTTAACGCAGTCCCAAAATTATTTCGTAGCTGCATGAAACGACGTTTTGTTTAAAGTAAACAACTTATTTTTCAAGTTCATCCGAAAAGGAAAGTGGAGGGAAAAAGTTAAAGACAGAATTTAGAAGTTTCACTTTGAAAACAAGTTAGACAATGGAAAACGAAATGCAAATTATGCATTGTCTAAAGTGTGAAAGAAGACATTTAAAAAACCAGAACAACACAATTAAATAAATTCAGTAAGACTCGTGTTAACGAGGATGGAGGGATTGGAAAAATTCGCTCGGGTTTACTATTAATTCATATCTTACTGTATAAAAAAGAAAGTTAATAAAAATGATACTTTCCTGTTTTTCGGCAATCTTTGGCGTTGACATTGTGGTTGAAGAAAGAAATTTTAACAACTTTCTTCAAATTTTAACTTTTTTACTTTTACTTTCTTCTATATCCAATATATAGAAAAAAGAATTGGATGCGTAAAAATTTTCAAATTCCGGAATTCGACGGATTTTCACGTTTTGAAGTGTGTACCCATTTTTAGAAAGTGTTTGTCTGTCAGCATGTGGTCTTTTTTTTTTCTTTTTTTGTTGCAGATGTAACTCAAAAAGCAATGCATGTACTCGGACCAAATTTGGTGCACACATACAGAGGTATTACATATTTTTGTTTCGATAAAAAACATTTAAAATCAGCAAATTAAATTTATTTTTTAAGTTTTTTTTATTTTACATAATTTGATTTTAAAATTTCATTCATCATTTTGGCATCGTTTACACCGAAGCTGATTAAGGTTTAAATTTATTTCTTGTTAAAAGTTTAAAAGGATATTTTCTTAGGCATTCACTTTTAAGGTAAAACTGAGTGGGCCATTTTTTCAGAATTCGAACAATTAATCTATTTGACTGTTCTATACTAATTATATTTCAATTGTAAATCTTAACATCATCTTATACAAATTAAGTACCTATGTAACCGTTATTATTATCATTTTGCTCACAAATGTCATTAAAAGTTCAAAAATAAAATTAGAAACGTGATCTATGACGCAGTGCTTTCTCTCCGAACTGCAAGTACATATGCTCACGCAATGTAGACAATGTGACAAAGGGTATGATGAAGTGTGACAATTTGTTCCAAAAGGGGGTCAAATATATTGAAAAAAAAGTATGGCATCATTTATGAACGGTCTCAAACACGTGTTTCAAGGCTCGAGAGAAATTTGTTCTTTAATCACAAGGTGCAAATACATTTTAAAACTTCTATAATTTTGTGCGTGTCAACACTCTCAAAAATAGAATCCTCATTTTCGACGATTCTTCAATCGTCAAGAAAATTTCGTCATTTATAACGATTCCTTCCTCGCGAGATCACGTGACCCAAAAAAGTTACTACACAAACTTCGCCAATTTGGCGAAAGGTTTACTCGGAGCATTTTTAACGAAGCCATTTCGTCAAATACGACGAAAGTTTCGTGAGATTTGAGCATGCGTTTCTGAGAGTGAACGTACTAAAAAAAGGACTCAAAATACACATCAAAGCACGAGTGCAATTCAATTGTAGATACATAACTATTTTGTATTTTGTTCATGGCTTGCTTCTAAAAAAAGAAAAAAAAAAGTGAAACATTTTGAAGCGCATAATTAAGATTTATACACAAATGGCGGCAATTCTAACGTCCGCAAAAAAGGGCATTTGAGGCACTTAGAACCAAAGGGGTGTAAGTGACAAAATCGAAAACTTGGAGATACCTAATGCAGATGATTGAGAAAGCACTATTCGATATTGTGGCAAGGGATGTTAGTGATGCCTCTAACAGGCGCTGCGCCCCAACGGGATTTTGAAACAAAAATAACGTTAAAGCTTCCATAAGATCCGACCTTTGAACGCGTTTCACCCAGAATCGTTTTTTGGTCAGTTACATCCCTTTACTTCGCATTGCCTTGTGTGGGGATTTCAATTTATTAATCATCAATTCACGTGCTTATTGAAACAATCCGCGGCATCGTATCATAATGGATAAACACATCCATCACGAGGCTATTCTGAACTATTTGCGTCTTACTTTTTATGAATGGAGCTCGTGTCTCAAGGGAAATGGAATAGTAAATGATCACTATATTTACACCGAATATGTAATGAAAAACAATTTTCATTGAAAAGGGACCGTTCATAAATGATGTCACTTTTTTTTTTCAATTTATTTGACCCTTTGTCACAAAATGTCACACTCCAGCATACTCCTACACTGTCGCATGTCACGATATTCTTCACACATTCTTCATTTTAGACATTCGCATATGTACTTGCAGTTCGGAAACAAACCACTGCGCTATAGATCAAGTTTCTAATTTTATTTTTGAACTTTTAATGATAGTTGTGAGCATAATAATAAATATTACATATCACCTATAGAAATGAACAGGGTCATATCCACAGAATGGACATTTTTCAAGAGAGGCGTTTGAACGTTTTACAATTTGTTTTATTTAATTGCCTTATTTGTTTCGGGGCCGTTCATAAATAACGTCACGCCTTTTTCCCATATATTTGACCCCCCTCCCCCCTTTGTCACAATATGTCACATTTCAGCTGACCCCCTCCCCTCGCTTTGTCACGCTATGTTGCATAATGCATGATGTCACCCTTCTTGTTACCCCTCCCCTCCCTTTGTCACAATTTCACGAACCCCCCCTCGAAGTGTGACATCATTTATGAATGATCCCTTCAATGATTATTATAATCGATTTTGTTCGGAAAATAGTTATTGTTATAGTTTTCTCTCACATGATGGATGTTAATGATGTCAAAAAAATAAAAAAATAACTATAAAAATTAGTTATAACAGTATTGCACCAAAAAAAAAAAAAAAAAAAAAGTTGGCCCCTAGCCTTAATTTTTGAACATTTTCTTACGGCAGTATTCCCAATATATAGAGCGCAAAAATCTTAACATTTTGATATAAAAACCAAAAAAAAAAAAAAAGATTTTTTTTTTTTTTTGCAGATATATGACATTGCTCATTTCTGTAAGCGATATGTACGTAATTTGTATAAGTGAGCTTGAGATTTACAACACAAAAGATAATTTAAAAAAAGAGTAAAATATATTAATTGTTCGAATTCGAAAAAAAATGAAGCCTGAAATTTTATCTTAATCTAAGTGTAAATGCTTAAGTTTTCTTTTAAACTTTTAACAAGAAGTAAATTTAAACCTTAATCAACATCGGTGTTTACAAAATGGTCAATAAACTTTAAAATCAAACTATGAAAATCAAAAAAACCTTTAAAAATAAATTAAATTTGCTGATTGAAAATGTTTTTATAGAAACCAAAATGTGGAATGTGCTCTTGTTGCCCCCTCCCCTCCCCTTGTCGCAATTTCTCGAACACCCTCGAAGCGTGACATCATTTATGAATGACCCACCCCAAATGGCATCCATGTGTTTCTGAGTTGTAAGGAATTCCTGCTTCAGTGCAACGAAATACAGCTATAAAACAAAAACAAGTCGAATACCATGCAGTCTGCAGCAGGAGAAATTCAAAAACACGCGCGTACGAAACAATTTCATTTGAAATTTAAACCTTTCAATACATTGTTCCTTTTTAGCATCCTACAAATGCAATTACTACATGAATGAGGAAAATTATGACAGTTAAGACGTGGTTCACGATCACGTGACGAAAGAAAAAGAGAGCGTTGCATCATCGTTCTGACATTTGGGGGTGTGGTCATCTACAAACTACTCATAATCCGTCTTCAATCTTCCCTCCCCGCCCCCCTTCCCGGTTAGCCAACATGGCATTTGCATTATTTGCCAAATTTTTATTTTTGATAAACAGATAAATGCATAAATGCGTGAAAGTAGCAAAGCATTGTTAATTGATGCATTCAGTTTTCATTATGTGCAGGCCCCGGAAATTGATGATAATGCATTGTTTTTGCATTTTTTGACGTTTTTCCTGTTTGGGAGATTTTTTTAAAGATTTTTTTTCATTTTTAAGTATTTTTCTTATATTATCAGAATATTTTCCTAAGTTTTAAATCATTTTTTCTTTCTTAATTTTCTGATTAAAATTTCACTCGATTTATTGATGAAGCACTTAAAAAGAATGGTAAATGGTAGATTTGCAAATTCTACTGCTATAAAACTGAATTAAGACTGCGCTAAAGTTACAAAATTGTAAATTAAAGAAACAAATTCTGACTTGGCGACAGTATTGGCGAACGGAAAATTCAAAAAAATTCCATCGTTAAAAAAAATATAAGCAAGCGATTGCATTTTCCTTAAAATGTTATACTTCTGATTGCAGGAAAAAAATCATCAATAAATTGTTTAAAGTTAGTCCTTGGCTAAAACTTCTGAAATTTGGCTAATTATTGGCTAGCAGTCTGTACCCAGAGGGTGCTCTGACACATCATGTATAATCTATACATATATAATGATAAAAATGCTAATAATTTTGTGAGACGTTTATTCTGGAACTGCCCCCCCCCCCCCCCCGCAAAAAATGAAGCACCTTTACAAACCCTAGATAAGGATTCATTCTAAACCACGTACGTATATTTTAAATAAACTCTAATATATTGTATAAGGTAGACAGACGGTACATTTCACATGCTAATTTCTGTAATATTTTACATTTTTAATGATGGCGTGATTTTTTCATTGACATTTTTCTGGAACCCAGATGACAACCCAGCTCATTTGATTCAAAATTTCACAGAATGAACAATTTAGTTTAATATATTAAAAGTTCGCTCATACTACAGTAAATAAACAAATAAAAACCTAATTCAAGAAATCAACATACAATGAAACCTGTGTAAGTTGACTTCTTGTGGTGCAGCAATTTAGTGGTCAATTTCGGCTTCTTCGTAAAATGTCTATATTTTTTAAAAAAAGAAAGCAAACGGAAATAAAAAACAAAAAAAAAAATTCCTTCTTTTTTACCCCATCACGAAGTTTTCTTTTTCTTGCTTTTTTCTGATAGAGCTTATAAAACACAACCCTTATCAAATTAATAAATTATGTATAAGAAATGTTTTTTCTAGATCGGAACACATTTGACTACGCAAATACATAGTCCACGCTAGTTATTCATAGCAAAATAGCTTTTCTACCCAAAAAAAAAAAAAACAATTTTTTTTTTATAAATATCATGTCAGTTAATTAGAAAAATCATTGTTCCCACCAAAAGAAATGAATTACACAGCAAAGAAAATAAATCGTAGGAAAATCCATCCATACATTAAAAGTTAAGATTTGAGTGCGGACATAGCTTATGCTTACGCAATCAGATCTCTTTCTGTCTAGACAAAATCAGCATAGTAATCTGATAGCTTCCAAATTTCCCATCCCTTGTAAACGTAACTTTTATAAAATTCTTGACTTTTACATTGAAAATTTTACTGATCACCTGCAAAATATCGTATAGAAGCTTTTTCTTCTATCATGGTTGAAGATTTTAGAAGTAAAAAAAATTCTACTTCAATGCCCCATATTTTATGACGGTAGAAAAACGTTTTGCATATTTTATGCTAAAAATCTGATATAAATTCTTAAAACACAGAACATTCTTCTGTATTTGTAACCAGAAGGTGGTGGTGTAGGGGAGTCAACCCATCCCCGGAACCCTTGTATTTAAGCAATATTGCCCATTCTACTATGGTGGTTATATATATATATATATATACACACACTTGAGGGACATCCTCGCGCCCGCTCCCCCTCCCCACGAAAAAACTCTAGACTAAATTACATCCCAAGTTAGTTAAAAAACAAATAAAACTATAATTTTAAAAATTTAGAGGTGGATTTAAAACTTTTGATAGCGTGAGAAGCTTAAATAAAAATGGAAGGTGAAAACACCAAAACTAGAAGGCAATTAGATTTTAAAATCAAATTATTTTTAATAAATGTTAATGTTTTTATGTTAAAATGGATCAAAAGCATACTGCATAGTGCATAATAGTGTTGATGCGAATAAACCTTTTTTGTTGCTACAAGTACTAAAGTTAAAATACGAAACTAAGGTCCTAATAACACTTGTCCTCACCCCGCCCCCCTAAAAAGGAGAGGGGGGAAGGAAGGGGAAAACAACGTGCATGTAAAATATTTTGAGAAAGCATTATAATCAATAATTTAGGGGGGGGGGATTATAACGTTCTTGTTATTTGCAAAATTGACACAATTTTTTTTGAAGAATATGCGGTCATGAATAAGGTATTTAAATTTTAAATAGAACTAAAAAGACTTGTATGACTTTCATAAGAAATAATTTGGAATTTTCATAAATCAATTAATGATAAATTTTAACATACGGTTATTTTAATTTGCGGTTATTAATACGGTTTTATTTACATACATCATCGTTTTTGTTATTTTGTAAATGGTGATATGAACCACAGAAACGCCGTAGTTGCAAACGGGTGAAAAAAAAATGAATGAAAAAAAAATAGTAGCACTATAGTAATAATAAATAGTAATAATAAATAAAAACAAACTGGAAGTCAGCAATTTAAGAACAAATAAAACAAACAATCATAAAAACTCCTGTTTTTTCAAATCCAACGCAAATAAGGTAAATTTGATTTTAAAATTTTTAATTCTGGATTTTATTTACGTTGGAATTCATGAAGAAGATTAGCGCCGCACAGGTAAATATTTACAGTTTGATCGATGTTAACTTTAACCGTACTCGTCAGAAAACCGATTCTAAAAGATTTATTCATTCACAATTGTGCTTTCCCAGCATTTTTCAGCAAAATCAATTGTTTTCATTTCAGTCTGGGGCTAAAATGTTTACAATAAAAAAACCAACAATGAGGAATTCAGCTTTCTTTGCTAGGTTTTCAATCACAAATTTAAAGTATCTACATGCAAAAGAAGCTAATAATAAAAGCTCCGAGCATAATTGCAGGATATTGTTCAATATTTTACCGCGTTAGGTAGCTTATATTAAACTGTAAAACAACAAAATACATATTAATTCGATCTTTGATGAGCTGTTTATTTTAAAGTTTATTTAACAATAGAATATCGTGTCAGTTAATGTAGCATTTTAAAGCACCATATAAGCATTTAACAAAATACCTATGAATCATTAACAATAACGATGTAATGAGGGACAGAATATCCATTAAAAAAATCAAGATTGTAAACTCACTATGGTGATTATTTCGTATTAAAAACTAATTCAGCTCTAAATACAATTATAAGCCAGAAGAAGTTAAAATTTCTTTTAAACACTTGTGTTTTTTTAAATTTTAACTCCCTTGAATTGTTTTTGACATTAAAATTATTTCATTCCTGGATTAATAACGGCTTTATATAAATTACATATATAAAGCAATAAACATTAAAAACATAGAAGCCAAAACATGTTTCGAAAACGAAAATAGAATATAATCGACAATCAAACAAATCCATTTCGTTAGTAGAAACAGTTCAAAACCCAGAGGAATGTAAAATTTTATGTATCTAATACAATATACGTAAAATTTCGGGAGCAGAATTTACTGCAGCAAACACCCACAAATATTAATGAATGGGAAATAATTTAACTAGAACAGGACATAAAATGATAGATTAAATGTACTTACTGCAGACATTCCATCGATTGTACACAACGAACATCTGAAGATTACAATCCTTCGGCAGAAAACAATCACAATAGTACACAACTCCCTTAATAGGATGCGGAGATGGTCACAGAAATTTTTCTGAATGATTCAGTAAGCACCGCGCACCACCTACAAATAATCGACGGCACTACACCACGATCGTCGGAAACAAGATCTTGGTGTAGAAGACGCGGCATTTTCTCGCAGGAATTAACAACAATCGAAGTCGCGATTCGCGACTGCAGCACAAAAAGTCATACTTAAATTCCATAGAAGTTGCGATTTTGACCCGGACAATTGGGTATGTTAGTAGAAAGTACTTAACTCACTGCGCGCTCTTCTGGTAAACAAGTCGCCAAAACGTACGACTTCTAAATCAATCATTTACGCACATATCGCAGAGTGTAAACAACCGTCGACGCTCATTGGCTGCACCACGACGGTCGATTCCATTTAAAAGACCCAGTCCGCAGCGGGGATGGTAGCTGCTACAATTTTGGATGTGCAGTAAAATCGGTTCTGCGGTTTCGCATCTTTTCCCCGCGTTGCGTTTCAATTATTTATTTGATTTGAGTTATATTTAATTTGAATTATCTTTTCATAAAATATGTGCGAAGAGCGGGTTTCTTTTGAAAACTCGAAACCGTTCTAGCTTTCCTTAAAATATGATTGAAGTTGTGATACATAGTATTTCACAAATAATTTATTTGCTTATCTTATGAAATTCTTTCATAAAAGGAAAGGATTTATTACAGCGTTTGTTGAAAAAGTAATATGAATTTAAATAGAATCGAACCATTTATGTTGTGTCAATAGCAGATTTTTAAAGAATTCTTCCAATTCAAATATGAATAAAGAAACTCAAATGTGAAATTAAACAATTAAATACGAGGCTGCAGCAGGATGAGGGGGTGAGTCGGAGTTTCAGCACCCCCTCCCCCGAACCCAAATATCAATACGCTTTCAATTAATGTTTGCTCAATTTTTTGAAGGAAAAGACGAGGAATTTGGCTCCTACCCTTTCTTCTCCCTCCCACCACTTTTATTAATTAATTTATTTATTTTTTCTTTTCTTAACCTCATGTTGGCAAAATTTTAACAATTAAAAGAAAAGAATATAGCCTACGAACGCAGTCATGAAGGCGGAAATTACGACATTTCTAGAAATAGTGGCATAAAATTCTCGAAAAAAAAAAAGAAAGGTCCAGGTTCTCCATTCAGAGGAAGTCCGGAGGGGGAAATCGCTCCTTCCCCTAGCTTTAGAAATATACTATGTAAAAATATAAGGTTTTTGTAATTTATTATTTTCATCATCATTATTATTTTTCTAAAAAAATAACCAAACTGTGAAACAAAAGTTATTACAATTCTAGTTAAAACTGTTAAAATCAAACATAGGTTCATCTAAAATTAAGTAATATTCCCTAGTCGGATGATCGCGTGCTTTTCTCATTAGCTTTTCTTCAAATGTGTACCACATTTGGCGAAGCATCGATCGTCCTTTATATATTTATCCCGCCAATGCTGTCTTCCAATAAGCGCCCTCTCGCTGCGTTCCTGGGTTTTAGAATCAAAACACCCCCCAGCCCGAAAACAACCCTTAATATCGTTTTTATTTTTTTTTAATTTTCTAGAACGGGGCTGCCATATGGTTACTAATCTTTTTCAGACCTAATGCATACCCCGGAAATCGGCATCCATTCCTTCATGTAGCACCATTGTCCCGGCAAACGCCATTGCCACTCTGAGAATTTTGACGCCCAGCTTCCCCTAGACGGCGGCACCTGAGCTCTCATTGATGCAGATTGCACTAGGAATTTAATTTAGCCGAGAGCATCTAAGCCAGATGTCTACTCAAGGGATCTTTTACATACCGCATAAAAATCATACGACACTGGCGCAGACGATTTTTTGCACCTTGAAAATCCACCGACGCTGCCAGGCTCGATCCTATGGCCTGGGGCGTACGAGTCCCGCGCCTTACCGCGACGCCACGAGGCCCGCACCCTTAATAGGGTGGTTAATTGCTACATAATTGCAACAATTAATATTTTCTATTAATATATACGAATTCTATGTTTTTGTTGTAAATTGTGATTTTTTTTTATAACAAAGTTAGTACACACATACTCATTATTATTATTATGGGGGCAGTTCATAAATCATGTCACGCTTTTTTCCCATATATTTGAACCCTTTGTCAAAAAATGTCATACTTCAACCTACCCCCTCCCCCTTTGTCACATGTCACGCTATGTTGCATAAGCATGATGTCACCATTCCCCCTCGAAGCGTGACATTCATTTATGAACGATCCCATGCTCGCAAATGTCATTAAAAGTTCGAAAATAAGATTGGAAATGTCTATAACGTAGTGATTTGTTTATGAACTGCAAGTAGTACATATGCTTATGTAATATAGCGTGACAAGGGGGGAGCATGTTGAAATGTGACATTTTGTGACGACAAATGGGGGTTAGAATATATTTTAAAAAGTTTGACATCATTTATGAATGGACACCTTTATTTTCAAAATGTTGTTCGATTTGGGTAACTTAAGACTGCTTTGATAAATAATTTTTGATGTCTAACCATTTTTTAGATTAGCTCCATACTTACATATTATTAATACTAGTTTGTAATACACACTTAAAAGATCGTTGAACTCTTCGGATTGTCATTCTTAATTAAGTCCAACTGACATGTTTATTTACTTATTTGTTTATTTAAAGTTATAAATTTTTTTAGAGAAATTCAAGTGTTGTTAGTATTTGTTTGAGCAAGTTTTCCCTTGAAAGTTAGTTTGAAGGGAAGAGGAGGAATTTTTCCTAATTAGAGGAAATTCTTGAGTTCTTTCTTCACTGCCAAAGAACTTTTCATTGTGATTAACTGACGTGAGAAGAGGCGCTAGAATTCTGAAAATGTATTAAACGCCTCCCAACACTTTTCTACTCTTACAATATTGAATATCATCGTTCATGCACTGCAATACAGTTCTGTACTGCATTTTATTGGTTTTATAGAATTTGTACGCAATTTCATACTTCATAATACAATGCAATATAGTAATTTGTTGCATTTGCAGCAATAATTTATTACATTTCATGACTTAGAAAGGTTACTTTAGTCATAAATAACAGAGTCCTGCAGTGAACCAGTCGGTAGAAGGTCGGTTCCCGCAAGACACCGAAAGTGAATCAACATCGACTTAGGTCAGTGTTTGGGAGGGTGACGACCTCTCGCGGCTGGTACCTGTGGGCCGTGTACGCTAAAGGAAGTTGGTGCACGTTAGATAGGTCGTGGTTCCAAAGTGCTCCAAATGAAGCGAACCTTTGGGGGTGCCAATCCCAGTTGACTGTCTCTCATCTGGGTTCTGGTTCAAAATTAAGAGACCACAAAATTTGAGGTCAAGTCAATCTTCAGCCCTCGTGGTTCTTCGCTCTTAAATGAAGCTGCATATCACCCTAAGCCAGGGGATTATTGATCTTCTAGACCTGGTAGTAGGCTTTTCTATGCCAGGGGGATTAGTAACAACAACAACAGTAAATAACAGATATTAGTGTAAAACATTGGAAGTAACGGCAATAACTTTAACAGCCTGAAGTACATCTCTCTCTCTCTCTCCTCCTGCCTGGATACAATGCCTGAATACAGGAGCCTGTTGGCTCCTGTATTCAGGCATTGGGTGTACCGGGGGAGGGGGACTAACGGGACTGTTCTCCCCCCCCCCCCCCCAGAAGGCATCGGATGTCCGATGCCCAACCGATTTTTTTCGGCATCCGACTGATATCCCGACTCCTATTCGGCCAGTTTATACGACCATCCAAATTGTATAAAATTAACATTTTAAACATTTAGATTCAGACACCCAGGATGGATCCGTCAATGACACGGGTTATCCGATATCCGGAAAAATCATTACCTGGTACATCCTTACTTCTTATCTTTGTGCTCCCCGCCCTCAAGAGTAAATCCTGGTTGCGTTACTGTTTGCAACAACAACAATGAATAATGAGACAGCAACCATGTATAAAATTTGAATCGAGTCAAATTTGGCTTTTAGGGGATCATTCATAAATGGTGTCCCGCTTCGAGGGGGAGGGGGGTTCGTGAAATTGTGACAAGGGGAGGAGAGGGGGTAACATGAAGCGGGACATCATGCTTATGCAACATAGCGGGACAAAGGGGAGGGGGTATGTGGAACTGTGACCTTTTGTGATAAAGGGGGAGGGGGTCAAATAGATGGAGGAAAAGCGTGATATCATTTATGGACGGTCCCTAGGGTGATTTTCCTTGCCCACGAAAAATGCTCAGTCATACGACAGAGTATCCAAATCCACAGTAACAAAAAAGAAACGGGAATGATGGGCGGTAAAAAGTTTTAACTATGTATCAAAAAGGTTACATTTACACACTCTTATGGTAGCTATCACATCATTTAAAGTGTGAAATATGAATATGTTTCTTTGAATTTAATGTAGCGAATGAAATACTGATGCACGACGGGGGGGAGGGGGAGCAGAGAATCTGCAACTGAGTTTGAGGAAGCAGGTTTGGCCTCCGTCCAGCCCTTTTTTCTACGTCGGCGTTGCACATTTGTGTTTAAATTTCTTTTCCATTGGTGGAGATAGACATTTATTCGTAGCTGTCGCTCATAAATAAGAAAAACTGTCTTCTCTCAAAAATTAAAGATGCATAAAATTTTCGCTGACAAACAGGAGTGCTGTGTTGTTCGCTTACGTTTAACAAGATTTTGATTTGGGGCTGGTTGGGTTCGCAGTGAATATAAAAGTTGACCTGATTACCAATCAATTTGGCATGAGTTTGATTGTGTAAAACAGAAACGATTATTTCATTTGTTGTTGTTGTCGAGTCCTCGCGCGTGGTGAGCAAGAATGGGTACGCTGCTCCTGAGTCTAACGGGGCCCTTATAGGCAGGAGTCCGATTTCCACCCCTTTGATAGATCTCTTAATTTTTGAACCAGCTCCGAGATGAGAGACCGTCACCTGGGATTGGCACCCCCAGAGGTCTCGTTTCACTTGGAGGACCATGGAGCCACGATCTATTTAACGTGCACCAGCTCCCTTTAGTGTACACGGACACCACAGCAACCAGCCGCAGAGAGGTTGTCACCCTCCCAAACACTGACCTTAATCGATATTGCTTCACTTTCGGTGCTCTGCGGGAACCGAGCTTCTACCGACTGGTCCACTGCGGGACGATTATTTCAGTTCAGCTACCATTAAAGCATGGAAATTTATGGCAATATTAGCTATTAGCTGAAACCTTGTACAATTGCCAGAGATGCCCAACCCCTAAAAAAAGCCAAGAGTGGATCCCCCTCAAGAGAGATGACCCCCATCCCTCCCCCAAATAATGCCTCATCACCTGACCCCCTAAAGTTGACATTCCCTTCGTGGCCGCTCCTGTTATTGCATTTTATTATGTTCTGACAATAAACCCAACAACAGTGCAATGGTTTGTTGCTGTTATTGTTGTTGTCGTTTCAAATGCCACTTTGGTACCCGCTCCCCTTCGCAGAGCGAGCAGAAATTAAGACAGTAAGGAGCTCCTTCGGTTTATAGATGAGCACCACAATGGTGGAAGTAAGACTTGGCTCATTATGTATTCGAATGACACCACAAATACACCACCTTCCTTTTTTGACATAAGAGTGAAGGGAAAGGAAATTCTAAATCCTCCTATTATTTGAGTCTCTGATAATGTCTGAAGCTGAAAGCTTCCTTGATTTTGCGCATGAGGTTAATCTTCGCTTTCATCAAGATAGGGATGAGAAGAGTAATAAAAATGAGGAAACGTTTACTTTTAACTAGGGCTCGACCGATGGCAATTTTTGGCCGATGGGCCGATGCCGATTGTTCCGAGATCGGCCGATGGCCGATTGCCGATTATTTTCCTCTTCCATCGGCCGATGGCCGATGGAAAAAAATTGCTTTAAACCATTAAAACGTGTAGAATGCACTTGTCAAAAGTGTCATTTAAATCATTTATTTATTTTTATGTTTATAAAAACATAACTGCATTATTCAATCACCATAAAACTGTTTGGGGGAAGTTTACATAATAATTAAAACTGAAAGAATCACTCGCGATTATAGTAAAGTAATTAAACTATTTGGAGGTAAAAAAATAGCTGTATCAGAGGATTTTTATTTCTTTTTTCTTATTTCTGCAAAAAAAAAAACTCAACAACTATTGGATCGGATCGGGTCTCCTTCCCTTTCCTTCAACATTTTCTCTTTCTAACACCTTCACTGCGAATGCCAAGTGCAGCTGCCTTTATTTTCTTATTTTTTTTCATGGGGAGGAATGCAGATGTTCTAATACAGACTAACAAATATCTTGGGTTTGTATCATTAACAAATCTATCAACCCCTTGACAATTTTTCAATTGGCAATTTTTTCAATCGGGATTGACAATTTAACAAAATTGTCAACACCTCCCCTCGGATTTTTTTCATAATTTCTCCCTGTTTTAAAAGAAATGCGGGAACGATTTATATGGTTAATTTTTCATTATAAAAGATATTTTAACTAAAAATAGCACTTTTTATAAAATAAAAATAAAATATTAAAAAGTTTTGCTCGCAATAACGCTCCCCCCCCCCTTCCTTGCTCATAACCAAAAAATACTAAATGTTGCTTTAAAAACATAAGACATGCGATTTTGTTGTTATTACAAATGAATGAAGAACCAGTCTTATTAGTTTTTTTCCTTGAGAGTTAAAAATTACGCTGAATACTTGATGTTATTTTTATTTTCATAAGCACAATGTAAGGTCATCGAAATAATTTGTAACATGAAAAATATTTTCAGCACCAGCAAATCTTCTGAAAAAGATGTGATCGTTTATAAAATTTAAGATGTATTTAAAAAAAAAATATATATATATATATATATATATATATATATATATATACGTTGTCAATTTTTGAAAATAAAGAAATTGTAGCATTTTTATTAAGATATCCCATCCTGTCGCGCGAACTCGTTTTTTAAGAATTAAATTTTTGAGAATTGCAAGTCGAACTTGGACACATAAATTTTCGATCAATAAACATTTATACTGAAACATTTATTCGTATTTTTATCAATATGTTCTATATTAATAATAAAATAACAAGAAATATTCTAAACTAAAAGCAGATGCAACGCGATTGTTGTACAGTAGCAGGAAAACTGTCAACTGTCTAACACGTGGCATCGAAGAATCTTAAAAACAAAGTACGCTAAAAAAAAAATGAAGTTTACACGGGGAAAAATTAAAATACTTATCGTATAAAAAAATTACGATGTATTTTGAAAAAAAAAAATGCATTGATCAATCTTTGAAACTAAAGAAATTCTAGCATTTTCATTAAGATGCATTTTGAGAATTCAACTTTTGAAAATTCCAAGTGGAACTTGGACACATGACATTTCGATCAATAAACATTTACACTGGAAAATTGGTTCTTATTTTTTATCAATCTTTTTTATGTTGTAAACTAAAAATAAAATAATGAGAATAACCGCGCACTAAAAACAGATGCAACGAGATTGCTGCACAATTACAGAAAATCTTCAACAAGTGGCATCGAAGAAAAAAAAAAAAAAAAACGCTAAGAGAAAAAAGTTTACGCGGGTAAAAATTAAAATTATTATTGTACTTTGATTGAGCGGACTTTGTATTGTTTACAATTTCAGAATAATAAGAAACTTGACAAACTGAAAGCAGATGGTATAAGATTATTGCACAATGACATATAATGCACTAAGTCATTATGAAACGAAAAACGGACAAAAATGAGGCAACTAACCTAGTGCGAAAATCAAATAGCACTCATAAGACGCCTCTATTACTTTTACTTTGAATAGAATGCTCGCGAAATAGACTATGTTAAAGAGAAATAATTTTAATTATGAAGGTTCTCGGGCAGCGACCACTTAAACTATTTTTCCGAATTTTTTATCAAATACTTTATAGAATGACATAATTTTTTATTCTTTTTTTTAAACTGCTGTGCTGCCTGTTATTGTATGGAAGCAGAAATCTAGCTAAGGAAAAGAAAGAGAAAGTTGAAGACAGAATGTTTTTTAGAAAGTTGCCCCTGCGAAAAACATCGGCCTTCCATCGGCTTTTAGATGTTTTTCAAGGCCGATGGGCCGATGGTTTTCTAAAGTTAACATCGGCCGCCGATGCCGATGGCCGATGGCAACTTTGTTGAACAATCGGCGCCGATGCATCGGCGAGGCCGATGCATCGGTCGAGCCTTACTTTTAACCCTTTATCTACTGCATTATGATCTGCAGTAGTTTGTTTTACAAAAATAGTTTGTATAGGTATTTACGATGAAAATTAAGGGATTTACATAAGTAAAATGTTCAGTCTATAAGAATTTATTTCTTTACAGCTAATAAGTGCCACAGAGTATTTACCCTGTGAAATTAATTACATACACTTTTTAATCAAGATATTTCGTCCAATAGTTTTCTAAGTCCTTAACTAACGCATTAAAAAGATCAGTGACTTGATTCTTGAATTTTACTGCTTTTCTGCAGCGAAACTCTAAGGGAGCAATCTGAGCAAAATGGAAGTTCAAAGCACAGCATCGGTTTCAAAACGATCTATGTTCCTTTCCTCGCGAAAATACTCTTTATAGAACCTTTGCTGATATGTATCCTGAAAAGGGGGAATTTAAAGACTGTTCCGGCAAAGTACCATCAGAATATTAGAAAAAATAGTTGCTGGGATGGAATTTACTGAGAATGGTACTTATAAGTACCGTCGGTAGATAAAGGGTTAAGGAAAATAACTAACTGCCTACGCTCTTTTCATCTCTTTTTGTGCAATTACTTTATGGATAAGTATCACTCCACATCAATAAAACTCCTTTTTTCCCCTCCTCCTCCAATAAATTTCCTTATCAGTAAAAATACGTTATTGATTAAAAATATGCAATATCTTGTTAATATAAAATATTTAATTTACTTAACATTTGACTAACGTTTTTTGTTAGCGCTTTTTTTTTTTTTTTTTGGAAACTCGAAATAAAATTACATATTTTCATAACCTTGGAACAGTCATATAAAAACAACGAATGGGCGTAATTATTGTAGGGACGTTTATTAAAATATTGAGAGTAAAATGTCGATACTTCAGAAATTCAATGAGACTCCATAATTCATGACATTATCATTTGACTCGCATTGCTAAGAAAAAAAGGTTATTCGCATTTTACGTCTTGATTCTCACCTGTTTTAAAACTTAATTTGCACATTTTGTTCATTTTTGCTAGATAAAAAAAGAAATTCAACATCCGGCACAGTTACCGACAAAATGTGCGTAATTCACCGTAATACATCTCTTAATAGTTTTGCTTAAATTTCTCCACCCGCGTTTACAACTTAGAAGACGCCAGTAAGAATCAACAGTGCAACGCAAGAGTTTTTAAATATATACATCAGTTGCAGTTATAAAAAACTGGTAGTTAAGGCAAATCAATGGATTTGCTAATGAATAAATGTTATAAGAGGGTTAAAATTTTCTAGGTCAGGTGAGAATGAAAATCGTTAATGACAAAAAAAATTAAGTTTACTTCGAATACCATAAATATTTTTTGGTTATTTATTTATTGACTTTCTTGTACAGTTACTCAACTTGTTTCTGACTGATTTCAGTCGCGTTATCTAGATACGGACTACACTCGTAATTCGCTTGCTTTTTTTTTAATTCATAATCCTTTTTCACAATGAAAATATTTTCTTTACTGATAACATCATATTAACTACAAAATAAATGCGCATTTTCTGAGAAATGCAGGGTGATTATAATTCAAGTTAACCTGTTTAGACCTATATCTGAAGATCGTTCTAATAGACGGTAAGTTGCTGAAATTTCGTATACACGTTATATGGACCATGGGGTGAAAATATGCTAAATAATGATAATAATAATTATTATTATGATAATAACAATAGTAATACTAATAATAACAACCGCTCAAATTTTTATTAGCAGGTGAGAGTTTTTTGTTAGCTTTATCAATGGAGGCAATTCACCGCTAGAGGGACTCATGAGCGATCATCGTTGTCACGTGATATCCACTCTTTGCTTACTAAGATTTTCAATTGAGTTCTATAGTTACAGACTTTTAAAATTTAGGAGCCGTTCATAAATGTTGTCAAGCTTTTTCCCACATATTTTACCCCCCTCCCCCCTGTGTCACACATGTCACGCTATGTTGCATAAGCAGGATGTCACACTTCTTGTTACCCTCTCCCCTCCCCTTGACATAATTTCACGAACCCCCCTCCCCCTAGAAGCGTGACATCATTTATGAATAATCCCTTAGTACAGAATTGGCAGTCTGTGATTAGAAAAATAATTATTATTTTGCAAAATCCTTTTTTGGATATTTTATACGTCCCTTAGCTGTAACTACTGCAATTTTTAAAAAAAATAAATATGTGAGGGTCATGTGACACTCATTGCCATGTGACACGCTCTGCCTGATCTGAAATGGAATGGCTCTTTGCAAATTGACGAGATTCTGTCCCATTTCGAATAAAGAAGCCGAAATCTGTCGGGAGCAGCGAGGAGGAAAATATTTTGAAACAGAGTAAACATTTTCAAGGATTGCGATATTTTCAGCCCGGCAGCTGCTGTACGATTTAACTTCGGGTAATTCAATATTCCGTTATTTTTTCGAACAGAATTAGACAGACTGAGGCGACTCGTGTTTGGCAATATGACAATACCGTTCAATTCGACGGCCCCAGACAGACAGTAACACAATGTTTCCAACGCATGCAAGGGTTAAAGCTCCGGAAGGCCATTTTTCTAGTCAGTAATTTATAGCCAGTAAACATCTGCCCGCTGGAACACAGAGAAAAGCTTCAGTACTGGCTGAACAATTTATTCCCTCACAGATTGCGTGTGGGCTCTTGTCCGTCGCTCTTTTTTCCCAAATCCCTCACTTATTTTATTTCACTTATAACTTTACACCGCCAACCTTTTGTACTTCGTGTAACATTTTTTTTTATGCGTCATTTTGACAATCCAACTTCTTAAAAGGGGGTTTTGTGTGTTAAGACCCTTTGGGTTTTTTTTTTTTTCCTTGAGTTCACCAGAAAATGTGATGTAACTGTTACGTAATGTTTGCTATATTACGTAATGTAATGTTAATGAAGTAATATTTCATATAAGTAATTGTCTTTCCGAAAAAAAAATCTTTGAAGCTTTTATTGTTGATGAAGCAGAGAAAGTCACGGATTTAGGGGACGTAATGTGCCGAGATTCATATAGGGGACCGTTCATAAATGATGTCACGCTTTTTTCCGATACATTTGACCCCCCTTTCCCCTATGTCACAAAATGTCACACTTAAACGTCCCCCCTCCCCCCTTTGTCACATGTCAGGCTATGTTGTATAAGCTTCATGTCACACTTCTTGTCACCCCCTTCCCTTCCCTTGTAACACTTTGTCACAATTTCACGAACTCCCCTCCCCCCTCGAAGCGTGACATCATTTATGAATGTTCCCTAGGATAAAAAAATGTCAAGTGACTCTTAAGAACATATTTATAAATGTTACAGAATTTTTGTTGCAATACAAAAAATTGCATGAAGTACAGTAAAACCTGCAAAGTTTTTAACCTGCGAAGTACAGTAAAACCTGCAAAGTTTTTAACCTGCGAAGTACAGTAAAACCTGGAAAGCAGCCTACAAGGAACATTTGTAAGCTGACCACCTAAGTTGACCGCTTTTGTCAGGAACGGAATGAGCCCTGTATTATATAATGTAAGAAAACCTATGTAACTGTACAGGTAGGGCAAAAGTAATGACACGGTTTTGAAGGGTTATGAAAAAACTATTACAATTTGAGACTTAAAACTTTTTAAATTTTGATCTGTATTTAATACTATTTTTTTACATTAAGTTTTGAATACCACTTCAGCAAGATGGCGACCTTCTGCAGCAATACACTGATGCAGTTTATTTTTCCACGCAGAGAGAATAGACTGCATCTTTGTGCGCATTTCAGTATCCCGTGTAATGTTGCGGTCCCTAAGCCTTTTTTCGTGTAGTTATTTGAAGGAGAAAATTCCCCATACTTTACTAGAGCTGAAGAACCGAATTATCGAGGAAATATACGTCATACTCCCTTGAAATGTGCAGAGAAGTCTCCCAAAACTTCAGAAATGGACTGCATCAGTGTATTGATGTCGAAGGCCCCCATCATGCTGAAGTGGTATTCAAAACTTAATGTAAAAAAATGGTATTAAATGAAAATCAAAATATAAAAACGTTTTAAGTCTCAAACTGTATTAGTTTCTTTTATAACCCTTCAAAATCACGTCATTACTTTTTCTTTGTGTGCATTTCAATATCCCGCCTAATGTTACGGTCCCTGAGCTTTTTTTTTTTTTTTTTTTTTTTGTAGGGTTATTTGAAGGAAAAGGTTTGGAAACATTACCCGCATACTTTAGAAGAGCTGAAAGACCGAATTGTCGAGGAAATATCTCCAATATCCCCCTGAAATGTGCAGAAAAATTTCCCCGAACTTCAGAAATGTACTGCATCAGTGGATTGATGTGGAAGGCCTCCATCATGCTAAAGTGGTATTCAAAACTTAATGTAAAAAAATGGTATTAAATGCAGATCAAAATAAAAAAAAGTTTTTAAGTCTCAAACTGTGTTAGTTTTTTTTATAACCTTTAAAAACCGGGTCATTACTTTTGCCCCACCCTGTATTGACCACTTATGTAAGCCTAATTTGGGTGGGAGTATCATAAAAACCCCTTATAAGCTGACCGCCTAATTATTACTATAATATTTATCTATTCATTTATTTAAGAAGAAATAAAAAATAACTTAACTTATCCAGGTAATTTTTTATGCTATAATGTTATACCAATATTTGTCTGAATGGAAGAAACGTTTTTCTAACTTAACCCTTTAATTACTGCATTATGATCTGCAGTAATTTATTTTACAGAAATAGTTTGTCTAGGTATTTGCACTGAAAATTAAGGGATTTACATAAATAAAATGCTCAGTCTGTAAGTATTTATTTCTTTACAGCTAATAAGGGCCACAAAGTATTTACCCTGTGAAATTAATTACATACACTTTTTGATCAAACTTTTTCGTCAAATAGTTTTCTAAGTTCTTAACTAACACATTAAAAAAAATCAGTGACTTAATTCTTGCATTTTACTGCTTTTTTGGAGCGAAACTAAGGGAGCAATCTGAACAAAATGGAAGTTCAAAGCACAGCATCGGTTTCAAAACTATCTATGTTCCTTTCCTCGCTAAAACACTCTTTGCAGAACCCTTGCTGATATGTATATTGAAAACGGGGAATTTAAAGACTGTCCCGGCAAAGTACCATCAGAGTATTGGTAAAAATGGTTGCTGGGATGCCGTTTATAGAGAATGGTACTTATAAGTACCGTCGGTAGATAAAGGGTTAACCATATGGGAAAAACCCCATGAGCATTACTTTATTCTTTACAGTAGAATCCCGGTTATCCGAAAAGCACGTGACCGTAAAGTTTCCGGTTAATCGAGGTACCATAGAAATTTTCGGATAAGCAAGAATTATAGACAAAGGCCATGCTTATAACCAACATGCGCATATAACTTCTTCCAACTGAAGCAGATTAACCGGTTCTGAACTTGAATGTAATATAGTTGTTGCAATAAATTCTATACAAAAAATTAATATTTTACGTTTATGTCATTTGGTATTAAACACTTTATCATGTACTGACAATATTTTTGATAATTATGGAATCAACGGGCCATTTGCCCCTTATGAAAAAAGATTTTTTTTAAAAAAAGTAAGCATTTGCTTGTTATAGAAAACAAATCGACTTTGCCTTTTCGGTTAAGTCGATTTTCGGATAAACGGGATTCTGATAACCGGGATTCTACTGCATTTTTTTTTAAATATCTGAGATAGCCACTTTGAATAATTATGTATTTTTTGCAAATCTTCACCGTCAAATACATAAGTATTGATATGTATATCTTCATTTGAACTAAGTACTTTAACTTTAAAGTAGTATGTATGATGCATTCTAAGCTATTCAAGTTGCACTTCTCTAATGATATTTTAGATAATTGTGAAGTAAAATAGCTTATTACTATTTTAAAGTAACGTTAATGCATCAAGCTAATCTTAAAAGTTTTAATTAGTTAAAAAGGAATGAATGCATAGTGTGAGAATGACCAAATAAAAGATATATCCGCACCCTCTCTAAAAGTTGATCGCTAAAGTGCTGTACCGCAAGTGGTCAACTTACACAGGGTTTACTGTAATATTAAAGCGTTCTTCTTGACAATAAATTTGTACATGATCAGACGAAAATTACTGTAAAGGAGATAGCAAATAAAGCGGAATGCAGTACAAAATTTCGTGTGGAAACTGACCCCGAAGGGAAAAAAAGCAACAATTTGACTACGAAAGCTAAATTTTTAACAGATGAGAGAAAAATTTAAATGCAGTGAAACTTGTGTAAGTTGACCACTTTCGGTGCAGCACTTTAGTGGTCAATATGACAGGTGGTCAACTAAAAGAGGGTGGATTTTTTTTAAAATCATTTCTTACACAATGCCTTTCTTCATTTGTAACTAATTAAAATATAGCTTCATGTATCAACATTACTTTAAAATAGTAATTAACTATTCATTCCTCATTATCTAAGATATAATGAGAGACATTTAACCTGAATGAGTAACAGTTTATCCTAAAGATTTCCTGAAAACGTATAATTTTTCAAAATGGCTAGATCAGATAGAAAAAAAGAGAAACTTGCGTAAAGAATAAAAGAATGCTCGTAGTAGTTTTCCCATATAGTTAACTTACAAAGAGGTTTAGGCAAACTTTACATTGATGTTTCATCCATACAAATAATTACTGGCCTAACATTATAGCACAAAAAATATTCTGGAGAATTTATTTTAGTTTTTTTTCTTTATAAAAATAGATAAACAAATAAATATAGAAATAATTAGGCGGTCAACTTACAAAGGTTTTTTCATAATACCCTCACCCAAATTTGGCGTACATAAGTGGTCAATATAGACAGGTGGTCACGTTACAAAGGTTTCCCTTCATTTTAAAATATAGCCCTAATTTCGTTCCTGACAAAAGTGGTCAACTTAGACAGGCGGTCAGCTTACGAAGGCGGTCAACTTTACAGGTTTTACTGTAAATGTTTTCAGTTATATTTTGGAGATTATCTTTGTTTCTATAAATGAACGATTCACGATTCTGGAACCGATATGAAAAGCTCAGATTGTACATAACCTCTTGAAATTCAAACATGACAAATGCTAAAAAAATATTGTACTAACCTCCAGTCAATACTTTCAACCGGAAATGTATCTGATATAAAGACAAATGGTCTTCAAAAATTAGTAATGTATTCCAAATGCTAGTAGATTCTGTGAAACCGTTGGGCGGCTTAAATTATTTGCCTCAAAATATCATACTTATTTTATATTCTAATACTTTTGGGGTTTTGAGTTTATTAACTTTTTCGCCGTTATAACTAATTAGTTTTTTGAAATTAAAATTAACGAAGCACTGACGACAAGTCAGTTTGTTGTTTTAGATATAATAATAATAGATGGACTAAAATCAGATTTATTTCTCAGTGGCAAAAATAGATTGCGTAAGATAAAGTATTCTAATATTTTGAACTGATCTAAATCTTATTCTAATATTTTGATGTGTTTCAGATAGCTATTGTATAGCTAATTTATTGTATTGTTAAAATCTTATGTAAACATTCCAGCTTTAATTTATGAGAAAGTTAATTGCGTTTACTTAATATCAAAAATAAATAAATGAAACTAAATTCTTTCTTATTACTTTTTCTCAATAATTCAAAACATTTTGAATCGGAGGTGTAGTAATATGCAATTGCTTTAACTGCAGTGCAAAAAATAAGTCTGGCTCTGATATCTTTCTCGCAGTTGCCATGGGGACAAAGCAGGGAACGCAACCTTGATGCGCCTATTCTAATTACAGACTGTAAGAAATATTAATTTCTAGTGTATCTGCATCGGCTGTTATAAGATAGAATTGTAAAACTGTAGCAAGTTGCTGTAATTGATATTATTATTTTACTGTATTTTATATTTGTAAAAAAAAAACCGGAAGAGTAGCATAAGTGGTAAAAGGCACTAACCTCACTCGCCCAAGTTCGCAGGATCAAACCTGGCCGAAGTCGGTGGATTTTTAGTATCCTCATAATTTCATGTTGAAATTCCTTGAAAAATGAATACGTGTTTTAGTTTTACTAGGTACTCCTTTCTCAATTCGAAACAGCTTTGCACTTTGGGGCGGTAGGCAACAATCACAATGACAATTTCACTGCGTTGCTGAAATCCTGATTATATTACCAGATTGTTGTTTCTTCTAGTGTGAATTATGAAAAAAAAAACCGGTTATTTTTTACTTTTGGAGCGTACAAGTCTTTATTAACGACATATGTAATTTTTTATTACCCAATAAAAGACTAACATTTTCAGTGGCACAGAGCTGAGACTCGAAGGAGAATAGAATCACATTTCCTAAATTTAGACCACTCATAAAAAATTAACGCATTGGCGTAAATATTTCGGGCTTTTAATCAGACTCATTACAATTTAACAAATTATTAAGCTGTTTTCACAAGATATTACGAAGTAAGAAGTTGTTCTTAAGCTACACGTTGATTTTTTACAACCTGATTTGAAGCTATTTAATTTGAGCATCGTCATTGCTTCAGCCAAAAAATTGAATAAATAATTAAACAAATAAAAAACCTTTGTTGCCGAAAATCGGTTGAGAAGTTTGCGTATTTCATTACACATAACACCGCAGGCGTGAAGCATTCGTTCACATCTGCGCTTTCAATTACAGCAAGACACGATTGTGCTGATGAATTATTAAAATGTTATATATATCAACTGCCATTAAAATCAAACTGGTAGAAATTAATAAATTAATGAGATTTGATTATATAGAAAACGCTAAGAGAGTGTGATAAGTGTCTCCAGTCGGATAAGAAAGGCGTTTTTATTAACATTTTTATAATGAAATTGAAACAATGAGAAGGAAATAAAGTGCATCTGTTCTAATATTAAAAATATTTTTTGGTTATTTACGTATGAGGGAAGCTCCTATTATAATTAGTCACTTTATTCTTAGATGGCAAAAAAAAAAGAAAAAAAACATGTTTGAAGTAAACTGATTTCAATCGCGCCATCTAGGAGCTGACTACTCTAGTAATTCCCATACTATTTCATACTTTCATATGAAATTCCGTTTAGGGATCATTCATAAATGATGTCACGCTTCAAGGGGGAGGGGGTCGTGAAATCGTGACAAATTGTGACAAGGGGAGGGGGTTACAAGAAGTGTGACAGCATGCTTATGCAACATAGCGTGATATGTGACAAAGAGGGGAGGGGTATGTTAAAGTGTGACATTTTGTGACAAAGGGGGGAAGGGGAGGTCAAATTTATGGGAAAAAAGCGTGACGGCATTTATGAACGGCCCCTTAATTCAAATACAAATACAAATACAAAAGAAGCTTTTTTTTTTCTTGGAAACTTGCCAATAATGAACACGTGCTTCGCGTCGAAAATTTCATTTACATATTTCAACTTTCAATCTTTCAGCATCTTATATATATTTAAATCATTTTAGAAGTTCGAAGTACTTTTGCCTAGTGCCAATTCAAATCTGCATATTTCTTGTTTTATTTCAGTAATTTATTTATTTTCTAAACGATTTTAGAGTTAGTTTTCAATTCTTATTAGCAATTTTAAAAAGTGGCGCTAACGAAATTGAGTCTTGCGATGAATTTTCATTTTCTAATTCTTGTTATGAGCAAATAACCTTTTTTTTTCTTGGAAACTTGCCAATATTGAACACGTGCTTCGCGCCGAAAATTTTATGTCGCATTTCAACTTTCAATCTTTCAGCATCCTGTATATATTTAAATCATTTTAAAAGTTCGAAATAATTTTAGCACGTGCTAATTCAAATCTGCTTAGTTCTTGTTTTATTTCAATAATTTCTTCATTTTCTAGACGATTTTAGGGTTAGTTTTCAATTCTTATTAGCAATTTTAAAATGTGGCTACTAACTTTAAAAAGTGGCCACTAACGAAACTGAGTCTATCGGCCATTGGCGATAACCAAATTTCCCCGTTTTCACCTATATTAAAGTACCATCTCTCATAAGTATTTTCAACTAAATGTAAACGATACATTGGAGTAAAACAGCAAGAGGAAATCTCAATATTGCATTGCCCTTTCGACGTTCTTATTTATAGTGAGGAAACGTTAAGCTGCGTTTACACCGGAGTTGACAACTAAAAGTTGGCTAAACACTGTGTGCAGAAAACTAAAAGTTGACAAAACATTGTTTGCAGAAAACTAAAAGTTGTCGACTAAAAATTGTTCTTCCCAACTTGTAGAGCAACAAGTGGAAGATTTTGTGTAGAAAACTAAAAGTTGCTCTTCTCAAATTTATTGCACCAAGTGGAAAACTTGTTGCCAAAGAATTGGCGCCCCGTCATGTCCGGGGCGCGTGGAGGGGGAATAATTCTCCACAAGTTTCCTACAAGTTGCTAGTGCAAAGCGAGTAGCAGCAAATCTTCCACTTTTAGTTATCAACTCTCTTTGATCTTTACCGACACTCCGGGGAAAACCGAAATTTAGTGGAAGACAGAAAAAGTTTCTGTATTTTGTAGAAAAAGCAACAAATTGCCGCAACTTGTGGAAAACTTTGTGGAAGACTTTGGTGTAAACGCGGCCTTAGCAACTGATTGCATTTTATTGGCTATATGGTGAGCAATGAAAGTATTCAAAATGCCATGAAACTTTAGGCGAAAGCAAAAAAGTTACGTTTGAAGTTTAGAAGACTCCCTGGAACTTTTGGTTTAAAACCATATTGCTGATCCTAGCATATTAATTAATAGATATACAGTCGACATCGGTTATAACGACATTGGAGAATTGGCTGTATTTTTGAACGTTAAAAACGGGGTTTCGTCATAAACGAAGTCTATTTTAAAGATTGAAAATCATACTAACCCCTATTGTAGTGCAATGAAAATATCTCACTTGAATGACGTAAGAACTCTTAAACAATAAATTGCTTTTCATAAACTTTAAAGACATCATGATTTATGACAATGATTTTTATTTTTATTTATTTATTATTATTATTATTATTATTATTATATATTTACTTTTTGAGTTTAGTATACCAAATCATTTTCGATATCAGATTTTTTTTTACTGGTTGTGAGCTAGGTACGCAACCAGAAATTTGAGGGTGGCAGGTTTATATATAGTTTATTGGCAAATATATAACTAGTGCTATATAACGTTAAATTGACCTCATTGTAGAATTATGAACCAGAATACAATCCATATACAACGGTTCGTTAACAATCCTTACGTAAGTACATATATTTAATGAAGATTAGCTCGTTAATTTTAAAATTTATTTCCTTCAGTTACGTAATTTTTGTTATTATATTTTTTTTTTTTTTTTTTTTGAGTGCGGGTCGAGGTAAGGTTACTAGAGTTTTTTGACCCTAAATCCTCTGTTTGGTTGCGCCCCTGTTATGCGTTAATGTACGAAATACATTAAGACAATAGACACTACAAAAGTTTCAAAATTTTGAAAGTTAAATAATTCTCGTACAATCTCATTTTATAGCTTCAATAAGTATTATAATTGTTTCTTATACTTCCCAACATACTAAGTTGGTGAAATTAAAACATAGTAAAAGAACTTACATTTTGACTACCTGGTATACTTTTCCTTGAAAGCAAGATATATTTAACATTTAATGCCACGCATCTAGTACATTTACTCGTATGTACAGTTACTGCAACAATATTGCTGCATCATGTTGTTGAATATTCGATTCGCCTGCTCTTGTGTTAAATTTTTTATAAAACAACGTAACTCCGAAACTGGTTACTAAAATCATCCTTTCAAAATTTAGACACTTAACCCTAAATAACTAAACTTGAATCAACATTACTCTGCAACTAATTATTCGACTCGTAGACTACGAATTAAAAACAAGTGTATTTTTATATTTCATTTACTTATTTCAAACAATTAGCGTAAGTTAAAAAAAGTATATTATCCTCTTCAGACACCAGAACTAAGCACAAACAATTTTGATGCAATTTTTTGGTCCTCTGATTTAAAAAATGATTACAAAACAAAATAACTAAAATTTCTTTTTTAATTAATAATTATTTTAAATATTAATTAATTCCCAATTTCCATGTTTTCTATGTTTAAAAAGAAGGAAACTATCTGTTGATTAATTTCAAAAATAATTGGGTGTTTTAGCTTTCAAATTGCACAAACAGTGGTTAACAGGGCCGGATTAAGACAGTCGGGGGCCCGAGGCATAACATCGTTTTGGGGCCCCCTATGGTACGAAAAGTAAAAGTACTGGGCATAATGTATGAAGTTGAATAAGCTTGGAGATTATTCTATTAATACTGAGTTCATACCCAATTGGCAACTGCGAAAAAAACGAGATGCCTCAGCGATTAAAGGACGCTATTTAGCCAATGTAGTCAACAAAGATATTGATCTGATTGTGCATAGTTTACCTTGTAGCAAATACTTTTAGCTCGCCATTCAAATGAGTTAAGATCTTTCCATTTTGTAAAAAATTAACTTTTAAGAGATATTTTCAGAAATCTTTCTTACAATTTGGGGGCCCCTAAAATTTGTGGGCCCAAGGCCGCGGCCTAGTTGGCCTGTGCAGTCATCAGGCACTGGTAGTTAATAAACAGTATTTTAAAATGTATTGAATTGAGTACACTTGGAATGAAGAGGTTATTTCAAGTAAAACACAGAAGAAATAAAAATTATCGTTTGCACTCTTGGCGTGCGCAGTAGTTGCATACGTGTTTTGTTAATCTGCGCTTCTTAGCTGGACAGAAAGTTCCAATTCTGCTTTGTTCGCCGCAATTTTAGTCGTGTCTTCTTTTGGTTTTTCAATATTCAAAACATCTTCAATATTTATTTTGGTGGAACGTCTTAGATTGCAGCAAATCTCGGACAGTAACAGCCGTCCTTATCAGCTCCGGATAATTTATTTTAACTGTCAGTGAGCGGAACGAGAACTCCAGAATTCCCAAAAACACTGGTAGAAGTCAGTAGCCTACTTAGTCAAATTTTATTTTGTGTTGTGCTGATCAAACTTTTTTTTGAAGAAAGAAGCTATGAGAGGATTGTTCTGTGTCATAACTGTGTACAGGTATGCTGTTCGCTTTTCTAATAGTCAATCTACAATTTAATCACATATTATTTATTAAAACTTGCTGGTCAGATGATTTATAGCTTGACATACTCGAGTATTTTCTGTTTTCATTTCTAAATCAAAGGATTTTATAGCATAAACGTCTGTAAAGAATGCCGACAAGTGCGGATAGTTTAAAATCGCTTCTATACCAATAGTGAAAGAGATTTCTTATGTATTTTTGAGCAACTAAACTTAAAAAAATTGTGCAATTTTTAACGAGTAATTTGCTTGTCTTCAGTAATTTGTCCGTAGGTCTTTTGACAGTTCTAAATTGTGATTATTCTTAAATTTAACCTTATTCGACTATTAACGGCTTTAAAAAAATTTCGTTAATGCAGAAACAAAGAAATTCTGATATGTTGCAGGTTTCATGTCAAAATTCTATGCTGAAATTCGTTCATGATCTATGTAGTATTGCAATTATTTTTATTTTGCGTAAGCAAGTCTGAGTGGCGTGTTTTGTTAATCCGCGCACTGGCAATGTTATCGCTCAGTGAAAAATGAATCAAAATCAATTTAAGTTTTAAGTAGTAAATGCCTCTCGTGATGCATTATGGCCTAATTAATGCGACTAATTTATATTCTGTTCGTGATTTTTAAAGTGGAAAAATTTAGCTTGCTAAATACGTAAGAAAATTCCAACTAATTACATTTTGAAATAAATTTAGAAACAAAAATTAGGACAATTTATGTTTGAATTGCCACACCTATACTGACTAAAGTCGCATGTAATTTACATGTGATTTGGGTATTCCATGGGATCCCCAAAATGTTAAGCTTGACTACCACAACTGTGTACTACATGTGTATTTTTAGAATTATCCTTCTTAGTACAGAGTGGGGCAAAAGTAATGACCCGGTTTTGAAGGATTATAAAAAAAAAACTAATAGAGTTTGAGACTTAAAACTTTTTATATTTTGGTCTGTATATAATTCCATTTTTTTTTACATTAAGCTTTGAATACCACTTCAGCAAGATGGCGGCATTCAGCACCAATACACTGATGCAGTCCATTTCTGAAGTTTTGGGAAACTTTTCTGCACATTTCAAAGGGGGTATTTCCTCGATAATTCGGTTCTTCAGCTCTTCTAAAGTATGCGGGTGATGTTTCCAAACTTTCTCTTTCAAATAGCCTCACAAAAAAAAAAAAAAAAAAGGCTTAGGAACCGTAACATTACGCGGGATTATATAAATGCACACAAAGAAGTAATGACCTGGTTTGACGGGGTATTAAAAAAAAACTCATGCACTTACATTTTTTTATTTTGATCTGCATATAATCCCACTTCAACCGTTTTCTGGGCGATCATTTGCACTTCGCTCGTTAATCACCTGCAGTGTAGTCTATGGGGATACTGGGAATGGGTAATTCGCCCACCACCTTTTTTATATTTTCACATAAGCGTCCTCCCACTTCTTTTTATTTTAACAGAACTGTCCCCAAATTTTTTGATTTCAATACTTGTTCGTATCTGCAAGCGTTCCCCCCACTTCTTTAAATTTTAACAGAATTGTCCCCAAACTTTTTGATTTCAATAGCTTGTTTGTATCTATAAGCGTTCCCCTCTTAAAACGTAAACAGAAATGTCTCCAAACTTTCTGATTTCAATAACTTATTCGTAAATCTAAGCGTCTAATCAGCTTTTTCTCCAGGACCACACCACGATTTATCACCAAAAAGTGTTACCCTTCTAATTACTATACAGACACTCCGAAGAAAGCAAATTCTAAAAAGTGGAATTCATGAAAATAAAAGCAAGCCTTACCTCTTGCAGTTCCGTGTTTCTTCTCACGACAAAACAAGCCCTATTTTAAACTTTTATTGACTAAAATTTGTTTCACTTATACTCGATGCATTTCATAGCATTAAAAAGTTGATACATACCTGACTCATGAGTGCAGTTCATACGATTGTATATTTCCACCTTGTTTTTGCGGAAATATTTGTATAGCTAAACATCTTTGTATTGATCTTTCATGGGATGAAAATTTACAAATTTTATGCATAGCTGAACCGGCTGGTCCCGCAGTGGACCAGTCGGTAGAAGCTCGGTTCCCGCAGAGCACCGAAAGTGGAGCAACATTGACTGAGGTCAGTGTCTGGGAGGGTGACAACCTCTCGCGGCTGGTTGCTGCTGTCCGTGTACGCTAAAGGGAGCTGGTGCACATTAAATAGGTCGTGGCTCCAATGTCCTCCAAGTGAAACGATACCTCTGGGGGTGCCAATCCCAGGTGATGGTCTCTCATATGGGAGCTGGTTGAAAAAAATTAAGAGACCTTTGAAAGGGTCGGAAATCGAACTCCTGCCTACAAGGGCTTCTTCAAGAGCTGCATATTTGCTCCTTACCATCAGCAGACCTATCGCCTTCTCCAGGAACTGGAGACCATTCTTTCACGTGGCACCACTATGGACTAGTGCCATTACCACTTGAGATTTTTGACGCTCAGTTTCCTCTTAGATGGCGGCACCTGAGCTCTAATGATGAGAAACTGCACTAGGAATTTAATTTTCTGTCTTGAAAATCTAGCAACTTGGGCCAGGTTTGAACCTGCGAATTTAGGCGTACGAGGAAAGTGTCTTATTACCGGGCCACACTGCCGGCTCAATGGAGGCAATTCAAGCAACGTCATTGGTCACGTGGCACTTATGAAAGCAATGTAAACAAAGGAAGCCATAGCATCGCTTTACTTCGCGTTCGACGAATTTAATTGAAAACTAGGCCTCAATCAAGTTCTTCTACATTATATAAAATTAACATTAAATAAAACACTATAAATATTGTAATAATTAATAAATTTCTTTTATAATGGTTAAATTAAATGTAAATACTGGGTTATAATCACAAAAAGCTGTGAAAATAGTCGAATTAATTTTAAGATAACTAATTTTGCCTAGTAAACTCCATGTAGAACTCAATTGAAAATCTTAGTAAACGAAGAGCGGATATCACGTGACAACGATGATCGCTCATGAGTCCCTCTACCGGTGAATTGTCTCCATTGGAAAGTTTATTGTGGCTATAGGAACACACAGGGGGGGGGGGGGGAATATCAGGAATAAAGTTGCACCTGAATATCCGACTCTGATGCTTCAAACCTACATATTTTTTAAACATCCGAAAGCTTCGAAATCCTTTGAAAGTTTTGAATTTGCATACGGTATTCAAAACTTGCTAATAATCTTGAATTTGCAATTTGGACATCTAATCCTTTCTTTCTAGAACTCTTATGAAGAATGAATTCTTCAATAAGTTGAAATAAAACTTTGCATAGAGATGTTTGTGTGTAAAATACTACATTATTCTAAAAACTCACCTGCACTTTTGGGAAAAGGCGTAGTTCCAACTATTCCGTCCATTCTATTAGGCTAATTACTGTTTCCAAACGTCTCGATGAGAAAACTGTCTACATAAATGATAAAAAAACAAAATTATTAACTTACCCAAATTTTGCGAAATAATTTTTCTTCATTTCTCATTTGCTAAGTGAAGGTTTCTCAATGACTAATATGTTGGAAATCAGCTGCAGGGAATTAGAAGTGCCAAATCATTTTTCCACTTTTGCTTCAGTGATTTTAAACTAATGAAGCTGAAACATTAGTGTTTTCAAGAATACCCTTTTAAGAAATTAGTATTATTAACTATAGGTATAAAACAAAACCACGAATAGTTAGTGGACTCGAGGTATACACATTGACAAATACAAAACCTGCTTGCACAAATGAAAGTACCACACTTGTTTCGGAATCACAAGAAACCCTTCTTCACTGCAAGAAAATGAAGTTAGTTTTCTCGTACAACTCCGGTTTTAAAGAACTTCTATTATCCTCTAATAAAGAACTTCTATTAGCCTTGTAAGTACCATGGATAACCAATTACTAAATTTATAAAAGAAAATGTATTTACTGAGTTACTAGGATGCTTTCTAAGTTCCTAAGATTGTAAATAGATTTGTGAATGTAAAAAGATCAATTTCAATATTTTATTGGTAACAGAAAATCATGAGCCATTCAGTTGTTATGAGTGAGCATGAAAATCATGAATCATTCGATTGTTTTGAAGTGAGCATGAAAATTATGAATCACTCGATTGTTTCGAGTGAGCATGACAATCCTGAATCACTCGATTGTTTTGAGGGAACATGAAAATCATGAATCACTAGACTGTTATGAGTGAGCATGAAAATCATGAACCGATCCATTGTTTTGAGTGAGCATGACAATCATGAATCACTCGATTGTTTTGAGTGAGCATGAAAATCATGAATCACTTGATCGTTTTGAGTGAGCATGAAAATCATGAATCACTTGATCGTTTTGAGTGAGCATGAAAATCATGAATCTCGATAATTGAAATATAGTTCAAAGGATATCCAAACATTTTTATTTCTAATGGGCTGCAGTTGACTTCTGCCAACTGCAGACCTAGTGCGTTCCCCAGAGATTGGTACCCTCTCTTTCAGCGGCACCACAATGAGTGTGGTACCATCGCCGCATGAGAATTTTGACGTCCGATTTCTCCACCTGAAAGGGCGAGCCCCCGAACTCTGTTGATGCGAAATTGAACTGGGAATTTAATTTAGCCGAGAGCATCCAAGCCAAATGTCTACTGAAGGTATCTTTTACATGCCGCATAATCAGACGACATGGGCGCAGACGATTTTCTTCATCTTGAAAACCCACCGACACTGCCAGACTCGATCTTCTGACCAGGGGTGTACGAGTCCCGAGGCTTACCACGACGCCACCATGCCGGCGGATATCCAAACATATTTTCTGCATAGTTTAGGGATCATTCGTAAATGATGGGGTGGAGGGGCTTCGTGAAATTGTGACAAGGGGAGGGGAGGGGTAACAAGAAAACTTGACATCATGCATTATGCAACATAGCGCGATATGTGACAAAAAGGGGGAGGGACGTCCGCTGAAGTGTGACATATTGTGACAAAGGGGGGACGGGGGTCAAATATATAGGAAAAAAGCGGGACATTTATGAACGGCCCCTTATGCATCTTTTCTTAGTTCATGGCCAGTTTGAAATTCAAATACTAAGGCAATAATTTGATAATTGTCATAATATTATCTAAAACTTTACAAACTTCAAAACTGCAAACCTAGATGCAATTTGAAAAGAAAGAATAGAAATTTTTAAATTAGGAACTTTTTGCGTCCCCAAGGAGTTGAAGTCTTTTTGGGGACAAAGCATCAAAAATATACAAATGTGGGGACTGTCTCCGAAATTCGAGGACGTACGGTCACCCTAGCTTAAAGTGACCACACTCGTGACCAACATTTCCTCAATTATTAAAGTAAAAGTCCTCCTAACGTACACCTATTGACAGACGTGATTTCCGGACAGACATTCTATTATGCAGGAAAACATAAGTAATTTTAATTATTATGTAATTTAGTTATTCAGAATATTTTTTCCCGTTAAAGTTTTTAGTTCTGTCACCTGTATGAAATCTTGTTGTTTCCTTTTCCTTTCGACTCCAAAAAAAGGAAAAAGATTTTTTTTCAAAATTTGGTTTCGTTTTAAGCGAACATTTGGATTTTCGAAGTTCGCATTTCGTGGGAACTTATTGACCGTTGCTTTAGGAACTGTCTTATTAGTCTATGCTTATCACGCAAAAGTAATTTTAATGTTACTGTGCCTAAATATGTTTTGTACTTTCCATATTATTCCGAATTCTCAATCAGAACTCTTAACTTTTGTCTATTTTTCATGTCTAAATAATAAAATTTTAAGAATTTATGTCTGGAGAAAAAGCGAGAGGAAAGGAAAAAAGAAAAAAAAAGGAGACTATAATGGTTTTTCGGTTGTTTTCTTTTTTGGTTCTTTTCCCTTTTTCGCGTACTTTCCAGTAAAAGTTTTTTAAAAAATAAATTTAAAAAAAGTTTGAAAGAAGGCTTATTGTATACAAAAAATATAATTAGAAATAAAGAAAAGTCAAACATATCTTTTTTTAATGGCACATTAAAAGACAATTGCACATCAAAAGATAACAATAAAGTCAAAAATAAGTGAAGTAAATAAATAAAGACTGAAAAATAAAAAAATTGAAAGTAGGGTTTTGAGATGGATGGAGAAACTGTGTATCGGTCTGTCTGCCGGTCCTAATAACTTTTGAAGGAATTGTCCCATTTGAAGGATTTTTTTTTTTTTGTATTCGAAAGATCTCAGAGAGGTCACCTCATTTCCATATTTTATTTTTTCGTTTGAGCACTTTTCGTTCATTTTTGAACAGTTAAAAAATGATTTAACAGTTTGCTGTTTCTTATCCCCCTGGCGTAAGAAAGCCTACATCTGGTCCAGAAGATCAAGCGACTGATATATGGCTAAGGGTGATATGCAGCTTCACATGAGCGAGGGACCACGAGGGCTGAAGACTTAACCTCATTTATGTGGTCTCTTAATTTTTGAACATAGCTCCCGGATGAGAGACCATCACCTGGATTTGCCCCCCCCCCCCCCAGAGGTATCGTTTCATTTGGAGGACATTGGAGTCACGACGGATATAACGTGCACCGGCTCCCTTTAGCGTACACGGTCCCAAGCAACCAGCAGCGTCCTTTCTCATTTGTACGACGATTCTCAGTCATCCCGCCGGGAGTTGTAGGAAAATACCAGGGCTACCAGTCAAGGCCGTGGTAGCCTAGTGGTTAGAATGTGGTCCAATCGAAATCTCGCGTGTTCTATACCCGCTGAAGACCCACTATTTACACTTGGGGAAATGTGCATGTAAAATCCGTGGATCCCCGGGGCAGGGCATCCCTAAAGCCTAGTGCTAATAGGGAAAGAGGTTGGGGGGGGGGGGAAGTAACTGTGATTCCTTTACGAGTAGCAGTTTGTTTTTATACGTCTTTCTCATTTGTGCGACAATTCTCAGTGATCCTAACCGGAAATGTAAAATAATAATAATAATTTGTTGTTATTCCCCCTTATCCGCCCTCAAAAGGGCAGTGTATCTTCCGAAAGATTTTCAGTGGTGACGACCAAAGATGTAAAAAAATAACAGGAAATCCGATTCCTACACGAGTCTCTACAGAGGCGCGTGGTAGCCTAGTGGTTAGGATGTCGCACTTCCAACCGGAAGGTAGTATGTTCGATACCCGACCCAACATGTACACTTGCCGACACGTGCATGTGAAATCCGTGGAGCCCACTACCTCCCTCCCGGGGGAGGTAGTGGCCTAGAGCTACTTGAGTTCCCCAAGGCCTAGAGCTAACCAGAGTTCCTTTAAACAAGCTCTAGTGCTAACAGGGAAGGAGGTTGGAGGAGAAAAGTCTCTACAGAGCAATGTTCTATGCGTCACGAAATGTTTTTCACGGAAATGGAGCGAACTATCAATAAACAACTTTTGCAGCGGAAAAGGATCGCTATCTCTCTGAAAAGTGAAAGTTGGGAGAACACGTGTAGAACAATAAACCATACCTGAAAGCATTCAGTTAAAATTTTCGACCTCAATGACATTTTACTTACAAATTGCTTCACAGAAACTAAAAATATTTCAACTGAAATAAAACATTGAAGAAGTTAAAATAAGGATGATTTAATAAAAAGTCTTACTTTATTATTAGGCTTTGAAATTTTATATAGGAGGGGTCAAGGACCTAATTAAAGAGGGAGGGAGAGGACAAGAAGGCCAGGATCCATTTGAAATAATATAAAAACCACCTATTTGAGTGAAGATTTTAATATACTTGAACTTCATTTTGGAAAGTTATCTTAATGTTTTGTTTAGGCCTTCTCCAAAATAAATTCCTGTAAGATCCTCCACAGATGGGCTTATTTTTCTTGTAATTTATCTTTATCTTTCTTTCTACGTTTATGAGCTTACATATAGAAACACTGCATGAATATTACAGAAAGTCGGCAGTGTGGCGTAGAGGTGAGGCTCTGGCATGGTACGCCCTAGTTCGTAGGATCGAACCTGCTCAAGTGGGTGGATTTTCAAGTTGCAGAAAATAGTCAGCGCCCATGTCGTATGATTATGCGGCATGTTAAAGATCCCTTGAGTATCAGTTTGGCGTGGATAATTTCGGGTAAATTAAATTCCTACTGCAGTTTCGCATCATTAGAGCTCACATGCCGCCAGCTAAGGGGAAACGGGCCGTCAAAATTCTCAAGTGGTAGTGGTATCCGCCGATAGTGGTGCCACAAGAGAGAATGGTTACCAGCTCCTGGGGAATGCACAAGCTCTGTATTTTCAAACCTTAAAGTTAGAGTTTACTAGATCATAAGAACATTTTTTAAAAAACGAAATTGATATAATTTTTTCAATTTAGTTTTCACTTATCCATAATAGCAGAAAGTTTTGTTTTGAAAGAAAATATTTTTTTCAAATAAAAACAAAGTGTGTGTGTGTGCGCGCTTTTTATAAGTTTCAGCGCCCTGCATTTTTATTGAATTTCTGTATATAATATGCAATAGACTCTCGGGTTTCCGGCCTAATGTTGTGGAAGGCAGGTCGGATAACAAAAAAGCTGGATAGGCCAGAGTCCTATGAACTCATTTCTTTGCCAATCGACCAAGTTTTTACACCAAAACCCGGTGTTAAAAAGCGTATTTTCTCACTTCTTATTTAGTACAGAGCCCTCCTTTATTTCAAGCCTCGCAGAATGTGAACGCGGTCGCGGCGGCTCTGTGAATCATAGAAGTAGTTGCAGGTAACCTGAAGAATACATTATCACGTAAAACTAGGCCGGATAATACGGAGACCGGATAATACGGAGACCGGATACAAGTCGCAAACAGAATACTTTGCAGTCTGCTGAATATGCATGCATAATATTTCTTCTGTTTTTTTTTTTTTTCGAAGTTTTTGTTTGGGCCCTTTTTTAAACCAACTTCACAAAGGAAGGAGGTTATACATTCATACTGTATGTATGTCTTTTTTTTTTGTTTGTTTGCTTGTCCATTCATAACTTCTCACCGGATGAACCGATTTTCATGATTCTTTTTTTAATTGATAGAGGGTGGTTTCCCATAGGTCCCGTACCTTCGTTTGACCATATTCGATAATTAGAAAAAAAGTTATGGGCAGAAATGTAGTTTTTTTTTTTTTTTTCATCCATAACTTTTGACTAAATGAACCGATTTTAATGATTTTTTTCTTTAATCGATAGAGGGTCTTCTAACTCAAATATTGCAAATCACTTTGTCTACATTTGTTTTTTAGAAAAAACGTTACGGGTGAAAAATAAGTATTTTTTATTTTAATTGGAAAGGCTTGGCTTGATTTTTCTTTGTTGGGAAATCTATTAATAAATATAAATCATTGTTAAAAACATGTTTGTTGTCATGGGCTATAACATTAAAAGAAATTACAGCAAGAGTTTGACTGAAGGCTTCTCTGTGGCAAAAATTAATCCAATCAGTTTGTTTGCTAAAATGGACTTCAAAAGTGAATTTATCATACAAATGATTAGTTTTTAGTGCCATAAATTCAAAGAAGTTTTGCCCTTTGATATGGATTTTTTAAAAAATAGAGTATTCATATACAAAATGTATTTACACTAAAAAGAATAAAATAAAATAATTTTTATAAAAAAAAAACAGAACCGACTTCAGATTATTAATTGCGCTAAAAAGTGAAAAATAAATTAATTCTTTAAACAACATCGATGTGACTTTTAAACATAGTTTTAGAAGTCGGTGCAAAATTATGAATCTAATGACCATTATACCATTTGCTACTTCATATTGAAACTGTTGCAAATTCTGCGAATATATATATATTTGTTGATTCATGATTCCAAAACATTTTATCTGTCCTAATTTTGCACCGACTTCTAAAACTATGTCTAAAAGTCACTTCGATGTTGTTTAAAGAATTAATTTTTTTTTCACTTTTTAGCGCAATTTATAATTTGAAGTCGGTTTTGTTTTTTTTTTAATAAAAATTATTTTATTTCATTTTCAACCGACTCCTTCTTGGCCTGTTGTCTTGAAGTTTAACTTTTCATTTCTTTGGCTTGCATATTTGCGACGCATAATTTTTAATGTGGTTTGTCTTCACTTTAGACAAAACACGACGAGACAAGGCAAAGGTATAAAATACTGAATCGCTTGGGCTACACAATTTTTTTAAATGGGATAAGTGTGGTTTGATTTTACCTTATGAAAATAAGAATTGTTTGCATAGTTTTTCCATGATTGTGAACTGAATACCGGGAAGTAAATCAAGTAAATGGGCATGCTGTTGTATAATATGCCACGCAACATACGACAAATTTTATACAAATGCAAATTTTAAAAAGTCTACATTCACGTCAGTGCGTATTTTACTTTCATTATTCTAAATTCACACATAAGAATTTTCCATGCAATGTTTTTTAATTCATGAAATGAGAGATTAATGTAAGATGTGAAAAGTTTACCTTTGTGCAGGCAAAAGAAATGTATAAAAATAAGTAATATAACTGCAATAATATTGCAAACACGTGTTCTAGGGTTAACAATGCTTTTCCGGTGTCTTACGTTCTGAAACTCACAGTACATCAACAAAGAAATACCTTTTTTCCCGTTTTGACCCTGAAACACTTGTCTGAAATACTTTCAAAATTTATTCTTTGACCGCAGTGCTTTCTTATTTATTGACAAGGGTTAGTGTGTTAAAAATTTTACCACACTGCTAAAAAGTATAATGTACTCTAAGATTAGAACAATAGCAGTTCGAGTTCACTCATGTTAGGTCTCAGGCAAAATCAGCAAAAAATTGAAAGCTAGCTTTGAAATTCATTCATCACCAAAATAAAAAAAAAAACTCGTTTTATGTGACTTACCCAGGAAATGTCTTGAATTTACGGAAAAGTTCCGTTGGTCACTCACTTAAACGCCGAGGAAGATACTTTGGCGGTTACTTCTCCGAAGATGAGCTATCCACCAGAGTACGGAAGCAACTTTTGGATGCACAGCTGAACGGTTCACCTGCGAAGAAGGGGCCCCAATAAGGGTCCATCCTGCCGAAAACGAGATAGTGTAATAACCGACCCGTCCACAGAATGCCAAAGTATTTAATTTCGAAATCCGCGGGAACCTGAAAAAGACGTTTCGCTATCACAGTCGGAATGCTTGAAAACTGAGAATTAGCAGAAAGGACTGAAATGTAATGCCTACTTCTAATGGATCGCCGAGGATATTCGAACTGGGTCGTCGTTTTAAGTTGTTCTTTATGATAAGAAAGCACGAAGGTAAACTTTTTAAACACGCTGCGGCAGTGGGTAATAGAGATAATATTTGAAGTATGTTTGGGGCCAACTCGGGGCACAAGCAATTATTTCCAATTGCATTGATCTGAGGTCTCATAAACTTGTCTCAACAGATAACTACAACACTAGAACATATTTGCTGGTGTGGTACATTCAAAAAATCTGTAGATAACATGCACATCTTAAAGCTTTGCACGTTTTTATCTGTTTAACTTCCATTTTGTTGTCTCCTATCCAATCAAGCTGTTTATTGAAAGAGCTCCCTCCCACCCCTATCCTAGATTTACTGACCTTAACTAGATGTAAGTTGTTCAATTGGAACCATGCTATGCCAAGGCTTTGATGCATTGTACATATGGTAATGGAGGAACAAGTAGCACTACGAAGAATTAACACTTTGCGTGCCACCCGAATTTATAAGGAAATTCCAGTCAGGCTACGCTTTTAGTATCAGCCACCGGTAACCGATTTTGCTTAAACGGAAAGTTTAGCGTTCAGTAAAATCCTGTAACGAATAAAAAGTAAGTACATTTTAAATAGAATTTCAGAAACTGCTTAAAACTATGTAATTCTTTTAGTTTTGCATCATATATTTGCACTGTTAGCCACCTGTGGTTGACACGGCCTAAACGGAAAGTTCAGTGTTAGCCACTGATGGCTGACGCGGCCTTAAGGGACATTTCAGTGACAGCCACCAATGGCTGACATGGCGCACAACTTAAAGTTTTCTTGCTGCTGCAGACATGTTGCCAGGGCCCGCTTTACATTTTGAATCACTATAGGCACAACTTATGTTTGGGGGCCCCTCACGCAACAAAAAATTTTTAAACCAAAAATTTTGGTGGCCGCAAAGCGCAAAAACTAATTTGTTTTTCAAAGTTCAAAGAATCAGACTAACATTTGGGAGCCCCAACGAGCAAAATGATTTTGTTTATAAATTTAAAAATGTTTGAATAAAATCTGGGGGCCCCCAAAGCGAAAATTTCTTCTTGTGATTTTAAAATAATTTAATAATACAAATTTTCTGTGAAGCAACAGAACACTAACAGTTTGTTTTTGAAAGATGCTACTTTTAAATATTTTTCTAAAAAATTTTAAATTACAAAAAAAAAAAAAAAAATAATAATAACCAAAATTTAACCCCACTTCTGTCGTTTCTTATGATTTACAATGACATGGTTGCGCTAGGTAAGGGGGACAACATTACACTGATAGTTGAGTTGAAACATCAAATCAATAACAGTAATACTGAAATCAGTCGGAATAAGTCGATAACTTAAAACGGTGTTTCAAAAATAAATAAAAAAGTAAAAAGAATTTCGAACAAACATTATGGAAAAGCGCTTGTGATGTGCAGTATGTACAAAAAAACATTCTTTTTATTTTACTTCATAAGAGTACTTTTTGAAATCATTTCTACTCCACCCCCCCCCCCCCTTAAGGCTCCGTACCTCTTAAATGAATAAACATACAATTAAACTAATGTTGATAAAAAACGTGCCCCATTAAAATGTCATTTTAAACACTCGCATCAAATGCAATATTTTTGTTATGTCTAATTTGACCATGCAAAGAAAGTTATACACTTGTACAAGAATCCATGAAGTTGTTTTTACGAAAAGAGTTTTTAAATAATGGGAAAGAAACAATAAAATAATTTTTCATTGAGTGGAATTATTACTTTTTTTATCAAATATATTAAGGTAAATGACCCGGTAGTGGACACAGTTCAGAACATTTTCGTACTCTTTTATGTGGCAAAATTTTCTCAAGGGACTTACATCAATATTTGCATATTTAGCTCAATCGCCAACTATTTCTCTAAAAAATCAATTACCTATAAAATGTCATTTGATAATCAATTAGGATTTTTACGTCAAATTTACTAAACTCTTCATTTGTGTCTATAGTGGACATTTATAAGACTCGTATTTGCATTAGTAGTGGACAGAAATTAATATCATCTATTTTATGCTGTTTATTTGGAGAAATAATTTTAAAAATAACTAAGGGACCCTTCATAAATGATGTCACGCTTTCTTCCCATTATTTTCACCAAATGCCTAACCTTCTTATTGATCGGCTTTAATAAAGAGCAGCAAATGTGACCGTTGTGGAGGCAGCTGTTAAATATTATCATTCATGTACTTGCATAGATGCTCCATGCCAACTTTAGTTCTATTAACCAGCACTAGGAATCGTTCGCTATAGGTTCTGATCATTTCATTCAAGTTTAATGTTACAATCGCTTATTTTAGAAGCTTAAAGATCTAAGTGTCCACTACCGGGTCATTTACCTTACTTGATATTATTCCGCACAAAATATAAAACAAATAATAAAAAACAAATATTCTTCGTGTGCAACAAGCACTCATAGTATAAAATAAACTATAGAGGCTTTAAAACTTCCCGAAAGCGCTGGGACATAGGTTCAAATCCCAACAGGGAGTCAGAAATTCTAAATGCTTTCTGCATTGAGAAAAGTGTTCCTTGCAGTTCTGACATTCATGTATGCTAATATGAGCTTTAATAACGTCAATTTTATAATTGACACATACGTTATGTTTTCTACGCTTTTGGCGACTTAAAGAAGATTAGCGAGTTTTCTTTTACTGACTACTAACTGTATTGGTATTGGTGGCAATTACTCTGTATTTTTTGCTTTCTTTATTTTGCGAATGCGCGATTGTCGATAGTCGGTGCGAGCACAGTCAAGAACTGGTGAGCGATTGAGCAAACGCTCCATTCACAGGATGTTTGTGGTAATGTCGCCGATCCTAGTATGGTAATATACAAAGTGTGTGTCAAGGAATTTTTAAGACTACTTTTATAAAATAAAATAAAAAATGGTAATTATATTTTGTAAAGTATTTCATTCAAAATAAGTCCATACATTCGTTACAGCGGTTTAACAACGATTCGAATGCCTGTTCCAGCTCACCATTGTGGGACTGCCTCCAAAGCTCGCGTCGAAGCTGTTTGTAGAGTGTCAATGCCGTCATAGAAAAAAAAAGTAAGCAAATGAACTGAGGTGAGTACAAAGGTAAAACAACGTAAATAAGCACAAATTCAGAATAAAATTTTTTTATTCTGAGAAATTCAGAATATAAATACTTAATTCTGAATTTATAATTTCAAAATAAAGTATTCTTGTTCTGAATTTGCGCTTTTTTATGCTGTTTTATCTTTGTACTTACATTTTATCACAAAGCATTTTGATCATTTTTCATATAAATGAACTGAGGTTTTAGAAGTGGATCAGCTGATAGTTAAGGAGCTTCACGAATGGTCGATAACACAGGTAGCGCCACTGTAAGCTTAGTTCGAGCTGTAGTCTGAAAAATTCTTTGACACACTGTGTACAGACAGCTTCGACGCGAGCTTCGGAGGCAGTGCCCCAATGTGAGTGGAACAGACATTCGAATCGTTGTTAAGCCGTTGTAACAAATGTATTGAAGCCAAAGAGCTTGTTTTGAGTGAAAATACTTTGAAAAATATAATTACTAGTTTTTATTTTATTTCATAAACCTAGTCTTAAAAATTCTTTGACACTGTATATATATATATATATATATATATATATATATGTATATATATATAAATGTTAGTGTAAATGTTCGAAATCGGAAAATGCCGACAATCATCGGGGAATATCGACATACACCAAATACAGAATTTCGACAATCACCGGTTGATGTCGACATACACCAAGTGGAAAATGTCGACAATCACCGGTGAATGTCGATATACACCAAGTAGAGAATGTCGACATACACCAAGTAGAGACTGTCGACAATCACTGGGGGATGTTGATATACACCAAGTAGAGAATGTCGATAATCACCGGTGGATGTCGACATGCACCAAGTAGAGAATGTCGACTATCACCGGTGAATGTCGACATACACCAAGTGGAAAATGTCGACAATCACCGGTGAATGTCGACATACACAAAGTAGAGACTGTAGACAATCACTGGTGGATGTCGACGTACACCAAGTAGAGAATGTCGACAGTCACCGGTGGATGTCGACATGCACCAAGTAAAGAATGTCGGCAATCACCGGTGGATGCCGACGTTCACTATCTATCAGATCGGTGATTGTCGACATTCTCCAATTTCGGACATACGCCGTAACATATACAGTAAAACCTCTCAATAAGGGACACTGAGGGGACTGGAAATTTTCTCCCTTAAATAGAGGTGTCCCTTCTTCGGAGGTTCATAAATTGATGCATACACATATAGTGTATTAACTTAGTTTAACATTTTAATAGTAAACATGTGTTACCATTAAAGCTTAAATACTGAAAATGTCTCATGCATACAAAATATAAACTGAAATTATTGAAATTTAAAATTTTTTCATCGAAAAACTGAAATTTCTGCATAACTTTCGCAAAAAAATCGTGCAAAGCACATATTTATAGGTCTTTTCCTTCAATTGCTTTACTTTGTCGCCATCCTCCACCAGAAATAAAGCCAATGCAAGATATTGCTGCCATGTGTAGAAGTTTAGGCATTGTGATTGATTCTAGCACCAGTGGCTCCCTGCAAAGCTCCATCCATCGTTACACTGGGAATGACTTTGCTGCACAAGTAAGGTGCCTGACTCTGACTAATTTAATTGCCAAACCAATGGCAAAGTTTTGTAACTTACAGAAATTTATTTGAAGTAATCTGTTAGATGGGTTTGTTTCAAAGTACGTAATTTGGGCAATACAGTAGAAATTACGTTCAGTGTACTTTTTACAATTCTTGCATAAAAAAACTTGTTGGTACTGTCCTTGCTGAACACACATACATTCCATTGTACGAAAGAGGGAAAAGGCTTTACAAGTAGGTTTTGTCAAGTACTTTAAAATACACTTGTTTCTTTGTTCATGCTTCTAGGACTCATACCAACTTTCAGAAGTTAATTTTTAGAAAAGAAAAAAAAAGAACTTTAGCTCCCAGTAAATTTTATTATCTATATAACTTGAATTTTGGAAATTTTTCTTCAAGAATGTCCCTTAAATAGAGTGTCCCTTATTCAGAGGTAAATACATTGCAGTCCCTATTCAAAGGGACTGGGACCAGAAAAAATGTCCCTTAATTAGAGGTGTCCCTTTTTCGGAGGTGTCCCTTAAAGGAGGTACCACTGTATACACATACACTGTCTCCCCCCCCCCCCTCCCTAAGGAAATTCTGGTTGCGCTGCTATACATCAAGAGAATTAACATGGATATCGGTGAAGGATATAGGGCTGGTACCCGTTTCTTGTCCGCTTAATTGTTTTTGACAGCAGGCCCGGACTGGCCAGGTCGGCTGGTGGGCGATCGCCGAGGGCCCCCGGTACTAGGGGGCCCCAAGCGGGGAGGGGAACGAAATAATTTTTCTATCCGAACTTCTTTTTACAGATCTTTAATTTCTTCATAACTATTTGCCTCTGCTTCATTACGCTTTTTCCCAAGATGCTTCACTGTCGCAATCTGACAAAGTTTTAAGACTTTTAGACATAACAGTGGTCGATGACCCAATTGGACTTGCTTTGTATGAGCTTGTAAATTCAAAACTAGCTAGATGGGGCACTTCAACATAAAATATTATTGCTTGCTCATTTGTCGGAGCTGCTAACGTGAACGGATTTGATAAGAGCCTATAAGTCAACTTCAAGAAGAGAAACAAAGACCAGTGGGCGGACCTGGCGGCCGCCAACCAAGGGGGCCTCCTAATTGAAAAGGGGCCCCTTCATTATTTCAAATCTCCTTCCCCCCATACTGTTGACCACATAAATACAGGTAGGGCCTCGCAATAAAGGATGTTTCATGCAAATTGTACAAAATAGGAATTGGATGAAAAAATGAGCAATTCAAATATTGGGCACTCACATTAATGTTTTCAAGGATATTTTAAGGGGGCCCCATATATATTTTACCACCAGGGGTCCCCAAACTTCTCATTGCGCTCTTGACGAAGATTTTACTTCTACTCATTAACTCATTGCATGACTTCTATTTTAAAGGCCAATTTAGTTTTATAAAGTAGTAAAAAATTCTTTTTTTAGTTTTTGCCTTTTGCAATATACTATATTAATAAATGTTAAAAATTACATTTTTCTTCAAAAGTGTCTAAAAATAAAAAGTGAATCTTATTTTTTATAGTACTTTGTAAAACACGGTATTTATGTGTGAATAGATAGACAATATCATGGACAGGACAGGTTATAATGCAAGTTGACCAAGGTGCAATGAGAAAGTAATTTTCCAAGGATGCCAGGCAGTGCCGGATCTGGTGGGAGGGGGGAATATTCAACTGTGATGCACAAAAAAAAAAAAAAAAAAAAAAAAAAAAAAGAGAAAGACAATACAATAAAAAAAGAAAAATATATTTATTTTTGAAAAATTTAACTTTTGCAAAGAGAGAATTAAAATCCCAGTTCAGCGCTCCGATTTGATCATTGATCGGCTATTTTGCTAATGATTAAAACCGATTAATATAGAGTTATTTATTTGAATAAACTGTTGGAAGCTCAAAAACTGAGTTATACTGAATATGTTGCATCGTTGATGAGTCGGCCGGCTCCTGTGTCAGGCAAGGGCTCCTGGGACGGCAAATTTCGCAATGCCAAAATTTAAATTTATATTTTAACCCTTTATCAACCGACGGTACTTATAAGTACCATTCTCTATAAATTCCATTCCAGCAACCATTTTTACCAATATTCTGATGGTACTTTGCCGGGACAGTCTTTAAATTCCCCTTTTTCAGGATACATATCAGCAAGGGTTCTTTCTGTAAAGAGCATTTTAGCAACGAAAGGAACATGGATAGTTTTGAAACCGATGCTGTGCTTTGAACTTCCATTTTGTTCAGATTGCTCTCTTAGAGTTTCGCTCCAGAAAGCAGGAAAATTCAAGAATCAAGTCACTGAGTTTTTGAATGTGTTAGTTAAGAACTTAGAAAACTATTTGACGAAATAGTTTGATTAAAAAGTGTATGTCATTCATTTCATAGGGTAAATACTCTGTGGCACTTATTAGCTGTTAAGAAATAAATACTTATAGACTGAGCATTTTATTTATGTAAATCCCTTAATTTTCAGTGTAAATACCTGAAAAAACTATTTCTGCAGATCATAATGCGGTAGATAAAGGGTTAAAAAGTCAAGGTTTTTCCCCTTGTAATAGTGAAATATAAATCATGCTATGCTCAAACAATGTAATAATTTTTCTTTTACAACTTTTCAAAGCATCCGTTCGGGAAAAGGCGGGAGGGAGTGCTTGCAAGTGTCGTTTGAGAAGGCAGACACGTGTTTCTTCGATATGAGCGTTAGCACGAAGGCGGAGAGGGAGGCGGATTATTAAAAAAATGCATATTTTATTCTGCATTTGTATGAGTAAAAAGTTTTAATTTGTTTCTTTTTTCCCCTAATATTTTTTCTGTCCCAAATGCGTTTCCTAAGCCCTCAAAATGCAGTTTGCATATAGTTTTCAAAATTTTCCTTGGGGGGGGGGGGAATCCCCCTGGACCCCGTTCAACTGTCTGAATTTCATATCTCCAGTTAAAGGGAGACTCTTCATATGGCGCTATCCCCCTAATGCTCATGTAAAAGAGCCTGGTAGTTTCTCTGGGCCTGAAAACTTTTATGGGTTTATCAGTGCATCCGCCCCCACATGGTGAAAACTTCCTAACAAAATGGCCAGAACATAAAAATTTACGTAATATGAGCAATAATTAGCTGGAAGGGGGAGGGGTGGCATTTTTAAGTTTTGCCCCATTACGCAAAACTCCAAGATCCGGTACTGGTGCTTGAACTTGAATAAGTTTAGGGCTTTTTGGGTTAATAAGAAGAGTCAGCTTTTTTTTTGAGTGCGTCTTATAAAAGAATGGCAGAGAGAAACAAATCAAGAGATAATATACTGCTCCGTGACAAACTATACAGATTACAAGAAAAACATGAGCGACGACGGTGGAGCAAACTTTGCAAACAACAAGAAAACTCTTTCAGCAATTGTTGATGAGCTTTTGAGCAGTGAAGGAGATGAAAATGCTGCAAAATAAGTTAATGTCATAACTGTTTTTAAAGACATATCTGTTAGTAGTTTTGACTGCAAGTTAAAATTGGCAACAAAGAATTTGATCAGTCAACGGTTAAAATTTAAAAACTATTGCTGTTTTGCTTGATTTGTTTCGATCCACTAAGCTGTTAAGTGCTTACAAAGTAATTACTCGTTCTTTTAGAACTTGATAGAAAACCTGCTCCAGCTAGAAAAAAATCAAAGGAGTGATAAGCAAGCTTATGATTTAAATGAAATAAATGTTCATTTTATTATTATTTTCTTAGTACAAGCTAATAATATTTCTTAAATTTCTTAAATTCAAATCTATGTTTGATTTTTAAGATAATGTATATAGTTTCAAAAAAGTAATTCTTAACAAACATAATTTTGACTTTTCCTTTAGCAAGAAAATCATTCAGAGGGCCAGATTTTTAGTTTTATAATATAATGAAAATTATATTCAAATGATTTCATACAGTACTAAAGCATACTGCGACATTGTTCATTTAATAAATATAGGTTTATTATTTAGTAAGTGCTCTTGGCTTACTTAATGACTTTTTCATTTCTCATTGTATTTTACAGTTTAATACTGTAATTTCTCTAGTTTCTACGTAATTGAGACATAACAAAAATAGCATAACATTTCGTTGTACTAAACAGTTAGTCAAGCATAACTTTAAAACACTGTTTTGATTTTTTTCTCTCATTTAATATAAAAATGTCGCTTTAGTTTAACTACTGTATAAGACCCTAAAAAGGGTAAAAAACGGTTTCTTGACACATAATTTTCAAAAAATTTCTGGGGAAGAATCCCTCCCTCTAGGTACTGAAAGAGGTACCAGGTACCCGCAGGTACTGAAAGGGGGTCCCTTTTCAGTACCTGCCCGAGGGCCCCAGAGGGAGCCAGTCCGGGTCTGTTTGACTGCGTGGCTGCTTGCTTTATTATGCAGATTAACAAATTGATTGCAGAGGGGGTAAAGAACCGGTGTTGGGGGGGGGGGGCGGTGATTCAAGTTTGAATATTAGGAGTGAAATATGTCCTTGATAGTATTTTTAGTTTATCTTAACATTTCCCTCCACTTTCTTTCAGTGCTGTTACGTACAAAACCAGCAACAGTCATGAATCTTTCTTTTCGGCAACGTTCTTTTTAGCAATATTCGTCGAACTTACTTTTGTGATTCGATAATGTTTAAAACAATATTTGTGCTTGAAGGCAGATATTGACGTTTTTTTCCATGTCTTGATGAGAATATTACCGATTATTATTTCAAATGGGCTGCGTATATTGGTTCTTAACAATTTCTGAACAAGCTCGTTCCCAGAGATTGGTACCAACTCTTTCAGCGGCACCACAATGAGTGTGGTACCAAACGCCGCATATTTTTGACGCTCAGTTTCAAACCTAGATGGCGGAACCTGAGCTCTTAACACAATCTGTGCGGGCACATTTCGAGGCGGAATTGTGCCGGGCTCGGGGTTTTGAGCGCAAATTTAGTTATTCAGTTAAATCTCAATAAACAGAAAATTATTTAATTTTTTAACGTACTTTTCGTATTTTATATTGAAATATATAATATTATGATTGTTGTAAACAAAAAATAAAATTTTTAGTCGATAAATTTATAATAGTATCGTAAATAGGAAAAATCAAATAGAAAAATGTAGTTTTAATTTTTTCGAATTATATTATTTACAATCATTCTTATATTATAAAAAAAATAAAAATAGCAACCACAAAGCTAATTCGAACTATGGGCCGTCTGCTGCGATTTTGCATATCACTGCAAAGGTGGTTCGACATGCTCCGATGCTCCGTTCCATTTCATTTTGTACAAAGTATAGCAAAAATTGTGTTTACCAGCCTACTACTTCTTTCTCGAAAAGTGATTCGAAGAAACCATGCCGTTGCATAACCCGTACTAGTACGTGTCCCGCGCTCAAGTATCAATCGTCAGGAAACGTACTAGTACATATTCTGCGCTCAAGTATCAATCGTCAGAAGACGTACTAGTACATATCCTGCGCTCAAGTATCAATCGTCAAAAAACGCACTAGTACGTGTCCCTTGCTCAAGTATCAATCGTCAGGAAAACGTACTAGTACGTGTCCCGCGCTCAAGTATCAATCGCCAGGAAATGTACTAGTACATATTCTACGCTCAAGTATCAATCGTCAGAAGACGTACTAGTACATATCCTGCGCTCAAGTATCAATCGTCAAAAAACGCACTAGTACGTGTCCCTTGCTCAAGTATCAATCGTCAGGAAAACGTACTAGTACGTGTCCCGCGCTCAAGTATCAATCGCCAGGAAATGTACTAGTACATATTCTACGCTCAAGTATCAATCGTCAGAAGACGTACTAGTACATATCCTGCGCTCAAGTATCAATCGTCAAAAAACGCACTAGTACGTGTCCCGCGCTCAAGTATCAATCGTCAGGAAAACGTACTAGTACGTGTCCCGCGCTCAAGTATCAATCGCCAGGAAATGTACTAGTACATATTCTACGCTCAAGTATCAATCGTCAGAAGACGTACTAGTACATATCCTGCGCTCAAGTATCAATCGTCAAAAAACGCACTAGTACGTGTCCCGCGCTCAAGTATCAATCGTCAGGAAAACGTACTAGTACGTGTCCCGCGCTCAAGTATCAATCGCCAGGAAATGTACTAGTACATATTCTGCGCTCAAGTATCAATCGTCAGAAAACGTACTAGTACGTGTCCCGCGCTCAAGTATCAATCGTCAGGAAAACGTACTAGTACGTGTCCCGCGCTCAAGTATCAATCGCCAGGAAATGTACTAGTACATATTCTGCGCTCAAGTATCAATCGTCAGAAGACGTACTAGTACATATCCTGCGCTCAAGTATCAATCGTCAAAAAACGCACTAGTACGTGTCCCTTGCTCAAGTATCAATCGTCAGGAAAACGTACTAGTACGTGTCCCGCGCTCAAGTATCAATCGCCAGGAAATGTACCACAGTGTGTTAATTGATGCTAACTGCACTAATATTACCTATTATCGACGGAGAAAAACCATGTAAGCGCTTCCCAAGCGGTATGATGCTTTATCCACACATCCTTTCTGCTGACGTTTTCAACGATTTAGATGATTCAAGCATATACGTTAGATGGCACCCCTATTTTATTTCTTTAGTTTCTTGTTATGTTTAGCAGTTATAGGGCAGTACCATTGAAACAGTGACGCAACCAGAATTTTCTCCCAGGAGCGATGGGTTTGGGTTCTCATGAATACCTATTGCCATACTAGGATAGGCATATCACCAATATTGCTGGGGATCATTCATTAATGGTGTCACGCTTCAAGGGGGGAGGGGTCTCGAAAAATTGTGACAATTTGTGACAAGTAGAGGGGTGGAGATTACAAGAAGTGCGACATTACACCTTTTGGTTTTTATAAAAACATTTAAAATCAGCAAATTCAATTTATTTTTAAAGATTTTTTGACTTTCATACTTTGATTTTAAAGTTTCATTGATCCTTTTGTATCATAAACGCCGATGCTGATTAAAGTTTAAACTAACTTCTTGTTAAAAGTTTAAAAGGAGACCTTATTAGGCGTTTATATTTTTAAGATAAAATAGTGTGGGTCATTTTTTTTCAGAATTCGAACAACTAATATATTTTACTGTTCTATGCTCATTATCATCTGTGTTGTAAACCTTACCCTCCTTTTATACAAATTAAGCACACATATAGTCATTATTGCAATTATTATGCTCACAAATGTCATTAAAAGTTCAAAATTAAATTAGAACCGTGATCTATAAGGCAGTGCTTTGTTTCTAAAATGTAAGGCTTATGTAATATAAGCCTGACACGCGACAACAGGGGGTAGGTGTGTATGATGAAGTGTGACATTTTCTGACAAAGGGGAGGGGAGGAGGTCAAATATATTGACAAAAGTGTGACGTCATTTATGAACGGTCCCTATTCACGTTTCCAATGATTTTAAATTATTCAAAAGCATACGTTAGATGGCACCACTGTTTTATTTGTTCAACTTCTTGTTATGCTTAACAGTGACGCAACCAGACTCTTCTGCGAGGGGAGAAGGGTTTGGTCTTTACATGGATACATATTACCATACTAGGATCGGCATTTCAGCAATATTGCCTGAAACGTGGGAAAACAATTTTTACACATACTTTTCAGTCGCTCAGAAAATCATCTCTCATTCACTTCCGCAAAAAATCCATTCACAAGTTTATCTAGCGTGCCTCAAGTAGTAAGAGTGATGACAACGGCTACTGCGCATGCTCCCCGCCGCCATATTTATACCACAGCGCCTGCGCATCGCCAAGAGGCGCTGTAAAAGCGGCGATGCGCTGGCGCGTTGGTAAAAAGTTAACGCTGGTAAAATCCGTTGTCGTCTCTCTTACTACTAGAGGCACGCTAAGTTTACCTCGCTTTGATTGTACTTTACAACTTAACAACTTGATGAATGTTCACTCCCACATAACAAATTGCGAGATTTTATTTGATATCGCTTCTACAATAAATGAATAGTCATTTATATAGCAAATAAAATACGCTTGTGTATAGTTACGTACTGCACTGTAAAAATATTTGGCGTTCTGAACACAATTTTCGGTGTTCAGTTGGTGGTAAAAAATTATCCATTTTAAATTCTTTTAAGAGTTTGTCTGAAAAAAATACAGACAGCAGAATATTTTTTAACATATGATATTCGTTAACTCCTCTACGCATCAAAAATTCATTACGATTGCTCATTTATCCTATTTTTATAGAAATGAGCAATCGCAATGAAATTTCAATAGTAACGGAGTTAATACATGTCATGTGCTTAGAAACGTTATATTGTCTACATTTTATTTTAGACCGACACATTAAAAAAAATTGAAGTACATCAAAAATAAATAATTTTCAACTGTACATCAACGGAACACCAAAAATCGTGTGCTGTCACACCAAAAATGGTGGCAAAGATATGCTGTCTATATTTTTTGAGACACCCATAAAAAATATTGAACTGTATCAAAAATGAATAGCTTTCAACTTTACAGTAATTGAACACCAAAAATCGTGTACTGTAACACCAAAAAGAGCGGCAACTCAACTAAGCGCATCATTTTTACAGTGCGCTTCACAGAAATCAAATCTTGGGTAGCTTGGATGCTACTTTTTACTACCTATGAACTAATTAACCTGATTCTGACAGCCTTACGCACTAACGTTACGGATGCACTCATGCTGCGAATAGTATGTTATTCAATCTGAACTATTCGGGTCCTTAGTAATTTATTTTAATTTATTGGTGCGCATTACTCGTGTAACTACCAGTCAAGCTTAAAATTTGTGTTATATATATCTACATACTTTTATGTAACTGTGTCCAACTAAACCTACAGCAGGACTAGAATACTCAATAGATCAACGGTTCCCAAACTGTGGTACGCGTACCGCTAGTGTTGCGCGGAGCCTATCCAGGTGGTACGCATGCAGATCGAAAAATGAAGAGAGAGACTGGAGTTGGCGTTGCTCTCTGTTCTGAAAGGACAATTACAGGGAAACACCTAGGAGTTTTTCCCAAACTGATATATATTTTATATATTTCATATATTTTATTTCATACACAGCTTTATTTTAATAAAGGTTGTTGTTCTCTGCCTTAATAGCTATCAAAAATTGTATAATTTATACTACCTAGTTGCCCTAGTTTTTTCTATAATCTATTAGTATTCTATTGCATCCAATAAAGCTATATTCGCAGTGGTACGCAAATGGTTTGATATAGAAAAATGGCGTTACGCGAAAAAAAAAAAAAAAAGATTGGGAACCGCTGCAATATTTTTCCCAAACTGAAATATGTTTTATATATTTTATTTCATACACAGCTTTATTTTAATAAACGTTGTTGTTCTCTGCCTTAATAACTATCAAAAATTGTATAATTTATACTACCTAGTTGCCCTAGTTTTTTCTATAATCTATTAGTATTCTATTGCATCCAATAAAGCTATATTCGCAGTGGTACGCAAATGGTTTGATATAGAAAAATGGCGTTACGCGAAAAAAAAAAAAAAAAAGATTGGGAACCGCTGCAATATTTTTCCCAAACTGAAATATGTTTTATATATTTTATTTCATACACAGCTTTATTTTAATAAACGTTGTTGTTCTCTGCCTTAATAACTATTAAAAATTGTATAATTTATACTACCTAGTTGCCCTAGTTTTTTCTATAATCTATTAGTATTCTATTGCATCCAATAAAGTTATATTCGCAGTGGTACGCAAATGGTTTGATATAGAAAAGTGGCGTTACGCGAAAAAAAAAAAAAAAAGATTGGGAACCGCTGCAATATTTTTCCCAAACTGAAATATGTTTTATATATTTTATTTCATACACAGCTTTATTTTAATAAACGTTGTTGTTCTCTGCCTTAATAACTATCAAAAATTGTATAATTTATACTACCTAGTTGCCCTAGTTTTTTCTATAATCTATTAGTATTCTATTGCATCCAATAAAGCTATATTCGCAGTGGTACGCAAATGGTTTGATATAGAAAAATGGCGGTACGAGAAAAAAAAAAAAAAAAAAAGATTGGGAACCGCTGCAATATTTTTCCCAAACTAAAATATATTTTATATATTTTATTTCATACACTGCTTTATTTTAATAAACGTTGTTGTTCTCTGCCTTAATAACTATCAAAAACTGTATAATTTATACTACCTAGTTGCCCTATTTTTTTCTATAATCTATTAGTATTCTATTGCATCCAATAAAGCTATATTCGCAGTGGTACGCAAATGGTTTGATATAGAAAAATGGCGGTACGAGAAAAAAAAAAAAAAGATTGGGAACCGCTGCAATATTTTTCACAAACTGAAATATATTTTATATATTTTATTTCATACACAGCTTTATTTTAATAAACGTTGTTGTTCTCTGCCTGAATAACTATCAAAAATTGTATAATTTATACTACCTAGTTGCCCTAGTTTTTTCTATAATCTATTAGTATTCTATTGCATCCAATAAAGTTATATTCGCAGTGGTATGCAAATGGTTTGTAAGAAAAGTGGCGGTACGCGGAAAAAAAAAAAAAAAAGGTTGGGAACCGCTGCAATAGTTGGTGTCTATACACTTGGTTACGTCTGCCACCAAGCCGAAGATCTTGCTGCTTCTTCTATGCGTATGTGTGTTAACAGTCTAGGTTTTCATAACTAGAGGTACATTTGAGGAGTTAAATTTTCGTGTATCAGAGCACTAATGCGGAATCCACTACAACAGCGGTCGGCAACATAACTTGACTGAAGATCTACTTTCCAAGTTCGGCAAACATCAAGATCGACTCGGGAGACCGGAGGGGGGGGGGGGGGTATACACTATTAATAGGGCATGTTGAGATGGCGACTGTCTTCAAATTCTAGGGTAGTTCTTGTCAAAACAAGTTTTGATACTTATAAAATAGCTACTTTAAAATTTCGAAACTAATGCTATGTTAACACTGTTAACTAGCATCAAAACAATACTAGTAATAAATTATTTCTTTAAAATTTGATTTTGATATAAAAACTGTTAGTTTTTGTTTCGTTTTGTTTTTTGACTAAAACACACATGTGAAGTGCTGTTTTCTTCAATTATCTCTCACCGAGTGCATAGTTAATGTGAAGACCAACATCCCATATTATTGGCAAGTTTTTTAAGGTCCGGTGAATGGTCTGACAAACTAATAAACATTTAATGAAAGGGAAAGAAATAATAAATCCGCCTTCTAATTCAAAAGTTATTTTATTTTTAAAAAAATGTTCAATATGCTGTCGCGATGGACTGAAAATAGGCTCGCGATCGATCGGTCGATCGCGATCGACGGGTTGCCGACCACTGCACTACAACGAGCTCTGCTCAAATACTGGGTACAGGTTGATCCATTGACATGCTTATTAACTGGTATTTTGATTGGTTCATTTAGTTTATTTGTGCAGTTACTGAAGTAGCAGTCAATTAATTTATTTTTGTACTAAAACTTTGCGTGCTAGTCACTAGATTGTTTCGAACTGTATATTAGTTTACAAAATAAAAATGACTACCTGATCTACCGCAGAACATCTGCGGGCTATAAACTGAACAAACTTTGCTGAAAATGTCTGTAAGACACAGTTTTCAAGTTCTGCACTGTCTACTACCACACTGAGTGCATTGAAGGACTCAGCACGGGAGAGGGCAACATATAACTGTCCGTGACTGAAAACTGGTTTTCAGTCATGAACGCTATGGAAACTCTTCCGTCATGGCAACACTTCGCATACTAATTTCGGACATTAGTCCGCACTAATATTGCTCTACATCAGTGTTTCCCAACCTTTTTTCTCTTGCGAACCCCTTCTAAGACCCGAAAGAAAATGGCGAACCACTTTCTGTAGTCGATAGTAACGGGTGACAGAACTATAAAATGTACTAGCAATACTTCAGGACAAGAAATGAAAACATAATTATTGCAAAACATCTAAGTTCGAATAAAACTAAAATGCAACTATAAATTTATTTATTATTTGTTCTTTTGGAATTATGATTAAGGCAGTAAACATATGTATTTCAAAAATTTTTTTAATCATTTTCCTGGTAGGTTCAACTTTTCGGTTAGAACATACACAATTCGGTAATACTTCGGAAAAATTTTTTAAATATTAAAATTTACATATTTTTAAATTTCTAATTTCGACCCAAATTTAAAATTAATGAATAAAAATTTTTTGGTTCCACTTTAGGGCCTGCATAATGAGTAATTAGCCTAAAATAATGCTAAATTTTACATTTTATGTAGTAAAGGGAAATACTCTATTCCACCGATAAAATTATAGTAGAGTTTGCCTCGTGGTCGAAATTTTACCGTGGTTCATTAAATTTTTCAAGTTCAGTCCCAAGCGTTTAAACAACTTTCAGACATTTTCAGTTTTTCTGCTTGACAACAGTTTGTTTTGTTTTTCAGTTAGCGCTGATCTCTCAGTGTGACTGATTGTCCACTGAGTTTGTTATTTAATTTGGAACATTTGAAACACATTATACATAAATTTCATGTCCCTGCACTTAGCCGTGTAAGGAAAATAGAAATAAAAATTTTCATTCCACCCTATTAATGCGGAATAAATTAGAAGCACTCATTTTCAATTTGATCAAGAGTCGAAAACGCTAAGAGAAATCAACAACTCGCGGAACAGTGATTCGAAGCAAAACAACACGTCACCACACGTATTAACCATTGTAAGATTCAAACTTTTGTTTGTGTGTTATATTGTACAGGACAAACAAGATGACTGACATATCAACAGTGAAACCTGTGTAAGTTGACCACTCGCGGTGCAGCACTTTAGTGGTCATCTTAGACAGGTGGTCAACTGATAAAGGTTGGAGATTTTTTTTGTAATTTCTTACACTGTGCGTTTATTCATCTGTGACGAATTAAAATGTAACGTCATGTATCAACGTTACTATAATTAGTAATTAGCTTTTTGTTCGCAATTATCTAAAATATCATTTGATAAATTTAATCTGAATGCCTTACAATATATCCCATACAACATTAAAATTAAAGCAATACAGATAATTATGTTATTTTACTTATTTGATAGTAAAGATTCCATAAAGTACATAATTTTCAAATGGCTTAGAAGGAAAAGAAGAAATTTATTTAAAGAACAAAAGAGTGCTCATAGCAGTTTTCACGGATGGACTTATTTGATAGTAAAGATTCCATAAAAGTACATAATTTTCAAATGGCTTAGAAGGAAAAGAAGAAATTTATTTAAAGAACAAAAGTGCTCATAGCAGTTTTCACGGATGGACCTATTTGCTAGTAAAGATTCCATAAAAGTACATAATTTTCAAATGGCTTAGAAGGAAAAGAAGAAATTTATTTAAAGAACAAAAGAGTGCTCATAGCAGTTTTCACGGATGGACTTATTTGATAGTAAAGATTCCATAAAAGTACATAATTTTCAAATGGCTTAGAAGGAAAAGAAGAAATTTATTTAAAGGACAAAAGAGTGCTCATAGCAGTTTTCCCTTTGGCAAACTTTATATTGATGTTTTATCCATCCAGACAAATACTGGTCTAACATTATACCATAAAAAATATCCAGGAAAAACAATTTAAGTTTCTTTATCTTTGCAAAAATAGATAAACAAATAAATATAGTAATAATTAGGCGGTCAACTTACAGAGTGTTTTTAAAAATACTCCCACCCAAATTTGGCTTACATAAGTGGTCAATATAGGCAGGCGCGGTAAACTTAGGGGCCAAGTTACAAAGGCTTCCCTCCATTAAATAATATAGGGCTAATTCCGTTCCTAACAAAAGTGGCCAACTCACACAGGTGGTCAACTTTACAGGTCTTTGGAATTGGATTAACTGGCACCTTGAGATTAGTACTATGTTGCTTTGATATTTATTGAATCGATTGCATTTTCTCTTTTATTTTGTCCTTGATCTTTCTTTTTTGAATCGTAAATAGTAAAAAATGCATTGTGCATTCTACAAGTAATGTAGGCTGTAGTTTTAAGGAGTAATAGGAAAGTCTGACGAATGAAAAGTTCATAAAATATATTTCGAGTCTACGTCGAAAGCAGGAAAAAAAATTAATGAATTTCAAATTTTCTTTATTGATAAGACTAAAGCTCATCAATATCTATCAAATTTTTAAAAAGTAAGAAAATCGGTTGACAAACAGAGGAGAAAGTCGTACTTACCTGCTTTGTCTTTGCCTGTTTATATATAGATTTTGTATATCATTTTTAATCCAAATCGAGTGCTCCGCATAGCCAGTTTTAATTCCTCAATAGAGGCAATTCACCGGTAGACGGACTCATGAGCGATCATCGTTATCACGTGATATCCGCTCTTTGTTTACTAAGATTTTCAATTGAGTTCTACGTGATTTCACTAGGCAAAATGAGTTATCTTAAAATTAATTAGACTATTTTTAAGCTTTTTCTGATTATAACCCAGTAGTTACACTTAATTTAATCGTTATAAAAGAAATTTATTAATTATTACAATAGTTATAGTGTTGTATTTAGCGTTAATTTTATGTAATGTCGAAGAATTTTATTTAGTCCTAGTTTTTTATTAGATTTGTCGAACTAGATGTAAAGCGATGCTACGGCTTTGTCTACATTGCATTCATCGGTGCCACGTGACCAATGACGTTGCTCGAATTGCCTCTATTGATTTCTTGCCATTTCGATAAAATTATTGATTAAGAGTGCCCTGATTTTCTCTACATTATTTATATCGTATTGAAAAGGAAAAATTCAAAGCTTATACTATGTTCGAGCAATGGCATTGAGGAGTTCCTTTGAAAGTATGACTTGTAGCGTTGTCCAGCGGAAAAAATCCAATTTTTCTTAGTGTAAAAATCATAAACAAATCACAAAGGAGACCTGACTGTGCACATAAACTTCAAACTCTTTTGAACTATTAAATGTCGGCATTGGACAAAGTGAACAATTTTTTTCCAATGTCATCACTAAAACATCAGATTGCTGTTTACTAAACGTACTCTTCGATCTTTTTCGGAGATCATGTCAACAGTGTCACAAAAATCAACAAAACAAACTAAATTCCCTTTTTTACACATTAGTCAATATCATTGAACATAATTGTCAACCTTTTATTATGAAGCGACCGAACGACGTATATTCTTTGAATGGTTTTAAGCGGGGCAACGAGCCATTTTACGATTTTTTGCATTAACTAACTAACTTACAAGATTCTCTGGACCAGTTTCTATTCGTATTTTCTTCCTTCAAATGTTTTTTTTTAATATCAGAAAGTGCATAATTACCACTTTCAGATGAATTTCTAATGTAGCCCTCATCGCATCACTTCAGTTTTTCTGAACATAACTTACTGAAAATAACTTTATGTAATAACAACTTGCAAGCAACCCCTGAGATCCTTCTACGGAACCCACTTTGTGAGCCGCTGATCTAGAAAAGTCCTTGAGCAAGTTGGTAAAGCTTCCTGAATGGCGTTTAACGTCTAATGTGTGTGCGTATATATGTGCGCATCTAGTAAAACTCAAAAACGGTCGTAGAGGGTTGAAATTGTACATATAGGTTTTGCACAACGTCTAGTTTTGTGCCTAATCATTTGGTTGCCAATTGGATATTTGAAAAAGGGGTCTTTACTTGTTCTTGCTACCAATCAATGTCAAGCTCTAACACCGTCAAGTCATATCTTAAATCAAGAAATTTTCTTGAAGGCCTCAATTCATTTCTATAGCTGGCGACTCTTTCTGGCGAAATATCGTAAAAGTAGGCTGCAAAATTCAGATGCCAAATATAGTGTCAGTTTACCGCGATAATTGGTAAATTCCCCGAACAATATCAACGGAAAAGCACTGGCAAACGACAAGTGTAAATGAGTTGAATTGATTAACACGTTCCCTACCTACGAGATAACTCGTTGTAGATGAACTTGTTGACAGACTAAATTACAAGTTGCCTTGTTGTTGCTGACTTTTTTTCATTTTTAAATACATTTATAGAAAGCTAGCAACTTTTTACTTAATAAAATATTTTGTACAATATGTTTTAATTAAATTAAACTATCGTCTGGAGATCCACAAACTATAAACCGCGCTGGCAGTCGGCATGTCGGCAGTCAACGTGTTAACTACATTTGAACATATAATAGCTGCAGTGAATCCATATCAGCATATTTTCCTAGACAACAAAGTGATCGAGTAAAGGGCAAAACTGAGAAAGTGTGAGTGGGCAATTCATTAATAGCCACTTATTTGAAATAGCAATCACATTTTGAAACTTAAAACTTGAAGCACTTTAACTTTTAAAGTGCTAAACGAGATGCAATTTTTAAAATGTTGAAATTCATAGCCTTAATAACATTAATGTAAAGAACACATTTTTTAATAAATTAGGTCATAAAGGTTGCATCATTTGAATTTCAAAGATAAGATTTTTCCGATTAATTAAATTTCTGTTAAAAGAACTTCCTCAGGAATTTTTGCTAAGGTTAGTTCCGATTTCTTTTTTGAATTCCAAGAGCTTCTTTTGTTTTAAAGCGTATATAGGCATTACAGCTCCCTGATATTTTAAAGAATGATTTGAGGTGGCTATTGCGTGGAATTGAGAGATGATTTTTTAATTGCCCTTTTTTAAAATTTAGTTGCCCCGTGTCCGGTGGTGACTGCAAATTTTGCCTTTTATGTCCGATATCAGAGCTGTTAATTATTTACGGAAAAAATGTACCTAAAGCAAAATGTTCTAACTGGTAAATGAAGACAGGGCTGCAGCGCAGTGCGCTATTTGTACAGGATGCGAGCTTACGATTGCGACTACGTAGTGTTTTCTGTGATTTACTGTAGTCCGTCAATTTGTTGAAGTGGATACTTTAACTTTTCTCGGCATTCCGGTTGTAAGCGATCTACCTATTTAATCCTCCAGTTTCTTCCTAGATGACGCTGCTGACGCAGTTTATGCAAGGAAACTGATTTCATTGACGTCATCTAAGAATAACTTGCCCTGTGTCCGGTGGTGACTGCAAATTTTGCCTTTTATGTCCGATAGCAGAGCTGTTAATTATTTACGGAAAAAAATGTACCTAAAGCAAAATGTTCTAACTGGTAAATGAAGACAGGGCTGCAGCGCAGTGCGCTATTTACAGGATGCGAGCTTACGATTACGACTACGTAGTGTTTTCTGTGATTTACTGTAGTCCGTCAATTTGTTGAAGTGGGTACTTTAATTTTTCTCGGCATTCCGGTTGTAAGCGATCTACCTATTTAATCCTCCAGTTTCTTCCTAGATGACGCTGCTGACGCAGTTTATGCAAGGAAACTGATTTCATTGACGTCATCTAAGAATAACTACATACGCAGCGCATATCGGTATTGAATGGATGCCCTTAGTTCCTTTCTCATTTGCTATTAATTTGAAATGAATTCCCCTTTTAAAAATTAAAATCAATCGCATCTATAATGGAAATGATTTTCCCCCCTCCCTTTGTTTTTTTCTCTTCTTTTGATATTTTTTTAGCAGTTTTTTTTTTTACTTCGTCGTTTCGGAGCAGTCAAAATGGTACTGGTAACACTGAAAAATGTTATCGAATTATATAAGTTTCGGGAAATGGTGCTATAAACCAAAATTTGTTGTGAAGTTTCGGGTAATTTTTGAGTAATTTTCATATTCGTATAGTGAAGCATCGACGAAGAATTTTTTATTAACTTTCAAATGCGGTGTTAGTATATAATAATTAATGTAACATAGGGTTCTTTTTTTCATGTTCAATACTCATTGTATAGTGTTTTTTTACTGTATATTAAGGTGTTCTTCTGTTGAATATTTGAAGATTAAAATACGTGGTAGTCTCTATTTTATAATCAATGTTAGCGAAAAGATACGCACTAGTGCTTTAATTTTTCGTTGCTAATCTGTGTTCCAAAAAATATAGTCAGCCTATCCTTACGTCAAGTTATTTTATTCAAATTAGAACCCTCAAAGCTAATCTGTCAAGTTTAACTGCTTAGGGTATTGAGTTAAACAACTGACCATTTACAAAGCTCTCATCGTCAAACTCATACATGACCTTGGCCTTGACATTGCCAATTCTAAGTACATCTCCAGCACTTTAAGAAATCACAAAAATAAGACGAAAATGAAACGAAGAAAAAAAAAGCGAAATATTTTCTCTCGGGTAATAATTTTGGTACGATGCAAAGAGTGTGCAGATCGTTTTTTAGATGAGTGAGATAGTGAGCTCGATTTGGAGAACTTACCCGCGTTTGGCGTACACGTGGAAAAGGTGATTTGGAACCTTCAACGAATTTCTTAGAAATTTGTGGCAACACGAGCCTCCAAAACAGAGTTATTCTCGGAACTGGGGTCAGAAAACTTGAGCTGAATTTGGAGTTGTTTCTAGGTGGTATAATAGGAATTGATTCAGGGTGGGGGCGGAATAGGTGGGGATGTTGAAATGAGTGCTGTAGCACTTAGAGAATCGGCTAAAGTACTCGGTAATTTTCAATTAAAAGTCTTTTTCGTAATATTCCTCAATGTTTATTTATTAATATGTCATTTCATGTTTTCGGAATATTCCTCAATGTTCATTTACTAATATGTCATTTCATGCTTTCGCAATATTCTTCAATGTTCATTTACTAATATGTCATTTCATGTTTTCGCAATATTCCTCAATGTTCATTTACTAATATGCCATTTCATGCTTTCGCAATATTCTTCAATATTCATTTACTAATATGCCATTTCATGTTTTCGCAATATTCCTCAATGTTCATTTACTAATATGTCATTTCATCTTTTCGCAATATCCCTCAATGTTTATCATAATTATGTCATTTTCTGTTGTTTTCTTACGGGTTTTTGACGTGCTGTGTCCTACTATAACTGTAAACCTTTATGGCATATGGTTGACGTAATTCTTTGCCAATTTGTGTTCCTTAGGGAACGAAAAAAGTATTGGATTCAAGAATTTTTTTTTTCTTTTTTTTCTTCTTTGTTTCATCTCGCCTTGCTGTAGTTGGAGTTCTGGATAGCTTTACATTTCTGGCGCTGCAATACTTACCGTATTGTTGAGGATCATACTGACAAGCTCCATCTACAAATAGAAACAATTGAAAAGTTTCTTTTTGACAAAGACCACATCAATTTACATATGTTAATTTAGTTGCCACCATTTTTGGTGCTCAGTTGGTGTAAAGTTAAAAATAATTCATTTTAGATGTACTTTATTTTTTTATGTGTCTGTCTAAAAAAATATAGACAGTATAACGTTTCTCAGCACATGAAACGTGTTAACTCCGTTGTGTACCGATATTTCATTGCGATTGCTCATTTCTATGAAAATAGGATAAATGAGCAATCGTAATGAACTTTTGATGGGTAGATGAGTTAACGAGCATCATACGCTAAAAAAACATTCTGCTGTCTGTATGTTTTTAGACAGACACTTAAAAAAATTAAAGTACATCAAAAAATGAATAATTTTTAACTTTACACCAACTGAGCACCAAAAAGGGTGTTCAGTAACACAAAAGTTTGTTAGTGAACAGATTTGCGCATCTGTTTAAAAACCATACATTCCACAAAACGTTATTTAATCCAGTTAACTAACATTAAAAATAATACGAGATTTTAAGACTTCTTCCGAGAAAGTAGTCGATTTTGGTTGTGGGTTCCTTGCAGTGAAGATGTCATGTGGTATTTGGGAGAAGTGGAGAATTTCAGTTCTCCAGTCATGGAACCATTTACAGTTCTACCATCCAACAAAGCGATCTGCCTGGCAGAGTGCCAAGAAGAATCCATTCCTGTTTAAGGGAGGAGCTGCTAGTATAAGAAATGGGCCGCTTTTGTTCTCGTTCTAGCTCGTTTAGCATACTTAATTTCTTCCGAAATGATGCTATGTGCCAGTTTATGAATTTAGTTGTTTTCAGCAAACAGAGAAGCTAACATTCTGATTCGCGTACTAAATAAACGCACCTGCAAAACGAACCTCCCTAAAACTCGAATGGATTCGTTCTTTTCTGCCATGCGCAGAAGCGCCGAAGGGTCAAAAATCCGTGGTCGAACTGTAACTGTATATTCACAGCAGCTCGGAGCTTCGTTCAACCAATTAGAAGGTTAAGTCAGAAGGTTATCTTAGGGGATAAGCGGAGGGGGGAGTAATTTATTATTTAATATTTCATGCATCTACTCTTTGGGATCATTCATAAATGATGTCACGCTTCGAGGGGGAGGGGTTCTGGAAATTGTGATTAAGTGTGACAAGGGGAGGGGGTAACAAGAAGTGTGACATTAGGATTATGCAACATAGCGTGACATGTGACAAAGGGGAGGGCGGTCCGTTGAAGTGTGACATTTTGTGACAAAGGGGGAAGGGGGGGGGTCAAATATATGGGGAAAAGCGTGACGTCATTTATGAACGGCCCCAATGTCATAATCTAAGTGGCTGCAGTGATAAATGCAAGAAAGCTGTCCGTGTTGAAAAAAACGACATCAGTTATGAACGGTCCCTTTGCGATGACTTCAATATACGAGTCCCCATCGACTTAATATACGAGTATAACAATGAAGACATCAGTTGTTATACTCGTATTTTCGTCTTAGTACTTTTGATTCAGTTTGTAAAAAAAATAGTTAATATGTTTTGAAAAATTTTTGGAACATCAATCAGAGGCAAAGCGTATAGGTTTAAATTTTAATGTGTAAACATTATTTCAATGGAGCAGAAAAAATAACCTGTTAATGTTTCGAGTGATTTCAGAAATTCTCAATATGCTTAACGTTTTTTCTTGTTTCAGATATTATTCAAAAATAATGATCGCTGTTTGCATCACACACCTATTCCGTACTTGTAAAAATGAACCGATTATTACGAGGTCGAACTTTTCTCAAAAGAATGTTCCCTTTCAAATTGTTCCGCCGTTTTTAAACATGAACCGTTACTGGAGAAAAATAACATACGGCCGCCCACGCAGCTTTTCGCCGAAAGAAAGATTGATTTTAGAGTAAAATGTTTGGCATCGTCTGCAGAAACACAGACAACAAAATTTAATTTGAAAAAGCTGTTCTTTCAATTTACGTCAATACAAAAAGAAGGCAAAGCCGATTCATTGAACTTATTGTGCTGACAGTAGAGGGTTTTCTTGTGGACCGAAATTATGTATGCAGTGTTTTCCAAGACATTTATTTCTTTTTTTGCTTGGCAAAACAGGTTCCTTCTTTTATTAATGATAAATAAATGAGGTCGATCATGTTGTCTTCCATAGTTTGCGACTGTTTAAACAAGATGTAGGTCGGAATAGTTTTCGTAAACAAGTATATTTGTTTTCTTCTTAGACGGCCATTTTCACCACTTTCTCTAATTAGTAACAAAAAAAAAATCCGTACAGCGGGAGGGATTCAAATCATTTAAAAACCAGTATGGTTATTTATTTCTTTATTTGAGAAATTTAGCATTATAAGTTCTTTTATTATTTTACCGCAACACCTACAAATTATCTTTTTTTTTTCTTCCTTTTTCGGAAATTTGATACTTTTATTCAGAGACATAATGGTTATTAGCATTCAAAAAGATTTTTTAAAAAAGGAAAGCTAAAGTTTATATTGTTAGTGCAAATATATACATACAAATGTCCCACCCGTAACAATAGACTGTGTACAAACAGTTTCGACGCGAGCTTTGGAGGCAGTTCCACAATATGAGCTGGAACAGGCATTCGAATCGTTGCCAAACCGCTGTAACAAATGTATTGAAGCTGTTTCATATTTTCGAGTCTTTCTTCGGCCTAGCGAGGAAAAAGAAAGAGAAACATACGTTCAAAATTAAAAATAAATCAATGAATAATTTTCGATACCACTTTGAGATTCAAATTTTCGATATTATGTAGCAGTAGACAGTAAACATGAGTACATTTCAACTTTTGTACGTATGCTTCCTATGTCGGTTCACAACTTTTACGCATTTTCGGAAAGCCGATTTACTTTAAAAGAATCATTTTTACACTCCATCCTAAAACGTAAGTAAATTTGTTATTTCATTTTTTCTTTTACGTCAGCAATTAAAAATTCCGCCATTGCAATATTTTTTTCGTGAACCCCTTATCTACACCACGCGAAACCCTGGGGGTTCGCGAACTACCGGTTGGGAAACGCTGCTTTAGATCAGGGTTTCTCATCAGGAGCTACATGGCCCCCTTGGAGGCCACAGAAAAGATCTGGGGTGCCACAGGGCAAAATAGTAAAATAGGAGAGCCGTAATCCTTCGAAAGGAGACCACCAACCAGTCATTTCAAACTGATATATTCCACATTCCAACCAACGGTAAAATATTGCACATTATTCTGATCAAATATATTGCATGTCTCTAATATACGACAGATTGTATTCTTCTCTGAAAGCATGAATGTGCTTACTGTACTCGATGATATATCAGTTGAATGCTGTGGTATCTATCAGATCAACCGTTGATTGGAATTTCGTATAATACGGCAAATTAAACCAGCTATCAAAACTGGAAGAAGCAATTTCATAATGAAACATAAAAGTTTTCATGAGGGGGGGGGGGGGAAGCACTACAAAATTTGGTACTCATAAAGAGGACCACAAGTCGAAAAAGGTTGAGAACCTGCTCTAGATTAACTATACAGATGGCGCCACAGAAAATCAAACCTTGGTACGCTTTATGCTGCTGCTGCTATCTATAAACTAATGCACTATTTTGTATACCCTTTTGATTCAATACTTTGAGCTACATAGCCAAATGCCATATTTCTCGATGTCAAACGACTGATAGGGATTTTAAATAACCATTTCGGATTTGAAAAAAAAAAAGAAACGTCCGAAACAATATACAGCAGAAGATTTATAATATATACGAAATCAATTTTGGTCTTTCAACACATTTTTGTTCATCTACCAGTCATATTTATGACTCTTTGCTTATATTTATATAATTTTTAATAAAATGAGTATTACGATAAATATTTAAAGTGTACTTATAAAAGCATGTTTCTCTTGAGGTCTACAAGAGTTACATTCGAGCATGCAGAAAGAAGCCCTCATCAACGCCTGTGATAACCTGTTTGCGATATGGGTATTCGGTATTTTATAAAAGTTGTGACGGAATACTGGTATTAGGAAATTTTCAAAAAAAAAGTCAAAAACGCATTTGCTTTTTTGCCATATTTATTCCCTTTAAACAAAATTACGTTTACTATTAAAATTTTCATATTTTGTTATGCAAAAATATAAAATAAAGGAACAAATGTTACAAACAACTGTACTGTGAGAGCAGTAGAGAACAATACCATATAAAATTGGAGACAATGGATGTAATAAAAATAAATCCTTTACGTTATTAAAATAAAGTAAAAGAAGAAAACATATAGTGTTATTAAAAAAAGAGTATATAACGTGTACAAATTTGCTCCTGTGTTCTATTACTTAATAGCTAATTATAGAAAAAAAAAATTATAATAATAACTGATTTTTTTGGAGTGTGGGAGCCTAGAAAATACAATGCATCTACTCAATCGTCATTCAGTGTAGAACCCTTGTAAACAAATTACCTGCAGTTGAAAGTGTTCTTTCTACATCAACTCTTAATATGTATAGGTTATTCTACCAAAGGGGGCAAGTTTGTGTACCGTACTGATATTTTTGTTGCGTTTTGATCATCCAAGTGACTGATTTTTTTTTTCTTTGAAATTTTGTTTCAGAAAATGGCAACAACAACAGGGAAAGATGCAATTTAAATTGTTCATTAGACTGAAATGCATTTTTCTATTATTTAAGTATTTTTTTATTATTATTTGTAGTAATTCTAACTTTATTTTTAAGGTGAGAGTTTTCAATCAAAGTTATTAACGTGCCCTCTACTGAAAAAAAATTGCGTTTAGTTGCGACCATTTTTGGTGTGACTGCACGATTTTTGGTGTTCCGTTAATGTACAGTTGAAAATTATTCATTTTTGATGTATTTTATAACGTCAAAGTTATTAACCTGCCCTCTACTGAAAAAAAATTGCGTTTAGTTGCGACCATTTTTGGTGTGACTGCACACGATTTTTGGCGTTCCGTTGATGTACAGTTGAAAATTATTCATTTTTGATGTACCTCAATTTTTTTTTAATGTGTCGGTGTAAAATAAAATGTAGACAGTATAACGTCAAAGTTATTAACGTGCCCTCTACTTAAAAAAAATTGCGTTTAGTTGCCACGCTTCTTGGTGTGACTGCACAAGATTTTTGGTGTTCCGTTGATGTACAGTTGAAAATTATTCTTTTTGATGTACCTCAATTTTTTTTTAATGTGTCGGTGTAAAATAAAATGTAGACAGTATAACGTCAAAGTTATTAACGTGCCCTCTACTTAAAAAAAAATGCGTTTAGTTGCCACGATTCTTGGTGTGACTGCACAAGATTTTTGGTGTTCCGTTGATGTACAGTTGAAAATTATTCTTTTTGATGTACCTCAATTTTTTTTTAATGTCAAAAAGAAAGATAATAAAGTTATTAACGTGCCCTCTATTAAAAAAAATTTTATTAATTTGTGTATCAAATTTTTGGTGTTCCGTTATTACGTTGAAAATTATTCTTTTTGTGTACTCAATTTTTTTTTAATGTCGTTAAAATAAAATGTGAAGTATAACGTCAAAGTTATTAACGTGCCCTCTACTTAAAAAAAATTGCGTTTAGTTGCACTTTTGTGTACTGCACAAGATTTTTGGTGTTCCGTTGATGTACAGTTGAAAATTATTCTTTTTGATGTACCTCAATTTTTTTTTAATGTGTCGGTGTAAAATAAAATGTAGACAGTATAACGTCAAAGTTATTAACGTGCCCTCTACTTAAAAAAAATTGCGTTTAGTTGCCACGATTCTTGGTTGACTGCACAAGATTTTTGGTGTTCCGTTGATGTACAGTTGAAAATTATTCTTTTTGATGTACCTCAATTTTTTTTTAATGTGTCGGTGTAAAATAAAATGTAGACAGTATAACGTCAAAGTTATTAACGTGCCCTCTACTTAAAAAAAATTGCGTTTAGTTGCCACGATTCTTGGTGTGACTGCACAAGATTTTTGGTGTTCCGTTGATGTACAGTTGAAAATTATTCTTTTTGATGTACCTCAATTTTTTTTTAATGTGTCGGTGTAAAATAAAATGTAGACAGTATAACGTCAAAGTTATTAACGTGCCCTCTACTTAAAAAAAATTGCGTTTAGTTGCCACGATTCTTGGTGTACTGCACAAGATTTTTGGTGTTCCGTTGATGTACAGTTGAAAATTATTCTTTTTGATGTACCTCAATTTTTTTTTAATGTGTCGGTGTAAAATAAAATGTAGACAGTATAACGTCAAAGTTATTAACGTGCCCTCTACTTAAAAAAAATGCGTTTAGTTGCCACGATTCTTGTTACTGCACAAGATTTTTGGTGTTCGTTGATGTACAGTTGAAATTATTCTTTTTGATGTACCTCAATTTTTTTTTAATGTGTCGGTGTAAAATAAAATGTAGACAGTATAACGTCAAAGTTATTAACGTGCCCTCTACTTAAAAAAAATTGCGTTTATTGCCACTTCTTGGTGTGACTGAGATTTTTGTGTCTTAGTATTAATTATTTTTGATGTATTTTAATCAAAGTTATTAACTGCCCTCTACTAAAAAATGCGTTTAGTTGCACTTTTGGTGTGACTGCACGATTTTTGGGTTCCGTTATGTACAGTTGAAATTATTCATTTTTATTTTAATTTATAACGTCAAAGTATTAACTGCCCTCTACTTAAAAAAAATGCGTTTAGTTGCCACATTTGGTGTGACTGCACAAGATTTTGGGTTCCGTTGATGTACAGTTGAAAATTATTCTTTTTATGTACTATTTTTTTTAATGTGTCGGTGTAAAATAAAATGAGACAGTATAACGTCAAAGTTATTAACGTGCCTCTACTTAAAAAAAATGCGTTTATTGCCACGTTCTTGTGTGCTGCAAAGATTTTTGGTGTTCCGTTGATGTACAGTGAAAATTATTCTTTTTATGTACTCAATTTTTTAATGTGTCGGTGTAAATAAATGTAGACAGTATAACGTCAAAGTTATTAACGTGCCCTCTACTTAAAAAAAATTGCGTTTAGTTGCCACGTTCTTGGTGTGACTGCACAAGATTTTTGGTGTTCCGTTGATGTACAGTTGAAAATTATTCTTTTTGATGTACCTCAATTTTTTTTTAATGTGTCGGTGTAAAATAAAATGTAGACAGTATAACGTCAAAGTTATTAACGTGCCCTCTACTTAAAAAATGCGTTTAGTGCCACGATTCTTGTTGACTGCACAAGATTTTTGGTGTTCCGTTGATGTACAGTGAAAATTATTCTTTTTGATGTACCTCAATTTTTTTAATGTGTCGGTGAATAAAATGTAGACAGTATAACGTCAAAGTTATTAACGTGCCCTCTACTTAAAAAATTGCGTTTAGTTGCCACGTTCTTGGTGTGACTGCACAAGATTTTTGGTGTTCCGTTGATGTACAGTTGAAAATTATTCTTTTTGATGTACCTCAATTTTTTTAATGTGTCGGTGTAAAATAAATGTAGACAGTATAACGTCAAAGTTATTAACGTGCCCTCTACTAAAAAAAATGCGTTTAGTTGCCACGTTCTTGGTGTACTGCACAAGATTTTTGGTGTTCCGTTGATGTACAGTTGAAAATTATTCTTTTTGATGTACCTCATTTTTTTTTTAATGTGTCGGTGTAAAATAAAATGTAGACAGTATAACGTCAAGTTATTAACGTGCCCTCTATTAAAAAAATGCGTTTATTGCCACGTTCTTGTGTGCTGCAAAGATTTTTGGTGTTCCGTTGATGTACAGTTGAAAATTATTCTTTTTGATGTACCTCAATTTTTTTAATGTGTCGGTGTAAAATAAAATGTAGACAGTATAACGTCAAAGTTATTAACGTGCCCTCTACTTAAAAAAATGCGTTTATTGCCACGTTCTTGTGTCTGCAAAGATTTTTGGTGTTCCGTTGATGTACAGTTGAAAATTATTCTTTTTGATGTACCTCAATTTTTTTTTAATGTGTCGGTGTAAAATAAAATGTAGACAGTATAACGTCAAAGTTATTAACGTGCCCTCTACTTAAAAAAAATGCTTATTGCCACGTTCTTGGTTGCTGCACAAGATTTTGGTGTTCCGTTGATGTACAGTTGAAAATTATTCTTTTTGATGTACCTCATTTTTTTTTTATGTGTCGGTGTAATAAAATGTAGACAGTATAACGTCAAAGTTATTAACGGCCTCTACTTAAAAAAAATGCGTTTATTGCCACGTTCTTGTTGCTGCAAAGATTTTTGGTGTTCCGTTGATGTACAGTTGAAAATTATTCTTTGATGTACCTAATTTTTTTAATGTGTCGGTGTAAAATAAAATGTAGACAGTATAACGTCAAAGTTATTAACGTGCTCTACTTAAAAAATGCGTTTAGTTGCCACGATTCTTGTGTGGCTGCACAAGATTTTTGGTGTTCCGTTGATGTACAGTTGAAAATTATTCTTTTTGATGTACCTCAATTTTTTTTTAATGTGTCGGTGTAAAATAAAATGTAGACAGTATAACGTCAAAGTTATTAACGTGCCCTCTACTTAAAAAAAATTGCGTTTAGTTGCCACGATTCTTGGTGTGACTGCACAAGATTTTTGGTGTTCCGTTGATGTACAGTTGAAAATTATTCTTTTTGATGTACCTCAATTTTTTTTTAATGTGTCGGTGTAAAATAAAATGTAGACAGTATAACGTCAAAGTTATTAACGTGCCCTCTACTTAAAAAAAATTGCGTTTAGTTGCCACGATTCTTGGTGTGACTGCACAAGATTTTTGGTGTTCCGTTGATGTACAGTTGAAAATTATTCTTTTTGATGTACCTCAATTTTTTTTTAATGTGTCGGTGTAAAATAAAATGTAGACAGTATAACGTCAAAGTTATTAACGTGCCCTCTACTTAAAAAAAATTGCGTTTAGTTGCCACGATTCTTGGTGTGACTGCACAAGATTTTTGGTGTTCCGTTGATGTACAGTTGAAAATTATTCTTTTTGATGTACCTCAATTTTTTTTTAATGTGTCGGTGTAAAATAAAATGTAGACAGTATAACGTCAAAGTTATTAACGTGCCCTCTACTTAAAAAAAATGCGTTTAGTTGCCACGATTCTTGGTGTGACTGCACAAGATTTTTGGTGTTCCGTTGATGTACAGTTGAAAATTATTCTTTTTGATGTACCTCAATTTTTTTTTAATGTGTCGGTGTAAAATAAAATGTAGACAGTATAACGTCAAAGTTATTAACGTGCCCTCTACTTAAAAAAAATTGCGTTTAGTTGCCACGATTCTTGGTGTGACTGCACAAGATTTTTGGTGTTCCGTTGATGTACAGTTGAAAATTATTCTTTTTGATGTACCTCAATTTTTTTTTAATGTGTCGGTGTAAAATAAAATGTAGACAGTATAACGTCAAAGTTATTAACGTGCCCTCTACTTAAAAAAAATTGCGTTTAGTTGCCACGATTCTTGGTGTGACTGCACAAGATTTTTGGTGTTCCGTTGATGTACAGTTGAAAATTATTCTTTTTGATGTACCTCAATTTTTTTTTAATGTGTCGGTGTAAAATAAAATGTAGACAGTATAACGTCAAAGTTATTAACGTGCCCTCTACTTAAAAAAAAATGCGTTTAGTTGCCACGATTCTTGGTGTGACTGCACAAGATTTTTGGTGTTCCGTTGATGTACAGTTGAAAATTATTCTTTTTGATGTACCTCAATTTTTTTTTAATGTGTCGGTGTAAAATAAAATGTAGACAGTATAACGTCAAAGTTATTAACGTGCCCTCTACTTAAAAAAAATTGCGTTTAGTTGCCACGATTCTTGGTGTGACTGCACAAGATTTTTGGTGTTCCGTTGATGTACAGTTGAAAATTATTCTTTTTGATGTACCTCAATTTTTTTTTAATGTGTCGGTGTAAAATAAAATGTAGACAGTATAACGTCAAAGTTATTAACGTGCCCTCTACTTAAAAAAAATTGCGTTTAGTTGCCACGATTCTTGGTGTGACTGCACAAGATTTTTGGTGTTCCGTTGATGTACAGTTGAAAATTATTCTTTTTGATGTACCTCAATTTTTTTTTAATGTGTCGGTGTAAAATAAAATGTAGACAGTATAACGTCAAAGTTATTAACGTGCCCTCTACTTAAAAAAATGCGTAGTTGCCACGATTCTTGTGTGACTGCAAAGATTTTTGGTGTTCCGTTGATGTACAGTTGAAAATTATTCTTTTTGATGTACCTCAATTTTTTTAATGTGTCGGTGTAAAATAAATGTAGACAGTATAACGTCAAAGTTATTAACGTGCCCTCTACTTAAAAAAAATTGCGTTTATTGCCACGTTCTTGGTGTGCTGCACAAGATTTTTGGTGTTCCGTTGATGTACAGTTGAAAATTATTCTTTTTGATGTACCTCAATTTTTTTTAATGTGTCGGTGTAAAATAAAATGTAGACAGTATAACGTCAAAGTTATTAACGTGCCCTCTACTTAAAAAAAATTGCGTTTAGTTGCCACGATTCTTGGTGTGACTGCACAAGATTTTTGGTGTTCCGTTGATGTACAGTTGAAAATTATTCTTTTTGATGTACCTCAATTTTTTTAATGTGTCGGTGTAAAATAAAATGTAGACAGTATAACGTCAAAGTTATTAACGTGCCCTCTACTTAGCGTTTAGTTGCCACGTTCTTGGTGTGCTGCACAAGATTTTTGGTGTTCCGTTGATGTACAGTTGAAAATTATTCTTTTTGATGTACTCATTTTTTTTTTAATGTGTCGGTGTAAAATAAAATGTAGACAGTATAACGTCAAAGTTATAACGTGCCCTCTACTTAAAAAAAATGCGTTTATTGCCACGTTCTTGTGTGCTGCAAAGATTTTTGGTGTTCCGTTGATGTACAGTTGAAAATTATTCTTTTGATGTACCTCATTTTTTTTTTAATGTGTCGGTGTAAATAAAATGTAGACAGTATAACGTCAAAGTTATTAACGTGCCCTCTACTAAAAAAATGCGTTTAGTTGCCACGTTCTGTGTACTGCAAAGATTTGGTGTTCCGTTGATGTACAGTTGAAAATTATTCTTTTTGATGACCTCAATTTTTTTAATGTGTCGGTGTAAAATAAAATGTAGACAGTATAACGTCAAAGTTATTAACGTGCCCTCTACTTAAAAAATGGTTTAGTTGCCACGTTCTTGTGTGACTGCAAAGATTTTTGGTGTTCCTTGATGTACAGTTGAAAATTATTCTTTGATGTACCTCAATTTTTTTAATGTGTCGGTGTAAAATAAAATGTAGACAGTATAACGTCAAAGTTATTAACGTGCCCTCTACTTAAAAAAATGCGTTTAGTTGCCACGTTCTTGTGTACTGCAAAGATTTTTGGTGTTCCGTTGATGTACAGTTGAAAATTATTCTTTTTGATGTACCTCAATTTTTTTTTAATGTGTCGGTGTAAAATAAATGTAGACAGTATAACGTCAAAGTTATTAACGTGCCCTCTACTTAAAAAATTGCGTTTATTGCCACGTTCTTGGTTGCTGCACAAGATTTTTGGTGTTCCGTTGATGTACAGTTGAAAATTATTCTTTTTGATGTACCTCAATTTTTTAATGTGTCGGTGTAAAATAAAATGTAGACAGTATAACGTCAAAGTTATTAACGTGCCCTCTACTTAAAAAATGCGTTTAGTTGCCACGATTCTTGTTGACTGCAAAGATTTTGTGTTCCGTTGATGTACAGTTGAAAATATTCTTTTTGATGTACCTCATTTTTTTTTTAATGTGTCGGTGTAAAATAAAATGTAGACAGTATAACGTCAAAGTTATTAACGTGCCCTCTACTTAAAAAAATGCGTTTATTGCCACGTTCTTGTGTGTGCAAAGATTTTTGGTGTTCCGTTGATGTACAGTTGAAAATTATTCTTTTTGATGACCTCAATTTTTTTAATGTGTCGGTGTAAAATAAAATGTAGACAGTATAACGTCAAAGTTATTAACGTGCCCTCTACTTAAAAAAAATGGTTTATTGCCACGTTCTTGTGTGCTGCAAAGATTTTGGTGTTCTTGATGTACAGTTGAAAATTATTCTTTGATGTACCTCAATTTTTTTTTAATGTGTCGGTGTAAAATAAAATGTAGACAGTATAACGTCAAAGTTATTAACGTGCCCTCTACTTAAAAAAAAATGCGTTTAGTTGCCACGATTCTTCGTGTGACTGCATAAGATTTTTGGTGTTCCGTTGATGTACAGTTGAAAATTATTCTTTTTGATGTACCTCAATTTTTTTTTAATGTGTCGGTGTAAAATAAAATGTAGACAGTATAACGTCAAAGTTATTAACGTGCCCTCTACTTAAAAAAAATTGCGTTTAGTTGCCACGATTCTTGGTGTGACTGCACAAGATTTTTGGTGTTCCGTTGATGTACAGTTGAAAATTATTCTTTTTGATGTACCTCAATTTTTTTTAATGTGTCGGTGTAAAATAAAATGTAGACAGTATAACGTCAAAGTTATTAACGTGCCCTCTACTTAAAAAAAATGCGTTTAGTTGCCACGATTCTTCGTGTGACTGCATAAGATTTTTGGTGTTCCGTTGATGTACAGTTGAAAATTATTCTTTTTGATGTACCTCAATTTTTTTTTAATGTGTCGGTGTAAAATAAAATGTAGACAGTATAACGTCAAAGTTATTAACGTGCCCTCTACTTAAAAAAAATGCGTTTAGTTGCCACGATTCTTCGTGTGACTGCATAAGATTTTTGGTGTTCCGTTGATGTACAGTTGAAAATTATTCTTTTTGATGAACCTCAATTTTTTTTAATGTGTCGGTGTAAAATAAAATGTAGACAGTATAACGTCAAAGTTATTAACGTGCCCTCTACTTAAAAAAAATGGTTTAGTTGCCACGATTCTTGTGTGACTGCACAAGATTTTTGGTGTTCCTTTGATGTACAGTTGAAAATTATTCTTTTGATGTACCTCAATTTTTTTTAATGTGTCGGTGTAAAATAAAATGTAGACAGTATAACGTCAAAGTTATTAACGTGCCCTCTACTTAAAAAAAATTGCGTTTAGTTGCCACGATTCTTGGTTGCTGCACAAGATTTTTGGTGTTCCGTTGATGTACAGTTGAAAATTATTCTTTTTGATGTACCTCAATTTTTTTTTAATGTGTCGGTGTAAATTAAAATGTAGACAGTATAACGTCAAAGTTATTAACGTGCTTCTACTTAAAAAAAATGCGTTTAGTTGCCACGATTCTTGGTGTGACTGCACAAGATTTTTGGTGTTCCGTTGATGTACAGTTGAAAATTATTCTTTTTGATGTACCTCAATTTTTTTTAATGTGTCGGTGTAAAATAAAATGTAGACAGTATAACGTCAAAGTTATTAACGTGCCCTCTACTAAAAAAAAATTGCGTTTATTGCCACGTTCTTGGTGTGACTGCACAAGATTTTTGGTGTTCCGTTGATGTACAGTTGAAAATTATTCTTTTTGATGTACCTCAATTTTTTTTTAATGTGTCGGTGTAAAATAAAATGTAGACAGTATAACGTCAAAGTTATTAACGTGCCCTCTACTTAAAAAAAATGCGTTTAGTTGCCACGATTCTTGGTGTGACTGCACAAGATTTTTGGTGTTCCGTTGATGTAAGTTGAAAATTATTCTTTTTGATGTACCTCAATTTTTTTTTAATGTGTCGGTGTAAAATAAAATGTAGACAGTATAACGTCAAAGTTATTAACGTGCCCTCTACTTAAAAAAAATTGCGTTTATTGCCACGTTCTTGGTGTGCTGCACAAGATTTTTGGTGTTCCGTTGATGTACAGTTGAAAATTATTCTTTTTGATGTACCTCAATTTTTTTTTAATGTGTCGGTGTAAAATAAAATGTAGACAGTATAACGTCAAAGTTATTAACGTGCCCTCTACTTAAAAAAATTGCGTTTATTGCCACGTTCTTGGTGTGCTGCACAAGATTTTTGGTGTTCCGTTGATGTACAGTTGAAAATTATTCTTTTTGATGTACCTCAATTTTTTTTAATGTGTCGGTGTAAAATAAAATGTAGACAGTATAACGTCAAAGTTATTAACGTGCCCTCTACTTAAAAAAAAATGCGTTTAGTTGCCACGATTCTTCGTGTGACTGCATAAGATTTTTGGTGTTCCGTTGATGTACAGTTGAAAATTATTCTTTTTGATGTACCTCAATTTTTTTTTAATGTGTCGGTGTAAAATAAAATGTAGACAGTATAACGTCAAAGTTATTAACGTGCCCTCTACTTAAAAAAAATGCGTTTAGTTGCCACGATTCTTGGTGTGACTGCAAAGATTTTTGGTGTTCGTTGATTACTTGAAATTTTTTTTTCTTTTTGATGTACCTCAATTTTTTTTTAATGTGTCGGTGTAAATAAATGTGACAGTATAATAAAATTAACGTGTTACTTAAAAAAAATTGCGTTTATTGCCACGTTCTTGTTGCCACGATTTTGGTGTGGATGCAGAAATTATTCTTTTTGATGTACCTCATTTTTTTTTTAATGTGTCGGTGTAATAAATGTAGACAATAACGTAAAGTATTAACGTCCCTTATTAAAAAAATGCGTTTAGTTGCCACGTTCTTGGTGTGACTGCAAAGATTTTTGGTGTTCCGTTGATGTACAGTTGAAAATTATTCTTTTTGATGTACCTCATTTTTTTTTTAATGTGTCGGTGTAAAATAAAATGTAGACAGTATAACGTCAAAGTTATTAACGTGCCCTCTACTTAAAAAAAATGCGTTTAGTTGCCACGATTCTTGTGTGACTGCACAAGATTTTTGGTGTTCCGTTGATGTACAGTTGAAAATTATTCTTTTTGATGTACCTCAATTTTTTTTTAATGTGTCGGTGTAAAATAAAATGTAGACAGTATAACGTCAAAGTTATTAACGTGCCCTCTACTTAAAAAAAATTGCGTTAGTTGCCACGTTCTTGGTGTGACTGCACAAGATTTTTGGTGTTCCGTTGATGTACAGTTGAAAATTATTCTTTTTGATGTACCTCATTTTTTTTTTAATGTGTCGGTGTAAAATAAAATGTAGACAGTATAACGTCAAAGTTATTAACGTGCCCTCTACTTAAAAAAAATGCGTTTAGTTGCCACGTTCTTGGTGTGCTGCACAAGATTTTGGTGTTCCGTTGATGTACAGTTGAAAATTATTCTTTTTGATGTACCTCAATTTTTTTTTAATGTGTCGGTGTAAAATAAAATGTAGACAGTATAACGTCAAAGTTATTAACGTGCCCTCTACTTAAAAAAAATGCGTTTAGTTGCCACGTTCTTGGTGTGCTGCAAAGATTTTTGGTGTTCCGTTGATGTACAGTTGAAATTTTTTATTCCTCAATTTTTTTTTAATGTGTCGGTGTAAATAAAATGTAGACAGTATAACGTCAAAGTTATTAACGTGCCCTCTACTTAAAAAAAATGCGTTTAGTTGCCACGTTCTTGGTGTCTGCACAAGATTTTGGTGTTCCGTTGATGTACAGTTGAAAATTTTTTTTTGATACCTCAATTTTTTTTTAATTTGGTGTAAAATAAAATGTAGACAGTATAACGTCAAAGTTATTAACGTGCCCTCTACTTAAAAAAAATTGGTTTAGTTGCCACGATTCTTGGTGTGCACAAGATTTTTGGTTTCCTTGATGTACAGTTGAAAATTATTTTTTGTGTACCTCAATTTTTTTTTAATGTGTCGGTGTAAAATAAAATGTAGACAGTATAACGTAAAGTTATTAACGTGCCCTCTACTTAAAAAAAATTGCTTTAGTTGCCACGATTCTTGGTTGACTGCACAAGATTTTTGGGTTCCGTTGATGTACAGTTAAATTTTTTTTTGTGTACCTCAATTTTTTTTTATGTGCGGTGTAAATAAAATGTAGACAGTATAACGTCAAATTATTAAGCCTCTACTTAAAAAAAATTGCGTTTAGTTGCCACGATTCTTGGTGTGACTGCACAAGATTTTTGGTGTTCCGTTGATGTACAGTTGAAAATTATTCTTTTTGATGTACCTCAATTTTTTTTAATGTGTCGGTGTAAAAAAAATGTAGACAGTATAACGTCAAAGTTATTAACGTGCCCTCTACTTAAAAAAATTGCGTTTTTGCCACGATTCTTGGTGTGACTGCACAAGATTTTTGGTGTTCCGTTGATGTACAGTTGAAAATTATTCTTTTTGATGTACCTCAATTTTTTTTTAATGTGTCGGTGTAAAATAAAATGTAGACAGTATAACGTCAAAGTTATTAACGTGCCCTCTACTTAAAAAAAATTGCGTTTAGTTGCCACGATTCTTGGTGTGACTGCACAAGATTTTTGGTGTTCCGTTGATGTACAGTTGAAAATTATTCTTTTTGATGTACCTCAATTTTTTTTTAATGTGTCGGTGTAAAATAAAATGTAGACAGTATAACGTCAAAGTTATTAACGTGCCCTCTACTTAAAAAAAATTGCGTTTAGTTGCCACGATTCTTGGTGTGACTGCACAAGATTTTTGGTGTTCCGTTGATGTACAGTTGAAAATTATTCTTTTTGATGTACCTCAATTTTTTTTTAATGTGTCGGTGTAAAATAAAATGTAGACAGTATAACGTCAAAGTTATTAACGTGCCCTCTACTTAAAAAAAATTGCGTTTATTGCCACGATTCTTGGTGTGACTGCACAAGATTTTTGGTGTTCCGTTGATGTACAGTTGAAAATTATTCTTTTTGATGTACCTCAATTTTTTTTTAATGTGTCGGTGTAAAATAAAATGTAGACAGTATAACGTCAAAGTTATTAACGTGCCCTCTACTTAAAAAAAATGCGTTTAGTTGCCACGATTCTTGGTGTGACTGCACAAGATTTTTGGTGTTCCGTTGATGTAAGTTGAAAATTATTCTTTTTGATGTACCTCAATTTTTTTTTAATGTGTCGGTGTAAAATAAAATGTAGACAGTATAACGTCAAAGTTATTAACGTGCCCTCTACTTAAAAAAAATGCGTTTATTGCCACGTTCTTGGTGTGCTGCACAAGATTTTTGGTGTTCCGTTGATGTACAGTTGAAAATTATTCTTTTTGATGTACCTCAATTTTTTTTTAATGTGTCGGTGTAAAATAAAATGTAGACAGTATAACGTCAAAGTTATTAACGTGCCCTCTACTTAAAAAAAATTGCGTTTAGTTGCCACGATTCTTGGTGTGACTGCACAAGATTTTTGGTGTTCCGTTGATGTACAGTTGAAAATTATTCTTTTTGATGTACCTCAATTTTTTTTTAATGTGTCGGTGTAAAATAAAATGTAGACAGTATAACGTCAAAGTTATTAACGTGCCCTCTACTTAAAAAAAATGCGTTTAGTTGCCACGATTCTTGGTGTGACTGCACAAGATTTTTGGTGTTCCGTTGATGTACAGTTGAAAATTATTCTTTTTGATGTACCTCAATTTTTTTTTAATGTGTCGGTGTAAAATAAAATGTAGACAGTATAACGTCAAAGTTATTAACGTGCCCTCTACTTAAAAAAAATGCGTTTAGTTGCCACGATTCTTGGTGTGACTGCACAAGATTTTTGGTGTTCCGTTGATGTACAGTTGAAAATTATTCTTTTTGATGTACCTCAATTTTTTTTTAATGTGTCGGTGTAAAATAAAATGTAGACAGTATAACGTCAAAGTTATTAACGTGCCCTCTACTTAAAAAAAATTGCGTTTAGTTGCCACGATTCTTGGTGTGACTGCACAAGATTTTTGGTGTTCCGTTGATGTACAGTTGAAAATTATTCTTTTTGATGTACCTCAATTTTTTTTTAATGTGTCGGTGTAAAATAAAATGTAGACAGTATAACGTCAAAGTTATTAACGTGCCCTCTACTTAAAAAAAATTGCGTTTAGTTGCCACGATTCTTGGTGTGACTGCACAAGATTTTTGGTGTTCCGTTGATGTACAGTTGAAAATTATTCTTTTTGATGTACCTCAATTTTTTTTAATGTGTCGGTGTAAAATAAAATGTAGACAGTATAACGTCAAAGTTATTAACGTGCCCTCTACTTAAAAAAAATTGCGTTTAGTTGCCACGATTCTTGGTGTGACTGCACAAGATTTTTGGTGTTCCGTTGATGTACAGTTGAAAATTATTCTTTTTGATGTACCTCAATTTTTTTTTAATGTGTCGGTGTAAAATAAAATGTAGACAGTATAACGTCAAAGTTATTAACGTGCCCTCTACTTAAAAAAAATGCGTTTAGTTGCCACGATTCTTCGTGTGACTGCATAAGATTTTTGGTGTTCCGTTGATGTACAGTTGAAAATTATTCTTTTTGATGTACCTCAATTTTTTTTTAATGTGTCGGTGTAAAATAAAATGTAGACAGTATAACGTCAAAGTTATTAACGTGCCCTCTACTTAAAAAAAAATGCGTTTAGTTGCCACGATTCTTCGTGTGACTGCATAAGATTTTTGGTGTTCCGTTGATGTACAGTTGAAAATTATTCTTTTTGATGTACCTCAATTTTTTTTTAATGTGTCGGTGTAAAATAAAATGTAGACAGTATAACGTCAAAGTTATTAACGTGCCCTCTACTTAAAAAAAATTGCGTTTAGTTGCCACGATTCTTGGTGTGACTGCACAAGATTTTTGGTGTTCCGTTGATGTACAGTTGAAAATTATTCTTTTTGATGTACCTCAATTTTTTTTTAATGTGTCGGTGTAAAATAAAATGTAGACAGTATAACGTCAAAGTTATTAACGTGCCTTCTACTTAAAAAAAATTGCGTTTAGTTGCCACGATTCTTGGTGTGACTGCACAAGATTTTTGGTGTTCCGTTGATGTACAGTTGAAAATTATTCTTTTTGATGTACCTCAATTTTTTTTAATGTGTCGGTGTAAAATAAAATGTAGACAGTATAACGTCAAAGTTATTAACGTGCCCTCTACTTAAAAAAAATTGCGTTTAGTTGCCACGATTCTTGGTGTGACTGCACAAGATTTTTGGTGTTCCGTTGATGTACAGTTGAAAATTATTCTTTTTGATGTACCTCAATTTTTTTTTAATGTGTCGGTGTAATGTAGACAGAATAACATTTCTTAGAACCTGAAATTTGTTAACTCCGTTACGTATCGAAATTTCATTGCGATTGCTCATTTCTAAGAAAAAAAGATAAATGAGCAATCGCAATAAACTTTTGATACGTAGATGAGTTAACAAAGTCATACGACAAAAAACATTCTACGGTCTGAATTTTTGGAGACATGCACTTGAAGGAATTTAAAATGCATCAAAAAAGAAAAGTTTTTAATTTTACACCAAAAATGGTGTTCAGTAACGCCAAACTTTTTTACAGTGCAGTACGTAACTATCTACAAGCGTAGTTTATTTGTTATATAAATGCCTATTCCTTTATTGCATAAGTGATATCAAATACAATCTCGCAATTTGTAATGCGGCCGCGAATATTCATCAAGTTGTAATGTACAATCACGTGAGGTAAGCTTGTGAATGGGTTTTAAGCGGAAATGAATGAGAGAAGTTATTTTGGTGCGACTGAAGAGTGTGTGAAAAAAATTTTTTTAGGCAATGTTGCTGAAATACCGATCCTAGTATGGTAATGTGTATCCATGTAAAGATCAAAACCTTCTCCCCTCGGAGAAAATTCTGGTTGTGTCATGTTAAACTTAACAAGAAGTTGAACAAATAAAATAGCTAAAAATGGGATTCAGTAACACCAAAAAATTTTACAGTCCAGAAAGCAACTAAAATGTAAATATAAACAAATTTCGCTAATGCAGTGATGAATCTTGAAATTCTAAGCTCTTGATAGAAATCAATCCAACATAGCTTCACAAATAACTTGTTGAAAAAATATTAATTGCATTTTCATCATCCACGTGGCCTTCATCGGGCGTCATCCACTGCATTTCAATGGAGGCAATTTAAGCAACATCATTGGTCACGTGGCACCAATGAAAGCAATGTAAACAAAAGAAGTCGTAGCATCACTTTACATCGAGTTCTACAAATCTAATTAAAAACTAGGAATAAATATAGTTCTTCTACATTACATAAAATTAACACTAAATACAACACTATAACTATTGTAATAATTAATACATTTTTTTTACAATGATTAACTTAAATGTCAATACTGGGTTTTATCTGAAAAAAACTGTGAAAATAGTCTAGTTAATTTTAAGATAATTAATTTTGCCTCGTGAACTCCACGTAGAACTCAATTGAAAATCTTACTAAACAAACAGCGGATATCATGTGACAACGATGGTCGCTCATGAATGCGGTGAATTGCCTCCATTAAATATGTGATGATCAAGATGACAAATTCCATCCTGGTGTTGTGTGTGTGTCTTTCACTCTATTAAAGTAATTAATTATTTTATACAATGTAAAATGAACTAATGATTGTTAATTGTGTTACTTAAATGTGATTCCCGATGGCTCTACACTGCAAAAATTTTTGGTGTTACTGAACAGTGGAAAGTTGAAAATGTTTCATTTTTTTGATGATTTTAAATTCTTTTAAGTGTCTGTCTAAAACAATACAGACAGCAGAATGTTTTTTAGCTTACGATGTTCATTAACTTATCTATGCATCAAAAATTCATTATGATTGTTCATTTATCCTATTTTCATAGAAATGAGCAATGGAGGCAATTCACCGCTAGAGGAACTCATGAGCGATCATCGTTGTCACGTGATATCCGCTCTGTTTACTAAGATTTTCAATTGAGTTCTACGTGGAGTTCGCTAGGCAGAATTAGTTATCTTAAAATTAATTAGACTATTTTCACAGCTTTTTCTGATTATAACACAGTATTTACATTTCATTTAATCATCATAAAAGACATTTATTAATTATTACAATAGTTATAGTGTTGTACTTATTGTTAATTTTATGTAATGTAGAAGAACTTTATTTAGGCCTAGTTTTTAATTAGATTTGTCGAACTCGATGTAAAGCGATGCTACGGCTTCCTTTGTTTACATTGCTTTCATAAGTGCCACGTGACTAATGACGTTGCTTGAATTGCCTCCATTGCAATGACATTAGGATACGTATCGGAGTTAACAAATTTCATTTTCCCAAGAAACGTTATACGGTGTATATTTTTTAGAAAAGCACACAAAAAAGTTTAACAAACATGAAAAATGAATAATTTTCAACTTTGCACCAACGGAGCACCAAGAATCGTGTTGAGTAACACCAAAAATGGTGGCATCTAAACGCAAAATTTTTACAGTGTACGCTTTGATTAATGATTTCTGGAATTTTTCTGTTAATGTAAAAATCATCGTTCGATTTATTTATTAATCCAACGTATCGGTTACATAATAATGATGACTATACATTATTTATAAAGCGTTATCCTTATTCACCTGTAAAAACAATATCACTGATGATTAAAACATCAATGTATTTATTATGCCAGGCAGCGCGAAAAACACAGTTACAAAAAATGCAATAAAATACAAATACAGTCGGACCTCTATTTAACGAAGTCGCAAAATCCAGGGGAAAAGTTCGTTAAATGGAGAAATTCGTTAAATAGAGATTTACATTTCTCATAATACTTTGGCTAAGTGAGAACTTATTTTAAACAAATAGAAGCTCTACATATCATGTAATAATAATTATAGCAGTTTACTTTTATTCTTTCACTTAAGAAAGGATAAAACATAAGCTAGAATTGAACTTATTCACTACTCTAAAAAAAATTTTATATTTATTTTAACACATAGGGCTTTAGAATAAAAATGAAGGAATGTAATAGAATGAATGAAAAATAGGGTGGAATTTATTTTAACACATAAAGCTTTAGAAAAGTGTTTAAAGAAAGACATACTTGAAAAATAAGGTGAAATTTTTTTTAGAATTTCAAAAAAAAATAAAAAAAAATCGTTAAATAGAGAATGTGCTTCGTTATTTGAAGTTTTTTTACATGAAAAACCTTAAATAATTTAACGGCCAAGAAAAAAATTCGTAAAATGGAGAAATTCGCAAAATAGAGGTTCGTTAAATGGAGGTTCGACTGTAGTTATGCTCTGTTAGTATTACTTTAGTAATGTAACCTTATAATAGTTAATGTAACCTTACATTAACTATAACGTTTAGTAATGTAACCTTATATGTAGTTAAGTATTTTTCTAATTTTTTAAAGTAAAATTAGTTTTTGAAACACACAAACACCAAACTTTCCAGCATTTGTATAATCACCCACTGTAAAGATTTTACGTTTAACTTTTGCATTACCGTTCTAATACACGAAAATTTACAAATGCACCTCTAGTTATGAAAACCTAGACCAGAAATCCCCAACCTTTTTGCCCCTTAGAGCACATACCAGAATATCGGTCGAATGGCGGGCACCACTTATTTTTTCAAGACAAATTTATAGTTGGTGGACATAGTTAACAATACACACTAGATATAATGCACAAAAAATTTAATTTAAAAAATTAATTTAACATATGAATATAATTAGTATTAATATTCTTGTGTAAAATAAATGAGTACTAAATTGCTTGCAAAACATACGAACTATAAAAATTGTTTATAGATATGTAAAATACAGTCAATGTGATCTTTGGCATTGCATTTCACTGGCCAGCGCTTCATAATTTGGAGAATATGATGAAATTCCTGCTCGCAAGCAATCGTCAAAGTGTTCATCTGTAAGAGTCGTAATCTATATTTTGATTGTATGATGTTCATTGTCATTAATCATTATACGGTTAAGATTATTCATAGTTATATAGCCCTTACTCATATACTCTAGCTTATTAATGTTCTCTAGTTTAAAATAGAAAACTGAAATATTTTATCGTTGGGCACAAGCAGCGGACGCATCTAGAGCGATCGACGGGCGCCATGGTACCCGCGGGCATAGGGTTGGGGACCCCTACTAGACGTATCCGAGTGTATATAATACCCTCTATTGAGACTTCTAGTCCCTCTGCTACAATGCCAGAGGAACTAATACGAGAACTGCGTTTTTTTACTTATGGATACAGTTACATATAAATATGTATATATATCTAACAAAGATTTTAAATATGACTGGTAGTTTCACGAGAAATGTGTGTCAATAAATTAGAATAAATTACTTACTGAACACCAAAAATGTTTAGTGTACAATCTACACCAGCGATTCCCAATCTGTTTCCTTCGCGTACCACCAGTTCTTGCATAAAAAGAAAAATAGAGGGCCTCCCCTTCATTTCGTGTATTCACTTGGTTAATGGAACTAATCACTAACTATCGACAGAATACTCATCTGACAATTATGCTCAAATTGAATCATCTAGCACAGCGGTTCCCAATCTTTTTTTTTTTCGCGTGTACCACCATTTTCTTGCATACCATTTGCATACCACTGCCAATGTAACTTTATTATATTGAAAAGAACACTAATAGATTATAGAAAAATACTACGACTACTTGGCTATTTCAATCACACCATTTTTATAGTTAATGCAGAGAATTCGTTTATTAAAATAAAGCTGTATACATATATGAAATAAATTATATGAAATTTATAAAATATATTTTTTAATATGTCTTTCAAAACAGCATTGGAAATACGTCTTTAAGTACACTGTTAAAAATTTGCGTAAGAAAATATAGTAAAATAACTATTTATTTGATTGTTGTTTTGCCATATTTAATTACAAGAGTTGAATAACCATTAAAAAGAGGGTACTCAAACCGCTGATTGCGAAAAAAATCGTTTATTCTCTGTTTATCCTAAAGAACATTTAACTAACCGTAATTTTCAAGCGCTCAATAAGAATCGGGCGTCCATCTTGGTTGAGAAACTTTACCGGTCGTACGTTGTTTTAAAATAGGAATACGGATTTATCAGTTAAAATCTGCATGTGTATATAAAAAAAAGAAGAAAAAAAAAGTGGCTTAAGTAGTGGTTACTAAATAGAAACACACACACACGTAAATCAAAAATTGGAAACATCGGATTCCCGAACTGTTTGCGAATGAGCAAGGTTGGTATACCGTACACCCGGGTTCGATTCCTGCAATCTTCGTTTACGGTTTCTACGCCTCGAAGATTCTACGCCTCGAAATGGTTCAAAAACGGTAAAAATTTTGCTTTGAACCCATTTTTAAATGGTTATAAAACCGCATACTTTTGTATTTACGGCTTTTTAACCAAGTTGATTGGAAATGGTTAGGTCCCGTAAAGATAGAAAAATGTTCCAAACCGTAAATTTAACGGTGAATTAAATGGACACTGCTGCCGGTCACTTAACCGTAATTTCATGATGAAATTTCTAACAGTGTACAAAATACCTATCATATAAGACAATGAAAAAATAATGAGAAGGTTGCTGCTGCATGGCAAATACAAGCGAGGTGATATCTGGTTCAGCAGAAGTTAGTTTTAACCACAAATTTGTGTCGAAATTTAATTTGCTTCAATATTTATTTTTAATAAATATCATATTGGAAAAAGCTCATGTCACTTTCGGTTGACTGATTCAAACAGTATTTTAGTTTTTTTATTTCAAATGTTTTAATGTTTTAATCTTTTTTTAAAAAGAATAGGTTCTTCCTTTTTGCTTTCACACGTACCACAGTTTGCATCTTTATATCTATATTTTACATCTATATTTCTTGGTACATTTTTGAATTTTGCTGAGTCATCTTTCATAGCCACGATAAGGACAACGTCACAGTTAAGATTTCGAAAAAGCCATTAAAAGCCGGAGACAACATTTTTTGAAAATTTTAAAACTTTCCTTTATAAATACACTTAAGGTGTTTTGTGTTTCATCCCCTCAGGTGTCTCTTAATTTATATGGATTCTTTCTTTATAAAAGGATTATCTGCTCGGTGCTTTAATTCGCCTTACGTTGTGAAATTAAACATACACTAGCTGGTTCCCCACAGAACATCTGCAGGCTATAAGTTCAACAATCAAACTAAAGATGAGAACTATCGCTCGATTTTGATAAATTAAAGTGTTGCCATTCCAAAGAATTGAAAATTAACCATTTTGAAATCGTAAAAAACTCTTTCAAATTCGAAAGCCTTAAGAAAAGATCGCCAAAGAATCGGATTTAACCATTATAAAATTGCAGAAAAAGTTTGAAAATTCGAAAGGCTTAAGAAAAGATCGCCGAAGAATCGGAATTTACCATTATAAAATTGCAGAAAAAGTTTTAAAATTCGAAAGGCTTAACAAAAGATCGCCAGATATAAAAATTCCGATGATCACTTGATATAAACAAACTAACGTGTTGCCACTCCAAAGAATTGGAAATTAATAATTGAGTTATGAGAGGAAATACTTTTTCAGAAAAAGAAATAAATTCGTTTAAGTCCGCAAGTTACGATAATAAACACAAAAAATTACGTTACCTTTCTAGTTTGATCATTAAAAAAATTTTTAAATATTGTTTTGCCATAGTTTGTTTTATGATGTATTGTATTGTATTGCAAAATTTAATCGTAACTGGTCCACGTTAAGTGAAATATATATATGCCCTGTGCGTATTTCAGTATTGGCTTTATAATTATCTCAAGAGTATCAGAAAGATGACCACTTTGCATCATAATGGAAATGAGCGAGATGAATTTCGTTGTTTTTTGCAAAGAATTTCTGAAAGAACTGCGCAGTCATAAAAGTTGCAGATGGTATACTGAATATACAGTTTTTAAAAATGAGAGGGTAATACGCTTAAATAATTGAAATTTTACAGACACCCGAAGTAAATGTTACTTGCGCCATCTATGTACTAGTCAACGAACTGGATTCTGCAATCTTCTACACTTTCCTGTAATCACATTTTTCCACTATACTTCCAAATTACTGTTAACTACCTTATCCTACGAAAAGAGAAATTTATGAGACAATAACGAACCAAAATCCTATACTATATACTAAATCTTTAATTCATGAATGCAAAAATTTAGTTAACTACCAGCTATTTCTATGCCGTTCTTGTAATAAATTTAAAAATTTGATTGTCGTTACAAGAAGTAGAATCTATATACAATTTCTGTTAATGCAAATATCTCGAGAAATACGAGAGATCGGAAAAAAAAAAAAAAAGAAAAGAAAAGACGTAAATAAAGTTTTTCCAAAAAATGCTTCCTTATGTAATAGGGAGCAATAGAGGTTTAAAACTATCGAGAGTCAGTGCGATATCGATATTTTAAGATTAAACTATCGATAAATATCCATAGTTTTTGTTTGTAAGGAATTTGACGTTATTAGTGCATGCGATGTGAGTGCCGCAGTTTTCGCATCGCACTAACCACAGGCTTATAATGTTTTTAACTTTTCAACCTCAAACTAAAGGTGTTTTAAAATGTAAAAGCGCACTAAAATTGGAAATTAATGTACTTACCAATAATTTAAATGAAAAAGCTAAATATATATGTAAACTCAAATTTTTGAAGAATTTTAAATTTATTTTCAGATGAGTAAATATTGATTATTTTCAAATGCAAATGTAACATTTAAAAAATGTAACTTTTATAAGAATGAAATAGGGTAGATTTCTTACAAAACCATCCATAGGGAGTCAAAATATTGAATTTTTTTGTTCAACAATAACAATTCAAGTTTGTTTATAACAAAATAGGAAAACACTATTTTTGCTGTATATTAGTTGATTTAAATGAGATAATTTGAGGAAACATTTAAACCATCGAAAGGATTGGACTTGACATTTGAGTAAAAAAAATAGGTTATTCTAATGATTTGAAAAAAAGAAAAAGAAATATTAACAATTAAAAATATTAAATCAACAGTAAATAAGTGCACTGCCCACAAATTTCAAAATAGAAGTTGAATATAAATAAGAAAAACTTTTAGTTTTATGAAACAAAAACTATCGCATACTATCGATTGTTTGAAAACACTATCGCATGCTATCGAATGTTTGAAAACACTATCGCATGCTATCGAATGTTTGAAAACACTATCGCATACTATCAATTGTCTGAAAACGCTATCGCATACTATCAATTGTTTGAAAACACTATAGCATACTATCGATTGTTTGAAAACACTATCGCATACTACCGATTGTTTCAAAACGCTATCGCATACTATCGATTGTTTGAAAACGCTATCGCATACTATCGATTGTTTGAAAACACTATCGCATACTATCGATTGTTTGAAAACGCTATCGCATACTATCGATTGTCTGAAAACACTATCGCATACTATCGATTGTCTGAAAACGCTATCGCATACTATCGATTGTCTGAAAACACTATCGCATACTATCGATTGTCTGAAAACACTATCGCATACTACCGATTGTTTGAAAACACTATCACATACTATCGATTGTTTGAAAACACTATCGCGTACTATCGATTGTCTGAAAACACTATCGCATACTACCGATTGTTTGAAAACACTATCGCATACTATCGATTGTTTGAAAAAACTATCGATGGTCACGTGAGGGAGAACTATCGATAGTATTCGATAGTACTATTGATACTACTAAAAAGTATTGATTTTGAGTAACAGTTTGGCGCACAATATAACCCATTAAGTTTCTCGAACCATTAAATCTAGATAAAATCGAATAAAAAGTATTGATTTCGAGTAACAGTCTGGCGCAATATAGCCCATTGAGTCTCTCGTACCATTAAATCCAGACAAAATCGATATTCATGTATCGAAATTGAGATTCTTTTTTTCGTGTGCCATGTATCTTGAGATACTACCGGTTGAGATTCCCTTTCCTTTGCGCGTGATAATGATATTTTATCATTCATTGGAATGCAAAAGAAATTTTTTCAGTAGAAAAGTTGTTTCAAAATTTTTATTTGAAAATGGACTTTCGGAGTGTATTGCGACTTAAAATAGATTTTAAAAAAAATTTTCATTAAATGCCTTCAAATTTTTTATGCTTCTAGAAGGAACACCTGTTAATACACGAAAAAAAACTCTTGTTTAACCTTTCACGAAAAAAAAGGGAAAAATAGTGAAATTTAGCTGCAACCAACATTTGGTATTAAGTTGAAACATTATAATAGTGTAGTGTCATCTAGTTTCACCATGAATGTGGAATTTTTCAACTTGTACCAAATGTTGGGGTTCGTGGTAGCCTAGTGGTTAGAGCGTCGGACTACCACCTGGAAGGTCGCGCGTTCGATACCCGCTGAAGACCACCCATGTACACTCGGGGATACGTGCATGTACAGTCATTGGACCCCACTACCTCGCCCCGTGTGCAAGCAATCCTAGGGCCTTGGCTAACAGGTAGGGCCTGGTGGAGAAAAGTACCAAATATTGTTTACAGTTGAATTTCACCATTTTTTTCTTTTTTTGGTGAAAGGTTTAACTAAATTTTTTTACAGTGCAGAGTGAACTTGCTTTTTAAAGGGGTATTACTGCATATTCTTAGATAAATTATACAACTTTTGAAATTTCAAGAAATTATAGAATTTCGTAAACTTTTTTCTGATTTTCACGCATGAAGACTTTTCTTTTTTTTTTTGATTTAGAGAAAAAATATTTTTGGTCCACTCTACTCACTGGTGTTTTTTTTTTTTTTTTTTTTGTATAACTAAAAACAAAACAAAAAAAAAATAGGGGGCATGTTTTGCAAAAGTTTATTTTGAATGGTACCTAAACTCCCCTATGCATTACGCTCCCAAAACACAAATCCAATATCAACAAAGAATTCCAAAAACACATCTTGGCTTTAAAAAAGTCGTCTGTACTTCTGTACAGACTGATTAAAATATAAATATTAGGTACAAAAGAAATGTAATCCGTACTGATAATTTTTAAACAGATATGTCGCCGGAGAACAAAGCGTATTGAATTCAGTATTATTCACAAACCACCATTTTGTAGATCAATTTCGGATGAAAAATTCTACGGACCTTGTATTTCAACCAGTGACGTAGCTAAGCGTGGGTGTTGGTGGTGGTCCGCCCCGGGTGCCCCCCCCCCCCCCTTCAGGGATGACAGACACCCAGCCACGACGAAAATAAGAGAACCCTGAAAAGTTCAATTGAACAAAGCAAATACCTCAAATTGAATAATATTTTATATCAATTTATTTCTATTTTCAACTTGGTAAAGTGTTTTTTTTTTTACAAAAATATATTCAACGTGTTTTTTAACTGCTAAACACTTCATTGACGTCAACAAATACCTTAAATATTTTGACGCCGATTATAAGAATGGCACTCCACCCTTCCCCCCTTTTTTCTGTTTCAAAGTTGTGATGATTTTTTTTTTAATGTATTGTACTACAAATGCATAATTCGCGCTTTTATAATTTCTTTTTGTTTAATCTTCTCCTTGGGGTGACACCATCAATAGCCGCCCCGGGTGTCACCCTTGCTAGCTACGCCACTGATTGACAGTTGCATTAGCCATAGCCTGCAGACAAGAGCATATAGAAATAGAACGTTTTATGGTACAGGCCACAATTGTTTGTGCAATGGTGGTTTTCTAATTCTTGCCCTATAGAGCCGAGCACACTGTTGCAATGCCTGACGCCCACCCCTAACAGGTGTTTATATATGCCGAGTGTAACTTGCGGATCCTTGCAACATCTTTCACTGTCTAATTAGCTGTTTCCGCGGGAACCGTAAAAATCTTTACGGCCATTTCCTTGTGTGGGTGTAGGAAGCTTTTTACAATGGAATCCGGAAAAGGACATGTCAGTGGGGATGCTAATAGCCGTAGGATCATTTTCAATCAAGTTACCGTAGAAAAATCATTTTGGTCATGAGCGCGGAGCAGGGAGATTTGGCTCAAAACTGGAGCAGAGCCGGAGCACAGATCAAAGAGATTTGGCTCAAAACTGGAGCGGAACCGGAGCGGGGATCAACTAGTTTTGGCTCAAAACTGGATCGGAGCCGGAAGGCGGATCAACAAGATTTGGCTCAAAACTGGATTGGAGCCGGAGCGCAGATCAACTAGATTTGGCTGAAAACTGGAGCGGAACCGGAGCGGGGATCAACTAGTTTTGGCTCAAAACTGGATCGGAACCGGAGCGCGGAGCAGTGGAGGAACGAGATTTGGCTCAAAACTGGACGTAGCAACAAGATTTAACTCAAACCTGGAGCGGAGCCGGAGCGCGAAGCAGTGGAGAAACAAGATAAGGCTCGAAACCGGAGCGGAGCAATGAGATTTGGCTCCGAACTGGAGCGGAGCTTAGCAAAGAAGTTTGTTGTGCTCCACTGCTCCGACATTTTTTTAAAATTACACTCATGAACTTAAAAGTAAATAAATTAGATTTTCTTTCTTTTTTTTTTGAGAGAGTGCCCATTTTTAGCCTACTTTCCCGTAAAAGTAAAAAAAATAATAATAAAGCATGAAAGAAGGCTTAATGTATCGTGAAAATATCGTTAGAAATCAAGAAAAGTCAAAAATAAGTTAAGTAATTAAATAAAGATTGAAAAATAAAAAATTTGAAAGTAGGGTATTGAGATGGGGAAAAAGTGTGTCTGTCGGTCTGTCTGTCATAACTTTTGAACGAATTGCCCGATTCGAAAAATTCTTTTTGCATTCGAAAGATCTCAGCAAGGACATCTCATTTCCATATTTTAATTCTTGTTTTGAACAATTTTTTGTTCAATTTTGAACAGTTCAAAAATTTTTAACATTAGCGCCTATGGGCAAAAATGAAGCAAATAATGTAAACTCTGGGTACAAGACCTATGTTCCCATGAACAAGCTCACTGGAAGAAGTTCTTGGCGTGAAATATTGATTTGAACAATTTTTGTTCATTTTTGAACAGTTCAAAAAATTAACACAGAGCTTACGGGGAAATTTCAATCCTATATAAATCCTGATCTCACAGACCGATTTGCTTGCAACAAACTTTATCGGAAAGCTCTTATGACGTAGAACATGTACAGATAGAAAGTTCATCCAGAACTAATGAGTCTATTTTCCTATGAAATTTTTTGTTCGAGATTTCCAAGAATATTTTTGAATTAATGAATGATTAAATGAATAAGCAAAAGAATGAATTAATAACTGAGTGAATAAATACATGAATGTCTGAATAAATGAATGATTGAATGAATATGTATTAACCGTTGAAAAAGGTATATCTGAAGCAATTAAGAGCTTAAGCTAAACGAGAAAGAGAGAGAAAGAGATAGCTAGAATATAAATGTGAAGCTGGTGTATACGGGAAAGTAGGCTCGTATAGTTCTAGACGGAACTTCTTGTTTTTAACCGGACTTCACAAAGGAAGGAAGTTTATACATTCATACTGTAAGTGTGTCGTTTTTTTTTTTTTTTTTTTTTGTTTGTTTGTCCACTCATAACTTCTCCCCGGATGGACCGATTTTAATGATTTTTTTTAATCGATCGTGGGTTGTTTCCCATGGGTCCCATACCTTTGTTTGACCATATTCGATAATGAGAAAAAAAGTTATGGGCAGAAATGTGGTCATTTTTTTGTTTTTTCATCCGTAACTTTTTACTAAATGAACCCATTTTGATGATTTTTTTTCTTTAATCGATAGAGGATCATCTAGCTCAAACATCGCACATAAATTTGACAACATTTGTTTTTTTAGAAAAACGTAATGGGTGAGGAAAAAGTATTTTTTAATTTTAATTGGAACAGCTTGGCTGGATTTTTCTTCGTTTAGAAAATTGTTAATACACATGAAACTCATTGTTAAAAAATTTTTTTTTGCCGCTAAGCTGTAATATCAAAAACAATTATGATAAGAGTTTGACTGAAGGCTGCTCTGAAGCAAAAATTAAATCCTATCAGTTTGTTCGCTCTAGTAACGTTTTAAAATATACTTCTAAACGGAATTTATCATACAAATGGTCTTGAAAATGTACCGACCTGCATCTTGAAAATGTACCGACTTGGGCCAGGTTTGAACCTGGCGAACTTGGGAGTACGAGACCGGCGCCTTACCACTACGTCACCCTGCCGCATGTATGTATGCATGTATTATAAGTGAATCCCCCCCCCCCCCAACACACACATACGCAAAAAAACTTTATCGTTACGGCAATGACCTTCTGCGTAGTGTCGGAAGCTGAAGATTCTTCCTGCATTGAAAACATAATTCCTTGTAGCTCCGAAACTTGAGCATGAAATATTTTGGCAAATTTGTACTATAACGTTGATTTTGTAATAATAATTCTAATAAACTGTTTATTTCTTTTGAGCTCAGGGACCGTTCGTAAATGATGTTACGCTTTTTTCCATATATTTGACCCCCTCCCTCCTTTGTCATAAAATGTCACACTTCAATGGACCCCCCCCCCCTACACCCCTTTGTCACATGTCGCGCTATGTTGCATTAGCATGATGTCACACTTCTTGTTACCCTTCCCTTGTCACATTCTGTCACAATTTCACGGTCCCCTACTATTGTTCTTGATTTAACGTTACTTTAAGTATGGAATATTACTTAATTGAAGATATTCCAGGAAAAAAAAGAAAAATTGAATTGTGGAGGAAGGATAATTTTTCTTTTCTTTTTCTTTTTTTCGCTTAAATGTAATAATTATAATTTTCTTTTTTTATCTGATTACTAAACTACTTAAAACACGTAGATATTCTTTTCTTAAAATGTTTTCTAAGTCACTGTTTAGTTATTCTCTATCCGACATGGTAGGGTACTTTTCTCCACTACACCCCTACCTTTTAGTCGAAGCCTTAGGATTGCTTTCGCATGGAGCTGGTGGCCATGGTAGGGTACTGGAATATCTCGACACCTTAAAAGAAAATGATGAACGACAGGTTAACATTTTAAGGATTTAATCATTTATTTTTATAGAAAATATTCATTCGCGTATTAGTATCACATTGCAAAAATTTGATTTGGCTAGAAAACACCATAAATCATATAAATACATTAAAATGCATGAAAGCCCTTAGGGACTGTTCATAAATGATGTCACGCTTTTTTCTGATACATTTGACCCCCCTCCACCCCTTTGTCACAAAATGTCACCGTTCAACGAACCCCCCTAACCCCTTTGTCGCATGTCAAGCCTTAGGTAGCATTTCTTGTTACCACCTCCCCTTGTCACACTTTGTCACAATTTCACGAACTCCCCCTCCCCCCTCGAAGCGTGACATCATTTATCAAAGATCCCTTATCACTTAACTGCAGAATCTGAAATATTAAACAATAGCGTTTTCCAATCTTTAAAAACCCTTTTTGAAATAATGTATTGTGCATAAACATTTAGAATTTTCATCGTTTAAAGATATAACAAATGTATAATGGTTTTGAAGCTAGTAATTATTACGAAATTTTTTGATGTCTTGCCTGGAGGGAAAATGACATTAAAAAAATATAATTAAATTTACATTTTTTTTCCAGTTAATATTCAGTCCAAAATTGTACAATAGTATCCTCGTGCAGGGAAATCAGTTCAATATTTGACTGACATTTAAATACAAATTCGTAAAAAAATGCTTACTGGATGGAGTTTTAAAGGGAGTATTACAGATTTCTACTATCAACCAGAGCAATCTGCTTGGCAGAGTGCCAAGAAGAATCCATTCATGTTCAAGGGAGGAACCGCTGGTACATGGAATGTGCCGTTTTTGTCGTCGTTCTAGTTCGTTTAGAATATTTGATTTCTTCCGAACTCATGCGATATTCCAGTTTATAAATTAAGTTGATTTCAACAAACAGAGAAGCAAACATTCTGATTCGCGTACTAAACAAACACACCTGGAAAACAAACTTCCCTGAAACTAGAATGGATTCGTTCATTTCTGACATGCGCAGAAGCGTCCAAGTATCAAAATTCCGTGGTCGAACTGTGCTTATAAGTAAGGGATCATTCATAAATGATGTCACGCTTCAAGGGGGGAGGGGGGTTCGTGAAATTGTGACAAGGGGAGGGGAGGGGGTAACAAGAAGTGTGACATCAGGCTTATACGACATAGCGTAACATGTGACAAAGGGGGAGAGGGGGTCCGTTGTGGTGTGACATTTTGTGACAAAGGGGGAGGGGGTCAAATATATCGGAAAAAAGCGTGACATCCTTTATGAACGGTCCCTAAGCGTCAGTACATAAAGGGTTAAAATACTACTCAAAAACAATTTCAAACAATTCACGGACTCCTGCAGGTTTGGAAACCACGTGTTGGGATCGGGAACAGGTGCTCTGATTCATGATGAGCATGATATTCTAATTTTATTCCAGTATTATTTTTAGTTATCTATTTCCCATGGCTTTGCACGTGAAGAAAACCATTCGTTCTCGCGCGTTCTTGTCCTCACCTGACGAAGAGCATAGTCTGGCAAGCATTGCTTAATAAATTGTGAAACCAATTTTTAGAAAAAACCACCATACTTGTTTTTCATTTTTATCTGTAACAAAAACATTTCCCTCGGCTGATAAGAAGAAATTGTTTCCATGCAAACTTTCGTTTTGAAAGAAGCTATCAACTTTTCGAAGCACTTTGGCTGAACATTGACACTGAATTGCCAAATATGTGCTCTTTTTTTTTTTTATCGTTCGATTGAAGTTCATCAAGTGCGTCAACGTTTGAGAATATTAAAACGCTCGGATTCTGATAATCACCTGTAGTTTGTATTTAAATATCTGGCCAACAGAAATAGCATTTTAGCTGGTAAATTATTAGTCATTATTTTTCAATGTCAAGTCCTGCAGTGACCGAATGAATCACTTTGGATACATAAAAAAAATTCGTGATTTTTCTATCATAAAGTGTGTCAATGTAGAAGGGGGGGGGGGTGAATAAGGGTTCATAAAACCCTTACATGCAGTATATCAAATCTTTAACAAAGAATTTACGATATAGCTAACACCACACTAGCTTTAGCTAATGGGGTCATTCATAGATGTCACACTTCGCGGAGGGGAGGGGTGTTTTGATAAATTGTGACAGTTTGTGACAAAGGGAGCGGGTAATAATAAGTGTGACATTACACATTTTGGTTTCCATAAAAACATTTAAAATCAGCAAATTAAATGTATTTTTAAAAGTTTTTTTAATTTCCATGATTTGATTTTAAAGTTTGATTGATCCTTTTGTATCGTTAATACTAATACTGATGCTGACTAAGTTTTAAATTTACTTCTTGTTGAAAGTAAAAAAGGAATTTTTTTTAGGCGTTTATAGTTTTAACATAACACTGCGTGGGTCATTTTTTCAGAACTCTAACAATTAATATATTTTACAGTTCTGTACTAATTATCTTTTGTGTTGTAAACCTCATCCTCATTTTATACATATTAAGTACGCATGTAATCATTATTTTTATTGTGCTCACAACTGTTAGTAGAAGTTCAAAAATAAAATTAGACACGTGACCCATAACGCAGTGATTTGTTTCTGAACTGCAAGTACATACGCTTATGTAATATAGCGTGACATGTGACAAAGGAGGGTGGGGGGTTATGATGGAGTATGACATTTTGTGCCGAAGGGGGGGGGAGGGGTCAAATATATTGAAAAAAAAGTGTGACATTTATGAACGGTCCCTACATGAGAATATTTAAAGGAAACTTTAATACTTAAAACCAAAAATAAATAAATAAATAAAAATAAAAGGGAGTAATTCATAAAACAATCTGAAACAGAACCGTCGTTTCAAAATTTTACAGGGGGTGGGGGGAGGGCAGGCAAATTGATATTTTCTATGCATATTATAGGTTAAAAAAAAACGCAGTTATACATAAAAACATGTATAACTTCAATGTGCTATTTCTAAAAGTCAGGGAGGATGTCTCTCCCCCAGATCGCCCAAATGACAGGTCTGGACTGAAACAAGTACAGATGAACTTTCTTAATACGAACACGGTTAATGCGAAATCACGGCTAGAACGAACATTTTGTTCACTAAGTTTCGTTTACTATTGAATTACACTAAATATCTCACGCATATTACGAAGGCTAAAATGCAAATTTCGGCTAAAACGAACAAATTTTCTGAACTATTCACGAAATATTTTCTCGATTGCATATAAATTAATTTTTTTATATAGAAATTGTTGGTTATTTTGAGTGATTGTAAACCACTAAGTATAAATGGCACTAGGCATTTTGCGCCGAGACATGCGTATGATAAAATTTAATGTACTTAAAAAACTACTAACCGTTAGGGATTTTTCCGAAATTGTTAAATTTTAAAAGGTAAGTTCACTTTTTATCGGTGTACTAGTAATATTTAAAAGGGTATATTAGCACAAATAAATAATTTGTTTTCACTATTTATTTTACTTTTTATTATAAATAGTAGAAATTATTTTTGAAATATAAACATGCATTTCTAATACTTTTTTAAAAACAATTTTACTTATTCGCGGTTGTTACAAATAACGGATAATACGAAAAAATTCGCAAATTTTTGGCATTTCGTATTAAGCGAGTTCAACTGTATTTAGAAAAATGTTGTAAGAAAAATATACGTCTTTCTTCGTTAGAAGGGCGGTATAGGTAACTTAATAAATCTGAATGACTACTTGATCTACTCATGAACGATATTAATCCGTGAATAAAGATTCCTTACTTCCAAACAGTAACGGTCCATGAGTAGAAAAAGAAACCTTGTTTTAGAACATCGGTTCCCAAACTGTGGTACGCGGTGTACCACTAGTAAGTGTACCATAGTACGCGTACCACTAGTAAGTGTACCACTAGTGGTACGCAAAGCCTCTCCAGGTGATACGCGTGCAGGCCAAAAAAAAAAGAGATTAACAAAGATTAAAACATAAAAATTCAGGATTGAAGATCGAATTTGCCCGATTAGGGTCGGGAGAATTTTGGCTCAAAGTTAAAAATGAGTTCTCGTTATTGTCAAGAGAAGCATTGTTGCTTTTAATTCAGTTCACAACCATTTATCATTGTAAAACTGATTTTTCTAATATGATATTTATTAAAAATAAATACAGAAGCAAACTAAATGTCGACCCAAATTTGACTTTAAAACAAACTTCTGATGAACCAGATATCACCTTGGTATAACCACCGCTTGTATCTCTTTGCCATGCAGCAACAACCTTCCCATTAGTTTTGTTTTTACGTTATTTTACATTATAGTTATTTTGTACTTAAAGAGGGACAGTGAAACCTGTGTACGTTGACCACTTGCGGTGCAGCACTTTAGTGGTCAACTTATAGAGGGTGAAGCCCAGGGCCGGCGCTAGCACGAATGGCGCCCTGAGGCAAAAAACTTTTTCCCGCCCCTACTATATATTATAAAAGAATAGAGATTAAAAATGATCGATACAAATTTTAATTACAGATGTTTTAACTTTCAAAAAGATGAAGGAAAACAATCGCTGATCAGAATGGACTGAATAAAGGAAAATAAAAAAGAGAAAAAACAATAGATTACGTTTTGCTGCTCGTCATAAAATAGAGAAGACACTTTCTGGAACTAGAGTCCCTTAATAGAATCGTATCTTCTATAAAGGGACTCGATCTCTAACTGTAAAATTAAACGCGTAATATATAATGAAATTAGATGAAGGTTTGATGCACATCATGCAAAACTGAAAAGTTAAAATAGTATTTTAATTTTTTTGAGATAAAAAATATTGTTTGTTACTTAAAACGATACAGTCAATATTTATGGGGGTCGTTCTTAGGGGCCAATGTGCCCCTAAGAACGACGCGCCCTGAGGCGGGCGCCTCACCGCCTCAGCCTAACGCTGGCCCTGGGGGAAGGCTTAATTCCGTTCCTGACAAAAGTGGTCAACTTAGACAGGTGGTCAACTTTACAGGTTTTACTATATTTCTAATGCCGTTTTGGAAGTGCGTTTTAAAAATATATTTTATATATTTCATTTATTTTATTTTATACATCCAGCTTTATTTTAATAAATCTGCATTAACTATAAAAAAATGGTGTGAACGAAATAACCTAGTCTTCCTAGTATTTTTCTATAATCTATCTGTATTCTATTCTATAAAATAAAGTTACATTAGCAGTGGTACGCAAATGGTTTGCAAGAAAAATGGGGTACACGAAAAAAAAGATTGGGAACCGCTGTTTTAGAAAACCATTTCTCCAGCGGTAAAAATTCTTTGTGATGTTACTCTTCCCAGAAAATTCGATTAATATATTTAGTACAGTATCGAAATCTTTCACATAAATATTTCCATAATGTTAGCTGGTTGCATCAGACTCATAGAAGCCATAAGCTGATTACTTCTCAAAAGTCTTTTTCCCTCCTATTGCCACATCCCTCAGACTATAGAACTCTGTAAGCTCCGAATCAAAACGGAAGTTTTACAATTGATGGGGGGTCGTAGTATTTGGCGCTCGTGGGCGTTTTTAAGCTGTCGTTCAGGTTTAATGCTCGTTATCTGCGTCACGCAGGGCCCATCGGTAGCCATGGTAACATACCTTGAGCTAAATTCTGGGCAACTTTTCTCTCGGATGTCTAGACGTAAACAACAAAAGTTTTCGAACAGAGTGGTTTTATATTTTAGAGTGTTCATGAAATTGTCAAATCTGAGAGTGTGTGAATGGGTGCTGGTTAGATTTTTATTTGCTCTTCCTGGAGCTGTGACGTGGTGCCGACGGAAAAGGAAAGACTTTTGTAGAATACTTTAATGGGGCTTCAGTTATTTTCGTGCGATGTCTTCAGACGCCATTTCGTTTTGATGTCTTAAAAGATGGAATGTACAGAAAAGGATGACGTGCTTTGTTACGATACAGGAGAAGTTAACACAGGGTGTCGTCTACAGGTCACGAGAACCCCGAGAAACTCAAGAATTTTGAAATCGGCTACGAAAGTAATGAAAAAGGCACGAAGATTACTAATAGGTCACGAAAAATTTTCGTGCAAGAGATCGGTCTCAACCAGAGGATATTGGATACTCGGTATGCGACAAGGTCCGGAACAGCAAAGGCTTTTGTAGAATACTTTGTGGGGCATCAGTTATTTTCGTGCGATGCCTTCAGACTTGATTTTGTTTTGATGTCTTAAAAGATGGAAAGTAGTGAAAAAGTCACGAAGATTACCAAAAAGTCACGAAAAATTTCCAGCCAAGAGACTGGCCTCAATCAGAAGATATCGGATACTCGGTATCCGACAGGTTGTTTTAAAATACAATGGATTCGGCATCTGCACGAAATACCCGATTATCTGGCCTTCCAAATTTGTTTTTTAAAGTTCTAATTGTTGAAAAATGTTTTGAAAATATACGTGAATTACAAGCGAAGTACGTATTTGGTAGCGGTGGGATGTTTGAAAATATGTACCGAATTTACGACTTTCAAACATCAGCGCCGGATATCCGGTTCGTATACGTTATGATACCGGATATCCAATATCCGAGGAATCAATGTTCGATGTATCACCGAATGGTTCCGAAAATATCACGAAGTTTTATTTTTAAAATCTGTAGACACCCTAGAACGGGATAAAACATTTCATTTGCTGTGCCACGACCCTAGGGCTGAAATCTTGATGTGAATTCTTCTGATTTTCTCTTAACTTCGAAGCGAATGCGACCACGTAGAAGTACTCTAAGGAGGCATGTCTTTTTTTGGGAAAAAACAAAGCCGGACTCCTGACAATGCCTGCCTGTACAGTTATTGGTTTGAATATCAAACAGCACTATAGCCTGTTTATCAAGTTTTATCCTTACCAAGAACATGAATGATGAGAGATTGTTCACTAATACCCAAACTGTAGCACAAATCCCAGCATTGACGCACTGAATGACTGCGAGCTCATGCGACTGATTCATGAGAGACCCCCTTATTGTTCATGTATTTCCCAAGAATCAATGAAAAACAAGCCATTATATATAAATTGTCATTATATTTTTGAATTTTCACGATATTCAAGTGAAATCTTAATCTCAATTGCCCTGTACACTTCCGTATGAAGTTTGTTTTTATTTCTAAATTATAATTAGTGCAGTAATCTTTGCTTAGCGACAGCTCTTCACCTTTCTCTCTCAGTTGATTTTCAAAAACCCAGAGCAAAAGTAGGTAAAAACTCATGTCATTTAACATCCTTCTCTCTCAGTTGATTTTCGAAAACCCAGAGCAAAAGTAGGTAAAAACTCATGTCATTTAACATCCTTCTCTCTCAGTTGATTTTCAAAAACCCAGAGCAAAAGTAGGTAAAAACTCATGTCATTTAACATCCTTCTCTCTCAGTTGATTTTCAAAAACCCAGAGCAAAAGTAGGTAAAAACTCATGTCATTTAACATCCTTCTCTCTCAGTTGATTTTCAAAAACCCAGAGCAAAAGTAGGTAAAAACTCATGTCATTTAACATCCTTCTATACCCCAGTTTCAGAGATGTTTCAGTTATGGGTCGGTAAGCATTTTTCACCATATTGTTACGACTTCAGTTGCTTTTGGAAAGACGACTGACAATAATAAAATGGTCAGTTATCAGTTATGGTTATCAAAAAATATTGTTTCAGGTTACAGTGTTTGAAGGTTTTTAAGATACCAGGAGGAGTTTCATCTGTATCTCATATTACTTGCTCCCCTGGAGATTTGGTAAATTTTTGGATGAATTTTCACAAGATTACTATCTACAATCTGCTGTATTAAGCAATTCAAAGTGTTTGTCCGTTCTGTCATAAGCTCACGTGTTATCAAAATTGACAACTTTGTGCCGCTCAATTTTTTAACTTTTCGAGCTTCAGTTCCTTTTTTATTGATGACAATATTGAGAGGCGCCGCACCGTCAGCATGGCACAGAAAAGACAGCAGAAAACGAAATATCCACAGACGCTTATGTACAAGGTAACCAATAAAGTTCTTGCCGTTTTCGCTTTTCCACTGAACGAAGTGAGAATAAGTATGGAAATTAGTGTATGGTGTGGTTGAGATACCGGTCGGTTGAGAGCAGGAAAATCAGTCGTTATACAAGCAGATCCACAGCGCAATTTCATTAATCGTTATTCGCACAGTGGCGAAGAGAAATGTCGAAGAAGCTCGTTCGGTATTGCTTGCTTCACCACTTCAAAGAGAGCTTATCAGCAGCTGCATCAGGTTCCCAAATACTGCATCATTAAGTCCTCAAATACTGCATCATTAAGTCCTCAAATACTGCATCATTAAGTCCTCAAATACTGCATCATTAAGTCCTCAAATACTGCATCAAGTCACCAAATACTGCATCAAATCCCCAAATACTGCATCAAGTCCCCAAATACTGCATCAAGTCCCCAAATACTGCATCAAGTCCCCAAATACTGCATCAAGTCCCCAAATACTGCATCAAGTCCCCAAATACTGCATCAAGTCCCCAAATACTGCATCAAGTCCCCAAATACTGCATCAAGTCACCAAATACTGCATCAAGTCACCGAATATGTCAAGCGTTTGGGAATAATGCCATGACTGAACGTACGGCAAGGCATTGGTTCCAAAAATTTAGGTTGGGAAATTGTCTTTCTGTGATGAACATTGCGATGGACGACCACAGGCCTAAGACGGCGGAGCCCTGCAAGGGACCATTGCGGAGAACGTGTGGTGAGCTAGTAAGACAATTTGACGTTTCTGATGAAACGGTTAGACTTCATCTTCACCGCTTAGGTAAGACGTACAGGCTGAGCAAGTAGGTTCAAAACATGTGTTAAAAGTCCATGAGACACAAGGACTTAGCCCAAAGACTTATGTATTAAATGTTAACTCAACAGTAAAAGCAACTTTCAAGTAAAGATTCTAAAAGTAAGCACATTTTGAATGAAAATTAATAGTATTTGCAACAACTTTAAACTAAATTAAAGCAAAACAAACACATTATGATGAAAAAAAAACAAAAATCTATGAACAGAACTTTGTAACAAACTTTTTTTTCACTATTCGTTTCAGAACTTCCGTTTTTCAAAGAGATTCGCCTGTTCCAACGCATCAACATTTGAGCGAGATTGAAAAGGCTAATTTCAAATCACCTAGGAAAAAGAAAACTTTTGAAGTACGACAGCAAAATTGAAAAGTATGTATACAATATATTTACTTTTAATTTTATTACTGTTTTTATTTTTAAATTAGTTACATGAAATGAAATTGCGTTTTGCCATTTATTCAACCTTTAAGCTTAATTTTATCCAAAACAACGTTGGATTTCATTTAAATTCTCTTTACTTTTATGCATCTTTTTTCGTCGATCGCTTGCGCTTACTTTATACTATTTCTCAGTTTCCTTTTAAGATTTTTTTTTTGTCATTTCAATTTAACAGAAATCAAGTGAAACGCTTGCTTTTCTTTCTGTTAGTTCTAAATGCCAAAGAACTTTTTAACTATATTTTTATCTATATTTTTTCTTTTTTGTTATAATTCCAAATTTTATTGCATGTTTTTTTTCTAGTAATCCTTTTAAAATTACATTTTCTATGTGTTTATGCATTGATTTTAAATTTTACTCGTCAATAAGTAAAATTTTATGCTTTAGAAACATTGATAGTTTGAAGGTTTGTGATTGAATTAGGACACCTAACACACTGACAGTATTTAAATAACTAATTAGGTATTTATCTAGCAAAAAGAAGAAGAAACCTACTAATTTAGTTATTTACTTCATAGATGGCGATACAAAAATATTTTTTGCTCACGTTCTTACCTGCTTTTTCTGTGAACTAATTAAATAACCAAAACTTTTTATTGCGAAGTACACTAATGCCACTAATGATGTTTTTTTAAAGTAAAATTATAGTTAAGATTTAGAACTAAGTATGATAGCATAGAAAAAGAAACTTTCGAAGCAAAGAGAATCGGGGAAATGTGTGGTACATAATTGATAAATTGAAAACTCTCGTAATACTCCTTTTAAAAATAACTACCAGTGACATTTATGTAACGTTTAATATATGTAAATATGTACATCTTCACGCTTCACCTGCCATTACTTAAAAATCCTCATTTGAATGCAATTTCTCGAAGTTTGTTCGAGGGATTTGGGAGCTGCAACAGAAGAAAACATCTGCACTCCGAAACAGCGGGACCACTCCCTTTAAATCTGTAACTTTCCAATCCATTTCGTTCATATGAAGTCTTACAGACGGTAGCATAGTTATGGTTGTTTACAGCCAAAATATATCATACGGGAACCATTTAGGTACCTTTTTTTGTGCAGATTTATGTTTTGAGCACCTAAAAGTAATTTTTCCCTGTTGAAGTTCTTTTAATTTTATCAGGACTGGACTAATGTAGGCAAGTACTAAATAGTTCTTCAAGAAAGGTAAAACCATGCTGTTTTCAAGTTCCTAACAATTATTTGCTTATTTATAGTTCATATGTAAGTTTCAAGGTCATTATTTGTTTAGTTTTGACATGCGGCACAGTGGATCCCCATCCAAAGTGTCTAAAAGTTCCAATTAGATTTACTGGCTTATTTATTTTACTTAAATTTACACATGCACATGTAAGGCAAAGAGTTTTAACATGAAAGTAATTATTGAAAATAATAAATTTCAGGACATGGATAAATATTTAAATAATATGGAAACAAAGTTATTTGCTATGTACTTGCAAAATTTGCGAAAAGACAAAAAAAAATCGTCTGGTACGTAGGATGGGTTTTTCAAAACACTGACGAGCATTGTATTCACGTAAGATTTGTGTGGAAAAGTGAATTTGAAAACCATTCACATTTTCAGAAACAGCAACAGATGAATCAATTTTTGATGTAAAGGAGGTCACATAACACTGTAGGATATTGTTGTAGTTCTTCCTGGTCTAGATATGTTCTCGGAAATTCTTGAAAATATGTACTTCAATATTTCATCATTAAATTAAAAAAAAACTCTTTGGTTTCATTAATTTCTTGCTTATTTTGATTTACTTTAAATTTCGGTAATTTTATTTCATGAAAATGTCTGCATTTGTTCCTCAGACGAAAGCATTAAAAGAAAGCGTAATTTCAGTGAGGAAATAATAATTTATATTAATTCAATGTAGGTTGGCCCACAGGGCCCCGGACGAGCATCACTGTGTTCTGCGAATGGGTCACAGTGAACGAGTGAACCACATTGTTGAGTTCATACAACATTTTTTCACTCAGAATGCACTGCAAATATTGTTGTAAAAAATTTTGGACATGACAACAAAGATTTAAACGATGTCTGTATTTTTTTTCCAAGTACATAGCTTTTTTCTTTTTTCTGAAAAAAAGTGCAAAAGTAGTCTACTATGCCCCGGAAAGAACATCACTGTGCTCTGGGAATGGGTCACAGTGAACCACTTTGTTGAGTCCACACAGCTTATTTTTTTACTCAGAATGCATTGGAAATATTGTAAAAAAAATTTGGACATGACAACAAAGTTTTAAACAATGTCTGTATTTTTTTTCCTCAAGTACATAAGCTTTTTTCCTTTTTCCCAAAAAAAAAAAGTGCAAAAGTTGTCCACTGTGCCCCGATCTCCCTACCTATAACTAGGAGGTAAAGAGCACTATGTCACAGAAAGAAAACTTTCCAACAGATGTAGTTAAAGAGCTTTTTTTTCGTGATGATTCACTGAATTGTCATTTATGACTTTTTTGTCCATTGTCTACCTTGTTTCTTATTTGGATTTGGACTTAATACTGTGTCCAGAGGTATAAACACTAAAAGTTGAGTGAGATGGTACTTAGATACTGATTTTGAAAAAAATAGACATAGTGCCCTTTACCTCCCAGTTACAGTTATAGATAAAGATATTTAATTTATGATGTCTTACGTTATACATTAGTTCGACATTTTCTGCAGGTTTCAAAATATAAATTTGATGTACTTCGTGGCTGCAGCTTTGTTTCTGCTAAACAAAGCGCTGCAAGCAACTTCTTAGAATGGTCTTCATAGCTGATGATTATCTTCTGCACAAATTCGACAAACAATACGTTTTGCTAAACAAAACTTCTGCAAGAATCTAGAAATATGGTGTCAAATTTGGACGTCACCCGCCTAAGAGAGGTATCGGTTAGGCACCTTTCTTAACCTCACCAATTAGGTAGGTTAAGAGATTATATGCTGAGAACATATAGGGAGCTCCTATTAACATATATAGGATCTTCACTGTATATATTAGTATGCATAAATACATATGTATACAGTGTCCGTTAGTAAATCTCCTCCAAACGGACACCCCTCTTAGTCCGTGTGAGAGGTGTTGGCTAGGCACCTCTCTAACCTAACCAATTAGTTAGGTTAACAGATTATATGCTCAGAATATGTAGGAGCTCCTACATAATATATATAGGAGCTTTACTGAATATATTTATATATATAAATTCGTTAGTAAATCTCCTCTAAACGGACACCCCTCTTAGTCCGTGTGAGAGGTGTCGGCTATGCACCTCTCTTAACCTAACCAATAAGTTAGATTAACAGATTATATGCTCAGAATATATAGGAGCTCCTACATAATATATATAGGAGCTTTACTGAATATATTTATATATATAAATTCGTTAGTAAATCTCCTCTAAACGGACACCCCTCTTAGTCCGTGTGAGAGGTGTCCGCTATGCACCTCTCTTAACCTAACCAATAAGTTAGATTAACAGATTATATGCTCGGAATATGTAGGAGCTCCTACATAATATATATTGGAGCTTTAATGTATATTTATATATATATATATACATTCGTTAGTAAATCTTCTCCTTAACGGACACCCCTCTTAGGCGGACGATTTTTAATTCCCAGGGAGCAAATTATTATGCCTAAGAAACCCCCCCCCCCCCCCGCCCTTAGGTGGACAAATATTTTTGTCCCCTTGGTGTCCGCTGTAGAGGAGTTTTACTGTGTATGTATATATAATTGCGCAATTTATCCCTTTGATTGGAGGGGAAAAAAGCAACCTCACTCTCTTTTTTAAACATCTCAGAAATCCCAAAAGGTATTTGCAGTCCAACTTTTTTTTAACGTTTCTTTAGATTTATAACTTAGTTTCTTTTTCTTTAATGAAGTTCGAAAATCCAAAGGAAAAAAACCCAAAGAAAAACTTTTTAGAATTCCGTTCACGTGTGTTCGAACCTTGTTTTATAGATATTCACCCATTGGTTCAATAGAGCCATGAATCACGACCAGTTTGCACGCGAGCAAAGTTATACATTGTATCACATTGAATTAGACACCGGACCCCTATTAAAGGAACCCTCCCAAAAGCATAATTCATACACTGAGATGTAATTATGCGCACTCGTAGAGAAAAGATCGACTCTTCTTTTTTCTTTGTTTTTCTTTTTGGTTTTTTTTTTTTTTTTCTTTCTGCGTTTCATCTTTTTCTCCACGTATCATTACCATGAAGTACTGATAATAAAAACTGGAAGCTTGATATCGGCTTCCTAGCGAGTTTATTATTTTTGTATTTCTGACTAAAATGAAAGATGCATCAAAGTTTCTTTTTCTTCTTTTCTATCTTTCTTCCTTTTTTTTAACGCAAATGTAAGTTACACCGAAAATATGCAGGTATTTTAAAGGCAAAGACTGCATCTTTAGCATTCTTTCCATTAAAATGAAATTGATAAAAAAATTCCGCTTATTGTGAGATATGCCTGTTAAACTTTACAAGTTAATTAAAGGTACACTGTTAGAAATTTCATCATGAAATTACGGTTAAATGACCGGCAGCAGTCTGTCCATCTAATTCACCGTTAAATTTACGGTTTGGAACATTTTTCTATTTTTACGGGACCTAACCATTTCCAATTAACTTGGTTAAAAAGTCGAAAATACAAAAGTTTACGGTTTATAATCATTTAAAAATGGTTTCAAAACAAAATTTTCACCGTTTTTGAACCATTTCGAGGCGTAGAATCTTTGTGACGTAGAAACCATAACGAAGCTTGCAGGACTCGAACCCTGAATGCGTGGTGTACTACTCTTGCTCTCTATCCACTCGGCCACCGTCATCACGTAAAGCGGACGTTTATTTATTAAGGTTTCGCAACCAAGATGGACGCCCGATTCTTATTGAGCGCTTGAACATTACAGTTAGTTAAACGTTCCTTAGGATAAAGAGAATAAACGATTTTTTTCGCAATCAGTTGTAATTGAGTACCATCTTTTTAATGGCTATTCAACTGTTGTAATTAAATGTGGCAAAATAAACATCAAATAAATGGTTATTTTACTATTTACCTACGGAAATTTTTAAGTGTACCTAACAAAAACTCCTTTTATCCGCTTTAACCCTTATTCTCATGAAGTAGCATATTACTACCCCTACTTTCTATTTGTTAAGTGACGTCAGCGAGTATGTTGCATTGTTATTTGCTGCCCTTATTCTCATAAAGTAGCATATATGTTCCCTGGGGCTTTTCCCTACTTTCTATTTGTTAACAAATAGAAAATAGGGGAAAACCCCAGGTAGCATATATGCTACTTTATGAGAATAAGGGTTAATTCTGACTGTGGACCATTTGCTTTTCTTAACTCTCATGCTGTAAAATATGCCCACTGCAATCAAAACTTTTTAAAAATGTGTATAGGTATTTTAGATTCACAATTATCTATTTTTGTCATCAGCTTCTTTTTTTTTTTTTTTGTGGCCTATACCTGCCTATTTTACCAACAAAACTCCTCAAAGTATTCGAGAAATTTTTACACAAGCAGTATTAGATTGAAAAGTACAAGTCATAAAGTATGATATTTTTAAAAGAAATAATTTTACCGTACTTCCTTGGTTGGTAGGTTTAATTTAGTTGCTTGGCTCAGGCGCACACAAGGGGGTGATCTAGAGGGGTCCTGAACATCCGTCCCCATCTTCCTTGATTTTTAACAGAAGTTCAGGTAGTTTAATTAGGTATTGGTATTAATAAGTTCTTTTACTCATTAATGGTACCTATATATTCAATTTTTTTTTTTTTTGCTCCCAACAATCGATAAAATCGAAAGAATATGTTTGGTGGCGTATTGGGGAGTGATACGAGAATGGTGGACTTTCGACTCTGGACCTCCCCCCTTGAAAAATTCCTGCGTGCGCCACTGGATTGGCGCAAGAACATACAAAAACTATATTGCGCCTACGTTTGTTATATTTTCGCTAAATTTAATGTATTTAAATATGGGTTTCAATAAATAGATTCTTACTACTATTAAGATGATGTAAAGTTTAATCTATTAATGCCAACAGTCCATTTTTAGAGACAGCCTGAAAAGTAGGTCTGAAACAACCAAAAATAAACTCATTTCAGCAAAAAATTGTTTTAATGTATTCCTAACCTTAAAATAACTGGTTAGGAATACATTAAGGCAATTTTTGTTGAAATGTTTCTTTTTGGGTGCTCCAGGACGTACTTTTCAGACTGTCCCTAAAAAGGGGCGGTAGGCATTAATGGGTTAAAGGAAAGGAGGCTAAAGCAGTCAAAAAAGAAGGTAAAGCAACCAAAGTGAAACAAGTTCATTGAATTTTTATTAACGAAAAGGCTGTTTAAAGCTTCAAGTACAAGTTACTGTTTTGGAGATCCAAAAGCAATCATATTTCAAACCATACAAGTGCACAGATAAAAGCTAGAACATTACAAGAAAGGCTCAATGAGATTAAAACTGTAAAACAGTTATTCACGTTAAGAAAGCAAAAATGAGCATTAAAATGCATATATTTCGGAATTGCTTGGAATCCCTTTTTCAAAGCAGTAGTGGAACTTCTATATGCGTTTTTGCATCTAGAAGCTCCACTACCACCTTTTGGGGGCTTTGAACCTTTTGTCCAAAGTAATTTTCACAGTAGTATATAAACTATAATAGAAATATAATTTCACGTTAATTTAAAGCACAAATGAGCATTAAAACGCAGACATATGTTTCGGGATTGCTTGGAATCCCTTTTTCAATGCGACAGGGAGCTTCTACATGCAAAACATCCAAATGAAGCAGATAAAACAAGAAAAACAAAGCTTATATAGCCTAAGAATTAACTGTAAACCAATGAGAATGAAGGCGGTGTGAAGTGGAAGTAGAAGTAGCAGGGAAAGCACCAATAAGAGAGCAACAAACGAATCCAGTTGAAAGTTCAGGAATTAAAAAGGAATATCAATAAAAACAAAGCAAAAAAGACGACAACATGCATAAAAATGTGAAAATACATGAAAATTGCAAAAATCATAAAATAAAATACAAAGAATAAATTGGAAATAAAATAAGTACAGAAAATACCAAAACAAAAAGCAAAACAAAGTACACATGTAAAGGAGGGGGAGGAGGGGGGGGGAAAATTACAAAATAGACACAAAAAAGGAAAACTAACAAGAAAACCAAGGAAAGAACAACAAATTAAAGGCCTTATTTTTCACAGGTCTGGCATAAGTTCCTTTAATTTGTTGTTCTTTCCTTGGTTTTCTTGTTAGTTTTCCTTTTTTGTGTATATTTTGTAGTTTTTTCTCCCCCCCTCCCCCTCCTTTACATGTGTACTTTGTTTTGCTTTTTGTTTTGGTATTTTCTGTACTTATTTTATTTCCAATTTATTCTTTGTATTTTATTTTATGATTTTTGCAATTTTCATGTATTTTCACATTTTTATGCATGTTGTCGTCTTTTTTGCTTTGTTTTTATTGATATTCCTTTTTATTTCCTGAACTTTCAACTGGATTCGTTTGTTGCTCTCTTATTGGTGCTTTCCCTGCTACTTCTACTTCCACTTCACACTGCCTTCATTCTCATTGGTTTACAGTTAATTCTTAGGCTATATAAGCTTTGTTTTTGTTGTTTTGTCTGCTTCATTTGGATGTTTTGCATCTAGAAGCTCCCTGTCGCATTGAAAAAGGGATTCCAAGCAATCCCGAAACATATGTCTGCGTTTTAATGCTCATTTGTGCTTTAAATTAACGTGAAATTATATTTCTATTATTGTTTACTTGCACAAAGTTAAATTATTATTATAGTATATAAACTAGTCTACCTAATATACACATTATTTTTTCAGAGACAACCTTTCTATTACAGCAAAGTCATGACTTTATTTTCAGAATAATTTTATCAATGGCAGATTTTCCCCCGCGAAAACTTTCCATTTTGTTTGAGAACGAATTCAGCTATTCTGTTGGCTAAAATAAAAGTCGGAAACTGCAATGACCGGTCGTATTTCCGATGGAAGTGCTAAAATTAGTCGCAATGTTTAAAAGAAGCTTTTCCTGGAAGCTAGCGTCACTGACAGGATTCTCCAATTTTCTATAGAAGATCGAATTTGATTGGGCAGACTAATCAAGCGCAGGCATTTTCACGCGTTCAAAACTGCTCTAAATTAATTTTTCTGAAACATATTTCCGAGGGCGTGAGACGTTACAAGGTTTTGATAAGATATGCTTCTAAATTACGAATCGAATTCGAAACACTTCCAAGGCTGCGCATTTTAAACAAAATTGCTAGAACAAGAACACGTAGTTTACGTTCATTCGACAAACAACAGTCGCAATCCGCAAACAATATAATGGAGCATTTAACTAGACTGTTCGTAGCTGAACTTTTTTTATTTTCTTTTATTTCTAATGGGCTGCATTTGGCTAACCGCCATTGCAGACCTGGTGTTTTCCCCAAAGATTGGTGCCCTCTCTTTCAGTGGCACCACAATGAATGTGGTACCATCGCCGTATGAGAGTTTAGACGTCCAGTTTCTTTCCCCATAAGGCACCGTCCACAAATGATGTCACGCTCTTTATCGATATTTTAACACTCTAAAATGTCGAAAAATTGACAAAAACATTGAAATGTTCCATGCGCAATTGGTTTGTGCGCAGATTCGCCAAACTTTTTCCTTACGCTCATTTGACGCAATTCGAAAATTTAAAAAATAATATGCGTTTATAATGTAAAGAAATGACAAAATTTTCACATTCACTAACTCATACTTTAAAAAGTCGGTTCTGAAGGTCTCCTAAAGGTACCCTAAGCGAAACTGCTTTTTTTTTCTTCTTTTACACCAACAGTGCAATAATCATACAAGGGCACAGACGATTTTCTGCATCTTGAAAACCCACTGACACGGCTGGTTTTGAACCTGCGATCGTGGGAGTACGAGGCCCTCACCTTACCACGATGCCGGCATGCTCTTAATTGATCTTATGGAGTGCTTCTTAGGAAAGCGTCGACAGGCTGGCGTAGAAGTAAGGCGCAGGCCTCATTGGCCCAAGTTCGCGGGTTCAAACCTGGCCCAAGTCGGTGAATTTTCAAGATGTAGAAAATCGTCTGCGCCCATGTCATATGGTTATGCGGCATGTGTAAAAGATCCCTTGAGTAGACATTTGGTTTGGATGTTCTCGGCTAAATTAAATTCCTAGTGCAGTTTGCATCAATTAGAGCTCAGGTGCCGCCATCTACGGGAAACTGAGCGTCAAAATTCTCATAGTAGTAATGGCATCAGCCGACAGTGGTGCTACTTGAAAGAATGGAGGCCCCGATTTCCGGGGAATGCACTAGGTCTGCAAAAAGGTTAGTAACCATATGCAGCCCCGTTGGAGAAGAAGAAGAAGAAGCTTCTTAGGGAAGCGCTATGAACTCGAATTCCTATGAGGGAGACATCGCTGTTGGGCTGTTTCGCAGGGGAGAGGGGGAGCTAAACCCCTGCGAACACTAGTTTTTAATTATTTTATGTATATTATTTGAGAAAGCCATGCTGGAGCCTACCCCTACCTCTCTTCCATCGTCAAAAATCTAAGATGAAAACTTTTATTTATTTATTTTTGTAGTGTAAAATAAAAAGCCTATTTGAGCATTATCGATCAAGAAAAAAAAACTTATATTTAGTTAAACACTTAAACTGACTTCCTAAGAACTTTCAAATAAAACCCCCTCTTTCTGTCGCAACAGATGTCAAACCCATTAAAAGTTCCGATTATAAAAAAGGAGATTTGTGAGAGATTCCATTGGGAAATCACATATTTGGAATGATCTTTAAGTTCGTAAAGGAGGCAATTTCTAATCCATCCAAGTGCAGCGGTAAAATTCCACGAAAATGGCGGCCATTCCTTTCCCTGTTATCAGATCAAAGTATAACTAAGTATAAAACTACGGTTAGAATGTTGCCGCTAAACCGGATTTAATTTGATGCTGTCATTTAGTGGTGGCAGGCACCCACCCTCTCTACGGTTCCATCGGAAATGTGAAGGGTTTTTACATGAAGGAAATGTTGTTTCAGCTGCTTCGTTCCTTTAAAGAGTTTTTCTTTTGCTTTTTGCATCATAGCATTTCTTTTCACGCTTGGGTAAAAAGTTACATATTATTGCCAAGTTGGCGAAGTTTGTAACGAAGTTACTGCGTGGATAAAATAGTTTTTGTGCTACTCGTTAAGAAAATGAACATACTGGGTGATTATAAAAAGGGCACTGCGCGTATTTTACTTGGGGGGTCATTCATGTATGGTGTCACGTTTCGAGGGGGAGGGGCTCTAGAAATTGTGACAGTTTGTAACAAGGGGGGAGGAGTAACAAGCAGTGTGACATTGTACATTTTGGTTTCTATAAAAACATTTAAAATCGGCTAGGTGATGGACCCGCTAGTGGACACTTTTCTCCACCAGACCCCTACCTGTTAGCCGAGGCCTTAGGATTGCTTACGCACGGGGAGAGGTAGTGGGGTCTACGGATTTTACATGCACATATCCCCAAGTATACATGGTGGTCTTCAGTCGGTATCGAACGCGCGACCTTCCAGGCGGAAGTCCGACGTGCTAACCACTAGGCTACCACGGCCCAGGTAGTGGACACTTTTCTCCATCGGACACCCTTGCACCTTTTAGCCGAAGCCTTAGGTAGAGAGCCGATGGCCGTCAGGTAGTGGACACTGCTCTAGTAGTGGACACTAAGATCTTTAAGCTCATAAAATAAGCGAATGCAATATTAAACTTGAATGAAATTTTCACAACCTATAGCGAACGATTCCTAGTGCTTGTGAATAGAACTAAAGTTGGCGTGGAGCATCTATGCATACATGGATCATAATATTTAATAGCTGCTTCCACAACGGTCACATTTGCTGCTCTTTACTAAAGCTGATCCATAAGAAGGTTAGAGATTTGGGGAAAATATATGGGAAAAAAGCGTGACATCATTTATGAAGGGTCCCTTAGTCATTTTTTAAATTATTTCTCCAAGTTAACAGCATAAAGTAGATGATATTCATTTCTGTCCACTACTCATGCAAATACGTGTCTTATAAATGTCCACTATAGATATAAAATAAACGTTTAGTACATTTGACGTAAAAATCCTAACTTTTCAACAAATGACATTTTATAGGTGATTAGTTTTTTGAGAAATAGTTGGCGATTGAGCTAAATATGCAAATATTGATGTATATCCCCTGAAAAAAATTTGCCACATAAAAGAGTACGAAAATTTTCTTAACTGTGTCCACTACCGGGTCATTTACCTTATTTAAAGTTTTTTGAATTATATAATTTGGTTTTAAAATTTGATTGATCATTTTGTATCGTAAACACCGATGCTGATTAAGGTTTAAACTCACTACTTGTTAAAAGTTTAAAAGAAAGTTTTCTTAGGTATTTACACTTTTAAGGTAAAAATGAGTGGATTATTTTTTCGGAATTCGAACAATTAATATATTTTACTCTTATTATCTTTCGTGTTGTAAACCTTAACTTCGTTTCATACAAATTAAGCACATGCGTAACAATTATTATTATTCTCACAAATGTCATTAAAAGTTCAAAAATAAAATCAGAAACGTGATCTATAGCGCAGTGATTTGTTTCTGAACTGCAAGTACATATGCTTATGTGATATAGCATGACATGTGACAAAGGGGTCAGGGGGTATGATGGAGTGTAACATTTTGTGACAGAGGTTGAAGGGGTCAAATACATGGAAAAAAAGTGTGACATCATTGATGAACGATTCCATTGAATCGGTTTAAGCCTATTTGATATGTCTCCTCATTTTAGAAGTGGTGTTAAGTGTTTTTATCTTTAGCTAAAAAAGAAAAATAATAAAGTAAAAATCCCGTCAGCATATTTTTTTAGTTATGTTGTTGTTGCTTACGCCACTTGGATATACTAACTCCCGTCGGAGAGCGACCTGGAATTAAGGCAGAAGGGTGCGCCTTCCGTTTCAATATGAGCACCATCGGTGGAAATACGACTTGGCTCATAATGTACTTGGATAACGCCAGACGGCGCCATCACAAATACGCCACCTTCCTTTTTAGACATATGGGTGAAGGGAAGGGAAAATCTCCACCCACCGGTACCCTCGGAACTGCCTCGGGACTTCAGAGTGCACAGATTGTACATGTCTTCAATTGTACATGGTGGGTCTTCAGCGGCTCGGGTATCGAACCCGAGATCCTCCGATCCGAAGCACGATATCCTAACCACTGGGCAGCCACGGCCACAAAGTTTTTACTTATTGCTTCAAGAACGTTAAAAAGCATTATAAGACAAATGATCAAAAATGCTTTGTGCTTAAATATGAGTGCAAGGAAAGAACAACGTAAGTAAAACACAAATTGTCAAATTAATAATGCTAATAACTACTATTTAGAGATTACGATAGAGCCGCTTCGTCAGTGTAGGAAAAGAACTGCTCAACACACAACTAGAAAGGTGTGAGGGAACGATCACGAGTTCACTGGCCACCTCGGCCATGGAACCTATGGCATGCGTGTCATAAGTGACACGGTTTTTTTATGACGGTGACACAGCCCTTCTGAGCCGTCTGCAATTGCTTAATAATTGTACTCATACCCTATAATTCGATCAAAATTTCAGAATTTTCGAGTGAATTGTAATTATTCTACTTTTGTGATTTTTCACTAAAAACTAAAAACAAAAAGAGAACGCTTTGTAGTGTTATATACATAATTGAATTATTACTGAATGATAATATATGAAGTAAACTTGAGATTTCGTGTTTTATTTATTTTTTCAACAAGATTTTGATGTGAACAAACCCCCCCCCCCCCTTTTGTAGCCGCACAATATTTTTCACACTTCAATCTACTTTTTAGCTTACTTTCCGTAAAAGTGAAAAAAAAAAAAAAAAAAACATAAAAGAAAGCCTAATAGGCGAAGATTTATTGTTTGCCGTTATAATACACGAGTACCGTACAATTAATAATAATAAATAAATAAAAATTCTAGCTTCTTGTCTTTTTCCACGTTCTTTTTTTATAAATCTTCCATAAAATTTCTCTAGAGCATTCATTTGAGTAAAGAGTAAGTTTAAGCTACATTCACGGCATCGAAAGGTGATATACCGTCACCTTGTTCCAAGCGACGCATTTTTCCCTTTGGAAAAATGCGAAAACATCGTCCTACCTTTCTTCAAACGAAATTCAAAAACATACGCTTTGGATTCAGAGCCAAAACGCGTGCCTCTCAGGTGAATAAGCGCTCTAGCTAAGGTGTCGCATTCTCGCTTTCTCTAACAACCCCTTGTAGTTTATTTATTTATTTTTCAGTTTTAAGGCTACAAATTGGCAGGGCCAGAAGACCCAACATAGACAGACATACCCAACTGTGGTTTTTCATATCGAAGACATATTAGGTAAATCACTATTTAAAAGACTTTATCAAGATTTTACATACATTTTTAAGAGTTGTATTATAATGTCTGAATTGGCATTCTAGATTGCGCACTTGGGGCTAGTGCGGACAGAAACAACTTAAAAAAAATACATTACTAAAAGACTGTACTACCGAATAATTTCATATACCAGCCAAATTAAGAGTGTAAAAGTCCAAATTCTTCTAAAACATACTTGATACGTAAAAAAAGGTATTTAGCACATTTTTTTACAAAATTTATGATAACTGTCCACACTAGTCCCCTTCTCCCCTAGAGGTTCTATTACTATAGTGTATTTAAACAGACTACGGTGTTCAAATTTTTTATACATGTTGCTATGAGCACAGAGTAGAGGGGGCGGGGGCGGGATTAACACTATCCTAGAAGAAACGGCATAAAGCAGGTCAAAAAGAGTTCCGTGCTATCATGGTGTTTCGCGATGTCTTTCTAAAAGTTCCAGGAGCCAAAGTAAAATGTCGGAAGAAAAGAAAATTCTATAGCACGCGACAATAAGACCATACGAGTATTACAAACCACATCACATTAGAAAGCCAGAGATTCCTTACTGCTAGTAGTAAATACATTTTCTATCTTTCATCATGGCCGTATTAATTTTATATTATAGGACTCTTGCAGTTTAGTGATTATATTATATGACTCTTGCAGTTTACTGATATATTATATGACTCTTCCAGTTTACTAATTATATTATATGACTCTTGCAGTTTACTGATTATATTATATGACCCCTGCAGTTTAGTGATTATATTATTATATGACTCCTGCAGTTTAGTGATAATATTATATGACTCCTGCAGTTTAGTGATTATATTGTATATGGCTCCTGCAGTTTAGTGATAATATTATATGACTCCTGCAGTTTAGTGATAATATTATATGACTCCTGCAGTTTAGTGAAATAATAAAAAATAGTGTTGAAAATCTTCAGTGCATTCTGTTTCAAAGTTTTTTGAGGCAACCTCATGCCAGATGTGTGCTAAAAAATATTATCGTCAGAAATCAGTGTCTGCAACTGCGTTGTTAATAGCAGTGAGTTAGTCTTTCAATATAGTACATAAATGTTTTTACGTAAATATATTTAGTATTGCTTCAAAATTTCAAATGTTCCTTTTTTATGGACATTTATTTCAATTCTTTTTTGTTTTGTAGGCATTCCATTGCCCATTGATATAGACGCCTATACGATGAAGATATTCTCGTTGGTTGATACAGGGGGGGGGGGGCGGAATTAATGACCCGGTTTTGAGAGAGTATTAAAAAAAAACTAATACAATTTGAGACTTAAAATTTTTTAGATTTTGGTCTGCATATAATCCCATTCATTACATTAAATTTTGAATACCACTTCAGGATGGCGGCCTGCAGCAGCCGTGCACGGATACAGTCTATCCTTCCAGCAGAGAGCTCTTCGTGTGCATTTCAATATTCCGCGCAATGTTGCGGTCCCTAGCGGAAGACTTTTTCTGTGGGGTTATTTGAAAGCGAAAGTCTGGAAACTTCGCCCCCCATACTTTAGAGGAGCTGAAGAACCAAGGAAATATCCTCCATACCCCTTGAAATTTGCAGAAAAGTTTCCAAAACTTCTGAAATAGACTGCATTAGTGTATTGGTGCTGAAGGCCGCCATCTTGCTGAAGTGGTATTCAAAGCTTAATGTAAAAAAATGGGATTATATACAGATCAAAATATTAAAAAGCTTTAAGTCTCAAACTCTATTAGTTTTCTTTATAACCCTTCAAAACCGGGTCATTACTTTTGCCCCTCCCTGTATATGGGAATATCCTCATTTGAATATCAGAAGAATTATTCAGTTTTTATAGTACAAGATGTAGGCCGTGATAACAGGAAAAAAATCTGCCCTAGAGCATCCTGAGAGTACCAAATGCGTCTTTCAAGGATTATCCTTTTAGGAAAATGTTGGCCGTATTCAGGATTTTTATAAGTGTATGACATGGATACTCAGGATTACTTTGAAATGTCATGAAATTGCCATACATTGTAAGGGGCAATTTCACGATCCTTAACCCTTTTGACACGGTTTCAATTAACTTGACTTGTCACGGAATTTTGTTAGGCGGTTTTCGACCACTATTACTGCATAAATTATCTTCAAACTTTGCACACAAGTTTATCTTCAACCACAATACAATAATCCATCCATTTTAATATTTATTATAACGTTAATTAGGGAAAAAAGTTCATGATTTTGGCTCTGAGGAAATTATCAGTATTACTATTTGTCGAATGGCAACGATAGCTTTGTTTGGATATTGCAACGATGTTATTTAACTTGATCTGTCACGGGTTTGTTACGCGGTTTTAGAGCACTATTACTGCATAAATTATCTTCAAACTTTGCCCACAAGCTTATCTTCGACCACAATACAATATTCCATCTATTTTATAAGTTATTATAACGTTAATTAGGAAAAAACATTAATAATTTTGACTCTGAGGAAATAATCAGTATTACTATTTGTCGAATGGCAACGATAGCTTTGTTTGGAAAATGCAACGGTGTTATTTAACTTGATTTGCCACGCAAGTTTGTTACGCGGTTTTCGACTACTATTACTGCGAATAAACCCGTGTAACTTAAAACTTTTTTTATGTTCTAATTAATTTATTAAATTATTTGCATGAAACGTATTTTAAGAAAGTTCAAAAATAATAATAATGTATTATTATTTTAATAATTTTCAGGCATTTTGTTTTTCTGCAGTAATTGCCTGTAATCTACTTCGTGTGAAGAAGTAGATGACACAAGAAAGTGAAGCAGTTGTTTACAGTACTAAAAGGAGGAATGTAATGTAGAGCTGAGATGTTCATCACTTTCCTTTGACTGGAACGTTATATTTTGATGACTGTAAGTACTTTTGCATGATTAGCATTATTATAATTTCAGTTATTGGAAATTCTCGAAGAGTACGAAGTAATCAGTAACTGTAGAAGATAAGTTAATGCAAGATAAATAGCTTTTCATGGAACAACTACACATTTAAGAGAATGAATAATTATTTGATAACAAAAATGTTTGCATTGCTTGAACAAAAGCTATAGATGGATAATGTATGATGATATTAATATGGAGAATATTTCTTGTATGTGAGGTGAAAAGCACCTGATTCATTTTTTAATATCATTAAAAATGTCAAATTTAAGAAAAAATGTTAAAGAATAATTCAGTTTTGTCGATTGTAGTCAAAGGGCATTTTGCACAAATGTTGAACTTTCCAGGAATACCAGTACATTAATTATTTTACCTTTTTTTTTTTACTTTTATTGACGACGATAAAATAGACGTAGTGCCTCTTACCTTGAATACGTAGATTTGGAACTTCATATTTGCATCAGTACGTACTGAGAGTAATGCTAAAAAGTAGCCACATATATCTTCACAGAATGAGTACTTTCTGTTCTTACAAAAATGGAAAGCGTTTTGGGACAAATAATAGTTCTGATCATTTCCTCAGATCCAAAATTATTAATTTTTTTCCTAATTAACGTCATAACAAATCATAAAATGGATGGAATATTGTATTGTAATCGGGAAGATAAGCTTGTGTGCAAAGTTTGAACATAATGCATGCAGTAATAGTGGTCGCAAACTGCGTAATCAATTTCCTTGACAAATCAAGTTAAATAAAAACGTGTAATAAATAAAAGCATCGCTGTGCGTACATGTTTTTTGTCGTTTGCATTTTTAACGCGAAGTCCAGTTTAGTGTTTTACAGCAAATTTAAGTGTTCTTACAAGAAAATGTTCATAAAATACGATGTAACAAAATTAACACTTTATACTTTATTTTAAAAAGCAATAGTCCAATCATTAGCTTTAGCATTAAATTTCAAAAAGTCTACAAATTTTATATGTATTAACGAAGGTCGGATTAACGAGGTTGTTCTGCAATAACAAAAAATAAGTAACAATCATAATAATCAGGAAAAAAAAAATTGAAATCAGATTTTCTTCCTAGTTCTGCACGCATCTCGTCTTTTAATTCCCTTTACTGTAAGTTACGTTTTGTTACAAGCTGAGTGCTCGTACAGTGAAGCCACCTTTAAGTATCTAAGGGGTCAGACTGTGAGCGTATGAATTATCCAGGCGAAAGTAAGAAATACTTGCTTTTAAAATTGTTTTTGTGCTTGTGAATGCGTTGATGTACGAACTAATTTCCCTGAAAGCTTTGTAATGGGTTTCATATGGTTAGCTCTTTTTTGCGAGTTTAGACTAGTAAAATAAACATAATCATAGAAACACAAAAAGTATGAAAAGGACACTTTTTTATGGAAGGAGTAGGGGGGACATTTTTAATACAAAATAAGAGGAAGATGGCCATAAAGAATTAGTTAATTTTTTGCACAGCGTTTTTTAATTATTCAATTAGTGGAACAATTTTTAACAGGAAATGTGTTTGAGTTGCGCCACTCCGAATTCAAAACATTTTCTCAAATGCTTTGAGTAATTTTAATATGAATCGTATTGTTTATCATCCTTATTCATTCAATTGAGTAATTTTTATAATATTGTTTGCGTTGCGCCACTCCGACTTCAAAACATTTGCTCAAATGCTTCGAGTAAATTTAATAGGAATCACATTATTTATCATCCTTACTCATTCAATTTATTAATTTTTGTAATATTGTTTGAGTTGTGTCACTCCGACTTCAAAACATTTGCTCAAATTCCTCGAGTAATTTTAATAGGAATCATACTATTTATCATCCTTATTCATTTCTTAATTTTTATTATTTTTATTAAGCAGTAAAAATGTTTTATATTCATCCACCTGGTCTTTCATTTATTTAAATAAAATTATAGACTAAAAATTTCATCTCAGAACTAATTTTAATGCAGAAATGTCATCTTGAAAAAATTAATTAAATTATCTATAGACAAACAGGCGAAAACAAAACAGTTAAGAATCATATTCTCCTCTGCTTTTCAACCGATTTTCTTACTTTTTTTCTTTAGTAGCTATTGACGAGTTTCAGTGATATCAATTGAAAACAATTTCAAACAATTTATTATTAGTTAATTATTTCCCCTTTTCTTTTGTCAGACAAGACACATTTATAATTGTCATGTTATATTGTTATAAATAGCAGATGGCAACATGTCTTGTTTGAATAAATTATTAGGTAATAAATATAAAACGCATTGTTAAAAAGAATGTGGCGCCATTAAGCAGTAATATTAAAAGCAATAATAATAATAAGAGTTTGAGTGAAGGCTTCTCTGAAACTACGAAATGAAAAATGAGAATAGTGTATGGAAGCGAACATTTAATTTTTATTCAACTGCCACTCAACTTGATGCAAAATCGGCAGTAGTACAAGCGGCTACATTACTACTTTATGAGCGCAATTGGCTCTGCGGCGACAATGATTTACATTACGCTTGCTTTAAGTGAGGATGATCAAAGTAAACTCGACGTTATAATCGCCAAATTTGATGAATAATACTTATATAATTATACTAGCTGATCCCCCAACAGAACATCTGCAGACCTAAAATTAATCATTCTAAAATTATAAAAAATGCTTTACAATTCCAAAGGCTTAAGAAAAGATCGCTTGATATAAACATGCGCGATATTAACAAACTAAGGTGCTGCCACTCCAAAGAACCGAATATTAAAAATTGAGTTATGAATGGAAATACTTTTTGAGAAATAGAAATAAATTTGTTAAAGCCCCGTAAGTTACGATAATAAATACAAATACTACGTTACTTTTCCATGCTAACCATTAAACAAATTTTTAAATATAGTTTTACCATATTTTTTTCTGGCATGATGTCAGTATCGTATCGTACATAAAATTTAATCGTAACTGGTCCACGTTAAGCGAAATATATATATAGATAATTAGCATAATATTTTCAATGCTAAAGTTAATTATTACGGTCGAATTTCGACTGTTGGGCGAACTCTAGCAATAAGAAATACAGGAGAGCGAAGCGGTGGAGCACGACCAATATCCCTGCTCCGGCTTTGCCCCGATCCCAGTAAAAGCTCGTTGCTCTTCTGCTCCTCGCTCCCGCTCCATGTTTCTCTCGAAGATCTCTGCTTTTTAACGCCGACTTTTATTCCCGACGTCGATCCTTGTTTTTTATCACTCATTTAATCCTATCAGTTAGTTAATCCCGGTTCCTATGAGTAAATTAATCCCATCAGTTAATTAATCCCATCAGCTAGTTAATCCCTGTTTTTATGAGCTAATTAATCCCATCTGTTATTTAATCCCTGTTTCCATGAGTTAATTAATCCCATCAGTTAGTTAATCCCGGTTCTTATGAGTTAGTTAATCCCATCAGTTAGTTGATCCCGGTTCTTATGAGTCAATTAATTCCATCAGTTAATACTTTTTTCATCAGTTAATTAATCCCATCAGCTAGTTAATCCCTGTTTCCATGAGTTAATTAATCCCATCTGTTAGTTAATCTCTTTGCTTAATCCCATCAGTAAGTTAATCCCAGTTTTCATCAGCTAATTAATCCCATCAGTTATTTAATCTCTGTTTTATCAGTTAACCCCATCAGTTAGTAAAAATAACAAATTACATTTCGGAACGTTCATAAATGACGTCCTGCTTTTTTCCCATATATTTTTAACCCCCTTTGTCGGAAAAGTCACACTTCAACATACCCCTTGTTACATGTCACGCAATATTGCATCAGCATGATGTCACACTTCTTGTTACCCCCTCTCTTGTCACAATTTCACAAAGCCCCCTCCCCCTCGAAGCGTGACATCATTTATGAATCATTCCTAAGCACATGTATAAATACATTGAGGGGGCGGGGATTGAACCCTTCTGATTGTTCAAATGACGTGCTTGGATGTCCTGCAAAATCAATATCCAGGCAAGAATACAAGACTTCTGCAGTCCCGGATTGAAGTTCACCTGGTTGCGAGACAATTTCTCACAATACGGGACTGTCGCGTAAAATTCGGGACGTTTGGCAACCCTGATTACATCCCAAATGGCCATGCTCCATGAAATATTCTTCGGCATAATTATTGTCATTGAGAATAATGTTAACTATTGGAAACAAAGAAAATGGCAACCTACTTGAAGACAAAAATAAAAATTAACTGCTATGAAAAAAACCCTGAAAATTTAAGAGCATAAACTGAAGAACCGATTACAAAAAACGAACAAAACGCACCAATTAGGTGTGCTCTAAAAGCATTTTCTTAACTCTTTAGAAGAGTTGATGTCATTCCACCCAGGTCCGTTGAGCTATCTACTGCTCATTTAGCCACTGCGTCATGTAATTACTTCAAAAGTAGCGACTAACATCAAAGTTTCTAAATGAATTATCTCTTCTCTTCAAAGAGTTGCGCTTTCTGTTGCGTTTAGCGAACAAGGAAGCAAGACAAAGGAAATGATCTATTTCGAGTAAACGAATCTCGGAGTGTTGTGCGGAGGCATTCTCCCCTCCCCCCTCCAATTCTCATTTGAACGACTCGCTTCTTCAAAGAAAATGCTTTGCCATGTTTGGCCACGGAATTTTTTTTCTTCTCGAAACTTCTCGAAAAACAAAAACATACATGTCTTTGGAGGTTACAAGGAACGTCTTTTTTAATTCGAAGCAGTTTAGAACTCTGAGACACTTGTTGGCTGAACTGCAGTTAGAACGAAGCTTTCATTTTGCTGCTGAACTTTCAGTTGTTTTATGTCATTGTTTGTGGCCTTATTATAGAAACAGATGATTGTACAAACACATTTATGTAAATTATGAAAAATATCATTTTTCAGTTTTGTCAAGAATAAAATACAAGGTCAGGTGTGAAAAAAAGGGTACCTTTTTAGATGTTTTCATATTCAAAGTTTCATAGCAACGAAACCAGAAACATTTCCTATTTCTTTTCTATTGCATCTTAACATTGCGTCAGGTTAGGCCTAGGCCGGCAAACCTACGGGGCCTACGCGACAGGACGAAGGGGCCCACACGACCGGAAATGGTGCACGTGTGTCCCCTTGCCCTCAATGTCGGCCTAAGGTCAGGCACCCCCTATATAAGCTTCCCTCAAAAGCGGGGGCGAGAAGATCGACTTTCGCTTGCCTAGAGGTTGCGGTCTTATGAGAAGGAGGTCTTCGAATGCTGGACAGAGAGGAGTTGCGCCCGTCCAGACGTATCATTGTGCGGAAGAGCTTGTGCCCGTGTGAAAGAAATACCAGAGAACTTTAGAACGTTTATTGTGCGGGAGAGCTTGTGCCCGTGTGAAAGAAATACCAGAGAACTTTAGAACGTTTATTGTGCGGGAGAGCTTGTGCCCGTGTGAAAGAAATACCAGAGAACTTTAGAACGTTTATTGTGCGGGAGAGCTTGTGCCCGTGTGAAACAAATACCAGAGAACTTCAGAACGTTTATTGTTCGGGAGAGCTTGTGCCCGTAACTTGGAATCGGCTAAGAACTTTAGACCAATGATGTGGAATCTGAGCTACTGTAAATACCATGTAAGATAATAATGTAAATAGGCAGCGAATTTAATAAATGTTTAAAAAGAAAATATAGCCCAGAATCGTAACTCATTGAATTCCTTAGAACAATTTTATGTAATTTTAATATTTATTTTTTAATTATGAAATAAATTAACTGAGCTTATAAAGTTGCGACCTATCTTACCCCATCGTGGGGTGACCCCCATCCCGACCCCCATCCCCTCGAAGCGTGACGTTATTTATAAATGACCCCAAACAGCAAATTGCTTCATCAAATTGGGACCATTAATGGACGACTCTCTGCCTCCTGGAGCCAGAGTCGACAGGAAAAGAACAATGCTCATCACGTGAAAATTCTCTTCCTCTTCCTCTCCTGCATACGTCACAACGTGAGGGCGGTTTCTCGTGGCCGCTCTTTTTCGTAAACATGTTTACGTCGGGTTTCCCGGCCGATAGAGCGAAGAAGAAGGAGGCGGACCCGACGCAGTGAGAGAGAGAAAAAAAAAAAAGACCACAGCACGTGATAAAAGCCTTCATGCAGAAGAAGGACCCCAGCGAAATTATTAGCCGAGGAGTTAGTCAAGTGCTAATTTTTAAATTCGACTTATTATGTTCCAAATATCGATTTTGTAAACACGATGCTAATTAGTTTGAGGCGGGAAGTGTCTGTTATCACGTGAACACTAGAACTGCGTCGTAGGTTGCGGTGTTGAGAAGGTTTGTATTAAATGACCTTTATGAGTACGGAGCTACAAAAAAAACTAGTTTTTAGCTGTAAAACTGCATATTATAGTGTGGACTTTCATAAACCTGTACGCTTTGACATATGGACGAGAAAGAAGAGTTTTTCTAGGAAGCCTACGCTCCTACCGCTCATATTATTATTTATATATATACACACACAAAAGGTGATTGCCCGAAAAAACGCAGTTCTATTGAAAGAGCTTTGTTTTTATTGCAAAAAAAAAATCACTTTGAAAATACAGTGGTACCTCCTTTACGGGACGCCTCCAAAAAAGGGACACCTCTAATTAAGGGACACTTTTTCTGGTCCCAGTCCCTTTGAATAGGCACTGCAATGTATTTACCTCTGAATATGGGACACTCTATTTAAGGGACATTCTTATTGAAAAATTTCCAAAATTGTTATATAGATAAGAAAATTTACTGGAAGCTGAAGTTCTTTTTTGTTTCCAAAAATTAACTTCTGAAAGTTGGTATGAGTCCTAGAAGCATGAACAAAGAAACAAGTGTATTTTAAAATACTTGAAAAAATGTACTTGTAAAGGCTTTTCCCTCTTTTGTACTATGGAATACATGTCTGTTCAGCAAGGACAGACAGTACCCGGCTACCAACAACCTTTTCATGCAAGAATTGGAAAACATACACTAAACGTAATTTATACTGTATTGCTCAAACTACGTACTTTGAAACAAACCCATCTAATAGATTACTTAAAATAAATTTCTGTAAGTCACAAAACTTTGCAAATACGACATTTATGGTAAAATTTTAGTTTTTCAATGAAAATATTTTTAATTTCAGTAATTTCAACTTACATTTTGTATTCATGAGACGTTTTCAGTATCTAAGCTTAAATGGTAACACATCTTTATCATTAAAAAGTTAAATGCATAAATTTATGAACCTCCGATGAAGGGACACCTCTATTTATGGGACAAAATTTCCAGTACTCTTCGTGTCCCTTTTTGAGAGGTTTTACTGTATTTCCCATGGGATTTAACCTCAACTAGTAGGGTTGGGTGACCATTGGCGTAGTTAGAAGTTTCTGAAGGGGGGAGGGGGTGCAACAGGTAGCTTAACTTGACTTGCTTGTGCCTCCACCCCCCGGGTCCCACGCAGCATTAAAGCGCCCCCATTGTAGTATCCATTCATCCTCCCAAAATAATATAACATACTTGAAATTTGACCGAGCGCCCCTAAACCTCCACTTGAAACGGGGGGGGGGCCTTGGTGACCCCCTTCCTCCTGACCCTGAGCATTGCTTGAAACGTCTATTCTCTATCGTAATATAGCTGCGAAAGTTTAAACTTAACTTTTTTTTACTTGATCTTCTTCAGTCTGTCTTAGAGTGTTCAATGAAGTAATATTCCGATTGTGAATTTTTTTGATATTTCACCTTCATTCTGACCCCGCACTACCAGTTGAGGTTGAAATATATGTCAAATCGGATTCTTGAAAGCATTTTTTTCTTTCTTAGACTCGCTTGTCTTCTTGGCAGACAGCTCCCTTCTCGTGCTTGTTATTCATCCCTTTTACGTCATGAAATCATGCGAAACGAAGTGCGTTGAATAAAAGCGTACGCCCAGACTGAATGAGTTTTATGTTGTTTTTTAAACAATGAGCTTAAATTTAACTCAGTAACAAAGTATGAAAATTACGTATCTACAGCTCAGGGACCGTTCATAAATAATGAAGCACTTTTTTCCCACATATTTGACCCCTTCCCTCCTTTGTCACAAAATGTCACACTTCAACGGACCCCCTCCCCCTTTGTCACATGTCACGCTATGTTGCATAAGCAGGGATGTCACATTTGTTACCCCTCCCCTTATCACACTTTGTCACAATTTCACGCACCCCCTCCAAGCGTGACATCATTTATGAATGATCCCTCATAGGTCATAGCTTTCGTGATAAAGAACGGCGATGGTCAAACAGTGGCGGATCCAGACTTGAGTTAGGGGGGGGGGGTGATTCCTATCAGTCCTTGTTTAACATATATGTGTAAACAGGGGTACCTCCTTCTTTAGTGCGATGGTGCAAAGCCTGAAAATATACGGATCCCCCCCCCAACCAGCCAAGCCTCCCCCCAAACACCCTAAAAACACCCCCCACCTCCCAAAAAATATCAACAACGCAGTTTGCGTCATGACCCCCCTCCCAGTTTAAGCAGGTAAGAGCATAGAAACTATTTAGTCGCAAAATCGGTTCTTGATTTAATTATGATTTACAAATTAAAAAAAATATTTTTCTTCAGCCCCCCCCCCCCCCCAAAGGTAAGTTAAATACTAAAAAATATTTAACTTACCTTCAAAAAAAAATTTTACTGTTATGCTGACATATAGAACAAAATAATCCGAGTCAAAATGTGTTACTTGAAAAATGACTCAGTTCTTTCTCTAGAAAGAAATTACAGGCACTAAAAACTACCTAATTGTTTGAAAAAGCGATGGATCTAGCTATCTATTTGCATGCAGAATGGCGGGAAGCATTAAAAAGAAAGGAAATAAAATACACGCACACGCGATAGAAAAAGGTGGGAAAACCATCTCAGTCGTTTTACACACCAGACGGATGTGCCCAGACGTGTTCTCCAATCTGGCTCGCATTTTATGAAGTGACAAGAATATGGTTTATCGGAATCTCTGTTAGTTATTGATTTATTCCTCCCCCCCCCCCCCCAACCCTTCAATGGAAATCTTTAAAATGACAATAAAATAGGGAAAAGCAGTTGGTGATATCCGCCACAGAGACCCTACTACTCCTATATTAGAGCTATGATATAGGAGTAGCTGCGGAGGAGTATAGGAGCGCATGTCTGTCCCTTCCCCTACAAAATGTATAAAACAGTTAGTTGATAAAACGCACATAAATCTGCTAATTTCTTTTTACGTATCAAGGTCAACTGCAAACAATTCCTGATACGGAGACGAATAAATCACTCTTTGCCCTTTCAGTATTTCCTTCCCCCTTTTATGGAATGATAAAATTTGCGTTCGATTTGGTAGATTTTAAGCAAGGATTTAACTATTAATTGTTTTCAAACATGTTTTACTTTTCATAAGCTTTTTATTCTATGTGTTCAGAACAGTTCTATTTTGTTTCTATTGCCCCTCCTTTGGATCTCATCTGTTGGGGGGGGAGGGGGTGCTATCGCTCCAATCGCCTGCTCCCCTGCTTCTGTGGCTCCGCCCCTGTGGTCAAATGAAGTACAGAAACTAACAAAAATCAGTTCATCGATAAACAAAGAAAAAGAAAAAGAATGAATCACTTAAATCAGTTTATCTAGTGTTAAGTCATTAATGTAATGAATAAATAAATTAGTTAATTTAATTTAAATTTCGTTAGTAGTAATACAGAATAAAAAATAATTTTACGGCAATAAAAATACATATTTTTACAAAAGCTACATTAATTGTTTATGTGTAAGAATATGTAAAAATCTTTGCATTGAAAAAATATTTTATACAATAAACTGCTTGCTTTAAAAAATCGAAAAAAACTTAAAAAAATTTTCAAGTTCTTGCGTTACTTGAAAAATGACTCTTTTTTTTTTCAAGTTCCTTTTTAAATATTTTTTTCACTGGAATCTAATAAAACATCAACTGGGGTTGAAAACTCACAAGTCCTAAATCTAAACTTGGTCGGACATTGACATAAATGTTTTCCTGCTGTTGAGTTATAATTTAAATGTGAATTTTTCGCAACTTTCATGCTAATGCCGTTAGAAATCTGATAAAAAACGATTTCGAAATAAAATTTGAAAAGCGCGCAGTGCTACTGAATTACGTTTCCTGTCATGCCGCGAACAGATGCGGGAAAGACAGTTTTACAGATATTGTTCAGAGAAATCTCCTCAAAGGGTGTTTATGTGAGAACCTCGCCAAAGTTGGCGCTAAAAACAAGGTGTTAAATCCAACAGCCACACAGCCGATGATAAATTCTGAATTTCTTACTCTGAGAAAACTGCATCGTGCTGCCATCTACACAATTGTTTCTATAATGAAAACGACTAATAATCAAAACATTTCTGTAGCATTTTGAGTGACGCATCTCTAGATTTGCAATATCTGTTAAAAATTAATGTAAACGCGAATTTAATTTAATCTTTCTTTCTTCGTTTTAATTTATTCATCGTCTGCGCTTTTTATATATATTAAAGTGGCAGCGCTTTTTTTTTCCAGTTTCGTTAAAACTATTGTTTGGACGATGATTGTGTTGGATATAAATACCTATTTTTCACAAACATAGTAAATAATATTTTTATTTTACGGATTACTATAACTTAGAAGTTTTTTCGGTAAGAATATTTTTTTTCCGAAATTATTATATGTATATTATTTATTCATTAATCTTTACTGTTCTACCTGATGAATATCTCTTTGATTTGATGCGCATTTCCTGTTACTGGGAGAATTGTATGTTTATTAATATCTAGAACAGCGGTCATTTCGTATGAACGCCGGGCATACTTGTCTTTATATATATATATAATTTTTTGGGATTAGAAAAACTTTAATCCCTCAGTCCTTAAATTTATTTTCAACATTAAATTCAACGTTTTCTCTTCGTATAGTAAACGTCGTATAGTAAAGCTGTTAAGGGGACTCGGCACTAAAAATCGGTCAAAATATCGATTTTGGGATTTTTGCTCCAAATTACACTTTATATATTAGAGAACGTTTGTGCAAAGTTTCAAAGTCCTGCGTAAGATGTTTTATTTTTAATTTTATATGAGCATTTTAACGCTTTTTTTACCTAACCAAAAACTTTAAATGGCTTTTTCTCAGCTTCGCTATTTTGTATACTGTGTGATATTTAATATGGTAAGGCTTTTTCAAATATGTATCTATTTACTTGAAATTTTTATTACTTGTTCCAAATGTTCAACTAAATGTAACCTAGTATGGAATTTTTGATTAATTTATTAGAAATTATTTTAATGCAGTTTAACTTGGAAAAATCTTGCAATACCAAGATTTTTCTTAGATTTTCCAGTTTCAAATTTTTTTTTTTTTTTTTTCAAGAACTAATAAAAACATCAAAAATTCCATACTACAAAGTGAGGAGTATAGTTTGTTCTTTCGTGTAAAAAAATCCAGGCAAAAATCTCGTATTTTAAAAAAGGAGTAGCGTTTTAAAAAAAATTTTAATTTTGTAAATTTTTTTAAATTTTAAATTTTTTGGACTTTTTTTTAAATATTTTTTTCTTTTACACATCAAGTTACATTCATAAACATATATAACCAGTCAATACACCTTGAAATATGTTCAATTTGAGAAGGTGGATTTTTAGGTGCCGAGTCCCCTTAACTGGTTTTGGCTAAAACAGAAAATATCAGAAATAAAGTTGTTTGACAGAAAAAGGTGTTGATTTTATTTTCAAAATTTTTAAGATAGGGTGTTTTTTTTTTTTTTTTTTAAGGCAGAGAACTTGAAACGGAAATAAAACACAGAAAATGTGTTTAATATTTGTGTAATTTGCTTTATTTGAAAGATAATTTTATGCCATTAATATTTGAATATGACGTCGGACGTTCGACCACCACTGCTGACGCATACATGGCGTAACCTGGAGTTCCAGTTTTCAATTTTTCGCAGTATATCTGGCTTAATGTCGGCAATAGTGCGCCGAATCTTGACTTTCATGTAAGGCATTGTTCTTGGTTTATCAGCTTAGGCAAGGGACTTCACAATATCCCCAGAGGAAAAAAAAAAAAATGTGTGCGTGTACTAGCGTACACTCGTAAGAAGTGAAACTTCTTTATGACGTTATTTTTCAAAAAATAATTTACTATATGCAACTTTACAGAAATTGGTTAAATAAAGTTAAATTAGATAAAGTTTAATAAAAGGCTTTTATTATCATAGACATGAATACAAATTCTACAATTATTTCATTTTAGCTTATTTCTACAAAGATTATTATTGAATTTCATTAATTGTAATAGAATTATTACTATCATTGATGTCGTTATTATATATTTGTGTTATTAATGGCTTATGGTCTCTGAAATACGAAATATATTGTTTACATTCCACAAAATTTAGTAACCGAGCGAAAACTCCATCAATTGTAGTGCCGGATCTCGTTGTCGACGTTTGAGGATTGTTTTTCATGGATAAATTAAGTTTATCTTTCAAAAATTCAATTAGTTTCAAAGATTTTTCTGATGCAAAATTGATATTAAAATCTCCACTTAATATCATCGGTATTTTATCATTATTGTTGCCGAGTAAAGAGGCACCGCCACTTGTGTATGATAACAATGAATGGTGAATAAAATCAATAATATCGTCCACCTTCTGATTAGGAGATATATATATTGCAACAATCAAAATGGCAATTGCACGACACCACCTAGTGGTCAAAGTCATCACTACTCAAAGCGGGTCATGGGCTTTTATGGAAGTCGATGCAATCGCCACCTGGATTTCAAAAATGTAACTACTCAAAACGGGAATCACGCGTGGTAGGGATAAGAAAAAGATGGCGCGTAACGGGAAAAATGTGACGCGTAACGAAAAAATGTTACACTAAATTTTTTTCCAACCCCGATAAAGAAGTTTCACTTCAATAATCCAAGGACGTTAATTCGCAAGAACAAGGTGGCCAGTTACACTGAGAAAAGTGTGTGAAAAATGGTTCAGTTTTCGCACACAGTTTTCCAGGTTACGTCATGTACGCGCCAACCGCGGTGTTCGCATACCCGACATTATTTAAACATCAATTTTTTTGCCATAAAATTATCCTTCAAGTAAGACAATTTACATGAGTATTAAAGTTATTTTTTGTGTGTTATATTTCCCAACTTAGAGCTACAGAAACCTAAAATCTCCAATTTTTACAAGTAGAAACGGCAGGGTGCATGCGTTGAAATTACATTGCTGTGGGTGCAGAGGAGGAACAGGAAGAGTCCTCTTTCCATGTTTTGAGAGACTATATTGTCTGTAGACATAACATATTGGTTGGTAGTCACTTCCTTGTCTGTCAACTCAATCATAAGTTATAAGAAGACATTTTTTTTAGGCTAAGACAGTGGTAGGACAATACAATGGACAGATGAGAGGGCAGTACAGTATCTTATGTTTTCTTAGTATTTTTTACTGCAGTTGGTTGATAATTAAAACAAAAGTTAAATTGTGGTGTTTTTCCCTCGCATTCCCAGACTAAATGTAGAGTAGGGATGTAACGAATAGTGATTTCGCCGAATAGCCGAATACCGAGTATTCGGCCGTTACTTCAGGGCCGAATGACAAATATTCGGCGGCTGAATATTAAAATTTCTAGCAAATCGTTACATTAGACAGTATTTGTCAAATTTCAAAGTATTCACAAAGTAAAACACCAATTCCACACATTAATCTATGATGTGTGATTTAATTCTGTTTGTTAAGAATTTGAAACTATTTTGAGCAAGGTAAAAGTTCACTAAGCAACAGTATCTAAAATTGAAGTATTTTCTGTCTTGTTTTGAATGCAGTAAAACTGAGAATTCCACCCACAAGAGGAATGGAAATGACAGGTTTTAGTGTAAGCACTAGTATCATTTTACTAATTATTTAATTCAAATTAAAGAAATACTTTTGCTTAGAATAACTAACTTAACTTTTACCTTGCTCAAAATAGTTTTATGAAACTATTTTAAAAGTTAGAAAAGTTAGTATTTTTATTTTAATGGTTTGTTTGCATACCTATTTCAAAAAGACCTATTAAAATTTAATTCATTTAACTGGAATACATTTTTCTTTTCAAAAATCCCAATAAATTATCCTATCTTAATATTCATCATCTAGACTTCCAGACTTTCCACATTTTTCTCTTATTCCATATTCACAGTAAATCAAGTTTATCGAAACAAAGTCTGACTTCCACTTTGTTAATATAATAACAAAAAGTATTATACTCTCCATCATAATTAACTATTGCCAGCTTTTTGGGGGCAAATGTTAAGAATTAAAAAAAACAGTATTATAACTTCAAAATCTGATTTTGTCCAGAGAAACCTGAAAAAAAAAATGTTTTAAAAAAATAATATGCTAATGTAGTCTTTTACAATAACTACAGTACAGTTCTAAAGATTAAAAACCTACTAATTTCGTAATTTTTTCACATTTCTACAGTAACAGAACTATTCGGCCGAATAGTCCATCAATATTCGGCCTGGCCGAATTTGATCTTACCGAGTATTCAACCAGGCCGAATATTCGGTTGGGTCATGAAATGACTACTTGGCCAGGCCGAATAATCGGCCAAAGTGCCGAATAAGCCGAATACCGAATAGTGGCCGAATATTCGTTACATCCTTAATATATAAATCGAAAGCAAGAGCATCTACCCATCGTTAGATTAAGTGATATGTGTGTAATTTTGGTTTCTTCAATTGTCAGATAATTGTCCATGGTGATATATAAATAATAAATAAATCTGTGATTGTTTTTTTCTCGTAAAATATTAGTCTTTGTTTATTATGTTTATCAAAATATACAAATAAAAAAATAACTAAGTACAGTAAGACCTCGATTATCCGAGCTAATTGGGAGCGCTAGTACCTCGGATATAGGAAATCTCGGATAATAGAAACCATGTATGAAAAACCTTCCGTGCTTGCGAATTTAACTACAGTGATCCCTCGTTTTTCGCTGTTAATGGGGACCAGAACCTTCCGCGAAAACTGAAAAACCGCGAAGTAGGATTTGCCCCTAACAATTTTCGAGTATGCGTGTACACGAATGTTTTAAATATGTAAACAGTATTTATACTTCACACATTTAAAACAAAAATTACAACAGTATACGTAATTACTTAAACGTGTCGGTTCTAATTAATAAGGTTAATTACAAAACGTCATATTACAGGAATAAACAATAATCAATACTGATTTCTGAGAGAGGCGAAGAGTCTTGTGTTGGCTTTTGAGAGCCCGTGGTATGTACTCTGAGTCAACTCATCTCTTTGTTTGACATGCAGAGATCCTTCTCTCTCGCGCATGAAACAGCGCTTCTTTCCGCAATGTGGCTGCCGATATGGTTGTATTTTTTCATTTTTATTTTTTGATGAATATTTTGGAAAAACCCGCGAAGCAATGAAGCCGCGAAACATAAAGCGCGAAGTGGCGAGGGAACACTGTAGTTTTAAAGTAAAAAACAATAGAACGTCTTTTAAATGATAACATATTGCACCGGTATTCAATAGGGTCACATGACCATTGTTAACAAAGCATTCATGGATGTTGTCTTCTCGGGGTGTAATATTTCTTCTAAGTGGAGTGCTTTTGTGGGGAAAAAGTGCCTGTAACACGGACAACGAACTAAAATGTGTATCATTTTTTCCAAGCTCATTTTGGAAAGGAGAAAAGAAAAAAGGTTAAAAAAATAGACTTCGTTATTGCCTCGGTTAACAGAGACCTCGGATAATCGAAGCTCGGTTAATCGAGGTTCTACTGTAAATAAAAGTAAAAAAATACTGGTTGCGTTTTTTAAGTATTTACGAGACATATATACAAATACAAATACAAAAGTGACTTCCCGTGTCTATATGCATAACAATAGTCGAACAGGTGACGTAAAGTATAAAATTATGTAAGTCCCAATTATTTCGAAAAGCATATGCTTCGCCACACAGACGTCGCAAAAAGGCATTTTCCTTACTGTGTTGATTAAAAAGAAAGATACTTTCTACTGCACGTGGGGGTTCTTTTTTCTTTTCTTTATGTCAAATTTAATAACAGGATCATCCATAAATGATGCCACGCTTCGAGGGGGGAGGGGAGCGGAGTTCATGAAATTGAGACAAAGTGTGACAGTGGGAGGGGGTAACAGCAAGTGTGACATCCCTGCTTATGCAACATCATAGCGTGACATGTGACAAAGGGGGAGAGGGGGTCAAATATGTGGGGAAAAAGCGTGACATCATTTATGAACGGTCCCAAGGCATCATCATTGAAGAGAAGATTTTTTCTAATATCCTATACTGATTAAAAGGGGGTCGTTCATAAATGATGTCACGCTTTTTTCCCATATATTTGACCCCCCGCTTCCTTTGTCACTATGTCATACTTGGCGGACCACCCCTTCCCTTTGTCACACATGTCACGCTATGTTGCATTTTGCATGATGTCACACTTCTTGCTGCCCCTCCCCTTGTCACACTTTGACACAATTTCATGAAACCCCCTCCCCCCTCGAAGTGTGACATCATTTATAAATGATCCCAAGGGTATTTTCTACGCAAGTGAATGTTTATGTATTTTCTGTTTCCTATCATCTATTATACGATTAATTTAAAAAAGAATCATCTTGGAATTTTTCTTCTTGCATGCTGTTTTCAAAAAAAAAAACGAATTAAAAAAGAAATTCTTTTAAAAATATAGAGTATTTTCTGCTTGATTTTATAACTTTTCCTCACATAGTTTAGTGCTGCCATCTATGTACTAATTAGAGTATTTAATTCAGAAAAGGAAATTTTACATGCAAGTCTCAAATATAAACTTCTCAAAAAAAAAAAAGTGGTATTGCCTCCCATTAATTTGAAATTAATTATTAAAAGAACTTCAATTCTGAATACAATAAATCTACAGGTTCGTCACCTCTGTGCTAGACGCTGTAAAGCTATCTGCTCCGTTATGAAATTAAAATTCCTAAATCTTTTAACAATTTTATTTATTTTCGACTTTTTATAAGCATGATGAACTTCATCACACGAAAATAAAGGAAAGGTATTAGAGTCGAGCACTTTGACTTTTGAAATATATTCTACTGCAATTTGTGCAAAAAAATTATACATGAAATTAATTGTGAGGCTTCATCATGCGTAACTTGGACCGTCACACAGTATGAAACGTAAAACGTAATGAAAAAGTAATGCTTATTTATTCATAGGTGTAACTAGGGTTGGTGAAAGGGGGGGGGGGGTCACCCTAAAAATGTACAGACTAAACACCAATAAGAAGTGTAAAAGAGTTGAAAATTTACTAATCATGAATACTTGTCTCTTAAGACATACTCCATGTTTATTTAAGGCATCTCCTGCGGGGGGGAGAGCTACCCCCTCGGAGCAAGTCAACTCCCCCCCCCCTCCCCGGGGCAAAAAAATTCAGATCACAAGCTTTATAAAAAGAAAGAAAAGAGAAATTACGCTTTTAAGACACTTTACTTTCAGAAACACTTTCAGGGAAAGGACATTGAACACTATCACGAGCGACACCAAAAGTAACTTAAAAGATATAAGGCTTTATTTTAAAAAAAATTGTGGGGGGAGAGTAACCAAACTCCTTTCTGTTTCCTCTAACATCACCAAAGTATCCCGAAATTGCATTGCTAGGAAGATTTCAAAAAGTTTCCCGGGGAGAGCCCTCGAACCCTGGCCTCCAGAGTTAGCCTAAGCATTATAGATGTAAGACCAGTTACAAAAATTTAAGTTGCAGAAGCCCCAAATACCCACTCCTCTAACTTCACCAAAGATCTAAACATACATCTACTATATATACATCAAAAAGCTATCATATATGTAAAAAAATTCATATTAACATCATTTCTAGTTATATATATCTATATATATGTACATATAAAGGGTATGGTTTTGAAGCATGCACTGCCCTTCCTAATTCTTAACATGCTCCCCCTGCTCCGGAGACAAGGCAGTCTCCAGAATTTTTTTTCGGGGATGCCCAGACTTCGACACACTTATGTTAAGCAAAGTTTCAGGGAGGAATATATGAAATATGATAGATATCCCCCTTCCCCTCTGGATACGGCCTTGATTCACAAAAACATTAAACAATCATTTCTAGATCTTAATTCAAACGCGATAGAAAATTCAATATTTAGCGCTAATCAATCTTCCATGTCCAGGCATTCATAATATTAAAACTGGGAAATAGTGGAATTTTAGAGAAAAAAATCCAAATTCCCCTACAAAAATGCTCATCCCCACAATAAATTTCTAAAAATTTTGTTAAATTTGTAACAAAGCATACCTCAGAAGTGGAAGCGTCGGAATCAAATTTGCTTTGCTTTTTGGATGACGAACGTGTCCATCGCTGGAGTGCAAAGATTATTATGTATCAAAAATAATTAAAAATTTAGCTAAAATATAAATAATACTTGATTGTAAATTAAAATGCAGCATTAAACCGTAGCAGTGAGATTGAAACGTTGAACGGATGATTTCCAGAGTCATAATGCAATCAGTGATGGACCATAATAAGAAAAAAAAAATTTAAACTATAAATGAGAGAACATCTGTAAATGAGAATGCAATGCAAATACAGTTCATCAATTTTCCAATCGGCTCATCTACAAAAAAGATTTTACCAAAATGGGTGTTTGGACAGGAAGTCATTAATAAATACAAACTGCTGTTTAAGTTGCTTGATGAGCATCCCTTCCTGGCTTGAGGGTTTAACCCTTTAGGACAATTGTTGAATTTTTGGCTAGGGGTCCTTCATTTTCAGACCCCAGCGCCTTTCCAAATTGCTGCCTTTGGGTAAAAAAGACATCAAGAAGGAAAGAAAAACCTCTGGGAGTGATTGAAAGGATGTCTGTTTGTCTGTGTGTGGAACGGTGATTGAAGCCACCTTTCGCGCTGTAACCCCCCCCCCCCCCCAAGGTGATAAGGGGGTTGATTATAACCAGTTGAAAAGTCCTCTATATTATAAGCTGCATACTTTGGTCATGATCCCAACCCTTCAGAGAAAGAGGAAATAAAATCATATGCATATGTGTTTAATTTTCTTAGGGGAAAAAAATATGTGCTTTGGAAGAAGGTAGCCAGAATTTGTTTTGTGTGCCTAAATGTGCTTAAATAAGTAAATACCCAATGGGGGGGTTTGAATCCCCAAATCCCCCCCCCCCCTTGGTTACGTCTATGTATTTATTTAATAATCTCGCTGAATTCATCTTTCAAATGATAATTTTTCACAGCCATGACAAAAACTACAAATGCCTAAAACATGGATATGGGGAAAATACCTTAAACAAAAAAATATGGCTCACTATTGACTGTTTTTTTTTTCTTTCTTTCTTTCGTTTCAATTTTTTTTCCGCGAAAAAAATCTGGTTTACGACCTTAGTACGCATTATAGCGAAATACTTTTGAATAAAATTTACTTATATATGAATTTATTTTTCTTCTTCTTCCGATAGATGTCACTCGTGTACACACGATTGGTAACTTTGAATGTCGAAATTAGGTGCATTTTTTAATGCACCATAAAATAAATTCAAAAACTATCACGAATTTCCTAATTCTCCTTCAAAGTACTAATGTTGCAGTAGAAATAAATTATTCTGTGGGTAAAATTGAATTTGTTTTTTCTTTACTGTACTTAGGGGATATGGGGGGGGGGATATAATTAAGGGAATTATGCTTATAGGATACAGCCAGTTTTTTGAGTTGCTCTGCTCCGACTCCTATAAATGCTTGCTCTTTCTTCGCTCCAGCTCCAGAGGCGTAGCTAGGGTTTTCAGCCGCCGGGGACAGCTGAAGATTTTGCGCCCCCCCCCCCCCCTGTGCCCCTAGAGGCCTAGGGGTGACGCTAAAGGGAATTTTAAAGAAACTTTTATGCTTCCTAAATGATAAATAGCTCTAAAACGCAGCCCTTTTAACTTTCCTTTTTATCCCTCGACCATTCACTTCGAAGGGAAAACTTCGTAAAATTATTTGTCTGATTTCCCACGCACTCCTGTTCTACATTGGTCGTTCCCGATATGGTTTGCGGTGCTCCCACGTTTTTGTCGAACATATTCACACTTCTTCAATTCAAATATTTTTCTTTTCGCTTTTAAAAATAAAATAAATTAACATTCATTTGGCGCCCCTTGACGCAGCGCCCGGGGACAGCTGTCCCTCCTTGCCCCCACCTAGCTACGCCTCTGTCCAGCTCGCTCCGTGCTCCGAATGGTTTTACGAAAAGTAGGGAAGAGTCGACCTATTTTTGACAGCCTTATTCTTATTTTTGGTTAAGACAGTAAAAAAAAAAAATTCAACAACGCCAGACTCAGAAAAACAATTATTGATTTTAAATCTACATATATTATGTTTCTGCTCTGTAGCTTCTTTTTATGTCTTCTCCATTCATTTATCAAATTCCATGATTTACTCGTCATTTTGATGCTTATCGTGTTGACTAATGACAAAAAATAGACCCACTGTCTAAAAATGTCCCGCTTCTCCTAGATTTGAGATTTAAAATCATCTAGGAAGAGGTCCTTTAATGGATGCCAAATTGGTGTCGTGTATGCTGGTGCCTTCTGTTATCAAGTGGAGAAAAACAGGAAACCTTTTCAGTTTTTATTGTGCAGAAAATTGGATAGTTTTAGCTGCGTCTGTTTGTTATACTTATTCAATCGCTAGGCTCTACACATTCATTTATATTATGAATGTGTAGAGCCTAACTATGGTGTTGTTGCATTTGGATTTAGTACTTTGATACATTGCGTTGTGTAAAAAAATCAAAATATGTTAGAGCATTCGAAAATGAAAATGATTGCGCAAAAAAATATGTAAATTAATATATTTAAAAATACATACTAGAAATAATTACGAAATCATTAATCATTGACTGTAAAGATTTATTGCATTATAACATCAGACTGCATATAATAAAGGTAAAGAGCTCCTTAAGAAAAATTAAAAGGATCAAAACGTGAAACAATATTACAACTGACTCTGTACAAGAAGTATTTGAAATTTATGTATTTGATACAGATGAAATTTACTTGTCTTATGCTGTTATGACAAAGTAGTGTTAGATATGGATGGAATAGATTATATCACCTGATACTTGAAGATGACTACCTGATCATTGAAGAGTGCAGAAGTTGAGTGATCAATACAATGATAATAAAACGTACTTTTGCTCCTTCATTTGGTGGCTGGTTTTCAGTTTGCATAAATGTTCATTTTGGAGCACTAGTTGTTTCGAGGACGGATTTCTCGAAGCCGGTTAACTTGACCATTGTCGAAGCTCAACGGTCATTTTCAGCAACCATATTTTCACAAGAAATTTTCAGACTCGTTGATCAGTCAGCATCTCTGAGCATATGCAGTGCGGTCGAAATGTCAATAAAACAGTAAAGTGTTGCAGTTCAACAAATCTTGGCTAAGTATTCAATGATAAAATTACAACTGCATCACCTGGAAGCTTGTGATCCACTCCGATCGCTTCCAGCAATATAACATGTTAAAAAAGTATAAAATCGAAGATCAAAAGCTATGCAATTAACGAATTATGTTCTTAGAAGAACACACAAGGTTAAAACCAATATAGCTGGAATTTAAAACGTAGTAGTCAGCATTTAACAAAACATTTCTTGCCCGACGAATAGGCAAAATTGCCGAGACGCCGGGAGCGTCTTTACCGTTTTAGACTTTCAGTAGCAATGAGGGGAAAACACACAGATTCAGTCACGGAACAATTGGCAAAGGCGCGAAAAAGGGGAGTATTACTCCGAGAGAGTACGTAGTTCCCGTCGCACTAACCAACCAACAGGAATTATATTTCAAGTAATCTTTTATATTCTTCTTCATAATGTTCTTTTTCCCAAATTAGTGCGGAATTCCGCACGAGTCGACCAGTTAATTTTTTAAAATCCACACATTGTTAGAAGCGAAAGTCGCTACCTCACTGCCTTAATTCCTAATTGCTCTCCGATGGACATCTAAGTTGCATTTGCAACAACATCAACAACAACAAAACAAAGTGATTCATTATTATTCGCATAATCTATCTCCCTTTCTTCCCAGAATTTTTCCAAATAAATATTGCCGAAATAGTTATATTATTATATGTTATTTATATATAATTATATAACTATATATAATTATAATTATATATATATATATATAAATATATCCCCTCCTCCACCCCGTCTGAAATTATGAATAAAATGCTTCAAAAGTTTTTGTTTATATGCATTATGTTTAAAATATTTCAGATACATATTCAATAAATATTATTAAAAATATATGCGGATATTTTTTTAATGAAAATTGCACAATTAAATAATTGACGCTTAATTATGTATGATTAAATTTCGTTTTCAAACATATTTCTCTTAGAATTATTTTTATGAAATGATATTAAGGTTAAATAACGGCCATTTGGACTGACAGAAGAAATAAATAATTAAAATAAATAAATAAATAAGAACCCTTTATTATTAAATTTAATTATTTTTTATTTATTCCCCATTATTATTATTATTATTTCATCTAGTATTTATTAATATTATTGTTATTATTATTTATTTACTTATTTATTTTTGTTAAATTTATGAAACTGCTGTACTTAGGGAGGGATAGTTGTCCCCATTGCCTTCTTCCTGTATCCGAGCCTGTGTTGAGCAATTATCAATGAGTGGGTATTTGCAAACGGAGAGCAATAAGGGAAAACTAACTGTAAAACAATTGCGACTAAGTCTCGTAAACTATTATTCAAGCATCAATTCGAACAAAAAATGTTTTATCTTTTGCAAAAGTGTGTTACTGCATGCGGGCTGTCTACCCCCATTCAAAGTGAAAAAAAAGCTGATATTTTTTCCCAATGCCTTCCATTTTGAGTTGAAAAATGCGACCTTGCTTCGTGTGAAGTTCTCATGAAATATGTGCGGAATCTTTTCCTTTCTAAATTTGTTTGAAATACATTAGTTTATAGTTTTAAAAATAAAAATAATTTAGAAGAAACTACTTTTTTAAAACCTAGTTTTAGGCTTGACTGAGCAAAAACAGATGTTACAGTTGTAATATTGTATTTTATATTTAGCATTTGCTCCCAAAGCTGGCAAGAGTTAATTATAATTTATGAAAACTTAATTTTGTTATTAGTGCAACAAAGTGGAAGTCAGACTTTGTTTGGGTAGACTTATTTATTGTGAATATTGGGTAAGAGAGAAATGTGAAAAGCCTCCTAGAATATATCATGAATATTTAGATAGCATAAGTTATTGGGATTTTTGAAAATAAAAGTATATTCCAGTTAAGTGTATTAAATTTTAATAGATCGTTTAAAGATAAGTATGTAAAAAAACCCATAAAATAAAAATATTAACTTTTATAACTTCTAAAATATCTTCATAAGACAGTTTTGAGCAAGTTAAAAGTTCCCTAAGAAATTGTAGTTCTTTCATTTGAATTGAATAATTAGTAAAATGATGCTAATGCTTACTACCATAAAACCTGTCATTTCTATTACACCAGTGGGTGAAATTCTTAGTTTTATTACATTCAAAACAATAGAGAAAATAGATTAACTTTAAATAGTTTTAAATTCTTAAACAGAATTAAATCACACATCATAGATTGTGTGTAATTGGTGCTTAAGTTTGTCAATAATTTTAAATTTGTCAAATAATTTCTATTATAACGATTTTCTAGAAATTTTAATATTCGGTATTCGGCCTAAGACATTTTCCGAATACTCGGCTTTGGCCTAATCGGCCCAGTAGAAATGCTTGAATATTCGGCTAAAAAAGAAGCATTGAAAATATATTACTTACAATAGCGGATACTTTGAATAACAATGTACTTTCCTTCGCCTTTGTATGTATTTTTACATTTACTCTTCTCTATCTCTCTCTTTTATAGCGACACCAGTGGCGTAGCTAATAAGTGGGGGTGGTCCACCCCGGGTGCCAGTCGTTTAGGGATGACACCTAGCCACGGCAGAGAAAAAATTAAACCTTTAAAAGCTCCATAGAGTAAAGCATATATACCTAAAATTGCATAATTTTTTCTATCATTTTTTTTTCTATTTTTAACTGAGCAAAACGTAAAAATATTTAGCACGCTTGTTAGCACGTGCAATAAAATTAACATTTTTTCTAAAAATTGATAATTAGTTAATCATTAAATGCGAATAGATTAGTTAATTAACAGCCTTAATGGAAAACATAACAAAATTTAATTACGAAAATAATAAGAAGAAATACATGTCTGTATAATATTATCAGACCGAACCGCGTGCACGCAAGCACAGCAGAGACTACAGAGTGACTGTTGAGAACCACATGTGGAGTGCTTTTTGAGACAGTCCATACAGTTACAGTTTTCAAAAGTTACAAAATGGCGCACTAGGGGAAGTTCTTTATTGCCCGCGTTGGCGTAGTCAGCGCTGCAAATAAAATCTTCGCAAAATATAATCGAAGTGTTTTTTAACGCTAAACACACCGTAGCCATCAACAAAAACCTTAAATATTGTGATGCCCATGATACGAATGTTTTTTCTTTTTTTTTTTTCTTTCAAAGCTGCAATTTTTTTAAAATAAATATTTTGCATTAAACTGCGTATTTCACGTTGACGTGATTTTTTATTGGTTTAATCTGTTACATGGGGTAACACCATAATTATCCGCCCCGGGTGTCACCCATGCTAGCTACGCCATTATACAAGCTACACTGTATAAATTTTGAGTTGGGTTGCCATCATTTTTCGTGTTACTGAACACGATTTTTGGTGTTCACTTGGTGTAAAGTTGAAAATTAATCATTTTTTGATGTATTTTATGTTCTTTTAAGTGTCTGTCTAAAAAAATACACTCAACAGAATATTTTTTTTAGCTAACTCATCTACGTATCGAAAGTTCGTTACTATTGCTCATTGACCCTATTCTCGTAGAAATGAGCAATCGCAATGAAATTTCTTTACTTAACGGAGTAAACAAATTTCATGTGCTAAGCAGCATTATACTGTCTATATTTTTTCAGACACTCATAAAAAATTTAAATACATCAAAAATGAATAATTTTCAACTTTACACCAACTGAACACTAAAAATCGTGTTTAGTAACACCAAAAATCGCGGCTATTAAACGCAAAATTTTACAGTGTATGTGTTAGGGCCAAAGCCCGAATTCGGCCGCTTCGCGAATTGGCCGGCCAAATTGCGAAATGGCTAAGAACGCTGTAAATTGGCTGGCCAGATCATGAAGTGGCATGGGAGGATTAGCCAAAGTTGGAAGAAAAAAATCTCTGGCACGCATTATTGGCACTGTATGACCATAACTTCATTCTTTAAAAATTACTAGCTGCGGTGGGATGTGGCCATTTGAGACAAAGTAAAAAATTAAATTTTTTAAATTTTAATTTAAAAACTTGTCTATTTTTATTTTATTTTTAAATTAGAAGATTTATATTTTTTAATTAAAAAAGAAAACAAACGGGGCAATATTATTAGGCTAACAAATATTAAAAAATTGAGGTCCTACCGTATCACCCGGTATGTGAAAAAACATACCACTACAATTTTTTTTTTCTGTCAAGTAAAAGTTATTAGAAATACAAAAGATAATGATGATTTGCTGATGCGCCGCCTACCGGGCATTCTTGAATGAGCACATCAGGTTTGGCCGGAACATCGTCCGGGCCACTTCGGGCTTTGGCCGTAACACATGCATCAATTAGGCACTATATATATCGCCCCTCTTGTTCACTTCAAGAGAGACTTGTATTAATTTTAATGGAATTTCTTTAAAGAATATGTGTCAAATGTACATTTTGAAATATATAAATATAAATGTAAATGAAACTATAACTGGTAGGTAAAAGAAAAACATATTGCTACTTATAGATCAAAATTCATTTAGAACGTGCATAATATATATGCCTTTGGCTGCCTATTCTTTCGCAAGTTTCTTGATTCATAGCGCAAAGTACTTAAAATTAAGTGTTTGGTTAGTTCTTTCGTTCATAGTAACATATGATCTAGCCAAAAGATTTATGTAGCACCATCTGTTAAATAACGAATAAGTATTTTTAAAGTGAAATATTATTTGCTATATAAATACTGAAGTAGTTCTTGTCGAACCGATGTCAAATCTATTTCGCAAATTTATAATGTGTCTTAAATCAGTGGGTTGAAATTATGAGTGCTCTTTTAGCAAAAATTTGAAGCATTCAAGAATAGAATTTCAAAACATATAACATACGGATATAGCATACATGAACGGAAACGAAATAATGAAAAAAAGCTAGGAACCAATACAAAAGAGTACCAATAAAATATCAAGGCGCAGATGAATAAAGAGTAGCACATTCTGTGTCCACGTAGCCATTTTCTTTTCCGCAACAGATGCGGCATTTTCTTTTTTTTTAAGTTTCAATTAATTTTTATCATTGTATCAGAGAAAAGGGGCTGAAGTTCCAACTCCTGTGTTGGAAAATGTAAGGTAGAGAGAATGAATTGGAGTCCATAGTTATATAAATTAAATATTTCAATGGAGGCAATGCAAGCAACGTCATTGGTCACGTGGCACCGATGAAAGCAATGTAAACAAAGGAAGCCGTAGCATCGCTTTACTTAGAGTTCGACAAATCTAATTGAAAACTAAGCCTAAATAAAGTTCTTCTACATGACATAAAATTAACACTAAATAAAACACCATAACTATTCTAATAAATAAAATTTCTTTTATAATGATTAAATTAAATGTAAATATTGGGTTACAATCAGAAAAAGCTGTGAAAATAGTCCAATTGATTTTAAGATAACTAATTTTGCTTGTGAACTCCACGTAGAACTCGATGGAAAATCTTAGTAAACAAAGAGCGGATATCACGTGACAACGGTGATCGTTCATGAGAGGTGAATTGCCTCCATTTCCTTTGCGAGATCTGTCAGATCATTATAATCAAAATTTTCTCTTCCACAGGTGCTCAGAAAAGGAAAGCGGAGCCCTTGATTTTAGTTATGTTACCAATCCTAATATGGTATTTAATATATATATATATATGTGTGTGCGTGTGTGGATGGAACGAATTTTATCACTGCCCTTCTCATCCTCCCCTCCCCCTCTTCCCCTAGAAAATGCTGCCTGCGATAATATTTTTGTGGTAGTTCTATTTATTTTTTGCGTGTGTGTGGCAAATTAATGTTGATTTTAAGTCGTTTCGCTCACCACGTTTTTTCTTCTCTATGCATCCATCAATAGGATATCTCACCAGATCCAGCGCCAAAAATGAGGTGCCAAATCCAGTGTCAGCTCGATGGAATTGACGATATTTGGCAAATTTTCGTAGAGGTTTAAGGCATTGGCGAGACACCTATCAATTTATCTTGTAAAATTTCCTTTCTAACACTGGTTCGCAACAAACCCGAGGACTGTAAGTTTTTAAATTTTTCCCCTCGCTGTAAGACCTTTTTATATTGTACTGTTTGGACTTCTTAAAATCAACTTCATATCGCAGTTTTTCATACAAATGGTTAGTTTTCAGTGACAGTAACTGAAAGTGGGCGAGCCATTTGATAAGTTTCTTTTTCCAATAGTGTATTGACACTAAAAAGAATTAAATTTAAAAAAAAAATTAACAAAAAATAGAACCGACTTCAAATTAAATATTGCACTTTTTAGTTTGAAGTGAGTTCTATTTTGTTTCCAAATTTTCTTTTAATTTTATTATTTTAGGGTCAATTCATCTTTTCATTTATTATACGCTTTTTTTTATTATTAAATAAATTTCTTAATTTTCTTGGTACGGCAATGCAACAGTTAATTCTATAACCTAACATTAGTAAATGTATGTTGTGGATAAAGTGAAGTGAAGTGAGTTGCGGTCCTTAAATATTTTGATTATTGCCCTGCAAGATTTAAAAATATTTCGAAAGTATTATTTGTGTAGAAATCATTCATAGGCATTTCATGAATGAGCTCGTCCGTTTTTTAAATTGTCGGTTGAATTGAAAGAATAAAAGCGTTAAACACCAACAGTTCTCTAGTTGATGTCAAAATGGAAATTAACCCGGACGAACTCTCTTCACCGCCAACGTGTGCCTCAATACTTCGAGAAACCGTCAGCCAACTAAATGACAACCAAGAAGTTTCATATACGGTTATTATATTTGGCGCTTCCGGCAACTTAGCTAAGAAAAAAATTTATCCAACGTTGTGGGCTTTATATCGGGATAAATTGCTTCCTAAAAACACAAATATTATAGGCTATGCAAGAAGTGATTTGACAGTTGGCGATATTAAGTCTGGCTGCTATCCATACATTTCTCGAAAAGATCAGCAGTCCGACAAAATCGACGAGTTTTTCAACATGAACAGATATGTTGAAGGATCGTATGATTCAAGTGAAGATTTCAGAAGCTTGAATGATGTTATATCATCCTTAGAAACAACACCTTATGCTAATAGAATTTATTACTTGGCACTGCCACCGGTTGTATACACCAGCATAACAACCATCATCAAAGCTGAAGGTATGTCATCGAAAGGATGGACTCGTATAATTTTAGAAAAGCCATTCGGAAGAGATAGCAAAAGTTGTTCTGCTCTCTCAGCGCATCTGTCTTCCCTCTTCAAGGAGGAGCAAATATATCGCATTGATCATTACCTCGGGAAAGAAATGGTTCAGAATCTAATGGCTCTCAGATTTGGGAATCGTATATTCTCTCCAGCGTGTAGCCGTGAAAACATTGCCGCTGTAGTGATATCCTTCAAAGAGCCATTTGGAATTGAAGGAAGGGGAGGCTATTTCGACAGTTACGGAATCATACGGGATGTCATGCAAAACCACCTGTTGCAGATCATGAGCCTGGTAGGCATGGATAAACCCGTCTCCACTTGTGCAGAAGATATAAGAGACGAAAAAGTGAAAGTGTTGCGTTCTGTGGAAGAAGTCAAATTTGAGAACGTGGTCTTGGGTCAGTATGTCGGGAATCCTGAGCTGGAAGGCGAAGCCAAAGAAGGCTATTTGGACGATCCGACAGTTCCGAAGGATTCTTTAACAGCCACATATGCACTGGCTGCTTGTTTCATAAACAATGAGCGATGGCAGGGCGTTCCATTCATCCTCACTTGTGGGAAGGCCTTGGATGAAAGGAAAGCAGAAGTTCGAGTTCAGTTTCGCGACGTGTCCAGAGACATTTTTGATGGACAGTGCAGAAGAAATGAGTTGGTCGTAAGAGTGCAGCCGTGTGAAGCGATTCTTGTGAAGCTGATGAATAAAGTCCCCGGCATCGCATTTAATATCGAGGAAACGGAACTTGATTTGATATACAAGAGTAAGTATAAAGATGTAGTTTTGCCTGATGCCTACGAGCGACTGCTTTTGGATGTATTTTGCGGGAGCCAAGTAAATTTCGTGCGTAGCGATGAACTAGAGGAAGCATGGAGAATTTTCACTCCTGTTCTTCGCAAAATAGAAGACGAAAAAGTGAAACCTCTTTCATACATGTTTGGAAGCAAGGGTCCTTCAGTAGCAGAGAAAATGATTGAACGACTTGGATTTAAATTTTATAAAAGTGAGTGATAGTATTATTATGCGATCAATAAAGCTTGTTTTTGCAAATAGATTTGTTATTTAATTTTGCACACATTCATGGAATGGGAAAATTGCTGATACGCTTGCTTGCCAAGCTTGGCGGAGTTTGCTGCGAATATTAGGGTAATACATTTGTAGGTTGATAAAATGAATGAAGAAAAGCACACCATTCCATCATCCTTGAAATTACTTGAAATGATACGACACTTCTAAATGATTCCATGATAAAAATTTAGAAAGCTACACGATTGGGTAATGGGTACTTATCGGTTAAAGGGCTTCCAATACTAATCTCACCTAGAGAATTGTGCGTAGCAAAATTAATAAATAAAGCAAGTTCGTTGAATTTAAGTAGGAGCCACTCTTTTTATCATCTTGAAAAAAATCCCGTCGGCGGCAATTTAAAAAATCGGTGCCAATGACGGCTTTTTAACCGATAACGCGATTGTGTAGATTGGCACAATAAATGATTTTACTTCTCAATTAATTTTGCCTCCGCTGATAAATACTGTTTAAAGCTTCACTCAAACCTTTCAGGTGTTCAGTATTTACACCGAATGAATGTCTCCTCTATTTCTATCTCTTTGTCTTCTAACAAGTACTATTTTGTTTTTGGGAAGCATACAAATTGTGAAAAAATTATATTGGTACTTGTCTATTATAACGGCTACCGAAAAGCTCCAAGAAAAAGTTTCGCCAATTTGAGTATACTTGTCGGTTATAAGCGTAGATTTATAACGGCCAATTGGAGTATATTTTTATAATTTGGCGAAATTTTTTCTCAGCACGTTCCCGTTTCGGTCACCGTCTCGCCGTTATTGTTCCTCAAAGTCCAATTCTTTTCTTCACGATCGGTAAAGACACTTCTGAACTTATACAAATACAAATATACAAAAACAAAAGTGACGACCAGCTACAGGCTCAGGGCCCAGCTAGGCTGGTCCTAGTCAGTTTAGCAGTCCCCAATGAACATGAAGAGCTTTCTTAAAAAATTTTACCCCACTGCAATTAACAGTTGCCTCCGGTAAACTATTCCAACTGCCTATAACCCTATTGAATTAGTAATGTCTCCTAATTTCAAGTTAAGCCGGAGGGTTAAAACAATGACCTCTGGTTCTACTTTCATCAAATATCTGAAGCTCATCAAGATTTTCCATTTTAATGAATTTAAACAACTGAATCATGTCCCCTCTAACTCTTCTTTGCTGAAGGCTATACATCTTGAGCCTTTTAAGCCTGCCCTCAAAAACTAATCTGAAAGAACGCTTATCACCCTAGTAGCTCTCCTTCGAACCCTTTCTAATAAGGTAATATCCTTCTTTAGGTAAGGAGACCAAAATTGAACAGCATACTCCAAATGAGATCTTACCAAACTTCTGTATAATGGTAATACAACTTCCTTAGACTTGTTCGAAATAGCCTTATTGATAAATCCAAGCATCCTGTTACTTGGGCCATTAGGGCAACTTGGTTGCCCTAAAGGGTTAAAGTTTTATTGATTGTTTTTGAAAAAATGTCATTTAAATGGGCAATTTCAATCAGTTGATTTCTGTAGAATAGTTCAGTTCGAAACGGAATTGGTCCTCCTTGTAGTGTGTTCGGCGACGAAATGCTCAAAATTTCGTCACCAATAGTTATGGAGCAACGTGCTACCTCGGTAATACTACGGAGTATTACGGAGGTAGCGGGTAAACTGTTATTTCAGAATCCAATATTTTTTCAAACAAAAGTTGAAATGCAAACTAATTTTTCAGGAAATAAAAAAACTAACTTTGTGGATTTCTACCTATAATGTTAAACTAGTAGTAAAAAATCAGAGAACGAATAATACGAAATTGCAAATATTTCGCAAGAATTGAATCTTCACGGCTCACGACGGTACTTTACAATTCCCTTCTTTTTTATAATCAACTGGAAAATTAAACAACTTCGACTTATCTTTTAAGGTTTTATCACAATAGCATTTTTCTAAGAGAAAGTGTACGTGTTATGGTGTGTGTTTGCTTGCCGCAGTGGTTGAATTTAATTATGTGAATTAAATTATTTAACCAAAGCAACAAACCAACACGGTGTGAAAGTATAGTGGTTAGATTTTTGCGTTGTGTTTTCAAGATAAATTGAATCAAAATAACTAAATTTCATTTAGAACATTTTAAATTATAAGTTCGATGATGTCTTAACTACTGAATTGAAAATACTGTATAAGTGAATTTCATATTTATTTAAAATTTTAAATCATTAAAATGCTAGCATGAATGCAATATTCATCTTAGGTGCACCATTATACTCAAAATAAAAAAAGAAAACAAATTTTTTTCATTAGACAACATATTGAAAATATCAAATGAAGAGATTAAAATAATCTCAATGCAAAAAAAACACAGCAATAATATATGTCTGGATTATGGAAAATAGCTTGAATTCGATTGAATGGAAAAATATCAACTACACTTAAAACTGCTGGAATTCATCATTTTTTTTCTCTAGTAAAATGATCCTTATAGGATTTCACATTTTAAATTTAAATCCCCACTCCCGGATGCAGGGACGACGTCTGCTATCCGTAGAGATGGTGATAATTTTATTTTGTAAGTTGAATGCTACTTATCTGCGTGACAAAGACCAATGCCATTTTTCCTGCTGGAACACCAGAAAAGTTGAACTTCACCAAACTGTAGAAATTGGTCAAAAAAAATTTATAAACTTTTAGCGGTGGTGCTTCGAAGACAGTTCAAGCAGGCGATGGAGCAATTTTCATATTCACAGATTCTGCAACTCTCGAAGAAAAATTCTAGCAGACAAAGTGACCGTTGGAATTCACTGATACTGCAGTGCTATGTGAATCTACTTCAATTTTCTGGAACACATACAAATTTTTTTGAAAGTTCCCTTCAGGTTAGCACGCGAATGAAAATAGATTTTCGCAGCATAGAGCCTGTAAGATTGACTAGTTCTTGCACGATGCTTGTCCTTTCGAAGAGTTCGTCACGTTGTGGATTTCTTTTTGTAGTTTCCGTAGTTATCCATTTACATCATTTCCAAATTTAAATATTTTCTTGATTATTCTTGATTACTATCTAAATTTACTTATTTACATTCAAAAGGAATCAGTATTTCCATCTTACATGATTCGAAATTTATTTCTTTTTTCTTTTCTTTTTCCTTCCACACACTTTCTCTCTGCGATTTCTTTCGCCTCCCATCATTGGAACTTGCAGTCGAAGAGAGAGAGACTCAAAAAATGTAATATAATCTTTCTTTCTGTGACGTTTGCTGGCGTCCCCAGCTCTCATTCGTCAGAATTTGAAATTTGAAAGGACTGAGGGAAAGAGGATTTCATTGGCCTGTGAAAACCTTTCATTGTGATGTGAAACCTTTCATTGGCATGTGCTGCCATCTATCAAAGAATTCACAAGTGATTGTGAAATTTAAATTTAATGTAACTTTTCGTTACATTTATCCCCCTTCAGAGGAAAAAAAAAGAGAGAAAAAAAAAGAATATGACATACAGGTACAATAGCAAAAGAAAATTTTAAAACATATTCATTCATGATGCTGATTATGAAGTACAAACAATAACCCTTGAAGTCAATATCATGTGACATACATATAAAAAAAAAAAATTTTTAATGCAGTATTTTCAAAAAAAAATTTTGTATATATCCTTGATCAAATTCAATCAGTCACCAGAACAAAATTTAATTCATGTCATAAACCCTGATGAATGTTTTTGCTATCATTTCATTCTTTACATTCAATTATCATGATTCAAATTGTTGACACATTAGTATTACCTTGTGACATATACAATATACTTGATTCCATTCTTCATTGCAAGGTGTTGACACATTATCAATTATCACTCATGAGCTGTGATTATATAACAATAAAAATGTGACTACTAATTAATTTGTAGCATGTTTTACTCAATTTCTCTTACAAAATTTTTTTTTGTATAAGGTAGAAAACAGAATTGATGTAAGAAAATTCCTAGTGATGTATACACACATCTATTTTTTCAGAAAATTCCTCCCCAGTTAAACACGGAACCAGCCTGCTGTAAAACTAGAAAAATGCCTTAGTGGCGCCAAAAGACATTTAGGAAACCCGAATCTGGAATAAGTTTTTTGTACCCTATTTGTTTCATGTAGAGGAGAAAAATGATTTGTTTACATTTTTATTGTTGAAGATTAGGTCTCAACTCATGCATAGGAATCAATTTGCTAACATGTACTTTTAATTGTTTGTCATCACTATCTTTTTGTATGATGTAATTGTCATTTCTTATAATACGTATGATTTCATAAGGTCCTGTGTTTTTCTTTTCTAACACATTTGAACTGTGAAAATTTTTAAGATAAACTTTGTCCCCAATTTTGAATATGATTTTATCCCTACCTTTAATTTGTTTATTTACACTTTTAATGTATTCATTCTCATTTTCTTTTACAATTTCTTTTGTTTCTCTGAGATGTTCATTTAACAATTTGATATAAGTAGAGTATTCCTCAACTTTTTTAGGTGATTCAAAATTTTCAGAAGGCATATTTAATTTTCTTCCCAAAAATAATTCAGCTGGAGTGAATTGTGTAGCAACATGAACAGAATTGTTATAGTGCAATTTGAAAAATAAAAGTCTGTCAGACCATTCTGATATTTTCTCTGACATAGCAGCTAAACTCTGTTTCATGGACAGATGGATCTTTTCAAGAAGACCATTGGATTGAGGAAAATAGATAGATGATTTTCTATGTTCAATTTTTAGATTTTTTAAGTATTCCTCAAATTCTTTCGAACAAAAATTAGTGCCATTATCTGTTAGTAAAATTTTGCAAAGTCCAAATCTGGAAAAATACTCATTTAGAACTTTGATAATAGCAGGTGTTTTGATGTTGTGCAATGGTATTGCTTCGAAGTACCTACTATAGTGATCAATTATTGTCAAAATATAATTCTTGTTGTCATGTGATCTTGGTAATTTTCCTACAATATCAATAGCAAGCATCTGAGCTGGAGCAAGTTCACTTTTGGGTACCATAGAACATTTTGTTTTGGTGTTTCTGCTTTTGTTTTCAAGGCATTTTGAACAATTATCAATGTAGGATTTTGTGTCCAAGAAAATTCCTAGCCAAAAAAATTTGCGGGATAAAAATTCGTAAGTTTTTTTTGTACCAAAATGTGGTGCATGGGCATTGGCAAGACAGATTTTTACAAGTGAGACAGGAATTAAAATTTTGTTATGTACAGATTTTGATTTGTTTTTGGAAAAATGTTTGATCATAACAAGATTTGTATGAGAGTCAATGAAATATTGCTCCTTGGTATTCAAATTGTTGCTTTTTATCTTTTGTATAATGCTAGAGATAAATTCATCACGCTCTTGCTTTTCACGAATAGTCTCATAAGAAATTTCATTTTCAGCACAAAATAAATTAATGTTATTTACTGTAACAGGTTCATTTATTACACGAGAAAGAAAATCAGCTGGATTTTTAAATCCAGGTAGGTAAGAAATTTGATAGGTAAACTGTTGTAAATATAATAACCAACGTGAAACTATATCAGGCTGTTTGTCAAGTTGGATATGATAAGTCAAAGCTTTTGCATCAGTAAGAATGGTAAAAGATTTTGCATATAAATTTTCATGGAAATGCTTTACAGAAGCAAAAATTGCCAAAAGTTCCCTCCTGATTGAAGGATACCTAGATTCTGCATCTGATAATTTTCTGGAATAAAATTCAACAGGAAAAAAATTATCATGATATTTTTGCATTAGAATTCCACAAATGGCTTGCTTGGAGGCATCTGTTACTAGGTATATATTTTTTTCTTGGTCAAAATTCTTTAGAACAGGTTTGTTTAAAATTATATCCTGTACAGTATTAAAAGCTTCTTGGCACTCAGAATTCCAATTAAATGGTGTATTTTTTCTAGTTAAATTGGTTAAAGGTGCAATTATTCGAAATTTATTTCTTTTTTCTTTTCTTTTTCCTTCCACACACTTTCTCTCTGCGATTTCTTTCGCCTCCCATCGTTGGAACTTGCAGTCGAAGAGAGAGAGACTCAAAAAATGTAATATAATCTTTCTTTCTGTGACGTTTGCTGGCGTCCCCAGCTCTCATTCGTCAGAATTTGAAACTTGAAAGGACTGAGGGAAAGAGGATTTCATTGGCCTGTGAAAACCTTTCATTGTGATGTGAAACCTTTCATTGGCATGTGCTGCCATCTATCAAAGAATTCACAAGTGATTGTGAAATTTAAATTTAATGTAACTTTTCGTTACAGTACGAAATGTGAAAACTCAATACACAGTTATTGTAACCAAGTGGACAAAATCGCGAAGAAGTAAACTTATAGGAAGGAGTCTTAGTTTATATTTTTCTCTACCAGACCCCTACCTGTTAGCCGAGGCCTTAGGATTGTTTGCGCACGGGGCGAGGTAGTGGGGTCCACTGATTTTACATGCACGTATCCCCAAGTGTATATGGTGGGTCTTCAGCAGGTATCGAACGCGCGACCTTCCAGGTGGAATTCCGACGCTCTAACCACTAGGCAACCACGGCCTAACTTAGTTTATACTGAGTATGGAGGGAGGGGGGGGGGAGGATAATTTCCAATTTCGGGGGCCCTAAAAAATCGCCAAACAGTGACGCCATTGATGCTTAATTATTTGGCACTGTTATGTGTTTGGAATTTTATTAAGGCGTTGACGATGATTAATTTCTATGCCCCAAATCCAACTCCAAACACAAAGCAAGCCCAATTAATTGAGCATCCATCGCGTCCCTGCTAGCCATTTTTTTAAATTTCCCCCGAAACGAAAAAGTACCAAAAAATAAAACTGGAAATAAAATGTTTGGAATTTTCAATTTCGAGAGATTTTACTAGATAAAAATTTCAACATCCATTTATTTTCAAAACGCAGAAAAGATCGGAGTGTTTGTATTGACGCGCGTACTAACGAGTGTTTGCTACGCGATTTGCGAGTGTTCATATTGACGCGCGTACTTCCATGTTTGGTGACAAACTTGGCGGGCGTAAAGAGGCTGTTATTACAATCAGCCCAAACACAGTATCCAGTGGCATTCTATATGTGTGTCAAACTGTGCTGTAATTTGTAATGACCCTCCATCTCCTCCCCCCAAAAAAGGATTTGTGCTGCATTAATTTGTAGTTTTGTAGTTTATATTATTTTCAGTAAAGCAAAAAAAAAAATATCTTGAAAAATTCCATTTTATTGACTTGGAGTAACTTTTATTGAACTACATTAATTCAGTTATGATGCGTTGAAATGGTACCAGTAAAATTATATAATTCTATCGTGTATTTTTTTTTAAATTATTTTTCATTTGGGGTGTCATCCCCTAACATCTCTCAAAAGGGTGTCACCCTAGGCTCCCCCCCCCCCCCCGCGTGTGACGCTACTTCAGTATGCATCATTTCATTCTATTGAACATGATTTTGAGCTACAAATCATGAATGCAGGAAATATGACTTAATTCTATTTTTAATATAAGTACAGTGTTTAAAATAAGTACAGTGGAACCACGTTATTCATACCCAATTCGTTCCAGGAGGCAGTTCGAATGGCGATTTGTGCGAATGGCGAATTATTTTTTCACGTAAGGTATAAATAGATCAATCCGTGCCAGACCCACAGATGGTTGCTTTTTTAAATCTATGAAAAACAAAGGGCACAGTAATTTGTTAAATGAAATTTATATATAAAAAAGAAATTTAACTGCACTTTACTTTTCTGCACCACACCCCTACCTGTCAGCCGAGGCCTTAGGATTGCTTACGCACGGGAAGAGGTAGTGGGGTCTACGGATTTTGCATGCACATATCCCCAACTATACATGGTGGTCTTCAGTGGGTATCGAACGCGCAACCTTCTAGGTGGAAGTCCGACTTGCTAACCACTAGGCTACCACGGCCTGGTACTGAGGTTACCTGGTTTACTGGTAGTGAGGTGAGCTGATGGCATAAGTGGGAGTGGAATGTTGAGAGGAGGAAAAGAAATGTTGATGTTAAGAGGAGTCACCTTCCATGAAAACATCAGGTAACATCCCTTCAGGTGTTTTCTCCCTTTCTGCTGTTCTTTCTTTTTTCTGTATTTTTGCATCTGAAGACTCTTGGGTCTCTTTCTCTAAAATACCTTTCCAATGTTGTCTACCTTTCACGATTTTTCAGAATTTTTCTAAAATGGTGAATAACATTGTTGTTAACAAGTTGATGCTCGAATTGACCACAGCAGTGTTAGGATGCCATTTTCCCACCACTCTCTCTGTTTTCTCCCAGTGATAACACACCTCTTAAGTTTCTGTAAAGGCAGAAATTAAAGAGACCTTACCAATTTCCTCCTCTGAAGAAGAAAGTTCTTCAACCCCTTCCTCTTGCTGTTGTAGGATCTCTCTCACACAATAAATAAAACAACTGTGAATAGCAGATTAGTTCACTTTTAGCTCACTAGATGACAGCGCTATGCGCCGTCTAAGCGTGAGTAATTAAGGAAGAGATACAATAACGTTTCGCTTCGCAAATAATTATTAAACTAATTTCTATACTATTAAAATATTTTTATCGTTCATTATTTATGTTTATCTGTTATTCTTTTTAAAAGCTAATTTTTATATGCATTGTATGATGTGCACTTGTAAATGTCAATGTTATTTTTATCCTCGATTTCAGTCGTTGTAGCAGAGTTATCTGTAAACCGTACCTGTAAGCGATGTTGATTTTTTTTTTTTTTTTTGTGCACAGAAGCAAGAAACGTTGTAGGTGATGAGATCGATTAGCAATGAATAAAATTGAAGTAATTATTTCTTGCTTTTAAAACGCAGTTGATTTGTTATTTCTGTGGAGTCAGATTAGATTACACAGCAAGAAATGACACCAACAGTGTTCCCCTTAGAAAGTTAAAATTGTCAGTAAAATCTCAAAAAGTATTAAAATTTCAAACAATCCAAAACGCCAAACAAAATATTTAAAGGCGAGTTCAAAAAGAGCATAATTTCTCGATTAAAAAAAAAGAAAAAGCCAAACTGGCAACCCTGACCATTGGAGCGCCGAATCGCATTCCACCAATGCCCCCTGCTGTACTTGGCTTTCAGGGAAGGGGAATTATCCCCAATGCCCCCCCCCCCCCCTCCCTCTGTATTTGGACCTGCCTCCGACTAATGGACAAATTGTGATCATATCCAACAGACTCTTGATTTAGGCAAATGCAAGAAATATGAGAGAAGGCAAAATATACATACTCTTCTATAAAAGTCGTAAGCGTTATTTTCTCGGTACTTTTCCGTTAAACGCCTACACACTTGACGCACGATTTTTAGCGAATTTTTTGGAGAAATTTTTTTTTGATTATAACAATAATTATTGATAGATGACAAAGCCTTATAAGCATTTATTTAATACACGCAAAAAAAAAAAAAAGAGAAAGAAGATGTCAAAATAGCGACAAAAGCCGTGGCAGGCGCATAACGGAAAAGTACAATTTTCTCTAAGAAAAATCAAGCTCTCACCGGATAATTTAAATTTTAAAAAACTTTCGATAATTTGGGCAGAATTACGCAAAATTGAAAAATCTAAAACTGGGTGCCAAAAGGGGGTGGGGGGGGGGGAGAAATCTGATCGTTATGTCGCCACAGGAATATTTTCGTCAAATTTATATTTGTTAAATATCTCAACACAAATGAAAGTCTCCCATCGATGTGAAAGAAAAGAAAAAAAAAAAAGCTTCGTTTAAAGCAAATGAGAAAGGAAGAAAAATCACTTCATTTTATTTGAGGACATAAAATCTAATAATATCTCCATACAGAACAGTAAATTTTTATGTATTTCCTATAAAATAACTGAACACAATTGTATATAAGGTGGTGCTTATTCTAAGCTTTCTTCTTCACTGAACTTTTTTTCAAATTTACCAGAATCTGTTGCTTCTGAAGTTTTGAAAAATAATCTGCAGCATGATCGATTAAGTCCTCAGGGAAATCATCGATTGCCGCTCGCATATAGTTCAAAATCATTGTTTTGAATGCTTTATCAGAGAATGGAGACTTTTTCATTCCGTAGACATTACAGTCAGTAGACATTCTGATAAAAATTCAGGAATATTTCCAACCAACTAATAAGTCCTGTCAAACTGCTGTATGTGACAGAGAAATCGAATTGATCATTCGCATATTTTTATTTTTGTAAGAAGACTGCTTAACGAGTTGCCAATTTTGTGCTTTTTCTTAAAACTATATTTCGATTACTAGGCTTAACTGAATTAAAAGTCTCTGGCGTTAAAGAAAAGCACGTAATCCAAAATGTTTGAGATTAAATTTAATTTTTTGTGATAGCGATATGTTGAGCTTTTAGTTGTTGTAGTTTACTTGTAAACCACTCGAATGTGGAATGTATCAAGTCCGGGTAGTCGGACTGGTAGTACGACTTAGCTCAGGCAACATACCATAATGAATGCACCAGCTACCACAGAACGATACTTTGGATTTGCACCAAAAGACAAGGCCCAGTACGTTGCCTACCCCCAGAGACTGATACCACGTGCACCAGTCTCACCATTAGCGTACACTTCTTTCGATTCGATGTATCCTCAGAACTCAAGTCTGTTGACTAACCGATTATTGGACTAAATAGGCCCTTTTGGGACTAAAAATACAATAATAGACGCGGTAGCCCAATGCAAAGAGCAACAAAAATTTGTTCCACAAACATAACATTGGTGGGAGTGAAGATATTTTCTTTGCATTTTATATTTGGACGATATGAAAAGTATAGGATTTATTTTGAAATTTATAACGTAAAAAAAAATATATATAAAGCTGAAAAAATAATAATAATTGAAGTTGGAAAAAAAAAGGAAAGAACAAAAAGATCAGGGTAAAAAAATGCAAAAGAGGGTAAAATATACTTAAGAATTGAACTTGATGGGATAATATAAATGATATATACTGCAATGTGTCAGTTCCAAAAGAGAAAACACTATGTAGTGGTGCCATCTAGTGCACATCATAAACATGGCTTATCATTAGGGCTTGGTTATATTATTAGACATTTTTATTCCCACTTTTCATTTACATCCATTTGCGATTAGAATTTTAGAAAGAATCTTTCTAGGAAAATGTTCTGTTGTGTTTTCCCTTTCTTATGTTAATAAAAGAGCTTAAGTTTTAGTTTTTTATTACCACCAAATACATTTTACAAATCTGAAAAGTAATTATCAAAACATAACAAACCATTTATCAGTTCCAAAATGACAATACTTATTTTTACTAGAATTTAAGAACGATATGCTAGAAAGCGTTTTTGTGAAGTTTATGCTCATTGCTAAGCTGAAAAACTCTTTCTACGTTGAAAATCCTCGTAATCTCGAACACTTGTTTACAATATTTAAAATTTTGGCAGTAAGAATGATTTATTTCTTCTTTCGTAACTTTATTTTTTGCATTAAATGAAGAGCTATCTGGTTCCCGAAACATTGTGCTGAAAATCTTTAAGAGAATATAGCTATAGTAAAAGTATTTTCTCGAAATCTGGGATTACAACGAAAATTTGACCTGTTGTTATGCGCGACCTCTATGGTGTTTCCGCGATGAGCACAAGTACTGAACTTTTTCAGCTGTTGATTTTCTTTCAAGAAACTTCCATTCAGTTCGTACGTAAAACGCTTACAACTTACAACTGATGCTATGTTTTGATGATTTCGGAGTATTTTTTTTCCCAGCGTAAAAACTTGTTGACAGGTGTACGGAAAGAAGTAATTATTTGTAAACGTTGCTAGATGGTAACTGAAATATGAGAAACAATATGTTGTTTTGTTAAATTTTCTGCTTTTGGTGTAAGTAGAAGTCAAATAATGCTTAAGTTTTACAAACATATTTTCTTTAGTGAAAATATTCCCCATGTAACATAAAGTGAAAATAATACATCAATATTTTTTGTGCCCCCTCTTTTTCAATATACATTAGAAAATGCATATATTTCAAATGTCAACGACGAAAAGTAATTTAATTGTGACCTATTTAGTGATTACTGCTGGTGTTGATATTGTTTTTTAAAGCGTAATAATTTGAATAATTTGTTTATTCACTCGTGTGTTATCTGGAAAATAAACAATTGTTTACGTTCAATGATTTCTTATAAATTATTACAAAATCGTATTATTATTTTTAAATTTTGCGAAACTTAAAAATATAGGTTAAACTGCTAAATTTAATAGCAATAAAATTTTATGCTGTATTAACCTTTTAAAAAATAAATTTTGTTGTTTGTTCAAAAGGAATTTTATTATTGAAAAAGTATGTCAACTGTTGGCTAAATGTCCTCATTAAATATCAAAACTTCATAAGAAATTTTTTATAAGTATTTATTATTGATAAACAATTTCATTTGATTATTTGATTTATATTAGCTTTTTTTTCCCTGACACTAAATATGAAATGAGAGAAAGACTTATTGGAACTGTGAGAGGAGATAAATATTTTTGTTATTACACACTGAACTTGACATCCATTCTGATGCTTGATGGTAGTTGTATGGTTTTTTTCCCTATTCAATACATAAACAGTAAACTGCCATTCATAAAAGCTCTTCAAAAGGGCATATCCTTATGATCTCTTACTGAAAAGTGTCAAAAAAATCAAAAACCCCAATGAAATATTGTGGAAGGATGTAAAGACAGCTTCATTCCTTGTGACAAACTCCACCTTGCTGTGTTTTGTTAGTCTCAAACATGATAACACTCATCAACAGATGGTGCCGTAGCTGTTGAAAGGACGGCATCATTTTTTTCTATTACGTGATAACTGTCCGGCGTAGTCGAGGGTGGACACAGGGGGACGGCACACCTCTTCCTTTTTATTTTAACGCAAGCATCTGCCCACTTATTTTGAATTTCAACATAAGCGTACCCAAAATTTTTGATGTGTTCATTAGGGATGTAACAAATAGTGATTTCGCCAAATACCGAATATTCGGCCACTTCTTCCAGGCCTAAGCCAAATATTTGGCCAATGTCTTAGGTCGAATACCGAATATTAAAATTTCTATAAAATCGTTGTAATAGAAAGTATTAGTCAAATTTAAAATTATTCATATAGTCAAACACCAATTACACACAATCTATGATGTATGATTTAACTCAGTTTGTTAAGAATTTAAAACTATTTAAAGTTAATCTATTTCCTCTATTGTTTTGAATGTAATAAAACTAAGACTTTCACCTACAAGTGGAATAGAAATGACAGGTTTTATGGTAGTAAGCATTAGCATTATTTCACTAATTATTTAATTCAAGTGAAAGAACTACTATTGCTTAGTGAATTTTTACCTTGCTCAAAACTGTTTTATGAAGATATTTTAGAAGTTATTAAGGTTAATATTTTTATTTTAAAGGGTTTTTTACATACCTATTTTCAAAAGATCTATTCAAATTTAATACACTTAACTGAAATATATTTTTTTTTTCAAAAACCTTAATAACTTATGCTATCTAAATGTTTGTGATATATTCTAGGTTTTTCACTTTTCTCTCCTACACAATATTCAATTTATCAGGCTACCCAAACAAAACTGAAAAACAATTATACACGTAAAGAAAGCACAAGTGCACAAAGTTCATTTATTTTATACCCAAACAAAGTCTAACTTTCACTTTGTTAATAATAACAAAATAAATTTCTCATATTCTCCATCATAATTAACTATTGCCAGCTTTAAGGAGCAAATGCTAAATATAAAATACAATATTACAACTTTAAAATCTGTTTTTGCTCAGTCAAGCCCAAAACAAGGTTTAAAAAAAGTAGTTTTTCTACATTATTTTTATTTATTAAAACTATATACTAATGTATTCTTTTGCAATAATTATAATACAATTTTAAATGTTTAAAATCTACTAATTTCATTTATTTTTTTTTACATTTCTACTGCAGCAGAGCTAGTATTCGGGCAAATAGTCCATCAGTATTCAGTTAGGCCGAATTTGACCTTACCCAGTGTTTGGCCAAAGGACTAAATACCAAATAGTGGCCGAATATTTGTTACATCCCTAGTGTTCATATATGTAAGTGTTCCCCCACCTTTTCCCCCATGACTAATGTAATGTCATGCTAAATGTAGTTGAGGAGAGATGCTGGGGCATGGCATTCTCCAATCCCCCTCCTTTTTTATGGTTGAGTCTGCAAGCATCCTCCCATTCCCCCCCCCCCCCCCCCCCCCCAGCTACACCACTGATCACTAATCTGATTTGATTTTGACAAACACTGTCAAGTCAACAGTATCGGTAGTTGTCGTCGACACCATGTCACTGACAGGATGTCGGTAAAACTTTCTCATTCTCACATATACAAAAAAGTGTTGGTTAGTTTAGTGCGTTTCAAATTTTTTATGCAAGTATTAAAACTTAAGACTGATTTAAGAATTGCCATAAGAGTAATTTTAAATATTTTACAGTTTATTTATTCATACATATTGATCCAGTATTGGGAGCAAATGCTCTTCTGAGAAATGTTTGTGGGAATGACTCATTCATTTACTAATTGTACTTTAGTTTCTACTTGAAAATGTGATGCTTTTTAATACCACAATTAGAATTTTGTTTCTGTGTATTGAACTTAATTCCATATATTTTTTAGATTCCTGATGTGTTGCCCTTTGATGGATGCTCTCTATTGAAGGTAAGTAATTAAAACTTATTTAATTATAATGAAAATCTGTCATGCCATATTTACTCAAATCTAAAAGGCTTTAAACAGGGGTGCCCTCCCTCAGAGCAATAATGTAACGCACCCCCTGAAAGATTCAAATCTCCTAAATTTGGCCAAACACTCTGCCAATCCCCCAAACTTCCTAAACCCTCCCCCACACCAAAAATTTCAATAGTACAGGCTGCGCCATGATCCGCCCCCTGGCACCCATGCATCAAACAAAATAACTCAATTTAGTGGGGGATGTACATATGATCAATTTAGTGTACATATGATATGCACTCTTATTGTTAAAAGGTGTGTGTTAGATTTGAGTCATAGTATTTTAATCTATGCTGTGTACATTTCAATTAGCAGGAGTGCCCATAGGGAGGTTAATGACGGAGTTTGCTGCATTGAAGTTTTTAAGGGGGGGCTTTGTTTTCGGGGAGGTGTTCATTTTTAGAGGCACTCTTTACATTTTGAACGAGGCTCTTGAAAGGGAAAAGGCAGTAGTGTAGTCAGGCGGACACTGGTTGACAGTCACATCCCCACTTTTTTATTTACACACTAGTTTCCCCCCACTTTTTAAAAATTTTAACGCAAGCATCCCCTTGCTTTTTTTTATGCTCACTCTGTGCATAAAAATCTGGGCCTTACCCCCACTTCTTTATTTCAACTCTAGTTTCCTCCCCCTTTAAAAAAAATTAACACAAGCATCCCCCTTTTTTTATGTTCGCATCTGTAAGCGCCGATCCACTTTTTTCCACTTGTATTCCTTAGTAATAAGTGTTCTCATAATATTGCATGATGCCAATACTCAAATGCTGATATAGATGTTTCCCAATAAAGAACTGAGTAGATTTCAATTGTAAAGAATAACATACTCTTCATGGAACAAGATTTATGTTTTTCAAATGCAACTCCATGCAGTGCTGTGTAACCGTAAATCCTTATAAATTGAACATTGACTTCCATCAAGGAAGATTATCGACTGTATTAGACTGTCTATAATTAGATCAGTTTACTTAGCTATTGTCTGCAAAGTAGCAATTAGCCATTGTCAGTAAGCAATGGTGTAGTCGAGGGGGGACGCAGGGGGATGGCGTCCCCCTACCTTTTTATTTTAATACAAGCGTCACCCCAAATTTTTTGCATTTTAACATAAGCGCCCCCCACTTTTGATTTCAATTGCTTATATTTCTATGCAAAAGCGTCCCCCCAACTTTTTTTTCAGGACTACACCACTGTCAGTAAGACAGCTTTTTTGAATGCAGTAAAACCCCGTTAAAATGCGGGTGTCGGGGGACATGTTTGGCACCCGCGTTATAACATAACAGCGGTATAGTTTCACTATACTGCGGAACCACATTATCCAAACAATACTCACTTTTGTTGCATCATTTCTAACTTCATCAATTACTCGTGCCTCTTCTTCTATAGCATATTTTTTTCTATTCTTCTTTAGTGCCATTTTATTAACTGTAATTGCTGTGCAAGAAGCGCACATCTCAACTGCGCAATCAGTCTATTGAGCCATAGGTTATAAAGCAAAAGGTGTACATCAGGCCTATTACAATAGGGCTTTACCGAGTGGTGTAGTTGAGGAGGGATGCAGGGGGACGGAGTCCCCTACCATTTTATTTTAATGCAAGCGTCCCCCCAAATTTTTTACATTTTAACATAAGCGTCCCCTCACTTTTGATTTCATTTGCCTATCTTCGTATGCATACGCGTCCCCCCAGCTTTTTTTCCACGACTACACCACTGGCTTTACCTGTTAGCGTGTGTGATAGGGGAATTGGAGCTCTTTGGCTAGAATATTTGTGTGCTCGAGCTGGCTTCATTTACAAAGGTAAATAAGGAATCACCTTTAAATGGCAATGATAAAGTGTGGCTTAAACGTTGAGGACATGAGTCACCACGGTATATCCAATTCCGCAGTATAACGGGGTTTTACTGTATTATTATCCTTCTGCATTCCTGGAGGGGAAAGGTATATGCAAGTCCAGACCAGCAGCATATGCAGAATTTTTTCAAGAGGTGGGGGTCCAAAACTTTATGAAACTACTAAAGGAAATTCAAGTATATAATAAAGCACTACTATTTAGTTCTCAGGGGGGGGGGGTTAAACCCCTAAACCCTTGCTTACGCCGCTGGTCCAGACTCTTATCCCAAATCCAACGAATAGAACAGAGATAAATTTCAGGTATGACGCATAAGCGTGGAAATACAGTAAAAATTCTTAATAAGGGAGGACTGGAAATTTTGTCCCTTAATAAATAGAGGTGTCCCTTCCTCGGGGGTTCATAAATTGATGCATGCACATATGTATTAACTTAGTTTGAGTTAATTATAAACATGTGTTATCATTTAAGCTTAAATACTAAAAAGTTTCATGCATGGAAAATATGTCAAAATTATTGAAATTTAGAACTTTTTCATTGAAAAAATAAAATTTTAGCAAAAATGTTGTATTGGCAAAGTTTTGTAGCTTATAGAAATATATTTGAAGTAATCTATTAGATGGGTTTGTTTTAAAGTATGTAATTGCAATACAGTACAAATTACGTTTAGTGTACGTTTTCCAATCCTAACATAAACTTGTTGGTAGCCGAATACTGTCTGTCAATGCTGAGCCCACATGTATCCACAGTACAAAAGAGGAAGAAAGCCTTCACTAGTAGGTTTTGACAAGCACTTTCAGATACACTTGTTTCTTTGTTCATGCTTCTAGGACTCATACCAACTTTCAGAAGTTAATTTTTAGAAGAGGAAAAAAAGAACTTCAGTTTCCAGTAAATTTTTCTTATGTAACTTAAATTTTGGTAAAATTTTGCTGTGAATGGCCCTTGAATAGTGTCCCTTATTCAGAGGTAAATAATGCATTGCGGTCCCTATTCAAAAGGACTGTGATCAGAAAATGTGTCCCTTAACTAGGGGTGTCCCTTTTCCAGAGGTGTCCTTTAAAGGAGGTACTACTGTACCTGCTAATTCTACTGATTTTTCAGTTGGCAGAATCAGCGTGTCGTCGACAAAATATGCTTCATCTGCAGTACTCATGAAAACAAAAATGTTTATTTTTCAGGATTTAGGATTTTTTTTTAATATAATTTTTCACGAGAAAATGTTTATGGAATGTTTAAAAAATAATTAAATTTTGTTCGTTTTTAAATGAAAATTTACAATTGCGAAATGTTTCTTAACCAAAGAATTTTTTTTGTTTATAGTGATCTATATAGATACAGAAATATCGACAGTGTTTTACATTGGGCTCTGTGGAAATCTTACCAAACTCAGCCTGTATTTGAAATCTCATTTGGCGCGAAATTTGTCGGCAACTTGGTGATACATCTGAAGTACTCGCCAAATGCTGGGCAATTAATGACGTCAGTTCCGGTTGAGTTCTATTGTTATTTTTCGCACAGATGCAAGATTTTCGGCTCTGATTTTTCAGGATAAAAATCAATTAATTAATCATTCAAATGAATAATTGTATTGTAGTCAAATTTTGCTGTTTTTTTACGAAAAATTTAACATTTAGGCTGCAAATACACTTTGCATTTCTTTTGATTTTTGCACACTTTGCATCGTCTACGACAGTAACCGACAAACTTATAAAACCACTGAGATTTTTTTTTTTTTTTTTCGGGGGGTGTTGTTGGGAGTTGCAACAATCTTTTCTACATGCATAGACGTTTAAAACCAATGTATGGGGTTAGAAGGGGGAAGGGGGTTGCGGAAATACGTTTTCTACGCATGGGCATGTAGGCGTTTACCACAAGCAGTGCCGCGACGGGAGGATGGCGCTCTTCTTGAACGTCGCCGCAAACGACGTTCATTAAACTCTTATAACACGGGCATCGCCTTGTGGGTTCCGCTCGTAAGCTATAGTTTACTAGTGGTACCCTCATGCTGTTCTTTAAATAACAATGCTTTTTTGCTTGCAGACTAGGAAAAAACTTGCATCCTCTGTAGTTTTTTCTAGTCTGAAATGTCCCTTTAATTATAGAAAAAGTATGATGTTTCTTCGATCTAATATTCTAAAAATTTTTAATTTATTTAAAATTAGAATAGAAAAATGAATAAATTCGAATTTTTACTTTTTATAAGAGTAATTATTTTGATATGATCTACTTGCGCACGTTTCAGAAAGAGGCAAATAAGCGGAACTTGTATGGTTGAATTATAATTGTTGCTATATTAACGTCTGCTGTATTAACTTTCGACATCTGTTGTTACATAATGGAAAACAAATTTGTTGAAACAAGTTCAAGATTTTTTTTTTCAGCGTTGTGGAACTTTTCTCAATGGGACTTCTTTTTTATCCGAAGTGTTTCTTTTTTTCCCTTCTCTTATTTGTTGATCTATTTAAAACACGCCTGCATCGTGTTAAAATGGTTACTTGAAATTTAGGTAGGTGGCCAGAGTTAAAGAAAGTTACCTATGCTCTTTTGATTATTGGTGCGTTGCCAGATTTGGAAGGCAAGAAACTATTTTTCAACGTGGAAGATTAGTTTAGAAAGCCTTGACCCTGGAATAATCTGATTGATATTTCTGTCAATTTTGCTTGTAAAAAATATTAAGAAAATGACGTCACGTTATTGAAAATCCTTTTCCAAACACTCTGAAAGAGATACAAACGTAATATCACGTTCTGAATCGTATGAATGAAAAAGTACCAAATTAGACGCAAAGGGCATGACCGCAATAGTGCGTTCAAGGTCATTTCATGATCTTTCTGGAGAATGATCCGCTAAATGATTGAGGCTTTTTTCTTCCTTAAATCTATCAATTTAATTAGATAAAGAATTCTGCAAAAAAATAAATAAATAAATTAAAAAAAAAGTGGTAAGCTTTAGATTGAAATGCAATATGTTTCTGTAGCTTTCTGAAAATGTATAAAAAGTGCATTTAATTTTCTAGGTAAATGAAAATAATCTCGAAACGACGAATTAACTGATACTTTAAACGACGAATTGTATCAGTTTTTCTTTAATCGATGCCACTATTTTCAAATTAGTGGCAACGATTGAGAGTGTTTTATTTTTCATAAGCCTTAATAATTTTAATAGAACACAGGTTATCTAAAAATAAACATAAAAAGTTGAAGATAAATTTTGTTAGTTAAAATGTGGTAAAACACCCGTAGTAAAATGTTACGTTGGAAAACAAAAAACATTTAGGGATAGATCACATTTTCCAAAGAGAACAGCTTTTATGAGACCCTTAATTAATTTATAATCAGGAGAAAGAGCTAGTGAGCTAGTAGTGCTTCCTGTTTTTGGTTCCATCCCAGGCCACATATGCATGAAGAACCATTTTAAAGGGACCTCAACATAAAAATTATAGAAAACTAGCTGATCCTGAAAACTATAGAAAACATCTGCGGACCAAAAATTTACCCTTTTAAAATCGTAAAAAACGCTTTAAAAATCGAAAGGCTTAATAAAAGATAGCTAGATATAAACAAACTAAAGTGTTGCCACTCCAGAGAATCGAAAATTAAAAATTGAGCTATGAATGGAAATGCTTTTTAAGAAATAGAAATAAATTTGTTAAAACCCCGTAAGTTGCGACAATAAATACAAATATTATGTTACTCTTCTATGGTAACCATTAAACAAATTTTTAAAAATCGTTTTAGCATAGCTTGGTTTTTGCATGATGTCAGTATCGTATCGTACCGCAAAATTTAATCGTAACTGGTCCACGCTAAGTGAAATATATGTATATGTCATGTCCCGTATCAGCAGTCGGGCTAAAGTTCATGACAGTACATAACAGCATTCATTTTGTTTCTTTCCTTTATTTTTTTACTCATCAGGTATTTACAAGAATACTATTTACAGTGATGAATGATATGAATATTTACAAGTGACGATAATATTTACAAAAGCGGTCCCCATAGGGAACACTTCGCAGGAGCACAATTTACTCTGTGTTATCCTTTAAGCATCAGCTCACCTAGTGACCCTAACCTTTATTTTCCAGACCCTTCTTGGGGTCTCTTAGCCAATCAGAACTCGGGGTATAAGTTTTGGTTCACGTTTTAGAGTGTATCCGTAAAAAGGACTCGATTGGTTTTAGTTCAGGTTTACAAAAAGTTATATTAAAAGGTCCCAACGGTAGTTTGCTTTTACAAAGACAAAGAAAGAAATAAGAATAATGTATTTAATTTATTAGAAACCTCACATAGGTGTTTGCACTTTATAAACTAGCCACTCTTCGATAATGTTGTTGAATTCAGCCAACAAACGGCCCTTTTAGTACGAACACAAATCTGCAATAACTGTTAGTGAACGAGAAAAAATTCTCTTTTAGAGTGACTGATCAGGGGTCGTAGCAGAGGAAATTCGGGTCCGTTTTGGGGATCCTTAACAAAAAGGGTCAGATTGGTCACCAAAGGGTAATTAAAACTGCCAGAATGTAGAACGGCGTCATGTGTTGCGTTATTTTTCATCAGGGATGAGTCTTGGTGATGATCTTAGATTGATTGCAAGAGTGAAATTACAATATCCAGGGGTCGCGCCAGAGGAAATTCGGGTTCGTTTTTGGGAACCTTCACAAAATTCAAATCCATCGAAACGGACCCTTCACAAAATTCAAATCAATCAAAACGGACCCTTCAAAAAATTCCAAGCTTATAAATTGTGCTTTTTACGACACTAAAGCGGCAATAATAAAATTTTTCATCACTACATGTTTAAATTTTATATTTTCACAAAATTATTTGATTTTTCACAAAAATCTCCTTAAAATTCACAATAAACGGACTCTGTCAAAAATGCTGGATGCTGGCCAAGAAATAACTTTACTTTGCAACGACCAGCCTGAGCGTCGCCGTCGTGCGTGTACCTAATAAGTGCCTTTTTTGGGTTGAAAAAAAAAAGGTTTTTTTGGGGGGAGGGGTAGTAGTAGAAGTAAAGTATGAGCGGATAGTAGTAGTTTACTTTTTTTTAAGGTATTGCCCGGCTTCGGGCCATCGTGCTTTGCAGGATGTTGCATCAGCCTGCTGCCCCCCCCCCCCAAAAAAAAGAGGTCTGTGGGCCGTATGCGTGGGCCTTAGGTCGAATACAGCTGCTTTATAAGCTTTGAAGGTTTAAAGTATCAATTTTGTAGATTTAAAGAACGGCTTGCTACATATTGTGTTTCCGTAGGGAAAGTACGATCCTACTTAATTGGACTTTTCCGTTACCCTCGTTAGCGATACCTCACCATATCATAGAGGTCTGAAGCGATTAAATAAGTCTATAAGAAGGTATCATTAGTATGAGAAGATCTTTCCATGCGGCATATCGCATTTGGTCTTTGTATCGCACGCTGCTTTCCACTTTCGGAGCTTTTTTGGACACGTTAGAAGTCATTGGAGTATAAGAGTGATTATATATTTTTTTCTTTTTTGCTTTTAGTAGTTGAGTACTCAAAATTATTCCGTGTAAAGGACGTAAATATGTTTTGACTGATATTGGAAACAATGTCATCTAAGTACAATACAAAAAGAGATTTCCATCGTCACGCAAAGATGGATATCGGGTTCAGATAAAGCCGAGTTCGTCAAACTTTCCGAATGCGGTTTCTGTAGGAGAGCCAGCGAGATTCCGGGAACTATGTTGGGGAATCTAATTATCTTATGATAGCTCATTAATTATTAATGACCTGTAAATAATTTATGATGCGTTATGCTGAAATTCGACTTCTCATATAATGCAAGCAAAATATGGTTTTCTTGGCATTCCAAGATTGGCAAGTGTGGAAATTCTTGTTTTAATCCTTGTTTTTGACAGAGATTGTCAAAGCTTAAAATTTTCTGATTGCTTGCTTTTATTGGGTTGAAGCTGGACGGGTTTTTCTGCTCATTTGATGTCATTTTTCGGTTTTAGCTTCATAAGGTAAATTTACCCCGTCGTGGTAGCTATCTGAGGGTGTCTGACCCACAATTTCGTTTTGAATAAAACACACCACATACATACAATTTTCATCAGGCAAACTCACTAGGGTATCAAACTATTTTAGCTTCCTGTTTTTCAAAGCAACGACTTCAATGCGGAATTTGAACTCAGGATCATATCGCTTTCAGCCAAATACTTGAACGCTGACCCTTTAGTCTAACAAAATTTTCAGGTGAACTCCTATTTAGAAATGAAAATAGTTATAGAATGTTGAATATAAAATTATAATAGGAGGATGTAAAATAATTAAAAAAATTATCAGTCTAGTAGTTGTTGTAATTCTTGAAAACTAAAATGCATCGCATAAGGAATAGAAATGATGTCATTTTTTGATTGCAATTAGTCTGAAAATCTATTTATTGAAGTGGGGACCCTATCAAATGTAGTGGATGTATGGGATACTTTTCAAATTCTGATTCAGATCGCTTTCTACGCAGTCTGAATACAATACGTCAATGCATTCTGACTTGGATTTCATCCATCAAAGTCTGAGTGGGGTCCCTATGCACATAGTTTAATTTAAAAAGGTCTGAATTTTAGATCCTCGCCAATGTAGATGGAGTAGAACTTATATCAATTGAGTCTAGGTGGGAAATCCCTATCGACATGATTTGAGGGGGATTCTTAGCAGCACGACCTGTGTAAGAGCCCTATCAGTACCGACTGAGTGGGATTCCTATCAACACAGTCTGATTGGGACCCCTGTCAATATGGTCTGGTTGGTTCCTCTGTGTATAGGGTCGGAGGGGAAGGAACCCTATCGGCTTTTTCTGAGTGGGCTCTCTATCGGTTTTTCTGAATGGGATCCCTATCAACATGGTCTGAGTGGGACCCCTATCAACATGGGCTGAGTGGGATCCCTGTCAACATGATCTGAGTGGGACCCCTGTCAACATGATCTGAGTGGGACCCCTATCAACATGGTCTGAGTGGGATTCCTATCAACATGGTCTGAGTGGAATCCCTATCAACATGGTCTGAGTGGGATCCCTATCAACATGGTCTGAGTGGGATCCTTATCAACATGGTGTGAGGGGATCTCTATCAACATGGTCTGAGTGGGATCCCTATCAACATGGTCTGACTGGGACCCTTAGCAACAAGCTTTGAGTAGGAACCCTATCAACATCGGCGGAGTGGGATCCTTAACAGCAAAGTTTGAGTTGGAACCTTATCAACATCGTCGGAGTGGGATTCCTACCAACATTGTCTGATTGGGACCCTGTCAACGTAGTATGAGTGGGATCTCTAGCACCCATGTCTCATTGACTGAGTGGGAACTCTATCATCATTTTTTGAGTGGGATCTTTTCTCACATTAGGATACATATTAATGTGTTCTAAGTTAGATCCCAAATCGAAAACAATTGAAGTGGAATCCCTATCAAATATGAGCATGATGCAATCCCTATTAGTGGGGACCTTATCAACACTGAGGGAGTTCCCTATCAACATATATGAGTGGGATCCCTGTCAACATAAGCAGTGTGGAATCCCTATCCAATATAGTTGGAGTGGGAATGCCATCAAAAATAGTTGGAATGGGATCCCTATCAAAAATGTTAAAGTGGGATCTCTAGTAGAAAATAAAGCTGACTTCATATCAACACAGAGGGAGGGAGATCCCTATCAAATATTGGTGGAGAGAGATCCCTATCACACATAGTGTTGGTGTGGGATCTCTCTCTTTATAGTCTTGAGTGGGATCTCTACCCCACATTGTGTTATCTATTACTAATATATACAACATAAATGAATGTGTGGAAACTCTATCCAAATAGTTGGAGTGGGATCCCTATCTACGTACAGAGTCTGTATAGAATCCCTATCCAAAATAGTCGGAGTGGGAATCTTATCAAAAACTATTTGGATAAAAAATAGTTGAATCCCTAACAACATACTCTGTCGAACCCCGATCAAAAGTGAGTTGAAGTGGAATCCGTACCAAATGTAATTGAAGTTGGATTCGTATCAACATGGTCTGAGAATCCCTATCCAGACGAGTTTGAGGGGGTGTCCCTTCAAAAAATAGCTGGAGAGTGGTCCCTATGAAAATGAGTTGAAATAGAATCCCCAAATTTTATTGTTGCAATGTTTCAGCACTGTCTGATTTCAGATCCTTCTCAATGCAATTTGATTGGGATCTGTTCATGAGCGGAACCCAAACAAGAAAGATGGATCTCATTTGGCAAGTCCGATTCGGATCCCTGTCAATACAGTCCGAGTAGGAAACCGATCAACAGCCTAATAAGGTAGTCTGTGAAAAAAGAATATCAGCAAAATATTTTTATTCAATTCCTATTTCTATTTGCGGGATCCTTTTAAAAAAAAATGATCTGAGCGGATTCACTATGAAAAATTTGCGGGAGAACGGTCGTACTGAGCTGCTCTGGTTTTGAATTCTATCATCCTTGGTGAACTGGGATTGGCATGAGTCGTAGACCTTTAAGGATAGACGGAACTACGCGATTTACTCTTTTTTCGCAAATGCCGAGAAACACTGAATCATGTGACAAGGGCGTTTCAGCTTCGACCAATTGGTTATGGAGAGAGCTGCTGGAGAGCTAGTTTGCTCTGGTAACTTTTCATATAGAGGTTAGTTTTTTCAGGACCTGCTCACGCAACTTATTTGTGTGCCATCTGCTCCACTCACTTTCGGTGCCTTTAGGTTTCATGCGATGTTTTAGATTCTCATTAGTTCTTTAAGGTCCATGGTATCAACATTATTAGAGTGGTATTCGCCTGTGTGGAATCTATAAAATTTGTTTGGGTTTCTTCATTATTTTTCACCGTTTGATTCCTATTAATGTAATCGGTCTAAATGATTTCCATTTTAGTGTCTGTGAAATTCCTATTAATATATTTTATCTTTTAGTTATGTATAAAGGCCAATCTGCAAAAGTGAGTCCTGTTCATTGCAAAAAGATTCTCATGAAAATTATAGAGAAAACAATTGAAGTGTTTGATATAAGCAAATACAGTGTTCCCTCGCTACTTCGCGCTTCATGTTTTGCGGCTTCAGTGCTTCGCGGGTTTTTCCAAAATATTCATCAAAAAATAAAAATGAAAAAATACAACCATGTCGGCAGCCACACTGCGGAAAGGAGCGTTGTTTCATGTTGATGCGCGAGAGAGAAGGATCTCTGCATGTCAAACAAAGAGATGAGTTGCTCAGAGTACGTACCACGGGCTCTCAAAAGCTCTCCCCAACACAAGACTCTTTGCCTCTCTCAGAAAGCAATGTTGATTAATGTTTATTACTGTATTATAACGTTTTGTAATTAACCTTATTAATTAGCACCGATACGTTTAAGTAAATACGTATACTGTTGTATTTTTTGTCTTAAATGTGTAAAGTATAAATACTGTTTATATATTTAAAACATTCGTGTATCCGCCTACACGAAAATTCCTAATGGAAAATCCTACTTCGCGGTTTTTCAGCTTTCGCGGAAGGTTCTGGTCCCCATTAACCGCGAAAAACGAGGGATCACTGTATTGTTCCTTTTAAGGTTACAGTGCCCAGCACCTGGGCCACTTGCCAGATCATAAAATTTTTAGGGGAGTAGTTTTATTATAATTTCAGCATAATTTCGAGTTCTTTTCCGAAAATTAACTAAATGCAAATTTACTCTCCAAATAGTTTTCTTCTCTTTTGCAATTTCCTCGCCGGAGTGTATAACACTAATTTCTTCGCAACATGTGCATTAAAAATCGGAAATCTTTAATTTCCTTTTGTCAGCCTAAATCAATCAGTTCTATAAAATCGGGACCCTCATTGCTGACGTCAGAGATCTTGCGCATGCGTTGTATCGCCAAAATCGAATTCCGAAATTGGGAATATTCGTCAAACTATTTTTCCTTTCCCAACTGGAAACGCCATATAGCTACTGCGTAAGGGAACGGGCCATCGATTTTCAAGTAATAATATAAATTTAACTGCCGTGCCATGTGACGCCGATCAATAAAATACGAAATGACGTTGCCCAGCGTCCCTAATGAAATCCCGCTCCCGGCTCAGCGGGGAGGGGATGTTGTGTTGAGTTGTTTTTTAGCTCGCAGATCCTATTTTCGGTTGTGAAGTTGGTTAAGTGTATTACGCACGACGATGGTAATGTTTTGCGCATGGTTTTTTGAAAGTTAAAATTATGCTCTTCCTTTTTGAAAAGTGCCGGAAAAAGTTTGAAATAAAAAAAAATAATGTGGCCTGTTTCTTTGATAACCTTATCATTATTGTTTATAATATTTTTTTGACTCCAATTTCGGGTCACTTGATTTTAGGTTGACTGATTTTCGACTGAGACGTTCTGATATATCGATAGAAATAAATGTAAATTTTTTTCAAACGAAGAAAAAGAAATTAAGGAATTAGAACATCCCCTTTCTTGAGTTGCTCAAATGTGCAATGTACTAAAAATTAGTTTTTGATTGAAATAAAAAAAATTTTGGAAAAAAAATACAACTTCAAATTCTAAATTGTGCTAAAAAGTGAAAAATTAATGCTTTAAACAACATCGATACGACTTTTAAACATATTTTTTGAGTAGGTGCAAAATTGTGACAGTCTAACTATCATTAATTGCACCATGGGTTTCTTTACATTGAAACTGTTGCAAACTCTAGGTCATTTATATTTGTAATTGATTCACGATTACAAAAGTAATCATGAAACAGAATCTATGTACGAATATGCGAATCTTGTGTGAAACATAGTTTAAATAGCTTCAGTCTTTCACTTTTTTAAAAATTGAAATAAAAATTCATTTTATCAAATGAAAATAGTTGCACCACAACCGTGAAATATTAGGCGCAGAGATCCCATGTAAAGATTCGACTGTGCTAAATGCGCCTAAGTCGCAAATTCGGCGAAATAAATTCTGACTCGGTAAAAGTAATTGGCGAACGGAAAATTCTCCAAAATTTCCATCGTAAAAAAAACGTAAGTAAGTGATTGTGCTTTGTTTAAAAAATTATCCGTTTTTTTCTGATTCCTGTTTTTTATGGGAAAAAAATAATCATTAAATTTTTGAAAGTGAGTCTTTGGCTAAAACTTTTGAAATTTGGATAACACTTTTTAAATTTGGCTGAATTGGGTTTGTAACGTATCGAAATATTTTTTATAACTCAAACGAAAAATTCATGCATGAGAGGGTTAAATCAAGTCTTTCACGGTCGCTATATGGAATAACATTACCTTAAAAGTCAATCGGTTCTCTTTCCAGGTCGTTATAACGCATTGATTCGTTGTAACGTGCTGGGTCGTTACAATGCGAATTGACTCTATATAGTGATCCCGCTGTTTGAAACTCGTTTTTATCTTTTGTACCGGCTTGGAAATACACTAATTCTTCGATGAAAATGCATTGAACCTTGAAAATCGTATTTGCTCTAATTCTTTGAAGTTATTTTTATGTGTTAAAAGAAATATATGAATTTCCTATCTGGTGGGTGACATTTCCCGCTTATTTATTTATCTTAGTTTTTATTTTTTACTTGCATTGAAGCGATTAGCCCGAAATAATCGACTCACTTCTCTGAAAGCTACAGAATTTATCTTTGTAATAATTCAGAATCATCGCTTGGAAGATACATAAGCTTCCTTTTCTGTGTTCTGATATACGGTGACTTATCGTTACTACGAATGTTCGACAATTCGAGTGTATACTAATCCGAACATTACGGATGGAGTAATGCCGTTCAAAATACAGTAAAACCCCTCTGTAGCGGACATCAGTGGGTCAAAAATATTTGTCCTGTAAGGGATTGTCCATAAATGATATGACCCTTTTTCCCGTATATGTGAGCCCCTCCTCCCTTTGCCACAAAATGTCACTTCAATATACCCCCCCCCCCCTCCCTCCTTTGTCACATGCCACGCTGTGTTGCATAAGGGATCATTCAAATGATGTCACGCTTCGAGGAGGGAGGGGGGGGGGGTTTCGTGAAATTGTAACAAAGTGTGACAAGAGGAGGGTAGGCGGTAACAAGATGTGTGACATCAAGCATTATGCAACATAGCGTGATATATGACAAAGGGAGGGGGGTCAAATATATGGGAAAAAAGCCTGACATCTTTTATGAACGGCCCCTAAGCATGATGTCACAATTTCACAACCCACCCTCCCCCTCGAAGTGTGACATTTAGGAATGATCCCTAGTAAAGGGAGCCCCTTTTGAGCGACCGGAATGGAAGCACCGTGACATGCTACGTGTGAAGCATGTAAAATTATCTCTCGCTGAATGGTCCATAGCACTAGCATGGGTACGGCTCAGTAAATAAATATTGCTAGAGATGAATATTAAGTAACGTAGTTTAGACTATAATGGATTTTTTATTCTAATAATATTATTTAACCATTTAATCTTACACATGCATGCCATTAGTTTGACCGAAAAACGTCATGTTTGATCATTCCAACGTTTTGTTAGTCAGAACCATTGACTACTTCCTCTGTTTTTTGTCATTAAGCGAATGAAACAGAGCTTTCATTAACATTTTGGTTGAATTTTGAATGCGAATATATCATATTTAACCACTAATGCCCACCTCGCGCATGATTGGAAATTTTTATTCCGAATCACGATAGCGTCGGGAAGGAATTTTCTACTTACCAAATGAAAAATGTGGTTGCCATATCTAACGGCATCATAACGTTTTATATTAAATTTATTTCTCACTAACTAATATCTAGTCGTGAGAGAACAATTTTGTAGCCCAAAAAAAATAAAATTAAAATAAAAAGAAATAAATAAATTGCAGACGTGTTTTCAGGGTTACAAATTTTTCTTTACTATTGCAAAAATGTATTATCTATTTTTAAGACATGTTCTTTTTTTTTTTCATTCATAAATTTACCACTTATGATCTATCTATCAATATAATTTGCCCAATACAAATTATTTTGTAATTTTTGTGCACTTCAAACGTTGTTCTACCTTTACAACGTAATACCTCGAATGAAATGGACTAATATTTCCTCTACATCTTTTAGAAATATAAAAATGGCATAGTGAAAGAGTTAAGGCGATAAACATGATTATTTTTCTGCAAGATAAGAAGCTAATGCGAATCATTTTGTCAAAAGAAGATGGGATTGGGAAGGAAATCTGTAATTTTTTTAATTTCTGGGATGTACACAAAGATCTGTGAAAGGTTTTCAACCATTTTCCCTTTTTCCTAGTGAAATGTTCAATTATTTTGTGAAATGTGATAAGTTTTGTAAGCTTTACTTTTCACTTCGTTCAGAAATTGTTGACAAATTATTATAAAACGAAGGGAAAAGTTAGGACCAGCATGAATTTAAGTAATGCCAGAAGTGAAGAAATGAAGGATTTTTGGCGTTTAAAAAGATTTTTTTTTTTTTTTTTTTTTGTACAAATAAATGGTGATAATTTTGTGAAGCTCTGTTTTTACAAACGAGATTTTTTGAAAGGTCTGTTTTTTCCCAAGCAATTTTTGTGAAAGTTCCGTTTGTGCCATCGTTTTTGTCAACCTTTTGAGAATGCGACCCTCTTTAAAAGCCAAAAACATACATGAAGAGCCTTGCGACCTCCTTGCTGCAATATTTTCTTTGTACAACACAATTTTGTAACATTTAATTGCTATTTAAGGTATTTTGTGTAATGATATTTTTTACGTTTTTGGTCGAATTACGACGCTTCTTGACGCTTACGCTTCCTGTAGCTGACGCTTCTTGTAGCTTACGACGCTTCTTGTCGACTCCCCGGTAGAGGAACGATGGTTTTTGCAATGCATATTTTTGTGAAGAGATAAGCGATAGTTTTGTCAAAACTGTCAGTTGTATTTTTTTCTCTCTCAAGCTTCGATGTCATTTTTGTTTGTTTTGTCTTTCACTTATGAAGAGTCACAATGGGCTGCGCCAACCAGTTTATTTTGTATTTTTTTTCTCCTTCCCGTGCAGTATACCTTGTGGGAAATCTCTCTTTCTAAAGGTCTTCTAAAAGGTGTCTGCTCGTAGTTGCAGTGAATAGCAGAAAACTAGGAGAACTACTGTTACACAAATCGACTAGTCTTCTCGTTTCTTGAAGTCTGCAGTTCCGGTATTAGGAGCCGGAATATCGTACTAGTTTCGAACGTTACCACTTTTCTCCACCTCAGGATTGCTTGCGCACAGGGTGAGGTAGTGGAGTCCACGGATTCTACATGCACGTATCATCAAGTGTGCATGGTGGGTCTTCAGCGGTTATCGAACACGTGACCTTCCAGTCTTAAGCTATCAGTCTTAAAGTCAGACAAGAAAGCAGAGTTGCCAAACGTCCCGGATTTTACGGGATAGTCTCGTATTATGAGGAATTGTCCCAGAGAACTTCAATACGGGGAAGCCAAAAGCCCCGCATTTTTGCTAGGATATTGTTTTTACCGGATATCGGATAACAGTAGACCATTGTGTCATGGGTCATACCGGATATCCGGCTATGATGTTTGAAACCTGTAAATTTTATGCACATTTTTAAGTATACCTCAGCTTCCAAATACGTAATAAGTTTTTAATTTACATATATCTTCAAAACATGCTAATTTAATAAATTTTAAAAATCAAATATGACATGCCGGATAACTATCTTTCGTGTAGTGGCTGGATTGGATTCTGGATAGTTAAAAATCTGTCAGATACCGGATGTTCGATCCTTCCCCCCTCCTGCCTTCGGTGCGCCCCTGCTGTACCGTATCAGCAGTTTTTTAACTTTGCAACCCTGTTATTGAGGCATATGATTATTGATGTTGTGTTCATGATGGAAACTCAGACTGGAAATATATAATTAAATTCAAGACTCCATTTTTATGGTAAAAGTGCGGACCGTACTGTCCTCAGAACTTATTTTAATCCATGAATAACATGAATTTCAACTAACGTGTAAACATTTGCATTAAAATTGAAAGGAAGTGCAGGAAATTTGAGCCTTAATTAGAATGCCAATCATGGAAGCCATCTTGATGTCTGGATGAGATGTCTGGATGCTCAGGTGTATTCCGAGGTCCAGGATCAAGATCCATGGGGAAGGGTTGCCAAATTTCGATATCCGATGTAATAAATCAATGGTCTTTTCTCCAAACGCCAATGAATTTTTGTTACTTTTCTTTCTTACCTGACTTTCGCCAAATGCTTGCAGCAACCACACAATATTACGTCCGCTTCAGAGTTTGCTGTTCAACTGTCCATTTCCTGTTTTGGTGTTTGCATGTTTCATTAAACTTCAAGAACGATACAAATATATCGCTCATGGGCTGCAATAGTGGCACAACTCAAAAAAAAACACGCGTTTTGGACTAAGAAGAGATGTAAATATGAAAATACACATTATTTTCAGCAGCAATACTAGCACATAATTCAATATTAGGCCGTAAGATGGCAGCAAACTAAAGCATTTCGTATGCATTTTCCTTAGGAATGAAAACTTTAAACCCACTTTTCTCAAAACATGATTTCTTGAGCTGTGCCGCTATTGCAGCCTATGAGCGATGTATAGACCACGCAGTGTTGTTATGCCATAAACTACTAAAATTGTTTCTTTTCATTATTTATGGTACATGTTTTGGGTTACATTTTACAAATTTTTCTTTCAGTTGATAATTTTAATTGTTAAGAGTAGTTACGAGAAGTTGAACTTGATACTTTTGTACAAGGTTTTGTACCAAATTTATTGAAGAGACGGTTCCCTTCAATTTTGAATTATATTTCACTGATAGCATTATTTTCATTTTAAATCCTTACCGTAATGCGTTAATAGTTGCTAAATGAAAGAAGTTTTTGTCTCTATGCTAATTCAAAACACTTGCCATTTAATCCTCGCATAATTTAAAGACGAGTTGGAACATATATGTCTTTGAGATTTCAAGGTTTCAGGAATTCAAGGTTTCGCATTTATTTCAGTCATTCCCCCTCCGCTTTTCTAGAATTCTGTTTTTCTCATTGTACTGGAAACATGAAGACAACTGCCAACTGAGCCTCGACAACATTTCAAAAATGAAAACTCGAAAATAAATTGTTTTTGATTATCTCAGGTCTGAAAATCGAGGAACATTAAATTTTAAGCACATGTTTTTTCGTTTTTTTTTTTTTGAGCATGTCCTGATGGGACGACCTTATGCATAGGAAGTCGTTTGTCCCTCAAGACGTAGGTAATTAAACTATGTCACTGATCTTATATCATCAATTTTTCTTATATAATTATCAAGTACAAACCCCCTTCCCTCCAGACGTACCTTCCCGCTTGGCATTTGGCCAAACTTCCTGTTAAAAGTTATTTTAAGAAGATTACCCCCAGAGCAAAAATAGAAAAGAGTTGAAACCCATAATTCATGCTTTTTCTATGACGCGTTGCTTTAACCTCGGGTCCATAGCTAATTTAGGTTAGGGTGAATAATGACCGATGATTCAGTGCTTCATATTTAGGGCTGCAAAGTGACAAATACGCTTTTTCCCCCAATCTTTTTATATTATTTGAGAACGAAAGATTGATTGATTTGTAAAAAAAAATATACATTTTTTAGCATTACTTTATTTATTTTTATCTCTGATTAGGCTCTTTGGTTGAGTGCCAAATTTTAAAGGAATATAGTTTGCTTTACTATCTGAAGCAGTGGTTTCCAAATTGTAGATCGTAAGCTACTAGTAGAACGTGGGGAAACTTTCGTAACGCAATCGCACTGACATTATTACACTGACGATTGATTTTATGTTTCACCAATATTCGCATTAAGCAGCGCATAGCTGAGAAAGAAACTGCAGTCAATCAGGGCAACTTTGATCCACAATTTCTATATTTCGAATTGCCCCTCTCATATTTTAACAGTGTTGTTGAATTGACTGTCATAAAGCTGAAGAACTCCGGAAGGATTTCTTAGTCACCAGAAATGAAGAAATAATCGTCATAAAAACCGTTTAAAATACTTATTAACCTCTTTCAAAGTGATCCTTCCATTCCGGGTAACTTTGAATCACGTCAGAAAAGTGATTTTAAAAACAATTATTTTAATAAAAGTATCATAGTTGTGCAACTGTGAGCCAGAAAAATAAAATTTCTAAATATTTAAACATTTTTATTTTACAACATCACATCATTTCTATAATTTATGATAGTGCATAGAACAACTTCAAGAATTTCAACAACCTCAAACCAACGTTCAAGGATAGGTTCCATGCAATGACTTCAGAACGACTGTATTATACAATTATCTGTCTACTACAGTGTGGCAAGCGATTTCTTAAAATTAAGAATTTAAGAATAACAAGAAGTTCCGTCTAGAACTATACGAGCCGACTTTCCCGTATACACCAGCTTCAAATTTATATTCTAGCTATCTCTCTCTTTCTCGTTTAGCTTAAGTTCTTAATTGCTTCAAATATACCTTTTCAACGGTTAATGCATATTCATTCAATCGCTCATTTATTAAGTCATTCATGTATTTATTCACTCATTTATTCATTCTTGCTTATTCATTCAATCATACATTAATTCAAAAATATTCTTGAAACTCCCGATCAAAAAATTTCATAGGAAAATAGGCTCGTTAGTTCTGGATGAACTTTCTATTTGTACATGCTCTACGTCATAAGAGCTTTCCGATAAAGTTTGTTCCAAGCAAATCGGTCCGTTTGATCAGGAATTATATAGGATTGAAATTTCCCCGTAGGCGCTATGTTAATTTTTGAACTGTTCAAAAATGAACAAAATCTGTTCAAATTGATATTTCACGCCAAGCGCTTCTTCCAGTAAGCTTGTTCATTGGAATATGGATCTTGTACCCAGAATTTACATAATTTGCTTCATTTTCACCCATAGGCGCTAATGTTAAAATTTTTTGAACTGTTCAAAATTGAACAAAAAATCGTTCAAATCAAAAAGTAAAATATGGAAATGAGATGTCCTTGCCGAGATCTTTCGAATGCAAAAATAATTTTTCGAATCGGACAATTCGTTCAAAAGTTATTAGGGGGGGGGGGGACAGACCGACAGACAGACAAACAGACAGACCGACAGACACACTTTTTCCCCATCTCAATACCCTACTTTCAAATTTTTTATTTTTCAATCTTTATTTAATTACTTAACTTATTTTTGACTTTTCTTGATTTTTAACGATATTTTCAAGATACATTAAGCCTTCTTTCATGCTTTATTATTATTTTTTTTTACTTTTACGGGAAAGTAGGCTAAAAACATTTTATATTCCAGCCCGCTGAGTTCAGCACTGGACCTTCTAGTTTTTTTTTTTAAATCAAATATACTTCAAAATATGACGATTCAAATTTACCCTGAATGAATATTTTGTTGGCATAAATGTCTGGAGCAGCGGTTCCCAGTCTTTTTTTTTTTTTCGCGTACCACCATTTTTTTTACAAACCATTTTGCGTACCACTGCTAATATAACTTTGTTTATAGAATAGAACGCTGATAGATTATGCATAATTTTTTTTTCCACCTGGAATGGCTTCGCGTACCACTAGTGGTACCCGTACCACAGATTGGGAACCGCTGGTCTAGAAGACACAATGTGGTATGTTCGGAAACGGCTACACCAGTAGGTGTTTATCCTACACGAAGCATCTCGAGGAGGTACCCCCCCCCCCCCCCCCCCCAAGTATGTATGTCTAGTAGTTTATTCAAAAACTATTAGACCTACGTACTTGCATTTTTGTATGTCCACTAGTGTTCCCTTAAACCACTAGAATCCCAAATTTTACTGATTGTACCTCTTCTTAGAGTTATGGAGTTAGTAAGGTCTGAAATTTATATCTCCATATATCTCCAAAATATTAAGATTTTTTTTTTTTTTTGACTAGTAATTATTAATAGATAAAAAGATCAAAGTAAGTTTTATTTATATCCACCATTATACTCTCTTTTTTTTTTTTTTTTTTTCGAAATGGATTTGTCCCACTTTTAAAATAAACGGCTCATTTGTGTTACTGATTCTCAAAAGAAAGAAATTAATGTATATATACATTTTAATTTCGAATGGGCTGCGTATGTATTGGTTCTTAACCATTGCAGACCTAGTGCGTTCCCACCAGGGATTCGTGCCACCTTTTTCAGCGCGACACCACAATGAGTGTTGCATGACAATTTTGACGTCCAGTTTCTTCACCTGAGATGGTGAGCACACGGACTCTGCTGATGCGAAATTGTACTGGGAATTAAATTTAGCCGAGAGCATCCAAGCCAAATGTCTACTCGAGAGATCTTTTACATGCATAACCATACGACACGGGCGCATACGATTTTTTGCATCTTGAAAATTCATCGACGTGATCGGGTTCGACTCCGTGAACTTGAGCGTACGAGGCCAGCGCCCGACCGCAACGTCTCTGTGCTTGCACAGCAATGGATTATTTAAATTTATTGTACCTTCAAAATCTTTATTTAAGTATATAGCTCAGCTTAATCTGTTTTAGAAGAAATAAAATTCTAGGCAATAACGTATAACAAATTTCTTCTGACATGGGTATAGACGATTTTCTGCTTTTCGAAAATCCACCGACACTACCAGGTTCGACCTATGAACTGAGGCGTACGAGTGCCGCGCCTTACCACAACACCACCGCGCGGGCTAAAATTAAACATAATTTATTTATTTTGATTAGTAGTTTGTTGTATGAAATTAAAATATAGTATTAAGCCAAACTTTTCTGCTTTGAATGAAATTTTATTGTTTTGTGAATATAGTACTGAATCAAAGAAAACCAGGCAGTCAAAACTTTTGAGGTTTTAAAAGAAAATATAGTGAGATCTAGGAGGCTTCATTGCAATAAATCCGCCCTTAATCTACTACTTAATGAAATACCACTGGCATTCAATGTAAGAATAAGATATTCGCGTCAGCATTATTTTTTTCGAACCAGACTTCTAAGTACAGCATATGTTTTCATAAAATATTCGAAATATCTTCTTTCTTTTGAATCGATCGACTTCAGACATGACCGGCTTCTTCCTTGAGCAACTATTTCGAATTCAGTCATTATGACCTAAATCCTGTTATTGCGGCTCAACTTCCCATATTACGCGAAAGCAGCCCTTGGGCACCCGCATTAAAAGTCATCCAAGAAAACATCCTGGTATTTAATACTGGGTTGTGGGTAATGTATTTTGATTACCACAAAATAAGAACCGGAAAGCTCTTGTTTTTACCTCGGTGACTTTGCAGTGGCGATCAGGTGTGGGGGAAAAATTCTTTTAATTAATACGAACCTTTCCTTTTCTAGTAAGAGTAAAGCCTACGGTTTATAATACCAACAGTGAGCACCCCCCCCCCCCCCTCAAGCGAGGATTTTGCTGGGGAGAGGGCAATTATTTTGTGATTTTACTTCTCTCTTGGAAAATGTGTTCCAAAGGGAATAAATGTTAATGTTTTAGTCGCATTCATATGATTTTTAATAATCCTGGATCCTAAGGAAGGGATAGTTGCCTCCATCGCCTCCCCCCTATATCCGTGCCTGCCCCCTCACCCTTCTCCATGAGGTCTATGCTTCTCCATCTGTTTTACAGCCTTACCGCTTCTAGTTTTGCTTTATTGAGTTTTTCTTCGTTTTTAGATTTTTTTTTACTTTTATTTATTTATTTATTTTTTTCGTTTTTTTGTTAGATATTTCATTTTTTGTCATTTTTGTGTACTTAACAAATGAATAACGTATACTAAAACTTACTGGTAACTTGTTTCTTTTCCTTTCTAAACCCCCTCCCCCGCTCTTTTTTTTTTTTTTTTTTCAACTTTGCTTTTACATTTATAATCTACTTTATAAAATACGGAATTTGCACTTTCATTTCTTTATAAATCCTTTCATTGAAGTTATCAAGTATACAGGTGATTTGTACAGGCATAAGCAATGTGTTTCAGTGACTGTTCGACAATTAGTCACTGCTCTAAAGAAAATGTTTTCCAAATATGTACGTATATGTTTTTAAATTAAATTTTTATGACAGAATTAAAGCATTAAATTGGATAAGAAATTAAATATTTCTGTGTTTTCTCATGATTCGTAAATTATTGTTCACAAACTAACTGTTCTGAATTAATCTTGGGCAGAAGTGTTCTGAATTAATCTTTTTTCGAATTTCTTAGATTAATGTGTCTTCCCACAAGTTTTCACAGTACATACCACGTCATACTCCTAGTGCAGGAGAACCATAGCAAAACCGAATAGTTTTTAGTTCTTTAGAAATGTTGAAATTTTAATTTTCAGTTTAAATCACATTTGTTTCCTATTGAATAACGTTTTGAATCATGAAGTGCTCATTATTATTTTTAAATACAAGTTTAAATAAAAAATTTGTGCAATTATTACGGAGTTCTCACGTTCCAGGTCCTTTTGTTGCTGAAATTATGTCGATTAAATCTATGCTAGTACACGAAGAACTGGGCAAAAATTTATATAATTCGGAATTTGCTGCCATTTTCTTTCTATTTTTTTGAATTATACCTAAGTTGAAGAAATTGTACTACATTTGCACTTTTTCAACCTAAATGATTTGGGGTGTTTTTCTTTAATTAACAACTAAAAATAGTTGATTTTGTTAAAGTAATTATAATGATAATATTTCTGTGGGTTACTAATAAAATTACGATATTGATACGGAAATTGAAGTTATGAACAGAAAATCTAAAAATAAGATTGGGAGGAAAAGAGTAGGGTTATTGTTAAGAGAGAGACAAAGAAAAGGGGCATACTGCAACAGGATATCCGGTTTGAATTCTTACTACATATCCGGCCAAATTGACACTTGTTGCGTTCCTAGGAAAAGCATGCATGGATTAATGAAATTTGAGCAATGTAAAACACTTATATATATTTTTTGGTACCTGTATTTTGGTTTTGCAGTTGATGAATCGTTAGTACACAGTAAAAAAATCTGGTTCAACCTTGCACCAAAAAATGGAGAAATTTAACTGCGACCAGCATTTGGTACTTAAGTTGAACCATTATAATGGTTCCTAGTTTTACATTTATGGTGGGGCAGCGGTTAGGAAGTCGGGACTTCCACCCGGAAGATTGGTGTTCGATACCCGACCTGTTGAAGACCCACCATGTACACTTGGGGATACGTGCATGTAAAATCCGTGGACCCTGAAGTCCCAGGGTACCGGGAGGGGAAAATTTCCCGTCCCTTCACTCTTAGGTCAAAAAAGAGAGGTGGCGTATTTGTGGTGGCGCTATCTGGTGTCATTCGAATACATAATGAGCCAAGTCGTACTTCCGCCATTGTGGTACTCATCTAAACGGAAGGCGCTCTCTTACTGCCTTAATTCCTGGTCGCTCTGTGGATTGTTGGGATACACCAGTGGCATTAGAAACAGCAGCATTCATGGTGAAACTACACTATTATACTGTTTCAACTTGGTACTAAATGCTAAATGTTGATAGCAGCCTTTTTTAATTTTACCTTTTTCTTTTCCATTTTTTTTTCTTTCTTTTTTTTGTGAAAGGTTGAACTAAAATTTTTTACAATGTAGACATCGGAAAACTGATACCGCTATGTATCGTGAAACTGAAATCTTGTATTTTACATCGACATTTCACGCGATATACGGCCATATCGTCTGGTACTACTTATTACAATTTTTTAGTAAATGAACAAGATCCTAATGTAGAGAGTCAGAATTATCTAGTTTATTAGTGAGTCGTAAGGTATAATACTTTCAAATTGCTCCAAGTCACCCATATCCATTGAATGCCCATATCTACCTAAATCTGATGTTGAATTTTGGTTAGACATCGGAAAACTAATCTGGCTTTAGTAAATCGATGTTGTATAAAATACAGGTTATGGCATAGTACTGTTGTGTTTCTAAATTTTCGAAAAATAAACGAAATGCTTAGATAAAAATGAGCATAATTTTTTTTTTTTAAATTTGTTATTCATGTTGTAACATTTTAGTGACTCTAAGCTGCAGTTGACTCCGAATTCAAGTCATGTCTGTCTATACTTAAATATAATGTTGAATTTCGGTTATACGCCAGAAAACCAATCTGGCATTAGTTTAATCGATGTTTCGTAAAATACAGTTTATCGCTAAGTACTGTTGTTTTTAAATTTTCGGAAATTGAACGAAATGCTTACATGAACACTTGCAGCATTTGTTTTTTTTTTTTTTTTTAAATTTGTTATTCATGTTGTTACATTTTAGTGACTCTAAGCTGCAATTGATTCCGAACTGCTCCAGTTTATTAGTGACTCTCCTGGGCATAATAATTTCGAATTGCTTTAACTCACCCACATCTACCTAAATCTGATGTTGAATTTTGATTAGACATCGGAATGCTAATCAGGCTTTAGTAAACCGATGTATCGTAAAATACAGGTTATCGCCTAGTACTGTTGTTTCTAAATTTTCAGAAATTGCTTACTTGAAAACGCCCAGCATTTTTATTTTAATTTTTTTATTCATGTTATAACATTTTAGTGACTCTAAGCTGCAGTTGATTCCCCAGGTCATATATTTTTTAAATCTACACCATAACGTAATCTGCGAACAGAAATAGCGGTCATATTTTCCGCAATAAAAATAGATTTGATAAATTGAGGAAATAGTTAAACTCGAATGGCGATAGAGCGGAAGGCAATTTATTTCTTCGGTGTTTATCGCCAGATGAACCATGAGCCTACCGGGGAACTGCTTTTAGTTCGCTCTCTTGCTGACTAGCAGGGCTGGGCGAGGTAGATATATCTGTACATGATGCACGGTACCAAACTTTTGTCCTATTAAGAGGCAAAACGTCAACCTTTGTGCAGAATGAATAAATGATAAAAACAACGTCATTACATCAAAAAATTGCAAAACTATTGCAGGATGTGATTCGAGGTTAAAGACTGCCATTTTTTGTTGAAAAAGCAAAACCCTTTAATAGCGAAACACCTATAACTGCAGTTTTGTGACCTGCTCACGTTTTAATCATTTATTACATTATATTGCATCCTTAAAAATTATAACTGATTTTTTTTTTTTTTTGAAAAATAGCTTAGCTTTATCAAAAATATGTTTTCGTTCATTAGTTTAGTTTTTGATTCGACAGTTAAAACCTTCATGGGTTTCGAGAAGTATACTTTTATTTAAAAAATACTTGTGTTTAGCGAAATTGTAAATGGCTCTCAGTTAATTCAGGCAGAAATCATAGGTCCTAAAAATTATTCGTTTTCTAAGACCATGATTAGCTTGTTTTCTAGCAGCGATTAATGAATAAATTTTGATATATAATACTGAATTAAAATCCCTTTGAAATTATTAGTACCAGAAACTAATCAGCCGTTACGCTTATCGGGAAAAACATTCGATTACGCCATCTCCTCTATCGATAAACGCTAACACTAATGTTCTTGTCGTGGTAGCCTAGCAGTTAGGATGTCGAGCTTCGGATCGGAGGATCTCGGGCTCGATACCCGAGCCGCTGCAGACCCACCATGTACACTTGGGGATACGTGCATGTAAAATCCGTGGACCCTGAAGTTCCAAGGCAGTTCCGAGGGTACCTGTGGGTGGAGATTTTCCCTTCCCTTCCTACATGGGTCTAAAAGGGAAGGTGTCATATTTGTGGTTGCGCCATCTGGTGTCAAGTACATTCTGAACCAAGTCGTACTTCCACCATTGGTGCTCAGCTAGAAACGGAAGGCGCTCTTTACTGCCTTAATTCCTGGTCGCTCTGCTAAGGGGAGTTTGGATATTTAAGTGGCATTAGAAACAACCACAACAATGTGCTTAGTGGTAACTTGCTTGTCCTAGGCATGTCGTCATTAGTTAAAGTGAAGCAACCGGAAACCCGAAACGTAATTTTCTCATCCAATTTTAATGCAAATGCCAATAATATTAAATTGGGGGGGGGGGGGGGCAAACCGTGATTTCGTCAAGGTTTCACTAAGACGGAATTTTGTAGCGATTTCACGAGCATGCGATTCACGATGAGTTTTTTGTCACGGTTTACTGATTGTGACATTGTCTCAAGACTTTGTCAAAAGAGAATTCGGAAGTACTCGAAAAACTGATGGTTCCGTAAATTTTGGAATGGCTGGCTACCATTACAAAATTAGTCACGTGATTCTAGAGGATTCCAGAGAACGTTGAGTATCTCGGGTTAGGAAAGTTCCATTTTTGCTTTTGGTGAGCTTAATATGCCTTTCGTCGCCAACTTGGCAACCTTCTTTGGTTTACCAACTTCTTCGTCGCCAAGCTCCTTGTATATTGATAAATAAAGGAATTCTGTAAAAGTTGTTTCTTTGCCAGCGCAGTGTCAACGCTGAGAAAACAACCTGTTCTCGCCGTGATATGTTTTTCATTGTATGCAAAAGAAGAAAAAAAGGAAGAGAAGAAGAAAGAAAGGAAAGAAACAAGATGGAAGTATTTCTTGTGCCGTTTTCGGACCCTACCCAAATTTCAAACCAATCAAAACGGACCCTTCACAAAATTCCAAGCTTCCAAATTGTGTTTTTTACTCCACTAAAGCGACAAATAATAATAAACTTTGTCATCACTACATGTTTTAATTTTCAATTTTCACAAAATTATTTGATTTTTCACAAAAATCTGTATAAAATTCACAAAAAACGGACCCTGTTATAAAATGCTGGATCGGTCCCTGACTTAAAGCAAATGTATTTTTAAATCATTGTCGTCGCAGGGCCAATTGTACTCATAAATGTAGCCGCTTGTACTTCTGTCGATTCTGTACTCAGTTGCGTGGCAGTTGAATAAAACTTAAATGTTTGATTCCATACACTATTCTCATTTTTCATTTCACCGTTTCAGAGAAGCCTTCACTTAAACTATTATAATTGCTTTTAATATTACTGTTTAATGGGACAAACTCATTTTAACTATGAGTTTTATATTTATTTTCATAATTTACTGAACCAAGACATGTTGCCATCTGCTATCTATAACAATATAACATTACATTTATAAATGAGGATTACCTGACGAAAGAAAAGGGGGGAGGAATAACTAATAATAAACTGTTTAGAAATTTTGTAATTTATATCACTGAAACTCGTTAATTGCTGCCAAACAAAAAAAAATAAAATAAGAGAATCGGTTCAAAACAGAGAAGAAAATGGTTCTTAACTGTTTTGTCTTTGCCTATTTATGCATGGATTATTAGTATAACAGTATTAACTATCACTGTTTGACCTCATGTTCAAGTTTTCTGAAGATAAAATAACGAATATTAAAGAATTTTCACAATAGCTCTAACCTGCCATTTCCTCGTTGAGTCTTAATGAAAAAAAATGGCGTTTCCAGACACCTCACACGCTTTGAAATAACTTCATGTCTGGTGGCATGTCTATATCTGTCTGGTGCCATCTGAATTCCCATAGCGGTAATTAAATGCTGGTTCCACTTCTTGTTTGCCTTTTCGATTTTAATTACCCGTTTTCCCTGGTTTATTATAGATATTTTCGTCTTGCTTCACCACTTTCAGAAATATTTTATAGTTCAATTAGCACCCTATATTAGCTTATAAGCTTTATTTTCAAGCAATTACTATGGTTAAGATTTTTTTTCTTGGTGACGTTTGAAAATAGTTAAAATCAAGGCCGATGTAAAAATTGCCTTCGGGGAAAATTTTCAAATATTTTTCTAATAATAAAAATTTTTGCAAATTTTTTTAATATGACATGATCGTTTTAACTGTAAGCATGAGCAGAGTTTTAGAATTTAAAATTTTGTGAAGGGTCCGTTTTGATTATTTAAAATTTTGTGAAGGTTGTGAGAAACGGGCTCGAATTTCCTTTGGCACAACCCTTGATTAAGGGTAGAAGTCTAAGGATTTCATTTACCCCTAAAAGATGGGAGCATTATGTGCTCTCTTACAGAAAGTGTTGAAGAATTAAGCGTAAAAAATAAATAAATAAATAGGTAAAAAAAATTAATAAAAACATTTTTGGAGGCATCAATGATAATGGTTTAGTGCAGGGGTCGTCAACCTTTTATTTACACTTTAGGAAAACTGTTTAGTCTACCGTTTTCTGGATCTCAAAGAGCAGAAAAAAATAGATACCAAAGCTTTATGCTTCTCAAATTTACAAAAATTATTATTACGTTTTTGTTTTATCACAATACAAAACATATTAATAAGATAATAAATGGAAAGGTAGCTCTTGAGGTTTTTTGACTTTTCTAAAGTTTTTATTACTTGAATAATAAACAAAAGCCAATCAACACCATTTTAAATTATAACAAATTAATAAAAGAAAAACTTTTTCAACGACATAGCTTTAATTGTTTTTTATTGCAAAACATTTTTACGCCTGGAATAATTGTTAAAATCTCCAACCTAATGTCATCTTCAGAATCCAATCTGTTTCTGTACTTTGTTTTTGTCGCATCATCCACAGAGAAAACGTTTTCACATATCATACGTAGGTTAAACCAAATGACGTTTCACAAGCTCTTTTGGAAATTTGAGGATAATCTTTTGTAATCTCAATCCAAGAATGCTTAATATCAATTTGACTAAATTTTGGTTTCGAGTGTCGGTCGATGTGTCAATTTGTTTTTTCTTTCTTTTTGTTGGGCTTCGCAGGTGGTAGTCTTGGAAAAAGCTTTTGGATCCAAGAAAATGTTTTGGGATTGAGCAGGAGAATATTCAAAAAATCTTTTATAAAAATTAAAATTTTACTAAAATTTTCGCACTTTGTTTAAACAAATAGTGATCACTTGCGAAATCCCTATCACAGTTCCAGGAAACCCTGTGCCTCCGTAGAACCCAGGTTGAAGATCCCTGATTTAATGTACCTAAAACGCAAAATTTCGTTTTAGCTTTCGTTTTTATGAGCTAATGGGAGTACCACGGTACCCCTGTTGGCCAACTTCTGCCGCTCGGCTCATGCCGATATCCAGTGGCGCACACAAGAGAGGTTTATCGCCCTTGATTTTTACCAGGAACTTTATTTTACTAATTAACCCTCTCATGCATGAAAGCCTCATATGAGGTGACATACATTTTTGCTTTAAATTTTTATGCAGATTCGTTTTTGTGCTGCAATTTGCATGTCGTCCTCATCTAGACACTCCAACCAGTTCTTGGAAACCACAAAACGTTTCATAGGGCATTCAAGATTGTTAAAAGATTAAGATATCTTTGGGAGTCCATGGAGGATTCAAGAAAGAAGAATCAAAATCTGTTTAGTTATTTTGAAGAGTGTTTTATATTACTGGGAAGTTTGTTATTATTTTACAGCTTCCTATTCCTTATAAAGGAAGTTTGAATATTTAATTTTGCCATGTTTATTATTATATTGAATAAATGGCAAAAAAGTATAAATCGTCCTTATACAAGAACACGAATTTTTGACTATACAGGACAAAATTTCTAAAAATAAATTATTACACAATAATCCTGAGATGCTAAATTAGTTTGCGGCATATGAAGTTTTTGTTTATAATACAAATAAATAAATGCATGCATGAGAGGGTTAATAGAAATTATATATTCAATAATTTATTTTTTACTTTTTTTTGTGCCCAACTGTCGATAAAATCAAAAAAATATGTTTGGCGGCCGATTGGGGCATGATACGAGAATGGTGGACTTTTAACCCTGGACCCCTCCTTCTTGAAAAATGGCTGTGTGCGCCACTGCCTATATCACAAAAAATTCATCCGGTGAAATCGTAAAGCGACTAGCTCTTTTTCTGTCATAAGTCTGTCGCTAATGTTTATCCTTTGAAAACAAGATATATTCTTTAAAAATTATGATTTTTTAAAAATAGCATAACCGTGCAAGTTTTGATTAAATTTAATTCAGGATTTTTCGGAAAACAACATGTGCTGTGAAGCCCGTATTACCATGAGGCTACTTTCATACCGACCGAGACAGGAAGTAGAGAATTCTTTTTGGAGGGAGGGGAAAATTCTGGTTGTGCCTGTGCTGCAAGTTTCATTAACAGTAGCTTCATATGTTTTTTCTCAAGCATTGTCGCTTTTAGACAAATGATCAGATTCAATTGAGTTAAAACAAAATGGCGTATGATGGAATGATTTCGAATATCTATTTCTGATGAGTGAGTCACCTGCTGGTCGAAACCGCATCTTGGCCAAAAACAGGAAAAGGAAGTCTTAATATTCTTATTTCCTGTTTCTTATAGATTTGTCTTTCTTTTGTCTTCTACAAAAGGGTATTGTTGAATTCCAAGGAAGGTATGCAATTGGCTGACTCGAGATAAATAAGATCAAACTCTGTTATGACGAGGGTGAAGACAATTTGTTTGTTATATGCGAGTGCTCGTAATAACAGTGTTTTCCCATAAATTCAAATTTTATTGCATGAGAATGAATTTAATGAAAATGATAATTTAAAAACGACTTACTTTTGATTTTTCATCATTTATTATACAAGAAAAAGAAAAAAGGAAAACTGCAGTGTTAGGAAATTTTTGTTTTCAGTATTCCAGCAACTGTATACGTTTGAACTGTAGATGAAGATAGGTAGGTCATCAGAGGTCGATCATAAAAAATTGATCACGGGTAAGCATTTTTTACAGGGCCCGTTTTTTTGTGAATTCTAAAGAGCTTTTTGTAAAAAGTCAAATAATTTTGTGAAAAGTGAAAATTTAAACGCATGGTGATGAAAAATTTCATTACTGTTTGCCTCTTTTTAAATAAATGATGGTGTAAAGAAATACGATTTAGAAACTTGGAAGTTCGTGAAGGGTTCGTTTTTATTGATTTGAACTTTGTAAAGGGTTCGTTTTGATTGACTGGAGTTTTGTGACTCCTGGCAACTAACTCCTGGTCATATTTTCTCCAGATTTCGAGTCACTTTTGTGCTGTTATTCAATCTCAACGTAAAATTTCAAAATTCTTCGTCAACATTTCAATGCAATTTCGCAAAACTTGCTTCTCTTGAGAAAGCTTTGAAGACGTTATCATGAAAGAATAATGCTCCCAAAATCCGAGTCATGCTTTGTATTTTTTTACAGCATGACTCGGGGGGGGGGGGGGGTGCATATACATAGGGTTTTTAACATTGAACCAACAAACTTTTTAAATAATTTCTTTTATTATTTCTTCCCAGAATATTAAGGCAAAATAGGGATATCGGAAAGTCTGAAATTTTTTTAGTGTTAAAAATTCATAGTTAACGCTTGTGCAAGGCAATTAATGCGTGTTTCACATGGAGCGACGACATTTTTGTTGTGCGTTTGAGCATTGTGATTAAACGGGAATTTTGCCGCATTACCGAGTTTTGCTCTCCTTCTGAGGCCGTCCTAACTGCAAAGATTTTTCTTTAATTTTCATTTAAGTATTTTTTTTTGTTTGTTCTACTTTGTAGTGCTGCACTATTCTTTTCACATTAAAAAGAATGAAAGACAGCAAATTATGAAAGAAAAAGTTTAATATTATTTTCATACTATTATTTAAGGCACCTAAAACCAAATGGGTATAACAAATGGGGAAAAAATAAAATTTGGAAGTAACTGTTGGAAATAATAGGGAAACTCTAATCTGTTTTTTTTTTTTTTTTTTTTTGGCGAAGAAGTCCTGACAAGTGCTGCTATCTGGCCTGATATGGAAAAAAACCTGCATCCCTAAAGCCCCTAGATTAGAGATTTTTTCACACGTTTAAGGCAAAATCTTTCCTTTGCACATCCGTCACAGCTTAAGTTAAAGATTGTAGAATAAAGGCAAGAAAAAAAGACATTCAAAACTGTAATGTTTCTGTAAAATAAATAAATACATATAGTGGAGCCTTTGTTTAACCCTTTAAGCGCGAGCTTATTTTTTTTTTTTAAGAGAGAATCGAGAGAGAATAAAGAAAACCTTGAGTAAAGCACATTAACCCTTAAAGACCTGAATTTTGTCTAAGCTAAACAGACAACATCTAGACAAAGCTTGGGCTACGACAGCTACTTTATGTTAACCCTGATCGTAGTGGTTAAACATAAAGTAAAATTTAATTTTCCTGGATTGCCATATGTAATAAAGGTCAGAAACGAACAATCATGCTGGTTCATGGAAACAACGTATTACCCATGTTCCTCATCAGCTGCCTGTACAAGTACCATTTTAACTTTTCAGGCATCACTGAAAGCTTTCTCTACATGTTGTCTGTTTAGCATTAAAAAAAAAAATCAGTCCTAAAGGGTTAATATGTTTTATACTCAAGGTTCTCTTTATTCTTTCTCCTTTCTCTATTAAAACAAAATAAAAGAAAAAAGTATAGACTTGAGTGCAAAGTAACAATGATTTCGGTTGGAAAAATACTTTAAAAAAAAACCGTCAAATCTTCAACTTTTTGTGGATGCTTGATGTTGGCAGAATTTTAAAGGGTCAATAAAGATTCAGTATTTGATTACTACACATTTAAAAAATTTTATTATCTACATTTATCATTTATCTAAATAACGGTTTCTCAACAGGAGCCATATGGCCCCCTTGGGGGACACGGAAAAAATCTGGGGGCCACAGTGGAAAATAGTAAGATAGGGGAACCATAAACCCCCAAAAGAAGATATGAACCAATCATTTCAAACTGATAAAAATATTCCACATTCCCACCAATGAGAAATATTACACATTATTCTGATCAAATATATTACAATATACGACAGATTGTATTCTTCTCTGAAAGCATGAATGTGCTTACTGTACTCAATGATATATCAGTTGAATGCTGTATAGTATCTATTAGATCAACAGTTGCTTTGAATTTCTTACATACGGTAAATTAACCCAGCTTATCAAAACTGGAAGAAGAAATTTCATAATGAAAAATAAAAGTTTACACGAGGGGGGCGATGACGAAATTTGATACCCATAAGGGGGCCACAAGTTGAAAAAGGTTGAGAACCCCTGATCTAAATTCAATAGTAATTGTTCATTTCTGGTTTTCGCATTTAAATTCACGACGACTCATAATCAGCGTGGGATAAAACCTGGACAGTGAATTATTAACGCACTTAATTTGCCCTTGAATGTAAAATTTTTGAAAAGAAAACACATAAAATATGAAATTCTTTTTTATTCCTTTGAAAAACATGCAATTTATTTTATTTATGGAGGTTGTTCAACTTCATGCCTCCTGCGCCTCTTCCTCACATCTCTGCTCTCCAGGAAATTAGAAGCAATGATATATTACTTCAACTGACGTCACTGCATCGAATGACGTCACCACACATCCGCCCGCATCGCAAGATATAAACGACGGAGACGGATTGTGGGTTACTGCATCCAGATAAGTCCGCGGAATACCAATCAGGCCGCATGTGTATAAAGGTAAATTAAACCTGATGCGCCACGAAGTCTGCCACAGCTGCTTGTTTACCGGTCTTTATTTAAAAGAATATGCTTTCATTTTTTTTCGCGTTAACATTGCTCTCTTTGAGTGAGATTTATTAAGTTTTTTCAATAGGGTCAGGTGGGGTAAAATGGGTCAGCAGAAAATACGCAGAAAAATACATGTACATCATATAAAGGCATATTTCCCAAGCCAGGCGGAATTGACGCCCCCCCCCCCCCACACACCTGACTCCACTATCTGCAGGTAAGGAAAGCTCAACAGCTCATCTGTGTGGCAAAAACAAAACAAAAGTTTATGTTCTCACGAAATGCATTTTTTCTTGTTTTGTAAATGTCCATATTATTTTTATTCCTTACTGGTCATTTCATAGGTCAAAATCCCGTTATAAGGCTTCACAGCAGTCCATTTGTGGATTTTTTTCTTCTTTTTTTCCGCGGTTCTTTGAGAGCATTCCGTGTATAGTCCAAATACCAATTTTGGTGTCAATCCGTTGAACGGTTTCAACAGGGGGATATGTTCTAAGTAGGGGATAAATAGAGGAAGATTAATTATATAACCACCCTGTAAGATCAGAAAATCAGAAGTGCCAGCAGCATAAGCTTGCGCGGAGTTTTATTAGTGGGGGCACCACTATACCCCAGAGACTAATGACCTCGATTACGTCCAGAAGTGGGGTTTAAGGGGCTCCCCACTCCAAAATTTTAAAGAAATTATTGTTGCATTAACATTTTTAAAGCATTGAAGACATGGAATTTGTGAACCTCGCAAAAGGTCCAAAATATGCGTTTGCAATATTTTCCCATTTTATGCGTCACTAAGCGTTGATTTTGTTGTTTCTGCAAAAAGGTAACTTTCTTTGTAACGTATACGATTTTACTCTTTTATTTGTTTGCCATTGAATATCACAGTCAATTAATTTATTGATAGTTTCACTCAAAACTATTGATACTTCACTTATCGATAGTTTGATATTAATTGAATCATAAACAATTAGTGTCTAATAGTAATGTTAGGGGAGAATTTCTCGTAACCTAAATATTGGACTTTATATTTAAACAAATTTATACATTTAAATAAATTTCAAAAATTGAATACTGTGCTTTTACAAAAAAATAATAATAATAATAATAATAACTAAGTACTATCTATACAAAGTTATATTACGCTTCTAATGGCGAAATCATAATGGTGAAGCAGTTATTTGCGAATTTGTGGGTAAAAGATGCAAACTTAAAATGTACCAAAAAAAAAAAAAACCTTTACTTCTGTGAAGTAAGATGTAATCCTTTGTACTTCAGGTCAAAAATAAAAGTACAACGTATATTACGCTCTAAGTTTTTCAAAAGATTGCAAACACGTGTTTCGAGGTTGCAAGGAAGCACATCTTTTCCAATGTAGAAAGAAGTAAGCTGGTTTTGAAAAAAGCTTCAGTTTCTCATTTCTTTCGAAAGCTCATTTCTTCTTCATTGAAAAAGAGGTGCGACCTCGAAATACGTGTCTTCAATCTTTTCCATGAATTTGTTCATAATATACATTTTATTTTGCTTTTTGATTCTTTTTTTTTGGGGGGGGGGGGGTTAAGTAACCCCCAGAGTTCTAAAAATACTTACGGTACATTAAAAGAAAATTCAGGGGTTGATCCAGTATTTTTAACAGTGAATTTTTAAAAGATTTTTGTGAAATGTCAAATGATTTTGTTAAAATTCAGAATTTAAACATACATGGTAATTTTATTTTTATTATTTTTTTACACTTATTTAATAAATAATTCTGCAAAGAAAAGATTTGCTAGCTCGGAATTTTGTAAAGGGTACGTGTTGATTGAATGGAATTTTTTGAATTGTCCGTTTTGATTAATTGGAATTTTGTGAAGGGTCCAAAAACGACCTAAATTTCGTCTGGCGCGACCCCACATGTAAATGTATGAAAAATTTTGCTATCAGCTATGCGTCTATAGATTGAACATTTTTGTAAATTCTTTATTTATTTATTTATTTATTTTTTTTTTTGTGAGAACATAATTTTTCACCATTTTGGGGCGAGCTTTGAAACTACTTTTATAGCGCAGTCCTGCGTAGTTGTATTTGACATCGCAGCCAGGAAAAATACTGCAGTGGAAACCTGATCAAAACAAAAGGTGTGGCCCATAATGAATGGGTAGCATACAACTCTTCATTATTCGCGAAAATGTAACTTTTTTCCCTACAATAGGGAAATTGAGGGACTGCCCAGACAACAGTGGGAAATGACAATGAAGAAGCCCCGAGAGTGCCATGTTTCCTAACGAGACATGAGTCAGCTCTTTTTCAGCTAATATGAAATGTTATTGTCTCGCTTATACGGCTTTGCCTTTAATAATGTGCAAGAATATGAGGGAACGGAGCGTAAGTGATGTAAAAAAAAAATGGATGAGTAATGACAGTTTTCAGCTGATTACTGCTATCCCTTTATATCCCAAACTTATGTAATCAGTTGCAAAAGTTTTTTTTTCCTTCACTCAGCTATCTTTAAAGCAGGTTTTGTTAAAAATATGGTTTGCATACATCTACTTCTATATACAGTAAAACCCCGTTAAATCGCTGGTGTTGGGGGACATGTTTGGCACTCGCGTTATAACATAACCGCGGTACAGTGAAACTGTACCCGCGGAACCACATTGTCCAAACAATACTCGCTTTTGTTGCATCATGTTTAACTTAATCAATTACTGGTGACTTTTCTTTTATAGCATAATTTTTTCTTTTCTTCTTTGCTTCCATTTTATTAACTAATTGCAGTGCAAGATGCACGCATCTCAATTGCGCAATCAGTCTATCGAGCGATAGGTTATAAACCAAAAGGTGTACATCAGGCGTATTACAATAGGGCTTTAAATGTTAGTGCGTATGGTGGGGTGATGGGACGATGGGAGCTCTTTGGCTAGAATATTTGTGTGCTCGGGCTGGCTTTATTTACAAAGGTAAATGAGGAATCAAATTTGAATGGCAATGATAAAGGGTGGTTAAACGTCGGGAGGAATGAGTCACCGCGGTATACTGAGGCGCGGTTTTACGAGGTTTTACTGTATAATATTTCACTTAACGTGGACCAGTTACGATTAAATTTTGCGGCACGATACGGTACTGAAATCATGCAAAAACCAAACTATGTCAAAACGATATTTAAAAATTTATTTAATGATTATCATAGAAAAGTAACCCAATATTTGCTTTTATTCTCGTAACTTACGGACTTTTAACACATTTATTTCTATTTCTTAAAAAATATTTCCATTCCTAACTCAATTTTTAATTATAGATTCTTTGGAGTGGCAACACCTTCTTTTGTTTATATCGAGCGTGTTTATATCTAGAGATCTTTTCTTAAGCCTTTCGAATTATAAATCGCTTTTTACGATTTTAAAATGGTTAATTTCCGATCAGCAGACGTTCTGCGGGAGATCAGCTAGTCGTTTATAATTACAGAGCAATAAAAGCAGAAAATAAATTATCCCTTTATTTTCTGCTTACATTTTTAATTACCGATTCTTTGGAGTGGAAACACCTTATTTTGTTAATATCAAGCGTGTTTATATCTAGAGATCTTTTCTTAAGCCTTTCGAATTATAAATCGCTTTTTACGATTTTAAAATGGTTAATTTCCGATCCGCAGACGTTCTGCGAAAAATCAGCTAGTCGTTTATAATTACAATACAATAAAAGCAGAAAATAAATTATCCCTTTAAAAAAGGTTCTGAATTGATAAAGTTTATACTGGCACGTTGGCGTCGTGGCAAGGGGCGGGTCTTGTTTGCCCAAGATCGGGGCTTTAAACCCGGTTATGTAGGTGGATTTTCAGGATGTAAATATTAACCCTTAGCACTCCGCACATTTTTGTACCTCTGCCTACCAGCAACTCCAGCAGATTTTTCCAGCGGAACGATTGAAACGGAGCCTTATTTTAAGTGAGAGGTATTACACGTGCTTGTGAATGTTTTTAATCAATATATAGTTCACTTAACGTGGACCAGTTACGATTAAATTTTGCGGTACGATACGATAGTGACATCATCCAAAAACCAAGCTACGGTAAAACGATTTTTAAAAATTTGTTTAATGGTTACCATAGAGAAGGAACAAAATATTTGTATTTATTATTACTCCAACTTACGGGGCTTTAACGAATTTATTTTTATTTCTTAAAAAGTATTTCCGTTCATAACTCAATTTTTAATTTCCGATTCTTTGAAGTGGCAATACCTTAGTTTGTTTATATCGTCGAGCATGTTTATATCTTAGCGACCTTTTCTTAAGCCTTTCGAATTTTACAGCTTTTTTAACGATTTTAAAATGGTTAATTTTTGATTCGCAGATGTTCTGCGGGATTCAGCTAGTTTTATTTATTTTATACATCTGTACTTTCTTCTTGCAAATGAAAGATAAATTTTAAATTTTGCACTCTCAGAAATAGAGCTCTCATTTTTGACGATTCTTGAATCGTCAAGAAAATTTCGTCATTTACAACGATTCTTTCCTCGTGCGATCACGTGATTTAAAAATGTTACTACACAAATTTCGCCAATTCGACGAAAGGTTTACTCGGAGCATTTTTCACGAATCTATTTCGTCAAATACGACGAAAGTTTCGTGAGATTTGAGCACGCGTTTCTGAGACTGTGATTCGCCATAGTGTGATTGATATCTTTGGAAACCATGTGGCATCCTGTGTTCACTTGATGTCACAGTAATCACTTGTTCGACGTCAGCCATCCTTTTGTTTCCTTGTAGAACATACAACACAGTCCCTCTTTGGACCTTTCCTCATTATATGAAATTTTCTATTTAGTGTGATTTCAGAAATTGATGTAGAAACTCATGTTCTCTCCTGACGAAAATCTCCTACGAGTTGATCGAATAAAATTTTTCGATACTGTAAATGCGCCAGTGCTTTCTCTTTTTCATTGTGCTCTACAGTCTTATACAGAATGTATGAACTAATTATTGATGTCCCCTCTCCCCAAAAATAAGTTTCCACCACATTCAAGCCCGGTTATGTCGGTGGATTTTCAGGATGCGAAAAATCGTCTGCGCCCATGTCGTAACCTTATGGGCATGTTAAAGATCCCTTTTGTTTCTATTTGGCTTGGACACTCTCGACTAAAATAAATTCCTCTCTGAACCGGCTCCGGATTAACCGGACTTCGTTTTATCGGGCCCATATTTTCAAAATACAAAAAACAAAAATAGCTTTTAGAGCGCTAGTTACATGGAAGAAACAGGTGCTGCGGTTCTTGACTGAATTTGTTCACTCGTGCGGACGGAGCAAGAGCACTTGAAGCGGCATTGAGATACGTCGAGCAGCAACCATCAGCTACTCCCATGGATGTGACATTGCTAAAGAAATGGCGGTACTATGCAGGGAAGTACCGGGCTTCTCGTCTGCAGCAAAAACAGATCACAGACTTCTTTACTAACTGCTGATAGCTGGTATGTAACTCTCAAAGTAACTACTAAAACGCAATAACTCATCACCCCTCCACTCTCTTTTAAATTGCATAATTTAACATCTTTTTTTTGCTATCCCCCACTTAACCTTATTTTTACTTAACCGGCTTGCCATCGGTCCCAATTAAGCCGGTTGACGGAGGTTCTACTGTATAAATGATCTAAAACTCGTATATTTAGTTTTCTTGGATGTTGTTGTCGTATCCACGCGCGAAGCGAGGAAGAATGGGTGCGCTGCTCCTGAGTCTGACGGGACCCTTATAGGCAGGAGTCCGACTTCCGCCCCTTTATATATGTAGTCTCTTAATTTTTTTTGAACCAGCTCCCAGATGAGAGAACGTCACCTGGGGTTGGCATCTCCAGAGGTATCGTTTCACTTGGAGGACATTGGAGCCACGACCTGTTTAACGTACACCAGCTAATTTTCTTGGAATAAAGTGCATTAATAACACGAGTGAGCAAACTAAATAACTTACGAATTGTTGTGCTTTTTCTTTCTGTTAAATAAAAGTGGGTAGTTTCTCCGGGACAACAAATTTTTAGAAATCCAAGGCTGCCAATCTATATATAAATACAGGTAAAGACAAGACTGTTAAGTACCATTTTGTCCTCTGTGTTTCAACCGATTTTCTTACTTTTTAAATTTTTATTTATTAGCTATTGATGAGTTTTAGGGTTATCAATAAGAGAATCATTTATTTCGAAATGGTAACAACTCTTAAAAACTCGTTTACTATTTTATCTTAGTAGATAACAGCAATGCAATATTGGTAAATTAAGACGATTTTGGATTAATTATGCCAGAAAAGTTTATGAATTAATACTGAGAGTTGTTCTGTTTTCAAAATGGAGTTGTTAACTTTTCGAAGCAAACGATTTAATCGCTATATTTGTTTAAAATTATATCAAGTTTCGATGTTTTTCAAGAGGACATTCCACTTATGCATAATATCTTAAGAGCACAAATTTATACAATATTAATAAATGAATAAATGCATACTAATTACTTTACTTCTATAACTATTTGTTCAACGTTCTACCAACATATTTCATAATTTCAGTGAAAATAATATTAGCTAATTGCTATAAATATTGCTCCTTATTCTTCAGAGAAGAATTTTAAAGGGGAAAGCAATGGTGTCTTGATAAATTTTCAGAACTGCGAAATATTTCAAACAAAGTTGTAACCGTACGTGGTGTAGTAAAAGGGGAAACTCTCGAGTTTCTAATATTGTAACATAGTGTTGAGGCGTTTAAGGTGTTACTATAGCAACGTGGGTTGATGGGTGCTATGGAAACCGAGACCATCCCATGCAGAAGAAGAGGAGAGGCCCTTTCATCATGCACGCGCTGTGCCTCAAAGTAAATCCGTCTTGCTAAAAGCATTTTCGGAGGTTGTCAACGAAGTTTTCTCTAAAAGCATGTCTTTTTTTTTTTCCAAGAGCTAAACTGCCATTGAATAATTCAATGCTAATATTCTGAGATATGTAGAATTTTCTTTCCTAGATTTGTACCATAAAATTGAATCTTCATTCTTTGGTTGCAATAAATTAAGTTTCGATAGATTATTTGGAAAAAATGAATAATAAACACGTTGTTTAATTATTGTTTACAGTCAAAAATTGTAACTCAAAGGACTCGTGATGGAGAAGTTTTACTATTAGTAAAAAGAAACGAATACAGTGGTACCTCGAGATCCGAGTGCCCTGACATTCGAGTGGTTTGAGATACGAGCGCTGCCGAGCAGCAAAGTTTTTTGTTTTGAAATACGAGCGCTATTTGAGATACGAGGAACGCCAGCTGCGACGCCAGTGCCCACCAAGGTTACTGCGCCTGCGCTGTAAATTGCTTTGAGATACGAGCAAATTGACATACGAGCAAGGTTACGGAACGAATTAAACTCGTATCTCGAGGTATCACTGTATAATTATATTGGTTTCTTTTCCGATTAATTCCATGTAACATTTTCTTTCCCACAATTATTCCATCGAAATGGAACTTTATTTTTTGGTTGCAATAAATTTGAATTAAGGGGACTTGGCACCTTTCAAATGTAGAAAATGGCTGAAAATAACGATTTTTCAGTTTTTTGCTTAAAATGTGGTTTGACTCTCCTATATATCTGAGCGAAGTTTTGAAGCGATACAACCAGTATAAATATAGTTAAGAAGTAAGAGAACTCAAATATTTCTGATGTTTTAGTAGGATTTTGTATTTTTTAAACTGCGTTTTCTCGGTTTGTGTGTTTTCGTACATTCGTTATACCAGCAGTTCCTCCCTTGAAAACATGAATGGTTTCTTGAAACTCTGCCAGGCAGAGCTCTTGTTTTGCCGGTAGAACTGTAGTCGACTACTGATTGTAAGCCCTTGAAACACGAGTTTTTTTCAAAAAAGCTGGTAAAAAATGATCGATTTTATTTTGACAGAAAATGAATATATAGGTATAGTATAAATTGATTTTGATAGTTTCAGTTGTAGCGGAGAGAGAGGTAAAAGTTATATAAAAAATTATTATACTGCAAAGTGCAAACAGATCTTAGACGGGCATTGGAAATAAAATAACACGAGATACAAGATCGCCCGTGTCAGACACGGGCAATTGCGTTAACCCTCTAATTTCCGACTCCGCCTCAAGGCGGACAACACTAAATCGAAAATAAAGCTAAATTATAATTTTTGCCATAACTTCCCAGGTCCGCCGCGAGGCAGGCATACTTTTATCAAGTGTAACAAGTGACGGTATACCGATAACAAAAATTTAAATGCTGATTTAGTTTCAGTAGCATTCATTTATGAAAGGAAAGTTTTTGCGTGACGATAAAAAACTTGGGCATTAGGGGGTTAAGTGGTTAATCGGTAATTGGCCAATGGAGGCAATTCATACAGCGTCATAGGTGACTTGACAACGATGTAAACAAAGGAAGCTGTAGTTTCGGTTTACTTTGAGTTCGACCAATCTGATTAAAACTAGGCCTAAATAAAGTTCTACGTTATATAAAATAAACACTAAATAAAACACTAACTATTGTAATAATTAATAAATTTCTTTTGTAATGATTAAAGTAAAGGTAAATTACTTGGTTTATAATCAGAAAAAGGTATGAAACTAGTCTAATTTTAAGAGCGCTAATTTTGCTTCGTGAGCTCCACGTAGAACTCGATTAAAAATTTGGTAAACAAATCAGCGATCACCGTTATCACGTGACGCGATGAATTGCCTCCATTTGCTTATCGTTCCTTTTTTCATTTCATGTTAGCGATATGAATAGTTATCGCTAGGGCTTGCAGTGCTTTTACTTGTTCATCCTTTTTCTTCTGGGCTGACCATTCGAACGGTCGCTAAGATTTTACATAGGGGATGTCGTTTCAACTAGGGATGCGGAGTCGGTTGGGAAAAGGACTGGCTCCGACGCCTGGAATTTTAAAATTCCCCAACTCCGACTTCTTTGCAAATCATTTAAATCTCTATTTAACGAATTTCGCCATTTAGCAAACTTTTTCGCTGGATGTTCAGACTTCATTTCGATAGAGTTCCGACTATTAAGGATGTAACGAATATTCGTCCCTTCAGCAGAGAATTCGGTCTGTAGTAAGGATGCACCAGACATTTATTTTGCCGGATGGTGATGGCCTTTGTCTGACGAATCCGTACTGGCTATCCAGCGATGATACTTGAAACTAAATTCTATACGCGTTTAAACATCTCCCAGCTTACAAATATGTACAGTAAGGTTATAATTTGCATTTGATTTCCAAAACATGCTAATTAATTAAAAATTTAAAAATCAAATTTTCTCTTCTGGATAATCGGATCTTCCCCTCAGTGACTGGATTTATACCATTAAAGAAATCTTTCTCTGATATGAATATAAAATAATGGCCTCAACACTGACAAACAAATATTTTTGACCGGACACTTAGCAGGTTTTTGATGGTTCTTTTTCGTAACGGTAAAAACTAGGGATATGGAGCAGTGGAAGCAACGAGGTTTTCCTCAAAATTAAAGCGGAGGCGGAACAAAGAAAATTGTTCAGGGTTCCTTTTAATCCCTTAACGGTCGGCTAATTTTGAAGAAAACGGTGCCTATTTTTTTTTTTTTTTTTTTTTATCCTTCAAAATTATATAAAAATATGTGTATGAACAATATATGTATTCATTTTTAATTTTTGATTTGTTTTTATTTTGAAATTTTAAACAGTAACAGCCCGGAAATATCACGGAGCGAGAATCAGAAGGCGAAACCTCAGCCCGTCATTTTCACGGGAGCGAGAGGGAAGGGGTTAAGATGCCTTTAAAAAGGCATTATTTCTTACCTAAAGGCCTTAATTTTTTTAAAGAAATAAAATACAGCAATGAATCTAGTTTGTATATATCTAGTATTGTAACCCAGGTAAAAACAGTTCTAATTCCACTGAAAGCAGAGGCTTTGCTAAGGGGGGCAAAGGGGGGCAGCTGTCCCCAGGCGCGGCGTCAAAGGGCGCCAAATTAATGTAAATTTATTTTATTTTTAAATGCGAAAAGAAAATTATTTGAACTGAAAAGGTGGGAGCATCGCAAATCATATCGGGAATGAGCGATGTAGCACAGGAATTTTCTTTGAGCAGTAGAGATAAAAGAACCGGACGCCCAGAGAACCCAGGAAAGGTCACTTGAGAAAGAAGAAAAACAAATAATTTTGCGAAGCCAAAGTGTACCATTTCGCCCTTCAAAGTGAATGGTCGCTAATAAAAATGCAAGCTAAAAGGGCTGCTTTTTAGAGGTATTTGTCATTTAGGAAGCATAAAAGCTTTTTTAATTTCCAACCAGGGCCGCCCCTAGGCCCCCAGGGGTGCGGAGTGAGGGGGCGCAAAATCTTCAATTGTCCCCGTGCGCTGAAAACCCTAGCTACGCCTCTGACTGAAAGTCCCCCTTCCCTCACTTTTCTTCAAAACAGTTATGAATTTTTCACATATGTCTCCTGATTTTATGTTTTATAGTTAGTTCACAGCTACGGAGTAGTTTCATGAAAGTAACTGAAATGACCATGTTTAAACCGCTGATACTAATAAAATAACAAGGCAATCCCTTATAATTTTGGAAAGTTTACCACTTGTGTTTTTGAATAATTTTGAATTGATTTGCAGACAAAGTGTTTAACAATTGGGTTTAACAAGAGCACGAACCTGCCTGTGCTATGATATAAAATCGGATAAAACAATTTAAAAAAGTATTATTTTATTGAGCAAATAGGCTTTAAGAAGGCCTTTTTTAATGAGTAAATAATGAGTGGGAACATTGTTGGTGTGCTCCACTTCTCCGTTTTTTTTTTTTTTTTTTTACTTTTTAATTTTTTATCATTTTAAAAAATTAACTAAAGAAAGAGATAAATAACGTAATGGTAATCTCGTAAATAATTCGGAGTAAGGAGCGGAGCAGAAGCAAGTATTTAGAAGTCGGAGTGGAGCAACTCAAAAGATGTGATTGCTCCTGATCCTTGATTAAAAAAAAAAAAAAAGACTTTATCAACAGCAATAGATACGGGGAAAAAATATATTTTGATACATTTTTAGAAAATCCTAGAGTCGGAGTCGACATGTTTTTAAGCGACTCCGACTCCAGCAATTTTTTTTTCTTAAAAGTTTTTCAAAAGAATTTTTCAAAAAAAAAAAAAAATTTAATGTTTTTTAGCGCCGCCGTTTTTGACGCTTGAGCCCTGGTCTCAACAGTACGCTCGACCTTTACGAATAAAAAGAAAACTGTAACATGATAGCACGCGTTTCCTTTCTGAAACGGCCAGGCTCAAGCTGGCATAACTTTTCCAAGAAGCGGACCTTACCAGAATTAATAAGGTAGAACTAGACCGGAAGCGGCAATATGTAAAGGAAAATAGTCTAAGAAACGGACTCTTCATCGTTGAGTTTGTTTTCCTTGAAAATGTTTGTTCACTGAAGATGAGAAACGCCAGAATAAATGTTAGCCACCCACACGAAGCATGTAGAAACAACTACAGGCGGGTGCGGTTACAAGGGGGAGGCAATGGGGAAATTGCAGAGTCACTTTTGATATAACCGCCAGAGGGGTTCGGAGTAGCCACTTTTTTGAGTTGTTCCGCTCCTGTTTCGCTCTGACTTCTGAACTCCACTTCCGCTCCTTGCTCCGAATAATTTGAAGAAATTAACATTACATTATTTTTCCCTTTTTTCAGTTAATTAATTTGAAATGTGAAAAAAAAAATTAAAGTTTAAAAAAAATCCGAACTGTGGAGCACAATTATTTTTCGCTCCTGATCCGCTCTTGGAAAAATTACTCTTAGTTGCTCAAAACATAAAATCTGCGTGTTTGTCCAAAATATTTTGTCGAAATATTTTTTATGTGATAAAAATTAAAGTTTAAAAAAAAATCCGGAACTGTGGAGCACAACAATTTTTTTCGCTTCTTCTTCGCTCATAGAAAAATTACTCTTAGCTGCTCAAAACATAAAATCTGCACAAAACAGGCACCTAAATGTTTCCCGTTTTGTGTCCCGTGATATTTTTGGCTGTAAACAATCATCACCATGCTATTCTTTTTGGGACTTCATATGAACGAAAGGAATTGGTTAGTAATTAAGATGTATTTGTCTATCGTGGACGGAGGTCCACTGTGCCCGGTCTTCCCTACTGGCAGTCAACATTTTTAAGCGACTCCGACACATGTGCCCCCAAATCAGCCCGACTCCGACTTCGCATCCATGCATGAACAAAAAACAACTCGAGAATGTACTAATTTTGCGAATTAATTTTACTTTTCAAAAATTAAATTTGCAGAAAAGAAAAAATATTTTTTAATCGTTAAATAATTAAATCGGACGGTTAAAAGATGGCCCCTAAAAGCACTCCATGTCAAAACATTAATTTCCAACCATTTTATAGAAATGTTATGATGTTGTGGTTGCGTGTTTGGTATAATGCATGTAAATTTGGTGGGAGAAAAAAAATAGGGAAAATTTCGTTTGTTATCATTTGTAATTTCATTTCTTGTTTCTTCCTGAGAAAGTAAATCATTAACCTAAATAAATATTACCGGTTTTTGACGTGCAATGTTTCTTTACTCCCCCTCCACTAGTTCTACAGTGACTCCTAATAATACGTCTGTGGGTTATACACGCAATTTCAAAATCACTTAATTTTTTTATATATACAATTATATTATTTTTTTCGTTAACGAGGAACTTTTAACAATCATCTAAACCAGCGGTTCCCAATCTTTTTTCTTCGTGTACCACCATTTTTCTTGCGAACCATTTTGCGTACCACTGCTATATAACTATTATACAGAATAAAAAATCAATAGACTATAGATAGATTTTTTTCCTGTACGCGCATCACCTAGAGAGGCTTCGTGTACCACCAGTGGTACGCGTACCACATTTTGGGGAAAGCCGCTGATCTAAACATTATTCATCCATTTGTGCATTTCCGAGATAAAAAATTACAACTTTTGTGATTGGTAACAGGTAGACGAGCTACACATAGAGACCCGTAATTTCAAACAGGTATAAACTCAATATGTATTGATTTTTTTTAAAACAAAAGCTATAAAATGCATACACGCACACATAAATACACAAAATTTCTCAAAACATTAAGGGGGCAGTTGCCCCTCCTGTCCCCCCTAAATAACGGAACTAGTGTAGAAAGAGTAACCCATATTCTTCTTCCAAGAAATGAACCAGTCAACTTTTAAACCTGCAAGAATACTTCGAAAAGATTTTTAACCCTTTAACCACCGGAATATATTCACAAATCTGCCTGAACGCCAAAAAAAAAAAAAAAAAGTATCCAAAAATTGCATAAATATCGATACATCTATTCCTATGTATATGTCATGAGTTTCTTACATGAACTTTCGCCATAGCAAATTTTGTTATTGGCTAACCAATAAAAATAAGTAAATTACGTCAATTAACATCAATAAATCGCTTATTGCCGTTACCCGTACCACAGGAAGGTTTCGCCGAATCGCTTATTGACGTTACCCGTACCACAGAAAAGTTTCGCCAAATCGTCTATTGACGTTACCCGTAGTGAAAGGGTTAAGAAGTTTATAGACCCAGTATATAGTAGTTGTAGTAACAGTATCCTTATTACTGATTTACCGAGTAAACCGGAAAATTAATTCGGACGGATAATCGGAAGTTCCAAGCATTTGTATTTTTACTCAAAAACCAACGAGATGTAACAAAAAAATAACTAATGACCAGTTGAATAATAAGCTCTATAGCGGGCGCAATTCCGCTTGGTTAATGAAATAACAGTCAATTACAATTGTCACGAATTCAGTAGCAGCTGGGAAAAAATCATCGGTTTAATTTGGTAACTATACTAGTAGCTCCCTTCCCATGGATCCCCCTCCATAAATTCTGACGTCGGCCATGATTGACATTCTAATTATATATTTCATTCATTCAGGCTTCCCAATAGAATAATGTTTGCTTACTTGATTCGTTTGGCGAGCCATCCTCAATAATTATATTTGCCGTACTAGTGTGTTCTTTAAGTCTGAAAGCACGAACTATTGACACACGAACTGAAAACAATCAGCGTTTACTTTTTCAGTCTTTTAAGGAAGGAACTTTTAATTATCATATTAGATATGCAATTCCGAATGGAACTTTAAGGAATTCTGCACAGTCCTAGTACTTCACAAGCCGCAAAATTATTATAAGAGTTCAGTACTGAATTAGTATTTTAATTTGATAAAATTGTTGTTTTGAGTCATTGGGATAACCAGAAAATGATTAAAGAATCCTTACTAATATATCCATTCCCAAATCATAAAGTTGGTTAATTGTGTAGTAATCAATCGAGGATTGCTTATTAATTTCTGTCTGTTGAGATTGGCGTTTCACTGGTTTCGTATTCTGCGTCTTAAATTGGAATAATTATTCTTTTCCGTATTGATTGTCTAAAAATGAGAAGCAGGTATTGAGCGCTCCAAACTTTAGTTTGATATATTGTTGGCTTTGAGGAGGCAGCCAAAAGAAACTTCATGGGAATAGAAAGTAGACATTAGATAGTTTGAGGTCTTTTTCTGCTCAAAATACTCAGAGTTGCATTAAAATTGCTGAACCTGACATTTTGAGCAAATTTTGATTTTGCAAATGTGGAGCCGTTAACCCACATATATTGATGCATAGATAGATAAAAGTAAAAAGAAAAATAGAGGGCCTCCCCTTCGTACCCCGGAAATCCGAATTTTTCATATCCTCCTTCCGTGCTTTAAAAATCGGAGTTTTTAGTCTTCAAAGTTGAAAATTTAGCGAATGGGAACAAAAAATACGCCGAAAAGAGATAAACATTGCCTTTGTCGCAACCCTTTACGCAGCAAGGGTTATAGTTATTTTTCCAATAAACATCGCAAAAATTTGAACTCATTTTCCAAACTTCATTTTTTTCTTGCATAATAACGCATTTTTACGTTCTTTTCCTGAAATCGGCGTTGGACTTCGAGTTATTTTCTCAACTTTTATTTTAAAAGTTGCAGATATTAGACAAATAAATGAAAAAATAATAATTGTAAATAGAAGTGTTTCACTGCAAAAATTTGGCAAAAAATATATAGTCATGGGAAATTTCTATTCATTATGTTTTACTATAAATTACAATTTATTTGCAAAAAATAAATAAATTAATTTTTTCCAATAAGTTAGAAGTAGATAAGTAAAATATAAATTTAAATTTCAAAAGTTATGTTAAACATGCCGTTGTAACTATATGTGTATAAAAGCTGTCGTATAATTTATGGTGCATAAAAAGTAGTACCGACTTCTTGCATAAAAATTTTTCAGGGTTTTATACTTTGTGTCGCAATCACCCCTGTAATTACTAACTACCGACAGAAAAATCATAGCAGAATCAGACAACTATGCTCAAATTGAATCATCTAGCACAGCGGTTCCCAATCTTTTTTCGTGTACCACCATTTTTCTTGCAAACCATTTGCGTACCACTGCTGTAACTTTATTATATAGAATAGAACACTAATAGATTATATAGAAAAATACTACGACGACTAGGTTATTTTAATCACACCATTTTTTACAGTTAATGCACAGAAAAGCGTTTATTAGAATAAAGCTGTATGTATAAAATGAAATATATAAAATATATTTTTAATACGTACTTCCAAAATAGCGTTAGAAATACGTCTTTAAGTACAAAATACCTATCATGTAAAAACATGAAAATGCAAAATTAATGAGAAGGTTGCTGCTGCATGGCAGGTACAAGCGAGGTGATATCTCGTACCGTAGAAGTTAGTTGTTGTTGTTTTTTCCTCGCGCGAAGCGAGGAAGAATGGGTGCGCTGCTCCTGAGTCTAACGGGGCCCTTATAGGCAGGAGTCCGACTTCCGCCCCTTTGAAAGGTCTCTTCATTTTTTGAACCAGCTCCCAGATGAGAGACCGTCACCTGGGGTTGGCACCCCCAGAGGTATCGTTTCACTTGGAGGACATTGGAGCCACGACCTATTTAACGTGCACCAGCTCCCTTTAGCGTACACGGACACCACAGCAACCAGCCGCGAGAGGTTGTCACCCTCCCAAACACTGACCTAAGTCGATGTTGCTTCACTTTCGGTGTTCCACGGGAACCGAGCTTCTGCCAACTGGTCCACTGCGGGACTAGAAGTTAGTTTTAACATCAAATTAGGCTCCACATTTAATTTGCTTCTATGTTTATTTTTTATAAATATAATATTGGAAAAAGCTGTATTACAAAGATGAGTGGTTGTGAACTGAATTAAAAAGAACGTTTTTCTTGACAATAACAATAACGTCAATTAGCCAACATTCTCCCAACTTTAATCGGGTAAATTCGATCTTCAATCCTGAGATATTTTTGTTTTAACCTTTTCTTTCTTTTTTTTTTTTTGCCTGCACGCGTATCACCTGGAGAGGCTTCGCGTATCACTAGTGGTACGCCTACAGTTTCTACACAATCAGTTGGTGTAATCCTAGTAATCTAGGATGTACAAAACAGAATCAAACAATCATTGAATTTAATTACAACTGTATGATAAATTGTAATATTTTTTATCTTCCTATGAAATATTTTGGCGATGAGATATTTTTTTATCTTCCTTTCAAATATTTTGGCGATGAAATATTTTTTATCTTCCTATGAAATATTTTGGCGATGAAATATTTTTTATCTTTCGGTGAAATATTTTGGCGATGAAGTATTTTTTATCCTCCTATGAAATATTTTGTCAATGAAATATTTTTTTAATAAATACGTATTTTAAAAGATCGAAGGCAGTCTCAAAAAGTTCTGACGCCATCAAAATCTGTTGAAAAACGTGTTCAGGATTAAAATGTCTTTAAAATCATGCATAGACATTGTTTCTTGAACGAACGTGAAAATTAAAATGTAAGTGAATGGATAAAAAAAAAATTCAAATCCAAATCTTTTTTAAAAGAACTAGTTTCCAGGAGAAAAAAAGAACTTAACAAGCCTCAAGGGAAGAATGTTAAATGTGGAAAAAAGCAACATTGTGTTAAATAACGCGGGGCAGTGAACTATTACACAATGGGGCAGCTGTCTTCGTCAACAATAGCATCCATTGGAGATGAAGTATTCATATTGTTTCAAAACTGAAGACTTGCTGTATCATTTTAAGCCTCCCTACTGCTGCAGTAGATTTTCTTATTTTTTGCGCTGTTCGAATCAGCCTCGTTTTGAAGGATTGGAGAGCTTTTTAATTTCTAAAATGATGCGAAAGTATGAAATCAAAGGAGTAAGATGCGACGATGATGTTTATTCAGTTGTGTTGCTTTTCATTAGGTGGTATGAAAAGCAACACATTTGCAAAACATGTAATAGATTACGAAAGTGGGTCACGATGACCTAGTGCTGTTAAGGGAGGGGGGGGGGATGAGAGGATCCTTCTAGAAACGTTTTTATGTGAGAATATTCTATATTTTATTTGTGTGTTTTTCGTTTAAATCTGTGAGCTGGAGCAGCCATTTTTTGAGTTGCGACGTTTCGATTTTTAAAAACTTGCTCCTTGCTCCGAATTTTTGTTTTCTAGATCGGTGATTCCCAACCTTTTTCTCCTTGCGAACTTCTTCTATGATTCGAAAGAAAATGGCCTTCTGTAGCCGTTAGAAACGGGTAACAAAACTTTAAAATGTACTGATACATTTATTTTCCTTGATGCACAATAGTTCATAACAAGAAATGAAAATATAATTGCAAAACATCCGAACGATGAAAGATGGAATCTTTCCATCTTGACTTATTCGAGATGTGAGTTTTATCATTTTTGAATATTGCTGTTTGGCTTCTGTTATCAGTTTCTGGGATATAAATCCGATCGCAGATATAATATAAACATGCATGAAGATATAAACATGAATGATACTGGGATAAATTTTTCAACTCTTGCCTCTTTTTCTTCTTAGTCACTTGGACGATTGATTTCTGTGTCATAAAAAAATGTTTACTAAAAATTATCGAGTGCAGCTCAGCATTTGTTGTTTATACCATGCATTTCTTCTTTCAGTTTTTCGTTTTCGACATATATGAGAAGGGTAAAATAAATAAATTATTACATAAAAATAAAAATCTACTCGTTGTTGATCCGTATATATCGCTTGATAAATATGAGTCGGGGACCATCCATAAATGATATCACGTTTTTTCCCATATATTTTACCCACCTCCCCCCATTAACACATGCCACGCTGTGTTGCATAAACATGATGTCACATTTCTTGTTACCCCTCCCCTTGTCACAATTTCTCGAACCCCCCTCGAAGAACGACATGATCCCAAAGTGTAGGCGTAAATCAAAACAAAAATACAGCTACAAGAAAACGAATGTGTATTTTTAATTATTACTTTTTTTATTATTTATTCTTTTTTATTTGTTAATAGGACAGCAATCATGTGTATTCGCAAAAAATATCTTTAAAAATTATTCTCCGGATAGTACGAAAAGGTTGTGCACTGGCACAAGAAATATACGTACAAAATTTTGAATCAATGAATATCTTTCAGTTCAAACTTTTCAAAACTTTGTGGAAGTTGCAGAAGTATTAAAATTTACATATTTTCAAATTTCTCATTGGCGATAATGCAGAAAAGTTGGAATAAAGTGTCATGATCTGAGTGCAAAATTTAAAATTAGTGAATAAATATATTCCGGGCAAACTTTGGGCTCTGCAAAAGAGCCCCTCTTTGAGCAAATGAGAAATTTGCTCAAAATAATGAAAAATTTTATATTTCAGTAAATTTTCATATTTTCGACTCTTTCTTCTCGTTAGCGAGGAAAAATAAAAATAGAAGGAGAAACATACGGTTAAAATTTAAAAATAATGAATGAATATTTTTCGATACCCCTTTGTGATTCGAATTTTCGAAAGCAGGCAACAGTTGAAATAAGTGCGTATCAAATTTTGTACGTATGATCCCTATGCCAGTTCACGCATTATGGGGAAAACAATTTGTTTTAAAAATTCATTTTTACACTCCGTCCTAATACGTATGTAAATTTGTTATTTCATTTTTTTCTTCTTTTATGTTTGCAATTAAATTCCACCTTTACAATATTTATTTTCGCGAACCTTTTTCTACACCACGCGACCCCTGTGTGTTCGCGAACCACAGGTTCGGAAACACTGTTCTAGATTTTCGTTTTTAATTAATTAAAGCTTCAAAAAATGAAACCAAAACTTCTTAATAGTTGAGACAAAAAATATTTAAATATCTTCAGATATTATATTCAAATAAGGTTTTAAAAGGTAATATTTTAATTCACAAAACCCGGACCCTGTTAAAAAATGCTGGATCGGAACCTGCTTATCATTACTGAGGCGTGGAACGTTTAATTTGGGGATAAATTTGTTGTGTTTTGATTTCTCCTGTTACTGGAAACCAAGAATGCGGAGCAGCCACTTTTTTTTAATAATTTTTCGGAATTTTTTTTTTTTTTAATTTTTCATCATACAAACAATAAATTCGCTTTTATAAAGAAAGATATATAATATAATCTATTTAAATTACACGGAGCAGGGAGCGGAGCAGCCACTTTTCTGCACCGCTCCGCTCCCTGCTCCGTGTAATTTAAATAGATTATATTATATATCTTTCTTTATAAAAGCGAATTTATTGTTTGTATGATGAAAAATTAAAAAAAAAAATCGGAGTAGCGCAACAAACTTCTTTGCTCCGGTTCCTCTCCAGTCTGGAGCAAACACTCGTTGCTCCGCTCTAGATCCCTGCTAAAAACTCACTATAAATGCGTCCCTCTTATTTTTATTTAGATATCCAATTCCTGAAATATGCGTGTATTTACGGACTTTTTTTTTTTGTAGCTCTCGCAACATCCGCTCTTCTCCGAAAAATATTTGTGTGGCTCAGACTACCGTGTGACATTTGACCTGGACACAAATTTATGTCCGTCTGTCACGGAAGTTTTTGACATCACATGCATCTCGCAATCCCCCCCCCCCCCCCCACCCGAATTTTTTTCTTGAAACTTAAGCATATGATATAAGGTTAATGAGATTTAGGTTAAAACATGGTCTTTGGCCAAATATACAGAGTGGTTATAATGATGTCGTACTTTTTCTCAATATATTTGATCCCTTCCCTTCCCCCTTTGTCACAAAATGTCACACTGATTTTTTTACATAAGCATGTGTACTTGCAGTTCAGAAGCAAAACACTATGTTATGGGTTACATTTCCGATTTTGTTTTGAAACTTTTAATGGCATTTGTGAGCCTAACAATAATGATTGTGTACTTAATTTGTGCAAACCTTACCTTAAAATAAAATTAAGGTTTACAATTAGCATGTAAGGTAAATGACCCGGTAGTGGACATAGTTAAGAAAATTTTCGCACTCTTTTACGTGGCAAAATTTTTTCAAGGGACTTACATCAATATTTGCATATTTAGCTTAATCGCCAACTATTTCTTTAAAAATTAACTACCTATAAAATGTCATTTGATAAAAAAATTAGGATTTTTACGTCAAATTTACTAAACGCTTCATTTGTATCTATAGTAGACATTCTTAAGACACGTATTTGCATTAGTAGTGGACAAAAATAAATATCATCTATTTTAATGCTGTTAACTTGGAGAAATAATTTGAAAAATGGCTAAGAGACCCTTCATAAATGATGTCACGCTTTTTCCCCATATATTTTCCCCAAATCCCTAACCTTCTTATTGATCGGCTTTAGGAAAGAGCAGCAAATGTGATCGTTATGGAGGCAGCTATTCAATATTATGATCCATGTACTTGCATAGAGGCTCCACGCCAACTTTAGTTCTGTTAACCAGCACCAGGAATCGCTCGCTAAAGGTTCTGATGATTTCATTCAGGTTTAATGTTACAACCGCTTAGTTTAGGAGCTTAAAGATCTAAGTGTCCACTACTAGAGCAGTGTCCACTACCGGGTCATTTACCTTATATAATATTATAACATATATACTCATTCAATTCTGTAAAAAAGACCCGAGCTATATTGTCTTTAAAGTGAAAGTGCCCAAGTTATTCTTTTGCTGGTAAACTTTTGAAATGATGTTTTCGATGCAAAATGAAATCAATAGAACACAAAAAAAATATTAAAATATATAAAAATATTTTATCTTCTCATTTTAAATGTTTTCTTAAACCAAGATGTGTGATGTCACACTTCTTGCTATCCCCTCCCATTGTCACAACCTGTCACAATTTCTCAAACCCCCCTCCTCACTTGAAGCTTGACATTTGTGAATGACCCCATAATTAAATTAAAGTCATCCCACTTAGACTTTCGAATAGAAAAATGATTGTTCAATATTTTACCACCAGGTGAGAAGGGAGCGCATGAAAAACAAAAGGCGAATTAGAAACGAAAATTTTCTCATGGCATTTGTTAAATGTACATTTCATTTGCGCCAGTCAGGGGTTTTTTTTTTTTTTCACTTATCTGTAAGAAAAGCTTAAAAATTGTTTCAAAATTTTTTTTTGGTTTCAGACTAAGATCATATTTTGTTTTTTAAATCGCTGCTTCCAAAATGTGGGTGAATGTTGCGTAGATGTTGACGTTTTTCCTTTGGAAACTAGACTGATTAAATAAGTTCGATTATGCGTTATTTCAGAATATATTCGTCAAGTGCAACGCATTTGCAATGTTCGGTATTGAAAATAACACGGTTTGAACAGGTGATTAACAAAAATAGAATGCACACTGAACTAATTCTGCGATAAAATAAAATTTGTCTCAACTTTGTTGCAGCTCTCAAACTTCACCTGGAGTTAAAATATTAACTATTATTTTCTTGCATCGTATGTACCAAACTTCAATGACATGCGCATTAGAACGAGCTCTAAACAGGGTAACTTTAATTCTAACCACCCTGTATTTAAAGAATAATACACGTATTTAAAACGGATTTAATGTTGCCACTGACGTTGCGTTAAAAACAAGATATTGTTTAAGTATTTAATTCATCTACTTATTAGGGAACTATAACTTCGTATGAGGAAGAAGAAAAAACTACCGATATAGCATTCTTAAGGGCCCTTGCACACACTTTCTTAAGGGGGGAAATACGTGTAAAGTTCTCAAAAAAATATTTAAAAAAAATTCTTCATAAATCGATTCTACAACTATTCAATAATATACCCTGAAAATTTCAAAGCAAAATTCCAAGTCATTTAAAAGTTATAAGTATTTGAGCGAGCGCCTCTAGTATTAGTGTCTATAAGTATAAAAAAAATTGATTCATTAATCATTACTGCCTTAAATTTACCTTCACTACCACTCTTTTTTTCAAACGCGTTTTTCTCGAAAAAACTTGATTTACACTACTTTTCGAATTTGCGTACACTCCAGCTCGCAGTTTTTGATCAATCCTTATCAAATTTAGCACACATTTTCTTTATATATATACGCTCTAGTTGAACTTGAATCATAAGTATATCTTTATTTTTACTTTTTTTTATTGTAAAAAAGAGAACAAAATAAAAAAAAACGGTTAAAAATCGTATTTAATTTTCCCATTCTAAAAGAAAAAGAAAAATTTTCAATTTTTTGTGATGATTTTAGTTTAACTAGAAGAGACACTTATAAAAAAAAAAAAAGCAAATTTAGAAAAAATTGATTTCAGATAAAAATTGTGACCTCTAGGATGTACGCAAACTGCCGATCCGGGTGGCGACTTATATTGTGCAGCAGCCGAGATCTCCGCGAGTTTTCACGAAAAATGTTTGAAAATTTTAGTAAATGTTCTTCAATATATCTATAAAATAACCTCAAAATCTCAATAAAATATATTTATTCTTTATATGTTAAAAAAAATCACGAAAATTGCTCTTATTCACGAAAATACGCCGTCTTTACACCTATCCCCCCCCCCCCCCCTTATAAGCGCGGTCCAGACGGCGCCGGCGAACCGTTCAGATGCGTGTTCTTTACCGCGCATCGATGTGTGATGATTCTCTTAAATCTCAAAAAGGTATGTGTATTATTATGCGTTTATAATTGTAATTCATTTCTTAATGATTTTTCTTGTGTGGATTATTGTGGTAATCATTTTATTGTGTTTAGAACATTAGCTTGGAACGTGGATTGTTGTTGTCTCTAACATTCCATACGCATACGCTACTCTGTAGAGAACTCCAATGAATGACCCGCGTCTGAACTCGTTCTTGCTCGCGGTTAAGAATGTGTTGCATCATTGTGATACATTCTTAAACGCCATGGTTTTATTCATCGAGAAAATTTTTTTTCATTCTTTGTTCTTTTTTCTTTTTAAATCTCTCTTTCCCACCCCTCTTCCTTCATATATGTTTTTTTTTTCTTTTCTCGTTTCCCTTTCCTTTCTTTTTTCCTGGAAATAAATGCAAATGCAGCACCCTCCCCCCCCCCCTTTTTTTTTTTCATTCGAGAATTTGACCATGTTTCTTTGTGTCGAATAGTTAAAACTTAGAAAAAAAGAAGAAGAATTCCTGACTTAAAAAAAATTTTAAGAAAGAAAGAAAGAAAGATGAAAAAATCTGAAATAATTATCAGCACTCGGGTAACTTTTTTATTCTTAAATAAATTTTTCAATTTCTTGTTCTTATTTCTTAAAAAAAAAGCCGACCATGTCTTTTCTTCATTTAAAGCGTATGTATATGTTCGCCGTCGTCATAAACATAATTCTTTCGTCAAAAATAGTTTTTGTCGTTTGACGGAAGTTATGAAGAGTGTTTTGTTTGCCTTGAGGATGTCTCTTTTTTTTCTTTTTCTTCGCTTCAGCGCTTTCACGCATTTGACTTACATTCTTCGTCTTCCTAGTTAATGTCTAATGATAAGGACTCGGATTTAGATGACCTAAAAATTTCACTCGGACTAAAATGTTAAAATAGCAAAAGCATGTGTAAAACAAATGTAAATTTAAAGTTTAAAAAAAAAACGGTACTTGTCTATTATAACAGCGCCCAAAAAGCGCCAAGAAAATATTTCAACAAATTATAAAAATAATATACTCCAACTGTAATGTACTCAAATTGGCGATTTTTTTTTTGGCGCTTTTTGATCGTCGCTATAACCGACAAGTATACTTTTTCTTGGCAGTTTTTCGTCATCGCTATAATAGACAAATGCCAAAAAAAAAAAAAAAAAAACGACCATCAAATCATAAACTTCAGTATTGCTACTGAAGTTACGATTACTGATTACGATTAAAATCGTGTTCTCGTATGTCTCTTTGAGGTGTTGAGATTATTGTCCAATTATCCGGACATTGATCAAACGAAACATCAGTTAACCGAATTCGCTTTAATTTTCCACGCTAAACGTGGTCGGAAAGTAATGGTGTCTTACATAAATGTTACTCCTTCGCTGAATGAAAGTTCGATTTTTAGGTAACCATGCCACTACACTTATAAAATAAATGAATTTTTTGACATTATGTTGTTGACGTTATGTTGTTAGAATTTTTTTTTCTCTTCACAAAAAGAGGAAATAATTGTAAAGTAGCACCATTCAATGCTTAAAAGCTTGATAAAATTTTCTCTTGAACTTTATTTGTGAATTAGTTTAGCTATCTAACAATGCATAATAAATCAGTAAAGCAATTATTTTTATTCTTTCGTAAATACCTTGCTTTCAATTCCAAAGGGTTTTTTTTTTTTTTGATAAACACACACTGAAGAAACTCAAAAGGGAGAACAACTCCCCCCATCTCCCCTACCTTTATTCTGCTCATATTAGATTACCTGTTGATTTTGATACAAATCATGCAAATTAACTTGGGCCGTTAGGGAATAAACTGTTTCCACTTTCCCCAAAATATGGAATTTGAAAAATAATTAACCCTTTCTTCCCCGCCTTTGTTTATTACCGATAAAAGTCTGTGCACACCTAATTGGTTTGTGTAATGCATTATTTAATTACATGAGCAATGCTCATGTATGACAATCTATAAATCACACTTGAATTATGAATTTAAACTTGAAATATATTGGAACGTTTCCCTTATTAATCGGATCACGTCACGAAATAAATTGTGATAGATTTGAATAATAAATTGTTTTGACCTCCTTCTAGAGTTGAGCGAACTTTGTATTAGTCGTCAAGAAATTTAGGTCACAGAATTGTACGCTTTTCTTAAAAACTTTTTTTGACTCATTTCGTGGGATAAATAGTATATCGAATATTATTATGTATTATAATTAAATTTTTCGGTGTTATTTTGTTTCTTTATTTCTTCAATACTGGTTTTGTGGGTACGTGGGAAGAAAAAAAATGTTTTCTAATGTCGAAATGTAGCGACTATAAATGTAATTTACATTGAAAAAAGCGATTAATGTATTAAAATATTTTAAAGAGATAAATAAGAGAGCTATTAGAACAATTCGGAGCACGCAGTAGAACTGCAGCGGGGCAACTCAAAAATCTGGCTGCACCAGATCCCTCCCGATATATATACCATGAATATCCGATATCTATATACAGGGTGGGGCAAAAGTAATGACCCGGTTTTGAAAGGTTATAAAATAAAATAAAAAACTATTACAATATGAGACTTAAAACTTTTTTTTATTTTGATCTGTATTTAATACCATTTTTTTGCATTCAGTTTTGAATACCTCACATTGACATACGAGCAAGGTTACGGAACGATTAAACTCGTATCCCGAGGTATCACTGTATATAATTAAACCATTTGATTAAGTAATATTGATTGATTTGTTAGAGTAACGCATATATCTTTCCTTCCTTTCTTCCTTTCTTTTTTTTAAAATGTAGTAAATGATTATCTTAATGATTAATTATTAAGCGGTTTGATTGAGTAGTATTGATTAATACGTTAGAGTGACGCTTTTTTCCTTTTCTCTCTCTCTTATTTTTAAAGTAGAAAACGATTATTCCAATGCCTGATAACTAATTATTATACCATTTGATGTAATATTGATTAATTTGTTAGTGTAACGCATATATCTTTTCTTTCTTTCTTTTTTAAGGTAGAAAACGATTATCCTAATGCTTAATTATTAAACCATTTGATTGAGTAACTGATTAATTCGCTAGAGTAATGATTTTTTCTTTCTTTCTTTTTTTTTTAATGTAGAAAACGATTTCCCTAATTCCTAATGATTAATTATTAAACCCTTTGATCAAGTAATATTGTATAATAAAATAATAAATTAACTTTGTGCTAAATAAACTGTTATAAAAAATTATTTCACGTTAAGAAAGCGCAAATTAACATTTCTTAACGTGACAATTTTTAAAGTAACATTGATTAATTTGTTAGGGCAGCGCATATATTTTTTCTTTCTTTATTTATTTTTTAAATGTAGTTAACAATTATCCTAATGCTTAATAATTAATTACTAAACCATTTAAGTAATATTGATTAATTTGTCAGAGTAGCTCATATATCTTTCTTTTCTTTTTTTTAATGTAGAAAACGATTATCCTAATGACTAACAATTAATTATTTAACCATTTGATTAAGTAATATTAGTTAATTTGTTAGAGTAACGCATATATCTTTTCTTTTTTTTAAACGTAGAAAACGATTATCCTAATGCCTAACAATTCATTATTAAACCATTTGATTAAGTAATATTAATTAGTTTGTTAGAATAAAGGACGCATATATCGTTTTCCCCCTCCCCCTTTTTTCTCTTTCTTTTTTCTTTCTTTTTTTTAATGTAGAAAACGATTATCTTGTGGAAAATCGATATTTCGATACTTTGTGTGTGTGAGAGCCGCTGATCTCTCTCTCTATGGACGATTAAATCTTGTTTTTCAGGCGTCACGAATGATTCACTGGAAAACGTCAACAGTCGGATTTCCCCGACTGTCGTTTCCTGACGTTCCATTTCAATCGCCTTAATTAAAGGAGCCTCTGCCATGTTGTTTTCCCGCTGAGGACCCTTTTTGCGCAGAGAAAGGGCTGTTGTTGAGCGTGGTCCTCGAATCGATGGTCACATCATTGGCGTACCTTTTAGGGTGTCTGGCGCCCCTGGCAAATTTAAGCGATTACGTCCCCCTCACCATCGCACCATTTCGTAGAAAATCATCCACCAATACCGAATTCACGCTAAACTGAAAGTGCGGGCGCAGTTAGTGCCGCCCAGGGTTGTATGTCAATGTTCTGTGCATCTATTTGCTTGGATTTCATTCAATGTGAAGAAAAATGATCACAAATGCTTTGTGCTAACATATGAGTACAACGGAAAAACAACGTAATAAAGCACAAATTGTCAAAACAATAAAGCAAATAGCGGTTTCGAGGTTACAATGGAGCCTCTTCGTCAGTGCAGAATAGAAATGCTCAACACACAACTAGAAAGTGCTCACTCACAACTTTCTAGTTGTGTGTTGAGCACTGCTTTTCTGCACTGATGAAGAGGCTCCATTGTAGCTTGGAAATAAGTATTTGCGATATTTGTTCTGACTATTTGTGCTTTTTTACATTGCCTTATGTTTAGGCTAATGTGTTATCCCCTTACAATAAACAATATGTGTATTTTCCTTGTTTGAAAAATGTGTGTACGTATTTGTAGGGTTTCCCCCCATATCAAAATTTTAAATGAAAATGTCACCCCCCGCCACCACCACCTGCCAGCGAATACGAAACAGACGCAAAATTTCTCTTTTTTGAGAACAAGGAATTGTTTCCTTTTCAACTGCTGCTTTTGTTTTTCCTATTAAAGTTTTTAAACATTTTTAAACTAATGTATAATTGATAAACACCAAAATTATGATATTTTTGCGAAAATCCTTTCTAATTACCGCCCGTCCTGGTGCTGCGCCCCTGCCCCCGGCTAGGTATACCACAGGGTCACATACATATTTATTTTGAAAGATGAAGTGATAGTTTAGGTTCTTTCATGCAAGAATAAATTCTAAAATAATTTTTGAAGGTACAGTACAGCGTCGATTATCCGAGGTAATAGGGGCCAATGGTACCTCGGATAATCGAAAACTCGGATAAGACGGGCTCTATCGAAATCGCTAGGGCAAACTGGTAAAATGAATGAAAGTGTCATCAAAGAGGTGAAAAAAGGAATTTACTGTACATATTATGAAAGGAAAAAATGTCGTTACATACATACAAATGTGTAATTGTGCATACATACACAGTGGCGTACGCAAAGGGGTTTAGGGGTTTAACCCCCTCCCCCTTTAGCTCAAGTCAAAATTGTTTAGCTGTCCAAATTAGGGAAATAATAATGCCTTATTACATACTCGAATTTCTTCTAGTAGTTTCACAAAATTATGAACCTCCTTGAAAAAAATCTGCTTACGCCACTGTACGTACAGCCCGTAGAGTACAGTTCCTGTTTAAAAAGTTATTTCTTGAAGAATGTCATAAGAGTTTTCTGTCTGGCTGGAGCGACATTTGCCAGCCAAAAACAAAAACAAAAATATAATAAATAAATAAATTTAAAAAATGGCCTACGCTAAAGGCGCTTTTTTCAATGACTTATGTACCTCGGTTAAACCGGAATTCGGTTAGTCGGAGCTCGGATAACCGCTGCTCTGCAGTATTTAAGTTTGAAAAATCACAATATCATAGTTTTCAAGAGTGATTTAGAGCAATCACACTTTTGGGTTGCTCCACTTTGAGTTTTAAGTACTTGTACACAAACGTTCAAATTAAAGTTAGTTGATTAAATTTGTTGTACAAGTACAAGTTGTAAAATTTATTTCTTCATTTTGTGCTGCAAGCTTTCTGCGGTTTCTTCGAAAGCCAGAAACAAAAATAATGTGTATATATATAGTTACCTTGAATACCAATTAGTGGCTAAGTTTTTCTTATTTCTTACTAACGAAGCTACATTAAAAAAAATCATTTCACTAACAAACCTACATCTTTTCTTCACCACTTTATTTATTTCTTTAAAAAAAAAACTAAATTTTAACATGCGAAACTACCCTTTTTCTACTTTATTTTTATAAACAAAACTGCATTTTCCTGCGTTTTAATTAACATGGCTGCACTTTTCCAACTTTTCGCTAACAAGCCTATATTTTTTTCGTCTTTTCAATTAGCATGGCTGTATTTTTTTTCGTTTTATTAACAAAGCTACATCTTTCTTTTTTTTTTTTTTCCAACAAGATTGCTTTTATTTTTAACCGAGCTATGCAGCAAGGCACTACCGTTAACCATTGATTTGATTTGAATCTTGAACTTTTGCAACCACACTCTCTTCTACGATTTTCAAACCTGCTACGAAATATTTTCAATTATTTATTTATGTAGTTGTACCTCTTCAGAAAATTACTGGTAGCTGTGATGTCCCAATCGTTTTTGTTGTAGTTTTTGTAATTACTATATAAGCAAATTACTAAACTGATGATAATGATGTTTATGTTGTTTTATGGAGATATAGGTCTTATATTTTTGCCACTAACTTCTTTGTATTTTGAAATCTTTTGATATTTTTCCTCTTGTTGTCTCTTTTTAAAAATAATTTATTAAAATTCTTAATTTTCTACGTCTACTTTTAATTACATTTTTTTTTTGTAACTAATCTACTCAGTGAGAAAAACAATGATGCTTGTTCTTTTCTTATTATTGGGAGGGGGGATCGGAATGCTTTCTGAGTTTAATTTTTTGGTGAATTTAACTTACTACACTTTTACATCTTTATCTAATAGTCTATCGAAACTTTTGATTTGTTTAAAAAGTAATCACAACTAATTGTTGTGATTCAATTATAATATCCAGAAGTGCAACCACATTATTCTGCGGTAGGGGGAGGGGTGAGTTTGGTTCATAACCAATTTTTCTGTATACATAACAGTTAGTTAAGATGAGTGAATTATTTATTTAAATTTAATTATTATTGATGAAGTATTGTTTTAAATGCAAGAACTGTAAAAGATCAATATGGAGTTCCGAATATCCTTGACTTGGGTAAAAGCTTATCATCAAATCCCAATACATCTGGATGATGTGCACAAAAGTGCAATCATTACGATATTAGGACTTTTTGAAAGCACAAGAATGCAGTTCGGACTTTGTAATGCTTCCGCTACTTTTCAGCGCTTCATCGACGGTTTACCTTTTGTTTACGCATTTATCGGCGATATTCTTGTTGCTTCAGCATCGGGAGAAAAACATTTGCAACATCTTCAAGCCTTATTTGAGAGCCTGAATACTTATGGCCTTTGTCCTAAGGTGTCTGCCTACGTTCGGAGGCTTTTTTTTCAAAACAATGAAATAATTACTAAATGCATATTTTTTTAAGTTAAAAAGTAATTAAAATTAAGAAAACAAACAAAATAATAGCTATATTTTTAGAAAAATTTGAAAAATTTTGAAATTTTAGCAAAAAATAGGTGAATTTTACAGTTTACGCCAAACACTCTATACTCACTTTAACTAGATATATTTTAAAATCCTTAATAATATATGTTTCTATATTACTTAACTGTGTTCTGAACTAAAAGTTTTATAATAGGTCCAAAATTGAGAAAAACATAGCAGTTTTGTAGAAATTCATACGTTTTTCACCGAAAAAAACACAATATTTCACAAATAAATGCCAGTAAATTTTTTAAATACTGACATAGAGTTTAGATTTTAGTTCAAAACACAGATAGAAATGTGTGAAACAATACTTTAAAAAATCACAGTAATAGGTATAAAACTTTTCGAGTTATGAGATCTGCCGTGAACAAAAATGTCGAAAAAAGTAGTTTTTCAGAAAACACATTTTAAATTCCACTTTTATGTGCTTGCGATGCGACTTCTGGTTAACTTAATTGCGTGTAACTTCGTTTCTATGTATCGTAAAAACAAAAGCCAAACATTTTTGAAATCTTGAATACTTATTCTTTTTAAATATAAAATAAAAAAAAATATATCGATTTTTTTTTCGCAAAAATCATATTTTTGGTGCAGGCAGACCCCTTAATACGTCAAAATGCATATTTGGTAGGGCTCGACCGATGGCATTTTTTGGCCGATGGGCCGATGCCGATTGTTCCGAGATCGGCCGATGGCCGATTGCCGATTATTCTCCTTTTCCATCGGCCGATGGCCGATGGAAAAAAAAGTCGCTTTAAACCATTAAAACGTGTAGAATGCTTGTCAAAAATGTCATTTAAATCATTTAATATTTATTTTCGTGTTTATAAAAGCATAAATGCATTATTCAAGCACCGTAAAATTGTTTGGGTTAAGTTTACATTATAATTAAAACTGACAGAATCACTCGCGATTCTAGTAAAGTAATTAAACTATTTGGAGGTTAAAAAAATTAAAAAATGCTATATGAGAGAATTTTCTTATCTTTGCAAAAAAAAAAATACTCAACAACTATTGAATCGGCTCGGGTCTAATTCCTATTCCTTCAACATTTTCTCTTTATAACTCCTGCATTGCAAATGCGAAGTGCAGCTGCCTTTATTTTCTTTTTTTCATGGAGAGGAATGCAGATGTTACGACACAGGCTAACAAATAATGTGGGTTTGTATTTTTAACGAAACCTGTCAACCCCCTTCTCTCAGTTTTTTTCCAGGATCCCCCCCGTTTTTAAAAGAAAAGCGGGAACGATTACATGTTTATTTTTCATTAAAAAAGTTATTTTAAGCTCTTTTTCTGAAATAAAAATAAAATATTTAAAAAATTCGCTCGCAGTATTATTCCTTGTATAGTATATCCTTTGTTCATAACCAAGAAATACTGAATATTGCTTTAAAAACATAGACGTGAGATTTTTTTGTTATTACAAATGAATGCTGAGTCTTAAGAACTAATCTTATTAGATTTTCTTTTTCTTGTGAGTTGAAAATTATACTGAAATACTTGACATGTTCTTTATAGTTTCATGACCACAATGCCGACAAATAATCTTCTGAAAGCACGTGATCGTTTATAAAAATTAAGATGCATTTTGAAAAAAAAAAAAAAAATATATATATATTTATATACGTTAACAATTTTTGAAATTAAGGAAATTGTAGCAGGTCGAACTTGGACACATAAAATTTCCATCAATAAACATTTATGCTGAAAAATTGATTCATATTTTTTATCAATATGTTCTATGTTGTACAAGAAATATTCTAAACTGAAAGCAAATGCAACGAGATTGTTGTACAATAGCAGAAAAACTGTCAACTGTCTAACACGTGGCATCAAAGAAGCCAAAAAAAGAAAAAAAAATGCGCTAAAAAAACGAAGTATAAACGGGGAAAAATTAAAATAATTATCGTATAAAAAATGTTAATATGTATTTTGAAAAAAAAAAATGCATTGATCAATTTTTGAAAATAAAGAAATTTTAGCATTTTTATTAAGATGTTATTAAATCCAGTCGCGTGAACTCGCATTTTGAGAATTCAATTTTTAAAAATTGCAAGTCGAACTTGGACACATAAAATTTCGATCAATAAATATTTATACTGGAAAGTGTTTCTACCGGCAAAAATACCTACCCTGATTATAATTTTGCAGTTTTTAATAATTATTTCTAATTGATATAACTTAGTAGAAGAGACTGACAAATAAGTGAATCTCCGAAAATCAGCTTTAAAGTTTTTGCCTTGCGCCGCTATTCACCTCTAGTCGGAATTTTCTTATATAACCCTCCCCTCTCACTTCTCTCAACATCACGGTGTGAAATGACGCTTCTTATTTCTCTTGCCTGTGTTATCTCCGGGCCAGAGAGTTCAAAAGTAAATCACAAAACTTCAAGAATAAACTATTCCTTATTCCCAGAAAAATAATTATTTCTTATCTTACATACTAGATAACAATACCAGGCCATTTATGACCTTTTTTTAAAGGGGTTAAATTCTTTTTTGGTGTTGGTAGTAGTTACTGCTGATTTTGAATCTGTTTGCTGTGAAATTCCTTCCGATGATCCGATGTGAAAGAATCTTTCCATCTTAACTTATTCGAGGGTTGAGTTTTTATCAGTTTTGAATATCACTCACTCTGTTTTGCTTCTGTTATCAGTTTCAGGGATATAAATCCGTTCGCAGATATAAACATACATCAAGCAATAAACCACGAATGATACTCAGATAAGATTTTCAACTCTTGCCTCTTTTTCTTCTTAATCACTTGGACGATTGATTTCTGTGTCATAAAAAATGTTTACTAAAAATCATCGAGTGTAGCTCAGAATGTTGTTTATACCATGCATGTCTTCTCTCAGTTTTTCGTTTTCAACATGCATGACATGTGTGCACCAAGGAGCCCCCCCCCCCCCCCCCCCGGGCGCCTGCCGTTATCTGGCTTATCGGATTTTAGCCCTCAGGGGCAAATGGGGTCCTGGGGAAGTTCAACCAACGACCCCCCACCAAGTCCATGAGCGTCTCATCGGAACCATGCCCAGCTCCGCTCTTTATTTAAAAATTAAATTGTTTCCATTGGCTTAGATAAGGGCGGGGGATAAAAAAAACCTGAAATGGTGAAGATTGTCTATAATTTGACCAATTTTTCCTGTAAAACAATGAAATTAGCTCTTAGCTCACTTCTCCCGAAGAAGCCCCCTAGAATAGTGAAGATTGTCTAGAATTTGATCAATTTTCCCTGTAAAACAATGAAATTAGCTCACTTTTCCGAAGAAACCCTTCTAAAATGGTGAAGATTGTCTACAATTGGACCATTTTTTTTTTTTTGTAAAACAATGAAATTAGCTTACTTCTCCCTAAGAAACCCCCCTCCCCCCCCCCAAAAAAAAAAGATCCGGGTCTAGCTACGCCACTGATTGTTACCTCAGTAGCAGAATGATGTGGAACCAAATTTACAATAAGAGAAAATGAAATAAAGACAATGGGCAGCGCGGTTTAATATTTGAAAATTATTTATTATATAACTTAGTGAAAATAGAGTAAAGATTTACTTGAGTCATTAATTACCCTACTAACTACTTTTGAAGTAACATGTTTAAATGCAAACTTTGTGGACACATGCTTTAATCATTGAAAGTAGGAAATCCCATGTTTTACAATTAATAAAGCTTTTAAAAATTTACATATGTTCTTAAACCCACTATCAGGACCATTGAGCCTAACAAACACGCATATCTGATGGGCCAATGTCTTCCAATGACCCATCATTGCCTCTTGGTCTTTTTTCCATCACATTACTTATTATTGAACCCCAACTCTCACATAGTTATTGCTTCTGATACAGGAGTTTATGTACAAAATGATAGAATTTATTTAAGAACTTTTACCTATTTCATTTGTATATTATGAAGTGCTATTGTTCAACAAAGTGTTTTTCACGTGAAAAATCAAAATTCAATTAACAGAAATTTTTAAATTTTAATTTTTTAAAAGTAATTTAACAATTTTAAATTTCTTTCTTCTTCATTTCTTGACTTTTCTTTACCAAAAATTTTTTAAGTACTTATTATAGTATGTTTTACAATTTTAGGGATGGGTTTTGCTATTAATTAATTAGTTTTTGAGAAAAAGTTTTTAAAGTTACATCGATGGTAGAACACAGAAAAAAAAGCGGCTTTTGTTACATTTTCATTTTAAAAAAATTTTTCTGAAAATATATAGCAAAATCCATCCATAATTTTATCAAGCACATCATATTGAACACACACAAAAAATTTCAAGTTGCTACATGAATTTATGTAGAAGTTTTTAGCATTTTAAGACTACAATATTGCGGAAAAACACAAACCGATAAAACGCAGTTTAAAGAATACAAAATCTTACTAAAACATCAGAAATATTTGAATTCTCTTACATCTTAACTACATTTATATTGGTTGTATCGCTTCAAAACTTCGCTCAGATATACTTGGAAAGTCAAACCACATTTTAAGCAAACAATTGAAAAATCGGTATTTTCATCCATTTTCTACATTTGAGAGGTGCCAATTCCCCTTAAGCCTCGCAAATAGCGGGAGGGGGGAATCTGGCACCCTAAATTGTTAGTCTACCCTCCTTTTAATGAGAATTTTTTTTTAGACTACCATCTAGAAAGAAGTGTTAATAAAATTAAGTTTAAAATACTTGATAAAATTGTATAATTGAAAAATTAATTACCAAGTCTTTTTTTTAAACTACAAGTTTTTGTCTAACTACAAAAACCATGTCAAAGAACATTTCTGTCAAACTAAAAAAGCAATTAATAAGTTAACAATGTTATTCTTTGTTTTCAAACCAATCGTATTTCTGACTTGAATTTACCTTTTTCAAGATGTCTTTGTTAAGCTTGACTTTTTCATAAAAGTCAGAGCAAGAAAGACCAAAGTTTATTTTACATACAATCAATGCTCTTGCAGTGGACTCCTTCATTAATGCGGAGTCATCTGTCATCTTAAAGATTCTTAATGTCTTCATAAAAGATTCTTAAAAACATAAATTCATTACTTTTTACACCTTACAACCGTTTCCGGGACATTGATAAAACTGGGCGGGACACCGGGACAAGAGCAAAATACCGGGACTGTCCCAGTCAAACTGGGACGTATGGCAAGCCTAGTTATACATGATGGTTGACATTGAATAAATTTAGTAACAACTTGAAAGCTGACTGAATTAACATTAATTTCTAATGATTGCGTATATACAGTAATGCAATGAGTAGCAACAGGATACAGAGCTATGGAGGCAATTCAAGCAACGTCATTGGTCAAAATTGGTCAGATGAAAGCAATGTAAACAAAGGAAGCCGTAGCACCGCTTTACTTCGAGTTTCGACAAATCTAATTAAAAACTAGGCCTAAATAGTGTTCTTCTACATTACATAAAATTAACACTAAATACAACACTATAACTATTCTAATAATTAACAAATTTCTTTCTGTTAAATGTAATCGCTCAGTATTAATAACTGTAACTCATTTATTCATCAAATTTATTGTTAAGAGGATGGCAATTTCCGTCTTGGTAAGAAAACGCAAAAAGAATGTCACGAAAAAGAATGTCACTTTGAAGTTGCTAGTCCGAAAGTGCTGTTTGTTTCCTTTTTATTTTGTATCGTCGTGTGTTTAATAAATGTTTATGTCTTCTTGTTCATCGGCCTCTGAATAATTCAGTAGAATTAGAGCTCATATGAGCATTTTCATAATGATTAAATTAAATGTAAATACTGGGTTATAATCAGAAACAGCTGTGAAAATAGTCCAATTAATTTTAAGATAACTAATTTTGGATAGTGAACTCCACGTAGAACTCAATTGAAAATCTTAGTAAACAAAGAGCGAATATCGCGTGACAACGATGATCGCTCATGAGTCCCTCTAGCGGTGAATTGCCTCCATTGGGGCACCACTGGTGGTAGAGGTGTGGATAATATATAGTCAGGGTAAAATAAATAAATTAATATAAAAAAGTAAAATCTACTCGTTGTTAGTCCATATATATCGCTTGATAAATTTGACTTGACAGTTTTTGGGGCTCAGAAGGGGGTTATGGTGTGTGTTCGAAATGACCACCACCACCCAACTTCTATGCGCTGTAAAGAATTTTGATGTTGCTGAACGCCATTTTTGGTGTTCAATTTGTGGAAAATTATTCATTTTTTGGTGTATTTTAAATTCTTTTGAGTGTCTGTCTAAAAAAATATAGACAGCAGAATGTTTTTTTAGCATATGATGTTCATTAACTCATCTATGCATCAAAAATTCATTAAGATGACTCAGTTTTATAGAAATAAACAATCGCTGTGCGAAGAGTAAGAAAATTTAAAAGATGAGGAAAAAAACGAAAGTAACGTAAATTAGCAAGAAAGAAGAAAATAGATTAATAGAAAGTGGAAAATGATAAAACTTAAAAAGATCAAATCTATACAAGGTATAGAGTGATCGGAAAGAAGAGCGAAGATTTAAAAACAAAAAAAGGTGGTGTCAGTTTCGTAAAAGGAGAAGTCTAAAAGAATCTGAAACGAAAAGACAGATTAAAAGGGAGAGACTATAAATGAATAAACGATGGAAGAAAATTCAAAATGGAGGGAGTCTTAAAGAAGAAGGAAGATTGAAAAAGGAAGAGTTCTAAAAAGATTTGAAAGAAGGATGATTCATATACGAAATGTAAAATATAAGTGTTTTCATTACCCTTGTAAGAATTTTGCGATATGAAGTTTCAAAGGATTATAACTAGGAAGGTCATAAACTTATAATTCAGAAACTAATTTTCTCCTGGGGGTCGGGGGGATAAACGTTTTCACATGCGTGTATATGCGTGTGCCTACCATATTAGGATTGGCAATATACAGGGTGCGGCAGCATAACTTCCTTTTTTCAAAACTGAATGAAACGCGTTTTATGAATCTTATAAACTTTAAATTTTTTTTATAGTGTATAAAGGCGTAGCTATAGTTTTCAGCGCCCGGGGACAATTGAAAAAATTTTCGCCCCCCCCCCCCCCCTCATGCCACTGGGGGCCCAGAGGCGCCCCTAAAGGAAATTTAAAAAAAAAAAACTTTTATACTTCCTAAATGATAACTAGCTCTAAAAAGCAGCCCTTTTAACTTTCATTTTTATTAGCGAACATTCACTTTTAAGGGAAAACTGGGACACTTTGGCTTTGCAAAATTATTTGTCTGATTTCCCACGAACTCCTGTGCTACATTGGTCATTCCCGATATTATTTGTGGTGCCCCTCACTTTTTTGTCGAATATATTCACACCTCTTCAAATCAAATAATTTTCTTTTAGCATTTAAAAATAGAATAAATTTGCATTAATTTGGCGCCCCTTGACGCTGCGCCCGGGGACAGCTGTCCCTCCTTGCCCCCCTCTAGCTACGCCTCTGGTAGGTACATGCATAAACTTAGGTTTTATACAGTTTTTAAAATCAAACCAGGTAGGTGAGGCCCCCTATCCCTCATGCACTGAAAGCCGAATTCTAGCTCTTGTCATGATCCTACCAACATAGCAGCAGATATGTTAGCAATTTGAGCCTGTATGCTGGCCTTTAGGTGTTGTAGCGGGCATTGGACGATTGACATAAAGTCAATATTTCCAAAAAAAAAAAAAAAAACACCGAAGAAAAATCACAAGGGACCAAATCCGGGAAGCGGCTGGCCACTTCAAATCACTGAATGTTCATTCGAAAAGTGGGCCTCGATAGAAAACGCACGCTCCTCTTCGAGATTCCAATGCAAAATGGCGACTGACCAAGGTAGGACCAAAACTTTAGAACCATCCCTTTGGAATGAGACAACTACCACCCCGCAACAACATTTACAGCCTAAAAGTCGCACATTTCAAAAAAAGAAATTATGCTGCCGCACCCTGTAGCTTAAGAGGGGCCCCTTTATAAATGATGTCACGATTTTCTCCCATATGTTTGACCCCCCTCCACCCCTTTGTCACAATATGTCACACTTCAGCGGACCTTCCTCCCCCCTTTGTCACGTGTCATGCTATATGGTATAATGCATAAGGTCACACTTCTTGTTACCCTCTCCCCTCTCCTTGTCCATTTCCCAAAGTCGCGAATCCCCTCCCCCTCGAAGCGTGACATCATTTATGAATGATCCCTTAAAGCTTAAAGCAAAAGGATTCTCGCAAACCTCCCCTCGCTGCGCCGCTGTATGGCGTGTCAATTTGTCATTTGTATTTTAAGTTTTTCTCTTTTTTTTTTTTTTTTTGTCTTTATGTTGACTCGGTTTTGTTAGTAACCACTTTTTCAAATTACTAATAAGAATTGAAAACTAACTCTAAAATCGTTTAGAAAATAAATTATTGTAATAAAACAAGAAACATGCAGCTTTGATTTAGCACATTCTAAAATGCTTTATAGCTTTTAAAATAATTTACATATATACAGGATGCTGAAGGATTGAAACTTGAAATTTGCATGAAATTTTTGGTGAAGCACATGTTTAATATTGGCATGTTTCCAAGAGAAAAACAGAAAAAGGTGATTTGCTCACAAAAGAAAAGGGGGGGGGGGTTGCAGTGTAATGTGTTGAAAAGTGACCGTGCAAGAGTGGCGATCATTAACATATTTTTTTAATCTCCACTTCACTTTTACTACTTTAATCGCCATGTGGCGAGTGGCGACCGCTAATTTTCACCAATAATGTGTGGTATGAAATAAACCTTTTTAACGCATTTATTGAAAATTTTATTCCCTTTATTTAAAATTTCCCATAGAATTAGATAGGAGTTTGAGAATTCCAAAGGGACATCAAAGCTTTAGATATTAAAGGGCAATATACCCCTAAAATAGTTTTACTTTTACAATTTCGGGAATAGGATATGCGTGAATGTTGTTGATGGCAACGCTTCTTGTTACAACTGGCTTCCAGCTGTTGCGAATATCTGCCCCCACCTGTTTGCTGAAGTAATTAGTTCGCAAAGTGTTTCCCTAAAATAAATACTCGATGTTTAGAGAGTACGGGTAGAGACTCTACCTATTCCGGTAATGTTTACTTAAGAGATTGTTTATTGTTTACTTCTTATATTAACGTAAAAAAGTGATGGTATTTTCCATTATGTTTTCGTTAACTTTTTTCTCCTGTGCACTATTTGTCGATTTTAGGCATTGCTACACACGCACACACATATACAGTAAAACCTGTAAAGGTGACCACCTTCGTAAGGACCACCTGTCTAAGTTGACCACTTTTATCAGGAACGGAATTAGCCCTTTGTAACTTGACCACTTAATTTAACCACCTGTCTATATTGACCACTTATGTACGCCGAATTTGGGTGGGAGCATTATAAAAAAACTCATTGTAAGTTGACCGCCGAATTATTACTATATTTATTTGTTTATCCATTTTGGCAAAGATAAAAAAACTAAAATAACTTCTCCAGGATATTTTTAATGCTATAATGTTAGACTAGTATTTGACTGGATGGATGAAACATCAATACAAAGTTTGCCTAAACCTCTTTGTAAGTGAACCAAATGGGAAAACTACTTTGAGCACTCTTTTATTTTTCAAATAAGTTTCTTCTTTTTAGCCTACTTTCCCGTAAAGGTAAAAAAAATAATAATAAAGCATGAAAGAAGGCTTAATGTATCGTGAAAATATCGTTAGAAATCAAGAAAAGTCAAAAATAAATTAAGTAATTAAATAAAGATTGAAAAATTAAAAATTTGAAAGTAGGGTTTTGAGATGGGGGAAAAGTGTGTCTGTCGGTCTGTCCCCCCCTAATAACTTTTGAACGAATTGTCCGATTCGAAAAATTCTTTTTGCATTCGAAAGATCTCGGTGAGGACATCTAATTTCCATATTTTAGTTTTTGATTTGAACAATTTTTTGTTCAATTTTGAACAGTTCAAAAAATTTTAACATTAGCGCCTATGGGCGAAAATGAAGCAAATATGTAAACTCTGGGTACAAGATCCAAGTTCCAATGAACAAGCTCACTGGAAGAAGTTCTTGGCGTGAAATATTGATTTGAACAATTTTTGTTCATTTTTGAACAGTTCAAAAAAAAAAAAATTAACATAGTGCCTACGGGGAAATTTCAATCCTATATAAATCCTGATTTAGCGGGCCGATTTGCTTGGAACAAACTTTATCGGAAAGCTCTTATGACGTAGAACATGTACAGATAAAAAGTTCATCCAGAACTAACGAGCCTATTTTCTTATGAAATTTTTTGATCGGGATTTTCAAGAATATTTTTGAATTAATGAAAGATTAAATGAATAAGCAAAATAATGAATGAATAAATGAGTGAATAAATACATGAATGACTGAATAAATGAATGATTGAACGAATATGTATTAACCGTTGAAAAAGGCATATTTGAAGCAATTAAGAACTAAAGCTAAACGAGAAAGAGAGAGAGATAGCTAGATTATAAATTTGAAGCTGGTGTATACGGGAAAGTAGGCTCGTATAGTTCTAGACGGAACTTCTTGTTTATCTATCTAAGATAGACATTTTGAAAAATTATGTGTTTTTAGGAAATATTTACCATCATAAGTAACTTACAAACTTAATAAGATATTTATCTTAATTTTAACTAAGTACTTTACGTTTAGAGTTTTATCGGATACATTGTGAGTCATTTGGGTTAAATTTCTCTAGAGATATTTAAGGTAATTGTGAAAAAAAAGCTAATCACTATTTTAATTTAACATTAATACATGAATCTATATTTTAATTAGTTACACATGAATAATAAATGTACAGTGTAAGAAAAGAAAAAAAAAAAAAAAAGAACAGTTTTAGAAGTTGGTCCCTGCAACATTGTATTGCCACAGGACACCAGCCACTTTTCGCAGAAACTAGAACACCTTCTACAAGTCTTCATTACTTTGTCCACCTCCACCCTTTACAAGTTGACCACCTGTCTAAGTTTACCACTAAATTGCTGTTACCACTAAATTGCTGCACCGCAAGTGGTCATCTTACACAGGTTTCGCGGTATTTTACTTTTGAAGTTGTATAGAATACATTATAAGTCATTCAGGTTGAATTTCTCTAATGATATTTTAGGTAATTTGTAAAAAAAAAAGGCTAATTACTATTTTAAAGTAACGTCATTTTATGAAGCTATATTGTAATTAGTTACCAATGGATAAAACTCTGTAAGAAATGACCAAAAAAAAAAAATCTACACCCTCTATAACTTGACCACCTGTCTAAGCTGACCACTAAAGTGCTGCACCGCAAGTGGTCAACGTACACAGGTGTCACTGTAATATTTGAAGGGTCTAAAACGACCTAAGTTGACATACTACTTTTTGAACTTTGCTTTACGTTTTATTATAAGTTATGTATTATAAATGAATATAAATTATGTATTATAGATACAGGTACTATAAATTTAAATTTACGGAAAAGTAGGCTCCTATAGTTAAAATTAACATTTATGTTATAAAATAATTGAATAAAACATAAAACAAATTTCAAAAAGTAGTATGTGACTTAGGTCGTTTTTCCAGTGGACCTTTCATATGTAGAGGGAGTTTAATTTCTCTAAAGCAAATCGGCCAATTCTGTGGGTCTTTTGTCATGCCTGTTACGACATTTTTAATTTACTAGGTGCGTGGCCCGGCGTTCCACGGGCTACCACACATATTGCGTCATTTCTCGGATGAAGAAATTATTGTCCTTCGTCATTAAAATTCCTAAAAACATCTAAGAATCGACTCGAAAAATATCGTCTGCGTTTCAGATTGACCAGGAATAATATTTGACCTCTTTGGGCATACACGCGTTTAAGCCCGGGACTACTTGCGCAGTTCCTTCCGATTGCTTCGTGAGTTCGAGCTCGCTTCGCTCGCTCATTACAAACTATTTTCGCACACGAAAAATTCAATGATACCAGCAATGCCTCAAAATTCACGTTCATTAATTTAATGGAGGGCAAATACAGAGATGCAAAGTGCTAGAAAACGTTGATTAGGATTTGTTATAATGGCAACTGTATTTTTGAAATGGCAACAATGCACATAAAATAAAACGGATATAAAACCTTGAAAAATTGCGTTTTTTTTATTGATATTTCCCCTAATTAAAGTTCCTCAGCGAAGAGTGGCTTCCTGGCAAAATGGAAATTTTCGAGTTTTTTAATACCTCCCTTGATTCTTAGCTCCCAGCCGTTCGTGAAGAAATAGCGCAACATGATAGCTACGTTTGTTTACGCTCTGTTTTTGATACATAAGATTTCCAGTACTAAATATTAAAATAAATAATTTAACCTAAGAAATAAATATTTTGAAAGTTTGAATTATTATGCTGGACAAAAAATTGATTATTATGCCTGACAAAAAAAGGACATTTGTCACAGCCATCTTTTTGCGTTCTACTTCAAAATTTTGTTTCTTAGCTTAAATTCTTCTGCTATTCGTAATCTGGGCTTGAAAATGTATAAGTACACCAACATTTATTGAGTTATTTTAATATTTTGTACCTGAAATGAAGAGTAAAAGTGTTTTGTCATGGCCGTCTCTAGTGGAATTAACCAACTGTGTTTATTAGTTTTGCCGCAGAGCCTCATTATCTTGCGCTGAAGAGCACGTCGGTTCTTCTATGCAAGGTTTGGTAACCTCTTGGTTACCTTCTACTCCAGAGTACCTTTACGCAATTTCCATTGCAAATTTGTGCCACATCAGGGGTGCCCACCAGGGGGGAGGAGGTAATGGCGCAGACGGCGCCATTGAGATTTGAGGGGAAGGGTGTTTCAGGAGCGTCTGGGGTTCTTGGCCGACTGTTTCGCCGATTTTGGGGGGAGTGATCAGTTTTTGGGAGTTCCGGAAATTTTAAAGGGAGCGCGTCATTGCTTTCAGGGGGGTGCACCCCGGCGTTGGATGTGTCAATATGTAATGCAGTTTTTGTTTCAAAAACAAGAATTACCTTTTTCTCTCGCTCTCTTTTTTTTTTTTTTTTGCATGTCATTGATTTATAGCTTTAGTTTCAATTGAACACTTCGTCATTGATGGCGGAATCATCGTCATCGTGATCCACGTCATTGACTTCATGATGACGAAACATGAAATTATTCTAGTTAGGCTGCTTTATAACCTACCTAGTGGGGAACGAAAACGAAACTACTCTCAACAGAATACGGTTTATTGACATATTGTATTTTTAGTGTCTTAGGGTGACATCTGGTGATGTAATATAATATTAGAAACGAATTATAGTACCTGTATACAAAAAAATTCCAACTTTCCAATAGTATGTAATACAATTATATAAAGGATCGGCCCGAGGCCGAAGGTTCTAAGAGGGATGGGAAGGTATTGACTGTTCTGGCTGCGCCCCTACAACAACCAACAGTTCTAGTAAGCAAGAAGAAATGTGATGTTGTTCCGAAACATTCAAACGTCATCGCCGAACTTCACGATTTTCTCGTTATTTCTCAGGGATCAGAATCCGCGAGATTTGAGAGCAGCCTAGGGCTTATTGTTTGGCGTAATGACGCATAATCAAGGTAGTTAAATCGCCTTCTGCATTTAGGCTTAAGTACTGTTGATGTGGAAGGACCGGTTTTTCCTCAAAATGGGCCATGTCGGAGGTCTAAAAACGATTTATGGTTCTTCCACAGACCGCCGTTATCCCCCCGCCGAGCTGAGGGTAAACGCCCAAACCGACGAAGAGAAATATATTTGGACACATTAGTATACACAAGATTTTCCAATGCCGTGGACTAACGAAAACAGCAACAGAGGAGTGATTATTTGTCCTGGGAAAAGTTCGAAGCGGCTTGGGAATTGATATCCATCAAGTGCCGCACCCTTATTCCTCAAAATGAAAATATTTCTTTAGTTCTTTAGAGAAGTGGCGTATGCTGTGCACGCTTACGCCAGGTTAGTAATGATGCCTGAAATTTCAAAGGATGTGGGGCTAGGAGAGTGGGCTGTGCTTAAAAAAAAAAATTACCAAGTGTTCAGATTTTCAGTTCGTTCTTAGTTTACTATACAGTGCCTAAGTAATCACCACAATATTTATTATGGGCCGGCACGGTGACGTCGTTGTAAGGCGCGAGACTCGTACGCCCCAGTTCATAGGATCCAGCCTGATTTACAAGATGGAGAAAATCGTCTGCGCCCATTTGGTGTATGATTCTGCGGCATGTAAAAGATCCCTTGAGTAGACTTGGATGCTCTCTGCTAAATTAAATTCCTAGTGCAGGTTTGCATCAACCAAGTCCCGGTGGCCCCTTTCAGGTGAAGAAACTGAACGTTATCCATTAGAAAGAATTACATATATTTATTTACGGGACCCCCTTTCCAGATCCCCTTCTACTAACCCTTCTATATTTGTCAAGCGAAGAAACTAGTCTTATAAAATCTTCAAACTTTTATCTCTCTCTCTCTCTCTCTTTTTTCCTTTTATTTCCAGGGGGGAGGGGGTATCCCTATGAGTACCCTGCACCCCCCGTGTGAGGTCCATGATAATCACTACGTAAAGTTCCTGAAGAATTATTATTATGTATAGTTCCCAAACAATATCGCTACGAGGTAATGACTATATATGCTCACTAAAAAGAACTTGACTATTTTTTTAATGAAACAACGAGTTACTAAAAGCAAAAGGCCCGATTACGCTTCAGCTCGATCAAACTAATCTAATTTTCTGCTCAGTTTAGAATAGTCCTACGTTTGTATTTTCTGAGAATTTAAAATATGTTTATTTATCGAATTTTATTCACTTAAAGTTATTTATTTCTTCATTTTATTTTTTTAAATTGTTTATTTATTTTTCTTGCTAACTGACTTTTTTTTTTTTTTTTTTTGCAAATTTGTTCGAATTACCTGAAATTCACATTAATGAAACTGATTACCAAAATCTACATTCACGACATTCCTCCTAACAAGGTCCATTATATTGTGGCACTGTATTGATTTTAAATTCATTCAATTGCATTCTGATTTGCAATTTGACAAAAACGATTTCTTTCCGCCACGAGGAAATGTAGGAGGAACATCCCGCCCGGCCCCCAACCGCCCCAACCCACCACGCCGCTACTGATCTTGTGAGATCTTGAAATTTGCTCTTTCTTCTTTCTCCCCCACTTTGAATGTATCTTTTTCATTTCTTGCATGTTCTGTTTAAATGAGATCTAGTTCTCCAAATTCTCCTTTCAAGGTCAAATTTATTTATTTATTTTTTGATTTATATTTCGACAGCAATGAAAGCGAGAGAATATTTTCGCGCTCAATCAATTTTATTGCCGAAAATATATGCCAGGAATTTCTTTTAGTACGTGCCGACATTGGAGTACTTGTTATGCTCAATGGGTGGAAGAATTGCAGTCCTCGCCGCTTTATGAAATCATATTTCTGATGAAGGATTTGGTTTCATTTAGCAGCCGATTAAAAAAAGCAGCGTCGCATTAAAAATAAGTGGAGCATGTACTACGTACTTCTAGAACTGCTGGTTACACTAATAAAAGTGAAAAGAAATCAAAGGAACTAATAATAGATGTACGTTTAATTTCATTCATTGAACACAGAGTCCAATGAATGAAATAAACCTAAGTTAATCGGGAAATTTCTTTAAGCATGTGCGGACATTTAAGTATTTGTTATGTGCGATGTGTGGAACACATAGAACACATAGTTCAATGAATGAAATAAACGTAAGGTAATCGAGGAATTTCTTTTAGTACATGCAGATATTTAAGTATTTGTTATGTTCGATGAGTGGAATAATTGCAGTCCATGCCGCTTTATGAAATCACATTTCTGATGAAGGATTTGATTTCATTAAGTACAGGGTTCATACTCCACCTGGGAATCATGGAAAACCTGGAAAAATGGAAATTGGTATTCTTTGCAAAAAATGGAATAGTCGGGGGAAAACGTAAATTTTTGACAAAGCCTGGAAAAGTCAAGGATTTTTTTCCCCCTACCAGGGACTCCTTGGAGGGAACCTACGCTCGTCGCGATGTCAAATCCTCAATTAACTCGCCTTCCTTTTCCTATATAGCTTTTTCTTTATGTAACGGTGTTTATTATATTGTCATGGCATAAAGGTGCCTACCTCAGCATTTGTTTAAATATTTATTTTCATGATTTATTATAGAGTTAAAAAGCTGATTTGTCGCCACTGGGATCATCTTAGTTTTTAATTTATTTTATTTATTCTCTATATTTTATGTTTTATAGTTTTAAATTAGCTTTCTAAAATTTAAATTTAAAAAAGAATGAAAATAGATGGATGCAAATATAAAAGCTAGCATCTTTTGGCAGTATTGTGTCATAAAATTTTGCTTTTGAAATTCTATAGTATAAATTTGTTATCTTAATGATCATCTGTGGATTTTTTTAATATGAGGTTAATATAATTGTATGGGGGGGGGGGGTATAAAAATGTTATGGCGGGCGTATTTAATCTACAAGTAGTGCATTTGCTAACAAATATTTTTACTTGGAACGTTAACCAGGATTTCTGCTTTGAATCTACCTGGAAAAGTCATGGAAATTTTTTTGGCTATATGAGTATGAACCCTGTAAGTAGTCGATTTTTAAAACCGGCTTTACATTTAAAATAAGCTTTACGTTTCCTAGATACTACTAGAACTAGTTACACAAAAAAAAATCAAATGTATTAATAATACATATGCGTTTATTTCATTCATTGAACACATAGTTCAATGAATGAAATAAACTTAAGGCATTCGAGGAATTTCTTCATTGAACACATAGTTTGGTTTTGGGCACGTATTTTTTGTAATGCTGACTTATTTCGGTTTGTTTTGAAGAATCAGTTAGGTGTCGTTCCTAAATGATGTCAGACTTTTTTTTTTAACGTATTTGACCTCCCCGCTTTGTCACAAAATTTCACACTAGAACATACCTCCTACCCCTCCTGTCCCATGTGACGCTATTTTACAAGCGTACTTGCAAGTTCAGAATCAAAGCGCTCCGTTATAGATCACATTTCAATTTTGTTTTGGAACTATCAATAACATTTGTGATCATAACAATAATAATAATTATATGTGTGCGCTTTTTAATTTATAAAAATGAAATTAAAGTTTACAACTAAAAATATAATTAATAAATAAGTAGTAAAAAATATTTAATGTTCTGTAAAAACTACGTGTGGTATTTCGTCTTAAAAGTGTAAATGTCATAAGAAAATTTTTTTTCAATTTTAACTTTTAACTAGAAGTTAATTTAAACCTTAATCATCATCGATATTTTCGATGCAAAATAAAATTAACGAGAATACTTAACAATAAATAAATAAATAAATAAAATAAATTGTATAAAAATATTTGATCTTCAGTTTTAAAATGTTTTTATTTTAACTAAATCTGTGACGTCACATTCTTGCTATCCCCTTTCCTTTGACAAACTGTCGTTATTCGCTCGGCTAATTAATTAAAATAATTTTAATATGCATTCAGATAAGTAGTCTCGGATAAAGTACTTTTGAAAGAAAATGTAAATGCACTAAAAATTTTGTTTTTGTAAATATACATCTTTTTCCAATGCCTAATTAATCACGGAAAAAGGCATTAAATTTATTAGTTGGGCAAATAAATGAATGAATAATTTTCTGAGAGTTACCTTAAAGTGGAAGTCAAAAAGTTAAATGGAGCTAAATTCTCTGATTAATTTTATTCAAGTATTTTTCACCTTCCAATCTCACCCGAGTGAGAAAATACATAAAATGTTGAATGCTGTTTTAAGACTAAATTTTGAAAAATTAAAAGCACTTAAACTTTTGCATTTTAAAAAATTAATTTTTTTTCTCTTCGTCTCATTCACGATAGTTCGTTTCATTCATGCGTAAGATATTTCATTTTTCACTTGATTGATTAAATTAACAAGTTAATCTTCAAAACTGCATTAATACTGAAAATTTTAAAAAGGGAATGCATTTACTTTAGATTTTTTATCTATAGTATATTCATTTATTACTTTTATTAATATTGTTATTAGTCAAAATCCACTTCGTTCAAGTAGAGAAACGGTGTAATACGGTAAAATGTATTAAAATTACATAATTTTTTATGTCGATTATGGCGCAAAATACATTAAATCCGTCAGATATAAGGGCATATTTAAGGGGGAGGATTCAGCCCCCTCCGAAAATAAATTCTAAGCTACCTATTTTTAATTAAAAATTTAATGTTTTGAAATTTCACTTTGGAAGGTTCTCTTAAGGATTGGCTTGGGACACTTCTTGCTATCCCCTCCCCTCAATCACAAACTGTCACAATTTCTCAACCCCCCTCCCTCCTCAAAGCGTGACATCATTTATGTGTACAATAATGTTCGATAATGCGTAAAATGTACCGTAATGTCTTTTATCACTACCTTTTTGCTCCAATATTTAATAATCTTTGCCTTTTTTTTTTTTTTTTTTTTTTGCATTTGCAAAATCTTTATCCACACACTCAGGATATTCATTACTTAAGTGTGTTAAAAAGGTCCCCGTAATATAATAGTCTTCATGGGTAAGGGAAAGGAGGGTAAGAGTACGCACCTAGTGGATTGTTCATTACAAAAATGAGAATTTAAAAGTGAGAACCTTGAAAATTGACTGAATCATAGTTTATTAACTTAGAAACTTAGGTACACAAAATGAAAGTTTTATCTTAAAAAAATAGATGAAAGAAAGCAAGCGGAAAAAAAAATTGCAAATGCGTACTCTTACCCGACCTGGCGGATAAGAGTACGCAACCAGGAAGGGTAAAAGTACGCATTCAGAAAATTTAGCAGTAGTCACATACAAATGCTCCAGTGTCTTCGTAACTGGAACATTCATCATGCCACCACTCCTTACATAATCCACACTGGATCCAATCTTCATCATATGGTTGTTCGCAGCCTGGGATATTGTCGCCTCATTATTTGCTGAACTTGTTGATGGAACTGGGTTGTCGATAAAATGCAGAACAAGTTTTTTCTTTGCTTTCACGGTTTTTCCTTTTTCAGTTTTGCCCCAGTTTTACTTTTCATAGCAGCTCGATTAGCCTTTGCTTCTTCTAATTCTCTCTTTCTCTCTACCTTTTCCTTATGTGCTCACTCTTACCCGCCGATGTATTGCTCCTCAAAATCGACCATAGATGGCTGTAGCATTCACAATAGTAAAATTCTGACATGCCCACGAGCCCACGTTGTTCGCAAGAGAACAAAGCTCATAATGACAGCTACTTTAAAAGCAAACATCAATCCTTTATTGACAAAAAAATTAATATTTCTTCACAGAAAAATTACATGCCAAGATGCAGAAATCATATTTTACCACATAAATAAACGACAGCAAGGATGAAAATAACAATGGCGGTCTCTTGAGCCAGATGAAAACAAACGTGTTGAGTTGATCACACTCGCTTCTGCTTGCAGTGTTGCCAACAAGGAAAAAAGTCCCTGCGTACTCTTAACCGACTGCGTACTCTTACCCTCCTTTCCCTTACTACTGATTCGCAAGTATCCGATATTTCCGAAAATTTAATTTCTCCGATATTCTCTCCCTCCTCAAAGCGTGACCTCATTTATGAATGACCCCTTATGTGTACAATAATGTTCGAAAATGCGTAAAATGTACCGTAATGTCTTTTATCACTACCGTCTTGCTCCAATATTCAATAATATTTGCTCCATTTTTTTTTTTCATTTACTCCTCCACACACTCACGATATTCATTATTTAAGTGTATTTAAAAGGTGAAGGTAATAAAATACAGTCTTTATGGGTAATACTGATACGATACGCAATTCTCCGATATTTCCGAAAATTTTAATTCTTAGAATTAGTTCCGAATTAAAACTTGAAAATTATTAGAAATTAGTTCCGAAATAGATTCCTATATACGCCCCTGATGGGTTTAAAGACCCCCTCATCACCCAACTGACGGGCCTGATTAGATTGCACATCTAGGCTGAAAGAACCAATTTGTTGTCAGTTTATGAATGCGAACTGTTATCGGTTTAGGAGTCCGAACTGACCCTATCGTCACGTGATTTTTTTTTCTTTCCCCTCCTTCTCTCTCTTATCGACGACAGTTTTAAGACTGGTGGAAAGTTTAAATCAAGTTCTTGACAGTTTACTATTAGTTTCGAGTATAACCTGGCTCAGTTTTCCAGATGCAATTGAGTTTTGAACTCGATTTCTCGAAGAAAAAACCGCGTCTCTTTTTAAATCTTCAATACTGTAACTCAAATATGCATAAAAAATGTTGATTTATGCATATTAGTTTTTTTTTCTTTCTCTACCGTTTTATATTTTTGGACTTAAAAGTCAAATTACCTTAGACAAGAAAACGGTAGTATCTAATAGGGCTCGAAAATTATATTGCCCGACCATACCCAGGGCGTGTAAAAATTCCGATCGGGCATGAATCTTCTACCCTTGCATACCCGGCAGAGCATGTCATTTTTTAATCAAATATTTCTTTCCAAAACTGTATTATTTCGTATTTTATTGAAAAATTACCGCATCCTTACCGGAGCTCTAAATCAACATGTTGGCGGACATGCATGTCAACAATAAAATTTTCTAATACATTCTATTTTAAATTTTGCAAATTTTGACATGCGAGGACTTTTTATGTTATATTTTGTTTGTAATGTAATATTTTAATGATTTAGATTAACATTAAAAAATTCTTGATTCAGATATAAAGCTGTTAATTTACTTTTTTGTTTGATTAATGCTGTATGAAAAACTCAAATGTTTTTATTATTGTGCAATAAAGCAACTTCTGGGCATATATTTTCTAGACAAACACGCCCGGATGGGCATGTAAAATTTTTAAGATTTGGTATCTACAAATCTTTCCGTTTTCTGTTCTCTTTTGCCTTCTTCTTTATTTCAAAGTTCGCAAAAAGGCAGGAAATAGAAAAACGAAAATTTTGTAGATGCTGCCGTTACCTGCGCCGTATAGGTACTCTTTTGTACCACTAAATTACAATTACTGGAACCTACCCTATTAGAGTCATTCAAAAATTTATTTGACAATTGAAATGAAAGATGCAAGAATCCTTTTAAACCCGAAAACGCATTCTTAATCAGACGACTGCTTTTTGCGTGTCTGGAAAATCAAATATCAATAAGCCCTTCAAGTACAATGAAGCTTGAAATTCCAATCCTTGTCGAACAAGCTGGTGGTAGAGAATTCCTCATTGATTTCCCGCCAGCACCATCCGGGCGAGTTGAAATCCTTTGCCAGGCAACGCGACCGTCCTTCTTTCCCGAACCCCCAATATGCCCGGGCGTATTTGAATATTCAATAAGCGAAACCACTGAGGCCGAAACTCCTTTCACTATAAACAAAAGGAAGATTCATGGTCTGAAGAGAGTTGGGGTTTGTTTACACCCGAAGCGGGACGTCTGCTTAGGATATGAATGACGTGTATTTGCGTAGACAAAGGGGCTGGGCTTCTCTATTAGATTTTGATGTGGATGTGGTGTAATTAGCCTTCTCGGCCTAGGTCTATTGGACCTAGATGATCGTAAATGGTTTATGAGTAAGGTTCACGCAATGGAGGCAATTTAAGCAACGTCATTGGTCACGTGGCACCAATGAAAGCAATGTAAACAAAGGAAGCCGTAGCATCGCTTTACATCGAGTTCGACAAATCTAATTAAAAACTAGGCCTAAATAAAGTTCTTCCACATTACATAACATTAACACTAAATACAAGACTATAACTATTGTAATAATTAATAAATTTCTTTTATAATGATTAAACGAAATGTAAATACTGGGCTATAATCAGAAAAGGCTGTGAAAATAGTCTAATTAATTTTAAGATAACTAATTTTGTGTAGTGAATTCCACGTAGAACTCGATTGAAAATCTTAGTAAACAAAGAGCGGATATCACGTGACAACGATGATCGCTCATGAGCCTCTCTAGCGGTGAATTGCCTCCATTGTGGTAGCAAAGCAACAATAAATGTCGCAAAAAGCAAGTAAGTGGACGAAAAATTCGTCGCTTATGATATTTCATTAATCAGTTGGTATTTAAAGTATCTGCCGTTTAATTTTTGGGCAACTGAATCACAACATGATCTTTTTGTCCCACTTTATTTTCATTACTGGTGTCTACCCTGGCAGATGATATCTTCACTGCGCAATCGCGCCTGCTTTCTTCCAGATTGATCCAATCAAGGCACGCTGGACGAAATTTGCAGCAGCGCATGCGCAGTGAGAAAAACTGCAGCTACTGTTGTCACTATATTTAAGCCCTATATGTTTAACGCGTGTGTATATCATAACCTGGCCGTAGCTAGATGCATGAATCATACTAGTACTTCATTCTCAACTGTGTACAACATACTGGAGTATTAATTGCTGTAGAATTAACAGTCCGGTCTGTGGTAATTAATCTGTGGTCCATGGAAGAATGAACTTTTGTTTACTTGGTTCACTGATTTTGTGCTGAAAGAGGGCATAACATCACGATTCCATTGAATGCAATGTTGAAGGGGGTGTTTAAAATAGTTTTTGAAACATCGTGAAATCGTGTACAAGAGCATCACGTGTTATGATTTCGCAAGTAAGTTATTTTACATGACTTTCGTAAAGATATGTAATTTTCAATTGTTGCACACGTCTCGAGGATACTACTCAGCAGTGACTATACTACTACTACTGTGTACTGTACTACTGTGATTGCAATATCAGTATACCGAATATCGGTGTTTCCCCTGCTATTTTATGAAACCGATATTTGATAAGATTAGTTATCGGTACTTTCGGTATCAATATTAGCTGTAATTAAGACATAGTTTTTATTAAAGTGTTTTGTTTAACTTATCGGGTATCAACTGTTAATTAAACTATGCATTTTTTTCATCGATATGATAGTTCCAGCTCCAATCATGTGCAGTCTTACTTTCTAATGTGCTCTGTAGATGACGTCTATAGAACACACCAGTGCCGGATCTACGGTGTTGAAAGCCGGTGTCCATGCCCCGGGCGGCACTTTTGGGGGGCAGCAAATTCAAATAATATGCACAAAAAAAGGAAAACAAGAAAAAAAATATTTAATTAAGAAAATTTAACTTTTGGAGGAGAATTAAAATCCTAGTTCGGCGCGTCGATTTGATCATTGAACAGCTGTTTTGCTAACGACTAAAACCGATTAATAGAACTATTTATTTTATAAACTGTCGGAAACTCTAAAATTGAGGTTAGGGGGCGACAAATTTCGCAATGTCAAAATTTAGAAAATTAAATTTTAAAAAGTCAAGGTTTTTTTCCCCCTTGTAATAGTGAAATACGTATAAATCATACTATGCCCAAACAATACCAAGTTTTTCTTTTACTAATTTAAAAAGCATCCTTTTGGGTAGAGGGGGGGGGGGATCCTGCCCCCTGTATTAAAAAAACAAAAATGCCAATTTTGTTTTGTTTTAGGGTTGTTTATGAGTTATTTACTGTTGTTTTATGAGCAAAAACGTTTCAATTTTAAGAAGTTTTTGTTTGCTTTTTTTTTCCTATTATTTTTGCAGTTCCAAATGCATCTCTTAAGGCCTCAAAATGCACCAGTTTACATTTAGTTTTCAAAATTTTCCCGGGGGAGAATTTCCCCCCGGACCCCCTTTAACTGTTTGAATTTCATATCTCCAGTTTAGGGGGGACCCTTCGTCTGGCCCTACCCCCGTAATGTTGAACTTAAAGGGTCATGCCGTGGGTATATTAACGGAAGTTTTATCATCAGTGAAACAAAAGTAAATAATTCTCAAAAAATTCTCAGTGACGTAAAATCAATATGAAATGTCAACAAGAAGTGGATGGAACCTGGAGCGGGACATTTTCGCCCCGCATCGGAAAGCTCCAAGATCCGGTACTGGAACACACGAATACGGGGCCGTTCATAAATGACGTCACGCTTTTTTCTCATATATTTGACCCCCCTCTCCCCCTTTGTCACAATATGTGACACTTCAGCGGACCCCCCTCCCCCCCCCCCTTTGTCACGCGACACGATATGTTGCATAATGCATGATGTCACACTTCTTGTTACCCCCCTCCCCTTGTCACACTTTGTCACAATTTCATGAACCCCCTCCCCCCCTCGAAGCGTGACATCATTTATCAATGATCCCTACATTGGCAACCAGAGAGCAAAATGTAAACACGACATTTTTGCTCATGGCCAAGATCATTTTAGCTGTCTGTTTTCACACGTTACAGAAAATCTTCTGAACAAAAATATAAAACTACCGCGTTATCATCTGCTTTAAATCTCTAAGGGTGCTTTCACACCAAAGGCGACAAAGACATGTGATTCACCATTTGGTGTGGAATCATCCTAAGTTTGAAATAAATGTTACGTGCTATAAATTGAAAAAAAAAGTTTTTTAATAATCCTGTACAAAAAATTTCTTAATAAGAGAACGAAAGAAACGTTTATGGATTTTTATATACAGTAAAACTCCTAATGCGCATCTCTCAAATGCGGAGAGCCCTCTTAATTTATGACTGTTTTTTATTAACTGGTAGCAAATTATAGAGCTTAAAAAGCCCGAACACCTCACTGTTACGAACAAATAATATTTTTGTCCCGTTGGTATCCGCTACGGAGTTTCACTGTACAGTAAAACCTGTAAAGTTGACCACCTTTGTAAGTTGACCACTTTTGTCAGGAACGGAATTAGCCCTTCACCCTCTACCACACCCTTTATAAGTTGACCACTAAAGTACTGTACCGCAAGTGGTCGACTTATACAGGTTTCACTGTATATGTATAAAAAAGGTTCGTTTTTAAACCCTCTCCTCAAAAAAAAAAAAAAAAAAAAAGAAGAAAGTGCCTCTGCCTCAGATAAATTTACCCTCACTAAGAATCAGTCCAAGAATATTCGAAAAAGTTGTTTAAGTGTCAGAAAGCCCTTTTTCTTTTAATTTAAATTAATTATTCTTTTTTACGACAACAACGGATGGCATTTTCCCTTTGAAAAATGGAATAGGGAAGCGCAGCGGTTGTAAAACCGCTTGATTAATGAAACTTATGATTACTCTCATTACTCTCCACTTGTCTAAAGATTCTCAGATGAGCAGTTTTATTTCTCACGAGGATGAACACGAAAAAATGGGGGTTATTTTTGCTTTTGTTTTTTGCGAAATTCTTCTCAAGTGCTGTTTGTTAGCTGTTGAAATCCAACTGTATGTACCTCCTACAAAAGGTATTATTAGATCTGTACGAAAACCCTTCTGATTGATGATCGATCTAATATCAGATATAATATATTACTCTCGAACCTCGCTATCTCGACATCAGGATGAGACGTCACTCCGGATGTCACGTCACTTTTTACGACATGTAGTCCCGAACTTACGACAGATAGTTTTAATGTTAAGTCACTCCGAAATTCGCGACACTGCCTTAACGTGTCACTCTGTTTATCACGACACCTGGATGACACGTCACTTTTTCAAAGTCCCGAAATTACGACATATGGTTTTAATGTTAAGTCAGTCCTGAATTCGCGACACTGTCCTAACGTTTCACTCCGTTTTTCACGACCCTTTAAGTTGTTCAGACAGAAGTGAATTTTTGAAACATTAAATAATTTTTTTTTTTAAACCAAGCACTCTATGAAAAGAACAAACAATTATCAAATTAAATCATTAAAGAAAAAAACATTGCAAAACTGCTTATTGAAAATCAATTGATCAACAAAGGGGGGAAATTGCAAAACTTAAAGTTCCATGCAGTGTCGGTTACGGCGAATTTTCTGACTCTTTTTTTTTTTTTTTTGTGAAATTGGACTCGAAATGTTTCTACGTAAAACAAATATTTCAAGAAACTATAAATTTACTGTAAAAGTTAATTTACTCGATTTGTAGCGCATGAATTTATTTTATAACATAAATGAATTCAAATTTAAGGAACTATGTTTCACTAGAATTGCTTTACTTATGTTTTGCATGAAATTAATTTCTATTAACTTCCACGAACATTTTGGTGGTTATGTTTCGAGGTGTTAACAATGAAACTTCATTAAGGATTCATCTTTTCATTTTGATTCTTTTTTTGTTTATTTTTTGACCAGATAACAAAATTGAATTGCACAACTTGCGCTCTCAATAAGACTTTTGTGTGTCCCGGTGTTCCATTCACACAAGAAAGAACAGTGTTTTGATTGCGCCAGCTGGCCCAGTTGAAAAATATCGCATATCGTCATTTGATTCAGCTGTTCTGTATTCGGTTTTTCTCTGAGTTGCGTCGTTTCCATAAATGACGCATGTTTAACTATCATGTTTGAATTAACTATCACAGTTTAGCATAGCTTACAAAACTGTAGAGGGGGTTGTCGACTTTGAGGACAGTGGTTACAAGCGGAGTCTTCCCCTGAGGCCCCGGGGGGACGGAAGATTCATTAAAGTCCACATCAACATGCTAGGATTGGCAGTGTGACCTAAAATCAAGAGTTCTCGATAATTTGAGAAGAACAACTTTTAGTTTTCTATAAACGATGTTTTGTCAACTTTTAGTTGTCAACTTTGGTGTAAACGCGCCTTAAAAAGCAGTCTCACGTCGTCAGGGTGGCGTAGTGGCAGGTCTCGTATACCCAAGATCGCAGGTTCAAACCTGTCCCAAGGCGGTGGACTTTCAAGATGCAGAAAATCGTCTTCGTCCATGTCGTATGATTATGCGGCATGTTAAAGATCCCTTGAGTATCCGTTTGGCATGGATACTCTCGGCTTAATTAAATTCCTAGTGCTGTTTGCATCAACGAGAGCTCAGGTGCCCCATCTAGGGGAAACTAAGCGTCAAAAAAAATTGCGGCAATGGTACCACACTCATTGTGGTGCCGCTGAAAGAGTTGGTACCGATCTCTGGGGACGCACTAGGTCTGCAATGGTTGATGACCAATACTGCAGCCCCATCAGAAAGAAGAAGAAAAAAAACTTTCCGGACACCCCTTTTGTACTCTACACATTGTGCAAACGAAGGCCTTGTTCAGGTGTATTGTGTATGTAACCAAAGCCGTCTTATTGGAGTATTTCCACCGTAAACAAAGAACAATTTCGGTTCGGGGTGTTTTTGGCTTCGAGGTACATTAAAACTGTCTGATCTCCAAAGTTAAGACTTTGAGACGCAGTATAACCCATTGAGGTAGCTACTGAGTCATAAAACACGCACTCACAAAATGAATAAATATATAAATGAAGTATAAATTAAAATTTAAAATAAATAAATAGTTTTTAAAAAAACTAGGAACTGATAACATTAAATGAATGAAATCATTTTACATTACTTTGACGTGCAGCGTACTTAAATTTTAGAATTGCGCATGCGTCAGGTTTACTCTGATATGATCAAAATAGGGGTGATAGGCGGATAGGAGACATAACAAAGAGGCGAGGCCGTACTGTCTGATTTTCTTAGCGAAGACTTTCCTCGAATTTGCGCATGCGTCATGTCTGCTTCTATTTCATCGAAATAGGGGTGAGAGGATGAATAAAGATTAGGAAATATTTAGTTTTTATGAAGAATAATAAGTTTTTCGCGAAGTTTTTTTTCTTTTCTCTTTTGTGTTAAAAACTCAAACTGGAAATAGAATATATCATTATCGGGGGGGGGGGGGAAGCAAAAAAAGACAGCATAAAATATAATTTCGAAAAGTGCCTATCTCAGCCTATCACCCCTTTTGCCGAATAGAATCTCCTCGACTGATAGTCTCGGCTTTTCTAAATGAACAGTACATTTGATTTTCGAAAATGGCTGAGGGGATATAATAATTATAATGTTTATAATTATTATATCCCTTTTCTTCACAACAATGAATTTCGTACCTTCTTAATAACCACATTGCTGATTAAATCAGTTTTACTTGTTGAATCTTCATCAGTGAGAAAATAATTCATAGCAAAATATCTAATCTACGTTTGTTTGAACATTTCGTAATATATTTCGGACATTTTCCAAATATTGTCATTTTCAGGCTCTAATACCAGCGTGCAATCAGCGATCGTGTTTTATTTTTGTAACGATCAACAGTTTATTCTAGAATCTAGAATTTCCTGTTTTTATATCAATCGTGGTTTATTTACTTCTTTCGCAATAATTTCAAACCGTGATAATTCCTTCTCTTTTCTGCATAATGTTATCTATTTGCGCGTATGGCGCTGCCATCTGATAATTATTCGGTAATGTTTATTTTTTGAATGACCGTGATATGGTAACTGTAACTGTGCTGGGTAAAGATTCCGTGAATAAAATTAGTGGCGCAGACTGAATCTCGGAAATGAAACATTCAAAATAGTGGAAGTATTTGAAGGCTAATATTGGATAGTTAATATGCACTTTATTTTTTGAGTTATATTCTAATTTTGCTGCTGGAAAAAAACTGGTAGAACTAATTATCAGATTTGAAAACATAATGCTTACAAAGGATTAATTTTTTTTTTCAGCTAAGGCGTGAAGAGCGCTCTTAGCAACTCAATTCTAGTAGTGAAAGTTGCCCAGAACAGTATAGAAATTAATTATCCATTTAAAATACTGCAAACACTTTTTTTACTATTTATTTAAAGCGCAAGCCGTCAACGTAGTTAGTCAGTTTGTTTCTAGATGGCGCTAGAAGACAAACGATAGCTTGTACTATATCAAAATAAGTTTTTAAAAAAAAAATGTTTGCCTGCACAAAAACTATTGAAATGAACTGGCTTTTCAGCTTATATAGGTAAAAAAAAAAAAATCAAGGCCGAATCAGATGTTATTCCAGATCGATGTAAGTTTTATACATCGTTGTTTATTATGCAAACAACATGTAAACAGATCTCAGACGGACATTAGAAATAAAATTACGCAGGGGCATAATTTTCCGGTAACTGTGGCCGTAACCAGCCCGTGTCAGACACGGGCAAATGCGTTAAGGGAATGATAATGACCAGTGAATGTTTGAAGTTAAAAACCTGCCTTTAATTTTCACTTATAAGAAGATTAGGCAAAATATCCGTGTTACCCTGCTTTATAAATACGCGATTTTGAAATTTTTTAAAGCAAGTAGGAATAAATGTTAGTAACTAGGAGAAAAAGTTTTAATAAGCGACCAAAAAAATGCTTCTTATAAAAAGTGAGAAATAAGTTTGGGAGAAATAAAAAGTAAGTAATAAAACAATCACAAAAGTGTGACAAAAATAATGATTTAATTTTTTTTAATGTTCAATCATAATTTGCTATGACGTCATGTTCGAGGACAGAAAATGCAGCAATATAGGCAATTCACTGCTAGAGGGACTCACGAGCGATCATCGTTGTCACGTGATATCCGCTCCTTGTTTACTAAGATTTTCAATTGAGTTCTACGTGGAGTTCACGAGGCAAAATTAGTTATCTTAAAATTAATTAGACTATTTTCACAGCTTTTTCTGATAATAACCCAGTATTTACATTTAATTTAACCATTATAAAAGAAATTTATTAATTATTACAGTAGTTATAGTGTTGTATTTAGTGAAAATTTTATGTAATGTAGAACTTTATTTAGACCTAGTTTTTAATTAGATTTGTCGAACTCAATGTAAAGCAATGCTACTGCTTACTTTGTTTACATAGCTGTCATCGGTGCCACGTGACTAATGACGTTGCTTGAATTGCCTCCATTAACTCCAATCCCAAAGAAAGAAAAAGAAAACCTTTTTTCTATTTTAAATGTTTATTTTGAGTTCTCCACAGAAATTTCGACACGACAACAGAAAAAGAAGAGATTTTTTGAGGAAACCGACTCAGAAAATATAAGCCCGAACCAGAAGTGCAAATAAAAGGTTTATGTAAATGTTAAGTTGTGTTCTTTAGTTTGAAAGAAAGATTTTTTCAAACTGCTATTAAACATTTGAAACTTTTACTCAATATTTGAAAAAAAAGGAAAGAAAAGAAAACTTTGTGTCAGTTGAAGATTTAGAGCCATTTAGTAAGAAGTAGGGGGAAAAACACAGAGGGAAGACAGATGAAAAACAAACAAGGTATATCCAATATAGTGCAAGTGGAGGCGAGTTAAACTTATAACTAAAATCTCTTGCATCCCGGATGAAGAGAGAAAAAGGAATAAAGAAGACATGAATCTAGAAAAATATTTAGACTTTACCTATGGCTCAAAAAAATCGTGCTAAAATTCCTCATTGCAGTTGCTAATGAAAATGCGAAGCTTTTCAAGGTCTGTAATAATTTTAAAAACATTTAAGATGAGTCAAAAAGGATTTATAAACTAGCCAATGATTTTTCGATGGAAAGTGCCATTCCTGTGATTTAAACATTGAAGAATTGTGATTAAAATTCACAGCAGAAAAATCTGGAAAAGTTACTTATTAAGTTATTTTTAATTTTCTTTGTAATTTGTTTGTTTATTTATTTTTATGATATTTATTTGTTTATTATTATATTAAAATTATGTTTATGTTTTTATTTATTTAATCGATTTATGTATTATAGAAAGAGTACTACTGGTGTACTATTCAATAAATATCTAAGAGTTTTAACCGCTTGAGGGCGCGCAAAACATTTTCTTCACTTCAGATTTACATTTACGAAAACGACTTAGATGTTCTGTTCTTGGAAATCGTTCCTGCTCTCCCTTTCACGATGAATGGACGTAAAACTCCAGGGGGCGCATTCCTGGTTTTCAAGGAAAGGTCGGGACGGGACTGAGCGGAAGTGAAGGGTACAAAAGTTCACGGGAGGGAGGGAGGCTTTCGACGCCCCCCGCCCAAATCCCACTCTTCTTTTGATGAATGAATATGGTAATGGGGTTGCTTTTGCCGGGGAAAAGTTTTTACTAGTCGTGTCGGATGTGGCATCGTATTCTAAGCGTATCCTTGGTGAATTTTTACGTTCTTAAATCGGTTATTTCTCAAGAAACAGGTGGAAAATAGTAAGCACAGTTTGTCGACGTTAGAAATAATTTGTAAGTATAAATTTCAAAGTGTGTTGTTTGTTCCAGTGACCATTTCACCGAGATGAGGTCTTTTGCTAACTATATTCTGAAATGCAATACAAAATCGCAAATGCGAACAAACGAATTTCGACTCTCCAAAATCGGGAGCGGGACTCTGCTAACCGACACACAAAAAAATGTTCTATACTAGCTTACTAAAACGTACTATTTCCCTAGTATATATATACTATATAGTACTATAGTATACGTACTATTTCCCGACCCGATGTACCTGCTACTGTATTAATAACTTTTCCTATGCTATGTATTACGTATGACTGAAATTTAAATAAATAAATAAACCTTTTTTTTATTATTTAGGGAAAGAAAGGAGAAAAGGTCACCATACAAAAAAAAAAAAATTACACTTCTACTTACCTTTAATGAAATGTAGGGGAACCGAAAAAAAAAACCTTTTAGTCTCACAACATATCAGAATTCCAATAACATAAAAACAGTTCTCATCCTGACCGTACTTTTCTCCACCAGACACCCGTACACCTCTTAGCCGAGGCCTTAGGTGCGCCGAAGCTGAACATACTGGTCAGGGCTACAGATATCATATACAGGACCGTATGATATCTGTAGTCCTGGCCTGTATACTGGATCTCACCAGACTCCCTTTCACCTGCTTACCTGAGAAGTAATGTAATTGTAAACCCCTTATTACATTTTTGATGTGTATAGTGCTGCTACAGATATGATATACAGGACCGTATGATATCTGTAGTCCTGACCTGTATACTGGATCAGTCACCAGAGCTGCACCAGTTGCACCTGTACTAAAGTAATGTAATTGTAAACCCCTTATTACATTTTTGATGTGTCTAGTGCTGCTACAGATATCATATACAGGACCATATGATATCTGTAGTCCTGGCCTGTATACTGGATCAGTCACCAGAGCTGCACCAGTTGCACCTGTACTAAAGTAATGTAATTGTAAACCCCTTATTACATTTTTGATGTGTCTAGTGCTGCTACAGATATCATATACAGGACCATATGATATCTGTAGTCCTGGCCTGTATACTGGATCAGTCACCAGAGCTGCACCAGTTGCACCTGTACTAAAGTAATGTAATTGTAAACCCCTTATTACATTTTTGATGTGTCTAGTGCTGCTACAGATATCATATACAGGACCATATGATATCTGTAGTCCTGGCCTGTATACTGGATCAGTCACCAGAGCTGCACCAGTTGCACCTGTACTAAAGTAATGTAATTGTAAACCCCTTATTGCATTTTTGATGTGTCTAGTGCAGGGGTCGGCAACCTGCCACTCGCGAGCCACATACGGCTGTTTGGATGTGAAGCTGCGGCTCTTTAGTTTCATACGCAAAGATTATTTATTTTATGGATAAAAAACCAGTTAAAAATCGTTCTGAATTCGTTTCTACTTGAATAACCATGCAAAACCATCACTCCCACTGAATTTGTTTGTTCAATTGTTTGTTATTGAAGTACAAGTTAGTGTTGTAAGTAAATGTTTAATTGTTTTAATATTTTACTTAAATAATAAGTAAATATCTAATAATGTCATATATATATATTATCTAATTTGTTGTGAGAAACACTACTTATATAAGAATAAATAGATATTTTTCCTTATGAATAATATAGATTGTTTTTTTTTTTTTTTTTATCAGAAAGCTTTATTTATGCAAGTACTATTTATTGTTGCAATAAAATTTTTTGTGGCTCTTTAAAAACTTTGAAATTTTGTAAATAGTCATTTTTGACTTTTCCGACTCAAAAGGTTGCCGACCCCTGCTGTTCTAGTGTAATTCAGTCGGAGATATCTTAGCATCCTTTTGAAATTAAAACAAAAATCCTTATCCGTATAAATTTTGCGTGTACGTACTTGACAAATACTATCTAATTTCTATGAAAATATTTTATTGTGCTGAGTTCGTCATATATATATGTGTGTGCGTGTGTGTATCAGTTTATTTATTTATTTCCCTATTATTTTTTCTGCAAAAGCAAACGTTTTACAGTAGGATTTTATTTTTAAAAGGAAAGCTATGCAAAAACAAACAGCTTTAGTATCTTATCCAGCTTGTTCATAATTTATGTTCAGTGAGTTGGGAAATGTGGGGCAAAGTGAATTGGTAAAATATTTACTCTGTTTGGCAGGGTCACCTTATTTAATAACATTTTAACTATGTTAGATCATAACATGTAGTTGATTCCAGTCCAAAAAAAAAAAATTCACTCTAACGATCAAGCTATATCACAATACAGACCATTTTCAAAATTTGATGCTCATGTTGCAAGCAATAATTTGCTAAGATTTTTTTCTATTAAATAATAATTACATTCATACTATTAATATTTTAAATATTAAAACTTAACTAATATTCAGTGCAGTGTTATTTTTTTATTTTTTTTTTTTTTGTAAATGCTAGGCTCGTTTCTTGTTTGATTTCAAATGTTCAGTACAATTTGTCATGTACATACGAGCCATACATATTTCATTTCACTTGCCTATTTGATCAGTCAATCAGTCATCAGGTAACTAAATCTGTCGTTCATTTATTCAATTTATTTATTTGTTCATTTATTGAGTATATTTTTTAATCCTTCATTTAATTAATCATTTCTTTTTTACTTTAATTAATTCCTTTATACATTCGCTCGCTTTATCAATCAATCACTTCTTTAGTTATTCATGTATAATAAAAAGTATTTCTAACACTCTGTACTCTTAAATATGAATCATTACGTGTTATATGGACTTCCATACAGTCCATACGCATGCAAAGGGCTAATTATCCCATTCGTTCATTTAATTAATCATGTCTTTCTTTTACATTCATTAATTCCTTTATTCATTCGCTCGCTTTATCAATCAATCACTCATTCAGCTATTCGTGTATAATAAAAAGTATTTCTAACACTCTGTACTCTTAAACACGAATCATTACAGTTCATACGCATGCAAAACGTTAACTATCCCATAGAAAACTATTTCATTAGTGAAATATTTCAATCTTTCATTTTTCCCCATACATGGTACAGTGATAATTTTCCACTTTTACTTACAAATTCACTGCTAAAAGTGAAAAATAATATTTCAATGAAAGTTCTATTATAAAATTCAGTTTTCTCTTTATAGCCCTGTTATGTTCAAAATAAATTTCCAATTTGTTCATTTTTTAAAATAATTTATTTTAACTATTTCACTTTGCCCCACATATTTAGAGTAGAGTATTGTTTATGCGACGTTTACTCTTATAACGACGTTTTCGTTTTGGTCCCAATTTTTGGATTTAGCCAGAAGGGTAAATCGATTGTACGACGTTCACAGTTATACAGCGTTTAGTGTTATCCCAATTCTTGGATTTAGCCAGAACGGTAAATCGATTCTACGACGTTATCGTTTATGCTTGTTTTAGTGTTATCCCAATTCTTCGATTTAGCTAGAAGGGTAAATCGATTATACGACGTTGACATTTATACAGCGTTTCAGTGTTATCCCAAATCTTGGATTTAGCCAGAAGGGTAAATCGATTATACGACGTTGACATTTATACAGCGTTTTAGTGTTATCCCAATTCTTGGATTTAGCCAGAAGGGTAAATCGATTATACGGCGTTGACATTTATACAGCGTTTTAGTGTTATCCCAATTCTTGGATTTAGCCAGATGGGTAAATCGATTCTACGACGTTTTCGTTTACACGACGTTGACATTTACCGTAATTATCTGTGTATAACTAGCGGGTTATCTACGAAAAAACTCCTTTTTTTACTATCTGCGGGCAATATAACGATGCGGGCAATACATGGATTTGTTTTTTAAATATTATAAAAAGAACTACCATCCAAAAATATCGAAATATATTTTCCTGCAAAACAAAATCCAGAAAAATAAATCGTAGCTTCCGAAACGATTATCCAAAGCAGATTGGGGCTCGGGCGCTAGGAATGAAAGAACTTTATGGACGAACACAGTCGGGTTTCAGGCGAATGTATTGTTTTCTAGGCATTTATCCCATGACAAAGGGGACTTGCTCGGGAAAACTTCGTGGGAAACCTTTCCTTATCAGCGAAGTTGTACAAATCCAATGACACTGGTATCATATCAATGTCAACTCTTCCCTCCGTTACCGACCAAAGATTCTTGACGCTTCAGAATTACAGAATGATATTCTACTATTACGAGAGTTTTGTACGCGGTTCCTAAAAAAAAAAGAGCTAATCTTAAGTGGTTTCTTATATTGCTCTTAAATAAAATGTAATGCACAAGCGACCAGAGGCGTAGCTAGGGGTTTTCAGCGCCCGGTGAGAACTGATGATTTTGCGCCCCCCACCCCCACTGTGGCCTGGGGGCCTAGGGGCGCCCCTAAAGGGAATTAAAAAACTTTTATGCTTCCTAAAGGATAAATAGCTCTAAAAAGCAACCCTTTTAATTTTTATTAGCTACCATTCACTTTTAAATAAAATATGGGACAGTTTGGCTTCACAAAATTATTTGTCCGATTTCCCACGCATTCTTGTGCTATATTGGTCATTCCCGATATGATTTGCGATGCTCCCATTTTTTTTTTCGAACATATTCACACCTCTTCAGTTCAAATATTTTTTTCTCGCATTTAAAAAAAAATTAATTAATCTTAATTTGGCACCCCTTGACGCTGCGCCCGGGGACAGCTGTCCCTCCTTGCCCCCACCTAGCTACGCCTCTGCAAACGACAGAAGACCAGGGAGAAGGACAGAGACAAGCAATTTAGCATCGCTGTCGGAGAGATAAGCATCTACGCTTTCGGCTAGCCATGTATAAAAAAAATATGGTAAAATGTAAACTTTTTAAAAATTTATTTTAAATGTTAAAAGTGTTTTGAAAAAAACTTGTTTCCTTATAAACAGTGTACCTTACAGAGTAATTTGTTTGTGTAATTGTTTTTGTACTGGGTGCTGGTTATACACCGAACTTATTTTTTTTTTGTAATGTATTTTTCTTCCTGCGGACTATACAACGATGCGGGCTATTTACAAAAAATTACGGTATACAACGTTTCAGTGTTATCCCAATTCTTGGATTTATTCAGAAAGGTAAATCGATTATACGACGTTGACAGTTATACAGCGTTTTAGTGTTATCCCAATTCTTGGCTTTAGCCAGAAGGGTAAATTGATTCCAAGACATTATCGTTTACACGACGTTAACATTTATACAACGTTTCAGTGTTATCCCAATTCTTGGATTTATCCAGAAAGGTAAATCAATACGACGTTGACATTTATACAGCGTTTCAGTGTTATCCCAATTCTTGGATTTAGCCAGAAGGGTAAATCGATTCTACGACGTTATCGTTTACACGACGTTGACATTTATACAACGTTTCAGTGTTATCCCAATTCTTGGATTTAGCCAGTAGGGTAAATCAATTATACGACGTTGACATTTATACAGCCGTTTAGTGTTACCCCAATTTTTGGATTTAGCCAGACGGTTAAATCGATTCTACGATGTCGTCATTTATACAGCGTTTTAGTGTTGTCCCGATTTTTAGATTTAGCCAGAAGGGTAAATCGATTCTACGAGTCTACGACGTTATCATTTACACGACGTTTTAGTGTTATCCCATTTCTTAGATTTATCCAGAAGGGTGAATCGATTATACGACGTTGACATTTATACAGCGTTTTAGTGTTGTCCCGATTTTTAGATTTAGCCAGAAGGGTAAATCGATTCTACGAGTCTACGACGTTATCATTTACACGACGTTTTAGTGTTATCCCATTTCTTAGATTTATCCAGAAGGGTGAATCGATTATACGACGTTGACATTTATACAGCGTTTCATTGTTATCCCAATTCTTGGATTTAGCCAGAAGGATAAATCTATAATACGAAGTCATCGTTTATACGAAGTTTTTTCCCAGTCCCTTCGGCGGCGTATAAACGATACTCCACTATCTTTGCTATTTCAAACAACCACGTTTATAACCTTTCCATTTCCTTTCAGGTTCATCGCTCTGATCAGTTCGACGGATATGTAATGGTGGCTCTGACCGATTCCAGAATGCTGTAAGTAATTTCTTTATATTTGTAGAACTAATTAAAAACCGCGCACTAATTATGATAGGAATTTGAAAAACACGATTCCGAAGAACGAGATGGATGGGGAAAATGTTCCATTTATCTCACTCTAACTGTATCATCCTTCTTTCTTTCACAACAAATCAAGGCCACTTAGAAACATATCTTGTCATTGCGAAACGCTTAAACACTCGACCAGAAACGCAAGCAATTCCGACTTCCGCAGTTCCTTTTGTCTCTCAATTCCTCTCCAGAAAAATCTTTTTATAGCCCAATGAATCAACCCTTCCGAAGACCTTGTCTGGAAGTGAAATACGGCTCGCTGAAAAATGGTTAAATAATAATAATAAATAAGTGAGAAATATATAATAAAAATTAAATAAAAAAAGAGGGACGGGGGGGGGGGGTACTGTACGTGGTTGTTCTGAATGGTTGCTTAAATGGTGTAAAGATACGGGCTGACCTCTGTTTTGCATTGTCCCGATTTGAACAGTGGCTCTTTGAATGACGGGTTATTTGTGTCATGGCCGATACTTGTAATGATGATACTGGGAGATAGTGAATCTGCACTGGGGATGCGCATGTTTTCGTTACAGTATCCTCCCACGCAATGTCCTTGGGTACTGGAGGGGCAGTCTAGTTTGCATGACGCTCACCGACATCAGCGGAATTGAATTCAAGTATGCCGAACTATCAAAAAAAAAAAAAAAAGTTCGTTATACAGGGGTTGCGCCAGGGGAAATTCGGGTCCGTTTTTGGACTCTTCACAAAATTCCAATTAATTAAAATGGACCCTTCACAAAATTCCAATCAATTAAAACGAACCGTTCACAAAATTCCAATCTATTAAAACGGACCCTTCACAAAATTCCAATCAATCAAAACGGTTCCTTCACAAAATTCTGAGCTACCAAATCGTTCTTTTCACAGAATTCTTTCATTAAATTAGTGGCAAATAAGAACATTTTTTAAAAAATAATTTTATGTTTAAATTTTGAATTTTCCCAAAATTATTAGATTTTTCACAAAAATATCTTTAAAATTCACAAAACCAGGACCCTGTCAAAAATGTTGGATTAACCCCTGGACACGCAAATGCGGGGCGACAACTCTTTCAAATCCTCCCGCCTGAGCCCCGACGATATTTTTGCACCAAGGGTTATCTCGAAATACATTAAGTTTAAACTAATCGACCCGTGCGGAATTCCGCATTTTATGAAATGAATATTTAATTTAGTAAGTAATTTTAATAGTATATTTTCTGCAATTTTTTAATTTAATGCTTGAAAATAAAAGCACCAAATGAAATATAAAAGGGCCCTTTTTAAATTTAGTTCATCAAAAATCAACGATCCAGCAAAACAATTGGAGAAAACGTAAACGCAATGCGGGACTCGAACCATGGGTGTTGGGTATGCCAGCCTTGCGCTCCTAAGCACTCGACCACTCGGCCAACCAGCAAACACAACACCAACTTGACATCCTTTAAAGGACCTCTTCTTAAATGATTTTAAACTTCAAATTTAAGAAAATCGGTACATTTTTAGACCACGTGTTTATTTTTCCCGTGTAGCGGTTAAGGAAAGCTTTAAAGTGGTGCCTCATTCATGAAATTTGATGAAGTATTAAGGAAGTTATGGCGTACCGACCAAAAAAAAAAGGGCTTTGAGAAATAATATATATTATTACGAAATTAAGTTTGGGGCAGTATATTTCTTTCGCGTTCAAAAAACAGCAAATAATCTATATGGTCAAGGTAAAAATAAATTTGACTTTTTTATAATACCGTTAGTATAGATTTTTTTATCCAATTCTTCCTTTCTTAATATAACATAATTTTTTACCTAATTAATTACATAATACCAATGCAGTTTCACAACTAGAATTTTCTCTGTGTGATAAAAGGGGTGGAGTCCTGGTTCATAGTAGTCCTTACATGTACTGGGCGTTGATCCCCAAAACAAACTAGTTCCGATGCCATCATTAAACTAAAAAAGAACCAGAAACACTAAAAATTAGTAAGCTATTAATAAATGAATAAATAGATAAAATAATGCTGTAATTAAAAACACAGTGAAACCTGTGTAAGTTGACCACTTGCGGTGCAGCACTAGAGTGGTCAACTTAGACAGGTGGTCAACTTATAGAGGGTAGAGATTTTTATTTATTTATTTTTTTGTCATTTCTTACACTATCAATTTATTCATTTGTATCTAATTAAAATATAAATGTACTAACGATAATAATAATTTAACTTTGTGCCTGTAAACTGTAATAGAAATAAAATTTCATGTTAATTTAAAGCACAAATGAGCATTAAAACGCAGTTTGTTTCTATATTCCTTTTTACTTCCTGTACTTTCAATGGTTTCGTTTGTTGCTCTCTTATTGGTACCTTCCCTGCTACTTCTACTTCCACTTCACACTGCCTTTATTCTCATTGGTTTACAGTTAATTCCTTGGTTATATAAGGTTTGTTTTTGTTGTTTTGTTTGCTTCATTTGGATGTTTTGCATCTAGAAGCTCCCTGTCGCATTGAAAAAGGGATTCCAAGCAATCCCGAAACATATGTCTGCGTTTTAATGCTCATTTGTGCTTTAAATTAACGTGAAATTTTATTTCTATTACAGTACTAACGATACTTTAAAATAGTAATTAGCTATTTTTTCACAATTATTCAAAATATAATTACAGAAATTCAACTAGACTGGCTTACAATGTATCCTATACAACTTTAAAATTAAAGTTCTCCGTTAAATATCTTATTAACTATGTAAGTTACTTATTACCTAAAAATACATAATTTTTCAAAATGGCTACATCAGGTAGAAGAAAAAAGAAGTATCTCATTTAAAGAATAGAAGAGTGCTCATTGTAGTTTTCCCATGCGGTAAACTTACAGAGAAGTTTAGGCAAACTTTAAAGTGATGTTTCGTTTTCATCCAGACAAATACTGATCTAAACATTATTGCATAAAAAATATCCCGGAGAAGTTATTTTAGTTTTTTATTTATCTTTGAAAAAATAGATAAGCAAATAAATGCAATCAGGAGGTCAACTTCCAAAGGGTTTTTTATAATACTCGCACTCAAATTTGGCCTACATAAGTGGTCAATATAGACAGATGGTCAAGTTACAAAGGTTTTCTTTCATTATACAACGCACAGCAAATTCCGTTCCTGACAAAAGTGGTCAACTTAGACTGGTGGTCAGTTTACAAAGGTGGTCAACTTTACAGGTTTTACTGTATATATAAAAAGAAAATTGTTTTTTCTGGATCCCACGTGATGCTGCTGAATATGCTTTGTTTCAGTAAGAAAACTTGATTTCACTTGAACTCTCTCGTTAAAAGAAAAATAAACGTGTCGTTACCCTTGAGAATTTATCAAATCAATTGTCTCTTCAAAACAAAGAGAGCGCAAAAATTCCGATAACAAAGCTTCGCTTGTTGCGTTAAGATTGATCGTCAGTTTTATTGCGAGAAACTACCAGCTAAAAAATATTGTTTGGTGTAATCATTAAGAATCTGCACTAAGTAGGTTACCCGTATTTGCCCGGGCAGTATGGGGTTGTGTTGTCCTGGCGTTATGTCCGGGATTTGTCAATTTCATACGTGACCAACAAGACAAAACACCTTTTTTGTTTTGTTTCAGGTACTAAATGTTAAAAAAAAGTAGTAATAAATTTTGGTGTACTTACTTTTATTTTATTTAATGGTATTTTCTTGAAGAATAAAACGTATTTTCGCCAAGCTACTATTAATTTATCGTTATTATTATTATTTGTTTATTTATTTTATTTTAATTTTATTATTAGAATTTTTATTTTAACTTTGCTATTTTCTTCTACGAGATATTAGACTGAAAATGAGAAATTCCTATGGTAAATCATAACTTAACGAGTGCTTATTTTAGAACAAAGAAAATAATAATAATAACCCAATCTGCCAGCATACCAAATTTGAAATCCTTCAATCAAACACGCGATATCTTATACCGTATCTTCTCGGGTGTTTTAATGAGTCCTTTTTTTTTTTTTTTTTTTCTATTTAAGCTGTTGCCCACTGAATTGAAAAAGTTTAGATGTTATTCTTTTAAAGATTTGTATAGTAAACATTTCTATTTGCATTTCATCCGATGTGTTAAAATATTTTCTCTTCTTTTTCCCTTGCAAGCAGGAACTTAGAACTAGTTTTTTTACTCCTGTAGTACAGTACTGGATATTTTTGCGACCGAATTTTTTCTAGGACGCACACGAAAAATAATCAATTTTGGCAAAAGTAATCTGGCAAAACAAATTTCACTTGTGGCCCCGTCCTCCTTTCAAATTAATTTTATTGATTGAAGTTACTCTTATAGAATTTTTCATTAGTTATGTGTGTGTGTGTGTGTGTGTGTGTATCGGAATTAATGGGAAGCGGATGAAAACGGCGGCTTAACCATCCATCTCTGGGATCAATATCGAGAGGATTCAAAATCTCTGACGTTCCTCTGGTAAAGATGACTGGCAGACGTATCGGACATTTTGGTCCAAGAGAGATATGGATTCGTCTTATTTAACGCCTCAACTTAACAATTATTTCGTAAAAAAATTGTCCTTAATTTTTCGATTGTTTTCATTGTTGAATATTAAACTTTACTATGATTTGCAAATAGTAATTTGACAAATTTTTAATTTAATTCAGGGGTAGTTAGGTAATGTTCAAAGAAGGTTATAGTATTAAAATCCCGGTATATTCGTTGCTTGCTGCTTGCTGCTTGCAAATTTATAAACATGATATTTCCATGGTACGCGAGTATGTTCGGGCTTTTAAGCCTCTCGTGCATGCTTTTTTTTTTTCATTTGTGTTATAAAAAATATTTCGATGTGCTACAAACCCATTTAGTATCTCAGTGTTTGTTGTGTAATCATTGACGTTTGCAAATGTTAGTGCTGTTTAGTCCAAAATTGGTGTCCTCGTATGCATTATAGTGGTCTCCACTCGCCATTGGCGACTATAAATTTTTATTTGGCGACCACAGATGTTATGTCTGTCGCCAAAGCTGGCGACTAGAAAAGGTTTGTAATTTATTATTTCTTTCAAAATAGGGCCTTGTATAATTTTGGGACAAAGTGTAGTTTGAGGTTTTTGTATGCAAAATGAAACCGCGGTTGTTGAGGGGATATCAGTTTGAAACATGGTTCAAAGTGGCGATGTACTTTTTGGGGTTTACCGGCCACTATCCACCTATCTTTGAATGCTTTTGTGACATCATATGCTTTTGTCTTACAATTAATCGAAATTATAACGAGCATGGCAAAACTGAATATTCAAGCTTCATTTATTTCGTAAGAAGATATAAAATCATACCAATCCTTCCAGTAATGTAATATTCCCTCCAAAATAAAAAAGCAATTGTTTGATTTGAAAAAGAAATTTTCACTTCTTTCTTGAGTTATCCATGCACTTCCAAAGATACTGTATTCTTTGAACCATCTTGAATGGTCTATGAAACTTTGTTTAGTTCCCAAGAACTGTTTGGAGTCACCAAATGAGGACTACATGCAAATTACAGCACAAATGCGAATCTGAAGGACATTTTGCAGCAAACATTTATGCGGCCTCATATGAGGCTTAGGCTTCATCCACGTACTGCCAAAGATATCATATTCTTTGAACTATCTTGGGGGGAATGGCCTGTGTAACTTCGTGGGGTTCCCGGGGACTGTTTGGAGTCACCAAATGAGGACTACAGGCAAAATCTGAATAACATTTTGAAGCAAAAACTTATGTGACCTCATATGAGGCTTAGATGCATGAGGGGGTTACCTTAATGAAAAAAACAAAATCCCGAGTTATCTCGGACTTTTAAGAGATTAAAGTATTTGAAAGTACTATTTTATTATATTTGCTTGTTGTGCTTTGTAAAAGGAATAAAATATGTAAGTCGTTTTCTTTCTGAAATGCTTCTGGCCTTCACATTCCTCTGCTAAAGCTTGTTTATCCGTCAGGTAACTATAGGTTGTATCACTCTGGGCTAATGCAACGATGGCCAAAACATGGATAATTATAGGGTGTGCATCTGGCGTTTCTGTAAATCTTTAGACAAACGAAACGTCATCAAATTTGCAACAAAAGTGTATGCGCAGTTGTTTTCCTTAATATAAACTTTTTTTTTAAAAGTAATTTTTCTTTTATAATTGCCCGGAAATTGTCATCTTCCTGGGCAAAGTATGTCCTACTGAATTATAAATCTGAACTCATGTAAACGTGCCCCTAAGGGACATTTCATGGTATTTCGGACACCATGTAGAGTCCGTAATTTACATATATATATTTTCTCGTATTTTCTATAAACTTTAAACGAATTAAAATTTCAAGTGTTAAAAAAAAAAAAAAAAAAACATGTAGATATCTTAATACTATTTTTTTTAAATTTCTTTAAAATTTATAGAAAATACAAGGATTATAATAAATGCATGTTACGGACACTACATTATTACCGAACTACCGTTAACAGGGGAAATCCAGCATTTTTGAACAGGGTCCGGTTTCTGTGAATTTTAAAAAGATTTTTGTGAACAATCGAATAATTTTGCGTGAATTCAAAATTTTCACAAAATTATTTGATTTAATAACAGCGGCAAAATTTTGTTATTTTTTGCTGCTTATTTAATGAATAATTCTGCAAAAAAATTAATTCGGTAGCTCCAAGTTTTGAGAAGGGTCCTTTTCTATTGAATGGAATTTTGTGAAGGGTCCATTTTGCTTGAATGGAATTTGTGAAGGGTCCATTTTGATTGACCGGAATTTTGTGAAGGGTCCGTTTTGATTAACCCTCTAATTCCCAACTCCGCCTCAAGGCGGGTGACGATAAGAAAACTTGGGCATTAGACGGTTAAGTCAAATTTAAATAATTTAAAGGAAATGATTGAACAAAAATAAAACTAAAAATTAGTCTACCAAACTATTAACCACAATGTAAGACAATGAAATAAATGTTTAATTAACCCTCTAATTCCCAATTCCGCCTCAAGGCGAACGATGATAACAAAACTTGGGCATTAGAAGGTTAATTGGAATTTTGTGAAGGGTCCGTTTTGATTGACCGGAATTTCGTGTAGGTACCGTTTTGATTGACCGGGATTTTGTGAAGGGTAAGTTTTGATCAATTGGAATTTTGTGAAGGGTCCGTTTTGATTAATTGGAATTTTGTGAAGGGTCTGTTTTGATTAATTAGAATTTTGTGAAGGGTCTGTTTTGATTAATTGGAATTTTGTGAAGGGTCTGTTTTGATTAATTGGAATTTTGTGAAGGGTCTGTTTTGATTAATTGGAATTTTGTGAAGGGTCTGTTTTGATTTATTGGAATTTTGTGAAGGGTCCGAAAACGGACCTTATTTACCACTGGCGCGACCCCTGGTGAAATGCCCCTAAATAAAGTAGATCATACCTTTCGCTCTCTTTTGACAACCTCAACCTTTAAGATATAAATGCAGAAAAGTTTTAATTCTATCCCTCTTCTGACCTTATAAAAAAAATTAGCGCATGATATGTGATTGGTCGTCGGACACCCCTGAACTGGTAGTTCTACGCGGACTTTAGAACCAAAATGGCGGATAAATCGGCCTATTTTAATGGAAGTAGTCTCTGGCGGTTTGCCGTAATGTTTGAATACGCACTCCCGCATTGTGCGCTGTGCAAATGAATGATGCCCTCTCGCACGGCATTGCGTTGAAAATGATGAGAACAAATTATTGAATTTCAGAAATTAATAGCAAAAGGGAGAGAACTACTAATGTGTGATTGCGTACAGGCTAGTGAAATATTTCCGCCTAGATAGTACAAGGGACATTTTGAACAACGGGACGAGTTTTCTTTGTGTGTTATTTTGATTAATTCAGTTTTGAACGGTTTTTATTTCTCAAAGAACCTTAGGAAATACCTAATAATTAGAGCCTGGATCATATGCACTAAAAATTATGAAAATATGCATGTCAATACACGCTGAAAATGCCTAAAATATATTAATTGTTTTACCAGTGCCGGATCTAGGGTGGGGCAAGCCGGGGCCTATGCCCCGGGCGGCACTTCTAGAGGGCGGCAAATTCGACTGTGATGCACAAAAAAAGAAGAAGAAGGAAAAAAATACAGTAGCCTCTCGTTATATCGCGCTTGTCGGGGGACAGCAAAAAAAGTGCGATATATCCGAATGCGCGATATAACCGATGCCATTAGAAATAACTCAAAAAGTACAAGTTGATTGAGTGTCAACGTTAAAAAATTAATTTAATCTTACACAATGACAATTTTCTAAATAAAAAAAAATCTTAATAAAAATCCTTGGGCAATAGACATGTGTCTTTTTCATTCTATAAGTGTTAGGACCAGTACAAAAAGAAATGTCAAGTAAAACGTCAACTGGTTTGAGTAGAATCATTCTGTAGGCATGTAAGTTGGGGAGTGGGAGAAAGGCAATATTTTTACTTTCAAGAGCGCAAACTTAAAATTTTGGGAGACATAGAGAAAGCACGATATATCCGAAAGAGCGATATAACGAGGGGCTACTGTAACTTAATTAAGAAAATTTAACTTTTGGAAGACAATTAAAATCCTAGTTCAGCGCTTCGATTCGATCATTGAACAGCTATTTTGCTAACGATTAAAATGGTTAATAGTATTTTTTACTTGTATAAACTGTTAGATACTCTAAACTTGAGGTTAAGGGGCGGCAAATTTCGCAGTGTCAAAATTTAAAGATTTAGATGTTAAAACGTCAAGGTTTTTTCCTCTTGTAATAGTAAAATACGTATCAATCATGCTACGCGCAAACAATACAATAGTTTTTCTTCTACAAATTTTTAAAGTATCCTTTTGGGAAGAAGGGGGGGGGGGGGTGAGCTTGTAAGTGTCGTGTGTCGTTTGAGAAAGCAGACAAGTGACTCTTCGATAATCCTGCCGCCTCCTGCCGCCTGGATTTATTTTTAAAAAATGCCAATTTCGTCCTGCATTTTTATAAATGTCTTTATGAGTAAAATCGTTTAAATTTAAAAAAGCTTTTAGTTTTTTTTTTCTAATACTATTTTTGCAGCCCCAAATGCATCTTTTAAGGCCACAAAATGCACCCGTTTGCACATAGTTTTCAAAATTTTCCCGGGGGAGAATCACCCGGACCCCCTACAACTGTCAGAACTTCAGATCTCCAGTTAAGGGGGTACCTTTCATATGGCTCTACCCCCCAAATGTTGAGCTGAAACGGACATGACATGGGAATATTAACGAAAAACTTGTATGGGTTTGTCTGTGACTCCAAAGTGAAAAATCCTCAAAAAAAAAAAAAAAAAAAAAAGGGTAGCGCATAAAAGTTATATGAAATATCAACAATAATTGGATGAAGGGCGGCGGCATTTTTAAGTTTTGCCCCGCCTCGGAAAAATCCAAGATCCGGTACTGTGTTTTACTTACCTGAAAAAAATTGTCACATCTGATTTAAAAAATTGTTGGCCTTTCAATTTTCGCGTTTTCTTATCAAAGCAATAAATGGTATGATTGTTCTTTCCATTCATTGCAGCAAACAATAAGTCAGAATAAGTAGTAATTACCCTGATTACCTACCTAATAGCAATTACCTATCTGCATCTACCTAATAGCAATTGAGCGTTGTTCGCCAGTCCATAGGCGCCATTTCGAGCAAAAAAAGCTGTCATAAGGTTTCAAAATTGGAAATGAAAAATAGAAAAAAGAAAGAAAGGAAAAGAAAAGAAGTGAAAAGAAAAGCAAATAATTCTTGAACAATGAACTGGGAAATTATTATGAATTATAACTGGGAAAACGATAACTGCGATTTGTGTAGATCATGTTATACAATTACAGATATTACCACTTCCTTGAGAATACTTTTTTTTTGACAATAATTGATAACATTTGGAAATTGTCAATATCCAACTTCTTAAAAAATCTCACTTTAAGATTTTGAGGATCGACACTTTGAATGTGTACTTGTGGTGTGCCATCGAAATAAATATCGCGTTATCTTGTGCCACCTAGTGGCACATGTGTTATAGGTTCTCCATCTCCGTCTTAGACCCTGAACAGTGCCGAATGTTAGATTACCTCAGCAACTGTATCAAGGGGTCATTCATAAATGATGTCACATTTCCAGGGGGGAGAAAGAATCGAGAAACTGACAAGGGGAGGGAAAGCGTAACAAGAAGTGTGACATTGCACATTTTGGCTTCTATAAAAACATTTAAAATCAGCAAATTAAATTTATTTAAAAAGTTTTTTTGATTTTAATAATTTGATTTTAAAGTTGTATTCATTATTTTGTATCGTACACACCGATGCTGATTAAGGTTTACATTTATTTCTTGTTAAAAGTTTAAAATGAAATTTCTTTAGGCGTTTACACTTTTAGTATAAAATTGTGTGGGTCATTTTTTTTCAGAATTCGAATAATTATTATATTACACAGTTCCATACTAATTATCTTTTTGTTGTAAACCTTAACCTAATTTTATACAAACTGAGTACACATGTAATCATTATTAAAATATTATTGTGCTCACAAATGTCATTAAAAATTCCAAAATAAAATTAGAAACGTGATCTATAACGCAGTGCCTCGTTTCTGAACTGCAAGTACATATGCTTATGTAATATAGCGTGCCATATGACAAAGGGGAGCAGGGGGTGTGATAAGGTGTGACATTTTGTGACAAAGGGTGGAAGGGGGTCAAATATATTGAAAAAACTGTGATATCATTTATGAACGATCCCCAAACAGAAAATCAACTTTCATATTTTCTGTTGCGGCCCGTGTAAAACGGCAGTCATCACGCATGCGGCCCGCGAGAAAAGAAGGTTCGGTATCGCTGCTCCAGTTTTTCAGAATGTATCACAATATACCAAAATCAGAGATATGCAAATTCCTATCATGCTCCCTTCCAACGGTGTCCATCCGTCTGGTGTATATTTAGAGGCAGTCGGTGCTAATTTTATCTTTGTTTCTTTTCTTTCCTCCCAATCCCTTTTCTCTTCCGTCCTTTTAAATAGCATACCTACATGTAGGACTCGGGCTACTTGAAATTCGGCGAGCATACCAGTCGGTCACGTAATCCTCATTGCGTGATTCGGTTTCGGAAATGTTTTTCAGTGTCTTGGCCACGTGCGGCTGGAAATCGGAATGCTTAACCCAATAAACGAGATAGTATTGGAAAAGGGGTAGTTCTCACAGCTGTGAGGGCAGGCGATATTTAAAGATGGCAGTATGTTTGGCAGTTTTATGGTTTTTAGCATCGAAAGTATGTATAAGATTTGGGGCGGGGGAGGCAAGAGCACTATTTGCTTGTGTAATACCAATTTAAGAACTTCTACTTTAAAATACAGTTTTCTATCTCGAATTTTTCTTCCTTCCCGTGAAATTAGAGATAGAAGGAATTGACTGAAATCCGAGTTAGAAATTCTTAAATTTTTGCAATTGGTATTAAACAAGCAAATAGCGCTCTTGTTTTTTCCTTCCAAATCTTATGTATACTTTTGATGCTAAAACCCTGACATATTGCCATTCTTAAAAGTCACCTGCCCTTACAGCTCCTATCTAGAATTTCACGGGGAGGAAGAAAAATTCGAGAAAAGGAGGTTTCGAGTTACAGAGGTTTTGATAAAGCTGCAAAAATGAACAGTTAGAACCAAAATGATCTTTGATAGCGTGCATTAAAACCAACTACACTGTAAAAAAAATCTCCTGAAGATAACGGAAAAAGTACCGGCAGCAGAGTTGCCGGAAACATTCCGTTTCTGATAATATTTTCCCGAGACTTGACAGAAGTTCCATTTCTTTTTTCTCCGTTGATCCTTTCCGTTGATCAAATAAGGGTGTAAAAATACAGCAACCGTAAAACGGAAAAGTTCCGTTCTCGTGAGGATACGTGATCTTTCCGTTTTCGGAAGGAAAAAGCATGTTTTGAAACACTACGGAAATCTTCCGTTAAAATCAGTCAAAAAACAAGCTGAAATTTCAGGGGTTTTTTAACAGTGTAACCAAGAAAGCAATAAACACTGGGAAAACAAATTACTGTTTGTTTTTTTAAGCAGAAACCTTCTTCTATTTTACGCATGCGTCAGGTTTGCTTCAATTTCATCTAAATAGGTGTGACAGAAGAAATAAAGATGAGGATTTGTTTACTTTTTTCAAAGAATAATAAACTACCAGGGTTCTATTTTTTTTTCTTTCTTTTTGTGCTAAATATTAAAATCAGAAATTAAACAATTCAACTTCGAGAAAAGTCAACAAATGATAGGCTAAAATAAAACTTCCAAAAGTGTGGTCTTAGCGTATCACCCCTTTGACGGAGGTACAATCGTTTCCGACTGGTAGTCGCGGCATTCGTGAATGAACATTAGTCATGAATGAATTCCGAGAAACGTAGTGTGCATGATGTAGTTATTCCGAGACAGCGACTATTATTTTTGCTTGCACCATTTTTTCTGTGTTCCATCCATTTTCCTAGGTAACAATAAATGCTGTAAAAGGTATAATACGCAGAGTGACTTGAAAAGTTTAAGCCTTCAAAAGATAACTCATATGGCATTGTGCTTGTTCTCACCAAGCTGTCCTAATCTACCTAATCTATAGGGTGTTTATTTTAGAGGCAGAGAACTTGAAATGGAAATAAAGCACAAAAACTGTCTTAATATTCATGTAATTTGCTTTATTTGAAAGATAATTTTATGGCATTAATGCTTGAATATGATGTCGGGCATGTGGCCACTACGTCTGGCGCGTACATGGCTTGGAATTCCACTTTTCACATATTTTTCGCAGTAGATCTGGCTGAATGTCGGCAATAGTGCGCCGAATCTTGACTTTCATGCGGTTCATTGTTCCTGGTTTATCAGCGTGGGCAAGGGGCTTCATATATCCCCAGAGGAAATAATCCAAGGGCGTCCCGACATCATATTCGAACATTAATGCCCTAAAATTATTCTTCAAATAAAACAAATTACACGAATATTAAAGACTTTTTTTGTGTTTTATTTCCATTTCAAGACCTCTGCTTTTAAAAAAATAACCCTTTATAACTGGGCGGATTTCTGGAGCCTGTTAAAAATATACGCATACGTGATAGACTTATCTGAATTTCTTTATCAAAGACAGGGAGGGCTCCACTTTGTCTAGATAATAAATACTCCATCATTTTACGTTATTGGCAAAGTAATAAACACACTATTTGTCTTTTTTCTTTTTTTTCTAATCGTTATTGCGTCACTTAGGCTTATCTTTCTTTTTCATAGTTAAGATTTTGGGAGAAAAGCCAATTTAGATAAGGTTGTTTGCTCTTTGCAATATTATTTCTCAAATCTGCGCCATAATGCTGACGTTCACAAAGTTTTAAAAATTCGGAGTAATTTTGAATAACGCATTTTTGTAGGCCAGATGGGGGATCCATTCATAAATGATGTCACGCTTCGAAGGGGGAGGGGGTCGTGAAATTGTGACGAGGAGGGGTAGGGAATAAGTGTGACATCATGCTGCAGCATAGCGTGGCATGTGACAAAAGGGGGGAAGGGGGGTCAAATATATGGGAAAAGAGCGTGATATCATTTATGGACGGTCCCTAGAGAGAGATTGAGAAAAGTTCACTTTCATTTTAAAAACAAATTAAAACCCGTCCTAAGAAATGAAATGCAGTGGAGTCTGGAAAAGTGACCACCCTATCTAAAATTAACCATTTAGGAACCGTCCATAAATGAGGTCACGCTTTTTTCCCAAATATTTGACCTTTGTCACAAATTGTCACTCTTCAGCATCCCTCCTCCCCCTTTGTCACATGCCACGCTATGTTCCTTAAGCATGATGTCATACCTCTTATTACCCTTTCCCCTCCCCTTGTCACAATTTGTGACAATTTTACGAACCCCCCCTCGAGGCCTGACATCATTTATGATAGATCCCTTATGCAAAAAAAAAAAAAAAAATCTGTCCCTTCAATTACAGTTTTACTGTACTTGAAGGGATTCTAGGGGAAGTACCCTAAAGCGGAGATCAGCGGGACAAAATTTTGCGTTTCGTTTCCACCATTTTCGGTGTTACTGAGCGCGATTTTTGGTCTTCAGTTGGTGTTAAGTTGAATATTATTCATTTTTGAGACCTTTAAAACATTTTTATGTGTCTGTCTAAAAAAATATAGACAGTATAAATGTTTCTTAGCCATTTGTTACCTTCCTTAGGTATCGAAATTTCATTGCGATTGCTCATTACTATGAATATAGGAATCGTAATGAACTTTTGATACGTAGACGAGTTAACGAACATCATATGGTAACGAAAAATTCTGCTGCCTATATTTTTTTTAGACACACTTACAAGAATTTAAAATACATCAAAAAATAAATAATTTTCAACTTTACACCAACTCAACACCAAAAATGGTGGCAGCTGGACGCAAAATTTTTATAGTGAATAGAGAGGTGTTCACAAAAGAGGGTTTTTTTTAGGCTCAATGACTTGCTACCGGGGAATCAAAAACTGTCCGCCTAAGAGTGGTGTCCGTTAGGAGGAGTTTTACTTTAATGATTGAGGAAAATGTCCCATAGTGACCGCCTGTTTAGTGCGACCAGTTTTGTTGGTCACGAGGGTGGTCACTTTAAGCTAGGGGGACCATACGTCTTCCAATTTCGGAGACAGTCCCCAAATTTGTATATTTTTAATGCTTTGTCCCCCAAAAACACTTTGACTCCTTGGGGACGTAGGAAGTCCCCGAATTTAACAGTTTCCATTATTTCTCTTCAAATTGCTTCTAGATTTGCAATTTTGCACTTTTTGATAGTACAGTAAAAGCTGTAAAGTTGACCACCTTTGTAAGCTGACCACCTGTTTTTTGTCAGGAATGGAATTAGCACTATATTATATAATGTAGGGAAACCTTCGTAACTTGACCACCTGCCTATATTGACCACTTAAGTAAGCCAAATTTGGATTTGAGTATTATAAAAAAAAAAAAAAATTGTAAGTTGACCACCTCATTATTACTACATTTATTTGTTTACCTATTTTTGGAAAGATGAAAATAACTAAAATAACTTCTCCAGAATATTTTTTATGCTACAATGTTAGAACAGTGTTTATCGGGAAGGATGAAACATCAATATAAAGTTTGCCTAAACTTCCTTGTAAGTAACCATATGGGAAAACTACTATGAGCACTCTTCTGTTCTTTAAATAAGTTTCTTCTATCTGATGTAGCCATTTTGAAAAATTATGTATTTTTAAGAAATCTTTACTTTATAAGTACTTTACTTTTAAAGTTGTATAGGATACATTGTAGTTCATTCAGGGTAAAATTCTCTAATGATATTTTAGATAATTTTCTAAGTGAAATAGCTAATTACAATTTTTAGGCAACGTTATTATATGAAGCTATATTTTAATTAGTTGCAAATAAATAAATACATAATGTAAGAAATGACAAAAAAAAAATTAAAAGAAAAAAAACTCCATCCTCTATAAGTTGACCACTAAAGTGCTGCACCTCAAGTCGTCCATTTAAACAGGTTTCACTGAATTTTGTAAAATTTTAAGTAATATTATGGCAGTTATTAAATTATTGCTTTAGCATTTCCATTCCTAGCATGCAATGAACTAAGAAAATATGCATAAATTATGTACAAAATGTGTTTGGCTATCCTTTGAAATATATTAATGAGATTAATTTTTCATAATCAATAGCGGGGCATATGTGTTGATTTGCTATGTCCCCAAAGACGTTCCCGTTTTTTAGTGTCCCCAAATCGACACTCAAAAATATGTTCACCCTAGATATTATACCCACACCGCTTACAAGTGCGCAATTATATTGGAATCACTAGAAAGCGTGAACAACCATGATTCATGTTCAAAGAAGGAATGCTGGTACATGCAATGTGCAGATTCTAGTTCTTTTAGAGTACGTCATTTCTTCCGAACTGATGCTATTTCCGGTATTGGCAAACAATTTTTTATAATAGAGGTGTATATGTATTGGTTTGCTATGTCCCCAATGACATTCCCGTTTTTTTTAGAGTCCCCAAATTATCCTAAGATTTGGGGACATGCTCCCAAATTGACGCTTAGAAAGATGGTCACCCTACTGTAAGCCACTATTTCCACTCTTTTTTTTTTTTTTTTTCTCTCCCTACTGTCTAGGCGACAAGAGGTACACAGATTTTAGCATCGTTCAAACCCGACCACAAATTGCCAACTTTTTATTTGGGATATGATTCTGTAGTTTCTCAAGCAAAAACTTGAACTAATTGCCGTTGAAAACCATATGCATTTTTATTTTTCAAAAAGATAAAAGTGGAACTTTTGTTGTTTGGCGATTCTAGGGAAGGTGCAACCTTGTCCTTGTTATACTCATCTAAAGCGTTTTAAAAGAGGCATGGATCATGTGACCTTGTACCCCAGTTTTTATTGAATTTGAGACTTCATTTAAAATTAATCTTGAATTTTTAGGGTCAAGTTACAAACTTTTTCGCTCTGCTCTTGTATTTTGTGAAATGCACAGAACATATAACCTAAAAAATGAGTGTTAAAGCACAAAAGACTGGTACTAAATGCACGCAAAATGGTACTAAATAAGTGAAAGTAGGGCCACATGATTGGTACCAAAAAGCGAATTAGCATCTTTCCCATTGAGGTATACGTGTTATATCAATTTTCGCTTGAATCCTTCGGCATTGGCTCTTGACTAAAAACCTAACGCAAAATGGTGCTAAAAGAGTGAAAGAAAGATTTCAGGATTAAATTGAGCTTTATAGTATATGCAAACTAAATTTCACAAAGAGTTTTTTATTCTTCAGGTTTACATTTTAGAAAAATGTTACAATGGCATATTTAATGTTGAAATGTTAAAAAAAAACACAAAATTCGCTGACTAACTTGTTATTTTTCATTTCAGGGGGGGGGGGGGGGTGCAACTAAACTTGAAAAAGAAAAAAACCTACTCGTTCGATGCCGATTTTATGTCCTAAATTAATCGATATTTACAATCATGTCAAAATAAACAAAAGCAAAGCAAATTCTTTATTGCAAAACCGGATTAGGTTTTATAAAATGCTACAATGGCATACTTAATTTTGGAATGTTAAAAAAAAACACAAAATTCTCTGACTAACTTGTTATTTTTCATTTCAATGCAACTAAACTTGAAAAAAAAAACAAAAAAAAAAAAAAAACTACGCGTTCAATTCCGATTTTATGCCCTAAATATAAGCAAAAGCAAAGCAAATTCTTTATTGCAGAACCGGATTAGGTTAAGACTACACATGATTATTCTAATTGAGCATGTCAGTCACTCACAGAATGAAAATAACTTTAGTTTTAACCATATGCACACAAAAAGACGAAAAAAGAAAAAATGGGAGAAAAAAATGAAAACAGGACAAAAAACCTTGATTTCATCCTCTACTTTTGAAATAATAGAAGGGACTTTTTTTATCGAGCCACGAGGAGAGATATAAATTTTAGTTTGAGCAGAAATTTTTGTTGGGATGAAAAGTACCTAAAACAAAAAAGCTCGAAAAATACTATGACTTTGCCGCAGACGATGCTGACGGCCGACTTCAACCAAATGTAGAACAGCGCAATTCCGATCGATTAATAATTTCATCGGAGCGAAGGAAAATTTTCCTTATCTATGTAATTAACTCTAAAAAAACTTTTGTTTCATAATCAGCGAACTATTTGAAAGGAACTTAATTTCCCAAATACGCAATTAAATGTAAAAGTTCCTTTTTCATTCTTTCTTTCTTCTTTTTTTGCTTAATCTCTGTGGCAACACTTTTTTTTTCTGAAACTGAGTTAACTAACTAGAAAATAAATTTCGTTTGGATTGTTCGTTAAAACGTTATCCAATGGAATTGCTGGAAATGATGACTTCTTTAATTACGAAAATGGTGTTTAAATGATGTTTTTACTAACTTAGTTGGAGATAAAAATGATGACTTGAACCTTAATGGATTGGGTTTTTGATTCAAGCAATAACATTCCGGCATTATAGTGTTTTTGATGTTTAAGCGAATCTACTTTTAAGATTGCTCTCTGGAACTTTTTGTTGTTTGTGCTTTTCAAAATCTACGTTTCGCTATATCACCCTAATTGTCAATTTAGAATCATGGCATCTTAAAAAATCAACTTAGGTCTTTTTGGGATTCAAGTTCTTCCTTTGCCATTTTAGGTGTCATAATATATCTTCAATTCGGTTTTTGGCCTACTTATCCGTAGAAGTTGTTTTTTTTTTTTCGAAGGGGCTGCAAGGTATTGGTTCTTGACCATTGCAGGCCTAGTGCTTTCCCGGAGATTGGTACCAACTCTTTTAGCGACACCGCAATGAGTGTAGTACCATTGCCGCAATTTTTGACGCTCAGTGTCCCCTAGATGGCGGCACCTGAGCTCTAATTGATGCAAACTGCACTAGGAATTTTATTTAGCCGAAAGCATCCACGCCAAACGGATACTCAAGGGATCTTTAACATGCCACATAATCATGCGACGTGGGCGCTGTCGATTTTCTGCATCTTGAAAATCCACCGACTTGGGTCAGATTTGATCATTCGAGCTCATACGTACGAGGCCTGTGCCTTACCACTATGCCACCCTGCCGTCGCCCGTAGAAATATAGAAAAATTCGGTCGATTCTCGTTATAACGATCCTGGGTTACAAGCCCCAATGCGGAAAAGTGACTTTTGATAAAGAACTGTTTGACTTCGAGATTGGCCTGACGTCTGAAGCAGTGGGGTAGTCGAAGGGGACGGCGTACCCCGACTTTTTTATTTTAACTAAAGCGTCCCCCACTTTTTGATTTCAATTACTTAGTTCGTATGTGAACGAAAGCCTCCCCCCAACTTTTTTTACAGGACTACCACTGGTCTGAAGAAGTAATAGAAGAATTAAAACAAATTTTTATGCTTCTTAGACATTCATTAGACTTCCATGAGATTACATTTCGGCGCCATTCGCTCCAAGGGCTGGATCAATCGCACGTGTTTTTTGCCTTAGCCTGACTACTATACCTCAAAAATAATGCAAAAATTCAAACAAAAATTGGTATACAGATAATACCCACAATGAGAACAGGTGCGAATTACTTTTTGGAGTCATATGCTTCAAGGGGCGTGGAACAACGTAACGTTTTTTCTCGTTAAGCCTGATTGCTATACGTATCTCAAAAAGCAATGCAAGGATTTAAACAAAAATTGATGTATAATTGCAGTGGAATCCGCTTAATTGGACCACCGAATAATCGGTCCATCCGCTTATTCGGACCAAACTATAAAGAACCAAAACATTTTCTATCACGTAAGCATAATATTATTCGCTTACTGGGACCAAAATTTCGTTTAATCGGATCAAAGAAATACAAGAAGTTCCGTCTAGAACTATACTAGCCTACTTTCCCGTATACGCCCAAATTCAAATTTATAATCTAGCTATGCTAGCTTTTTCTCTCTTTCTCATTTAGCTGTAGTTCTTAATTACTTCAAGTATATTTGTCAACGGATAATACATATTTATTCACTCACTCATTCTTTCTTTCATTTATTCATTCATTTACTCATTCATGTGCTTATTCATTCATTTACTCATTCATGTGTTTATTCATTCATTTACTCATTCATGTATTTATTCGCACATTTATTTATTTTACCATTCATTCACTCATTCATTTATTTTATCGTTTATTCACTCATTTATTCATTCATTCTTTCACTCAATCATTTACTCATTCATTCATTCTTTCACTCATTTATTTATTCATTTATTCATTGAGAAATATCCTTAAAAATCCCATCAAAAAATTTCATAGGAAAATAGGCTCGTTTAGTGTAATAAAGTGTGACCTCTAGTAATAAGAGTGACGACAACGGATTTTACCAGTTTTAACTTTTTACCAACGCGCCTGCGCATCGCCGCTTTTACAGCGCCTCTTGGCGATGCGCAGGCGCTGTGGTAAAAATATGGCGGCGAGGAGCATGCGCAGTGGCCGTTGTCATCACTCTTACTACTTGAGGCACGCTAGGCTCGTTCAGTTCTTGTTGAACTTAGCGGGTTAACGAACGCAAAAACGGGATTTTCCAAAAAATGATCAACATCCCTTAAAACGGTAAATCAGTCAAAATTCGAATACTTACACAAATCTACTGATTTTTATATATTTTGGAAACGGAGCAAGTAAAACGCAAAAGTACATGATTTGAAAGTAAAAAATTTTTTGTACACCGCTTAATGTACATATTTTCCCCTCCATAATTAACCACAAAATATTTTCAGACAAATCGATCGTGGTTTTTTTTTTAATCGATTGGAATTTTTAAAAAATTTCAGGAGTTCAGCAACTTACAAGACTTTTTTTGTTGTTGTTATGTCTTTTTTTTTTCTGCTTTTCAGTGCAAAAATGAACAAAAGCACAAAAGGGGAAAAAATATTTTGCAATCTTTTTTTTTTTTACTCATCTGTGCTTGCTAAATTAAACACCAGTTTTTTTTTCTTTTCTTTATTGCTTGCCTCTAACTTCCGTGGAAACGAGAGTTCCACTGATCGATTTAATTCAAACACAAGATGGATTTTTCTATTTCTCTTTGTCTGGGAAACATCTGAAATAAGAAAAAGAAAAATTTCATTAATTTTGCATTATTCAAGAATTTTATTTCTCGGTTAAGCTTGTCCTTTATTTAAAATTTGAATTCGTCTAATAAGAAATGTGCTGCAAGCTTTCTTTTTTTTTTTTAAACTAATTTTTAGGAAATTTCATTTGTCACTGGTTTTATTTTCGTTCTAAAGAAAGTCTCTTTTTTATTAGCCTACTTTCCCGTAAAAGTAAAAAAAAATAATAATAAAGCATGAAAGAAGGCTTAATGTATCGTGAAAATATCGTTAAAAATCAAGAAAAGTCAAAAATAAGTGAAGTAATTAAATAAAGATTGAAAAATAAAAAATTTGAAAGTAGGGTATTGAGATGGGGAAAAAGTGTGTCTGTCGGTCTGTCTGTCTGTCGGTCTGTCCCCCCCTAATAACTTTTGAACGAATTGTCCGATTGGAAAAATTCTTTTTGCATTCGAAAGATCTCGGCGAGGACATCTCATTTCTATATTTTACTTTTTGATTTGAACAATTTTTTGTTCAATTTTGAACAGTTCAAAAAATTTTAACATTAGCGCCTATGGACAAAATTGAAGCAAATTCTGTAAACTCTGGGCACAAGAGCCAAGTTCCTATTGCAAGCCCATTGAAAGGAGTTCTCGGCGTGAAATATTGATTTGAACAGTTTTTGTTCATTTTTGAACAGTTCAAAAAATTAACACAGAGCTTACGGGGAAATTTCAACCCTATATAAATCCTGATCTAACGGACCGATTTGCTTGGAACAAACTTTATCGGAAAGCTCTTATAACGTAGAACATGTAGAAATAGAAAGTTTATCCAGAACTTACGAGCCTATTTTGCTATGAAATTTTTTGATCGGGATTTTCAAGGATATTTCTCAGTGACTCAATGAGTGAAATAATGAATGAATGAATAAATGAAAGAGTGAAAGAATAAATCAATGAATAAATGAATGAGGAAAAGAATGAATAAATGAATGAGGAAAAGAATGAATAAATAAATTATTGAATAAATGAAAATATAAATAAATGAGTGAATAAATACATGAATGCGTAAATGAATGAATAAACACTTGAATGAGGTAACGAATGAATGAATAAATGCATGGCTGAATAAATGAAAGAATGAATGAGTGAGTGAATGAATATGTATTATCCGTTGAAAAAGGTATATTTTCAATAATTAGAACTAAAGATAAATAAGAAAGAGAGAGAAAGAGATAGCTAGATTATAAATTTGAATTTGGTGTATACGGGAAAGTAGGCTCGTATAGTTCTAGACGGAACTTCTTGTTTAAATAAAAAATAAATCGTTTGTTTGGATTTAAATTAATGATTGTCAGTGCATTTTCAACGTTATTGTGGTTATTTTTTGCAAAAAAAAGTGGGTAAATTTGTTATGTATTCGTTTCCATTTCTCTTTCTGAATTCGAACTCCAACCTTCCTTTATTCCGAAAATTATATGTGCTAGTTCAGTTCGACCACGGACTTTGGATTTTTGGACGCTTCTGCGCATAGTAGAAAAGGACGAACCCATTCGAGTTTTAGGGAAGTTCATTTTGCAGGTGCGTTTATTTAGTTAGCGAATCAGAATGTTTGCTTCTTTGTTTGTTGAAAGCAACTAAATTTATAAATGGGATGTAGCATCCGTTCGGAAGAAATCAAGTATGCTAAACGAACTAGTACAAGAACAGAATAGGCAAATTCCTTATATCAGCAGTTCCTCCCTTGAACATGAATGGATTCTTTTTGGCACTCTGCCAGGCAGATCACTTTGCCTGATGGCAGGTAGTAAGCTTCGGAATTGAGTGTCATGCCGAAAGTGAAAATCACGTACACGTAAAGGGACGTAAAAAAGCCAAAAATGAAGGGAAAATGAAGCAAAAAATATATATATTTTGTACAGTGATGATTGTTTTCTACAAAAAACGTGATACAAACAAAAGAAATCTGTACAGTAGAGTAAAAATTATTTGTATTTTACGTAGTACTAAAGAACATAAACAATAGAAAATATTGACGTTGAAGCCAAGGGGTAAGGGACCGTTCATAAATGATGTCACACTTTTTTCAATATATTTGACCCCCTTTGCCACTAAGTGCCACACTTGACCATACCCCTACCCCCTTTGTCAAATGTCACGCTATATTACATTAGCATAAAATAAGTTTAATTTTCTGATTTTAAATTTTTATAGAAATCAAAATGTGCGATGTCACACTTCTTGTTTTCCCTCCGCTTCCTTTGTCACAAAATGTCACACTTTCTTAAACCCCCTCCCTCCCTCGAAGCATGGCATTATTTATAAATGACCCCTAAGGGATCATTCCTAAATGATGTCACGCTTCGAGGAGGGAGAGGTGTTCGTGAAATTGTGACAAAGAGAGGGGGTGACAAGAAGTGTGACATCCCTGCTTATGCAACTTAGCGTGACATGTGACAAAGGGGGAAGGGGGGTCCGTTGAAGTGTGACATTTTGTGACGAAGGGGGTCAAATATGTGGAAAAAAAGCGTGACATCATTTATGAACGGTCTCTAAGGCACATTTATGTACTAAATAAGACAGTACCACACTGTACGATACAACGAAATAAGATAAAAACAACAAACTATACATTTACAATTTTTGACAAAATAAGTCATTTATTTTTGTTCCTCTCTGCAAAAAATGGTTTTTCTTGATTGTTGACTCCACTTTTCATAGTAACAATTTTTCTGCCATGCGTCACAAACCTCCGAAGGACTGCCACTTCATCTAAAAATTCCGAAAGAGCCTGCAGGCTTTCCACGCGCAATAAACATAAAAGTAGTGTTTAGTTGTCTTTTCCTAATTCAATTGCTTTTATTACTACTGATGCTTGGACGCATGTCATTTTGTGTTTGCTTTTCCCGGTCTGTTTACTGCTGGTAATTCTGCTTGGAAAACAATATTCTCCATATGAAGTTATTTCCCCCTCCCTTTCCTATTTTCTTTTCCTTGCATATTGCTTTTTACACTTCCTGTTATTTTTGGCATAGTCTGTATTTATTTGTTGTGTTCTAATATCTTCTCTAAGCTTTCGTTTAAATTTCGGTTAGCGCTTTCTTTGAAGTTCCACGTGTATAAATTGTTGTGGTTACTTTTGATAACAAGCGCTTTTGTATGTTTACCCGTATGCTGTATGGTCTTTAGAAAGTTATGTACATGAATGTTAGCTTACATGTTGCGTCTATTTTTATTGCAATGTCTAATAATGAGGGTGAAATGCGACCGCATCTGTGTTTTTATTTATTATTATTATTTTATTTTTTTTGTTACACGGTTTTATTTAACTTGATTGTCTCGGAAGTTTGTTACGCTGTTTTCGACTGCTATTACTGTATAAATTATCTTCAAAGATTGCACACACGCTTATCTTGGCTGACAATACGACATTCCATCCATTTTATAATTCGTTATAACGTTCATTAGGAAAAAAATTAATAATTTTGGCTGTGAGGAAATGATCAGAATTATTATTTGTCGAATGGCAACGATAGCTTTGTTTGGATAATGCAACGATGTTTTAAATTTTTAAAAATACTCAAATTATGGCGAAATTTTTTAGTTTTTTTTTAAAATAAAAACGTGTAACTTAAAACATTTTTGCATGGTTTTATACAAATATTTATTTCAATACTCGGATGCTGTGAATGATGTTTCTAATGAGGCTGCGTATTGGCCCCTCACCGTTTGCAGATGTAGTGAGTGCTTCCACCGGCGTCTGGATTGCCACTTGATAATATTGAAGCCCAGTTTTCTCACTAGAGGGAAGCATCTGGGCCTCAGACGATACGAAATTTGACTTGAAATTCAATTTAACCTAGAGCAGTGGGTCGCCAAACGTTTGGGGCTACTGATCTACCGTGCTGTGTGCAAATTTTACTCCGAGCTATTCCATAACGACCCCCCCCCCCCCCAATTCCCCGCCCAAAAAAAAAAAAAAAATAAAAAAAACTTGGCAAAAGCAGTAGGAAATTGAATTCTTAATTAGTATTAGTTCACCCTCAGTTATGTGATATGCTAAAAAAACACGCACGGACTATTTTTGGCATATTTCCCCATTCTTCATATTTATGCCGAGAAAATATTCTTCAGTTTCTTTATGAGCCACGCGCTATTCAATGCAAATACAGTAAAACCTGCAAAGTTGACCACTTTTGTCAGGAAGGGAATTAGCCTTTCACCTTCTACCTCACCCTCTATAAGTTGACCACCTGTCTAAGTTGACCGACCACTAAAGTGCTTCACCGCAAGTGGTCAACTTACGCAGGTTTCACTGTATTGACAAAATTGTAACTGTTGTTGGTGCTGGGTAATGAATGTGTACCCTTGCCGAAAATTATCCCGCGAGTTGCTAGCTAGCTCTCCATCGACACTGTAACGTCCTGCGGTGGCATTGCTCGATTAACAGGAAAGCGTTCGTTTCTTTTTCAGCATATTTTAATGGACTACACAATGCACACAGAATTACACAACTATTTACAATTTACAACTCTATATACATGACAATCCGAGCCGTGGAGATATCCAGAGGAATTCTTTTTCGCAGCCGTTGATGGCAAAGGCATCCAGGCGTCTCCCCCGGTGGCCCATCGCCGTCCCTCTTCTCGTGGGAACACCCCCGCTGTTGAACTCCCAAGTTGAGAAATGTCTTTTTTTGTTTTTTTCTGCGTTATCTTAGAGGATCGTTACAACACTTTGGCGATTACTGGCCCAGAGTATATAAGCCAAATATATACTCAAGGAATTGGGCGTTAGAGGCCAGTGCCTTACCATTACTCCATCTTGCTATAAATAAATGCTTCACGTTATGATTTTTTTACTCTTGCCTCGTTATCGCCCCCCAAACTTAACGTAAAAATAATTTCGTCGATGAACTGTCAAGGAATTCTTCGTTCAGGGCAATCAAAACACTCTACAAACCTTGATGAAAATTACCTTTGTGGATGCTCAACCTAAGCCTAAACAAACATTTTTTTTTGGTCCCCTTGTAGTTTGGTTATAAAGGAACTAAGGCTCGACCGATGCATCGGCGCCGATTGTTCAACAAAGTTGCCATCGGCCATCGGCATCGGTGGCCGATGTTAACTTTAGAAAAACATCGGCCCATCGGCCTTCAAAAACATCTAAAAGCCGATGCAAGGCCGCTGTTTTTCGCAGGGACAACTTTCCAGAAAACATTCTGTCTTTAACTTTCTTTTTTCTCCATAGCTAGATTTCTATTTTCATACAGTAACAGGCAGCTCATCAGTTAAAAAAAAAAAAAAAAAAAAAAAAAAAAAAAAAAAACAGAAAAAGAATGTCATTCTACAAAGTATTTGATAAAAAATTCGGAAAAATAGTTTAAGCAATCGCTGCCGGAAAACCTTCATTATTAAAATTATTTCTCTTTGAACAGAATGCTCGCGAAATATAATATTTTAAAGTAAAAGTAATAGAGGCGTCTTATGAGTGCTATTTGTTTTTCGCACTAGGTTAGTTGCCTCATTTTTGTTCGTTTTTCGTTTTATAATGATAGTGCATTAGATGTCATTGTGCAATAATATTATACCATCTGCTTTTAGTTGTCATGTTTCTTATTATTCCGAAATTGTAAACAATATAAAGTCAACTCAATACGATAATAATTTTAATTTTTACCAGTGTAATTTTTTTTTTTTTTTCTCTTAGCGTTTTTTTCTTTTTTTCCCTCTTCGATCCCGCGTATTAAAGTTTTTCTGCAATTGTGCAGCAATCTCGTTGCATATTGCTTTTAGGGTGCGGTTATTCTCATTATTTCATTTTTAGTTTACAACATAGAAAAGATTGGTCAAAAATAAGAAAAAAAATTTCCATTATAAATTTTTATTGATCGAAATTTTATGTGTCCGAGTTCGACTTGCAATTTTTAAAAAATGACTTGTCAAAATGCGAGTTCGCGCGACAGGATTTAATAACATCTTAATAAAAATGCTAAAATTTCTTTATTTTCAAAGATTGATCAATGCATTTTTTTTTCAAAATATATCTTAACTTTTTTTATACGATAATTATTTTAATTTTTCCCCGTTTACACTTCGTTTTTTTAGGGCATTTTTTTATCTTTTTGCTTTGATGCTACGTGTTTGGCAGTTGACAGTGTTTCTGCTAATGTACAAGAATCTCGTTGCTTTCAGTTTATAATATTTCTTGTTATTTTATTGCTAGTTTACAACATAGAACATATTGATAAAAAAATATGAATCAATTTTTCAGTATAAATGTTTATCGATCTAAATTTTATGTGTCCAAGTTCGACCTGCTATTTTCAAGAATTTAATTCTTAAAAAACGAGTTCGCGCGACAGGGTGGAATAATACCTTAAGAAAAATGCTACAATTTCACTAATTTCAAAAAAATGACAACGCATATATGAATATATGTTTTTTTTTTTCGAAATACATCTTATTTTTTATACACGATCACGTGTTTTCCAGAAGAATCAAAAGTTAAGAAACATGACATAACCCTAAAAGTGCAGGCCTGTGTTATTGGTCAACAGAAAACTGCTGGTGCTCAAAATATCGGTTTTTTTCGGCGACCTTACATTGTGCGCATAAAAATACATATAAAGGACATGTCGAGTATTTCGGTGTAATTTTTAACTCACAAAAGAAAAAAAAAGCTAATAAGATTAGTTCTTAAGACCCAGCATTCATTTGTAATGACACAAAAATCTCACGTCTATGTTTTTAAAGCAATATTCAGTATTTCCTGGTTATAAACTGGGGGGGCGTTACGGTGAGCGAAATTTTTTAATATTTTATTTTTATTTATTTTAGAAAAAGAGTTTAACTTTTATAATGAAAAATAAACATATAATCGTTCCCGCTTCTCTTTCAAAAACGGGGGGGGGGGGGGATATTACGAAAATATCAGACAGGAGGGGGGTGACAATTTCGTTAAAGATACAAACCCACATTATTTATTAGTCTGTATTTTACATCTGCATTCCTCTCCATGAAAAAAATAAGAAATAAAGGCAGCTGCACTTGACATTTACAGCGCAGGTGTTTTAAAAGAAAATGTTGGAGGAAAGGGAATTAGACCCGATCCGATCCAATAGTTGTTAAGTTTTTTTGCAAAGACAAGACAGAAGAATTAAAAATCCTCTGATATGGCATTTCTTATTTTTTTTAAGCCTCAAAATAGTTTAATTACTTAACTAGGATCTCGAGGTTTTAGTTTTAATTATTATGCAAACTTCCCCCAAACAGTTTTACGGTGCTTAAAAATAAATAAGTGATTTAAATTACATTTTCGAAAAGCATTCTACACGTTTTAATGGTTTAAAGCGACTTTTTTTCCATCGGCTATCGGCCGATGGAAGAGGAGAATAATCGGCAATCGGCCATCGGCCGATCTCGGAACCATCGGCCAACAATCGGCATCGGCCAAAAAGTGCCATCGGTCGAGCCCTAAAAGGAACGTTCATTAGATGAATTCAGTGACATTATCAAAGGAACTAGCGTTTAATGTGTATTAATTTTTATTTTGTTTTTGAGCCTTATAAAATTGTTTATTTTATTTATTTATTTATTTATTCCAACAGAGCTGCATATGGTTACTAACCATTTTGCAGACCTGGTGCATTCCCCGGAAATCGGCATCCATTCTTTCAAGTAGCACCACTGTCGATGGATGTCATTACCACTCTGAGAATTTTGACGCTCGGGTTCCCCCTAGATAGCGGCACCTGAGCTGTAATTGATGATGATTGCACTAGGAATTTAATTTAGTCGAAAGCATCCAAGCCAAATGTCTACTCAAGGGATCTTTTACATGCCGCATAACCATACAGAATGGCAGCCGTTTTCTTCATCTTGAAAATCCACCGACTTGGGCCACGTTTGAACCTGCGAACTTGGGCGCGCGAGGCCTGCGCCTTACCACTACGCCACCCTGTTGGCATCCTTATAGAATTGTCGTGTAGTTTTGAACTATTGACAGTAAGACTTCGGATGATAGGAAGACTAAACGATTCCATTTGTTAAAACGAGAGCGGGGAAAACACGTTTGCACACCAACAGCGTTTGCGATGACTGTTGTCTCAGTGCCAATAGTGTTCTTTCTGTTTCTTTCCAAGAAAAAACGATGACCTTTTTAAGGTCAGGCGTCTTCTAGTTAGAGCGACGAGATACGTGTACTGACTGCATATTTTTGCGCACCCTTACCTGTTGCATTGTTTGGAGTAGGCTTTAAAAAAGGGGGGGGGGGAGAAACTTAAGATTATATGCGTCGTCATTTTCGGCTGCATTCTTTGCCAACATTTCATTTTTAAAGTGAATATTCTTCTCTTTATTTGTTGAGACATACAGTAGAAACGTAATGCATACAAATATCAACAAGCATTTGCACAACAGTAAACCTGTAAAATTGACCGCCTTTGTAAGTCGTCCACCTGTCCAAGTTGACCACTTTTGTCAGGAACGGAATGAGCCCTATATTACATAATGTAGGGAAACATTTGTAACTTGACCACCTATGTTGACCACTTATGTACGCCTAATTTGGGTGGGAGTACTATTATATAAAACCCTTTGTAAATTGACCGCCTAATTATTACTATTTTTATTTGTTTATCTATTTTTGCAAACATAAAAAAAAAAACATTAATAACTTCTCCAGAATATTTTTTATGCCATAATGTTAGACCAGCATTTGTCTGGATAGATGAAACAGCAATATAAAGTTTGCCCAAACCTCTGTAAGTTAACCAACCATATGGGAAAAATACTATGAGCACTCTTTTATTCTTTAAATAAGCTCTAAAAAGTTCTTCTTCTTTCTATAGCCATTTTGAATAATTATATATTTTAGGATATCTTTACCATTATTTCAGTAACTTGCATAATTAATATTTATCTTTATTTTAACTAAGTGATTTAACTTAAAAGTTGTGTAGGATATATTGTCATTCAGGTTAAATAGATCTAATGATAGTTTAGATAATTGTGAAAAAAATAGCTAATTACTATTTTAAAGTAACGTTAATACATGGAGCAATATTTTAAATAGTTACAACTATAAATGTATAGTGTAAGAAATTACAAAAGGGAAAAAAATCTCCACCCTCTATAAGTTGACCATTAAAGTGTTTATTATTTTTTTTCCATGTATTTATGTTTTCTTCTCACATGTTTTCATTATTTTCATTCCACAACCTTTCCAATCTCAATCAGTATGCCTCAGTCTAGCCACATAAGTTTTTGTACATAATGTATTTTTTATTTTGTACCATTTTTGATGACGTTTTACATTCGAAACCTCATTGCTTCTTTACCGCGTCTCGCCGGCCCTGATTTTCACTTAGTTTATCTTGTTTTATGCGTTAAGCACAAAATTGGTTTATTTCATTTACTTTACCATGAAAACAGGCAATCGGCAGCAATCATGATAAAATACCTTGAAAGACGTTCTCATTTCCACCTATTCATACGGCTGACCAAACTTTGTGATTCGGTCATCCGTGAACGAGTCATTTCTAGAAGTAAAATTCAAAAGTTCAGCGTAATAAACGCAATTAATTTTGCAGTCGATTTTAATGTTTAGAAATATTATTAGATTTTAATATTTTATTATGTATTCATTCTTTTATCCTTGTGGTGATTTTTCAAACTCATCAGCAATAACACATCTAAAGGTTAAATCTTGAAAATCGTTCGCAACCTACCATTTGTATATTATAGTGATTCGTTCTTTGTGAGTCATTTATCTCCATGAATATAACTCATTTCTAAATATAGAATTCTCTTAATTTCAGTTTTACGAATTATTTATTTTAGTGCAATTAATTATTCAATTGCATTTATTATTATTATTATTATTATTATATTAAGTTCTTGTGATGACTTTCATAGATTATCCTTCACATCACAATCTTATTTTGCTTTGAAAATTGTTGGCAATGTCACATATACATCAGTGATTCGTTCTTTGCGAATTGTGATTCCTTCAAATCTGAACCACCCACTTCTAAATATGAAAATTAAATGCATAGCGAAGTTTTGGCATTCTCACAAAGTTATAAATAGATGAAAGCAAACTTAGCTTAATTAAAAAAAGACAAAGAGGCGCTATACTGCCTGCATTCAAAGTGATTTGTGGTAGCATTTTTTATTTCGTTCGGTTAGTGTTTTTGCCCGAAATTTTTGCATTAAAAATAAAAGCCCTTTTTTTATTCGAGATTTAATTAAAATCACTCAGGCAGAAGTATTTTTTTACTGCTGCTGCTTCCCCCTTTTTTAATATCCCGCAGTTATTTGATCGCGAAACAGAAAAAATATATATATATATAAAGAACCTTATTTTTTTTCTTTTATACAATCCAGGTACAATAAATCTGTACTCAATTACCAGAGTCTGAAGCGGCGAAACGAAAAAAGGAAGGAAAAAAAAAAGAATCTCATTAAAAGAAATTTGCGTTGGTTGGCAGATAAAATGCAATGTACAGGTGTTTCCTTGCGTAAACTTGCATTCCTTGTATTGCGTCATTATTGGTAAATGCAATTTGCTATCGTTCATTCAACACGGGTCGTGAGCCGCTTCATGCAACCCTATTCGAATGAACTAATCTCTATTTACTTAAATAATGAATACTCTCTGAATTTCAGAACTCATACTTGAAAACTCGTTGAAAATGTTTCTGCGGTGGTCTAATTGTGAGAACCAGTAGTATGAAAATATATTGATCAAAGCCATGACCAAGGGGAGGGTTTTAAACACTCAGAACAAATGAAGAAGTAAATAAAGAAGAACAAATAAAGAAGTAAATATCAAAAAAGAACTTCGTAGTTAATTTTAATTTACTATACACTATTAACAACAACATTAACAGGTAATTAAAATTAACAGTTAGTAGTGATTAATTAACTATACATGTACAATAAATTAAAATTAACTTAGTAGTGATTAATTAACTATACATGTGTAGTAAGTTAAAATTAACTTAGCAGTAGTTAATTAACTACACATGTACAGTACAGTTATTGATATGACTTTATTACGATGACTTATTACGAGTAAGATGTATTCGTAAATTATTTCTTTCGCAAACAAAGATCATCACTGTCGTTTACTTTAAAGGGAACGAAAAAACTTTCTGAATTCTGACATTAAAGCGAAGGGACTTAACGTTAGTTTATAAGAGATATGCTATAGGGGACAGGGGTCCCAACCCTATGCCCGCGGGCACCACGGTGCCCGTTGATCAGTCTAGGTGCGCCCGCTGCTTGTACCCAACGATAAAATATTTCAGTTTTCCATTTTAAACTAGAGAACATTTAAAATCTAGAGTATATGAATAAAAGGCCATATAACTATAAATAACCCTATAATGATAAGCACAACCAAAATCAGTGGCGTAGATAAGGGGGGGGTTTTGGGGACAAACCCCCCCCCCCCCCCCCGAAATTTTGACTTAGATACGGGATGGCTTAGATGGACCCCACCGAAATGTTGGTGTCCGAAAACTTTTTTTGAGACCTTAACTCTCTTTACGATTTATAGTATTCTAAAAATATTTAATTTTTAAAATAACAATTGATTAGAACACTGCTAAAAAAAAAAGACAATTATCGAACCTTTGGGTTGTAGGGTCGTACCTAGGGTTGCAAATTTGTCGCAGGAAAAGCCCAAAATTCGAGGCAAATTTCGTGAAATGCTCGCGAGAACACAAATATAATGTAATAAAATCTAGGATATCTGCAATGAAATTTATTTTTTAAGTAAGGAAGTACATAAGTGAACAATTTTATTTCTTTCAACTTTATGCAATATTTAGGTATTTATTTAAATGTACAGAATTTTGGTGCTCGCTATGACTTAATACGTTTTTATATGTCGAGAAGGACCGTTTAGCATCTGCGCTACTGACGGAACTGGCAAACATCGAATTGCTACTTTGCACAGGTCGGGAAAACTTTTTCTCTTGAATTTCCAAAATTGAATTGCCCTCCTTCAACGTGTGACTCATTTTGGGGGGGGGGGGGGTCGAATCATAGGGTTATTGTTAAAAATGGAAGAACTATCAACTTTGTTAAAAAGATTTAAACATTTGTATTGATTAGGATCAAAAACTTCTTCTAAACATGAATGTGATTATCTATAACTGCTTTTATAGTTATTTTTCTATTGATGAATTTTTCTAAATTTTAGGGAAATCTGTTATACATTTTAAAACTTCAGAACAGTATAAATTGCCATTAAAATGTAAGTAAAAAACAAAAAAAATGTCTTATATTTTAAACAATTTTCGCACAAATCGTGGAATTTTTTAAAAATCGCGGATTTTAGGAAACAGCTTCAAAAATCGAGGGAATTCGCGGAGCGACAAACTTGCAGCCGTAGTCGTACCACTTTCCTAGGGGTTTCTCCCCTAAATACCTCCACCACAAACCCCTATTATACACTAGAGATGAGTTTGGGCTCACTTTTGTAAGTCCGAGCCCGAGTGATACTGTTCGGCGTCAAAGACCGAGCCCTCCCGACCCCGAAATTATTTTATAAAGTGTTAATAGATGTGGTGCTACATCGATTAAATGTAGGTTTTTGTTGCTATCGCAATTGGTTCTAATGATTTTTCTTTTAATTTCAAATAAAGAATACAATATATTTTTTAACTATCATCAAATGTTCCAGTTGAGAATAAATTCTGGTGAGCTAAAATGAATGAAAAATGATATTGGAAAATCTTCGGTTTGGCAGCATTTTCGGGAAGTTTTTGATTCGCAGTCGAACAAAACTGGAATATGTTCAGTGCAATTCTTGCAGTTAAGAAACCTATTAAATAAGATGTGTCTCTATAGTCTGGAGCAAAATGAAAGTGGACACAGGACTAGCAAAAAACCATTATTAGAATAAAAAAAGGAGGCTGGAAATGCAACCAAGCCGTACTTTTAACGATAAATTTATCTAAACTAGAATCTTTCCCATGACTGCTCCCAATTCTCCTTTCAAAGCTTCTGTTTAACAATTTTATCAGCTGTCCCTCACTACGTTTCATGCCCAGAGCGGAAGAAAGTAAGTTTTATGACTTCTTCCTTTTAGAAGGTGCTTTCAAGCACCACGGGGGTTTGCGTTAATTGCTCTCCACTTTCAACTTAACCCCATTCTCTACTGACCATTCAATAATAACGCCTCAACCGAACAGATATCGTTTACTTTACAGATATACAGAAACAGATGCACTGAACACGAAGATAGGAGATAGTGAGAGTAAAGTGATGAATGTCATTCTCAATTTCTCCTCTCCCCTAACAAATAACACTGCAGCCATAAAAAATTCTCACGTTCTTTAAGCATCAACTATTCTTACTTAAATGGGTTTTTCCGCCAATGGTTGTTTACTTTGCCTATAGGTTAGTGTATGAATATTTTACCATGAGCAGAGACCTCCCACTTTCCTCTCGTGCGTGCACCCCTTATGCATTGGTGGGTCAGTCTGCACTGATCAGGTTTTGCGCATTTTTTTCAAACCCAATTTATTTAGGGAAGTGCATTGAATGAGAGGCAATAATGAGGTGAGCAAAACCTATCACAAGCTTTTTTAAGCCGAAAGAGAAAATTGATGATAATTGTAATAAAAAGAGAAAGCTGATGCCCTCTGAGGAGTAGGAAGTACTATCTCCAGAATCAGCATTAGTTTCACTAGACACTTCTGAAGGTAATATTTTATTTTTGCCGCTTTTACTACTAATGCATTATCTAACAAGAAGTTCCGTCTAGAACTATACGAGCCTACTTTCTCGTATACACCAACTTCAAACTTATAATCCAGCTATCTCTCTTTCTCATTTAGCTCTTTCTCATTCTCTCTTTCTCATTAGTTCTTAATTACTTCAAATACCTTTTTCAGCGGTTAATACGTATTCCTTCACTCACTCATTCATTCTTTCATTTATTCAGTCATTCATTTACTCATTGTATTTATTCACTCATTTAGTTGTTTTTCAATTCATTCCCTTGTTTATTTATTTTATCATTTATTCATTCAAAAATATCCTTAAAAATCCCGAAGAATAAATTTCATATGAAAATAGGCTCCCTTAGTTCTGATTGAACTTCGTAACTGTACATATTCTACGTCATAACATCTTTCCGATGAAGCTTGTTCCAAGAAAATTCGTCTGTTATATCATCATTTATATAAGATTGAAAATTCCCCGTAGGCGTTATCTTAATTTTTTTTTTTTTTTTTGAGCTGTTAAAAAATGAATAAAAATTGTTCAAATAAAAAAAACTTTCACGCTGAGAGCTTCTTCCAATAAACTTGTTCATCGGAACTTGGATCGGATAGAGTTTACTTAATTTGCCCATAGGTGCTATTGTTAAGATGTTTTGAACTATTCAAAAGTAAGCGAAAAATTGTTCAAATCAAAAAGTCAAATATAGAAATGAAATGTCCATGCCGAGATCTTTTGATGCAAAAAAAAAAATTTCGGATCGGACAATTCCTTCAAAAGTTAACAGCAGACAGACCGATAGACACAAGTTTTTCCCACCTCAAAAGACTACTTTCAAATTTTTTATTTTTCAATCTTTATTTAAATACTTCACTTATTTTAAACTTTTCTTTATTTTTAACGATATTTTCACGACACATTTAGCCTTCTTTCATGCTTTATTATTATTATTTTTAAATTTTGACGGGAAAGTAGGCTAAAAATGATAATGGAAAAAAAGTTATCAGTTGAAAGTTCTATGTTCTCTGTGACAAAAAAATATTCCTGTAAATTCGTCAAGTTAGGTCCGTTTTTTTTGTTTTAATCATTATTTGAATGCAGTTAGGGGAACGGAAATGTACATAGTCTATACAACGCAACATTGTCATATTAAATACTTTCCCTACAATAAGAAACGAGCGCAAACAGAAAACAAAATCACGTAAAAATTAAAACTTTTAAAAGGGAAAAGTGTAGATTTTTCCTTTTAGAAAGCAATTTGTCTTTATTATTAACCGACTTTCCAAAAGGAGGATGGTTATTAATTGATATCTATGCATGTTTTTTCTTTGTTTGTTTGCTTGTAAATCGATAACTTCTCATTTCATAAACCGATTCTAATTATTCTTTTTTTTAAAATCTATCGAGGATGGTCTTCCATAGATCCCTTACTTTCGTTTTGCAAGAAACCGTATACGATAATTAAAAGAAAAAAAGGTTTTGTGAGGAAATTTAATAATTTTTGTGCTCTTTCAACCATAAAGTTGGACTAAATGAACCGATTTTAATAATTTTTTAATTCATAGGGAAGGAGGGGGGGGGGGGGGTTCGTTTGACTTAAATCTCGTACATCGGTTTGACTACAATTGTTCTTTAGAGGAACCAAACTTCCCCCAGAAGAAACCCCCCCCGAAATTGGGGTCTAGCTACGCCACTGACCAAAATAGAAATCACCAGGAAAACGACCTTCATTCCCACAGATATAAGCAAAGTGAAATGCAATGCCAAAGATCACATTGACTGTATTTTATATAGTTTATAAATAATTTTTATGCTTCGTATGTTTTGCAAGATATTTAGTAATCATTTATTTTACACAAAAATATTAATAACAATTATATTCATGTGTTAAATGAATTTTTTGTGCATTATATGTAGTGTGTATTATTAACTATGTCCGCTAACTATAAATTTATCTTGAAAAAAATTAATGGTGCCCGCCATTCGACCGATATTCCGACATGTGCTCTCAGGTACAAAAAGGTTGGGGGCCCCTGCTATAGGATATTGCATTGCTCAATGCAATTCCTCAAAACTTACAAAAAAAAAAAAAACTCAGCAAATCATGACGTTTCAGTTATTGTAACAAGTTCTAAAGATGTGCTGAACTTCCATTTGAATAAAGTTTTTAGTCGTTTTATTTTCTGAGAAATTTACTTAATAAACTCTGAAATGAAATCGTCAAAAAAAAAAAAGAGGCATAAAACGATGTTGATCTTTAAATTATGACATGAAAAGCGAATGGGATTTGACGTTAGATTATAAGGGATATGCTATAGGATTTCAGTTATTGTAGCAAGTTCTAAAGATGTGCTGAACTTCCATTTGAATAAATTTTTTACTCGTTTTATTTTCTTAGAAATTTACTTAATAAACTCTAAAATGAAATCGTCAAAAAAAAAAGGCGTAAAACGAGGTTGTTCTTTAAATTACGGCATTAAAAGCGAATGTATTTAACGTTAGATTATAAGGGATATACTATAGGATATTGCATTATTCAATGCAATTCTCCATAACTCCCCCCCCCCCCCCAAAAAAAAAAAACTTTCCTAAGCAAATCATGACGTTTCAGTTATTGCCAACAAGTTCTAAAGATTTTCTTCAACTACCGTCAAGTGCGCCAACTTTGTGCCACAACGTCCTTTTACACTAGGACTGCCTGACGGCTGTTGAGGTGTAACTAGAGCTTCGAAAAATTTTATGAGTTGTAAGAAAAGTTTCGAAGCTCTATTTACACCTCCGCATCCAGTTGGTAGTCCTAGTGTCTAAAAGGACGTTATGGCACAAAGTTGGCGCACTTGACGGTATATTATGGGAAACAATACTACTATATTATATCCCAAACCGTTTCCACATATACGCCGAATAAACCATCGTTTCTGAAACTTTTTATTGTTACCCTTAAGCCAAAAAAATAAAAATGTAAAAGTCTTGAACCTTGTCAAGGCTTTTACATTTGTGCAACTTGAATTCTAACACTTGATTATAATTAAAAACAGCTTATATAATAAACGAATAAGTCTTGCTAGCTAAAAATATTGTAAATTACATAGCCGTAGCAATCCTTAGATTAAACAAGAAGTTCCGTCTAGAACTATACGAGCCTACTTTCCCGTATACACCGAATTCAAATTTATAATCTAGCTATCTCTCTCTCTCTGTCTTTCTCGTTTAGCTTTAGTTCTTCATTGCTTCAAATATACCTTTTCAACGGTTAATACATATTCATTCAATAATTATTTATTAAGTCATTCATGTATTTATTCACTCATTTATTCATTCATTCTTTTGCTTATTCATTTAATCATTCATTAATTTAAAAATATTCTTGAAAATCCCGATCAAAAAATTTCATAGGAAAATAGGCTCGTTAATTCTGGATGAACTTTCTATTTGTACATGTTCTACGTCATAAGAGCTTTCCGATAAAGTTTGTTGCAAGCAAATCGGTCCGTTAGATCAGAAATTATATAGGATTGAAATTTCCCCGTAGGCGGTATGTTGAACTGTTCAAAAATGAACAAAAATTGTTCAAATCAATATTTTATGCCAAGAACTTCTTCCAGTGAGCTTGTACATGGGAACTTATATCTTGTACCCAGAGTTTACATAATTTGCTTCATTTTTATCCATAGGCGCAAATGTTAAAGTTTTTTGAACTGTTCAAAATTTAACAAAAAATTGTTCAAATCAAAAAGTAAAATATAGAAATGAGATGTCTTCGCCGAGATTTTTCGAATGCAAAAAGAATTTTTCCAATCGGACAATTCATTCAAAAGTTATTAGGGGGGGACAGACAGACAGACAGACCGACAGACCGACCGACACACTTTTTCCCCATCTCAAAACCCTACTTTCAAATTTTTTATTTTTCAATCTTTATTTAATTACTTAACTTATTTTTGACTTTTCTTGATTTCTAACGATATTTTCACGATACATTAAGCCTTCTTTCATGCTTTATTATTATTTTTTTTTACTTTTACGGGAAAGTAGGCTAAAAACGATGCAGAATCGCCATAAGTTTTTCGTCTGGAAAAAAAAAGTGGGGTGTGGCTGTGTCATGGACACGGCCGTCTGTTGTACGTGAATACGTTTATGTAACGGGTTATGTATTTTAAATAAAATATTTTTATTTATGTATTTAGAATAAAAGTAAGGAAACAAATAATTATTGTGTTACAATATAACTTTATTGATTAATAACTTTATAGTTTTGGCTTTTCGACTCGTATAAGCCGACATTATCTATATATTTTTGATTTTTTAAAAATTCTAACTCCTTATTATATTCACTGTCACTACTTTAAACTAATGTTTTATATACAATCGATATATTTTGACGACAGCTGATGATTAAAACTTAAACGAACATCGCAGCTTCTACTAGCCAAAGCTGTACTAATTGCAAATTTCGATACACAGCAAAATAACCTCAAAATAGCGGCACTTCCCTCTTTACTCACCGCGATGCGTCACTGTTCTCACTTATCGTAATGAGTTCTTTGATCCTTTAACTATCCAGTGGTATTATTTAATTTTGGATGTAGAGGATAGATTCGAAACTACAACGCCAAACTGTATCCCCCGATTTTGTTATCATTACATTTTTTGGATAGCACTCCCGTATGGTAGCAAATTTAAAGATGTATTCACGTCAAAAAAAAAAAAAAAAAACGAGTGAAAGCACGTTCTTAATAATTTCTTCAGTTCATGTCTCCCAAGAAAAGAGTGACATGCATGAATACAAATTAAAAGAAAGACGATTTCGATATCAATTGTGTATATATATATGAGGAATAAATCAATATAGTCAATATAAAATAAATATTTAAAGACGCACATTCGTTCAGTATTTATTACAAAACTTTGGCTCTTTACTGTTCTGTAAGTTTCTTTTTATTAACTGGAATAATTGAATAATTATTTTAAAACCAGAAGAAGAAAACATATATACTGAATAACCTAGTATTAGCTTTGTAAAAGTCGATTTATTTATCTAGTTTCTAGTTATTTGTTCTGAAGTACCACCAGTAACATCCAAGACTGATGAAAAATTTGATTTCAGCAGCGACATCTGTGACATTGCATCTAAATCAAAAAGCTGAGACGGACGCAGCACCTTGTTGCTATGAGCTCCTGATGTTGCTGTAGAAACGGTATGAAATAAATTTCGAAAAGTGCCCATCTCAGCGTATCACCCCCTTTCCTGAATAGAATCTTCCCCACGGATAGTCTCGGCTTTCGTAAACGAACAGTATTCTAGAAAATGTGTCATATTCAGTAATGCTACTTTTTTTATTCTAATTGAAAAAAAAAAATCAATTTTCACCCTTCTTTTCCTTTAATGCAGCCCATGGGCACGTGCCATGGCAACGATATAGCACCGGCTCTGTGGGGACCCTGGTATCAATACAACCAAGGGCCGAAGCCAGAAATGTTTTTCGGGGGGGGGGGGGGTGGCCTGACTTTGAAACACTCATGTTGAGGAAAGTTCCAGGGAGGAATATATGCTACATTGCGGAAATTTTCGGGATTTAGGGGGGGGGGAGGCGTGCCCCCCCCCCCCTCTGGATACGGCCTTGAATACAACTGAGAATTTACGCGCTATAAAATGAATGTAGATATTAGGTAACAGCTTTTGAAACTTGAGTTTCTTAATTGAAGTGTCACCCAGTAGCAATAAATCGGGGTCTTGCGATGAAGATGAACTTGTAGAGAGGATGCGTTGAGTTGAGATTAATCCGGATTTTGCAACCGGAACTGCCCAGTGGAAATTCTTCAGCTGTCGAAGAATGGTATTTTCGTAGAAACTGCTTGGACCTTAACTGATCCTGATTCGGTCCACTGATTCACTGAGCAAGGAAAAACAAAAATTTATGTATAAGTCCAGCATTGTTTAGTTTTTATTTTTTGCTAAGTGCCCACTGTGCTTCGGAAAGCTCTATGAAGCTGTTTCAAATAGTTTTAGAAGACTGAATTTCGTTCTTTAGTAATTAGTTTTTCTTTTTGTAATGATATTTTAGGCCAGGGTTTTCCAATGCAGCTCCTAATACCCTTTTATTGCGACTTGCAGGTTAGAATTATGCCTACTCGACAATTTTTCGTAAAGCAAAGATGATGTGAAAATGATAGGGGTCCTTCTGTACATAAAATTATACTTTTCTATAGAGGCATTTACCCCCAATTTAATAGTCAATTAATATTATATATATTATCTATTAACGGTATTCAGTATATTTTGCCTCCAACTTGCTTTACAAAGTGTTTTTCTTGCAATTTGTGACACAAAACGGTAAATGTTCATTTTTATACGTGTCAAAGTGACGTTTTTTTTTCTTTCAAGAAAACATAGTCATTTAAAAAAAAAAAAAAAAAAAAACAATTTAACTCACTAACAGGAATCACTTTTTTCTAATTTCCTAAACGAATGCAAAATCAGTGATGTCTCCCTCAGAGAGATGGCGATCCCCTAAAAAAACCGATAACCCCCCAAATCGGCCAAACATCGACCAAGCTCCACCCCCAAAGCCCCAGAAACGAACCCCCCACCCCCAAAAAGAAAAAAAAATCTCAATGGCACAGTCAGCGCCATGACCCTCCCGAGTGGACACCTGCTGTATACATTTAAATCTTATTTAAATACGAAAGATTAAGCAAACACAAGTTACATGTAAAAGGTAATGCTCTCCCTTTGACAAAACGCTCTCTGCAATTTTAGTCGCAACCGGATTTCGTCATTTTTGAAGTTTTTTCAGCATTGCATGAGAAGGAACTTCGAAGTGGTATCTGCATATCAGCTGAAAATGAGATCTTGACAGTTAAAGTTTGGCGTTTCCATGTACAGTATAGAGCCTCGGTTATCCGAGCCCCGGCTAACCGAGTACGGGTTAACCGAGGTACATTTGCCCTTGAAAAAGAATTTTTTTTTTTTTGGCTGCGGATGGCGGCGTACTGACGTCGGTCATCCAATGGCATAAGTTACATTTTAATTTTATTTTCTGTTGATATAAAGACCTAGAACAACAGTCAGAGACAACTTCATCAGACCTTTTACGGCTACATCCATTGCGTAAAACGTCAGCAAAGAAGTTCCATTAAACAGAACACAATATATAGACAGAGACTTTTTCAAAAGACAACTTTAGCTGGAACATGTATTCTACTGATGTGTACATGTAAAATTAGATATTTGTATGTATGTAATTGTATGCATTTTTTCATTTCATAATATGTACAGTAAATGCCGTTTTTTACATCTTTGACGACATTTTCATTCATTTTAACGCATGTTTCCCTCTCGATTTGGATAGAGTCCGTGTTATCCGAGTTTTCGATTATCCGAGGTACACTCGATCCACATCACCTCGGTTAATCCAGGCTCTACTGTATTCTTGATTCAAATGCCACTTTCTCAGAAGTTTTGAAAAAATATTTGCCATTGACATATGACCACAAAACATTGTACTTAGTTAAAATAAGTGACAGAGAAGCACCTAGTGGCAATAGCTCAATTTCGCAGATACGAGTTAGTGGCAGTATGGTACAGTTCTACTATCAACCAAAGCAAGCTGCCTGGCAGAGTGCCAAAAGAATCCGTTTCTGTCTAAGGGGGCCCGAACCGTTTTGAGGGATATTTAAAAATTTCACTTTATAAAAATCTGGTCAGCTAAAAACTTTTCGTAGTGAATACACAACATTGAAAAAAATTGTTTTTTGTAGGCTGTTTTCAAAATTTTGGAAAACCCTTGGTTGCGAATTCATTATAAGATGTGACAAATAAAATAAAAAAAATAAAATCAATAAAATCTTGACTGGATTACGAGAAAAATGTTCCGGAAGTTATGAAATTGTAAAAAACTTTGATATTGAATAAAAAAATAAATATTCAATATTTTTGGATACAATTTGGTCTACATATAGAGAAAGACCTACTTAAAAAAATAATAAAAACGCGAAGCAAAATTCCCTATGGCTGAGGAGGAGTAACGCTTGAAGAAAGTTGACTACAAATTGGCCACCTCAAAACGGTTCGAGTCCCCTTAAGGGAGGAACTGCTGATATAAAGAATGTGCCTTTTTTTCTTCTTGTTGTAGGTCGTTTAGCATACTTGATTTGTTCCGAACTGATGCTATATGCCAGTTTATACAGGACAGTATTCGAATTGAAATTTGCTTTTCATACATTCATGCAGCACATAATGTAAATTCACCTATTCACCTAGGTGGCGATATTTTTAGTTCATAATGGACTGTGCGAAGACCTATGACTGGTATTCTGGGATTCTGTTCTGTAATTTTTCGGCTCCGTATGGGATCATTCATAAATGATGTCACGCTTCGAGGGGGAAGGGGGGTTCGTGAAATTGTGACAAAGTGTGACAAGGGGAGGGGAGAGGGTAACAAGAAGTGTGACATCATACATTATTGCAACATAGCGCAAGATGTGACAAAGGGGGGAGGGGGTAAATATATGGGAAAAAAGCTTGACATCATTTATGAACTTTCCCTATGTTATTGACTGACTTCTAGTGACCATGTATAATTTATTTTCTGACCAGCTCAGTGAGCTGTTTTAGTTTAACCAAATAAATGATGGGTCCACTGGAAAAACGAGCTAAGTCACATACTACTTGATGAACTTTGCTTTATGTTTTATTCAATTATTTTATAACAAATGTTAATTTTAACTATACGAGCCTACTTCTCCGTAACACCCAAGTTCAAATTTATAATACAAAATTTATATTTATTAAAAATACATAATTTATAATAAAACGTAAAGCAAAGTTCGAAAAGTAGTATGTGATTTAGGTCGTTTTTCCAGTGAACCCTTCAAATGGCTTTTTATAATATTGACTCATTTCTAAGCACGCTGCTATCATTAATATATTTAGTAACTTTCAACAAACAGAGAAGCAAACATTCTGATTCGCGGTTAAATATACGTACCTTCAAAACGAACTTCCCTAAAAATCCAATGGATTCGTTCTTTTCTGCCATGCGCAGACGCGTCCAGATGTCAAAATTCCGTGGTTAAACTGTACTCTAGCATGAATTTATGGCCGCAATTTTTGTGTAACAAATTTATTTTGGTTTGTCCGATAGCGTAGCATTAAAATTTAACCTACTGTTGATTCCCGCAGAACATCTGCGGATCGGAAATTAACCATTTTAAAATTGTAAAAAGTGCTTTATATTTCGAAAAGCTTCAGTAAAGATCGGCGATATAAACAAATTAAGGTGTTGCCACTCCTAAGATTCGCAAATTGAAAATTTAGCTATGAATGATGGAAATACTTTTTAATATATAGAAATAAATTTGTAAGTTAAAACAATAAATACAAATATTATTTTCTTTCTTTATAGTAATCATTAAACAATTTTTCAAATATCGTTATGCCACTGATTGGTTTTTGCGTGATGTCAGTATCGTATCGTACCGCAAAATTTAATCGTAACTGGTCCACGCTAAGTGAAATATATATATATAGATACTTACTTCAGTTTATTTCTCCTTTTAGAAATGCGCGCCGATCCACTACCAAGATCAGAAAATATACTCCACGGCTGTACATGTTGAATTAGTAAGTTTGTACTTTATTCTTTCTATGTTTTCCCCGAAAGTGTTTTGAAATAAAGGGGCGTTCCCACTCATATTATTGTTACTTATTTATCTGTTTATTTTTATAAATTTCCCCCTTCCCGTTGACTACGCTAATTCACCGGACGGAATGTGTCACGTGACCAATCAGTTCTGTGGCTTGTTAATCTAATTGACCGTGCCCTTGCTCGATGAACTCCAATTCTTATAAAGCGGGCCTCTTGATTTACAAGAACCAAAAGGAGCATTTTTCTGTGATTAAAACTATCATTTAAAAAATTATCATGCATGTCAGAAATATTGAAGTTCTTAACAAAATTTAATTGCTTATATGAAATGCTTCTAATAGTTTATCATTTAGTTGTAATTTATGAAATTAATATTTTTAATTTGCTTGTGGTACTATGTAGTTTTTCTTAACTCTTCATAAAATGTTGATACATTTTCATTCACTTCAGTTCCTCATTGATCCTTTCCCAAATTCCTTACATAATCAAAATCGTGTTAGGCTACGTTTTTATATTTTACTTACTCTGCACACAAGAATCTGACAGTTACATCAATCACCATCAGGAGCTAAAGAAAATCCCTGTTTAAAGAGGAGAGGTGGAAAATTGCTAACACCATCCTTTGATTTCTATATCAAAACACACTACGATATCACGTTTTCCCCCATTTCGTCTGGCTGACGCAAATTTTTTTCCGCTCTCGCAGACGATTTCGCGGTGGAAAAATAAAAACTGAAGAAAAGAAGAGCGGAAAAGAAAATGGAACATAAACACAACACAAACAGAAGTGCCAAAAGAGAAAAAAGTCCTATTCCCATTGGGGAGTAGTTAGAATGTTGGAGCATGGCTGGAGAGGAATGGATGTGATCGTGTTGAGTGGCGTGGCGTTGTAAAAACGTTTAGTCTGCAAAGGAAGTTTCTTCTGTCTTGATCATTCAGTCAATTCTGTCTCTGATTCCGTAATTTATGTTTGTAGTTTCGGTTTTAACACTAAAAGTATATTTCAGTACTATGCATAAAAAACAACTGAATTCTTGTAATCTAAAAAACTGATACGGTAAAATCTCGTTACAGCGAATACCGATACAAGAAAATTTCCGTTGCAACGAAACACATTTGTAGTCGCGTTTTAATCTCCAATAGTATAAGGCATATTCCGTTACAACGAACATTCTATTACAACGAAGCATTTTCGAGGGCCCTTGGAGTTGGTTGCAACGAGATTTTACTGTATAATTACTCAATCAATTTTGTTTTTAGTTCCATGATTTATATTTGTAATTTTGATGTCAAGTGCAAAAAAAAAAAAAAAAAAAATTAAATGAACTGGTTACTCATTCAAAAATCCTTTAAACCGAAATAAAGCACAACCTTGTAATTCTCTAACACAGGAGAATTTAAAAATGAAATATTGTTAAAATGGTAAAGACCTAGATATGAAAGCTATATAAGGGGGAAAATAGGATTTTGCGATATTATTGAAAACCTAATTAGACGTGTCTAATATACTTTTTAAAAAAAATCTGTTTGAGGAACATTTTATAAATTTACAGAACAAGCAGACTACTTTGTTTCCTCCGTAAACTGAAATCAGTTGCGGTTACAGGATTTTGTTGAAGAGGGGTCAATTTCCTTTGTGATTTTAGCTCGGGAAACATGTTCCAAAGGGAAAAATTATATTTTAATTCGATATTTGTTTAATATTTAATGAAACTTCATTCTGGATTTCAGGCTATTGCCCGCCCCCTGAATCAGCTTTCCAAGAACTAATGGAAAATCCTTAAGGATTAAAGAGGGAAAATCCTAAGCAATTAGAATTATTGTCATAGCTAAGGGCATAATCTTAAGACCTTAGAAAAAAATTCTAATGAGTAATCTTAAGAACTAATGGAAAAATTCTAAAATCTAAAAGCAAAATTCCTAAGAACTAAAAGTAAGATCCTTCTGCTAAGGAAAAAAAAACCTAGCAATAATGCTAATTACCCAGGAAAAGTCTCATAAGTGAGGACATGACTTTAAGAACTAAGAAACAGGGCTAAGGTTAAAATCATAAGAACTAAGAAAAAATTCTCAAAATTGGAGGTACCACCATCATAAGGAGAAAAATTGTGATGACAGAAGGTAAAATCCTAAAAACTGAGAAAATGTCCTCAGAAATCAGGGCAAATTCCAAAACACAAAAGAAGATACGTATAATGATGCGTGTAAAGTCTAAAGGGAAAACGAATGAGCCGGAGGGGGGGGGGGGGGGGGGGGGAGGTACATAGCAAGGTGATTTTTCCTTCCACAATGCAACAGGTGCTAAGTAAATGTTTTCTCTTTTTGTGTGAAGAAATTCCATGTGTCTTTCTCATAAATGTTTAATAAAACCTCCTAATGAAAAATCATATAGCTTTGATCTTTCTTATTTTTTTGAAATAGCAAATGACGCTGCTTGCTGCTTCTACTTTTATTAGAATGTAACGCAGTTAAACTAGCAGTTATGTCAGCTTTGTAAAAATTTTCCTGCAGAGCAAATTTTTTTTTTTTTTTTTGCTACCATGCAAAAGAAAAAAAGAAGCCAGAGAAGAAGAAAAGTAAGAATCGACCCCTATGCGTTATGCCTGTGTTCTCTAAATTATATACGGGCTGAATACAAAGGATCAAAATGCTGAGAGCCCGAGTTTTCTTTATTGCTTTTTCTTTTTAAGCAATCAAGAGAATTTTCTTATTGTTTTCTACAGAAACTGGTGTTCCGATTTTTCAGAATGAAGAGAATATGAATAGGAAGGAAAAATATGATACGGAAGGGAACCGGAAGTCACGTCAAAAACTGGTAATCATTTGGCGATAAGTTGTAGACAAATTTGGTTCCAAAAAAGTGAGGCGCCAAATCAAGTGTCAATCTGGCCATAATTAGCGAGATTCCCATAGAACCATATGTGAGGCATTGTCGATATTTCTACCGTCGTAATTATTGTTATTGCAATTTCAAATTTCAGCATTCAAAAAAATAAATAAAATAAATAAATAAATAAATAAATTTTTGTACGTTTGATGCAGCTAAAGTCCCTCTATAGCCTATTTCACTATACTATTCAATTAGGGAATGTAGGCCTTCTAATTGTTCCTATCAACATTCTAATGTGACATTTTAATAAAATTAGTTCATTTTAATAAAGCACTTACCCTACAAGTGAATATTTTTGTTACTGGGCAAAATTTTGTTTAATCCCTGAAGGCACCTGTAATCGGACTAAAACCTAACTGCAGTCTTTGATTGCAAAAACTTTAATTTTTCAGAAACAAATTCAAATTTTCTATTTTATTTTGCTTTTCTTTTTTAAAGAAAGGTTCGGGATGTGAACCCCTAATCAATAGGGTCTTTTCACAAAATATAACTTGTATGGACTTTGTTTTTATCATATTGTCAGGGGCGGTTTAAGCAGTGGGTGAACCTGACCACCACCCCTCGGGCCTAGATACGGGGGGGGGATAACCCCCTCCCCTCCAGAAATGATGAAGATTGTCTAGAATTTGGCCAATTTTTCCCGTAAAACAATGAAAATAGCTTACTTTTCCCGGAGAAAGCGCCTAAAATGGTGAAAATTGTCTTGAATTTGACTAATTTTTGCTGTAAAACAATGAAATTAGCTCACTTTTCCCGAAGAAACCCCCTAAAAAGGTGAAATGGTGAAGATTGTCTAGAGTTTGGTCGATTTTTCCCTTTAAAACAATGAAATTAGCTCACTTTTTCCAAAGAAACCCCCCTAAAATGGTGAAAATTGTCTAGAATTTGACCAATTTTTCCCGTAAAACAATGAAATTAGCTCACTTCTTCTGAAGAACCCCCCCCCCCCTCCGAATCTGGGTCTAGCTACGCCACTGCCAGGGTCCCCAAATTGAAAAGGAGCCCCTTCGCTACTGCAAATTTCTCCTCCTCCCATATTGTAGACTCCATGGATTCTAAAATTGCCTCACGATGTGCAAATGATTTTTATGCAAATTTTACAGATTAAGAATTGAATGAAAAAAATGAGCCATTTAAATGCTACACATTGAAAACCAACGGTTTCAAGGTGACTTTAAGGGGGCCTCCAAATGAATTTTACCGCCAGCGGCCCCCAAACTTCTCCATACGCTCCTGCATATTGTAATAGATCAAATGGGTAATATAATCTGTAGCAGAATTATATCTTTCTATCTTCAGAGACATATTTGTGAATTTTACAGCAATTGGTAAGTGGTGCTTCAGACTTAGATGATTGAGGTTAAGCTTAAAAGGCTCAATATGTTGCCTATGGAAATGAACAGTGTCACATGTACGAAATGGACATTTTTCAAGAGAGGTGTTTGAACGTTTTACAATTTGTTTTATTTAATTGCTTTATTTGATTCAATGATTATTATAATCTATTTTGTTCAGAAAATGCTATTTGTTCTTAGTTTTCTCTTACATGATGGATGTTAATGATGTCAAAAAAATTAAAAATAACTATAAAAAGTAGTTATTACAGTATTGCACCAAAAAAATAAAGTTGCCCTGTAGCCTTAGTTTTTCAACATTTTCTTATGGCAGTATTCCCGATATAAAGAGCGCAAAAATCTGAGTTTTTTTTTTTTAATATAAAAACCAAAAAAAAAAACGATTTTTTTCAGATATGACACTGTTCATTTCTATAAGCGATGTATAATCTTGAGCAAAGGAGAGTTAGAGGAGACATGATTCAGTTGTTTAAATTCATTAAAAAGGGAAATGTTGATGGACTACAACTATGTGCTGAAAGTAGAACTAGAGGTCATTGTCTTAAGCTTTTCAAATTTTAGGCTCATCTTGAAATTCTGAAAAAGGACTACTTCAATAGGGTTGTAGTCAGTTAAAATAGTTTACCGGAAGCGACTGTTACTTTCAGTGGGGTAAAAACTTTTGTAAGAAAGCTCTTGATGTTCATTGGGGACAGTTAAATCGACTAGGACCAGCCTAGCTGGGCCCTGTGCCTGTTTCTGGTCTTCATATTTGTATTTTTAATTGTCTAAATGTTTTGTTATAAGGGAATATAAATTCAGTCCGTGCGGACTTAGTGAATCGTTTATTGGAGCTAACGGTTTATTTCGCTTTTATTTTATTATCATTTTTATAAGTTCCTTAGAGCAGCGGTACCCTAACTCTTTTGACTACGGAACCCACAACAGTTCACTTTTACTTTGAGGAACCCCCATTAGTGTTCATATTGGAAATCGAATTTAACAATCTGATCAAGGCTTATTTAAATGGTCCCCCCCCCCCCACTGGAAATAAATTTAAAACTACTTATTTTGAATAGAAGGTTTTGGCATTGTAAAATTCTAATTTGAAAAGCTCCCTTCATGTTTATCGTGCTCCCCCTGCTCCACCACCACCCGAAAAAAAATGCCAATTAATACCCCTGGATTTCGAAGTTCACTGAAAAGTTGAAAAATGGTGACCATTGGTTATCCTTCTGAATTACCTTTGTAACTTATTTTTTGGTTATCAGGCTGTCAGCTACAGTTTTAACAAAATTATGTTGAACTCTTTATTTTAAATTAATAGTTTTAAAAAGGGTGAAAACACATGAGTTAGGTTTTATCTGTACTAACAATTGAATATTTGAAATTAATGTTTCCACTACATTTAACAACAATCATTGAATTTTCTAATTAATAAACCAAACTTAGTAAAACAAAATGCTGTGTTCCACCGATAAAATCATATTTTGTGTACCATTTCTGGTCCAAATCGACCTTTCGTATAAGTTTTATTTCCCCAATTAACTTTTTACCATTTTGATAAAATTATTGTTAAAGAATGCCCCGATTTTCTTTATATTGTTTATATCGGCTTGAAAACGGAAAATTCAAAACTAATGCATTTTTCGAGCGAAATCGTTGAATCATTTGATTTTAAAGTTGAGCTTTCAGTCGAAGCATTGTCCAGCGGTAAAATTTAATTTTTTAGTGTAAAAAGCATAAACAGGAAACAAATGGGACATGACTACAAAAAACTTCAAACTTTTGTGAACCATCCACTATAGACCGTGTAAAATCGGTCTTATAGAGAAGTGGTCTCTGAATAGAGGTAATGCATAAAACAAAGCTTTCACTGTCATGAGATTCCACTGTCATGTGTTTGTAGAAGTTGCACCTTTTCTCTCAAAGTCAGTACCCGTTGGGAAACCCTAGAGCTGACATGGAACCTGCGATGAGGAACCTATATTATGACTCGCCGCGTGCCAGTAGGTGCGTAGGTGGTACGCCACAGGTGTATGGGTCATTCTCACAAAACAGGCAACATTTCAGTGGCGACATTTTTTTAAGAAGGGTAATATAAATGTCGCAAATATATCTATATTTTTGAATTGTTTGGAGTGTGTTGTACGACAAGGAAAAAAATAACAGCAGTGTAAATGTGCTACTGTTGCGAGAAGAAAAAATGCTTCCCAAATGTCTGTATCAGGACAATGATGCTGATACTTTTCTCCACCAGACCCCTACCTATTAACCGAGGCCTTAGGATTGCTTGCGCACGGGGAGAGGTAGTGGGGTCTACGGATTTTACATGCACATATCCCCAAGTATACATGGTGGTCTTCAGTGGGTATCGAACGCGCGACCTTCCAAGTGGAAGTCCGACGTGCTAACCACTAGGCTACCACGGCCCAATGATGTAGGAAAATAAGATATGTAAATTTATTTGCATATGTATTTTGAAGACATCATGTTTTACAGCAGAATTATTTAAATTTTGTTAATGCACGAAAAATGTTGTTAATAATTAAATCAAATCAATTTGGTAGTTTGTTAAGTACTATGATCACAAAACTACAAACTACAAATGAAGGCAAAAACAAGTCATTATGACAGTTAATTTTATATTAGCTTAGTATAAGGTTTCTAAACATTTAAGTAACTATTTTAGTTTAGTATAAGGTTTCTAAACATTTAAGTTCATTTTTAATGCATTCATATTTTCAATAAACATGAAGCATCATTGTCCTGCGTTATTATCACTATATTGCCCTTCATATGCCAGGATAATGACGAAATGGATGTTTTTAAGGGTTGGTACCCATTCTTTGAATTTGTTTTAAAGTAAAACTTTACCCATTAATACAGTGATCCCTCGTTTTTCGTGGTTAATGGGGACCAGAACCTTCCGCGAAAACTGAAAAACCGCGAAGTAGGATTTGCCCCTAAGACTTTTCGTGTATGCGAATGTTTTAAAATGCAAACAGTTTTTTTTTTCTTCAGACATTTTAAGACAAAAATTACAACAATATACGTATTTACTTAAACGTGTCGGTGCTAATTAATAAAGTTAATTACAAAACGTTATAGTTCAGTAATAAGCATTAATCAACATCGCTTTCTGAGAGAGGCGATGCGTCTTGTGTTGGTGGGAGCTTTTGAGAGCCCGTGGTATGTACTCTGAGTCAACTCATCTCTTTGTTTGACATGCAGGGATCCTTCTCTCTCGCGCATCAACATGAAACAACGCTCCTTTCCGCAATGTGGCTGCCGACACGGCTGTATTTTTTTTTCATTTTTAATTTTTGATGAATGTTTTGGAAAACCCCGCGAAGCACTGAAGACGCAAAACATGAAGCGCGAAGTGGCGAGGGAGCACTGTAACACATTATGAGCGGGCGACGCTGCATGCGCAACTATGTTGCGTAGCGGGCTACCTTGACTCAGTTAAAAAATGTTCTAAAAAAAATACAGCATCCAATTCATACATTATATGAAACATTACTTTTTCTCTCGTGTGACTTAAAAGTGGTGATTTTAAACGGGTACAAAGACCAGCTCGCCTTCTAAACGGCAATGCACGAAACCGGTACTAGTACCTGCCGCCCGCTATAATGTGTTAAGGTGACCTTATTAAGCATTCTATATCGTATAAAAGATTTTTTTTTTTTTTTTTGTGCTCATCTGAGCTTTTCTACAGGTGCCAGGAAAATGACTCTCAAAAAACTTCGTGTTTTGCTAAAAGCAATAATGGCACAAACTGAGTTTACATCCACATATCTAACTAGATAATTAAAAGTTCTTCCTGAGGATACATGAAGCAATTTTTGCTATCTATGTGAGAAATATCGAGCGAAAAAATATATGCCAGGACAATGGCGATTTTTCTAGCGAGGCAGCTTTTTCAATTATTTTAAATAGGAAAAAGTAATGCTAGTCTTTCAAATAACTGAACTACCTTTTTCTATTATGTATGTGATAAAGTTTCATTTAAAAAAAAACATCTCATTTTTTTTACATCATATTTTGTTAGCTCTGGTGACAAGCCAGGACGATGATTTTAGAACAATTAACATTTTTAAAATATATAATCCTCAAGACCTTTTCCATTTTGTACTGCATTTATAGGTTGGTCTCCAGTACATCAAGGTAAGAAAAATGTTAGGCCGTGGTACCCTAGTGGTTTAGGATGTCTGTCTTCCAACTGGAAGATTGTGGGTTCGATACCCGACCCGCTGAAAACCCCTCCATGTACACTTGGGGATAAGTGCATGTAAAATCCGTGGACCCTGAAGTCCCGAGGCAGTGTCGAGGGTACCGGAGGGTGGAAAATTTCCCTTTCCTTCACTCAGTTCAAAAAAAGAATATAGCTTATTTGTGGTGGCGCCATCTGGTGTCATCCAAATACATAATGAGCCAAGTCGTTCTTCCACCGTTATGGTGCTCATCTATAAACGGAAGGCGTTCCTTAATTCCTGGTCGCTCTGCGAAGGGGAGTTTGGATACCCGAGTGGCATTAGAAACAACAACAACAAGAAGAAAAATGTTTTTAATGGTTATTGCTTTTATTTTTCACCGGATGCGTGGCAAAGACATATGTTTTGCCTGTTTTGTGAGAATGGCCCATATACTAAATTACTTTTAATTTTTATTACATTCACTGAAAGCAGCGTCTAAAAAAAGCAAAAAAAAAAAAAAAAAACATCATCTCCCAGACAAGTGACGGGACATAACTTGAACAATGGAGCGATCTCCCACAATATTTCAGGCCATGAAAAATTTGGTTTTCATTAACGAACCGCATAAAATTGCAATGTAAGGAATTTGAAATTTCAGATTTAAGTGAATCTGGCGTGTTATTAACCACTTAACAAATTTGCCCGTGTCTGCCACGGGCGAACCGGAACGTTTGCCCATGCCCGTGCGTTATTTTATTTCTAGTGCCCGTCTGAGATCCGTTTACACTTTGTTTGTATAGTATATGTTTTCTGTGTAACTTTTACCCCACCCCCGCTCCCTAGTCACCCCCTACAACCTGAAATTGCAAAGAATAACTTACACTATACTCAGAACCTTTTTAGGGGGGGGGGGGGGATTTATATTTTGAATCACTATAGGCACAACTCATGTTTGGGGGCCCCTCACGCAACAAAACTTTTTTAAGCATAACATTCAGTGTGTGTTTGTAAAACTTGGGGGCCCCCAATTCGCAAAAACTAATTTGTTTTTCAAATGTCAAAGAGTCAGAGTAACATTTGGGTGCCCCCAACGTGCAAAATGATTTTGTTTTTAAATTACAAATTGTTTGAGTAAAATCTGGGGGAGCCCAAACTGCAAAATCGATTTTGTCTTTCGAATTTCCAATTATCAGACCAAAATTTGGGGGCTCCCAAAGTGAAAATTCCTTGTGGTTTTAAAATAATTTATTAATACAAATTTTCTGTGAAGCAACAGAACACTAACAGTTTGTTTTTAAAAAATGCTATTTTTAAATATTTTTCAAAAAAATTTTGAATTACAAAAAAAAAAAATAATAATAATAATAACCAAAATTATGGTGCCCTCCTCAAAGTGGGGGCTCTAGGCTCCGGCCTCACCAGCCTAATCATAAATAAGGCCCTGGCAACAATTAATAATATTAAAGAAATTATTTTTTTTTAGAAATAAAAAGGTATTAAATAAAGCGCTAATATGATTACTAAATAGGAAATATAGTTACAAAATATAATTCGATATTTAATATCGAAGGAGAGGTTTAAGGATAACTTTTTAATTTAAATGTAATAAGTGGCGCAATGTGCACCTGAAAAAAAGAAACCGTGATTTCACTGGCACAGTAATCAAAAATTGTTCGTCACTTTGCTCTAAGAGTCTATGAACGTTTTGCATTGTAACATAATTTAGTTGCTTTTGAATTCTACAAGGAATTTCTGTACATTACGTAGAACTTTTGAACCATGATTAATCTTAGGACGCTGAAACTGTTAATGCGGTTGTGATTGAACTTATGAATCTTGACTCCTCAAGGTTACAACAATTCACCTTATTTTGTTTGGTAAATATGGAAACAAAAAACAACATAATAGTAACAATTAAATTGAAAAAGAAAATAATAATAATAAAGAAAAGCTTCTTTGAAGGAGATGTTCGTAAACACTTAGGTGGACAGCCGAGAGCCAAAGTGGGCGCCATGTCAGTTTTGTCGCCGCCTTAATTCAAAATAATACCACACTTATAACATAGTGGAAGAACTATACATTAAAACAGAACTCATTATGAATTGCAGTCAAAATTGTGTACACGAGTTTTGAGGGTACAAATCTTTTCAGTACGTAGCCTTGTATAGTTTTTAATATACTCCTGTAAATTATCTTCTTATTTGTTTATTTACAACATATTCGTTTACTCTTTATATATTTTCAGATTTTTTTTCATATTTCTATATATATTTTCATATTTGTTGTACTCGTTTAGTCTATAGTCTATTTATATTTTGAAAATTTTCTTACAAGTTTCGTCTAAGGAGCAGTTTAATAATTCTAGAATAAATGTTACGTTGTTGCTGCATTGTTTCATTTGTATCATCTTTATTATTATTTTAATAATAATAATAGCAATTATTATTATTATTAAATTTTTAATTTATAGACTAAACGAATATTTTGTCTTTGAATCAGAACGATAAAGAACAACTGATAATTTTTGTTGATACTAAGCTTTACGGAATACAAATTTGAATAGGGGAATAATGGCGCTAATGTTTGGAACGATTCAAACGTTTTTTGAAGGGTAGATAGTATCATTATTTTTGCTATGTTTAAATTTTGCACCTCCACCTCCTTTCTTTCTTTATTTCTTTTGAATCAAACATTGCGTTCGTTTAAACATTTTTCTATTCATTAATTATTTTATTTATTTATTTATTTTCAGTATATCTGACTTATATTCATCTTAAACTTTTCAAATTAAATACGCCTTTTTGGCTCTTCGCATATTTTTTCGTTACTGTTATTTTTTTCATTCATTTATTTATTTTTTGATTGAATCACTGAAGCGAATCTTTTAATTATCATTTTATTCATTTAATTTTTCAACTGAAATTTCACGCTTTGAATGCTCCAGTATGTAAAACTGGGGCATTGTGTAAGTTTGAAGTTCACTAATCAATAAAAATTCAACATTCTGCCGTAACTCCATTTGATAAATTTTGCAATTTAAAAATTTAGTCAAATATATTATGTCAAATAATCTTTAGCCCCTGAATATTTTCCCCTTAGTTTGAACTGGCATCAACGCTTTTTATTTTCCACGCCGAAAATATTATTTGTTTTAAAAAGCCCTTATTTTCTTTTCACATTCGTTCATGCCTACGGAATGTTATTAGAGATAACTACCTGCACCCCCGCCGTCGAAATGGGAACAGTCCAATAGGAGTACGATGCCGGTGCTCGTTCCTCTCGCCGCGAGATCTGCCCACCTACCCTCTCAGAATGGGATGGAATGGTCCTTCCCTTGTCACGGAGAAGTTATGGCTAGAACTGAATGATGTATTAGTTAACAGTATTATAGAACAGATGCATATGCAGGATTTATTAAATGTGCAATTCTTTGCAGTCGAATGTGAAGGTATAACTGTGGATTACTGTGTTGTTTAGTCTGGCCTCATTGCTAACTGGAGGATGTTTTGCTGTTCAATAGAAACATTGTTCAATAGGCAAGTCACTCTCGTAGATCATTAGCCTTTGTAATATTTACATTTTTTTAAAGGTCACATTGTTTCGTATAGTATGTGTGAACCATTGTTTGTCAACATATGCACAAGTTGTGTGCGTGTACAGTTAAACTGTTGCATTAACTTTTCTTAATTTTAATTTAGGGATATTCCTGAAAGATAAATTTGAGCATCTTTTGATGACAGGTTTTAATTAGCATTTTTTGAAATACTTTACGATTTATTAAACATTTTACTTATAATTTTAACTAAACTTTCTTCGAATGTTGAAAGATATTTTTGGTATTTTGTATTTTAAATTGGCTCTTTAAAATTTATTTTCTTAATTAAATATTTCTTTCATGTGGCATCAAATAGCCGGTGCAATAATTTTATATTTAACTTTCGTTAGTGACTTAAATTTATTTATATTTTTTGCGTAACGGTAGCTCTGGTACATAATATACTCAGCGAAAAAAGCAAGAAAAAAGAGCAATTATTAGTTTTAAATAAACGTAGACAGATGAATGTGAAGGGTATTTAAATATTTGTGTATATTACATTGTGACCAGATAGTATCCTTAATCCCTGCTTAAAAGTATTTGTTATTTACATGGACCGATAATAGTTTTAAAAGTAACGCGTGTCATTTTTTTTTCTTTTATATTTTTTTCATCCAGTGATATTTTTCCTGTTTGGCTTCCGTCTAATTCTTTTTTTTTTTGATATAACTATTTTAATATTGTTTTGGGGGAAAAAAGTTTGTACTATTTTGTTTGACGAACATATTTATTTTGCTTTAAAAAGTTATGATTTCTTTCACAGCGTTTTCTCGCTGTGTCACGCCCAGCAAAAGTTTGGGAAATAAAAAAAGAAAAAACGGTGACAAGCTTGATTCTTTTTTTTAATATCAATAAGGAGAATAAGGATGTCTGTATTAATATAATAATTCTAGGTCGTGCTTAGAATAAATGCTTAACTTTTTAGAAGCTTGTAGAACTTTTCCTTATGTAAATATTTACATTAATTTCAAAGAATAGACTTTTCGTTTACGTTCGATTTCCTCATTGTTTGCTCAGGTTTTTTTTTTTTTTTTTTTTTATAATTTAAAATTTATGTTTTGATATTTTATCTGTGAAAATATTTTTCATTTTATCCTCAATGTTGTTTGTTTTACAATATTCATAGCATGTTTCATAATTCATATGATAATAAGACAGATGAAATATATTAGGTTGGTTACAAGTTTATTTCTAGAAATTATTTTCCAAAAATTCATATGTGTTGCAGTCAGGCCTCTCATTTAGAGATCAGAAGGGGCCAATTGCCCCTTCTGCCTCCCCCCTGTGGCTGTTAGAGACATAATATATATATATATCCCCCCTACAGGTATAATTTTTGTTCATGTGCTTCCCCAGGCTTGGTTGTGAAATGTTATTAATTATTATTGTTATTGATTTTTGCTCCACTTAAACTTTCCTTTAAAATTAATTCTCAGGCTTGTTATTTTTAACTTGCTTAAAGTCTTGAAATAGTAGGAATTAGTTTTTTAAAATTTACACTGTGCATTAGGGAGACAATAGGGAGGGAGTAAAGTATTTTTTTTTTTTTTTTTGTAATAGCTTAATTTATGTATTTCATGACCATTACTGCAATGTGAGCCTTACTGTAGCTTAATTTCTGACGGAACATGGCGTTCCTTTCTTTTTATATACAGTTGAACTTTCTTAATACGAACATGATTAATACGAAATCACAGCTAAAACGAACATTTTGTTCAACAAGTTTGGTTTACTATTTAATTACACTGAATATATCACCCATTTTACGAAGGCTAAAATACAAAGTTCGGTTAAGACGAACAAAATTTGTGACCTATAATTCACGAAACACCTTCTCGACTGCTATATAATTATTATTTTTATAGAAATTGTTGGATATTTTGAGTCATTGTAAACCACCAAGTACGCAAATGATAAAATTTAATGAACCTAAAAAAACAACTAACCATGAAGGATTTTTGTTACATTTATTTTAAAAGGTAAGTTCAATTTTTCTCAATGTACTAGTAAGATTTAAAAGTGTTATATTCGTAAAAATAAATCATTTGTTTTCAGTATTTATTTTACTTTGTATTATAAATAGTAGTGATTATTTTTAAAATATAAACATGAATTTCTAATAGTTTTTTTGTTTACAATTTTATGTATTCGATGGTAGTTGTGAATAACGGCTAATACAAACAAATTCACGAATTATTGGCATTTTGTATTAACCAAGTTCAACTGTATTTATTTTTTGTTTTTGTAGAGCAGCAGGGAACCATCCAGGCGAAAATTTGGGCTGTTTTGCTATCCCTTCACGAAATTCGAATTCATATAAAAGGCCCTTTCAAGATTTTCAGTGGTGTAGTCCTGGAAAAAAAGGTGGGGGACGTTTACATTTACCAACATAAAAAAGTGGGGTACGCTTATGTTAAAATTCAAAACAAGTGGGGGGACGCTTGTGTTAAAGTGAGCCGTCCCCTTGTGTCCCCCCTTAGCTACACAACTGAATATTTTGAAGTTGGGCCACTTCACAGTATTTTCTAAAAATGTACAGTCCGCAACATGACACTTTTTTTGTTATAACGAAATAATTTACAGTTTAATTATCACTAAATTTTATTTTCAAATAATGTACTCAACGCATTATTTAAAAATAAAATTTGACAATTAAACTGTAAATTACGTAGTTATAACAAAAAAAGTCACGTTGCAGACTCTACACGTTTGGACAAAATACTGTGAAATGGCCCAGTTACGAATACAGCCTCTTTACACAATTCAAATCGAACAATTTATAAAAAAAATCTGTTTTAAAAAATTTTATTGCTTAGAAAGATTCCTTTTAAAAAAAAAAGTCTATAGGCACTTCATGTTTTCAAAAAAAAAAAAAAAATCCTTCCCCTCACACAAAAATGGGACCTCTAAAAATAGAACCTTGATTGGCTATTGTACAGTGTTTTTTAGAAAACCCTTCGACACTTTCACTGAAATCAATGCTATATAATCAAACTCTCCTGGAGATTTATAAAGTAGTACACATGCATATGAATTGCTTTCTCACTTTCAAGTTTTATTACAAATTTTCAATAATGGAAGCTCATGACTTGGTGTTTGCCTTATGCTACCTGCACTCAGACGCTTTTAGAAATTAATCACCGTCTCTTACATTCTAACATGTCTTATTTCCATGCAAAAATATACCATTAGGCAGAATTTTAAAAACTTCAAAAAGTCGAAACTTTTGTCAAATTTGTTCTAAAATGCATAAGCTTATATTGCTTTCTGTTGAAAAGGGGATTTTGTAACCATGAAACATATGTATAATTTTTTTGATGAGCTATTTTTGTGCTTTAAATGTTGTTTTTTACTTCGTGTATATTCGTGTAGGTGGGGAAGTGCGTCAGTGGTGTAGTCCTGAAAAAAAGTTTTGTGTTTTGATTTTAAAACAATTATTAATTCATATCTATTTGTTTATTTACCTAACAATAAAGAAATCGGCTGATGTAATAAGTTCTTTTTCTTTGAAATTGAGTTTAAAAAAATATGAAAATATTTTTTATCCAAAAGCTTAGCTCTTTTCACCACCAATACAACAATAAATACTCTTGTGCGTTAAGAAGTTGATTAATTTTTCTACTTTATATGATAAAAATATTGTGTGAAAAAGTTTGTCATATCTTTCCAAAACAAATTATGTATACAGGGGAATTACGCAGAGGAAATTCAGGTTTGTTTTGGACCCTCCAAAAAATTAAAATCAATCAAAACGTTTACAAAATTCTGAGCTACCGAATCGTATATACGTCAATACTTTTTACAGAATTATCTATTAAATAAGCAGCGAAAAGGGACAAAAGCTTTTTATTATTGTATGTTTAGATTTTGAATTTTCACAAAAATGTTTTTTTTTTTTAACTCACAAAAAACACACCCTGTTAAAAGTGTATAAATCCACCCCTGGTATAATCCGAAGTAATAGTAATAAAGAACAAAAACTGTGATTTGAATAAAATATTTGAGCTGTAGGCTGCAGAGTAGTGTGAGCACCATTCGACTTGCAACATGAATCATGGGAAAATTGTTTGTTTGTTGGGATAATTTATACATGATGTCACAAGTCACATGTCAATGGTGGTGGGGAAAGGCAAGAATTGTGGCAAGGGTGTGAATAAGTATGATATCACATATTTTGGTTTAAAATAAAAACATTTAAAATCAGAAGATTAAATATTTTTAATTGTTTCTTATTTCCCTTTTTTTTAAATTCTCATTATTGATTTTATTTTGTATCGAAAACATAGATGGCTGATTAAGGTTCAGCTTAACTTCTAGTTAAATGCTTAAATTTAAGAGAAAATCTTCTGGGACATTTAAGACCAGATAGTTCAAGTAATTTTCACACTATTATACACTAATGATAATTTTTGTTGTAAGCTTTAATTTAATTTTGTACAAATAAGTACGCAAATGTTCATTTTTATTGCTATGCTCACAAATGTCAATAAAAGTTCAAAAATAAAAGTGAAAATATTATCTATAACATAGTGCTTTGTATATATGATCTATAACATGTTACGACAAGGGGGGTAGGGTGGTCAAATATATGGATGAAGAATGTCACATCATTAATGAACAACTCCATTGCTAAGGTTATTCATTTCATTAATTTTTTCATCATGATTCAAAATTAAATTATTTAAGAGCTGCAATTACGTTTGATAAAATGCTTAACTTCCAAAAGGAAGAAATGCACTAAACATAGTGGTACAGCTAACGTTCTCTTGTCAACAAACCGTCAGCCAAGTAAAACCAATCACTGTAACACAAAACACAAGTGTACAAAAATATTGCATATTGTATCATAATTTAAAATATTGGAATTATAAGAAACTAACAATCAGTGGCAGTGGTATTATCGAGGGCAATCAGCGTACTCCTTTTTAAAAATTATTACTTAAATGTACCTTTTCATTACATTCATTAGGTGTACATTTACTTAAATGTACACCTTTTTAAAATTTTAACGCAAGCTTCCTCTTTTTTGTGTTCGCATCTGTAACTGTCCCCCCGCTTTTTTCCTTAGGACTACACAACTGATCAGTGGTGTTGTCTAGGGGTAACGGTGTACCCCCACTTTTTATTCTAATTTAAGTGATCCCCCTTTTTTTTTAATGTTAATACAAGCCGCCCACATTTTTGTTAGCATTTGTAAGCATTGATTGTCCCTCCTTTTTAAGCAGAACTGCTAACAATAAACAATAATAATTGCTGTATTTTTATTTTATACAAAAATGCACTGTGCCTATTATTCAACATTAAAAACCACCCTCATGTTTTTTACCAAGGTATCTCATCCATTTAACAAGTAACTCAAGTACTGCCAAATCGTAGAGTGGTTAAATTACACAATACAGTTCAAGACAAAGCCACTTTTTTTTTTCAAGTTAATTAATCAGTTCTTTCTTTGAAATAAGCAGAAAGCTTTCGCTTTGTTTTTCAGATTTTCCAAAATATAGTTCTCTTCAGAAATGCTAAGAAACTTAACATATTTTTTCTTCCTGCAACAAAGAAAAAAAAATTAAATGTCAGTCTATGTCTATGCAAAAGATCTCTCTATTTTTTTAATTTTTTTTTCAGTGCCTATTGCTTGAAATATTTTTCTTTTCGAAACGCATAAGGGTTGAATATTAATTTTCAAATCAATGATATTTTTGGGAATTAGAAAAACATTGAAACATAATTTCCTCCATTTTCTTGCACCAAAGACTAATTCTAAAGATATGGTATATCTGCTCTGAAACTACCCATTTGCAATTTTCATAATTCTGAATGTTATTTCAGAATTGCTGTTCTCATTTTAATGGGGTTTTTTTAGGGACTATTTACATTAATGGGGAAATTTTTAGTGACTTCATTGTTATTTTGGAGTTGTTGACCTCATTCTAATGAGGATTTTTAGGGACTGTTATCCCTAATCTCTTCTAGAATTTCAAGAACTGTTGGCTTTATTCTAAAGATTTTTAAGGACTATTTTCCTTATTTTAAATGGGACTTTTAGTAAATTTCTCCTTTTTACTCAGGAAAGAATGTCAAACATATTATGGAATGTCATTTCTTTTCTCTAGCCACCAAGGAATGATAATGATACAATATTTGAGATAGCCCATGCAACACCAGGTTGCTTGAATAATACGAAGAGTGGATCTGGGTTCGCAACCATGAGCAAAGGGGCGGGGGGGGGGGGGTCTATGGGCCCTAGATATATTTTTTGTCCCTAAAAGGCAGTTTTGGACTTTTCTTTTTTGGGGTTAGGTTACCCTTCCCCATTGGATCCATACTTGATTACTGTACGATGAATATTTTATTCCCTATTCATACAGAAGCACTGGCATGTGGCATATTCCTGCAACTTTAGCCAGTACTTTTATTTTACCCTGCATAAAAATCAACTTTCTTACAATTTTTTTTTTTGAGGAATAGTAATGTTTTAACATTTCTTTAAGAATTTCTTACAAAAGATATTTATTTGCTGTGCCAAACCAAAAGGTGACTTGTTTGATTTAATGAAATCGGAAGATAAAAGTTTTTCTTGACTATATTTTATTTGTCGTCTTGTTTATTTGACATTTTTTTAGTTGTATCAGTAATGTAATCCTGGATAAAAATATGGGTGGACAAAGATGTCATACATTTTTCGTGTATTTTTAACTTCCTCCCTCTGTTTGTCACAAATTTTCACATGTCATTCTATACATTATGATTGTGATATCACTGAGTCGAAGGGGCCTAAGAAAAAGCTAGGGATTGTGAGTTTTCATGGTAACAAGGTCATATCCGAAACATAAAAATTCACGTAAAAGCACAAGGTACAGAATATTTTAATTCTAGTCATGATTCAATGCCTATCCAGAGGAAGGACCCACGGGCCCAGCCCTCCCTCCCTTGAAATCCCCCACTGTATCATATATTCTTCGCAATGTAGCTTATATTTCTTTCTGAAACATTCCCTAACATACATGTGTCGAAGTCAGCCCCCTCCCCCCTGAAAAATTACATCCTTGTCATGATTGATGAGAAATTTGTACTTATAAACAGTATAAATAAAAAATGATGTAGTTGACGATAAGACTAAATACTAATTTTTGAAAATAATTGCATTAAATTGAAAATAATTGTCAAAATATTGTTTTTTTCTTTCGAAATTTAAATTTTTAAGACAACTGTTGATTCACTGATACATTTCATCACTTTGCTGTAAATTCATAAAAAAAAGGAGAGCAACATACATCAGATGCAACAAACGTGTGAGGATGGCAAATGACTGTGGAGAGACATACATTCCAGCAAACACCTGCACCATTCCTCCCCCAACCAGATGCCACTCATACAAAAAGAAGATAGTTTTCCTCTGTTTGTCCTCAAATGACCAGAAACCAGATGGACTTCTCAGAATGATCTCTGACCCCTCAAGGGAGAAAATGAAGGGTGTGAGGGATTCCTGGAAACCTTTTTGTTTGACACAGTTGAAAAGTGCTTTTGGGGGGGGGGGGGGTTACTTCTACAATTATTGGACAGCTATAATACTGCAGTTTCTACTTGAATTCATAAGTTTTTTCTCTGGAAATGTATGACACAACGACGTTTTTTAACCGACTTGCCGAGGGAGGATGATATATACTCCTACTGTATGTATGTATATATCATCCTCCATACAAATATAGACCACTCATACAAAAAGTATGAGTGGTTTTTTGTCCACCCAAAAATTATCACCGGTTGAACCGATTTTCATGATGCTTCTTTTTTTAACCGATCGAGGGTGGTTTCCTATAGGTCCCTACCTTCGTTTGACCATATTCGATAATTAGAAAAAAAGTTGTGGCTTAAAATACAGTCATTTTTTTATGAACATATTTCCGCTGATTTTTTTTTAATCGATAGACGGTCGGTCGTCTAACTCGCGCATCAATTGGACTTATTGGACTACATTTGTTCTTTAGAAAGAACGTTATGAATGAAAAATAAGTTGTCGTCTTTTATCAAGGCTTGCCTTGATATTTCGTTGTTGAGTAAATTATTAGGTAATGAATATAAAACTCCTTGTTAAATAAAAAGACTTTAGGGTTTTTGGTCGTTGAGCAGTAATATTAAAAGCTATTATAATAAGAGCTTGTGTGAAGGGTTCTCTGAAAGAAAAATTAAATTCATTCAGTCTGTTTTAAAACTGAAGTCACTGGTCTGGACTTTATATTGTCAATTTCAAAACGCAATTTATCATACAAATGGTTATTTTTCAGTGACAGTGACTCAAAGTGTGTGTGCTATTTGATGTGTGTTTTTTAATAAGAGTATTCATATGAAAATTTACAGTAAAAAGACTAAAATAAAAAAAAGTTTAGAAAAAAATTAGAACTGGCTTCAAATTAGAAATTGCGCTAAAAAGTGAAAAATAAATTTATTCTTTTTTGTTGCAACAGTTCAGTGTAAAAAAACACGCGGCGTAATGATAATTAGACTGTCATATTTTGCGCCGGCTTCAAAAATTTTGTTTTAACGTCGTCTCAATGTTGTTTAAAGAATTTATTTTTCAGTTTTTAGCGCAATTTTTAATTTGATGCTTTTTGATTTTTTTTTCCAAATGCAAGGGCTTGAATTTTCATTACTGTTCCTCTGATTTTTTATTATGAGTACTGCAAGATACTTTTTAAGCAACCGCTCTTTCAGCTATTTTGACAATTTACTTGCAGTTATTAGTAATATAATCTACTTATTATCGAAAGCCATTTCCCATGTGTGTAAGCCACCCATGTGCGCAATCTCACCCGCCGTATAAGGAGAGAGGCAAAAAGTTTTCTTCCTGCTGTTAGTTTTAGTTTTCTTCCTGCTGTCGTTTTAAATTACAGCATAACAAGGAAATAGAGGTGGAAATGCATACAGAACGAATGTAGTCGATAATATTCCCCAAACGTTTGGCAAAATGTTAGTTTTTATTACTTTTAACATGCTTTCCAATCGTGCGCCAACTCTACCGGTACCCTATAGCCAAAAGTCTTGGGACAATTTCATTTTAGATATTTTTTCGAGTTTCTAGAGAAATATTGACGAAATGTTCTGGAGCTTTGGTCATATAAAAGGCTCGCTTCCCTTCACACTTTCCAGTAAACAGATCATCCCGCGTGCGCTTAGGGGAGCTACAACACATTGCAGAAAAGAGAGAATTTTTTTTCTCATCTTGTCTCGTAAAATGTTTGAAAAAAGCTGAAGAATTTACTTGCTATGCACAATATTTCTACCAATTTTCATAAAACTAGCACGCATATTCGCGAAGTTATAATCATTTCTTTCCAAAAACGCCAATTTCTTTTGGCCGCAGAACTTATCACAAAATCTCACCAAACTTACAGAAAAGTTGAGAAACATCATGCTGAAATTAGAAATAAAAGAACTAAATATTATATGAATTATAATTATTTGAAGGTAAAATTTGGGGGGGGGGGGGGTCCGTAAATTTTAGGTGGGTTGGCACCTGTATTAGATGCGAAAATAGACGGTGCTGCCAGCTAGTATGACATTACCTTAAAGCTGGATTATTCTTTGCTTTATTTTGTAGCTAAAGCGGAGAGAAAGCAGTCACACACAGAAATGGCATCAATGCTGACAACACTGCATTGCTAATGTCATTGCTCAAAAAGTAAATAAAAAATTCCTAAATTTGAATTTGCCAAGGCGAATGGAATTTTTTTTTATTCACCTTGCTACCGCGAGGTAATCTTCTGCGACTCCTATTGGAATCGCGACCTATACAGTTCTGCCATTAAAAAAAAAAAAAAAAAAAAGAGCTCTGTCTGGCAGAGTGCCAAGAAGAACCCATTCCTGTTTAAGGGATGAACTGCTGGTGTAAGAAATGTGCCGTTTCTGTTCTCGTTTTAGATCGTTCAGCCTACTTGGTTTCTTCCGAACTATATGATATATGGTAGTTCAAAAACTTTGTTGCTTTCAACAAGCAAAGAAGCAAACGTGCTCATTCGCATGCTAATAAACGCACCTTCAAAACGAACTTCCCTATAACTCGAGTGGATTCGTCCTTTTCTGCCATGCGCAGAAGCGGTCAGAACTTCTTGGTCAAACTGTATTTTGAATTCCTCTGCTTTAGTGTCAAAATTCAGAAACACAATTAACATCTTATAAACATTTCGCATTCACTTAAAATACAAATGAGGAAAATTACCTCTTTCTCTGTGGTTTATAATGTTTCCTTCCGTATTTTAATAAAACGTACCTCGCTTTTTTTTATGCGTTTGTGCGAAGCGAAGAAACTTGGTATTTCGCCTACAATGCTTGTTTTGAATTACAGTTTGTTTAAGTAGATGTATTTTACGATGTTCGATTGTTTACCTTTTCTTTAGAAGGAATGAATTAATTTTGAAGTAAATCTCGTGAGCAAAATTTCGGATCCGAACTTAATTTTTCTATTAATTGCTCATTAGGTTGCTCATATGTAGATAGTTTTTTTCTCTTCTATTTGTTTGTTCAAATCTTAATCTGGAAAAACGTTGCTATGTTTTCATTTTTTCAATCTCTTTTAGAGATTTCTAGTTAAAAGTTTAAAAAGAAATATTCTTAGACATATTTTACACTTCTAAGGGCGGTGATTTTTTTCAGAATTCGATGTACTATTTATCTTTTTTATGTACTAATTATCTTTTTTGTAGTAAACTTAATATTATTTTATGCAAATTAAGTGGCATCTGATCACTATTATTGTTATGCTCAAAAATGTCATTAAATGTTACACTTAACGTGGACTAGTTACGATTAAATTTTGCGGTACGATACGATACTGAATTTATGCAAAACACAAACTATGGTAAAACGATATTTAAACATTTGTTTATACTAGCATAGAAAGTTAACATAATATTTGTATTTATTACCGTAACTTACGGACTTTAACACAGTTATTTCTATTTCTTGAAAAGTATTTCTAATCATAACTCAATTTTTAATTTCTGATTCTTTGGATTGGCAACACCTTAGTTTGTTTATATCGAGTGATCATTCTCATGTTTGTATTTAGCGATCTTTTCTTAAGCCTTTCGAATTTTAAAGGTTTTTACGATTTTAAAATGGTTAATTTTTCAGGGAAGATTGATTGCTAGCCCGCAGATGTTCTGCGGGAAATGAGCTAGTGACATTACAGGTTCTAAAATAAAATTAGAGATGTGGTATATAACGTAAATCTTTGTTTATGAACTGCAAGTACACGCTAACGTAATACAGCGTGACATGTGACAAAATGTGGGGCTGTGAAAATAGCGCCCCACACATTCCTTCCCAGATCCCTCAAAACAAACGGTGTAGTTAGTTATGCATCTTGTCTGGTTGAGGGAATTTCGACAAACAAGTATCCATTTCGCTTCTTCAGAGACCATTCTCGTTTGTAACACCTCAAAGATGGTGGTGTCCCCTTACTTTCTCTCCACTAGTTAGTCCCCCTGAGTTAGTCCCTTCTCCATTTTGACCCTTTTTGCAGCGATAAACTTTCTCGGGAATTCTTCCCACTTCCCATCTTTGACACTAGTAAACACATAAATTTGTAAGCACCACCACCGAGTCTCCCCAGAGGCTCAACGAAAGGGAGATAGGGGGTAAGTGGAAGTGTGACATTTCATGAGAAAAGGGAATGGGGGGAGGGGGGGTCAAATATATTGAATAAAAAAAAGAGCTGTGACACCATTGATGAACAGTCTCTAAGCTACGTTTTTTTTTTTTTTTCGGTTTTATCTGTCTATTTTCTGATTATTATGCTTTTTCCATGCTAAATCCTGTAATGACCCTTATCCCTCCCCCCCTCCATGTTAAGATTTTTCGCCAAACGCCATTCACAAAGTATGCAAACTTCAAAATAGACATAAAGCTTTTGTAATAAAAAAATTATTCACGTTAAGAAAGCACAATTCAGCGTTAAAATGCGGACATATGTTTCGGGATTGCTTGGAATCCCTTTTTCAATTTGACAGGGAGCTTCTAGATGCAGAACATCCAAATGAATGCATCTAAACTCCCTGTCGCATTGAAAAAGGAATTCCAAGCAATCCGGAAACATATGTCTGTATTTTAATGCTTATTTGTGCTTTCTTAACGTGAAATAATTTTTCATTACAGTTTACTTAGCACAAAGTTAATTTATCATTTTATAAAGCTTTCCTTTCTTATATTAAATTAAATTCATATGCCTTGTACTGTTTATTAAAAAATAAGGGCCCTAAAGAAAATGGTGGGGGTGGGGGAAGCTTAATTTTTTCAGATTTTTGGTAAAAAAAGAGCTTAAATTTCTTTTTCGGTGCATTTTTAGGTTTATTAATTTTTATTGGTCATGGTTATATTCTCACGAACCACTCCCCTCTTCACCCACACTTCATAACAATGTAAACTACTTACAATTTTATTCCTTGTGTGTGCCTAGGTTTTGTTCCACGCTTCTCCTTTTTATGTTCTCCATGAAAGGTAGGCTCGTCATTTAAGAGAGACAAATTGCCCCTCACCCCGACCCCTCCTCGTGACTTCGCGAAACATAATATGTTTTAGATATAATTATGAGCAATTAACTTAATTGTTCATTCAGACTTTTATTTTGACCCCTTAACCCCTTCCGTGAAAATGAGGGGAGGAGATTTCGCTCTCTATATCTCGCTCCCGTGCTATTTCCGGGCTGGAGTGTTTAAAATTTCAAAATATTTCAAAATAAAAGCAAATTAAAAATGATTATATATATGTATTGTTCATACACATTTTTATATAATTTTCATGGATAAAAAAAAATAGGCACTTTTATGACCGTTTTCTTGAAAATTAACCGATCGCTAAGAGGTTAACGCATTTGCCCTTGTCTGACACGGCGGCGAAAGTTACCGGAAAATTTGCCGATGCCCGTGCGTTATTTTATTTCTAATGCCCGTCTGAGATTCGTTCACACTTTGTTTGTGTAATATTTTTTATCTATGTAACTTTTACCTCACCCCTAGGCGCCCCCCACAACCTGAAATTGCAAAGGATACTAAACTTACACTGTACTAGTTTTTCAGAAAAAAAAAATCGTGCTTTAAGGGGTTAATGAATTTGCTTTTACGTATATGATTATTTTTCAATGTCAATTTGCCGACAAGGTTTTTTGTGATTTCATTTTATGTTGAAAAAAAAATCTCTTTTACAAAAATATTTTCTTGCATTTCATTGTAAAATATGTGGATTTGAAATATGTAAAAAAAAAAAAACAAATACGCAAGTTTCGAACCTATTTTGATTTAAAAAAAAAACTACGCAGCTAGGGGCCCGTTCAAAAATGATGTCACACTTTTTTTCAATATATTTGATACCTCCCCCCTTTGTCACTTAGTTGGCCCAGCCCCTATGGCTAGGGTTGCAAGTTTGTCGCGGAAAAAAGAGCGCGAAATTCGCGGGACATTCGCGCAAATTTCGCGAAATGTTCGCAAGAACACAAATATAACAAAATATAGCAGATCAACAATGAAAGTTATTCTTCATCCTAAAATATAGGGATATTTTTAAAAATAGAAGGATTGTTAACTTCGTTAAGAGCATTTAAATTTTCGTATTGGCTAGGATCAAAAACTCAGCATACATTAAAAAATTTTTAGGCTAGTTGGCAAAATCTGTTTATTGTTACTGCTTTCAAAAAAACTAATTTGAATTTTTTATTGGCACAAGTTTAGAGCCTTTTTAGACTTTGGGTGCTTTAGATTTTATCCTTGGTTTTTGAAATTTTTAACAAATTGGACATTTCGCGAGTGAATAATTACAAAAAATAAAATAAGAAAAATTCGCGGAATTTAGGGAAAAAACTCTAAAAATCGCGAAAATCATCGCGGGAATTCGCGCCCCGTGACAAACTTGCAACCCTACCTATGGCCAACTAAGTTTAACTCATCCAATTAGAAATTTTTAATAGTTGGTAAAATCATGTGGCAAGCTATTATATAGTTAATTTCTAACTATCTTCCTGAACGTAATTTATCTTAATTAAAACTTGCCAAGTGGTGTGGAGATCCAGCGTACACACTTAATAAATTCAGTTTCTCCATCTTTTCTTTCTTTTAAGCCGAAGGTTGCGTTAAAAAGATTTTTTCGTGTTTTGTTTTATATACCAAAAATTTATCATGTTTTCGACAATATCGTATTACTTGATAGTAATCCTGGGGGAACGGTAGAAAGGATTGGTTTTCCGGATTGCCATTTCCAAAATCGCGATCGATTGGTAAAAACGGTCTATAAAGGTGGATTTGCACCACTTTCAAATTAAACATATATATATTTACAATACTTTGGTTAAAGGCCAAAACTTCCATCTCAAAAATATTAGAGTTCTGAATCGCTTTTGACTATATATAAACTGTTTACAGATTTTTTTATCTGTAACTAACATCATTTTCTTTTCTTTTTTCAAAAATGGACTTGCCCCGTTTTCAAAATAAATGGCTCGAATTGGCGACAAACCTTTTTCTTTTTTAAAATCCTTTTATTATTTCTTGAGAGCAGTAATGCGAAACGAGCGTTCAATTGAGTCATCTTTCTTAACGGGGTTACCGTCAGTAATAATCAGCACTACTTCCTATCAAGGTCCACGTGTGCACCAAATTTAGTTGTATTTCAAACATTATATTTTCAATTAGAAGAGTGGACACAGTAAAGTAAAAGAATTTTTGAGTCCTCTGTAAATTTGTTTATTTTTCATTCCTTGAACATTATAAAATAAACACATTTACAGTGGGGTTGGATTCAGAAACAGCTTGGAATCTAACGTTTCGTTTTTGTGTCAAAATACTTGCGTGAAAGTGTGTATTTGTACATAATATCGCGGGTTGCTTATTTGTTAAAAATAGGGGTCGCGACGTGAAAAAGGTTGGAACCACAGGTTTAAGGAGTCGGGAAAATTTTGTAAGAACCATAATTACAGTTAAATAAATATTTAAAAAATATATTCATGAACAATTCCGCTGCAATAGTAAACATTTTAATTAATTTGACCCAGGACTTGAAGCTACTTAGAAAGTTATTACATGTGTAACGTTATTATAGTTTCAAACATTAATCTTTCTTTTCATTTAGATTTAATACTGAAGATAATTTCATTTTTATTATGTAAATTTTTGATAATAATTAGAATATATTCTAAAAGCAAAGTGCATTTTTCTGTTTCTTAATTCTGAATTTCAGTATAATTGTGAAGAGCGGCAGTCATGTTTCCAAAAACAGGTACCTGCTACTCGCTTTTTTTTTTTTGTTAATATGTTTTTCAAACGTTCGATCCATATCTATGTTTTATAATTTATTTTTATATGCTACATTTCATTTTCGGTACTCCAGTTGGTTATTTGTAATTATGGCAATGTATGACTCGCGAATTCATAGGTTGCCGATGCCTGTACCAATTTAAATTCATTTATAATACCTTTGCTGTATAAAGATTAAATACTCGTAGCTCAAACTTTTAAAAAATCGACATAATTTAAAGTATGAAACAAATGGCTAGGGTGAACTCTCATCAGTGTGACTCTGACTCACTTTGAAACAAAAAAGGAAGAAAATGTAGAAGTTTTTTGAACTTCATCCAAGCAACATCGTCAGATATTACTTTAATCTTATCATTTGCTGCTATGATGACAACATTTTTGTTGCCGTTCCTCTTTCTTTATTCGACGTTTTTTTCGTCTCTGCTTCTGTGAACTATTTTAGTTTTATTAGTTTATTTAAGTTCCTTGTTTTCCAGTGTTTGCTTAAGATGAACGTTTTTGTACGACAAAGAAAATGCTTACATTTATTCTTAGCATATTATATATGAGTCGTCTAGTTTCAAGACCAGCTACATCCAAAAAATGAAATTTTTTCACGGTGGGCCAAAAACCTCTATAAAATATAAAATATATTTAAGAAATTCGATATGTTAGAGAATCAAGGTTTTTCTAGGTAAAAGCATTGGTGGCTTTTAACTTGCTGAAATTTTAACACAAAAATAATTTTTACTTGGAAGATATTTGGACGGAAAAACTGGATGTATCTGGTTTTAAAACTGGACGACTCATATGATATTACACAACATGTAATCGGCAAGACCTATGTTATGAACACATTCCTCTTTTCTTTTCTTTTTTTTTCTTTGCATTGATTATTAAGACTTGATTTTGTTTTCGCCAGTTTTTCCATTTGTAGGTAGTTTTTGAGATGTGTTAATTGATCAACAGTTTTTAAGGTGTCTGTCTCGAAATTCATGGGAAAGAACAACAAATCGAGGGAAGAGAGAAAGAGGTTTGGAAAAAGTTATGAAAAAGCAGGGGCTCGATCTAGCATTTTTAGCAGGGTCCGTTTTTCCGTCCACATTTCTGTCAAAAATCAAATATTTTTTTGAAAATTCAAAATGTAAAGGTACAGTGAGAAATTTTTTTTTTTTTTTTTTTTTGCCGCTTATTTAATAAATAATTCTGTGAAAAGAATCATTTGGTAGCTTGAAATTTTCTGAACTTGTTCACAATGAATTTTGTTTGATTGATTAAAATTTTGTAAAGGGTCAGTTTTGTTTATTGGAATTTCGTGAAGGTCCGTTTTTATACTTTCGAATTTCGTGAAGAGTCCGTTTTTATACTTTGGAATTTCATGAAGGGTCCGTTTTTATCCTTTGGAATTTCGTGAAGGGTCCGTTTTTATCCTTTGGAATTTCGTGAAGGGTCCGTTTTATCCATTGCAATTTCGTGAAGAGTCCGCTTTGATAGATTAGAATTTTGTGAAGGGTCCATTTTGCTAAATTGGAATTTTGTGATGGGGTCCGTTTTTATTGATTGGAATTTTGTGAAGGGTCCGTTTTTATTGATTGGAATTTTGTAAAGGGTCCATTTTGATAAATTGGAATTTTGCGAAGGGTCCGAAGGGTTGTGTGGATATCGGGAGAGGGGGGGGGACGCAAACCTGGTCTTGCCCTGTTGGAAAAGGAATTAAAAGAATTCGAGAACCTGCAACCTCCCTCGAAAATCATGCCACCCTTCTGCGACATCCAACATTAAATAAAGGCGGTAATTTTTCGGGAGAGCTATTTTAAGAGGAATGAAATTTCTGTCATTTTATCGATCGTCTGATGTTTATTACCTCACTCAACTTTTATGGTGTATAATGTGTAACTAATGCATTCTTTACTTCTGTCTCTGTTTTTCTTGTACTTATCTTGGAATGTGTTGCTCATATTTTTTTATCTGATTATTTTCAGACTGCTGAATGAAGATCCTGTACTATGTTTGACAACTGGGCTCAAGCAATCTGTTTTTATGATAATAAAAATTTCTACAAGCTACCATACTTCATGAGGTAGCATGGAACTGCCATGGCGCTTAATACTCCCGCTGTTGATCTTTCCACTTCAGGAGAAAGCGGGATAAAAATAAAGAAAGAAAAGGAAGATGACGATCCGGGAATCAGTGAAAACAGTCCTCCTAAAGTGAAGAATCAGCAGCTGTCTGATTTGCTGTCCCGTAACATTACTATCACAAGTGCTAATGCTTCCCGTGTGGAGAAATCAATTCCTCTCGCGAAACCAGTAGTTCCAGCTCCACCAAAGCCATCTACAGACCCTCCAGCCAAGCCTGATCCACCTCCGATAGATTTCCCCAGTATATGTGGTGCATTCGGTTGGACTACGATTGGTTCAGTCCATTTGCCTTTCATAATGCGTGGAGAGGACAGATTCGTGTCTGTCCGCATGGTGGAATGCAAAATAATAAGCAACTATGCAGATGTTCTTCCATGGACAGTGTTCACGTGCACTAATATTAAAAGCTACTACATCACAGAGAATGAAGCGAAATTGCTCAATGAAATCAATAGTTTCCACTGTGAATTCCAGTTTGGTTACCAAAATTTCACATCCAAGGATGTGGTGGTGCGTCTCAAAGACACTGTTAAGTTTTACGAGTTTCTCGAAACTTGTAAAGCTAAGCTTAATGTTCAAGGATCAAATCCCGTGTTTGGTGACCAATGTGGATATTTTCTTATAAATTATGCTCCTGTACCTTTTGTAAGAAGGGGATTAAAAAAGTGTGTTCCTCTGAACATGGTCTACTCAGAAGCTTCCTCGCCCGTTACGAACACAGAAAGTGTGACCGAGTGGGACTTAGCATATTTAAGGTTTCTGTGTTCACTTGCTAATTTAGATCCTAAGAAACTGAAACCAGACACGCAGTTGTGTAGCACTGAGGATCTTCAGAATATTCTTGGTGGTATTCAGTTTGAAGAATGGTTTCCTCCACAAAGCTCTTCCAAAAATGATATGTCTCGCCTTTCAGCTTCCAATGGTGTTCTACCTAAATGGGGAGAATCTTTGCAAGGTATTCATTCTGCTTCTGTAACTTCTGATGATGATAAACTCAGGGAAAAGATCAATGAAATCCAAGACAAAGATAGCTTACTAAATTCATTTTTGGGTTTGAACAAATATTTGGATTCTTCTGTTTCGAACTCTGCTCATGTTAATAGAAATCCTCATGAACAATCTAATTTATTAAATTCCATACAAAGTAGTGAACGAGCAAACATATATTCATCCTCACTGGAAAACTTTTTGGCAACTTCTTCATCTTGTAACTATCCCTATCCAATGGACTACCATAATCAGTACACTGGACAAATGCAAACATCAGCGCCCGAGTATGACAGGTGTAGAAAATCTGATGGGAGCTTGCCGTCACTTGCATCCAATAGATCTACTAAACCATTTCCACCTCCTCCACCTCTGGTAAGGTTGGGGAATCCTCGCGTTGGCTCAATTCTAGGAGACCCTGGAATGGTGCCAAAAGCTTCACCTTCTTTGTATCCTTATTTACCAACTGCTCCTTCTACGAACACACCTTGTCCTCCTTGGCTAGCGCGAATATTAGAACCGGACTGGCTGCGTGAAGATGACAACAGATCAGTATTACAATCAAATGATACTCCCGAGAATTTGTCTCGGAGACTCAATGAACACGATTCGTGGTGTCCAACCTCTTTGCCATCAAATGTGAACATGAATGGAGCTGGCTCCTCAAGTACTTTGCGAAACACTAGCAATACTTCGAGTGTGATAAGGGAAAACTTTGATTTAACTCATGGTTCATTGCATTCTCACGGAAGCAGTCCAAGGATAATAACTGGTCCTGGTCCACCGCCTCATTATCCAACTCCCCCACAATCATCACCTTTGCAGCCGTTATCCTTTCTGGACTGTGCCACTGTGCTAGGTATGACGGATATTTATGGAACGAGGTCCACACCAAACGGTTTGGTGGATCTCTGTAGTCCTCCTCCTTCGCCTGAAATGCGAACAGCGTTATCTAACAGCCCAAGGGGCACTCACATGCCCAGCTATGGCTATCAGCCTCATATTACCCGCCTGGTGCAGGTTGACTCTCGATACGTGCTTGCAATCAATGTTGAACCGCTGAAGTACAATTCCCTGTTAGCGGTCCCTTTATCAGACGTGGTTAATAAGTTCCTTCGAGGCACTTCTGTACAGTCCTGCCAGATTGTGTTAGAAACTGTATTTGGACTACGCCTTTATGAATGTACCAGGTAAGGAACACTTTATTACTTTTGAAAGTATTTCAAGTTTCTTCGAATCAGTTTACCATTAACCCCTTCCCTCTCGCTCCCGTGAAAATGACGGGCTAAGGTTTCGCCTTCTATTTCTCGCTCCCGTGATATCTCCCGGTTGGAGAGTTTATAATTTTAATTTAAAAATAAAAACAAATCAAAAGTTAAAAAAGAAAATATATATTGTTCATACAAATATTTTTATATAATTTTCAGGGATAAAAAATAGTCACTTTTATGACCGTTTTCTTCAAAATTACCCGACCGTTAAGGAATTAGTATTAATCACATTTTTCCTGCCTGAATACTTGTATTGAAAATGCTTCGAGTTCCTCTGGATTCATTTACCCCATTGGTGCAATATTGATGACACTCTTTTCCTGCTTTATTATTATTGAAAACATTTACAATTTCTCGGCATTTATTTTCGGAATCTTGATTAGACTTTTCCTGTTAAATTATTATTTAAATATTTCTAGTTTCTTTAAACAAAATTTATCGCTGCATGTTACAATACTGATTTATGAAATGTACAATACTGGTGAGGTTCGGAAAAGTAGATTTTCCTTTGTTTCAATTTTTCAGAAATATTATTCTAGAAAGGAAAAGCAAGTAACTAGTAATCATTCTTATCTAACTTTTTATATGCGTATTGGGTAGCCATTCTGAAAGAAGTCCCACTTTCCCATCCAAACCTAATAAGCAGGAGTTAACATAAACAAAGTAAATGTGCATTTTTCTGTTGGTCAGCGGTTCCCAAACTGTGGTACGCGAAGCCTCTGTAGGTGGTACGCGTGCAGGCAAAAAAATCTTATGTAAATCTATTGATCTTCTATTCTATATAATAAAGTTATATAGCAGTGGTACGCAAAATGGTTCGCAAGAAAAATGGTGGTACGCGAAAAAAAAAAAAGATTGGGAACCGCTGCTGTAGGTGAACATTTTGAGTACCTATTTCGAAACCGATTCAGCTTTTTAAAATCATTATTTCCAGCATTCTTTGTGCGGGGCTTCTTTTCCGATGGCTTTTAACAAATAGCCCTATTAACTTTTAACAGATGGCCCTCATCTACAATAAACAGATGGCGTACTTGTTTCTGATAAGGATATGCGGTTAACTGCCGAAGTGTTATTGGCATATTCAGGATCGATTCAGCATTTTTAACTGGGTCCTGTTTTTGTGAATTGTTGCGAAAAACCAAATAATTTTGTAAAAATTCAAAATTTAAACATATAGTGAAAACAACGTAATTATTATTTGCCGTTTATTTAATGAATTATTCTGTGAAAACTGAAAAGTACGATTTGGTAGCTCGGAATTTTGTGAAGGGTCCAAAAACGGACCCAAATTGCATGATACGATGTTTCGATAAACTAATAAAATGAGAGTTTTCTTCCTTTCTTTTTCGTTTTTTGACCCGAATTGCATGATACGATGTTTCGACCGAGGGACCGTTCATAAATGATGTCACACTTTTTTTTCAATATATTTGACCCCCTTCCCCCCTTTGTCACAAAGTGTCTCACTTCAACATACCCCTTCCCCCCATTTGTCACATGTCACGCTATATATTACATTAGCATAAAATAAGTTTAATTTGCTGATTTTAAATGTTTTTATAGAAATCAAAATGTAGAATGTCACTTCTTGTTATCCCCTCTTCTCCCCTTGTCACAAACTGTAACACTTTCTTGAACCGCCTCCCCCCCCCCCCTTGAAGCGTGACAACAACCCCCAACTAATAAAATGCGGGTTTTCTGTCCCTTTTTCTTTTTTGAGAGAGAGAGAGAGAGAGAGAGAAGGCGTCATCTCATCGGTGAAATTTTGACGTCTTGCTGGACGCATTAAATATATATGTTACGGTTGGGTAATGAATCGTTTTCCTATTTTTAACATTAGTTGGTGAATATTAATAATAATTTGCTATTCATGATAACCGGTTGTTATGAGGGATAACTAATTACGTTTATTGCAAATTGCTTCGTACTGTCTTTGGAATTTTATTTTCCTGACTTTAAACGTTCTTGAAAATTGAATATCGTAAAAGTTATGTTAAAGTAAAATTGTGGTATTTACAACTTGTTACAAGCTTTCCTTGACCACAATCAGTTTTATCATCTTGCAAAATGTTTTCTTCATGCTGACAGACATAAGTGATTTTTATGAAATTTTGAAGAATTACATTGTCTATGTACTTGAAGTAGATTTTGATGATTGTGATTGTTATTATTTTGATTATTACTATTATCCTACTCTTTTTTATTGTACAGTTGACACTCGATTTTGCAAACACTTTGGGACCACGAAAAATGTTCGTGAAATCGTGAGTGTTGGTAAATTGGAGGTTTGTAAAATCGAGCGTTAACTGTATTTAATTGACGCTCGATTTCACGAATGGTCGATTTCAGGAACATTTTTCTTGGGCAAAGTGTTCATAAACTCGAGCGTCAACTGTATGTGTATGTAAGTGTGTATATATATAGTACACATGTTACTGTAAATGACCGAAATCGGAAAATTTCGACAATCCCCGGTGAATGTCGACATTTTCCGTCCATGAGACCGTTGATTGTCGACATTTTCCATCCATGAGACCGGTGATTGTCGACATTTTCCCTCCATGAGACCGGTGATTGTCGACATTTTCCGATTTCGGACATTCACAGTAACGTATGTATACAGTAGAGCCCCTAAAACTGATGTGGACCGATGGATGGCTGGGTTTCTGAAAGTGCTATATTGTGGGGAATGAGGGTTAAAGAAAAATTAGTACGATTGTTTCCTTAGAAAAACAGTACTGTTCTTAATTGTACTGTTTTCTCGAGAATACAACAGAGAATTAACTTTCAAAATTTCGTTAAACAAAGGTAACGTGCGTCATTATGAAGTCATACAGCCTTTACTACACGAAAATGAAAATTATTTAGTACCATTGAGAAAGGATAAAAGGTAGAGTAAAGGGTAGACCTACATTCTTGAAGCGGGGATCTCAAGTCACGTGGTGACTTTTGACCAGTGAAGCAGTGGGAAGTAAACTGGCTTCTGTGAAAAAGTTTGGAAGTTTGGCGCAAGTACAGTCACGTGATTTAAGATATTGGCTTCAACTTTTCTTAACGTAAACATTGGACGAAATTCAACACACAGTGTGAATTTACCTAACAAGACAGACCTCAGGAAAATATTTTATGAAGGCATAAGCTGTCTATAATGAAAATGAACTAGCCGACTTTACAAAAACTGGTCATTTTTTTAAAGGTTTTTTCGCCCTGCCATAGTTTGCCGAATTTTCGCCACTCTACTCTTAACTTAATTTGAAAATAAAATTTACACTAGCTTTACCAGACGAATCATTTTGGCTGTTTCGCAGCTTCCATTTTGCATCATTTGTTACTACGTATAGTGCAATTCTCAATTGCGTTGGCTTGTCCCAATACACGGTAAGCAGGACAAGTGAATGTGACTGAAACTTTTATTATAGTGAGTAACAGCTTGGTGTAAAATGAAAGTTTAGTTAGATCTGGTATATGGTAAATCTAGTGTCGAGTTCGTGAAAATGACCTCACAACAGACGTCACCAATATTTCATATATATCAGTGGTCGGAAACCCGTCGATCGCGACAGCATTTTGGACAGTTTATAGTTTAAAAAAATAAATTAAATAATTCTTGAATTGGATGACGAGCTTATTATTTTTTTTTCCTTCAGAAAATGTTTATTAGTTTGTCAGACCATTCACCGGACCTAAAAAAACTTCTAATAATATGGATTGTCAGTCGTCGCTTTAACTATGCTCTTGGTGAGAGTTAATTCAAGAACGTATACATTTCATTGTGTTTTAGTTAAAAAACAAAACATAAACTAACAGTTTTTTTTTAATCAAATTCGAAAGAAACAATATATTTGTATTGTTTTGATGCGAGTTAACGGTGTTAGCAAACCATTATTTTAGAAATTTTAAAGTAGGTGTTTTATAAGCATCAGAACTTGTTTTGGCAAGAATTAACCTATAATTTGAGGATAGGCGCAATCCCAACATGCCCTATTAATAATGTATACCCCCCCCCCCCCCCCTGTCCTCCGGGTCGATCTTGGTGTTCGCCGAACTTGGAAAGTAGATCTTCAGTCAGTTTAGGTTGCCGACCGCTGATTTAGATGATTACACAGCTTTGAGTCCGCACGTCTGATATAATTTTAGAAAACGGAAATAAGTAGTGTTAAAAGAAACCGAAAATAAAGCGTAAGATTTTCTTTTCCTGGATAATTTCTGTGAAAAATCACTCAAATGTCACGCCTTTTTTCAATATATTTGACCCCCGTCCCCTCTTTGTCACAAAATGTCGCGGACCTCCCCTCCTGGTCACATGTCACGCTATATTACATAGGTATATGAACTTGCTGTGTTGCAGTTCAGAAAAAAATCACTACAATAGATCACATTTTTAATTTTATTTTTCAACTTTTAATTTAATGCCATTTGAGAGCACTATAATAGTGATTATATGCTGTGTATGGGACTGAGGTTTACAACAAAAGAGATAGCAAACCAAAAAACACTAATTGTTCGAATTCTGAAAAAATTAACCGCACTATTTTATCTTAATAGTGTAAATGCGTAAGAAGATTTCCTTTTAAGCTTTTAGCTAGAAGTAAATTTCGACTTTAATCAGCATCGGTGTCTTCGATACAAAATGAAATCAGATACTTTAAAATCAAACTGTGAAAATAAAAAAACTTTAAAAATAAATTTAATTTTCTGACCCCCTTCACCTTCAAATCTGCAGTTCACTGGGGAGGATTCATGGGTATCTAACTTCACTATGGCTCTTAGGTACAGATCTTACCCAATTTGTTAATTTATTTATTTGTTTGTTTTCGGCTAATGGGAAAAACATTTTAAACCTCATCTCTATCTCTACTCTCTACTAATAATAAAGCAGCAAGTATGTGTGTCTGTCTGTCTGTGTCCGGCGTAAGGGCCAGACCGTCCGGCGGATTTTCATGAAATTGGGCACGAAATTAGTTTGGAACAGGGGGGTGTGCACCTCGGAGAGTTTTTTCTGAAATTCGAATTTGTTCTTTTTTTATTCCAATTTATAGCCGAAAGTTTCATAACATAGTCGTTTTCTATGGGAAGGAAATATCGCATCCTTTGGAGCTTAATACCGTTGAAAAGCGCGTAAAAAACTGTCCCAGAAAGAGTTTTGTTCTTCGTGCTAAAATTCGAAGCCACTAAATTAACCTGAAAAGAAGTTATAAGTGTTTTTCTCTGTAGTTCGAAATTATTTTTTCACGGTAATTAACTTTAATTTTAGTTGAATGGTTACCATGGCGACTGGTTTATGATCCTTTTCTTTTTTAACGAATTAATATTTATTTCTTGACGTTTTTGTCATTTTGCGGAGCAGCCGATTTTTAATTAATCAATTAATTTATTTTTTGAATTTTGATTATTCTTTTTTTAAAACGAATTAAAATACTGCACAAGGTTTTTTTTAAAGAAATGTTATCCTTTATAGCGATTTTTGTTACTCCAACTTATTATTACTATTTATATTTTTATTTATTTAATTTTTTTTTTCCAGTGAATTAGCAAACATGTTATTCGTCTATTTGGGCTCAGATGAAAGGTTTTTACGCTTTCAAAGCTTTTCTTGCTGCTGTTAGTTTCTGCAAGCAACAAAATTTCGTCTTTCTGTTTTGCTGTCAATGAATAATAGATAAAAACTAATTATAGTAAAAATGTATTAATTAAAACTATTGCAATGGATTATAATCGTCCTTTTTGTGTGGGTACTTGAACTAAACAAACAGAATGCGTTTTCTTTTAAATGTTTTCTTTTTCGTTTCTTTCTTTCGTTTTTCTATTTTTTATTGTTTGTTTTGTAAAAACCAATGCTTAAATGTGTAGGATCGCTGGTTGATTGTCATGGGCGGCTAACTTTTATTGATGTGGAATTCATTTTAATAAAATAACATAATTTACACTTTAAAAAGTTATAGCTATATACACAATGGCGAATCGACTGGTCTTTTCATTTTTTAACACGTGCATAGCCGTGCGGGTACCGCTAAAATAAACGGCGTCTGCTCGTTCTCTTGACAGATGGCTATAAACGCTCATTGTTGGCTTTAGAATGAATGAGCAACTAGGCGGAAGGTATTAAGACCACACTTTCTATATTTTTCTTTTTCTTTTCCCTAATTTGACGTTTATTTTGATGCCAATAGCGAAATCTAGTATCTAGCTTGTTTGAGGAATCGCATCACTCCATTAAGTTTATTATACATTTGTACCAAATTTCGATTGTTTATTGCATTCAGAAACTTCATGTCTGTTATTTTCATGCAAACCCCACCATTTAAAAACAGATATATATTGAATTTCGAGACAATTACTAACTTTTTTTCTAAAATGATTATAGAACTAACTCTGTCGCTCAACGTTCAGTCATTTTCTCAAAATACTTTTTTTTATTCATTTAGAAGTTATATTAGTTGTTATGATGGGGTTCTTGGCAATTCTACTTGCAAAAAGGGGAAAAAAAAAACTCGTTTGAGTCAGCTCAGGAGACTTCTGATTTCAGAAAAATTATACCATTTACTCCTTGTTTCTCAGTTTCTTATTACCTATCTCTGTTAAATTCGGTAGTAATCCCTTTTTCCCCCGTCTTTTTATTACTGCATTTGTTTAGTGAAATTTGGGGCTCGTGACAGACACTGAAGTTTCGCCACTTAATCACGGAGTTACTGACGTAGAAATTCCATCGCTGATCAGTTACGGTTGAAATGGAGTTTGCCCACAATGCTTTAATTACATATAGATATCTTTTTCCTTTAAAAAAAAATCTAATGTATTTAATTTTTTCTCTAAAATTGTAAAGTTTTTTAAACATAAAATCATCAATGATTTTGAAGAAATTTTGTTAACATGTCGAATCCGCAATGACGCTGTCCGTTTTTTTTTTTTTTTTTGTTTTGTTTTTTTGCAGTTGAGCTTTTCCGTTTTAATTAATTAACTCACCGAAAATGAACCTTTCTTTTGTTCGCACTTCCTCAGTCATTTAATTGCGCCATTTTAATGACATCGCAGATCGTTACTAAATCTCTAGCTAGGATCTTCGTACTTTCCGCCAATAGTTTACATAAATTATGAGGGAAATGCACCATAGTAATGAGGGCATCGCGGGCGTTGTAGTAGTATTCGGTGAATTGGCGAATTGCCAGGTCACTGAGTGAGGCAGCACCGGCGACGCGTGCGTTTGTCTGTTGTGCTTGTTGGCAAATTATATTAAAGTGCTAATCTAATACACATGTGCACAGCATCATATAACTTCTGCCAACATAACTAATTAAAATAACTCAAATATTTAAACTTTTGTCACAAGCGTTTATTAGTATTTAGAAACTATTTGAAATAATTTTAAAACGAAAATTTCCGCTCTACATTGTAATTAAATAAAGAATTTATGAAAAAGTAATTTGGTGATATTGCCGCTAGAATCTAACTAAAGGCAACGCATCTGAAACGAATTTTCAAACGAAATTTAGAAATGCCCACAAAATAAGTACGTTTAGTCGCATTACTTTTGAACCATAAAAATGTAAAACGAGTCATTTGTTGAAAAATTGATGTATTTCTTCGTCTTGACTTTCTTAGCAGGATTGCCGATCAGTCTTATTCAGCCTGATTATCAAGGATGTAAGCATGTTTGTAAAGTTGCTGCTAGGTTCAAGGAAAAAGTTAAAAAAAAAAAAAAAAAAAACTGACTTCAAATTATAAATTGCGCTAAAAAGTGAAAAATAAATTAATTCTTTAAACAACATCGATACGACTTTTAAACATTATTTTTGAAGTCGATGTAAATTATGATGGATTTTGCTTCATGATTACTTTTGTAACCATAAATCGATTAAATATAAATGGCCTAGAGTTTGTAACAGTTTCAATGTGAAATAACGCATGGTGTAGTGATAATTAGACTGTCATAATTTTGCACCGACTTCAAAGATTATGTTTAAAACTCGTATCGATGTTGTTTAAAGAATGAATTTCTTTTTCACTTTTTAGCGCAATTTACAATTTGAAGTCGGTTCTATTTTTTTCTATTACCATATTCCTATGGGAAATCACCCTCGATGGATTAAAAATAAATAAATAATCGAAATCGGTTCATCCGGTGAGAAGTTATGAGTGGACAAACAAACAAAAACCAAAAAAAAAAAAAACCGACATGTACATACAGTATGAATTTATAACCTCCTTCCTCGATTAAAATGTCTACGATACAGCTTTTTTAAAAAGTTCCTGAAAATGCGTGAAAATTTATCACGCTACTAAATTACCTTTTACGATTCCCCTCCGCATGGGGAATTCTCAGAGAAAATAAATTTTCTAAGCTTCACACAAAATTTTCGGGAAAAGTATGCACCGTTAATTTAAAATAAATTACACACGTACTTAGCTGAACCCACAATCCATACATATGTGTAAAGACCTTCTTAAAAGAGTATAAAACAAAGTCGCTTCCCGTGTCTGTGATCGTTTAAACTACGCAACGGATTTTAATGCAGTTTACATCAATGGACAGAGTGATTCAAGAGGACGAATCATAGCCCCGTTAGAGAAAAATCCGACAGGTCATTCTTTCGTTATTCCAATTTTATGCAAATTTCCACATATTTTCCCCAATATGGGGGTGAATAAACCTTGCATATATTAATGTAATATATCGATCGAAAGCGCTGATTTTTCTGCACAAGATGAAATTTGTTCAAAGTTTCTAAGTCAATAAGAACGCCAGTTCTAAGCTTTTTAGTTCGATTCCTTAAGGCTTACCTTGACCCAAAAATAATAAGCTGTTTCCTCAACTCCGTGTGAATAGGGTTAGCTTAATTTCAATATAAAACTTATTTTTCAAAATCATTCAGTTTAATGAAGATAAAACAATAATAAAGCATACCAAACTAATAAAGTATATTTTCGATTTAACGTTTTTCTTAAATTAGCAATAGGTTTCAAATTCGAGATTGAACTTGATAAAAGTTCTGTCTTCCCGATTTAACGAGTTGTTTGATTTAGCAATAGCATTTAAGTAAATATCGCCTGGAAAAGTTTACGGACGTATAGTTTACTCTAGATTTCAAATAACGTGGCGAATGACGACACGCTAAAATTTGACTTTTTTAATTAGTCGTAGTTTAATTAGACACACGACGTTTTTCACACACTGCAGGCTTTATGCCTCAGGAGATATTTTTCGTACTCTTAGCAAGGGCAGCGCCGCGTGCGACGTTTTTGCATTCTTATCAAGGACATCGCGGCAGGTAACGTTTTTTCTACTCTTAGAAAGAACAGCGCCGTAGACAACGTTTTTAAAATTCAGCCCGGGCAACGCCGTGCGGGTATCGCTAGTTTATTTATAAACTCGGGGGGGGGGGGGGGGAAAGAAAGAAAGAAATGCCAAGTCTTCCCCCCGGAAACGTTACAATTTTGTCTTGAAAGTTTTTTTAGAGTAGTGCAAAATAATTTGCTTGTCTGAAGGAAGAAAGAAAAGTACAACAGACGTCGTCAAAGAAATCTCAAGATTAATAATTAAACTGTTTTTTTTTTTTTTTTAATTTTCGGAACAAACCCTCGAAAATTCTCGGAAATGTCGGAGAATTGCGAATCTGCGTCACCCCCGACTACCCTAATTAAGCTATTCTTCACCTTTTCATCTATTTTTACAGGGGCTTATTTTAGGTTTAGAAATAAATCGTTCATAATTATAGTGTTTTCCTTATTTTTTAGAGAATCACAGTTTAGCTGAGAAAGAATAATGTTAATGTAATTAATAATTTAGTTACACGTCACATATCGAATTCAATGTATCTTATCCGTATTTACATAGGCTTAATCATATGCTCATAGAAATATTTTTAACGAATCTCGTTCACGACGAACGCCTCTTTGTTTTCGAAACAAAACATATTGTCAGGGAGTGAATGCAAAAAACGCGATTCACTAACAAGCCGGAGGTTACGAACAAGCAAACCGAATTAAAAGCGGGAAAGAAAGAATATTCGCGGAATTTCCAGATCTTGAAACAGTAGCGCCATCTAACGAATTTCGTGACAGTCGCAAAGTTTCTGTAATTACTGAGGTATTTATGGGAAAGGAGTCAAATTCTCGGGATACTTTCCAAGACATGACAAAAATTTTAGGAAATGATTTACTTCGAACTTCGTAAATTCTAGTCTTCAGACATAATTAGAAATTTATTTTTGAAAAAATGAATGAAATTAATTGGCGACATTATTTCGATTCCCACTTTCGTTCCATTGCAATTATTTCGCTTCGGGAAGCGTTTGGGGAAGGGGGGGGGGGGGGGGAGATACTTTACATAAGGGTTATTTAAATTAAATATTTTATCTCTGATTTTAATGATGCTGGATAATTTTGATTTCTATAATTTTGTTCGTCCCAGCTTTGGAAGAATACTGTATTTTAAAATGATTTTTGTCCTTTATATTACAAATTACTCAATGGAGGCAATTCATACAGCGTCATAGATCACGTGAAAAAGATGTAAGAGATGTAAACAAAGGAAGCTGTAGTATCGCTTTACTTCGAGTTCGCTTGTTTAACATTAAGTTTTTGTTTCAATATTTTATTGAGTTGTAAAAGATGTCATACTGTGTTGCATATGGGTCATCTATTTCAACTGAATGTTAACTTGAGCTTCATAAGCATTGAAATCTATGAAACAAAAAAAATGTCAAAATAAATTACGATAAACAGTAACGAAATCTTAACTTGCATTCGGTTGAAATCCTAGCTTTTGCTGTGTAAGCTTCTTTCTTTTTCATTTCAGCTTTGAGAGTAGCCGATATGTCAAAAAAATGCATTGTTTTCTGACGGTTCGAGGAAACAGATTTTAGAAACAAATTTTTCATTAAATAATAATGATCCTTTCTTTACTGTAGTAATCACGCAATTATTTCCAGTTAGTGCCGGAAACTGCTCGGCATATTCTATTATGGAAAAATTTGCAAAATCCGTTAAATACAACGGTTTATCAACAATAGAATTAGCCATGGAGCTCAATAAATCCTAAATTATTACTAATTAAACTTATTTAAGAATTTAAACTAATCTAATTAAAAACTAGGCCTAAATAAAGTTCTACGTTATATAAAATTAACACTAAATAAAACACTATAACTATCGTAATAATTAATAAATTTATTTTATAATGATTAAATTAAAGGTAAATTACTTGGTTTATAATCAGAAAAAGCTATGAATCTAGTCTAATTTTAAGATAGCTAATTTTGCTTCGTGAACTCTACGTAGAACTCAATTAAAAATTTGGTAAACAAATCGGCGATCCGCGTTATCACGTGACGCGATGAATTGCCTCCATTGGAATTGCATAAAATATGAACGCACAAAAAAATCAGTCTTTTAAATCTTCAGTGTCAACGTTCATCGTAAATGTTAACTTTGTATTAATCATACAAGTTGTATAATTTTTTAACTTTTACTGCACAGCTTTGGAATTACTGCATAGTTTTGGAAGCCTGCTACCAAGGTTGGCTAGTTTCTTCGAAAACGATAAAAAACTGGCCTTGCTATATTAAAAATTAATATATTTGGTTCTACTATTAACTTCAATTTATGCAGCACAAATTTTTATGATTTAAATTTCTTATAAGTTATATTTATCAATTTATAGCTCTCTAATATTCTATTTTCTTGACTTTGAAAACTCATTAAATAGATAAGTGGTATTAAATAATGTGACTAATTAAGATAATTATAAGAATTTACCAAAGACAAATTCTTGGTTGTAAATTACAACTTATGACCCGCTATTTATGGCACTAGCTTCCTATTTAACGACCCTCCTTTGTACTACATTCAAAATCAAAAATACATCAGTGAATATATAAATTTATACACTTTAACTCTTTTGCACAAACTGGTGCTCTTGAAGCAATATTAATTTTTAAATTTTCTTTTCCATATCCTGATAATGTATTTCAAAACGTTTCAGATGTCAATATTTATTTTATGAGAGGAACAAATGAAAAGCTTTGTATCAAATGATGGTATAATTACTGACTCGCTTAAAAGACTACATTATAAAAATAATTAAATAAAAAAATATTTTGACTAAAAATACGTACTAACTGTACCATATAAGATGGCAATGGTTTCAAAAATTTTAGAATAATAGCTCTGTGCAACAAATTTGAACTTTTTTTTTGTCCTTTAGATGAAACTACGCGATTCTATATATAAACAAAAGGTGCTTGATTCAAATATACAAACCAAAATGGTCCATCACGTACCGTTTTGGCTGGAGACCCACTTCTCATACTTGTACAATATGGTTATAAAAGAATTTAACTGAGGCTTACTTATTGAAAATACAAACACTAAAATGATTTTTTTTGACCGTTTCATCTTGTGGGCATCCGCTGGTGTGCCCTGGTAACAGATTAGCAATATTCAATTCGTATACTTCCATTCTATCGACCTCTGAAACGCTTTTCAAACACAGAGATGTCCTGATGAAAACTTTCCCCATGCTCATCATTAATTGTGCCAGTTTTTTGAGAAAAGAAGTCCATATGGGAGGCCAAAAAGTGTAGTTCTAATGAAATATAGTAACCTAATAATACAAAAGCATTTTATCATGTCTCCAAAAAGATCTTTGTAGTTTTCAGTTTTCTATTTTCAAGGAAACGTGAGCACACTGATTTAAAGGCCAGCCAGGCTGATATTTCGGCTTCTGACTGTTTGGTTTTACACTCTTCATCATGAAAGGACTTCCTTAAGTTGTGGACCAAAAAAAAATCCTTTCTTTTACTTTTGCCTCACTTAAATATTTGAATTTGTTCCTGAGATGCAAGAAAACCACTTTTTCTCCGTACGGAGCTTTTACAAATATTTCGATAAACCAAGTTTAATGTGCAATTGTGGAAAAAAGGTGCATTGATGATTTACAAGTGGCTCATTTGATATGCTTTTGCCACTCATAATTTTGAAATTTCCTTTGCGTTTGCAGAATATGCTACAGGAATAAATAGGAAAAAAAATACTTAGATGGAGGAGCACTGATAAACAAGTAAAACTCTGCTGAATTGTACTCATGTTCTAAGGCTTGAAATAGTACATTCACATCACAGCAGCATACTATTTCTTCTTTCTCCGCAAAATAGTTTACAAAATACTTTTGTCGTCTTGTAAATGACTCAAAACTTCGAGAAAGTAGATAAAGCTTTTGTGGGAAAAAATGTCGCTAAAGTAACCAAGTTCATTAAAAAGATCTCTAGAATGGCCAAGAAATCACTGTCAGTAAGAAACGTATAATTTATAATAAATTAAGTTGATAAATTACGAAAATATGCACATTTATCCAGAAAATACGTAAAAAGCTAAAATGTGGAATTTTGGGAAAATGGTACATGGTAGGCAAAAAATAATTGCAGATTCGTAATTTTCAGCAAAAACTACATAAGAAACAGGCATTTTCACTCAAAGGACATTTTTCGTGTTGCACAGTGTAGTTCTTTAAAATTAGCATTCAGATACGAAATTACAAATATTCGAATAAAAATATTTTTTAAAAATTTTAACAAAGAAATTTATTCTCAATATAATAGTATATACACATGTATAATATTAAAATAACATTATATAAAAGAATTATTTGGTATTTTTCTTTACAGAAATAACAAACTAAAAAACATTTCCCCTACAAAATTGCAACAATGCGCCTTCCTGAAGTTGTAACAAACTTAAAGTGTGTTAGTAAAAGTAATTTATTTCTCAAAAATAACATTCCTCATGTTAACCAACTTTCTATTTGATTGATTAATTCTAAGAATTTAAATCTAACATAGATGAATTTTTAACAACTATTTAATTTTCTGTTAGTTTCTTCCGGTTTTTCCAGTTTCTACCACTGTTCTAGAATAAACTCAACCCTGCCTGCTACACAAAGAAGAAAACAAACTTCTTTTCGACACTTTATCTTCTTCATTTTACATTTTGTGACCTAGTTTTTATCTTCAAAATTCCTTTTATATTTTTAATTACATTTGCAAGGCTGCAGAAAAAACGATCATGATCACAAATCTTGAAATTCTCAGAATTACGTTTTAAGTTTCAACTTCTAGATTATGATCATTTTTGCTTGTCAGAAGCTCATCAGTGGGTGGGATGGCTATATATTTCTTGTATAAATGATTTCGCATCTGTCTATAAGCTAATTGTATGCACTGAAAACTCAATTTATCAAAAAAATGGACTTTTTACCCTCTAGCCCTTCAATTGCTGTCAATGACTTAACTTTACATAGACCTTCATACTAAAAAAAAATTGTCATTTGTAATCTGGCTAAAAAAATAATATCACTCTTTATTTTATAATATTTAAAATAAATTGCTCTTGAAAACGTTAATTTGAAGTATATATTTATATGTACCTAATTTCTGTTTTAATAGAAGTAATAATTGTTAAAAAATTTGATATTTTTTATGAATAGGAGCAAATTTGTACCGACTAAATGTGGTTTAATTAGGAATTGACTCACATTTGATAATATTCTGTTTCACCTATGTAAATAACAGTTTTGAAATAGTTTACATAAAAGTATCTGTGATATATTATATCATTGATATATATATATATATATATATATTATAAATGTCCAATATTTTGATATTTATATAAATATATCTTCCAACGCTGGCTCTTCGTCTTAGCTACCATTTGGACCCTGGGGGGAGAAGATAAGTTTTGTCCAGTATTTTTCCCTTGTTCCCTGCAGCAAAGAGAATAGATAAATTAAAAATAATGATGTCACGTCAATTGGGGTGAATTTGTCCACTTTTCACATGCTAGTGTGTGTCACTTCTGACAAAATTAGCCAAATAACAAACTAACATTTGAAAAGTAGGCGCATTCACCCCCAATATGGCAAAATCACTTTGATTGTTGATGGTAATAATAAACCCAGTTTGACTAATATTTATTTTAAACAATAACTTGTTGACTCATTATTCCTTTCTCCCAAACTATTAGTTTCCCTTGAACCTGAAAGTAACTATTTTCAGTCAGGATGTTTCAAATTGTGCTCGGCCAACAAATAGAACTTTCTACTATCACTATAGCCAAACTTTTTTATATCGTTTAACTTTTTTATAACAACATTTTATACTAATATTTAAGACAGATTTTGTAAGAATCGGGCAAAAATAGGGTGTCATTATTCATTTTTTTAATTTGCTGAAATTTTTATAGAGGCTGCTTCTAATGATTTTAAATTACATCATTAATTTTATATCCTCCCAAAAAGATTTTTGGGATCCACAAAAATTCCCTGAAGTGAGTACCGAGAAAGCAGGGTTCGTTGATATCAGCTTGATTTAAATCAAGTGATTTTTTTTTTTTTCAAAAAAAAAAGTCATTGATTTTGCAATGTTAGAAAATGAAAAATGTTGCAAAAGAATAGAACAATTACTATTTTTTAAATTTTACAATATTGCTCTTATTCTTCAAGAATCTTAAGAGCAAAGCATAATTCATTCAATCGTTCAAATTAGAATTCATAATAATAATGAAACATTCTGTGTTTTTTAATCTTAAAATAGTATTTTAGATCAATTTAATAAATGCTACACAGTAAATAATTCAAAATGATAGTGCTTAAAACAACAATTGTTAGAATTCAGAATATGTATCCGTAAGTTTCACTCATATCCCTTAATAGCTTAAGGTTTTTTCCTTCTAAAATATTTTTTTATCTTAGAAGTTTTCAATAAAGATATTGGATTAAAACAAAAAGTTTCAGTTTTTAGTAATGGTGTGAGCATATGATTTTACTAAATGGGTAAAAATATTTTGGGCTTTTTCATTTATAAATAAGAAGGATGATTAAATTACACTCAATTATTACTTTTTTCAGCTTTCAACAGCAAAATAATTCAGATTAAATTTGTTCATTTTCTCTCTATTTATGAGTGCACTATTATTCCTTGTAGGGTTAAGCTTCATTTGAGTCATGCATTTGTATTAAAATTTGTTTATCATTCTTATTATTAAAAAATATTTATTGCTCTGAAAATAGCTTAAAGTGTGTTTTTGCATATTGATTAACATACCATATTGTTTCTATGAATGTAAAATAATAAATATCCAAAATATTTAGTGTCTTTTTAAAAAAATTTTAAAAATACAATTTAAATTAAAAAAAATTGATTTAAATCAAAAAAAATCACGAACCCTGCAAGAAAGTAATTCTCTCAACTCAACATTTGATTTTCTCTATGCATTAAGCATCGGTCAAGGTAATTCTTGCTCTTGTGATTATTAAGTGACCCTCAGTGGCTAAACTGAATTATTTTGTAATTTTTATGGCTGACCTGCAGCGTGTTGGGGTGATGGGGGAGGGCTACTCTGTCACAGAAAGTGAAAAAGCACAAAGTTTGAAGTGTCCTGCTCACTTGCACTGGGAGTTAGCCAGAATTTTTGGACTCAACTTTTGTAATACTCTCTATTATAAACCTAATTACCTTATTTATTGCATGGCGCCTCGGTGCTGATGAGAAATATCAACTTTTGTTTATAGAAAACAAAAGAAAAAAAAGGATATTTATGGTAATCATGTATCGCAGTGGACTGATGGTTAATATGAAACTTACTAGTTGAATTACATATCATGACACTTTTCTTTTTACCTTTGCACCTAACCTTTTATAGAAGACCCAGGAAGAATGTAATGCACGTTATCACATTCTGCTATCATATATTAGTTAATAAACACATTAGTACTATATTTTTGTTGTAAAACAAAATTTATACCAGCATAGGTATGACTGTTGGGGGAAATCTTGTCAGAATACCATATTTATACTTATACTATTAGAGAAAGATTGAATTTTCTACTGTTGTCCCAGGTCGGTTGTGAAAAGGTTAGTAGACAATTGTCAAAATTTTGAAGGCGACTGAGGACCATGCAAGAACATTTAGAGCTTATTTCAAGAGGTAGAAATGGCGGCAACTAAGCATACAATTAATCAGCCATACAGCAGACTTATACTATTCATCATAGATTTTTTAAATATATGTGTGACTAGACTTTACCCTTTCTATACAGTAACATAATTTTACTTGTGGTGTCGATAAAAAAAAAAAAACATTGTAATTGTTTCTTAGCATCGGAAGGGGCAGCCAAGTTCAGGAGAAAACAATTATTCATGCAATGAGTGCGCATAAAATGGGGGGGGGGGGAGGGGGGATGTCAAAATAATTTTTATGACTTCGGCAAATCACGTTTTATGAAATAAAGTGTTATAGTTCTTTACAAGAAATGCTGTTAAACAATGTGTATACTATTAGACCTATGACGAAAATAAACTCAAAAAAAATTAATAGGTTATAAAACACAGGTACAATATCTTTTACAACATACATTATAGGTGAAAAAACCATGTCAATGCGACAAAATACAAATTATTTGTAATACATTAATGTAATTATTTGTAAGACATTACCTCTTTTAAAGGTGTTTTTAAAATATTTTCCAAAATTAATAATAAAAAAATTGTCTCATTAAAATGATAACAATTATCATTAAATGATTAAATGATAATTGTTTGGACCCCCCCCCCCCCCCATTTTAGCATGTACATTATTGCTTGAAACATTATTTTCTCTAAGAAACTGATTCTATGATAGCAGCAATTACAATAAGTTTTTTCTTAGTTATGCAAAAAGTAAGATTATATTACATCGTAAAGAAAGGATACTGTGAAAGACAATTACTACCAAGTACTATATTGACCTTGACCCTCAGTGCACTGAGTTATACAGCCATTAAAAGTGTACTTTTTTGTTTCATTAAATACAAAAGTTGTAATTTTTCATGACTTTAAGTTAGCTCTATGTTCTTGCTTGGCCATTTGCTAAAGTTATCACAATTGTCTGTTAAAAGAGAGTTCTCATGCCACACTGTAAAAATGTTGCATTTAATTGCCACCACTAGTTTTGGTGTTACTGAACATGATTTTTGGTATATTATGTGTTAGTCTATAAAAATATAGACAGTATAATGTTTCTCAGTACATAAAATTTTCTTAACTGCGTTACGTATCGAAGTTTCATTGCGATTGCTCATTCCTATTAAAATGAGGTAAATGAATGAGCAATCTTAATGAACTTTTGATGCGTAGATGAGTTAACGAACATCTTAAGCTAAAAAAATATCCTGCTGTCTATTTTCAAAGACAGACACTTAAAAAATTTAAAATACATCAAAAAATAAATTTTTATATTTACACCAACTGAACACCAAAAAGGGGGTACCCATTGCAACATTTTACGGTGTAGGTTCTACAATAATCAAGTTCCATATTGACCCTTAGTGCACTGAGATACAGGGGTTTTTTTAGAAACAAAAGTAGATATTTGTCATACTCATTGAGGGGCGAGTCATGCAATAAATGAGGTTATGTTCAACATAGACAGTACCTGTTACACCTGCTAAGCCCAACAATTCCCCTTAGCGCATGTGCGCAGGAGGTCACAAACAAAGCGCTTTCCGCTTCCAGGAAGAGTTGGAGCCCTTCAGCCAGGCGACTCTGAAAGTCGGCTATAAAATTTACAAAATAATTCAGTTAAACTACTAAAAGGTCAGGCTGTAACCACAAAAACTATGATACTTTGACTGATGCTTAATGCACAGAAAATAGAATGATAAAAGATGTCAATATGAGAAAACTGGATTGGTTGGTAGCCACTTAGGGACCATCTGTAAATGATGTCGCGCTTTTTCCCATATATTTGACCCCCCACTCCCCTTTGTCAGAATATGCCACACTTCAACATGAGGGATCATTCATAAATGTCACGCTTCAAGGGGGATGGGGTTTGTGAAATTGTAACAAGGGGAAAGGAGGGGGTAACAAGAAGTGTGAGATCATGCATTATGCAACATAGCGCGGCATGTGACAAAGGGGAGAGGGGGTCTGGTGAAGTGTGACATACTGTGACAAAGGAGGGGAGGGGGTCAAATATATGGGAAAAAAGCGTGACATTATTTATGAACGGCCCCTAATGTCACTTTTTGTAAGCCCTGCACACCCTTTGTCACAATTTTACACTCACCCCCCCCCCCTCAAACTGTGACATCATTTATGAATGATCCCTTATGATCACTTTTTTTTGGAAGGAAATAAAAAATACATGTCTTCTAAAATGATTAGAAAAAGCCCCCTTAAAATTTCTGAAGAATCTAAAATGGTGTGTACAATGACATCATACTTCTGCTTGATTGTTATAAAATCATCTCTAAAATTAAAATATCTCCATTCTCTGATCTTTTTTTTTTTCTCTCTCTCTCTTTTCAGTTTGCAGCAAGAAGCATTTGCCAAGCATAACTTACAAATCTTACCTGGTAGCAAGCTAATTTCATTGCAAGACCTCAAGAATTGTTTATACCAACTAAAGTTTTTACTCATGGACAAGGACAACATGAAAGAGAAGCACTGTGACATAGGAGCTACAGAGTTACCTTTATCAAAACGGTGGTGTGGTAATGCCCGCGAGTGCTGAGCATTGCATCATTCCTTAGCCACTGGCAGCCCATCTCCTCTCATTTTCTGTGTATGCTAAAAACCAAAAGTCTGCCGAATCTCAATTTCCTGATTCTGTTCGTTTCTTTTCTGCGTCATCACCCTCTCCCATTCTGTTTGTAGTTCGTAACGGCGTTCGTTTATTGCTGTCAGTGGCAGATTTGTGTGTGCGTGAATCCCACCTTATTTTAGACTCCATGTGTGCAAAATTTTAATCTATTTTTTCATGTTACCTATTATGTTAAGACTGCATTTATTGTACATAGATGTGTTAGTGTTAATAATGCAGAAAGACGAAAGTAAATTAAATATGTTGTGATTAACTACTGTGTGTGTGCTTTTGTCTCTTTCTATGAAAACTTCACTTAAAAATGCATTAAATGTTACAATTCAACAAAACGAAGCATCTTTTTTCTCATTATGAAACAGGGATTTTTTTTAAAGAGTAGTTTGTGGTTATTTAATAGAGCACAATAAAATGGAAAAAGTTTTGCTCTGTTTTGGTGAGTTAAAGCATGACACTGAAAGAGTTCATTTCTAGGGGTTTCAGTGAAAGTTGGGGTTGATGTGTCATAGGCGCAGAGTTAAGTTGGGTTGCCATCACAGCAAACCAGTACTATGAGTGTAACTTAACTCCATGCCAAAAACACTCTGCCTTTTCATTGAACTTCCCAAGGAGAAATGAACTCTCTCAACTTAGTGGAAAGGAATCATAGTATGGGGCAGCAGCTTAGTCAGACCCAGATTTCAAGGGGGGTTTCTTCTAGAGAAGTGACCTAAGTTCATGGTTTTACAAGAAAAATTGGTTACATTCCAGACAATCTTCACCACTTCAGGGGGGTTTTATCGTGGTATCGGGAACAAACGAATTGACTTTACGAAGCATTTTACAGTAGAACCTCTGTTAATCAGCCTAAATGGGACTGATGGCAAGCCGGTTAAGTAAAATTATGGTTAAATTTGGGGACAACCAAAAATGGGACATATATTATGCAATTTTAAAAAATGAGCGGAGGTGTAATGATTTATTGTGTTTTAGTGCAGTTACTTTGAGAGTTACCTACCAGTTATCAAGCATTTGGCAAGGCTGAATTGAATGACCCCTTAAGACCCGAGATTAGCCAATAAACACACGATTTCATAGACCTCCTTCATAGACCAATCCACGTAAAGGGACTTTACGTGGATTCCCAGAACATCCCCTCTCCGACATCGGAATGTCACTTTTGCCCGGGGGGGGGGGGGGGGGGGGATAAGGATTCCACGAAAAAATTCATCCGAGTACCGCAGCACCTTTTCTTCTATTAACTAGTGCTCGAAAAGCTATTTTTGTATTTTTAAAGTTTGGGCCGGATAAAGCAAAGGCCGGTTAATCCGAAGCCAGTTAACAGGTTCTACTGTGATTCAAATAAAATAAACATTTATTCATTCAATGGAAAAAGCAATGTAGTCCTTCACTTAATCTCTGTACTACAGTACCTGTGTGATTATATTTATGTCGAGGGGATACAAGTAAAACAAACCAAGTCAAAATTACCTATTTTCAGCTCTTCTTGACCACAAAATTGAGATATTCCTTTTGAAATCTACTAAGTTATGTCTTGAAGATATGACTTAGGCAGTTTCACTATAGCAGGAAGATCTCAGTTTTGCGATCAAGAAAAGCTGAAAATCCAAAAATTGATAGTTTTGACTTTGCCTCGTGTTTCACTTGTAACCCCACGATATGTTGATACACATTTTAAATTAAGCTTTTGCTAATTATGCGACAGGTTGACTGTAATTTTAAAAACAACTAAGGACATACTGCACAATTTACTCCCTACTAAAAATACTTCATATTTAAGAGACTTACTTTTAAGATAATTCAAAAATACATTATGTTATAGCTTTGTAGGATTGTTTAGTTTGATTAAAAGAACTTAAGTGCAATGAAACAACTTATTAAAACACTCTAAACATCTTGTAGTTATACCCCCCCCCCCCCCGCAAAAATAAATAAATAAATAAACCTAAAACCCAGGAGAGGAGAGAGTTCCAAGTACCTCATGTAAATTATGTAACAGACAGTAGGCTGTAAAATGGGTTTTATATTTCTAATTGGAAAAATAATATTATTGTAATAAACTAGGAAAAAATACAAATAGAATATTAGTCATAAATGAACTGAATATTAAGACTAAACAAATAATCTACCGTTATTATAAAGTCTATTATTTAAAAAAAGTACAAGACATACTTGTATTAATTCAAAGTAGATGCATGTTATCTTCCCGTTATGACAGGTCCATACTTGCTTGCTAATCTTTCATACTCTTCAACTTGTTTCCGTGTGATAGATGGTTGCAAGTTTAGTAAAGCTTCCTTAAAATTTTCTTCAGTAATGAACTGAGCATTCATGTCCTTTCTGAGAGCATTTATAGCAGCCTGAAAATTATTTTTAAAATATTAATACATTGATTTTTAACATAAATGATAGAAACAACATTATTAAAACACTGGAATACAAGCACGAAAATCCCTTTTTTGGTTCAACGTAAAAGAACATTTATGCTTTTTAAACTCATAAGGTCATTGGGAGTTTAATCTGATAGCTCAGCTGTCAAATTGAATTCCTGCTACTATTCACGAAGTTAAATTGTACTAACTCCACTTAATTTTAATTTCCAGAGCCAACTTTCCAAATAGGCAGAGTTGGTGGCTGCTTCTGGCGACAAATTTTATTTTAAATATCTTTAATACAAAATATCAAATTATTTCATATAATGATATCTTTCTCTTTTTATTAAATGATATTTATAAAAATGATATGCATAGACTGTTTAAAAATATTTTCAGCGATCTGATCTTCTTAAAATGGATAAAAATAATTTTTAAACAGTCTACTTAATCAACTTTAAATTAGTATCTGCCCTGTCATCACAATAGGAAAAGAAAAGATTATAAAATGTCAGCAATTCTATAAAAGCTTGGTTTTTCAATTTTGGGAACACATCTTGCAGTCGGGTTTTCAAAGTCAAGGTAGCTTTGCTTTGACTTTTTAGGGGAAAGGAAGGGCCTAAATTCGACGCTGCTTCTTTCAGCTCTAAAAGTGCTCTATTGACAGGTAGAATGTGTATTATTTTTCTTATTTTCTGTCTTCCTTTTGACAACTGAATGGGTCAATTACAATATCACACATACGTCTTTTGTATTTGTCGTCTGCAAAGCAGAGCTTTTAATCATTAGATTTTCATCATGGAAAGCAGCTGCAGATTAAAGAATGATTTTAGTCTGCTGCTTTTATTAGGCAACCAGGGTTCGAAATTAGCGGTCGTTAGTCATATTTTGCAACTAAGAACTCCAATTTGAAGACCGCGATTTCACACCCAGTCGTCACTTTTGACACCTAACCCAACCTTTCATAAGACTTTTAGTTTGACAATCACAATTTTTTACGAAGTCTATTATAAATTTATAGAATTATATTTTTATATACATATTTCATCTAATTTTCTGCATTTTGAGTTTTTACGGTACCTAGGAAGACTATCGTAACTTCTTGACTTTCAAATTTTTGTATCGTCAATTTTTACTAACAAATGAAGTTTTGTAAGTAGCACTAGATTTAAATAATACTTGAAAAAATAGTTATGCCAATTAACTCATATTTTGTCTTATTAGACACTGATTAAAATAAATGTTTGTATTTAGTCTAACTTAAGCAAGATTACCACCTTCTCAAAAGAATGATTTTAAAATTACGCCTAGCAGAACATTTTTGGCAACTTAAACAAAACAGCTAGGTGCCAATGACGCCTAACTTTTGCATCTTAATTTCGAACCCTGTAGGCAACTCCATGAAAATTTTTGGGCAAGGAATACAAAGGAGGATAAAGCAAATTCTTAATGCTGAAATTAAACATTGTGAAATTTTAATTAAAGCAAATTTTATGTGTAAGAAAAATATTTTCCCAGGAAAGCAATATGGAATGACACTCCAGCACCATTGTACTTGAGTTAAGCATTAAAAATCAGGATACACTCTGTTCTTTTTTTTTTTTTTTTTTATTGCTGATTATTTCCATTCATTTCATTTTTACAAGAAGGCATAGTTGCATAGTTACCTTGTTAGAATAATATAATTTATTATTTTCATTATTTAACATCTTCAAAAAGTGCCGGAGGACGGGGTTGCAATTCAACCCTGATTCTTCAATAAATCTACCCATTGTTTGGGATGGTATCTCATTAGTGGTCACACCAACCTTTATTAGAAACAGATGTAAGCAGAAGAAATAGATTAAGCAGTGTAGATGTTTGTACACCCCCCACCCTCTCTCTAAAAATAGAGCAATCAGAGATAAATAATATAAGCGTTTTAAGAAACTATAATCGCATCCTTATTAGCATATGATTTCTTCTATTCTGAAAGTATCCTGCGAATGGTTTTGAGCAACATGATTCTGCAGCGTGACAATAAAAATAGAACATGTTAGAGATATGTTAAGTAGATGCTATAAACTGGTGTCAATATAGGATCCGGTTTTCGTGAATTTTAAAAAGAATTTTACGGGAAATCAGATAATTTTTTGAAAATTCAAAATTTAAACATAATGTGATAAAAAATTTCATTATTTTTTGCAATAAATAATTCTGCAAAAGTACAATTTGTTACCTCAGAATTTTGTGAAGGATGAGTTTTTGATGAATTGGGGTTTGATGAATTGGGATTTAGTGAAGGGTTCGGAAATGGATCCGACTTTCCTCTGGCCGCAACTCCTCGTAAAGAAATCTTTTAATAGTGGGTAAAAATTTGAAGTACCCTAATCCTTCATCAATAATCTGATAGACTAGTACATATATAGATATAGTTTGTAGCAACTTACCTTGTTGCACAAATTTTTCAAGTCTGCCCCAGAGAAAAGCTCAGTTTCTTCAGCTAGTTTTTTGAAATCCAATTTTGAAAGGGGCATTTTATTGGTTAAAGCTTGTAAAATGGACTCTCTCTCCTACAGAGGAAAAAGTGCAAAACAGACATTTGCTTATTATATTCATACATTAAAAAAAAAATGAAGACAGGAGTTAATACTCTCACTATAAAATAAGGGTACTGCTTACAAAAATTCTACATTAATGCCATAAAAAAGAAAAATTGAATAACAATGTTACAAATGTTGATTCAAAATAATTTAACACATATGTATCTTTTTCTGCTGAAACAGCCAGTATTACAATCTTTACCACAATTATCCAAACATTTCACAGGTCCCCAATTGTTATTTTCTTCCTCCCTATCACTTCTTGTCACATTTCACAATATTGGAAAACTTTGGTCAATATTGAAAACCGCAGTGAAACCCCACTATTCGTACACAATTCGTTCCAGGAGGCAGTTTGAATAGCGAGTTGTAGGAATCGGAACGGCGAATTATTTTTTCACATAAGATACAATGTAAACTAGATTAATCCATTCCAGACCCACAGATGGTTGCTTATTTAAACCTATGAAAAACAAATGTACAGTACTGTACCTGAAATTATAGATAAATAAAAATTTAACTGCACTTTGCTTGTACTGAGGTGAACTGTTGGCATGAGTGGAATGGTTGAGATTAGGAAGAGAAATGGTTGGAAGAGAAGTCCCCTTCCATATAAACATCAGGAAACATCCCTTCAGGTGTTTTCTCCCTTTTTTCTGTCTTTTTGCACTAGAAGAATCTTGGGTTTCTTTCTCTAAAAACCTGTCCAATGATGTCTGCCTTTAACGATTGTTCAGAATTTTTCTAAAATGGTCAAACACATTGTCGTTGAACAAGTTAATGCTGTTGACCACAGCAATGTTGGGATGCTATTTTCCCACCTCTCTCTGTGTTTTCTCACAGGGGTAACACAGTTCTTTAATTTCTGCAAAGGAAATTCTTTCCTTACTACTTTCCTCCTCTGAAGAAGAAAGTGCTTCAACCTGTTGGGTACAAACCCATTATATTTTTATTAGTTCTCAGTACACTTGTAATGTGAAAGTATTTTAAACTAGTAATGTAATGTTTTCATTGAGGTTTACCTGTTTCCTTTGTGTGAACGGCTTTAAAGTCTCAGGCCATTCTTCAGGCACACGGTTTTTTCAAAATCCTCGCGCCATAATAGCAATGGTGAGCGAGAACGATGTCAACAATTGCAATGTGTTCGATCCGGTGTTGCCAAACCGGAAGAAAGTTTCTAGGAATACACGACCGCATGGTGGAAAGACCAGTTTCATCAACTATGCAAATGAAGTGAAAGTTGAAGTGTTTGATTATGACGTCACTAAGATCGGACGGGTATAAAAGCACGATGCACGAACTCTCTCACTCTCTCTTCTGCTCGGTCGACCCGACACGTGTAGCATCTGCCAACTACTTGGGCGTTTGCTCGCTGAGAGCTCGCCGTTCGGCTTGAACAGCCCGATGTTGTAGTGATAGGCATTCTTATTTTTTTTTGCCATGTGGCCGACCCATTGATGTTGGAATTATTTTGAATGATCGTATTCCTGGCAGGTCGTGTATTTCAGCTTACAACTGGCATGTTAAGAAATTAGAATGTTGGCGATAGATGCTTGTAAATAGTTATTTTTAGAAAAGTTTTTAATTGTTTTTTTAAAGGTAATTTGGTCTTTAAAATTTGTTGACCTCACTTACATCTACTTTTAAAAATTGTTTGTCTTCAACTACCCAAGATGTCATTTGTTCAGTGACTATCAACTACCTGAGTTTGTTTGGAAGAATTCACTGAGTTTTCACTTTGTTTTCATGGAAGAATTCAAGTATTTTCTTCATTTAATCCCGATTCAAATGTGAAGGTGTGACATTGGACTCTTAAAAAAAAAAAATCTATCTTCATGTATATTGAGAAAAATTGTTGGACGACTGACTGAAAGTAATGTGCTGTGATCAACATATTTTTTAAAACCAAATCATTGTCCGTTTGTAAACCACCATCGGAATCCATGTGGTAATGTATGTTTTTGTTCAAAATATTTAATAATAGTTTGTAAATAAATCCAATTTTTTCATAAAAATGTTTCCTGTATATCTCCTGCTGACACAACCTCTAAAAGCTCATGTTGGATATTAATTAAACATAGAATTTTTTGAATTTAAAAGTAAAATTAATTTTTAAGACCAACACAACCACTTCCTCTTGCTGCCCCTTAGAAAGGTTAAGTTGTCACTAAAATCTAAAAAAGCATTAAAACTTTTTAAAAATCCAAAACGCCAAACAAATTATTTCCAGACGAGTTCAAAATGAGCATATTTTCTTGATTTTTTTTCTTTAAAAAAGCTAAACTGGGAACCCAGCTGGCCCCTGACGCCGTACGAATGGCGGGACAAGTACAAATGGTGAGTTGAATTTTACTTGAACAAGTTGTACGAATGGCGGGGTTCCACTGTTTATTGACATGATAAAATGTTTGCTCTTTTAAGATGAAAACCAAGTGCATTGTAGATGACATACATAAAAAGTACTTCAAAATGGATTGGCTCCATTTTTCCCAACTTGGGGAAAAAAGAACTAATAAATAAATAAAACAAAAACTCTCTTACTTCTACATTTGGGGCAGGAACATACAAAACTACATCAAAACGTCCAGGCCTCAACAAGGCGTCATCAATTAGATCTGGCCTGTTTGTGGCAGCCACCACAATTACTTGATCACTCAGAAGCTATTACAAATAAAACACAGGCATTAGTCTTACGTATGGATTAGAGAAATAAATATTTTTGTTATGAAGTACATTTCAAGTTACAACAAAACTGGTGCTTATTTGTATGACAAAGGAAAAAATATCTTTACACAGTCAATTCCATCTGTATAACAGTGGGAACAGTGGAGTATGCAGAATTTTTTCAAGGCTTCATAATTTTCTGAAACTACTAAAAGGAATTCGAGTATGTAATAAAGCACTATTATTTCCCTAACTTAGACAGCTAGACAATTTTGACTTGAGCTCAAACCTCCCCCTTGCGTACGCCTCTATGTGGGAACAATTCAATACAAACATTTTGTAAACTTGTGACATGTGATATATGTGTTGCTTAGTAGTCCAGAATAGCTTAATAACTTAGGGTATTTAATAATAAGTAGGGTTGCAAGTTTGTCTCGGAAAAGAGAGTGCAAAATTTGCGGTAAATTTAGCGAAATGTTCGAAAGAATACAAACATAACAAAATAAAACATTTGCTATGAAAGTTATTCTTCATCCTACAATATAGGTCTATTATTAAAAAATGGAAGGCTTATCCACTTTGTTAAAAACATTTAAATATTTGTATTGGCTAGGATCAAAAACTCAGCATGCTTAAAAAATTTAATGAGGCTGGTTAGCAAAATCATTGTTTATTTTTACTGCTTTAAAAAAAATAATTTTGATTTTTTTTTCTTGGCACAAGTTTAGAGCCTTTGACTTTGGGTGCTCAGATTTTATCTTTGGTTTCTGAAATCTTTTAAAAATCGGACATTTCATGAGTCAAGAATTTTTAAAAAAAGAAGAAAATTTGCGTAGTTCAGGAAAAAGCCTTAAAAATTGCGAAAATCATGGCGGGAATTTGCGGCGCGACAAACTTGCAATCCTAATAATAAGTATCGGCACATTAACCCCCCTGTTGTTGGGCAGTCCCACAAATACATGTTAAATGAACAAGATATCTCGCCTTGACCCGCAGGGTTGTTAAATCTACTATAACATCAGTTAACGAGCTTTGTGAACTGTCAAGCAAAAAAAGAAAAAAACACTGCAGTAATTTTAGGCTGATCACCATTAGCTAGCTACGCTACATGAGACAGATCAAATCTTTTTATGATATTTTTACCTTATACCCATCTTTATTTCATTTATCACAACAAAATTATTCTAAAATAGTGCCTCATTGTCCTCAAAAATAATAAATTTCTTCAACTAAAAAGTAGAAGACTGCATTAGTAACTCCTTTTAAATAATTATTAATTTCCTAAATAAGTTTCTTTAGCGTTTCATAAAACACTGCTCATTACATATGTTTTGGAAAAATGTTAATTTTTTTAAGAATGAATTTTAAACTAAAAAGAAAATAAAACTTACTGTTTCTTCTTCTATGCTTTTATCATAATTTAACAATGTCTCCCATTTCAAATTCCTTTGAAATTCTGTTCTTGTGCCTATAAAGAGGGAAACAAAATGAATTTTATTCATATTTTGTTCAAAGTTCACTGCAAATAGAAGAGTTCATCAGTAGTATTAATCCACTAGTTATGGATCCGCTCATGTTAACTAGCTAATTTTCAGTGGAACAAATCATATTATAAGTAGTACCTCGGTGACCGAACTTTGTTTGGTGGTTTTTTTAACAGAGAACATGCTTATTTAGATAAATTTGAAAGGTAAAATGTTAACTAAATACAGATTTTCATCCCAATTGTTAAAGTCTTTTATGAGATAAGCAAGATATAGAGATAAATATATATCCGGGATCTGGAGCAGCGACTTTTTCGAGTTACTCCGCTCCATCAAAATTCTTGCTCCGATTCTGCTCCAGCCATTTAGCGTTACAGATATTTCTATTTAGAGTGTACTTTTCATGAAAAGTAGTTTTTGATCTTTGGTTAAGCTGCATTACCATATTTGTCACACACCCAAAAAAGAGCAGCCCAATCAGAGGCAAATCTAGTGACAATGGAATGAGTGTGAAACTTTTTTTTCAGTGGTTCCCCCAGATGAGTGCTCTTTCTTTCGAATGGGTGAGTCACATGCTTGTTGAATAGTGGCTGTTTGTGAATGTAGCTTAAAACTAGTTAAAAATCAGAAAAAGAAAGAAAGAAAAATATTTTATATTATAATAGATGACAGCACAAGGACGATATATAAATATATGTATATATACAGTGGAGCACCGTTTATACGTTTCTCGTTTATACGTTTTTATCATTTATGCGTTTTTTTGAACGGCCCCGGCGAAACCTCATACAAATTAATGTTAAATAATTTCGTTTATACGTTTTCCTGAAATTGCACATTTCATTTATACGTTTTTTTTCTCCCCAAGTCAAAGAAAAAACGCACATTTTAACGTGATTATACGCTAGCGATTGTCCAGTTTAGAAATCCCATTTGACCTTGACCCACACCTGCTGTGACCACTTACGGAGGTCACTCACCTGGCTAAATGAACAAAAGACATACCCCGGAAGAATGCGAATATCCTAAATTCACAGATAAAAGCATTCTGATTGTGGTGCTACCTAGAAATAGCAGGTGACAAGCGCTTTTCCTCTCCTACCAGTGTTGCCACGGCAGGCGCCCTTAAATTTCAGTAAGTAGCCTGGGGACTTTATGGCAACCCAGCAACACTGCTCCTACCAACTTTATAAAATTCTGGGATCTATCGTTCACTAGCATTCACGATGGCTTCGAGCTCGCGTAGTAGAAAACCTCTGTCTCTGAAAGAAAAAATGTGCATTTAAAACAAGCGAATAAAAACCAACATTTAAAAAGAGTTGACCTAGCCAAAAAATTAGGTTTACCAGTTTCAACTTTAAGCACCATAATTTATAAGCGTAAGATCATCGAGGAAACTTATAATCAAAGTGGTGCTAGTGCTTCAAAAAAACTTCGAGTTCAAAGCGGAAAATTTTCGGATGTAGAGAAAGTGCTTTTACAGTGGTTTAATCAGTGTCGTAGTGCAAAATTTCCCATCAGTGGTCCTTTGCTTATGGAGAATGCAAAAGAAATTTCGAAGAAGTTAAATGTAGAACGCGATGCATCATTTTCCTCGGGATGGCTTCATAAATTTAAGTTAAAACACGGCATAACAGGCAAAACTGTAAGTGGAGAGTCAGGACATGTTGATTGTGAAACAGTGGATGATTGGATTCAAAACCAATTGCCAGAACTGCTAAAAGAATATGAACCAAAGAACGTTTTTAATGTGGATGTACATACTGCATGAATATGAAACGTAGTGATTGTAATTCAATGTATTATTAAAAGTACTCATTATTTACTTTTCATAATATTTTAAGTTACTGTTTTGTTTTCTATTACGAAAATGTTCGTTTTATTTTGTGATTTTCGTTTATACGTTTTTTCATTTATACGTTTTTTTCGCTCGGTCCCTTGAAAAACGTATAAACGGTGCTTTACTGTATATCTATATATATCTGTTACGGTGAATGTCGGAAATTGGAGAATGTCGACTATCACCGGTGAATGTTGACATTTACCATCTATCAGCCTGGAGAATGTTGAAATTCTCCAATTTCGAACATTCGCCATAACATACACACACACACATAGAGCATGTTGTCACAGATAAATTTGAAATCTCTGAGTTTGATACAAAAGTAATTAAAGTTTTAAATTTAACTTTCTTAATTTCTTTTTAAAACTTTTAGCAACAATTATTATAATTGCTCCTTCATTGCACAGAACAGCTTTTCTAATTCCCAAATCAAGGAATAGTAAGTATTTATGAGTAGTAAACATACTGCAATAACCAGTTTTTGCTAATTTGAAAAATAATGAGTATATATGTATCGATTCAAAACTAGTGACCCCAACTAGTGGTTAATCTAATTATAATTGTCTCTAAATTACAAATTCATTTAAAAAATATTTCTGGTTTTTACTACAGCTTTTAGAGTGCACTCAAAAAATTTAGGTTTTATATGCTATATAGATATAATTGAGAGATTGCCCCCCCCCCCAAAAAAAAAAAACATGCATTCTGTGACTCTTAGTTATTTTTTAATTTACAAACCAGCAAAAATATTTTAAAGCATGTTGAAATACATTGAAGAAAACACACAAGACTGTCTTATAAAGACATTTTTTTAGTGAAAGTTTGGCAATTGCTTCGTTAAGAAATCCCACATTTCCAATAATGCTTTTGGAGATAATTATAATTAATAAACAATGATTTTTCATGCCAAAGGCAATGAATGTAAAGCAAGCAAGTTGATTCAGAAGCAAATTGTCGTGGGAGATAATTAAATCACACAGGCCCAACAATGTATGAAAAACCTTAAAGTGAGGAATGAAACCACTATGGAACCAATGGAGGGGTTCCATAACTTGTGGTAACATCTAAATTGGTGCAAAATTTCGAAATTACACGTGTTAAGTGTAGCTCGCAAGGGGACAATTTTTGAGTGCTTTTACCCACCTCTTGAAAAGTTTTATGAAGTTTTAATTAAATATTCATATAATCTTTAAGGTTACTTAATTCTCATGGTATAGGTGAAAACTGGGAAATTTGGATAGTAGCCAGTGGCCGGTAGACTCAGTTTTGTTAGTGGATACTTTTTAAAATTGCTAATAAGAATTGAAAACTAACTCTAAAATCGCTGAGAAAATAATTAAATTATTGAAATAAAGCAAGAAATATGCAGATTTGAATTAGCACATGCTAAAATTATTTTGCACTTTAAAAATGATTTAAATATATACAGGAATCTGAAATATTGAAAGTTCAAATGAAACATGAAATTTTCTGCGAAGCAGGTGTTCAATATTAACATGTTTCCGAGGAAAAAAAGGTACTAAAAAAGGCTCATAATAAGAACTATTAATCTTTAAAAGTTCAGTGAAATTATTACAATCTTCAAATAAATAGATAAAAATGCATAAAACGTTTGCAGAATGAAAATGAAGCAGTTAGTAAAATAGTACAACGGGGGGAGGGGAGGTCAAAAATGTAAACATTTTGGATGTGGATATTTTGATATAGGCACCGGCCATGAAATCTTTTTGTTTCATTTTCTGCTGATGAAAATCTAAACTTAAGGTGTCAAGGTGGGAACCTTGAAGACATTAAACAGAAGGGAGAGGGGCATAAAAGTGGATTCCTAGGAGTTTGAATATGATTCACCAAATAACAGTCTAATTTAGCAAAGAATGTTGTATGGTTTTGATAAATAAACTTAAGGTTTGATCACTGCTTTAGAAATTTTACAATTTTATAAAAATAAAATAGCAGTAGAAAAACATTTTTTACAATCACAGAAGACCAAAGAAGTCTAATGTTATGTATAAGTTAGATAAAATTAATTTTTTCTTGTGATTTTTCTCAGAAACGAACTTTTGAAGTAAGTAGAAGTACGCATGCTCAATTTTGCAAAACATAAAATCTGATGCTAAGTCTAATTTCTGCCATATAAGAGTTCTTCTCTATTTTGCGTTTTCCACTGCGTGATTGTTGATCAGCCATTTTGCAATTCATGTGAAGCATGTGTTGGCTGAGCTGCAACCTCCATTGGTAGAGTTCAAAGTGCTACTGGACCATTCACAACAGTTGAATTTTTCCCCCTCCCAATCTCCAGCTGCAGAGAGAAAAACTCATTCCTCCACATTGCTGTAACCGGTGCAGGGAAGTTTCGAACGGAGGGGGGAAGAAAAAAAAACGATTGCGGTAGAATATGCTAAAAAATGCCGATCCCCAATGATGCATTTTTTAATCTACACTTTTACTACTTTAATCGCCACGTGGGCAGAGGCAACTGCTAACTTTCACCTATACCTCATGGATAGAACAATTTTTCCCATTGCCTCCCTCCGGTATCTGCACCTGGTTTAGTGATAAAGGAAGAGTTGTTGCAGGGCAAACACGTGTAAGTGAGGATTTTTAATTTAACAATTAGCAGCACAAGGAAGTAGTTGCAAAAAAGGAATTAAAAATTATGTTGTATGATTGAGTACTTTTAACTTTTTAAAGATATTCTGTACTTAAATGCTTACAATTAATGAAATTAAAGTAAGAATTTCGTACTAAAATAGTAGATAATTTACCAAATCCATCCATTTCATTTAACAAAGTAGACAGAACTTTTTCTCCAATGCCTTGTGATTTGGTTTCAAACTTGCGCTTTGCTACCAAGCAGTCTAACTCATCTAGAAATATAATGCTTGGTGCACAAAGTCTAGCTTGATAGAATAACTACAAAAAAAAAAAAAAAAAATTTAGAGCATTATTTAAAATATTGTGTGTTCTACAAATACATAAATAGAACTACCTCATAATACTTTTCATTCATAATAAATATAACATTGGTTACTATTGACATAAATACGTATTTTTCATATAGTTTACAGTTTTTGTGCACAACAATTATGATGAACATAGTTCATAATTCGTAAGTAGTTTTTATTTTGAACTTTTCTTATTTTTGTCAGGATGCAATTTTAAAACTAAAAATAGCAAGCAATATAAACTTCATCTGAATCACACAAACATTTTCTCTTTTGATTGATTTTTGAAATAATGCAAAATCTACATCAGAGCTAGAGCAAGTATAAATGACAGCCATGTGGAAACAAAATATTTTCCACTGGTTAATTTTGTACTGTGTAAGGATTGAAAAATATACTAAATATGTTTGTACATATTTAATTATCATGGATATCAATAAGAGACACATATTTTTTCTACTCCATTCAAAACAATTCAACATGAACAAACAAAAAGGATGCTTAACCCGGCAGAAAGCGCGTACCCAACACTAACGTTGGAGGTCGCGCGGGGTGACTGGATCACCCCAGTCATATTTATTTTAAAAAGAGCTAGAAATTACGAGGAAAAAAACCTCATTCAGCTATAAGCATAGGTGCATTAATTTCTTAAGAAAGTACATTTCTTTAATTGATTTTTTAATTTATTTAAGCAATAATTTTTCAAAGAAATACATACCTTTATAATTGGGGTTTTACATTTTGAAACATGTCTGACAAACACAATATGAGTGATTTTTACATGTAAAATTTCCACATTGTGTACAAAATACTGTAGTTTTAGTATCTTTAGCTCTTGGGCATACTGCACATCGGCCTTTGTTGTGCTTTGGCCTTTTCGATTTTAATTGCTCAGATGCAGAAGAATCGACTTCGCTCATACTTTCGCGGAGTGCTTTAGGAAGCATTTGCATATCTTTCCTTATTTTTATGTGAGGCTCTATAAGAGATAACGCTAATTGCTTCAGAAACTTCCTTCTATTTGCATGATGTAACGGAGGGTTTTTTGTTGACATCAGGGCAACTCTGGCATTTATTGCGGCGACATTCAACACACAATAAAAAATTACCATCGGCCATCTGTTGGTTTTTCGAGCAGTGGAATATAATGATGACATTTCATCAACAGTATCTACACCTCCTTTTGTTGAATTATAAAACTGAATAATTTCTGGCTTCTTCTTATCACTATCATCAATTTCATCAACGTGATGCATAGTTGATAGCAAAACTACACATTTCGCTTTCTTAGGAACATAAGACACTAATGTCACGTCCTTTTGGAATCCGAACATAGATGAGTGAAGTTCTCTGGCTTTAGTTTGTGTAAACTCATTCGGGATTTCGGTTTTGTTTTTCTTTAGTGTACCAACAATTGTCAGCCTCCTTGATAAAAGTTCTTTCGCAAGAGGATAACTCGTGTACCAATTATCCATGGTTATGTTTCTTCCTGATCCAAACAAAGGACCGGATAAGCGTTTTGTTATTTCCGAAGGTGAATTTTCCAACCGAAAGGGACCTTCCGGTTGTTGACCTGCGTATATCTCCATGTTATAGGTGTAAAACGTCTTGGAGTCCACTAAAGCAAAAATTTTGATTCCATATTTTGCTGGCTTGCTAGGTATATATTGGCGAAAAGAACAACGCCCGCGAAATTTCTCCAATTTTTCATCGATGGTAACATATTCACCCAGAAAATAATTCTTTTGGCAATTTTCATTGAAGTTAGTAAACAATTCTCTCACAGCTGCTAGTTTATCTATTTTTTTTCTATCCTCACGATCTGTGACGTTATCTAAACGTAGACACCTGAGCAGAAAAAGAAACCTTTTATAAGACCCATTGTGTTTCTCAAAATTTCAATTCCTGTTCCATCAGTAGTCCATAAATCTTGTGCATTTGTGTGTGAGGATTTATGTAAGCCACATAGGTACAAAATTCCAAAAAGTGCTCTCATCTCCACTTCATCTGCTTTTTTAGCGTCTCGGCTTCTGGCGTAATTTTCCGAAATGTTTTCAATATAGATATTTGTCCATTCTACTATAGATCTTATTATCTCGGGGTTAAAAAACAACTCCCAACTTTCGAGAGGTTCTGTTATGTTTCGTGCTATACTTTTCAATCCTGGTAAATGAGTCATTATATTTTGGGAGCAGGTTTTTACTTTTTGATTTGGTTTTTCTTTTTTCCAAACTGTTTTATTTCTGCTGATAAAAATATTTTCCTCTGGATCCGGATTGGCGCCATCATCGTCGCTCAATTCACTTTCGCTGTCGTGAGAACTGTAAAGTTCTTCATCTATTTCATTTTCACTCGCTTGATCTATATCATCTTCCGATGTCTCAACCTCATCCAAAAGAGTTCTCAAACGCTCCATCTCCTACTCATATTCTGTTAATTTCCGTTTATATGCCATTAGTTCTAAAATAATCGAGCGTACAAATTGATAAACTCACTAGATCAGAAAAAAACATGCTGCTGAGAAGCCAAATGTTCACTGCTTACATAGAAAATTCGAAGCAAGAAAGGTCGCGTGGGGTGACTGAGTCACCCCATTGTCTCATAGATTCCAATAAAGACCTGTTTCACAGGTATGAAAGAAAGTATAGTAAAAATACCACTCACCTGTCAAGGGGAGTGTCACCCAGGAGGATACTAAAAGAATAGGGGATTCCAGATAAGAATTTTTTCCAAGAACTGCTATTTTTCGAAGAGTGGGGTGACTCAGTGCCCCGCGCGATTTCTCTCGGGTTAAGATAAAAATTTGAGCAGTTATGTTTTATAAACTTTCCACCTTGAAAAATCATTTATAATGTTTTCAACATTGCTCACATCCTAAATATCACTTTTGATTACTCTTATTGCAAAGTCATTTAATCTTCCTTCAACTTATTTCTTGTAACTTTGCATCATATAAAGCTTTTTTAATTTAGACGGAAAGCTCAGCATCAGCAATGACAACAGGGAACATAAATACTATTTGCAGTACAATATACCTAACTTTCCTGCAGTGTTAAAACATGAAATATTAATATTGATAATGCAATGACACTTTAGTATTTTTCTTTCTTTCCTTAGCTGCTTTGCGAGAAAAAATTCCTAACACTTCTTCTATTTTGAAGTGAAAACATATTGACTTGCATGTGTCTAAGTGAAAACTTGATTAATTTTTCGACCAGGAAAGATAATGAATACATTTTTTACTATAAGAATAAAAACTACCATTTATGAAATGCAATATTAAAGCTTCTTAGCTCTGTTAGTTTTTTCTCCATGGCTTAAGGAGCTCTTTTGGAATATTATTTTTTATTTAATTTATTTATTTTCTGTCCCAATTTTTGCTTTGTAACTAACATCTTTCTGTGTTTAGTTGCATAAAATATTTTGAATAACTGCTAGTGTCAAAAATATTTTTCTTGCATAATGAAAAATATCCCTGTACTTATTCGCTATCACTTACATATACAATACTGTTCGAATTAATTTTGACAAACATGTTTTTCTTGTCTGAGTTGGTATATGATTAGTGATTACTAGTGATGTTTTTGGTTCTTTTTTCAACAAATGGCACTAGAAGCTTAGTTCCTCTTAAAGACATGCTGAGTGCTGTCAAATACATAGAAATGCTACACAGTAGGTCATTTCAACATGACTTGGCCCCTTGCCACACTTTGAAATCGGTACAGACTTTTATGTGGGGAAAATAAAATAAAAGTGGTTGATTGTTCTGGTAATTAACCAGACCTAAATCCTATTGAAAATTTATGTCATATTCGCAAGAAGCTTAGATAAATTGCAAGACAACAGAACAAACGATAAAAAGGGCTATACAGATGTAGTTCAATGACGATGAAGTCAAGAACATGTGCACTACACTAATGGCGTATACGTCAAGAAGTGTTGAAGAGGTCACTTCTGTTAAAGGAGGACATACTTTGTAATAATTTAGAGATAGATCAGTCAGAGATTTCTCAGTCTACTTTAAAAGCTAAAGTTTAGAAAAAATCATTTTCTCCATTTGTTCCAATTAAATTGAACAGTATAGTATTCATTTATGAATCTGAAAAAATTAATATTTAAATTAAATGAAAAAGTAAACAAATCATTTAAACTCTTTAGACTCAAACAAATAGGTAAGAAGGAATTGGTAGAGAAGAATGTAATAGCAGTTTGGAATTGGTTTTCTCCCAAAGGATGCAAAATAAAAATTGAAGAAATGCTATTTCCCAGTCTCAATATTTTCTTATTTATACAGTATCTATTAAATGGTCTCCGAATAAAAGCGATAGAGAAAGAATCATTCTTAAATATAATTCAAACATTTTAAAAAGTGGAATTTTTATTAATGATCAGAATTAGAAATTTACTTTTAATGTTCAGAAAAAGTTTTTTCATATATAATGAAACAACTGCTTTGCATAATTTGTCTAAAACCAAGAGATATACCACATAGTTATGAAATAGTAGATAAACTTACTTCTGTGATGTTCTTTTCTGATTCACCCACAAATGGTGAATATATCTGTGCTGGATTAGCTGCAAAAAAATTTGCATCACATGCAGTGGCAAGTCCTCGAGCCAAAGTGGTTTTGCAGCATCCTGGTGGACCGAACAAAAGAAGACCTCTAGGGCAAGGCAAGTTAACTTTCTTGAATATTTTTGGGTTGCGTAGCGGCCATTCGATACACTAACAAATAAAAAAAATCAAATTTTTTTCTGCATGAAAATGTGTTACTACAACAATTCAATAACTGTGGAACATCAGACAATTATATCAAGAAAGAAAAAGAAGTTGAACAAAAACGACTCATACAAAGTGAGTTATGCGTGTAAAGTGTACATACACAATGTGTGAAAGAAGTTTTAAGACTAGAGGTGGATCTCAGCTTACACTTCTGTTGTTACACATGCGTGTACACCTTAGCTATCAGCTATTGCACTGCCACAACCTCAGCAAATTTGTTCAATCACAAATAATACAGATGCTCCTTGAAGAAGATTTATTTTTCATTTGGAATTTTCTGGGCAGAACAAGAGTTGTAAATATTAATTAAAAGTTTTAAAGGTATTGATGGTCAGAATTTGTTGCATTTTTTCAGATTATCAGGACGAAAATAGTTGAAGTTTGTTGCATTATAATGTGGCCAGTCACAACTCGCTAAAAATGATAATTTTCGACAAAATTTTCTACAATTTTCTACATAATTTTGAATTTCTGCATGTGTACTATTGAGATATATGACAGATCAGTCAAAAATGTACATGAAATGTTAATAAGAAAGAGGGAAAAAGCATATAAACAGAATGCACATGCAAAATTTTCTCAAATATCTAATCTAAATGACAATAAATACGTTTATGTGCAACGTTATTTGGAGTACTTCAATGTTCAAGTATTATCAAGTATTTTTCTACATTCTAATTGTCCCTCTCCCCCAATTATTGCTCTGTATTATCTTAAAATCGAAAAAAAAAAAAAAAAAACACTCAAATAAAGTGCCAATTATCACACCCTTTTTAAAAGGGAAAACTCACAGCAGTTTTGAAGTGCTAGAATAAATTTTAGATGTGGTTGAAAACAGAAACATCTTTTTTATAGGTAGTCTTAGTGAAGTCAGGGTTAAAAGTTTTGACTCCTCTAACTCAAACAGTTCTCTAGGATTCCTCTAAGTAGTAGCATGTATCTGGCTAAGGGATCAATTTACCCAAACAATGTGACAAATTAATTCCTCATACCTATTAAATTATTATTGTTTACCATCAAATGAACAATAAGCTATCACAACTGCAAATTATATTTACTAATCCGACATTATATGGGTTTTTCTTTTTCTTTCTTTGAGCAACTGGAAAAGAGGGGCAAGCATTATTCTTTTTTATTCAATCTCAATTTCCAAGGGTTGGGGAGGGGGGTATAGGTGAAAACTGAGAAATTTGGCCAGTGGCCAGTACACTCAGTTTCATTAGTCACCACTTTTTAAAATTGCCAATAAAAATTGAAAACTAACTCTAAAATTGTTTACAAAATAAATTAACTATTGAAATAGTAAAAGAATTATGCAGATTTGAGTTAGCACAAGCTAAAATTATTTTGAACTTTTAAAATGATTTAAATATATACAGGATGCTGAAAGATTGAAAGTTGAAAATCGACATGAAATTTTCAGCAAAGCTCAATATTGGCATGTGTCCATAAAAAAAAATCATGGCAAAAAAAATTGAAAAAATGAAAAAAAAAAAAGCAATTACAGTACATTACAGTAGTGGCGTTGGATGATGCATTTTTTAATCCCCACTTTTACTGCTTTAATCGCCACATGGGGACCGCTAATTTTCACCTGGGGAGGGGGGGGGGGGGGAGAAAGGCAAAAAAGAAAACGGAAAAGCTGAATGACAGCATGACTGAAAAGTAAAATCTTTTCATGCTAACCAATCAGGCTCATCATTTAAGGGGTCAGGAGGGGGCTTAATTTTCAAGCCATGGAAGAAGAATGCACCCCCCCCCCCTGGCTTGGAAATTATAACGTATTTATATGTATGTGTATGTATTTCAGTTTTTTAAAAGCAATATACATTGAGTTCATGCCCTTTGACCCTCCCCCCTGGAAAAATGGGAAATGACGGTCCATAAGCATTGCTTACTTAATGTTAAAAGACACAAAAAAGTATGATACTGCACATAGTATTTTGTCAGAACCCTAGTATTATTTTGGGATAGCCAATTTTTTATGTTAAATGTTTTTCACTGCATGTTATCTAAATATGAGACATTGTCTTGATTTATTGAAAATTAGTCTTTTTTTTTTCATTTATAACAGCATCCCTTATGACTCACACATTACAGAATTTCCTTGCCTTTATCATATTTCAAGAGCAGCACACATTAGAACTGCATGTCACATGGCTCCCGTGATTAACAGATGAGAGAACTTCTATGTACCCATTACTAATACTACATCACCTATTACAATACTGTACAATACGTATTACAATACTAGCTTTACAGCAGGGAAGGGAGGCAGTTTGCCGCTATTGACGCCCTTTTGAGGGGAGAGACCCGTAATGAGGTTAAGTGTTATGTTACACCCCCCAGTTGGAATTAAAATTTTGATTACTTAATGTATTTAGAATTTAATTTCCCAAAAATCTTGATTAGGCTGAAATAGTGGTTGCACATAATTATGTTTTTAATCGCGAAGTGCCACAAAAATTTTCCCAAACCAACGACTACCTTGAATGCGTTTACAGATTGGCATGAAAAGAAGAAAAATTCGATTACCCCTTGTGGATGGCGTGCTGATCATGAAAAAAAACTTAACAAGTTTTAAACAAATAACAAAGAATTTTATTTCTGGAGGAACTGGCTGCATTTTACTCATATAAAATAAAAAAAAACATTTAGGTGATCACCTGCACAATTACTATTTTAAATTAGACCGTTAGACATCCTTTTTTTTTTTAACAAATTACATTTTAGCATCTTCAGACGGTACAATAATTCTGTTAGTTAATTGGTGCTTTTGGAGAAAGTCCACGACTTAAAATCAATAAAAAAGTTCAAAAAAATACTGAGATGGAAAAAAAAAGGCAGGCCTTCAGCCGATGATTGAGTTGGATGGCATGATGATCAGGTAGACGTAATATTAGAAATGATGGCCTCCTGGCTCAGAAGAAACAGATTGAAGTGGCGGGCATCGATGAAAACGTTGGGATTTTTGGAATATTCAATTGAAGAAAAAAAATGATTAAAAAATTTTCAGGGCTAGGCGACTGTTATGCGCCGGCAGCTTTCCATTTTTTCGACATTTTCGCTCATGCACGGGAGCTTGGATGTGCCGACATCTCCATAGCATGGGAAGCAAAGCAGTTGTAATTCGTTTCTCCGTCACTTTCTCCTCACGCAATTCTCAGATGGCAACGGCGCACGTGCACCAATGAGAGCACAGGAGGAATTTCGGCGGGAACCAATAGTTGGACGACTCTTGATTCTAAACCAAAACTGACAGATAAAGATTGCATGACGCACCGAAAACGACCTGATAAAATCTTCAAGACAGGATGTTCAAAGATGGACAACAAACTCGTTGAAAACAAGATGGCTATTTGGTAAAAAAAATGCTAATTTGGAAAAAGGAATGAAAAAGATTTGTATTAAAAAGAAAGCTTAGCATGGTAAAAAAATTACGAATCGGTAATTAAAATAAGCGAAATTTTGATGTTAAAAGAAGTTAGTGCCGAAAATACCGATTTTGTGAAAAATGAAAAAATTTGGAATAATTTAATTGAGAGGTAGCGTTACTTAAAAATATTAAATGATAAAAAAGTTTAGAAAATAAAAATAAATTAATTAATAATGAAAAAAGATTTTAAATAGAAAAAAAATGTGATGCAATATCACATTAAGAGTTTTTGAAAAATAAATTACTTGAATTAAACAAACGTAAATGATAGTACACCAAAATAAATAAAGAAAATAGAATCTTTCTCAATTTTTTTTTTGCATTTTTGAAAACAATATAAATTACAAGTTTATAAAATAATGACATTTTCGTATTGTTTTTAATTTTTTTTGTTAGAGGGGGTTAACCCCAAAAATAAACTTGGGGGATACCCATGCTAGGAAAGCCAGACTATATAACCCTCAATTTACTTTAAGCTCCTTTGCACACCTCTGAAAAATTCGTGTGAAAGATAATGATAAAACTAAGGAACACCAGGAACCCCCGCCCTCCATTTTTTTTAATTAAAAAGTTTTTTTAATATATAAAAACATTGGAAAACAGCAGGTATTAAAGATAATGCTCAACAAAAATTGTTCTTTAATTTTTCAAAAACATTTTTTAAAGTAATTAGAATATTTAATGACAATTAAAATAATTCACATCATTACGGAATGCATAAATTATTACCATTTGTAATCTTTCTTTTATATCTTTCATTCCACCAATATCCTCCCAATAGATAGGTTTGACTTTCATGTTCCAGTTTGATGATTTTAACATAAAAGGAGTAAATGTTGACAAAACATTTTCTAAATCTTCAGTAGTTAGGTCAGATGTTTTACGATCCTGCAAATTGAAATAATGAGTAAATAAATATGATAGCTTAAGTATAAATATATAAATTTATCCAACATTTTTAGCCGTTTTGAAAATATGCTAGCCAATTTGACAAAAGTTTTACTTATCCATTCAGAAGTTTCATTTAAAACCAAAATAATTTTTTTCCATAAAAACGGTTGCATTTTAAGAAGTGATGGACCATGGTTGATTTTGTTGAAAAATCAACATTTTAAATAATTTCATTTTAGGAAGAAAAAAAAATTAGTTTCTGGTATTATCTAGGGCTTGAAAAATTTAAAAAGTTTTACAGTGTTACATTTAAAAAGTTGTCAGCCATGTTTGTCTAAAATATTACATGATCAAACTAAATTTTTACATGCCCAGAAGTTGTTTTATTGCATGTTAATAAAAACATTTGAATTTGTCTTATAGCGTTAATCAGACACAACATTAAATTAACAGCTTTATATCTGAATCAAGAATCATTTTAACATTAATCTAAATCATTAAAAAATTACATTACAAATAAATATTACATAAGCCATCGAACTAATAAAGAAATATTTGATTAAAAAATGACATGCCCTGCCGAGCATGTAAGGGTAGAAGATTCATGCACAAACGGAATTTTTACATGCCTCGGGCATGTCGGGCAATATAATTTTAGAGCCCTGGTATTATCTCTGAAAGGATATAATATGCAAACAATTTTTGTAAAAACTCAGATAAACTGTGAAGTTTAGTGCTGAAAATGTGGTACAATTAAAATTGATGAAATAATGAGCTTAGGAAATTCCAGTACATTTTCCCTATAGGCATACCACACATTATTGATATCATACTGATATATTTTGACCTACTTCTTAACCATTCCCGAGGCTTTATACAAAAATATCTTTTTTCTATTACAGACAGGCCCTACATTTGCCCAGTTTGGTAACAAAACTGGTTGAACTACAAGTGCAAACAAGCTACTATGATCGCCTTATAATTATTTATTATTTTTATTTTAAAGAGGGAGGGGGGGATCAAAACAATACATAAACTTATTTCATTATTGTTCCAAGACATGATTTATTTTTTAAGGGACCATTCATTAATGATGTCACGTTTTCATCCCATATGTTTGACCCCCATCCATCCTTTGTCACAAAATGTCACACTTCAACAAATCTCCCTCCCCCCTTTGTCACATGTTACGCTATGTTGCATAAGCATGATGTCACACTTCTTACCCCCTCCCTCAGACACTTTGTCACAATTTCACAGACCCCCCCTCCCTCTTGAAGCGCAACATCATTTATGAATGATCCCTAAACAAGAAACTTGCAAAAGGACTTACTTGTTAAATTGCAGTGCTCAAGCATATTCCAAGACCAAGGAAATTGGTAAATTTGTCAATTGGCATACCTTTAATTTTAAAGAATTGAACTTCCAAACAATATGAAAACAAATTTCATTTTTAAGATGTGTAACTTATGTACTATGAAACTTAAGGTTAATAAAATAGTTCACAATATACCTAACATAGAAGAATTTAAAGAACATTTTACCTTTGTTGCTTCTTCAAAAAGGAGCTTGATGTCATTTCCAACAAAGCCAGAAGTTAAACGTGACAATTTTGCACAATCTATCTTTGTAATTGATAAAGATTTGCTTAAGGTTTCAAAAATTTCTTTCCTTTGATACAATGTTGGTATTCCCAAGACAACCTGCAAAGAGCAACAAGAAAAATGCAAACACATCATCAATTAATTATATTATACATGGTTGTTGTTGTTGTTTATATTGAATATATCCATGGATATATTTGAAAATTCTATCCATAGAAGAGTTACCAGAGCCTTAAAAAGGTTAGACTTCTGCCAACAGTCCAAGCGTTGGTCCACGGAGGGTATTTTATTTCCCCTCAGCCACCCAAAAGTAAAACCAATGGAGGCACCCCTATCCGCCACCTGGAGAAGCGCCCTCCGGGGTTACAGGCTCCCCTGAGAGATTATAAATGGTACTGTAGTTTAAATGAGAAACTTGGGAACCAAAATATTTTTTACTGTAAGCATAATTCTATTTCCTGCATTGTCTTTGATAAATATTAGGGTCGTACCAAACCAAACATCAAATTGGCTGATTATTACTAAAACCACTTAAGGCAGCATTTCGATTGTCATTTCTTCTACCAAAAATTTCTTTTTTTGTACAAGTGAGCGAATTTTTTTGTTAGTTATTTCTTTTTTAAAATCTACAATTGACTCAAAATTACATGATTTGGACTATGTTATTGTCTATGGAATATGGATATGTTAGAATATTTAATTCAATATTTAATTTTCATGTTTATCTATTTTAAGCCACTACTTATTATTCTATCTTACAACAACTGTACAACTCAACTCTGTTCGATTTTTTATTCTTAAGCTTGTAAGAATGTAAACAGTACAGAATGTCTTAATCTAATACTACAATTCCATCTTATTTAATCTTCTAAATAAAGTACTTTTTCAACATAAAGGATTCCAGATTTATTCCATGTCTTATAGATTATGAGACTGATTGCAATTTTTGAAATATTTTAAAGAAATTTGCGATTTTTTTTTCGAAAACGAAAGTTGTTTATCCTGTTCTGCTGAATGGCTGAAGGTGCTCGCATTTCAATAGCAAAGTTAAATAATTCAAATTACCAAATCTGGAAGTACAAAGTAGAACTTCTCTTGATTAAAGAAGGACTCTGGAATACTGTTGAAAAAGATAAACCTGCGGATGCAAATGAGGACTGGATTACGAAGGATGGAAAGGCTCGTGCTACCATTGGACTTCTGGTTGAAGATAACCAACTATGCCATGTAAAGAAGCACAATACAGCGAATGGTATGTGGAAATCTCTTCTTGGATATCATCAAAAGTCAACATTGTCCAACAAAGTCAACTTGCTAAAACGCCTGTGTAGTTTGAAACTGGATGAACACAGTGATATGGAAGAACACATCAACAGTATGACTGATCTCATTGATCAACTGACTGCATTGGGGGAAAATTTGGCAGAACCTCTAACTGTGGCATTATTGTTGAGCAGCCTTCCTGACAGCTATGCAACATTGATTACAGCGTTGGAAACCAGACCAGAAGCAGATTTAACACAAGAACTGGTTAAAAATAAGTTGATAGAAGAAAACAGAAGAAGAAGAGAACAGAACCATGGGAGCCAGCCGAGCCAAGAAAAAGTATTAAAGGTCAATTCTACAGTTCAGAAGCATACAAAAAGAAGCTGTTTTTTCTGTAAGAAGCCAGGACATGACAAGGTGGATTGTCGAAAGTATAAAGCATGGCTACTACGGAAAGGAACAAATCAGCAAGAAAATCAACATACAGCTAAGAAAGTTACTCTAGCAGATAATAACAGTTCAGAAATAAGAATCAGCAATGAAGAACATATTTGTTTTATCTTGGGTGAAACAGAAACTCTTTCGTGGTACATTGACTCTGGCGCAACTTCGCATATGACCAGCAATTTTGATTTCTTCACAGCACTTGATGAAACCATTCAAGATAAAGTTTACCTTGCAGATGGTCAAATCATAGTGACCAGTGGAAAGGGTGAAGGCTGGATATTTTATGAAGATGACAAGAACCATGTAAGTAAAATAAAAGTTCAAGATGTTCTTTACGTGCCTCAATTGCATGGAAATTTATTGTCTGTCAAGAAATTAGTTGATAAAGGATTTAATGTTGACTTTAGTAATGAACAGTGTACTATAAAGTTAAAAGAAAACATTGTTGCTATAGCAAGTACTAAAAACAGTTTGTATGTACTAAACTCACAAAAGGCATTAAGTGCAACTGATTGCAAGTCTCTCTGCATACATGAATGGCACAAAAGATTAGGCCATAGAGATATTCAAGCCATAAAGAAAGTAGAAAATAAATATTTAGCAACAGGATTAAAGATAAAGCCTTGCAAACACACTGATGTATGCGAGATCTGCATTAAAGGGAAAATGACAAAAACATCTTTTCCAAAGAAATCATCAACAAAAACCACAGAACTGTTTCAGATGGTTCATTCAGATGTGTGCAGACCGATTCATGTAGCTACACCAAGTGGAAACAAGTATATACTTACACTAATTGATGATTTTAGTAGATATACAAAAGTTTATTTGATGAAGAATAAGTCGGAAGTTTCAAGAAACATAGTTCATTACGTGAAACAGGTTCAGACTATGTTCGGGAAAACACCAAAGTGCATAAGATCAGACAGAGGTGGAGAATACATGAATGCTGAAGTAGATAAAATCTTCATTGATGAGGGAATACAGAGACAAACCTCGGCACCCTATACACCTCAACAGAATGGGACAGCGGAGCGCAAAAACAGATATCTTATTGAAATGACGAGATGTTTACTCCTAGAATCAGGTCTTGAAAATAAGTATTGGGGAGAAGCTATTCAGACTGCCAGCTTCCTACAGAACAGACTGCCAACAAAACATCATGAAGTTACACCCTACGAGTTATGGCATGGAGAAAAACCAAATCTGGAAGTAATCAAGACATTCGGCATCAAAGCTTACACCTTAATCCCAGAGGGACAAAGATTAAAGTTAGATGACAAAGCAAAATTGATGACATTTGTGGGTTATCAAGAAGGATCTAAAGCCTACAGACTATTGGACAGAAAGACCAACAAGATTACTATCAGTAAACATGTAAAGTTTGTAGACGATTTCGAGTCTGAAAGTCAACAGGAAACCATACCCGAAAACTTTGTTGCAGAAGAAACATGTCAATTTGAACTTGAAGAGGAGATCAATTCTTCAGCATATTTTGATTTTGAGGAAACTGAAAAAGCAAATGCAACAGATGAAGAAAGTAATGAAGATAACAATATGCTCAGAAGATCAAATAGAGCTAGAAAAGCACCAGAAAGATTAATTGAAACAATCCAAATAGCTAAGGAAGGTGAAACTCAAGAAGCAGAACCAAAAACATATGAAGCAGCGATCAAGTCTAAAGATGCTGAATCTTGGAGTAATGCAATGAAAGAGGAAATAAATTCATTAAAGGCAAGCAAAACTTGGGAATTAGCAGAACTTCCACCAAATAAAGTAGCAATAGGCAGCAAATGGGTCTTCAAGAGAAAAATTGATCAAAATGGAGATGTAGACAGATTCAAGGCCAGATTGGTTGCACAGGGATTTTTTCAAAAATTTGGCGAAGAATACGATGAAGTGTTTGCACCTGTTGTACGCCAGACTACATTTCGCACTTTGTTAGCTATTGCAGGAAAAAGGAAAATGCAAGTTAATCATTATGACATTCAGACAGCATACTTAAATGGTGATCTTCATCATGATGTATATATGAAACAGCCAAAAGGATATGAAGAACCAGGAAAGCAACATCTTGTTTGTAAACTTCAGAAGAATTTATATGGTTTGAAACAGGGTGCGAATGAATGGAATAAGAAACTTCATGACAGTTTCATGAAAATGAACTTCAAGCAGAGTAATACAGACCCTTGTTTATATTCTAAACATTCCAATGGAGCCTGGACCTACATTCTTGTCTATGTTGATGATGTTATTGCAGCCAGCAAAGAAAGTTTAAACCTAAGGGAATTTGAAGTGGACCTAATGAGCCAATTCAAAGTGAAGAACCTGGGACATTTAAATTTTTATTTGGGTTTGCAAATTGATCAAGATGCTGAAGGACTTTTCTATGTGCATCAAACAAACTACATCAATCGGAAAATAAAGGAGTTTGGTCTTGAGGATTCGAAACCATCAAGAATACCTTTGGAGCCAGGATACCAAAAGAGAAATGAAGTTGAAGATCCATTAGAAACAAATACAGTCTATCGAGCAGCTATAGGATCACTTCTTTACATTTCTACTAATACAAGACCAGACATATCAGTTAGTACATCAATATTAGCTAGTAAAGTTAGCAGACCAACTCAAAGTGACTGGACAGAAGTGAAAAGAGTATTTCGATACTTGAAAACTACAGTGCACAAAAGACTAAAGTTAGGCTCAGATCTACAAAGTAAAACTAGCATTTTGGAAGGCTACGTGGATGCCAATTGGGCAGGATCTGAAGGAAGAAGATCACAGAGTGGATATTTGTTCCAACTATATGGAGGGACAATATGTTGGTCAAGCAAGATACAGCCATCAGTTTCTTTATCGAGTGCAGAAGCTGAATATGTAGCTCTTGCAGAATCAGCACAAGAAGCTATATGGTTAAGCAGACTATTAAGTGACTTTCATGAAGTAACTACATTACCTATAACCATATTCGAGGACAATCAAAGCTGCATCAAAATGCTTACGTGTGGAAGGTTTAGTCAGCGCACAAAACATATAGACATTAAGTATCACTTTGTTCGTGAACTTGTAACTAATAATTTGCTGTCAGTATTATATTGCCCAACTGATGTTATGAAAGCTGACTTATTAACAAAGCCTCTTGAGGCGGTTAAGACTGCAAAATTTTCTCAAGGAATGGGGTTGGTGGGATAGAAATATTGAGGGGGAGTGTTAGAATATTTAATTCAATATTTAATTTTCATGTTTATCTATTTTAAGCCACTACTTATTATTCTATCTTACAACAACTGTACAACTCAACTCTGTTCGATTTTTTATTCTTAAGCTTGTAAGAATGTAAACAGTACAGAATGTCTTAATCTAATACTACAATTCCATCTTATTTAATCTTCTAAATAAAGTACTTTTTCAACATAAAGTATTCCAGATTTATTCCATGTCTTATAGGATACAGTCCAGAAGTATACACTGCTTTGAAAATCAACATATAGTGTAAAAAAGCAAAGCATATAAATTAAATCAACTTACTTCTTCCTCAAATAAACAGGCAATGCTAGAATGTAGTTGCTTGCGATAAGTTGCAGCTGCAATAACATAAACACCAGTGTTCCTCAAGCTCTGAACGAAGCTTAGAACTCCAGAAGCTGATTCAATATTATTTTGTTTTTCATCATGTGAAGTAAGTAAATCAATATGATCAATGAAGATGATGACATGTTTTGCAGGAAACATTTTTGACAAGTGAGTTAAAAAACCGGAGTACCCCTCACATTTCTTCTTACTGAACTTCAGGTCCTTTTTCCCGTCAATAATTAGAAAAATACTGCTTATCTCACGGCAAACCTTTTTAACCAAAATACTTTTTCCACTTCCTGGGGGTCCTAAAATTAAGATTCTCTTTTCCCTCTGGTAAGATAGTAAAGTTCTTTTAAGAAAACTCATTGATTCATTCAAGCCTCCAAGTACTATTTCTTCAATTTCATACATTTGATTTTCCTGCTCTAGTGTCGATACTTCTCTTATGTCAACAGCTGATGTCCGTTTTAATCTGCCAAAAACATTGCCTTCACTAAATGTTTCTAAAATAATGATGCTATGAATGCCGAAACACTTTGCTGACTTTTTACCATGACAATTGACCGATGTATTTCTTCCAAAAACGTAAGGTGAAATCAGTTTACTAATAACATTCTTCAGTATTTCGATATCAAAGTTCTGAAATGACAAATAATTCTCAAAAATAACTTTTACCTGAAGTCTATCAAAAGTGGATGTTTTAATAATCTCACAATTATCAGGGAAACGCACACTAAGATTTTGAAAGTTATTCGTACTTGACGAGCATGTAACAACATCGTCTATTTCTATATACGTGACAGGATGTAAAGTACAAAATAACCGGCAAATGTAAGTACAATTAATTTGAACAACATCTCCAATTTTGAAATTTCCCCTTTTAAGCAATGCAATAGGGATGAAACATTTTTGAGTGTACTTTTCACATTCATCCACGAGTTTTACATTCACTTCAACAGACATAATTTATACACATATGTATGTGTGTGTGTGACTTACTTTAATAATCACAAGACTATTTCAAAGAGTGCCCACCATTACTTTTCAAAACCACGCTTATTTGTTTATGTTTTTTGTGCAGTTACAGTTAAGTCATATAAAATCCGCAATGAAATCCGTTTTTAATAAGACAAAATTAATGTTTCTCAAAATTTTTGGATATAATACTACTGACTTTATAAGTTGCTGTGATGTGTGATAAACGAACGACTGAAATTTCACGAACGAACAGCACGAACATGAGCATAAATCTAAACAGAGTCCAGAAAAATGTTTCGGGGACGACGTCTTTGCGGACATAACAAACCAATACATATATTCCTTTCTATTATTAAAAATTACTCTCATTAATGTATTTCAAAGTTCATGAAAACATATTTTCCATAAAATGTACGCATATTTTCTTAGATCGTGTTTTCGGGGGCAAAGCATTAAAAATATACAAATTTGGTGATTGTCCCAGAAATTCGAGGACGTTTGGTCACCCTACATTTAGCGGAAAAATTCGCTTTTTGCCGGTAACTAGGGAGAAAATATGAAGTAAAACGTAAATTCAAACGTTTCAATTCAAGCTAAATTGTGGTGAAATATTATGCTGAATACAGCAACTCAGAAATTTGACTTTCAAGAAAATTCGTTAAAAAAAAAAAAAGAGGATAGAGACGAAAGAAAGAAGCCACCGCTCAAACTCCTATTTTAATTTATTTCATTGCGTTCAACTTTTTTACGCTAGCGACACATGTAAAATGCAACTAAAATTTATCCGATACATATATATACAATCAGCTTCACCAGGGAGTCCTGCGTAGTGCTTCCAGCACCCATACATTTCTCTTACATTTTCACCGATAAAACATAACTTTACTCTATATGCATGTTCCGTTTTCCCCTCATTCATCATCTCGGGGGAAAAGTACGTAATTTAACGACACTAAATACTTTCCACTAAGTATTTCTCATTAAAACGTACCCGAAGTAGAGATGAGTTTGGGCTCACTTTTGCAGATCCGAGCCCGAAGATTTGAAGTCCGAGCAAGAGTAATACTGCTCTGTGACAAAGCCCGAGCCCGAAATGATTTTATAAAGTGTTGTTAATAGATGTGGTTCTACATTGATTAAATGTAGTCTTTTTGTTGCCATCGCAATTGGTTCTAATGATTTTTCTTTTAATTTCAAATAAAGAATGCATTTTTAAACTATCATGAAATGCTTCAGTGAAAAATAAATTCTGGTGAGCTAAAACGCATGAAAAATGTTGGAAAATCTTCAGTTTTTCAGCATTTTCGGGAAGTTTTTGATTCACAGTCGAATTTAAAACTGCTATATATTCAGTACAACTCTTGCAGTTAGGAGACCTACTAATAAGATGGGTCTCTAGTCCGGAGGAGCAAATTGAAAATGAAAGTGGACACAAGACTAGCAAAAAAACCATTAGTCCGGACTGTATTTATGAATATTTTACCATAAGTCCGAGAGTAACTTGAAAAGGTAGAGCCCAAAATTTTATAGTCATCACAACATATGGTATGGAACAAGCATCGCAGTAGAGCCCCATCTCCGCACACATTTTCTTTTAACCATTGGATCAACTAAAAGTTGTATTACAAAACTAAAAACAGCACTAAACTAAACTCAGTGAAGCAAAAGCCCATGGGGGGAAGGGGGCCTGCTGTGCCCGTCTCAGCCTCCGCGACGGAGAGCCCTGGGGTCCTAAGCAGATGTTTCGATCAGATATTCGGCTTAACACGAAACCCTCAATGTTTAGTTCGCAAGCGTGTTTGGTCTTTGAAATTTTGACAGAAGGAAATCATTTTAAATGCTTCTTTATTTTTAAAAAACATTGAAACATAAAAATATAAAGAAGAGATATTATGTATGAGAAATGTGGATAAAGCTTTCACAGTAAGGTTAAACAATAATTCACATTCAACAAAAACATTAATTTTAACATTTATGATCAATGTTATTTAACCCATCAAGGTCATCTTACGAATATATATAACTTCCTAAGAAAATACATATCTCAGAATCTGTGCTCAAAGACAAAAGAAAAGTTATGCAGGCATAAGCATAAAATAATAATACCTAACGTTTTCTTCCTGAACATCGCGAAATGTGTTGAAATTAAAATTACCAGAGTCGCAGAGAGCCAATTTGAGGACTTAGGGATAAAATTTTTAGGAGGACCTTCACAGATCGATCGAAATTTATTAATCTTATTAGATCAATTATTTGGATTATACATTACTAAAAAATTTAAATTATCAATAAAATACTAAAATCATTAATTAAATATTAATATAAGTTAATTAAAACGAGCCTCAGAGGCCGAGTGGTCTTAGAACCAGTTTCTGCTGCATGCCCACATGCAGAAAGAGGTATGGGTTCGATTCCTACTTTCCCCTGAGTGTATTTCCTTCTATTGTAATATTCTATTGTGCTGTCTTGTTCTATCTGCCAAATTGAACGAAATAGTTTGAGGCATCTCCTTGAGAATAACAAATAAACTCGAAAACAAATGTGATCTGAATTGGTCGTTTACAAATACAAAAAAAAAAAAAAAGTGAATTAAAATTGTCATACTATAAGCTTGTGCATGTACATGAAATGTATGATACTCCTTTGACGTCACAATTTCAATAAAGGGCACCAGCAATATATGGACACATTGAATAGGGAGGATCACACGAGGAAAGGGGAAAGGCAGAAAAAGAAAAAATAAGACATTAAAATAAAAAATCATGAGTGAAAATTTTGAGCTCCAATGAGGGATCAGATGTCTCTGAAAAGGATTTTTGCCTTCCTTCAGCTGTGGACTGGAAGCTGATATAGTATGGGATATTTTGAAGTTTTTTTACAAAAATAGAATTAAAACTGAAATAAAAAAACCACGCTACTTTTCTTTCAAGTGACATTTCATTACTTAACTTTGACAGTTAATTGTCACAGGGGGACCCTTTAGAGGATGGGCCCCCAGGATTTCCCCCTTCTGCCAGCCCCCATCTCTGCTACATTGAAAACTACTTCCCTGCCCATAACTGCAGTCTATGAAAGTCCTTCCACTTCAACGTGACACTTCAAATTTAAAGGAAATTTCATTAGAAATAGTTTATTATACCAAAAAACATGCCATAATTTAATTATATGAATTACAGCCAGTTTATCACAACAAAAAAAAGTATTTGAACCCATAATTATAACAATTCTAGACATTTTAAAAACCGTCCCTTTTTGGGACGGTTGGCACAAATGGGTTGAAATAAAACCTGCATTTTTTAAAACTAAATTTAAATCAAAATTTTTGGTGAATTATTTTTTAATTTTACATTTTTTGTAGCTTTATTAATGGGTGATTGATTGTTTTTGAATTTTAACTCCTTAAGCTGATCCATTTCCAACATAGAAAGATCACCCCCCCCCCTTTAATTATCTTTCTAAAATTTTATTGACCCTGTGATTGTAGATAGCTTTTTTTTTTTTTTTAGTAAGGTGGGGGAAGAATCACTTTCCCCTTGCAGAGAGCCTCTTTCCCAATAACCTGTGCACATTAAATTTGCACTTACAACAGCTTTACTTACCCGTCTCTCTCAAAGTAAAAGTATTATATGTTGGTTGTTTCTTGCCTCATGATCGTAATCAACTCTGTTCTGAAAACTAGTTTTTTTAATCCGAATCCACCAAAGTAAAAAAAATAGTGTCATCTTTGAAAATGAAGAAAAAACATTGCAAAATTCCTGTTTTGGAAATTTTCAAAACTTCCTTTCAAAAACCGAGCTAAGTTTTCAAACTCGATATTTTGAATAGCACTGAATTCTGTTGCATTAGTTTAAAGGTTACCAGAGTTATAAATGAATTGAATACAAAATTTGTATAGAAAGATTTCAATTTTGTTTAAATGTATGTATGTACACAACACAAGAATGATTTTTCACTCAAAATGAATTGCAAATAAAGAAAACATAAGCGAGAACTAATAACTGAAAGTGGAATTTTTCCCCCAGGAGTCATTTGCTTCCAGTGGCATAACTAGATCATTTACCAACAGGGACAAGACCAGACTTTAACCCCCCCCCCCCTCTAAGATATACAGAAAAAGAGCTCACACATACTTTTCAATAATACACACTAGTTTACCCAAAATTTTCTATACGCATGTATTTAGTCAATTTAGCGCCCCTAAAACCTGGCGCCCGGGACAGAGGCCCCATCTGGTCCCCTTAGTTACGTCCCCATTTGCTCGAACAGTTAGTAATATTAGATAGGTGGAGTAGTTTCTTTTTAATTTTCTCAATTGGAACCCAGTGCAAGGTTTTAATTCATTCCTCTAGATGTCTAGGTAGCCCATTTGACCATTGATTATTTTGTTCCAATACCAAACAATCCATGAAAAAATTACAAGCAGTAGTTGCTGTTGCTTAGAAGCTCATGTTTTCTGACTTTGATAAACAGTAACCAACTGCATTCAACAACTAAATATAAACATTAGAGAATTGATTTGCAATTTTTTCTATTTTAGTAGCTAAGAAATTCTGTTATATATCAAACTACTCAATGTTTTGTTTCTACTTTGAAATTTTAAATAACAATCTTTAAAAATTTTTTAACAGTCCTGCTTTTCCTTTTTTCAAAGATTTTTTTACATATAATTTTAAATTGATTTGAGAATACAATAGAACCCGATCCATTCTTTCTGCATCAGTTGTTCTCCCACAATGTATCATCTTGATTTAATAGTCCCATCATGTCGATTATGTTTTACATTGACCCTTGAGCATCTTCCTGCAATTACTGTTCAAAATGACTGACCTGCGAACGGCAGATCGAGGTTCTATCATATTAGAATCTAGCATATGAGCAAAAATAAGAGTGTTCTTGGTTAAAAATATGATTTATTGTTAAACAATATAATTACAGCATCTAACCTAAGATTAGCACATTTATCTTCCTCGATTATTTAAACCTTTTACACATATCATATAAAGATTTGGCAAACAACATTCATCTTTTGGTTCTTAACCAAATTTGTACTTCATTGCAATCTAAAAAACATCTTAAAAGCTCATTTTTAAAAAAATAATTAACACAGAAGAATAAAGATTCATTGATACATTAAGACGAATAATTTTTGAGAAAGAGTTGAATTTTTTTCTAAGATTAGATTAATTTTATAAACAAATAACAGTAGAGCATACTTTTGTCATTTCATATGAATCATATTAAAACATTTTACATTTGGAAGCCAAATAATTAATCAAATCACAATATGCTCTTTCACCAAGCATTCTATCAAAAACGAAATATATATACAATATAAAAGTTATAACACTATGCATAGTTGGAGGCTAATGGAGTACCCTAAAAATTAATTTCAGTCTTGTCAAGCCTCGACTGAAGTCGTTTATCAGTCTCAAACTTGGGAGTGAATGGCTGAGTAACCAAATTGCAGGGTTTTATTTCAACGTTTTTATAGGTTCTTATTGGATTTGCTTTGTGAACTGCATTTTGTCTCATTTTCATTATTTCAAGTTGTTCTTCCCTTTCTTTTGCTGCTTTATAAGCTTCTGCAGCTTGCTGCTTTTGCATTTCTTCAGCTTTTTTAATTTCCTCTAATTGTCTCCATTCAGCTGCCCTTTTTTCAGTGTGAAGTTGAAATTTCTTCATTTCTGTTCAGAGGGAGAAAAGAAGGAAAAAAAGTTGCACAAGCATGTTCTGTGTAATATCTGTCATGAATAATGAGATTTAAGACTAAAATATTTTCGTAAGGAGCGTTCAAAACAATTTGTAATTGAAATCAAGGCAGACTTTAACCAACTACAACAAAATCCCTAATACTCTAATTTTTATAGCCTAAGTTAATAGATTTTCTCAGTCAAATTGTTTTAGCTTTATATCTTTGCATTTTTCAATTGTAAAATTGCAATAAGTGGATTTTTTCAGTACTTTGAAGTCAACTGCAAAATAATTCATAGTGGCCAAACTTGGACAAAAACAGACTGAATTATGTGATAGATGCTATTTCTATTATTGTTCATTTTGCATCTGTTAATATCAACAGTTGCATTTTTCCACAAGTTAGGAGAATAATGAAAACTGTGTTGAGGAAGAAAGTTTTTTATAAAATCTACCCAAAATGAGATTTCCAGTTAACCTGGAAGGGATTAGGATAAAGTTTTCAAGTGCTTTTAAAAGAATCAAGCTGTAGTGTTATTTATTTATTTATGTTTTGGGATTGTATTTAAAATTGGACTGTGTAAATAAAGACATGAAAAATAAGTTACATAGTGGTATTTCTTTTGAGAGGTAAAGCAAAAATGCTATTTATAAACTACAATCATTAAAAGAGTTTCTCTAAGTACGTTTAAAGCCATTTGTTATCAAAGTACATGACAAATTTTATTAAATGACCGATATACATTAAAATTGTATGATACAATCTTCAGCAATACTAACACAGAAAAATGGCATTTTTTGCCATTTTATCATTTTGCCAAAATGTATCTCAAAATCGTTCTTTGTTCTCCTGGATTTAAGATAGAAAGGTTGCACTTCATAAAGAATCTTACAATTGCAAACTATCTTTTTTGTTTTATAGTGCAAAATGTAGCATTAATAATAATCTTAATCAGGTTTTAAAAAAAATTTAAAGTGCAAAGGACGCCTTGACAGATGCCCTTCCACAAAAGCTTTTGCTCTTAGTAACCAAATGTCTCTGCACGGACCTATTTTCTAGCTTATTTGAGAGAGAAAAATCATTAAAAATCTGAAAAGTTTCTACACTGCCTACTTACCAGCCAAAGATAGAGCCTTTTTAGGATTCAATGTTTTTAAAACATTGTCAGGATGAGCTTTCATATCAGTCTTATCAGATATAGTAGTATCACACTGAAAGTTAGAAAATAATACATAAATAAGGAATTTCATCTTTAACATGAAAACAAATATCTGGCATAGAACATCACTACAGGATTCTTATACGTTTTTGAGAATAACATGGCGGAAACAGAATCCAAGAAAAAAAAAAATCCTGATTTTATCATTAATTTTCAGTTACATAGCATCATTGTCATATATAATGACAGTATAGCAGGAATGAAACAAGAAAAATTATTTGGGAGGGGGGAAGGCACTGTTTTATACGAATTTTGGGCAATTTTTTTTTGAGGGGGTGAAAGAGAAAATAAAAAAATTCTAAGTAATATTATCTGAAACTGCCAAGAATTTTAAATCTAAAGTTTTTTTTTTTTTTACGAATAAAGATCAGCTCCCCCCATCATTATTTTATGCTTTTATAACTTTATTTTCTCAAGATGCATATTGTTCTTTTATTAAGTAAAGAAAATATTTTTGAAAAAAATTCCAAATCACTGGGGGGGGGGGGGGGGGTTGGCAGGAGATCTGTGTCCCCCTTGTTATTTTAAGCAGCAAGGATTCACAGGAAAAAGAGTGTACAACATCATTGCATTAAAAAATGAATATGCCTTTATCAATAAACATATTTTTACCTTGGTCTGACTAGCAATTCTGGCTTCTGATAAAAATATGAAGGGTTCTGGTTGTGTGGTTGGTTTTCTTTGAATACTTGGTAAAGCAGGCAGTTTAAAACTTGGCATCTCTCTAGCTTTAAAGCCTGGTTTCTATACAAAAAGAGAGAGAGAAAGAGACATGAATCATAAAAACATATTCTGTACCTTGATTCATTATTTCTAAGTTTTAACGATGGGCGGTATGCATTAAAAGTCTGCAAAACAGTTAAATGATTACAGAACACGTCTTTTTATTATTGAGTAAGATATATAATTATTCCTCACTAAAATTATCAAGACATGCAACTAACTTTGATCTTTATTGTCGAATAATGAATACACACACACATATGTATACTTTAATCAAAAACACAGATTTATTAAAAATGCTTAAAGCCTAATGTGATTGCGTTAAGCGGAGGCTACTATAGTATACAATACTATTATTTTAATTTCATCAAAAATTAAAAAAAAAATAAAATGAATAAATTTCAAAATGCAAAAGTAAATAACCATAATTTCATACCAGATTTTCTTTTCCCAGATCTTGACTTTTTTGCTGTTTTAATGCCAATTTTGCTTTTTCCCTTTCTTCAAAGCTGAAGGGCAGTACTTCAATGGGCTTTTTTTCATGCTTCAGAACACTCTGTGACAAATCTATTTGCTTTGGTTGTTTCCTGCAAGTTTTACTGATGGTCGGCTTAGTATCCTCCTGAAAATATTTTAATTTTACAAACATGAAGATTGGAATAACAAAAAAAAAAAAAAAACTATGATAGTTATGTTACATTTGTTGTTATTTTGGTAAATCTGGTTTATAGGATTAACCTTTTAATAAAACTCAGAATGGCATTGAAAAAAAAAGAAAAGAAGCTATACATTTGTTTTGTTACTTCGTTGACTCCACTTCTCTTCTCTATTCTTTAATGCAAAATTTGGTGATTTGGGCTTAGTGGCCTGTATTTTTACCTTTTCTGGTTCCTAGAACAGAAAGCAAATTAAATTAGGTTACCTAAAAATTTCAATATGATAGGTTCATTAAAAAAAGGAAAAGAAATTATAATAAGAAAAGTGTATTAAACTACTATGATAAAATAAAACAATATTGGGGAAATGTCTTGAAGAAATTATTAAATGTTCTTAAAATTAAACAATAAAACTGACCTACACCAGTTTGCAGTAAACTCTACTACTACAATTGAAAAAAAAAAAAAACCAAAGGGAATACAAACAACATTTCAATATCAAACATAAATGAAACTTTCATGCTGAAATTTTGGGAATGTTTGAAACCCTCTGGCCTTGTTTATTCAACTCTTTTTTTTTTTTTTTGTAAAGACGAAAGAATGCAGCAATTGTTTAAAAGTATAACTAATAGGGTGCATTCATCAAAAGAAACAAAAACAAACTTTTTGAAAATTCCGAGGGCTAATTCTTTTATTGTATAATTTATTCCAAACAATTTTTTGAAGCATTTTTAAAAAGTGCATTTAATTGGAGAGTAGATGTGTTGTTTTAGTACCATTCCTATTCCAATATGAGAAAATTCCTATACTATACAGAACTATGTTAATGCTATGTTACGTTTGATTCTGACACAATGTTAAAAACAGGGTTTAATAGAAATAAATTTATAATATTTAACTTCTGGCAGGGTGATTCTCAACCATTTTCTTTTTTGTTGCTGCTGCTCACTTTTAACGATTTCAAAACTTGGTGGCACACAAAGAAAAAGACAAGTTCAAAAGTTAGGTTAAAAGTTAAGGGTAAAAAGTTAGGTTAGGTTGATTAGTTAAAACGTGAGGCAAATAATTCATGTTATGAAAGGTCACAGTTATGAAAGATAAAAAGTTATAAATATGGTATTAAACTGTAAAAACAGCAGTTTTCTTTCAGTGCACTTTAATTTAGACAAACTTTCCTTGTAACAAGAAAAACATTACAATTTTTATTATATACATTTCTGAAATTTGGTGGCACATAAAAGTGCTGCGGCAAAGTTTTTGAGAATCACTGTTGTAGCACATTAAATTTTACTATTTATATAATCTGCCGAGCAATTTTCCACTGAAAAATCATATGCAATTTTTAAACAAATTTGTATATACATAGTAGAAAAACTCACATATTTTTTCACATGGCAGCTTTTAGGAATAGGACGAGCATGAAACTCATTCTTTTTTACATCAAGGTTCTCATTCTTTGCATGAGCTTCTGCCCTTTCAGCCGTTTTCAGAGTAAAACTTTTAGGTTGTGTAGACTGTTTTTCAATTTCCAAACTAATAGGCTTTTCAAAAATTTTTGGGTTTAATGGTCGAGCATGAAATTCATACCTTTAAAAAGACAATAAGAAAAATCTGATGAAAATCATGAAATAACATACTTCAGTTTAAAAATCATAAAGTAACAAATCCTCAAACAACTTTTTTATTTTTTTTGCACAAGTAGGCCATTTTAAGTAGGCAATTAATTAAAAAAAAATTATTGCAAAGATTGCATAATCACTGAACATAGCATTCAATTTCATTAAAAAAAAAATTTAAGGAAAGGTTCCCTTTATGATTTTTTAAGATAAATTCATCAGAGCTTTTGCTAAAATTCATTATTGAATGATCAAAAGTTAAAGAACAAGACACACAGTTTACATGACTTTACAAAAATTCAGTTTATTTTCAATAAACATATTAAATTTTTCTTATAAGATGACATAAGGTTTCCTTTACGGTTTACGAAGGATGATTTGTTAATTCCTACAAAAAAGTAATTTACTAAGGAACAAATAATATATTGATGTACTTTTAGAGTACGTAGCGATATTACTATATTTTCATCACATTGCTTATAATTTTTTTTAATAAAAACAGTAGACAAAAAATGTGAACCTTTTGATGTCTTCAACATTATTTTTAATTTCTCTATGTCTTTTTGCAGATTGCAGTTTTGGAGACTTGGGAACGTACTTCGGGGGAGCCCAATGCTTAGAAGGCTTAAAGTCTAAATCATGAAACATAATTAAAATAAATATTTTTGCTGCAATATCAAATAAACTATAAGCACAGTTGATCACACTAAGATCTAACAAAAATAAGAATAATAAACTTTGTAACAACTAAAAAGTAATAACATTGTTGAGGAAATTATTTTCATACCTTTTTTCTAACATTATAAATGATAAATTGATGGAAAGCTAATCTGACAAATATCAGCAAATTGTTTGCAGATATTTTGGCTGCTTGCCCAGTAATGCAAGTTTTCGGCAGCACGAAAGGTTCAAAATTTTGAAGCTGTTTAACTGTTCGTTTTATTCCAGAAAAAAACTAAATGAGGCACTTTATAGTATTAGATAAGCCTCATTTGGAAGAAGTTACAATAAACAATCAATTTCTAAAAGAATACAAAGGGGATAATTACTCAACTTTACATAAAGGCTATAACAACAAAAAAAAAAACTTCAATGAATAAATAGCTAAGTGAATATGAATAAAAGACTAAATGAAAAATTACGTATTGCAGTATGAGTGCATACTTAAATAATTAGTTCATATGTCAATTATATACATATGTAAATTTGAGCTCACTTTTTCCATGTACAGAAAGGTATCTCTCAGGACATTTCTGCTGAAAGGCAGCAACTTGTTGTGCCAATGGAACGTACGTATCCTGTTTATTTTTTAAGACCACTGCTTTTGACACTGATGAAACCTTCGATTCAAAAAAAAATTGTTTGAAAAATATAAATGTGATAAAATCAAATTCATTTTGCAATTGATTTCAGTTTAATTAAATTTCAAAAGGTCACATAAATTATTTTGCAATATCGAAATTTCACTCGACTAAAGTTAAATGCTTGCAAAAAAAAAAGCTCATTAAATTAGCAAAGTTATGTGCGTGTATATTATGAAATTCATTCTAACCCTTCAGAACTTACACCATCAGCAACATACTCACACCAAGAAAAAAAGCATACGTGTTATTCTACTTCATAGGTGACAATGCTGCTCTGTTTAGCTTCATTTTGTAACCTTCTTTTGCTGCCTCGATGTTTTCTGCAATCATTAAGTTTTTGATTGTCCCTGAAGGTGACCCCCCCCGCCCCTATTTACTAGTTAGGGTAAGAGCCAGTTTCTCCCACTGTGCAAGTTCTGAGGAAACTTCTTTTTTTGAACGCGAATGTTTTTTTTTTTGTCAAGCGAATGCTTGCATGGTTTACCAAAAACTATTTTTTTGTACTTTCTTTCATCAAATATTAAACCATTTATCTAAATATAAACAGGCAAAGACAAAAAAGTTAAGAATCATTTCCTCCTCTGTTTTTCAACCAATTTTCTTACTTTTTTCTGTTTAGTAGCTAACGATGATTGTTAATGACATCAATTCAACATTTTTGTAAATAGTTTATTATTAGTTAATTATTTCCCCTTTTCTTTTGCTAGGTAAGCCTCATTTATAATTGAAATGGTGAATTGTTATAGATAGCAGATGGCAACATTTCTTGGTTGAGTAAATTTTAAGTACACTAGCTGTAACCCAACGACTTTGTTTGCATGGAAATTTTGATGTGCATGTGTGAGAACCAACGGCCTGATCAAAGTGAGATCATTGTGGGCAAATATAAAAACAATCTCTCTCTCTCTATATATATATATAATATACATAGATTCTGGAAGTAATTATTTGATTACCAAATGATTACAAATGAACAAAATTATAAATAAAAGATAAAACAGTCACTTAAATTTTGTTTAATATTACCAACCTTTGTTATCTCACATACTTCATTCCTTTGAGAGTTTGATTCATTCTTCTCCATACTTTCCAAATTTTTGATGCTGTATATAAAAATGTAATACATTTGAGGAAATTATGGAATAAACAAACCTAAACATTGCAAAATGCTTTAAGAGTTTAGTTTAAAACTGCAAAGGAAAAAAAAATTGTTATGTTACATAAATGATTAGATAGATTTTATAATGATACCAATTAGATAGAATACTAGAGCAAGATTTGAAAAACAAAAAATATTGATTTGGCTTGAATCTTTTAATCCATTTAAGTTTTTGCAGTGCCTTAAACTACATAAATTTAAAATATTTGCAAGGACAAAATTAAATGCAAAAATATAAGGTATACGTATGTTTAAAACATGTAAGTTGTTCTGTTTAAATGCACATTAAAACGTCTAGACATGTACTACAGTGTCTAAAATAATAAAATATAAAAATAGCTAAAATTCCATATTATAGTTATTAACCCTTTAACCTTTAGGTCCAGTTTTTTTTTTTTAATCAAAGAGAATATCATTGTCATAAAACATACGAGGTCTGTCTAAAAAGTATCCGACCTTTGGCCGTAAAAAATATTTCGAATACCCGACGGAGTTGGGACCCTAATCCCCTTCAAAGTAGGCCCCTTGTGCTTGCAGACACTTAGCATACCGATCCTTCCACAGCTGGAAACACCTCTGGAAGTCTTCTTTTGGAATGGCGTTCAGCTCTGTCGTCACATTCCGCATTATCTCTTCTCTACTCTCAAAACGGGATCCTTTCAGTGGCGTCTTCAATTTCGGAAACAACCAAAGTCGCAAGGAGCCAGGTCTGAAGAGTAGGGAGGTTGGAGAATGGTTGTAATTCCATGTTTGACTAAGAAAGTGTGGATCAATTGGGCTGAATGTGCAGGGGCGTTGTCATGTTGCAAGTGCCAGTTGTTCGTCGTCCACATGTCTCGTCTTTTGGGCCAAACTACTTCACGAAGTCGCCGGAGAACATCTTGATAGTACTCCTTTGTCACTGTTTGTCCTTCCGGTGCGTATTCATGATGAACAATTCCACGTACATTAGGGTGGTCCAAAATTTCGAAGGTGAAATTTTTTTCGTGGCTACCCTTCCATTTGGTTCCAATACATTAGAAAATAAATCATACAAACTTTGAAAACATTTCAATAACATCAAGAGGTAGCTTAATGCAGATGAAGTTTGCATCATTGCAGAAAGAGAGTGCGTTGACAAAGGACTAAATTAATCGCAACTAAGCTTACTATTTTTAATGACGATTGGTCAATCGAATGACATATACGCAGGCGTCGTTTGTTGTGCTGTGAAGTTAGTTTCAATTTGTATTTCTTCTGTACAGGGCCGGCGGAAGGGGCAGGCAAGGTGGGCGACCAGATCATAGAGGGCGCCGAAAGAAACCAAGTTTAATGTTATCTGAACAACTTATTTACTTCTATTTTCTTCTTATCCGAGAAAAATATGCCTCCGATCGATATCTTAAAGTACATTCACAAAAACAACTTGAAAGAAACTTTCCCTAACCTGTGGATTTGTTTGAGAATATTATTAAAAACCTCAGTATCTGTTGCAAGTGGGAACGATCAAGTAGCAAGTTAAAGCTCATAAAAACGCATAAGGCCAACTATGACCCAAAACAGATTGAATTCCCTAGCAATAGTCTCTATCAAAGGTGAAACTGTAAAATCTATTGATTTAAAAGAATCGAAAAAACTATTTGCATCTGCCAAAGCAAGATACAAAAATTTACTCAATTAAAAATATTACATTTTCCACCCTTAATAAAATTATATTTTTATCGTGTTTGGAAGTGATATTCTGATTCATTGAGTTAATGGCTATGTGGTGAAATTTAAATGATTTAATTGGTACTGATAATCAACACATTTCTTAAATAAAGTTTTATAGTTAACGCAGAATTAATTTTTTTGGCAAATTATTGAAATTCAAAATGTAAAAAGAAATTCCCTACAAAAATTAAAAAATAAATAAATAAATAAAAAATAAAAAAAGGTTAAAAAAATTGTACGATAATGAGAAAATAATATGCATTGCAGCTTTTTGTACTCCAGGAGGACAACTTTAAAAAATGCGAGTAAATTTTAATGCCGATTTCTTTTCAAAAATTGTGTTTTCAATAACACCGGGGGCGCCAAAACGTTTTCTGCCATCACTGCTTCTGTATACGTTAGTAAATCATCCGCTCTTGATCATGCAAGTTTTAAATCTGCATTAATCTATTACATTTGATATCTAGAAAGGATTTGTATATTGAAAAGGTCCTTTTATAACGTCACTTTGGTCTTAAATACTAGCTAATGATAGTTGGGCCTTTTCTCCTAAAGTTTGAACATACTCAACACAAGGTCCAAGAAAGATAGACAGTTGTCAGCACAAAGATGAAAAAGGCTGCTCTGGCAGAAACTCCAGGGGAAAAATGCATTAAAAGAGGAAAAATACAAAAAATTATTAAAGTTCATTTTTCCTAATTTCATGATCAGTCTCCGATTTGAAAATCTTAAAAACAATGACCTCTAGTGCTACCTTCTATGCATAAGTATTGCCCATCAACATTTTCCATTTTAATGAATTTAAATAACTGAATCATGTCTCCTCGAACTCTCCTTTTGCTCTAGCCTACATAGAGCCTTTTCAGCCTGATTGCATAATCTAAGCCTGAGAGACTTCTTACCAACCTAGTAGCTCTCCTTCGAACCCTTTCCAATCAGGTAATATTCTTCTTTAAATATGGTGACCAAAACTGAACAACACACTCCAAATGATGTCTTACCAAACTTCAGTATAATGGCAACATAACTTCACAGAATTACTTTTGTGTACTACTTAAAGCAAAAGAACTAAAGTTATTACATATCTTACTTTATATCAGCTTCAACCACTTCCACTTCTTCAGAGTTGGTTGCCATACTCAATCCATTCAAGTCTTCACTTTCGGATTCTGAATTAGTTTCAGATCTAGAAATGAACAAAAGTGTAAATAGCAAAGGCACCACACAAACTGAACAAGAAAATAGTTCACAAAAATTACAGTATATATTACAGTAAATCAATACCTTCAATTTTTAAAAAAAATCAGAAACATAAAAACAAGTTTGAAAATTGTTTGAATTCTTTTCAAAAGAATGAAAATGAACTGTAATAAACACAATTAAGATTGCAAAGCTATAAGTTTACAATGTATAATTATACTCTAATTCATTCTCTCATGTTGCTGCTAGTATTTTGCTCAGACTCAAATTTCAAGCATAATTTTGAAGAACAAGGGACTGCAAGAAAAATGTTGCAATGTGCCGGAATAAATACAAATCCGACATGATTTTTTAAGTGTTCTAAATTAGCTTCAGATCTAGAAGTTTATCATGGTGGATAGAGGAACGTGAATATGACCAGATAACAATTGCATAAACATGTTTAAAAATTATTCATGGTGAGAACAGAATCCAAGGAAAAAAAAATCCCTGATAATTCCCCGATTGAGCTTAAAAAATCTTCTTGATTTTATAATTTTAATTGTGAGTTACAAAGCATCATTGTCATATATAATGATAGCATCAGTGGTGAAACCAAAAATATTTGGGGGGGGGGGGGCTGCACTGTACTTTTCCATATGAATTTTGTCAATTCCTTTTTCTTTTTGAGGAGGTGAAAGGAAAGAGAAAATAAAAATCTTCTAAGTAATATAAACTGCAAATGGTGAGAATTTTAAATCGAAAGTTTTCTTTTTAAGAATGAAAATCAGCCCCCTTCCCCATCATTATTTTATGCTTTTATAACTTTATTTTCTCAAGATGCATATTGTTCTTTGATTGAACAAAGAAAAGGTATTTGAAAAAAAAAAATCCAAATCATCACTCGGGGGGATGGGAGCTTGGTGCCCCCTTGTTGCGCCACTGCAGTTCATGCACAATACCGAATGCTAAATTCGGCACGCTGGAGAAAAAAAAGTGTAATGGAGCAAATACGATGACCAGAGGAAAACATCAGAAGAAAAGTGAGTCTTCTAGTTTCAAAACCAGCTATATCCAAAAAATGACATTTTTCACGGGGGGCAAAAAACTAATATCTAAGAAATTCGAATTTCTAGCTAAGAGCATTGAGATAGACTTTCAACTTGCTGAAATTTTAACACAAAAATAATTTCTTCTTGGAAGATATTTGGAGAGAAGAAAAGAAAAGCTGACAAGCATGGTCAATGGAGGGATCTGGTTTTGTAACTAACCAACACATTTCAAACTCAGTTTTTAGTATGATGTAGCTGCTTTAGAAACATAAAAAATTAAAACCATATGAAGATTATTTTAAACTATTAGAAAGTGTAAAAAAGTTGAAAATGAAAAAAAAAGTAGATGTATCTGGCTTTGAATCTACACAACTCAAGCAATAAATAATATTAATGCTTGAAGCATGTTTGTACATTTTTATTAAAGGTATGAAACAAACTTGAAACTTTTATAGTATGTCTTACTTCACACAAACTAAAATTTCATCATTTGCACATGAGCTTGTTTTGAAAACCGTGTCAACCATACAATGAAGTTGATCATAGACGTCACTTAGCACATGCTCATGTTTAACTTGCTCTGAATGAACTTCAGATCTGCAAATAAAAGAACAAAACAATGATAAGCAACACTACCACAGCTGTCCAGGAGATAAAATGAAGCATTAAAAATTTCCGATATTGCAAAGTATTTTCCCATATATATTTGTATATTTCTACAATACGAAAAAGAATGTTCAAGAATCTTATTGCATGTCTTACTTGGAATGAACTGCTAAGGCATCTCTAATGCAAGGATTTGTTTCAGAATACCCATCAAGTATATCAATTTCATCAGAATGATCACTTTCTATTTGTCTATTCTCAATGTGTTCTACATTATTTTCAGGTCTGCAAATGGAAAGAAAAGTGTGATGGTAAGCTTAAAGCAGTTCATTGACCAAGAGGAAAATAACGGGAAGGGGTATATATACATACAGGGCTCAAGCTAAGCATTCATAACAGCGCCAAAATTGCAAATTCAGCAAAATAAATTCCGACTTGGTAAAAGTTGCCACACAGAAAATTCTCCAAAATTTTCATCAGTAAAAAAATATAAGTAAATAATTGCATTTTGTTTAAAAAATGATTACTTTTCTTCTGATTCAAATTTTCTATTAAAAAACAATATTCATCATTAAAATTTTTTGAAGTTGGCTGAAACTTTTAAAACTTGGCAATTAACTGGTTAACAGTTCGACATATCTAGCGAGGGCCCTGTATATATATTACACATATATATTACGCATGAATGCTGGACATTTTTTAATGCACTTCTATGGTGCACTTAAGTTAAACTGGCAGATAGCAGGTTATTCTAGACAAAAGCTAAAATATCATACCTTGCACAAGAGACTGCATTCAAAACTAAGTCGATCACATTATCAAGATGATTAACAACATCATTTTGCATGTTTTTATCTTTAACATAGTCTGAATAGGATTCAGATCTGCAAATGAAAGAGAGACAAGAAAGGTAAGGTAACGAAACACGACTGAAGAAGAAGAAAATATCAGGAAAAAAAATGTAGTTTCGGGAAACAAATCTACTTTCATGTTTAACATGCTACAGAGAGATTTCTTTCTTTTCTTGCTTTGGAAATTCAAGTTGAATTTTTTAGAATTTGAAAGGAATGAAGTATAGAACCAATCTTTTAATAACACGCATTTTATTTTTTGAAAATTTCCAACTTTAAGAATTACACCTACTAGAAATATGTTTGATCCAATTAAAAATTATAAATTAATTCCAGAACAATTGTCGCAAATCCATGTGCTATTGTTAGAATTTGTTTTCTGTAAAATTTTCTTTAAAAAGCTGTTGATATTCTGCAAAATTTTCATAAAGAGGAGGAGAGAGAGAATCAAATAATTTGTATCATGATTTTGATTAAATTGATTGAAACTAAACACCCCTGACATGTTCTCAATAAACTTCATATGTGCAATACAAAAAGAAAATAATGGTACGCAAAAAGAACTCGATTGTTCAGGAGAGAAAATACAGTTAAAAAAAATAATATTGCAAAATATCTTACACATTTTTTATACTTCTACAATGGGGGAAGAAAAAAAACGGTATAGCACATTGATAATTTTAATCGATTGTCTCAACATGAACTGCAAGGACCTTTTCTTGACAAGGATACAATCTAGGTATATTAACAATGTGAATAGAAGAACCACTTTTTGTTTTCTTATTGCCTTCATGCTCTAACATCAGAGATAATAGTCAATAACTTTAATAGCGAGTTCCGAGTTGGAGCTTCATGACCGTCCAAGACGTGTATAATGCACATGTGGTTGTATATATATATAAAACCTACAACATATAAATTTACATATGAGGAAGGACTAAAAAGAAATAGGATTAAGGGCATGGTCATTCCAAGACGTGTAGAGTGCTCTCTGGCTAAATCGGTCTAATAGAGACCTTCTCTAAACAGTCGGCCAAGTAATATGTACTTGGACGTAAATGTTTGATCGTATAATTGTTTCTTCTAACTGTTGTCATTTGCCACATGCAAAGTTGTAATGGCACATAAAAAGAAGAATGTTTGAAAATTTTGCGTCCTGCTTGAAAAATTGGCTTATACCATGCTGCAAAAGGTTTTCAAGAAGGATGCTATGAGCTGCACCTCGAGTGGTTTCGGCGCTTTAAACATGGTAAAATGCGTGCTGGTAAGATCATAATATTGAAAAAATTCTCCAAAGAATCAACAAAAATCATCATTTTACAATTAATAAAATTTTAAAAGACATACGAGTGAGTCGGAGTTTATACCAGCAGATTTTATCTAAGGGACTTTCAAATGAGCACACACAACCTTGTCTGCGAACCACTATTTGTCCTCTCAGGGGTGGTCTGTTGTTCCCGACTATCCATATTCTCCATACCTAGCCCTGTGCAACTTTTTCCTGTTCCTTAGAATGAAAAAAAATCTAAAAGAGAAACTTTTGATGATGTGGAGGTGCAAAAGCACCTTCGCAAAGGGAGCGGGATGTATCAACGTTGAAGGGTCCGGAAAGTGCTTCAAACAATGGAACAAAAAATTTGACAAGCACACCACATCTAATAAGAGTACTTTGAAGACTGAAGAAATTTTATAAAAAAGATTTATAAATTTTTTATAACAAAAGTCTGTTTTTGTGAATTTTAAAAAGATTTTTGTGAAAAATCAAAATCTAAATATACAGTGATAAAAAATTTCACCCCCTCCCCCGCTCATTTAACAAATAACTTGGTAAAATGTACTATTTTGCAGCACGGAAATTTGTGAAGAGTCCGTTTTGATTGACTGGAATTTTGTGAAGGGTCTGTTCGATTGACTGGAGTTTTGTGAAGGGACCGTTCGATTGACCGGAGTTTTGTGAAGGGACCGTTGGATTGACCGGAGTTTTGTGAAGGGACCGTTGGATTGACCGGAGTTTTGTGAAGGGACCGTTTGATTTACTGGAGTCTTGTGAAGGGACTGTTTGATTGACTGGAGTCTTGTGAAGGGACCGTTTGATTGACTGGAGTCTTGTGAAGGGACTGTTTGATTGACTGGAGTTTTGTGAAGGGACTGTTTGATTGACTGGAGTTTTGTGAAGGGACCGTTTGATTGACTGGAGTTTTGTGAAGGGACTGTTTGATTGACTGGAGTTTTGTGAAGGGACTGTTTGATTGACTGGAATTTTGTAAAGGGTCCATTTTTGATTGACTGGAATTTTGTGAAGGGTCTTTTTTTGATTAATTGGAATTTTGTGAAGGGTTCGAAAATGGACCTGAATTACCTCTGGCGCCACCCCCAGTAGTACACATAGCATAAAGTAAACTTTTATAGCATAGCTTACTTGGAACAAACTGAAAGGTTATCTCTTGCACAAGAGTTAGGTTTGGACGGTGAGTCAATCATACTATCGCAGTGATTAGAGACATCACTTTGCACTTTTTCATCTCTTACATATTCAGGAAGAAATGCAGATCTGTAAATAAAAGAAAAAAAGTAATGTTAAGCTGTAGCATTATGACAGTTCAGGAAAGAAGACTTAACATTAAAAATGTCGCAAAAGATTATAGTGCGTATATTGTTCCTATTTCTACAATGCATAAAATATACTGATAGGTCTTATTAGATATCTTACTTGATATCAATTGCAATGTCATCTTCTACTGAAGAGCTTGATCCAGAATACACATCATGCCGAGTGTCAATTTGATCACCGACAACACTTTCTATTTTTTCACCGCTGGCACCTTCCGAAGCTGCTTCAGATCTGAAAATAAAAGAAAGCGGTAAATGTAAGTAAAGACAATTTTAAAATGATTGGACAAAAATATTCAAAGTCGAAGAAAGATAAAAATAAAAAATGCAAAGTAGTTTGTTCATTTTTCCGTACAAGACACTCCTATGACACATCCAGGGGCTGATACAAGGAGAGGGCTAAGTGTAATGAATTATTCAGCAGGCATTTACTATTAGCTAGGATTGCAAAAAGCACTGGCTCTAAAACATAGTATGGCCAAATTGGAAAACAGCTTTAGAAGAACTTTTACCTGCTGTAGATAATCAAGAAAATTAAGATTATTGCAAATAAAACCAATCAGAACAAAGACCTTGATAGCTTTTCAAAAGTTTTAAATAGAAAAGAATTTTATAATTATTTCCTTAATCATCAAGTATTTTGTCAATAAAGCTGCAATATTTGTAGATACATTTCAACGATTACATAATTATCTTAATATTTAACTGTTGGCAGATCAAGTTTAGCATTTCAAAGTATTGAAAAATTACTTCCGAGTACAGCATTTTGCAACTAAAACAATAAAGCTAGGCCCAATTAAGGCCTAACTTTTCCATTCACATTTCTAAGTTTCACTACAGAGTAGCTTCTGATATGCAGATGAAATACAGTGTAACAGTAAGTCACAGCAAAACATAACTAAACAGAATAGATCAGAAAAAGTTACAAACAATATTAATGCAATGAGTTTGAAATATTTTTGCAGTGTACATAAAATAAACTGCAAACTGCTGTGGCATGTCTTACTTGAAACAAACTGAAATGACATCCTCTGCACATGAGTTTTCTTTGGAAACTAATTCACTAATATGATCAGAGACTTTACTTTCTGTGTTTTCATCTTTAACATATTGAGAATAGACTTCAGATCTGTAAATAAAAGAACATAGTGATGGTTAGAGCAGCCTGGCAGTCTAGGAGAGAAGATAAAATAGAAATTTTAGCATTCTTAAGAATAATCTTTTGGAGAACATTTTCCTAAAACTTCATTACAATAATAGCATCAAATTACATTTCAGATCTGAATGAGTAACACAAAAATATTTAAAATATGCTTAATAAATACTGTATTTTACGAAATAAACATTACCTTCAATGCACTACAGAAACTACTGCATTGAGAAAAAAAGGATAAAGATTTTGAAATTTTTTTGCAAGCAAAAATTTCTATCGAATAAATTAAAAATCTGGATAATTGGAGTGACAATTTTAAAGCACAAATAGGGCTAGGTTTTTTAAGCAGCTTCTCTTCACACTTTTTCCAGGCAATTTTTATGAAAAATGATACAGAAGTAACTAGTGTTGTAAAATGCCCAGGCATTTATAAATTGGGGCAAATGCCCAGCTAAAATGCCTGGGCAAATGCCCAAAATCCATAAATGCCCAGGCATCTATTAGAGTTTTTTTTAGAAATACTGATTATTGTTGAACAGTCGAACAAATTCTCATTAATAGTAGGAAATACTTCAAACCTGATAAATATAATGTAATTTTTTATAATTTATTTGTAAGAAGTAGTTATTAATATTGCCACTTACAAATGCCAATGAATCAAAATGGATAAAATGTTTTTATGTTTTGGATAAAATGGTTTTAGTTTGAATAACATTTGAGTTGGTTTTTGATATTCCGTTATAAATAAGCTAATAGCTAACCCTTAACATATATTACAATTCATACCACTGCACCTAATAATAATAATAAAATTAAAACACCCACACAAATGAATTGAAATTGGTTATTTTCTTTTTATTGGGCTTTATCAAATCGTTACTTATGCTCTGTGAGGAAGTGGGTTTGACATTTAGAATGTCACCCCTGCCCAATTCATCAAACTCTAGAAATTCATTTTCAATTGCAACAAGGTTTTCTTAATTTTTGAGCCATTGCGAACATCAAAAGTATCTTCCTTCTTTTTTAGGGAAGTTTCTAGAGCAATTCCCAATTTGCTATCTTTTGTTCTTAGTGGAATTTTGCACTTCTGTAAGCCAAAAACGAGTAGAGATTTCAGAAAAATTTCACATTTTCCTTAAATCTATACCAGAGGTACCTTTCTGTTAATTTTCAAGAAAATATGAAAAGGTGAGATTTTGGCCCCGTGTTGAATTGACATAGAATGACCGCACGTTGTATGATCAATACTGATAAAAATGTAGCAATTTATAAGCCCTTTATACTTTTACCAATGAAATGTATCTTGTAAAAATAACTGTAATGATTATATATAAGCTGTAATACTCATTAAAAAATGTCAAAATATAAAATAAAATATATTTTTTTAAATGCCCAGATTTTGGGCACTTAAAAATGCTTTGGGCAAATGCCCACATAAATGCCCATTTATAAACGTCTTGCCCAGAGGGCATTTGCCCGGCCCACATCACTAGAAGTAACACACTACACATGAAAATGATTCATACACTGTACCGACTCATAAAAAAACATTGTGATACAAAATAATTATTGATAGTCTTCTGCTAGATGGAGGATAAATAATGGTGTGAAAAGTATGGTTTGAAAGTTTGGAATTTTGTGAAGTGTCCATTTTGATCAATTTGAATTTTGGGAAGAATCCGTTTTAATCAATTCGAATTTTATGAAGGGTCCAAAAACAGGCCCGAATTTTCTCTGGCACAACCCCTTTCTAAGAACTATTTTTAGGCCTTGCGACAGTAGATAATTGTGGCCAAGTCATCAACAAAGATTTCCAAAATCATTTATAGTCTGTAAATCTGTTACTTAATTTTTATATTTTAGTCTATTTTTCCTACTTTCCATTCATATATGAAAACAATGGAATGAAACATTTGTCAACTATTGAATTCTTCGTCTCAAATGATTTTATTTACTATGTCATCGTATTCTGAATGCACAAACATTGCACGTAACACATGAAATGTAGATAGTCCTATAAGTTTGAAGTTATGTTGTGATCTCCTACGTCCTACATCTCGAAATCTCTTCCCGTCACTTCAATTGGAGACCTTTTCAAGGCTGCCAAGGCCTTCCTACCTCCCCAAAATATTTACCCACCTCCTGCTAAACCTCATACAACTCATCATCTGAAATTTTGGCTCCCAAATTAGCTAAGAATCAAGCCAAAAGTTGCAGAAGATTAATATCCTTGATTTAGATCAATTGCTTGATTGATGCCTGATAATTTCAGTCTGTAAAAACAGAACATTTCATCATTCAGATTGAATACAAGTAAGAAATGAAATGTTGTTGTTCTTAAGAGGAAACATTTTCCCATACAATATTCTTAAATTAAAAAGTTTACTTGCTAGATTTTGAGCAAATGGCAAATGTACGCTATTGAAATATTTTAGGTCCGAAAACAGACCCCTTCTGGTGCGATCCCTGATGATATTAGAGATATTCATATTTTTTATTAATTTTCAGAAAAAACAAATATTTTCCATTATTTTACAAATTTTTCTAACTATGCAGAGTATTCTCAACTCATGCGTAGTATCTTAAAGCATGCTTTTGTAGAATTCCACAATGAATATATATATATATATATATGAAGGGTCCACTGGAAAAACGACCTAAGTCACATACTACTTTTTGAATGCTTTATGTGTTATTATAAATGAATATAAATTATGTATTATAAGTAGGGTCAGTTGGGGTAATTGTAAACAAGCTTCATAACACGTGTGGTGCTTTTGAAAACTCGACTGCTTGTGAGTGATAAACTGGCAGCATAGGGAAGACATTGAAACAGTTTCGTAAGTTTCGAAACAACTGTGGAGGCGTCACTATTGTTTGAAAATAGCACAGTGAAAAAAGTTGTTTAACAAAATTTAGTGATCTTGCATTTTCCTCTCCAGCTCATCTACAAAAGCGATGTAAGCGGTTTCAACCATTTTTATTGGTCATATGGAATGCTGCTAAAAACATTTAGTTATGAATTTAATCCTCCCTGTTATTTTTCATGTGCAAGTTATTTGTTTACAATTACTCCATATATTACTCCAGAGTACGAAATACAGAGCCGACTTATAACATAACTCAGCGGACCACATGCGGCACGTTGGCCGCAGATTGAGAACCATTGCTCCGGAACTTCTTAAGCCTTCAAGCAGACTGTGCATGAAACTATTTTCGATTTGCAGCAACCTTATTCGAAAACAAATCACCGTTTACAATTAGCCCAGATCTCTGGGGTAATTGTAAACACAAGCTCATTCGCTAACAAATAGTCATAAAGTCAAATTTTTTGAAACATTGAAAAAGCGTTTACAATTACCCCAACTGACCCTATATGTATTATAAATTTGAATTTGGGTGTTACGGAAAAGTAGGCTTGTATGGTTCAAATTAACATTCATGTTATAAAATAATTGAATAAAACAAAGCAAATTTCAAAAAGTAGTATGTGACTAAAGTCATTAGGTATAAGGTCATTTTTCCAGTGGACCCTTTATATGTATAGCAAACTGATAAATCTTATTGCATGTCTTACTTGACATCAACTGCAAGAATATCTCCCAGGCAAGAAGATTCACAATACATATCAAGCATACTGCTCAGTCGGTCACAAACATCACTTTGAACTTTTTCATGTTCAACAGATTCAGAATAGACTTCAGATCTGAAAATAAAAGAATAACATAATGGTAAGAAGAGCACACAAGTTCAAGAGGAAAGACAAAACATTAAAAAAAAAAATCACAAAAGATTTTGTCGTTTTTTTATATTTTTTATTCTATTTTAAAATGCAAAGTAAAAATAAACCATTAAATCTTTTTGCATTTCTTACTTTATAGGAACTGCAAGGACAGCTTCTAGACCAAGATTTGAATCAGAACACACATTGGACATGTTATCACTTGGAAGAAAAGCATCATTTACAACTTCTTCATTACTCTCGTGTTCTGAATGAGCTTCAGATCTGCAAATGAAAGAAATAAGTAAGTGCTCAAGATGGTCAATGACTTAAGTTAAGAGCTAAGTAAAAAGGAATTTTATGGAACCCAAGTCCAATGCTATTTAAGTAAAATAAGCTATTTTACATTTTCTTTCCTTTTTTTATGAATGCAGGGGTTGATCCAGCATTTTTTAACAGGGTCTGTTTTTTTTTTGCACATTTTAACGAGATTTTTGTAAAAAATTCAAATAATTTTGTATAAATTGTAAATTTAAACATACAGTGATGAAAAATTTCATTATTATTTGCCACTTTTATATTAAATAATGGCGTGAAAAGGAAGATTTGGAAGTTTGGAATTTCATGAAGGGTCCATTCAGGGTTGCCACTAAAGTTACGGAATAAAATTCCCCAACTTTTCCAGATTTTCCAGAAAAAATTCCAAGTTGATCGAGGTCAATCTACATAATATTATTGCAAGACATTTCCTTTTAAATACCTGCTGACTGCAGTAACAATGTCAACATCACATACTTTTGTCCAATTGCTCTTATCATATTCAAAAAAAGTTTTAATTTCGATACATTTATCTCAAGCGTTATGCTATAAGTTTTCTTGGTATAGCAGGGGTTGCACAGAGGAAATTCGGAACCTTCAAATTCCAATCAACCAAAACTGACCCTTCACAAAATTCCAAGCAACCAAATTGTTTCACAGAATTATTTTACATATAAGCGGCAAATAATAATAAACATTTCTATCACTATGTTTAAATTTTAACTTTCCACAAAATTATTTGATTTTTTGCAAAAATATTTTTAAAATTCACAAAAACAGGACCCTATTAAAAATTTAGGATTGATCCCTGCAAAGTGAAAAACAATAGCACTGCAAAAAGTTTGCTGCTTTACATATTCTTGGTAAATTAATGGAGCTGTGCTAACTGGAAAATAAAAGGAATTCCCCGACTTTTCCAGGAATTGAAGAGATTTGTTAGTTTCAATGACCATTTTTCAGGGTTGGAAAAAAACCTGGTTTTTTTGAACCCCCCCCCCCCCCCAAAAAAAAAAAAAAAAAAAAAAAAAAAAAAAAAAAAGGGGGTTTTTTTGGTTTAAACCAGGTTTTTTTGGTTTAAACCGGGTTTTTTTTGGTTTAAATAGAATTTGTAAGAAAAACAATTTGACTTTTAGAAAATCATGGAGATTTTAGATCCTTAATTGTAAATAAATGTTATTGATAGTTAATTTATTGATAATTAATTAAGTAACTATAAGTTAAAACCTTTAACTTATTTTAATTACTTTATATAGGTGCAGCACTTTAGTGGTCAAGTTATAGAGGGTGGAGATTTTGATTTTGTCATTTCTTACGCTGCACGTTTATTCATTGTGACTAATTAAAATATAACATCATGTATTAATGTTACTTTAAAATTAGTAATTAGCTATTTTTAACAATTATCTAAAATACTATTAGATAAATTTAATCTGAATGACTTACAATGTATCCTATACAACTTTAAAATTAAAGCCCTTAGTTAAAGGTAAATGTGTTAGTTTACTTATTTGACTGTAAAGATTCCCTAAAAATACATAACTTTTCAAAATGACTAGGTCAATTAGAAGAAAAAGAAGAATCTTAAAGAACAAAAGAGTGAGGCTCATAGTAGTTTTCTAGAATAGTTAACTTACACAGAGGCTTAATCCATCCAGACAAATACTGGTCTAACATTATAGCATAAAAAATATCCTGGAGAACTTATATAAGTTTTTCTTATCTTTGCAAAAATAGATAAATAAATAAATATAGTAATAATTAGGCAGCCAACTTACAAAGGGTTTTTTATAATACTCCCACCCAAATTTGGTACTTAAGTGGTCAATATACACAGGTGGTAAAATTACAAAGGTTTTCCCACATTAAATAATATAGGGCTAATTCCGTTTCTGACCAAAAGTGGTCAACTTAGACAGGTGGCCAACTTACAACGGTGGTCAACTTTACAGGTTTTACTGTATTAACACATTATAATACTCTACTTATACAGGCCTTTCAGCAAATTATTAAAGAAATAATTATTATGCGGGTCGAGTTTTAACAAAAGCATTTTACTAAATCAATAAAAAATAAGCAAAAATAAACGATACATTAAAAATAATGTGTGTTGATTTACAGTATCAGTAATATCAACAAATGATTACACCATAACACTTATACAAAACAGCAACATAGGCTTAGAAATTATCACTACTATTTTTATTTTATTTTTTTAAATACAATTTTTCCTGATTAAAGAATAAGTATATTTTTAAAAAGAAGAGAATAATTTAGGAAAAAAAGAAAAATTTGCACTGATTTAAAAAAAAGTTTGTTACTTTACAAATTCAGTAATTCATGATTTATCTAATGCTGTGCTTGCAATTTCTGCACAAATTGGATTTTGCAATTTTTTATAATGCGAAAATAAATGAAAAAAGATTTGGTTTCTTAAAAATTGTTATCTGTAACTAACATTTGAAAATTGGTTATTATGAAGTTATTTTATTATTTCTAATATTCTTTAACTCCAGGAATTACAATTGCAATATCATTTTAATTTTATAATGACTGAGAAGTGTTTTTCTCAAATTAGCTTCTTCAGAGCTACTTTTAGAAAAATCCAAATAGTCTGACATAGGTAATCTGTAGATGGGAGATGAGAAAAATTTGTACTGATTAAAAAAAAAAAAGTTTGTTAATTTTCAAATTCATTAATTATCCAGTGCTGTGCTTGTAATTTCTGCATAAATTGGATTTTGCAATTTTTAATGATGTGCAAAATTAATGAAAAAAGATTTGGTTTAAACCAAGTGGTTTTTTTAAAAAAACCATTTGGTTTAAACCATGGTTTAAACCAACGTGGTTTAAACCAAACAACCCTGCCATTTTTGGTCGTTTTAGTTTTCCCTGAGAATTCCATGTTTTCCAGGTCCGCTGTCCAGGCCAGGTCTGTGTTCCAGGCAACCCTGTTTCGTTTGAATGATTTGAATTTTGTGAAGAGTCCATTTTGATTAATTGGAATTTCGTGAAGGGCTCGAAAACAAACGCAAAATTTCCTCTGGCACAATCCCTGGATATGGTTGCCTACTGTCTAGTTACACATGACTGCAGTTTTGAGAAGGATCCATTTTTGGCTGGAGTTTTGTGAAGAGTCTATTTTGGTTAATTTGAATTTTGTGAAGAGTCTATGTTGGTTAATTTGAATTTTGTGAAGAGACGGTTTTGATTAATTTGAATTTTGTGACGGGTTCGAAAACGGACCCGAATTTCCTCTGGTGCAACTCCTGGAATGTATTTTGCGGTTTTCATAGTGCAATATATACATTGAATTTATACCTTTTGCTTCTCATGGAAAAGTTTGAAATTAAATGCCTGAACTTAAATGACAAAATAAAGGACATCTCTTTGTTTAAGAGATGAAAAAGAATTCAAGTATCTAGTAAGACAAACAGGACATGTTATTATTGGATAAGTCTTGCATGTCCAATAATTTGTATTTTTCAGAAAAAAAAAACTGAAGATGTTGAAACAGGAAAAAAAAAGGGGGGGAGATAAGATAGATGGTGGTAAGTTTGAGTGAGTATATTTAACAGCTATCTATTATTATTAACTATGTAGGTGTAAATTTCAGGGAATCTTGGATTGTGGTGGTTTTGGTCATAGCAATCGACTTCAAATTGTAGTAAAACTTTTTTTGCTAGTAGGCATACCTAATTTCCAAGTACTTTCAGGGGTATATAGATCGAAAAATAAAGTTCTACAACATTTCAATGACTGTGGAAACCCTGGATAATGATGAATTTAGAAAAAGTAAGTTTCACCTGTAGAAAATATAAGCTTCAACGCAAAGTATCTCATACCATTTTTCTTACAATGAATATTCTGAATTAATTTTATATTCGTCTTGTGTGCAGAGACTCCAAGCTCTAGTTGCCAATTTCAGTAGTTTTATAAAAATTTGTATGAATTTAACGACACTAAGCAACAATTCTCAAATAAGTGGAAATTAAATTCTAAAGCCTAATATTTGTTTAATTCTTCAAAAATGAGCATTTTTTTAAAAAAAGTTTTCTTTATTTTTTTTTTTGCATTATTATTTGATTAATGATTTAAAATCAAACGACTTAATAAAAATAAGTTCGGACGAACAAGTTTTTAAAAGCAAGCATAATTTATTTTATGTATTATACAGGGCTCGGCGCACTTTGGAGTCTTCAAAATAGTGAAAATGTGAAGACAGCTTTAAAAAAAGTGACCAAAATAGTGACCATTAAAATGTAAACTTGTGTGTGTGTGTTTTTATTTAAACTAAATTAACTTGAAAAAATGCAGTTTCGACATCGTTTGAAAACTAAACCTGAATAAATAGAGCTTTTACCCAACTTAAAAAAAAAAAAAAAATTCATAGCCTATTCAAAAATAAGAATTTTTATACCTGTAACTATGTTCATAAATACCTTTTTCAAAACCCATAAATAGCTAAGAGTGAGAGAGACAAAAGTTATTTCTTTTAATTAATTTCTTTCTCAAATTGTTACTTATTTAAAAATATAAATGAATAAATATTTATTCAAATCGGCTGAAATTTCAAATTTTAATTTATGGTCAACATCGAATAAAATTTATTTTGCAAATGCTAGTTTTTAAATATTTTTTATACTTGTTCAAAGATTAGAAAATTTCACGTGAAATAAATCTAAATTTGATATTTTATCAAAATTATTCAGACTGAAATTACTGTGTTAATCTTCTGTATCATTGTAGGAAACAAACCGTTCGATTATTCAATACTGTTTTTGTAATTTCATGGTAGTAACAAAATCCAAGAAAAATTCCCTGATTTTATAATTTTAGTGTTGATAGTTACACGGTACCACCGTCATACATAATGACAGTATGAGTGGCACAATCAGAAAAATTCTTTACGGAGGGGGGGAGGAGGGATGAAAATAAAAAGAGGTCCTAATGTAATTTTCTGAGCAATATATATAATCTGTAACTGCTAAGAATTTTTCAGAGCTAAAGTTTTTTTTTTTTAAGAATTGAAATCCCCCCCCCCCACCCTCCCCTGCATCATTATTTAATGATTTCTTAATAAGAATATAACTTTATTTTCTCAAGATGCGTATTGTCTTTTCGTTGAGAAATCCCCTCCAAAAATTTCCTTTTGTGATTGTGACAGTTAGTTCGGGAGTGGGGATGAAAGAAAAGAAAAATTAAGGTAATTGATTTTCTGAGTGATATAATCTGCAACTGCTAAAAATTTTTAGTCTGATTTTTTTTCTTTTCTAATTTAAATATCGCTTTATTTTCTTAGGATTTGCTCATCTCGAGTAAAAAAAATAAAAACAATTAAAATCATCATTCTAGATAGGGGGAGAGGTCATGGGCCCTCTAGGCCTCCCCGTCTGGTTGCACCACTGCAATATCAAACCTTAACTTCGGCACACTCGGGGCCGGCGCCACGCTGAATTTCAAAATACGTCAAAAACTGGCGGACTTACAGGACCAAAAATGGCGGATGCTTCAACCCTGGCACACGTATTTTTATGCAAAATTGCAATGTTTTCTTAACTCATAGACAGACAAAGTAACTTTTTTTGGTTGCTCTGCCAGAGAGAGGGCAAAAAAGTGAAAATAATAACCAATTTTTGAAAAAGTAACCAAAAGTGACCAATGCAAAAAAAAGTGACTTTTAGTAAAAAAAAGCGACTTACGCCGACCCCTGATTATATCATAATACATAAGTATCAAGGTAATACATATCAAGGTTTGAGAATAAATAGAAGCTTTCTAAAGAAATAAAATTTACCGACATTTAATCAGATACATTTCTAGTTGTACAATGTAAATGGCAATCATCACAGTTGCTATGCAACTGTGAAGTCCTTTGCAAAATACCATATTTTTGGACAAATTGAATTTTTTCAAAACAAGGAAATTCATTTAAGGTTGTTTATTTTAATCATTCACAAACTGATTATAAGTACAACCCTCTCAAAAGTAAAAAAAAAAAAAATGTGAAAACTTTTACAATTTATTTTTTAAATTATCAAAATGAACGAAAAGTGTAAGGAGTGAAATCATCCTAATATTCGAACATGTTTCATTCAGAACAGGAATCAAAATGGCGGGGCACATGCTCTGCGAAGTCTTCATTGATAGGAAGTGACTAAAAGTTGTCTCAAAAGTGGTCTAATTTCAAGGAGATTTTTTGTTTCACTTTCAGACTGATTACCAAAAATGAAAAAGTTTTAAAGTAGTTGGTTAATAAATTAAATTAATGAAAATCTGCGAGATGATCGGAATTTATTTTTCATTGAATGGATTATCATTTGCGCAGTCTGCAGGGAAGGATGAAATTCCATAGCAACCACGGATATAGCATAGTAATTGTAGTCTCTGTGTGGGGAAAGCAAAAAAGGGATATTCGAAAACTAGAACAAAACATGAATTGGACCTATAAAAACACAAACTGTAGTGCAAAAGATCCAAGCTATTTTTATACATTTCTACATTATAACACACAGAGAAGTAATGTCATATGTCTTACTTGACATGAACTATATTATCCTCTGCACAAGAATTATCTTCAAGAAATGAGCCCATCGCACTAATAAACTGATCAGAGACATCACTCCGAGTTTTGTCGTCTTTGAATTGTTCTGAATTAGCTTGAGATCTGTGGATGAAAGAAAAAGAGAATGGTAGATTAGAACAACAGTTAATGTTAATACATAAGATACAATGCAAAATATCTTGCATCAGTGTGCTTTTAAAATACCCAGAAACATTATACAAAACTTGGATTATGCATCTCACTCATTGCATAAGAATTTGCTATATTCACCTATAAAGGTATTATGAAAATGTTACGCAAAATATATTTTAAAGCAGTTAAAAGGGGACTGAAGATCGTTTAAATGCAATTTTTTTTTTTTCAATTCTTTTTTGTGAAAGGTCTTTTTGTTCTCAAGTTTTGTAAAGGTGCCATTTTTTCAGTTGGGAGTTTTGCAAAAGGTCATTTCAGCATTCCTCCATCTCCCCCCAAAAAAGAAGAATGCTCTATAAACAGAAGCATTCTACTTTAAATATTAAATTAAGACCAAAGAGATTAATTAATCACATTGGAAATTTTGAGAGCAGTTTCACAAGGAAATAATGCAAAACTTCTACTCTGCATAAATTACACATAAAAAAAAAACAAGAACATGATAAAAAAACAAAATTAATGGACATTGTTTAAAATATTCCAAAATAATATGTAAAGTCATAAATATTGTTAAATTATTTTCAAATTATAATTTTAAAAAATAAAGTGTTATTGGAGGCTCAAAAGCTTTATGTTCTTTTCAGGCTAAACAATATAAAAAAGAAACTTTTAAGTAGTGCTAAAAAAATAATTACATTAAAGATAACATACACTATAGCCAAAAATCATCCAACACTTTCAAGCTTTTCCCCCAAATTTCTAGAGAAATGCACAAAAAAAATGTTCTGTAATTTTGGTCATATAAAGGAAGGGACTTGTGTGCCAGCCTAGGAAAAATTCCTTGTTTGAAGGTTTTTGTTTTTTATACATTTGTACTTCTTACACATTGCAATTTCTTCATTTTATCATTGTAGTACGAAATTTTTCGTCTGCTTTTATAATAAAGGACATGCTTCAATTGACTTTATAATATAAATTTCATCAGGTGTGCATTTAGGAGACCAACAACAAATTGAAGAAAAAGGGAGCCCTTTTCAATCATCAAATATCACAAAACACAAGAAAAAGGATGCAAATTCTACAAAAGAGTGAATTTACTATACATAATAACACTTCACGATTGTGTAAAACTCGCATGCAATATTCACAAAACTATCAGTATTTATTTTCAGAATACTAGTTTTCCCCACATGTTTTTGGCCGCGGAACAACAAGCAATTTTTCATGAAATTTCACCAAACTCACAAAAAATGTGAGAACACTTGTACAAGAGAACCATTAGGCTGCAATTAAATTTAAAAATAACTGAATATTAGATAAATTAGGAGCATTTAAAAAAAAATTTTTACTCTGCAGATGCAAAGGATAACAATTTTTGCCTTTTATAACTGCATACCCAAGCACTCAGGGCAACTCAGAAAGATAGGGAACGTAGTAGGTTGCATTTCGGAGATTCTCGGAAAAGAAATAATTCCTAAAGCAGTTGTTCATAAATTTGTTGCCTGTGTTTGCAATCATTCAATGCATCTGTGCTGTGATTTGTTGGAAAAATAGAGTGTTTGTGAAGAAGCCCTAACCATAATCATTTAGTAAAAATTTCCCTAAAATGTCAGCGACTTCCCATGAACCTAGTTCGCAAGTTTACATATATGTGCTCATGGCACATATTCTATGCTCCTGCGATAGAAAATTTTCAAATATGAATGTTTTTATGAAAAATTTATGTTTTGCCTATGTTCTGACAGCACTATACAGTATAGGACCCCAATTTCGGAATCCCGAAATCCGGAAAACCCAAAATCCGGAACTTTTTCGAAAAAAATCGGTAGCTGAAAAAAAAAAAATCGGAAAATGTTTCGCTTTGTTCTTTTTTTTTTTGGAAATAGGCGTTTTAAAGAGAAGGAAAATAAAATGTAATGAACATGTTTAAGATCGGAAATCTGCGGTTTTCAAAAAAAAATATTTCGTGATTTTCTGAAAACGGTTCGTTTTTGCGATTAGACTTTATTAATTGTTGCTTTGAAAAAAAAAAAAAATCGGGAAATGTTTTTCACCTTTATTTTAGAAATAGGCCTTTTACAGAGAAGGAAAATAAAATGTAATGAACATGTTTAAGATCGGAAATGTGATGTTTTCAAAAAAATTATTCCGCGCTTTTCTGAAAAGGGTTCGTTTTTGCGATTACTTTTTCTTAATTGTAGCTTTAATTCTGAGTTAATATCATTAAATTTTGTTTTCTTTTTTTTATTTCTTGTAGTTTTCTTATACTTATTTTTTTAAATGAGCTCTAATTTTCGCGCGATACAGAACATTCTCGAAATTAGAAAATCCGCGCTTCTCGCATTTTCCCGATAGTCTGATCTTTTAATAATTTAGTGGATAGAGAATATAAAATCATATCAAAGTTTGACAGAATTCTTTTCTTTTATTGTTAAAGAGGTTAAAATAACATCGGGAAAAGTCTAGATGTATCGATCAATGCTTTGCCTCGAATGTAAGCCTACTCCAATTCGTTTTTTGTGCTAAATTTCGCGACTTATAGGCGAATATATACGATAATAAAAATGCTATAAATGTGAAAGATGCTAATAAAAAGTTCCAAAGCAAATTCCCATGAACCTAGTTCGCAAGTTTACATATATGTGCTCATGGCACATATTCTATGCTCCTGCGATAGAAAATTTTCAAATATGAATGTTTTTATGAAAAATTTATGTTTTGCCTATGTTCTGACAGCACTATATATTCTTTTTACACCATTAAAACTGCCAAGGAAGCTCTGCAGCAGATTGAGATATCACGGAAGGTTACCACAAAAAAAAAAGGTTGGATTAATACATTTGAATGCACCAGTTATCTATCATTCTCATATGATGAAAAAAAGTACATGTAAGCAGTTGAATTATAATATTTTTGAAATTTGCAGAGTTCAATCATTATCATCACTAATATAGTTTATAAATTTTTAACCTCAAATATAACGACATAGCCAATAGTCTGGCTAAGAAGGGATCCTCTCCGTCTCTGTGTTCTGCTGAGCCCTCAACTTTCCATGAAAGTAAGACTCTTGTCAACTCGTCTAGAAAAATTCCACCTTCTCATCCTTGGTACTGTAGCTCTGGCCCTGGTGGTGCTTTGGACAGCTTTGTCTAGGCTCAAGTCCGGTCATCTTAGGACTCGAAGGTTCTCCCAGGGAAACAAAATCTTCCCCACTCGTAAGAAGTGCAATGCAAGCGAGGCCACTGTTAAGCATTTGCTTCGCTGTATTGCCTTATCTCGGGAGGACCTATTGCGTAGCCCTGGTATTGTTCTTGATAGGATAAAGGCGGAGGGACTCATGGACCTGATCTGATTCAGATCAGGGGATAAGTAAGAAGAAGACAATTTTTTAATATTTGTTTAAAATGAAACCTACCTTTTGTCACTGCATTCTTCACTCTCTGAAATTGAAGTTTCTGTATGAGAAGAATCTTCAATAAAGATGTAACTTTCTTCTTCCGTACTGGCAATATTTGAATCTGTATGTGAATCTTCAAGATGTTTTTCAATGTTTAAGCTATCTAAAAAAGGGATGACAAGCAAGATTTCATCAAAAGATCAAAATTAAAATAAACTAAAATGCAATTTTTGTTAATGCAAAAACTTTATCACTATTTTGTAACAAGTGAAACATGTGTTATTTTAAGACCTCTTTACTTACTATTTTTCCCATGTTTATAGCAAATCTTTTAAAACGTTAAAAAGATCAGCATTTAAAAAATAATTTGCAACATTTTGTAAAAATCATTTTCAAATATTTTATAAAATGAATTCAGAGTTAGTCCCGAAGACTTTAATTAAATTTAATTTAGGGTCATATGGGGCAATTCCCGGTGAAAAAACAATAAGATCTGGATATCTCCAGAAGTTTAATATTACTAAATTTGGCATGGAACAAGCGTACATAACATGTGGTCTATTGTTATATTAACTCACCCAATAACAAATGTACACTTTGTTTAATTTAACTAATTAAGTGACCAAAATTTACACATTCGTGGGCTTTGGGGTTACTATTGGTCACACCTTGTTCTACAGTAATAAATGTCAAAAGTAAATTAATGTGATAAACTACCATTATTTAGCACATTTTGACTACAAATATTGCAATTATTACTTTCCCTCCTCTTAATTCTTACTAAGAATTTAATAATGAGGAAAAGATCACTATTTTATGCTGTATCTCAAAAAACTTTTAATTAAACTAAAAGTTCTTCAAATCTACAAATACAAAAATGACGACCAGCAACAGGCTCAGGGCCCAGCTAGGCTGGTCCTAGTGCAGTGGTCGGCAACCCGTCGATCGCGAGCCCATTTTCAGTCAATCGCAACAGCCTTTTGAACAGTTCATAGTTTTTTAAAAAGTCATGACTTTTGAATTAAAAGGCGAATTTATTTCCCCCCCTTCAGAAAATGTTTATTAGTTTGCTAGACCATTCACCGGACCTAAAAAAACTTGCCAATAATATGGATTGTCAGCCGTCAGATTAACTATTCTCTCGGCGAGAGTTAATTGAAGAAAGTAACGGTATTTCACATGTATGTTTTATTTAAAAAAACAAAACAAAAACCAACACTTTTTTTAATTAAATTTAAAATAAATAATATATTAGATTCTGAAATATTGTTTTGATGCGAGTTAACAATTTTAACATAACATTATTTTAGAAATTTTATAAGCGTCAAAATTTGTTCCGACAAGAATTCACCTACAATTTGAAGACAGACGCAATCCCAACATCTCCTATTAATAGCGTATTTGCATTTACTGCTATTAGTGTAATAGGAAAAACTTAGGACTTCTGCCAATTGCAGACCTAGGCGTTTCCCAGAGATTGGTACCATCTCTTTCAGCGGCACCACAATGAGTGTTATACTACCATCACCGCACGAAAATTTTGACGCCCGGTTTCTCCTCCTGCAAGGGCGAGCACCCGGACTCTGCTGATGTGAAATTGCACCAGGAATTTAATTTAGCCGAGAACATACAAGCCAAATGTCTACTCAAGGGATCTTTTACATGGCGTATAATCATACGACATGGGGGAAGAAGATTTTCTGCATCTTGAAAATCCAGACACTGCCAGGCTCGATCCACAGACCTGTGGTGTACGAACATAACAGCATAAATAAAAAAATTGTTCATTTCGAGATTACTGAAAATGTAGACGATGTAAACAAATTTGGCGGTTTAAATAATATATACTTGATTTTGAGCAATTTGGTTGTTCTGTTACTTTTTTTTTTTTTTGGTGCAAATATTGACTCACAAAAATTATGTAGAAACATTTAAAAAAATAGATAATGGCGAATTTAAAATGATTGATTTTTTGAAATAAAGTATTTTAAATGAAACTTATCATAAAAGAAAAACGTAGACGGGTTTGTCCTCTTACAATCGTTTTTCTAAGACTGCCAATTAAACTTTACATAAGGAACTGAAAGCAAAGTAACCTATCGAAAAATGTTTATCAAAATGTATATCATTATTTCATATTCAACAAATAATTTACACTGACAGCTTTAAATTTAAAATAATAACGACTCACCTTCCAGGGAGCATGACGTTTCAAAATCTTCAATTGGAAATTTTACATACTGAGGACAGTCTAAGTTACTTAAATCCATGCTTAATCAAATTTATAAGAAATTGGAAGAAAGTTTAAGCGCACTTTATAAAGTTACTAAATTTATTCACATTAACCACGAAAAATCTACGCATTGATGTTTCAAAACAAGTTTAAAAAACTCGTATTTTGCAAGATCCAATCAGCTCTAAGCGGCTGCTTTGCATCTTCTTCACTTCAAATGGATGTTTCAGTCAGCTGTTCAATGAAAAAAGTTTTCTCGTCTATATTATTTATTTGCTTGTTTATAAATCATAAATTACTCTAGTGGTAGATACATCGTGACACGATGGATGTATATTATGGAAGGCAAAAAATATTTAGATCAAAGGTAATCGAAATTTGTTTCCCAAGTGGTATAACTTTCAAACCACGCCTCCTACAGATATTTGCATAGCAGTTAATGCAAGAAATCATTGAAATGTGGTTAATATCATTTATTCTGATTGCTCAACGATTCTATAATGAAAATACTGGGGCGCTGAGTGAAGAGGGACTTTGGTGGTTAACTGTGATAGTGAATAAATATAAAATATGGCTAGGATTTTTTCGAAAAGGCCTGGGTCCGAATATGAGAACAGGAGGTCCAAGGTTGGCATTTCAACGGGTGTCCCAGAGCCCTTTTCTTCGGTCAGAAGAAAAATAATGAAAGAATGGCAAGATTAAATTTTGAAAATATTGGGTACGTTGCGTAGGGCAGATTAGTGCTACTAATCTACTATGAAGTAGTAAAATCATTGGCGTATGGGATGGTAAGGTCAGATGGGGTACCGTGGAGCTGTATACCAGCTTTTGGACTAGGTGAGGGAAAAAAAAGTTTGTTCTTCCCGTTTTATCAATATAATCGATGCAATGCCGCTTTGTGACTTGAAATAAATTATTTACATGGGCTGCTGGATTTTTTTAAACTTTAAGTGTAAAAAAATTGCGCCTGAACTGTGAGGAGATTACGTCAGCATAGGAAGGGTTTACACCATTTCGCGTTCGCACTTCCCGCAACATTCATCGCCTGCTTCCTCATTTTTAGAGCACCACCATCATGATATCACAGCAATCAAATCTCATACATCTTTATTTTCTCCAAATATTAAGGTGATCTAGACGTCCCTCGTTTGCAGTAAAAAAAGTCAATCTTTGGAAAGAATAATGCACGATAACTTATGGTGGGTTAATGGGAAGAGAATACATGGTTTTTGACAGCCATGTGCCTATTTCGTCAACAAAAGAGTTTTATATTATTTTTGTTAATTATTTAGTGTCAAAATTTCATACACTATCAAATAATAACTGTTGAGGGCCGATTCGAGATATGCTTTTCGAAGTTCGTTCGCATCGTTGATCAGTTGTTAGAATTCGACTACCGTTTTAAAACTGGGGAGGGGGATCGGGGATATATTTATATCCGCTATCAGAGAAAATCATCCCCCCGGCCAATGGTGTCTCCCTTTAACAATGTTAAAATCTGGTCACCTTATTAAATGTAAAAAAGCTTTCAATTGCGCATAATATTTGTCTGAATACTTCATAAGAAAATTGATTGATTGTTATACAGGTAGTTTAAAATCTCGGACTGTGCACCTCAGAGCGTTTTTTTTTTTTAATGTTTGATTCAAGAAATTTCAAATGAATTTTTAATCATCATAGCCTACTCCCAGCTGTGGTATTTTTCAAAGTGTTGAAAAAACATACATTGCCGAAAGACATAAGCCGATTTTATAATTATAATTTTTTAAAAAACTTTTTAGTTTCCTCAATTTGTAACTTTTCCTGGAATTATGACTTGTAGAGGAAGGGGGCTGCATTTTTTTTCTTTTTTGGCCTATTCTAATCTATAAACACAGAAGGGCGGGGGAATCATGGCGTTAACAGCGGCATTGAAATTTTCAAGGAAGGTGAGGTGTTGTTTTCAGGGGATTTTAGCTATTGGGGATGGGCGGGGGGAGGGGGTTGTCGCACCCTTGCATGCAGTGTGAGTAAATATTTTTTTCAACATAATTTCATTATTATTTCCTATTTTACAGAAATCGAGCCAATAAGTAAGGACAATTATTCATTTATATGTGTTTATTTTAATGCATTCCAGTAATTTTTGTAGATAAAATTAATTTTTTCGCAAAGGGTGCATTTTCAAAGTACGTTATAGGTGAAAAAGAACAAAATACATAAGAACATGCATAAATTCAATATATTTCTAAAAGTCTGTGGGGGGGGAGGGGGGAGTAAAGTAACCTTCCCTGATGGCCCAAATGACGGGCCTGCTGGTTGTTCAAAATCCGGCAAAACCATTGTGCCACACATACCTAATTCAGATTTTAATCTCCTCTCCCCTGAGAACAGAATCATGGGTGTACTACTGTGTTCAAGGTAGAGCATAAATGATAGCACAATACTAAAGTATATTATTTTGGAAAATTTTACAATGCTGTCCAAAAATATGAATAACTAGGATTTATATCACAATTTAAAACCGCACAATAGCTCCATAATTATAATCCATATTTTGTATTGTATTGTATTGTGATTGCATATTCATAAAGAGAGAAGAGAGAGTGTAAGCTATCATCATTTGTTTCAACATTAAACCTGTGCTAAGAGATTCCATGCATTAAAAAGTATATATTTTTTCATAATTGAAACAATTAGAATGCTAGTTTTTCATTTAAAAAAATTATATGCCTAATTGAAGTTCATTGAAGAAATATTATGACGAAAACTTGCAAATGTTGTAATGCTACACATAATGTAAAGCTGTATTCTGTGATACAAATGTTGTAAAAACAGTTCTTTATGACAAATCAGGTTACAATATTAAAAACAACAATCCAGAATATTTAAATTTTTATTACCTTTTTAATATTAACATATCTAAATAATATTTTATATCTTTGGAATAAACAGCAAAAAATATAATTATCATTTTTTTACAGGATCATGTTGATTTGTAAATTTAAAACAAATATATTTAAAAATAGATAAAAATATAAACAATGATTTGACAAGTTTTTAACATGTTTGTTTGGAACAATGTAAAATTCCACAGAAAATAGTAAATTATCACTTTCTATAACGAAGACATTTAAAATTATGCAAATTTACACAATGTTGGAAGATCATTTATATTAAATTTTGAATGTCTAAAATATATTTTAGACACACCAAAAATTTTTTCTGATTCATATAAAATGAACAAAACAATTCTAATTTCTATCACTATAACTTTTGATAATCATTAAAAATTACAGTAAATGAAAACTATTATAAAAGCAGGGGTCTCGCCAGAGAAAGTTCAGTTCTTTTCAGACCCTTCGCAAAATTCCAATCAATAAAAACAGACCTTTCACATTCCACTCAATCAAAATGGACCCTTCACAAAATTCCGAGATACCAAATCCTACTTTTGAGAATTATTTATTAAATAATCGGCAAAAAAAAAAAAAAAAAATGTTTACATTTTGACACTTTACAAAAACATTTGATTTCTGACAAAAATGTTTTAAAAAATCACAAAATACAGACCCTGTTAGAAGTGCTGGATCGACCCTTGAAAATGTAGAAAAACAAGCTTTTTCCAAATTAGTAATCACCAGTAAATTTACAATGGAAGGGTTAAGTCAATAAAAGCATTAACATTTATAAGAATCTTTTTTCTTGCTTGTGGCTGTAGGTAATATTACCTGCTATTATTAATTTTTCAAGCAGTGGCGTAGCAATGCCAATGCAAATAATATGGTTGCATTGGAGCCCTTGCCTTTGGGGGACCCTTTGCAAGCCGAAGCTCCTTATTTTAAATTTTGTGAAAAAATTAGACTAATAACATAATGATGAAATTAAGAACAATTAATGATGAAATTAATATCATCCATATTTTTAATATTCACAATGGCAACGGTACATATTTTTACATGTCTGCACCCAGTCAGAAGGTGTTCAATTGAAAATATAGATTGTCCAATACATATTTGAAGGTTTGCGATCAATTGCTGACCTTTTCCTGTCACCAAATATTTTATTAAACTTGTATGAAGATGAAGGGGGAGATCAATGCAATTAGAATTCAAAATCAGTATTCTAAGAATTTATCCGAATCCTTATTTCATGAGTTACTGTTCTTTTGTGAAAACTTCAAGGCCCGAAATTTTGAAGATCAGCACCATCAGAGAATTGGCTGAACTGGCAATAGTCAAGTACTACGATATAACAAGTAATTATCCCAAGGTTTGTTCGATATTGGTTTTGTTTTTGATGATCACTGTGACGGTGGCAACAGCAGAGAGAAGATTTTCGAAGTTAAAAATCATTAAAAATTATCTTCAGAATTCCATGAGTCAAAAACGACTGTCTGACATAGCTCTTTTAAGCATTGAAGTCAGAAGGGTGGAACATATGAATGTTTCCAAACTGACAGATGTATTTGCTCCAGTAAAATCGAGGGAAAAAAAATTTAATTTCAATTTTCTAGTTTTTCTTCTTTTCATTTGTAATCTGTAATGTGTAGTAAATTTTCATGTTTTAAATGTAAAATATGAAATTCAGGGGAGGGGGCACTCTACCAACGCTTGCATTGGGGCCCAAATTCTCTAGCTACGCCACTTGTATCAAGACAAAAGAAAATGACCTTACACTACAAATAACATAAAACAAAATTTAGACATCTAATTCAGATATGGAGTAAACTATATTTATAATCACAGATTTGTTTTTGTACATACATTACACCTTTAGAATAATTTATTATGTACATTCACTAAATTTTCATACAGAATCTCTGTACAGTTTACAACACAATACAATAATATTACAGCTTTTGATTTTGGAATATTTATATATTATACAACATCTTAAGCACACTATTGCAATAAAACAGAAACAAATAAAAACTTTACACTTGAGCACAATCTGAAATTTTTTTAGGAGGCTTTTCACATTCATGTACTTTTATATACATTTTGAAGAAATAGAAATTTCAGAAATTTCCACAATAAAATACTAACTTTCATGATTATTTTTTACACTGATACATCATGCAACTATTTTTTATAAAGCAGGCGAGAAAAAAAAAGCAAATCTTTTATTTAGAGCACTTGTTCACAAAAAAAAAAAAAAAAAAAAAACGACAAAGAATAGGAGTCTGGCCAAGTATTTTTAGTGCATACTTTTGTGAATTTTCAGTTAATTCTGTGAACATGAAGTTAATTTAGAATTTTTTTTTTATTTTTGTGGAAATGATTGATAGATGAATAAAGGGAAAATCAGATATGTAGAGTGATAATTATCCCTGTACAAAATTAATTATATGAAACTGATGTAAGAAATTTAAGCATATTAATCTCAATGTTAAAATGGTAATTCTGGGAATGATTCGATTTCACAATCTAAATGTTTTGTGAAGTCGAATTACACAGTACGCTACAAATCCTTAATGCAAGCTCTGGGACCTGTACTGATTCAATTAGCTGGTCTGTAAACAACGATTGTCATTAAAACATTTGTATTAGCATTTAAATATGTAGAAAAACAATCCGAATTTATTTTGCATTGCATTTTGAAAAGAAGAATTTTTGGTGTGCTTTTAAAAACTCATTGCCATTTTCACTGTCACAAAATTTGGAGAAGATGCGTATAAATCTAGGCTTGCAAATTTGCCACGCTGCAAATTCCTGCGATGATTTTTACGCTTTGTAAAGCTTTTTCCTAAAACCCGCAATTTAAAAAAATATTTTTTCTTCTAATTAATCCGCAAAGTGTCTTATTTTCAAAAATTTTAGCAAGTGTTTTTTTTTTAAATTTTTAATGAGCTGCATATATATTGGTTAACTATAGCACACCTACTGGGTTCCCAGAGATTGGTACCATCAATTTAAGAAAGTAAATATAAAATCTGTGACACCCAAACTCAAAAGGCTTTGGGTGTGCAAGAAAAACTTGTGCAAGAAAAAATTCAAAATTATTTTTTTGAAAGAAGTAACAATAAACATAGATTTCTCCAACCAGCCTCAATTTTTTTCAAAGCATGCAGAGTTTTTGATCCTAGTGAATACAAATATTTAAATGTTTGTTTTTAACGAAGTTGATAAGTCTTCCAATTTTAACGGTATCCCTATTTTTGAGGATGAAGAATAACTCTCGTTGCACATATTCTCCATTTTATTATATTTGAGCTCTCACGAACAGTTCGGGAAACTTGCCGCAAATTTCGGGCTCTTTTTTCTGCGACAAACTTGCATACCTAGTCATGTCTGTAAGACAATCATATGGAGGGGGAGCATGAAAATGCTATTTCTTGAGAAAACGATCTAGGTATATATATATTGATATACTTTCTTTTCCTTTCTTTTTTTAAAAAGAAATCTTATTTCAGATGTGCATTTCTATTCAATGCACAGTATGAAACAAAATAAACCTTACTAATTCCTTTTGTCTGCTCTTATGAGTTTGCTTTTTTCTTCTTTATAAGCACATACAATAATTTATAAAGACCGAATACAAAACAACATGCAAAAAGCAATGTCTGAATCCAAAGTGCAGCTAAGCAATTGAGGCATAAAAAGGAATATATTTTTTCTTTTTAAAATAATTTCCTAACATGTAATGACACAATATGGAAGGCTATAATTTTGCACTTACGAAAAGAAAACTACCAGAAATAATAACATTAAAATCATTAATAAGCATAAAAAAATAAGCAAACGCATGTTTTGATTACAAGAACTTTTTTTGTAATGAAGAAAAAATTTTTGAGTTTGTGCAATGTGCACAAGGAAGCCAAGTATACAGAAGCTCAAACTTTTCTGCATTGAAAAAGATGTTTCAATGGTTCATCAAAGCAGGTGCATGCAATATTTCGGAATTTTTGGGCTTCATTAATGTTGATTTATTATTTTTTCAATTCTAAAAGCAATGAAAAATATACTATATATTGTAGCCACTTATCCTACATTTGCATTGCTATATGCAGAATTATTATCTAATGAATTATATTTCATTAGAAAAGTAAATGATTTGAAAAGTGAGTTCTGATTTTTAATGATAATGAACAATTTTCAATCATAAATTCTAAATAAACAAAAGTAAAAAAAAAAAAAAATCAGGTTAAGACACATTGGATAAAAAGTGAGTCAACCATTTCTTCTTAACAGTTACAAAAAATAATTTTCAGAAGGGGAAAGAAAACAAAAGTAAAAAAAAAAAAAAAAGAAATCAGGTTAAGACACATTGGATAAAAAGTGAGTCAACCATCTCTTCTTAACAGTTACAAAAAATAATTTTCAGAAGGGGAAAGAAAACAAAAGTAAAAAAAAAAAAAAGAAATCAGGTTAAGACACATTGGATAAAAAGTGAATCAACTATCTTTTCTTAACAGTCACAAAAAATAAATTTCAGAAGGGGAAAGAAGAAGAAGCAGAGGAAGGAACTCTTAATTTTATGAAAGAATATTTCATAACATTTATATTATATTAACCTTAAAATCTTTTTCTGGTTGAAAAGTATCATTTAAAATTTTGTAAATGCAAAATGTTCAATCTCAAGTCTGTCATTTAGATGGGGTCCTGCACGGGGGAAATTGTCCTCTTCCTGGCTTTAGAAATACAATGTATTTATGTGTGTGCGTGTAGGTATTTTTTTTTTTAATGAAATGTACATTGCACTTATGCCCCTTGTCATTCCCCCTAAATTTTGAAATGATGAGCCTGATCAATCTTTTTTTGAATATCTTGTACAAATGATTAAAAATTAACAATCCAGTTAATGTATTAGTATAATACAAATAAAAGTTTTGAAATATTTTGTATCATGCTTTAAGAAGAAAAAGAAAATTAGTATCAAAAATTCACTGGTTACCAACATCTTCAGCAATTTATGTGTGGGTGAAATCTTGCAAAATAAAATGCCAGAGTAAGCTATTACTCCTCAAGAATTTCTTCTGTTTCTGTATAACTAATTTGCAAACAGGTTGTAGAAGGCACAAACTGGTAGGAACTCCAATCCCATGGAGCAACAGGAGAAAAGGGAAACACAGATGTGATAATTGAAGATCCTTCTTGCATTTGGGATGAACCTATTACTTCAGCTGAAATAGTGTAATCATCAGATGCCACACGTCTGTGTCTCGATGGTGCTCTGTTCAGTTTTATTCGAGTTGTTAAAGATTTAATCTTCTTTTCTAAAATTTGAATTTCATTGGCAATTTTAAGATTGTTCAAAAACAGCATGGGCGGACCTCCACCCAATACGTGTGCAAGAGGAATCCATCTCAAATAACACTGATGCCATAACTTTAATGATTTTATAAACGGATCAATGCAGAGCAAATTTTCTTCCTCTTCATTCCATACAATCGGTTCAATGGCATCTTTTTTTATAAAAAGAGGGCGACACTGAGAAAGATTAGTTTCTTTTATTCCACTACATGATTTTGGCCTATCAATTTTTAGTAAGGATTTGCCTGGAGAAATTGTTGCATATTTTCGTAAAATATGCAATGGATTTGAAAATAGTCGTTGATCGTTTCTGGTAAACTGCCTTGACCAATCCCAAATGCTTCTTAAACAGAAGTTATTGCCAGAATTAAGTGTTAATATTGCATCAGAACGACTTTTGTGATTGCTAAATAAAAATGTATCAAATAAACTCACATGACAACTGTCCCATAGTGTAGTTAGGTATGTTTCTGAAAATTCAAATATGGTTGGACATTGCTGTAAGAGTTGCCAAACACAATCCAGAAATAATAAAAATATTGGTGCCTAAAAAAAGAAAAAAAGCAAAAACACTTATAATTTTAAAATTGCTAATCTAATAATTTCTGTATTTTATCAAGTATTTAATTAATTTAGCTTACAGTTTTTGTTAAAAGGGCTAAACTCAAAGAGAACAACACATCAAAATTGCATGAAAGGAACTCATCAGTAGGTTGTTTATTTGCAGCCTCTAGTACACAAGAATTTAACTTTACGAAATCTTCATAGTTTACATGCTTGTAAAATTTTCCGGAAAACCTCTAAGCTTATCCTTCAAAGCATGCAATCATTCAATAAATAAGATATTTGCATCATTTATTTATTTTAAGTAAGAAAAATATCAAAATTCTTGGATAAACATGTACAATGTAATTATCACTTATATTTATTAACAATTTAAATAAATATTGATATATACATGTATATATAAATTAATGTACCTCTTCTGATTCATATCCACTTATTAAGTGATGCCTTTCAGTAAATGGATGTCCTAGAGCAACCCATTCTTTTTGGATTAGTTGTTCAAATCCTGCCGTAGTTCTATATACGGGATCCATAATTAATTGCACCAAACTTGAAAGAATACAACTCAAATCTCTTCCCTCGTGTTCTAAAAATAAAAAGGATTTTAAAAAGCTATTAATTAAAAATGTTTCCCCTTTCCAGCAAGGCCCCCCCCCCCAAAAAAAAAGTAAAATAAATGATATTTTTATCCACAGAAATTATCTACATAAACAGTTTATAATCAATAAAAAATAATTAAATGATCTAATGTACAATTTTAATTTTACTCAAAATGGTTCAGGCCATACTTGTATCAGTTCCAAAATGAAATCAAGGACTTTTCTTGCATTTCAACCTATTGTTTACAAAACCTTTTGAAACATTCAATTTTAAGTTAAATAACAGGGAAAAGTATTGCAGAGATTTTCCTGCTGATAAAATTTAAGAAAAATTGTTTAAGTTACCATACATTCTTCTGTTCTTTTGGATATCAATTTCTGAATCTTCGGCTTTAAACAGAAAGATTTGGTAACATCAAAACTGTAAGCATGATTTTCAGTTTTAATCCCCAATAATACACTTAATTCCAAGTGATAGTTACAAAACATGAAATTTATTTCATTCAAAATATTTTAATACAAAACATTTATCCGTCCAGTTTTAACCTATGCGTCGGAGACCTGGGCTCTAACAGTAGAGAGGTGAAGATTTTGGGCCTTTTTGAGCACATGATCTTAAGAAGTGTTTTTAGTGGTACTAAAGGAAATGGTGTCTGGAACAGAAGGTATAGTCAAGAAATATATCGGTTCTATAAGGAACCAGACGCTGTACACCACATTAAATTAAGCCGTCTCAATTGGATAAGGCATGTAATGAGAAGGAAGGACAATGCAACCTTTAAAGAAAATTTCCCAGCTAAACACATCAACACAAAAAGAAGAGGAAGACCAAACTGTGGTGGGTGGATGCAGTTGAGGAGGATTGTTTTATCCTCAGCATTAGAAATGGGAAGGGTTTGGCTGCTAGTAGAGGCGGGTGGAAAAACTGGTTTGGAAGGCCTCGACCCACCCTGGGCTGGTGTGCCATGAATGATGAAGGTAATATTTTAAAGCATTGCTCAGTTTGTAGTAGTTTTTAAGTTACCTAATTTCTAGGCTTGTAACATTTTAGAGAAGGGGTCGGCAAGCAATTTTAGGGAGGGTCCGGATACTTTTGAGAATTTTTTTGGTTAGGTCTAGAAAAAATACTAATTTTTTATTTGTAAGTTACCAGAATTGCCAGAGTGGGCACAAAGTATAAAGTTGGCTACTTTTTTGCCTTATCTGGCAACCTGAAATTTTTTTTAGTAGCCAGATTACTTTTTGGGAGACTTGAACTTTGAATTAAATAACTTTGAAAAAAATTTGGGGTCCAATTGTTGACCGTTGTTTTAGAGCTTTCAATGATATGTCACAGTACTCTGGTTATGCTAATCATTTCATAACTAAAGACAACTACTAAAAATATTCATGACTGTACCACAAATACTTAATTATTTTCCTTAAAGAATTTGTGGAAATTTAATGGGTAACGTGTCCTTATGGCAAATTGATGCTTCTCCAATATTTTTTCAATTTCTGTTGCATGAAATAACACACACATTATAAAGGTTTTGAAATCTAATTAATTGCAAATCCTATTTCTAAAAGAAAAAGAATCCTAGAAGGAGACAATAGTATATAATATTTTTAGCAATTTCTTTTCACACAAATAAGTATTTAAAAAAAGTTAAAATAATATATATATATATATATATATATTAAAACACACTTTAGAGATTAATGTTGAAAGTTAAAATGTTGAGCGCAGTTAAGGATGCTGTCATCAAGAACAATATTTACGCACACCTTACAACGGAAAAAAATCTGTTTTTTTGCTTAACAACCTCAGTACACACAAGAGGCCAATTTTCAAAGAGGGGATCTACGAATTTAAACTCCTCGGGACTCCATCACTCCACCCTGCATTTTAGCAAGTTATAAGTCGTAAAAGTAGTGTTGTTAGTCAAGTAAAAGCAGGAAAATAATGTTTCATTGACATGGTTTTGTAATTAATGGGAAAAATTTCTCAGAGTATTTTTTTAATAGTAAAGATGGTTTGAAATCAAGGATACAAAATTAAATTTATTATTTTTATTTTTTATTATGATACATAATATAATTTCTCGCAGTGCATAAAACAAAAACAATATTTACCACAGAATATGACTGTTGTGTTGGTTTTAATGATACATTCTGCAGCTTCTAAAGCTATGTTAAGACAAGATGAAATATGATGTAACCACCGTGTTGAATCTAATTTGCTTAAATAATTGTTATCAGATTCCCAAAATTCTTGAGGTGTACCTGAAATATTAACCACAAAATGAAAAAAAAGGCAAGAAATATTTTAATGCATTTAAATGAGTTCAACTGAGTATTCCCCCCCCCCCCCCCAAAAATAGCATTAAATTTTATTTTCATTCAAGAACTACATAACAAATAAGGAACGGCCTTGAAAAATAGTAAATTTTTATTTCACATGGCTCAAATGAAGATTCTACAAACAAGAGTACTAACTAACATAGGGCAAGAATATTCCAATATGATAATACATACAAATTTTGCCAGTTTTATGAAAAAATACAGAAAATTTAGGCGAGTAGTAATTTAGAGATATTCTTCCCGAAATATGCTTTTAATAAAATAATGCTCAATTACATTTGGCTATTCTTCCATTAAGTGAAAACATATTAACAATTATTTGAAATATTTCTTTCAAATGATATTAAGAACACTAAGCATTGATAATATTTTTGAATATTTCACTTACTCCCCCCTCCCCCCCCCCAAAGAAAAATAAAAGCACAATTTAATCATTTTCTAGATGTCGGCAGTCCTTGACTTTATTTTACTTCAGTACAAATTACTATCTTTTAACATATTTTTTTCATTACTAAACAATGAAAAAATAGTACAATTTAACTCTCTTTGCACCAATTTTCTAAATAAAATATGATACATTAACCAATGATATATTTGTTTAAAAACTATATTTTCAGATTTCTCTACTTTTGAGCAACTTTCTTTCTATTTTTGAAAGCAAATAAGCAAGAATGTAAAAGCTTGCCCATATGTAACAGCTGTAAAAAAATCAAGTAAAACAAATTATCTACAATATAGACAGAGGAAATCATGCATGCAAAGATTGTTCTAAGAAATTTAAATTCTTACTTGGCATGCACAAATCTTTAAGTTTAAAAAAACTGCTTTGAATTTCTTTGTAACTAGAGCATAACTCATCTAAATTAAAAATATGTACAGGAAGTTGGCGGGGACTTGCTCTACTAATTGCATCAATCATCCTGCACAAAAATAACAAATGGTAAGAAATAAAACATAGTTGAAACATCACTATAAAGCAACTGTCATCACAACTAAGAAATCCAAACTTACACATCTCTTTGTTTACTGTCAGATATGCTAGGATCTAAAGAAGCCATTCGAACAATTGAAGCACCAGATGAACAACCCCAACTCCAAGTCTACAAGAGATAGTTACAAAATCTAAAAATTATGTTTAATGATGGAGAATAAATGTACATGATATATCCATTGTAACACAAAGTGTTATGCGCAAGAACAAATTCTTTGGCTATGACGTCAGAGTATTTAAAAGTTGTTGCTGCTAGAGGTTTCCGAGGTTGAAGCGCCATATTTAAAAGTAGGTGTGAGGTAGTCTGGTGCCTTGTGCCGGGGAAAAAGTCTGCAACCCGACCTGAATCAAGATGGTGTTTAAAATTTTAAATAGCAAGGTTTGAAATATATGATATTGTGTAGGGCTCGACCGATGGCATTTTTTGGCCGATGGGCCGATGCCGATTGTTGGCCGATTGTTTCGAGATCGGCCGATGGCCGATTATTTTCCTCTTCCATCGGCCGATGGCCGATGGAAAAAAAATTCGCCTTAAACCAGTAAAACGTGTAGAAGGCTTGTCAAAAATGTCATTTAAATCATTTATTTATTCTTATGTTTATAAAAACATAAATGCATTATTCAAGCACCATGTAAGACTGGTTAGGGGAAGTTTACTTAATAATTAAAACTAAAAGAAACACTCGCGATTCTAGGAAAGTAATTAAACTATTTGGCGGTAAAAAAAACTATATCACAGGATTTTTAATTCTTTTTTCTTATCTTTGTAAAAAAAATTTAACATCTGTTGGATCGCATCGGGTCTCCTTTCCTTTCCTTCAGCATTTTCTCTTTATAACTCGTGCACTGCAAATTTCACGTGCAGCTGCCATTATTTTCTTATTTTTTTCATGGGGAGGAATGCAGATTTTATAATACAGACTAATAAATACTGTGGGTTGTATCGGATTTTTTCCCCCGTTTTTAAAAGAAAATCAGGAAAGTTTCTTTTTTTTTTTTTCTTTATAAAAGTTATTTTGACTAAAAATAGCTCTTTTTATAAAATAAAAATAAAATGTTAAAAAGTTTCTCTCGCAGTAACGCATCCATCCCTCCCTGTTCATAACCAAGAAATACCGAATATTGCTTTACAAACATAGACATTAAAAATTACACTGAAATACTTGCCATATTCTTTGTAGTTTTATGAGCACAATGTAAGGTCACTGAAATAAACCAATATTTTGTAAACGTGAAAAAGATTTTGAGCACCAGCCGTTTTCTGTTGACAAATAATCTGAATAACACGTTATCGATTATAAAAATTACGATGTATTTTGAAGAAAAAAAACAGTATGGGACCTAGTCTTCGGCAGCAGTTAACTAGAAGTAGTTAACTAGTAGATAACTATTAGTTGTGCCTACTTTTGTTGTTAACTATTAGTTAAACTACTTTTTCCCTACTACTAGTTACAACTACTTTCAAAATTCCAACTACTTTCAAAAAAAAAAAAAATTTTTTTTAAACATTGAATTATTTAAATTTTTAGCCTTTGAATATTACTTACACAACAGTATTTTTTATATTATGTTATATAATGTAAAAGTACTCATAAAAAATCGTAATATTTATTGCAGTATTTACGCAAATTAGGAAAAGCTTCCTAATGTAATCAGTAAATGGCGCCTGCAGCAGCACATGCACGATGCAAGTTTCATTTAAAAACGAAATCTTCATTATGGGGAAGATTTACCTCTACTCTAATACCAGGAATTTCTTTAAAATTATTTTAATGATTAAAAATAATATTGAGTTTATATATTTAAGAACAAGCCTAAAAATAGAAATTCAAAGGAATTATACTTGAAAGTAGTTAACTAGTAGTTCACTACTTTTGGAGAACAGTTAACTACTAGTTACAACTAGTTTCAGAAAAAAGTAGCTAACTGTTAGTTGCAACTAGTTTTGTTTAGACTAGTTAGTAGCTAACTACTTTTTGACTAGTAGTTGCCGAACACTAATGGGACCTAAAGTCCGGAATGCTCGGGTCCGCGATCTTCCCGGATTTCGGAATTTTCCGGATTTTGGGTTCTCATACAAAAAATTTTGTAAGTTGCATCAGAGCCCATATAATTTGATCTGGAAGATTTTATCAGCATTTTGCTCATTTATAGCATTTTTATTATCGTATATACTCGCCTATAAGTCACGACATTTAGCACAAAACACGAAGTTGGAGTAGGCTTGCATTGGTGGCAAAACATCGAAACATCTACACTCTTCCCAAAATTGTTTTTGCCTCTTTAATTAAGCAATAAAAGAAAAGAATTCCGTCAAATTCTGATGTTATTTTATATTCTCCAGCCACTAAATTTCAGTTAAAGATAAGACTATCTTGAAAATACGAGAATTGCTGATTTCCAATTTCGCGATTGTTTTGTATCATTAAAAATTAAAGTAAAATTAGAGCTCATTTAAAAAAAAATAATATAACAAAACTACAAGAAATTTTTAAAAAAGCAAAATTTAATGATATTAACTCAGAATTAAAGCTACAAACAATTAATGAAAACTCTAATCGCAAAAACGAACCCTTTTCAGAAAATCGCAAAATAAATTTTTCAACAACAGCATATTTCCGATCTACATCTTCATTACATTTTATTTTCCATTTTGTTAAAACGCCTATTTCCAAACAAACGGTGGAAACATTACCCGATTTTTTTTTCCAAAAAACAATCACTGTTTCTTTTTTTTTTTTTTTTCAACTGCCGATTTTTTTCGAAAAAGTTTCGGAATTCCGAATTCGGGGTCCCATACTGTATACAATGTCAATTTTTGAAAATAAAGAAATTGTAGCATTTTTATTAAGATATTATTCCACCCTGTCGCGCGAACTCCTTTTTTAAGAGTTAAATTTTTGAAAATTGCAATTCGAACTTGGACATAAAATTTCGTTCAATAAACATTTATACTGAAAATTTGATTCATATCAATATGTTCTATGTCTAAACTAATAATAAAATAACAAGAAATGTTCTAAACTGAAAGCAGATGCAACGAGATTGTTGCACAATTGCAGAAAAACTGTAACACGTGAATTTTAAGAAACGTAACAAACTAAAAGCAGGTGGTATTAGATTATTGCACAATGACATCTAATACACTAAGTCATTATCAAACGAAAAACGGCAAAAAATGAGCCAACTAACCTAGTGCAAAAAACAAATAGCACTCATAAGACCGTCTTTATTACTTTAACATATTCTATTTCGCGAGCATTCTGTTCAAAGAGAAATAATTTTAATAATGAAAGGTTTTCGGGCAGCGATCGCTTGAACTAATTTTCCGAATTTTTTATCAAATACTTTGTAGAATGACATTATTTCTGTGCTCTTTAGCTGCTGCGATGCCTGCTATTGTAATGGAAATAGAAATCTAGCTATGGAGGAAAAAGAAAGTTAAAGACAGAATGTTTTCTGGAAAGTTGTCCCCGAGAAAAACATCGGCCTTGCATCGGCTTTTAGATGTTTTTTAAGGCCGATGGGCCGATGTTTTTCCAAAGTTAACATCGGCCGCCGATGCCGATGGCCGATGGCAACTTTGCTGAACAATCGGCGCCGATGCATCGGCCGGTCGAGCCTTAATATTGTGGTATTGGTGTATGGATCTTCGACATTCATTATGTAAGCAAGGAACAGACAGAAATCCATCTATAGTTGAAGAAGATAGTAAGAACAGATCATCCAAATACTAACTTGTTGAAGTATGGACTGTTGGTTGAATATGACAAGAAAGATGTAGCGTTGAACTCATCGTCAACAAGATGTGTGATGTGAATATTACCTTGTTTCCAGTGGCGGATCCAGAAAAAAATTCTGGGGGGGGGGGGGGGGCACAATGTGGCTGACATGCGTGGTTTTAGCCTAAAAACAAAATAGAGGGGGGGGGGACACAACTCCAGAAACTGTGATTTGTTGTTATTTCCAAATATAATTTAATCAATTATTTAATTAAACTTAATTGATTTATTAAATTTAAATTATCAATAAAATTTTAATTAATTATTCGCTAATTAAATTTAAAAAACACAATTTTTTTTAACTGACCATATATTACAAAGGAATAAATACTGTGAAAACACTTATTTTCTCAAGCACTTTTTTTAAAACTTTTGGTTTTGTTCATATAAAATTTGCAAAATTTTCAGCTCGCAAAATCACCGATAACTTCATTTTCGGAAAATTACGGGGAGGGGGGGGGGGGGGGTCAAATGGGGTCTTCTTCAAGTCTATCAAAGAGTTAACGTGAACGTAAATCAACTGTCTAAGTAGTGATTTGCAGGTGTCTGCTTCTTCCTGTCTCAGCAATTATCTGGTTATCTCAGTTTGTCATATAGAAATGAAAGAATAGAAGTCACATAGAATAGAAGTTTTATCGCTCCAGTCTGGCATCTGCAAAATAGTTTCTTTTTCCTCGTTTTTAGCATAAAGAAAGAAAAAAAAGTCTCTTTCTAGTCCTTACCTAAAGCGTCTGGAGGGGGCACAAACCCTCGTGCCCCCCCCTCCCCGGTGGATCCGCCACTGCTTGTGTCTAATTTATCTTGCCTGATTTTAATCTGTGATAATTTTAAGAAGAAACTTATTTCGGATTTTACCATTGTTTAAGGATGTTTTTAATTAATAAATGCTTATTTTAATGAGAAGATTGAATGAGAAGATGAGTAATTCAGTAAACATAAATGATGTAAAATGGAAGAAAAACAATTAATACCTTTGGAAAAGTAAAAAAATATTTAACTAATCACAAGGTACTTATGAACCATACATGCTACAAAAACAATACTTACAGGAACTCTGTGAGCAGCAAAATGAGGAGCAGTTTTATTTAAATTCATATCAAGTAAAATAGAAGGCACCACAAAAGATTCTGGAAGACTGAAAAATATTTTATAATTCTACAAGCAATTCACTTCTGTTTTTTCAATTAAACAACTAAAATCAAGAAAAAATGAAAACACAACAGGTGATTCAGTTAAGGAATTTATAAGATTTGTAATCCATATCAATTTAAAAATCCTGTTCTTTGTCACATAAATAGTTTTAAAAATTTCTATGCATTGAACATTTTTGACAGAAATTAAAATTGAATGAAATGTTTTCACATATTTGATTAGAAATGCAAATGAATGTGCAATCTAGATATCAATGATTTCAATTTTTCCTGCATGTTTTGAAGAAAATATACAATTACAAATACATTAACATCAAAAATTTATCTTTTCATAAAAACTCACAAAAAATTTTCTAGAAAAACATATGGAGGCGAAGTGTTAAAAATACCTATCACATAAGAGAAATTTTTCATTGGCTTGAGTAACTCTCCAACCAGGACATTTGCACCTTTCCAATTCACTTTCCCAGTGGCAGGGTTGAGTAAAAAGTAAGGAGTTATTTTCTTCTGAAACTGGAAAGAGAATTATACTATAAGTTTTGATACATGGTAAAATCCAACAAAAAATAAGTTTTCAAATAAGGCAATTTTATTTAAAACTCATAAAATATACTGAAAAAAGAAATTATTAAAGCATAACGTTTCCACATGTGCATTGACTTCGTGCCACCAGTATTTATTTTATTCATTGCCATCATTATTATTTAAGTTTCACAATGTACAACATTCACTGGATTCAATCCAAATCATTAAAGAAATTGTAACAAGACATGATATTGTTCAAAAGTTGCAGATGAATAAATAAGCAAAACATTATAAATGCAATAAAATTAAAATCAAATGGCATAAGTTTTAAAAAATATATACACAGGAAAACCCCGTTAAAACACGGGTGTCAGGGGACATGTTTGGCACCCGCATTATAACGTAACCGCGGTATAGTGAAACAATACCACGGAACCATATTACGAAATAGTACTTGCTTTTGTTGCATCATTTTTAACTTTATCAATTACTGGTAACTTTTCTTCAATAGTATTTTTTTCTTATTTGCTGCCCTTTTATTCACAGTAATTAATGTGCAAGAACCACACATCTCAACTGCGCAATCAGACACAGTCAAGGTGATTGCACCCGATTTTGAAATCAAGCTGTATAGTGTCCTAGGTTGAAAGACAGATAAAGTGGGGAAAAGGTCTATATCAGGCCTATCACAATAGGGTTTTATCTGTTAGTGTGTCTGTGGGGGGATGGGTGTGCTTTGGCTAGAATATTTGTATGCTCCGGCTGGCTTTATTTACAATGGTAAATAAGGAACCACCTTTAAGTGGCAATGATAAAGGGTGGTTTAAATGTTGGGGGACATGATAGTCACTGTGGTATATCCAATTACGAGGTATAATGAGGTTTTACTGTATTTAAAACAATCACAAAAATTAGCAAAAATTCAATAATGTCACTAGTTCAGAATGTTGCATGCATAGACAGACACTTCCTTTTATAACAAGTCAAAGAATTAATCTTTTACCAAATATGATTAAATACTTTTTTCTTATATTAATTAGGTACTCAGTGGCATACCCAGGATTTTGCTTTGGGGGGAAGGGGATCAAGGTCAGGATTAGGGATTAATCCCTAATATATTGATTTTTCAGGATACCAGACATTCAGTGTCTCTTGTGGGACTTAACAGTACCGGATATCCCGTTCTGGAGTTCTGATTGGCTGGATATTCTGTAGATTTAACACATTTATTTAAAGCAACATTTTAAAATTTTTATCAATCATAAATTACACAAGCATTCACAGTAATTTTTATAAGTATACAAGTGTTTAGAAATATTTACCACTTTGTAAATCTTAACACTCAAAGTTAATTTCATAGTAATAAGTTATCAAATAATCTCAATAACCAATCAATAAAATATTTCAATTAAGACCAAAAAAAAAATGACTTTATTCTTTTTGTTTTACAGTTGTTGCAAACATTCAGCTTGGGATACATGTTGCATGATCTGCAGAAAGTTGCAAATTGCATCCTAGTGCACTAAGTGCTCAGTGCCGACTTTAACCAAGAGAAACATTTAAACAGCTATTTTACCAAAATGAGTGAATAACCAATGAATTTACAGTAATTAAAGAATAACAGTAACTAGCTGTTTTAAGGCTACAGTGCAGCTTCTTCATTACTGCAAAAATATTTAACTATTTAACATGCAATTGCAAAGATGTGAGTAAACATGACAACAACAAAAGAGCATTTGGCATAACTGCTGTAATTCCATGTGATCCAACAATGCTCATATTTCAACTGAAAAAAATTTTTTTTGATTATTTTCAAAAATAATTATTTTACTATACTCACTGGAAGATTCTTCTGCATAATCAAAAGCAAAAAGAAGGTGAATTTTAGGTACAAAAGCATGATGGAGAATAGCACTTATCACCTGTAATTAAAACCCAAAAATGAATACAAATTTTTAAAGAGAATTAAAATATTAACAACGGCGGATCTAAGGGGGGGGGGGGGCGATGGGGCGATCGCCCCCCCCCTTGGGCTGATTCAAGTGGATACTACAACGACACTCCTAAGTGAGTTTTTACTCTTTGTGCCCCGGGACCAGCCATTTTTTTATGTTCTTGGAATCCCAGCCTAATAGCCCTTCAAGTTCTATGCTTTCCCTCTGTCCCTTTGTCCTTTAGTATTGCTGAGTTGCTAATCCTCGGAGTAATGGGAAAGAGATTCCTTGCTCTTTTCTTCTACCCATCAAACTGGTGACAGCTAGCCAACCCTTAGCACGTGGTGTAAATTCCTGCAGCATTTACGCTAAAACCTGGAGCCTGAAACATTTCACTGAACATTCATAATTACAGATGTTTATATAAATTGCACATACTCGTTGAAGGTTTTTTTAGTACATATTTAGTATTACATTTTGAAAATTTTAGAAAATATATTACTAATAATTGCTATTATTTTGTAATTTATAGACATATCAATTCAAATTTAGAAAATGTATTTACAAGCCTACATTTTTCTTGAGAAAGCTTGAAGGAAATCCTAACTCGGTTAAAACTTGGCTAAGAAGCAGAATGAGTGATGGTAGACTCACTGAATTAGCGTTATTGCATATCCATAAAGATTGGACGTTGAAAAAATTATAGACAGATTTGCGAAAGCAAAAAACGTCAGCTTGTGTTCCTTTTATAAGGGCTTTGAATAAACGTATATGCATTGAAAAAATGTGCTAGTAAAATTTTAAATATCACTACACTAGCATTTTTTTTTTGTTGTTCCTGCTGTTTGAAAAAAAGGGGGGGGGGGGCGGGGGGACTGTTGAAAAGGAATGAAGAATCTCCTCCATCCATCCTTACATTGAACCCCGAGATTTCCAAAATTGCCCCCCCCCCCCCCTTGAAGATTTTCTAGATCCGCCCTTGAATATTAATGATAATACAAAGCTCTGAGACACAACTATAATACACATAATCAATACATAAAGATTTCTGCAATATTATTACTGTGAAACAAAACCTGCACCAATATAGAGATTATACTAAGAAGGGGGAGTTCTCCTTGTATACAATACTTGTATTAATAGCACTGTGGAAAAACAAAATTTTTAATAAGACAACTGTTATCTCATAGCTATAGTGAAAAAGTTAAAACAAGTCTTATATATCATATAAAGAGAAAGGGGAAAAGAGACACAGATTGTTAAAAGTAAACAAAGTAAATGTGTAATATGAAGGATGTTCATGCTCATTTATTGTATTTTCATCCATTTATGATTAGTAGATTTTTTACATTTAATAAATTGCTCTAAAAAATGAAACAAAGTAATACTTACAGCTCTTTGTTTTAATGGTGAAAATTTGAAACTAAATGTATAAATCCTAAAGTCCTAAAGAAAAAAAAAGTAAATGAATCAGGGAAACTTAAAAATAACTTAGAATACAAAACTTAATTTTTTTTTTGTTCCTTGAAATGCTCTTACCTTGCAATGAACTTCTATGATTTCAACATTGTTTCCAATATTGCTTACATTCAGCTTTTTTCTTCTGCCATTATAGACTATAGAATACATAAAATTAAATAAGATTTTAACAAAGCAATTTTGGATACAAAGCAAATTAGTAAACATTTATGATAAGAGCAAACTTCAAATAAACTCCAAAGAAGAAGGGGGGGGGGGGAGGCACTTTTATAATAGTGAAAATATTTTACACAAAAGTGCATAGCTCTCAGATTTTGGGACACAATAAGTAAAAGTTTTAAAAAATCAAAAAGGCAAGTTTGTCATCCACGTCAAAGCTACTTTAATGTTTTATAAGAAAATGATTAACAGCTTGATAAAGTTTTACAAATAGCTCCTTAAATACACAATATAATTCTTATTTGTTTCAAGTCTAGAAAAATACCTCAGCCTCATTAAACATTTTCAACTGCAAATATAAAATACTAGAATGATCAAAAAAGAAGAAATGAGTACATAAAATACTAAGCATCATGACTTCAGGCTCAATAAATACTTCCAACCTCAAATATAAAAAGAAATAGTACGCATATAAAATATAGGAATGGACAAAAAATAAGAAATTAGTAAATAAAATACTAAGCGTCAGAAATTTAATCAGCAGAACGTGGCTTATTTTGCACAACATACCTACTTCTTTTCAAACATTTACGCAAATCATTTATATGAGTATGCAAAGTACAATTCAATCCTATAACTTTTTAAGAAATATTTTTGACTAAAAATGACCTTTCCCTCAAAAAATAATTTAATTTACATACAGTAACACATACAATGCACTTGAATTTGATAAGATTCTAGATTTAATCAGGAAAATACTTTCGCATAGTTATGTACTTTAACTGAGTAATTTTTTTTTTTACTCTCCTCCAATTTACTCAACATGAAATAATACAGAAAAACAAAATTTTTTTTTTTAAAAATGAAAAATACAATGTATCTCAAGCTCTTCTTTAAAATGCTTGTGATATGCAATGTGATAGAGGTATCAAAGGTTAAATTTAGCGTTGATCTTTTTTTAAATGATGCAGTATTAAAAGAATTTGTAAATAAGAAAAATATTTACAAACATGTACAACTTACCGTGGTAAACAGCATCAATGTTGATCAAACAAATATCATTTTCACCAAGTAATAAATTCTTTTGATACTGAAAACAATTGAAGATTTCAAATATGATGTAAAGCATAAATAATCATATATAAATCATAATTGCATATTTTATTACCTTGAAAGTAACTTACACAGCTTAAATTTGAAAATATTAAACTGAGGTTCACATAAAAATTCTTACTCCCTATATTATGGTTTGAGAAGTTTTAAAATCATATTTTTGACTATTCTACATTCTTGGGCTACCGTTTTCATGCTTGTGTATGGCATACAAAGACATTTTCCAACTCCCTCCTTCAGTGGTGTAACTAGACCTGAATTTCGGGGGGGGGGGGGGGGGGTCACTGGAGTAGGTAAGGGTAAGATTTGGAGATAAAAAACTCCCTGAAATGGTGAAGATTGTCTAGAATTTAACCAATATTTCTTGTAAAACAATGAAATTAGCTCACTTCTCCCAAAGAAACCCCTCTGAAATCTGGGTCTAGCTACGCTACTGGGGCTGTACATGGGGGAATTAGCTGATTTCATTGTTTTATGAAGACAATTGGCTGAATTCTAGACAATCTTCAGAATTTCAGAGGGGGGTATCTTCAAAGCCCCCACTTATCTATGCCAGCACCCTCTTTAAATCTCATTCTATTTTGTGTAGAGTTATCTAGATCAGCATTTCCCAAACTATTTTGACCACAGAACCCTCAACAATTCACTTTCACTTTGAGGAACCCCCATTAGTGTTCATATTGAAAATCAAATTCAATTACCTGTACAAGGCTAGTTTAAAGCGGTGCACACTCTCCCTGGGAGGGAATTAATTTAAAACTACCAATTTTGAATTGAAGGTTTTAATATTGTAAAGATCTAATTTGGAAAGCTCCCTTCGTATTCAAAAACACAATGTTTCTAGACGTTTAAAAATGGCCGCACTAAAGATGAATTAAGAAACTATATCCTTTCTACTTCAACCAGCATCTCCTTAAAAATTACGGAGGCAACAGAGCTTATCAGCAAATTAATTGACAGGTGCTGGTGACTAAAATGCTACTATGCATTGAATTCATACTAAACACAGAAACAAAAATCCCTTCACATGACATTAATTAAATTGACTGCTAAGTGTAAGGTACAAAAATCTCCTCATTATTTGGTTAATTTACTAAAGTGAAAGTATTTTTTCATCCTGCTTCCGCTATTGTCAAAAGATTGATTTACGTTTCGTGAACAAAACACATCACAAATGATCTTGTTGTGAACTGAAGCTAAATAACAAATATTACCAAAAAAATTTTAGATTTCAAATCTAGCTTGATAGTCAAATCTTGACATTATAACATAAAAGTAAGTGAAGGAATGAAATTGATTACACTGAGAAGGTAAATTATACGAAGATTTAACTTTATACAAATGTATGCCTTTTAGACAATATCAAGTTAAAAAAAACAATAAAAATAAATAAGAAACAAAAGACCAACCAGATTTGATGGAAAATTTTCAGCTGTAAGAAAGCTCAATTTAAAATTTGTACATAGTAGAACACCAGATATTCCTCGATTCAGCTCACTCAAAGTGTTGAATTTTAAAACATTTTCACATTCCGATATTACGACTTCTCCAGGTAATAAGTTAGGCTTTGGATATGGATCAGGTTCAAGACTACACTCTTCAACCTGAAAAATAAATATACATCTATTACAAAATTTATTACTAGTATATATACAGCATTGGCAGATATATATCACTTGATATAATATGTAGTATGTTCCCATACAGCACACGACGACCTCCGGACGTCCTAATTTGATCCCGAGGGTCCTGCTAGATCCTCAGGACTGAGCTAGGATATCCCCAGGTTGTTATGAAATGGCAATCCACGGAATGTTCTAATCCAACATTCTCAGGATGTCCTCGTGCAGGACGTCTCGTTTTTCGAGACATTAAACCTTTGTTTGGGAAATAAGGAGTCTGGGCTTCCTCGTATAACTTCTTAAAGTTACTATCATGCCAAAAGCATTTTCAATCATAAAAAAGATTTTCTCTAGTTTTAAAAATATATGAATTTTAATTGCACAGAAAAATATAAAGTAGGCTTGAAACTACTCATGTGGAAATCGACGATAAAATGCAACAGGAAAAAAATAATAATTTCCTGGAAAAAAAGAAAGAAAAAACCACCGAAATTTTAAAAAGAAAGTCTAGAAGAAATAAAGAAAGAAGCAAAACGACAGAGACTCCGAGCGCTCTTTGCGTAGAATTCTTCCCTCCTCCCTCCCCAACCGAAGAAAGACGATTGCCTGAGGCAATAATAGAAAGGCGGGAAAATACCGCCTGACCTCCACGGTTTGCTTATGTCTTTTTACGAATGGTAACGGTAAGTGTATTTTGTGTAATTCTTGTTGATGCGAATATCTCTCCTTTATGGTCTATGAGATCTATCTCAAAGCTTTTTAAAGTTAAATTATGTGAAATGAAATAAGGCTACGATAATTTAGTTATACCAAGCCATTATGATAGATTAATTGTTATGCAAAGCATCAAAATTTGTTGAAATTTCAGGGTTTGTTTAGATTGATTTCATACTGATTTTAAGTTAAACTCTTGTGTCCCCCCCCCCTTTTTTTTGCTATATAACGAACATGTTTGATTTTTCTTGTCACAAGCAATACTGATTACTTCTGCAATTTTCTGGAAATTTAATTTTTGCTTAGTCACAGTTAACTACCCTTATTTCTTTATGGTAAATTTCAAACCATTTTTATAAAACGTTTCTAGTAGCTGAAAATTAAATTAAACAAGCTGCCGCACATTCATTTTATTTTTATTTATATATTTATTTCTTCTGATGAAACTGAAATGTGAAATTACTAACACTAAAATAGATTGTCAGCGTTATTATTTTGTAAGCATTTGTTTACATAAATTTTTAATCACAAATATTGATACACTGAAGTATTTTATTATTTTTTTTTTTGGGGGGGTGTAAGATATTTTTTTCATCTAGCAGTGATAAATTAAATCTGGAGAGATTTGACAGCATTTCTTTGATAATTTTTTTATAGCCATTTAATTTTAGAAGCCTAAATATTGTAGAATATCTTTTACATAAGAACTGAACATGTTGCTTTAAATTAAAATTTATTAATAGTGTTTGCAATTTGTTACTTGCAATTATAACATTTCCAAGGCAAAACTGAACTCTGAGTAATATACTATTTTTTTACGTAAATTATTTGATAAGTTATTGCATCTGACATTAGTTTTTCTCTTTTAAGCTGGAATTAAGATGAAGATTGACATAGCTCCAGTTTTAACATGTTTGAAGATTCTTATCAAAAAGGAGGTAAACATGTTTTATGTATTTCATTAAGTAGTGATTGTTGGGAAAATATGCTCTTTATGGGGGGGGGGGGGGGGATGTTAAATTTATCTTAAATTAAAATGATATGTTTTGAAGTTGTATGAGTAAAGTTGGGCATGTAGCGAGAAGAGAAGAGGGGTTTATTCGAAGCATGTTTTCAGTGCATATATTTATATTTCTAAACTTGTTACACCTGTATAACTTTAAGCAAGGTGTCATCTCTGTTTGAATTTTGTTATTTGTAAAATATATATTTTTTTCTTTCAGCTGACATTTTAAAAGCCTGCACTGCCTACATCTAGGATGAAATGATGCATGGATTCCTCACAAAAATGCAGGTATTGATTAGCAACTATATTTACTTTTATTATTTTTTTTTCTCTCACCTATGAATTGCAGCATTTAAATTATTGTTTTTACTATTTCTTGTTATGGGTGATTTTCTAATTTATTGATAGATTAGTATAACACAATCTGAAAATTTTTGTTGAATCAAACATAAAAACTTGTCTAGATATGAATCCCTCATAATTTACTGTAGTGTGAACAGGTAATTATTTTCAAATTAATTTATTAATATTTTAGATATTTCAAAAAGTGTCTTAACAAGTGATAGTTTTCCTCATGGGTAGTACCATCATTAAACATTTTTTGTTTAAATTTTTAAATTCCTTATCAACAATAAATTTTAAATTAAACCCTTTTTTGTATAATTTATCTTAAATGCTCTGTAATAAGCGATAGTGCTATTAATATTTATGTATTTTTTAAAGTATTTGAATAGCTGTTTATCTCGGGAGTGTTGTTTCTTAAATAAAGGATATAACTTTAAATAAAAACGTTTTTTCTTAGAAGTTAAATGTTGCCATAACGGGGAATTTTTAATTAGGGAACCGTTTCTTTTATTATTAGCTAACAAATATTTTAATACAATTCTAAGTTTTAGCTACAGTGGCACTCATGAGGTAAACAAACAATCCTGCTGCAATAACGCACTAAACAAAATAATAACAATAATTGTAAAAATAAACCAAGTTGGACTTTTTTTTTTACCCCATTAACTTAGGTTACATTAAAAATGTAATAAAACGTTACTCACTTTCATGATTCTGACCGAGAAATATATGTGTTCAAACAGAACTAATAAAAAATAATCGCCTTATCAGTTTTAAATAGGCAGTAGAAATATGGAAATAAATTGTTCTAATTCTGCAAGCCAGAGCTTTCAGTTAATTTCAGTGAAGTGTAGGGATGTAAAATTTCCCGGGAAATTTTGAGGTGGTGGAAAAAAAAAGTTTTTTTTTTCTGAAAAAAATGGAAAAATTGATTTTTCACTAGTGAAAGTAGATTTTTTAAAAATAGTTTTCAGGATCGGGGGTGTTTCTATTGAAAAAAAATGTAAATGTTTTTTCATTATATCTTTGTAACTGTAAGTTTGACTTTGTAAATCATAAAATTATCAATAATTTTTCTTTATAATATTTTATTTATTACAACTTCAATAATTAAAATATTAGTATATATAGCAAGTAGATTTTAGCATATGTAACTTTTGTAAATTATCAACTAATTTTTTTTTTACAGAAAGTTGCTTAGTTTTTTTTTCTCCAAAGTTTGTTACATGCATTTATATGTGTATGTATATATACAGGGTGCAAAGCAAAGTCCTTAGGAGGCTTTTATCTCTGCAACCGTTGGTTCTCAAATATATACGCACAGTTATAAAAATGTTTAAAAATTGTAAGCATTTATGATAATAGCATTTTTTAATTTAAAAAATCAATTTTGTGAAATTACAGAAACTAACTTTTTATACAGTCCCCAGTCTTTATAGTCATATTAAGTAAAAGTTGACGCCCATCCTAAGGAACATAACACAAAATGTTTCCCTTCTGTATGACAAAAATAAACAGATATTTAGTTTCAATGTTTGGCATTTTTTCACGATTTTTTGGCCTGCATTAGGTTAAAAAATTTCAATGAAGTATTCATTCTATTCATTATTCAATGAATATTTCATTCAGATTTTTTAACCGACCCCTTAATAAAGTCCGAGAAAATGTGAAAGAATTCCAAGCTTTGAAATTAAATATCTCTGTCATTTTTTCTTGTACAAAAGGGAAACTTTGTGTTATATTATATTTAAATATATAAAATATTTAAAGAAAAATAATTAAAAATATAAAATATTCAAAGAAAAAACATTGGAATGTGACTATTATAAATTTCTGAATGTATTATTTTATACTAGAAATTTCAAAATTTTCAATTTTTCCGGGTGGAAATAAATCCTTTCCTAAAAAAAACTGAACAAAAACCTGTTTTTTCCCCACAATTTCCGGGTTTTTTTTCCAACCATTCCCATCTCTAGTGAAGTGTCGGCTTTCTCAAATATATAGCTTGCAACACATTCCTTTTACTTCTACTTATCATAAAATACCAACTGGCATAACTTAACAACTGTTCTTTTTTTCCCTGGGAGAGGGTAGGGGTTAATTTTTGAGCAACCAATTTGTTTACAAAGCAATTTGCAATAATAGAATTTTTCAAGTAAGGAAATGCAAGTACATGTATCACAAAATTGCGGGTATATTAATGAATGAAATGACCATATTTATATGTATTATTCTGTTTCTCTTACCCTACCAATTTCAGCATTGTACATGATGTTGTAGCTTTGCAAGTATACATATTAGTGGCCAATTTTGAGTTTTTTCTTAAAGTTATGAAAATATCTGGTGGGGAGATGGCATGCATCTGGTAAAAAAGAAGCTGAAAGTCAGTGTCGCCTACTGAAAAAAAACTGGGAAATGTATAAATCTTTAGATTCAATTCTATTATAATTCCAAATTTTAAAATTCATTTTAATAAAGCAATCGCAGAAAAAGAAAAACTAGTTTGTTCCTTAGTTCTTAAAGAAAATTTAATTTTTTTGCAATAAATTAAATAGCTGTGAAAATACCTTAAATGGGATGATAAATGCATGCTTTATTTTGCTCTTTGTTTATTAAATTATTAATTTTCATATCCCTACCACCAAGCAAGTGTGCATTTAACTTGGATTGTGGAACGAGAATTATGACATATAATTTTTTGCTGCTACAGCGAAGTGACAGTATAAGTGATTATTACTGTTTATGAATGTTTGAAGAGACTTAAACGGAAGGGGGTTCCTTGATGGTTATGACAGAGTTGCCACTATAAACAATGTCCTTATAACAAGAACAACTGTTCATATATATGTGTATGTATGTGTTTTAATAATTTTTTTATTCAAAAAACAATTTACTGAAATCCTGAATAGTTTGAAAGTGCTGGTTTTGAATACTTGAACTCTCTTAAAATAAAAATCTCTGTAATGAAATACCAAATTATCGCTATCCTAAATTTTGCCGAAATTCGCGAAAATACGGGAGGGGGCGCGCAAACGAGTGAAAAAACGTTCCAATTTTATGCCTCATCCCCCCCCCCCAATTTAATGGAAAGTAGGTAAAACAAGGTAAAGGTTTGTCTATTACTCATTCATGATCATATAATTAAAATTCGTTCCAATCGATCCTAAAAAAAAAGTGGCAAACAAATTTTTATTACACTAAATGCATAGCTTTGCTTTTAACCTCTGTTCACATGTTTTCCTCCATAATAATAAATTAAATAATCATAAATATAAACAATAGCAAGGAAAGATGTCAGCAGAAGCTAGAAAGACAGGTGCAAAAGATTTGTTCCGGTGATTTATTCCCCTTCCCTGGCCTCATCCTTCATTTTTTGGTGTACTTAAATTTCGTACTAAGAATTTTTTAAACTTTTTTTTTTCGTCTTTATTTCAGATTGGATATTGTTATTGTAACTTGTGAAATTGAACATTCTTGCACGTCTATACGCATCCCAATGACTATGTTTCGCGACATTTGGAAAATATAGTTTTAAAACACAGCATGGAAGCTGTAATTAATACAATGCAAACAATATTTTGTGATTGCATTTAAGATCGTTAATGAGCAATTTACCTACTCATATTCGGGAATGGCCAGCTTTTGCAATAGCGTTTTTCGCAAAAGAATCGTTTTCGCTATTTTTGAAATTATTTCTTTTATTTCTCCTTTATAATTTCAATGACAATCCAAGTTTGAAGGGCGGGCAGCACGATTAATCGGTATTTTTACGTAAAGGAAATTTGCGGGAAAAGAAGGGAGGGGCGCATATTCGATCACAGGCTCTTGTTTGGAAATAATCAGTAACGCTGCTTGAAAAATACTGTTTTGGAATGAAATGGTTACCGTTGTGCTGTAACACCTATAGTAAAAAAAAAATTTAAAGGGGGGGGGGGGGGGAAACGGTTTCAATGCACAACATGCAAATTATGTAATTGTACTTTTTATTGCTTGTGTTTTTCAAGGAAGAAATTTAGGAACAATCCTCCATAAAAAAGAAAAAGTTTGTGCCACTGTATTTACTATTTTATTTATTATTATTCAAAAATAATGCATAAATCATGCTTCTCTTTCATGTAAGTTTCATTTATGTAAAACTTTATCCACATTGGTGCACAGAGAAAAAAAAAAAAACAATGTTCTTGTAAATTAAGTTTTATTCATAATATAACTTCTTTCTTTTTAGGAAATGTTAAAATGATGGTTACTGAAAGTACTGCTTGAAACAAAGAAAGAGATTAAATTTATGTATGACTTGCAATGTATTTTTTGTTATATTTTCAAATAAATTTTTTTCATAAACTATTTGCATTTGTTTTGAATGGTCTTATTAAAAGTATGTTTTCAGATTTATTAATATTAACTGTAATATTGACAGTCTAATTTCAAATACTGATTTTTTTTTATTGTCGTTCAAACATTTTATGTTTTAACTCGGAACATATCTAAATGCACTTTTTTAATTTGAATATTTGTTTCATTTATTTTATTATTAATATTGTTTTTTTTTTCTAAAATTTTATTTCATTCAAGTTAAAATCTTTTGTAAAATTCTATTTCATTTAAATGAAAATTCTTAAGTTGTATAAATATTTGATACAAATCTCAATTGCCCACATCAAAATAATGTAAAATCTGTTATTCACTATCAGAAATAATAAAAACTAACATTTATTTTTGTAATACTAACATGAAGGTCAAGTAATTCCTTTAACAACAAAAAAAGGGGGCAGGGAGAGTAAATCGGTAAAATCCCCCCCCCCCTCCCCCAAACGTCAATTTAAGTACATATTGCATGAAGTATTTTGTGGAAATTTGAATATAATGATTATGGTTTTGAAATTTTTTCAGATAAACAAGAAAAAATGCTGTCACAAGTATAAAACAAAAATTTATGTCATGACTCCTTGTTCCATTGTTGCACTTACATGGAAAGCAAGTGCTTAGTGTTTGCTTATTTGCATCCTTTATTTGTAAAGAAGCTGAGGCTCTTAACTAACAATGGGACTGACCAGTCATGCCTGTCAATTGGTTGTATTTTACTTGTGTCTGCTGGTTTTCTGGTTTATATAAATTTCAATAATGCATTGCAATGAGCTGGGTACGGCATTCATCCTGTCATTGTTCAAAGCAGATCCTGGCAGGGTGCTACGAGTCTTAGTGATGATCTCCTGAGGATGAACTCAAGACAGTATTAGGTGCTAAGTATTGATTGTGACAGTGTTCTCAGGATGGATTGGGAACATCGAAGGATCCTGTCATTGTTCATAGGACGTCCTAGAAGTCCTCTGACTATCCTCATAAAGTTCTCCAAGTCCTATGTCCTAAAAATCCCAAGTTGTCCCGAGTGGTCGCGCATTAGGATTAGGTGGGGAATATTTTAGTTCTGACGATGTTCTTGGGATCGACTGGGGACAACAAAGAATCCTGTCATTATTCTTAGGATGTCCTAGAAGTCCTGTGACTATCCTCATAAGGTTCCTCAAGTCCTAACTATGTCCCCAAAATTCAGTTCGTCCTCGAGTTGCCGTGCGTTTAATGCCTCAGGTCGCTCTGAGGACGTTATCAGGGCGATCACTAGGCGGGACATTTTTCAGGTCAGAGGTCGTCCTGAGGTTCTCGAATTGGGATTTAAGGACATCCTTGGGACCACCCCTCAGGACTTGACAAGAGTACTCAGGACATCCTGAGGACCATCTTGTGCTGTATGGGTTATTTATAAGCTGACATATATATTATGATATATATCTAACCACAAAATTTATATTATTTAAAGTTAAATGCTTTAAATTCATCTTGTAACACCCAATGATTCCTTTCTAAGTTAATGAAATAATGAAAAAAATGCAATTATGCAAGGGAAACCATAATGTAACTGGAGTTATAGTGATCTGAACGTGGTAAGATGAGACTGAAAATCAGAAAATACACAACAATAGTGATTTTCTGTTTTAACTTGACTTTGACTTCCTCCTCAGACAAGTAACACTGAATTTATGGTGTAAAGTCATTTTTCTCTATGTTAATTTTTAAATGTTAAACATGACACCAATAAAGATCAATAGAAACTTTACCTTATATATATATATATATATATATATATATATATATATATATATATATAAATAATATAGTTTTATAATTATGGTATTATACCAAAATTAAAAGCATGTATCAGATATAGCACAATTGATATTTACTCATTATGATGAACAAACTTACTTTGATTACATAAGATGTAACTGTAAAGCAAAATATACCACCCAGACAACAGTCATATGAACCCAATTATTGCTTTAAGTAATTATGAAACGTCCTTGATATATTAATATTTGTTACAAATACAAGCAAATGTGTATTGACTGAGTGAGGTTTAATTAGTAATTAAAATTCGTTTAATAATATTCTCATTTATATAATATAACACATTTAAATAAACATGGTTTTTAAATAGTTTGCACAAAAGCATCTGTGACAGATATCATATCCGATATACATACAGTCAATCAGGGTAACTTTGCACCACATTTTCTCTATTTTTGACTGTCCGACTAAGATTTCAATAATGTTATTGTCATTATTGGCTTAAAATTAAAGAAAACTCCCAAAGTATTGAGTAGTCATTAAAAACTAAGAAATAATAACGGCAAAAGCAATCTAAAATGCATTATTATCTTGGTTCAAAGTTACTCTGACACTCAGGATAACTTTGAACTACCTCAGAAAAATGATATAAAATAAACAATTAAAAAAAAAGTACTACAATTATGCAACATTGAACTAGAAAAATAGAATTTTTAAATATTTTTAAGAACTCATCATTTTTGTTTCACAACATCACAAGTTTTCTATAATTTATAATATTGGATGGAATGTTACATGAAAAAAGGGTAGAAGAAGGAGAACATCAATATGCAGCACACCTGAGCATCATAAATCCTATTTTTTAAATTTAACAGAATGTCAGGTATGCTTTTTTACAATTTAATCATATGTTTTTATAATCAAACACTGGATAAAATATATATTATATATATTCTAATGGTATAATGCAAACCTCAGTTATATGCATAAAAATAGAAATAAAATGTTAGTTTATATATAGAATATATCTATAATCAATAGGTAAACAACAAATCTAAGGCAAAGTTACCCTGAAAATGGAATAAAATTGCAATGTATTAATTGTTTGACATTTTACTAAATATTATTGAATAAATAATTACAGATACTAAAAAATTCACTATATTTAGATTTTAGAAGATAAAATGCTTGATAAATTAGTGTAATGTTACTTATTTTAAAAGAATAATAAGTTTCCCGCAACTTTAAATCAGCATTCCAAAATAGCTTCCAAGCTGTAACTTTAGAACTATTGAATTATACAATGAGCTGTACAGTATTGCTAATCTTTTTTATTAAAATAAAGAGAAGAAAAGTGATTTTATAACTTGCCAGAAGAGTAACACTGAGCATGTTCTACAGTTTTATTTGAAGTCAAATATTCTAAAAAATGTGAAGTGGTGCAAAGTTACCCTGAATGCAGTGATGGGATTCAGCCGGTACACACCGGTTCGTGCGTACCGGTTCTTAAACTTTTTTGAGGGTCTGTGTACCGGTTCTTAAAATTTACAAAGTTTACCATATTGGCTTAGTTAAACAAAACAAAATTTTTTAAAAAAATAATGCAAAGGTTAAAAACTTTTTTCTAATGTTTTTTTTGCACACATTTTCTGCCTTCATTGGGAAAGAAACAACAATGTATTTGTGGGGTCGAGTCGAGCCTACGTCCATAGGACACACACTTTATGATCTCTTAATCAGGCGGCTCGGCTCCTTCCTAGCTTGAGAAGATGCATTTCCTAGATAAGGGTTATTATATGATGGGTGAGGGAGAGTACCGTCTTTTATGAAGCTGCCTGGGGATGTTTTGCGTATCTTACTTTGATTGGTGTCATTTCACGTTAAAGCGTCTTGAACAAGACTCCTTTTACCTTTTTTGTCCCTTTTAATTTTTTTCCACAGTTTAGACAGTCAAAAGATGTTGAAAAGTGATATTCCCCCATCGATATCATTCGTCCCTGTCTTCGTCAAACTGCTTTTACGTGTCTGCTGTAGGTTATTCTTTTCTGACCATTTCTCCACTCCCACAAACTCATTAACGAAGGAAGCTATTGTTCAAAGTCCTGAGGAGGGGACCATAAAAATTACTGCAAGGTTTTCCATTTGCCGCTTGTTGTACATCGCATTCATATGTTATTACATTACGACTGAAGGAGTTTTCTAAAGAACTGCGGCAAGAAGGGTCGAATCTGCTTGTTTAAAGTGTGTTACTTTTAATGTGTAGCTCTGACAGGTTCGAGGTCAATTTGTTTTTACTTAAATTGTTCTCTAAATGTGCTTTTATGGGAAGTTTTGCACACAGTTAATTTTACGTAGCTTTAGTATTCCAACCATCCAACCTGTAATGTAAAATCAAAAATTTTCCTTTATCATGTTTTCGCCTCTGTAGCAACTGCTATAAGGCGCGATTATTATAAGCAAGGGATTTTAAATCTTTGGAGCCTTTAAATTCTAAACAGTAAAATAAAATAGTAAGCAATGTGATACAATCACTGAGCTAAAAAGTGTTGTTAAAATGTATTCATAAAACCAACTTTTGAATATCATATTAAAATTATTGCCTTAAACTTAATAATTTAGCACATGTAGCAAAACATGAAATTAAAAATCTACTTCCATTTTTTGCTATATTTTTGAGAAACATTTTTTTGCACTTTTCATGCAAGAGAATAAATATTTCTAAACACTTATTAGCTGCAAGTTGCAATTAATTTATGATATTATTTATTTCCAAATTTTTAAAAAACAATTGCTTTAAATGCTTGTTTTTAATATTATTTTATAATGAAATTCAGTTTCAATTTTGATTTTTGTACGTGGACATTTCTATAAATAGATTATACGCTAAGAAAATTGGTGCAATGAATTTGTGTCATCATCTATGTCAAAGACCCCTTGCCACTTTTTCCATTTTTCGCAGACCTTCTTCATGAGTGTCAATCTAATAGAAGTCAATTAGGGCAGTATTTATGTTTGAAAGTTCCAAAGCAGAGCAAAACTGAAAGTTAAGTTTCACCAGAGTAGTTCTAAAACAGTTGGGAGAGAGCAAAAAGCATGGAAATGTCGTGAGAAAATTATAAAATTTAACAAAACAAAATAAAAAACTTTTTGTACTATTAGTTCTTTTTTTTCCGTCACGTAAAATTTCAGTTACACATCAACATTTCCTGGAGAGACTCCCCCCCCCCCCCCGGCCATACCCTTACTTCTGATATCGCAAATCAGAACAAAGTTTTTACTAGTTTCAAGCACAAAGAAAATGGGTATCCTCTTTGTTTGCAAACCTATGTTTTAAACAATGAATTGAATAATTATTTTTTTTTCTGCCAAAATAAATAAGCTTGAAGAATGTGGGTGTGTACTTCATTTACTTATTTTTGATATTTTGTTATATTTTTTTCCTATAAAAAAAATCCCAAAAATATTTCAAGCGTACCGGTTCTTGAATGATTTGAATCCCATCCCTGCCTGAATGACTGTATATATATAGGATATCATAAATATCCAATATTTTGATATTTATATAAATAACAAGACATTTTCCAATGCTGAATATATGGGAAAGAAAATCTTGACAAGACCAAAATAATTTTTGCTGTTTCTACATGACTGAAAGGGAAATAACTGCAAAAAAGCAAACTGTTTCCGGAAATGTAGCAAGCAACCTTTTGAACTGGCAGAGGTAATGTGGTGAAATTCCAGTAAACAGTGTTATGACCATCCTCCTTACTTTTAGCAAAACAATTTTGTTTTTAAAATAAATGCAAGACTATTTCTTGGACATAAATGATTACACATATCTATATCAAATTAATAAATTAACTACGTGAAAAAGCCATTACCAAGAAAAGTTGCATGAGTTTCCAAAACATTCCAAAAACACAGGAAGTAGGAAATGCACTAAAAATTTTTGACTAGAATTCTATGATGTAAATGAATCACGATTTCATGTAATGCAAACACTAGAAATTTCTTTTTGAAGAAAAGTAAAATCTAATAAATAAATAAATAAAAATCATGTAAAATCGTGACAAATTTGGAAATCTGATTTTTACTTTTTAAGAGAAAAGCATCTTTAAATTTTCATTTTTAACCTTCGAAAAAAAAAACCATGGTTTAAAAAGTATAGTCAACAAAGATCAACAAGCAAAACATTAATGATCCTATGACACTTGATGGTTCAGTAGCTGCCATATATTTTAAACATTCCAAAGAATTACTTACCTTTTTCTTAGATTCATTTGGTTTAGAAGTATTTTTTGCTACTTCGAATTCTTCTTTTTCATCAGAGTTTAAATCAACATAGGATTTAAAAGTTTTGACAGAATTGGATCGAGATTTTAAATTTAATTCTTTCAACCAGTTAGCTGTCATAATTACTTTTGTACGAAAACACAAAACACTATTTGAGCCAATAATAAGTTCATTTTACTTTATGTAATCATTTTCTAAACAAATATCGCATTGAATTGTAATAGTATAAAGGTTTATTTATTATACATTGGCACATAGGCGTATCTCATTACAACACCTGCAAAATTCATTCATAACACAAGAGGTAACATATCAATAAAGTGAAAGTTAAAGTAGCAATTTTTATGACAATTTAGTTTTGGTATTAAAAAGCACTTGCTTTTGAAACTTTTACAACACATTTCAGTTCATATTACCGTTTTAAACTCAATTTAGTGGTTTTACTATTTGTTTTCTTACAGAATGACGCAGAAAATGAATTTGAACTTTGATCAGAAATTTGAAAGGTAAGAGGATAAAAGAAAGCTTTGAAATCAAACTTGTTTGAATTATTCTTTTAAATTTTAATTTTCTATGTCGTATTCATGCATCCAATCACGGATGCAAATATGTGTGTATATGAATTTGATCAAAATCTCGTGGCAAAGTTTGTAACTACACAGTTTCCCCTCTAAGCTTTAAGTAGTAGCTCTACTTATTTTATGTTATGCGTTTGTTGATTGCTACTGTGGTGGTCGCACGAACGTATCTATGCTATTGGCAAGCAGTTTAATGAGAACTTTGTTATGAAATCCGCGCAGAAATGGATTGTCCTCATCTAAATAATCATGTCAAAATAGTTACAAGCGTGAAAAAGGACTTGTCATCGGCGGAATGGACATGTTCCAGTAAATATTTTAAATATTAACATCTTGCAGTTTAGAATAATTATGTCCGAAATATATAGTTGATTTATTTTTTAAGGAAAGAAATTCTATAGAACATTTCAATTCACGTGTTGTGGCTTTTTTCTTTGTTGTTGACATTATTGAAAGTCTTTTTTTTTTTTCATATACTTTAAATAATCTTGGAAAGTCTTCCCTTGAGACTTTACCTTGAGATTTTCACCGTGGAAGAAAATTCCTTTGTATTGAATGTTGCTTGTTTTTTTCCTCTTTAAATATCAACTAAGCATTTTTTTGCGTATGAAGTAGTGTTAAAATTATTTAAACATTTATATTTATATGAGCTTTTAAAAGTTAAAATGCTTCATTTTACCTGCAAGAAAGTAATTCTATTACTACTACGTTAAATAATTTGCTTGTCTTTTTTTTCCTTGACGATTGTTATTTTTATCTTTTATTAAAGTCCAGTATTTTTTCCCTTCTTTCTGTATCATCTCCCCCCTTCCCCCAAATAATTCTGAAAATTGGTTTTGTCTGCGGCGCAATAAAACTCGTCTCTTTTACGTATAACTTTCATATGTTCTTGTTCCATAACAAGTGCATTTAATAATTGAGAGCAAAAACCAATTTTAATCATTATTTCTGCAGTACTATTTTAAAGAAGGTTTGAAGGAAATTGAACACATTTATGCAGGGCTATCCACTAGAAGGGGGGGGGGGGCATGGCGCGGATTGGGCCATTGAAATTTTTAGGGGAGAAGAGTTTTGGGGGCCGTAAGTCTTTGTTTTGAGGAGCAGGTGTATTATACTTTAAGGAGGTGCTCCATCGCTCTTAGAGGGGCACCCTGTTTATGTTTAAGATTTTATTCACTAAATTTGCAATTGAAATAATTTTGTCAAAATGATATAATATTGAAAAAAAATAAGGGCAGCAATAAAAATGTTTTAAAATTTTCTTTTTGTTTTGTAAGTTTTCTTCCCACAATTATTGTCAAATTATGATTAATCAAAAATTTTTTTCAGCAAAAAAAAAAGAAAAAAAAAATTGATTTTACTCTGCATTAAAAACTTTGTTTTTTATGTTTCTGAGCTGTACCAATTCATTTTATAAAAAAATGATTGATGACTAAGCATAACATCCCATATGCAGAAAAAAGTATTTTCCCACACAAAATTGAGCATTTAAATTCACATAAAAAAGAAATTCAGACGTTTCAAGAGATGGTTTGATGACAAAGAAATGAAAAAAAAAAAATAATTTTTTTGATGAAAGGTTTGAGAAGGATTCCTCCTTTTAAGATCTAGATCCCTGCATAGTTAGCTCTCCAGCCACAGAAATTTTAGTCTTTTAGTTATTTTTTTATTATTGTATTTGAAAATGTTACATATGCTTCAATGTATTTAATTTGTAGCACTATAAATTTTGATGTTGTTGTCCAGATTTGTATTTGATACAATATTTTTTTTAGCTTGTAAGACTAATAAAGATCCATTTGTTTGCCTTCATTGTGGCATTATTAATTGCGGAAGGTAAGAAGTATAGATTTTATTCAAAGCACATTTTGCTTTTTTTTTTTGCCTAAATTTTGTGTAAGTTGTTTACTGTTATTTTTCATCATGAAATTATATTTTAGATATGTAAATGGGCACGCAAAAGCTCATCATGAAGAAAATGTGGATCATATGGTGTGCATGAACTGTGAAAACTATACCGCCTATTGGTAATTTTTATAAAGATTTCTGAATGGTGTTAAATTTTGTTTCCTGTTCAGGGTTATGAATAAATGAAAATAATATGTTTATATAGCTATCTTTAAACATTCATGAAATAAGTTATTCATATTCTTTTTTTCTCTTTCTTTTCCTTCTGAGAAAAAGTAATTTTAAATTAACTGAAGAATATATATGCAGTAGTAATTCCGTCAAGAGACACCTCTAATTAAAGGACATTTTTTCTGGTCTCAGTCCCTTTGAATAGGGACGTCAATTACTTCTGAATAAGGGACGATATTTAAGGGACATTCACAGAGAACATTTTTAAAAATTAAATACTGGAAGCTAGGTTTTTTTCTTTTTAAAAATTAACTTTTGAAAACTGGCATGATTCCTAAAAGCATGTACTAAAGAAATAAGTGAGCATTAAAGTGCTTGCTGAAACCTACTTGTGAATACTTGTTACCCCTCTTTGGTCCTATAGAATGCATGGGTCATCTTTCACTGATAGAATGAAATCTGTGCAAGTTGACCACTTGCGGTGCAGCACTTTAGTGGTTAAATTATTGAAGGTGAAGGGCTAATTCCGTCTCCTGATGAAAGTGGTCAACTTACAGGTGGTTAATTTTACTGTATGTCCAAAAGTCTGAAAGATGTTGTAGTAAGATCACAATGTAAAGTATCCTGTGAAAAGGTATAATGAAACAGATGCAAATAGTTATAAAGAAACTAAAGATCTGCATAAAAATAATCCAATACATTTTCCTCCCATTCCAGGGCCCCTAGCTCGGGGGCCCTTAGTGATCAGTGACCAGCCGACTTGTCCAGTCCAGGCCTGGTTTTGATTGAAAACTCTTCATCATAAGATTTGAAATTGACATTAGTTGAATATGTAAAAATGGGAAAATCATTTTTTAAAAAATAGAGTGTACTGTGCCTTAATTAACTTCCCCTCTCTATCCCTTAGTTACATTTGTGATGAATATGTAGTAAATGACAATAAGGATGTAGATTCCTTGCGTGCCGATCTCCAATCTCAAAATGAGTAAGTTGGTTTTACTTTCTGTTGTATTGTTGCTTTGGCGACTTACTATTTATTATTCGCATGCACTAATAAATACTCTTTCTTAAAAATAAAATGCATTATATTTATTTTTGCTTGAATCTTTTTTCAAGGTATCTGTTCTTCATGCACAGCTATTAGCCTTTATTGGTGTGCAAAAATTATAGTTATTCATATGTTCATGTTCAAAGATTTACATTTATTAAGGTAGAATTAAATCTTAAATCTTTTTTACTTGAACAATCATGGAACTTTAGGCAACTCCTGCCTCAAATAGGCTTGAGTGGCAGTAGACAACTTCTTAACCAGTTCAGTGGGACATACTTAAGAAAGGAAGCATGCTTTTAACCTCTATCTGTTATGTATAGATTTGTGCTATGTCATATTGCGAAACAAAATTGTAAACCAACATGACTATTTTACTAGGGAAACAATGAGTTTTAGACTGCCTTCTTATTTTTTATAATTCAGTAGTACTAGTGTGTCCTAGGGAAAGGTTAGCATACCATTTCTGATCTATATTAGCTCTGTCTTTATACATGGACCTCACTTTGGCAAAGTCTGGGGACTCGGGACATGTAGGGGCAATGTGCCACCGTAAAAACTAAACTTAAAAATAAATATTATGAAAGGGCCCAGGGTATTTTTGAGCCCAGGGACCACTTCATGGTTGAGATGACCCTGATTTACATAGCCTCCTAAAGGCATTGGCAGTGCATTGAGGAAAGAATTCATAAAATCCGTAATTTTTTTTGTGGCTGCTGTAACTGAAAAAGTAATGCATGGAATTGAACAAAATTTAGTGTACATATGGACCCTAATGGGAACTGATGCTGATAAGTTTTTGGTTCAAATCCATTCAAAAGTGGCGAAGCAATAAAATGTTTTTCTCGATTAGCGCAAGAGCTATGTCTCGAGGAGAATTTCAACAAAATTTGGTATACAAGTGGACCCCAATAGGAACAGGCGCTGATTACATTTTGTCGCCATTTGCTTCAAGGGGATGAAACAATTAAATTTTTTATTTGCTTTTTTGTCGGTGCTGTAATTCAAAAAGCAATGCATACTCTATACACTTACATCATGACTGGAAACTCAAAAGAAAAAATCAAACTTTAGTGCCATTCACTGCAAGGATGTCGAGCAATCAAAGGTTTCTCTCGCTAAGTAAATCTGACAATTCAAACAAAATTGTGAGTGTATCTTAATGGGAAAAGGTGTCGATTAAATTATATTCTGGCGCCAATCGTGCCTAGGGACTTTATTTTATATGCTTTATTGCCATTTCATCTATACGTTAACAAAGAAATTTCTTATTAATATTTTTAGCATTTTGATATTTTGCTGGTAACAAAACATTTTAATTAGTTTATATTGGTTTAAAATCGTTCTTTTTGTACAATTTATTAATTTTTTTCCAATGAGGATTTGTATCATAATAGGGATATTTGGCGAGTAGTAATATTCATATGAAAGATACGAGGTGAGGCTATTAAATATCGAGACTGAAGCTGCTACAGAAAAAGTGCACACGCGCCAAAAGCCAGGGACCGGCAGGTGTTATCCTGAAGCCTTCTCTTTCGAATGCAATACACCTCGCTTCAGTAAACAAATCAGTATAACTGTAGCCTTTGTTTGTATTAGAGCTGATTTATTGCTTCGCCGGAAAAAGGTTAAGTGTAGCAGTAGAGCAACGAATTGTTGTGAAATTTCGCGTGAAACTTGGAAAAACTGCAACTGAAACTTTTAATTTACTAAAAGAAGTGTATGGTAATGAATGTTTGTCGCGTGCACGCTGTTTTGAGTGGTTCAAGAGTTTCCAAGATGGCAGAGAAGAAGTCGAAGATGATTCACGCCCGGGGCGTCCTACCACGTCAAAAATTGATAAAAATATCGAAAAAATCGGTAATCTCATTCGGGCTGACGGTCAGGGTTTAAATATTCGTGCAATTGCTGAAGCTGTACGAATTGATAAAGAATCTGTGCGACAGCTTTTACACAACGATTTTAACATGCAAAAGGTGTGTGCCAAAATGGTGCCTAAAATTCTCTCATTTGAACAGCAAGAAGTTCGCAAAAACGTTTGCACTGACACTTCGAAAGCCATTGAAAATGACCCAAACTTATTGGAAAGGATAATTACATGTAACGAATCGTGGTTTTTTACTTATGATCCTGAAACGAAGCGCCAATCCATGCACTGGAAGAGCCCATCTTCACCGAGAGCCAAAAAAGCTCGAATGAGCAAATCAAAATTCAAAGCAATTATTTTTTTTCGATATTCATGGGATTGTGTACCTTCACTGGGTTCCTGAAGGTCAAACGATTAATCAAGGTTACTATCTTCAAGTTCTTGCTGATCTCCGAGAGAAAATAAGGAAAAAACGACCCGCGTTGTGGAGGAACAAGTCATGGGTTCTAAACCAAGACAACGCGCCAGCTCATTCCGCATTGTCAGTTAAGAGTTTTCTAGCGAAGTTCAGCATCCCAGTGTTGGACCATCCGCCTTATTCGCCAGATCTTGCGCCCTGCGACTATTACCTATTTCCTAAAGTGAAAGCTGCATTGGAACAAGATTCGAGTCCGTTGAAGCTGTGAAGGAGAAAGCGGCACGTGTCCTAAAGGACCCGACACAAAAAGACTTCCAGCACTGTTTTGAACAATGGAAGGTTCGCATGGAGCGATGTAGGGATAGAGGAGGGGTGTATATTGAAAGGGGATAACAAATAAAAATATATGAAATTAAAAGAAAAAATTTTTATAGCGTTAGTCTCATTATTTAATAGCCACACCTCGTATAGAAGAAAATTCAGTAGTTTTCCAGACTAGTTTTTAAGGTCATCTCCAATACCAAATATAAATTATTTTCCTTCCCAATTCTTAAAGAAAGAAAAAAAAAATGCACAAATTTGAAAACTAGGAGACCATTTACAGGGCTTTCTTTGAACTCTAGGAATCCCTATAGATGTCCCCTTTCTCCCCCCGATGTTTGTCCCTGCTTATGTATCATGTCATTAAATTAGTTTCCCTATTATTTTTTTTAAACTTTTATTATCTTATTAAAATATTCCTCACATTTAAATTATGTATTTTTTGAAGGCCCCCTGAACCAGTCAAAGCTCTAAAAAGGCAAGGTATTATTGGTGAGGAAGAAGAAAACAAAAGAAGTAAACGTTATAAGAAAGTATGTGTTACACATTGTTTATTACTTCATTTCTAAATGCTTCATTTTGAAGGATCTCGTTCCTAGATTTATAATATTCAAATATATATATAAAGTACCGAACCCCAAATTCGGAATCCCAAAGTTCGGAAAATCCCAAAATTCGGCACTTTTCCTGAAAATTTCAGATTTTTTTTTTTTTTGTAAATTCAGAAAAAAATAATATAAAAATCTGTTAAATTAATAAATGTCAGTAACTTTTGATTCAAATAGAAGCAATTTTGTCGGTATATTTATGCTTTATATGAACTAAACTCAGGAAACCAAGATAAAACCAGAAAACCCTACTATGTTGAAAAGTGAAAATTGATTTCTTGGGCTCAGTTAAGCATCTTTTTAACCTATAAAAAATTATTTTTTCCCTTAAATTCTTAAAAATTTGTTTTTCAAGTTTTATTCCCTGGAAAAAGAAAAAAGAAAGAAAGATAAAGAAACTTGCTCCTTTTTTTTCTTTGTGGTCATAAATGGCACCCAGTAACCCTTGCAGTTTGTACAAAGGGCCTGGCATTTTAGTTTGACTTCTCTGCTAATATTTTTTTTAGATGTAGTGCTATTTTCTTTTCATACAAGTGCAGTTGATTCAGTGAAACGGTTAACTACCATGGTGGGTATGATTTATTTTTGCTGAATTGTGTGTTGTAATTTGGAGCGTTTTATTTAAATCCATGAATAAGTTATTTTTTTGTTTGGCAAAAATATTTTAACACATGGCTTTACTTATATTACCTTTTCCAAAAAAAGTTACTTATTTATGTACCAGTTAAGAAAACAGTGCGATCTGAAGTAAAAATGCGCATATTAGCGTTGGTGTTTTCATAAATCCGCCATTTTTGGTTGGGTTCCGAAATTCGGCAAATTCCGAAATCCGGCTTGGCACCAGTCCCGAGCATGCCGAATTTGGGGTTCGGTACTGTATATAACGGTTCTGAAACTTATGCATTAATTTTGTTGAAAATCTTGTCCTACACCACTTAGGCTTTTGGAAAATAAAATAAATTGTATTGAATAATAAAAAAAACATTTAAGATTTTCAATTTGCTATTATAGTCATTTGGTAACTACTTAAAAATTAATAGAAAAAGAAATAGTTTTGGGATGACACACTGTGGATTGATCAAAATTAAATCCGAAGTGTGTCAACCATCAAGATCTGCTCCCATTTCTAAAGGGATTTTTCAGCGTCTGAACAGGAAGTGCTTTCTCAGTTCTCATTACAACAATGCAGTGTGAAGTTCGTTCTAACCTGATAATAAGTGAATGTTGCCACATAAGTGACATTGTTTCCTGTTGCAAATCAAATGCATGTCGCAATGGCAGACCCCAGCGGGATAATTTTGATTTTGTTGTTTATACTCAAAATCTGAATTTTTCAAGTATTACTCATCAGTGTATCTGTTAGTGAATAAGATTTAATTCCAAGAATGCAAGTAATTTTCATTTTTTCCTTTTCTTTTTTTGTTCATTTGAGTTACCCAGGTAAACATTTCTACGTTTCATAATGCACGAGGTTTAAATTCATACACCAAAGAAGCCACGTTTAACCACCACAAGTTAAGGAAACTTTAAGTTACTGATCAGATTGTCTTGGCTGTGAAAAATGTATAAAAGTAACTTTTTGCTGGATTAAGTGAAGAAATATTGTGGAAAAGTATTAGAGAAATGAAATGTTTTACCTCTATTTAAGAACTTGGCTTTGTAAAATAACTAAGAAGAGAAAAAAAATATGCTGTTATACTGTATAATAATGTTTTGAACTATAATAAACTTAAAATATGTATGTGTTGCAGTTTCTTTTATTGTTTGTTTGAAGCAGTTAATCAACTTGTAATTTGTATATTTTTTATAAAACCATTTCATTTATTGGTACTACTGTGATATAATCCCCCCTTGGCGACATTCCAGCTAGCGCGCCAATTTGTAATGATTTTCGGTTGGCGATATCTTTTCGTTTACCCAGCGCCATCGATGTTGGCTGAGGTAATGTGTGGCAACCCTGATTATGCAATGGGTGTTTTTAGAGTGTGATGGTTGGACTTTTAGAAAGTTCTCTTTAACTAATAGGTAGCTTTTTAGTAGTTAATTTCATCGTTAAAGTTTGTGGAGATATTTCCTGTTGATAAAGGAAGAATGTAAAGTGTTAAAGTGAATTAATTTGGTTCAATTGTTTTGTATTATGGCGAGATAAATGAATTCATATTAGTTTGTTAAGGCGCCATTTTTCGAATCTGACGGAAACGTGGTTTGTAGTTTGTGCTATCTGAAGTACGAAATTGTTTTGGTTGATAAGTGCATAAGTTTCGTTAATTGTGACTAAAAGCAAAGAAAAATAAAGTGGTAATTTTCGGACCATTTCGTCGTATTGTATTGTAAGTTTGATGCTATTTGGGATTAACATTGAAAAGCCAACTGGTTTAAAGTGAGTTCTTTATTTTTGTTAGTTTATTATCTGCTTATGTTATGTGTTTGTAAGGTTATAAAACAATGAATTTTCAATTGTTCTAAAATATTAGCTGTAGTAATTAGGGGCGTTGCTAGTTTTGATAAAGTGGGTTTCCGTTAGTTTAATGTAAAATGTATTTGAAATTTTCCGTGGAATTGCGTGATATTTTTACTATGTTTTTCGTTGAATAATGCATGCCATTTTATGTAATGATAATTAATTGCAATAGTCATTATTGTGCATGAAATGCGTGTTCTTTCAACAAAGTGTTTTTATGGTATTTTTAATGTTGGTTTCCAATAGTTTAAGACAAAATGTACTTGAAGTGATGACCGTTATTAATTTTGTTGTATAGTTTTTATGCTAGTTTTAGTGTAGGCTTCCAATAGATTGATGTAATATGTGCTTTAATTGATCAATGTTATATATTTTCTAATGGAGTCTCTTATTTTAAAATTCCCACAGCTTTAATAAACATTCGTTTTGCGTTGAATTGCGCGATATTTTAATTATGTTTTTCATTAAAGAGTGCATATCATTTTATTCAATAATGAATCATTGCAGTAGTTATTATTGGGCATAAATTGCGTGCTCTTTTAAGAAAGGGTTTTTATTCAACTTTGAGTGTTTGTAAAGTAAATAATTCTATTTTTCGAGTAATTATCGATCCGTTAATGTATTGAATTGCTGTTGAAAAATGCTGTACGTGCTTTACATAGTAGCGTTGATATTGTGTCCAAGATATAATTTGCAATTTTTGGTATTTTACTGTTTTTTAGTGATTTTTCTTGACATGTTTGCTATGTGTATGATGTAACATTGTTGGCGATATAATCATCACCAAGAGTGTTGTATTGTGTTTGAAGTTGGCGACATAAAAATCTTGTTGTTGGCGACGGTTTCTCGGCGCCAACGAAAAAGTCGCCAAGGGAGGTTATATCACAGTAGTTCCCATTTATTATTAAGTATTATTTTTTCCCTTATTGAAACATTGTTTACATCATTGAATATCAGCATTCATTAGGGTTAACAGAAAAAGGTGACCTCAGAAGGTCACCCTTTTCCGTTTACTCTAATCAATGGAATTTCTTTGCTCTAATTAAGCTGATGGCAGTTTTTTATGTATGTAATACTTGTTTCTTACACTTACTTCGTCTCATCCTCATGAGAGAAAAGGGCATTGAATATTTCTTCTACAACGTATAGCAACCTTGGCAATTATTTATGTTGCATTAATTTTAAAATTTGTGATGTAAAAACTTCTAGTCTTACCCTTTAGTTTTTATTGTATTTTGCTTTCTACTTAAATAATATTTGTATACAATGCCCCTTTTTTTACTTTAGGGTAACAAAAAACGGTACTGCAAAGCCCGAGTAGCTGGTCTCAGAAATTTAGGGAATACGTGTTTCATGAATGCTGTTCTGCAGTCATTAAGGTAAAGTAAAAAAAAATTAAAGTAAATAGATAATGCTTTAGAAAGATAATTTAAAACATGTATATTTTGTGAAGACAACTACATTTTTTTCTTAAAATTTCTTTCAGTAATATTCAACAGTTCTCCTATTACTTCAAGCAGCTGCCTGCATTAGAACAAAAAAATCATAAAAACGGGAAGAAGACGAATCATATCAAGAAAAGAGATTCAGGTGATGAAATGTAAGCATTCCTTCAAGAATATTTCCTATCATGAATTTCTTTTTGTGTGTAACCAAAATTTTCAGAATGAAGTTATGCTTTATATAGAGTTGAATTACATGAATGAATCATAAATTTATAAACATGATGTTTCAAAATATTGAATGCATTTTTTTGAATTTTAAAAGTCCTTAAATATGCTCGTCTTTTGTGAAAATCATTTTTTTATCCTTACAGTCTTGAAATTTTCAGCCAAAACGTTTTCCAAAAGCTCTTTAAATTTTGCCTAGAAAGGAGCACAAATATAATAATAATTAAAATTTTGTTTAAAAAGACATTGCACAATGTGTTAATTGCTAATTTAATGGCAATTTGGAAAATTGCTGAAATTAGTAGTTTTCCCATTAAAAGCATTTTACTATCAGTCCCATGTTCATCCCTCTCCCCATCATACCACACCAATGTGTTTGAGATTATTTTTTTTTGTTCATTCTCTCAACTTGAGACTGAATTTCTTTATTCTTGTTCCACTTCTATAATATTCTTTTCTCTTAAAACACCTCCATGTAACATCAAGGTCAACTTTCAAACAAATGTCAGCAGTGGTGTTTGTTTTAATTCACTCATAAAACCTCGAGCTATGAACTAGCATGTAAAAAGTATTTATGGTTGCTTTGAATATTTCCTGTTCTAATGGTCAAATCCAATCAGATGTGGTACTTAGGCTGATTTGAGAATTTTGAATTCATTTCTATTGTCAACAATAGGACATTCCAATCAGAATTTTCAGATTAGTGTTCATTTCAATAGGAGTATGGCCCCATCAACATTTTATTTTAATCAACGTCGATTGAGATTTTGTTCCTAAAGTAATCAGGAGTGTTTTTTTAAAGAACTGTGCCTCAACTTTCCCGTTATAATAAAAAAAAGTACTTTATATTCTTTTAGATTGTTTATGTTCTTACACTAACATATTAGCGAAAATTCTTAATATTTTTCTGAAATTGTGCTAATGTATTTGTATAAATTTAAAGCAAGTTTTAATATCATGTGCAATGCTGTCGATACTGAAAGCATGTTAATTTGTTGAGAGTGTATTAAAATATAGGACTTTGAAAAAATTTCTAAACTGTTACTGAATAAGATAGTGTTTTATAGTATTTTTCATTTTGGTTTTCAGTTTTGTTTTTTCTTCAGAATTTAGTTCTCATCCAAATTTATGTTATGATTTTTAAAATAGAACACTCTACATAAAAAAGGAGGTTTTTTTTTATATTGGCTATGTTGCAAGAAATTAAGCTGTGTTGGAATATTAAATTGTGTATGTATTGCAGATTACTTGCTGAAGAACTTCGCAAAACTTTAATTTCTTTGCGTCAAGGTAGCAAGAGTGCTATTTCACCAGAATCTCTTTTTGCAGTTATATGGAAAGTTGTACCTCGATTCAGGTTTGTCATAATATTTTCTAGTGCTGACCAAATTATTTACAAACATATTTCAAATGTGTTTTGCTTTTATAAATATTTCACTCATTGAAATGTACCTATGATGTTATTATTTGCTAAAGAAAATATATGAAAGAAGATAAGAAATCCGATTTAAAAAAATAATTTTATTGCATTGAACTATGTTGAAATAATATTTTAATGAAAGAATGTAACTTTGATGTATTTAAAACTAAATCTGAAGTCCTGAAATGTGCATTGAATATAATGTCAGTTTAAATTACACCATGTTTTACATCCTAGCATGCCTTAACTCTTCAGTCTTGAGAATTTATTATTTATTCATTGTAAAATTTGAAATGTACTTATTTTTGGCACCAAGTTAAAATTAAAAAAAAAAAAGAAAGAAACATATTTTGCATTGTTTAATTAAAGTGCAAAGGAATTCCAATTGGTTTAGTTTAAAATTAATGCAGCATTACAAACTATTACAATTTATCTCAAAGATTAGCATTTATAAAATATAGTAGTTAAATATGCATTTATTGATAGCAGTAAACATTTTTTCTTAGTAATTGATTTGCATAATCTGTGGTTTCACTTCAAAATTGTCATGTTCCTCTTCTATTTCAGTCGGTTCATTTCCAACATATATATATTATTCAGTTAACTGATCACCACTAATAGCTTGATTTACAACATTTTCTATAACATTTTCAGCAATTTGATTTCTTTTAAATTGGAGAGATGAGTTGAAAAGAATTGCTACGAAGTGTATAATGCAAAACAATCATTCATTCACCCTGAAATATTTTAATGTATAATTTTTTATTTTTAATCAATATAAAACCAATCACATGAAACCAAACTTTCCGATGAATGAATAAAACAAATTAGCTCTCGTCTGGCCATAAAAATGAAAATGTGCCAATGTTGCTAATGTTTAAATTTTCAGTTCTGGAATCATAGCAGGATTCCCTTTTACACCTTAAATTCTATTATTTTAAGAACTTTTATTTTCTTTTTAGGGGTTATCAGCAGCAAGATGCCCATGAATTTCTAAGATATATGTTGGACAGACTTCATATGGAATTACTTAAGATACTACCTTATCCTAAAGACAACAATAATTTTTTCATAGGAGCCAAAGGAAAAGCAACGATAGTGACCACAATATTTGGTGGTATCTTACAAAATGAAGTCACATGTCTTGTTTGTGGTACAGAATCTAAAAAGCATGACCCCTTTTTAGGTATGTAGGTCTTTTTACAGGGATCGATTTATGAGAAATTTGGAATCCCTTTATGAGAAAGTCATAAGGGACCCTTAGCAAAATCTCTTTTATTTTATAAATGGACTATTCATAAAGTATTTCATTATAAAAATGAACTCTTCACAATGTTTTTCATTTTATAACAGACCTTTGAAAGAATTCTTTCTCGGAAAAACATGCTATTCTAATGCACGGCTTTTTATGCATTTCAAAACCCAATTGCTTACGCTTTTGTCAAACTCATTAACTTTAATTTATTATGTGATTCTGCCACTTGGATATCAATTTTATTTTCATCACTTTTTAACTTTTATCTTCAGTAAGAGATACAAATACAAAAGAAACTACCAGCAACAGGTTCTGGGCCCAGCTAGGCTGGTCCTAGCCAACTTGCATGCTGGTCATCACACCCATTCGAAAATTTCAATCCAGTTGTATCAAGTTGATTCAAACCGACACCATTTATAAAATAATTGCATTGTTGTTTATCTGGTTTCATCTTTGTTTCATGAGGATTTTGGGAAATGAAATTGGTTTAATATGTTGACAAACACAATGTGGATGGTGAAATAGAATTAGAAATTGAAGAATCCTAATGATCTGGAAAAATTAGGCAAATTTCAGGAAATGTTGCAACTTGCAGGATTGGAGGATTTTCATCATTATTTTCATTACCTTCCTTAAAATTTAAGCTTTCATGAGAGTTATCTTTACCAAGTATCACAATTATTAAAAAAAAAAGAAAAAAAAATTCAAGAATTTTTTTTTTCCTTTAATAGTTTTATGTTTTTTCCTCTTCTTGCTTTCAACAGCATTTCAAACATTGTTTTATTCATTCTTTAGGGACACTATCTCAGCATCAAACTATTCGGTTATGCCATTGGGGTATTTTTCCTTTTACTGCATTTGCTCCTTTGAGTAACTCTTCTTTATTTAGGCTCTTAAATGAAATTATAGGGTAACAATGATTGCACTCATATCATGATAACAATTTTTTGTGAATCCTTAATGTTTATTTTCTTTTCTTAAGATCTCTCACTTGACATTCCTTATTCCATTGTAAAACCTATGTCCAGCAAGTCTAAAGAAGATGAAATGCCAAGTATACAACTAATAGGTATGTATATAATTTTTATTTCCTTATTAAAATATATACATATTAATCAGTGTTTAAATCCTCATTTTTGATTCTAATTTCAAGTTTTTTCTTTGAAGATTAGTTTTAATTTCAGTTACTTGATTTTTTTCATTTTAGATTGCTTAAGTAGTTTTACCGAGTTAGAAGAATTGGCCGAAAGTGAGTTCTTCCTGTGTAATAATTGTAAATGTAAGCAGAAGTCCACTAAAAGGTTCTGGATTAGACGATTACCTAACGTAAGTAAAAGCATTCTTTTAATTAGTGTTCTGAAATGTATTTAGATTAAATTGATTATTGTAATTTTTCGGAATAATTACGTATTCACATTGGATTAAATTATTACTGTCAACTGTAATGCAATTTATTTTTTATTTGTTGATTTTGTTGCAATTAAATGAATATAATATTTTAGACTTCGTCTGATCAATCAACAACATTAAAATAGTGCTATTCTTTTTTTTGATAAGTATAAAATTTGAAAGTTTTAATGATAATGTGTTTCTGTTGTAAAAAAAGTATCTATATAAAAAAATCTAAGTGTGAGTTTTGTTAAAGATATATTTTAGAAATACTGAAAATCTAGTGAAATTGTTGTTTACTTCAGATATTGTTATTTATGTTAAATTAAAAAGACCCAGTAAACAGTGATAGCATATATAAAAGTTGAAGTAAATGCTAAACAAAAGATTAACAAAATTGTCTTTATTTTGATTAGTTAGTTTATGGTTAAAGTAAAAGTTCATGGTCAAAGTTCAAATAAAAAATACATTATCATAAGTAAGTAAAGAAAACAATAGACATAAAAGATCTAATGTTGCACTTGCTACTGAGTTCATGAATTTTTTGTTACTCCATGAAATATTTGGAGGAATGATCAAAACTTTTCCTCACATTACATTTTAACCCTAGCCTTTTGGTATCTTCCATATAGAAAAATGAAATAAGTAAGTAAAGATGAAATTTAGTTATTGCATTAGCCAAAGCATGGTGTAAAATTTATCCTAGTACCTAGGCAAGGCTGCCTGCGATCATATAGCGGCTGTCCAGACGCGGCGCCGGAAAAAAGGAATAAGCGTTCAAAAGATAGTTATTTTTTTCCTCACTGGTGCGCTGCAAGCATGTACTAGTTTTGTATGGAAATGCATTACGAAAGCATTGTTTTTGCCGGGTTTGCAGCATGCATCATGAAGATTTCTTTTTGGTAAATTTTTAGTTCATGCATTACTGATCGGAAATGTATCTCCCGATGTTTAATTGTGTCTAACATATATATATTGATTTTAAAGAATTTTTTCATCGTAAATGAAATAAAACGACAGAAAGCAGTAGAGTGTTTTTCCTAAGCATTAAATTAGTGAATGTACACATTTTATAATTTTAGGAATTTACTAAATTCACGTTTTTTTTTTAATGTTTATATTTTATTTGTTTTTTCACTCCATGTCACCTATTCAATTATTCTGCAAATAGAAATCGTGAGTTTGATGCTTTAGATGATATTTTTAACCAGTGAGGGCTGACATTTGCATTTTCCCCTTATGCTCGAACTTGACTGGTTTTATTTATTTATGCATTGCTTTTATTTATTTGTACTTCATTTTATTAATGAGAAAACAAACGTCATTATAGCCCAAATTTCAGAAAACATATTTCGGGACAAGAGGAATCCTTTTATCAATGAATGGAGTTGTACGCATCTGGATGCAAAAAATTCGAGTGATTTACACTCACTTGGATTACTTACATTTTTTAGGTCAAATCTTTACGCATTGATAAAGGGGTTACTTTTAATTCCAAAACATGTGTTTGGAGTAATTTTTGCAACTTGCGCTATAAGAACGTTGGTCCGCTCATTAATTTTTTACCACTCAAAAGTAAACTTTGAATTTCATATTATGTCTAGATTATGCTTTTAAATATATATATATATATATATATATTTGTTCTGAGACGTTTAAATTTCTTATGCTTGTATAGATTGATAAAGTTAAAAGTGAAAGAAGTGAGAGAGAATTTGAATCTATATTATAAATCTAGAATAGTACCTTTTGAAAATTAAAATCGCGCCACATGAACAAGGGTTACAATTGAAATACCTAAAAGAAAGGGAGACTTCCCTCTAAGATTTGTTGTTGATTCTCCACGCGTTCATGAGTACACCCATTTTGTACACCATACAGTCTTAAAACATAGAAAAGTAAATAAACTATCTAAGGGACCGTTCATAAATGATGTCAAGCTCTTTTCCGATATATTTGACCCCCTCCCCTTATCACACTTTGTCACAATTTCACGAACCCCCTCCCCCTCGAAGCGTGACATCATTTATGAATGACCTCTAAAGCGTATTTCTGATTTCTAATTTAAAAGTGGGGAAACATTTAATTTAAGAAAGGATTCAAGGAAAATCAGGTTACAGAGAATCAGAGGTAGATTTCATCGAAGAAATGCCGATTGTTAAGTCTTGGTATTAAAAATTGAGAATATTCAGTGTAGTCCAGAAAAAAGAGGGGAGAGGGGGGAGGCTTACAGATAAGAGCATAAGTTATTGTAATGAAATAGTGGTGGGGGAGGGGGCTTTTGAAAAGTGAAGAGACGGTAAAAAGTGAAGACGGTAAAGTAGTAAAATAAAAAAGTTTTCGGACGGTTCTGCCCCCCCCCCCCCATATCCGACTGAGAATACTCATTGCTTTTTGTTGTCAAGGTGTATGTCATCTAAATAAACATGTCTAAAGGGATATTTAAAGAAAAATTGCTCTTATTCAGGGGTGTCCACGAGGGAAGTTCATGGCGTAGACTGCGCCATTAAATTTTTTGATGAAATTTTTGACACCCCCTGGACAGGGAGGCATGCTTTCATCGAGTTTTAGCCCTTTTGGGTGGTTGTCTTTTTGGGGGAACTTCGTACCGTTTAGTATGCACCATCTTGCGTAAGGGGGTGGCACCCATGTATTGTCAGTTACAAGTTTTAAAAATAATCTTCATACCTCTGAACTGCATATAATTAAGCGATTTAAGTAATTATTTTTAATTTCTCATTTATTGTAAATTGTAATATTTGAAAATATTTTCCCTTGATTGTTTATTTTATTGAATCGTTTTCTTTCATAAACGACTAATCTTTGACCTTTCTTACTTTTCTCCACCAGACCCCTACCTGTTAGCCGAGGCCTTAGGATTGCTTACGTGCGGGGAGAGGTAGTGGGGTCTACGGATTTTACATGCACATATCCTCAAGTATACATGGTGGTCTTCAGTGGGTATCGAACGCGCGACCTTCCAGGTGGAAGTCCGACGTGCTAACCACTAGGCTACCACGGCCCCTGACATTTCTTACTTAATATTTTAGGATTTTATTCTAAATATTTAACTAGTGCAATTGCTTTAGATGAGACCAGCAAAAATAAAAGTCGCTACTCTTATATGATAATCCATCTGTTGAAGTTAAATGAAGTCAGCTATACTATGCAATGCAATATTAGTTATTAATATTATGCTATTAGTCTGTCAATAACAATGAAAAATTGTTGCATTAATCATTTACTTAATTACATAATTGTTCAACTAATATTTATTTGTTAAGTAACTTCACAACCGAACTGTTCAACTTTCCTGTAATAATTAAATTTACAATAAATGGAATTGAAATAATTCAATTAACACAAACATTAAAAATAACTTTATTAATCATAATCTGTCATTTTTCTGTTAACCGCTGTTATTCAATAGTATTAACATGAATGTATTGAAAATTTCTTAATTCAATAGTCTTAGGATATTAAAGACTATTCAATGCGGCTTTCAAAAACCTGCTAGCCAATTTATTTGTGCTACACAATGTGAAAGGTAAATGTATTAAAAACGTTTTAATGGCAAATACATAACCCTGCAATGTATTTTGATAGTTACTTTTGCCCTCAACACTTAAATGTTTATCTTTGTTGAAATTCAAGCCTTTAACGCGATGATATTGCAATGGCTAGACCTGTAAATCCTCGCTTTTAAGTACATGCTAACAGCGCCAATTGACTGAAGTGGCAGAAAACGCTTGCACGCACTTTTTCGCCCATTTGGACTGCCGCTATATGTTCGCAGGCAGCCATGACCTAGGGAGCATTTTTCTTAACTTGAGATCTTTTTGCAATACAAGCCGTGGAAGATAAAACTTCGCATTTCACTATTGATTTTTACAATTTTCCAAAGGTCGACTTTTCTTCCTCTTTTTCAAGGAAACTAAAGAAAGTGCTTCATATCTTATGTATAAATTCGAAATATATGTGATGGGGCAGCTAAATCATGCAGCTTTTTACTGTCTGTTAATTGGTAGTTGTCCTTATTTTGTTCTTGCTTTAGTTTTGTTACTTCAAGGGGAAAAAAAAAACTAGTTGGTTTTTCAGCATGGTAGACTAAATATAAAAACCATCTATGCCCACAAATTGTGTTATTATAACATGAAATAGTCTTAATTTGAGGAACAATATGAAATACAGTTTTCTTTTTGTGCAAAAAGTAAAAAGCAAAAATCAATGTAAAAAATACAAAATAGAAATAAAACTATGCATGTGTTTTGGGGTTTACAAGACAAAGAACCCTTCTTTCAGTACAAAACAAATCATGTGAGCTTAGGGACTGCTTATAAATGATATCGCGCTTTTTTCTTGTCACAAAATGTCACAACTCAACATACCCCCTCCCCCTTTGTCACGTTCCACGCTATGTGTTGCATAAGCATGGTGACACACTTCTTGTTATCCCCTCCCGTCGTCACAATTTGTCACTATTTCATGAACCCTCCCTCAAAGTGAGATCATTTATGAAGGATCCCTTATGGATGTAAAAATTTAGGATAAAAGTCTGTCTTTGCATTGAGTAAGGGGTTTTGACCCTGAAGCAGGGGTATGCAATTTTTCTTGCTGTTATGTGCTTTTTATGCTGATTTCCGTGTTTTATTAAGGGCTAATGTTTGGATTTTCTGTATTTTCAGGTTTTATGTTTGCACTTAAAGCGATTTAGGTGGAATAATTGTTTTAGGACTAAACTAGATAATTATATAAATTTCCCTGTCCAAGGCCTTGATATGAATAAATTCATTCTTGTCAATAGGGTAAGACAGATTTTATCTTAAATCCTTTCATGAAATATTTAGTATTTTTTCTTAAACTTTAATTTTTAGTCCAGTTACTTGAAAAAATTTTGTTTTGGTGTTAATGGGTTCGGGCACCATGATGAAAAAATATTATAAAAAAGTTGCAGCAGATTGTGAGAAACTGAATAAAATTCTTGTATCTGCTTGTTCTTTTTAACTGCATGAACAAGCAGTTTGCTCAACAAGTGTGCTCAGAAGTCGGAACAACATATGAGATACTAAAATAAAATTTCATGAAAGATAAAAAAATGGACATTATTGGTTGTGCTTCTGAATTACCTTGTAATTTTTAAGTGATCAGGGACAGTGATGGAAGACACTTTTGTAATTGTAAATAAGAATAAAGTGCAAAATTTATGTAAACTATTACACCTGTCACTATTTTTAGTAATGACTGTAAAGGAAAGAGGTTTTATCACAGTTGAATATATAGACATGGAGTAGCATCTAATTGGATAGCTACTCCAGGTCTATGTATTCAACTAAGAATTCTGGATTTGAATTTGTGTTTAAATATGCACAGGACAAACAATCTTGTGTTTTTTTGCTTCGATGTTACTCCAAAGAGGAGAAGGATTAATATAGCTTGCTAACTTAAAAGCCTGGTTTTGATTTTTTAAAATAACAATAAATTGCCAAAAGAAGCCCTGCCATCCTTCTGCGGAACCCACTTTGGGAAATGCTGGGTTAGAGGGTGCTACAATGTACAGTTGCATCAGGGGAGAAAAAAAAATGCATTACTTAATAAATGCAGCAGGTTTCATACAATGTTCAGAATAAACCTTATGTAACTAAGCAATATATGGTTGCAATTTTCTTTTGATGCATGCAGATTTTTAAAATATTTTTTACATTTTACAATACAGTGATCCCTCGTTTTTCGCGGTTAATAGGGACCAGAACCTTCCGCGAAAACTGAAAAAACGCGCAGTAGGATTTGCAGCTAAGAATTTTTGTGTATGGGGGTACATGAATGCTTTAAATATGTAAACAGTATTTATTCTTCATATACATTTAGGACAAAAATTACAACAGTATGCGTAATTACTTAAACGTGTCTGTTCTAATTAATGAGGTTAATTAGAAAACGTCATAATACAGTAAAAAACATTAATCAACATTGATTTTGAGAGAGGCGAAGAGTCTTGTGTTGGTGGCAGCTTTTGAGAGCCCGTGGTATGTACTTGACTCGACTCATCTCTTTGTTTGACATGCAGAGAGACTTCTCTCTTGCGCATGAACATGAAAAAACGCTTTTTTCCGCAATGTGGCTGCCAACATGTTGGATTTTTTTTCATTTTTATTTTTTGATGAATATTTTGGAAAAACCCGCGAAGCACTGAAGCCGCGAAACATGAAGCGCGAAGTGGCGAGGGAACACTGTAAATACATTTAGTAATGTACCTTGCATAATTTAGCTACTCTGATTTTAAGGAAAAGTGTTTGTGATTTACTTGTGTGTATTTTCAGCATGAAACTAGAGGTACATCTAGTGGGAGTACATTATATGACTTAGCTGCTGTGATAGTCCACCATGGCTCAGGGTATGTATCCATTCTGTTTTGCTTTTTATATTGAGTGCAGATATTTTATAAGATTTAAATATTTTGAATTCACTTATTAATATCCATATAAAAGTGCAACATGCATATTAAATTTTGTTGGTATGCATTCCCCCCCCCCCCCAAATATTTGACATTTAATTATTAAAATATCTCAGATTGATGTAGGGTTTTCTTAATGATTTTCTTGCATAAGGCAGAATGAAAATATTAAATATCTTTAATAATATTTAGATTTTGATGTCACTTTGAATGAGCAGTTCAGTCAAATGTAGACCTTTTTCTGATTTTTGTGTTTTAAGTTTGAATTAATTTTTAAAAATATTCTCATTGTCTAGATGAAAGTTAGCAATATTTAGTTTGTTCTCTCCTTCTTTGACATTTCATTTGCTGTTCATTAAGCACTAATTAGCTGTTTATGTTGATAATTTCTGCTGTGGTGGAAATTTTAAAACAATGTTTAAATGCTATACATTGTGTGTAGTGTGTGTCTCACAATATGCATCTGTTTACCAGAGGTGGGCACTAACAAACCCTGCATTTTGACGGATCTCACTTTAAATTTTTTTGATCATATTGTAATTTTTACAAAGGCTATATGTAAGCAGTGCATTACTTTTATAATATATTATCTTATAAGAGCAATAAAGTTGTACATATAAAAACTGATTGTATCTATGTTTAAGTGTTATTTACATCCAAGCAAAAATCACTACATTCAAAACTCTATTTTTAATTGAAATATCACTAATTTAAACTTTTAAATTGCTATGAAAAATATTTTAGAGATTTTTAATTCCTACTGAATTGGATAATTACTTTTATCACATAATAAGTTACTAAAAATTTTGATCAAATGCACTACCAGTATTGCATAAAAATCTTATGTGGACTTAAAGACTTTTGTCTGAATGCCTACGATATACTTTGCTATGCATATATATATATATGATATGTTTTTTTTTCCAGTGCTGGTTCAGGCCATTATACAGCCTATGCAACGCATGATGGTAATTTCACTTATTTTTGTATTATTTATATTTATGTTGTTTTCTGTGTAAATAACGAGAACTTTTGAATTTTGATAAATAAATAAATAAATAGGTTCTATTTGCATTGCACTTTTCTGAAACTTGTGGAAAGTTATAACTTATATAAATATCTTTCTGTATTGATTTTTAAATATCTTCTTATTTCAGTAAAAGTAAAAATGAAGGAGTTAATTGCTTATCTGTGAAAAAGTACTTCTTTTAGAAGTGAAAGAAGTGTCATACAAGCAGCAATATTTTTACTAATATGTTAAATGTAATTTGTCTGCAGATGATTTTTAACATACCTGTACATACACTGGGGTTTAAAATCTTAGTGTGTCAAAAATGTACTAAATTGTCTAAAATTAACCTAATTTCATCTGTAACCACTGTACACTTCTTAAACATATGCATTACTATTTTATGCTTTTATTGCTAATATTTCAGTTAATTCTTTATTAAATATAATTTAGTAAAAAAAAAAAAAAAAAACATGTATTGAAACTGACTGAGTTTCCTCAGTCTTTTTTTTCCTTGTATTTCCTTGTATATTCCTGAACTTTTTTTTTCCTTGTATTATTACTGAGTTAAAATAATACAAGGAAAAAAAAAAGATTCAGTAATTAAATTTGCTATGCTGTAGAGAAATGGTTTTATTCCCTGTCAGTTATTTTTATAATCAGTACCACCATTTATCAATTTTTATTCCAGGAGATTAATTGACAAAAAATAAACATTATACTTAAAGAATTAACTTATATATTGTAGACTGTTAAACTATTGTAAATAATAGCATTTATATCTATTTCATGTTGACGATATAGTAAATTTTTTTGTGAAATTAAGAAACATCTGTAAGGACAAGGGACGTAACTGACATTTGATCAACATTTTATTTCTTAAAAACATAATGTAAATATAATATGCATTTTATATACTTTTATTGATCCTTGTTTATACCTCAAGTAAAATTATATGATTAAATAATCAAAAGTACTTTCACGAAAGATGTACCACACTAGAATACAAAATTTATAAAGTTGAGAAAATAATTCCTTTGTGTCGAACTGAAGTGATAACTGTTCATAAATGCCTTTGCAATGTACTGTATGGGATCTCAAATTCGTAACGCTTGAGACCGCAATCTGTCCAGGTTTTTGGGTCCTCCTTCAAAAAATTTTGTAACTTGCATCGAAGCCCGTATAATTTGCTCTGCAAGTTTTTATTAGCATTTTGTTCATTTATAGCATTTTTTATTGCCGTGTACACTCGTCTATAAGTCGAAAAATCTAGACTTTTCCTAATATTATTTTATCTCTTTAATATAACAACAAAAGAAAAGAATTCCATCAAATTCTGATAGGATTTTATATTTTCTAGCCACTTACTAAAGACTTTTAATTGCAGTAAAAGGATCAGACTATCAGAAAATGTGAGAAACGCCAAATTTCAATTTCGCGAATGTTCTGTATCGCGCAAAAATTGGAGTTCATTATACAAAAATAAATATAATGAAACTGCACAAAATAGTAAAATAGTTGATGATATTGACGCAGAATTAAAGCAACCATTAATAAAAGCTCCAATCATAAAACAAACCCTTTTCAGAAAATCGTGAAATAACTTTTTTGTAAACTGCACATTTCCGATCTTAAACATGTTCATTACATTTTATTTTCCTTCTTTTTAAAACGTCTAATTTCAAAAAGTTGTGCAAAATATTTCCCGACTTTTCTTCAAAAAACAGAAGCTGTTTTTATTTATTCATTTTTTTAAGCTTCCGATTTTTTTTGAAAAAATTTCGAATTTGGGGTCCTATGCTGTATCACTTTGTTACATTTAAATTTTAAAAAAAGTAATAAAAAATAAAAGTTCTTATTCTCATTAAACTATTATTATATTTTTTAATTTGCAACATTTGAATGAATACTATGATTTGTTACATGATCAGTTCATTAATGCAAGTACAATGTGCACATGAGTACAAATTTTATTCAGGGAGAATTGCATTCTTAAAAATTGCAGTTTTCATGATCCTAAAAGCCTGAAGTAATAGTATTTCATTTACTACCCGCAAAACTTATTTTATTGTTATTATTTTCAGGATGTTGGCATCATTTCAATGATAGTTCCGTTACAGTTACTGACGAAAGGACTGTTGCCAGCTGTAAAGCTTATATTTTATTTTATATTCGTAGAGAATTGAATTTAACGCCCTTCAGTATCTAGTTTATGAAGTGGCAAACTTAATGCATTATTATAATATTTTTGTTGTTGAAGCAATTGCTGATTTCCTATGCTAAAAAGCCATGAAAGTGGAGTGTGAGTTGTAACTGAATGCAGTGACGTGAGTGGATTCATTGTGTTTATCCCATTAAAAATTGTGTATATAGGAAATTCTATGTTATAATATGTAACATCTGCCCATAAAATTCAAAAATTCTTCCAAAAAAAAAAAAAAGACTGTATTAGTGCTCAATTTAATGAAGAAAATTTCCCTTTATTTAAGTGAATCTATATATTTTGAAAGTTTTACATTTGTTCTAATTATTAGCATTTATTTGAGGTTATTATGATTACTTCCAAGTATTTTTTTAGTAATTATGACTCGAAATCAGAACTTAGAGTAAAAACAATATTCAGTTTAGATATTCATTATATAATCAGTATTTAGAATTCAGTGCATAATGTAAGTTTTCTAAGGAAGTTTCATAAAGAATAATGTTTTCTATTAGCAGAAATGATTTCATGTCGTTTCTTTTACAGATTTTTTGATTAAAATATAAGAAATAGTAGTCAATTGTAAGGAAAGGTTGTAATCATAATTCCTAATAAAAATCATCATAACTATGCAACAACATAGTATTTTTAACAAAACGTTTCAATTGAATTTCTAATTTTTTCTTATGTAAAAAAAGTTTTTCTGTCTATGGAGATTTTATTTTTGCATTTAACAGAACGGATTAATTGTAGTTTTTGTGTTTTTTGTAAATTTTATGTAATCATATAATTGTAAAATGTTGCTTTTTTGTCTTTGTAATTGTTTTTAATACTTTAGGTAGTTTGTATTACTTTTAAGTAATGGTTCTGATTTCTTAAGAATATTCCACATTTTAGTTTTTTATTGATGTTTTACAAATTTTGTATGCCATTTAATTCTTAATTTTTGTGAATGAATTCAAAAGGCTGTGATATTAAAAAGACATTTCTTAAAAAATATTTTAATTTTAAATTGCCAAAAACTAATGTTTTCGTTGATACCTTTTAGTGTGTTTTAATAAATTCAATTCATAACATTTGTTTTACTTTTTTAAAATTTTGTAAAGTTTTTTATGCTATGACAAAATTTTAAAGAAAAACCCCCTTTTCTTTTCGTTTATTTTTTCTTTCTTTTTTTTTTGGCAAGCAAAAGTCTTCCTAGTATATGCTATGCCAAATAAGTGAGATAGTTGTTTTATCTTATTTATTCTTTTAATCATTGTTATTCACAGTAGTTCATATAATCAAAACAATTCTTTTTTGAAATGTTAGTTTATAAATTTAATATTTTTATGTAAAATACTTTTGTAGCTTCTTTTTTTCCCATCAAAATTTTGGAGGAAAATGTTGGGAGGGGGGGGGGGGGGGTTAAAGTCCCCAATGTGCACAGACCGCACCATTGAAAAATGTTTTTCTTTGGGGGAGGGGTTAGCTGTTTTGGGGGTACCACTCCTTAGCTCTTTCATAAAGGGGTGGGTAACCTTGGAGATATATACGTTTATAATCTTCCAACAACACAATTATTATTGTTTAATGTTGTTATTATTTGTTTGAATTGAAATATTTTTATACTAAACCATTGATAGATTTCCTCATGGTTCTTTTCCCCCAAATTTAATTCATATGTAGCTAAAACTTATTCTTATCAGTTTTTGCCTTTTGTACATATGTTCAACTTCCATGCAATTTTAAATTTTAATTAAGATACTGTATTGCTTAGTTATGTTATCATAGTTAACTTAACATAGATAATGAAAATGAGGTACGTTTTAGAAGCTTTAATTTTCACCCAATTTACTTTAATCACCCAATATTTAAGTTGTGATGTAAAGCAAAATTGAAGAATTTTCTTAAAATTAAAACTATCTAAAAATTTTCTGTTTTGTAATTGTCTGTTTATTATCTCAAGTTACACACTGAAGAAATCATTTGCAGCGGAATTTATTATTTAATTGAAGTACTAACTTTCACCTGATTTAACGAATATTTTTTGCTTGGTGAAAGTATGTTATATGAATAAATGAATTTCAATGGAAAAAAAATTAGGTTCCTGTCATGTTAAAAGTGCCAAAATATGCTAACTGGTTTTAGCAATCTCATAATGATTTACCACAGTAGCCTTCATTTAATGCAATCACATTTTTGACAGAAATCATCTGGTTTTACAGCAAAAATCATATTTTAATTAGGAAAGGGATTTCGTTTATATGTGAAAAATGATAAGACTGACCAAATTGGGAGATCGCTTTGCAAGGTCATTTTAATGTTAAAATAAATTGAATAGCTTTGGAACAGATGTTTGATAATGTTAAGCAAATAATAACTAAATGCAATAACTGTAAATGAAGGCTACTATGCTTTTTTCGGAAAATTCCCTAAAAATAAATATATAATTTTTCTTTTCTTTTTGCGTTTTGAAATCTAGGTTAGACCTACTTCTACTGTTAATTTTTGAAAGATATATTTAGCTTGATCCCAACTAAATTAGAATCAAAACATATAGTGAGAAAAATGCTTTCTTGTATTATATTCCTAACATTTTTTCTTGTATTATGTCAAACAAGAAAAAACGTTGGTTTTTAAGAGAGAGAGAGAGAGAAAAAAAAAGCTTAGGAATGGGGAAGTGAAAGTTTTCTTGAACAGTATGGGGGGGGGGGGGGGGAGTGTTTTAGGTTTGTTAAAAGCCTTCATCAATTTTTTGGTTTAAAAATAATTTTGCAACTTAGATAGGTTGTTTGAACTGTTTTTCGGTTTACACTTTCCCTCTTGCATTGTTTTATGTTTTCTCTCCCCCCCCCCCCTTTTTTGTGAATAACATGAATTTTTCCAGTTGTTGTTATTTTTTGTTTTGTGTGTATAAATTTTTTGTAAAAAAGGTTGTCACTTTATTTCTTTATATATTGCATGAAAAAGTAGGCTTTGTACATTATATTAAGGAAATTACATCTCTATTACCCTTCTGAAAAAGCTTATTGCAATTAGTTACATTATTTTTTTAACCATTATTTAAGTGTTATTCCATGAGAAAATTTTATGAAAAAAAAAAAAGAACAAATGTTATTCCTGTATTTGGTTATATTTCGGAATGGTTATTATTATTCCAATTACTAGTAATGTAATAATGGTAAATCACTTACCCTAGTTTATAATTATGTTAACCACATTATTCTCATTCTTTTTCTGAATACCACTCCCCCCTCCTCCTAATTCTCCAACATCCCCTAAATATTTCTCTCTTTTATCTTGCAAATTCTGATGTTTGAGTATTGTTCTGAATCCGCAAATTCCACTGTCACATTTAATTTTAAAGCGATTTCTAATACTGAGCTGAATTAAGTGGTATAGTTTGATAGCTTCTTATTTTTATTTGACCAATTCTCCAGTATTAGTTCAGGAATTGTAAAAACATCTTTCATGCATAAAAGAGTTGTTGAAGAGAGATGTAGGTGTACTTATTTACAGTGTCATCTTTTTTTTTCCGTATCAATTCAGTGGTTATCGTTTATTCCTCAAGCTAACTCTTCATAAGAAACTTCTATGTCAACAGCATATGGGAAGTTTTTTTTTATTTATTAAATTTAAGTAAAGTACTTTGTAGTAGGAATATGGTTCATATATAATATAATATCTCGTAAAAATAATCTCTCTTAAGTTTAGACTTGTTGGTAATTGTTAAAATTTAAGTACACTTGTTATGTTTCAACACATTCTGAAATAAAATTATTGCATTTCATTCAGCAAACACTAAACACTTCCTCATTCAGTTTCTCCCCCCTTGAATTTATGGAATTTTTTTTTTCTTAATAGCTTTACAAATATATAGATGCATATTAATGATACTACCATGACAGGAAAGCATTACTGAATGAAAATGTGATTTTTAAATTTTTATAATCAAAGGTATAATTGTTTGTTTTTTTTAAATTGAATTCTCTAAAAACTAAGTAGCCCGGGTATTAATTAAACCTTTAACAGTATGCATTAAATTTGTTAAGGTAATTTAAAAATTAGTTGGAACTTCAGTAAGAATTTTTGTTCATTCCACAGAATATTGTAAAAATAGTTTGCCAAAAAGAAATAATCTAAAGCATAATTTGGCAAATCTTATTTCTGGCATTTGCATTGCTTAAGGCTGGGTGCACTGGGGGAATTCGATTGCTTGAGGTTTTTTCGTGCCTTTCCACACACTAAGCTCAAAACGGGTTTCCTGTGTGCTGAGAGTCCGTATTGGCGTGCGGAAAGTTACAAGAAAAAACCCTGCGTTCAAATTCCCCCAGCTTGCCCTTAGTGTGCAGCCAGCTTAAGACATTTCATTACCAATCTCCCTTAAGAAGTGCATACTTTTTCTACATGTTTTTTTTATTCACTATATGTTTTTTAGTGTTATTAAATAGCTTAATGCAATTGATTTGGAAGTCGTAGGTTGTAACTAGGTTGTTCTTTAATGAGTTGGTAATAATCACAAGAAATTTATTTGAAATGGTTTTTCAAAGGTATCTTTGCCCCATGATATATATTATGAATTAAACAAATAAACAAGAGTTTGATTAACAGACATCAGTTTATTTAGTGCATCTGTTTTTGAACTACACGAAATCGCTCGTTTTGTTGATATTGCTCAATTTTAAAATGTTTAATGATTTTAACTATTTTGAAGAATGAAAGTTGAGCCAAAGAAAAATTTCTGTGTGAATGACGTTTGATTTTTATCATTAATCCAAACCTGATTATTTAGTTTTGTGTTTTAAATGGTTAAATTTTGTATTTTAAAGCTTTAAACTTTTTGCGTTTAGTATTTTAGGCAACATGAGTAAAGTAAGGATTGAAAAAAAATATTGAAGTAATGCAGCATTTTGTTTGAAATTTCCTTTCTTAAATTGCTTTTATATGCCTGTGTTTATTGTTACCATTGAAATGTCTTTTATGGAAATGATTTGTTAATTTCATGGAAAAAAGCTTGAATCTTAAATCACTTATTGAATTGCATGAGTAGCACATTTAACATAACAAGAAGAAAATAGATGTAAGTGACAATAGAAATGAAATTTTTATTAGTTTGTCTTTCTAAATCATGCTGGATCGCAGCAACAGTCAAGGCTACCTCTATCATCTCATTGCCATAAAACATATTAGTTGTTATATTTCATTTGCACTACATTTCCTTAAATTTTTCATTTTTGTCACTTTCATTCTTTTGCTTCTTTGTTCCTCATTGCTTCTTGGTTTACTAAAATTGGTAATAAATTTAGCATATCAAAACACATTTAGTTTTTAAATCAAATCTCTTATCCTAAACATGATGCAAAGTGTAAATTTTTTTCGTTTTGTGGTAGCATATCCTTCCAGCTTTGAATGAATGATCGATTTTCATGTTAATTGTCATGATGTGTACCAATTGCATGAAGTCTATAAATGTTGACCATCAAAAGGCTTCGTGTACATATATTTTTTCCTTTTTTGTACTTCCTCATGTGCATGAAATTGGGAGAACAAAGATGTACAAAGCTGAAATAAACTATTTTTTCTGTATTTTATTTTGAGAATATTTTATTTACTAATGCAGTTATTTCAATTAATATACAAGAAGTCTCTATATTTTGATAGGATACTACTGTCGTTAATATACATACAATGACATTTTGCCAACAAAATTATTTCTCTGAAAAGGGGCCATATCCTCTTCAGACCCCAAAACTAAGCACAAAAAATTTTGCCACAATTTTTTGGTTCTCTGATTTAAAAAATGAGTACAAAACAAAATAACTAAAAAAAAATTAATTTTAATTAATAATTAGTTTAAATAATAATTAATACCTAGTTTCCATGTTTAAAACGAAGTAAACTATCTGTTGATTAATTTCAAAAACAATTGGCTGTTTTAGCTTTCAACTTGCACAAACAGTAGTTAATAAACAGTATTTTAAAATGTACCCAATTGGGTACGCTTGGAATGAAGGGGTTAAGCAAGTAGTTAACCTCTACGGATGTAGTTTTGCATTTGTCCATGCAGTATTTCACTTGCAGTTTACTTCAGCCATTGAGTGCCTGAGTAAACTGCAAGTGAATATGATGAGGTCATATGATCAGGGCATATGATCAGTGCCCTGATACTGTGCCTGAGAGCCATAGTATAGGTCAGGGGTGGGCAACCTGCGGCTCCCGAGCCACATGCGGCTCTTTGGATGTGAAGCTGAGGTTCTTTAGTTCCATACACTTTATTTTAGCAAAAAAAGATTTAAAAATCGTTCTGAATTCGTTTCTACTTGAATAACCATGCAAAGCCATCGCTCCCATTGAATTTGTTTGCTCAATTGTTTCTTGTTGAATTAAAGGGTCTTTCAATTGGTGCGGGTAGATGTTGGCGGCCATGTTGTTTTGGTGGCGTCTGTCTAATCGTTTGTTTATTATTCAGTTATTCATGCCAAATCACCATGGTCAGTTACACGGTTGCGCAGCATGTCCAAATGATAAAACTTTATTATCAAAATGACTGTTGACTAGTGCAAACGTTACGCGCGTTGCGGCCATTTTACGGAAGACGCGGTGGCCCTTCACAGTCGACTCTCCAACGTTTGGTGGCCAAATTCGAGACGACTGGTTCGGTAAACCATCAGCCAACACTCATGCGTCAAAGGAGCGCAAGATCGGCCGAAAACGTCGCCGCAGTGCGTGAAAGTGTGTAGGAGAACCCGAGGGCAGTCAATTTCTCGCCGTGCACAAAAACTTGGCGTTTCGCAGTTTACAACTTGGTGAATTTTGCGTCGGGACATTGGCCTACACCCTTACAAGATCCAACTGACCCAGGTTAATGACCACAGACAACGCCGTTTGTTCGCTGTCTGGGCTATGGAGTGTTTGGAAGAGAACCCCAATTTTGCCCGAAAAATAATCTTTAGCGACGAAGCGCATTTTTGGCTGAACGGGTATGTCAATAAGCAAAAAATTGCCGTATATGGGACGACTCCAACCCACATGAGGTTCACCAGGTGGCAATGCACCCACAAAATGTAACAGTTTGGTGCGGATTTTGGGCCGGCGGCGTCATTGGTCCGCACTTTTTCGAAAATGACGTTGGTGAGGCAATTACCGTCAACGGCGAACGCTATAGAGCGATGATAGAAACATTTTTTGGCACCAATTGGACAGTATGGACGTGGATGACATGTGGTTCCAGCAGCCACACAGCGGACGCTACGATGCAAATTCTGCGTGAAAGATTTCAAGGAAAAATTATCTCTCGCAGAGGTGATGTGAATTGGCCACCAAGATCTTGTGATTTGACCCCACTATACTTTTTCTTGTGGGGTTTCCTGACGTCACAGGTATACGCCAATAAGCCTCAATCAACTGATGCTCTGAAAGCCAACATCACCCAGGCCATAGGACAAATCCAGCCGGATCTATGCGATAGAGTGATAGAAAATAGGTCCACCCGGAGCCGGGAGACCGTAAGGAGCCGCGGCGGACATTTAAATGATATAGTTTTTCACACCTAATGGCATGTATCGGCCTTTTAAATAAATAAAGAATTTTGTTAATATCTCACACACAGCTTGTTTTATTCCATTTCAAAATCTACCCGTCCTTATTGAAAGACCCTTTACAAGTTAGTGTTGTAAGTACATGTTTAATTGTTTAAATTTTTTATTTAAATAAGTGATTATCTAATAATGCCATTTTTTTTATTATCTAATTTATTGTGAAAAACACGACTTATATAATATATATGCATAAATGGTTATTTTTTCTTATGAAGTTTTTTTATCAAAAAACTTCATCTATGCAAGTACTATTTATTGTTGGCAAGAAAAAAATTTGTGGCTCTTTAAAAGCTTTGAAATTTTGTAAATTGTAATTTTTGACTCTTCCGACTCAAAAGGTTTCCGACCCCTGGTATAGGTCAATTAGGGAACCACAACCCTTCAATGATACTCTTCAAGCATAGGGGTATCAAGGAGGGCCAGGTCCACACAGCAATGTAGGAAGGCTGGGCTCACGCCCAGCTAATCTACCTCCGGTCGGTCACGAGCTGTCGTCGAACTTCACTTACCCGTGCCCGGGGGAGGGCAGCCCTAAGGCCACGTGCTAACAGGGTAAAGGAGTGAAGTAGAAAGGTATAGGTCAATTTTTCGAGTTTTTGCGTGTTTACACTTAATGGACATAGGAGTGCTCAGGACAAAGCCACTAGGCTACATGAGGATTTCAAACACTTTATTCTATTAATCTTCAACCATTGAAATCATATAATAAAAATTAGAAAAAATGGTAAAGAAAAAAAAAATTCTTTTGGGGAAAGGGAGCTGCATTTGTTGTTCTCACAACAGTTATAATGAGCTTGTGCATAACGTTTTATTTCTTTTTACTATCAATTATCTTTAATTTCCCTTAAGTACGTTATGTTTGTCGTATTTAATTTAGTAAATAAGGTTGTCCTGCGTCATAGCATTAATAGCATGACAAGGACACAATGCTTGATTTTAAAAGAATCGATTGACTCTGTTTAAGATATTTCACAGTTGACATAGCGATGGCGAAGAAACACAAATCTTGATGGTCATAATAGGGCTGAGCCAGATACGTAGTGATTTTCCTATTCTGCAAATTTAGAATGTTGCATTTGTCTGGCGCAGTGAAAAAAAAGTATATATCTTTTCATCAAGAGAGAAGAAATCACCTCCTTTCAGAAATGAAACAGTCTGCCCACCCACTGTACAAAGTGATGAGAGTACTTTTGTTAATGCATTATAGATTTCTGTGTACTTGAAATTTATTGTATTCAAGTACACAATTATTTTATTTCAAGTACGCATAAAATTAAAACGTATAATTGTGTTACATATAACTGAAGTTTAAAAAGATATTAATAAATTTTATTTTTCCTTCATAATCTTACATATTGTGTTTTCCTGTTCGTTCAACGAAATTTAATTCCGACCAGTATGACACCCATGTATAAACGTAATACGACCGCAAAGGATTAAATTTAATCTACCTTTAAAAAAAATGCTTCCTTTCTCATTTTTATGCTTTAAAAAAATATGATATTTGTGTATCTAAAAGACAGTTTGACAAGAAAATATGAGGGATGTAATAATAAAACACTTCCATCTGAAAGTTCTGTCACAGGTTGTGCTATCCGATAATACATTTTTAATTTTTTTATTTCGAGCTAGGGGAAAGCAGTGCTTTTAAAACTTTCTCATGTGTATTTTTGATTGGTTGTTACCTCCTCTAAGGTTGTTACCGCTGCTGGAAATTGGATCCGAGCAAGCGTTAGTGTGCGTGATCATGATTTAGTGCCGTTTGCCGTATATAAAGTAAATGGCCAGAGCATAAGAATTTGGCATTATTTCTATGTTTTGTCGAATATGGCATCATAGGGCAAATTATGGATAAGTACTAAAATCAGTGTGATACAACAAAATTATGGGACCAATGTTGACTTTTGAAGCCACCTATTTAGTGACTGTCTGAACTGAAAACAGTATTTTCTTGACGAAAGAACTCGGCAAGATTATCAAGAGTTGATTTGTCTACAAATGCATTTTCAGTAGTTTTGATGTTTTTAGTTAGTTAGACATACATATATATATAATATATGTATATATAAAACCTATCGTATTTTCCTGTTCATGAGCTGCACTCTTGAAATGTAACAAAATTTTATAGGATAAAATATTAAGTTTTAAGCTGTGAATTAAAAAAGGGAGTAAAATGTTGGGGCTGGCTTGTTTTCTGTAATAAACTGACATTTTTTATCGGTAACTCAAACTTGCTATCATTACCCGTTGTCTAGAAGGATGAGGTTCATACCACCGAGTGGCAACCTTTTGGTTGCTGACACTCAAAACTGATTTAAGTTATTCATCGAATATATCTGTATGCCAATTCTGTTGACTTGATTTAAATTTTTTCCTTTAAGTTTTAAATTATATTTAATATGAAGTACAATAATACGTTTCACTTTTAACATAACGTTCATCATACTTCAACTTTAGAATTTCTCCCCTTGGACTTATTTCAATGATATTCTCCTCTTCGAGATTGATTGGTTAATTAAAAGTGTTTCGTCGGTTGTCTGATTGCGTTTGTCCTTTGCAGGATGAGTGTAAATTATACTCTTGATATTTGAGTACATAAAAAGGAAATCCAATCATATGAAAATTTAGACTGGATGAATCTTAATATTTCATGTCTTTGTTTTGAACTTCTATCATATTTGTATCAAATGATGAATAACACTCGAAAACGAAATTTTATCTATCATTTATTTTATTCAAAGAAATGAAAAAATATTTTACAGAAATAATTATATCACAGTATATAGCAACAAGAAGGATAATTTTATAGGAAAAACTAAATCTAATAATATAACTTAACGTAATTGTTGAAAATCATAATCGTGCATATTGCTTTAGAATTGGGAGTACCATTTGGTACCATTCTACTGGTAGGCATTAGAGTTCAAACATTTTTTGAATGCTAAAGAGTAACTAAGCATTTTTAAGGAAGCTGAAGTATAGAATTAGGGAATCTTAGGGGCCGTTCATAAATGACGTCACGCTTTTCTCCCATATATTGGACCCCCTCCCCCCTTTGTCACAATATGTCACACTTCAGCGGACCCCTCTCCCCCCCTTTGTCACGCGTCACGCTATGTTGCATAATGCATGATGTCATACTTCTTGTTACCCCCTCCACTCCCCTTGTCACACTTTGTCACAATTTCACGAACCCCCTCCCCCCTTCGAAGCGTGACATCATTTATGAATGATCCCTTAACGCGAAAATCTCACCAGTTCATATTGGCTTTTGTTCTTGTGTATTATTAGAGGTACCGTGATACCGCCTGGTCACCCCCGTGCTCATGCTTATGGATTTAGATTACACCCAGAAGGTATGGGTTCCAATTGCTCTTCCCTGGAAAATTTTGAAGAATTAAGCAAAAAAAATAGCATTTAAAAGACATTTGAGACATGGAATTAGTAAATATAAAACGCACAATTTGATCAGTTTCGTATTAGCATTCGTTTCTAATAGAATCTGCTTGATATTAAATTTAGTAGAAAACATGTTATTCGACTAATTAGTGAATCAGAGAATCGGCTTTTAAGTTTTTAGCTTGCGCTTTTTCTTTGTTTCACTTAATTACAGCTTTAAATGTATGTATTTTAGTGCGATTGTAATAATGGCGCAAGAGGGGCCAATTTTTCGTACTCTGCCAAGGGCACAAGAGTTATATAGATTTTTACATTAGCACAATTAATTTATAGCATAAGCATAAGGTTGTGGATGAAAAAACATCAAAATACGGATAAAAGAATTTGCATGGGGTTCAAAAGTTGTCCTTTACATCATATTAGCGTGCATGCAAATTTTTATCAATTTCAAGTGCCTCAGTGCACTTGGGCTCAAAATCAATATTTATGCCAATTTCGAATTAAAAGTTGTCAACAAAAATGGGTTATACAATAGATTTTTTACAAGAAAAGAAGAATCGGCCTTAATAATCTTAAAAAATTACGAACATTTTAAATTAATTTACAATTTTAACGTAGTTCCATAAATATATGAATTTTCCACATATTTAGGAGGGCTTGCGGTACCGAAGATATAAGTAAATTTCAATTAAAAAAAAGCTGTAAACCGCTACTCTATCTCTCAATGTTCTTACCATGTGCAAAAAAAGTATAATTTCAAAAAAAAAAAAAACTTTAAATTTTTCTTTAAAAAAAAATCAATTTTTAAACAAATTTAACGCCATTTCTTGAGCCACCGGAATATATATTAGGATTTCAATTTAAAAAAAAATAATAAATAAATTATATGAATTAATGTCTCTAAAACAGAACTTTCCTACCCTGCGCCAAAAGAAGAAAAGCTTTTTCCATTCTTTTTGCTCTACTCTAACTGTAGAAAGAGATTGTCATTATTGAACTCTTTTCATTTTTTTCCGATGCCAAAAAGTTTCTTAATGATTTTATTCATAGCTGTGGAGGCCTGTTAGTCGAATGTCAAATTAACCGGATCGATCAAGTTTTTTCCATGTCTTTCTCCAATCCCCCTACCCTCCAGCAAAACTCTTTTTTATCTTCAGTGTATGCGTTACATGTAATTATTCATATGTGTACTCTTGTATCATAAGTTATACTATCAATTTTGTGGAAGATAAAATTTAAAAAAATTAACTTTTCGTTGAAATATGCTAGAATACCTACTACAATTCGCAATCCTAAGTCTGCAGAAAGTGGGAATGGAAATTACCGTACATGTAAAATACAAATTTTTTAATAATAATTTAACTTTGTGCAATTAAACTGTAATAAAAAGTAATTTCACGTTAAGAAAGCACAAATAAGCATTAAAATGCAGACATATGTTTCGGGATTGCTTGGAATCCCTTTTTCATTGCGACAGGGAGCTTCTAGATGCAAAAATCGTCATTTGGATATTTTGCATCTAGAAGCTCCCTGTCGCATTGAAAAAGGGATTCCAAGCAATCCTGAAACATATGTCTGCGTTTTACTGCTTATTTGTGCTTTCTTAATGTGAAATTATTTTTTATTACAAATTTTTTCATCATTACTTTGCGCAGGCTCTATAAAATATAGCCGATTCTTTTAAATGCCTTCGGTTGTAAATGTGAGCCGTTTATTTCAAAAAGAAACAAAAAGAAAAAAGAAAAAAAAAAAAAAAAAACTGAATGACAAATTTTCTAATTTTGAGAAAACATTCCTGCAATATATTAAATTGTACAGTAAAGATTACAATATCTTTCAATGAAATAAATATATTCAAATGTATATTGCTTTCAATAAAAACTGCCATTGGGAAAATATAATACGATGCTAAAAACGTTTTTCGAAATTTTAGAACTTGGTGTTTGACTGGTTTCTGAAGTAAACGGTTCAAGTCAATAGTACATAGTATTTTATAATTAATAGTAATATTAAGTTTTTCTCAAATCACAGATACAGTAGATACAAACTCGACAAAAATTTCTTGAATTGAAAAAGAGGAAAAAAAGGAAATCAAATCATGAGTAAAAATAAATTAAAATCATTCGAGATTTCGTTAACTACTCGAGCTAGAATGATTTTCACAATTTTAATCATACAAATTTATTTAGTCATTAATTCCACCATATTTTTTTACATAGATTCCTCATAGATCTTTTTTATTGCCCGTAACGGAGCGTCCATATGGTATATATATATTTACACTTTTATATATATACATTTTTAGAAATCTTCAACAATTGCTTCAACGCATGTATTAACAATAAGTAAATTATATATAATCAGGGTTCACTAGGGAAAAATACAAGGTGGGATTTCCCACCTTGACCGACATTTTAAGTGGGATTTTTAAAATTTAAGTGGGAACTTTTCTTTTTGTTTTTGTCTTTAAAAGTATTACTAAAATGTCCGATCATGATCTAATATAAATAATGTAATAAAAGATGATTATCTAAGCTACGCTCAGGAAAGAAAGAATAAACATCAACAAGGTTCACACAAAACGGATCCTTCATAAAATTCGCGATCGCAAAAATGGATGCTATATAAAATGTTAAGATTGAAAAAGATCCTCTGGTATTTTCGTTATTTAACCAAAATTCTTTGATGTGTGATTTTTACAAAAAAAAAAAAAAAATCCTAAAAATTAGTTTAATATTTCCTCTTTTTTTTGATCATATGTCATTTTATCTATTGATGTTTTTTTAATGAAAACAGTATATTTTAGAAACCAGCACTCGCTTTTAACTTTGTGACCAAGGAAGATTCCCTTTTTCCACTCCTTTTTTTTGATTTTGTCCTCTGTGAATAGAATGAATGAAAATAAGTCTGCATTCACAAAGGGCTTAAATTGTTTTATAATCCCAAAAAATGAAGAAGTTGTCAATTTTGCCCCTATATTATTATTCATGATAAATCGGGATCCCAGATTCTTCGTTTCGTTAATATGGATAAGATGGCAGTTGAAAACTAACATACTCCATTTAGTTTGTATATTGAATTATCAGTTTAGAATAGTAGTTCCGTTTCGCGATGTTTTGAACGCATGTAGGCCAGTTGCGGGAACAGCGCTCAAACGAACTTTTTTTGAGTGAGATTTCAAAAAATATTGCGGGAATCGCGCGGCCTAGCGCGAACCCTGATATTGTATATATATACTTTAAAAAAGGCCACTTATGAAAAGAATGAGATTGAAATATTTCATTTATATCTAATCCCTCTATATAGAGTCATGTGACCATACACATACTATTTCTGTAACCAAAGCATTGCACTTGCTCTATAAAGAGCTCTATAATATCGATTCTATGCCCCCCCCCCCCCCCCAATGTAACGTTTCATGAAATTTCAACTCAAATGCCTTGTTATACAGAGAAATGTGACCAGACTGTTTCCATAACCGAAGTATTTCCCTCACTCTATATAGAGACTAATATCTGCTCTATATCTCCCCCCCTTACCATTCTTCCTAATGTACAATATTACATGACTGTTCAATTCAAATGCTAGCTTAGAACATTTTCAACCAACTTTATAAGTGAAAGGTGAAAGACGAATATTTCGTGGCCTGTTGTTTCATAACGTTAATACAGTCCGACTTCGAAGCTGAGATTTCTGCCTGGCATAATGCCAAGAAGAATCCGTTCATGTTCAAGGGAGAGACTTGCAGTGTAAGGAATGTGCCACATTCTGTTCTAGTTTTGTTTCGATAAGAGTAGTGCAAATGTTCCGAGGGAATTTTTAAGCGCTTATGCTATACATAGCGTTGTAATTCAAATCATATGTTTATTTTTATTTAGCTTCCTTACTCTATAATTAATTTCTCTTCTTTTTAAGGCCTACGATATTTAAATAAAATTGTAAGGTATTTTTTTACCGATCGTCTGCTACTAAATAAAAGTTAACAGAATGTTAATAGATAAAATAAAACGAAAGATGGCAATTTTATGGATGGAATTTGTTTTTGTTTTGCAAGAATTTAGTATAATGTATGTAGAATAAATTCATGAAAACCTGTATGGAGGAAAATTATATATGCTTTGTTTGTAAATATTTTCTATTTGAAAGTCATCTTCATTAGCTCGAATTTACATTGGCGTCTGGTAGACGTCACAAGTTGATTAAAAACACAGAAAAGTAAACATTCTTGTTCGTGTACCAATTAAAAAATTCATTTACGAAACAGACTTCCTACAACTCAAATGGATTCATGCTTCTGCACAGGTATCTCAACTTCGTGGTTGGACTGTTTATTTAAAATATAATGTTTACATTTTTTTTCATGCACATGCGCAGCTTTCTGCCATCATATCTGGCATCGTTTTTAGATAAAAGTAGTACGTTTTGTTCGTTTCTGTCATGTAGAGTATGTTGAGTGGTTTTAATCTCGGCACACAGCAGAACGAAACATTTGTGCCTTGATCGTTCATGAGGACTGTGGTGTGTGGATACATTGCTGAGGAGAGGTCTATTGCGCATTCTCCAGTGCAATAATTTGCATCATATGAAGGAGGATCTAGAATCCAATTGTCCCATCCGATATCCTCAAAGTATACCTGAAAAAGAGCAAACAGGATTGAATAAAATAATCGCGTAAACATAGCCAATGAGCCGGTCTCATCCTTCGAGAGTTGTAACCAGCGTAGATATTATCTCAAAATTTACCATTAAAATCTAAGCAGCCAAACTCTAAGCAGTTGCCGAAGGGGACATAACGCTTGGCGAGCGCAACGAGCAGGTGACGAAGCCCCTGCACTATATACTGATTTGTTCATAAAGTAAAGACCAAGAAAATGATGCAGCACTTACCAGTTTAATTAAGCATTTGTATGTTGTCTGACAAATACTTTCAGTGGCTGTTAAGCCGAGTGCTTCATTGAAAAGCTCAAAAGGATAAATTTAAGTTAAATCAACTTACCGAACTTTAGATTGACAATGAGAAATGCATATTCTCAATGCGTGAATGTTTACACTCTCAGAAATAGAACTCTCACTTTTGACGATTCTTAAGCCGTCAAGCAAATTTCCTCATTTACAACGATTCTTTACACGCGCGATCACGTGACTTAAAAAAGTTACTACACAAACTTCGCCAATTTGGCGAAAGGTTTACTCGGAGCATATTTCACGAAGCCATTTCGTCAAATACGACGAAACTTTCGTGAGATTTGAGCATGCGTTTCTGAGAGTGTATGATTTCTAAATACTTACGTGAAAAACGATACAGCTTTTATTGAATTTGAAATTTCCGTATCCATCAATAACTCTTCAGGGCATTTTATTCATTTCTGTGAAATAATTCTTTTTATTCGTATATGACAGTCCTCTGTGCACTTTGTGCAACCAGAATTCTGAGATGCTATTATTTGTTAAGTTGTTCTTCATTGCATGAAGACAACCTTTTCAGTTGCTATTGGCGGGGTAAGGAGTTGATTCAATTGATATCCAGAGATTAATTTACTTTTGTGTTTATAATTATATAGTCACAGTTTTGATGAAATTATTATTACTGCTTTATACTGGTTGGTCGGTCCTCTTGTCATTTCACTACATTTTCTTTTTGCTAAAATCTCATGCATTTCGAGGCATGGGTGCCAATGATGGTACAATCAAGTGCTTTGCAATAAAGGGTGGGTGAGGATCCATTTGTTCTTTTCGTTTCTTATCATTTTTATTAGGTTTCGCTGAAGCATTTCTGTAAAAACAAAATATTATTGAAAGTGAAAATACCCGTGAACATAAAACTTTGCGTTTCCCTTTTCTTTTAACACAAGGTCTTAAATTACGCCAACAGGATGGCACAGTGGTTAGGCATTGGTTTCTTACTCCTAAGCTTGCGGGCTCAAACCTGTTCCAAGTCAGCGGGTTTTAAAAATCCAAAAAAATGTTAACGTTTTTGTCGTGTTCTTCCTCCACCTGGAGAAACCCTAGCAGTTTGAGGTAATAAATATCATATTGCTTTTAAATTAAAAACTAGTTTTTTTAATGTGTCAAAAAGTAGACACATTTTGTTTTTGGATAAATGAGAGAGCGATATAGCTAACGCTAAGAATTCGGTATTGGTGTAAGGGAAAATAGTTCGTTTAGTTCTCCGCGAACTTTTTGCTTTATTTTGTGTTTAATAGCTCGTGATTTTTTCAGTATAGAGTGCCTTTGGGGAAGGTATGAGTGCTTCGAATTTGTTTTTGACAGATTGAACGATTCGCAATCAAGGATGACCCAGGGGAAAAATTCTTTCTGCATTATTACTATACAGAATTACGTGTGACAATTAGATTCGTTCACCTTCACCGTTTCAAAGTTAAATTTCAAAACAAAACTAAACATTTATTTTACATTAAAAAAAAAAAAAAACAAGTAAGTAACACAAAATACCAAAACTATTCACACGATACTGCTTTCAAATATAAGAGCTTTTAACGACGGCTGCGATCTCAATTCTAAATCTTTAAATTCTCCGCGTTCTTTCTTTTCCAAAAAAAATCAGTCGTTCAAGTTGAGCGGTACGTTGCTGCTGTTTAATGGAAATTATTCACTTAACATTTACATTAACGCATGGCAAGCGGTTCCATATTGAGAGAATTGAAATTTGTCATAATTTCGCAGTTTTATAGCAACACATTCGGCGGAAGCGCGCACAAACTTTCGAACACTCTACATTCTAATATTGCATTCTGTGAAATACCTTTCGGCCACGTTGATAAATCTACATTTTGTTATCTCAATGGTTTGAGCCACAAATTTGCTTCTCCGTTTTCGGACAATTATGTCAGGAAAAAGACTGATTATTCTACTTTGAAACCAGCGAACGGAACGTAAAAGCAACTAAATGGCTTTAAAACTGCAGCACGATCCTTGACTATACAATAAAATAAATTAAAATAAATAAATAAATGACAAAAGAATACCAATTAATTTAATAAATAAATAAAATAAGAACTAATTAATTACATGAATAAATAAAATAATAAAAACAAACATTTTACTTACGTGTAAAGGTTTTAAGCAGCACCCAGTTGCATTTGGGGCACAAAGGTTACGCCTTTTTCTCTGCAGAATTTCCTTAGACTTTTTCTGTATAATCATAATCGGTCTCAAGATACTTCTGGATTCATCCAACTGTTCGCTGCACAGTTCAGAAATATAAGTTAAAAGGTTTCCCCGAAGCATACAGTTACCAATCACTTCAGTGATGTTGAATTCGAACAGGCTAGTCTCATTATTGGCTGGGTTGTTTTCAATCCATAAAATTTCACTTGCCTCAGAGTCTTCGGAAGAAATGAAACCTGCAGAAAGCGTGCAGTTCCCGTCATAAAGCGAGGCGTTGAGCTGTATCACCAATTTTGCTGAGGATATGTGGTAGTTGCTTAAATCTTCGGTCATTAAAAATTGGTAGCATCGCCCATTTTTCCAAGATTGCTTTACCTTGTCAAATCGGTAATCACAAGGAGTTGCTACATGAAATGAACAAATATTTTTAGTGAACATAAAAATTAAGTATCATGAACGATAAAATTTATGAAAGATACAAGTTAAGCTGTGAGAGATAAGATTTGTCCCGCAGTGGCTCGGTTCCCGCAGAACACCGAAAGCGAAGCAACCTCGACTTGGGTCAGTGTTTGGGAGGGTGACAACCTCTCGCGGCTGGTTCCTGTGGGCCATGTACGCTAAAGGGAGCTGGTGCACGCTAAATAGGTCGGGGATCCAAACTCCTCCAAGGGAAGCATTACCTCTGGGGGTGCCAATCCCGGATGACGGTCTCTCATCTGGGATTTGGTTCAAAAATTAAGAGACCACAAAAATTTGAAGACAAATCAGTCTTCAGCCCTCGTGGTTCCTCGCTCTAAAATGAAGCTTCATATCACCATAAGCCAGTGGATTATTGATCTTCTGGAGCTGGTAGTAGGCTGTCCTATATACCAGGGGGGATTAGTAACAACAACATTTAAGCTATGTAAATTAAATATTTTTTTCCAATGGCAGATAAAAGACCATTACAGCAGAAATGTACAAAAATAAAATCACAATAAAAGCACAAAATAAAACAGCTGCAACAAATGATCTATGTATCTAAAAGGGCCCTGGTCTCACTGTATCGGTCCAAGAGGGAACTCTTGACAAAGCATGTAAATTAAATTAAATACACTAATATTAATTTTACCAACCAAAATGAAATAGTAAAATATCAGAACCGTAAAGTTTTCCAAACTTATATAAGGAGTTTTTCTTACCTCCTGAAAAAGATCATGTTTATAAGAGTTGGTACCTATCCGGGAAAAAAATCATTTAACCGCCTAAAACAAAAGTTTTTCCTGAAAAACTTGCATTGTGTAAGTTATTCTTTGCAGTCTTTGGGTTGTGGAGCATGACTAGGGAGCGGGGGGTAGGGGTAAAAGTCATATAAAAAATATATTATACAAACAAAGTGTAAACGGATCACAGAACGGCATTAGACATAAAATAACACACGGGCATGGGCAAATTTTCCGGTAACATTCGCCCGTGCCAGACACGGGCAAATGCGTTAAAGGGTTAAACTGAATACTGAACATAACAACGGGGAAAATAAATGTATGTTTTTGTGATGAATTCTCTGTTTCATTTTAAAATGTAAACTCTGAATCAAATTGAAAACAAACGTTCTTTAAATAGGAAAAAGTTTCAAAACATTATTCCGCCTACGTGATAGGTACATTTGCTATTACAGTAGCCCCTCGTTATATCGCGCTTGTCAGGAAACAGCAAAAAAGCGCGATATATCCGAATGCGCGATCTAACCGATGCCATTAGAAATCACTCAAAAAATACAAGTAAATTGAGCGCCAATATAAAACAATTTAATTTAATCTTACGTAATGACAAAATTTTCTTAATAAAAATAGCTTATTAAAAATAAATCTTTTCATAAAATTCCTTGGGCGATAAACATCTGTCTCTTTCATTCTATGGGCGTTAGGATCAATACAAAAAGAAAATGTCAAGTAAAACGCCAACTGGGTTGAGTAGAATCATTCTGCAGGCATAAAAGTTCTGGAGTGGGAGAAGAACTGTTGCAGCTTTTAACTGCAGCAAATTCATTCCTGTTTGATGGCTTTGTTCAATGAAGGAAAAAGGGACTTTACTGAGGAATGCAAATTTTTACTTTCAAGAACCCAAACTTAAAATTTTGGCAGAACAAGCGCGATATAACGAGGGATTATTGTAGTTATAAGAATTAGTGATAATACTGTGCTTCTAAATGAAACATAAAGTTCAAGCTCTCAAAATGTAGATAGAGCTAAAAGGGGTCATTCATAAATGATGTTACGCTTCGAGGGGGAAGGGGGAAGAAAGGGGGAGGGGAGGGGGTAATAAGAAATGTGACATCATGTATTATGCAACATAGCGTGACATGTGACAAAGGGGGGAGGGGAGTCAAATATATGGAAAAAAAGCGTGACATCATTTATGAACGGCCCCTTTATGCTAATGTGATATAGTGTGACATGTGACAAAGGGGGGGGAGGGGGTCAAATATATTGAAAAAAAGTGTGACGGCATTTATGAACGGTCCCTAAGCCAAGTGTTTGTTCGAAGGATAAATTAATTCAAAGCTCTGCTATGATTCAGAGCAATAAGCTAGAAACGTTTATTATGTCACCAGATGTCATCATAGTTTATTTTGCGATTTGCCTTTATTCCTTATGGATCTTTTTCTTTCAACGAAAAAGTTGTAGTAATTGTCTGCTCAAATGGTAGACTTAATCAACCAAAATCTAGACCAATCAGGTCTAGGCGGGAACTAAGCTACAGAAAGTTCAAGAAAAGTTCGTGCGCACTAAAAGCGAAAGGAAACAAAAAGAAATGTGCTTAAATTTAATCATAAATTGGGAGAGGGCCTTGAGAAGGACATGAGATATGGACATAAAAAGTTAGAAGAATGAGTGTTTTATTATTAGATAGTTAGTCTCTTCGAGCGTTGCATAAATATGTCAAATTATTTCCTCCGCAGCATCCGCAGTTTAAGATGAAAGCAACATTGTTACAGACTAACGAGACTGCAACATCTACAAGTTCTTTAAACAAAGTCAAATGCTTTTATAAGAAGCTATGTTATGAATGATAACATGTTTCTTTAGGAAATTTTTCTCAAACGAACGCTTTTTTTCGTAACAGGTAAAATAATATTTGAGTTTTCAGAGTTAGAATAATTCGAATAACAAATTTTAACGCAAACATTTCAGAATTGAACACAAAAATTTCGATTTCATTCATTTGTACAAAGTAAAGGAAGTACATTGTACTCGGGGGATGAATTCCACTTCAATTTCAGCCTAGAATTTCCATAAGTTCCAGCCCGGAAAAACTCTGGACGGGGTTTTTCGGGTGGACCCACTTGATAAAAACCGTTCATCTCGGTAAAATGTTTTTTTTTTTTTTCAAAATTTGCTACACATAGAAAACTTTTACTTCAGAAAGAAAATAAATGTTGCGCGTGTAATATTTGTCATTAGCAAAACCTGAAATCGCCATTTTCTTTTTTGAACAATTTTGCTTTTTTATATAGGTTTTTCTTAAAGATATCTGTGGATAAAGTTTGAATGCACTTCGAATTTTTGATTAATTATTTTTCTTTTGTAATTTGATTTAATTTCCATTACAATATATTATTAGCGTCGGCGGCAAAAACTCAAAAATATTTTTCTTTCAAGTCGTAACACCACGGGGAAATTTCGAATTGTTGGTTTAAGAAGATATATAAAATATAAATAAATAAACAAAATGAAAAAAGTCGGATTACATCTTCAGGTCGCGTATGTGAACTGACTTAGATACTTCTTTTTTTAATCGATCAACACTGCTCCAAACTTCTTTTAACTCTATTTATCCTTTAGAAAGAAAATTATATAAGGAAAATCAGTAATTTTCACTTTGTTGATCGATATATATCGAAGGTTTTTCTAGTGATTTTGTTCCCATTTTAAACCCCCCTTGACGCATTTGCCCGTCTCTGACACGGGCGAAAGTTATAAGGAAAATTTACACATACCCGTGTCCCACACGGGCGATGAATCTCGAGTTATTGCCCATCTGCGTGAGATCCGTTTACACTTTGCTTGTATAATATTTTTAAAAAACTTTTACCGCATCCCCCACTTTCTAGTTACCCCCTACAACTGAAATTGCCAAAAACAATTTATACTATGCATATATATTCATTTTCTGTAAAAAAAAAAAAAAAAAAAACTCGATCATTTTTTACCAGTTTTTCCGAAAAAAACTCCTGCTTCAAGGAGTTAAGTTGTAGGTTCGCCAGCTATCAGTAGGAGCACTTCGTGCTCAGACTATTTAGTAAAATATAAGCGCCGTTCGGTCGTTTGGTGTACAACCAAAGCACATTAATTTTCCTATCAAGTTTAGTCAGCAGTGCAGTATAGTAAGGAAGAACGCTAACAGAATGTCTGTGTTTATCAATCGGGCTATTTTCGAACACCCCTTTAAAGGAAGTTATAATGTCACTCATTATACAGAAGTTTGGCAAGACTTCATTTGAAGTATGTTATTCAGTTCTGGTCTCCAAATCAAAAAAGGAAATGACCTTACTAGAAAGGGTTCAAAGGAGGGCTACAAGGTTGGTAAGTGGTCTTTCAGACTTAGATTATGAGGTCAGGATGAAAAGGCTCAATGTGTATATAGTCCAGAGCAAAGGAGAGTTAGATGGTACATGATTCAGTTGATTAAATTCATTAAAATGGAAAATATTGATGGGCTACAGTTATGCCCAGAAGGTAGAACCAGAAATCAGTGTTGTAAGCTTGTCAAATCTCAGGCTAATCTTGAAATTAGAAAAAAATACCTACTTCAATAGGATTATAGGCTGTTGGAATACTTACAGCAAGGTAAAAAGTTTTAAGAGGGCTCTTGATGCTCATTAGGAATTGGTGAATTGACTAGAACAGCCTAGTTGGGCCCTAAGACTGTTGCTGGATGTCACTTTTGTAATTGTATTTTGTATTTGTATATAAATTAGCAAAGCTTAGCTCAGAATTTTCTTACTAAATAATTTACAAACATGGAACTTTTTTGTATTAAAGAGTTACTTGCTATGTAGTAGTAATATTAATAATGCTTTTGAGTTTTAAAAAGAGAGAGAGAGAGAGAGATTTAGAGTTTTAAAAGAATGTTTTTGAAAAGAAGTATAAAATTCAATCAGTCTGTTTGCTCTAGTGGCATTTTTAACCGATTACAAAAAGGGGTTTAATTGATTACAAAAATTACTGAAACTGATTACGAAGACTTTAACTGATTACAAAATGCTCTCAATTCGTACTGTGCCCATGATTTTATTTATTTGTTGGTCCATGGCTGCCTGCGATCATATAGCGGCTGTCCAGACGGGCGAAAAAGTGCGTGCAAGCAGAACTTACAATTTCTACCACTTCAGTCAATTGGCGCTGTTAGCATGTACTTAAAAGCGAGAATTTAAAGGTCTAACCATTGCAATATCATCGCGTTAAAGGCTTGAATTTCAAGAAAGACAAACGTTTAAGTGTTGAGGGCAAAAGTAACTTTCAAAATACGTTGCAGGGTTATGTATTTGCCATTAAAACGTTTTTAATACAGAGGAAAAAATAAAAAGATCGTTTTTTTGGTAGTAACACATGCAGACTTTGAAGCTGCTCGTTAAGATACAACTTTTCATACATACGTATAATTTTATATATAATGAACACAGAGAAAATTTCTTTCGCAATTGGATGATCATATTATGCTTTCAGATTTATTTTTATTTTGAAAGACAATAATTGCGCATAATTTTCTGAAATACATTTATCCTTTCACATTGTGTAGCACAAATAAATTGGCTAGCAGGTTTTTGAAAGCCGTATTGAATGGTCTTTAAATGGTTATTAGTTACTTTATTACTAAGCAATTTTCAATACATTCATGTTAATACTATTAAATAACAGCAGTTAAAAGAAAAATGACATAGATTATGATTAATAAAGTTAGTTTTAATATTTGTGTTAATTGAATTATTTCAATTCCACTTATTGTAATTGGATGTTTAATTATTACAGGAAAGTTTAACAGTTAGGTTGTGAAGTGACTTAACAAATAAAGATTAGTTGAACAATTATGCAATTAAGTAAATGATTAATGCAACAATTTTTTATTGTTATTGACAGACTAATAGCATAATACTAATAACTAATATTGCATTGTATAGTATAGCTGACTTCAGTTAACTTCAACAGATGGATTATCATATAAGAGTAGCGACTTTTTTTTTTTTTGCTGGTCTCATCTAAAGCAATTAAACTAGTTAAATATTTAGAATAAAATCCTAAAATATTAAGCAAGAAAGGTCAAAGATTAGGCCTTTGTAAAAAAAAAAACGATTCAATAAAATAAACAATCAAGGGGAAATATTTTCGGACATTACAATTAAGTACAATAAATGAGAAATTAAAAATAATTACTTAAAACGCTTCATTATATGCAGTTCACAGTTATCAAGATTATTTTTAAGACTTGTAACTGACAATATATGGGTGCCAACCCCCTAAGCAAGATGGTGCATACTAATAGATACGAAGTCCCCCAAAAAAGACAACCACCCAAAAGGGCTAAAACTCGATGAAAGCATCCCCCCCCCTGTCCAGGGGGTGTCAAAAATTTCATCAAAAAATTTAATGGCGCAGTCTACGCCATGAACTTCCCTCGTGGACACCTCTGGATAAGAGCAATTTTTCTTTAAATATTCCTTTAAACATTTTTATTTGGATGACATACACCTTGACAACAAAAAGCAATGAGTATTCTAAGTCGGGGGGGCGGGGGGGGGGGAGGACCGTCCGCCTACTTTATTTTACACGATCGTCCTTCCACTTTTCAAAAGCCCCTCCCCCACCACTATTTCATTACAATAGCTTATGCTCTTATCTGCAAGCCTCCCCCCTCCCACCTCATTTTTCTTTTTTTCTGGACTACACTGAATATTCTCAATTTTTAATACCAAGACTTTGCAACTGGCATTTCTTCGATAAAATCCACCAAAAGCTTTCGGATTCCTTGATTTTCTGTAACCTGATTTTCCTTAAATCCTTTCTTAAATTAATGTTTCCCCACTTTTAAATTAGAAATCAGGAATACGCTTTAGGGGTCATTCATAAAACGATGTCCCCCGCTTCCAGGGGGAGGGGGGTTCGTGAAATAATGACAAAGTGTGATAAGGGGAGGGGGTAACAACAAGTGTGACATCAGGTTTATACAACATAGCGTGACATGTGACAAAGGGGGGAAGGGTTCCCGTTGAATTGTGACATTTTGTGACAAAGGGGAGAGGGGGTCAAATATATCGGAAAACAGCTTGACATCATTTATGAACGGTCCCTTAGATAGTTTTTTTTTCTATGTTTTAAGACTATGGTGTACAAAATGGGTGTACTCATGAACGCGTGGAGAATCAACAACAAATCTTAGAGGGAATTCTCCCCTTTTTTTAGGTATTTTGATTGAAACCCTTGTTCATGTGGCGCGAGTTTAATTTTAAAAAGGTACATTACTAGATTTATAATATAGATTCTCTCTCACTCATTCCACTTTTAACTTTATCATTCTATACAAGATAAGAAGTTTAAACGTCTCAGAACAAAAAAAAATATATTTAAAAGCATAATCTAGACATAATATGAAGTTCAAAGTTTATTTTTGAGTGGTAAAAAATTAATGAGCGGACCAACATTCTTATAGCATAAGTTGCAAAATTGCTCCATACACATGTTTTGGAATTAAAAGGAACCCCTTTATCAATGCGTAAAGATTTGACCTAAAAAATGTAAGTAATCCAAGTGAGTGTAAATCACTCGAATTTTTTGCATCCAGATGCGTACAACTCCATTCATTGATAAAAGGATTCCTCTTGTCCCGAAATATGTTTTCTGAAATTTGGGCTATAATGACGTTTGTTTTCTTATTAATAAAATGAAGTACAAATAAATAAAAGCAATGCATAAATAAATAAAACCAGTCAAGTTCGAGCATAAGGGGAAAATGCAAATGTCAGCCCTCACTGGTTAAAAATATCATCTAAAGCATCAAACTCACGATTTCTATTTGCAGAATAATTGAATAGGTGACATGGAGTGAAAAAACAAATAAAATATATGCATAAAAACCAAACGTGAATTTAGTAAATCCCTAAAATTATAAAATGTGTACATTCACTAATTTAATGCTTAGAAAAAACACTCTACTGCTTTCTGTCGTTTTATTTCATTTACGATGAAAAATTTCTTTAAAATAAATATATATATGTTAGACACAATTAAACATCGGGAGATACATTTCCGATCAGTAATGCATGAACTAAAAATTTACCAAAAAGAAATCTTCATGATGCATGCTGCAAACCCGGCAAAAACAATGCTTTCGTAATTTATTTCCATACAAAACTAGTACATGCTTGCAGCGCACCAGTGAGAAAAAAAATAACTATCGTTTGAACGCTTATTCCTTTATTCTGGTGCCGCGTCTGGACAGCCGCTATATGATCGCAGTCAGCCATGGTTGGTCTATTCAAGGTTGATGCGATGTGACGTATTCTTTTTATATTTAATAGCTAGAATGTGATTGGTGAAGATCTTGTGCCATATCATCTACTAGTGCTTTTTAAAAAATCTTATATATAAGCCGCTTAAGTGTCTGCTTGTCGCCGATAGCTTATTCCGAATTTCTTACTTTGAGAAAGTTGCATCGTGCTGCCATCTATACAATTGTTTCTATAATGAAAACATTTTTTTTATGGAAGAGAACTTACGGCGAACTTCTACAAAATAGAAGTTCGCCAAAAGTTTAGCGAATTTACAGCAGTGTATTCGAATTTAATTTTATCCTTCTTTCTTCGTTTTATTTTATTTATCGTCTGCGCTTTTTCTATATATTAAAGTGGCAGCGCTCTTTTTTCCAGTTTCGTTAAAACTATTGCTTTGACGATGGTTATGTTGGATATAAATAAATATTTTTCACAAACAATTTGATTATATAGTAAATAATATTTTTATTTTACAGATTATTATAACTTAGATGTCTTTTTATCGGTAAGAAAATTTTTTTCCGAAATTATTATATGTTTATTATTTATTCATTAAACTTTACTGTTCTACATGATAAGTATCTCTTTGATTTGATGTGCATTTCCGGTTACTGGGAGAATTGTATATTTATAATATCTAGAACAGCGGTCATTTCGTATGAGGGCGTGGAGAATATTGAACCGGCTTCAGAACACAATTAAACTATCATTCACATAATTGTAAATTGTGATAAAATATACATTCAACTGTCTAAACAACACCAATACAATTTTTAAACATAGTTCTCCAAGTTTGTGCAAAAAAAACATGAAATTATATGCAACCAGAAATTAACTAAATACAATTTTTATTTATTCAGGATTTGCAACAATTCCTTTTTCAGTTAAATAATAATGCATTGCTGACAGCTATATATATTACTGTAACGATAATTATACTTCGTTCGCAATTTTGCCCTACCTTCAAAAATTCTGTTTAAAAATAGCATTGATGGAAGAAATAAAAAGTCGTTCTTCAGTGTCAATAGAAAAAGAAAAGAGAGAAAAATCTTCTTGGTAACTGCCCTAGAAACAAAACTTTTTCTACACTGAAAAAAGACTTTCTTGTAGATCCAAAGCACGAGTATGTAATAATGATGCAATGTTGTTTCTACCATTTATAATGTTGATATAGTAGTTTAGAAAACCAATTTTTTCTTTCTTTCTTTGCTTTTTAGCGCAATTTTCAATTATATGCGTGGTAATTTCATTCTTTGCGTCAATTTCTCATCCCGCAGTGGACCAGTCGGCAGAAGCTCGGTTCACGCAGAACACCGAAAGTGAAGCAACATCGACTTAGGTCAGTGTTTGGGAGGGAACCATCCTCTCGCGGCTGGTTCCCATCGTCCGTGTACGCTAAAGGGAGCTGGTGGACGTTAAATAGGTCGTGGCTTCAACGTCCTCCAAGTGAAACGATACCACTAGGTGTGCCAATCCCAGGTGACGGTCTCTCAACTGGGATCTGGCTCAAAATTAAGATACCACAAAATTTGAGGTCGTCAGTCTTCAGCCGTCATGGTTCCCCGCTCTAAAATGAAGCTGCATATTACACTAAGCCAGTGGATTATTGATCTTCTGGAACTGGTAGTAGGCTTACCTATGCCAAAGGGATTAGTAACAACAACAACACAGTCAATTTCTCAAAGAGTTTTTAACTTTACTTTTAATCGCCTTGTAGTCAGCACATGTGTGGCTGCGGTGCTTTCATCTTTCTTTTTTTTTTCCTTTCTGGGATTGGGGATGTCAGGTAAAAATGTTTTATGCAAAAGTTTTTTTTAACCTTTTTTTACGGTAATAAATTTGATCACTGTACTGTCGCCAACATTTACTCATTCATTTGCAGTAAAAAATCAGGTAAAACCAATTTTACATCTGTCCCCCCCCCCCCCAAAAAAAAAAAAGATTTAGTTAGTTAATCGAGGATTCAAAGCAGCAAATAATTTATTATCCGTTTAAACTAATTTGTATTTGCTTTATTAAACATTGTACTTGTTTAATAAAACCCGATCGAAAATATTAATTATATTCAGTTCTGGCACAGTAATTACTTAATTTCAGAAAAGTGATAAGCAAAATATTTTCAAAAATATAAATACGTAATTAAGTACAGACAAGTTAAATTGAATCAAAATCGCCTTCATCGTATTTTGAGAAACAAAAGTGTATTAAGTATTTTCGAAAATATTTCTTTTTTGCATAATTGCAAACGACACCGGTGTTAACAAAGACCATAGTGGTGAAGGCCGCCTTGTGGTGCGGCCTGTTTCACGCTAAATCCCCCTATCGGTTCCGGCGGATGTGGGGCTTACTTTGTAGTGAGTCCGCGACACCGGGACCGTAAAGCAGGTAAGCAACACTCGCCAGTCTGGTCCCTATGGCCGGTTCTGGTTAGGTAGTTTGTGGGAGGAACGGTGGAGGAGCACTGTGTTCCGTGCCCTTCGGGGTAATCTGCGAAGTCCCTTGATGCTTTGTGCAGTAGGACGCTGTTGCATTGCGTACCGATGTTAACAATTCTAAATAAGCGTCGTTAACAATTCTAATTAATAAGTCGAACGAACTAAACCTCTATGAAATATAATATTTTGCAATATAGCAAACACAATCCAATTTTTTATATCTCATGGAAACGAGTATCAGTGGGGTTGTCAATTCAATCTTTATTAAAAAAAAAAAAAAAAAAAGGAAAGAAAGTCACCCTCTAATTTGATTTTAAGTATCTAAGCTTTGTTAGTGTAAGAATGAGATTCAACGCTCCCATTTAGAACCGTCATTTAACATTTTTCTAGGGAGGAAAAGGGGCTATACATAGTCACAGGTTTCTTTAAAATATATTAGCAATATATAGCTACTCATTATCAATTGCAGTTGAACTTTCTTAATACGAACACAGTTAATACGAAATCATGGCTGAAACGAACATTTTGTTCATCAAGTTTGGTTTACTATTTAATTAAACTAAATACCTCACGCATATCACGAAGGCTAAAATACAAATTTCAACGAAGACGAACAAAATTTCTGACCTACTCAGGAAACATTTTCTCGATTGCTATAAAATTAAATTTTTTTAAAGAAATTGTTGGTTATTTTGAGTCATTGTAAGCCATAAAGTACGTTTTAATGTACCTAAAACAAACAACTAACCATTAAGGATTTTTTTTAATTGTTAAATTTTAAAAGGTAATTTCACTTTTTCTCAATGTACTAGTAAGATTTAAAAGTGTATATTAGTCAAAATAAATCATTTGTTTTCCTTATTTATTTTACTTTATGTTATAAATAGTAGTAATTATTTTAAAAATATAAACATGCATTTCTATTAGTTTTTTCTACACAATTTTACGTATTCACGGTTGTTGCGAATAACGGATAATTCGCGAATTGTTGGCATTTCGTATTAAGCCAATTCAACTGCATGTAAAAAAAAAGGTAGCGATACAGTCATTCAGGGTAACTTTGAACAATGGAGGGTAACGTTGAACCACGTCATATTTTAAAAACTATGAGTAGAAAACTTTTTATAACCTATTTAGCTGAGTTCAGCACTGGATCTTCTAGTTTCCTTTTTAGTCAAATATACAAGAAGATATAGCGATCAAAGTTACTCCTCATAGCTCAAAGTTACCCTGAATGTCAGTGTGTATTAGGGATGTAACGCATGATTTGGTCACTATTGTATTATTTCTATTATATAAAATATTATCACAAGCTTTAAAGTTGCAGCAACTGTAGTAATTTTGATGTTTTATCGATAATGTAATTAGTTTCTTTTAAATTAAAAACATCTGTAATCAATGCATGTTATTGTTTTGAATGCAATAAAATTGATACTTTCATCTGCAAGGGAAGTACTAATAATATATTTTTTATATAGCAATTGCATTACCTAAATATATTTAATTTAGAGTTTAAAAAGAAGAAAAAAAAATATTCAGTACTATTTTTCTCCCGCTCTAAATAATTTTATCAAGATATTTCAAACGATATAACAGTAAATATTTTATTTTATGGTTTTCTTTTTAATATTTAAAGATTTAAACATGAGTAGTTAACCTTTCCATTAGTAGAATTAATGTATTTAACTAGAAGTAGGATATCATCCCTACTAGAGATATTATTGAAGAATGATATGGATATTAGTAACGTTAAATGAAAGCTGAAAAAGTAAGAGAGCTCATGCAGGGATTTAATAACTTTCGGACATTGTGGGGGGGGGGGGGGGGTATTTGAAATGTACTTATTTCTACTCTTACCTTATTTTGAATGCTTCTAATCTGTTACTTGAAAATTTGAATCTCAAAGTGAATGATATTCATCGATTTATTTTAAATTTTGAACGGATATTTCTCGTGCCATTTTCCCATATTTCCTCACTAGCGCGAAGAGAGAGAGGGAAATATTAAAATTTACTAAAATAAAATGTTGCATTATTTTCTGTCAATTTCTCATATACAGACCCCAAAGTGGAATCGGAAGGTATTCATTAATTTTAAATTTTGTACCCACATTTAATCACTTTATTCCAACTTTCGCTAATATTATGCATTTCAATTCAAACGTGAAACGAAACGCTATTTAATGATTGATTCAAAATTTTGCGCGCATTTTTCTCATGCCATTCCACAACTTTTTCACACTATCAGGAAAATAATTTTTTAAAGATATTTTTTACGAATGCATATGTTTACTGCCCTATTAATGATTCAAAAAGAACAAAAAATAATAAAAAGAACTGTAATTTTTATTTAACTAAGATATTTTACAATTATATTTTCATTTCTTGTTATGAACTATTGTTCAACATGTAAAATAAATATGCTAGCCAATTTTATAGTTTTGTTAGCCATTACTAACGACTACAGAAGGGGGTTCGCCATTTTCTTTCGGTTCGCAATAAAAAAAAAGTTTGGGAATCAGTGCAATAGAGATATAACTTTCTTGAAGGTTATGAATTAAATGAATAAAAAGTGTATTATTTAAGTTTAATTTAGTAATAAACGTGTGTCGACTTTTAGGCATAAATACAGAAAATGTTTAAAGTGTCCTGAGAAAATTCAAAATTATTGAAGAATGCCCCTTTTTTTCAAGTTTTGGGTTGAAAAAAGAAAAGAAATACGGTTGACCCAAATAAGAAATTAAGTTCGATTGATTCCAATGTTAATAAGGTACTAATTTGCGAAAAAAAAGTGTTTAGAAATTTGTTTTCAAGGAAATACCAGGAGCTCATTTTAAAGGGGCAAGTAAAGAGAGAGAGAGAGAGAGAGAAAACTCTAATAAAATTCTCTCAGAGAAATGTATGTATATTGTTTGCAAAACCGAAAAGAGAAAACAAGTTGATAAAAAAAATTTCTATCAACTTTTTTTCTATCGGGTTTTGCCGATAATTTGAATGTGTTGCTATACAACTGTTTAGTTATTTTTCTCAGTTTCTCGCATTTCCACATGTCTGCTATTTTCTTCTCCCGTTTTTTCCCCGCATAGAAAGAAAAAGATTCAACATTATACAAGTGTAAATTTGTAAATAATATTGCATACACGTTTTACGGTCAGACACACATGTATACAAAATAATAAAGGAACTTCGTGCACAAGTAAACTGTAAAAAAAAAAAAAAATTGCACGCAATTAATCGCAAATGAGCATTAAAATGCAGACACGTTTCGGGATCGCTTGGAATCCCTTTTTTAGCCCTAAAAGTAAAAAAAATAATAATAAAGCATCAAAGAAGGCTTAATGTATCGTAAAAATGTCGTTAAAAATAAAGAAAAGTCAAAAAAAAAGTGAAGTAATTAAATAAAGATTGAAAAATAAAAAATTTGAAAGTAGGGTTTTGAGATGGGGAAAATGTGTGTCTGTCGGTCTGTCGGTCTGTCCCCCCCCCCCCTAATAACTTTTGAACGAATAGTCCGATTCGAAAAATTCTTTTTGCATTCGAAAGATCTCGGCGAGAACATCTCATTTCTATATTTTACTTTTTTATTTGAACAATTTTTCGTTCAATTTTGAACAGTTCAAAAAAATTTAACATTAGCGCCTATGGGCGAAAATGAAGCAAATTATGTAAACTCTGGGTACAAGATCCATATTCCAATGAACAAGCTTACTGGAAGAAGCGTTTGGCGTGAAATATCAATTTGAACAGATTTTGTTCATTTTTGAACAGTTCAAAAAATTAACATAGCGCTTACGGGGAAATTTCTATCCTATATAAATCCTGATCTAACGGACCGATTTGTTTGGAACAAACTTTATCGGAAAGCTCTTATAACGTAGAACATGTACAAATAGAAAGTCCTTCCAGAAATAACGAGCCTATTTTCCTATGAAATTTGTTTATCGGAATTTTTAAGGATATTTCTCAGTGAATAAATGAATGAGTGAAAGAATGAATCAATGAATAAATGAATGACGAAAAGAATGAATAAATGAGGGAATAAATACATGAATGAGTAAATGAATGAATAAACATTTGAATCAGTAAACGAATGAATGCATAAATGAATGGCTGAATAAAGGAAAAAATGAATGTGTGAACGAATATGTATTGTCCGTTGAAAAAGGTATATTTGAAAAAATTAAGAACTAAAGCTAAATGAGAAAGAGAGAGAAAGAGATAGCTAGATTATAAATTTGAATTTGGTGTATACGGGAAAGTAGGCTCGTATAGTTCTAGACGGAACTTTTTGTCAATGAATGAAAATGCATTGAAAAAGGGGTTCCAAGCAATCCCGAAATATATGTCTGCATTTTTAATGCTCATTTGTGATTTCATTTCGTGCAAGTATTTTTTACAGTACACATGTATACAGTATTTCTGCGAATTTGTGCTTGAATAATGCTAATTTTTTTTTTTCACCCTTTAACTACACTTAGGTATAATTCTTGAATTTCTGCCTTCTTTGTATTGAAATTAATTTAGCTAAAAGTCGTCACGAAGGTAAGCATGCAACATTAGAATTTTGCTTTTAAATAATTAAGTCTCTAACTGATGATAATTAAGATACTTTTAAAACCAGAAAAGAGTGTAAAAATATTGCATACACGTTTTTTTGGGTAGACACAATGTACATGGTACTTCTGAAAATTTGTGCTTGAATAAAGCTCATTTTCTTTTTTACCCTTTTAATCGTTTGTACACGTAGCTTTTACTTCTGAAATTTCCGCCTTATTTGTATCGAATATTAATTTCGCTAAAAGTCATCACAAAGACAAACATGTGACATAATTTTTTAAAAAGTAATTACGCTTCTAATTACTGATACTTAAGAGACTTTCAAAACTGGAAATGAGCACTTACTGTTATTAGGCAAAATGAGGACATCATCAATTTTTTCACTGAAAACCTCCGTCACAGGCTCACTCTCAATTTTGTCTTTAAAGTCCGATATTATCTTTTCTCTCAAGTACTTAGGGATGTATTCCTTGTTTATGTTTGGAGGAGCGTCCAGCTTCAATTTCTGCAAAATCTGCGATTTGATACGTTCGATCCTAATGGAATTATCTACTTGTTCGTTACTCCTCCCGCATCGGTTAGAATCCCCGGAGCACACGATGGTTCTGTTTGAGGTATATCTACCATTGGAGCAATTCATGAACAGGAAATAAAGAAAGAGGAGCGCGCAGCCGATCTTGGCGAGCATTTTGCGTTTGATTGTAAATATGCAAATTACTCATGCCTTATATATGTATCCCCGGCAAGATCGTTCTTGTTTCTTCTTTTGCAGGGGACCAAAAAAAAAAAAAAAAAAAAGATAACGTAACAGTTTCTTCCTGTTGCGAGACGTAAGACTCATAGTAGGAGAGCCCGCCATCCGACATTTTGTTTCGGAGAAGCGAGTGGAACCGCTCGTCTATTCTTTGAAATAACTTCGAAGAAAATGTATGTTGACGTTCCAAAATTTTTACTTGAATGATACACGACTGCTTTAGTCTACAAGAGATAGCACAGAAAGATTCCATTAATTCAGACGTAAAACAAGTGAGACGAATGGCAATTTTCTCGCTCTTTACACCATTTTTATCAAACAGTTTTTGCATTCGATAGTTTTTTGTTTTCTTGATTTGCCATAAATGATTTTTTTCAAAATTCCTATTTTTTTTTTGGTATAATGTAACCAGAAGAGACAATTACTTTTCGAATACGGTAAACGAAACAGGATCCGAAGTACTCTGGGACCCAAAATGGTGGACTGGTTGGCTTGTCCTTCGTAACGGTTCTAACGAGACGTTTATCAACTTTAATGGCGTTCATTCCTCCCGGTTATTTTTCTGAGCCAGACAGTGCATGACTTGGTGATAATTTACTCGTCAATTTAAATAACCTTCTTAGTGCCCTTCATGGAGCCGTCTCGCCGTTAGTTAAACGAAAGTTTGACCCTGTCCGAGGTAGCAATTTATTATAATCCACAACTTGGCAGTTAAACCAGTAGTTAATTTCATTGAACACCTTTCCTTTTTAAGGTTTTGGCTTCCGTTCGGCAAAGAATAGGGAATGAACACCGAAAAAGCCATTAAAGAACTTTTTATGCAAAAGGAGATGCGGCGGTAAAATGGTATAATTCTGTAATTCTGGGAAATCGAGTAAAATCTTCCGTGTTACCTTCAATTGAATTTGACAACCCGACGTTTTTTCATTTTGTGTGCTCTCGTTTAGAGCACAAGCAAGATTTTTTTTTAATGCTATTCTTTTTTGACCTCATTTTCGTTGATGTTATATAAAAATATGTTAAATGAATTTAAAAAGAAAATAAAATGATGAATAAAACTGAAGGAAAAACAAGGGTACTGGTCATATATACATTAGAATAGCTTTTCCCAACCGGTGGTTCGGGAACCCCCAGAGGTTTGCGTGGTGTGGAAGGGGGAGAGGGGGGGCGGTTCGCGTAAATAATATTGCAAGCGCGGAGTTTATAATTACTAACGTAAAAGAAAAACGGAGTAAAAAGTTCATAACATATTAGGATGGAATGTACAAATGATTTTTTTAAATAAATTGTTTTCCAGTGAATGCGAAAAGCTTGTGGATTGGCATATTGAATAGAAAGCATACGTACAAAATTTGAAATGTACTTATTTCTACTGTTACCCGATTTTGAATGCTTCAAATCTGTTATTCGAAAATTTGAATCTAAAGGTGTATGTTATTCATCGATTTATTTTAAATTTTGAATGTTTGTTTCTCCTACTATTTTCCAATTTTTCCTTACTAGAGCGAAAAAGGAGTGGGAACTATTAAAATTTACTAAAATGAAAATGTTGCATTATTTTCTGCCAATTTCTCATTTACAGACTTCAAAGTGAAATCGGAAGATTATTTATTCATTAAGTTTAAATTTTGTACTCACATTTATCACTTTATGCCAACTTCGCGAATTTTATGCATTTCAATTCAAACGTGAAACGAAACGCTATTTAATGATTGATTCAAAATTTTGTGCATATCTTTTTCATGCCTTTCCACAACTTTTGCACACTATCAGAAAAAAATTTTTAAAGATATTTTTTACGAATACATATGTTTACTGCCCTATTAATGATTCACAAAGAACAAATAATTAAAAAAGTAACTCTAAATTTTATTTAAACTAAGATGTTTTGCAATTATATTTTATTTCTTGTTATGAAATATTGTGCAACGAGGAAAATAAATATGCTAGCCAATTTTAAAGTTTTGTTAGCCGTTACTAAAGATTACAGAAGGGGATTCGCCATTTTCTATTGGTTCGCAATAAAAAATAAAAAAATGTTTGGGAATCAGTGTGATAGAGGTATCATTTCCTTGAAGTTATGAATTAAATAAATACAAGTGTATTATTTAGGTTTAATTTAATAATAATCGTGTGTCAACATTTAAGCATAAATCAAGGCCGTAGCCAGAATTTTTTTTCGGGGGGGGGGGGGGGGGCTGACTTTGAAACACTTATGTTGAGGACAGTTTCAGGGAGAAATATATGCTACATTGTGAAAAATTTCAGGATTTCGGGGGGGGGGGGGGGGCTCCCTCTGGATACGGCCTTGGCATAAGTACAGAACATGTTTAAAGTGTACAGAGAAAAATTCAAAATTATTGAAATTAAAGAACTTGTTTCTAAAAAATCAAAATTTTAGCAGAAATTCATTTTTTACGAAGAATTTTGACTTACAGATATTATTTTGAAGAGTTCGTCACATGCGTTTTTTTATGACCATGTAATTTACAATAGAGGATCATTAAGATATAGTAGGTAGTTAATACCTCCTCTGCGGTATTCACTGGAGATCACTTTTTTTTGTAAATTTTGGGCAACAAAAAACAGAAAACAAATAAATAAAATAGAAAAAAAGAAAAATAAAATTTTAAAAATAAAGGAATATATAAATAATAATAAATAAATAAATAATAATAAATAAATAATAATAAATAAATAAATAAATAAATTAAATAAATAATAAATAAATAAAATAAAAATAAAATTAAATAAATAAATAAAAAAAATTAAAAAAAATAAAAAATAAATAAACAAAACTAATGTACTTCTATTAATTCTTTGAAGGGCAAGAATTTTTTCTTTCTTTTTAAAATAACACACGGTTATTTATTACTCATTAAATAAACCAGTATTTACCTATTATACATAATTGGGGTAGAAAATGAAATGTTAAATTTTTGCAGACTTTACGCCTCAGGGCTTAGTGATTGAAACGTATATACGCCGAATTTCAAGAAGATTGAATAATATTTAGAGGTTACATACTTTGAAAAGATTTGTAAAAGTAGGCAAAAAGTACGATATTTCAATGTTAATAACTTTAATGGGGAAACTCAAAATCTCAAAATTAAAATATTAAAATAATACACTAAGATTAATAGTTTGTATGACGTATAATAGGCAAAACGTGTCATGTTAATCAAGTTTGAATGATGCAAAAAAATTCACGAAATATCTTTGTTTTACCCCAATGATTTCATTTCCTTTACCTCTGCATGTTTAGCTTCTAAATTTTCTTTATAAACCCGAGTAATACCTTCGTCCAAAAAAAAGCTATCCTACGTTTGCTTCTGTGTACGGGAATGTTGTGTCAAAGTTGTTTTAGTTTTCTTGCAGAACATACGCCAGTTGAACGCTTTTGAAAGAACAAATGATTTCGATTGCGCCATCTGTGAAGTAATAACTAATGTAGAGTTTATTAAATGGTACATTATAATACCAGATTACTCACGGGTTAAAAACGATAAATTACTAAAAATGGCGCTAAATCCATTCAGCTAATTCGTGAGATATATTGTAATTAGATTAGGTTCAAATTATCAGTGTTCTTCAAGGGAAAACTTGATACATTCAAAACCGCAATTTCGTCCCTCAGTGGACCAGTGGGTAGAAGCAGAACACCGAAGGTGACTGAGACTTTCAGAGGATATCCAAAGGCCGAAGAAAGATCAACGACGAAAGAGCGTGTAAAAAGGAAAAATATCATTGCAACAGAAACAAATTTTAGAAGAAGAAAACACAAAAACTATTTTAAAAAAAGGTTTGTCAAAAGCATCGAAAAAAATTGTAGGCCAAGATGTCGCAGTTGATGAGGAAGGTAGAAACAAAATGATATGATAATCCGTGAAAATCTACCTTTTGGATTTGAAGAGCTAGATTTATTTGGCTATCTGTACCAGAGGTTGCATCTGTTGCGAATTAAGATATTAAATTGTTTGTCACCAGCTCCTATGAAAAGAAATGGTACAAAGCGAAATCTTTCTTTTTTACAATTTGAAAGTAATTTTTTAAATTTAGATGTGCGATGAAACTTTGATCTTTTGTTCAATATGATTTAATTTTGAATTTAAGCATTGGACATATGTGTCACTACACTTCAGATGCTGTCTCATTGTACCCCGATTGCTGTTTCACTGTGTCCCAAGTATGGAACAAAGTGGGGCAATATTTTGTTTCCATTTTATAAAAATTTCATTTCAAAAACTTCAAATGATAATGGAAGTTTTTACATTTCAGATGATTTTATACTTATGTTGTGTATTACAGATCCACATTAAAATTTTTTCACAGTATCAATCTTTCCGAATTTCGGTGCAATGCATAGATTACTTTTGATTTCCTTATTTTGAACGGTATTTTTACGTGACCGTTTTACATATTCTACAGGTATTTTTTTTAAAAACAACTGTTATCCTTATTATTCTAATGGGGATTTTTCAGGACTATTGTCTTTTTTTCTTTCCAACTATTTTTAAAAAGACTGTCGACGATGTTATTTAACACCTTATATCCGTATGCTAAAAATGATTTTAAAAGACAAGTGTTGGCTTCCTAGCAAGGACTTTTTGAGGGATTGATGACGTTGTCTGACTACTGATACCCTTTTTATATTAGGGACTATTGTCTTTATTCTGATGAGGACGTTTAGGGGGCTCCTAAGGTTATCTAAAAACTGTTGTCTTTATTCTAATGGGAATTTTTTGTGACTAATGTCGTGGTTGTATAGGGGATTTTTCAAGGACTGCTGTTCTTACTCAAACGGCAATTTCAAAAGGCTATTGTCCTTATTGTAATGGAAGTTTTTTCAGTAACTTTTCCCTTTTTTAATGTATAGACAGAGTGTTGAACAAGTGTCACATGACGTCAGTCTTCCTCTGCCAGGGAATAACCCTATCTTCGGGATTGACTTAATATTTGAGATATCTCATGCGGAGCCGGGCAATGCAACTAGTAAATAAATAAAACTAAAAATGTAAGTAATAAAATAAAACAAACAAAGAAAAAACTCCTTCATTTACTTTTAAGTTTATGAATGCAGTACAAAAGAATTTTAAAAAAAAGAAAGAAAGAAAAAGAGGGAAAGAAAATTGAAGCAAAATAGCACAACAATATTTTTGCTTCAGCTCCGCTCCATTTCGAACAAAATTTCCTTATTCTAAGCTCCGCGCTCCTGTTCCCACACTCCCCTCTAGATCACCTATTAATCATTATTAAATTTATTCGGATTTTAATAATAATTCCTACTTATTATAAAGCGTTTTATCAAAACGCTCTCCTACGTCGAATTTGTTTCGTATCTGTAATTATAACCCTTCGATTAAAACCGAAAACAAAGCTCTTCAAGTACTTGAATTCCACTCATTTCGCCGAATCTAGGGAAAAGAAAAACTCGTACCTTCCCCCTTTCATTTACCCTTTTTTCTTAAGTAAAACCTTTCAGAAATGATGCATTGCACATTTTTTGTAGCATAAGCCTTGAATTCTTGAAAACAAATTTAATTTTAAAAATGCAGATCTACTGGAAACGCAAACGAGTATGAATGGCGACCAATGATTGTAGATTGGAACGTGGCAATTTAATACTGCCCCGTGGTTATATTTTTTAAATTGAAATCAGAGAGTAACCAGCCTATTTTTAATAAACGTTCAGCATATTTAGTGAGAATATTAAATGTGTAATTAGGTGTTGGAATCTCGCTGCAGGGAGCAATTCATGAACACTGGCCTTTTTAATCTACTTTACCGTAAAAGTTTTTAACAAGAAGTTCCGTCTAGAACTATACGAGCCTACTTTCCCGTATGTTATTTAACACCTTATATCCGTATGCTAAAAATTATTTTAAAAGACAAGTTGGCTTCCTAGCAAGGACTTTTTGAGGGATTGATTCCCGTATACACCAAATTCAAATTTATAATCTAGCTATCTCTTTCTCTCTCTTTCTCATTTAGCTTTAGTTCTTAATTTTTTCAAATATACCTTTTTCAACGGATAATACATATTCATTCACTCACTCATTCATTCTTTCATTTATTCAGCCATGCATTTATTCATTCATTCGTTACCTCATTCAAGTGTTTATTCATTCATTTACGCATTCATGTATTTATTCACTCATTTATTTATATTTTCATTTATTCAATAATTTATTCATTCATTCTTTTCCTCATTCATTTATTCATTGATTTATTCTTTCACTTTTTCATTTATTCATTCATTCATTATTTCACTCATTGAGTCACTGAAATATCCTTGAAAATCCCGATCAAAAAATTTCATAGCAAAATAGGCTCGTAAGTTCTGGATAAACTTTCTATTTCTACATGTTCTACGTTATAAGAGCTTTCCGATAAAGTTTGTTCCAAGCAAATCGGTCCGTTAGATCAGGATTTATATAGTGTTGAAATTTCCCCGTAAGCCCTGTGTTAATTTTTTGAACTGTTCAAATCAATATCACGCCGAGAACTCCTTTCAATAAGCTTGCAATAGGAACTTGGCTCTTGTGCCCAGAGTTTACAGAATTTGCTTCAATTTTGTCCATAGGCGCTAATGTTAAAATTTTTTGAACTGTTCAAAATTGAACAAAAAATTGTTCAAATCAAAAGTAAAATATAGAAATGATATGTCCTCGCCGAGATCTTTCGAATGCAAAAAGAATTTTTCCAATCGGACAATTCGTTCAAAAGTTATTAGGGGGGGACAGACCGACAGACCGACAGACAGACAGACCGACAGACCGACAGACACACTTTTTCCCCATCTCAATACCCTACTTTCAAATTTTTTATTTTTCAATCTTTATTTAATTACTTCACTTATTTTTGACTTTTCTTGATTTTTAACGATATTTTCACGATACATTAAGCCTTCTTTCATGCTTTATTATTATTTTTTTTTACTTTTACGGGAAAGTAAGTTTTGAAAAAGTTCAAAAATATTATGGTTATGTATCGTAAAAATAACGTTAAAAAATGTCAAAGTCAAAATCAACTTAGATACAATTGGAATAAATTGTAATAATAATAATAATAATAATAATAAAGAACTACCTTTCGGATTTTTTTCGAACTGGTCTCTAAACATGCCTAGTGCTAATGCGAGTTGATAAACGACAAACACATACATTAATAAACAAACACAAACATCTATTCATTTATTTATAGATATATAGTATATATACATACATATATTTATATATATTTATCCAAACTCCCTATATAAAAAAATATTTTTTAAGTTTTTGTTTACATCAAATAATTCCCCATTAGAATATTCCCACCTGATGTATCTTTTTTGCAAAGAGATTGTTCATGAATTAACTTTTGTATAAATGAAAAAATTTATTCTTTTACGAGACATTCCTTTTTATAGTGGTATTTTACGCGACATCATTTTCCTGTCGGGACCGGGTTTTGTAGTGAATCCGCTACTGATCTGCCAATATATCAATTTTAATGCATTAGTATTAATTTTTTCTAGACTACCAGTCACTTTTGAAATGTTGCTCTTATATATATAGAGCTGTTACATTATTACGCTGTCCCAATGTCTCCATCTGTCTAATTTATCCTTTTGAACAAAAATTGTTCATGTATCAAATTTTGTAGAAATGAAAAATTTTACGAAATTATGTAGAATTTTACGAAAGTTTTTATTATAGTGGTACTTTAGGAAGTATGGTCGCGACATCCCTTTCCTGTCAGGACCGGGTTTTGTAGTAATCCGCCACTGATCTGCCATTTTTCAATTTTTATGTATTCATAACGCTTTTTTTCCCACATATTTGACCCCCTCCCCCCCTTTGTCACAATCTGTCACACTTCAGCGGACCCCCTCCCCCTTTGTCACATGTCACGCTATGTTGCAAAATTCATGATGTCACACTTCTGGTTACCCCCTCCCCTCCCCTCGTCACACTTTGTCACAATTTCACGAACCCCATTCCCCCCCTTGAAACGTGACATCATTTATGAATGATCCCTTAGTATTAATTTTTTCTTGACTACCAGTCAATTTTCAAATGTTCCGCCTTTATATACGTATAATTCTTGAAATATTTCAACTCAAGATGCTCTCTTTCTTGAACACTATATACAGGTCTCTCTTGAGCTATTCGTGAGGGTCTAGAAAATTAACTTAAACGAAAGAATTAACGTTTAATTGTAATGTAAATTATAACTGACGTACATATAAGTTGTTTTGCGTATTAATATTAACAAAAACATTTGAATTTGTCGTTCTCATTAATCAGACAAAAAAATAAATTAACAGCTTTATATCTGAATCAAAAATTATTTTAACGTTAAGCTAAATCATTAAAAAATTACATTATAAATAAATATTACATAAAAAGTCGTTACAAGTCAAAATTTGCAAAATTTAAATTGTATTACCCATTTTATTGTTGACATGCATCATGCATGTCCGTCAACACGTCAATTTTGAGCCTGAGTAAGGATGCGGTGATTTTTTAATAAAATACAAAAAGAGAGTTTTAAAAAGAAATATTTCATAAAAAGATTACATGCGCGTACGGCATGTAAGGGTAGAAAATTCATGCCCAACCAGAATTTTTACATGTCCCGGGCCAGTGGTGTAGTCCTGAAAAAAAGTAGGGGAGACGCCTATACATACGAAAGTAAGCAATTGATATCAAAAGTGGGGGGACGCTTATGTTAAAAGTAAAAAATTTGGGGGGGGACGTTTGTAATAAAATAAAAAGGTAGAGGAGGCCGTCCCCCCTCGACTGCACCACTGCCTCGGGCATGTCGGGCAGTACAATTCTCGATCCCTGAGTATATATACTTTTTTTTTACGAAAAGTACTCAGCATTACCACGAATATAGAAGGGGCACAGAAATGTTGAAAGTTTGGGAAACAGTGGTGTAAAGAAACTAAAACATAAAGTATTAGAAACAGGAACACATGTCAATGCCATCGGCATTCAGCAAAGAGTTGACTGGACGCATAGAACTTTATGTCTGGATGTCATACGTGCTGCCGAAGGTTGATAAATAGAATATTTATGGTTGCCATTGAATAAACATTGTATATTGTAAGTTTTTCCCGCATTTTGTTCCGTTACTTTGTATGTTTCCAGTAACCTTTTAGCTGTCACGTCGGGTCATATTGACCCAGGTACAATTTTAATTTCTTTTCTTTTCTATGCTTTTTATATGTTACATATTCTTACGTTGTATTGAAATTAAAACACAATGTTTTACATTTTTTATACCTAACTTACTAAATTTTTAATTCGGGTCTGTATGACCCAACGTGACGACTTGTGTGATGCCTTGATAGCTGACAGCTCAAGGGTTGAAAAAAGAACGATCACAGTAGAAATCGGGTTTTGAAATCCCCTGTATTTTGAATAATATTTTATTTTATAATTTTTGGGCTTGTTAAGAGGTTTTTTTAAAAAAATATTTTCGAAACATTTGATTTTGATGAAATTAAAACTCAGGGATCACTTTTTTTTTTGGAAAAATTGAAATATTTAAATCAACACTTAATTCCCCTAAGCTGCCCTCTTCTTTCGGAATAACAAATGAGTTTTTACCACTAATTCCGAGAAGAATGAAATTTGAAACACATGATCCTACATTGCGCAAAAGCTTAGACTTAATAACATACTCTCTGTTATTTCTTACAATCCCATTCGTTATCTACGTTTTTATTCTTGTTAAATTTCATTTTCTGCGAAATCAATTTCATTATTGCTACACCGTGACTACACCTTGCATGGGGTGCGTACAGAAAGCACACCTTTCGGATGAGGCGCATTAATTTACATGAAAGTGAATCGGATCTTTACTTAGGTGCAGTCTTTATTATGACATTATGAGTACGTTATTGGCAATACTAAATATATGTGTAATCTTCATTTTTAATTTCGACAAAGTAAGTTATATTTGTTTACTTATTTTTGCAAATCGTGAATTCAAAATGTAGCCGAGCTCGTTTATAACGAAGGAGAAGGGACTCAATTTCCTCGTTAAATCAGAGTGTTCGCAATAACCGAGTTTTCCATAAGTGCAAATCTTACGCGTAAAAATGATAGTTTCAAAGAGACTTACTTTTTAGTTTTCATCATTTATTGCAGAAACAAAAAAAGGGACAGTATTAATTGAAAAATTAGCCTTTTCGGCAAATGGCATTCAAACTGAAGATGGAGATAAATAGCTCATTCGTCTCCTGCAGATTTTAGCGTTTTTGGTGCCGCCATCCAATTCTCTTAAGGGGGGAAACACGTGTCTCAAAAAAATTTAAAAAAATTTTCTTCCTATAAATCGCTTCTACAACTATTCAATAATAGACCCTGAAAATTTCCAAGCAAAATTCCAAGTCGTTTAAAAGTTATAAGCATTTGAGCGAACGCCTTTGGGAGCGGTTGTTCTGAAGGGTATTAGAGAGACAGAAGAACGTTAGCAGATGTTCTTAAGTGTCTTTTAACAATTGAGACCGCTGATAGAAATTTCTATAAGTATTAGTATCTATAAGTGTAAGAAAAAAATTGATTCGTTTTTTTTATCAATCCTTATCAAATGTAACACACATTTTCTTTACGCTCTAGTTTAACTAGAATCATAAACATATCTTTATTTTTACTTTTTTTGTTGTAAAAAAAAACGGTTAAAAGTCGTACTTAATTTCCCCATTCTAAAAAAAAAAAAATATATAAATTTTCAATTTTTTGTGATGATTTTAGTTAGAAGATACACTTACAAAAAAGTAAATTTTAAAAATATGGATTTCAGATAAAAATTGTGACCTCTAGGAAGTACGCAAACTGCCCATCCGGGTGGCGACTTACAGTGTGCAGCAGGATTAGTTAATACTGATGGATAAAGTGGAATAAAAAAAAATAATAAAATAAATAGATAAATATAATAAATAAAGGAAGAAAACTGAGTTTTGATTTTGGTAGAACAGGTGCTTCCTATCTGAAATACCAGCAAAGACTTAACGGATTTAACGGAACTCAAAAACTCAAAAATATTTTAAAGGTATTATTTAAAATAAAAATTTAGTATGAATATTTAAAAGTATTATTTTCTTTCATTCTCTTCCCCCCCCCCCCCCTGACTGGTCTCCGTGATTTTTCAAGAAAAATGTTTGAAAATTTCAGTAAATGTTCTTCAATATATCTATAAAATAACCTCAAAATCTCAATTAAATATATTTATTCTTTATATGGAAAAAAAAAATCATGAAAATTGCTCTTAATACGCTGTTTTACACCTATTCTCCCCCTTAAAACTTTTTTTTTTTAAATTAAAATGTCGATGGAATTTCGCGTCACCTGTTTCCGTGGAGCAAAATTCAAAGGCGTTGTCATGGAAAATATGCTCGCTCAATGTCATGTTTGCAATAACCAGGTTTTACAATAGATTTTTAGACCTACCACTCAATTTAATTTCCCTCGTTAAATCCAGGCTCCCGCTAAATCCGGGCTCGTATTAACGAGGTTCAGCTGTACAGAATTGCTCATATAGTACGTATAGGTATAGTCCGGTAACGAAATTTTGACGTTTGGCTTCAGCGCATGGAAAAAAAGGACGAAGCCATTCGAGTTTTAGGGAAGCTCCTTTTGCAGGTGCGTTACTTAGGATGCGAATCAGAATGTTTGCTTCTCTGCTTGTTGAAAGCAACCAAATTTATAAACTGCCATATAGTGTCAGTTCGGAAGAAATCAAGTATGGTAAAAAAAATAAAACGAGAACAGAATACGGCACATTCCCTTATACCAACAGTTTCTCTCTTGAACATGAATGGATTCTTCTTGGCACTGAGGCTATTTTTTACTGACCTTGAAAGTTTTATTTCCTTTTGGGAGGTTCATTGAAAAGGAAAAGTGTTATTGGCGCTGAGTTGAGTAGGTTTCCCTTCACAATACTAGGTTTCCCTTCACAACAGTTTCCCTCTTGAACATGAATGGATTCTTCTTGGCACTGAGGCTATTTTTTACTGACCTTGAAAGTTTTATTTCCTTTTGGGAGGTTCATTGAAAAGGAAAAGTGTTATTGGCGCTGAGTTGAGTAGGTTTCCCTTCACAATACAGTGAAACCTCCCTAAAGCGACCACCTCCTGTTCCTACGAAATGCGGTCGTTCAGAGAGGTGGTCGCTTAATGGAGGTTGCTCGGAAATATTAAGTAACAATGTTAAACATGTGACGAAGTATCCAAAATTAATTAATTAATTCATTATTTAACCAAATAAACATATTTCAGATCAATAAAAATAATAACATTTATTTTGATTAAAAAAAAGAGCGGATCGATGTTTGCTTTAAATTTGCAAGCTTTTCTTTAACAACTTTTTTTTCCAAAGCACTTTTTAATTCATTGAACAAGAGTGAGATATTTTCATCTTCAATTACTACACTGGAAGTTTCAATCAATTTGTTGAGTTCTTTTAGAGTTTCTGGTGCGGGTAGTTTTGGCTGGGTCTGCTCTAAATCATTGAGCTCATCATCAGAAGAGTCAGAAATATTTTCTGTGAAATAAAAATTAAATCTTTAATTTTTAACGATGACTTCGATTTAAAAAAAAAAAAAAAAGAAAATGGAAAAAAAAAACATTACCTGTTTCGACGTTTTGCTTGATCAGCCGTTCTTCCCAATTCTCCGACAAATCATCATAGCATTCCAAGAGTTGTTCAGATTTGCAGGCTTCTGCATCATATTCTACTTGAATTGATTTTGAAAGTTCAAGTAGATCTTCTTCAACAATTTCAACCCTTTCTGCACTATCTGTATCCCTGATGTCCGACTCCACTCTAGCAATCGTGAGGCCACAAGCTGCAAAACATTTTGAAATAGTTTGCGCTTTCACATTTCTCCAGGCAGAAGTTGTCCAGGAAACAGCATTTCCCACAGTTATTTTTTTCAGTAGATCAGCCAAGCTTTCAGCACACTCAATTTGGGAAACAAGTGAGCGCAAGACAAGTCTACGATATTCCAACTTAAAGCTTTGGATAATCCCATGATCTAGTGGCTGCAGCTTTGAAGTAGTGTTTGCAGGTAAAAATTGCAGTTTGACACTTTTTAAATTCGCGTTATGATTGTGACAAGCTGCGTTGTCCAAAAAGAGAATAACGTTCCTTTTTTGCCGAGTCATTTTTTTATCAAACTCTTTCAGCCATTCTTCAAAAATAGCAGACGTCATCCAAGCTTTGGAATTTCCCCGCCATTCTACACCTATTTTTGACATGTCTGTATTTTTAAAACAACGTGGTTTTAAAGATTTTGCGATAATGAGTGGTTTTTCTTTTTCACCTAAAGCATTCACACAGAAAACTAATGTCAAACGTTCTTTGGATTTTTTACCCCCTTTTGCATCTTCCGATTTTTCTATCAAACTTTTCGTTGGCAATGCACGAAAAAATAACCCAGTTTCATCCAGATTAAAAATGTCTTTGTCTTTGTATCCTGACAAAAGAAACGGGATGCGCATATTCCAGTCCTGACATAAACTTTCATCTACGTCAGCTCCTTCTCCACAAAGTGTTTTAAAAACAATACTGTTTCTTTTGCAGAACTTTTCTAGCCAGCCATTGCTTGCTGCAAAATCTGCGATTCCAATGGCTTCCGCAATCTGAGTGCCTTTCTCTTTAATTAACGTTCCGCTAATCGGAATTTTCTTCGACCTCGCAGCTCTGAACCAATCCATCAGAGCTTCATTCACATCAGAAAATTTTTCTGATCTCTTCCTTTTTACTCCTTTTGACTTGTGATCTTCCCACTCTTTGATGAGCATTTCTCTTTTCTTTAAAATGTCGTGGATTTGAGTTTTTCCGCATTTAAACTTCTCTGCTAATTTTCTTTCGGATTTCCCATTTTCGTGCTCCTTTATGACATTTATCCGATCCTCTAAAGTCAGAATCGCTCTTTTATTAGACGCCATTGAGAAAAATTGACCAAATGATCTTTCAGTATCGGCTGTTTAAGCAAAATAAATTCTCTACTGACAAAAAAGACTCGTGTTCTCCGGCTCTATCAACATCAATTGCTCAGTTTCTTAATTGCTTACAAAAGTGAAAAAAATCTAAAGGCTATGAGAGGGAAGGAGGTTTTCTCAGAAATGGGGTAAAAACCATTTTAAGGGGTCCCCGCATTGTCCCCTGTCTCATCAAGGGGACAATGCGGGAGGGCTGCTTATCGGCCTAATGTGTTTATGCCCAGAAGGAGTTATTCTACGGACATGTGTTGGAAAAGCTTCTATTCAAACTTCCGCGAAGAAATCCCTCCCGGTAAAAAAGCCAATTCACATCTGGATTGCAGCGGCACCATGCCCCCCCCCCCCCCCGCCGGGGAGTAGACAGATTTACACAAACAAATAACGCATCGTTTTACTGATAGTAATTGATTGATTCAGTAGTAAAAATGACAGAAGTAGTTTTTTTTTCTGGGAAAAAAAGTGGTCGTTTCGAGAGGTGGACTATTTGAGGGTGGTCGTTTAATGGAGGGCAAGTTAGCATTAAATTAATGCGGAGAAATTCTGTTCCATGAAATTTTGGTCGTTTAGAGAGGTGGTCGTTTAATAGAGGTGGTCGGTTAGAGAGGGTTCACTGTACTAGGTTTCCCTTCACAACAGTTTCTCTCTTGAACATGAATGGATTCTTCTTGGCACTGAGGCTATTTTTTACTGACCTTGAAAGTTTTATTTCCTTTTGGGAGGTTCATTGAAAAGGAAAAGTGTTATTGGCGCTGAGTTGAGTAGGTTTCCCTTCACAACAGTTTCTCTCTTGAACATGAATGGATTCTTCTTGGCACTGAGGCTATTTTTTACTGACCTTGAAAGTTTTATTTCCTTTTGGGAGGTTCATTGAAAAGGAAAAGTGTTATTGGCGCTGAGTTGAGTAGGTTTCCCTTCACAATACTAGGTTTCCCTTCACAACAGTTTCTCTCTTGAACATGAATGGATTCTTCTTGGCACTGAGGCTATTTTTTACTGACCTTGAAAGTTTTATTTCCTTTTGGGAGGTTCATTGAAAAGGAAAAGTGTTATTGGCGCTGAGTTGAGTAGGTTTCCCTTCACAATACTAGGTTTCCCTTCACAACAGTTTCTCTCTTGAACATGAATGGATTCTTCTTGGCACTGAGGCTATTTTTTACTGACCTTGAAAGTTTTATTTCCTTTTGGGAGGTTCATTGAAAAGGAAAAGTGTTATTGGCGCTGAGTTGAGTAGGTTTCCCTTCACAATACTAGGTTTCCCTTCACAACAGTTTCTCTCTTGAACATGAATGGATTCTTCTTGGCACTGAGGCTATTTTTTACTGACCTTGAAAGTTTTATTTCCTTTTGGGAGGTTCATTGAAAAGGAAAAGTGTTATTGGCGCTGAGTTGAGTAGGTTTCCCTTCACAACAGTTTCTCTCTTGAACATGAATGGATTCTTCTTGGCACTGAGGCTATTTTTTACTGACCTTGAAAGTTTTATTTCCTTTTGGGAGGTTCATTGAAAAGGAAAAGTGTTATTGGCGCTGAGTTGAGTAGGTTTCCCTTCACAATACTAGGTTTCCCTTCACAACAGTTTCTCTCTTGAACATGAATGGATTCTTCTTGGCACTGAGGCTATTTTTTACTGACCTTGAAAGTTTTATTTCCTTTTGGGAGGTTCATTGAAAAGGAAAAGTGTTATTGGCGCTGAGTTGAGTAGGTTTCCCTTCACAATACTAGGTTTCCCTTCACAACAGTTTCTCTCTTGAACATGAATGGATTCTTCTTGGCACTGAGGCTATTTTTTACTGACCTTGAAAGTTTTATTTCCTTTTGGGAGGTTCATTGAAAAGGAAAAGTGTTATTGGCGCTGAGTTGAGTAGGTTTCCCTTCACAATACTAGGTTTCCCTTCACAACAGTTTCTCTCTTGAACATGAATGGATTCTTCTTGGCACTGAGGCTATTTTTTACTGACCTTGAAAGTTTTATTTCCTTTTGGGAGGTTCATTGAAAAGGAAAAGTGTTATTGGCGCTGAGTTGAGTAGGTTTCCCTTCACAATACTAGGTTTCCCTTCACAACAGTTTCTCTCTTGAACATGAATGGATTCTTCTTGGCACTGAGGCTATTTGTTACTGACCTTGAAAGTTTTATTTTCTTTTGGGAGGTTCATTGAAAAGGAAAAGTGTTATTGGCGCTGAGTTGAGTAGGTTTCCCTTCACAATACTAGGTTTCCCTTCACAACAGTTTCTCTCTTGAACATGAATGGATTCTTCTTGGCACTGAGGCTATTTTTTACTGACCTTGAAAGTTTTATTTCCTTTTGGGAGGTTCATTGAAAAGGAAAAGTGTTATTGGCGCTGAGTTGAGTAGGTTTCCCTTCACAACAGTTTCTCTCTTGAACATGAATGGATTCTTCTTGGCACTGAGGCTATTTTTTACTGACCTTGAAAGTTTTATTTCCTTTTGGGAGGTTCATTGAAAAGAAAAAGTGTTATTGGCGCTGAGATGATTAGGTTTCCCTTCACAAGTTTCTCTCTTGAACATGAATGGATCCTTCTTGGCACTGAGGCTATTTTTTACTGACCTTGAAAGTTTTATTTCCTTTTGAGAGGTTCATTGAAAAGAAAAAGTGTTATTGTCGCTGAGTTGAGTAGGTTTCCCTTCACCAATACCACTGAAAGGATGACCGAATTCATTTGCACACCAATAACACTTCCCCGCTTGAGTGAACTCTCCAAGAAAAAATGAACATGTGTCAACTTACCAGAGCCGGAAATAATGACAAAAATAAATGAGGGACCGTTCATAAATGATGCCACGCTTTTCTCCCAGACCCCCCTTTGTCACAATATGTCACACTTCAGCGGGTCTCCCTCCCTCCTCTGGCACATGTCACGCTAAGAGGCATAATGCATGTCACACTTCTTGTTACCCCCTCCCCTCCCCTCGTCACACTTCGTCGCAATTTAACGAACCCCCCTCCCCCCTCGAAGCGTGACATCATTTGTGAATGATCCTATTTCTTCGATTTTCTTCATAAGGGGTCATTCATAAATGATGTCACGCTTCGAGGGGAGGGAGGGGGTGCGAGAAACTGACAATTTGTGACAAGGGGAAGGGAGAGGGTAACAAGGATGTGTGACATTAAATATTTTGATTTCTATAAAAAAATTTAAAATTAGTAAATTAAATTTATTTTTCAGTTTTTTTTTTTTCATTTTCATAATTTTATTTTAAAGTTTCATTGACCTTTTTGTATCGTAAACACCGATGCTGATTAAGGTTTCAATTTTATTCTTGTTAAAAGTATAAAAGGAAATTTTCTTAAGCATTTACCCTTTTAAGATAAAATTGCGTGGCTCATTTTTTCAGAATTCGAACAATTAATGTATTTTACTCTTCTATACTAGTTAACTTTTATGTTGTAAACCATAACGTCATTTTATACAAATTAAGTACACATGTAATCATTATTATTATTAAGTTCACAAATGTCATTAAAACTTCAAAAATAAATTTAGAAACGCGATCTATAACGCAGTGCTTTGTTTCTGAACTACAAGTACAAATGCTTATGTAATAGAGAGTGACATGTGCCAAATGGGGTATGATGAAGTGTGACATTTTGTGACAAAGGGGGGGAGGAGGTCAATTATATTGAAAACAAGTGAGACATCATTTATGAGCGGTCTCTATAATCGTAAAATTATACAGTTTTAGAACTGTATAATACTGTTGCATATCAAGGAAAGGGATCATTCATAAATGATGTCACGCTTCGAGGGGGGGAAGGGGGTTTGCGAAAGTGTGACAAGGGGAGGGGAGGGGTAACAAGAAGTGTGACATCACGCATTATTCAACATAGCGTGACGCGTGACAAAGGGGGGGGGGAGGGGGTCCGCTGAATTGTGACATATTGTGACAAAGGGGGGGAGGCGGGTAAATTATATGGGCAAAAAGGGTGACGTCATTTATGAACGGCCCCAAAGATAATACAAGAGAAGTGTGTTATGGCTAAATTCAAATTTTTTCATGGGTACAACGACTTGTAAAAGTTTGGGAACCCCTGGTTTCATACTATTGAATAAACATACTAAATATAAAAGCTTACTTTCTTTTACATTGTTAAATGTTGGATGCGACACGCCAGACTCTTGCATAGAAGCAAAGCAAATTCAGGGGGCAAGGTTGAAAGTAGTGTTATAGATTGCACATGAAATGTCCACTGGAGAAACGACCTACGTCACGTCCTACTTGAGGAACTTTGCTTTATGTTTTATTCAATTATTTTATAGCATAAATGTTCATTTTAACTATACGAGCCTACTTTTCCGTAACACCCAAATTCAAATTTATAATACATAATTTATAATAAAATATAAAGTAAAGTTCATCAAGTAGTATGTGACTTAGGTCGTTTTGCCAGTAGACCCTTCAAACATTTGCATTTATAAGTGAACCTTTTGAAATTAAAAATAAATTTAAGACTGGTGTGAAATTGTTATGTAATATACCATAAAAATATACATGAAAAAATAATAAAAATCACATACGCATGACGCATATAAAAATAGAAACATTGGAAGGAAAACAAATCATGCAATGGTTCTGATGAATTAAAGGATTGATAGACATTTCCCCTGCATTTTACTGAAGAGCCGCTTTTTTAACATGGTGAATAAAGTTTGTAGACAGCACATACAGATTCAAGCAAGCTAATAAATGAGTTAACAACCACCAACGCAAGATTTTGATACTCTCTATTCTGGCAACAAGCCAGTAACTAATGCGAAGTTATGTCAATTGTGGAAGAAAATAGTAGTAAAATAAGTCCCTACTTCCTTTCCCAACTGTTAATGGCGCAACGTGAGTTTTGAAGTACGTTTAAGTAAGATTTACAATTAAAAAAAATATATCTTATAAAAATTAACAGATTAAATAAATTCTTTAAAAAGGTTCAGCTTTGAGACGCTGACATTAAAGGGAATTCATAACTTTTATCGTTATGCATCGATTGTACAATTGCGCGAATCAAAAATTTCATTGAAAACTGTGTCAACGGGTTTCGATGTTACGTGTATCTTCTCCAATGCAATGGATCTGTGGCTTCGAGCTCCATGTTATAAAAGTCAGTTATGCAATATAATATTAAGAAATGAATAAAATATCACATCACAAAATAGTGATACCGTCCCAACAAATTGGGGGAAGGGGAGGAAAATCACAAGGAATTTTTTCTCTTTTTTTAATGAAACGTATATGTTCCTTTTATGTAAATTTAAATAGCAACTAGCGGTACCCGCACGGCGTTGCCAGTGCTAAATTTCAAAAAGGTGTGTTGTCCGTAAACCCGATGTTAGAATTTATTTTATGTTGAAATTGGAAAATGAACTTTTAACCGTATCTTACAAGGTTTTTAACACATTTTCAAAGTTAATATGTTTAGAATCGACATAGCCTGAGAATTCAAATGGTATATTCGTTTTAAAATTTGGTCAATATGCAACGACTTTAGCGCAGTTTTTGTTCAGTCTAACAAACTATGAAATTTTAATTACTAAATCTGAAAATAATGTTTTGAAACTTATATTTTTAGAATTAGTATACCCTGAGCTTTACAAAAGTAGTTTTGTTTTTGTTTTATTTTTAAAAAAATGAAGCGGTGCGAGAATAGATACATAAACAAAAATCGCAAATATTTTCTCATATCTCTGCTTGCAAGCTGCGGACAGGACCCGTCCGACAGTGCGTTGGGGGGGGGGGGGGGATACATTGTAGGCGTAGCAAAAATCGTTGAAAAATTTAAAAAAATAATGGAAAAGGAACTACTTGTCGGATTTTTTCCAATTGTAAAACTAAACCATTCTCGAATCCACCTGAAGACACACAAAAAATTTCATTAAACTCGGTCCAGCCGTTTAGGAGGAGTTCAGGACATACCACATGCACAGAAGAATTAAATATATATATATAAGGCTTTGCTGCTTATTTGTTAAATCTCTTTGTTGAATTTTTATTTGTTTTAGTGGCTCATTTTAATCTTTTCGACATTGAATTTTTGAAGAAAATGCTAGCACGAGTAACTTTTTTACTGTCTCGTTCTTTATTTTTATTCGCTCATTTTTTTTTTTTTTTTTGGAATTGTCATCCAAGCTGCAGGCGGGGTGTATACTAGGGTTCTTTGCCTCTGGAGGAACCTTTCATAAAAAAATAATTAAAATTATTACTTATTTATTTATTTGTTTATACTTAGGTTGCTACTTACAAGATACAACAAAGAGGTCTTGAACAAGATATTCACACACATGGAAGGAACAGTTCTCGTGAAAATGAAACGACACTACAACACGAAGAAGACACCTTCATGTTACCAAAAAATACGAAACTAATACATGAAACCTTACACGATTTTTCTACATCCCAAGATCGGGAATCAATTCAGTATGATGAAAAACACGACAGTGTGTCTGATCAACACTATAATGTCACTGAAAATGAAGAGCTAGGAGGCGCAAATAACCTGCACGGTACAAATTTGAGTTCAAAAAATATTAGTGCTGTTGTATATAATTTTGTTACAATTCAGTATCGTGAAAAGCAAGTTCCTAATGAAAAAACGAAACATCAGATGGAGACCACAGACGCTTCAAATTTAACTCACTTTGAGGAATTTCATTCTATAAGCTCATACCCTATTTTAGGAAGACCGAATGAGCACGATACAAGAGTTTATAATGAAACATCTGAGAATGAAGATGTGTCAGAGGAAAATAACTCGAGCCAAATTGAAGCTTCTAAAGATCAACCCGGGATATCAATTGAATTAGATGATTGGAAATCTACCAGCGGATACAGCACTTATGAATTCGAAGTGGATAATGAATTTGAAATAAATAGTAAAAGTTCTGATGATGAGTTTGGAATATTAAATAGAACACTGGAGCACGAAGAATCGACGTCTGGTGCAAAAAAATGGAATCATAGTTCAGGAGGACCAAATATGCGTGCTCCAATAGTTAGTAACGTAACATCTAAGAATAAAGTGGAGTCAGTTAGTAAATTTAACATTGCAGGTCGGATTAAAGCACCAAATGAGCAATCTGCATTATTGTCTGAGTTGGGTAATTTGAAATCTACGAAAGGATACAACAACTATGAACCCGAAGAAATGAAAACTGAATTTGCAACAAATGCAGAAAATTCAAATGATGAAATTGGAATATTAAATAGAACTTTTCAGAAAGAAGGATCAACGTCTACTATTGAATCCAAAGCAACAACAAGTCAGAAGAAAGGCAAATGCTCCAACCATAAAGGATCTGCACTTAAAAACGAATCACAATACATACAAAATGAAACAAATTTAAATAGGGAAAAGCTTAAAAATGCTGATGGCTTCATGTATAGAAATAGTGGAAATTTTGTACCGATTTCAGAACGAACAGTGTTTGGACTTACGAAAATGGAAGCCGAGTATTCCAATTTTACTCATTATGGTGAGAAGAACTTTTCAAGAAATGTCACAGCAGATAACTCATTATCTGAACCAATATTTGACAATAAAACTAAAAACCCCTCTCTTTCTGATGGAGTTATTCAAACGAAAACAGACAAACTGTGGCGAGACGGCACGGTGGCTTCGGAGGAAGAGAATAGCAAAAACAAAACTTCAGGAAAGGAAATGTTATATTTAAGGACAGAAAATAGTTCTAAAACTCACATGGAGGACATAAGTACTCTATCCGGAACAGAAGGTATCCTCACAAGACAGGAATCTGAATCTTCAATCAATGAAAAGCAACCAACCGAATCTGAATTGCTAGACCAATTTAACTTTTCCAACTATAGTAATTCTGCGAACAAGAAAGATGCAATAGGGGCAGTGACTGAATTTATAGAAGAATCTGTTTCAAGGGACGTTAAGTTAATCGAAATTGAAAATCTTTTAAATCAGACCATGAGGAATACTTTCACAACGTATCTAGGAACCGAAATACCAGTTGAAAGACAATCTATTGATAAAAACAATATAAAGACTAGCAGCTGGCTTAAAGTTACACCAGATGCAACCACTGATGTCCCTCAAAAAGACAAAATTCCGGTTTCGGAAAATGAAAAAGCCATATCCTTTTATAACAATACTGAAATGACAAATTCGATCATTTTTAGGAAAGAATCAGAAAGTTCATCAAAAGAAGCAAATCATAAGAATATGGTTTTGATAAACAGTGCAAAAAAGGAATTAAAAAATGAAAGCGATGAATCTTCACGTTTAAAATGTGTATTAGGGGGAAAAAATATCACAGCTCCAAACAACTTAACTGATGTTTTATTGAAAGTTAGAATTGAGTCACCTTTTACAGATAGTACCACCGAAAATGCCACAGAATTTCAACACTGGGAGCTATATATTCGGAGTAGTTCCCTATTTGAATTAGTGAATGGAACGAATTTTGTCAATAATGTCAGCGTAAGTAACGGTGAAGAAACTCTTAATGGTACTAAGCTAATAAGAATTGAAATTTTCGGCAAGGACTACCCCTGTGAAGACGAAGAGGAGAATAATGCAAATAACTGGCACCAACTGTCAACCGTATATCTTGACGAGCATAGAAACTTAAATAGTACTGAAATTTTTGAGAAAATTAAACATCTGCTGATACATGACTTCAGCAATGTGTTATTCCCTGGTACTAACTCTGTTGCCTTTAATACCAATGAAGAAAACGAACTGCAAACGGAAAAAGAAACTAGCGCTGAAAATGTATCAGATTTAACTCAAGATTTGAATCAAAAGAAAGATGGAACAACAATTTTGGGAGAACATAATATAGCTGTCGATAATCTTGAAACCAATATTTCAGAAACAAACCCAAGATACTCAAAGATAAAGTTGGAAAAAATGGCAGAAGACGAATTTCAAAACGAAAAATTAAGCAGCACTGAAAAAGTACCAGATTTCAATCAAGATGAAGATGAAACAACAGATTTGGGAGAACGTAATTCAGTTGTAGATAATTTTAAAAGCAATATTTCAAAAATAAGCCCAACATACTCAAACACAAGATCGGAACAAATGGTAGCTGTTGGAAAAACAGCAAACGATCATCTCAATATGACTGAGAATATAAAGAATGCAGGAAATGGAGCAGAACACATTTCTCTTCAAGATGTGACTGAGAATACGAAAAAACGAAATGGAACAGGACATATTCAACTCTACAGGGTGAGTGAGAATATAACAAACAAAGAAAATGAAACAGAAAGTATTTCACTCTACAGGGTGAGTGAGAATATAACAAACCAAGAAAATGAAACAGAACATATTCCTCTTCAAAATGAAAATGCAAGAGCAAGCGGTAAGACCACAAAAGAAGAATATCATTTTGAACACAGTCCATCCCCTAAAGAAAGTACAGGAAATCAATCTCAAAAAGAACATCGGGAAGAAGCAAATATTAATTCAAATGAAGGTTTTGAGAACACAATCACAAGAAATCTGAACATTAAATCGTTGGCGCGTTTTACAGAAATTAAAGACGAACACATAAATGCGACAAAGTTGAAAGCAAATCTTAATGACGACATGAATACTAATCACAGCATGAAAATGACACACGAAGATTCTCAAACTGCCTCTGAGATGAAAACCATGGTTGGAAGAGGTGAAAAAATACACATAAGATCTAAAAAAGATTATAGACAAAACGTGCAAACGTACGAAGATGAAGCAGGTATGCTTCAAGATCCAAAACAGACATATTTTGACAGGAATCAGATGCATAGATATGAAGATTCTGTGGATTACAACTCTCGCTGGAATTTGATGGAACCTGATTCAGAGCAAAGATTTAAAATTGAAAATAATAGACAGTACGACACAGACGGAATGACGTATTATCGAGGTCAAAACAGATCGCCATTTTGGATATGGAGCAAAAAGGATAATGCACTCCAAATGATAGATGCAAGCGCAGTGCTTAAGAAATATGGGAAGGATTTAAATGACGATGACGATTTAGCGCCTCTCCAGGTATTTTATTTCCCAGTAACAGCATTAAATCCAGAAAAAGTAAAAGAGGACACAGAGAAAGAAAATGTTAAGGATCCTTCAGGAAGTAAATTTTTATACATGGCCACAAGCTCTTTACCACTTGACATGCAATTCTCAGATTTTTCAAAAAAACACATGAATGGCCAGCAGCCAAACCCAGTTCAAAATTATGGTAATTTCGCTGGAGAAGCAGTTCATTGTAATAAAGCCCTACCAAAGAAAGAGCAATTAGAAATGAAAAATTATGAAGCTGCAAACATGAGGCAGAGGGGAAATTTTCAGTTTTCTCAAAGAAAAATGGATACCATGCCAGAAGTTGAAAAACATGAATTTTTGGAACGTTCTGAGAATAATTCACGCCTAAATGTGACGAAAGAAGTCGAAATGCTACTGCAAATAATTAAAAACGGAAATATAAGTCTGGACATAATCAATACATATCTGGCAATGCCAGATGCAGCTAGATCGTTGGGAAGTCAACAGAATAGTTATGACTTTATCGAAAGGTCAGAAGCAATCGACAACGAACCGAGAACACTAGTAGAAAACGCCGAACATGAAAGTGTTCTTTTAGATTCGCAAAATGAAGATAATTCAAAGGATTTCTCCGAAAGAGAGATGCCTTTATATCCACAAAATCCACCCTCAGAGTCAAGTTTAAGTTTTCAGCCCTCAGAACTGCAAAAGTCAAGTGTAAGCGAGAAGCCATTTTTTCCGGCAAATGCACCATCAGAGTCAAAAGAATTTTCTGTTGATAGTTTAAATTTTCAAGCCTCAGAATTTCAAAAGTCAAGTGCAGAAATAGTACCTCAAAATATACCTGGTTTTACATCAAATAATCAGTTTCAAAACGATCAGAAAATCTTAAGTCAAACGAGTAAAGTTACAGATAGAAAGTCCATTGAAAGTTTAAAATTAAACGAAGAAGACTATAATTTAAAGCTGATGAATGTTCAAACATTTCCATCTTTTGTGAATGAGATGGTGACTGACTCTATAACCATAACTGATTATCAGATATTGCAAAATTCTGAAACCCCACTTCCAGGAGATAGCAAAAAATATCTCGATGCCCATATGCAAAGGGAAATTTTTGATTCCACAAAGAAAATGAGCCAAAGACAGAACGAAAATATTTGGACATCATTCACCAGTGACAAGCCTTATACTGTAAGTTATACCCTAGCGACAAAAAGACCAGAACACAGATCAAATAACCAACAGTATTTAAGAAGTCCACAATTGATTGCTTCAAATCGTGATGCAGCAATTACAGATAAAATTCAAGACTCGACTTCAGACATTTCAAAAACTGAAGTTCTACAAGAGCAAAGAATAGAATCAGAAGAAGAATCAAGCAGTAAAAATGTAGAACTTAACCACTCAGTAAGGAGTAAAGACTCCAGAACATTGAACAGGAATATGGAAATCATAAACGAACCTTCAAATGAAAGTAACCACTTTAAAATCCACACTTCGACTCCAATTCAAACAGAATTCTTTACTGAAAGTTTTATCAACTCATCAAAAAATGCGAAAGAATTAGATTTGAAGATACTTCCACAATCAGAGATAGCAAAATCAAAGGGGGACCAAATCATGGATGAAATTGAAGAACCGTACACAAAAGCAGGGAACATGAAACTTCACCGCGAGTTAGAAGAGAATGCGCAGATAAAGATCAACGCTAATTATTCAACTCGAAAAGATTCGGATGAATCATTTAAAAATCGAGGATTAGTTGTTGAAAATGATTACAGCTCACCGGAATCGGATCGTCAAGGGCAACATGATGAATCAAATTTTGAGACGTTAACTCTGGAGGAGGATCAAATGGAAGGCGGAGATGAAATGATTTTGGATTATGATGTACCATCTGAAGTTGAAAGCAAAACAGCGCAAAAAATGAGTATGAATTCTGAAGGCGTGGAAGAACAGGAATCAAGCAAACAAATGCAAAATTCATTTAAAGTAGTTCCTACCCCAGATACTAGACAAGATGTCAGTAAGAATGCAAGTCAAATGAAAACAGAAGATTCATCAGGCTTGAGACCTTCAGCTAATCAAGAAAGTGAATTAAGGGAAGATTCAGTAATTGAAAACGATTCAAGGGACAATAGAAAAATTATTTTAGACGAGAATATTCCGACAGTGGAAAAGGTAGAAACTATTGTGACAGAAATATACACTGTATCTCCAAGCATTAGTAGCAAAAGTAGTTCAAAATTAGAAGGCGAAGAGTATCAAAATCATCAGTTTATTGGCTATAAAAATACAGATGATGAACAAAAAACAACAGTTATCTCCACAAAATTTTCAGAGTCAAATTTTGACAATAAGCAAAATAAAGCAAAATTTGGTGCCATATTCACAGGGGAAATTAAAAAAGAAAAGGAAAGTTTAGTGCAAAAGAGGAGGACAAGTTACGTAACCGAAAGGACTCCACAATCAGTACGTGCATTTGAAGAAAGTTTATCAACACGGGGATCCATGGAGCTAACAGTGCTAGATCCGCAAGATCAGCAATCAAACTCTAAAGCTACGAAACAAGGATTTCGGAATCCAGATTTTAAGAATCAATATGAAGTAAAAACAAGGGTACTATCACAACAACCGGCAGTGACAGGTAGTGTTCGGATATTTTCAGATGACAATGCAGAAGACGGGATTGAAGAAGATTCAGAAAGAGTAGAATTGTACACTTTGGAAGATCGGATGCCCGAAGAAAACATCAAGACTCTAAGCAAAGGAAATGATTCCTTATTTAAAGAGGAACCACCAAAAGATCTAGACTCCCAAAGTGAGAATATATCAAATGAAAAGAACAAATTAAATGACACAACTTTAGAAATCATATTTCGAAGTTCCAGCAATGTTTCCGGTAAGCAGCTTCAAACTGACAGAGGACTGACAATCGATGCAATGACCATCGACGAATCCGAAGATTCGTTTCCAATTCCAAAGCTCCAGGTAAGTACTGGAAGATTGCCTTCAACTCCTACTTCAATCCAATCAGCACAAAAAGACACGATTATTTTAGATCCACAACATCAACAAGATTTTAGGGAGAATCAAAATAATTTTTCAAAACGGTTCAACGCAACTCGAAACAAAACTTCAAATTTAAAACTTAACCTTGATTTGACAAGCACAAAACGAACTACTCCTGCGGGAATTCTGAGAGAGGAAGACCATGACGACTTTAGAGCAAAAGTGTACAAGATTCAGGAAGGCCCTCTTCAGACAGAAAAGGCGTCAAAAGAAAGGGATTTAGAGACGGAAGCACTTGCAGAAGACACAAAAGGATCTGAAGAAGAGTTTTGGTCAACATCAACTGGAGAGTCGGACATGTATGACGGGAATCGAAAAGGCACCTTTTACAAAGACTCATTTCCAACACCAGAAGAGTTGATGGAAAAAAGTTCAGAAAATATGGAAAGTTCGGCAAATCCACGAGCTCCAGAGACACTTCAGGATCATCAAGAATTTACATAAGAATAGAAAAAATTTTAAAATAAGAGTAATGGACAAAGTCGAAATCAGTTACAAAGAAACTTATCCAATCAGAAAATCAGCATTACTGATGAAAAAAACGGAAGAGAATAAAAAGAGAATTTACAAAGCTCTATGATGCCAAATCACCATACAAACAGAGTTTATTTTTTAAAGCATTGGTACACACCAATGAAATGAATTCGATGCCAGATTTTTTACACCTTAAATATGATTATGAAGACCTAAATCTGACGACAATGTGAGATGCCGATGAATTAAGTAAAACAAAAGAAGAAATGAAATGAATTTGAAAGCACACTTTTAATGAACAAAACATCAAGATGTAAACGAGATTTGCATATAATGCAATGAACATTTTAAAGTTGAAAACATATGGGAAGAAATAAAAATTTTTTCACAGAATAAAAAGTAAAAAAACGCGAAGTGAAAATTCATTAAAAATTTGTTTTTCTTTTTGTCTTTAAAACCAGATTAAAGATACAAAGGAAGACTAGAAGGAAAAGAAATCATGCTGAGAACTAAAGAAACATTAAAATGTGTTTGTGCAGAATGTACTGCAATATACTTGTTCATAGTACGTGTAAAACGTTTAAGTGCAACAAATTTTATATTAAATATTTTAAATATTTATCCTGATTTCATTCCTTGATCTTGCATAGTGTAAAATTACAGATTAAAAGTAAAATAATCACACTTTAAATTTATTCTAAGCCAATAATGATTTCAAAATTAAGAAATAAACGTGTCTAAAGCACTGAACTATACAACAAACTTCAGTGTGTTATAATGTTTTAATACAAATACAAATGTGACGACCAGCAACAGGCTCAGAGCCAGCTAGGCTGGTCCTAGTCAATTTAGAAGTCTCCAATGAACATCAAGAACTTTCTTAAAGGTTTTTAACCCACTACAGTTAAGAGTTGCCTCCGGTAAACTATTCCAACTGCCTACAACCCTATTGAAGTAGTAATGTTTCGTAATTTCAAGATTAAATTGAGATTTGAAAAGCTTAAAACAGTGACCTCTGGTTCTACTTTCAGCGAATAACTGAAGCCCATCAAGATTTTCAAATTTTAATGAATTTAAACAATTAAATCATGTCCCCTCTAACTCCTCGTTGCTGAAGACTATACATATTGAGCCTTTAAAGCCTGCCCTCATAATCTAATAAGTCTAAAAGACCACTTGGGGCATTCCATGTCAACTGGACCAGTGGTCCCCACTCGACCATCTCCAATTTTGATAAAATTTTACAAAGTTTCTAGTAGGTATAAAACTAAGTTAGCCAAATTTTTAGACCTTGAAAGTAAAAACTCATGTAGCTAGGGGCGCCTAAGTTTAATAACCAAAATGGCTGCCATTGACGAACGAAACAAGTAGCCATGTTTGGATGTACCTGGAGAGCCACGTAATAAAAGCACAACCCCAAAATTTATTTTAATCCGACAACTTTTTGTGCTTAATCTAATAGCAAAGTATTGAATGGCTACCAATAATTTTTTTTTTCTATTATGTTCAGTCAAAGTTGGCTGAAAATTCAAGTTGACAAAAAGTTTTAAAACTTTATACTGCTCTAACTTGTCAGTAAATAAATTTATACACTTGTAACTTTGTATATATCTAAGTCAACTACTTGTCAACGTATTCTGAAAATTTAAAAAATTTCTTTAAGTTAGGTTTTGATTCATATGTATCTAAACATGCAGCGTTTTTCAAAAATAGCCAATTTTCATCATTTTTGAACCATCATATCTGAGGGGGAACTTAATGAATTTTCTTCGTTCAATTTTCATTAGATAGAGAGAGGAAAGCTTTCTCTACCAAACTTGGAAGTTTTACGGTGGTGTTTTTTCGTAAGCCGGAGAAAAAATGGTTCAAATTTGAGTTAAAAACCATGGTGATATGGGCGCATTTTTAGCCTCAATTTAGCTTTTTTGGAGTTTTATTTGACATTTAAAAGGAAAGAAACTCGCGTTGGGTCCTGTAGGTCCTCCTAGTTCAGAATTTTCAATTAGCCCACCCGGGTTTTTCTGGGCGGATTCACCGACAAAAACCCGCTGACTGGGTTTTCGTACAAGTGTGCTTCGAATAAGTGTTTTTTGTACAAGTAAGTCTAAAAGTAAGTTTTTGTATAAATTATATACATGCGTATTTACTCCTTTAAGAAAATTTATATTCTGCAATTTATTTTTATTTATTTTGATACTTTAAAGTAGTAAATTGTTAATTTGCACAAATAACTTATATAGATTAAACAAAGTCATCGTAATTGTTAAATTACGATGTTGTTAAAATTGAAATTGTTAAATTAGAAACATGGCAGAATATGAAAAATACTTAAATTTTTAAAATTTGTTCAAATTTAGAAATCTTAATGTTTTCAAAATTTAATGTAAATAATTACAATCTCTACTTAGAACAACTGAAAGTTTGTAAAGCTCTGAGCTGAAGAATCAGAGTGCCGTAGAGTACAACAATGCTAAATGAAAACGAATAGATTTTCTCCCATCTCTCTGCCCCGTCGATAAGTATTCGAGAGACACTGCTTTTTCATTTTTTTTATAGATCTTATTCCTTCGAAATTTTGTTTCTGATCATTAGAGATAAGTTTTAATAATACATAATACTGGTAAGAAAAAAATTATTTATAGGCCAAAAGTCCATTACCATTTAGTATCATAAGTTTTTACAAGTCTAATTTGTTTGTAAGCTATCTTATTTCTTCGAAATATTATTTCTGATCATTAGAGATAAGTTTTAAAATATAAATAATACTGATAAGAAAAAAATTATTGATAGGCAAAAGTAAATTTAGTAAGTTTTTACAAGTCTAATTTGTTTCTAAGCTATCTTATTTCTTCGAAATATTGTTTCTGATCAATAGAGATAAGTGTTCAATTATTTATAGATCTTATTCCTTCTAAATATTGTTTCTGATCATTAGAGATAAGTTTTAAATTATAAATAATACTGGTAAGAAAAAAAAATATTGATTGGCCAAAAGTCTATTTAGTATCATAAGATTTTACAAGTCTAATTTGTTTGTAAGCTATCTTATTTTCTTCGAAATATTGTTTCTGATCAATAGAGATAAGTGTTCAATTATTTATAGATCTTATTCCTTCGAAATATTGTTTCTGATCATTAGAGATAAGTTTTAAATCATAAATAATACTGGTCAGAAAAAATTATTGATAGCCAAAAGTCTATTTAGTGTCATAAGTTTTTACAAGTCTAATTTGTTTGTAAGCTATCTTATTTCTGGGGAAAAAAGATTCTGATCAATAGAGATAAGTGTTAAATTATTATTAGATCTTATTTCTTTGAAATGTTGGATACTCTCGGCTAAATTAAATACCTAGTGCAATTCGCATCAAATGAGAGCTCAGGTGCCGCCATCTAGGGGAAACGGAGCTTCCAAATAATCAGTGGCAATGGCATCCACCGACAGTAGTGCTACTTGAAAAAATGGATGCCGATTACCGAGGTACGCACTAGGTATGCAAAGGTTAATGATCATACGCAGCCCCACTATTCGACCTAAGCACTATTTGCTGATACATCGGAGTTGCAAATACAGCCTAATACAAATGCCACTTCAGAAATTATCGAAAAAATAATCGAATCAGAAATAATCGAAACTGCGCCGACGAAAAAAGAAGCGAGCTTCGTATTTTCTCCTCTTGGAATACGTAATAAGCTGGTTCTGCTACTCTGATTTTCGCTGTTGTAGCGCCATCTGGTGAAGCGTTTGGAACTAATATAGCAAGTTGCGTTTGAGTTTGGAATAAGGGTCCTAGACATTTGGTTGGCAGTTCTTACAGACACTAAAGTTACCGAACTAAAATTTATGCTGGGAAAACTTCAGTATTTTCTTGAGGAAGCTGGTAAGAAAGAAACTGAAAAGATAGTAAAAATTGTAAAAAATGAAGATTTGTCATGTGCTTTTCTTACGCGATGAAAATAAGTCAGAAACCATAGTATAATGTATAGAAGAATCAGACGATCTGATGCAATTATTTGCGCTACTGCCACGACCACCACAACGACCACTACAACCAGCAAAGAAAATTATCTCAAACCATAGCACACAATCGTGAATCTCATCTCGTCGCGCCATCTATCGAGGACTGAAAAAGGAAATAACATTTCATTTTTAATAATAACCGTTTTATTTATTGATCAAACATCAAACCAATGAAATACTCACACTCGCAAAAGGTAGGTTAGATAAAATGCCTGGTGTGTACACACACACGTAGGCATTGTTGTTCAGCGCATATAACAGCATTCAAAAATCTTAATTGGGAAATACTGTTACGAATACTGTTACTATAATTTAACCCACTCGAGATCGATTGCACACCGTGTGTGCAATTGATTTCCGAGGCTATAGGACCCCCTGCAAACCGTATGTGCAAAAAAAGTAATGTGCAATTATTAGTTATTCTGAGTAAACTAGTCGTCGAAATTACATTTTTCTTGAACTGATGAAATCTGTAAAGAACAGGAAAATTGTAGGGTGTGCAATGATCTTATTTATGTGAATTCACTTATGAATTGGGTGATTTCCATAGTAAACATGTTTTTTTTTATTAAAAATGTTTCGCTCCTGGGGACCGTGTTCGAAAAAAATCGTGTCGTCTCGAATGGGTTAAAAGAAGATTTGTTGTTGTAATATCAGATTTTATGTTTATTTTTTCGACTAAACTTCAAGCAATATAATCAACTTTAATCTTCCTCACGCAATATTACAAAATACCCTGAAACGCAAAATGAATGCTCTATTCAGGACCAATTGGGGCGGGGCTTGGTTTTTAAGCAGTATGTCAGATCCTAGTATGGTAATAAATCATGTAAATACCAAAGTGCCTCATGCGAGAAAAATCTGTTACTGATTCTATCTTACCTCTGCTCTAGAAAAAGAAAACTATAATTTACATATAGAATATTTATCATTGTGCACGCGGTCTATAAAACCAAATCCAATACTCAGCTTTTCAATTTATGGGATAACAAGCGGTATCCACACGGCCATGCCCGTTTTAAAAACTGAAAAGATTGGTTCGCCATTATTTATATATGCACACACACGTATAACCCTTTTTATGCTTTTTATGTTATTTATTAAGAAGCACAAACAGAATTAAAAATTAGCCGCCCACGGCAATCAATCGGTGACCCTACATTTTCAAATAACTTTTTTGTGACAAAAAAAAAAAAAAAAAAAAAAAAAAAAGAAAGGGGGGAAAAAAAAAAGGGAAAATTAAACTATAAAACAACGCGATTTGTTTGTTTTGCCACGTACCCTTACAAACAGCACGATTATATGGCATTATAATAGTTTCAAATCATGGTTTTAAGTATAATAATAATTATTTTTTGAATCTTTAACTGTTACTCATTGATAGTAAAACAGAAAGACGAAATTTTATTGCTTGCAGAAACTAGCAGCATCATAGAGGAGAAAAGCTTTCATCTGAGCTCAAATGGTGAAATGACATACATACGTGCTAATTCACTGGGAGGAAAAATAATAACAAAATATATAGTGATAGTAATTTACAATATAAAATCGCTATAAAGCGAAGATTTCTTTAAAAATCACAGTAGAGTATGAAGAGCAGTCCCGTAAAATGAGGAAATCAAAATAAAACGACCGACCACACGAGTGCTGCGAAAAATAATTATTTGATCGTTTAAAAAGGAAAAAGAATGAAAAGCTAAAAAAGGAAAAAGATAAATTAATAATATTAATTTTTTTTTTTTTTTTTTTTTTTTTTTTTTTTTTTTTTTTTTTTTTTTTTTTTTTTTTTTTTTTTTTTTTTTTTTTTTTTTTTTTTTTTTTTTTTTTTTTTTTTTTTTTTTTTTTTTTTTTTTTTTTTTTTTTTTTTTTTTTTTTTTTTTTTTTTTTTTTTTTTTTTTTTTTTTTTTTTTTTTTTTTTTTTTTTTTTTTTTTTTTTTTTTTTTTTTTTTTTTTTTTTTTTTTTTTTTTTTTTTTTTTTTTTTTTTTTTTTTTTTTTTTTTTTTTTTTTTTTTTTTTTTTTTTTTTTTTTTTTTTTTTTTTTTTTTTTTTTTTTTTTTTTTTTTTTTTTTTTTTTTTTTTTTTTTTTTTTTTTTTTTTTTTTTTTTTTTTTTTTTTTTTTTTTTTTTTTTTAACTAGCAATTTTATCTTAAATGAACTAACTTTAATTTTAAGTAAATCTCAGAAAAGGAAAAGCAGTTTAAAAGAAGACTACAAATCGCAAACAAACGGATGGAGCAGAAATGAATAATTATATTACAGTCTTATTTAACATATCTGCAGGCGCAAAAGTTTTTGCATTTATTATTTCCTTGCAATTTTCAAAATAAAAGTAAAGTTGAAAAAAAATTATTAATAGCTTTAATTGGATACTCGAAAATAGGTGAATAAATAAAAATCAAAGAAAAGGGAATAAAATATCTTAACCTCTTACAAAAGTATACCATTCTATTTTATTCTGATAAAACAAAACAAAGGGGAAAATGGCATAAAACAGAATATTTACATAGCAGGAAAACAATTGATTTTCGCTTTTCTATGTGGGGCGAAAACCTAGAGAAAGCTACGATTTTCCGTAATTCAGCTTCAAGATCTGTTATCGGACTTTCAAAAGATGTCGGGCTATTTTTGCTCTCCGTAATTTTTCCCCTTTGCACTCCCAACGACTTTCAAGCCGAGCGCCCGATTTCTGGGAAACGAGTCGGAATGTTGATGGGCATCAATAGCGTTGAGGAGAGGGAAAATAATTCACAGGAAAAAATATGAAAGCCCAAGTTTAATTTTATTTGTTTATCAATTCTTGAGGAAAACTTTTTTTTTTTCATATCACATCTCTCTGGTATTTATTTATTTGTTAAGTGTTCAAAACATAATGTGTTTATAATTTTTAATTTGATTGTAAAAACAAAATATGTTTTTCTCAACGACGTACTATAATCCTAAAGTGATAACGAGGCAGAATAAAACGAATTAAATGGCAATTTTAAGAGTGGTTACCAAAAAACAAAGCCAATTTCTGCGGCTTGAGGTTAGATGTTTTCTAGTCCTCGTTTTTATTTTTTACATTGAGTGAGGACGCATATTAATTGAAAAAAACCATTTATGTATTTGGTCCAAGGCATTGTTTTCTTGAAAAACTTTTTCCATTTATCAACAAAATAAATCCATTCGTACAGTGCTACACGCCTATCAACAGCAGTCACATTTGCAGATATCATTGAATGTCCCCAAAAAATAAATATTCAAATGAACTACTCACACACATGTGTATAATTTCAAAATGGTTTCATTTGTTAATATATTTATTAATGAAATGGTTTGTACTAGAAAGTTTAAGAGCGCGTGCTTAAATTAGCCAAAAAAAAAAAAACATCAGGGGTCAGGGGCACAGCGCTTTACCAAAACCCAGAGTCAGTCAGCAGCTTAATCATACGTTCATCAAACTGGAACCTCTAATAAACCTAATTAAACTGAACTTGCAACGATACTACATACAAATTTTACTCAATGTTGCCATAACTAAAATTGAGATAGAAATATAATTGTGCTACGAAATACTTTCGTATTAAATGTTCCTAACTTTATGTTTCTCATACTTTCATTATAGATGGCGCTCTAGCATTTAAATTTCATTATAGATGGCGCTCTAGCATTTAAATTTCATTATAGATGGCGCTCTAGCATTTAAATTTCATTATAGATGGCGCTCTAGCATATTTGTTTAAAAGGGTTGTAATGTTAAAGTTTTTTTAAGTTCACCAGGAAAAGATGTCTGATTCACTCATTGGTTTTGTTAATTTGGTTCTATGTACGATGGAAAATTATTTCTGTGGACTTGTTCAAGCAATTTTTAATTAAGTATCCATACACCAATAATGTAAAATTATTTACCAGATGCTAGTTGTCACTTTTTTAACACGTTGACTGACGACTGCCAGTGCTGTTTGTAGTTCATGGATCTCCAGAAGATAGTTTAATTTAATTACAACATATTGTACAAAACATTTTACTAAGTAAAAAATTACTAACTTTCTATAAATCTATTGAAAATGAAAAAAAGTCAGCAACAACGATATAACTTGTAATTTGGTCTCTCAACAAGTTTACCTACTATGAGTTATCTCGCAGGTTGGCAGTCAACGTGTTAACTTTTCTCCACCAGACTCCTGCCGCCTGTTAGCCGAGCCCTTAGTATTGCTTGCGCACGGGGCGAGGTAGTGGGGTAAACTGATTTTACATGCACGTATCCCCAAGTGAACACGGGTCGTTTTCAGTGGGTATCGAACACGCGACCTTCCAGGTGGAAGTCCGACGCTCTATCCACTAGGTTACCACTGCCAATTACTTTTTTAAAAATTTAAATCTATCAGTTACCATAATTCAAAAGGAAATAACTTAACTACTCGTTTTTCAGAAATTTCCCAAAGAATTCTTGTCACACAAAACGTATAAATGAATGTCATGCGAACGACAGCAGTTACGAAAACAGAACTTCAAACTATCAGAACAAAAGTCGGTACCCGGTAAGTGCTTAGCTAAATGAATAAACTACATTACCATTTTGGAGGCCAGAATCGTGAGAATATTTCGTATATAAGTCATAAAAGTATCAGTTACCATAATTTAAAAGGAAATAACTTAACTACTCGTTTTTCAGAAATTTCCCAAAGAATTCTTGTCACACAAAACGCATAAATGAATGTCATGCGAACGACATCAGCTACAAAAACAGAAATTTCAACTATCAGAACAAAAGCCGGTTCCCTGTAAGTGCTTATTTAAATAAATAAACTGCACTACCATTTTGGAGGCCAGAATAGTGAGTATATGTCGTATATAGGTCATAAATGTATTAGTTACCATAATTCAAAAGGAAATAACTTAACTACTCGTTTTTCAGAAATTTCCGAAAGAATTCTTGTCCCACAAAATGTATAAATAAATGTCGTGCGAATGACAGCAGTTACAAAAACAGAAATTCAAACTGTCAGAACAAAATTCGGTTCCCTGTAAGTGCTTATCTAAATGAATAAATTACATTAGGATTTTGGGGGCCAGAATAGTGAGTATATTTCGTATATAAGTCATAAATGTATCAGTTACCATAATTCAAAAGGAAATAACTTAACTACTCGTTTTTCAGAACTTTCTCAAAGAATTCTTGTCACACAAAACGTATAAATGAATGTCATGCGAATGACAGCAGCTACGAAAACAGACCTTCAAACTCAGAACAAAATTCTGTTCCCTGTAAGTGCTTATCTAAATCAGGGGTCTCCAAACTTTCCAGCCTTAGGGCCATATTGATTACTCCAGTAAATTCCAAGGGCCAAAGCCATATTATCATTAATTGTTGCCGGTGGTAAAAAGTTGAATCAGTCCACTAGTGGTGTAAAATATGATTACTTTTTTGCCAGATGCCATTAGCGACGGGGAAGCTGATGTATTTTCTGTATCGTATGGGTATCCGTTATAATGGGGTACCCGCATCGTATCGCCATAGTAATCATTGATTACAAAAGTAATGAAATACACAAGTAATCATTGATTACTTTTTTCTTCAGTAATCGTTACCTCGGTTCCTAACGAGTACTCAAGTAACGAATGAGTATTTTTTTACATGAAAAAAAAAGTCCGAAAAAGTACGCCACGTTTAAAAAAGGCTGCAAATCGAACTAAAGTCCGCAAAACGGCAACACTGCATATTATTAATTTTCCTGTCATTATCTGTAATTTCTAGATTAGTCGTAGAGTACGAGCGAGCCATGAGGAGTAACGTGACAGGACATCTGGTGGACACAAGCAGAAATAGGTAGTACCTTCTATCCCTAACAGATGGCGCTAATAGCACTTACAGAATAATCTCGTTGGTTCGATAAAGTTCTGGTGTCTTCCACTCACTTCTAGATGGCAGTAAGTGAAATATATAAGAAGGCTAGTGGCGCAACCACAAGTCAGTTCCTATGACACTGCTGTGAAAGAAAATAGTGCGTACCTCCTTAAAACGTGTTTGTGCGTGTTTAAGTTTAAGACATCTTTGTAACAATATTTTTATTTGAATTGTTGCTTTTGTGTGTGATTTAGTAGAATGGAAAAGAAGCGAAAAATTGATAGTGAATGCAGAAAATTCAAAGATCAGTGGAACATTCAGTATTTCGTAATTGAGTCCAGTAACAAGGCGCTATGTTTGATTTGCAATGAAAGCATAGCCGTTCTCAAAGAATATAACATTAAACGTCATTATGAAGCAAAACATTTTCAAAATTACTCAAAATATACAGGAAGTTTGCGGACAGAAAAATTCGAAGCTATGAAGCGCGGATTGAAATCGCAGAAATCTTTATTTACAAAACTCAAAACTGAACAAGAGGCTGCAACTCGTGCCAGCTTTCGTGTGGCTCTTGAAATTGCAAAACGTGGAAAACCATTCACCGATGGAGAAATGGTCAAAGAATGCATAATCGCAGTAGCCGAAGAAATGTGCCCTGAAAAGGTAAATTTATTAAAAACTGTCAGTATGTCAGCAAACACTGTGGCTCGAAGGGTAGAAGACATCGCTGAAAATATATCCTCTGAACTGTTCAACAAAAATGGACATGTTGAGTGGTTTTCTTTGGCCTTGGATGAGTCAACGGATGCGTCAGATACTGCTCAGGTGTTGATTTATATTCGAGGAGTAGATAAAAGCTATGAAGTGCATGAAGAACTTCTTGATATGTATAGTATTCATGGCACAACTACTGGTTCAGATATTTTTAAAGGAGTTGAAATGGCCATTAAGCAAAAGAACCTTCGATGGAAAAACTTGAAATGTATTACAACTGATGGAGGCAAAAACATGAGTGGGAAAGATAAAGGAGTGGTCGCTCTTGTGTCAAAGGCTGTAGAAAATGACGGTGGTTCAAAACCAATTGTCTTACATTGTATCATTCATCAACAGTCTTTGTGCGGAAAATGTTTGGATATGTCTGAAGTTCTGAAACCAGTCATATCAACTGTTAATTTTATCAGATCTTTTGGGCTGAATCACCGACAATTCGTACAATTTATTAAAGAGATTGGAGAAAATGACTTACCTTATCATACTGCCGTACGTTGGCTTAGTTGTGGGAAAGTCCTTCAGCGCTTTTTTGAACTTCGAGCAGTAATCGAATTTTTTTTGAATGAAAAGCATCGCCCTCTTACTGAATTGCAAAACAACGCATGGCTGTGGAAGTTAGCATTCTATGTTGATTTGACAAAACATGTGAACGAACTGAATTTGAGATTGCAAGGAGAAAACCAGCATCTTCCTGATTTATACAATAATATCAAATCATTCCGGAAGAAATTGATACTGTTTCAATCACAACTACGAAGTAAATGTTTTTCACATTTTAAAACATGTGAAATATTTAGCCACACCACTGAGACCGAGTTTCCTATCGATTTTGCAATCGAAACTTTGAGTGCTTTGAAAATAAATTTTGATACTCGTTTCTCGGACTTTGATGCCATTGCGAATCAAATTAAGATTTTTCAGAATCCTTTTGATACTGACATTGAAACCCTAGCCCCGGAACTTCAAATGGAAATGATTGATCTACAGTGCAGTGATATAATTAAGAACAAATATCAAAACTTATCTTTGTTGGAATTTTATAAGTGTCTTCCACTGACACAATTTGATAATTTGCATAAATTTGCTCGTGGGCTGTTTTCTGTTTTTGGTACTACTTATTTGTGTGAGAAGACCTTTTCCAAAATGAAGTACACAAAAAATGTTTACAGATCTAAATTAACTGATGAGCATCTTAAATCTCTTTTAATAATTGGTACAAGTAAAATTAGTCCACAACTACAAACTATTGTCAGTGGAAAATCTCAATTACATAAATCTCATTAGTATTTCATATGTCGTTATGCTTGTTATAAGTTATTTTTTCATTTAAAATGTATAAAATGTTAGTTGGATTCATTTCAATAACTTGTTAGTTAGTAAATAATAACCTACAACAATGTTATGAGTAGTTAGCCCATGCCCATATCAATGTAGATGTCATATTAATAATTATTCAACATAAAAATAGATTACTTCAGTAAACTTAATTTAATTTGCTATAAAAAATAAATATGTTCTCTAGAAGGAGTTTTCTTTCAAGTATGCTAGCTCTCCGCGGGCCGGACAAAATCTGTCCGCGGGCCGGATGTGGCCCTCGGGCCGTAGTTTGGAGACTCCTGATCTAAATGAATAAACTACATTACCATTTTGGAGGCCAGGATATTGAGTATATTTCGTATATAAGTCAACATTCCGTCGTCAATTTATTCCAGAGATAGATTTCACCAGCTGGACTTAATAGTCCCAAACTCATTCCGACCGGGGTTCTTGTAATGGTCAATCTTAATGAACGAACCGTACAAACTCAATTTAAATGCAGTTAGTGTCCTCAAACACTCGATAATTTGGATATATTCGTATGAACAGATGAATGCTTAAACTAAATTATATTAAGCGAAAATTACTGGGAATATATTGGATTAAGTTTCAAATTAATGACCATTCGTTCAATTTAGTTTCGGATCTTAGAATACTATCTCATTCTTTAAGTTTTAAGTTATTGTGTACTCTAAGTTTATTTAAGCTTGGGGAGAACAATACTGGTTTGAAACGATTAGTTTTCATTGAGTTGAAGTTTTCGAGATTTGATTTGTGATGAATTTAGCAAAACAATAAATCTAATAAAATTGCGGACTGGTTTTTTTTGAGGGGGGGGGGGGAGGAATATAAACACATTATTATTTCTTATGTTTGAAAAAAGCTCTATTTCTTATCCAATGAGTAAAAAGTCCAAACCTGACTTATAGGGCCATTCCTATCTTTGTAAACACTAGACTCCTTGTGCATTTGAAAAAAAAACTTTCATTTAATTAATAAATTCACGATTCAATATCTCGAAAATAGTTCTATGCGATTACTGGTAGAATAGTGCTTTCAAAATGGAGCGTGGCTTAAGAGCACAACACACCCTGTACTTATATTATTTTTAATTAAAGAAACTGCATGAGCTAACAGAGTATGAGCGCATATTATTTGTTGAACCTCAAAATTTTCATGCCGTTCTTTCAATTAACCTACTTAGATCTTTTAAAGTATAATATTATCATGTTTTTCCTAAAAAAATGGAAATGCCCCTACGGTTTATCTTCGAAATGATAAATATATTTCACCCATCTTTTCAATTTCCTACTCAAAACTATCTTAACTTGTGTAAAGAAAACTCAGAGATAACCCTCACAAAGAAATAATGGCACCATTTAAAACTCCTACTTTGCAAATCATCAACGAACAATAAAGTATTCAAGATTTAGAAGGCATAACTTATATCAAAGCACTGTAATTTTAGCGAAAAAGTTTCACTTTAATGGAACTTCTGCAAATTTCGGCGTTAATTGCGTTCTTAACTTTGAGCAATATTTCAGTGTGTTTACCAGATGGCGGACGAAAGAAAACGCTCGTTTTCTTCGAGGACATTAGGAAACAGTTATTATGTGTTTTAAAATCAAGCTTTGTTTATACTATTGTAAAAATTTGAACTAAAAATTAAAAGGATTTTTCATCGCTTCTTGTGTACGCAAATCAAAGCATAAATTTTGAAAAATTCTCATTTTTTATAAAAAAGGCTTTTTTTTTTAAAAATCTTTGTATACTTTTAAAAGCTTTCAAATCTACGTCAAAGATGCTAAAAAATTTTTCCATAAAGACAGTTTAATTTCTTTTCATTATTGCAATAGATCACCAGATGTCGCTCTAAGACCAAAAAAATAACCCTTATAACAGAAAACCATAGTCAGCCTTTAGTTGATTTGTACACCTTTAAGATAAAATACATTATAAGGGACCATTCATAAATGATGTCACGCTTCGAGGGGGAGGGGGGGTTCGTGAAATTGTGACAAAGTGTGACAAGGGGAGGGGAGAGGGTAACAAGAAGTGTGACATCCCTGCTTATGCAACATAGCGTGACATGACAAAGGGGGGGGGGAGGGTTTAAATTGAAGGGTGACATTTTGTGACAAAGAGGGGAGGGGGTTAAATATGTAGGGAAAAAGCGTGACATCATTTATGAACGGTCCCTAATCTGTTCAACTGACCATCAAAGATAATTTAATATTCGGATACATGTATCCTTCAGGCTTGCCAATGTGTGGATAATAAACCAAAACTCGGGTATTTATAAGATCTGCGGGTATTTCGAGGGTATTTATGATTGAGGTTATTGAAAGTAATTCATGACGATCATGTGAATTTTGTTATAGTTTGCTTTCGGTAAGGCATTTTGTTTTGCTTCATTTATTCGTCTTCCTCTAGCATTTTCGTGGATCCCAAGCATTAAAGCTCAGCGCGGAAAACTAATAGTTATTCGTTCCCTCTAGCATTTTCGCGGATCCCAAGCATTATGGCAAAACACAATAAATAATATTTATTTGTTCCCTCTAGCATTTTCTCGGATCCCAAGCATTATAGCAAAGCACGCTTAATAATAGCTGGTTGTAAAGTGTCATTGACGTTGTTTAAAGAATGAATAAAAAAATGTTTACTATTAATTCAATGCAGCTCACAATTATATGAAAATAAGCTCGGTTTTTATTTCCCCTTAATCCGCTTTGAGGGCGGTTCTTTTTTTTTCTGTCTTTTGTAAAATTTATTATTTATTCTTCTGCTAAAAATGATCTAGGAATAGTCTAAGTAATTACCCATTTAACGACGTAAAATTTAATTCGCGAGAAAGACGCTTTAAAATTCAAGTACGGGAAGGTCATGAGTGAGAGATATCCATCGGAATAAGCCGTTTTTTAGTTATATTCCTCTCTACTAGATGACACTGCGAAACGAAAAAGAAAAGCTGCGAGTATTATAGGAGCTTGTGACTGAAGGGTAATTTTTTTTTTTTTTTTACATATTTATCTAATTTATTAAATATATCTTTTTAACCGACTTTACATCACAAAGGAGGAGGTTATCCATTCATACTGTATGTATATATGTCGCTTTTTTTTTGGCCATCGATAACTTCTCACTGGATGAACCGATTTCTATGTCTCTTTTTTCGATCGATTGAGGATGGTCTCGCATAGGTCCCGTACTTTCTTTGTACCATATTCAATAAATAGAAAAAACGTTATGGGCGGAAATAGTAGTCTTTTTTGTGTGTGTATGTGTTTGCATCCATAACTTTTGACTAAATGAACCGATTTTAATGACTTTTTTCCCCTAAGTTAACTATCGCACATCGAGTTGGCTACCAGTTTTTGTTTAGAAAGAACAAAATAGGTGAAAATGACGCATTTTCTTTTAATTGGAAAGGCTTGACCTAATATTTCTTTGCTGAATACTTTTTTAATAAATATAAAACTCGCTGTTGAAAAGAGTTTCTTGCTATAAAGCAGTTATACTAAAAGCAATTACAGTAATAGTTTGAGTGAAGGTTTCTAACAAAACATAAGCAGTTTTGGACTTTTTAAAATCAACTTAAACACGGAATTTATCATTCAAGTAATTACAATACAAGTGTTTTTCTAACAGTCACCCAAACTGTGTGTGCCGTTTGATATTTTTTTTAATGGAGTATTTATATAAAAAACGTATTTTCACTAAAAAGAATAAAATAAAATATTTTTAGTAAAAAAAAAACCGACTTCAAATAAAAAATTGCTGTTAAAAAGTAAACAATGAAATTAATCATTAAACAACATCGATCCGACTTTTAAACAGTTTTTTTTTTTTTTTTCTTAAAGTCGGTGCAAAATTATGATAGATATGAAATCTTTTGTAATCATGAATAAATTACAATATAAATGGCTCAGAACTTGTAACAGTTCCAATATAAGTAAACAATACTCATATTGTAGTGGTAATGCAACTGCCATAATCTTGCGCCGACTGCTAAAATTATGCTTAAAGTCGAATCTACGTTGTTTAAAAAATTATTATTATTGTTATTTAACATTTTGGCATATTTTTTTTATTTAAAGTCGGTTCTATTTTATTTCGAAAAAATATTTTACTAATTATTAAATGCATATTTTAATTGGAATATGTTGTTAATTTTAATCTGCATTTTAAAAATATCTTGTTCGAAATAGTGTTATCTATGTTTAAAAATGTTTTACAATTTTATCTTTTTATAGCCTGTTACAAAAATAATACAATTATTCTACCACGAAAACTTTTATTTGGGATATAAATTCAATAACAAGCTTTGCGAGTTAATAAAACTTGCCAAATAACAGCGCTCTTTAAGAATTCACAAACAAAATTTTATCCCACCGATGTTATTTTACTAACTTATTTACAGGGTATTAAAAAGTATTAAAGTGTATATTTTACAACAATGAAAAAGTTTGAAAAGAACATTTTTACAAATCTTCAGACTAGAAACCAATTTCAGTTCTGAAAATTTGCTTCCTTATGCTCACGTTTTCTCTTTCTCTTTATTTGAGTGAGAGAAATTTAAATTCAACACTATCGTGATAGAAAAACGAAGTTTACCTTCACGCCCTTGTTTATCTTGATGAGTTCAAGTTTCGTTTTGTTTTCTTTTCATATGGATGCTATAAGTTTTATAAGCTTATTATAGTCTGTGTAATTAGAATAGGCGCATCAAGGTCGCGTTGGTTGCTTTGTCTCCATGGCAACTGCGAGAATGATAACAGAGCCAGACTTTTTTTTGCACTGCAGTTAAGGCAATGGCATTACGACACCTCCGATTCAAAATATTAGCATAGTTGAGAAAAAGTAATAAGAAAGAATTTATTTTCCATTTATTTATTTTTTATATTAAGTAAATGCAATTAAATTTCATCTGGAATGTTTAGATAAGATTTTCACATTTACAAAATATAAAATACGATAAATTAGCTACGCAATATCTTTCTGAAACACATCAAAATGTCAGAATAATATTTAGATTGGTTGAAAATATTTAAATTTGCCTGACGCAATCTATTTTTGCCATTGAGAAATAAATCTGATTTGAATCCTTCTATTATTATTGTAACTAAAACAACAACGTGACTTATGTTCCCAAACCAAGTGGGGAAAAAGTTTCTAGCACGGAAACCATGGCGACCAGAAGGAGAAAAGGTGGAGTTGTATGACCTTGACACGCCGATTGTAATTACACAGACTATATATAGGCAGATAATAATCGAGTTCAAAAACATTTTTTCCTACACTAAAAATTGTGCGTTGAGTTGCCACAATTTTTGGTGTTACTAAACACGATTTTTGGTGTTCAGTTGGTGTAAAGTTGAAAATTATTCAACTTTTGTTGCATTTGAAATTCTTTAAACTGCCCGTCTAAAAAACTATAGACAGCTCAACGTTTATTAGCGCATGAAACTTGTTACCTCCGTTACAAATCGAAACTTCATTGCGATTGCTCATTTCCATGAAAATAGGAAAATGGAGGAATCGTATGGAAAAGTTTGATAAATTAACGAACAACATATACTAAAGAAACATTCTGTTGTCTGTATATTTTAGACAGACACTTAAAATACAGACACAAAAGAATTTAAAATACATCAAAAAATGAATAATTTTTAATTTTACGCCAAATGAACACCAACTGGTGCTCAGTAACACCAAAACTTTTTAGTGTAGTTTTTCGGAAATTCTATTTATTAAGGGGAAATGGCACCTTTCAAAAAAAAAAAAATCGATGAAAATACAGATTTTTCAATTTTTTGCTTAAAATGTGGTTTGGCTCTCTTAGTATATCTGAGCAAATTAGTTGCATCTTGTAATTTATGCATTTATTTGATTTATAAATAGATTTCAGCCGAAAAGAAAAATAATTTTTATTAAGTCAAAGTCAGACATTTAATATTAATTAGTGTAGGTTTTGTAAATTTAACTACTCAAGTTTAATTAATATAATATTATTTGTATAAAGGTGATTTGTTTGTTTACTAAGTAGTCTGAAAAGAACATTAGTAGATTAAAAAATGTGATAGTTGTGTATCTTGTTCGCGAAACGAATAGGTTACTGATTAATTTTGTACCTATTTAGCTAACTTTCAAATGCTGGAAATTAATCAATTGAGGTAGTAAAAACTGACTACTAGATTCAGTCTTAAATTACAGAACTTAAGTTATATTTTTGGGATTCCTAATACAAGCAGATATATAATTTAATCGCCCTTTCAATGCATTCATTCCAGATATCGTGTCACATTATGACGAGATAAACCTTTTGCCCCAGAGTTTTAGAAAATGCCGAAGTATTCTAACAAAGTATTTAGCTACAGATAATTTCTAATTAGATCCCATACCTTATGATTGTTCCTTTATCTTATGATTGAAAATGATTTGAATTTCAGAAGCGATACTTTCACGCTGGTATGAAAAATAATGACATGTTTATTGAGCAAGATATTTCTTTGTTCTCGATGTTATCACTTAATGCACTTATGTTATCACTTAATGCACTGTCATTACGATTTTCAGAGTTCTTATAGCAATAGTTTCGCTAATGAGTTATTCGAATCCTGTAACTCACTAGTAGTAACGACGATAAACGATATCGCTTAAAGGGGGTAGGAATACGGGAATTATGATGCGCAAAATTATGGATTCTTTCTATTTTTAGAAAATTGGTAGTACAATTTTGTTCGTGTTGGTCTTATATCTATGTTTGTTCTTTAAATTAAAAAAAAAACATTTCCTAAAACTTCAGGAGTTATTAGTAAAGGGACCGTTCATAAATGATGTCATACTTTTTTTCAATATATTTGACTCCCTCCCCCTTTGTCACTAAGTGTCACACTTCAACAAACCCCTACCCCCTTTTGTCACTAAGTATCACACTTCAGCGAACCCCCTACCCCCTTTTGTCACAAAATGTCACACTTCAGCAAACCCCCTACCCCCTTTTGTCACGAAGCGTTACACTTCAACAAACCCCGCTATAATACATTAGCATAAAATAAGTTTTAATTTGCTGATTTTAAATGTTATGCACGATGTCATAAACTGTCACACTACCTTAAACTCCCCTACCCCCCTAGAAGCGGGACATCATTATGAATGAGCTCAAATAAAAATGTATAATGATAAACATTTTACTGGGGAGACAAACACTTTTGGTTAATGTGAAATTTGTGGTACATCACACCAAGGAAACTTGTTAAGGAAGAGATAATTCTTTTTAGAAAGCTTAGATAGAGTCTACAAGGGATGCACCAATGAATAAATTTAAACAGTTTTCGAGGTATTATGTGTTATCACTTAGGGATCATTCATAAATGATGTTACGCTTCGAGGGGGGAGAAACCATGAAATTGTGACAAAGTGTGACAAAGGGAGTTGAGGGGGTAACAAGAAGTGGAACATCAGGCTTATGCAACATAGCGTGGCATGTGACAAAGGGGGGTAGGGGGTCCGTTAAATGTGATATTTTGTGACAAAGGGGGGAGGGGGACAAATGTATCGAAAATAAGAGTGACATCATTTATGAACGGTCCCTTATTTGTGTATTTTGTTTCTAATGCATGTTTTGGAAACAACGTAAGAACAAGTCGCCCGGTTAAGAATGTATGTACAAAATGCCCCTTAGGGATTATTCATAGATGATGTCATGCTTCGAGGGGGGAGGGGTGTTCGTGAAATTGTGACAGGGGAAGAGGAGGTGGAAACAAGAAGTGTGACATCCTGCTTATGCAACATAACGCGACATGTGACAAAGAGGGGTATGTTGAAGTGTGACAAAAAGGGGGAGGTGGTTAAATATACGGGAAAAAACGTGACATCATTTATGGCCGGTCCCTTAAGAGGTGTCAGGAAGAAAAATAACGTAAAGGCGAGGAAAACGAGAGGGGTAAATGGGTTCCTGATCTTTTAAACTGAAACTTAATTAATTTTTACGAAAGATATTTTATCAAACTGCATTTTAAAAGTATTCTTTAAGACGTTTTTTTGATGGAATAAACGAATCCGGACATTATGTATAAAAGAAGCTTACAAAATAGCTTTGAAAAATAATATGCAGAAACAAACATGTAATCAAAAACATTATGCTAAACTTTAATATGCTTATTTAAAAAAATAATGCGTTATAAATTATTATAAAAAAATTTTGTAATGCACAAAACAAAGTCGTAATTGCCAATTTCTTTTCACGTTATCCAAAACTATTTTCATTTAAATTTCGCTTGTTATTACTAAATAATCCATATGTTCATTAAAAGAAACTGCTTGAGTAAATTTAACAAAATAATATTGCTGAAGAAAACCAGACTTTCTCAAGAATGGAATGCGATTCATTTTTATCACAAAAAAACTGTGATCCTCTTGAAAAATTCAAGTAATAAGAAAGGAAAAAATAGTTGTAATATTACGCAAATGAAAAAGACATCTTTTCAGCCATTTCTAATTAACTTCCTGAGCTCAAAATCTGTTGTTCGTTTTCCTTTTAAACACTTTTGTTCTGCATAATAGAGACTTTCTCCAATTTAATGGCGTTTCTTTTGGCGCTATTTTCCTTATTTCATTAAAAGTGAATTCGCTCATCTTTCAAACAAAAGTATGATAGAACACAAAAAGAAAGGAAACCTTTTTTGTAATGATTTATTGTAGTCCAGTAATTAATGAATTAAGAGTTTCATAATGAAAATTAAACATATTTAGAATATTATTTATACTGTTTCTTCGACTGAAACACCGCCTGAATATTCATTTGCCTTTTAAATTTTTTTATATGTACATTTTTTTATCATAATTTTCACCGTGGAACCTTCAGACGAAAAAATTCAATTTATACTAATCCAAGTCCTAATGTATAAGGTTCTTGTATTTCTTTACTAACTTCTTCTCTCTTTCTATCCCTCTCTGCCTTTTTTTCATACCTTTTCTTTTCATTTTTTATTTTCTTACTTTTATTTATTTTTAAAATACATTTTAACCATAATTTGTAAATAAAGAAACACTAAAATATTATTTTTCATTCAGTCTTACGATGTAATCATTGACAATGCGTTAGTTGATATTGTACTGAAACGAATACAAAAGAAGTATGCTTATCATTAAGACAAAAATAAACATAAGTCCATGACCAGAAAATCTAAAAATTATATTTGCATTTCTTTTCCACAATCAAGAATACAGGGAGCTAACTTTATATATTGAGCTCCTGACATTAGAAAGTTCAAAATTGATTTATTTTTATTATTCAACTACCTTTTCCCATTACCCCGTTTTTCTTTGTAACTCTTTAATTTATCACCGACATAGATAAAATTTTAAACAGAAAATAATCAAGAGTAATTCCAAAATTTCTTGGTGCAACAGCAAAAAAAAAAAAAAGCAAATAATTAAAATCAACATTCTAACGGTTTTTAATTATGTAATTATTTCCCATTGAGAATTAAAGAGTTTTGGAGCTCATTGACATTCAACAAAACAGTGTTTGTTATTTGGCAGAGGAAAAAAACCTGAAATGCAATAAAAATACAGTAGCCCCTCGTTATATCGCGCTTTTCGGGGAACAGCAAAAAAGCGCGATATATCCGAATGCGCGATATAACCGATGACGTTAGAAATCACTCAAAAAGTACAAGTAAATTGAGGGGACCTGCACTGGCCACCTGAGCATGATGTGCAAACGGCGGCAAAGATAAAGGTAATAATTTTCTTTTCCTATCACTCTAACGTTAATTAGGAAAAAAAATTTAATAACTTTGGCTCTGAGGAAATTATCAGCATTATCATTTGTCGTTTGGCAACAATAGTTTTGTTTGGTTAATACAACTATGTTTTGTTTGTTACATTGGTCTAAGAGCTGACAACGTTTTTGAGAGAGAATTTCAGTAAGGCTAGATTTTTACTGTACTGTCTCTCTCACTGCCCCAAACATTATACGGGCTGTCTGGCTGGCGGTAGAGGTTGCGTTCGCTAGTGCGCATCGTACCTGTAACAGGTAAAATGATAATTTTTCAAATCATTTCAAGAAGGTTCTTTTTGTTTTTAATAAATCAATTTAACTTTTCGAAACATAAATATATTATTGCCAGATATTATTATTGTTGTTTACTATGTACCAGACGCCAATTTTAATTAAAAAAAAATTTTATTTTTCAAATTACTTTAGTATGGCTAAAATTTATATATGGTGTAATTTAAGTATTAACAAATCTATAATTAATTTGCCAGACAATAATTCGGCTGCTAAACCACAGCCAGACCGATTTGATATTGAAAAGAGAGTGGCCTCGTTGAAAGAGTACAGACTGTAGCGCGTTGGTTGCGCAAGCGAGATCAGCTATTTGTTATCAAGATGGCGTCAGAATACACCTCCTAAATATTAGAACAATTGAGAAAAAGTAATAAGAAAGCAAGAATTTTCTATTTATTTATTTTTATTACTAAGCAAATGCAATTAAATTTTTTATAAATAAAATCTGGAATGTTTAGATACGTTTTTAACATTTACAAAATATAAAATACAATAAATTAGGCATACAGTAGGATCTGAAACACATAAAAATATTAGAATAAAATTTTGATTGGTTCAAAATATCATAGTTTTTTACGCAAAAATATTACCTTATTAATATGAAGTAAATGAACATTGAATTTTACCAAATTAACCATACATAGTTTAGTTTATTCAGGAATATCCCTCACACAAAAAAAAGCACACAAACTGCAAAAAGAATACTGGTTTTAAATAAAATCGTCTGAATTTAATCAAGGATGCCACCAGTTTTGAATTGGTGATAATTAAAGCAGAATTATTGTGAAATATTCTAATATTTCGAACCGCTTGAATAAATACTCCAATATTTTGACTTTTCAAATTTTTTTTTGCAATTAATCTTTTCAAAAATGATATTAATTTAAAGAAAATAAATAAATTTAATAAACAATAAATTCTTAATAAAAATATCGTTTGCATCTTTGCTTTAATAGAAATTAAATTACCAAACGATATTTTCAATTGAAAAATATTATTCTATAATATTTTAAATCTGATATGTAGTTGCATCGTGACATTTGTTATTATTTGTTTTAATGTTTTTAATAAAATTGAGTTACAATGGCTAGTGAAAAAACAAAATGTTTTTTGCAAAGACAAAAATGGAAAAATGAGCATTTTTGACGAGGATAAATTAAAGAAGTGTAAAGAAGTTTTGCAAGTACGTGTAAATTTTAAATTTAAATATAATTCTATACAGTTACCGGAGCAAGTTAATAATACTGATGGTTATTACAGAAATTGCTACAGCACTTTTACAGCTTTGATGTCAAAATATCGTACCTTGTCAGAAGTTAATTTCTCGTCAACAACAAATCTTCCTTGCACATCTAGTTCAGCTCCGAAATCGGAATCGAACACTGTAGTAGATGTTAGTGAAATTGCATCAGACAATACTCCTTCAAGTTCAAATGCAGATATTGAAATCCAAGAAATTGACGCTGCTATTAAAGTTTTTGAAGCCGCAAATGTGGATATGATAAAAACAAATTCAGATGTCAAACGAATATGCTTTTTTTGCGGAAAAGATCGTAAACAATCAAGTAGTAAGCAACAAACTTTGCGTTCTTCGAATGATCCAAAAATTCATACAAAAATTGCAGAGTGGATGATAGAGTTAAATAATCAAGAATTGTTAGAAAAAATTGAAAATTTACAATCAAAAAGTGAAACCATTTTTTTATCATCATTTGTGTGAATTGGGATATTTAAATGATTATACTAAAGTCATTAATGACACTCCACAGACTTCCTGGCATGACAACCGAAGTATCCACCAATGCATTTTTAATCAAATTGTATTATTAATAGATGAAGAAGTTATTATTTTAAAAAAATGTTTACTGTTATCTTCTCTTTGTGATATGTATAATAATAAGTTGAAACTTCAGCCTCAGTCAGATGTAAATTTAATGACTAATCATTATCTTGAGGAAAAGATATTAAAGCAATATAAGAAATCAATTAAAATTTCATCAAAAATAAAAAAAAGATTTTAATGCATAAAGATTGTAGTTTATTAGAAGATAATGAATTGACGACACTTGAAGAGAATGAACTTATTGATAAAGTTCCATTACTTCTACGAACCACAATTTTTAAAATGGATCGATCTAAGTTACCATCAGAAATCAAGACAAGTGATTTGATCACTGGTGAATGTACAATTCCTGAAAAATTAGATCGATTTTTTAAAGTATTGACCGGAGGCAAAGACATTCGTCGTAGAGATGGTCTTCACTGCCATCGATTAAGTAACTCCATTGCTTCTGATACTATTTTTTGTGTGAGCAATGGTGCTATTAAACCAACAAAGCACATTACTCTTGGTATGACTGTAAAAAGTCTGACAAATAGTAGAAGAATTATTAATATTCTTAATCGTCTCGGACATTGCTGCAACTACACTACACTGGAAGAGCTGGAAACTGAAGCTACTTATTCATCTATAAATCGCTCTGAAATTAGTCCACCTGATATTATTCGAAAATCATCGTTATGCACCGGTGTAGCCTTCGACAACTTTGATAGATATTTTGATATTCTTAATGGAAAAGATACTTTGCACGATACGGTTGGAATCATTTATCAAAATATTGATGATGATCATAATGAACAGAATATTAATTCCAGCAGTGATGATTCTGATATGCTACCACCACCAGAAAAAAAGAGGCGAACCTTTGAAGCAATTGTTCATGTCCCTACCTCGACATCTACCCGACTACGAATGATGGGACGCTTAACACCAGTTGAGGCCATAGAACAATCTATTCCGTGTACTTTTTCTTTAGTTAAAACTATTGATTTCCTACACATGGTTTCACTCTTTTTCATGTACCAAATACTCCAATGTGGACAGGATTTAATTGTCGAATTATAAAGGATAATACTTCGAAGCAAAAGGTATCCTACCTGACGCCAATCAATTTATCACCAACAGATCCATCAGTAGTGAAATTGACGATGGAACAGGCTCAAAAAGTTGGTGTAGAATGTGATCAAAAATTTGTCCAAGTTACATATGATTTAGCCATTGCTAAATTAGCTTTCAAAATTCAGGCAACGGAGAGCCCGAAATTTGATAATCTATTCATACATCTTGGTTCATTCCATCTAATGATGGGCTTTTTTAAAGCGATTGGAGTTTTCCTCAATGAGTGTGGATTATCTCATACGATGATTGAAAGCAAAATTATAGCTTCAGGATCAGTGAATGAATTATAGAAGGCAAACATTTTAAACGTTGCAAGCGCCTGCATCCGTTAATGGCAGTAGGTCTGCAAATGCTACATTTTGATCAATACTTACGAACAAAACAAGTTGAGCACAATTTTTTGAAAGAGCAAATCTTTGATAATCTTTTACAATGTCAAGATTCTGAAATATCCGATTTAAGTACGACTGCTGGATTATTACCGAATCAGGTATCTCGAGTGCTCTCTTCTTATCAAAAATTCATGGAAAAAAACAAGACAAGGCGATCATGGAAAAACTGCTCAGTACTACATGACCTACATCCAACTGGTTAATTATTATATCACTTTATCAAGGAGCATACCCATAGGTGACATTGAGACTTTCAAGTCTGTGATTCCAAAAATGACCAATTTATTTTTTATTTTTGATCAGCCAAACTACTCTCGATGGTGTGTTAAATACTGGGAAAGATTGAACAATGTTTGGGAAACACATCCAGGGCTTGAAAACGATTTCAGATCAGGATGTTTTGGAATTAAAAGAACTGATAAACCTTTCTCGAGAAAACCGATTGATCTTACGTTGGAACAGACTATAAATGCTGATGCCGCAAAACGTCACAGTGGAATTGCACATTTCACAAATTCAATAGCTGCTCGTCAACGCTGGACAAAAAGCCACAGTATTAGAGCTGCTTTGATCGCTCATGTTCTCGATGTTTGTGGACTGAGATATTTGCAAGACGTGACTGCAGACTTACAAACTAATCGAATTAAAATTTATGGAAAACAACTTACCGATTTTGTTGATATAATTGAAAAAAAAATTAATCCGTTCGATTCAAATTTAGATAAAGATAATCTTTATAATATTGCCACTGCAAAGCGGGTTTCTCAAGAAATTGCTGATTTCCTACTGAACATTGAAGAAAGTGGTGATGATTTAAGAAACAGTTCATCAATGAATGTGCAATCGACGAAGGTAGATTTGACAAACCTATTAAAAAAAAATCGGGTGCTTAACTTTGCTGAGGTTCCAAAAAGAAAAAAAATAACTCTTGGAAATAAAGTTGTCGAGTTGAGAATGCAAAGAGGTTTATTTGGAAGAATGTTAGGGATATCCTTAACTCACAAAGTTGATATTGAGAAAGTATTGACATTCCCACTTACACCGGTGCCAACATCAATGTGTCACGCAGATGGCAGTATTTGCAAAACTGATAAAGCTCAACTAGTAAAATTAATTGAGAAAAAAATCGGTGACAATCAACCACCTTTGTGTAATGTCAATCAATCACCTTTGTGTTTTGATGTATGTATTTTAGATGGTTTCTTCATGTTACATCTAATGAAAGAAGTACCTGTTACTTTTGATGCTATATCTAAGAAATTCCTAAGAATGATACTACGATTTAAATCCAATCGAATCGATATTGTTTTTGATCAATACTTTTCACCGTCAATAAAAGATTTTGAACGTTCACGTCGGAATGAGTCAATTACCCAATTTACAATTGGGCCTAATCTAATTCGTCCACACAATTTTATAGCTGAACTTAAAAATATACAGTTCAAAGAAGCTCTAGTTCACTTTTTTATTGATCATTGGGCAGGTGATAACATGACTCCGTTCATTGGGAACAAACTTATTTATGTCAATTTCAACGAATGTTACTCTTTCCGGGTTGAAAACAACAAAGTTATCAAAGCTGTTGAAGATTTTTTATCTTGTGAAGAACGCGAAGAAGCAGATACTCGAATTATATATCATATTTGTAAAATAACTTTTGACGCCGACGTTGCCATACGCTGCTCAGACACGGATATTTTAATAATACTTCTTGGCAACATGTACCACTTAAACACATCTTTAAAACTTTGGATAAATTTTGGTGTTACGAATAATGAGCGATTTGTAAGCGTTAATCAAATACACCAAACCCTGGGTAATTCTTTATCATCTGGTTTGTTGGAGAGAAAGTTACATTGCCAGTTACCAACATTATTATTGAAGGAAAAAAATTTGGTTGGAAGAAGATATTTGGTTTTTAAGAAAATGTTTGGGTAAATTTATTAACTGAAAGATTATAACATTTTCTCTTTAACTACAGATAACGATTTATTAGAAAACAACACGTAAAAAAGACGATGATGACGAGGGACTATGAAAATGACGGGCAGTGATGATGTTCATGATGAAGTTTTATCCAGATGGTTCCGTTTTTTGTAAAAACTGTCCGGATTAAAAAATCTTCAAATTTCTATTGTATGACCATTATAGGTCTTTCTCTGACTATTAAACTTTTTGTTTATTCTGATACTTAAGATTAATTTTTTTTCTAACTTGTATAACAATAAATTATCTTTTCGTACCATATTAATGAACAAAATAATTTAATATTTTTTTTCCTTCCTATTTTGTATTTGTTGCTTTTCCAACCAAAATAATATCGCATCGTTTTTCGGTTGTATCGCTTTTTTAATTCGGTCTGGCTGTGGTTTAGCAGCCGAATTATTGTCTGGCAAATTAATTATAGATTTTTTAAATACTTAAATTACACCATATATAAATTTTAGCCATACTAAAGTAATTTGAAAAAAAAAATTTTTTTTTTATTAAAATTGGCGTCTGGTACATAGTAAACAACAATAATAATGTCTGGCAATAATATATTTATGTTTCGAAAAGTTAAATTGATTTATTAAAAACAAAAAGAACCTTCTTGAAATGATTTGAAAAATTATCATTTTACCTGTTACAGGTACGATGAGCACTAGCGAACGAAACCCTCTACCGCCAGCCAGACAGCTCGTATAATGCTTGGGGCAGAGAGAGAGACAGTACAGAAAAAAACTAGACTTACTGAAATTCTTGTTTTCCTGACGTTGCTAGCTCCCGTACTATAGGGTTTTTAAATTCAACTTGACTTGTGGCGGAGTTTTGTAAGGCGGTTTTCGACAACTATTACTGCATAAATTATCTTCAAATTTTGCACACAAGCTTATCTTCGATGACAATAAAATAATCCATCCATTTTATAATTTTTTATAACGTGAATTAGGAAAAAAAATAATAAATTTTTGGTCTGAGGAAATTTTTAGCATTATCATTTGCCGTTTGGCAACAATAGTTTTGTTTGGATAATGCAACGATGTTTTGAATTTTTAAAAAAAACCACGTAACTTAAAACATTTTTGGCGATTTAATATTATTCATTTATTTTTTTGGTTAAGGGGGGTTGTATAATTTGGATTAAGTCAAGTGCGAATCCTTTCTGTACTAAAAGGTATCTAGAAATAGGTGTAGAATCATTCTGCAGGCTTTTAAGTTCCCCAACTAGCACGCGGACAACCTAGACTTAAACCACAACTGCGAGTTTATGTTCTGAAATTTTTAGTTGTATTTAGCTTGATTTTAAAAATTTACGCCCCCACTGCTACCGTAACTTTCGTTGTATTATAAATTCCTTATACATCAAGCTACGCTCTTAATCAGTACAAGAAAATCATACTTTTTAAAAAAAAAAGAAGAAGAAAACAAGCATGGACCAGCCATTTAGGAACAAATTTAAATAACCTTCAATCTTTAAAAAAGCATTTTAAAAAAATTATTTAAATTGTTAATATTTTTAAACCCAAAAGAAACTTATTTTTGCAATAAAATTAAATATACAAATGCATGACAGTTTAAGCAGTAATTTTTCGGTTTTATGCTTCCATAACCAAAAATGAACCTCTCCTAATTAAACAAAAAAAAAAAAAAAAATTTTAAATTAACAATGCAAAAAAAAAAAAAAAAAAATTAATTTACATTCAACTTGTGATTTTAAAATTATACCCGTTGTTCTCGAAAATAAGACTAAAAGCCATCATGAAGGAAGAAAATTTTTTAATTAGGAAAAATTTTAATTAGCATCTATTTAGGAGTCGGAGAGTAATTCGCTGATTGTACCAATTATTTCTCCTTTTTCCACCATTATGAATATTAAGCACGCTTTTTTATGTTAATTAAACAAGTAATACCTGTTGTTAGTTATCGTGATTTTGAAATGTAAAAAAAAGCGAAACAATGCTCTTAAAAGAAGAAACAAATAGCCATCGCTTATTTCATTTCTTACATTTGTGAATAATATTGCTCTGAAGTTACATATGATTTAGCCATTGCTAAATTAGCTTTCAAAATTCAGGCAACGGAGAGCCCGAAATTTGATAATCTATTCATACATCTTGGTTCATTCCATCTAATGATGGGCTTTTTTAAAGCGATTGGAGTTTTCCTCAATGAGTGTGGATTATCTCATACGATGATTGAAAGCAAAATTATAGCTTCAGGATCAGTGAATGAATTATAGAAGGCAAACATTTTAAACGTTGCAAGCGCCTGCATCCGTTAATGGCAGTAGGTCTGCAAATGCTACATTTTGATCAATACTTACGAACAAAACAAGTTGAGCACAATTTTTTGAAAGAGCAAATCTTTGATAATCTTTTACAATGTCAAGATTCTGAAATATCCGATTTAAGTACGACTGCTGGATTATTACCGAATCAGGTATCTCGAGTGCTCTCTTCTTATCAAAAATTCATGGAAAAAAACAAGACAAGGCGATCATGGAAAAACTGCTCAGTACTACATGACCTACATCCAACTGGTTAATTATTATATCACTTTATCAAGGAGCATACCCATAGGTGACATTGATACTTTCAAGTCTGTGATTCCAAAAATGACCAATTTATTTTTTATTTTTGATCAGCCAAACTACTCTCGATGGTGTGTTAAATACTGGGAAAGATTGAACAATGTTTGGGAAACACATCCAGGGCTTGAAAACGATTTCAGATCAGGATGTTTTGGAATTAAAAGAACTGATAAACCTTTCTCGAAAAATACCGATTGATCTTACGTTGGAACAGACTATAAATGCTGATGCCGCAAAACGTCACAGTGGAATTGCACATTTCACAAATTCAATAGCTGCTCGTCAACGCTGGACAAAAAGCCACAGTATTAGAGCTGCTTTGATCGCTCATGTTCTCGATGTTTGTGGACTGAGATATTTGCAAGACGTGACTGCAGACTTACAAACTAATCGAATTAAAATTTATGGAAAACAACTTACCGATTTTGTTGATATAATTGAAAAAAAAATTAATCCGTTCGATTCAAATTTAGATAAAGATAATCTTTATAATATTGCCACTGCAAAGCGGGTTTCTCAAGAAATTGCTGATTTCCTACTGAACATTGAAGAAAGTGGTGATGATTTAAGAAACAGTTCATCAATGAATGTGCAATCGACGAAGGTAGATTTGACAAACCTATTAAAAAAAAATCGGGTGCTTAACTTTGCTGAGGTTCCAAAAAGAAAAAAAATAACTCTTGGAAATAAAGTTGTCGAGTTGAGAATGCAAAGAGGTTTATTTGGAAGAATGTTAGGGATATCCTTAACTCACAAAGTTGATATTGAGAAAGTATTGACATTCCCACTTACACCGGTGCCAACATCAATGTGTCACGCAGATGGCAGTATTTGCAAAACTGATAAAGCTCAACTAGTAAAATTAATTGAGAAAAAAATCGGTGACAATCAACCACCTTTGTGTAATGTCAATCAATCACCTTTGTGTTTTGATGTATGTATTTTAGATGGTTTCTTCATGTTACATCTAATGAAAGAAGTACCTGTTACTTTTGATGCTATATCTAAGAAATTCCTAAGAATGATACTACGATTTAAATCCAATCGAATCGATATTGTTTTTGATCAATACTTTTCACCGTCAATAAAAGATTTTGAACGTTCACGTCGGAATGAGTCAATTACCCAATTTACAATTGGGCCTAATCTAATTCGTCCACACAATTTTATAGCTGAACTTAAAAATATACAGTTCAAAGAAGCTCTAGTTCACTTTTTTATTGATCATTGGGCAGGTGATAACATGACTCCGTTCATTGGGAACAAACTTATTTATGTCAATTTCAACGAATGTTACTCTTTCCGGGTTGAAAACAACAAAGTTATCAAAGCTGTTGAAGATTTTTTATCTTGTGAAGAACGCGAAGAAGCAGATACTCGAATTATATATCATATTTGTAAAATAACTTTTGACGCCGACGTTGCCATACGCTGCTCAGACACGGATATTTTAATAATACTTCTTGGCAACATGTACCACTTAAACACATCTTTAAAACTTTGGATAAATTTTGGTGTTACGAATAATGAGCGATTTGTAAGCGTTAATCAAATACACCAAACCCTGGGTAATTCTTTATCAAAAGCACTGCCGTGTTTTCACGCACTCACTGGATGCGATTATACACCAGCTTTTTTCAGGAAAGGTAAACTTAGGCCTTTTAAACTGCTAGAGCAATCAAAACAGTACCAGTTATCCTGTCAAAATATTATTACAGATGATGAAGAATTACTGGATCAGACATTTGAGATCTTAGAACAATTTATTTGCCATATGTACGGAACTCGTGATTCTTCGAACGTCAATGACGTTCGATTTTACCTATTTTCAAACACTTACAGATGTAAAAAATCAGATGATAATTTTCAAAAGAAATTCCGAAATTTTGACTCATCAAGCCTACCACCATGTAAAGCTGAATTGTATCAACACTTATTGCGAGTTCGGTACCTCACAAAATTTTGGAGAAATGCTTATTTAAAACAACCAACATCTTTATCCCCTCAAGCTTCTGGAGGAACCATAAATGATGATAAATATGACTTCATCTGGTTTGTTGGAGAGCAGTTACATTGCCAGTTACCAACATTATTATTGAAGGTAAAAATTTGGTTGGAAGAAGATATTTGGTTTTTAAGAAAATGCTTGTAAATTTATTAACTGAAAGATTATAACATTTTCTCTTTAACTACAGATAACGATTTATTAGAAAACAACACGTCAAAAGACGATGATGACGACGACTATGAAAATGACAGCAGTGATGATGATCATGATGAAGATTATCCAGATGGTTCCGTTTTTTGTAATACTGTCCTGGATTGAAAAATCTTCAAATTTCTATTGTATGACCATTATAGGTCTTTCTCTGACTATTAAACGTTTTGTTTATTCTGATACTTAAGATTAATTATTTTTCTAACTTGTATAACAATAAATTATCGTTTTCGTACCATATTAATGAACAAAATAATTTAATATTTTTTTTCCTTCCTATTTTGTATTTGTTGCTTTTCCAACCAAAATAATATCGCATCGTTTTTCGGTTGTATCGCATTTTAATTCGGTCTGGCTGTGGTTTAGCAGCCGAATTATTGTCTGGCAAATTAATTATAGATTTGTTAATACTTAAATTACACCATATATAAATTTTAGCCATACTAAAGTAATTTGAAAAATAAAATTTTTTTTTATTAAAATTGGCGTCTGGTACATAGTAAACAACAATAATAATGTCTGGCAATAATATATTTATGTTTCGAAAAGTTAAATTGATTTATTAAAAACAAAAAGAACCTTCTTGAAATGATTTGAAAAATTATCATTTTACCTGTTACAGGTACGATGAGCACTAGCGAACGCAACCTCTACCGCCAGCCAGACAGCTCGTATAATGCTTGGGGCAGAGAGAGAGACAGTACAGTAAAAAACTAGACTTACTGAAATTCTTGTTTTCCTGACGTTGCTAGCTCCCGTACTATATGGTTTTATTCAACTTGACTTGTGGCGGAGTTTTGTAAGGCGGTTTTCGACAACTATTACTGCATAAATTATCTTCAAATTTTGCACACAAGCTTATCTTCGATGACAATACAATAATCCATCCATTTTATAATTTATTATAACGTGAATTAGGAAAAAAAATAATAATTTTGGCTCTGAGGAAATTTTTAGCATTATCATTTGCCGTTTGGCAACAATAGTTTTGTTTGGATAATGCAACGATGTTTTGAATTTAAATAAAACCACGTAACTTAAAACATTTTTGGCGATTTAATATTATTCATTTATTTTTTTGGTTAAGGGGATTGTATAATTTGGATTAAGTCAAGTGCGAATCCTTTCTGTACTAAAAGGTATCTAGAAATAGGTGTAGAATCATTCTGCAGGCATGTAAGTTCCCCAACTAGCACGCGGACAACCTAGACTTAAACCACAACTGCGAGTTGATGTTCTGAATTGTTAGTTGTATTTAGCTTGATTTTAAAAATTTACGCCCTCACTGCTACCGTAACTTTCGTTGTATTATAAATTCCTTATACATCAAGCTACGCTCTTAATCAGTACAAGAAAATCATACTTTTTAAAAAAGAAAGAAGAAGAAAACAAGCATGGACCAGCCATTTAGGAAACAAATTTAAATAACCTTCAATCTTTAAAATGCATTTTAAAATATTATTTAAATTGTTAATATTTTAACCGAAAAGAAACTTATTTTTGCAATAAAATTAAATATACAAATGCATGACAGTTTAAGCAGTATTGTTCGGTTTTATGCTTCCATAACCAAAAATGAACCTCTCCTAATTAAACAAAAAAAAAAAAAAAATTCTAAATTAACAATGCAAAAAAAAAAAAAAAACTTAATTTACATTCAACTTGTGATTTTAAAATTATACCCGTTGTTCTCGAAAATAAGACTAAAAGCCATCATGAAGGAAGAAAATTTTTTAATTAGGAAAATTTCAATTAGCATCTATTTAGGAGTCGGAGAGTAATTCGCTGATTGTACCAATTATTTCTCCTTTTTCCACCATTATGAATATTAAGCACGCTTTTTTATGTTAATTAAACAAGTAATACCTGTTGTTAGTTATCGTGATTTTGAAATGTAAAAATAGCGAAACAATGCTCTTAAAAGAAGAAACAAATAGCCATCGCTTATGCATTTCTTACATTTGTGAATAATATTGCTCTGAAGTTCACAAAAATTTAATGACTTATTTCAAAACCAATGTTACTTATGGGATGAATATGCACTGTAAAAATTGTGCTTTTCGTTGCCACTCTTTTCGGTGCTGCTGAACACAGTTTTTCGTGTTCCGTTGGTGTAAAGTTGGGAATTATTCATTCTTTTTTCTTTCTTTTTTTTTTTTTTTTGTGGATGTAAAGTTCTTTTAAGTGTCTGTATGGAAAAATACAGACAGCAAAATGTTTTTATAGAGTATGATGTTCGTTAATTTATCTACGCATCAAAAATTCATTACGATGGGTCATAAAGGTCGAGACTAGTAATAAGAGTGACGACAACGGATTTTACCAGCGTTAACTTTTTACCAACGCGGCTGCGCATCGCCGCTTTTATTACAGCGCCTCTTGACGATGAGTAGGCCCTGTCGTAAAAATATGGCGGCGGGGAGCATGCGCAGTAGCCGTTGTCATCACTCTTAATACTTGAGGCACGCTAGTCGAGACTAGAGTTCCTTTATAAAGACATAGTCTTTAGAGTAACGACAGATCGGGGGAAAACTGCCTTCGGACGAAAAACAGGGTTGCCGCCGAGTGCAAGGTTGGCTTCATACTCGCTCAAGGATTTCCGCTAAACGATAATCGTAAACGGAAAATTTTCTCTACTTGAAAGCAAAATTTCTGTTTGAATTAAAAACTATTTTTTTCTTAAGCCCCACAAACGTTTTCTAAAAATATCTTTGGTCTCAACAAGTCCAGGATAGTTTAATCATTCGCAGCTTTAAATTACGTTATGTTAAATATGAGAACATGGAAATTGTTACTCTTTAATTGATTCAAAAAGAAATAATGATATTTATAAATTTATTATTTTCTATGTAATTTCTTGGATTTTTAATTCTGAAAGTTTTTTTCTTTTCTTTTTTTTTTTTTCTTTTTTTTCTTTTCTTTTTTTTCTTCTTCTTCTTTTTTTTTTTTTTTTTGTGTGTGTGTGTGTGTGTTGATAATATTGCATTCATAAATCATTAAAAGATTACTCGTTTTTTTCATTTCTTGGGGAAAATAACAGAAAATTTAAAGCAGTAATGTAAAATAAAGGGAAAATTGGGTAAAAAAAATTGCAATTATTATTTAATCAGTGATATTTTTATATAAAACTCGTTATGTAAAAGTTATGTTAAAAAATTTTCTGAGAAGAAAAAAAAATGTACTTAGAGACCGTTCATAAATGCACGCGTTTTTTTTTTTTTTTTATTTGCCCCCTTTCCCCCCCCTTTGTCACGCTATGTTGTATAAGCCTGATGTCACACTTCTTGAAACCCTCACCCCTCTCGGAGTGTGACATCATTTATGAATGATCCCTTATGTGTAAAAAAAAAACATTTTCCCATGAAGGTATTCATTAAATTAAGGGCAAATACGGAAAACTTTCTCCGAGGCTGAATTCAGCTCCGTATATGCGCCCTCTCCCCCCCCCCCCCTCGTAACTCCCTAACTTCAAGAAATTTAGTAGGAAAATGAAGATGCCATTATAGAACATTTTTTAAATTGATAGTTGGTTTTGAAGGGAAAGTAAAACTTGGCCTCCTACACCCAGCTACCTACCCTTCCCATTTTAAAATTCATCAGAATAAGCCGCTTATATATAAGAAAATCCAGTCGTAAGTGATTGACAAGAATGCGTGGAAGCGGCGATATTTTTAAACATTTCACTAGTCGCCAAGCATAAGCAAATCACGCCAAGTCGAAGATACAAAGTATTCGTTAAAATAACTTAACTTTACTAAATTTAAACACTTTCTTAATCTTGAAGCGATGTTTTTTAATTACTTTAGGATACTGGCTATTTATTTATTAGGGAAAATGACAATTAGGGCCAAAAATGGCGGGTCAACATGGAATATTATCATTAAGAAAGCATGCGTTTATTTTAACAAAGAAATAATTAAATAAATAGGAGCATATGGCCCAAAATAAAGCTACATTCCTATATTTAAACATTTTAGAACAATAATGAAAGAATTTAAAAAATGTATTTGCGTTTAATTTTACGGATTCCCGTGTTTTTTCATGGCATGTAATCGTCTCCACGTCAAAGCTATGGGACGAAAGAACGCACTGCCTCGGGCGGAGGGTTCAAACCTTCCACCAATAGGAAAATGATACCGCTTTGACGCTACTCTCGCCAAAACTGGTTGGCGAAAGGGGAGAAAAAGGTTTACAATTTATTATTATCTTTTTAAAAAATAGGGCTTTGTGTAATTTTGTGAAAAATAGTTTGAGGTATATGTGTGCACATGTTTGTATGCAAAATGAAACCGCAGTTGGGGAGGGGGATCAGTTTGAAACATGGTTCAAAGTGGCGACAAACCATTTTAAAGTGGCGACTAACTGTTTGGGGGGGAGTATATGTGGCGGTACGATTTGTCACATTCAAGAGCTATCTTCTGTCCCGGCCATTAGGTAACTTTTGGCAAAGCACGGAAGCACTGGCTTGCCATCAAGAAGGTCCGAGGTTCTATCCCTGCCTCCGGCAGACATCCTCCACCACCACCTCCGTGTCCTCACACGCCGACCGCCACAGGTTTACCGGCCACTGGCTACCATCACATTTTTTTTTGTCTCAAGAATTATCATTTATCCTATTTTCATAGAAATTAGTAATCGCTATGAAATGTCGATACGTAACGGACTTAACGAATTTGTTAAGCTAATAAAAGTTATACTGTCTATATTTTTTAGATAGACACATAAAAAAAATTAAAATACAGAAAAGCAACGTTAAAACGCGGGTTTCGGGGGACATGTTTGGCACCCGCGTTATAATGAAAGTGTACCGCGGAAGCATATTCACGAAATATACTCGCCCCTGTTGCACCACCTTTTAACTTTGTCAATTACTCAACTTTTCTTCTATTATACAATTGTTTCCTTTCTTGTTTGTTGCCTTTCTATTTGCTGTAATTGCTGCTCAAGAAGCACACTTCTCAACTGAGGGGTTAGTCTATCGAGTAATAGGTTATTCAGATTAAATTTTTCTGCTCTTTGAGACTCCTAAGTTAAAACCATATCAACCACAACTCGAGTTCTGCGAAAAGGTGGACTTAAAAATCTTGTTAAGTTATCAACATAGGATTACGAAGGGGGAGAGATTCTAAGGGAAAAAAAATAGATTTGTGTGGAAGGGGAGGAACGCACTTTTCAAAGAAACAAAGAAAAAATGTTTTAAGCTTTTATACTTTCACGGAATAGAAAATATGTTTACTTTTTACAATTTGGAATACAGAGGGTGGTTTAAACGTCGGGGGACATTATGGTGACCGTGTTATACCCGATTTCGTGGTATACTGGGGCACGGTATTACGGGGTTTTAATGCATATCAAAAATAAATACACCAACTGAACACCAAAACCCGTGTTCAGTAACGCCAAAAATGGTGGTAACAAAATTCCAAATTTTGTGTGTAGGTTATGAAATTTCAGTTGTCAAGGTAAAGTGGTGCTAAAAGCTTTACTCGCTACTATTTTACATTCATGAAAAATATGAAAATGTTTTATAATAAAAACTGACACATTTTAAAAACATTTTAGCAGCAAAACCATACAGCAATGCAGACCGTCCATAAAAGAATGTCTGACCGTAAATATAGTTTGATCTGAATCACAGTGATTTAAAATATACAATTTCATCTCTATCCTTAAACGTTTGTCGCCAATGGCTAGTAGGCAAGGGAACGTTCTCGCCATGATTATATGTAACGAAATGCATCACTTAAGTAACAAAAAAATATTATTGTTATATACTAATGATGTTAAAATATTAATAAACAGGAAATGTGGAGTAATATTAGAAGTTTTTGTATTTCGTTTTTAAAAAATCAAATAAAATTATAAACATCATTGAACTCAAAAACAGAAGTACCAGAAATATATTTTGAATAACCTGATTCAATAAAATTAAACGTTTTTGAAATGTACCTTACCTTTTGTAACATGCCATATTTCTTTTGCAAAATACCATTTTTTAGCATACTTTCACGTAAAAGTAAAAAAAATAATAATAAAGCATGAAAGAAGGCTTAATGTATCGTAAAAATATCGTTAAAAATAAAGAAAAGTCAAAAAAAAGTGAAGTAATTAAATAAAGATTGAAAAATAAAAAATTTGAAAGTAGGGTTTTGAGATGGGGAAAATGTGTGTCTGTCGGTCTGCCCCCTCCTAATAACTTTTGAACGAATAGTCCGAATCGAAAAATTCTTTTTGCATTCGAAAGATCTCGGTGAGAACATCTCATTTCTATATTTTACTTTTTTATTTGAACAATTTTCGTTCAATCTTGAACAGTTCAAAAAAATTTAACATTAGCGCCTATGGGCGAAAATGAAGCAAATTATGTAAACTCTGGGTACAAGATCCATATTCCAATGAACAAGCTTACTGGAAGAAGCGCTTGGCGTGAAATTTCAATTTGAACAGATTTTGTTCATTTTTGAACAGTTCAAAAAATTAACATAGCGCTTACGGGGAATTTTCAATCCTATATAAATCCTGATCTAACGGACCGATTTGCTTGGAACAAACTTTATCGGAAAGCTCTTATAACTTTCAACTTTTAACAAAGAACTTTCTATTTGTATATGTTCTATAGAACATATACAAATAGAAAGTTCTTCCAGAACTAACGAGCCTATTTTCCTATGAAATTTTTTTATCGGAATTTTTAAGGATATTTCTCAGTGAATAAATGAATGAGTGAAAGAATGAATCAATGAATAAATGAATGAGGAAAAGAATGAATTAATGAGGGAATAAATACATGAATGAGTAAATGAATGAATAAACATTTGAATCAGCAAACGAATGAATGCATTAATGAATGGCTGAATAAAGGAAAAAATGAATGCGTGAACGAATATGTATTGTCTGTTGAAAAAGGTATATTTGAAAAAATTAAGAACTAAAGCTAAATGAGAAAGAGAGAGAAAGAGATAGTTAGATTATAAATTTGAATTTGGTGTATACGGGAAAGTAGGCTTGTATAGTTCTAGAAGGAACTTCTTCTTATTAATATTATTTTACTTTATTTTATTTTTTAACAGCAATTGCGAACAATTTCTTAGAAAAGGAAGACAAAAAAAAATGTGAGTTTCCTCTACCAAGGCTGAATTTGATCGTTAACTGTTTAACTGTTATTCAGGCTGTTTCATTTCGCCATAAATGAAGGGACAAAAATTGGGGTCGGCACTCAGCGCCATCTATCCAACTTTAAGGCTTTTTAACAGTTAAGAAGCAGTTTATTTCATTAACAGTTTCAGAAATTTCACTATTGTCTATTATTAATTTAAAACCTGTTCAAGATAAGTAACCTCATCCATTATTTGCTATATTGCTTATTTCTGTAAATATATATAGTTGATTACAGATATAAACTATATGCTAAATAAATGTTGTACGGAAATTTAATCTATGTGTAATATAGAATAAATAGCATTATCATAACTTTTGCTGCTCAGGCAAAATTTGCAATACGTATATTTTTTTAAACATTCAAAATTACATTTAATTAATTTTAAGTTAAGAGTTGACTAGGAAATTTTCTATTTTTTTATAGATATAAAAGAATTATGCCGAAAATGGTGAATAAAACAACTATTTTATTCTAAGCGTTTATTTCTGCACAGAAGAAATAATAAAATGCATACAAATGCATTAAAAAACACACACATATTGACTATAAATCAAAAGCCGAATATCATTGAATTCCAATTATTTCAGCGTAAAGAACATAATGAACTGGTAAAGAACTACATAAACCTGAGAAGTTGTTGCTACTGAAACAAGAATCATTTTCGGTACTTTTCCGCTTCAGGGGTGCTGGCGATGGCTAACTTTTTTTTCGTCAATCAATTTGTTTCGTGTGTGGAGTTTGTTTTTGCGAAAAATATTTAAACATCGCCAACGTCAACCCAAAATTGTACAGTCGTTTGGCGAAGAAAAAAAAAACATCTCCAGGCTCCCCGAAACGAAAAGTACTTTAATTTTCACTAGAAAAATCTGATTGACTGCAAAAAAAAAACTTTAAAATGAAAAAAGAGACAGGACGACTTTACACTAAAAATATTCACCATCAAAACTTAGAAGAATTATCAGTCTTAGTTTTAATACTATTTGATATCGCATAAAACATTATTTCCTTTTCACAATGCCAATGCCTGAAACATTCTAGGTATTTTGCACAATGAGGAATAAAAAATGCATACAAAAGACATAAAGACAGAATGAACAATGAATGACTGCAATTAAAATTTTAAAACTTTGCGTGAGAGAGGTTTATTCATAGCTTTCATACTAACACTGACACTTTTTGCAATATTTTTTAAAACAATGTTCAAAAATTTTTTGCATATATGTGAAACAATAATTTGAGAATGATCTAAGAGTTGACATTTCAAAATAGGACATTGCAAAAGCTCAGGTGTTATAATATTTTCCAAATTAACTGAAATATTTTTTCTTGGTAGAAATTGTACAGCTTTTTCAACAAAATCCAAAAGAACTATTAATATTGAGACAAATAAAGTTGAAGGGTATCTTAAACTACCGCGGTCGAATTCATAAGGGGTGAAGAGCACTGGGGGGAAGAAAATGTAGCCCGCAGAGCTAATTCTGAAGGAAATTCATGGTATGAAATACCTTCCTTATCCTTTTTCTTACTCTTTTTGGACGAGGTACAATACGGTACACAGCAATTAGCCATTTCAATAATATTTAGTTAACCATTTCCAACAATATTTAGCTGATGAAACCAGGAAAGGACATCGTATCAGCAAAATAAAGATGCTTTTAAATGATGTAAACAATCCTTTTCTGGGTCACGAACTAGCGGCTCCTAGCGGGAAAATGTAAAAATATCAGAGCGCAAAAGTGCGACGTCGGCTCTTTTGAAGTTTTCAGAAATGAAACAGTTAATTCGTAACAGTTAACTAACTGGATCAAGTTCAGCCTTGCCTCTACAAGTCATTACATACAAATTTATTGACTAAAAAATATTCAAATAGCAGTTTAACAGTTACTTAAAACTTGCATATGCTACAAACAATATTGATGCTGAACTTGATAAAGTTTACTGTTTACCGAGTAACGGTTACGATTAAGTTCAGCCTTGGGTGTTACAATACGTATATATAATTTACTTAACGAGGACCAGTTACGATTAAATTTTGCGAAACGGTACGATACGGACATCATGCAACAAACATACTATGGTAAAACGATATTTAAAAATTTGTTTAATGATTAGCGTGGACAAGGCTGAACTTGATCGCAATCGTAGCAGTAAACAGGATCAAGCTCAGCTTTGGCGTGGAAAAGAACGATTTATTATTTATTATCGTAACTTACGGGATAACAAATTTATTTTTTACTTCTTGAAATGTATTTCCATTAATAACTTAATTTTCAATTTCCGATTCTTTGGAGTGGCAACACCCTAAGTTTGTTTACATCTATCGATCTTTTCTTAAGCCTTTTGAATTTTAAACTTATAAGCCCGCAGACGTTCTGTGGGAGATCAGTTAGTACAATATAATGCACCCACATAGCATCAATATTTTTGAATTTAGATGCTTTAAGTCTTTGTGACTCAAAACATAAAAGAGTCTTTTCAAGCATTAAGAGCAAAAAATAATTTCTAGGAAACACGAGAACTAATCCCTTAGTTTCTTTCTTCCTTATCCGTCCATTAACGATATTGATTTACAATGATATTTAATAAGTGCCCTATTTTTCATGGGCTGAGAATGTCCGATAATTTTAAGGAAACAAAAATTTCTTTTATCCTGCTTTGAATGCAATCACCTTTGTTCATGCTTAAATAAAAGAGCCTTATGGTTGATGTCTTCGTGCTCGAAAAATATTTTAATCTGCTTAAAAGCTTTATCTCGTGTTACTGCGGAAAAGCGTTGTTATGTAAGTAACATTTTAGTGGTAAATGAAAGAAGGATATTGTTCACCCCATTTGATGAAGGCATGCTTAAGTGCTTTAAAATAAATACCCGAAGAACATTAAGAACTAGGACAAAATATGAGGTTACGCGTGGAAGGAACAAATTTTCTTTTGTGTATTATATTTTTTTATGATGTTACACGACTTGTTTACGAAAGACATTATTGTCGTAAAATTCGAAAATAAATGGATAATAGTTGCAAAAAGTACAGGATGAGCATACACAGTGCCAAAGAATTTTTAAGACTAGGTTTTGAAAATAAAATAAAATCTAGTTGTTATATTTTTCTAAGTACAGTTGAACTAACTCGCTTAATACAGTTAGAAATTTCATCATGAAATTACGGTTAATTAACCGGCAGCAGTCTGTCCATCTAATTCACCGTTAAATTTACGGTTTGGAACATTTTTCTATCTTTAGGGGACCTAAACCATTTCCAATCAGCTTGGTTAAAATGCCGTAAATACAAAGTTTACGTTTTTATAACCATTTAAAAATGGTTACTTAAAACAAAATTTTACCGTTTTTGAACCATTTGGAGGCGTAGAATCTTCGAGGCGTAGAAACCGTAAACGAAGTTTGCGGGAATCGAACCCGGGTGTATGGCATACCAACCTTGCGCTCTAGTCACTCGGCCATCCACACCACTTAAAGCAGCCGTTTATTTATTAATAGTTCTTCTTTTTCAACTGGCAAACTGCCTTAAAAATGAGATTTCAGTTTTTGATTGGATCCAAAGTCAGTTTTGGTCTAAATTTACTGTATATTGGCGAAAATCATTTTATTTGCTGCAAAAAGTGAAATACAAACAAGCTTAAGCAGCTCAAATTATGGGTTCACTCATTCGCACACAGTTCGGGAATCCGATGTCTCCAATTTTTGATTTACGTGTGTATGTGTTTCTTTTGAGTAACCACTGCTTAAGCCATTTTTTTTTTCCTTATCTTTTTATATACACATGCAGATTTGAACTGATAAATCTTTATTCATATTTTAACAACAACGTACGACCGGTAAGGTTTCGCAACCAAGATGGACGCCCGATTCTTATTGAGCAACTGAAAATTTGCGGTTAGGTAAACGTTCTTTAGGATAAACAGAGAATAAACGATTTTTTTCACAAACAGCGGTTTGAGTACATCTTTTTAATGGTTATGCAACTGTTGTAATTAAATATGGTAAAATAATAATCAAATAAATGGTTATTTTACTATTTTCTTGCGGAAGTTTTTAACAGTGTACGAAACACCAAAAATTCGCGAATTTGTTCGTATAACCCGTTGTTCGTAACGACCGTAAGTAAAAATTGTGTCAAGAATGTATTAGAGATGCCCATTTATATTTTTAAAATAATTACTACTATTTAAGAATGATTCGCAGATGAGAGGGTTTGATCCCTGAACGGACTGACCAGTCCGAAAGTCAACACGTGCATGAGCTCTATTCTCTACCCAAAAAGATTCAACGTGCGATTCGAAATACGTACTTGGTGGTTTACAATGACTGGAAATAACAAACAATTTGCTTTAAAAAAATTAATTGTATGTAATCGAGAAAATGTTTCGTGAATAGGTCAGAAATTTTGTTCGTCTTAGCCGAAATTTGTATTTTTGCCTTCGTAATATGTGTGAGATATTTAGTGTAAACAAATAGTAAACCAAACTTAATGAACAAAATTCTCCTTTTAGCCGTGATTTCGTATTAACCGTGTTCGTATTAAGAAAGTTCAACTGTATTTGTATTCAAAATAGGCTCCTTCGGCTTCAATACATTTGTTACAGCGGTTTAACAACGGTTCGAATACCTGTTACAGCTCCCATTGTGAGATGTCATCAAAGTAAAAAAAATTAACTAATGAACTGAGGTTTTGGCAGTGGATCAGCTGATAGATAAGAAGTTTCACAAATGTTCGATAGCACGAGTAGAGACAATGTAAGGTTAGTTGCAGCTGTAGTCTCAAAAATTCTTTGACGCACTGTGTACTAACAGATTCGACGCGAGCTTTGGATGCATTCCCACAATGTGAGCTGGAACTAGTATTCGAACTAATGTTAACCCTACACTGCGCCGTGTTGTTTTTGCTATTTTAACTTTGCACGGGAAACGCCGTTGCGGGTACCGCTAGTTGTTAATAAATAAATAATTTCAAAAAGAATCGTTGCTAGATTCAGCTTAGAAAGTAATCCATGCGTTATATGTTTTTGTCCATAACCTGGTGTTAAAACCCCAAAAGCCCATAAAGTTTGTTTTTGTTTGGAATTTCCTTTTGCAGTACAATGTTCTGTGGTATTTGTAGTTATCTTATATATAAGCCACTTAAGTGGCTGTTTGTGACCCAGAGCTTATTCCGAATTTCTTACTCCGAGAAAACTGCATCGTGCTGCCATCTACACAATTGTTTCTATAATGAAAACGACTAATAATCAAAACATTTCTCTAGCATTTTGAGTGAGGCCTCGCTAGATGTGCAATCTCCGTTAAAAATGAATGTAAACGCGAATTTAATTTCATTCTTCTTTCTTTGTTTTAATTTATTCATCGTCTGCGCTTTTTATATATATTAAAGTGGCAGCTCTCTTTTTTCCAGGTTTCATTAAAACTATTGTTTTGACGATGATTGTGTTGGATATAAAGAAATATTTTTCACAAGAAATTTGATTATATAGTAAATAATACTTTTAATTTACAGATCATTACAACTTAAATGTTTTTCTTTCGGTAAGAATATTTTTCCGAAATTATTATATGTTTCTTATTTATTCATTAAACTTTACTGTTCTACCTGATAAATATCTCTATAATTTGATGTGCATTTCCGGTTACTGGGAGAATTGTATATTTATAATATCTTGAACAGCGGCCATTTCGTATGACCGCTGGGCTTACTAGTTATGATAAAAAACAAGGATTTAGTACAGATTAAAATTATTTATTTTTTCTTACTTACAGATATACTTGATGATATACAGTCAGACCTCAATATAAGATCACCCTTTGGCACTTCACGAAAATGACCTTATAAGCGGGGTGACCTTATAGAAGATCATATTGTGGTGTTGATGTATTTGGGTTTAGTACAATGATACATTGCGTTGTGTAAAAAAATCAAAATACGTTAGAGCATTCGAAACTGAAAATGATTGAGCAAAAAAATATGTACATTTATATATTCAAAAATTCATACGAGAAATAATACGAAATCATTAATCATTGACTGTAAAGATTTATTGCATTATAACATCAGACTGCATATAAAAAAAAGTAAAGAGCTCTTTAAGAAAAATTTAAAAAATTAACTCGCGTAACACAATATTACAACTGACTCTGTACGAGAAGTAATTAAAATTTATGTATTTGATAGAGATGAAATTTTCATGTCTTATGCTGTTATGACTAAGCAAGTGTAAAATATTGATGGAATAGATTACATCACCTGATACTTGAGTTCATTGATGAATGCTGAAGTTGAGTTATCAATCAATGATAATAAAACGTGATTTTGCTCCTTCTTTTGGTGGCTGGGTTTCAGTTCGCTTAAATGTTCATTTTGGAGCACTAGTTGTTTCGAGGACGGATTTCTTGAAGCCGATTATCTTGATCATTGTCGAAGCTCAACTGTTAACTTCAGCAAAAATATTTTCACGAGGAAATTTAGACTCGTTGATCAGTCAGCATCTCTGAGTGTATGCAGTACGGTCGAAATGTCAATAAAACAGTAAAGTGTCACAGTTCAATAAATCTTGGGTAAAATGTTGAATGATGAAAATTACGACTGCATCTCCTGGAAGCTTGCGATCCATTCCGATCGCTTCCAGCAATATAACATGTTAAAAAAAATACGAAATCGAAGATCAAAAGCTATACAATTAACGATTATGTTCTTAGGAGAACATTGAAGATTTAAACCAATATAGCTGGAGTTTAAAACGTAGTAGTCAGCATTTAAAAAAAAACATTGCTTGCCCGACGAATAGGCAAAATTGCCCAGACGCCGGGCGCGTCTTTACCGTTTTTGACTTCCAGTAGCAATGAGGGGAAAACACACAGATTCGGTCACGGAACAATTGGCAAAGGCGCGAAAAAGGGGAGTATTACTCCGAGAGAGTACATAGTTCCAGTCGCATATTTAAAATAATTCAAATTTGTGACGTTGAAATGCGACGGAACTAAATTAAAAATAAAAAGTGGTTGAAAGGTAAATACAAAGTGAAAAAGCTAATCGAAAAAATAATTTGAAATGCTGTTTCTAAAAAATAAAATGGTATACAATTTTTGGCCGCGTAGGCAATTAAAAAAGAGGTAACAAGTCGTGGTTACGCCTAGCGGTTAATCAGAAAGAACCGTGAGTAAAAATACAGAGGCTTGTCACCAAGGTCTAAATAAATAACCGAAGTATTTGGTTAAAGTTATAATATTCGCGAGATGTAACAAGCATCTTGTTACACACATATGACATTTGATATTCAACAAGCAGTAACTTTAGAAAATTGACCTTATATCGAGGCTGACTGTAGTTGCACGGTTTTCTACAGGTGTCCCTAGGTGCATAAAATAAGTTATTTGCTCGATTTATATTTTTAAAAAACAATAATAAAAAAAAAAAAAAAACATCTTTTGACTGAATTGGAATTAACAAAAAATAATATTCTTTGACACCACCAAAAAAGAAGATAGCCACTTTATCATGTGTAAAAAAATTAACTTCATTTTAGTTTATAATTAGTTTTCAAAGATAATCTCAAAAACAGGAAAATCAATATGAACTGCGGTTGTTTAAGTTAATGGTTTCTAGTAGTACATTATGCAGTCAACTTAAGCATTAAAAAAAACAATGTTTTTGGGAATAATTATTAGATCAAGTAAAAAGGTTAAAAAATCCTTCCGACAAAAAAGAATCACTTACCATTTCTTTATTTATAATCATATTAAATGTACGAAAGAACGGCAAAAATGTAATCCATGATATTTTTTTTATATTCATATTTTTTTTTTTGTTTTTGACAAATATGCTTTTGGCTTCCAGAAAAACACAAAATGTCTAAGTGAACACAACAGAAAAGTTTTTTAAGCCTTTTATTTTTTTTATTTCGTGGTATTTATCAAGGTATTTTCGGAATGCAAAAAACGGAAAAGGAATTCGTGGTACCAAAAGAAGAAAGAAAAAATGCTTGTTCTTTTTTAACTTCCTCTAATTAAGAAATTAACCTTCCGCTCGAAGATTGTATTATATTTAAAAAACAAAAGATTGTATAAAGTTTGATGTTCCCTATAAAACTACAAAAATATAAACAGGTTATGAGAAGCTGATTGATTAACTATTGCAGAAAATTTATTCTAATATTAATAATAGAAAGTGCACTCAAATAGCAACAGCTTTGAAAAATATTTAAGTACAATTTCTTCGTTACTAAATAATACTGATAAATATAAATTTAAACAACAGAATTTAGAACAACATAATTTCAAAAATCCATCATTTTATCATTACTGTATTCTTCCAAAACAGGAAGTATACGGGTTCTAACACTTACATCGTAAATGGCGGTATTTTGCTCTAAACATATTACTACTTAATGCGAAAATGAAGTTTTTTTACAAAGTATTTGTTCTTAAAAACCAAACAGCTATGAAATCCTGTTAAATGTGAATTCAATTTTCTGCCTTAAATGAAGCGACAGTCAAAACAAAAATACAGGTATTGCGTCACTTTTAAAGTTAAATCATACCTTCAATTAAAACCTCATTTTGAAAGTAAACCGTTAAAAAACATTTACGAAGTTAATTGAAACGTATGAGAAGTAGCCCATGTTTCATGTTGGGATGTTCATTATTAACCTGAACCAATATTACCGACATCGTGAGACTAAAGAAACTATTATTAAAAGAAATGTAAAGTGCTTTTATTCACAGTACAATCAAATACCCCACTTAATTTCCTAATACTGATTGTAACCAACTCATATTTGCGATAAAAGGAAAAAACTGTTTAATGCATAGTCCTTATTATTACTTGGGACACCCTGTCTTATTTTTTTTTGTATAAGAATCTCACTCTGGAAAAACACCTAGTATTTCATTACTGATTAGCATTTACTATTGAGTTAGTAATTAGATTAACCAATATACTAACGCATTAAATTTAACACCACAATCAAATACCCGCCTTGATTGCATAATACTAATTGTAACCACTGATATTTATAATGAATAGTAAAAAACTGCTTACTGCATAATCCTTATTATTACTTGGGACACCCTGTCTTATTTTTTCGTATAAGAATCTCACTCTGGAAAAACACCTAGTATTTCATTACTGATTAGCATTTACTATTGAGTTAGTAATTAGATTAACCAATATACTAACGCATTAAATTTAACACCACAATCAAATACCCGCCTTGATTGCATAATACTAATTGTAACCACTGATATTTATAATGAATAGTAAAAAACTGCTTACTGCATAATCCTTATTATTACTTGAGACGCCCTAGCATATTTTTTCGCTTTAAAAATACCTAGGATTTCATTCTTCAAATTATCAATCAAAGATTCTTCGTCTGACAGGGTTGCCAATCGCACACAGCCAGTGCAACATGAATTAAATCAACGAATTTCAGAGCGTTACATAATACCTTTCATTCAAAGCTCGTTAGTGTTTGGAAATTAACAACAGGAGTAAGAGACCACCACTCATCTGTAATAAGCTTGACTAAAATCCAATGATCCAATGTTTTGATGAAACTTGAAACATTTCAGTCGTAGTTTGACGGTTGTCAGCGATATTAAATGTTTTAGATAATTCTAATACCAATTGTTAACTCTCCGTTAGGGGCGCGAATCTGTTGTTATTGTATCCTCGCGCGAAGCGAGGAAGAATGGATGCGCTGCTCCTGAGTCTAACGGGGCCCTTATAGGCAGGAGTCCGACTTCCGCCCCTTTATATGCAGTCTCTTAATTTTTTGAACCAGCTCCCAGATGAGAGACCGTCATCTGGGGTTGGCACCCAGAGAGGTATCCTTTCACTTGGAGGACATTAGACCCACGACCTATTTAACGAGCACCAGCTCCCTTTAGCGTACACGGCCTCACAGGAACCAGTCGCGAGAGGTTGTCCCCCTCCCAAACACTGACCTAAGTCGATTTTGCTTCACTTTCGGTGTTCTACGGGAACCGAGCTTCTCCCGACTGGTCCACTGGGACGCGTGAATATGTCAGATGCTTAAATAAAATAGCGATGCAGGTAGACAGGTGATATTGACATAAAATGCAGTATTTGTTACTGAAACTGGCATATTCCTTGCCTATCAAAAATAATAGACAGTTACTGAAGTAATACAAAAAATAGCACCTATCTACCTGTATCGCTATATTATTTATGCCTCTGACAGTTTCGCGCGACTACAGGAGAGTTAAAAGAGACATTCCCTTTGCACATATATACATTCCAAATGCGTAAAAGCAACGTTAAAGGGCGCAAATAAAAGGTTAAAAACGGCAGACTGGTTTCAAGGGAAATCATCCCCTTTCCTCAGTACCAGTAGTAGAAATGAATAAATGAATAAATACTTGAATAAGTGAATGAATCAATGAATAAACGAATGAGTGAATTAGTAAATGAATGCTTGAATAAATATGTATTAACTAGTGAAAAAGGCATATCTGAAGCAATTATGAACTAAGCTAAATGAGAGAGATTGATAGCTAGATAATAAATTTGATGTTAGTTCACACGGGAGAGTTCGTATAGTTCTACACGAAACTTGTTCTGTCTTTACATCCCATTTGAGAACCACTTCCAATGAAGTACGAACTATTCTAAAAGGAATTGCGTTGTTACATTGATGCTTTGAACTATAAGACTAACAGTGTGCGTGTAACTAGAAAACATAACATAAAGACAATCGCAGGGCTGTTATTCTAAAGATCATTCTATACGTTAACGTTGTAATGTTTTTTTTTCCGCCAAATTTAGCTTTTACGATTGCTACCATTTTAGATGTAAGGATGGAAATTTTTGTTACATTTGCTTAAGGTCTAAAAGTTGCGAAGTGCGTTAATGTGCCGTAAGGCATTAATCAGCTTAACTAGGGGGGAAAGAGTGATCTACATATACTTTAACAAAACTCAATTAATACAATTCTAGAAATTAAAAGTGTTAAAAGAGTAGTAATTTAGTTTTTATTTTTAGATGACAAAAACTACAACTAAAAAGAAAAGAATAAAAAACGTGTCTTTAAGCTAAACTGTTATTTATTAGAAAGTAACCGATTATTAGAAACTTAAGAGTATTAACTCATAATATAGGTTAGGAGTCGTTCGATTAAGTGATTAGGGTCAAATATTGTAACAGATCAAACAACACGATTTCTGATTCATACGAAAGCATTACTGTGTTTTATTTATAAGTATGACTCAAATTGAAACTCCGTGTACCAGTTAAGTAAGATGACTTTCAGGGAAAATTAACGCTAATATATTATAACTTGTAACAAAAATAATAGTCAGTAATTCTTTTTTGCTCATTTTATTTCATTTTAAGTGTTAACCTTTAATTCGGTGAATAAAAAAGCTAAAGCACTTCCTTAGGTTTGTTTTTTAAATGTCTGTGATTTATTCATAATATACTCGTATGTGTAACTTAGACTATTGGGAAACTCTGTGTTCCATTTAAATAGGAAGACTTTCACGGAAAATGAACACTAAATGATTTAAGCACGATGGTAATAGTTATTATAACTTGTAACAAAAATCCTAATCAGAAATTCTTTTTGTTAGTTTTATTTCATTTTAAGTGTTAACGTTTAAATCGGTGAATAAAAGAGATGAAGCACTTCTTTTGGCTTGTTTTTTAATTGCACGTTTTTTTACAGCAATTTTAAATATATGCAGAAAAAATATATATCGATAATATTTTTTTTCATATCGATGTATGTGATTAATGCGTAACTTTTGTTTCCTTGTAAATAGTTTAACCGTAAAGCCTTCTTAAAGTAGTTTAGACTTAAAATTTCATAAAAAGCTTCCTTGCAAAAAAAGAAAAAACTTTGTAAATAGTTGTCTTAAGATTTCTCCGTTTAAACAACAAAAAAAGATGTTCCAATGAACCAGGGAGGGAAAAAACAGTTATTAATTCAATAAGCATAGAAATTAAAGCGTAGCTTACGCCCCGTTATGCATTATATTCTCATTTCAGAAGATTTTATTTTAAATTTAAAACTTCACATTTCCAGAAACTCATTATTGTCACATTATTGAAAGTGCTCTGAAACTTTACTGGCAAATTATTACTAATAATATCGAGAACAAATGAACGTTGGAACGTCTTACTCAATAAACAGATGATTACTTTTGATACCAGCGTGAAATCATTGCTTTCGAAATTCTAATCATTATCAATAATGAGGGCGGGAAATTATTGGGAAAGAAAGAAACTAGAAATTATTTGTGTATACTTTGTCTAATTGCTTCTGCGTTCTTCAAATTTTAATATGTTAGGTTTATCAATTCGCATTTTGAAATTATCTGAAGTAAATATATCTTGGAAAAGACGACATTACGAAATACTTATTTAATCTGTGGTATAATTATTCCAAATGTGGCAGCTATTGGGTTGCTAAATATCAATGAGAATTATGAGTTCATTAATTTTTGATGCGTTGATGATTTTACTTTTAAATAGTTGTAAGTAAGTAAATGTGTGAAATAATTAGCTTTTAAGTATGGTTGAGTTTTTTTTTTTTTTTTTGATAAAGCTCGTTCTTATCTGTGCTAAATATATATACAAGAATGCGATTCGAGAAAAATGGGAGCAAAAAAAAAAACGGCGTTACAGCTATAAGAATAACATATAAGTGTAAAATAACTGCAGGTCATCATTCTTAATTAGATGGAAACAATAAATTCAAAATAATAATAATGAAATAAATATACTCGACTGCTTTTTCTAATTAATTCGACGTTTGCTAATTCGACGTAGCAAACTGTCGAAAGGGGGTAAAAAGCAATATTGCAAATTTAACTTTAAGAATGCATCCAAACCTTCAAGTGTTCAATTATAATAACATTTAATTTTACTCTTGTAATGGTTTCTTTTTAAATGTTATTTGCAATTAATCAGTTTTAAAACTCACTCAGTCCAACAACCTACAGTATTTTCCCCAGTAAAATCGGACCGATTTGACGCCATTGTTCCCGAGAAGTTTGCTTGACATGAGAGAAAAAATTCATCAATCTTTCAATACTTTCTTTTTTTTTTTATGTTATGCACAATTAATCAGCTTCAAACTGTAACTCAGTCTAAAAATATGCGGTATTGTATCCCTGTAAAATCGGGAACAATTGGGGAAATAAGAGCTTTGCTTGACATGAGAGAAAAAATCCTCATTCTTTCAACACTTCTTTCTTACTTCTTTTTTTTTAAAATTTATGCACAATTAATCAGCTTCAAACTGTAACTCAGTCTAAAAATATGCGGTATTGTATCCCTGTAAAATCGGGAACAATTGGGGAAATAAGAGCTTTGCTTGACATGAGAGAAAAAATCCTCATTCTTTCATCACTTCTTTCTTACTTCTTTTTTTTTTTTAATTTATGCACAATTAATCAGTTTCAAACTGTCATTCAGTCTAAAAATCTACGATATTGCTTCCCCAGTCAAATCGGGAACAATTGGGGAAATACGAAGTTTGCTTGACATGAGAGAAAAAATTCCTCATTCTTTCAACACTTCTTCCTTTCTTTATTTTCTTTTCTCTTTTGTGTGTGTGTGTGTGCATTTTGTAGATTTGTAAATGTTTTTAAAGTAGCATAATTGTATTAATCGTGATAAATTTCACACATATGCTATAAATACGTATATATTATAAGGAAATAAGAATATAAACAGAATTTCACTCTTGAAAAAGTTTGTGTTTTATCATTTACATATAAATCTATAATTCAAATACGAGCATTACAGCTTCATTCGATGAAAGGCAAAGGAACAGAAAAAAAAATATATTTCATTTCTAAGCTTTTCCTAACTTAACTTTGCTTTCACAGCTTTCTTTTCTGCATTCACAACTAGTTCAATTTAAATTTACTCCAATTTTTCCTGATAAGAAAAGCTTCATTCTCTTTACGCGTAACAAGGTCTCAGAAGGACGACTAGTAGAAGAATGCATCTAAAGAAAAAACTTTCAACAGCTAAAACACTCAAAGTACTCAACTGAAAATTTATTTTCCGTACATCAGTTTCTATCCACACAATCAGCCTATCAGACTTTTTATTGTCCGAACTGTGCCTATTACGGGAAATAAGTTTCTTCTTGCTTTTATTTTAGCTACGTGAGCGCATCAAGACAAATAAGGGCGGAAAGAGAACCGTTGTTTTTCTATCTCGTTCTTGTTAAATTTAAATTATTTTCTCAAACAAATAGAAAGCAATCGTCAAACTCTGCACTAAAGCGTTGCGAAAGAAATTGAAGGGGCCTTTCTGGTTATATAAATTTTAAAGTTTTTCTTTTCAAGTTTTCACATTGCAATGGGAAAGAACCTTTTAGTATTCGTATTAATATTCTTTAAAATGCAATGAAGGTGATGAAATGTATGCTTTTAAATAGTTTCATAGAGTTGTTAGATTATGCTCAATACATTTTTGTGGTTGCGAGATTTTTACGCATATATTTACACCACACCCAAAGAAGTTGAACTTTCAATTTTTAATTTTGATATTTTAGTATGTAAGTAACTGTCGTGTATCTTAAAACAAAGTATGAAGTTTCTAAGACAAAATGTTTTACTTAAAAAATATTAATTTTGCATGTGCATGCAGCGGTGCGAGTTCAGTCCTTCAAATAGCCCTCTTTGCCCCTGCCCAGGGGGCGCGCCTTTTGGGAAAGCGGTAAAGAATGCGGCTACCACCAAAAAGATCTTGGTTCGACTCCCGGCGCTTCACAGCCACACTCGCACCGTTACATCTGGTGACCCGGCATTAACGCACGCAGCAATGGAGACCGAACACTCCACAGATGGCGCCGCGAGATGACTTGCTCGCAAGCATTCGTGCAGTCTGGACGCTCTCGCACTTGAGCCCAGCCACGGATCCGAGCAAACAGGCCCAAACTTCACTCACTCACTCACGCAGCAACCTCAAGCAGCCTTTCTCTCGCACTGGTGCACCCATCTGTGGTAAAATATCGATCACTCTTCCCCTATTCGTTCACTGGGGGGCGGAGTATGTAGCGGTGCGAGTTCAGGCCTTCAAATAGCCCTCTTTGCTCCTGCCCAGGGCTTTGCTCCTCCCCCCCCCCCCCCCGTTACATGCATAACAACAACACATGCACACCTTAATATTTTTATGTAATTATTTTTCGAAATTTGACTCTTTGTATTAAGATACGTGATGATTACATGCATTTAAAAGTAAAATAATTAACTTCAGAAAGTTTAATTTCTTTAATCATAGTGTAAATATATGGGTACTAATGTCACCACTGCAAAAATTGATTGATTAATTAACAAAATACTATTTTTACTCGCATAAGCTAAGAGGATAAAATATTTGTTAAAGATTACTTGATTGGTTGGTTAATATAAATTTATTACATGTGTACAATTTGTTACAGTTGTGCATGTTTGGCTGTGAAATCATTAGTATGTTGCATCCTAGCACAATGCAACATACTAATAATTTCGCAGCCAAATTCATCATCATCGTGAGTATTTAGAAGCAACATCAATTGTTCCAAAATTTATATTTAAATAAAAGGATGTAAGTCCACCTTATTTCCGGTCACGATCGCGCTATCATCGAAGAAGTAAGTTGAGAGAAAGCTTTTCAGAGAAAAATTTCTAAAATTCGGAACATATATCAATTTTAGAAAAAAATATCCAGAAGATTACAAGATTTTTTTTGTTCATAATGACTAAAAAAGAACATTTTTTTTTTTTTTTTTGAAAAAATACTTTTCCTTAAGTAAAAGAATTCGAGTTTGTAGAAATATACATTCTGATGGTTTTCAAACTTAAAATAGTTTGCTAAATGTTAACTTATGAAACTGTTTGCTACACATTTTGAAGATTTTCCCGCAGATTCAGTTTTTGCCTTCCATAATAGCATTAATACGTTACATTATAAGCATGTGCTTTTTTCTTGTTTTAATTATTTTTAAAATACATGAATTTGAATTCTTTATGTTGTGAGATGTCGTTTGGTTTTTCCGTTTAGGAAAGAATGGCGTTAACAAAAATGCTTATGCATTTTTCGAATATCGTGAGTACTTGAGCTATTGGGTTAAGGTATTACTAGAACACAGAACGAAAAAACCATGTTTTAAGCCTATCCTGATTTTATGTTTTTTTTTTTTTACAGTACCTGAAATGCTAAACCGCTGCTTTTAAAAGTTTTTTAATGGGCTCAAACCATTTTTTCGCATCAGTAGTTAAGAGCCATCGACATTTTAATTATTATTGATGTGTTTATTTTACTGTAATTACAGACTTTGAATGCAATGTACATACATGATAAAACTAAATGATCACAATTAACTATATTACGAAAAAGATACTTTTTTCTAATTAATAAACATTATTTTACTGTAGTTTTGAAATTTTCAAACTCAGAAAAATTTAAACCAAAGTGTTTACTTCCTTCGTCGTTATTTAAAATCTAGTCCAGTTAGGCCTTTTTAAAATTCGTTTGCTAATTCCAGAGACTTGATATCTTCATGAAAACAAACAACTGAAATACAGATATTTTTTAAAAAATTCTTTAAGAAGAAGACAAGAATTGTATAACATACATTGCACTTCATTTATAACCAGTAAAAACATGAGCCGCTTGAAAAGTTTAATTACTAAATAAGAGAAAAAAAAGGAACTTAGAAGATTACGCAAATGAAAAAGAAATCTTTGAGCCATTTTTAGTTAACTTCCAGAGTTCAAAAATCTTTTAACTCTTGCTTAAATTCCTTTGATCCACATAATAAGAATCTTCAATTTGTTCGCGTTTCCGTTTGAGTCCATCTTCTTCACTCCATTAAAAGAGAATCTCACAATAATATCAGACAAAAGGGAAAACAAAGAGTAACGATATAAACACACTAACATATGTTGTGTCGTGTCCAATAATTGATAGTTTAAAGTTTTATGGTGGCAATAGAATCTATTTCATTCATTGTTTGTTGTTCCTTTTGATTAGAACAATAAAGAAAATTTTACATATTTATTATGAATGTTATTTAATGAGAAAAAAATACTAAAATGCTAACATACACAAAACCTAAAACAATTCTTAATGATAATCTCAAAATAATATTATTAAAAAAAATACGATTGAATTGAGCATCACTGATAAAGTAGTAACTGATGCTCAATCACTCTTATTTTGCTTTTATTTTTGATGAATAATGATTTTAATTATATATAATATCTCAAAAAGCTCAAAGCTACTTGTTGAAGAGAAAGTATCGTCACACAGCAAAAATAATAAAGGCATAAGAGCAACATTAGTATTTTTAATTGCATTCTTCCACATGCAAAAATAAATTTCCAAATACGAAGAAAGTACATTTTGCGTTATGCTGTACGCTAATAGCAAAGCAGAAGAAATGCATCAAGTAGTAATTTAAAAATCGGTATATATCTTTTCTTTGGTATTACAAATGATTTCTTTTCAAAAAGAGACAACCATTTTTTTTTCCTTCAAAAGCAGATGATTATTTATTGAAAGAACGTTTGATGAAACCAGAAGAAAAAAGTTGTTTTCCACTTAACATTTGCTAATTATCAAACGAAAAGTTATTCTTTAAAGTATTTGCGAATTATTTTGCATCGTTCTACTTGAATATTTTTCTTTTCTTGTTAATTAAACAAGAATTTCTACATGTTTGTTATATCACGATTTTTATCACTAAAAGAAGCTGATAATCCCCTTGAAAAAGAAAATAAAAGCTGTAGTTCAAAACGTATTTGGCATTTCATTTTTTTAATTCTTCATTCTAAAGACAATTATTATTCCTTAAGTGTACATTGTGTTAATTACCCGATGTAAGAAGAAATTAAACCTTTGAGCAATTTTTACATGTTGTGTATTTTTAGTTACTGTCAATTGAAATTATGCCTGCGTTTTGTCAAAAATAGAAATAATATTTAGCTAAAATATTATTCTTATTTTTAAAATATTGAGGGAAAAAAAGATTTCAGAATCCAATAACATATTTTCCATAACGAATATTCCTTACATAAATAAAATTATATGCTTTGAGAAAAAACACTGATTCAAAATTATTGAATGGAAAATAAGTTTCTACGTACACCCACACATATTTTGATTTATGGACTTTATTTATTTTGGTAACGCACATTCATGAATGGTACCAAAATTGTTGATAGTATATTTTATACTTGCCATTGAACGCCTCGTTGCATCGTCCCTCACTGGTATATTTTTAGAATACAATCGTCCTCAACTGATACTTTATCAAGCTGTGTATTTTATTCCTTAATATTTGCATTTGTCATTACATACTTCATTTTTCATTTCGTCCCAATAAAAACATGGTTACCGGTATATTTCGTTTATATGAAAGTTGGTTGTTTTCCTTAAACAAGTCAGTGAGGAGCAAAGGCATGTAAGTGACCAAAAAACGATTCCGAGAAAAACGCGTTCAAAATTTGAATCTTATGGGATCCTTAATGATGCTTTTTAAAAATCACGTTGGAGGACATAACCTGTTAGAGCTACCCCTAACATCTCTTATCACGTTATAGAATAGTTCTTTCCATATCATCTGCGCTATTTATCTCGAAAATTTCAATTTTGTCACTTACACCCCTTTGCTTTATCTGCCTCAAATGATCATTTAATTAATGCTGGTAAATATTTCTTCAACAAGTACATTTAAAAGGCAATAAATGTGAATTAATCATTCAGATAATAATTTAATAGAAGTTTCTAATTACCCTCTTAAAATTACGAACACTAATTGTTGATAAAACATTGTGACACTAAATAATATTTCATAAAAATAAGAAGAACTAATCACGCAGTTTTACTAAAACAGAAAACATTAAACCCTACAGCATGTCCATTCAAAAGACAAATATCTTACAAGACCAAAAATCATTTTAAAACTTTCTTTCGAAAACAAAAAATTCGATTCAAAGAGCAAAAATAATTTTTGAGGTTTTCTCACTAAATTAATAATTTAGATAATAATTTAATAGAAGTTTCTAATTTGGCTATTAAAATTAAGAACACTAATTGATATTAAATTATTGTGTCACCAACTAATGTTTCACAAAAATAAGAAGAAGAACTAATCACGCAGTATTACTAAAAGAGAAAACACTACGTACTACAGCATTTCTATTCAAAAGACAAATATCTTACAAGACCAAAAATCCTTTGAAAAATTCTTTCGAAAGAAAATTTTGCTCAAAAAGCGAAAATAATTCTTGAGGTTTTTTCACTAAATTAATCATTGAGATAATAATTAAATAGAAGTTTTCAAATTGGCTATTAAAATTAAGAACAATAATTGATATTAAAATACTGTGTCACCAACTAATGTTTCACAAAAATAAGAACTTATCACGCAGTTTTACTAAAACATAAAGCACTCACTACACACTACAGCATTTCTATTCAAAAGACAAGGATCTTACAAGACCACAAATAATTTTTAAAATCCTTTCAAAAAAAATTTTTTGTTCAAAACGCAAAAATAATTCTTGAGGTTTTTTCACTAAATTAATCATTCAGATAATAATTTAATAGAAGTTTCTAATTACGCTATTAAAATTAACAGTAATAATTGATATTAAATTATTGTGTCACCAACTAATGTTTTACAAAAATAATAAGAACTTATCCCGCAGTTTTACTAAAATATAAAGCACTACACACTACAGCATCTCTATTCAAAAAACAAATATCTTACAAGAACAAAAATAATTTTTAAAATCCTTTCAAAAAAATGTTTTATTCAAAACGCGAAAAACATTCTTGAGGTTTATTCTTCTTTTTCTTCGATGAACATCCATTAAAAATATTGATTTACAATGTTGTTTAATAAGTGCTCTATTCGTAATGCATTTGTGTCCTCTTTTTCACGGGCTGCAATTTTCCGATAATTTCAGAAAATAAAAATTTCTTTCGTCATGCTTTGAATGCAATCACTTTCAATCAAGTTCAAATAAAAAGGCCTTATGGTTGATGTCTTCCTGTTCGATAAATATTTTAATCTGCTTAAAAGCTTTTCTCGTGTTACCGTGCAAAAGCGATGTTTTGAGCAAGTAATATTTTCTCCGCAAATAAAAGAGAAATAGTTTTCACCCTATTTGATGAAGGAATATTAAAGAGATTTAAAATAAATGCCGAAAGTACATTAAAAACTAAGAAATAAAATATTATACGTTTTGCAGGAAGATTTTTCCTTTTATAAATAATCTGCAAAATTGAGGAGATTTTGATAGATAATTGAAGAATTATTAAGAAGTATATGATACGCGAGTGTGCTTATTGAAAGAAAGTACCTCAGGAAAGAAAGAAAACCAACAAATACTATAAATATTACTCTGAAGTAAAAACGTCCTTAAATAGGAAGTACTTTCGATTTGTAAACTGTTTCTCTGTGTTTTTTTTTCTTTCTTTTTGTATGTGTGCAATAAAAATGGTCCAAAATTGTAATGTAAGTTGCTGGTTCAAAAAATCTTAACATTAGCGCGCTATGGGGGAAATGTAAAGCAATTTATATAAACCCTGCACATAAAAACAAAGTTATAACCTTATTCGGATTAGCTCTTGACGTGAAATATTTTTTGATTTAAACATGTTTTTTATTCAATTTTGAACAGTTTTTAAAAAATTACATTAGCGCCTACGGGGAAACTTCAGTCATATATAAATCCTCATCTAACAGACGGATTGGCTCGGTACAAACTTGATCGGAAAGATGTTATGACGTACAGATTGGAGCAGAAGTAATGATTCGATTTTAAAGGGTTATAAGAAAACCAATACAGTTTGAGACTGAAAACTTTTTTTTATTTTGATCTGTACATAATCCCATTTTTTTACATTAAGTTTTGAATACCACTTCAGCAAGATGGCGGCCTTCTGCAGCAATGCTTTGATGCAATATATTTTCATACTCAGAGAATATACTGCATCTTTGTGTGCATTTCAATATCCCGCGTAATGTTACGGTCCCCAAGCTTTTTTTTTTTTTTTTTTTTTTTGTGGGGCTATTTAAAGGAGAGAGTTCTCCATACTTTAGAAGAGCTGAAGGACCGAATTATCAAGGAAATGTCCGCCATACCCCTTGAAATGTGCAGAAAATTTCCCGAAACTTCAGAAATGGACTGCGCAAGGGTATTGGCGCTGAAAGCAGCCATCTTGCTGAAGTGGGATTCAAAACTTAATGCAAAAAAATGGGATTATATGCAGATCAAAATAAAAAAGTTCAAAGTCTCAAATTGCGTAAGTTTTTTTATACCCCGTAAAACCAAGTTATTACTTATTCTTTGTGTGTATTTCAATATCCTGCGTAATGTTACGGCCCCTAACCTATTTTTCTTTTTCTTTTTTTTTTTTTTTCGAGTTTGTTTGAAAGAGAAAGTTTGGAAACCTCACCAGCATACTTTAGAAGAGCTGAAGTACCGAATTATCGGGAAAATATCCGCTATGCCCCTTGAAATGTGCAGAAAAGTTTCCCAAAACTTCAGAAATGGATTGCATCAGTGTATCGGTGCTGAAGGCCGCCCCCTTGCTGACGTTCTATTCAAAACTAAATGTAAAAAAAAATGATTATATACAGATCAAAATATAAAAAAGTTTTAAGTTTTTTTTATAACCCTTCAAAACCGGGTCATTTTTTTTTTTTTTCCCCACCCTGTAGAACATGTACAGACAAGAAGTTCATCCAGAATTAAACGAGTCTATTTTCTCACCAAGCGTTTTGATCTTGATTTTTAAGGATATTTCCGAATGAAAGATGAGTGAGTGAATGAATGTGCAAAACCGTTGAAAAAAGTATATTTGAAGTAATTAAGAACTAAAGCTAAATGGAAAAGAGAGAGAGAGATGTTGTTAGATGATCAATTTTTTATATATGGGTTATTAGGAGAAAGTAGGCTCGTATAGTTCTAAAAGGAACTTCTTGCTTTATGTTATTTTAACTTAAATGCATCACTGAAATAGAAGAAAACAAGACTTGAAATTAATATACACGAATCTATTTTACATACGGCGCAAATAATTTCACATTTTATATCTAACTAATATCGAAAAATGAAAGAAAATACCATATCGAATACATTGAAATATAGATAACATTTCCAACTACACAAAAAAACTTAAAGTGATCAGAAATCTTCAACCTTTTAATGGCATTCATATAGTACTGTTTATTTATCACTGTGCTGTCTATGCATCACTGAAGCAGAAAAAAACAAGACTTTAAATTATTATATAGGCGAATCTATTTTACATATGGCGCATATAATTTATCATTTTATATCTGTCTAATGGCGAAAAATGAAAAAAATACTATATCTAACCCATTGAAATATGGATGACACTTACAACTACACAAAAAAACTTACAAACTATCAGAAATATTCAACCTTTAAATCGCATTCATTTGTCTATGCATCACTGAAGTAGAGGAAAACAAGACTTGAAATTAATATAGACGAATCTATATTACATAGGGAGCAAATAATCCCCCATTTTATATCTGAGTAATGGTGAAAAATTCAAGAAAATACCATATCGAATACACTGAAATATGGATCACACTTACACACATAAAAACTTAAAATGATCAGAAGTCTTCAACCTTTAAATCGTATTCATTTGTATTTATTTATCTCTATACTGTGTATGCATCACTGAAGTAGAAGGAAACAAGACTTGAAATTAATATATACGAATCTATACTACATATGGCGCAAATAATTTTCCATTTTATAGCTGACTAATGGCGAAAAATGAAAGAAAATTCCCTATCGAATACACTGAAATATGGATGACACTGACACACATAAAAGCTTAAAATGATCAGAAGTCTTCAACCTTTAAATCGTATTCATTTGTTATTCTTTATTTATCACTGTACTGTGTATGCATCACAGAAAACAGGACTTGAAATTAATGTAGATGAATCTATATTTCATATGGCGCAAATAATTTCCCATTTTATATCTGAGTAATGGTGAAAAATTCAAGAAAATACCATAGCGAATACACTGAAATATGGATTAAATTTACACGCATAAAAACTTAAAACTATCAGTAGTCGTCAACCTTTAAATCGCATCCATTTATTACCATTTATTTATCTTCTACGCAAAATTTAACATTTTAGAAGTACCTGCTTTAAACATTATGCGACATAAAACGAAACGTACTAATGAATAAAAAACATGAGCAGCAATCAATGTAGGTGACAGTATTTGCGATATGGCCCCCATCTTTCCCGTTTATTTCTCTCTAATGGGAAAAGAGATGTTTTCCCAAATGACATGGAGAGGCATCCTGCATAACTTTCGGGGAAAGCTTCGCTCATAAATGTCATTGCAAGGAATAGCGTGAAGGCCGTAAAAAGGTTATGGCTGTAGGGAACTGAACATTAGTTTCTTAAGAGCATACTTTAGCGCCATTTGTAATGGAATGTAACAATCTGATGGTTTCGCTGATAGGAAAGAAAATTGAAATATGTTGGAAATGTAACCTCCGACATGAATGTGCGGATGATTATCTTTGTAATGTATGTGATATATAGGGTCAAAAGTAAATCTTTTGGCGTTTCATGCGTTTTTCTTTTCATGCGTTTACGTTTATAGGTATCACTAAAGGCGAAATGAGCTTCTTTATCTTTCCTATTTATTAACAAAAATATGATATTCTTCAGTGAGTTTTTAAACTTCCATAGTCTTATTAAATAAATTCTAAGTACAATTTGGTTATAGCTGTGGATATTTTAGTTCTTTTAGGTGCATTCGAATCATCCGCAACAACGACAAGCAGAAAATCCTTTCAGAGCGGTTCACTGGCTCTACATCACCACGCCCTGAGATTGACTGATTATCATTTTTATTGAGTCACTTAGAGTGACTTTCCCTCAGACGATCGTGATTTGTTGATTGCGTTATCTAAGAGATACGTCATTAATGTTAGTTTGGTAACTATAGCAACAGTCTATTACGACAGAGACAATTTGACCTTTGGTATGAAACACCCTTTTTCTTACATTTAGGTTAGTCAAACCGCATTTGTAAAAGTTTTAATGTTATGAGTAGAAATGTAAAATTATTCGTAATGCACTCTTGTGCAGAATATTCACTAAATTTTTTTGATGAAGGAGAATATTCTAGTGTATTCACTTAAACTTTATCTGCAAATATATCACAACACTGCACATTTTAGATGTGAATCAGCAACTCTAAAAATTAGTACATTTGCATAATGTGCATTAACTTTAATTATTGTTTGCAAGAATCAGTTTTTAGGCTTTTTTTCTCCTAGTAAAATGAGTGTTCAAACAATAGAACCAGGCTATTACACTCTTTGTTCGAAAACATTCATATATTTTTTCAAGAACGTTGAAGCAAAATTGTTTTAAAATGTAAGATAAATTGTTTTCAAGAATAGTACTGGTAGTTTCAATCAACGTACTCCAATTTTTCTGATAGGGGATCATTCATAAATGATGTCACTCTTCGAGGGGGAAGGGGGGTTCGTGAAATTGTGACAAAGTGTGACAAGGAGAGGGGGTAACATTAAGCGTGACATCATGCCTTATGCAACATAGCGTGACGCGTGACAAAGGGGGGGGGGAGGGAGGTCTGCTGAAGTGTGACAAAGGGGGAAGGGGGGGGGGTCAAATATATGGGAAAAAAGCATGACGTCATATTTATGAACGGCCCCTAGAATATAAAGATTTCATTTCTGTGAAAGGAAAGGGAATTATTATTTGCAAGAGACTCATGTGAGCATGCCGTGTGTGAGTATACCTATTCAGAAAGAACATACACTTAAAAAAATTATTTCCTTAGTAAAAACGAAGCATCATTTGTAAGAAAAATAGCATTTATTGTAAATAATAGCAATTCAAGTAAATTTTATGTGCGTATACTTAAAACCGGCCCAAAAATATAAACTGCAAAAAGGAATGTCTGTTTTTTTGTTTTGTATCACATAACTAGGAAAAGCACATGAAGACAAAATTTCACAATTAAAAAATCAATTCTGCTTAAAAATAAAAAATATATATTTATTGATAATTTATTTTCTTTTCTTCAGGTAAAGTTAATCCTTTTCGTTTAAAAAGTATGAAATCAAGCCTTTTTTTAGGTCAAAATTTTTTTAAGCGCGACATTTACATTTACTATCCTTACAAATTGCGGTATTGTATTAGCAAAACGAATATATTTAATATTTAATTTGCTCTAAATTTACGCAAAACCACAGTTTTTAGTTCAAAAATGAGATGAAACTGAAATAGTTAACCTGTTAACTTATAGCTGAAATCTATGAAATGAAACTAAAACATTAGAATAAATCATGAAATGATATTAGGAACGGGGATATATGGATGTCATGGGTTGGTTTGAGTTCCGCTCCTGCCAGTAGATGGCAGAGCCAACTATCCGCCTCCACAATTAATATTTCGTGCATATACCCTTACGTAATTGTACAACCATACATATTACAAAACAGTTACTGGAGAGTATTGATTTGTCATGAAAGAGCATTTTAATACAAATAACGCAACACTTATAACGAACAGAATTTTGACGCAAATCTCAAACTTACTTCGAGGTCAAAATTACAACTCTCTCAACACTAAAGAACTGTTACCTTTAAATTCATTTCTTTTTTTTTTTTTTCACGCGAACTTAATGTTTTTAACTTGCGTATCGAATTATAAACTATTCCGCGAAACAAAATGAGTTATAACTACCAGTTCTTTTCGCCGTTTTCTTCCAAAGTAGTCTCTCTAGAGAAACTAATAGTTAAAAATTTAAACTACAGCAAGAAGATGTAGTTTTCGTGTTTATGTATGTATAATAATTTTAATGAAAAAATATTCTAGAGAAACTAATTGTTAAAAATTTAAACTATAGCGAGAGCACGTAGTTTTCGTGTTTATTTAACTATAATATTTTAAATTAAATAAATACGTAGCTTCATAAGCATTGCCCTTTCCGATACATCTATGAACTGTTGTGATCTACTTTGATCTTTTATCGAATAATTCTCGGTAATACTTTATCAAGCTGACAACTAAATTAAGTACTAAAAAATTCAAGCAATAACGTAGTTTGAACCCCAAAAGCAGAATTATTTACACTATTAAAAATTTATTCATTTTGAGTGCATAATATCCAAAACCAGTTTGCAAATACTTAAGAAAAATATAAATCATTTGTCTAAAGGAGTGTCGAAACATTTGTTACGTCTCTAATATGTGATATTAGGTTGAAATAGAAGATATAGGAGGAAAAGAATCCAACACTTTTTTCATTGCCAAAAGGAAATTTTGCAGCTCCAAATGTCGTCAACACATAATGAAGTTAATTGTTAGGGCAATATTAACATTTGTTTCGGTAGGCAGATATATATCTTTTGCTCTCCCGCATAATTTATACGTAAAGAAAATACAATTATTTAATTTTAAAGGGATAAAAAAATTCCCAGAAATATTTCAGTGAGATACGAAAGATTTTCCCTTTTAGAAGAAGTCAAAGATGCGTATGTTAACACACAATAGAATCTTTTCGACAAAGAAATGTTTTATTCATCTAAGTGGAACATTTCAGGTTTGTTCAATCCATACGTGAGCAGCCCGGATTCTTGTTTGTGACAGCTGATGTCCCAAGAGACATAAAAGTGACAAGGATTCATAAGAAAATTGCTCTTCTTATTTCAAGACTACTGCAATTTTTTAAAACTTTTTTTGCCATAGCATATAAAAAGGAATATTGTCTTATAACATTATATGCTTATGAATGTGCCTATGATAAAGTTTTATACAGTAGAGTATCGTTTATGCGACGATCATTTATATAGCGTTTACATTTATACGACGTTTACATTTATACGACAATCGTTTATACGACGTTTTAGTGTGGTATTAATTCTTGGGTTCAGCCAGAAGGATAAATCGATTAAACGACGTTATTATTTGTACGACGTTTTTGTCCCTTTGGCGTCGTATAAACGATTCTCCACTGTAACATGATATTAAAATAAGTCACATAGTCTTCGTATGAAGTCGATTATACGACGTTTTTCATTAGTCCCTTTGATGTCGTATCAAAGAGGATCAGATCCACACAGCAATGTAGTAAGGCTGGGTTGACTCCCAGCTAATCCACCTCCTGTCGGCCACGAGCTGTCGTCGAACTTCACTTACCCGTGCCCGGGGGAGGGCAGCCCTAATGCCATGTGCTAACAGGGTAAAGGGGTGAAATAGAAAAGTCCCCTGAAAGTCCCGAATGTTACTTGGAGTCTTTTCATATTCATACTTTTTCTCTACTAACTAAAATTATATAGGGGAGAAAATTATATAATGATGATATATATTAGTATATATCTGGGAAAACCCCCCCAAAAAAATTACAGTAAAACCCCGCAAATCCGAACTAATTGGGGCTGTAGCCTGTTCGGATTTCAATTTGTTCGGATTAGCCGAAAACTATTCCTAACACAATAAACGAACCCTCGATACGGTATAGGACTTAACCCTACACTGCGCAATTTTTTTCTTCTTTGTAAAATATTTTTTTTTGTGTGTGAGTGTGTTTGTTTGTGCTAGTTATAAGTGGAAAACATGCTAAAAAATTCTTACTTAATTCGGAAAAATAGAACTCGAGAAAATTTGACATGTTGTTTAAAAACAACACTGCGCATTTAGGCGTAAAAATATTTTTTTTATATAATCATTTTAATAAATGAAAGAAAATCAATAATAAATAGGTATGCATTATAGTGATAAAATAGCACTAAAATAGTAACACGCAGCAGCCACGCCAAATGATGTCATGTTTATGAGAGGTTTTCATCACTTCGACAATTGAAGTTAACTGACTTCATGTGAAATAGATACTTTGTGAGTTTGTATTGTTATAGACATTGTGTTATAAATTTAAAAAGAAATAGTTTTTAATTGTTTTGTTGTGACAAAATAAATAAGTTTCGCTTTTTTGCGTGTGTTTTTCAAATTTAAAGTTGTTAAAAAAGTTGTTCAGATTTTCCGGGATTTCGGATTTTGGGGTTCGGATTTGCGAGGTTTTACTGTATTAAGAAAAAAAAAGGAAAAAAATGTATAAAATTTTAAAAAATGTACGAAAATATATCTCGTTGTAGTAGCTGTTTAATTGTTTGAATTAATTAACCCCGTACGTGACTATTTTTTGCCCTCCGGGGACAAGGAAGTAATAATTTATTGATAGATACCCTCAAGACGTTTGCTCACACGTTGGAACCTGGGTAAAAGGCCCCTCCAGAGCCTAATGGCCCACCAGAAAATCTAAGTTATGATGACGAAAATTTGTCGGCAACAGTAGTCCGGTGACCAGGAGGGGCGAAAAGCGAAAAAAAAATTTTTTTTTCCAGTTGGGAGAGTCCATTGTTACTCCTGTGACTACTTCGGAAAGCGACCGAATTACACACGAATTCTTCTCACTCGATAGAGATTCTCTTAATACATCTTTTGAAATTTAAACGCTAATTTAGCGTACTAAGCTTTGAGTCAAACATTGTTTTGTAATTCCACTAACTTAGCTCTTTCATTTGGTACGTTTGCTTCCTCAGATAATTACAAATAATTGATCCTAGAAATTAAATGCATGTACATGTTTGAAGAAGCTTTATCTTCCTCGTAAATCATTTACACGACATTTATAAGTTCACTATCCGACTTTAGGGACCGTTCATAAATGATGTCACACTTTTTTTCAATATATTTGAACCCCTCCCCCCTTTGTCACAAATTGTCACACTTCGACATACCCCCCCCCCCCTTTGTCACATGTCACTCTATATCACATTAGCAGAAAATTGGTTTAATTTGCTGATTTTAATGGTTTTCATAAAAATCAAAATGTACGATGTCACACTTCTTGTTACCCCCTAACCTCCCGTTGACACAAACAGTCACCCTTTCTTGATCCCCCTCCCCCCTTGAAGCGTGACATCATTTATGAATGACCCCTTAGTCTCACTCATACAGTTCAAGAGCGCATGATCCTCCTGATTTCCCTTCAAATTAGAATGTCGACATGTTTAAAATAGTTAAAATTTGTATTTGTAGAAACTAAAATTTACTGTTTAATTTTGCGAAAAAATGTCTTTTCATTGGCAGTTCTGGTGATGATATTTCAAACTAAAGATCTGGTATTCCTGTAGACATTATAAATTATTATTCATATTTAATTCGATTCTACGGAACATACCATTTACCACCATTAAAGCAAACTACCCATAAAAAGTAATACGTTATTTTACTAATGAAAATAATACTAGTCATTAGTAAAATAATTAGTAATATTATCTTAAGTAGTATTTTAAGTTCAAGAAACGCTTGATTTTTATTTTATTTTTCAAACAGCTTTACTTTTTCGTGTATGCATTTGATTTCAATTTTTAAGTTTCCGTTTACCTTCGTTATTCCTTACTTTTCTGTTATGTTATTTTTATAAGCATATTCGTCTATGTTTAAGAAAGTTTTTAAATGATCCAGTTTTCAGCATTATTAATAAGAACTTACTGCATTATAATACATTACAGGTAAACTTGACATCTTTTTTGCAATAACCAATCAGCTGTTTATGTAGAAATGCATACCGCGTCATAGTTATTTTTTTACTGCCGAGATGCCGCCACTGAAACAAATTGATCTTTATATCAGATGTTACTGGCGCTATCTATGAAGTAAACAGTTAAACTGTAAGATTGATACGAGATTAACACTGCAATAATGTTTTTCAATATGTAAGTTCTGCTAATTTTTCAACATCAATTTCAGTGTCTTACATAGCGCTTACGAAGCAGTAGAGAACCGAAGCCTAAGAGGAAACCAAATAGAGATAAAATAGTAAATCTAAGTTTTTACTTTTAGTTACCAGTCAATTTTATGCGGAGGATTAAGAGATATATATATATATATATCTTAATCCTCCGCATAATATATATATACACAAAAAAATTTAAATTTTACTTTTGTACAGGTCCTTCGTTTATTTGCGGTAGTCTTACTTGAATTGTACGAGAGAGATGATAATAGACCTTCATTCCTCGTTGATGTAAGGAACAATCTTTCTTTGCAGTTACTTAATGAATATTAAATATAGATAGGAACAAGCTTTCTTTATAGTTACTTAATGAATATTAAACGTAAATAGGATTATGCTTTCTTTGCCGACGCCAATTAGTTACATAATGAATTTTAAATATAGATAGGAACCAGCTTTCTTTGCAGTTACTTAATGAATATTAAATATAGATAGGAACAAGCTTTCTTTACAATTACTTAATGAATATTAAATGTAGATAGGATTAAGCTTTCTTTCCAGACGCCAATTACAGTTACTTATGAATATTAAATATAGATTGGAACAATCTTTCTTTGCAGACCTTTGCATTTACTTAATGATTATTAAATATAGATGGTAGAATTGTTGATTTGAACATATTAATAAAATAGCAAAAATATTGTAGTTTTTTTTAGAGTAGCTCACTAAAGGGGTTATTAAGCAAATTGTTAACGCATGAATAACCTGCATTTCACAAAGCACCACAGCAGCATTGAAACCTCAGTTGATTAACCAAAAACCGCATAACAGAAAAGACATAACTCTTTGATCTTCAACATTTATCCTGTTTTAATACATACTAAACGGAGTAATTAGACACTTCGTTAAAGTATTTTTTATTGCTTTTCTTTTTCATATTAAGTAAATTATTACATATTTAGTGTTATTACTATTCTCGTTAAAGTGACAAAACCTACTCAAGCATACACATGCAGAAGCAAGTTTAATTTAAAAATACATTGATATATATTTTTTTTAATTTTTCATTTCGAAACATTATGAAATGTTTCGTTTTGAATTTGTTCATCTCAAATCACGCCAAAAACCTTAATCCTTTAATTACGGGTAACGTCAAAGACGATTTGGCGAAACTTTTCTGTGTACGGGTGACGTCAATATAAGCGATTTATTGACGTTAATTGGTGTAATTTACGTTTTTATTGGTTAACTAATAACAAAATTTGCTATGGCGAAAGTTCATGTAAGAAACTCATGACGCATAGGCATAGAAATAGATGTATCGCCATTTATGCAATTTTTGGATACTTTTTTTGTTTGGCGTTCAGACAACCAGATTTGTGAATATATTCTGGTAGTTAAAGGGTTAACAAATTGTTTTTTTGTATGTGTGTGTGTGTGTGTGTGTGCAATACTAAATTTTCATGACAAGAACATACAAGCGTTCGGGGGAGGGGCTTGGACGGGGAGGCGTAACTGTTAACGCCCCCTTGCATACACCTTTCTTTATTAAACAAGGTATAAAAACTTTAAATAATCATTAGCTGACTACCTTGACTTAAATGAACTCACTTCCTTTCCAAAGCGAAAAGGCAAAAGATTAATTTCCAGGGACTCTGTGCTACCCCCCCCCCCCTTAAAAAAAACGAAAATTCCGGTTTTAGTCTCATTAATTGTCGCTAGTCGCTGCCTAATTAATGAGCTTTGAAAATGCATCGCTGCCACATGTGCTGGTGAATGTCTGGTTGCTCTCTTGGATTTTCTTTTGAGCGCTGAATTTTCCGTCACTTTGTCATATCGTTTGAGTACTCTTTTGGAACTTTTTTTTTTGAACTTAAGTGACATGTTCATTTTCTTTTATTTTATAAAACTAAATTTTTCATTTGCAGATGATGCAATAAAATTGACAAATCTTTACCGAAAAAAATTTCGTGCTGTAGATATCTTAATTTCAAGTATATACCTTAATTTTGTGTGTTAGACATCTTAATTTTGTGTGTGTGTTAAATATCTTAACCAAGTAGATACCTTAATTTCGTGTGTGAGATATCTTAATTTGAAGTAGGTACTTTAATTTCGTTTGTGTTAGATATCTTAATTTTAGGTAGATACGTACCTTAATTTCGTGTGTTAGATATCTTAATTTCAGGTAGCTAGCTTATTTACGTGTTGTAGATATTTAATGTCGAGAAGTTTTTCCAGTAAAACCTGTGTGAATTAGCTTGGATCTTATACCATATGTATCTATATAATATGCTTCGTGTTTCCCCATAAGCCCTAAAGTTAAAATTTTTTGAACTGTCCGAAATTGGAAAAGGAGGGGAAAGTTCAAATCAAAAAGAATGAATGAATGAATAGTTAAAATAAAAATTTAAGGCCATAGTAAGAAACCTGAGAATGAGGTGTCCTCACCGGCATCTTTTTAATAAAAAAAATTTTCGAATCGGATAACTTCCTTCAAACTCATTAGGGGGGACAGACATACAGACCGGCCGACAAGTACATTTCTTCCATCCCTAAACGATATTTTCAAAGTTTTATTTTTTCAATCCGTATTTATTATCGACTTTTTTTTTTTTTTGATATTTTTCCGATGCATTAAACGTTATCTTTTAAAAAAAAACCTCTGCGAAAAATTGGTTAAAAAGAACAGATCAGCACTGGACAACACAACAATGAACCGAAAGAACTGCTGAAGAAATCATTTTACTTTTTTAACATGGAAGAAAAAAAAATATCCTTAACATTTTCTTAAAGCGCATTGGGCAATTCTACTTTATTGCGGTAGATGGCGTCAATTGTCCAGATACCCAGTGGATATTTGCGGGACCACCGTGATTATCCCTCGTTGACTGGGTCTGGAACAAGGGCGAAGCGAAAATCATTAAGAGATGATTCGGGGCGGAAACACTTAGATTACCTTTCTCTTTGACTGGCTCAGGGCGGGGCCATCGCGATTGTCCCTCTCTTTAACTGGTTCGAGGCGGTACCACCGAGATTATCCCTCTCTTTGACTTTTTTTTTTCTCCACCAGACCCCCTACCTGTTAGCCGAGGCCTTAGGATTGCTTACGCACGGGGAGAGGTAGTGGAGAGTACATGCACATATCCCCAAGTATACATGGTGGTCTTCAGTGGGTATCGAACGCGCGACCTTCCAGGTGGAAGTCCGACGTGCTAACCACTAGGCTACCCACGGCCCTCTCTCTTTGACTGGTTCGGGGCTGGGCACCCGCGATTATCTCTCTTTAAATGGTTCGGGGCGGGGCCAACGCGATTATTTCTCTTTGAATGGTTCTTGAGGGGGCCACCGCGGTTGTCCCTCTCTTTAACTGGTTCGAGGCGGTTCCACCGAGATTATATCTCTCTTTAACTGGTTCGAGGCGGTTCCACCGAGATTATATCTCTCTTTGACTGGTTCGGGGCTGGGCCGCCGCGATTTTCTCTCTTTAAATGGTTCGGAGCGGGGTCAACGCGATTATCCCTCTTTAAATGGTTCGGGGCGGGGCCACCGGGATTATCCCTCTCTTTGACTGGGGCCTGGAACAAGGGAAAAACGAAAATGAGTGTGATAATCGATGCAAGATGGTTTTAAACAAATTTCTTCATAGTATTTTTACACGTTTTAGTTTTCATAAAATAACGGTCTATGAGCAGCCACCTTTTTGAGTTGCTCCTTTCCGACTTCAACTTACTCTCTCCAACTCCGCTCCATGCTCCAGATTATTTTAATACATTATCTTATTTATCTCTTTTTTACATAATTAGTTTTTTTACAAAATAAAATCTTAACAAAGTAAAATAGGATCAGTGGAGCACAACAAATTTCTTTGCTCTGTCTTCGCTTCAGTTTGGAGAAAAATCTCACTGCTCCCTGCTCAGCGCTCCTGATCCCTAATCCACTCCAGATCGCTGCAAAAATATATAAAAAAATTTCATTCAAATTGAATTCATGCAGCATTTCTAATAGCTACCATCCTAATTCTACCATTGAATTAAAAAGGGCTCTTTTCTACAATAGACAGAACTGTTCAAAATACAAATTAAAAGTATCATCATGACTATTAAATAACTATTCTTTAACTAAATTATCGTCCTTTTTAAAGCCACATGTAATTCTGGATCTTATATTAGCATAATTTCGCACTCCACTCTGAATTATTACATTCGATAATGATATAATTGACAACATTTTTCAAAGTACAAACTGAAAGTACCATCAAAACTGGTAAGTAACTATTGTTTAACAAAATTATCGCCTTTTTTTCTAAAACCACGTCTAATTATAGATCTTATATGATCAAAAGTTTTGCACTCCATTCTGAATTATTACACCCGATAATTCTATAATTGACAACATTGTTCAAAATATAAAATAAAAGTATTTCAAAAACTATTAAATAGTGTTAAACAGAATCATCGTCCTTTTTCTTAAGCCACATGTAACTCAGGATTTTGTATCAGCAAACGTTTTACCCTCTACATTGAATTATTACATCCGATAAAGGAAAAACAAGAATGGACATCCTGAAAAATCTCGATGCTTGCTCAGCATGTTTTTCTTTACCCAAGGAAAACTATATAATAACCCCAGAACACTATATCTCGAGACAGAACAATGGAATAACACCAATATCTTAAGTGGATTGTAGTACAGCGAATCGCTGAAGATTGCATCAATAACTTAGGAAGATGGTGGCACTAGACAACACAACAATGTCCCGAGCGAAATCCTGGAGAAATAAATTCTACTTTCTCCTGTGTTTTCTTCCCTAAGAGTTCCGAAATGGGAAAGAAACGAAAGAATAACGAATAGCCTTCGGAATTTCTTTTTAAATTTGCCATTTCTAAGGACAAAGGCCGTGATTTATTGAAGAGGTATCCAAAGAAGGATAAATCAAACTTCCACGTTTTTTGTATTTTTCGGCAAAGTTTATGTTTTGACGTATAATGTTGAGCATAATTAAAGTTTACTAATTCCAATGTAAACTTTTAAAACGTGGTTAATATATTTATCAGCAGTGTTTTGCTTTAGCTCAACTGCGGAAACTTTAAAATGAGTAATTGGCTATTTTTCACGATTATGTAAAATATCATTTGATAAATTTAATCTGAATGACTTACAATGCATCCTATACAACTTTAAAATTAAAGCACTTGGTTAAAATAAAGATAAATATGTTATTTAACTTATTTAATGATAAAGATTCCTTAAAAATACCTTAATAATTTTTCAAAATGGCTAGATCAATTAGAAGATAAAGAAGAAACTCAAAGAACAAAAGAGTACTCATAATAGTAGTTTTCACGCATGGTTAACTTACACAGAGGTTTAGGCAAACTTTATATTGATGTTTCATCCATGCAGACAAATACTGGTCTAACATAGCATCAAAAATATCCTGGAGAATTTATTATTTAAGTTTTATTTTGCAAAAATAGATAAACAATTAAATATAGTAATAATTTGGCGGTCAACTTACAAAGGGTTTTTTTTACAATACTTTACCCAAATTTGGCGACATAAGTGGTCAATATAGACAGGTGGTTAAGTTACATAGGTTTCCCTACATTAAATATTATAGGGTTCATTCCGTTCCTGACAAAAGTGGTCAACTTAGACAGGCGGCCAGCTTACAAAGATTTTACTATATATATATATATATATATACAGTAAAACCTGTAAAGTTAACCACCTTTGTAAGTTGACCACCTCTCTAAGTTGACCAGTTTTGTCAGGAACGGAATTAGCCCTTCACCCCCTATCTCACCCTCTATAAGTTGACCACCTGTCTAAGTTGACCACTAAAGTGCTGTACCGAAGTGGTCAACTTGCACAGGTTTCACTGTATATGCATGTACTTAGGATCTTACTTGTCCTTTAATCCACCTTTCTTTCCTTAAAGCAGAAAACCTCTAAGACTAACTGCTGCCTTTAAATACATTTATTGAAAGACATTCTTTGAAAAAGTTGCAATTAAAAATATCTAACTATTTACTCATTGTTTCTTATCCCAAAGTTCAATTTAATTATTGCTTTTCCGTCGTCATAGAAACAAGGGTTATGTTTTCACATAGTTAAAATGTTTACCATCTTCAGTCGTAATTTAATGGAGTGCAATTTTCTAAATTAAAGTGAATAGCTCATCCTGAATATTTAACGACATAACTATTTAATCAGACCCCTTTTGTTTACTCAACTGAAAGAACAATTTTGAAACACTAACTTTATGTATGAGTAAGGAGGCTGCGAAAAGAAATGCCTTACTTCTTTCAGCTTAAGTTTCTGAAATTAAGATAAGTTACTCGTTTTAAAACTGTTTACATTTCAAAAACGCTCGGAGGAAGGCATTAGGTGGAATGTTTAACTGTTCATTAAAAGAAAATTAAGACATTTAACTTGAAGAGAAACATTTTAAAGAATTAAAACTCAAATGCAAATAATGCTGAAGATATTTTTTTAAACCTGTCTTCTAGGGTATTTCAAACAAAAATCGGTCAAAGTCTCTTCTTCTGTAGCTTCTTATTTAATTTAAAACATTGAATTAGAAGATATATATTTAATTCAATGCTTTTTTTTTTCCACTTGAAATTAACTTTTTTCTGCTAAGAGTTTCATTTTAAATTCTTCAAGGAGTTTCATTATTAAACGATATATAATGGAATCTTATTGATAAGGCTACCATGTTTGCTCAAGTGAAGTTAAACTAGCAACTATTAGTTCTGCGAGTAGTTGACTTGTCTTGAATAGTCTTCAAGGTAAACATTTAATATTTACCTTTAAAAAATGTCGCCCAAAAAATCTCTAAAGCATAGTTTGTATTTAAATCTTGTATTTTAACAAATTATTTTAACCCCTTGAAGCGAGTTTTTTGTCGATAGAAAATTAATATATAGGTATAGTATAAGGGGCTATTCATAAATGATGTCACCTTTTTCCCCATATGTTTGACGCCCTCCCCCCCTTTGTCACATGTCACGCTATGTTGCATAACGCATGATGTCACACTTCTTGCTACCTCCTCCCCTCCCCTTGTCACATTTTGTCACAATTTCACGAACCCCCCCTCCCCACTCGAAGCGTGACATCATTTATGAATGATCCCAAAATTGTTTTTGGCGATTTTAGTTGTAGGAGGTGACTAGAGAGCAGGGGGTAGGGTAAAAGTTATGTAAAAAAATATTACACAAACAAAGTGGAAACGGCTCTCAGACGGGCATTGGAAACAAAATAACGAGAGATACAAGATCACCCGTGTAAGACACGGGCATGTGCAACTTTACCAGTAACTTTCGCCCGTGTCAGACACGGGCAAATACGTTCAGTGGTTAAAAAAACTTGTTAAATATTAAAAAACAACCTAAATATCTGACCTAAATTCATAACTTTTTTCATAATTTATATATGAAAAAAGTTATGAATTTAGGTCAGATATGCTTACTAGGCTAATTAAGCTTATTAGGCTAATGCTTACAATCAGGGTTCGAAATTAGCGGTCGTTAGTCGTATTTTGCAACTAAAAGTTTCCGTTTGACGACCGCGATTTCACATTCAGTCGTCACTTTTGACGCCTAAGCTTTCATGAAACTTTTAGTTTGACAACCACATTTTTTCCTGAAGTACTCATGTTATATTTATTTATTTATTTTAACCTAATATGACTATGTATAATTGTATTTGAATATACATATTTCATCTGATCTTCTGTATTTTGATTTTTTGCGATATCTATGAAGACAATCGGAGCTTCTTGAACTTCAAAATTTTGAATCGTAATATTTTACTTACGAATGAAGTTTTGTAAGTTACACCAGATTGTAAATAACACTTGAAAAAATAGTTCAGCCAGTTAATTCGTATTTTATTTTATTAGGCACCGATTAAAGTAAGTGTTTATATTGGTTCATAAACTTAAGCAGAATTAATAATTTCTCAAAAGTTACTAATATAAATTGATTTTTGAAGATTTTTCTCTTTCTTATCAATAATTTTCTCAATAGGGTTGTGACTTTTTTTAGCAATTGCACAACTGACCTCATGATTATCAGTTGTATTTCAGCCCAATCAATTTGAATTATTTTAAAATAACACCTAATTGAGCATTTTTGGCGATTGAAACAAAACAGTTAGGTGCCGATCACGCCTAACGTTAACATCCAAGTTTCGAACCCTGCTTACAAGGTTCTAATTATTTTTCAACTTTATAAAATGTAATACAGCACACCAATTTGACTCAATATAATTGAATACATATATATATTTTTAATTCTAAAAACCATTATGTTTTTGCTGACTATCGATGATCTTGGTTTCTCAAAGCTCTCAACTCGCCAAGGTTTTAGCTGAAAATTTCAAATATCCTTAAGAATTGTTTGTTTCTCAGATCCGAAATTTGGAACCAAGAATGTTAACTGCGTGAGCAAACGGAAAATTCAAAAAAATCCTTCGCGATATTCAGACATTTTTTTTTCTCTCAATTTTTTAGCTACTTAAATACGTATTAAATGAGCACCGACTTTTTTCTCGTAAATATAAGTACGTGTACATTTATTGCTGGTACGAATAGTAACATTATATTTGTTTTCAATCATTTTTTTAGAATAAACTGAAGAAAATCACAAAATTTATAAAAAAGGGAAAGAAAAAAGTCATTAAATATACGGCATTATTTCAAAGACTCAAAAGACATAATAAAATACATTCCCTTATTTCAAATACCTGATGTTAAAAAACATAATAACATTAAAGAGTAATTTCATTTTGCTTAATTACTTTAGGATAACCTCTTTTTTTCCCCGTTAATTTATCGTATTCTTGAAAAAAGCAGAAAATGGCTTTCGAACATCAAAAGATGATCTGGTAGCTACAAATACTTCGCCTTTACTGATTAAAGAATCCAATTATGGATTAATTTTGTTTACCTTTAAGCTAGAGAAATATAAATTAATTAAAGTTATTTAATTAAGAATTAAATCAATTCGGTTCCAAACCGCAAAAACTTTCCCTTTTTTTTTGCAAATTCGTTTGTTAATATTTCATTAGTGATCAAAGAAGTGGACCCCTTTCAAGTTTATAAAGAAATTTTAATTTTGCCTTAGCGCATTGACTTTTTTTTATTAAGTTAATAAAGAAGAGTAACTTAAAATGACGAGTAATGTTAAATTGCATTTCCTAGAAAGTCAAGACTAAATACAATTCTTTTTCTGCTGCATGAACTGCGTCGTAACTGATATCTATTTCTTATGTGTTGCTACCAGAGCTACACAAAAGATAATATAAGTATATGTGCATTTATATAGCGTGACTAGTAGCTGCTACTTAGAATGCGTTGTAGTGAATAGTACCTCCTTCTTATGTATAGCTAATAGAGCTACACATAAGGAGGTACTACTCACCACAACGCATTCTAAGTAGTAGCTAGCTACACTTAAGGAGGTACTACTCACTACAACGCATTCTAAGTAGCAACTACTAGTCACGCTACTTAGAATGCGTTGCTTGTTGTGCGTTTTTCTGTAGTTGTTTTTTACACTGAAAATAGCACTATTGGTTTCCTCAGTGTTTCATTAATTATCTAGTGTTCTCTTAACCCTTTTTAAAGCTGTAGTGAGTGTACCTACCAGCAAACTAATCAACTTATATAGGGTGGGGCAAAGGCAATGACCCGGTTTTGAAGGGTTATGAAAAAAAAAACTAATACAGTTTGAGACTTGAAACGTTTTTTATTTTGATCTGTATTTAATACCATTTTTTAACCTACTTTCCCGTAAAAGTAAAAAAAAAATAATAATAGAGCATGAAAGAAGGCTTAATGTATCGTGAAAATATCGTTGGAAATCAAGAAAAGTCAAAAATATGTTAAGTAATTAAATGAAGATTGAAAAATAAAAAATTTGAAAGTAGGGTTTTGAGATGGGGAAAAAGTGTATCGGTCGGTCTGTCGGTCTGTCTGTCTGTCGGTCTGTCGGTCTGTCTGTCTGTCGGTCTGTCCCCCCCCCTAATAACTTTTGAACGAATTGTCCGATTGGAAAAATTCTTTTTGCATTCGAAAGATCTCGGCGAGGACATCTCATTTCCATATTTTACTTTTTGATTTGAACAATTTTTTGTTTAATTTTGAACAGTTCAAAAAATTTAACATTAGCGCCTATGGGTGAAAATGAAGCAAATTATGTAAACTCTGGGTACAAGATATAAGTTCCCATGAACAAGCTCACTGGAAGAAGTTCTTGGCGTAAAATATTGATTTGAACAATTTTTGTTCATTTTTGAACAGTTCAAAAAAAATTAACATACCGCCTACGGGGAAATTTCAATCCTATATAATTTCTGATCTACCGGACAGATTTGCTTTTAACAAACTTTATCGGAAAGCTCTTATGACGTAGAACATGTACAAATAGAAAGTTCATCCAGAACTAACGAGCCTATTTTCCTATGAAATTTTTTGATCGGGATTTTCAAGAATATTTTTTAATTAATGAATGATTAAATGAATGAGCAAAAGAATGAATGAATAAATGAGTGAATAAATACATGAATGACTTAATAAATAATGATTGAATGAATATGTATTAACCGTTGAAAACGGTATGTTTGAAGCAATTAAGAACTAAAGTTAAACGAGAAAGACAGAGAGAGAGAGATAGCTAGATTATAAATTTGAATTCGGTGTATACGGGAAAGTAGGCTGGTATAGTTCTAGACGGAACTTCTTGTTTACATTAAGTTTGAAACACCACTTCAGCAAGATGGCGGGCTTCAGCAGAAATACACTGATGTCTTAAAAAATACACACAGCAGAATGTTTTTCAGCATATGATGTTCGTTAGCTCATCTGCGTATCGAAAGTTCAGTACGATTGCTCATTTATCCTATTTTCAAGGAAGTGAGCAATCGCAATATCTTTTAGACAGTCACATTAAAAAAAAATTCAAGTACATAAAAAATGAATAATTTTTAACTTTACATCAACTGAACACCACAACTCGTGTTCAGTAACAGCAAAAATGGCGGTAACTGAACGCAAAATTTTTAGAGTGTATAAATAACATTTGTTTTTTATTCCGAAGAAATAATTTATCGCACTTTAAAAGAGGGATTTTATGCTTCAAAATGAAACAAAGGAAATGATTTAGAATGGGCTTTCGGATAAAGACTTTTGAAGGCAATGAGCTGAGCATGCAAAAGTGTCCCACGGCTCATTTCAGTTTCATTGAATAAGCCCTATTAGAAATTGTTAAAATATTTCAATTTAAAAAATGTTATATACATATTTTTTACTTTCAGGACAGGTCAATGAAGAAAACATAGGTGTCCTTTTTGGAAAATAATTACCTTAATAATTCTTTTAGCAAAAAAAAAAAATAATAAGGAGGGCTTTGTATTGAATTTTCCATGTGTTTTAGGGGAGTCGGCACCATGAGACCATTTGTTTTCTCTATGGTGTTTATATTTACAATATTTTGTCTCATGGCATGTTAAATCACTTCATGAGTAATTTAATTTTTAATAAAAACTGGATTTCTTAAATATAATTTGAAAATTTTAATTTTTAAACTGAAATTTAGCAGTTTTTAAAAATGCATCTTCTTTTTCAAAAATTGGCGTAAAGTCTCAAACATTTTTCTTATTGATTCATTACCCATAAAGCAAAACTTTTATGCATTGATTTTTTAGAAGCCAAATACTTTTTGAGAAAAAAAAGAAACACTCAAGTAACGCAGAAAAATCAGCGAAAAATTAAAAAAAACCTACAAAAAAAATTTTTTTTTGAAAAAAAGTACTTAAGTTATCATAAAAGTAAAGCAGAAATTTGTTTGTATAGTTTCAGGAACATGTTGGGAAAAAATCCACATTGTAGAAATTAAAAAAACCCTTTGCATTTTAATCGAGATGAAATGCGTAGAAAACAAAGCGCGAAAAAACAGCAATTTCTGTTTCCGGCTTCCAAAAACTTAAATGCTTTTTTTATCAAAATGTCAAGTAAGGAGCTTTTTTTTTCAGTTACAGTCACGATGAAACAGCATCTTCTCGCTTATTTTATTTTAAAAAATAAATATGAGGCTTATATTCAGCACAGTTTCGGTTTCGGAATGAAAGGGTGGCAAGTCACACCGTAATAAAATCAATGATATATCAATAAATATTGCTTCAATTTTTCAGGGAACATTTTTAATGAGTTATTTTACTACTTAAGCCAATAAAAATGTTTTCGGTTTTTTCGACATTTTTGGGTGCTGACTCCCCTTCAGAGTATTTATAAGTTTTTTTCAGTTTCACAATCATGCTCCTTTGTAATACAATTGTTGAGCTTCCTTAACAATAATTAGTTTAAAAATTAAGTTTTAAATCAACTCGCTAAAAATAGATTTAAGAACCTACAAAAAGAAACACAAGCGTTTCCACACTATTATTTAATAGGAAAATCATTTATCATTACGCTGATTTATTTAATTATTACATGTGTAATCTTTGCTTCGCAAATTAAAAAATAAAAGTTAACTCAATCAGAATCAAAACCTTCACGTTATCTCTAAATTACTCAAGGGACACAATTCACTCGCTTGCAACAGATAAGAGGAACACTTATTAAATTTTCTGAACCTACAAAAAATTATTACGCTACAAACGTAAACTATGCTTTAAATAATGTTTTTGGAAAAATGTCAACTGAATGCATAATTTCAATTGACTGAAAGAAACAGCAAGACAACTAGGCGTTGTGAAAAAATATTGTTTTTTATTTGAATTATTTTAATTTTTCCGTTTTACGTCTTTTAAGTCAACGACGCTTAACTCTACCCTTAACTCAAATTAACCTCTAGATATGAATTTCACTTTGAAAATCTTTAAAAAAAGAGAGAGAACTCTTGTATAATGGCTACAAGTTCAACAATCAAAACTTCGTTTTTTCTTCTAACCAATTTTAAAATCTTAAAAAATACTTTAAAATTCGAAAGGCTTAAGTAAAAATCGCTAGATATAAACATTAGAATGATCACTCAATATAAACTGAGGTGTTGCCATTCAAAAGAATCGTAAATTAAAACTTGAGTAATAAAAGGAAATACTTTTTAAGAAATAGTAAATTTGTTAGAGTCCCATAAGTTACGATAATAAATACAAGTATTATGTTACTTTTCTATGCTGATCATTAAATAAGTTTTTAAACATTGTTTTACCATAGTTTGCTTTTTTGCATGATGTCAGTATCGTATCGCACCGCAAAATTTAATCGTAACTGGTCCACGTTAAGTGAAATATATATATGAATTTTAAAATATAATAGACCCAATTTACAGTTTGAATCGAAAACTAAAGTAAACTTAGGGAATTTTGTTCTTTATTTTGATTTCTTAATGCAATTGATATCATACATTTAAACGTACTAAAACCCGAAATAGGGTACAAGAGCCTCGGTTATCCGAGCCCCGACTAACCGAGTTCCGGGTTAACCGATGTACAGTTGCCCTTGAAAAAAAGTTTTTTTGGCCGAGTTCCGTTGAACAGAGAAATATATATATATATATATATATGTAGAGTGCGAGGAGACCTCGACTGCAGCGCCATCAGGCGGAAAGCAAGAAAAGCGAGTAGTTCTGAGTAAGATTCCGTCCTGTGTGGACGTTTAAGCGCTGCGGTGCTTGAATAGTGTTGATGTTCTTATTTAAAGTTTGTTCTGTAAATAGTTTTTGTAAATAGTTAAGCGTTAATATAGTCTTTTTTATATCTGTATGGTGAGTCGTTATTGAAGTAACCCCTAGACACAAGCAAAAAGCCTTTGAACATCAACACTATTCAAGCACCGCAGAGCTTACACGTCCACACAGGACGGAGTCTTACTCAGAACTACTCGCTTTCCTTGCTTTCCGCCTGATGGCGCTGCAGTCGAGGTCTCCTCACACTCTAGATCTATATATATTTTTTTTAATATAAATTAGATATTTGTATGTATCTGACGTCATTTTTTCATTGCATAATATGTACAGTAAATGGCGTATGCAGGTACCCTCGGTCCACATTACCTCAGATAATCGAGGCTCCACTGTGTATAATTTGCGTAGCCTGAAAAACTTTACTTTGTGAGAATTGGCATCGCAACTCTGCTCTTATAGTAAAAATTGTTTTTGGCTCAACATTGAATTACATCTGTCAAGTTGTTTTGTACCTCCCGTTGTCTATACCAGTATTTAACAAAACAACGAGCAAATATTGAGTAGGCCCTCGCCACTACACACATGATTTTTTTTTTTTTTTTTGAAAAAAGGAGGTCTGCGAATAAAAGTAACTACAATTGAAGCGGATGCTAAAACTTTAATGAAGAGAAATAAGAGAAAAATGCATCCTTCCCATTGAAATAACTTTATTAAAAAAACCTTGCAGTTGTAGGCATTTAAGTAATAAAAAATACAGTAAAGTGGTGTTAATTTCAATTAGAGCAATTAAGACATCATTAAGTAGTTCCACAGCTCACCACTAAGGGATCTGAGCGTTACATATATTTATGCCCTCGTTTCCTCTAAGACAGGTAAGAGGCGGGTCCCAAGATTGGAAATTTTTGTTAGATGGGTCGGAACCCAGTCAACTTTGGGAACCACTGGTCTATACTATACTGGCAGTGCCAGAGCTGTTCTTAATTACTCAGTTTTTTATACTTGTTGTTTTATCATATTTATTACGTGATATTTTTAAAAAATGGCAATGCATTTTACATTGTTTATAAGTATGAATTGCCAATAAAAGAGACATACCTTGCATATAAAATTTAATATATATATATATATATATATTATAAGCTTTAAGCTACTACGGAAATTATTCGTTGAATTAGTTGCAACTCGTCATTGCTAAGAAATTTCTCCATATAGTCTTACTAACACCACTTATAAATGTAAATGCATGAAATACATAAATACTATTCATTTTTGTACAGATAAATGTACCGCAAAAATAGGCACAAGAAAATTTAGAATTGCGCTTAACATTAATAACTGTAGCATCAAAATTTCAAAAATCATTTACTGAACATTTTACTGATGAAATCTTAATTTTTTCTGGAAATACTTTCTTTACGCATTTAAATTATCACTATTTAGTGAAGCAAGTTTACAATTACATCCGTGTAATTAAAATATCATTGCAACTTTTGTACATTCAGGGAGGTATAATGTTTTTAAATGCAAACGCATTAAAAGTCACATATTATGCAATAAAAAATTTTAATGACAAGCGTGTTACCATCCTGACGTATAAAGTACATAATCTTGGGAAAACATCGTCAAAAAGCTGTTTTAAGAGAAATTTAAAAGCTATTAATGGATGTAAGACTTTTTTCTAGAAACATCCATTAAGCATTGATATCAGCTCCAATATTTCCACTTAAGTTCAAAAGTTTTTTTTCTTACTTTTTTCGCAAAAAACTGTTAAAAACTTATGGTTATGGAAATTCGTGGTCTTTCAAAACATATTAAAAATTTGCCTTCAAAGTACCCGTCAAGACTCCGGAGTTTTTGCGAAAAGAGAAAAGTTAAAGAATAATTTTTAGTTGCTTTTTTGGGGAAAAAAGTGCATACATTGTAGGAATGGGGTACAATTATTTTTTTTAAGAGTTGTTCCATTAGTAATGTACTAAAACTGCTGAGGAGAAATAAAAAATAAAATGCTAAGTGGAATAGTTAAGGCGTAAAATCTTAACAAACAAACTCACTTTCACATTTATAATATTAGTTAGAATTTTTAAAAAATCAGTCTTTGTAATTCAAAATTAAATGTATTATTCAAAAAAAAGCATAAAAATGCAATATGTGTCTTATAGTCCGCAAAATATGGTAAGCATTTCTGTTTGCATTGGCCTTTTATACTTTTGTTTAACATTAAATGTTCAACACGCATGGCACACTGTAAGGTCAAACCTGGTGAGATGGCGTGATCAGAGAGATGGCGCACATGAATGTTTGGTGGGAAGGGGAGGTGCGAGTGCGACCGCGATGTCAGGTGAAGACATGCTTGAAAGATTGCATGAAAGTTTCAGAAAATGTCTTCAGCAGTGTTGATTGTGAAGGTAGACAGTTACCAGATACACTGTTTAAAACCATGTAATTAGAAACTCCCATTATTGTCCAATATGATTAAAAAGAAAGTAAGTTTCTAAGTGTTCATTATTTTTTATTTCATTTCCAAATCATCAAATTACCGCGCAACACCCTTTACTTATTATCAAAAGATATCTCCCATGTGAGCATATCCTCCCCATCCCCGTATGTGCGCAATCTCACTCAATCTATAAAGAAAGAAAAGAAAAACAGCTGTCTTGGTTTTATCCCCTGTTGTCGTTTTAAATTACAGCATAACAAGGGAATAGTAATAAAAATTAACATCTTCATTCTTTTTTATCATGTTCTCCAATTATGCGTCAACTCTACCGGCTTTACTATACACAAAAAATTGCGAAAAATTAATTTCCAATACACCAAAAAAAGATTTTTCTCATACTAAAAAATTTCGCTTTGTAGTACTTTTCATTTATGACATTAAAAAAAAAAAAAGAAAATTTAGGGGCCGTTCATAAATGATGTCACGCTTTTCCCCCAATTATTTGACCCCTTTCCCCCCCCTTTGTCACAATATGTCACACTGCAGCGGAACCTCCTCCCTTTGTCACATGTCACGCCATGTTGCACAATGCATGATGTCACACTTCTTGTTACCCCCTCCCCTCCCCTTGTCACACTTTGTCACAATTTCACGAACCCCCCTCCCCCCCCTTGAAGCGTGACACCATTTATGAATGATCCCTTATTCGAACATTCATTTTAAAGAACGTAAAACAATAATTAGCTTAGTTTGATATATTTTCTTAGAAAAAAAAAAGCTTTCTGTAACTATACTTTTGGAAAATAAAAAAACGTATTTCAAACATGGAAAAAAAACACAAGCTTTCTCATTTCTAAATCATAAACATTCCTGGAAGTGGAAGTTTAGCTCGAATAAAAACAAATTTTTGCTACACTATGTAAATAAACCAGTCAATAAATATATGACTTTTTCTGTGGATTATTTAACAGCCTTAGCATTTTATTTCTTTCCGCAAATTTTCGGAATGGGCAAACATTTCTGTTTGCCTTGGCCCTTTTAAAACGTCAAGAATGATGTATTTGTTACATTGTTGATCTGAGCACCGCTTTCCATGGGTCATATCTGGAAGACGTTATTTTTGATAACTTTTGAAAGGATAGTTTTTGGGGGATTTCACCATGAAAGAGTGAGAAAGAAGTATGATTTATGTGCTATAAATATTTGTGTGTAAAAAAAAAAATTCTTTTCAATTTGTCCGCTTTGAGGCATTAAAAAATGTAGCTGTATTTCACGACATGGAATAGCATAAAATAAATAAAAGAATTCATGTGGTATGAAATTAATTTCCTTGTATGTCAAATCGGGGCGTCTTGTTGTCTGTATGTGTATATATATATATATATATATATATATATATATATTCTTTATGACTTAAGTTGATACACTTTTTGAAACACAAAGCATTTATTACTGAAGTTATGTGGTGATTTAAGATTTCCTTTAAAACATTATTTATTACATAATATCCCATCAACAGTTATTATCCATTATATAATGCCCTTTATCCATGATGTAATACCCTTTAATATTCTCCCATTAAATTTATTATTTTCATTAAAAATTACAACTGAAACTCATTAGGTTATGACTTGAACCTTCAGACCCGCATTGCATTGCCAGCTCTAAAAACTGGTAGTCAAGAACAAAATTCAATCTTTTGATGAGGTATGACACTCATACCTCGCCCTCTTGAGACGAAATAAGGAACAACATTGTACGGTTGAAATGATGAAGCAATATGATTGAAAATCATTCATAAAATTAAATATATAGTTTCTACTGCTGATGCAAACAAACTTCAATTTGGAAATATTTCTTAGTAATCTTCATTATTTGTTTTATTCATCTCCACCATAAAATTTTTTGAGCCCCCACCCCCCGAACGTAGTATAAAATTTATTATAAGCTTTTACCCTCAAAAGACAAATAGAATCTTTTTCTCCTGTCCTTTTTTGACCCTCGAAACTGACAAAGTCTCCGGAAATTGCGTCACACAAGTTTTACAGATCTTTTCAACAGTCCATAATAAACATTCAATGACTGATATGCGTGAAACACTATTTTCTGGTACAAATTCAGTTTCAGACCAGAATGAAAAGGTTAACTACGTAAAAAGATCTATTTCAGAACATAATATTCAAATTTGAAAGATTGCTTAATATATTTTCGCTCCCCTTTCAACTTTCTCATATTCTTTTGAAGTTCAGAATAAATCGAATCGAAGATAAGAGCCGGTTAACCATTCCAATTATCGGACGAAATTTTCCCTTCAATGGCGTGCTTTCCAATCTCAAGTACTCTTCTTACAACTTTTTGGTTCCTCGACATGCTACGAAGTTTCAAGAGATCAAAGCTGTGATAGAAGGAAATTATGTTAAAGAGAATGTAGAAAACATAAGATAAAAGGAAATGAATTGCCCGTTAGATAAAGCTTAAAGTTTCACTCAAATGTGAAACATAATATGTATTTTTATGCAGTAATTTCGAGTCATCTGGAGTCTTAGAAACCGTTGTTTGGGAAGGAAATGCCATATATGTACATACTACTAAGATTTTACCTAAGGCTTTTCTTCTGTTTTGCAGGCAGAAGATTTTATTTAGTTAATTATTCAATATATTTATCATTTAATTATTTTATTTATTATTTATTTAATTGTTTAAGTTCTTCATTATTTATTTATTTTTTTAATTTCTTTATTATTTAATTATGCATTTAATTTTTTTATTTTATTTCCTATTTCTTTATTATGAGCTTATTAGTATTTGTTTATTTTTAATTTATTTATTGTAAAAAATTAGAGGCGGGAGGGAATTTAACCGGCAACGTCCTTTGTTTTTGGGCACTATAGTAAGAAAAATAATGTACACAAAATTTTGAACTCATTCATTCAACAACAACACGTGCCACTGGAATTTAAACCTGGTGAGTTTTCTTCCACAAATTATTGGGTTTTTGCATTATCTTAGGTTTGAATAAAATGTTTTTACAATGAGATAAGACTTTACAGTGAACATACTATGATACCTTGGACACTACCTAAATTAAATTTAATTTCTGATGGCTCTCTGATTGTTTTGTTTTGACATATTTGTGTGTGTGTGTGCGAGAGAGAAAAAGAGAATGCCCACGAAAGTATATATTTATTTTTTGATGTATCTCTGATTGTTTTTCTTATATGTGTGTGTGAGAGAGAGAGAGAGAGAATGCCCACGAAAGTACATATTTATTTTTTGATGTCTTTCTGATTGTTTTTTTATATGTGTGTGTGTGAGAGAGAGAGAGAAAGAGAATGCCCACGAAAGTATATATTTATTTTTTGATGTCTCTGATTTTTTTTTTTTTTTTATATATGTGTGAGAGAGAGAGAGAGAGGAAGAGAATGCCCACGAAAGTACATATATTTATTTTTTGATGTCTCTGATTTTTTTTTTGTATTTTTTTTTTTTTTTTTTTTGGTGTGTGTGTGAGAGAAAGAGAGAGAGAATGCCCACGAAAGTATATATTTATTTTTTGATGTCTCTCTGATTGTTTTTTTTTATATGTGTATGTGAGAGAGACAGAGAGAGAGGGAGAGAATGCCCACGAAAGTATATATTTATTTTTTGATGTATCTCCGATTGGTTTTTTATATGTGTCTGTGTGTGTGAGAGAGAGAGAGAGGATGCCCACGAAAGTATGTACCTTATTTTGAGCAAAATGGGAAAACAAATCTGGAAACTAACTTTGAATTATAACATTTTAAATTATTAAGGACTGGATATTAAGTTCTGATGTAAGTTACATATTTTCAATTATCTGAATTTTTTGCAAAAATATACCTTATACTTAATATATTATTTAAATTGGGCATTGCCTGTTTTAAAAAATCGCTTTATTTCATTTTATTTCACTTTCTTAGTATTTTCCAAATCTGACCTGCCAATGAAATTTCTTTAGGAAAATGTTTCAATGATACATAAAAAAAAAAACTCTCTTCCATTTTGTTCCAGAGTAGTACATAAACCATTCATCTTGGATGCAGCAAATGCAAAAAAACAAAGCTAACAAATTGCTGATCTTTTTGCTTGAAACGTATCACACCCTAGTCTTGTACGGTATAGATTGCTTTTATCGGAAATCTTTCACGGCCGCAGGTGGTTATCTGAAAGAATTGCTTACTCAAATCACCTATAGATTATTAAGCTTGTTTCGGATATGTGATTTATTTTACTAATTATATAGATGCTTTTTTTTAAAACTTTAAACCTTCTGCGCCATTGGACCTCCAACCATTTTTTCCTAGAATGTGATGTCACTTGAGAAATGTTAATATTGATACCTAAACGAAACTTTTCTAAGTATATCGTTAATAAAAACAAAAGAGTTCAGGCAGAAACTTTTGTTTTATATTTATAGTTACATCTGAAATTTTAGTTACATCAAAATTTTTATATTTATAGTTCCTTTGGATGAAAATGTCTGTTTCTTATGTATTTTTGGCTGAAAATTACGAACCTGCAATTATATTTTGCCTATCACGTACCCTTTTCCCAAAATTCCACATTTCAGCTTTTTACGCATTTTCTGGATAAATGTACATATTTTTGTATTTTATCGACTTAATTTATTATAAGCTATATTTTTCTCATTGATAGTGAGATCGTTGCCATTCTAGAGACCTTTTTAATGAAGTTGGGTTACTTTAGCGACATTTTTGGCAACAAAAGCTTTGCCTACTTCTCGAAGTTTTGAGTCAAAATCATTTTGCAGACTATTTTACGAAGCGAAACAAAAAATGGTATGCTGCTGTGATGTGAGTGTACTATTTCAAGCATTAGGACATGAGCCCAATTCAGCAGAGAGGCACTTGTTTATCAGTGCTCCTCCATCTAAGTATTTTTTTTCCCCCTATTCATTCCTGTAACATATTCTGCAAACACAAGGGAAATTTCAAAATTTCAAAATTACAAGTGGCAAAAGCATATCAAATGAGCCTATGATGATCTACAATATGCCTTTTTCCCGCAATTGCACATTAACCTTGGTTTATCGAAATATTTGTAAAAGCTCTGGACAGAGAAGGAGTGGCTTTCTCGCATTTCAATAACAAATTCAAAAATTTAAGTGAGGCAAAAGTAAAAGGAAGGATTTTTATTGGCCCACAACTTAAGGAAGTGCTTTCATGATGAAGAGTATGAAAAGAAATCGTCAGAAGCCGAAAAATCAGCCTGGCTGGCCTTTAAATCAGTGCGCTCACGTTTCCTTGTAAATGGAGAAAGCTGAAAGCTACAAAAATCTTGCTGGTGACATGATACAATGCTTTTATATTATTAGGCTGCTATATTTCATTAAAACTACACTTTTTGGGCTCCTATATGGACTTTATTCCTCAAAACCTTGGTGCAATTAATGATGAGCATGGGGAAAGGTTCTATCAGGACATCTCTGTGTTTGAAAAGCGTTTCAGCGGTAGATGGAGTGGAAGTATACGAACTGAATATTGCTGATCTGTTATCAGGGCACACCAACAGATGCCTACAAGATGAAACGCCCCCAAAAAATCATTTTAGTGTTTGTGTTTTCAATAAGTAAGCCTGAGTTATTCTTTTATAACCAAATTGTATAAATATGAGAAGTGGGTCTCCAGCAAAAACGCTACGTGATGGACCATTTTGGTTTGGATATTTGAATCAAGCACCTTTTGTTTATATAGAAGCACATAGTTTCATCTAAAGAACAAAAAAAAAGTTCAAATTTGTTGCACAGTGTATTAATAGAGAAACTGTTGTACATTGGTCTTAACGTACTATAAAACATTTGCGATTGTTTTCATGGGTGAATATAGATAAAGTAAAGCCGGTAGAGAGCTGATCTTTTGCAGTTGATGCTCTAAAATTCGGAAATATGTTCCAGCGATTGGAAATGCTTTTAATCTAAAAAATAAGAGCCTGATATCTGAAAACGTAACTTAAGCATTGTTTCACTCATAAGAAAAATAGAAACAAGAAGCAGTTTTTATTGGAAAAACCACTATTCTGTGACGCACAAATTACAAAATTTGCATACATTTGTTTTGAATTACAGGACCCTGTTTACTTTTATTTTGGTTTACTGTGATTGAAAAAAAGCGTATTTTGACAGTTCTTTTTAATTATCCAATGACCTTTGGACCGTTCATTTTTTACATTAAAAACCCTATTCCTGAAGGATCAATTAGTTTTAACACGATGACTGCCGACACGCTGACCGCCAGCGTGGTTTGTAGATCTCCAGACTACAAACTAGTTTAATTTAATTAAAACATATTGTACAAAAAATGTTACTAAGTAAAAAATTACTAACTTTCTATAAATGCATTGAAAAATGAAAAAAACGTCGGCAATAACAAGACAACTTGCAATTTAGTCTCTCAACAAGTTCACCTACTACGAGTTATCTCGTAGGTTAGCAGTCAACTTGTTAACAAATTCTGAAGCTAATCCAGAGATTACCAACATTAGAACAAGACAACTTGCAATTTAGTCTCTCAACAAGTTCACCTACTACGAGTTATCTCGTAGGTTAGCAGTCAACGTGTTAACCCAATTTGAAGCTAATCCAGAGATTACCAACATTAGAACAAGACAACTTGCAATTTAGTCTCTCAACAAGTTCACCTACTACGAGTTATCTCGTAGGTTAGCAGTCAACGTGTTAACCCATTTTAAAGCTAATCCAGAGATTACCAACATTAGAAAAATTGTTAATTATCAAAAAAATTCATCATTCATTCAATCATTCTTTCAGAAAAGAATGACCTGCCTTAAAGAAATGAGCGCGATATAAAGACATAACAAAATAAATGTAAAATTATTATCAAAAATAATAACTAAGTACGGGCCGTGGTAGCCTAGTGGTTAGGATGTCCAGCTACCAACCGGAAGATTGAGTGTTCGATACCCGACCCCCATGTACAACTGGGGATATGTGCAAGGAAAATCCGTGAACCCTGAAGTCCCGAGGCAATTCCGAGGGCACCGGAGGGTGGAGTCCCTTCACTCTTAGGTCAAGAAAAAAGGTGGCGTATTTGAGGTGTCGCCATCTGGTGTCATTCTAATACATAATGAGCCAAGTCGTACTTCCACCGTTGTGGTGCTCATCTATAAACGGAAGGCGCTCCTTAATTTCTGGTCGCTCCGAGAAGGGGAGCTTTGAGGCCGTTCATAAATGATGTCACGCTTTTTTCATGTGTATTTGACCCCCCTCCCCCCTTTGTCACAATATATCACACTTCAGCGGACCCCCTCCCCCCCTTTGTCACATGTCACGCTATGTTGCATAATGCGTGATGTCACATTTCTTGAAACCCCCTCCCCTTGTCACACTTTTATTAACCCCTCCCCCCCCCCTTGAAGCGTGACATCATTTATGAATGATCTCTTGGATACCCAGGTGGCATTAGAAAGAACAAACTAAGTACAAAGTACAACAATTATAATCTTAAATCCTTCGACTTGGAGAAAATTCGTTTTTTTATTATATGCTTATCTAAACAATAAGCAAAAATAATACAAAACTAACGTACAATTTCAGTATTAATTCAGAACATAAAGAAATTAATAGATTTGAAAAATAAAATTCCTTCTTATCTCATTTCGAGCATTTTATGAAATAATTCTTCAAGAAAGTGCTTCTAAGCATTAAGTTATCTGTTTCTCATCCTAAATTTAATTCTCCGCCATTTATTCTCCGCAACCTGAAATGACATTCCGGAAAATATGAACCGTCATCATTCAATGAGATATATCTCCTGAGGAATTCCAGTGGTTCCTCGCACCCCCGGTCCTGAATGTGTTCGGTGAAGGGGGAGAGGTGGCGTCATTGCCTTTTATCACTTTTATGGCGGCCATTGAGAAGCACATTCGATGCAATAAATGGAGGCCACAGTTAAAAGATTTCCCCGGGCAGTTCCGAGTTTCTAAAAGAACTGACGATAATTGCTTTTGGAGGTGTTGTTTCTGAAATTTGGGAGACATTTAAAATAATGTGAATAAACGTCGAAGGCAATTGTACTTTATAAATAATCCTTTGTTGACGGAGTCTATTTTGCAGCAAAGAATTTCAATGCAAATTGCGTACATGTATTACACGGTTACAGGTAATCAGGAGTACGTGTCTGTGATTGTAGTTGCAACTTCTGGCGTTTATACCGCGAACTATCCGATGAATGCATTTCACTTTTAGTACCTAGACATTGTCACATGTGTTCAACTGCATTCCTGTTTTTAAACATTTAAATTCACGAGCAGAGTTTTAACTGTCACATTTTGTTTTAATATGTTGAATAACTTTCTTCCCAACCTTGCCGCGTATTTTACACTTTATATTATTAAAGTCAATAAAGTCTCAAGATTATACATTTAACTAAGTGTCGATGAATGCATTAGTCATCTTTTTTTTTTTTTTAGTTTGTTCACGGAAATATGTGTTCAATTATAATTCTACCTTTCCTTTTTTAAAAACGTTTAATTTATGAGTAGAATTTTAACTGTCACCTTTTGTTTCAATATGTTGAATAACTTGTCTCCCAACCTTACTGCGTATTTTACACTTAATAATCTTAAAGTTAGTTAAATGTATAATCTTGCAACTTCATTAAGTGTCAAAGAATGCATTAGTCATCAATTGGTTTTTAGTTTGTTCACGGAAATATGTGTTCAGTTCAACTCTAATTCTACATTTCCTTTTTTAAACATTTAAATTCATAAGCAGAGTTTGAAATGTCACATTTTGTTCCAATATGTTGAATAACTTCTTTCCCCACCTTACTGCGTGTTTTATACTTTACAAAATTAATTTAGTAAGTCTCAAGATTATACATTTACCTAATTTCAATGCAAATTGCATGCACGTATTGCACGGTTACAGGTAATCAGGAGTACGTGTCTGCGATTGTAGTTGTAACTTTTGGCGTTTATACCCCGACCTATCTGCTAAATTCATTAAGTGTCGGAGAATACACTAGTCATCAATGGGTTTTTAGTTTGTTCAACGGAAATTCCCTTTTATTTGTGAACTTATTGTTATATGTGTGCCATTATAATTTATTAGTCTCTTTCTAAAAGTAAAAATCCCATTTTTTGAAGTAATTTATTTCAATTATTAAGAATATACTCTATACAGATTTTTCCCGTGCAACTAAAAATTTCTGAAATATAGTAAAAGAAAAACTTGTTGTTTGAACCATAACAATGAATAAATATATTGATTGAAGATGTGCCATTGAGAAATGATTTTGAAGGAATTTTGTGAATAAAAGTAAATTGCAAATAAAGGAAAACAAAAACTTACAACTTACTTGCTTTTTTGCATTATTGAATACAAATTGAAATATTTAAAAAATAAACTTTAAACCATTAGTAATTTAAAAATATTATTTTTTTATTGAAAAACCTATGTTTTTGTGTAATGAGTTCAAGACTACATTTTTGTAGAGTTATATGATGACCTACAGAAGACCTAGATAAGAAATGCCTCGCGACCCATATGTTGGGAGCAACTGACCTAAATGAATTTTTTCAACCACTAGATTTTCTTTTTATGTGTCTACCTTACATATTGTTGTTGTTTCTAATGCCACTCTGGTATCTATGCACCCCTTTGCAGAGTGACCAGGAATGAAGGCAGTAAGGAGCGCCTTCCGTTTATAGGTAAGCACCACAACGGTCGAAGTACTACTTGGCTCATTATGGGTTTGAATGACACCAGATGGCGCCACTACAAATACGCCACCTTCCCCTTTTGACCTAAGAGGGAAGGGAAGGTGAATTCTCACCCTCCGGTACCCTCGGAACTGCCTCAGGGTCCACGGATTTTACATGCACGTACACCCAAGTGTACATGATGGGTCTTCAGCGGGCCGGGTATCGACCCCCAATCTTCCGCTTGGAAGCCCGACCTCCTAACCGCTAAGCTACCATACATATAACAGCAGTCACTAAGCAAGTTGTTAAAAACTCACCGCATTCAAAAGTTTGTAATTTGTTAAAGATCATAGAGAACTCCCTTGCAAGACTTTCGTATTTAGTGGTTGCAATGTTTCCTCCCCTTTTATTTTAGAAACATAAATCGCCTATATTCACACTGATAAATATGTTTAGCTTCATTCAAATACAATGGTACCTCGAGATACGAGTGCCCTGACATGCAAGGGATTCGAGATACGAGCGCTGTCGAGCAGCGTAGTTTTGTTTTGAAATACGAGCGATATTTGAGATACGAGGAACGCCAGCTGCGAAGCCACGGGCCACCCAGTTTACTGCGCCTGCGCAGTAAATTGCTTTGAGATACGAGCAAATTGACATACGAGCAAGATTACGGAACGAATTAAACTCGTATCTTGAGGTATTACTGTACTTGTAATTTGTTTAATATTTTAGAGATATTCATGACATCCGCATTTAGTAGTTGCAATGGTTCTTTCCTTTTGTTTTAGAAACTTAAATCGCATATATTCGCACTGATAAATAGGTTTATCAGTACGTGTTTTATCACTGATAAATATGTTCATTTAAACAAATGGAGACAGGAAAACAAGTAAATCAACGCTTAATAAAAGAGATATTTTAATATCAGTTTAAAATTTGTAAATAAATAATAATGGATCACCAGAACACGTCTGAGATAGGCACCTCACAATTTCCATCATTCGGACGAGCGCTTTATCGGAAAAATTTATAGTCTCATCGCCAAATGAATATTTATATTCCCAATAGCGTAATCTGGAGCATTACGAAAATGAAACAATTTTCAATAAAGAGCGCCTCCGTACAGATTTATTGGGAAACTATAAATTACTTAATGTGGGAGGAACTTTCCTTACACTCGGCTCAAGACAAATTCAATAACTTAAGTGGATCGTGGTACAAAGAAACCATTTCCCCGATGAATCGAGTGTGAGATTAATTTCACCCGCGGCGTCTCGTAATACTTGTGACTTGTGGAGCTTAGCAGAAAGCGACGGGGGCGGGGGGAGCTAAATTATGACTTCACTTACCCACTTCAGTTTTGGATGTCCTTTATGGATATATGTTTTGAACTTAATGTCATACAAGTAAACCAATGATGAAATTAAAAATATAAAAACTAAGACGTCTCAAAATAATTCCGCATATAAGTACAGTGAAACCTGTGTAAGTACTGTGAAATGCTGCACTTTAGTGGTCAACTTATAGAGGGTGGAGATTTTTGTTATTTCTTACACTATGCATTTATTCATTTATAACTAAATAAAATATAGCTTCATGTTATGACGTTACTTTAAAATAGTGAGTAGTTTTTTTTATCACAATTATCTAAAATATCATTAAAGAAATTTAACCTGAATCACTTACAATGTGTCCTGTACAAGTTCAAAAGTAAAGTATTTAGTTAAAATTAAGATAAATATCATATTAATAATGTCAGTTACTTATATGATGCTAAAGATTTCCTAAAAATATATTTTTTTCAAATTGGATATATCAGATCAAAGAAAAAGGAGAAACTTATCTAAAGAATAAAACAGTGCTCATAGTAGTTTTCCCATTTGGTTAACTTACAAAGAGGTTCAGGCAAAATTTTATATATATGATTCATCCATCCAGACAAATACTAGCATTATAGCATCAAAAATATCCTGGAGAAGCTATTTTAGCGTTTTTTATCTTTCCAAAAATAGATAAAGAAATAAATATAGTAATAACTAAGTGGTCAACTTACAAAGGGTTTTTTTTATAATACTCCCACCCTAATTTGGCGTACATAAGTGGTCAACATAGACAGGTGGCCAACTTAGGTGGTCAACTTCCAAAGGTTCCTCTATATTATATAATATAGGGCTAATTCCGTTCTTGACAAAAGTGGTCAACTTAGACAGGACAAAGGTGGTCTACTTTACAGGTTTTACTGTACTTTGTGATTATAAATACCGTCACGTGCGCCTAATTTGTGCCACAACGTGCTTTCAGATACTAGGACTGCCTAACGGTTGTTGAGGCTTAACTATAGCTCAGAAGAAATTTTAAGAGCTGTAAAAAAAGTTTCGAAGCTCTATTTACACCTCGGCATCCAGTTGGTAGTCCTAGTGTCTAAAATGACGTTGTGGCTCAAAGTTGGCGCACGTGGCACAAAGTTGGCAAACGTGGCACAAAGTTGGCAAACGTGGCACAAAGTTGGCAAACGTGGCACAAAGCTGGCCCACGTGGCACAGCGTTGGCAAACGTGGCGCAAAGTTGGCAAACGTGGCACAAAGTTGGCGCACTTGACGGTAATTTGCTTAAAAATTTCCCTTTTAATGAAGCAATATGAAATAGTTCTTTTGAAAGATTATTGCATTAAGGTTTGCTCTGAGCTAAATAACAATCTTTTATGAACTAAATCTATCAAATCCGTACCCAGAGGGAGGATCCGAAGATTCGGATCCCACAAAATAATACTTTCATTCATTTTTTCTTCCTTATATTCTTTTCTTATATTTCATATTTTCTTTGAAGAGGAAACTTTCAACAAGACATTTAGCACTAGAGAAAACATTTCTAACTTTTAATGTAAGGAAAATTTAGTACGCCGTGGGGAATTTTTCGTTCCTGGGACCCGAACGGACCGAGGTTTAGAAGTTCTAATCATATACATAAGATAATACCAGTAGCGTTGGCGCACAGTTGGAAAACGTGACTTGGCGAAAAAAAAAAAACGTAATTTTTTGCCGAACTTTTGGTGAATATTTATAAAATACAGTTTGTGCAGTTAATTTCATGCTCCTGTGAACCAGTAGTTTATGAATATTTAATTGTGTACTTTAAAAAATAGTAATAAGTCACGCTATATAATTTGTAACTACAATATGATCAAATATTCAGAACTTTTAATTGAAAACATAATTTATGTAGCTTAATATTTAGTGTATCGTTGACAGTCACAAATGAATTCTAATTTTCCTTTGTTAGTACTCATTCAAAGGTCAGCATCCGGGATTTTCGACTGCATCATGAATAAAATTCAGCTTCCAAATTTCTATGTTTCATTGTTCGTGTTAATTCGGCGGCAGAACAAGAATAGGAAATCACCTTATTCAGAGGATGGATCATTTGCCTTTTTGAATGAGAAATCGCATATTTTAATGACAAATATCAAAAGGGATGCTAATATATCATTTGCTAGCTCGTCAGAATTTTGGCGATCATTAATGACGAGCATGGAGATAGTCATTATTTTCTGCTTTGGTTGAAGCAAAGGCACTTAAGGTACACTGGGGGTAGTATTCACTCCATATCAGGGAGCTGTAAAGCAGAATGTAGCTCCTTCAGTTAATATGAATTTTCTGTAACAAATTTAAAAACCGGCTAAATACCTTCTTTTAACTTCGAAAAATAAAAATGTACGAAATCACAGGATGTGCCATAAAAGGATTTGCATCTGAACAATTTAGAAATTAGTGTAAGTTCCGCAATGGACCAGTCGGTAGAAGCTCGGTTCCCGCAGAACACCGAAAGTGAAGCAACATCGACTTAGGCCAGTGTTTGGGAGGGGGACAACCACACGCGGCTGGTTCCTGTGGTTGTGGGCACGTGTACGCTACAGGGAGCTGGTGCACGTTCAATAGGTCGGGGCTCCAAAGTCCTCCAAGTGAAACGATACCACTGGGGGCGCCAGTCCCAGGTGACGGTCTAGCATCTGCGATCTGGTTCAAAATTAACAGACGACAAAATTTGAGGCAAGTCAGCCTTCAGCCCTCGTGGTTCCTCGCTCTAAAATGAAGCTGCCTATCCCCCTAAGCCAGTGGATTATCGATATTCTGGACCTGGCTTTCCTATGCCAGGGGGATTAGAAACAACAACAACAGTGTATAAATTACACAACTCGAGAAAGAAAAACATACTTCCCTGAGAAAAAGAGCTGTATTAAGCACCTTCAAATTTAAAATAACATGCTAAAATTATACAATATTTTTCTAGGACACTTTTAAAATAGAATGTTTTGAAAAATTATATACATATATATGCAAATATATATATATACAGTAAAACCTGTAAAGTTGACCACTTTTGTCAGGAACGGAAATAGAGTTTCACCTGTGTTATATAGATTAGGGAAACCTTTGTAACTTGACTACCTAATTTCAACAACCGGTCTATAACTTATCCGGTCTAACCAACCGGTCAACAACCGGATCCACTTATGTACGCCAAATTTTGATGGGAGTATTATGAAAAAGCCTTCCATATGTTGACCGCCTAATTATTACTGCATTTGTTTGTTTATCTATTTTTGAAAAGATAAAAAAAACTTAAATAACTTCTCCAGGATATTTTCTGTGCTATAACGTTAGAACAGTATCTGTTTGGATGGAGGAGACATCAATATAAAGTTTCCCTAAGCCTCTTTGTAAGTTAACCATATGGAAAAACTACTATAAGCACAATCTTATTCTTCAAATGAGTTTCTTCGAATTGATCTAGCCATTTTGAAAAATTATATATTTTTAGGAAATCTTTACCATCATAACTTACATAATGAATAACATATTTATCTGTATTTTAACTAAGTGCATTAATTTTGAAGTTGTACAGTGTACATTGTGAGTCATTCAGGTAAAATTTACCTGATGACATTTTAGATAACTGAAAAAAAAGCTACATACTAATTTTAAAGTAACGTTAATACATGAAGTTATATTTTAATTAGATACAAATGAATACACGGATAGTGTAAGAAAAGACAAAAAAAAAAAAAAAAATCTCCACCCTCAATAAGTTAACCAACTGTCTAAGTTGACCACCAAAGTGCTGCAACGTAACTGGTCAACTTAGTTTCACAGTATATATGTATGTAGGAGCAAAAATTTCAACATCGACTACAAAGGTTCTGAAAAAAATTATGCAACTGCGCATTTCGTGCTTCTTTAGACATAAGTGCGTAAATCTGGTTAATTTTTAACATTAATGGATATTACTATTTAAAACAAATATTTTGCTCTTTACAAGTAATAAAAAGGCTGACCACCCATGGAAGAGTCCATTTCTTGAAAATGAATTATTGCCTCTTACGACAAAGCTCTATAATTACTTTTTACTTCAAAGATGGCGCCACAGAAATAATAAGTTCTGTGGCGGAGCGAAGTTTCTCCCGACTGGCAACGCGCAGTAGATCTGCGCAGACGAGCTGCTTCTCGGCGGATATAGCCGCACTCGCTATTGTGCTCCCGCTTGGATACGATGCACCTTGTTTTGGTTTGTGTTTGGAAATAAAGAGTTTATTTTTATAACTAACGAGTTTGTCTCATGGAGTCATCATACGCTTTTACATTCACGATCTCCCACAAATGGTGAACCGGATCACGCAACTTCATTGGTTATTTCCGAAAAGTCTTTAATTTGTTGCATCGTTCAACTTTCGATTCTCGGAACAAAGGATGGCAGAGTCGGCGGCTGTTAAAGTACCTGTCTACAATCCCTTAGACCCAGCCTTGTGGTTTGCAATGTGTGAATCAACGTTTGAACTGGCTACGCCGAAACCTATTACAGATGCTAAAACAAAATTTAATCATTGTGTGGCGCATTTACCACCAGAAACAGCTTCACTGGTAAGAGATATAATTCTCAAAGCCCGTTCTGATGCGTCATATGACGAATTAAAGACTGCTATTTTGGATCGTTGCGGCGAAAGCAGCACACAAGAAATACGAAAATTGCTCGTTGAAGAGCAATTAGGAGACCGGAAGCCTTCCGAATTACTTCGGGAAATGAATCGTCGTGCGGAGAATCACAGCATTTCAGATGCTCTACTGTTAGAACTTTTCCTGCAACAACTGCCACAGAACGTACAGTCAATTCTCGCTTCTGTCCAGCCTCTCGACTCCCAAAAAGCTGCAAGTATTGCTGACAGAATAATGGAAGTCACATCCCCACAAGTAAGTGAAATTTTTCCTCGAAAATCCAGTGTTGAGGCGGATACCATTACGTTTGAATCTCTTAATTTAGAAGTGCAAAAACTTCGTAAGGAAGTTTCTACTTTACGTAGGCAACGAAGTTTTTCTCGAAACCGGAACCATTACCGGAATCGAAGCCCCTCAGCCCGTGCTGTTTCGGATTCAACCCCCTGCTGCTGGTACCACAGGAAATTCAAAGAAAAGGCAAATAAGTGCACACCCCCGTGTTCTTACACGGAAAACGGAACCGGGAAAGTGTAGCGGCGACGTATACTGTTCCCTCCGAATCGCGTCGCCTTTTCATTCGCGACAATAGAACAAATCTGCGATTTTTGTGTGACACTGGTTCCGACGTCAGCATAATAGCAGCAACTAAAAAGGAGTTGTGTCAAAAACCAGTCATGACTTTTTCTGCTGCGAATGGAACACCTATTCATGTTTATGGACGTAGAACTTTAAGTTTAGACTTTGGACTTCGTCGAACGTTTAATTTTTCTTTTTATGTGTGCAAAGTTAATTCAAATATTATCGGTTCTGATTTTATGCATTATTTTGATTTAACCCCTGATTTAAGGAAAAAAAAACTGGTTGATTTAAAAACAAATTTAAAAGTTTCTTGTATAGTTAACAGTGTTACATTACATTCTGTTAAAACTATAATCGAAGATACTATTTTTCATAAGTTATTGTTGAATTATCCTTCACTGTCGAAATTACCCGATTTCAATCATAGTGTCAAGCATAACACTGTGCATTTTATCGAAACTGTTGGTCCTCCTGTTTCATGTAAGCCTCGGAGACTGGCCCCTGATAGACTAAAAATTGCCAAATCTGAATTTCAAAATATGATTAATTTAGGCCATATGAGACCATCAAAAAGTAATTATTCTTCTCCCCTCCACATGGTGCCCAAAAAAGGTACGGATGAATGGAGACCTGTTGGAGATTTTCGCATGTTAAATGCTCAGACAGTGAAGGATAAATATCCTGTACCTAACATTTGTGACTTTGCAGCAGAGTTACATGGTTCAAAAATTTTCTCTCATGTCGATTTGATAAAAGCTTATCATCAAATACCCATAAATCCTTCCGACATTCCTAAAACCGCCATTACCACACCATTTGGCCTTTTTGAGAGCACTGTTATGCAATTCGGCTTATGTAACGCTGCTGCAACGTTCCAAAGGTTTATCGACGAAGTTACTCGTGGTCTTCCTGGAGTATTTTCTTTTGTCGATGACATTTTAATTGCTTCTAAAAATGAAAATGAACATTTGTCTCATTTGCAACAACTTTTCTCTAGGTTAAGAGATTATGGTCTTTCTATAAACGTTTCAAAATGTCTTTTTGGAGTACCATCTATAGAATTTTTAGGTTTTCATTTATCTGAACAAGGTTTAAAACCATTGCCGCACAGAGTGGAAGTTATTCAAAATTTTCCCAAACCCAACTCTCTAACACAATTAAGGAAATTTCTCGGTATTTTCAATTTTTACAGACGTTTTGTACCTAGAGCTTCTCATATTTTGGCACCCTTAAATAAATTACTAGAAGGTCAGATTAATAAAAAGAAACCAACTAATCCTTCCAAAAAGGCAGAAGAGCCCCTTAAGTGGAACGATGAAGCTAACGGAGCTTTCTCAAACGCTAAAAGAGCTATGGCCGAAGCTACTCTTCTCAACCATCCCATTCCAGGTGCTACTTTAAGCCTCTTTACAGATGCATCAGACTTAGCGGTTGGAAGTTCTCTAATGCAATTATGCAATGGAAATTGGGAACCTATTGCCTTTTTGTCCATAAAACTCAGCAAAAGTCAGAAAAATTGGTCCACTTATGACCGTGAGCTTTTGGCTATATACTTGTCCATAAAGAAATTTCAGCACTTGCTTGAAGGAAGGGTCTTTTCTATCTATACAGACCAGAAACCCCTAATATACGCCTTCAACCAAAGGCCTGAAAAATGTTCTCCCAGACAACTTCGTCACCTGGATTTCATTAGCCAATTTTCTACAGACATACGGCATATCAAAGGATCTGATAACATTGTGGCGGATGCCTTATCAAGGGTAGAGATCGACGAAATTGCACTCACCCATCTTGACTTTAATAAATTATCACAAGAACAACTTCAGGATCCAGAACTTAAAAATTTTCTTTCCCAGTCTTCAGCAACTCTTAAATTGCAAAAACATTATTTTCCCCTAGAGAAAGTTACTCTCTATTGTGACCTTAGTACAGGTACACCCCGTCCTTTCATTCCGGAATCTGACCGTACACTGGTTTTCAACCACATTCACAATCTTTCTCATCCAGGTAATTCGGCAACATCTAAAATGATATCAAAACGGTTCGTTTGGCCTCATATGTACAAATTCATTAAAAACGCCGTGAAATCTTGTCAAAACTGTCAACGTGCTAAAATCCATAGGCACACTAAATCCCCAGTAGGCACTTTTTCATCACCTGATGCCAGATTCTCCCATATCCACATCGACTTCATTGGCCCTCTTCCAATATCAGATGGTCATCAGTACTGTATGACCATAATCGATCGATTTACTCGATGGCCAGAAGTCATACCAACTAAAGATATGACAGCTGTGACTACCTGTAAAGCCCTCATTAACAATTATATATCTCGGTTCGGATGTCCAGCTACGATTACAACTGATCAAGGGCGAAATTTCGAGTCCCAATTGTTCAGAGAACTTACTTGCATCCTTGGAACAAATAAGATATATAGCACAAGTTACCATCCACCTTCGAACGGAATCATTGAACGTTTCCACCGCCATTTAAAAGGCGCCCTTATGGCCCACAATACACCCCAATGGTCAGAAATTTTACCAGTAGTGTTGCTTGGCATACGTTCTGCCATTAAGAGTGACATTAATGCTTCACCTGCTGAACTTGTATATGGTACTACTCTGAAACTGCCATCGGACATTCTAAACTGTAGTAACACTCCAACCTCACCAACAGAGAATTATGTTGCACAACTTAGACACATGATGAATGATTTAACTCCTGTTTCACCTGTCCGTCATGGCAAACCACCTATTTTTGTGCACCAATCATTGCACAACTGTACTCATATTTACTTGCGCACAGACAGCATAAAACCAGCATTAACACCTCCATACACCGGACCTCATTTGGTAATAGAACGTTCAGACAAAACATTTGTCATAGAGCTAAATGGCAAACGTAGTACTGTATCAATTGATAGAGTTAAACCTGCTTTTCAAATTTCAGAGGAACCACAACAAATTCCTGCACCTTTAAAAGTTACCGCAAAGGAATTGCCACAATTGAATGAAAAATCAACTATTACCAGATCAGGCCGGCGCGTGCATTTCCCTAAGATTCTTGTAAAAGAATATATCATTTAATTTCATGTTTATTGATTGTTTATAGTATCTTGTATTTGCATTGTGTGTATTTCATTTTTCTGTAATTCTATAGCATATTTCCATTTGTACATAATGCTGTATAACCATATATAATCCAGTCTTATGCATCGTGACTTTGTCACTGGGGGGATACTCTGTGGCGGAGCGAAGTTTCTCCCGACTGGCAACGCGCAGTAGATCTGCGCAGACGAGCTGCTTCTCGGCGGATATAGCTGCACTCGCTATTGTGCTCCCGCTTGGATACGATGCACCTTGTTTTGGTTTGTGTTTGGTAATAAAGAGTTTATTTTTATAACTAACGAGTTTGTCTCATGGAGTCATCATACGCTTTTACATTCACGATCTCCCACAGTTCTTTATATCGGATGATACTTTTGGATTTACCATGAAATAATTAACTATATTGCAAAATCACTTTCTGCACACCGCCAGCAATATACTTTTCTTGTTACTTTTAAAATAACTGTTTTGTTTCCTAAGAAAAAAATTTATGAAACAATAGAAGAAAACCGACGAACCGAAAACGTTCAAATTGCACTAAATCAATTTTAGTCTTCCGGTGGTTATTTTTCTATGACTACCAGTCAATGTGCACTGTGTTACTGATATATATATATATATATATATTTGCATATGTAAATGAGGTAACATTTTGTATAAGTACTTGATGCACGTTTATAAAATCTCTCTTCAATTGTACGTATAAGAGGGATGATAAAATAATGAACATGCTGATACTGGTGATTTTCACCGGTAGTTGCGACGCGCCAAACGTTTGAGTAAAGTACAATATGAAAAAAAAACGTTCTGCGGGATTTTACATCGAGTGTTCTCCCAAGTTTCGTTAATAATCATTTGTGCGGTTAAAACTATTCAAATTTTTTCCCCAGTGCATCAAAACCTTGACCTATAATAAGACAAGCTTCTAACTTAGTTAATATTAAATCTCGCCTAAGAGAAATTCATTTATGCATATATACTCCCAAGTTATAAAATTATTTTTTACGTTTTCAGTTGAGAGTTTTACGAGCAGTTCATTATGAGTTAAGAAAGATCGTTTTCTATTAGAAACAATTATGTATAATTAACAATATTATGTATGAACAAAAATATTGAGACAATTGAATTACACAACAAAAAAAAAAACATTTAGCTGCTCTTGCGCCAATAAGCCTAATACAACCAACCAACCAAAAAAACAAAGCTGATAATTAAAAAAATAATAAAGAAAGAAAGTGCAAAAACAAAAACTCGTCAAAACTCAATTGTTTGTGCATTTTTATTTGTGTCTCCCATAGAAATGTCCAAAAGTATTCCGCTAACTTATTTTGATTTCACAAGTGCTCTCAAAGTTATCTTCAATGAATTGATGAATACTAGTCTCCAGTTATCTCGGTCATATTGAAGATGTAGTTTTTAATAAGCCTTTGAATGTTATTAAAATATACCAGATTACCCGACATTAAAAAGGATTCAGAAATGCGCGCTGTTAAAAGGGGTTAAATGCTTTTTGTAAAAAAAAGTCAGTACTTTTATTTAGTTAAAACCGGAGGTACACATACGTAACATAAAATTATAACCCCCCCCCCCCCCAAAAAAAGATGCAAAATTTATATTTTGTTTATCTTTCCCAATCTCTCATTTGTACTTTTCTTTCTTTTTTTTTAGATTTTAAACAATTACTATTTTGAGTTACTATTATTGTTATTTTGAGCTTACTTGTTTTTCGATGTATATTTAAGAAATAAGCCTTCTTTATTATTTAATTATTTTAAGTGTTTATTATATTTCGTGCTCGTCTTTTACTGGAAAGTAGGATAAAAATTAAAATTTAAGTTAGCTTAAAATATGGGTTTATTTTAAAGAGCAATATGCCATGTTGAGAAAATCCGTTGTGACCATTATAATAAAATTATTTATCTGTACGTAGTGGATGTAACGGCTATTTAACATTGCTCCATTATCACTATCCTGCAAACGTCCTAAAAATTTTAATTTTCTCAGATATCAAAACTTTTAGTTATTTTTCGAAAAAAAATATTATAGTTTATGCGTTTAGGAATTACACTGCTTTCAATTGATTTATTTCAAAATCAGTCTTTGAATATATTTTTTATTAAACTGCATTGTTTGCGAAAAATACAGCAACCAGTTAAACACGTCGTCATTTTTTTGGTTCGTTGTATTCTTGAATTGAGAAAAATACTTCATTCAAAATGAATTCCTTTGTTTTAAATAAAAATGTAGTCTTTATGCTAACGTAATTTCTCTTCGTGAATGTATAAGTTAAATGTAGAAAAGTCTCGATATTGGATCTTTTGAATAAGAATGAAACATTGAGAAAAAAACAAAAAGTAGTGTTTTCAGCGCTGCATGGCATACGTCATGTGCTGTTTGTATCAAACTGCATTCTTTTGTAAGATATTTGGAACTTTATTACATTCCGAGGAAAAAACATTTCGAGGATTCTTAGAACTTGAGCGCTTAAGTTAAAATTTGATGAATTTGTTTTGTTTTTTTCATTTTATCTCGTGTTTTTGAAAAAGTGGAACAGGATGTGAAATTTAAAACGACTGCAAATACTCTGTAAGAAGTTCACGAATCAAAGTTAATTATTTGCATTTGTGACAAAAAAAAAACACATTTTATTTTCATATGAAATTGGTCTTGGATTTTTGGGAAATTTGTACTTATTTCTTGTCTTAAATTGAATCGTTTATTTTGAAAAGGTAACAAATCAGCAAAACAAATTCTTTTTCAGGAGATAGAAAAAAACTGGCTTATGACCAATTGAAAAACCTTTATGGGTCAGATCTTTATTTTATTTTAGTAAGTAATAGCAATGCAATATTGGTAAATTAAAGCGATTTTTGATTAATTATGCCATAAAAATTAATAAATTAATACTGAGAGTTCTTTTTTTTCTTTTTCAAAACGGAGATGTTGTCTTTTCGAAATAAAAATTTCAATTAGTTTAGAAGTTTTCTTTCCTTGTTTATTTATTTATTTATTTATTGAGTGAGTGGAGCCAACATTCATTTCATTGCCCATAATAATGCCGCATAAAAGTTATATGCCAGTAATCCCCATGGCTCGATTGGTAAAGCGCTGGACTCCCGTTCCAGCCGTCACGGGTTCAATGCCGGGTCGAGGCAGCTCTATCCAAAGAATGGAATTTGTAGTTTCAAATATTATTTATTGTTTACTTAAGTTCGTGATTATTCTAGATCTTTCTTTAATATGTAAATTAAATATTTATAGAACATTCCTTATGTGTATAAAAGCTGAGTCCCGCCAGTTCTTAGACTTGTGCTGTTGCGAGTTGTTTCAATGTAATAAATCTCAATACTCTTTCCCTGAAGTTTTTAAATATATTCTTATTGTTCTTCTAAATATTGTCTTGATGTTGAACTAAAACAATAATTCTTTAATTTTTAAATAATACAGTCACTTTTAAGCTTCTTTGCTTCCAAACAGAAAAAAAAAATTCCAACTGAATACCGATATTGAAAACACTACTCAGGTGTTTACACTATAACTAAAACCATCCTTACAATGTAAACACTTTTGATTCAGTGAAGCAAAGCTTCGTATATTTATCACAAAACGTGCTCTTTCAATAAGATCTTCAATTCTTTGCTTATTGTTCTTCAAAGATGTCAAGCCAGAGCAATAAATATTTAATTCTTAAATGTTACAGACACTTTTTAAGCTTCTTTGTTTCTAAACAGAGGCAAATTTCCAACCAAATACCAATATTGCATTTTTGGTCCGTTATTGCAATCATTACTAAAGGGTATTCAACATAACTTCAACCATTGTTATATTGTAAACACTTTTGATGGCGTGAAGCAAAGATTCGTTTATTTGTCCCATAACGTGATCTTCCACTAAAATTCTCAAGTCTTTTCTTGTTGTTCTGAAAAAGAAATACCAAAACAATAAATCTTTAACTCTTAAATATTAAAGACACTTTTTCAACGTCTTTGCTTTCAAAATTCCCAACCGAATACCGATGTTGTATTTTTGGTCCAGTATTTCAAACACTACTCAGGTTTTTACAATATAACTACAACCATTGTTACATTGCAAACAGTACTCAAGTGTTTACAAAATAACTGCAACCATCGTTACATTGTAAACGCTTCTGATTCTATGAAGCAAAGCTTCGCTTATTTATTACATAACGTACTCTTCCACTAAGATCTTCAAGCTCTTTTTATTATTCTTCAAAGATACTAAACCAGAAGAATAAACATTTAATTCGTAAATATTACTTCCAAACAAAAGCAAATTCCCAACCGAATACCGATATTGTATTTTTGGTCCGGTATTTCAAACACTACTCAGGTTTTTTGCAATATAACTGAAACCATCGTTACATTGCAAACAGCACTCAAGTGTTTACAATATAACTGCAATCATCGTTACATTGTAAACGCTTTTGATTCTGTGAAGCAAAGCTTCGCTTATTTATCACATAACGTACGCTTCCACTAAGATCTTCAAGCTCTTTTTATCGTTCTTCAAAGATATTAAACCAGAAGAATAAATATTTAATTCGTAAATATTACTTTCTAACAAAAGCAAATTCCCAACCGAAAACCAATATTGTATTTTTGGTCCGGTATTGCAAACACTACTCATAACTATGACAACAGTCATTATATTGAAAACGCTTTCGATTAGGGGATCTTCATAAATTATGTCACACTTTTTCCCCATATATTTGAACTCCTTCCCACTCTTTGCCACAATATGTCATACTTCAGCGGACCCCCCTCCCTCCTTTGTCACATGTCACGCTATGTTGCATAATGCAGGATGCCACACTTCTTGTTACCCCCTCCCCTACCCTTGTCACAATTTCTCGAACCCCCTCCTCACCTCCTCGAAGCGTTACATCATTTATGAATGATCCCTTATTTGTCACATAAGGTACTATTCTTCCAAATGTATTAAACCAAAACAATAAATTTTTAACTTTTAAACAATACTGACACTTCAAATCTTAGAAATAAAATTTCACGTTAAATTAAAGCACAAATGAGCATTAAAACGCAGACATATGTTTCGTTTATGGCTTCATTTGGATGTTTTGCATCTAGAAGCTCCCTGTCGCATTGAAAAAGGGATTCCAAGCGATCCCGAAACATATGTCTGCGTTTTAATGCTCATTTGTGCTTTAATTTAACGTGAAATTTTATTTCTATTACTTTGCACAAAGTTTAATCATTACTTCAAATCTTACTTCCTTTCTCTTTATTTTTCACAAACAGAAACAAATTTTCAACTGCAATCAGAATTCCCATATTTACGTACTCCTTTCACAAATTCATTCACTAAAGATATATATATGAATAGCAAGGCTTGCGATTAACACGGTGAGAATTCCTCTTCCTTTCATCCCCAGGTGATCTATTCATTCTCTTCTCTTTAACATAATTTAGCTCGTCGCTGCTTTGATCTCTTCAAACTTTAAAGTACATCCCGAAACCAAAAGCTTCTGAAGGGGGAACTTCCCGGTAGAAAATTGAAACCACCACTTGTGTGCCATGGAGGAGAAATTTCGCCGTCGATAGTTTCAATAGTTTAATGGATTAGTATTGGGCCGAGCTCTTCAACACTTTAATAGAACGTGCGGGGAAGCGTGTAAATGAAAGGAAAAATTTCATTTAAAGCATATTAGGAAACTTTATGAAAGAGTTTTATAAAATCTTGGCTACGCATTTAAGAGTCAGTGTATAAGAAAAAATTTAAAACTGCTCACAATATATACTTTAAATTTGTCAAAGTTTAAGTTGTGTCCTAGGAGAAAAAAAAATCTACTAATGTTTCGGTAGAAAAATCTTGGTTTGAAACCAGTGGTTCCCAAACTTTTTTGTCTCGTGCAATGTTTTTCGGTTTTGAGTAGACCCCTGCTTACCTGATATTGATTTTTTGTAAATTCATCAACTTCAAATGTATTTTTGACAGCTGGTATAGTACTGCTCTCTGTGAAAGATTTAAATTTCTTATTGTAGTGAAGTGTAGTGGTAAAAACGTAAGGAAAAAACACATGTTAATTTTATACCTTTATTAATTAAATTCAACTTTAAAAGAATCAAATTAAAATTTAGTATATGTTATTTAAAATAACTAAGCAAGAAATAACATTTGGTATCAATTTAGCTAGGTTTAATTTCAAATCTCCTCAATTAATGATGTCCAGACTGTTTCTTCTTTTTTTTTTTTTTTGTTAAGAGTTTTTTTTTTTTTTTTTTTTAAAGCCAGAACTGCTGATATTAGTTTCTAAATTGTACCTAAGTTCTCCGTTAGTGCTAAAAATTTTTGCAGAATCATTAGCGTATATGAGATCCACTATCCCCCATTTTCATTTCAGGGACCCCCATTTTTAACTGACTTCACAAAGGAAGGAGGTTATACATTCGTATTGTATGTATGTCGTTTTCTTTTTTTGTTTGTTTCTCCACTCATAACTTCGCACCGGATGAACCGATTTTCATGATTTTTTTTTTCAATCGATCAGGGGTGGTTTCCCATAGGTCCCGTACTTTCGTTTGACCATATTCGATAATTAGAACAAAAGTAATGGGCAGAAATTTAGAGTTTTTTTGTTTTGTTTTTTCATCCATAACTTTTGACTAAAAGAACCGAATTTGATGATTTTTTCTTTAATCGATAGAGGATCGTCTAACTCAAATATTGCAAATCAATTTGCCTACATTTGTTTTTTAGAAAAAACGTCACGAGTGAAAAATAAGTATTTTTTATTTTAATTGGAAAGGCTTGGCTTGATTTTTCTTTGTTGGGAAATCTATTAATAAATATAAAAGCATTGTTAAAAACATGTTTGTTGTCATGGGCTATAATATTAAAAGAAATTACAGCAAGAGTTTGACTGAAATCTTCTCTGTGGCAAAATTAATCCAATCAGTTTGTTTGCTAAAATAGACTTCAAAAGGGAATTTATCATGCAAATGATTAGTTTTTAGTGCCATTAATTTAAAGAAGTTTTGCCCTTTGATATGGATTTTTTAAAAAATAGAATATTTATATACAAAATGTATTTACACTAAAAAGAATAAAATAAAATAATTTTTATAAAAAAACAGAACCGACTTCAAATTAAAAATTGCGCTAAAAAGTAAAAAATAAATTCATTCTTTAAACAACATCGATGGGACTTTTAAACATAATTTCAGAAGTCGGTGCTAAATTATGGGTCTAATTACCATTATACCATTTGCTACTTCATATTGGAACTGTTGCTAATTCTGCGGAAATATATATATTTGTAATTGATTCATGATTACAAAATATTTTATCTATCCTAATTTTGCACCGACTTCTAAAACTGTTTAAAAGTCACATCGATGTTGTTTAAAGAATGAATTTATTTTTTACTTTTTAGCGCAATTTTTAATTTGAAGTCGGTTCTGTTTTTTTATAAAAATTATTTTATTTTTTCATTTGACATGGGCCCCTGGGGGGTCGATATCGGCCGCTTTGGAAATCACTGCTTTAAACCATAAGAATAATAAAGGTATTTCATTATTAATATAAGATTTAACGGTAGTTATTTTGAATGTGAAAACCTTAGAATTTTATCATCAAAGAATAAATCTTAATTATGATGCGGCACATTATGCACAGAAGGTAGAGCCAGAGGTCATTGTTTTAAGCTTTTATAATCTCAGGCTAATCTTAAAATTAGAAAAAATATTACTTCAATAGGGTTGTGGGCAATTGAAGTAGTTTACCGGAAGCGACTGTTACTTGCAGTTGGGTGAAAATTTTTAAAAATCTCTTGATGTTTATTGAGGATTGTTAAATTGACCAGGACCAGCCTTGGTATGCCCTGTGTCTGTTGCTGGTTGTCACTTGTTTTTGATAGTACTGTTCTCCATAATTGAACAGATAGTGTCAATAAAATAGGTTAATTTTATTTAAACAGTTATAACAATTTAATTTTCCGAGGAACAAAAACTTACGGTTTTACGCGCAGAAGTATTTTATTTTCAAATTAATATTTTTAGAAAGTTCTAAAAATTACAAGTTACTAACAAACAGCGAATATCTTAAACATAATAAAAAATGCAGCGAGGAAGAAATTGTTTTCTTTAACTCATCCCAGTGTGCTGAGTAAGAATATCTAAATCTATTTTTAGGGACATCGGTTTTTTGTTGTCAGAATTGCTATCTGAATAAGTTGGTCTGATGGTAGTAATCAATATTTATGTAAAAGCATAATTTAGTGTCCACAAATCCACTTTTCCCCCGGTCAAGATTATAGTTACTAAAATATTTAGTTAAAGGAAAATTGATGAAGAGGTGGCAGACAAGGCTCCGTCTGAAATGATAACGAAGTGTTGGTGCATTCCTCGGTAACTGACGCAACATTTAGAAGCAACATTTAACTTTAAATAATTAGAATGAGTGATGTATTAATTATAAAATAGTTTATTTTACTGTATTATATAGATACATTAATACATTAGTATACGGCCTTTTTTGAAACCCTGTTAATGAGAAAAATATATGAAAACATTACAGTAACTGACGCAGCATGAAATAGACATATGTACTCGAAAATACAAAGCAAAGTCAAAAATCTGTGAATTATGAACTTGTGACAAGGTCATTTTTACTTAAATGAAAAAGTAATGCATGCTTAAAAAGATGTACCCTTGTGTTATTCTTTGGTGTTAGGCTAAGTATTTATGCATACAAAAAAATAGCAGTAACTGACGCAATACAAAAGAAAAATGGACTTATAATATTCATCTAGTGACAGCCAAATTGTTCATTGTGAAGAAGTTTTTTCTCATAAGGGGTAGTAAGAGTGCTTGTAAATAACTTCTGTATCCCCCCCCCCCCAAAAAAAAAAGAAGAAAGTAATGTACTTGTTAAAATTTTGCATTTTAATGTTTCCCAAAAGATGTCTACTTTTACATGGAATTCACCTGTTGATATCTTACTTGGAGGAAGTTGCATGTTCATTTATAGATGATATTTTGTAGGAAATAAGTTAAAACAAGAATGGTTGGAATGTCAAGGTCATAAGTAGAGAAGCAAGGCTCGAAATTAACGGTCGTTAGTCGTATTTTGCACCTAAAAGTTTTCGTTTGACGAGAGCGATTTCACATCCAGTTGTCACTTTTCACGCCAAACCTTTTATAAAACTTTCAGTTTGACTACCAGTTTTTCACCCAGTCATCATTTTGGCGTTTTTTTTTTCATCTATAACTTTATATAATTATATTTTTACATACATAATTCTTTTCTTTTTTTTACGATACCTATGGAAACTGTCGTAACTTCTTGACCTCTAATTTTGTTAATGGTGAATTTTTACTTTCAAATGAAGTATGAAACTTCAAAAAAAGTTAAGCCGACTAACTTAAAATTTTATATCATTAAGAGCTGATTAAAATAAACATTTACATGGTTGCATTAACGTAAGTATAATTACCAACTTTCTTTTCTCTTTCAAAAATTACCAATAGAAATTGTAGATGATGTTTTGAAATAGGTTTTAACAATTTTCAATTGATTTCTCTTCTAAACTTTAAAATTACGCCTGGCAGATCATTTTTGTCAACTAAAGAAAAAAAAGAAAAATGAGTGCCAATGACGCCTAACTTTTAAACCTAATTTCGAGTCCTATAGAAAAGGATGTTAAAGCAAAATTTCATATCTAGGATTTTAAATACATGTATATATGTTACCGTTAAAGTATGAAATCCGTTATTTTATAGAATACCTAGTTATTCCATGAAATAACTGATCGTGTCCGTTAAAGTGTAAAACTCTCTTGTCTTTCATGGTTTAACTAGTTATTTCATAGAATAGCGATCTGCAGCCCGTTAAAGTGTAAAATAATCTATATTCCAGTTCAGTGTCTGCGAAAAAAAAAATAAAATCGAAGAAGTACCGGATGTAGAAATATCGCTCCGGTCGGTTGCTACAGCTCAAAGTTTCGGTGCTGCTGGTCAGGGATTTAAAAAATGTTCGTGTAAAATCCAGTGTGTCAACAAAAAATGTTTTTGTTTTAGAAATAATGTTCTTTGTAATTCCAAGTGTCATTTTAGTAATCCTTGTTGTGACAAATGATTTTAAGGTACGTTTTAATAAATACAATTTATACGCTGCATAAATTGGATAAATTGCTTCTTTTTCATTTTAATTGTCTATCCTTAGTTTAGTTATAGAATACCTAGTTATTTCATTTTAGATAAATTGTTTATTTTACACTTTAACTGTCTCTCATTAGTTAATTTATAGAATACCTAGTTAATTTATAGAATACCTAGTTATTTATAGAATAACTAGTTAAAGTGTCAAATTAATAATATATTACACACTTTAACTGAAACGATCAGTTATTTCATGGAATAACTAGGTATTCTATGAAATAAACTGCATTATATACTTTAACGGTAACATATATATTAAATACTGAACCTGATTGATGATGAAAAATTAAAATTTGTTTCATTATTTAAGTTTTTAAGAAGAAAAAAGGGGGAAAGAAAACAAAGAAAAAGAACTGTTTAAATATTGTTAATGTCACAACTGAGGGAAAAGTAGAACTAATCCAACACTTCATATCCCTTTGACGATAGCGAAGAACAGTAATTTCTGGTAAAAGTTAACAATCTAAATGTAGATACATTTTTAGGAACTCTTCCAAAGTTACCATATATAAACCACCACAACCTTAATTTATTTTAAGATATTAATTATAATGTAAAAGTGCATCATTAAAAAATGTAATTTATAAAATATTTTGAGCACTTTTAAGCTGCAATGTTTGTTTTGTGATTATATTTAGTTACAATATTGATTAAACCACTTAAAACAAATAAGTCGGTCAAAATTCGAAACTTTTCGCAAGTCCAATACATACTATATATTTAAAATAGGAAGATAAAACACTAGCAATGTATTTCTAAACTATAGTTCAGTTATAAATAAATTAGTATATGTAGTTAAGTTTGAATTTTTTAATAATTTTCAGAAATATGCTTTATATTAATTAGTATTACTGTGGTTTTTGCTGTAACCTTAGTTCTTATTAACTCCAAAAAATGTGCTCTAGATATACAAATTACTGCTTTGGATTACGGAAGTTCGGATTCTCGAGACTCCTTTGTATTGACAAGCGAAAATAATTTACTTTGTTAAAAATAGAAAAAAAAATGGTTTTTTTTTTCCTCTTTTGTACGATTTGACTCTAAATGTTTATTCAATTTTTGTTTTGTTGAATTCAATTAATCCGCGGCGTTAATTTTATTCACCTCCGATGTTTCTCTCATTTGTTCAACTTCACGGGCGATGTTTATTATATTCGGCTGCGATGTTCTTTCTCTTTTTATAATTTCATCAACCTGTTATATTAATTCTTTTATCCGGTCCTATTAAACGACCGACATCTGTGAAAACCCGAAATATTTCGTACTATACAATTTCGCTGAACCACAACATTTACATTTTTGATAATTTACTACTGTCGCTAAACTCATTTCTTTTAAGTGAGTCATTTTCATTCGTTGGTAAACAAACAATTTTCACACGACGGCATCGCCTACTTATTTGCGCCCTCACTCCACTGCTGAATTCTTTACATTGGCGCAAAGAATCGACATTATTATCAAGGGCAACTGATTTATGTTTCAACATGATTTATTGAGCGATGAACTTGCAGATGTTATTTTTTCTTACTACCTTATTAAAGCCGACATATAAACGAAAGGCATTGAAAGCCGAATATTGAACTCTCAAATATTATATTTTCTATCTACCTTATGAAAGTTTTGAACTTCCGGATAATATTGTTTCATCTACCTTATTAAAAGCATTGAAATTATAAGTATTTTGTTTTTCTACTTCATTAAAGAATGCCATATAAATATTATTTTATCTACCTAACCGCCTTAGTAATTGCAATTAATTTATTTCAATTAAAATTACAGGGTTATTTTACTTAATTTAAGTAAAATCTTCGTTAGAACTTAAAGCCCTACCCGGGATTCGAACACGCGCCGTCAGGCACTCGAGGCAGGGTCTTGAACCACTAGACAAGGAACCGATGCAGTGGCTTGTAAAATAATGTTTTATATAAGTAACGAAAAGGGTTAAGTCGCTAACTTAGTTTTAAATAGGGGTTTCGTTGTCAACAAAATGTGGTCCACTTTTTAGGGAACAGTTTACTAAGTGCGTTAACTATTTTTAAGGTCTGATTTCCTGCTGTAATAGGTGTTTAATATAATTTTTAGATGTCCATGAAAAAGGGATAGTTCTAAAATGGCTACAACGGTTTTTACTTTACGTGGCGGATTTTTCTTAATTTCACTGTTGATTACAAATCTGGAAGAAGTGTACAAAAAAAGAGTGCACCTTTCCCCCCCCTAGGATTGTATTATATAATAACTAGCAAAATAATGAGCACACAATTTGAAATAGCACTAATTATCGAAATTATGACCGTCCCTGTTGCAATCCCGTAAAAAGATTGGAAATATTAATAAAATTCTTTAAAAATTGACAAATTATTTCCGATTTTTTTTCCCTACCGATTTTACAAAAAGCAACGTTTATCATCCAAGACCAATGTCTCTGTACAGAAACCAGTTAACATAGTCGGATAATTTTCAAGAAAACGGTCATAAAAGTGCCTCTTTTTTTATCCCTGAAAATTAAATAAAAATATGTAGATGAACAATAAAGAAATTCATTTTTAATTTTTGATTTGTTTTTATTTTGAAATCTTAAACACTCCAGCCCGTCATTTTCACGGGAGCGAGAAATAGAAAGCGAAACCTCAGCGAAACATTTTCACGGGAGCTAGAGGGAAGGGATTACAGTGCAATTTTAAATTTCTAATCCGCCATTTTGGCTCAGATTTGGGAATCGCATTTTTCTTTTTAAATTATTATTATATTTTTATTATTGTTATTCATTTTTTTACTTATTGTTATACTCCTGAATTAAAAGCAGGCAGGCCTGATGATTAAAAATAAATTTGTTTCATAAGAAAGAAAATCATAAAAACTAAAAATGCAATTTTTCCACTTCAGAAACACTTTTTCCTTTATCAAAAAATTTAACTAAATTTTCAAAAATAGTGTTAAATAAAATGCCATCTCAAAATTCAAAAAAAAAATATTCGAAGCGGTCAAAATCTTTTGAAACAGAGGATATTTTAAAAGTGAGTGTTTTGCTGATTTTCTGAAAACTGCCGAATTTTGCGCTGCAGTTTAAAAGTCTAACTAGAGAAATACTTTTTTTTTTTGCAAAATCTTTTTGGGATATTTTATATGTATGTCCCTTAGCTGTAACTACTGTATTTAAAAAAAAACAACCCGTGAGGGTCATGTGACAAGTTTTAGACTTGCATGCCTGATTTGAAATGGAATGACTCGCCATTCTTAATAATAAACAATTTTTCATTGAATTATAGTACACACACACACATGCATACATACATGCATATATCAGGAGCTGATCCAGCATTTTTCACAGGATCTGTTTTTTGTAAATTTTAAAAACATTTTCGTGAAAATTCAAAACTTAAACATACATTTTTAATAAATTATTTTTTGCTCCTTGTGCAATAAATAATTCAGTAAAAAGTACAATTTGGTAACTCAGAATTTTGTGAAGGGTCCGAAAACGGCACTGAATTCCTCTCGCGTGACCCCTGTGTGTGTGTGTGTGTGTGTATATATATATATATAAGTAGGTGAACCTTTCAAAGGGGGCAGGGAAAATTGAAAGTGCCCTGGGCAAGAAAATTTTCTAGATGTGCCCTGAATGCAGGTCTGGGTTTGTAAGACCCCCTAACTATTTAAACATGATTCGAATTTGAAATCTTTAGGCTTTCTGCAAAATTATTTACGATGAAAGCCAAATATGATTTATTGGTACGAATTTTGTTAGAGCAAAAACGTGCAATGTGTCTAACAAAATAGTATAGTTCTAAGTAGGAGCCGTCTGTATAGCATTATCTTTTATATATTTTTGCATTAATTACCTCTTGAGCTTTTGCAACTACACTTGACAAGAGAAACGTTCGATTGCGGGACCCCCCTAAGTGACCGTTCATAAATGATGTCACGCTTTTTTCCCCACGCATTTGACCCCTCCCCCTTTGTCACAAACTGTCACACTTCAACGACCCCCCCCCTCTCCCCTTTGTCCCATGGCACGCTTTGTTGCATATCCAAGGAGGTCAGACTTCTTGTTACCCTTTCCTTGTCACACTCTGTCGCAATTTCACAAGCCCCCCTCCCCCCTAGAAGCGTGACATCATTTATGAATGAATTCTAAGAGAAGCAAGTATTTAAATTTAAACTAATCGGGATCAGCTCCCATTCAGGCCCATCTATAGACAGTGAATCCTGTGTAAGTTGACCACTTGCGGTGCAGCACTTTAGTGCTCAACTTAGACAGGTGGTCAACTTATAGAGGGTGGAGGTTTTTTCTCTTTTTGCCATTTCTCACACTATGCATGTATTCATTTATAACTAATTAAAATACAGCTTCATGTAATGACGTTACTTTAAAATAGTTATTAGATTTTTTCTTTTAAACAATTATCTAAAATATCATTAGAGAAAGGCAACCTGAATTTCTTACAATGTGAAACATGTGTGTTGAGCACTTGTGGTGCAGCATTTTAGTGCTCAACTTAGACAAATGGTCAACTTATAGAGGGTGAAGATTTTTTTTTTTTGACATTTCTTACACTATGCATTTATTTATTTGTAACTAATTAAAATATATCCTCATGTATTAACGTTACTTTAAAATAGTTATTAGATTTTTTTCTTTTAAACAATTATCTAAAATATCATTAGAGAAAGGCAACCTGAATTTCTTATAATGTGAAACATGTGTGTTGAGCACTTGTGGTGCAGCATTTTAGTGCTCAACTTAGACAGGTGGTCAACTTATAGAGGGTGGAGGTTTTTTCTCTTTTTGCCATTTCTCACACTATGCATGTATTCATTTATAACTAATTAAAATACAGCTTCATGTAATGACGTTACTTTAAAACTGTGCTCTTCTTTTTGCCCCGCAATTATCTAAAATATCATTAAAGAAATTTAACCTGAATCACTTACAATGTATCCTATACAACTTCAAAAGTAAAGTACTTAATTAAAATGAAGATGAATAGCATATTAATTAGGTCAGTTACTCATATGATGCTAAAGATGTCCTAAAATTACATATTTTTTCAAAATGGCTGTATCAGATCGAAGAAAAAATAAGAAATTTATTTAAACAATAAATGAGTGCTCATTGTAGTTTTCCCATTTGGTTAACTTACAAAGAGGTTTACGCAAATTTCATATTGATGTTTTATCCATCCAAATAAATACTAGCCTAACATTATAGCATAAAAAATACCCTAGAGAAAGTATTTAGTTTTTTTTATCTCTCTAAAAATAGATAAACAAATATAGTAATAATTAGGCGGTCAACTTACAAAAGGTTTTTTATAATACTTCCACCTAAATTTGGCGTTCATAAGTGGTCAACATAGAGAGATGGTCAACATAGGTGGTCAAGTGACAAAAGTTTCTCTACATTATATAATATAGGGCTAATTCCCTTCCTGACAGAAGTGGTCGACTTAGACAGGTGGTCAGCTTACAAAGGTTTTTCCTCTCTTAAATAATCTTTTGAGCCGAAGAGGTCACGTGATCACGCAAGTTTTTTACTGTTGGTTGATTTCTACACAAATTACCTGGGGTTCAAGTTATATAATTTCTTTCGCGCCATGAAAAAAAAAAGGACGGTTAAGGGAACGTATATAAAGAGCCACAATTGTCTGTTGGCCACTTAAGTTTTTATGTTTCAAAACCGAAGTTAAATTTAAAAAGGGGTTCGAAATAATCATTTGTTTTTAATGTTATATATATATATTATCAGCTGCTGTTTGGTTTAGAAGGAATTTCTTTAGGAGGAAACCTTATTGTACCCTGGAGGTTCATGAATCATTGGTTAAGGACGTTTGCGATGCATTTTAAAAAATCAAAAACAACAATGCTCAAAGTAATGCATATACCTTAAGCGCATTTCTTTTTCTTTGAACAATTAGTTTCTTGTGATGTCGAAACACATGCTGTAATTCTTATCGTTGTTCTAGCATTTTTACACTGTTTGTATATTTTTTATGTGGTTAGTGTTGGTTGAACTTACAGTGAACCAATGTTTTTTTTTCCTTCAACGGGGCTGCATATGAACTAACTTTTTTTGCGGACCTAGTGCACTCCCCGGAAATAGGGATCCATTCTTTCAAATAGAACGACTGTCGGCGGATGCCATTACCACTCAGAATTTCGACACTCAGTTTCCCCTAGATGGCGTCACCTGAGCTCTAATTGATGCAGATTGCACTAGGAATTTAATTTAGCCGAGAGCATCCAAGCCAAATGGCTACTCAAAGGATCTTTTACCATGACGCATAATGTGTTTTAAAAACGGGAGCAGGGAAAAAAAATTGCGTTTCGTTCTTTTACTAAAATTTAATTACTTTTTATAGAAATCCGGATTGCGTTCACTAATTTTGCTAAACTTCAAAAAACTTTTTAAATAACTTCTTTGAAAATGAGTATTGCTAACCAAAATAACATATTTTATGAAACATGTTAATTTTTTTTCTGTAGTTTATATTCAATGCCATTGACCTACAAAAAATGTCAACGTTAAAATGGGATCAGGAACAAAAAGATTACATTCAAACAGTATGTGGACTCTTTGTGATTTTAATCAATTCCTAAATGGCACAGGTGAAACCTTTCTTTTTCTGCTCGGTTTCAGTAGTGACATTGAAAAACAAAGTGACTAACTAAACACGAAAAGATACTCCATTGCATAAATAATCAAAAAACGTACTAGCTGTCAAACATTTCCTGAATTTGCAGGTGTAAACGGAAGTTTAACACCTGTACTGCAATAAACTACTTAGATTTTAATAGATCACAAGCATTTATTCGACAGAGAATGCTCTGTAAACCAGTGCAAAGTCAGTTTTCTTCTTCCCCTTTACAGAACTAAGCATAATTATTTGGAATCTTCCTGATAGACTTCTGTAAAAGCAAGGCCAAATACATATATAATTTTCTTTGGATTAAAAATATCGAGTAGTATGTATCACGCCTACCAGTTTCACCGGTACCCAAAAAACCAATCTTCTTATTAAAATAAACATTTATTTAAAAACATCCTTATAAATGATAAAATCCGAAATAAGTTCATAAAATTTTCACAGATTCAAACAGCAACATAAAAAATAAACAAGGTAATATTCACACACTGCTTGTTGAAATAGTTGAACGCCATATTCTCATTGTCGTAAATTCATTCCACAGTCCTCACTCCCATGTAAATATTTGGATGTTCTTCTTACTCTTCCACTGTAGACTAATTTCTTTCTGCTTCTTGCTTTGACAAGGCGCGTTGAGGACCCATATACCGACCACACCAGGGTCTATATTTTAGACCTCGATATTTAAAATTATATACAGATCCTGTCGCAGGTCGGACCGCAGACCTTCTCAGGCACCAGGCACAAGACTACCTTTCGCTTACTTCCCAATATGGCGTCTTCCTTTAATCCTCAGCATCGACGGCTTTTAACCACTCCGACATCGTAGTCGAAGTGGTTGTTCCTGCACGTAACCTTCGTGTTGCAGCTTCACTGTGCAGTTTGAAAACGTACAGTTTAATAGTGTTAAAACAGGACGGGAATGAACATGTAACTTGCGAATATCCATATACAGTAGTCTCTCGGTAATCCGGCATTTCACTGGTCCGGCCCTGCCAGTAATCCGGCGTTTCATAAGAAGCTAGTAAATACGTGGTAGTAAGCTATTGTGAGTGGCTTTTATGCTCTGTGTGCGAATTGAAAATGTCATTTAAAGTGAAAAAACGATAAAAAATAGACAACTATTTTATGCCTTCAACTTCAAAGGAATAATATAAACAGTACTATGTACATTAAAATAAATAATTTTTCCAGGTATTTATATGCGTATTTTTAGTACATTCCAGTAATCCGGCGTTTTCGGCAATCCGGCAGTACCCTAGTCCGATATCTGCCGGATTACCGAGAGACAACTGTATATATTTCACTTAACGTGCACCAGTTACGATTAAACTTTGTGGAACGATACGATACTGACATCATGCAAAAGATAAACTATGGTAAAACGATATTTAAAAATGTGTTTCGTGACTAGCATATAAAAATTACATAATATTTGTATTTATTATCCTTTTAACACATTTATTTCTATTTCTTAAATAGTATTTCCATTGATAACTCAATTTCTAATTTCCGATTCTTTGGAGTGGCAACACCATAATTTGTTTATATCGAGCGATCTTCTCATTTTTATATCTAGCGCTGTTTTCTTAATCTTTCCTAATTTCAAAGTGTTTTTTACGATTTTCAAAAATGGTTAATTTTTCAGCGAAGTTTGATTGCTGCACTTTTAGCCTGCAGATGTCTTGCGGGAATCCCCAATTAGCAATAATTTATTCCCCCATCGAATCAGACATCCATTGGAGAAATGTTGATGGTTAGTTACTCGTCAACATGAAACCGGTTTTTGACTGTTACATGACAAACTGTGTCGTCACATAATTGGAATGCAGTAACATTTTTATTGATCGCCTCTTTGGTAAGAAATGTTTTGCACATCAACAGGGCCCGACTTAGACTTATTGGGGCCCGAGGCAGAAACTAATTTGGGGCCCCCTCTGCTTTACTACTTCAGTAATGAACAACCGAACTTTATGGAAGTATTTAAATTTTTCACCTCATCACAGGTAATATAACAAGAAAATTGACTAGATGCTAAAATAGCTATTAAATCCCTCCCCCTCCAATGATCAAACGAAATATCGTTCTGTCCATTTTATTGATTTTCTAACAATTCTGTCTACCATTAAAGGATATAGCACATCTGAAAAGTAAATATTTGACAAAAGATCAGGAAACGGTATTTTCGTAATCATATCGCATTTTGAGATATACAAAAATACAGGCTTTTGATTGGCCAAATTTGTCCATCGTAATTGCGAAAATTTAGCTGAATTCCACCCTAGAAAGCCATGGATTTACGAAAAATAGAATTTTTTTGTTCATACGATAGATGAATGGAGAAGCCAACATAAGACAGAGGGATTTTACACTGTAGTGATTTTTTTTTTTAAACATTCATTCATCCATTTAAAAGTTCAATAAAGAAGGAAACGCAATATAAACTTTCGATTCGATTTGGGGCCCCTCAGATGTGGGGGCCCTGGGCAGCTGCCCCGTATGCCCCTGCCTTAATCAGGCCCTGCACATCAAGGTCAACACAGTTTGATAAGATGACGTGGGTGCCTTTCAGAAATACATTGAATTTATACATGTTTTTTTTTTCACCTCTAATATGAATGGAAAATATTCCACTAATAGTACATATTAATATAATTTATTATGCATTTATATGGGAGAAAAAAATGACGCCTGGGCGGAAAATAGCAGTCGTTAGGCTAAATTTTTATAGCAGTTGTGTGGGATCATTCATAAATGATGTCACTCTTCGAGGGGGGAGGGGGGTTCGTGAAATTGTGACAAAGTGTGACAAGGGGAGGGGGTAACATTAAGCGTGACATCATGCCTTATGCAACATAGCGTGACGCGTGACAAAGGAGGGGAGGGGGTCCGCTGAAGTGTGACATATTGTGACAAAGGGGGGGAGGGGGTCAAATATATGGGAAAAAAGCGTGACGTCATTTATGAACGGCCCCTATTACAGTGAAATGCCGTTGCGACGAACTCCAAGGGACATAGGAAAAATTTCGTGATAAGAGAATGCTCACTATAATTGTCTAAACGTCATTTTAATGGCGTTTGAACCGAGATTGAACATTTCTTTTTATATAACGGATATTTGGTTGAATCGGCATTCGCTATAACGAGATTTCACTGTAGAATGGGATAGACTTAGCCATAGACCTGCAATGCCCATTGTCTTGTCCTAGGTGGGTGGATGTGAAATTGGACATTTATATAGTCTGTGTAATTAGAATAGGCGCATCAAGGTCACGTTTCCTGCTTTGTCCCCATGGCAACTGCGAGAAAGATAACAGAGCCAGACTTTCTTTTTGCACTGCACTTAAGGCAATTGCATTACTACACCTCCGATTCAAAACATTAGAATAATTGAGAAAAAGTAATAAGAAAGAATTTATTATACATTTATTTATTTTTGATACTAAGTAAATGCAAATAAATTTCTCATAAATTATATCTGGAATGTTTAGGTAAGATTTTAACATTTACAAAATATAAAATACAATAATTTAGCTATACAATAGCTTTGCGAAACACATCAAAATATTAGAATAAGATTTAGATCGGTTAAAATATTAGAATACTTTATCTTACGCAGTCTATTTTTGCCATTGAGAAATAATTCTGATTTTAATCCGTCTATTATTATTATAACTAAAACAAAAAACTGACTTATCATGTTCCCCAAACCAAGTGGGGAAAAAGTTTCTAGCATGGAAACCATGGCGACCAGAAGAGGTTGAGTTGTGTAACCTTGACACGCCGATTCTAATTACACAGACTATAGCAAACTACTAGAATAAAATGTTGGAAAAAAATAGTACCGACATCAAATTTGAAAATTGCGTTAAAAGTGAAAAAATAAATTAATTAATTAAACAACATCGATACTACTTATAAATATAATTTTTGAAGCCGCCGCAAAATTATCTAATTATCACTACACCATGTGCTACTTCACATTGAAACAGTTGCAAACTCTGAGCCATTTATATTTTAAATTGATTCATGGTTATGACTGCAAAGATAAAGTCAGTCAAATTCTTATTTTAATTGCTTTTACTACTTTAATTGCTTGAATGGCAACAAACCCTTTTTAACAATGAGTTTTATATTTATTACCCAATAGTTTACTGAAAAAAATCAATAAAGAAATATTAAGGCAAGCCTTTCCAATATTAAAAGAAAAATACCTATTTTTCATTTATAACGCTCTTCCTGAAAAACAATTGTAGTCAAATCGACGTAGGATATTTATGTTAGATCACCCTCTATCGATTAGAACAAAAAATTCACCAAAATAAGTTCATTTAGTAAAGAGTTATGGATGAAACACAAAACAATGATCCTATTTCGGCCCATAACTTTCAATTATCTTTTTTTCTAATTATCAAATATGGTTAAACAAAGGTGCAGGAACTATGGGAAACCAACCTAGATCGATTTAAAAAAATCATGAAAAATCGGTTCTTCCGGTGATAAGCGTGGACAAACAAACAAACAAAAAAAATGACATACATACAGTATGAATGTATAACTTCCTTCCTTTTTGAAGTCGGTTAAAAAGTACTGTTTGCATTAATTAATGAATTTAGTACTATTAATTTCAAACTTTTTGCTTATGTAGCGTGCACTGTCTAACATCTTTTGGTAAAAAAAAAGTGGTCACTCATCACCCTTCCGTCCTGAACTTCCCTAATTTTGCCCTTCACTAGGATCAAACACTCGGCACGGTGGATCACTGGTATATAGACGGCTAAAAACGCAGGATTCGTTATGATAGCGACGAATTCATCTTCTCTTTCGAGTTGCGCTCCCGAATAGTTCTAGAGAGGCTTTCACATACAATGAGCAAAATATGCATCAACCACGTTAAATACAAAAAAACTATTGCTAAATATATATATTACATAGCGTATAAAATCAACTGGTAGTCAATAAAAATGTATGGACGACATAAAACTGATTTACTTCACAATAGATATCTTCAGCTCTTTATTGTTTAGCTTTTTTTTTTTTCTTGCAATTTGAAGACTTATTAGTTATTTTAAAATGAACAGAAGTTGTGCATTCAAAAGCATATCATTGGAAGTGACAGGCTAATGGCGGAAACATCAGGAAAAGTAGAGAACTGATAATTTTGGCAGCCCTATCTCTGAAGTAACTATAGAAGGTAACAAAGAAAAATCTAGACAAGCCTTTCATATTAAAATATTTATTTTTCCCCCATAACATTTTTTCTAAAAAATAAATCTGGTCAACTTGATGTGCGATATTTGCGTTAGACGACCCTCTATCGATAAAGGGAAAAAAATCACAAAAATCAGTTCATTTGGTCAAAAGGCATAAATGAAAAAACAAATAAATGATTACATTTCTGCCCTATTATCGAATGTGGTCAGATAAAGGTACGGGAACTACACGAATCTACCCTGTCTCGATTACGAAAAGGATCATGAAAATCGGTTCATCTGGTGAGAAGTTATGGCTGGACAAACAAACAAACAAAAAAAAAAAAAAACGACATACATACAGTATGAATGTTTAACATCCTCCTTTGTGAAGTCGGTTAATAGAACAATGAATCGGGTGGCGCGTACCACCGGTGGCCCGCACTAGACTGTCTCATCGGGCGGTGCGTACCACCGGTGGTACGCATCCGATTGTGCTATTAGGTGGTACCTAACATCACATATTGTAGGATTATATTTTTAGTTAAGTAAGCAAGTTCGAGAAATTGTGCGGCGTTTCAAACGATTTCTTTGAGACCAACCGTTGACGTGGTTTTCCTTTGCACATAATGCGGCCCCGAGTCGTAAAGCGCGACATCGAACTTATCAAAAATCAAAGAAATACTTTCCATATAGCTAAAAATTAAAATAATGAAAATTTAAAGCATGTTCATTAAAAACATTTATTTTTAATAACAATTATAATTAATAACGTAATATAAACATAACTTTTCTTGAATAACTAACATAATAATTCAGTGTTATAAATATAGCTCAAATTCGATAAAATTAACATAAAAATACTTTATTATTTGATTTATAACTTCACTATTTATTGATTCTTTTTGTGTAGTTTGTAAAACAGGCATCAATTGCGCGCCGCCAGATGAGACGGGGCATGAATGCGAGCGCCGCCTCACAGCGAAAAACATGAAAATCTGCCCCGGTGTGAATGTGTTAATGCATGATTTCAAAAATATTTCTTAAAGATCAGAAGATGATATTGAATATTATTTCAAGTTAAACTTTATAAGTATGATTGGCATGCCATCTTGTTATTAGTCAGAAAAAAATTTAAATGGGAAACCCAAAGTCGGGGTCGGAGTCGAGACCTTTTAACCCTTGAAGCACGATTTTTTTTTTCCAGAAAAACTGGTAAAAATGATCGAGTTTGTTTGTTTGTTTTTTTATTGACAGTAAATAAATATATAGGTATAGGATAAATTGTTTCTGGAAATTTCAGTTGTAGGGGATGACTAGAGAGCGAGGGGTGGGGTGAAAGTTATATAAAAAATTATTATACAAACAAAGTGCAAACGGATCTCAGAGGTACATCAGAAATAAAAAAAAACCGCGAGATACAAGATCGCTCGTGTGAGACACGGGCATGTGCAAATTTGCCGGCAACTTCGCCCGTGTCAGACACGGGCAAATGCTTTAAGTGGTTAAAGCGACTCCAACACCTTTCCGCTAAAATGACTCCGACTCCTTTACGCTAAAATCAGCCCGACTCCAACTGCTTTACTCTAAAATCAGTCCGACTCCTTCATTCTAAAATCAGCTCGACTCCTTCACTCTAAAATCAGCTCGACTCCGACTCCAAAGCCCTAGTTATTACATGCCAAGTTTCATTTTATTCCGTGCAATAGTTTTTGAGTTAGAGCTCCTCAAAAAATAAAAAAGTGTTTACCCACACACAAATAGAAACTTTTCTAAAAATAGTCAAAATGTGTTCTGCACCCTAACATAAAACGCAAAATCCCCCAGCATTCCAAAATGAGAAATTTTCACAAAGTTAATACTTTTCACACATACTTTAGATATGCTAGAATAGGAAAAGAGTTATTTCTTCCGTGTGTACGTTTTAGCAAGAGATACGATTCATTTCATTATTTTTTAACTGCTAGAATTTCAATTTCTTCTGTCTAGCAAACAAAATGCATCGGGAGGATAACAGGATAATAAATAAACTGGTTACTTAGCAGTTGTGTATCGAACGATAGCTTTGGGATTGCAGAAAATAAATTAAAGATTCCCACAATTCGTGTTTGTGGGATGTTTCTGAAGATTAACCAGTTGGGAGTCATCAGAAAATGTCCACGTGGTATCGTAAAGCTCGGGATTGCTGAGATTTGCGACTACAAGCGACACCTTTATTGTTACCAAAAACTCACGAACTAAAATCTCGTCACGATTACCCAAAAGCAATCTGTAAATGGACCCAGAAATGAAATGTAAATGTCTTAGGGTTAATTTCTTAACTTATTCATTAACGCTTTGTGCTCAGAGATCATCTTATTTAAAGAGCATACTTAATAAAGTTAAAAGATTTCGTCAAATGTTTGTGTTGCGATAGAGTGGTGACTCTTTATGATAGTCTCTTATGATTAAACAATTAATAAAATACTTTTAAAATAATTTTTAAATATTAAATTTTCAGGTCAAAGGAAACCTTTTGCAAAAAAACAATATAGTAATAAATATCAATTAAAGAAGAAATCAAGGAAAATATTTACAAATAATACACATTTAGGAAAAGCGTAAAAATAACGATTCGGAAGTAAAAACATCTACTTAATTCAGTTCCACGCAAGAATGCCTATCATACAGTTACGACGACAAAAAAAATAGTTTGTAATAATATTACAAATTCTTTGTTAATCTACCGACTGGTAGTTTTAGATCCGTATAAGAATATACAATAACCTCAAATATACCTCCCAAGCATATATTGTTTAATATTTACCGTTATAAATAACTTGAATTTCTGAGTTAATAACTTTTTATGGTGGTTTAATATTTATTGCGTTTAACATTTATAGGAAAGCAATTCCCTCTACTTTTTAAATTTCAAGGAACATTTGTGTTAGTAAAAATATCTTTGCCTTTTCTTCAATTAAGAATTTGATGTAGTTTTAAGATAATATGCAGAGTCAAGGCATTATAAATATTTCTGTTACTGAAATAAAAAAATTGATATATGTGTTCATATCAATGACATTAAAGAAACTTAATCAAGTTGTTTACTAAATACTGAAAATTCAGCAGCACAATGTCGATTTTACGTTGGAAATGCTGCATATGCTGATGTCATCCATGACACTAAAGAAACTTAATCACGTAGTTTAGTGAATACTAAAAATTCAGCAGCACAATGACGATTTTACGTTGTGAATGCTGCATATGCTGTTGGCATCAATGACATTAAAGATACTTAATCAGGTAGTTTACTAAATACTAAAAATTCAGCAGCACAATAACGATTTTACGTTGTGAATGCTGCATAGCATACCGAAAATCAAAACGTTTTCTCCAATTGAAAAAGAGACTCCATACAATCCCAAAACTCGTAGGGGCTCCTATTTGTGCTTTATAATATAGGTTTCTTGAAACTTGTTTATGCACAAAGGAAATTTTGTTTTATTACTTTTTATAAAAATTGATATTTTTGACACAAGAATACAAAACAGTTTTTAAACTTATTGATGGTTAGCAGTTCATTCTAGTGTCTAAATCTAAACTTTTATTTTTCTAAGATCCACACAACATCATGCCAAAATAACTTGAAAACTGTACACATGCTTAGGACTGCAAGAAAACCCCCTTTTTAATGGGAGACTTTCACCAGTGTGACTTTTTTTTTTTTTTTACTGTTCTAACGAAAATTGCAATACTTTTCATAAAATAGGGAAAACTGTGTTGCTATAAAATATTTATGTAAGTAAAGACAAAATATTATCACAGGTGTTTCTCGAACCCACCTAAAGCCTTTTTTTTGTTATTAGTATACAAGTAAAACCTGTAAAATTGACCACCTTTTAATGCCGCTAAGTTGACACTTTTGCAGAACGGAATTAGCCCTCCACCGTCTACCTCACCCTCTATAGTTGACCACTGTCTAAGTTGACCACTTTTGTCAGGAACGGAATTAGCCCTCCACCGTCTACCTCACCCTCTATAAATCGGCCACCTGTCTAAGTTGACCACTTTTGTCAGGAACGGAATTAGCCCTCCACCGTCTACCTCACCCTCTATAAATCGGCCACCTGTCTAAGTTGATCACTTTTGTCAGGAACGGAATTAGCCCTCCACCGTCTACCTCACCCTCTATAAGTTGACCCCCAGTCTAAGTTGACCACTTTTGTCAGGAACGGAATTAGCCCTCCACCGTCTACCTCACCCTCTATAAGTTGACCCCCAGTCTAAGTTGACCACTTTTGTCAGGAACGGAATTAGCCCTCCACCGTCTACCTCACCCTCTATAAGTTGACCCCCAGTCTAAGTTGACCACTTTTGTCAGGAACGGAATTAGCCCTCCACCGTCTACCTCACCCTCTATAAATCAGCCACATGTCTAAGTTGACCACTTTTGTCAGGAACGGAATTAGCCCTCCACCGTCTACCTCACCCTCTATAAAACGTGTCTAAAATCATTTTGTAAGAAAGCCAGTTTTACCAGTGTTCTCGACCACTAAGTTTTTGTCAGGAACGGAATTAGCCCTCCACCGTCTACCTCACCCTCTATAAATCGGCCACCTGTCTAAGTTGACACTTTTGTCAGGAACGGAATTAGCCCTCCACCGTCTACCTCACCCTCTATAAATCGACCACCAGTCTAAGTTGACCACTTTTGTCAGGAACGGAATTAGCCCTCCACCGTCTACCTCACCCTCTATAAATCGGCCACCTGTCTAAGTTGATCACTTTTGTCAGGAACGGAATTAGCCCTCCACCGTCTACCTCACCCTCTATAAGTTGACCCCCAGTCTAAGTTGACCACTTTTGTCAGGAACGGAATTAGCCCTCCACCGTCTACCTCACCCTCTATAAATCGGCCACCTGTCTAAGTTGATCACTTTTGTCAGGAACGGAATTAGCCCTCCACCGTCTACCTCACCCTCTATAAGTTGACCCCCAGTCTAAGTTGACCACTTTTGTCAGGAACGGAATTAGCCCTCCACCGTCTACCTCACCCTCTATAAATCAGCCCCCATGTCTAAGTTGACCACTTTTGTCAGGAACGGAATTAGCCCTCCACCGTCTACCTCACCCTCTATAAATCGGCCACCTGTCTAAGTTGACCACTTTTGTCAGGAACGGAATTAGCCCTCCACCGTCTACCTCACCCTCTATAAATCGGCCACCTGTCTAAGTTGATCACTTTTGTCAGGAACGGAATTAGCCCTCCACCGTCTACCTCACCCTCTATAAGTTGACCCCCAGTCTAAGTTGACCACTTTTGTCAGGAACGGAATTAGCCCTCCACCGTCTACCTCACCCTCTATAAATCGGCCACCTGTCTAAGTTGATCACTTTTGTCAGGAACGGAATTAGCCCTCCACCGTCTACCTCACCCTCTATAAATCGGCCACCATGTCTAAGTTGACCACTTTTGTCAGGAACGGAATTAGCCCTCCACCGTCTACCTCACCCTCTATAAATCGGCCACCTGTCTAAGTTGATCACTTTTGTCAGGAACGGAATTAGCCCTCCACCGTCTACCTCACCCTCTATAAATCGGCCACCTGTCTAAGTTGACCACTTTTGTCAGGAACGGAATTAGCCCTCCACCGTCTACCTCACCCTCTATAAATCGGCCACCTGTCTAAGTTGATCACTTTTGTCAGGAACGGAATTAGCCCTCCACCGTCTACCTCACCCTCTATAAGTTGACCCCCAGTCTAAGTTGACCACTTTTGTCAGGAACGGAATTAGCCCTCCACCGTCTACCTCACCCTCTATAAATCGGCCACATGTCTAAGTTGACCACTTTTGTCAGGAACGGAATTAGCCCTCCACCGTCTACCTCACCCTCTATAAATCGGCCACCTGTCTAAGTTGACCACTTTTGTCAGGAACGGAATTAGCCCTCCACCGTCTACCTCACCCTCTATAAATCGGCCACCTGTCTAAGTTGATCACTTTTGTCAGGAACGGAATTAGCCCTCCACCGTCTACCTCACCCTCTATAAATTGACCACCTGTCTAAGTTGACCACTTTTGTCAGGAACGGAATTAGCCCTCCACCGTCTACCTCACCCTCTATAAATCGGCCACCTGTCTAAGTTGATCACTTTTGTCAGGAACGGAATTAGCCCTCCACCGTCTACCTCACCCTCTAAAAATCGCCACATGTCTAAGTTGACCACTTTTGTCAGGAACGGAATTAGCCTCCACCGTCTACCTCACCCTCTATATGACCGTCTAAGTTGACACTTTTGTCAGGAACGGAATTAGCCCTCCACCGTCTACCTCACCCTCTATAAATCGGCCACCTGTCTAAGTTGATCACTTTTGTCAGGAACGGAATTAGCCCTCCACCGTCTACCTCACCCTCTATAAGTTGACCCCCAGTCTAAGTTGACCACTTTTGTCAGGAACGGAATTAGCCCTCCACCGTCTACCTCACCCTCTATAAATCAGCCACATGTCTAAGTTGACCACTTTTGTCAGGAACGGAATTAGCCCTCCACCGTCTACCTCACCCTCTATAAGTTGACCCACCTGTCTAAGTTGACCACTTTTGTCAGGAACGGAATTAGCCCTCCACCGTCTACCTCACCCTCTATAAATCGGCCACCTGTCTAAGTTGATCACTTTTGTCAGGAACGGAATTAGCCCTCCACCGTCTACCTCACCCTCTATAAGTTGACCCCCAGTCTAAGTTGACCACTTTTGTCAGGAACGGAATTAGCCCTCCACCGTCTACCTCACCCTCTATAAATCGGCCACCTGTCTAAGTTGATCACTTTTGTCAGGAACGGAATTAGCCCTCCACCGTCTACCTCACCCTCTATAAATCGGCCACATGTCTAAGTTGACCACTTTTGTCAGGAACGGAATTAGCCCTCCACCGTCTACCTCACCCTCTATAAATCGGCCACCTGTCTAAGTTGATCACTTTTGTCAGGAACGGAATTAGCCCTCCACCGTCTACCTCACCCTCTATAAGTTGGCCACCTGTCTAAGTTGACCACTAACGTGCTGCACCACAAGTGGTCAACTTACACATGTTTCACTGTAATTGTAAATCGCAGAGTTTATCTTCTTTTATACAATATGTAAACAAAATCCTTTTTCTTTCGCATAGTTTAATAAAAATTTGAATGACAACAGCAAAAGTTTAAACTTTAGAAAAGAATTTTCACGGCAAAAAGAACTGTATTAATGACAGGAACTTGGTTTATAAATTGGATATTTTTATCTCCTGAGTTATAGTTTTTTTTTATTTTACTTTCGTTTTACAATAAAACGTCCCATTACGAATAGTGAAATCGAAAACAGATGTAAAACTCATTCTTTTCCCCATTTCCTACATTTTTTGGTCATGCTCCAAGAAAAAAAAAAGGTCAAAACAAGTTAGATATCTCCCCATGAAAGTAACACTTTACCCTTTTAAATTTCCAATACGAACTGCTATTTTTCTTTTTTTTTTTTCAAAAAGATATGAAAACAGATAGGTCATTTTATTTTCCCGAGGAAACATTCTCTGACGGAAGAAGAAATTAATTCTGGAAACTTCAATAATCCAATAATTTCTCGAGGAAAAAAAAAAGGAGCCGATATTTTTTATCTGAATGAAACAAATATCATTTTTATGTTATCCAAATGACATTAACAAATATTTGGGGGGGGGGGGGCAATTTAGTTCTTTTCTTCTGTTAGCTACTGTTTGACCACGGATTTTTGACTTCGGACGCTTTTCACATGGCAGAAAAAAACTAATCCATACGAGTTTTAGAGAAGTTCGTTTTGCAGGTGCGAGTATTCGTATGCGAATCGGAATGCTTGCTTCTCCGTTTGTTGAAAGTAACTAAATTTATAGTTCGGAAGAAATCAAGTATGCTAAACGAACTAGAACAAGGCACATTCCTTATACCAATAGTTCTTCCCTTGAATGAATACTTCTCGGCACTCTGCCAGACAGATTGCTTTGGTTGATGGTAGAACTGTAGATGCCCGTCTATACGTGAGTATGTGTGCTGACTGCGAGAGAAACAACTTTGTGACAAAAAAAAAAGAAAGAAAAATGAGACGACGATGTTTACCATGGCACCAGTATATGTACATATTTACTCTTTAAGTTATTATACAGACAATGTTGAACATTGTCAATGTTACATTCAAAACAAGAACACATCACGTCTCAAAATAACAATTAAAACATTGCACCTAATAATTGTACATCAAAACGTGGCGGTTACTATAATAGAGTTCTCTCACAGTTTAATTTAGGTTGCGGCATCTGTTGAGAGTTTCCCTTGTTATAAATTACAATTAGGGATGCAAAAGTTAGTCGCGGAAAAAAAAGCACGAAAGTCACTGGACATTCACGACATAAATGTCATCAAACATACATGTTTTCTAGAACACAAATATAATGAAATATAGCACGTCAGTTTTTGCCGGGATTTCGTATTAACCGTGTTCGTATTAAGAAAGTATAACTGTATTTAAAAAAACACAATTACTAGTTTTTTTATAAATCTAGTCTTAAAAATTCTTTGACACACTGTGTAGTACTTACTCAGAAACATTAAATGAGCTGTACTGAATAATAAAGCCATCACACCAGGAAATCAATAGATTTGCATTATCACTTCAGAGGCCGTTCATAAATGATGTCACGCTTTTTTCCCATAAATTTGACCCCCTTCCCCCCTTTGTCACACTTCAGCGGACCCCCTCTCCCCTTTGTCATATGTCGCGCTATGTTGCATAATGCATGATGTCACACTGTTACCGCTCCCCTCCCCTTGTCACAATTTCACGAACCCCACTCCCCCCTTTGTCACAATGTGTCACACTTCAGCGGACCATCCTCTCCCGTTTGTCATATGTCACGCTATGTTGCATAATGCATGAAGTCACACTAATTGTTACCCCTCCCCTCCCCTTGTCAGAATTTCACGAGACCCCTCCCTGCTCGAAGCGTGACATCATTTATGAATGATCCCTCAGCGATAGTATCTAATGGTCTAAGTAATTCTTTATCCATCAGCAGCGCAAATGTCAAATCGCTACAACCCATTTCATGCAGTAATGGAGCATCCCCTTAAACACGTGCGGGGGGATTTTTCTAGGGAAAAATTCGCCTAGTTCTTTCTGCTGATGACATATATCAGCGACACTTTTCCCTTGAGAGAGTGATATGCGTTCTGCGTCATTTGGCGTCACATGTCTTTTTCTCCAATCGGGCGGATTAAAGAAAAAGGTGCAAGGCACCATGAGAGTCACTTCGTCTGATTTGTTGTTTTCTGAATAGAGATTTTTTTTTTCCTTTTCAATTCCGACGTAATCATCCGTATTGATGTTTTTCGGCAGCAAAAGGAAAATTTCTTTCTCCAGTTATTCAGAAAGTTGCATTGGAAAAACTAAATTTCGAAAAATTACCGGACTGTCGCTTTTGAAAATGTAAGTTAGTGTGAAAAATACTTAACTTATTCCTTTTTGGGTGGGATACAGTTGAACTTTCTTAATACGTTCACGGTTAATACGAAATCACGGCTGAAACGAACATTGTTCATTAAGTTTGGTTTACTATTTATTCACACTAAATATCACACGCGTTTTCCGAAGGCTAAAATACAAATTTCGGCTAAGACGAACAAAATTTCTGACATATTCACGAAAAAATTTTTCGATTGCATATAATTATTATTTCTTTTTTTTTTTTTTCAAATTGTTGGTTATTTTGAGTCATTGTATACCACCAAGTGCGTATTTCGAATCGTACGTTGAATCTTTCTGGATAGAGTATAAAGCTCATGCACGTGTTGGCTTTCGGACAGGTCCGGTCTGCTCAGGGATCAAGCCCTCTATCTTCGAATCATTCTTAAATAGCAGTAATTATTTTTAAAATATAAACATGCATTTCTAATACTTTTTTTTACACAGTTTTACTTATTCACGGTTATTCCAAATAACGGCTAATACGAACAAATTCGTGAATTATTGGCATTTCGTATTAATCGAGTTCAACAGTATTTCAAGGTCAGTGACAGATGTTTTAAGGTTACTGATGATTACGAAAATTTTGCTTCACAAGTTTAAAAAAAAGAAAGAAAAAGAAAAGAAAGAAGGCAGAGAAAAGAAAAGGTCGCTTCGAGGTACCCTAGGTTTTTTTTGGTAATTTTATTCCAAATATCAAGACTACAGGGTATTCTGAGCATCAAGCATTAACAGAAAAACATACGAATTCATACGGAGTTTGTAATGTGTATGCCATATAGTCGGTAGAGTAGAAGGCTAACTAATAGTAGGAATTAACTCATAGTAGACACTAATAGTAAGAATCGAAAACATAAAGAGCTCTGACTGGCAGAGTGTCAAGAAGAAACCATTCATGTTCAAGGGAGAAACTGTTGGTCTAACTAAAGGCGCGGACGAGACAGTTTTCCCCTGCAATATCTGTCGAGACAGTCACTGTCCATGTCTGAACGAACCCGACAGTCGCTCTCTGACAGTATCTCGCCGAACCGGTTTCTCGCTGTGACAGTCACGTCTGAACACAGGCGGACACTTTTCAGAGCTACTGTCGCAAGTTCTCAGACCAAGTTGAAGTCCTTGCAACTTTTTCCCGACTGTCTGACATTGACTCCCGCGAAAAATACGCAATTGCTTTGATTAATGTCCTAAAAAAGTTCAATTAATTTCATTATTGTTCTGAAACTTCTGTTTAGTAGTTGATATATTTGGATATTAATGAATATATTCTTTTTTCCTCGCGAAAAACAGCAATTGCGTCGACTTATGTCCTAGAAAAAATTCAATTAATTGCATTATTGTTCTGAAATTTCTGTTTAGCGATTTAATCTGATAGAAATGAATGTAACCTCTATTTCTTGGTTTAAAATCCAGAAAATTATGCTTTTAATAAATGCGTAGTTTAGTAGAAACAAATTTATCTATTATATTGAAGGTCAAAGAAAAAAAAAACAATTCAGAATTAAAAAGTTAATTTAATGCATGGCTTTAAACGGATTATTTATTTAATTTTATTATGTACTTTACTTTTTAATGCTTAGTTCTTTAACCCTCTTCCAATGTCAAAATTTCAAATTAATATTAAAAACTGATTATTGTTATCAGTACTTGCAATTATATGTGGAACACATTTTTTACTTGTGTGCTCATATTGAAGTATGCATTAAATAAGTAATTAATTTTATGTAGTGCTTCAAAACAAATATTTAATGCAAAAATCCTTTTTATTTCTTCGTTAAATAGAAATATTGTCAAGTGCAAACATTTATTTTGAGATAAACTTTTAAAGCTGTCAACGATTTATAGTTTCCTTTTAACTAATATTTTTAAAACTTTTTATTGTTATCTGTGTTTAATATGTGGGAAATAATATACAGTACAACCTCGATCGGCCATTTCCACGGGAATATTCATTTCATATATGGAAAAATGATGAACGTGGGTCAGAATAACTTCCGAAGAAATCGTTAAACCATTAAAACAAGACGATACCTACGTTAAAATGATGGATGCAGGTACAATGCATAAAGATTTTACTTTATTGTAATCACTTTAAATTAATCCTTTTTATTATGCTATCATGATTTAGCAAAAGGTAGCCAACAATTATAGAATTGCAATTAATCTTGTACTTATTACCAATGAAAATTTAACATCAAACTTTGATTCATGTAAAACCTTTATATGTAAAAAAGATTAAAACTTCCTTTAAAACATTTAGAAATTACCTTTATTGATACGTAGTTAAATTTATTAAACACTTTTGTAGATGAAACCGCTATAAAAGGTTGTATAGTTATAAAGTGTTTTATTTTCGTTTCATTTTACTTCAGGTAAAAATGTTATATATTTTTTAAAACCTACATTAGTTTCGTGCAAGTAACTTTTAACTGCACTCACACACAAAACTTTGTGTTAGGTTGTTAAAAAAAATCTAATATATCCTGTCATAATTTTAATCTTTTACTGTCAAAATTGTGATCATTTAAAAATCCAATTTTAGGAACTATACAGCGAACTTTTCGTAATAAAAATATCCATTTATTAATTTTGTGCACAATTCTAATCTTTATTTTTTAAAAATTAATCATTCAAATTTTCTGACCTTTTTTACTGAAGTATTATCTGCACTTTCCATAATTAATGTGTCGATAATACTTCAGTATATATACAAATCTAATGTAGCTTAAGAAGATACAAAAACAAAGAAGTAAATTAAAAAAATTCATCAACAAATACAACACATGGCGACTCCTCAATGTTTTCGGAACAGCCTCTCAAGTACTTCACAGAATGAAGAAACCTTTCTTCTACGTGAGAACCAAATCCGACAGTTGAATGCGAGAATTGCATGACTTTTCCCTCCGCCGACTGTCGCTGCGAGTTCTTGCTTGCAATTTTTGCTGTAGTGTGAACACTCTAGCAACAACTGTCGGACATTTTCGCGTGAGTTTTCTCGCTCGTCAGAACGCGCCTTAAGGGATGTGACGTTTCTGTTCCCGTTCTAGTTCGTTTAGCATACTTGATTTCTTCCGAACGTTTAGTCCAGTTTATAAATTTAGTTGTTTTCAACAAACAGAGGAGTAAACATGCTGATTCACGTGCTAATAAACGCACCTGCAAAACGAACTTCATTAAAACTCGAATGAATTCGTTTTTTTCAGCCATGCGCAGAAGCGTCCAAGGGTCAGAACATCGTGGTCGAACATACAGTTCGACCACGATGTTCTGATACAACTAAGAGCCTTTTTATTATAATTTCAGGAACTAATAGCACATTGAATTCAAAATTTGAAAAAAAGAAGAAAAAAACATCGGCAGTGTATGTCAACCTCTTTATCTACTGCGTTATGATCTGCAGTAATTTTTTTTTTTACAGAAATAGTTTGGGTATTTGCACTGAAAATTAAAGGATCTACATAAATAAAATGATCAATATATAAGTATTTATTTCTTTACAGCTAATAAGTGCCACAGAATATTTACCCTGTGAAATTACATACACCTTTTAATCAAAATATTTCGTCAAATAGTTTTCTAAGTTCTTAACTAACACATTAAAAAAATTAGTGACTTGATTCGTGAGTTTTACTACTTTTCTGGAGCGAAACTCTAAAGGAGCAATCTGAACAAAATGGAAGTTCAAAACACAGCATCGGTTTCAAAACTATCTATCTTCCTTTCCTCGCTAAAATACTCTTTATAGAACCCTTGCTGATATGTATCCTGAAAAAGGGGAATTTAAAGACTGTCCCAGCAAAGTACTATCAGAATATTGGTAAAAGTGGTTGCTGGGATGGAATTTATAGAGAATGGTACTTATAAGTACCGTCAGTAGATAAAGGATTAATGTGCCTAAACAAAAAAAAACGTAAAATGTGTTTTACACTAGTTAAAATTTAAAACTAAAAGTGCTCAGCTATTATCCAAATGTTAAATAAATACAATATTATTTCTATATCTGTTCCAAGCACATTTTTTATTTTTAATCAGACTTTCTATCTTATTTGACACCAATTTTGTTAAACTGAATTTCATCGATGAAATTACATTACGGAATTCGTCACGACTTTGAGCACCGGATAAAAAATGTCGTGATCTTTAAATCTCGCTCGATAGAACAGACTTGCCTAGATATATCAAAGCAGCAGGAGAAATTTAATTTTTCTGTCTGACGTTTGAATTTTCTAACGCTTGCACCTTACATGAATTAAAGATTCTTTTAAATTCTACTACCTGTGTTGCATTTTGAAGTTTCTTTTAAGGGAAAAGTTTGAGTTGCAGTAGAAAAGCAAGTTAAATGTTAAGTGTACTTATCTGATGATGTGGAAACATAAAAAGCGTTGCACAAACTTACTAATAAAATTTGAGTGTAGTGTTCGGTTTTTACATGGTTTTATTTAACTTGACTTGTGTCGGAATTTTGTAAGGCGGTTTTCGACAACTATTACTGCATAAATTATCTTCAAATTTTGCACACTAGCTTATCGTCGATGACAATACTATAATCCATCCATTTTATAATTTATTATAACGTTAATTAGGAAAAAATATTAATAACTTTGGCTCTGAGGAAATTATCAGCATTATCATTTGTCGATTGGCAACAATAGTTTTGTTTGGATAATGCAACTATGTTTTATTTGTTACATGGTTTCATTTAACTTGACTTGTCACGGAACTTTGTTACGCGGTTTTCGATCACTATTACTGCCTAAATAATCTTCAAACTTTGCACATAAGCTTATCTTCGATGACAATGCAATAATCCATCCATTTTATAATTTATTATAACGTTAATTAGGAAGAAAAATAATAATTTTGGCTCTGAGGGAATTGTCAGAATTATCATTTGTCATTTGGCAACAATAGTTTTGTTTGGATAATGCAACGATGTTTTGAATTTAAATAAAACCATGTAACTTAAAACATTTTTGGCTACTTAATTTTCTTGTATGTACTTGCAGTTAATTAGATTTGGTTCGCCTACTATGATATTCAAGCAATAATGTCATGTGAAAGTATTTATACAGACTATCGAATTAACAACTGTTTGAATAGTTTTTATGTACAATTTCTTTTAGTTTCTTGTCCGTTCGAAATTATTTCCAAAAATTAACTTTGGCTTTTATTTCCTTTAACAACACTGGCGAAAGTTACCGGAAAGTTTGCCCATGCCCGTGTGTTATTTTATTTCTAATGCCCGCTTTAGATACGTTTACATTTTGTTTGTATAATATATTTTTTCTAGGTAACTTTTACTCCACCCCCCCCCCCCCCCACAACCAGAAATTGCAAAGAATAACTTACGCTAAACTAGTTTCTCAGAAGAAAACTCGTGCTTTAAGGGCTTAAGCTGTCTTTTTGCAGCATGCCCAAGAGCTGCATGCGAAATTTTGAGTAAAGCAAATAATAACTGCAACTTAAATGATATTTGATTTAGAAAACGAAATTGAAATGCAGCTACATTTTCTTTAATTATTCTTTCTTCTATATATAGGATATAGAAGTAAAAATGTGAGAGCGATTTTGTGACGCAAGTTTCAACGCTTTTGAAACTTGCAAAATACGTTGCATATTAGGATAATTTCTGCGCCTGAGAGCCACAGGACCTCTTTTGCGAGCTTAAACTTAATGGACATAGGGAGTGACCAATGACAATATATAGACCAATGACAAAGCCACTAGCTACATGAGAGTTCCGAACTTTTAAAGCTCCCATCACAGACATCTTGTTTCTGAGGTTCGCACTGAAAAGTCTGGTTTTATAGTACTAATAATGCCTTTTTTCCTCCCAAAAACTCGAAAATGCACTTAACCCTTTCAGCCCCGGATTTTTAAATTTGAAAAAAAAAAATATTTTTTGTTAATTATTATTAATGGGAAGCTTTTTAAGACCATAAATACCAAATTTTAAATAATTTGCTTAATTAGTATAGGAATTAATTAGTGGTGGCATCTTGCTTCCAATTAATTTTTTTGTCGTTTTTTTTATTTTTTATTTTGGGAAAATAATTGAGAAAATGGAATATTATTTTCATCTGACTCTTCATCAAACTCTTCTGCAATATCCATTTCGTTTATATTTTCCACTTCATCTTCTACGTCCGAAATAGATTGTTGAGGTTATCGGCATCCATTTCGCACGACTTTATAAAACACTTACTTACACGCAACACAAGTCAAGTAATGACGTAAACTGCGCATGTATTTTGTTTAGGAGGCTTTGTTGAAATAACATCCAGTGATAAACAGCAACAATACGGATTGCCGTAGTAAGTAGAAACATGTAAATGTTGCGGTGGCAATTGCCACCGCCAGGGCCGAAAGGGTTAAAATACAATGGCTCTGAGGTACAGATTTGCTAATACGAAAAAAATTTACTCATTTCAAAAATTGAACCATTTCTTGATTTTGTTGTTTCTAATGCCACTTGGTATCCAAGCTCCGCTTCGCAGAGCGACCAGGAGTTATGGCAGTAAGGAGTGCCGTCCGTTTATAGACGAGCACCAGAACGGTGGAAGTATGACTTGGCTCATTATGTATTTGGATAACACCAGATGTCGGCACCACATATACGACATCTTTCTTTTTTGACATAAGAGTAATGCTTGAGACTAAAAAAATTTGCTGGCGACCAGTAGCCGGTGAACCGAAAAAAGTTAGTCGCCACTTTGAACCATGTTTCAATTTGATCTCCCCTTCCCCAACCGCGGCTTCATTTTGCATACAAACATTCGCATACATACACTGTAAGAAAATTCCGGAACGTAACGCGTAATTTCCAGCAACGTTCGCTGCTTTCACAGGTTTCTGTGAGTTTCCTGTTTAAAATAGGTTTCTTTGCGAAAAGTTTCCTGAATTCAGAAGTGGCAACATCTCTGCTCTACGCTTTGTGTTTTGGCGGGTGCGCCATGACAGTTTAAACGTTCGAAGCAAGCACAGCACTACTCGTACGGCCGGTAAGTAGATTAATTTTCATTCTTGTAGTGATCTTTCATTTTGAGTTTTACCTAATGAACTGTCTGAAACGTTTTTATAACTGTTCTGCAATATTTTAACATTTGCTGTTTCTGTTATAGCAGCGTTGTTTTTCCGACAAGGAACACGCATAAATAATTTTTAACAAAGATCGTTTCGCTTGGAACAGTAGAAAGATATTTTAAAACTGTTATTGTAATTGGGACCTATTTAACGGGGAATTTTAAAATTATTCTGAATTTTAAAAGGCCTATGTCAATATGTAATTTTGCAAAACGTTGGATACCCTATTTCTGTATTTGTTTTTGTATGTAATGTCTCGTTATAACTATAAATCCAAAAATCACTCATTTCTTTTTAAAATATTGTATTACATTAGAAGGTAGTTTACGGAACCGCTGCATATTTAAGCATGTTATGTTTCTTTCAACAAGGCCAAATTTAAAATAAGATATTAAAATGTTGTTCTTATGCAGGTAAATATACCTGTCTGATGGTTTGAAAGCTAAATATTCATCTAGTTATATCTTGTTTTTCTAGTTTAAATTATGTTTTTCAAGTTTTATTAGTTGCATCTGGCATATGTATATGATTGTGATGATTAATTATAACCAAAAAAAAAAATCTTATGACGCATACTTTTGTGTTGTATGCTATTTTATAAAATTTTATGCAACTTAAATATTGCACATTAAGCATACTTTTTGAAAAATTTGCAATGCATTGAGCTGACATTTAATTATGTTTCAAATAGATTAAATTTTTGCGAGACATTTATTTAGACCAAATGTCACAATAATGCGTGGTGTGCGAATAAGAATTCCGAATTATTATTATTTTAAATACAATTTTGGGACAGTAATAAATATTCAGCAGTAGTTAGTAAATACAATCTGTTTGTCTAGCTGTAAATCATCAAAAGCATTCAAAGTCACCTTCCTCATTAAAAACACTTAGGGATGTCTCGAGTAGCACTTTAGCCGAGTCGTAACGAGTACTCGACCCAGTACCGAATCCTGAGTAGTTGTGTATCAAAAAGAATATTGAACTGAAAACATACATTTTAACTACATATATATAAACTAATAAATAAACTAATGACAGAAAATAAATGTAAGATTTCCAAAATAGAATTCTTTAAACATTATAACTCTTTCTAAAAATCCGCTTCAAAAATTATTTTTGGTTGTAGTAAAAATTCATTCAATAATGTAAAATGCCTCATAATCCCCCCCCCCCCCCCACGGAAAAAAGTCTATTTGCATTGTATGTTTTCATTTATTTTCTTTTTATTTTTTACTTTTTTGTAATTAATTATAAAGTGATATTTCAGCGAATCGTTAAATCAAACATGTTGGGCGCTACTCGTGCAGATTAAGATAGTACCAAACAAAATATAAAAATGGAAAAAATAGTCGAATTTGCATATGAAGTTTACCAATATATAAGCCTGCGTAAAAATATTTTATATACTTGAGTTTTTTTTTTGTTATTGCATATTACATACTTATATTGCATATTATTGTACTAATCAGTTATAAATTTATCTACTATTGGTAATCTTAAAAAAAATTATCAGATTTTTACAACTACCCAGTAATGGCCGAGTACTTGGTACATTACTGAAAGAATCCTACAGCAATCAAAAGCTGTAAAGAATTCTCAGACTTTATTCGATTGGGGCAAAAAAACTAACTTATCTAATCAACAATAGAAAAATCCTATTAGGTATTGGTGTTTCAGATTTGAAGGAAAACACCATTTCTAGAGCTAAGTTGCTAGATACTGTAAACAATTCAGAAATCTACACTTACGCTGACGAATAGTTACCAGCTGTACCAGTAATGTGTAAGTTTTCCATTTCATCAAACTTAGTATGCATCAACCAATTTTTGTGATGTCAAGCTCATGCCTCCATATTATTTAAAAAATTACTAATTATTTGTAGAAATGGCAAGATTATTCCAGGTAAGATTTTAACAAAACGAAACGCTGTGATGGCATCATCTGTAACCGTTTACATGGAAGATGGAACAGAAGTGGATGATTCTTTTCTTTACCATCTAGGACTCTAGTTTATCTCCTCTCTGAAAATGATATGCTAAATATATTTTTGAGCATTTTATTGATATTATTTTGATATTTTTCCTTTAACTCTAATGTATACAGCTTTTCAAAATGCTCTGATTACACTAAGCTTGTTCTTTTGTTGAAACTTCTTAAAGATATTTTGATTTGAAAGCTGACGCTTTGTCAAAATATATTATATAAATTATATTATAATTTTAGCAGCAATAGCATTTTATAGTATGTTTTGTTCTTGAAAAGTGCCTCGTGTGTATATCATGTTTCCTATTGGTTAAAATCATTTGCCACTTGCTCTTTGAGGACTAAAGTTAAAATGCAGCCCTTTTAATAGCAATTAAAACTGCACATATTTTTATATATCATACAATTTTAATTGTCTTAATGTAGTTTTTACTCTCAGAGAAGGGGAATAAGTGCATTGTGGCTTGCACAGTAAGAGCATGAATAGTATATCCTTTTTTTTTCTTTTCTAGAGACCAGGGTTACAATCCGAATTTCCAAATATTCCAACCGTGCCAGATGTTCTTACACCAGAAGGGGGTAGCCAGAGAGATGCTGTTACAAATTCTTCAATTTTCATCCAGTGTTAGATGCATTGTGTTCATATCTGGATTATATTACTGCTGTAGTGTGAAATATTTGTGAAACCTATTTTAAAAATGCTTTACTTATATTGGCATCTTCGAAATAATTATTTGATTGAAATGAATCTGTAAAAAGCAATCATTCATAGCAAAAAACTTCCAATCATTTAAATTCCCCCCCCCCCCCCCACCAAAAAAAAACTAAAGCAATCTTCTAACTATATACATTATTTAACTGTGATTAACTGGAAGTATGGTATGAACATAAATCACTAAATCTCATTTGAAACACAATTATTACAAATTGCTTGATGTTTTTTAAAAATTGCATAGTATATACTTATTGCTCATGGAACTGCAATATTTTTCATTATTATTATGAAATTTTAGTTTAAAGGTACAAATCTAGTACATGATTTTTGTTTGAAACAGTTAAAATAGTTTCATTACTCGCAATAATCTATGAATTTCTACACATGTACTTTCAAACATATTAAAATGTAAAGCAGTAACAATATTTTCAAGTTATTTTATTGCATTTTGTTCTCATATTTAGTATTTTGAGCATTCCTTGAAAACGAGGAATGCTTTTCTGCATCTTTTCACTTTTTAAATTCTTCTTTGAATGAGATTGTTCTTGGGAAGGTTTGACTCTATCCTCTTACCAATGCCAGTTAACAATGCGTGTAAGGAATATTGTTAATAATTTTCAGTTTTAAAATTTGATATAAAAGTCCCTTTTTTAAATTAGTTTTCCTTGGGGACAAGCTTATTATCTGCGGTCTGCAGTACGACGAGTGCTGGCTTCAATGTTCAACTGTCATGGCGAATAATATCTGCTTTTCTTTCTACATTGGGATGAGCAAAATATTTAATAGTTTAACAATCAATACTGTTTCAGGGGGAAAATGAGTTCGGAATTAATATTACAATGCTTTCATTAATTTGATTTTTATGTTTTATTTATTTATTTCAAGCTTATATATTGTTACATAAAGGTAGGTGTTCATCTAATTATATAATTTATATTTTTAAACTGGGGGGGGGGGGGTTGAGAGGCATAATTTTCCCGAAAATTTTGTGTTTAGAAAATGTTTTTGTACTGAGAATCAATTTATGTTCATACCATACTTCTAGTTAATCACAGTTAAATAATGTATATAGTTAGACCAAGTCTGCATTTTATTGCTCATTTGTGCTTTAAATTAACGTGTAATTTTATTATTATTGCAAGTTTGCTTTAGTTTTTTTTTTTTTTTTTTGATAAATTTAAATGATAGGAAGTTTTTTGCTATGCATGATTGCATGCAAGCTGAAAAACTGTGGGATGGCCTGTCACATTTTATAGATATGCCTTTTTTTTATTATTATTTTGTCAAGCAGTTTCATATAAAAATCACATTTTCATGTTTACTTATATGTAGGTGATGTGTGAACTTAGAGATTAAAAATGTCATTTAAAAATGTTTGTATTTGTTGTTTATTTATTTTTTGTCTAAATTTATTGTTTTTTTTTTTTTTTTTTGCAGGACACTTTATACTAAGATATTCTTGATCTTAACAAATAATAATTTTGATAACTTCATTTTTTAATTTTTGTGCATTATATTAAACTATGGATATAAGGGTTATTTTATTTATAACATTTATGACTTGAGATTTCCTATGGTTGTACGAAATGTGGCAACAATTAAATATCACTTCAGTTGATTTAATTGATAATTTCCTGAAAGCTTAAAATTTTTATTTTTAACAAAATACTCTTGGAAAAAATTGAACTTAAAGTGGTCACAATTTTTTAAAAAATATTTTAAATTCTAAACTTGATATGTGCTATTTGCAGCTACTAATTTACAAAACAAATGTTTTCAATTTTGTCTCGACTTACACTAATAACCATGGAAATTCATCTTATTTCTTTTATACTTCATAAATGAATATTTTCCCTTAGAAATGGCAGAGAAGTGAAAAACAATTGTTAATAAATCGCTTTTTAATTGTTGCAAGCTTTTTTCTTCTTTGTTTTTAATACCCAAACGTCATAACATTTTATGTTTTAACATGATTATTAATTATTCATATTGCTAACAATTAGAATAAAAATTAAGTCCTATTATATTTACAAAGAAATTATGGACAAGTTTGATTTTAAAATTAGTATGTTTACAGGAAAAAGAGTTCTTAAAACAGGTAATAAATAGGCTTCAAAAAGTTCAGATATGTACTCTACTCATTGCAAGGTAAGTATCTTGATTTTTTAAACTACAAAGGTATTTTGAAGAATTCAAACAAGTTTCTAGAAATCCAATACTTATATCTGGAAACTACTTATATACTTGAGGGATGCTTCTGAGGTATCAATATTATTTTTGATGATATAGCTGAAAATTAAATATCTTAAAACTTTTGCTAAGTAATTGTAAGTTTCATGAATTTCAAAAGTTAACTTCACAATGAGTTAGCTTTTGAAATTCATGAAATGTACAAAAATTACTTATCAAAACTATTAAGATATTAAAATTGTTAGTTATATCATCAAAAATGATTCTGGGAACGGTACTGGCTTCTAGTGGGAAATTTTAGAATTCAGAAACATTCCAGGTTAATTCCAGGAAAGTTACTGGTTTTCTGTAGAAAGTTTTCCTAGTTATTCAGAAAGGTTCCTGGTTAACTCCAGGAAAGTTACTGGTTTTCTGTAGAAAGTTTTCCTAGTTATTCAGAAAGGTTCCTGGTTAACTCCAGGAAAGTTACTGGCTTTCTGTGGGAAGTTTTCCTAGTTATTCAGTAAGGTTCCTGGTTAATTCTAGCAAAGTTACTGGATTTTTGTGGAAAGTTTTCTTAATTATTCAGAAAGGTTCCAGGTCGATCCCAGGAATGTTACTGGTAAAAAATAGGCACATGAGGTGCCTAGCATATTCCTAGTAACGTTCCTGATTTCTTTTTACAGTGTATACCTCAAACTACACTTCGTGACAAAATTACACAAAGCCCTATTTTTAAAGAAATAATACATTACAAACCTTTTCTAGTCGCCAGTTTTGGCGACCGACATAACATTTTGTGGTCGCCAAATAAAAATTTATAGTCACCAATGCCGAGTGGTGACCGTTAGTCTCGACCTTAACATAAGAGGGAAGGAAAGGAAAATTCTCCACCATCCGATACCCGGGAGCCACAACCTTCTAATGATACTCTTTAAGCATAAGGGTATCAAGGAGGGCCAATTCTGAGCAGCAAGAGTTATTTTGGCTGGGCTGGCGCCCAACAAAGCTATCCCGGAGATGTAATGAGCATTCGTCAGACATTTCCCCGTGCCAGGGGGAGGGCAACCCTAATCCCTCGAGCTAACAGGGGAGAGGAATGGAGTACAGAAACTCTTCGTTTCCCTCGGAACTGCCTCAGGACCTCAGAGTCCACGGATTTTACATGCACGTATCCCTAAATGTACATGGGGTGGGGTTTTCAGCGGGTCGGGTATCGAACACGCAAGCTTCCGGTTGGAAGTCCGATATCCTAACCACTGGGTCAAAACGGCCTCACAGCATTTCTTAACACCAGTTACCTTATGTCAACTCTTGGAAACTTAAAATCATACACAATATACTATCCCACACACAGAGGGTAAATTTTCTTGTTCAAAATATATACAGTAAAGATTTCTTTACAGAACGAAGGCGTCTAATTGTCGAAATCATTCATTTTTATCGCCATTCAATTCTTCTTGTTTTGAGAAAACAGATAGGAAGTCATTTATCACACATCGCTCAGAAAAAATCATCCACGTCATTTGAAAGTGAAGCATCTATTCACTTAAATAATTCTGAGAGAAAGAGGTTATCAATCATATCGATAAAAGTGCCATTAGCAGTTACTCTAATTTTCCAGTTCGCTGCATTTAGACCGTCAATTTTTCTAATTAAGGGTACTTGATTGATTTTTTTACGTTTTATTTAATAATGCAAAGAGAAGTGTCGCCAGCAGCTATTAATACATTAAAAAATACCACATTTGACGCATTGTAGCAGCAGAAAGTTACTTTTCATGAAAGCAGTAACTAATTAACATAATGTTTAAGGGTGCAATAAAGTATCAAACTCCACACTTTAAATAATACCTTTAAAATATAGTGATCTCATTACACTTCTCAATGTACGAATAAATAACTTATTCTCTTTAAAAAAAACTAGAATCTTATTCTTATGTGTTTAGCTACCAATCAGTTTGCCTGGGTATTCTTCCAATAATTTTAAGCTCATGTAGATCTGATAGGTAAATTTTAACTGGTGGCTTAGTTTTTAACTGTCAAAGTAGAGTAAAACTATTCGAAATGTAATTTCTTTCATTCAGTAAACTATTACAAACATGGTGCTGGTGAATAATTTTTGATAATTTCCTCAATGTCTCACTTCATTTCCTGGTGACTTAAAGGCATATACATTATATTATCTTACACATAAAGAGTGTGCAGAGAGTTTTTTCAAAGAAATCACAGAATATTTTTTGAAAAAAAATTGCTTCACATTAATGTCTGAAATCTAGACTTAAGTTGGCACCAAGAACTCCTGGAGACGATTGTTAGGGTATCGAGACCGGAATCTAATTTTAATGTAATTTATCATGCAAAACAGTTTGAATTCAATTTACAACTTTATACCTACACCAGACAGCGAAATTCGAATCTAATTACATTAAATTATGAATTCAATAAAAGTTAAAACTACATAAGTGTATAGTTTTAACTAAAACCTTTAATTGAATTTATAATTTAATGTAATTAGGTTTCAATATCACTGTTTAGTTAAGGTCCCCACAAAATGGTCCAGATGCGGAGGTACGGGCCGCGGTTCACAATTTTGTGACCCCTGCATTAAAATATCAAAATCTCCTATTCTTTTCATCTTTGAACGCAATACAGAGGGATATTTTTAAAGGAGGTTTTAAGCGCAGAACGTCCCCCCCCCCCCCCCCCACCCGGAAAAATACGTACGTTTCATTTCTTGACCATCTTAGAATCTTAGAAAACAGCTTTCGTTAGTGCCGCAAATGTTTCTTATCTCTAATATGCAACGTTGGAATACGTTAAAAAAAAGATACGAGAATTTTGACAGAAAATTTGAAGAAGTTTACAAGGTACAGTAGAGGACCGTTTATACGACGATCGCTCATACGACGTTTACACTTATACGACGTTTTAGTAGGGTCCCAATTCTTAAATTTAGCCAGAAAGGTATCCGACTTGGAGTATCGTTAATACGACGCGGAGGGATTATCGAAAAACGTCGTATAAACGATACTCCACTGTACTACAGTAAATTTCCTGCACCGTTATTGGACATATTTTTTGAAAGAAAATTTTTTCCAGTGTCCTGAGTCCCTCAACGGAATGGATCATTCTGGTGACAACCATTAAGATGATGATAATTTGCATCATAAATTGAATTTGCATCGAATCGCTTATACGACGTTTTAGTGGGGTCCCAATTCTTAAATTTAGATGGAAAGGTATCCCACGGGGGGGGGGTGTCGTTTATATGACGTCGAAGGGATTATCAAAAAACGTCGTATAAACGATACTCCACTGTACTACAATAAATTTCCTGTACTGGTTTTGGAAATATTTTTTGAAAAAAAGAAATGTTTCCCACAGCGCTCTGAAACCCTCTACGCATTGGATCATTATGGTGACAAGCATTAGGAAGATGATAATTTACATTATAATTGAATTTGCATCGTATATCAATAAAGGAAATCCACAACGTAATAAATTTCGCTAATAGTTCTGTCCTTAAGACGTAAATGCATTATCAAAAAGCAAAGGAAGAGAAATTCCTTCATGTTTAATTCACGATCAAACTGATTATCATAACCATAATTATCTAGGATAAAGCTACTCCATTCATAAAGAATGGAACCGTTTTCTACCACGTGAATTTTAGCTTACTAATAAGATCCGTAAATTTTCAGAATGGAGAACAAACGATTTAAATTGTGAGAAAGTAAGGCTGAAAAGCATAAATTTAAAAGTGAATTGCATATAGTACGTTTCGGGATTAATAGGAACCCCTTTCTCACTGAGATACTTCTAAGCTCCAAATTTCAAAATCAATAACAAATACGTGTTTCGGGGAAATAGTAACCCTTTTTCAGTATGAACGTTTTGAGGTTTCGAGTGAGAATAAAGTTTTCAAATAGAGTTGCAATTCGTGTTTTGCATCATTAATTGCTCACAAACTGTTTACATTTAGAAATAAAGGAAAATAGTTATTTCTTATAAATACCACAATTATAAAGCTAAGAGTGTCACCTACCCTCCCCCCCCCCCCTCTCCCGCCAGAAATTTATATTAAAAAAGAAAATGAAGTGCGGTTATGAATTGCATTCCAAGCATAAATTGAAATGAATCGCTTAAAATATTTCAAGATCGATTTATTTATTTGATAAGACTTATTTTGTTTATGTGTATGAAAACCACCTGTGAATTTTTAGAACGGATACAAGAAATCTGGTAATAAGAAAAATATTGAACTCTACATTTTTAAGCGTTTCACCCACTTCTCAAATAAATCATACATTAAAAAATAATAAAAAAAAAAAAAATTATAAATTATACCATTTAAAATAATTGGGGGCATCATTCACACGACGATCATTTATACGATGTTTACATTTATGCGTCATTTTAGTTTGGTCCCAATTCTTTGATCTGACTGAAGGGTAAATCAATCGCAGGACGTTATCGCTTGTACGGCGTTTTTCGGTAGTACCTTCGGCGTCGTATAATGATGCTCCACTTTACATTTTTATATTTTTTAGCATATTTTCTTTAACCTGTGATGGTCCAGAAAAAGATTAAAAAAACTAAAGTTATACTGAATTTGTTAACAAATGGGGGCACAAAAGGTTCACCGAGTGGCGAATCGCTAAATCTGGGCAATTCAGTTTTAAAGTTTTGGGCTTTCTATTTTTCTTTGCATTTTCACGAGGGATTTGTTATAGTAATTTTTGAATTTTTGGAGTCGTTAATTTCGTGTCAGTTTCAGAGGTATGTTCCGACCCAATTTCTTCAATTTAATCGGATTCTGACACATGGCTGAAGCGTTAGTATAAATTAAGAACATATGATTTGAAGGTCGTAGTACATAATACTGTCGTAAGTGTAAAAATTATCTTATATTTGCATTTATTTTTTCAATAATATTACTCAGCACGTTCATAAATTTAATAAAAATAGTAAAACTTATAAAGTTAATCGACTATCCTTGAAACATTGTTAACTTCACAAAACATGATCTGTAAAAATTATTAAGGCAAATTCGTGGAAAAAAGGGACGAATCGACGCATGATATTGTTTCTATTTTTAATTTAAAATATTTTCCTTACACGTAAATTCGACTGTATTTTAAAGGTTAGATTTCTTTTGCTAAAATCCGAATTTTCAGAAGAAATTTGACTATTCCAAAGAGCCATTCTAAATATCAGCGGAAAGGCAAACAAGCGTATTTTAAACACACATGAATAACTTTTCATGCTCCTCAAAAAAGATTCAAATGCAAAACAGAGTTAATATTGATATGTGTTTTCGCTACAGCTAAAGACATCAACTAGTGCATTTAAAGGTTTACACTACCCTTGTGTAAATAAAATGACGCAAACATATTTGAATTTGGTGAAAGGCAGTTTTTTGAAATATTCCACATTATTTCAAAGAAGTCTTGTTTTATTTCAAACGAAGCTTTGCTTTCAAATGCAAAAATTACGTAATGAGTAACTTGGAATGTAAATTTTAGCAATTGAATTTTTTGTGTATTGCAAAGTATTATTATCATAATTCATCAAATTTTAGGCAACATTTAATGTTTAATTAGCGTGTAGTTTCAGGACATGTTATTACATTCTGCACTCTTTCATGAGTCTGTCAAGTTGCCCAAACGTAATTTCAAAAGATTTACAAAACTTCATAGTATAATACATTCCATTCAAAATTGCATACAAAAATAAAGCTCAACAGAGTCAATAAATGCATAAATAGGTACGAAAAAGTATGATGCAATTGCTGCGCAAAAGTTTGGAGTATATGAATAACATGCAACACTTCGTTTAAAGATTTCATCCACAAAACTAAAACTTAATTTAGCTTACCTTTCACGCGTTAGCTCAATAGACCAGGACATTGTTGATATTTTAGGATAGACTTTACGGTCGTCACATAAATTTCCATATTTCGAAGATTATGTGAAGACCTTTCACACAATTTTTGTGCAGTTGCAACTCCGAAATTTCATAAAAATTCCCTCCCTTGCCAGTTCCAGAATATTAAAGTTATGCAATCGTTTAGCTTTATTCTATTCCATTCTATTCTCAATGCTTCCAGCATCGTATTAAGAGGTCTGCGTACAATGCGCCTTGCCGCTGCTGGATCTCCTAATTTTGAACCGACTCCCAGATGAGAGACAGTCATCCGGGATTGGCACTACAGAGGTATCTTTTCGCTTGGAGGACATTGGAGTCACGACGGATATTGCGTGCACCAGCTCCCATTAATGTACACGGCCCCGGAGCGACTCAGTCGCGAGAGGTGGTCACCCTCCTAAATACTGTCCTTGGTCAATGTTGCTTCACTTTCGATGTTCTGTGGGAACCGAGCTTCTACCAACTGGTCCACTGAGGGACAATCTTTTAGTTATTTCTTTGACAATCTTGTGTCTACAAGTCTGTTTACAAAATATATATACTCATCAAATATTTTCTGATAATTACATTGTTTTATTTTAAATTAAGCAAGTTTTACAATTTAATATTATTGTTCAGTTTTAAGACGGGTTAGATTTTGAACGGACGTTCTCGATCCCGTTGAACCAAACGATTTATAGAAAGGATTTACTTATTTCGAAATAAGGATGTGTCTTCTGATTTTTCTTTAACAATTTTAATGTATTACGCTGATTTCATTAAAATAAAAAAAAATACTACAAATGAGTACGTAAGAAGTCTCTCATTTCTTATAAAAACTACTCAACCTTCACAATGCAGCGTCACTTAAGGAACTTATTAAGCCATTTGGGCAAAATTTGACGGTTTCTTTGAAATGTAACTTTTATTTCTTTTTTTCTGTCCACAGGGTGGCGTAGTGGTAAGACGCAGGTCTCGTACGCCCTAGATCACAGTTTTGAGCCTGACCCAAGTCGGTGGATTCTCAAGATGCAGAAAATCGTCTGCGTCTAGCAGGTCGCATGATTGCGCGGCATGTTAAAAGTCTCTTGAGTAGCCGTTTGGCTTGGACACTCTCGGCTAAATTAAATACCTAGTGCAGTTCGCATCAAATGAGAGCTCAGGGACTGCCAACTAGGGGTAACTGAGCGTCCAAATTCTCAGTGGCAATGGCATCCACCGACAGTGGTGCTACTTGAAAAAATGGATACCGATTACCTTGGTAAGCTTTAGATCTGCAAATCTTACTGACCATACGCAGCCCAATTAGAAAGAAAGAAAGTTTTAAGATGGATTAGATTTTGGACCAACGTTCTCGATCCTGTTGAACCAGACGATTTATAGAAAGGTTTTACTTGTTTCGAAATATGGATGTATCTTCTGATTTTCTTTACCAATTTAAATGTATTAAGCTGATTTCATTAAAATAAAAAAAATACTACACATGAGTACGTAAGTCTCTCATTTCTTATAAAAACTACTCCACCAATCAGAATATTTTTCACAATGCAGCGTCCCTTAAGGATTCCTTATTAAGCCATATGGCCAGAATTTAGCCGTTTCTTTGAAATGTAACTCTTTTATTATCTTTTTATTTTTTAAGTTATTTTTTTATTTATTTAAATGTTCTTTTTGGTTTATTAGGAATAGTTTTCTGGATCAGAAGAAAATCTCCTGTGAAGGATTATTGAAGTAAGAAAGGATAACTTTCAATTGATTTAAAATAATTTCGTCGTGTTTCTTTTTTTTTTAATGCCTCATTAGCTCTTTCGATATTAAATGTCGGTATGTATTAAGATTGGAAACATAAATTTTATTAAAATGTACACATTTTTTCTTGTTACTGAGCTATGAATATTCAAATTTACAATATGGAAACAATTTTATGTTTGAGAATTAAGTCAAACACATTCTTACATCAAAATAATTAATTATTCTCAGTGAATTTATAGTGTCTCGGCATTAGACTAAATGACCTGTAATATTGAAATATTTCAAATGCTAGCTTTGTAAGTAATTATATTGCATGCTTAATATTTCGATGTTCCCTCTGTGCTTTATTTTTTATTGTCTACGGTCATTCTGAATAAATTGGTTTTGTCCTAAAACTGCTTTTTATCACATAATCACTTATTGAGTGATAAATATGTCATCCGAGTATTGACGATACAAGATAAAAATTACACTTTAAAATCATTCAAATTATCTTACTGCTAAAATAAAAGCGAAAACGTAAAAAGGCCTTCAACTGACTAAACCTAGAGAAAAATTATTTACTCGTTTTTTTTTCCTTTTAATTTTTACACTTTGGTGAATACACTTGCAGGAGTGAATATTTTTTCTTCCTTTGTAGTTTGCTATTGCCCCGTGTAGTCCGCCAACGGAGTTTTGATACTTGGACTCTTCCGCGCAAGGCAGAAGAGAACGAATCCATTAGAGTTTTAGGGAAGTTTGTTTCGCAGGTGCGTTCATTCAACACGAGAATTAGAATCCACACTTCCGCGCATGGAAGAAGAGGACGAATCCGTTAGAGTTTTAGGGAAGTTCGTTTCGCAGGTGCGTTTATTCAACACGAGAATTAGAATCCACACTTCCGCGCATGGAAGAAGAGGACGAATCCGTTAGAGTTTTAGGGAAGTTCGTTTCGCAGGTGCGTTTATTCAACACGAGAATTAGAATCCACATTTCCGCGCAAGGCAGAAGAGGACGAATCCGTTAGAGTTTTAGGGAAGTTCGTTTCGCAGGTGCGTTTATTCAACACGAGAATTAGAATCCACACTTCCGCGCATGGAAGAAGAGGACGAATCCGTTAGAGTTTTAGGGAAGTTCGTTTCGCAGGTGCGTTTATTCAGCACGAGAATTAGAATCCACACTTCCGCGCAAGGCAGAAGAGGACGAATCCGTTAGAGTTTTAGGGAAGTTCGTTTCGCAGGTGCGTTTATTCAACACGAGAATTAGAATGTTTGCTTCTCTGTTTGTTATAAACACCCAAATTTATAAAATGGCATGTAACATCAGCTCGGAAGAAATGAAGTACGCTAAACGAATTAAAACTAGGATAGGATAAGAATGCGGCACGTTCCTTATACCAGCAGTCTCTCCCCATGAACACGAATGGGTTCCTTTCGGAACTCTGCCAGTCAGAGGTCTGAGTTTGCTGGCAGAACTATACTGACGTTTTCTGTCCGAATTATTTACACACTAAAAATTTTGAGTTCAGTTCCCACCATTTTTGGAGTTACTAAGCACGATTTTTGGTGTTAAGTTAGTGACGCGTTGAAAATTATTCATTTTTGATGTATTTTAAATTTTTTATGGCAGTTGTCTATAGTCTGTGTAATTACAATCGGCGTGTCAAGGTCACACAACTCTACCTTTTCCCCTTCTGGTTGCCATGGTTTCCGTGCTAGAAACTTTTTCCCCACTTGGTTTGGGAACATAAGTCAGGTTGTTGTTTTAGTTATAATAATAATAGACGGATTCAAATCAGATTTATTTCTCAATGGCAAAAATAGATTGCGTCAGGCAAAGTTTTCAAATATTTTCAACCAATCTAAATATTATTCTGACATTTTGATGTGTTTCAAAAAGCTATTGTATAGCTAATTTATTGTATTTTTATATTTTGTAAATGTTAAAATCTTATTTAAACATTCCAGATGAAATTTAATTGCATTTCCTTAATATCAAAAATAAATAAATGGAAAATAAATTCTTTCTTATTACTTTTCCTCAACTATGCTAATATTTTGAATCGGAGGTCTGGTAATGCAATTGCCTTAAGGGGCATTCCACGGCAACGGACGTTACATTTATACAGCATTTTTCAACTTCAACGAGCTTTCTAACAAACTTGTTGGGTATTTTTTAGGTTTTTTAATTTTGGCTTGTAAAAGTACATGTGTTCTAAGTATGCAAAAAAAATTTTGAAGATATATATGTATTTGCTGTCTGTTAAAAAAAATGCTGAAATTTCGTTACGTGTGTTACTCTTCGGGTAACACATGTAACGAAATTTCAAAAAAAAAATTTAACATACAGCAAATACATATATACCTTCTTTTTTTCTTTTTTTTTTTTTTGCATACTTAGAACACATTTACTTTTACCAGCCAAAATTAAAAAACCTAAAAAATACCCAACAAGTTTGTTAGAAAGCTCGTTGAAGTTGAAAAATGCTGTGTAAATGTAACGTCCGTTACTGTGGAATGACCCTTAACTGCAGTGCAAAAAAAAGTCTGGCTATGTAATCATTCTCGCAGTTGCCATGGAGACAAAGCAGCAAACGCGACCTTGATGCGCCTATTCTAATTACACAGACTATAAGAGAATATAGACAATATAATGTTTGTTAGCGCGTGAAGTTCGTAAACTCCGTTAGGTATCGAAATTTCATCACGATTGCTCATTTCTATGAAAATAGGATAAATGAACAATAGGAATGAATTTTTGATGCGTAGATGAGTTTACGAACATCTTATGCTAAAAAACACTGTGTTGTCTGCATTTTTTATACAGACACTTAAAAGAAAGTAAAATACATTAAAAAAATGAATAATTTTCTACTTTACACCGACTGAACACCAAAAATGGTGCTTACAGGGTAGCTTTTAAAGTAGGCTTTGTTACACTTATTTTCTTATTTGAAAAGCAGGCACAAATAATTTAACTTGACATATTTATTAGTTTCAAAAATAACATTGTGAAAAAAGGGTATTCATTAATTCTTGACTCGAGAACAAATAGTATCGGTGTAGTGATGCCAAGTCAAAGGTGAAAGTACCAAATTAAGTCCTATTGCCTTTTAATTAAGTTTATTTAAGAATTAAACTAAATTAAAAGTTAGACTAAAAATATTATTTCGGGCATTTTTTGAAGGAGCGTGTCTGGAAAAGGCTCCAACCTCGTTGCATGAGATCCAAGTTTCAAGTGAAGTCTTCTGATTGTCAGACCAAGGTTGACTTGCTGCATCAGACACGATTTATGGCATGACGCAAGTAAATCACGTGAACAGATTCTCAACAAACATTTAAAAATGGTATAATTGGATAAACGTTACTTAAAAATTCTACATTAAAACTGTGAAGAGTACCCCATAGTCATGGAATTAATTAATTACCTTTCATTTTAAATACCATTTTTAAGACATGAGTCCTCAACAAAACACTATCCATTCGTGTAATACGTATTTGTCTCAAAGTACCCCATAGTCATGGAATTAATTAATTACCTTTCATTTTAAATACCATTTTTAAAACATGAGTCCTCAACAAAACACTATCCATTCGTGTAATACGTATTTGTCTCAAAGTACCCCATAGTCATGGAATTAATTAATTACTAGGGCTCGACCGATGGCATTTTTTGGCCGATGGGCCGATGCCGATTGTTGGCCGATTTTTCCGAGATCGGCCGATGGCCGATGGCCGATTATTCTCCTCTTCCATCGGCCGATGGCCGATGCCGATGGCCGATGGGAAAAAAGTCGCTTTAAACCATTAAAACGTGTAGAATGCTTGTCAAAAATGTCATTTTAATCATTTACTATTTATTTTTATGTTTATAAAAGCATAAATGCATTATTCAAGCACCGTAAAATTGTTTGGGGGAAGTTTACATAATAATTAAAACTGAAAGAATCACTCGCGATTCTAGTAAAGTAATTATACTATTTGGAGGTTAAAAAATTAAAAAATGCTATATCAGAGGATTTTCAATTCTTTTTTCTTATCTTTGCAAAAAAAAAATACTCAACAACTATTGGATCGGCTCGGGTCTAATTCCCTTTTCTTCAACATTTTCACTTTATAACATCTGCACTGCAAATGCCAAGTGCAGCTGCCTTTATTTTCTTATTTTTTTCATGGAGAGGAATGCAGATGTTATGACACAGACTAAAAAATAATGTGGGTTTGCATTTTTAACGAAACTGTCAACCCCCTCCTCTCAGCTTTTTTCATGATCCCCCCCCCCCCCCCGTTTTTAAAAGAAAAGCGGGAACGATTACATGTTTATTTTTCATTAAAAAAGTTATTTTAAGCTCTTTTTCTGAAATAAAAATAAAATTTTTAAAAAATTCGCTCGCAGTATTACCCCTTGTATAGTATATCCCTTGTTCATAGCCAAAAAATACTGAATATTGCTTTAAAAACATAGACGTAAGATTTTTTGTCATTACAAATGAATGCTGGGTCTTAGGAATTAAACTTATTAGATTTTTTTTTCTTATGAAACGAAAATTACACTGAAATACTTGACATGTTCTTTATATTTTCATGAGCACAATGTAAGGACACCGAAATAAACCAATATTTTGAGCACCAGCAGTTTTCTGTTGACAAATAATTTTCTGAAAACACGTGATCGTTTATAAAAATTAAGATGTATTTTGAAAAAATATATACATATTTTTATATACGTTGACAATTTTTTACATTAATGAAATTGTAGCATTTTTATTAAGGTATTGTTCCACCCTGTATCCCAAACTCGTTTTTAAAACTTAAATTTTTGAAAAGTGCAAGTCGAACTTGGACACATAAAATTTCGATCAAAGGGCATTTATACTGAAAAATTAATTCATATTTTTTATCAATATGTTCTATGTTGTACAAGAAATATTCTAAACTGAAAGCAGATGCAACGAGATTGTTGTACAATAGCAGAAAAACTGTCAACTGTCTAACACGTGGCATCAAAGAAGCCAAAAAACAAAATGTATAAACGGGGAAAAATTAAAATAATTATCGTACAAAAAATGCTAAGATGTATTTTGAAAAAAAATATGCATTGATCAATCTTTGAAAATAATGAAATTTTAGCATTTTTATTAAGATGTTATTAAATCCTGTCGCGCGAACTCGCGTTTTGAGAATTCAATTTTTAAAAATTGCGACACATAAAATTTCGATCAATAAATATTTATACTGGAAATTTTTTTCTTATTTTTGACCAATCTTTTCTATGTTGTAAACTAAAAATGAAATAAAGAGAACAACCGCACGCAAAAAGCAGATGCAACAAGATTGCTGCATAATTGCAGAAAAACTGTAACACGTGGGTTCGAAGAAGCAAAAAAAAAAAAAAAAACGCAAAGAGAAAAAAAATTTACGCTGGTAAAAATTAAAATTATTATCGTACATTGATTGAGTTGACGTTTTATTGTTTACAATTTCGGAATAATAAGAAACATGGCAAACTAAAAGCAGATGGTATAATATTATTGCACAATGACATCGAATGCACTAAGTCAGTGGTTCCTAACCGGGGGGAGGGTAACGATTGCAGAAGGGGCGAACCCCCTTCTGCAATCGTAAATATCTGGTAACAAAACTATAAAATTTAATAGATTTATTATTGATGTTGCACATTACTTTATGAAAATATAATTGGAAAACCTCAAAGTTTAACTACAAACTACAATAACTTTGTTTATTTTTTAAATTATTAACTAGGCAGTAAACAGATATTCGTAAAAAATATCTATAAAAATTATTTTCCAGATAATGTAAAAAAGGTGTAGAATGGCATGAGAAAAAAAAACGTAAAATTTTGAATCGATACATAAATACGAGTATCTTTCGGTTCTACTTTCGGGTTATAATATACAAAACTCGCAAGTTGGGAAATTTACTACAGTATTGAAACTTGTATCAATTTCTCATTGTGATAAAGCAGAAAAATTTGAATAAAGTAGGTTAAATGGGAGTACAAAATTTAAATTTAATGCATAAATATCTTCCAGTTCAACTTTGGGTTTCTGTATAAAAGAAATAAAATAATTTTTATAAAAAAATAGAACCGACTTCAAATTATAAATTGCGCTAAAAAGTGAAAAATAAATTAATTTTTTAAACAACATCGATGTGACTTTTAAACATAGTTTTAGAAGTCGGTGCAAAATGAGGATAGATAAAATCTTTTGTAATCATGAATAAATTACAAATATATATATTTTCGCAGAATTAGCAACTGTTCCAATATGAAGTAGCAAACGGTGTAATGGTAATTAGACTCATAATTTTGCACCGACTTTTAAAACTATGTTTAAAAATCACATCGATGTTGTTTAAAAAATTAATTTATTTTTCACTTTTTAGCGCAATTTATAATTTGAAGTCGGTTCTATTTTTTTATAAAAATTATTTTATTTTATTCTTTTTAGTGTAAATACATTTTCTATATAAATACTCAATTTTTTTAAAAATCCATATCAAAGGGTAAACCTATGAATGGCACTAAAAACTAATCATTTGTATGAAAAACTCCGTTTTGAAGTCGATTTTAACAAACAAACTGATTGGATTTAATTTTTGCCTTAGAGAAGCCTTCAGGCAAACTCATGCTGTAATTGCTTTTAATACTATAGCACAATGGCAACAAACACTGTTTAAACAATGTCTTTTATATTTATTAATAATTTTCCCAACAAAGAAAAATCAAGCAAAGTCTTTCCACTTAAAATAAAAAATACTTATTTTTTAGCCGCAACGTTTTTTCTAAAAAACAAAAGTAGTCAGATTGATGCACGATATTTGAGTTAGACGACCCTCTATCGATTAAAGAAAAAATCGTCAAAATCGGTTTATTTAGTCAAAAGTTATGGATGAAAAAACAAACAAGCACAGCCTTTTCAATTAAAATAAAAGATACTTTTTTCTCACTCGTAACGTTTTTTCTAAAAAACAAATGTAGTCAAATTGATTTGAAATATTTGAGTTAGACGACCCTCTATCGATTAAAGGAAAAATCATCAAAATCGGTTCATTTATTCAAAAGTTATGGATGAAAAAACAAAAAACGTACTACATTTCTGCCCATCACTTTTGTTCTATTTATCGAATATGGTCAAACGAAGGTACGGGACCTATGGGAAACCACCCTCGATCGATTGAAAAAAAAATCATGAAAATCGCTTCATCCGGTACGAAGTTATGAGTCGACAAACAAACAAACAAAAAAAAAAAAAAAGACATACATACAGTATGAATGTATAACCTCCTTCCTTTGTGAAGTCGGTTAAAAACATACTACATTTCTTCCCATTACTTTTGTTCTATTTATCGAATATGGTCAAACGAAGATATGGGACCTATGGGAAACCACCCTTAATCGATTGAAAAAAAAATCTTGAAAATCGGTTCATCCTGTGCGAAGTTATGAGTGGACAAACAAACAAAAAAAAAAGACATACATACAATATGAATGTATAACCTCCTTCCTTTGTGAAGTCGGTTAATTACCCGAAAATAATGCAAAACTTTTACGTTTTACTAAATTTTCATATTTTCGATACATTTTCGCGATAGCGTGGAAAAAGTGGTAAATGATAGTAGGAAAAAACGTTTAAATTTAAGGTAAAACAATGATTATCTCTCGATACTACTTTAGGACCTAAATTTTGGAAATCAGGTAAATAAGTGCATTTTAAATTTTGTAGGTATGCTTCGTATACCAGTCCACAACTTTTACTTATTATCTGAAAAATAATTTTGTTCAAGGGGTCTCGGCACTAAAAATCGGTCAAAATCTCGATTTTGGGATTTTTGCTTCAAATTATACTTTATATCTTAGTATACTTATCGCTTAGTATACTTATATACTTATCGTTTGTGCAAAGTTTCAAAGTCCTACATACACTCTAAGATATCTTATTTTGGATTCTATATGAGCATTTTAACACTTTTTTTACTTAACCAAAAACTTTAAATGCCTTCTCAGCTTCGCTTCTATGCATATTATGTGATAGTTAAAAAGCTAAGGTTTTTTCAAATATGTATCTATTCACTTGAAATTTTTATTGCTTGTTCCAAATGTTCAACTAAATGTAACCTTGGAATTTTTGATAAATTTATTAGAAATTATTTTAATGCGATTGACCTTAAAAAATCTTGCAATACCGAGATTTTTCTTAGATTTTTCAGTTAAAAATTTTTTTTTCAAGAACTAATAAAGACATCAAAAATTCCATACTACAAAGGGAGGAGTATAGTTTCTTCTTTCTAGTAAAAAACATCCAGGCAAAAATCTCCCATTTTAAAAAAAGAGTAGCGTTTTAAAAAATTTTTAAATTTTGTGAAATTTTTTTAATTTTGAATTCTTTGGACTATTTTTTTTATGTTTTTCTTCTATAGCACATCAAGTTAGATTCATAAACATATATTACCAGTCAATACACCTTGAATTATGTTCAATTTGAGACGGTGGAACTTAAAAGGAAAAGTTATTTTTACACTTTGTTTTAATTGCGTATATTTATTTATTATTTCGTTTTTTCTTTACGTTAGCAATTAAAAATTCCTCCATTGCAATATTATTTTCGCGAACCCTCTTTCTACATCACACGAACCACTGGGGGTTCGCGAACCACCGGTTGGGAAGCGCTGCACTAAGTCATTATTAAAAGAAAAATGGACAAAATAGAGGCAACTAACCTAGTGCGAAAAACAAATACGTAGCACTCATAAGAAGCCTCTATGACTTTTACTTTAACATATTCTATTTCGCGAGCATTCTGCTCAAAGAGAACTATTTTAATAATGAAGGTTTTCGGTCAGCGATCGCTTAAACTTGTTTTCCGAATTTTTTATCAAATACTTTTGTAGAAAGACACTATTTTTGTATGTTTTTTTTTTAACTTATGTGCTGCCTGTTATTGTATGGAAATTGAAATTGAGCTATGGAGAAAAAAAGAAAGTGAAAGACAGAATGTTTTCTGGAAAGTTGTCCCTGCGAAAAACATCGGCCTTGCATCGGCTTTTAGATGTTTTTTAAGGCCGATGGGCCGATGTTTTTCTAAAGTTAACATCTGCCGCCGATGCCGATGGCCGATGGCAACTTCATTGAACAAAATCGAGGCCGATGCATCGGTCGAGCCTTATTAATTACCTTTCATTTTAAATACCATTTTTAAGACATGAGTCCTCAACAAAACACTATCCATTCGTGTAATACGTATTTGTCTCAAAGTACCCCATAGTCATGGAATTAATTAATTACCTTTCATTTTAAATACCATTTTTAAGACATGAGTCCTCAACAAAACACTATCCATTCGTGTTATACGTATTTGTCTCAAAGGTTTCTCCCCACTGTTGGAAATATTTTTATATTATCTTAAAGTAATGCTTTTAAGTGCCTTGAGGTATGTTTCCTAACCTTTTCTAAATCCTTAAAACGCTTTCCCTATAAATTGCTTTTTATTTCTGAGAGTAAGAAATTGCTGGGGGCAAAGTTGAGTGGAGATTTTCTTTTTCGGTCTTTACTTCTTAGTGTTCTGTTTGTATACAACATATTCGATTTACTTTCAGTGCTTTTAACCAGTACAAAAAGAAAAAAAAACTTTCATTGCATTCTCACAAACTACTTCAGTTAAGAAATTCTTCAATGGAATGGTAGTCAGAAATTTCGGTATGTTGGTTTCATCTAAACTGTTTGTGGAATGAATACAATATATTAATTCCTTCAGCTGTCCCCTTGGTTTAAAGTTTAAAAGGAATTTTAACCGTCATTTACCATACTCTTCATTAATACAACTGTGCATGCTATACACACACACACCCGCACAGACATATATCTACATTGTTTTTTGCTAATATTTTTCCATCGGTAAGGATATTTCTAATTATTGAATTACACTGTGTAACAAATTTGAACTTTTTTTTTGTCCTTTAGATCAGACTATGTGATTCTATATAAACAAAACATGCTGGATTCAAATATCCAAACCAAAATGGCCAATCACGTACCGTTTTTGCTGGAGACCCACTTCCCATATTTATACAGTTTGGTTATAGAAGAATGTAACTCAAGCTTACTTATTGAAAACGCAAATGCTAAAATGAAAGTTTTGGCCAATTATTCTTTTGGGCATCGATTGGTCTGCCGTGACAACAGTTTAGCAATATTCAATGCGTATACTTCCATTCTATCGAGCGCTGAAATGCTTTTCAAACAGAGATGTCCTGATGAAACCTTTCCCCATGCTCATCATTAATTGCACCAAGGTTTTGAGAAATAAAGTACATATGGGAGCCCAAAAAGTGTAGTTTTAATGAAATATAGCAACCTAATAATACAAAAGCATTTTATCATATCACCAGCAAGATTTTTGTAGTTTTCAGCTTTCTCCATTTCCAAGGAAATGTGAGCTCACTGATTTAAAGGCCAGACAGGCTGATTTTTTGGATTCTGACTGTTTCTTTTCATACTCTTCATCGTGAAAGGACTTTCTTAAGCTGTGGGCCAATAAAAATTCTTTCTTTTACTTTTGCCTCACTTAAATTTTTGAATTTGTTCCTGAAATGCAAGAAAGCCACTCCTTCTCTGTCCAGAGCTTTTACAAATATTTCGATAAACCAAGTTTAATGTGCAATTGTGGAAAAAAGGCACATGGTAGATTTACAAATGGCTCATTTGATATGTTCTTGCCACTCATAATTTTGAAAATTCCTTTGTGTTTGCAGAATATGCTACAGGAATGAATAAGGAAAAAAATACTTAGATGGAGGACCACTAATAAACAAGCGCCACTCTGCTGAATTGTGCTCATCTCTTAATGCTTGAAATAGTACATTCAAATCACAGCGGCATACCATTTTTTCTTGCTCCGTAAAATAGTCTACAAAATACCTTTGTCGTCTTGTAAAAGACTCAAAACTTCGAGAATTAGATAAAGCTTTGGTTGCCAAAAATGTTGCTAAAGTAACGCAACTTTCATTAAAAAGGTCTCTAGAATGGCAACGATCTCACCATCAGTGAGAAAGATATAATTTATAACAAATTAAGTCGATAAATTACAAAAATATGCAGATTTATCCAGAAAATACGTAAAAAGCTAAAATGAGAAATTTCGGGAAAATGGTACCTGATAGGCAAAATATAATTGCAGATTCGTAATTTTCAGCCCAAAATACATCAGAAACAAATAGTTTCATCCAAAGGACATTTTTCGTGTTACAAAGTGTTATCAGTAGTATTAGTATGTTTGCTTCTCCCTCACTTTCTTAGACATGTGTTTTCTACTCTTCGGATGCTTTCACTGCAAAAGCGACAAAGACAAAAAACTTGTCTTTTCTCATCTACGCAAACGCAGAGCTTATTTTTGAAAGCAAACATATACCTTGCGAGTAGGTATAAAAGGCTGGTTCTGCGCCACCTGAGGCACCATTTCCCCTCAACCCCGCCCTCTTATATATATATATATACACTTAGCATATAATAACCTAGAATAATTCAACATAAGCAGAAGAGGAGCAAAAAAAACTCCGCCTTCAACAGAAAAAATATTAAATTTTAGTACTATAGTATTTTTGAGATCATTTTATCACGTACACACCCGAAATTACATAAATAAATCGTTATATTCAAGCAAAAATCGAAACATGCAGCGCGAAATGCTTTAAAACCAATTTTCTTACTAAGGAAAAAAATCGAAAAAATATCAAATTTTATCGCTAAATAAGACTTTAGACACCGTTTTCGGCCAATCAGAAGGCATTTTAGACTAAATCTAGGTCACATGATACTTTTCAGCCAATGTCATTAGTAGATAGAAAAGGAGAGTTCTGGTGCAGCAGGAGCAATGCGCAACGTGCCACGCCCCCTTGCGCCTGCCACGCCCCCTCCTCCGCCTGCCGAGTAGGGTTGAGTAGTAGGGTTCCTGCTACCATCCTCGTAATCTTTTACGAGGGTTTCTGAGTGGAGTTGAGTTGTTTTCTCCGGAATTTAGTTTTTCCAGAATGGCAACACGTGAACTTCTATGAAAGCTTTTTTCGGAATGGCAACGGTTTTGGTTGTTATGGTAACAAACTTGTAATCTTTTACAGACTTTTTGAATCGATTGTGCTACCACCTAGTGAGAGAAATTAGAATTAAATTCGAAATTCGCCGTTTTTACGGTTTTAAATTTACAATTTAGTGTTTCATGAATGGCAACAAGTATTCTTAGGAGCGACATCATACTTTTAGGTTTGTTTGAGGGTAGAGCGATCATAGCGCCATCTATGAATGGAAATTAGAACTATTACCGACTTAATTCGTTGTAACAAGAAAAGAAAAATGTTTATGTTAGGATTTAGTAATACAGATTATAATGAAGCAGAATTTCATAGATTAATTTAAAAAAAGAGAATTAATAAGAAAACCGGAGTATAAGAACTTGAAACAATGAGACCAACTTTAGATTATTTTAACATGAAATTTTACAAGTAATAATACTACAAATTACAACGACATTATTAGTAGTAAACTTCAGATTCAGAAATATACTAGCACTAACAACTGTATAATTTATAAACATAGAAAATTTCACACTGAACTTTCAAACTTATAACTAAATTACACTAAATTCAAGCTATTGTGAACTTTATCTACAGTACATTTGGAAACAAGTCTATGTTTAAGTTGATGGTCCCACCACCATCCCGATGCAAATAATCTGCACCCCATCAACCTTCAGCACGTTTGATAAATAAAATAATAAAAGTATATAAATTCAAACACTATAAATCAACGATAGAAGCAGATCACTTAGAGATATAGCAATAATTTTCAAATTTCTTCAAATTTATGTAAATAGTTAATCTTGAAATGTATAAGTACTACGTGAAACTTGATATTCATAATCCCTTTAAAACCAAACACAAAATAAATGTAAATAAATTTATCAATGCACTAAAAAATTAAAGAAAAATTAAAATAAAATAAAACTAATAAAGATAAAAACTTTTAAAATTTAAAAGTAAAACATAAAATGAAAAACAATTACAAAACCACTAAAACAAAAACAGAGTTCACTTGAGTATAAAAATTAAAAATAATACAAGTTACTGTGATGAAAAATTAAAAAGTGAAAAAAAAGTAAAAACATAAACCAAGAAAAGAAAAAGCACAAAAATACTAAAATGAATATAAAACTTTTGAACAAAGTACAAAAGTTAAAAAATAAAAAAAACAAGAAATAAAAAAGTATGTATATAAAAGTTCAGAAGTACATGTAAATTGTAAAAATAAAAAGTATTATTACCAAAAAATTTTCAAAACAAATTCAAATTGTAAAATGTAAGAAGAAAAAAAATTAAAAATTAAATTAAAACAAAATAAAATAAAATTTTTAAAAAATTGTAAAAATAAAAAGTATATTACCAAAAAATTTTCAAAACAAATTCAAAATGTAAAACATAAGACGAAAAAAATACTAAAACACTAAAACAAAATTTTTAAAAAATATATTAAAACGAACTAAAATAAAATAAAATAAAAAAATATGTGTATAAAAGTTCAGAAGTACATGTAAATTGTAAAAATTAAAAGTATATTACCGAAAAATTTTCAAAACAAATTCAAAATGTAAAACATAAGAAGAAAAAAATACTAAAACACTAAAACGAAATTTTAAAAAATTATATTAAAACTGTAACTAAAATAAAATAAAATTAAAAAAATTGTAAAAATAAAAAGTATATTACCAAAAAATTTTCAAAACAAATTCAAAACGTAAAATGTAAGAAGAAAAAAATTAAAAAAAAATAAATTAAAACTGAAACTCAAATAAAATAAAATAATTTTAAAAAATATTGTAAAAATAAAAAGTATATTACCAAAAATTTTTCAAAACAAATTCAAAATGTAAAACATAAGAAGAAAAAACTACTAAAACACTTAAAAAAACTTTTAAAAAAATAATAAAAAAGTTAATTAAAACTAAAGCTAAAATAAAATTTAAAAAAAAAACCAGTTCATTTGAACATAAAAATAAAAAATAATAAAAGTTACTGAAATAAAAAAGGAAAAAGTTGAAAAAATTAAAGTAAAAACATAAATCATAAAAATAAAGAACATGAAAATATTAAAATGAAACATAAAATTGTTGAAAACGTACAAGACTCTAATAAAAAATATAAAACGTAAAACCAAAAAAATACAAAAGTCAAATTAAAAATCCTAAAACTTGGAAACTAAATGTAAATATAAGGATTAAAAATAATAAAATGGAAAAACTGCTTTTCGAACGTGAGACATCCTAAATTTATATTATTAAAACTTGAATCATAGATCTAAGGAAAAATAAATCCAAGTAAAACAGTAAATACAAATAGAAAATCTGAAAATTCAGCATAAACATAAAAGAAGAGTAAAAAACTAGTTGCTGCACCCTCTTTCCAACAGTTTAAAATATTTAATTCGAACTTAGTTGGTATTCAGCGTTTAAAAAACAGTATCATCTTAATATATATATAACCTATATATGCCGGCTTTGTTATACTGGAACTTAGCAAATATCTTATGTATGATTTCCATTATAACCATATCAAAAAAAATTATGGTGAAAATGCAAAGTTACTTTTTACGGACACTGACTCGCTTACGTATCAAATATTTTGCGAAGACGTTTATCAAGATATGAAACAGCATCTAGAAATATACGACACCTCAGATTATCCAAAAAATCATATTTTGTACAGTGAGAAAAATAAAAAAAGAATTGGTTGCTTCAAAGATGAAACTAATGGAAATCCTATTGAAGAATTTATTGGACTGCGGGCAAAGATGTATTCGATGAAAACAGATTCCGAAGAGAAAAAAACTGCAAAGGGAGTGGCTCGCTCTATTTTAAAAAGAAAAATAAAGCACTCTCACTATAAGAAAAGCTTAGAAGTCCAAGCTAGGAGAGATATTCAGTTTAGAATTCAAAGTCAAAACCATGACTTATATACTGTAGCAACTAACAAAATTTCATTATCAGCATTTGATGATAAAAGATATTTTTTAGATGATGGGGTGAACTCCTATGCGTATAGTCATTACTGTATTAACAAAAGTACATAATATATTTATGTTTTCATTGTATATATTTTATTGTACTGTAGTATGTATCGATTGACTATTTTTTATGTATTCATTACATTAGTTTGCATACTTTCTTTGTATATTTTTCATATAATCATATCAATGTTTGTAAAAATAAAGGTTGATGGGGTACGTTCTAAGCGTGCTAGATGGGTCCATTAACCGAAAAACTTATAAAGTTCGTTGATGGTTTTGTTTTATGTGTTCTTTTTGTATGTGAATTTGCAATAAAGACTGAATGGAGTTACAACTTTTGATGTTGTGTATTTGATATCAACACAGATTTTGTAGCTTCTTTCGGTACCTGTATAATTTTAACGTTGCATTTCTTCTGACAGGGGTAAGTTTCTTGTTATATCTATGATTCTGTATTCTTTGTTTCACGTTTGTCTGATATGTTTATGCTGAATTTTCAGATTTTCTATTTGTATTTACTGTTTTACTTGGATTTATTTTTCCTTAGATCTATGATTCAAGTTTTAATAATATAAATTTAGGATGTCTCACGTTCGAAAAGCAGTTTTTCCATTTTATTGTTTTTAATCCTTATATTTACATTTAGTTTCCAAGTTTTAGGATTTTTAATTTGTCTTTTGTATTTTTTTGGTTTTACGTTTTATATTTTTTATTAGTGTCTTGTACGTTTTCAACAATTTTATGTTTCATTTTAATATTTTCATGTTCTTTATTTTTATGATTTATGTTTTTACTTTAATTTTTTCAACTTTTTCCTTTTTTATTTTAGTAACTTTTATTATTTTTTATTTTTATGTTCAAATGAACTGGTTTTTTTTTTAAATTTTATTTTAGCTTTAGTTTTAATTAATTTTTTTATTATTTTTTTTTAAGTTTTGTTTAAGTGTTTTAGTATTTTTTTTCTTCTTATGTTTTACATTTTGAATTTGTTTTGAAAAATTTTTGGTAATATACTTTTTATTTTTACAATATTTTTAAAAATTATTTTATTTTATTCGAGTTTTAGTTTTAATTTATTTTTTTTTTAATTTTTTTCTTCTTACATTTTACGTTTTGAATTTGTTTTGAAAATTTTTTGGTAATATACTTTTTATTTTTACAATTTTTTAAATTTTATTTTATTTTAGTTACAGTTTTAATAAAATTTTTTTAAAATTTCGTTTTAGTGTTTTAGTATTTTTTTCTTCTTATGTTTTACATTTTGAATTTGTTTTGAAAATTTTTCGGTAATATACTTTTAATTTTTACAATTTACATGTACTTCTGAACTTTTATATACATATTTTTTTATTTTATTTTATTTTAGTTCGTTTTAATATATTTTTTAAAAATTTTGTTTTAGTGTTTTAGTATTTTTTTCTTCTTATGTTTTACATTTTGAATTTGTTTTGAAAATTTTTTGGTAATATACTTTTTATTTTTACTTTTTTTTAAAAATTTTATTTTATTTTGTTTTAATTTAATTTTTAATTTTTTTTCTTCTTACATTTTACAATTTGAATTTGTTTTGAAAATTTTTTGGTAATAATACTTTTTATTTTTACAATTTACATGTACTTCTGAACTTTTATATACATACTTTTTTATTTCTTGTTTTTTTTATTTTTTAACTTTTGTACTTTGTTCAAAAGTTTTATATTCATTTTAGTATTTTTGTGCTTTTTCTTTTCTTGGTTTATGTTTTTATTTTTTTTTTCACCTTTTAATTTTTCATCACAGTAACTTGTATTATTTTTAATTTTTATACTCAAGTGAACTCTTTTTTTGTTTTAGTAATTTTGTAATTGTTTTTCATTTTATGTTTTACTTTTAAATTTTAAAAGTTTTTATCTTTATTAGTTTTATTTTATTTTAATTTTTCTTTAATTTTTTAGTGCATTGATAAATTTATTTACATTTATTTTGTGTTTGGTTTTAAAGGGATTATGAATATCAAGTTTCACGTAGTACTTATACATTTCAAGATTAACTATTTACATAAATTTGAAGAAATTTGAAAATTATTGCTATATCTCTAAGTGATCTGCTTCTATCGTTGATTTATAGTGTTTGAATTTATATACTTTTATTATTTTATTTATCAAACGTGCTGAAGGTTGATGGGGTGCAGATTATTTGCATCGGGATGGTGGTGGGACCATCAACTTAAACATAGACTTGTTTCCAAATGTACTGTAGATAAAGTTCACAATAGCTTGAATTTAGTGTAGTTTAGTTATAAGTTTGAAAGTTCAGTGTGAAATTTTCTATGTTTATAAATTATACAGTTGTTAGTGCTAGTATATTTCTGAATCTGAAGTTTACTACTAATAATGTCGTTGTAATTTGTAGTATTATTACTTGTAAAATTTCATGTTAAAATAATCTAAAGTTGGTCTCATTGTTTCAAGTTCCTATACTCCCGGGTTTTTTTATTAATTCTCTTTTTTTAAATTAATCTATGAAATTCTGCTTCATTATAATCTGTATTACTAAATCCTAACATAAACATTTTTCTTTTCTTGTTACAACGAATTAAGTCGGTAATAGTTCTAATTTCCATTCATAGATGGCGCTATGATCGCTCTACCCTCAAACAAACCTAAAAGTATGATGTCGATCCTAAGAATACTTGTTGCCATTCATGAAACACTAAATTGTAAATTTAAAAAACCCTAAAAACGGCGAATTTCGAATTTAATTCTAATTTCTCTCACTAGGTGGTAGCACAATCGATTCAAAAAGTCTGTAAAAGATTACAAGTTCGTTACCATAACAACCAAAACCGTTGCCATTCCGAAAAAAGCTTTCATAGAAGTTCACGTGTTGCCATTCTGAAAAAACTAAATTCCGGAGAAAACAACTCAACTCCACTTAGAAACCCTCGTAAAAGATTACGAGGATAGTAGCAGGAACCCTACTACTCAACCCTACTCGGCAGGCGGAGGAGGGGGCGTGGCAGGCGCAAGGGGGGCGTGGCACGTTGCGCATTGCTCCTGCTGCACCAGAACTCTCCCTTTTTTATCTACTAATGACATTGGCTGAAAAGTATCATGTGACTTAGATTTTGTCTAAAAAGCCTTCTGATTGGCCGAAAACGGTGTCTAAAGTCTTATTTAGCGATAAAATTTGATATTTTTTTTGATTTTTTTTTCCTTAGTAAGAAAATTGGGTTTTTAAAACATTTCGCGCTGCATGTTTCGATTTTTGCTTGAATATAACGATTTATTTATGTAATTTCGGGGGTGTACGTGATAAAATGATCTCAAAAATACTATAGTACTAAAATTTAATATTTTTTCTGTTGAAGGCGGAGTTTTTTTTGCTCCTCTTCTGCTTATGTTGAATTATTCTAGGTTACTATATGCTAAGTGTATATATAATATATATATATAAGAGGGCGGGGTTGAGGGGAAATGGCGCCTCAGCGCCTCAGGTGGGGCAGAACCAGCCTTTTATACCTACTCTTGCGCTTGCGTAGATGAGAAAATGTCCATTCACAAAAAATGTCCATTCTTATCTGCGTTACCGCAGGGCATATTTTTTGGGGGTGCTTTTACACCAAAGGCGACAAAGACAAACACTATAAATCAACGATAGAAGCAGATCACTTAGAGATATAGCAATAATTTTCAAATTTCTTCAAATTTATGTAAATAGTTAATCTTGAAATGTATAAGTACTACGTGAAACTTGATATTCATAATCAATTTAAAACCAAACACAAAATAAATGTAAATAAATTTATCAATGCACTAAAAAATTAAAGAAAAATTAAAATAAAATAAAACTAATAAAGATAAAAACTTTTAAAATTTAAAAGTAAAACATAAAATGAAAAACAATTACAAAACCACTAAAACAAAAACAGAGTTCACTTGAGTATAAAAATTAAAAATAATACAAGTTACTGTGATGAAAAATTAAAAAGTGAAAAAAAAGTAAAAACATAAACCAAGAAAAGAAAAAGCACAAAAATACTAAAATGAATATAAAACTTTTGAACAAAGTACAAAAGTTAAAAAATAAAAAAAACAAGAAATAAAAAAGTATGTATATAAAAGTTCAGAAGTACATGTAAATTGTAAAAATAAAAAGTATTATTACCAAAAAATTTTCAAAACAAATTCAAATTGTAAAATGTAAGAAGAAAAAAAATTAAAAATTAAATTAAAACAAAATAAAATAAAATTTTTAAAAAATTGTAAAAATAAAAAGTATATTACCAAAAAATTTTCAAAACAAATTCAAAATGTAAAACATAAGACGAAAAAAATACTAAAACACTAAAACAAAATTTTTAAAAAATATATTAAAACGAACTAAAATAAAATAAAATAAAAAAATATGTGTATAAAAGTTCAGAAGTACATGTAAATTGTAAAAATTAAAAGTATATTACCGAAAAATTTTCAAAACAAATTCAAAATGTAAAACATAAGAAGAAAAAAATACTAAAACACTAAAACGAAATTTTAAAAAATTATATTAAAACTGTAACTAAAATAAAATAAAATTAAAAAAATTGTAAAAATAAAAAGTATATTACCAAAAAATTTTCAAAACAAATTCAAAACGTAAAATGTAAGAAGAAAAAAATTAAAAAAAAAAATAAATTAAAACTGAAACTCAAATAAAATAAAATAATTTTAAAAAATATTGTAAAAATAAAAAGTATATTACCAAAAATTTTTCAAAACAAATTCAAAATGTAAAACATAAGAAGAAAAAACTACTAAAACACTTAAAAAAACTTTTAAAAAAATAATAAAAAAGTTAATTAAAACTAAAGCTAAAATAAAATTTAAAAAAAAAAACCAGTTCATTTGAACATAAAAATAAAAAATAATAAAAGTTACTGAAATAAAAAAGGAAAAAGTTGAAAAAATTAAAGTAAAAACATAAATCATAAAAATAAAGAACATGAAAATATTAAAATGAAACATAAAATTGTTGAAAACGTACAAGACTCTAATAAAAAATATAAAACGTAAAACCAAAAAAATACAAAAGTCAAATTAAAAATCCTAAAACTTGGAAACTAAATGTAAATATAAGGATTAAAAATAATAAAATGGAAAAACTGCTTTTCGAACGTGAGACATCCTAAATTTATATTATTAAAACTTGAATCATAGATCTAAGGAAAAATAAATCCAAGTAAAACAGTAAATACAAATAGAAAATCTGAAAATTCAGCATAAACATAAAAGAAGAGTAAAAAACTAGTTGCTGCACCCTCTTTCCAACAGTTTAAAATATTTAATTCGAACTTAGTTGGTATTCAGCGTTTAAAAAACAGTATCATCTTAATATATATATAACCTATATATGCCGGCTTTGTTATACTGGAACTTAGCAAATATCTTATGTATGATTTCCATTATAACCATATCAAAAAAAATTATGGTGAAAATGCAAAGTTACTTTTTACGGACACTGACTCGCTTACGTATCAAATATTTTGCGAAGACGTTTATCAAGATATGAAACAGCATCTAGAAATATACGACACCTCAGATTATCCAAAAAATCATATTTTGTACAGTGAGAAAAATAAAAAAAGAATTGGTTGCTTCAAAGATGAAACTAATGGAAATCCTATTGAAGAATTTATTGGACTGCGGGCAAAGATGTATTCGATGAAAACAGATTCCGAAGAGAAAAAAACTGCAAAGGGAGTGGCTCGCTCTATTTTAAAAAGAAAAATAAAGCACTCTCACTATAAGAAATGCTTAGAAGTCCAAGCTAGGAGAGATATTCAGTTTAGAATTCAAAGTCAAAACCATGACTTATATACTGTAGCAACTAACAAAATTTCATTATCAGCATTTGATGATAAAAGATATTTTTTAGATGATGGGGTGAACTCCTATGCGTATAGTCATTACTGTATTAACAAAAGTACATAATATATTTATGTTTTCATTGTATATATTTTATTGTACTGTAGTATGTATCGATTGACTATTTTTTATGTATTCATTACATTAGTTTGCATACTTTCTTTGTATATTTTTCATATAATCATATCAATGTTTGTAAAAATAAAGGTTGATGGGGTACGTTCTAAGCGTGCTAGATGGGTCCATTAACCGAAAAACTTATAAAGTTCGTTGATGGTTTTGTTTTATGTGTTCTTTTTGTATGTGAATTTGCAATAAAGACTGAATGGAGTTACAACTTTTGATGTTGTGTATTTGATATCAACACAGATTTTGTAGCTTCTTTCGGTACCTGTATAATTTTAACGTTGCATTTCTTCTGACAGGGGTAAGTTTCTTGTTATATCTATGATTCTGTATTCTTTGTTTCACGTTTGTCTGATATGTTTATGCTGAATTTTCAGATTTTCTATTTGTATTTACTGTTTTACTTGGATTTATTTTTCCTTAGATCTATGATTCAAGTTTTAATAATATAAATTTAGGATGTCTCACGTTCGAAAAGCAGTTTTTCCATTTTATTATTTTTAATCCTTATATTTACATTTAGTTTCCAAGTTTTAGGATTTTTAATTTGTCTTTTGTATTTTTTTGGTTTTACGTTTTATATTTTTTATTAGTGTCTTGTACGTTTTCAACAATTTTATGTTTCATTTTAATATTTTCATGTTCTTTATTTTTATGATTTATGTTTTTACTTTAATTTTTTCAACTTTTTCCTTTTTTATTTTAGTAACTTTTATTATTTTTTATTTTTATGTTCAAATGAACTGGTTTTTTTTTTAAATTTTATTTTAGCTTTAGTTTTAATTAATTTTTTTATTATTTTTTTAAAAGTTTTGTTTAAGTGTTTTAGTAGTTTTTTCTTCTTATGTTTTACATTTTGAATTTGTTTTGAAAAATTTTTGGTAATATACTTTTTATTTTTACAATATTTTTTAAAATTATTTTATTTTATTCGAGTTTTAGTTTTAATTTTTTTTTTTTTTATTTTTTTCTTCTTACATTTTACGTTTTGAATTTGTTTTGAAAATTTTTTGGTAATATACTTTTTATTTTTACAATTTTTTAAATTTTATTTTATTTTAGTTACAGTTTTAATATAATTTTTTAAAATTTCGTTTTAGTGTTTTAGTATTTTTTTCTTCTTATGTTTTACATTTTGAATTTGTTTTGAAAATTTTTCGGTAATATACTTTTAATTTTTACAATTTACATGTACTTCTGAACTTTTATATACATATTTTTTTATTTTATTTTATTTTAGTTCGTTTTAATATATTTTTTAAAAATTTTGTTTTAGTGTTTTAGTATTTTTTTCTTCTTATGTTTTACATTTTGAATTTGTTTTGAAAATTTTTTGGTAATATACTTTTTATTTTTACATTTTTTTAAAAATTTTATTTTATTTTGTTTTAATTTAATTTTTAATTTTTTTTCTTCTTACATTTTACAATTTGAATTTGTTTTGAAAATTTTTTGGTAATAATACTTTTTATTTTTACAATTTACATGTACTTCTGAACTTTTATATACATACTTTTTTATTTCTTGTTTTTTTTATTTTTTAACTTTTGTACTTTGTTCAAAAGTTTTATATTCATTTTAGTATTTTTGTGCTTTTTCTTTTCTTGGTTTATGTTTTTACTTTTTTTTCACTTTTTAATTTTTCATCACAGTAACTTGTATTATTTTTAATTTTTATACTCAAGTGAACTCTTTTTTTGTTTTAGTAATTTTGTAATTGTTTTTCATTTTATGTTTTACTTTTAAATTTTAAAAGTTTTTATCTTTATTAGTTTTATTTTATTTTAATTTTTCTTTAATTTTTTAGTGCATTGATAAATTTATTTACATTTATTTTGTGTTTGGTTTTAAAGGGATTATGAATATCAAGTTTCACGTAGTACTTATACATTTCAAGATTAACTATTTACATAAATTTGAAGAAATTTGAAAATTATTGCTATATCTCTAAGTGATCTGCTTCTATCGTTGATTTATAGTGTTTGAATTTATATACTTTTATTATTTTATTTATCAAACGTGCTGAAGGTTGATGGGGTGCAGATTATTTGCATCGGGATGGTGGTGGGACCATCAACTTAAACATAGACTTGTTTCCAAATGTACTGTAGATAAAGTGTGAAATTTTCTATGTTTATAAATTATACAGTTGTTAGTGCTAGTATATTTCTGAATCTGAAGTTTACTACTAATAATGTCGTTGTAATTTGTAGTATTATTACTTGTAAAATTTCATGTTAAAATAATCTAAAGTTGGTCTCATTGTTTCAAGTTCTTATACTCCGGTTTTCTTATTAATTCTCTTTTTTTAAATTAATCTATGAAATTCTGCTTCATTATAATCTGTATTACTAAATCCTAACATAAACATTTTTCTTTTCTTGTTACAACGAATTAAGTCGGTAATAGTTCTAATTTCCATTCATAGATGGCGCTATGATCGCTCTACCCTCAAACAAACCTAAAAGTATGATGTCGCTCCTAAGAATACTTGTTGCCATTCATGAAACACTAAATTGTAAATTTAAAACCGTAAAAACGGCGAATTTCGAATTTAATTCTAATTTCTCTCACTAGGTGGTAGCACAATCGATTCAAAAAGTCTGTAAAAGATTACAAGTTCGTTACCATAACAACCAAAACCGTTGCCATTCCGAAAAAAGCTTTCATAGAAGTTCACGTGTTGCCATTCTGAAAAAACTAAATTCCGGAGAAAACAACTCAACTCCACTTAGAAACCCTCGTAAAAGATTACGAGGATAGTAGCAGGAACCCTACTACTCAACCCTACTCGGCAGGCGGAGGAGGGGGCGTGGCAGGCGCAAGGGGGGCGTGGCACGTTGCGCATTGCTCCTGCTGCACCAGAACTCTCCTTTTCTATCTACTAATGACACTGGCTGAAAAGTATCATGTGACCTAGATTTAGTCTAAAAAGCCTTCTGATTGGCCGAAAACGGTGTCTAAAGTCTTATTTAGCGATAAAATTTGATATTTTTTGATTTTTTTTTCCTTAGTAAGAAAATTGGTTTTAAAGCATTTCGCGCTGCATGTTTCGATTTTTGCTTGAATATAACGGTTTATTTATGTAATTTCGGGGGTGTACGTGATAAAATGATCTCAAAAATACTATAGTACTAAAATTTAATATTTTTTCTGTTGAAGGCGGAGTTTTTTTTGCTCCTCTTCTGCTTATGTTGAATTATTCTAGGTTACTATATGCTAAGTGTATATATATATATATATATATATATAAGAGGGCGGGGTTGAGGGGAAATGGCGCCTCAGCGCCTCAGGTGGCGCAGAACCAGCCTTTTATACCTACTCTTGCGCTTGCGTAGATGAGAAAATGTCCATTCACAAAAAATGTCCATTCTTATCTGCGTTACCGCAGGGCATATTTTTGGAGGTGCTTTTACACCAAAGGCGACAAAGACAAAAGAACTTTTCTCTCATCTACGCAAGCTAATGGCAAATCTTTGCCTTCAAAAATATGCTCAGTGGTTGTGCAAATGAAAAAAAAAAACAAGTTTTTTTGTCTTTGTCGTTTTTGGGGTAAAAGCATCCTTATTAATCCCTTAAACCACGAGTTTATTTTTTTCTTATAAACTAGTATAATGTAAGTTAATATTTGCAATTTCAGGTTGTGGGGGGATGACTAGAGAGCGGGGGTGGGGTAAAAGGTACATAGAAAATATAAATTATACAAACAAAGTGTAAACGGATCTCAAAGGGGCATTAGAAATAAAATAATGCACTGCAATGGGCAAACTCTCCGGTAAATTTTGCCCGTGTTAGACACGGGCAAAATGCCGTTAGGGGTCTCTCTTCTCCTCCATCACGGTTGTCCCAATGTCCCAGAATGCAGAAGACGTATGCCGTATCCCACAACCCCTGCGGATGGAGGACGATCGGGTGTGGAAAAGGGCAAGACGTGTCTTCCGACACGGATCCCGCTCTAAATCCATATTTTAAATTCATAACCCCTAATACCTTTATGTACATAGTTGTAAATAATACAATTCCTCATTAAATGTTTTCCAACAGTTCAAGATTTACTGCGATACGAATAAGTCCATTTTTCCCCCAAATTACTTTTTAGTTGATAAGTTCAGATTTTGCAAAAAAAAAAAGCAATGTGGTATACTTTTTCAGCTATAGCAATTTTCAAATACTCTTTATTGTTATTTATAAACCAATACAAATAGACGTATAATAACCATTTAAGCTTCTCAGTGAGTTGCATTTAAAAAATATTTTATCAGGAGTAATTGTAAAGGATTTGTCTTTTCTTCATGGAGTGATTACATTTATCAAAGTTTACGTATTTACGAATTTAGGAATTTTTTAGTTTTCTTAAGAAATCTAGAGGATGTATATTTTTGGCTACCTCAGAGATACTCACAAGCTTCAGATCGTTTAAAATGTTAAACAGTTGTGATAGAACGTTCTTACTGACTTCTGTTAGAAAATCGTATTTTTATCCCCACATCAATTCACATTCATTTACTTTACTTTCAAAAGGTCTATAAAAGTTGGATGCAGAATTTCAAACATTGAGGCAAAGAAATAGGAATTCACCGAAAATTAAGACTGATTGTTTTAATTTTTTTAGTTATTTATTTCTTGAAACATTTGACTTTAACCATGGGTCGGTTTTCAATCTTAACGAATAACAACAGCGGGTTTTTTAATTTTACTTTATTTTTGAGTAGATTTTTCGTTTGTTATGTTTGTTTGTTATTGCTTCAGTTCCGTTCTAGTTTCAAATAAATCTAGTCACTTCACTGCTCCGTACTCCCCTCTAGATCTCTGGAAATTAATATTGATTAACAAACACTATTAATACGATTAGACGTAGTCAAATAAAAGCCTACTACCATTGCTTTAACACTCAGACAATTAATCCTCGTCAATAGGCAAGTAACATAAGAAATTTATTTAAAACCTATTTCAGCTTTCATCTTAAATTAAGTTCTACAAAATCGTTCAAGTACATTTATCCTTCAGTTTCTGTAAATAAATGATTAAGTAATTAAAGAATTGGGAGTAAGAGTGCCATTTTCCCAGACATGCACTTAAATATTTAAATTTGCAAATTAACTGTAATGCAATAGTAGATTGTCCAATTCAAATATAGTCTCTTTAGGCACAAACCAGAGGAAAAGATCTTAAGTTTTTATTTCTTTTCTCGGCTGCTTCGGGCTAAGCTTAATAAATCGGATTTAATGTAAGGGTAAATAATTTATTAAATAGATCGTAAATAAAATTTTCATTAAAAGAAAAGTTTTAATGAAGTGTCGGCTAGAGGCCTTTTTTACTTTTAATTTACCTAATCAGAAATTTTATGCCTTTAATGTATTTTCGGAGTCAGTATTTGCATGCTTTTTCAAACTACTACGGAACCATTCATAAATGATGTCTAACATTTTTTAAATATATGACCCCCTTAATCCCTTTGTCACAAAATGTCACACTTCCACATCTCCACAAGTCCCATTGTCACATTTCACACTATATTGCCTAAGCACATGTACTTGCAATTCAGAAAAAAAAAACATTTTAGGCGTTCTAAATTACATTACTAATTTTATTTGGGAATTTTTATTGACATTTGATCATAACAATAACAATGATTATATCTACTTAATTCGTGTATAATGAGGTGAAGGTTCACAAAAAGAGAAAAAAATACGATTAGTACATAATAGTCAAAAATATTAATTGTTCGAACTCTGAAAATGACCCGTGCTTTTTTGTTAACTGACTTTGAATGTTTTTATTTTAACCGAAATGTGTGTTGCCACACGTCTTGCTACCCCTTCCCCTCACTTGTCACAAACTGTCACAATTTCTCAAGCCCCCTTGATGCTTGACATCATTTGTGAATAATCCCTTATGGTTTTCATCACTCACACGTAAACACTTGGACGAGTTTCTAAATCATGTATAAAAACTATTTCATTAATTCGTTCTTTTACGCATTTTGACCCAGATTTGGGTCATTCATAAAGGATGTCACGCATCGAGTGGGAGGGCTTAGCGAAATTGTGACAGCTTGTGATAAGGGGAGGGGAGGGGATAACAAGAAGTGTGAGATTGCACATTTTGGTTTCTATAAAAATATTTAAAATCTGCAAAGTAATTTCCTTTTATTTTCATAGTTCGATTTAAAAGTTTCAATGATCATTTTGTATCGTGAACACCGATTCTGATTAAGGCTTACTTCTTGTTAAAATTTTAACAGAAAATTTTCTAAGGCATATACACTTTTAAGATAAAATTGCGCGGGTCATGTTTTCAGAATTCGAACAATTAATATATTTTACTGTTCCATTCTAATTATCTTTTGTATTGTAAACCTTAACGTCATTTTATACAGATTAAGTACACATGTCATCATTATTATTATTATTATGCTCACAAATGTCAATAAAAGTTCAAAAATAAAATTAGAAACGTGACATGAATTTAACGCAATGCTTTGTTTCTGAGCTGCAATTATATAATCTCCGAAATCGTTGAATGTCGACAATCAGCGGTGGATGTCAACATTCTCAAATTTCGGACATACGCCGTAACATATATACTTATGTAACACAGGAATCATTCATAAATGATGTCACGGTTCGAGGGGGAAGGGGGTTCGTTAAATTGTGACAAAGTGTGACAAGGGGAGGGGAGGGGTAACAAGAAGTGTGACGTCACGCATTACGCAACATAGCGTGACATGCGACAGAAGGGGGGAGGGGGCCGCTGAAGTGTGATATATTGTGACAGAGGGGGGGTCAAATATATGGGAAAAAAGTGTGACATCATTTATGGACGACCCCATAGAGTGACATGTGACAAAGGGAGGTAGGCGGTATGATGAAGTGTGACATTTTGTGACAAATGGGTGAAGGGGATCAAATATATTGAAAAATAGTGTGACATCATTTATGAACGGTCCTTTTCGACAAAGTTGATGAATGGTGACCCAAATTATAGGCATGTACCCTGTTCTGCGCCCACACCACAAATCCCTAAATAAGAGCAAAATACTTCTAATAAATATATCTCCTTCAGTCTCTCATTTTTTTACCATTCTTTCCTAATATATCATGAATCGGAGATCACTGATCTATGAATCACAGAAGCGGGGGAAGAAGAAATGTCGTTTATCATTATGTATCCTATTCGATGACAGAAAACGATGGAAAGAAAATGATCAATAAAAATGTTTCAGATAAAAAGAGATCATTAGTTCGTTTGACACTTTCTTAGTAGCCTTAGATGAGAAATCACTCCATTGGCAATAATTCTTCCAGGAGGTGTGAAAACCGGCGCTCCGGAGTTGAATTGATTCATATTTTCTTATCCCAGATGCGATTTCTTGTTTCCTTATCAATGATTTTATGTGTGGCAACTAGGACATGGGACAGTAGATAACGTTATGATATCTCAACTGTAAGACGCCATTCTGTTTCCAAAGAGGAAAAAAAAAAGATAATTTTAAAGCCGGAATAATTTCCTTCAAAAAGATTTAATGCGAAACAACTAGTGCTACAGATTCGTCTGGAATCGCTCGTACACGTTGACACACCAAAGAGAATCGAAAAATATTTTTTAAAGATAATTTGAATTTATGATATAATCCAAAAATTCTACTAACTAATCTAAAAGGTTTGCGTTACTGAGCGCCATTTTTTATGCTCATTTGGTGTAAAGGTTTAAAATTATTCATTTTTGATGTATTTTAAATTGAAGGGTCCACTGGAAAGACGACCTAGCTCACATACTACTTGATGAACTTTGCTTTATATTTTATTATAAATTATGTATTATAAATTTGAACTGTTAAATTTTCTCTTTTCAGATGGTGCATAATATTTTTTTTTCCTTTTCAGATGCTGTTTTATTTAATTTTGTTTTATGTATGTATATATGTTTGCATGTTTGCGCGCGCGCGCGCGCGCGCGTGTGTGTATGTGTGTGACTGCTTGCATGAATGTGTATGTGTGAATGTTTTGCATGAATGTGTGTGTGCTTGTGTGGGGTGCTTTGTAGATCGACCTCCACGCGGTGCACCCTGGTAACATACTAAAGCATTGAAATATTCTGAAAAAATGCATTACAGTATGGCTAATGATCTACTTTTCTTAAATATTTGATTCATTTAAAATTTGTGCTCTTTTAAAACTTTTATTTTACGTTGACTGAAAACAAATTGACTGTAGAAGTGAAGTCTCACTGCATGATACTTTTATATTTTTTCCACTTCTAGGGTCAATTTTTTCCGTTATGTGTAATTGCTTGAATATTTACAATTGTTTTGAAACGACCAAATTAAATGAACGAGTACAAAATAGTTGATGGGGTGTGATTAAAAGTCACATCGGGATGGTGGTGGGACCATCAACTTAAAATTAAATTAATTTCACTTTCATGAAGTAAAATATTCTATGTCCAAAAAAAAATAATTTTTCTCTCACTAGACGGCAGCATGAGTGCTTCAGCTCTTGAAATAAAAAAAAAAAAAATAATGTGAAAAACCCAAGTTAGAAATTAAAAATAACACCGGAAAACGACTAAGTTCAAAAAAATAATTTCTCTCACTAGGTGACGCCATGAGCGTTTCAAACCTTGGAATTAAAACTAAAAACATGTTGCCATTTGTGAAAACCTAAGTTGGAAATCAAAAATAACTTCAGAAAACGACTAAGTCCGAAAAATAATTATTCCTATTTTTGTCACTAGGAGGCTCTTCGTAAAAATACGTTGTCATGGAAATCATTAAATATTCTATGCTCAAAAATAATTTTTCTCTCGCTAGATGGCAGTCTTCTCAAACATCTGAAAGAGAATTATATTAACATTCAATTTAGCACCGTAGCTATCAGGTCTTCATGGCATAGTCAATTTGCGCGTTTACAATTTGACTGCCATGAAGATCTTTTGACGATGCGGGTTCGATTCCCGATCTAGGAAAGAGAAATTAAATAAAATAATTCCAAGTCCGAAAAATATATTTAAATGGATTAATTAATATTTATCTCACTAGATGGCGCCATGTGTATAACCTTAGAGTTCAAAAAATAATTTCTCTCACTAGGTGGCGCCATGAGCAATTCAAAAAGATTACAAGTTCGTTGTCATGGTAACTGTTGTCATGACAACCGCTATATCACCGTTGCCATTCCAAAAAACGAAACTTCAGACGCAGAGTAACAACTCAACTCCATTCAGAAACCCCCGTCATCTTCTACGAGGAAACCCTACTACTCAACCCTACTCGGCAGGCGGATCAGGCGGAGGTGGCAGGCGGAGCAGGGGGGCGTGGCTGATCCGCAGATCCGCCTGCTGGGGTTGAACCCCCAATTGTTACCTACTGAAGTTCTTCTTCAAAAAATGTTCTACTGATTGTAGAGTAAGTTAATTTTGGCTTTACTTGAAACTTCTTTTATTTTTAATTTGCCGTTGTAACAAAATCTTGCAACTATCATTAGTCCCTTTGGGAACTTTTATGCACACTGATGAAGGCATTTCGTTTTTGCTTCTATTACTACTACTACTATTGTTATTACGTAGCCCCTCGCTATATTGCACTTGTCGGGGGACATCAAAAAGCGCGATGTATCTAAATGCCCGATATAACCGATGCCGTTAGAAATCACTCAAAAAGTACAAGTAAATTGATTGTCAAAGTAAAAAATTTAGTTCAATCTTACATAATGACAACTTTCTTAATAATAATAGCAGAAACAACTAAACTGTTTTATTTGCTGTTATTATTAAGAATATGTCTCTTTCGTTCAATGGGTGTTGGGATCAATACAAAAAGAAATGTCAATAAAACGTCAACTGGTTTGAGTAGAATCATTCTGCAAGGATGTGAGTTGGGGAGTGGGAGAATTGTTGCAGCTTTTAACTGCAGCAAATTCAGAAGAAAGGAAAACATTCCTGAACGATTGCTTTGTTTAATGAAGGAAAATGGGCTGAGAAATGCAATATTTTTACTTTCGAGAGCCCAAACAAAATTTTGGGAGACAAAGAAAAAGCGCGATATATCCGAATGAGCGATATAACGAGGGGTTACTGTATTATTTTCTTGTTGTGGGTGTGTTCCAAAGGAAATTTCCTTCCCATGTTTCTTTTTTTTATTTGAACAATTTTGAACAAGTCTCAAAATTTAACATCGCCGAGGGAAAATTTCAACCCTTTACAATAGAGCCACGTTCATCCGCGAGTTCCACAATTTGATCTCCAGTTATAAAATTGCACTGTCATCCCGTCAGTTGAGCAATAGGAAATGGATCTTTTTTCTTTCAGTCACTTTAATATATCCATGCCTCATCGAATGTTACCACAAATTTTCATTTTTCTATCAGCTAAATGTTTTTCACATGATTTCCTATAATTTATTTTTCTCTCAGTATGTTTAGGCAAAAGCAGGCGATCTTTATGTTTAAACAACTTTTTCAACCTTGATTCTTTATGAATTATTTTATTACTAGCTGATTCCCTGCCGAACCACACATCTGCAGGCTACAACCCATTTAAAATCGTAAAAAACACTTCAAAATTCGAAAGGCTTAAGAAAAGATCGCTAGATATAAGCATGATAGTGATCGCTCGATATAAACAAACTAAGGCGATGCCACTCCGAAGAATCGAAAATTAAATATTGAGTTATGAACGGAAATACTTTTTAAGAAATAGAAATTAATTTGTTAGTGTCTCCTCCCCCCGTAAGTTACGGTAATTAAATACAAATATTGTGTTACTTTTCTATGATAATTATTAAACAAATTTTTAAATATTGTTTTACCATAGTTTACTTTTTGCATAATGTCAATATCGTATCGTATCGCAAAATTTAATCGTAACTGGTGCACGTTAAGCGAAATATATATATATAGATAGTGCCGGAAGGACATTCCAAATTGCGATACACTGAATCTTTAAGTCGGCGGATTTCCTTTTAGGATCAAAGACTTCCACTTTCTTGATAATTCCCTGTGTTCGAACCCTTGGGATGGAGGTTCGGGGTCATGTTTTCATTTTTACTTTCAACTAGATGTTTTTCCCCTTTCAAATTTAATATATCATAAATACCTTTTTTTTTTTTTTTTGAACTGCAAGAGCAGATTATTTTTACACCGCTTTAGAATTTTTCGATACTAATATTTCTCTGCAGAAAATGCAATTACGTAACTTTTGCGCCATCTATCAATTTTAGGAGCCATTTTGAAATTAAATCTTTTATTTTCCATTCTAATCAAATAAAAACAAAAGCAGACGATTATTCTGAAGTTGCCAGAGCTTTAACTCAAATTACAAAGGAGGAAAAAAAATACAAATCGTTTCCATAAAGTGCGAACGACCTTCTGTAAAAATTATCGTTGAAATGAACCAAATTCCTATGTAACAAGTAGGTGTCTGAAACAAAACGAGCCGATTCAACGCAAAATGTCGATTCCCTATATAAATCGATTTTTGACGCTTTCATGTATGCAAATTAGATTCTGCTTAAAATGTCAAAGTCAAACAGAACAAATTTCGAACAACTTTTACTGCAGACTTTTTGACATCGACAAACATACCCTTCTTGAAAATCGATTTAATCGAAATCTCAACGAACTAAAACTTCCATGCTTACTTCATTTAATGCCAAATTAGCGTAATTCCATACGACCATCAGAGATATAACAGATTTTAATTTTGGAAGAAAGTTAAATGGGACATACAAATTGCAGCTACCTGTAGTTTAACTCCATAATGTACGGTTTTTTTTATTTCTTCTTAAGAAAAAATGATTATGATAACTTCACAAAATACAGGGTAAATATTTTTTGTAAAAAAACTATTCAATTTTTGTCTATATTTTAAGAAAAAAATCAAAGTATGCAGAATAGCTAAATAATGAAACCAAGAACATAAAAAATGAAACGAGCTGTGCCAAATGGCATACACTGTAACAAAGAAAAGTTGCTTGTGAAACTTGTGTAAGTTGACCACTTGCGGTGCAGCACTTTAGTGGTCAACTTAGACAGGTGGTCAACTTATAGAGGGTGAGATAGAGGTTAAAGGGCTGATTCTGTTCCTGACAAAAGTGGTCAACGAACTTAGACAGGTGGTCAACTTACAAACGGGGTCAACTTACAAAGGTACTTTACAGGTTTGCTGTACAACTTTACAGGTTTTACTGTTCCTCGCTTTGTACGGCTTCTCTCCGTAACCACCCCGCAATAGTTTGGCTTTTGTCGATAGCTTGTATTTAGTAAAAGTTGACCCTAGAGCAAATAATGCTTTTATTGGCTTTTTTTTTTTTTTTTGTAAACTATTTGGCTAAAAGTGAGTATAAAGCTTATCCTTGGAGTAGTTTTTCCCTTGGGACCGTCCATAAATGATGTCACGCTTTTCCCCAATATACTTAACCCCCTCCACCCCTGTATCACAAAAGTCACACTTCCACATACCCATTCCACCCTTTGTCACATGCCACGCTAAGTTGCATAAGCATGATGTCACATTTCTTGTTACCCCTCCCCTCCGCTTGTCACAATTTCACGAACCCCCCTCCCCCACGAAGCGTGACATCATCTATGAATGATCCCCTAATACTATGACAGGTTGTTTCCAAAGTATAAAATCTGTTACAAATGGCTACAGTGTTGCCGCTACACGTGCATTGTTGTTGTCTTTTTTTTTAAATTTCCAATGGCAAGGCAGGTTACATTGTGAACGTGAACATGCATAACTAGTTGAACATGCACAAGTACAATGTAGAAAAATGACCGAAGTCATTGTAGCCTCGGGCGTTCTCTAGCTCTCCACGGAGTCGGTAGAGCCGCCAAGTGCCCCACATAGACGCAGATGAGCGCTATTTAATAAGGGTTCTTCCAGGTCGCATAATGAACAAAGAGGGGAGTCACAAACACCAATTCTATGGAGATGCTCACTCAGGCAGTCATGACCTGTCAGCAACCGGAGCAATGCCACTGCCTCACGTCTTGGGCGATCGGGTATGTTAGCAAGGTCTTCTCTACTCCAGGACTTAAATTTAATCCTATCTTGCAGTTGAGATTCTAATTTCTGTTTCAAAGTTTGTTTCCAAAAAAGCTTTTTTGAGTGATAAGACAGTTCAGAGTCACTAGTTTGTTGTAAAACTGCCACCTTTACGTGCGAGCAGTGGTGTAGTCGAGGGGGGACGCAGGAGGACGGTGTCCCCCTACTTTTTTATTTTAATACAAGCGTCCCCCCCCCCCCCAAATTTTTACATTTTAACATAAGCGTCCCCCCACTTTTGATTTCAATTGCTTATCTTCGTATGCAGCCGCGTTCCCCCAACTTTTTTTTCAGGACTACACCACTGCCTGCGAGAGGATCTGCCTTATCGTTCCCAAAAATGCCGCAATGGCCAGGGATCCACTGCATTCATTTTAACTGCAATGTTAAAATTTATTGATCATGAGATTCAAAATCAACAATTATTAGCAAGAATTATTACAACAATTATTAGTTGGGAATTTGGGACGGACCATGGAGCAGAAGAATGGGATCAGTGTAGCAACAAGATTTGCTCGAGACTAGAGAGGGGCCGGAGCAAAAAATATCATGTGAGCTTATGCTCCGACTTTTATTTAATATTTATTTACGTTTTTATCTTTTTTATCATATAAAAACATTATTAACTAAAAAATGGAGCACAGAAAGTCGCTTTATTTTCCATTCCACACGTTTCACTTACATTTCTTTTTTGATAGAAATACATATGGTGAGTAATGTAGTACTCAAAAATAGGTCAGCAATCTCATGAAGTAAATATTGATAGGCATCATTCATATACAGATTTATTATTTTCTTCATAAGTTTTGCGGAAAGGTGTCAATCATTGGAGCATGTCAATCACTGGTACACTCACCCTAGTTTGTCCCACGCAAGAAATTTGCTTGTTCTGAAGAAAGTTTCCTCGAGAAGTCCATATTTGATATCAAACGTTTGCCGTCACGTGTAGTTCTTTAGTTATAAGAATATACGTGTTTTCTATTTTTACCTTGTTTTTAGTGTTGATTTCGATTATGAAATTATTCGATTATTGTCACGAAATTTTGTTACGCGGATTTCGACTACTATTACTGAATAAATTATCTTCAAACTTTGCATACAAGCTTATCTTCGATGACAATACAATATTCCATCCATTTTATAATTCATTATATCTTTAATTAGGAAAAAAAATATAATTGTGGCTCTGAGGAAATTATCAGAATTTTTATTTGTCGAATGGCAACGATAGCTTTGTTTGGAATGTTTGGATAACGCAACGATGTTTTAAATTTGAAAATACTCAAATCATGGCGAAATTTTTTAGTTTGTTTTTTAATCAAACCGTGTAAATTAAAACATTTTTACACGGTTTTATTTTTGTTTAATTTATTAAACACTTATTAGTAATATTATAAGTGAGTTGAACATTAATTTAAATCCATGTTGTTCATCATAATAATGTAAATTTTTACAGTAACGGCGCACAAAAGCCTTACGTGATATAGAAAAATGATTTTTATTTTTGAATTAATTTTTGAGCGTGAAAAATACTATTAGAATCAGTCAATTAAGTCTTTGGGACAGATTTTTTTTCTTTTTTTTTTGTTCTCCAGTGTTTTTAGACCAATAGTAAAGCAATTAATTGCAAATCACATAATAAATCTTGCACGTAGAAATGTTGCAATTTCACGTTTCAAAAGATTTCCTTTCCGGAAGAGTGTACTGCTAAATATATAAATATTTCACGCCATAAAAAAAAACTGGTAGAAAATAATAAATAAAAGTTCTAAAAATTAGTGTCAAAGTTTTTTCTGATAAGGTGTTAAAGTTGCTTCTGAAAACTCAATTGTTATGATTAAAATTGTCTAATAAAATGGAAGTTAACCTTATGAATTCGGTTAAGGCAAATGCTTTTTTTTTCTTTAATAATTTATGTAGGAAGCGAGCATCTTGTGCACTTGGTTTCTAACAGGCAAGAAAAAAAAATGTGTGAAGCAGCCAGGGTTCAGTTGCGCCATCTAGGCACTGACTGACTCAGCACGTAGCCTGCTTTCTATATGAATATCCTCATCCTTGGATCCTATAACCTCTTCAGACCCCAGAACTAAGCACTTTGACGCAATTTTTTGGTTCTCTGATTTACAAAATAACTAAAAAATTATTTTTTTTAATTTTAATTAATTATTAGTTTAAATAATAATTAATGCCCAATTTCTATGCTTTCTATGTTTCACGCGAAGTAAACTATCTGTTGTTCAATTTTAAAAACAATTGGGTGTTTTAGTTTTCAAATTGCACAAACAGTAGTTAATAAACAGTATTTTAACCTGTACCCTATTGGGTACACTTTGAATGAAGAGGTTACGTTTTGAATTTTCACAAAAATGTTTTTAAATTTTACAAAAAACAGACCCTGTGAAGAATGCTGGATCAGCTCCTGATATATGTATGTATGCATGTGTGTGTGTGTACTATAATTCAATGAAAAATTGTTTATTATTAAGAATAGCGAGTCATTCCATTTCAAATCAGGCAAGCAAGTCTAAAACTTGTCACATGACAATCACAGGTTGTTTTGTTTGTTTGTTTTTTTTTTAAATTACAGTAGTCACAGCTAAGGGACATATAAACTATCCCAAAAGGATTTTACAAAAAAATATATTTCTCTAGTTAAACTTTTAAAATTTAGTGCAAAATTTCGGCAGTTTTCAGAAAATCAGCAAAACACTCACTTTTAAAATTGCCAATTTCAAAAGATTTTGACCGATTCGAATAATTGTTTTTGAATTTTGAGATGGTATTTCATTTAACACTATTTTTGAAAATTTAGTTGTCTCCAAATGGGATCGTGAAGCTCTTCTCATGGGACGGCCACATAATTCTTACTTTTAAATAATAATTAAAATGTACTATATAGAAAAAAATGACTCTTCCTTTTAATATCGTTTTGAATACTCTTGTGCGAATCTTAAGGTCATAAATTGCAAGGAAATTATCTAACGACACGGCAATCTTCTTCATTTCGGACTGAAATAAAATCCGGGGAAAATATTTCAACGAAAGAAATGTACGAAAAATATTCAACTTATATACAGACTTGAATACATTAAAATAATTTACGGAAATATATTTAAATAATGTACAACTTCTGTTTATAATACGGCGTCTAGCAACTTTTGTTTGAATCCTTCTATTACTTCTTGAGATGTAGCAGCTGCGCGTAACGAGAAAAACGTTCAGTTGAGCAACCCCTCTTGTCCACATTATCGTTAAAAACTAATCAGCTCTATTTTCCATTCGGGTACATGTGTATACTGAATTTAGTTTCATTTCGAGCATTTCGTTTTCAGTTAGAGTAGTGTTAAAGTAAAATTCTTTCAGTCTAATTCCACTGTAAATTTGTTTGTTTTACGGTGTCCTTGGACATCACAAAATAAACAAATTTAGTGTGGTTGGATTCAGAGACAGCTTGGAGTCAAATGTATCGTTTTTGCGTTAAAATACTTGTGTGAAAGTGTATGTGTGTGTGTGTATATGCGAGTCACACACACTGAGCCGTTGAAAATGGGTTCGCAATATGAAAAAATTTGGGAACCACTGCTATTAAGTAAAAGAAACAAACAGTTTACAATGATCACTGATCACGGCTCACCGCTAAGCAGCTAGGAGTTAAGGAAAGGTGAATAGCCTTATTTTCATTAGCACAAAGGCGTCAAAATTAAGAAGCAAAGCAATTAAATAAGTTTAAATAGGGTAAGTAAATAACCATGTTGCGTAGATACAAATTGTAGCTCTTATTCACATTATACATTATTTTGATGTGATTTTTTTAAATTCTCAATAGCACTAATAAAAAAATCTTTATGAATTCAGCTGATAAAAATCTATTAATGTACATAAAAATAATTAACTTTTGCACAGCAGCGAAAAAACGGGCTGTTTTATGTAAGCCACCTATTTACACTGCCTTTAATCTTCCAGCCTTTATTTTTTTCAACAATACTTTTCTGCTCAATTAATTTCAAAACACACCACAGAAAATATAATGCGAGCTGTTTTCAGTGTTATAGCCTTTTACTTTCGAAGATCATTATTCACTTCGAAAATAAAATATTAGGCTATTATCTGGGAAGCACTTTATATGGCGTTGGTTATTCATTGCGAGATGAAAAGCTTTGTTTTGATTTTTAGGAGTTGTAAAAATGAAAAATACGCTTGGGAAAAAGTTTAATGTAGCTGAAAAATATGTAATTTAAATATCGGTTATGTGGTACTTAAAGAAAATTAAGCAATTACGACGGTGAGCATTATTGTTCCATCCGCAGTGTAAAAAAAATTGTGTTTAGTTGCCACAATTTTTAGTGTTACTGAATACCATTTTTTGGTGTCCAGTTGGTGTAAAGTTGAAAATTATTTATTTTTTGATACATTCTAAATTCTTTTAAGTGTCTGTCTAAAAAAAACAGACAGTTATGTGGTACTTAAAGAAAACAAAGCAATTACGATAGTGAGCATTATTGTTCCTTCCGCGCTGTGAACATTTTGCATTTATTTATGTTACTGAGCACCACTTTTTTGGTGTCCAGTTGGTGTAAAGTTGAAAATTATTTATTTTTTGATACATTCTAAATTCTTTTAAGTGTGTGTCAAAAAAAAACAGACAGTTATGTGGTACTTAAAGAAAACAAAGCAATTACGATAGTGAGCATTATTGTTCCTTCCGCGCTGTGAACATTTTGCATTTATTATGTTACTGAGCACCACTTTTTTGGTGTCCAGTTGGTGTAAAGTTGAAAATTATTTATTTTTTGATACATTCTAATTCTTTTAAGTGTGTGTCTAAAAAAAACAGACAGTTATGTGGTACTTAAAGAAAACAAAGCAATTACGATAGTGAGCATTATTGTTCCTTCCGCGCTGTGAACATTTTGCATTTATTTATGTTACTGAGCACCACTTTTTTGGTGTCCAGTTGGTGTAAAGTTGAAAATTATTTATTTTTTGATACATTCTAAATTCTTTTAAGTGTGTGTCTAAAAAAAACAGACAGTTATGTGGTACTTAAAGAAAACAAAGCAATTACGATAGTGAGCATTATTGTTCCTTCCGCGCTGTGAACATTTTGCATTTTTTGGTGTCATTGAGCACCACTTTTTGGGTGTCCAGTTGGTGTAAAGTTGAAAATTATTTATTTTTTGATACATTCTAAATTTTTTTAAGTGTCTGTCTAAAAAAAAAAAAAACAGACAGTTATGTGGTTCTTAAAGAAAACAAAGCAATTACGATAGTGAGCATTATTGTTCCTTCCGCGCTGTGAACATTTTATAGTGAGCATTATTGTTCCTTCCGCACTGTAAAAATTTTGTTTCCATCAAGTTTAGTTGCCACCATTTTTGGTGTTACCGAGCACCATTTTTTGGTGTCCAGTTGGTGTAAAGTTGAAAATTATTTATTTTTTTATACATTTTATACTTTTTATAGTGTCTGTCTAGAGAAATACAGACAGCAGAATGTTTTTTTAGCATATGATGTTCGTTAGCGCATCAACGTATCAAAAGTTCATTACGATTGCGCATTTATCCAATTTTCATAGAAATGATCAATCGTAACGAAATTTCGATAAGTAACGGAGTTAACAAATTTCATGTGCTAGAAAAAATTATACTGTCTATATTTTTTGAGACAGACACATAAAAAAAACTAAAAGGCGTCAAAAATGAGTAATTTTTAGCTTTTTCCACCAAAAATCGTGTTCAGTAACACCAAAAATGCGGCAACTGACCTTTCATAAATGATGTCACGCTTTTTCCCATATATTTCACCCCCCTCCCCCCCTTCGTCACAATATGTCACACTTCAGCGGACCCCCCTCCCCCCTTTGTCACATGTCACGCTATGTTGCATAATGCAGGATGTCACACTTCTTGTGACCCCCTCCCCCCCCCTTTGTCACACTTTGTCACAATTTCACGAACTTCCCTCTAGAAGCGTGAGATCATGTATGAATGATCCCCAACTAAACGCAAAATCTTTACAGACTTTAACGGCTTGGTAAAGTCTGCAAGTTAGTTTTACGGTTTTTTTTTTATTTATTATTATTTTAAACCAAACAAAGACTTTTTTTCTGTGGAAAAATAGTAACACTTTACACCGAGAAGGCTGATAGATATTCCATGTTTCGCTCTGTTTATTAGCATCCGAAAAGAAGACAAAAACAAAATGGTGCTGCGAAAAAAATAACTTTCTTTTGGTAGGGGGGGAAAGCAAGTTTATTCAAAAACTCGGCTTCCGCAGGAGGAGAAAAGAATAATTATATCAATATGAAATGATGAACCCATCTTATTTTTGGCATACTAATTGAAAGATTCGCCCATTTTCATCTTCTGGAAATTAAATTGCATTTCAAAGAGTTTAAACGCCTTCTTGTTAAAAGAATCTTTTTCTTTTTTCTTTCTTTTTGGCAAGAATTTGGAAAGTTTCCTGCTGTTGATCTAGCGTACTCGCAGGATTTTTCTTGTTGGAGGGGAGAGGGAAAATTTTCGGAAAAAGCAGAGAGCATTTTTCTTTTTTATGCATTAAATTAAACATAATTAATTATAACTTAAGGATGACTCCCTAAACGAACTGAAGATTTTAGCACAATTTATAAATAATAACTTCTGATAAATACTAAGCATTTGCATGTCAAACTCTTCTCTCCTCCCTCCCCCTCTCTCGCCCTCCCTCTTGTCAAATTTAATTTCTATTTTATTTTTTTACTGTAGAAATTTCCAGCAATAAGTAATTTTTAACATTGTTCTGTGCTTTTGTGATATTTTAAGTTCTTCAAACAGAAAACGTGTTATTAAACTGAACGCTACTCCGCCCCCATCACCTCCTTTTTCTCCCTCTCTTTCGCAAATAGTTGCATAACAGCACCGTTAATGCAGACAGTTTATTTCAAACAAATGGTTCTACTTAAAATACTATATAGGCATCTATTGTAAGCAAAGATTTCTATTGATGAACTGCTGTCCTTGTCAACTGCAGTGTAAAAATAAGTTGTGTAGGAATAAATACTAGTAGCTCTATTGCAGGATTATTCTACAATTTCATTGTATGCAAATGTTTCAATTGTAGACTCTACAGAAACTCTAGAGCTCTACTTCAGGAATATTATAGACTCACTTGTAGACTAATGTTTTAAGACCCCCCCCCCCCCCCCAACTTGCCTATTGCAAAAACAAGATGTTGTGACTACAGTAAACAAGCGTCATACTTCTGGTGAAAACTGGGAAATTAGCCTATAAATGAAGCATATTTTAGTACGGCAAGTTTTTAGTCTGGAACGATTCTCAGAAAAAAATAAATATTGATCCATATTAGTATAATATTTATTTAAATGGGAACTTATTAAGGGCAAAATAATAACTAGTGCATCAGAACTTCGTATTTAATACTGACGTCAACTGCATCCAAAAAATATGCGCATTCTCGCTGTTCCTGTACGAATTCAGAATTTAAACGTTACTTTGATGAAATATATTCAGTAATAACAGTTAAATAAAATAGTAAAGTGAACTAGTAAATCAAAACATTTTCATTGGATTAATTTATGTTATAATCACATTTGGTAGAAAAATACTTATTGCTCAAATTTTAACAATGTTTTTATAATTAGATATGTTTTATATTATCAATGTATAATAGAAATATTATTCATACCTGTTCTGTGAAAGTTACAAAAATAATTTGATCGACATAACCCTTGCTTGATTAAGAATTTATAAAACATTTGTTTCAAACGCCTTACTGTGCCTTTAAATAAAACCATGTTTCTTTGAACTGATGATTCCTATTTTTCTTTAAAAACATCATTTCCTCAAATATTTTATTAATTAGTTTTTAATTGTTTCATAGAATCTTTGTAAATGATTAACTTTCATTGCTAAAAGCAAAAGGCTTTTTTGCAAAAAAATTGCATCTTGAATCGACATTAGTTAATTGCTAATTTTAAGTTACATTTTTTTAATCGATAGTTTTTCTTATTATAAAATTAAATTCCGTAAAAGCTTAATGCAGTGTTCATAAAGTTATTTTATGCTGGCGTTAAAATGCATTAAGCTAGCTCTAACACTGTTGCTGCATTGTGCGTATAAAATCTTTTCTTTTTTTAAAGAGAAGATAAAGTAAAGAAAACTCTGAATTTAATTACTTTTAATAATCTAAAATAAATATTTTACGCTGTTTTGTATTTTATGTATGAAGAAAATTTCTAAAAGCCTCGAGAAAATTTCTTAATTATTTTTCGGTAGTAAATTGACCACTAGATTAATATTCCTTCCGCTTCGTCGAAAATTAATTTAAATTATCTTCTTAATGTTATTATTTCACCCACTTGCTAAAAATTTATTGCTAATAGAATATTACGTCAAATGTAAGAACTCATGTCCAGGGCAGGGCCCCTCTCTCGCCGCGCTCAGTTAGACAGTTTTTCAAGAAATGCGAGTGAACGAACAACCGACAACCGATAACCGATAACCGAAGGCAACTTATTAACCACTCCAAATGTTTTACAAATATATATTCAATAAAACAATAATGTAACTGGTAGTATTAAGAAAAAAATATTAAGGCTCGAGAAATTAGTTCAGTATGTCCGTATAAAAAGTATTGGTCTCTCTTTTGTTTCTTAATCTATTTTTTACAGCCGTAAGTGATTATTTTAAAAATAAACATAACTTTTACATTGAAAAACATGTTATTGACGTCATATTATACAACAAGCCATCTAATAGCCTTAGTAGTGATTTCATGACGGCGCAAAGGGCATTCCGAACATAGGACAAATTATTTTAGTACTGCCATCTCTGAAAAAACAATCAACTATAGCACTTTTGATTTCCACTAAAATAATTGATTAGTTATGTAAACGCGAAGTCAGTTCAATTTGAAGCTGAGCGGTAAAATTGTAAGGCTTTTTTACACGAAAGTTCGACACATTCAAGAAAAAATAAATTAAAAAAGAAAAAAAAAACAGAATATAACTGAATTATGCGAGTGGAAAATGATAGAACAAAAGAGAAAAGGACAACAAGGAGTGAATGTCAAATCACTTTTGTTGTATGTACCAAAAATGCGGTTTGATTTAAATTCTACAACAGATGGCGCACCAGCCGATTTTCCTTTATAAAATTTAATTCATTTTGCCACTGTATGTTAGCGATATCAAATTGAACAACGTGTTAATTTGATAAACTGGAAATAATGCACGGAAGAGTGAATGAAAATAAAGGTAGCGATTGTATAAATTAAATACTTTAATTTCCTCGTTGGATGTCTGATGAGCGCTAGTTCGTCCTATTCCATATTTTCTCCGGGCCAGAAATGTATATGGAAATACTCATAAAAGTTTTTAATATGTTCAATTTTTTATTTTAAGTTTATTTGTTTCAGTTCAATGGAAGTCAAATTTTTCCACTGAACAACGCACTCTTTTTAATTTCTAATGCGAACAATTTTGGGGTACAATTTCAGTTATTTGTCAATTTGCTTCATAATACTATAATTATATACTAAGATATAAGGTAAATGACCCGGTAGTGGACACTTTTCTCCACCAGACCCCTACCTGTTAGCCGAGGCCTTAGGATTGCTTACGCACGGGGAGAGGTGGTGGGGTCTACGGATTTAACATGCACATATCCCCAAGTATGGTCTTCAGTGGGTATCGAACGCGCGACCTTCCAGGTGGAAGTCCGACGTGCTAACCACTAGGCTACCACGGCCCCGGTAGTGGACACTTAGATCTTTAAGCTCCTAAAATAAGCGAATGTAACATTAAACTTGAATGAAATTATCAGAACCTATAGCGAACGATTCCTAGTGCTGGTTAATAGAACTAAAGTTGGCGTGGAACATCTATGCAAGTACATGGATCATAATATTTAATAGCTGCCTCCACAACTGTCGCAATTACTATCGCTCTTTACTAAAGCCGATCAATAATAAGGTTAGGGATTTGAGGAAAATATATGGGAAGAAAGCGTGACATCATTTATGAATGGTCTTAGTCATTTTCAAAATTATTTCTCCAAGTTAACAGCATAAAATAGATGATATTATTTTCTGTCCACTATAAATGCAAATACCTGTCTTGTAAATTTCCACTGTAGATACAAATGAAGCGTTTAGTAAATTTGACGTAAAAATCCTAATTTTTCATCAAATGACATTTTATAGGTAATTAATATTTAGAGAAATAGTTGGCGAATAAGCTATAAATATGCAAATATTGACGTAAGACCCTTGAAAACATTTTACCACGTAAAAGAGTACGAAAATTTTCTTAACTGTGTCCGGGTCATTTACCTTGTATAATGATATATATATAATGATATACTAGGACTGGAAATATGGCATAAAACCAAGCTTTCTGAGAGTTAATACCAAAAAGCTATCGATTCCTAATAGTTGCGCCTTTGAAATACATCTAGTTGTGCCTCCATTTAACAATACTGTCACTCTTTTTTATTATGTCTTTTAGTATATCTTTGTCTTAAAATTGTTTTCCAAATTTTGTTGCAAGATGAAAAGTGACTTCAAAACGAACTAACCTTTCTTGAATTAAAGGCACAGGCGCATAACTTTTCAAAGAACCTAAGTTTAAGCTAATTTAATTTAGCTTTGCCGAGCCCAGCCGAGACTGTTCAGCTTATTAGTTACAATGAATATTTTAATTAGTACATTCTGAACGAATATATAAAGTAAGTATCAACATGGATTGAGGATTAAAAACTCTTATTGTCATTGTACGACTGCGGCAGTAGAAGAATACAAAGTTTTTATAGAAATGGCACTTCATCCATTTTTTAAAAACAATAAATAAATAATAGTAATAATAATTAACGGCATTGAATTCTGGCGCAGTTTGAAAGATAAATATTATCCCCACAATTGGTCCCAAAGGCTGCCTTGGAACTTTTACCATCTATACAAACTACAAGCGTCAGCGTGTGCTTGTATTTAGATTATGAAGACAAAAAAAAAAAATGAACTAAATTCCACGCTATTGAAGAACACACAAGGGGTTTTTTCTAGGACTTCATTGCATGCAAGAATTAACCCAAGAAGTAAATGCTACACTTTTAATAAATCTGCCGATATTTTATAAAATATGTATTACAATAGGTCAATAATTTGACTGGTAGATATAATTTTTTTTCGTAAGAATAAATGGTAGTTGTTTTAGTACATATCGAAGTCTTTGATTGCAATTTTCTTTTCTTTTTTTTTTTTTCTTTGCAGTTATTTTTTCGGTCTGAAGCAGTTATTTGAAACCAAACATATCTTTTATATTGAAAAACATGTTATTAGCGCTATTGTGTAACAGGCGATCCAATTATTTAGCTGTTGGCAGTGCAAAAATCATCTGTGACATAAAAAAAAAATTAGTACCGCCATCTTTGACGTATAGCAAAAACCGACTATGACGTCTGTTTTGCAGTTATTACGAAAGCGGTTATCAATTCAATTTGTAATGTATCGTAAATTCCTATTTTAAAATTATGATTGATTTTTATGCGGAATTTTGATGCATTAGAAAACAAAATTACAAAACATAAACAAAATACTCAAACGTAAAATGATAAAAGAAAGGGGGCAAGGAACAAAGAAAAACAGTTGGAGCGAAATTTGAAACGGCTGTGTATGTGTCAGATTAAACTGTTTTGATTTTAGTTCTATAACTTGGCCAGCTGAATTTCCATCTGTAAGTCTTCCAACAGTTTCACTCTGTATTAGTAAAAACTAGAAAAATGTAAAAAAAAAGTCGAAGAAATTTCAATTCCGCGTTTGGAATGAAATGCTGCTCGATTCTCAAGCAGCATTGAATGTTTGGCTTAATATTGGTGCAAGATTGTTTGCGTTGGCTATATCTTAGGCAATATTGGAGCGATTTTCCCAACATTCAGCCAATATTGGCTAAATGCTGCATGCGCAATATTACATATAGTCTGGAAGCCAAGATTGGTTCCATATTGGTTTAATACTGCTCCAACAATATTGCTCTCATAATGGAAAGCAAGATTGGTCCAATATTGGTTTAATACTGTTTCAACAATATTTCTCTCATAATGGAAAGCAATATTGGTGCAAAATTAGCTACATTCTGGTAAACCCATATTGGACGAATGTTGCTCTGTGATGTTTAGCCGCCTCAACTCCCAACTAGAAAAAGTGTCATTTTTTTTTGCACAATAGTAAACATTGTGCACAATTTGTACATAAAAAGTAAATAACAACAGTGAAATGCCCAAAAAATGTCTACTTTTCAATTAAATACAAAAAAAAAAAAAAAAAAATTTAATATTTCCCCATTGATGCTCATTAAGACTATGAGAAGTTCGAATTTCACACCAAGAAAAACAGTAGTTTTTCTTAATTGATAACATACATTATTAATTTTTGTGTTACATTCGGATAATTCAAAATAACTTATATTATAATAATGAAAAAAAAAGTGAAAGTAGTCTACTCGTTAGCATATGAGTAGCACATTAATGTCTGATAAGGGTCTTCAATGATTTAGATTATATTGAAATAATGCATTTTAAATTTACATTTTATTTAACAGAGATTTTTTAATGCTGTTTAAAATATATATCATGCTTAAATCGAGAAAAGAAAAGAAAAAAAGAAAAATATATGACCAAATAACTGTACTAACTAGATAGAAAATCATATAATTCAAATAAAATAATATCATTTTGTCCAATACTCATTAAATTGTCAGATGGTTTGTCATCGGTAACGTAAAAAAACTTTAGACAAGTCTCCTAAACCATTATCCGTTTTCTTCAGATCTTTTGTTGAATGTTGCTGAACAATAAAAACTACTTCATTTTCTACAACTATCATAAGGGATCATTCATAAATGAAGTCACGCTTCGAGGGGGGAGGGGGTTCGTGAAATTGTGACAAAGTGTAACAAGGGGAGGGGAGGAGGTAACAAGAAGTGTGACATCATGCATTATGCAACATAGCGTGACGCGTGACAAAGGGGGAGAGGGGGTCCGCTGAAGTGTGACATATTGTGACAAAGGGGGGAGGGGGGGTCAAATATATGGGAAAAAGCGTGACGCCATTTATGAACGGCCCCTAACTTAGATTTCTACACCTTCATTGCTCCCTAATGCAACTAATACAAGATAATGCACCTCCGTAAAATACGTAACATAGCATAACTTCTTCCGCAAGCAGCAGATGGGACGCAGCGGTTACAGCGTTGGATTTTAATGCAAAAGTTGTCAGTTCAATTTCAAACCACAGAGTAGAGAATAGGTTACTCTGTGGTTCAAACCCAGTTCCAGACTCATTCATTCATACACAAGGAAGTTTACTCAGACGACCCATAGATGGTGCCATGAGTTTTTGCATTTACACTTTTACTAGCTGAAATGAGGAATAAGAATTACAATCTTTATATTTTTAAGCAATTAAAAGCAATAGTAAAACTTGTTCGCCAGCGTAAGGCCAAAGTAATGCCAATATTGGCGTAAGGCTTGCACGCAATATTGGTTCAAGGTTGAGCTAGCAATATTGCCCATTATTGTTAAAATGTATCCCAAGCTATAGCCAATATTGTTTGCCAGTCTTATCCTGTGCGTTAAAAGTCTGTGTAGTCACAATCTCTTGTAATTTCCACTGAAAACTGCCTCTTCGGCACCACAGACTTCGGCACTCAAGACTCAAACAGTTGTGGTCTGTTGATAAAAAATTCGAAAGGATTCTAGATGGTTCTTCTGTTGTGTATTGTCGTGTGAGGCTAGAACGGATTTTTTTGGGGCTTCATCTTTCAGGAAACGTTCTCTTGATCCTCAATTCGTGGTGGTTTGGCAAAGGGGATCGGGTTTTTCCCAGTGGCATTTGTAATAAACATGTTGTTTTCTCAATTTTCGCTCGATCACAAAAATAAACGTTTCCTACTGTTAATTTTTTACTCCTGCAATCTGTTCTGGTTACGTGAAGTGTTTGCCACGACCTCTCTTTATGGGCGCCATAAAAATGCTATATTTATGCATATTTTAAAGGCATAAAATTGTTTTAGCTTTAGCTTTATTTTATCAATACTATATAGTAATGAACAACATGTTTCGATCTTTTAATTTTAAGTTTTTTTTTTTTGTGAAATACTTTCGTAATTTATCTGTAAATTGGCAACATGACTCATAATATATTTTTGAATCGAGAATGATGGCGATGTTGAATCGCTTCTGAAATGTAAACAATGCAAGATTCCGAAGCCGAAAAAAAGAAAGATAACACTGATGCGTCAAATGCTCCAAATAGCAGAATAAATCAAAATGTAGAAAATGGAGAACCGCGACTTCAAATCGGAGAACATTACCTTGTTAAGCGTAGTGATGACACCTGGCGTAAGTATTATTCAATTATATGAGGGGGTTATTAAGCCAAAAAGGGATATACTTTTGAAATCTAAAATGCTATTGTAAAGAAAAAATATGGGAAGTTCCGTGATAAAGTCGAGTTTTCTGAAGCCCTGAATGAGTTTTTTTTCCTTGCATTTATATTTTCCGAAAATAAAGGTAAAATGTTACTCTAATACTGACTGATACTTTAGATGTACGGAGAAACTGAATACTGCTTGGAAAAAAAAAACTGATAAGCATACCAAGGCCGTAGCCAGAATTTTTTTTCTGGGGGAGGGGGGCTGACTTTGAAACACTCGTGTAGAGAAAAGTTTCAGGGAGGAATATATGCTACATTGCGAAAATTTTCGGGGGAGGGGGCCGCCCCCCCCCCCCCCCCTCTGGATACAGCTTTGAAACATACCAATTGAAAAAATGTTTGATGTGCGCCAAGACAAGTATTTAAAAGTGAATTGATGTCTGAGTTGAATTAAAACTATAATGTAGTATAAAGATAGGAAGAAATAACATTAGGTTGTTTGGAGTTTATTTGTCCAAAACTCCAATCATTTGGATTTGGAAGGTGTTTTAAATTAAAAAATATTTGAAAGTTTGAGCGTAAGTTGTGTTTATCAGACCAGGCAATTATACAAATCTAATTTTATCCGGAAATTCCTTGAAGGTTTTGTAAATGCAAAAAAGCTTCCCCTATTTCATCTTGCCATGCAGATTATGTTTAGCCCACTACTTGTCAATTTTTGCTAAAGTCGCCAGTACCGATAAAGTTGCCAAATGTTACATAAGCAAGGAACTGTTGAACAGAATAGTAATCTAATTCTAAATGACCACCAAAAAAGGTGCCAAACGCTGCAATGGCCTAAACAGCACTTCAACCTCAATATAAACACATCAAAAGTTACACTTGAATACAAAATGTTTAATTTCTTTTGTATTTTAAAAGATTTCTTTTGCATCCCTGATATTCAATCGCTTGAGCAATCAAGATATGCTGCCAAGATGCTTGTGAAATTTATTTTTTGTGCAAAAACAGTTATTTATTGAAAAATAATGTTTTAATGTTCTATATTTATTATTTATAAAATGTCTTACTGAGTACTAGTACAAGAAGGTGATTTAAATTTTTGTTGTCACTCAATATATATATATATGTATTTTTTCCAAAGGGGCTATGTATTTCCCTAGCCTTTGCAGACGTAGTGCCTTCCCTGGATATCAGCATTCATTCTATCAAGTAGCACAACTGTCGGGGGACAGGGGTGATTCTGATCCAAACGTTTTCGAGAACCTGATCTGGATACTGAAAATAAATTCGATTTTCCGAAAAAATTTCAATGAATTAATTTCAAGATTGGTTTGGCATCACAGAGTTGTCAAGTGTCCTAATTATTAAAGGAAACTACAGCTTTTCAGTCAGTCTTTCATTTTTTAGTTTATTTCTCCCTATATTTAAAATTGTTCTTAATATTCTCTCAATGTTTTAAAATTAACGTTTTGATCTATGAGCAAAATTCTTGGCTACCAATATTATCGCTTCGCAACCATTCATTGCATATTTTACTATGTGAGGCAATTAGTTTTCTAGCTGCTCCCCCACCCCCTCTCCTCCTTCACTGTCGATCATGCATTAATCGAAATTCAATATTGCGAGATTTTGTTTCCATTGCACCGTGAAATCGGAACTAATTTCCATGAAATTTTAAAGATCTCTGATATTTTAATTGAATTTTCTTAACTTCTACAAGGTTTATTGGAAAGCAAGATATTTTGGAAGCATGCCAACACTGAACAAGTGCTTCGCTGAAAATTAGTGGGCCATGCGTTACAATGCTTTTGCATCCTATAAATATTTGAATGCTTTAAAAGTTAGAGGTTTTTTTTTAACATATGCTGCATTAAATAGTCACATAGTTACATAATTTTTATTTTAAATTCGTAGTGCATAGTACTTTTTTTGAAAATTTCATATTAAGTCAGAAATTTTTCTCTTTCCTCAGAATCACCCATATTGGCAAATGCCATTACCACTTTGCAAATTTTGATGCTCAATTTCCCCTAGATGGCGATTCCTGAGCTCTAATCGATACAAACTGCTCTAGGAATTTAATTTAGCCAAGTGTTTAATCACACTACATGGGCGCAGGCAATTTTCTGCATCTTGAATATCCACCGATTCAGGCTCGATCCTATAACCTGGGGCGTACCAGCCCTCTAAAGGTCAAGATTCACGGTCGCCACTCGCCACGTGGCGACCTTGTTTGAAAATGGCGATTCAAAAAATTAAGAGCGATCGCCACCTTTCCTTTTTTTAATTTTTTAGTAAATCCTTCCTTTTCAAATACATCTATAGAATTTACAACTCAAGTAACCAAATTTCGGCCGATAATCTTCATTTCCCCTTTCACGAGAAAAAATTGGCAAAAATGTTTCCCGATTGCGCTGTTTTTTTTTTGTTTTTTTTTAATCCTTCTCTCTGCCATATAAATCTTTTAAATACAGTGGGAAACAATCTAAATCTTGAATTTTTTTTCTCATAGCCACAACACTTGCATTTCAGATCGACCATTTTCGCAAAAACTTATAACACATAAGTGTCGCACCATTTTGAAAATGGTCTGAAAGTTTGAAAAAAAAGTTTTGAAATGAATGAAAATAAAAATGTACTGAACAAATTTAGAACTGGAAATATACATTTTTTTATAATTGTGTTCGAAAATGATCCGTTTTTTTGATCGCTGTTTTTTGTAAAAGGTTTGTTTCTGTAATTGGGACATTGTTATATGTTGCTTCTATTATTACAAAAATTTTACATTTAAATCTTTTGTACTGTATAACATTCAAGACAAAAAACTATATCACAAAAATTCATATTTCCTTAATTTACCATCGCCAACGAATCTAGTTTTTTCTTTTTTCAATTTGAAAGTCTTGAGATTTTTTTTTTTGTGAACTTAATAATTTTGACAAATTATTATGTTTTCTTCACTGAAAATAAGACACATAAGGAATTGCGTCCCCCCCCCCCCTCCGCTTCGCCTTAGTGGCCACCAAGTTAATCAAGTTTAGTGGCCACTGGCCACTTCCAAAATTTCTGAGTCTTGACCTTTACAGCCCTCGCCTTACCACGACGTCGGCATTACTCAAATATAGTTTTGCGTGCCTTTAATATTGCTATTCTGTCCATCTCAGATAGAGTTCTTCTTGTTTTCTGAAATTGAAAAGAAGTAAAGATAGGAGAAATGTTCGTTTAATTGTTTGTTACAACATTGTTCAAGGTATTTTTCAATCAAACGTCATTTAAAAAGTAAGACATTAAGAAATAAATGTTTTGATGAAATCAATCACCATGTTTATTCGTGGTGACAGTGATGCAAATGGCAGAAACATTCTTATATTGAAAATTTTATTTATATTTATTCAACATCATTTTTAAAAATAATTGTTGCTTTACAGATACAGCTGAAATTATTCAAATTCGAGCCAGTGAACAAGAGAGTGGAAAAAATGAATTCTATGTTCATTATGATGGATGTAACCATCATAATGAACGTAGTCACCATGTTTATTCACCATGTTTATTCGTGGTGACAGTGATGCAAATGGCAGAAACATTCTTATATTGAAAATTTTATTTATATTTATTCAACATCATTTTTAAAAATAATTGTTGCTTTACAGATACAGCTGAAATTATTCAAATTCGAGCCAGTGAACAAGAGAGTGGAAAAAATGAATTCTATGTTCATTATGATGGATGTAAGTAGGAAATTTTCTTTCATTAAGCCCGGTAGCAGAAGTTGCAAGGCAGCGAGCGCTGCAGATTTATCTTGAAGCTTGCGGATTAATTAGAGACCTTACAAATGTTTTTTAAAACTAGCTTTTTACTACTAGGACCCTACTAACTACTAGTTAGTAGGGTTAATGAAGCAGATTGAATTTTATCCTGTTTTCAATAACTTATATAATAAATAATTTTCAAATATTAAACTGTGTTGTATTGTCTTCCCTTCATTTTCTCTTAGCTTGCATCAACTGCATGTTCAATTTTAGATTTTATCACTTTATTTATAAATTGAATAATCATAATATTTATTTATTGTCTTCATGCATTATTGTTATATGTCAACTGTTTTAAAATGCATAGTTTGCTATTTTTTATAATTGAAAATTTGGTTCTACATCATTTGGGGCCACAGATAAATTTTAACTTTTGAAATTCGTGCTGCAGATTGATACAGAAAATTCTGCTACTGGATCATTAAATACTTCTTTTTGTTGTTGTTGAATGGATAAAAAATGATGTGTCTTTTTCTAAAAGAAATTTATTATGTCCATAGCTTACTTAAAAGCTATTAGGTTTATTATCCTAATAAGGTGTTCAGGTTAAGTATTAGTACTCTAAATACATACATACATATATATATATATATACACAGTAGAACCTCGTTAAACCGCCAAATTTAATGTCGGGCTGAAAGTTGGCAAAAGTTGAGGATGCCAGTTTAACAAGATTTCACCAATCCTCCAGTTTTTATGATAGTTTTTCAAAGTATAAACTTTTTTTCTTTTTAAGCTGAAACTTGAACATTAATAGCTCCTTAATGTTTAAAGGTTAAATAAAAATTGCAAAAATAAAGAGAAAATGAACTTACAACTAAAAGCAGTTAACATTTGAAGTTAGCTTTTCCTTTCTTTTAACACCATGTAATGATTTTTGTATCCCTAGCCATTTTTGTTTTCCCTTCAATTTGTCTTTAATGGTTCTTTAGTTCTTTTTTCGTTTATTTTTATTTATTAGGATTGCAAAAAAAAAAAAAAAAAAAATGATCAACAATAAATTCCTGACTTGCGCTTTTAAAGTTGGTTTTGCTTTTAAACTTGGAAATCATAATTTTTCTTACACTATTTTTGACATCCTTGCAAAACAGAACAAAAGAACTAGGTGTTATACATTAATATAACTCTGATCAGGAGTTCCATGAGTGAAAATTAATGTTTTTCATACAGTTTTACTATACAAAATATTCAGGAGCAGAAAAGAAAAAAGAAAAGACCTTTTTGGCCCTGGGGGGGGGGGGGGAGACAGGAAGTGAAATTCCTAATAACTAAAAATTCATAAAAATTGGAGAATAACAAAAAAAAAAAAAAACTGCATTGACTTGCATACTACTCACTTAGTGCAGTTCAGTATTTTTCAGTTTGTAGAAATTCCCCCCTTTCTTTTTATTCTCTTTTCCTCTTTTTTTTTTTTTTTTTCTGAACTGCAACTTTGAAATCTATTTTAATGAACAGTCAAAACATATGAACACAACATGGGAAAGCTGTGAAACAAAAATTAAAAATTTAAGTTATTTTTAAGAACCACAAAAAAAGCTTTATTTGAAATCAAAGCAGTGTAAATTTGTTGCATAGATGTTTTTTCATGTGTTTTTAAAGAAAAAAATTCAAGGGGATTGAGAAATTATATGTTTTTTCTTTTTCTTTGTTTCTTTCCTTTCTCTCTTCCTTCCTTTCTTTCTTTTTTCGTTACTTTCTTTCTTTCTTTTTTTTTGAGTGAGTGTTTTTATCTTCTGACAAAAAAACAAGCCCTTACTTTTTAAGTAATCATGTTAAGGAACATTTTTTGTTTTAAGTGTTTCTTTAACTTAACATTTAAAAAATAAATTAAGGGGTCTGCCTACATTCGGAGGCTTTTTTTCAAAACAATGAAATAATTACTAAATGCATATTTTTTTAAGTTAAAAAGTAATTAAAATTAAGAAAACAAACAAAATAATAGCTATATTTTTATAAAGATTTGAAAAATTGGGACATTTTAGCAAAAAATAGGCGAATTTTACAGTTTACGCCAAACACTCTATACTCACTTTAACTCGATATATTTTAAAATCCTTAATAATATATGTTTCTATATTACTTAACTGTGTTCTGAACTAAAAGTTTTATAATAGGTCCAAAATTGAGAAAAATATAGCAGTTTTGTTGAAATTCATACGTTTTTCACCGAAAAAAACACTATATTTCACAAATAAATGCCTGTAATTTTTTTAAATACTGACATAGAGCTTAGCTTTTAGTTCAAAACACAGATAGCAATGTGTGAAACAATACTTTAAAAAATCACAGTAATGGGTATAAAACTTTTCGAGTTATGAGATCTGCCGTGAACAAAGATATCGAAAAAAGTAGTTTTTCAGAAAACGCATTTTAAATTCCACTTTTATGTGCTTGCGATGCGACTTCTGGATAACTTAATTGCGTGTAACTTCGTTTCTATGTATCGTAGAAACAAAAACCAAACATTTTTGAAATCTTAAATACATATTCTTTTTAAATATAAAATAAAAAAAATATCGATTTTTTTTTTCGCAAAACTCGTCTTTTTGGTGCAAGCAGACCCCTTAAATGGATGGTTGCACAAAAATTATTAAATTAAATTATATTCAATGCTGCAGCATTTTAGCATTCTACTTTTTAGTGTATTCTTCAGAAATTCATGTCATCGACTCCCTACTTAATAAAAAATAAATTGACCAATCACATGTAAGCCTATTTAAAAGTTGTTAAACATACAAACATTACATGTCTCTAATCACAAATTCATGTTCGTAGTGCTTCAAAATGTTTAAAATGTAATTTATATAGGTATGCAGTTAAATTTTTATTCTCTTTTCTTTTCTACCAGATAAATTGAAAATTTAAAATTAAAGTTGCCTTGCCTCAGGCAAATATTTTTGCTTTTTGAATTTCTCGGAAGTAGTAAGGCTCTATTGTTGTTAGATTCAATTTCATTTCCCATCTGTTAAGCACTTGGAGAGGGCCTTTTATTTACAATAATTTGAAAATCATACTTCATTTTTTCTTTCCTTTTGTATGAAGTACATTTTTACAGGAACAAATTTTATCATCACGCATGTTTATGCTTATGCAAACTTTGTTTCAAATATATTATAGGTAATCGCAGGTTAGATGAATGGGTTTATAGTGACCGATTTGATTTTACATCTTCAAGTAAAGATAATGGCAAGAATAGTCACAATGCTGCCCATCGTGTTGATCAACCAGACAGAAAAATTACAAGAAACCAGAAGAGAAAGCATGATGAAATCAATCATGTCCAAAAGGTATTATCTTTTCAGTATTAGTTTAATTGCCACGTAATTTGTTGATAGCTTTTGTATTTTCAACAAATTAATGTACATATACTATTTGGAGGGTGTTCAGTGAAAAGATATGAAAGATTGTAGCAACTAAACTGGTTGAAATTTGAACATACTCCTTTAGGATAATGTAGTGAGACACCTGAGATGCATATATAATGTCCTGCACAGGTGCATTCTCAGGTGCCCTGCACTTGGGTCAAGAAAGAAACAGGAAGTTGTCAAAGGTCGATCCAGCATTCTTAATAGGCTCCGTTTTTTTTTTTCGCATTTTAAAAATATTTTTGTGAAAATTCAATTTTTTTTTTTTGCAAATGTTTAAAATTTAAACATACAGTAATTAAAAAAATTTCTGTTTTGGCGCTTATTTTAAAATAATTCCATCAAAAGTACAATTTGGTAGCTCTGAATTTTGTGAAGGGTTCATTTTTATTCATTGAACATTTGTGAGGAGTTTGTTTTGATTGATTGTATTTTGTGAAGGGTCTGGAAATAGACCTGAATTTCCTCTGGCGTGACCCTGGTTGTATTCTGTCCGCTTGAAGCAACAGTGAGTGTAGGGATCTCATGGTATTCATGTTCATGCTTCAAAATTCAATGATTGAGAAGCAGCATTAAGCTGGATTGTGACCGTATATACTGGAGACTGTCCTTCAAGTCTGAGAGAGTAGAGTGCTTGTTTTTGTAAAGGTCCAATGTTTGAGCGATGTCCCAAGATCAGGCCAGGCAAACTGGGTCATCAACACCAAACTCATCGTCAAGGTGAACACTCTGTGAGAAGTGATTGGCGTGCATCAATGCAAATTTTAGCATTGGAATAGTGGACAATTGTCCCTGACAGATTGGGTTGCTGGAAGATGTACGCAATGGGTCCAGAAAAAGTTCAGGAACTGAATATGAAGCCAAGTTCAAATAGGAGCAGGGGCCCTATGACCCAGATACCTGTAATTTCCATATATATGTTCCACCAATAACATCTCAAAGGAAACCGCTGCAACTTGGATGATAAACTGAAGGATTCAGTAGATAATTGTCACTATTAAAAGAATTCTGGGATCAGGGAATCTTTTGGAATAGTTGTGCCTTCGGGGATTACTCGTGAATAAAGTCTTTAATTTACTTATGGTGTTGTTTCATAACTTTTTACTGAATAACACTCAAACATATTAATTGAATTCTTTTTTTTTTATTACTTATTTAAACAATTTCTTTCTCATTTTTTCTTTTAGACCTATGCAGAAATGGATCCTACCACTGCTGCATTGGAAAAAGAGCATGAGGCAGTAAGTTTTATTTGTTATATAAGGATTTAATTATGTGATTGTATATCTTCTTATGCTTACAAATTGAAAGTTACAAGGCATAAGAAAAGAAATTGTTTGTAATTTAGTTGTGTATATGCTTTCAATTCTGGCAGGTGCTTTATTTTACTTTACTACTTGAGACAATTATGTGCATTGTCCTTGTTATTACTTTAAATAAATCTGAGGGATACCAATCAGGGTTCGTTGATTTAAATCGGCTTGACTAAAATCATGGTTTAAATCAAGTGCTTTAAGAAGAAAAAAAACTGATTTAAATCATTTTTGAATTGATCTTGATTTTACAGTGTTAGAAAGTGTTGTATATAATTGAAACATATTGCATTTACAAGCTCTGTTTTAAACAAAACTTCATAGGTCCATCTGTTTCTGTGTATGTGCATAAACATATTTCATAAGTTTGGAACTAATTAAATTTTTTTAATTTTTATAGTACTTTCATTCTTCAGACATCTTAACAGCAAAGCATAATTCATTCAACTATTCTGGGTTTTTTATTTTAAAAATAGTATTTTAGTTCAATTTAATGAATGCCACACAGTAAATAATTGCTTAAAACAGCAATGTTTAGAATTAAGATTATATGTATTCTTAAAATTTCATCCATGCCCCATAATAGCTTAAGGATTTCTTTCCTTGTAAAATATTTTTCCATCTTAGAAATTTTTAATGAAGATGTTTGATTAAAACAAAACGTTTCAGTTTTTAGTAATGTCATGAGCATATGATTTTCCTAAATGTATAAAAACATTTTAGATTATTTCATTTATACAATTGATAAATGCTTAAAGTACACTCAGTGTAAAAATTAAAGTACACACAATTGTTAGATTTTTTTCAGCTTTCAACAGCAAAATGGTTTCAGATTAAGTTTGTTCAGTTTTTCTGTACTTATAAGTATACTATTATTCCTGATAGAGTTCATTTGAGTCATGCATTTGTATTAATTTGAAATTTGTTTATCATTGTTATTAAACATTATTTACTGCTGTGAAAATACCTTTAAAGTGTGTTTCTGCATATTGTTTAATATGCCATAGTATTTCTATGAATATAGCATAAAATATATGAAAATATTTTAGAAGGAAGAAAACCTTAAGCTATTAGGGGACATGAATGAAACTTTAACGATACATATTCTAAATTATAAGAATTGTTGTTTTAAACACTATCATTCTGAATTATTTATTCTGTTGCATTTATTAAATTGATCTAAAATATTATTTTTAAGATAAAAACACAGAATGATTCATGATTATGTATTATGAATTGTAATTTGAGTGATTGAGTGAATTATGGTTTGCTGTTAAGATGCTTGAAGAATATTGTAATATTTAAAAAATAGTAATTAATTCTAACCTTATGAAATATGTTATGCACGCAGACAGATGGACCTAGGAAGTTTTGTTTGAAACAGTAGTTGTAATTGCAGCATATTTCAATTTTACAACACTTTCTAACGTAGTAAAATCAATGATTTAAAAAAAAAAAAAAATGCGATTTAAATCAAGCGGATTTAAATCAACGAACCCTGAGCACTATCAATTTATTGCATAAGTTGATTAAAAAATATACACATATATGTGATATTAAGATGAACAGCTTTCAAATTAGGGAGTGTTTTCTGCTGAAATCTACAGACTAAATACTTTAATAAGAAATCTGAAACAAAAATCTAACCACCACTTGATTTAATTTTGTGCAGGAAGTATTTAGGGCAAAAATTCGCAATTAAGATTGCTTACTAAAGTTAACTAATTTCAATGCATTGAGATCTTTTCTGATTTTTTACATTCTTATTATTTTTTCATTTTGTAGCTGCATTTGCATTTATTTTCATTTAGGAATTCATATCTTGCCTAATACCTTCATACTTCATATTTTCTCCAACCGTTCCTTGATTATAAATATGATTCTCTTCGTTTTCTATTAATGTTTTTAAATATTTTTCATCCACATTCATCTGCAAGAAGATGTATTGTTCTCATTTCCTAAAAATGACATTTGATATTATTTTCAGAAGCGTCAATGATGTCAGAAATAGTTTAGTATTTTGTTTTCTATATTACTTATGACTTTTTTTTTAACTTAGGTATCATACAGCTGGGAGTATTTTTAATTTTTGAAGCTAATATTCTATAATTTCTGAATGATTATTAAAAGGACTCATTTATTTCATTTATCTTTTTTCTCTAGATCACTAAAGTGAAATATATTGATAGAATACAATTCGGAAAATATGAAATTGATGCTTGGTATTTTTCCCCATTTCCTGAGGAGTATGGAAAGCAGTCTAAATTGTGGATATGTGAATATTGTCTGAAATATATGCGGTTAGAAAAAACTTACAGATATCATCAGGTATTTTCAAAAATTCTCAATCCCAGTGCAAAATAGAAATTCTAATGTAAGCCTCTGTCTTAGCATAATTTTGATATTAATAAGTCTGTTTTATGATTTATTCCCATAACTCATCAATTTAACTCGTTATTAATGTTCCTATTTTTTTCCTACCTTATTCTCAATCCAACAATCTTGAGGCTAATATTTTTTTTACAGATGTTGCATGCTGTTTAATCAGTGAGAGTAATTATATACACTGTTAATATATATCAATAGATATATATTATGAAATATATCAAAATTATTTATTTTAGAATTATTGTCATATTTTTAGTATTTTCTAATAAAGTATCTAAATAAACTTGTCAATTGTAATAAATAAGCAGTTTAAAAAATTAGTTCAAAATATTCTTTCTCATCTTAAGGTTTCTGTTAAGACTGCATTTATTCCTATCCGCTTTATCCTCTATTGAGAAATCTATTTCTGGACTGCTGAGGCCGACTGAGCCCCACCCTCAATTTGCTGAATGATGTAAATATAATAGTAGGCAATTGTTCAGAGCAGTATTTCCTAAACTATGAGTTGCGAGCCACTGGTTGGGTCACAAGCGAAAATTGAGTGGTACACTGTATGCCACTGTACACATGATTTTTAAAAAATTCTGCAAATAAAAGTTTGAATAAAAGTAACTAAAGTTGAAGTTGATGCTAAAGTAAAACTTCAATGAAGAGAAATAAGAAACAAATACAACCTTCCCATTGAAATAACTTTGTAAAAAAAACCTTGCAGGTGTTGGTATTTAAGTAATAAAAGAATATATTTAAGTTATATTTCTTATTTCAACAATCTTTCATTAATATTGGTAAACTAATTTATTTTTTATTTCAATTAAAACAAATAAGACAGCATAAGTAGTTCCACAACTCACCACTAGGGGATCTAAGCACTACCAACATTTATGCCTTCTTTTTTCTCTAAGACAGCGAAGAGGTGGGTCCCAGGATTGGGAATTTTCGTTAGATGGGTCAGAGCCCAGTCAACTTTGGGAACCCCTGGTTCACAGCATATTGAGCATTATATATGATGTACAACGTGAGTGGTGCATGATTGCACAATGGGTTGAAATTTGATGCAAATTAAAGAAAAATAAGAAACATGTAGAAGCAAAGTTATCTTGGAAAGTAGAGGGAAAGAGAAGAAATGGCTTTGTCACCCAGCAGACTTAGCTGCACTTGACCACTGATATTGTGGGGAAAAACTTAGTGAAGAACCATTCAAGATGGCTATCTATTTTTTTGCATTTGGTGTGTAAAGAACTTGGTGTGGATTGGCTCATCCTTTCATCCCTTCAGTGAGATCGATAAAATGAGAACCAAGCTTGCTTGGGAACTAAACACTGGTTGGTTCCGCGTCAGGCCGAGCACTTGACCGGAACATCTGCCTCTACACCCCAGCGTCCGCGGTCTTGAAAACTGGGATGGGCACAGTAGGCCATGGCCTCCAAAGGGCTGATGCTCCAATGAGTTTAGTTTAGTGTAAAGAACTTTCACCTTGGGCTATAAATTTTTTAGCCCTTTTTTTCCACATTTTATGTTTAATGATGAAATTTTAAATTTTAAACCCATAGTCTGGCGGGAAACTATTTAAATAGAAAAGCAACTAAAAATTAAATATCATCTGATTCGACAATTATTTATTTCTTCTACTTTAACAGCTAAACTAGAAAATATATTTTCGCATTTTGGTTTAGTTGTGACCAAACTGTACTATTGATTTGGGACTGAAAGGGAAGAACTTTGTATTGATATGAATTTGAGCTTAAGAAAATGGGCTTGACACTTCAGATTGAGTTTCATATTTTATATTTTCGTTAGCACAAAAAAATTATTCAATTTATAAGCATCACTTTTTCGGCTCATAAAAATTTTACTAAATGAGGAAATAATTTTAAGTTATATTTTGAACATTAAATCGGTTGCATCTTTGTCTGTTCTAATGTTTATATTTTACCTGAAATATTTATCAATTGAAGTTTGCTTTGTCGAAAATATTGGATGTATGCTAAAATATCAGATATATAAAAAACATCAGACTTTTTTGTTATTTCCAAATAAATCATGAGATTTACGATCCCTAATTATATATAATGCTATGGGAAGCAATGCAGTGTAGTTACAAAAGAAATATTTTGAATAAGACAAGTGCAATGTTGAAAAAATTCTCATTTAGTATTTTTCTAAATCATGTTGGATAATAACACCTGTCTGGGCTTTCACTAACTGAAAAGATTGGTGTTACTCTTCAATCTTATCAGTTCTACTAATTATATCCTGACTTTCATAGTTGTCAATTACATTCCTTTGCTTCTAGCTATCTCATACACATTCATGTGTGTATCCCAATCGTAATTTTTCTTGTTTCATTTTTAGGGAGAGTGCACATTTCGTCAGCCACCCGGCAAAGAAATTTATCGGAAGGGCACTTTGTCTGTTTATGAAGTCGATGGCAAAGATCATAAGGTTGAAATTTTCATTGTTTTATGATACTTTTCTTCAAAAGCTTTTAAATGTTCCGTAAAATGGTATCTAAAAAAATGTGTCTGCATGTGATTTTTTGAATATACACATATGTTTGTCAAACTTATGTTGATTTGTTCTTTTTTGAACTTAGATGTTCTTGTGGATGTGTGACAAATACATTAATACCTTATAGATATGAATTTTTTTCAAAGAGGGCCCAAACCAAACATTATGAGCACTTTCTGAATTAGGTTTATTAATTTTTCTGTCCAAAATAGGTAGAGTTAGTTTTGGATTTATTTTGGACTGCCTTCGCCCCCTAAATATACTCTTGCATTGATATGTAATTGGAGCATTGTTCCAATACTTATTAATTATTTTTGTTTTAGTATAAAAAATAGCTTTTACGTTAAAGAAATTTTAATAAGTAATTTCTTTCATCTTTAAAGAAATGTTTTAATTACCAATTGAATTGGTATTTTATTCAGTGTTATCTTTTTTATGCATTGTGTTAAATTATTATTTTTTTATTATATTTATGCAAAATAATTTAACTAATATAAGCAACATTTACAGTTATATAATAGACTTCTTTTAAGGCATGCTTTGTTTATTCATTTTGCAAACGATACAGAGGCTTCCAAGCCTTTTGACCCATTTTTCAGAAACCCAAGCAGGAAACAGTTACTGAAGGTCACTGACTATATATACAAGCATACAAGCCAAGATATCAGGCATTTTGGTTCAGATTTTTCATTGTTAAAATCGCGAGGTTAGCCAGAGCAAAGTTTCTATTATGTAAATTTCTAAGGTTTGCCAGTACTTTTCCCTCTATCCCGGCACAAGTATTAGCAAGCAGGCTTTTTGACGACAGCACAAGGTGCCAGCAGAGATATTCCTTTTGGCGTTGGTTGTCTCGTTATTGGCGACTTTATTGCCTGCAAAGGGATAAGTGCCATTCAGCCGCATTGGGGAAGGTTTAAAAAGCATGTATAAAGTTTAAATGGCTGGTATTAAAGGGACAACTGCAGGACATGGAGCTCTGATCCAAAATGGCTGATGCATCGGCCTGTTTATGAAGGGAACAAAAAAACGACCAAATTCCTTACAGGCACAGCGAATGTCTTCAGTGCTACAAGTTTAAACTGAGCGGGAAACTTGTTACTCTAAAAACATACTGCATTTGATACGCATCAGTGCATACACTAATTTATCAGGTTAAAGATTTTCAAAAAGAAAAATTGAACTTGAATCAGACACTTATATTTTTCTAAACAGGGTGAGTGTAAAATATTCCCATGGATCACTGGAAGTAGATTCTAAACCACTAGGACATGCTATCAAAAGTGCTATACCAATCATTAACAGCAATACCCTGGCTAAAGTTTAAACTGTGGCCCATGGCTGGGAGCATTGTGCTGTACAGCCTTTTGAATTTTAGGCATGTCGCCAAACAACCAGATCTTCTTTTTCTCCCTTGTATTAGGTATAAGTTTGTTTAATGTATGTTTTTGTTTTCAGCTGTACTGTCAATTGCTATGCCTATTGGCTAAACTGTTCTTGGACCATAAAACCTTGTACTTTGATGTGGAGCCCTTCCTTTTCTACGTATTGACGGAAACAGACAAGCATGGAGCCCACATCGTCGGTTATTTTTCTAAAGAAAAAGAATCTCCTGATGGAAATAATGTTGCTTGCATTCTTACCTTGCCTCCGTATCAGAGAAAGGGATATGGAAAATTTCTCATTGCATTTAGTAAGTGTAATTTTGGTATTCTTCTGGTTTAAGTGTTGATAAAATTATGATTTTTTTTTTCATATTTTTTGGCTATTTTTTTTTTTTTTTTTGTCTGAATGTATCTGTACATATATAAAGTTTAGTTTCTAATCAAGGGTCGCACCAGGTAAAATTTTGGTCCGTTTTCAGACCCTTCTCAAAATTCTGAGCTTCCTAATCATACTTTTCACAGAATTTTTTTTTAAATAAGCAGCGAATAATAATTTTTATCTCTATGTTTAAAATTTGGAATTTTTATAAAGCTAATTGATTTTTCCCAAAAACATTATTGAAATTCACAAAAATAGGATATTGTTAAAAATGCATCAGCATGGTTTGCTGTTTTAAAATAAGCAAAATGTAAAGCAAGAAAAAAGTAGAAAGTATATTGCAAGCCAAAGAAAAAAATGCAGATGTAATGAAAAATTGCATTTTGTCACTGCCTGAATTGCTGTTGTTAGATATGAAATTATTGCCATTTGATTTCATTTTTATAAAATGGAATATCACTGAATAGAATTCGAAAAGCATTTTTGGGAGCCAAATTTACACCCTATGGGATTAATAAACTCCATTTTTTTGGGTCCTACTTTTCTGTCTCTTTAATGGAAACACTGCATTTATTTTAAAACTCCATTAGAAATACAAAATTATATCAAAACTCAGATAATGATAACTTAATAACCAATTTGGCATTAAAATTTGTTTTATTGATTATCAACTTTTCAGTCAAGTAATGTTCTATTAACTTCTCCTTTATTAATATTGTTTGTTGAAATCTATCACCTACAGCGACTTCATTTTTAATGGTTGAAAAAAGTGTTATTTACTTAGTGTGATATTGCAGGCTAAATTCAACGGCATAAAACCGAAATAGAAATGTAAAAATGAAAGCATATTGAGTACCGATGACAAAGCCACTAGCTACATGAAGGTTCCAAACTGTTAAGGCTCCCATCGGACATCTTTATTCTAAGGTTTGCACAGAAAAGTCTAGACTTACAGTACTAAAAATGATTATTTTTTAACTTTATCACAAAAACTCAAAAAAATGGACTTAAGAAACCATGGCTCTCATGTACAGATTTATAGTACATTGTATGTATATTGTTATGATGTCGTCAAATATGATATATAAACCACTTGAAACCAAAGATACTCAGGTGCTCAATAAGAAGAAGACTTTAAATGTCCCCTTCCCCTGAACAATTTTAATATGTAAGGTGAATAATAGAATGTAATAATCTTTATGGTATTCTCCGGTTATTTAGACCTTAGTTTTATATTTTTCATTCAATATATTTCATTCAAAAGAATAATAGTAACATTAGGAAAAGGTAATGAGAAAAATTATTTTGCACTGATGTGAGATTTCTTAATCCATTTTTTTCCATTACCTTTTTTAATTAATATATTTTCCAAAAAAATAGCTGTCACTTGTGGGACATAAATGTTTAATGAAACAACCCTAATTCTCCAAGGTGCCATTTATAAATGATGTCACACTTTTTTCCAATATATTTGTTCCCCTCCCCGTCCTTTGTCACAAAATGTCACACTTCATCATCCCGGCGTGATATGTGACACCCCTTGATCCTTACCAAAAGCAATACAGTAAAGCCTATAACATTGACCACTTCTGTAATTAGACCACCTCACGCTATATTACATAAGCATATGTACTTGCAGTTCAGAAACAAAGCATTGCGCTATAGATCATATTTCTTATTTATTTTAAATTTTTAATGACATTTGTGAGCATAATAATTATAATAATTACATGTGTACTTAATTTGTGTAAAATGGTTTACAGCACTAAAGTTAATTAGTATAAAACAGTAAAATATATTAATTGTTCTGAAAAAAGGACCCGCATTAATTTTATTTTAAAAGTGTAAATGCGTAAAAAAAAATTTCTTTTAAACTTTTAACAAGAAGTAAATTTAAATTTTAATCAACCTCAGTGTTTACGATACAAAATGATCAATGAAACTTGAAAATTAAATTATGAAAATAAAAAAACTTCAAAAATAAATATAATTTGCTGATTTTAAATGTTTTCATAGAAACCAAACTGTGTAATGTCACACTTCTTGTTACCCCCTCCCCTTGTCATGAACTGTCCCAATTTCTTAAACCTCCTTCCCCCCCTCGAAGAATGGTATCAATTATGAATAACCCGCAATTGTCTTAAATTTTTAATAGCAATTATAATGAATGTCGGCTGCGAAACCTTTCCACAAATAGTTTTTTGTTTACTCTTCATATGCTGCTTACTACTAGTTCCATGATTTTTTATTAAATTATGATCGTTTTGTTGAAGGTTATGAGTTGTCAAAAAAGGAGCATGTTGTTGGATCACCGGAAAAGCCACTTTCCGATCTGGGAAAATTAAGTTACCGAAGTTATTGGTCATGGGTTATTTTAGAAATATTAAAAGATTACAGAGGAGCATTATCTGTTAAAAAGTTAAGGTATGTCAATTTATCTGTGTATGTCACATTCTTTTTTATCGGCTGGAATAATTTTCAATGTTGGTGTTTTAAGCTAATCTGTTTAATTTTAATGGTGCTGTTTCTTTTTTATAAAGTATCACCAATTTTTTGCATTTGGAAGTGAACAGTTTCATAATTATAATTTTGAAACTAAGAAACTTGATTAACTTAGGTAGTTTTTCCTAAGATTTAAGTACCTTATAGGCAAAATTTTGGTTTAAATGTTTGTCAATTTAAGATTACCTTTATATTGATGTTCACACCAAATATTTTTCTAGTGAAGTACTGTAAACTTACCTTGTACATCTCCTTTCCATTGACTTTAACTTTTACTTAAAAAATATAGAATAATTTGTTTTTACAGAATAAAAGTAATTGCAACTGCAAGGTACAGTAGAGCGTCACTTATCCGGACACCGCTTAGCCGGATGTCCAATCAGCCGGATTGGTCAGGGACCATGTGTTTTCCCTTGCACTCTCCAAAAAAGAAAAAAAAATACACAAACCCTGACCTTCAGATTCTCTAATGGAGGTCGAAAACCTGCTCTCTTTGTCTTTTGGTTTTTATAAGAAAGAGGGACTAACCCCCCTTCCTGCTCAGGTATGTTCAGCTCAGTTACAAATATCATGGAGATTAGAAGAAATTCAATAAAAGAATTAAGATTCTTTTTAGAGGAATTGGAGTGGAATTAAAGGTGGAATTAAAGTATTGAAACTAACAGAAGAGATATAGTTAAAGTACTACATTCATGGTCAAAGAGTCAAGTTATATTAATTCAGTGTAACTAAATTTCCAGGGACACTGTTGTTGAAAAACTCACTTGACTAATAAAAGGTAGTCCGTGCACCTCTCGAAATGATCATATGGTAAACGTTGGAAGCATTTGCATATTATCCGCACGTGTGTTACACAACACTAAAGAAACTCACATTTTTTAAATTACGATCTGTAAGTGTAGAAGGTGTTTTTTAAACATGCCTGGGAAGCACAAAGGAGTGCTGTTATCTTTAGATTAAAAAAAAAAAAAAAATAGAAATCGTTAAAAGATTGAAAAAAAGGAGAAAATGGAAGCAACATTTCTCTTGAATGTGGCAATGGCACATCAACTGTGTCAGATATTTAAGAAAAAACAGCAATGCAATTTTAAGCTTCACATCAGTTTTTTTACATACAAGAAGGCAGCGCTGTAAGGAAAACAGGGAAAAGACAACATCCTCTTTGTAGCAGAAGACTATCAATAATTACTTCACTCAAAAATGATTTTTTTATATAGTCAGTACAGTATATAAATCATTTTTATGTATAGTGCTACTTCTGTATCACTTTTTGTAAATATATTTTTTTTTAACTCTAAAGAAGAAATAAAATTCTAAACATGCCATTTGGAATGTGATAAAATATACACTACTAAAAATGCCAGTCCTAAGCCTGGAAAACAAATGAAGGGAATCTGCCTACAAAACCTAGCCCTATTTCTATTTGTGCTCTAAATTTGTCAATCCAATTATCCGGATTTTTCTTTGATCGGATCTACCTCGGTCCCAACCAGTCCGCATAATCGGCGCTCTACTGTACTATTCCGCTTATGATAAAGAGTCTGTAAACTAGTGTTTTTTTTAATTTTTATTCTTCTCGGCTCAACTTGATTTTTGTTGTAATTGAGTTTTACTTTCTTTTCCATGTTTATACACTTTCATATTAAAAAAATATGCTTGATAATAAATTTCCTTTTAGAAATAAATTAGGGTTAGAAATAACTGAAATATATAATGTCTAAGTTTGGGATAATAAATTTGCTATGGTTTTCAATATTAACTAACATTATGTTCAATCATATACTACAGGGTAACTTTGAACTATGGGGTGGGGGGAGGGGGACTGTGAACTGCTTCATATTTCATAGTATATTTGACGTAGATTAAAAATTATAGGTTGAAAACTAATTTTATAACTTATTTAGCTGAGTGCAGCACTGGATCTTCTGGGATCTTTTTCGCAAATATACTAAAAGACATAACGTGATTTAAAATTAGCCCCCATGGTTCAAAGGTACCCTGAATCATTGTTATACATAAAATCCATCTACAGTAGAACCCCGTTATACCGCACCTCAGTATACCACGGTGACTATTATGTCCCCGGACGTTTAAACCACCCTGTATTATTGCCATTTAAAGGTGATTCCTTGTTTACCATTGTAACTGAAGCCAGCCCGAGCACATAAATGGTCTAGCCAAAGAGCACCCATCCCACCACCAGACACCCCAACAGGATAAAGCCCTCTTGTGATAGGCATGATGTACACCTTTTTCCTGCTTTTCCTGTCTTTCAACCTAGAACATATAGCTTGATTTCAAAATCGGGTGCAATCACCCTGACTTGTTTCTCTTGACATAGGCGCGGATCTCAATCTGTCAGGGACTGTTCAGTTGAATGCTTAACTATTCCATTTTCAGAAGTCTAGTTATGCTTGTGTAACTTCTTTTATAACGCTATCAACCTTTCTATTCCAGATTCTTTAGCATTCTTAAAACGTAAACATATTCCCCAGTGAGAAGTCCATTCCTCCCCTTCCAAATCAAATTTTTTCTTAAGACCTCTCCCCCTTCACAATCGAGTATTGATAACATAAAGAGACTTTTAAGCTTTTTCCTGCTTTTCCTGTCTTTCAACCTAGAACATATAGCTTGATTTCAAAATCGGGTGCAATCGCCCTGACTTGTTTCTCTTGACATAGGCGCGGATCTCAATCTGTCAGGGACTGTTCAGTTGAATGCTTAACTTTTCCATTTTCAGAAGTCTAGTTATGCTTGTGTAACTTCTTTTATAACGCTATAAACCTTTCTATTCCAGATTCTTTAGCATTCTTAAAACGTAAACATATTCCCCAGTGAGAAGTCCATTCCTCCCCTTCCAAATCAAATTTTTTCTTAAGACCTCTCCCCCTTCACAATCGAGTATTGATAACATAAAGAGACTTTTAAGCACCTTTTTTCACGGAACATGGTTTATAACCCAATCGCTGGATAGACTGGTTGCGCAGCTGAGATGGTGTGCTTCTTGCCCTTTAATTACAGTGAATAAAATGGCATCAAAGAAAAAAAGAAAAAATTACAGTATAGGGGGAAGAAAAGTTAAGAGTAATTGATAAAGTTAAAAATGATGCAACAAAAGCGAGTATTATTTCGTGAATATGGTATCTCAGTCTGGTTTCACTATACCGTGGTTATGCTATAACGCGGGTGCCAAATGTCCACCAACACCCGCATTTTAACGGGGGTTTGCTGTATTTTGTTTTCAGATAAGTGGTTTAGTTGTTAAAACTGCATAGTATTTGAAAAAATTTTCATCCTCTGCTAAATTAGATTTCTCGATTTAAAAACTTTCTTTTAAACAAAATTGTACAGAAATAACTGAAATATATAATGTCTAACATTTTGAGAGACTAAGTTTGTTATAGTTTTTGTTATAACTCGTATTGCTTTTGCATAAAAGTGATATACTTTGTTTTAAGATACAAGCAAAATATATCACTTTTTTGAACTGTTTTAGTAGTTAAAAAAGTACATTGAGAAAAATTGGGATTCTCTGTTAAATGAGAGAGAGAGACATGGATATTTAGTGTTCACATTTTGTTCAAAAAAGGGCAGGGTCTATTTCTTAAAAAAGGCACCTTTTTCGGAAAAAATAAGCATTTTTCGCTATGTGAAAAGGCGCTTGCCTAATACCTCACGAAGTTACATGTTAAATGTAAAAATATGTTAAGACCTATCACTTGAACTGCGTACCAGAATGCATTATTTGTATTTTGAACCACTAATACTTATGTGTGTGTATATATCTATATTCAAATGCTTATCTTTCTGGAAATTCTTGAACCAGATAAAAAACAATGAAAGTATCTTACAAAATAACAACTTCAGAATGTTATATGCCAGCAAAAAGATAGCTACAATTTTCAGTCTATAACCATCTATCCATTGTGAAGACTACGCCATTGATTGACTGCCAATTTTTGGAGGGTTGCTTAGGTTCATTAGACGAGGGATGTGCCATTGCGAAGGAAGTTTTAAGCATTCTCAAAAAATTAAGGAAATGATGTGGTCAATTAGGGATAAACTTGTTACTAATGGGATTTGTTGCAAAAAAAATGATAAAGCAATGCTAATAATAAAATTAATTAAAAAAAGGAATTGCAATATGAAAACAAAACAAAGTGTACATTTTTGAAACAATTAGATAAAAATCCCACCAGTATTCGTTCATTAAAAAGGTAATTTGTTGCTTTTATCAAGTTCAATTTTTAAAATAATGCTTAATCAAATTTTCCTAAGCAATTGATAAAAATTTCATCAAAAAGAGCCACCATATAAATTAAAATTAAAATAAGCAATAAAAATAATCGACCCAAAAGAAGGAAACAAGTTTGATCAACAACTAATTTCTTTAATTTGAGAAAGAGCTGCTAGTAAATTAAATACGATTTACCAAATCAGTAAAAACTTCAGTGGAATAATAAGTAAATAAATTAAAATTTTAAAAAATGACTATGAATTTTTTAAAAATATTCATTAAATAAAAAAATTGTACATTTTACATTTTTTTTTTTTTAGTAAGCCAATTTTTAGTATACTGACGTATTACTATTTAGTATACTGACAGCTTTATAATTAATAAATATTTTCTACTTTAAGTCTATTTCTGTGAGTGGACACAATTAATGCTACTTGAGAGAATACTCTCTCCACCTCAGCCTCAGCCGTTGATGGTGGCAAGGTTACAGCTATGTTTGTATCAAAGGAAATCTTCCGGGGCTTGAGTGACAGCCTTTTTTTGCCAATGGGCCAATGTCGATTGTTCAAAGATGGCCGATTGCCGATTATTTTCCTTTTCCATCGGCCGATTGCAAATATTCGCTTTTGTACCATGAAAACTTGCAGAATGTTAATTTAAAGTTATGTATCATTTAAATCATTCCTTTTATATATATATTTATAAAACTAATAAAACATTAATACAGATAGAACCTCAAAGAACCGGACATTTTCTCAATTTCTGTTTAAATTATTTTTTTTTAAAGAGACTTGCCTAAAATTTTAACATTTCTTGAGAAATACAGTTAAATCTTTTAAATTGAGCACCAAATAAAAAAGTATTGGGGCCCGCCCGATGCATCAGCGCCGATGTTATAACATCAAAAAAAAAAAATCAGCCCATCAACCTTGAAAAACATCTAAATGCCGTTGCAACGCCTATGTTTCTCTTGTGGAAAAATATCTTTTAGATTTTAATTTCTTTTTTTGAAATTAAAAGTACCCAAAATCGGTTTCTTGTATCTAGAAGAAAGGGGAAAAAAGACGATTTCCTGATCGGGCTATTATTTTTTGGTCGGATTTTCTCTTCACCCATTTCTTTACAGATACAAATAGTAATACTAGTTAATACAAAACTGAATAAATAAATAAGCAATTACGAGAAATGAAAACATCAGCTAAAGCGACTTCATAAGGCGCTGGCACGAAACACATGCCTGTGGTTCTTCGTTTCAACTTCCGTTTCTTGTTAATGGTTGAGTGTTACTTGAATCCCCTGATTTTGATGCAAAGAAACTGCAACACTTATAAAGTATTATACAACACATGGATCGACCTTTTTTTTTTTTGAAGTTAACATGAGCTGCCGATGCCGATGGCTAATTTTTTGAACAATCGGCGCCGATGCATCGGTCGTGCCTTAAAATTTTCGTCCAATCCATTATTTTTCAAACTCTAAAAAAAAAAAAGAAAAGACAGGTTGCATTTTTCCGTTCTAAACAGGCAGGGCGCCGCTCCCATTGAAAAATGCTTAACAGGAACACTATGGATATTTAATGTTACAAAACCAATGTTGGTATACCAGGAAGTAGGAATGTATAGTTCTGAACAAGGCCGTAGCCATAATTTTTTTTTTTTTTGGGGGGGGGGGGGGGATAACTTTAAAACACTTATGTTGAGGAAAGTTTTAGGGAGGAATATATGCTACATTGCGAGAAATTTCGGGATTTTGGGGGACGTGCCCCCCCCCCCTCTTCCTCTGGATACGGCCTTGGTTCTGAATTAAGTTCTGTAGCAGTATGAAAATACCATCTTTGTTAACATTTGTGTTAAATGGTCCCTTTATTGCAATTTTACTGTAATGCTCCATTTTTTAATTCTTGACTTCTATTAAAACATTTGTTCCAATTATTTAATTTCATGTTTTAAAATGGCTTTATCTTACTTTTAGTCAAATGACAAGCATTACTCAATGTGATATAATAAGTACTCTTCAGAGTTTAAATATGGTGAAATACTGGAGAGGTCAGCATATCATTTGTGTCACACCAAAATTAGTGGAAGAGCAACTTCGCAGTTTCAACTGCAGGCGCCCAAAAATAACTGTTGATGTTGGGTTGCTTAAATGGAGTCCTCCAAAAAAGCAAATGAAGCCCACAAAGAAGTAAAACTTTCATCTCATTTGTATGTGAAAAATATGACTATAATTTTCTTCAAGAATCATCAATCAGTAAAAGTCATAACAATTCATTGCAAAATGTTTCATTTTATGTTACAAATGTACAAATATCATTAATAAATAATAAAAGAACTGTTAGATTTGTTTGACTTCTCTTTGTTGTGTTAAAGTGGAAGTTTAGTGGTTTTTATTTTGTGAATGAACCCTTAATTCAGCCTATCTAATGTTTGTGTATGTATGTATGTGCCTTATACAATTCCACTTTACTTCGGATGTTGACAAATTTAGCACGGAGGTACTTCGGCACCTGGGAATGGTTACAGAGGCATTTTGGAAATGTTCAAAAATGTCCAAACATTTAAAATTAAAAAAAAAAAAATGCTTTTTTTTTTTCCAACACAAAAGAATAACTGGATCATTTCAAATTTGGCACCATTAGAAAACCTGTAAAAAATTGCAATTTTCAGAATATGTTCAAAATCTAGATGGCAATTGAAATGCTTGGGATAATTGTTTCAACAAAATTTATTCGAAAACTCTACCTCCCCTCCCCACCAAATTGTCTGCATGTGAAAAAAGGATTGAATTAAAAAATTTTACAAATTGAATTTTTTTTTTGGCAGTTTTCGGTCATGCATCTCAGTTACTTGGTATGTATGCAACAGAAATACCCAGGCTTTAAAATTGTATGGCAATAATATCCAAGCCCTACCATTTTCATAAAAGCGAGATGTTCTAAAAAGTTGTTTGTAGGAGAAGTTGTGTAATTTATTAATCATTATCATTTATTTAAATGTGTTTAGCAAGACAAGTCTTATTTTTTTAATTGCAATATACGTACGATTAGATTTTTGTCATTTAAAATACTGTCTACTGTATAGTTATAAAATTCAAAGGAATATTAATCACAGCATTTTTACTCTGTAGAAGAATTTATTTTTGATACAAGTCTAGATCTTGTAGCACTTGTCCTTTTTTACTTCGTTAAACTGTTTAGTTAGCTATACTTAAGTTGCAAGCAATGGGCGGTATGAGACCAGCCAAGCTTTTGTGGATTGTCTGTTCATAGTTAATACAGGTGGTCAACAAAATTAATGAGCCTAGATGTAAACTAATTTTGTGCAGGTACACCTTAAAAAGCATCACCCTTTGCCTTTTGTAATTGATCACAAAAAGACTTTATTATCAAATTCAGCGATATTGTCGAAGAATGATTTATAAAAAACCTTTAAAGTTTTCTGCTGTGTTCTGCGTGAAATAGAAATCAATGTAGGTAGTGCAGGGAAAAAAAAAGAAGTTGAGGTATTTTACATTTTTATTTCTTCCTCTTTTCAGTATGACATGTTGTACTTAAAATCTGTTCATTGCCAGGTGCAATAGCTAGTGTAAAGTTAAAATTTTGTAGTGTAGGCTAAAAAATAGATGCAATAAATGATATTGTTTTCTTTTCTCTAGAACAAGGATTCTCAAGCTTTTTTGCCTTGTTCTCTCATTCTTCCATGAGCTCCAAATTTTATCGTTGACTGATATATAGGAACGAACCATTAGGAGTATCAGTGACACCCCCTCCCAGCCTTTTGAGTAACTTTTTTATCATCTTACTTACTCCTCTAGTCAAAAAAAAAGTGACAGTATTTGCATTCCTTTTTTTGAAATTAGTAAAACTTGTTGAGTGTTTGAGAAACTTTACTGTAAGGCAGTAAACCTTCCCAAACTTCTTTCCCTTACGAATCCCTTCTAAGATCCAAAAGAAAATGCTGAACCCCCTTCTGTGAGGGTTGATAAAGCTATAAAATTTGTTAGCACATGTATTGCACAATACTTCATGACAAGAAATGAAAACATAATTATTGTAAAACATCTAAGTTTAAACAAAACTAAAATACAGGAACAATTTTTTTTTATTATTTTTTCATCATTTGTTCTTTTTGAATAATTATTAAGGCAGTAACCATATGTATTCCTAAAAGTTTTCAAAAATTATTTTCCCGATAGGTTCCTATTTCCAGTTGAAATATAAAAAATTCAGTAATGTTTTAGAAGTTTAAAGAAAAATTGAAATATACATATTTTCAAATTTCTAATTGCGACAAAGTCTAGAATAAAGTGAGATAAATGCGAGTACAAATTTAAAATTAATAAATAAATACCTTCTGGTTCCATTTTAGGGTCTGTATGATGATAAATTAGCCTAAACTAATGCAAAATCTTACATTTTATGTAGTAAATTTCCGGCTTGTTTTTCGCGCTTGCGAGGAAAAAATGGGACATGTTAAGAGAAACATACATTCTAAAATTTAAAACAAATCGATAAATATTTTTCGGTACCAATTTGATCCAAATTTTAAAAATCAAGCAAAAGGGGAAATTAGTTCATTTCAAATTTTGTATGTATGCTTTCTATATCAGTCCATTACTTTTCTGCATTTTCTGAAAAATGCAATTTATTTTTTAAAAAATCATTTCTGTACTCCTTAATTACGTATGTAAATTTATTGTTTTGTGTTTTCTTTTACGTTAGCAGTAAAAAAGTCCACCGTTGAAATATTATTTTAGCGAACCCCCTTTCTGCACCATCGTTTGGGAAACGCTGCTGTAAGGTAAAGTGCCATAAAGCTGACACTCTCAAACAAGAAAACATTTAAAGTATTACAAATGTAAAGAGATTTAAGGGGACTTGGCACCTTTCAAATGTAGAAAATGGCTGAAAATAACGATTTTTCAATTTTCTGCTTAAAATGCGGTTTGACTATCCTAGTATATCTGAGCGAAGTTTTGCAGCGATACAACCAATATAAATGTAGTTAAGATGTAAGAGAACTCAAATATTTCTGATGTTTTAGTAGAATTTTGTATTCTTTAAACTGCGTTTTCTCGGTTTGTGTGTTTTCGCCATATTGTAGTACTTAAAATGCTAAAGATTCTACATATATTCATGTAGCAACTTGAAATTTTTTGTGTGTGTTCGATATGATATGCTTGATAAAATTAGGAATGGAATTTGCTATATATTTTCAAAAAAAAAATTTAATGAAAATGTAGCAAAAGTTGCTTTTTTTTCTGTGTTCTACCATCGATGTAACTTTAAAAACTTTTTTCTCAAAAACTAATTAATTAATTGCAAAACCCATCCGTAAAATTGTAAACCATACTATAATAAGTACTTTAAAAAAATTTGGTAAAAAAAAGTCAAGAAATGAAAAAGAAGAAGGAAATTTAAAATTGTCAAATAATTTTTTAAAAATTAAATTTTAAAATTTTCTGTTAGTTGAATTTTGATTTTTCATGTGAAAATCATGTTGTTGAACAATAGCACTAGCACATCATAACATACAAATGAAATAGGTAAAAGTTCTTAAATTAAAAAAAATTGTCAAAAGGTGCCAAGTCCCCTTAAGAAATGAAGGGACTGAAAAAGTGATACCATTCAAAAAGAAAGAACATCTCATTTTAGATTATTTTAGGGCATTAGTAATACTTAAAATGTATTTATATTTGAGGGTGTCAGCTTTAGAAACCATAGTTTGGCTGTCAACTTTAGTGCACTTTACCTTACCTGTTGTTCTAGCTTTTTCTTGGCATAAGATTTTTGGTACGTTCATGTTAATGGGGAATTATTTATGAGTTATCGGTTATATATTTTATTTTATTTGTATGTTTATTTATTTATTTTTTGTTTTTTGTTTTTTGAGGTTTTGAAATTTGATGGCATTACATCAAAACACACACACACAAATAGATAAAATGTGTTACTTAGCAACATAATGGAACAAATTTAAAATGTTCACGCTTGTAATCCTTTTCTGGTGTTTGCCGGTTTGGAGAAACTTCTATACATGGACAATTTCTCTGAATGCATAAATAAAATGTATTTTTAGTTATTTTCTTTTGGACAGCCTGGCTTAGGTGTTTATGTATTCAACAGTAAATTTCTGCTAATCTGGTTTTAAACTTCAACAACATTTATTGTCTAAAAGAGGTTTTCAACATCGTATTTCCTTTAACTTTAGTGAACTTAACGTTCGTCCTCTTAATATGGATGGATTTTGACACTCGGCATGAATGTATTTATTACTGTTGTCCTGTCTAGTTATCCAAGCTATCCTGCAGTCACATGATAGAGGTGTTCCTGTGAAAAGAAAGATAAGCATTTCAATCTGGGTCAATTCAATAAACAATATGCAGGTTTTTTTTCCAGTACTCCTATAGAAAACAATTAAGTGTTTTAATGACTCCCCATGCATTTTTTAGGTCCCCCCTCCCCATTTTGCTCCTGATGTATCTTCAGTCAAAAAAAGGAAGGGTTTGGAATTTCCTGTGAGGCAGCATTTGTAATTCTACTAATAGTTAACGAAATTTGTATTTGCATTGCAATATTCCCAGTGTCTTCTTCATAAAAATACCAAAGGACAGGAACAGCAACAGGTTGGGAATAGAAATTGGTTCTCTTTATCCTCAGTGAAGCAAAAACATGCTTTTCTAAAATTTCACACTTTTGATAAGTGACATGACTTTGCTGACAAATTAGTTTGCACACTCTTGAAATAAAAAAATATTACTAATTTTAAGATTAGTCTGTTGTTTAAAAGCCTCATACAAAGAATTCTAGTTCTGTCCTCTGTGAAAAAATTGAAGCCATTGCCGAAACTTATGATCATGGGATGCAGTTATAACCTCAAAATTTTGTTTGACCACACTCGATGTTTTACACATGATATTTGGTGTGAGCATTAACTATTTCAACATGGAGGCGATATGTTTGACTCATACGTCAGGCATTGTTGATTAAAAAGAGCTAAATTGGGAAGATTAAGGGATGAACATGGAAATAACATTTTTGAAAAACTAGTGTTGTGTATTGATAACCTATTATGTAAAAGAAAATAGCACAAAATTTCAATAAAAGTTAAACACATGTTTCAGAATTTGCTTTTGTCGTATGCCTTCACATCCACAAGCTCTCTCTTTTTTGCATTGAAAAATAAATTTCTTTAATCCTGAAACATGTGCCTGCAATTTTTATTTCAATTTTGTGCTTAAAACATGGTTCCTTTCTTATTCTTATTTTTACGCAGAAGAAACATTTTTGATAACTTATCATGTCCTAAACATTGAAGATTTTCTCTTGGCTTGCTAACCCTTGATTTAAGACTTTTCAGTCGCATCACTTGTCCAGTCGAAGTTGAGTTAGGAGGACACTACAGCAAAAGATGGTATAAAAATTAAAAATTTAAGCAAGACACTTTTTTAGCAGCAACACAACATTTCTCAGCATGGAACAGGGATCTTACTTATGTCAGTGTTGTGTTCAAATGAATAAATCATATCCGTTATATTAAAATTCAAGTTGGAAGTTTTTCATTTTACTTTACAACCACATTATCATTGAACTTTGGGAGATTCCTGACATTTCTGTTAATGGCTTGCTGAACTTGGCTTCAGCTATTCGTCTCTTTTGCAGTCCATTTTGGGTTCTGGTTTAGTACAATTGGGACCGTTCATAAATGATGTCACGCTTTTTTCCCACATATTTGATCTCTTCCCCCCTTTGTCACAAAATGTCACACTTCAACGGACCCTCCCTCCCCCCTTCGTCAGGTGTCACGTGATGTTGCACAAGCAGGGATGTCACACTTCTTGTTACTCCCTCCCCCCCCCCTTAGTCACAATTTCACGAATACCCTCCCCCTCGAAGGGTGACATCATTTATGAATGATCCCATAGACCTATGGTTGCCGTGCTTGGCTCTTTTGAGCCCCTCCTTTCTCTCATTTCATCGCTACCAACTGCTTTATATCTTTACTTAAAAGTTTTGCATATACAGGGGCTTCATGAACATTGAACTGGTGTTTTTATTTGCATGAACTGGGGTCGATCCAGCATTATTAAAAGGGTTCAGTTTTTGAATTTTAACCTCTTCATTCCAAGTGTACCGAATTGGGTATTTTAAAATGCAGTTTATTAACTACTGTTTGTGCAATTTGAAAGCTAAAACATCTAATTGTTTTTTAAATTTATCAACAGATAGTTTACTTCGTTTTAAACATGGAAAAGATGGAAATTGGGCATTAATTATTATTTAAATTAATTATTAATTAAAATTTTTAAAAAATGGTTTTAGTTGTTTTGTTTTGTAATTCTTTTTTAAATCAGAGAACCAAAAAATTGCGTCAAAATTGTTTGCTTAGTTCGGGGGTCTGAAGAAGTTAAAAAGATTTTTGTGAAAAATCAAATAATTTTGTGAAAATTCAAAATAAACATATATAGTGATGAAAAATTTTATTATTCTTTTGCTGCTTGTTTAATAATTAATTCTGGGAAAAGTATGATTTGGTACCTTGGAATTTTGTGAAGGGTTTGTTTTTATTGACTGAATTTTTGTGAAGGGTCCGTTTTGATTGACTGGAATATTGTGAACGGTCTGTTTTGATTGACTGGAATTTTGTGATGAGTTTAGAAACAGAATGGAATTTCCCCTTGGATTGTCCCCTGCATATATTAATTATACGCAATATAGAGAATTAAAAAAAAAGACATAAAATAATTGCATGATATCATACCTGAAAAAAGGAGTAAGTGAAGCTGCCGCCAAACAGGTTTAAATACTACTTCTTCAATTGTATACAAAGGATTTCCACTTAAATACACTGATTTAAGTGATGGCATGTATGAAAACAAATCATGGGGTAAGTATCTAATTTGGTTTCCACTGCAATCAAAATAAAAGGCATTATTTAAAAAAAAACAAAGTTTTATAGATGTTATATTCGTTGTAATACTTCAAGCAAGGCAATGTAAATAGCATAAATACTATACGAGTTTTTCCATGTACTGTTCTAGTGCATTAAGTTCAAAATGTACACGGTAGTTATGAATGCAAATGACAAATAGAAAAAAATAACTCTAGAAAAAAATGATTAAATTGCATTAGCTTAAAACCAAGCCCAGAGCACATGAGTTGAAGGTTGCAAAGAAGCTTTTTTCAGAGTAGAAATGAGCTATTGTGGGAAAAACATCCAACTGGATCACTGCGACTGAAACTTCTGCATTGAAAAATCCTTGCAAACTTGAAACATGTTTCTGCAATCTTTTTCAAAATGTGTGCATAATGTATGTGTTTATTTATTAATTATTATTTTTATTATTAATTTTGTGGCGAGTGGGGATGGTGGCTATAAAACAATTTTAAAATGCCCTTTCACAATATTTCATTATGAATTAAATGAAACTAATGTATCATTGATCGATAAAAGGAAATATTTCCCCCCTTTTATGCACCTTTAAGTGTAATAATATGGCAAGAAACTCTTCATTATAAAATCAATGTATTGCTGTTAGAAGACAATGGGCCTCTAGGCAGAAATAAGTCAAATTTGAAAATTTAAGTTTGCTTATTTTTAATTAGTAGTAAGAAATAAGCACACTTTATTTTGCCTATTTCCTTTTTCTTCTTTTTTCACTCGAATAAATTAGCTAGAACTGGTTTTCATTAATTCCACATGAAAATAGTCGTGAAGGTCTCTTTTTTGAAGATAAAATGTCATATGACAGATGAGTCTTTGTATAGTTCTTTAACTAATATAATAACTTGCGTCCATAAATGACAAGATTTGATGGTTGCTGATTTCCAAGGTGGTAGAAATCCATCAAGGTAATTGGGAGTAGATGTCTATTTGTTTAACAGATTGTGATCATTTTTTAGAACGTGCATAGAAGGATATTTTTGAACTGCTAAAATACATAACTTTTTTGTCTACATGCATTATTCAAACCCATTTTTTTTTTCTAAAAAAAACTCACAAAAAAAAGCATTAAAAATGAAAAATAAAAAGATTAAATCTATGCATGCAGAATATTTGAATGCGTTATTAAGCATTCAAAATTATCCCCCTCTCCTTCCACAATTAAAGAAAAATTTGCCTTCAAACAACGAAAATAAATTCTCTGTTAAATTAATATGGTTAGACTAGTATAGTTGTCAGATTCATATTTGAAACTCCTACGAAAGAAAAACGCAACTTTATCCTTGCAACAAATGAGTGAACGTAAATTTTTTTTCTTCATTCTTAATTTTTGATGTCCTTTTTTTTCTTTTGAAAACGATTGAAAAATAAAGCACTTTTTCCTTATTCAATAAAGAAATACAATCTCATACTTAGGGTTTGTAAGAAAGCATTGAAAAAAATCATAGAAGGTTATCAAATCAAAACTTTAATCTTCTGAAAAACATTGAAGAAATCATAATAGTTTATCCAAGAGAAAAATGGTATAAAACATCTTTTCTATTTGTCTATTATTTTTAAAATCAATTCTATTTTGGAATTTTTTATTGACGCGTTTTTGCTGTAGTTAAGTTTACATATTTTTTTCCCTATGTTTATGTACTTGCATAGTGAACATATCTGTAATTGTAATATTTTCACAGGAAAATATTAAAAATTTTCCTGTGAAAAGCTCTAAGCAAAGTTTCATTTTTAAAGAATTGTTTTTACTGACAAAAATTATTTTATGAAAAAAATCAAGAAAGGTATACAAAATTAATTATTTAAGCCACGTCAGAAAATAGCTCAAGAATTACTATTTGGCCCAAACTGCAGTTCACATGGAAGATTGGATTGTGATTTATTACAATAAAAACAATTATTGTGCTTACCATTTTTTATGAATAATTGCTTTATATTTATCGTCACAAGACTAAAAAGCAAAAAATTTAAAGGCCAACCTTTTTTTTTTAAAAATTCATACATATGTGACAACGTTTTTCTCAGTATGTCAAAAAAGGTGTTTGTCCTAATTTTTTTAACATGATAAGTGATATTTTAATGTTTTTACTACATATTTCCATGCATATCTAATGATTGTTAGTGTTTATAATCCGGGCCCTACTAATGATCGTTCCCCCCACGTTTCTTTCTTTAAACGTTAGTTGTTGTTGTTGTCGTCGTGTCCTCGCGCGTGGCGATGAAGAATGGGTGCGCTACTCCTCAGTCTAACGGGGCCCTCGTCGGCAGGATTCCGATTTCCGCCCCTTTGAAAGGTCACCTGGGATGGGCACCCCCAGAGGTATCGTTTCACTTGGAGGATTTTGGAGCTACGACCTATTTAACGTGCACCAGCTCCCTTTAGCGTACACGGCCCCATACGAATCAGCCACGAGAGGTTGTCACCCTCCCAAACACTGACCAAAGTCGATGTTGCTTCACTTTCGGTGTTCTGCGGGACCGTTAGTAGAAAATAAGATTATTAAAGTTTTTACTTCTAAATCACATTAGCGCAACGTGTTACTTGGGTGATTTATTTAACATGTTTTAATTTTTTGTTTTTTTAATTCTTTAAATTCATTCAAAATTTTATTTTCAAATCCACTGACTGTCCAGAAATTACCTTCAAAAGCCATTATCTTATCACATTTCCATTGAATATGACGTCACCTGGCAATGACTATTTTTGTCAAACCAGCCAACTGATAAAAATGTATGTCAGTTCAAAGCAGATCTTCTTGTGCTTATTTATTGCTGTCGATAATAAATCAATTCGAAAATAGTTCAATCTGTGGGCCTCTGAATTTACTTTGGGTATTTTGTTTAAACTAGGCGTGATGCTAAAGTATAACAGAAGACTAATAGTTCGTGAAAAATGGCTTTTACGTTTGTCAGGCGCTGATACGGGGAGGGGGGAGGCAGCCCCCCATCCCTGGCACTAAAAAATTATTATGAATAATGAACAAGAGTTTTAAAATTTCCCCTTTCGGAACAAATTTTCCGGGAGACAGGTAAAATCATAAAAAAAATTGCCCCCTCTCTCAGCAAAATCCTTTATCAACGCCTGACGTGTGTGCCAGAAGAGCCCTAAAAATTCAATTTTTGTCCTAGTAATCAGAAACTGCAGGAACCTGGTCTGAGCATATGGTGCGGACATGGTCTGGAGTGCAGAATAACATTCGATAAAGCTCACCACAAAGTTAAAAAATTAATAAGGAGAAAATTGCTTTTTGGAAGAATTTCTGTCATGTAAACATTTTGCAGTTCAGGCGCGTACAGGGTGCAGCTTTAATGTTCTTTTTAATGTGGCTGTGCAAGTGCAGTTCGACCACGGACTTTTGACATTTGGACGCTTCTGCGCATGGCAGAAAATAATGAATTCATTCGAGTTTTAGGGAAGTTCGTTTTGCCGCGTCTATTTAGTACGCGAATCAGAACGTTTGCTTCACTGTTTGTTGAAAGTAACTAAATTTATAAACTGGCATCAGTTCGGAGGAAATCAAGTATTCTAAACGAACTAGAACGAGAAAAAAAAACTGCACATTGCATATACCAGCAGTTCCTCCCTTGAATATGAGTGGATTATTCTTGGCAAGCTGCCAGGTAGATTGCTTTGGTTGATGGTTGAACTGTACGTGTCGGGTATGAAAAAATACATGTACTGTTTCTTTCTTGTGAAAGAAAGGGACTTCTACAGATAAAACATACATGGTACATGATGCTCTTTGTGCAACTATACATGCAATAAGAGTGCTTTTAACAACGGAAGACTGAATGAATACTCAATTTACACTCCAAATTTGTGTCTTGTTTGCACTTGATTTATAGCAATTAACAGTATTTGCTACAATTTGTTGAATTTTAAAATTTTTTACCTTAATCCTAGAATTGTGAGAAAATTTGCTGTCATGGGCAACATCGTTCTCTTGATCTCTGTCAAACGATTGCCGTCCAAAGTCAGCCTGTTCAATTTGGTAAAAGGTGAAAATGCAAACTCGTCAATCTTTTCTATGTTATTCCTCTCGAAAGCAAACGATTTTATCTCTAGGTGACGGATGTTGGCAATGCCGTCGGTTATTTCTTGCAGCTGCGAATCATGGACCAACACCTCCATCAGTTGGGTCATCCGGGCCAGTTGAGACCAATCCCAACTAATGGCAAAGGTGCTGTTGAAAATCTCGATCAAGTGAAGGGAATCTTCCAAACCTCGAAGAGCGACGCCTGCGCGACTGAGGCTGCTGAGGCTGGAGTTTTCAACACATAGTACCTGTAAAGAAAATATTAACTTGTAAGCTCTTTAGCAGTTTGAAAAATGCGTGGTTTTCCGATGGTGAGGGCCCAACTTCAAGATGAAGTATGAAAAGTTGTCTAAGGAAGAGTGTATTCCTATTTTAGAAGTGTTTATGGTCAACCGAGGTAATTTTTCCAGAAAAAAAGATAAGTATTTAATGAAATTGTGCAGCTTACTCTTAAAAATCAAAGTCTGATTGAAAAGTTGATTTTATATTAAACCTGCAAAACATTTAGTTCCAACTAAGGCAAAGGGTTGATTCCAAAAACCGCCATCTCTGGTTGTACTATTCCTTGAGCATTTTTTAATTATCTTCCATATTATTTTCAAACTTAATGCTCTGGAAAACCTATTCAATTAGTTTCAAGAAAGCAGCAATCTTTTGTTTTTGGTTATTGGTGTATTTTGTGATATCATCGTGATTTCATACATCACGACGTTTATTATGTTCAAAATTAATTTTACTAGAATTTTTAAATTCATTGGACATGCCTGGGTGATTTTTTATTACCAATGAGTTAATTTTTTATTGAAAATTAGAAACTTTTTATAATTCCTGGTCCCGTATTTTTATATTTTGGCAGCCGAATATAATTTGCATTAATATGTATATATGGCGATATAAATTTCATTAGGAGGTTTCTTTTTTAACGTATCATAATACCAATAGCAAAAATTTAGAAATCAGATACTTTTGATATTTCTTGAAGCTACTTCTTAACTGTAATACGCGTACTCTTGTAGTAAAAAAATGTTCTACTGTTTTTATTTTTCAAATGAATACTTAAAATGTCTTGTTTATTGAAAATTTTGTGACTGGCTCATGGGTAGTAATATTTAAGTACAAAGATAAAACAACGTAGAAAAGCACAAATTAAGAATAAAAAGTATCGCACTATACTTTTTATTCTGAAATTGTTTTTTTACGCGGATTTATCTTTGTGCTTACATTTTAGCACAAAGCATTTTGATCATTTGTCTTATAGGTAGTAATATTGCTTTCAATGAAGTACTGCAGAGGTTCTTTGTAAACTAATACACTTTTAACACTAGATTTACCAGACCAGTCATTTTGAATGTTTCCAAGCTTCCATTTTGCATAATTTGGTACTAATTATAGTGTAATTGCGTGTCTCATTTGCGTTGGCTTTTCCTAATACACGGTAAGTAGGACAAGTTAATGTGACTGAAAGTTTTAGTACAATTAGTAGCAACTTGATGTAAAATGAAAGTTTAGAAATGGTTGATAAAAGGCCTAGTAAATCTAGTGTTAAATCAATAATTTTATTATTTTGTGCATTTGAAACAGATTAATGCCCTCACTTTTATTAGTTGCTTATCTTATGTTTAGGTTTAGCTTAAAGCATATCCCAATTCATATTACAACATGCTGAAATACAATATCTCAACATCTGAATAAAGTTGTGATTATTCGATGCTTCATAGTTTTCGAACATACTGATTTCTCCCGAAGAAGGATTTAACAAAAGCAAAAATTTTGGAAAATATTTTGCTTGTCGGAATGTAAGTAATAATTGCAAAAAATTGTCGTTTTTCACGACAAGTGACTTATTCTTATCTATATATTAAGAAAGTGAATAAGAATGCTTATAAAAGAAAACAAAAATCACATTATGATTACCAGTAGAATGAGGCAACGATTTCGGGAAAAATTTTATATGTTGGAATTTAATCCTATCAGATAAAAGTTCATTCAACGGTAAAAATTGTATTGTCATTTAGTGTTGACAAACAGCAAAGGAAGTGATTTATTGAGAATTTTCCACACTTGTTTACAAACAAGAACTACCATTAAAGTAATAAGAATCTAGAATTTTATACACTGATTGATGCAATGTTCGATCATTGAAAATCATTGTAAGTAGAATTTGATTACATAATTTTTATCATTGATTATTTAGCTGCTAGGGCTAAAAATTAGTTTCACGTATTTTATTTAGCAATGCGCCTGGAATTTTTTTTTTTTTTTTTTGGACAGATATTAACAATTGCGCAACATATCGAAATTTTGACTTTACAATTTACACATGATTCCTACATTATTTTTTAAAAAAACATTAGAACCTAAAATGCATCCTATTTCTATGGACATGGTTAGTTTTTTATTCTTGTCCTATGGGTACCAGCCAGGGCCTCATTTACCAATAGGCCCTTGAGGCTCGAGCCTACGGTCACCACTTTGAAGGGGCCCCCTAATTTATTACTATTATTATTATTATTATTATTATTATTATTATTTTTGTAATTTAAAATTTTTTAGAAAAATATTTAAAAAGAGCATCTTTGAAAAACAAACTGTTAGTGTTGAAAATCAAACTGTTGCTTCACAGAAAATTTGAATTATTAAATTATTTAAAAGCACAAGGGAATTTTCGCTTTGGGGGCCCCCAAATTTTGATCTGACAATTTGAAAAAAAATCGATTTTGCACTTTGTTGACCTCCAGATTTTATTCAAACATTTTTAATTTAAAAACATAATCATTTTGCACGTTGGGGGCTCCGAAATGTTAGTCTGACTCTTTGACATTTGAAAAACAAACTTGTTTTTGAGCTTTGGGAGCCCCCGATGTTTGGTGTAACTGGCAAATTTTAAACACATATTGAATTTTTGTTGCTTGAGGGCCCTCCAAACATGAGTTGTGCCTATGGGGCCGTCCATAAATGACGTCACGCTTTTTTCCCATATATTGGACCCCCCTCCCCCCGTTGTCACAATATGTCACACTTCAGCGGACCCCCCTCCCCCCCTTGGTCACGCGTCACGCTATGTTGCATAATGCATGATGTCACACTTCTTGTTACTCCCTTCCCTCCCCTTGTCACACTTTGTCACAATTTCACGAACTCCCCCCCCCCTCGAAGCATGACATCATTTATGAATGAACCCTATAGTGATTCAAAATGTAAATCGGGTACTGGGTACAGATCATAAGCAAAAGGTGTTAGCTGAATATTTTGCAGCAGCTAAATTTTGCCCTCTGTAACGAGGCTCATCGTTAGGCAATTATATTTTTTTCTTTGAGAGAGAGGCACTTTGAATGACAACAATCCATACATGTTTAGAAGGTATTGGCCCTAAAAATCTCCTCCAGTTGAATAAAGGTCATATGTAATGTTCCATAAATCATAAATGAGTGACTTTATTTAATTATGATAAAGATAATTTGTAGTCAACGGCAATGAATTGCAACAACGATTATACAATACAGTTTATAGTATAATTTTTCAAGAAAAAGCACAAAATTAATGTCTTACTTCGAAAGATGTCCCGATGAAAGCATCATGCGGTATGTACCTCAAACTACTTTCAATTAATTTAAGCTCAAATATCTTGTAACCCTTTGATGCCCTCACAGCTGATTCCAGAGCATCTTCCGACTGCAAACCGTTGCAGCTGATGATGGGAAAATCTTGGCCTGTGCTATCTTGCACAGTTTTGCAAGTGCATGGTCTTAAGGTTTCCTCCGGCGGACAAGTACGTACAGCATCAACAACTAGGAAAACCAAGCACAAAATAACACTTAATTTGGAGAGAGTCATCTCAAACGACTCTGGTTATGTGTCTGTAAGCGTAGTGGAAAAGGATGGTAGAGAAATCTCTTTGTTCGAAGCAGGTGCTCCATATCTTCCTTCCTTGAGGACAGATAAAAGTGGAAAACAGTTCTGATCGAAGCGGGAGACCAACTGTTATCTTTGTCTCCAATTGGGACGTCACGCATTCTTGGGAATCGAAGCGTGTGGGGAGATATTGATATTGTCGAATCATCACAACTGATACTTGATTATTTGTTTGTTTGCTTTCTTGTTCGCACTGTCTGTGATATTTGTTTTTATTTCGTTTGAAAGGGTTAAATGCTCTATTTAAAGGCTATTGAGGAACATTGCATTCCAAATTTAGATAAGAAGGCACGAAACGGTATGCTAGAAGTTCAAGGCCCCCCCCCCCTCCCTGGTGCATAAAAATTTGCATACGATTAGGAGAATTTGAAATATTTTATCTGTTCGAGAAATGGCTCTTAGGTTATGTAAGATCTCTTTTACGCCTGTACTCAATAAGATCTATGAGTGCTTTTAGAAAGTTCTGGTGATATCACTACGAATGTCTGTAAAAAGTGTCCGGTTTTTGTTCTAGCACTTAAAATGTTGACAATCGGAACGATCGTAGCAAGGTATTTCTTGTAAGCGTTTGGCACGACGGGAAACGATTTTGCGTGAATGCATTTTCAGCGCGTATTGGGAACCAACTGTTCGCCTAAACTTAAAATTTTTATAACTTGCAAAGCTGTAGCAGGAATGTCACGGTATCGCCGCAATTACCACGGGAAACGTAGTGGCGGAAATTATTTCCGTTTCTGAGGGTGGGGGCTGATCTTTTTAAAGCAACTTTAAACTGTTAGCACGGGCAGAGCCGAGCGGTACGGCTACATTGCTGTGGCGTAGCTGGCGTTTACAGTGGCGTAGCTAGACCCGGATTTGGGGGGGGGGGCATTCTTTTGGAGAAGTGAGCAAATTTCATTGTTTTACAAGAAAAATTGATCAAATTCTGGGCAATCTTTACCATTTCAGAAGGGGTTTTATGTCCAACACTACCCCATTATCTACGCCAGTGCTGATGGTCATACAAAATAGAGCACTATGAAGAAATTGCACAAACCACATGAAATTTGCACCATGCGTGTGCAGATTCGGTATGTATACCTCAGAAAAAACATTATTTGTTCCTTTAAAAGTGTTTTATAAACGCTATCTATGTCATAACTAATTAACAAGATCGTTTGATATCTTCTACACTAATGCCATCAATAATATATATTTCATTGTAAAATATTTCCACAAGATGAAACGTACAAAACAATAGATGAAACGTACAAAAAAAGATACTGAATCAATTTTATCTATTTGATTTGGTTTTTGGTTAGCTTTTTTTTGACCACCAGTAGAATTTACAAAATAGTGCTTACATATACATACTATTATTGTACTTCTTCATATTCTCTAATAGCCGTTTATGTAAATCTCTCTAAAATGCTTCTTGAGAGATCAGGAGGGAAAAAAAGTTTTTAATTGCTTTCTTCAACATCCAATATAAGTATAAAAATATCAGATTAATAAAAATTTTCGAATTTTTTAAGAATCAGTGAATTGATCAAATCAAAGACCACAGAGATTTGTTTCTCTAAGGCCTCAGTTAAATAGCTGGGAAGTTTTTTCCTTCGCCTATGCAAAAATGTTAGAAAATATTTTTTACTGAATTTTTGTTCCATCTTTTTATTCAAGCCGTTTTACCTGTAGCATTCAACAAAATTATTGCAGGGAATATTGTAAGGAAACTGTTGGATTTAGAATGAAAGTTGGATCCATACCGGACATCCGGTTCTGATGCTTGAAACCTGTGAATTTCTATACATATTTTTAAATATCCCACAGCATCCAAATAAGTAGTAAGTTTGTAACTTTACTGTGGATTTTACTGTGGTTATTATTAATACTTAATTTTGAATAAAAAGTCACCAAATTTTAAACTACCATAGTTTCGATATAATAAATATTATGAAAACCATCAAAAGTAATTTTACACATGTGTGATTCTTGAAACAGGTTTACTAGAATAACTATAATTAACTGATTCACATTGCGGAAACAGTTGAAAAATCAAATCTGCTGCAACTGCCCGTTAAATAATTGGGCGAACTTCTTTTAGAGTGTTACCTTCTTTCCTACAAGATATTAATTTCTTATGTAGTTGCCTGTTTTGCTTTTCATCAATTTTTAGATCATAATGATTCAGTGACGGCAAGATAATTTTTTTTTAGGGAGAGGGGTTTTGGCTAACAATCCACACATGTATAAGAGGATATGGATCCTAAAATCCTCCTCCAGTTGAATAAAAATCATATGTAATGCATCATTTAAAAACGGTTCTGGGTTTGAGCCGTGCATACATGGTTGGTTATTTTTTCTTATGAGAAACAGGTCTCCGTGTCGGACTAGATAAGTCACTGTCATGCAGATGTAGAACAAGAAGTTCCGTCTAGAGCTATACGAACCGAATTCAAATTTATAATCTAGCTATCTATCTCTCTGTCTTTCTCGTTTAGCTTTAGTTCTTAATTGCTTCAAATATACCTTTTTCAACGGTTAATACATATTCATTCAATCATTCATTTATTAAGTCATTCATGTATTTATTCGCTCATTTATTCATTCATTATTTTGCTTATTCATTTAATCATTCATTATTTCAAAAATATTCTTGAAAATCCCGATCAAAATATTACATAGGAAAATAGGCTCGTTACTTCTGGATGAACTTTCTATTTGTACATGTTCTACGTCATAAGAGCTTTCCGATATAGTTTGTTCCAAGCAAATCGGTCCGTTAGATCAGGAATTATATAGGATTTAAATTTCCCCGTAGGCGGTATGTAAATTTTTTTTTGAACTGTTCGAAAATGAACAAAAATTGTTCAAATCAATATTTCACGCCAAGAACTTCTTCCAGTGAGCTTGTTCATGGGAACTTGGATCTTGTACCCAGAGTTTACATAATTTGCTTCATTTTCACCCATAGGCGCTAATGTTAAACAATTTTGAACTATTCAAAATTGAACAAAAATTGTTCAAATCAAAAAGTAAAATATACAAATGAGATGTCCTCGCCGAGATCTTTCGAATGCAAAAAGAATTTTTCGAATCGGACAATTCGTTCAAAAGTTATTAGGGGGTGGGGACAGACCGACCGACACACTTCTTCCCCATCTCAAAACCCTACTTTCAAATTTTTTATTTGTCAATCTTTATTTAATTACTTAACTTATTTTTGACTTTTCTTGATTTCTAACGATATTTTCACGATACATTAAGCCTTCTTTCATGCTTTATTATTATTTTTTTTACTTTTACGGGAAAGTAGGCTAAAAAGTGGATGTACCAGGGAACGACTGACTGTCAGGAGCGATTGCGACAGTGTCATTGAACTATTTTACGAGCAAACCGGCATATTGAGCTTATAACACTGATTAAGCACAATCCCACACATGTAGGAACATATCCAGTGTCTGATTACCGCAACGGCGAACTAGGCCGCTGCCTTGGGCCTCCAATTGTAAGAAAGATTTCTGAAAATATCTCTTAAAAGATAATTTCATCCATTATTGTAATATTTAAAATGCTTGTAACATAATTAGAACATAGAGACAATGTGGATGCCATGAAAGATAATGAGCTATTTATGGAATCTGTTGTCATTTTTTAAAATGATAGTATTAATACCAAAACCATTTGATAATAACGAGCAATTTATTTTCTATCATATCTGTTTATTTCAATCATAGCATGTGTTTTCATTCGATTGTTATTATTGTTTTTTATTTATTTAATATTATAAACAGTAAAATTTGAAGATGCAATATGGTATTCCGAAAGTTTGCTTATGTAATGAATAACAAAAAAAATCATATTGAATAAAAACAATATACAATGCAGAATAGTAAGATGTCGTGTCAGTAGGTGCTTTTTCCCCCCTTGCCAATTGGGTATGAATGAACCCAGTATTAATAGAATAATCTCCAAGCTTATTTAACTTTTTATACATTATACCCAGAATTTTTATTTTTCGTACCATAAGGGGCCCCAAAATAACGTTGTGCCTTGGGCCCCCGACTGTCTTAATCGGGCCCTGACCAGAACACAACAAATGCAGCCTGTAACACAACAATCGATGTCCGCATGAATAATTCGACGTCGCTTGCAGCACAGTGGACTGTCCTCCAGGCGTCCATTGCTTCACCTACTTTTGGTTTTTAACAGTAACAGTCTATGCTTGCATTAGTGCACTGAAGGGTGGAAAAAGACGTCTGAATGTCATGACAGTGTGTTTTCGGACGAACCACATTTGTACCTGCAAACCACGATTGTCGGAGGCTGCTCAACTGTTGCATTATGCTTCATCAAAACTCATACAGGTCTTGTGTATTATGCTTCCTCATACAGGTCCTGCTCTCAGAGTTATGGTATAGGATGAATTCACTCTTGCATCCCATTTGCTAGCTTGCGTTACCGATGTACTAGCCTATTGATTAGGATGTCGGACTTCTAACCGGAAGGTCGGGTTTCAATACCCGACCCGCTGAAGACCTACCATGTACAGTTGGGGATGCGTGCATTTAAAATCCGTGGACCCCTATACCTCGCGCCGGGGGGAAGACATGCTAAGGCCTACTGCTAATAGGAAAGGAGTTTGAAGGAGAAAAGTCTGTGCTATGTCTCAGTATTTGCACCGGTTGGGCTTTCTTACCTTCTAGACTTTAATGGCTCATGTTTCAACAGGGCAATGCGCAAACATACGTTGCCCAACGATTTTTCCCCAGCCCATCTTATTGCATTGTTACGCTAACTTACCCGTTCTGCCCCTTTACACGAAAATTCAAATTCAAAAACGAACTATGTCTCCGTTGTATGTGACATGTTTCTGCAAGATTCTGAACCAATAGGAATCGAGGAAATAAACAATATTCTTTCGCCGGTTAAGATTGTTTACTTGAGTTTCTGTTGAATGAATGAGGGGTCCTAGTTGCAATAGGGAGCAAAAGAAGGCCGGAGAAAGAATTTTTAAAAAATGTATAGTCGTGCTTGCTGTTTTGAATAATAATGTTTTAATTTCATCATTTTATGATGCAGTGTTGTAATATTGATAAGTGCAAGCTATTTTGTGAGCTACTGTGTGTAAAGAAACTTGAAATGTTGTATGTCAGTGGTTCCCAAAGTGGATTGGGCTACGGCCCATCTAACAACAATTTCCAATCTTGCGACCCACCTCTTAGCTGTCTTAGAGAAAAGAGGGCATAAATATGGGTAATGCTCAAATTAATTAGTGGCGAGTTGTGGAACTACTTAACGCTGTCTTATTTGTTCTAATTGAAATTAAAAAAAAAAAAAAAAAATTAGTGTTGCCAATGTGAACGAAAGACTGTTGAAATAAGAAACACAACTTAAGTATTTTGTTTATTACTTAAATACCTACACCTGCAAGGTTTTTTTTTTTACAAAGTTATTTCAATGGGAAGGATGTATTTGTTTCTTATTTCTCTTCAATGAAGTTTTAGCATCAACTTCAACTTTAATTACTTTTATTCGCAGACTTTCTATTTTTTTAATTGCTGTGTACTGTGCCGAGGGCCCACTCAGTATTAGCTCGAGACCCACCAGTGGAGCGCGACCCATAGTTTGGGAAATACTGTTGTATGTAATGTTAGTTGCGGAGTGATTAATCTGCAGTTTTCTATGTAACAGATTAACACGTTGAGGACGGCGCAGATTTTTGCTACCTGTATAAGCTTTTCAATTGTTCAGTAAAAAAGTTATTTTTAACCACATGAAGTTTTTTCATCTAACAATACTGTGTTATAAGACTATGGCTGATATAAGCCACCAGTGGAACACGCCGGTAGATTAACTATTCGCATGTGAGCCACCGGTGTGACACGCCGTCTTCAACGTGTTTAGAAATGATACAACCAAATATCACCTACAGTTCTACCATCAACCAAAGCTATCTGCCTGGCAGAATGCCAAGAAGAATCCGCTCATGTTCAAGGGAGGAACTGCTGGTATATGAAATATGCTGTTTTTGTTCTCGTTCCAGTTCGTTTAGAATACTTGATTTCTTCCGAACTGATGCTATGTGCCAGTTTATAAATTTAGTTGCTTTCAACAAACAGTGAAGCAAACATTCCATGAGATTAAAGGGCCTCCGGCCCTAGGTGCTCAAATCAAAATCCAAATGACTGAAGCAAACATTCTAATTCGCGTACTACATAAACACGTCAAAACGAACTTTCCTAAAACTCGAATGGATTCATTCTTTTCTGCCATGCGCAAAAGCGTCCAAATATCAAAAGTCCGTGATTGTACTTTAAATGCTGCAATCGTTTTGAAGGTTCGGATAGTTGGCCGGCGTTGGCGACAAAGTCGCCAAAAGTGATACAACCAACGCGAAACTCAATATTAGGCAGTTATATTAACGTTGCTTTATTAAAGCGGGGATTAATTTTACTATTATAACTCAAAATGTCGTTATTTTTACCTTTTAGAGTTTCTGTTATGTTGTTTTTTGATATCTTTATTAAAAAAAAAATTAAATTTTGATACTAGACTATGTGTTGTGATTCTGTTGTATTAACTTGAATCTTTTGTCGTGCAGTACAGCTTTAAAAGATATCTTTTGGTAATGTATTATTTTAAAACTAAATATTGACATCCGAAAATCTAGCTATGTATCTCTCTTTTAAAATCAAATAGCACTCATAATTAATATATTTTAATTCGTAATACCTTTCAAATTAAAAATTTCTTCGAGCAACCTGTCTGATAGTAATAATCACGCCAAGGGGCCGTTCGTAAATGACGTCACGCTTTTTTCCCATATATTTGACCCCCCTCCCCCCTTTGTCACAATATGTCATACTTCAACGGAACCCCCCCCCCCCCCTTTGTCACAATATGTCACACTTCAGCGGACCCCCATCCCCCCTTTGTCACGCGTCACGCTATGTTGCATAATGCATGATGTCACACTTCTTGTTACCCCCTCCCCTCCCCTTGTCACAATTTCACGAACCCCCCCCCCCCCCCTCAAAGCGCGACATCATTTATGAATGATCCCCAACATAATTACTGCAATGTAAATAACCAATTGTTGTGAACAGTTGTGATGCCTAATAATTGTTAAAGACTGCTTTTTTAATTAAATATATGGCAAACTATGTTTTGCAAAAACATTGCTTTGTAATGACAAAGCAATGTTGTTCAAATCTATTCAGATTCAGACTTGAAACTTCAACTAAGCCATGCAAATCACAGAATATGCAAAATATACGCTGTGTAGGTTTGTTTGCATTTTTCGCCGATTCCGGTTGCCTCCTGGGTGTTGAAATTCGGCGTTATATTCCTTGCGCCTTGTCATGTAGGTCGATTATTGCAATTTTTAAAATTTTGCTCCAGTTTTGAATCAAGATATTTTTGTTAACCATCTTTTCGTTTATTTAAGTTATTTTTTCGTGGGAGGAAAATTTTGTCACGGAATGAAACGATATGACTGACTGTCATACGGACTATACGTAAAAGGCATCGTTCACCTCTTACACTTTCTAGAAAGAATTTCACTACGGAACTTTTGCCACGGAATGAAACGATATGACTGAAGGTCTAATAATAATACCAAAAGTATCTTTTTTTGCCGCGAAAAGTTATTATATTGTCTTGAAAGTTTTTTCAAGTAGTACGATTAAAGATTTCGTTGTGTAGTATGTTAAGTTGCCTTTCAGTGGAGATATCCGATGTATCAATATGGCTGTGCAAAATATTTGCTTGTCTGAAGGAGGAAAGAAAAGTACAGATATTATTCGTCAAAGAAATCTTAAGATTAATAAAAATTGTCTGAAAATCGATTTTTCTTTTTAAATTTTCGGAACAGGCATTTGAAAATTTTCGGAAATGGCGAAGAATTTCAGGTCAGAATCACCCCTGCCTGTATCTTAAAATGCTAGAAAGAAGCTATAAATTTCACAAAAAAGTTTACTTGCTACGTACTTATGCATTTTCAAAAAAATGGTATGCATATTCATGAGGTTATAAGCATTTCTTTCTAAATCTCCAATTTTCTGCGCACGTTTCTGGCCTATTACACGCAGATCTTCGCACGAAATATCAACAAATTCTTAGAAAAATTGAGAAGATACAAGAAAATCAGCATACTGAAAGGCTAAACTATTATAAAAAATATGAGCAGTGAGAAATAAAGCAATTTTTAACTTTCATTGTTTCATAAGAAAAAAATTTTACACGGCGCTTTCCGAAAGATCGGACACTGCAAATAATTCTTGTGGTCTTTTTTATTACAATAATACTGTGCTTATGCTTTGATTAGTTTCTAGTAGATCCATAACGGTTTTCTGTGCCATCTATTGGAAAGTAGACGAACCTTGATCCGTACTTGAAACTATTAATTGTCGTAAATATGTAGAAGCAAGTGGGTGCTTCAATTTAAGTGTAAATACTGGTTGTTTTCGGTCAATGATAAGCAAAACCTACATTTTCAAACATTATTGGATATGGTACTGGGAATTATAATTAACTTTTTGTTCCAATGAGAAGGGTTTGAACATTGAAACTGAATTATGTGAAGTAACAACCAGTTATTTCAATGACTAATAGTATTATATGTGTTTGAACGCTTGTTGCAATAGAGCATTCTAACCTCCCGCTGAGGCCCGTAAGCCAATTGCGATTGAGAAAATTTGTTTTTTGGAATTGTAAATCGGCAGGGGGCAGAAAAGGTGCCTTTGTGGTTCAAATGAACGCATGCGAAATTTTAATATTAAGATGCGCCCCAAGCCACTTGAAATACTTATCATTGCGTTGAATTATGGCAATGTGTTGCTTCATCTAAAGCGAAATATTTTTTGCTCTAAACAATGTCAAATAAATTTTATTTCAATGGAAACAACAAAAATTACTTATTATTTCACTCAAAGCATAGAAGAAACTCTTTTAATCGCAATTAGATTACGAATGTTATAACTTGCAAAAAAATATTTTCTGAAAATTTTCTAAAGCTTGTCGTGAACGTGAAAATTCAGACGCACACCCAATGAGCACAAATTTTACTGTACTCTTTGTGTTGAATTGAGTCATAATATTTCTAGAAGAAAGCTTAGCAAAAATTAATCCATGTATCTGCTTTCCATCACAAACATGTCCTGAAGCCTCAGTTACAAGACGAACACATCGTTTTGCTCCTTGAGAGTGGCTGAGGAACTTTGGAAGTTCAACTTGGACTTCATCTGTAGGTGAATTAATCTAATTCTGAATGTCTTCTATGGAGAGGTTTTTAATCACAGGTGGTTCACATATTACTTCATCAGGCCAACTTATGTCTGTGTGTTCTGCAGAGTCTAGGTTTAGAGGAGGAAGCTTGAAACTTCTTAGAGTTAAAATCTTCATCTGTAGGTGAATTAATCTAATTCTGAATGTCTTCTATGGAGAGGTTTTTAATCACAGGTGGTTCACATATTACTTCATCAGGCCAACTTATGTCTGTGTGTTCTGCAGAGTCTAGGTTTAGAGGAGGAAGCTTGAAACTTCTTAGAGTTAAAATCTTCATCTGTAGGTGAATTAATCTAATTCTGAATGTCTTCTATGGAGAGGTTTTTAATCACAGGTGGTTCACATATTACTTCATCAGGCCAACTTATGTCTGTGTGTTCTGCAGAGTCTAGGTTTAGAGGAGGAAGCTTGAAACTTCTTAGAGTTAAAATCTTCATCTGTAGGTGAATTAATCTAATTCTGAATGTCTTCTATGGAGAGGTTTTTAATCACAGGTGGTTCACATATTACTTCATCAGGCCAACTTATGTCTGTGTGTTCTGCAGAGTCTAGGTTTAGAGGAGGAAGCTTGAAACTTCTTAGAGTTAAAATCTTCATCTGTAGGTGAATTAATCTAATTCTGAATGTCTTTTATGGAGAGGTTTTTAATCACAGGTGGTTCACATATTACTTCATCAGGCCAACTTATGTCTGTGTGTTCTGCAGAGTCTAGGTTTAGAGGAGGAAGCTTGAAACTTCTTAGAGTTAAAATCTTCATCTGTAGGTGAATTAATCTAATTCTGAATGTCTTTTATGGAGAGGTTTTTAATCACAGGTGGTTCACATATTACTTCATCAGGCCAACTTATGTCTGTGTGTTCTGCAGAGTCTAGGTTTAGAGGAGGAAGCTTGAAACTTCTTAGAGTTAAAATCTTCATCTGTAGGTGAATTAATCTAATTCTGAATGTCTTCTATGGAGAGGTTTTTAATCACAGGTGGTTCACATATTACTTCATCAGGCCAACTTATGTCTGTGTGTTCTGCAGAGTCTAGGTTTAGAGGAGGAAGCTTGAAACTTCTTAGAGTTAAAATCTTCATCTGTAGGTGAATTAATCTAATTCTGAATGTCTTCTATGGAGAGGTTTTTAATCACAGGTGGTTCACATATTACTTCATCAGGCCAACTTATGTCTGTGTGTTCTGCAGAGTCTAGGTTTAGAGGAGGAAGCTTGAAACTTCTTAGAGTTAAAATCTTCATCTGTAGGTGAATTAATCTAATTCTGAATGTCTTTTATGGAGAGGTTTTTAATCACAGGTGGTTCACATATTACTTCATCAGGCCAACTTATGTCTGTGTGTTCTGCAGAGTCTAGGTTTAGAGGAGGAAGCTTGAAACTTCTTAGAGTTAAAATCTTCATCTGTAGGTGAATTAATCTAATTCTGAATGTCTTTTATGGAGAGGTTTTTAATCACAGGTGGTTCACATATTACTTCATCAGGCCAACTTATGTCTGTGTGTTCTGCAGAGTCTAGGTTTAGAGGAGGAAGCTTGAAACTTCTTAGAGTTAAAATCTTCATCTGTAGGTGAATTAATCTAATTCTGAATGTCTTCTATGGAGAGGTTTTTAATCACAGGTGGTTCACATATTACTTCATCAGGCCAACTTATGTCTGTGTGTTCTGCAGAGTCTAGGTTTAGAGGAGGAAGCTTGAAACTTCTTAGAGTTAAAATCTTCATCTGTAGGTGAATTAATCTAATTCTGAATGTCTTCTATGGAGAGGTTTTTAATCACAGGTGGTTCACATATTACTTCATCAGGCCAACTTATGTCTGTGTGTTCTGCAGAGTCTAGGTTTAGAGGAGGAAGCTTGAAACTTCTTAGAGTTAAAATCTTCATCTGTAGGTGAATTAATCTAATTCTGAATGTCTTTTATGGAGAGGTTTTTAATCACAGGTGGTTCACATATTACTTCATCAGGCCAACTTATGTCTGTGTGTTCTGCAGAGTCTAGGTTTAGAGGAGGAAGCTTGAAACTTCTTAGAGTTAAAATCTTCATCTGTAGGTGAATTAATCTAATTCTGAATGTCTTTTATGGAGAGGTTTTTAATCACAGGTGGTTCACATATTACTTCATCAGGCCAACTTATGTCTGTGTGTTCTGCAGAGTCTAGGTTTAGAGGAGGAAGCTTGAAACTTCTTAGAGTTAAAATCTTCATCTGTAGGTGAATTAATCTAATTCTGAATGTCTTCTATGGAGAGGTTTTTAATCACAGGTGGTTCACATATTACTTCATCAGGCCAACTTATGTCTGTGTGTTCTGCAGAGTCTAGGTTTAGAGGAGGAAGCTTGAAACTTCTTAGAGTTAAAATTTTCTGATCTCCTGCTAACAGCATTAGTTTTATTACTATTTTTTAATATGTATCCTGTAATCCTTGAGCATAGAAAGCACAGGATTTTCGGAATGAGCATAAAAACTATTTCTTTTTAGAACAGGGTCAATTATTTCTTTTAAATTGGGATCCAAGTACCTGGAATAGGATATAAGTTTCCAAAAATTACGGCCCCCTTTATCACAATTTAGGTTTTCTTTAATTAGAAACCAGTCTGGAGCATATACTCTCATTATATGTTACTAGTGTCTCGAGGTTTTTGGAAGGATTTTCCGTTGCAACATACAATCAAAAGATTCTACTTGAAGCTGTTAGCCATCTCTAATGTACTATTGGCTCAGGTTTGCAATTTGCCAAGTCATCAGAACAGTTGCCTTCTTAAAAAAACGTAACAAACACCCCTGAGGTGCATTTTGTCTGCACTGAGCTCCATATCAGCACTTAAGTGCCGAAAATATTCGACAGCAATTTTTGAAAATGGTACCACGGGAAGTTCTTCACATTTATGAAGTGTTTTTCCTATTTCGCTTATTAGTGCTTTTCGGGGCAGGACGTTTTACCGTCAACTTACTGCAGAAGATGTCATAGCGGCAGTTCATTGATGTGCAACAAGCAAATTAATGACAGCAATTTCGGGCCAAGTTCTATCTTCAACAAACTAATAACCCCACCCTTTGTGCCAGTATTAATGTTTGTTCCATCACATCCTGCAGCTAACAATAATTACCTAAAATAACGATAACAAGTTGTCTCGAAAGCAGGCATGGTGTCGACCATTACCATTAGAAGTTACAGTTTATATTACGACGAAAAAAGAAAAATTCTTATCCAAGAAGTACTTTAAACACAATTTGAACTATTCGCATAAACTGCGAGGAAACTTATTAATAAAGTATACATAAAATTATTTTACGTGCAATTATCACAATTTAAAACTCACAACTCAATGATCACTAAGAGCATATGAAGTGCATCTATTCATAACTAAAGATATGCTACTTTGATCTTGAGTTCTTATTTTGCTTAAAGGGAAAGCATGTTGTTGACTGTCTCCGTTACATTAACTATCGCCTTTACATGTCTGACTGATTCTGACGTGGAAAATTAATTTTTTTTTTCGAATTTTTGCACGAAAAATTAAGGAAATATTTAGACAATCTGAACATTGAAATATTTTGCTATTTAGAAAGTAAAGCAAAAAATATAATATAGTTTTCTTTTTATAACTCTTGACAAGGACGAAAATCCACTTAATGTATGTGTTCCGTCAAACTTTGGTCGGGTTAGGGCGCATCTTAACTTTGTCCAAATTAAGTAAAATTTTACACACGTTCATTTGGACCTATAGGGCACCCTGCCGAGTGAAAATTCGAAAAAATTTTTTTCACTCCACCCTAGTGAGCACTGTCCCTAATGAAATCGATAATAAATCTATCGCGGAGTAAGTGTTACTCGTGTTGGGGCTATTTGTTTGGATCTGAAAGAGCAAAACCCTGAAAATTATCTGTTAATAAATCTATCGCGGAGTAAGTGTTACTCGTGTTGGGGCTATTTGTTTGGATCTGAAAGAGCAAAACCCTGAAAATTACCTGTATTTCTCAGGGATTTTCAAGGCACTCGGCTACTAAACTCGAAAACTACAGGTAGCAACAATGTTTACATTAGCACATTAATGCCCAACGCTTCGTTCACTTAAATATGTTATAACGTAGTGTTTTAAATAATAATAAATGAAAAGGGAAAACTTTGTAAAAAAAATCAATAAATAAACAGTTTTTAAAAAAAAACTAGTATTTACAAAAACTAACCATCCCAAAAAAAAAAGCACGAAAGGCATCTTGGGGTGCAGATTTACCTTAAAATAAATAATTTCTATTCTTTATTTACTTTTTGTACAAAAAAGAGAGAAAGAAAGAAAAAAGAAAACAAAATAATTCCTTGCAACACCGAAGCTAGTATCTGCAATTTTTATTAGCTATTTTACGATTTTTGACCGGATCATTTGTTTAATAACTATTATGAGAAGTGCGACATTTGGTTTGGATTCTCTCTGCTAAATTAAGGGGGTATTCTAGTGTAGAGGCATGAATTTCGCCCGGATTTTGAAGCGCAGTACAAAGGAAGCAAAAAATATTTTTATTATCATTTGTTTACTGATGTGTTATTATTACATACAAAAACTAACCAAAAAAAAATTTAAATTGACAGAGTTATGAGCAGTCAAAGTGGGGGATCCAAAAGAAAGAGGGTGTCATGGCGTGCATTATTCCAACCCTCCTGGTGATCTGAAAAATAAAAAACAGACAGGTTCTTAATTATTATGAATGCGGCTATCATATGAACCTTGGACAAGTTTAAAAAAAAAAAAAAAATACAAAATGGCGGCTGTTTGAAAAAAAAAATCTTTTTTGCATATTTTTTTAACAATTACAAATTTTTAAAAAATACTAGATGAAAAGTTACAGTTTTGGGCAAGGTTCACACGATAAAGGGATGTATAAAGAACGTCCTCTCCAAATTTGAAATAAATCGGTGCATTTTAGAACTCAAGATATCCTCACCGCCAGCTCGAAAAAAGTAGTTTCGAGCAAAACGCGTTCAAAGTTTTGAGACAAGTTTTCGGCAGTTTTACTTATAGAATGTTACAGAATACTGACGCATTTTTATTCGGCGATTGCTGCTTCATATAAGAAACCTTCCTCTACTTCAAAATGCTCATTCTCTGATGTTCTCTTGTGAAGACGAGCAGTTCTACCCTCCTTTGACGCCTCTGAAGTCTGATCCCATAACATCTAAGATTTTTAATATGGGTGTAAAACCTTCATTAAAAATACTAACTGCGAAGTTTGATACGAAAGTTGGCTCAAAACCCCTAACTTGGGGAACTTACTAAAACTCAAAACTTACTAAAAGGAGAATATTCCAACAAAATCAGTTCCTATGTCCTTCAATTAAATATAGATTTAAAAGGGATACTATACAATAAAGATTTTATAAGGGATATTCAACCGTAGGGACTCCGGAACGCCTACCGTCTTTTGGTGACTTGTAAGCGGTCGGACAGGAACCGATGCCACGTCACTAAAACAGCTGTAACTCATGAAATAATAGGAATTTTGAAAAATCCTTTTAATGGCATATTTTTGAATGTCTAAACTTTGGAAATATGGAGATAAACAATTTTTAGATAGAATACCCCCTTAAATTTCTAGCACATTTCCCAGCACAATTTCGCAATCAAGAGAATCAGGGTGCTTCCCTTTCAGGCAGAGAAACTGGACGTCAAAATTCTCATGCGGCGATGGTACGACACTCATTGTGGCACCACTGAAGGAGATGGCACTAATCTGAGGAACGCACTAGGTCTGCAATGGGCAGAAGCCAACAGCCATTTGAGAAAAATAAAAATATAAGAAGTGCCATTTTCATACCCGATCCAAAAAAAACTTATTTGTTTTCATACATTTTTGTGCTCTTGACAAATTTTTTTTATTTATTTATTTTTTTCAACATGTACTTTTGTCTTTTTCAGAAAATATTAATTGTTGTCTTTAGTTTCTTTTTGGTAATATCGGTCGCGAATAAATTCGATGATGAAAAAAGGATAATGAATGAAAAGAGGAGTATTGATGTCTAAGAAGAACTACGAGCTTAGTCAATCAGTTCCTAGAGATCAAGACTGAACTCAGATTTTTTTCAAGTATTATTTTTGTTTTGCCATGATTTAAAAACAAATTGAACAGCTACAAAACATGATACTCTCCTGCTATGTAAATGCCAAAAAAGTTGTTTTCAATAATTGAATTTTAATTATTACAGCAGAATTGTTAGAAGCATCTTTGACCCTTTGTTCAGGCCCGTCAATTCAAATTTTCCTGATAGAGATTCATTTCCTATGCATATTATAGGTAGGAAACAACAAAATACATAAAAACATGAACATATTCAACGTATTTCTATTTTTCATGGGTTATGAAAAATAGACATGACATATGAAATTTCATATGTCATGTTAGCAAATTTAGCACTCTAACTTGCAGAAGTCAGAGTATTACTACCAGTTTTCTTTACGGCGTATGACGTATATAAATAAAAAAAATAGTAATGCTAGCTACTCTGTGTAGACGGCCAGATTGTCGCAGTTATTTACTGGCGTGAGCTGAAGCCTTGCGCCTGGGATCAAATGTGCCGTAAAACTTGAGAAATGTATAATGTAAAAAATATCGGAAGAATCTATTGACGCATTTTGGATAAACATTATATGCGATTATCCCAGGATAGCTAAAATAGCTTTAAAAATATTATTGCAATTTTCTACATCTTATTTGTGTGAATTCGGATTTTCAGTAGTAGCTCACACAAAAACGAAAAAAAGATCGAGATTGCTAAATGTGGAAGACGATATGAGAGTAGCATTGTAATTTTTACAAACAAATATGAATGAAATTATCAAAATCATCAAGCTCAAATTTCTCATTAAAAGCATTCTTATCATTACCTTGTAATTAATCTCTTAATAAACGTGCTGTTGTTTTTGTCGTACCCCCATATAATATTATTTTATTTTACATTCAAAATTATTATCATGAACTATTTATACACAGTGTATCATAGGTATAAGCAAACAACTTTTAAACTTATCTTTTACTTTGTGTGCCGCCAAATCTTAAAATCGTTAAACGTGTGCCACGACAAAAAAAAAGGGGGGGGGGGTCGAGAATCACTGCTTTAGAGTAATTTAGCACATTTTCAAAAGTTTAATCATTCAGAAATTACTTTCACGTAGTTGATAAATCTCTTTATATTTTAATAAACCATTTAGGACCATAATATATGCTAAAGTTTATCCGTTTGTCAATAAATTTTTTTTAATGAATTTTTATTTTATACACACTCAATGCTCTAGTAATTGCCACTCTAATTTTCCATTTTAGCAGTAATTGCCACTCCAATTTTCCATTTTACCAGCAATTGACACTCTATGCTCACTGCATTAAAATTCCAATATGTAAAGCACTTGCTTAAAATACTAATAATGCGGTAGACAAAGTAATTCTTCTATAACTTCTTCTATAAGCCTAAAACAAATTTATTTTAAACATTGTTTTAATGTAAAACTGCATTTTTTAAAAACTTTATGTGTCAGTAGATGACAATCCAGTACTCCACACCGTTATCCTTAAGGGGTGTCAATTGCTTTAAAATCAGAATAAAAGAAATTCATTTATGACATAAATTGTAATTTACATGCAAAAATCCCTCAAATTTTATACATTTCAATTTAATAACAAACAATATCAATCAAACTGCCAGTGATTGAAATCCTATGCCAATCACTGGTGCATAGTCTAAAAAATGATCCAGTAATTGGCATAGCTTATTAATTCATAAAAACATAAACAAGCTCTTAAATTTATATTTTAGTAGAAAAATATAAACAGCTAACACATCTAAAATTGTAACTATTCAGAAATATTGCTGAAATTAAGCTGTAAAAAGATTATAGCATTGATTCACCTTAAACTTCCAAGCAAACTGAGCACAAATAGCGCTGCGTTTTTCACTCCACACTTTTACTTACATTTTTGTGATAGAAATTCCATATGGTGAGTAATGTAGTATTCAAAACTGGCGAATTATCCGCAGTTTGGCGAATTAACAACAGAGTACCAGTTCTACCATCAACCAAAACAATCTGATTGACAGAGTGCCTAGACGAATTCATTCATATTCAAGGGAGGAACTGCTGGTATATGGAATGTACTGTTTTTGTTCTTGTTCTAGTTCGTTCAGAATGATTGATTTCTTCCTAAATGATGCTATGTGCCCGTTTATAAATTTTGTTGCTTTCCACAAACAGTGTAGCAAACATTCTGATTCGCGTACTAAATAAACGCACCTGCAAAACGAGCTTCCCTACCACTCGAATAGATTCATTCTTTTCTGCCATGCGCAGAAGCGTCCAAATGTCAAAAGTCCGTGGTCGAACTGTAATTAACTAAACCAGCGGTTCCCAAACAGTGGTACGCGATACCTCTCTAGGTGGTACGCGTACAGGCAAAAAAAATGTATCTATAATCTATTGATCTTCTATTCTATATAATAAAGTTATATAGCAGTGGTACGCAAAATGGTTCGCAAGAAAAATGGTGGTACGCGAAAATAAAAGATTGGGAACCGCTGAACTAAACCATTCGCAGAAGCGTCCAAATCGCAAAAGTCCGTGGTCGAACTGTAATTAACTAAACCAGTGGTTCCCAAACTGTGGTACGCGATGCCTCTCTAGGTGGTACGCGTACAGGCAAAAAAAATGTATCTATAATCTATTGATCTTCTATTCTATATAATAAAGTTATATAGCAGTGGTACGCAAAATGGTTCGCAAGAAAAATGGTGGTACGCGAAAATAAAAGATTGGGAACCGCTGAACTAAACCATTCGCAGAAGCGTCCAAATCGCAAAAGTCCGTGGTCGAACTGTAATTAACTAAACCAGCGGTTCCCAAACTGTGGTACGCGTACCACTAGTGGTACGCGATGCCTCTCTAGGTGGTACGCGTACAGGCAAAAAAATCTATCTATAATCTATTGATCTTCTATTCTATATAATAAAGTTATATAGCAGTGGTACGAAAAATGGTGGTACGCGAAAATAAAAGATTGGGAACCGCTGAACTAAACCATTCGCAGAAGCGTCCAAATCGCAAAAGTCCGTGGTCTAACTGTAATTAAGTTAAAACTAAAATGTCTTCTTCTGAAGATCACACAAATTCACATCTGTTTAAAGGAAGGTTCATTAGATTTTTGGCGGTAAAATTGCCTTGCTTGATGCTCTTGGCTTCATTTGACGAAAATGGTCGACGGGAGTATCAAAAAAAAACAAAAAAAAAAAACAAATAGAAATGTAAGCGAGATTAAACCAGGGAGGATAGATATATTTAAGTAGTAACAATTCAGTTTCACAAAGAGGAAGAATAATTTTAATAGTGATACAATGCTAACAAACAGCACTGGCCAATGCAGTTTTGTTGAAGTGAGAAAAAAATAAAAGTTAAGACGAGTAATATTAAATGTAATAATGATAAAATGCTAACAAACAGCACTGACCAATGCAGTTTTGAAGAGAGAAAAAATAAAAGTTAAGAGGAGCAAGATTAAATGTAATAATGATAAAATGCTAACAAACAGCACTGACCAATGCAGTTTTGAAGAGAGCAAAAATAAAAGCTATAAAATGATTTTTGGAAAAAAATAGAACCAATTTCAAATTATAAATTCCGCTAAAAAGTAAAAAAGGAATTTATTCGTTAAACAACATCGATACTACTTTTAAACATAGATTTAAAAGTCGGTGCAAAATTATGGCAGTCTAATTACCAGTACACTATGCCTCGGCCACCAGCTCCGTGTGAAAGCAATCCTAAGGCTTCGGCTAACAGGTAGGGGTCTGGTAGAGAAAAGTACACTATGCGTTACTTCATATTGGAACTGTTGCATACTCTGGGTCATATGTATTTGTAATTAATTCACGATTGCAAAGCATTTTATCCATCATAATTTTGCATCGACTTCAAAAATTGTGTTTAAAAGTCGTATCGATGTTGTTTAATGAATGAATTTATTTTTTACTTTTAGCGCAACTTATAATTTGAAGTCGGTTCTATTTTTTTCCAAAAATTATTTTATTTAATTATTTTTAGTGTAAAAACATTTTTTATACGAATACTTTATTTAAAAAAAACAAATTAAAGGGCACAGCTTTTTTGAGTCACTGTCACTAAAAACTAATCATTTGTATGATACATTCCGCTTTGAAGTTGATTTTAAAAGGTCACTGGAGCAAATAAACTAAACTAGCTGATCTCCGCAGAACATCTGCAGACCAAAAATTTACCATTTCAAAATCGTAAAAAAATCTTTAAAATTCGAAAGGCTTTAGAAAAGATCGCTAAGATATAAACAAACTAAGGTGTTGCCACTCCAAAGAATTGGAAATTAAAAATTGAGTTATGAACGGAAGTACTTTCAAGAAATAGAAATAAATTTGTTATAGCCCCGTAAGTTGCGATAATAAATACAAATATTATATTCCGTCTCTTTGTAATCATTAAACAATTTTTTAAAAAATCGTTTTACCATAGCTTGATTTTTTACATGATGTCAGTATCGTATCGATCCGCAAAATTTAATCGTAATTGATCTACGCTAAGTGAAGCATGTACATAGATGTATTTGATTTTGCTTCAGAGAAGCTTTCAGCCAAACTTTTATAATAATTATAAGAAAAATGATCAAAAATGCTCTGAGCTAAAATATGAGTACAAGGGAAAACAACTTAAATAAAATAAATTGTGTTGATTTTTGTTTTGACAATTTATGGCTTTGTTTACGCTGTTTTTTTTTCTTGTACTCTTATTATAATTCCTTTTAATATTATTGCTTAATGGCAACGAACGTTTTCCTCACAATGAGTTATATATTCATTAATAATTTTCCGAATAAAAACATATCAAGCTAAGCCTTTACAATTAAAAGAAAAATACTTATTTTTCACCCATAACGCTCTTTCTAAAGAACAAGTGCAGTCACATTCATGTGCGATATTTGAGTTGGGCGAACCTCTATCGATTTTTGAAAAACCCAACAAAATCGGTTCATTTAGTCAAAAGTTAAGGATAAAAGATTTTAAAAAAAGGCAACATTTCTGTCCATTACTTTTTTGTCTAATTTATCGTGAACCGGAACTGCCCCACGCATATGAGATGACCCCCGCTTGAGCTCCGACCTCGGCCGAAGGGGGTCTTGGAGGATGCGGTGGGAGTCGTGGGAAAAGAAGCTGAAAGGGGACTTTCGAGAGAGATCGTCCAGAGAACGGACGAGACAACAACTTTCTCTTATTCAAGATGTTGTAGAACCATTTAATATGTATATATTATATACATATTAAATGTGCACATTAGAATATGCACCCAGCAGAAACAAATGTACGGTTCGGACACTTTTATATTAATTTCATGTGTGAGAGACAGAATTTTCATAAGAAATTCACTACAAAATTATCGAATATGGTCTAAAACATATCCTATGGGACCTGTGGGCGACTACCCTCGATCGATTAAAAGATATTCATCAAAATCGCTTTGTCCAGTAAGAATTTATCGATGAACAAAAAAAAAAAAAAATGCATACGGTATGAACTGTGATAGCCTTCCTGCTGGGGCTTCTAGAAGTCGGTTAAAAATGAGAATGCAAGCTGTCAGACTGCATTGAATGAGGCAGCTAATAGTGTATATGCTTAATTTCAATCGGCAACCGGATTTTTTTTTTCATATCTAACGATGGGAATAAGTTCATTATAATAACGTTTACTGCTTTTGCAAATTATTAAGATTAAGGCTTATTTCAAGAAGCCTACGATTTTTTTTTCCATTCTAGTCCCTTCACTTGCTATGAATGAAGGAAGAGACTTGCAAGAATTCTGACCTTATATTTTAATCTTGCATTCCATGTTTGTTCTCAAGCACTGAAATTTATTTATATGCCACTCGTCAGAAATGTACTGGTATTCAAAAGCACTCCTCCCTCCTCCAAAAATATAGGTTGAAACTGATTAATTTTAATTTCATTAAGTAGGTAACCTTTTTTTAAAAAGTTAAAATAATTATTACAGCAAAGAAAAAAAAAAACTTTTAGCTTGACGAGCAAATTATATTAGTGGTGTCAGTGCGGTACGCAGTCTGGTAATCTAGTTTAGATCAGTTAATCAATATTTAAGGACAAAAAAATATACTTTGGCGCAATGTGTAACATAAATAACTAAATACCGTAAGTTTATTTTTTTCATTTATGCCTGTTCTTTTTTTTTTCTTTTCAATTTCAAAACCATTTTATCAATTTATAAAGTGTCGTAAATCAGTAAATTCAAATAATGTGTTAAAAAACCAAATTTAAAATATATATATATACAGGGTGTTTCAAAAATGACCGGTATATTCGAAAAATCAATAAAAACTAAACGGACAGCGATAGAAATACACCGTTTGTTGCAATGTGCGTGGGACAACAGCAAATTTTCAGGCATACAAACTTATGTAATTAATTACAATGTTCCACAACAGATGGCGCTGCAGTCTGGAAAAAAAAAACTAAACTACGGTATTTTCCACATATCCACCATGCGCCGCAATAATATGGCGTATATCTCAGAACGAAATTATCAGAAACCCGTGTAAACGTCTTAGGCGGGATGGCTTTACATGCAGAACAGATGTACTGCTCCAGTTGTTTGATTGTTTCTGGATTGTGGCGGTGCACCTGGTCTTTCAAGTGCCCCCACAGAAAAAAGTCACAGGGGTTTATGTCTGGCGAATAGGGAGGCCAATACACGCCTCTTCCTGTACGTGTAAGATAGCCCAAAGCAATCACACGATCGTTCAGGAAATTAAAGACGTCGGCAGTGCGATGTGGCCGGGCAGTGTCCTCTAAGGCAGTTCGCAGTGTCCTCTAAGGCAGTGTTTCCCAACCGATGGTTCGCGAAAATAATATGGCAATGGCGGAAGTTTTACTTGCTAACTTAAAAAATATATGTATACGAATTGGGATGCAGGGCTAAGTGATTTTTTAAATAAATGGTTTCTTTAATAATGCGTAAAATTGTGGACTGCTAATAGGAAGCATATGTACACTTTTTGAAATCTTTTTTTTTTCTACTGTTACCTTTTTTCGAAGATTTGCGTCTCAGTGATATCGAAAGATACTTATTCATTTATTTTAAATTTTTAAGTTACGTTTCTCCTACAATTTTCTACTTTTTCCTCAATAGCGCGAAGAAAGAATCAGAAATACGAAAACTTACTAAAATTTAAAATTTTGAAATATTTTCCGCTAATTTCTCATGTATATATAGACCTAAAGGGGAACAGGAAGATAGTTTTTCATTAATTTTAAACTTTGCACTCACATTTATCACATTTTATTTTAACTTTTGCGAATTTTGTACTTCAACCCTAAAGTAAAACCAAACGATATTAATCGGCTCAAAATTTCGTACGCATATTTTTTTCATGCCATGCAACAACTTTTTTACACTATCAGGAAAATAATTTTTAAAGATATCTTTCGCGACCTGCCTTATTAATAATTCAAAATGAACAGATTGTAAAAAAAGTGATTTTAGTTTCTATTTAAAGTTGGATGTTTTGCAATTATATTTTCATTTTTTGTTATGAACTATTGTGGCAAAATATGAAAAATAAATATGCTGACAAATTTTGTAGTTTTGTTACCCCTTACTACCGAGTACAGAAGGGGGTTCGCAGGGAACAAAAATCACTGCTCTAAGACATTTTGCACCGCGACGGATTCACGAAGAATGTCCTGATAGCGTGATGCAGTAACTGTTTCGCATCTGAAAAATGGGCCAATGAGTCCTTTGGAGGAAATGGCCCAAACCATTACTTTTTGCGTATGAAAGGACGATGGGACTGCAACATGGGGGTTTTCGGTTCCCCGTATGCGCCAGTTCTGTTTATTGACGAAGCCGTCCAGGCAAAAATAAGCTTCGTCAGTAAACCAAATGCTTCCCACATGGATATCGCCGTCATCAATCCTTTGCACCATATCGTTGGCGAATGTCTCTCGTGCATTAATAGAAGCAGAGCTGAGAGGTTACCGAGTTTGAATTTTACTTGTATATGGAGAGAGGTGTAAACTCTGGCGCATGAGACGATACGTAGACGTAGGCTTTATTTCGACGGCAGCTGCAACACTGCGAATGGAAACCCGAAGCCGCTGTTGGATCACCTGTTGCACAAGCTGAGCAATGCCTTCTGTGGTTGCCGTACGCGGTCTCCCTACCTTTCCAACACGCTCATCATTCACGTTCCTAGTCCGTTTAAACAGAGTGTCGGTTTTTGGTCCTTTGGTTACGTTAAACTTTCGTTCAAAACTTCGTTTTCTTGCAACAACACTGTGTTCTAGGCGGTGGAATTCCAACGCCAGAAAAATCCTCTGTTATAAGGAATAAACCATTTTTTTCACAGCACATGCTTATAGCAAGAAGACGACGTATTTCTAGCACTGCTAGTTTATTTGTTATTGATTTTTCAAATATACCGGTCATTTTTGAAACACCCTGTATATATATATATATAATGAAAAAAACAAGAAATAACAAAAAACAAGAAAATAAAAAAAACAAGAATTAACAAAATAAAACTGTAGCAATACAAACTTGAACAAAGAAAAATGCTGCAGACGCAATAATAAATAAACAAAATGATAGCTTAGGAGTCGTTAAGTTCCTTCGAACCAAACTGAAAAATACTTCTTATTTCATAGTTAGTAAAATAACAGCAAAATATGAAATGGATTAAAAGTGTTTGTAAGAAGAATTAACAAAATAAAACTGTAGCAATACAAACTTGAACAAAGAAAAATGCTGCAGACGCAATAATAAATAAACAAAATGATAGCTTAGGAGTCGTTAAGTTCCTTCGAACCAAACTGAAAAATACTTCTTATTTCATAGTTAGTAAAATAACAGCAAAATATGAAATGGATTAAAAGTGTTTGTAAGAAGAATTAACAAAATAAAACTGTAGCAATACAAACTTGAACAAAGAAAAATGCTGCAGACGCAATAATAAATAAACAAAATGATAGCTTAGGAGTCGTTAAGTTCCTTCAAACCAAACTGAAAAATACTTCTTATTTCATAGTTAGTAAAATAACAGCAAAATATGAAATGGATTGAAAGTGTTTGTAAGTAGAATTAACAAAATAAAACTGTAGCAATACAAACTTGAACAAAGAAAAATGCTGCAGACGCAATAATAAATAAACAAAATGATAGCTTAGGAGTCGTTAAGTTCCTTCAAACCAAACTGAAAAATACTTCTTATTTCATAGTTAGTAAAATAACAGCAAAATATGAAATGGATTAAAAGTGTTTGTAAGAAGAATTAACAAAATAAAACTGTAGCAATACAAACTTGAACAAAGAAAAATGCTGCAGACGCAATAATAAATAAACAAAATGATAGCTTAGGAGTCGTTAAGTTCCTTCAAACCAAACTGAAAAATACTTCTTATTTCATAGTTAGTAAAATAACAGCAAAATATGAAATGGATTAAAAGTGTTTGTAAGTAGAATATTTTTGTTAAAATTATCAAAAATCAAAAATGATTTTTTTTAAAAATTACATCGGAACCAGAATGTGTAAATATTTTGGCATCACTGACAAAAGTATTTTTTAGTTTAACCGGAAAAATAATTGTGGTTGCTGTTATATCTATTAATAATTCTCAATAACTTAACTAATAATTAAATTTATTTGTTTTTGATGACAAAAGACGATAATTCCTACAGAAAACTAACAGCAAAAAGAATACTTATCGGTCATACGCCTTACGTTTTTTGTTTGCTAAATATCAGCAAATGTTTGGTATCAAAGCAATCTTAGACAAAGCAATGTTAGATTTAACAGCACGAGATTCTATTAGATTTAAGTAGCATGTAGGGGATCATTCATAAATGATGTCACGCTTCGAGGGGTGAGCAATGTTAGATTTAACAGCACGAGATTTTATTAGATTTAAGTAGCATGTAGGGGATCATTCATAAATGATGTCACGCTTCGAGGGGTGAGCAATGTTAGATTTAACAGCACGTGATTTTTTTAGATTTAAGTAGCATGTAGGGGATAATTCATAAATGATGTCACGCTTCGAGGGGTGAGCAATGTTAGATTTAACAGCACGAGATTTTATTAGATTTAAGTAGCATGTAAAGGATCATTCATAAATGATGTCACGCTTCGAGGGGTGAGGGGGGGGGTCCGGGAATTTGTGACAAAGTATGACAAGGGGAGGGGAGGGGTATCAAGAAGTGTGACATCAGGCTTATACAACATAGCGTGACATGTGACAAAGGGGGAGGGGTGAAATATATCGGAAAAAAGCTTGACATCATTTATAAACGGTCCCTAGGCGACATTTCTAACACCGTCGCCAATGTATAGGGCGCATAACCGATAAGTAGCCAAGAAAGAAATCAACAAATAAGTAAATAAAAATAAAAGAACGACACGTTGTTGTTGTCGTGTCCTCGCGCGAAGTGAGGGATAATGAGCGCGCTGTTCTTGAGTATAACGGCGCCCTTATATGAAAAGGAGTTGACTTCCGCCCCTTCGAGGGATCTCTTAGTTTTTTGAACAAACTCCTAGATGAGAGGCCGTCACCTGGGGTTGGCACGCCCTGAAGTATCGGTCCACGAGGGATTTAACGTGCACCAGCTCTCTTTAGGGTACACGGTCTCAAAGCAACCACCAGCGAGAGGTTGTCACCCTCCCAAACTGCTGACTGCAGTTAATGTTGCTTCACTTTCGGTGCTCTGCGGGAACCGAGCTTCTACCGACTGGTCCACTGCGAGTCAGAGACACGTAAACAATATAAATAACACAAATATTCATATAAAACCATCATTAGGACCTTTTCAGCTCGTATCCCTTTAAGACCTGAAATTGTTTTATGCTAAACAGACAACATGTAGACAAAGCTTCCAGTGACGCCTGAAAATTTGAAATGGTACTTGTACCGCCATCTATTGAGGAAAATAGGTAATGCATCGTTTCCATGAACCAGCACGATCGTTCGTTTCCGGCAATCTTAGAAAATTACATTTTACTTCATTTTTAACCCGCACGTTCGGTCTTAAAGGGTTATAAGCTAAACTTTGATATCCCTTTTCAAGAACTAATTCTCGTTATCTTTTCACTTAAGCGTTAAGCAGTTTTATTGACTTTCTTAAAGGGTTGTTCCGTAATTTTACTCTCTGGATGCAACAAATGTGCTTACAATGTGTAAAAAGATATCATTTTCTTCCTTACAATGATTGGATAGAAAAGTAAATGCACGATCTTAAAGTTACTCGAAGTAACTTTGAATTCTATTGAAACTACGCTCGTTTTGCTAGACATTTGGAAAGTCTCTTGTCATAAACCCTATAAAGAGGCTATTGAAACTTTTAGACTGCAAACTGGTCATGATTGCATGGCAGAGCATCTTAAGAAAATAGGCGTTTTTCCATCCAGTATAAGTCAAATATGTAACTCGGGCATCATGAATGCAGATCATCTTCTCATACACCCAGAACTGGACAATGAGTCCCAAGAACGCGAATGCCAGAACTGTCATGAACTCGTCGTAAAGACTACTTTTCTCCACCAGACCCCTACCTGTTAGCCGAGGCCTTAGGATTGCTTACGCACGGAGAGAGGTAGTGGGGTCTACGGATTTTACATACACATATCCCCAAGTATACATGGTGGTCTTCAGTGGGTATAGAACGCGCGACCTTCCAGGTGGAAGTCCGACGTGCTAACCACTAGGCTACCACGGCCCCTCGTAAAGACTACCACTTTCATGTTCCTTTTTCATACTTGCTGTTGCTGCACACAATCACAACTGGAAGAAAAACAACACAAACACATAAAACTCGTGCACACGCTTCACGAGTAAAATGGACGTGAATTTATTAGAATTACAAACACAGAATAAAAGGAACAAGTAACTGCGCCATCTATCGCGGCGCCCCTGAAAGACGCAGAAGTCTGACAGAGTTCGCACGCTCCTAAGCCACACCCAATTTTGTAAGCAGAGGTCGCGCAAGGAATTTTTGTCAAAGAGTGAAAATACTCCTTGAAAGTTTTTGGACTAGTATTTTATTTTCAGGAGGAGTAATAATAATAATAAACTCTTTACAGATATCCGAGTTCAGAGTGAAAACCATTTCTGCTGCTACCTTGACCCAGAGCGGAGCATACGTACAGCTAAACTAACAATTTTCTAAAAAATTCTTATTTATTCAAAACTTAGTACTTTCTAAAAAGTAAATAGCTGTGAATACTAAAATCAAATTTGAAGTAAATAAATAAATGAAACAATAATAGTGAATTAATAATAGTGATAAACGCAGTTTTTGACAAACAAGTGTTCAATATCGGTACAGCTCAAAAAAAAAAAAAAAATGTTAAAATGAAACGACAAACAAGCAGATTTAAGGTTGTGCATGCAAAAAATATCTTAAAAATTTCAAGATAATTGAAATAATTCCAGGATGGAAAAGGATTGAGATTTCAAACACGGTAAGCAATTTCTGGGAAAAATCGGAGGAAAAACTAGTTTCCGTGTGGCGCAAATATTAACTCCTATTTCTTTCTTTTTAATTTTTAGTGGACAAGAGAATTTGGGAAAAAGACAGGTGTCAAGATTAAAGGTCGGGAAAGGGTTTTAGCATTAGCAAATGGTAGCCACATTGGCGACTTCAATGAAAACAATAGTCGCCACAACGGCGACTGGCGACCGCGAGTTTTGAGCTCTACTATATAATGAAAAATAAAATTAACTTAATAGAAGAATATTCTATTTGTCTTGCAGTACTTAAAAAGCTAAAAGTTGTTTAAAAATGTAGAGTGAGAATACGCATTTTTAAAATTTCAATGCGTATTACCAATTTTTAAGGCGTGAAACACGCTTGTAGAGGCGTTAACGCGATCTCTGTTTGTAAGGACTTTACTAATAGTATAACGGTTATAAGTTAAAATCATCATATCATATCGTAAATTTGTAATGGGCCGTTAGGCCCCGGGGGGCCTTTTACCCAGTATCTATGTGAGTAAACTTCGGAGGAGATCAATCAATGTGCCCTAAGGCTAACTTCTTTGTCCCCGAGGGGCAGGGGTTTGTCCAAGTCATGGACGAGGGTTATAGTAAAAACATTATAATTGAAATGATAAATAGATAATAATAATTTTTTTTTTTTCCATTTTTTAAAATTTTATACTTTTTTTTTGTTATTTTTCTTTTTTTTTTTTGGTTAGTACGAGTAAGTGAGAAAAGCGAAGTCAAAAGGCTCCAATGTAAATATTTCACTGCGAGTTTGGTTTTGAAATTTCTCTCTCATAAGTTAAAAATGAATTTCACGATTTATTATGTATAAGGAAGTTTAGTAAAATAACTGGTGGAAGAGTCACTGGCGTCACAGCAGTCTAATTATTAAGGGGGACGAAGCCAATTTTTGACTTGTCTTCCAGTCTTCCTAATTTTGTTAAACAGTAATTGAAACTCTTTATTATTTCAGCAATAGTATTTCCCATTTTTTCTATCTATACAAATTGTGTTAACTATTTATTTATTTTGTAGACTTAATTTGCAACAAAAATTAGATGTGATCTAAAGAAATGAAATATGTTCAGAAAACATCAAAGTTAAAAAATCATTTTTATATCGTTTATAATTAATGATGTGCTGACAGGGTAGCGTAGTGGTAAAGCTCAGGCCTCGTAGGCCCAAGTTGGCAGGTTCAAACCTGGCCCAACTCAGTGGATTTTCAATCGTCTGCCCCTATGTATGATTATGCGGAATGTAACAGATTCCTTAAGTACCCGTTTGGCATGGATACTCTCGGTTAAATTAAATTCCTAGTACCGTTTGCATCAACGAGAGCTCAGGTGCTGCCATTTAGGGGGAAACTGAGCGTCAAAAATTGCGGCAATCGTACCAGACTCATTGTGGTGCCGCTGAAAGAGTTGGTACCAATTTCTGGGAATGCACTAGGTCTGCAATGGTTGAGGACCAATACTGCGGCCCATTATAAAGAAAAAAAATAATTATGTATGTATACGGACTTATTTCATTTCTTTTCTGACTCAAAAACATTTCTTCGACTGTCTTTGGAAGAAATAATTTTTTTTTGAGATGGTTGCCGTATCAACTTGATCGATGACATCTTGATGAAAGAAACACACCTCAACGTGATTCAATCGCTTTTGTGTCATTGTTGAGCGCAAATACAACTTCAACTTTTTAAGCGCTAAAACTTCTTTCCGCCTTATAACTGGATGCTGGAGACACCAGAAAAAGTCGTACCAGAATTTCTATATTAGAGAATAATCCCCTAGATCCTGCTTCCATTTGTAGTAATGCCTTTTCTAGCATCATGTGCGCACGTCATGTCTTTAAACTCCTCTTTGAAAACTAAAAGACGAATCCTTAATTTTGAAAAATTAAATTCTGGGTAATTTACTGCAAGCTCCAGATTCTCTTCATGTAGTAGCATCTTTTCTAATTCAAATTGTTTTTGAATTACCTTTGATTCAATATGCGATTTTTTAGCCCGGCAATTGTCACATCAAGTAAGTGAAAGAATTCAATGCGATAGTATTCTGCAACTGAAGGAAAACCATGACCTACTGCCACACCATCAAACCACTTAGGAGGTCTTTTTTTTTCTTGGCAATTTTAGGGGGTCTAGTCGAAGTTCCATTTTTTGACACAGTCATCAAAAATGGTGAAAAACATAGCGTCGTTTCGCATCTTTTCCAAGTAATTAGTATCTGTTTAAACTGATTTGACCAGTCCAGCTACTGAACACCTCCTTTGGAAGGAGGTGTTCAGTTCTGCCAGCAAATCAATGGTTTGTTTCCCCAAAACTTATCCCCAGATAGTTGGAACCGTTTTCGAAAACAGCTAAGGACTGCTAGCGCCATCAGAAACGTCTTCAGCCAACTGACTCAACGTGTCCATAATTAAAGGATATTTTTTCAGTATTTCTTCAATTTGAGAAATTCGACATATCCATCTTGTTCGACACAGAGGTCTAATTTTGCAAGTATTTCCAACGGGACATTCAGATTCATTTTCCAAAAGGCTCTGAAACAAGGCGTTTGTTTTTGTTGTCTTTCATTATTAAGTTAGAGCAATGTGGCAGAGAATTAGTGCAATGTGGTTAGCACCATTAATATGGCCACTCATATCGGCTGCTCCGTCATATGTTGGCCCCCGAAGATTTGCTATTGGAAGTTGAAGTCGAACAAGGGCGTCACATATAAGGGCAGCTATAGGTTTTTCCGTGACTGAACGGGTTTCGAAAACTTCTAGGAAACTTTCACACCTAAGTTATAGTGAAGAAATGTGGAGTGCTAGGGTATTTGTTAAATATTAAAAATATATATCAGGGCCCTCCCCCTCTCTCTTTTTTGCCTAGGCCTAGGACCACTGGTATAAAGTGAAACATGTACTGAAGCACAGTTTGAGTAAAAAATGTGCATGTTTTTTCAAACCTATCATAAAATGTTGCCCGAATTTGTAGAAATAAGGGTTCTTAACATATTTTACATGCACTGAAGACATTTTGAAACGCGTGTTTGTAATTTTTGTTGCACTACTTAATTACTCTTCATGTTTAACAAGTTTATAAAACTCTTAATTTGTTCGATATGGCAATATTAATGCGACGGGAACGGGAAGCGTATTTTCTCGGATCCCCATTGGTCCCATCGCAAATGGACAATGACACATGATTAAATTCCAGAATGTTCACATAAAAAATAAAGCAGTAAGAATTTTTGATTCAAAATCTATACGCGCAGGGTCCCTCACTTGTTTTGAATTTTAACATAAGGGCACCCCCACTTTTTGATGCTTGTATATGAAAGCGTCCCAACACCTTTTTCCAGAACTACACTACTGGGTCCTTTTATTTCTAAATTTTCGTGTGAAAAGGGGAGACTGTCCCCTCTGCCAAACTATTGAGGGGGACTGTCCCCCTCTTCCAAATTATTGGGGGGGACGCGTCCCCGAATCCCCATAGGTCGTGACGCCCGTGGGAAGAGTCCATACAAAATGGGAAGTGATCTAAAAGTGCACGAACCTTGCCTGAACACTTACCGTTCATTTTCCTTTGTTAATTGGTTCTTGTTCTCATTCCATTGTAATATGTCTTCTCTCCTTGCTCGTATATGATATCTGAGCTGTCATTTATGCGGATTGATTCTTCCAATAAAGCCAAAACAACAGTTCTCATAGTACAGAAAACTTTCTCGCTGATCAGATGATTGTGACAAATGAGTAAAACTGCATATAATCGTGCCAGTTATCCAATATAAGAAAACATAATCTTGGTGTTTAGGAAATCTTTTCTCTCATATAAGTAACTTAAGTAATTAATAAGCTATGTATCTTTATTTTAACTAAGTTCTTTACTTTTAAAGTTCTATAGGTTACATTGTAAGACATTCAGGTTAAATGACTGTAATGATATTTTAGATAGAAACAAGAAGTTCCGTCTAGAACTATACGAGCCTACTTTCCCGTATACACCGAATTCAAATTTATAATCTAGCTATCTCTTTCTCTCTCTTTCTTATTTATCTTTAGTTCTAATTATTGAAAATATACCTTTTTCAGCGGATAATACATATTCATTCACTCACTCATTCATTCTTTCATTTATTCAGCCGTGCATTTATTCATTCATTCGTTACCTCATTCAAGTATTTATTCATTCATTTATTTATATTTTCATTTATTCAATAATTTATTCATTCATTCTTTTCCTCATTCATTTATTCATTGATTTATTCTTTCACTCTTTCATTTATTCATTCATTCATTATTTCACTCATTGAGTCACTGAGAAATATCCTTGAAAATCCCGATCAAAAAATTTCATAGCAAAATAGGCTCGTAAGTTCTGGATAAACTTTCTATTTCTACATGTTCTACGTTATAAGAGCTTTCCGATAAAGTTTGTTCCAAGCAAATCGGTCCGTTAGATCAGGATTTATATAGGGTTGAAATTCCCCGAAAGCTCTGTGTTAATTTTTTGAACCGTTCAAAAATGAACAAAAACTGTTCAAATCAATGTTTCACGCCGAGAACTCCTTTCAATAAGCTTGCAATAGGAACTTGGCTCTTGTGCCCAGAGTTTACAGAATTTGCTTCAATTTTGTCCATAGGCGCTAATGTTAAAATTTTTTGAACTGTTCAAAATTGAACAAAAAATTGTTCAAATCAAAATATGGAAAATGAGATGTCCTCGCCGAGATCTTTCGAATGCAAAAAGAATTTTTCCAATCGGACAATTCGTTCAAAAGTTATTAGGGGGGGACAGACCGACAGACAGACAGACAGACCGACAGACAGACAGACAGACAGACAGACCGACAGACCGACAGACACACTTTTCCCCCATCTCAATACCCTACTTTCAAATTTTTTATTTTTCAATCTTTATTTAATTACTTCACTTATTTTTGACTTTTCTTGATTTTTAACGATATTTTCACGATACATTAAGCCTTCTTTCATGCTTTATTATTATTATTTTTTACTTTTACGGGAAAGTAGGCTAAAAAATAGCTAATTATTATTGTAAAGTTACGTTCATACTTGAAGATATATTTTAATTAGTTACAAATGAATAAATGCATAGTTTAAGAAATGACAAAAAAAAAAAAAGAAAAGAAAAGAAAATCTCCCCCCTCTATCAGTTGACCACCTGTCTTAAGTTGATCACTAAATTGCAGAACCGCCAGTGGTCAACTTACACAGGTTTCACTGTATTTATATTTTTTACCCCATGTATTATATTATTAGCTCCGACACAGAAGTAAATAAATAAAGAGTTTCATAAATTACGACAATAATACTGCAATAATGCATTACAAAAAGAAAAAAAAAAAAAAATAACTTCATTGCCATCTTCTCAATTATTTTTGTCGAACAAAACGTGAAATATTCATACATTTACAGCACGCATGTGTACTAATCCAGATGTATTTTTTAAATAACGAATTACAAATTAACAATATTTTTGAGTTATGAGCAAAACAGTTTCAATGGAGAGTAACACTAATTGATACTTATTTGTAACACACTCCGATTGAGATTAATCGGTATGAAATAAAAGAAGTCACTTGGTATTTCTCGACATAAAATAAAAAGCGTTATCGCGGTGCTTGGGTCTTTTCGTACTCATTTAGAGGTTGCTCTGTTTGGGATTCTTCCGACCGTTTTTTCAATATCTTCACTCAAACGGTTAAACCGTTCGCGGTCTTCTCAAAAACGGTGTCGACCACACAGATGCGCTACAGTACTTCTACAATACAATCTGCTGCCATCTGCACAATTGTTTCTATAATGAAAACGACTAATAATCAAAACATTTCCCTAGCATTTTGAGTGAGGCATCGCTAGATTTGCAATCTTCTTTAAAAAAAATGTAATGTAAACGCAAATTTAGTTTAATACTTCTTTCTTTGTTTTAATTTATTTATCATCCGCGCTTTTTATATATATTAAAGTGGCAGCGCTCTTTTTTCCAGTTTCGTTAAAACTATTGTTTTGACGATGATTATTTTGGGTATATAAATAAATATGTTTTACAAACAATTTGATTATATAGTAAAAATAATATTTTTATTTTACAGGAAATTTAAATTAAACTGAGATTTTTTTTTTCGGTAAGAATATTTTTTTCCGAAATTGCTATATGTTTATTATTTTTTCATTATGCTTTACTGTTCTACCTGATAAGCACTCTGATTTGGTGTGCATTTCCGGTTACTGGGAGAATTGTATATTTATAATATCTAGAACATCGGTCATTTCGTATGACCGCCGGGCTTACTAGTATTTTCATAATCCCCTATAGTATAGTGCTCGTAATAATAATCATCAATAAAATTAAAATTGCGATATGCTTTCCGTAAAATGTAGTTAGTAAAAATTATAATTGCTTTTTAATAATCAGATTTCATTTTAAAACATTCAAAAAGAATCAATTAATCCATTTTGGATTAACATTAGATGCGATTATCGCATGATAGACTAAAAACGCTTTAAAAATATTATTTCAATTTTCTACATCTTATTTTGTGTGAATTTGGATTTTCAGTATTAACCAACATAAAAACAAAAAACGATCGATATTGTTAAATGTAGACAAATATGAATGAAATTATAAAAAAAAAAAAAAAAAATTGAGCTCAAATTTCTCATTAAAAGTATTCTCATTATTACCTCGTTAATAATCCCTTTAAAACATACTGTTGTTTTTGTAGTATATATTATTTATTTTATTTTACATTCAAAATTATTATCATTAACTATTTTACACAGTGTATTATAGGTAAGTAAACGACATTTAAACTTATCGTTTTCTTTATATGCCACCAAATTTTGAAATCGTTAAAAGTGTTCCGTGACAAAAAATAAAAAAAGGTTGAGAATCACTGTTCTAGCTTTCTTGTTGAAAAAGTTATGAGCAATTTCAGGTCACGCTAGGTCTCAAATACCTACGACTGATCCCAGTTTTTATGACTGTTTAGTAGTATGTTTGAAGTTTTGACCTGTTTTTAGTTACTTAATGTAGTTAATTACAAGAAGTTTGATTGCATATAGTGAACATCCATGGAAAAAGTAAAAAAAAAAAACTTTAAAAAGCGAAAACTAATCGCAATTACATAGAGCAAACCATGTAACAAGCAAAAATTCCATTAAAATATAAAATTTATGCATTGCCAAATAAATATAAATATATATTAAGCAAAATTGTAGTAAAAATGCGTTTCGAGTGCGTCTCGTTTCTCAACTTGAGGGGTCGCGTTCAGCTCTTAGGGGGATCGAAATATCTGACCAAAAAATACAGTACTGTACTTTGTATCAAGGGGGGTCGGAAGGCTTTTTAGCCTACTTTCCCGTAAAAGTAAAAAAAAATAATAATAAATCATGAAAGAAGGCTTAATGTATCGTGAAAATATCGTTAAAAATCAAGAAAAGTCAAAAATAAGTTAAGTAATTAAATAAAGATTAAAAAATAAAAAATTTGAAAGTAGGGTTTTGAGATGAGGAAAAAGTGTGTCTGTCGGTCTGTCGTCTGTCTGTCGGTCTGTCTGTCTGTCGGTCTCCCCCCCCCCCCTCCTAATAACTTTTGAACGAATTGTCCGATTCGAAAAATTCTTTCTGCATTCAAAAGATCTCGGCGAGGACATCTCATTTCCATATTTTACTTTTTGATTTGAACAATTTTTTGTTCAATTTTGAACAGTTCAAAAAATTTTAACATTATCGCCTATGGGTGAAAATGAAGCAAATTATGTAAACTTTGGGTACAAGATCCAAGTTCCCATGAACAAGCTCACTGGAAGAAGTTTTTGGCGTGAAATATTGATTTGAACAATTTTTGTTCATTTTTGAACAGTTCAAAAAAAATTAATATACCGCCTACGGGGAAATTTCAATCCTATATAATTCCTGATCAAACGGACCGATTTGCTTGGAACAAACTTTATCGGAAAGCTCTTATGACGTAGAACATGTACAAATAGAAAGTACATCCAGAACTAAAGAGCCTATTTTCCTATGAAATTTTTTGATCGGGATTTTCAAGAATATTTTTGAATCAATGAATGATTAAATGAATAAGCAAAAGAATGAATGAATAAATGAGTGACTAAATACATGAATGACTTAATAAATGAATGATTGAATGTCTATTAACCGTTTAAAAAGGTATATTTGAACCAATTAAGAACTAAAACTAAACGAGTAAGACAGAGAGAGAGAGAGATAGCTTGGTTTTAAATTTGAATTCGGTGTATACGGGAAAGTAGGCTCGTATAGTTCTAGACGGAACTGCTTGTTATATTTGTTTTCGGCTTTTACAGCGTCAGCGATAGTTTGCTAGTCTCGAAAAACGATTATGGAGTATACAGCAAGTCATAAAACAAGTCGAAGTTCTATTAAAATATACAATTAATCGCCAATTACAGAGGACAAGTGTTGAAACAACTGTAGAATATTCAAAGATGTAAAATCAATTATAAATGTGATTCTTACAATACACATTTCAGAAGATACATTTATTGCTATTTTATTTCGTTTTACTCATTTTGTTTTTTTGTTTTTTTAATTTTTATTTATGACTGAGTTTATTTATTTATTTTTTGCATTCTCGTACATCAGCATTTTGTTTTTGCTCCGCATGCACTTCTAATGAGCTTGGGATCCGCGAAAATACGGGTGAAAGAAAAAGTGATGCACTAATGAATAATATTTTAGTGGCGCCATCTCTGAATTTTAGAAGACATTTAAACTCAATCGTATTTCTCTGAGTTTTTCCCCTCCGAAGTATTTACAATGAAATATACCAAATCAAGTAGGATTTTTTTTTTTTTTTTTTTTTCAGAATTTTTTTAGAAGATATTTTAATAACATTAAATTTACTTGATAAATTATATATTTCAAAGCATGGATTTCTTTTATTTTGCAAAAGAGTTCTGCAATATGTGGGAAAAAAGAATGACATCATTTATGAGCGGTCTCTAAGATGAGATTTTAACGAATTTTAGCGCTGCTTTAACTTAAGGTTTGGTCAGAATAAGGAATTTATGTTTTATATATAAATACAAATTAATCGAACAAAAACCTGGTTGCAATCCGTGATTGTAAAATCTTTACTATATATATACATTTACCACTAATTAAGGGACACATGTTCTGGTCCCAGTCCCTTTGAATAGGGACCGTATTTATCTCCAAATAAGGGACACTATTTAAGGGGCATTCACACAGAAAAATTTCCAAAATTCAAGTTATATAGATCAGAAAAATTTACAAGAAGGTGAAGTTCGTTTTTTCTTTCTAAAAATTGATTTCAGGAAGTTGGTATGAGTCCTAGAAGCATGAACAATGAAACACGTATATTTTAAAGTGCTTGCCAAAAGCTACTTGTGCAATCCTCTTTCGTATTATGGAATACATGTGGGCTCAGCATTTACAAGCAGTACGCGGCTACCAACAAGTTTTTTTATGCAAGGATTGGAGAAGTACACTAAACGTAATTTATACTGTGTTGCAAATTCGATACTTTAAGCCAAACTCAACAAATAGATAACTGCAAATAAACTTCTGAAAGTTACAAAACTTTGCCAAAACGACATTATTTCTAAAATTTTAGTTTTTCAATGAAAATTTTTTAAATCCTAATTAATTTCGGCGTATATTTTATATGCAAGAAACATTTTCAGTATTTAAGCTCAAACGTTAACACAGGTTACATATTAAATTAAATTAATACCCGAGATGTTTCTGCATCAATTTATGAATCTCCGAGGAAGGGACACCTCTATTTAATGGACAAAATTTCCAGCCCTCTTAGTGTCCCTGATTGAGAGGTTTTACTGTAATAACATTTTGAGAATTAATAAAAGTTGGCCATTCATTTTTTGGGTGCAAAAAGTTAGCCGCTTCCATTATGTGCTCATAAAAAATGATGGTCAATTACTATTCATACCTATTATATATTGCGAATATTTTAACTACCAGTATTTGGCACAACGGAAAATAATACTAGGTGCAATCGGGAGACGGATTAGGTTCTCATACCCACTTGGCCAAAAGCCAAACCAGCGAGGACTGGTCCCTGATCCGACCTTTCCCGGTCGTAGGTCGTCCATGGCATTTCGGGCGGATGGTTGGGGCACGGGCGCGCAGCCTTTTAAATATAATTTGAAAATTTTAATTTTTAAACCGAAAAACATAAGCAACTACACTAATTTATATCTTATTTTATATTTGTTTACTAATTTACTGGTATTTTTGAAGGGATTCTTTGCAGCTATGAAAAGTAAACAATATTCAAAAATTCGTGCATTCATTCGTGCTTCAAAACCTCATTTTTTGCGAATAACTAAATTGCGTTAGGGGCTATGAATTTTGTTTTTTTTTCTTTCTGTTTCTAAGATTCATAGAGGGTGATATAAATTGTTGTACAGAGTAGAATTTTCCTTCTAAAAACCAACAGATCACACGGAGTAGAAAGGATCCAAGATAATTTTTAATATTGGAATTTGTAGAAAAGGAAATATGAGGGTGCAGAGTGGAGAATTTGCGCCTATCTGTTGAGGAACTAGGTAATACTCAATTGTTTGGTTTTAAAAAAAAGTTTGGAAAAAAAAAAAATGGAAAAATCTGAAGACACAAAAATACCTTACTTAAAGCAAATTGCTTCATTTGAGGGCCCCAACATATTGCAATTACCGTCATTGAAAATGATTTGCGGAGGAGGCGGAGCGAGACCTATTTTCTTAACTACCAGTGTTTTTCAACAAGTAATGTACTATATATTTTGGAGCGTTTCTGACTCGCGACAACTTGAGTAAAACTGGAAATGATTTGATAAACGAAGAGGCTCCCCGAGCAGTGACCCTTCATTGTGGGGTGCTGTCGGGCTCATTAGTATACGCTTTGGATTAGATCAGAGCTTTCCAAACTTTCACTGATGGCGACACCCTCCCAGTACATAAAATGTAACGTGACACTCTTGCACTGATACTAATAAAGCAGATTTTATTTTATCATAACAAATGGTATTTTAAAGCAATAATTATTTCCCCATTTTTATGTATTCTACCTTATACATTCTCACTTTCGTGTTCTTGCAACTGCATATAGGCGAGTAATAAACAGAGGTTTGACACACGCTATTTAATTGTTGTTCAGTAACTGCTGAAGTTTCAGACACACCACTTGACTGTTGCTCGGCATCTGATGCTTCATAAACTGCCAAACTTGTCTTCAATTTATCCATAGCGGTTGAGTTGCGTAAAATTTATGGCGTAAATATGTCACTTTGAAGCAGGTAAAATAATGGCGTGTGTCACGAATGAAAGAAAGAAGCAGACTGTAGGAAATGTACAACGGCCCAATGTCGCCGATCGAAGAACTAGTTAAAACAAGAAACCTATAGCCAATCAACATATCGATCACGGGCCATACCATGTGATCTATGATTACATTGAACCAAGAAAAGGAATTTTGATATTATTTTATCATAAGCTTTTCATTCGTTTTACAATCTCGCGACACCCTTGATGCTAATACGCGACACCCAGTTTGGAAAGCACTGGATTAGATATTCGTCTCTAACTGGATATTGTACATTTAATGTAATTTAAACTGTGTTGCATGCGGCAAAACGAACTCATCCAACAGATTTCTTCAAATGAATTTCTGTAAGTTAAAACTTTGCCAATTTTAGTTTTTCCAATAAAAATTTATGAATTTCAATAATTTCGACTTACACGTTGCATGCATATAGGGCATAAAACATTTTCAGTATTTAAGCTCATACGTTAACACAGGTTTCATATAAAATCAAATTATTTAATACACTAGATGTTTATGCATCAACCTCCAAGTTGAAGTGACTTCGGAGACGGTCCTGGTTGAAACCTCCGAGGAAGGGCCACCTCCATTTAAGGGACAAAATCTCCAGTTCTCTTAGTGTCCCTAAATGGGAAATTCTACTGTATATATATATGTGCAGTTCGCACAATATGTTTTTTTCCGAAAAATATCTTATTACCAAGGTCCATTATAAATGCAATTTTATGTTTGCAAAACAAGAATAAAAAACGCATAAAATGACCACAGGAGACAAAATCCAATCAAACTTTAGAAATAGACGAGAAAAAAAAAATAGTGAGAGATTAAAATAAATTCATGAACATGAAACTGGGATATGATGTAATGCTCCTGCTGTTCAAGCTTGCAGAATTGAAAAAGGTTTAAGATAAGAAAAATTTGCGAAAATGTCTGTCATTTTGACTATCATAAATATGGGCTGCAAGTAGTTAACAACAAGATTATCGAAATGACCCTTCTTCCTCTAATGCTAATATGTCGTTCCGCTCTCAAATGTAGTCACGATTAGCTCTCTGAATGATCATTGACTAAAAAACATGGATGAATTTCTGAAAAACTATGTATCCATTTAGACTCAATTAGTTTACAGTCGCTGCCATTGCCCTATTTGAAGCAAGACCGCTTGTTGATGTTAAGGTCCAGAAGCAGCCCAATGCCAACCAGCAAGAATTATCACTTGCAAAAAAAGGGGCAGAATCTATCCATACAATAAAAGACAGATTTGGTATATGAAGCAGAGTCTACTATGAAGAAAAATGACCTTTTTTACTGCAATCGGTACTCGAATCAGACGAAGAATACCATATTGCACAACGTAGGAGAATTTAAAAAAAAACATGAGACCCCATAATCACGAGTTTTTGTGGTCTTGACAGTAAAACTGGTATTTGCTGTCTTGACAGATGAATTGCCACGATAATTTAAGAGTGTCACTTGTCAGTGACACTCTTGAGGCTTAGGTGTATCATCTCTTGAAAAGGTGATGATACCTTATGAATCAACTAATATAGTAACTCTTACTGATGACTGTCAATCGAATCCTCGGCCATGAAAAATCATGATAATTCATCACAATCATTGCTTGTACTGGCAACAAGCCACTTTGGCTCAACTAGTCACTGTTCTCAGTGATGAAAGACGACGAAGCACATTCGTTGTTATAACCTAATCATGAACGTGCTTTCACTAAAAGTCATAGCAGTTTCGCAATCCTCGGAAATGAAGAATCATGATAATTCATCACAATCATTGTCTCTAGGGGCGAAGAGACACTGTGGGTCAACTAGCCACTGTTCTCAGTGATGAAGGACGACTAAACCCATTCGTTGTTATAACCTAATCATGAACATGCTGGCACTAAAAGTCATAATAGTTTCGCAATCCTCGGCCGTGAAGAATCATGATCATTCATCACAATCATCGTCTGTACTGGCAACGAACCCCTATGGCTCAACTAGTCACTGTTCTCAGTGATGAAGGACGACTAACTAAGCACATTAGCTGTTATACCCTAATCATGAACATGCTGGCACTAAAACTCATAACAATTCACCATAATCATTGTGCCTAGTAGCAAGGAGCCACTGTGGCTCAACATATTCATTTCTCTGATGAAGAGAAATGGATACAGTGAAACCTGTGTTGACCCCTTGCGGTGCAGCACTTTAGTGGTCAACTTAGACAGGTGGTCAACTTATAGAGGGGGAAGTAGGGGTGCAGGGCTAATTCCGTTCCTGACAAAAGTGGTCAACTTACAAAGGTGGTCAACTTTACAGGTTTTACTGTATTCCAATCTAAAGCACACGAAATAATTATTGCCGATATGGTTTATAACTTGTTGCCCAATTAATAAAGGAAATTTAGTTATTAATTTCTTTTCCTTCGATGTAAACAAGATCAGAATAACGAATACGGAAACTAACGTATATAATAAAACTAATCTTAAAAGCATATATGCAGAACATGTTCTACCACTCGATTTATAAACATTGTCGGTAATTAAATCAGAGAACATGTCAGAAATCTGGTGTCGTAGCTAATTTTAACCAATTGGCACGTGCATTCCCATACATTTGAATAAGTTAAATGATAAGCAGAACTACCTTAAAGACCACTCAAGGATTTACGATTAGTCGAAGGTCGTACTCAGAGTTAATGAATGTGCTAATGATAAGAAACGGTCTTAGTTTTTCAAAACTATGAAACATGAAATGAGACTGGCGTATTTTCGTTTCGTGATTTTTTGTTTTAATGGTTGACTAAAAAGCAATCACTAAAACAAAAAAAAACAAAAAAAAAAAAAGCATTCCAGATTGAACTAATTTCTTGTCCTACAATTTCTTAATGTAAGAGCCAAGCTGCACAATGTGATGATATCATAATTTAAAGAAAAAAAACACATAATTAAATTATGGAAACTAATTTATATGTTATTATGAAAAATCAGATATTGACCCAATTTATTATTAAAAATTATTATTTTTAAATTGCGCAGCTATAGTGAGTAATGAAAAAAAAAAAAAAAACCTGAAAAATGAGAGATTTTCCCTTTTTCTGCTCAATGTAAAAACGATTACAGCGTTGATCGAAAGTTCCAGTGGTCGCTAGAACAGTTAAGGCACACCTGTGAACTTGATTTTTTAAGAAAAAGGGTCAGCTTTTTACAATTTTACGTTCACAATCCATATTTTTATGATTTTTTTCCAATAAATTTTAGATGATGCCGATTTTTAGTGAAATTCTGGAGATTTTCAACAAAACTAAATCGAATTTTGCTAAATTCGAGCAATGTTTCACCAACTTTTAATGATTAAAATAATTTTAATGACAATAATTGGCTTATTTATAGAATTGATTAGGTTATTTAAGTTTAAAAGCTGGCTTCGAACTAGGTATATGTTTTAATTTTATATCTATATGCGTTTTAATAGATAGCGATATTTTATCTGGTCATAGAACAGAAGTCACCATTATCCGCATAGTTCTGATTTCTTCAGTATTTTTTATAAAAATTACAGAAATTCCTACCTTAATGAATTGACAGGGAGTGTTAAAGTGTGATGAGCGTAGAACCTGATTCTGTCGATGTGATTTATGAGCCCAAAATTGACAGTTGTACTTTCCGCACGTTCCAGAGATATAATTTAGATGTGAGGCTGTGGTAGACCTTATGGTGAGGGGGTCGTTTTTCGAACCCAAACGTTAGGATTCTGAACCAAATCCACTGAAGATCCACCATGTCTTGGGGATACATGCTGGGGATAAAAGCTGGAGAAAATTTCCCTCCCCTTCAGTCTCAGGACCATAAAGGGAGGTTGGGTAGTTGAGGTGGCGCCACCTGGTGTCATCCGACTACAGCGTGTGAGGTTTAATGCTGGCCATCCTTTCAGCTGACTCTTCACACATGGCCAGCAATTCCCGTGGCTTTGAAAAGGGCGAATGCCGAAAAGGCAAGTGCCTCCACGTTACAATATATATATGTATAGATATGTTTCAGCATATGACCAAAATTGGAGAATGTCGACAATCACCGGTCTGATAGATGGTGTATGTCCACCGGTGATTGTCGACATTCTCTACTTGGTGTATGTCGACATCCAATGGTGATTGTCGACGTTCTCCAATTTCGCAGATTCACCGTAACATATATACACGTGTGTGTACAGCAGACGCTATTCTTTAAGCATTTTTTAAGAGTACTTTGAGTGAAATCAAATGCTGTCTTAAAACCAGAGATAAATTAAGCACCTGCTGAAATTCGGAAGGTTCTGCTCAAGGACTTCAGAATAATCATCTGCACTAATTAGCCGCTCTGGTTGAAGGGCATCAAAGAGGTTTCAGCGAATAAATCAGGGTGACCGCCCAAGGTAAAAACGTGTAGCGTGAGAATGATTATTTTTTCGAATTTTGACAGATTTACACGTTTTAAGGCAGGGGTTTCCCCCACTCCGCAACCCGCTAACAGATTTTCTCCGGCCGCGAGAAGTTTACACACTGAAAAATAAAACGTTTTGGTAATGTATTTCTTCGTGAGCATTTTTGCCATTATTTATGCATACAGCAGCTGTTTCGTCTGTCTTTTTGAGCCACTACTGGGCACATAATTAAAAAATAAACAAAAGCAAATCTTGAGTGTATTAAGTGGGGAGAGGTGTCGCTTGTGCTAACTATATCATCTGAACTGAAATATTGCTGGATCGGCTGGATTTGAAGGAGAGGCTGTCCCGCCTCTCCTTCAAAAATGTACAATGTGACTCTGGAGTAAAAAAGATTGGCGACCCTTATTCTAAAAGGTGCTGAGCCCATTTTGACAAATGTCTCTCAATGTCTATCTGTATGTAGTCTTTTTTTTTTATTTTTCGCTTTCAAAGCGTAATGCATGGAATCAAACAAAATTCGGAACGCACATGGCGTCTAATGGGAAATGGGGCTGATTAATTTTTTACGGGAATGCCTTCTAGGGGTCAGAGAAATAAAATATGTTTATCGTTTTGCGTGACTTCTATATCTAAAGAAGAAATGGAAGCATTCATACAAAAATTTGTATGGAGGTATTCTTAAAAGGGAACAGGCGCTGATTTAATTTTGGCAACATTTGCCTCAAGGGAGTAGAGAAATGGAACGTTGTTCTCTGGCTAAGACTGAATACTTTGTCTAAAGAAAGAATGCACAGATTCCAAAAAAAATTGGTATACATATGGGCCACAGAGAGAAGTGGTGATGAATAATTTTTGGCTGCATTCGCTGTAAAGAAGGTGGAGCAATCATGCAATTGAACTTTTTTGTCTCTAAGCGTATATTCCAAGAAGTAATGCAAGGATTTAAATAAAAATTGGGCATTTTGCTGTGCCCCAATGGGTGATGGTTGGTTTTGGGTGTCAATCGCTCCAAAATGGATGAGACAATTACGCAATGGAACATTTTTTTGGCTGCGCTCGTACCTGAAAAATCCAAGAGTTCAAACATAATTAGTTTTTCGATGAAAATAGGCACTGATTGTTTTTTGTCGATAAGCGATGTGAAGCAAAGGCGACTTTTGATAATTGAAAAAAAAAAAAAGACGTTTAATATGAAAGACATAGAAGAAATGTCTTGCTCTCCACAACATGTTAGAACATTAGTAAATAATAGCACGACTACCATTAGTTGCCCATTCTTTCTTCTGATCCCAGTCACTGTTTCAACCGCCTCAGAACCGCCTTAATCATCTGATTGTTTTAAATTGAAATCTTCATCAACAGCCTGAATCATCTGATTGTTTTAATTTGACATCTTCGTCAACCGCGTTAATCATCTCATTGTTTTAAATTGACATCTTCATCAACCGCCTTAATCATCTGATTTCTTAAAATCGCCTCCACATATCTTGTAACACAGATGATATCATTGCAATCTCACTAGATAACAAAGATTCTCTTAAAGCACCGTTTGTTAACCTGGGGGTCGCGCTTTGACATAAAAGAGGTCGTAATCTGACCAAAAAAGTAAAAAAATATCATTTATTAAAATATCCACATATTTTGCAATGCAGTTCTGTAATACAATACAAATATTTCATTTTTGTATTAAATTGTAAATATTTTATTTTGTGATCCTCCACATATTTTGTAACGTGGATTACGAGATTATCATTGCAATCTCGCTAGATAACGAAGATTCTCGCAAAGTACCGTAATCAACTCAGGTGTCGCGCTTGGATATAAAAAAGGTCGTAATCTGTCCAAAAAAGTAAAAAATATCATTTTTTAAAAAACTACGCACAGTGAAACTCGTGTAAATTGACCACTTGCGGTGCAGAACTTTAGTGGTCAACTTAGACAGGTGTAGTTGACCACTCAACTTATAAAGGGTGAGGTAGAGAGTGAAGGACTAATTCCGTTCCCGTCAAAAGTGGTCAACTTTACAGGTTTTATTGTACTTTAAAATTATAATCAAATGTTAAAAAATTTAGTGTTTACAGAGAAAATACTGCGGCAAGGGGGTAGCAAGGCTTTTTATATATGGCTTTGGCCTTTAAGGCGGTCGCCGTTTGATGACTTAGGTATAAAGGAAATAAAATATTGTCACGCAGATATCTATTTCCTCGAAAATGTTACAACCGATCCTAGTCTTCTTTGCAAGATCAAGCTGTTTAAAATTATTTATTCTTAAAAACACAATTATAAGTAATAAAACTCAGTCTTTACAAAACAGATATTTTAATCAAATAATAAATTAATACAAAATAGCATTATAATATCATAAATGAAATTTCAACAAACATGACATAAACTCCTTTATCACAAACACCCAGGCCATTCTTTGCAAAAAAATCTTTTTGGCAGTTTCAAGTTTCAAAAGTGAATTGATGACAAAAAATTACAGTATTTGCTGTTATTTATGTTTTGCACAAACCAAGCTGCCAGTAGAGGAAAACAGTTATTTTTTTATTATTATTATTTTTTTTTTTTTCAACGTAGATGATGTTTTTGCTCATCGTTTATAGATCAAAATTTTACAAACTGCAACTTTTCTTCCTACAGAACACACTTTCAATGTAATGCATAATTTGACTGTATTGTGCTGCTTTTGGAAGAATAACTTATTTATTAGCACTACGGACGCTCATTCAACGCTCATTAAACAGTAATATCATTGATTCCCAAATATCTTCGCATGCAAATAGTAATTAAAAGCAACGCCTTGCACAGCTGCAGTTTGATAAAGGAAATTCTGGATAACAAAATTTAATTTCGTATTGGCCTTCTTTCATTTGCAGGATCTTTTTTCTTCAGCAATGTAGCAAACACCATATTACACAATGGCCTGAAAATATAAATTTCAATATCTTTCCCATTTACGATATGTTTGTCGATTTCGAACATTACTATACACAAGTGCAGCAGTAGAATAGTCATAGTAAAATACAGAAAAATCTACTTGAAAAGTAGTGCAATATTCATAAATGTTTTCTTGCACAAGCCTCTTGTTCAACATTTGGACTGTTGCACAACTACAAAATCAAAAAAATTGACCTAAAACCACAAAACTACCATTTTTTCTTCTTTTTTTGATGACATTTTTAAAAAAGAAGTTGTATTCACAATGTTTTCTATTCAACTTTCTATAAAACGATTAAAAAAACAAACACCTTCGCAGTTTCCAAATAAAGATATGTTTCATTCGTTTTTAGAACATTGCGTACTTACTCTTTGGCTGTGACAACAAGGCTTCCGTAGGAGAGGGATAAAACGATTCTATTTTTTAAAATAGGAGAGAAGAAAACAGATTTGCCTCAACAATAATTTGCAACAACGCTATTGGCTCTGCCAACATAAGAAATTTCTTCAAGAGGAAAGCGACTCCCTGAATTTCAGGCGTCTTTCAATCAGAGACTCACTACACTTGTTATAATGGCGTCTTGTTTATTGTACTTAGCTTAGAATCTTCAAATAGTTCATTATCGTGAGACATTATAAGTTATAACATAGGTACTTGAACATATACATTGATGCTTTAAATAATTAGCTTGTTTGAAAGGTAGGTGTACAACTAAGCTCTATCTCCCACTTTGGAGATAGTTGTTGTACATGCATATGAAAATCTATCAAGTCATGTCACGAAACTTCCAGTCATACGACCTTGTCCTCATGTAACGGTTGCTTGTCTTCTTTGGATGGATAGAATCCATTCTTATGGCATCTTGTTGATTGTGCTTAAATAAGTTACAATCATAAAATAGTTCTTTATCTTAAGGCATATAAGTACAATATAGGGACTTGAACATAAATATTGATGCATTAAATAATTATCCTGTTAGGAGGGTAGACGTGTAACTAAGTACTATCACCCAGTTTGGTGATAGTTGTTGCACACGTATATGAAATTTTATCAAGTCATGTCACGAAACCACCAGGCATGCCACCTTGTCCTCTTTGGATGGATTCAATCCATTCGTATGGCATCTTGTTGATTGTGCTTAGATAGGTTGCAATCATTAAATAGTTCATTATCGTAAGTAAAATATAGGGACTTGAACATAAATATTGATGCTTTAAATAATTAGCTGTTTGAAGGGTAGACTATTATCCACTTTGGTGATAGTTGTTGTACACGTATATGAAAATCTATCAAGTCATGTCACGAAATCACCAGTCATACCACCTTGTCCTCTTTGGATGGATTCAATCCATTCTTATGGCATCTTGTTGATTGCGCTTAGATAGATTACAATCATTAAATACATCATTATCTTAGGGCATTATAAGTACAATATAGGGACTTGAACATAAATATTGATGTTTTAAATAATTAGCTTGTTTGGAGGGTAGACATGTAACTAAGTACTATCACCCAGTTTGGTGATAGTTGTCAAGTCATGTCACGAAACTACCAGTCATACCACCTTGTTCTCTTTGGATGGATTCAATCCAGTCTTATGGCATCTTGTTGATTGTTTGCTTAGATTACAATCATTAAATAGTTCATTATCTTAAGTACAATATAGGGACTTGAACATAAATATTGATGCTTTAAATAATTAGCTTGTTTGGAGAGTAGACTATCACCCACTTTGGTGACTGTTGTACACATATATGAAAATCTATCAAGTCATGTCAATGAACTTCCTGTCATACCACTTTATCATCCTGCAAGGGTTGCTTGTCCTCTTTGGGTGGATAGAATCCATTCCCCCAGAAGTGCAACAGCGGTCCCCTTCCACAATGGAACCGAGGTCTCAATCTCTTCTTGTCCGCGTCGTAGTGCCAGACGACATTGCCGGTCAATCCCGATAGGGCCAAGGAGACCACAGCCACGCATCCTGAGAAGATAAATATGAGGATGAGAGGGATGTAGTACTTGAGGGGGAGGAGGAACATCGGGATGAGTGAGACAGGAGTCACGATGGCGATAAATATGCCTGGGATGAGGAAGAGGGTTGAACACGTATCTGTGACGCACTGCAGTCGTTGTCGTTTGCGCTCCACTTCAATTGGAGCTGGCATAAACTCGAATTTGCGAGTCCTATTTAAAAAAGAAAATAATGAGAATTATTAACTGAACCTATTTTTTATAAAAATAAATTGCCACTCCTGAGTAATGTCTAATAATATGTATCTGTTTTTAAAATTATTTAAATAGATAATTTTAATGCATTTTAATGTATTTTCAAAAAAGCCGATACGCAAAAATCTATCCGCACTTTTTAAGGAAATTTTGCGAAAGTAGGTACGTGAACAAAATATTGCAGCAAACTACCTGATAATTCCGTCTATTATCATTTATGAATTGCCTGTTATGATATTCTTAACCTCTTCAGACCCCAGAACTAAGCACAAACAATTTCAACGCAAGTTTTTGGTTCTCTGATTTAAAAAATGATTACAAAAGAAAATAACTAAAAAAATTTTTAAAAAATTTAATTAATAATTAGTTTAAATAATAATTAGTGCCCAATTTCCATCTTTACCCTGTTAAAAAGGAAGTAAGCTATTTGTTCATTAATTTCAAAAACAATTAGGTGTTTTAGCTTCCAAATTGCACAAACAGTAGTTAATAAACAGTATTTTAAAATATACCTAATTGGGTACACTTGGACTGAAGAGGATAAAATTATTCATAAAATATGAATTAAATATAATGTAATGTAACTTACTTATTTGATAGCAACTTTCAAATTAAATAGAATATATTATTAACTATTAAATGGTTTAGTTATGATATCATTATTATTAAATGGTTAATAATCTCATTTGTGTAATTTACTGCTTCATATTCAGGGAAGATTTTCGGAAATGCAACTCTGTGCGGTGTTCATACACAGTGTGTCAAAGAATTTTTAAGAGTAGGTTTTTAAAATAAAATAAAAACTAGTTATTATATTTCTTTAAGTATTTTTATTAAAAATAATCTTCTTCGACTTTAGCACATTCGTTACAGCGGATTAACAACGATTCGAATGGCTGTTCCAGCTCACATTGTGGGACTGCCTCCAAAGCTCGCATCGAAGCTGTTTGTATAGCGTCAATGTCATCAAAGTACAAGAAAAAGTAAAATGAACTGAGGTTTCGGCAATGGATCAGCTGATAGTTAAGGAGTTTCCCGAATGCTAGATAACACAGCAGCCCTGTAAGCTTATTTCCAGCTGCAGTTTTAAAAATTCTATGACACGCTATACAAACAGCTTCGACGCGAGCTTTGGAGGAAGTTCCACCATGTGAGCTGGAACAGGCCTTTGAATCGTTGTTAAGGGGGAAATACGTGTAAAGGTCTCAAAAAAGTAAAAAAAAAAGCTAATCTCTCTTATTTTCTGTTAGAATCTATGAAATCTTATTAGTAATTTATTCTATTCAGCCTGGTGAGCTTTTCTGTATTTATGATTGCAACTAATTCACGTTATTACACTGAATGTCAAAAATCGACTATTAAATGAAGAACTTGATCGTGACCGTTACCGTACGGTAATAGCAAAACTGGATCAAGTTTAGCCTTGCCTAGTGACTCTATTTTAATAATTTTCGTACCCATTAAAAACTGCAGTTTTGACAAAATAATGTTGAAATCGTTATTTGAAATTAAGTTTTAAAAAGGATGAAAAATACATAAGTCATGTTTTATCAACACTAACAATTAAATATTTAAAATTAATATTTCCATCACCCTTAAGAGAGGAAATACGTCTAAAGGTCTCAAAAAAAATTTTTTTCTTCATAAATCGAGTCTACAACTAGTCAATAATATACCCTGAAAATTTCAAAGCAAAATTCCAAGTCGTTTAAAAGTTCTAAGCATTTGAGCGAGCGCTCCTTTTGGAGCAGTTGAGCAGCTAGTCATGCAGGAATGATCTGAGCGGTATTAGAGAAACAGAAGAACGTTAACAGATGTCCTTTTACTTCTTTTAACAATTAAGACCTCGGATAGAAATTTCTATAAGTCTTAGTATCTATAAGTATGGAAAAAATGATTCATTGCTGCCTTAAATTTACCTTCAATACCACTCTTTTGTTCAAACGCGTTTTTCTCGAAACTGCTTTTTCCGAATTTGCGTACACTCTAGCTCGCAGAGTTTTTGATCAGTCCTTGCCTCATATAACTGCTTTTTCCAAAATATTCCTTGAAGTGAAAATTTACCTGGAAGAAATGTATTTATAGAATTACTCTTCATTTAACTCTGGTTTTCAGCGAAAGATAAACTTAGTGTATAATTTATAATTACATTTAATCCAATCTATTCATTTTCAGTTAAAACATGGAAATTTTAGAAGTTTGCTTTATATTAAAATTGCACTGGACCTGACTTTGCTACAGAAATCGAAAGTGTGAAAGGGCTTACGTCTCTCATAAAAGGCAGTAAGCTATATTTTATATGAGAAATATCGAGCAAGTAAAACGCATGAAGAAAATATACTAGCCAATCATCTAATTTCTAGAAAAGCTCTTCATAAAAGACACCTGTATGAGGAAGGTGAAGGTTTGAATTTTACGACAGTGCCAGGGGGTCAAAACATTTCTACTAAGCTAAAGAAATCATAAAAAGTTGTGCTAAACACAATCAAATTTAGCACACATTTTTCTTTATATATATACGCTCTATCTGAACGACAATCAACATATCTTTATTTTTATTTTTTTTATTACAAAAAAAAGGAGAAAAAAACACGGTCAAAAATCGTATTTAATTTTCCCCTTCTAAAAAAGAATCGAAATTTTCAATTTTTTGTGATGGTTTTAGTTCAACTAGAAGAGACACTTATAAAAAAAAATAGATTAAAAAAAATGATTTCAGATAAAAATTGTGACCTCCAGGATGAACGCAAACGGCCGACCCGGGTGGCGACTTACAGTGTGCAGCAGCCGATATCTCCGGGATTTTTCAAGAAAAATGTTTGAAAATGTCAGTAAATGTTCTTCAGTATATCTACAAAATAACCTAAAAATCTCAATAAAATATATTTGTTCGTTAAAAAATTTCATGAAAATTGCTCGTAATACGCCTCAAACAGCTGCAACAACTGTACTTTTAGCCGAAGTAGCTTATTTTGAATAAAAATACTTTTAAAACATAATTACTAGTTTTTATTTTATTTTATAAACCTATACTTAATAATTCTTTGACACACTGTGTATCATAGTTTGATTATTGGCACTAATTTTTGACGTTCGGAAGCTGTGTTCAGACTGCATTAAAGCGGAACTGTCCCACTCAGAAACGACGTATGATCATTGTAAATGATGTCACGCTTCGAGGGGGGAGGGGGTTCTAGAAATTGTGACAGTTTGTGACAAGGGGGAGGGAGGGGTACTAAGAAGTGTGACATCACCCATTTTTCTTAAAGTAAAAGTATTTAACACCAGAATATTAAATTTGTTTTTTTCGTTTTAAAATTTGTTTTGTATTATTATTGGTTTTATATCGATAACATCGATGCTGATTAAGGTTTTGGTTTAAATTATCTTCTACATAGAGGTTAAAAGGAAATCTTGGGTGTTTAGATTTTTAAGACAAAGTAGCGCGTTTCATTTTTGCTGACTTCGAACACTCTTAAGAGAAAAAATATCAAAATAAAGCAGCTGAACCCAAAATAAGCATCATCTCAACTTTGGTTTCCTTTCATAACTATTTTGATAAAATCCCCACGTATGAGCAAAAGTATCGAGACAGTACGATACAACCTAATTCTGTTTTTGCACGAACATTTTTACACGAATTGACTCAATACTAATTTAAAGTAAATAGTATTATTTCATTCATTTTTTAAGCAAGTCGTTTTGATATAACACAAGCTGTCGAATTCAATTTCAAACTTTTCTTTTGCCTAAATTCTAAGATAAAAAAAAAAATATTTATGGCGTAGTAGACAACCTTGCTTTTTTTCCCATGTGCATTACAACTACCACACTGGACGAGGTTGCGTAACAGTTAAAAGCAGGGCTCCATAAATACTGAGCCCCGACTAGATATTCAGTGCTGGCGCCAAAAAACACAAGGATTATTCTGCAATTCTTTTAAATGAGCTGTCATCACTTGGTTGATCTACTTGGTTAGTTGGGGGTATCACTTGGAAGCTGTTTACTGATGCCTGTTTTCTAAATGGCTTTATTTAGATATCAAAATGTGTGAAGGGGGAGGGGATGGGGTATATTCCGCTATCACCTCCCCCCCTCTCAATACTCACATGGGAGCTGGCTCCTTACTCTTTTGCCGTTCGCCTAGATTTTTAGAGAATTTTTCAATTTTTAAGCTTGTGTGGATTTCGAGAAGCTTGCTTTTTGTTTAGTCTAGAAAAAATTTTATTGTTGGATTTGATTCCCCCAAGATAGTCTGGGGTTGTTTGTCTAATGGCTTTTGAAATACATGAAGGGGCGGGCCGGTATGTGAGTTGGCGCTTGCAAAGCAGAGACTATTCTTTCGAGAACTAATTGCTAGTCTAAAACTTTGTACCTATGTTATATACAATACATAACATTATATATATTATAAATTCCTGTGAAGAATGAAATGAGAAGGCAGTTCAGTTATGAAAGGTCATTTCGAGGCGGAGTTTTCTTATTTTGAAATTTAATCTCTTAAGAGTACTTTGTGTACATAAAATAAGGATAACGTTTTTAGAGCAAACTAGATCAAGCTCTAAAATTCTATCGTTTTCAATTGTTCTTTTGTATTAATATATTTTTTAATATTATACTATATGCTAATTGTTTTTTTTGTAAACCTTAATTTTATTTTACACAAATTAAATAGACAAATAATTATTATTCTTATACTCATGAATGTCATAAAAGTTCAAAAGTAAAATTGTAAATGTGATCTGTAACGTAGTGCTTTGTTTCTAAACTGCAAGGGTATATGCTTACGTAATATAGCGTGACATGTGACAAAGGGGGGGAGGGGGTCAAATATATTGAAACAAAGTGTGACATCATTTATGAACGACCCCTTAACTATAAAAGGAGCACAGGAAAAAAAAGAAAAGACAGATATTAAAGCGTTGGCGAAAAACAAGAAACATAAAACTTCAATTTAGAACGAAAGAAAAAAACAATTTTAGTATTACAAATGTTTCCTTTCAAGATCATTGGCAAGGACGAATTGTATTTCAAACTGCGAGGAAATATCAATTTATTACACCGTGTTAGTGCTTAATAAATCGGAAACGTCTTTCTCTCCTACTTTCCTGACATACTCCAAAATGAGATCATAATTCATACGAGAAGATCATTAGAAGAAGGAAGATTTGGTGATATTTTTGCCCTGAACAAGCTTTTTTTTTTCAGCTCACTAACCTTGAGTAAACGGTTTTGCTTTTCTGAATATTTCCTTCCCATGCAGTTAATAAGCTTTCTCTTGTTTGGTCATAAACTAACTTGACAATCGTGTTTTTTTCACGTCATATGCAAAGTCACGAAGCATATTTCTGGACGTTATCCTTTGTAAACAGATATTATGATGTTCGGTCACTTGTTATTGTTGAAAAGACAATAGTTTTTATTTCGTTATTGCAATGTTTTTCTTTTGCTAATCTTATATAGGGGTTTTTTTAGAGGCATATAACTTGAAATGGAAATAAAACACATCAAAATGTATTTCATATTCATTTAATTTGATTTATTTGAAAGATAATTTTATGGCATTAATGTTTGAATATGATGTCAGGCATGTGGCCACCACGGCTGGCGCGTACGTGGCGTAACCTGGAGGTCCAGTTTCCACACGTTTTGCAGTAGATCTGGCTGAATGTCGGCAATAATGAGTCGAATCTTGACTTCCATGTGTTGCATTGTTCCTGGTTTATCAGCGTAGGAAAGGGACTTCTCATTTCCCAAGAGGAAATAATCCAAGAGCGTCAAATCGCAAGAACAAGGTGGCTAGTTAACAGATTTAATGCGAAAAGTGTGTGAAAACTGGTCCAGTTTTCATACACTGTTTTAAAGGTTACGTCATGTACGCGCCAACCGTGGTGTTCACATGCCCGACAACATATTCAAATAACATGACATAAAATTATCCTTCAAATAAAACAAATTGCATGAATATTGAATACTTTTTTTTGTGTTTTATTTACATTTCAAGTTCTCTGCCTCAAAAAAAAAAAAAAAAAAAAAAAAAAAAAAGCACCCTTTTTTTTATAGGGCGAAGTGTAATAACTAGAACAATCTAACAATATCTTCATCGTTGACAAATAATTTACAAAACGAGAATCTCAGTTTGCAAACTTTATTAATTTAAATATTGACACTTAAAAAAAGTAAACCAGAACGTTAAAAAAAATGGGAAATAATGATATAAGTACAAAATACAAAAAGTAGTACCATAATTATCCTAAAGAGCCTAGACATATACAATAAAAGGGAAAAGAAATAAAGAAACAACAAATAAAAAAATAACAGAAAAGAACAAAATTTCTTCAGCTAAGTGGACCTAACCCTGTAATAATACTCTTTAAGCATAGGGGTATCTAGGAGGGCCAGGGCCACACAGCAAGAGTTGGTTAGGCTGGGCTGCCGCCCAGGAAACCTCTCTCGGGCTGGTAACGAGCATTCGTCGGACTGCTCTTACCCGTGCCCCTTTGAGGGCAGCCCTAAAGCCTCGTGCTAACATGGTAGAGGTATGAAGTAGAGCAGTTAGAAGATGCAGTTTTATTTATATATATATATGCGAACAAAGCTGACGAAGCTGTTTATCAGAAGTTAAAATCATACATTAACTATACTAGTGCTAAGCAATAGTTGGTAGTATATCTGAATGCAAAATATCTCATGTGAGATGTCATCAGAAGGAAACAAATTCTTCAAATCACCGATTAGTACATTCTTCTTTTCTTTCTTATTTTTATTTTTTAATTATTGTAATAATTATTATTATTTTTAATACAATCATTGTTCTTTTTTTGTTAATTGCTGAAACTCAAATTTTGTAAACATTAAATAACTAAATATTAGAACAAAGAAACAAGAAAATTAAAAAAGAAGGATACGTTTCTAAACCGAAAAGTTATTCTTTACTTTAAAAGAAAAAATGGCCAAGATGATTCTTAGTCTATCATATAATAGTTGCTCAATAGAACCATTCATGAGTAATTTTATCCTAATAACTATATTTAAGGTGAAAATGAAATATATCTCAAATGGTTACTAGTCTTGATAAAACATATAGCCTGCTAAATTGCAGCTGACTGTTCATTGTCTTGTTATTCCTTAATCTTTCATTTCGAGTTGGTTTCCTACTATATTTAATAATAGTCTTCCGTCTTAGACTGATGCGAAACACAATCATTCGATAGTAAAGATTGAAAACTAACGAGGTAGAACTTATTCATAATCTCTTTCAGAGTCATTTTTGGTTAAAAAATCATTAACATTTGGGGTATAGCGGTTATGTTATATGAGCCGTCTAGATTCAAAACCAGATACATCCCCTTTTTCTCGATTTCAACTTTTTTACACTTTCTAATAGTTTAAAGCAATCTTCATATGGTGTTAATTTTTTAAATTTCTAAATCAGCTACATCATGCTTTTTAGCACGCGCGTTTGAAATTTGCCGGTTTGTTACAAAACCAGATACCCCCCCCCCCCCCCCCCGATCGACCTTGCTTGTGAGATCTTCTTTTTTCCCTCCAAATATCTATCTTAAATACTAAGATAGATAAAAAAACTATCTTAAATACTACCAAGGAAAAATTATTTTTGTGTTAAAATTTCAGCAAGTTAAAAGCTCAAAACCCAATGCTCTTAGCTAGAAATTAGAATTTCTTAGATATAGTAGTTTTTTTCCCGCCGTGAACAATTTCATTTTTTGGATGTAGCTGGTTTTGAAACTAGACTCATAAGTCTTTATGCATTCGTGGAAAATAAGGAACCACTATTACAATCATTCGATAGTAGAAAAGGAAAACTGAAGAGAGAGAACTTATTCATGATCTCTTATAGGCAGCCATTTTTGGTATAATATCATTAACATTTGGGTTAAATAAGTTGTATTGTATGTATTTTCATGGAATCCGTGCAAAATAAAAAACACTATTGCGAGTTTAATTTTTTCATTACATGCTTCTTGAACTATCTTAAATAACTACATGTTATTAATAGGCAATAAGCTAGCGAAGAAACAAACATAATCCTACCTGTACTGCGGGACCCGCACTTAAAATGTCTTCCAAATGCCACAATTCCCCTTTACGTAGGTATTATTAATGCTATGAAAAAGTTTCAGATAGCCTCCTAATTTTTGGAAAAAGGAAAAAAAAGCTTTGTGGAGATTTTTTTGAAATTCAGATAGTTTAAATATTTCTTCTTTCTAAATCCGCAAAAAAATTCTGAAATTTATAAATCATTAATTAACGACAAATAAATTTAATGAATAGTAAATACACTGTTTAGATACGAAATCCGTGCTTTTCTTCTTATTTTTTTCCATTTTCTCAAAACCACATTTTAGAGCTCTTTGTTTACGCTAACAGCGCTTAGCAAAAAAGGTGCCCATTCGATTCATTTGAAACTTTGCAAAAAAAAAAAGAAAAAAAATTACAGTGGCATTTGAAACAACAACGAAACAGAAACAGGAAGGTGTCATTGGTTAGCTTCATGAATAACTTTAATTAAATATTTTTAATACATTCATGCAAAAACCCAGCAGCACGAGCTTTTTTCTAAAACACACTCACAATGAAAAAAAAAACATTAACTGATTAAATATTTCAAACACTTAGACTTTGAGAATGCTTTCCAACCTTGGATTTTTTTCACCAGATAGGTGAGTACTGCATTCATCTTGCTCCAAACAAAAAGAGCAAAGAAATATAAAAAAGTTTTATAAATAAGTAACAACAACTTTTTGACGAATCCCCTACTTCTCTTGAAGGACGAGACCTTAAGACTGGTCGTCAATTTCGCAACATGAACTCGCCAACAGTTCAGCCGAGTGACCCACAAGGACAGGTTAACCTCATAAAAAGTAGGTAAAGACTGAAAATCAAAAAATAAACTTTTATGGAGCGTTCTTTTTTTATTTTAAGAACCTCTAAAGAGTTTTCATTGTTCTAAAAACAGTAAATTCAGTTGGTGAGTGTGCAGCCTTGAAAAGAGAGAAAGTACTTACTTTTAACAATAAAACATTTACTTTTGCGGAGAATAATAAAGTATAAGAGCAATGCTATCAAAAGCACAATTACTAACACATTTTTTACACATGTTTCGAGGTTCAATAGAACTGTTTTTTCAGTGCAGAAAAGTTTAAATTTTCGAAGCAAAGTATCAGAAGCAATAAATAAATAAATAAATAAATAATAATAAATGTGTATGCGTGTGCGGGTTGGGGGGCGGGACTCACGAAACTATTGTGCTCAAAATTTTACAATTTTGTGTTTTATACTATTTAGTGAAATTTATGCCAAATTAAAAACTTGACTTTCGTTAAATTAAGAAAATACAGAGGAAAATAAAACTTGCATTTGCGTGCTTTATTTGATTTCTAAACACTCGCAATTGTCGAAAAGAGCGCAAATTCAAAGGTCTGTGCTTTCCCCGAGGAAGAGTTTTCTGTTTTTCTTTTCTTTTCGTTTTTTTTTTTTTTTGAAAAAGAAAATACTACAGTTGAACTGTCTTAATACGAACACGGTTAATACGAAATCACAGCTAAAACGAACATTTTGTTTATCAGGTTTGGTTTACTATTTAATTGCATTAAATATCTCACGCATATTACGAAGGCTAAAATACAAATTTCGGCTAAGACGAACAAAATTTCTGATTTATTCACGAAAAATTTTCTCGATTGCTATATAATTATTAAAAAAAAAAAAAAAATGAAATTGTTGGTTATTTTGAGTCATTGTAAAAAACCAATTGCGCATATGATAAAATTTAATGTACCTAAAAAAAACAACTAACAATTAAGGATTTTTTCTAAAATGATTAAATTTTCAAAGGTAAGTTCACTTTATATATATATATATATATATATATATATATATATATACTACTTTTTGAAATTTGCTTTATGCTTTATTCAATTATTTTATAACATAAATGTTAATTTTAACTATACGAGCCTACTTTTCCGTAACACTCAGATTCAAATTTATAATACATAATTTATAATAAAAGATAAAGCAAAGTTCAGAAAATAGTATGTGACTTAGGTCGTTTTTACAGTGAACCCTTCAATTACTGATAGAAAAGACATGGCAAAAGGGGGCGTGGCCTAAGAGCGTTCGAATCCTGTTAGCACACTCCCTCCCTCACAAAAAATCAATTAAATGTCATTTGAAACATAATTTTAAATGTATTTTTAGATTTATCAATGGTCATTATAATATGAAGGATTGGTGCTTTCCGCTGTTTTTATCGTGATGTGTTTTTACTAACAATTACAATATTTACTTCAAGGCCATAAAAGTCAGTAAATATGGAAAAACTGAAAATGAACTAGCACTTTTATCCCACAAATCCTCAAAGCAATCCACTTATCCTAAAAATTTAAAATTTAAATTTATTATATTAACACTACTTCAAGAAAAAATTCGACTTTCCCTGTAGCAAACCTCACATTATTACACTAAAAACCAATTTAAGTTGCGCAATTGTCAGTTATGTTTGAGAAGTAGTTGAAATATTTTTAACATAGACAATAAAGAATGTTTTCTTTGAACCTTCATTTCTCAACTACTAAAGGAAGTTTAAGTAATTGGATCCTCAAGGAAGAAGAACAAAATGGAATCTTAATTCCGCTTTTTTTCTCAATGGACCTGTTCCCCAGATGTGCTGCTAAACCAAAAAAGGCAAATATAATACCATACCAGTTTCGGTTTATTAATTCCTAACATGTGTTAACCCCTTAACGATCGGGAAATTTTCAAGAAAACGGTCATAAAAGTGCCTATTTTTTATCAATGAAAATTATATAAAAATATGTATGAACAATATATATATCCATTTTTAATTTTTTATTTGTTTCTATTTTTCAAATTTTAAACACTCCAGCCCGGAAATATCAAGGGAGCGAGAAATAGAAGGCGAAACGTCAGCCCGTCATTTTCACTGGAGCGAGAAGGAACGGGTTAAGCTTGTATCAGTGGAAAAATAACTTTAATATTGCATTTAACCCTCTGACTTATTACCCCGCGATTTCCACGTGCAACAAAAATGTAGCGAAAAGTGCTCATCCCGCGATTTCCACGGGCATGAGCTTTTTAAGTGTATTTAAAATATTATCCCGCTGTTTCATCGTTAACCCCTTGCCTCTTGCTCCCGTGAAAATGACGGGCTGAGGTTTACCCCTTCTATTTTTCGCTCCCGAGAAAATAACAGGCTGGAGTGTTTAAAATTTCAAAATAAAAAAAAAACATTATACTGTCTATATTTTTTTAGACACACAAAACTGAATAATTTTCAACTTTGCATAAACTGAACACCAAAGATCGTGTTCAGTAACACCAAATATGGCGGCAACTAAACGCAAAATTTTTACAGTGTAGAAGAAGGATTAAATTCAGCAGACACCCCAGCAGTTCTTTGTTTGTTGAACCATTCTCACACATACTATCTTCGAAACAAAACGTTATTAGTATTAAAGAAATTAAATCCAAATTATAAATTCGTTGATTTTAACTTCATGTTTGGTTGATCAGTCTCAACTTTTAGCAAAAATACTTTTGACACGTAAATCATATTTGCTTGATATTACGAACATCCTGGAATACATGAGCCATATTACGACGTTTCGGCAATACAAATTGTGGGTTAAATAATTTAAAATTAAAGTAAGTCTTCTCATAGCCAAAAAAAATTGGACCTAAAGCTTAGATTAACAAGTTTGCTACATTTAACAATAATTTTTTTTTTAGGTCATAAACAGAGTTTTCACTAAATCGAAATTGACGACGAAGCCGACAAGTTCAGTACTAATTCCAAGAAAATTGCAAATATTTGTGGAATTGAAAAGCCTTTCAAGCGCTTGCTTTATGGAACAAATTAGTAAAAAGTGTCTCTTTTAAAAGTAATCCCATTTTTTTGTAATTGCTGTAAACCAACTATTGAATGCCTTTCTTTTTAGAATTCAATTGTGATAAAAAATGCACAAATAATATTTGTTTAAAGACATTGACCATGTGTTACCCCACCGCGTGTTTGAAAGTTCCCGCCGTCAAAAAAACTTATGTGCAACTGAACTTAGAGAATGTGAAATTAAAAAAGGAATGGTTAAAGAAGAAAACAAGAAGTTTCGTGCAGAACTATAACGATCCTACTTTCCCGCCTTTACCCAACTTCAAATCTAGCAATATCTCTCTCTCTTTCTCCTTTAGCTTTAGTTCTTTATTGCTGCAAATATACCTTTTTCAACTGTTAATACATATTCATTCACTCATTCATTCATTCAGTTATTCACTCATTCATGTATTTATTCACTCATCTAGTTATTTTTTATTAATTCGCTCATTTATTCACTCATTTATTAATTTTTTTATCATTTATTCACTCATTTGTTCATTCATTCTTTCACTCATTCATTTAATCATTCATTTGATTGAAAAATATTTTTCAAGATCTCTATTAAAAAATTTCCTAGGAAAATAGGCTCGTTAGTTCTGGATGAACTTTCTATCTGTACAATGTTCTACGTTATAAGAGCTTTCCGATTATGTTAGTTCCAAGAAAATATATCCATTAGGTCAGGATTTATATAAGATTCTTAATTTTTTTATGTATCTAAATTTTTTTGAACTGTTCAAAAATGAACAAAAATTGTTCAATGCAAAAAATATTTCACGCCGAGAGCTTCTTCCAATAAGATTGTTCATAGGAACTTGGATCTTACTTCTAGAGTTTACATAATTTGCCCGTAGGCGATAATGTTAAGATTTTGTGAACCGTTCAGAATTGCACAAAAAATTGTTCAAATCAAAAAGTAAAATATGGAAATGTCCTCGCCGAGATCTTTCGAACGCAAAAAGAATTTTTCGAATCGGACTATTTGTTCAAAAGTTATTAGGGGGTACAGACCGACAGACACACTTTTCCCCATCTCCAAACCCTACTTTCAAATTTTTTATTTTTCAATCTTTATTTTGATTTCTAACGATATTTTCACGATACATTAAGCCTTATTTTCATGCTTTATTTATTATTTTTTTTACTTTTACGGGAAAGAAGGTTAAAAGGGAAGGGTCGCCATTTTCTGCCTAGTGGCGGCATTATAGAAGATCCGCTTCTGTGTGGAAAAGGAAAAAAATTACACTGTTGGAATGTGCAATATGATTTAAATTGTACTGCTATTGTTTTATTTTGATTATTTACTATTTCATTCTCTAGCACGTATGTATGCATAATTTAACATTTTGTTTTTGAATTTACGGATTTCTTCCGAAAGAACATTGACAACTTGAATTCTCTTTTTTCTGACACTTGACAAACCTAAGTTGAGATCGTTCTCACAATAACTAATAATCATGTGTTTTAAACAGCTGGTAAACAAAGTGCTATAGTTAGTGTTTTACTTAATAGATAGCAGTACTGAAAAAAAAATGTTTTTAAATTGAATGTTTTTTAGCGCCATCTATGACATATCTAACAAGATCGCTAGCACACAGCATCATTATGTTTTTCAGCATAAAAGTGTTACTAGTTACGAAGTAACTACTGCAGTATCTAGAAAAGAAAACTTAAAAAGCAATAAAAAAACTCGTACGGTTCATGGAATCAGTTTGGGTCTTCAATAATATTTATTTTATATTTTATTTTATTTCTATTGTTGTATGTGCTTATTTTTTCTTTGACTACCCGTTAGTTTTACAAATGGCTATGTATAAATTAATAAAAGAATTTCATTAATATACATTCTATCGAGGTTGAACTTTCGGTTATCTCTTAATTAATCTTTCTCTAGTCATATGAGAAGGATTAGGGAACTAATTCGTCTTTAATCAATGAACTTTTCCTACCTGACAGTTTACGTAATATGGTGCAATTATGAGTAGCCTGGTAAAAGTTGTCAAAATGTTGATAAATTGTGACATACGCTCGTTTTTGTTTTTGTACATCCAACAGAACACCTTTTGGATTTCCGTAAGCAATTGCTACTTGATTTGATCGAATTTAGGATTGCTAGGACAAAAACACACCTTATTAGAAAAAAAAAGGAGAACATAATATGACACTAAAAAAGAGGGACGGGGGTGGAACATATTACAAGTGAAAGATTTTCCGAAGTACAGAGATTCGACAAAAATCGAACAAAAATAATAAATAAATCGGCATGAAAATTTTAAAAAATGCTTTAGATAGTGCCATGAATTCGTAAAAGCTGCGAACTTCTGCACACGTGTAAATGCAGTATCGCGCTTCTCGGGGGGGGGACAGCAAAAAAGCTCGATATATCCGAATGCGCGATCTAACCGATGCCATTAGAAATAACTCAAAACGTACAAGTAAATTGAGTGCCAACATAAAAAAAATGATATAATCTTACATAATGACAACTTTCTCAATAAAAATAAATATTTTCATAAAAATCCTTGGGCAATAATCATCTGTCTTATGGGAGTGAATCAATACGAAAAGAAATGTCAAGAAAACGTCAACTGGTTTGAGTAGAATCATTTTGAAAACATGTAAGTTGGGGAGTGGGAGAAGAATTGTTGGCAGCTTTTAGCTGCAGCAAATTCAGAAAAAGGGAAGCATTCCTGTGTTCGATGGCTTTGTTTAATAGGGGGAAAATGGCTTTACTGAGAAATGCAATACTTTTACTTTCAAGAAATCAAACTTAAAATTTTGGGAGACATAGAAAAAGCCCGATATATCCGAATGAGCGATAAAACGGGACGCCATATAACGAGGGGTTATTGTACGTCTAACCATGTTGCCCATGAAAAAAAAAAACATTCAAATCTCTAAATGTTTTTAAAACGCTCTAAGATTACAGAAATATATAAAGCAGTAAATATGACCTTGCAAACTGCAAAGGATGAAACTTGTTTTCGCGTAAAGGCATCTACCAAGTACAGACGAATTTCTCATTTGGAAAATTAGCGCTCCATTCTACGGACTATACTAAGGGGATAAAATGCTGTCATTGCAGTTTCCCTGTTTTAAAAATTCTAATCACTTCGGTGCTCATTTATTTGGCTTCGTGATATGAATTTTCTAGCAGTCTACTTCATCTTCTACAATAAATTTCGAATGCTATAATGTATGCGTTTCCAGCTGTTGCGACACCAGGTTCTACTAATAGGTATGAAGTACACGTAACCTGTATTCTATAAATGCGTTGCGTCACATCTGAAGTTTTAATGTAGTTAACAACGACATTAGGATACATACGAAGAAATTCCCACTTCCAATTATTGAGTGACATGTAAGTAATAAAATTCTCAAATCAAAGTAGCCGAGAAGGAAAATTAAAGAAATACGGCGCATGTTTTACGCTTGTTATGTCGACTTGTGGCGTAAAAGGATGGCGTAGTGGTAAGACGCAAGCTTCGTACGCGCAGGATTGCAGGTTCAAACCTGGCCCAAGTTGGTGGATTCTCAAGATGCAGAAAATCGTCTGCGCCCATGTCGTATGATTATGTGGCATGTTAAAGATCCCTTGAGTGTCCGTTTGGCATGGATACTCTCGGCTAAATTAAAAATTGCTAGTGCTGTTTGCATCAACGAGAGCTCAGGTGCCTCCATCTAGGGGAAATTGAGCGTCAAAAAAATTGCGGCAATGGTACCGCACTCATTGTGGTGTCGCTGAAAGAGTTGGTACCAATCTCTAGAGACGAACAGGTCTGCAATGGTTGAGGACCAATACTGCAGCCCCATTAGAAGGGGGGGAAATGTCGAGTTGTTTGCCGGCATCATGGTAAGGCGCGGGACTCGCACGCCCCAGGTCATAGGATCGAGCCTAGTAGTGTCGGTGTATTTTCAAGATACAGGATATCGTCTGCGTACATGCCGTGTAACTATGCGGCATGTAAAAATCCCTTGAGTATCCATTTGCCGTGGATACTCTCGACTAAATTAAATTCCTAGTGCAATTTGCATCAGTTAGAGCTCAGGTGCCGCCATATCGGGGAAACCGAGCGTCAACATTCTAAAAGTAGTAGTGGCATCGCCGACAGTGGTGTAATTTGAAAGAATGGATTCCGATTTCCGGGCAATACACTAGGTTTGCAAAAGGTTAGTGATCATACGCAGCCCCATTAAGGGAAAAAAAATGTCGATTTGTTTTAGATATGAATTGTTTGAATATGCTAGCTCGTTATTATTTTTTATTTTTATTTAAGCATTATAAAATAATTGTGATTTTTCTCTTTTATCTAGTATTTGGAAACCCCTTTTAAAGCAATTATCAACGTGGAAAAAGTGAGTCATAATATAATTGAAAAAAAAAGAAAGAAAAACGAGAGAGAAAGAGGGAGAGAGAAACGCATTGTGTTCATAATTTTAGTAATAAAGACAAATGACTAGTTATTTTATTAATTTCTCGCTTCCAATTAGTACATTAGAACAAACCCATTTGTAATGAATAGAATAAAGATTTTTACCGAAAGCATTTTTTTAAAAACATTTTTATCCAGTGCACTACTGGATAATTAAAAGTAAGAGAGACTCTAGTATGCAACAGCGATAATTTTTGGTAATGTGAAAAAATCTTACAATGCACCAAAAATAATAAAGAGTTTTCACATTAAGGGAACTATTTTTCTTTCACTCTTACTTAGATTTAACGTCTTAAAATTTTTAAAAAGAAAATAAATAAATAAAATGGTCTTTTCCGCATAAATTCAAAGAGGATAAGGAACTTCAGCTTAAAAACAAAGTTATTCAATATTGTTTAATATAGAAACGTAATGAAAAACATTCATTGTATTCCATTGTTCCTTCTTGTCTATCACGATAAATCATTTCCGTAGGGCTTCACTATTGTTGAAACATTTAATCTGTTTTTGTGGATAAGAGTATCCTTGAGCTTTTCCTCCAGAAGTTGAGGTCAATGATGTCTCCCATTGCGGATGTTTTTCCGGAAATAGTTCTTAACTAGGAGGAAAATGTTAGACAGAGGCCTTTTCTCCTCAAGTTAAAACATCCCAAAAGTGAAGTAAGAAATACTTGTTCAAAATACTTTATTGCAGGAGCGAAACAATTTTAAATCTTTATGAGTGGTAACTTGCCTAGCGCCACGTGGAAACTGGTCCACTTGTCGAAAATAAATTGCAAGTGATAGTTTTTAAGAAATTGGAAACTTATTTTTGTAGGACTGGACACGTCATTATCGCCTTTAAACATATAATATTACCAAGTAATGTTATTTTAGGTTAACATTAGGAAGAGCCTAAGTTAAAGAGTGGTGGTAATTTTGCAAATATTACCTGGAAGATTGCTTCCTACTCCTGGGTAGCTTACAAATGACAAGCTTTAACGAATGAAAAATAAGGTGTCAATTTTTTTTTTAAAAATGGGATTTTTGGCTAATGAGCATCTGGTTATTTCCGTTAAATTCAGAATTTTCTCCATTTCGTCCACTTTACAGATAAGAATATTTTCAATGGAACAAAAAGAGCCTATCAAAGTTAAAAATTTAGAAAGGCTTATAAATACGTAAATTAACAGTAGAAGAGAGGTTCAAGCTAACAACAACAATCTCGTTCCATTCGCACACGCACTACAACATTGTGCACTGATGTGTGAAATAATAAAAATAATAATAAAAAAAAAAGTTTAAAAAAATTTAAGGCTGAGTTCCTCAAATTCACTCACTTGTCACGTGAAATTTTTCTCACTAAGGTCTTCGACTGCCTATTAATTGTTGGACAAAGCTGCTTTGTTGCTCAGAGTTACTTTGTGTTTCAGGATCGGAAACAATAAACTTTATAAGATTTTAAGAACTTACGTTGCTTTGTCTTTTTCCAGCTGTGCTTGCAATTCAGCCAAAAGGCGCAGCTCATGCTCCTTATCAGCGGTGCTGCCCATATACTTTACTGGAGCAATGATGGTGTAGACGGCTGATGTTTCACTTTCCAGTGGCCTGTATCCAAAATTTGGAGAAGGTGGCACTGACCTAGGATACCCCAGAGAGGATGAAGAAACGGATAAAGAAGGATCAGCAGCGCTCAAGAGCTTCGGCATTAATTTCGGTGTCGATGGCTGGCTGTGTAAGTTGGAACTATCCTCTGCAGACTTTTTAGATCTCGGCAGACTGTAGTACAACCTCTGATTTTCTTTCCCAATTGGAGAGGTGACGTTTTCTTCGACGATATCATCTCGCAAACTGACGGAAGATGGCGTTCTAACTATGATCAGGTCCTGAGGCTCGAATGCAGGATTTGTAATACCATTGTCACTACTGTTCTCTTGTCGATGGTACGAATCCTTGATGTATTCGACAACTACATCAGGGATAGATAAGGTCTTGGCTTCTTGTTCAAGTTCAAATAATGGTTTTTGAGCGTCCAATTTATAAACCATTATCGAACCATTCGTATCAGGAGCTGGATTTTTTCTTCCATTGTCTGTGACGACTATTTCGTGTCTGGACATTTCTGGTGTCTGTGTCGCGGCATTACATCCGATTCTAGAACGGTTTTTAGGGGACAAAAGGGCATTGTCACTGTCCGAAGAGGCACTGGAGTTGTCTTCCATCTCGAAAAATTGTACTTAGTTCGCTTGCTGACTGGTTTTCACGACCGGCACAGCAATCCAGATATCATCTATTTCAAGAAAAGTACTGAATGTTAGGAAATGCAAAAGTAATTACAAAATTTTTTGACATACTATAAAAATTGTTCAAAGTTTCGTGCTGGCGTTGTGTTTAAACCTATCTACCGCTTTACGGCACTGCTTAAATCATACCAAAAAAAATGTAAACTCGATAAGAATTGAAAAAAAACGAAAAAATATTCTGAAAATATAAGTAATGAGATAAAAAAATAAAAACAGCATTTTTTACACAGAAATATAGAAAGGATTTATACATTTCGGAAGTGTACAAAATCCTTTTAATCAAAATTTTCCCAAACTGAAAGTAGTAATAAAAATAGAACAAAAAATGTTTACAAAAAACATTTCTTTTTCAAAGAAAAACTAGATAAATGTTTCAAGTATGCGTTTTTGGACAGAATTTTTGGTCAATGGTTTGAGCTGGAATGGTTTTAAGGCTGTTCAAAATCATGGATCTGCGTAGAAAATCTAAACTCTAGAAAGAATGCACTTAAAGGTTTGGCAAGCAGAAGAATAAAAGCATTTCTCCTATGTACACAAATTCACGAGATCTTGAATTAATCAAAAACTGAAATATTGTTCATGCAAGTATTTGAAGATCTTACTTTATTAGTTAAAAAACAATTCTTGCTAAAAAGTATTGTAAACTTCGATCATTAAATGATTTAATATACTTTAATGCACTCAAGAAAAGAAAATTACGCCGTTAGCTCAAACACACGCAATAAATCAAAACAAATAAATAAATAAAACAAATGGATACAAATGAGACAAAAATGCTAAAAAACTTGTCCGAGGGCAAAGGCATTTCTGAAACAATAAAAGATGGGGGTCACCTTATGTATACGTGAAAACTATAAAATTTACGAAGTTCCCAAAAGAAGTTAGATATTCTGCTTTTCTACTGTTTTTAAAATCGACATGTTTAAAGGAAAGCGGGAAATGCTATTATTGGTTTCGAAACCAGTGGTTCTTATTCCACAATGGTTTTCTTTTACATGTACATAATAACATCAAAAATAGTTACAAAAATTGCTAGAGTGTTTTAATGAATATTTTCGTTCTTTTATTCATGAATCAAATATCCAATGTCATCGTTGATTAGAATATAATGCCATAATCTTCTACATCTTCAGAAAATCTACATATTTATAACAGCATGATGCAACCAACAGCGTATCATCTTTTTATCGCAGCTGCTTTCCTGATTTGACGAAAATTCTTCCTGGAATGTGTTCAATGTTCTTTTGCTGAAAATTATTTTCTCAAATTACGAAGCACATCAGATTTTGGCGAATGAATTATCTTGAAAAATTGGGCTTTTCCTTTGGTATATATTATTCAAACTAAACTTATCGATTGTTCTTTAAGGAAAAACGCAAAAACTAAATTTTCAATATCACACGATCTTTAAATGTAAGCAGGCTTTTTACGTGTTGAAAATATTAAGTTTGAAACATATTGTGGAAAAGCCAGAAGTTTTCTGATCTGTTTTTAATCTTTGTAAATCTTTCAGTAACATACATAACTAAAAAGAGCTTTGGATCCAGACAAATCGTAGCATAACAGTCAGACAATTAATTTATGATGCCTGATATTTTAGAAGAAATACATTATCTATTTATTTTAATATAGCCCGTTTTCAATGACATCATAGAATACAGGCATTTAAATAATCTTTTGCGTTGATTGCAAATACAAAGAAATAGTGGATATTCACATTAGAAACTTTACGTGACTTTCCAATTTAGAGGCACATAAGACAGGCTTTTCAGAAACTATAAGCAATGGTGCACTTAGGATTTTGCTTTGGACGGGGAGTAAAGTCAAAATTAGAAATAAACCAGATATTTATTTCCCAGATACCGAAAATCCAGGGTCGCTCCTGTGACCTATCCATACCGGATATACAGCTGTGCTATTTGTAACTTGTAAATTCTATGCATAAAAATCAACTTTTACCGGCTGGATAACCAGCTTTTTCTTGCAATGACCGGATTGGGTACCGGATGTTTAAAAAAAAAAACAGTTGAATACTGGCTATCCGATGCCTTTTGGTAGGGACCGGTCCAGTTGATCCCCTCCCCCGGCCAGTCCCTGGCGGTACCTAATGGCATTTAAATTTTTTTAACGACATCGCTAGTTTGAACTGACAGTACTTTGCAGTCAAAGCTATAAGAAGCTGCTTTTTTAACCCATATCGGTCACTTTCCTGATATTGTTGATTAAATTTTGAGGATTATTGGTACCATTATAACATGCGAGGAGGCAATACCCCTCCCATAAGAACTGCATATAATTTCCACGGTCTATGCAAGAAAGTTGCTAGAATTTTCTGCATAACATTTGATGAGCGCTATACTTTCTTAAGTAATAATCATAATCCTTGAAGTGAACCCTTAGCACTGGTCAGGCTGCTTCAAAAGTTCTAGAATATCGCAGGTTCCTCTGCCCTGGTAGAGATTCTCACTTGTTTTTCATCAATTAAATTGCTTTAAAATTACTGGTTTTTCTTTAATTTTGAAGGAAATTACTCGGCTTTTAATTTCTAACTGGAAAAGAAGAAAAAAAAATGTAGAGAAAAGTAACGAAAATGTCTTCTCTTTTGTTTCCGGGTATGCTGATGGAGCTCTTACTTACACAGCGGGTGGTCGGTCTTATCATTTTGAAATATCAGTCTGGCACAATTTGACTGACATTTCCGATTTGCTTATAATGGGTAAAAAAAAGTTCATCACTTTTATTTCCGCGTTTTTAAACGAAGTCGATTCTCTCAAAGTCTTTGATTGCTTTCTCATGAATATATTAAATACAGAAAAATAATTTCAGACGCCTTAAATAATGCTCTTAACTACAGATTGAAACTGACATTAAATTCTAATAAGGATTTATTCTAATTACAATTAATTCTAATAAGAATTAATATTATTTGTTACTTGTTATTTTGCAAAAGTATAAAGCATAGCCACAACAATATATATATATATAAAATTTTCCGAATTATCTTAACATTTCCGAAAGTATGAAAATATCATGGTTCATGACATAATATTTACTAAATGAACGAGCAATGTATTTGAAACAAATATAGACTCAAAGCACATCATTTTTAATATCAAAGGGTTTTTTTTCTTTTACTTTTTTATTCTGTTGTTAATAAAATTCTGTTTCTGAAAATAATTGCCATGCTTTTTTTAAATTGGCCGCTCTTTTACAAGTTGCTAAGTACACTGTCAGGGTCTTCGTCTGATTTCATGACATTGTTTTGTACCAAAATGGCGTTCATCATTATGTTTGGGATATTTCCGTATTTATACATCCAATAGCAATATTTTCCTTTTCAAGGATATTATTTTATCATTGTTTTATCCTTAACCAGCCTGCAGTTGGAAAGTGCCACAGTTTTGTGGACGAGATATCTCGTCGAGAAGCGCTGGGTAGTTAACCCCTTCCCTCTCGCTCCCGTGAAAATGACGGGCTAAGGTTTCGCCTTCTATTTCTCGCTCCCGTAATATTGCCGGGCTGGGGTGTTTAAAATTTCGAAATAAAACCAAATCAAAAATTAAAAATGAAAAAAAAAAATAAATAGGCGCTTTTATGACCGTTTTCTTGAAAATTACCGACCGCTAAATGGTAATGGACGAGATATCTCGTCAAGAACCGCTTGGTGGTTAAACACATTTTTTTAAAAATCATTATACATGTTATAGAACCAAAAGAACAGTCTTTCATATGACTTGGAAGTTTTGTGATTTAACTTTAAAAAGTAAAAAGACTCACTTCTTGCACAGAAAAACTACTCCAACTTCTTAGAACAGGTTTTGGTTTTTCACATAAAATCAACCACATACTTTGGATTTTCAAGGAACTTTTCTCTTAAGCCTATTTATTCCCATGCCACATGATATTCACGAAGCAATTAAATTACCAGCATTCGGATTCCCCCCTGCTTCATGGTTGTTACATAAATCATATTTTTTCTTCCCCATTACATAACCGGGTAAAGCGTACTATCCGCAAAGCGTCAGTGTGCGAAGAACTGTTATCATTCAGTGGTTTTGTGATGGCGCGATAGGTATGCACGAAAAATAATCTATGTGAGGATGTTTGAAGGAAACCTGCGCTGCATTTTAATTTATAAGGATAAAGTGAGTCTTACATAATGAAACAAAAAACACCAGAAGCATTTTTTAAAAGAAGTACATAATAATTTTGTTTAAAGAAATGATAGGCATTGGAGGATGTGTAACTAGGAAATGCTGCTTTCGAGTTATTTTCATTTATGGTTTTTAAATTGTTTCATTATCAATCTCCATTTTTAAGATAAAAAAAAAAGATTATCCCATCCCAAATTGCTTTTTATACTTTCAGGAAATAACTCTTTAAAACTCTGCACAGTGCCTCGTCCCTCTGTTTGCTTTATTTTATACAGTAGAGCCTTGGTTATCCGAGGTAATGTGGACCGAGGGTACCTCGGATAAACGAAAACTCGGATAACATGGACTCTGTCCAAATCGAGAGGGAAACGTGGGTAAAAACGGGTGAAATGAATGAAAACGTAGTCAAAGATGTGGGGGAAAAGGAATGAAATGATAATTCGCACACATCTAAATCTGAAGCAACGTTTTTAATTATCTCCTCTATCGCGACTGTTGATGGCTTGTAATTTAGTCTGAAAAGTTACAATAGTTCTATTGCATTTAGCGCTCATCACGTAACCAATACAGCACGGTAGAAATGAAGATAAACGAACTGTTCAATAGCAAAAGGAAAAGCAACTCAGTGATGGCGCCATCGCCAAGGGTGCCATTCACCCACAAAAAAAAAAAAAAAAAAAAAAAAAAAAAAAAAAAAAAGAGGCCTAATCCAAAGTCGTTTTTTTAAAAGACTTCGGTTAACCCGGAAATCGGTCGGTTAATCGGGGCTCGGATAACTGCGGCTCTCCTGTATTTATTGTGTATTTCATACTTTACAAAAACCTCTTTCGGGTAATGTTTTTATGAGTGCTTTTTAAAAATCTTTTTCTCAAAATCGGAAATTTTTTGGACATGTATAATTTTGCATTTTTTATTTAAAATTTTTAACGACCGTTCTTCTCCAATTTCCCAAATGCTGGAATAAGATTTTGACCGGAAAGATTTCGTTTTTGAATATGAAGACTTTCGACCAAGTCAATTTTTTAGCTCTGGCCAGCTCGAATACACAGTTATATATCTCTACCTGAGAGCCATAGTATCCTAAGTCCATTTTTCTATTTTTTGCTAGTTCACACTTCATGGACATACAGATAACTTACGACAAAGCAACTAGCTACAAGTGGGTCCCGAACTTCTAGAGCTTCCCATCGGACATCTTTATTCTAAGGTTCGCACGGAAAATTCCAGTCTTATTGAACTGAAAATGTTAATTTTTTAACTTCATCACAAAAACTCAAAAATGGGAATTAAGATACTATGGCATCTCAGGTGCAGATATTTTCTGCTCGCTTCCATTTTGACACAGATATTCGCTCAAATTCACAAATGCTGTCAAGCTTCGAGTGGGAGGGGGACTCATCAATACATACCATAAGAAAAAATCAACTAACTGCATACTCACATGCATAAATACATTAAATTTCCAAAAGACAGCGGGGAGTGGAAGGGACGTTTGAAGACATCATATATATATTTTTTTTACAAAGAATATATAATTTACAAAATCAATATATATATATACAATATATATATATACAATATATATATATATATATTGTATATATATTTGGGTTGTAAAGAACATTCGGCCCGTATTCGGTATTTAGCCAACTATTCGTCCTTTTAGCCTAATAGTAATTTTATAATATAGCCGAATAGTTCATGAGATGATATTCGACGTGACCGAATACTGATCAACTATTCGGCTGAATATTTGTCGTATAGTAATAACAAGGAAAAATGAAGAAACCAATTGATTTTAAAGATTTCAGTTTATATTACAGTTTTTGAAATAAGAATAAAATAGTACATAATTTTCATAAATAGGAATAATTTGGAAAATAAATTACTTTTCTTACACATTGCTTTTACTTTTGACTATAGACCATGCGATTTCTGAAGTTGTTTGATCTGATACAAATACGGAATAATCTAGTTATACATTGTGTTTATTTATTTATATGCAGTTATTCTAGAATAAAATATACTAATTAATATAATATTACAACTATGCTCTGAATTCTACTATAAATGAAAATGGTGATGTAAAAGCATCGGTTTTTCTAGCAAAATTTTATTACATTTCGTAAATTTTGTCAACTTCTAAGAGCAAATGCTCACTGATAACAATGTGATACATTCATTTTTTAACCGTTAACAAAGGGGACAAGACAGACTTAGTGGGGATAGACTGGCTTATTGTGAACATTAGGTAAGAAAGAAATGTAAAAAGCCTAGAGCTTGTCATGAATAAGTTAACATAAGTTAGTTAGGGCTAAATCTTAATAGAAAGTTCAGTTAATTTCGGAGATTTAAATCTATTACTATTTTTCAAAGTGACTATAATATGGAAGTAAACAACTTTTTAAAAGGATGAATAAAACTATTTAGAACAAGATAAAAGTTCACTAAATAATGGTATTCCTTTCGTTTGAATTAAATATTTGATATTACAAACATTTGAAATTTCATTAAAATATGTAATTTGCATTCAACTTTAGAGCGAAATTGACAAAGTTATGGCATTCAAAGCAATACAGAAAATAGAAAATACATTAATTTTGGATATTTTAAAAATTTTAAAGAAACCAAATTAAAGCATTGAAGAGAACTTAGAAACGTTGTGAATACTTTTAAATTCAGCAAATATTCTCAACTACAATTAATTTTTAGAAATTTTATCATTCGGTCGCCGAATATCTGATACGCGGCCAAAATTTCAATATTCGGCTTCGGCCTGGCTGAAGTGGCCGAATATTCGGTAGTCGGCTATTCAACTAAACTACTATTTATTACAACCCTAATATATGCATATTATGTTATTGTGAATATCCGAAATCTCAAAATGTTGACAATCACCGGTCTGCTGGATTGTAAATGTCGACATTGATCGGTGATTGTCCGAAATAGGAAAATATTGACAATCACCGGTCTGGCGGATCGTAAATGACGTCATTGGACATGAACCGGTCAATATACATATATATATATATGTCATTATTACGCATTTCCCGAAACTAAAAACTTTGAAATTTACTCCTATGATAAAACATTATGCTTTTCACACTTGCTATTATCATTATAGAAATTCATATTACAATAGTATTATTCTAATGTTTTTTCAATACGTTTTCCGAATTATTAAAATTAACATTACTGTATGTTTATTATTATTATATTGTAATATTGTACTATGAACGTTTCTTAAAAAATTAAAAATTTACGAAAAAGAGTAAATTTTGTAAATAATGCAATAGATATGCATAAACATAATTACCTGAGGCGTAAATAAGCCATTCCCGAATTCCGACAAATTGGCCAAGTGATCCGTAACCAATGTACGCTGTCAAACTGGGCTGAGTATAGTAGTTCCCAAAAGCACATGCGCGTTTACTCGGCTAAGAACAGCTTTTGAACGGCCCGAGGAGCTTGCGTTTCTTTAGAATATTTCATTAGGGATTCAAACAGGTTTGGCGATGGATTCGTGTGCGCGCCAAACCATGAGGGAAAATGACTAGTCCAGATGGAAGAAATGATTCAGGGTCACGAAATCTAATTTTCACTAATCATCTAAAGGACAACATCTTTTTTTTTTTTTTTTTTTTTTTTTTACAAAATGAAAAATGAAAAAGCTAAAAAAGTTCCTTGGAGGAAAAAAGAGAGAAAGAAGAAAAATATTGTCAACATTGTTTTATTTCCTAGGATGCTTTTTCATTAATGAAAAACCTTCTTGCACATCGCTCACATTTTCATTATTTAATAGACATAAAGATTAATTCTCTTAAATGATTCTCAAAGAAGTGTAAAACACATAAATTATATATATATATATATATATATATATATATGAAGGGTCCACTGGAACAACGACCTAAGTCACATACTATTTTTTGAAACTTGATTCATGTTTTATTCAACTATTTTACAACATAAATGTTAATTTTAACTATATGAGCCTAATTTTCCGTAACACCCAAACTCAAATGTATAATACAGATATTTATAATACATAATTTATATTTATTTATAATACATATTTTGTAATTAAACATAAAGCAAAGTTCAAAAAGTATTATGTGACTTAGGTCGTTTTTCCAGTAGCCCCTTCATATATATACAGTAGGGTGGGCCGAAAAAACCTTTTTTTTTATTTTGAAGTTGCAATACCTCGGAAAACTTGCGAATTATATAGAAAAGAAAAATAAATTTATATTTTATAAAATTTTTGAATTAGATGTTTTCGTAATGTAATAGTTTGTAACGTCTTCAAATAGAGCTTAAAAAGCCAAAATATTGAAAATTTCACATTTATACGAGTTTTTTTTAACTATCTTTAATATACTTAATTTTAACGTACTAGTTACAGCATTTTTATTTTTGAGCATAAGAATATGATGTTTCATTATAGGGTGAATAAATGAAGAGCTCCCGGTCGCTGTAAAAGAACAGAATGCTGTAAGGAACAGAACCCAAAGAATGAATGATGGAGTGATAGGATGGTGATAACTAAAAACGGGCATGGTTCTTTTCAACCTGCTCTATATTTAAAAAGCTTAAATATTTTACAATTACACAGCCCCTCCCTCTTGGGCATGAAATATTGCACCCCCTCAGTCGTAAACAATGTACTTGAAACTTTACAAAGTGTCTCTGAAATTTCTGCTCCCTCTCCCCCAGTTACGGTACCTGCAAGTCCTTAGTTACATTACTGTTATGCAGAATCAATCATTACATAAAGCATCACAGTAATGTCAAAAATATCTGTTAATTCAAACAAGAATTATTAATTAATGATTATTGATAGAAATGAAGGCTGTTCAACATCACAGTACAAAGAAAATCAAATTTAGTCAAAAAAGCGATTCAGTATAAGAAAGAATTTGTTTTTAAATGAAAAATTTGAGTAACTTAAATAACATTTAACAAAAATCTGACATTCAGATTCAGTTTGCAACCTTGAGCTACAAATTTTTAATTGATACCTGCCACTATGAGTTTATATCGTTGAGGAGATCAACCGTAAAATCCAATTTTATATTTTGCTTTTAGTTTATAATTCAAGATTTTTTAAAAATTAGTTTAACTAATACACTACATATTTACCCATGTCTCAACTTGCGCAATGGGGTATAGAAATTTTTAGGGAATTGTTTTCAGGTGTTCTCATAGCTTTTAAGCGGTCATTGTTCTTGGGTCTCCATAGCTTTCTTTGTGTATGTGGGTGGGGAAGAGTATGCAATCGCTTTTAGGAGGAGTACCCTGTTGATAGCAAAATCAAGTCAAATTATAAAAAACATATATATCTATTTCAACATTCATCAATTAAATGTTTAAAATAATAAAGGAACTTCGTGCACAATGAAACTGTAAAAAGTAATTGCACGTAATTAATGCATTTTAACGCTCATTTGTGATTTAATTACGTGCAATTAACTTTTTACAGTTTAATTAAATGCTTATTATGCATTTGAATTTTTGTATGGTAAATATAAGTGTAAAACTTAAAGTGAAAAATACTCAAAAAAATTAAGATTATTGGAAATACAGGACATTTAATGTTACAAAAGCAGTCGAAGAAATCTTAAATTTAGTGAAAAAATAAGAGCGACAGGAATTTGTTTTCAAAGTTAAAAATTTTAGTACATTTGAAGGACAGTAAACAAACATCAGGCTATGTTTGTTAACTTTTCTACCTCATTATAAGTTCGTGTGAAAAAATGCTACGGCTATTGCATTTAAATACTAATTATTTATCAAGTACCAAAAATGCGTAAAAATGCAAAATTTTCAATATTTTGCCAAATTTTGGGGCTTATGCGCGACCGGAAGATATCAACTTATCCAAACCAAATTAAAACACAACGTTTTTAAACTCTATTTAAAGATATTACAAACTATTACATTACGAAAACAGATAATTCAAAAATTAAAAAAAATTATCGCAAAAGTGAGTTTTTTTTAATATTTTGTCAAATTTTAGAGCCTATGCGCAACCGGAAGATGTCAACCGATTTTGATCATTTTTTTTAATTTCTTCTTTTCTATATAATTCGCAAGTTTTCCGCGCTATTACAACTTCGAAATAGAAAAAAAAAGGTTTTTTTTCAGCCCACCCTAATATACAGGGTTCGTACGCTCTTAAGGGACGCCCCATTTTGCAAGGATTCTACCACCAGTATAAAAGAAAGAATTTTTTCTTTATGAATTCACGATTCAGTACGCCGCGCCGTTTGATTTTTGCGTTTTGTTGCCACCATTTTTGTTGTTGCTGAACAGATTGTAGGTGTAAAGTTCAAAATTATTCATATTTGATGTACTTTAAATTATTTTAATAACATTTCTTTGCTCATGAAATTTATTAACTCCGTTCGTATCGAAATTTCACTGCGATTGCTCATTTCTATAAAAATAGGATAAATGAGCCATCGTAATAAATTTTTGATGCGTACATGACTTAACGAACATTATATGCTAAAAAACATTCTGCTGTCTGTATTTTTTAGACAGACATTTAAAAGAATTTAAAATAGATCAAAAAATGAATCATTTTCAACTTTACGTCAAGTGAACACCAAAAGTGGTGTTCAAATTTTTTATAGTGTACGTGTACCGATTGTTTTTTTAATCTATAATTGTGTACGATTGCTGGTTACAAGTTTTTATAAAAAGGGGCGTGGCTTACGAATGTGTGAACCTTGGATATCGAATGTGTAATGATATTTTTCGTTATGTTAGGGTTGTAATGATGATTTGCTTTGATCAAACAATGAAAAATAAAATTTTGCTTCATTTTTCGTTTTTCAGATGAATAATTTAATGGTAGATTAAATGAAATGAAATGAATTAAGAGACGGGTCCGTCGAGGAATATGGAGTACATTCGGAGCAACGTGCTTTTGCTCGAAACTGGGGTGGAAAAGGAGTGAGAAAAATTTTGAATATTTGTTCGTCGTGATGAAATCACTGTTTTAATTACCTCCTTCTTAAAAATTTCTGATACTTTTAGAAAAAACAAACATATGTACCTCTTAATAAATAAATAAAAATGCAAAATAATATGTGTCTTTTGCTGAAAACATTCAGAGTACGGAGCGGAGACGGAGCAAGTACTTAGAAGTCGCAACGGCGCAGCTAAAAAAAATGCTCGAGTTTCCTGAATTAAAATAATGATATATAAGATTTTAGAGAATGACCGACACAACAAATAAACTTAAGAAAGCTGATCGAAATTATTGAAAAAAAAAAAAAAAAAAAGTGAGAAAAGTAATAATTATGTTTTTTTTAATGTGATATTTACTACTGTGCTTTTGTCATCAGATAATTACACTAAATACTGATACAAAATCATCATCAAAAGCAAACATAAATAGAAAAAGGAAAATTTATTAATTAAAGATAATAATCGCCAAGCAGTGTCTTTCCCGACGCTCTGGCCGCATTGCAACCCTAGGAAGAAATCTCACTTTCAAGGTTCTTTATTAAAGAGAGGAAGATGGCGTGCGTGCGCTTTGTTCATTCTATTTTCGACTATTTTTTTCCTTATTTTCATCTAACTTCTTCACTTCGGCTGTGTTTAGAGGATAAAGCAATGCTATAATTGTTTGTCAAGCCTTTTATTTCTATAAAATTCGTTTGAAGTCTGCATTTAAAGGGCAATTTATTAATTTTTAATTGCACTCTTTCTGTCTTTGTTTATGTTTGCCTGGACAGGAGCACGTTTGTTGGAGACTCAGTTTTTCAATAGCAGTTCCTGTTCCTGATGGGTCTTAGGGTAGATTTAAATATTGTTAATACGTAGTGTTGCATTACGTAGTTTAAGAAAGTGCAGAAAGAAAGAAATTAATTCTCTTAACCTCTTCACCCCCCAGAACTAAGCACAAACAATTTTGACGCAATTTTTTGGTTCTCTGATTTAAAAAACGATTACAAATCAAAATAACTATACAAAAAAAAATCTTTAATTTTAATTAATAATTAGTTTAAATAATAATGAATGCCCAGTTTCCATGTTTTCCATGTTTAAAACGAAGTAAACTACCTGTTGATTAATTTCAAAAAACAATTGGGTGTTTTAGCTTTCAAATTGCACAAACAGCAGTTAATAAAAAGTATTTTAAAATGTACCCAATTGGGTACACTTGGGATGAAGAGGTTAAATATTTCTCAACTCACCCATTCATAAAACATTTCACCCTCAGTTTTGAACAGAGATAAGTAACTGATAATAAATATTAATAAGTGAATAATTAATCAGTTGAGCGGAGGAGCGGAAAACAGTGGAAGAGAAGTCGTAAATTGTTTCTTTTAGAATACTGTTTTTCTTATCAAAACGGAAAAAAGTGGGGTTTTTTCTTCTTCGTTTATTCTTTTTTAGTCAGTATTCCCAGAACTAGGTTAAATGTTAATCAAGACCCTACTGTACTCACACACACACACACACGCACGCACCATATACACGCATACATATAAATGTACATCCTATGTATAGGCCGCTTAAGTACTGTTTGTCGCCGATAGCTTATTCCGAATTTCTTATTCCGAGAAAACCGCATCGTGTGGCCATCTACACTATTGTTTCTACAATGAAAACGAATAATAATCAAAATATTTCTTTGGCATTTCGAGTGATGCATCGCTAAATTTCCAATCTCCGTTAAAAATTAATCTAAACGCGAGTTTAATTTAATCCTTTTTTCTATGTTTTAATTTATTTATCGTCTGCGCTTTTTATATATATTAAGGTGGCATCACTCTTTTTTCCAGTTTCGTTAAAACTTGTTTTGACGATGATTATGTCAGATATAAATAAATATTTTTCCCAAACAATTTGATTATATAGTGAATAATATTTTTATTTTACAGATTATTACAACTTAGATGTTTCTTTTTTCGGTAAGAATATTTTTCTCCAAAATTATTATATGTTTATTATTTATTCATTGAACTTTACTGTTCTACTTGATGTGTATCTCTTTGATATGATATGCATTTCCGGTTACTGGGATGATTGTATATTTATAAGAACTAGATATATACTAGCTCACTAGTATATATATATATATATATATATATATATACATATATATGTATGTTACGGTTAATTTCCGAAATCGGAGGGTGTCGACATTCACCATCTATCAGACCGGCGATTGTCGACATTCTCCAATGTGGGACATTCGCTGTAACATCGACATTCTCCAATATATACAGGCTGGTTATAATAAAACTTCCCCTATTTGGAGCATCCTACAGCTGAAACCGTTCAACGGAATGACACCAAAATTGTTGTACAGAATATACAGGAGATGCACTCAAGGAATCGTGAAAAAGTTCAAATGTGGCCGCTAGGGGCGCTTTGTAGCCTCTTAACGGGATTTTAATATACAAAAGCATTAGTAAGGGATAAAAATAAAGATATTAACATTTATTTTGCTGCTTATCGATCTACACGGATCATCCAACTATTTTAAATGCAGGTAGGAAAGGATGGCGTTCCGGCAACCGGAAGACTGGCGTTCGATGCCCGACCCAGTGCAGACCCACCATGTACACTTGGGGATACGTGCATGTAAAATCCGTGGACCCTGATGTCCCGATGCAGTACCTAGGATACCACTCTTACGTCAAAAAAGGAAGGTGACGTGATTGTTGTGGCGCCATCTGGTGTCATTCATAATGAGCCAAGTCGATCGTCCACCGTTGTGGTGCTCATTTATAAATGTAAGGCTCTCACTTACTGCCTTAAATCTTGGGCCCCCTGCAAAGGAAAGCTTCTATACCCAAATGCCATTAGAAACAACAACAACAACATATATATATATCAAAGTTGCGATACAAAACTACATTAAAAGTTTACAGTAAAAACTTTCAACATCTTCATCGTTCATCTTCTACATTAAAAAACAAATAAATAAATAATTAACAAAGCCTCGTAATTGCAGTTTGAATCAAAATGTTGACCTCACTACAATGTAATGAGATTTCACATCTTAAAACCGGTTTAATATATACTTATAAAAATCACAAAAGACAGCTCATTAAAAACACGCATTGAAAATAATTTCTCAAAAAGAATGCTCGTTTGTAAGTACTTTTTGCATTTTTTAGGACTGTTCATTAATTGTGTGGTTTCTACATAAGCGTGAAACCATTTACTATGAAAGTGTTATTCCACTTTCTTGAGATTTGTAAATGCAATTTCAATGCTTATGTAAGTTTCCTCGTAACTTCTTTCCGGCTTAGCAACTTCACGCTGATATTTTCGTGGCGGGTAAATGATTATGCATTTTTAAACGACTTGTGCAAGACCAGGAACAGGTCTAATAAAATATCAAAGAAGCATGTGATTACGAAGTACAGGAAAACTCCAGATGTTTACAGTATTCGTAAACAAGCATCTACGCAAATAAATCAGATCAAATAAATTCTGATGATAGTTAGCAAAATCTGAGTCAGCGGTTAACAATCTCTTTTTTTTTGCGTACCACCATTTTTCTTGCCAACCATTTTGCGTACCACTGCTAATATAACTTGAAAATAGAATAGAACACTAATATTATAGACATTCCCAATTTTTTTTGCGTACCACCATTTTTTTTTTGCGAACCATTTTGCGTACCACTTCTAATATAACTTGAAAATAGAATAGAACACTAATATTATAGACATTCCCAATCTTTTTTTGCGTACCACCATTTTTCTTGCGAACCATTTTGCGCACCACTGCTAATATAAGTTTAAAATAGAACACTAATAGATTATAGATAGATTTTTTTCCCTGCACGCGTACCACCTGGAGAGGCTTCTCGTATCACTAATGGTACGCGCACAACAGTTTGGGAACCACTGATCTATATCATTTGGATTAGATCGCTACTAATTTCTGTTTGCTGTCAAATAAAAAAAAAAAAAATAATGCAAGAAATAAAATTCAGTATTGTGAAGTATGTTGGTATGTTTTGCAAACTTGGATGACTGTTAGCGATTTTATGTATTGTTTGTTTCATCCTATACCGATGATAATGTTGATTATATCCATTTACTCTGAACAATTCACTCTCAAATTATTAATAGTACTTCTTAGAATAGTGCGTTGAGTTTTTAACTAAAAGTAAAATTATTTATGTTGAGCATGATCTTTATTTTACCTCCACTGTAAAAATTTTGCGTTTTGTTGCCACCATTTTTGGTGTTACTGACTACGACTTTTGATGTTCAGTGGAGGCAGTTCACCGCTGAAGGGACTCATGAGCGATCATCGTTGTCACGTGATATCCATGTTTATCTCTTTGTTTACGAAGAATTGAGCTCTACGTGAAGTTCACTAGGCACAATTAATTTGACTATTTTCACTGCTTTTTCTAATTATAACCCAGTATTTACATTTAATTATTATAAAAGAAATTAATTTTTTTACAGTAGTTATAGTCTTTTGTTTAGTGTTAATTTTATGCAATGTAAAACTTTTTTTAGGCCTAATTTTTAATTAGATTTGTCGAACTCGAAGTAAAGCGATGCTACGGCTTCCTTTGTTTACATTGCTTTAATTGCTGCCACGTGACGAATGACGTTGCTTGAATTGCTTCCATTGGTGTAAAGGTGAATTTATTCCTTTTTAATGTACTTGAATTTTTTTACCTGGTTGTCTAAAAAACTATAGACAGTATAACGTTTCTTAGCACATGAAATCTGTTAGCTCCGTTATGTATCGAAATTTCATTGCGATTGCTCATTTCTATGAAAATAGGATAAATAAGCAATCTAAATGAATATTTGATGAGTAGATGAGTGAACAAACATCATATGCTAAAAAAAAAAATCAGCTGTCTATATTACTTTTGACAGATAGTTAAGAGAATTTAAAGTACATCCAAAAATGAATGAACGATTTTCAACTTTACACCTTTGTTCAGTGACACCAAAAATTTTTACAGTGCAGCAATATCATTTAAACAAACCCCTTAACGGTCGGGTAATTTTCAAGAAAACGGTCTTTAAAATACCTATTTTTTAATCCCTGAAAATTATGTAAAAATATGTGTATGAACAATATATATATTCATTTTTAATTTTTTTATTTGTTTTTATTTTGAAATTTTAAACACTCCAGCCCGTCATTTTCACGGGAGCGAGAAATAGAAAGCAAAACCTCAGCTCGTCACTTTCACGGGAGCGAGAAAGAGAAAGCAAAACCTCAGCCCGTCATTTTCACGGGAGCGAGAAAAAGAAAGCAAAACCTCAGCCCGTCATTTTCACGGGAGCGAGAAAAAGAAAGCAAAACTCAGCTCGTCATTTTCACGGGAGCGAGAAATAGAAGGCGAAACCTCAGCCCGTCATTTTCACGGGAGCGAGAAATAGAAGGCGAAACCTCAGCCCGTCATTTTCAAGCGAGCGTGAGGGAAGGGATTAAACTGGTTTGTACTGACTTCTGCTTGTTACCGTAGGTAATCTTGATTCTATTCATTAAAACTAAAACTTTGAGGAAAAGGGCATTAAAATTTATACCAGCTTCTAACAAATTTTATTATTATTATAACTCTTTCCTTTACTCTTTAAGAATATAAGTGCTGCAGCGTCAAATCTCCTTCCTGGTTTACTTCATTGCGCGTAGAGAAGAAAAAAGGTAAGGTGTTAGAAACGCACTCTCTGGTTTCATTTGAATGAGACTATGTTACGCCTAAATGAATGTTAACCTCTCCGAAAATGTAGTGTCATTAAGGTGCTTGTCTCAGCAATCTATGTGACACAAATGTTTCTCCCTGATGTGGAGGTATTCAACGAAAATCAGCCAAGCAGGTAAACTCGCAGGGCGAATTAAGGATAAATAGTAATGGTAAAATATTACTTCGTGTTTATTAAATGATAATGTTTAGAGGTCATTCTATATTTTATTAAGGAATTTAATCATTTAATTTCAATGCTGCACTTCAAAATTGTTTTTGCGTTACGCAAAATGTGTTTTCAGTTATACATTCAAGATACCTAATTTCCGAGATAATCAGGATCAAATTAATTGTGTTTATAGAACGCGCATCAGCTTACATTGCCGTGTACGCACAAAATTAGATGTTAACAATTTCAGTTTTACACCTCCATGTATTTGATTTAGGTAGGGGAGGATGGGGTAAAATGGGTCACTTTCTAAAAACCATAATAAGAACTTGAAATTGAAAATTTTAAACTAATATTTTTAATGTTATTTTTGTGTGTTGGCAACATTCACAATCTGAAAAAAGTTAGGTTCAAAATATGGCAACACGATTTTTTTTTTTTTGTCGACTTTGGATGATTGTGTGCTTAACACATGGTTTACCATCTTCTGAAAAGCTCTATATTTTATCAAATAACAGCCCGAACTCAAAGGATCGCCTCACTTTGGAGAACAATTCCAGCTGAGCAGTTAAGAAAAATATTTTATATTTTCTATTTTACATCAGTTTTTCTTGGATGGGGTAAAATGGATCATAGTTAAGATTAGGTCGTTTTATTCTATTATTGTTTTTTATTTACTCTGTTGTACCTAACTGCAACACGTTCCTAAATTTAAACAATATATGCTGTTTATTTTGTTGAAATTAAATTACATTTTTAAAAAATGTTTTCCCTAAAACAGATCATGTTGATGTGGTAGAGAGAAGTGATGTGTTGAAGTGTTATGTGAACCAATATGTAACAATCGAGAACAATATTATTTTTACATTTCAATGTAATCATAATTCAAAATCTTGCTATAGGTCACAACTTTATAAGCACAGTTAAAATATTTAATAATTAAAAAATAAATATTAAAATTACATAAAATTGTTCTGAAGGAATCCAATGTTAAGATGATATGGAAAAGAAACGGGACATGTTTCTGGTTTTGTTACTATGAAACAGCTAAAAAGTGACCCCTTTTTTAGAAAATTCCAAAACATTTCCCATTTGAAAGTAATTGCAAAACATTTTATTTAAGTAAAATAATTGACAAAGAACTACCTGGTGGTAATAACTCACTTTCGTCAAAAATTGCAGATAGTACTTTCGTTTAGCACGGTAGTATGTCAATATATTATACTGAAAAAATACCTATGACATAAGAGTTACAATGCTATGACGTTCATTTGCGCGAAAATTTTTAATTACTGACACAAATTGTCTATCATTTAATTATTTATTTTTTTTAAATTTGCGTTTTAAACTTCAATGCTTCTGTACGTCAATGACATTTCCTACTTTAAACACATAAAATTTAGAAGTGGATTCTGTACATTTAAGTAAATGGACGGATGAATAGAATATATACAGCGATTTGGAGCAGAGCAACTGAATTTTGCAGGAAAATTGGAGCAGAGCCAGAGCAAGGATATTTAATCTGCTCCACAGTAATTTTTTTTTTCAAACTTCATTCAAAAACTGAAAAATAAACAAATGAACTTTCTTTTCTTTTTCTTTTTTAACAGATTTGTTTTTTCACATCCTACATATTGAATATTTGATTGGTTGTAATGAAATCAGACTATTTTAATTTTTTTGTTCCTTAATACGAATCATTCTAAAATTAAAAAAATAAACTTAATATATTTTTAAAGAAATTAAACGGATAAAAATGACAAGCACTATGAGTCATATGAAAAACATTCGGAGCACAGCCGAAGCTAAAACAAAGTCAGAGCGGAGCTACTCGAAAAAGTGGCTGCTAGAATTTTTCGGATCAAAAGTTATCAATTATAACTTACGATATTTGGAAGTGGTACAATTTCAGGTCAGGTGGAGTAAGAAACTAAGAAGTGTATCAATCGGTACAGTTGTGGTCATGCTCCATGATATTAACAAATTTGAAAAAAAATTGCGATTTTGCTGTCTTGGTACTGTTTGAGATAAAAACAATTATTTTTCGTGTTTTGGACGATCGAAATAAGTAGTGTGGCGCTGAAAACCCCAAACGTTCGAATGGTACCAAATTTTGCAAGATTTTTTTCATTCCAGGGCTCGTATTTTTTTTTTTTTTTTCTTTAAAGTTGGTTTAAAATTAGATACGATTTGAAGAATAATAATAAGAAAAAAGAATAATATTTTAGAAAAATATAATAAAATATTATAAGTGCAACGAATATGAAACCCGAGAAAACTACGCAAAGCTGCAGATACAGAAAAAAATTCTAAGTCAGCGTTTCCCAACCGGTGGTTCGCGTGGTGTGGAACCCTTATTAAAAACTCCGACTATGAACTTGCAAAATTTGGTACCATTCGAACGTTTGGGTTTTTCTGCGCCACATTACTTATTTCGATCGTCTGAGCTAATTATAACACGAAAAATAATTGTTTTTATCTCAAACAGTACGAAGACAGCAAAATCACAAAGCTTTTTTAAATGGGTTAATGCTATTAAAAGCTCCGCCTTATTGAAAACTCCGCCATGGCAATATTATTTTCGCGAACCCCCTGTTCGTGAAAATAATATTGCTATGGCGGAGTTTTTAATTACTAACGTAAAAGAAAAAAGAATAATAAATTCATACGTAGTAGGATGGAGTGTAAAAAGGATTTTTTTAAATAAATTGTTTTCCCGTTAATGCGAAAAAGTTGAGGACTGGCAGAGAGTGCATACATACACAATTTGAAATTGCGGGAATTTTTTTCATTCCAGGGCTCGTATTTTTTTTTTTTTTTTTTCTGGAAAGTTGGTTTAAAAACTCCGTTACCTGACTACCGTTACCTGATTTTGAAAATTTGAATCTCAAAGGGATTCATTGATTTATTTTAAATTTTAAACCTATGTTTCTCCTCTGTTTCCCATATTTTCCTCACTAGCACGAAGAAAGAAGTCGGGCATTTGAAAATTTACTAAAATAAAATTTTTCATTATTTTCGGCTAATTTCTCGTATACAGACCCGTAAGTGGAATTCTAAGATATTTATTCATTAATTTGAAGTTTTTACTCACATGTAATCACACTTTATTCCATCTTTTGTGAATTTCGTATGTTTCGACCCAAAAGAGGACCAAACGATATTTAATGATTGATTCAAAATTTTGTACTCATTCAATTCCACACCTTTTTCGCACTATTAGGAAAATAATTTTTAAAGATATTTTTTACGAATATATACGTTTACTCCCTATAGATAATTCAAGAACAACAAAAATTAAAAGAAAACTGTGGTCTTTATTTAAACTTAGATGTTTTACTATTATATTTTCATTTCTTGTTATGAACTATTGTGCAACGCGGAAAGTAAGTATGCTAGCCAATTTTATAGTTTTGTTACACGTTACTAACGACTACAGAAGGGGGTTCGCAAGGAAAAAAAAGTTGGGAACCACTGTTCTAAGTAAATGATTTCCCCCTTCTAAGCAAGGACGTAATCGTCGAAAATCCCGTAGAGTTATTTTTTTACAACATATTCTTGTTATGTCAGCGAATTCAGTGCCTATGCATGTACACGCAAGCAACATATAGCTCCGTATGTTTACTGCTATCTATTCTCGTACCCACGTGATAATTTCAGAGGTACTTACAGGAACTGACAAAGGATGCCGTGAATTATCGTAAAGCAATATCATCATCATCGCTTATATTTGTTGATGGGCCGTTGGGGCCTTTTATACAGATCTCCTTTGTGAGCGTACGTCGTTAGGAGATAGATCATTACGCCTGAAGGTTTTTATCACGTCCCCGAAGGGCCGAGCAAAGCAATAAAATTAAGTATTTCTTACATTCATAGTAGGTTATAACTATGGCTGGTAGTTAATGCACAGATACGTATTGATAGAATAAAATAGCATTAGTTCACGTTTTAAGACTTTAGAGCTGGTTTTTTTCTATTCCTGTCTAAAATACTTTTTTCAAGACATCAACAGTAATTTCACATTAAAAAAGACAACATTAATTGCATTAGTGTAATAATAAACGATCAGATAGTAAGTATATAAAACGAAAGTAACATCCAAATTAATTAAAGATCCGATTTTTGTGGCGCCATCTGAGAAGTAACTATGCATTTAGAGTTATATATTTTATTATATGTCTAAATAATTGATTAGTTATTGTACTTTGTTATTCGTGCATTTTTGGAGTTGTTAACAGTAACAGTCAAAGCATCATATTTTATTTTGCAAAGAACTTTTTGTCGGCAAATTTTCAAAAATCTGTTATAATACCGTATTTATGCAGTTCGCCGATGACGTCAACCAAATTTATTCGCCGACAAGCAATTTTTTTATTGTTTAATGTTTTAAGATGGGGATGCGCATTAGATTCGATGGCGCATTAGATTCGCATAAATACGGTAATTAGAAATATGAATTGTAACATAACACTAAGCGTTTTTTATGCTAAAAGGATAGTAGTTTTTAATACAATGATCATTTCTTACGCTATATGACTGTTTAAGGGGAGTCGCACCATGAGGCCATTTTTTTTTCTCTATGGTGTTTTTATTTACAATTTTTGTCTCATGTCATGTTATATCACTTCGTAAGAAAGTTAATATTAAAAAAACTGGATTTCTTAAATATAATTTAAAAATTTTAATTTTTAAACCGAAATTTATCAATTTCCAATATGCATCTTCTTTTTCAAAAGTTGGCGTAAAGTCTTTTTTTTTTTTTTATTGATTCATTACTCATGAAGCAAAAATTTCATGCTTTGACTTTTTTATAAGTCAAAGCATAAAATTTTTGAGGAAAAATAACTTTTTATAAGTCAAATACTTTTTGAGGAAAAAAACTGAAGTAACGCAGAAAAAACAACGAAATATTCAAAAAACCTAAAAAACGATCTTTTTAAAAAGTACTTATCATAAAAGTAAAGCATAAATTTGTTATGTATAGTTTCAGGAACATGTATGCAAAAAATCTACATTATAGAAACACATTTTTAAACAGCCTTTGCATTTTAACTGAGAAGAAATGCGCAAAAAACAAAGCGAGAGAAAACAGCATTTTAAGTTTTTGGCTTGCTAAAACCGAAATGCTTTCTTTATCAAAATTTCAAGTAAGAAACTTTTTCTTCACTTACAGTCACGGTGAAATTGCTTCTTCTCGCTTATTTCCTTTAAAAAAATAAATATCAGGCTTATATTCAGCACAGCTTCGGTTTTGGAATGAAAAATTGGCAAATCTCACCGTAGTAAAATCAATGATAAATAAATAAATATTGCTTCAATTTTTTTGAAACTTTCAGAATACATTTTTAAAGATTTTTTTTACTACTTAAGCTACTAAAAATTATTTTGTTGTTTTCGACATTTTTGCGTGCTGACTCCCCTTAACAGTAAAAAGCCAAGAAAAAAAAACACACACAGATACACAAATATTACAGCTTATATTATCGTGTTTTATAAGTAAATGGAAACAGTAAAGAAATGCGAAATTTATATGGTTATTGTTTGCTTATGAAATTTTAAGTCTTTACAATTTTTACTTTTAGGAGGTTTTAATTGAAGAATTAAATGGAAACAACAATGTATTGTAAATGCATATTTAATTTATTCATGTGAGTTGCTTGCATTACAACCAATATACAGCATGCGTTCAAGAAATAGTAAAACGAGAATTTTTTTTTTAGTTTCGCTTAAGTATCTCTTAAAAATTGAAGCTCTTTGATCAGTTTGAAATTCAAATGTACTGGAACAACAATCTTTTAATGGTTGGTTACTCATGAATGTCAAAGAGACATTAACATGTTTTCGAGTCGTAACAAATCCTGTAAACAATTCAGTATTTCACGCTTTGTATCTTGAATGTCCTCTCTGCAAAATTATGTTTTCACAAAGCTATAATTAGTTTTATTAGATATGAAGCTTTTTTCGGTACAAAGATTGCGTTTTCTTTAAAATATCTAAAGAGTGTCAATTCTCTTTTTTTTTTCATGAAGTATGTCTCTCTCGAGTTTTCCTCTTCGGGCTGAAGAACTAAGCACAAACAATTTTGACGCAATTTTTTGGTTCTCTGATTTAAAAAAATCATTACAAAACAAAATAACTAAATTTTTTAAAAATTTTAATTAATAATTAGCTTGAATAATAATTAATGCTCAATTTTCATGTTTTCCATCTTTAAAACGAAGTACACTATCTGTTGATTAATTTCAAAAACAATTGGGTGTTTTAGCTTTCAAATTGCACAAACAGTAGTTATTAAACACTATTTTAAAATGTACTCAATTGGGTACACTTGGAATGAAGAGGTTAATATTTATAAGGGCTCGAAAAATCTTAAAAATTTTAAATGCCCTATCGGGCATGTTTGTCTAAAAAATACATACCCGAACAAAACTTTTACGTGCTCAGAAGGTTGTTTTATTGCATATTAATAAAAACATTTAAACTTGTCGAATAGCAGTAACCAGACAAAAAATTAAAGTAACAGCTTTATATCTGAATAAAAAATTATTGTAACTCTAATCTAAATCCCCATATTAAAAAATCACATTACAAATAAATATTACACAAGTGGTTTTAAGTCAAAATTTGGAAAACTTGAATTCTATTACCAATTTTATTGTTCACATGCATGTCAACATGTCAATTTTGAGCTCCGGTATGGATGATGTGATCTTTCAGTAAAATACGAATTAATAAATTTTTAGAAACAAATATTTGATTAAAAAATTAGGTATCCCCACCGGGCATCTAAGGGTAGAAATTTCATGCCCGATCAGAAATTTTACTGTCCAATATAATTTTCATGCCCTGATGTATATATATATAAAAAAAAGAAAGAAATAACGAAAAGAAGACACCAGAAACAAAGAAAATATTTAATGTATGTTTATGGGGGGAGGGGGGGGGGGTTCTTTTTTTTCATGCTCCCTTTTTTACCTGGTGGTAAGAATTTGAACTAATTTTTCTTTTGAAGCAGGTAATCTTTTTAACAATGTAGTAAGAATGCACTTATTATTAAGAATAATAATATTTTCTTGTGCCCTCAGCTTGAGAGTATCATGTGTGTTTTTATATGTATGTATTAATGTTTAGGGAATCCAAGTTTTTATTGCCTAACTTGAGGTTAAATTAATTTTTTCGGGAAGTTTTGGATGCAGTTTCTGCTTCTTTGAACGGCTGCTCGAAGCGACGTAAAATTAATTTTTATTTTTAAATAGGGTAATACGAATTCACTTATTATTGAGAATAATAATTTTTTTTTCTTTTTAAATAGGGTAATAAGAATTCACATATTATTGAGAATAATAATATTTCCTTGTGCCCTCAGCTTGAGAGTATCATGTGTGTATTAATGTTTAGGGAATCCAAGTATTTTATTGCCTAGAAGGTTTTAAACTTGAGGCTCAATTACTTTATTCAGGAAGTTTTGAATGTTCTGCTTCTTTAAACGGCTGCTCGAAGCAACGTAAAACTAAATTTTCTTTTTAGACAAGGTAATAAAAGTACACTTATTTATTGAGAATATTAATATTTTCTTGTGCCCTCAGTTTGAGAGTATCATGCGTGTCTTTATATGTGTGAATTACTGTTTAGGGAATCCAAGTTTTTAATTGCCTAGAAAGTTTTAAACTTGAGGCTCAATAAATTTATTCAGGAAGTTATGAATAGAGTTTCTGCTTCTTTAAAAGCGACGTGAAAGAAACCTGTTGATGTTAATATTCTTTAAAAAGAATGATGTTAATATCCTTAAAAAAAACTTGAACTCTTCCTCCTGAAATTCGAGGACCTTGCTGATTGTCACATGAGGATGAAAAGGTTGAAGGAAGCTTGACTTGTCTGAATGGATTGAAGAGAATTCGAATAAAATTAAATGAAAGCCTTTTTGCAATCTTTTGTATCCTGTAATGAAATGCTATGAAATTTGTTTTGAGTTTTTGCTTCATTCAGTCTTGGAATGAATCATAAAATGATGCGCTTTTGGTGCTTTTTTTCATTTATAGATTCGAGATTGACATTGCAACAAGCGATTTTTGTGTGGACCTTGAAATGTTCTTTCGAAGCATCGGCTTTAGAACTTCGTGTAGTTGTAAAACATGTAAAATTCCGCTTTGGCATGTAGAGGAAAAATCAGAAATAATTTTTTTAATAAAGATGGAATAATTTTTCTTTAAAATCGGTGCTTTCCTTATGACAGATAAATCGGAGAAAAATATTTTAAAGACATGTTTTTCAAGAATAAATTACGTATATTTACATTTACACTCTAATCTTTAAACAAGCAAAAAACAAAGGTGTGTCAACAAAATTTGCAAAAAGTCGCTGATACTTGATTAAACCGCTTCTTCAATCCAAAAAAGAGAATTTCCGGATGAAATTCATGTGTCTAAAGCAGTATTTCCCAAACTATGGGTCGCGACCCACTGGCGGGTCGCGAACGAATATTAAGTGGACCCTCGCTACTGTACACATGAATTAAAAACAGTAGGGTCTGCGGATAAAAGTAACTACAGTTGGAGTTGATGCTAAAACTTTAATGAAGAGAAATGAGAAACAAATACATCCTTCCCATTTAAATAACTTTCTGAAAAAAACCTTGCAGGTGTAGGTATTCAAGTAATAAGTTCTCTAAGACAGCTAAGAGGTGGGTCCCAAAATTGGAAATTTTTGTTAGATGGGTCGGAGACCAGTCAACTTTGGGAACCACTGGTCTAAAGTATTTCATACTGAGGCTCACATCGCTTACAGTGAAAAATGGTCTCCTTATAACCTCGAAACTCTCACAAAATTTGAAACTTTTTAGTGAATCAACTTCGTTAGATAACTAAATAGCTTTTGTTTATTTTTCAATTGCGGCCGCCTACGTCTTTACCTCGGTTACCCAGGAACTCGGTTAGTCGGGACTCGGATAACCGCTGCTCTACTGTAGTTACGTGATTGGAAACATGAATTTCTTTTGGACCAAGAATGACAATGTTGTTGTTGTTGTCGTGTCCCCGCTCGGGAAGAGGAAGAATGGGTACGCTGCTCCTGAATCTAACGGGGCCCTTATAGGCACTAGTCCGATTTCCGACCTTTTGAAAAGGCTCTTAATTTTTTGAACCAGCTCCCAGATGAGAGACCGTCACCTGGAATTGGCACCCACAGAGGCATCGTTTCACTTGGAGGACATTGGAGCCACGACCTGTTTAACGTGCACCAGATCCCTTTAGCGTACAGGAACCAATCGCGAGAGGTTGTCACTCTCCCAAACACTGACCTAAGTAGATGTTGCTACACTTTCGGTGCTCTACGGGGACCGAGCTTCCACCGACTGGTCCACTGCGGGACAAGAATGACAATAAACATTATTAAGAGACAAATATCTTGAACTTATCTTTCTCCCTAACACAAAATGGAAAAATTTCGTTTCTTGTCACATATATCCGATTCCTTGTGATAAATCTTATTGTCTCTTGACATATTATGGTCAAACGACATCACGAAATAAAAAATCACAGCATTGATAACATGGTTTTCCCCTTTCATCAAATATTGCATAGCTGTAACAGAATCAGTTTTAACATCGCCCGTGTTATCAGGGCATAAGTAGGAAGGCTCTCGAGTTGGCATCATAACAATGCCTTGTCTGGGCAGTGATGTGTTGGGTAGATTTGATACCGTGTTGACAAAATCTTCTGAAATTACATCACATTTTAGACGTGATGTATCATACAATGTAAAAATTTTTGGTGTTACTGAACAGCATTTTAGGTGTTCTGTTGTTGTAAAGTTGAAAATGATTCAATTTTTGATGCATTTTAATTTTTTAAAAGTGTCAATCTAAAAAAATACAGATGGCAGAATGTTTTTTTAGCATATGAAACTAATCTTTGGGTCTGCCTACGTTCGGAGGCTTTTTTTTTCTCAAAACAATGAAATAATTACTAAATGCACATTTTTTTTAGTTAAAAAGTAATTAAAATTAAGAAAACAAACAAAATAGTAGCTATATTTTTACAAAATTTTGAAAAATTGGGAAATTTTAGCAAAAAATAGGCGAATTTTACAGTTTACGCCAAACACTTTATACTTACTCTGACTGGATATATTTCAAAATCCTTACTAATATATGTTTCTATATTACTTAACTATGTTATGAACTCAAAGTTTTATAATAGGTCCAAAATTGAGAAAACTATAGCAATTTTGTAGAAATTCATACGTTTTTCTCCGAAAAAAAAAATATTTCAAAAATAAATGAATGTAAAATTTTAAAATACTGATATAGAGCTTAGATTTTAGTTCAGGAAACAGATAACAATGTGCAAAACAATACTTTGAAAAATCACAGTAACGGGAATAAAACTTTTCGAGTTATGAGATCTGCCGTGAACAAAAATATCGAAAAAAGTAGTTTTTCAGAAGACGCATTTTAAATTCCACTCTTACGTGCTTGCGATGCGACTTCTGGTTAACTTAATTGCGTGTAACTTCATTTCTATGTGTCGTAGAAACAAAAACCAAACATTTTTGAAATCTTGAATATTTATTCTTTTTAAATATAAAAAAAATCATTTTCTTTCGCAAAAATCGTCTTTTTGGTGCAGGCAGACCCCGTAACTCATCTACGCATCAAAAATTCAGTACGATTGCTCACTTATCCTATTTTCATAGAAATGAGCAATCGCAATGAAAATTCGTTACGTAACGGAGTTAACAAATTTAATGAGCTAAGAAACTGTATACTGTCCATATTTTTTGAGACAGATACTTAAAAAAATTTTAAATACACTGATGGAAAAAAAAATCCTAACACCAAGAAATAATTATTGTAGAGTAATGAAATTTCAGCAATACATTTATATAGGTAACGTACGTAATTGATTACAATTTCAAGATCACAGGTTAATTTAAGCCCGAGAAGAGCCATTGCAGAATTGAAATACAGGTACATTAATAACCGGTGTAACCGCCAGAATTTTGAATGCAAGCATACAAACGTGCATGCATTGAATCATACAGGTGCTGGATGTCCGTTTGTGGGATGGAGTTCCTTGCCTGTTGCACTTGGTCGATCAATACAGGGTCGGTTAATGCTGGTTGTGGATGACGCTGGAGTTGTCGTCCAATGATGTCCCATACGTGCTCACTTGGAGACATATCTGGTGATCTAGCAGGCCAAGGCAACATGTCGACACCCTGTAGAGCACATTGGGTTACAACAGCAGTATGAGGTTGAGCGTTATCCTGTTGGAAAACACCTCCTGGAATGCTACTCATGAAAGGCAGAACAAAAGGTTGAATCAGCAGACTGGCGGACACATTTGCTGTCAGGGTGCGTGGCATAACCACGAGAGTGCTTCTGCTGCCCTAAGAAATTGCTCCCCAGACCATAACTCCAGGTGTAGGTCCAGTGTGACTAGGCCGCAGACAGGATGGCTGCAGCCGCTCCCCTGGCCTCCTCCTAACCAACACACGGCCATCACTGGCACCAAGGCAGAACTGGATTTCATCAGAAAACCCAACAGATCTCCATTCCGTCCTCCAATGAGCTCTAGCCTGACACCACTGACGTCGCAAACGGCAGTGGTTTGGCGTTAGTGGAATGCACGCTACAGGACGTCTGGCTCGGAGCTGTCCTTGAAGTAACCGATTGGTAACAGTTCGTTGTGTCACTGTGGTGCCAACTGCTGCTCGAATTTCTGCTGCAGACGCAGTACGACTCGCTATGGCCATACGCCGAACACGGCGGTCTTCCCTCTCAGTAGTGCCACGTGGCCGCCCGGAACCCGGTCTTCTTGAGGCAGTGCCTTCCCTTGACCTCTGCTGCCAATATTCATGCACAGTAGATGCATTCCTGCCAAGTCTTTCTGCAATCTCGCGGAAAGAAAACCCACCTTCTCGTAGGCCTATTATTACACGACCTCGTTCAAACTGAGTGAGCTGTTGATAATGGCTTCGTCGTCTTCTTAAAGGCATTGTGGACTAACATCAACTCACTACGTCAAATCTCGACGCTAAACAACGTTCAGGAACGTTGCAGCGCGTATTTAAAGCAAACCTGATTTGCATCTTCCGTGTGTCGCTACTAGCGTCACACTGATGCGCCGAGCTCAAAATTTGAATCGACGTCATCTTTCAGATGTATAAACACGCCTGCCAAATTTCGTTTCGCTAACACAACTCCTTCTTGGTGTTGGGATTTTTTTTTCCATCAGTGTACATCCAAAAATGAATAATCTTCAACTTTGCAACAACTGAACAACAAAAATGGTGTTCAGTAATATCAAAAAGGGTGGCAACTGAAAGCAAAATTTTTCGTGTAGTTACACACTATTGGATAGACAATTTGGAAAAGTGTCAGAAGAGCTTGGGCGTCAACTGTTGGAAAACCATATCGGCAAGTAGATCTAGATTGTCGAAGCCTTGGACGGCAAACGGTTGTAGTGCTTGTGAAGAAGAAGTTACACACTATCTATCTCATCCCGGCAACGGAAGCGACTCTCAAAAATCACTAACTCGTCCCCGAATAATAAGAAAAAAATAATTTTATACTAGTTCGTGTTTGCAAAACGTCATCACAAATCATGTTTAAAAAAATTCAAAACGCATTGTTCTTGCATTTTTTTGAAGCGCCTCTTGTACCGGTTATGAAACACTTAAGTGTTATGTGAAGACAGCGTAATCATTACGTCAATAACATAAAAGGCAGTACAGTGAAAACCTGTGTAAGTTGATCACTTGCGGTGCAGCAATTTAATGGTCAACTTACAAAGGTGGTCACTTACAAAGGTGGTCAACTTGCAAAGGTGGTAATCACAAAGGTGGTAATCGCATGTAAGCGGCCACAAAGGTGGCCGCTTACAAAGGTGGTCAACTTGCAATGGTGGTAACTTACAAAGGTGGTCAACTTTACAGGTTTTACTGTAGCAGTATTTTTAAACAACAGCCCAACTTAAGGCTCAACTCAACTTTGTAATTGATTCCTGTTTGAGGAAGAAGATTTGTCATAGCCCAATTCGACAACAGAACTTCAAGAAACTATACTCTGTCATCCTGTTTTTCTTCCGGTAATCTGAATTTTACGTCATTACACATCTGAATTTTACATTGAATTTGTTAATAACTAATGCAAAACTTGCCTTTTCTTTTGAGAAAAATAAGAAAAAAAATTATAGCACTTTTAAGAGAAAATCACAAAACCCTCTCAGCGAGTTGGCTTTGCGGTTACTTTCCTATACAATGAAGCCCTTGTTGATAAGCAGTATAATTAACTGTATAATAACCCATAATTACTTATTACCTACCTATATAACTTTTTTTTTTTTTGATGCCCTTCATTGGCATCAATATCTAACCAAGTTCTCTGGCAATGAACTCTATTTCCTTAATATTTTAAAATTTTGGGAAACCAAGTCTACGTAATTTTCTGCAAACAAAAAACGTTTTTTTTTTTTTGGTTAACGGTAATATTGGCATCAATAGTCTAACCGAATCTTCTAGCAATGAACTCTTTTTCCTAAGTATTTAATAATCTGTGACACCAAATCTACGTAATTTGTAAATTTTCTGCAGAGAAAAAAGTATGTTTTCTTTTGGTGACCACATCATTGGCATCAACATCTAACCGATTTCTCTGACAATGCACTTTATTTCCTTAGTATTTTAATACTTTCTGAAACCAAGTCTGCTTAATTTGTAAAATATTCTGCAGATAAAAAAGGTTTTTTTTTTTTTTTGGAAAAATTGAAGGTAGAATCAATTTTTGGTTTAATTAAATTCACTTCCTCCATATTTACCGACCGAAATAATGTGCAAAACCTGCAAGAAATGTAAAGCATCTTGTTTGTTTGACTATAAAATTGGATTCCACTTTTTTTAAAACGTCAGTGAATGCAAAAAACTGCAAAATGAGGGTTAACTTTTAAGATTTTATGGTGCCCAACACAAACTTAAAACACATATTCAAAAACAATGCTAAATTGAAATTATTTTAAGATACACCTCGATTTCCTCCAAACTGCGGATTTATGACTTTTTCAAATTAATTAATGAATTGTACAGGGTTCGCACGCTCTTAACCCCGTAACTGGCTAATTTTTTACCACAAATGTTCCTAAAAAAGCATATTTTTTGTTGCATTAGTTAAAGTCCTAACTTAGTGTAAGAGGAAAATGAATGAAGTTTTCTAAAAATTTCATAAATAATGAATTTAAGTATTTTTTATTCTATACTCTCTCTCAACCTATTAAAAATACGAGCAACTCAAAACGAAAAAGACGGAAATTTCAATGCCCGTACACCGTGCGACAAACCAGTTAAAGGGTTAAGTCACACCCCGTTTCGTAAGGACTTCACCACCAGTATCATATAACGTTGCTTGAATTCATTGTAAATTTCACGATTCTTTATATAAAAGATGGTTTTATAAAATTACTGGTGGAAGCGTCCTTACAAAATGGGGCGTGGTCTAAAATTATGCGAACCTTGCTGTAAGCTATTTGACTTGGCAAAAATATAAGCTCCTATTATTTTCATTTCACAATAGAGTATTCAGCAAATGCTAATCTGAGAAAATATTTATCGCCAGATTTTCCTTTTCCTTTACAAATGAATATTTCTAGCAAGAGAATTATGATGACGTACGACCTCAATTATTTCTTCATAAGTTAGAAACCGAAAAAAATCATCGACGTTTTTGTGACGATGATTGAGACATTGGCATAATTTCTGCACAGTTGTAAATAAACTAATTTTGTTTACCGGATTTTGTCTTGAACCTATTGTTAAATAAATAATAAATGCCAGGTGGGAACTCTGTTAAAAACATGTTTGAAATTTTCTTTCGGGAGCTGTGTTCATTCCTTCGAGAACTTATGATGAAATCACGAGACAATTTATGCGCGTTTCTGAGTTGCATCATGTTTGCTTTTAATTATGTTTTGAATGCATATACTTGCATAACTCTTCTTTAGTCTAGCTAGGAATGTGAGATTTTATCATGAAGTTCCGTCAAGAACTATACGAGCCTACTTCTCTGTATACACCAACTTCTAATTTACTATTTGGCTATCTCTCCGTTTCTCATTTAGTTTTAGTTCTTAATTATTTTAAATATGCCTTTTTCAATGATGGTATATAATTTGCTTCACATTTCCCAATATCGCTGATGTAAAGATCTTTTGAACTGTTCAAAATTGAACAAAAACTGTTCAAATCAAGAAGAGAGAAAATGTGGAAATGATGTGTTCTTGCCAAAATCTTTCGAATGCAAAAAAAAAAACTTTCGAATCTGACAATTCTTTCAAGAATTATTGGGGGGAGGGGGGGGAGACAGACTAACAGGCACATATTTTCCCCATCTCAAAATCCTACTTTCATTTTTTTTTAATTTTTCAATCTATTTATTTTTTTCACTTTTGTCTTTTTTTTTTATCTTAAATGATAGTTTTACGATACATTAAGCTTTCTTGCATACTTTATCAATATTATTATTTCTGTCCAGAAGTGGACCAATCGGTAGGAGCTCGGTTCCGGCAGAGCACCGAAAGTGAAGCAACATTGACTGAGGTCAGTGTGGGGAGGGTGGCAACCTCTCGCTTGGGTGCTTGGGACCGTGTATGCTAAAGGGAGCTGGTGCACGCTAATTCCGTCGGGGCTCCAATGCCCTCCAAGTGAAACGATACCTTTAGGGGTGCCAACCCCAAGTGAGGGTCTCTCCTATGGGAGCTAGTTCAAAAATTAAGAGACCACATAAATGAAGTTTAGTCAGTCTTCAGCCCTCGTGGTTCCTCGCTCCATGTGAAGCTGCATATCAACCTTAGCCATTTATCAGTCGCTTGATCTTCTGGAGCTGGTGTAGGCTTTCCTGCGCCAGGGGGGATAAGAAACAGCATTATTATTATTTTTTTACTTTTACGGGAAAGTAGGCTGAACAAGAAGTTCCGTCTAGAACTATACGAGCCTACTTTCCCGTATACACCAAATTCAAATTTATAATCTAGCTATCTCTTTCTCTCTCTTTCTTATTTATCTTTAGTTCTAATTATTGAAAATATACCTTTTTCAACGGATGATACATATTCATTCACTCACTCATTCATTCTTTCATTTATTCAGCCATGCATTTATTCATTCATTCGTTACCTCATTCAAGTGTTTATTCATTCATTTACGCATTCATGTATTTATTCACTCATTTATTTATATTTTCATTTATTCAATAATTTATTCATTCATTCTTTTCCTCATTCATTTATTCATTGATTTATTCTTTCACTCTTTCATTTATTCATTCATTCATTATTTCACTCATTGAGTCACTGAGAAATATTCTTGAAAATCCCGATCAAAAAATTTCATAGCAAAATAGGCTCGTAAGTTCTGGATAAACTTTCTATTTCTACATGTTCTACGTTATAAGAGCTTTCCGATAAAGTTTGTTCCAAGCAAATCGGTCCGTTAGATCAGGAATTAAATAGGATTTAAATTTCCCCGTAGGCGGTATGTAAATTTTTTTTGAACTGTTCGAAAATGAACAAAAATTGTTCAAATCAATATTTCACGCCAAGAACTTCTTCCAGTGAGCTTGTTCGTGGAAACTTGGATCTTGTACCCAGAGTTTACATAATTTGCTTCAATTTTGTCCATAGGCGCCAATGTTAAATTTTTTTGAACTGTTCAAAATTGAACAAAAAATTGTTTAAATCAAAAAGTAAAATAGATGTAAGTAAAAAAGAAATGAGATGTCCTCGCCGAGATCTTTCGAATGCAAGAAGAATTTTTTCAATCGGACAATTCGTTCAAAAGTTATTAGGGGGGGACAGACCGACAGACAGACAGACAGACCGACAGACAGACAGACCGACCGACAGACAGACAGACCGACAGACACACTTTTTCCCCATCTCAATACCCTACTTTCAAATTTTTTATTTTACAATCTTTATTTAATTACTTCACTTATTTTTGACTTTTCTTGATTTTTAACGATATTTTCACGATACATTAAGCCTTCTTTCATGCTTTATTATTATTATTTTTTTACTTTTACGGGAAAGTAGGCTAAAAAGTAATAAAACAAAATAAAGCGAAATTTCAGCTAGGGACTTTTTATTTTCAAGTAAAATTACGTGTTCGCGGGTAAGGGATCACGCGATGTCACGCTTCGAGGGGGGAGGGGGGTCGTGAAATTGTGACAAAGTGTGACAAGAGGAGGGGAGGGGTAGCAAGAAGTGTGACATCCTGCTTATGCAACATAACGTGACATGCGACAAAGGGGAAGGGGGATCCGTTCACGTCTGACATTTTGTGACAAAGGGGAGGAGGGGGGGGGGGGGCAAATTATGTGGGAAAAAAGCATGACATCATTTATGAACGATCAGTTACAAATTAGGATTCGTTTTGGAACTATCGTACTTGGAAATATCAAACACAATAGCGATCCTATTCCAAAAATCTCTTCATGCTCTTTCACGAAATATCTTGTTGAATGAGTTTAACACAGGACTTGTATTAACACATTTTGTAATGCAAAAACCGTTCGACTAGTCTTCGTGCAAATCGCATTAATCGTATGTGCAACAGAGAACAAAGAGAAAACAATATGATTATAGATTTACTCCTTCGTACATTTGCTAGTCAACTGATTTAAATTTAATTTTATATTAATATTTTCCTTTTACGTGTGAAAGTAGGAGTTTAGAGAGATTTACACTAAAAAATTTCGGAAAAAGTACAGAAGGGAATCTGAGTGTTTCTTTAAATTTACGAAACACTTGTTTAAATCAAATTTCTTGATAATAGGTTTTCTGAAAACCGTTTTCAATAAAATTCTTGATTTTCCATACTCTGTGCAACTATGGAGATAAATGGTAAGTAACGTGAAAATTAACGCATGAAATCTATGACTACCAGTGTAAAAGTTCTACGTAAATACTTTATATTTTGTTAGCGACTTAATTTTATTTCTAAGCTCCAATAAGCAGCTTAGCCTTTAACATTCTTCCAGATCTGGAGGTAACTTAGGCGGTAGCGGCTTGAGCTCCATTTCGGCTTATTCAAAGGCATTGCCACTTACTGGCGTACATTAATTAGTATGCTGGCAATTTACGCAGTCACTTTTTTTCCGCTGCATTTTCCGTTAATTACCTCTTGCGACTTTCGGTACCCAATCGGGTACATTTTAAAATACTGTTTATTAACTACTGTGTGTGCAATTTGAGAGCTATAACAGCTAATTGGTTTTGAAATTTAATCAACAGATAGTTTACCTTGTTTTAAACATGGAAATTGGGGATTAATTATTATTTAAACTAATTAATAATAAGAATTAAAAAAACAATTTTTTTTAGTTTTTTTTGTAATCATTTTTTAAATCAGAGAACCAAAAAATTGCGTCAATATTGTTTGTGCTGAGTTCTGGGGTTTGAAGAGGTTAAAGAATTCGCAGTTTCCTGTTTTTAATTTTCTGTAATTTTGCGTCAGACTCCGTATAAATGATTTCTAAGATATTCTTATCTATTTTCGGCCATTTTTTTTTTTTTTTTACAGTGTAGGTTTCAGTTCTTCTGAAGAAGTTTAAATTCGAGTTTTATACTCAGCATGATATCAGTGCTGTTCAATGATATTATTTAAGAATGCTTAAATATGTATGAAGGGATTGATTGCAGTTTTATTTGCAACTGCATCATTTTTTCTTTAATGTCTGACGGATATGACCCTTAATATTGGAAAGAATGCAAAATCTTCACACGAATATTTTAATTCTTTTCTGTTCAAAAAGAAACACAAAGCGATCGATGTTTTTTCAATTGCTACGTAAAAGCCTCATTAGATGCAAATTTTAAGCAATATAATTTAATCAATTAAATTTAAATTAAAAAAACAATGCATTTGATGAAAGCAAATAAACTCGAAAATCTATGTTCCCTGAAATGACGGTAAATAAACAATTACTAGTTTGGAAAAAAACATATTGAGAAAAGCAAACAAACTCGAAACTGTATGTAACCTGAAACGGCCGTAAACAAACAAGTACTAGTTTGGAAAAAACATCTGTTTCTCGGTATGCTTACATATAACATCTACAGAATGTCACGTTTCCTCTAGCGAAAGTATTCTCATTTAGTTTTAGAAGAACTTTTTCCTTTAGTAAGAGGAAATAATACGAATGACCGGGTCATACACGATTCTGGAAAACTATCAATGACAATATTCAGAGGTCATCCGTAATTGCAAAAACAGAAGGCTTTCTTCAATATGATCTCTTGTTGAACTTCCAAGTTTTCGATCCAGATGTTTAGAAAACAAACTTATTGCACACAGTTAATGTAATTGTTAATAAGACGATAAATTAAATTTTTTCGTTGTTGTTATGTACATATATTTTGTAAACAAGAATAACGTTTTAAATAGTGCTCTTGTTTTCATTCAAGAAATAATGGTATAAATCAAGCAAAAGTATGTTGAATGAATAATTTGCATACATCACTGATGCAATTTATTATAGTACATTTAAATGTTAATAGTTCCTAAACATTTTCTATCAGTTGTTTAGGTACCCTACCTTAACTACACATTGCTATATGTTTTGGGAAAAAATGCAGACGTTATTTCTTTTCTGTGTATTACTTATGATAAATAGAATATATTTTGGCCTTCAGCCGACAGGGTGGCGTGGTGGTAAGGCACTGGCCTCGTGCGACCAAGTTTGCAGGATCAATCCTGGCCTAAGTCGGTGGATTTTTCAAAATGCAGAAAATCGTCAGCTCCCGTGTCTTATGATTATGCAGCATGTTAAAGGTCCTTTGAGTATTCGTTTGCCTTGGCTAGTCTCGGCAAAATTAAATTCCTAGTGCAGTTCGCATCCTTAGAGCTCAGGTGCCTCCGTCTAGGGAAAAACTGAGCGTCAAAATCTCAAGTGGTAATGGGATCCGCCGATAGTGGTGCTACTTGAAAGAATGGATGCTGATTTCCGGGGAATGCACTAGGTCTGAAAAGATTTGCCATAGTTAGTGCAAAGGTTAACCATACGCAGCTCCATTAGAAATATATTTTGACTTTAAGTTCCTCTCATAATTCGTCATGCACATTTTGTAATGCAGGATATCTCGATCAGAATTATAAACTCAAAAAGTAGTAGAAAAATTTTAATTAATGCATTATTTTTTTATTATTATTTCATTATATTTAAAATATTATCCCTTTGTGACGTTTACCAGAATGACGGCGTTATTGCAGACTAATATTGCAGTGCAATACTTCCTCCAGGAACTCAATTTACTTGAAACCACAGTAATGATTTCATTCAAAAAATAAGCTGCAGTTTCCTTGATTATTTTTTCATTCCTCATTTTGCATTAAATTTTTTCACGAGTTTTTCCTACTTTTTAAAAAATAATTTGATAGAGTTAATTCAATGTTCATTTTGAAGCAAATTTTCAGTTATACTTGAAAGTGAGAAGGATTTCTTGTGATGATATGTTTTACATTAATTTATTTTGTTTTGAATGGAGCAATAGCAATTCTTTCATTTTCGAACTGTCACTTATAATCTCTTACTGTGATAGATGCTGATTTGTTCTAATACTTCCACTTATAATAGTAATTAACCGGGTATAAGGTCTTGTGCCAACAATCATTTTTGGTTACTGTTATCTTCAGTGTTTATGTGCATAGACTAGTGGTTCCCAAAGTTGACTGGGTCCGACCCATTTAACAAAAATTTTCAATCTTGAGACCCACCTCTTAGCTGTTTTATAGAAAAAGAGGGCATAAATATTGGTAATGCTCAAATTAATTAGTGGCGAGTTGTGGAACTACTTAATGCTTTCTTATTTGTTCTAATTGAAATATTTAAAAAAAAATTCCAATATGCATGAAAGACTTAAAATAAGAAACACAACTGAATTGACGTTCTTTAGTAAGGTACCTACGCCCAATATGGACACCTTAAGGTAAATGTATTTTTTTCACTCTCGTGTACACGTCATAGGACTCCAAAAATGTATGACCACTATCCCTGGACTATTGAATATTATTATTAAAATTAGCGACCTTGTAATTATCCTAGTTTATTTTAAATGATAAAAACAAAAAAAAAAAAAAAAATTACAAGTGTCCATATTAGGAACCACATGTTCCTATTATGGACATGCATGTCCATATTAGAGACAGGTGACTTCTTATTGACCTACTACACAGGGTGTATGGAAGATACACTCTTCCAAGGAATTTTAAAGAAGAGGGGATAAAAAATGTAGCTTAAAGTATTGCGGGGCAGAGGTGGGGCGCAGTTAATATCTTCATAGCATGCACTTTAGAAGGGAAGGGGGCATTTTCGGTTGTGGCTCTTCGAAGAGCCATGCAAAGCACCTCAGCTACTACAAAATATTATGAAATAATAATATAGTTGCTTTTGCTCAGCTTTATTGCATCTGTCTGCAGACTGAACATCTGCTACTACTCAGTCCTCACACGATAGACAAATAAAAACTTCATCATGAGCGCTAAGTCCCACACTGTCCTCATGGGCATGTCTGCCGCATTTGATGCATGGCCAAGTGTCTTCAAAAGCATCAATTAAAAATACATATAAACATTCATTTATTATGAATTAGCAAAACAAAATAACACCAAACAGATGTTTTACAATTTTGTGAATCTGAAGATTCACTTGCTGGACTTTCATCAACAAAGGAGATCTTGTACTGCCTCTTATGAAAAATTAATGCTGCAGAAGACATGTGGCCATGCATCAACTGCGGCAGGAGAGGTCCATGAGACCTGTGCGGGACTTAGCGCCCATGATGAAGAAGTTTTTATTTAGACATAAGGTGTCCATATTGGGAATCGGGCGTAGTTTTACTCAATCTTGTAATAAATAAACAAAGAAAACATTATTAAGCAATATATTCAATAGCAATCAAAAATATGTTTTATCAGCTTTCTAAAACACTCCACTTTATAATAATTAAAGTAAATTTACCATATCTAATACGAATTTAAACTTACTAGTAATTACGATCGGCACACCACAAAAAAGCAAGTTTCCTTCAAAATGGCGATCAACGAGCTTTTTTTCACTTTCCTGACTAAATTATCTTTTCAACTGCCTTTCTTCACGGACATGTAGTGCTATTTCTCGATCAAATTTGTTACTTTTAAAGATATTAGGGGTGTCCATATTGAGAGCACTGTCCATATTGGGTACAAGTATCTTACTTAAATGCCAACACCTGCAAGCTTTTCTCAAAGGTATTTCAATGGGAAGGATGTATTTGCGTCTTTTTCCTCTTCAATAAAACTTTAGCATCATTTTCAACTTTAATTACTTTTATTCGCAGACTACCTATTCTTTTAAATTCATGTGTACACTGTCGAGGGCCCACTAAATATTCGCTCGTGACCCACAGTTTGGTAAACACAGGCATAGACACAAGTTGTGTGGAATCGTTTTTTTATGTGCACGTGTTTCTGAAATATTACATTACCTTCAGCGATTTTTTTTCTTTTCTGTAATTAATTTTTATAGTTATACTAGAAATCTGTTTAAAAAGTAGAACAAAAGCATCAAGAAAATGCCTCATTAGGTTTTAAGTCAATACACGCTGTCTTTTTATGACTGAAAAAGTCCCAGCTTTAACTTAAAGAAAAAAAAGAGTTAGTTTAAAATTTTAGTTATGTTAGCATGAACGCCTTCATCAAGATTTCATTCCTGCTTTTAAAGAAATTCTAATGTATGCTTGTACAAGCTGACGTGTCCAGCCTTTAGCGGGCTATCTCGAATGTTGCGAAATTCTCATAGTAAAAAAGGTCAATCACGTAGTACGTATTCAAGATTTTCTTCTAAAAATGGACAACCTTACCTAAAATTCGTCATATGAATATGGGCCGCAAGATGTTCCAAAATTTTGCTATTTGATTTTGAATACGGACATCAATCCCTAACAATATGCACTAGATTAAAAACAAAATCGCCCAACAACCCTCGTTAAAATAATTTCAACAGTCCTTAAAAGTTCTCATTAGAAGGAGGTCAACATTTTCTTCTAAAACTCCCAATCAAATTAAGGACAAAAGTCTTTAAAAATCTCTATTAGAATAAAGAAAACAATCCTAAAAAATCGCTATCACAATCAAGATATTAGTTGTACTTAAATATCCTCATTAGATTAAGTTCTACAGTTCCTAAATAACTTTAACAGTTTCTTAAGATCCAGCTTCAAACAAGGACATCAGTCCTTAAGAATATAAACTGAAATAAGAACGAAAGTTCTTGCTAGAAATGATATTCCCTTTTCTATGATTAATCCTTGTCAGAAGCATAGCGCGAAAAGTGAATGAAGCAACCCCTGCCCAAAACCTTGTTTCCACGCCATAATGCCAATCCTAGTATGATACTTATTCATGTGAATTCTTTTACTTAACTCTACCCTCTACAGCAGTTCAATGCTTAGAAATTTAAAATGTGATGAATTTTTCTTCTGTTGTCCACCTGGTGGCAATATAATCGATGTAAAAGTTGTAGGAGTGAAAATTCTAAAGTTCTCCTAGCAGCAGCATTATATTCAAAACAACAACTTTTTTTTTTGTTGAAGAGAGAAGGTGCAATTGTTTTTATTCTTATATCGGGGGTGTCGTTGTCGTTTAACAGTAGAATCTATAACAACAACTTCTATGGTAAGTATAGTTGCACCAGCAGTTGTAAAGTTACACAAAATGTCAACCACAGAAAAACGAAATAAACTCATTCAACGAAACGTTGCCAATTATGCATGTGCAAATTTTTATTAAAAAATGACTAATATTTAACCGTTTTAAAATAACATTTTAATTGTACTGTAAAAGATTTGAGTATCACCTAATTTTCTTCTTGATATTTTCTTTTCTCTTATATCAGTTGAAGACGTTTAAGTCTTGTCTCTTCACTGTTACAACCGAGTCGCAAGACACAGAAAGTTTTATAAATGTGCATAAAAATAATTATCTTCGTACTGGTGGTCTAATTAGTTGTGTCATAACTTTTAGTGGAAGAGAAAATGGGCGGAGACATGCGAATCGCTTCTTGATTCTGAGAATTAAAAATAAGCTTTATGCTGTAGTTTCTCCAATGTGAAATTAGTTTATAAACAATCAAAACAAGAACAAAAAGCTACATTTATTCGCGTGTTTTTATAGCTAAATAAATAAATATTTAAAAAAAAGAATTCTAAAAAATAAAATTCAGGATGGGCAGGGTTACAATATTTTTGAAGAGGATGTAGTAAAAACAAAACGCTGCGAAGTTAAAAAAAAAAAAAAAATGTTGCTGCACAAAAAAGACAGTAAAGTAAAGAATATTTTATATTGTGGCATTTTCCTGATAAGATATCTATCTTTTCCTTTTACCAATTGCTTATGACATGTTTGAATGAATCTTTCCTAACGAAAATTGAATGACAACTTATATCATCCGCCATCAACAATGGTCAAACATCTTCCTCGTAGGTAGTAATGACACCTGAGACATCGCTTATTTCCTTCAAACAAATTATACGCGTGTTGCCATCAATTTTAATAAATACAATTTGCGTGAAAGAATAAATAAATAAATATATATATATATATTTTCATTGAGTAGTCGGAAGGAACCATCCATAAATGATGTTATGCTTTGTTTGCCATATATTTTACCTCCCCCCCTTTTTGTCACAAAATGTCACACTTCAACATACCCCCTCCTCCTTTGTCACATGCCACGCTGTGTTGCATAAGCATGATGTCACACTTCTTGTTGCTTGTCTCCCCTCCCCTTGTCACAATTTCCCGAACCCCCCTCCCCGCTCGAAGCGTGACATCATTTATGAATGATTCCCGAATTAATAACGATACATTATATAAAATATAAATTCATATGTTTTGTGATATTGATCCATTCAAATATCTATTTTCTGGTTACCTCATTTAGTACAATATTAACCTCCCACAGTAAATTATTTTCAACAGGCAATTTACAGTCCCTAATGCTGATTTCATCCCAACTGCAATAGCATCACTTCTGTGCATATCAATTGGTTCTAAGTAATTTAATAAACACCCATTCATTTCATCCCCCCCCCCAAAAAAAATCCCTAAAACAATAAGGACCTTGATTTGTTGATTCTCTGTGACGTAAGAAGGAACCGGGAACTTCCAGCTGTTGGTGTGGAAGCCACAACAAGAATCGGAGAATCTATAAAATCAATTTTGTGAATTTCGCGGTCGCTGTGTAATCAGCATACAGCAAATAAAGTAAATAGTTTCCACACCAAATTGTGTGAAAATAAAATATAATTGAGGGAGTCTTATCCAATTAATATATTAAGTGGAAAATAAAACCGCTATTAGTTTCAAAGTTTTCTGAAAATGTTTGCCAAATGCAAAACCTTTACCTTCAAATCAGCATACAACTATCAATGTGTATAGTTGCCTGAACAAATTGTGTGAAAATAAAGTATAATTGAGGGAGTCTTATCCAATTAACATATTTAGTCTTAAATAAAACCGCTATCAGATCCAAAACTTTCTGAAAATGCTTGTCAAATGAAAAACCTTTATCCTCAAATCAGCATACAACTATCAATGTGAATAGTTGGGTGAACGAATTGTGTGAAAATAAAATATAATTGAGGGAGGCTTATCCAATTAACATATTTACTCGTAAATGAAACTGCCATCACTTCCAAAGCTTTCTGAAAATATGCCAAATGCAAAATTTTAACCATCAAAGTTTCATTTTTCCTTCTCGCTAAAATTGCCATATTGCAAGAAACATGGACCTTTAAAAACTACTGCAATTAAGCTTTTGTTTTGCTCATCACAGGCAATCAGAGATTCAATCTTGGACCACAAAAGGTATAAGAAATAACTGAATGTATTTAAGTAAGAAAATTCTTATTACAGCTAAAAATGCTTAGGGATCATTCATGAATGATGTCACACTTCGAGATTCGTGAAATTGTGACAAAGTGTGACAAGGGGAGGGGAGGGGTAACAAGAAGTGTGACATCAGGCTCATACAACATAGCATGACATGTGACAAAGGGGGTCCTTCAACGGACCCCCTTTGTCACATGAGTGACTTTTTGTGACAAAGGGGGTTCGGGGTCAAACATATCGGAAAAAAGCGTGACATCATTTATGAACGGTTCTTTATATGAATACAGTTGCATAATTTTTAATGACAGAGCCCTATATTTGTTCTTCTTTTTTTTTAATTTTGAATTTTTTCTAACATTTTTACATAAAAGGATAAGGAAGGTCAAAGTGTAATAGCATGCATCAACTTGTACACTAAGCATTAACTTAATTAAATTTTTATAAAGAGGTTTAGATGAAAGCGTTGATGCATTCACATTACACAACATACTCAGATAATGACTATTATTATTATACCTTATTAAATATCTTATATAAATCATTTTCTCTCCCATAATTACTAACGTTTGTTTCGGTTTAAGGTCGCTTTTTTTACAGCGCTGTTGATTTCTGCAACCACTGACATAAGTTGGTTAAAAACAGAAAGGGAAAAAAAGAAAACATAGGCATGATTGTGATTAACTAGCGGATGATTTTTTTTTTACTCGTGAACTGATAAATTTTTTTTTAATAATAGCTATGAAGTTTGGAGACATTTTTTCTATGAAGTACAGTAACCCCTCGCTATATCACGCCTCGTTATATCGCTCATTTGGATATATCGCGCTCTTTCTATGTCTCCCAAAATTTTAAGTTTGATGTCTCGAAAAGAAAAATATTGCGTTTGGAAAAAGCTTATACGAACGAATAAAGTCTAAACACGTAACTGTTTGTCCATTTTCGATCATTAATATTGAGTGGGGAACAAGTGTTAAACAAAACAGAACGGCAAATGACTTAGAACTCTTATTTCCCCAAAAGCAATATAGAAATACATTCTGAATTTATATTGTAAGAACTGTGAGTGAAAACATCAATTGGTAAGTTCAGTTTTATTTGCCATTTTCATTAAGAATGATGTCATTATGTAAGAGTAAATTAAATTTTTTGAGTTGACACTCAATTTATTTGTACTTTTTGAGTTATTTTTGACAGTATCGGTTATAACGCGCATTCGGATATATCGCGCTTTGTTGCTGTCCCTCGAGAAGCGCGATATAACGAGGGACTACTGTATTATAAATGCAGAATTAATACTGAATTTTTAAGTCGTTACTATATTTGGCTTTAAGCACGACATTTCAATTTGCTGTCAAATCTTGCGAGATAGTCTTAAAAACTTTATGTTTTGAAATCTCTGGAAATACCAGAAGCCGCAAAAATTTTGCCAGTAAACCAAAGGCTTCCCGTAACCTCAGTGAGGCCTTCCTGGGTGAAACGGGAAAAAAAATAACAAAATAAAACAAAGAAAAATATAAACCGAAACTCAACAACATGTTGATTCCAAGATGTCACGACCGCAAGATTTACTTTCGATTTTTCTTTCACAACCGCGGGAAATTCTCTACCAGACTCTGTTACGAAATAAGGACGAGGCCTAAAAATGGAAGGCCGTTGAACTGAAGTGAAGGGAAATCACTGTGCCCCTGACACGATTTGCTGCGAAAGAAAAGGTGCGCCTTAAGGGGGAGGGCAATGGTATATCATCACGTGTCGGTTCACAATCTTCTGTAATTACTACTGGAATGGGATGCCCCCGTATCGACAATTTAGAAACGTTCTAATTATCATTAGACGGCGGTAGATGACCAATTTCAAGGCTGTGCTACCCGTGAATTCGTAGTGGGCCCCAGTCTTGCTAGACTGACCATTGAAAGCTAAGCTTCGGTCAATTTGTTCAACTGTGTGTGGAAAATAACACTAATATACAAGATTTAAATTTGAAATTTAATATATTCTGTTTACTTGGGCGTACAGTTGAAAATGCAATCTTAAACGAAATTGCATTAATCGTCGCTGTAAGATCGATGTAATTATGTGCAGGGCCTTATTTACCATTAGGCGCGTGAGGCCCGGGCCTAGGGCTCCCACTTTAAGGGGGGCCCCTCTAATGTTGTTTTTTTTTTTTTTTTTTTTTAATTTTTTTAGAAAAAATATTTAAAAATAGCATCTGCCAAAAACAAACTTTTAGTGTTCTGTTGCTTCACAGAAAATTTGTGTTATTAAATTATTTTAAAACCACAAGGAATTTTCACTTTGGGGGCCCCCAAATTTTGGTCTGACAATTTGAAATTCGAAAAACAAAACCAATTTTGCAGTTTGGGAGCCCCCAGATTTTATTCAAACATTTTGTAATTTAAAAACAAAATCATTTTGCACGTTGGGGACTCCCAAATGTTAGTCTGACGCTTTGACATATGAAAGAAAAAATTTGCTTTGTGCTTTGGGAGCCCCCAATTTTGATGTGACTGGCAAGTTTTACTAACACATACTGAATGTTATGTTTAAAAAAATTTTGTTGCGTGAGGGGCCCCGAAGCATGAGTTGTGCCTATAGTGACTCAAAATTTAAATCGGACCCTGATTATGTGAAATAGATGAACTAACGGTGCCCATAGTTTTGTACTTTGATGATTTTTTTATAGTTTTTTGGTTAGGTACATGAGGCTGAGTTTTATTTATTTATTCATTTTCTTTTTTTGTAACGTCTTACAACTAGCTCTGATACATATCAAGTATACTTCTTTTTGTAAAATGAAATGCAATTATTTTTATAAAACGATTTCCCAATAGTTGCTTGAGGGCCACCTTTGGCAAACAGTGTTCCCAAGGTGGCCCATATACTGAAATCATTTTTAAAACGTTTAAGGCTATAGTGGACACTAAAATTTTTTTTTAAATTTTTTATCCACATGTTTAAAATTTTGTGTATTAGTGTGTTTGTAATAACTGAAAATATTAAAAAGAAAATTGGTGCAAAAAACTAATACTTTTAAAAAAATTTAAATATTATTTAAAAAAATTAATAAAAATTTTAAAATGTTCCCTCCGTCAAATTTTTTTCAAACTTCAAATTTCCAGTTTTTTTTTAAATCTCTAGGCAAGACTACATAAAAGTTGCGTTTATCTGCACAGTTTTATGGGTTAATTCACAAAATATAGCAAAAAAATGAACATTTATGCGAAATTTTTAGCAAAAATGATGACTTTAACAGCAAAAAGGTTAAATTTCTAGTTGAACACTACTGATATTACTAAAATTCATCGCAACTATTATGTAGTCTTACCTAAAGATTTAAAAAAAACTGGAAATTTGAAGTTTGAAAAAAAATTGTGACGCAGGGAACATTTTAAAATTTTTATGAATTTTTTAAAAAAATTTTTTAATTTCTTAAAAGTATTAATTTCTTCGCACCAATTTTCTTTTTAATACTTTCAGTTATTACAAACACACTAATACAAAAAATTTTAAACATATGGATAAAAAATTTTAAAAAATAATTTTTAGTGTCCACTGTAGCCTTAAGAAATATACGTCCAACCAGTTTTATTTTCCTTTACTTATTTTCACTGTCGTTCATTTGACGACCAGTCCGCTACACTTGCATTTTAGAGTTTCATGTGATCGGAGCAAGACATTTTTTTCTAACTAGATAAAACTCAAAAAAAAAAATTGTCTTATTTCAATCGCATAGAATTCAGTGAAACATGTACAACATGAGAGTCTTCAAATCAAGCAAAGCAAAAAGCAAAAATACCAAAAAAAAAAAAAAAATGCAAATACAAAAGTGACGACCAGCAACATAACAGGTAGATGGCCCAGCTAGGCTGGTCCTGGTCAATTTAACAGTTCCCAATGAACATCAAGAGATTGTTAAAAGTTTTCACCCCACTGCGAGTAACAATCGCTTCCGGTAAATTATTCCAACTGTGCCTTCAACCCTATTGAAGTAGTAATGTTTTCTAACTTCAAGATTACAGGAGATTTGAAAAGCTTGAAACAATGACCTCTGGTTCTACCTTCAGCATATAACAGTAGCCCATCAACATTTAATGAATTTAAACCGACTGAATCATGTCCCCTCTAACTCTCCTTTGCTCTAGACTAGATAAAAGAAGAAATATATTTTTTTTTTTTTCAATGTCTTGGCGTTCAATTACAATTCCCCTGTGACGTCAGTCGATCGAACAAACACTTAAGTAAAAACGTATTACGTCACGACGCTCACTTTAAGAAATGTCGCGGTCAAACGCACACCAATGCTATTCTCTAACCATTAGCGAAGCATTAGAGAGTTCATATTTCCGGTGTACGGGTACTATGATCCCATATGGTAACATCCGGAGTGTGGGTACTATGACGTCATGCAAAATTCTGTTGCATTGAAGCGTTAAATTTAATTCTTAAAATGCAGATATTTTTCAATGCAGATTTTAAATAACTATAAGATGCGTCGCCCGGCGTTGCACGGGCTAATCTCGATTTTTATGCTAAGCAACGGCCTTCGCGCCCGGCGCTGTGTGAGCCTGAATAAGAGCCACAGCCCCTAAAAATCATAGATTGAGTACATTTCTCCCAGTAACCGGGAATGCACAACAAATCAGAGATATTTATCAGGTATGGAACAGTAAAGTTCATTGAATAAATAATAAACATATAATATTTTCGGAAAAAAATATTCTTATTTAAAAAGAAAACATCGAAGTTGTAATAATTTGTAAAATAAAAATATCATTAACTATATAATCAAATTGTTTTTGAAAAATATATATTTATCAGTCAAAATATATATTTATCATGTAAAAATTTTGCGTTTATTTGTCACCATTTTTGGTGTTACTGAACAGGATTTTTGGTGTTCAGTTGGCGTAAGGTTGAAAAATTATTTATTTTGGATGTATTTTTTTTTATGTGGTTGTCTAAAAAATATAGACAGTATAACGTTTCTCAGCACATGGAGTTCTTTAATTCCGTTACGTATCGAAATTTCATTGCAATTGCTCATTTCTATGGAAATAGGATAAATGAGAAATCGTAATGAATGTTTGATGCGTAGATGAGTTAACGAGCATCATATGCTAAAAAAATTCTATTGTCTGAATTTTTTCGACAGACTCTTAAAAGAATTTAAAATACATCAAAAAGGAATAATTTTCAACTTTACACCGAATAAACACCAAAAATGGTGTGCAGTAACACCAAAAATGGTGTTCAGTAACATCAAAGATGGTGTTCAGTAACACCAAAAATGGTGTTCAGTAACACCAAAAATGGTGTTCAGTAACACCAAAAATGGGTGTTTAGTAACACCAAAAATTTTTACAGTGTATGTTAAGTAGTTCTAAGTAGGGATTTAACGAATATTCGGCCACTATTCGATATTCGGCCTATTCGGCCTTTTCGCCGAATATTCGGTTTGGTCGAATAGTCATTTCATGACCTAGCCGAATATTCGACTTGGCCGAATACTCGGTCAGGTTAAATTCGACCTGGCCGAATACTCGGTAAGGTTAAATTCGGCCTGCCGAATATTGATGGACTTTTCGGGGGAATAGTTCTGTTACAGTAGAAATGTAAAGAAATAGAAGATTTTTAACTTTTAAAAAGAGGCATGTAAAAACCTCATAAAATAAAAATATGAACCCCCTAATAACGTTTAAAATATCTTCATTAATCTTTTTTGAGCAAAGAAAAGTTCACTAAGGGATAGTACTTCTTTAATTTGAATTAAATAATTAGTACAGTATTGATAATGCTTACATGAAAACCTGTCGTTCCTATTCTGCTTGTGGGTGAAATTCTCAGTTCTATTGCTTTCAAAACAATACAGAAAATACATTCATTTTAGATAGTTTTAGATTTTTAACAAACGTAATTAAATCATATTTCATAGATTAATGTGGGGAATTGGTGTTTGACTTTGTGAATTGTTTTAAATTTGACAAATTCTTTCTATTACAACAATTTTCTAGAAATTTTAACATTCGGCAGCCGAATATTCGGTATTCAACCTAAGACATTGGCCGATATTCGGCTTCGGCCTAGAAGAAATGGCCGAATATTCGGCTTCGGCTGGAAAAAATGGCCGAATATTCGGCTTCGGCTGGGAAAAAATGGCCGAATATTCGGTATTCGGCTATTCGGCCAAATTACTATTCGTTACATCCCTAGTTCTAGCCAGGAATCGAAGCGCGGAGCAGGAGAGCGACAAGATTTTGCTCGAACTGAAGAGAAGAAATTTTTTGCCGTACCGTAGAAATTTCTTGTACTCCTCCATGCTGCGACTTTTAAAACTGCATTCAAATCTTAAGAAATAAATAAGCATTTGTCTTTTTATTTTAGCCTTTTCCCGCAAAAGAGAAAAGTATGGAAGAACTCTTAATAAATCGTAGAAATATCATTAAAAATAAGGAAAAAATAAAAAATAAGGGTAATTAAATAAATATTGAAAATAAAAAATTTGAAAGCTGGGCTTTGAAATGGGGAAAATGTGTGTCTGTTGCTCCGTCTGCCCCCTAACAACTTTTAAAGGAATTGTCCGAGTCGAAAGATTATTTTTGCATTCGAAAGATCTCGGTTAAACGTGGAATTATATGTGAATCCTGATCTAACAAACGGATTTGCTGGGAGCAAACTTTATCAAAAAAATGTTATGATGAAGAACATGTACAGATACAAAGTTCATCCGGAAGTAAACGAGCCTATTTTCCCACAAAACATTTTCATTTGGATTTTTAAAGATATTTCCGAATGAATGAATTAATAAATGAGTGAGTGAATGAATGAATAAATGAATGAGTGAATGAATGAATGTATGAATGAGTGAATGAATGAATAAATGAATGAATGAATAAATGAATAAGTGAATGAATGAATGAATGAATGAGTGAATGAATGAATGAATGATTGAATGAATGAATGAGTGAATGAATGAATGAATGAGTGAATGAACAAATGAATGAATTAATGAGTGAATGAATATGTATAAACCATTGGAAAAAGTATATTTGCAGTAATTAAGAACTAGAGCTAAATAAGAAAGAGAGATGGCTAGATTATGAACTTGACCTCAGTGTATACGGGAAGGGGCCGTGGTAGCCTAGTGGTTAGCACGTCGGACTTCCACCTGGAAGGTCGCGCTTTCGATACCCACTGAAGACCACCATGTATACTTGGGGATAGTGCATGTAAAATCCGTAGACCCCACTACCTCTCCCCGTGCGTAAGCAATCCTAAGGCCTCGGCTAACAGGTAGGGGTCTGGTGGAGAAAAGTGTATACGGGAAAGTAGGCTCGTACAATTCTAGACGGAACTTCTTAGAAGTGCTTAGAACTTGAAGCGGTGCGTACTCCAGATACTTGGTGCTTAATGACAATTTATTCTCTGTAATATATTAGGAAGTATTTATTTCCACATTTTTTGTCTTCAAATCATTTAAGGTATGTGACAACCCAAAAACCCTTGTTTTGGCGAAATTTTTCGAATTTTTTTTTTATGTATTCATTTTATTACTTAAACATTTAGGATTACAAAAATGCATCGTTTTGGTATTTGCGATAATTAGAAGCAAAGATATAGTGTAACCACTACACCAGAAATCAATGTTTTGTGTTCAATTAAAATCTTTAAATGTGTTTTCTGAGAAATTGCGTTTTCCGATATTTTTCTCTATGATAAACATCACTTAAAAAAATCTTTTAGAGATATTGAATTCAAATTTTGAGGAAATGCTTTATGCAGTTCTATCTGTGTTATGAACTAAAATTTAATCTATATATATGTATTTATATTTTTTTTATTGCCTCTTTTGTGAAAAAAATGCCGTTAGTATTTTTTAAAAAAGTGAGGTTTAGCACAAAATATTCAATATTTCAAAAACGTTTCAAACCATTGTAAATCTTTTCGTTCGCAGCACAGATAAAGATGTTATTTATGCCTTGTATAAATATCATTGAAATATATTAAATAGAATTTTGAGTAGAAAGTTTTCCGTAACTACAATTTTTCGCTTAAATTTTACAAAAAATTGCCAATATTTCCAAAGTTAATGATAAACTAAAAGAAAATACATTTAAATTTTGAGTTTTATGTCCAATTTTGATTAAACACATGTGCTATTAATTGAAAATTCATATATTTGAAAAAAAAAATGCTCCGAAGGTAGTTACATACCTTAAAAAAAAAAAAACATTAACACACAGAAGCTTCTTTATCACAAATGCATAGTAGCTGAATGTTTGCCAACGTATTCTTAACTCTTAATATAGTCTTTTTAATGACATTTAGCTTTAAATTCATCCAATGACTAAATGGTGCACTTCGCGTGAAATGAACTTTTATAAGTGTCAGAATAAAAGTTTATGCCTTTCTTTTATGATATGTTACAGGGAAAGCAAGAAAATTAACATACCACAAGGATATATAGGTGTAATTTCTTAGTATTTGACCTCACAGATTGGATATTAAAATCTTTTTTTCCCCAGCCGTCACATGGTGATGTTTTTCCCCCAAGTCATTTTCCTGTGATGTGCTTCTGACGTCGGACTACGTCAAAATGTGACGTCATGTGATGCACTTTCCTGTTTCATCCCCGCTGAGACCTATTCATTTACAAAGGAGAGGGTAATAAGAGGTCAGATTGATTTCGCATTGAATCTTGGGTCTTTGACCATTGATCATTTTAATGACTTTTGACCATTTTAATTTAGAATGTTCTTTCTGGATATCAACGACTTTTAAGAAATTCATCATCTTCAAAAAAGACTTGGGCATTGATACATTTTTCTTCTTTTTTTTAAGCCAACTGGTATGGAAATGAATGCCATGACAATTAATCTTTTAAAAAGTGCGACATATATATATATGTGTATACGTACTTATATATATATATAATGTCGACAATCACCGGTGAATATCGACATTTTCAGGGTGGGGCAAAAGTAATGACCCGGATTTGAAGGGTTATGGTTATAAAAAACTATTACAATTTAAGACTGAAAACTTTTTTTATTTTGATCTGTATTTAATACCATTTCTTTACATTAAGTTTTGGATACCACTTCAGCAAGATGGCGACCTTCTGCTGTAATACACTGATGTAGTCTATTTTTCCACGCAGAGAGAATAGACTGCATCTTTGTGTGCATTTTGATATCCCGCGTAATGTTACGGTCCCTAAGATTTTTTTGTGGAGTTATTTGAAGGAGAAAGTTCCCCATACGGGGGGGGGGGGGGTTAGAAGAGCTAAAGGACCGAAATTATCGTGGAAATATCCGGCCATACCCCTTGAAATGTGCAGAAAAGTTTCATAAAACTTCAGAAATGGACTGCCTCAGCGCTTAAGGCCGCTATCTTTCCGAAGCCGTATTCAAAGCTTAATGTAAAAAAATGGTATTAAATACAGATCAAAATATAAAAAGTTTTAAGTCTTAAACTGTATTAGTTATTATTTTTTAATAGCCCTTCAAAACCGGGTCATTACTTTTGCCCCACCCTGTATCAGACCAGAGATTGTCGACATCTTCCGATTTCGGACATTCACATGTCGACGTATTCTGAATGTACGTACACTAAATGTCGACATTCACCGCTGATTGTCGACATTTTCCGATTTCGAACATTCAGAGTAATATACACATAAATTACACATTTTTTTGAACATTTCTATTGAGCATACGACGAGAAATATTGCCTGAAAAGAATGTTTGTACGTTAGGGTATGAGGTGACAAAGAATACTCAAAAAAAAAAAAACTAGCAATAATATTTTCTTTTCAACCGCTTAATTGCAGGGTATGAGGTGACAAAGAATACTTAAAAAAGAAACTAGCAATAGTATTTTCATTTCAACCGCTTAATTGCAGGGTATGAGGTGACAAAGAATACTTAAAAAAAAAAAAAAAAAAAAACTAGCAATAATATTTTCTTTTCAACCGCTTAATTGCAGGGTATGAGATGACAAATAATACTTAGAAAGAAACTAGCAATAATATTTTTTTTTCAACCGCTTAATTGCAGGGTATGAGGTGACAAAGAATACTTAAAAAAGAAACTAGCAATAGTATTTTCTTTTCAACCGCTTAATTGCAGGGTATGAGGTGACAAAGAATACTTAAAAAAAAAACTAGCAATAGTATTTTCATTTCAACCGCTTAATTGCAGGGTATGAGGTGACAAAGAATACTTAAAAAAAAAAACAAACTAGCAATAATATTTTCTTTTCAACCGCTTAATTGCAGGGTATGAGATGACAAAGAATACTTAGAAAGAAACTAGCAGTAATATTTTTTTTTCAACCGCTTAATTGCAGGGTATGAGGTGACAAAGAATACCTTAAAAAGAAACTAGCAATAATATTTTATTTTCAACTGCTTAATTGCAACTGTGATGAAAATGAACCTTAAAAAAAAGTCATGATATTTTTCTGAAGTTTCTACACGGCTCGCTTACTTTCAGACCACGCCCTTCACCAGTAATTTCATAATACTGTCTAGCATCATCATCATCATCATAACTTGGATTTTCTGGTGGGCCATCAGGCTCCGGGGGGGCCCTTTACCCCGGTTCCGTGTGAGCAAACGTCGTGAGGGTATCTATCAATAAGTTATTACTTCTTTGTCCCCGGAGGGCAAAAATAGTCCAAGTCACGGACGGGTTTTTTTAAAATTAATTCAAACAATTAAACAGCTACTACAAAGAGATATATTTCTGTACATTTTTAAAAATCACTTTCAACACCTGAAGGTTAGAATTGAAGTTTTTACTTCAATTACTTCAGTCTATGATCTAGTCTAGGGCTTAGCCTGCGTAGCGTAGTGGAGATGAAGGTTCCAACAGCGCCCTCAAGAAACATTTTGGAGAACTAAGTTTATATTACATAATAATTACATAATTATAAAAATTGATTGTTGTTGTTCTCGTATCCTCGCGCGAAGCGAGGTAGAATGGGTGCGCTGCTCCTGAGTCTAACGGCGCCCTTATGGGGCAGGAGTCCGACTTCCGCCACTTTACATGTGGTCTCTTATTTTTTTGAACCTGCTCCCAGATGAAAGACCGTCTCCTGGGTTTGGCACCCCCAGAAGTATCGTTTCACTTGGAGGACATTGGAGCCACGACCTATTTAACGTGCACCAGCTCCCTTTAGCGTACACTGCCTTACGGGAACCAGCCGCTAGAGGTTGTCACCCTCCCAATCACTGACCTAAGTCGATGTGGCTTCACTTTTGGTGTTCTACGGGAACCGAGCTTCTACCGACTAATCCACTGCGAGACATAAAAGTTAATTGAACCAGTATAATAAAGTTATTGCTTTTAAGTTACTCCCCGGTAATTTGATTGTTTTCTTAAGGAATTAGTCATATTTTCAGGTAATTGTGTCTTTCGCAGAACCTATAATTGCAAAAAATTGAGGTTGTTTTTTTTTTTAATCCCCACTGTATGCTTTAACGATTTTTGTGCATTTCGTATGCATCTTTTGCCTTTTGTATCAATCCGAAAAGCAAAATCTTATTGAAATTTCGAAATGAGCAGACAGGTTGTGGTATTTCCTTTTACGTAAGTAAAACGATTTTTTAAAGGCATTCTTAAGTTTTTACCAAGGATAATTTCACAATTCATTTTACGTATAATATTATATCGCTGGACGTATAATTTAGCACTGGAACTTCCTATTACAAAAAATATTTTGTGTCATGTAGTTGATTGAAAGTCTAGCCTTTTTTTTTCTTTCTAAGTTTGGCAAGAGAAATGATTTTTCTCAGCTTTGTAATCCCAATTGGTGACATTTAATAAAACATATCCTAGGAGAAACAGACAAATGTTTAAGTGGGTTTTACCCTTTCACGCAATTTCAATCACTTGTATTTATTTAATATTTGTTCCCTTTTTTAAAACTCATCATTTTCCTCTGTGAATGCGTAGGAAGAAAATGTTCTTTTACTATGCATCGAGGCCTGTAACTTCAAAGATTTGCAGCTGTAGGGAAATTTATATGAGGAGTCAGATAACGTAGCTCGTTTACCTTCTTCTTTTACTATGCATCCAGGAATTACTTGGGCCTGCAATTTCCATGACTTGCAAGTGGAGGTAAATTTACATGAGGAGTCAGATAACATAACCCATATACCTTGTTCTTTTACTATGCATCCAGGAGTTACTTAGGCCTGTAATTTCCATGACTTGCAAGTTTAGAAACATTTATATGAGGAGTCAGATAAAATAGCCCATTTACCTTGTTCGTTTACTATGCATCCAGCAATTACTCAGGCCTGTAATTTCCATGACTTTCAAGTGGAGGAACATTTATGTGAGGAGTCAGATAACATAGCTCGTTTACCTTGTTCCTTTACTATGCATCCAGGAATTACTCGGTCCTGTAATTTCCATGACTTGCAAGTGGAGGTAAGTTTACACGAGAAGTCAGATAACCTAACCCGTTTACCTTCTTCTTTTACTATGCATCCAGGAATTACTTGGGCCTGCAATTTCCATGACTCGCAAGTGGAGGTAAATTTACATGAGGAGTCAGATAACATAACCCATATACCTTGTTCTTTTAATATGCATCCAGGAGTTACTTAGGCCTGTAATTTCCATGACTTGCAAGTTTAGAAACATTTATATGAGGAGTCAGATAATATAGCCCATTTACCTTGTTCGTTTACTATGCATCCAGCAATTACTCAGGCCTGTAATTTCCATGACTTTCAAGTGAAGGAACATTTATGTGAGGAGTCAGATAACACAGCTCGTTTACCTTGTTCCTTTACTATGCACCCAGGAATTACTCGGTCCTGTAATTTCCATGACTTGCAAGTGGAGGTAAGTTTACACGAGAAGTCAGATAACCTAACCCGTTTACCTTCTTCTTTTACTATGCATCCAGGAATTACTTGGGCCTGCAATTTCCATGACTTGCAAGTGGAGGTAAATTTACATGAGGAGTCAGATAACATAACCCATATACCTTGTTCTTTTACTATGCATCCAGGAGTTACATAGGCCTGTAATTTCCATGACTTGCAAGTTTAGAAACATTTATATGAGGAGTCAGATAATATAGCCCATTTACCTTGTTCGTTTACTATGCATCCAGCAATTACTCAGGCCTGTAATTTCCAGGACTTTCAAGTGAAGGAACATTTATGTGAGGAGTCAGATAACACAGCTCGTTTACCTTGTTCCTTTACTATGCACTCAGGAATTACTCGGTCCTGTAATTTCCATGACTTGCAAGTGGAGGTAAGTTTACACGAGAAGTCAGATAACCTAACCCGTTTACCTTCTTCTTTTACTATGCATCCAGGAATTACTTGGGCCTGCAATTTCCATGACTTGCAAGTGGAGGTAAATTTACATGAGGAGTCAGATAACATAACCCATATACCTTGTTCTTTTACTATGCATCCAGGAGTTACTTAGGCCTGTAATTTCCATGACTTGCAAGTTTAGAAACATTTATATGAGGAGTCAGATAACATAGCCCATTTACCTTGTTCGTTTACTATGCATCCAGCAATTACTCAGGCCTGTAATTTCCATGACTTTCAAGTGGAGGAACATTTATGTGAGGAGTCAGATAACATAGCTCGTTTACCTTGTTCCTTTACTATGCATCCAGGAATTACTCGGTCCTGTAATTTCCATGACTTGCAAGTGGAGGTAAGTTTACACGAGAAGTCAGATAACCTAACCCGTTTACCTTCTTCTTTTACTATGCATCCAGGAATTACTTGGGCCTGCAATTTCCATGACTTGCAAGTGGAGGTAAATTTACATGAGGAGTCAGATAACATAACCCATATACCTTGTTCTTTTACTATGCATCCAGGAGTTACTTAGGCCTGTAATTTCCATGACTTGCAAGTTTAGAAACATTTATATGAGGAGTCAGATAACATAGCCCATTTACCTTGTTCGTTTACTATGCATCCAGCAATTACTCAGGCCTGTAATTTCCATGACTTTCAAGTGGAGGAACATTTATGTGAGGAGTCAGATAACATAGCTCGTTTACCTTGTTCCTTTACTATGCATCCAGGAATTACTCGGTCCTGTAATTTCCATGACTTGCAAGTGGAGGTAAGTTTATTTTTTTTTTTTTTTTTTTTTTTTTTTTTTTTTTTTTTTTTTTTTTTTTTTTTTTTTTTTTTTTTTTTTTTTTTTTTTTTTTTTTTTTTTTTTTTTTTTTTTTTTTTTTTTTTTTTTTTTTTTTTTTTTTTTTTTTTTTTTTTTTTTTTTTTTTTTTTTTTTTTTTTTTTTTTTTTTTTTTTTTTTTTTTTTTTTTTTTTTTTTTTTTTTTCCAGGAATTACTCGGTCCTGTAATTTCCATGACTTGCAAGTGGAGGTAAGTTTACACGAGAAGTCAGATAACCTAACCCGTTTACCTTCTTCTTTTACTATGCATCCAGGAATTACTTGGGCCTGCAATTTCCATGACTTGCAAGTGGAGGTAAATTTACATGAGGAGTCAGATAACATAACCCATATACCTTGTTCTTTTACTATGCATCCAGGAGTTACTTAGGCCTGTAATTTCCATGACTTGCAAGTTTAGAAACATTTATATGAGGAGTCAGATAACATAGCCCATTTACCTTGTTCGTTTACTATGCATCCAGCAATTACTCAGGCCTGTAATTTCCATGACTTTCAAGTGGAGGAACATTTATGTGAGGAGTCAGATAACATAGCTCGTTTACCTTGTTCCTTTACTATGCATCCAGGAATTACTCGGTCCTGTAATTTCCATGACTTGCAAGTGGAGGTAAGTTTACACGAGAAGTCAGATAACCTAACCCGTTTACCTTCTTCTTTTACTATGCATCCAGGAATTACTTGGGCCTGCAATTTCCATGACTTGCAAGTGGAGGTAAATTTACATGAGGAGTCAGATAACATAACCCATATACCTTGTTCTTTTACTATGCATCCAGGAGTTACTTAGGCCTGTAATTTCCATGACTTGCAAGTTTAGAAACATTTATATGAGGAGTCAGATAACATAGCCCATTTACCTTGTTCGTTTACTATGCATCCAGCAATTACTCAGGCCTGTAATTTCCATGACTTTCAAGTGGAGGAACATTTATGTGAGGAGTCAGATAACATAGCTCGTTTACCTTGTTCCTTTACTATGCATCCAGGAATTACTCGGTCCTGTAATTTCCATGACTTGCAAGTGGAGGTAAGTTTACACGAGAAGTCAGATAACCTAACCCGTTTACCTTCTTCTTTTACTATGCATCCAGGAATTACTTGGGCCTGCAATTTCCATGACTTGCAAGTGGAGGTAAATTTACATGAGGAGTCAGATAACATAACCCATATACCTTGTTCTTTTACTATGCATCCAGGAGTTACTTAGGCCTGTAATTTCCATGACTTGCAAGTTTAGAAACATTTATATGAGGAGTCAGATAACATAGCCCATTTACCTTGTTCGTTTACTTTGCATCCAGCAATTACTCAGGCCTGTAATTTCCATGACTTTCAAGTGGAGGAACATTTATGTGAGGAGTCAGATAACATAGCTCGTTTACCTTGTTCCTTTACTATGCATCCAGGAATTACTCGGTCCTGTAATTTCCATGACTTGCAAGTGGAGGTAAGTTTACACGAGAAGTCAGATAACCTAACCCGTTTACCTTCTTCTTTTACTATGCATCCAGGAATTACTTGGGCCTGCAATTTCCATGACTTGCAAGTGGAGGTAAATTTACATGAGGAGTCAGATAACATAACCCATATACCTTGTTCTTTTACTATGCATCCAGGAGTTACTTAGGCCTGTAATTTCCATGACTTGCAAGTTTAGAAACATTTATATGAGGAGTCAGATAACATAGCCCATTTACCTTGTTCGTTTACTATGCATCCAGCAATTACTCAGGCCTGTAATTTCCATGACTTTCAAGTGGAGGAACATTTATGTGAGGAGTCAGATAACATAGCTCGTTTACCTTGTTCCTTTACTATGCATCCAGGAATTACTCGGTCCTGTAATTTCCATGACTTGCAAGTGGAGGTAAGTTTACACGAGAAGTCAGATAACCTAACCCGTTTACCTTCTTCTTTTACTATGCATCCAGGAATTACTTGGGCCTGCAATTTCCATGACTTGCAAGTGGAGGTAAATTTACATGAGGAGTCAGATAACATAACCCATATACCTTGTTCTTTTACTATGCATCCAGGAGTTACTTAGGCCTGTAATTTCCATGACTTGCAAGTTTAGAAACATTTATATGAGGAGTCAGATAACATAGCCCATTTACCTTGTTCGTTTACTATGCATCCAGCAATTACTCAGGCCTGTAATTTCCATGACTTTCAAGTGGAGGAACATTTATGTGAGGAGTCAGATAACATAGCTCGTTTACCTTGTTCCTTTACTATGCATCCAGGAATTACTCGGTCCTGTAATTTCCATGACTTGCAAGTGGAGGTAAGTTTACACGAGAAGTCAGATAACCTAACCCGTTTACCTTCTTCTTTTACTATGCATCCAGGAATTACTTGGGCCTGCAATTTCCATGACTTGCAAGTGGAGGTAAATTTACATGAGGAGTCAGATAACATAACCCATATACCTTGTTCTTTTACTATGCATCCAGGAGTTACTTAGGCCTGTAATTTCCATGACTTGCAAGTTTAGAAACATTTATATGAGGAGTCAGATAACATAGCCCATTTACCTTGTTCGTTTACTATGCATCCAGCAATTACTCAGGCCTGTAATTTCCATGACTTTCAAGTGGAGGAACATTTATGTGAGGAGTCAGATAACATAGCTCGTTTACCTTGTTCCTTTACTATGCATCCAGGAATTACTCGGTCCTGTAATTTCCATGACTTGCAAGTGGAGGTAAGTTTACACGAGAAGTCAGATAACCTAACCCGTTTACCTTCTTCTTTTACTATGCATCCAGGAATTACTTGGGCCTGCAATTTCCATGACTTGCAAGTGGAGGTAAATTTACATGAGGAGTCAGATAACATAACCCATATACCTTGTTCTTTTACTATGCATCCAGGAGTTACTTAGGCCTGTAATTTCCATGACTTGCAAGTTTAGAAACATTTATATGAGGAGTCAGATAACATAGCCCATTTACCTTGTTCGTTTACTTGCATCCAGCAATTACTCAGGCCTGTAATTTCCATGACTTTCAAGTGGAGGAACATTTATGTGAGGAGTCAGATAACATAGCTCGTTTACCTTGTTCCTTTACTATGCATCCAGGAATTACTCGGTCCTGTAATTTCCATGACTTGCAAGTGGAGGTAAGTTTACACGAGAAGTCAGATAACCTAACCCGTTTACCTTCTTCTTTTACTATGCATCCAGGAATTACTTGGGCCTGCAATTTCCATGACTTGCAAGTGGAGGTAAATTTACATGAGGAGTCAGATAACATAACCCATATACCTTGTTCTTTTACTATGCATCCAGGAGTTACTTAGGCCTGTAATTTCCATGACTTGCAAGTTTAGAAACATTTATATGAGGAGTCAGATAACATAGCCCATTTACCTTGTTCGTTTACTATGCATCCAGCAATTACTCAGGCCTGTAATTTCCATGACTTTCAAGTGGAGGAACATTCATGTGAGGAGTCAGATAACATAGCTAGTTTACCTTGTTCCTTTACTATGCATCCAGGAATTACTCGGTCCTGTAATTTCCATGACTTGCAAGTGGAGGTAAGTTTACACGAGAAGTCAGATAACCTAACCCGTTTACCTTCTTCTTTTACTATGCATCCAGGAATTACTTGGGCCTGCAATTTCCATGATTTGCAAGTGGAGGTAAATTTACATGAGGAGTCAGATAAAATAACCCATATACCTTGTTCTTTTACTATGCATCCAGGAGTTACTTAGGCCTGTAATTTCCATGACTTGCAAGTTTAGAAACATTTATATGAGGAGTCAGATAACATAGCCCATTTACCTTGTTCGTTTACTTTGCATCCAGCAATTACTCAGGCCTGTAATTTCCATGACTTTCAAGTGGAGGAACATTTATGTGAGGAGTCAGATAACATAGCTCGTTTACCTTGTTCCTTTACTATGCATCCAGGAATTACTCGGTCCTGTAATTTCCATGACTTGCAAGTGGAGGTAAGTTTACACGAGAAGTCAGATAACCTAACCCGTTTACCTTCTTCTTTTACTATGCATCCAGGAATTACTTGGGCCTGCAATTTCCATGACTTGCAAGTGGAGGTAAATTTACATGAGGAGTCAGATAACATAACCCATATACCTTGTTCTTTTACTATGCATCCAGGAGTTACTTAGGCCTGTAATTTCCATGACTTGCAAGTTTAGAAACATTTATATGAGGAGTCAGATAACATAGCCCATTTACCTTGTTCGTTTACTATGCATCCAGCAATTACTCAGGCCTGTAATTTCCATGACTTTCAAGTGGAGGAACATTTATGTGAGGAGTCAGATAACATAGCTCGTTTACCTTGTTCCTTTACTATGCATCCAGGAATTACTCGGTCCTGTAATTTCCATGACTTGCAAGTGGAGGTAAGTTTACACGAGAAGTCAGATAACCTAACCCGTTTACCTTCTTCTTTTACTATGCATCCAGGAATTACTTCTGCCTGCAATTTCCATGACTTGCAAGTGGAGGTAAATTTACATGAGGAGTCAGATAACATAACCCATATACCTTGTTCTTTTACTATGCATCCAGGAGTTACTTAGGCCTGTAATTTCCATGACTTGCAAGTTTAGAAACATTTATATGAGGAGTCAGATAACATAGCCCATTTACCTTGTTCGTTTACTATGCATCCAGCAATTACTCAGGCCTGTAATTTCCATGACTTTCAAGTGGAGGAACATTTATGTGAGGAGTCTGATAACATAGCTCGTTTACCTTGTTCCTTTACTATGCATCCAGGAATTACTCGGTCCTGTAATTTCCATGACTTGCAAGTGGAGGTAAGTTTACACGAGAAGTCAGATAACCTAACCCGTTTACCTTCTTCTTTTACTATGCATCCAGGAATTACTTGGGCCTGCAATTTCCATGACTTGCAAGTGGAGGTAAATTTACATGAGGAGTCAGATAACATAACCCATATACCTTGTTCTTTTACTATGCATCCAGGAGTTACTTAGGCCTGTAATTTCCATGACTTACAAGTTTAGGAACATTTATATGAGGAGTCAGATAACATAGCCCATTTACCTTGTTCGTTTACTTTGCATCCAGCAATTACTCAGGCCTGTAATTTCCATGACTTTCAAGTGGAGGAACATTTATGTGAGGAGTCAGATAACATAGCTCGTTTACCTTGTTCCTTTACTATGCATCCAGGAATTACTCGGTCCTGTAATTTCCATGACTTGCAAGTGGAGGTAAGTTTACACGAGAAGTCAGATAACCTAACCCGTTTACCTTCTTCTTTTACTATGCATCCAGGAATTACTTGGGCCTGCAATTTCCATGACTTGCAAGTGGAGGTAAATTTACATGAGGAGTCAGATAACATAACCCATATACCTTGTTCTTTTACTATGCATCCAGGAGTTACTTAGGCCTGTAATTTCCATGACTTGCAAGTTTAGAAACATTTATATGAGGAGTCAGATAACATAGCCCATTTACCTTGTTCGTTTACTTTGCATCCAGCAATTACTCAGGCCTGTAATTTCCATGACTTTCAAGTGGAGGAACATTTATGTGAGGAGTCAGATAACATAGCTCGTTTACCTTGTTCCTTTACTATGCATCCAGGAATTACTCGGTCCTGTAATTTCCATGACTTGCAAGTGGAGGTAAGTTTACACGAGTAGTCAGATAACCTAACCCGTTTACCTTCTTCTTTTACTATGCATCCAGGAATTACTTGGGCCTGCAATTTCCATGACTTGCAAGTGGAGGTAAATTTACATGAGGAGTCAGATAACATAACCCATATACCTTGTTCTTTTACTATGCATCCAGGAGTTACTTAGGCCTGTAATTTCCATGACTTGCAAGTGGAGGTAAATTCATATGATTAATTGGATAACATAACCCGTCAAACACAAACTCAACTTATCAGAGGATTCAGGGAAAGTTTTAAAACATTGCATTGGAACTTCGGAAACACTGACAATATGTAACAAGTATTTAATTGAGTTCCGTCAAAATCTCTATAATCACAGATTTCATGAATTGAATTATTTAATAGAACAGTTTGGATCTAACAGGTTTTGCATGTGTAAATTTAACAACTTTTATTTTAGTTTTGTTTATCCAGCATTGTCCTTTTAAACAAAGAAAGCATGTACTACTTTTTACAATAAATAACACTCGAAAGATGGAATTAACTGGTTTAAGTTTGTACAATTTTTCTCAATGCCAGCCAATAAAATTTTTCTGTTCAAAGTAACACTTTCAAAATTAAAGAGATTTGTAGTAAAATGCTTTGAAGTAGAATTCAACATTATGTTCCCCATGTGATATTATTTGTCATTTTATGTCATTTACGATTTTCTAGTACATCCAACTACCGATATATGCTCCTGACCAGGGAGTCTCAGCCACTCAAGCAGACTGGCACCAGTCCGTGAAAAAATCTGACCGGTCCTCGAAGGTTTCTACCTGTCTGAACTGAAATGATTTCACTTAATTTGAAAATAATTTGAAATAAATAAATAAATAAATAAATAATAAAAAATAAATAAATAAATAAAGAAAGAAATAATAAATATTTAAAATAATAATGACCTAATAATAAACATATAAATCGTAATAATAACAACTTAAAAATTTTGTTTAACGTTTACGCTACTTAGTAAATTTTTCAACATAAAACTTATGGTTGCTTTAAAATAAATACTGCAAGCTGTGAAAAGGACTTACAAATCAAAAGAAAGTCTGATGTTTGTAATATGTACTAAGATCAATTTTAGTCTAAGATACGTCTTTTTCAATAACTACCAGTCACATTTATCTTCTACTTATATATATGTAAACAAAATGAAACAACGTTAGACATTTCGTGTTCATTCTATGGAAAAACAATTCCTGTAAGTCTCTCTTCGGGAATGAGAGAGGGACTTGTAGTCAATTCGCAATGAAATGAATTCTGTATACAGTGAACGCTCGCAATTGAGGCTTATTTTTATTTATTTTTTCCTGAGTCGGTGGGACGGAGCAACTAAGGCTCATTCCAGGTTATGATGGAAACGAAGTTCATTTAAAATTAAATAATAATAATTATTATTATTTTCTTTCTTTAAAAAATGTAAAAAAGAGAAAAAATTCAAATCATTAGTCCATGAACATTTTTCTCTAGTTTACATGAGCCTAAAACTGTCGCGAAACGTTCTTCCAGACTAACTATAAATAGAAATGGATTTCAAGCGCAATGGATGAAACAATTCCTATAACGATTATTATAGAGCAAACACATGATGTACCCCTATTGCAAGAAGTAAAATGTTTGTTTTATGATAAGAATATATTTTTTCAAATTTAATTTTTGCGCAAACCGAAAACTCATACACAAATAGAACATGCTAAAATGCCAAAAGTCTAAGGATTCTGTATAATTGCCCTTATATGGAGATTTATCATCATACCCCTCAACCCCCCATACGTCAGGCTATATTACGTAAGCATATGCACTTGCTGCTCAGAAACATAGCACTGCTTTTTACATCACGTTTCTAATTTTATTTCAAAACTTTTAATGACATTTGTGATAATAATAACAATAATTGATAAATAATATGTGGACTTTATTAATAGAATGAGGGTAACCCGTGTTGTAATTGCAACGCAAAATATAATTAGTATAGTACTGTAAAATATAAAAATTGTTCGAATTCTGAAAAAATGACCTGCACAATTTTATCTCAAAAGTGTAAATGACAAAGAAAATTGTCTTCCAAACTTTTAACCAGTAGTAAATTTAAACCTTAATCAGCATCGGTGTTTACGGTACAAAATGATCAATAAAACTTTAAAATCAAATTATAGAAATAAAAAAGCACTTTTGAAATAAATTTAATTTGCTGATTTTAAGTGTTTTATCTCAACCAAAATGCGTTATGTCACACTTCTTGGAACTTTCTCCCTTCCACTTGTCACAAACTCACAATTTCTCGCACCGCCTTCATCCTCCCCCCCCCCCTCCTCGAAACTTGACATCATACGAATGACCCTATTGGGAAAGGTAATCCAATAAGGGACCGCTCATAAATGATGTCGTATTTTTTTTAATATATTTGATTCCCTCCCCCTTTGTCACAAAGTGCCACACTTCAACATACCCCCTCCCCCCTTTGTCACGTGTCACGCTATAGCGCAGTGGTCGGCGACCCGTCGATCACGACAGAATTTTGGACAGTTTATAATTTAAAAAAATAATTAAAATAATTTTTGAATTGGATGGCGAGTTTATTATTATTTTTTCCGTCAGAAAATTTAGTTTGTCAGAGCATGCACCAGACCTAGAAAAACTTCCAATAATATAGAATGTCAGTCGTCACTTTAACTATGCTCTTGGTGAGAGTTAAGTCAAGAATGTAACTATATTTCAAATGTGTGTTTTAGTTAAAAAACAAAACAAAAACTAACACTTCTTTTTATCAAATTCGAAAGAAATAATATATTTGTATTGTTTTGATGCGAGTTAACGTTTTAGCAAACCATTATTTTAGAAATTTTAAAGTAGATGTTTTATAAGCATCGAACTTGTTCTGACAAGAATAACCTACAATTTGAAGACAGGCGCAATCCCAACATTCCCTATTAATAATGTATACCCCCCAAGCCCCCGGACCTCCGAGTCAATCTTGGTGTTCACCGAACTTGGAAAGTAGATCTTAAGGTTTCCTGTGCTCATTTTAAATGTTTTTATAGAAATCAAAATGTACGATGTCACCGGCGCAAATCGATTCCGACGAAATTTTAATCCCCTCCCCTTCCCCTCCAACCTATCGATATCGCCGCGGACGCAGGTAAATAGGAGAATTTATGATACATCACATTTGGCGGCTTATCACTTTGTTGGCAACAGTTGGCGCCAACGTCGCTATTCTCTACAAAATACATATAACAGGGGCACGGAATATTTTGCTGCTTCATGGCACCGCTTATAATTGCTCCGGTCCTGTTTACATGTGACCGGCAGTATTTTTAAAAAGAAAAACAAAATCTTGACCCCTGCAGTTAACATGAAATTTTGGTAATAACGCACTTTTTATGGGTCAGTGCAAAATTGATAAATAATTTCTAAAAATCAGGATTAAACTGCAAATTTTAACGCTGCATTATCTGTGCACGCACTCAATGTTGTTATACTACACAGATACAGCTTTTTATTGTTTTGAAAATTCAGGCTCTTTTTTTTCAAATAAGTTGTAAGATGGTTTAATGCACTTCCCAATAGAAATCTAAGAGTTAAATAAATATTATGTGCAGAAATAAGCAAATTAACAAAAAAAAAAAAGTCCGAAAGGGAAAAAAGAATATTTTATATTCCAAGGAATGAAACTTTGATTTCCAGAAATCCTCATAGAAAAACGAGGGCATACAACAAAACAACACAGAATAAATCGGAAACTTAATTTATTATTCTGTATAAAAAAAGGCAAATTAAAAAAAAATAAAAATGGAAGAAAATATCGAACATTTCAATAAATGACCAAAATCTAGAAGCATTCATAAAAAAGCAAAAGCATTGAGTGAAAACAAGTGTTGAAATCTGACAGTTAAATAATTAAGTACAGTAATAACTAATAAATAAAGTAAAGGTAAAAAGATGCAAGTATTCTAAAAAATGGAGCATCAAATTCTAGCAGGATTATTCGCAAAAAGAGAAAAACGCTTATAGCTTATTTTCCAGTTAATTTAGAGGCTTCGAATTTTAGCATGATGAACAAAACCCTTTCTGACACAGTTTTTTTTTTTTTTTTTTTTTTACGCGCTTTTCGACGGTATCAAGCTCGAAAATAGAAAATGACTTATTTTATGATATTTTCGGCTATAAATTGGAATAAAAAAAGAAATTCGAATTTCAGAAAAAACTCTCCGAGGTGCACACCCCCATGTTCCAAACTAATTTCGTGCTAAATTTCATGAAAATCCGCCGGACGGTCTAGGCCCTACGCGGGACACAGACAGACAGACACACATACTTGCTGTTTTATTAGTAGAGATAGATAGATAAAGATATGAAAAATGTCGCCGGATCTCGCCAAATTCTTAATCGATGAAACGGCGGAAAAGTAATGCTTTTGGAAAAGGGGGGGGGGGGGGGCAGACATTCGCCGGAAACGATATGTATCGGGAACTACTCATAAAATCGTTCGTAATGCTCTGCGGCGGAATCGATGCATGCCCCGATGTCACACTTCTTGTTACCCCGCCCCCTCCCCTTGTCACAAACTGTCACACTTTCTTGCACTCCCCCCCCCTTGAAGCGTGACATCATTTATGAATGACCCCTACAAAACAATAGGGCAGAAACATTGTGGTGCTGCCATCTATCAGCCAAAACGCAAACTATTTCCTGTGTAAGGGGAAACTTGCCGTCTGTATCTTATGTGCGAAAATCATTACATTTGAAATAACTTCGTAATGCTGTGGTATGTCGTCACTTTCTTTTCCAAACCATACTTCAGGTTTAGAGCGCAGCAATGTAGTCTCTGAAAGATGAAGCATAAGAGAAACGTCTATATTTTTTTCTTCTTAATGATTTAAAATGATACACTGAAACGGCTGCAACTGTAAGCCGACCAGCAAGCAACAATAGAGTGTTTTAAAAACTTTTTGGATGTGACGTAACTTCAAGTAAAAAAATACTTCATAAATAATTAAATTTAATTGAACTTTACTTTAAATTAATTATTTATTATTTTTTAAAAACTCTTAATTTTTTCACAAGCAAAAAGTAGGGAAGCGTTTAAATATAAACCATTTTCATTAATTGTAAAAAAAAAAAAAAAAACGAATTGTTCTGAAACAAGTTACAGGTCCAAAATTGTTTTCAATGATCATATAAATTGTTGTTAGAAATACATCGAAAAGAGTTTTTATTTCAATTAAGTTTGTAAGAGGAATACTCCTAAAAATTATTTTGATTTAAATTAATACTAATTATGTGTTTAAAGATAATTTATTTAAGTTTAAAACGAACTAGAAAAATTTAAGCGTTTTGGTTGCAATATGAGCTAAAAAGTTGAAAATAATGTTTAAAGTTTCCAGAACTCCAGAAAATGCTAAGTTTCCAGAAAAAGTTGAAACACACCTCAGTAAATTACCGATATCTTTCTCAATTTTCTAGACATTCAACAGAGTTTTTTTATGAGTTGCCTTGTACAGATGGGTTTGAAGTTATGACAATTAAAAATTGCTATCTTTCCGCAGTAACTAATTAATTCCTGTAAGTGTTCATAATTTATCAAATATTCAAAATTTTTATTTCAAATTTCAGTATAATGCTTCATTTGTGTGATATCACGTTTTCTGAAAGTTTGGTAACGTCTTTCTAAAACCTTTGCATTGTATAAGCCAATAAGGTATGAACGAAATTGGAGAAATGCCTATATCTTCTTGAGCATAACTACAATTTTTACGAAAATGCACAGAAAATAGTTTTAATGCACATGGCAATTAAACTATTTTCTGAAATTTACAGCTCATTCCCGGCTTTTTATGATGCATGACGCTCCAAAACATTTTTCTCCTTTTTCAATTTGTTGGCGGTACCCTAAATGCAAGAGCAAATGAATTTTTACTGGAAAGCTTGAACGTTGTATATTTATACCAAACATAATATTTTCCGGGCTTATAGGCCAAGATGACAACGGCCTATAAGCCCGGAAAATATTATGTTTGGTATGGGCACTGACCGGGAAAGCCTATATTGCATATTTAAACATGACCAAATAAGTGAAAACGGGTTTTAGCATCAGACTGCGGTTAAGAATTAAATTATAAAATCGCTGAACGAAGTCTATTAATTTGACCATTTACTGTTTTAAGGCGAAATTACTTTTTTAATCCTCTAGCCCATGTTTCTAATACATGTAAATAAAGTGGCATCTCGAGATAGGAGTGCCCTGACATACGAGTGATTTGAGATACGAGCGCTGTCGAGCAGCGAAGATTTGTTTTGAAATACGAGCGATATTTGAGATACGAGGAACGCCAACTGCGTCGCCACGGACCACCCAGTTAACTGCGCCTGCGCAGTAAACTGCTTTGGGATATGAGCAAATTGACATACGAGCAAGTTTACGGAAAGAATTAAACTCGAATCTCGAGGTATCACTCTACATTCCGTTATTCTTTGAGACAGAAGATAAAAAAAAAAAAGTTCTACCTTTACTAAAGATTAGTGCGCTTGTAGTTTTTTGCAGGGTTTTCAATATATATTTCAAGCTTACTCAGCTTTACATGTTTTAATGGGAAGATTTATGTGATTGTTCACATCTTAGGTGCTTTAAAATGGTGAAAATTTGTGAATTTTCTTTTCTCTCTCTAATTTTTAAAATTTCTTTATTATATTTACGTGAGTAGTGTGTGAGTTTTGCATATTAAACGGAGAAAGACACTGTGCGTATTACGAAAGCCGAATGTCGTTCAGTAAAAATATCTCTTAGAGATGTGGAAAGTTTAAAACGAGGCTTAGCGCAAGAATTTTCTAATAAAATCACCTTTCTGTAAAAACATTACCGTGATCTTTACTACATAATTCTGCTAAATATATTAAATTGCGTTATTATTTAAACTGGTAGGGAAAAAAGGTCTAAAGGAATATCTTGACTATACGGATCTTCACATTTGAAGTTTCTTGTTTTGACTACCGTTAGGGCTCCCAATGTAACTCGAAAAGATTACAGTTAACGTAATTCCTATTTCGTGTTGTTTTAATGGGAAGAATTATGTATTTATTCTCACCTTAATCAGATGTCTCCTGACTTCTGTACAGAAGACGAGTTCTAAGGCTCCCTGTTTTTTAGAAGAGAAAAGGCTGTTTGCGCCTTTCTTACTTCTACACACATACAATCCCGTTTATCACTGGTGTAGAGATCTTGGAAATTGGAGCATTGATCAACCGACGACAATTCTTTCAGCTGATGAGTTCTGCTTTAGCCTAACTATTGGTTTTGATGTACTTTCGTGTAGAGAGAACCATCTACGGCGTTGTAAGGCCTGAGAAATCGATCGTTATGGCAGCGAAAATTCGATGGTCCGGCTGGAATCATGTTCAATAGCCACAATCTATCCATGAAAAAGGCAATGTGGTTGTTATGAGTTACGTGGATGAGATCTTGGAGTTCTATGTCAGCATTTACAGGGGGGACTTTTTGCTGTGGATTTATTTTTAAGGTTGATAACACAAGACCACGAAGCAATCATCTGGACGGCAATTGTCTGAAAACTGAAGACATTCCCGATTGGAGAGACAGATCTCGAAACCTCAGTCCTATAGAGCATGTCAGGCACAAGTAAGGGAAAGCAATAGAAACTCTCTTCAACATCCATCCAAGGCCTGGAAACAGCATTGCTGAACGAGGGAAATTAAATTGCATATTGAAACTGGCCTTCTCTCCATTGCTTTTATCAATCAGAAGTCCAGTTGAAGTCAAAGAGCATAATCCAGGGATACTGAATCCGCGACTTCTTTGAAGCAGAACTCCTTGATCTCGTCCTATAGACTTAACAGTTATCTATAAGTTCCGTTGAAATCAAAGAACATACGCCAGGGATACTGAACCCGGTAGCGGACTTTGAAGCAGAACTCTTTGGTCTTTTTCTATAGACTTAACAGTTATCTATAAGTCCCGTTGAAATCAAAGAACATACACCAGGGATATTGAACCCGGTAGCGGACTTTGAAGCAGAACTCTTTGGTCTTTTTCTATAGACTTAACAGTTATCTATAAGTCCCGTTGAAATGAAAGAGCACATACGCCAGGGATACTGAACCCGCAACTTCTTTGAAGCAGAACTCCTTGATCTCTTCCTATAGACTTAACAGTTATCTATAAGTCCCGTTGAAATCAAAGAGCATACGCCAGGGATACTGAAACCGCCACCTCTTTGATCTTATTCTATAGACTTAACAGTTATCTATAAGTCCCGTTGAAATCAAGGAGCATACGCCAGGGATGCTGAAACCGCCACCTCTTTGAAGAAGAACTCCTTGATCTCCTCCAATAGACCTAACAGTTATCTATAATTCGCATAAATATGTTCAATGGCATAAACATCTTCAGTTATCATGGTGTATTGGTGTTATCATTTGATTTGGGGGGAATGATAAAACGTATTATATACAGTAGTAGTCATTTAGTATGTCTATTAAAAAATAGCATGATAGAGAATATAAGTCCTATAGGTTTTTGTGAAAACCAACAGCACAAAATTTAATTTTTGGTCCGTACGTTGGTCCGTAAAAAAAAGTTTCTTTTTTCATATTATTCTGGGACAGACGCTATACAACAAAAATTATTAAATCTGAGACGTTAAGCTCCAAATAATATTTTATGATTGGTTAGACATAGAGTGAAAGCACTGTACCGGACATTTTTGGCGCTGCTTTCTATGATGCAAAATTCAAAACTAATTCTGAACTATAAGTTAGAATTAATAAGACGCTGTAATTAATAAATCACTGTAAAAAAAATCATAAAATCTGAAACTTCAAGCTCCAAAGGATGTTTTATTGAGTGATTTGACATGGAGCGAAAGCACTATACCTGGTATTTTTGAAGCTGTTTTCTGTTAACCAAAATTCAAAACTAATTCTTTTATTGCAAAATTTGACATTTATTATATTTATTTACACGTTTAGGAAACCAAGTGTTATATACAGACGAACTTCATTCATTTGACGTAATTTCGTAATGGTCTGGACTGTTGTTGACAGGAAAAGCTTCGGGTTTAAAGCTTAGTATTGCAGAGTCCGAAAGTACGTTGTGAAAAGAAGTGTTAGAAAAACTATTGTGCTTTTTTCTTGTCCATGGCTTGAAATAATAACCCGAAATTGCTCCTAACAGCACCAATACAGCTATGATACAGAGAAGAACAATTGAGAGGGTTCCACTGGTGCATTCTGGGAGAGAAAAAGGAAACGATAATGAACTAAATCGAATTTTAAACATAGAAGATTAGTAGCATAAAAGGCATATTCAAAATTAATTACTTAATTAATTAACCCTTTCAGTACCAAGCCAATCTAAAGTTATATTAAGTTCAATGACGTTCATTTGGTATTAAATGCATCTTCGGAGGCAGATAATTAAAATAAGGGATATAATTTTTGTATTAAACTTTATGATGCTCATTTGGCATCATTTGGTTGGTCTGCTTTAGAGACTGAAGAAGGGGAAGGAAAGTTAAGAATATGATGATGCCAAATGGCATCTCTGGGACTGAAAGGGTTAAAAACAGAAAAGAAAGAGTTTTATTGAGATCTGGATTTCAAGATTGCAGAATCAGAGCTATAGGATCATTCATAAATGATGTCACGCTTCGAGGGGGGAGGGGGGTTGGTGAAATTGTGACAAAGTGTGACAAGGGGAGGGGAGGGGGTAACAAGAAGTGTGACTCATGCATTATGCAACATTGCGTGAAATGTGACAAAGGGGAGAGGGGTCAAATATATGGGGAAAAAGGGAAAAAATGTGATTTATGAACGATCCCAATCGTTTTAATTTTTTCCAGGCGGGGGTAGAGATCAGGCATACACAGGTGACATTTTAATAATTCGATTGTTTAGAATTTTTAGATATTTTCCTTAATTTGTCAATCGGTGTGACTTTGTATAGTTAACAGACGCACATGCAAAAATATACAAATATACAGTTCAACGAATTCTTGATATAACTTAATTCTTTGATATAATTTAAATTTATTTGTTTTTAAAGTTTTTTATGTCTAATGGTCTGCGTATGTTCGTTCTAAACCATTGCAGATCTTGTGCGTTCCCAGAGATTGGCACCAACTTTTTCAGTGGCACCACATTGGCTGTGGTACCATTGCCGAAATTTTTGACGCTCGGTTTCCCCCTAGATGGCGGCACCTGAACTCTCATTGATGCAAACTGCACTAGAAGTTTTATTTAGCCGAGATTATCCACGCCAAACGGATACTCAAGGGATCTTTAACATGGCGCATAATCATACGACATGGGTGCTGTCGATTTTCCGCATCCTGAAAATCCACTGACTCGGGCCAGGTTTGATCCTGCGAACTTACCCCTACGCCACCCTGGAAGGCGTTCATAAATGATGTCACGCTTTTTTCCCATATATTTGACCCCCTCTCCCCTTTGTCACATTGTGTTACGCTCCAGCTGACCCTCCTCCCACCCCCCTTTGTCACATGTCACGTTATGTTGCATAATGCATGATGTCACACTTCTTGCAAACCTTCCCCTCTCCCTGTCACACTTTGTCACAATTTCACGAACCCCCTCCCCCCTCGAAGCGTGACATCATTTATGAATGATCCCTGGAGGCAAATTGAATTTTTAACCGAAGTAAACTCGCTTGCGGTTATCAGTTCATACAGTACGCCTTTTTGTTCCTTGTTCATGCATAACGTTTTCCTGGATAAACCAATTTTAATGATTGTTTTTCTAACAGATATAGTGAGGTCTACAGTTGGTTTCGTACTTCCGCTAGAGCATTTTCGTAACTTACGAAAAACGTTATGGAGGAAAATCTATAATTTGAAAGTAAATCTGAAAGGCTTTACTTTGGAATCAGCAGCAGCAGAACAGAATTTGAATTGGGCGATCAGTGTAAAAGTTGGACATTTTTACCCAAAAGTTCGATGAAAGGTGAACTTCAAAATTCAGATCTTGTAGAAAAGTACATCTAGTGTACCCCGCAGGGTACCAAAAGAGGGTGGTGAGCATCCTCACCTACGGAGCGCTTCGAGCTCCCGAAGGGTTACTTTGGAATTTTCGTAATAAAGAATAAAATATAAAACCCATTGCTTAAATAAACTGGTTGCTAAAAAGCAGTAATATTAAGAGTAAATAGTATAAGTTTAGTTCGCCCGAAATTCGACCGTAATAATCAAATTTTAGCATTGAAAACATTGTGCTATTTATGTAATTATATAAGTAGGTATTATCATTAGATTTGTTGAGCACTAAAGTGCTGCACCGCAAGTGGTCAACTGACACAGGTTTCGTTGTAATTAGTTCTTAGTGAGTTAATTGAGAAAAATAGAAGAAAAAAGCACATACATAAAAAACGTATTTACACCAAGAAGAATAAAACAAAATAATTCTTAGGAAAAAAATGAAACCGGCTTCAAAAGTGAAATTTTTTTAAATTGTGTTAAAAAATAAAACTAAATTCATTATAGAAGCAACATCGATACTACTTTTAAAAATAATTTTGAAAGCGGCGCAAAATTACGATGGATGACATAATTTGTAATCATGAATCACTACTAAATATAGATGTTACAATCCCGGAGTATGTATAAATAAATAACAGAAATCTACTTCAAGTAACAGGATAATAAAGTGGTAATTTCAGCTCCGATTTCAATTTTTTGCGGTTTGCAAACATTATGTTTAAAAGCAATATTGATGTTGTTTAAAGCAAAAATTTATTTTTTACTTATTAGCAACTTATAACTGTTTTATCTTTTGAAGAAGGTGCGATTTTTTTTTCAACACTTATCGTATTTTTCTACTTAATTATATTGCAGGTAAATAACTTACTTTGGCATTGTCCGAGGAGAGCATCGTCCACAGCAGACAAATTAGTAATAGGTGCAACTGAAAATATCAGAAGAAAAAGAAAATAAAAACGTTTTTGGCTTACTTCATGAATATTTAAAACTACAGAGAAATGCAAGCGAAATATTGAAAAATGAGTAAAACTACGTTAAATGGCGCAAGTCAAACACATCGTTGTTGTTGTTACTAATCCCCCTGGCATAGAAAAGCTTACTACTAGGTGTATAAGATCAATAATCCACTGGCATCGTTGTTGTTGTTACTAATCCCCCTGGCATAGGAAAGCTTACTACTAGGTGTATAAGATCAATAATCCACTGGCATCGTTGTTGTTGTTAGTAATCCCCCTGGCATAGGAAAGCTTACTACTAGGTGTATAAGATCAATAATCCACTGGCATCGTTGTTGTTGTTACTAATCTCCCTGGCATAGCAAAGCTTACTACTAGGTGTATAAGATCAATAATCCACTGGCTTAGGGTGATATGCAGCTTCATTTTACGCCAGGGCTGAAGACTGACTTGACCTCAAATTTTGTGGTCTCTTAACTATGAACCAGATCCCAGATAAGAGACCGTCACCTGGGATTGGCACCCCCAGAGGTATCGTTTCACTTGAAGGACTTCGGAGCCACGACCTATTTAACGTGCACCAACTCCCTTTAGCGTACACGGCCCACAGGAACCAGCTGCGAGAGGTTGTCACCCTCCCAAACACTGACCTAAGTCGATGTTGCTTCACTTTCGGTGCTCTGCGGAAACCGAGCTTCTACCGACTGGTCCACTGCGGGACACAGACGCTTTTGACTTTCAAAAGCAAAATAATCTTTTACTTTCGCTATTTAATTTTTCTTGGAAGGGAAATGTGTCAAATGAATTTGTTAGCAAATTTGCATGCTTTTCTATCGACATTAATTGAGTAATAACCAACGCCAAATGTATAGTTTTGCAGATAATTGTCACGAGTTCACTGGCACTGAAACTCTGGATAAACGGAACTAGCAAAAGTTTTATCTGAACTCTATTGTTGTAAATATTATATTTTTAAGCTAGCTTTAGTCCGGCTCTTAAATATTCATAGTAAATAAATTATTCAGAGCGTTTAAATTACTTTATAAAGTACAACAAGTCCGTGGTAGCCAAGAGGTTACAGTATAAAAAAATCTCCTGAAAATAACTCAAAAACTATGGCAGCAGAGTTGCCGGAAACATTCCGTTTCTGATAATATTTTCCCGTGACTTGACAGAAGTTCCATTTCTTTTTTCTCCGTTCATCCTTTTAAATACAGCAACCGTAAAACGAAAAAGTTCCTTTCTCGTACTTTCAGAAACGTGATATTTCCGTTTTTAGAAGGAAAAACCATGTTTTAAAGCACTACGGAAATTTTCCGTTAAAATCAGCCAAAAAACAATCTAAAAATTTGGGTTTTTTTAACAGGATGTCGGGCTTCCAACCGGAAGATTGGGTGTTCGATACCCGACCCACCATGTACACTTGGGGATACGTGCATGTAAAATCCGTGGACCCTGAAGTCCCGAGGCAGTTCCGAGGTTACCGGAGGGTGGAGAATTTCCCTCCCCTTCACTCCTAGGTCAAAAAAGGAAGTTTGCGTATTTGTGGTAGCGCCATCTGGTGTCATCCAAATACATAAGGAGCCAAGTCGTGCTCCCACCGTTGTGGTACTCATCTATAAAACGGAAGCCGCTCCTCTGCCTTAATTCCTGGTCGCTCAGCAAAGAGGAGCTTGGATACCCAAGGGGCATTAGAAACAACAACAACAACATAAAGTACTACCTAATTCCTAAGGGTCATTCATAAATGATGTCACTCTTCAGGAGGGAGGGGGTTCAATAAAGTGTGACAATGGGAGGGGAGGGGGTAACAAAAAGTGTGATGTCGAACACATTGATTTCCATAAAACCATTTAAAATCAACAACTTAAGCTTAATTATTAAATCAACACATTTTATGCTAATGTAACATGACATGTGACAAAGAGGGGGTAGGGGTATGTCGAAGTGTGACACTTTGTGAGAAAGGGGGGAGGGGGATCATATATATTGAAAAATGTGTGACATCATTTTTGAACGGTCCTTTAAGGGCATGCACATGTATACAATTACTTTTCTCAGCCTAATATTGTTTAAAAAGTTTTGCAAGTCAGTTTGTTTAATTCGGACGATCTAGGGACTTAGTCTGAATTAAGGAAATTATTTCTGATAAAGTCCTTCAAAGCTCACTTTTATTAATGGAGCAGATGTAACCCTTTTTTGCGTCACAAACGGCGTCATTCCATTTCATGTTAGATGTCAACAGCTCAGCACAGCCTTCCTTCTCTAGATTTGGCTCCCCGGGATTCCAGTTTGTCCAATCCAATGTACTCTTATCAGCCCAAGCAAAATCTTTCCCTTATAGGAGATAAAACAAGTTCATGAAAACAAAATACAGTTCGACCTCGGAGTTTTGATAGTAGGAGACTTCTGCGCATGGCAGAAACGGACGAATCCATTCGAGTTTTAGGGAAGTTTGTTTTGCAGGTGCGTTTATTTAATAAGCGAATCAGAATGTTTGCTTCTCTGTTTGTTGAAACTAATTAAATTTATAAACTGGCATATAGCATCAGTTCGGAAGAAATCAAGTATTATAAACTAGAACAAAAAGATAGAGGCACATTCTTTATACCAGCAATTCCTCCCTTGAACATGAATGGATTCCTCTTGGCACTCTGCCAACCGGCTTGCTTTGGTTGATGGTAGAACTGTACACACATACATACACCCAGAAATCAAGGTGCTTTCTGAAGTAAGCGGGGCATTTTCAAAATATCACGGGCCCCCTACTAATGGCCGCTTCGGGAAAAGGGCACATTCTCCACTGAAATTTTGTCAAAATTAGTAGTGTAGTAGTAGTAGATGATTACCAACCGAGAAAACGCGCTGTAAGTGTCCGTGTTTTTCATCAGTGCAAAATAATTATTGGTTTCGTTTTAAGGGGGCAGAAGAAATCGTTCAAAATATCGATTTTTTTTAAAAATTAACTCACAATAATGAAATTTTAAACTTTGTAATCAATAATACTGATTTTGGTAAATCACTTTAGCTGTTTTCGTTTTGCATTTAAAATTTTTGCACGGACTTTTCTCTGCTTTGTATTTTCTAAAAGCGTTTTTTCAGCTGAAGATGTATCTTCAGCTGAAAAATGTGTGCATTCCACGCAGTATGTGTGCATTCCACGCAGTATGTTCAACAAAAATTAGCATTTGGAATTTGAAGTTTGTAGTTTGTTTTTATTTTGAATTTTTTGTTCTTCTCTCTGACTTTTTAATGGAAAAAAAATAAAATTCAACTAAGTTTCACACAGTTATTTCCATGTTTTTTTCTAGGTATTTTTTTTGAAAAAGGATATAATTGAGGGGAGTTATAAGAAATTAAAAAAAAAAAAACCTTTAAATTAATGGTTGATCACATTGAGGTTATACAAGGTGTCTCTTAATTAACCTACAACTTAAAAAAAAAAAGAACACAAGAATCAATGGGGATAGCTCAGCAATTTTTTTTATTGAAAAAGAACGTCGAAAAGGTAATTGATGCACAAGGTTTTCAAAAAGGGAACCGTTGGAGGCCATCATACAGTACCGCAACCTCGCCACAAAGTGATCAGTAACTCGTTCAAGTATTTATCTTTCAATGCTTGCAAATAAATCAGTAATGAATTTCTTGAGGCTATTAAGGTCTATCGGATTCTTGTACACCAAGTCTTTCATATGACCCAAAAGAAAGAAATCTCACGGATTCATATCCGGTGAATAAGGTGGCCCCAGGATGGTTGCTCGGGTATCGATAAGCAATAATCCGGGCTCCAAACACACTGTTAATGGTGTCAAACACTCTGTCTGTTCGATGCAAAGGGGCAGCATCCGGCATGAACCAATATCCGCCGATGTTCATACGCAGATCACAACTTCAGATCATCCGTCAGGTAAGCAAACATCTCAAATTTTCTTGTAAGATCACTTATCATTGTTCTAGAAGGCTTAGGGACTATTCATAAATGATGTCAAGCTTTTTTCCCACATAATTGAACCCCTCCTCCCTATGTCACACTTCAATGGACCCCCTACCCCCTTTGTCACATGTCACGCTATCTTGCATAAGCAGGGATGTCAGACTTCTTGTTACCCCCTTCCCTTCCCTTTGTCACACTCTGTCACAATTTCACAAACTCCCCTCCTCCCTATGTCACAAAATGTCACAGTTCAACGGACCTCCTCACCCCCTTTGTCACATGCCACGCTATCTTGCATAAGCAGGGATGTCAGACTTCTTGTTACCCCCTTCCCTTCCCTTTGTCACACTTTGTCACAATTTCACAAACTCCCCTCCTCCCTATGTCACAAAATGTCACAGTTCAACGGACCTCCTCACCCCCTTTGTCACATGTCACGCTATCTTGCATAAGCAGGGATGTCAGACTTCTTGTTACCCCTCCCCTCCCCTGGTCACAGTTTGTCAGTTTCACGAACTTCCTTCCCCCCTCGAAGCGGACATCATTTATGAATGATCCCTTAGGTCGGTTTTTGCACGTTGTAGCCTACTTCCACAGCAATAATGTTGTATTTTCACCACACAAATACTCCCAGTTTTTAACAGGGAATATACGGTATATATGGTTGAACCTCTCACTTTGGGAGACATTTTCGCAATAGCATGAAACCAACGTGTAAGTTACCTTTTATACCCTCTGCCATTGGAATAATAAGTAGTGCCATCTAGTGAGTCTCTGCGAAGTTATTTAATTTTAAAGTTGTACGTTAATTAAAAGACATTGTACTTCAAATTTTCCTTTATAAGCATAATCGGAATTAAATGCATGCATTATTTTTATGTGATTGTTAAACGAAAACAATTTGAAAGGAGATGCTGCCCCCTTTAAATTTTGGGAAAACTCTTACCGAAACACTTCAATTGGGAAAATAAGTGTATGGTGATCAGTGGTTTATCTCGTCCACGAGTGGTTTACGCTTTTAAAAAATGATCGTGAAGGCTTTAAATGATGAAAGAAATAAAAGTAAATCAGTTGAGAAACTTTAAAAAATAGGTAAATAAAGCAACTAAATACAGAAAAATATAAATAAATAAATGAATGAAACAAAATAAAAGTGCATTTTGTTTTAAAAAAATAACTAAAGAGGCCGGAAGAAAGTATTTAAAAAAAAAGAATGGAACAAGAGAAATATTTTACTTGCGATCAAAAGATGAAATACAAATAGGGACTTCAATTCTTACCTCCTCGAAATCGCCTGTGTAGTCCAAAGAAAAGCACACTTTTGGTATAAATGACAAATTCATGAATGGCATTTGATTCTTTCTCCGAATGGATGCTCGCCAAAGTACCACCTGTAAAGGAGTGGGCAGGGGAATACTACAGTCCTGAGTTACTGCCACTAAATACTTAAGTTTAAAGAGAGACATTCACTTCGCGCATACATTCAAAATGAGTAAAAGCCACATTAAAGGGCGCAAAAAAAAGGTTATAAATATCAGACCGGTTTCAAGGGCAATCAGCTCGCTTCGTCCGTACCGACACTCGCAAATAAAAGGTTAAAAATGGCAGACCGGTTTCAAGGGCAATCAGACCCCTTCGTCAGTACCGAGAGTCGCAAATAAAAGGCTAAAAATGGCAGACCGGTTTCAAGGGCTATCAGCCCCTTTTGTCAGTACTGAGAGTAGAAATTATTTCTATTCTCGGTACTGACGCAGGTGGCTGATTGCCCTTGAAACCGGTCTGACATTTTTAACCTTCCATTTGCACCCCTTTAACCCTCTCATGCATGTAAGCCAGATATGAGGTGACATACATTTTAGCTTCACATTTTTATGTAGAGTAGTTTTTGTGCTGCAATTTTCTTGTCGTCATCATCTGGAGACTCTAAAGAGTTCTTGGAAACCACAAAAAGTTTCATAGGGTATTCAAGATAGTTAAAAGATTAAGATCTCTTTAGAAGTCCATGGAGGATTCAAGAAAGAAGAGGAAATCTCAGTTTCCAACCACATTCTGTTTGTTTATTTTGAAGCGTGTATTAATTACCTTACTGGAAAACTTGGTATTATTTCATAGCTTAGTTTTTTCTTATAAATGAAGTTTCAATATTCAGTTTTGCCATGTTTATTATTATATTGAATCAATATGACAAAAAAGCATGAAACGTCCTCATACAAGGACACCAGTTTTTGACCAAAGAAGACAAAAATTTCCAAAAATAAATTATTACACTACAATCCTGAGATACTAAATTGGTTTGTAGCATATGATTTTTTTTTATATAACAAAACTAAATAAATGCGTGCAAGAAAGGATTAACGTTGCGCTTACTCATTTTGAATGTTTAAGATAATTCACGAAGAATATTTTACCTCTGAACATGCAGTCGAAATTTGCCTCATGCCAGGTAAGTGCTGACTCGAACTCAAAGTAGTAACACATATCACCACCCAAGTCTCTCCAGCCATCCGGTTTAGATGGGCACACTGATCCTTTTACGGTTGGGGTCAAAACTGTTGGTGTATCTTAAGTACAAAAATATGATGTTGAATGATGGATCTTTGCATATGCTGCTCAGATAAATAATAATAATGAAAAGAAATGCAAAGTTAAAATAAAGATCCATTTTTTATTTGATGAAGCAGAAATCAGGGATCTGGAGTGGAGCAGTGGAGTTAAATGATTTTACTCGAAACTGCAGCGGAGTCGGAGCAAAAACATTTGTTGTGCCCCACTGCAAAGATTTCTTCTTTTTTAACTTTTTGATTTTTCATCATGTTAAAAAATAAGTGAACTTGAAAATAATGACAACAACAATTGATTTAAGTTAATAATAATTGATGATGATGATGTTGATGATTTAAATGATTCGGAGCATGGAGCTGGAGTGGAGCAACTCGAACAAGAGACTGCTCCAGCTCGCTGCTAGATATCGTTTTGGCAATGATATCCTTTGTTTCACATTAGGTTGTAACTTTAATATAATTTTCGGGGCCTCAATGGCTGAGCGATCTAAACACTGGTTCCGGTACCTGTCTGCGCGCAGTGAAGAGACGTCGGTTCGATTCCCACTTTCCCCTGGGTGTATTTCCTTCTTTGTATAGTAAATCTTTTGTACTGTCTTGCTCTATCTCATATTAATAGAAAGTTTGAGGCCCATCTTTGAGAATAGCAAATAAACTCGAATATTTATGTGAACTGAAATGGTCGTTAGAAAAATATTTTTCAATCAATTGCTTTGAACAGTGGTACTAAAGCTGCCCGATAAAAAAGTTCTTTTAATACAAAATATTTTTACATTTTTGTAGGTAAATAAAATATTACCAGCTGTTTTTTCACAGACAAAAGCAAAGTTCCTTGAGCAATCTGCGGCGTTCCATCGGCGGCTTCCACTCCGAGTGGCACAAGTTCCTTCAACAAAATCCTTCTTACCCTTATTCCAGCCGTTGTATCCAACAAAAAAGCCATTTGACCACTTTTGTGTAAATTCGTCCTGAAGTTGTAAAAATACGAGTATTTATGGCTTTTTGGAGAATGTTTATTATGAGGAGTCAGTTGAAGAGCAAAAAATCTAAATTTTAAAACAATTGAGTATTTATATACGAGTTTACAAAATGAGGAGGAAGGGAGAAGCATAAATCTTAAACATGAAAAATACCAAGCAATGTTAAATCTATTGACTCGACGTTAGAAGTAATAATTTGTAACTGTTAAGTTTTGTAAGCATAAATAGGGGGAATATGTCAGTGATATTATAAAAGCAGAAAATTAATATTTATATTTACTTTTATCGGTATTCCAATCCATATTTCTTCATTCAACTCTTTCAGAACATAATCAAGGAAGAAATCAACAGAAAAATCCCTGACTGAAACCAAGTTTCCAGCATATTCCCTTTGGCAGTAGGCTTCAGCTTCCTCCCAGCTTTTCTTTTCTGTCACTAAGTTATAGCAGGAATTGTGAAATTTGAATCCAGAACTGTTTTCTTTCGAGCAAAAAAGGGGGTCCAAAGGAGTCTTTATCACTGAGTAGCTGATTTGATCTGCGAGGAAGTAGGCATTAGAGAAATATAAACTTTAAAAGGAAATAAAACTCTCTAGACGAAGAATGTACGGTACTCAAAGTTTATTATTGCGTAATTTTGGAAGGCACAATTTTCACTAGGAAAATCAAACAATGCTCTAAACGAAACGAAATTGCTGTCTGGAAATATTATTAATTCAGTCTCGCAGTGAACCAGTCGGTAGAAGCTCGGTTCCCGCAGAGCGCCGAAAGTGAAGCAACATTGACTGAGGTCAGTATTTGGGAGGGTGACAACCGCTGCGGCCGGTTAGTCGGGACCGTGTGCGCGAAAGGGAGCTGGGGCACGTTAAATCCGTCGTGGCACCAATGTCCTCCAAGTGAAACGATATCTCTGGGGTTGCCAACCCCAGGTGGCAGTCTCTCATCTGGGAGCTGGTTCAAAAATTAAAGGACCACTTCAGTGAGGTTTAGTCAATCTTCAGCCCCTCGTGGTTCCTCGCTCAAATGAAGCTGCATATCACCCCTAGCCATGGATCAGTCGATTCAGCGACATGATCTTCTGAACCTGATGTAGGCTTTCCTACTCCAGGGAAATAAGAAACAACATTTTAAGTTTATCCTCTTCTGAAAGTAAAAAAAAAAAAGGTTTGCTTAGTTTGCTTAGAGAGAAAACGTAAAATGAATTAACCCCGTGTCACTGCGCCCCTGGGCCCACCAGTAAACAATTAAGCATGCTTTCAATTTATGTTTGCCTGCGAATGTGCAAATTACCGCAAGAAGACGAGCGGCACATGCGCAGACGTACTATGTGTGCGCATGTGCCGTTCGCCCTCTTGCGATTAAATGCAGAAATTTTAAGTGTTCTGATTTCACTAAAAATTTGTGCAAATCACCGCAAGAGGATGAGTGGCAAATACGCAGACAACGTTTTCACTTTATTAAAAAAAGATTTGATATGCAATATGTCTACGTGTAATAGTGTTGAACTGTTTCAGGTTTCAGCAACAATTTCAAGTTCAAGGATAGAACAGAAACAGAAATGGCGCTACAAACAACGAAGGAAAGATAAGTAAACCTTGAAAAGAGCAGGAAAGAGAAACGGAGACAACCGGAAGAAAACAAAATGAATAATGTGAGCGTAAGATAAGCATAAGAAAAGAAGAAAGAAAAAGTTATTGAAAAATTATAACGCAGATAATCTGCAGCTAATAAAAGCTATAAGGGCTTGCGAGTTAGCACAGTCTAAAAGGCTGTATTAAAGATAAAAAATTCCTTCCCGTCCAGCTCAAACCGGGATAAAGAAGTCATCCGCAGTTCACTGTTAAAAGTGAAAGTTTAAGTACCGAATAATGATTTTTTTTAAATGGCAAAGAAATTACTTAAAAAAAAGAAGAAAGGAAAAGAAGAATGATAATTGTTCTTGAAGGCAAATTTCGTACCTTGTGGACTTCAGAACGTTTAGTTTCTGCAGTTTTAAATATTCTTTTTCTTTTTTTCAAAATAACTATGGAATGTCTAATATTTAAAATTTCTGAAAAATAATGTCGTTACGTAAAGAGGCATCTACTTTTGCTTACTTTGTTATTTCATAGATGGCGCCGCTGAAACAGTCAATTTAACTCTTGAAACGAACATATGTGGTTTTTTTTAATGTAATATTTTTTTTCTTTTGTTTCTTTTCAGATAGTGACTACAGTCACAACAGCATAACGGTTAACAGAATAATTTCAGAACATTCCCTTTTCCCATAAGGAAATTATCAATTTACTACAGCAAGTTGTCATAGGATTAGATTTATACCGTGCTTGGAAAACGAAAAGAAATTCTTTAACGAGTCAACGACTGTATAACTCGTTACAGGTAAAAAAACTTCCGTGATGAATTCTCAGTGTAAAAATCCATTTCTTTGGGCCTTAAAATTTTAAAGGTTTCTCAACATTGAAGTGAATTTTAGCAACAAGAAACGGATTAGATACGTTGGAAGCATCTTTTATTTGCTTAATGCATTTATCAAAAATAAAATATATTTTTTCACATAAAAGAACCGTACTGACCCTTCGAAGAAAAAATGACGAAGAAACCACTGCAGTTTAGTAATTGGTGGGTAGTATAAATTAACTCATAAATAACAATTACTTTAACATTACTAATATAGTTGCCCTACAAAGGGGGGGGGGGGCGGGTAGAAATCGAAAGAAAAAAGGACAACTGTGTGATTTTTCTGCAATTCATACATTCTAGTACCGCATTATATTTTTTAAAAATAAAAGTCAATAAATTAATTAAAATTAATTAAGAGTGAAGCTTAATTAGAAGCGGAAAATGATAAGAACCTTTTTGACAGATAAAGGGCAAATGAGAATCACATGAGAGGTCATTCCATTGTCCTGGTTCCCCTGCATGAGGCAGAAAACTCATTTCCATACAATCTTCCTGAAATTAACAAACACAAAACGATTGCTTCCATGAGCTATACGATATGAACTACATTGATTGGCAGAGCAAAAAATTAAGATGGATGCATATATATATATATGCAGATACTGAAAAGCTTGCAATTTACATTAATTAACAGAGCATAAAATTATAGATGGATAGATAGATGGATGCATATATATATTTATATGCAGATACTGAAAACCTTGTGATTTACTTTAATTAACAGAGCAAAAAATTATAGATAGATAGATGCATAGACATATACAAATACTAAGAAGCTTGTAGTTTACATTAATTAACAGAGCAAAAAAATGTAGATAGATAGGTTGATGCATAGATATATACAGGTACTGAAAAGCTTGTAATTTCCTTTAATTAACAGAGCCAAAAATTATAGATAGATAGATAGATATATGCATACATATATGCAGATACTGAAAAGCTTGTAATTTACTTTAATTAATAGAGCAAAAACTTATAGATAGATACTTATACATATATACAGAAGATACTTATACATATATATAGAAGATACTTATAAATAGATAGATAGATATATGCATACATATATGCAGATACTGAAAAGCTTGTAATTTACTTTATTTAACAGAGCAAAAACTTATAGATAGATACTTATACATATATACAGAAGATACTTATACATATATACAGAAGATACTCATACATATATACAAATACTAAGAAGCTTGTAGTTTACATTAATCAACAGAGCAAAAAATATAGATAGATAGCTGCATACATGTATGCAGATACTGAAAAGCTTGTAATTAAACAAGTTTAATTTTTAAACAAAATTTTAAAAATAAGGTGCCATGATATAAAATAAAGTAATTAAGCACCTTTTCAAGTACTGGGCCAGAGGGCTCTCCAGGAACCCAATTTGTGTAATTGAATGTTGAGCCATCAATCCATTCATAACGTTGTTCTTTTACTTGGTCGTGTAAACCAATCCAGAAGTTCATTTTAAACTCTAAAACGATCAGACGCACAAAATCTTCGAAAAAAAGGAAAATGAAAAACTAAATAAATAAACAAATCACTGTTACATTTCAGGTTTGGAGACTACAGATAAATTGAATTAGAAAAGAATTCGGCTGAGAGATCCAAATATTCGAGAAAAAAAAAGAAAAAAAAAACAAATCAAACATGAGCCTTTTGCTTTGAAAGTGAGGCAAGTACATTTTTGTTATTGCAAGATAAACCAAGGTTTGCATTCCAATATAGAATATATACATTGGAGATGTGTGGAAGAGAATAATCCTTTTTCTTAACATTAAACCTCTTCATTCCAAGTGTACTCAATTGTGTACATTTTAAAATAATAAATAATGTTTGTTAACTACTGTTTGTGCAATTTGAAAGCTAAAACACCCAATTGTTTTTGAAATTAATCAACGGATAGTTTACTTCGTTTTAAACATGGAAATTGGGCATTAATTATTAGTTAAACTAATTATTAATTAAAATGTAAAAAAATTTTTTTAGTTATTTTGTTTTGAAATCATTTTTTAAATCAGAGAACCAAAAAAATGCGTCAAAATTGTTTGTGCTTAGTCCTGGGGTCTGAAGAGGTTAAATAAAGAACTTTATATGCATCATTAATATTCTGAAATAACATTAAATTATCATTATCAAATCATGTAAATATCATTATTTAATTCCTTTAGGAGAATTTTGTCCGAACAATGCCAAACATTTTGCCGAGTTAAAAAAAACACTTTATAACAAAGCAATACCTGCATGATTATCATTCAAATGTACATAAAATTAATTGTTTTAAATGTATATTACAGAGATAATAGTCTGTAAGGTTAAACTATATGTCTGGGAATTCTTTCTTAATTTTAATCCTATTACTTATTCCTTAAACCATTGTTAAAAATTAACTAAAAAAGCATGATTTGTATAAAAATTATCAATTAATTATAATTGTTTTCAAGAACTATTATGACACTCAAATTAATATATATATACACATTTGATTCTTTTACAATTAGTAAGAGAGTACGAAGTCTGTCTGCAGGGAAGAGTTTGTCTCTAGCAAAGCAGAAGTTATTGATGACATCCAGAAAAATATGCTTTTAAGAGGTTACAAAAAGCTACAAGTTTGTTAGCCTTGGGCCATTGTGAACACCGGCAGAAGGTCTATGAGAGTCTATGACAAAAAATCAGATAGGTAACGCAAAGGCTATAATCAAAATTTCTGAATGAACAGCTAACAATTCTGTTTTGTGTGTTAAAAGGGTAATTATTACATTGTATTTTTAAATTGTTTGAAAAATGGAAATAACAACAAATGATAGAAATAGTAAAAATATTTTTAAACAAAAGACCAATTACTTTATCTTCTCAAGTTAATTATATTTAAGCTTCCAATACATTTAACTACCAGTCAGTTTAATACTGTATTGCGTAGATATACAAATTAGACAATCGTTCTGTATCGAAGCAATGCTGTTCTCTGCTGTAAGCATGGAAACATGTCTTAGCTTGTGCATGTAAATCTCCCACAATACGCGAGAGAAGTTAGAACATGACCGTAACTACCATGACATTGTTTTTATTAAAATGGTTTGAGAAGGAATGTTTTGACAGTTAAATTGAATTTAATTTTTATTCACAAATTTTAGTTACCTTGTGTTTCTTGATTCTGTATGATAACCAGACTGCCGCCGTCTTCCCGACAGTATTTGGCGGCTTTCTCCCAAGTAAGTTTACTATATTCTATGCCTCCAACTTTATAGCATTTGCCATCTAAAAAATACAGAAGTCACTTTATGAATTTCTTTTGTTATCACTACTATAACTACTTTTATTTTTTTACTGTTGGTTTAAAATCGTAGATAATTGTTTTCAATTGTTCCGTGGCATTAAGACCACTCATAATGATGTCTAATAAGTCGTAGTCATATAATTTAGTCCTAATCCAGGAGTGTACTTCATTAAAGAGATATACCTTTCGTGAGAAATTTGGTGAAGAAATTGTGAGACCATTGCTGATACATTCCTTCAGGCCCGTCATTTCAAAATTTTCCGAGGGGAGGGGGGTGAAGGCAAAAGGTTTAAACTCGATGTATATTGCATCAAAAAACAACAAAATACATGTACATACATATAAATAAATACGTTATATTTCCCAAGCCTAACGGATAGCTATTGACCCTCTCTGGCCTCCTAAGTGACGGGTCTGAATTCCTTATGGTCTCTAGCCCCTTCCCTCTCGCTCCCGTGAAAATGACGGGCTGAGGTTTCGCTCTCTATTTCTAGCTCCCAGTATGATTACACACGTGATATTTCCGGGCTGGAGTGTTTAAAGTTTCAAAATAAAAGCAAATCAAAAATTAAAAATGAATATATATATTGTTCATACACATATTTTTATATAATTTTAAGGGATAAAAATATAGGCACTTTTATGACTGTTTTCTTAAAAATTAAATGATCGTTAAGGGGTTAAAAATACCTCAATGCTTGAATGTGTGGCAGATGGCCTGTATGACGGTACTAATACAAGATGGCTGATGCTCTGGATATTGACAAGCATTTTTGAGGCTTATTATGACAATTGTTTTTGTAGAATTTATATAATTACTATTTTATAGTAACTATATTTGCATTTTGAAATAAATTACAATCGACTTGGCCCGCATCTGAACTTTACTATTTGGGTCGTTACCTGAAATGCTCTCTGTATTAAACGAATCAATAATAATGTTCAAATTAATTCTCTCGTCTTTAAACCATGTTGAAACACTGCGCTTCATCGGCACAATGAGAAAACAATATGAAATGTACGAATCTTTCTTAGGGGGGGGGGGGAGGATCAAAAAAGTTTGGAATTTAAATGCAATAAAATAATAATTTAAGAGAATAAATGTGCTCTTCTTTAAATTTGATGAAAATAATGACACTAACACAATAACTAATGTCCTCTCCTAACCCATGAAAATATATTGCATTTTTTATCTGTAATAATTTATATTTTTGAAATGTTTGTTATAAAAAGCAAAAGGTTTTCAGTAACACTTATCATCCCTTGAAGATAATTAAGAGAGCGGTAATTAGATTCTTAAAAATGAACGCACTAAATTCTAAAGATAAATTTTGTTTCACAGGCTCAAATAAATCAATAAATAAATAAAAGAAATATCAGCACCATCTATCTTTTCTTTTGCCCCTTCTTGTGGCTGGGACAGCAAGTTAAAAAAACAAATAGAATGAAATCGGGAATCATAAAAAGCAAGCTACTGTATAAAACAAAATGTACAGCCTGTTTCCAGAATATAGACTATAATTATTAAAGTAGACGCAGACGCATACAATATTATGTAAAATAACTCAAAAATCATAGTCGGGCGAGGACTTTGCGCTGAAAGTATTAGGCGTGGATGCAAGGGAAGGCAGGGGAAATAATTGTCCCTCTACCCTCTTCGAGAGCATATTATTACTAAAGATTATATAAATAATAGAACTAAAATGTTATATTTCTTGCCGTTTAGAACACATTGTGGAGTATTTCTTCTCGTTTAGAACCATCCATGTTTAGAACACATTGTGGAGGAAATCAGAAAGAAGTTGCCCGCTTTTCAGCAAAATGCTACATTGGCGCCTACAAGCTTTGTGCCGGAGTTGAAGTTTTTGGATAATTACGCCGTCAATGGGTGTGTTACAAAAAGATACAGTTTCAAAATTTTATTCACGTCGCATAGTACCTTAAATAAAGATGGATAACTGTACATTAGTGACAAGGGGTGCCACCAGAGGGAGGCTCTTACGCTTCTAAACTCGGATAGATGATTCCTAGTTTTAGTAGCTAATTTGTTGAAAACATTAGATCTAAATAGCTGCACATAAAGATTGCAAACTCGCCCAACCCAAAACTTCGGATAGTTACATGTGAGGCCAGTTATTGATGAACTTAATTTTAGATATGAATGCATACTTACTGAAAGAGTACCAATCCTTTTCACAAACCATCCTGCTAGTAGCCAAACTGTCAAAAGCTTGCATAGTTACATTTTTCAGAGCACTACATTCTGCCACTAAAAATAAAAAATCTTTATAATATATGAGTTTTTAATAATACAGCTCTAAAAAATTGTCTTTGTGTTGGTACATTCGAAATATATCTTACATTTTAATACTACTTTAAAATCGAATATAATTTTGGGTGAATATTTTAAGAACGAGTTCGATACTTTATCAAACATGTCGTCACTGCTTCTAGATAATTCAAACTAATTCAGTAGGAAATTATTATGCGTAAAAGAGAAACGGAAATTTTATGTACAGATTTACAATAATTATGCGTGTGCACGTTGTTAATCCAACTGTTGGATCAATTTTGTGACTACCAGTACTAAAAAGCTCCTCTAACACTTTATATAATGTTAAGCGCGTTGGTCGGAAAGTTTGTGGCTGTTATGGGTAACAACCGGGTATGCCTGAGACTATTAAATGTGTATTACAGGATTACTTAGGATTGAGTATTGGCTTTGCTCGATTAGAATTAGAAGAATTTTGGTTCAAAGTAAGAAATGAATTCTCGTTATCAAGAAAAGCACTGTTTTTTTTAACTCCGATCACAACCCACGTATCTTTGTGAAACTTTTTTCCAATATGATATGTATTTAAAATATACATAGAAGCAAATTAAATGTCGATCCAAATTTGGAGTTAAAACTAACTTCTACTGGTTTCATCTCACTTGTATCTGCCATGCAGCAACAACCTTCTCGTAATTTCGTTTCTTTCATTTTCTTTTTACATGTATTTTGTACTTAAAGACGTATTTCTAATGTGTTTTGGAAGTACGTATTAAAAATATATTTTGTATATGTCATATATTTTATTTTATATATAGAGTTTTATTTAAAAAAAACGCTTTTCTCTGCCTTAATAACTATCAAAAATAGTGTAATTTGTATTACTTAGTCGTCCTAGCAATTTTCTATAATCTATTAGTACAGTAAAACCTGTAAAGTTGACTGACTACCTTTGTAAGTTGACCACCTTTCTAAGTTGACTAGTTTTGTCAGGAACGGAATTAGCCCTTCACCCTCTACCTCTCCCTTTATAAGTTGACCACTAAAGTGCTGCACCGCATGTGGTCAACTTACACAGGTTTCACTGTATTCTTATTTATATAATAAAGTTAAATTCACAATGGCACGCCAATGCTTTTCAAGAAAAATGGTGGTACGCGAAAAAAAAAAAAAAAGATTGGGAACCGCTGGTATAAACGACATGATACTCAATAAAATTGTAAAGCACTGTTTAAAAGCTATTAGGGATGAAGGCATCCGTCTCTATAAGAATATTAGTGCAGAATTTTGTCGGTTTTAGCAATCTGATGAATAAACTGAGAACCATTTCATGTGAATGAGGGAAAGGAATTTTTCCTTTTACTCAAGTTGCCACTTTGAAATACATACTGGAAGTAGTATTTCAAATGAGCCACCATCAAATTATTTATACCTGAAGAACAGCTTTTAGATTACTTTTAAGGATGAATTTCTTTATTCTTATCCACTTTAAAATGCTTCATTAAATAGTTCGCAGATAAAATGAGGGAGTAAAAGGAGTCAAAAAATACAATCCGTGTTTCAAGAAGCCACTCATCCAAACAATTTTAAACAATGAAATCACTGTAGCATTATATAAAGATTTATACTATTTTCCCCTAGGATATGTATTTCTGTTTTTCCCTCTTTCAATTAATATATATATATATATACAGATTAGTAAGAATTAACTATGCTATAGTATTACCCCCCAAAAAGATTTATACTATTTTCCCCTAGAGTACGTACTTATTTTTTTTTCAATTGAAATATATTAATTTATGTACGCCCCCTTAATAGCAATTACACCTTCCAATTGGTGATTTACTTCACCTGAAAGAAGCATTTAAATCAATTTTTTAAATCCTTTCTTTTTACAGATTGGCGTTATTTTTTTACTATCATTGTGAAATTTTATTAAATAAGCGAAAGTTTGAAACAAAAAAAAAAAAAAAAAGGAAAGAAAAGAAAAAAATAAACCTACCTTTATATGCAGAAAATAATAAGAGCAAAATTTGCCATGTCATTTTGCGACCACAGCGATGATTATACCGGATACTGCGTAAATAAAAAAAGAGTTACGATATTGAATGCTCTCCAAACAATTCTTCGAAACGGAAAACTTCCTACATTGCTGTCAACTTCCTCCGCGTCAAAAAGATTAATTACGAGATATTTAGAATCACACAGTCGGTGATTCAGGGGGAGATGTTTTTTCTATAAATTGTAGGGTTTGCTGTAAAACCGGGTTCGCAAGCTCTCAAGAAACGTCCAATTTTGTAAGGACGTTGCTACCAGTATATAAGATAATGTTTCTGCCTTATTAATAAATTCACAATTATGGAAAAAGTAGCTAGCTTTATACAAATGCTGGTGCACTAGTACTTGCAAAATGATGCGCGGCTCCAAATTTTCTACAGGGTTTAAGAAATAGGTAATAAAGTTTGAAAATTCAACTCTCGTGATATTTTTTTCTCATTTTGATAAATAACTGTGTATTGAGAATATTGGAATACTTTCTGCCCACAAAACAAAAACTCCTTTTTATATATTTTTATTGCTTTTATTTATGTATTTTTTAAATTTGAGGCTGTAAATCAAAAATTTCTTTAAATGGAGTTATGCAATTTGAAGCAAACCCTTCATTTAGCTGACAGGACTCTGCTTTAGTACTGCTAAATTTAGACAACTGAATAAAATAAATGCAACTGAGGATCGATATGCAATCGGAAATTGATGAAAATCACCCGAGGTAAATAAATTGTGTATCCCATAAAACCACTCCTCCTTCCTTTTTCTTTTCGCTGTTGCCTTGTTTTTGATATTGCTATTTTATTTTCTTTGTATTCAGTGACTTTTTTTCTCTTTTTCTCCGCCTGGTCTAATGAGATACGGGAATGTTTTTCAATATAACCAGACTCTCGACACGTTTATAAAAGCATCCCCCCCCTCGAAATCCTTTTGTCTTTAAATCAAGCATTTTCCCTTTCCACGTTTTTAATACAGCGGGTTCAAGAAACTTGGAAACTTAATTAATAATTTAAGTATAATTTTTCTTTATGTTTTCTTCAATGCTTAATTTATCTTCAGTACTTCTTGTTTTCCAAAGATGATAAAATGTATCGCTATTAAGGGACCGTTCACAAATGATGTCGCACTTTTTTTCAATATATTTGACCTCCCTCCCCCCTTTGTCACTAAATGTCACACTTCAAACATACCCCTTACCCCCTTTGTCACATATCACGCTATATTACATAAGCATAACATAGTTTTAATTTGGTGTTTTCACAGAAATCAAAATGTCGATGTCACACTTCTTGTTACCCCCTCTCCTCCCCTTGTCACAAACTGCCACTTTGTTGAACCACTCCCCCCCCCTTGAAACATGATATCGTTTATGAATGACCCCTTAGACCCAGACGCGAAAAAAAATTATAATTTTTTAATGTTATTTCTGGAGCTGGTACTACGTATAAAACGCTATTATTCACGAATGAATGCTGCGACCCTTAAAAGTTGTTAAATAATTTTCGAATTTTTGTGAAATTCTTTATTTTATGTATAGAACAAAATATGAGGGTGCCCCTTACAAAATTTAAATGTTGAATAATAATGCCAATATTTTAACATGAAAGTTGAGATGTGCCATTACAACTGAAATACTTTTCTGCCTTTTCCCTTGACGGTTGGATACTTGATGGATGGATGGCTGACAAAGGAAAATAGGGGTAAGATGTAGAAAATAACACTTGAAGCAGGAAATTAAATTTAATAATGCAAATAAGACACATTTATATGAGGCCGCATCGATAGTATTGTAGAACAACACTTTACACATGAAAATACCAGCTGTCATGGACATTTCGAATGGAGCAAAATCTGCTGGGAGTCTATTCGTTTTGAGAAATACTGGTAGTTTGAAGTGACACGAGAATCTTTAATTTAAATATTAGATAACTCGAAAACTTAGCCTTTCCCTTCAAGTTAAAAAATCCCTTAAGTTTTTAAAATTGTATCATCATCATCACTTATATTTGTTGATGGGCCGTTAGGCCCCGGGAGGGGCCTTTTACCCAGATCTCCTTTGTGAGCGTACGTTGTTAGGAGATAGATCAATGCGCCCTAAGGCTTACATCACGTCCCCGAAGGGCAGAGGGGGGGGGGGGGGGGGGGTCCGCGTCTCGGACGAGTTAGAATAGTAAGCTACATAAAAATACAAGACGACAAAATATATATATATATATATATATAATTTTTTTTTTCCTTTAAGCATTTTTTTTTTAATTTATATTTTTTTCTTTTTGGATTTTCTCTTTTTTAATTTTTTTCTTCACATATATAAGATAAGTAAATGAATAGCAAAAAAACGACTATCTCAAGGAGAGCATGTCTAACTGAGGATTTGGAAGAGGATTATGCTTAGTACTGAGAGAATCATAGTTGAGCAGACAGGTTCTGGCCGGGTAGGGGTACTTCTGGTTCCTATTTATGTATTGGGATTGGGTACGAATTGCTTCGTTTGGATGATTTTGGAAGCTGTTGAACAGTTTTAGGGCATTTTTTATAATGGGCCTTGAGATTGAGTCAACAGATAATTCTCTGTGGAGGGCTTTGTTTTTTTCGTACCAATCAGCGTTACCAATTTGTCTGAGGGTTTTATTTTGTAGAATTTGGATTTCGTTAATGGTAGTGCGAGCAGTGTGCCCCCATACCGTAAATCCATAGAGAATGGTTGGTCTTAAGATTTGATTATATATCAACATCTTATTCTTTAATGAAAGTTTACTGTAGCGCCCTAGTAAGGGGCGGAGGAGGTGTAATTTATGTTTAGCGTTTACTAGTTTTTTTTCGACGTGCTTTTTGAAATAAAGGCCGGAGTCGAGAGTGATGCCTAGATAGCTAGCTTGGAGTTTGTAATTTAGGGTATTATTCATAAGTTCAAGGGTTTCGGGGCCTTTTTTTTTATTGTTCTTTTTAAAGTGGACTGCAATGGTCTTAGGGGGTTTAGAGCGAGCCGCCAGTTGTTACACCAATGTTCTATTTTTATTAGGTGCTCTTGGGCGTATTTCTTAACACAATTACGTCTTTTGTGTTTTACAATGATCGCGGCGTCGTCGGCAAAGAGGGCGGTCATGGTTTTTTCATGAGTCGGGAAATCGGCCATGAAAATGTTGAACAGTTGTGGCGATAATACTGCACCTTGTGGGACGCCACTTTCAATGAGTTTCGTGATGGAGGTTTCATTTTCAATTTGTACTTTAAAGGTGCGGTTTCTAAGATAATTATTGATTAAATCAACAAGGTATTTTGGGAAGTTATGGATTATCATTTTGTATATGAGCCCATCATACCAGACTTTGTCAAAGGCTTTTTGGATATCGAGAAAAATGCCTAGGGTTTGCTTGCCATAGTTAAAACCTTCAGTTAAAGCGTTTAGGACTCTGATTAGTTGGTGTATTGTGCTGTGCTTTTCTCTAAAACCAAATTGTTCTGGTGGGATGATGTTCATGTCATCTATATGCTTTTGCAATCTTTTCTTTATAATTTTCTCATATATTTTAGAAACATGTGAGATAAGACTTATAGGTCTATAGTTATGGGGGTCCCTGGAGTCGGTGGAGGGTTTTGGTATTGGGGTGATTTTTGAGTTTTTCCAGATAGTGGGGAAGTAAGAAAGCTTGAGTGAGCAATTAATAATTTTTGTTAGGCAAGTCAGTGCTTTAAGGGGCATATTTTTGAGCATTTTGTTTGAGATATTATCTGGTCCGGCGGCCTTTTTATTTTTAGTTGAAATCGCCGAAAAGAATGGTATTCTGGTTAATTTGGCTGATTTGCAATATTTCAGAAATATCAAAATTCGGTGAGCTGGGGGGAATATAAATAGAGCTGATCGTAAGGTAGTCGTTGCTTGAAATTTTGATTGCAATGTTGGTGTTCTCAAAGGTAGCGGTTTGGTGCTTTATTTCGTTAGTGATAATATTTCGCCTAACGTAGATGGCAGTGCCGCCGCCGCGACCAATACCCCCATCGTTGCGGAAGCTGCAGAAATTTGGGATGCTTCTAAGATTAAGACAGGGTTTTAGCTTAGTCTCCTGAAGAAGAATGACATCAGGGGAGAGGGAGGAGATACAGTTTTCGAGCTCGTCCATTTTTTCGGGCGAGAGGCCATTTGCGTTCCAAGACATAATACGGATGCAACTAAGATTTGCCATGATTAGTGCTCTCGAAGTGCGTGTTTAAGTTACGTACGAGGATTTGAAGATCTTTCATGAGAGATGCAATTGTCAGCGGTAGAGTCGCTATAGCTTCTATGTTATTCTTGGGGGGTTTCGTTTGGTTACTTGTGAGAGCACTAGCGTATGATGGGGTTTTTACAGTACTTCGGATTATTTTTTCCTCTTTTGTTTTTGGGGATGGTCTTTTTACACACTCCGTGCTATTTGCAAGGTGCTCATCTCTACAATTGGCGCAGGTAGGTTTTTCGGACTTTGGCCTATTACATTCGCGCGTCCAGTGATTTTCCGCACATATAAGTCAAACAGGATTTAGTGTGCAGAGATGGGAGCTGTGTCCGAATCTCTGACATCTGTAACATTGTGAGATTCTTTGAGTCTTTTTTAGATGTTCAACCTTAATTTTATAATACAAGATTGAGCTGATATTATACACTTCTTTGTTTAAGTCATTGTTTTTTGGGAGGGAAATTACGAATAGGGGAATTCGATCCTTTTGTTTTCCTCTGGTCATTTGCGTAACTTTATTGCAAGTTAGCCCCTTTCCCATAAGTTCTTTTTCAATATCGTCAACACTAAAATCAATAGGGAGCCCTCTAAACACAACTTGTAGATCTTTATCTTGGTGAAGCTGGCGTGTATGTGATTTGTAACTATGCTCATCAGCGTAATTTTTAATTTTTCGATAGTAAATGGGATTTCTAGTTTCGATAACCAGTTCATTATTTCGTTTGAATACACAAAAGTTACAGGGGGTGCTTTATTTTTTTCTTCTGACTGATAGTTTAAATTTAGGTCTGGGTTATGTTTTTCTTCTCTAAAAGTTTTTTTGTTGTTACTTTTCTCAGGCGAGCTTTCGATATCTCTAACGGGCCTTTTCCTACTGCTAGCATTATCAACTTCTTTACTTTGGGGTTCGTTTACTTCCATTTCAATATTATCCTCTTCTAAGTTTTCATATCTGTTTTGGGTAGCTAGGGGGCTATTTTCGGTGGGTCTGTTATCTTTGTTCCAATTTGCAAACTTGATGGGGGGGGGGGGGGATGAACCTATTATAGTTTCTTTGGGATTCGTTTTCTAATTTTTCAGACAGCGTTTTTACGGTTTCTTTTAACTCCGTATTTTCAGCTATTTTTTCCTCTACCAATTCCTCACTTTCTGCCATACGTCCCTCAGTTTTCTTAGCATTTTCCCTAGTTTTAAGCATATTATTATTTAAGGTAGCAATACTTTTATGAAAGAGCTTACGGAACTCTGACAAAAGAAACTTTGTTTTTTCGTCAGAAGGGAAATCAATCGTATCCTTTATTCCGTCAATTTTTATCACTGTTTCAATTAATTCACTTAATGTTTCATCGTCATTAGATTTTAGGATAATTTTTTCAACTTGCTCGAAAGGGGGGAAGTCCCTCACGCTCACAAATAAGGAGAAAAGGGTTTTTTACCAGGCTGGCCTTGGTGATGCTGCTTTTCTTCTTCTTCTTCTTCATCGTTGAGTCTTTTCCAGGGGTGGGAACGTCATCTTCCGACTCTGTTTCATCTTGAATTTTTCTATAGTTGTTTACCGGATTTTTAGAAGTCATCTGCCTTGATGAAGTATTATGCCTCTTTGAGGCACTTCGCCAAGGTCTTTGCAGGAATCCACCGCGTTTGTGACGCGGTCAAGCCGATCCACGGTAGTACTGTTGGACACGTCCTACCTCTGCGGACGCTAACCTCCAAATCGCTTTCTCACAACCAACCTGAACTTACGTTGTGCACCAACAATATATTATACCTTCTCACTACAACGTCCACTTCTCTTCCTACCCAACGCTCACAGTCACTATCAGTTTTCCACACATTGAATCACACTTTTACTCACAATTTGACACTCTTCGTCTTACAAAAACGACTTTGGCACTGTTCCAAAACACGTGCAGTCGAAACTCGCACAACGAAGTCATGGACATTTCGAATGGAGCAAAATCTGCTGGGAGTCTATTCGTTTTGAGAAAAACTGGTAGTTTGAAGTGACACGAGAATCTTTAATTTAAATATTAGATAACTCGAAAACTTAGCCTTTCCCTTTAAGTTAAAAGTTCCCTTAAGTTTTTAAAATTGTAATCAGTTGGTTTTCTTTTCATGCCTAGCCGAGCAGTTGGAGCTAAAGCCGCCCCTTAAGCACCAGTTGTTTCGATATATTTTAAGAATGTTGTTCAAAAAAGTGTGAGCTTTTTTGTTGTCATTGAATTTTTGGATAGAAAGTTATTAAAAAATTCTTGACCAAAATGCTTAGTTTTTACGAAGCGAGTCAGGTTAACTGTCCAAGGTAACTACATGGCAAAAAAAAGAAAAAAAAAAAAAAACTACGGTGTAAAAAGGCGAACGAGTTGGGTTAAACCGGCTGCTAGCAATTAGAATTTTTTCTTTTCTTTTTTTTTGAAATGTATTAATGTTTAAGTATACTAATATGGAGTGCGCAAATAAAATTTGGACAAGATTGCAAAGTTTTTTCATTATTATTCAATATTTGTCATTTGAGAATTATGAAATTTTTAATGAAATTACCGAAGCTTCGATGCTACGTTAAATGAATGTTTTCTTACATCCGTTCTAAACAAAAAAATGTCCAATGTTTAGAGTCTTAAACAAGTACAACTGGGTTTTGAAATAAGTTTTTATTTTCGTTGCACAAGTGAAGGAATCCATTTTAAGTGTTTTCATATTGTTCCGGAATGTTGTTACGTTCCTTTATAGGGCAACCTCCTGGTCTGTAGCTATTTACTGGTGTGTCCGAAAGTATGTTCATGGAACCTGCGGAATTCCTCCTATGTTCTTTTCTTATCCATGTTTTAAAATAGTAGGCCAACAAAACTCCAAGTACTACTACGGCGAAGAGGATACAGACGAGGACAGCAGTGAAAGTACCGTAAGAAATGCAATCTAAAACGATAAAAATATGGATTTCAAACGAGTTTTAATTACTCACATATCAAGCCAAACAATTAAATCATAATCAAGCCAAATATGAAAAACTTGTCATATACAATGTGAACACTTTCTAAAGATGGGTTTAATAAAGTGGTCATAATTATGCAGGTCGTTCCATAAATGCATTAAAAAAAATTTAAAAAAAAATACTTATTTAGTGCGAGCTGGTATATTTGAATGCGGTTAGACCATAAAAGATCTATTTTAAAGATTTTATTTGGTGAAGAAAAAAAGTAGTTATAATTCTTCCCAATAGATGGCGATCTATTCAAATCACAGGTGATTTACAAATCAGAAGCTAATAAAAGCAGGGTACACGGTTTCCAATTTTATTTGGTTCCCGTTATTTTTCAAGCCTTTTACTTGTTATGTCTGAGCATTCCTTTCAATTTCTGCTTGTAGATAATTGAAATATTATAGTGAGCCTCAATGAAAACTCATTTTATTATAATCTTTGAAATGGCAATAATAATAACAATAATAAAGTGATAGAAATTTATCTCTACCCTTCATCTTCCCAAAATGATACAAATGAATTTTTTTATTTAAAACGAAAACTTTTTGTTTTAATTTATAGCCAAGTTAAGGTTACAATACAATTCTTGTATCAAATAAATATTAAGTGGTATATCAAGCTTTTGCTGCTGCCACCCGTCCTAGGCTGTGCCTCAAAGGGTTTTTTATTCAAATGTATTTCTACAGATGGCGCAGCAAGACTCTTCATTGTTCTTTCCAGTTTTGCTGCTAAGACACCGGGAAAAGGAACAGCAGTTGTGGTTAACCCTCCAACTTTCGCACGTAAGAACTTTTATGAACTTAACTCCCTCACAGAAAAAAAATTATGGTTAGAACTGTGATGCAAAATAAGAACAGCTGATGCGCATTCTGTCGACATGCATGCATCAAAACAGATGGATTGATAGAAGAATCTGTTTGCGCCATCTATAAAGAAGAGATTTTAACTAAAACCACTTATGGAAAATAATTTATGCTTTGTCAATAAATTTTCAAAAAAAAATTTAATATTTTTAACGTTTTCCTTTAAAACAAAATTTTTGAAATCTGGCCCGGGACATATGTTTCGGATTGTTTCATTTGGATTGTTTTTAAAAATCAAAAAGTTTCCCTTTTTCCCGCTTTTGGAAAAAAGGTTTCCATGCAAACCCTTGAAATATATTTGCAAAAATTATTGAAAAATTTTTGTTTTAAATTTTTAAACTTTTAAATTAAAATTTTTTAAATTTAGGTGAAAAAAAAAAGGGAATTATGCTTTGTCACATGAATTTGTTGCGATAAAAATTAATATTTTCTTTAACGATTTTCCAGTTACAAATATTTGAAATCTCCTTGCCGGTACACATATATGTCTATATAGATTTCATTTGCTGAGTTGCATTTCCTTACGAAATCAGAAAGACTTCACACGAAATGTTTAGGGCACACCTGCATTTAGTTTTGAATGCATTTAAACGTTTACACATGAAGGAACTTGAAGACAGTAATTTAGAATAAAGAACTTACTTGAACAACGTTTTTGATAGAATTCTTCCACAACTGTTAAATTAGTAGATGTTATCAATTTAGGGGCAACTGAAAATAAAAGGGATTAATCTATTATGTGTATAATGAAAGACAGAAATGGTGATTCGTCTGGTTAAATTTCATACATGCAAACAATCTCGGATATAACAAGAATAATAATAACAACATACGTGGGTCGGTGACATTTATGACGTTAAAACTGAGGTGATAAACGAGGTTAATGTTAGAGATTTCAATTTAAAATCGGAATGGCATAAAAACTTTGATACAACTTAATGCCTCTTTTAGGAACGTTCTTTATGGTATATTTTCGATTTTAGATTTCTCCCCTCCCCGCTTATTTGCTTTCTCTAGTAGCTGTAAAATTGGGATATTACTTTAAAAGCGTTTAAAGCTTTTGTAGCAGTAGGTAAGTAAACAATGAGGGTGTTCGCCTGTGTCGCTGTTTCGCGATTGGTCTAAGAGTTTGTTATTTTTTCACTAAATAATTAACTAGCGCTAATCACGCCAAGGGATCAGAGACTTTGTTTTGTATTGTATTGTTGCCATTGTCACCTACATGTTAGCAAAATAAAATTCACATCAATATTTAACCAATATTTTCCAATAAGGATTTGCATCACAAGGGGATATTTGGCGAACAGTAATATTCATACGAAGCATATAGATATAGAAGAACGTTCCGTGATGTCCACAACAGACCAGTTAACGATGTTTTCACGATACACTAAGCCTTCTCTCATACGTTTTTTCTTTTCTTTTTTTACTTTCACTGGAAAGTAGGCTGAAAATGGACTTGGTCTACTGGGATTGTGAGCTACTCATATATTTATGGGCCGTAAACAATACATTCAAGCGAACTCACTTTTCTTGATAGAACAAACGTATCCTTTCTTGAGGTCACAAACGACGTCGTTCCATTTCATGGTGAATGTTAGAATCTCTGCACAATTCTCGTGGTCTCGATTTGGCTCTCCAGAATCCCAATTTATCCAATCCAATTCACTCTTGTCAGACCAAGCAAAATCTTTCCCTTTATGAGCGAAAAGAAATTAGGTTTAGAACTTTTACGGTTTTTCCTTAATGAGGAAACAAAATGCATTCATGTTTAGATCTTTTACGAAGAGAAAATATGAAAAGTTCTACTTTTTAAGCAAGTGGTATATTCAATGATTACTCATGAATAGGAAAACATGTAAAATTAAAAAATTCTAAAAAAATACTAAATTTTACAAAAAAAAAAAAGAAAGAGAAAGAGAATCATGAAAATGAAATAGTTAAAAATGGTACTTTCACAAAATAAAACCTATTGAAATTACTTACGGTGAATATACCCGTTTGCGAAAAAAAAAAAAAAAAAGAACGAAAAAGAAGAATAATTAAAGCAAAAAGGATCATGAAAATGAAATAGGTAACAATGGTACTTTCATAAAGTAATTTCTATTGAAATTAATTCCGGTGAACATACCCGTTTGCGAAAGAAAAAAAAAAAGAAAATAGGAACAGAATCATGAAAAAAAAAAATGGTTAAAAACTATTCTTTCAAAAAATAAAACATATCGAAATCACTTCCGGTGAAACACCCGTCTCCAAAAACAAACACAGAAGAGAATGCTGAAAAAAATAACAAAAAAAAAGGGGGGGGGGTAGGGGAGTGGAAACTCACACACACACAAATAAAAGAAAACAGGTCTATGAAAACTAGTGCAAATATGACTTATTCATACCTCCCTGCAGTTGTCGGTGAAGTCCAATATGAAGTTCACGTTTAGTATGAATAATAAAATCCTGAATGACATCTGATTCTTGTTTTGAATGGATGCTCACTAGATTTCCACCTATTAAAGAAAGCCTAGTAGAATAAAATTTAGTCAGAGTACATACTAGAAGAATTTAAGATATTTGCTTTATTGTTAGCCAGATTTTTTTTATATTCATCTCTCTGATCTGTACTTCCATTTCATCCAGAACTAAACGATACTACGGGTATTTTCCTCCTCTATCCATTTAGATTATTAAGATTTTTGCATTTTTAAAAAAACTAAAGATAGATACAGAACTAAACGATACTACCAACATTGATTACCAATAACCCTGCATACCAACATTGATTTATCTCTCTCTCTCTCTATAATTTTCCCCTCTATTCCCCATTTAAAAAGATGATTAAGATTTTTGCATTTTTAAGTTACTTAAGATAGATACAGAGCTAAACAATACTATCTCCCTGCATACCAAAAATTGGTTTATCTCTCTCTCTCTATCATTTTCCCTCTATCCATTTAGATGATTAAGATTTTTGCATTAAAAAAAAACTAAAGATAGATACAGAACTAAACGATACTATTTCCCTGCATACCAACATTGGTTTATATCTCTCTCGATAATTTTTGCTCTATCTATTTAGATGATTAAGGTTTTTGAATTTTTAAAAAACTAAAGATAGATACAGAACTGAACGATACTATTTCCCTGCAAAACCAACATTGGTTTATCTCTCTCTATCATTTTCGCTCTATCTATTTAGATGATTAAGATTTTTGCATTTTTAAAAAAACTAAATATAGATACAGAACTAAACGATACTATTTCCCTGCATACCAACATTGGTTTATCTCTCTTATATCATTTTTCCTCTATCTATTTAGATGATTAAGATTTTTGCATTTTTAAAAAACATTGGTTAAAATACTTAATTTTGTATTGCTGATCAAGCGCTTGGGCAGTTTTGCAGACAAAATGGTGTTAAGTTGCACCCACGAACGAATGTTTAATGTTATTAAGCATTAATGACACACGGCACACTACGTTCTTAACATACCGCTGTGTACCAGAGTGTAGTCTGTTTCACTAAAGGTGATAACAGAGTTAAACAAAGAAACGTGATACCTGTCGATACTGTTGATTGCTTGTGCTGGGAAAACTGAAAACAGTATTATTTAGTATATTAAATGGTGGAAGTATTCAAAAATGGTAGTCGTCGTTTTGGTGGAAAAAAATCGCAACCGGACTTTTCGATTTCTTTCTAAAATTACATTGAAAAATCAATTAATAAAACGAAATGGCGAAAATAAGGAACGAGTTTCCTTATAATGTAAATTTCATTTGTGTGGAAGGTAAGAGCAATCGAATATTTAAGGAAAAAAAAAAAAAAGCAACACTCAGTTAAATAACCTTCGTATTAAAATACGAAGAGCAAAAAAAAAAGTAACAAAGTTGTATCGCTGTAAATAAAAATATATTAATTAAAAAAGTTATAATGCTTTTTTAAAATTAAGAGTAAAGGATGATTATATTAAGAAAAAGAACACTGTTAATGAAAACAGGCGTTTTTACAGTTAAATACGTTATTTTTAACTCTTTTTATCTTCGATAACTGTGAACTTTCATAAATTGAAATATTTCACATTTTTATTACTACCTTATACTATACCTTTAATAAATGTTCTGTTGTTTTTGTAGTACATATTATATTATTTCATTTTAAATTCAAAATTCTTGTCATTAACTATTTTATACAGTGTATTATAGGTAAGTAAACAACTTTTAAACTTATATTTGTCTTTGTGTGTCGCCGCATTTCGAAATCTTTAAAAGTGTGCCGCGACAAAGAAAAAGGTTGAGAATCACTGGTTCAGATGAACTAAGATGTTTTTTTTTTTTTGCTCAAAGTCGCGTAAAAAAACCGCTTTCGTCTTTCAAATTACAGAGATCAGCTAAATGGTAAATTTTGGGATTTCTCTTGAAGATAGTAACATTTGAATATTGCAACCGTTGAACCATTGGTGGGATATTTCATGATAAATATTTTAATAATACTTTTATCAGATTTAGTGGGTTGAGTGTTTTGTTGAGTACCTAGTCGTAGGCTGGGTACCTAGTCTTAAGCAAAGAAGAGTTAGAGGGGACAATTTGGTCGTGGGAATAAACGTACAAGCTATTCTTGACAAGGTTCCATTATTTGTGAAGCAGAAGCAGTAGTTGATCTAGGAGTATTGATTAGTCACGACTTCAAGATTAGCCAGCAGATTTAGGGGTTGAGTGTTTTGTTGAGTACCTAGTCGTAGGCTGGGTACCTAGTCTTAAGCAAAGAAGAGTTAGAGGGGACAATTTGGTCGTGGGAATAAACGTAAAAAGCTATTATTGACAAGGTTCCATTATTCGTGAAGCAGAAGCAGTTGTTGATCTAGGAGTATTGATTAGTCACGACTTCAAGATTAGCCAGCAGATTTAGTGGGTTGAGTGTTTTGTTGAGTACCTAGTCGTAGGCTGGGTACCTAGTCTTAAGCAAAGAAGAGTTAGAGGGGACAATTTGGTCGTGGGAATAAACGTACAAGCTATTATTGACAAGGTTCCATTATTTGTAAAAGCAGAAGCAGTTGTTGATCTAGGAGTATTGATTAGTCACGACTTCAAGATTAGCCAGCAGTTTAGTGGTTAGTGTTTTGTTGAGAAACCAGGATGCTGGGTACTATCAAAAAGGGCTATTTGAAGAGGGTAAGGGGCAATTTGTATTGGGAATAAAACGTTTGAAGCCTTTTTATTGCTGAGGGTTCCTTTTTCTAAAGAAGGAGTTTTTTAAAAATTAAAAAGGAGTTTGATTAGTCAGTCTTAAAGATTTAGGGGTTTAAAGTTAAAGGTTCCATATGTAACGGGAGCAGGGTTTAATTTCAATAAGGCCCTATTTGAACGGGCTAAAAGTTTATTCCATTATAAAAGTTTTGTAAACCTTCATTTCAGTGTGCTATTAAAAATTTGGGTTTTTTCAAAAGAAGGATTTTTCCCTTTGGAAATGCGTTCAAAGGGGGAAAAAAGGTTGTCCGTGGTCCTCGATGTGGTGGGGTTTAAGCTTAAAAGGCTCCTTTGGTCTAGAGCAAAAGGAGAATTAGAGGGGACATGATTCAGTTATTTAAATTCATTAAAATTGGAATTGTTGATGGGCTACTGTTATATGCTGAAGGCAGAACCGGATGTCACTGTTTTAAGCTTTTCAAATCTGAGGCTGATCTTGAAATTAGGAAGAATGGCTACTTCAATAGGATTATAGGCAGTTGGAATAGTTCATCAGTAGCGACTGTCAGGGCCCGACTTAGCCTAATTGGGGCCCGGGGCAAAAACTTATTTGGGGCCCCCTCTGCTTCACTTTTAAAAAGTCCATTAAAGAAGGAAACGTAACGTAATTCGATTTGGGGCCTATTTCGATTCTTGGGGCCTATTTCGATTCTATTCGATTTGGGGCCTCCTCAGATGGGGGGGCCCTGGGCAGCTGCCCCGTATGCCCCTGCCTTAACCAGGCCCTGGCGACTGTTACTTGCAGTGGAGTAAAAGCTTTTAAGAAAGCTCTTGATGCTTACTGGGGATTGTTAAATTGGCTAGGACCAGACTAGCTAGGCCCTGTGCCTGTTGCTGGTCGTCACCTTTGTATTTGTATTTGTATTTACCTCTGAACATACACATGAAGTTTGCTTCATACCAGGTTACTGTTTTTTCAAATTCGAAAAAGTAGCACATGTTACCACCAAGATCTCTCCAGTCATCCGGCTCAGATGGGCAAACGGAATCTTTTATTGTTGGTGTCAGAACTGGTGGGATGTCTAACAGAAAAAAATAATAATTATAAAAGAAACTAAAAAAATAAAGATCTTTTTATATTTTGGATGAGGATATCATACAGAACTATAAATTCTTAAATGGAGTCAGCACCCAAAAATGCCGAAAATTTTTTTATTGGCTTAAAAAGTAAAATAAATCTTTAAAACTGTTCCCTGAAAGTTTCAGAAAAATTGAAGCAATATTTATAGCTTTATTATTGATTTTATTACGGTGCGATTTGCCACCTTTTCATTTCGAAACTGAAATTGCTGGATATTAGCCACATATTTATGTTTTGAAATCAAATAAGCGAGAAGAAGCAATTTCACCGTGACTGTAACTGAAAAAAAAAGTTTTTTTACTTGAAATTTTTAATAAAGATATTGCAAGCCGAAAACTCAAAATGCTGTTTTCCCTCGCTTTGTTTTTTTGCGCATTTCATCTCGATTAAAATGCAAAGGCTTTTTTAAATTTGCGTCTGTGATGTGGATTTTTTCCCCACATGTTCCTGAAACTATACATCACAAATTTATGCTTTACTTTTGTGATAACGTAAGTACTTAGAAAAAAAAAATATTTTTGTAGGTTTTTTGAATTGTTCGTTGTTTTTTCTGCGTCACTTCAGTTTTTTTCCCTTAAAAAACATTTGACTTATAAAAAATTCAAAGTATAAAAGTTTTGCTTCTGGAGCAATGAATCAGTAAAAAACAATTTGAGATTTTACTCCAATTTTTGAGAAAAGAGATGCATTTTTAAAAGTTGCTAAATTTCGTTTTAAAAATTAAAATTTTCCAGTTATATTTAAGAAATTCAGTTTTTTAAAATTGAATTTCTTATGAAGTGGTATAACACGACATTAGACAAAACATCATGGAGGAAAAAAATATTATCTCATGGTGCCGACTCCCCTTAAAAAGTGATTAAATTACAAATGTACGAGCATAAACTGTTGAAGCTGTTTCTTGTATAATATCCCTGAATCAGTAACAAGAACTCTCCTTTACTGCACTGGATGATATGACTATAAAGCAAAAATAGTTATTTTTGAGATAGTTAACGCAGCAATGAGTACATTTTATAGACACATTAGTTTTAATTTTCTTCTTTGAACATTTGATTTTTTTTTTTTTTTGTCGACACGGTGTCGTAGTGGTAAGACGCAGGTCTCGTACGCCCAAGATCGCAAGTTCAAACCTGGCCCAAGTCGGTGGATTTTCAAGATTCAGAAAATCGGCTGCGTCCATGTCGTATGGTTACACGGCATGTTAAAGATCCCTTGGGTGGACATTTGGCTTAGATATTCTCGGCCAAATTAAATTCCTAGTGCAGGTTGCAACAATGAGAGCTCATGTGTCTCCATCTAGGAGAAACTGAGCGTCTAAATTCTCAGTGGCAATGGCATAAAACGACAGTGGTGCTACTCGAAAAAATGGATGCCGATTACTGGGGACGCACTGGGTCTGCAAAGGCTAATGACCATAGGCAGCTCCATTGGAAAGAAAAAAAAAATGATATTTTAGTTGCTTATTTTAAAACATACATCTCTTAAATCGTTAAAAGTACACGATTTTTTTTTTCAAAAAAAAAGAAAGAAAGAAAGGAAGTGTTAAAAATTGCACTTTTTCAGCTCACATTTTGATTAATGAGTTTTTAGACGTTATATTTCGTTGATAAAGTTTAGTGCTATATAGGTTTGCCATGGGAGACTAGTGTGTAACTAGTGGATGTCGGTCTTCTAACCGGAAGAATGGATGTTCGATACCCGACCCGCTGAAGATCCACTATGTACAATTGGGGATGCGTGCATGTGAGCTCCGTGGACCCCGAAGTCCCGAGGCAGTTCCGAGGGTACCCCGGAGGGTGAAGAATTTCCCTTTCCTATACTGTTAGGACAAAAATGAAGGTGGCGAATTTTTGGTGGCGCCATCTGGTATCATCCAAATACATAATGAGCCAAGTCGTACTTCCACCGTTGTGGTGCTCATCTGTAAACGGCAGGCACTCCCGTACTATCTTAATTCCTGTCCCTTCTGCGAAGAGGAGCTTGGATGTCCAAGTGGGATTAGAAACCACAACAATATATGTTACGGTTTTCGGGGTACCGATGTTGGTTCTCGCCAAGATTGGCGCCATCTCGGATCACGTGATAAACAGTTCTAGTCTTTGATGGAAATTTCATGAATATTCTGTCACGTGATCCGCGATGGTATATAAACAGCTCCGGCGAGAAGTTTAGGAGGGATTTCAGAGCTCAGTTACGTTGTAGACTTGGCCGAGTGCCTGATAAAAATCTGAGCCGTTGTGCTGCGAGCTTCGTGTTTGGTTCATTTCGTATTTTGGCAAAGGAATACGGTATTACCGTTGGTCTTACGGTAATGTGTGAACTCCAAGAGATATGTTTGAGAGAAATTTGGATATAGTGTAATAAATAATCTGTAAAATAAACTGCTCTGTGATTTCGTACAAGGGCTCGGTCCTTAAAGTTCAAAGTAAGACGACACAGAACTGGTAACAATATGTAGAGAGAATGGTCTAATCAAATTTAAAGAAATGGTTGCTGCTAAAATTAAAATTTTCAATAACAATAAATAAATCAAACGTGTAAAAGAAACGAAAATTTTTATTGCGTGATAACCCATTTTGCCAAAATTGGTAATACCTCCTCCTCACCGTCAAAAATAACGTAAAATAAAATAAAATGAATCAAACTTTCATGGGGGAAAAAAGCACAATAATACCAGTAGTTTGCTCGCAGACAAAAGCAAATCTCCTTGTGCAAGTTGCGATGCTCCATCGACGACTTCCAGTTCGGGACGCACACGTACCTTCGATAAAATCTCTTTTACCTTTTTCCCAGCCGTTGTAACCCACAAAAAAGCCATTGGACCATTTCTGAGTCAAATCTTCCTGAAATTATATTGATAGTGATTTTGTGCAAAAATTCGTATTATAAAACTGCACAGTAAAACTTTTTGGTGTTATTAAGCACCATTTTTGGTGCTCAGTTGGGGTTAAGTTGAAAATAATTCTCTGTCTAAATATTATATATAATTCTCTGTTAATTGTCTGTCTAAAAAATACAGACAGCAGAAATTTTTTTATCATATAGTGTTCGTTAAGGGGACTCGGCACTAAAAACCGGTCAAAATCTCGACTTTGGGATTTTTGCTTCAAATTATACTTCATATATTAGAGAACGCTTGTGCAAAGTTTCAAAGTCCTACGTACACTCTAAGATATCTTATTTTGGATTTTATATGAGCATTTTAACTTTTTTTACCTAACAAAAACTTTAAATGGCTTTTTCTCAGCTTCGCTTCTATGCATACTATGTGATAGTTAAAATGCTAAGGCTTTTTCAAATATGTATCTATTTACTTGAAATTTTTATTGGTTGTTCCAAATGTTCAACTAAATGTAACCTAGTATGGAATTTTTGATAAATTTATTAGAAATTATTATTTAAAGCAATTTAACTTTAAAAAATCTTGCAATACCGAGATTTTTTTTTTGATTTTTCAGTTTTAAAATTTTTTTTCAAGAACTAATAAAGACATCAAAAATTCCATACTACAAAGTGAGGAGTATAGTTTGTTCTTTCTTGTAAAAAACATCCAGGTAAAAGTCTCCCATTTTAAAAAAAGAGTAGCGTTTTAAAAAGTTTTTACATTTTGTGAATTTTTTTAAATTTTGAATTTTTCGGACTATTTTTTTATGTTTTTCTTCTATAGCACATCAAGTTAGATTCATAAACATACATTACCAGTCAATACACCTTGAATTATGTTCAATTTGAGAAGGTGGATTTTTAGGGGCCGAGTCCCCTTAACTCATCTACGTGTCAAAAGTTCATTACGATTGCTCATTTACCATGTTTTCATAGAAACTAGATGCGTCGCCCGGCGTTGCACGGGCTAATCTCGAGTATTGAAACAAAGCGGTGTCACGTGGCACATGTTCAAATCCCGATAAGAATAAGAACAACAATCCCTAAGAATTTTTTCCCTAAAAAAAAAAATAAAAATTTAACCCCTTTCAGAAATAAAAATTTTCTTTAAATTCTAAAAAAGGGGACTCAAATAAAGCACTTTGTTATTTTCGCGCCCGGCGTTGCGCGAGCCTGAATAAGAGCGACAGTCCCCAAAAATCATAGATTGAGTAATTACAATTCTCCGTACTTTTCGACGCTAATCATTAAACTAATTTTTAAACATCGTTTTACCATAGTTTGTTTGTTGCACGATGCATCGTATCGTTTCGCAAAATATAATCGTAACTGCTTGTAAATTTTTTAAATTTTGATTTTCAATTAATATTTAGTTTTTCTAACTTAGCACTAAAGTTGATTTAAAATACATTCCCAGTAATTTACACCTTAAACTTATTTTAAATTTAAAGGTGGTTTTTGGGGTCCCCTTAACTATCAGACGTGTAAAAGGGTTCAACGTTTGCTCATTTACCTTTTTCATGGGAAAGAAAAAATGCGTCCCCCTTACGGGCAATTCGCGAAAACAAAGGGTTCGCGTGGAAGTTCAAATTCCCGAAAAATAAGTTGCAACAATTTTTACTTGCTAACGTAAAAAAAATAACGAAATAATAAATTAACCTGCATATTGACAGATAATAAAAGTGATTTTTCTTTAAATTGTGAAGGAAAAAAATGGGTATTAAATTTTGAAATGCACTTATTTTTACTTTTATCTGCTCTCGAAAATGTGGATCACAAAATAGTACCGGAAGATATCCATTGATTTATGTTAAAGTTTAAACGTATGTTTATCGTTTATCCTATTATTTCCGACTTTTTTCGCGTTACCGCGAAAACGAAATCGCACACATGAAAATTTACTAAAATGTAAAATTTTGCATCATTTTCGGCTTTAAATCCCAAATTTGAACTAGAATACATTTATTTAATTAATGTCAAATTTTGTATTTACATTTTAATCATACTTTCTTTCAACCTGAGAAACTTGAAAATTTAATGTTTCTGTAAATTTCCACAACTTTTGACGAATTTCGTGCATTTCAAACAAAAAAATGGAACCGAAAGATATTAATTAATTCATTAAAATTTTTGAACGTATATTTATTATGCTATTCTAAAACTTTTTCTAACTGTCGGGAAGGAAATTTAAAAAAAGAATTGCTTTTGCGAAGGCATATGTTTGCTGCCATATTAAAAATTACAAAAAAAAAAAAAAAAAAAACGACTTTCCCATTTTGTAGTGTTATTCTAGATTTTATTTAATTTAGCTGTTTTATAATCATATTTTCTGACGAACTATTGTACAACATGGAAAATAATTGAACTAGAAAATGCTACTGTTCCTTTCCATTACTAATGACTTAAGAGAGGGTTCGTAAGGAAAAAAAAAGGTTGGGAACCACTGTCGTAGACGAAACCACAAGGAATTGGTGTAAGGAATTCTTTTACTTTCAGCTGCCTATGAATTTAAGACAGCTTGCACACTATTCAATATTATGAACACCAATTAAGATATTTGAAACATATGAATATATATATTCAAGTCGTTAAAAATATAACTGGTAGATAATTTATAAGAACAACGTTTTTCTTGCGCATTAAAAAAAGTAGAAAATAATATTTCTATGAGCCTGGCAGAATTTCTGAATAAATTGGTCACATTATGGTAACAGAGTTTCTAATTCTTATAAAACGAAAAACGTCGGGCGCAGGAATTCTTTATATTACTATGTTATGAATGTTTGCTTTACAGATCATTGATGTATATATAAAGTTTAAAGAGGATATACTATGCAAATCAATTATTTTTGATGCTATGTTAATTTTTGAAAATTTGCTATGACATTATGATCAGTATAGATGGTATAGATAAATGAATTCTGATACTGATAAAAGTTGATAAAAGTTGTGATTATGATCCTATAAACATAGATTATGTTTATAGAAGAACTTTTATCCTAAAATTTTGTTAAAGATATGTATAGTTCAATTCGTTTAGAGTAAATATTATTCATATCTCCAATGAAGGAAATTGACTATGATATAATGAAACAGTGTTAACCAGGTTTTCTTTCATAGAAATTTGAGTTTGTTAGAAAAGTCTTGATGTTTGAGTACATGCGCCCAACGTTTTTCTTTTTATACGAATTAGAAGCTCTGTTACCATAATGTGACCAGTTTATTCAGAAATTCTGCGAGGCTCATAGGAATAATATTTTCTACCTTTTTAGTGCGCAAGAAAAACGTTGTTTTTATAAAATTGTTTTTATTTGTGTAATATTATTTTCGTATTTTTGGTTTTTGATGGATGAAATGTCGCAATCGTAGACATTTATCCAGAACCTCGATGTGCAATGAAATTACCCTTACTACAAAAGTTAGCGTTCGCGATTTAAAGACAAATCAGATATAAAATTTTATACAATATAAAATGACTTATGATACTTTTATCGCATGATACTTTTATCGCATTTTACTAATTCTGCGAGGCTCATAGGAATAATATTTTCAACCTTTTTAGTGCGCAAGATAAACGTTGTTTTTATAAAATTGTTTTTATTTGTGTAATATTATTTTCTTATTTTTGGTTTTTGATGGATGAAGTTTCGCAATCGTACAAATTTATCCAGAACCTCGATATGCAATGAAATTACCCTTACTACAAAAGTTAGCGTTCGCGATTTAAAGACAAATCAGATATAAAATTTTATACAATATAAAATGACTTATGATACTTTTATTTCAATTCTTTTTTTATATTGAAACTCGCTGTACCTGGCCACGCGTTGCTGTGACTCAGTCTGGTTCGATGGAAAAGCAAGACAAAGCACATATTTCCAATATGTTTCATTTCAGAATGCTTGTTGTTTCATTGTCTGAAAATATAGATTGTCTGGTTTACCCACTCTAGAACACGCAATATATAATTGTCCACATGAGAAGCAATCTGTGTCTAGATCTAAACTGCTCAATTTGATTGATTGGTCTTGAGTTTTATATTTTTTCACAATTCTTGGTGAGCATTTATTTATTTATTTATTTATTTATTTTTGCCGTTCCATTGTCTGTGAAGATTTTGATATTGTCTGGCTCAGCACATTTAAAAATTCCAACATAATCCTTATCCAAACAGAAGAAACACAAACACAAAAATTCCAAATTAAAAAAGTGCCATTCAAAATAAGCAATCTTTGTTTCAAACTTTCCCCTTGATCATGAAATGGAAAATACTAACAAAATACTTCAATACAAAGAGAAAAAACACAAAATTTTTAAATCAAAATGAAAATAGCTAAATTAAACTGCTGCCATTCAAAATAAGTTATCTTTGTTTTTAAGTTACATTTAATCTTCGAGTGCAAAAATATTAACAAATACTTCAATACAAACACAAAATGTTTAAATAAAAATGAAAATAGCTAAATTGAACGGTTGCCATTCAAAATAAATAATCTTTAAAGCTATCCTTAATCTCCGAGTGCAAAAATACTTCAATACAAACAGAAAAGCACAAAATTATTAAATCAAAATGAAAATAGTTGCACCCTGCCACACGTTGCAGTGGATCATTCTTCTTAATAAAACAGTAAAAAACGAAATAATAAAATCAAAATTAAAATAAATTAAAATTGATATATAAAACACGCACGTATTCGAACGCAATGTGTTGGCAAAATTTCAACGCAATCGGTGAAATAGTTTCGGAGATATGAGGGGATGAACAAACGACGACTTACATTTTTATTTATATAGATTAAGCTAACACTATTCACGCGGAGTTGAGGAAACTGCTAATTATTATTTTTGGATCAAGGTAAGCCTTAAGAAATCGAATTAAAAAGCTTATAACTGGCGTTCTTATTGACTCAGAAACTTCGAACAAATTCCCTCTTGTGCAGAAAAATAAGCGCTTTCGATCGATATATTATAATAATATGTGCAAGGATTTTTTCACCCCCATATTGTGGAGTTTATGTGGAAATGTGCGTAAAATAGGAATAAAAAAAGGAACTACCTGTCATATTTTTTTTCCTAACGGGTCTATAAACCATCCTCTTGAATCACTCTGTCTATTGGCAAAATTTCAAAGCAATCGGTAAAGTACTTTCAGAGATTTGCGGTTATGAACAAACGAACACTTACATTTTCATTTATATAGATTAATCTGACACTATTTACCCGGAGTTCAGGAAACTGCTAATTATTATTTTTGGATCAAGGTAAGCCTTAAGAAATTTACCTAAAAAGCTCTTAACTGGCGTTCTTATTGACTTAGAAACTTCAAACAAATTTCATCTTGTGCGGAAAAATCAGCACTTTCGATCAATATATTATATTAATATGTGCAAGGGTCCCCCCCCATATTTTGGAATTTATGGAGAAATTTGCGCAAAATTGGAATAAAAAAAGGAAATACCTGTCGGATTTCTTATGCGCGTTAGAATATTGCATTGTCATGTGGTTCTGAGCTATGTGTAAAGTTTCAGAACAATAGCTTATCGGGAAATGGTCGAAAATTCGATTGCAAAATTCCGCAGACAGACAAGAAAGCGAGTTAAGAAAAACGTTGTAATAATAAATTGCAAAATTTTTGTAAGTTATTACACCTGTCACTGTATTGTTGAAAGTGACTTTAAAGGTAGGAGGTTTTATCTGAGATAGTAGAATGCATAGACCTGTTGTAGCGTCTAATCTAGATCCAAATTTGTGTTTAAGCATGCACTGACCAAAATATTTTGTTTTTCTGGATTGATATGTTACTACAAAGTGGAAAAATTCATTAATATAGCTAATCTCTCTAATTTTCTGTTAGAATCTATGAAATATTAGTAATTTATTCTATTCAGCCTGGTGAGCTTTTCTGTATTTATGATTGCAACTAATTCACGTTATTACACTGAATGTCAAAAATCGACTATTAAATGAAAGGTATCGTAGTGCAAGGCTGAACTTGATCGCAACCGTTACCGTACGGTAATAGCAAAACTGGATCAAGTTTAGCCTTGCCTAGTGACTCTATTTTAATAATTTTCGTACCCATTAAAAACTGCAGTTTTGACAAAATAATGTTGAAATCGTTATTTGAAATTAAGTTTTAAAAAGGATGAAAAATACATAAGTCATGTTTTATCAACACTAACAATTAAATATTTAAAACTAATATTTCCATCACCCTTAAGAGAGGAAATACGTCTAAAGGTCTCAAAAATTTTTTTTCTTCTTCATAAATCGAGTCTACAACTATTCAATAATATACCCTGAAAATTTCAAAGCAAAATTCCAAGTCGTTTAAAAGTTATAAGCATTTGAGGGAGCGCCTCTTTTGGAGCAGTTGAGCAGGTAGTCTCTCGTGAATGCTCGTGAATGAATGACCTGAAGGGTATTAGAGAGGCAGAAGAACATTATCAGATGTCCTTTTGTTTCTTTAACAATTGAGACCTCGGATAGAAATTTCTATAAGTATTAGTGTCTATAAGTATAAAAAAAAAATGGTTCATTACTGCCTTAAATTTACCTCCAGTACCACTGTTTTTTCAAACGCGTTTTTCTCGAAACTACTTTTTTTGAATTTGCGTACACTCTAGCTCGCAGAGTTTTGATCAGTCCTTATAAAATTTAGCACACATTGTCTTTATATATGCACGCTTTAGTTGAACTAGAATCATAAACATATCTTTATTTTTTCTTTTTTTTATTGTAAAACAACAGGAACCAAACAAACAAAAAAAAAAGGTTAAAAATCGTACTTAACTTTCCCATTCTAGAAAAAAAAATTAGAAATTTTCAATTTTATGTGATGATTTTAGTTTAATTAGAAGAGACACTTATAAAAAAAGGTAGATTTTAAAAATATGATTTCAGATAAAAATTGTGAAATCCAGGATGTGCGCAAACTGCCGAGCCGACCCGTGTGGCCCAGTGTGCAGCAGCCGATATCTCCGGGATTTTTCAAGAAAAATATTTGAAAATTTCAATAAACGTTCTTCAATATAACTATAAAATAACCTTAAACTCTCAATAAAATATATTTATTCTTTAAATGCTAAAAAAAATCAGGAAAATTGCTCTTAATACGCCGTTTCACACGTATTTCACCCCTTAATAACAATATTTGAATTTTCAAATTTATAAATTAAACTTATTAAAACGAAATCCTGTGTTCCACCGGAAAAGTTATTTTTTTATACCACTTCCGGTTCAAATCGAACCTTCCGCGAGGCCAGTTTTATTTCCCCAATTGACAATCTACCATTTTGACAAAATTATTGTTCAACAATGCCCCGATTTTCTTCATATTGTTTATATCGAAATGAAAACGGAAAAAGTTAAAGCTAATGCACTGATCACGTAAAGTCGTTAAAGCGTTGATGTGAAAGTTGAGAGTTGAGTAGAAGCATTCTCCAGCAGAAAAAAATTAATTTTTAAGGGTAAAAATCCTCAACAGGAAACAAAGGGGACATGACTGTGCACAAATTTCAAACTTTTGTGAACCATTAATATGTAAGTACATTAATATGCACAAGAACATTTGACTATAAAACAAATTATTTCCTATGCCAAACCCCCCCCCCCCCAATCAAAAACTTGTTTATTCTCAGACGACCATTTAAAATAAAATAACGCGAGATACAAGATCCCCCGTGTAAGACACGGGCATGTGCAAATTTGCCGTTAACTTTCGCTCGTGTCAGGCACGGGCAATTGCTCTGAAGCAGCGGTTCCCAAACTGTGATACGAAGCCTGTCCAGGTGATACGCGTACAGGCAAAAAATTCTATCTATGATCTATTGATCTTCTATTCTATATAATAAAGTTTTTGCAAAATGGTTCGCAAGAAAAATGGTGGTACGCGAAAATAAAAGATTGGGAACCACTGCGTTAAGGGATTAAAGAAAAGCATTTTTTATAACTACCAGTTTTTTTTAACATGTAATTTGCACTGTACTGAACCATTTTGTACCGTTAACTTCTATTTAAAAAAAAAAAAAAACCCAGTTTTGAACTTCTTACAACAATTCCCAAGCTCATATTACAAGGTTCGCACTCTCAACAATCCCCATTTTGGAAGGATTATTACCACTAATAAAATAAGAAAGTATTTGTATTCTCAACCAATTTCATCATTCAATATTTATAAACAGTTGTTGTATGCGATTACTGGTAGAAAAGCACTTGAAAAACGAGGCTTGGGTTATGAGTGTGCGAACACTGCTATTATGATGGAAGAATTGAAAAAACGTGCTCAAGGAATAGAGGGCTTGAGATTGAACCCTCCCCGCTCTTCTTGCCCGTGATTGCAATAATATGTACTTTCTACTGTCACAGCCAGTACTTTCTGCTGAGAGAGGAGGTTCAAAGAATCAACTTAGATGCCTTTCTAGGATTAGAAATACACAACATCGCCTACCATACAAGGATTGGGAGTATGAACTAAAACTAAGGATGCGCCTCTGGTACGTTGTCTTCTTCAGTGAAAAATTAAGCAGCAATGTTAAAAACTGAATTTTGATTTGTGTAAGATGTCAAATGATTTCAAATTAGAACATATCTTATTATATAAGTACAGAGTTACCTATTACCTATATAATATAATGATTGGCAGTATGAATTAAAACCAAGCCTCTGATACGTTGTCTTCTTCAGTCAAAAATAAGGCAGCAATGTGAAATTTCATTTTTTTTTTTTTTGACGTAATTTGCAAATCTGATTTTTGTTTGCTTTTAACTATACGATCAGAAAAATTACTAACCGAGAGAAATTTCATACGTAGGTTGGTTTTTGAATAAACTTTGTTACCATTTAAAACTTTCTGCTGAATTTCATTACTCCAAGAAGATTTTTTATTCAAAAACGGAAAGGCAGGTGCTGTGAAGGGGTTAAAATACTACGTGGAAACTGGAAAACACGAAATAATTGGTATGGTTAACCCAATCCTAGAAACTGCATTTTGTTAGCAATTCAAGGAAGGTGCTGAAAAGGAAAGGGGCCATTCTTCACTTTAAAGGTGCTTTCATACCGAACGCAACAGCAACATACGATGAAGACAAAATTTTTCGGAGTATGTCATTGATTCTCCCTAATTTCATAACCACGTCCTCGCATTGGCTGATTGGCATTCTTATTTGCGTTATTAAGAGGGTACTTTTCCCCAGCCGACAGTGATTGGATCGTGGTCTCATCGAATGCATACGTCACCGTTATTAGTTTAATGCCGATAGCAACAGACTGTTACGACGAAAGTAAAATGGCTTATTCGCTTTCGGGGTAAAAGAACCCTAATAGTGTCAAAAGACTTGTGAAAAATGACTCCAGGTCTGTGAGACCTCTAACAGCAATCGAGGGTGAATTCACTTTTTTTTTTTTTGAAATTGGAAAAATAACTCTTAAGTCGATAATGAGATAAAGTTCGATGGCAAGGCTTATTTATTTTTCTTACCTCAATTATTAGGTCTGCAAATTTTATTTATAACTATGAAGTGTCCGCGGAAAAACAAAATTCAGTCCATCCTTTCACTAGAGGTAAATCTGAGGGCGTGACATAGATTTAGTTTGATAGGTAGATACAGATTAGCTTGAAAAACAAGAAAAGAAAAATAAATTTATACACGTCAATGAAAAAATCTGATGCACTTGTTGCTAAATGTATTACACACAATCTTTACAAGATTCTGCTAATCTGAGGGGTTAAAATAGCTCATTTATAAATTGATAAATTTGGTAGGACGTATGCTTCCCACGGCCTAAGAAATAATAATTAAAATAAATAAGACGTAATACTTTTATAGATACTCCAATCCATATGTCTTCGTTTAAATCTTTTAGGACATAATCGAGGAAAAGATCAACAGAGAAATCTCTGACTGAAACCAAATTTCCGGAGTATTCGTTATTGCAGTAGGCTTGAGCTTCCTTCCAGGTTTTTTTCTCTGTCACTAGGTTGTAACAGGAGTTGTGAAATTTGTATCCCGAATTATTTTCTTCTGAACAAAACAATGGATCCAAAGGAGCCTTGATCACCGAGTATTTGATCTGATCTGTAAAAAGAAGGTACGTTATAGGATGTACATTGAAATCGAAAAAGAAGAAGAAGAACGTTTGAGTCAAAGAAATGAAAAATTTGGGCCTCATGCGGTGTAAACAGGGACAGATGAGACTGAAACTCATCTGAGCAAAACCTTACTAACAAGTATCCAAAATGCACCTAACGCAATACTTATCAGTGTATTTTCATAATACTTATTTATATACATTAAAACCTGTAAAGTTGACCACCTGTCTAAGTTAACCGCTTTTCTTAGGAACGAAATTAGCCCTATATTATGTAATTAGGGAAACTTTTGTAACTTGACCACCTGTATATGTTGACCACTATGATAAAAATAACTTTTTCAGGATCTTTTTTACGCCATAATGTGCGTTTACCACATTACCAATTTATAAAGCCATTTTCCACTTTAATGCTCCTAAGCACTAAAACAAAAATATTTTATTGAGGAAAAGTAGAATATTTTACTGGTAGTAAGCAATTAATCGAATAACAATGAAATTTGCGTTTCTGTCACACTTTTATTTACATATACAGTAAGACCTGTAAAGTTGACCACCTTCGCAAGTTGACCACTTTTGTCAGGAACGGAATTAGCATTTCACCCTCTACCTTACCCAATGAGTTGAACTGCAAAGTGCTGCACCGCAAGTGGTGAACTTACACAGGTTTCACTGTATTTAAACGAATTTGTGTGCGAGGCTTCCTTTTCATATCTAAACGAAATGAAAAGTCTACAAAACACAGCCACCGTTAAATCAAAATGCAATAAGCAACTTCGATAAGCTTTCTTCTAGAATAAATTTACGAGCTATCGTATTAGCTATACATCATTTTAGACAAATGAAAAGTTATAAGCAGAATCAATTCATAAGAGAAAGGATTAGTAATGGTAAGTAAGGAAATAAACAAAATTAAAAACCTTTCTGACAGATGAAAGGTAACTGAGCATCACACTTAACGTCATTCCATTGTCCCGATTCGCCATCGTTTACAAGAAAAAGCATCTCTGTACAATCTTCCTGAAAGTAAAAGACAAAAAGGAACTTCAGGAAAAGGGATCACAAAGGGACCGTTCCTAAATTTCTGTCCCACATATTCAACCTCCCTCCCCCTTTGTCACAAAATGTCACACTTCAACAGACCCCCTCCCCCACTTTGTCACATGTCACGCTATGTTGCATGAGTAAGATGTCACACTTATTGTTACCCCTCCCTCCCCTTGTCACACTTTGTCACAATTTCACGAACCCCCTCGAAGCGTGACATCATTTATGAATGATCCCAAGCGGTATTTGTGACACAAAACGAAAAGCTTGTCTACAACTACACCATAGGGGACGTTCATAAATGATGGTACGCTTCAAGGGTTATTGAGAAGCTGCGACAATTTGTAACAAGGTGAGTGGAGGAGGTAGCAAGATTTGCGACATCATACACTTTGGTTAAAATAAAAATATTTAAAACCGGCTGATTAAATATCTTTATAATATTAACTTTAAAATTGTTTTTGTTTTGTGTTGTTCTCATTGATTTCATTCTGGATCGAAAGCATCGATGCTGATTAAGGTTTAAATTAACTTCTATTTTTAAAAGTTTTAAATTTAAAAGGAATCTTCGGTATTTACAATGTTAAGGCACAATAGAGTCGTTAATTTTTACAGAATTCTAGCAGTGAATATCTTTTATTATTATGTACAAATTATGTTTTTTGTTGATTAATTTCGTTTGACACAAACTAAGTACACACATCTAATCATAATTGTCACTATTGTTATTTCCACAAATGTTATTAAACGGTCAAAAATAAAATTGAAAATGTGATTTATAATCAAATGGCTTTGTTCTTGCATGATTTCTGAATTGGAAGTGCATATGCTTATGTACTGAAGCGTGATATATGATAAAAGGGGGTAGAGGTGTGTTGAAATGTGACATTTTGTGACAAAGGGGGAATCAAGTTTGTTGAAAAAAAGTGTGACATCATTTATAAATGGTTCCATAGCAGATTTTTTTCACCTCTTATTTTCCCACATGTGGCATCTTAATGCAAAAATTTATGTTACTATTGTATAATGCTGGTAAATCGCCAGCGGAATCGCCCAGCATTTATACGTGATTTTTTTTTTTTTTTTTTGACCTCTAAACAAACGTTCCAGCATCTACAAATGTCAATTTATGATTTTAGGGAACAGGAGCGTAACCGAGTGGGGGAGGGGTGAATCACACCCGAGCCCTTAGATCTCCCTTTTCCTAAGCAATATTGCCAATCTTGATATGCAATATGTTAACATCTAAGCGCCAACTTCGCGGAACCCTTAGTTTTTTCTCGGTTTCAAATATCATTGCAGATTCTTGTATGGTATAAACACATGTAAGAGCCAACTCTCTTCCTGTTTCACAGAAATCTTATTTTTTGCTTGGTTGATGATTGCAGATCCTCGTATGGTACAAACATATCTGAGGCCAGCTCTCCCCTTCTGCTCCATCGAATAGTTCTGGTTGTGGCACAGTACAAAACGACAATTAACCCTATCTGAATGACACCAAGTCCATGCGGACCGCAGCACTTTCAACTGGTAATCAGAAGCAGAAGCGAATGCCGGTGGAACACGACAAAAGAACAAGTTGAAAACAAGGGGTCTCTTGCAAAATAAATAAATTATTAAAGAAAAGTTCAGCATATGCATTGATTACTTTTAATACAATTAAAAGAGTGCAGCATTAACTTTAAATAATTAAACCTCATTAATATTGCAAACTGTATAGGGTCCATGTGGATCGCATATGTTTCGATGGGACACAGTGACCGGGTTAAAGAGAACTCTATCATGTACTACATTTCAATAGTAAGGATTTGAAATTAGATGTATTAGAAGCACACAATATTTACAATTAGGGGCAGAAAAAAGTTCTATCCTTAGTGATTTAAAGCTTACTATAAATAAAAAATCACAAAAATCTTTTCTATACGGGTTATTATATCAGATTTAGCCGTAAAGCGCATGATTTTTTTCCTTTTCAAGTGGAGAGGGGTAAACCGAAACAATTTCCCTCTCGTTTCACCCTGGATCGCTCCGGCCACTCCTGCAGTTAGGGGGAATGTAGGGTAAATATGTATCTTTCTTTCGTTTCGCCATGCGCATTAAATATGAACGGATGCTTAATTTATTTTTGAAATTTTCCTGTTATCAGGAAAAAAAAAAGGATACAATGTACTTTTAAATTGAGTAAAGTAGAAATATAAGTAAGTAGTCAGAGACCCCTTAAAACTAAACAAAGGACTACAATAATTTCTTGACGGGGCGAGGCGGGAGGCGTAAAATATTATTTCACATACATTATTACACTGAGATTATGTGTACTATAATTCAGCTCGCACAGCAACGCAGGAATTTACGCAATCCCTCCGGCTGCGGAGTCGGTGTTGGGCTGAATTTGGGACAAAGAAGTCGGAACCGCTTAAAAATGTGTCGTCTCCGAGTCCGACTCTGGGAGCGTTTTGTTTTTCTCTTTACTGACAGATCTTACAAAATGTCTATTTGCATTTTGCATTATACCTGTTTCGCTTTTGCATTATTTTAAAGACTCATTCGTCATTATTATTGTTATTCGTGTTTTATTTCAACACAATTCGGTGTTTTTCTTGGTTTGATTCAATTATTATTTAAATAATGAATTGTTCAATTTGTTGCACTTACTTAATTTTCATATAGAAAATATAAATTTGGTTTAAATGTGTATGCTTTCCTTCTTTTCTGTCGCATATATTAAGCCTTTTATATTATGTTAAAAAGACACTTTAATGTGTAGGTGATTTTCAGAAAACACATTTTCATTTAGAAGATAAAAAAAAGCCTAAGTCTTCAAAATAATTTAATTTTTTCTATTAGTATCCATTTACAGACCCTTATTAATATTTTACATAGATCAATGATATACTCCCGTTCGCTAAAGAAAATAAAAGTGAAAATACATCAAATTATTAAGTTAATTTCATACAAACAAGATCTTTCGCGCTGTGAATTGCCGGATCGGGTTCCGGATATTAAAAAAAAAAAAAGAGTCGAATACCAGATATCAGATGCCTTCTATGGCGGGGACTGGTAACACCCTCCCTCCCGGCTGGGCACCTTTTCATGGTTTAATTTCCTATTGGTTTACAGAAGCCAGGAAACTAACAGCATAAAAAAAAAAAAACTTTTTAAATTTTCGTTATTCTCCCCTAAGCAAAACGCACGTCTTTGCCATGCATCAGTTAAAAAATGAAAGTGATAAGAATCAGAGACAGTTTTATTACTTTGGCTGTATTTCAGACCAGCCTGTAAATACAGTTCAAAATGGAAAAATTCTTAATGATTATATTTCTAAAGAGATGCTAATTGTTCCAAAGTCGTTAGTCGTTGTCCTGGCTTGTCACCAGCAAACTATGCTTTTTTAAGGGGACTCCGCACCTCTCAAATGTAGAAAATGGATGAAAATACCGATTTTTCAATTTTTTGCTTAAAATGTGGTTTGACTCTCCAGCTATATCTGAGCGAAGTTTTGAAGCAATACAACCAATATAAATGTAGTTAAGAAGTAAGAGAATTCAAGTGTTTCTGATGTTTCAGTAGGATTTTGTATTCTTTAAACTGCGTTTTCTCGGTTTGTGTTTTTCCGCAACATTGTAGTACTTAAAATGCTAAAACTTCTACATAAATTCCTGTACCAACTTGAAATTTTTTGTGTGTGTTCAATATGATGTGCTTAATAAAATTAGGGATGGATTTGGCTATATATTTTCAGAAAAAAATTTTAAAAAAGAAAATGTTACAAAAACCGCTTTTTTTTTTCTGTGTTCTACCATCGATGTAACTTAAAAAACTTTTTTTCTCAAAAACTAATTAATTAATAGCAAAACCTATCCCTAAAATTGTAAACCATACTATAATAAGTACTTTTAAAAAATTGGGTAAAGAAAAGTCAAGAAATGAAGAAGAAGAAAGAAATTTAAAATTAATAAATTACTTTAAAAAAATTAAATTTTAAAATTGTCTGTTAGTTGAATTTTGATTTTTCACGTGAAAATCACTTTGTTGAACAATAGCACTTCATAATATGCAAATGAAATAGGTAAAAGTTCTTAAATTAAAAAAAAATGTCAAAAGGTGCCAAGTCCCCTTAAGATCTGGTGTAAATAAATGAGAAAGAAAATTTTTTTTAGCATGAAATCTTATTTGATATACATTTAAAAAAGGGTATTTTAGTCAATGAATGGTTATTTGAAAGATGCATATATTTCTCATATTTAATGAATTGCAAAATTGGTGTCACCAGGAAAATCCAATGTCCACCAATGTCCCTGCCGATGTTATTTCACTCAATATATCTTATATAGATATGAACAATAGCTTTTCTTCTACTATCTTTAGCAAGAACTTTCAATTGGTCTAGTCCAGCGGTTCCCCAACTTTTTTGACCACGGAACCCTTAACGGTTCCCTTTTACTTTGAGGAACCCCCATTAGTGTTAATGTTGAAAATTAAATTTAACGATCTGAACAGGGCTTATTTAACCTCCTGAGACCCGAGCAAAATAAAATACAGATATTATCTCAACTATTACTTTTTCTGAACAATTGGGCATTAAAAATGATGTTTTTCCAAAAATGTAATAAACTTGAAATTTTTTTTAATTTTTCGGGGGGGGGGGGGGGGGCAAATCCATTTGAATGTATGTTGAGGTCATAACTAGCGTAGAACTTTGCGATACTTACACAAAAAGTAGATTTTAAAAAATTTTATTCATTATTTATAACATAAGAACATAAGAAAAGAGAACAGACTTGTATAAAAATCCTAGAAAAATATTTTAAAAGAAAAAAATAAGGTGAAAATCAAAGCAACCGCGAGAGCGCCGAATTCCAATTTGACTCGTGTTTCTTTGCCATATTGTAAACAAATAAACTGTCGTTTCCGAATTCTCAAAGTTAAAAAGTGATTTATCCTATTCCCCTTAAAAACTCCAGTCCAGGTAAAATAAAATCTGTCACAACAGGTGCTTGGTAAAATAAAATCTGTCACAACAGGGAGAAAAAGCAAAACATCCATTTTATTGGATCCCAGGTCTCAGGAGGTTAAAGGGCTCTCTCTCACTTTTCAACAGGAAATGAATTAAAAACAACGAATTTTGAATTGAAGGTTTTGCTATTGTAAAATTCTAATTTGAAAGCTCCCTTCACCCACATTTTTTATCAAACGCGAAGCAGAACAGGTTTTGTATTTTCAAGCTTTAGGAGAAGAAAATACATCAACTAAAAGGTAGCAAAACATATAAAAGTTATTTATAAAACTGTGTATGCATCGTACTTTCTTTTGAAAATTTTCCTTATGAAAAAAAAAAAAACACTACTACCAGTTTTTTCTATTAGAAAAGATATACAAATATCTAGAACTGTGATCCTTCATTAGCTTTGCGCAGAGGCAGTGTCATAGCCAATGAGGTTCTACCGAGGCGTGACAATTGCTAGTTGAAAACTTTCCCAATACCCCGCCATGTCGATGTGAAATATCGTAGGCATTGGCAATTTTTGGGAACTCCTTCGGGAGTTGAAACGTATTGAACATGAGATATCGCTTTCTAATTGAACTTGGTCTCTTATATAGCTTCAAGCACCATAGTGTTCATGCAGTTACTTTAAGTTGCCTTTGTCATCTCATACAGCGGTTAACATGCTTTATTATAATTTATGTAACGTAAAAGTATTCATCAGTTTAAAGATTAAAGGTATGCAAAAGTCATAAAAATTTCATTCTATACTGAAAAAGCTTTGTCGGAAAAAATTATTCCGCCAAAAATCTAAAAATAGCATAAAAATAAAAATGATTAAAATACTTTTTTCCGTTTTATTTTCTAAATGTAATTGCCATTAATTTATATCCTGTACGTACAATTAAAAATTAATTAACTCTATGTTGAACCATATCACATTATTACAAATTTAATATCAAATCTGATCAGTTAAATTTATTGATACGGCGTTAGCCTGACATTATTGTTCAAAAGCTTATGAAGAAGGCTTTGAAATCTTCTTTTTGGGCACGTTTTTAGATTTTGGTCTCGGGGAAAAATCCGTTTCTTATCTGCATTTACTACTAAAATTTTACTAGAATCACTTAAAGTGCTTTTAAATCCATCATTAGAGAGCTGCCTTGGTGTTGACAAAAGTCGTAGTCCCTGAAAAGTTTCTAATATGTTACATTATATTAACTCTTTTTATCACAAATGTTACGTAAATGTATTACCTTTTCTTTTTATTCTGCTACAATACAATTAAAGTTATCATTACAGAAATAGCGGTTGAGACGCGATACATTAATTTATCAGAATGTTATTTTTTAAAGGGTCTAGGGAATTCCACTTTTTGCTCATTGTTGCTCGCCAACCCACTCTACATAAATTACATCGTTCATCTCACTTCAGGAGCACAATCAATGGGAAAGGGTGAAAGAATTCTTCGATTTTCAACAATATCGCCGATCCTAGTATTGCATTCACTTAGACACTGAAAACACATCACTCGTTTGCTGCAACAACGTCACAACTCTGTCGCTCGCCAACCCACTCTGCATAAATTGCACCGTTCAGCTCACTTCAGGGGCACAATCAATGGGAAAGGGTGAAAGAATTCTTCGATTTTCAACAATATCGCCGATCCTAGTATTGCATTCACTTAGACACTGAAAACACATCACTCGTTTGCTGCAACAACGTCACAACTCTGTCGCTCGCCAACCCACTCTGCATAAATTGCACCGTTCAGCTCACTTCAGGGGCACAATCAATGGGAAAGGGTGAAAGAATTCTTCGATTTTCAACAATATCGCCGATCCTAGTATTGCATTCACTTAGACACTGAAAACACATCACTCGTTTGCTGCAACAACGTCACAACTCTGTCGCTCGCCAACCCACTCGGCATAAATTGCACCGTTCAGCTCACTTCAGGGGCGCAACCAATGGGAAAGGGCTAAAGAATCCTTTTAATTTTCAACAATATTGCCGATCCTTGTATTGCATTTACTTAGACACTGAAAACACATCGCTCGTTTGCTGCAACAACTTCCCAACTAGGGGGTATTAGGGTGTGTGATTTATGAGTAGGTGCTACAAGATAGTATCAATCATCATTGCAACTTTCCTTACCCTATTCACAAAAATCATACCTCGGCAAATTATTACGTTTGAGTGAATAGTTTATTGATAATTGGCAGTAATGATTGCAATTGCCCTGTAAACGTTGCAAAACGTGGGGTGGCAATTTTCGGGGTCAACCCAGAACTCTCGATTTTTTTCCCTTTGATTTTATACAATATTGACATTCCATTGGTAGTAGATGTATTGCATGTAAGTACCAACCCTCTTTCCCATGAGGGAAAAATACTGATTGCACCACTGTCAAAAATGGACAGTTTCTTATATAGGAGTAAAGTATTAAAGAAAGAAACCTTTGATTCTCCGTAAAGTTTCAAACCCTGATTTCTAACAACAAAGGACTTCTATTACAAATACTGCTCCACCTTAGACTGAAAAGGTTAAATTTTACTTTTTTCATTATAGTGTATTTTTAAATGCTTTAAAACATTTACAGTAGAATCTCGGTTATCTGAGCCCCGACTAACCGAGTTCCGGGTTAACCGAAGTACATTTGCCCTCGATTTTTTTTTTTTTTTTTTGCGGCCGATGGCGGCGTCACTGAGTGACGTCAGTTATTCAATGGCATAAGTTGTATTTTAATTTTATTTTATGGTGATATAAAGACCTAGAACAACAAACAGAGACAACTTCAACAGAGCTTTAACGGCTACAACCTTTGCGTAAAACGGCAGAAAAGAAGCGAGCGCGTTCCGTTGGACAGAAAACAATATAGTATACATATAGACTTCTTCAAGAAAAAACTTTAATTGTAACATGTACTGTACTGATGTGTACATGTAAAATTAGATATGTGTATGTATGCAACGCAATTTTTTCATTTCATATTATGTACAGTAAATGCCTTTTTTGTTACATATTTGACGATATTTTCATTTATTTCGACCCATGTTTCCCTCTCGATTTGGACAGAGTCCGTGTTATCCGAGGTACCCTCGGTCCACAATACCTCGGATAATCGAGGCTCTACTGTACTTCATTTTGAAGTTCAGATCTATGCAGTTTATTTAATTAATTTAATTATTTGGTGACAACACAAACTGATGACTGACACAATTGGTGACACAAACTCTGTGACAAGATGATCTCAAATGAAACACCAGAGGAAAATCAATGACGACAGCTTGAATTATTACTTACTATTCAAGCAACAGAGTTGGTCCTTTCATGTACTAGGAGTGTCAATATCAACAATTAGATTTAGGAAAAACAAAAATACAAATGACAATCAAAGAGATGAAGTCTCTTATTACTGAAAAAGTACTTTCTAAGAAAAACTAGGATAACAAGCAATGAACAGAGAACCTTGACTTACATTTTCATATTTTGGACCTGACGGCTCTCCAGGTTTCCAGTTTGTGTAACTGAATACAGATCCATCAACCCATTTATAATCTGTTTCATTTTCTCGATCATGTAAGCCAATCCAGAGGTTTCCTTGCAGCTCTAGAAGTATCAATCTCACGAAATCTAAAAAAAGAAAACTTTAATTGATCAACTAATTTTAACGTAACAGCCAAAACTAGTTGCTCTCAACAAGAACATAATCATCAGTTCATAACAGTCCATTTGTAAATATAGAATACGAACGCGGGATATAGTACTTCTGATCAAAGGTTGCCTGAAGGTATTAACAAAGATGGTATTATAGTTTGTTTGGTATTACATTCTTTTATTTGAAGATAATCTCAAATCATCCTTTTAAAATTATGAAAGAAGGTCTTGTCTCGCTCTTTAAATTTCTTTCGTTATTTGTCTTTTTACGAGTTCTAGGCCGTTTCCACAATCAGCTTGGTTAAAAAACCGTAAATACAAAAGTTTACGGTTTCATGACCATTTAGTAGCACTTATGATAACATACTGCATGCTATAGTAATTAACCATATGCGGACTAATTTCGAGGCATAGAAAATATTCATAGCTATTATATTGTGGCGGACGACGAGGTCACAGTGGAGCAGGGGTCTGCCGGAGACTGGGATAGAACCCAGGACCTCCACGGTGGAAAGCCAGTACCTCCATGCTTTGCCAAGAAGTACCTACTGGATGTCCAAGATTTTAAGAAGTTTTTTTTTATTCTGAAAAAGATAAAAGTGCAATATCAAAAAATATTATTTCGGATATGTTTCCACAACCAGTTTTTTTGACTATTACTAACTGCATCTTCTCTTCATTTCCCCCCATCAGATAACAAAGGAAACTATAGAATATTATGCGATGGAATTCTAAGCCTCTCAATTTTTCGATCCACAATCAAGATGGATGGCCGATTCTTATTGACTACGAGACCTAGGTGGCGCTCGTAAATTACGGTTAATTAAACGTTCTTTAGGAGACACAGAATAAATCGGCGGTTTGAGAATCATTTTTTTAATGGTTATTTGATTGTTGTAATTAAATATGGTAAAATAGCAAATCAAATAAATTGTTATATTACTATTTTTTCACGAAAATTTTTAACAGTGTATGATCCAAGAATTCGAAGGTGACATTATGAAATCTTTTCACATTTGGAAAGGCTTCGCTGTGTTATCCTTACACGTATATTATGAAGCGTGTAGAATTCACATTTGATATTAATTGAAATTAATTACTTAATTGTTTTCAAAAACTGGACTACATACATACCTTGTGTTTGTTGGTTTTGTATTACAACTAAACTTCCACCATCGTCCCGACAGTGATCTGATGCTTTCTCCCAGGTAAGTTTACTGATATATTTACGTCCACCAAGTTTGTAGCATTTACTATCTACAAAATTGTAATAAAGTGTTATAACATGCTATATTTTATTAATAAGAAACATATATATATATGCATTTAATGTATAGAAGCTGCGGCAAGATGGGTGAACAGATTTGTAAGTCAGTTTCTTGATATATTATGGGAACAGAACGGATGCACAGATTAACAAACCGGAGAAATTATTGGTCACGTGACACATTCCAATCGATGGCTCAACGTTTTTTTTTTTTTTTTTTTTCCACAACGTTGAGGCAATTGCCTTGTTGGCAACGTAATGCTCAACATAAACGTCGGGAAACTGGTCAACGAACGAGAAAAAAAAAAAAAAAAATCAAAACCAGTTATGTTTCCACTCAATGAGTCGGATAATGATACTTAATCAGAGTACAGCTGCGATTAGTATCTAGTTGATCATGGAACATGACAGTGGTTAATAATCCCTTTTAATGTTTTCGTGTTCAGCTACCATCTAGGCGGACAGTAACGATCTTCCATAATTGTGCATTCACAAGTTGGCCGATGGAGATATTTTACCCTCTCGAATAGACTACTGATGTGTGTGTTCCGCAGCCTAATCAACAGAACACGGACGTCTGGGAGAAAGTGACTTTTAATGACTCAATAAAAAGTGCCTATCGGTCAGTAGGAGTGCGTGGTTGTTAAACTTTGCAGAACCCCATTGCTGCAAACAGAAGTTTTTTCTGCCTTTCATCCGTCTCTGCTGCTTTTGGTGTGAGTCCCCCGAAAGGGACTTCGATTCTTCGTCATGAATCTGTATGAAAGACAATTCAAATCCCGCAGTGGACCAGTCGGTAGAAGCTCGGTTCCCGCAGGACACCGAAAGTGAGGCAACATCGACTCAGGTCAGTGTTTGGGAGGGTGACAACCTCTCGCGGTTGGTTCCTGTGGGCAGTGTACGCTAAAGGGAGCTGGTGCACGTTAAATAGGTCGGGGCTCCAAAGTCCTCCAAGTGAAACGATACCTGTGAGGTTGCCAATCCCAGCTGACGGTCTCTCATCTGGGATCTGGTTCAAAAATTAAGAGACCACAAAATGGGGGATCAAGTAATTCTTCAGCCCTTGTGGTTCCTCGCTCTAAAATGAAGCTGAATATCACCCTAAGCCAGTCGATTATTGACCTTCTGGATCTGGTAGTAGGCTTTCCTATGCCAGGCGGATTAGTAACAAGAATAACAACAAGACTCTTCATCTTAGGCATCATTATTTTTAACTGTAAAGAAATGCAGAAAAGAAGACATGGGGATTCTACTGGACAGGCTTTAACATCTTTCAATTGAGAACTCTGACCTGTGTCTACACTTTGGTGAGATAATTTTTAGAAATTTCTTGAAACAGGAAGGCTTGTAATCTTTCATAAATGAAAAAGCTTCTACGGAATCCCATCTTTATTCTGACCTGATTAACATCTCATATTGGAAATTGAAATAACTTTGAATCAAAATGATAGATATCCGTTACTATTGTAGAAAAGGAAAAAAAGCATAGTTTTGACAGATTAGGATACCGAAGTACATTATGCACATAAGTACATTAGGCAAGTAAGAAATAAAAATAATATTTATTTAACATTGGTGCTCTGCTTAAATGAACAAGGTGGTATGAAACGAGCGATTGATAATTTTTAGTCTGCAGATTAATGTGTAGTATACTTACTAAAAGAATACCATCCCTTTTCGCAAACCATCATGCTATCCGTTAAGCTCTCCGGTGCAGGTCTAGTTGCATTTCTAAAGGTGTTACATTCTGCAACTGAAAAAATGTTGAATCCTTTAACTGTACATGCATTTTAATCAAAAGTTTTTTTATTGTTAAATCACGAGCGAAAAGCCTTAAGTAACCTTGAAGCAATTTTAACCCTCTAATTCCAAACTCCGCCTCAAGGCGGACGACAATACCAAAACTTGGTCATTAGAGGGTGAAGTCAAATTTAAATAATTTAAAGGAAAGGATTGAACGAAAATAACACAAAAAATTTCTACCAAACTATTAACCACAATGTAAGGCAATGAAACAAATGTTTAATTAACCATCTAATTCCCAACTCCGCCTCAAGGCTTACGACGATAACAAAACTTGGTCATTAGAGGGTTAAGTCAAATTTAAATAATTTAAAGGAAATGATTGAACAAAAATAACACAAAAAATTTCTACCAAACTATTAACCACAATGTAAGGCAATGTAGGACATGTTTAATTAAGGGCCTGTATGTATAGTGTTACGAGTTCGGTCGGATTTTAAACAGATAATCAGCTCCTTGAACGTTTACAAATTATTTAAAATAAGCACCAGGACTTGAAAAATCTTTAAAATTTTACAATCCCAGAAGTTGTTTTATTGCACAAAAAAATTAAAATAAAAATAGTTAATAAAAACAGTTTGATTTGTCGTATAGCATTAATCAGACAAAAAAATAAATTAACAGCTTTATATCTGAACCAAGAATTATTTAAAAGTTTATCTAAATCAGTGGTTCCCAACCTTTTTCTCCTTGCGAACCCCTTCCAAGATCCGAAAAAAATTGGCGATCCCCCCCCCCCTTCTGTATCGCTAAAAATTATTTTCCCGATATTGCAAAGAAATTATAGAATATGGAACGGTATGAGAAATATACATACACGTTTTTTAATAATCAATGAATATCACTCTGTTCCATTTTCGGGTTGAAATATGGAAAATTAGCAAAAGTTGGATATAAAGTGTGCTAACTGTGAGTGAAAAATTTAAAATTAACGAATAAATGTCTTCCGGTTCCACTCTTAGGTCTGTATGTGAGAAGCAAAGGGATGTAAGTGACCATAAAACGATTCTGAGCAAAACGCGTTCAAAGTTTGGATCTAAAACAAATTGGGGCGGAGCAACTGTTAGGGTCATTACTAGCATCTCTTGTCACAATATAGAATGGTGCGTTTCCTAGCATTTGCACTAGTTATCTCAACATTTTCAATTTTGTCACTTATACCCCTATGCTTCTCAGTGGTTCATATGAAAATTAGCCGAAATAATGCCAAACTTTTTCATTTTTGTAAATTCATATTTTCGACTCGTTCTTCGCGCTAGAGAGGAAAAAGAAAACGAAACATGCATTCATAATTTAAAACACATCGATGAATAACTTTCAATACCACGCTGAAATTCAAATTTTCGGTATTATGTAGCAGTAGAAATAGGTACATTTCATTCGCGAATGCTTTGTCAGCCCACAACTTTTACGCATTATCGAGAAAACAAGTTATTAGAAAAATCATTTTTACACTTCGAATAATTACGCATGAAAACACGATCATTTCATTTTTTTTACGTCAGCAATTAAAAATTCCGCCATTGCAATATTATTTTCGCGAGCCCCGTACCTACCCCAAGCGAACCCCAGGGGGTTCGCGAACCACCGGTTGGGAAACACTGATCTAAATCATTAAAAAATAACATTATAAAGAGATCTCTCATATATAAGCGGCTTATTCTGTCTGTCTGTCCCATAGAGTTAAGAATAACTCTATGGGGAATATTCCTAACTCTATGGTCTGTCCGCTATAGAATACCAGGCCGTTTTACCGATCGGGACCACATTCGGCACTGTTAATGTTTACGACCCGAGAAACTCATCGCTGCAAAAATGAAAGATGAGACACAACAAATTTTGTTTAATTAATTTTGTAAAATTTTTCAATGATTTTTTTGAGCCGTTTTATTTTATTTTTGCAGTGTTGCCAACCATATAATTACAGTTGCCGTGTGAACAAACAAATCCATGCAGTTGCCATTGTTGTAATAAATGTAACAAATATACTAATATAATAATAAAAACGTTTTTCTAGCATATTGAGTGAGGCTTCGCTGTATTTGCAATCTCCGTTAAAAATTAATGCATACGCGAATTTAATTTAATCCTTTCTTTCTTTTTAATTTATTTATTTATCGTCTGCGCTTTTTATATTTTTCTTATTAGAATGGCAGCGCTCTTTTTTCCCAGTTTCGTTAAAACTTTTGTTTTAAAAAGCATAATAAAATTTTCATTAAGTTCTTTCGATGATAAATATATATTTTTAACAAACAGTTTGATTGTATAGTAAATTAATCTATAGTAGTGCGGGGCATTAGGCAAAGGGGCGTCGCCGCCTGACCTGGGTAATTCAGTTTGAACTAGCAGACACTTTTGCACAAATCATTTTAATTACAATTTATAATAGCCGGAACAGCGGTCATTCGTATGACCGCCGGGCTTACTAGTTACATAATAGGTCGTTACAAGTCAAAATTTACAAAATTTAAATTGTATTACCAATTTTATTGTTGACTTGCATGTCCGTCAGCATGGCAGTTTATCTTCCGGTAAGGATGCGGTGATTTTTCAATAAAATACGAAATAATAAAGATTACGAAATATTTGATTAAAAAATTACATGACCTGCCTGGCATATAAGAATAAAAAACTCATGCCCGACCGGAATTTTTACATGCCCCGGGCATGTCGGGCAATAAAATTTTCGAGCCTTGGTACTTACAGATTCTAAGAACACAAAAATCTCACAAAGTTCGCACATCACCGTAAGACCTACGATAATGTCGTATTTACTTCCCACATACGTATGGAATCAGGCGCAAAGTTTACAGTACCACAGTGACTCAAACTGATATGCACTCGCAAAAGACTAAAGACTAAACTGAGAGAGAAAGAGAACTACTTTATACGACACCTCTCCTTACAAGATATGAATAATGCAGAAAATTCTAACAATAACTAGGATGATTTATCCTGATCGGAAAGTCGCCAAACTTGGCGAAAAACAACAAAATAAAAAATCTAAAAACACACGTTCGTAGCAATAGATAGTTATTTATTAGAAATAAAATTTCACGTTAAATTAAAGCACAAATGAGCATTAAAACGCAGACATATGTTTCGGGATCGCTTGGAATCCCTTTTTCAATGCGACAGGGAGCTTCTAGATGTTTTGCATCTAGAAGCTCCCTGTCGCATTGAAAAAGGGATTCCAAGCGATCCCGAAACATATGTCTGCGTTTTAATGCTCATTTGTGCTTTAATTTAACGTGAAATTTTATTTCTATTACTTTGCACAAAGTTTAATCATTACTAGATAGTTATTTATTTATTTAGGGGAAAAGAAATGAACACTCAAGAGTTTGCACAGTGTGGATTGAAATTCAGTGAAAAAAAAAGCATAGTGCATCAATTAGATGTAATTCATAGCCCTTGTGGATAAAAAAGAATGCGGATAACAAAAAAATAAACGACATTCAACATACCACGGTCAATGTATGCTGAACGTGATAAAATTTTACAGATTAAATTTTAATTGATTTTTTGTAAATAAGTATTTTGTATATAATTTCAAGAGATAGTGCTTTCTTTACTGAATTAAGTTTGCTCGTGGTGTATGTGAATAATTTAAATGTGTTACATGGTTCGCACGCTCTTCAGCCACACCCAATTTGTAAGGACTTAACTATTAGTGCAACCAGAAAGTGTCCTAAAATTTTATGAATTTCATGACTCAATATGTATAAGACCGCTTTAGAAAAATACTGGTAGAAAGGCCCTTACAAAATGGGGCGTGGCCTAATAGTGTGCGAACCCTGCGTTATATTTTCGGATTTTTTTTTTTGCCCTTCATCAAAATTCTGAAAAATAACCTTTGTAAAAAAAAAATGAAAAAGTCAAAGCAAACGGGAAGTAAATGATTCGATTCTCTCATTTCCTATAAGGTCAGGAAACGACAATGCATCTTTGCGGTATTTCTTGTTGTTTTGATAAATTTACATACAATGTTTGCTCACGGGTTAAAACCTACAATGCGCCAGGTGCAACAGTGAATCACCACGAACTTGAATTTATGGTGTGCACCGTAATTTATAAGTTTTTCAGTTATCTAACTCAAAATTTTAACCGACTTAATACGTACTTAGTTCTTTCTCGTTATATTGTCTAATTAGTTGTCAGAATTGAGATTTTTGCTCGTAAATAATTACGTTACATTTCACTCTGACTCGAGCTGCAATAATTTATAACAGTTTTTCAGTTATCTAACTCAAAATGTTCACTGACTTAATGCGTACTTAGATCTTTCTCGTTATATTGTCTAATTAGTTCCCTGAATTGAGATGATTGCTCGTAAATAATTACGTTACATTTCACTCTTGACTCGAGTCGCAATAATTTGTGGTGTGCACCTGTAATTTTTATAACATTTTTTCAGTTATCTAACTGACTTAATAGGTGACTTAATAGGTACTTCGTTTTTTCGCGTTGTATTGTTTAATTAGTTGCCAGAATTGAGATTATTACTCGTGAATAAGTACGTTACATTTCACTCTGACTCGAGCTGCAATAATTTCTGACGTGCAACTGTAATTTATAACAGTTTTTCAGTTATCTAGCGCAAAATTACCACCGACTTAATACGTACTTAGTACTTTCTCGTTATATTGTCTAATTAGTTCCCTGAATTGAGATGATTGCTCGTAAATAATTACGTTACATTTCACTCTTGACTCGAGTCGCAATAATTTGTGGTGTGCACCTGTAATTTTTATAACATTTTTTCAGTTATCTAACTGACTTAATAGGTGACTTAATAGGTACTTCGTTTTTTCGCGTTGTATTGTTTAATTAGTTGCCAGAATTGAGATTATTACTCGTGAATAAGTACGTTACATTTCACTCTGACTCGAGCTGCAATAATTTCTGACGTGCAACTGTAATTTATAACAGTTTTTCAGTTATCTAGCGCAAAATTGCCACCGACTTAATACGTACTTATTACTTTCTCGTTATATTGTCTAATTAGTTGCCAGAATTGAGATTATTGCTAGTGTATGATTACGTTACATTTCACTCTGACTCGAGCTGCAATAACTCAAATTTTTCGACGTCTGGGGGAAAAAGCTATCTCTCAAAATTTATCACTATGTTTGTTATTTATTGTTTCTAATGCCACTTGGGTTTCGAAGCTCACCTTAGCAGAGCGACCAAGAATTAAAGTAGTAAGGAGCAACTTCCTTTCATAGATGAGCACATTACCACCATGAGGAAGTGGGACTTGGCTCATTATGTATTTGGATGACACCAGATGGCACCACCACAAATCTTTTTCTGACCTAAGAGTGAAGGCAAGGGAAATTCTCAACCCTCCGGTACCTTCGTATCTGTGTCGGGACTTCAAGGTCCACGGATTTCCCATGCACGTATCCCCAAATGTACATGTGGGTTTTCAGCGGGTCGGATATCGAATACCCGATCTTCCGGTTGGGATCATTCATAAATGATGTCATGCTTCGAAGGAAGAGGGGTTTCGTGAAGTTGTGACAAAGTGTGACAAGGGGAGGGGAGGGGCAACAAGAAGTGTGAGATCAGGCTTATACAACATAGCGTGACATGTGACAAAAGGGGGGAGGGGGTCCGTTGAAGTGTGATATTTTGTGACAAAGGGTGGGAGGGGGTCAAATATATCGGAAAAGCGTGACATCATTTATGAACGGTCCCGTTGGACCACCACTGGGCTACCACGGTCATTTATTACTCTTCAACAAGAATCTGGAGCAAGAACAGCGGAGTAATTTTGCTAGAAGCTGGAGCGGAGTCGGCGCAAAGAAAATTTTTTCAGTGGGCGGAGGGATTGTTTATTGCATTAGAACGCATATAAAACATTATATATTTGTTGATAAATAGATAACCTATTTGTAACATTTAAAATTTTTTTATCAAATGAAGGCAATTTACCGCTAGTGGGACTCAAAAGCGATCATCGTTGTCACGTGATATCCGCCCTTTGTTTACTAAGATTTTCAATTGAGTTCTACGTGGAGTACACTAGGCAAAATTAGTTATCTTAAAAGTAATTAGACTGTTTTCACATTTTTTTCTGATTATAACCCAGTATTTACATTTAATTTAATCATTATAAAAGAAATTTATTATTATTTTCAATAGTTATAGTGTTGCATTTAGTGTTAATTTTATGTAATGTAGAAGAACTTCATTTAGGCCTAGTTTTTAATTAGATTTGTCGAACTCGATATAAAACGATGCTACGGCTCCCTTTGTTTACATTGCATTCATCGGTGCCACGAGACCAATGACGTTGCTTGAATTGAGTCCATTGTACAAAAATTTACTAAAAAAATAGAGAAAAAAAATATTTTGTATTAAAACTATTCGGAGCACATGGATTGGAGTTGGAACATGTCTTTAGAAGTTCGGAACGGAGCGAAGGAACTGTGGCTGATACAGATACTTACTTTTTAATGCGTTTTTAGCTCATTTTTTCCTTATTCTGGACAACTTGAAAACTGGACAAATTTTCTTCGTTCAAATCGTTCTAGCTTCTTATTAATTTCTGTCCCTCAAAACCACCGTTTTAGTAGGGCTGAAGATAATCTTTCCCACGTATGTGATTCTATCTTTTAGTGAATCGTCGCGAACATATATGATCACTCACAGAAAAATAAGTAAATAAGGAAAATAAAAACCTCACGAGTAGTTTCACACTTCGAAAAAAATTAAATCGTAAAGGTAGCCATTGAGCATGGAAAGAAAAAAGAATATGACAAGTGCTTATTTTGGGCTCATTTTTGTATGATGTACATAGTACTATATTTACTTCTGACGAAATAATTTTAATAAAATTTTTGATGCCTTGAATTATTGTTAGTTGCCTTCGGCTTCCGGACAGCTAATACTCACTGCGTATTTAGTTCTTTTTAGTTTCTTGGTACATTATTTATTGGTTACTCAGGAAGCGTAAATTTTTCGCGAGCCCTAATTTCAATTAATTCAATTTAGAATCAGTTCCGGTGTAAGCACTAGTTGCTTCAATTCTGTTGATTCTTATGAATTAATCACATTAATATTCATTGACTATATTTAATCTTAGTTATTTCCCAATATATTGTTTAACACGTTCACGCCGGCGCGTACCACCGGTGACCCGCACTAGACTGTCTCATCGGGCGGCGCGTACCACCGGTGGCCCGCACTAGAATGTCTCATCGGTCGGAGCGTACCATCGGTGGCCCGCACTAGACTGTCTCATCGGGCGGCGCGTACCATCGGTGGCCGGCACTAGCCTGTCGCATCGGGCGGCGTTTACCACCGGTGGCCCGCAATAGACTGTCTCATCGGGCGGCGCGTACCACCGGTGGCCGGCACTAGACTGTCCCATCGGGCGGCGCGCACTAGACTGTCCCATCGGGCGGCGCGCACTAGACTGTCCCATCGGGCGGCGCGCACTAGACTGTCTCATCGGCCGGTGCGTACCACCGGTGGTACGCATTCGATTGTGCTATTAGACGGTACGTAACACCAAATATTGTAGGATTGTATTTTTAGTTAAGTACGAAAGGACTTCTCGACTTTTGGCGTCTCAAAGGATTTCTTTGAGACCAAATGTTGACACGGTTTCCGTTTGCACATAAGGCGGCCCCGAGTCGAAAAGCGCGGCATCGAACTTATCAAAAATCAAAGAAATAATTTCCATATAGCTGAAAATTGAAATAATGACAATTTAACGTATATTTATTAAAAACCTTTATTTTTAATAACAATTATAATTAATAATGTGTTATAAACGTAACTTTTCTTCAATAACATAAACAAAATAATTCAGTATTATAAATATAATTCAAATTCGATAAGATTAACATAAAAATTATTTGATTTATAACTTCATTATTTATTGCTTATTGTGTAGTTTGTTAAACAAGCAACAATCCCGCACCGCCAGATAAAGCGCAGCATGAATTCGTGCTCCTCCTCATAGCGAAAAGCATGAAAATCGGCCCCGGCGTGAACGCGTTAATTAGTTACTAGTTTAAATGTACAATTTGCTATCCTTCAATCACGTTAATGCTCGTTTTCTACGCTTCTTACACTGACTTAAATTTTATTCAGTTCTTTTTTGGAATGGAAATATTTGGAATAGTCATCAAAATAAACATTTTGATGATTATTTATTGATGAAATTTGTTTTGATGACTTTTCAAAATCATCAAATTAAATATTCACACATGAAGTTGATGTTTTGACTTAGTAACCCATACAATAGTCAATACATCAACCCAACCGGCGGATACATATTTTGATGACTTAGCATGCATCAAAACTAGACAAACCGGTTAAAATCGTCATTCGTCAGAAAATAGTTGAACTCTAGGCAGGAATTCTCAGTAGGAAAATGTATTCCCTCTCATAAAAATTTGCTATGTAAATCATTTGTAATTCTAAACGCCTGTTGTACATTTTTTTAAAAGTCTAGTTTAGGACATAGTGTTAAAATTAACTGGATTGCTTGATGTTTCCAATTCTAATGCCACTTATATGTGTGTAATTTTTTTAATTATTATTACTGGTTTAACTGTTTCATCTTATAGAGGAAATAATTAAAGTGGTGTGTACTTGTAGCAACTAATGATACGCATTAAATCAGTTTTATCAAACTGAGTTTATCTTTGACCACCAATAGAATTTATAATGTGTAGTGTATATATAATCATTTATCAAAGTAGAAATTGCAAAAAAGTTGTTATCTCCAGTAGTAAATTTCTTGTTAGTTTCGCAAAAATGCGAAATGTATATTTGAAAAAAAATAAAAAAGAAACTAAATGATATATAGAGATATACATATGTTACCGGCAAAGTTTGAAAGCCGGCGTTCTATAGAATGCCTAGGCATTGCATATGCTGCCTAAAACTAACCGGCAATGTATGAAACGATTTATATTTCACACATTTCATAGGCTGAAATGTGTGACGCTTTCTAAACAGTAAATATCGTTAAATGTATCAATAACAACTATAAATTCAAGAGAAAACATGATCGCACTACTCCCTTCACTACCGCGTGCATACTTTTCTCCTCCAAACCCCTACCTGTTAGCCGAGGCCTTAGGATTGCTTATGCACGGGGAGAGGTAGTGGGGTCTACGGATTTTACATGCACATATCCCCAAGTATACATGGTGGTCTTCAGTGTGTATCGAACGCGCGACCTTCCAGGTGGAAGTCCGTAACCACTAGGCTACCCACGGCCCACCGCCCGCATACTGAAGCGCAAGTCGTGTAACAGGTGCAAAACGAAATTCAACCTAAAAAATTGTTTCCAAAACATGACACAAGGCTTCTTTTTGTACGCCGGTAAATGCACATTTGTGCCGCTATAGCCGTAGTGTCTAAAAAAAACGATAGTTTCGTTTTGGACGGCTATTGCCGTCATGCCGCATAGTGAACTTCGCTTTGACTGCTATAGACACAAGTGTCCGTTAACGTGTTAATAAATTATGTACAAAAAGGCAAAATGACTACTATGAAGGACCCCACTGGTTGCTGAATAGGGTGGGCCGAAAAACGTTTTTTTTCGAAATCGGTACTCTAATAGTGCGGAAAAGGTTCTCTCTGGGCTCAATAAATACTGTGTAAAATATTTTTTTGATTGTGTAATATCTTCTACCCCCGCATCGCACTTGAATTTTAGAAATTCGGGTAAAAAATGCCAATTTTTCCTCGGTGTAAGAAGTGTAATTATTTTTCATTGTTACTATTCTAGTAGTGCGTAAAAAGTTCACGCTAGGTTAAGCAAGAAATGTGTAAAATATTTTTCCGATCAAATAATACCTTCGGTTCCCGCAGTGCAATTGAAAATTTGCAGTTTTTGAAGAAAATTGAGGTTTTTTAATGAATGTGTGACAGAAACGAATCAAATAGGAAAACTAGACGAGTACTAACACTGTTTAATACTGCATCAAATTGTACAATTGATTATATTGCCTCAAATTATTAAATAATAGTTGAGACGTAATATAGTATTGCAATATTAGTGAAGTATATGAAAGGTCCACTGGAAAAATGACTTAAGTCCCACATAGTCAGCCACAAAAGTACATAGCATCCAAGCCTTTTGGGATTCGACCCTAAAACTCGGGTCGGTGATCTGATTTACAGAGTATGCTTTCCCCGGGGTACTATCAAGCTCTGATAAGCGTTAGATTAAAATTTTGTAGCAGGGGGGTCGCTAGGCTATTTTCACACTTTTTTCACGGCACTTAAAGGTTGATACATGATGGTTTACTGAATAGGAAAGCAGAAAATTGAAAAGAATTCAATCGATCTAAAGAGAGAAAAATAATAATCCTACCTTGATATACATAAAATAGGACGAACAAAGCAAACCACGTCATTCCGCTGCCAGTTGTGATTATGTCAGATACTGCGTAAATTAAAGCATGTAGATGCTCTCTAAACAATTCTCCGAACCTATAAGCTTCCTTTATTGCTTTTCACTTCCTTCATCTCGATGGGTAACTCATAACGTTAGTTAAAATGCGCGCCTTCATCTGTAATTCAGTGTAAACTGCTTGTTTACAAACAGATTGATACGAAGTAAAATCCATGCATCATTTGGGAAATTCATCATTGTGAATATTAACCCTCTCGTGCATGGGGGGCATCATGCACCTCATATGAGGTGACATAAATTTTTGTTTCAAATTTTTATACCGATTCGTTTTGCATGTCGTCCTCAGCTGAAGACTCTAAACAGTTCTTGGAAACCACAAAAAGTTTCATAGAGTATTCACTCAAGATAGTTTAAAAAAAATGTGGGGTATGGCTGTGTCATGGACACCGCCGTGTTGTACGTGAGTACGTTTATGCAACAGGTCATATATTTTAAATAAAATATTTTTATTTATGTATTTAGAATAAAAGTAAGGAAACAAATAATTATTGTGTTACAATACAACTTTATTAATTAACAACTTTATCGTTTTGGCTTTTCGACGCGTAAAAGTCGACATTATCTATATTTGAAATTCTAACATCTTATTAACCGGAGTTATTGTAGCCAATGAAATACGAGGATGAGTCAAATGAAAACCGGAAAACTATTATAGAAAATCTAACTGAAAATTAAACTCAGCGGCGCAAGAGCCCATTGGGGAGGTATGGTCTACTGTGCCCATCCAAGCTTTCGAGGCCGAGGACCCTGGGGTTGAAAATCAAGTGGTCAGCCTGACGCGGAACTCCCAGTGTTTAGTTCACAAGCATGCTCGGTCCCTTTTATCGACCACACCGAAGGAGCGAAAGGCTGAGTCGACCCTGCCCAGGCCGTGGTAGCCTAGTGGTTAGGACATCGGACTTCCACCTGGAAGGTCGCGTGTTCGATACCCGCTAAGACCCACCATGTGCACTTGGGGATACGTGCATGTAAAATCCGTGGACCCCACTACCTCGCCTTGTGCGCATTCAATCCTGAGGCCTCGGCTAACAGGTAGGGATCATTCATAAATGATGTCACGCTTCGAGGGGGGTATGGGGTTCGTGAAATTGTGACTAAGTGGGACGAGGGGAGGTTGTAACAAGAAGAGTGACATCATGCATTATGCAACATAGCGTGACATGTGACAAAGGGGAGGAGGGGTCCGCTGAAGTGTGACATATTGTGACAAAGGGGGGAGGGGGTCAAATATATGGGGAAAAAGCATGACATCGTTGTGAACGGCCCCTAGGGGTCTGGTAGAGAAAAGCCCGGGAATCGAACCCCGGAAACTTCTTCCGAACTGATGCTATATACCAGTTTATAAGTTTAGTTATTTTGAACACACAGAGAAGCAAACATTCTGATTCGTGTACTATGTAAACTTACCTCCAGATACGAACATCCCTAAAACTTGAATGTATTCGTTCTTTTCTGCCATGCGCCGCAAACGTCCAAATGTCAAAGTTAGTCGAGCTGTAAGAAAAGTGCAGTGACTCTTCGGACATCACTATTTGCGTGATCACCTTTGCGGAATTAGAGTCGGGGATCTCCCGAACTGTGTTTTGATACTGCGACCAGCCCAGTTGAACAGTTCAGTAGCACTCTCTGACTAGTCAGTTGAAATACAGTTGAACTTTCCTAATATGAACACGGTTAATACGAAATCACGACTACAACGAACATTTTATTCTTTATGTTGGGTTTACTACTTATTTACACTAAATATCTCACTCATATTACGAAGGCTAAAATGTAAATTTCGGCCAAGACGAACAAAATTTCTGACATATTCACGAAATTTTTTCTCGATTACATATAATTAATTCTTCTTTTTTTATTACAAATTGTTGGTAATCCCGCAGTGGACCAGTCGGCAGAAGCTCGGTTCCCGTGGAACACCGAAAGTGAAGCAACATCGACTTAGGTCAGTGTTTGGGAGGGTGACAACCTCTCGCTGCTGGTTCCTCTGAGGCCGTGTACACTAAAAGGAGCTGGTGCACGTTAAATAGGTCGTGGCTCCAATGTCCTCGAAGTGAAACGATACCTCTTTGGGTGCCAACCCCAGGTGACGGCCTCTCATCTGGGAGCTGGTTCAAAAAATTAAGAGACCACATATAAAAGGGCGGAAGTCGGACTCCTGCCTGGAAGGGCCCCGGTAGACTCAGGAGCAGCACACCCGTTCTTCCTCGCTTCGGGCGAGGATACGACAACAACAACAACAAATTGTTCGTTTTGTTGGTATTGTTGAGTTATTGTAAACCACCAAGTACGTATTTCGAATCATGCGTTGAATCTAACTGGGTAGAGAATAAAGATCATGCCGTGTCGGCTTTCGGACTGTTCAGTCTGCTCAGGGATCAAACCCTCTTATCGTCAAATCATTCTTAAATATTAGTCATTATTTTTAAAATATATGCGTGCATTTCTAATATATTTTTTAACACAGTTTTACTTATTCACGATTGTTACGAATAACCGCTAATACGAACAAATTCGCAATATATGGCATTTCGTATTAAGCGAATTCAACTCTACTAGATTAGTACTGGAGAGCTCGTAAACTAAGAACTTTAGGAGAGCTTGTAAAAAAAAAAAAAAATTCAATTTTTTAAACTTTTTTATTGAAGTACTAAAGCAACGTTTCTGAACCCCTTTTATACTGATTTTAATTACACGAGAAAACTGTTTTACTGTGGAAATACAGGACCTTTTTAATATTTAAAACTGCGAAACTTTTGTTTCCAGATAATACATTTCGTAATTTTACACAATAAAAAAAAGTTATCTAAGCAGACTGCGAAGGTTATAGTAAATAAATTTTGAAGAAAAAAATGAAAAAATTACGCAAAAAAGAAAATACAAAAATTACTTATTCTTAAATTATTTATTGTACAAGAAAGTAATACGTGTTTCATAATAATTATCATCTAAACAAAGTGAATGAATAAAGTTAAATTCTGAACAAGTATTATGAGAAAGATATGAAAATAATTTGAATTGTCAACAGAAATGGAAATCTTACAGCATAAAATAAATTAGCACTCAAAATCTCACATTAAAAAAATATTTTTCACATAATTTTAACTATATACAATGTGTCAACTCTGAAATATATACAAGTTAAAATGATTAATCATGAACTGAGTTGAAAGTCTGTTTCAAAACATAAGTTAAGCAAAAGTTTCTAATTCAAACATACATACAATACATCAAATATTAAATATGAACATGCACAAGTCATTAACCATCAATCGAAACTAAAGTCTGTTTCAAATCATAAGTTGAATAATAAGTTTCTAATTCAAACATATATACAGTATATCAAATATTAAATATGAACAAGCACAAATCATTTGTTCTCAACAGAAACGAAAGTCTGTTTCAAATCATAAGTTGAGCAAAGACTTCTCATTCAAACATATATACAATATATCAAAAACTGAATATGAACATACACAAGTCATTAACCATCGATCGAAACGAAAGTCTGTTTAAAATCATAAGTTGAACAATAGGTTTATAATTCAAACATATATACAGTATATCAACTATTAAATATGAACACGCACAAATCATTAGTCCTCAATAAAAACGAAAGTCTGTTTCAAATCATAAGTTAAGCAATAGTTTCTCATTCAAGCATATACACAATATATCAAATATTAAATATGAACACGCATAAGTCATTAACCATCAATTAAAAAGTAGTTTTTTTCGAAATTATTTTTATTTTTTAAAACTATAAACTAATGTATTATTTTCAATTATTGTAATACAATTTTAAATGTTTAAAATCTACTAATTTCTCTATTTTTTTACATTTCTGCTGAAGCAGAACTATTCGGCCGAATAGTCCATCAGTATTCGGCCAGACCGAATAGTGACCTTACTCAGTATTCGGCCAGGCCGAATATTCGGCTTGGTGATGAAATGATTATCCGGCCGGCCGAATATTCGGCCATAGGGCTGAATAGGCCGAATACCGAATAGTGGCCGAATTTCGTTACATCCCTAATATTTAGCCTGTAGAAAAATAAAAGCTTTAAAAGGTTTTCATTAAATATTACTCCTATAAAAATATATATGTAGATCTACGTTTTACTGCTTTCGTTTTAATTTACCTTTATCAGAGACTAAATAAAGTCTTGGATTATTATAATCTTATGTGGGCATTATAGTTTTTAAGTGTAAGCACAATTTTGTGCAAAAATTACGGAAGTGTCTCATAATTCCGTTCCAGGTAACGGCACATCATGTTCTGTTAAAAAAGTGAAACTTTCTATTCCGAAAGCAATGTACTATTTTTTCCCTGCATAGAAAAGTAGTATTTTTATTTTTTTTCTCACAGTAGTATTTTCATTTTTCAGTAGTATTTCATTTTGTGCACACAGGTTTCTAGAGTGGCTCGCAAAAACATCCTCCAGTCAGAAACTTATCAAATTCGTGCCTAATAACGATATTTTTATTATTTTATAAATTGCAATATATATATATATATATATTTTGAGTCAAAACGTTTTTCTAAATTCTTAGTTGACAATGGGGCGTAATTCAGATATGACTTTGAATTGAACAACATTTTAAAACTTCTTTTAATGCTTTTAGAAGGAACACCTGTTAATAGAGTGAATCAACTTTTAAAGAGATATTAGTGTATATCATTGTTAGGAAAAATATTAAATCTTAAAAATTTTAGGTTTTTGCAAACTTTTTTCTTCTTTTAATGAAGGTGGATTCCATAGTCACGGAGCTAAAACTACGTGTAAACGATGTTCCATAAAATAGAATAATAAATAGTAGAAGATCTATTATGTATTATATGTTCAAGTAATTTAAAAATAACATTACAAGACATACAAGCAATCTATCAGAACCTCCAAATAGAAATTCAGTCATATTCAGTTGTTATAAAAAATTAAATATCTCGTGTAACAGACGTTACGAGATGTAACGGATTTTACGTTCTACGACAGTCATGCTATTCCTGCAATGAGTGTTGAATCAATAAATGAATCTGCTAGTAAACCATAACGGAATTACAAAAGTCACATTAAATGTGTTTTGAAATTTACAAATTCCTTTTAAAAAGTTTTAAAAAATTATTTTGCCTGAGAATTTTGAATTCTAAGTTTATGTAAGATGCAATTTCAATTTATACCCCCCACTTACAATAAAATGTATACAACAATAATGTATATTGAGTACTTTGGATTCTGTTTTTGAATTATTTTTAACTAACTGCCAAAACAAGAGTAAAAACGAGTAATTTAGTAATAAAATTAGTTTAGTAATAAATCACTCTTTGAATTTTGGGCAGGAGTAGAGGAGGATTTTTCTGCGCTAAAAACAAGGGCATTTCGCATTCAATTACCATTCTCAACATCCTACTTTTGTGAAACTGGATTTTCTGCTGTGGCTTCTTTGAAGACAAACTATAGATCTCGGCTAAATATAGAAACAACTGAGAGTGGCTATTTCTAATATTAAGCCTTCCCACGAAAAACTTTGCTTTGCAAGACAGGCCCAAGGATGTCACTAATAATAAGTAAATTTGTTTTTTATTTAGTATATTTTGGTTGAGAAAGTTTTAATTTAGTAATTTGTTTTACTTTAATAAGTTATTAAATATGTCGATTGTATATATATATATTTTGTTTTCTATGTGTATATGTGCTTTCCTTTCAGTCAGTAATTTTTTAAAGTAATATTTTGCCTTGGATGTTCTTGCGACCCCCTTCTCGTGTGCTCGCGCCCCCTGGAGTGGCGCGCCCCACAGGTTGAGAATCGCTGCAATAGGGCTCTGATTGGTCTTATAACTCAATTTCTAGTTTTCCACAGACTTGGGCAGCTTCAAGCTTTCCAATGATGTATAATACTTGCGGAAATGTGTTAAAGAAATTTTTTGATCTTTTCTACAATTGGTTGCAATTGGAAATTCCCTGCTTGTTAGCAGGAAATTTCCTATCATTCATAAAGGTATTTTCCAATTCCAGGGAACTTAAGTTTGTTAGCTGGAATTCCCTTGTATTATAATTATTAAATTTTTTTCTAATTTTAGGGATCATTTGTTGTTGTTGTTGTCGTGTCCTCGTGCGTTCCGAGGAAGAATAGGTACGCTTCTCCTGAGTCTAACGGGGCAGGCAGGAGTCAGCTAACTTGTAGGCAGGAGACCGATTTCCGCCCCTATGAAAGGTCCCTAATTTTTTGAACCAGCTCCCAGATGAGAGACCGTCACCTAGGGTTGTCACTCCCAGAGGTATCGTTTCACTTGGAGGAAATTGGAGCCACGACATATTTAAAGTGCACCAGCTCCCTTTGGCGTGCACGGCCCGTCAAGAACTAGTCGCGAGACGTTGTCACCCTCCCAAACACTGACCTCAGTCAATGTTGCTTCACTCTCGGTGTTCTGCGGGAACCGAGCTTCTACCGACTGGTCAACTGCGGGACTAGGGATCATTTAGAGAGGACGTTTTCATTTCACTATATTCACTGGTATTTTTTACAAACAAAAAAATGTTTTACAAAAATTTGTTTTTAAACAGTAACCTAAACTCATACACGTTTCACTTCGTAAAAGCAAATTCCTGAATTTCAATAAAAAAATTCTTAACTGGAAAAAATTGTCCTGCACTTCTATAGACTGATTAAAATATCATTATTAAACTCCAACGAAATGTAAGTTGTATTCGTAATTTTTAAAGAGGTATGTAGCCCAGAACAAGAAGTTTTTAAATTCAATATTTACTACTTTAATTTGGTCATGGTTTCTTTAATGCTAGAACAGTTCGTCCTCTTCTTTTCAGAGATCCAGGTAATTTCTTAGCGAGACCTGCGTATGGTCACGGTCACAATTACGCTTCTCATCAAAATCCCGCTAAACCCTGCTTACGTTCTACCGCAAACTATTAAAAGTAAAATCCTTCATTCACTATAAACCACAATCATTAATGAACTTCTAATTAGGTGTTCGTTCTGGCCCCAAATAATAAAATGGTATCACTTGCAGAAATCCATCGCTGAAGCTATTTGAGATTTTAATGGGTTTACTGATTTTAAAACGGACGGGAACAGTTATGAGCGACCTAATTTACTTTCGACTTTTACCTTCCCTATGCTAGTGCTCTTATAAAAAAAGATAACTATACTAACTTGAAGTTTGATTTAAAAACATATTTATGAATAATTGCTACAACTGCTAAATCAACCAATATTTCCGAAAAAACATTAGAGTAAGGTGGTGGTGACCCGGTAGTGGACTCAGTTAAGAAAATTTCCGTATTTAGCTTAATCGCCAACTCTTTCTCTAAAAATTAATTACCAAAAAAATGTCATTTGGTGAAAAATTAGGATTTTTACGTCAAATTTACTAAACGCTTCATTTGTATTTATAGTGGACATTTATAAGACAGGTATTTGCATTAGTAGTGAACAGAAATTAATATCATCTATTTTAAGCTGTTAACTTGGAGAAAAATTTTTAAAAATGACTAAGGGACCATTCATAAATGATGTCACGCTTTTTTCCCATACATTTTCCCCAAATCCCTAACCTTTGTATTGATCGGCTTCAGTAAAGAGCAGCAAATGTGACCGTTGTGGAGGCAGCTATTAAATATTATGAAAATTATAAAATCCATGTACTGGCATAGTTGATCCACGCCAACTTTAGTTCTATTAACCAGCACCAGGAATCGTTCATTATAGGTTCTGATAACTTCATTCCAGTTTAATGTTACATTCGCTTATTTTAGGAGCTTAAAGATCTAAGGGTTCACTACTAGAGCAGTGTCCACTACCGGGTCATTTACCTTATGTCCTAAACAATAAATGTTTGGTAAAATATATCAATGAAAAATTTTCGAATACTCATTCTTGATGAGAACACTCTATGAGCAATGATATTAAGAGGCAGTACTTTAAAATTAGAATGAATATTGGTCCAAGTGACCAATCCTCCTATACTACATAATGGAGAGTAAAGACCTGCTGCTGTGTGACTCTGAACAGCGCCGGCTCTAGCCCTTGATCAGGGTAGAGCGAGATTGTGTTTTGGCGCCCTTTGGTCGACGCTTTCACTTCACGTAAATTCTACTTTGGTTTTATGTTAAATAAATAATAGTTCACAAATTTTCAAAAATCAACTTTTATTGCAAATATCAACACTTAATGACACTTTAATAGTTAGAAAGCTTTTACTGCTATATATAATTAAATTAGTATTTGGTGTGAATTTCAATCAGTCACTAAATAAATCTGTTACCTATGTAGGTATTGAAATAACTAATTAAAAGAAAACATTCCTTATGTCGATCTAGATTTACATTAATCTATACCAAGTTTACCTTTCTTGCTTTTCACTGGCAAATTTTTCAATTAAATTATCTGTAGGTATGGATTGAGCAATATCATTTCCAATTGGTAAAATTGCCAGTTTGACAATTTTTCCTGAGCTACGGTCGATCTTTGGTAGGTTTTTATCAGTTTAAGTTTACTAAAACTTTGCTCACCTTTTGCGACACTTACTGGAATAGTTTGTAGTATCGGAAGGGCAGTCCAAGTGTTTGGAAACAAATCGCACCAATTATTTTTGTTCAAAACATTAAGAACATCTTTCGGGTGTCCTTGGTCTGTATCTAAGAATCGCTGCAGGCTTAGTATTTCTTGAGCCAGATCTGCTCCAGAAATATCGCTGTGTGAATCATGTGTCAAAATATTTTGCAAATTTAAACAGGATTGCTCCAATTCAGGCTTATCAACCGGTCGCTTTATATTATATAAGAAACTCCAACTTGCATTAAAATTAGACAGCTGTTCGAAACGTATTTCTAGTGAATTTAGAATTATATCTATCAAAGGATAGAACACAGTGGTTTTAAAATGTTGTTCCGAGTCTATTAGCGTTTCATCTTGAGATTCATAGTCAAACATTCTTTTTTCTTTTTCGGTTTCTTGTTTTTTGGAATACAGATGGGATTTCAGCTTTTTCGGTAAATTTCTTTTGCTATGATTACAGCTGATGTGTAACCAGTATCCCTATACTGCTTAACAAAACAAATTGGCAACATTTGTGTAAAAGATTCGTTGCATTTAACATGTCTGCCGACTCTGATTGCATGGATTTGCTAACAACATTTATTTGGTACAGTAAATCATACCAAATCACAAGAACGAGCAAAAATTCATATTGATCCATGTGGTGGGTGAGAGACTCGGCTTCTGAAGCAGCAACGGGGTCGGTACTATCCTCCTATTCTTCTTGTAGTGCATCTTTCACTTCCTTCTATTGATATTTAATAGTTTCAAGGCTTGAGACTCTGCTTTCCCAACGTGTCGCACAAACTTTTTTTAATGTCAGGGCTCCTGTACGTTTTGAGATTACTTCCCATCTCTTTGTGGAAGAGGAGAAAAAAACAAACAGCCGTTATATAACCCCAAACAACGACACTGATTTAACTGAAATTTCAGCAGCGTCCCAGAAATAACCAAGTTCAAGCTGTGACAGCCGCAAGGATTCAAAAAAGTCCTTAGAAATTTTCTAATAATATGGCTTTGGATGCTTTTCTGTTTCCCCACCATATTGGCGCCATTGTCATGGCCTTGGCGTCTAAATCATGTTTCATTATCACCTCATCCAGAAATAAATCTGATACCCTGGCTACTGGAGTTCGATACTTGTGTATATGTAAAACATTTACGTATGCAATTGTCATCAATATCAAAAAATCTAAATGTGACACTTAACTGCTCAGTGCGGCTGATATCAGGTGTACAGTCTTAAATAATTGAAAAATACTTAGAATTCTTTATTTTCATGATAATAGTATTTCTTACTTCATTTCCAAGTAATTAAATGACTTCATCTTGAATGTTTTTGCTGAAATAATAGTGTTTTTGTTTCCTTACTAGAGATACCTAGGACTAGCCGCTCTAAATAGTTAGATTTAGCTTTAAAAAAGGCATTGATTTATCTGATCTGGCAACACTGTTCCAGCGCCTCTCAAAAAGAGCCATCAAATTTAATTTAATTAAATTAATTAATTTATTTATTTATATATTTTTTTTGCGCTAGAAATTGTTTTTCGCATTTGGCTTTTTGGCGCCCCTTGCCATCTGGCGCCTAGAGCGGCCGCTCCTCTCGCTCTACCCCAGATCCGGCACTGACTCTGAAACCGGCCGAATTGCAGATGGAGTGACAGGATTTAAGCACGGCAACGATGAAATTTTGTTGCACAGAGAAAAATATGTCAAAGCACAGACAATAATGAGCTGCATTTGTGCGATAGAGAATAATGGCAAGGGCAATCATTTATTTCCTACGCACGAATATCAAAAGTCACGCAATGAGATACCGTAACAGTAAAATATTCAGATTCATTTGGAATTTCTTCTTTTTCTCACATAAAATGTAAAAATTATTAATGCTGATAATGAAAATTTTGCACGAAGGATGTGGAAACAATAGAGACTAGAAGAGAGGATCTGCAATACCACATTCCCATGTGTCGTGTGCATATTTGTTAGAGACAAATCATTAGAAAGAGTTTTTTTTTTTTTTGTAGCCCACAGTAGAGTCTAACTAAATCAAATTCCATTAATCCGGAAATGCAGCTATTCCGAATAGGATGTTTGGGATTAGTAACAGGGATACTTGAAGAGAGGATCTGCAATACCGCATTCCACAGAGTCATGTGATGAGCAATTACGAGTGCATATTTGTTAGAGAAAAAATATTGGAAATAGTTCATTTTGAGCATACAGTGGAGTCTCGTTAATTCAAATTCCGTCAATCCGGAAATGTGGTTAATTCGAACAGTATGTTTGGAACTAATAACATACATTTTAAAAAGAGTTTTCATGTTTTTTTGAAATTTGATTTTTTTTTTACTTCCTCAGCTTAAACATGTTCGCAGCTGTGTTGAAGTTGAGGCGGTAAAACTAGTATAACCTAACACTAGATGAAATTAGTATCAGTTTATGGCGTTCTAAATGACTGTAAAGTGTTCTGAAAAGGCACAGTGAGGAAATGGGTAATTATTCCTTCAAATCATACTGTTTTGTACTTTAAAATAAATTAGTTATTGTGTACAGAACGGTCACGTGTACAAATGTTCTGCAAAGGCACAGTGAGGAAATGGGTAATTGTTCCTTCAAATTATACTGTTTTGTACTTTAAAATAAATGAGTCAGTGTCTACAGAACGGTCACGTGTACAAATGTTCTGCAAAGGCACAGTCAGGAAATGGGTAATTGTTCCTTTAAATTATACTGTTTTGTACTTTAAAATAAATGAGTTACTGTGTACAGAACGGTCACGTGTACAAATAGTCATGGGTATAATGTGACGGGAAAAGCCAATGCACTCTACCCTTTTGTACCCCTTAATGATCGCGTAATTTTCTTGAAAACACTAACAAAAGTACCAACACTAACTAAGAGCACACTAAAAAAAATCTGAACATTCATAAATCATGTATCTGTGTGTTAATTTTAATTTTGGAAAATCTATCTAAATGATAAAGTACTCTTTTTAAATTTCAATGTTACAAATTAAAAGACAGATGCCTTTTTTTTTTGCTTTAAGTAATTAGCAGATCAATGCATTTCTACATTTTAATCTAAAGGAACTTAAATAAACAAAGCGTTTTTTATTATCATTCTATGCTATTCGTATTAAGTTTACATGTTTTTTTAAATTGAAATATTGTGTTTGTTATTCAATTTTTATTGCTACTGATTTGTCTTTGCAATCCCTTCCTTTGTTTTGTTTCCATTTCATACTTATTCACGTGTCTGTATTTTTAAGTTTTCGCTCATAAGGTATCAACTTTTGTCTGTAAAGAATGTTTCTGATTACCACTTACCAATTTACGACGCCTTGCAAAGTTGCTGAATGAATTTGATGAGTTTTAGACTAAAACCTAATCAGGTATTAAAGTAGTAAGAATTCGGTTCATCTGGTAAGAAGTTATGGGTGTACAAACAAAAAAGGTATGAATATATAACCTAATCCTTCGTGAAGTCGTTTAAAAAACTGCTTCTGTATTGTATTCAAGTATCTCATAGATGGCACAGATGAAATCATATCTATCCATTAAAGCGTTTTACAGCTGTTCTGTATGAAAAAAATTAATTAACTTAATTATTTGACCGCTTTCACGTGAATACCACTTTTAGATCTCCTAAATATCAAAGTCTGCTTTACTGTCAACCAGTTTTGCTTTTTTTCTAGAAAAGGAAGAAGTTACGAAACAAAATGTAGGCACGAAAAAACTAATACTACTAAATCAATTTTTGTTTCTCAACTATTTTTCTTAAACCACGAGTAAGATTTATAATACACTATATATATATATATATATATATTCATTTTTCATTCAGGGTTGCGAATTGATGATTTTCGGTTTCAAGTTAGCTTGTTCCCGCTGTGAAGCAGGCGGTAAATTTCGAATTCGAGCGAGCGTGGCTTTAGCTCGAGACTTACGGCGGAGTGTGACCGAGGTTCTGCCTCGGTGGTAATTGAAATTGTTTTTGCCGAACGTATCGGGTCAGATTATAAAAGCGGTGTCTCTTCACAAAAGACCTTGATAAAGTGCCTTTTTGAAGGCAGTTTTACTGAATCAAGGCAGATGGATTCGGAAAGAAATCCTGTGAACAGCTATCAAGATCAAAACAGCTCATTTGATCATACGGACACAGAAATCCCTGCTGCACTAGCTTTCGGAAAAGATCCCACATGGAAGAAAGAAAAAAGGAATCCAGTAACGGAGTTCAGGAAACCGTCCGACATGGACACAAACGACGAAATTTCAGACGTGGAGAAGACAGCCCCGAGGAAGAAGCAGAAAAAATCGGTGAGTATCTCTCAAATTCATACCCAGGTCCTTAAGGGAAATAAATATGATGAGGCAAAATTTAAAAAAAACCGCGTATACCGCGAAATACAAAAAAGAACTAACTATAGTAATCGAAAAAATAGACAAAATCTTCTTACAGTTAAATAACTAACTATTACCCGCAAGACCCCAACGATAGTATTAAACTAAGTAAAATCAGAGGAATCCTACAAAAAGCCACAAAGCAGAGGCATAATAACTTGAGAAAAATGCTAAGCAATACAACCAACAAAATTAAACAAATAGAACAGGAAAAAACCAAACTCGAATTAAAAGTTAAAACTGAAGTTCAAAATTTCAAAAACCTTCAAAAAGATATGGAAGAACTAAAAAGAAAACATGAAGACAGACTCTGTAAACTCGAAAATCAAATGAAATCCAACAAACGCACATTAAATGAAGACGAACAGGTCGCGTCCACAAGCAAAGTACAGAAATTAAATGAAGACGAAGAAGACGAATTGGCCGGATCGAACGAATTCACACACACAAACAACAAATTTGTTGTACAAAGGAGTAATAATAGGAAGAAAAAGGCCCCAAAAATAATCATGGTAGACATAACTGACCCGAAACCAATACTTGACCAACTATCAGAAAATATAAACGAAAAAGTGATTTGCAGTGTAAATAGAAACGAAATAAAAATTGAACCAAAAGACGCCGAACAACATCGAATAATACGAGAATACGCAGCAAAAAATAACATACAAAACTATACTAACCAACTGGACGAAGACAAGCAACTTAGAGCAGTTATAAAGGGATTGCCGATAGACTACTCTTTAGACGAGCTTAAAGAAGAAATAAATATACTAGGATTCAAACCAGAAAAAATCGTACAAATGACGAGAGGAAGAGAAAAAATACCCCTCCGCCTCTACTTCGTAAGCCTAATCAAGAACGAAGAAAACATAAAATTCTACAATATCGAAATCATCTCATACTGCGAAGTCCGCGTAGAAACCCTCCGCAGAAAAGGGCAAATTTCCCAGTGTTGGAGATGCCAACGATGGGGTCACTCGCAGCATATGTGCACGCTAACCCCAAGATGCATGAAATGCACAGAAAACCACTTTAGCAGGGACTGCACAAGGCCGAAAGAATCAACAACAAAATGCTGCAGTTGCGGAAAAGATCATCTAGCAAACTCCGTGGAATGCGAAAAGCGCCCCACTATAAGACAGAAAACAACTGAATTAATTGATACCAGATGGAACCAAAAAGCGCAGCACCTCAAATCTTTACAAGAAAAGAGTAACAACCAGCCGAAAACCTACGCAAATATTGCCAAAACAGGAGACAATGCAGAACTGCAATCAGAAATGAAAAACACGTTCAGCACTGTCATCTCAGCTCTACAAGTGCTAGCCAACCAAATTGATAAAGCTTTCGAGTAAAAAAAAAAAAAAAAAAAGAACCCTCTATTCACACATGGCCTAAAAGCATATAAAAATTTTCTCCTGGAACGCAAATAGTCTGACCAAAAAGAAGTTATACGAACTTAATAACTTAATCCAAAGGCACTCACCGGACATTGTTCTTGTACAAAAACAAGATTTAGAAAACAAGTGAAATACAATAGCCCAAATTTCATATGCATAAGAAGCGACAGGGGAATTGGCACCGGGGGCGGCAATGCCATCTACATCAGAAAAAATCTGGATTTTACGGCATACTTCATTGACACCACTACAATAGAAAACACTACAATATCCTTAAAGCTAAACCCCCATGAAAATATTACAATTTCCTCAATATATGTTCACTCAAGCAATAACATAGACGACCATGATCTAAACAGACTAGAAAGCCTAAACGAAAACGTAATACTTATGGGTGACTACAACGCTCATCACACGAGCTGGATGAACTGTTCATGTAACCAAAAAGGCCACTACATCAAGAACTATGCAGAAAGAAAAAACCTACAAATATTAACACCAAATAAACCAACACATTACAGTTCAGGCTCCCCCTCGATCATCGACTTCGCTCTGGTGAGAAACAGAAACTGGCCGTACGTTATTGATTCATACGACGAACTTCCCTCTGACCACAACCCAGTGCTGCTGATGGTTGGAATAAACCACCCATTACCAAGAAAAGAAGTTGAAATCGCAACCGTTAACTGGAACAAATACACAAGAATCCTAGCGGAGACCGTAAGGGGAAACCCTAAAATAAATAACAAACAAGAAATAGACACGGAAATCAGTAACACCACCGCCGCACTACAGCACGCACTAAACCTGGCGACAACAAAAGTCAGAATAAAAACAGATCCAATGCGACTCCCCCCCTTCATAAGACTACTAATGAAGAAAAATAAACTTCGAAAAGAAAGGAGAATCACAAGAAACAACAACCTCAACCCACATATCAATCGACTACAAAACGAAATTAAAGCATTAATTACTCACTTCAAACAATACAGATGGGAAACATACATTAAATCTCTATCGGCCGATAAAAACACCCTGTACAGAGCAGTTAACAAATTTAAGAAAAATAGTAAAGAAATCCCTGAATTAAAACAGAATGGTAATGTATACTCAAAAATCGAAGAAAAAAACCGAAATCCTAGCTACGGCCATCGAAGAAAATTTCAAGCCACACAATCAGCACCCTGACCAAAATCTAGAAAACAGAATAATCCAAAAAATTGATCACTTTATAAACAACCCACCTATGCAAAACGAAGCTCCATTCATCCATCCCAGCAAGATACAAGGAATTATAAAAAAAAACTGAAGCCCAGGAAAGCACCTGGCGAAGACCAAATCACAAACACAGCGCTCAAGCACATCCCGAAAAACGTAATCACAAATATAACGAAAATAATTAACAGCTCTCTAAAGCAGCATTATTTCCCCAAATGCTTTAAAAATGCACTTGTAGCACCCATTCACAAGCCTAAAACCACAAGCAATAACCCGGCAAACTACAGACCCATAAGCCTCCTAAACTCAATAGCAAAAATCTATGAAAAAATAATAAAAGACCAACTACAAGATCATGTAAATGAAACAAACCTCATACAAGACGAACAATTCGGATTCAGAGAAAAGCACTCAACAATACACCAATTGCTACGCGTTGTCAACAACATAAACGAAGGCCTCAACCGTCGCAAATTCACACTAGGAACGTTTCTAGAGACGTTTCAAAAGCTTTCGATAGAATTTGGCACAAAGGGTTACTCTACAAGCTGATAAACAACGATACCCCCTACTACTTAATCAAAATAATAAACGATTTTCTGCACGACAGAACATTTCAAGTCAAAATTAAAAATAGCATCTCTACAAAGAAAAATATAAACAGTGGTTCCCCGCAAGGCAGTCTTTTATCACCATTATTATTTAATATATACATGGCGGACTTCCCCAAAGATGAAAACATAATGGTTGCTATGTATGCGGATGATATCGCCATTATATGCAAACACTACAACCGACGACTGGTCAAAAAGCACATGCAAGAATACCTCGACAAAGGCTGTTTATGGTATAAAAAATGGCGAATAGACATCAACGTAGAAAAAACACAGACAATCCATTTCAAGAAAGGTGCAAGAAAGAAAAACCCGGATAACATAACCCTGAACGGACACACAATGAATTTCTCAAGAGACGTCAAATATCTAGGAATAACCATCGATCGAGGACTCTACTTCAATACACACATCAAAAAAGTAATTATAAACTCACGTACCAAATCCCACGAGCTAAAACCATTCCTCGGATACAGAAGCGAATTAAATTTTAAAAACAAAAAAATACTGTATAACCAAGTAATCCTTCCCACTTTAATGTACGGCTCAAGTATATGGGGTCAAGCCGCCCAAACCAACATAGTAAACTCCAAAGAATACAGAACAAATGCGTAAGAAGTATGTCCAATGCCAGCCGATATGACAGAAACAAAGACCTTCATGCGAATATTCAAGTAATCTCAATTTCCCGCTTCATAATAAAGAGTGCCAAAAACTTCTACAATACCGTAGTAAATCATGAAAACCAGAAGATAAGAGATCAAGTAAACTTTTTCACCACGACTGCAAGATACAAATATCCCTACTCCACGGTTTATACGAACTATGACTCGCCCTAAGCACAAAGCACAACCTCCTACCTGATCCTCAACTGGACCAATGATAGTCGTCCACTGATTGTATATATTTTTCCTTCTCTTATAACACATCATGTACATAGTCATTAACTAACACGTTTATTTTATTCAAAAGAAAAAAAAAAAAAATGCTCCAGTGACGGGGAAGAAAAAGGAAGCTCTTCCAGTTGAATGGTGAGATGACGCTCTCCACCCCCCCCCCCCTCTATAGCCCCGCTTAGAGATACAGGGACTCTAGCCCCGCTTAACGGGGACTCGACGATGTCGAATAGGCTATGCATATAAAATAAAAGTACTTAAAATACAAGGACCTGGGGTAAAAGAGACATACTCTGATAGCCCCCATCAAATGTATGTACAGTACAGTATTATACTGTTCATAACTTATGCCCGAGCTTCTACTTGTAGCGTCTGTAAATAAAAGTCTCACTAGGAAATCAACCTAGAGGGACGGGAGTTCTGACTATCGTGACCATCGATAGTTTTTTCAAACAAACGATAGTATGCGATAGAGATTTTGTGTTTTATATTCAACTTTTGTCTTGGAATTTGTGGTAAGTACGTTTATTTTACTGTTCATTTAATATTTTTAAGTGTTCCTTTTTGTTTTTTTCTAATCATCTTTTTTTTTACTCAAATGTCAAGCCCAATCCTTGAAATATCTTAATATTTCCTCAAATTTTCTCATTTAAATCAACAAATATACTTTTTTCCTATTTTGTTATAAATAAACTTTAACTGTTATTGTTCAACAGAAAATGTCAATATGTTTGCTCCCTATGGATGATTTTGTAAGAAATATACGCCTCTTATTGTTACCTGGGGGATTCGTAAGAACCCAATTTTATCCTTATAACAGTATATTTTTTTTTTTTTCAAATGTAACAGAGGCATTTTTTAAATGTTACATTTTCATTTAAAATTTAATCAAGTTTTACTCATCTTAAAAGAGTATAAAACAAAGTCGCTTCCCGCGTCTGTACGCTTAAATCTTTAACACTACACAACGGATTTTAATGCGGTTTTCATCAATAGACAGTGATTCAAGAAGAAGATTTATAGACCCGTTAGAAAAAAATCTGATCGGTAGTTCCTTTTTTTATTCAAATTTTATGCAATTTCCCACATAAATTCCCCAATATGGGGGTGAAAAAACCTTGCACATGTTAATGTAAGATATCGATCGAAAGCGCTGATTTTTCTGCACAAGTTGAAATTTGTTCGAAGTTTCTAAGTCGATAAAGAACGTCAGTTATAAGCTTTTCAGTTCGATTGCTTAAGGCTACCTTTTAAGGCTTTTAATTGCGCTTTTATTTTTTTAAGCACTTTTAGTTTAAGGTTGAAAAGTTAAAACATTATAAGCACATACCAGTGCGATACGAACACTACAGTACTCGCATCGCATGCAGTCATGCAGTATAATGACGTCAAATTCCTTACTACCGAGAACTATCGATACTTATCGATAGTTGAATCGTAAAATTTCGATAACTATCGATGGCGCTGACTATCGATAGTTTTTCACCTCTCTTGGATACTCTGCACTTCGAATTCTCCCCCGTGTTCCCAAAATTTTTCTCAATGTAGCAAATATTCCTAACTGAAACGTTCTTTAACTTATAAGCGTGACGAATTCAGAGCCGCAATCTCCCCCCCCCCCCCCTCGGAAAACATTTCTGGATACGGCCTTGCCTATATAAGACAACAAAGTGAAAGTTAAGTGATCAATCAGTTGGAAATAGCTTGGCTGATGCATAGATGAATTTTATTTCCATAAAGAAATAATAATTAAATTGTTCAGTAGATACATTTAACTGCCTAACGTTGTAAAATCATACCCTAATTTCTTCGTTTAATTATTATTGTTTTATTATTATTATTAGTTTGACTCCAGAGATTTTTGATCCAGTCAATATAATTTTCTATCGTTCGGCATATTCCCCTTTTATTTAGATTTAAAACAAATTTTTCTTTCGTTAACATTTTCTTGTGCCGTTAGGGGTAAATTATCTTAACATTTTAATATTTTCATATGTAGTATTATTCACTAAGTAAAACCGTCGTTTTTGGTCCAACTTCAAGCATCAGCCAAAAATTTCGGCATTGATTTAGCATGATTACTCTTCTAGTTAACTTATTACCTCCTAGATGGCGCATAACAAGTAGATCTAGAGATTCATAAATGTGCACAACTTCACTTTTTGCTGTCATTTAAAGAAAATAAGATAATTACGTTTGTTTGCTTTTTTTTTTCTGCGTTAGTTCAACTACCAGTTCGAAATTAATGCTTGTCCTGCAGCTTGGGACTAACTCCTTATTTTAAATCGAATTGAAAACAACAATGAAAACAACTGACAATTTTCTGATGAATTACAATTTCATTGCTGGCTATCTGCTACATGACTATATAGAAATTTTCTTGAAAATCAAAAACATAATAGGCTTCAATAGGGCTGATCAGTACCTAAAAAAGCGGTTATTTACGATTAAAGATAAATTAAATATCTCATTTCATGGTGGTTTTCTCAGAATCTTAATAAGGTAAACCAAATTGGGTTATCAAATATTTCCTTATAAACGCACGTTGTTACTTTATAAAGCGTAAGAAAAGCAAAGATTGTCAAAATGAAACTTATTGACCGTGCTATGCTTTTGAAAGCAATTATTATTTTTAATATTATTATTATTTGGGGAGGGGGGGGGGGGGGTTAAGATTAAGTTTTCAAAATTAAGAAAAATAACAATAATAATTAACAATAATAACTTTATTACGATAAATTCATTCAAACTTTTAGAATAAAGTATATTACTCCCTAATAAGGCATACTTTCTTGAAATAATGTAAATTAAGTCTAAAAAAATATTATGTAGGCAGATTACTGAAAAAAATTAAATTTTTACAGCATTCAGTTGGAAAATTTTCGTTGCCAGTAAAAAAAAGAATGATTCCCCCCAACCCACCCCCACCCCACTCTTTCGGATAACTGTCGCCGTGAAAAAGTTCAAATTCATTTTACATGCCCTACTAGGACCTACAATATCACACTAGGATTGGCAATTTGGTTTATTAGCAGACCCTTGGGCGATTTAACTCCCAAAATTCCCTTTTATTGCGCCCCTGCATCGCATAAAAAAGAACTGAGTTTAAGGAAGGGAAGAACCCCCCATTCCATTTTTTTCTGATAACTGTCGCCGTGAGAATTTTCTCCTGAGAGAGTTCAGATTCATTTGGCATGCCCTACTAGGACTTACAATATCACACTAGGATTGGCAATTTGGTTTAATAGCAGACCCTTGGGAGATTTAACTCCCAAAATTCCTTTTTACTGCGCCCCTGCATCGCATAAAAAAGAATCGAGTTTAAGGAAGGGAAGAACCCCCCATCCCATTTTTTCTGATAACTGTCGGCGTGAGAATTTTCTCCTGAGAGAGTTCTGATTCATTTGGCATGCCCTACTAGGACTTACAATATCACACTAGGATTGGCAATTTGGTGTAATATTACACCCTTGGGAGATTTAACTCCCAAAATTCCCTTTTACTGCGCCCCTGCATCGCATAAAAAAAGAATGGAGTTTAAGGAAGGGAAGAAGAACCTCCACCCCATTTTTTCGGATAACTGTCGCCGTGAGAATTTTCTCCTGAGAAAGTTCAGATTCATTTTGAATGCCATACTGGGATTTGCAATATTGCCTACAATATCACACTAGGATTGGCAATTTGGATTAATATCAGACCCTTGGGAGATTTAACTCCCGAAATTCCCTTTTACTGCGCCGCTGCATCGCATAAAAAAATAATCGAGTTTAAGGAAGGGAAGAACCTCCCACCCTAACTGTCACCGTGAGAATATTCTCCTGAGAAAGTTCAGATTCATTTTGAATGCCATACTGGGATTTGCAATATTGCCTACAATACCACACTAGGATTGGTAATCTGGCTTAATATCAGCCTCTTGGGAGTTTTTACTCCCCAAACTCCCCTTCACTGCGCCCCTGTATCTCATAAAAAAAGAACTGAGTTTAAGGAAGAGAAGAACCCCCCACCCCATTTTTTCGGATTACTGTCGCCGTGAGAATTTTCTCCTAAGAAAGTTCTGATTCATGTTGAATGCCATAGTAGGATTTGCAATATTGCTTCAATATCAGGGCAGGGTATTGAGGGGTTAGCAATTTGGCTTAATATCCGACTCTTGGGAATTTTAACCCCAAAACTCACTACGCTTCTGCATCGCGTAAAAAAGAACTGAGTTTTGGGGGAAGAGAAGAAAAAGTTTATTCAAACCAGTTTCTTTTTCTGCACTAAATTTTTTCTCATTGAGCGGAATTTGCGCCAATTATCTGCGTTACGAGCAACCAAATCTTACAAAAATAGAAAAAAAATATTTTAGAAGCATTTTTATTTTCAGCATATGTGTTTTCCTTGAAATTGTTTACTTTTTGAATACCTATTTTTTACGATCATTTAGCAAAGACTTTCCTAAAAGTTTCATTTTGAAAATAACCATGTTTCTACTAATAGTTTGAACGCAACACCGAACTAAAAGAATACGTCCTTTTTTTAATAAATAAATAAGCGTCATCATTACTTTAAAAAGCAATTTTTACTTTGTTTCACACGTTTAAAACGCATGATTCAAGGTAAAATAAGTTTAGTTTTCAACACTAAATTTCATTTGTGTATTCGCATATTATTCACTAGCGGTACCCGCACGGCTATGCACGTGTTAAAAAATGAAAAGACCAGTCGATTCGCCATTGTGTATATAGCTATAACTTTTTAAAGTGTAAATTATGTTATTTTATTAAAATGAATTCCACATCAATAAAAATTAGCCGCCCATGACAATCAGCCAGCGATCTTACACATTTAAGCATTGGTTTTTACAAAACAAACAATAAAAAATAGAAAAACGAAAGAAAGAAACGAAAAAGAAAACGCATTCTGTTTGTTTAGTTCAAGTACCCACACAAAAAGGACGATTATAATCCATTGCAATAGTTTTAATTAATACATTTTTACTATAATTAGTTTTTATCTATTATTCATTGACAGCAAAACAGAAAGACGAAATTTTGTTGCTTGCAGAAACTAACAGCAGCAAGAAAAGCTTTGAAAGCGTAAAAACCTTTCATCTGAGCCCAAATAGACAAATAACATGTTTGCTAATTCACTGGAGAAAAAAATTGAATAAATAAAAATATAAATAGTAATAATAAGTTGGAGTAACAAAAATCGCTATAAAGGATAACATTTCTTTAAAAAAAACCTTGTGCAGTATTTTAATTCGTTTTAAAAAAAGAATAATCAAAATTCAAAAAATAAATTAATTGATTAATTAATTAAAAATCGGCTGCTCCGCAAAATGATAAAAACGTCAAGAAATAAATATTAATTCGTTAAAAAAGAAAAGGATCATAAGCCAGTCGCCATGGTTACCATTCAACTAAAATTAAAGTTAATTACCGTGAAAAAATAATTTCGAACTACAGAGAAAAACGCTTATAACTTCTTTTCAGGTTAATTTAGTGGCTTCGAATTTTAGCAAGAAGAACAAAACTCTTTCTGGGCCAGTTTTTTACGCGCTTTTCAACGGTATTAAGCTCGAAAGGATGCGATATTTCCTCCCCCTTGGAAAACGACTATTTTATGAAACTTTCGGCTATAAATTGGAATAAAAAAAGAACAAATTCGAATTTCAGAAAAAACTCGCCGAGGTGTACACCCCCATGTTCCAAACTAATTTCGTGCCAAATTTCATGAAAATCCGCCGGACGGTCTGGGCCCTACGCCGGACACAGACAGACAGACAGACATACTTGCTGCTTTATTATTAGTAGAGATTTATTAATTTTGAAATTTTTTATATATACATATTATTTAGTAATGTTTGTTTTTCTTTTTCAATCGGAAAAGTTTTACTTAATTCTTATTTTTTTCCCATAATGCCTCAAATGCAATCGAAGAGTAAGTTATTTTTAGCAAAAAAGAGAGAAAAAATACATAAAATGAATCTTTTTTAAAAATATCCACCTTTTCGTAGAAAAGCAGATTACTTCACAAAATGCTTGAAAAGCGACTGATTGTTTTAATTAGAAGTGTATTGTGCATAAAATATATTTTGAGTGTGATGGAGCTCATTTGAGTACAATAAGTCAAACCTTGTCTTATGCATTTTCTTTATTTTTTATACAAATAATTAATTATTAATTTGAAAGACAAAAACGTACAAAATATATTTAAACATGTGTAAATATATTTATGGAGAGAATTACATAATTGAGCATAAATGAAATTTGCATGAAAAGTGCGCAATTTACAGTTATAAATCAATGGCAAACATTAACAATGAAAATGATGCAACAAACCCATAAGTAATTGATACAACACACTTTACCCAAAAAAGAGTTCAGATGACCTGTAATTACAATGCTTTTTTCTTCTAACATTTCACTTTCATTAATAATGTTGGTACAGTCAGTACTTATCGGCTACAAGGGCCATAAAGCCAAATTCGCCAATGCAACAAACAGGTGGCGCCAAATACCGCCAACATTTATGTTGGCGACAACTCGGAAAAGCAGCCGCCAGCCGCATGGTCCCTATAACTAGTCTTGCCATATTTTTGGTTTGTGAAACCGGGACACATTAATATAGGATGGGCATACCGGGCGGGGGGGGGGGGGCGGTTCTGGGGAAATTTTTAAAAAATTAAAAGCAAAATTGTGAGTTTTAAGCCTTGCATGTAGCATGTAACGGGAGTGTGAAATCTCGAACCCTAAATTGTTAGTTTACCCACTTTTTAAAAACAAAAAAGGAATTTTTGCTAATTAATTTACTTAAAAAGATTTTTTTTCCTTTTTAATGCGAATGTTTATGGTCTACCATCTAGAAAGAAGCGTTAATAAAACGAAGTTTAAAATACTTTATAAAATTGTTTAATTGAGCAATTAATTACCAAGTCTTATTTTTTTAATTTACAACTTTTTGTCTTTCGACGAAAACCATTTCAAAAAAATATTTCTGTCAAACTAAAAAAGCAATTAATAAGTTAACAATGTTACTCTTTGCTTTCAAACCACTCATGCTTCTGACTTGAATGTACTTTTTTCAAGATGTCTTTGTTAAGCTTGACTTTTTCATAAAAGTCAGAGTACAGAAAACGTCAAAGTTCATTTTACATACAATCAATGCTGTTGCAGTGGACTCCCTCATTAATGATCGGTCATCTTAAAGATTCTTAATGTCTTCATAAAAGATTTTTAAAAACATAAATTCATTACTTTTTACAACTTGCAGCCGTTTCCGGAACATTGATAAACCTGGGCGGGACACCGGGACAAGAGCAAAATATCGGGACGTATGGCAAGCCTACCTATAACCGATAAGTCCAGAAAATTTCTTACAAATTAAAAATATATTTTTTTTTTCTATTCATAAGGAATATTCGTTTACCATCTGACACAACTTTTTGTATATTTGAATTTTTTTAGATTTGAGCATTTAATTTTATTTAAATCCAATATGGAATTATCTGAATTTTGCGAGAGAGAGAGAGAGAGAGAGAGAGATAGAGACTTATAGGCAGTCAAACTACAGTAATATTTCTCTATTAGTTAAAGTAGCGCCATTCTTAGAAACCTATTAAGTCTAGTAGTCCTAAAGAGTCCACATGAAACCTATTAAGTCCTTAAGAGTCCATTTTTATGTTTAATATATTTTTTAATTTATATTTGTGCCTTTTTAATTTTGAATCAAATAACAAGGCGTTACAGGATTCATAGAACATTTTAATACAGTATACTGAGCAAGGTACTAAAACTCGTATAAAAGCTACGAAAATCATAACAACAAAAGTCATCTTGTGTGACATTTTTTAATTCATCCAATATTTTTTTTTGTGTTACAGTTTTTATCTTAGACCTTTTAGATATAGACTGAGAGACTGCTACTTCGTCTTTGTTTCATAGACAGATAAGACGGTAAGAACCTTATAGTTTTGATCAATCGGTCAGAGGGGAGACAAGAGCTGCCGGATCTCTAGCTGTTCCGTCCGTTAGCTGTTTGTATTAAGAATTTCATTTAGGTCTTCTCATGTGACTTATTTGTCACATGACCCCCTCGTGCGGTATCTAGTTCTTAAAAGTCAATGCTTTTTATATTTCAATTATACTAATTTTATTTATAAAAACAAACTTTTTGGAAAAAGTGGACATGGAACTGAAAAATCATTGGATATTATGTAACAGTTTATGGCTTATTATGGATCTCAATTATTTCTTAATGTCATTGTTCTGCTGATTTACATGATAGCATATGACCAGAGTTAACGAAATAGCGTGATAAACATAGTCGAAGGTAACATATTTTTCTACTTTCCATTTAAAACATAATTTTTTTAAATGCACTTAAAAGCTGCCTCTCCAGCCTTCGAAGTTATTGTGTATCTTCCAATCATTTCAAGTTGAATAAATAATAGCTCAGTTATTTGTCAGTGATATGCATGGATATGCTTTGTAAAAGAAAAATCACAGCAAGTAAAATGAAGTACACTTGACTACAAATAATCTCAAGCCGTTCGTTGAACTTTGATGACGTTGAAAGATGACGATATTTACTATTAACATTTGAATGCATTAATATGGCCTTCTGGGTTGGAATGCTGACATTTTTGGGAGGTTTTTAATGATTAAATATGATATATATATATCGTATTTAATCTAATTATTTTTATTATTTTTATTAGATTATTTTTATATATTCTAATTATTTATTAGATTATTTTTAAATTGTAAAATAGTAGTAAAAAATCGCCTGAACCAGGACTCAAACCATCAGAATATTTGTCACTTTAACTTTCTTTTTAACTATTTCTAAAATATGAGACGGAGAATTTTCTTATGAAACCTTCCTACCTCTTATTCATTCATGGCATTTTCGTGTTCTTTAAAATTATGTATTTACATGTTGTTCCAAAAGGCCTGAGGATATAAAAATGAAAAATTTAAACGTATTTACATGTATTATATATATATATATATATATCTTTCCCAATTACATTGGCTCCACCAATGTCAACAAACTGGACCCGCCACCTCTAACGCTGGAAACGTAGTGTCTAGCAGCGGCTTTTTGAAGTTCTTTCTTCCTTCTATCTTCTCTGGACTGATACAGCCCAATAGATCCAATGCCCATGAAGAATAGCAGCCCACCAATCAACAAGAGCACAATGCCGGATATCCACAATGCTTCCGGCTCAAATGGTGAGGACCCTAACACTACAAGGATTATTCCAATGGTGAAGATGAGACCTCCTAAGGTACAGGAGAAGACACCAAGATTGAACCACCGTTTGGGCGTCTTCGGGCGTTCATAGTAGTACCCGTAATTAGTAGCCATGCTTTAAGAGTAAAAGTACCGTTATAACAAAGTTTGAATATATGTTATGCTTATATTATACTCCAAGTTGTTGTACTTGGCTTGTCCAGTACTTTTCTGTCCATGTTGAAGATTCAGAAGACAAGGCGGAAGAATGGGTGCGTGTGCTGTAGCAGATACTTGATCAGGTATGGAATATGAGTGTTAATTTATGAATCCTGGAAAGATAACAAAATATATTTTTATTACAAGGGGATAAGTGCAGACTAACTAGAGAAAATACAGTTTACTCTCGATTTTACGAGCACTTTGAGATAAAAAAAAAGTTCCTAAAATAGAGTTGGAACAATCGAAACTTCTTCTTTCACTGCAAGAGTTTTCGGGACTGGTAAACTGTTCGCAAAACTAGGCATATTCGTAAATTTGAGGTCCGGAAAATTGAGAGTCAAATACTATTATTAGAATGTACTGGTGTTTTTTATTTGTACTAAAAACGTTCCAAATTGACTACATTGAAATGCAAAGAGCTGCAACAAAACTAATTAAGCAAATTTACGTCTTGATAACAAGGGACGTAACTACTTACCGAATACATTACTCTTAAAACTTTCCGTTTCAATAATAGTTGTTAAAAATGTATATTTATCATACCACTCCACCAAAATATCTTACACGCTACCATTATTCCTTAAACAAAATTAATCTCTGAAAAGCAACATGAATCTAATTTACAAAATGAAATAAAATTAATGTACAAAACGAAAGAATTCCAATATTCCTTCTAGCAAGGAATCATCGATATCAATGTATTTAATAGGTCACAAACAGAATCAAAGTTATTTTTCCTTTCTACTTCTTTGTATAAACCACTATGCTCAAAATAATGTAATAAGCAGTAAACAATAAATAAATAAAGTAAAATAATGTAAAGAAGTAATAAAGTAAAAATAATGAGTAAGAGTTTTGTTTGTAGTTTTATCATATTGTCTCATTGTACCTTTATTATTTTAGAATAAAATTGTCGAGTGCTAGTGCAGATGTAATCAGTAATGGTGCTTTTAGATTAAAAGATGGACAATATCACGACTTCAATGGGTGGAGCTCAATAAAAACAATTTCACTTCCTCATTGTATGAAGAAAGAGAGAGAGAAAAAAAAAAATGAAAATAAAATTCAAAAAAAAAAAAAAAAAAAAAGCTCATTCACTTTGATTGTTAAAATAATAATAATAAAAAAAGCCTTTACATTCTTAAGAACACTACGAAAGCAAGCGGAAGCCTGCGAAGAAGAGAAAATGCCACCGGCGCTCAATTTATTCAATGATTCACCACACAATGAGCCTATTCACTGAAATGGTACTACGTACCTTGCGTTATTTCAACCCCAAAAGCACTCACCTTGTTGACGCCCTCGACCTGAAGCTGGAGAGCGGAATTCGCAAACAGCAGAGGATGGGCACATAAAAGCCGATTTCATCTGGTTTGCCTCAAGTGGAATGTTATTCGCGGTTTCCAGGGATACGCTCTTGAAAATAAAATCCATGGGGAATGTAAAGTTTGACAATTAAATAAATAAAATTGCACAATAGTTGTGTATTATATACATATAATTTTACTAATTATGTATTAATAACAGAATAAATTCATTTATCCATTAATTATTATTATTATTATAATAATTTTTTTCTTGTCTCCTGCAGGCTGAAGATGTATACCCGTTTTTAAAATGGGAATACATTGACTAATTCAAAATACACAGTGTGTCAAAGAATTTTCAAGACTATGTTTAATGGAAATAAAAAAAGCTAATAATTAAATTTTTTTGTATTTTTGTTAAAAATAAGCACCTTCGGCTTGAATACATTTGTTACATCAGTTCAAGAACGATTCGAATGCCTGTTCCAGCTCATATTGAGGGACTGCCTCCAAAGCTCGCGTCGAAGCTGTTTGTAAAGTGTATCAAAGAATTTGTACGACTACAGCTGGAACTAAGCTTACAGTGGCGCTACCTGTGTTATCGAGCATTCGTGAAACACCTTAACTATCAGCTGATCCTCTGCCAAAACCTCAGTTTATTTGTTTACTATCTTTTTTTTTTACTTTGAAGACTTTGACACTATACAAACAGCTTCGACGCGAGCTTTGGAGGCAGTCCCACAAAATGTGTAGCAGGCATTCGAATCGTTGTTAACCCGCTGTAACAAATGCATTGAAGCCGAAGAAGCTTATTTTGAATAAAAATACTTTTAAAAAAACAATTACTAGTTTTTATTTTATAAACCTAGTCTTAAAGGTTCTTTGACACACTGTATACACTGTTGCAAAAAGGTATAGACAAAATAACAGAGTCATTATAGCCATCGAAAAGAGGAACATTTTTACATTCTTCCTATTTTTGTCATATAGGTTTAATATGATCTTAGATTCCATAATAAACTTACATGACTTTAGGCTTATTATAGAACCTATGTTGGTATTCCTACTAAGTGTATCAGTTCTTCCTGCGCCGATGTGAGTTGCGTAACGCTGAATAAGTATATGCTTTCATTCTTTTAATGATTTGTTATTTTGCTACACTGTCACAGCTCCGCAGTATTTTTTCATTTTGACTGCATAAAACTAACCTCAATGCTCGGTCTAGTATACCTGTGGTCTCAGGTCTGTGTCTATCAAAAAAAGAAAAAAGGAAGAAAACAAAACAAAAAAAAAATATTATTTTTGATAGACACAGACCTGAGACTGCAGATATACTAGACCGAACATTAAGGTTAGTTTTAAGCTATCTAAATAAAAAAAAGTTTTGACCACAATTGGATGCTTATTTGGCGATACGAAGTCTAACCCAAATTTCTCACAAAATTTAGTTTCACAGAGGTAATTTTATTTCGTTGTGTTGTTTAAAAATGGCGGACAAATACAAAACTTCTTCAATGTTTCGACCCAACTTCTTCTTTCATTCTTCCATGTTATTTTTAGCTATGCACTATGGAGGGCCGTCTATATTATTAGTGCTTCCAGGTACAAACTTAATTTATTAAAAGAAGAACCCGATTAATAGCCAGAAGGGGCCTTGTAGCAAATATTATTTTTGGGTCTCCCGTCTCCCTTCGAAAAGATGTTTTCAAGTTTTCGCAGAAGATACATAAAACTGCCAAGCAACGTTAGGTTGCTCAATCTATGGATATACTCAATGCTTGAGAATTGACACATCTTAAAATAACGCTATTAGTGCTTGTAGATTGAATACCATGGTTTTTATTTGATGCTGTCATGAAAAATGAAATTCTGTAATATGTTTTTTACTTTACTTTTGAAAACATGTTTAAGGGGTCCGAGTCACCCGCCCCGCTTGCCCTCGTGTTATTCAGGCACTGATTCAAAACCTATATTAAACACCCTTTATGCTTTAAACAAAATCTTTTTGTCCTTTCCATGAATATTAGGGTGAGGCGAAAAAACGTTCTTTTTCTATTTTCGATGACGGGTGGTAGGGAAAAGGTGCCATATTTGGAATAAAGTGGGCGTAAAAAATTTGAAGTCTGTAGGACAATTTTTTGATTTGAAGCAAAATTGTGTAGAAGTTTTTGGCCAAAAGCTTCCCCTTTCTTTGCTTTCTTTTTTCCCCTATTTCAGATGAGGGGTAGAGATGCAAATGGCCCATTGGTCTCACTAAGTTCAAATAATAATAATAAAAAAATAAAGTGTGTAGGACAATTCCTTCAATCACCGCACATGCGTAAAAATTTCGGACAATAATATACAACAAAAAGCAGTGACAAATAAAGAAATTTTTTACATGAATTTAGCCACCAATGGCATCTTCAGTACTACCAATCATCGAAAATAGAAAAAATATTTTTTTTCGGCTCACTCTAATGAATTGTATATTTTGAAACCACAAGATTTGTTCACACTAGAAAAGTAGCAATAGAAATCCATTTTACCTTTAAAAATCTGGAAACAATTCAATTCTGCTTTACAGATTTGATTAGGACTCAAGGAGCGTGAAGCAATGTCCAGTTTAGCATTTTATGCCTTGCTCAAACTCAATCCATGCAGTTGTTAGTGTCGACTCGCTTCGTTTCATATTCATTGACCTTAGATCAGCTCACGTCAATCACTTTGACCTAAAAAGATTATACTAAAAATTATTATTAGAATCAAAAGAACCATTTCATGCTAACCATTTTACTTTAAACAGGTTTCCCAGATTCTATATGACTAACCCATTACTGGTTGGGTGGGATCGTCTAAAAGTGAAATATTAGAGAAATTGAGCATCAGAATACGGTTCCACTTCATTGAAGCTTCAAAGACAGACTGAAGATCAAGTAGAAAGAGCTTTAGGTAAAACTTTCGAAACTATATAACAACAAACGTTTCAAACAATGCTCTGGGTCAATGACAATCTGTGGGGATGACCCCACCCTACCAGTTGAGGGTTAATAGGAGATGAAGATATGGAGAGAAACCTTAAGGTGACTGATATCAAATCGACTTTGTATGAATTCCAAACTCTTTGTTCTCTATGAAATATCTCTTTCAAAATTATCAATACAGCTTACACCGGGGTGCCCTTTATTGCGATGACGCACTACTCCCGCCTAAAAACTCTGGGCCCGTCCAAAATCGTCACCCCCGTAAATCGACCGAATCGTAAATCTGGTGCGAACCACTGGATTGCATTTCTTTTGTGCCTAATAATGATATCTTAATTATTCTGTAGAAGCACAGAGCATTTTTTAGTCAACAAGTTTGTTTTTCTTTGTTGGAAATTGCTTTGTATTTTGAGAGCATACCATTTAAAAACTAATTATTGCGAAACATTCTTCAATTTATTTCTTCCTCAATAGACCATTCAATATGGTAAACAAAAAATATTTTTCCTTTAAATAATCCTTAAAATTTAAGAAAGACTTTTACACATGAAGAAAATAAAAAAAAAAAAAAAAAAAACATTTTTTTTTTGAAATTTTGAAGCTCTATAATTTTTCTAAGAATAATTTACAATAATACATTTTTAAAATATGGCTCACACTATTAACAGGTGTTCTTTAAAAAAGCACAATAAATTCGAAATCCTGTAACAAAAGAATTCTTTTTAAATGGTACGTAAAGTTACATATGTATTAAGCTCCAAAAACTCAAATCTGCTTTCAAGTAAAAGCCTACAAAAAAAAATTTTTGACTGAAAAAAAAAAACCATTGAATTGATAAGAATACCGTTATTAGACTAAAAAAAAAAAAAAAAAAAAAAAAAAAAAAAACAGCGTTACTGGCAGTATTTAAATACAGAAAACTTGTTTAATACGCTGTTGAAAGTGAACAACTCGAAAGAGCTTCTTAAGCGAGAAAGCGCTTTGTGGTTTAATTAGAAAAAAAAAAGAAAAGAAAGCAAACTCAAGTGCTTAAAGATAGACGAAAATGTATTTCTCTTCATCCATGAACCGCACAACGACATGATTTTTCCATGAAACAATATCGTCACCAATAGCAGATTCAGCCTGACCTGGAATTTGGCAGTAAACAATACCATGCCTACTTTTACATCGGTCCAGCCACTCAGTCAATCCAGGGAATTCAGTAAAGATGTGGAGTGATGCTATCTCCTTTGCGTTTTCTGTGACAACAGCATTATTAAATGGATCCACGTTCAACGTTTTGTCGTTTACTTCCTTCCATCAGGCCATTTTGTTCAAATTCAGATCTGTGTTTCAACACAGTTCTAAAAGTGGAAAGAGGTGTGCGTAAGTTCTTTTGCAATTTCCTTTTGCTTGGCGAGGAAAATGAAGCTTGGGAGAATGTGGAGAATAGCTTCTTAGAGACCGTTCCTAAATGATGTCACGCTTTTACCCTATATGTTTGACTCACCTCCACTCTTTGTCACAAAAGTCACCACTTCAACAAATTCCCCTCCCCCCTTTCGCACAAGTCGCGCTATGTTGCATAAGCAGGATGTCACACTTCTTGTTACCTCCTCCCCTCCTCTTGTCACATTTTGTCACAATTTCACGAACAAAATTCCCTTCAAAATTATCAGTACAGCTTACACCGGGCCCCCTATTGTGATGACGCACTACTCCCGCCTAAAAACTTGGACTCTTCCAAAATTGCCCCCCCCCCCCCGGTAAATCGGCCAACAGTCGACCAAGCCCCCTAAAAGCATTTGACCCCTCGAAGCGTGACATCATTTATAAATGATCCCTTATCTGAAAACACCGCGTAAACAGGAAATATCTAGAGACCGATTTAAGAGAACGAACCTCGAAATTGTTCAAAATATCGAGAAAAAAAAAAAAAAATTACGTATTTCGATAGATAAAACTGTTTTAAAGCCTTATGCAAAATTTCAAACTAAACAATTATTTTAAAACATATTCCGGTTTTATAACTGAGTAAGCAGCTTTCATTCTTAATTTGAAATCTTTAAACGCATTTTTCTCTGCTTTGTGTTTTTGACCAATTATGTGTAGTAAAATCCCCAAGACTTTTTTTCAGCTAAATATACAGCTTTGAAACTTTGCATGTATATTCCACGGAGCCCGTTTAACACAACTTAGTATGGGTTTGACGCTGAAGTGTGTAGTCTTTTTATTTAATTGCTGAGTTTGAATTTTTGAATTTTTTCTCCTTTTTTCTGAGATTTTATAAAATAAAAACATTAAAATTCAACTAAGTTTCAGATAGTAAATGTCATGCTAACTTTTATTCTAGAATGATTGAAAAGTATTGCAAAGAAAACATCTTTTGAAAAAGTTATAATTGAGGAAGTTATCTATACTATTAAAACCTGTCCGCGTCTGTCTGTCTGTGTGTCTGTCACCTCATTCTCCTCGAGAACGGCAGGTTGCCCGACGTCGGGACGGGTACCGTCGGATTCGGAATTTTCCGGGGAAGCCATATCGCCCGGTCTCATCCGTGTCCGGCTTTAATTAGCGGAGATATTAATTAAAAACGCAAATTTTTGCAAGTTTTATTTTATTTTTGTACTGTTGGCATCGTTCCAATAATAAATAATGTAGTTGCCGCTTGAATTAAAATCAATGCATTTGTTGCCATTTTTGTAATAAATGTCAACAATACTAATAATGTTTCTCTAGCATTTTGAGTGAGGCTTAACTCTATTTGCTCTCCGTTATAAATTGATGTAGTTTAATCCTTCTTTCTTTTTAATTTATTTATCGTCTGCTATCTAATAAAAACTATTTTTCGTATTTTAACGGGGACTTTTAAAGATTGTTTTAATTATTCTGAATGCATGAAACGAAAATGGCGTAGAATCGAAAAAGGATTGAAAGGGATAATTAGTTGTCCTTATTCTGATGCGAATTTTTTGAATTTCTCTATTATTAATATCAGACCGGGTCTGTATGTTTGTGCATCGATAGATAATAAAGTTTATCAATGCCGTGTTGTATTTAAGCTCGAGCAGCGCCGGGCGTACAACGGTCTCTTAACAAAAATCGAACGCCAAAAAAAAAAAAAAAAAAACTACTTTTTACGATAGAAATAAAATTTCACGTTAAATTAAAGCACAAATGAGCATTAAAACGCAGACATATGTTTCGGGATCGCTTGGAATCCCTTTTTCAATGCGACAGGGAGCTTCTAGATGCAAAACATCCAAATGAAGCAGACAGAACAACAAAAAACAAAGCTTATATAGCCTAAGAATTAACTGTAAACCAATGAGAATAAAGGTAGTGTGAAGTGGAAGTAGAAGTAGTATTAAAGGCACCAATAAGAGAGCAACAAACGAATGTAGTTGGAAGTACAGAAAGTAAAAAGGAATATCAATAAAAACAAAGAAAAAGACAACAGCATAAAAATGTGAAAATACATGAAAATTGCAAAAAAATAAAATAAAATACAAAGAATAAAATGGAAATAAAATAAGTACAGAAAATACCGAAACAAAAAGCAAAACAAAGTACACATGCAAAAGAGGGGGAGGGGGGGAGAGAGAAAAAAATTGACACAAAAAAAGGAAAACTAACAAGAAAACCAAGAAAGAACAACAAATTAAAGGAACTTATGCCAGACCTGTGAAAAATAAGGAGTTGAGGAAGAATCATTAACCAAATTAGAACTATTCCTGTTAATATGATAAGCTTCCCAAAAGTCAAGTTCTAAAGGGGAAGAACATTTTTGAATAATTTTCCCAGAATTGAAATCAAAAGAGTGGTTGGAATTCCAACAATGTTGAGCAATGCTAGACTTATTCAGCTCTTGCTTTCGTACATAACCTTTATGCTCATTTAACCGAATTTTCAGAGCACGTTTTGTCTGTCCAATGTAAGAAAGGCCGCAACGGCAACTAATTTGGTAAATACCCCAAGTATTAAGTTGATCAACAGGATCTTTAAGAGAAGAGAAGGAAAGTTTGTTGCTAGGAGCAAAAACAACTTGAAATTGAAACCTTTTTAGGATTTTAGCAATACGAAAACTTACAGAATGAAAGAATGGTAACACAACCAAATCCTTTCTAGAAACCACATGATTGGGACCAGAAGTTTTTTTAGAAAGTTTGTTATGAATAGAATCAATTAAAGAGTGAGAAAATCCTCTATCAACAGCTACAGCTTTCAGATAGTTGAGTTCAATCTTGAGAAGCTCAGGAGAAGAGCAAATATTAATAGCACGATGGACAAGAGCATTAAAAGCCGAATATTTTTGGTTGGGAGGATGAGACGATAGTCTGTGAGGAGGTAAAGAAACAGCGAAAGGTTTACGATAGACAGAAGTTGTGAAACCAGACTCACTCCTAGAAATCAAAACATCAAGAAACGCGAGGCTACTATTAAGTTCTTTCTCACAAGAAAACTGGATATTAGAATCAATGGAGTTCATAATCGAAAGAGCATCATCAATACCTAACAAGTTACTGTCCGTTAGGACAAAACAATCATCCACATAACGAACATAAAATTGAAATTGCAATTTTTGGAATAGTTTTTCCTCAAAATAATGCATATAGAAATCACTTAAAATAGGACTAAGAGGACTTCCCATGGCTAGGCCATCTACCATAGCATAGAATTTACCATTAAATACAAAAGTGCTCTGTTGCAAGCACACACGAGTAAGAAAAACTAATTCCTCGATTTCCACAGAAGTAAAATGGAATTCAGAAAGCCTTTTCCTGAGGCAAGTCAAAGCGCCATCAACAGGAACATTAGTAAACAAAGAATTAACATCAAAAGAGGCCATAACCGAATTATTCGGAACGAAGTTATGAAGTTTCTTAACAAAATCGGTGGAATTTTTAACAGTGAAAACATTCCGACTCCTAAGTGGAGAAAACACAGAAACTAAATACTTGGAAAGTTTATATGAAGCAGTGCCAATATTGGAAACAATTGGTCTGAAAGGAATACCTGCCTTGTGTACCTTCGGTAAAGCATAGAAACGCGCACAATTAGCAACAGAAGGAATCACAGACCGTTTAGCAATCAAAGGAATAGAATGAACAGACTTAACAGCAGAAGAAATAGCTTTTAACTCCTTGTCGCTAGGATCTTTATAAATTTCAGAATAAGGACCAGAAGCAATTAAATCATCAGTTTTTTCAACATAAGATGATTTATTAAGAACAACAATCTGACCACCCTTGTCAGCTTTGGTAATGACCAAATCAGAATTTGAAACTAAATTATTGACACAGCGTTTCACAGAATGGGTAAAACCAATATTAGGAACTTTTGAATTGAAATCAACATTGGAAGCAATAAGATGCCGAACTGACTCTTTTTGAGTGGAAGTTAAGGCACTAAATTTGAAAGCTTTTTCAACCGGAGCAATAAGTTCAGAAAAAGAAGGCTTTTTAGCCAAAGCAAAATTGTTATTACATTTCAAAGCATTAATTTCATTACTATTCAAAGAAAATTTCGAAAGATTTACAACCGCATTCCTATTAACAAGAGGCAAATCAGCCGGAACAGGAACATTTGAATCGTTACACAACTTGGTAAATTTCTTATTTAAAGTAATTTTGTGACTGTCAGATGAATGAAGAGCTCTCGCCCATGACATTCTATCAATAGAATCAAAAACGAAATTAGAATTAGATACAGAAAGATGTAAATCATAAAGTTCACGTTCTATGAACGAAAGTTTTTTCCTAGTTTCCTGGATAGAAGCTCTAAGTAAAGCTAATTTAGAACGAAAAATTACCTTATCAACCCTAACAGAACGCGGTAAATTACCCTTTAAAGTGATAAACTTAGGAATGACTTTCTTGCGCCTGCAAACCTGGAGAAATTTTAAATGGTTCAAAAACCGAACCTTTTTAATTCGTAGATTACAAAATCTGTTAACTTGAGACATAACCAGAATCAAAACAAACAAAACATAAGGGGAAAAAACAATAGCTAAACCGTTCAATAAACAAAAAGAAACAGAAAGAACAAATTGCAAAACATACACCACGTAACAATATGCGGAACAAATGTCAGAAAAACAAAAAAGCAAAAATAAACACAGTCAAGAAAAGCAATGAGGAAAGAACAAAAATCAAAAACTCACCAAGCAGCGAACAGATGGGAGAACAAAACAAAAGAAAGAAGAACAAATTCAGGCACGTTAAGCCTAACAGATAGTAATGATTAAACTTTGTGCAAAGTAATAGAAATAAAATTTCACGTTAAATTAAAGCACAAATGAGCATTAAAACGCAGACATATGTTTCGGGATCGCTTGGAATCCCTTTTTCAATGCGACAGGGAGCTTCTAGATGCAAAACATCCAAATGAAGCAGACAGAACAACAAAAAACAAAGCTTATATAGCCTAAGAATTAACTGTAAACCAATGAGAATAAAGGTAGTGTGAAGTGGAAGTAGAAGTAGTATTAAAGGCACCAATAAGAGAGCAACAAACGAATGTAGTTGGAAGTACAGAAAGTAAAAAGGAATATCAATAAAAACAAAGAAAAAGACAACAGCATAAAAATGTGAAAATACATGAAAATTGCAAAAAAATAAAATAAAATACAAAGAATAAAATGGAAATAAAATAAGTACAGAAAATACCGAAACAAAAAGCAAAACAAAGTACACATGCAAAAGAGGGGGAGGGGGGGAGAGAGAAAAAAATTGACACAAAAAAAGGAAAACTAACAAGAAAACCAAGAAAGAACAACAAATTAAAGGAACTTATGCCAGACCTGTGAAAAATAAGGAGTTGAGGAAGAATCATTAACCAAATTAGAACTATTCCTGTTAATATGATAAGCTTCCCAAAAGTCAAGTTCTAAAGGGGAAGAACATTTTTGAATAATTTTCCCAGAATTGAAATCAAAAGAGTGGTTGGAATTCCAACAATGTTGAGCAATGCTAGACTTATTCAGCTCTTGCTTTCGTACATAACCTTTATGCTCATTTAACCGAATTTTCAGAGCACGTTTTGTCTGTCCAATGTAAGAAAGGCCGCAACGGCAACTAATTTGGTAAATACCCCAAGTATTAAGTTGATCAACAGGATCTTTAGATGAAACTGATGATTTAATTGCTTCTGGTCCTTATTCTGAAATTTATAAAGATCCTAGCGACAAGGAGTTAAAAGCTATTTCTTCTGCTGTTAAGTCTGTTCATTCTATTCCTTTGATTGCTAAACGGTCTGTGATTCCTTCTGTTGCTAATTGTGCGCGTTTCTATGCTTTACCGAAGGTACACAAGGCAGGTATTCCTTTCAGACCAATTGTTTCCAATATTGGCACTGCTTCATATAAACTTTCCAAGTATTTAGTTTCTGTGTTTTCTCCACTTAGGAGTCGGAATGTTTTCACTGTTAAAAATTCCACCGATTTTGTTAAGAAACTTCATAACTTCGTTCCGAATAATTCGGTTATGGCCTCTTTTGATGTTAATTCTTTGTTTACTAATGTTCCTGTTGATGGCGCTTTGACTTGCCTCAGGAAAAGGCTTTCTGAATTCCATTTTACTTCTGTGGAAATCGAGGAATTAGTTTTTCTTACTCGTGTGTGCTTGCAACAGAGCACTTTTGTATTTAATGGTAAATTCTATGCTATGGTAGATGGCCTAGCCATGGGAAGTCCTCTTAGTCCTATTTTAAGTGATTTCTATATGCATTATTTTGAGGAAAAACTATTCCAAAAATTGCAATTTCAATTTTATGTTCGTTATGTGGATGATTGTTTTGTCCTAACGGACAGTAACTTGTTAGGTATTGATGATGCTCTTTCGATTATGAACTCCATTGATTCTAATATCCAGTTTTCTTGTGAGAAAGAACTTAATAGTAGCCTCGCGTTTCTTGATGTTTTGATTTCTAGGAGTGAGTCTGGTTTCACAACTTCTGTCTATCGTAAACCTTTCGCTGTTTCTTTACCTCCTCACAGACTATCGTCTCATCCTCCCAACCAAAAATATTCGGCTTTTAATGCTCTTGTCCATCGTGCTATTAATATTTGCTCTTCTCCTGAGCTTCTCAAGATTGAACTCAACTATCTGAAAGCTGTAGCTGTTGATAGAGGATTTTCTCACTCTTTAATTGATTCTATTCATAACAAACTTTCTAAAAAAACTTCTGGTCCCAATCATGTGGTTTCTAGAAAGGATTTGGTTGTGTTACCATTCTTTCATTCTGTAAGTTTTCGTATTGCTAAAATCCTAAAAAGGTTTCAATTTCAAGTTGTTTTTGCTCCTAGCAACAAACTTTCCTTCTCTTCTCTTAAAAGTCCTGTTGATCAACTTAATACTTGGGGTATTTACCAAATTAGTTGCCGTTGCGGCCTTTCTTACATTGGACAGACAAAACGTGCTCTGAAAATTCGGTTAAATGAGCATAAAGGTTATGTACGAAAGCAAGAGCTGAATAAGTCTAGCATTGCTCAACATTGTTGGAATTCCAACCACTCTTTTGATTTCAATTCTGGGAAAATTATTCAAAAATGTTCTTCCCCTTTAGAACTTGACTTTTGGGAAGCTTATCATATTAACAGGAATAGTTCTAATTTGGTTAATGATTCTTCCTCAACTCCTTATTTTTCACAGGTCTGGCATAAGTTCCTTTAATTTGTTGTTCTTTCTTGGTTTTCTTGTTAGTTTTCCTTTTTTTGTGTCAATTTTTTTCTCTCTCCCCCCCTCCCCCTCTTTTGCATGTGTACTTTGTTTTGCTTTTTGTTTCGGTATTTTCTGTACTTATTTTATTTCCATTTTATTCTTTGTATTTTATTTTATTTTTTTGCAATTTTCATGTATTTTCACATTTTTATGCTGTTGTCTTTTTCTTTGTTTTTATTGATATTCCTTTGTACTTTCTGTACTTCCAACTACATTCGTTTGTTGCTCTCTTATTGGTGCCTTTAATACTACTTCTACTTCCACTTCACACTACCTTTATTCTCATTGGTTTACAGTTAATTCTTAGGCTATATAAGCTTTGTTTTTTGTTGTTCTGTCTGCTTCATTTGGATGTTTTGCATCTAGAAGCTCCCTGTCGCATTGAAAAAGGGATTCCAAGCGATCCCGAAACATATGTCTGCGTTTTAATGCTCATTTGTGCTTTAATTTAACGTGAAATTTTATTTCTATTACTTTGCACAAAGTTTAATCATTACTACTTTTTACGAGCATTGTACTTAATTAATCTATGGTTTTTAGGGACTGTTGCCCTTATTTAGGCATTGCTCATTAATATCGGTCCGGGTCTGTATGTCTTTGTATGGATAGTAGATAACAAAGAATTTCAATGCCGTGTTGTATTTTCGCTCGCGCAGCGCCGGGCGTGCAACGGTTTCTTAACAAAAGTCGAACGCCAAAAGAAAACTACTTTTCGGGAGCAATGTACTTAATTAATTTATGATTTTTAAGGACTGTTGCTCTTATTTAGGCTCGCGCGAAGGCCATTGCTTAGTAATATCGGTCCGGGTCTGTATGTCTGTGTATGGATAGATAATAAAGAATTTCAATGCCGTGTTGTATTTAAGCTCGCGCAGCGCCGGGCGTAGGCCGCCGCCCTCAATCTATTATTTTAGCCCGTGCAACGCCGGGCGGCACGCCTAGTAAAATTTTTTTTAAATTGAAAGAAAAGTTAATTTTAAAAAATTTTTACATTATTGATTAATTACAATGAGGTTCTACTTTCAAATTTAATAAATAATAATAATTAGAATTAAATGCATGTATTATTTTTCATTTGATTGTTAAACGAAAGAAATTTTGAAAAGTGGTGCCGTGCCTCCTTAAATTTAAAAAAAAAACCACGTTTGTCAGGAACGGAATAGCCCTATATCATATAATTAGGGAAGCTTTTGTAACCTGACCACCTGTCCATATTGACCACTAATGTATGCCAAATTTGGGTAGGAGTTTTATAAAAACCCTATTGTAAGTTGACCACTTAATTTTTACTATATTTATTGACTTATCTTTTCTTGCAAAGATACAAAAAACGAAAATAACTTCTCCAGGATATTTTTTATGCTATAATGTTAGACCAGTATGTGTCTGGATGGATGAAACATCAATATAAAGTTTGTCCAAACTTCTTTGGAAGTTAATTATATGGGAAAACTACTATGAACACTCTTATATTCATTAAATAAATTTCTTCTATCTGATGTAGCCATTTTGAAAAATTATGTACTTTTAGGAAATCTTTAGCATCATTTAAGAGACTTACATAATTAATAAGATATTTATCTTCATTTTAACTAAGTACTTTACTTTTAAAGTTGTATAGGATACATTGTAGGTCATTCAGGTTAAGCTTCTTTAATGATATTTTAAATACTTGAGGAAAAAAACTAACCACTATTTTAAAGTAACGTTAGTACATGAAGCTATATTTTAATTAGTAACAAATGAATAAATACATAGTGTAAGAAATGGCAAAAAATTTCTCCACCCTCTATAAGTTAGACCACTTTCACAGGTTTCACTGTATATATGAGGAGCAAACAGTCAAACCGTGTTTTCTCCAAAAAAAAAAATTAAAGGTACTGGTTTTTTTTTTTGAACTCCTCATTAACTAGTACAAAAGTATGTTGTTATTTGTAACCAAAACAAGTTTAAAACTTGTTTTGGTTACGAATAACAACATACTTTCGTACCAGTTAATGAGGAGTTCAAAAAAAAAAAAAAACAATAGCTTTAAATTTATTATTATTATTATTATTTTTTTTTTTTTTGAAGAAAACGTGGTTTGACTGTTTGCTCCTCATATATGGCGTGTAAAACAAAAAGCTAATGGGCGCTAATGGATTAAATTTCATATTTACTAAGTAGATTTCATCATCGTCCCTTTAAATAAAATCCAAATAAATTACGCCTTTCTGGTATAAAGCAAGAAAACGTTCATCCCACAAACAAATTGATATTTCACCTATCATTCGCACTAGTTATCTCCAAATTTTAATTTTTCCCACTTGCACTCTTTGCTTCTCGGTGCCTCAATTGTATTTAAAAAGCTCATACATTATTCATCCGTAGTTCAAGCTCCTTTCTACATCAGGAAATAGCGTTTACAACTTCGAAATCATCACTCTTCATCATCGACTTCAATTTAATCTAGCATAATAACGTCTTAACTATCTTCTGAGGCAACTTTATCAATAGAGTAATAATTCCTCTTTGCATCTTTGCAAATTGCTGGTCTGCTACATTATTACACCTTCCTGGGGTCAAAGAATCCTTTGAACACACAGAGGTTATTCACAGTGTTATTAGACATCCATAGCAGACATCCGTGAAAGCTGATGCAAATGTAATGATCTGCATCAGTTCTACGTCGTTAAGCCAGCACTGGTACACAATGACATGACGTGTGACCGAAGAATGAGGAATTATCTCACTGCAAAGTAATATTCAACAGTTTCCTGAAATAAATTGCCGTGTTTATTATTTCTAATAGTGTTTTGAGTCGCGTATTTTTACTAGAAGATTATTGTCGGTTTATTTCAATTAGAGCGTTTTAGTCGGTTAATTGTTCTTAATGATGCAATTAATGCAATAAATTTGGCTTTCAGAGATAAGCCAACAGAAGACGTTAGGGTTAATTTCATGAAAATAATTTCCTTACTTAACTGTCAGATGTTAAGGGTGTTTTGCATTTTCTAAGTATCCGTGGACTCTTTGACATAAGTTGCTGTGTAATGAAGTACAATTCAAATGTTAATTGTTTTCGAAATTTATTGATTTTTAATTAATATATTTTTATATTGTTGTAAGACTTCTATTTCAAACGCTGACTGTAAGGTGCCAAAATAAGATGGAAGGTGCCACTGTAAAAATAAGATGCAAACTTATGTTGTTTTGAATTTTTTTATTGTGGAGCACATGGAGCTCGGGTTTTGCATTATGGTGACATGAATCTCGGGTTTTGCATATGGTGACATGAATCTCATGTTTTGCATACGGTGGCATGAATCTCGTGTTTTGCATATGGTGGCATGAATCACGTGTTTTGCTTATGGTGACATGAGCCTCGTGTTTTGCATATACTAGTGAGCGATGGGAATCGGACGTTTTTCAAACGGATATTATTTGGCTGCTATAGACGTAGGGAGTTGAATAAGTATCATAATCCATGCCATTTCAGTAGCTTATGGAGTATAGGGAGCTGTAGATGACTCGTATGGTTTCATACGTCGCTCTTGTTCCAAATGCTAATCTTGTATGCCATTTACGCAATTCACGTGAAATAAGTAACTATTAAAACTTAAAATGGACTGTAGGCTCATAGCCTCGAGCTCTCGCAACAGAAAGCATGATAAAATCGAAAGTTGGTTTGCGTTGTTTTACCAAATAAAACAACGAAAAAAAGTAACGGTTTCTTCGGAAAGAATTTCAGATATATGAACTATGGGACTATTTTTCATTAATATATTGTTGAAAGTAGAGCTTTACCTTCACACGAATGCCATGTTTTCGTAGGAAACTAAAGAAATTAAATATATATGTATTTATATGAATAACAGGGATATTTTTGATAAAGATTAATGCACTAAGACCTTTACCTTTACACGAAGCCCAATTTTTATCGATAACTTTAAAATAACAAGAAGAAAAGGGGGAGGAAATGCATATAAAAAGAAGTTTTTTTTTCTCAGACCGTGCTGAAAGAATTCAAAGAACTTCCTGATAACTTAAGTCTTGTACTTGAGAATTTGCGTGATGATTTCAACGCAGATTACAACCGAAAACACGCGATTTGGCGAATCTTTTGATGAAAAAGCAACGGGCCTTTCTAATCCTGAGGTTGCTTGCTCACAGATTCGGGTGGCTCTTTTGAACACAACTGCACGCTTCGCTGCCTACAATCACAAGCGTAAACAATCAACAAGAGAGCTGATTAAGTAGAAGGAATTTAGAATTCCGACGGTGTGCAATGAAGTGACTTGAATAAAAACGGAGAACCAGTTTTATATCTAGTGAAAATAATTTGCCATGCCGTACTGACTCATTGTTGTAATAGCGTTATAGTGAAGCATTACTAGAATGTTTTTGAGCTCAATGGTTCTGCAGTGCAAAAGAGGGAGTTTCTACACTGTAAACTTTTTTGGTAAAGTTGAAAATTATGCATTTTTTCATATTTTTAAAATTCTTTAACCCATTCGAGACCATTTGCACACCGTGTGTTTGAAAATTATGCATTTTTTGATGTTTTTAAAATTCCCTAACCCATTCGAGACCAATTGCACATCGTGTATGCAATTGATTTCGGAGGCTATAAGACGGCCTGCACACCGTGTGTGCAATAACAGTAATGTGCAATTATCAGTTGTTCTGAGTAAGCTAGTCGTCGAAATAAGAATTTTTTTTAACTAATGAAATCTGTAAAGTACAGGAAAATTTTACGGTGTGCGATGATCCTATTTATGTGAATTCACTTATGAATTGGGTGATTTCCATAGTAAACATGTTTTTTTTATTAAAAATGTCTCGCTCCTAGGAACCGTATTCGACAAAAATCGTCGTCTCGAATGGGTTAAGTGTCTGTCTAAAAAATACAGATATCAGAAGGTTTTTTAGCATATGATGTTCGTTAACTCATCTACGCAACAAAATTCATTATGATTGCTCATTTATCCTATTTTCATAGAAATGAGCAATCGCAAAGAAATTTCGATACGTAATGGAGTTAACAAATTTCATGTACTAAGAAAAGTTATACTGTCTATATTTTTTTAGACAACCACATTTTAAAAAAATAAAGTACATCAAAAATGAATAATTTTGAACTTTACACCAATTGAACACCAAAAATCGTGTTCACTAACACCAAAAATGGTCGCAACTAAACGCAAAAGTTTTACAGTGTAAATGAAAAATCTCAATATTATTAATGTCGCGAATAATTTGCAAGATTTTCTTTTTCTATTTATTTGTTTCTTTATTTATTTTCCTTTAACCCAGCGGTTCCCAAACTGTTGTACCCGTACCACTAGTGGTACGCGAAGCTTCTGCAGGGGTACGAGTGCAGGCAAAAAAAAAATCTCTACTAGTGCTCTATTCTATTTTCAAGTTATATTAGCAGTGGTACGCAAAATGGTTCGCAAGAAAAATGGTGGTACGCGAAAAAAGAAGATTGGGAACCGCTGCTTTAACCAATAAATGAAGATTTTTTTCCTTTTAATTTTGGCAACTTTCTTCCTCATACAAATGAAGTCATGTTTAATAGTCGGCTTACTTTCTCGTTGTAAGACTCATTTGCATATATGGAGGTGTCGAAGGCCGGAAATACCCACACTGTTCCATCTTTTCTATCAAGGTTACTGGAACTACCTATTTTTCTGCGGTTGAAGCGAAAGTAGTCTGCCAAAGTCATATTTTCAAGCATTAGAATGAAGATTTCATGATAGAATCTCTTCTCTCACGTAAATAAGAAAAATTTAGGGGATGGTTCATGGAAAATTCATTAAGAGATTGTATTCAAATTCTTTTCGAGAGTAATGCTAATAAGAATAAAAATAAGACCTTAGAACATTTATATTATGTGGAAATGAAAGAATTTATCCACAACATAAACCCAAAGGAGATCTTCAATGATAGCCTCATGCTTGTACTTTAAAAAATATTTAAAATGTACAAAAAAAGATATATTTTTAACAGAGAAATTACTTCCCCGGTATTCATTCAAATGATATTTGCGGTGTTTAGCACAATGTAATAATGAAGTATTAAATTTTCCCCGTATTGATTCCAATGATATTTGTCGTTTTAGCACTGTTTAATAACGAAATATATACAAAGTTTAAAGATCAGAAGAAGAAATTCAAATGCTTCGTTATTTTTCCCGATTGTGATCATTTTACGGGTTAATCTTGTGTAAATACTTTAAACTTATGATAGTTTCTTTTTGTTTTTTGTTTCAAAAAATTATTCAATAAATTACAATAGGTTTCAAAACACTCATCTAGCCTTATGACTAAGCAACGCATTCATGCATTGCCACCCCCCAAAACATGATTTGCGACCCACTAGTGGGTTGCGCAAATTCAAATCGATGGCGAAACACGAATCTAAATATCGCATCTCATACACCCGCCGCTTTTTCCTAACGCTCATGTAATCCATACCAGAATTAATATTTGACTTTTAATTTTGCGACCCACTAGTGGGTTGCGCAAATTCAAATCGATGGCGAAACACGAATCTAAATATCGCATCTCATACACCCGCCGCTTTTTCCTAACGCTCATGTAATCCATACCAGAATTAATATTTGACTTAATTTTGCGACCCACTAGTGGGTTGCGCAAATTCAAATCGATGGCGAAACACGAATCTAAATATCGCATCTCATACACCCGCCGCTTTTTCCTAACGCTCATGTAATCCATACCAGAATTAATATTTGACTTTTAATAGGTTAAATATACGGTTGAAATGCCAAAAAGAAATTCATTTGCATTCTCAACTAATGTATTGTACCGCAAAATAGACCTTTGATAAGCCTAACGCCAAAAAGAATAAATTCATGTTTAAGGGCGAAACTGCTGGTATGAGGAATGCGCTCTATTCTGTTATCGTTTTAGCTCGCTCAGCATACCCGATTCCTTCCAAACTGATGATATCTGTCAGTTTAAAAATTTGGTGCTTTAACCCCTTAACGGTCGGGTCATTTTCAAGAAAACTGTCTTTATAGTACCTATTTTTTAATCCCTGAAAATTATAGAAAAATATGTGCATGAACAATACATATATTCATGTTTTATTTTTGATTTGTTTTTATTTTGAAATTTTAAACACGCCAGCCCGTCATTTTCACGGGAGCGAGAAATGGAAGGCGAAACCTTAGCCCCTCATTTTCGCGGGAGCGAGAAATGGAAGGCGAAACCTCAGCCCCCTCATTTTCACAGGATTGAGAAATGGAAGGCGAAACCTCAGCCCGTCATTTTCACAGGATGAGAAATGGAAGGCGAAACCTCAGCCCGTCATTTTCACGGGAGCGAGAAATGGAAGGCGAAACCTCAGCCCCTCATTTTCAAGGGAGCGAGAAATGGAAGGCGAAACCTCAGCTCGTCATTTTCACGGGAGCGAGAAATGGAAGGCGAAACCTCAGCCCCCTCATTTTCGCGGGAGCGAGAAATGGAAGGCGAAACCTCAGCCCCCTCATTTTCGCGGGAGCGAGAAATGGAAGGCGAAACCTCAGCCCGTCATTTTCACAGGATTGAGAAATGGAAGGCGAAACCTCAGCCCGTCACTTTCACGGGAGCGAGAAATGGAAGGCGAAACCTCAGCCCGTTATTTTCACGGGAGCGAGAAATGGAAAGCGAAACCTCAGCCCGTCATTTTCACGGGAGCGAGAGGCAAGGGGTTGAGCAAAAAGAGAAGCGAACATTGGTTAATAAACGCACATGCAAAACCAACTTGTACTAAAAATAAATTGAATTGTCGAATGAATTCGTCCATTTCTGTCACGAGCAGACAGACGTGTCGGCACTTCGTCGTCGAAATGTATTTAGGCAAACAACTCACGTTTAAAAGTAGACTACGGCAGAAATTTAATAAAGGAATGATAGTTGAGTACTCTTAACAGGTCAAAAGATGAAAAGGCCACAAAAGGTAAAGAATTCCACACGTAGAAAACAGAAATCTCAACTTCTTTCATACAAACCTGGTGGAATTCAAATTAAGCAAAAATAATATTTTAGTACCAGTCGTTATTTAAATACCTGCAACTAAACTTTGATAAAGATTGCTTCTTTAATAAATTGCGAATTACTACACGAACAAACATCTGACCTCGAGTTGCAAAATAGTTATTTCTTCAATAAACCATACCTTCATTATAAAACAGCATATCCGGTAACCATTAGCAATTATTAACTTAACCTCTTCATTTCAAGTGTATCCAATTGGGTACATTTTAAAATACTGTTTATTAACTACTATTTGTGCAATTTGAAAGCTAAAACACCCAATTGCTTTTGAAATTATTCAACAGGCAGTTTACTTCGTTTTAAACATGGAAAACATGAATTTGGTCATTAATTATTATTTAAAGTAATTAATTAAAATTTCAAAAGATTTTTTTTAGTTATTTTGTTTTGTAACCATTTTTTAACTCAGAACCAAAAAATTGCATCAGAATCGTTTGTGCTTAGTTCTGGGGTCTGAAGAGGTTATGAGAAATACCTGAAAAAAGGATTTTAAAGTCTAAACGCATTTAATGCCTATTGTAAATTAATTCCTTTTCACAGCTAAATGTTGCAACAGAGTGTAAAAAAAATTGCGTAAAATATCGACGTATTGGACGTAATTCCGACTTCTGTGGTGTTCATATATCGTATGCATTTTGTATATGACTGAACAATAAGAGAATTCTCAAAGACCAATCCTACAGTTTGATCACGAAGCTCTGACACATGGACGCTTCTGCGCATGACAGAAAAGGCCGAAAAGGACGAATCCACTCGAGCTTTAGGAGAGTTCGTATTGCAGGAGCGTTTATTCGCACACGAATCAGAACGGTTGCTTCTCTGTTGAAAGCAACAAATTTTTAAACTGGCAGATAGCATCAATTAAAAAAAAAAAAAAACCAGATATGCTAAACGAAGTAAAACGAGAACGGAATACGACACATTCTTTGTACCAGCAGTTTCTCCCTTGAACATGAACGGATTCTTCTTGGCACTTTGCCAGTATTTTTTTCTTTTTTTTGCGGTAGAACTGTACAAGACTTAATGCCACGCTTTATATTTGCATATAAATACTGTATAAAAATATTGACGTTCTTGAATACGGTTATAACAACGCCGTTATAACGCAAACGCTACCTAAGTGGTGTTCCGCACATACAGAAGCCTAACATCTTTGTGGATTAACGAAGGGGCTCCTTGTAATCCCGAAACAGGGGTATGAAACTTATCTTGCATGCTCATGTGTTACGACGTTGGTATGATATTACTATATTTATATCGCATTTAAATCTAAATCCTGTTGACGTAAATAGTTTTTTCTCGTAAAGAATCATAAACGAAATGATGGATATTTAGCCTCGTCATTAAAAAAAGCTCCTTTTCCGAGACTTCAAAAACTGCAATATTTTACATTAAAACTTCTTAAAAAGTACCAGCCAATAATTCTCATTTTATTATCAGTAACAATTATTACCACATAAGAGTTAATATTTAAAAATTTACTCGAGTTCTTATATTCGAGTAGGAAACGTAATCACTAGGCTCATAACTCATTTTCATTTTTCCTAATTGTCTTATCTTAAAATATTATCAGTCAACCATTGAACTGGGTATGTTTCTTATAAATGATATTTTAAAATCAGTCTTTGAATTGAGATTGGTTGAGGTACAGAAACTCGGATCCTTAAGCAACATTCATTTAATTTTTATCTATCCCCTCACTTAAGTAATTTTGGTACGTTATTCCGTCAATATATTTTTAAAAAATCAAATCTCGACTGACAAAACATTGATGTTTTCAGACTATATATTGACAGGTGGGATAGTGCAAAGCTATAACTTGGAGAAAGTAAATCATTTAGTTTACAAAACTAAAATTCAGTGGTTTTTTTAGCTACAAAATTAATGAGCATATATGCTCCCCCCATTTAGTACTTGCAAATATTTTACAGGAAATATGTTAAGGTTTTCTTGGAGGAGATATTACTTACGCAATGAACAGCAATAATAGTCGGATTAGTGGAACGTTAACCATTTAGCTTGATTAGGGGAAAGAAGAGTATTAGATACCAAAAACAAAACTGAAGCTTACTTCTTTAAAAGCACCTTGTTAAGTTAAAAAAATTTTTTCGTGTGCATTTTTTATAAAAATAATCAAATAAAGAATATATGATATATATATATATATGTTATGTCCCGTATCAGCAGTCGGGCTAAGTTTCATGACTGGACATAACAGCATTCTTTTTTTCCTTTCCTTCATCTTTCTTTACAACCATAGTAACAGGAGCCGAATATGGACTATGTGAATATTTCATTAAACCCGCATCTAATAATTTAGTTATTTGTGCCTTAATTTCTTGGTTATCTTGGGGAGAGCAACGATAAGGTCTTAAAGAAATAGGAAGCTCAGAAATCAATACAACCTTCTGAGGCTCCAACCTAATACATATATATATATATATTTTAAATAAATAAACGTAAATTCAAGACATTTTACTCACTGAAATGTTTTTTTCAACAATTTCAACTTTTAAGAAATATTTCTGTCTCAATTTCCTTAAGGGTTACAAAAGGTGTCTTATGATATACAACGTTCTTTCGAATTAGAATTTTTACGGAGTGGTGTTAGGAAACACGTACAATCATTAAGCTTCACAATATGTTAAAGAATTTAAGACTAAGTTTATAAAATAAAAAAAAAAATAATTACTAGTTTTTATTTTAAGTTTTTTTTAATTAAAAATAAGCTCCTTCGGCTTCAATACATTTTGCAGTGGTTTACAACGATTAGAATGCCTGTTCCAGCTCACATTGTGGGACTACCTCCAAAGCTCGCGTCGAAGCGGTTTGCATGGTGTCAATGTCAAAGTAAAAAAACTAAACAAATGAACTGAGGTTTTGGCAGTGTGTCAGCCGATAGTTAAGGAGTTTCACGATTGCTCGATGACACAGATCGCGTCACTGAAGCTTAGTTCCAGATGCAGTATTTGAAAAAGCCTCCTTGTGTGACACAGTGTACAGCTTCGACGCGAGCTTTGGAGGCAGTACCACAATGTAAGCCGAAACAGGCATTCGAGTCTTTATTAAACCGCTGTTACAAATGTATTGAAGCCGAAGTAACTTGTTTTTGCATAAAAATACCTAAAAAAATAATTACCATTTGTATTTTATTTTATGAACCTAGTCTTAAAAATTCTTTGACACACTGTATACAAAACGTAAGTTCGAGACATTCCAGTCATTGAATATTTTTCACAAATATTTCAACGTTTCAGAAATATTTCTGTCTCTTACTTTCCTTAACCTCTTCCTCTCACGTGTACCCAATTGGGTACATTTTAAAATACTGTTTATCAACTACTGTTTGTGAAATTTGAAAGCTAAAACACCCAATTGTTTTTTAAATTAATCAACAGATAGTTTACTTCGTTTTAAACATGGAAAACATGGAAATAAGGCATTCATTATTTAAACTAATTATTAATTAAAATTAAAAAAATTTTTTTTTTAGTTATTTTGTTTTGTAATCATTCTTTAAATCAGAGAACCAAAAAATTGAGTCAGAATTGTTTGTGCTTAGCTCTAGGGTCTGAACAGGTTCAGGGTTACGAAATTATACATTTCTATGATATCCAATGCTCTTTCGGATTAGAATTTCGACCGAGTGGTGCTAGGAAACACCTACAATCATTGCCCCTACAATATCCTCCTCAAATTCAACCTTCATTATGAAAAATTCGCCAGTTATGTCCCAGCGTGTGACAAATATTCCTGTGCAAATTACTGACCAAAACATTTAATATAAGACAAATGATCAAAATACTTTGTGCAAAAATGTAAGTACAAAGATAAAACAACGTGAAAAAGCACAAATTCAGATTAAAATTAACGCAAATAGCTATTTCGAAGCTACAAATGGAGCCTCTTCATCAGTGCATAAAAAGAAGAAACCTCAACACACAAGCAAGAAAGCTGTGAGTGAAGCTGTGAGTGTGTTTCTTCTTTTTATGCACTGATGAAGAGGCTCCATTTGTAGCTTCGAAATAGCTATTTGCGTTAATTTTAATCTGAATTTGTGCTTTTTCACGTTGTTTTATCTTTGTACTTACAAAACATTTAATGTCCGTAATTCCTTCTATAAGGTTGCAAGAAAGCGCTGCCGGTAATGTTAGAAAAAAAAAAAACCCTTTAAATTCAGTGAAGCTGGTAGATGGGAATCAAAGATTTAGACCGTAGATTTAAATTGTCATAAGGAATTTTCTATGCACTAAAATTTTTGGGGTATATTTGCCACCCTTTTTGGTGTTACTGAACACAATTTTTGGTGTAAAGTTGAAAATTATTCCTCTTTAATGTACTTTAAATTTTGCTGATGCGGTTGTCTAAACAAAAACAGATATAGCGTTTGTTAGCACATGAAATGTGTTAACTCCGTTAAGTATCGAAATTTCATCGAGATTGCTCATTTCTATGAAAATTGGATAAATGGGCAATCGTAATGAATTTCTGATGCGTAGATGAGGCGTATTTGACGAAATGGCTTCATGAAAAACGCTCCGAGTAAACCTTCCGTCAAACTGGCGAAATTTGTGTAGTAACTTTTGAGTCACGTGATCGCGCGAGGAAAGAATCGTTATAAATGACGAAATTTTCTTGACGATTCAAGAATCGTCAAAAATAAGAGCTCCATTTCTGAGTGTTGTCTGTATTTTTTAAAAACTTTACAGAATTTAAAATACTTCAAAAAAAAAAAAAGAATAATTCTCAACTTTACTCCGAATGAACACCAAAAATTTTTACAGTGGACTCGCAAGAATAGAAATCAAATGCAATAAAATCGACCCAAAAAAATTTCATAGTTGTCTGCCAACATAAAGTTTTCTTTCACCTTTCAATAGACAAACCGCACTAAAGTTACAACAAAGTAATAATATAAATATATTCTACTGATGTATACTTCAAAAATGCAATTAACAATGCATAAAAAGTATTTTTTAAAATAAAAATGAAAGTTAAACGAAACTACTGTATCTAAAATGGAGGAGTTATAAGACTAAGACTGGCAGTTCTATTATAACTAGAAAATAAGCCGAACAAGGACAACACTTAATTTAGGAAAATCCCGAGCTTGGTAAACCAAATATTTGATTACTAGAATAATTGCATCGCTTATTTCGAAAAGATAAGTCTAAAAAAGAATTTTTTGTTTCAGGAGATGGAATACTTTCGGGTCTGATCTTTCACTATTTAATTTTAGTAGGTAATAGCAAACCAATGTTGGTAAATTAAAAAGTTTTGAATAATTATGACAAAATTTAACTAATACCGAGAGTTCTTTCTTTTTCAAAACTGATATGCTACCTTTTCGAAATAAACGGTTCAATTAATCTAGATTAATTATTGGAAATAAAATGGAATGGCTTAAAAGAAACTTGCGAGTAGATTTCACGCATTCAAACAAATTTTTAATGTATCCTATTCCGAAATAAAACACAGAACCGACACCGAAAATTAAAGTTTCTTCCCAAAACAAAATTACTTTCATTTTTCAGTTACATTTCAACTTTCATTTTTAAGGAGGCATTTGAAATCAACCCTAACACTAACAAAAACAGTTTATGTTCAGAACAATTGCAAAAGTTAAGTATGTCAATAGACAAACACGTCAACGCATTTATTTTGCAATCAGAAAACGTATTAAACTACTATACAATAACACGATGAAGTACATACCTATTCGCTATATTGTCAGATACCGGATACGTCAGTTTAAAGCCGAATTCATGAAATATTCCCAGAGAAAACTTCAGCGGCAAAGATGTCAACAAACACTCAACAACGTAGTAAGATCCTTTCTGACTTACACCGTATTGTCTCAGCCAGAAAGAGGAAGTGGCCAGAAAGGTAAAAGTTGTCAAACAGGTTCGCTTTTTGTCGAGTTTCTTTTTTACATTCACCGCGCTTCTGCGTGATCATACTTTCTATGCAAGATGAGTATTTAGCCAAATACTCATCTTGTTTTAGATGAAATTAACCCTTTGACTGCGGGAGACCAATGAGGAATTTAATGTAGTTTTAACTCATTGAAGCTTAACTTTATTCAAATGATTTTTTAAAACCAACCCCTTAACTGGCTATTTTTTTTTTTCACAAATGTTCCTAAAAAAGCATATTTTTTATTGGATTAATTAAAGTCCTAACTTGGAATAGAAGGAACATGAGAGATTTTTTTTTTAATTTCATAAATAAGGAATTTAGCATTTTTTTATTTTATAACTTTGAAACACAAATGAGCTTGAATGACTCTTTCAATCTATTAAGAATACGGGCAACAAGAAGGGCGGAAATTTCAATGCCCGTACGCTGTACGGGCAAACCAAATTCCAAGCCTTTGGGTAGCCCGTACACAGTACGGGCAAACCAGTTAAGGGGTTAACTGCAAGTGCCTTTCACCGACGATTTTAACCTTACTAATCAATTAGTAAAGTTAAATCGACCTTAACGGTACTTACAGTTGATTCCGAAACAAATCACTACAATAAAGTTAAGCGTCAATGAGTTAAAACTACATAAAATTCCTTATTAGTCTACGTAGCCGAAGGCTTCATTAGCAAGGGTAAATCGACGTTAAACGGTACTTAGTTTATTCCCCCCCCCCCAAAAAAAAAAGAAAGAAATTCACTTCAATAAATTTCAGCTGCATTAAATTCCTTATCGGTCTTCCGTAGTCAAAGGGTTAACACATGTATTAACCCTCTGACTGCTTATCATACGATTTCCACGTGCAAATTGGGAGAAAATAGCGAAAATTGCTCATCCCGCGATTTCCACGGGCATTCGAGTTTTTTTTACGAGCACTTAAAATTTTAACCCGCTGCTTCACCTTTTAAACTTGAGTAATGCTACTTCTGAAATATTTAGATTTGAAAGATTTATTCTAGAGATGTCTTTAGTTGCATAAAGTTTAATTAAACTATTCATATTTTGAAGAGAATTCACTAAAAAAATAATTAAGCAGCGAGAAGGGCGAATACGGTTTGATCCAGCGCAGCTCAAATATGATAGACATAACGAATAATGTTTTGCGGCGAAAAAGCAACACATAACTGAACGTTTTAAGGTAGACTAGTGGGTTTGAAAGCATTTAAAATTCCATCAATTATATTTACACTCTACAAATGTCCGAGAAAACCTTTTTCACTTGGCAACCCCATTATATATACACGCACACTGTTGCAAAGGTATTTTGACACAAAAACGAAACGTTAGATTCCAAGCCGTGGCTAGATATAATCTTACTGTAAATTTGTTTATTTTATAATGTCCAAGGACACTAAACTAAAAAAAAAAGTGACATTGAATTGAAAGATTGAATTTTTACTTTGACGCCTTTTTTATGCACACACCACTGAAAATATGATTGGAATAGAAGTAAATTTAGTATATACATTGAACCTAATGGGAAGTAGAGCAGATTAGTTTTTGGTGATAGTTCCGTTAAGGAAAAACTTTAATTGGGCCATCTCTCTTACGTTGTACTCTCAAAAGAATGCCGGGGTTTTTCACCATATAAAAGAGACCAGACTTTTACTTTAATATTCTTATAAATTATTCGAATTTATCGAGATTTTGTGCATTGTTTGAATATCTTTTGTATATTACTTTAATATTTGTTATTAAATGATTCTTGGAGACTTAATTTCGTAAGACGTGATTAAAATTTTCACGTTACCGGAAAATTTCTGTAGTCCATGCCCTTAAGTTTAGCTCAAATAAATTCAGAATGATATTAGTGTAAGAAATTTATAAAATTCTTGAATATTGTCAAGCTTTAACACAAGGAATTCAGAGCTAATCTGCTTCTTTTTTCCCTTTCAAATATTTAAACTAAATTTCGTCCTCTGATTTTATTTATAAACCTTATGTTGTCAATCTAAATCACGCACTTCACAGCACAATGAGACATTCAAAAACAGCACGCACATTTCATGTACAGACAGCTCGCAATTTAATTACAGTAAATAGAGGGCAAATTATCACGTGAAGATACTAGATATTCTAAGAAAAACTAGAGGCAATTCGCAATAATGAGATACAAAACTATGCGAAGTCAATACCCAAGCCTTACAAGCAGTAAGTTGAAAGACTTGGGCTTTCGAACAATCTATTACACAATCTTATCTCTACTTAAGCGCACAAGTATCGTTTATATTTAAGATTCTTAAATTCAAAAATCTGTTATGAGCAGACTTACTCATTACTACTGGATTCATTGAACAACTTTTGAAAAAATACTTAATAAAGCAAAAATTAAAAAGCAAGATTAACACAGTGCTTACTATAAAAGATTTTATTCATAAGTTGCTCAAAACTATAACATTAAAAACCACATTAAAATTCAACTTCTAAAAATATAACAAGTTGCAGAATTTGACACATGAAGACTAAATTCTAAAATACTTAAAAACAACCCAAGCTGGAAATTTCAAAAGTTAAAACCTGATAATAAACATGGCCAATATGACTAGCAAAGATATGACTAACATTGAAACTTCCACTCTGCTTTGTGAAGAAAGGTAGTTCTCGCAATTCCCACTGAAATCTGTGCAGGTAATGTTGTAAGCTACAGTCAATTGCAATCTGTTGACAGCAAAATCTTCTTTCAGAGATTCCTTTCTCCCATTGCAGTTGGTTCTGTCGTAAGCGCGTATTTTACATTTCTCGTAGTCTTCAACAGAGCTGCAAAAGATAATTAACTGTTAGTTGCTGTTTAGTTTACAGCAACTCTTTCTGTTTATCCCTTCGACTGTTAGCAGGACAGTTTTAACCCATGCCCCTTTTTAGGGACAGTGAAAAGTACGTCTGAAGTACCCAAAAATAAACATTTCTACAAATTGTTTTAGTGTATTCCTAATCTGAAAATAACTGGTTAGGAATTACATCAAAAGGCTTGTTCGTCGAAATGTTCATTTTTGGGTGCTTCAGACGTGCTTTTTAGACTGTCCCTAAAAACAAAAACGTCAGGCATTAATGAGTTAAAGCCAGCCCTTAATTGCTCTTTATTTCCATTTACAACAGCGCTTTGTTCACAACATTTACAAAATTGCTTATTAATTTACCAATAAAGTTTACCGGCAGTCTGTTTCAACTTTAAATTCGCTGGAATACACGCGTATACGTTCCTTTGACATTTAATTTAAATTTTAATTAATATATTTAGTCATTAAAAGCGTAAATAAATATTTTACTTTTGATTGAAGAGAGCTTAAAATCTGTAAACAATTGCATCAACACATTTTTTGAATTCTCTATTTTATTTGTATTTCTCTACGACTCACGCTCTAGAATGTAAATTAAAAACCATTCAAGAAAAAAACTAAAATTTTTTTAACTTTAGTTTTACTTTAACATCGACAGCGAAGTTTCAATTCAGAATTAATGTAAGAGTACAATGTCCGTGATAAAACGGGACATCATGAAATCTATAAATTTATAATCCGAATTCAGTTTCCATGCAACCACAACTATTTAACTTGCTAAAGTATAATATTTAGATTCGGACTGAAACATAATTAACCCCTTCCCTCTAGCTCCCGTGAAAATGACGGGCAGAGGTTTCGCCTTTTATTATTCCCGTGAGATTCCGGGCTGGAGCGATTAAAATTTCATAACAAATCAAAAAATACGAGTATTGATATTCACACATTTTTATGTAATTTTCAGAGATTAAAAAAATAGGCCCTTTTATGGCCGTTTTAATTAATTACCCGATCGTTAAGGAGATAATGTCGATCATTAGAGGCTCCTGGTGTCTTAACTCTGCAAAGCAGCCTAAATATATTCGGTGCATCTATGTGGAACGTAAAATAATTTCGTTTTAGTAGAAAAAATGCAGAGACACAGTACATTTGTATTCTAACTTTAATTTCTGTACCCGAGACTAGCGAAAGTCGCATTATCACTATTTCAAAAACTGGAGAATGATATCGTTGCTTAGTAACAAAGCTGTGCAATGAGTTAGGTAAAAAAACATGAGTGATAATAGTAAAACAAATATGCATGTTTTTGTCCCTTGCTGAATAATTTTATATGCTGAATAATTTCATAACGTTGACTGCCGACACGCTAACTTCCAGCGCCTTTCCCAATTGCAGGTACTTCAGATGATAGTTTAATTTAAAACACATTGTTCAAAGCATTTTAGAGGGGGGAAAATGATCAACTTTCTACAAATACATTAAAAATTTAAAATGCGTTGGTAATTACGAGATGGTGCTTTTAATTAGGAGTTCTCGTAGATGGCAGTCAGCGTGTTAAACAATCTGAAAACTGCCAGTTTGACTTCTTTTAGTGATCCCGAGACAAAACTACAGAATATATCGCTGGTTCAAAATTAAAACTACACTTCTGCAAAAATCGATTTTTTTTACGATTTAATATTACGAAGTACATTCATAGTAAAAATTATTTAACGCAAACAAAACTAAAATGGGATATAGTTCTACCGAGATCACTTCGTTAAAAAACTTTAAAAACGCTCTCTTGAATAGTGTAATTTGCAGAAGTGTCGTTTTAATTTTGAACCAGCGATATGCGTTCGCTAACTTTTGATTGTTTTAAAATTGAGACCAGAAACGCCTATAATTCTACGGAAGCTTTTGGTGTTCAAGTCGATATACAAAAAACACTTTATAAAAGATGCAATATAATAATTCCCAATATTCATAACTTGAGTAGTTAAAAGTAATCCTTGTTTGTAAAGTCATTCGATTCCTTAAATCATGTCTTAACCTCTTCAAACCCCAGAACTAAGCACAAGCAATTTTAACTATGTTTTCGTTCTCTGATGTAAAACATGATTACAAAACAAAACTAAAGAAAATTTTTAATTTAAATTAATTAGTTTAAATAATAAATGCCCAATTTCCATGTTTAAAACTAAGTAAACTACGTGTGTATTAATTTCAAAAACAATTTGGTGTTTTAGCTTTCAAATTGCGCAAACAGTAGTTAATAAACAGTTTATAATGCACCCAATCTGGTACACTGAATTAAGAGGTTAAAGACTTACGGGCAGTTTAATTCTTCATCATTTATGGCGACCAGGACTTTAAAAGCCGATAAACAAGCGATCTGTTGTACACGGGGCGCTGTGTTTAATTTTACATTGGAGCGTTATATAACTTTTTAACCCGATAAAACGCAAGTAGTAAAGCTATGACAAGAAAAAAAAAATAAACACCTTACCAAGTGACTTTCTAAAAAATCTTTCGCATACTCGAAGCCACAGTTTAACAAATGGAAACTGAAGTCTTACCCTTCTAAAGATTTTTCATTTTAGACGATGCTATAGGGGTTTATGCTGCTTACGCTTATTGCTCAATTTTCACAATATAGCTTTTAGTTTGAGCTCTAAAGATAGAGAAACCTGCGAAAAGTTGCGTTTTGAAAACTTTTCATAATTATGCTAATATTAAAAATCTTACCAGCATGCAATTTCCCGCACGACACTTTTATCTGGAATTCCACTGTTCTCTCTCAGAATTACTTCATGAACATCCAGACACATCAATTCCAGCCTATTCAGTAAACCCTTATTACATCCATCGGCTTCTATTTTATAAACTGTTAGAAGAAAAGGAAAAAATGACCAATTATTAAAAACCGCTTTATTTTAACTAGGAATCTACCGCATATCTACTTATTTTACTACCAAGTTATTCATTTAACCCCTTGCCACACTTTAACGAGTCTGACTCGTGATTAAGATTTTAACACAAACATGAATATCACGAGTCAGACTCGTGAAAGGATAATCTGCCCAAACATGAATATCATGAGTCGGACTCGTGAAGGGATAATTGGACGACTACCCATTACGAACGAGTTTGGTAGAGCTAAATGGTACGGCAAGGGGTAAAATTTTAGTGTTCATTTCAATTTAAATGAACGACCTAGAAATAAGCTTTTAATAGATAGCTTTAAAAATAAATATTTTATTTTTGTTGAAAACTTGCATTAAAGATTGCAATTAAATTGGTCACTACAGTAAAAATTTTGCGTTTAGTTTCCAGCATTTTCCGTGTTATTGAAGATTGTTGTTCAGTCTGTGTAAAGTAGAAAGATATTCATTTTTTAAGTAACAAACTTGCATCAAAACTTGCGCATTAATAATAGTACCAAGATTAGAATAACCCCTCAACTGGCTAATTTTTTACCACAAATTTTCCTTAAAAAAGGATTTTTTTATTGCATCAATTACAGACCTAACTTGGTATAAAAGAAAATAAAGATTTTTTAAATTTCATAAATAATGAATTTAAGCATTTTTTTTTTCTAAACTTTGAAACACAAATGTCCCTAAATGACTATTTCAATCTTAAAAATACGGGCAACTCGAAACAAGAAAGGCAGAAAATTCAAGGCTGTACAGGCAAGGCCGTTGGAGCCAACTTTGGGCAGCCCGTACGCCGTACGGGCAAACCAGTTAAAGGGTTAAGATTACTCCTATATTGCGGAAAATTTTTAAGCCAGGAAAAAGCAATTCAATTTACTCATATTAGAATTTTACACCTTTACATACACTGTAAAACATTTTGGCGTTAGTGAGCACCATTTTTGGATTTTAGTTGGTGTAAAGTTGAAAATTATTCATTTTTTGATGTATTTTTAAAATTTTTTTGGGAGTGCTAAGCAACTTTATACTATCTAGATTTTCGAGGTAATTTTAAATGCATGATAAGATGATTAATTACACTTTACACCTAAGCGGTGTTTAGCAACACCAAAAATGCTGGGAAATAGACGCCAAATTTTTGCAGGGTACTTATAAACAGGCCAAGAGAAAACAGGCAAGTACTTATTTTCTCCTCTGTTTTGTAATTATTTATTAATTTTAGCGTTTATAAGTACAGTAAAACCTGCTTTTGTGCGGTCCTTTTTTATGCGATTTTGTTTTTGTGCGATTTTATTTTTGTGCGATTTTGTTTTTGTGCGATTTTGTTTTTGTGCGATTTATTTTTATGCGGTATATGAATCTTAGCGGCGTTAGCACCAGTTTAATGTTTCCTATCAATGTACATACATATTTAAAAATTATAGGAGAAGGCTTTGATAATTTCAGCGAAAATCACCTTGCCTAGATGATCGAGGACCAAACTATCGGCGACAGTGACATTATCAATCGTTTGATTGATTATGGAAATGGACAAGAACCGGAATGTTACAGCAGATAAAATATGTGCAGGGATCTAGATTTCTAAAAAAATGGCAACTCATTTTCTTAAAATAGATACCAATGCGGAAAAAACTCTTAAAATTCCAAAAAGAACCGAGATCATGCATCTCTCACTATCATGACGTTTACAAGCAATTGTCGACCGTCGTCACAAAAACTGATCACTGACTTCATGGTACCAAAAAATAAATCAATTGAAAACCTATCTTCAAGCGACCAAAGCTATTTTCAACCAATTCGTCACAAGATGCGCGTTTTGGATTACGACGAGTAGGAGCAAACTATTAAATGTATAATTTGAAAACTTCTCCATGTATACGTACAATGAAGAATTAAATATTGTTACAATTTCTTTAGGTCTAATTTAATTATTTAATTTAATTGAAAGCATTTTCTCATCTATTTCATAAATCATTGATGTATTTTCTAAGTCCGACTTTTTTATGCGGTCCCTGCCCACCGCATGAAAACATTTTTAGGTAGCATATCGTACGAAGTTGTTTATTATATGTAAGAATTTATAAAAATTTCCGAATATATTTTCGTGCGATTTCTTTTATGCGGTCCCTATCCACCGCACAAACACAGGTTTTACTGTATAAAAAAATCTAGTTTATCCTTCTACTTTCGACGAAAATTTGACGTTTTTTTCCGAAGCCATTATTCGCCATGCTATACCTTAAATTGAGAGTATTTGTGTACAATACTAGATATATTTTTACTGTTTATAATTTAAAGAAATGCTTAGAACAAAACAGAAGAAAGAATGTAGTCTATTAAGTGAATGTCAAAGCAAAGTAATACTAATTTTGAGGTTTCAGTTCATGCATTTCCAAAATATAGATTCATGATAGTAAACGTCGAGTACAACTTTAAACAAAATAAAATACAATTTGAAGCCAATAATTTATATAATTTAATATAAGTGCGCTGACGCGTTTATTTTGCATCGAATCCACGATTCATAAGTCGTGATATGCATTATCTTAATTAAATCCAGAGTTCAAAACGCTAAGTGTTTACATTTCTAATTTACTCATTAGGATTGAGTTTTACAGGAGAGCGCTTAATTACGCGTTTTTTGTTTAATCCCATTTATGTTGCACTATAATTAGTAATTCAACAGGATAATGGCAATGGTTATTGTAATTCTGCAATATTTCCTCAATAAATAGTTTTTAAGGCGAGCTGTACATTTTAAAATTTAATTAATTTGGACTTCAGGCTTAACCCTTTGTAATCTATAGAAATACCTACTGCTTCACCCTTCGAGATTATTGCTCTTTGAATGACGTGAGAAACTGGTTCAAGAGTTACGTTAGTGTAGTTTTTCCGATCTACATTTGTTAAAGCAGAGTAAATTTTACAATTAAAACATTTACTGAATTATTTACCTACTGCAACTACTCGCGTATGGAAGTGTCAAGTTTACATCTCACAAGTAAAATATAAAATTGGAAAAATCTTGGAATTAAAATGTCAGTTAGCAAAAAAAAAAATAATAACTTTGTGACAGGAGTATTTAGGGTATATTATATCCTAAAAATTAGACTAGATTTTGCTACCACTACTAATTTTATCTCTGTGCTTAACTTTAACAAATTTCACACCAAAATGCACCGATAAGACCCTACTAGACGTTCAAGTTTTAAGAAAGCTTGTTTGTTGAACTTTTATTTTTACCGACGATAAAAACTTTTAATTGCTTATAGATATTTGTTTAAACCCTATCAGAACTTTGCAGCAAAGTAAAAATATGAAATTCTTACTTTGTTTAAACCCTATCAGAACTTTGCAGCGAAGTAAAAATATGAAATTCTTACATTTTTGTAAATTTATAGAGATTTGCAATTTGTAGATATACTTTGTGAAAAGCCAACCCAGCCTATGGATTACAAGATCTAATGCCCATCTTCTGAATATAAAACTCATTACCGTATATAAAACCTCTACTATATTCCAGGTAGTTTTACATTCCAGAGATTAAACGGGAATGAGACAATTGGCTACGTTAAGATTGACCACGAAAATGGTGGTAAATATACAAATTTTAAAATCTAAACATGTCCCGAGCTCTCTCCATAAAACAGAATAGTAAATGCAAGTAGACAAAGCGATAAGATTAGCCATTTTTACCTTCAGTTGTTTCAGATACTCGAATTCTGCCTAAAATATTTTCAGCAACATCTGCAATATGTTCGTTCAGCTGTTTCATATCCAACTGGGAGTTCGGAGCTGCTGCTTTGCCTGTAAAGGAAAATTTTCCTTTAACAATTTTCGAACTTCTAAAATCAGACATTTTTAACTCTGAAACTTTGCTCAAAATACAGCACAACTAGTCCTAGATTATTTCTTACCTTCGGTTGTTGTTGCTACTACTTTAAGCTCATCTAAAGCTTTCGACGCTACATTTCCGGCGTGTCCCATCATATGATCCATGTCAAACTGTAAATCAGGAGCACTGCTCGATTTTCCTGTTAGAGAAAAGAAACCATGTTATCAATCTACGATTACAAGATGGAATCGCGCTGTTCTACAATGAACAGTCATGTAGATTCAGTCCCTTGAGCTTTAATTTTTCAAGGTTTGTAATTAGCCCATTTTAGATATAGGGTTAGATATAAAAATTTTAACACTGTAAAACGCTTCAGTAACTAGCTTTTTTATATGTAGTGGGTCATGCATAAACCCACCGCTCAGCAGTTCAATTTTATGCTAATTATTTTCAGCAAATTGTACACCAAACTTGCCACATTTTATAGTTATTTGGCATTTTTAAAGTGAATTACGTAGTCTTGATATCGTCATAATCCCCTTAGAGCCTACGCATTTAAAGTTTAACCAGGTTTGAACAAATAACATAGAGTACGCCTTTTTTACATTAGTTATTTAAACCAAGTCCGATCGCACTTCTTGCTGTAACTGCTGCGTCTCAAGTCCAACCCCACTTTCCTCATTTCAGCAAATACTTGCTTGCAAAACAAATGCGGAAAGAGATCAGGTTAACCGCCATGTCAGCCATCGGTGGCTGTCACTGAACTTTACGTTTAGGCCACGTCAACCAACAGTGCCAATATAATGCAATATATATTATATATTTTATATATATATTGTTTTAAGCAATTTCTGAAAGTTTCTTTAAAATTTACTTAATTTTTATTTGTTTTACTGAAGGATTTTACTGAACACTGAACTTTCCGTTTAAGCCGCATCGGTTAGCGGTGGCTGATACTAAAATTGGAGCCTGACTGGAATTTCTTTATAAACTCGTGTGGCACTCAACGTCCTAAACGGATATGTAAAACAGAAAGGGGATAAGGTAATAAAGCGAGGATGGGGAGCTAAGAGGTAACGTTGCTTTTATGCAATGCGAACGAGTCACAAAACGTAGAAAACGCTTAAATTGAGATTTAACATCAATTATTAAACCGTGCAGACAGTAAATGCAGTGGCGATTTAATACTTATGCAATATCCACAGTAAACAATATTCCAAACATTACTTACCGATGAAACATGAGAACATACCAACGCATAATAAGATGAAAGTACTCATTTTGCAGGACTACAGTTACTGCTCTTGAACTAACTTTTTTTTTTTTTTTCGCTAACACAAAGCCTGCAAGAGACGCACTGCTTTGAATGCTTTTATTTCTATGCGTAGTGACGAAATACGTAATTTGCATAGATGATCTAAAATTTGGGTTTGGTAACGACCATTTCGGTCACATAAATATTCGAGTTTATTTGCTATTCTCAACGATATGCCTCAAACTCTCCTCTAATATGGCAGATAGAACAAGACAGCACACCAGATTTTATTATACAAAGAGGAAAATAAACCCAGGGGAAAGGGGGAATCGAACCCACGCCTCTTTCACTCCGCGCAGGGAGGCACCGGAACTAGTCGATTAGACCGCTCAGCCACTGAGGCCCCGATCTAAAATTTTGAAGTCAATTCCTGAAGTTTATTCAAATGATTTTTAAAAATATTTCTCATGGCACCATAGCAAGTGGCATTGTGGTTACTTAGAGTGAAACAAATACTTACGTGCACGTGTGAAGTTTTTTACAAAATAAAACGTCAAAATGTATTTTGCAAGCGCCATTAGTGACTGAGAGGTCTTGCCCACTGGCATGTGTGCACACGCAGCATTGGAGGAGGGTACGATCTGATCTATATTTTTTGGTTTGGTTTCCTACTTCATCCTCAATGTTCTGTACTACTTCTGTGCATTGCAAAGCTCTCTTGTGCTATGTCTACATATAAATTGTTGACATATCACTCCATCAGGGCCGTTGGTGAATGAGAGATCTTGCGCTCTGGCATCTTCTTGCGTGCAGCAATGGTGGAGGGCATGATTTCCTACTTCATTCAAGATGTTATTTCTTACTTCTGTGTATCGGAAATTTGTCTTCTCCTGTGTCTATACATTGCTGACTTGTCACTCCAGGAGGGCCATTAGTGACTGAGAGACATTGCCCACTAGCACATGGTTGCCTCTAATGATACTCTTTAAGTATAGGGGTGTCAAGCAGGGCCAGGTCTACACAGCAAGAGTTAGTTAGGCTGGACTGGCTCGCAGCAAACCTATCTCGGAGCGGTAATGAGCATTCGTCGGACTTCACTTCCCCATGGCCGGGGCAGGGCAACCCTAAGGCCTCGTGCTAACAGGGAAGAGGGATGGAGTATAGAACTAGCAATTGCTTGCGTATAGCAATGGCGGATTGTTTGATTTCCTACTTCATCCTAAACGCTATGTCCTACTTTCGTGCATCGTAAAACTGTCTTGTCCTATGTCTATACATTGTTGACTTGTCACTCCAGCAGGCCCATTAGTGACTGAGAGATCTTGCCCTCTTCCATCTATCTGCGCGCACTAATGGTCTAGGGTTTGATTTCCTACTTCATCCTACTGTCTCTTTGCTGCGTCTGTGCTTCGCAAATCAGTCTTGTGCTCTGTCTATATAGTGACTTTTCCCTCCATATTATTGCCTTGTCACTGAGTTATAAAAGAAACTCGACAGCTGATTTTCATATAACCAAGTGGTTTTCTCCTTACAATAAATTTTTACAAGCGTTTGTGATCCGAATTCTGACAATTCTGAAGAAAGTTATTGATTTCTGAGAAACAATTCGCAAGCAAAGCAATATAAAATAACATAATTCAGCCATTTTATCACTTCAGTGGGGTCTATAAAATGTGGACTAAGCATGCGTGGTAACTAAACAATGGGGATCCGCGTCAGGCGGAACACCTGCTTCTGCACCCCAGGGTCTCGAAAGCTGTTATAGGCACAGTAGGCCATGGCCCCCAATGCGCTGTCGCACCATTGGGTTTAGTTTTTTATATACGTATAGCCATTGATTCAACTGACCTGCAATTTAAGAGATCTGAAGACATAGTTTCCAGCGGGAATATTTTTTGTCCTGCAGTTACCTAGCGTGTTCTCTTGATCTACTACTCTTTTCGGTTTCAATTTTACGTTTATATCAAACGACAATAAAGAAAAAAAATCATAAATTTTTAAACGATTGGAAAATTTTTCGAAGAATAAGGAAAAGTTAGATATTTTTTAGGCCAAAGAGGTTTTGAGAATAAAACATCTTGCTATTTTAACTCAAGTTTCCATAAAACCCAAATGATGGATTTGTATGACTAGTATGACTATATATACACATGATCATTCAAAATTTAGGAGTTTTTTTAATCAGTAAAATATTGCTCATTTAAATATTAATCATATTTTAGTTAAATCTTAGCATTACATTTAAAACGGATTTTGTTCAATTTGCAGTTAGCATTTATTTCGGGTACAGTAATAAAGCACTTCATATTAAAAAAATCCTTGTATTTTTTCATTATAAAGGGCTTATTATTACATCATGCACCTCAGTTTTGGCTATCTTCAGAAGAAAAAAAGGAAAAATTCTGATTGAAAAAAAAAAAAAAAAAAAATCACGCCAAAGAGATAATTTTCGAAAAATGTGTATTATTTCGTAGACTGTGCATGCGTTGACTGAAATGAAAAACATACTGATCATATATAAATGTTGTAACATTTTCAATTTAACTTAGAAATCGAAATAATATTACTAATAACAATGATGATGAATGTACGAAGATGATTAAGTTAAACAAATGATGTACATGTTTTACTTAAATCATATGAAAGCTATTCATAGTATTTTCAAAGGATGTAAACTTGTTTCGCTATTTATTTCCGTACCATACCGTTCCCATAGTATAGCTCATGCATCAAGCATGATACTTGATACTTATCAGTTTTTATGATAACATATCATAAAACTTGATACTTATCATGACAGACAATTTAATTTACATTTCTTTGCTAATATTGAAAGATTGAAAAGTAACTGATCAAGAAAACAATTTGAAAAAAGTTTATCAAAAAATAAAGTGGTGGTGTCATTTGGCATATACTCAAGAATCAGTCTCATCATTCAAATGTCAGTGGAAGACGTAGTTTATTTTACTATCGCTTGGGATGCGCAAATATGCGTTATGCATCTAATTTTCTCGAAATGCATTTATATTGGATGCCGTGAGCCTAAGATACACTACTACTGCTACAAATCAGAATTGATGAACAAAAAGAACAACCTTATAACGAAGGTTCAGTGCAGCTAAATAACTTAAACAAGGTTTAACTTTTAACTGTAGAGTCAAAGAACAATGCAAAAAAGTGAAAGTGGAGTTATCTTTTATCTTATTTCATGAATATATGACCTTTTCAGAAACAATATGACCTTTTCTCTAAATTGAAAGACATAATGCAGTTTTAAAACACATCATTTATTACGTTAAAATTATTGCGCTAATTATACCTCTGTCCGACAGCTTGGAAGATGAGAAGTGAATTACTTGTGCTGCCCTCTATTAGAATATTTACAAAATAAAAGTTGACCCGAAAAAGTACTGCTCTTTTCTTCCTTGAATAATGTGAGTTGCTGTTAAATACTACCACACGGAGGTGCTAAGGGCAACAACAACGGCTCCCGGGCAGAAAGGCCAAGGATTTAAAAAAAACCTTATTGTTCTGCACTTATTTCTAAGTGCCCGGTATACTAAGAAATCCGTTGAGTAAGGAATTTAGCAAAAAACTAGTAATTATAATAATAAAAACTACTGTTGAAACAACAATACTTAATTAAACTTTAGTATTTTGATAACCATGTTCAATATTTCTTGGGTTCCATTCGATGAAGAAATTTAAAAAAAAAACTATTTAACACGCCCCTAGAAATGGCATAGGCCTACAAGCTAAAAATATAACCTGAAAATTAACCTAATTTGAGTCTTTTTTTTCTAAAGGCATAATCTATGCTGGTGCTCCCTGCAAAGGGAGGGAGTGAAAAGATTGCTTACATTTACTTGGCTTTAATGCCCTATGTTTCCGATAGGAAATTCCATCTGTTTGAAATAGCGGGTAATGGGAGGGGAAGGATTGCTTACATTTACTTGGCTTTAATCACCTATGATTTCTACACGAAATAAAATCTGTTTAAAATAGCGTAAGTTTGGGGTAGCAGGATGTTTGTTTTTTGAGGTAAGGCAACTTTTGGACAGTGGGTGCTTTTCGGGAGTTAAATGGCAGAGTCTCTAATATCTCTGTGCTCCAAATAGAAGTTTTGGGTTTATTCTTCAAAACTCCCGAGTTTCTTCTTTTCTGGTGCCTCAAAATGTACGGCGGTCTCAAAATGTCAGGTGTCCTTCCCATCCTCTTCTTCTAAAGCAGGACTACTAGGTTTAAATCACATGCATCGGCGTTTTTACAATTGCTTCTACTATAGTGGCCTACTATACTATATTAGAAGCTGCTGTGGTATTCAATTCTGAGGGCAGGCTGGCTACCTTTTGTAACCGGACGGAAAGAAAAAAGGGCAGTTTTTCTCGTTACAAATAGTGGGAATTTTTTGTAGTGTTCAAAAACCTTTTCCACTCCTACTTCCAATGGGTCCATTTAGAAATAGATGAAACAGGATGTTTCGTCAACGGACGAGCTATCAGATAGGTATCTTCCGCTTCCATTTCTGTAGCACCCGATGACAGCAGATTACGAACAAAAACTTAGAACAGAAATGGCAGGAATAATTTGGGAGCAAATTAAGTTGCACCTGGGTAAGTTTGTTTTATTTGCTTTGATTAACCCCACAGGATCTTTAAAAAAAAAAGATGAACTACAATTTAATAATAATCTGCATGAGAATTCCTCTTCTATATAGTTTCTTCTCTATAAGAAAATTAAACTCTCTTAAGGTCAGGCTCTGGTTCTTCGAGCCACAGTGCAAATGTGATAATGTTTTGAACTTAATTTTTTTCGTTGAACTTAACGATGAAACTTAATTTTTGTCGTGAGGATTTGCAGTTTTTTGAGAGGCGGTTGTCGTTTGCTAACAACTAAAGTTAATTATGTTAGAATCCAGGGACCGAATTAAGGACAACAATGCTATATATATATGCGTGTGTGTGTACCGTAAAACCTGTAAAGTTGACCATCGTTTTAGCTGACCACCTGTGTAAGTTAAGCACATACGTCAGGAACGGAATTAGTCCTGTATTATATAATGTGGAGCAGCGATCGGCAAGCTAAATTTACTGAAGATCTACTTTTTAAGTTCAGCGAACACCAAGATCAACTCGGATAACAGGGGGGCGGGAATGCATATACTATTAATAAGACATGTTGGGACTGCGCCTGTCTTCAAACTGTAGGTTAATTGTTATCCGAACAAGTTCTTGATGCTTATAAAATACCTACCTTAAAGTTTCAAAACTAAAGCTATCTTAACCCCGTTAACTCGCATTAGAACAATATTTTAGATACTAATATCTGTACCTCAGAAGCAGAAGGAAGTATGTCCAAAATTATCAATTTTGTGATATTCAATTCATTTTGACAATTCAAAACAATGTTCTAAAATAAATAAAGAATTGAAGTTTCTATCAGTACAAATTTTATTAAAATTGATGCCTATGTCACCATTTACGAAACTATTGAAAGTGAGATTCGAGAATTTTAACCTTTCTTCAGCTCTCCTGAAAAATTACCTATTTGGACTTACCACCTTCTGTTTCTGAGGTACAGATATATTAATTCTTATAAATTTGATAAAATACTGCAAGTTTTTGTTTTGTTCTATAAATACATTCATTTTGACAATTCAAAACAATGTTCTAAAATAAATAAAGAATTAAAGTTTCTATCAGTACAAATTTTATTAAAATTGATGCCCATGTCACCATTTACGAGACTATTGAAAGTGAGATTCGAGAATTTTAACCTTTCTTCAGCTCTCCTGAAAAATTCCTATTTGGACTTACCACCTTCTGTTTCTGAGGTACAGATATATTGATTCTTATAAATTTGATAAAATACTGCAAGTTTTTGTTTTGTTCTATAAATAAAACGCAAATGTGAAATTTTGTTACTTACTTTAATTAACTCTCACCGGGAGCATAGTTCATGTGACGACTAACATTTTATATTATTGGTACATTTTCTTAATTCTGGTGAACGGTCTGATAAATTAATAAATATTTTTGAAAAAAAAAAAAAGATATGTTCGCCTTCTAATTCAAAAGTCAATTGATCCCCTCAAAAGTCATTTGACCCCCCCCCCCCCCCAAAAAAAAAAATCATATAAACTGTCCAAAATATTGTCGTGATCGGCCGAAAATTGATTTGCGATCGACCGGTCGAACACGATCGACGAGTTGCCGAACACTGTATTAAATGGTAGACAATTTTATTATTATTTTCTCATAGTTCGGGGACGAAAAGGGTAACTTGCCCGGTGTAATAGAATAATAGAGACATGCTTTTATTGCCACTCATTAAAACTTTCATACCTTTAGGAGGGGGCTACAAATAATGCAAAATCATCTTAACCACATTTTCTATAAATAAACAATATATATTAATTTTTCATTTAGTATAACGTAGAGATGATCTTCTGCGTAAAAATTAAACTTAAAAATGTTAATTTGGTATTTAAATGGTAACGTTTTATTTGTTACTTGCTCGATAGTCGTGTGAATATTTCTTGAGCAATAATCAACTACAAAATTATGTTTAGTGCATTTCCCAAAATGTACCAAGCAGAAATGTTAAAAGAAAATTGAAATAGTTTATTCTTGTAATCATTTTTTATATTAATTGGCTAATTGTTTTTTTTTTTTTTTCAGTTTTGCACAGAAACATAAATAGCACTTACATAACACGAAACTGTTTATACACGACAAAAAGAATTTCAGCATAAGAGTAGTAAAAATATATTACAATTTTTAGTTGAAAAGAACAATTCATAACACATCGCACACTGCAATTGTGAGTGAGCGCTTATTTAATAGATATTAGATTAGAGACATGTAAATTAATTCGGACAGCAAAGGAAGTTTCATCTAATTATAGAAACATACTTAAAAAATATACTGGTGGTTATTATTCGTTGAGAAATGAGAAACAAATCTACGATCCTAAGAGATAAATCGTTTACAGAGAGCTTAGGGGCCGTTCATAAATGATGTCACGCTTTTTTCCCGTATAATTGACCCCCTCCCCCCTTTGTCACAATATGTCACACTTCAGCAGACCCCCTTCCCCCCTTTATCACATGTCACGCTATATTGCATAATGTCACATCTCTTTTACCCCCTCCTCTCCCCTTCTCACACTTTGTGACAATTTCACGGACCCCCCCTCCCCCCGCGAAGCGTGACATCATTTATCAATGATCGCTAATGATATCTTATAAACTCGAAATTCTGTTATTTTCGTTTAAATATTAAAAGAAACCAAAAACAAAAGTGGAGTCGCAACTTTTTTATCTGGCTGAAAATGATTGTTTTTTTTTTTTTTTTAAAGTGTTAAGTTCTTGGGGAACTATCCCTTCTTACTCTCACTTTTTTTTTTGTTGCTCTTGTTTTGCACTGCTGCTAAAGTTTTGAAAACTTAGACAACATGAACAGTTTGCAATTCATCTTTTTAATAAAACAGAGGGTTTGAGTGTCCGTGTGTCAGTGTAGGTCTGTGTTTGTGTATGTGTGTCGATCGCCTCCTGGCAAGATGAAAAGTTCCTGAAGAATGAATTTTTGATTGCAGGTGCTTTGGGTTGGTACCTCGTGCATCTCGAAGCGTTTTCCCTAGAATTCGAATGTGTTCTTTTTAGGTCTGGCGAATGGTCTGATAAATTAATAAACATTTTCTGAAAAGAAAAAAAAGTTCGCCTTTTAATTCAAAAGTCATTCTCCCCCCCCCCCCCCCTCCCGGAACCACAGAAACTGTCCAAAATGCTGTCGTGATCGACCAAAAAGGGACTTGCGGTCGGCCGGTCGATCGCGATCGACGGCTCTCCGACCACTGATGTAGAGAAACCTTTGTCACTTGATCACCTGATTTGACCGTCTGTGTATATTGGCCACTTAGCTACGCCAAATTTGGGTGGAAGTATTATAGAAAACTCTTTGTAAAGTTGACAACGTAATTATTAATATATTTATTTGTTTACCTATTTTTGCAAAGATTTTAAAAAAAAATAAAATAACTTCTCCAGGATATTTTTGATGCTATAATGTTAGATCAGTATTTGTCTGGATGAATGAAACATCAATATAAAGTTTGCCTCAACTTCTTTGTACGTTAACCATATGGGAAAACTACTCTTCTTTAAATAAGTTTCTTCGTTTTTTTTCTGTCAGATGCAGCCCTTTTTTAAAATTATATATTTTCAGGAAATCTTTACTATCATTTAAGTAACTTTCATAATTAATAAAATATTAATCTGAATTTCAACTAAGTATTTTAACTTTAAAGTTGCACAGGACACATTGTAAATCATAGTCATTCGGGTTAAATTTATCTAATGATATTTTAGATAATAGTGAGAAATTAAAGCGAATTGCTATTTTAAAGTAACGATAACACATGTAGCCATATTTTAATTAGTTACAGATGAATAAATGCATAGTGACAAAAAAAAATCTCCACCCTCTATAAGTTGACCAACTGTCGACGTTGACCACTAAAGTACCGCCCCACAAGTGGTCAGCTTGCAGAGGTTTCACTGTATTTAGCTAAAATAAAAATAAATAGCTTATTATAATGTAAGTTGCTTATTTTATGGTAAATATTTCCTAAAAATACATAATTGTTCAAAATGTCTGTCTCAGATGGAACAAAAAAGAAGAAATTTATTTAAAGAACAAAAGAATGCATAACCTCTTCATTCCAAGTGTACCCAATTGGGCAAATTTTAAAATACTGTTTATTAACTACTGTTTGTGCAATTTGAAAGCTAAAACACCCAATTGATTTTGAATATAATCAACAGATAGTTTCTTTTTTTTCAAACATGGAAAACATGGAAATTGGGCATTAATTACTATTTAAACTAATTATTAATCAAAATTAAAAAAATAATTATTATTTTGTTTTGTAATCATTTTTTAAATCAGATAACCCAAAAATTGCGTCGTAATTGTTTGTGCTTAGTTCTGGGGTCTGAAGAGGTTATAGTAGTTTCCCACTGGTTAAGTTAGAGGTTTAGACAAGCGTTATAACTACTGTTTCATCCATGCCGATAAATGCTCGTGTAACATCAAAAAATATCCTGGGAATGTTGTTTTTGTTATTAAATGAATAAATATCATGGTAATAATTAGGCGGCCAGCTTGCAAAGGGTTTTTATAATATTCCTACCCAAATTTGGTGTATATAAGTAGTCAACACAGACAGGTGGTCACGTTACAAAGGTTTCCATGCTTTATATAATATTGGACTAATTCCGTTCTTGACAAAAGCGGTCAACTTAGACAGGTGGTCAACTTGCAAAAGTGGTCAACTTTACAGGTTTTACTGTATAATAAAATGAGGCACCCCAATTACGTGGTAAAAGAAATATTTTTAATAAAACGAGTGAAAAAAATTCGAATTACATGGGAGCGTTTATTCATTCAGGACATTTATCGCGCTCGATAGGCGCACTTGCCAGGATTACCACTATGATATCATTGACATAAAACAGATCGGTGTTTCTCCAATTGTCATTGTTAGCACTTACAGCCCTTCCTCAAAAAAAAAAAAAAAAAAATAAGAAAACTATTAGAGTAACATTTATCAAAATATGATTTCATAATATATATATATATATATATATATATATAAATAAATAAATATATATATATATATATAAATATATATATATATATATATATATATATATATACATGCAGACAATATAACAAAGAAAACGGAAATTTACAACAGCATGAAGCTGAACTTAAATGTATTTTAATTAATTAACAAGAAGTTCCGTCTAGAACTATACGAGCCTACTTTCCCGTATACACCGAATTCAAATTTATAATCTAGCTATCTCTCTCTCTCTCTGTCTTTCTCGTTTAGCTTTAGTTCTTAATTGCTTCAAATATACCTTTTTCAACGGTTAATACATATTCATTCAATCATTATTTATTAAGTCATTCATGTATTTATTAACTCATTTATTCATTCATTCTTTTGCTTATTCATTTAATCATTCAATAATTAAAAAATATTCTTGAAAATCCCGATCAAAAAATTTCATAGGAAAATAGGCTCGTTAGTTCTTTATGAACTTTCTATTTGTACATGTTCTACGTCATAAGAGCTTTCCGATAAAGTTTGTTCCAAGCAAATCGGTCCGTTAGATCAGAAATTATATAGGATTGAAATTTCCCCGTAGGCGGTATGTTAATTTTTTTTGAACTGTTCAAAAATGAACAAAAATTGTTCAAATCAATATTTCACGCCAAGAACTTCTTCCAGTGAGCTTGTTCATGGGAACTTATATCTCCTACTCAGAGTTTACATAATTTGCTTCATTTTCACCCATGGACGCTAATGTTAAAATTTTTTGAACTGTTCAAAATTGAACAAAAATTTGTTCAAATCAAAAAGTAAAATATGGAAATGAGATGTCCTTGCCGAGATCTTTCCAATGCAAAAAGAATTTTTCCAATTGGACAATTCGTTCAAAAGTTATTAGGGGGGGACAGACAGACAGACCGACGGACCGACAGACCGACAGACAGACAGACCGACAGACCGACCGACACACTTTTTTCCCATCTCAAAACCCTACTTTCAAATTTTTTATTTTTCAATCTTTATTTAATTACTTAACTTATTTTTGACTTTTCTTGATTTCTAACGATATTTTCACGATACCATTAAGCCTTCTTTCATGCTTTATTATTTTTTTTTTTACTTTTACGGGAAAGTAGGCTAAAAAGGAATGAATGCATAGAGTAAGAATGACAAGAAAAATATCACTTCACCCTTTATGAGTTGACCACCTGTCAAAGTTGACCATTAAGGTGCTGCACCGCAAGTGGTCAACTTGCTCCGGTTTCACTGTGCAGTAAAACCTGTAAAGTTGACCACTCTGTAAGTTGACCACCTGTCGAAGCTGACCACTTTGCCGGAACGGAATTGGCCCTGTATTATATAATGTAGGGAAACCTTCGTAAGTTGACGACACAATTTGACCACCTGCTATATTGACCACTTGTGTATGCCAAATTTGGGTGGGAGTATTATAAAAAACGCACTTGGTAAGTTGACCACCTAATTATTACAATATTTATTTATTTATCTAGTTTTGCAAAGATAAAAAAACTCAAATAATTTCTCCAAGGTATTTTTTCATGCAATAATGTTAGACTAGTTTTTGTCTGAATGGATGAAACATCATTAAAGTTTGAATAAACCTCTTTTGTAAGTTAACCATATGGAAAAACTACTATGAACAGTTTTATTCTTTAAATAAATGCATAGTGTAAGAAATGACAAAACATAATTAAAAAATCTCCATCCTCCATAAGTTGACCACCTGTCTAAGGTGACCACTAAAGTGCTGCATCGCAAGTGGTCAAGTTACACAGGTTTCACTGTATATATATAGAATGAGAAAAATTATTGGTAAAATGTGTAAAATCAAAGCAAGATATCGTCACAATTATTAGGATTAGTTGCTCTTTGATATTCCTCAGCAATCCATTACCTTCAGCAAAAGTAGTAAATATACTTAGTTTTCATTGCAGCAATAGGTAATTTGCCAAAAATTTATTTACGTAATTAAAAGTTTACTTAATCTTAATGTTTCATTTCTAGTGATGGCATCGATTTTCGTTAATGTGAAAAAGTCCTCAACTGGAGAAATAAATTTCCTCAACTGCGAGAAAGAATGGTGCAGTCTAGGTATGAGTTTGTTCTTAATACAAGGGGTAGACGTGGGTAATAAATACTTGAATATGTAATGCCTACTAAATGGTAAATCCAGGTATTATTGATAAACTGAATGTAGATGTTTCATTTATGATGATCAACATTTCAAAAGAAGAACCAGAGTTATTTTACGAGATAAGAATGGAAATCTAATTGCCGTAAAACAACGAAAAATTTGATTGCACGTTTGCAAGAGCTAATATGGCGTCGCATTATAAATTCAACTCAATACTAGATGTCTAGACACTCAACATGGAATAAGCTGCATAATAGTTACTCTCGTTTCTGCCAACGTAAATAATTTGGTTTGAGATGCAATTTTTGAATTTAATTTAATAAGAAAAAGCGTCTAGCAAATTGAGTATGTAGTGGTGGGAGAGAATCACTGCGTAGCCCAAATTATCCTATGAACTTCGCCCCTCCTCCCCAACCATTAAATTTGTATTTAAGATATTTAGCTGATCAACACGCTAAGTTTCTTTATCGGATATTGACAAATAATGGCCCCCAATGACGATCAAGGAATTTTTCATGGGGAGAGGGGGACACTTTTCAAGGGCAGAGTTTTCATTTATAACGCATACACACTGATATAGATGTGCTAGATATGCAGTGGCGGGTACTTTCCATTATGTCGGTGCAGGCGATAAAGTCGCCAATATTGATGCAACCAGCGCTAAACGGATTACGCCGCTGGTAACTTTTTACGCGTGCTGTCGCCAAAAAGTGTGCTTGGCGAGATTTGCGGCAGGATAATGGAAAAATACCGAGTGGTGTAACTGAGGAGTGGGATATATACTCAATCCCCCATCGAAGTTTTGACCTAGATACAGGAAGGCTCGGTAAAACAATGAAATTTGCCAGGAGCAATGGCATATCCTCGAAGACCCTCTCCCCCCCCCCCTCCGAAATTAACGTTTATCTACGCCACTGTATACATGTTCTTATAAAGTTTTACTGTCTCATGGGGGATTACCCCTCTATCTTTGGCTGCGCCACTGATGGAAACCTAGTAATTAAATTTTACATGATAGAGAAGAAAGAGAGAAAGAAGTAGAGTTAATGTAACGAAAATATACTGATAAAAAATAATCATAATGACTTCAAAAACTTCACGATAATGATGATATACAACTCTTTGAGTTGAATATACTTTTGAGATACGTCTCCATTGTAGACGTATCTCAAAAAGCAAAAATTTACTTTGGCCCCAACGTAATTCCCAAGTAAATGTTTGGGTCTTTATCATTTTAATCATTATTATTTATAAAAATCATCATGGTGACACGGGCCTTGGGTGAAAAACTGTACTGAGTATTGGCCAAAATAAGTATTTCATTTAGTGCCGACCTGTTCATTATCGACAGAAAATTTTCTTCAGTCATTTAGAAAATTTATATCTCGTCTTTGCAGATCAGCTGGCGTCCACTCTGAACTAGTTTGGGGGAACTAGAACCACAACGAACTAGTTTTGGGGACACGAATAATTTGATAAGAATGATTATTTGGGATGCAGTCGCAAACTAGTCAGTAAATGAGATCCAGTGGAATATTATTCCAGAATCTGTCCCACCACTGCTTGATTGGAATTATTAAAAGATTGCTTTGCAAAGTTTAAGGACATACTTCTCTCGATTTTGAGGAATTTAATCACAGAGGATTCAATTCGTTGAAAGTATCGTTAATGGCCGACTTCTTATTTTTGCAAGTGATGATACAATTGATTTAGAGCTCCTCAAACTAAATATCTTCCTGCTAAAAGGCAAGGAAATTGGCATCAACAATTTGGAAACCGTAGATAGTAAACTCCCAATCAAACAGAAAATCCGCCTATCATCAAAGATTTCGTACTGATCTAAAGAAGCGTTTTTGCTTTGAGCACCTTAGGGCAGCTCCGACAATCTTCTAAAACAATAAGAAAATCAGAACTTACAAAAATAGGAACTATTGCCTTAATGGGCATTGACGATCATTGATGTGATTGGCCTTTAGGAAAAGTAATTCGGCTTTTAACTCATGAAGCTGAGAACGAAAAATTGAACAAGTTCGGCCAACAAAATGGCCGACTTCGCGACTATATGCTCTTGAAGTGAGGGAGGATGGAAACGGTGAGCCACAAATTCTACCTGTGATGACTCTGGTGAAAAATATATCAATAAATAAATAAAAAGACTCTGACGACTGCCTGATTTGAGTTTTCCAATTTCCCAATTTGGTTACAGGCCATGATATGAAAAACTTTTAATTTTAAAACTAATTAAGGCTCGTATTCAAACATTAACGAACGTTATAAAAGACTCCAGTTTTTAGTAAAAATTTGGTGCATTTATTTATTATTTTGAAATTTTACATTGGATAATTCTGTATTTTTTTTTCATATTTTTCTAACTGATGCTTACTTTTGAGCTTTATGCACAACTCAAAGAGGAAGGATGGTGAAGATAAACTTTGAAGCGAGATGTGTGTGTGTGTGTAAATTTTATTTCTTTGTTCAATTTACGTTTTGGCAACATGGTAGAAAAATAAGATAGATTTTATACTGATGGCGAGTTTGTTACCTTAGCAGTGAGGTGCTGTTAATGAAGCATGTAACATATTGTAAATAGTTTATAAGGAATTAATATTTTTTCTTTTACTAAGATAAAAATACTTTGTCATTTCATCAAAAAGAATATTGATTGATCCTAATGAGCTGCTCGCAATTTTTAATCGGAAAATACAAAGATTTTAACACAATCGAAAGGAACTGCACGAAATTGCAAACAAAATGCTTCTAAATAACTATATAGATATAAATACATTCGTTTAAAAACCAAGATAATATTGTCTTTGATGAAATGGATTGTGAAATAAACTTATGATGAGAGCTTAAGTCATTAGTAGTTCATAGAGGGTCTATAATAGTGCCTGAGACAGCGGCACTGCAAAAGTGCCTGAGAATCGATGCGTATGGCTATGTGGTCAGAGAAGACGACGGTTAACTTAGACATTACGCACACGTGCGTATGCAAAAGACGATTTGCTGTACTAGCCCCTCTTGAACAACCTCAAGAGAGATTTACAGGAATTTGCCAAGATTAATGAGCAACCCATAAACATTCACGGTGTTTAGTTATATAATGCAAGTTTTTCAAAAATGAAACTGGTTGTTAATGGAAATTACATGCTGATTGATTTTTATTTTGATTTAGTAAGTATACTGCAAATCTAAAGCTTCCTACTACCTCAAAATGTTCTTTTTTTTTTTTTTTAAAAAAAAAAAAGCTATTTTTGAATCCTAATGGCATTAAAAAATATACCATTCCTGGTGTCAGGATACAGGTGATTGCAGTTTTTATTGGAGTCTATGTCGTAATCAATATATGATTTCAGCATTTGCCATTTTTAAAGCAATGGATTATCTCTAGCTATTATTTATTCGTTATATAAATAACTCGTACAAAAACCATTTGGTTACAAGCTACACTCGAACAGAACACCTTAGACAATCTTAGTTAATGCGTTTTTCATAATTTTTCGTGATAAAATATCTTCAATATATGCTTCTTGTGCTGCCATCTTTTGAGTGAGAAGAAAGAATTTCCAAGGCGACTTTGCTTCGCAGAAGAATTTGTTTTTGTCTCCGTAGGGGGGTGGGGAGTACTTTAAAGCACGGCCTCCTTCATTTGTTAATTTTGAAGTGAGCAGTATAGAAGCGTATCGTCTGCCGCAAGAAATAAAATGTTTGATTTTTCTTGCTATTTCAAATCCAGCGCTGTCGAAAAAAAAATTAAGTGCCAAATCTCTTTGAGTTATTTAGTCTTTATACTAAACGTTTAGAATTAACATTCGTATATGTAATATTTAATAAAGGGAAGTATAACAGGTTTTCCTATTTTCACTACAACGTGTACTTAATGCAATACGATAAAGTATATTTTTTCTTCTAAAACTCAATTTTAAATGCAAATAAGAATAGACTAGTCGACCCGTGCGGAATTCCGCATTTGGGATAAGGGATAATTTGGGAAAAAGGGCATTACGAAGAATAGAAAAAAGGCGAAAGGGTGTTGGTACAAAAGAAGACATGTAATTGAACACATCAGTACAAATATCTGTTACAATTTTTTTCCTCCCCTGTTATTTAGATATTCAAAATAATAAAATAATCACAAAAATAATGATAATTATTTTTCTTAGTAGTATTCATTGCATTAAAGTACCCTAACGAAAAGTTCCATTACCTAAAATATATATTTAAAAAATATATTCTTAAAGTAATTTTTTTAATTTACTGCATGAAAATAAAAACACCAAATGAAATACAAAAGAGCGCTTTCTATATTTTGTTTATCAAAAATCAACGGTCCAGCCAAACAATTAATTGGAGAAAACGTAAAAGAAACACGGGACTCGATCCACAGGGGCTGGGTATAGCAGGCTTGCGCTGTAATCATGCGGCCACTCAGCCTCTAGCCACACCAATTTGGCATCCATTAAAGGACCTCTTCTTAAATGAATTTAAATTTCAAATTTAAGAGAAGCGGTACATATAGTTGTGTATTGTACATTTTCCGGTGTAGCGGTTAAAGAAAGCTTTAAAATGATGCCTCATTCATAAAATTTGATGAAGTATTAAAGAAGTGATGGTGTACCGACCTAAAAAAGGCCTTGAGAAATAATATATATGATAAATTCATAAGGTAAAAATGAATAAAAATACAGCTTTAAATGCATGATAAATAATGAAAATTTCAGTAAAGGATTTATTTCCTTATTCATGATTAAACAATTAGTAAGAGCAATGTTAAATATGCCGAAAACTATGCTATAGCCTAAAATATAAAACATTATTAAATTTAGACGCTGAATAAAACGACATAATTTTAAAAATATGTCTTAGTATTTTTGTATTTTTTCTTCTTCTTCCTCTTCTTTTTTTTTTTTTTTGCGGAAAGTATATTTGAATGTGAGTGATCCCTGAATATAATGTAAAAAGTATGAAGAATGAATTAATGTGCTATTTAGGGTTAAAGAATGCGTACGAAAAAGTAAAGGAATCACCAGGCTGTAGATTTTGGCATACTATTTAGCTTTGAAAAAGTTTGTAATGTATGAAAAGACATTGTTAATTTTATGCAAAAAATAGCAAGACGCATTTTCAGACCCCTTACCTCCTGTAGCAGGTTTACGTATGAAACTTCTAAATTGTGTAAGAGTTTTATAGTACAAAATCCCTAATTGCAAATTTTAATTCACTGTAGAAAAATGGTCACTGTAGTGTAGTATCAGCTTTCTTGAATACTTAGTCGTCAATATAACAGACATCAAAATTTAGCCTTCATAGAAAATGAATTTTTACTGTTAACAAATGTTACCGTTATTGGGCAAATTGCTGCAATGATTCCAGAAAGTCTTTTTCATTTCTCTCCAACATGTAAGAACGTAATTTCTAATTTTTACAATTAGGCTTAACAGAAAACTGAGTATCAGGTTTTTCTAGCTTGTTCTGTTTTATGCAGATATTTCTTGCTGGTCATAAAAATTAACATATTATCAGATCAGTAATAAATTTTGCTAACCTTTTATAAGTTCTTTGTTAGTTACTGAAACATTAAAACAATTTTTTTTTTCGAATTGGTTCAAAGAAAATAAATTCATTTATTATATTAAAAAAATTGCTCTTGGCACCCCGTCGCTCTCCTTCCAGCGGAGTATGCTTAATGAAAAAATGGTGCATTAAATAATAATTACTTATCAAACTAATTGAAAATGGCAGAAAAGTTCACACATTTGGTGGGAAATTATGTCCCGCTCTCTTATAAAAAGGTATACAATTTGATAGTAAACATTTTTAAGATTAGAACTCATTCTCTTACATTTTTTCTTGTTCGAAATATCTTTTGTTAACCCATCTGTGCACACATGAATACAACATTAGTTGCTGATGAAGTACAAATGCAACTAAAAACTTCATTTATAATAATTTTTAAGAATTACGATTAGTAGTCTTCACTTACGGCCACCAGCTCCCAGCTTCGGCGCATCTAGAGCTGGATTCACACATACAACCGACGGACCGGACGGACAAAATTCGCCCGTGACGGAGAAATGTGATTCCAATTCACACTACAAAAGGCTCTGTTACGGGCAGTGGGTTTCAGCCAATGGTTGCAAGGCGTAATCTCTCTCTACATGAGCCAATAATGGGATGCCTTCGTCATTTGACTGCTCTCTATTTAGACATCGATTTCAGAAGCAGACGATGCATTTAATAAAGTGGAATTTTCATTCGGTTTCAGCAGCGATTTCATTTCATAAAAGTTTCGAGCAGAGATAAATGTTTGTTTAATATTGATATTTATATTGCATAAAAAGAAAATTCTGTTTACTAATAACAAACATAAATAATATCATTACTTCATCGGTCTTATCAATGAGCTTCGTAAATGACAAAAAAATAGAATAATTTTAAGTTTTGCACACAGCAATAAGTTTACATTTTCGCAGAAATATTAAGCATTTTATTAAAGGTAACACACGTAATATAAATTCCAGGATTAGGATTAAGCAAATAGCAAAAACGTTCGATTCATATCCCAGCGTTGGTGCAATTAATTGTAAATAGATGCCCAGAAATGCTACTGATTTTGTAAGGCGAAAATAATACGCAAATCCTTTTCGTTCTTGGGTTTAAAATCAATGCCAAGATGAAATTTAAATTTTCTGCTTATGAAAAAATATTACATTTCTGACAATTACTTTTTTAAAAAATATCAGATCTTGAAATTACAAGATAAAATGGAACTGTTTTTATTCGCACTAAAGTTAAACATTTCTTCAAAATCCGCTGTAAATCACTTTATATAATCAAGGAAATGTGCATTTTTATAACACTGAAATTGCATGTTAGCTTTCCTATTTTTCTCCTACTAAATATGCAAACATGAGACAACTTTTTAAAATCTTAAAAAAGGCAGTTTACTAAATTGTGACCCCGCTAACCGTAAAAGGCATTTCTAAAAGAAAAATATGGTCCCTTGCATTTTGAAACCCGTACACTAACTACAAAGTACACTAACAACCAATGGTGCAGTCGAGGGGGCGGCGTCCCCCTACCTTTTCACTTTCATACAAGCGTCGCCCCAAACTTTTTACATTTTAACGTAAGCGGCCCCCCCCCCCCCTTTTGTGTGTGTGATTTCAATTTCTTACCTTAGGTTATAAGCGTCCTCCCAACTTTTTTTTCAGGACTACACCACTGAGTATAACATTACAGATGATACATTTTTGCGGATGTGGAAAAACATTGTGCTTTTGACACTAAATATTAATAAGAAATGCAAAATGATTTTATAAAAGTAATATGCTTATGCTAATAGATAAAAAGCTCATAAAAAAAACATTGTCTTTTTATTTTTCGCTTTTAAATAACTAAACACTGCACGCATTAATTCTGTACTCATTCATTTTAAAGTCAGTAAACAAAATTTTGAAGAAAGAATTTATTTGAAGTACTTAATCATAATACTGAAATCAAAGAACTTTACAAGATTTTGATCATGCATAAGTACATATGTCAATAATTTGAAGACAATGGGCAGAAGAAGTACAATTTCAATATTTCAGCCTGTACAAATCAAATCAGTCTTTTCGATAACATCTGTAAAAAAAATAAAAAAAAAGTTAATACTTTGACATAGGCTTTATAAATATAACATATGCAGAAAACATTTTCCATCAAGTTGTTTTCTTGGAAATAAAATACATTATTGGAAAAAGAATTTCATTCGTTTCCACATGAATTATCAATTTGTTCACAATTTACAATGATTGAACATGATGATTTGTGAATTTTACAAAAGAAAACTTTGCAAAATGTACTGTTTTAAGATACAATCACTTTTAGAATAAGAATTTAAGAACAAGTCTAACTATCTAACTGACTCAATAGCACGACAGCCCAATGGGGGCCATGACCTACCGTGCCCATCCCAGCTTTCGAGACCAAGAGCCCTAGGGTGTAGAAGCAAAGTTTCCGGTCAAGTGGTCGACCTGACGCGGAATCCCCAGCGTTAGTTCCCAAGCGTTCTTGGTCCCAAGGCCGTATCCGGAGGGGGGGGGGGGGCGACGGGCCCCCCCCCCCTCTGCATATATTTCTCCCTGAAACTTTCCTCTGCGCTAGTGTTTCAAAGTCAGCCCCCCCCCCCCCCCCCGAAAAAAATTTCTGGCTACGGTCTTGCTTGGTCCTCATTTTATCAATCCCACTGGAGCGCTGAAAAGCTGAGTCGACCCTTCCCAGCCCTGAAATCGAACCCCGGACCTGTGGCATGGTAGCACGGAAGGCTGCCATTCAGCCTCCATTATCATCCCAATGAACAATTTGTTAATTACAAGTTAATAATAATGAGCCAGTGCTGTGTGGTCACCCGGATTGCCCAGCCAAGAATCCGCCTCTAGTTTTGATAATTAATGTTAGAAATACACATGTATTATTGACACCTAAGTATGGAATGTAGAATTACATTAGTGTCAATTTTTTATTATCGCTTTTGCTTTTGGTATAGTTTTTGCACTTTCTTGTGTTACGCAATAAAGGTGCGTTATCAGTCCACAACTAGATGAAATACTACAAGTAAATTTTTGTCCCTGAAGAATGCGAAACTGAAGATATATATATGTTTCAAACTGACAATATTGATCATGTGATACACATAAGATTAAAAAATAAGTAACAATGCAAGAAAATAATAAATAACACAAGCTTTAAATAATTATGATTTAATGTAACTATATTAAAATCTTACTCCTCCTAGTCTAGGGATAAGGTTGGTTTGGATGTGAAGCTAAGGGTCAATACTCATTTAAAAATGTGCAAGCAAAATATAGAATAAAGAATATTATTTTATTTCATCACAATTTCTGCAAAAATTGAACTAAAAACAATTATCCCCAACTACAAGTCTAAAAATGTACTTACATGAATAAAAATACTGAATAGATGTACCAAATAGTCAGTTGTGCATCTTTAATCAAAAAACAGCAACCCACAGAAATGCCTGTGTTCAAAAAAGTTATTTCACAGGTAAAAAGAGCTTTAAAAAAACGGCAAATGTTAAGAAAGCATGCTGATGATCGTAAGTGAAGCACCACACACAGCAAATAATTTCCGAGTATTCCGGTATTTATCAGTTATATAGGGAGTAGCGCATAGTGCTGGAAAAAAGCTTGGGGAATGCTTATAGATATGAGCATAAGTTATCCACATCAAAAGCTCTGAAGGAACGCTTGTGTTAAAATTTTAAAAAACAAGGGGGGGGGGGGAGAAAATGATTGTTTTAAAGTAAGTACACCGTCCTCCTGCGATCACACCTGTGGTTATAGAGCCCACATTGACACTGATCTAACGAATTGTCGCCTACATGAATTCATTAGTTGAGGCGTTAGTTAAATGTTCTGATACAATAAAAACTAGATATTAAATGCACTGCAACTACATTTGATTTAGCAATGTTTCTGCGTCTTGGTAGCATGGACTCTATATAATTAGGTTTACCCAACCAGTCCAACACAGACCAAATTAGTGATCAACTTGTTACAACTAAACTTTGATGTTGATAAAGTTTACATTGATTTTGGAGAAACAACTAAAATTCTCAGGCTTGCTTACATGTAACCTCAGCTTGTTTATTGTAGGAAATACGTTTTAATGCCAAAAAAAAAAGAATATAAATTAAAACTTTTTAAACATTTAAGTAGCAAACTAAATTAAAATGCAAATTTTCTACACAGTGGGACATGAAATGACCTTTGACAAATACCAAATTTCATGAGAATTTATAAGGACATATAACAACTCAGTTACATATTCTTAAATGTTCAGTACAGTTAAGCAATAAATTTAAAGATAATAAGTAAAATTTAATAAGTATGCTAATGAGTTTTTTTTTTAATTTGAACATACAAAAACATGGGTAATGGAAAAATACTAATGTTTAATTTTATGTTGTCAGCGATTAGTGTTTTGTATATTTTTACAAAACAAATGAATAAATAAATGTTCCGTGTAATAAGCAAAATTTTAATTCGAGTGACAGATATTCATTAATACGCAAATGTATAAAGGCGCAACTGGTACCATAGTAGAAATGTAAAGTTTACCAAAATGAAAATGCAAATAAAGCAGTGCCAAAACATTAAATGCACACAATTCATGTATCTTTTTCAAACTCTAAGCTTTGCTACTACTGTTATTATATTATTTTTTCATAACGTGATGAATTAATTAAATTGAAAACATAAGATGCTAAGAAACAATTTAAAAAAAAAATCTCCAAGGTCTTGCTGACAAAATATTAAAGTATATATTATACACAGTATTATAATGCAAAGTATATTACAACATAAAACAGCTCATTATTCTTAATAGCTCTAATGTTAGTACCACAGAGAAATAATAATAATTATTTTAAAAAAACAATCACTTGTGCAACGCTTGTAAATAAACATAGCAGACAAGACATGTTTTCTTTTCTTGCCGAAGCTATCTTTTCTTGCTTGATTGTGATTGGCCAAGCAATTTGTCTGGGACGGACAATATCAAATGGATTTGATATCCACGGACAACGGACATTCTTGTTCGGTAACTATAGCAACGAGGTGACTCCACGTTTTTTCCGTCGGATTTCGTCCGTCCGTGGCGCTGTGTGTGAGGCCTCGGCTAAGAGGTGGACGGGTAGCTGGTGGAGAAAAGTAGTCTTTACTTCTTTTTCACTTCCCCGTGCCCTGGGGGAGGGCACCGTTAAGTACTTCGTGCTAACAGGGAAGGGGGATGTAGAAGAAAAGTTCAGTTTGTCTAGACTCTCACCCAAGAGCAGCCAGAATTTCCTACTGCTGTTACTTTTTTCAGGAAACTGCTTATATGTTTACAAATTACTATACTAGGATTGACTTGAAATCGAGGTTTCTGGAGGGGGGGATTATCCCCCTTCCTCATGGTCTCTAATACGTTTTGACTACTTCCTCACAGTCCTGTATAAAATATGTCGATGCAAACCCATTTTTTGGTTGGTGTCGTGTTCATATAGATAGTTCCACTGAGAACTAAATACGCCTTACATATTTTCGGCAATCTGAAGGCAGCTAACTGCATAATGAACTCATAATTTAATCAGTCGCTAATCAGTTGTATTTCGGTCAGGGTTTTAGTACAAGGAAAAATGTATTCGAGGTTTACTGCTGCATTTAGATATTTCTGCAAATGAAGTACAGTAGGGCCTCGGTTATCCAAGCCCCGACTAACCGAGTACTGGGTTAACCGAGGTACATTAGTCCTTGGAAAAAAGCGACTTTTTTTCTTTGGCGGCCGATGGCGGCGTTACTGACTGACGTCAGTCCACCAATGGCGTCAGTTGCATTTTCATTTTATTTTCCTGGAATATAAAGACCTAGAACAACAGTCAGAAACAACTTCAACAGACCTTTTACAGCTACCATCACTGCGTAAAACGGCAGCAAGAAGCGAGCAAGTTTCGTTAAACCGAAAACAATTATATATATATATATGTGTGTGTGTATCCGGACTTCTTCAAGAAATACCTTTAACTGGAACATGTCATCTACTGGAACATGATCTACACACTCTACTGATGTATACATGTAAAATTAAATATGTGTATGTATGTAGCGTCATTTTTTTCATTCCATAATATGTACAGTAACTTTTTTCACATCTTTGACAACATTTTCATTTATTTCACCCATGTTTCCCTCTGGATTTGGACAGAATCCGTGTTATCCGAGTTTTCGATTATCCGAGGTACCCTCGGTTCACATTACCTCGGATAATCGAAGCTCTACTGTAAGTTCCACCTCTATCTCTCTGAATTTTTATTCCCTTATAATGTCCAGTTCTCAGGCCTGTTGAACTATTTGCAAGAGCTCTTGTATTTCTTGCATTCACCCACTTGTATTTCTATTTATTTAGGTTACTAAAAACTGATCTTTTTTTGTTTCGAAGGCCTCATTACAGGTTACTCCGAGAAATACCTTAATGAAGAAACGCAGTACTGGATTAGCATCGACAACCAGAGAACTGAGGAAGTTAATGATGGATCTCTTATAACGCACACCGACTGGCTCCTTGAAGAGTCCTCAGCCACTCGAGATACCAATGTAAGATAATTGTGCACACTTATTGTCTCCTTGAAGAGTCGTCAGCCGCTCGAAATAGCAATGTAAGATATTTGTGCACATATATTGGCTCCTTGATGAGCCGTCAGCCGCTCGAGATAGCAATGTAAGATATTTGTGCACACATATGGGCTCCTTGAGGAGCCGTTAGACACTCGAAATAGTGATGTAAGATTTTTGCATCTACATTTTTTTTTACTATCGTTCATTTAAGGATTAATATACAAATGAAAAAGAACGTGTGTTCTCAATAGCTATGTAATTTAATCGCTAGACACTCCAGACGTAAGAGGAGTCGTTAGGACACTCGTGATTTTAGATTTTTGTAACTCAATGTTTTTTTTTACTATGATTCAACTAAGGATGAAAATGCAAATGAGTCCCGCAGAACACCGAAAGTGAAGCAACATCGACTTAGGTCAGTGTTTCGGAGGGTGACAACCTCTCGCGACTGGTTCCTGTGTTCCATGTACGCTAAAGGGAGCTGGTGCACTTTAAATAGGTAGTGGCTGTAATGTCCTCCAAGTGAAAAGATAACTGTGGGGGTGCCAATTCCAGGTGGAGCTGCATATCACCCTAAGCCAGTGGATTATTGATCTTCTGGACCTGGTACTAAGCTTTCCTATGCAAGGGGGATTAGTAACAACAACAACAAATACAAATGAAAAAGAACGTGTGTTCTCAATAAGTTTGTAATTTAACTTCATTTAGGGCGGGTCATTCAAAAATGATGTCACTTTTTTTTCAATGTATTTCTCACACCCCCATCGTCACAAAATGTCACATTTTAATATACCCCTACCCCCTCCGTACTAGATGGATTTGTGACCTGTCGAAGAGACTGTAGAAAAAGACTATAGAGAACTATGGAAGGACTAGGGCTCCGGGGTGGTGAAGCAGGTAGGCAATGCTCACCAGTCCGGTCCTTATGGCCGAAACTGGATGTTAAGTGATCTGAGAGTTTGTGTGTTGTTCGAAGGACGAGCGCTGCGATCCGTGTCCTTCGGGGTAATCTGCTAAAACTTTGAGAGCCATAGAGGCCATTCATAAATGATGCCACGCTTTTCTCCCGCATACTTGACCCCCCCTCCCCTCCCCTCCTTTGTCACATGTCACGCTATGTTGCATAATGCATGATGTCACACTTCTTGTTACCCTCTCCCCTCCCCTTGTAACACTTTGTCACAATTTCACGAATCCCCCTCCCCCCTCGAAGCGTGACATCCTTTATGAATGATCCCATAGATATTAGTTACCAATACGTCCCACCCTGTCCCATGCTACGCAATTTACATAAGCATACGTATTTGCATTAAGGCATTACGTTATAGATTACATTTCCAACTTTATTTTTGAACTTCTAATGACATTTGTGAGCTTAACAATAATAATTATTATGTATGTACTTAATCTGGCATAAATTGAGATTTAGGTTCACAACAAAAAGTATAATTAGTATGAAGTAGTAAAAAATATTAGTTGTTTAAAATTTGTAAAAATGATCCCCGCTATTTTGTCTTAAAAGTGTAAATTCCAAGTGTAAATTCCCTTTTCAATTAATTTTTTTAGTTAGAAGTTAATTTAAACCTAAATCTGCATGGATATTTTCAATGTAAAATGAAATCAATAAGGACACAAAACAGAAAAATATAAAAAATTTATGTACAAATATTTAATTTTGCAATTTTATTTTTTTTAATTTTAACCATAACGTGTGATGTCCCTTCCCCTTGTCTCAAATTGTCACAATACCTCAACCACCCCTTCCTTTTCGAAGCGTGACATGATTTATAAATGACCACTAAATTATGTTTCTTTCTTAAGTATTGTTCCAACCTTTAATGAGCACTAAATTCCAACTTTTAAGTAGTAATTTATGCTAATTTTTAATGAGTTAGGAATGATACTAAGAACGCTAGGGCATGCAGAAACAATTTTTGATTTTTTTTTTTCAATAACTCTCAATACATTTGCGGTAGTTAGTACAGAAACATTTCTATCAACAAATATTTAAAAGGGTATCTTACCTGATAGGAAACGGCTTCGCAAGCTTTCACATGTAAATTAAGAACATTCTCTATACATTTGTTGCAGTTATTACCAGAAACGCTCCTTTCAGCTATGATTGTAAAGGGTAGCTTACCCAAAAGGGAATTTCCTTCTCAAGTTTTTCGCATTACTTGAATAGTAAAAAATGTGGATGTCGTATTCCGTTTCCGTTCAAGAAAAAGTTGGCTTAAAATTGGAATAAAAAAAAGAGAAAAATCGAAATTTTAGAAGAAAAAAGTGCTTTAAGGTGCAGATTCCTATACTGCAAAACTAATTTTGTGTCAAATTTCGTGAAAATCGATCTAACGGTCTTGGCCTTATGCGAGTATAATTTAGCCCCCAGACGTACATACTTTCAACTTTATTGTTAGAAAACATAACAACAAATATTATTATGAACTCAATCATTTCAATAAAAATTCCAGAGAAAACATTTATTTATTTATTTTGGTAGATTGACTGCTCATCAATGAGTGAAAGTTTAAATGAAGATGAAGAATGGGTGGTGATAACACCTGATGCGGACCTGCCAATAAGGAAACGAAAAAGTAAGAATGTTTATTTCAGTAATAAAAATAGGCACTTTGTGTTGTCCGAAAATTCAAAGATTTGTAACATTGAGGTTTTAGCGTATACAGGTAGCTTATTATAAACAGAATGTATAAGCGACATGATTTAAACGAGAAACATGCAGACGATCCACCCATTGATGACGCTTATGCCGAGCCAAAATGATCAAAATTCAGAAGATGAAACTTTAAAATGTAATTCTGAGAATTTAGAGACTAGTGACTATGATGGTTTTTCCCCGCGGCCGTTCATTTGTTTTTAACACCTTCCCTCTGCGAATTGTGCTTTGTATTGGTATTACACCTTTTAGAAAGACTAAAAGTTTTACGTACCATATAGAGGACCGTTCATAAATGATGTCACTCTTTTTTCCCACATATTTGATCCCCCTTCCCCCCTTTGTCACAAAATGTCACACTTTAACGGACCCTTCTTCACCTCTTTGTCACATGTCACGCTATGTTGCATAAACAGGGATGTCACACTTCTTGTTACACCCTCCCCTTGTCACACTTTGTCACAATTTAACGACCCCCTCACCCCTCGAAGCGTGACATCATTTATGAATGACCCCTAGGATCAAGTGTAGGGTAAGAAATGTGGTGCGTTGGCCGGTGGTTTGTCACTTGCTTCTTATGTCCAACTTTGTGGACGATGGGTTTTCTGATGCAGGTGTAGAGAACAGTACACCAGTACTTACATGCAGTGTTCGAAATTAGAGGTCGTTCGTCGCATTTTGCAACTCTAATTTTCAGTTTGACGACTATAACTTTGCATCTAGTCGTTATTTTTGATGCTTAGTTTTTGATAAAAATTTTAACTTGTCGATTACAATTTTGCACGCACCCGTCATTTTACGCACGAAACTTATACGTTACAATGAATGCATGTATATATATAATATACATAAGTATTATATTTTTGTTTGTTAGTCGTATCATTTTTTGTTTTTCTTTGTCGAGTTTCCAACAATCACATGATTCATGGCTGGCTTCTTTTTTTCTTCCTTTCTTTTATTCTTTTTTTTTTTTTTTTTTTTTTTTTTGTATCAGAGATTAAAAGAGAAAGGGAGGAAAGTGATTTTTATTCTACCCTCTTTTCTCGCTGCTTTCATTTTTCATTGAAATGCGCCTTAGCAGTACCTTTTGGCAACTAAAAGAAAAAAGCTAGGTGCCACTGACACCTAACTTTTATGTTTTAGTTCCGAACCCTGCTTGCAGGACTGTATTCGAAACCTAATTAACCGGGCTTTTTGTTAGCGCTTTTTTTTTCTTTACACTTAGCAGAAAGGTCGAATTACGGCGGACGTAAGTACGTAAAATAATTTAGGAATAAAGCGGTGGCCCTTTTTGATAGACAACATACAGAGCTCTAACTCTGCAGAGTCGCGAATTTCATACATTACATTTTAAACATTGTATTTATCTGTCTGTGGCAATTCATTAATTACATTTTTCTTAATTAAGAGCCTCCACATCCTTCGGCTAGAACTGTTATGAGACAATCCTGTCCAAACGAAACATATAATTGGATTGACTTTGGAAAAGACACGTGTTACCTTTTTGAAAATGAGGGACCAGTGAGTTGGTATGAGGCAAGCTTAAGGTGTATGCAAAGAGGTAAGAAAAAGTTATGTATCTGAGCCAAATTTTTTGCTTCTCCCTTTTTATAAACAAATTATTGAATAAAATGTAATGACCTGAAGTTATGTTTGTTTAAAGATTTTATTTTAAAAAATTACATTTTTTGCTTTTTTTCTAATAATAATTTTATGTTCTCAAAATATTTTCTGAATATCGTTCCTTCCATGAAAATCAGAAAAAGCATGAGGTACCATGTAAACTCCCAGCATCAAACTACCAAATATTGCTTCGAATAATAATAATAAGGCAACTTTATAGTACTAAAAATTGCAGTGTCACATATTCAATGCATCTACAGATTATTTTTCATTTGCATTGTAGTGCCAGGTTAAAGTCATCAAGGCCCCGAAAAACTCTTTCTTTCAGAAAAACATCCAATTGCTTTCGCGTGTAGTTATGATTTACCCTTAATGTATATTGAAAACTTGAATGTCACAACATAAATCTAAGTTAAATTTTATTTCTATTGTATAACAATAATAATAAAAAATGAGTAAATAAATGGATTAGCATATAAAACATGCTTGTCTAAAGTGCGGCAGACGGACCGCATGCGGCTCAAAAGTCGTTGAAATGCGCGCCAAATGCCAATTAGGAAAATATTTAAATCAACACATTTTTATTGAAAAAAGAAATGTTCGAAACGAAACTTTTACAAATTTAAAATAAATATGTACCTATACTTATCTAATTCAAATTTAAAAAAATATATATGATGAAAAAAAGTCAATTTATTTTAATAAATTTACATAGAGTTGATTTTTATTTTAATTTGTTGAAAAATATGGCATGCGCGGGAAAGCAATTTTTTTTTTCTTTGCAATGTGGCTCTCAAACGGTCACAGTTTAAACACCCATGATCTAATTATATAACCGAAATCTTTAGGTGGATCTCTTGCGAAGATTCAGTCATCAGAGGAATTTAACGCTTTGAATCAACTTTTGGAAACTTCTAAGGGTCTGCCGCATTTGATTCATGTGGGATTGCATCGAGTAAAACAGGGAGGTAAGAGCAAAATGATGATAACTTTTATGAATGATGACTAGGGCCGTGGAAGCCTAGCGGTTAGGATGTCGAGCCTCGGATCGGAGGATCTCAAGTTCGACACCAGAGCCGCTGAAAACCCCCCATGTACACTTGGGGATACGTGCACGTAAAATCCGTCGACCCTGAAGTCTCGAGGGTACCGGTGGGTAGAGATTTTCCCTTCCCATCACCCCTAAGTCTAAAAACGAAGGTAGCGTATTTGTGGTGGCGCCATCTGGTGTCATCCAAGTACAGAATGAGCCAAGTCGTGCTTCCACCGTTGGTGTACAGCTTAAAACGGAAGACACTCCTTACCGCCTTAATTCCTAGTCGCTCTGAGAATGGGAGCTTGGATATCCAAGTAGCATAAGAAACAACAAGAATGATGAATTATAGGTTAAGTCACTAATTGTCAAAGTATCTGTGCTTTTAATTTTCAAGTTAACAAAAGGTGGCTTTTGTAGTTAGTACTACGTAATAATACTTGCTATTCCATAATTTGAGAGTGAGAGAAACCATTCTCGAAGATAGAGGTGCGTTTGTAATAATTTTTGGAAAACATTTGCAAAGGAAATTAACTTCTTAGTTTAATGGCGCATAAGGGCCAAGGTCTGCCGCGCCAGTCCCAGCTTTCGAGACCGAGGGGGTGCATAAACAAATGTTCTGGTGCATCAACACACCAGAATACATACTAGCAGAATCAATCTCGGACTTATATTGGGGCCTTCCGGAGGAGAGAATATGGAGGAAAGAATATTCCGATCCTAAGTGATAGATCCAATCCTACCCGGTAGTATGGCAAGAGGCAGCCGCAAAATATTTTTTATAACATCCGGCTAGACTAAGGCTGCACGATGCTTTTTTAGCTATCAGTTTTTTTAAAGTCAAGACTCGATACTGGCAAAAATCCCATTATTTTTTTTTTCAATTTGCTGCTTGACTATCGGTTTTTTGTAAGATAAAATGACAGAGGTCAAAAAATTCCAAAAGCTATTTTGACTACAAATTCTTGAGGTTATCCAAGAATAGGACATAGAAACACATACAATATGTATGTATACATATAGATATATGGAAGAAAGAATGTTCCGATCCTAAGCGATAGAGCCGACAGTTGGTCGGTCTGATGCAAACCCCCCATTTTTCAGTTTCCAAGTCTTTGGTTCCATAAGGGCCAAGGACTGCTGTGGCAGTCAAAGATTTCGAGACCGAAGGTGTGCAGAAGCAGATGTTCCGTTCAGGTGGTCGGTGTGCCGCAAAACTCCCAGTGTTTAGTTAACAAGCATGCTTGGTGCTTATTTTATCGACCCACTGAAAGGAGGAAAGGCTAAGTCGAGCTTGCCCAGCCCGAGAACTCAACCCTGGACCGGTGGCATGGAAGCACGGAAGGCTTCCAATCAGGCACTGGGCTTGAAAAGGAAATTACGAAAGGTAACTTTGAAAATTTGTAATTATTTCGGTACTTAACGCAGAGTTTTCTAACCAGTGAAAAGAAAGTCAAAAACATTTAAGGTAAACGACCCGGTAGTGGACACTGCTCTAGTAAAGGGCACTTAGATCTCTAAGCTCCTAAAAATAAGCGAATGTAACATTAAACTTGAATGAAAATATCAGAGACTATAGCGAACGATTCCTAGTGCTGGTTAAAAGAACTAAAGTTTGCGTGGTGTATCTATGCAAGTACATGGATCATAATATTTAATAGCCGCCTCCAGAGCGGTCACATTTGCTGCTCTTTACTAAAGCCGATCAATAAGAAGGTTAGGGTTTGGGGAAAATATATGGAAAAAAAGCGTGACATCATTTATGAATGGTCCCTTAGTCATTTTTAAAATTATTTCTCCAAGTTAACAGCATAAAATAGAGGGTATTAATTTCTGTCCACTACTAATGCAAATACGTGTCTTATACGTCCACTATAGATACAACTCAAGCGTTTAGTAAATTTGTCGTAAAAATCTTAATTTTGCATCAAATGACATTTTATAGGTAATTAAGTTTTAGAGAAATAGCTGGCGATTAAGCTAAAAATGCAAACATTGATGTAAGTCCCTCGAAAAAATTTTGCCACGTAAAAGAGTAGCGGAGGTGGGGGGGGGGGGGGTAGGAATTACAAGCGGTTAAGGGAAAAACCCTATATTTTGTTAATTAAAACACTGAAACCAAACAATATGAGCAGAAATTATTCTACAGACGAAATTAGCAGTACATTTAACCTTCAAGTAAGTATTTCTGAATTACTTTATTTGAGACGTTAATTATAAAAAAAGTGCAAATTCGTGGTATTCCCCGCCCAGAAGGGTAATGGCACGCATAACGTGGTTTTCGTCCTAATTTTGGACATCGATTGTTTCCTGCTTTTATTCTTGTTTTTAAAGTAGCCTGTTGAATGCCGAAAACTCTTGCTACTTCTCTATTTTTTTCCTGATTTTTTGTGATCACGAGCTTTATGTAACTGTTCTTCAGTCCATTTTGCTTTCAGGGTTTTCCTTGTATAATCTCTCGTCATCTATAATTAAAAGAAACATGTTATAATTGTGTGCATATTCTACGTTTCAATCACATTTACATATCTGCAAGTCATGTGGGGGAATATCAAGCACCGAAATGACTGCGTGCGAAAAGCCCGCAGCGCACTCAGTTGCAAACATAACCTTAACATGAAAAGTAGATTCAATAATTCAACAAAACTAAGCTTGGACCAAACCTTAGGATAAGGTGCTTCAGAATCATGCTAAAAATTGCGCTAAAATAATTAGTTGAAGTAACTTAATTTGCAAATACAAGATGATAAAAATTACATCAAACGCACGAGAAATATTCTTCACTCGACTGTGGCAAAACTGACACAAGTAAGTGTCGGGATCAGGACTAATTGTATTTGTAGTCACTGCTGACAGGTCGCAGAACCCACTGGTAGTGTTTTTCGTCACTACAAATACGTCAATCAGCATTCGTGCCATTACCCGCATGCGTGTATTTCCCCCACTACGGAACCAAATTAGAAGATAATCCTCTTCCCCTATTTCCGTAGTCACTTATTCACTTTAGACGATTACGGATCTTTACAAAACTAGACCTCTACAATCTATTTCCGTAGGGGAGGTTCCCCTCCCCTACGGAAATTTTCTTAACTGTGTCCACTACCGGGTCATTTACCTTATTTAGTATTCAAAAATGATTTCGCGTCGTGTATGATGTCTTGCCTTGCGTGCCAGTCGTTAACCCCCATGGAAGACACAAGTTTCACAACGCACAACGCACGTTTAGTTTAAAGATAATCATTTTTTAACTAAACATAAACTCATGTTTGCGAAAATTGCAACACCATGATGGACTTACGCGAGTGAGCTGAAATTTTCAGTAGATGCAAAGTAGCGCCCATGATATGCAAATGATTAGAATTTCAAATCCATAGTGCATGCGTATGCTGAGCAGTGCCCTCTGAACGGCGGATGGATCCGAATAATTAGACGGCTGTAGCGAGGCGTGTACGGTTATCGGTGGTTATCTGCTAGTGGTAAACGTTAGCTCAATCTTTACTTATGCCTCCTCGACGAAAGAGAGCGAGATTTGAACAACTTACACAGTTTGAACGGGGGAGAATCATCGACCTTCCTGAAGATGGATTGTCGTATTGTGCAGTAGCCGCTCGTGTGCAGCGTAACAGCAGCACAGTGACGCGTGTTTGAAAGCAGTGGACGGACGAGGGTCGGACAACTCAGAAATCCGGGAGTGGACCCCGAAATGTGACGTCAACTCGTGATGATAGACACCTGGTCCGCATGGCGCGGACGGACCGTACAGCTTCCTCTAAACAATTGTCAGCACAGTGGTCAATAGCTATAGGTGTTTCATTGTGTGCTTCATCAATTCGTAGACGTCTGCTGCAGCGTGGACTGCGCGCAAGGACTCCTTTATACAGGATCCCCCTCACGCTAAACCATCGCCGCCTGCGGCTTCAATGGGCCAATCAGCATAGAGACTGGCGTGCTGATTGGCAGCATATCGTGTTTTCTGACGAATTCCGCTTTAATTTGTGGTACCATGAGGGCGGCATTCGTGTCAGACTCTATGCCGGTGAACGCCACCTTCCGAAGTGCATTATCGAACGCCACCGTGGACGAACACCCGGAGTTATGGTCTGGAGCGCCATAGCCTATAATGGACGATCTCAATTGGTACGAATTCAGGGCAATCTGAACAGCAACCGGTACATCAGTGAAATTCTACAGCCCCAAGCTGTCCCTTCCTTCAAAGCTTGCCAGGTGCTGTATTTCAACAGGACAATGCCCGCCCTCATATTGCTAGGACTGTTCAATCCTTCTTTGCAACGCAGCAGGTGCAGCTTCTTCCTTGGCCTGCGTATTCCCCGGATATGTCGCCAATTGAACACGTGTTTGATTTCGTTGGTCGGCGTCTCGCTCGTGATCCTCGTCCTGTTGCTTCTGTAGACGAACTTTGGGTACGCATACAAACAATATGGAATGCTCTTCCTCAGGCAGACATTCAAAATTTGTTTGACTCCATGCCACGTCTTATAACAGCACTTATTGCGGCGCTTGGTGGCTACACAAAATACTGATTCCGATCTCTTGTTATTGTTTGTTTGCTTTGAAATTTTAATGACTTATTTGTATCACTACCACTCAACCGTGTATTAAATTTTATTCAATTATGACGATTCCTTCATAGTGTTGCAATTTTCACAAACATGAGTTTATGATTTTAAGTGTGAAAAATGAACTACCAGTTTTTTAAATAGGTTTTCGATATACATCTTCGACGCTCGTTTAAGGGCAATTAAAATATGCTTTTGTCAATACTCATAAAGCTTAGATCAGGGGTCTCCAAACTATGGCCCGCGGGCCACATCCGGCCCGCGGACAGATTTTGTCCGGCCCGCGGAGAGCTAGCATACTTGAAAGAAAACTCCTTCTAGAGAACATATTTATTTTTTATAGCAAATTAAATTAAGTTTACTGAAGTAATCTATTTTTATGTTGAATAATTATTAATATGACATCTACATTGATATGGTCATGGGCTAACTACTCATAACATTGTTGTAGGTTATTATTTACTAACTAACAAATTATTGAAATGAATCCAACTAACATTTTATACATTTTAAATGAAAAGATAACTTATAACAAGCATAACGACATATGAAATACTAATGAGATTTATGTAATTGAGATTTTCCACTGACAATAGTTTGTAGTTGTGGACTAATTTTACTTGTACCAATTATTAAAAGAGATTTAAGATGCTCATCAGTTAATTTAGATCTGTAAACATTTTTTGTGTACTTCATTTTGGAAAAGGTCTTCTCACACAAATAAGTAGTACCAAAAACAGAAAACAGCCCACGAGCAAATTTATGCGAATTATCAAATTGTGTCAGTGGAAGACACTTATAAAATTCCAACAAAGATAAGTTTTGATATTTGTTCTTAATTATATCACTGCACTGTAGATCAATCATTTCCATTTGAAGTTCCGGGGCTAGGGTTTCAATGTCAGTATCAAAAGGATTCTGAAAAATCTTAATTTGATTCGCAATGGCATCAAAGTCCGAGAAACGAGTATCAAAATTTATTTTCAAAGCACTCAAAGTTTCGATTGCAAAATCGATAGGAAACTCGGTCTCAGTGGTGTGGCTAAATATTTCACATGTTTTAAAATGTGAAAAACATTTACTTCGTAGTTGTGATTGAAACAGTATCAATTTCTTCCGGAATGATTTGATATTATTGTATAAATCAGGAAGATGCTGGTTTTCTCCTTGCAATCTCAAATTCAGTTCGTTCACATGTTTTGTCAAATCAACATAGAATGCTAACTTCCACAGCCATGCGTTGTTTTGCAATTCAGTAAGAGGGCGATGCTTTTCATTCAAAAAAAATTCGATCACTGCTCGAAGTTCAAAAAAGCGCTGAAGGACTTTCCCACAACTAAGCCAACGTACGGCAGTATGATAAGGTAAGTCATTTTCTCCAATCTCTTTAATAAATTGTACGAATTGTCGGTGATTCAGCCCAAAAGATCTGATAAAATTAACAGTTGATATGACTGGTTTCAGAACATCAGACATATCCAAACATTTTCCGCACAAAGACTGTTGATGAATGATACAATGTAAGACTATTGGTTTTGAACCACCGTCATTTTCTACAGCCTTTGACACAAGAGCGACCACTCCTTTATCTTTCCCACTCATGTTTTTGCCTCCATCAGTTGTAATACATTTCAAGTTTTTCCATCGAAGGTTCTTTTGCTTAATGGCCATTTCAACTCCTTTAAAAATATCTGAACCAGTAGTTGTGCCATGAATACTATACATATCAAGAAGTTCTTCATGCACTTCATAGCTTTTATCTACTCCTCGAATATAAATCAACACCTGAGCAGTATCTGACACATCCGTTGACTCATCCAAGGCCAAAGAAAACCACTCAACATGTCCATTTTTGTTGAACAGTTGAGAGGATATATTTTCAGCGATGTCTTCTACCCTTAGAGCCACAGTGTTTGCTGACATACTGACAGTTTTTAATAAATTTACCTTTTCAGCGCACATTTCTTCGGCTACTGCGATTATGCATTCTTTGACCATTTCTCCATCGGTGAATGGTTTTCCACGTTTTGCAATTTCAAGAGCCACACGAAAGCTGGCACGAGTTGCAGCCTCTTGTTCAGTTTTGAGTTTTGTAAATAAAGATTTCTGCGATTTCAATCCGCGCTTCATAGCTTCGAATTTTTCTGTCCGCAAACTTCCTGTATATTTTGAGTAATTTTGAAAATGTTTTGCTTCATAATGACGTTTAATGTTATATTCTTTGAGAACGGCTATGCTTTCATTGCAAATCAAACATAGCGCCTTTTTACTGGACTCAATTACGAAATACTGAATGTTCCACTGATCTTTGAATTTTCTGCATTCACTATCAATTTTTCGCTTCTTTTCCATTCTACTAAATCACACACAAAAGCAACAATTCAAATAAAAATATTGTTACAAAGATGTCTTAAACTTAAACACGCACAAACACGTTTTAAGGATGTACGCACTATTTTATTTCACAGCAGTGTCATAGGAACTGACTTGTGGTTGCGCCACTAGCCTTCTTATATATTTCACTTACTGCCATCTAGAAGTGAGTGGAAGACACCAGAACTTTATCGAACCAACGAGATTATTCTGTAAGTGCTATTAGCGCCATCTGTTAGGGATAGAAGGTACTACCTATTTCTGCTTGTGTCCACCAGATGTCCTGTCACGTTACTCCTCATGGCTCGCTCGTACTCTACGACTAATCTAGAAATTACAGATAATGACAGGAAAATTAATAATATGCAGTGTTGCCGTTTTGCGGACTTTAGTTCGATTTGCAGCCTTTTTTAAACGTGGCGTACTTTTTCGGACTTTTTTTTTCATGTAAAAAAATACTCATTCGTTACTTGAGTACTCGTTAGGAACCGAAGTAACGATTACTGAAGAAAAAAGTAATCAATGATTACTTGTGTATTTCATTACTTTTGTAATCAATGATTACTATGGCGATACGATGCGGGTACCCCATTATAACGGATACCCATACGATACAGAAAATACATCAGCTTCCCCGTCGCTAATGGCATCTGGCAAAAAAGTAATCATATTTTACACCACTAGGGGACTGATTCAACTTTTTACCACCGGCAACAATTAATGATAATATGGTTTTGGCCCTTGGAATTTACTGGAGTAATCAATATGGCCCTAAGGCTGGAAAGTTTGGAGACCCCTGGCTTAGATGATAAAAGAACATTTGAAATAAGACGAAGGCAGCACCAAATCCCCTTCAAAAATGATCACTATATACGAGCAGATTTGCAAATTCATTTCAGTTTCTGAATGAAATGATAGAAAATTGAAAATAAATAAAAACTGGAAAAAAAAAAAGAGTGGTAAGCACCAGTTGTTGAAAGCAAATAAATTGATAACAATGAAAATTAAAATACACATTTGAAGATGACGAATATGACTTCAAGAAAGAAATTTGGATTCAATGTAGTAAATGAACTTAATTCTTAAATTTATGTAACTTCTTGTGAAAAACACCTAATTTCATATTTGAGATAGCCATTTAATTTTGAGATAACCATTTCAGCATGCTAGTAATATTATGAGTCTTGACTCACAACTAGTACTATTACCAGTACTAGTAATCTAAATGCCGTGGTAGCCTAGTGGTTATGACGTCGGACCTCCACCTGGAATGTCGCGTGTTCGATACCCCCTGAAGACCATGTACACTTGGGGATACGTGAGTGTAAAATCCGTGGAGCTCACTACCCCTCCCAGTGCGAAAGTCATCCTAAGGACTCAGCTAACAGGTAGGGGTCTGGTGGAGAAAAGTAATCTTTTTTCTCTTGTTCCTTATCTGAGGATTATTAAAATCTCAGCCACTATGATTTTTGGGATCTTTGTGTTGTTATGTATAGAGTTATCATTGTGGTCGTACAGAGAAGGATTTCCCCCTTTTGATCTGCAGGGTATTAATTATGGATCTAACGCCACTTTTTATTTTGAAGAAAAGAAACATATTAAACTGATGTTGCTGTAAAAGTAAGTGACCATAAAAATAAGTAATTTGATTAATAATTTTAATGTAAATTGTTAACTATTACTCTTACCTTAGCAATTGATGAACAAACATATTTTGAACATGATTCACAACTATAGTGACGTTACCATGCGTACTTTAATTCAGTGGCTCATAAACTGCTAGACCTTTTAGTCACCCTGCTATTGAAGGACATAATTGAATGACGATAAACGAATCATTCGATTGCTGAAGATCATTCAAAACTCTACCATTTAGTTTCGATTACGAGTGATTATTCTGAATTATTACGCATTCGGTTATCATCGAAAAATTTTATGATCGAATGAGGAGTTATCGAGTGAGTAACGAATCATTTGATTATAAAATATTTCGAAATAGTTCTTCAATAACCACCTTAATTCGTATACACATCACAGAGTTGCGGAAAGACGTGTTCTATGTACATTAGTGCTTAGCGTACATTAGTTCTCCTTAGTAGTAAACTCCGTACTCCGTAATACTTTATTTTAATTAAATCAATGAATGGAGCCAATTCAAGCAACGTCATTGGTCACGTAGCACCGATGAAAGCAATGTAAACAAAGGAAGATGTAGCAACGCTTTACATCGAGTTCGACAAATCTAATTAAAAACTAGGCCTAAATAAAGTTTTTCCACATTACATAAAATTAACACTAAATAAAACACTATAACTATTGTAATAATTAATAAATTTCTTTTATAATGATTAAATTAAATGTAAATCCTGGGTTATAACCAGAAAAAGCTGTGAAAATAGTCAAATTAATTTTAAGATAAATAATGTTGCCCAATGAACTCCACGTAGAACTCAATTAAAAATCTTAGTAAACAAAGAGAGGATATCACGTGACAACCGTGATCGTTCATAAGTCCCTCTAGCGGTGAATAGCCTCCATTGTTCAAAATATCGAAAAAAAAGTTTATAACGTATTTCTATAGATAAAACTGTTTTAAAGCCTTATGCAAAAATTCCAAACTAAGCAATATCTTAAAACATATTCCGGTTTTGTAAATGACTTAGCTGTTTCCAGTCTTAATTTAGAATCTTTAAACGCATTTTCCTCTGCTTTGTGTTTTTGACCAATTATGTGCAGTAAAATAGCTAATTCCTTTTTTAAGCTAATTATACAGCTTTAAAACTTTGTCCTTAGCGGTGAAGAGCGACGTTCTTTAACTTTTAGCACTTGCGTCGCCCTACCGGTAGGTTAAACTTAAATTGAAATACATCCGGAAAATATTTAAGAACAACATTGTTTCGATTAAAGTCCTACATTTCTACATCAACCAGAGGAATCTGCCTTGCAGAGCGCCCAGAAGAATCCATTCATGCTCAAGGGAGGAGCTGCTGGTATGAAGAATGTACCATTTTTCTTCTCGTTCTAGTTCGTTTAGTATACTTGGTTTCTTTCGAACTGATGCTATACTCCAGTTTATGAATCTAGTTGCTTCCAACAAGCAGTGAAGCAAGCATTCTGATTGGCGTATTAAGTAAACGCGGCAAAACCAACCTCCCTAAAACTCGAATGGATTCGTTCTTTTCTGCCATGCGCAGAAGCGACCAAATATCAAAAGTCCGTGGTCGATTGGTATTCCATTCGTGACAGGCCTAAATATCAAAAGTCCGTGGTCGATTGGCATTCCATTCGTGACAGGCCTAAATATCAAAAGTCCGTGGTCGATTGGCATTCCATTCGTGACAGGCCTAAATATCAAAAGTCCGTGGTCGATTGGCATTCCATTCGTGACAGGCCTAAATATCAAAAGTCCGTGATCGAACGGTGTTTCATTCGTGACACGCCCAAATATCAAAAGTCCCTGGTCGAACGGTTTTCCATTCGTGACACGCCCAAATAGAAAAAGTCCGTGGTCGAACGGTATTCCATTCGTGACACGCCCAAATAGAAAAAGTCCGTGGTCGAACGGTATTCCATTCGTGACACGCGGCAATCCGTGATAGCCCTTAAACGGAAGTCTGTAGGAAACGATCTGAGAAAAGTGTTTCAATTAAAATTTATTATTCTTTTATAGTTCAATTCATAAACATTTGGAATTCTGATCTTTCATTCTTGATTTATCGGCAGAGGATGCATTTGTTTGGCTTGATAAAACGCAATTGAAGTCAACGTACTGGAATGAAGGTGATCCTGGCGGTGTAGAAGAAAACTGCGCTGGTCTAATAACGTCATCTTTGAAGTTTAGCAGTTATAACTGTCAATCTCAGACGGCAAGTTACGTTTGCTCCGTTAAAAAAGGTGAGTAATTAAAATATTTTAAGGTTGTTTTATAAAGCATTATTTTAACACATTTTTATCATAGTGACGAATTCTTTTCTAAACCTCCTCTTTACAAGATTAAAAACGCGTACATATATGGTAAAAGTTGAAATATATAAGGTAAATGACCCGGTAGTGGACACTGCTCTAGTAGTGAACACTTAGATCTTTAACCCTTTAACTACCGGAATATATTCACAAATCTGCTTGTCTGAACGCCAAAAAAAGTATCCGAAGATTGCATAAATGGCGATATATCTATTTCTTATGTACATGTCATAAGTTCAAAAGTTTCTTACATGAAAAAGGCATAACTCTAGAGTTCCAATCAACATTAGTCGTAGAGTTCCAATCAACATTAGTCGTAGACGCCCCATTTTCGACCTATGGCGATTTTTGAGATGTTGATTGGGAATTTTTTGTTCAAGATCAAAATTCGTATGAGATGTAGCTTTTCTGGCTCGCAAAGCAGTGGCCCAATGTAACAAAAGGGAGTGGTCAATACCCCCTTCTGCCCCTCTAAGTTTTGCATTTTCAATTGAATAAATTATTACTTATAATGTAAAGGACGAATGCATTTCCATTTGTTCAACTTTTTATTCTGAAACCTACATTTTCAGCAAAAATTCATCAAATCGCTTATTGACGTTACCCGTACCACAGGAAAGTTTCGCCAAATCATCTATTGACGTTACCCGTAGTTAGAGGATTAAGGTCCTAAAATAAGCGAATCTAACATTAAACTTGAATGAAATTATCAGAACTTATAGCGAACCTATAGTGTATTAACCAGAATTGGAAAATACTGGTTAATACAACTGAAATTGGCGTGGAGCATGTATGCAAGTACATGGATCATAATATTTAATAGCTGCCTCCACAACGGTCTCATTTGCTGCTCTTTACTAAGGCCGATCCATAAGAAGGTTAGGGATTTGGGGAAAATGTATGGGAAAAAGCGTGACATCATTTATGAATGGTCCCTTAGTCATTTTTAAAATTATTTCTCAAAGTTAACAGCATAAAATAGATGATATTAATTTCTGTCCACTACTAATGCAAATATGTGTCTTCTAAATATTCACTATCGATACAAATGTAGCGTTTAGTAAATTTGACGTAAAATTTTCATCAAATGACGTTTTATAGGTAATTAATTTTTAGAGAAATAGTTGGCGATTAAGCTAAATATGCAAATATTGATGTAAGGCCCTTGAAAGAATTTTGCCACGTAAAAGAGTACGATAATGTTCTTAACTGTGTCTACTACCGGGTCATTCACCTTATATTGTCAAACAATGGAATTCGTTAATTTATATCTGAAATAATGGCTTTTTTCTAAAATAATGATCATAATAAGCAATATTGTCATTCCTAGTATGATAATATAGATGCATGTAGGGAACAAAAAATCCTCCCGGGAAATAATTTTGTTTTGCGGACTAGTAACCTACTACTGCAAAAAGGTAAGCCTCGGCTTGAAACGCTGCACTCTTTAACACGCTATCCATTGTACTTGGCAACTTTGGCTTCGTCCTTATCATAGCCGACATTTCTGTCATCGAGGCAACCGTAATGAATCATCTTCTCTAAAGGAAAGTGAATGTGATACTTTTCTTTTTCGTGTAAGTTTTAAAACTATGTTTTAAAAATTGTAAATTATGTCACAATCTCATAACAAACGCTTCGCGAGCCATTGGTTCCGAACACTTGATCTAACCATTATTATTATCATCATTTTTTTTATCTACCAGTAAAATTTATGATATAAAGTAAATATATTTTTAAAAAAAAGCTTAGCTCTGTACTTCGGCGTGAGTTCTGTAATGTTGAAATTCTGTTTCATGAAAGCTTCTCGATATAAACTCGAGGGCTTATAACAATGAAAAGCCACTTGAACGATTCCCCTTCTAAGATTCGAGAGAAAATGGCGAACCCTCTTCAGTAGTCGATAGCAACAGTTGACAAAGGTATAAAATTTGATGGCACATGCATTTCCCATATTGTTATTCATAAGAAGAAATGAAAACATAGTTATTGCAAAACATCTAAGTTTAAATAGAATTGAAATACAGCTACAAATATTTTTCTTATTATTACTTTTTCATTGTTTGTTCTTTTTGAGTGATTATTAGGGCAGTAAACATAAGTAATCCTAAAAAAAATTTTAAATTATTTTCCTGATAGATTCCGCTTTTCGGTTAAAATATGTAATTCGATAAAGTTTTGGAAATTTAAAGAAAAATTAAAATCTACGTATTTTGAAATTTCTAATTGCAGTAATGCAGTAAAGTTGAAATGAAGTATGATGAATTGGAGTCCCAATTTTTGAAATTAGTGAATAAATATCTTCTGGTTCCATTTTAAGGTGTGTATAATGATAAATTAGCCTAAAATAATGCAAAAATTTACATTTTATGTAGTACATTTTCATAGTTCCGACACGTTCATTGCGCTGGCGAGGAAAAAATGGGAAATGGTAGAGGAAACATACGTTCTAAAATTTGAAATAAATCAATCTATATTTTTCGGTACCAATTTGTGATCCAAATTCTAGAACTCAAGCAAAAGTAGAAATAAGTGTATTTCAAGTTTTTCATGTATGCTTCCTGTGCCAGTCCAATACTTTTGTGCATTATCTGGAAAACGCAATTCATTTAAAAAAAATTTTTTTTACTCCTTTTTAATAAGTACGTAAATTTATTATTTCGTTTTTTCTTTCTCATTAGCGAGAAAAAATTCCGCCATTGCAATATTATTTTTGCGAGCCCCCTTTCTGCCCCGCACGACTATCGATAACTATCGATGGTTTTGATTATCGATAAATATCGATGATTCTGACTATCGATAACTATCGATGCTTCTGACTATCGATAACTATCGATGGCTCTGACTATCGATAACTGTCGATGGTTCTGACTATCGATGGTTTTCCACCTCTAGGGTCAAGTGCTTAAAGTTCAATGCCATTTAAGATATCTTCGGCGATGTTTGTTGCATTTAATCACACCGTTGATTTTTAGAAAAATATTTTTACGGATCCCAACCGTTATAGATATGCATCCAGAAAGCAAACGAATTGCACATGCTCGAGAACGGAAAAATATATACCACCAGCGAAAAGCGTTTCCCAAAAACGTTTTTAAGGAAGAAAATTGTTTAGGAAAGCCTGACGGTGAAAAATTGCATTTGCGCATGTTAGAAGATAGGAAAAACTAAAATAAATTAGTAAGTAATGCATAAACAACAACAAAAAAAATTTCACAACGCTTTAAAATGAAACAACGAATAAGATAAAATAAAATAACGCAAAAGTAAAATGGAAATAAATAAAAATATATAAATAAACCCCAAATGGTAAGACAAATAAATAAGAAAGAATGAAATTAACCATTCACGTGCAAATAAATTAATGAAGAACGAAAGAACCCAACTGAACTTTTGCTGTGAGTTATTATCGTAAACGCGCGTTAGTCAACATATTTACGGATGCTAGTTGTTATAGCAAAGTATTGGAAGAAAAAAATTAATTAAACTCTGGTGAGTGCGAAAAAAAAACAAATAATAACAATTGTAGAAAAAAAAAATTGATAAATGAACAGGTAAAACTGATCACTTACATAGCGCATGCGTAGTTCGCTTTTTCCGTGAACAGATTGCTATAACGGTTGGAATCCGTAGATATGCGGATGAAGCTCGTTCGAGCATGTGGGGGCGTAATGCTTGCAACCTAAAACTCCGTGTTGCAATGGAGTACAGCAATAACCGCGTCATTAACTAGTTAAAAAAATTGTAGTAGTTCTTTTTTTTAAGAAAACGTTTTTACAGAATAAGAAATCTGAAATTTCCTCTACTTAGAATTTTAAAAACTTGATATCTCAAAATTACCAACCACGCGCCTTCAATTTATAAGGGCCCAAAAATCTTGAAAATACCTGAGTTACGGGTAATTACTCGCGCAATTGAAAGCTTGATAATAACATATATGTATTACCCCTTGATATTTACTCCCTTATCCAGTACTTATTACTGTAATGCTTGAGACGCATTGTAATTGTCTCCCTTCTATTTAAGCATTTATTTCTTATTAGCGGTACCACCCGCACGGTCATGGCCATGTTAAAAAGGTGTAAAGACCAGTTCGTTCGCCATTCTATATATACACTGGTATTTTTTTTCAAATATATATATATTATGTTATTCTATAAAAATGAATAGCATTTCACAGAATGAAAAATTAGCCGCCTACGGGAAACATCCTGCGATCCAAATCCAGCGTATTTAGGCAATTTTATTTTATGTGACAAAAACGTCCTTACAAAAAGCAAAAAGAAGCTATAAAAAACCCCCGTTCTGGTTAGTTCAAGCACCCACACAAAGAGCACGATTATAAGGCTTTAGAATATTTTCAACTCATGCATTTTAACTCTTTACGGACGGCGTCCTGTCTCGGGTCCTATACATTCTAAAGGCAAAGGAAAATTTCCGCTGAGCCACACACAATGAACTTTTCCAAAGGGAGAAAGTTCGAAACGTTCGAGCGGGAGATTGCTCGACGTAATTTTGAACTACAGAGTGAAACGCTTATAGCTTATTTTCTAGTTAATTTAAACGTTTCGAATTTTAGCACGTAGAGCAAAACTCTTCCTCAGACAGTTTTTACGGGCTTTTCATTGGTATCAATCTCGAAACGATGCGATAATATCTTCTAATAGAAAAGAGCAATTTTATGCAATTTTAGGCTATAAATTGGAAAAAAAGAGAACAAATATGAATTTCAGAAAAACTCTCCGAGGTGCACACCCCCATATTTCAAACTAATTTTGGGTCAAATTATATAAAAATTTCGTTATATAAAAATGCATTTTATGCATGCCAAATACTATTTCAACTGATTGTTTCGAAAGCGATAAATTTTAATAAGATATAATTTAGTTTTGAGGAAGGAACCGATTTCGAACATCAAAACGAATATGAATGTTATTATTTTCGTTATTATTATTATTGTTATTATTACTTTATTTTAGATGATTTTAAGGGGGAACAGACTGATACATTGGAAGAAAGCTCAAGTAAGTTTTCGGAACTAAATATTTGTATTATAATTTTTCTTTTGTTGCTGTAAATTATCACATTTCAAAAAAAAAGAAAAAGTTCCGAAATTCGTTCCCCTATTAAAGGTATACACTATTAGGTATTTAGTCCATAATTAATTGTATACATCAGATCTACAAGTTTCCTAAGCAGCATACCAAGTAGTAAACAGTGCATTGTATCAAATGCACTAATGCAATATATTTTTTCTCAAATACAAGTATACAGACATTTTTTTCTGAGTGCGCGATCTTCTGGTAAACGAATGCTACAATCATATTTTTGAACAAGTCACGTGATTTGGGTAATCTTTTTATACACATTTTCTGAAGCAGATGCACTCGCTCCTTTCACCGAATCTTCCCTATGGGCGTAACCAAAGAGTAATAATTAAAGCAGACTACAAGCTACAAGGTAAGAACAACTGGAGCATGAAAGCGAAACTTTCAGTCAAATAAGAATTTCTGCCAGTCGGAGCCTTCATGGTCTTCACTGTGAAACTAAATTACCTACGTAGCTAAACTTGAGAGAAAGATCACGGCTGAAGAGCCGTTAGGCTAAACGAGACTGTTGCGTTCGCCAAAAAATCACGAGGCTGTAGTGGTCGCTCTCTCATGTTGACATCTTAATAGTAACCCTAGTGGCATTATTTTAATTTAACTGAGCATGTTCAGTTAAATTTCATGTCTGGTATGCTCCAGCAAGCAAATCTTTCGACCAAATAGGTTTGTCAGAAATGTCCTCAGGCTGTCGCAAAACTCTGACTATGTATCGTTTTGAAATTTAGATGTGGAAACTCATTTGCTGGTACTTAACAATTTTAACGGCGACCATAAAGCGACATGAAAATTTTCGCCAAGTTATTAAAATCTATTCCAGTGCATAAACATATAAGGTAAATGACCCGGTAGTGGATACTGCTCTAGTAGTGGGCACTTAGATCTTTAAGCTCCTAAAATAAGCGAATGTAACATTAAACTTGAATAAAAATATCAGAGCCTATAACGAACGATTCCGAGTGCTGGTTAAAAGAACTAAAGTTGGCGTGGAGCCTCTATGCAAGTACATGGATCATAATATTGAATAGCCGCCTTCACAACGGTCACATTTGCTGCTCTTTACTAAAGCCGATCCATAAGAAGGTTAGGGATTTGCGTCAAATATATGGGAAAAAAGCGTGACATCATTTATGAATGGTCCCTTAGTCATTTTTAAAATTATTTCTCCAAGTTAACAGCATAAAATAGATGATATTAATTTCTGTCCACTATATGCAAATACGTGTCATATAAATGTCCACTATAGATACAAATGTAGCGTTTAGTAAATTTGACGTACAAATACTAATTTTTCATCAAATGACACTTTATAGGTAATTACGTTTTGGGGAAACAGTTGGCGATTAAGTTCAATATGCAAATATTGATGTAAGTCCCTTGAAAAAATTTTTGCTTTGTAAAAGAGTACGAAAATTTTCTTAACTGTGTCCACTACCGGGTCATTTACCTTATACTTACATGTAAAGCGCCGAGAAAAAAGTTAATGCTATAAAGTTTGATGATTGAAATCGCCAAATAGGCGAAACTTTTATCTGCACTTTTTGGTCACCGTCTAAATGGACAAGCACCCATTTGCCTTATCAGTTTTTATAAATTAGGTTTCTGCGTTTTGAAAACTGTATTCTAATCAACCCTTCATGCATTTATAGATGGAGTTTCTTACCTCACATTGACTGGGATCTGCATCTTCGTTTTCTGCATTGGGACTCTGCTCGGGTATGTTATATGCCGCTATTTCAAGTCGTGTAGGCAAAGACGGCTGTCAGAGAAGCGTTCTTCTGTACGTACAACATACAACGAGTATAACTACCCCAAAGTGAAACAAGAGCGTGAAACACAGAGTCAAGCACTAGAAGAACCAGTTTACAACTACCCAAGGATGAAACCACATCGCTCTACAAGTGTTCCTGTAATCGACGATCAAGAAACCTATGAACTGATGCAATAAGGAATAAACATTTTCTCCGCTGTATCTTTTTGTGCACATTCTTTGTTTTAAGTAGCTCGGTTTGCTGATTTCATTCCTCCTTTTTAGGTACAGAAATTTGTTTATTGAAATACCCCTGCAGTCTCAGAAATAGAACGCTCATCTTTGACGATTCTTCAATCGTCAAGAAAATTTCGTCATTTACAACGATTCTTTCCTCGCGCAACCACGTGACTTAAAAAAGTTACTGCAGAAATTTCGCCAATTTGGCGAAAGGTTTACTCGGAGCATTTTTCACGAAGCCATTTCGTCATACACGAAGAAAGTTACGTGAGATTTGAGCATGCGTTTCTGAGAGTGTATTACTGTTGACGTTGGCGTGAAATCAGAACATCCCTTCATGAAAAAAAAAAAAAAAACAGAATATGCTGATTTTTCGCAAAAACATTCTGTTATGAAAACAAATGAAGTAAAAAATGTTTTGGGTTACACGGTTTTATTTATCCAAGCGCCTCTTCCGCTGCGTCGCAGTTTTTTTTTACGCCATGATTTGAGTATTTCAAAATTCAAAACATCGTTGCATTATCCAAACATTCCAAACAAAGCTATCGTTGCCATTCGACAAATAATAATTCTGATAATTTCCTCAGAGCCATAATTATTAATTGTCTTTCCTAATTAACGTTATAATAAATTATAAAATGGATGGAATGGTGTATTGTCATCGGGAAAGATAAGCTTGTGTGCAAAGTTTGAGGATAATTTATGCAGTAATAGTGGTCGAAAACCGCGTAACAAGCTTCCGTGACAAATCAAGTTAAATAAAACCGTGTAAGAAACGAAAAGAAATGATTCATACAGAGAAACTAAAACAATTTTTATACACTTCATAGAATGATTGTGATGAGCAAAAGATTGACAGTAATTTTGAAAAGTTGTTTTCTTGCTCTGCTGTCGAGTTTTCTGTGATATATAAGTGTAGCGCTTATAGTCAAAAATAAAGATTTTGTACTTAAAATTATTGTTGGTAACGTTAACTACACTCAGCAACAGTATATTCCCCCAAAACTAAACGAACCTGGTTAGCTTGCGTACCAATACAGATGTTGAAAGATAAGTTATCACTTGTAGTTCGATCCAAATTATTTCATATTTTTTCTCCCTCCGGACAAAACAAATATCATAGAACGAAACAAATTGCTTGCTAGTGTGAACATAAATATAACTTAATGTGCTTTCTGGAAAGGTGGAATAGCTTAATGGGGTATATACAGAACTGGATGGAATACTGAATGGATACAAAACTCAATTTTCCCAGTTTATAGGCGTTTTTAAAAATTACACATTTTGATTTAGTTTTATACTTGACAGCGAACCTCCATGGGGTGGTGATTCCAAGGTTGAGAAGGATACTTAAAGAAACAAATAAATTGATCTTGTTTCACGGATCAAAATATCTACATTTTTGCTTTTTTCTATATCCAAAATGTATAGAAGATATAACTTCTATACATTTAATATAACTTCTATACATTGAAAATTTACGAAGCTTCGTGAATTTTCAGAAATTGAACGGATTTAGTTATTATCGGGTGGAGTTGTTCACAACAATCACTTTAACTGAATTAACTGCTTAACTGACCGCGAATAAAGTATAAATTAAGTAATGAAAAGTAGCACAATTACTCAGGTAATGCACCTGAACGCGAATTAAGACAACTAATCAAACAGAGAAAAAAATAAGCATAAATAATATTAAATATAACGTTAATTATTTACAAGCATTTACGTGCAGAATGAGACAACAAGTTTTACAATATACTAGAAGAAATTGAATATTAACTGAGGTGCATGCTAATGTTTAGTTAATGAAATCAAGTTGTACTAGGAATTACTATATCTATAAATTATGCGTAAAAGCTCGTAGATATTCAATTGGTGATATGTGTTTTACCCAATGCGAACACATTCCACGAACATTTCGCAAAAACCAATAGAAATCTATTATAGCCCTTGCTATCACTTCCTGCCTGTATAGGAAAAGGAAGAAGCGGTTTATTCACTTCCTGTTGACATTGAAGGTATTATGTTATTTCTGGTCTATCTCTCTCACAATCTATCCTTATATATTATTTATCTAGCCTGTTTTTTTTTTTTTTTTGTCCCGCGATACCTTTCTATTCTTGTATCAAATTCCATGATTCACGCCTCATTTTAAAGCTTATTGTGTCGGGTAATGACGAAAAATAGATCCACGGTTTAAAAATGTACCGCTTCTCTTAAATTTGACATTTAAAATCATCCAGGAAGAGGTCCTTTAATGGATGCCAAATAGGCGTTGTGTGTGCTGGTGCCATCTGTTATCAAGTAAACAAAAATTAAAACTTTTCTGTTTTTATCGTGCAGAAAATTGGACAGTTTTAGCTGCGTCTGTGTTTTAAACTTATTCAATCGTAATCTGTAAACATTAATTCATATTATGAATGTGTAGAGCGTAACCAACCACCGGTAACTATATTTTAAGTAATGGAACTGTTTCCTTATTGTATTTTAATGCTATGTATATTAATAATAAAAATGATTATCCTTTGATTATTTTGTTATTTTAAATATCTAAATAATAGTGGGGAAAAAATTGTAGCAGCTATTTGTCTTGATGTTTTCAATGACATGCCTTCTTTTGTACCAACACCCGTTTACTTTTTCTAATCTTCTTCATAATATCCATTCTTCCAAATTAGTGAGGAACTACGCACCGGTCGACTAGTCTTTATTATTAGTAGTAGTATTACTATTATTTTATTACTAGCTGATCCCTCACGCCTTAAAATTGGAAATTCTTAAGAAAAGATCGCTAGAGATATAAACATGAGAATGATATCTCGATACAAACAAATTAAGGTGCTGCCAATCCAGAAAATCCGAAAATCAAAATTGAGTTATGAATAGAAATACTTTTTAAGAAATATAAATAAATTTAAGTCGTCCCTAAGTTACGATAAAAAATACAAATATTATATTACTTTTTGCGCTAATCATTGAACAATTTTGTAAATATCGTTTTACCATTTTTTGCATGATTTCAATATCGTATCGTAGCGCAAAATTTACTCGTAGCTGGTCCACGTTAAGTAAAATATAAATATATATGGATTTTATTTTACTATCACAAAATAGTATGAGATATATATCGCTTATTTTCCATTATTTATATATTTTTTTTAGTTTTGAACCTACGATAGGGGAAAAAAGATGTTTCGTTTAAAACTGGAATTAGTTTCATAACAGCATATGTTTTGGTTTATGTATAAATGGCTCGCAAAGATTATCCATTTTAAGCAGAATCAATCCCAAGTGAGTAAAATTTATAGACTAAAGACAAAACTAGACTGATCGTTAGGACTGTCAACCTGAAAGAGTTCCTGACTAAAATAACAGTACCCTGTATTCAACTTTGATGCTACATCCTAACAGATAAGAATCAGATTTGGCGTAATTGATTTGACGAAAAAAAATTTAACCATCGCCAGCCAGCTCTTGTTTCAGTAGTAATTATGACTAATAAAGCTCAGTAGAAAAATTGAGAAATTCTAATGTTGTCTATAATTAATTTTAAACCAATTCAAGATAAGTACTCACATTTATTTATTACTATATTGCTTATTTCTGTAAATATATATAGTTCATTAAACATATAAACTATATTCTTACTAAATGTTGTATGCAAATTTAATCTATTTGTAATATAGAATTTGTAAAATAGCATTATCATAACTTCTGCTGCCTCAGGCAAAATTTGCAATATATATAATTTTTTAGACATTCAAAGTTACATTTAATCAATCTTAAGTTAAGAGTTGACTGAGTAATTTGCTATTTTTTAATAAAACGATATGGCTGAAAACGGTGAATAAAATACAGCTATTTTATTCTAAGCATTTAATTCGGCACAAAAAGAAATAATAAAATGTATACAAATGCATTTAAAAACAAAAACATAATTGACTATAAATCAAAAGTCGAATATCATTAAATTTAATTTATTTCAGTGTTAAGAAAGTAATTACTACTGAAACAAGAATATTTCGGTACTTTTCCATTTTGAGGGGTGCTGGCGATGTTTTTTTTTTTTTTTTTTTTTAAGAACTGAACCGAATGCTTGTCAGCTAATTGGTTTTTCAAGTAAGGCTCTCGTAAATTTAGTTGAAGAGAGGATATTTTAATTTCACCGCAGTGTGTGTGTAAAGCTGTGAGGAAAAAAATTACATACTAACGAGCTGTTTGTTTCCTTCATAACGTACCTCAAATTGAGCTGAATGTACAGATAAAATATCTAGAGAACATTTAAAGAAATCAGTGTTTTCGTAAACAACAGATTAACTATGAAGCGGCAAACTTTTAGAAAACGAAAGAAATATGGCTTCAAAGAAAAAGTCTTCTGAATACTTAGTGTTTCTGGTGCTGCCATCTGTTGTGCATATGAAGAGGAAGGAATAATAGAAAGTTATCTTTCAAAGTTTGGGTTTCGAAAGTGGGTGCCGCGGGTGCCACAGTAAAAAAAAAAAAAAAAATAGGTTTGCCTGAGGCTTTTTATACGAAATGTTTTTTTGTTGCTATGCAAACAAACAGGGTTCACACGCTCTTATGCCACACCGTATTTTGTAAGGAGTTTACCACCAGTATATTAGAAAGTTTTTAAATACTTAACCAGTTCCACGATTCACTATGTATTAGACGGTATTATATAACTACTTATAAAAGCAAACTTACGAAACGGGGCGTGGCTTAAAAGTGTGCGAACCGTAACAAAGTTCAAATTATCTCTTTTTCTTAGCATTTTTTCATTTTGAATCCTGAGTCTTTTTTTGAGAAAAAAAAAGGGCTTCAATTGTGTTGTTTGAATCGCATATCATAATTTTCAGTTGTGTGACCTCCAGTAAGTTTTTATTTAAGAAACTTTCTTTAAGATCCCTTTCATCAAAAATTGCAGTGCTATTAAAATTACGCTTAGGAAAACGAATCAGCTCTTTTAAATGTTACTTGTTGACTCCCAATGGTCATTGCTGCTAAAAGTTATTAGTTATGCATGAGCCGTCAATTACCGTCAGTGTATGCCCAGTTTTGTAGCTGTCCCCCAATTCGGAACTATAGCGGTGGGACTATAGCGTTGAAGCTGCCCCAATATACACGGATATATATCACCATTGTGCCATCATGATAGCATCGTGGTAAGGCGCGGAACTCGTACGCCCCAGGCCTGAGAATCGAGCCTGGGGCGTACGAGTGTCGGTCTGTTTTCAAGAGGCAGAAAAGCGTCTGCGCCCATGTCGTATGATTGTGCGGCAAGTAAAAGATCCCTTGAGTAGACATTTGACTTGGATGCTCACGGCTAAATTAAATTCCTAGTGCAATTTCGCATCAACAGAGTCCGGGTGCTCGCCCTTTCAGGTATAGAAACCGGACGTAAAATTTTCCCTCATGCAGCGATGGTACCACACCCATTGCGGTGCCGCTGAAAGAGATGGTACCAATATCACGGGATCGCACTAGGTCTGCGATTGGCAGAAGTCAACTGCATCCCATTAAAAAAAAAACTATCACTATTGAAGGACTGGTCATATCACTTCTTCTGAAATGTTGATTATCAAATTCCCCCTCCCCTTTACTAAAAAGCAGTTTGAAATGCGAGAGATATTTGAGATACGACAGCTGCAACGACACTGCCCACCCATTTTACTGCGCCTGCCCAGTAAATTGCTTTGAGATACGAGAAAAGGGGTTACGGAGCGAATTAAAGTCGTATCTCGAGGTATTACTGTATAGAAATATGAGACATATTGCCAAGCCTTGTATAGCCTATCCTCCAGGAGATGCTATACTCTGTCTGCGGCGGTGCTCATGAGCTTTGTATGAATCCATTCAGCTTTTTCATAACGTGAAGGCTTTTTTCACTCTGACGAGGACAGCAAAAAGTATCTGTTGTAAAATGTCAGCTCACATTATAGGCTCTACATAATTTATTTCACACACTGTAGTGTTTACCCATTGGCAGTTGTTTATCTCCACATTAAAAATTACTTTCCCCCTGAGATTATAAGTTGCTTCTTCGTTTATTACGTCACATTGAACGGGTACGCTGTTAATGTGATATACAAAATTTTCATTAAACTATGAAATGTTGATGGACTACAGCTATGTGCTGAAAGTAGAACCAGAGGTCATTGTTTTAAGCTTTTCAAATCTCAAAACAATGCTGGGCCCTAATCTTGAAATTAGGAAAAATGACTACTTCAATAGGGTTGTAGGCAGGTGGAATAGTTTACCGGAAGCGACTGTTAATTGCAGTGGGGTAAAAACTTTTAAGAAAGCTCTTGATGTTCATTGGGGACTGCTAAATTGATTAGGACCAGCCTAGCTGGGCCCTAAGCCTGTTGCTGGTCGTCACTTTTGTATTCGTATAAAGGAACATACTATTGCAACACACGTTTTTATTGCCGTCACAGTCATACAGTTACAACCAGTACATCACAAAACAAGGACATTGCACAACGCATTACACTGAAGAAGTATCATCTACTGTATCATCTACTGCTTCATAAACATCGCTTGCTGCGTCAGCTAGAGTACTTGTTGAGTGCTTTGGATCCATTGTTGGGTAGTGGTAATCTGGATCCTTTTGTACACGACATTTTGTCGCTGGATCCCCATACATCATAGGGTTATCGTATTCGTTGCACGTTGTTCGTGCATTTGCACGTTGAGTCACCCTTCTTCTCGGAAACGACTTGAAATAGCGACACACGACGTACCCCAAAAGAGTCCCAATACAGAAAACGCAGATACAGATTCCGGTCCATGTGAGAGGAGAGGCACCATCTATAACTGTAATAAGTCACTCAGAACATGCAGTTTCAAAAATACAGCATGAAAAAAACATAAATACAAAAGCGGTTCAGGGTTTAGCTCATCTAGAGAGCCAAAGCAAAGAGTAAACTTTTCACTTACTTGATGATTTTGGGAAAGTTGGCTCACATAAATGAAAGATAATTTTTTGTCCTAAATAATAGTTCAAAAAATTTACTTCATAGACTAAAACTCTTCCACTATTTTAAAAGTAGGTATGCCAATGTGTAAGATTACAAAAATGTACTATATTTTTAATCTATAGTGCCGGAAACAAAAAAAAAAAGGTATGACAAAAGACGCATGGTATTTACCGAATGGTGTACATATATACAGTTCGATCACGGAATTTTAAATTTGGACGCTTCTGCGCGTGGCAGAAAAGAACGAATCCATTCGAGTGTTAGGAAGTTCGCTTTGTACGTGAGTTTATTTAGTACGCGATTAAGAATGTTTGCTTTTCTGAACTAGCACATAGCAGCAGTCCGAAAGAAATCAAATAGAGTGAGACCTCGAGATACGAGTTTAATTCGTTCCGCAACCTTGCTCGTATGTCAATTTGCTCGTATCTAAAATCAATTTACTGAGCTGGCGCAGTAAACTGGGTCATGGCTGCCTGCGATCATATAGCGGCTGTCCAAACGGGCGAAAAAGTGCGTGCAAGCAGAACTTAAATTTTCTGCCCCAGTCAATTGGCGCTGTTAGCATGTAAAAAGCGAGGATTAAAAGGTCTAACCTTTGCAATATCATCGCGTTAAAGGCTTGAATTTCAAGAAAGACAAACATTTAAGTGTTGAGGGCAAAAGTAACTATCAAAATATGTTGCAGGGTTATGTATTTGCCATTAAAACGTTTTTAATACAGAGAAAAAAATAAAAAGATCGTTTTTTTGGTAGTAACACATTCAGACTTTGAATCTGCTCGTTAAGATACAACTTTTCATACATACATATACTTTTATATATAATAAACACAGAGAAAATTTTCTTCGCAATTGGCTGATCATATTATGCTTTCAGATTTATTTTTATTCACATTGTGTAGCACAAATAAATTGGCTAGCAGGTTTTTGAAAGCCGTATTGAATAGTCTTTAAATGGTTATTAGTTACTTTATTATTAAGCAATTTTCACTACATTCATATTAATACTATTAAATAACAGCAGTTAAAAGAAAAATGACATAGGTTATGATTAATAAAACTATTTTAAATATATGTGTTAATTGAATTATTTCAATTCCATTTATTGTAAATTTAATTATTACGGGAAAGTGGAACAGTTAGGTTGTGAAGTGACTTAGCAAATACAGATTAGTTGAACAATTATGTAATTAAGTAAATGATTAATGCAACCATTTTTTATTGTTATTGACAGACTAATAGCATAATACTAATAACTAATATTGCATTGTATAGTATAGCCGACTTCAGTTAACTTCAACAGATGGATTATCATATAAGAGTAACGATTTTTTCTTTTTGCTGGTCTCATCTAAAGCAATTACACTAGTTAAATATTTAGAATAAAGTCCTAAAATATTAAGTAAGAAAGGGCAAAGATTAGGCCTTTGTAAAAGAAAACGATTCAATAAAATAAACAATCAAGTGGGAATATTTTCAAATATTACAACTAAGTACAATAAATGAGAAATTAAAAATAATTACTTAAAACGCTTCATTATATGCAGTTCAGAGTTATCAAGATAATTTTTAAAACTTGTAACTGACAATACATGGGGGCCAACCCCCTAAGCAAGATGGTGCATACTAATAGTCCCCCAAAAAAGACAACCACCCAGAAAGGCATGCCCCCCTGTCCAGGGGGTGTCAAAAATGTCATCCAAAAATTTAATGGCGCAATCTACGCCATGAACTTCCCTCGTAGACACCCCTGGATAACAGCATTTTTTCTTTAAATATCCCTTTAAACATTTTTATTTAGATGACATACTCCTTGACAACAAAAAGCAATGAGTATTCTCAGCCAGGGGGGAGGGGGGAAGCAGGACCGTCCAAAACTTTTTTATTTTACACGATCGTCCCTCCACTTTTCAAAAGCCCCCTCCCCCACCACTATTTCATTACAATAACTTACGCTCTTATCTGTAAGCCTCCCGCCTCTCACCTCTTTTTTTTCTGGACTACACTGAATATTTTCAATTTTTAATACCAAGACTTTGCAATCGGCATTTCTTCGATGAAATCTACCAAAAGCTTTCGGATTCTCTGATTTTCTGTAACCTGATTTTCCTAAAATCCTTTCTTAAATTAATGTTTCCCTACTTTTAAATTAGAAATCATAAATACGCTTAAGGGTCATTCATAAATGACGTCACGCTTCGAGGGGGGAGGGGGACTCGTGAAATTGTGACAAAGTGTGATAAGGGGAAGGGAGGGGGTAACAAGAAGTGCGACATCAGGCTTATACAACATAGTGTGACATGTGACAAAGTTGGAAAGGGGGCCCGTTGAATTGTGACATTTTGTGACAAAGGGGAGAGGGGGTCAAATATATCGGAAAAGAGCTTGACATCATTTATGAACGGTCCCTTAGATAGTTTATTTACTTTTCTATGTTTTAAGACTCTATGGTGTACAAAATGGGTGTACTCATGAACGCGTGGAGAATCAACAACAAATCTTAAAGGGAAGGCTCCCTTCCTTTTAGGTATTTCAATTGTAACCCTTGTTCATGTGGCGCGAGTTTAATTTAAAAAAGGTACATTACTAGATTTATAATATAGATTTTCTCTCACTCATTCCACTTTGAACTTTATCATTCTATACAAGCATAAGAAATTTAAAACTCTCAGAACAAAATATATATATATATATTTAAAAGCATAATCTAGACATAATATGAAGTTCAAAGTTTACTTTTGAGTGGTAAAAAATTACTGAGCGGACCAACGTTCTTATAGCGCAAGTTGCAAAAATTACTCCATACATATGTTTTGGAATTAAAAGGAACCTCTTTATCAATGCGTAAGGATTTGACCTAAAAATGTAAGTATCAAAGTGAGTGTAAATCACTCGAATTACTTGCATCCAGATGCGTACAACTCTATTCATTGATAAAAGGATTCCTCTTGTCCCGAAATATGTTTTCTGAAATTTGCGCTATAATGACGTTTGTTTTCTTATTAATAACCTGAAGTAAAAATAAATAAAACCAATGCATAAATGAGTAAAACCAGTAAAGTTCGAGCCATAAGGGGAAAATGCAAATGTCAGCACTCACTGGTTAAAAATATCATCTAAAGCAGGGGTCTCCAAACTACGGCCCGCGGGCCACATCCGGCCCGCGGACACATCAGCTTCCCCGTCGCTAATGGCATCTGGCAAAAAAGTAATCATATTTTACACCACTAGTGGACTGATTCAACTTTTTACCACCGGCAACAGTTAATGATAATATGGTTTTGGCCCTTGGAATTTACTGGAGTAATCAATATGGCCCTAAGGCTGGAAAGTTTGGAGACCCCTGATCTAAAGCATCAAACTCTTTCTATTTGCAGAATAATTGAATAGGTGACATGGAGTTAAAAAACAAAGTATATGCATATAAACCAATCGTGAATTTAGTAAATCCCTAAAATTATAAAATGTATGCATTCACTAATTTAATGCTTGGAAAAAACTCTACTGCTTTCTGTCGTTTTATTTCATTTACGATGAAAAATTTCTTTAAAATAAATATATATATGTTAGACACAATTAAACATCGGGAGACATATTTCCGATCAGTAATGCATGAATTAAAAATTTACCAAAAAGAAATCTTCATAATGCATGCTGCAAACCCGACAAAAACAATGCTTTCGTAATGTATTTCCATACAAAACTAGTACATGCTTGCAGCGCACCAGTGAGGAAAAAAAATAACTATCGTTTGAACGCTTATTCCTTTGTTCTCGCGCCGCGTCTGGACAGCCGCTATATGATCGCAGGCAGCCATGACTGGGTGGGCCGTGGCGTCGCAGCTGGCGTTCCTCGTATCTCAAATATCTCCTCGCATTTCAAAACAAAACTGCTCTGCTCGTATCTCAAATCCCTCGTATGTCGGGGGCACTCGTATCTCGAGCTACCACTGTATGTTAAACGAACTACAACGAGAACAAAATCGGCTCATGTCTTGTACCAGTAGTTCCTCCATTGAACATGAATGGATTCTTCTTGGTTGTCAGGGCCACTCGTATCTCGAGCTACCACTGTATCTTAAACGAACTACAACGAGAACAAAAGCGGCACATGTCTTGTACCAGTAGTTCCTCCATTGAACATGAATGGATTCTTCTTGGTTGTCAGGGCCACTCGTATCTCGAGCTACCACTGTATCTTAAACGAACTACAACGAGAACAAAAGGGGCACATGTCTTGTACCAGTAGTTCCTCCATTGAACATGAATGGATTCTTCTTGGTTGTCAGGGCCACTCGTATCTCGAGCTACCACTGTATGTTAAACGAACTACAACGAGCACAAAAGCGGCACATGTCTTGTACCAGTAGTTCCTCCATTGAACATGAATGGATTCTTCTTGGTTGTCAGGGCCACTCGTATCTCGAGCTACCACTGTATCTTAAACGAACTACAACGAGAACAAAAGCGGCACATGTCTTGTACCAGTAGTTCCTCCATTGAACATGAATGGATTCTTCTTGGTACTCCACCAGGAAAAATTGCTTTGGTTGATGGTAGAACTGTATATCACACATATGTGTGTGTGTGCAGTAATAGTAGTTTACTGGTAAGCTGTAAATAACTTACTTTACAAGCGACGTCTTCACTAGCCAGGAGGAAAGCAGTTGCTACTGAGAATGGCGATGGCAAGTAACTTAAGCGTGTAAGCATAGTTGCGTAAAACATTACATTCGGCAGGTAAAATGTAAATAGGGCTAAAAAGTGATCGCCATCACCTCCTTTTCTGTGCTTACATGTTACATGATATTCTTAGTGCTATTAAATGTGCATAGAAATGACTCCGTCTTGTGTGTGTGAAACCGTTTTTGATCCCACGACTCATTTCTATGTGTGTGTAAAGTCAAATCTGGTCTATAAACAACTTCATTATAAGCGAGGTCGTTACACTAACCAGCAAGAAAGCAGTTGCTACCGAAAACGGCTGTGGAAATTTAGTCAATGGAGTGTAAGGATGGTTGCGTAAAATTTTAAATTCTGCAGGTAAAATGTAAATAGGGCTAAAAAGTAATCGCCATCATCGCCTTCACTGTGCTTACATGGTTCGTTATATTCTCAGTGCTATTGAATGTGCCTTGAATTGTCCGCCTTGTGTGTATGTGGGCCACTGTTTTTGATCCCACGACTCATCGTTGTGTGTGTGAAGTCAAATCTGGTCTCTTATTTTTTTTACTATTGGGTACATCGGGATGGTATACATCGGCCGTTGGTATAATTATACGCACAACGAAAAAAAAAGTAATTATCAAATCAGTGAAAGTCAAATTTGTCTCTGATCAGGAGAAAAAACGGCTCACTTTTAGGTGTTCCTCCAATAAACTTTTCCGGAGGTGCTGATGTGGTAGTTGAGCTCAACGTAGGTACAACTGGAAAAGAAAAAACAAAGTAAAAATCGCTAGTTCTGATGCATGTATTGAAGGAATTTCTAACTGAAAGTTAACAAATGGATTTTACAAAATGAACCTTAAACTGCTGGCGTCAATAAAGATTGCTTTGATGTCCTTTAAGCCGCGTAATTCTATGTTTTTGCTTTCCTTACACATTATTATGGATAATATGGATATAGATTTTTCCGGTGTCTATTAAGTGAATTGTCCTTACCGGATACAGGGCTCTGATGTTTGAGACATGCAAAATCTGTACCGGATAACCGGATTTTTCGCTGATTGGGTTCCCGATATTTAAAATAATCGGTCGGATACTGGATATCCCGTTTGAAGATACTACTTAATTTCTTTCAATAACGTACTACTTTTAGTTACTTTTTCATAAATTCAAATGTTCCAATGCATCAAATATTACATTTTTTTAGTACACAAGTGGTTAAACAGAACTATTAATGCTCAAGTAATACAAGAAAATGTATCATTCTTACTTTATAACTTGTATGCTACTGAATTGATGCTAAATAAATGTCATAGTAATAATTAGCGGTCCATATAACAAGGTTTTTTTTTTTTTTGTTATACTCCCACCCAAATTTGATGTGCAATATATGATGGTCAATATAGACAAGTGGTCAAGTTATAAAGCTTTCCTTACATTGTAAATTCATGTTTGTGAATATTGCAACACCATGAAGGACTTACGCGAGTGAGCTGAAATTTTCAGGAAATGCAAAGTAGCGCATGATATGCAAATGATTAGAATTTCAAATCCGTAGCGCATGCGTATGCTGAGCAGCGCCCTCTGAACGGCGGATGGATCCGAATAAATAGATGGCTGTAGCAGGCGTGTATGGTTATCGGTGGTTATCTGCCAGTGGTAAACGTTAGCTCAATCTTTACTTATGCCTCTTCGACGAAAGAGAATGAGATTTGCACAACTTACAGAGTTTGAACGGGGGAGAATCATCGGCCTTCTTGAAGCTGGATTGTCGTATCGTGCTGTAGCCGCTCGTGTGCAGCGTAACAGTAGCTCAGTGATGCGTGTTTGGAAGCAGTGGACGGTCGAGGGTCGGACAACTTGGATATCCGGGAGTGGACCCCGAAAATATGACGTCAACTCGCGATGATAGACACCTGGTCCGCATGGCGCGGACGGACCGTACAGCGTCCTCTAGACAATTGGCAGCACAGTGGTCAATAGCTACAGGTGTTTCATTGTGTGCTTCATCAATTCGTAGACGTCTGCTGCAGCGTGGATTGCGCGCAAGGACTCCTTTATATAGGATCCCCCTCATGCGAAGCCATCGGCGCCTGCGGCTACAATGGGCCAATTGGCATAGGGACTGGCGTGCTGATTGGCAGCATGTCGTGTTTTCTGACGAATCCCGCTTTAATTTGTGGTACCATGATGGCCGCACTCCTGTCAGACGCTATGCCGGAGAACGCCACCTTCCGGAGTGCATTATCGAACGCCACAGTGGACGAACACCCGGAGTTATGGTCTGGGGCGCCATAGCCTATCATGGACGATCTCAACTGGTACGAATTGTGGGCAATCTGAACAGCAACCGGTACATCAGTGAAGTTCTACAGCCCCGAGCTATTCCCTTCCTTCAAAGCTTGCCAGGTGCTGTATTTCAACAGGACAATGCCGCCCTCATACTGCTAGGACTGTTCAATCCTTCTTTGCAACGCAGCAGGTGCAGCTTCTTCCTCGGCCTGCGTATTCCCCGGATATGTCGCCAATTGAACATGTTTGGGATTTCGTTGGTCGGCGTCTCGCTCGTGATCCTCGTCCTGTTGCTTCTGTAGACAAACTTTGGGTACGCATATAAAAAATATGGAATGCTCTTCCTCAGGCAGACATTCAAAATTTGTTTGACTCCATGCCACGTCGTGTAGCAGCACTTATTGCGCCGCCTGGTGGCTGCACAAAATACTGATTCCGATCTCTTGTTATTGTTTGTTTGCTTTGAAAATTTAATTATTTATTTGTACCACTACCACTCAACTGTGTATTAAATTTCATTCAATTATGACGATTCCTTCATGGTGGTGCAATTTTCACAAACATGAGTTTACAATAGAGGGTTAATTTCCTTCCTTCCTTTCCAGTAGCTTGTAGGCAGGGCCTTATTTACCATTATGCCCGTGAGGCCCGGAACCCCTAATTTTGGTTATTATTATTATTATTATTATTTTTTTTGTAATTTAAAATTTTTCAGAAAATTATTTAAAAATAGCATCTTTCAAAAACAAACTGTTAGTGTTCTGTTGCTTCACAGAAAATTCGTATTATTAAGTTATTTGAAAACCACAAGGAATTTTCACTTTGGGGGCCCCCAAATTTTGGTCTGACTCTTTGACATTTGAAAAACAAATTTGTTTTTGCGCTTTGGGGACCCCAAATTTTGGTGTGACTGGCAAGTTTTACGAGCACATACTGAATCTTAGGTTTAAAAAATTTTTGTTGCGTGAGGGCCCCCAAACATAGAATTCTGCTTATAGTGATTCAAAATGTAAATCGGACCCTGCTTGTAGGTACATGTAAGACAAAATAATGTATTTCTTATTTTACTATATTTTTATAGATTAATTAATGAATTTACTTTTTCCGTGCGTCAAAATAAGCAACCCACCTAGACAGTCCTCTTGAGAAAATCTCTCCACATCTGTTACTTCAGTAGTAGTTATCCCTTTTGGTGCGACTGAAAAAAATATAAGAAATCCCGCTATTCTGGTGTGTTATTAAAAATGATAAACTAGTGTTTACACATGTTGTTGTTGTTGTCGTGTCCTCGCGCGTGACGAGGAAAAATGGGTACGCTGTTCCTGATTCTAACGGGGCCCTTATAGGCAGAAGTCCGATTTCCGCCCCTTTGAAAGGTCTCCTAATTTTTTGAATCAGCTGCCAGATGAGAGACCATCACCTGGGATTGGCACCCCCAGAGGTGCTCAATACTGACCACGGCCATACTGACTGAACCTTTTCGGTCATCTCAGACTACCTCCCAATATGAGGGGGTGCGACCATGGCGCTGTCCTCCTTCGAACCTCCCACGAACTCTCTGACAGTTGACAGCCATAAAGGGCTGGGCTGACAGAGCGTTGCTTACCTGCTTTACCGATCCGGGGCCATAGTCATGCTACAAAGCAAGCCTTACATCACCCGAATCGGATAGTGCTATTTTAGTCGCCAGTCGCCTCTAACGACACGCATAACTACGTCGGCGCTATTCTACTCCGGCCACCGCACGGAAGCACCCCCAGAGGTATCGTTTCACTTGGAGGACATTGGAGTCACGACCTATTTAGCGGGCACCAGCTCCCTTTAACGTACACGGCCCTACAGGAGCGAGAGGTTGTCACCCTCTCAAACACTGACCTAAGTCGATGTTGCTTCACTTTAGGTGCTCTGTGGGAACCGAGCTTCTACCGACTGGCCCACTGCGGGACTCAGTGTTTACACAAAAATGTGCAAAAGATGTAATTTGAATGCAATTTACTTTCAGTTATGAAATTCAGAAATCTCTTTTTTACCAGTATATGTTAGGTGTGTTATTTCTGCAACACAGTGCTTTTGTGTTTAAAGAGGGTGACCATATTTCTGAACGTCAATTTGGGGACGTGTCCCCAAATCCATGGACAATTTGGGGACGCCAGAAAAATGTTTCGAGGACATATCAAACAATACATATTCCCTTTTATTATGAAAAATTTACTCTCATTAATGTATTTCAAGGGGTTTCTGAACATATTTTCTAAAAAATGTACGCATATTTTCTTAGATCATTGCCTATTAGAAATTGCAATATTAAGGCAACAATTTGGATAATTGCCATAAGATTATCTAAAATTTTACATACTGCTATCTAAAAGTTCTAAAGTGCAAATCAAGAAACAATTTGAAGAGAAAAATCAGAAGTTTTTAAATTTGGGGACATTACGCGTCCCCAAGTAGTTGAAGTGTTTTTGGGGACAAAGCATTAAAAATATACAAATTTGGGGACTGTCCCCGAAATTCGAGGACGTTTGGTCACCCTGGTTTAAACTTAGATTCATTTTAATACTGCATATCTTGAAAGATTGATTGTGCTGTGTAGCAAATGGATGTAACGTTTCAGAGTTAACAACATTTCATATAATGAATTTTAAATACGAAGTTTTGTTGGTTTTCTTCAAACATTGACTGTGTGAGAAATGGAGACAACCTTTCGTATTTATCTTCATTCCATGTGAATTTTAGAATCTTAGGGTTTAGCAGAGTAAACGAGATTTAGTGATATTCACTGTAAGTTAACTAACAGCATAGTATCTTAAGTCCTTCTTCTTCATCTACTTATAAATCACCTCTTTATTCTTTTATCATCTTTGGAAGATTTTTGTGGAACTCTTACATTTTGACAGTTAATTCTTTTGACTTAAGTCGTAGTTTGCAAGAGTTAGCTGCTTCAACAATTGTTATTTTCACCAGGTGTGAACCGGTGAAACAATGTAAGACAATTTCGTGTCCTTTTCGTTATAATATATTGTTATAAATTGCTTAACTTTTAAATACTGTAACTGAGGGAGGTTGCACAAGGAGATGCAAAAACGAACACATTCTTATCTTTTCATTATTTTAATGTAGACATATCACAATACACACATATACACAACATAAAAAGCATTCTACAGACTACTTATTACATTCCTCCTACTTCATCTCACAATGCCTGGTCTACCCTCCTCTTCCCATTCCCTCTCGACTCCGTAATCCTTTCGTTTTTTTAACCCTGTAATGACCAAGTTTTTTTTATCGTCGTCCGCCGCATATTAACCGATCCCACCCAGTAGTAGGCTTAAACCACGCCTCCTGCTGACATTTTAAATGACACCATGTGATCTAGATGGCGCTATCACTATTCTTCTGTTTCTTTTCTCAAACTCAATTTCGTTCTTTCTTGTTTTCGTTTCTTTCTTATCTCCAAACTCAAGGGGAAGAGAAGTAGAGTCATCTAACAATCATGATGTCATGGGCAACCTCGGAAAGAGGCGTGGCTTAAACCCACTAGAAGGTAGGATCGGTCAATATGCTCGTCCGCCTTGATGCGGAGTTGGGCATTAGAGGGTTAAAATTTCAATTCCACCGCCACTGGCGCCCTCTGTTGATCTTTATATTTAAGAACAATTTTATAAATTCTAACATTACATAGACTAAGAAAGATAGTTTCTTATGAACTCACTTTTCATAACCGAGCAAATATATCCTCTCTCTCTGTCACAAAAAATATCATTCCATTTCATGGTAAATGTATAAACTTCAGTGCAATTCTCATCGTAAGGATTTGGCTCACCAGGGCCCCAGTTTATAAAATCCAACTCACTTTTATCAGACCAAGAAAATCTCTTTCCTAAAAAAGAAACATCTGTTTCCTAAAGAAAGAAATACATTTATATCCAAAGTCATTTAGAAGTTTACTATATGTATTTATGTGACGCTATACCGACCAGATTTATAAGCTAGCTATGCAATTCAAAACAATCAGTTCTGTTTCATTATACTGAAAGCTCTTCTTTTATATGTGTACCACGGACAAGGTCATGGTGGGAATACCTTCTGAGCGCGTACATATGAACAAACTGCTTACCATATGACTATGAGTTTAATTTAAAATGTCATTCTTTTTAAAATTAAACTCATAGTTATACGATGACAATGAGTTTCCCGTGCATACGATGATTATCGACAACAAAAATAAACGTGGAGTGTTGCATTAAAAAATGGTGGAAAAGCATCTGGCTACAAAGACGGCTTAATTTTATTAAAGTCATGATGGCGTAGTGGTAAGGTGCAGGCCCCGTACGCAGGTTCAAACCTGGCCCAAGTCGGTGGATTTTCAAGACGCAGAAAATCGTCTGCGCTCATGTCGTATGATTATGCGGCATGCAAAAGATCCCTTGAGTAGACATTTGGCTTGAAAGCTCTAGGCTAAATTAAATTCTTAGTGCAAAATTCGCATCAACAGAGTCCGGGGGCTCGCTCTTTCAGGTGGAGAAACCGGACGTCAAAATTCTCATGCAGCGATGGTACCACACTCATTGTGGTGCCTCTGAGAGAGATGGTACCAATCTCTCGGGAACGCACCATTTCTGCAATTGGCGGAAGCCAACAGCAGCCCATTAGAAATAAAAGAAAAATAAATTTTTAATTACTCAGTATTTATTGTGTATATTGCACAATTCACTATTAGTGCAGCATACTCAAGACAACGCCAAGATATAGTACAATAAAGCCCTTTCTTTTGCAACCAGTAAATTAACAACATTTTTGAGTGCAATATAACATTTTTTTTTTTCAGTGCTCATTTAGTTAACATGCATTATTTTTGAAAAGCTGCAGTAAATTTTATAGAAAAAAATTGCTGTCACTAAATACTTGTCTTCGCAGAATGACAAATGAGGAAGCTAAATCTTACTTCCTTGTGGTTGTCGCTGCAGTCCAATATGAAGCGTGTGCTGGGTGTGAATTATTAATTCCTGTAAAACTCTCGATTCCGCTGACGAGTGGATGCTAACAAGATTTCCACCTATAAAAGAGGGAATTTATGCAGCTTTTTGTTATGGCAACCATACGGTTCAAACAGACAAACCAGCCTTTTTTCTTTAAAGACTGGTGAACGTTTACTGGTCGTGCTTCACAACTCCAATACAGGCTAAATTTTAGTATCGATCCATAAAGTGTTTAGTATCGCTACCCACGCTGTAAAAAAAAAACTCCTGAAAGCACCGGCAACAAGTTGCCGGGAAACATTCCGTTTCTGATAATATTTTCCCGAGACTTGACAGAAGTTCCCTTTCTTTTTTTCTTCGTTGATCCTTTGAAATACAGCAACCATAAAACGGAAAAATTCCGTTCTCTTATTTTCAGGATCGTGAGGTAAGCGATCATTCCATTTTTGGAAGGAAAATGTGTTAAAGCACTACGGAAATCTTCCGTTAAAATCAGTCAAAAAACAATCTGAAAATTCAGGGTTTTTTTTTAACAGTGAAGGGTAATTTAATTTCAAGATAACAACCTCTCATATTGTGTTACTGCGTGCTTCAGAGGTCCATTGAAAGTTTACTTTTAGTATCACTCATCACAAGTTGAATATAAACAACCTCTCATGTTGTGTGTTTTTGAGTGTTTCACAGGTTTATTAAACGTAAACTTTTAGTATCGCTCATTAGGGTAATTCAATTTGAAGATAAACAACCTCTCACGTTGTCTTTTTGAGTGCTTCACAGGTTTATTAAACGTAAACTTTTAGTGTCACTCATTAGGATAATACAATTTGAAAACAAACAACCTATCATCATTCTTTTTTTTTTTTAAAGGAATGAAATCATGCTGAAAACACTGATTTCATGTAGGATATTTTACCTCTGGACATACATATGGCGTTCGCTTCATCCCAAGAAACTTTTTTCTCAGTTTCGAAAAAGTAGCACCTGTTACCACCGAGATCACTCCAATCATCCGGCTCAGATGGGCAAACATAACCTTTTGCGGTTTGCGGACGAGAAGCTGGGACATCTAGAAGTGTAAATAAATAATTATGTAAATATTTCTTATTTTTATGAACAACAGTCAATAAATAATGGTCATGTAAAATATTAAAAAAAAATAAGAGAGATGTAAAAAAATAACTTATTTTTGATTGCGTAATAAAAAGCAGATCTGCATCAAAAAGTTAATTTTGCATTAGGGCAATTGCAACTATAAATGTTTTCCACGAGGAGTCTGCATGCTTTTTTAAAATAATGTTACTCTCAAATGGCGGTAGTGAAATAAACGAAAACTGAGAATACATAACAATGGTCACTAGAAGTTTGCTAAGAATTATAGTCGCGTCAATTTGAGCTCTTATCCTTATTCTATCTAATGATTAAAATATTTGAAGGAAATTACTAGTGCCCTAAAGTTTTTACCTCCTTTTACTGAAGTTGAATCAATTCTTCACTTGAAAATAAATGAACTCTTTCGAAACTCGACATGACTTCTTGTCCCGCAGTGGACCAGTCGGTAGAAGCTCGGTTCCCGCAGAACACCGAATGTGAAGCAACATAGACTGACGTCAGTGTTTGGGAGGGTGACAACCACTCGCGGCTGGCTCCTGTGAGGCAGTGTACGCGAAAGGGAGCTGGTGCACGTTAAATAGGTCGTGGCTCCAATGTCCTCTAAGTGAAACGATACCTCTGGAGGTGCCAATCTCAGGTGACGGTCTCTCATCTGGGAGCTGGTTCAAAAATTAAGAGACCACATATATCCTACCTATAAGGGCCCCGTTAGACTCAGGAGCAGTGCACCCATTCTTCCTCGCTTCGCGCGAGGATACGACAACAACAACAACATGACTTCCTTCTACTGTCCCTAATGCGTTCACGCAGTCCCCAATCGTTCAACAAGTTACCTGACTATAACAAGCTACTTGACTATTTAATTGGGTAAAATCTTGTGGATAATATCCTGATAGTGAATCCGACTTGAAATGAACATGAATTGGGCACATGGAAATGAACATGAGTTGGATTTTTGTGCATCCAATTGCAAACGAAAAGTCAAAATAGACGTTATCGAAGTCCTACATACAAAATTCCAACTTCCTCCGATTAACTGTTCTTTCACTTTGAATGAGAAAGTGAAAATGAGATGTAACAGTGTGACGGTTTTACTGCTCAATCGAAAGAAATTGCTGTTGCTGTAAAGCTGGAATCCCTTCCTTCAAGTTGATGCAATTTCCTATTGAGAAGTAAGCTTCCATCATATGATGGTTGTAGGACAAAATTTGAGAAAAAAAAATTATATTGCGTCGAATATCAAAGCAAGAAAAACATATTGCCATTAGAAATTTAATAACACAAATTCAAAAATTTCAAAAAGTTAAATAAATAATAATACCTGATGTTTTTTCACAGATAAACGGCAATTTTTCGCTGCAAATGGAAACATTCCACAGACGAGTTTGAATCCGCGTCACACAACGTCCATTAAGTACTATGGGTCTTCTACTTTCTGCCCAGCCGTTATAACGCACGAAAAAGCCATTTGACCATTCCTGTGTGAAACCTTCCTAAAATTTGAGCGGTATTGTAAAGGCAATCTTGCGTGAAATGTTTTCTGTAAATGCTGTATTCAGGGTGGGGGGGATATAAAAAATTAATTGCCGTAGGAAATAATATTCAAATTTAACGTGTACATTTATATGGCGGTTGCTTAAGCAAGCGTGTGTAACAATTATCGATGTTTTATTCACATTGCTGTTTTATTCTTGATGTTTCAGCAGCATTATCAATGTTTTGTTTCTAAATATGAAGTATTAAAAAAAAGCAAACTGGGAACATTTACTCGGATGAATCGCTGCAATACGAAAGAGTACAACAGTAACCCCTCGTTATATCGCTCATTCGGATATATCGCGCTTGTTCTATGCTTCCCAAAATTTTAAGTTTGACTCTGTAAACTAAAAGTATTGCATTTCTCAGTAAAGCCCTTTTCCCTCCATAAAACAAAGCCATTGAACAGGAATGCTTTCATTTCTTCTGAATATGCTGGAGTTAAAGGTTGCAACAATTCTTCTCCCACTCCCCACCTTACATGCTTGCAGAATGATTCTATTCAAACCAGTTGACGTTTTACTTGACGTTTTTGTTTGTATTGATCCTAACTCCCATAGAATGAAAGAAACAGATGTCTATTGCATAAGGATTCATTATTAAACTCTTTTTATTAAGAAAGTTGTCCTTACATGAGATTAATTTTTTTACGTTGACATTCAATTTACTTGTACTTTTTCAGTTATTTCTAATGGCATCGTTTAAATCGCGCATTCGGATATATCGCGCTCTTTTGCTGTCCCCCCGAGAAGCGCGATATAACGAGGGGCTACTGTACTCCCTAGTGAGTAGTTGAGACAAATACTTAAATATTAGATGTGGGTTTTGTTGCACCTTTCTATCAGTGGCATTTATGCGTTACATTGAGTATGTTCTCAACCAAGCACCGTAATATATATATATATATACAGTAGCCCCTCGTTATATCGCTCTTGTCGGGGGACAGCAAAAAAGCGCGATATATCCGAATGCGCGATTTAACCGATGCCATTAGAAATAATCAAGAAATGGGTGTATTTTTCTCATTGGAAAGTAAACACCTATATCTTTCATTCAATGGGCGTTAGGATCAATACAAAAAGAACAAGTAAAACGTCAACTGGTTTGAGTAGAATCGAATTAGTCTGCAGGCACGTAAGTTGTGGAGTGGGAGGAGAATTGCTGCAGATTTTAACTGCAGCAAATTCAGAAGAGAGGAGAACATTCCTGTTCGATGTCTTTGTTTAGTCGGGGGAAAAGGGCTTTATTCAAAAGATCGAGAACTCAAGCTTAAAATTTTCAGAGACAGAAAAATCGCGATATATCCGAAAGAGAGTTATAACGGGGGTTACTGTGTATACTGTCGTTCCCGCTTAAAGAAATACAATTGGTTCCAGCATATTTTATTCGATTATGCGGGGATATTTTCGTTACCTTACAGAACTGATAATATTGCCTCGAAACGTAATAATAAATCCTTTATCTAAATAATTCCTTATTTTTTTGTATTGCTAAATAGAAGATTTCAGAAACCCTTTAGAAAATGTGACCTCTGTTTACTTCCGGGTGGAAGGGGGAATCATGAAAGAGAACGAGTGACTCTCAAATTTAGTGGGCATGGGGAGGTGTTGCTGAAAGATCAACTTGAAAATTCAAAAATTGTTCTTATTGACTTATATATTTTTGTAATTTAATCAATTTTTTTATAAAAAATATTTCAAAAACAGACCAGTATTATTGGATTATACGGGGATCTTTAACATTGCGTCTATGGGGAAATCTTCGGTTCCGGAAGATTTTATTTCTATAAGCGGGGTATTCCTTTAGCCGTTACCCGATTAAGCGGGGCTGACAGTATATACAGAGTGTACCGGTACAGCGGCGACAAACTTTCAGGTTGTGTAGAGGGTACAGAGACGACTCGGAATCACATAGGAATGCAGGGTCCCAGACGCTTTCCTGATTTTCCGTATTTTCGCTAACGTTCGTTCATCAATGCGCCGCAGATGTGAAGTTGCAACACGGTCCGGGGTCGTAATTTCGAACACCTACTTTGATGAACATCTTGGTCTCTTTATGTTTTTTTTCTTTGTATTTTGCTGTAAATCCGAAAAATACACGTTTTCTCACCCCGTTCGTATCCTTTTTCTTGATTTTTGTGTCGTCTCTACCGCGCCAGGAAAGCGTCTGGGACCCTGCATTCCTATGTGATTCCGAGTCGTCTCTGTACCCCCTACACACCCTGAAAGTTTGTCGCCGCCGTACCGGTACACCCTGTATATGCACTTTACATGTAAGTAAATATTTTAGTTACTTTGTTACTACATAGATGGCGCTACGTAAATAATTTGTCCAGTTACTAATTAAGACAATACTATAGTTAAAATTGTTTGAAGTAGAACAGAATAATGGTTTTAATATGAGTTTAATTTCTCGTTTTTTATGAGCATAGTCTTTTTCTCCAATATGTAGACATAATCATTATTTTACAGGCATTTAATTTTTTATTTCTACCAATAGCAGATAACATTGTTGATCACATGTACTGCGTAATTTAGATGCTAATAATGATTTTTACCCTATTTTATAATAGTTCACTAAAAATTAATTTTAAAAAGTTAGAGGAAAAAAGAAAATTATAATTCAGACATAATTTGCAATAAAATGCCAGCAATTGGTCGTTCATTTCATTTTGAACATGAGCATTTTTTCATTTATCCCCCGCTCTTTGGAGGATAAATGAAAAAATCGCTGTTCACTCGGCCTCTTTCGGCGGCTGCTCGCTGATGCTGTTGCTGTCGGAAATTTTGAAGGCAATATTGCATGATACAACATTTTAAAATTTCAAAGAATTGTCACTACAAAAACAATTAAAAATCAGTTTCCCGTAAAAACTGCTCAAAACCACGTAAAGCATTCAAATATATATTTTTTAATTTATCAACGATTGAGCTCCGAGCAGCATATCTTTTGAAAAATCTGCACTTGTGTGAAAAGGTTCATTTTTCTAATCCTTACCATTTTTTCAGGACGCTGGATACAAACAAACACACAGCCACCCACCTACAAATTTTATTCAATTATATGCGTAGATAATTGTTCTTTTCGCAATCTACAATATAATTAACCAATTATATTTAAACCGTCTGCTGCAATGATGCCGCTGGTTATAGCTCAATTTTGAATCTCCGTTTCTTTCTAAAAAACCATTACGTCAGTTAGAAAGGAAAAGTACGAAGTAATAGGGAGCAAAAGACTTGTAAAGTTTATCAAAAAAAAAAAAAAAAAATTATATATATATATCACCTCCGCATACCGTATTCCTCTAGCATTGAAAAAAAAATCACCTCCGCATACCGTATTCCTGTAGCATTGGAAAAATCGGCTACATTAAAAGTCTCTCTGAAACTGAAAGAGTGACGAGCATTATTGGCTAGCAAGCCAGGAAAGAATGAAATTGAAAGACGTGGCGGTGCGTCCTTTTGCGTTCGTATGTCTCAAAGCAACATTATTCGTTAGTAATTGTATTATGGTATAGCATTCAAAGGACCCTTTATTAGATGAATTCAGCTTGATTATATCAACGAAACGTTAAGTTCACGCTCTAAAATAAAAATACAAGCTGATTGAAGAAACTCTCCCCGGTTTCAAAAAAAAAAAAAAAAATGGCGACGGTAATTTCATCTACATTAAAAATGTCTCTCTAAAACTAAAGGAGGGACGAGTGGGGAAAATAGTATCTTCTCGTTATTCACTGGGCCACATAATGACAGACGAGCATTGGCAAGCAGTCCGGCAAAGAATCAACTTGTCAAGTGACATAATTCTGCCCTTTGCGTTGGTATCGTAAAGCAACACCTTTCAACTTTTCCTAAGTAATTGTAACATGGTATGGCCTTGAAAGGACCCTTTATTATATGAGTTCAGCTTGATTATCAACGAAACGTTAAGTTCTGACTTAAAAAAAAATTACAACGTGATTGAAGAAATTCTCCCGGGCTTCAAAAGAAAAAAAAAGCGTTTAAGAAAATGTATTTTTTTATTTTAGTAGGGATTCAACTGAAACGCTATTCGACCTTTTTGCCCCCTTCTATCGAACGCTTCGATCAAAATAATTGAATCCGTGTTCAACTGAAACGCGTCGATCATTTCGTACCACGTGACCAACTTGATTGCTTTCATTCGACCATTTTGACGATTCGACTGATTTTCGAACAGTAATGACGGACCTTTTTGCAATCAGGTCGCAGAACGTAAAGAGTTCCATGATACTTGCAAATCTGAAGCAATCCATTAGATTTGAGCGAACGAGAATTTATTGAGATATCGCTTTGATTGAGAGGCATTTCTATTTTTATGCGATAAGCCAGAAGGAAAACTGCCAAACAAAACGTCAGGCTATCCCGTGGAGTTATCGGAAGTTTTTTTCATTTTCATTAATTTATAAGAAATAAATAAATGTTGAATAAATATATGTAAAGAAGGAAGTAAATAATGCTGTAACTTAAATGATTATCAATCATTTTAATAGATTCTAAACGCTCGAATTTGAAGTAACAAATTTTTAACTGTAATGCAATCGAGAAATTATTTTGGAAAGTGCTCTGAAAAGTTCAATACTTTTGTTAGAACTACATGCGACATATGAGGCACTTAGAAATAAAAAAATATGTAAGAGACAAAATTGAGAATTTGGAGATAACTAGTGCAAATGATAGAGGAAATATCCGTATGTTTTGTGGCAAAGAGATATTAGTGGAAAACCTAGCAAATTCTTCTGTACAGCATGTTTTAGAAAAAACTACTAAATGAATGCTTCATTATGCCTAGAGGCAAAGGGATGCAAGTGCACTTACATCCGCTTTCCTGTTAACAAATTTTATATATATAATGCGGACGATCTATTTACAGGGATAAAAGAAAAAGAATGCGAATTTGTCACTGAAAAAAACATAAAGTCATTAATTCGTCTGTAGGCGCTTTTTTTCTTTAGCCCATGTTTTAAAAGTTTTTTTTTAAATTTAATTTTCTAAATGTGTGATACAGTTATTTCCTAGACTGCTGCTATTCGCCATTCGTAAAAACTGACTACTGGGAGGAAATATAAAATAGAATTGAACACATTTAATGAGCAAAGAATTTGTGGATTCTCCTCCAGGAAGATACAATTCAGTAAGAATAAAAACTGTTAAATATGGAATATTCACTTCATATTATAAGCAACAGTATCGAGGAAAATTGCCAGTGACAAAAGCAGTTGTCGACGTTCTTCCAAAATACGATCATCCCCCTCCGCATTAGGTCCTGAGGCTTCTTTTTGATAATATCGACAAAAATTTTTTTGTTTCATAACGCATTGTGTATTAGCAATCAGCAGAGAACAACACAGGAAACAGCAGAGCAGAACAAGCGGATCAAGCCAAAACAAGAACAAAACACCAACAGTTAAGGTTACCAGTTGAAATAGCTTTCTCATTCAATTTTTTTCTTTAGTCAGCTGAAAGTTCTGGTCATGTAACGAAACGCTGAGCTAGGAATGCATTCGATGGCCACCCTATGCGTTTCGATCGAAATCCAGGAAACAAGTTGAATGTCTATATTCGATCTGGTTGAAAAACGATCGAATTCGACTTGAAAATTCGATCATTTTGGAGTTGATAGAACGCGTTTCAGTTGAATCTAGGCATTAGTCTCCCGTGGCGCCACTTAATTTGCCTCTTTACCTTTTTCGATGACACTGCTTTCATCAACCTTGATGAAATAACCGGATGAGTAATAGTTTAGCTTGACGAAGATGCATGCGTGCACTGAATTCACGGTTAACACTATCGGCAATTCCAAAACTGTTTCAGATGATCTACAGCAGCGGTTCCCAAACTGTGGTACGCGTACCACTAGTGTTACGTTAAACCTCCCTAGGTGGTACGAGGGCAGGGGGAAAAAGAGAAGATATTTCAAAAGATTAAAACATAAAAACTCAGGATTGACGATCGAATTTGCCCGGATTAGAGTTGGGAGAATTTTGGCTCAAAGTTAAAAATGAATTCTCGTTATTTTCAAAAAAAGAATTGCTGTTTTTAATTTAGTTCACAACCACTTATCTTTATGAAACTGCTTTTTCCAATATGATATTTATCAAAAATAAATATAGAAGTAAATTAAATGTGAGCCCAAGTTTGAAGTAAAAATTAACTTCTGCTGAACCAGATATCACTGCACTTGTATCTGCCATGCAGCAGCAACCTTCTCATTATTTTTTTTCTTCATTTTTTTTTACATGATAGGCATTTTGTACTTAAAGACGTATTTGCAATGCTGTTTTGGAAGTACGTATTAAAAATATATTTTATATGTTTCATATTTTTTTTGTATACAGCTTTATTTTTATAAAAGCTTTTCTCTGCATTGACTATAAAAAATAGTGCAATTGAAACAACCTAGTCGTCCTAGGACTTTTCTATAATATGTTACTGTTATATTTTATATAATAAAATTACAGTAGCAGTGGTACGCAATGTAAAATTGTGGTACGGGAAAAAAAAGATTGGGAACCGCTGATCTGCAGTTTGCATTTGTATTGCACCGATTGATGCATATTTCTGCAGCATATATATTTTTTTTTTTTTGAACGGGACATCTTTTTTTCATAACTCTGTATTTCTTTGTGCATGCTAACCAGTGACTCAGACAATGCATTTCTATATTCAAATAATGATCAACGAAAAAAAACAAGTAATGCCAATTTCATATTATTTAAGATGTATGGGCAATTATAATTTTCATCCCCTCTCTTGAAACTACGATTAAAACTCGTGAAGCAATTTAAAAAAAAAAACACTAATCAATAACACAAAAAATGTTGAATAATTTTGGAAATAAACTGTGCTCAAAATTTTGACCAAATAAATGTGATTGTAATTATAAAAAGTAGTGTAGGCCTCACATATGCAAAAATAATAGCTCTATTTTAGGTATTTGTGTTTTTTCAAGGCAAGTTATAACTTACAAGAAGAAAAATTTGTTATAGTGGCTGTAATTTCCTGCAAAAAACAATATCGGCGCACTAAAAAAAATTAGAAGATTATCCCTCAAAAATCACCGATTAATTCACCCTCTTACTTTTCCCTTAGCGTGGTTTCTTCCCTTCCTAGACCCTTCGTATGTGCTGAAAATTAAAACATATACGTACTTTTAGATGTATTCCAATCCATATTTCTTCATTAAAAGTTTTCAGAATTTTACTGAGGAAAAGATCAACAGAAAAATCTCTGATTGAAACCAAATGTCCTGAGTATCGTCTGCTGCAATAGTCTTCAGCATCCCACCAGCTTTTCTTCTCCGTCACTAAGTTATAACATGATCTTCGAAATTTAAGTCCCGCTTTATTTTCTTCCGAGCAAAATATTGGATCCAATGGAGCATTCGTAGTCAAGTATTCCGTTTGATCTGCAAAGAGGCAAGTAGAAAAATCCGTATACAGGGTTTGCACAATCGTAAGCCACGCCTCATTTCTAAGAAACTATTTTTGTTACTAGCAGTTGCATGAAACTATCTATTAACCGCTTCAGACCCCAGTACTACGCAGAAACAATTTTGGCGCAATTTTTTGGTTCTCTGATTTTAAAAATGATTACAAAACAAAATTACTAAAAAAAATTTTTTTAATTTTAATTAATAATTAGTTTAAATAATCATTAATGCCCAATTTCCATGTTTAAAACAAAGTAAACTATCTGTTGATTAATTTAAAAAACAATTGGGTGTTTGAGCTTTCAAATTGCACAAGCAGTAGTTAATAAACAGTATTTTAAAATGTACCCAATTGGGTACACTTGCAATGAAGAGGTTAAAGAAAGAAGTGAATTTATTAAAAAATTACAGTATAAAATTCTTTTATACTAGTGGTTAAGTTCTTGCGAAATGCGGCGTGTCTCAAGAGTGTGTGAAACCTGGTATAAGTTTAGCGAAGACAAAAACGTTTCTTAAACGTACTTTTTTAGTCTCAGATCCTAAAGGAACGCCGCGCTTGCTTGCAGTCCTCCCCCTAACGTCACACACTGTCTGGCCTATGCTCTAGGCATCGTGATCATGGAGCAAAAGAGAGCCTTTGATGTTTGAGGTAAAGTGTGGCGCTCTTTTAAGACCAAAGCCTTTAGACCAGCCGCTCCCAAACTTCGCGTACCACTAGCGGTAAGTGAAGATTCTCCAGGTGTAGGCATAAATAAGGTTAAAACACAAGGGCATAAAACACAAAAACTCAGGATTGAAGGTCGAATTTGCCCGATTAGAGTTGGGAGAATGTGGGCTCAAAGTTAAAAATTAATTCTCGTTATTGTCAAGAAAAGCATTGCTGTTTTTAATTCAGTTCACAACCACTCACCTTTATGAAACTGCTTTTTCCAATTTTGTTTTTTCATTTTTTTTTGCATGATAGGTTTTTTCTTGTACTTAAAGACGTGTTTCTAATGCTCTTTTGGACGTACGTATTAAAAATATATTTTATATATTTCATATATTTTATTTTATACATACAGCTATATTTTAATAAACGCTTTTCTTTGCATTAACTATAAAAAATGGTGTGATTGAAATATCCTAGTCGTCGTAGTATTTTTCTATAATCTATTAGTATTCTATTCTATATAATAAAGTTACATTAGTAGTGGTACGCAAATGGTTTGCAAGAAAAATGGTGTTACGCGAAAAGAAAAGATTGGGAACCGCTCTTTAGACGAACTTCAACCTCGATGTCGGAAACACAATTTCGCTGACGTTACATGCTTTCTCGTGCCCATGAGCCTGTTTAGATTCACGCTGATTAGGTTTTAACTTCTGCGTTGTGTTGTTATGAAAGGCCATAGTCCCTAAAATCGCTCTTTCACTTGATACGTTGACATACCTATCGAAGGATGTTTGATGCCTTCGGTAACCATGAAAGAATCTGTAATCAAGGAAATCATACATTGATCTTTGAACATTCAAGCTGGGCTCAACTGTACTCTATAAAACTACTGCGCCAAAGCACATCAACGAAAGGCGGAAATTGTTGTCTAGATCAGCGGTTTCCAAACTGTGGTAAGCATACCACTAGTGGTACGCATATCACTAGTGGTACGCGTGCAGGCCAAAAAAAGAGAGGAGAGATAGACTGGATGGCATTGCGTTGTTTTCTGTTCTGAATGGATTTTATGTTCTGATGGGATAGGAAAAACGGAGGATTTTTTTACAAAATATCATCTTTGAGAGAAAACAGCACTTTTGTTTATTGCAGCATTCACAAGCAGAGGTTGGCAACAAAGGGTATGCCTGAGCCCTTTAAATGTGCTTTACAGAAATACGTCAAGGTGGTCAACTTCATTAATCCTTTGGTACTTATAAGTACCATTCTCTGTAAATTCCATCCAGCAAACCATTTTTACCAATATTCTGATGGTACTTTGCAGCAACACTCTTTGAATTCCTTCTTTTCAGAATACATATCAGCAAGGGTTCAATAAAGGGTATTTTAGCGTGGAAAGGAACATAGTTTTGAAAATGATGCTGCGTTCTGACCTGCCACTTCGTTCGGATTGCTCCCTTTTTCAGAGTTTCGCTCCAGAAAAGTGGTAAAATTCAAGAATTAAGTCACTGATTTTTTTTCATGTGTTAGTTAAGAACTTAGAAAACTATTTGACGAAATATTTTGATTAAAAAGTGTATGTAAATAATTTCAGTTAAAATACTCTGTGGCACTTATTAGCTGTAGAGAAATAAATTCTTATAGACTGGGCATTTTATTTTTGTAAATCCCTTAGTTTTCAGTGTAAATACCAAGACAAAATATTTATGTTGAAAAAAAAAACACTCCAGATCCAATGCAGTAGATAAAGGGTTGAATCAGTGGCACTAAACTCTCGATTATTCTTAAAACTATATTTTACATATACAGCTTTATTTAAATAAACGCTTTTCCATTTGCCTTAATAACTATCAAAATGGTGTAATTTATATTACTAGTCGTCCTAGTATTTTTCTATTATCTATTAGTATTCTATTTTATATAATAAAGCTACATTCGCGGTGGTGCTCAAATTGTTTGCAAGAAAAATGGTGGTACGCGAAAAAATATTGACCGCTGGTTCCCAATCATTCTAGATCGTTTGCTACGTTCTCACCAAAGCCACTGCTAAGGGTATATTCACATCAAAGGCGACGGGAAGATTTTGATTCTGTCACAATAGAATGATACTTATGATTATCAAACTAACAGCGTTGAGTATATCATCGACAGCGCAGTCAACAAATCTCGGTCGTCTTAGTGAAAGTCCCCTTTTCATGATGAAATAAAAAACGCCAATCAGTCAATTCAAGGGCTTGGTTATTAAGTTTTTCAGAATCAATGAAGTGCCTTAAAAGGTTTCGTCGCTGTTGCGCTTGGTTTGAATGTACCCTTAAAGTATTGCGAATCAGTACTTGTGATATACTTTTCTCTACCAAACCGCTACCTGTTAGCCGAGGACTTAGGATTGCTTGCGCACGTGGCGAGGTAGTGGGGTCCACGGATTTTACATACACTTATCTCTAAGTGTACATGGTGGGCCTTCAACGGATATCAAACGCGCGACCTTCCAGGTGGAAGTCCGACGCTCTGACCACTAGGCTCACGGCCTCACCTGCGATATACTGACATGTGTTTTGTTAACACATGGCCTCACAAGCTGCGTTATGCAATGGAGGCAATTCAAGCAACGGCATTGGTTACGTGACAGCGATCAAAGCAATGTAAACAAAGGAAGCCGTAGCATCGCTTTACTTCCCGTTCGACAAATCTAATTAAAAACTAGGCCTAAATAAAGTTCTTCTACATTACATAAAATTAACACTAAATACAACACTATAACTATTGTAAAATTAATCATTTTTTTTTATAACGATTAAATTAAATGTTTGCACTGGATTATAATCAGAAAAAGTTGTGAAAATAGCCTAATTAATTTTAAGATAACTAATTTTGCTTAGTGAACTCCACGTAGAACTCAGTTGAAAATTTTAGTAAACAAAGAGCGGATATCACGTGTTTGCGATGATCGTTCATGAGTTCCTCTAGCGGTGATTTGCCTTCATTGCTCACGATGTCTTGAGCGTGTGACGTCACGTCGGTATGGGTTGCTGAGTTCGAGTAAGGCGCACTGTTAAAGTGATTTTTAACAGAGAAATTCGTGTATTTTTCTGCGTTGAAACAATTTGAAATATTGAGTTCTATAAAGTTTAAAAAAAATAAAGGACTACATGCGATGTGAGTCACTACAGTTTGACGACGGGATTTTGACATTTGGAAGCTTCTGCGCATGGCAGAAAAGAACGAATCCATTCGAGTTTTAGTGAAGTTCAATTTTTAGGTGCGTTTATTAAGCAAGCGAGTCAGAATGTTTTCTGCTCTCTTTGTTGAAAACAACTACATTTATAAACTGGCATACAGCATCAGTGTGGTAGAAATCAAGCATGCTAAACGAACTAGAACGAGGGGCCTCAGTGGCTGAGCGGTCAAATCGACTGGCTCCGGTGCCTCCCTGCGCGGAGAGAAAGAGGCGTGGGTTCGATTCCCACCTTTGCCCTGGGTGTATTTCCTTCTTTGTATATTAAAATCTGCTGGTGCTGTCTTGTTCTATCTGTCATATTAGACGAGAGTTTGAGGCATATCCTTGAGAATAGCAAATAAACTCGAATATTTATGTGACCTGAAATGGTTGGAAAGAAAGAAAGGAAAGAAAGAAACTAGAACGAGAAAAAAAAAAAAAAAAAACAGCTCATTTATTATACCAACAGTTCCTCCCTTGAACATGAATGAATTCCTCTTGTCGCAATGCCAGGCAGATAGCTTTGGTTGCTAGTAGAACTGTACATAGAACACATTACACAATTTTGGTAATTCTTACTGAAGAATGCATGTACTAAATTCATAAAAATGCATTATATTTTGCAGAATAAGCGTTAACTATTAGAAGGTAAGTACTACACTGTTAGAAATTTCATCATGAAATAAAGGTTAAATAACCGGCAGCGGTCTATCCACGTAATTAACCGTTAAATTTACGATTTGGAACATTGTACGGTTTCTAAACCATTTCCAATAAGCTTGGTTAAAAAGCCGAAAAAAACAAAAGTTTACGGTTTCATAACCATTTTAACTAGTATGATTTCAAAACTGTAAATGTAAGTTTTTACGGTTGTTGAACCATATACAATTCGATTTGTAGAACTTATGATAACATACTGCAGGCTATGGTAATTAAATAAATGCGTAGAATCCATTCATAGCTATTATACTGTGGTGGCTGACGACGAGGTGCGAGGACAAGAGGGTGTCGGTGGAGCGGGAGGTCTGCCGGCGACGGGGATAAAGCCCGTCCACGGTGGAAAGCCAGCACTTCCATGCTTTCCATACCTAATGCATGGTACCTTTGCCAGGCACTTAATCGCCAGAACACAAGTCGGTTTATGAAGGCGTCGAACCTTACGCCGCAATATGAAAAAAAATATTTTTGAACTTATTAGATTGAAACATTGAACCAGGGTTATAGTTGATGTCCAAGATTTTGAGAAATATTTTATTCTGCGAAAGATAAAAATGCAATATCAAAAAATAGTTAAATAGGTTATGTTTATACAACCAGTTTTTATGACTATAACAAACTTCGTTTTCTCTTCATTTCCCCCTTTCAGATAAAAAAGGATCTATACACTATTATACAATGAAATTCCAATATTCACACTCCTTCGTTCTACAACCAAGATGGACGCCCGATTCTTATTGACTACGAGACCTAGGTGGCGCTCGTAAATTACGGTTAGTTAAACGTTTTAGAGGAGAAACAGAGAATAAACGATTTTTTCACAATCAGCGGTTTGAGTGTAATCTTTTTAATGGTTATTCGGCTTTTGTAATTAAATATGGGAAATTAACAATGAAATAAATTGGTATATTACTATTTTTTTGCGGAAATTTTAAAAAGTGTATAAATACAAGGGATGTTATTTAAAAAATAAGATTAAAAACCTTTCTGACAAACGTAATGCAACTTCGTGTAGCATTGAACGTCATTCCACTGACCGTATTCTCCGTTAGTTACCATGAAAACCATTTCCGTACATTCTTCCTGGAAGAAAATAAAAGCTGGATTTATTTTTACTTCAGTTGTAAATTATAATGCATTTGAACAATTGTATGCGTAGGTAAGTCAAAAACTACCTACACTTTTCGTTCTGCAATATTTTAAAGCAAAGATGGATGGATGTACAGCAGATACATTATTTTTCGATATAATAGTCTCCCCTTTGAGCAATGCATTTGTTCTAGTGAGCCACAAACTTCCGTTTGCCTTCCTGGTAGAACGTTTTAAGTTGGTCGAAAAATGACTTTTGCTTTGCATTCCGAACGTCTATATCTGATTGAGCAAAGCTTCCTCGAGTGGTCCAAAGAGACGAAAGTCTGAGGGAGCAAGATCTGGGATGAGGGAAGATTATTCCCTACCTCAAAGCCCAACCTTTTGATTTTTCTATAGTGTTTTGGGCTGTGTTTTCTGAGGTAACCATTCGTGAAACATATCGCGCACTCTCTTCCTGAATTTGAGTTTGTCGTGGATAATCTGAGAGGCAGAAGCCACAACATTTCTTCAGCATGTACTAAGGAGGGCAGTACTTAACGCAGTTCCCCCAAACATTGCAAGCAGGCTTGTCAAATTTAAAATCTGCAAATATGTAACATCAGGGGGGAGGGAAATACCGGATATTGGATGTATGGAATCGTGTGCGTAATATTCGGAATCAAACGTATGTTTATATATCCGGAACTCAATCTGGATGTGTGTATTGAAACACTCAGAAAACGATAGTTCCGATGAGTAAAATTAGTCCGTCGTACAATAAATATTAGTTGTTATTATCCTACAATATGTAGCATTTATTAAAACGACCACAAATTGAAGTTGAAGAAAATCCAACTTATTGTGAGAACTAATAACTTTCTTAGTTGCAATACGTTGTAGTCTGTGTAATTAGAATCGGCGTGTCAAGGTCACACAACTCTACCTTTTCCTCTTCTGGTCGCCATGGTTTCCGTGCTAAAATTTTTTTCCCCTCTTGGTTTGGCGAACAGTTTAGTAAGTTTGTGTTGTTTTAGTTTTAATAATAATAGACGGATTAAAATCAGATTTATTTCTCAATGGCAAAAATAGATTGCGTCAAATAAAGTATTCTAATATTTTGAACCAATCTAAATCTTATTCTACTATTTTGATGTGTTTGAGAAAGCTATTGTATAGCTAGTTTATTGTATTTATATTTTGTAAATGTTAAAATCTTATCTAAACATTCCAGATTTAGTTTTGGACAAATTTAATTGCTTTTACTTAGTATCAAAAATAAATAAATGGAAAATAAATTCCTTATTACTACTTTTCACAAATTATTCTAATATTCTGAATCGGAGGTGTAGTAATGCAGCAATTGCCTTAACTGCAGTGCAAAAAAAAAAGTCTGGCTCTGTTATCTTTCTGGCAGTTGCCATGGTGACAAAGCATGACACGCGACCTTGATGCGCCTATTTCAATTACACAAACCATAGTTTTGGAATTGGAGAACTTAGCTTTGAATAACTATACAGCAATTAATGAGCGTGTTGATGTTAGAGTTAATACAAAAGTTAATTCAAAAACAAATTAAAATCTAACTTACATATGTGTTGCCTGATGGCTCACCAGGTCTCCAGTTCGTGTAATTGACTGTAGAGCCGTCAATCCATGCGTAATATGATTCATTATGCCGCACTTGTAAGCCAATCCATAGACTTTGTTGCAAGTCTAGGAGCATAAATTGCACGAAGTCTAGGGAAAAGTAGAAATCTTTAATTTTACAAAATATGATTTCTCAAAAGCTTAATGTTACTTTTGCAAACCGGTTTGTCATCTATTTTTCGTATCCTTGATAAAATTGAATTAGTTGCGACAATATAATGTGGGGAAACGTTTCCGATAAAATTGTTTGTAAAAATATTCTCTTTTATAAAAAAAAAAAAAAAAGAAAACAGTAATATTAAGTCTAATTTTCTAAAATTATGTTGAATGGATACGTCTTGATTTTAAATTTTGGCTCGTCAGAATCTTCTTCAGTGTTTTTTTTTATTTATTTAATTGCAATCTATCTAATTTAATTGCTTTATTCAGTAAGGATACCCTTTTTATCCACTGGTTTTACTTAGTTAGAAAGTAGTAACAGCTTTTTAAACATCGTAACGGACCAATCAAACGTTGCAGGAACATAATGAGCCTTACGTCTCTACTGCAGGTTTGAGCCCTTATTTGAGGAAATAAAAAACGTCTTTTCTTATCATTATGAGATCTCGTCTGATTTATTTGATAATTGCTACTTGCAAAAAATGTATAAATTCAAGCTTTGCCAGGAATATATGAGCTCTATCACCTCGACTGAGTTTTTAAATTACTTAAGTTCTTGGATGAAGTTAAAACAATATCGGTTTAGTTTTTTTTTTTTTTTCAGAAAATGGTAACGTAATGCACAAACTAATCAAAATTGCCAATTTCAAATAATAGTAAATGATGAAATGATATTTGCATTTAATATGGCAAAACGGAATCAGAGCGAAAACCTTTTCTTAAACTGTTTTCTCGTCACATATAACGCAATATATTATTTTAACGGAGCATTTTATCTTAAAATCATATAAATCTTTCCCACCGCAGTACGGGAGTCATCACAAAAAGGAAATATAAGGGACATAGTCATCGACCATTTTTCAACATAACCACCAAATCTGTTTAGGCATTTGTCTGAACGAACACGTGCCTTTAGCCGGTTCGTAGGACTTCACACTTTCATTTTTGCATTAGCTCCTTAGTTTAGAAAAGTGAGAAATCTGCAGTACCCCATGCACCCCAGATCTGTCACCCAGTGGTTACGAGGTCCCTTATACAAAGGTGAAGAAAATCGTATATAGAACACAATTGTCTTTAGATGGTAATGTGAGGATAGCTGCTACGAAGAGATTCAATGATGGGGAAGAAATATTTTCTTCAAAATAGGTTAAATACATTGGTCTTATGTTCATATAAACGACTAAGCAGAATTGGTGATTATACAGAAAGTGGTCATTAGGTATACCTCTAAGTTTCTCTTTGTATCATATATCTACCCTATAACTTTTATTTATGTATTACCTAAATCGCAGAATAATGTTTTTCAGAGAAATGCTGCAGATGTTATTCCATCAAATAAAAGAAAAGCAAAAAAATCGAAAACTTCCCTCTTCCCAATTCAGTTATGAACTTTGCGGACAAATGGCGCTGCTGTATAGTACACTAAAAAAACGCGCTGAATGTCCTCTTACGAGGGCTGTAACCTCGTATGTTCCAAAATTGCATCCGATTCCTAACAAATATACTCATCATCATCATATCGTAAATTTGTAATGGGGGGTTAGGCCCCGGGGGGCCTTTTACCCAGTGTCTATGTGAGTAAGCTTCGGAGGAGATCAATCAATGTGCCCTAAGGCTAACTTCTTTGTCCCCGAGGGACAGGGGTTTGTCCAAATCATGGACGAGGGTTATAGTAAAAACATTATAATTGAAATGATAAATAGATAATAATATTTTTTTTTCCAATTTTGAAAATTTAATCTTTTTTTTTTTGATATTTTTCTTTTTCTTTTTTGGTTAGTATTTAGTTAGTCGATGCGGATTATTGATGTATCAAACGGTTTCAGCACTCTGCTCTCACATTACGCCTTTGCGAGCAGGTACATCCCTCAGACCGAGCCGGGATACGCACTTAAATTGCCGTACCATCTATCAGGATCTTAAAAAGTAACTGGTAGATAAAAATTTTTATTTTATTGCATTTCTTTTAAATTTTTATTTGAAACACACTAATGTTTGTCTTAAAATACATACTTTTACAATTGTTTGGATAGTTTCTTCAATAATATATGCAGTGGCGTAACTGTACCTTCTGAGGCCCGTGGCAAATTCATTGGATGACGTCCCAGAAAAAATCGTCACATTGTAATTTAATTTTAATAAATCATTGAAGTAGTTGCCCAACGGTATTACTAAAATTGCGTGCATTTTAGTTAAATATCTAAAAAATTTAATTTTCAAAAGCATAGGTATTACATGTTTATAATAAAATAACGATTTAATCCGAACAAGATATTTACTAATAAAACTCTTTTCTCCGAGCTTTCTGCTCCGCAATTATCAACAACTACATTGAAAGTTTAAACATCAGTTTATAGAATTTTCAATTCACAGAATAGCCAAATTACTTGGCCTGTATTATCCCAAAGAGTAAATTAAATCAGTTTTTACTAATTTTAGTTTCAAAAATGATTATTCAGCACCATCCGTAGTCACAAGAATTGTAACAAATAACATTAATGCAGTACATACTTCAGGAAAGAAGGATGACATAAACTGATTCTTTAGTATTAATAAATCAGCAAGTTCTCTAATGCAAGAAGAAAAAAAAATTCTGAAATTTCGTTAAGTGTGTTACCCAAAAAGTAACACACGTAACGAAATTTCAGAATTTTTTTTAACAGACAGCAAATACATAGATATCTTCAAAAAAAATTTTGCATACTTAGAACACATGTTACTTTTATTAGCCAAAATTAAAAAACCTCAAAAATACCCAACAGGTTTGTTAGAAAGCTCGTTGAAGTTGAAAAATGCTGTGTAAATGTAACGTCCGTTACTGTGGAATGACCCTTTGGACATAAAATGTACCCTCGTATTCCTATGGGATGCTGCAAATACGTTATATATCGTTTATACTGAGATCGTTTATACGGCGTTTGCACTTATACGAAGTTTTAGTGTGGTCCCAATTCTTAAATTTAGCAAGAAAGGTAAATCTATTATGCGATGTTCACACTTATACGACGTCTTAGTGTGCTCCCATTTCTTAAATTTAGCAAGAAAGGTAAATCGATTATACGACGTCATTGTTTATACGACGTTTTTCGATTGTCCCTTCGGCTTCGTATAAACGACACTTCACTATTTTATTTTAAGAATCTTAAAAAAAAATCAGCAACATTTAAAAGGATACATAATTAAAATGGGACATCAGCAGAGCTTAATTTCTTGTCATTTTTTTTCTTCTATATATTTCATAGGTATATGCACGAAATAACAGACATGTTAGTGATATTTTTTAATATTTAAATTAAAAGAATTATTTATAAGTGATGTACATTATTATAATTTAACAGATGCTTTTGAATAATGAATTAAGATGTTGTGCAAAGCGTTTATACAAAACAGACGAGATCCGGATATGATTAATCAAACCGGAAAGCGATCGTGAAATCCAAATCAGCAGTAAAATTATAATTTTATTTTTTCCCATTAAAAAATTATTTTTAAGGGAAAACAATTTTAAATTTAACCAAAGCTGAACATAAAAATTACCTTTCTGAATAAGTATGAAATAATCCAAAAATAACCTTATTTAACCCTTTGGGTACATCTGACGAGTGAGATTCGTCATCTGTTTACTCGGGTAAAGTTATTACTATGGACGAGCAGATGTTCACGGCATTCCCGCCAGTCGTGGGGATCCGTATCGGCCACCAGCTCCATGAGCAAGCAATCCTAAGGCTTCGGCTAACAGGTAGAGGTCAGGTGGAGATAAGTGGGGATCCGTAAAGCGACAAATTAAATCCGCCCCATTGACATGAAATTCTTCAAATAATTCAGTACTCAAAGAGTTAAGAGATAAATAAAAAAATATGTCAATCTGGACACAAAGGATCATTCATAAATTATGTCTCGCTTCGAGTGACAAAGTGTGACAGGGGTGGGAGGGGGTAACAAGAAGTGTGACATCATGCTTATGCAACATAGCGTGACATGTGACAAAGGGGGGAGGAGTGTGTGTGTTGAAGTGTGACCTTTTGTGACAAAGAGGAGGGGGATCAAATATATAGGAAAAAAGCGTGACATCCTTTATGAACGGTCCCTAATATTTCCCGCTTTTGTCGCATCACCCATCCATAGTAATATTATATAATTGTGTTCAAAATAAACTTCCAGATATGCAATTGTACAAAATTAAATAAAAAACACAACATCTTACCTTGTGTTTCTTGGTTTTGTATTACAACTAAATCTCCCCCAACCTCACGACAATCACTCGATGCATCCCTCCAATTGCGTTTCCAGGTTCCACGTTTGTAGCATTTATTGTCTACAAATTACACGAAAATTTTGATTGAAAATTTGAAAGATCAGCATGGACTGTTTTGTGACTATTTTCAACTAAAGATGAATGCATAGAATACTTACTGAACGAATACCATCCCCTTTCACAACCCATCATGGTATCATTTAAGCGCTTGGGTGCAGGTATACTTCCGTTCCTGGCGGAACTACTTTCAGTAACTGGAAAACAAAAATGCTACAGTAGAGTATCGTTTATATGACGCTTACACTTATACGACGTTTTAGTGGGATCCCCATGCTTAAATTTAGCCTGAAAGGTAAATTGATTATACGAATTTACGGTTTATGCGACGTTTTTCCATAGTCTCTTCGGCGTCGTATAAGCGATAGTCCACTGTATATATACTTATACGAATACCATCCTTTTTCACAACCCATCGCGGCATCATTTAAGCGCTTGGGTGCAGGTATACTTCCGTTTCTGACGGATATACTTTCAGTAACTGGAGAAATAATATGCTACAGTAAAGTAGAGTACAGAGCGAGCCACTTATACGTAAACCAAAAAAATATGCTGTTATGAAGCTAATTCCAGTTTTAAACGAAACATCTTTCTTCTCCTATCGAAATTAAAAAAAAAATTAATGATGGAAAATAAGGGATATTTGTAATGAGTGCTTAAACTTGAATCCATTTCAACAGCCATGAACTAAACAACTGCAAAAATCGTTAATAAACGGATCTGCTTTTGTAAAACTTCCCTGTGAAACACGTCAATATTTAATTATGTTTTAATTTTTTAACTAATCATTCTTCTCCATATATATCTCATACTATTTTGTGATAATAAAATAAAATCGATATATATATTTCACTTAACGTGGACAAGTTACGATTAAATTTTGCTCTACGGTACGATCCTGAAATCATACAAAAAATAAACTACGGTAAAACGATATTTAAAAATTTGTTTAATGATTAGCACAAAAAGTAATAAAAATTTGTAATTTTTATTCTAACTTACGCACTTAAATATATTTCTATTTCTTAAAAAGTATTTCCATTCATAACTCAATTTTTAATTTCCGAGTCTTTAGATTGGCAACACCTTAGTTTGGTTATATCGAGATATCATTCTCATGTTTATATCTAGCGATCTTTTCTTAAGCATTTCAAATTTTAAGGTGTTTTTTTACGATCTTAAAATGGTTAATTTCCGCTTCTTTGCTGCTGAACTTATAGTCCACAGATCTGTGGAGGATCAGCTTGTCATAAAATAATAGCAATACTATTACTGATAATAAAGACTGTTCGACCCGTGCGGAATTTCGTACTAATTTGGGAGAAAGGACACTATGAAGAAGGTTAGAAAAAGTAAACGGGTGTTGCTACAAAAGAAGGCGTGTAAAGGAGGCAATTCAAGCAGCATCATTGGTCACGTGGCAGAGATGAAAGCAATGTAAACAAAGGAAGCCGGTAACATCGCTTTACTTGGAATTCGACAAATCTAATTAAAGACTAGGCCTAAATAAAGTTCTACATTACATAAAATTAACACTAAATACAACACTGTAACTATTCTGATAATTAATCATTCTTGAATACCGAATTAATTAAATATAAATAATATGTTATAATCAGAAAAAAGCTGTTAAAATAGTCTAATTAATTTTAAAATAACTAATTTTGTCTAGTGAACTCCACGTAGAAATCAATTGAAAATCTTAGTAAACAAATGGCGGATATCACGTGACAACGGTGATCGTTCATGAGTCCCTCTAGCGGTGAATTGCCTCCATTGAACACACAAGTACAAATAGTTGCTACAATTTTTTCCCACTATTATTTAGACTTTTAAAATAGCAAAATAATCACAATAATAAGGATAATTATTTTTATTATGTTATATGAATGGGATCGGCTAGTAATAAAATAATATCAATACTACTACTAACAATAAAAATAGATTGTGAGAGAGAGTGGGAGAGATAGACCACAAATAACATAATACCTTCAATGCCAACAGGAAGTAAATGATCCGCTTTTTCCTTTTCCCATACAGGCAGGAAATGACGGTAAGTGCTATATTTGATTTCGATTGCATTTTGTGAAAACTTCGTGGAATGTATTCGCATTGGGTGAAACCCATTTCACCAATTGAATATCTACGAGCTTTTACGCATAATTTATAGACACAGTAATTCTGGATGAAACTTGATTTTTTTAACTAAAAATTATCACGCACCTCAATTTATATTCAATTTCTATTAGTATATTGTTAAACTAGTTATCTCAATCTACACGTAAATGCTTGGAAAAGAATTGTGTTATTTTTACACAATTTATGCTTTTTTTTTCCTCGGTATGTAATTTAAATAGTTGTCTTAATTCGCGTTAATGCAGCTGAGTAATTGTGCTAGTTTTCATTACTTAATTTATACTTTTTTCGCGGTTTATTATTTAAGCAGTTAATTAATTCAATTAAAGTGATTGTTGTGAATAACTGCACTCGTTAAGAACTATAAATCCTTCAAATTTTGAAAATTCACAAATCCAGTTATATCTTGCATACATTTTGGATATAAAGCAAAAATGTAGATATTTTGATCCGTGAAACAAGTTCAATTTATTTGTTTCTTTAAGTGTATCCTTCTCAACCTGGGAATCACGACCCCATGGAGGTTCGCTGTCAAGTATAAAAGCGATCGCAGCACTCATCCCTTATACGTATGTAAATTTATTATTTCGCTTTTCATTTTTATTACGTTAGCAATTAACAGTTCCGCCGTTGCAATGTTTTTTTTTCGGGAACTCACCCACCGGTTGGGAAACGCTGATTTAGTGCATATGAATATCAATAGCGGCGGTACTGCAAAGCGGAAAGATGCGTCTCTTGGGCAGATATTGCTCGGGTAGCAGCGGTGGAATTCAAGCCGCACCCCCAATCGCAAATACAGTCCGTACAGGAACAATTCACATTTCAGCCGCTCTCGATTAATTCAAGAGAGGCTCACTTGACTCATCCACTTGTCTTAATAATTGCCATGAGTAAAAAGTAGCACTTTTTTATATATTTATAAACATTATGAATGTGACTGGTAGTTAAGAAAAAATTACGTATTAATATACTAAAATTTATTTTGATAATTCGTATTTACTCCTACGCAACAATGGCAATAGTTGCATTGCTTAAAGTTCAAGACGCCTTTGAAGACCGTAGGCTGAACTACTCGCATTTAGGGCAGACAGGTAGCAACAGGTAACTTTTTCGTCTGCACCATTGTTTCCGAAAAAATCTGTACACCGGGAAAAACACTCCAAGCCAGTTGATTTTAAAATTAGGGTACAATAGAGCCTCGATTATCCGAGCTAATGTGGACCAAGGGTACCTCGGATAATCGAAAATTCGGATAACACGGACTATGTAAAAATCAGGAGGGAAACAGGGGTTAAAATAAATGAAAATGTCGTCAAAGATGTAAAAAAAAAAAAAAGACATTTATCGTACATATTATGAAATGAAAAAATGACGTTATATGCATACAAATATCTAATTTTACACGTACACATCAGTACAGTACATATTCCAGTTAAAGTTGTTTCTTGAAGAAGTTAATGCATATTATAATGTTTTCTGTTTAACGAAACTCGCTCGCTTCTTTGCTGCTGTTTTACGCAATTGTTGTAGCTGGTGACGCCGCCATCGGCTACCAAAAAAAATTTTTTTTTCAAGGGCAAATGTACCTCGGTTAATCCGGAGCTCGGTTAGTCGGTGCTCGGATAACCGAGGCTCTAGTGTATTATTATTCATGCGAGCAGATAATGAACAGTATTTTTTTAAGCGCAGGTACTGGAGCGCTTACCTCTGGTTCTGCCATCTCTTTGTGCAAAGATTCGTTCTTGTAGTCTTGTTCACAAGAGGATGGTCACTAGAGAGATTTTTAATCTTCTTCGACCAGCTTGGGCACAGCAGGCACAGTACTAACGATTTCAAAAAGTATGAAACTGAATGAATCTGACTGTAGTGGTTTGTTATGCATATTAGGTCGTTTTGCAAGCTAAAGCATCTGAATCAATGATTTTTCAAATAAGGAAAAGAGCCTGTTTCAATGTAACACCGGGTATCGGGGTAAAGCTAAAGCAATGAAATCCTGCAGCTCTCATTTATGGTCAAAAATATCTAAAGAAGGGACGCATTGCACTGTTAGAAATTTCATCATGAAATTACGGTTAAATGACCGGCAGCAGTCTTTCCATCTAATTCACCGTTAAATTTACGGTTTGGAACATTTTTCTATCTTTACGGGACCTAACCCTTTCCAATCATCTTGGTTAAAAAGCCGTAAATACAAAAGTTTACGGTTTTATAACCATTTAAAAATGGTTTTAAAACAAATTTTTTACCGTTTTTCAACCATTTCGCGACGTATAATCCAACGTGAGAAATCGTAAACGAAGCTTGCGGGAATCGAACCCGCTTAGTATGGCATGCCAACCTTCCTCTCTAACCATTCGGCCATCTGCACCACACAAAGCGGTTGTTTATTTATCAATAAATCTTTCTTTTCAACAGGAGAAGAAAGATTTATTGATAAATAAATCGCATTAAAATTGAGATTTCAGTTTTTGATTGGATCCAAAGTCATCTTTGGTCTTCAGCAGCTCAAGTTATGGGTTCGCTCACTCGCAAACAGTTCGGGAATCCGATGTCTCCAATTTTTTATTTACGTGTGTATGTCTTTCTATTTAGTAACCACTGCTTAAGCCACTTTTTTTTCTTCCTTTTTTATATACACATGCAGATTTTAACTGATAAATCTTTATTCATATTTTAACAACAACGTACGACCGGTAAGGTTTCGCAACCAAGATGGACGCCCGATTCTTATTGAGCGCTTGTAAATTACGGTTAGTTAAACGTTCTTTAGGATACACAGAGAATAATCGATTTTTTTTTTCAAAATCAGCGGCTTGAGTACCCTCTTTTTAATGGTTATTCAACTGTTGTAATTAAATATGGTAAAATAACAATCAAATAAATGGTTATTTTACTATTTTCTTACGGAAATTTTTAACAGCGTGTAGTGCAATTGCTACAAGAAAGTATCTGCAAAATATATCCAAGCGTCACTCTGATTTACGAAAAGTGGGGCTAGTTAGAGTGCACGAGAAGTGGGATGAACGAGTCTGAATTTGTCTTGGGTCATTTTTTGAAGATGCCATCCAAAAATGCTTGAACTGAAAGAAAGCTAAAGGTTTACTTAAAACTACTATCTGAATGAAACTAAAATGCGACATAGTATTTATGACTATTCTCTTGGGGGTGCCAAATTTCTAAAGTCTGGGAAGAAAATAAAAAAACTACAAGAAGAAGGTATGTATGAATGAATGTCTCGGCCGGTCAGGATTTTCATAAATCTTCAATTCGTCATCATGGATAAGTGGAAAGTTATATCATGAATACAAATATGAATCTCTCTGTCTCTATGTATATATATAGAGGAAACTGAGGTAAAATGGACCACCCCCTATTATCTAAATTATTACTTTCTTCTACTGTTTCATATTTTGATACATAGAGGGTAGCATTAAAATAGTGATAATTACTTTGCCCCAACTGTGTATCTAGTATATCTAAAGTAAATATTTTCATCAAAACTTATATTATTTTCTTCAATTATGAAATATGATTTGAAAGATACTAAACATCACAATAAAAAGATAGGATCATATATTATTATATTCAATGTAACTAAATAAATTTAATGAAAGATTTGTTACTTTTTTTGGACAACTTTTGTTTGACTTCCACATGGCGTTAAAATGGACCATGGTCCATTTCACCCCATTTCTGTACTTTAACTTCTGTACTTACATTCCATGTGTTTTTTCTAGTTGATATCACGTGTGGAATTAGAAATTGATAAATTATTTTTTAATGAGTAAATCAATCAGTGATTCATGTAATGTGCATTTGAAAATGTTATATGTGTATTATACTTTCAAATTTTAACCTTATTAGACCTAAAAGAAGAGTAAATATTCATTTAATTTTATTCCAGCTTGCTTCTCATTAATATTTTACTCAGTTTATTTTGAATACTTATTCTTTTACAAATATTTAATTATAACACGCTAAAAGTAAATATTTCTATAAAACGTTAGATGTCTTTTAGTTTCTTCAGATATTATATATAAAATGAAATGAAATTAATTTTAAAAGGTACAACTGCAACATAATAATTTTGCAGATCATGTACTTGAAGTAAAGAACTAATTTTCAAATGATTTAACTAGTATCATAATTAGGTCATTACAAAGAATATATTTTTATTTTTTTCATTTCATCATCATTTAAGAAATGACAAAGAATATATTTTTTTATTTTTCCTTATTTCATCATGCATATATGTGCCACATGAAGTTATATAGAAGGCAGTAAAAAGTGTTCAGGATGGTAAAAAAATCTTCTCGTTCAGATTGCAACATTCAGTAAAACCCTACTACGTTATATACAAAAGTATAAAGTTTCTAAATGAATGGAACTAGAAAGTGGTGGTAATAAATCCGCCATTAGATTTGCTCCAAACTATACGCATTAACAAATATTTTCCAATTAAGAAGAAATGAGTTCCAGACCCCACGGTGCACAAGAAAACAGCAGACTTTCAGTGACACAAAAATCTTTTGGTGCATCATTTGCAATTTTCAATGTGCGTTAGATTTATGTTCTATTGGTATGAATCAATATAATATTCCTTTATGTTTTGTACTGTTAAAGAATGTTCTACATTAATTTCTTTTTTTAAAAATTGCCTGTGGTCCGTAGCAACGGTTCCCAAACTGTGGTACGCGAAGCCTCTCCAGGTGGTACGCGTGCAGGCAAAAAAATCTATCTATTATCTATTAGTGTTCTATTCTATATAATAAAGCTATATTGGCAGTGGTACGCAAAATAGTTTGCAAGAAAAATGGTGGTACGCGACAAAAAAGGATTGGGAACCGCTGGTCCATAGTATCTGTGGTCCAAATTTTTAAGAAGAAATGAGTTCTAGACCCCACGGTGCACAAGAAAACAGCAGACTTTCAGTGACACAAAAATCTTTTGGTGCATCATTTGCAATTTTCAATGTGCGTTAGATTTATGTTCTATTGGTATGAATCAATATAATATTCCTGTATGTTTTGTACTGTTAAAGAATGTACTACATTAATTTATTTTTTAAAAAATTGCCTGTGGTCCGTAGCAACGTTTCCCAAACTGTGGTCCTCGAAGTCTCTCCAGGTGGTACGCGTGCAGGCAAAAAAATCTATCTATTACCTATTAGTGTTCTATTCTATATAATAAAGTTATATTGGCAGTGGTACGCAAAATGGTTTGCAAGAAAAATGGTGGTCCGCGAAAAAAAAGGATTGGGAACCGCTGGTCCATAGTATCTGTGGTCCAAATTTTTAAGAAGAAATGAGTTCTAGACCCCACGGTGCACAAGAAAACAGCAGACTTTCAGTGACACAAAAATCTTTTGGTGTATCATTTGCAATTTTCAATGTGCGTTAGATTTATGTTCTATTGGTATGAATCAATATAATATTCCTTTATGTTTTGCACTGTTAAAGAATGTACTACATTAATTTATTTTTTTAAAAATTGCCTGTGGTCCGTAGCAACGGTTCCCAAACTGTGGTCCTCGAAGTCTTTCCAGGTGGTACGCGTGCAGGCAAAAAAATCTATCTATTATCTATTAGTGTTCTATTCTATATAATAAAGTTATATTGGCAGTGGTACGCAAAATGGTTTGCAAGAAAAATGGTGGTCCGCGAAAAAAAAAATTGGGAACCACTGGTCCATAGCATCTGTGGTCCATAGCCTGTGGTCCATATTTTTAAGAAAAAATATAAATAATAATAATAATAATAAAATACTAATAATACTAATAGTAATAAAAATAAAATAATTTTTGGAAAAAGTAGAAGTGACTATAAATTATAAATTGCGCTAAAAAGTGAAAAATAAATGTATTCTTTAAACAACATCGAAACGAGTTTGAACCATAATTTTTGAAATCATTATCGGTTTAAATTGTCCCTGCACCATGTCTTACTTTATATTGAAACTGTTGCAAACTTATACTTGTAATTGATTCACGATTACTTACAATTTGAAGTCGGTTCTATTTTTTTTTCAAATAGTTTTTAATTTTATTCTTTTTAATTTTTAAAAAGTCCGTATCAAAGGGCAAACCTTCATTGAGTGAATGGCACTAAAAAGTTGTAATTTGTATGATAAAATCCGTTTTAAAGTAAATTTTAAAAGGTCACTAGAGCAAACAAACTGATTGTATTTAATTTTTGCTTTAGAGAAGCATTCAGTCAAACTTATTACAATTGCTTTTAATATTACTGCTGAATGCAACAAACTATTTTGAGTTTCATATTTATTAATAATTTTCCCATCAAAGAAAAATCAAGCCAAGCCTTTCTAATTAAAAGAAAAATACTTATTTTTCATCCATAACACCCATAAAAATGTAGTCAAATTAATGTGCCATATTTAAGTTAGACGACCCTCTATCAATTAAAGAAAAATTCATCAAAATCGGTACATATAGTCAAAAGTTATAGATGAAAAAAACGAAAAAATGATTAGATTTCTGCCCATAACTATTTTTCTAATATCGAATATGGTCAAACGAAAGTGCACGACCTATGGGAAACCAGACTCGATCGTTTTAAAAAAAAATCATTAAAATCGGTTCATCCGGTGAGAAGTTATGGGTGGACAAACAAACAAACAAACAAAACAAAAAAACGACATACATACAGTTTGAATGACATACAACCTCCTCTTTCGTGAAGTCGGCTAATAAAAAAATATCACTCAAATTTAAAACGAAACTTTAGAGGTTTTATTTGAAGGAGGGGGAGGTCACACAAAATTAAAATGAATTTATGTAGTTTTTGTGCAAAATTTATTGAAAGAATTAAATGAAAATTATTAAATTAAAAAAATCTTACTTTCATGGACATGACAGAAGAGGAACAAAAAGAACCATGTCATTTTGCTACCAGTTGTCATTACGACAGCTACTGGATAAATAAGAAAATACAGACTCGTACTCGGAAATCCTTCAAACTTTTCCAAAAAAAAAACCGCGAAGAAATATTGTCTTTTAGCTAGAAAACGTAATACAAGAAATATAAAAAATTTAATCGATGAACTCGTTCAACGAAAGGTTTTGTTTTGTATTAATATTTCATTCCATAATCAGTGAGCATTTCACACGACTCAAGAAAACATTCATTTTAAGAAACCACGGTAAAGCTTTCAAGAAGAGGTCAGGGGAAAAAAAAAGTACTGATATTTACAAAAACTTTTCTTCGAACGGTTGCTAAAAGAAATATCTATACGCTGCAATGCGAAAGACGCTTCCAAAGTTATGACAAAGTTTTATTAAACTGATTGGTAACAGTGAAATAGTACATTATGTATGTAAAAAAAAAGTAATCGTTTGATTATGACCAGCTGAGTTACACACGGATTGACACAATTCAAACACAATGAGGAAACTTTTTGGTGAAGAGTAAAATCTTTTGTGGTATATACAATAAGGAACTGTATTCGTGAGAAAGGAAATAATGGCAAGGACAATTATTAGCCAAAAAAAACGCTAGTATTAATGGCTACACAATGTAAAACTAACGGTAGAAGGAACAAATTTAAGTGTAAGTCTTCCTTTTATAATATGCCATCTTGGAATTATTATTTTTTTAGTATTACAAGAACAGATATCGAACAAGTGGATAAACAGAAAATGAATATGGCAGTACCACAAATCAAAAAAATATGCAGCACTATACAGCAGCAATTCCTGTGGTTTAAACAGTTTTATATATAGTTTGTGACACGTCATTAGGAAAAATTCCCTTTAAATATGCATTAGAATTTCGTAAGTTCAAATACCGCTAACCTGAAAGTTTGGGCAACCGTAACGTGATGCTAAGAATTCTTAACAGGTATTGTGAAAATTAAGTTTGTATTTTTAAAATTTAAGGAGGCACCAGTAACACTTTTCAAACTTTTCAAATTTTCTTTCGTTTAACAATCAAATGAAAAATAATACATTACTTCTAATTATGATCAGAAATGAAATTTGAACCTCATTGGAATCAACCATTAATTTAAAATTTTAAAAAAAATCAAATTTATTTCAATTTTAAAAATTGCTTATAACTTTCTCAATTATATCATCTTTCAAAAGATTTCTGCTTTATAATTCTTCCGAAACATTCTAGAGTAAATGTTCGCATGGAATTAACTGCCTGAAACTTAGTTGAATTTTAATATTTTTTTTCGTTATAATCAAGGAAAAAATTACAAAAAATCCAAAAATTCATGTTCAACAGTTAAATAAAAACAAACTACAAACTTTAGAGTCAAACCCATGCTAATATTTGTAAAACATACTCCGTGAAATACACGTACGCAGTTTCAAAGCTGCATCTTTACATTTAAAAAAACCTTAGGGATTTTACCACAATTGGTCAGGAATAAAACGCAGAGAAAAATGCGTTTAAAGTTTTTAAATGCAGAATGAAAGCAGTTAAAGTCATTTACCAAAACTAGAATATCTTTCAAAGTATTGCTCACATAAGTTTGAAATTTTGCCTGAGGCTTTAAGTTTTATCTATCGAAATACGTAATAATTTTTTTTTTCGATACTTTGGACAATTTTGAGGTACTGTGCACCTAAAATATAATTTTTAATATTTTACGTTCATTTTTCTTTTTTTTTTAAATTTCATTCATTTTTTTAAGTACTTTTATTCCAACGTTTTTGATACAACCCTTTAACAGCTGCATGAACAATACCAGTTAACAGCACGATTTCATGTACAGTTAATACAATGTACAACGCAAAAAAAAAAAGAAAAAAAAAACGCCACTAAGAAATAATTCTTTTTGAAATTGTAGTGTTGGACGCTTGTGCAATGCATAATAAACTTCAATATACTGTATGGAAGTGTTACAAGAAATTATATATACTACTAGCGGTACCCGCACGGCTATGCCCGTGTTAAAAAAATGAAAAGACCAGTCGGTTTGCCATTGTGTATACAATGATAACTTGTTTAGGTGTAAATTATGTTATTTTATTAAAACGAATAGCATTCCACATAATTAAAAATTAGCTGCCCACGGCAATCAGCCAGAGATCCTACATATTTAAGCATTTTTTTTACATAACACGCACAATAAAAAAGGAGAAAGGAAAGAAAGAAACGAAACAAAACAAAAAATAAAATATTTGAAAGAAAACGCATTTTATTTGTTTAGTTCAAGTACCCACACAAAAGGACGATTTTAATACATTATAATAGTTTTAATTAATATATTTTTAGTGTAATTAATTTTTATCTATTATTTATTGACATTAAAGCCGGGTCCAGAAGCTACGTTTTGTACAACCTTTTGTCTATGCAGTCTTAATACTGAATGAAAACGCTGCAGTTTTTTATGCGTCTACATGGTGCAGAGATAGCTGTATATTTCACTCAGTTTAGTGCGATATCGTCATGAAGGAGGTACTACTCTGGTCAATTTTGGCATGGTGTCATGTTAAAAAAAAAAAGACTGGAACGTCTCAGAAGTACCCGGCGTTCAAAGTGGTCAAACGATTACATAAAATAAATATTTTTTGTTGCCTGTTCTGGTGGTTCGACAACTGCAATCTCTTTATTTTCATCGATGGTATTCCTAGACTGCCTTGGTGTCTCCTGATCATTTAGGAAATGTAACAAATCAAAATACCAGAGAGATGGCTTGTAGATTTCGTCTCCAGCCCCAGATCGAATTGCTTTATTAACTTTTGCCAATTCTTTACAGTAAACACTTCTCAAAGAATTAATTATTTACAACTGTTTCTCTGTTTGCGGTTGCATCAATTTCTTTGAATTTTTTCACTGAACTTTCATAACCGTCCCCCTTTTTATCCCTGTCACTATACTCCTTGGATTTGACACGCCAAATGCATGGGAAACTTTCCATAATGCAATAAATTTTGTGAGAAACTCCCGAGAACATTGCCGAGAGTCGGCCATTGTCGCCTGACGAATTGAAACTGAGAAACCAAATGAATCGGAAAAGGGTGCTGCCGCCTACATGTGCCGATTTGTCTGCACAGTTCAAAGACATCTATGCTTTCTAGCTCAGTTATCGCTGCAACTGTACAGTCTTCGCACCGGACTCAAAACTACGCACTTTTCCAATCTATTCGCAACGTTTTATCTGCAACGTGTTGAACTTCGGAGACAAAAAGTTGTGCAAAACGTAGCGTCTGGACCCGGCTTAAAACAGATAAACGAAATTTGGTAGCTTGCAGAAACAAACAGCAGCAAGCAAAGCTTTGAAAGTGGAATAAACCTTTCATCCGCGCTCAAATAGGAAAATAACATATGTGCTAATTCACAGGCGAAAAAAAATTTAAATAAATGAAAGTATAAATAGTAATAATAAGCTGGAATAACAAAAATCGCTATAAAGAATAACATTTCTTTTAAAAACCCCTGTGCAGAATGGAAAATGGTCTCGTAAAATACATGTCAAAATGAGGAAATCAAAATAAAACTATCAACCGCCTGTGCGCCGCAGGAAATAAATCTCCAATCGCTTTAAAAAAATAATAATCAAAATCCAAAAAAAGAAATAAATATATTAACAAGAAGTTCCGTCTAGAACTATACGAGCCTACTTTCCAGTATACACCAAATTCAAATTTATAATCTAGCTATCTCTTTCTCTCTCTTTCTTATTTATCTTTAGTTCTAATTATTGAAAATATACCTTTTTCAACGGATAATACATATTCATTCACTCACTCATTCATTCTTTCATTTATTCAGCCATGCATTTATTCATTCATTCGTTACCTCATTCAAGTGTTTATTCATTCATTTACGCATTCATGTATTTATTCACTCATTTATTTATATTTTTATTTATTCAATAATTTATTCATTCATTCTTTTCCTCATTCATTTATTCATTGATTTATTCTTTCACTCTTTCACTATTCATTCATTCATTATTTCACTCATTGAGTCACTGAGAAATATCCTTGAAAATCCCGATTAAAAATTTCATAGCAAAATAGGCTCGTAAGTTCTGGATAAACTTTCTATTTCTACATGTTCTACGTTATAAGAGCTTTCCGATAAAGTTTGTTCCAAGCAAATCGGTCCGTTAGATCAGGATTTATATAGGGTTGAAATTTCCCCGTAAGCTCTGTGTTAATTTTTTGAACTGTTCAAAAATGAACAAAAACTGTTCAAATCAATATTTCACGCCGAGAACTCCTTTCAATAAGCTTGCAATAGGAACTTGGCTCTTGTGCCCAGAGTTTACAGAATTTGCTTCAATTTTGTCCATAGGCGCTAATGTTAAAATTTTTTGAACTGTTCAAAATTGAACAAAAAATTGTTCAAATCAAAAAGTAAAATATAGAAATGAGATGTCCTCGCCGAGATCTTTCGAATTCAAAAAGAATTTTTCCAATCGGACAATTCGTTCAAAAGTTATTAGGGGGGGACAGACCGACAGACCGACAGACAGACCGACAGACAGACCGACAGACAGACAGACCGACAGACAGACAGACAGACCGACAGACAGACAGACAGACCGACAGACAGACAGACAGACAGACCGACAGACACACTTTTTCCCCATCTCAATACCCTACTTTCAAATTTTTTATTTTTCAATCTTTATTTAATTACTTCACTTATTTTTGACTTTTCTTGATTTTTAACGATGTTTTCACGATACATCAAGCCTTCTTTCATGCTTTATTATTATTTTTTTTTACTTTTACGGGAAAGTAGGCTAAAAATCGGCTGCTCCTCAAAATACTAAAAACCGCAAAAATTTTAATTCGTTAAAGAAAAGGATTAATAGTCAGTCGGCATGGTAACAATGAAAATTAAAGTTAATTACCGTGAAAAAATAATTTCGAACTGCAGAGAAAAATGCTTATAACGTCTTTTCTAGGTAATTTAGAGGCTTCGAATTTTCGCACGCAGAGCGAAACTCCTTGCGGGTTAGTTTTTTACGCGCTTTTCAACGGTATCAAGCTCGAAGCGATGCGATAATTCCTTCCCATAGAAAATGACTATTTTATGAAACTTTCGGCTATAAAATGTAAATAGCAAATTGGAGACGGAAAAAAGTCAAATAAAATAGTTGACAAAAGCGTGGGTTTCAGTTCTTGCAAAATGAGATTGTTCCAGAACTGGCAGTTTCAAAAAGAAGAACAAATTCGAATTTCAGAAAAAACTCTCCGAGGTGCACACCCCCATGTTCCAAACTAATTTCGTGCCAAATTTCATGAAAATCCCCTGGACGGTCTGGGCCCTACGCCGGACACAGACAGACACACACACACACACACACATACTTTTCTCCACCAGACCCCCTACCTGTTAGCCGAGGCCTTAGGATTGCTTACGCACGGGGAGAGGTAGTGGGGTCTACGGATTTTACATGCACATATCCCTAAGTATACATGGTGGTCTTCAGTGGGTATCGAACGCGCGACCTTCCAGGTGGAAGTCCGACGTGCTAACCACTAGGCTACCACGGCCCTAACACACACACACATACTTGCTGCTTTATTATTAGCAGAGAGTAGAGATAGAGATAGAGAAGAGATAGAGATGCACATAATAGATGAAGACTCGGGAAATCTTAACATTTTTAGTGAGGCATGTTTTTTTAGAAAACTCATGCTTGTTACTTAGGCTTAAGTCGATTATCAGTGCTAACTAAATAGCAAATTGGAGACGGAAAAAAGTCAAATAAAATAGTTGACAAAAGCGTGGGTTTCAGTTCTTGCAAAATGAGATTGTTCCAGAAATGGCAGTTTAAATTAGAAATCCTTGATAAAGAATCTAAAAACCTTTATTTGTAATTTAACTAAATTCTTCTGTGGATCTGCAAATGACTGGTAGTTTCAACAGCATTTGTCTTTATGAGTGAATAAAATGTATTGTTTTAGTAATGTATTTAGTTTTTTACGAAGGGTGAAACTTTGTAAGCATGTAACTTACTATATTTTTCATAGCTCGTCAAAATGGGAAACTCTTTTTGTACTTTTGTCTTGACAGAGACTGTAGTACTCAGACGTGTGCATCGCTACCTATACTGGTCACATAATGGTATTGCCCAGTACAACAGAGAAATGTGAGAATCAACAAAAGTTTTAGCGTGTGTCATTGATTTTATAAAATTTTAGGCTAAGTTTTTTTTTTTTTTTTTCAATGAGCATAGAATGACCCAATTTCACTTTATGAATATTAAGAACTTTATTGGTGATGAATAAATAAATGTAGTTTTATTTTTCGCTACTTTAAAAAAATACCGTAATTTATCGTTCACATAATTCATTTTTTTTTTCGTTTACTTTATTCATTTTTGAAACTTCATATTGATAAAGTTGATGCTTGAATTCAGTTTTTGTATTTTACCTATGAAAACCTAAAAAAACTTTTATTGGGTGTAATCCTATTAAAATCCCTGATAGTTCGTACTGAAATAAAACATCTAAAACCTGGAAAAAAAAGAATTTTATATCCATTCTGTATTATATTCCGTATATATTAAGTTATATTTATATTCTCACTAGAAAGCACATTAAGTTATATTTATATTCTCACTAGAAAGCACATTAAGTTATATTTATATTCTCACTAGAAAGCACATTAAGTTATATTTATATTCTCAATAGAAAGCACATTAAGTTATATTTCTGTTCTCCCTAGAAAGCAATTTGTTTCGTTCTAACATATGTTGCTTTTTTCTAAAGGCAGTAAAAATCATATGAAATAATTTGGAACGAGTACAAGTGATAACTAGTCTTTCAAAATCGATATAGGTATATAGTCGCCCATGCTAACTGAATTCGTTTAGTTTTGGGGGAACGTATTATTACTAATTGCAGTTTAGTTAGTTAATATTAATAACAAACATTTTACGCTCAAGTTCTTTATTTTAATTACAAGGACTACATTTTTATATTCACAATAAACTGAACAGCACATTAAGAACGCAACTTTTTAAAATTTTTGTCAATATTTTATTCATCATGCTCTTTCTATGAAGTTTTTAAACTTTGTTTTTGTTTCTTTGTATAAATCATTTCTTTGTTTTTCTTTCCAATAACATAATATGTTCCGTACAAACCCAGCATATTTTGCGTTTTTTCTTTCCTAAAGGAATATGCTGCTTTCTCGTCAACGTCAACAGTAACAGAAATTCGTTGCAGTTGCTTTTTATTTCCGCATTGCATGGAACGCAAGATTTGTTGAACATTGTTATCAAAGTACTAAAGTTAATTCAAGTCCTGTTATTTTAATAGTAGTTTTTTTAAAAATAATTACTATTATTTATGTTGTTCGCTAGATTCCTTAATCAACGGATTTCTTAATGTACGGGGCACTTAGAAATCAGGGTATAAATTAAGTTTCTTCTTCTTTTTTTTCCATCCCTGCCCCTCACTGTACCGGGGGGCCAGTTGCTGTGGTACTCCTTATAGCACCTCCATGTAGGCTCATGATTAATAGCGACTGCCATATTCAAGGAAGAAAATAACAGTAATTTTCTGAGGTCAACTTTTATTTTACAATAACTCTAATAGAGAGCAGCACCAGTAATTCCCGTTCATCTTCAGTAATAAATGATGTTTAAAAGGTGCATTATGTCATTTCAATTCAGTGAAATTAGGCAAAGATACCGGCAATTTCACGTTTTTTTAGGGTATACATATACCTTGGACAAGTTTTTTTTTAAATTTTAATGCCAGTCTTTTTTAATTTTGGGAGGGTTATAAGAGTATATAATGTAACATATTTGCATATTAAAAAAAAACATTAATAATTATTTAATTAATACAAATTAATTTCACTAATTAAGGTTTCATCGCAATAGTAATTAACACAAATATGATTAATTTTGAACTAAATTTCTTACTGGAAAGCAAAGAGATGCCCTACCAAAATATAATGTCTAATTTAATTATTTTTTGAGTTATAACATTTAACCTGAGAAGTATCATAAAAACAGCATTTTTTACAAAAATTAAAATATTGTAAAATAACCAAAAGGTCGTTTTTTTTTTATCAAAACTATTATATTTTGTTAGAGCAGATTCTCTGAATTGTTAACTAAATTATAGAGTCAAAATTTTAAAAATCGGTTAATAACATTTTAAGGCATCACCGTTGCAGAACAAACAACGTACCTTTAAAAAAAGCAATTCTTCTTAAAGCGGATATAAAGTTAGCGAATTTATATACAAGTAGGTATAAAAGAGAATATTTTTATGCCAGGTTTACAAAATTTTGTGAGGGCTGTAGATGCATAAAATATAACATATTTGCAATAAAAATGTTTTTCAAAATAAAATGTTTATCTAATTAATTGAGATTTAATTGTTAATTACCTTTACGAAACTAGGTAAAAAAAAGTATTTTGCCAATAAGAAAGTTATTGGTATCATTTTAAGGATAACTAACGGATGAATATCTTAGAATGAAAAAAAATATATACTTTTCTTGCGATTTCCAACGTATATGCATACCTTAATTGTTCTTTGATTGCAACTAAAATACCACTCGCATAGAAATATACATCGAAGTTTCAACTCGTGATTTTCACGGAGATGAGTGAAAAGTGGTTGAACATTTCGTCTCACTATCAGATATATATAAGGTAAAGTGCCCAAAAGCAGACATCCAAAACACGGTTCTCAAAGCTGACACTCTCAAATAAAAATACATTAAATTATTAGCAATTCGCTAAAATAATTTTAAAGGAGATTTTCTTTCTGTTTGAATGGTATCCTTTCTTAAATCTCTTTAAATTGAAAAAAAACTTTAAATGTTTTTTCTTATTTGAGGGCGGCAGCTCTAGGAACCGTTTTTTGGGTGTCTGCGTTAGGGCACTTTTACTTTGATTTCGATATTGATTTTTCAATAGATAAATCTTCTGCATGCAAATAGCCCTTTATATCTACTTAGAATGACTTACGGCTCCTAGTATATGAAATAATGTCAATTAAAAAAAAAAGACTCCAAGAAAAATTATAGATCCCCCTCCTGTGGGACCCTTAGTGATGTCACATTTCTTGTAGGCCCCTTCCCTTGTCACGAACTGTCACACCTTCTCGAACCCCCTACCCCCTTGAAGCGTGACATCATTTATGAATTTTGAGCTAATTTAGTGCAAGATTTGAAAATAGATAACTATTTGAGTATATTTAATGCATGTTTAAAAATTTATGTTTAAAATTTAATGCATGTTTAAAAATTTATGTTTAAAATTTCATCCTTATTTAAATTGTTTTAAAATTTAATTAACCGTTTTGTTAAATCGCAAAAGAAGCTGACATTTGTTTTTTACTGCCCCATCTTGGCGGCGACCCCTTCACCGATTTGCATACCATTTCCCTTTGAAATATTTTCTTACCCATTTTGGTACCTTGACAAATGTTTTGCCTATATTTGAAACACACAATTTATTTTTTTCATTCTGTTTATTAAATCTGGGAACGGGACACGGAACCAGATAAATTTCGAAAAGAATTCAAGCTGTTGACAATCCGGTTCTCCGATCGATGACCCCTGCAGGTGGTTGCGGAAGGGTGGGGTCAAGAGACATCAGCCTCCGGCATCACACTTTCACCTGTCCAGCTAATCGATTGCTTCTCACTTCAAGAAGACGTGAGAAGTATTTTAGAGACATTTTCTTAGGGGGGAAGCAAAAAATAGGAAATGCAAGATGGTTAAAGTAGCCTCTTTAGGTTAAAGAAGTATGGTAAATTGATCAAGCAGATATAAAACAAATGGTATGATGTAGAAATGTCAGTCAAGATGGGTTAAGTTAAATTGCACAGTTTATTTTTTTTTTTTAATTTTTAAATAAAAGACCAACAAGAGAAAAAAAAAAATCTTTGATTCTATTTTCGTACTTATACTCTGCTTACTCAAAATGATTGCTTCTGAGCTTCAAAAAATACATTCGCTGAGTCGCACGCTTCATTAGTTACAGAAATAGGAAATAGGTGAATCACAAAAGCCTGAAAAAGCACTTAACAGAACATCGGCGTGTATCGAAAAGAACAAAGAAACACGTTCCTTCATTAAAAATAATTCCTTTTTTACTTCAATTTTTTTTTCTAGTGCTGAACATTACAACTGTGTTTACAAAACCCAATTCCGACTTTGAGACGTGGACGATGTAGTTTTGTTTGCAGATATAAATAATCGGAGGAACGTAAAGATTAAAAACAATTATGTACACTAAACTTAACTGAACAAATTTCTTCATTTTGAAATCAATATCAAAGTAATGACATTTTAACATGTGAGTTAGTCACACTGCATGATTTTTCTCCCTCAGAAACGAAAGGTAAAATTTAAAATTTTTGACTATGTACGTCTCTATTTCGTTATACATTAAATAAAATGTAACTTTTTTTTTTCCTCCAGCGGGGTTACTAACCTTACTGCATATGGTTACTAACCTCTTTGCAAGCCTAATGCATTCCCCGGAAATAGGCGTCCATTCTTTCAAGTACCCGGATGTCATTACCACTCTGAGAATTTTGACGCTCACTTTCCCTCCGATGGGGGCACCTGAGCTGTAATTGATGCAGATTGCACTGGGAATTTAATTTAGCCGAGAGCATCCAAGCCAAAAAAAAGTGTTAATGTCATTGTCTTAACATTTTCTGAAAAATCAATTCGGTATCTTAAAAATGTTCTAAACCAGGTTTTAAATTAAGTCTACCATGCGTGAAGAATTTAAGTTCTAATTAGCAGATAGTGCTCCAAATCTGAAGATTTGGGGCCTTATCGTTGTTCATAACAAATCTTTCTACGTTGGTAAAACGAATGATTTGTTTTCTAATCGTTTATATCCGGAAATTAGTAAGCGATAACTATGTAAGGGATTAGAGCTTTTACTTTTGCAGTTAAGTTTGCTAAAATTATTCCAATGAGTGTCAAATTATCAGTTTGTTGCTCATTAAGCTAAATTCTATTTCGCTAAAGTTTTAAACCGGGCTTTTTTAACCCTTGGCTTCTAAATATTGGAACTGCTTTTTGCAATATCGAACAATATTTATTTGCTCGTCGTTTAATTCACTTAGGAATCAGAATTTATTTTGATTGAAAAATAGTTACTGAATTTGTTACAAAATTACATCCTACAAGCAGCATTAGGTTTTCTGTTCATGTAAATTCATTATTTATTAATGCTCCTGTGTCGGGAGGGTGGCGTAGTGGTTAGGCCCTGGCCTCGTAATCCGAAGTTCGTACCTAACCCAAGTCGGTGGATTTTCAGGATGCAGAAAAAGGACAGTGCCCATGTCGTAGGATTACGTGCTAAGCAACCAAATTCTTGTTTTCTACAACTGTCTGATGTCTTTGAATGCTTTTAATTCTTTTTTAGCCGAACAGATACCAAAACAAACTATAAAACTTGGGTACTAAACTATCAAGATCGTAGTCTTATCTCAAGAATTAGTGCCTTGGTTTGCAATCAGATGTGTGGAAGATAAATAGAATGTATCAAATGTACTTTAGCAACAAATAAAATGTATCAAATGTACTTCAGCAACAAATAAAATGTATCAAATGTACTTCAGCAACGCAAGGTCATTAACTAAACACCTGAAACTATCAGATTGCTAAAAAAAGCGATTCGGCATATTACACACCAGATATCATTTAGGAGCCTAATTTAAAATGAGCAATTGTCTTCCACCGCCGTCTCCTCATAAAAAATAATTCACCACAAAAGACATTTCTCGGCTATTATGTTTAATGCCGCGACAACCACTTAGTAATAAACAGCAACAAATAACTTACATGGTGTTATAAACAGAAGCAGGATTCATTCAACCTTTCAGCCATCTCGTATGGGGAAAAAAAGAATTCAAAATTGGAATTCATTGGGACTAGCTTTTGCCATCGATGAAATGATGGGAAAATATCTTTCCATCGAGTCGTGAACAATGGACGATGACATATCCGATAGCTGACGATCAATTTGTTGCACTTTTGCTGTTCTATTAAGACACGGAAGTAAGCGTCTTATTATATCGTTTGTTTATGTAGGATAGATGGTGGGAGAGAAACATGGTATGGAAGAATGTATTTTAAGCGGTAGGAATTGAATTGTAAAATAGGATGAATCTAGGCATGGAATCAAACAAAAGAGTATTTCTAGGACAGAATTCGTTTGGGATTCTGGTAAGATGGGAATGAATTTTCCGAAGGGTTTTGAAGAAAGAATCAGCTTTCACTCTATGTATAAAATTAAATTGCACTGTGGAAAAATTTTTAGAGGTACACTGAAAAAATTTTGCTTCTAGTTGCCACCAGAAGCATACAAAGCACGCTAAAGTCATAAACTGTTTCATGGCACTGTTTAATGTAAAGGAGAATGTTATTACACTGTAAAAATTTTGCGTTTAGTTGCCGCAATTTTTAGTGTTAGTGAACACGATTTTTGGTGTTACTGAACACGATTTTTGGTGTTAGTGAACACGATTTTTGGTGTTACTGAACACGATTTTTGGTGTTACTGAACACGATTTTTGGTTTTCAGTTAGTGTAAAGTAGAAAATTATTCATTTTTGATACACTTATATGTCTGTCTAAAAAAATATAGACAGTATAACGTTTCTTAGTACATGAAATTTGTTAACTCCGTTAGGTATCGAAATTTCACTGCGATTTCTGATATCTCTGAAAATATGATAGATGAGCAATCGTAATGAAGTTTTGATGCGCAGATGAGTTAACGAACATCATATGCTAAAAAACATTCTGCTGTCTGCATTTTTTAGACAGGCACTTAAAATAATTTAAAATACATCAAAAAATGAAATATTTACCACTTTACGCCTAAAGAACACCAAAATACTGTTCAGTGCAACTAAAAACTTTTACAGTGTAGGAATGGTTTTGAAGAAATATAATCACTATATGTATAAAATTAGAATTGCACTGCGGAAAATATTTTAAAAGTGGAAATGCTATCTCTTAAAAGGAATTGCTTCAGCTGGAAGTGATTAAAGGTGGATAGTGCAACGTCGCTTCCTTCCAACTCTGTTTTATTTTCACTGTTAAAAATGCTGATAAACCTTAGTTTATTTCCCGATGACTTTGAATAAATCGCGACTATGCAGCAATTTAAGTTAAAAATGCTGATAAACCTTCGTTTATTTCCCGATGACTTTGAATAAATTGCGACTATGGAGCAGTTTAAGTTAAAAATGCTGATAAACCTTAGTTTTTTTCCCGATTACTTTGAATAAATCGCCACTATGCAGCAATTTAAGTTAAAAGTGCTGTTAAACTCTAGTTTATTTCCCGATGATTTTGAATAAATCGCCACTATGGAGCAATTTAAGTGAGAGAGAAAAAAGACTGTTTTCCTCAAAAGAAAATAATTCTGTCATTCAATCGGAAATTATTCGTCGCTCACTCTATATTGGTGCATTCCACTGTAACTGACACAACATTTGGAAGCAAAAAGGTAACTTTAAAGAATTAGAATAAGTAAAGTATTAAATATAAAAAGTTTATTTTTTCTGTCTTATACAGCTACATTAATACGTCAGTATACGGCCTTATTTAAAACCCAATTATTCTACTCGCAATTGGAAAAAAATTATAAAACATTACAGTAATTGACGCAACGTGAAATATACATGAACTGGAAAATACAAAACAAATTCAAAAATTTGCGAGTTCTGAACTTGTGACAAGGAAATTTTTGTTTAAATGAAAAAGTAATGCATGCTTAAAAAGACGTACACTTCTGTTATTCTTTGGTGTTGGGCTAATTATTTATGCATACAAAAGAAAGTAGTAACTGACGCAACACAAAAGAAAAACGGATTTCTAATATTCCTCTAGTGACAACCAAATTGTTTATTGTGAAGAACTTTTCCTCACGAGGGGGTAGGAAGAGTGCTTGTGCACTTCTGCATCCAAAAAACAGAAAGTAATACTTGTTAAAATTTTTCATTTTAATGTTTCCCAAACGTGTCCACTTTTACGTGGAACTCACCTATTATATTCGTACGTGAAGTAGACCTACTCAATATTTTTCAAAAAAAAAGTTGTCATAAAATGGTTCTGTGTCAATCTTTAAATGTACGGTGCCTAATTTTTTTTATCACTGCGCGTGCATGAAAAAGAACGGTAACGTCGCAATGTTTTGAATATATCATGAAAGATTAGTGTTTACAGACATTTTCGAAGAAAAAGAAAATGTTCAAGTATCGACAGTGACATTTAGAGGGAAAAAAGATATCCATTAAGGTAATAATGGAGCCGATGACGATGATGATGCTGATACTTACAAAGTGATTGAAAGTACATATATGCATACAAAGAACTACCGTTTTTTTTTTTTTTTTTCAAATGATTGTTACAGCGTAGCTTGGGGAAAAAAATTCCCCCTCCTCATATAATTAATGGTGGCGATGATGGTAATGACGAAGATTAATACTTACAAAGTGATTGAAAATACATCATATGTTTACAAAGAATTACCGTTGTTTTTTCAAAGAAATGTTAAATCGTAAAGGAGAACAAACAGTATATTTCTCCCCCCCCCCCCACCATAATAATGGTGGCGATGATGAAGATTAAGAATTCGAAATAAAAAATGATTTTTTTTTATTGGCTTAAGAAGTAAAACAAATCTTTAAAAATGTTCCCATAAGTTCCAGAAAAACTGAAGCAATATTTATTGATTTATCATTGATTTCATTACGGTGTGATTTGCCACATTTTCATTCCGAATCCGAAACTGTGCTAAATATGAGCTACGTATTTATTTTTTAAAATAAAATAAGCGAGAAGAATCAATTTAATCGTGACTGTAACTGAAAAAAAAAGAAAGCATTTAAGTTTTCGCAAGCCGAACGCTTAAAATGCTGTTTTCTCTCGTTTTCTTTTTCGCGAATTTCATCTCAATTGAAATTCAAAGACTTTTTAAAATTTGTATCTATGATGTGGATTTTTCCCCACATGTTCCTGAAACTATGCATAACAAATTTATCCTTTACTTTTACGATAACTTAAGTACTTAAAAAAAAAAAAAATCTTTTTGCAGGTTTTTGGGTATATGAACTACTTTTTAATGCCATTAAAGGGAGTTGGCACCCAAAAATGTCCAAACAGAACGATTTTTTTTATTAAAGTAGTAAAATTAATCTTCAAAAATGTTCTCTGAAAGTTTCCGAAAAATTGAAGCAATATTTATTGATTTAATATTGATTTTATTACTGGTGTGATTTTCACCTTTTCATTCCGAAACCGAAACTATGCTGAATATAAGTCACATATTTATTTTTTAAAATCAAATAAGCAAGAAGAAGCAATTTCATCGTGATGGTAACTGAAAAAAGATGTTCCTTACTTGAAATTTTGATCAAGAAAGCATTTAAGTTTTGGCAAGCCGAAAGTTTAAAATGCTGTTTTGTCTGGCATAAAAGTTTTAGTTTATGAGTAATGAAGCAATAAAAAAATTTTTTTTGACTTTACCCCAATTTTTGAAAAAGAAGATGCATTTTTAAAAATTGGTAAATTTCGTTTTCAAAATTAAAATTTTCAAATTATGTTTAAGAAATCCAGTTTTTTTTACTTTTAAATTTCTTATGAAGTGATATAACATGACATGAGACAAAAATCGCAAATAAAAAAACCATAGAGAAAAAAAAGGGGGCTCATGGTGCCGGCAAAGTGGCCTCACAAAGTGATTGAAAATACATACATATATGTTTACAAAGAACTACTGTTTGTATGAGTTTTCAAAAGAACGTTATAGCGAAACTTCTATAATTAAAAAAATAATAATATATGTAAATTTTCTAAGTGATATATTCAAAGAGTATTTTCGAGTTGAAGAAGAATCGAGAGATCTGTAATATATTATGTATTATATGCATATGCTCCCGAAAGAAAATGTGGTTGTAGCCCTGACAACGCAAACTCATAAGGTCTTCGTCTTCCCTCAGTTTTTGGTGGGGCTTTCGGTCTGCTTCGTCTAAAAGAAATATTTGCATAGCTAACGTGTTGTGAACTTTAAAGACCTCAGGAAGAAATTCTTCCGTCTAAGAGTTATCATGCTGTTTTCACGTATGTTTAGGTATATCTTTTTTGTAAGATCAACTAGAAGAGTCATGAACTTGACCCATGCCAATGTATTTTGTCGAATCATGAATCTTTATTTCAAAAGTAATTGCATTTTACGTCAGTGCCAGATTTGGCTGTTTTTCCCTAATTAGAAGTGCATTTGCAAATGCTAAAAGGAAATGTTTCACATGCACCGTGTGTCATAAAAATTGTAAAGACGACAGCTGGAACTACGCTTACAGTGGCGCTATCTGTGTTATCGAGTGAATTTTCATTCGTGAAGCTTCTTAACTATCAGCTGATCCACTGCCAAATCCTTAGTTAATTTGTTTATTATTATTTTTTTACTTTGATGATATTGACACTATACAAACAGCTTTGACACAATGTGTGTCGAAGCAATTTTATAAACTAAAAATGTGCGTAATTTCCGCCAACACCTCATATTTATTCAGTAATTGATATCAATTCTATCAAAACTCGAGAATAGCTTTTATGGTGCATAAAGGTTTTCCGCTTCGCGGAGGTTGGCGATGGTTAATTTTTTTTTCTACAAATAAAACTACTATACCATTCTGGGTATCCGTTGGCGGTTTCAATATTTTTCGCAAAACTCAACTCCGTGCCCAAAAAAAAAAAAAAAAAAAAAAAAAAAGATTTGGTGTGACTGATTTGGCGAAAAAAATTTAACCATCTCCAGCCCCCCCCCCCCCCCGAAACGAAAAAGTACCGCATAAAAATATCGCTTAGCACTTAAATATGCTTCTTTTGATTTTCATAAGCCAATGATATTGCGGTAAACCGCATACCTGGCGCAATCCACTCTTTATATTTACTACATGCCTAAATCTATCAAGCAACAAAATACACGCACCTCAACAAACAGCCATTCTTCAAAAGTAAAGAATTTGCGAAACCACCGCTGCTTTCCGTGGTTTTTTTCTATTGTTTTGATCAGTGGATCGTGAATACTTACCTCGTTTCGTGGCAAAGCCGTTTGCATTTATATTCCACCGCTCACTGACCATCCCATGTTGACATTGTCTTCTAAATGGCCTTGTGTCTTGGATTTCTCAGTATGCACTTCTCATGCGAGGGATTTCATTTAAATGTAAATATGGCGAGCGTGGAGAAAAACCTATGCTAATGTCTGAGACAAGATGGTTTATTTCAAAAGATTGGTACAGTTTTATGATGTGAAATAAATTTTTTGGTGCTTTTATTTTAATTTGTCTGTGAGCGTTGGGTCGGATGTGAGTAGTTTACAGAAAGTACGGAGCCGGGCTCTTATTATGGCTTTGCATTTTTTTTTTGCATCGGAAAGCTGAGAGCGTTTCAAGTTTTGTCATCAGCGGAAAGTTTTTTGGTGATGGTTTCAAAATGTTTTATGCTAACTTTTATTTCTTGAGGTTTGACTGCAACGAATAGCGGTAAAATTTCCAAGAGCGAAACTGAATATAAAAAGCGGTGACGAAACAAGGATTTTTCATTTCATAGCGTGATTTTCCTTGTAGTAAATGCAGCGATTCTCAACCTGTGGGGCGTGCCCCTCTAGGGGGCGCGAGCACGCGAGAGCGGGGGCGCGAGAATATCCAAGCGAAAATATTACTTTAAAAAATTGATTAACTAACAAAGGAAAGCACACATACACAAAGAAAACAAAATACATTTCGACATATTTAATAACTTATTAAAGTAAAACAAATTACTAAATAAAACTTTATTCAATCAAAACATACTAAGTTAAAAACAAATTTAATAATTATTAGTGGCTTTTTTGGGCCTGTCTTTCAAAGCAAAGTTTTTCGGAGGAAGGCTTAATAGTAAAAATAGCCACTCTCGGTTGTTTTTATATTTAGCCGAGATCTATTGTTTGCCTTCAAAGAAGCCACAGCAGAAAATACAGTTTCACAAAAGTAGGATGTTGAAAATGGTAATAGAATGCGAAATGCCCTTGTTTTTAGTGCAGAAAGATCATAATCTACTAACGCCCAAAATTGAAATACTGATTTATTACAAAATTAATTTCATTACTAAATTACTCATTTTTACTCTTGCTTTGGCTGTTAGTTCAAAATATTTCAAAAACAGAACCAGTACTCAATATACAGTACTGTTGTATATATTTTATGGTAAATGGAGGCACGATGAAAATTATGATAGAAACTTGGGCGTGAATACTGAAAGTTGAGAAACGCTGAGTTAATGAGTGTTTCTTTATGAAGTAAACGGTTCCACGAGACAAGGGTGACCCCCCCCCCCCCCTCCGAGAATGGTGAATTACTCCTTGGGAAAATCTAAAGAACTTCTAATCATCAAAAAAAAAAAAGACTTAAGACCCCAAAAAATTTCAATAACTCGCGATTGGGCACCCTTCATTAGAAACGTTACTTAGCACCTGTTATGTTTTCATTTGTTCGAAAATTCCGATTAATAAGTGAGAATCAGTTCAGAATTCAAGACACATTGAAATTATCTCTGAGGTCAGTAGAACGTATGCTTCGAACTACTGAATTTGCAGTTTGATGAAGATTTCTATTAATTGGTTTGTAGAATCAGTTGACAATTCTGAAGAGCAGCTCTGTAAAATAAGTATTAAAAAAAACATAGAACTGCTATTTACCCCGAAAAATGATTGTATAAAGTTGTCAAAGTAGACTTTTTGGATGTCGGGATCAAAGCGGAGACTGAGGACGAATCCTATAGTTGGAGTTTTGCCGGCTTTTTTCCACAGTTTTGTGAAATTACTTGGTTAACTAAACCTTCCAGTTTTAGCTACCAGTTTTTAGCACCGTTGATGAAAATCTACTTGGCGGAAAGTTAGATTGTACAACTTGCAAATGGTAAAGCGATTGAATAAAGCAATAAAAGCTTCAAATCTTTTGCTCAGAATCATTCGTCAAATGCTTACACTATAAGCTAAGCATTGCCTTTGGGTCCTCCATGTCCAATACGGTACGCAAATAGCATATGTGTCTGTCATGATTTTAGCAACAACCTTCTATCAAAATTACATTGCTTACTGGGAATATAAGAATTAAAAAAAAATAATTATAGCGAAAACTTAAGGATATTGCTAATGCTTTAATGAAATCCGAGTACATATCAAGGTACATATAACTTTACCAAATAATAGTTACAAAAAATAAGTTTTTGCATCCGACCAGACTCTATGTGCAATACTGACAAAGCATTGATCTTCTCTTGTCCTACCGAACTTCATTTTTAATTTTTTAATATCTCTGATTTAGGAAAAAAAATGTTCCATTCTGCATTAAAATATTCACAGATGTCTGCCCCGTGCTTATAAATGCTACCCCCCTCTCACATCCATAGTATCATTGAAGCAGCCAAAATTCTTTTCTGCACGGGGAGGTGGAGCTGTAAGTTTCATTTTAATTATTGCATGTATTACCATAAGAGGACTGGCAACATAATTCCAGACAGAAGTTTAATACTTTGGATTTCATTTTTAGTTTGCAAGTGAATTGACTTTATTATAGTTATTATTATTGTTATTGCTGTTTTGCTCTATTATTAGGGATCATTCATAAATGATGTCACGCTTCGAGGGGGAGGGGGATTGTGAAATTGTGACAAGGGGAGGGGGTAACAAGATGTGATTTCATGCTCATGCAACACAGAGTGGCAGGTGACAAAGGCAGGTGGGGGTGCGTTGAAATGTGACATTTTGTGATAAAGGGACGGGAGGGGGGGGGGGTTCAAATATGAGGGGAAAAGGCGTGACATCATTTATGGACGGCCCCTTACTATAAAGGGAGTCGGCACCATGAGACCATTTTTTTCCTCTATGGTGTTTTTACTTACAATTTTTGTCTCATCTCATGTTATATCACTTCATAAGAAACTTAATACTTAAAAAAACTGGATTTCTTAAATATGATTTAAAAATTTTAGTTTTTAAATCAAAATTTAACAATTTAAAAAAATGAACCCTTTTTTTCAAAAATTCAAGTAAAGACTCGAAATTTTTTTTTATTGATTCATTACTTATGAAGCAAAACATTTAAGCTTTGAATTTTTTATAAGTCAAATACTTTTTGAGAAAAAAATGAAAACTGGGGAAACGCAGAAAAAACTACGAAAAATTCAAAAAACCTGCAAAAAGATTTTTTTTTTTAAGTACTTAAGTTATCGTAAAAGTAAAGCATAAATTTGCTATGATGTATAGTTTCAGGAACATGTGGGAAAAAATTCACATTATAGATACAAATTTAAAAAAGTCTTTGCTTTTAATTGAGATGAAATGCGCAAAAAACATAGCCAGACATAACAGCATTTTAAGCTTTCGGGCTTGCCAAAACTTTAATGCTTTCTTGATCAAAATTTCAAGTAAGGAACATCTTTTTTCAGTTAACGTCACGATGAAATTGCTTCTTCTTGCTTATTTGATTTTAAAAAATAAATATGTGACTTATATTCTGCACAATTTCGGTTTCGGAATGAAAAGGTGGCAAATCACACCGTGAATAAAATCAATGTTAAATCAATAAATATTGCTTCAATTTTTCTGAAACTTTCAGGGAACATTTTTAAAGATTTATTTTACTACTTTAATAAAAAAATTCGGTTTTTTTTTTTCGACATTTTTGGGTGCCGACTCCCCTTAATGGCATTAAAGGGTAGTTAATAGTTGTTTTGAAATCTGAACAAAATGAAACGCGATCATTTATGAGAGGAATAATTCGGAAAATGTATGAAATGACGCCCGACGTTGCAATACTATTACAGAATTTCATTGTGCATTTCCACGTGGTACCCCATTTTATTGTTTATACATATAAACAGTATGTGCACTGAATTTCAAACATTTATAATCGCATTGCATTACTAATTTACTACATTTCGTAAATTGGAAATACAATGATATTCAAAACTATCAGAAATGGTCTTAAAATGTAACAAGAGACGTCCATAGATACTTATAATACGTAGCTTAAAATGGGCAGAAATTGAAGTAGCAAACTATCACCTGCTCACTCAGAATTCATCTTACTATCCGTGGGGATACTAAATGTAGTTCTGGAACTAAAATAGAACTGAGATGGATAAGCGGTTATTTTGGTACCCACTTATTAGCGTACAATACTTGTAAACTTTGAACACTTGGAAGTTTAAATATAATAATAATGCTTGTAATAATTATTTTTTTATGTAATTTAGTGCGCATTTTATTACGTCTCGGGACATCGTAATGGATACCGCAAAAACCAAATTGCTTTTTTTCCCGAGTCCCTCGGGATCCATGTGAGAGACTTTTGGGATTAAGTCATTGGCATGGGTCCTCCGTACGTTGTTATTTGGTTAAGTTAGTATATAGAAGGCTGCTTTTAAACCCTGCTGGTGGCTTAAAGATAAATTGCTCGAAAGGAAAAAAATAATTTTGTATATAACTTTACACGGCTGTACTGTTCTTTAAAGTTTTGAAAACTGAAACCTGGGAGCAAAAATTCTAGATGTTTCTGCGCACGTTGGTGTCTGTGTATGATAGTATATGAAAACACTTTTGCCGAGTATCATTTATGCTCCTCCTATGTAGTTGATTTTGGTGAAGGGGGTAACACCCCTTTTTGTGTGGTTCTAGGAGGGTTGTCAAGATATTTAAAAATTCTACATTAAGAAAACTTCTTCGAATGTGGGGGATCGGTGACAGTGTAGGAAACACATTTGCCAAGTCTCAATTTTAAGAAAAAAATTTAAAACTTAATTAAATTGTAAAAATATTAATTAATAATCATCAGGTCTCACATAAAAGTGGGCCAAATTAAATTTAAAATAAAATAAAGAATCAAAAGTCATTATGTACAGTTAACTTATCCCAAGACAAGATAATCGGATTAGTTAAAAAAAAATCTAGATGTATGAACTTACATTGGAAGTTGTTTTTAAATCCTACTTGGGGGGGGGTGGGGGTGGCTTCAATTTCCCGAGAGGAAAAAAATGTGTAATATGTTTTTACAAGGCTGTACTGTGTTTTTAAAGTTTTGAAACTACATCAAATTGAAACAACATCCAATGTTTAACAAAAATGTTGTAATAAAACGTATCTTCCAACACAAAACGAAGTGTGTAACTGAGCCAATTTTAAAGTGATTTTGTTTCCGAGTGCTTCAAGTTCCAGAGTGCAAACTCTATGCGAAAGTACGATGTTGAAAAGAAGAAATATGTAATTGAGCCAATTCCAAAGTAATTTTGTTTCCGAGTGCTTCAAGCTCCAGAGTGCAAATTCTATGCGAAAGTACGATGTCGAAATGAAAATTCCATATTGAAATTTGATATCTAAAAAGCGAAGTCCATGTTAGTTTTGGGTTACATAAAAGCAGGTTCTGCAATGAATTTTTTCATCCTAAAGAAAATTCTCTTATACAGTAATACCTCCTTTAAGGGACACCTCTAATTAAGGGACACTTTTTCTGGTCCCAGTCCCTTTGAATAGGGACCGCAATGTATTTACCTCTGAATAGGGACACTCTATTTAAGGGACATTCAAAAAGAAAAATTTATAAAGTTCAAGTTATATAATAGATAAGAAACATTTACTGGAAGCTGAAGTTGTATTTTTTTTTCTTCTAAAAATTAACTTCTAGAAGTTGGTGTGAGTCCTAGAAGCATGAGCAATGAAACAAGTGTACAGGGTGTTTCATATTGAATGGGACAAAAAGAAAACATGTTTTAAACGTTATAATCAATACATTTAGAAAATTCAAATTTACCTCAAAACTACACGTGTTCAAGTTTCTACAGGTGTTCAATATGTGCCTCTCCGATGACACGACACATGTCTACACGGTAATCAAGCTCCTGCCATACTCGTGATAGCGTATCCCCTGTGATGGAGCTCAACACTGCAGTTATCCGCTGCTTCAGTTCCTCTAAGTCCTTAGGCAGTGGAGGCACAAACACCTTGTTTTTAGCGAAACCCCAGAGAAAAAAATCACAGGGCGTTAGATCTGGTGATCTCGGCGGCCAATGAAGACTTTTCTCCACCAGACCCCTACCTGTTAGCCGAGGCCTTACGATTGCTTACGCACGGGGAGAGGTAGTGGGGTCTACGGATTTTACATGCACATATCCCCAAGTATACATGGTGGTTTTCAGTGGGTGTCGAACGCGCGACCTTCCAGGTGGAAGTCCGACGTGCTAACCACTAGGCTACCACGGCCCGGCCAATGAAGACTTGTCAAATCCTGTCGCCCAGCACGGCCAATCCAGCGATGGGGTAGACGTTCGTTCAGGAACTCACGTACGTTGATATTCCAATATGGGGGTGCACCATCTTGCTGTAAAATGAAATCAGGAACAGCTTCCTCCAGCTGGGGGAGAAACCCCTCAGAGAGCATGTCTTGGTAAATATCCCTATAATCGAATTTTCAGCAAAGAAAAATGGACCAAAAACACAACTGGTTGATAAAGTGCAGAAAACATTCACCTTGGGAGAATCACGCTGATGTTCTAATGTTACATGGGCATTTTCCGTGCCCCAAAATCGCAAATTATGGCGATTAACTTTGCCACATAAGTGGAACGTGGCTTCATCAGTAAACACCAGTATGTTCTCGAAACCATTCACGTCGTGCTTTTCTTGAAATTTCACACATAAATTCTTATTCAACGGTTTGTCAGTAGGGTTAAAGCCTGGACCCTCTGATATCTGTACGGCTTGAATTGGAGACGCTTCCGTAAAACAGGCCACACTGTTGTGTGAGGGACAGCCAGTTCTGCAACTGCACGTCGCGTTGATTTTGAGGCCTCCGTAAAAACGAATCACGAATTCTTTCATCGACTTCGGGTTTTTGTTTCTTTTCGTACTGGGCTTTTGTTCTTGCATAAGCAGCCGGTGTCCTGGAACTGCTTCACCCAGTTGCTTATGTTATGACAATGCGGTGGTTCTTTACGAAATTTCGTGCGAAAATGTCTTTCGCGGGAACGCACTAGGTCTACAATAGAGGCAATTCACCGCTAGAGGGACTCATGAGCGATCACCGTTGTCACGTGATATCCGCTCTTTTTTTACTAAGATTTTCAATTGAGTTATACGTGGAGTTCACTAGGCAAAATTCGTTATCTTAATATTAATTAGACTATTTTCACATCTTTTTCTGACCCAGTATTTACATTTAATTTAATCATTATAAAATAAATTCATTAATTATTACAATAGTTATAGTGTTGTATTTAGTGTTAATTTTATGTAATGTAGAAGAACCTGATTTAGGTCTAGTTTTTAATTAGATTTGTCGAACTCGATGTAAAGCGATGCTACAGCTTCCTTTGTTTACATTGCTTTCATCGGTACCACGTGACCAATGACATTGCTTGAATTGCTTCAATACATGCATATTCTAAACATGCATAATAATAATCTATGAAGCGTTCGAAGTAGTAGCACAGCAACACTTTTGCAGTTTTTCAAAAAAGAAATTAAATAAGAGTAGCGGTAATTATTAAGTAATACGACCCGGAAATATGGACAGCTCGGCGTAATTCTTAAGTCAACGGTTCCCAAACTGGGGTAAGCGTACCATTAGTGGTACAAGAAGCCTCTACAAGTGGTACGCGTGCAGGTCAAAACATGAAGAGAAATATTGGGCTGGGAAGCATTGCTCTGCTTTCTGTTCTGATGGTGCTCGGGCAATTACAGGGAAACATGGAGAAGTTTTTCCCAAAATGAAATATATTTTATATATTTCATATATTTTATTTTATATACAGCTTTATTTTAATAAACGCTTTTTTTCATCCTCAATATCTATCAAAAATTGTATAATTTATATTACCCGATCGCCCTGGTATTTTTCTATACTCTAATAGTATTCTATTGTATAACATAAAGCAATACTCGCAATGGTACGCAAATGGTTTGTAAGAAAACTGGTGGTACGCAAAAAGAAAAGATAGGGAACCGCTGTCTTAACCTCTTAAGACCTCAGAACGAAGCACAAACAATTTTGACGCAATTTTTCGGTTTTCTGATATAAATAATGATTATGAAACAAAATAACTATTTTTTTAAAAATTTTAATTAATAATTAACTTAAATAATGATTAATGTCCAATTTCCATGTTTAAAACGAAGTAAACTATCTGTTGATTCATTTAAAAAACAATTGGGTGTTTTAGCTTTCAAATTGCACAAACAGTAGTTAATAAACGGTATTTTAACCCTTATTCTCATAAAGTGGAATATATGCTAAATGGGGTTTTCCCCTACTTTTTATTTATTAAATGACGTCAGCGCGCGTATGCTGCATTGTTATTTGCTAGCCCTTATTCTCATAATGTAGCGTATGTACTACCTGGGGTTTTCCCCTACTTTCTATATGTTAACAAATAGAAAATGGGGAAAAACCCCAGGTAGCATATATGCTACTTTATGAGAATAAGGGTTAAAATGTACCCAGTTGGGTACACTTGGAATGAAGGGGTTAAGTAATACGTTCCAGAAATATGAGCAGCTCGGTGTTCACTATAGATGAAAGCGATATTTTCCTAATGCAATAAAGAAGGATTTGTAGCAGCGTTTTTTTTCGAACGTAAAAGGAGAGGTTTTTCCTTTTGTATCAGAGTCAAAATCTGCTGTAGAGTAATTTATGTGTTTTCGTGTGTAGGAAAAAGCGGTTTTCACGACCATTTTCTGAACGACGGATACGAACGCAAGTAAGAATATGAATCATGAAATACGAATAGCTTTTAAAAAAATGAATCAGTTACTTAAATGTATTTTCCATTTGTTTTCCTCCATTTGCTACCAGACAGCAGGAACTGATTCATTAGTTAAAGGAAAAACAAGTAATAAAATTTGTTTTTTGTTAATTCACAAAAGATAAGCTGTTCATGTTTTCATTATTTATGTATTTTTTACGAATTGTGTTCATTAGTTTTTTTTTTGACGTGAATACATCTTTAAATTTGCTACCATACGGGGACAATCCAAAAAATCTAATGATAACAAAATCGGGGGATACAGTTTGGCGCCTGGTAGTTTCGAATCTATCCTCTACATCCAAAACTAAATTATACCACTGGATAAGTAAAGGATGAAAGAATGCATTACGATAAGCGAGAGCAGCGACTTATCGCGGGGGGGGGGGGGGAAGCACCGCCATTTTGAGGCTGTTTTGCTGGGTTTCGAGAATTACAATTAGTATAGCTTTTGTCTCGTAGAAGCTACGATGTTCGTTTAAGTTTTGATCATCAGCTGCCGTCAAAATCTATCGATTGTTTACAAAACATTAGTTTAAAGTGGTGACAGTGAATAAAATAAGGTATTAGAATAAAAAAAAGATCAAAAATACATAGATAATGTCGGCTTGTACGCGTCGAAATGTCAAAACCAAATACAGAGATCGTATATGGTTGGCTCCCCAAGAACAATCGAATGGTAATAATAATGAAAAATATAACCCGTTACATAAACGTATTCACGTACAACACACGGCCGTGTCCATGGCACAGCCACATCCCACATTTTTTTTTTCGAATATTTGCACACACGTAAATGTTGTAGAAAATATTCAGTTGGCAATCCTAGTGAAGAGATCAGTAGGACTTGCCTCTATTAGTTTTTGTGTGGTACGATTGGTGACAACGGTACTTTTGAGAATTTAATAATCGCAGCGAAAAGAGTAAGACTTGCCTCCAGTCCTTTTGGTATGGTATGATTTGTTACAGCGATACTGTGAGAATTTTAATAATTATAAAAAATGAGAAACAAACACTATAGATTATAATTGCAACATATTTATAAATTGCTCACACACAGCAATAGCGGCACAACCTGAAAATTTCAAACAATGTAGTACAGTAAAACCCCGTTAAAACACGGGTTTCGGGGGACATGTTTGGTACCCGCGTTATAACATAACCGCTGTATAGTGAAACTACCGCCGAACCGTGTTCACGAAATAATTCTCGCTTTTGTTGAATCATTTTTAACTTTATCAATGACTCGTAACTTTTCTTCTATAGTATAATGATTTCTTTTCTTCTTTTCTGGCGTTTTCTTCACTGAAATTACTGTGCAAGAAGCACACATCACAGCTGCGCAATTAGTCTATCGAGCGGTAGGTTATAAACCAACTGGGTTCCAACAAAAAGTGGGCTTAAAAATCTGTATGTTATTAACATGGGATTGTGAAGGAGGAGAGGTCTTAAGAAAAATATAGATTTGGAAGGGGAGGAACGCACTTCTCACTAGGGAATATGCTTACTTTTCAGGAATGCTAAAGAGTCTGGAATACAAAGGTTGATAGCGCTATAAAAGAAGTTACACACGCATAACTTAAGAAATCACCATTGAATGACAATGATAAAGGGTGGTTTAAACGTCGGGGGAGATGATAGTCACCGCGGTATATCCGAATCCGCGGTATACCGAGGCGCGGTATAACGGGGATTTACTGTAATTTCCTCAAGCAGGGGTCGACAAACGGTAGATCGTAAGCTACTAGTATCTCGCGCTATAATTTTGGCCAGCGAACGCAGTGACGCTTAGATGGTTAGTCTGCACATTATTATATTATCAATAGTTAGTTAATTTTCAATGTTCCGTAAATGATCACATTGAATAGCGAAAGGCTCAACAAAAAAATCTTATGAAGAATATTCTAATGGCATAAATATGCAGTACTATGTAAAATAGTGATAATTGAGTCATTACAGTAGGGTTGAATACTACTAGAATAATAACTGAGAATTGATATTCTAACGATTTTTGTCCCGTCGTTTTTTAGGAGAGGGAGGGAGAGGTGGAGAGTAGCTGATAGAAGAATTTGAAAACGGTGCTCAGTGACTTTAAAAGTTGGGCAACGACTGTTATAAAGTAATCTCTCTTGCCGCAAAAGGTCGACGCATTCGCTATTTTGGATTTGAGCGCGTGTTATGCGTGGATGTCCTTCCTTATCTAAAGAAAGGTATTACTTTATTAGAAAGAGTTCAAAGAAGGGCTACTATGTTGGTAAGGGATCTCTCAGACTTAGATTATGAGGTTAGGCTTAAAAGGCTTAATGTGTACTGTCTCGAGCAAAAGGAGAGTTAGAGGGGACATGATTCAGTTATTTAAATTCTTTAAAATGGAAAATGTTGATGGGTTACAGTTATGCACAGCAGGTAGGTCCAGAGGTCATTGTTTTCGCTTTTTCAAATCTCAAGCAAGTCTTGAAATCAGGAAAAACTACTACTGCAATGGGGTTGTAGGAAGTTAGAATAGTCTACCGGAAGCGACTGTTACTTGCAGTCATTGGGGATTGTTAATTTTTCTAGCAACAGCCTTAATAGGCCCTGTGCCTGCTGCTGATTGTCACCTTTGCATTTGCATTTGTAGTGGGGATTGTTAAATTGACAGCACCAGCCTTGCTGGGCCCGGTGCCTGCTGCTGTTGTCACTTTTGTATTTGTATTTGTAGTTGGGAATGTTAAATTGGCAGCACCAGCCTTACTGTGCCCTGGGCCTGCTGCTGGTTGTCACTTTTGTACTTGTAATGTATATGTATCAATTTTTGCACACGTTTCATTCTCCCTGGTGTTCAAACTTTTCCCAATTTGTGGTTATCATAGTAATTTGACAAAATATTAGACACTTCTCTCTGGTAACTTTAACTCTTCAGAAATGAAAAATCTGATCCAAATTCTTTATGTGTCAGTTCGTATATATGGTGGCCTCAACAATATGTGTCAGTTCGTATATATGGTGGCCTCAACAATCCTGTCACATAATTAGATTACATGAACTATTAAACTAATCGCTGCAATCTTTGATAGTACGCTGTTCATGTAGACTACCGAAACAAAAACCATCAGTGATCATAGTATATAATAAAAACGTTGATTACATTGTATATAGCAATCTAAATTTAATAAAAGTAGTATGGTTTTCTCTAACAATACTTTTTTCTTGAAATGTGCCACTGTTGTCGTTAGTTAGTGAAATAATAAGTTAAAATTTCTAGCGGTAATTTGCTTTTGTAATGAGCTAAGTACATTTTATTATTGAAAAGCTATATTACATTAATGAATGCATTTACGGACAAAATTAATTACAGAAAAAATAGTGAATACCATAATACAATTGTATTTAATGGTTAAGTTCATTATCAAAATACTTTTTATCGTCCGTAAATTTTAACATCACATCAACAGTATTTCCATTAACAACAATCGCAATTTCAAACCAGAGATAAATTTTTCCTTAGTACAGTACGAGTAGAAAAGATCAGATACCATTTCTTTCAAGATGTTTTACTACGAATTCAATGAGAACCGTTAGATATTTTTTCCTTCCAGTTTATACATGCCTCAATATTCGCTTTAAAAACTGGTAATGAAATTTAATTTTTTAGTTAAGGAAGATACCATTGTTAAAATATTCGCGAAATTAATCTTTTCCTTTTTTTACCTTAACATCCATGCATCAATCCGGCTTCTGTAAAACAAGAAATTTCATAAATATCTCTTTTGCAGGAATTCTACAGCATCAAGTTCAGATTACGACATTTTATGTCAGTAATTCGTCTTAGATATCTTACCAATGTTATTACATCAAAGTAAATCCTTGATTTTGTTCATTTCAATCTATAAATACCCCAATATTTGCTTTATAAACTCGTAATGAAAGTTAATTTTCCGTAAAGGGCGATACCATAGTTAAAATAATCGCGCAATTATTATTTTTCTTTTTTTACCTTAACATCCATGCACCAATCCGGCCTCTGTAAAACAAGAATTTGGATAAATGTCCCTTTTGCAAGAATTCTACAGCATCAAGTACAAATTACGACAGCCTTCGTGTTAGATATCTTACCAATGTCATTGCATCAAAGTTAATCCTGGATTTTCCGCGGAAAGAGAATGCTGGGCGTGCCACTACAAGCTTCAGTTGCGGCGGCAGGGGGAGCTTTAAGACTCGAGTGTCCGAGACATGCTGAGGTCATTCCGTGCTACTTACCAATTTCTTCTGGACATGCAAATGGCGATTGTTCTACGCTAATGACCGGAAACATGCCGTAAACACGGATGTCCAGCGTCCAGCTTCTAGTAGAAGGTTATGTGGAGGGAAGGTATGAGATGAAACAGAGTTTGACAACCTGGACAACAAGAAATGCAAGAAGAGTCATTGTATAAGAAGAGTAATATGTTGTGTAAAATACAGAAAAACAACTATTTTTAATCGAAAGAATTGTGTTTATGGTTTAATCACTGCATAGCAATGATTTAAGTCGATTTGAAATCTCTTGTTAAGCTGTTTATAAGAAAAGTAAATATATGTCTAAAATATTATTGTACAAAGAAATGGAAGCGATGCTAATAAAAAGGATGGTGTTTATGATTTAATCACTGACTATCAATGTTTAAATGTACTGAAGAATTATTGTTAAGCCGTTTATAAAAGAGTAAAATGTCATCTAAAATACTATGGTACAAAGGAAAGCAACCATTTTGGTCTTAAAGGGGGTGTTAATAATTTGATCGCTGATTATCAATGATTTAATTTCATTTGAAATATCATGTTTATCTGTTTAGATTTTACTCCAAAGTATTCACAAGAATGACCAAATAATTTTTGGATTGATGATTAATATCGGGTGCAACGAAGGTGGGTTTTTGGGGGTATTCACCTCCCGCGCCCGTCTCTGGTTTTAAGCCTTATCGCCAATCCTAGTATTCTAGCGTTCGGTCATGTTGCCGATCCTATTACGACATCTGAGGAATTTTTTTTAACCATTCCCTCTCCCCCCTCCTTTAGAAAATTTCGTCTGTGGCAGTTAACAGTGTATTCTAACTTTGTATACGGTTTGAATTCTTCAAGGCTTACAAGTATGTATAAGATATGATCGTTTCGACTTCGTTCACGGTACAGTACTGACGAGGTACCCTGAAGTCCTACCTAATTCCAGACTCTAGTTTTTGTTCATATACAGGGTGGCAGAAGTAATGACCTGGTTTTGATGGGGTCTAAAAAAAAACTATTACATTTTGAGACTTTTTTTATTTTGATCTGCATATAATCCCATTCTTTTACATTAAGTTTTAGATATCACTTGAGCAAGATGGCCACCTTCGGCACCAATACACTGATGCAGTCCATTTCTGAAGTTTTGGGATACTTTTCTGCACATTTCAAGGGGTATGGCGGATATTTCCTCGACAATTCGGTCTTTCAGCTCTTCTAAAGTATGGTTAACTTTCTCCTTCAAATAACCCCACAAAAATATCTTAGGGACCGTAACATTACGCGGGATATTGATATGCACACAAAGATGCAATCTATTCTCTCTGCGTGGAAAAATAGAGTGCATCATTGTTTTGCTGCAGAAGGCTATCTTGCTGAAGTGGTATTCAAAAGTTAATGTAAAAAATGGGATTATATAAAGATCAAAATAAAAAAGTTTTAAGTCTCAAATTGCATATTAGTTTTTTAATATACCCTCAAAACCGGGTTATTACTTTTGCCCCACCCTGTATATAATATATATATCTATCCTGTATATATATTGGGCTCTCTTCGGATATCTGGAGGGTTTCCATAAACTTAATGACAATTCTTAATAACACAGCAGGTGGGGCTCACGTCAGTTCCCAGTAAAAATTTCAACACGCGTGAATTAGCGTACTAGTAACACTTTGAAAAAGAAAAGAAGAATATGTGTTCGATCCCTCGTTGAATCGAGGTTAAACGTTAGTCAAATCCTATTAGGAATTGCAAAATTTGAAGATATCATTAAATAGAAGTAAAATTCGTTGCACTAAATAGCGTCAAAAACCGAGATTAGATTAGATAATACTGTTCGGGAACTTCACAGGGAGAGCTCCTTTCCTCCAATGACACGCATTCTAAATACGTGTAGTATAAGTTCACATAGAAGCCTCATTCCACATCAGAAGACGAACTCACATTCCATGCTATTGTTGTAATCGTATGGCGTATAAACCTGAAATCTTCTTCGAATGTGGGGATCAACATCAGCAGCAGCAGCAGCACATGATTTTGTACGCGCGTACAAAGTATTCATACTCTTTTACCCGATGTCCAGATCGTTAGTTCATTACATAAGTTTCCTGAAAGTGGTTAGAGCATCTAGTCTGCGCCGAGGCGCAGCAGTTAAGGAGAGCCAATCTTTCATTAGCTGGGGGGAGGGGGGTGCGTTTACAGTTTAAAGACGTTCGATTCATTGGCAGTAGTTATCAGATGTAAAACAGACTCCTGTGGTTGTTTTTAAAGCTTTTTTCATTTTTTTTTTTTGCATTTTCTGAAATTTTTTACCCCCTTTTTTTTATTTTATAGGATTTTTAGCCTACTTTCCCGTAAAAGTAAAAAAAATAATAATAAAGCATGAAAGAAGGCTTAATGTATCGTAAAAATATCGTTAGAAATCAAGAAAAGTCAAAAATAAATTAAGTAATTAAATAAAGATTGAAAAATAAAAAATTTGAAAGTAGGGTTTTGAGATGGGGAAAAAGTGTGTCTGTCGGTCTGTCGGTCTGTCCGGTCTTCCCCCCCCCCCCCTAATAACTTTTGAACGAATTGTCCGATTCGAAAAATTCTTTTTGAATTCGAAAGATCTCGGTGAGAACATCTCATTTCCATATTTTATTTTTTGATTTGAACAATTTTTTGTTCAATTTTGAACAGTTCAAAAAATTTTAACATTAGCGCCTATGGGCGAAAATGAAGCAAATTATGTAAACTCTGGGTACAAGATCCAAGTTCCAATGAACAAGCTCACTGGAAGAAGTTCTTGGCGTGAAATATTGATTTGAAAAATTTTTGTTCAATTTTGAACAGTTAAAAAAAAAAAAAAAAAATAACATAGTGCCTACGGGGAAATTTCAATCCTATATAAATCCTGATCTAACGGGCCGATTTGCTTAAAACAAACTTTATCGGAAAGCTCTTATGACGTAGAACATGTACAGATAAAAAGTTCGTCCAGAACTAACGAGTCTATTTTCTTATGAAATTTTTTGATCGGGATTTTCAAGAATATTTTTGACTTAATGAAAGATTAAATGAATAAGCAAAATAATGAATGAATAAATGAGTGAATAAATACATGAATGACTGAATAAATGAATGATTGAACGAATCTGTATTAACAGTTGAAAAAGGCATATTTGAAGCAATTAAGAACTAAAGCTAAACGAGAAAGAGAGAGAGGTAGCTAGATTATAAATTTGAAGCTGTTGTATACGGGAAAGTAGGCTCGTATAGTTCTAGACGGAACTTCTTGTTATTTTCTCATTTAATCATTTTGTACTTTTTTTTTTTTTTTTTTGAAGACAATAATTAATACATACGAAAAAGAAATGCTATATACAAGAAATAAAAGAAGCTCATCATGGGAGCCTCACTAAGGAGGGCCGAGCTGGGGGCTAGGAAGAGGATTTCTTGCTGTACTAAGAGAATCATATTCTATGAATTGGGTGTGATAAGGGTAAGAGTACTTTTCGTTTCAATGTAAAAATGCAGCTTGTTCTTGAATTAATGTGTTGGGGTGAAAAGGGATGATTGAAAAGAATTTAATTGCAAGAGCTATCAATTTTCTGGATATTGAGCACATATTTAGTTCACGGTGGAGATCTTTTCCTCGTTGATATCTTTCAGCTGTGGTTATTTGTCTGATCATTCTTTCTGGATTACTTGAAGTCTGCTGATGTTAGTCTTTGCAGCAAAGCCCCATATGCTTGATTCATAAAGTAAGGTGAGCACGATTATGGTGCTAGATAACAGTTTTTTATTTTTGCGTGATAAGGCGCTATGATACCCTAATAAGGGACGTAGAGCTCGAATTTTGTGCTCGGTGTTATTTACGACACACTGTACGTGTTTGTTGTAGAATAGACCTTAATCAATCGTGATTCCAAGATACTTGGTGGCACTTTCATAATGTATTTGAACATTATTTATCGATATTTGGGGGGGGGGGGATTAACTTTCCTGTTACTCCTCTTGAAGTAAATAATTTTCGTTTCAGAGGGGTTATGCGTGATACGCCATTTGTTGTAGCATAAGGACAGTTCATCCATGAATTTTTGCAAGTTTTTGGCCGCAAGTCTTCTGACACGACGCTTGGAAAGCAGGGCTACATCGTCAGAGTATTATGCAAGCATAATGTTGCCGTTTTTTGACCCCAGAAGTGAACCCTGAGGGAACCATTATTTAAAGCTCAGGGGAGGGAGCGATCAAATTCAGATAGAGTTCCTTTCACTTATACTAACATCTGTATAATAAAATACTGGTAGTAATAAGTATTTTCAGAAAATTATCGTTATTTTTATTTTTTTCCTATTTTTTTCTTCCTACAGCTTTTTTTCTGGTATGTATACAAGCAAAGGAAACTGTCAAGTTGTTTTTTTTTATATCTAATTTTTAAGCTTTTCAAAGAAATTTATGTGCAACGAACTTATCACACGGGACAAAGTGTTTTCCCGAATGAAACGAGCAGTTAACCCTAAAGACAAAGCAGTCTTTAACAACGTACAATTACTACGGATCATTATTATACAAGTGTGCTCAACTGTCTAAATGCTATAATTTATTTTTTCATAAATGAGTACCATGAACAATGATTTTATAACGTTCAATTCACTTACAAAGAACAAAGTTAAAGGAAATCTTACGGAGTTTTAGAAGATATATGATTAGTGTTTTCTCGTAATGTCTCTCCCTTTTTTTCTTTCTCTTCTAATTTAATAATGAAACTTTATTTAATCTTTATCATTGTATTTTTGTAATAATATGCAGTTAATAGGGAAAGCTGCAGTGTTCATCCAGAATTTCGCTTTTGTAGTATGGTAGTGCAACTACCGTAACACACTACTACACTAGGATCAGCAGTTTTGTTTAAACAAAGGGAATGAAACCAGGGGGTTATAGGGAGGTTAACGGCCAAATAATGGAAAGAAGTGCATAAACGTTTATGCACTTCTTCATGAAATAAATAACATTTTGAACATTAAACGTGGTAAAAGAGGTTCCAGAATCAATAGTAAAGTTCTTAATTTCCTTTTTCCGGAACTATGGCTTCGGAAATGGGAACAACATTTTTGTAACAATGCATAAGTATTTAAAATTAAATCTGAAGTTTTTAAATTAAAATTTAATTCCTTACGTAAAATATACAAATGCATCCCAAAATATAATTTCATAAATAAACAATTCAAAGATTTAATCAGTGATCTGATACAATTTAAGATTCGTAACCGGAATAATAACGTAAACGTGCTATACTTTGTTACTCTTTTTCAACAAAAATCGTTTAATTTTTTCGACATTAACAGTTCTTTTAAAAAAGCTTACAATATTTTTCCTATAAAAAATTGCAAAATTCAAAATACATTTAAGTACTGCAAACCTTTCAGCGCAACTATGTATAACTATAGACAATTTGCATGCAAAGATCCGAATGACGATTCTAGTTGTTTATGACATAAGTCTGAATTCAATAAATATGTCGACAACAATCACGGACATGTCCTAACTGGAGATCTCAATTTCATTGAGAATCCAAATATAAGACAACTACTATCACTCGGCGCAAAGTTCAGATAAAATAGAAAATTAAATTTCAAAAAAGCTTTAATAAATTTCACAAACAATATTAATGATTTCATATTAAAAACCGCATACACATATACCATTCCCTTCGAAGCTTTTTCAGAATGGAAACATAACATACTACTTGATTTTATGTATTTTTTTAAAAACCCATCTTAATAGTGATGAATTTGAATATCAAAAAATTAGTAACAAAGACTTAAGCTATGTAAAAAATATACAAAAATCATTCATATTTGTACCTGTGGATAAAGCGGCCAACAACTATGCAATTACATGTAAACAATTTTATAAAGAAAAAATTATGACCGAATTGAATAACACATCTTTTTACAAACCTGTAGACACAGAATTAAGTTCTATTTACAAAAATTTCGCTGCTTTTGCAAAGGGATGCAAATCACTATTCGAAAACATTTTTTCGGTTCCTAGGGAATTAAAAATTCCTTTTCTTTTTTTGACTCCAAAATTCCATAAAACTCCAATCGGCTTCAGATTTATCTGTTGCACTATTGGTAGTGTGAATAGCTTTTTCAATATACATTTACAAAAACTATTAAAAAAAATTTACGATTTTTTAAAAAATAAATTTCATAACACCAGCTATTTTTGGTCAATCAGCAACAGCTCGGATGTTGTAAAAGCCTTAATCGCTTCCCCTCCTACACTCTTATACTCTTATAATTTTGAAAATTTATTTAACAATATTCCAATTCATCTGCTGGTACATGCAATAGACAAATTATTTGATTTTTTTCACCTAGAGTCTGAAATTAACTTGAATAAGGATTTTACCCTTAATTTATGCTGCTTTTGTTTCAAAAATAATTTTTTTAAAATTCCACAACTTGATTTATAAGCAGATAAAGGGTATAGGAATGGGAACCAATTACTCTAGCACTGCTGCAAAACTTTTTTTATTCTACTACGAATTTAAATATGTGGTGCATTATAACAATAGAATACGTGCATTCAGATATATTAATGACATTCTGGTTATCAATTTTAATATTGCTGAGGAGTTGGAAAAAATTTATCCCAATTGTTTAAATTTAAAATCTACTAATAATAATACATACAGAACTAACTTTTTGGATTTATCATTGAACATTAGGAACAGTAATTTAATTATTGACGTATATGATAAACGTAAAGACTTCAATTTCCATACCATCACTATGCCACACTGGCAAAGTAATTTGCATAAAAAAGTTTTCATAAATATTATCACAGGTCAACTATACAGGTATTTTAAAATCTGCAATAACAAATATAACTTGGATAAAAATGTTTTCACCTTCTCTGCAATCCTTTTTTACTTTAATAATTATCCGCTGAATTTTATTAATTTTTATATTAAGTCGTTTAAAACTTTGGCGTAGCGTCTTGCAGTTGCTATATAACCATAACGGAACCTCATTGGCACACACGGGATGAAGATTCCTGGCTAAAGTCCATCATTTGGAACGCCAGTCTTTGGATGTTGTGTTGGTCTGTGAGCGAGATCGGAAAGTCAAGGTCAGCCACATGGACACGGACGGACTTAGCCATCACATGGCGTATCTCTTTCTCGGCTAGATGTTGATGTCTTCCTTTTCTGGTCCTGCCTTGGGAGGTGAGTAGATTTAGAAGCTATGTTTTAATCGTATTGCATAGCAGGTCTGGGAGGGGAAATTTCGGCTATAGCATGTTGTTTTTTCTATTTTTACATTTTGACTCAGTCAATATCACGTAAACTCGAAACTTCTTTTAATAATAAAATGTTTTTGTTCTTTTTATAACTGGATAAATTATTTTGATTATTCAAATTATTTTGATTATTCACTTTGCTTGTAACTCCCAGCCTTATATTTTTTTAGCTATAAAAATATTTTTTCTCGCATGCTATGCTGGGATTTCTCAGAAACCTGCAATGACAATATTTCGTTATATATGCTTCCTGCTCTCTCCCACTGATGAAGAGGCAGGCTCTTTTTCATTTTTGAATGTTTATATTTGTGATTTCCCACGTTCAGCCTTTTATATTTAATTGTTGTTTTTTCACATACCCACTAATTTTTTTATATATATTCTCTATTGCATACATATATTTTGCAACTGTTTAAGTGTGCTGCCTCGTGCGCCTTTTCACAGTTAGATTCACTTTATTAACTTTTGATTATATATATATATATATCTGCTCGCGAAAATAATACTCTAACTTTAGAATCAACTGGCTTCTATTGTTTTTCCTATTGTACAAATTTTTTCGGAAACAATTGTAGAGAAATTACGCACATGGTGCCGACGAAAAATTACCTGTTGCTACCCGTCTGTCCTAAATAGTTCAGTCTACAGCCTTCGAAGGTGGCGAGAACTGAAAACAATTCTTCTGCCATTGTTGCGTAGGGGTAGGAGTAAATACGAATTACCCAATCAATTTTAATATATTAATTCATAGTTTTTGTTTATCTACCAGTTATTTTCATAGTGTAGATATATATAAATACACCAGTGTTTTAAGTGCAGTTGAAACATGTTAGTATAGGGATTCATTCTAGTTCGCCTCCTCTAGCGAGTGATCAGAGAGGGGCTATAGTGGTAGTTTGTCCTTTTCGTAATTCAGGTTCCACCGCTGCTCCCCGAGCAATATCTGCACAAAAAGCGCATCCCTCGGCTTTGCCGCTGCTATTGGCATCCATATACTATATGCACCAAATTACGAGTAGTCACATTTAAACCTTTTAACCCTTTATCTACTGCATTATGATCTGCAGTAATTTTTTTACAGAAATAGTTTGTTTAGGGGGCCGTTCATAGATGATGTCACGCTTTTTTCCATATATTTGACCCCCTTCCCCTTTGTCACAATATGTCACACTTCAGTAGACCCCCTCCCCCCCTCTTTCACATGTCACGCTATGTTGCACAATGCATGATGTCACACTTCTTGTTACCCCTCCCCTCCCCCCCTCGAAGCGTGACATCATTTATGAATGATCCCTAGGTATTTACACCGAAAATTAAGGGATTTACATAAATAAAATTATCAATATATAAGTATTTATTTCTTCACAGCTATTAAGTGTAACAGAGTATTTACCCTGTAAAATTAATTACATACACTTTTTAATCAAAATATTTCGTCAAATAGTTATCTAAGTTCTTAACTAACACATTAAAAAAAATAAGTGACTTGATTCTTGAATTTTACTACTTTTCTGGAGCGAAACTCTAAGGGAGCAATCCGAACAAAATGGAAGTTCAAAACACAGCATCGGTTTCAAAACTATCTATGTTCCTTTCCTCGCTAAAATACTCTTTATATAGAAACCCTTGCTAATATGTATCCTGAAAAGGGGGAAATGAAAGACTGTCCCAGCAAAGTAGGATCAGAATATTGGTAAAAATGGTTGCTGGGAAGGAATTTATAGAGAAGGGTACTTATAGGTACCGTCAGTAGATAAAGAGTTAATTCATGTGCACTGCGGTAATATGTAAGGTAAAGCCGATAGACTTGGCGCACAATTGGAAAATGATTAAAAAAAGAATAAAAACGTTAACTTCTTGCCAAACTTTTGGTGTATATTTTAGACGACATTCCTTCTGTATGCATTTCCATCATTATTTTGCCGTTAAGCTATAAATTAAAGCGACGGCTGGAATAAAACAAAGACGTCTATTTTTCTCTTCTCTCCTTATAGGGCGGGTGAGATTGCGCACATGGGTGGTTTTCACGCACGGGAAATGACCTTCGATAATAAGTAGATTGCATTAATAATACAGCAAGTAAATTGTCAAAATATTTGAAAAAGCGTTTTTTTTTTTCAAGTACAGTGGTAACTCGAGATACGAATGCCCTGACATACGAGTTATTTGAGATACGAGCGCTGTCGAGTAGCGAAGCTTTGTTTTGAAATACGAGCGATATTTGAGATACGAGGAACGGCCAAGTAGACACTGTGCTGTTGTGGCTGTTCCAGTACCTGAAATCGCAGTGCACTCATACCTCCCATTCCCCCTAAAAATTAAAGTGAACCATCTCTCCAACCGTGCAATCTCACCAGCTTTTACCTTATTATATTTGCTTTGTAAAAGAAAACGAGTTCATTAAATTTTACTATTTAAAATAACTATTAACTATTTAAAATAATTTGTTCTGTTTGCACTTTTATTTTGTGTGTAGTTTTTTTAATTTTCATATTCTTTGCACATTTATTGTATTTTTGGAAAAAGTTTCTTTTTACGTGTTGGCGAATAAGACGTTATGAGAAACTCAACACAACTGAGCATAAAACGCGTTTTCGGCAGATTTTGAAACCTTCCTTAAAAATTAATATTTAAGGAGCCTCAAAGACCGCATAGATGTACCTAAATAGTTTGTTTTTAAGTTTTTTTTTTTTACTATAATTATTATATCTTATTTAAAGAATTGTCAGCTTTTTGTCAATAGTATTTAGTATTTTTTAAAATTAAATAGACAAACGTAAAAAATATATTTTCACCGAATAAAATGATGCGTTGATTTGAATTTTTTTAAATAATTATTTTACTTACTGATTTTTGCCGACCAGGTGGCATAGTGGTAAGGCGCAGGCCTCATACGGCCCAGTTCGCAGGTTCAAACCTGGCCCAGGTCGGTGGATTTTCAAGATGCAGAAAATCGTCTGCGCCCATGTTGGTATGTAAAAAGATCCCTTGACTATCCTGTTGGGGTGGATATTCTTGGCTAAATTAAATTCCTTATGCTGATTACATCAACTAGAGCTCAGGTGCCGCCATCTAGGGGGAAACTGAGCGTCAAAAAATTGCGGCAATGGTATACAATCATTGTGGTACCTCTGAAGAAGTTGGTACCAATCTGTAGAGACGCACAAGGTCTGCAATGGTTGAGGACCAATACTGTAGCCCCTTTAGAAAGAAGAAAAAAAACTTACTTATTTTTGGGATAACATTACCCTGTCTATTTACAACAAGCACGTTTTGAGGCGCTTAGTACTTTTTTTGATATACAGTATAGATATAGACAGTAATGGCTCCGTCATTGAATTTTTTTTTACCATCCAAAGCTCTGATTTACAAACAGCATGCTGATCGTATGATTCGATATGATTCTGCAGTAGTTTTCGCCAAATTGTAACAGAAAATCAGTAGTCCACAAACCTACTACGTAGGCACGAAATTTGACCTGTTCAACGGAATTAAAATCTAGGCTGTTGTATAAAACTTGTATTGAGTTGAATTGAAAATCTGCAGAAATGAGATGACGAAATAATATAATGGTTCCATTGACGCGATTTGAACTACACTGACACAGCTAGCGTTACTCATGGGATAATTCCAGTTTTATTTCCTTCACATGGAATAGAATTATACGCGTATTGATCGGAATACACTCATTAAGGGACCGTTCATTAATGATGTCACGCTTATTTACTATAAATTTGACGCCCCGCCCCTCTTGTTCACAAAATGTCGCACTTCAATGGAGCCTCTACCCCCCCCCCCCTTTGTCATATTTCACGCTATGTTGCATAAGCATGATGTCACACTTCTTGTTACCCCTCCCTTGTCACAAACTGTCGCAATTTTTCTAACCCCCCCCCCCCCTCCGCCCTCGAAGCATGACATCATTTATGAAGGATCCCTAGGGCAAAATCGTCCTTATGGCATGAGGGATCGTCCTTATGGCTCCCCTCGTCCTAATTTCACGAAGAAACTCCCCCCCCCTCCCGAAACGTGACATAATTTATGCATGATCCCTAAGCTTAGTTCGTTCATCCCAGACCCGTCATTTCCAAATTTTCTGGGATGGGGGGGGGGGTGCAACGGGTATGTATTCAATGCATATTATAAATTTAAAATATGAAAATGCCTAAACACATGCTTAATGCAGTGTATTTTTAAAAGGCGGGGGGGATGGCCCCCCTGATCCCGCAAATGACACTCCTGGTTCACCCTTTTCTCCCATAAACAGCAACCGCAGCTAGGAAACCATTCGAACCGTGCCCACCAAATTGCAGTGGTTACTGTAATTGGGCAAGGTTAACTTATCATTAGCTGCAGATCTTTTCATGTCAATTTAGCCAGTTTCATCTTTTTAACGCTTTAACTACCGGAATATATTTCCAAATCTCTCTGTCTGAACGCCAACAAAAAAAAAAAAAAAAAAAAGTATCCAAAAATTGCATAAATGGCGATGCATCTATTTCTATGTATATGTCATGAGTTTCTTAACTTTCCTCAACTTTCGCCATAGCATAATTTGTTATTGGCTAACCAATAAAAAAAAAGTAAATTACGTCAATTAACGTAAATAAATCGCTCATTGACGTTACCCGTACCACAGGAAAGCTTCGCCTAACCGCTTATTGACGTTACCCGTACCACAGAAAAGTCGCCAAATCATCTATTGACGTTACCCGTAATTAAAGGGTTAATAAGCACTTGAAAATTATTATAAGTCGAAATTAATGTCAGTATCTATTTCACCATTTCGCAAAAATAACAGCTCATCCAAAAAGTAAATTTCTGTCCACGTTTAATTTCGCATGGAAAAGATATGCTTCAATCTAATACTTCATATATTTTGCGTCATAAAGTCCTGCATTAAAAGCGATTTTCTATTGTGAAAGTACTATTATTTCCTTTATTTTCTCCTAACAGCACGTTCTATTCGCAACAGAAAGCCAGAGCATTTCGGCATACTCGGTCTTTCCTGTTCGCGTAGTTCAACAGTTCTTTTGCATACACAGGCAGGTGTGCAATGCTGTTTGCTATTTCTCTTTCAAAATTTTACATCTATAAAGAACGACAAAGAGTTGATTGATCCCATGGCAAGGGTCATTGAAAGGAAGAACGTTAAGACTCGAAGTTTATGAAGCGTTACATTGCGTGCTCGCCTTTCTTGATCTCTTAGAACTTACTGATAAGTTGAATTCATGTTCTCGCCTTCATCAGAGATAAGTTGTACTGGATTAAGCATAAATGATTCATTCCACGCACAGATTCAAATTGTCTCGACCTATCTCTATAGATAAAACTGACTACAAGAGGAAACAATTTGATTGAAGAGTAATTTAGATGTTGGAAATGGTCCTATTAGTGTTTACAGGTGTATAAGGCGGTTTTACAAAAAAATTGTCTTTGTTGGATGCATTATCTATTTAAATATAACATAGTTTTATTAACAGCCCTTGTTTGATAATGACGATTTAAACCTAACTAGTTTTCAGATATAAGTAACAAATAATAATGGTACTTTGTAGAAAAAAAATATTTTACAGTGAAACCTGTGAGGTTGACCACTTGTGGTGCAGCACTTTAGTGGTCAACTTAGACATGTGGTCAACTTATAGAAGGTGGAGGGATTTTTTTTTTGTTATTTTTTACATTATGCATTTATTTATTTTCAACTGAACAAAATGTAGCGTGATGTATTAACGTTACTTTAAAATAGTAATTAGCTTTTTTTTTCAAAATAATCTAAAGTATCATTAGAGAAATTTAACCTGAAGGAATTACAACTTATCCTATACAACTTTAAAATTAAAGCACTTAGTTAAGATAGAGACAAATATCTAATTAATTATGTAAGTTACTTATTTGATGGTAACGATTTCCTAAAAATGCATAATTTCTCAGGAGTATTATTAGAAACCCTTTCATACTTGTGTAATTCTGAGTAGAAGAGCGGTTTATACATCTCCCTCAAACACCACAAGAGAATCTTCTATGAATTTATTGTCTTTAATGCTGCTATTGTAATAATGAATACCGTAGAATATGCAAAAATTCATACAAAATTGAAAGCAAGTGCAGGAGCTCAGCTTCCACTCAAACTAAGTTCTGGACGTAAGTGACAAAATTGAATTCTTGCAGATAAATAGTAATGGATGTAAATAACAAAATAAAAATTTACAGATAAATAGTTCTGTACGTAAGTGACAAAAAGGATAACTTGCAGATAAATACTTTTTCATGTAATTGACAAAAATGAAAACTAGCAAATAAATACTTCTTCATGTAAGTGACGAAAATGAAAACTTGCAGATAAATAGCTCAATTGTAAGGAGGAATTGACATGTTTTATGACAAGGTATTAGAAGGTACCTCTGTCATCCAGAGTGATTTAGAGGCTACTAAATGAAGCGCTTATTTTACCCAAAGGATTTCTTTTGTCGCTCGATTCACCACCTGCCGGAAAAACTCCTGAGCTTAGAGCTTAGAAGAAATATTGCTTCTTGCTCTCAAGAGAAAATTTTATTGATTTAATTAAAATAGAGTATTCTCACTATATGGCGTTGCCCGTGATAGGAACCAATATCCGAAGAAAACGTATTCCCGCAATTCCGGGAAAACTTCCCTACGCCCTATAAGCTTAGAAAAAATATCCAACTCCCTACGCCTCCGCTTCCTCCGGACAAAATAAGCATTTTCTTAAGTTAATTAAGAAAACGCATTCCTGTCACGGCGTACACCATGATACACATAAAATGTATTTCCGCAGCTCCCCCTCCTCCCCAAAAAACTTCCTCAGCTAAGAGTTTAAAAAATATATTATTTGATCAAATGAGACAGCGAGAATCAAAGGGATGTAAGTGACCAAAAATCGATTCTGTGAAAAACGCGTTCAAAGTCGGATCTTATGGTACCTTTAATTTTTTTTTTTTTTTAAATCACGTTGGAGCGGAGCACCTGTAAGGGCTATCACTAAAATATATTGTCACAATATAGAATGGTGCTTTCCCTATCATTTGCACAAGTTATCTCAAAATTTTCAATTTTGTCCCTTACATCCCTTTGGTTGTCATTGCCTCAAATGACATTCTGAAATTGAACTTTATTTCAATATGTACGAAATAGCTAACACCAGTATAAAATCGTCTTAAAATTTTAGTAACAACCCTATTAAACAAATTTATGATTTTTTTTTTTTATTTTATAGCATGGCCTAGATTCTGTCGCCTGTGACAATAATTTCTCCTATTCCGAGAATCACCCATAGACTCCTTTATATTCACACTTGCACATTTATGTAATAAGTGTGCATTGTTATAATATTTTATCCCACAGCAAGGTAAGGTCCTTTTAAGGAAAATGAAATTCAATGCCATAATCGGTGCTAAGGCAACTTTCTTTTCAACGGAAAAAGGTCAAGTACAAACAAACGCCGCCGCTTCCGCGTTACATACAAGGAAGCGCAGTTGAGCAAACTTTTCGCAACATCATGATTCATAGAGATGTTTTTGAGTACTAGAAGCAATTACAAACGCATGCAATATGTGCATGAAACCAGCAGTTGTCTTTAAACAAATAAAGGATATCCCAAAAATGGATGCGAAACCAAGGTTTGTTAGGTCTTGATTATTTATATATGAGAAGTTATATGGCAAAGAGGTTGCTCGTCGTGAATATGAAAGTGATAGTGTCAATATAAAAGGCGTTTTATAACGAACGGTTTTATAATGAAATTTTTATCAAATGGTTAATTTCGTATAAGACGGACTTGAGGAAACAACTAAGTTCTGGATGTAAGTAATAAACTTGCAGATAAATGGTTCACGATGTAAAGGATCATTCATAAATGATGTCGCGCTTCGATGGAGGAGGAGGGTTTTGTGACAAAGTGTGACAGAGGGAGGAGAGGGGGTAACAAGAAGTGTGACATCCTTGCTTATACAACATAGCGTGACATGTGACAAAGGGGGACGGGGGTCGGTTGAAGTGTGACATTTTGTGACAAAGAGGGGGGAGGGGGTCAAATACGTAGGAAAAAAGCGTCACATCATTTATGAATGGTCCCAAAAGTGACAAAAATTTAAACTTGCAGATAAATAGTTCTGGATGTAAGTGACAAAAATGAAAACTTGCAGATAAATGGTTCTCGATGTAAGGGATCATTCATAAATGATGTCACGCTTCGATGGAGGAGCGGGGTTTTGTGACAAAGTGTGACAGAGGGAGGAGAGGGGGTAACAAGAAGTGTGACATCCCTGCTTATACAACATAGCGTGACATGTGACAAAGGGGGACGGGGGTCGGTTGAAGTGTGACATTTTGTGACAAAGAGGGGGAGGGGGTCAAATATGTAGGAAAAAAGCGTCACATCATTTATGAATGGTCCCCAAAGTGACAAAAATTTAAACTTGCAGATAAATAGTTCTGGATGTAAGTGACAAAAATGAAAACTTGCAGATAAATGGTTCTCGATGTAAGGGATCATTCATAAATGATGTCACGCTTCGATGGAGGAGCGGGGTTTTGTGACAAAGTGTGACAGAGGGAGGAGAGGGGGTAACAAGAAGTGTGCCATCCCTGCTTATACAACATAGCGTGACATGTGACAAAGGGGGACGGGGGTCGGTTGAAGTGTGACATTTTGTGACAAAGAGGGGGAGGGGGTCAAATATGTAGGAAAAAAGCGTCACATCATTTATGAATGCTCCCCAAAGTGACAAAAATTTAAACTTGCAGATAAATAGTTCTGGATGTAAGCGACAAAAATGAGAACTTGCAGATAAATAGTTCTGCATGTAAGTGATTTTGCTTTTTTTCAGGTAAAAAAAAATAAACAACTGAATAACTTTCCGTGTGCCTACATATCTTCCATGCCCACTTTACAATTACCAGAAGAATTGTAGTCTTTTCTTAATTTTTTTTTTTCTAATGGGGCTGCTTATGGTCACTAACCTTTGGTGCATTCCCCGAAAACCGGCATCCATTCTTTCAAGTTGCACCACTATCGGCGGATGTCATTACTACTTGAGAATATTGACACTCCTTTTCCACTAGATGGCAGCACCTGAGCTCTAAGTGAGGCGAAACTGCACAAGGAATTTAATTTAGCAGAGAGTATTCATACCTAACGGATACTCAAGGAATCTTTAACATGCCGCATAATCACACGACATGCGAGCTGACGATTTTCTGATTCTTAAAAACCCAACGACTTGGGCCAGGTGTCACCCTGCGAACTTTGGCGTACGAGGGCAGTGCCTTACCCCTACGCCACCCTGGCGGCAGAATTTTAGTCTAAGAAATAAAACTTTATAGTGTAGTGCAAAACGCTGTTGTGACAGACGCATGCGTTTTTTATCATGTCTGTCACGTCGTGTTTTTACATAGTACCGTAATTATCGGTAAATAGTCCGCACCGTTGTATAGGCCGCAGGAAGAAAAATTCATCCGAAAAAAATCAAGTTCGGTGTATAACCCGCATCGTTGTATAGCCCGCACCCAAATCAAAAACAATGAACAAATCACTCTGTAAGGTGTATAAGTAGGCTTGCCATACGTCCCGGTTTGGCCGGGACAGTCCCGGTATTTTGCTCTTGTCCCGGTGTCCCACCCAGTTTTATCAGCGTCCCGGAAACGGCTGTAAGATGTAAAAAGTAACGAATTTATGTTTTTAAGAATCTTTTATGAATCGGTTACTTTTCCACAATCAACGTTTTTGACTACCGCGCAGAGTGTCACAGAAAGTAAGAATCAGTTGGACAGTTGTGAATGCAGACAACGCAGTTTAGACAAGATGTTGTAGTTTAAAAAAAAAAACAAGACTTAGTAATTATTGTTCAATTCAACAATTTTATGAAGTATTTTAAACTCTATTTTACTAACACTTCCTTCTAGAAGGTAGACCAGAAACAAATATCATTAAAAAGGAAAAATAAATTTTAAGTAAATTAAGTAGCAAAAATTCCTTTTTTGTTTTTAAAGAGTGGGAAGACTAACAATCTAGGGTTCCAGATTTCCCACCCCCGTTACTTGCGAGGCTTAAAATTCACCACTTTGCTTCTAATTTTTTAAACATTTCTGGGGGGGTATTCCATTCCCCCCATCCCATATTAATGTGTTTACATTAAAAGTTTACATTTTACTTTTTTTTTGTTTATACATTTTGTTTATACAGGGGCCTCTGCTCTCGTCCTACTCTACTATGGTGATTTAATTGGTGTGGAAGCAAAGGCTTGCATGGGAAAATTAAGAGGGATGGGTGAAATTTTCCATCGTTTCGGAACTTATCATTTACTTCTTTCAATTTAACAATCAATTTAATTTTCTTTTTGTTAAAAATCATTATTTTTTATATTCCGTGTATTGCCCGCATCGTTATATTGCCCGCAGATAGTAAAAAAAGTAGATTTTTCGTAGATAACCCGCGGGCTCTACACAGATAATTACGGTAACTCAAAAGATTTGATTCTTAAGATACTTTCAAACCACCCACAGCTTGATAGAAGCCTTACACACTTGATAGAAGTCTCACACACTTGATTAAATTGTTGAAAATTGCAACTGAATATCAATTTTCATTACCGCCAAAAATTACAAGTTTTCAGATCACGTTTCTATGATGGCAGCTCCTAAAATGTTTACAGCTAAACTCTAGAGTAAAAAACGTTTAAATAAATAGCAATCTAGAAAACAACAACTACATCTACCTTTCATTCCCTCTGAAACTCCTCCAACAGTTATATGCTTACAACTATTGCATTTCATTTCCATAGAAATGCAATTCGGAGTTGAATTCACACTGAAAGAAAAGCTCATTAAAAGAGAGCAAATGAAACGCATTTTAAACACTTTTAAAATTCAAGTTCAAAACTTCAGTGAAAACTAATAATAGGTACCCACCGAAATTAAAAACACTTTGTTATACTTTAATGACGGTTATTACTATCTATTATATGAATAACTTTCCAACTTTTAAATTATTTTTATTCTTCTTAAATTACCCTAGAAAAAGGGAAAATATATAAAAGTTGAATGCACGATTAAATCATAAGTTACTGAATATTTTTATCGTACCTTAACCTTTAAAAGAGTTGGTAACATAATATAACATCAGCTCTTTGCTTGAAGGTTTTATTTTTCCAAGTCCTTTTCTTTTTGGAAAATCTATACACTTTAAGCTTTTGTTTCCTCTGGAAGTTCGTTTCACTTTACTTATTTCGGGTATTTTTTCTTGAATTTTCTTTTCTGTATAATTTGAGAATGGTGGTTTATAGTTTCGTTTTCATACTAATGAAAGTACATTTGTTAATTCCAAAGAACTTTTTCAATTTCTCCGTTTGCATTCGAACTGCTGTTTTAAGTTATTTGGCATTCTTGTCTTCGAGGGTACGCCATACCGTGCATAGAAAGGAACCGGTAAGAAACCATACCGTGCAAAGCAGCTTTGCAATAAAAGTATTGGGAAAGCATTCTATAAAAAATTCAAATATTTTGACATTGTAATTACAAAGATTATTTCAATGCCATAGCAATTACATTCGAAAATATAAATACCATAAATGCATTGAAAAAAAGAGAGGTAAATGTATAGTGTTTGCTAGATAGTCCAACTTGTTTAAAATTTACCACCGTTATGTTTCAAGGCTTAATAAATAAGATTTTTTTTCATGGATCTTCCTCAATTGTGCATGTGTTGCATAATTTAGAAAAATGTTACGCAGCGAAGAACGGAATGGTTTATTCACAACTGGAATTGTTCAATACACAGCTGCGGTGTTTTTCTTGTCGCATAGAAGTTACAATGATGTCAGGAGAAATGTTTCGAATGGTTCGAGTTCGCCATACATCCGTTCTGTCACGCCAAGCATAAAACATAAAGATGTCGAAAGCCGAGGAACTTACAAAATGCGGACGAAAAACGGAGATCTTCTTTACTTCCTCATATCGTGTGAAAAAGCGGAAAACATACGACGGACCTGGGAAAATCATTCTGAAAGTGGGAGAGATCCTCTCCCACTTTCAGTCTTCCACTTTTAGTGGGGAGAACTTTACACTAAATACAGGCAGACTGATTTTAGATAACCGCCTCTTTCATCTTCCCTCAGGAGCAAGATCAAAGGGGCAGTGATGAGGTTAGGAGTGGTTAGTAATATAAATTAATTTTTGGTCAGGAATAATAGCTGCGGATTTGCGAATGATTGTTGTTCTAAAATATCAAGTGTGTAAGGTATCTATTAAGTGTGAAAGGTATCTATCAAGTATGTAATGGTATCTATCATGTGTGTAAGGCGTCTATCAAGTGTGTAAGGTATCTATCAAGTGCGTAAGGTAGCTGTTAAATGTGTAAAGTATCTATCAAGTACGGTATCTATCAAGTTTGTAAGGCTTCTATCAAGTGTGTAATGTATTTATTAGGTGTGCAAGGCTTCTTTCTATCAAGTGTGTAAGGCTTCTATCAAGTAACAACCCTATTAAACAAATTGATGATTTTTTTTTTTATTTTATAGCATGGCCTAGATTCTGGCGCCTGTGACAATAATTTCTCCTATTCCGAGAATCACCCATAGATTCCTTTATATTCACACTTGCACATTTATGTAATAAGTGTGCATTGTTATAATATTTTATCCCACAGCAAGGTAAGGTCCTTTTAAGGAAAATGAAATTCAATGCCATGGGTGTGTAAGGCTTCTATCAAGTGTGTAAGGCTTCTATCAAGTGTGTAAGGCTTCTATCAAGTGTAAGGCTTCTATCAAGTGTGTAAGGTATCTATCAAGTACGTAAGGCTTCTATCAATTGTGTAAGGTATCTATCAAGTTTGTAAGGCTTCTATGAAGTGTGTAAGGCTTCTATCAAGTGCGTAAGGTTTCTATCAAGTGTGTAAGGATTCGTTCATTTCATTACGGTCAATCAGGGTAACGTTTATCCTCTATTTCCCTATTTTTAATAGCCCCTCTCATATTTTAGTAGTATTATTTTATTTACTGGCATAAAAATAAAGAAGAACTCCTAAAGTATTTCACAGTCACCAAATATTAAAAATATATAAAAAAACTGTTTCAAATTATTAAACTGTTTCAAACTGATCCTACCATTTAGAATAACTTTGAATCACTTCAGAAACTGATTAAAAACCGAAATTGTATCCATAAAAGTATCATAATTGCGCAACTTTTGAACAAGAGAAATAAAATTTCTAAACACTTAATATTTTTTATTTCACCACATCACAGGATTTCTACAATTGCTGATAGTGCATAGAATAACTTCGGAAGGACCCTGGTAGCCTAGTAGTTAGGGTTTCGAGCTTCAGATCGGAGGATCTCGGGTTCGATACCCGAGCAGCTGAAGACCTACCATGTACACTTGGGGATACGTGCATGTAAAATCCGTGGTCCTGAAGTCCCGAGGCAGTTCGAGGGTACCGGAAGGAGGAGATTTTCTATTACCTTCACTCGTAGGTCAAAAAAGAAAGGTGGCGTATTTGTGGTGGCGCCATCTGGTGTCATCCAAGTACGTAATGAGCCAAGTCGTACTTTCCTCCTTGTGGTGCTCATTTTTGAACATAACTTCAGGAAATTCAACAATTTCGTGGGCTTCTACAATTTCAGACCAGCATTGGAAAATAACCTCCAAACAGTGATTTCAGAACTACTGTGTTACACAATTACCTGTGTAAATTGTTGCAAACTTATTTCGTAAAATTAACAGTAGAAAACTGATTTTAAGTAAGGCACTGGACCTTATAGTTTTTTTTTTTTAAATCAACTATACTAAAAAATATGAGTTGATTTAAAGTTACCCCCCAGTGGATTTTTGATGATTTTGATATTACATCCGAATTTAAACTTTTTATTTTGTGCATGCTTTTAGTGATCATGAGTTTATGTCTCGCATTTGAGTTTTAATCTTTCATTTCATATTTGGTTTCATTACTAATATTCGGTATTTTTAGAATGTTTATCACGTGATCATGACGTGCAGGAACATGGTACAGTGAGACATATGTAAGTTGACCACATGCGGTGCAGCACTTTAGTGGTAAAATTATAGAAGGTGGAGATTTTGCTTTTTTTTCCACCATGCATTTATTCATGTGCAACTAATTAAAATATATCTTCATGCACCAGCGGTACTTTAAAATAGTAATTAGGGCTTTTTCACAATTATTTAAAATTTCATTAGAGAATGCCTTACAATGTATCCATACAACTTTAAAGATAAAGCACTTAGTTAAAAATAAGGTAAATATCTTATTATGTAAGTTCCTTATGTTATTATGTAAGTTCCTTTGAAAAATTACAAAATTTTTCAAAATGGCTACATCAGATAGAGGAAAAAAGAAGAAACTTATTTAAAGAATAAAAGAGTGCTCACAGTAGTTTTCCCATATGGTAAACTTACAAAGAAGTTTAGGCAAACTTCTTTGTAAGTTGTGCTGGGGTCCTCCCATTAATGTTTCATCCATCCAGACAAATACTGTTTTAACATTATAGCATAAAAAATATTGTTTTTACCTCGTTTTGTTTGTTTCTTTCTTTTTACTTGATTATTTATTTTGAAGTTACCATTTCCTTTTTCTCTTTTCTTATAGTTTCCAGTTTTCTTCTTCCAATTTTTATTTAAATAAAAAAATAACAAATGAGTTGTTTATTCTTATCATTTTCAGTCGAGCCGGAACAAAAGCAATCAAGTTAAAAGTTCGAAAAAACGAATTGCTCGTGTGCTCTAATATATTTTCGAACTAAAAACGAAAAATTAAAAGAAAGGTCTGGAAGATGGAAAAGCAGTTCCGACCATGTCACTCGGCAATGAAGAAGAAAACAAAGCATTAAAAAAGAAAACAGCATCCGAATGAAATTTTTTTCTTATTAGCAGACAGAACAGGTTTGGAGACGTCAGCGCATGCGCGGAGGTATGCGAGAAGAAAAGTTTGCACGTGTTTCCTCTTTTCGCATCACAACTGTCCGAAGCTGCAGTCGAAACGGTTTATTCATAGCCGACGCGTCTTGAGGTGAAGTGAAGATATGTTATTTTTCTGCTTCGTGATATTTTCTCCCGAAGAATTTAACGAATATGATGAAGCATGAAATTGTTTAAATACAAACGCAGACGATACCGCGATTTTCTGTTTTGTTTGTTGTAGCCAATGACGTAAATTTGGAGCTTTACCTTTGCGTGAGTGATTCAACAATCATTGCTAACCTTCAATGCGAATATTTTTTTGTGTGTGAAAGAATGGATTTGTGTTTATATTTCTTGATATTCGATATTTAGGCCACTTCAATTTGTTAAGTATTTACTTTCCTTTTATGAAAACAAGGATAATAACTTCATTTTTTGGCACTTGATCGTACCTTCAAATATTGAATGCACAATAAATAAATAATACAATTAAAACGTGGAAATTATGGCCTAAATATTTTTTTATCGGAAAAAGATTTATATTTGAATACTATGTTGAAAAATGGAACAGGAGGTCAAGGTATTTCAACAAAAAACTCCTATTAGGAAAGTGAATGAATGGCAATTAAATTTGGATTTTATTCTGTAAAGTGAAGCTGTTTTAAAATTTACGAAGTTTTTTCAACTCATTGTTGGATGTGCTACAATTACTAGAAAATATTAATGGAGTATTTTATGGTACATGTTTATAGCCATGAGGATATTTATAGCTAGGAGTGTGACAAATAAATGGTAAATTTTGTTTTATCCCGACTTAGGTTTGCCTGAAAGTTTATATTTTTCGCAATTTTAAAAGTGAATTTCACATATTCTTTAAACTGGTTATTGGATGATGAAATGTTTCAGAAATGGAACATGTACATTTAGTGAACCTCTAAGCATTTTTATTTTGACGCTTTGAAAGAAAAAAAGCAACAGTTTAGTATGTCACCGGTTCAAAAATCTCCCGGAATCAAACCGGACAGCAAAAAATATCTTTTAAGTCGTGGCTTGGCCATAGTTTTAAAAAGAGCCACGACCACACCATCAAGTGATGTTGCCAAAAGTAAGAAGAAATTTCAGCGCCGGCTTCGCAAGGATTTAGCACAAGAGGAAGACCGGCGCTGCAAAGGGTGCGAAGAAATTTCCGAATACGAGTTCGGCCCAGAAGTTTTCGACGACTTTACTCGTGAAAACTGCGAATGTTATTGGAATCCTTGTCTAGTGCAAAGTGTTAAAAACTTGGAATACAAAGGATTTGTTCGACCGACGACTTTGCTTGTCGGTGGTACAGACTACTCCTTGGAAGTTGTGCGATCAGCATGGGGACGACGAATGCTCAGACCACCTGTTGGATATGACATTGTAATGTTAGGTGAGTACATCTTGACTATTTAAAACCTTTTGTTTAACACTAGATTTACCAGGCGTTTTGTAAAATTTCATTTTACACCAAGTTGCTAGTAATCATAATGAAACGTTCAGTCACATTAACTTGTCCTACTTAATGGACAAGTTTGGAATTATGCAAAATATGGTGCAGTCAAAATGACTGGTCTGGTCCAGTGTTAATTTAATTGATGGAAAGAAATAAGCGTTCATCCAGTTTTCCATACTATGAAGATGGTTATACTGTTGATAAACAAAGTGGCTATTACTGATTTAAAAAATAAGTTCTCACGCTTTCCTACCTATTGCTTGCTGATGATCGGTGAGCTGATAGTAAGCAAAGAAAATCGCCATGTTTCATTACAAACTTAATATGTACTATTTCTAATGATATTTCTGCCATTACAGCTGATTTTTGGAAAATGACTTAGCACTTAACCCTGCTGTTTAAATGCGAATAACCGAGGAAATATCAAACTAAGCTTTTAACCCCTTAGGGGCCGTTCATAAATGACGTCACGCTTTTTACCATTATTTTTGACCCCTCCTCCCTTTGTCACAATATGTCACACTTCAGCGGACCCTCTCCCCCCTTTGTCACTCGTAACGCTATGTTGCATATTGCATGATGTCACACTTCTTGTTACCCCCTCCCCTCCCCTTGTCACAATTTCACGAACCCCCCTCCCCCCTCGAAGTTTGACATCATTTATGAATGATCCCTTAACGGTCGGGTAATTTTCAAGAAAACGGTGATAAAAGTGTCTATTTTTTTCATCCCTGAAAATTATATAAAAATATGTGCATGAACAATACATATTTTTCTTTTTTTAAATTTTGATTATGCCCTTCATTTTGGGAAAATTTTCAACAAACCAAGCCCGTCATTTTCACGGGAGCGAGAAATAGAAGGCGAAACCTCAGCCCGTCATTTTCACGGGAGCGATAGGGAAGGGGTTAAGCATGTAAAAAAAAAAACATTTTTTGAAATTAGCTTCGGAAATGCGTTTTTATACGTTTTGAGGACAATTTAATTGTTTTTAACAGAGGAACTAAAAAACATTAAATTATTTAAGAAATATTTCCTTGCGCGGGCATAACATTCCCACGCATAATAATGGGTAGCATACACAGCAGCAAATCTCAACTACTTTTAGAACATCGTTTTAAACTCTCATAAAAACTTTAGCATTCATCAGCAAACGGAGACAAATTTTAACAAACAACAGCGAATGATAATATATGTACTCATTAGCGAAGTATATTTCTCTGCTGCATGTTTTCGGCTTTTATTCAAAAGTAATAGAGCGGAAATATTTTTATTGCGGTCTTATTATCTTTCTATGATGGCAGCGGAACATTTGATTTTGTTAATAGAAACTAATAGGTTCGTTTTTTTTAACGCATCATTAAAATTAGTTTGTGACGTTGGTTGTTTATGAACTTTTCAAAGGATTGCAGTAAGAATTTTGAAACTCCCACTCAAATAATGTTTTTATTGTATTAAACTTACTTACTAATTAACGGGAATTTAAGTAAATGAGAAAATGTCCAGCGTGCCTCCGGTTATAACAATTTCCACTCGTTACAACTGTCTGTTGATCATTATTTAATCGTTATTTGTTTGATACAGAATATAGATAAAAAATTTTATTATCTAACTTTAAATCTGCTATTTACAAATAACGGAAAAACTCCGTATAAAGACACTTTTTTTTGAACCACAATTCAACACGAAAGTAAGGGGTGGGCTTGCACACGGATCAAAAAAAAAAAAAAAAAAAATTAGACCGTGGTACAAAGATGTTAGGTTTTTGTGCTCAAAAGGCAAAATATTACAAAGACTATTATGTACAAAGAAAATACAAACATTTTTCAATTATTCCAATATTATTTGTGAGCATTCTTCGTCAAATGCATATAAGCTATATTTTCAAAGTATGGGGTGGGTTTATGTGTAAGGACCCATAATTTTTGAAAGATATTTCCTGAGGAAGTTGGGGAGGACACGGGGTGGGCTTAAACGCAGTTGGGGGCTTTATACACGCGTATAAACGATACATATTTCGGTCTAATATGAAAGACCCGCCATTTTTTAAAACCCATCTCTCCATTTGGGAACCGGGGGCTTATACACGCGTATAAACGATACATATTTCGCCTAATATGAAAGACTGCCATTTTTCTTTCAAAACCCCACTCTCCAGGGGGGGGGGGGGTTATACGTAGGTGGACTTATACACGCGTATAAACGATACATCTTTCGGTATAATATAAAAGTGCCATTTTTCTTTCAAAACCCCACTCTCCACGGGGTGAATTTATACACAGGTGACTTTTATACACCGGCGGTATTTTTTAAAAAACGGAAAAAGGCCAAAACTTTTTTGGTCTAATATGAAAGACTGCCATTTTTCTTATAAAAACCCCGTCTCCCCTCCAAGAGGTAACACATGGGTGAAAAAATATGTATAATTACCGAAGTCGACTGATATTATTGGTAAATTTTAAAACATATTTAGGGATTTAAATTTGTCTCTTATATCCAGTGTTATCAATTTTAAAAATGCATATTTAGGTGATTCATCCAAACCGAAGAAGGTCATGCGTCAGTTAGAGAGGCGAACACTAGACGTAATCTTCTATTTTCACAGAAGGGGAAAAGCGCAAATCGAATGAAGAAGAAAAAGTAAGGAATTTAAGGCGTATTAGTGTCACCATATTTTGTAAAGAAAAAAATCCTAGCTAAATTCTTTACTTTTCTCCATTTAGAAACAACAATAAACCTTTTTAGGGGGCCTTAGGATTGCTTTTTTCGCACGGGGAGAAGGTAGTTGGGGTCATGGATTTTACATGCACATATCCCCAAGTATACATGGTGGTCTTCGGTGGGTATCGAACGCGCGACCTTCCAGGTGGAAGTCCGACGTGCTAACCACTAGGCTACCACGGCCCTCTGCTAAATTCTTTACTAATCTAAATTTAGAAACAATCGAAGGTAAAGCACGATTTTTAGGGAACTTCGGATGTTTAATTTCTGAATCCGTTTCAGAGAGTTAGAGATAAGAGCTGAATTGTATTGAATTGATTTAGAGTAAAACCTCGTTAAAACGCGGGTGTCGGGGGACTTGTTTGACACCCGCGTTATAACATTACCGCGGTAGCTGGATTGTATTGAATTGAGTTACAGTAAAACCTCGTTAAAACGCGGGTGTCGAGGGACTTGTTTGACACCCGCGTTATAACATAACCGCGGTTAGCTGGATTGTATTGAATTGAATTACAGTAAAACCTCGTTAAAACACGGGTGTCGGGGGACTTGTTTGACGACCGCGTTATAACATTACCGCGGTAGCTGGATTGCATTGAATTGAATTACAGTAAAACCTCGTTAAAACGCGGGTGTCGGGGGACTTGTTTGACACCCGCGTTATAACATTAGCGTGGTTGCTGGATTGTATTGAATTGAGTTACAGTAAAACCTCGTTAAAACGCGGGTGTCGGGGGACTTGTTTGACACCCGCGTTATAACATTACCGTGGTAGCTGGATTGTATTGAATTGAGTTACAGTAAAACCTCGTTAAAACGCGGGTGTCGGGGGACTTGTTTGACACCCGCGTTATAACATAACCGCGGTATAGTGAAACTATACCGCGCAACCATACTCACGAAATTATACTCGCTTTTATTGCATCCTTTTTAACTTTATCAATTACTCTTCCCCTATAGTATAATTTTTTCTCTTCTTCTTTACTGCCATTTTATTCACTGTAATTGCTGTGCAAGAAGCACACATCTCAGCTGCGCAAGCCGTCTATAGAGCGATAGACTATAAACCATCACAATAGAATGTATAATAGGGCTTTATATGTTAGTGTGTCTGGTGGAGGAGGGATGGGTGCTCTTTGGCTAGGATATTTGTGTGCTCGAGCGGGCTTCATTTATAGTGGTAAATAAGGAATCACCATTAAATGGCAATGATAAAGGGCGGTTTAAACGCCGGGGGAAAAGATAGTCACCGCGGTATATCCGATTCCGCGGTATACTGAGGCACGGTATAACGGGGTTTTACTGTACATCTGAAGCGTTTCTTGAATAAACGTTTTTTTAAAACGCGGTTATTCAGGAAACGCTTCATATGTATTTAACTTTTTCGATTCAGGAAACACTTCATATGTGATTTTTCACTTTATTCATGTTTTGAAAATATCAATAAAATGGAAAATCAGCGAATGTTAACCACACATTCTCAAAACTATTCACTCACGACTTTGCTGTACTGTGACTAACATTTTTACATTGATGAAAGGACTATATAGTTGTCTTCAAACAATTATTTGAAGCGAATGTTAACCACACATTCTCAAAACTATTCACTCACGACTTTTCTGTACTGTTACTAACATTTTTACATTGATGAAAGGGCTATATAGTTGTCTTCAAACAATTATTTGCTGCAATTTTCTGACAATTCGTGCAAAACTTTCGGTCATCAGTCATTTCATACATGTTTAATACAAATATTTTAACATCCTTCGTTGTATAACATTTTAAAATGATTTATTATCACAGAACAAAAAATAACTGCTTGCGAAAATACTGATTTTTTTTTAAATGAAGGGTCCACTGGAAAAACGACCTAAACCACATACTACTTTTTGAAATTTGCTTTATGTTTTACTCAATTATTTTATAACATAAATGGTAATTTTAACTATACGAGCCTACTTTTCCGTAACACCCAAATTCAAATTTAAAATACATATATGTTTTAATACATAATTTTTTTTCATTCTTTTGCATAATTTATAATAAAACATAAAGCAAAGTTTAAAAGGTAGTAGTATGTGATTTAGGTCGGTTTTTCCAGTGGACCCTTCAAATTTTTTTTATGAGTGAATTTCACTGAAAATTTCTCACTCAATTTCAAATTAAATTTCTTATTTAATCACCCAGTATTCAATTGTTTTTAAACACATAAGGGATAATGGAGGCAATTCACCGCCAGAGGGACTCATGAGGGATCATCGTTGTCACGTGATATCCGCTCTTAGTTTACTAAGATTTTCAATTGAGTTCTATGTGGAATTCACTAGGCAAAATGACTTATCTTAAAATTAATTAGACTATTTTCACAGCTTTTTCTGATTATAACCCAGTATTTTTATTTAATTTAATCATTATAAAAACACTTATTAATTATTACAATAGTTATAGTGTTGTATTTAGTGTAAATTTTATGTAATGTAGAAGAACTTTATTTAGGCCTAGTTTTTAATTAGATTTGTCGAACTCGATGTAAAGCGATGCTACGGCTTCCTTTGTTTACGTTGTTTTCATCGGTTCCACGTGACCAATGACGTTGCTTGAATTGCCTCCATCGCACTCACTGTAAAGATTTTTAGTATTTATTATGGAACATAAGGATACAATTCAGTCTGAGTAGTATATACGCATAAATTGACACGTCCTGTTAGCATGGTTCCATCGAAATGACGCCACAGAAACGTATTTGCTGACGTCATAAATACCATCTTCAAGCTATCTATACGAAAGATTGTAAATATTATTCGTCCTGGATTTTGCAATCACCATACTACTTTGTTCACAGCTCCGTGTTTACACCCTGTACATTTTGATTGAAATGAAAAATAAGACAATATTCTTCTAGGATTTGTTAGGATCTGCAACAAAATCTTTCCCCCCTCCAAACAAACTTACAAGACTGCGAGTTTCTTTCAAAATATCGTGAGAAACATGTCCTTTTTGCTTGCTACGTAAACAATACTTACGCGTTATTATCTGACATCTATTGAGAGAAAGTGATTACGCCATAGAAAGAAGCGTACACGAATTTCTTACTACTGAGTTTTATACTAAGTAGGAATTTTTACTGAAAATCAAATACTATGGATTTAAACGCTCCGATTTATATTTACTCAGCTAGACATTTATTTGGGCTTCACTTTAGGATGTAAAAAGTTAGGAACTTATAAAAATGTAGCTACCAGTAACTTTAATTACTTAATTTGTATATATAATTTTATTCGTCAATTGTAATCCAAATAAAATTGATCACAGACTTTATATTTGTGCTTAAAGAACAACTTTCTAAATAGAGGAAGTTGAGTGAGAGCAGTTGGAGTTCCCAATATTGCTTTCTATTCGCACACTTTAACTTTTATTCATTCTTTCGAATTTGCAATGGAGCTAAATACACAATGCTGTTATATAATGAATTAAAATTTAGGGCTAATTGAGAGAGGTGTTTCATTCTACAAACACTCGTACATTAACTATTTTATAATCAAAGTGTAAGCAGTACACAAGGTAAATGACCCGGCAGTGGACACTTTTCTCCATCGGACACCCTTGCACCTTTTAGCCGAAGCCTTAGGTAGAGAGTCGATGAGGCAGTGGACACTTAGATCCTTAAGATCCTAAAATAAGCGAATGTAACTTTAAATTTGAATGAAATTATCAGAACCTATAGCGAACGATTCCTAGTGCTGGTTAATAGAACTAAAGTTGGCGTGGAGCATCTATGCGAGTACATGGATCATAATATTTAATAGCTGCCTCCACAACGGTCACATTTGCTGCTCTTTACTAATGCCGATCAATAAGAAGGTTGGGGATTTGGGGAAAATATATGAGGAAAAAGCGTGGCATCATTTATGAATGGTCCCTTGGTCATTTTTAAAATTATTTCTCCATGTTAATAGCATAAAATAGATTATAATAATTTCTGCCCAGTACTAATGCAAAAAAGTGTCTTATAAATGTCCACTATAGATAAAAATGAAGCGTTTAGTAAATTTGACGCAAAAATCCTCATTTTTCATCAAATGACATTTTGTAGGTAATTAGTGTTTAGAGAAATAGTTGGCGATTAAGCTAAATATGCAAATATTGATGTAAGTCACTTGAAAAAATTTTACCACGTAAAAGAGTACGAGCATTTTCTTAACTGTGACCACTACCGGGTCATTTACCTTAATTGTTTACTGAGTATGTAAAGTCGAGTTTTATCATTGGGGGGGGGGGGGGGAATTGGAAGTTTCAGATTACAGAAAGAATAATAACTACAAAGTCAAACTTTTCTTATGCACGTCGGAGTTTACGTGTGCTAAATTATTATAAACTACATGAAAGAAGCGTATATTTTAAGTAAACACAGCGTTCAGTCTAATGCGCTTTAAAATATTTTCAGAAAATCTTTAAGTAATTATGCATACATGTTTGTACATTACCTAAAAAGTGTAACGTGATGTTTCTACAAGAAGGGAGTAAAAACCAATTCTCCTTTTTTCTCTTTTCTAATTTTTGACTTTATTCAATTATTTTCAGTCATAAGTAACGTTCTTGCATGTATATATATATTATTTATTTAATTTATACCAGCATGATTATCCCCCCCCCCCACCCACAGGCCCGTCGTTGCAAAATTTTCCAAAGGGGGGGGAGGGCAAAGGGTATAAACTCAAGGTATATTGGCATTAAAAATTCAGAAAAATACACGTACAGTGAAACGTGTGTGAGTTGACCACTGACAGTGCAGCACTTTAGTGGTCAAGTCAACTTATAGAGAGATATAGATTTGTCGTTGTTTTTTTCTATCATTTATTACACTATGCGTTTATCCATTTGTAACTAATTAGAACATAACTTTACGTTACTTTAAAATTATTGACCCTCTCATGCATGCATTTATTTATCTGTGTTATAAAAAAAAATTCCATACGTTACAAAATAATTTAGTATCTCAGGATTGTTGTGTAATAAATTATTTTTAGAAATTTTGTCCTGTATCGTCAAAAATTCGTGCTCTTGTATGAAGACGTTTTATGTTTTTTTTTGCCATATTTATTCAAGATAATAATAAACATGACAAAATTGAATATTCAAACTTCATTTATAAAGGATAAAAGGCTGTAAAATAATACCAAACTTCTCAGTAATGTAAAACACGCTTCAAAATAACTAATCAGAATTTGATTCGAAACTACGATTTTCTCTTCTTTCTTGTATCCTCCATGGACTCCCAAAAAGATCTTAATCTTTTAACAATCTTGAATACCCTATGAAACTTTTTGTGGTTTCCAAGAACTGCTTGGAGAGTCTAGATGAGGACGGCATGCAAATTGCAGCAAAGAAACGAATCTGCATAAAAATTTGAAGCAAAAATGTATGTCACCTCACATGAAGTTTTCATGCATGAGAAGGTTAATCAGCTATTTTTTTCACAATTATCTAAAATATCATTAGATAAATACAACATGAATGACTTACAATGTATCCTATACAACTTTAAAACTAAAGCACTTAAATACAACATGAATGACTTACAATGTATCCTATACAACTTTAAAACTAAAGCACTTAAATACAACACGAATGACTTACAATGTATCCTATACAACTTTAAAACTAAAGCACTTAAATACAACATGAATGACTTACAATGTATCCTATACAACTTTAAAACTAAAGCACTTAAATACAACATGAATGACTTACAATGTATCCTATACAACTTTAAAACTAAAGCACTTAAATACAACATGAATGACTTACAATGTATCCTATACAACTTTAAAACTAAAGCACTTAAATACAACATGAATGACTTACAATGTATCCTATACAACTTTAAAACTAAAGCACTTAAATACAACATGAATGACTTACAATTTATCCTATACAACTTTAAAACTAAAGCACTTAGTAAAAAAAAAGATCAATATCTTATTAGTTATGTAGTTACTTATTTAATAGTAAAAATTTCCTATAAATTCATAATTCTCCATAATGGCTAGATCACTTAGAAGATAAAAGAAGAAACTCATTTAAGGAATAAAAGGGTGCTCATAGTAGATTTGCCATATGATTAATTTACAAATAGGTTTAGGCAAACTTTATATTGATGTTTCATCAATCTAGACAAATACTTGGCTAACATTACAGAATAAAACTATCCTGGAAAATATATTTAGGTTTTTTCTTTTTTATCTTTCAAAAAATAGATAAATATAATAATAATTAGGTGGTCACCTTACAAAGGGTTTTTCATAATACTCTCGCACAAGTTTGGCGTACATAATTGGTCAAAATAGGTAGTCAACTTACAAAGGTTTCGATATATTATTTCATATAGGGCTAATTCCGTTCCTTACAAAAGTGGTCAACTTAGACAATTGGCCAACTTATAAGGTGGTCAACTTTATAGGTTTTACTGTACATACATATAAACACATTATATTTGACCCACTCTGAACCCCTTAAATGACAGGTTTTCCCCCTCTCTCACCACACATTTATTTTCAAACGCAACGAATGGAATTTCCAAGTACAGTAGAGCCTCGGTTATCCGAACCCCGACTAACCGAGCTCTGGGTTAATCGAAGTACATTTGCCCATGAAAAAAATTTTTTTTTGCCGGCCAATGGCGGCGTCACTGACGGACGGCAGTCATCCAATTATTTTTTGTTGATATAAAGGCCTACAAACACCGTTAAGGGGTCAGCCTACGTTTGGAGGCTTTTTTTTCAAAACAATAGAATAATTAATAAATGCATATTATTTTAAGTTAAAAAGTAATTAAAATTAAGAAAACAAATAAAATAATAGCTATATTTTTATAAAATTTTGAAAAATTGGGAAATTTTAGCAAAAAATAAGCGAATTTTACAGTTTACGCCAAACACTCTATACTCACTTTAACTCGATATATTTTAAAATCCTTAATAATATATGTTTCTATATTACTTAACTGTGTTCTGAACTAAAAGTTTTACAATAGGTCCAAAATTGAGAAAAATATAGCAGTTTTGTAGAAATTCATACTCTTTTCCCCGAAAAAAACACCATATTTCATAAATAAATGCCTGTAATATTTTTAAATACTGACATAGAGCTTTGATTTTAGTTCAAAACACAGATAGCAATGTGTAAAACAATACTTTAAAAAATCACAGTAATGGGTATAAAACTTTTCGAGTTATGAGATCTGCCGTGAACAAAAATATCGAAAAACGTAGTTTTTCAGAAAACGCATTTTAAATTCCCCTTTTATGTGCTTGCGATGCGACTTCTGGTTAACTTAATTGCGTGTAACTTCGTTTCTATATATCGTAGAAATAAAACCAAACATTTTTGAAATCTTGAATACTTATTCTTTTTAGATATAAAATAAAAATATATCGATTTTTTTTCGCAAAAATCGTCTTTTTGGGGCAAGCAGACAACAATATATATATACTATATATATAGACTTATTCAAGAGAGAACTTTAACTAGAACATATACTCTACTAATGTGAACAAATAAAATTAGGTATTTGTATGTATGCAACGTCATTTTTTCATTTCATAATATGTACAGCAAATGCCTTTTTTTTACATCTTTGAGGACATTTTCATTCATTTCAACCCATGTTTCCCTCTCGACTTGGACAGAGTCCGTGTTATCCGAGTTTTCGATTATTGGAGGTACCCTCGGTCCACATTACCTCGGATAATCGAGGCTCCACTGTACCAATTGTTTTAAAACGCCATTTACATGCGCGAAATGAAAGGCGACAATTCGGGATCATGAGAACCATACCGACCTGGTAACCCTTACCAGAGAAATACATCCATTAACAGATACCCTTCGACGCTTTTCCTCCACCAACTGTTTAAATATCAAGTGGATCATTGGGATGAATCACTCCCAACAATAGTTTCTCCAAAGGGTCGTCCTTGCCGAGGGTGCGGCTTTTCCCAGCGGGTGATGTGGGCTGCATATGCTGTAACTTTATTATCCGCAGACGTAGTGGGTCAGACAGGTAAAGGTCACGCGCCACTAAATCGGCTGCGCGGCCGTTCGCAGAGTTCACAGTCGGTTTCCATAAGGTTGCATGATCCATGGGGTGATCAATCGTATGTTTGTTCTCCAACATAAAGCAGGAAAAAAGTTCTGAGTTGTGCTAGTTTCAAATGGAGGAAAAACTGAAAAATGTGCTCGAAATAAGAGTATTTTTGAGGTGTTCGCTCGAGGACGGACTTAGGGGTGTGGAAAGTGTCCTCACATAAAGGTGTGTACTGAATGCTTGAAAAAAAGTATGAAATCTCATTGAGCACTATTTTAAGTGAAATAAGGGTATTTTGGAGATGTTTGTTCGAGGACGGACTTAGGTGTGTAGGAAGTGTCGTCACAGAAAGATGTGTACTGAATGCTTGACAAAAAGTATGAAATCTCATTGAGTGCATTCTTCATCACGTCTACCAGATTTTCCGTAACATCAATGCAACTACGGAGTTGTTTTAAAACTCCCTCATTATAAAAGACGGGGTATTAGATCTTAAAAATTGATTAAATGTGACGCATTCATCATCACGTCTACCATATTTTCCATAACATAAATGCAACGATAGAGCTGTTTTAAAAAAGTTATTAAGGACGTGATATTAGATCTTAAAAATTGCTTAAATGTGACGCATTCATCATCACGTCTATCAGATTTTCCGCGTAACATCAATGCAACTACGGAGCAATTTTAAAACTCTTTCATCATAAAGGACGGGGTATTATTAGATCTTAAAAATTGCTTAAATGTGACGCATTCAACATCACGTCTACCAGATTTTCCGTAACATAAATGCAACGGTAGAGCAATTTTAAAACTCCTTAAATATTAAGGACAGGGTATTAGGGCTTAAAAATTGCTTAAATGTGACGCATTCTTCGTCACGTCTACCAGATTTACCCTAACATCAATGCTACGATAGAGCTATTTTAAAACTCCTTAATTATTAAGGACGGGGTATTAGATCTTGAAAAGTCCTTAAAAGTGTGCCGAAAATTGCACAAAATCACTTAATTTAGCTCCAAAGCCCCTTGACTCATTTCTTTTCTTTTTCCTGTACTTGAAGAAGCGAGATGTTTGCTTACTTTATCTCATCTGGGCTTACTTTCTTAGGATGTGACTGTGCACTTAAATCTCTGAAGTGTTTCGTAAATTTAATATTAGTTTAAACTTGGGTAAGTAACATTGAAGTACAAGTTTTTAACTCAAAGATGCCAAACTGGAAAATTATTTTTCGTAGCAAACAAGGCCGTTTTCGAGAGTTCTTCTTTTCACACCTTTCCATAGCCAAATTGATACGTTATCTTTTCCTCTTCAACAAAAACTGAGTTGAAATTTAAAAATGTCAACTCAATTTTTGTTTTGTTACAGTATTTTGGTGTGCATACAGTGTTGAGTCGCACACACATACAATTTTCCACAAATATTATAAAATCCTCATTTTGTGTTTTCAATTAGAACGCTTGCTTTATTTAACATCAGATAGGGCACCGATCATAAATGATGTCACGCTTTTTTCCGATGTATTTGACCCCCTCCCCCCTTTTTGTCACAAAATGTCACACTTCAACGGATCCCCCTTTTTCACATGTCACGCTATGTTGTATAAGCCTGATGTCACACTTCTTGTTACCCCTCCCATACCCTTGTCACAAACTGTCACAATTTTTCTAACCCCACCCCTCTGCCCTCGAAGCATGACATCATTTATGAAGGATCCTTAGTGTAAAATCGTCCTTATGGCATGAGGGAAAATCAAAATAATTCAAATAAAAAACGTTCCAAAGTCCCTTTATGGAGCACATACCGATACTTACCACAAGGGTTTTTGTCACATACTTGGTAACTAACGATACAACCTAACCAAAGGGGGATTGCTTTTCCTTCGCATTATTGCCGATCCTGGTACGGTAATACATATATATGTATCAAACCCTTTTCCACAGGAGAAAAACCTTGAATGGATTTTTATTAGCTTCAAATCCTGAGGGGGGAATAACATAGAATTTAAACGCATCTGATTATGTTTTGAAAGATGAAAATGAAGTAATGAAATCTTGTGAAGTCGATTAATATAATTAAAGAAGAAAACGTTGGTGGAATTTCGAATTTATGTACACTCTCGGAAACGGATGCCAAATCTCACGAAACTTTCGTCGTATTTGACGAAATGGCTTCGTGAAAAATGCTCCGTGTAAACCTTTCGTCAAATTGGCGAAAATTGTATAGTAACTTTTTAAAGTTACGTGATCGCGCGAGGAAAGAATCGTTGTAAATGATGGATTTTTTTTTTTGACGATTGAAGAATCGTCAAAAGTGAGCGTTCTATTTCTGAGAGTGTAAAAGTCATCAATTTTAATATTAGCTATTCAATGTGCAGATTCTTATTTTAACCTGTGTATATATATTTAACCCACAAGTCGTTCTATTAATATGCATAGGGCATACTTTCTATTTCTTGTGCATTTGTGCGTGCGTTTTGTAGCATTGTAGTGAAAACTGAATTTTATTATCAAATTATTTAACACCATTATTTACTTATCAACACCCTTTCTACTTTTTGAAAAAATGCTGAATTTATCTCTATCCAAAATATGAGACTTTATAATTACAGGGAACTTCAGCAAGAAGTATATTATGGTGATATTTTTTAGTTTTTTTTCCCTTCCTGTGCAATTTAAGTTTCAAGGCCATAACATTACGATTCTCACACGCAGAAGATTAAAATCCCTGTGAAATGCAATTATATTTCGCATTAACACTCGTAATTTGTAAGCTCTCGTGTAAATTGAAAACCCAGAAGTGCAATATTATTTAACATTAGTCAGAGAATCACATTACGAAAACCTTAAATCCTATGTTTAATTGAAAAAAAAGAAAATCATAAATTACCAGTTCTGTTTTGGCAACGCCTGCGGAAGTCCGGAGCAAGGAAAGGGGCAATTTTCCTGGACTCCTTTTCAAGGATTCGTTCGTTGCTATTCACTCAGTCGTAAAAAAATAATTGTGATTTCTTGGTTTCAGAGGAGGTCAAGGTTAATAACTATTTGGCGACAGACTAGATTTCCCACATTAGTAGATTAACCTCGCTGTAGTGTTTTTCCGTATTTGAACTTTTGATCTTTTCCGTTTAATGAGTAATTCAGTGCTGTACATTGGCGTAAGAAGGGGCGTTTGCTTATTTCCGAGAGTCCAGCTGTACATTTGACCAAGCATTAAATTGCAAAATTTAGGAAATTAATTGAAAAATAATGAAATAAAATTGCAGTTATTTTCCAATGTCTTCCAAGAGATGTGCAATTACATAAATAAATTATTTTAGGATGTTTTTTTTTTTAAACATAGTGGTGCCATTCTTTTCTAATAGAAAATGTACAATTCCGAAAAAGTGGTGGCTACCAGGCTCGAGGTTATCGTCGCCAAATATATAAGAAAGAGAGGTATCATTCACTCTATGGAAATATTTCAGGGAGTGTGAAATAACGTTCTTTCTTTGGTGTCTTTTCCGAAAAGATATTACGTGATCGGAAATTGATTTAAGACTTTATTTATTTTTTTATTGAAAAATTGTCCATTTAAAATTTTTACCTGGATACATATTAACCCCTTCAAACACGGGTTTTTTTTCTGAAAAACTTATATAGTGTAAGTTATTCTTTGCAATTTCAGGTTGTGGAGGGTGACTAGGGAGCGGGAGATGGGGTAAAAGTTATATAAACAAAATATATTACACAAATAAAGTGTGAACGGATCTCAGACGGGCATTAGAAGTAAAATAACGCACGGGCATGGGCAAATTTTCCGGTAACTTTCGCCCATGGACCCAGGCAAATGCATTAAGGGGTTAAGAAAAATATAACAGTTTTGCTATATAACATAAGTTTTGTTATAATTTCAAGTAAAAATAAAGTGGAGTGTGAGTATTAATAGGTGAGGGTAAGCAATGTCTTGGAGGTACAGAACATGATTTTAGCGACTTAGTATGGGGTAAAATTTAAAAAAATAAAAAATACTAATTTTTTTTAGATTCTAATTTATAATTATTCTAATTTATAAAATGGAATAAGCATTAGGTCGAAAGAAATCAATTACAGTGAAACCTGTGTAAGTTGACCACTTGCGTTGCAGCACTTTAGTGGTCAACTTCGACAGGTGGTCAACTTACAAAAGCTGGTCAACATTACAGGTTTTACTGCACTAATATTTCAAAGGCCATAACTAGAAATCATATTTTAAATTTTTTTTGCTTCTTTATCCTCCACTTTTTGTTTTACATCGAGTTATGTTTTGGTAGCATTTCATCCGAAATACTTTAATTAATTATAAAATAAAGTCTCATGTAAAATATTATTTATTTACTTCTGCAGATTTTCTTATTTATTCTGTAGTTATAATTGCATACACATATATTTCATTCATAAAAAAAGGAAATATAAGAAAAAGATACTTGAAGAAAAAGATGCTTAGAATTTAAAAGCTAAAGGTATGACATTTAGAGTCTAATATTAGTGCCGTATAACAATGCTAAATTCGAGTGCATTTTAATGAAGCTATATACAGTAAAACCGTAAAGTTGACCACCTTTGTCAGTTTGTCTAAGTTGACCACTAAAGTGCTGCACCGCAAGTGGTCAACGTACACAGGTTTCACTGTACTTCTCTCAGCAAAATTCTACTTTGTACTAACCGTTTTATCATTTGGCAGTCTACTGAGGTTAAAAAATAGTACAATGGAAGACTTCAGCTTGAATAACACCGAAATTTCTTGCTCTCTCTACATAAGCATCCATTTAATGTATTTATCTCAATTTTAAGTTAGTAAAAATGCTGGAAATATTTTCAATTGCGGGTTTGGCTTTCACCCTAAGCGGGAACAAATGCATATTGGGTGATCACATTGCACGTCGGGAAAGTGGTTGTGACATCATTGAGATACCCGCAAAATAGAGAGCATAGAGAAAAAATTACGGATAACTTACTGTTAACGAGATTTATACTAATAAATTAGTAAGGGATCATTCATAAATTATGTCACGCTGCGAGGGGGGAGGGGGGCCTCATGAAATTGTGACAACGTGGGACAAGGGGAGGGGAGGGGGTAACAAGAAGTGTGACATCATGCATTATGCAACATAGCGTGACGCGTGACAAAGGGGGGAGGGGGGTCCGCTGAAGTGTGACATATTGTGACAAAGGTGGGAAGGGGTCAGATATATGGGAAAAAAGCAGGACGTCATTTATGAACGGCCCCTAATCTGTGATAACGTAAACTATCCAGCAGTAATGAACCAATACGTAAAAAAAAACTATCAGCAATGTCTTAACAAGTTTTGTGTCTTCCCTAGGGAAAAAAGCAGGACGTCATTTATGAACGGCCCCTAATCTGTGATAACGTAAACTATCCAGCAGTAATGAACCAATACGTAAAAAAAAAACTATCAGCAATGTCTTAACAAGTTTTGTGTCTTCCCTAATGATAATTCTCGGAGCCCGTGCTACAATCAAGATCTGCGATGGAGCGTATCCGCACATCTGTAAGAATCAAAAGTTTAAGAGGGAAAGAGTATAATCTCCTGAAGAAACACAGACAATGTCTCAATAGTAATTTCCTTTCTTCAAACTTTTACCATGTCCAAAAATCCACCTCATTTATCGTTACCTTGAATATTCAATTGAAAGCCTACTCTCAAGAACAATATCATCAATCAATTATACCAAGGTTAATGGACAATACGGTGGTTTGAGGATGAAGAACAATTGCTACTCCATACCATTAACTCTGGTGATTCATGCTAAACGCTGCAAATTCTTTTTCTCTTCCTTTTTTGAATGGATAACCAAATTAGGATAATCTTCATCCTCCTATTTCGTTGCATCCACCCAAAAGTATGGCTCATCTCGTAGAATAAATCAGCTACAAATGCTTCCAACATCGGTACGCTCCCTTTGTTGCCGGAATACAAAAAGGAAGATACGGGGCACAACAACATACCCAGCAGCTAAAGGGCGGGCAGGTTAGCTGATAGAATGGCTAACCTTTCATGGAGCTGCAAGCGAAAAAAAAAGGAAAGATAAAGTTCTTATAAACTTATAATCTTATATGGTTGTGTTCAGATTTAAGATAATGAATGAAGTATTTCTTTTCCAATAAGATTTTTATGTTTATTCTGGTGGAAAAATAAAAATGCAATATTAACCCATTCGCTGATGCTAGTTTGTTACAGCGCCATTTAAAAAACGCTTTTTTTAATAAGCCCTAAATTATGATTTTTTAAAAAAGTTCTTCTGTTTTTACGATAATGAAGAAGTTTTATTTCATAAAATATGTTTTATTTATAACTATTACCTGTCTTTATATTAAACTATTATGCTTAATTTCAAAGAAAGTTTATTGGAGAAGCTCATGACAGAAAGTGAGAAAAATGTGTTCTAAACACGAAAGCCCCCTAAGACTAATCGATTGGTTCCGATCAGAGTGGTATTAAATAATATACAGTAAAGCCTGTAAAGTTGACCACCTTTGTAAGCTGACCACCTGTCTCAGTTGACCACTTTTGTCAGTAACGGAATTATCCCTATATTATATAATGTAGGGAAACCTTTGTAACTTGACCACCTAAGTTGAACACCTGTCGATATTGACCACTTATGTACGCCAAATTTGGGTAGGAGCATAATAAAAAAACCTTTGTAAGTTGACCGCCTAATTATTATTATATTTATTTGCTTGTATATTTTTGCAAAGGTAAAAAAAGACTAAAATAACTTCTCCAGGATACTTTTTTATGCAATAATATTAGACCAGTATTTGTCTGGACGGATGAAACATGAATATAAAGTCTGTATGAACTTCTTTGTAAGTCAACCTAATGGGAAAACTACCATGAGCTTATTTTATTGTTTAAATAAGTTTCTTCTGTTTTCTTCTATCTGATGTAGCCATTTTCAAAAATTATGTATTTTTAGGAAATCTTTACCATGAAATAAGTAAGTTACATAATTAATGACATATTTATTTTTATTTTAACTAAGTCCTTTACTTTTAAAGTTGTAAAGGATACATTTTAAGAAATTCAGGTTACATTTCTCTAATGATATTTTAGAAAATTGTTTAATAAAAGAAAAAAAAAATCTAATTACTTTTTTGAAGTAACCCTCTATAAGTTGACTGCCTGTCTAAGTTGACCACTAAAATGCTGCACCACAACTTACACAGGTTTCACTGTACATAATATATAAGAGAATGAATATTAAAAAAATGTGATCAATGGGTATTATGAAGTCGAATCCATAAAGATACAAAAGTAAAAAATATGTGCATAAGGTATATGCGTAAAGTACAAAAGTAAAATAATGGAATTAAAAGAAAAATGTAAAGTTCCTTACAGGGCTTTTATTTATTTTATTTCTATTTTTTCTGACTCAGTGCTTCTATAGTAGTATTTAAAATCAGACAATATCTTTTATGCATTTTCTTATTTATTTTTTGTGACTGTATGCTTTTTTAGTCGCATTTCAAGTCAGATAATATCATTTATTTATTTTCTTACTTATTTTTTGTGACTGTATGCTTCTTTAGTAGCGTTTCAAATCAGACAGTGTCTTTTATTTATTTACTTACTTATTTTTTGTGACTCTGTGCTTTTTTAGTACCATTTCAAATCAGACAATATATTTTATTTATTTTTTTGTGACTGTGCTTCTTTAGTAGCATTTTAAATCAGACGATATCTTTTATTTATTTACTTATTTATTTTTTTGTGACTCTTAGCTTCTTCAGAGCGTTTCAAATCAGACAATGTCTTTTATTTACTCACTTATTTATTTTTTTGTGACTCTGTGCCTCTTTAGTAGCGTTTCAAATCAGACAATGTCTTTTATTTACTTACTTATTTATTTTTTTGTGACTGTGTGCTTCTTTAGTAGCATTTCAAATCACAATGTCTCGAGAAAGATCAAAATCGTAGCATAAGCCTCGAAACGTGCAATTTCTTTTGAACTGAAACAATGAAATAATCTCCAGGTAACGGTAGTCCTTGTCTTTCCACTCAAAATGACATTCGGGAGGTGCAGGAGTTAACTGCACATCCGGATCATCAAGTGATAATCTCAGGTGTCTGCACGTACTCTCACATCCCTCGGAAGCAAATCACTTGAGGAAGGTCTCCGGGGCTGGCAGGGGATCGTGACCCGGTGTTTATTACGCGTGGGCGTCATTTTCTCCAAACGATAACTATCTTCAATCGTGAGCGTCCATTAGGAAAACCAGATTTCTCGGACCACATTGAAAATAATGATTATAACGGCGTTGGAATTTGCAACAGGGAATTACTCAGAAAACGTTCCATCCTTCTCTGACGTTCCTTTATTATTAATATTTTTCTTTTTTCATCCTTCCTATCTCAGATGATAAATCAGAATCCGGAATTCCCACGCGTCTGGGTGAGATTTCAGGGGGTCCGGAATAGGGGACGAGTTCTGTAGCTGAGAGAAAGTTGGGCGAGTTTCGGTATGCAGTTCAAGGTCGGTCGGAATTCTCGGGAATCTTTAGTTATTGCCTGGAATGAAATTAATCGTTCAAGGAGATACGTTCTTGGAATGTCAATTACCGGCACGATTCATTTTGATGAGATGAATGTCTCTTTTGACAAATTTTTAAAAGATAAGGAAAACAAAATTTGTCTGCTTCGTGTCTCTTCCAGACATAAAAAAGTTGAGATTGATGTGTTTCAGGATACAGGTATGGAGAAATTTGCTTACAACAAATTTTTGGGGACCGTAACAAATGTTGTGTTTGTTAATTTGCTTTCTTCATGAACCATTGTAATCTCATTCTGAATTTTTTACCACATGCACACCACATTAGAAGAGAAAAAAAAAGAAAGTCTTTTTTTTTTCTCCAGATTTTTGAAAAATACACTTTTTGAGGCATGCAAGGTCAAATAATGGTTTTAATTCAATTGAAATTTATTCTAATAAAACCTTGCCGAGGTGATAGATCATTTATAACCCTATTTCAAGAGCTTTAAAATGACACCAAATACTTCGCCGTAGCTCTAATAGAGGCTGAGAAAAAAATTTGCTTTGTAAGGACCCAATATTCACTTTTTTTTTCATTTTCCGGCTTTTTTAAGGAATTTCACTTAAAAGACCGATGGTTCAAAAAATGAGGCTCTTTTTTGTTTCGCTTCATTGATATATTTGAACCTGTAAATTTTGTTGAAATTGGTGATGGTCAAATTGAGAGGCTTATTGACTTGAGACAGAATGGGTACCCTCATGCATTTTAAACTGTATTTATTTCATTCTCATATATTATGTTCCTTTAGCGCTTTGGAAATGAAATTCAATAGTTATTGTTTAAACAAATACCCCTTATATTCCCGTCTTATGTATCGCAAAGTACGCTAGGAAAAAAGTGAACACTATCATGCTTTCTAGGGGAAAAATTACACAAAGAGCTCAAATATGTAAATTGGTGTTTTTTTGTTTTTTTTTTTGCGCAAGAAAGTCGTTCAAATTTTCTTTTTATTATACTTGCTGCTTAGATGCATTTAGTTAAAGATACAGAAATCTAAAAAAGATTAAAGATAAAGATACTTTATTCAAGATACAGAAGTTGCTTTAAATTGTTCAAAAAAATGTGTGTTTTTTTTCTTTAAATCTGGCATAAAACTCTTTTGATATTCTCTATGTTTATCAATAAAATAGAGCTTTTTGGAAAGGACAATGCACTATGAATTTTAAGGAAAAGGAAATCTATGACTATCCTTGATTATCACACTGTGTATATTGTCGGAAAGATCATGTAAAGCAATGCACTATCCAACAAACTTTGATGACTAATTTTTTATGCTTTAAAACGAGCAGTATAAACTGCATTTACTTTCTTATTTCGCTTTTTCTCCCTTCAGGGGGGAATTTTTATGACATTTAAAAAATCTACATTAATGAAGAATTTACATACATTTATCCAAACAAGGCATTTTCTATTTTAATAGATATTCCTTTCTTAACCTCTTCATTCCAAGTGTACCCAATTGGGTACATTTTAAAATACTGTTTATTAACTACTGTTTGTGCAATTTGAAAGCTAAAACACCCAATTGTTTTTTAAATTAACCAACAGAGAGTTTACTTCGTTTTAAACACGGAAAACATGGAAATTGGGCATTAATTATTATTTAAACTAATTATGAATTAAAATTAAAAAAAAATTTGTTTAATTATTTTGTTTTGTAATCATTTTTTAAATCAGAGGGGAAAAAATGCGTCAAAATTGTTTATGCTTAGTTCTGGGGTCTGAAGAGGTTAAAAGCGTGAATTTTTATGACATTTGGAAAACTTACATTAATGAATTTACATACCTCTTTCCTCATTTATCCAAACGAGGCACTTTCTATTTTAATAGATATTCTTCTCCGTAAAATTCGTTGTAAATTGTTTTTTTCCAGAATCGTCTATTCATTTATCCTACTTTTATATAGTCAGAAAGATCATACAAAGCATTGCACTGTAAAACGAACTTCAAAGTGTTAGTTTTTATGTTTCAAAACAGGCAATATAAAACTATTTACTTTATTCCATTTTTTTCCTTTAAAAGAGTGAAATTTGAAAAATCTATTTTTCCTTTTATGGCTATAGAATCTAACTTAATTTCATTTAAAGTTCCTCAAAGCCCATTAACTTTTTTTTTTCCATCTGAATTTACAATGGGATCCAAAAACGGTATATATCTACAAAGTAAAGATGGCCGCCATTATCTTGATTCAAACTGCAATTTACGAAAAGCAATTGAGTGCAGAAAAGTAATACGAGATTTTTCATTTTCTTTCTTTTTGCTGCAATAATCTGTTTCAAAAAGCATTTTGTGAAATTGAGTGGGCGGAACTAAATAGTCGTTGCACTTCGAGGAGTATGCTCCGTAATATCACTAGAGGACCAAAATGTCATGATGGTATCAAGTCATCATGACTGTAAAGAGATATCTAGTATTATTTTGATAGTGATTTAAAGGAGAGCATTAGATGTATTTCAGCCTAGTTTTGGCTTTTTATCCATATCAAATCATTTTTTGTAATCTGAAAGTTAATGATGGAAGTGGAATTTTTATTGCAAACATTATGTTAAGGATACATTGAAAAGAATGATTTATATAATGAAATTGCTTTAGGAATAATAATGTAAGAAATGTCATTTGATTCTGTAGTTTTCAGATGTATGTCGTTGATGTTGAAAAACTGATTTATTTAGATGAAGTAATTGCGCATGTTTTTAACCTCAAAATTCAATCAGATATTTTATCAAAATGTTTGCTAATGAAAAATGGTTGCTATGATGTTTATTTATACTGAACAAATTAAGGTTTGAATCAAAACGTTTATACTCTTTACTACTAAGTGATTTAATCTTAAAAACAGGAATAAATATGTTTTATCTAAATTGTTGTTTAAATGAAAATTTCAGTCGGAGTTGCCTAAATGATATTACAAAAATTGCTTCCTCTATACTTTTTAATGGAAATTTTGTCTACCTTTAGTTATTTACAATGATTTACCGTAAATTTTCATTTGAAAAGTAAAATTTAGTTTTAAATATAAAATCGTATTTCTAGAAAGTTCCATTTCTTTGAAAATATAATTAATTTAAATCTATTAAGATGTCCGCGAAGAACAAGTAAAAAATTGATATTTTTGGACTTTAAAAAGTTATTATACAGTATTTCTTTTAAACAACTTTAGTTATATATACATGCCCATTCTTTATACATTAATCAAGCTGACGTTTGTAATAATGTAGTTTCAAATACACTTTTATATAATATGGTATTTTGATTTTTCTACTCGTTTAGTGAAATGCTTATAAACAGTTTTAAATTTCTTTTACTCTTAAAGTTTATTATATATATAAATACTAGCAAAATCAATCTGCAAGTAAAACTGGTGGTAACATTTTTATTTAATTTCAACTGATTTTTAAAAGAATAATTCGATTTTTGTTATGACATATACAAAGCAAAAGTCAATCCAATTTGCAGTTATATAAACACAAAACTTTGAAGTGTACATATTGCAAAACTGAATCATGTAAGCTTAATAAGAACAAATAAGTTCATCAAATTATTTTACCAAATAACTGAAAATAAAAATACTAACAAATAACATATTTTCGTCAAATTATGTTATTTGTTAGTATTTCCTCCTTTTCCTTCAAGCTTGGTAGTTTAATGCATTTAGTGCATAAAATTCAATTATGACTATTTTTAAAGCTTATACATCTCTCTCATGTTAAATTACAATCAGGTAACTCTAAATATTTTTACTCATAAAATTTCTGCATTATAAGCGTTTTCCAGTGTTGTGTCACTTAAGTTAAATTTATCTTGTTTCAAATGCTAACATATTATATACAATATTTAGTATCTGAAACAAATATGATAAAATAATATATTAAACTACCGGAGGGGTAAAAATTCAAAATTGAGTCTTGTTTTTAATACTCAATCGAAATTCAAAATCCAAATGCAAATTATTATTCCATATTTATGTTAACTATCAACGTATAATAATATATACAAGCAAGACACTTTGACTATTAATGAATTTTAAATAGTATTTATATTATAAGCATTGTACTTGAAATATGTGTGCACCGATAGGAAAATCAGTTACTGCCCTGAAAAATTTTGTTGTTATTGTACATCATTTTTGGTGTACAGTTGAAAATTATTCATTTTTTGTTTTATTTTAATTTTTTTAAGTGTGTCTAAAAAAATACAGACAGCAGAATGTTCTCTTAGCATATGACGTTGTTAACTTATCTGCGCATTAAAAATTCATTACGATTGCTCATTTATCCTGTTTTCATAGATTAGAGCAATCGCAATAAAATTTCGATACGTAACGGAGTTAACAAATTTCATGTAATAAGAATCGTTACAGTCTATATATTTTTTTAGACAAACACATCAAAAAAAATTTAAAGTACATCAAAAATGAATGATTTTGACCTTAACACCAACTGAACACCGCAAATAGTGTTCAGTAACCCCAAAAACCGTGTTCAGTAACTCCAAAAATTGTGTTCAGTAACACTAAAAATTGTGCTCAGTAACACCAAAAATCGTGTTCAGTAACACCTAAAATCGTGTTCAGCAACACCAAAAATCGTGTTCAGTAACACCAAAAACCGTGTTCAGTAACACCAAAAACCGTGTTCAGTAACACCAAAAATTGTGTTCAGTAACACCAAAAATTGTGTTCAATAACACCAAAAATTGTGTTCAGTAACACCAAAAATCGTGTTCAGTAACACCAAAAATCGTGTTCAGTAACACCAAAAATCGTGTTCAGTAACACCAAAAATCGTGTTCAGTAACACCAAAAAATGTGGCAACTAAACGCAAAATTCTTACACTGTACTAACGTTCTCCTTCTACATTAAGCAGCTCCATGAAGCAGTTTATGAAATTAGCGTGCTTTGTGTGCTTCAAAATCTATATTCAATATCGCATCTCCAAAATCGCGGGATAGTTGATAAGCTGTTTCACTAAACGGTCACGGTTTGTCATAGATTTCCTTCGCTTCTGTTTTAGTTCCGAAGTTTCATAATAATGTGTAATCTGCTTGCTCATCTATCGTGTTCACGATCTTCATCAGTAGCATGGTGGTTGATGGTTCTTCTGGATCGTTCGTGATTTCTTTTCATCCCTCGAACGCAACTTCTTCGATTAGGTCCAAAGTACCACCACCGATGAAGTCCCGATTCCAGCAAGATGGCCTACTGCAAAATTACGTTTGGAACAATGAACCTGCTTTGTTCCCGCTGATAATAAGGGATAAATTTACACGCAACCAAAAACAATCTGGTTCGTCTTTATAAAACCGTAAATTGATCTAGATCCAGTGTCCGCCAGACATCCATATAGAATGTAACACATCTTCTTAAACACATGCGTCAATATTTTCAAATGTTGATTTATGTAGAAACGACATTGGGTGTTCGGAAAATGAAGCCAACGTCGGAAGAAGATCAAGGATTGGACTAATTATTCAAGCAGCAACAATCCGGTATGGCCTCAGGTAGCTCGTCATGGACTGGTGTTTAAGTCAAACAATGAAACCCTTTTGTCTTCGATGCATTAATGATTAGAAAATGACACGATATTTAGAAATAATGAGGTGTCAAACAATTCGTTGTTTTAATGTAGCCTGTTGCATATTCTTATGAACTGATTACAATATTTTTTGCGTGAGTTTCATGCACGCTATTGTATCATCTGATTAATAACATAATTAATTCTGTTGTATGTGTAGATAATTTTGTGCGTTAATTACCTGGAAAATTAGTCTTTATTTAATAACTAAAGATGATGCGTCAAATAACGAATGCATTTGGTGACTGAACAAAGTGCATGTTTTAATGCATGACCAATTTTTAGACATTGCGACCCAAGATATCCAGAAATAGCATTTATAGCTATCCATTTCGTTCCGAACGCAATGCAAAATTTCATAATTAATTAATGAGCCGTAAAAAAGCATTATAAAAAATATATCTTCACATGTTTTAGCGTTATATACTAAATCTCATTCCTCAATAAACAACACATATTCTTCCCAAGGACGTGATCACGATTCAAAAAGAATTTTTTTAATTATACACGTTATCAAATCAAACATTTGCTTCTAAAACTGAAGAACCTCAATTTTTTTTCTGCATCACAAACTTTTAGACATTGCGACTCACAACATCTAGGAACCACACTTAAAGCGATCCATTTCGTTTCGAAGGCCTTGCAACTTTTCAGAAATAATTAATCAGCCGTAAAAAAGCATTATTTTTTTTTTCTTCACTTTCTTTTAACTTCATATACTATATTTCATTCCACAATAAATAGCACATATTCCTCAGAAGGACCTTGCTGGCGTTTTAAAAATAAATTTGTCTAATTATACACGTTATCAAACATTTACTCCTCAAATTGGGGAACCTCGATTTTTTTTTTCATATAATCGAAACTTTCGGTAATTAAAAATTAAATATGAAATTTTGTTTTCTTTTATAATGCATTATTCCCAAAACTGTTTTGGGACTTTCAAGTTGGCTATCATTTGAATGCCGGGCCTACCAAAAGTCGATAAACGGCTGACTTCAGAACTCTCAAGAATCAATGGGAATGTAATGATACTGGAACTTGAATTTCAATTTAATAGGAAAGCGTAGTAAAATATTTGATCAAAAAGACTTAAATATAAAAATACTCAAAACAACGGCGTAAAAATTATACTATTTTTTTGCGATTTCAAGTGAAAAATGAGCACAATTCAGAATCAGTTTATACTTGATTGCTTAAGAATATTGATATTGAAGAGAAGTTTTTGCTCTGAAGTCAAATTTACAACTTTCAAACACGGAAACTTTTTATATTCCGGTTATTACGAAGCCCATGAAAATCTAACGAGGTTGAGGTTTTTCAGTGCTACGTGTACGCAACTTTTTGTTTTAACATTGGATGACAAGCATGAATAAGTAGTAACCTACCCAAAGTTGTTCAGTGCTACGTGTACGCAACTTTTTGTTTTAACATTGGATGACAAGCATGAATAAGTAGTAACCTACCCAAAGCTTTGGTTGTCAAGCGTAAAGCAATGCCTTGAGAAAAATGTAAAAGATAATTGGAGTTCGATATATATAATATGATTAAGCAAAATAGTTTACGGCTTGTAAATTATTTTTCTCCTTTTTTGTTGAGCAAATAGGCAGTAACAATAAACCAAAAACCCTAAATAAACCCTTATAAGCCCTAGATCCTTTTTCTTAACCATATTCCAAGCTAAACCCAGTGACGCGACAGCCCATTGCGGGCCAAGGCCTACTGTGTCCATCCCATTTTATTACCAAACCCCTGGGGTGCAGAAGCAGATATTCCGGTCAAGTGATCGACCTGAAGCGCAATCGTATTACATTAATATATTTAAAATGCATTTAAAAGAATGAGGAATAGTGGCTGCCAACTCATAACTTTAAATTCGTTAACTATTCTCTCATATTTTTGCTCTCTCTCTCTCTATCTTTATATGGATACTAGCGGTACCCGCACGGCTATGCCCGTGTTAAAAAATGGAAAGACCAGTCGGTTTGCCATTTTGTATATAGTGATAACTTTTTTAGGTGTAAATTATGTTATTTTATTAAAATGTATAGCATTCCACATAATTAAAAATTAGCTGCCCACGGCAATCAGCCAGAGATCCTACACATTTAAGCACTTTTTTACAAAACACGCACAATTAAAAAGGAAAGAAAGAAACGAAACAAAACAAAAAAGAAAATATTTGAAAGAAAACGCATTTTGTTTGTTAAGTTCAAGTACCCACACATAAAGAACGATTATAATAAATTATAATATTTTTAATTAATAAATTTTTAGTATAATTAATTTTTATCTATTATTTATTGACATTAAAGCCGGGTGCAGACGCTACGTTTTGTACAACCTTTTGTCTACGCAGTCTTAATACTGAACGAAAACGTTGCAGTTTTTTATGCTTCTACATGGTGCAGAGATATCTGTATATTTCACTCAGTTTTGTGCGATATCGTCATGAAGGAGGTACTACTCTGGTCAATTTTGGCATGGTGTCATGTTAAAAAAAAAAGACTGGAACGTCTCAGAAGTACCCGGCGTTTAAAGTGGTCAAATGAGTACATAAAATAGATATTTTTTGTTGCCTGTTCTGGTGGTTCGACAACTGCAATCTCTTTTTTTTCATCGGTGGTATTCCTAGACTGCCTTGGTGTCTCCTGATCATTTAGGAAATGTAACAAATCAAAGTACCAGAGAGATGGCTTGTAAATTTCGTCTCCAGCCCCAGATCGAATCGATTTATTAACTTTTGCCAATTCTTTACGGTAAACACTTCTCAAAGAATTAATTATTTACAACAGTTTCTCTGTTTGCGGTTGCATCAATTTCTTTGAATTTTTCCACTAAACTCTCATAAGCGTCCCCTTTTTTATCCCTGTCCCTATACTCCTTGGATTTGACACGCCAAATGCATGGGAAACTTTCGCATAATGCAATAAATTTTGTGAGAAACTCCTGAGAACATTGCCGAAAGTCGACCATCGTCACCTGACGAATTGAAACTGAGAAACAAAATGAATCGGAAAGGGTTGCTACCGTCTACATGTGCCGATTTCTCTGCACAGTTCAAAGACATCTATGCTTTCTAGCTCAGCTATCGCTGCAACTGTACAGTCTTCGCACCGGACTCAAAACTGCGCACTTTTCCAATCTACACGCAACGTTTTATCTGCAATGTGTTGAACTGCGCAGAGAAAAGGTTGTGCAAAACGTAGCATCTGCTGGACGCTGTTTCTGGCACTCGCGATCAAGGAGCGATAGGTCGATCAAGGAGCGATAGGTCGATCAAGGAGCGATAGGTCGATCAAGGAGCGATAGGTCGATCGACGAACGGAGCGATTTTCCCCTGCTGATCGATTCTCTCGTTGAAAGTGTTTCTCGGTGCAGTGGAACGATACAAGCGATCGAAGGAACGGCAGTCGATCCGGGGAGCCGGTTCTTCCCTCTCATTAGTAATTCGACCAATGGAAAACTGATCGGAATCTTACTTTCAACGTGGTTCTGTTTACCTTTGCGGAATTAACACTGTACTGCTGTACGAACACACATTTTAGCACAAGAATTTTACATGTGACAGCTCAAAAAATAATGTATAATACTACATTTGAGTACACAAGTATACACAAATAAGTATTCAAATGTAAAACTACACGTTATAAGGTAAATTGTATAAATATTGTAAATAAATTAATTTTTTTCATGTGAAATGAATGTTCTTTCATCGCAAAGTACTTTGAAAATTTCATTTGTATACAGAATGAATACTGTGACTAATAATGAGTACTGTATTCATTCTGTATACAAATGATGTAAATCTGATTAAAAACTCTTGACTTTTAATAACAACCTCATTGATGGAGCTGAATCAATGGAACTGAAAAAACTTTATCAATGGAACTTGAAAAATATATATCTATTAGTTTTTTCACTTGTGCTATTTTATGATAAATTGTCAATGGTTTTTAAAAAGATAAAGATGTCTTACGTGACCTTTGTTATTCAAATTTTCTTCATGCAATAAACTTAGGAAATAATTTTTTTTTAATGTATACTTTCATACTTTAAATAATAATGTAGGGGAAACAAGGGTAAAATGGACCACTTTTGAAAATTTTGAGTGCTTACACTCAAAAGTAATGTTTTTAACCCTGAAAATATCCAAGCATATTACCTATATATTAGATTTTATAATATACTCAATCAAAATTAATTATTGTGCATATTTTTTAAATAGAAAGTGAGAAAGTGGACTATTTCACCCCGAACCCGGGGTAAAATGGTCCATGGTATTATGGACCACAGGTAATATTTTTTTTTAATAAATTAATGTAGTACATTCTTTAACAATACAAAACATAAAGGAATATTATATTGGTTTATGCGTATAAAACATAAATTTAACGCACATTGAAATTTGCAAATGATATGACAAAAAATTTTTGTGTCACTGACAGTCTGCTGTTTTTTTTTTTTTTTTTTTTTTTTGTGGCACCGTTGGAATTTGGAAGATAATTTCTTCTTCCTTAGAAGATTATGTTTATGCGTATAGTTTCAAGCAAATCTAATGGCTGATTTATTACCACTTTCTAGTTCCATTCATTTAGGGGCCGCGGTAGCCTAGTGGTTAGCACGTCAGACTTCCCCCTGGAAGGTCGCGCGTTCAATACCCACTGAAGACCACCATGTATACTTGGGGATATGTGCATGTAAAATCCGTAGACCCCACTACCTCTCCCCGTGCGTTAGCAATCCTAAGGCCTCGGCTAACAGGTAGGGGTCTGGTGGAGAAAAGTTCCATTCATTTAGAAATTTTGTACTTTTGTATATAACGTAAAAGGGTTGCGTGTGGAATGTTTGACTAAATGTTGCAGGCTGAATGAATAGAGTTTTTATCATTCTGAGCATTTTTTACTGCCTTCTCCATAACTTCATGTGGCACAGATATACATGATGAAATAATGAAAAATGAAAAATATATTCTTTGTAATAACTTAAATGATGATGCAATGAAAATATATTCTTTGTAATAATTATGATATAAGTTATATCATTTGAAAATGTTTGTTTACTTTAAGTACATGATCTGTGAAATTATTGTATTGCCAGTGTACCTTTTAACATTTTATCTCAATTTATATATAATATCTGTAGCTTAGCTATAAAAAAAAAGATATATAATTTTTTATAGAAATATTGAGTTATAGCAAGTTGTAATTGAATATTTGTAAAATTGCAAATATTCAAAATCAACTGAATGAATTCTAAATCAGAAGAAACCTGGATTAAAACTAAAGGAATGTTTGCACTTCTTTTAGGTGTAATTAGGATTAATTTTGAAATTTGAAAGTATAATACACTTAAAACATTTTCAAATGCATATTGCAGGAATCATTGATTAATTTACTCATTAAAAATAAATAGCTTATCAATTTTCAATTACACACATGATATCAACTAGAAAAAGTACATGGAATACAGAAATGGGGTAAAATAGACCACGGTCCATTTTATCCTATGTGCAAGTCTAACAAAAATTGTCCAAAAAAAGTTACATTGAATATAATAATACATGATCTTATCTTTTTATTGTGCGGCGTAATATATTTCAAATTATAACTCTTAAATGAGGAAAATAATATATGTTTTGATAATAATATTTACTTTTGCTAAGCACAAATTCACTTTCTAGAACAATGCGGCTAAATTGTAACCTAGATACACAGTCGCAAAGTAATTATCACTATTTTAATGCTACCATCTATGTACCAAATATGAAACATTAGAAGAAAGTAATAATATAGATAATAGGTTTTGGGGGGGGGGGGGGTCCATTTTACCCGTCTCCCATATTTCCTCCTGATTGATTTTACAAAATATGTTCTTTTCTCGCAAAGGGATTTCAAAACAAATGAACTATTTCACTAAAGTTTGATAATAAATATACAGTATAATATCGATACAACGAAATCTCTGTTGCAACGAAGCAAATTTTTAGACCCGTTTTGAACTCTAAAACGGGATAATGTATATTCCATTACAACGATTATTTCATTCAATGAAGTAGTTTCACGGTTTGCTGTAACGAGATTTTACTGTACTTTATGTTAAAATACATAAAATATAATACTGAAGTCAACGGCGGTTTTATTAAAAATTAGTAGATTTTGAACAGTTAAAATATTATTGTAGTAATTGCGAAAGAATACATTAGAATATAGTTTTAATAAATACAAATAATTTGGAAAAAAAACTACTTTTTTAAAATATTGTTTTTAGGTTTGACTGAACAATTTAAAGCTATAAAATTGTATTTTATACTTAACATTTGCTCCCAAAAGCTGGAAATGTTTAATCTTGATGAAGAATATGCCTTTTATTCTGTTATTATTAACAAAGTGGACTTTGTTTAGGTAGATTGATTTATAGTAAATATTGTGTAACAAAGAAATGTGAAAAGCTTAGAATATATCCTGAATCTTAAGATAGCATTAGTTATTGGGGTTTTTGAAAATAAAAATTTATTCCAGGCAAATGCACTAAATCTCAATAGATCTTTTGAAAATAGCTATGTTAAAACACCCATAAAATCAAAATATTGACTGTTATAACATTTAAAATATCTTCATATAACTATTTTGAGCTAAAAGTTCACTAAGCAATAGCATTTCTTTAATTTGAATTAAATAATTAGTAAAATTATGCCAATTCTAACATTAAAACCTATCATTTCTATTCTACTTGTAGCTGAAATTCTCAGTTTTATTGCATTCAAAACAATACAGAAAATACATCAATTTTAGATAGTTTTAGACTCTTAACAAACAGAATTAAATCACACATCACAGATTAATGTGTGTAATTGGTGTTTGACTTGATTAATACAGCTAACTTGACAAGTACTTTCTATTATAACGATTTTCTAGAAATTTTAATATTTGACTTCGGCCTAGAATAAATTACCGGATAGTCAGTTTCTTTTAGGAAGGAATGGCCGAAATAAAAATAATGCAAATGTATCCAATTTATTTTAATAAAAATAAATATGATTCATTGATCTGATTTATGAATAATAAAATTTTTAATCGGGGGGGGGGGGGGGGCATTTTAATTAAAACTCTACTATGCTTTTAAATAGATATTTTTAAAATTCATATGTATAGCATAATTGCATTTAACAAATTAATGCAATTTTTTCAATGCAAAATTTGATTAACAATTACTAGCGACGTAATTTCTAATATTTATCTCAATATTTTAAGTAATTAGAGGAAGAGGGAAGTGGGAGGGGGCAGAGGGATGTTAGAATGTTGTGTTTTCAAACACGAATTCTCTTCATAAGCTTCACTTCAGTCAAATTAACGCCGATTTCATGTCTGGTCGCCGCGATCGCTCTATGATCGTCAGCTCCAGACCACACGATCAGTGAACGCGAGTGCGATGGCGATCTACTGTCGTTCAAAGAGCGCCAGAAACACTTTTGATCGACAGGTAGACGAAAACGTCACAGGATGACGTCGGGATCTACAAACCACGCCTATCGCCCGCGATCGTGAGTGGCAGAAACAGCGTCCTGGACCCGGCTTAAAACAGAAAGACGAAATTTTGTAGCCTGCAGAAACAAACAGCAGCAAGCAAAGATTTGAAAGCGGAATAAACCTTTCATCCGAGCTCAAATAGGAAAATAACTTATGTGCTAATTCACTGGAGAAAAATAAGTAAATAAATGAAAGTATAAATAGTAATAATAAGCTGGAATAACAAAAATCGCTATAAAGAATAACATTTCTTTTAAAAACCCCTGTGCAGTATGGAAAATAGTCCCGTAAAATACATGTCAAAATAAGGAAATCAAAACAAAGCTATCAATCTGCCTGTGAGACGCAGGAAATAAATTTTAATTCGTTTTAAAAAATTAATAATCAAAATCCAAAAAAAGAAATAAATAAATTAAAAATCGGCTGCTTCTCAAAATGCTAAAAACCGCAAGCAATAAATTTTACTTCGTTAAAAGAAAAAAGGATCAATAGTCAGTCGGGCATGGCAACAATTAAAATTAAAGTTAATTACCGTGAAAAAATAATTTCGAACTACAGAGAAAAATGCTTATAACTTCTTTTCTAGTTAATTTAGAGGCTTCGAATTTTCGCACACAGAGCGAAACTCTTTCCGGGGTAGTTTTTCACGCGCTTTTCAACGGTATCAAGCTCGAAACGATGCGATAATTCCTTCCTATAGAAAATGACTATTTTATGAAACTTTCGGCTATAAATTGGAATAAAAGAAGAACAAATTCGAATTTCAGAAAAAACCCTCCGAGGTGCACACTCCCATGTTCCAAACTAATTTCGTGCCAAATTTCATGAAAATCGGCTGGACGGTCTGGGCCCTACGCCGTACACAGACAGACACACACACACACAAAAACACACACACATACTTACTGCTTTATTATTAGTAGAGAAGCAGCAAGTATGTGTGTGTGTTTTTGTTAGGACATGTAGACGGTAGCAACCTTTTCCGATTCATTTTGTTTCTCAGTTTCAATTCGTCAGGTGACGATGGTCGACTTTCGGCAATGTTCTCAGGAGTTTCTCACAAAATTTATTGCATTATGCGAAAGTTTCCCATGCATTTGGCGTGTCAAATCCAAGGAGTATAGTGACAGGGATAAAAAGGGGGACGCTTATGAGAGTTTAGTGGAAAAATTCAAAGAAATTGATGCAACCGCAAACAGAAAAACAGTTGTAAATAATTAATTCTTTGAGAAGTGTTTACCGTAAAGAATTGGCAAAAGTTAATAAATCGATTCGATCTGGGGCTGGAGACGAAATCTACAAGCAATCTCTTTGGTATTTTGATTTGTTACATTTCCTAAATGATCAGGAGACACCAAGGCAGTCTAGGAATACCATGGATGAAAATAAAGAGATTGCAGTTGTCGAACCACCAGAACAGGCAACAAAAAAATATTTATTTTATGTAATCATTTGACCACTTTGAACGCCGGGTTCTTCTGAGACGTTCCAGTCTTTTTTTTTAACATGACACCATGTCATAATTGACCAGAGTAGTATCTCCTTCATGACGATATCGCACAAAATTGAGTGAAATATACAGATATCTCTGCACTATGTAGACGCATAAAAAACTGCAACGTTTTCATTTAGTCTTAAGACTGCGCAGACAAAAGGTTGTACAAAACGTAGCGTCTGGACCCGGCTTTGTCAATAAATAATAGATAAAAATTAACTGTACTAAAAATTTATTAATTAAAACTATTCTAATTTATTATAATCTTCCTTTTTGTGTGGATACTTGAACAAAACAAACAAAATGCGTTTTTTTTCAAATATTTTCTTTTTTGTTTTATTTCGTTTCTTTCTTTCCTTTTTCCTTTTTTTTGTGGCACCGTTGGAATTTGGAAGATAATTTCTTCTTCCTTAGAAGATTATGTTTATGCGTATAGTTTCAAGCAAATCTAATGGCTGATTTATTACCACTTTCTAGTTCCATTCATTTAGGGGCCGCGGTAGCCTAGTGGTTAGCACGTCAGACTTCCACCTGGAAGGTCGCGCGTTCAATACCCACTGAAGACCACCATGTATACTTGGGGATATGTGCATGTAAAATCCGTAGACCCCACTACCTCTCCCCGTGCGTTAGCAATCCTAAGGCCTCGGCTAACAGGTAGGGGTCTGGTGGAGAAAAGTTCCATTCATTTAGAAATTTTGTACTTTTGTATATAACGTAAAAGGGTTGCGTGTGGAATGTTTGACTAAATGTTGCAGGCTGAATGAATAGAGTTTTTATCATTCTGAGCATTTTTTACTGCCTTCTCCATAACTTCATGTGGCACAGATATACATGATGAAATAATGAAAAATGAAAAATATATTCTTTGTAATAACTTAAATGATGATGCAATGAAAATATATTCTTTGTAATAATTATGATATAAGTTATATCATTTGAAAATGTTTGTTTACTTTAAGTACATGATCTGTGAAATTATTGTATTGCCAGTGTACCTTTTAACATTTTATCTCAATTTATATATAATATCTGTAGCTTAGCTATAAACAAAAAGATATATAATTTTTTATAGAAATATTGAGTTATAGCAAGTTGTAATTGAATATTTGTAAAATTGCAAATATTCAAAATCAACTGAATGAATTCTAAATCAGAAGAAACCTGGATTAAAACTAAAGGAATGTTTGCACTTCTTTTAGGTGTAATTAGGATTAATTTTGAAATTTGAAAGTATAATACACTTAAAACATTTTCAAATGCATATTGCAGGAATCATTGATTAATTTACTCATTAAAAATAAATAGCTTATCAATTTTCAATTACACACATGATATCAACTAGAAAAAGTACATGGAATACAGAAATGGGGTAAAATAGACCACGGTCCATTTTATCCTATGTGCAAGTCTAACAAAAATTGTCCAAAAAAAGTTACATTGAATATAATAATACATGATCTTATCTTTTTATTGTGCGGCGTAATATATTTCAAATTATAACTCTTAAATGAGGAAAATAATATATGTTTTGATAATAATATTTACTTTTGCTAAGCACAAATTCACTTTCTAGAACAATGCGGCTAAATTGTAACCTAGATACACAGTCGCAAAGTAATTATCACTATTTTAATGCTACCATCTATGTACCAAATATGAAACATTAGAAGAAAGTAATAATATAGATAATAGGTGTTGGGGGGGGGGGGGTCCATTTTACCCGTCTCCCATATTTCCTCCTGATTGATTTTACAAAATATGTTCTTTTCTCGCAAAGGGATTTCAAAACAAATGAACTATTTCACTAAAGTTTGATAATAAATATACAGTATAATATCGATACAACGAAATCTCTGTTGCAACGAAGCAAATTTTTAGACCCGTTTTGAACTCTAAAACGGGATAATGTATATTCCATTACAACGATTATTTCATTCAATGAAGTAGTTTCACGGTTTGCTGTAACGAGATTTTACTGTACTTTATGTTAAAATACATAAAATATAATACTGAAGTCAACGGCGGTTTTATTAAAAATTAGTAGATTTTGAACAGTTAAAATATTATTGTAGTAATTGCGAAAGAATACATTAGAATATAGTTTTAATAAATACAAATAATTTGGAAAAAAAACTACTTTTTTAAAATATTGTTTTTAGGTTTGACTGAACAATTTAAAGCTATAAAATTGTATTTTATACTTAACATTTGCTCCCAAAAGCTGGAAATGTTTAATCTTGATGAAGAATATGCCTTTTATTCTGTTATTATTAACAAAGTGGACTTTGTTTAGGTAGATTGATTTATAGTAAATATTGTGTAACAAAGAAATGTGAAAAGCTTAGAATATATCCTGAATCTTAAGATAGCATTAGTTATTGGGGTTTTTGAAAATAAAAATTTATTCCAGGCAAATGCACTAAATCTCAATAGATCTTTTGAAAATAGCTATGTTAAAACACCCATAAAATCAAAATATTGACTGTTATAACATTTAAAATATCTTCATATAACTATTTTGAGCTAAAAGTTCACTAAGCAATAGCATTTCTTTAATTTGAATTAAATAATTAGTAAAATTATGCCAATTCTAACATTAAAACCTATCATTTCTATTCTACTTGTAGCTGAAATTCTCAGTTTTATTGCATTCAAAACAATACAGAAAATACATCAATTTTAGATAGTTTTAGACTCTTAACAAACAGAATTAAATCACACATCACAGATTAATGTGTGTAATTGGTGTTTGACTTGATTAATACAGCTAACTTGACAAGTACTTTCTATTATAACGATTTTCTAGAAATTTTAATATTTGACTTCGGCCTAGAATAAATTACCGGATAGTCAGTTTCTTTTAGGAAGGAATGGCCGAAATAAAAATAATGCAAATGTATCCAATTTATTTTAATAAAAATAAATATGATTCATTGATCTGATTTATGAATAATAAAATTTTTAATCGGGGGGGGGGGGAGCATTTTAATTAAAACTCTACTATGCTTTTAAATAGATATTTTTAAAATTCATATGTATAGCATAATTGCATTTAACAAATTAATGCAATTTTTTCAATGCAAAATTTGATTAACAATTACTAGCGACGTAATTTCTAATATTTATCTCAATATTTTAAGTAATTAGAGGAAGAGGGAAGTGGGAGGGGGCAGAGGGATGTTAGAATGTTGTGTTTTCAAACACGAATTCTCTTCATAAGCTTCACTTCAGTCAAATTAACGCCGATTTCATGTCTGGTCGCCGCGATCGCTCTATGATCGTCAGCTCCAGACCACACGATCAGTGAACGCGAGTGCGATGGCGATCTACTGTCGTTCAAAGAGCGCCAGAAACACTTTTGATCGACAGGTAGACGAAAACGTCACAGGATGACGTCGGGATCTACAAACCACGCCTATCGCCCGCGATCGTGAGTGGCAGAAACAGCGTCCTGGACCCGGCTTAAAACAGAAAGACGAAATTTTGTAGCCTGCAGAAACAAACAGCAGCAAGCAAAGATTTGAAAGCGGAATAAACCTTTCATCCGAGCTCAAATAGGAAAATAACTTATGTGCTAATTCACTGGAGAAAAATAAGTAAATAAATGAAAGTATAAATAGTAATAATAAGCTGGAATAACAAAAATCGCTATAAAGAATAACATTTCTTTTAAAAACCCCTGTGCAGTATGGAAAATAGTCCCGTAAAATACATGTCAAAATAAGGAAATCAAAACAAAGCTATCAATCTGCCTGTGAGACGCAGGAAATAAATTTTAATTCGTTTTAAAAAATTAATAATCAAAATCCAAAAAAAGAAATAAATAAATTAAAAATCGGCTGCTTCTCAAAATGCTAAAAACCGCAAGCAATAAATTTTACTTCGTTAAAAGAAAAAAGGATCAATAGTCAGTCGGGCATGGCAACAATTAAAATTAAAGTTAATTACCGTGAAAAAATAATTTCGAACTACAGAGAAAAATGCTTATAACTTCTTTTCTAGTTAATTTAGAGGCTTCGAATTTTCGCACACAGAGCGAAACTCTTTCCGGGGTAGTTTTTCACGCGCTTTTCAACGGTATCAAGCTCGAAACGATGCGATAATTCCTTCCTATAGAAAATGACTATTTTATGAAACTTTCGGCTATAAATTGGAATAAAAGAAGAACAAATTCGAATTTCAGAAAAAACCCTCCGAGGTGCACACTCCCATGTTCCAAACTAATTTCGTGCCAAATTTCATGAAAATCGGCTGGACGGTCTGGGCCCTACGCCGTACACAGACAGACACACACACACACAAAAACACACACACATACTTACTGCTTTATTATTAGTAGAGAAGCAGCAAGTATGTGTGTGTGTTTTTGTTAGGACATGTAGACGGTAGCAACCTTTTCCGATTCATTTTGTTTCTCAGTTTCAATTCGTCAGGTGACGATGGTCGACTTTCGGCAATGTTCTCAGGAGTTTCTCACAAAATTTATTGCATTATGCGAAAGTTTCCCATGCATTTGGCGTGTCAAATCCAAGGAGTATAGTGACAGGGATAAAAAGGGGGACGCTTATGAGAGTTTAGTGGAAAAATTCAAAGAAATTGATGCAACCGCAAACAGAAAAACAGTTGTAAATAATTAATTCTTTGAGAAGTGTTTACCGTAAAGAATTGGCAAAAGTTAATAAATCGATTCGATCTGGGGCTGGAGACGAAATCTACAAGCAATCTCTTTGGTATTTTGATTTGTTACATTTCCTAAATGATCAGGAGACACCAAGGCAGTCTAGGAATACCATGGATGAAAATAAAGAGATTGCAGTTGTCGAACCACCAGAACAGGCAACAAAAAAATATTTATTTTATGTAATCATTTGACCACTTTGAACGCCGGGTTCTTCTGAGACGTTCCAGTCTTTTTTTTTAACATGACACCATGTCATAATTGACCAGAGTAGTATCTCCTTCATGACGATATCGCACAAAATTGAGTGAAATATACAGATATCTCTGCACTATGTAGACGCATAAAAAACTGCAACGTTTTCATTTAGTCTTAAGACTGCGCAGACAAAAGGTTGTACAAAACGTAGCGTCTGGACCCGGCTTTGTCAATAAATAATAGATAAAAATTAACTGTACTAAAAATTTATTAATTAAAACTATTCTAATTTATTATAATCTTCCTTTTTGTGTGGATACTTGAACAAAACAAACAAAATGCGTTTTTTTTCAAATATTTTCTTTTTTGTTTTATTTCGTTTCTTTCTTTCCTTTTTCCTTTTTTATTGTGTGTGTTTTGTAAAAAAAAATGCTTAAATGTGTAGGATCTCCGGCTGATTGCCATGGGCAGCTAATCTTTAATTATATGGAATGCTATACATTTTAACAAAATAACATAATTTGCACCTAAAAAAGTTATCACTATATACACAATGGCAAACCGACTGGTCTTTTCATTTTTTAACACGGGCATAGCCGTGCGGGTACCGCTAGTTATTATTAGTAGAGATATAACAGTATCGTTCCTAGCATAGGTGAAAAAAAAAGAGTTTTGTTTTAACGTAAAGTTGACTTGTAATTTTTTAGTTTATATTGTCTTCATTAACTTCAATAGTGAAAATAAATCTTAAGAACTTCCGTTTAAGTTGGTGTATCCCCCCCCCCCGGTAAACTGCGTTTACTTTTTCTTATACGTTGAAATAATATCAGTAAAATTGTATATTACAAATATATGAATTTTTCAAAAACTATATCTTATTTTGGGTGTCAACACCCTTCAAAGGGGTTCTCCTGAGGCTTACTGGCCCCTCCGACCCCCGTAGTGAAGCTACTGTATATATATATACGTGTGTGTGTGTGGTAAATAATTCTAATTAAATTCTAAGCAAAGAATTAAAAGGTTTTTAAAGTTGTTAGATAGTTCAAATAAAAAATTTAAATGTTGAACTGATGCTTACAAAACGTCAAGCGGCACAATATCTTCGTGTGTGGTTTGCACATAATAACGCCATTGTAAATGAAAAACAACATCAACAAACATTTCCAAGTCTGATTAGGATTATTTATGATTTTGTAATGAATGCGTTCATTACATACAATTATTTCTCTTCCATCAGTAAAACAACCAAATGAAATGTAGAAAAAACATTCAAATGTATATACTTCCAAATTAGTTATAATTAGTTATGCTAAGGTCTGTAACATATCATCAAAAATAAACTATAAATTACAACTGCAAAGCCTATTTTAATGTCTTTCTTTTCTTTAAAAAAAAAGTATCAGAACAAAACTACAAACCTCCATCAACAAAACCTGTAAAAGCTGTTATTAGGTGCTATTTTCGAACTGCATATAATTAAAAATACGTTTTATTGATGGGAAATAAGTAGTGACTTTTGATTTTTTATTCAAATTGTCTGCTAAGTTTTTTTCCCCCTCTGAAGGAGCTGGCGGAAGTTCTGGCTATTTTGAGTTCTTTGACACTCTGGATTAATTGTTCGCTCTTTCAATATTTGTTGCGGTGATTGGCTTAAAGTCATCAGTAATGAGGTTAAAATACATTAGTAGTTTTTCTTATGGCAAAGAAAATGCGTTTGTCCTTAATTAACTAAAATCTAAATATGGTTCCCTCACCTGAGGTATAGTTCCCTCACCTCTGGTTCCCTGGCTGAGAAATATGAAGAACAAAATCGTTTTAAATAAAATCATAATTTCCGTTATCCTATGAATTAAAATATAGACAAAGAGATATATCCTGTTACTAAAACATATTTCATGTAAAAATCGTGCAGTTACCCCAGGTTCTCACTTAAAAGAGAGTAATTAAGAATCTGATCTTACTTGAATATGTAAGTAAGATCAGATTCTTACGAATATTTATGATTAATTCTCATATTAAATGATTCCAAATATCACTGGTTAAATTGGATACTAAATAATTCTGAATATTCTACATATTTATGATTTATTCTGGTGTTAAACGTTCCAAGTATTCCAAATACAGTAAACCTCCTCCTAATGGACACCCTCTTTGTTGGACTTTTTTAATTCCCTCCAGCAAAGCATTGAGACTTAAAAAGCTCTTCTTTTACGGAAGCCTCTATATTACGGATAAATACGTTTGTCCCTCTGGCGTTCACATAAGTTTTACTACATTTCTTTCTAATTTTTATGTTAAATGATTCCAAATATTTCTGATTAATTCTGATAATGAATGCTTCCGACTATTCCAAACATTCCTGATTAATTCTGGTATTAAAATGATTGAATTTGCATTACATTTCATTCTGATCAATTGATTAGAGTTGATCTTTGTGTGCTTCGCCTGAAGACATTGGAAATTGAAGTTCTTAACGATACAGCAACATTCGCACTCAAAACGCGTTTTTATCCCTCTGGTGTCCAGAGGAGTTATTTCTGATATTAAAGGATTCCAAATATTTATGATTATTTCTGATATTAAATGATTCCAAATATTTATGATTAATTCTGATAATAAATGTTTCCGACTATTCCAAATATTTCTGATTAATTCTGGTATTAAAATGATTGAATTTGCATTACACTTCATTCCGATCAATTGATTAGAGTTGCTCTTTGTGCTTCGCCGGAAGACATTGGAAATTGAAGTTCCTACAGGAACAACAACATTCTCACTGAAAACCTATTTTTGTCCCTCTGGTGTCCAGAGGGTTTATTTGTAATATTAAATGATTCCAAGCATTCCAAACATTTCTGATTAACACTGATAATGAATGCTTACGATTATTAGAAATATTTCCGATTAATTCTGATATTAAAATGATTGAATTTGCGTTACATTTCACTCCAAATCTATTAAACAGAGTTGCTCTTTGCTTCGCCTGAATGCATTTTTGTCCCTCTGGTGTCTAGAGAAATTTATTGCGCTTCGAATTTCAGTTTAATTCTGGTATTAAAGGATTCCAAACATTCCTGATTAGTTTTGATAATGAATGCTTCCGAATATTCCAAATATTTCCGATAATTATGCTATTAAAATGATTGAATTTGTGTTACATTTCATTACAATCAATTAATTAGAGTTGCTCTCTGCTTCGCCCGAAGACATTGAAAATTGATTGTTCTACAGGTACAGCAACATTCTCAATCAGAACGTATTTTTGTCCCTCAGGTGTCGAGAGGAGTTTTACTGTATTTCTTTTTAATTCTGACATTAAATAGCTCCAAATATTTCTAAATAATTCTGATATTAAATGCTTTTGAATATTCCGAATACTTCCGATTAATTCTGATATTAAAATGATTGAATTTTCGTTACATTTCATTCGAATCAGTTAATCAGAGTTGTACTCTGCTTCACCGGAAGACATTGGAGCTTAAAGCTCCTATTGGCACAGCAACATTTTCATTCAAAACTCATTTTTGTCCCTCTGGCGTCCAGAGGAGTTTTACTGTATTTCATTTTTTATTCTGATATTAAATGATTCCAAATATTTCCGATCATTTCTGTTATTGAAATGATTGAATTTGCATTTGTTACATTTCATTCAAATCAATTAGAGTTGCTCTCTGCTTCGCCTGAAGACATTGGAAATTGAAGTTCCTACAGGTACAGCAACGTTCTCCCTCAAAATGTATTTTTATCCCTCTGGTATCCAGAGGAGTTTTACTGTATTTTTTAAATTATGATATTAAATGATTCCAATTATAGAATGATCAGAATGATTCTGATTCATTCTGATAATAAATGCCTCGAATATTCCAAATATTTACCATTCATTCTGATATTAAAACGTCTGAATTTGAGTTACATTTCATATCAGTCAGTAAATTCGAGTTGCTCTTTCCTTCGCCTGAAGACATTGGAAACTGAAGTTCTTACAGATACAGAAGCATTCGCACTCGAAACACATTTCTGCGCTTCCTCTTAAGAAAAGCCGCGCAAACAGCGAGTCCAGACGACTTGTGCAACAAAATTAGTAAATCAAAACACACGCAGCTGATTCTACAGCACTAAAGCCATAGACCTACATTTCGACGACGGCTCTTCTATCTGTTTTATGCGCAAACCAGACGAAAATGAACACACAAAGTTGTTGCTGCTGATCTTTGTAACAAAGCGAATACCATGGACGCTGATTCCAGTTGGGGGGGGAAAAAAAGAACTAACCGTTCTCGACTCTAAAAATGCATCTGACGCGTCATTGATCTTTAAAAAACTCAATTATGTCATTCTTTTGTTGGGTTATGTCAGTTTTCATTTGTAACGGTGATATGAATGTTTTCTGCGCAGTCAAGCCCATCAATGGATTTATCATTATTGTCATATTTCACTGATACAGTCGTACTCTAGCCTCCTAGTGTTAACCACTTGCCTGATTATCCCGAGTTATCTCGGGTTCGCATATATTGCAGTTAATTATTATAACGAGAAAACTCGGGCGGAGCAGAACTTTTTACAACTGTAAAAAAAATTTAAATTTAACTTAAAACCTACAGATTTTGTTTTGTTAAGTTTCCTTGAATTTAACAATAAAATTAAAACGTGATGATTTTTTGCATTTAAAAAAAAAATGTAAGGGAAACGTTTAAAGAAGACGTGTTGAGGATTTGTGAAGTAATAAATCACAACAAAACTTCGTTTAAGTGGAAAAGGGATATATCAAGCATTTTTATCATAAACTCGTCTATTTTTCGTGCCTCAACTAGCTTTTAAAGCTAAAACGATGCAGGAAATGGTTAAAAAACTTTTTACCACGAATTTAACGCAACTATGGTTCTACGATTTTTTGGAATCATCCCAGCTACCCATGTTATGTTAGAGATAGCTTGAAATTGGCATTTTCAGGTAATTTCATTTCAGTTTGCTCAAATAAATATGACTCAATGCAAACGTTTACTGTAAAATGGAACTTTATTAGGAAAACTATTTAAATTCATTCCTACGACCAATAATAAAAATGATTTAAACAGCTCAAAAAAGAAGAAAAAAAATCTGAAAAGCTTTAAATAAATCATTATATTTTATTTTATTTATACTGAGCATAAGAGATGACTAAAATTGACAACTCAGAACTTTCTCTTGATGAAGAAGGGGTACAGAGATATCTGGTTTTTATTTTTATGATATATTTGCGTATTATAACAAAGAGATTTCAAGAAAAATGTTTAGTGGAATGTCAAGAAACTGTTTACTCATACCATACAGGAGAAGCAATGATTATTCTGTATTGTTAATGACGGCAATTGTAAAACTTTTTCTTGCGTTAATTTATTGTGTTGCATTTTTTAGCCCTACATTCCAATATGAGAATGAAAGTGCTTTCTTGGCATAGCTAAAGAAAGTTGGTACTTCCAAAGCATTATTTTATTGTGCAATCGAAAATTATCTTTCACCCTTGAAAGGCTTTTACAAGATAATGTACTTCATTATGAACTACACATTCTTTTACTGTTTCATTGCTTCTTCTGTTTCTTTTTTTCATTTTTAAGCGTATTAGTAAGGATAACGTGCATGTGGTTTTTTCCTTTCATCCTTTGCCTTTACCCTTTCTTTACTCAAGCATAAAGAGTATCCCAAAAACCATTTGAAAGATCTTTGTAGGGAAGTCATCTTGATTGTGTTTCTGAAATATTTTCTCTTTTATTCACTGTTTGTACTGAAACACAGAAGCAGCGTTCCAAAGATATGAGAGTTTGTGAGCCTTAAAAAAAATCTAGATTTTTTTATACGAAGTAAGACCATTATAAGAAACATCAGATATGTCTTTTTTTTCACTGGGTATATTTCGTTTGGGATTTAACTAGATAAGGTTAACGTCCGAACTTTGTATTTTCAAATGTTATTTTTTAGAAAGTATTGTAATAAGATGGAATAGGAATAAGGAAAACAGAGAACAAGCTAAGAATGATTAACTTAAAAAAAAAATCTATGGGACCATCCATATATGATGTCACACTTTTTTCCACATATATTTGACCTTCTCCCCAATTTGTCACAAAATTTCACACTTCAACATACCCCTCTTCCGCCTTTGTTACATGCAACGCTATGTTGCATAACCATGTTACACTTCTTGGAACCCCTCCCCTTGTCACAATTTGTCACAATTTCACGAACGCCCCCCCCCTCTCCTCTAGAAGCGTGACATCATTTATGAATGATACGTATTCTACTATAGAGGATCAAAAAATAGTAAAGCGGATCATATTTCGGCAGAACTTAGAAAGTGGTAATCTATTTTTGACAATTGTTTTTAAAAATGCCGAAGAACGTTCATGTAATCATCATCTAATGAAGAAGAAAAAAAAGAAATATTCAAACAAATAGTTTAGCCATCTTTTCTTATTTTAGTGAGGCAGCGTTAGGGGGAGCATTGGAGTAGAAGTAAGGAAACTTTGTGCAAAATAAAGGGAACAGAGCCGTGCTCTGGCGAGTGTGATGGAGTTAGAAGTTCTGTGTTGTTCTTGTCAAAAATTTAAAGTTTTGTGACTCTTAAGTAAAAATTTGTTGATAATTGAAAGGTGTGTTATTTTCAATTACAATATTTCACGATAATTATTGCATAAAAGCATTATTCAAAAAAAAAAACAAAAAAAACGAACATTTTACTTTTTAATTGTTACTTAGTTAGTACTTAGTAACTTTTACTTTTTAATAGTACTAAGTAAACAATCTAAATTTTATTGAAATTATTCATTATTTACATGATTGTTTAATAACATATTTTCTTCATTGAATTTTACTTTAAGAATTAAGTGCATGTATTGTTAATTTATTAGTTTCAGTAGCAATCATAATCACATCTCAACCATTTTTGACTAACAGCAGATACATGATTCATAATTGTTTATGTTCCATGGAGCCTTTAGAATGCACTGCAACTTGGTATAATATATACAAGCATACACAGCAGCGTGGCAGGGTTTTTCTTTGTGTGTGGGTGTTTGGGTTGGGGCAAGATCAGATTAGAAATGTCCCGAATATTGAAAAGGTAGGAGTCCGCAGGGGCTATATCAGGGGAATAGGACGGTGGTGGAAGCACAGGATTGTTAAATTTGGTCAAAAATTCTTCTACCTCTTTCCTAAACTGAAATTTTCACTGAAAGGGAAGCGATTTGACTCGATTGAAGACATCCAGGTGAATCTGGCAAGCGTCCTTAACACACCCGAGAAAAAAAAATTCCAAAAATGTTTCTAAAACTGGAAACACCGTTGGAGTCGGTGTGTTCAGTCAGAAGGGGACTATTTTGATGGAGATGCATCACAGTAGCGTGTAAATATCGCCATTGTGAAATTACAAGCCCATTCTTAAAACTTTCCAATCACACCTCGTATAGATACACATATTCTGAATTTCCTGAAAGATTTGTATGAATATATTTCTATTAAAATGAGTTGGTGATATTAGTTATTATTCATATTGCATTGGAGAGGGATACCGCCTATAGTTCTTTACCGTTTAATAGGCATAATTATTTCGAAACGCGGTACTTGTTTGTTATAACAGCGATCAAAAAACAGCAGGAAAAAAATCGCCAAGTTATAAAAATGTACCCAGGGAATCATTCATAAATGCTGTCACGCTTCGAGGGGGAGGGGGTTCGTGAAATTGTGACAAGGGGAGAGGAGGGGTTGACAAAAAGTGTAAGATCGTGCTTATGCAACATAGCGTGGCATGTAACAAACCGGGGAGGGGGTATGTTGAAGTGTGACAAAGAGAGGGAGGGGGGGGGGGGGTCAGATACGTGCGAAAAAGGTGCGACATCATTTTTGAACGGTCCCTCAAGTGTTGCATTCTCAAGTTGGCTAACTTTTTTCTTGGCGCTTTTTGGTCGCCGTTATAAGCTTCTTAACGCTTTTTGGTTACAATAGACAAAGTACCCTAAATGCAAATCAATTTCAAAGCATAGATTAAATATAAATTAATAAATAAAATAAACATACTAGAAATAAATTATTCTAACAGTAGTGGTAATCGATTGCCTCTGGAGGTTTGCTTGAAATCTGAAATGGGAATTTTTCCATTCATGATCAAATACGTTATATCATTCAAGATATTTCTTTGTGTGTGTTCTCTCGAAAATCACTCCGCGAAATTAAATATCATTCGTAGCATAATAAAAGATTGTGTCTTAAAAGCCATTTAAATATCAGTTTCATTTCGCAATTTAATGCATTCAAAGAGAAAAAATAAGAAAAAAAATGTCCAGTATTCTTTTTATTTCATATTAGATTTTGCAATAAATTTCCCGGCATAATGAAAGTCGTGACATATTAACCGAAGAAAAAGTACGCGAAAAAGATTTTATTTCTTCAGCCACCTTTTGAGATGCAATTTATACCAGAACATTAACATTTTATATCCAAATTGAAATTCTGTAACTCCTTGTGCCGTTGGAACTAATAATAGCTATTTTATTCATTAGTATTTCTCCTTTCTATTGAGGAAATTCTTCTCTTTCATCTAACTTTAGCTATTTCAGATTATTTTTTTCTCCCGAAAAACGAAAAAATTCTAACGATGTTTTTGAACGGTATAGATATCATCACAGTCATTGAATAAACACATTTATAGACTCAAGGCAATGGCGGTTGTAAATAAAAGAAAAAATGCCAGCGGGAACTGTAAGCCGTTTCCTTTAAAAGTGGCGTAAAAGAATATTTGGCAAATAGTTAATGATCAGTGGCGTACGTTCGGGTAGGTTCGTGAAATTGTGACCAGGATGCAGGGAAGGGGTAACAAGAAGTTTAACATCACACATTTCAATTTCTATGAAAAGATTTGAAATCAGCAAATTAACTCTATTTTTAAAGTTTTTTTATATTTTCATAATTTGATTTTAATCTTTCATATAAATACCCGCATGATTCTAAGGTCCCAATAGGGATCATTCACAAATGTTGTCCCGTTTCGAGGGGGGACGGTTCGTGAAGACAAATTGTGACAAGGGGAGGGGAGGGGTGGGGATAAAAAGAAGTGTGACATCATGCAAATGCAACATAGCGTGGCATGTGACAAAGGGGAGAGGGGATATGTTGTGAAGTGGGACATTTTGTGACAAAGGGGAGAGGGGGGGAAATATATGGGAAAGAAGCGTGACATTATTTATGGTTAGTCCCTTAATGATAACAATGAATGCAATCTACTTATGAGCTTTGCATCAATAAATGGAGGGTTCAGAATACAAGTGATCCAAGTCCACTTTTTGTCATTTTCGAGTTAACAGCGCAATAGCCGGCACTAACTACGTAAAATTTCAGTGCAATAATGAACCAAGTCTCTCTTTGAACTTTTAAAATTTAATTTATACTTGAAAAAGTTTTAAGAGGTAATTTTGTAAAAAAGCTTTTACTTTAAACCTCTGTAACACAAAGAAACTTTTTATGTCACACTTTTTAAAATATATTTGACCCCTTCCTCCCCTTTGTCACAAAATGTCACACTTCATCACATTCCCCCACTCCCTTTGTCACATGTCACGCTATACCACTGCTATGGTATTACATAGGCGTATATACTTGCAGTTCAGAAACAAAGCATACGTTATAAATCACGTTTTAGCTTAATTTTTGTGTTTTAAATGACATTTGTGTGCATACAGTCAACGCTCTTTAGAACGACCACACATTATAAAGACCATTCCATTATAACGACCAGTGGTTTAAGTCCCAACTTTATCCCTGTGAACTCTATGTTAATTTGCTTTCGAAACTGCGACCTTTCTGAATCGTCTAATTCAATACAGCGATCGTACCAGGTGTCACGTCAGCTCAGAAGTTCTGCTTCCAGAAATGCGAATGTAATTTTTTTCCCTATATTTTCTACTTTAAAATCTGTTTAATATTTTATTATAATATTTTGTACTGATAATTTTTTTTTAAAATTCCAATGATAAAAAATAATTTAGTTCGAATGTTTTAAAAACTACGAATTTTAATGGGAATACTGAATATGCATGATGCATGTCTATTTTTTAACGAGAATTCCACCTGTTATAGCGACCCCTCGCTATAAAGACCTTTTTCTGTGCGACGCAGATGGTCGTTATATTGAGCGTCCACTGTATGATAATGCTTACAGGTGCACTTAATTTGTATAAAATGAGGTTAAGGTTTACAACACAAAAAATAATTAGGATAGAAGATAAAATATTATAATTGTTCAAATTCTGAAAAAAATGACCCACCCAATTTTATCTTAAAAGTGTAAATGCCTAAGAAAATTTCATTTTAAACTTGTAACAAGAAGTAAATTTAAACTCTTAACAAGAAGTAAATGTAAACTTTTAACAAGAAGTAAATTAAAACTTTTATCAGCATCGGTGTTTATGATTCAAAATGGTCAAAATCAAATTATGAAAGTCAAAAAAACTTTAAAAATAAATTTAATTGCTGACTATGTTTTTATAGAAACCAAAATGTGTAACGTCACACTTCTTGTTACCCCTCCCATCCCCTTGTCACAAACTGTCACAATTTCTCGAACCCCCTCTCCCTCGAAGCGTGAAATCGGTAATGAATGACCCTTATGACTTTTTGATTTTTGAAACATTTACAAATCATTTTGTCATTAAGATTATTTATTTGTTTTACTGCTCGCGATCGCTAAACATCTTTTACAGCCTTATTCACCAACCGATATGAACCTCTGTCAAACTCAAACACTCGTACCGCCGATTTGAGAGCTCTGATTGGTTGAGAAAGCCTTTGATCTGCAGTTCGAAGGTTCAAATCAGTTGGTGAATAAGGCCAGTAGTGGTTCCGCCATTTTAACAGTCATTTGGAAGATGGACTGCGAAGATAACAAACAAATAATCTTTGTTTATAAACGGTAATTCTTTTTTTTTCCTCAGAAAAAAAAACTTGGGCGGAGGTTCAGAGGTTTGCTCTAGTTCTAAACTGGTTGCAACTTCGGCGCTCGCTTGTGTTTACTTAGTAAAAGTGCTTGATTTGTTTCTTTGTAAATTATAGTGGGTGATGTGATTATTTTTAGATGCTTCGATTACTGTGTTTCTATTGTGACTGATGATTTTGTGAGGAAAATTGATGGCAAATATATTGCTTTGTCTGGTGTATAATCAGGAACTCGATTTGCTGCATTTAGTGTTTGCTTAGTAAAAAAAGGCTACACCAATAAGAGTTAAATTCGCTCAGGGAAATAGTGATTTATATTAGAAAAGTGTAACGTGTTTTTTATAACTGAAAATTACAGTTTGAAAGAAACTTTTAAAGGTATTATCAAGACCAAAATACACATTCAAAGTAGCATTAAGTGAAAGGTGGGGTGAAGAATTTTTTTTATATCCATTCTCCAAGTTTGGTTATGATCAGAGATTTTGAAAACTTGCGAAATATGTCTAGGATCAAAGATGTATTTACGCGCAACATTAAAATGAGGTTAAGAGTGGCATAAGATATTTCTCATATCCATGTTCGCATAAGGCACGATATTTTGAATTTTTTATACAAGAATGATTAAAAAGTTGTGGAGGTCACGGGCTACGGAAACTTCCGCGCATAACCTCTTCATTCCAAGTGCACCCAATTGGGTACATTTTAAAATACCGTTTATTAACTACTGTTTGTGCAATTTGAAAGCTAAAACACCCAATCGTTTTTTTAAATTAATCAACAGATAGTTTACTTCGTTTTAAACATGGAAAACATGGAAATTGGGCATTAATCATTATTTAAACTAATTATTAATTAAAATTTAAAAAAAAAAATTTAGTTATTTTGTTTTGTAATCACTTTTTAAATCAGAGAAACAAAAAATTGCGTCAAAATTGTTTGTGATTAGTTCTGGGGTCTGAAGAGGTTACCAAGTCGTTTTCAACCATTTCTAAACTTTCCGGTTATACCAAGTTGGCTTCTCTGAAAGTACGCTCTACAAGAAGCGACCTAGTCCCCCCCCCCCCTCATCATCAAGTGAACGATTTTCAACTGTTAGCGACTCTTTTCTGTTCCCCTTTTTTGTATGTGTATATGTGATTTTTTATTTCATCTTCATTTTTATTTTCTCATTTTCAACATTTTGTTTATACCTTATTGTCATTTTATTATTTAACTATAGTGCTTTTTATATCAGTTATCAATTTTCTTGTATCCATTACGACTAAAATTTAACTTCATCTTGCAACCACCCACTCATATGCAATATAGTACCTCTTTGCCAAGCATGTTAAGTTCATATTCTTATTAATGTAAGTCCCTCGACTGCCCTACGCTGGTGATGTCATTGCATAACAGGTATAGTGCAGGGTAGCGTCAAGTATAAATAAATAAATAAAACACCAAGTTGGTACTAATTTTAATAAAACTTTCAATCACATTAACTTGCCCTACTTACCGTACATTAGGAAAAGCCAATGCAATTGCAAGTGGCACTATAATTAGTCACAAATTATGCAAAATGGAAGCTTCGAAACAGTCAAAATGTCTGGTAAATCTGGTTTTAATGTTTAGCGCTAGGTGACAGGCCACGGGGGTTTTTGGTTTAAAGTGGAAGTTCATCTCGCCATTTCTTTTCTTTTTATCTCCGTAACGCATCCGTCGGGCATAATGCCCACGCAGCCTTTCTTAGCTGCCCAGTAAATGCTGTCAGAAAACTTCACAGCCCGTCATATAAACTTTTCAAAGAATTAAGAGAAAGTGAAATAGGAAAGGAAAGAGAAAATAATAAAAATACACTGTAGCAGCCTTCTTCACAACTTTACAAAATGTATTCGAAGAATTCAGTTATTTATATTGTTTCATTCAGCAGCGCTATCTGTCAGCAAGCGTTTATAACTAAATTTAAAATTTTGTGCATTAAAGTTTAATTATTTCCGAAATACAATGCAGCAAACGGTGCATTTTTGAAAAATGCCTTTGAATACACACACATATATATACATATAAGTACAATTAATTTTTCAAATGATGAGCCATTTTTAGAGACGCACTGTACAATTCCTAACCATGCGTTAGTGTTGCAAATTAATAACCACTATAAGCACGGCTACAGTTGGTTTGTTACTTCAGAGATGGCGCCATGAAAAGTAGTTAAATCTTGTTGTTTTTTTTTTTTTTTGAGATATTTGTGATATTTAATTACTGTGTTGCTAAATCGCCTGCTGCAGTTCAATAGCTGAATCTCCATTTTACAAACTGCTAAATTACGAACGACACGATTTTATGAACAGTTTACGGGCCACAACAAAATAGTTTACTGTAATAGTACTTTTCGATTTTACGTACATTTTCCGTAGTCCCGAAGAGCTCGTAAAATCGAGCGTCAAAGCTAATAATGTGTGTTTTTTTCTTTTTGTTATCAAAGATCTGTTAGTTTTGAAATAACTATTCCATTATCAAAAAACGAACAAGTAAATATAAAACTTTCGAAACAGCAGACACCTGAAGACGTTTACTGTAGCTAAATCGATACTTGTTTATGAACATTTTGTTTTTTGACTACCAGTTAGTTTTATACTATTTTTTAAATATTTACAAATAGACACGTATGAATCGTGAATTCAGTTGAAGTTGGCTCTTCTGTATTTGCTCAAGTCTCTCCTGAAAATATATAGCGGGAGGGACATTCAAGTTATGCTTTGTCTGCGAGCCATCGAATATTTGTGAAGAAATTCTTACTATCCTTACCAAGAACATGTATGGAGAGGGTTTGTTCACAAGAACTCCATTTTTATCATAAATCACAGGATGAATGCCCTGAATAATCGCAAGAACTTGCGACTGTTTTGTGAACATCCCCTTGAGAAATAACTCTTTTCCGAAAAATGTTGAAATATGTTCACCTCAATAAATTACAGATATTCAACGCGAAATTTTTTCGAGTTGCCCTGTGGGTTTGAAATTACGACAGTTAAAAGGTGCTATCTTTCGTGCATGCGCCTAAAAATTCATTCCTTTAAGTGTCCATAATTTATCAGATATTCAATATTTGAACTTCAAGTCTCAATATAATGCTTCACTTATATGCTGTCAAGATTTCTGAAAGTTTGGTTAAAGTTTTTTCAAAACTTTGCGTGTTATAAGCTAAAAACGTCGTGAGAAGGAAATCGTCGAAATGCTTATATCTTTGAGAGTAAAAGTTTAGTTTTTACGAAAATGCAAGGAATAATTGCACAAGGCAATTAAACTGTTTTCTAAAGTTTACAGCTTATTCTAGGTATTATACGATGCATGATCATCCAAAACATTTTTCTCTTTTTTTTTTAAATTTGTTGACGGTCCGCTAATTGCAAGAGTGCAGGAATCTTCAGTGTGAAGTGTGAACATTGTATATTAAAACATGTCTAAATAAGTAAAAACTGGGTTTTTGCATGAGACTGACTGTTACGTATGAAGTAACGAAACACTATAGTGCGTCTGTTGATTTGCCAGAGACTGTAGCACATTTTTAATTTACATATATATTTCCAAAACATGTAAATTAATTAAATTTGAAAAGCAGATTTGAGTTGCTGTGTAACCAGATCTTTTGTGCAGTGGCCGAATAAAATTCCGGATATTTAAATGCTCAGCCGGTTCCGGATATCGGATGCCTTCTTGGGAAGAGTGGTCATTGGTACGTCTCTGCTAGTACGTTACACCCCCAAAAACGGTGTAAACAGTTGCTAGCTACAAGAAATGATGCTTGCGAACGCTGCACCAAAATGCTTCAAGATTTAAGCGCCATCCTTTGTAGCCAGCAAATTTGCGCCATTTTATTTCTGTAACATACCGTGGAGTATTTTACAATGCAGTGTAAAAGGGCTACAACTGAAAAAATACAGCCATAAAATGTAGAATTAAGTCTCTTTCTTTATGGGATCTTGTTTTTCATTACTTTTTAAGTTATCCAAGGTAATCCAATTGGTTGTTGGAATTGAATAATGATATAATTCTGTAATTTTAACCAGAGGATTGTACGTACATTTAAGAACAATAAAGCTGACATGTGGGATTAACAACGATCCAAAACGTTATTTAACTCCTGATAAATGTGAATTCGGGAGAAAAGGAGATTTTAAGGTTATGGTTAAAACTTGCTGACTTCTCTCTTGAGCAAGTTGTTAATTTTGAGTTGTGTCCCGGGTTGCCAAATGTCGCAAATTTTACGGGACATTCCCGTATCTTTAGAAATTGTCCCGTGTTCCGAGGGAATTCAATACGGGAGTCCCGTTTTTTTTTTTTTTTTTTTTCTATGGTTCTGATTTTCCGGTTATCGGTGAACCTTGTGGGATGCGTCCGTACCAGGGCTTGAAAATTATATTGCCCGAAATACCCGAGGCATGTAATAATTCTGATCGGGCTTGAATCTTCTACCCAACGGAAGGGCATGTAGTTTATTAATCCAATATTCCTTACCAAAACTTTAGTATTTCGTATTTTATTAAAACATCGCCGCCTCCTTTTACCGGAGCTCAAAATTGACAGGTTGACGGACATGCATGTCAACAATAAAATTGGTAATACAGTTAAAATTTTGCAAATTTTGACTTGTAACGACTTTTTATGTAATATTTTGTAATGTAATCTTTTAATGATTTAGATTAACGTTAAAATAATTCTTTGTTCAGATATAAAGCTGTTAATTTAATTTTTTGTCTAACATAATTATATACGACAAACTCAAATGTTTTTATTAATGTGCAATAAAACAACTTCTAGTCATGTGAAAATTTTGTTCGGGAATGTAAAATTTTAAAGATTTCTCGAGCTCTGGTCCGTACCGGACATCCGGCTCTGATATTTGAAACCTGGAAATTTTATAAAATTTTGAGCATCCCACAGCTTCCAAATACGTGACAAAATTTTAATTTACACATGTTTCAAAATATGCCAATTAATTAAGTCTTAAATCAAAATTAACATGCCGAACTACCAGAACTTTCTTCCATAGGCCGGATCGTATTCCAGATATTTAAAAATCGGTCAGAACTGATCTCGTTGTCCTACCCTTGTTGGTGCACCCCCTGTTGTCCAGTATTTACAATTTCTTATTCTTGGTTGTGACTCTCTTGCACTGTTCAAGACATCCGCAATTTAAAGATGCTAAACAGAAATGCGGTGTAGGCGCCGACATGAATCTACTTCTGCCCCAAAAGCCTTAATGGAGGCAATTCACCGCTGGATGGACTCATGAGCGATCATCGTTGTCACGTGATATCCTCTCTTTGTTTACTAAGATGTTCAATTGAGTTCTACGTGGAGTTCACCAGGCAAAATTAATCTTAAAATTAATTAGACTGTTTTCCCAGCTTTTTTGATTATAACCCAGTATTTACATTTAATTTAATCATTATAAAAGAAATTTCTTAATTATTACAATAGTTATAGTATTGTATTTAGTGTTAATTTTACGTAATGTAGAATAACTTTATTTAGTCCTAGTTTTTAATTAGACTTGTCGATCACGAAGTAAAAACGATGCTACTGCTTCTTTTGTTTACATTGCTTTCATCGGTGCCACGTGACCAATGACGTTGCTTGAATTGCCGCCATTTGTGTGTCAAATATTGAATACAAGCTTCGTAACAGAACTAATCACGTTATTAATCACGTCATTTCAAATAATCAGAACATAAAGAAATACTAATTAATGAGGTAAGAAGATAAGTTGCAATTTAACTCTTTGTAATTGATCTCATGAAGTAATATCTTTTGCGGGAATGCAAAGCTTAGAGGATTAGTGTGTTTCAATAACGCCTTCTCGTGATTAAAGGATAGAAGGGTCAGTAACGAAATAAGTATTGTAAAGTTTAACTTATTTTAGAAGACTTGTTAACCTTTTTCCAAGATCGAAATCAATAAAAAGAAAAACGATTGAAGTTATAACGAAAGGGGAAAAACAGGTTTTTAAAGCCTTTTTTTTTTTAGTGTCCAAAAATCAAGGTTATACGCAAGGAATTCAGTGGGTCACCATAGATTCGATTTCAATAAAGTTGGTCACTATACAGATTAGTTTTATGAAGCGTGGGTCGCCAAAAGGGAAATTTCTAAAAAGATAGCCATCAAAAATAAAATTTTAAGAAGTGGGTCTTAAAAAGTTCGGGAACTTCTGTTCCAATCCATTTCTCTTCCTGATAATATAAACATCAACAGAGAATAACTAATTTTCCAAAACCTCACTATGATCTTTCCTGTTTTCCTGGACATGCTCTTGAATTTTTCTCTTTTTTACTCTTTTTCTCAGATTTCTCTTTGCAATTTGCGGCAATCCCCCCCCCCCCCCTCGCCCCAGAATCGTATTTAGCAAAATTTTCAATGAATCATCTAAATTTTTAGAATTTGTTTATAATATAGTTCATTTTGCTACTTAATTAGTTTCCTTTAAAAAAGCTTCAGGATTCCTATTCTTTTGTAGGAAAATTGACTTTTTTGTTTCGATTTTGAGCGTATCATTTGTTTAAGGTTCTGATTCCAGTTAATCAAATCTAGAAAACGTAAATAAATCAAAATCAAATGCTCATGCCATGTCATGTTCTTTTTTTATGAAACTAAAGTATCCGATATAATTAAAGAAAAGGCTAAAATGAGTAAGTGTGATGGAGAAATTGCTTTGAGATCATTAATCATGAAAATTATAACCTAGATGTTGTTTTGTACCAGAACAAATCAGAGCTGAAGAAATAATCAGCCAGTAAATAACTTCGGTGCTATTACAATTTAACAATTTCGCTTTTTCACATTACGTCCAAGGTCCCTAAGAAAGCTTCTAATAATTATTTTTCATCCAAAATAAACAAAACTATTAAGAAAGAAGAGTTAAACAAGAAGAAACTTTCAGAAAAATAAGTTTTGGTGCACTTTTTTTTCAAGAGAGCTTTCAATACGCTTTATTTTCGGTTCACGCGGGAAGATATATGGCTGGAAATCCGGGTAGCACAATAGAAGAACGTGAAATAAAAATTCGTTTTATAGCCTGAATTTCGAAGTGGTGGTTACTCCAATCGTCAAGGTCGAGGTTAGTAAGTGACGTCACGCCTGAACCACGTGAGCCCTAGACAATGCGTGACTACATAAGACATAATAGCCAAATGCGATCATATATGTCTTCTGAAGACAAGTCAGCAGCCATTTTTGCTGCACCACAATTTGCAGAGGAGAACAGTAAAGATTATTCATTTAAAAAGTCGGTTTCAAACGTCAGGGAAATGGACAATTAGGGCAAATGGACTTTTAACTGAATAGAATAAAGACTGATAAAAAAAGAACTTTTTTGTTCTTTTTTCTTCGTCATGAGCGCTGTGTTTTGAGAATCAGTAAGGATTCTAAAACAATCAAAATAGAGGGGGATGGGGTTGGAACAACAAATATTACATTTTAAAATTTTGCCCTAATCCTGCCATCCATGACATTATCATTTGAGTTATAAAAAATATGCTAGAAACCCGTTTAGTGTGTGGTGTAATAATTTATTTTTGTCCTGTATAGTCGAAAATTGGGTGTACTTGGGTGGGGACATGATATGCTTTTGTGGTATATTTAACCAGTACAGCAAATAAACATAAAAAACTAAAAGTTCAAACTTCATTTATAAGTTATAAGATGACATCAAAAAATGTTAATCTTCCCAATAATGTAATATACCCTCCAAATTGAATACACAAAATTAGGTTTGAAAATGAGATTTTCACTTCTTTCTTGAATGCTCCATGAACTTCCAGAAAGACCATCCTTCTGTGGTTTCCCAGAACTGTTTGGAGTCTGCAAATGAGAACTACAAGTAAATTACAGCAGAAATGCAAATCTGAATCATCATTTTGAAGCAAAAGTTTGTGTGTATTCATATGGCACCCATATTAGGGCGGAGCGTAGAAAACTATTTTTGGAAATTGTTTTTGTGTTTGGGGCTGAAAAGTTGTAGGGTGGAATGAGAAACATACACACAAAATTTTAACATGATCAATTAATATCTTCTGGTTCTAGTTTTGGGTCAAAAAACGCAAAAAACGTTAAAATTAAGGTAAAATTCAGCAATTTTGTTTTTGTGTTAACTACGAATATTAAGCACAATGTATGAGAAATATAAGTAAAAAATGTTAAAATAATCCATCAATATCTTTCTATTCTACTTTCTTGGGTAAATGAGCGAAATTATCCACAAATGAAGTATATTTTGGCATAACATTTAATTTTCACGTTTCCAATTTTCTCTTAGCAAAAGTGTGGAAAAGTTGTGCAATGATATGAAAAATTATGATTAAATTATAAACAAATCAATACTTATCTTTGGGCTACACGTTTTTTTTTTTTCTAAATTACCAAAACCTGGAGAAAATAGAAACAATCACACACACTCCACTTCCATGCATGAACTACCTCCTGTGCACAGAGTAATCATAAACCAGAGGCACGTCTTAATATTAATTCCTATTTAGTCAAAAACTGCTTTCAGCGTCACCACGGAGAAAATCTTTTGACGGTTTTCCTGTTTCTTCAATTGTTGTCATTCCTCATTCTTGGCCTATTACGGTTATTAACGTTACCCCCTATCACTAATACTCTTTTCCGTTATTTGAATAATTGTTAGTAATTTTTATGGGTTTCGCAAAACTGTTTCTATTACTTAAAAGTTTTGCTTCATTTAAATAAAAATAACATTTCTATTGTCGTCCAGAAAAAGACGACTTAAATACTGTAACAGCTGTTTTTTGTATTTAAACTGATTATTTATCTCCCCCTCCTTTTTATAGAATTTCATTAACTGCAAGCAAAATGTATTTCGCACTGATGTTTCGCATCACAGTCAAGCTTAAAATGCTATTTTTAAAAAATTATTTCTGAATTTTAATTACATTTCTCATTATATACTTAGCCCATCATTACATTTGACTCAGATTTTTTTTCTTTTTTCAAATTTCGGTGTTATATATTTTTATTAATTTAATGCAAATAAAAGCTATAGTTTTGCATGAATTTCAGAATATTTTAATGATTACATCTTGTTCTTTTCAACGTACTTTCTATTCATTTTTTAAAAGAATAGTAACACTAAATATCATACGAAAAGAACGCTTACAAATATGAGCAGAAGTTTAATCATTTTACCTAAAACAATCTTCAATTGAAGTTTCTATGTAGTAAGACAAGTGCCCAATAATATTACTAAATAAAATATATCCTGTTAAATAAATTCAAATATTGAAACGATAAATAAATGAAAGATTTATTTTCAACACCTGAAAAAATGAAAATGTAAAAGAACATGTTCTAAACAAATTTAGTTAAATAGATTTGTTGGTAAGAAGAAATTCTTCTTAAGATAGATAACATTTAAAAAGTAATCCTTTTTAACTACCCCTACCGTATATAAAGCTTCAACTTTAAACAATATTCCTGAAAATAACACACAAAAATAATGAAAATTTTTTTAAAAAAGCAATCCGAAAAAGCTACGCAACGCTGCAATGAGCGAACTGATTCTAATAAAATACGCATTTTCTTTTCCGAAACAAAGATAATATCATCGTAGAGGAGACATGAGTTAAATTTGTAATGCGAACTTTTGTAGTTTAGTTCATGATTTTCCCCGTGGTGCGCTAGTGAAATCGGCACTACAAAACAGCTTGAGAGTTGACCCTCTGGGTTATGATTACTTAATCCCTCTCGTACGGATCAAGAGAAACTGACGTGAATTAGGCACAACAAATGTTTCGCAGTAACATATTTTAGATATTTATTTAAAGTAACTGTTAAAATTTACTGGTAGTAAAGAAAAAATCTTTGGCTGTCGGTATATATATATGGGAGTGTTTAGTTACTTAGTAGCTCCGAAATAAATATTTCGGTTCTTGTTTAGGCACGATTGCATTTTCAGAAAAAAAAAAAGAAGAAATTTTAGAGTGTCGAACAGAGCAGTATAGGTACCCTCGGTCCACATTACCTCGGATAACCGAGGCTCGACTATACATATATTAAGTGCGAAATTTCACCACTACGTGGCGAAAATACACATGGCCCTCAAGCACATGCTAGCCAGAATTTTCTCCTGGGAGAAAAGTGTAACGGCGTGAGAGTGGCCGTGAAGCGCCGGGAGTCGAGCCAAGATCTTTTTGGTGGTAGCCGCATTCTTTACCACTTTCCCAAAAGGCGCGCCCCCTGGGCAGGAGCAAAGAGGGCTATCTGAAGGACTGAACTCGCACCGCTACAAAAGGGAGAGGTCCCCTGGGCCCTACAAGATTATGCATATTAATTATCGTCCTAGGATGGACAGTAATGCTTGTAACCAGTGCTAAACCAGGGGCGGGGAGTTTGATCCCTTCTTCTCCTGGTGCCCATGATGCCAAAGAGTTGGATATTGAGTTCTATGTAGACTAAAAACTGTTCCCTTCTAGTTCAAATTTCCGCTATCTGCCAGTAAATTTTGGTCGATCCTGAACTAGTGACCCTCTTATCGATCATCAACAGTTCTCAAATAAATGAATAAATAAATAAGTAATAAGAACGAAAAAAAAAATTCTATTGGGGGGGGGGGGGGGGGTAATACTTATATAGTATGTTTAGAAGCCAAAAATTTCACAATGAATTGAATTTCTAGGAAGCAGCTTTAATGAAATATAACACAAAAACGAGCACATTTCAAAATATAACACATAAACTAGCACATCTTTAAGTATAACACATAAACTAGCACATCTTTAAGTACAACACAAAACGAGTACATTTCAAAATATAACACATAAACAAAGCACATCTTTAAGTATAACACATAAACTAGCACATCTCTAAAATAAAAAAAAAAAAAAAAAAAAAACAGATTTTGGGACCTTTCTCAAAATAGAGAGGATTTTGATAGGGAACGAAAACTGAAAGTTTATTTTCTCTGATTTATCTTTAAACGGTCTCATAAAAACTCCAGTTGTAATGGTCATAATCGAGAACTTTAACACCAAAAATGCAGTACGAAGCTATTTTTACGTTCTGTTATTTCGTATATATTCAGCTGATTGTTCTTTTATATCATAAATACAACTTGCTCAGTAACCATTCTTTGTCTGTATACCTGAATTTAGTATTAGGTATTTTACCTCGCTAGATGCCTTTTAGCAATTCAAGTAAAACAATACTGCCTAGTCTTATGTGAGATTGAATAACAATCTGTGAAGTGTAGCATTGTTTTCGAAACTGATTAATGTTCAGGAATATGTACTTATTCTCCAACTTTTGCGTGTGTGTATAAATATATGTAAATATTTATGTACGATAAGGATGTATGTAAATATATTTACGATGAAGATAGTTCGTATTTATAGCCACTTATGATGTCAATTTTTATTTTATTTCTTAATTTATTTATTAATTTGGCGGGGAGGGGCGACACTTTTTCCAAGTTTTATTCATTAATATCATTTTTATTGCGTACAGCACTCGATTAGTTGTTTTCGTTTCGATAACGGAATTTCAGCCATGCTTATCGATTTTTTCAAAGGCTGCCATCAGAAAGCTTTTATTTAAAACTTTTAAGTTTGAAAGTCTTATTCTAAGGGGGACCCATCAGACGAAAATTCATCTTAAATTTTCAGCTGAAGTCACTGTTTCTACATAATTCAATAAACAAGCCCTTGCCTGAGTCATTGGCATTTTAAAAATTTCATTAAAAGTTATCTCACCCAGAGGCACCCGACTTGTTGATTGCGCTATGACTTCACTTGGAGTAGGGTTAACAGATTGTTTTTGAGCACTTTTTGCCATTTGGAAGAAACAAATTAGCAAAAGGTAGTCATTTTCTAAAATTCAACTAATATAAAAGGCCAACTACTAATTAATGCTAGGCTAAAAAATACAAAATAAAATGCCTCTTCTCTACTAAAATAATATCTGTACGAAGATCTGTCTTATATAGCGGAGGCAACGATTATATGCGCTAACACGGAAATGGTATTCTTGCAGTGCAATATCGTACTATCATGCTGGGATCCTTTTTGCTAGATCCTAGTAGGGTAGTAGATAGGCAAGTATATTTTCTTCTCCATTAAAATAACGTAATTATCGGTAAATAGCCCGCATCGTTGTATAACCAACACCCAGAAAAAAACATGGGATACAACCCCTAAAAAACAATACATTTGCCTGTAGCGCCCGAGCCCTAATCTGCTTTGGACCATTGTTTCGAAAGCTACGATTTATTTCTCTGCATTTTGTTTTGCAGGAAAAGAGATTTCGATATTTTGGAACGGTAGTTGTCTTTTTAATAATATTTTTTTTTTTTAATTTCATGTATTGCCCGCTGGTAGTAAAAAAAGGAGTTTTTTTGTAGATAACCCGCGGGCTATACACAGATAATTACGGTAATAAGATCTGTACAAAGATCTCAGTGGTTATAACGGATGCAGCGATTATGTGCGCTAACAAGGGAATGGTATTCTTGCAGTGCTATATTCTACTATCGTGCTGGGATCTTTCTAGCTAGATCCTAGTACGGTAGTAGATAGGCAAGTATATTTTCTTCTCTACTAAAACAAAAAGATATGTACAAAGATCGCGGTGGTTATAGCGGATGCAGCGATTATGTGCGCTAACAAGGGAATGGCATTCTGGCAGGGCAATATCCTACTGTCGTGCTGGGATCCTTCTTGCTAGATCCTAGTACAGTAGTAGATAGGAGCGAACATTTTTTCTTAATTTTTTTTCATCCAAGCTAGCTAGAATCTGTTTGGCATCAATATATATGCAGTTAGCCGTACGACACTGCTTCAAACCATACACGTGTTTGGCATGCTAGTATTAAAATCATAGTATAACTTATTTCTGAAGCAATATTTTTAGTAGTGCCATCTATGAAATAATTTACTGACTATGGTACGCAAAGACGAGTGATCGAATATGTACCACATATTGCGATGCTGTAAAATCTCGAGTAATCGTACTTTGTTGAACCCAAGCCTCGACGGAGGGTCGGAAAGACAGTTTAACCGTGAAAAGTAAATTTTTCATAAAATAATATAAATAATAAGGCTTTCAGAAAGGAACATTACTGTGCAATAATGAATCAAACGCGATGCTCATCTCGTTGTTAAGCCAGAAGGGCGGAAGACGATCGGTCGAGGTTTTAAAATTTTTTATTTTATCCATTTATTACAAACATAATATTTTCCGGGCTAACAGGCCGTGGACCAACAATGATATTTCTGGCTGATGTTTCCCCTGACCTATTAGCCCGGAAAATGTTATGTTTGGTATGGACACCGGCCGTGGAAGTCTAAGTTTTACATTCATTTATTATTGTTGTATTATATAATTATTGTTACTATTTGCTGCTGAAAATTTTTGTGTGCTGAACATTTTCGTGCATGATTTTCTTCAGCCTTGTTTCCCGTTTTATTTCCGATTTAGTCACGACAGTCTGACTTCAATTTCGTGGTTAAATTACACGGTCTTTAAGCTTCTGCTAGGGTGATTTCGAAAGGGAATGTTTTTCAGAAAAAACGACTGTTAAAAAAAAAAAGACCCGCTTGGTTGATCGTGAAACTCTAAAAATAAATCCAGCAACGATGCTAAACGCTCGTTTAGTTTTCAGAAAATTGAAGAAGGTCAAGTCAAGATAAAATTTTGTCGCGTAAGCTGATTCAATCTCTTCTCCGGAATCAATGTTTTGATAACCTGAATATTAATGCGATATGCTTAGCCAATCATTCGAGAAATCAGATTTATGGCAAAAAGGCAAAGAATAGGAAGATGTCTCTATTCTAAAATGCTATTTACACCGTGTCAATCACAATCATAATACACAATACACAAATTATGATCGTGATTGTCACAGGGTAAGTAAAATTTTTCGATGCATTATGTATGTATACTATATTATATATATATATATATATATACTAGTAAGCTCGGCGGTCATACGAAAAGACCGCTGTTCTAGATATTATAAGTATATAATCTTCCCAGTAACCGGAAATGCACAGCAAACCAAAGAGATATTTATCAGGTTAAACAGTAAAGTTTAATGAATAAATAATAAACATATAATGATTTCGGAAAAAAATATTCTTACTGAAAAAAACATCTAAGTTATAATATTCTGTAAAATAAAAATATCATTTACTATATAATCAAATTGTTTGTGAAAAATATTTATTTATATCCAACATAATCATCGTCAAAACAGTTTTAACGAAACTGGAAAAAGAGCGCTGCCACTTTAATATATATAAAATGCGCAGACGATAAATAAATTAAAACAAAGAAAAGCTTAAATTCGCGTTTACATTAATTTTTAACGGAGATTGCAAATCTAGAGATGCCTCACGCAAAATGCTATAGAAATGTTTTGATTATTATAATATTTTTACATGGGTTACAATACAACAATGGCAACTGCATTAGTTACGCAAGCAACCAATAAGCTATCGGTGACAAACAGACACTTAAGCCGCTTATATATAACAGGGTTCCCACGGGTGCTTAGAAGTGCTTAATTTGACCTTTTGTTTCTAAAAGCCCTTAGAAGTACTTATTTTCAATCAAAGGTGCTTATAAGTGCTTTTTTTTAATACGAAAGTCGATTTAAATTACCGTATTTTTTTATGCAATTTCTGATCAGTTTTTTATGGGATTTTTTAAACAAAGATTCAGAAAGGGAAAAATTATGGAGGGTTATAAGAATTTTGTTGATTTTATCACACGGTCAAGCGACTGTAAAACAGTGCTTTAGTGTAAATAAGTCATTAGAAGTGGAAAATTTGAAAGAAGAATCTTATATTGCTCAGAGGCTCATTTTGAGAATGCCAATAATTGTAATGAAATTCATGAAACTATCATTACGAAAGAAATGAGAAAGGGTCAATCCATACCACTTCATACAGGGTATGAAACCCATGGTCTCATATTTTAATGATTTTTTTTTATTTGTTCAGTTTACTATCGCGATTATCCCTGTAAATATTTTTGTTGCTATCTTTAATACTTTTTGAGATATTAATATTCTAAAATGTGTTTAAAGAGACGTCTTCGCTTTACGGACACATTTTGTGGTAGCGACGTAGTTCAAAAAATTCATAACTTTGCTATTCTCATGATATCACAAAAATGTTTCCACTAAAATGTTCAGAATAACTTAGAGTTAGACAAAAATGCATTTAAACAAATACCTATTAAATGGTACAGTTAGTATTAGCATCAGGTAGAATGTATTTATTTTCTGCAAAAGGAGATTGCTTCAATCGATCTCCAGTGCAAAAACATTTTAAAACAGACTCTAGAAAGAAAAAAAGAAGGGTATTGTTTCACACAAATTTTTATTTAAAATAGTTTTATTTTAAAAATAAAAGTTACTTTTGGTCATTTGGTATGTCACAGTTTGTAAGTAGGAAATGAGCCTGCATTATGTTTAGATACTTTAAAATATCATGATTCAGTGACTTCTTTTTCTTCCTCAATTTTATGTTGCTTTTTTTTTTTAACTTTATAAACATTAAATTACGAACTTATTTCTTGTAAAAATAATTTTATTTTGCATTATATTGTCTGTATTTTATGATATTAAAGCAATTAGTATTTTACAATAAGAAGCGAAAACTTGTAATGTTGTGAAGGATATTTTGTACATACTTTTAAACAGGGTTCGTTGATTTAAATCGGCTTGATTTAAATCATGTTTTAAAATCAAGTGATTTAAATCATGATTTAAATCAAGTGATTTAAAAAAAAAAAGAAATCAAATTTAAATCAAGTGATTTTTTTGTCAAAAAAATCATTCATTTTACAATGTTAGAAAGTGCTGTAAAAATGAAATATGTTGCAATTACAACAACTGTTACAAACAAAACTTCCTGGTCCATCTGTTTGTGTGCATAACATATTTCATATCTTTAGAACTAATTATGATTTTTTAAATTTTACAATATGACTCTTATTCTTCAAACATCTTAACAGCAAAGCGTAATTCATTCAATCATTCAAATTATAATTCATAATAATCATGAACCATCCTGTGTTTTTTATCTTCAAAATAGTATTTTAGATCCATTTAATAAATGCTACACAATAAATAATTCAGAATGATAGTGTTTAAAACAACAATTGTTAGAATTTAGAATATGTGTCCTTAAAGTTTCATCCGTGTCCCTAATAGCTTTAGGTTTTTTTTCCTTCTAAAATATTTTATCATAGAAGTTTTCAATAAAGAAACTTGATTAAAACAAAAAGTTTCAGTTTTTAGCAATGGTGTAAGCATATGATTTTACTAAATGGGTGAAAATATTTCAGGCTTTTTCATTCATACAATAGAAAAATGATTAATGTACACTCAATGTAAAAATTAAGTGCACACAATTGTTACTTTTTTTTCAGCTTTCAACAGCAAAATAATTCAGATTCAATTCAGATTGTGTTCATTTTCTCTGTACTTATGACTGTACTATTATTCCTGGTAGAGTTATGTTTCATTTGAGTCATGCATTTGTATTAAATTTTTTTGATCATTATTATTATTAGAAAATATTTATTGCTGGAAAAATAGCTTAGTGTTTTTGCAAATTGATTAACATGCCATATTGTTTCTATGAAGGTAACATAATAGATATCCATAATATTTAGGGTATTTTTTAAAAAAATCAAAAGAATCCGATTTAAATCAAAAAAATCTTATTTAAATCAAAAAAATCAGATTTTTTTTTTTTTGAATTTTTTTAAAAAATCAAAAAATCACGAACCCTGCTTTTAAATTGTTTACTGTGAAATTAAATATATTGGCAGTATAAAGGACACCAATTTTATTTCAGAACCTTTTAGTTTATACTTAGATGATTATTTAAAATATATATATATATTGATTACTGCAGTGCCTTTTAGTTTTATTGCTGTTTTAAAATTTCATGTTTTTTCTTCAAAATATTTATGGAATCCAAGTTTGGGCTAATACTAACTGCACCATTTAATACGTATTTGTTTAAATGCATTTTTGTCTAATTTTATAAGTTATTCTAAACATTTTAGTGATTTTTTTTTTTTTTTGTGATATCATGAGAATTGGCTAAGTTATGAATTTCTTGCTTGAACTACGTCGCCAGCACAAAATTTGCCCGTAAAGCGAAGACGTCTCTTTAAACACGTTTCAGAAAATTGATATCTCAAAAAGTATTAAAGATAGCAACAAAAAAAAGAAAGAAAAAAAAAAGAGTTAAATTATTTAAAATTAAAAAAAGCTTTTCTTCAAGTTCAAGCTGATGTCACAGTTATGGAAAACTCAGCAGAAGAACTGTGTAATAAGGCAGAGTCATCCCAAAACATTTCACTTTTTATGAAAGCCAATTCACTTCGTAGGGATATTAAAGAAAAAGCATCTGAAGTTAAAGAATTAGACATTAAGATTTCTGAAAAAGAATTGAATTGAAATGTAAATGTTTTTTAAGTTGTTATCCGCAAAGCTTTTGATGTGCTTTTAATTGACCATTTATTCGTTCATCAAATTTTTAACTAGCCCTCACCACTTTTATTTTTCTTTCATATAATTGCAGATTTTTTTTAAACCTTGGATCAAAAAGTTAAAGTTCATGGGTAATTCCACTGACATTAAAGTTTAATTGTTTCTAACTTTTAAAATTGCCTATTTTTTCTGAAATTGATTGAAATTATTACAATGGAGTTATAATAATGGTACCCCACTTTTTTTTGGCATAAGATTTTGTCTGTGAAATTGAGGGGATTTAAAAAGCTTACTGGTGACTGGCAAAAGTAACATCAGTCACATTTTTTAAATATCCCCCACCCCCAAGCTTCTAATGCCTGACAGCATATGACGGTAGTGTTATTTTACTTTATTATTATAATAATTTAGATCCATTTCAGAAAAAAATAGCAATAACATGGTCACCAAGGAATGACTCTCATGCAAATATTAGTTCTGTTTCTTAAATATATTTTTTTGATAATTAAAAAACGAAAAAAAAAAAACAGGAGTACAAACAAAATAAGTCTTGCATTCAACTAATATCATTAAGTATTAAGTTAAGATTTTTTAGTGTTTAAATGTTGAAGATTGTGGTAAGTTTCCATTTTTCTTGATATCTCTATTCTAATATTTCTTTACATATTGCTTATATGTATAGTATATACACAATATGCATATTTGTAAAAGTGAGATTGGATTTATGTTTTTATGTATAATTTTTGGGTACACTTATATATTAAAATTTTAAGTTTAACTTATCTGTAAGAACATTCAACTTGATCGAAATGGATTTTCATCCATTGAATTGTATTGTATGTGCTCCACAATAATTTATTCAAAGTCTTAGAAAATGACTGTGAAAAGTCTTAGAAAGTGCTTATTTTTAGTTATAAAAAAAGAGTGGGAACCCTGTATAAGATTATATATATATATATATATATATATATATGTACATATATATATATATGAGATATATATATATGTTTGTCCCACATTAGTTGCTACATTTGAATACTTTTGTACCAATAAAATGATACTAATAATTTTATGAATTTGAACATTTTTCAGAGATTTTCGGGGGCTATGCCCTCCCTTCTTCATTATATAACTAATAAATTAGATTTTAAAATTGATTTTTGGTTACCACCAGTTACTTTTGGTATAGCCCTTACACAAATAAGGCATGCGTAACTGTGTGGACTCCCTTTTTGCCCTTCGGGGGCAAGGAGATCAGGATGATCGCCCATCGAAAATCTAAGATGATGTGGTGCTTATGTAATCGACCGCGGTTGAAGTGTATCAACATTTTTACCTAAATGAGTAAATTAATGAAACTGGCTCGAGTTTTTTGTAACAATTTCTTTATTAGTATTTAAGCTAAATATTCGGAAAAGTTAAATTATTTGTTTTCTTATATTTTGGAATAGTTCTATTAGTTTCGATCATTTCTTTATTTTATAGAAATGAGCGAATTTGTTTTGATATTTTACCTTGTGTGACACATTTAAAATGTTGCAATCGATTTATTTTCATTTGGTGAATGGCAAGTTTTTTAAACTGAATTTAAAATTATGATTAACTTATTTAATTCTTTATTGCATTAAGAGCGTGTTTATTTCACAAATCATTAAATTTCCTTCACTTTTTTCCCGTTGTCTGCCATATTTTTTAAAAAAAATTTCTATCTATTCATCGATATTTCTGATTGAATTGACATTCCAACGCAACAATTTCTTCCTGCTTATCTGAATAATAGAAAAACCTGAGAAACTGGCTCTTTTGAAGCCTATGACATATTATACCCCACTATCATTATAAAGCAAATGAAAACATCACTGTTATCAGCAATAGGTAGGTCGCTTACAAGTCTGAAGAGACCGCAAATCGTGACTTCGAAATCGGGGAAAAAACGATTCCTTTTTTCTCCAAATTTCGCCCAAGGAAATTGCTCTCAAAAAGCTGCGAGGAAAAAGAGAAAGAGGCTAGATTTGGAAGGGTCATCTCTTAATTGCCGCAAGTGGTGCTGGTTTACGGAAGGGATTCGCTGCTAAGGATAACAGTGAGGGATTTGGTTTTTTGCATTAATATATCTAAGGAAGTGAATGTTTTGAAAGAAATAAGGACTTCCCGAAACAGGTGTGTAAGTTGGTTGAATCGAGAATTTAAGTACACTGAATCACCACTCCCTTTATTGGTTTTAACCGTTGTTCGGATTCGCGCCGAAATCACCATTTACGGATAATCAAACAAAAAAAGTGAAAAAGGATCAAAAACTCTCTTTTTTACCTTGATTCGCGTACGTAAATGATGAGAGCAGTGAGAAATTTAGATTTTTGCTTTAATATATATGGGGAAGTGAATATTTTGAAGGAAATAAGGGGTACTATTGGAAACAGGTGTGGAGTGTGGTTGAGTCGATAATTTAAGTACAAAAAACCAGCACCCCTTTTATTGGGTTTAATCGTTGTTCGGATTTACGCCGAAAATCACCAACTACGGCTAATCAAACAAAGAAAGTTTAAAATTATCAAAAACTCTCTTTTTTGCCTTGAACCGTGTACGTAAATGATGACCTGCCAACTTACTGGAAGGTTTTTAGTAAAAAAGTTATTTTTAACCACATGAAGTTTTCTCATCTAACAATACTGTGTTATAAGACTATCGCTGTATTAGCCAGCAGTGGTACACGCCGCCAGATGAACCATTCGTGTGTGAGCCAGCAGTGGTACAGGCCGCCAGACGAACCATTCGTGTGTGAGCCACCAGTGGTACACACCGCCAGACGAACCATTCGTGTGTGAGACACCAGTGGTACACGCCGCCATATGAACCATTCGTGTGTGAGTCACCAGTGGTACACGCCGCCAGATGAACCATTCGTGTGTGAGCCACCAGTGGTACATGCCATCCGCAACGTGTTAAAGCCTTGACTCAAGAGCAACTCACGCGCGCGCGCGACGAAGATATACATTCATCCTATAATATCCTAAGAAAGAAATTCTGCTTACGCGCCTAATTCTGCTCCACATTTTAATCCGACATCATTTTACCGTAACGTTTGAGAAAAAATCAACTCGAACATGCTCCACATTTTGAAGACATTTAAAATCCCCCTTGCCCATCGGCGGCCATTTTTTCCAATTACGTTCTTCCTTAATTCTATTTAAATGAGAGTTACACTGAACTAAACATAGATGAACTTAAATCAAGGGATTTTTTTGTTTCTAACGACGACTTTTATTGCGTGTAAAATTGGTTTTATGAGACTGTTTTTTTCTCTGAGTATGACTTTTAATCCCTGGATTATGTAAACGAGAAGGGTAGAAAAAAAAAAGAAGAGCCTACTTTGTTCTTTCTTAGGATGACCCTTCCTTCAGCAAGGTCGGAGGTCATTTCTAAGGTTTGAAGATGTTTGGAGTATTTATAAATGTGAGAAACGGTGCTTCTCTCTCTCTTTTTTTAAACTCTTATTATTATTTTGGTTTTTTAGTATGCAAAATAACGAGGTCTGTGTTTTGTTGAACTCGAAAGATGATAGTGGGGAATAAAATTTTGCTCTGCCATGGAAATTTAAATTGTATCAGTTAGATTTGACGTAAGAAACTTTATTGTACTTGAAGGAACAAAGTAAAAGGTGAAGAAAAAAAAATCAAACTGTGTTTGATAAATGTTTTGTAATCAAGAACTTATTCATAAAATTTTTGACTTATCTTTTTTTAACTTAATTTTGTTTCGTTTTGGTAGCTTGGTTCAAGGGACTTGAAAAGTGTGTAATTCCTTTCCTCTTTGGTTTAAGGTAATACGTGTAAAGGTGTCAAAAAATTAAAAAAAAATTTCTTTACAAATCGATTCTACAACCATAAATCATATACCCTGAAAATTTCAAAGCAAAATTCAAAGTCGCTTAAAAGTTATAAGCATTTGAGCTAGCGCCCCTTAATGTGAGCATTCACTTAATGTGAGCTGGAACAGGCATTCGAATTGTTGTTAAACCACTGTGACAAATATATTGAAAGAGCTTATTTTGAATAAAAATACTTAAAAAATATAATTACTAGTTTTTATTTTATTTTATAAACTTGGGCTTAAAAATTGGGCACACCGTGCAAGGAAAATTTCTTCTGCAACGGACGTCTTTGAAAGCATTTAAACTGTTTTTAACAAAAGAATATTAACTTCGGTTTAAATTTTAAAGATACACTAAGAATAAATATGAACTCAAACTGTGATAACAAATCCCCTTAGTTGTTTCAATTATGAATGCTGAGATTTGCTATTAAAATTAAGTGATTTAAGAAGGCGCAAAAATTAGTGTATGAAAAAACAGTAGGCGGATATTTCACCCGGTCACGAGCGAAAAAATAGACATCGTCGTAGATAATTTTTCAATTTCTTCTGCAACGGACGTCTTTGAAAGCATTTAAACTGTTTTTAACAAAAGAATATTAACTTCGGTTTAAATTTTAAAGATACACTAAGAATAAATATGAACTCAAACTGTGATAACAAATCCCCTTAGTTGTTTCAATTATGAATGCTGAGATTTGCTATTAAAATTAAGTGATTTAAGAAGGCGCAAAAATTAGTGTATGAAAAAACAGTAGGCGGATATTTCACCCGGTCACGAGCGAAAAAATAGACATCGTCGTAGATAATTTTTCAATCTCAGATGACAAGCATAAAAAGTACATTTAGTAACTCATACACACAATAATTAAGTGTCTAAATGGAGAAGTTTAAATTTTGTTTAGCTTCAGCTTTTTTTTTTCTTTCTCTTAAGCGGTTAAAAGAAACGCTCAAAGCATGCGGGCGTTTTAAATAAGATAAGCGAACACGATAACGTGAAAGTTCTTGTCATGATGCCTTCTAAAACTGTGCTTTACTCTAAAGCCGTGAAATGCTGTTATTAAACTCTGACCTTACACGGTTTTTTGTGGAGAGGTATATAAAAAATATTTTTGAATATATGACGGATTGCGTCTTTTGTTGTAAAACAGCGGTTCTTTACCTGCGATTTTTAACAATGCCTCTTTTTATCGACCTACATTATTGTTTTGAAAACTCAACATTTGAATTGCAAAGAAGATAAAGCTGAGTGGTATTTTGCTTTTTTTCTTCTAACGTAATTGCTTTTTATTAGCTGGATGAAAAATATCATCGCCGTTCTGCAAAAAAATGTGGATTTAACATAAGAGCTATTTTGGGGTAGGTGCATTTCAAGCTTTTAACAAAGGACATTTATTTCAGAAAGAGATTCTATTATGAAAAATAAAAATACAAAAAAAAAAACACTTAAAAACTGATGTCAACAGTGACGTTACCTCATCAGGTGTGAAAGTCACCTGATCAGGTCATTCAGGTGTGCAGTCACCTCATTTAATCTTCATATTTTACAAGTTTAAAGAAAAATATTTTAGTGCTGTTATTTATTTTTCAAAAATGTTAATGTATTACATGATTTCATCATTACTCGATGAGTTGCATGTTAGTCAAAAGCAGTATGAACTCAAATTTCTCAAGAATAATCTTGATTAGAGGCATTAATAGTTTTATTGCTGACTGGTTTAATAACATTATACAATACTCGCAATTCACAAGCGGATTTAATTGCAAATGTTGATTTAAGCATTCGAACAGAAGAAAGAAAAAATGTTGTTTCATAAGCACTTTTATAACCTTTTGCAGGAATGGAAATTTAAATGTCTATTGATACTTTTTATGTCTTAGTTGATAAGAAAACTAAAAATTTAAATACAATATTTCTTCATAAAAACAATGTTCATTTGATTTTTTTATCAATGCGGCCGTAATGAAACATTTCAGATTCGTTTACAACAGCGTGTTTTCATAACTTTATATTGATTCGTTAGTAGCTTGTACGAAAATTCTTCCTTCAACAAGTAAGTTCAAGAAAACTTACATCAATAACATTTTATTAAATCGAAAGACACAAAACATACGATTTAAAAAACTGTATTTGCCAAAACACTCCTCCAACAAAAATGTTTTGATAAGAAAAGTACGCCTTTTAAAAGTACCTTAGCAGTTCACTAATAACGTATTTTGAACATCAGTTCATCAGCAACAAAATTGTTTCAACAGGATGTAATCAAGCAAACCAGAAACAGTGCAGTTTCAAAACTTGTCATAAAACGTCTTTAACCCCTTGAAGCACGAGTATCTTTCGGAAAACTGGTGCCCAAAGGGTTTTTTTTTTTTTTTTTTGACAGAAAATGACTATACAGGTACGGTATAGATTGTTTTTTGGCAATTTCAGTTGTAGGGTGTGACTAAAGAAGGGGGAAAAAGTTACATAAAAAAATATTATACAAACAAATTGCAAACGGATCTTAAACAGGCATTAGAAATAAAATAACGCGAGACAAAAGATTGCCCGTGTCAGACACGGCTTATGCAAATTTGCCTTTAATTTTCGCCTGTATCAGACACGGCTTATGCAAATTTGCTTTTAATTTTCGCCCGTGTCAGACAGGGCTTATGCAAATTTGCCTTTAATTTTCGCCCGTGTCAGACACGGCTTATGCAAATTTGCCTTCAATTTTCGCCAGTGTCAGACACGAGAAAATGCGTTAAGGGTTTAGAAAAACTTTTCCAAAAATACAGATGCGCTTCATTGCACATCGGTCGACTGCTATAAATCTTTGAGACCACTGCTAGAAATGTATCGGCTTCGAATGAGTTTCTATTTGCTACTACGAAAAATGTTGCAGATAACCTATGACCCGTGGGTTACCCAAAGATCCGTTTCATAATTTCTAGCGGCCGATTTGATTTCCGAAAATAAAGTAAAATATACAAAAAAGACTTATAAAACATACAATTAAAGAATGCATTAAAAAAAAAAAGAACTGGAAGAAAAAAATAGTGATATTTTTTAATTATAAAGATATAGTAACATACAGGCATTTTTATTTAACAAAATAAAAATAATTATAATCAACTAAAAATAATAAGTAAATAAATAAACAAATAAATATGAATAAATAAATAAAATAGCGCAGGCCGACGTGATAAGCTTGTTGTATATTGCCGTGTTTGATTGTGAAAATAAATATAAATAAATATTTAATGGGATAAACACAATCACAGACGTCATTAAATGTTTTTTTTTCTTTTTAATAATCGCTTATAATTTAAAATGTTCGTAGAATAAGTTTTAGAAAAAGAAAAGAAAAAAAACTTTTTAGATATCTTCCATTGCTTATTTGTAGCGATAACTTACGGACGGAGTGCTACACGAATCGAAGATGTATTTTATACTTTGCGCTGGTTTCTCATTTGGCATTCGATAGAATGCCTAGGAAATGTATGAAATATAAATCGTTTCATACATTGCCGGCAAGTTTTAGGCATTGTATAGAATGCCGGATTTCAAACTTTGCCGGTAAAATATACTATATATATATATATATATATATAAATCCATGTTCAAAAGTTAATTTTCACTTTCAGATTTTTAGTTTATATATTTCAAATCATATTAATTTATCAAGGACAGTGTTGTACTCTAAGAAATCAATATTGGGGTGAATAATGAAATCACAGTAAAAAAAAATAAGTTTCTTTAATGTAGACCTACTCGTCGGTTAAAATTTAAGAATACGTTTTGTAACGCTCATTTCTTCCGTTTAAAATTGTTCGATGATTCTGTAATTTCATCAATTCATAAAAATTAGAACAGTACGGACAGTTTAAGAGGAATAATAAAGAAACCCAGGCTAACAAGAATTCCTATTTATTAGATTCGATGCGATACAATTCATACAAATCATTTGATAATTGAAAAAAAAAAAAAACGTCAAAATTAACGAAAATGATTAAAATGATGTGACTATAATGAATATTAATTTTCACAAAATCTATTCGTTCTCCGTTTTTGTTTTGCAGAATATTTAAGATTTCTTTTCACCTGTAGATATATTATTGTGCTTTAAACACCTGGTAACGGAACGAACAAAAATAAAGAGCCCATTTAAACGCATCCAAATGTATTAAGTAATTTTTTAAAAACTTTTTCAGAGTATTTTTTCTTTCCCGAAATGTAACGGAAGAATTTCTATTTAAAAGTGTAAGGAAAAAACTGGCTATTCTGAGTTATCTCTAAATTTCGAGATAAATCCTTGGGGGTGCAGACGTCCCTTTTCACACCCTCTGGATACTCCACTGATTAACCTGAACGCACCATCTTGTGTTGTCTTTGAATAATGTATTTTGAGGATTAGAGGTTATACGCGCTACACATAATGATGAATCAAAGTAGATTATCAAAGCGTTTTACACGGAATTTTCTTTACAGTATAATTACGAGAACTTTTGTTTTCTTCGACGTAATCAGATTCTGCTCCGCCAAGACATGCGTGGGAATACCTAAAACAATTCCTTCTTGATTTAATTAAGTCTTTTCACTTTATCAATAAGGAAACATGATACCTGAGATGCGAGAAGGGTTTAAAGAATAAGAAAGTTAAATGGTAGGAGGAAAATCGTTAGCTTTTTGTTATCTTAAAAGATAAAGCGAAACGGATTACATACATTTCCATGTTTTTTTTAAGGGTTCTTTCAGAAAACACAGATGTTTACAAATTTATTTTCTTTGTCTGCGTTATAGAAGTGTCCAAACATTGTTATATATTCAGCTATTCTTTAGACATGAACTAATATGCGCCATTGATTGATTGTTCCGTTTTCGAGCGGTATTGTTTTTGGCGCAATCGATAAATCACTCCAGTAAAAAGAAAACATTCGACGATACAACAGGCAGTAAACATTATAGAAAGTATCGAAAAGGAGTCACAATTGGTTTTATATAGATATATATTTCAGCAATTGATCATTGCTATTGAATGCAATTTCCTTAGATTCTTCTTCTTTTTTAAAATTTCTAATGGGATGCTCTTGGCTCCGGCCACTTGCAGACCTAGAGCATTCCCAGAGATTGGTGCCATCTCTTTCAGCGGCACCACAATGAGTGTGGTACCATCGCTGCGTGAGAATTTTAAAGTCCAGTTTCTCCACTTGAAAAGGGGCGAGCACCCGGACTTTGTTGATACGAAATCGCACTAGGAATTTGATTCTGCTGAGAGTATCCAAGACAAATGTCTACTCAATGGATCTTTTACATGCCGCATAATCATACATGGGCGTAGAGGATTTTCTGAATGTTGAAAATCATCCGATACTGCCAGTCTGGATTCTATGAATTGGGGCACACGAGTCCCGCACGTTACCACGACGGCACCGCGCCGGTAATGGAGTCAGTTCCAAAAAGGTACTAAATGTATACGTTGTCCGTGAAGTTTTGTCATTTGTTAATGCCATCAATTCTATATGCTGAAATTAAACGATTAATAATCTAACTTTTCTCCCAAACTCCCTATATTTTTGAATTAAACCTTTATTCTTCTCTTCAACATGCGGTAACGTATGTTGATGGTAAAGGAGCAAAATACGTTGCATTTCGTAATCGATCTTTTGTGAAAACTGGAGGCCTTAACCGTATGGACTTAGGTCATACGCCGCTAGCGATACTGAATATTATTCTATAAAACAAATTGAAGTAATTGTGCTATATTACATAACCTTCGTTGAGTAACTAAATAAAAACCATTTTGAACTGTAATTTAATTCTATGTGTATATTATTATTCATATGTAAGAGTATGCCGATAGTAGTATCATTTTTATTCATATAGAATTCATTTTCTTATCTTTTAGGTAAGTTGAATTTCGAATTTGTTCCTATGAAGAATTTCTGTGAGTAAGTTGAATTATATTTCTTGAACTACTTCTGTAGATAAATGACTTTTTTGATATGTTTTATTCTGATATACGAATCTGCGAGTCAAAAATAAAAAGTTGGTAATGTACTTTCAACGTAAAGCTTAGTGAAGACAGTTGTATGTAAGGGTGGTCTTTCTTTAACCCCTTGAAGCACTAGTTTTTTTTTCCGGAAAAAAAAAGTGGTACAAAAAAAGAACGAGTTTTTTTTTTTGTTGACAGAAAATGAACATATAGATATAGAACGAATTGTTTTTGGCAATTTCAGTTGTAGAGGGTGAGTAGAGAGCGGGGGATGGGTAAAAGTTATATTAGAGAATTGAGAAATATTTTTAGCCAGTATCTATTTTCGTCTTTAAAAAAACTGGTAGTTAAAAAATTGTGCAGCCCTGGTCTAATTAGAAGTGTAAAAATTATACTAACAAAGTGCAAATGGATCTCAGACGGGCAATAGCAATAAAATCCCGCGAAATACAAGATGGCCCGTGTGAGGCACGGGCATGTGCAAATTTTCCGGTAACTTTCGCCCGTGGCAGATACGGGCAAATGCGTTAAGTGGTTAAACTGCACGGGCCATGTGCTTTCACTCAAAAATTTAGTTTATTTACATAGCACCAGATCATCCCATACGTTTATCAAAAAGGCCGAAGTAATAACATCAAACATAGATCAAGAAACAGGCAGTTCTTACAAACACTGATAAAAGTCGGAGAAATTGATCATTCATTCGCATAATTTTTCTTTATTCTTCATACAGTTCAACTACGAGATTCTGACACTCGGACGCTTTGTTTTGCACGTGCGTTTATTATCACGCGAATCCGAATAATTGGTTCTATATTTCTTGAAAGCAGCAAAATTTATAAGCTGGTAGATAGCATCAGTTTGGAAGAAATCAGATGTACTAAACGAATGAGAACGCAAACAAAAACGGCACATTGCATATACCAGCAGTTTGTCCCTTGAACATGAACGGATTCTTTTTGGCACTCTGCCAATCAGTTCTTATTTTGGTGGTAGAACTATACCAGTATTTCCCGAACTATGGGTTGCGACCCACAGGTGGGTCGTGAGCAAATATTGAGTAGGTCCTCGCCACTTCAAACATGAATTTAAAAAACAATAGGAAGTCTGCGAATAGAAGTAACTAAAGTTGAAGTTGATGCTAAAACTTTAATGAAGAGAAATAAGAAACAAATACATCCTTCCCATTGAAATGACTTTGAAAAAAACCTTGCAGGTGTAAAAAAAACTTGCAGGTGTAAAAAACCTTGCAGGTATTTAAAAAATAAAAAAATATATTTAAGTTGTGTTTCTTATTCCAAGTCTTTCATTCATATCAGTAACACTAAAAAAATTACTTCAATTAGAACAAATAAGACAGCATTAAGTAGTTCCACAACTCGTCACTTGGGGATCGAGCTGAACCAATATTTATGCCCCCTTTTTTCTAAGACAGCTAAGAGGTGGGTCCCAAGATAGGAAATTTTTGTTACATGGGTCGGAGCCCACAGTCAAGTTTGGGAACCACTTAACTATACAGTTCTTCTTGGCTACCTGCCAATCAGGACTCTTTTTTTTTTTTTTTTTTTTGATGGTAGAACAGTACAGATGTTTCTCACTTAAAATTACGGTCACGTGCACTGCTGTAGACATCAGTACAGGGATCATTCATAAATGATGTCACGCTGCGAAGGGGGGAGGGGGTTTGTGAAATTGTGACAAATGTGACAAGGGGAGGGGAGGGGGTAACAAGAAGTGTGACATAATGCATTATGCAACATCGCGTGACAAAGGGGGGAGGGGGGTACGCTGAAGTGTGACATATTGTGACAAAGGGGGGAGGGGGGTCAAATATATGGGAAAAAAGCGTGACGTCATTTATGAACGGCCCCACAGTTTAGCTCAATATCTTCAACTTCAAGTGTCAACAGGAAGCTTTAAAGTGTTAAGTATTCTATCCTTTAAAGTTAAAAATAATATTTCTTTAAGAAGATCTCTATTGAACGAGCTTTTGTCAGGATTTAATATTACATCTTTCTAAACATGCCGCTTACGTACAATATCTTTAAAAATGTCAAGCATCAAAATGGTGTAATAACAGTTAAGTGTACATAACTTACAATATAATATAGTATATTAACTGTGCAAACTCGTAACGTGTGACGATAAAAGAAATAGATTTAATCTGTTGAAATAAACTGAAGACTGGAAATTTAAAAAAGCTTTAAGTACCAAAATGATTTCTGGAAAATCGCAGAAAAGAGTGCGAGCGGTGCTTTAATTTTTAATTCCAGTTTTTAACTTTTATACTGTTTTGCAAATCATTTTTTGAACACCTATGTGAGCTTAGGCGAGGAAAAATGATTGTGCGTTTTAAAATAAGTACCCTCGTTCCTATCTTTCCTCTTATTATTATTATTTTTATTATTGTTTCCCTTTGAACAATTTTTCCTACATAAATTTGCATAACTCAATGTACTCTTTCTGTTTTTCAAGTAGGCTCTAAACATTAAAAGAGCTATAAATTTTGAAAATGGTGCATGTCCAATTGTTTTATTGCGAGTTATTTAAAGTTTTACATGTCAATATATTTACAAATTTGTTAATGGCCAAAACTTTCACCTTTCTAATATTAGAGTTCTGATTTTTTTTACTATGATTGTTTTCGGATGAAAATATCATCGTAAGTTCTATCTATAACTACTATTACCATCTGCAATTTTTCAAAAGTAGGCTTGCTGCACTTTCAAAATAAACCGGTCGAATGTGGAATAAAAGTTATAGCTCTTGTCACCGTTTTGTTTCCATTATACTCTGTACAGAACCTTGACGGAGCGGCTTCTGTGAAGGAAGCAATTCCCTTTTATTAATGTAACTAAAAATTCAAAGAGAGTTGTTCTAAATAAATTACAAGGACGTTCTGGTCAAGCTGGAATCCCCTTTGGTGGTCTGAAGTGCGTCCGCTTGCTCTTCGTTGACTAATCCTGTTCTGATATAAAGAAAGCGTTTCGTCGCTCAAATTCCTCGCCTAAGCTGAAAATATTCGACCTCAAGGTTCAAGGACGAATTTTCATTATTTTTTTTTCATCGCTGGCCAAGTATCGAGGAATTCCAAAGAACAAGAGATGCACAGCACACGTTTTCGACCCTAAGAACAGGTGCGTGAGACTTGAGGACTTTAATGCATATCCTTCTCACAGTGCACTTTCGTTGCATATTTAAAATTTTTCGGTAAGCTAAAAGATAATATAATTTTCCAGATTTTCTTAACATTAACTCAAATACATTACATTGGATCACTATCGCAGTAAGAAGTCTCTCTTGGGCGGGGAGGGATTGTTTTATAAAAGCCGTACATGCACACAGACATTACTATACTAGGAGTGGAAATGTAGATTAAAACCGAGGGCTGGGGCGGGTTTATTTTCACTAATGTTGTATATAAAATGTGTTTGTTTTGTATACAATACATTGGAACACTAGTGCAATAAAAAGTTTCTCTTGAGCGAAGGAGGGTTGTTTCATAAAAGCCTTACATGCGCATAGACACTACTATACTAGGATTGGAAGTGTAGATTAAAACCAAGAGCTCTGGGGTGGGGAGGAGTATTTTCACTGTTATATAAAATGTGTTGTTTTGTATGCAATTCATTGGACCACTATCGCAATAAGAAGTCTCTCTTGGGCGGTGGGGGATTGTTTTATAAAAGCCGTACATGCACACAGACATTACTGTACTAGGAGTGGAAATGTAGATTAAAACCGAGGGCTGGGGAGGGTGTATTTTCACTAATGTTGTATATAAAATGTGTTTGTTTTGTATACAATACATTGGAACACTAGTGCAATAAAAAGTTTCTCTTGAGCGAAGGAGGGTTGTTTCATAAAATCCTTACATGCGCATAGACACTACTATACTAGGATTGGAAGTGTAGATTAAAACCAAGAGCTCTGGGGTGGGGAGGAGTATTTTCACTAATGTTATATAAAATATGTTCGTTTTGTATGCAATGCATTGAACCACTATCACAATAAGAAGTCCCTCTTGGGCGGAGGGGAATTGTGTTACAAAAGCCTTACATGCACACAGACATTACTATACTAGGATTGGAAATTCAGATTAAAACCAAGGACTGAAGTGGGGAGTTGCTATTTTTGCTAATGTTGAAAAAAAATGTGTTTCCTTTGTACACAATACATTGGACCATTCTCGCAATAAGAAGTCTCTCTTGGGCGGAAGGGGACTGTTTCATAAAAGTCTAACATGCATAGAGACATTACCATATTAGGATTGGAATTGTGGACTAAAACCAAGGGTTCTAGGAGAGGGGTAGGTATTTTCACTAATGTTGCATGAAATGTGTTTGCTTCGTATACAATACATTCGACCACCAGCCGCAATAAGGGGTGTCTCTTTTGTGACGGTGGATTGTGTCATTCAAAGCCTTACATGCACATAAACATTACTATACTAGGATTGGAAATATAGATTAAAACTAAGCGCTCGGGGGTATTTTCACTAATGTTGTGTAAAATGTGTTTATCATATAAAACAATCCAACACTATCGCAATAAGTTTCTCTTGGCAGAGGAAGGTGGATTGTTTCATACAAGCCTTATATGCACCTATACATTGCTATACGAGGATTGGAAATATCGATTAAAACCAAGGGTGAGAGTAATTTCGGCTAGTGTTGTATAAAATGTGCTTGTTACCTGTGCTGTTTACTAAACAGGGTATCATATCAAATAGTTACTAAATTACGATATAACCCTTAGTTTTGAATAAATATACTTGCATGTATAATTAAATACAGTTACGTAAAGGAAGAAAGTATTACATTGTCCATGTTCCCACACCTGCTTATCTGGCAAATTTTTATATCATTAAACCAAAGAAAAATAGCATGTAAATCATGCAAACGACTGAATATGCAATTGCAAGCGACTGAATATGAAATTGCAAGTCCAATAACATGCATTTCCTTGCTTACATCTGATAATCGAAAGGGAGAATTTCCAAGAAGATATAAGCAATTTATTAACATTAAAATCCATCAATTACCAACAAAAAAACGAAGATTGAAACTGAAAAGAGTCTACAACAAATGAAAGACATAAATCAAAATTCACTATCAAATCATGCACAGTTCACTATATTTAAGAAATTCCTACAATCCATCAATTGCGGCTAGCTGCTTTGACTGTTGTTTATTAATCATCAGAACCAAGCACAGAGATAAGTGCTTCTTGTACTTGGTGCAAAAATAACCAGTCATTACGTAGTATTCAAAATAACATTATACTTATTCATAACATCATACTTATCATACTTAATCATTTTAAACAAATAGTACATTACGAAATTATCTTCTAAGTAATGAGCAAAAAAATCTGCTTTTTGAAATAACTCACATTTCATAACTTGTTTTTAGCAAATTGCAAATGGTCTTTCTGCAATTTGTTGCGGTTTTGTTTGCTTTCAAGTTCAAATCATATCAACAAAAGGTAAACCTTATTTCTTGACTGAAGCTTTAATCTCAGATTTGAATAGAATCAATCATTTTAAGGGCTATTTATTGACAAAAAGAACACCATTCACTTGCAAGGAAATCATAAAAATAAGGTTTGTTAAGATGTTCCAAAGAAAGCGTTATGCTTTTGGCATCTGTCACACTGACTTTGAACTTTTCTTCTATCTTCGTAGCGGTAAGTTGTACACGAAATGTAAAAATGGAAAAACAACCATTGTTCAAGTTAGTGATTTATGCAAAGTCTTTATATCAGAATTGATGTTGTTATAAATTCCTGCACTTCAATTCCGGCTCTTGTTGATCGGAAGATTTAAGTTTGATGATTGTGTCTGAAAATGTCTTTATATCAGAGTTGATTGTTGTTATACATTAACAGCACTTCTTCTCAGGCTCTTGTCGAAGTTTTAACTTTTTGACAATTGTGCCTGAAAAAAACGTTTTTGCAATAAATGATAAAGTTAGTATTTTTAAACATTTTTTGAAAATAGATGTCACTTTAAAAAGAAGGACATTGAAAAAAAAACATTTAAATAAAAAATATCAAATCGAAATTTAGGTTTCCTTTACTTATTTCAATTTATTAAGTTTATTGTTGTTGTATCCTCGCGCGTGGCAATGAAGAATGGGTACGCTGCTCCTGAGTCTAACGGGGCCCTTTCAGGCCGGAGTCCGATTTCTACCCCTTTGAAAGGTCTCTTAATTTTTTGAACCAGCTCCCAGACGAGAGACCGTCACCTGGGATTGGCACCCCCAGAGGTATCGTTTCACTTGGATGACATTGGAGCCACGACCTATTTAACGTGCACCAGCTCCCTTTAGCGTACACGAACCACAGCAACCAGCTGCGAGAGGTTGTCACCCTCCTAAACACTGACCTTAGTCGATGCTGCTTCAAAATTGGGGTTCTGCGGGAACCGAGATTCTACCGATTGGTCCGCTGCGGGGCATTAAGTTTAGTAGAATCCGTATTACAACATTATTACATATTTTACCAGCACTGAAATACCAGCACCTGAAATACTTAGTTGATTTTAAAATATGGACAAAACAAAAATATAAATACAAAGTGTCTTGAAAAGTAGAAGTACGAATAGCAAAGATACGGCATTTTTCTAACGAAAACAATGGCATAATATATTCTAGGAAGCGAAGAATTCTATGTGAATTTCATAATTTGAGGAGAAAAGTACTGTGAAGTGTGAAGTGCATGATAAGACCCGTGGAAAAAAATCCGCAGTGCGTGAAGGTGAAGCGTTTCATCGGAAACGATTAGAAATAGTGACCCCGCCCAAACAGCTGTCATAACTGTTATGATTTCGGAAATTAACTACCAGGCGAAAATGAATTTCGACTTTTTTTACACTTCGCTAAGAGAGAGCTATTCCCACATCCGTTTCAGTTTCAGCACAGGAGCATTTATTTTTATGCGAACTTGTTAAAAAAAAAAATAATAATTTAAGTTAGAAAAAGTGAATGTAAGTAGTAAAAAATTAATTTAAATAATTAGAATTTAATTTAAATTACGTTTTTATTTAAAAGTTATATTATTTTCTAGCGGGAATTGCGTGATTTAATCTCAGAGGATCTACACACGTCTGTTCTAAAATTAGAGACTTACATTGTAAATCTCTAATTTTAGCTTACACGTAACACACCAAGGAGCTTGCATTGTAACATGCATAAGCCAATAATTTACAAATAAAAATATGTTCATCGGTTCTTAGATTTTTTTTTAATTTTAACATAGGTTTATTTTCTTACTTATGCATATGTTATTACTTTGTACAAAGTACAGGAAGTATTGTAATCGCGAAACATTTCGCATTCAAATTTCTACATAAATTTGCATTTAAATCCATTTAAATCACAAATCAACCAGTTTCGACAGTTCTTTTTTTCACAATGCCCGTATGGTGAAAACAATTTAGTTCGTTTTCTAAAATTAGAGACTTACATTGTAAGTCTCTAGATTGCGCGTAATACACCAAGGAGCTTGCATTGTAAAATGTATGCTAATCGAATAATTTACAAATAATAATATAATTGTTCATTGGTTCTTAGATATGTTTTTCAACATCGGTTTATTTTCTTATCTATGCATATGTTGTTCTTCTTTGTACGAAGTACAGGAAGTATTGTATTCGCGAAAAAAATCACGCAAAACATTTCCGCCTAAATTTGCATTTACATCATAAATTAATCAGTGTGGACAGTTTTTCTCACAATGTTCGTATTGTGAAAATGTTTTAGTCCGTGTTCTAAAATTAGAAACTTACATTGTAAGTCTCTAATTTTATATTGCACGTAACACACCTGCACGTGATAATCTAATAATTTACAGATAATAATTTAATTCTTTGTCAATTCATAGATATTTTTTTCTACATAGGTTCATTTTCTTACCCATCTATATGTTTTATCTTCTGTTAGCGTATACTAAATTTCCTTCATGCATTCATTTAAACGAATGTACGATGCAAATACGACTTTTGTGCTTTACACGGCAGTAAAGAGGTCAACTGGAGTCGATGAGAAGAACGTCATTTACCCCTCTTAACACTTTTAAATGTAATTGAAGGAACGGAAGGAAATTAAAGTGTTGCCATTGAGTATAATATAAATAAAAGGATACCGGGTTTTGACACATATGCCGAGACTTCAAACCATGACGCGAAGGTCAATTTGGTAAGTGACCAGTTACAAGATGTAATTCTGTTGTGTGATTGACCTGTTGAAACTAGTTTTGCTTTTTCTCTCGCCGCAGCACAATGTATAAAATCACTGCAAGTCGGTTTTTCAATTAAATCCTGACCTGGTTCACATTTTGCCTTAAAAAGCCGTTGGTGCTCTTTCATTTCTCAAACATTAAAAACTGAGTGTTGTTGGCATTAAAAATATCTTCTTTGATTGTCGTTTTTTGAAGACTTCTGATTTTTCCTCCTAACGGCAATTAAATCATCAAATTTATTTTAGTGCATTGGTAATATAGTATTCATAGGTTTTTGATGACATTAGAGCAGTAAATTAGAAAATTCTAATTTTCGTTCAGTTATGTTATAAACGATATGAGGAAGTTGTTAAACTTTTTTTTTACATTTATTCAGCCAAATGGCAAACCGGTACATTTTATGAATCAGATGAAGTAAACCTTGATTTTTATTTACAGTCCAAATGGTTCAAAGCACTTTGAGGAGAGTTTTTTGTTTTGTTTTTTTTCGTTTATCCTTAGGCTCGTTTATAGATTATAATTGAAGCGTTTAGCATCAAAGCCAGCAGCTTAATCCATTTCAATAAATGTTATAGGACACGTAAAACAACATGTTGTTAACAATTAGTTTCCAAAAGAATTAATTTTTGTTTGGACTTTCGGTGTACGATTCCAAATCTGTTTTCTTTTCAAATGATAAGCACGGTCCAATTATTTTTAACTAAAAATAACTTGGGTAGGAGATGGTTTTGAAAAACTTCTGGGTTCTTTTTCTAATTTAATTTTATGCCATGCTCTAGCCAATAAAATAATGTGTGAGTTGATCAGTCAATTTATCAAGTAATATATAATATTATTTTAAACTTGAAGAAAAACATAAGGATAGTTTAAAAACACATTGATTTCGTTGTGTTTGAAATATGCAACTGATTTTTGACCAGAAAAACCTGAATTCATACCAAATCGGCTAAAAACCACCAAATTAGGAAAGAAATGTTAAAATAGCGTTTTTTTATTATTTCTCCAAACGGTTTTAACAATTATCTACTTTAAATCGTTCTTTTGAATGTTTTTAAAAAGGAATTTTTATAAATGTCTTATAATATTGCTAAAAATGTTTTCTTAAAGTTATTTTGGGAACACCTTTTTGAAATAAAGATTAACAATTCTTTCTGAAAAAGATTATTATCTACATTAATATGCATAAAATCTTCGTAAATAAAGTAATAAATAATTCGTAAAATAATGTTCATAAGTATTTTCTTCGAACTGTTGTTATAAAAATCTTCCTAAAATTATGTTTATGAATTTTATCTTAGAATTTTTCTTATTAAAATATACTTAAGCTCTTTCTTTTCAGTACATCTCATGAAGGTAATTCTTATCAAAGCCTTTTATAAAGGAAATTTATGAATGTATTTCTTAAGTGCCTTTTTAAAACAATGTTCATAAGTTGGCTACTTCAAATAATTACTATAAATGTCTTCTTCTTTAAGTTATTCTTATTAACATCTTTAACATTCATGTGAGGGGATAACTTATCGTGTTGTTAACGTGTGTTGTTAATTGCTGCGCATTGTTAACTTGTGACATAAATTTCTTAACCTCATGTATGTAATTCTGCTACTTATATTCATAGCCGCCATCTTACTGTCAAATGCGCACTTAATGCTGTAATCCCGCGAAAAATATTCACTTCTCCCAAGTGAAACTCTAACTAAAAACCCAACTTTAAATTCAAGGTCTCCAGTTAAGTCTTCTGTGCCTCTACCATTACGATGAATGAAATACATTTCTTAATCAGCCTAATTAAGAAATACACAAGTGCCGCTTCCTTCAAAAAGCAATCTTAATTAGCCTTATTTTACGATCCCATCGGAACCAAAGTGCGAAAAGCAGGCAAAAAACTAACAAGCAGCACCTGTACATCTCAACCCGGGGTAAATTTCTCGCACTCAATGCGCTGTAATTACGTCGTGACTGTGCCCAAGGACTATAGCCATAAACTGACGCATAGGCTTACGCAAAGAAGAATCGACTTTCAATTACTGGTGCCTTAAAATTTTGAAGCCGTTGCTTAACCCTCGGGTAATTTGTCAATGCCTGAGTTAAGATGTTTTTTCCAGTGCAGCTGGTGCCTATCGTAATTATTGGCATTCGTGATCTAGCTGATCAAGTTAGCTACGTACATGGCAATTTAATAAGAAGAACGTAGTTTGATGTATATTCTTCAGTGGAGCAGGAATAATATTGTTACAAGAACAATTACCGTAAAATATTTTATTCACTTTATGCTGAAATATGTCAGAAGGTAAACTCAAGGACGTATATGCAATGAGTTTTGTATATTTGCAACGCTGTAGTATGATTATAGGGTATAAACACTACATAATGGAAGACCGATTAGGCAAATCAGATTGCCCGGAGTCTTGTTGATGTTGCATTGTGAAGGTCGTATGAGTGAGTTAAAAAATTTTGCCAATCCCTGCATCACGTGAAAATAATTTCTTCATTTACAACAATTAGGTGATTTTTTTTTTTTTTTTTGACCAAGCGAAAGGGAGATCTTAGTTTCAACGTAAACACAACGCGATTTGAATATTTGTGAATTTATGGGTCACGAACAAACGCGTTGAACGCAATAATATAACGATAATAATTATAATAAGGATCATTGTTATTATTTTTATTATAATTAATCTGAAATGAAGCGAAAATTAGCGTTATTATTTTAACTCATATGATTTTTTGAGTTTGAATTTCTGTAAATCTATGCTTATTGCAATGCATTGCGATATTGTGTCGTCAAATAAAGAATGTGATTTAATAATTTCAGTATTTTAAGCCAAGGTTTTTTTTCCAACACGAAGTGTCTTATTATGTATCTTACAATTTATATACATTTTTGCGAGATCTCCAAAGCGGTGATTATTTTCCTCATGCAGGTAGCAAATATTTACTTGAGAAATCGGCAAAAGATAATTCTTGAAGTGAGCTAAACTCAGAACTGATCTCTGATCCTTTTCAACAAACCTTGAAAATTATAAATGTTTTGAAACAAGAACAAGACTGCTAGCTAATTGTACCCGCATAATGGAGTAAACATGAAATCCCATGAATCTCATTAAAATCGTAAAACATATGCTATATCAAAAGTGCTAAAATTTATTAATCAGTCTTGAACCGTCGAAAATATGTTAACTTTTAGAAATATGACATTATGAATGTGTGCGAATGTGTTTATTTTTAATTAAAATTCCGAGGTAAAATAATGCCTCTAAAAGCAACAGCGTACTTTTACCACAATACTATCATTTTATCATTTTAAATTTAAACTTACAAAAAAATTTTACTAAACAAAAAGAAAAATAAATTACGTATACATATATATGCATACATGCAATTAAAATTCAATCATATGTAACAAAAGCAGCCGACTTAACAAAAAAATAGATAAAATTCAGTTAGCGGATGAAATGTTTATTTTCCACTGTATTTCTGTTTTAAATGAAATCCTGACAGTAGTTTGTAAGGAAATATAAAGTAAGCAAATTTTGTATAAAGTAATTTTAAAACAAATTGAGAGTTTTTTTATTCTTTTCAAGTCAATTTAAAAAACCTTATATCAGTTTATAATTTACACTATCATAAAAAAAACAACTTAAAACATTAATTATCAAGCAAAATAAAACTTACCTTTGTGTGAGAACAATTTAAATATTAGTTTGGATGAAAATATATTGAAATGTTTTTCAAACGGAAATTCAAAACATAATCTCTAAATAAACTTCATAAAAGTATATATTTTTGCGTATCAGGAAAAATGCAAAACATTTTGAAATAAATTGTTTCCCCCCCCAAAAATTGGGTGCTGGATTCAAGTGTTTCAATTGAAAATATTATTTTTTAGTTTGATTAAAATTGAGAAAAATAAACGAATTGATGTTTAATAACGTCGTAAGACGTCGTCTATAAATAATTGATATCCGATTTTCAAAGCAGATTAGGTCAAACAACATTTCTTGCGAAGTAGGAAGTTTACAAAAGGTGTTGGACGAAATAACAGAGAATTTTTTTAAAAACTTAGAATTTTCAAAAAAAAAAAAATTCATGACTTCAGAAGTATTTTTTAATTTTTAATAGTTTCCAAAGTAAACAATCACACATTTCCTCCAGCTCTTATAACCGTACTTTCCGATTTTTTAAATAAGTAATTCAACTTAAAAATAGTTCTTAAGTTTTTCTTCTGATTCGTTTTTGTTTATAGGCATATCTTTGCGGCACTCTAAACCTTCTTTCATTTTAATTAAGAAATCCTAAACTATGAAATATTTTAAGTTAGGATGAATTGTAATTAATTAATTTTATGCAGCGGCTTTGAAAATTTTTATAAAAGTCTCTTGTTTAGTAGTAGTAAATATTTTAAAAGAGAGACATTCACGTTGTGCAAATATATTTAAAATGAGTAAAAACAACGTTAAAGAGTGCAAATAAAAAGTTAGAAATAGCAGACCGGTTTCGAGGACAATCAGCTCCCTTCGTCAGTACCGAATGAAATACAGTAAAACCTATAATGTTATTAGCCCTTCCAACCTGCTTTGTAAGTAGACCACTTTTGTCAGGAACAGAATTAGCCCTTCTACCTTCTACCTCACTCTCTATAAGTTGACCACTAAAGGGCTGAACCGCAAAAAACTTACGCAGATTTCACTGTAATAGTGTGGACAAGAAGTTTAAATACATTAGACATGAAGGATTTTGTGGAAGCCTATCAGGTTCATAAAAGCCTAAATAATACAGTAAAACCTGTAAAGTTGACCACCTTTGTAAGTTGACCACTTTTGTCAGGAACAGAATTAGCCCTTTACCCTCTACCTCACTCTCTATAAGTTGACCACCTATCTAAGTTGACCACTGAAGGGCTGAACCGCAAAAAACTTAAGCAGATTTCACTGTAATAGTGTGGATAAGAAGTTTAAATACATTAGACATGAAGGATTTTGTGGAAGCCTATCAGGTTCATAAAAGCCTAAATAATACAGTAAAACCTGTAAAGTTGACCACCTTTGTAAGTTGACCACTTTTGTCAGGAACAGATTTAGCCCTTTACCCTCTACTTCACTATCTATAAGTTGACCACCTGTCTAAGTTGACCACTAAAGGGCTGAACCGCAAAAAACTTACGCAGATTTCACTGTAACAGTGTGGACAAGAAGTTTAAATACATTAGACATGAAGGATTTTCTGGAAGCCTATCAGGTTCATAAAATCTAAATAATACAGTAAAACCTGTAAAGTTGACCACCTTTGTAAGTTGACCACTTTTGTCAGGAACAGAATTAGCCCTTTACCCTCTACCTCACTATCTATAAGTTGACCACCTGTCTAAGTTGACCACTAAAGGGCTGAACCGCAAAAAACTTACGCAGATTTCACTGTAATAGTGTGGACAAGAAGTTTAAATACATTAGACAGGAAGGATTTTCTGGAAGCCTATCAGGTTCATAAAAGACTAAATAATACAGTAAAACCTGTAAAGTTGACCACCTTTGTAAGTTGACCACTTTTGTCAGGAACAGAATTAGCCCTTTACCCTCTACCTCACTATCTATAAGTTAACCACCTGTCTACGTTAACCACTAAAGTGCTGCACCGCAAGTGGTCAACTTACGCAGGTTTTACTGCATTTGTAATGAGTCTTTTGCTGTCCCTCATATTTCTTCCATTTTGTTATCATGTTTCAAATTTGCATTTTCCAATATCTCCTCATTTAAAAAAAATAAAATCTCTATCTTAGCTATAGTATCTTAAGTCCCTTTTTCGAGTTTTAGCGACGAAGAACATTTTTAGTACTATAAGACTAGATTTTTCCGTGCGAACCTTAGAATAAAGATGTCTGACGGGAGCTGTAAAAGTTCGGAACCCTTATGTAGGTAGTGGCTTTATCATCGGTACTCTGTATGTCCATTAAGTGTAAACTCGCAAAAAATAGTAAAATGGATTTACGATACTATGGTTCTCCGGTACAGAAATAAAATACAAAATGAAAAAAAAAAACATTCTGGCCGAAGGTTTTAGTGAGAATTTGTCTTTACAGATTTTTTCAATTTCATTATTCAATACCTTTTTCGGGAGATAAATAAAAAGTGAAACGGCTTTCTTTCAACATCTCGTGTGATCATCTGCTTAGAAAACTAAGCGAATAAAAAAATAAATGACCATGGGACAGATGGCAGTTCATTTCCGCATCCTGTTACGTCACGTATTGTTTGTGTGGCCCTTAGAATGAAATCGGTGTAGGTTCGACTACCTGTGGGCGAATAAACGGCCTTTCGATGGACGAGGCATCGCTTCTCTAGCGGTCGATTCATTACCACGCCTTTGCAAAGTTGCGATTAATCGTCTAAAGAAAGTTAATGATCTGCTATGAATAACGATTGCGATGATTGACCTTTGACAATAAATTAGAATAATTGTCTCCTATTATAATCGGGATTAAGCTTGTTGCTTTGAAGACAAGGTAGAATTAAGGTTGAGTTTTTCAAGGCATCACTCAGTTTTAATGAGAGAGAAAGAAATTACTGGTGATTGAATATAATTAATGTTATATGTATCATTATATTTTAAAGGTCACGTTTTACGTAGTTAAATCTAACCGATTATGTACCAAAACATGGAGAAATGTTCTTGTTAGAAATGAATAGAATGCTTAGCAAATGGAAGCTTGACTTGGTGAAAGGCCAACTATGCTACACCAGAAGCCTAGTTTCTCAACGAATCATTGTAAAGCTTTTTGAAAGAAACATAGAACCTATAATACTACTGCTTTTAGTAATAATAATAATAGTGTCATTACTTTTATTATTGTTGCTGCATACGGCATGGTAGCGGCGTGGTAAGGCGCGGGACTCTTACGCCCCAGATCATAGTATCAAACCTGCTAAATCCACCGGACATGGTGGATTTTCAAGATGCAGAAAATCGTCTGTGTCCGTGTCGTATGATTACGCGGCATATAAAAGAACCCTTGTGTAGACATTTGGCTTGGATGCTCTCGGCGAAAAATTCCTAGCGCAGTTATGCATCAACAGAGTCCAGGTGCTCGCCTTTTGAGGTGGGAAACTGGACGTCAAAATTTTCATACGGCGATGGTACTACACTTTTCTGAAAAGACCCTTACCTGTTAGCCGAGGCCTTAGGATTGCTTGCGCACGGGGCGATGTAGTGGGATCCACTGATTTTACATGCACGTATCCCCAAGTGTACATGAGTGGTCTTCCGCGGGAATTGAACGCGCGACCAGGTGGTGACTCTAACCACTATGCTACCACGGCCCGATGGTATCCTCATTCGTTGTGGTGCCGCTGAAAGAGATGGTAGCAATTTCCTAAGGAACGCAATAGGTCTTCAATTGTTAGACGCCCATCAGACAAAAAAATGTTGCATAATTTTTTCTAACGGATAAAGTTTTAGTAGCAAATCATAGTCATATTTCGCAAATAACATGCATGGAAATCACATATTCTTTCAGCATAACACATTTTAGATATCTAAATGGATTTCTATTTTTTAATATTACTATTATTATTATTGATACGTGCTAGACAAACTAGTGTTTAAACGGTAATGCATGTTGGAATGCGTTTATAACCTCTTCAAGCCCCAGAACTAAGCACAAACAATTTTTTGGTTCACTGATTTAAAAAATGACTACAAAACAAAAAAAAATATTTTTTTAATCTTAATTAATAATTAATTTAAATAATAATGAATGCCCAATTTCCATGTTTTCCATGTTTAAAACGAAGTAAACTATCTGTTAATTAATTTAAAAAACGATTGGATGTTTTTGGTTTCAAATTGCACAAACAGTCGTTAATAAACAGTATTTTAAATTGTACCCAATCGGTTACACTTGGAATGAAGAGGATAATGGTATTCTCTCCATTTTGAGCAACTACAATATTGGACAAATGTATTTATTCATAGCTGTGCAATGTAATTTGATTAATCAAATTATTTCAGCAGAGAACCTCTAAATAATATCCAATCTTCTTGAAATTTGGGGTACATATCTTTTACGTCACTCAGACTCGAGGTCAAAGGAAAGCCTGAATAAAATTATTGACTCTTTATTTTTTGATCTGCAAAATAAAACACCATAGTGCATTTCAATCATTTCCTTACAAAATGGTTAGAAATAATTAAGAGACCGTTCAGGTCAATGAATAAAAAAATTAACATTAAATGCACAAACTAATAGAAAACTTGATTCGCGTGTTTTAAGGTTGCGCAGAGAGCCGGTTTTTCAATATCTAAAAATGTAAGAAGAATATAGATAAAAATTCTTCTGTGATTTAATTTTCCTAGTTTAGGAAGAGCCTTTCTCATACCTTTCGTCCTAGATCTAAAACTTTCCTCATGCGACTTTTTAAAACTTCGTAGCATGGGCAATGCCGTGCGGGTACTTCTAGTAAATAATATTGAAAGGAAATAATATTTGCTACAATACGCGCGTGTACAATCCGTGGACACTGAAGTCCCGAGGTGGTTCCAATGATACCAGAGGCTGGAGAAATTTTTCTCTCTCCTTCAGTGTCAGGTTCAAAAAGGGAGGTGGCGTAGTTGTGGTGGAGCTGCTGGAGTCATCCGGTTACAGCTATGATTGGCTAAATGCTGGCCACCTATCAGGTGACCGCTCACAAATGACGAGCAATTATTGGCTTTGGAAAGGGCGAATGCCGACAAGGCAAGTTCAACAAGGCCTTTACGATCTGAAAAAAAAAAATGTTTGAAACAAGGAAGATGGTTTAGTTCAGCGGTTCCCAATCTTTTTTTTTTTTTTTTCGCATACCACCATTTTTCTTTCGAACATTTTTGCGCAATACTGCTATATAACTCTATTATATATAATAGAAGATCAATAGCATGCACGCGTACAACCTAGAGCTGCTTCGCGTTCCACTAGTGGTACGCGTACCGCAGTTTGGGAATCGCTGGTTTAGCGAATCAGTTTTAGTTTGCTGAAGTTTATCTTGAAAGGATACAATTACATTCTTTATTTTATCTATACATAGCATAAAACTGAAAATCAATCTAGGATATTTTCCCAATTTTCCTCAAAATTTACTTGCGTATTCAAAAACAAATCATCGTAAAAGCAAATGAATGACTTTTAAGGAAGAAATTTCCATCAGAATCTGTTCATTAAGATACAATTTGATAGTAGTATGCTTTATTACATTTAACAATAAATAATTAATTAAAATGAAAATTTTCTAATAAATTAAAATTTTTTTAACAAAAAATAATCCCGTTTTATATTTACAAAATAGATTTACAACTACATAACCAGCTATCGGTATGTCTCTTTTATGAGCGTAACATAGGCACTTCCCAAGGTCAAACTGCTCTTGAAAATGCATGGCACGTAAATAAAGCAAAAGCTGTAAAAGGGATTATGTGTTTACCGGATGCAGTTCGTCAAACTTATCTTTACAAGAAATCTGTAATCTGTGATTAACTTTGATATTCGCTGTCATGGTCTAATTTTGAAGGCAGAAGAATGTGATTTTTTAGGCTTGAGCGAATTGAACATGTTCCAGGGTCTCAGCGATGAGTTAAGAACCACATTTTTACGAATATAATAAAGTATTTTTATGTTTAGACTAAGTTGGTAAAAACAAATGAAAGTTCCGGTTTCCAGAGGAAAAAGGCTTCAAGAGTTTCTGACACTTTCGATGGTCTAATTTTGAAGGCAGAAGATTGTGCTTCTTTAGAGCTTGAACGAGTTGAATATGTTCCACAGACTAGATATCTCTGGTTCTTAACTCATCAATTCCTCTGGTTCTTAACTCCTCAAAGATATTTTTATATTTAGACTGAACTGGTGATAACATGTGAAAATTCCGGTTCCCATAAGAGAAAGACTTCAGGAGTTTCCTACACTTTCAGTGGTTAATTTTAAGGCTAAAGAATTATTTTTAAAACTTGAACGAATTGAAAATGTTCTACGGACTTGCCGATGAGTTAAGAACCAGACATTTTTACAAATATAACAAGGAATTTTTATGTTCACATTGAGTTGGCGAAAACAAATTTCCGGTTTATATAGGAGAAAGATTTCATGAGCTTCCCACACTTTCGTTCTAATTTTCAAAGCAGAAGAATGTGTTTTTTAAAGCTTGAACGAACTGAATGTGTTCAAAGGACTCCTACGCAACACAAAAAATAGATGCATTAAGAAACATTATATGTTACTTAATGCTTACTAAAAATCAATAAAATAAAAATAATCCAGATGTTTTTTGCTACAATAGTCCCATGTAATCCATCATTTCTCTTTGCGTATCAGAACCAGAGATTTTTACAAAAATAATAAGTTATTTTTATGTTTACACCATCGAAAGATTAAAACTGCTGAAGTATTTTTCCTATGGAAACCGAAACTTTCATTTGTTTTTGCCTACTTAGTCTAAAGACAAAAATACGCTATTATGTTTGTAAAAATGTCTGGCTCTTAACTCATCACCGAATCCGTAAAACATATTCAATTCGTTCAAACCTTAAAAAGCATTTTCTGCATTCAAAATTAGGCCATTGAAAGGGTAATAAATCCCTGAAATATCTCTCCTATAGAAGCCGGAACTTTCATTTGATTTTAGCAACTTAGTCTAATTTTGAATAGGATTTTTTTAGGCTTGAACGAGTATAGATCGTAGATAAAGTTGTAGTGCTATATATTTCTTTTTCTTTCCGGAATGCAAGACTGGTGGGGGGAAGGGGTCATTAAACTGTCGTTGTCCCCTTGCTTTGTTCATCGATCGATATGGGAGGAGGTGGGGCATTCGGGAAAATTATTTTTACGCAATACAAAAAAAAAATCTATACATTAAAAAATGTGTTATTTTATGTTTGCTAAAAATAATAAAACAAAAATAACTCAAATGTTATTTGCTATAGTAGTCCCATCTTAGTTTCCTTTTGTGTAACACTGGTAAATTTAAATCAGGCAGAGCAAAAGAAATATCTACACATTTTGTGATTATATTTATTTATAACACGATGTCCACTATCATTCGAAATTTTGAATTAGAGTACACCTATTAGTAGTTAAAAGACAAGTCATGAACGTACTTTTACACCAGGAAAACCTTCACTTATTTATTCCTTATGATTTATTTATTCCTTATTATGTACTATGTTGAATTTGTTTTCATTAAACTGCACATGGAAGTGCGTATCAGTGTTGAAAAAAATATCTGGAAAACTTGAACTGAAAAATAACAGAATTATTCATTTTGTTCACACACTATCCGAAGTGTACGCATACGAAGATCTCACTTCTAATCCCTCTTACACTCGGCAAAAAAGCTGCTCATGACTAACGAAGCTAACGACAAAATTATCATTCAGATATTTATTTAACTTATATTGGTAATAAATAATAAATATGACTGGAGATGAAGAAATAATATCCATCGCTAGAACAAAGTTTATTTAGCACATTTTAAAAAGCCCTCGGCTCTATATTGATTCGTAATTTTATTTTCTTTTGCGTTATAAAAAAGTTACTTTACAAACTTAAATGCAATTTCCATTGAAAAACATATTCAGGAGAATCAAAGTAGCAGGCAACAAAAATCTAGTTCGGTAACTGATACATAGATAGCAAAAGTTGCATTTAATTAAAATAAATATTGATTTTAAGTGCGCCATCTTTGAAGTTACTAACAAGCTATAAGGTAATAAGTACGTTTAATGTCTGATTTGTCATTGTATAAACGATGCCAAATCTATTCCGTTAATTTGTAATGAACATTCTTCAAGAGGAAACTTGGTGCATTTACAAAGAAATACATTGTAAACGTCTGCAGACATTGAAACAAAAATTTGTATTATGAAAAGTTTTGTAAAAATAAGAGATAAAGAAACGAAACAGAAGCGGTAAAATTTTAAATCACATTATATATACAGGAAATATAATTTGTTTTCTTTTTCGCTAGTGGTGCTACTAACCGAACTTCCTTTTTAAATGTTTCAGTTAACTTAAAAATCGTATCAGAAACAATTGATTAATGGGTAAGCTGCGAATGCGAAGCGGAACAAATGAAAAATAAAAGAAATGGGTCTTAAAATAAATATTTCAATTCCTTTTGAAATTAATGCTTCTTCAAATTACATTCTATGTAGAAAAATCCTAGTAGTGAAAATGTTAAATATTCAATATGATTTGAATTTTCATTCTTGGGTATTTATGCAAAAAGTTGGCTTAAAGTTAGACATTACTCAAAGAAACTCTTATCAATCTACCTTAATATGACTCTATGAAAAAGGCAACCAATAAAAGGAAATATTAACTAAGTATATCGTCGGTGTTCAGGCATAAACCGGTATGTCGAAAACTCTCGTTTTGAGATAATGTTCTATATGAACTTTTCAATCGCGTACAAAAATAGTACAATTCAGTTTAATGACTTCTAACTTCTGCAATAGGTTTGTTGATGTAACTTTTAAATATATGGGATCTATAGTAAACTTCTAACTTCCTAAACTTTTAATTTCCTAACCCTTAACTTCTACAATAGGGTTTCTGATGCACATTTTAAATGTATTCGATATATTGCACTTTTAAATGACTTATATTTTCAAATGCTTAATTTGAAATTATTATTTACTGATAATCTAGTATTTGTTTTGTTCGTTAATTTTCATTCCATGTAATTAATAAATATCTTTTTCTCTTTTTAGGTAAGTTGAAAGTTAATTTCTACTTTTAAACTCTCAAAGAGGGTATTTCTTTAAAACGTAAGTTTCATTTTTCATTCATAAAGATAAGTTTATTAAATATTTTTGTCATTTTCATAAATGAAAAGTACTACAATTTCTCATTTTATGGTAACAATGCCCCAAAAAAATAATAATTCAGTACTTGATCTTAGTTTTCCTTTTATTTTGCTTCTTTTTTTTCATTTCTTCACTTAAAAATGAATGGTAAGATCTAATTTGTGATTTTTTTTCCTACTTCAATTTTCTAAAGAAAATAAAATAGAAGAGCTAAATAAACATTATTTACTATCTCCCTTATGAAATGAAAATATTTAATTTGTTATCGTGTACTAAAGCGTGTACTGGTATATGTTTTGTGTTCATATTTCATTAAAACACAACTTTTAATATTTTATTAGCTATCTCACTATAGTTCATAAATGGCTCAAATACCCGAGTAATTTAATATTGGTATAAAACTGGTATAACACATTACAGAATCATTTATTCATATTAATCGTATTTCAAAAAAATTCAAATTTTATTTTATTCATTACATTACTCATAATCTTGTTTATATGTTTTTATAATATTTTAATTTCAGCACTCTAAGACAAGACAATTAACTCTCTCACTACATAAAATTTTCTGAAAAAGAAACTATTTATTAAAATTCTCAGGCAAGCAATTCAGCATTTAGCGTGATTGGGAGATTTTCAATTATCTTCCAAAGTTTTCAATTTTATCACTTGCAACGCGCACAAATTTTGCAATTTTTTTCTTTTGCTTATTTTTCGTAATTTAATTCTAAGCTTCTGAAGGTTTATTTTATTTACATGGTTATGTTTTTTTCTTTGTTTGATAATTTTATTGATATCATTCGCGATGAACTTTGACAGAATTCTATATTTATATGAAGAAAATGCGTTGATATGATAAGCGTGCTTACTTTTTTGCCTATAAAATTTTATTTTTTCACAAATAATCTCATTTTAATCTCTCTCCAATGGATTGTTTTTTCCTGACTGGAAAAGGCATTTAAAATAATTAACAATTTTCAAGCTAAAAAGAATAATTGAAAACATGAATTTTTATTTTTTCCCAAATAATCTCATTTTAATGCTAGGATCACCGGTGGGTTGTTTTTTTCTGAATCGAAAATAAATTTAAAATACATAATTTTCAAGCTGAAATGATTAATTGAAAACAAGAATTTTTATTTTTTGCCCAAATAATCTCATTTTATGCTACGACCGCCAATGTGTTATGTTTTCCTGACTGGAAACGGAAACTCAATTACAGAATTTTCAAGCTAAAATGATTAAATGAAAACAGGTATTTTATGATTTTATCCCTTTTTACGTTTTTCCATCGCAAAAAAGGACAAAAAAAATTCTGGTTTGTTTAAAAATCACGTAACGCAATTGCCCAGCTGGTGTCCCTGAGGTAATCTGAATCCAGAAGGTCCGGTTTGTGTTAAAAAACGAAACGATGAGAGGCCATGCTAAGGAAAAAGAAGCAACATGATCCACCCGTACCAGCTATGACATATAAAAAAAGGAATAATTAACCCCTTAACACATTTGGCCCGGCACATTGGTACCGGCAAATATGCACATGCCCGTGTTTGACAAGGGCGAAAGGTACCGGCAAATATGCACATGCCCGTGTCTGATACGGGCGAAAGGTACCGGCAAATATGCACATGCCCGTGTCTGACAGGGGCGAAAGGTACCGGCAAATATGCACATGCCCGTGTCTGACAGGGACGAAAGGTACCGGCAAATATGCACATGCCCGTGTCTGACAGGGACGAAAGGTACCGGCAAATATGCACATGCCCGTGTCTCACACGGGTGATCTTGTATCTAGGGTTATGTTATTTCTAATGCCCGTCTGAGGTAATAATTTTTTTTATGTAACTTTTACCCCACCCCCGCTTTCTAGTCACCTTTACAACTAAAGTTGCCAAAGATAATTTATAATATACTTATATATTCATTTTCTGTCAAAAAAAAAAAAAACTCGATCATTTTTTACCAGTTTTCCGGGGGAAAAAAACTCGTGCTTCAAGGGGTTAAAAGAGGTAGTCGAAAACTATTTAGCTTAATTTTTTTTAGCAAAAAAAAAAATAGATTACATTTTAAAAATAATTTTAAAACGAATCATATTTGTCACGTGTGTCATTTTCTGTGGAATGCACCCGAAGTGAAGTAAGAGGTTCTGGGGACACGTTATCTAAATAAATATTATCCAATTGCTAAGGGACGGTTCATAAATGTCATACTTTTTTAAAATATATCTGATCCCCTCCTCCCCTTTGCCACAAAATGTCACACTGCATCATACCCCCGTTTGTCACATGTCACGCTTATTACATAAGCATATGCACTTGTAATTCAGAAACAAAGTACTGCGCTATAAGTCACGTTTTTAATTTTATTTTTGAGCTTTTAATGACATTTGTGAGCATAATAATAATTACATGTGTAATGAATTTGTATAAAAGGAGGTAGCTTTTTACAACACAAAAGATAATTAGTATAGAACAGTAAAATATATGTTAATTGTTCAAATTCTGAAAAAATGACCCACGCAATTTTATCTTTAAAGTGTAAATGCCTAAGAAAATTTCCTTTTCAACTTTTAACAAGAAGTAAATGTAAACCATAATCAGCAACGGTGTTTACGTTACGAAATGATCAATGAAACTTTAAAATCAAATTATGAAAATAAAAAAAGGTTGAAAAATGAATTTATTTGCTGATTTTAAATGATTTTAGAAAAACCAGAATGTGTAATGTCACACTTCCTGTTACCCCCTCCTCTTGTCACAAACAGTCAGAATTTCTCGAACCCCCCTCCCCCACTCGAAGCATGATATCATTATGACCCCTAATAGGGATTATTCTGTTTTCTCCTGTCTTTTTTTTTTTTTTTTTTGTTTGTTTTCTCCTATTCAAAGCATTCTCCCTTTGAAATCCTCCGTTAACTTTGTAGTTCTCTTCACTGAAAATTAACTCCTTGATTTTTACAGCATACCTCGTTGAGCTATTAAAAATGAATTCAAACCTTGCTATAGCGAACCCGTGATATAACGATCCCCCGGTAGTAACGAACCTTCCAACCCAACTGAAACCATATGTCACTAATACTTTTTCAAACGTCTATAGCGATCACCAAACGGTAGAAAATCGGCTATAGCGATCCAAAATTTTAAGTCTTTTATACGATTTGCCTCAGCAACAGTCCTCTCCATTTGTGTTCTAGTCTAGGCAAACGCTATCTTTTACAATGGTGTATATAAAATCCAAAACTTTACAGCCAATAATAACATCTTTTATTTCATAATATGGATAAATATTAAGGTAAATTTTTAAATTTTGTCTATTTATAATTAAAAACCATATTTAAAGTTAATATTCTACTCCTATACCTTGATTATTGTTTAAAATATGTTTATTATATGAAAGTATCTTAGTCAGTTAACACTTTTTTTGCAAAATCGGATGTAGCGAGCCTTCGGTTATAGCGTTCTCCGAAGTCGGTCCATTTAGGGTTCGTTAAAGCGGAGTTTTACTGTATATATTTCATCGGTGAAACGAGTTTTAATTACAACTGAGGAAGAAAAAAAAAGGGAACAAACACCATTCTCAATTTGACAGTAAAATGAAATGGAGCTTTTACGTACACCATATTTGAGCAGTGATATTTCGTTCACGGACAATTTGTCATCAAATGCAGTCAGAACGTTTAGAGATGTCCTTGAAGGAAGTAATATATCGTCAAACGCCAACGAACTTATTCACCGTTTCTAACCTTAAAGTTGTATTTTCACCGCCTTCTCCAACGGCTCTTTTCGTGGAAAACAGGAAGTTGAACTTTTCTTGTAATGGAGTACCAAGAAAGAATTGAGTATAAAATATCATTTCCCCGCGAGCTTCTGTATTAGAAAACATTGCACCTATATAAAGCTGCAATTTGTCAGCTGGATCTCGTAAACATAAAATGTGCAGAATTTCTCTGAAAACCGAGAGCAGTTGGACATATAAATTATATAGCTTAGAAAGACATACATACTATGACGGGTTTGTCGGCGTTTAAGCATGACTGACTCCTTGAACATACAGCGCAATTTACTTACTAGCTATTTACACTATGTACTATGGATTAAGTTCAGACGTGAACCCCCAAGTCATAATAATATCTATAGATGGTATCATCAGTTTGTAAATACCGATTGGTTGAACATCACTGTACTCGAAAGCTGGATTGGCCGCGAAGGGCCCAGCTTGTTTCGCATGGTTTCCACGCTCCCCCGATCTCACGCCGTGTGATTTCTACCTGTGGGGGTTCATAAATGATCATGGGTATGCGCCTTTACTACCAGTTGGCTTACCCGACCTAAGAAACAGAATTGAAGCAGCTGTTGCAACAATTACATCACAAACACTGAACAACGTTTGAGAAGAACTGGACTATCGACTTGATGTGTGCCATGTGACAAAAAATGCTCGCATTAAGCACTTATAAGATTGTACGCAAAACTGTGAGTTGCTCTTTCATTTCATGTATTAATTATAATTTTACGTTATAAATACTACAAAGCATTAAAACCCCGATTTTCATTTATAAACACCGTGTACTAGTATAGAAAGATAGTAGCAAAACACATGAGGAATACATCGTTCTAAGAAGAAGTGTAAAATACATTTTGTTTAAAAAAGTAATATTTCTCCCTAACTTCCAATTTTCACTTAGATATAACTATTTTTGTAGACAACTCCATCAAGATGCTATAAAAACCAAATGAATAAGCATATCTTAAGCGTATTTTAGAATTTTATCTTTAATATCAATCTTCAGCACGTAGCATAAAAGATATCTCTTTGAAATCGATCTGCCATAAGTGAAACACATAGTCTCAAAAGTCGACTGGCATGAACAACGAAATTATTTTCCTTCAATCTTAATCATACCTCACACTTCTTCGCATAACAAGGAAATTGATACGATCATCATTGTATCAATTTTGTTCAGCTTGATAGGTTTCCCACTTTTTTTATCTCCGAGTGAGAAACGTTCAGGACAACACAACATTGATAAATAATGAAAAGAAAACATTATCTTGCAAATCATTTACATCTTTGTATTCCACGCCCGTTTTATAATGCTAAAAAATATTTATTTATTGAACATGTGCAGTACACTCCCGATTTTCCGGCTAGCGACTAACCGGCAACCGTACTATCCGGCCTATTTTCCTTTATCGTAATTAAAGACATTGAAAGGCGTTAGAAGGGGGCGTCTGCTGCAATCATCATATTATATGCCCTCTTATCATAGGGTTAGCTTTTCATTTCCGTTTCGAAGTGTGTAATCATCATCAGTACTCATTTATCAGTGAATAAATTTTCTTAAGAATTAGGCCTACGAATTGTTCATGTTTCTTGCATTTAATTTAAGAATTATAGAATTTATGCTAGAGACCCAGTGGCTGAGTGGTAGGCTTACCATGCCACAGGTCTGGAGTGCCATTTCCGGGCTGTGCAAGGTCGACTCAACCTTTCATCTCTTCAGTGGGGTTGATAAAATAAGGACCAAGCATGCTTGGGGACTAAACACTGGGGATTCCGCGTCAGGCCGACCACTTGACCGGAACATATGCTTCTGCTCCCCAGGGCACACGGTCTCGAAAACTGGGATGGGCACAGTAGGCCATAGCTCCCAAAAGGGCTGTCGCGACACTGAGTTTTTTTTTTTTTTTTTTTTTAGTTTTTAGAATTTATGTTAAAATGTGATTTTAACATAAATTAATTTAAAATTAAATTTGTTGTTTTAAAATATATTTATGCGTATTTTACGTTATTTAAATTACTTTTTATTGTGTGTACAAATGTTTACGACTTTTAACATAGCTTATATTGTTTAACTTATTTTTTTCTCTGATAAATTATTGTGCAGTGCATACACATTTTTTAACGACTGGTACAAAGCCTTCTATTTTAACTCGACACGTTACTACTGTTCAACGAGTCGAGTAAAAATAGAAAACTTTGTATTTGTAGTTTATAAATATTTATGTACTGCGCTGCACTTTTTAAGGATTTGTGAGAGAAAAATTAATTGAAAGAATATAAAATAAGCTGAGAGCTCTACACTTTTGTGAATATAAACTAAGTTAAGAGCTTTAAACTTTTGTGAATATATACTAAGCTAAGAGCTTTAAACTTTTGTGAATATAAAGTAAGCTAAGAGCTTTAAACTTTTGCACACACAATAAAAATACTTGAACTAGCTTAAAACCTGCACAAATTTAGAAATTTAATTTTAAGCTTAGACATTTGAAAACTAATTGTTGTTTTCATCTTTCATTTTATAAGATAGTTTAATCTTGTTTTGTTCAACATCCTACGAAAATTTCATTGCGTTTCAATGAATTGTTTTCATTTTATTACCATTATTCAGAAATGGTCTTATTATTCCAATAAGATTCATTATCCATCACCACCTAATTTTCTTTAAATACGAAATATCTTCATTGTTTTGCTACGCAACAATTACGCAATTTCGTTCACTTTCTCATTAATTAAGGTAGATCTACAATTGGACAATCTAATTTCCACCAAAAATGTCATTATTTTTGAAACAATCATTAAATACCATCGCCTAAAAGAATAAAGAATGAAAAACCCCCGTTACCATCCTCACTTAAAATGCTAAACCCACCTTTCCAAAGCAATAACACCTGTCTGAAGTTCAGTGGGCCATTGGAATAATAATAATAATATAAAAAAACTGACGCAACAATCCAGAGAGAGGAAAAAAGGATAATAAAAGGTCCAATCAGACCTCACGCCTACATGATTCCAAAAAAGCGGTTTTCCGCGGACTAAGTCCATAGTTGAGTGGCCAAGCCACCCGGTTTCGTAGCCACTCTGCCGGAATAATTTCGTTTTAGAAACCTCTTATTTCTGCAGTTTTGTTTGTCTGGGAATCGTCGAGGCATGGACATCCCGTTGTAATAACTATAAAAATGGTTCTCCCAAACAGCTGTTTCCATGTTGATCTTCAAGCAATGGGCGCTTAAGTTGGGCATTTAGATTGCTCGGTACACATTGACATGGATGACCTTTGAGGTGCGCAGAATAATGTTTTGTTGTATGATCTTTGGTACATTTGGCTCATAATCGCTGTAAGGATTAGTTCGGTGTAGTGAATATCGAAAGTCAGTTTGGATGTTTACCACTTTTTCACCCTCTACAAGGATTATCATTTTATACCGGTTCAGTACGAATAAAAATTCTCTCGCTATACTTTCTTATATAAGAACTGGGCGGATTCATCAGTGTTTAAACCGAGGAAAGATTACGAATTTCTTGTGGATCCTTGACCATTCATAGCTTATTGGTTGCTTGCGTAACTTAAATTCAGTTGCCATTGTTGTAACACATGTCAAATATACTAATAATCAAAACATTTCTCTAGCATTCTGAGTGAGGCATCGCTAGCTTTGCAACATCCGTTAGAGATTAATGCAAACGCGAATTTAATTCAATCCTTATTTCTTTGTTTTAATTTATTTATCGTTTGCGCTTTCTATATATATTAAAGTGGCAGCGCTCTTTTACCAGTTTCGTTAAAACTATTGTTTTGACGATGATTATGTTGGATATAAATAAATATTTTTCATGAACAATTGGACTATATAGTAAATAATATTTTTATTTTACAGATTATTATAACTTAGGTGTTTTTTCCGGTAAGAATATTTTTTTCCGAAATTATTATACGTTTATTATTTATTCATTAAACTTTACTGTTATACCTGATAAATATCTCTTTGATTTGATGTGAGTTCCGGTTACTGGGAGAATTGTATATTTATAATATCTAGAACAGCGGTCATTTCGTATGACCGCCGGGCATACTAGTATTTCATAAGCATATATACTTGTAATTCAGAAACAAAGCACCACGTTATACGTCTCGTTTTTAATTTTATTTTTGAACTTTTAACGACATTTGTAAGCAGCAAAAATGATGACTATATGTGTACAATTTGTTTAAAATCAAATTAAAGTTTACAAATAGTTAAGATCAAGATAAAGTTAAAATCATAATTAGCATATCATAGTACAAAATATTAATTGTTCGAATTCTAAAAATTATCTGCGATATCTTATCTTAAGAGTGTAAATCCCCAGGAAAATTTTCTTTCAAATTTAAACTTTTAACTAGAAGTTAATTTAAATCTCAATAAACATTGATGCTTTTGATACAAAATAAAATCAATGAAAATGCAAAGCAAAAAATAAATACATTAAAATAAATAATATAAAAATATTTCAGCTGAGCAGATATTAAGCGTATTTATTCTCACCAAAATGTATGATGTCACACTTCTTACTCCCCTTCCCTATGTCCCAAAATGTCACAATTTCTCGAACTCTACCCCTTTGCAGCGTTACATTATTTGTGAATGACAACTACATACATGAAGATAGTGCAATGGAACTTGCGATTGTACTTGGGCTGCAGAAATTTTTCTTTAATTCCGGCTGCAGAGAGCAAAGAGTGATTTATTTCATTTTATTATTTTATTTAACAAAAGGGTATTTAAATCAATGACAAATAGCAAACACCTGAGAGTACAACCAGTGCTTCCTTCTTGAGTGGGCGCTGCGGTTAAAAAAAAAAAAGAATAATGGTATGAAGGACATGTGACATGGTCAGGGTCACATGTGAAACATATTGAAGCTAAAGTAAATTTCTTGCGTTCTTTGTTGTTTTACATGTAGATTCATTTTTAAGATTAAGGTCCCTCATCTGTTCAGAAAATCTTTGTGGATTTCTTTGCAGAGAAAGACAGCCGACATATCAGATCCAACAAAGAATAACTATATTTTAGCAAATACATTTTCCTACGTACCGTAGTAGTTTTCTTGTTCAACTGGCGAGTTTGAGTGCACTTTATTAAAGCCTGCATTGTTTTTAACAAGCACTGAAACTGCTATGCTTGGTGACGTCATTAAACTTAACTGCAATCAGGTAAACAAATGTTGAAGAGAAATTAAGACAGTCCATCCGTCAGATCTAACAGATAGTAACTTCACGATAATTGAAGTTACTGTTGTGCTTTACGTTAAGTAGGTATGGACAGATATTATCATTACGTACATTGTTTGACCGAGGGAGACTTCTAATTAATTATTTCACTAATGTTCAATATGGCGTTATGTAAAAAGTGTTGGAGACAATTATTAATTCCTTATTTAAAACATAAAAAAATGATTTGAACTGTAAGTCACTGTTATTTAGCACATGACACAAAATGAGGGAGAGTGGGTGTTATATAACCCACGTCACATGTAGAAGGGAGAGAGTTATTCATATATCGTAATAGATTTTTATTTCTAAGACACACATTTTTCAGTTCTCGGATTATACAATGTCTGAACCTAGTCCTATCTATGCCTTACGAACGGAATTAAACCGGATAGTCACGGGGATTTAATGATGCTGCCCAAGGCTACGTCTAGGACTGCGAAAACATCCAGCGTATTGAAAATTTTGCTTATACATTTTAGACCTATATGTTAGCCGTTTCGTATATCATCTGACGTAGGTCAAAAGCCGTGCATCTATAAATCTACCTGAATCAAAATCGTTGATTGAATTAGCAGTCCATGCTCTTTAACATAAACTGAGCCACTTCTGAAAAAAATCATGAATAGTGAAAAGTACGGCTGAACATGTAATATTTTAATGAACTGTTAAGCCTTCTAACTATTTTCAATCCGTTTTTGTAATGTTAGGAAAATTAGTATGAACGTAAAAAAAAAAACATTAAGTAGTAACGAGACTTGGACTGAACTCTACAAAACATGGAAAACCGGTCGAAACTATTGATTTTGATTTTATTGAAAAAGGTTTAAGGAAGAAATTATGTGATTAGAAAATCATTTGACTGATTTGGATCACGCGGTTCGAATTTTCATGCATACAGTAACACTGTTTAAAGCATTTATCTCTTTTTCTTTTTTTTTTTTTTTGGCAAATCAAAGATAGTAAGAACATGTAGAGGTCAAAGTCCTTCCCTGCATAAAAAGGAAGGATTTGGACCTTTACATGCATTTTAGTGTGGTATGATTCGAATTGATATACTTAGTCAATTGATGATAAATTTGTTGGCACAATATTATTAGAAACGTTAATATTTTTAGGCACCATCAAACACAGAAGATAATTTTAGTTTCTAAAGAAATAGGAAACAATTTTATACCCTTCAATATACGCCGTGCGGTGGCAGGCGTAGAATAGCGCCGACGTAGTTATGCGTGTCGTAAGAGGCGACTAAAATAGGACTATCCGATTCGGGTGACGTAAGGCTTGCTCTGTAGCATGACTATGGCTCCGGGTCGGTAAAGCAGGTAGGCAACACTCTGCCAGCCCAGCCCTTTATGGTCGGTGCTGGTTGTCAAGTGTCTAGAGAGTTTGTGGGAAGTTCGAGGAGGACAGCGCTGCGGCCGCACCCCCTCGTATCGGGGGTAGGCTGAGAAACCGAAAAGGTATAGTCAGTATGGCCGTAGTTAGCATTGATTACCCTTCAATATAGTTCTGTAGATGAGATCCATAGTAACTTAAGACCATTTTTCGAGTTTCTCCGAGTTTACACTTAAAGCCGCGTTTACACCAAAGTTTTCCACTAAGTTTTCTACAAGTTGCGGCACTTTGTTGCTTTTTCTACAAAATACAGCAACTTTTTCTGTCTTCTGATTATTGTGATATTTTCCCCTACCATACGGCTGTATTTTGTTAAACAAAATAGACTAAAGAATTAATAGGAGCTCAAACTATAAAGTCTACCGGAAAGTTCTGTCCGTTTTTGGAATAAAAGAAAATACAAATTTTTCTTACCGCCAAATAACTTTATTTAATAATATAATTACCATTATTATCAATGACTTCTTGCCAGCGTGAGGGTAGCTTTTGAAAAATATTTTATCTTTTAAACCGAAAAATTCAACTAGTGCTTGTTTGATATCTTCTTCATTTTTGAATGTTTTGCCTGACAAAACATTTTGCAAAGACAAAAACAAGTGGTAGTCGAAGGGTGCTATGTCCGGGGAATATGATGGATGCAATAGAATTTCCTAGCCTAGTTCTGCAATTTCTTGACGAGTCCTCAAAGTAGCATGTGGTCTGGCATTATCATGATGCAGTATGATGTCTTACCTATTGAGCATTGCCGGCAATGTGAATTAACTTTATTATAGCCAATTTGCTACGTCAGTATGTATACATTAAGCGATAAAAACATAGAACCGAACAAGCTTTAACATGAAATATAGAACGTGTCGAAAGCTGTTGTAATAGAAACGGACAGAACTTTCCGGTAAACCTTATATATATTAACAGAATATGAAATGTATTTCTTTTATATGAAATAGTAACTACAGTTGCACTCGCTCAATGTATTCGAAAAATTATTCTTATAAGCGATATACTACATTATCCGGGATTTCAGAAACAATCTAATTTAGTTTGGTGCATTGAAAATTTATTACATACTAAGCGGGCTATTCGCTCATTTATGCGACGCATGTTTTTTTCCCCGGAAAATCTCAATTTTTTTAATGGTTTTTCGAATTAAATCTTTCATGAAGTTATGTAAACATATGATTGTTATGATCAGAAAGAAAGAAAAAAAATCGTTCTGACAAAAAAAGATACTACTGCAGAAGCGCGTTTACAGAATATTATGAATAAAAGCCGGTTGGAAGGGCACTTCACTAACCCCTCATTCCGAATCTAGTTCATGAGAAACAACCAAAAAAAAAATATCGTCTGTTATTAAGTCAATGCCACGGAAAATCATTGAAATTTTTTGCAACGGAAATTTTGCTGACTCAGGACGACCTAATTCTTAAAATGGTAGTCATTTTACAAGCTTCCATAGCAATTCGATCCGGACTGTTGTTAGATGGGTGCTTTTGAGGAGGATTCGCTTTAAATTTTTTGTACGAGAGATAAGGAAGTAAAAAGAGATGCAGTCAAAACATTTGTTGAACGTGTATTTCACACATAACTTTATACGTCACTGGAATTTTTGAAGGAAAGACCGCTCTGAGCAAAACACATGAGAAATAAATGTTTTAACAGCATTAATTAATCTAATGAATTCATAAATTCGATAAAGGCAAGAATAAGACTCGATTAACTTGCATTAAAAAGTTTTGTCATTCATGTATAGTTTTTATTGTAGAAAAGAAGATATATGAATTAAGTTTTTATACTACTGGAAATAAAACTATTTAGAAAGATTCAGTAACATTTAAGGTAAATGACCCGGTATTGGACACAGTTAGGAAAATTTTCGTACTCTTTTACGTGGAATTTTTTTTTTTTTTTCAAGGGACTTACATCAATGTTAGCATATTTAGCTTGATCGCCAACTATTTCTCTAAAAATGTATTACCTATAAAATGTCATTTGATGAAAAATGAGGATTTTTACGTCAAATTTACTAAACGCTTAATTTGTAGTGAACATTTATAAGACACGTATTTTCATTAGTAGAGGGCAGAAATTAATATAATCGGTTTTATGCTGTTAGCTTAGAGAAATCATTTTAGAAATGACTAAGAGACCATTCATAAATGATGTCACGCTTTTTTCTCATATATTTTCCCCAAAGCCCTAACCTTCTTATTGATCGGCTTCAGTAAAGAGCAGCAAATGTGACCGTTGTGGAGGCAGCTATTAAATATTATGATCCATGTACTTGCATAGATGCTCCACGCCAACTTTAGTTCTATTAACCAGCACTAGGAATCGTTCGCTATAGGTTCTGCTAATTTCATTCAAGTTTAATGTTACATTCGCTTATTTTAGGGGCTTAAAGATCTAAGTGTCCACTACTAGAGCAGTGTCCACTAGCGTAGGGCCGTGGTAGCCTAGTGGTTAGCACGTCGGACTTCCACCTGGAAGGTCGCGCGTTCGATACCCACTGAAGACCACCATGTATACTTGGGGATATGTGCATGTAAAATCCGTAGACCCCACTACCTCTCCCCGTGCGTAAGCAATCCTAAGGCCTCGGCTAACAGGTAGGGGTCCGGTGGAGAAAAGTGTCCACTAGCGTCGGCTAAAAGGTGCAAGGGTGTCCGATGGAGAAAAGTGTCCACTAGCGGCTCATTTACCTTATATCGTTTTGGTACAGAAAGGGATTCAGAAGTTGTAAACAATTAAATCTTCCGGAATGTTTTTAGTAAAATTAAATGACACGTACGTTATATTAGTTTTTTTTTTTTTTTTTTTGATATCAGGTATTTTCCTTAAGCTGAAGATTATAGATCGCGCTGTTGGACATGGTTTAATTTGTTTTTAATATCAAACTATGTCTGTAAGAACAACTTTTCTGTGTTCTTTTTAAATGTATTAATTTTTTCATCTGTACAAAATACAAGCACGCATCAATAACCGATAGTTGAACCGTAAAACACATTCCACGAGATCTGAAGTAAGCTTTGAAACGGAAACTTGCAAGTACTCTACCTAAGCAAGCTTCAGTAACTCACTCTTGCACACCTAAAAATAGTTCCGCAGATCCCAAGTGAGCTTTGAAAAGGAAACTTGCAAATAATCTACCTAAGCCAACTTCAGTAACTCATAATTGTGCACCTAAAAATAATTCCGCAGATCTCAAGTTAGTTTTGAACCGGAAACTTGCAAATAATCTACCTAACCAAGCTTCTGCAACTCAAAATTGTCCACTTAAAAATAATTCCGCAGATCCCAAGGGAGCTTTGAAACGGAAACTTGCAAATAGTCTACCTAACCAAGCTTCTGTAACTCAAAATTGTACACTTAAAAATAATTCCGTAGATCTCAAGTAAGCTTTGAACCGGAAACTTGCAAATAATCTACCTACCCAAGCTTCAGTAACTCACAATTGTGCACCTAAAAATAATTCCGCAGATCTCAAGTTAGCTTTGAAACGGAAACTTGAAAATACTCTACCAAACGACCTTTCCCAACCTTTTCTGCCGATCCCTTGATTAGGTTTCCATTAAAGTGCAAAATGTGTGTCACAGAACTCCTCCTAGTCAAAATGGCCATTGCGTTTTCCCACTTGTTGGTGATAGGCATCATCGGGGAACCATCATCAAGTCATCGGCTGTCCTTTGTTCGCTTGTAGGAGGGAGCGCGCCTAAATAGTCTTCTTTTCAAGATCAATCATTTAGGTGTTCTAAAAACGAACTCGTTGGAAATAAGTGGTGAAGACCCAGAGATCCATCTTGCCAAATTCTTTTGTTCTCTTTCCATATTTGTCATTTGCTGTGTTCTGATAGTCAGAACAAATCTTCCAAAGTCGTTAAGACGGGTTGAAGCTTTATTGTTTCGGAATTGTGTTATTCAAAGCAGACATGTAGACTTTTAGAACTTCTTTTACGTTACCTCTATGGAATAAAGTGATCAGTATTTCGCTGTTTGAGTAAATAATTTTGCAAATACAGCGATGAAAGTGAAAAAATATTTTTAATACGTTGTCAATTTGTTGCGTTAGTTAATTCTAACTGGTAAATTAAACGCCTGAGAACATTGACTGTTTTCTGAATATTATCAATTTGAACTCACTATTTTCCCCACAGTGGACCAGTCGGTAGAAGCTCGGTTCCCGCAGAACACCAAAAGTGAAACAACATTGACTGAGGTCAATGTTTGGGAGGGTGACAACTCTCGCAGCCGGTTGCTGCGATACATGTACGCTAAAGGGAGCTGGTGCACGTTAAGTAGGTCGTGGTTACAACGACCTCCAAGTGAAACGATACTTCTGGGGGAGGGGGGGGGGGCAATCCCATGTGACGGTCTCTCATCTGGGAGCGGGGTCAAAAAATTAAGAGACCTTTCAAAGGGGCGGAAATCGGACTCCTACCTACAAGGGCCCTGTTAGACTCAGAAGCAGCGTGCCCATTCTTCGTCGCCAAGCGCGAGATACAACAACAACTCACTATTTTACGATACGCTACAAATTGACGTAATCTAATCAAGTATTTATGTATGAAATAAATTACACATGCAGTTCGTCAGGTAGATACTTAACTGACAACGATACTGAAATCATATTAGGAAATAAATTAAACATGAAAAATATGAGAAAAAAAAAAGCTAAGAACTTAAAAAGACTTACGATTTCCAAAGACATATAAAACTTGTTTCTTAGCGTATCATTTTTTTCTCCAACGGCGGCTAAAATCATAGGAACATCCACCGGGAAACCAAGAAGATATCTAACTTGCTTGCGTATTACGGTTAAAAACTATTGATTGTGTGTATAATGGAGGATTCCCAGTTAAATTATTTGCTCCAAAATATGCAGAAATTTACTAACTAAAATCAATTTTTTAACCACTAAACGATTCTTTCTTTCTTTATTTATTTCATTGATTAATTATTTTATTTACAAGCAACGTTCTCAGTGTTTTACATTAGTTTTAATTTCATAAATGCTTACTTAATCTTTTATTAACCCTACACTGCGCAGTGTGGTTTTTAAAAAAACGCACTCTATTTTTCTTTACTAAGCTCTTGTTTTGTATCATTTTTAGTAAGTGGCGCATTGTTTCGTTTTATTTTGTATGCAAGATCATAATAGTTAATATAGTAACTAGTAATTAGTTAATATAGTTAATTAGTTATATCCCCTAGATCTTCTAAACTGGGTTTAAAGTTCATCTTTTTTCACAAAATCGTAAGAAAAGTTGACTTTTCAACAAAAAAAATTAGGAAATTCCTTTTACAATTTTTTAACAACAATTTTATTATAATGCCTAGTTTTAAAATAAAACAAATATAAGTTGGCTGAAAAACTTTATAAAAAATATATATTTAGGCGGCTTTTTTACTTGTTGTTTTATAACAACAACCGCAAAAAAAAAAAAAAAAAAAAAAAAAAACGCAGGGTAGGAATAATGCTGAAATGTTGAATGTAAGAATTTATATAATAAATGTATTGAAAATATGTTCCGAAAATTGCGATTGTTAAGATTTTTAATTATTAAAAATAAGTGGGGGGTGACATATTTTCCTTGTCATGTTCCTTCTTAGTTCCATCTAAAATATAACAATCAAGTATGGAGTACTTATTTACCAGTACATTTAGATACATTTAAAGCTGAACTTACAACTGTCAAATTTCCTCAGTTATTTTTAACTGTTTGAGTCGTTCTGTTTTCCTTATGTGCATTAAGCTATAAATGAAATCATTAACTAATTAGATAAATGTTTTTTAATATAAAAGATATATTAGGTTTTAGGAGTAACCAGTTTAGTCTATCAAAAAGAGAAACATGCAAAAGAATAAAGAACCTAACCACATTCAATATGCATTAAATGAGTTCCCTCAATCTCCCTAGTTTTTCTTTGACTACCAGTCAAATTTATGATTGAATGCAAATATATTTGATTATGTTTTCAGTGAACGATGGAACCATGTTTATTGTTAAAAATAATTTAACTTTGTGCAAGTAAACAATAATAATAAAATTACACGTTAATTTAAAGCACAAATGAGCAATAAAATGCAGACATATGTTTCGGGATTGCTTGGAATCCCTTTTTCAATGCGACAAGGAGCTTCTAGATGCAAAAAATCCAAATGAAGCAGACAGAACAACAAAAACAAAGCTTATATAGCCTAAGAATTATCTGTAAACCAATGAGAATAAAGGCAGAGTGAAGTGGAAGTAGAAGTAGCAGGAAGACACCAATAAGAGAGCAACAAACGAATCCAGTTGAAAGTACAGGAAGTAAAAAGGAATATCAATAAAAATAAAGCAAAAAAGACGACAGCATGCATAAAAATTGCAAAAATAATAAAATAAAATACAAAGAATAAAATTGAAATAAAAATAAGTACAGAAACCAAAACAAAATGCAAAACAAAGTACACATGTAAAGGAGGGGGAGGGGAGGGAGGGGAGGAAGGAGAAAAATAGACACAAAAAAGGAAAACAACAAGAAAACCTAGAAAGAACAACAAATTAAAGAAATTTATGCCAGACCTGTGAAAAATAAGGAGTTGAGGAAGAATCATTAACCAAATTAGAACTATTCCTGTTAATATGATAAGCTTCCCAAAAGTCAAGCTCTAAAGGGGAAGAACATTTTTGAATAATTTTACCAGAATTGAAATCAAAAGAGTGGTTGGAATTCCAACAATGTTGAGCAATGCTAGACTTATTTAACTCTTGCTTTCGTACATAACCTTTATGCTCATTTAAGCGAATTTTCAGAGCACGTTTTGTCTGCCCAATGTAAGAAAGGCCGCAACGGCAACTAATTTGGTAAATACCCCAAGTGTTAAGTTGATCGACAGGATCCTTAAGAGAAGAGAAGGAAAGTTTGTTACTAGGAGCAAAAACGACTTGAAATTGAAACCTTTTTAGGATTTTAGCAATACGGAAACTGACAGAATGAAAGAATGGTAACACAACCAAATTCTTTCTAGAAACCACATTATTGGGACCAGAAGTTTTCTTAGAAAGTTTGTTATGAATAGAATCAATTAAAGAGTGAGAAAATCCTCTATCAACAGCTACAGCTTTCAGATAGTTGAGTTCAATCTTGAGAAGCTCAGGAGAAGAGCAAATATTAATAGCACGATGGACCAGAGCATTAAAAGCCGAATATTTTTGGTTGGGAGGATGAGACGACAGTCTGTGAGGAGGTAAAGAAACAGCAAAAGGTTTACGATAGACAGAAGTAGTGAAACCAGACTCACTCTTAGAAATAAAGACATCAAGAAACGCGAGGCTACTATTAAGTTCTTTCTCACAAGAAAACTGGATATTAGGATCGATGGAGTTCATAATAGAAAGAGCATCATCAATACCTAACAAGTTACTGTCCGTTAGGACAAAACAATCATCCACATAACGAACATAAAATTGAAATTGCAATTTCTGGAACAGTTTTTCCTCAAAATAATGCATATAGAAATCACTTAAAATAGGACTAAGAGGACTTCCCATAGCCAGGCCATCTACCATAGCATAGAATTTACCATTAAATACAAAAGTGCTCTGTTGCAAGCACACACGAGTAAGGAAAACTAATTCCTCAATTTCCACAGAAGTAAAATGGAATTCAGAAAGCCTTTTCCTGAGGCAAGTCAAAGCGCCATCAACAGGAACATTAGTAAACAAAGAATTAACATCAAAAGAGGCCATAACTGAATTATTCGGAACGAAGTTATGAAGTTTCTTAACAAAATCGGTGGAATTTTTAACAGTGAAAACATTCTGACTTCTAAGTGGAGAAAACACAGAAACTAAATACTTGGAAAGTTTATATGAAGCAGTGCCAATATTGGAAACAATTGGTCTGAAAGGAATACCTGCCTTGTGTACCTTTGGTAAAGCATAAAAACGTGCACAATTAGCAACAGAAGGAATCACAGACCGTTTAGCAATCAAAGGAATAGAATGAACAGACTTAACAGCAGAAGAAATAGCTTTTAACTCTTTGTCACTAGGATCTTTATATATTTCAGAATAAGGACCAGAAGCAATTAAGTCATCAGTTTTTTCAACATAAGATGATTTATTAAGAACAACAATCTGACCACCCTTGTCTGCTTTGGTAATGACCAAATCAGAATTGGAAACTAAATTATTGACACATCGTTTCACAGAATGGGTAAAACCAGTATTAGGAACTTTTGAATTGAAATCAACATTGGAAGCAATAAGATGCCGAACCGACTCTTTTTGAGTGGAAGTTAAGGCACTAAATTTGAAAGCTTTTTCAACCGGAGCAATAAGTTCAGAAAAAGAAGGATTTTTAGCCAAAGCAAAATTGTTATTACATTTCAGAGCATTGATTTCATTACTATTCAAAGGAAATTTCGAAAGATTTACAACCGTGTTCCTATTAACAAGAGGCAAATCAGCCGGAACAGGAACATTTGAATCGTTACACAACTTAGTAAATTTCTTATTTAAGGTGATTTTGTGACTGTCGGATGAACGAAGAGCTCTTGCCCATGACATTCTATCAATAGACTCAAAATCAAAATTAGAATTAGATACAGAAAGATGTAAATCATAAAGTTCACGTTCTATGAACGAAAGTTTTTTCCTAGTTTCTTGGATAGAAGCTCTAAGTAACGCTAATTTAGAACGAAAAATTACCTTATCAACCCTAACAGAACGCGGTAAATTACACTTCAAGGTGATAAACTTAGGAATAACTTTCTTGCGCCTGCAAGACTGGAGAAATTTTAAATGGTTCAAAAACCGAACCTTTTTAATCCGTAGATTACAAAATCTGTTAACCTGAGACATAACCAGAATCAAAACAACCAAAACTTAAGGGGAAAACAATAGCTAAACCATTCAATAAATAAAAATAAACAGAAAGAACAAAATTCAAAAACAAGTGCGAAACATACACAACGTAACAATATGCGGAATGAATGTCAGAAAACAAAAAAGCGAAAACAAAAAAGCAAAAACAAACACAGTCCAGAAAGGCAATGAAGAAAAGAACAAAAAACAAACACTCACCAAGCAGCGAACAGATGGAAGAACAAAAACAAAAGAAAGAAGAACAAAATTCAGGCACGTTAAGCCTAACGGATAAAAATAATTTAACTTTGTGCAAGTAAACAATAATAATAAAATTACACGTTAATTTAAAGCACAAATGAGCAATAAAATGCAGACATATGTTTCGGGATTGCTTGGAATCCCTTTTTCAATGCGACAAGGAGCTTCTAGATGCAAAAAATCCAAATGAAGCAGACAGAACAACAAAAACAAAGCTTATATAGCCTAAGAATTATCTGTAAACCAATGAGAATAAAGGCAGAGTGAAGTGGAAGTAGAAGTAGCAGGAAGACACCAATAAGAGAGCAACAAACGAATCCAGTTGAAAGTCATGCAAGTTGCAAATGATTGTCATCTATTTAGAAAATATTTTGTTCAAATTGCCTACGGTAGTGTATCTAAACGAAACATATTTATAACGCAACCTGTTGTAATCAAGCTAGAAAAGTATTTTGCGGTAACGAATACGGTTACAACGGAACCCTATGTACTCATAAAAAGGGCCACTGCAAATCTATTAATAAGGGTAAAATAAATAAAATGATGTCAAAAAACAATTTGGATTAAATCAGTGGCGTTCCGCCATGCGCCCCACCAAAAAAAAAAAATGTGTTGGGGAAAGTTGTAATTTTGTAGTTTACATTCTCTTCAGTCGCTTCAATAGTGACAAAATAAATAAACCAATAAATGCTTTTAAAAATTCCATTTTATTTATCTGGTATAACTTTCAGTAATTTACATTAACTTTCAGTTACACGTTGCAATAGCGTAGTAAAATTGCATTATGCAAATGTATTTTTCAAAAACTCTTTATCTCACTTTGGGTGTCATCAACCATCGACCGCCCCCTCCGCAACCCCGTACTGGCGCTACTAGTTAAATCTAGATTTGTACTAGTCTTGCACCATTCCAAGCTATGAAGGTAGCACCGATTTAAATACTACAGGTACAGTAGAACCCCGGTTATCTGAAAAGCACGGGATCGTAATGTTTTCGGTTAATCGAGGTACCATTGAAATTTTCCGATAAGCGAGAATTATAGGCAAAGGCCATGTTTATAGCCAACATGTTTCCTCCTACGTCTAGAACCTCTTCCAACTGAAGAATACACTGGATTGCCAAGAAGATTAACCGGTTCTGAACTTGAATGTAACACAGCTGTTGCAATAAATTCTATACAAAATATTAATATTTTACGTTTATGTCATTTAGTATTGTACATTTTATCATGTACTGACAATATTTTTGACAGTTATGGAAAAAACAGGACATTTGCCCTTTATGAAAAATGAATTTAAAAAAAACTGAGCATTTGCCCATTGCGGAAAGAAACCAAACTACCCAATTTCGTTTTCGGTTAAGCCAGGGGCGGACCGGGAAGAAAATTCGGGCATATTTCAAACAGACCGGCCCTTGGGGGGGGGGGGGGGGGGACTACCAAGGAACGGAAAATGAACACTAATCAGATATTGTGACCCGCCCCCCATTTTTGAAATTTACACATTGACAACAACGAGTTTTAATGGCATTTTAAAAAGAATTTCAGCTTTCAAAATTGAAGTAATTTATATGAATAGAGGAAGAGTTGAAGAATAAACATGGAAAATTATGTACCCATCGTATTCTTTGTGTATTGAATGTGCAACAATTAGTATGTTAATTATGCCCTCATAAGAACCTGTCAGTAAATTATAATGACTCAGATGTTTATAACAACAAATACAACAATTATTGCAGAATTTGCAAAGTTTAGTTTTTACATGGACTTCATCCCCATATTCCCAAATTCCTTTTGCTCTGCTTCCTCTTCTTCACCGTCACTATGTTCTTCCATTTCCAGAACGTATTCTTCAAGCGTGGAAGCTTTTATTTTTTCCCTGGTATGCGCTAAATAAAGAAGCTGTTTCTTACGTTGTAAATACTTGCCTATAGGGCCTGCGCCTCCCGCCAGCACAGTTCAAAATTAAAAATAAATAAATAAATAAATTTTGTAGATGGCAGGGCATAAAAATATTGTCAGTAAATATGTAGGTATGTATTTAAATAATATTTAAATGTCTACAAGACCGATTTATTTTTCTTATTCATCATAGAAGGGCAATAATACGTAATATGTTAATCAGCAATTAATAGCTTCCGCCTGTTAGGGCGTTGTGCCGTGAGGCAACCGCCTTAGCCTCCCCGCCGGCACGGCTCAAAATTGAAAAAAAAAATTAAAAAAAAGAGAAAAAAAAAAAAAAAAAACATCAATTTTGCGGCTTTTAAAAGTTTGCACCACAGGCTGCCGCCTTGGTTCTCTATACGGACGAGCCGGCCTTGAAAATTTCTCAAGGCGGCCCCGAGAGTTCATCGATATAGGCAACTTAGGCGGCAGCCTAAAGCGCAAAACTGATTTATTTATTTATTTTCAAAATTAAAAAAATAAAATATAATCAATTTTGCACCTCAGTCTGGCTGTCTATACGGACTAGCCGGCCCTGAAAAATTCTGCCCCCTCTCCCCCACATGTGGCCCAACGGCCAGACCCTGGAGATTTTGCTCCACTGCTGCATTGCACTCTCTAAAGAGCCCGGATTACGCCAAAGTTTCTTTCCTCCGATTTTTTTAATTAACATTGTAAAAGTTGCATACTTTATATGAAAAAAGATAGATATTTTGCGACCGGCCCACCGGGTATTTGCCTGAATGCCCGCATAGCCAGTCCGCCGCTGGGTTAAGCCGATTTTTGGATAAACGGGATTCGGATAACCGGGGTTCTACTGTATGACCAACATATTTTGACGTTCCTTGCATGTAGGTACAGTTCCACCTTCAACCAAAGTCACCTGCCTGGCAGAATGCCAAGAAGAATCCATTCATGTTCAAGGGAGGAACTACTGGTATATAAGACATATTCCGTTTTTTTGTCGTTCGTTTAGTATACCTTATTTCTTGCGAACTGATGCTACGTGCAAGTTCATAAATTTAGTTGCTTTCAACAAACAGAGAAAACATTCTGACTCACTAACTACTAAAAATCGATGCTGAATAAACGCACCTGCAAAGCGAACTTTCCTATATCTTGAATGGATTCGTTCTTTTCTGCCATACGTAGAAACGTCCAAATATCAAAATTCCGTGGTCGACCTCTGTTGCAGCGACGTTTACAATCACACACACACACACACTAGTTGAGAATTTCTCGTTTATACGACGATCGTTTATGCAACGTATACACTTATACGACGTTCACACTTTTACGACGTTTACAATTATACGACGTTTACACTTATACGACGTTTACACTTATACGACGTTTTAGTGTGGTCCTAAATCTTAAATTTAGACAGAAGAGTTAATAGATTATACGACGTTATCGTGTATGCGACGTTTTTTGATAGTCCCTTCGGCGTCGGATAAGAGATAGTAAACTACTGCTCTAGCATCTTTACTTCACATGCGACTTTCAAATTTGTTCGCTTCGTTATACGGGTGGTCCACTTGAATGAAATACAGACATCTTATTCAGATTTAAGTACTAAAGGAAAGTTTATATATGCAACTTCATGGAAGAAGTCACGATAAGAATTATCACTTATAACCTGTACGTTAAAGAAAAAATTTTCTGAGGGGGAAAAACGTATGAATAATTTTCAGTTTAGTATACTAGTGCTTTATTTAGGAAGCGCAGTACCTCCATTCAATTTTTTCCCCGTTCAGCAATTAGATAAAAAATATTGCCTGGCATTTAATCCCAATTATGCTTAGAAACGAAATTTGAAAGTAAAACCTTACTCTGATCAACCATTAACTTAAAATTTTTTTTAAAAAACTTGTTTTTAAATTTTTAAATTTTTTATAACTTTCTGAAATATATCTTTTTTTCAAAAGATATTTTTTTTTTGAGTAATACTTCTCAACCATTCCAGAATAAAAGTTAGCATAAATTAATTATCTGAATTTTATTCGATTTTTTTTCGTTAAAAACGCAGAATAACGGAAAAAAATTAAACCTAAAAAATTAAATAAAGACAAACTGCGAACTTCAGAGTTAAATCCGTGCTAATTTTTGGTAAACACTCCGTGAAATGCACATACAAAGTTTTAAACGTATATCATCAACTGAAAAGGTCTTAGGGATTTTCCTACACGTAATTGGTCAGAAACACAAAGGAGAGAAAAATGCGATAAAGAATTTTAAGTGCAGAATGAAAACAACAGCTAGAAACATTTACAAAAACCGGAATATCTTTTAAAGTATTCTCTCACATATGTTTGAAAATTTGCATGAACAGTTTTATCAATCAAAATACGCAATAAAATAAAAAATCGATATTTTGAACAATTTTGATTTGCAGTGCCCCCTTAACCTACTAAAAGGCAACGTTTTCTTAAATTTCGTTAAATCTAAACCATAAATGTTTACTTCTATAGACTGGCCTGAACATGGTTACAGAGTACCGTAAACTGAATGATCTTTAAACATGAATATTAATCAACCAAAAATGTTTTTCTCTTGTTTTGTGAAACTATGATTTCATTTAAAATTCTTTCACATTTTTTTTCAAAACGCCTCTTCATTTAGTATCAATGCAGCCATATGAGTTTTGTGAACAATTTTCTGAAGCGTTTACAAGGCGCGTGTCAAATTTAACACGAAATTGCTTCATTTAAAAGTAAAATAGACTTCAAAGAGCTGCCCTCAAAATGAACGAAAGAAATTTCCTAATCACGTTTTTCTCATTAGAGGCTGTATCCATTTCACAAAAATTACCAAAAATGCTTTCCGTGTTGCGTTAGGTTCTATGCGAACAAAGTCACCCTTTATGTGGAAAAAAATTACCATATTAAATTAAATATTCAGATATTTTCAGAATGAATAAGATCTAGTTATTGGTGTCGGTTAACCCGTTTAAAATTTTCGTAAAAGTTATTATTCTCCAGAAGGACTAACGTTTGGTTTGAAAAAAAAAAAGCTCTTCACATTTTGTGAATTGCTGTAAATGATGCTAAGAATGCATCTATGATGGTGGTAACATTCCTTGTTTTTAAACAGTACTTCAAATGAATTGATGGCCTATAACTTCGCTGCTGCTTGAACATTTTTGCATTGATAAAAGAGCTCCTATGTACCCTTGCTGTAATACTTTGACTATTATTCGTTAAACCCTTTGGGTACTGAATTATTTGAAGATTTTTAAGCCCATGGGTCGGATAATTTGTCGCTATATGGATGCCGCAAACATCAACACCCGCTTCTTAAATTCAGATCGTCCACCGTAACTTCGCCCAAGTAAGCAGATGACGAGTCTCACTCGTCAAATGTACCCAAAGGGTTAACTCATACAATATATATTATTTATCATACATAGCATACTGATTAACTGAAAATGACCCCTGTTTTGGTGATAAATCGAATTGTTATCTATATACCTTCCAAGGTGCTCTGACGGTAACAACAAAGACGCCATTGGAGTAATTCCCTTTCCGACTCTTGTCCGATCGAAGATCAGCATCAAAACATTTTTCCAGAACAGTTTTTTTTTCTTTCTATTTACCTTAAAGCGATGCTAATCGAAAATTCTTCCTCAGGTTGGAATGCTTTTCTTGCCCGAACTTATTAACACATTCTGCACATTAACCGATCCGGTTTTCTCAACTTAGAATATTTTTCTTCCAGTGACCTTTCTTCATCAATTTTCGGAGGATGAATCATTTTCATCTGTATAGTTTCACTTTCAAATGACTAATGTTGCGACATATAAATAATCCAGCTCGCGTTTAGTGTGTGAAAGTAGTGAGTGGTTGCATTAGTTGGCGAAGGTTAGGCCAAAGTTGCGAGAGCAGCTTTTCTTCATTTTGCCCTTATTTTTAAAGTCTTTAGTCCCATATTGGGCTAATTTTTCATTTATTTTCCTCTTTCAGTGATGGATAGTTAATGTATCGATGAAATAAGCACACCACATATCATCTATCAAAAATTAAGAGGCTGTTTTTCAATTTCTGCATGGAAACTTTGATGTGATTAGCAGCAATGTGATCTTTGAGGCATGATTTACCTTCTGAAGTTTAGGAGTCTCGCGGTCGATGTGAGACATCGCTGTCTTTAGCAAAACTATTCTACCTGCTTATAGGCTACGATCCATCCAATTTTTCTAGCTAATATTATAATTATATAGTACTAAAGTGGTTGTAGTATTATACATAATGCATAATATAAAGTCCAGAGCTCAGAAATATTCTTTGAATTCCTTGTTCCTTTGAAAAAAAAAACTCGGACACGTCAAGCCAAACTTAGAACAGACGCATCCTGATCCGACAATGGTGAAAATCATTCTGTTATGAAATTAGGCCATGGCAGTCTTAGATTTTATAACTGTTTATTATTATTATTATTTATTATTATTATTATTATTTGGTGAGGAAATGTCAGGTTAGTAGCCACATTATAAGAAATAAAGTAATAAAAAGCTAAAAAACATAGCAATCTCTAAACATGTCGCTCATTTTCTGCAACAAGGTGATAACTCTAAAAGTTATGATTTTTGAGTTCATACCATAGAGAGAATTAATTTTAATTTAACCACCGTTTACCCACGAGATGTTTAATTTTAAGAAAGGTTCGTGTCCAGACAGTATTTCTTGTCATCATGTAACATCCTTTTATTACACCATTTCAACTAAAGCTGGCACATAATTTTGAGACTCATTCCGACTCCACTAGCTCTTTGATTCCGTAGTATGTTCGCGTTAAGACATTACATTTCATGGCCTCACGTGACCTCCTTTTATCACGCCATTCAACTACACAGCTGACACATAATTTTGCGACTCATGCCGGCTTTATGTCTTGAAGAACAAAAACAAAAGAATGGCATGAAGAGAAAATTGTCTCGTCATAAAGACGGTCACAGTCAAGGGGAGATCTAGGGATCTGATAAAACTCCAGTTTTTTTTTTAATCCTCGCGGAACAACTTTCTAACATCATTTTCTTATTCTTATCAGTTTCTTAGGTTCGATGGCCGCCTTGTTACCTTTTAGTTTATGGTTTACAGCCTTAGTTTATTTTCAGTGATGATATTTATAGTGATACTTTCTAAGGAACAGTAATGGAGCTGTATAACAGGAAACATTTTACAGAATATGCACATGTTCTTGAAATCGGTCTGTCAATTGGAAATGATGCTATAGTTAGTTATTTGTGTATTCCGAGTCCAACGGGCATTTTTTAAGGTACTTTAGTAATGGAGCTATATAACAGGAAATATTTTGCAGCATATGCACGTGTTCTTGAAATCGGCCTGTCAATTGGAAATGATGCAGGTTACTCATTTGTGTAGTCTGAGTCCAACGGGCATTTTTTAAGGTACTTTAGTAATGGAGCTATATAACAGGAAATATTTTACAGCATATGCACGTGTTCTTGAAATCGGCCTGTCAATTGGAAATGATGCTATAGTTAGTTATTTGTGTATTCCGAGTACAACGGGCATTTTTTAAGGTACTTTAGTAATGAAGCTATATAACAGGAAATATTTTGCAGCATATGCACGTGTTATTGAAATCGGCCTGTCAATTGTAAATGATGCAGGTTAGTCATTTGTGTATTCCGAGTCCAACGGCCATTTTTTAAGGTACTTTAGTAATGGAGCTATATAACAGGAAATATTTTACAGCATATGCACGTGTTATTGAAATCGGCCTGTCAATTGGAAATGATGCAGGTTAGTCATTTGTGTAGTCTGAGTCCAACGAGCTGTTTTTGAGTTTCTCGAGAGAGATCCTATGCGCGTTTCAATCTACGAGGAACTTTTATAATAGAACTGTACATGGAAACAAATTGTACAGATTATGTGAGATTTAGTAAAGTCTTTCTGCCAATATTTAGTGATGCTGGTATATGTGTTGCGAATACTTACTGAGGTTTTCAAGTGTCAGTCGGCATGTGTGCAAATGTATGTCATGTGTTCAATGGCGAAATGCCATTGCTCAGATTCTAACACTACCAAAAGATGGTGCATGTCGATCACTAATCGACGAAGCAAAAATAGACCACAAACAGATTGATTACAATTGAATATAGTAGATTTCCTTTTTGAATGATCAATAAGACTATTCTTATCATAAACTTCTGAATCATATTAATTCTAATCGCAATCATCTGTTTTGAATCCGTATAAGCCTAATATTTAAGTTTTCGTGGATGTTTTATAAACTCTTTACTGTTTATAATACAAACTTCTGATTAGCATTTGAATATAATGGAAAACAGATTTCCTTTCTGTCTGTTGTAATATTGTTTTGCGTAATCATTATTTATATCACGAATTTTTATTGCAGTTTTTATCACTTTATGAGATTTACAGTAGTGATTAAATCTACTTTAAGAATACAGTTCTCATACGGGGCCGTTCATAAATGATGTCACCCTTTTTTCCCATACATTTAACCCCACCCCCTTTGTCGCATGTCACGCTATGTTGCATTATGTATGATGTCACACTTCTGGTTAAATTCTGCTTTATTAAATGCATGTCTGATTAAATTCTAGTCATAATGTATGCGTCCCATGTAAACTTCAGCTTTAAAATATTTGCTGAAATGTTTTTATGTAATGACCTAGAGCCTCAAACATTTTGTCACCCTGATTCTGCTGTCAGAAGAGTTAAATATGTCATCTGCTTGGTAAAACTATATGCCAAAAAACTTATCTTTTAGTGTCATATTTAAAATTTAAGTACTAATTATTACAGGTTTGTATGATGAAGTTGTAGTTCTTTTTACTTTTCATATTTTCCTTTAAAATATGCAGCTGCTACTAAAGTTCTATGTTGACTTATTCTTTAGATTTTTCTTTTCCTTTTTTTTTTTATGCCCATGCAGTTTAATTCATATGCGTTTCCTTAACTATGTAATTGTTGGAAAGATCGGTTATGCAGGCTTTACGACTTTAAATCGCCGATCACAAAATCGGAATTATGTATAAAATAACACTTTTAAAATTGGAAAAACAGTTTCAAAATTATAATACTAGTAAAGCTGTTGAACACAAGCTTTGACATTGCTCCAGAATTTTCATAATTAGGTTCAATTATATGTATTAAATGTATGGCTCACTTCTGAGCGCTTTCTTGAAAACGAAGGATGTGTCAACATTTCTCATAAATGTTTTGAAAATTGCTTCTATGATTAAGTTTAGCCTACATCAGATGCATTTCAGGATTTCTACTGCATCATATTATTATACCATGCGTCAAAGAAAACCCATGAACTGTAACTAAAGGCGAGGGTGAAATTAAAAGTAATTTTCTCTCCATAACGCTGAATTAAGCATAATAATCAAACGTTAAGCTACATTTATTTTCTAGGAGAATTTGCATTTCTACGTCTTTAGTTGGTAATGAATACATCAAGACCTTGAGCGATGTATTTTATGTCCATCTTTTTTGTTAATGAATCACTCCACCTCAAATTTCACACAATTATTCGTCATGTCAAGGCCAACATGCCCAAAGACTACGAAATAACCCGTCATACCAAATAAAGTTTTGTGTGTCCTTCATGCGTACAACTTTTTGAAAATTGTAAAATAAAACTCTTATAAGCAAAGTTCTACTTCATTAAACAAAATGGTGTTGAAATCATTAAATTAAGGAAACTTAAAATACAGCGTTTTGCTTTGAATATATTTATTTTTCATTTCTCTGCTTGATTTTTTTTAAATCCACCCCTTACACACGAAAAAAAAAGACTACCGCACAATTAAAATTTACAAGTAGGTATCTTGTGGTAAAGATCAGTTACACAATTTAACAGTTGAATCGGTAAACATACTGCGGGAGTTAGGTTTAATTAAAACGAGTTTTACTATTTTCCATAACGATTTTACTTCTTTTCATAAAGAGACTCTGCTGTAATTTTGAAATAGTTATTTCTGAAAAAGTTACTAATTTGACATATAATTCTTTTAATGCGATGATCATCTATTTTATTACAAAAATTGCTATTTCTCTTTTTACATTCCACAGGTTTCACGCATATTGAGGCACGCCCCATTTTGTAAAAGACTTTGTCACCAGTATAAAAGAAAGACTTTTGTTTATTAAATAATTTATAATCCATTATCAAATCGGTGGCATTTTACGGTTACTGGTGAAAAAGTCCGTTCGTTATGAGGCTTGGTTTAAGACTGCGAACCCTGCTTGAGATCATTCATAAATGATGTCACGCTTCGAGGGGGGAAGTTCGTGAAATTGTGACAAAATGCGACAAGGGGAGGGGTAACACGAAGTGTGACATCCCTGCTTATGCAACATAGCGTGACATGGGACAAAGGGGGGAGTGCGCCCAGAAACCCCCCGCACCTGCCATTTTCTGGCCTATCGTATTTTTAGATGCCCCCGAGTGCAAGCCCTCGGGAGCAAATGGGGTTCCGGGAGAGACACAGGGGGGAGAGGGGGTCCGTTGAAGTGTGACATTTTGTGACAAAGGGGGGAGGGGGGTCAAATATGTGGGAAAAAAGCGTGACATCATGTATAGTGATAACACTGTGTTCACGCGCTAAGGGATCATTCATAAATGATGTCACGCTTCGAGGGGGGGAGGGGGGTTCGTGAAATTGTGACAAGAAGAGGGGAGGGGGTAACAAAAAGTGTGACATATTGTGACAAAGGGGGGAGGGGGTCAAATATATGGGGAAAAAGCGTGATATCATGTATGAACGGTCCCTAACCACTGCAGCGTTTTGTCTTTGCTGTAGAAAAGATTAGTGTCGAAACCTGTAGGGACGAGGGGAGGAGTGAAAAAAAAGTCGATTCATTTTACAATATTTATTTCTGGCGGACGGCTTCGTAAAAGCGAAAAAAAAAAAAAAAAAACGATCTCTTATCAGTTCCTTTTCAACCGCAACGACGAGCAGCAATGCTTATGGTAATGTGACAAATGCGGCCCACGCCAATTCCTGCACTTGTCGGGTAATTGATTGGTGTGTCGGTCCGTGGGTTATTGCCACCATGTATTACAAGGCCGATACACCGCCTCGAAGCCGGTGAAAGTGACAAGTGGCTTGCTAAGTAGGACGATCAACGGGAGGCTGTTTTTCCTCTTCTAAGGTAGATGACTTCGGAATACGTCTTAGCAAATTAGACTGTTAATGAGAGCTCCCGAAGTCTCGGTTTCGAAGGACCAACTCAGACATGTTTACCTGAAGGGTTTATTTTCTTCCTTTCTTTCTTCTTCTTTTTAAAGACTGCATATTGGTATCTTACCAATATGCAGACCTTAAACCCTTTGTCGAGGTGGCGTAGTGGTAAGGCTCAGGTCTCGTACGCCCAAGATCGCAGATTCGAACCTAGCCCAAGTAGGTGGATTTTCATGATGCAGAAAATCGTCTGCGCCCATGTCGCATGGTTGTGCGGCATGTTGAAGATCCCTTGAGTATCCGTTTGGCTTGGATACTCTCGGCTAAATTAAATGCCTAGTGCAATTCGCATCGAATGAGAGCTCAGGTACCGCCATCTGGGGGAAACTGAGCGTTCAACTTATCAGTGGCAATGGCATCCACCGACAGTGGTGCTACTTGAAAAAATGGATGTAGATTACCGGGGTACGCACTATGTCTGCAAAGGTTAATGACCATACTCAGCCCCATTAGAAAGAAAGAAAAAAAAAAATATTGTATCTTACCATTTGCAGGCCTACTGCATTGCCCAGGAACTGGTAACCACTTGCATGTTTCACCTCTATCGGCTAAGTCCAGTACCACTTAGGAATTCTCCTAGATCAGCGTTTCTGAACCTTTCAGTATTCGCAGCACAAGTTTCTATCACAGGGTTCCCACCAAGTCACTTTTTTCACCTAAAATCACTTTTTTTTTTCATTGGTCACTTAAAGTCACTTTTTGTAGCAAATTGTCACCTAAAATCACTATTTTTTTAGGTATCTCATAAAGTGATATATAACCACCAAACTTTTCCTATAAACACCAGGTAAAATGTAAATAAAATAGTTTCCACAAAGCTACTTGACGAAGCAAATGAAAAGTTAAAACAGGGCATTAGAAATCCAGCTTTTACAGAAATATAGCTTGCTCGGGGAATGATAGAGGGTGCTAAATCTATAAAAGCTGATGGAGATGAGCACACAGCAAAGGAGCACATGAAATTTAAAACAATACAGAAGAGAAAATCTTCCGTAATCACAAAATTTTTTCATAAGAAATCTAAGGCTGTATAAATTGGAACTTTTACAGAATGCTGCCATTTATATACCAGGGGTGACGGTTCTCTAAATTTTTGAAGCGTTCTTTTCTGAGATTTTTATATTAACATTTAAAAGTTTTAAGCATTCCTACTGTATTAATTTTCTTTTCTGATTTTTTTTTTTTTTGTTGTTTTTTTGGCCTTTTCAAGGTCTATTCTATCATATCATTTTCATTTTTAGCCTTTGAACGTTTTGCAAGTTAAAAACTTTTTGCTACAGGATAAGTAAGCACTTAAAGTATACTTTTCAAATATTTTCTTTTAGTATCTGTACTTTCTAAATTAGGCTTTGGACAAAGGATTATAATCAAAATCATTTCTTGAACAGAATGCATTTAATTTAGCGATTTCCTTGCTTGATTTAACTGGGCATTGGCCCTTTTCCTGTTTTTCATGCTTATAATTGATTTTATTTGCTTCTTTAGTTGTCAATCAAAATATTTTTATTTTTTACTTGCTCTAAAATATGTAATTTGACATAAATTTAAATAATATTCAAATTAACTTTATTTCTGTAGTAATCCGAATAAAAGCAAATTTTGAAATATCAAACTTTTTTTTTCTCTTTTGAGCCTTGCACTAGCATGCATTTGAAGTACAGTAAAATCTGTAAAGTTGACTATCTTTGACCACCTGTTTAAGTTCACCACTATTTTCAGGAACGTAATCAGACCTTCACCCTCTACCTCACACTCTGTAAGTTGACCACTAAAGTGCTGCACCGCAAGTGGTCAACTTACACAAGTTTCACTGTACTTAGTTTTGGTGTTTTTATTTTGGCATCAAAGAATATTCTGAATTAATTTTTTTAAGAAAGGGTCATAATATTCCTTGTATATACATACGTTTAATTTATCTAACTGTTTCAAATAATTGTGATAAAACATTTAAAATAATTTTTCTTGTTTCACACATTAAAAAATAAAGTTGATTCTGTAAATTGCTAGCATAATCGGTCACCTCTGGCATATGTATGTATGGCTGCTTTTTTTCTGTGTCTGATGAAAAACCATTGGTTTTTTTAAAATGATTTTTTATTTGAGATGATGGTGACGTTTATTTATGGAAGATTAGTTAAGGATTGAACTTTCTGCTGTTTTTAGCCTACTTTCCCAAAAAATAAAGTGAAAGAAGGCTTAATGTATCGTAAAAATATCATTAAAAATAAAGAAAAGTCAAAGAAGTAATTAAATAAAGAATGAAAAATTTGAAAGTATGGTTTTGAGATGGGCAAAATGTGCGTTTGTCAGTCCCCCCCCCCCCCCAATAACTTTTGAAGAAATTGGCCAATTCAAAAGATCTTGGCCAGGACATCTCATTTCCAAATTTTACTTTTTCATTTGAACAATTTTTCATTTAATTTTGAACATTTAAAAAAATCTCAACATTAGCACCTATGGGCAAAAATAAAGCACATTACGTAAACACGAGGCATATGATCCAAGTTCGTGTGGACAACCTTATTGGAAGAAGCTCTCGGTGTGAAATATTTTTTTAGATTTGAACAATTTTTGTTCATTTTTGAACAGTTCAAAAAAATTAACATTAGCGCCTACGGGAAATTTCAATCCTATATAAATCCTGATCTAGCTGACGGATTCGCTTGGAACAAACTATCGGAAAGATGTTAAGCCAAAGAACATGTACAGATACGAAGTTCAACCTGAGCTAACCGAGCATACTTTTTTATGAAATTTGTTGACCGGGATTTTTAAGGATATTTCTCAAGGAATGAATGAATAAGTGAAATAATGAATAACTGAATGAGTGAAAGAATGAATGAGTGAAGAAATCAATAAGTGTACAAATTCATGAACGAGTAAATTAATTAATGAGTGAATGAATATGTATTAACCGTTGAAGACGGTACATTTGAAGTAATCAAGAACTAAAGCTAAATGAGAATTTAGAGAGAGAGATAGCAAGAGTTTAAATATGGAGTTGGAATGTACGAAAGTAGGCTCGTATAGTTCTAGATGGAACTTTTGTGTGTGAAGAAAATAAATGTATATTTTTCTATATATACTTAAAAACCTATAAGCCTTTTTTCTACATGTGTTTTAGTGGTAATACAAAGCTTATTCTCATTTGGTCACTTTTTTTTTTAATTGATCACTTTTTTTGGTCACTTTTTTTTCTTAAATGGTCACTTTTTTCACTTTTTTTGTATCATATTCTTGGTGGGAACCCTGCTATCATAATTTTTATCGCACCCCCTACTTACCATAAAATGTATACAACAATAATGTATATTGAGTATCGATTCTGCTTTTGAATTATCTTTAACTAACTGCCAAAACAAGAGTAAAAACGAGTAATTTAGCAATAAAATTAATTTAGTAATAAATCACTATATGAATTTTGGGCAGGCGTAGAGGCTGATTTTTCTGCACGAAAAAACAAGGACATATCGCATTCTATTACCATTTTCAACGTCCTACTTTTGTGAAACTGGATTTTCTGCTGTGGCTCCTTTGAAGACAAACTATAGATCTCGGCTAAATATAGAAACAACTAAGAGTGGTTATTTCTAATATTAAGCCTTCCTTCGAAAAACTTAGCTTTGAAAGACAAGTCCAAGAAAGTCACTAATAATTATTAAATTTGTTTTTAATTTAGTTTGTTTTGATTGAGAAAGTTTTAATTTCATAATTTGTTTTACTGTAATAAGTGATTAAATATGTTGAAATGTATTTTGTTTTCTATGTGTATGTGTGCTTTCCTTTCAGTCAGTTAATAATTTTTTTTTGGACATTCTCAATCCCCCTTCTTGTGTGCTCGCGCCCCACAGGTTGAGAATCGCTGTCCTAGATGACGACACGTGGGCTCTAGCGATGCGAAACTGCACTAGGAATTTAATTTAGCCGAGCGTATCCAAGCCAAACGGATACTCAAGGGAGCTTTAACATGCCTCATAATTAGGCTTGCCATACTTTTGGTTAGTGAAACCGGGACGCATTAATATGGGATGGGCATACCGTGGGGTATGGAAAACCCCCCAGTAGCGGGTCTACGGATATTTAAAAAAAAATTAAAGCAAAATGGTGAGTTTTAAGCGTTTTTTTTTTTTTTTTTTGCTTCGCAAGTAACAGAAATGAGGAATCTGGAACACTAAATGGTTACTCTACCCACCTTTTAAAAATAAAAAAGTAATTTTTGCTACTTAATTTACTAAAAAGATTTTTTTTTCCCATTTTAATGAGAATTTTTTCTGGTCTACCTTCTAGAAAGAAGTGTTAATAAAATCAAGTTTAAAATACTTCATACAATTGTTTAATTGAACAATTAATTACTATGTCTTATTTTTTTAAATTGGAACTTTTTGTCTAATTACTAAAACCATTTCAAAAAAACATTTTTGTTAAACTAAAAAAAGCAATTACTAAGTTAACAATGTTATTCTTTGTTTTCAACCCACTTATATTTCTGACTTGAATGTACTATTTTCAAGATGTCTTTGTTAAGCTTGATTTTTTTCATAAAAGTCAGAGCAAAGAAACGCCAAAGTTTATTTTACATACAATCAATGCTCTTGCCGTGGACGCCTTCATTAATGTTCTGTCATCTCAAATATTCTTAATGTCTTCATAAAAGATTCTCAAAAACATAAATTAATTACTTTTTACATCTTACAACCGTTTCCGGGACATTGATAAAACTGGGCGGGACACCGGGACAAGAGCAAAATCCCGGGATTGTCCCGGTGAAACCGGGACGTATGGCAAGCCTACTCATAATCATACGACACGGGTGCTGACAATTTTCTGCATCTTGAAAATCCACCGACTTGGGGGAGGTTCGTCTTATCTGACGCAGAACGCAACTTTGGACGGCTCGCGTCCATAGCATTAGCCGCATGGTTGTCGAATGTAACAACGCCATCCGATAACTCATTTTGTGAGGCAAAATTGACTTTCCAAATTGCCAGCCAATACTTATTACAACGGTATTAATCAAATATTTGTTCAAATGTGCCCTTAGTGTGTTGAATGAATATTTTTTCAAAAGTATTTTATTTTGGGTATTTTTCGATGTACTTTCCTTTAAAATAATGTTCTCTGATCTAAGGGGATGTAAATACAGAGGTCATCCTCCATCCCGTTAACGTGGCGTTACCATCATCCAATGAAGATTATTAATCACTGGAAAAACGTTCCTTAAACTTTATCGACAATTTGTAAAATCTTAGTGCTGGAATTAACCAGGCTTACTATAAATTCAAATCTTATGGATTAAAGTTAATTTTAGAGAAATGATAGCTCAAATTAAATAAAGAAATAAGTAAATAGATAAATGAAGACTTTGGAAAATATTTTTTTTTTCCTCAATTGTTGGAGTTGAAACTATAGCTGAAAATAAGCATACTTTTCAACGTACTTTTAGCCAATTCTCCCAAAATTTCAATATTTTTCTTCAAATTTCCAACGGGACTTTGTTTTCTTGTTTTTTTATATAATATTTCTATTAGTTCAAAAGAAACTGTTTCAAAAGCTAAATAAACTGACAGATTAATAGAGAAAGGGCAAGTTTTTTGCATTACACCAATTTTAGTCATTCGCTATTTATGGATCTTTTTAACTACCAGTACCAGTTAATTTTATAATACACGGCACATATGTATTTTGAAATTTATTGTAGAATATCCTCTGTTAATTCGACTTTTATTTAAGAAAGTCTCTCTCGGTTGAGGGACGAGAAGAAAAAAAGCAACTTGTGCTAGATGCTTTCCGATAGCTCTTTAAAATCCATTAACGTTTTGGAAGCAGTTTTTGACCTGTTTCACGATAGAGGGCGCTCGTTACTTGCTCATAGTACTGCTTTTATATGTATAGATTCATATGGCAAATATTACTAAACTGAACTTTTTGAATTACATAAACTATTTAATATTAAACATCTCAGCAAAAACTTTTTAGAAATTATATCTCAACTTAAATTTGAGATAAAGCCTTGGGAAAAAGGGGCGATTAAATCAAGAATGTTTTTTAAATCAGTCGGTTTAAATCAGTAAACTTTGTGCATTTGTGGTGTGCTGTATAAAGTATATGGTGTATATACAAGTATTTTTTATATATAATTTATATGAATCAAAAAACCAAATATCACAACAAGTGTTTCAATACCATAACTTGTTGAAGTGTTTCAGTATCATAACTATATGTATACTTGGGGATATGTGCATGTAAAATCCGTAGACCCCACTACCTCTCCCCGTCTGGTGGAGAAAAGTACCATAACTATATCAGTTTGCATTAAATTTAATTAATAGAAGTTTTTAGTGGAGTTAAAAAGTAACTGAACAGTATAAAAATATACATTGTATATATGTGTGTATATAATATATATATGTAGTATATATCATATGTAAATAATTTTTAATTTACTGATGTAACAGAAAATATTGATGATCAACGTAGGTCTACATTTTTTTTCATCACATACAATTTTCAAAACTACTTTAGCTTTTAATGACAATTATGTTTTTTACTGAAAACAAAACTATTTTACTGTTAAAATAAATTGAAATGCCAATTATCAATTTAAAAAAAAAAGGGCTTTGCAAATGCCATATACTCAATAGCAATGACTTTTATACTTTTATAGAATTTTTCGGTTAATAGCTTATTTTGGTTTTATACTGCCACGGGTTTCCGTGGCATTACATAGCCTTTACATTATGTTTGATTTCGATTGTTTGAAATAAAGAAATCAACTGTGAAACAGTTGTTTTTTCCTTCTTTTTCAACATTTCCTTTCCTCCCAGTTTTTTCTTTTTGGTTAATTGTAGGTATCAAATATTATTACACATTTGAGAATGTTTATTAAATATCATTATGCATTTAAATTAAATTAAGCAAATTACTAAAAAATTAAAACTCCAAACGGATTTTTATTCTTTAATAAAAGCATTCATAATATTCCCCCTCTAAAATAGTAAATAGTAGCGCGGATTCAATTAATTAATTTAGCCAAGAAATTAAAGGTTAAAGAATGGTATGAATTTAAAATGTTTATTTGAACCTTTACAAGCATCATATTCTTAAATTCTGTCTAAAAAATTTAGGAAATATAAACGTTTCTGATATACGAAAACGATACAGGATCTGTGACATCAAAATTGAAGAATGTTGAACGAATAAAATGGCAGCGATTTGAAAACAATAAACAGCTAAGCTTTCGTAAAACACATTGGAGAAATCCCAGGTGACGGTCTATCATCTGGGATCGTGTGCAAAAATTAAGACGCCACAAAATTTGCTGTCAAGTCAGTTTTCAACCCTCGTGGTTTCTCTCTCTAAAATGAAGCTGCATATCATCCTAAGCCAGTGGATTATTGATTCTACTGGACCTGGTAGTAGGCTTTTCTAAGCCAAGGGGATTATTAACAACAACAACAAATATAATAATAAAATAAAAAAAAAAAAAAATTTATAACCGAAAAATCTTTAAACCCACAAAGTTAGAAGAAACAAATATGCATTTAAAAATATATTCATGAAATGTATTTTTCACATGCCAACATTAAGCCGTTCTTTTCGCTTCCATAAAATATAAACCGATTTCGAATTCGCAATCTGCTCTGATCACGGAAAAGAATCTATTAAAAAATCTTTCGTTTGCGTTGAAGGAGAATTTCTCACTTCATTGTATCCACATGAATGAATTCGAACAAAGGCGGATTTTTGAAATTTTATTTCATTCCGAAATAAATCCACACTCCATTCTTCACTCAAAGCATTTTATGCACCAGACGTGACACCGCGTATCTGATGATTCCAGTCCATTATTCTTCCAACCAATCTTTAGCGCTGTATGACAGGGTAATATTAATTAGCTGATTTATAGGCTTGGAACGATCCGGAAATACCTACTTGTTTGAGCTGAGAATTATTTATTTTTCTGTTTCTTCTTTCCTTTGTGTAATTGAGAATGCTAACGTAATTTACTACCAGCTCGTTTCTTGCAGCAGCAAATTATATATTAGCAAAAAAAATAAAATGTTGAGAAATTGACCCGTTCGAGACCTATTGCACACCGCGTGTGCAACTGATTCCCGAGGCTATAGGATGAACTGCACACCGTGTGTGCAATTATCAGTTATTCTGTAAATTACTCGTCCAAATAAGATTTTTCTTGAACAAATGAAATCTGCAAAATACAGGGAAAATTGTACGGTGTGCAATGATTTTATTTATGTGAATTCGCTTAAGAATTTCCCTAGTAAACATGTTTTTTTTTATTAAAAATGTTTCTCTCCTGGGGACCATGTTCGAAAAAAATCGTCGTCTCGAATGGGTTAATAGATCATTTTATTCAAAACCGTTCAAGATTGACTTAACTATTCGTCATTGAGCATTGATTTAATGTTGCGTTGATTTTTCCCTTCCTTAAAAAGAGCTAGTTTTGTTGCAATAGTTGGAGGTAATGAAAAGTACTATGTAAAACAACAAGAAGACGGAAATAAAAAAAAAAGCATATGAAATAATCTCAAAATTGTAGCTTGTGAAAGTATGTTTAACCCTTTATCTACCGACGGTACTTATTACCAGTCTCTATAAATTCCATCCCAGCAACCCTTTTTACCAATATTCTGATGGTACTTTGCCGGGACAGTATTGAAATTCCCCTTTTTCAGGATGCATATCCGCAAAGGTTCAATAAAGAGCATTTTAACGAGGAAAGGACCATAGATAGTTTTGAAACCGATGCTGTGTTTTGAACTTAAAGTTTTGTTCAGATTGCTCCCTTAGAGTTTCACTCCAGAAAAGCAGTAGAATTCAAGAATCAAGTCACTGATTTTTTTAATGTGTTAGTTAAGAACTTAGAAAACTATTTGACAAAATATTTTGATTAAAAAGTGTGTGTAATTAATTTCACAGGGTAAATACTCTGTAGCACTTATTAGCTGTAAAGAAATAAATACTTATAAGACTGAGCATTTTATTTATGTAAATCACTTAATTTTCAGTGTAAATACCTAGACAAACTATTTCTGTAAAAAAAATTGCTGCAGATCATAATGCAGTAGATAAAGGGTTAAACAGTGTTTTTCGATTTTTATTTTCTATGAAATCACGTCCATTAGGTAGTCGAAAAAAAAAATAGTCTGACTTCTTGTTTTCACCAATTCTGCATAAGAGCGAACATATCACTCGTCTAGAAGAAGAGATAACTATCATAACCATCGTCCATGTCTGTTGGGATGAGTTTACATCAAAACTAATTTTTAATTAGTGAAATACGGCACATAAAATCATAGGAGAAAAAGACTGAGAGGATATGCAAGAAAATCGATGATGATGCTTAAGAAAGTAGGCTCATATAATTCTGCATCAACATTTTTTTACAAAAATACAATCGTCTCCCTTGCGAGGTAGAAAAAGAAATAATTGTGTTGCTGACTTATCATCTTCATCAACATCTGCGTGAGAGAAAGCAGAAGAAGTTACTCGTCAAGAAGACGAGATAACTATCATAGCCAGTGCTCTGTTGGGATGAGTTTCACTCAAAAGTAATTTTTAATTAGTGAAATATGGCACATAAAACCATAGGATGAAACGACTGAGAGCATAACGAAGAAAATCTATGATGTTGCTAAAAAAAAAGTAGGCTCATTGAGCTCTGGATAAACGTTTTTTTACAAAAATACAATCGTCTTCCTTGCATAGTAGAAAAAGGTATATAGTTCAGATTTCTCATATTTACCAACATCTGCATGAGAGAAAACAGAAGAAGTCACTGGTCAAGAAGACGAGATAGCTGTCATAGCCGGTGTCCATGTTTGTTGGGATAAGTTTCCATCAAAACTAATTTTTAATTAGTGAAATACGGCACATAAAATCATAGGAGAAAAAGGCTGAGAGCTTATACAAGAAAATCGATGATGATGCTTAAGGAAAGTTTTTTTTTTTTTCTAATGGGGCTGCAGTATTGGTCACCAACCATTGCAGACCTAGTGTGTCCTCAGAGATTGGTACTAACTCTTTCAGCGGCACCACAATAAGTGTGGGACAGTTGCAGCAATTTTTTTGACGCTTAGTTTCCCCTAGATGGGGCACTCTTTGTTGATGCAATCTACACTAGGAATTTAATTTAGCCGAGAGTATCCATGCCAAACGGATACTCAAGGGATCTTTAACATGCTGCATAATCATACAACATGGACGACGACGATTTTCTGCATCTTGAAAATCCACCGAATTGGTCCAGGTTTGAACCTGCGATCTTGGGCATACGAGACCTGCGTCTTACCACTACGCCACTCTGTCGACTGCTGAAGGAAAATAGCTCATATAACTCTGGATCAACGTTTCTCCACAAAAATACAACCGCCTTTCTTGCGTGGCAGAATACGAAATAGATTTCTCACTTATCATCTTCACCAACATCTGCGTGAGAGAAAACAGAAGGAGTTACACCACAACAGGACGAGATAACCATCTTAGCCAGTGTCCATCTCTATAAGGGATGAGTGTCCGTCAAGGTTGACTGCCAAACGGGAGTAGAGACGGATGCGGCTACCAAGGCCAAGGTGGGGTCCTTACCCCAAATTGTCTGTGTCTATTGTCAACGACGTCCGTAATAGGGCGGGTCCTGAAGCTTCACCTTTATGACTGTTTGGAACCACTTGGGGCAGAGCCCTCTTCGATTCTTGGCGTGAGAACAGTGGGAGGGTGCAGTTTATTCTTGCTCACCCAACCTCAAAAAACTGATCCTCGTCGTTCATCGTCAGTGCTTGTTGCAAATGAAGTAAGTGTGTCCAGAAAGTGTAGCATTGTGCGTGTTGTTTACTTTTTGCCTCAATTCATTGTTTCGTGGAATGATTTTCTCCCATTGTGAAAAGTCAATATTTTCAAACTTAATATTCGACCACACGTCGCGTGCTAGTAACATTATTAACTTATTCTGATGCATTTTCTTGACGTTCGAAGACTCCCCAAACATATTTAAGAAAATATCATTAAGAAATATGTTTACCATAAGAAGGTTGCAATGCAACCATTTAAAGCGCAAATGTGCAAAGATGATTAGCAAACTCATTTTTCCTGAGTTACCAGGAACCACTCCTACAGTGCAAAGCATTGTGCATTTCAGAATATATATAACTAATCCTTCACTCGGGTTAACATTCCCACTTGAAAATAAATTACCAAATGATCTGAATCATAGTCGAAAAATTTCTACTTAGCTGAAAGTTACATATATCGCTTATAGAAATGAACAGTGTCATACCTGCAAAAAATCGTTTTTGGTTTTTATACCAAAATTTTTAGATTTTTGAGCTCTGTAAATGTTCAAAAATTAAGGCCAACTGTATTCGTTTAGAGCAATACTGTAATAACTACTTTTTATAGTTAGTTAAAAAAATTTTGACATTATTATGCATCATGTGAGAGAAAACTAGAACAATAACTATTTTCCGAATAAAATCGATTATAATAATCATTGAAACAAATAAGGTAATTAATTAAAACAAATTGTAAAAAGTTCAAACTCCTCTCTTGAAAAATGTCCATTTTGCAGATATGACACTGTTCATTTTTTTAAACGCTATATGAGTGTGTCTATCTTTCAATAGTTTTGTGGTATTGCTTTGCTTTTAAAAATCTAAAATTAACAGACTAATTAGAAGCTTTAGCTTGTATCAGATTTTAAACTTATACCCTCGAAGTAGTATTTTTTTTTCGTGATCTAATTTTTTTCTTGTTAAAAGAATGCTGGCTGTTCTTATTTATAACAAGAATATCACTGAAACAAAATTGAGGACCCTTATTTACAAACCAACATTTTGAAATAAAATGACATTCAAATTTTCCGAGAATAATAGCGTGCAATACACCGAGTTTTCCTACCTGAAAACCTTTAAAACATGTTCAAGTTCCTTGTAAAACAATGCTTTAAAAATTTTCTTACACAAGCTCAGTCATTCGTTTAACAGCCTTTTAAATTGTGACACTTTCCTCCATCGATTTGCTACTAATATAGTAATTTATCTCCGCGAAACAAATGTGAAGATATGACTTCGTGATAGTCGGGTTTCTGCCTGAGTGACTTCGAAGTGAAATAGTTTTATTTCTGTAAAGTGAAAACCAAAGAAGGAAATTTAAAAACAGGGTAAAAAAACAGCTGTTCGCCGAGAATAAATACTGTTTGATCAAGAACATCTGTGTTGAAAGCTCACCAAACTGTGACATCACGCTTATACTGGTAACTCACGTTTGTTTTTTATGACCTTCCAGTAACCTTTAGAAGGTCCACGCGACCTTCTAACGGATATGGCAGGCTCGTAGATACGCCAGACAGGACATGTCCATGCTCGCTAAAAACACCCCGACTTTATTATTTATAAATGTTTCTTATAAATAATGTTTTATAAGAATTGTGTAAGTCGACTACCAAAAGGGAAGTCTATTGTTTCCAGCTTTTCGTTTGACGGATGTTGAAAAACAGCTGATGGATTCAATTCATTGAGCTTTAAGGGAAATTTCTCACAGTCCTATAGAATAACGTAATGCTATTAACGCTAGATCTTTGTTGTACAAGATAAAACTTTTCTGCAAAATTTGTTTTAATTGAAATCTAGTAAAATAAAACCTAAGCGGTGGGAAAACAGATTATTTTTAGAAGTCATGATTCACTATCGTCACCATTCGCTCACACAAGCGTGCACTGTTTCTTTTATCTGCTCCATAAAATCTTGTATACAGGAAATTTCTTTTGAAATAAGTTTCTTGTTGATGCAAATTTGAAAAACTTTCCTTTCGAAAACGTCAAAAGGAATGTAGTCATGAAGTCTTGGTGAAAGAAAATTAGAGATCTAGAAATTTGAAAAGTTTAGAGATTAGACAAATTAGATATTGCTCTCAGCCAATACAACATTGCGTTTTATAAATCAGAGTAAGTATACGAATGGTGCAATAAGTTAATATACCGGGTGGTTATAATTAAACTTCCCCTATTTCCAGCTAAACAGCCATCCTACAGCCAAAACCGTTCAACGGATTGACACCAAAATTGGTATGTGACTAGACACGAATTGTACTCAAGGAATCATGAAGAAGCACAAAAGTTCTAAAAATGGCCGCAAGGGGCTCTGTTTAGCCTCATAACATGGTTTTTACGTAGGAAGTGACGAATAACAAATAAAAATAATATTTATGAAAGGAGAAAAATTTATTTCATGATAACCTAAACTTTTTTTTTTTTTTTTTTCCTTTTTGCCACACAGATAAACTGTTACAGCTTTCTTTACTTTCATTTTAAATGGCAAGACGATAGATATGAACGGAAAAGTGCACAATAAATGTTGATATTATTATTTTTATTCCTTATTGGTCATTTCCTACGTAATCTGTGTGAAAATCTTTTATGCATAATATAATCTGAAGTTTAAAATTATGTGCGAAAGAAAAAAAATACCGAAAAAAGAGTTAGTAACAACTCTTAAAACCGAGTAGGCGTTCTTCGGTATTCGGACAACTGTTTCCAAACGGGTTTAGAGCTATTTTCCCTTCATATTTCAAAACTGCGGCTTTACGCCTAGACAGCTTGGTATGTCCGGTTAAAAGGATGAAATTAGGAAAGAAGGGAAAAGATAAAATCTAATAACACAACTTTCGAATGAAAAAGAGAAAAATACTCAGGAAAATGGGATATAAATCGCAGTTACTTTAATTTATAACTAAAGGAGGAATGTTATTCGTTTGCATGTGAAATGTGTTCTGCAACAAAGAGGTAGCTCCAAGCTTCAAGAATCATCCAGTAATAACACATATAAAAAGCCAAAACTCTAAATTAATTTTATTTTGCTTTTTTTTTTTTGGATAAATTTCCTTGTATGGGACTGTGGTGAGAATATATAAACAACAACATTTTTTAAAAAGATTTATTTTAATTACAAAACAGTACATACTATAACTAAAACATTTTCTAAAATGAAGCTGCATCCTTTATGCAACGAACTCTTAAATTCGTATTTAAAAAATTCAGATCAGCAACGACACACTTGATTGAAGGATGTAGTTTCGATTTTCTTCTCTGCTCAGTAGTGGCTTCAGCTTTCGTCCAGATTGAAGAGCTTTGATTGGGTATCAAGCTTTACGAAAGCTGTAGCCGCGATTGCGCAGTGGGAACAATCGCAGATATTGTCATCACTCTGTTCCTCAAGGCACTGTAGTATGGAAAGATGAAGAAGTGACTTGAGATGTGTGCTTTTTAGAGGCTGAAAACGCTTGAACAAAAGGCCAATGTCCATTGGTTCTGAGTCAACGTGTAGGATAAATGAAGTTCTCGGATCTGAAATGTTTTAGTAGATACTCTCTCCCCATCACTCCGTATGTTGGATTTTAATTGTTCTTAATAAACGTAGTGATTTTAGTGCATCTTGGGTTAAATACTCCTAAATCCTGGATGTGTCCTTGGTAAGAGTTCCGTCGTGTAACATTTTTAGGATTTTTTGCGCAACTGCAAACGTTTTCATGATTTCAAAATCTTTACTATTTGGATGATTACATTGAGCAGTAATTGGTTTAATTACTTCGTCAATGTACAATTCCATCCACTATGCGCTTCAAGGTTTTTTTGGCTGTTTTAAATTTAACTTTTCTTGATTAATGAGCTCAAATGTATTTTTTTTTTATACTCTCTTTTACACACAATTTACTCCTATGACCAAATTCCCAGCGCTCAGCAGTGGTGTCACACTCGTCCAGTATTTTTTCACTTATTTTCAGCTTTTTAAAATTATTTTTGCAATAACGGTATTGGGTTTTTGTACTTTATTAGGTGATGTAATTAATCCATCAATGCTTTTTTCTTTCTTTTCTTTTTACATTAAAAGGAAATTCCGCGGTACCACCTTAATAGAGAAAAATGTTCTGCGTCATGTCAAACCAACCATTAGGGACCGTTCCTAAATGATGTCACGCTTTTTCCCCAACTATTAGACCCCGTCCCCCTTTATCACAAAATGTCACACTTCAACGGAGTCCCTAACTCCCTTTGTCACATGCCACGCTGTGTTGCATAAGCATAATGTGACACTTCTTGTTACCCCCTCCCCTTGTCACACTTTGTCACAATTTCACGAACCCCCTTCCCCCCTCGAAGCGTGACATCATTTATGAACGATCCCTATCTGAACGTTTCAAATGTGAAAGTGAAAAACGTCTCCGCGTAAATCAAAACAATAAGCTGTATTTTATTGACAATTCGCATATTTATTTAAATCACATCTTATTCCAAAGGAGGGGATTTTCCTTCCTTGTTTCATTCAATGGAGGTAATTCACCGCTAGAGGGACTCATGAGCGATCATCGTTATCACGTGATATCCGCTCTTTGTTTTTAAGATTTTCAATTGAGTTCTACGTGGAGTACGCTAGGCAAAATTAGTTATCTTACAATTAATTAGACTTTTCACAGCTTCTTCTGATTATAACCCAGTATTTACATTTAATGTAATCATTATTCAAGAAATTTTTATTATTACAATAGTTATAGTCTTTTATTTAGTGTTAATTTTATGTAATGTAGAAGAACTTTATTTAGGCCTATCTTTTATTGGATTTGCTGAACTCGAAGTAAAGAGATGCTACGGCTTCCTTTGTTTACATTGCTTTAATCGCTGCCACGTGACCAATGACGCTGCTTGAATTGCTTACATTATTCCGTTGGAACTCTTATAATCAGTCACACTCAGCTTGGCTAATTCTAAACAATTGTATAAACGCTAAACATTTGATACAAAACAAAAAGGTGGTTCTGTTCGGCTCATTTAGTTTCTTCTAATTCGAAAAGTACCCGCATGGTTTTGTCCATGACATTATTTTTGGTATTGTGTCACAAAGAGACGAAATTATAAAGCGAAAGTGCAGTCGAAAATGGTTTTAAGTAATCACGTAATTGAAGGGTTCAATGGAAAAACGACCTAAGTCACATACTACTTGATGAACTTGGCTTTATGTTTTATTATAAATTATGTTTTATAAATGAATATTAATTATGTATTATAAATTTGAATTTGGGTGTTACGGAAAAGTAGGCTCGTATAGTTCAAATTAACATTTATGTTATAAAATAATTGAATAAAACATAAGGCAAATTTCAAAACGTAGCATGTGACCTAGGTCGTTTCTCCAGTGGACTCTTCAATTCTTTTTTAAATAATTTAAATAAAACAATTTTTGCATGAAAACAAATTCAAATAAAAGTATTGTAACTAAAAAAACTGAAATGGTAAACAAAGCTCTATTTTTAACGTCAATAAAATAATATTAGAATAAACATGTTGCAATCAAACTGGCTCCTGGACTAAATTGAAACAAAATACATTTCTGATTTGTTTTACTAACTGTTTACACATTTTTAGTTGGATTTTATCTGTGAGTGAAGTTTGAAAAGCAAAATAAAAAATTACCTCAAATAACCATCCAAAATAGTATAAAATTAAATATCGATATGAACGAAAATACAATTGTAATGTTGTTTAATTTCAGTAAAAAATAAATTTTAATTAAAATTAGCAACAGTAAGGAAAATTTTAAAACTTATATAAATTTTTAATTTAAACAAAACTGCATAAAATTTTAAATTTCGGTACTTGAGGTACACAGTCTTGATTTCAGACAACTTGTTTGCCGAATTTGGCAACGACAACCATTGAAATGCAAATGCAATCTTCAGATGTAGCATGCATAAAACCGGTCTCCAAAATAGTCAGCGCTAAAATATTTCAACATATGCAATAAACTCTGGGCACACAATGAATGTTTCATTTTTCTTCGTTCTAACTCATTAAGTAAAGAACAGGTTTTTAAAAACATCGTAAATATTAAAGCTTTTTTTTAAAAAAATCTTGTTCTGTCACAGTTATTAGCTTTCGAATGGTCTTGAACAGCCTGAAATAGCTCTAGAAAATACTGAAGTTAAACATAAAAGTTATTTTTTGAATACTGAATAATCTTGTTTGTAATTTATTTATTTGTAGTTTTCTGTTTAAATTTCTCAACTGGTAGTTATTTATTATTCCCTGAAGCAGTTTAGCCGCATGATGACAATTTTCTGTTTCTAAAGCGAAGTATATTGAGATTTTACAATGTCAAATTGGAACAGGAATGAAAAATTGGGGGCAAACTTGTTGTTCAATACAGCAATGAAATACGTCAAATCAAGTACTCGTAAAAGAAAAAAAACCGTTTTATTGCAAAAGATGGTTCAATAGGAATATCGACAACGGCATAATCGTCAAAATAGGTTTTGCTCATTAGATGACTACCAGTTTATAACTTTTAGATAACCTAATTACATGTACTTAAGTGATAAAACTTGAACCAAATTGGGTAAAATTATTACGTGTAATTAAGTGCTAAAACTTGAATCAAATTGTGCTACAACATTTTGATAAATAAATGAGAAATAGCGAAGTATCTTTGAAAATTGTCATGTAAAGCGGTACCCCCCCCCCCCCTCCTTTGTTTTGTATTTCTCTGGTAGTTAATTCTTGTGTCAATTTTTGCACTATCCTAATGCTCGTATTCTAGGTACTTTTCGAGTGTAATGTGTCTATGATAATGCTGTATGCAGAGCAAAAACTGTAAAGTACTTTAACCCCTTAACAGCCGCGGGCGTATATATACGCCTCGCTATGGCGATGTGTTAACTGCTCGGGTCACATATGTACGAATTCTCAAAGTGCGATTTCCAAAGTCTCGGCTCTAATTTTACTGATAACAACACAAGGTAAAGAATCGCAGTTCGGGAAGGCGTATATATACGCCTGGGGCCGTTATACACTAGGGATGTAACGAATAGTGATTTGGCCGAATAGCCGAATACCGAATATTCGGCCGTTTCTTCTAGGCCGAAGCCGAATATTCGGCCATTGTCTTAGGCCGAATATTAAAATTGCTAGAAAATCATTGAAATAGAAATAATTTGTCAAATTTAAAAGTATTCACAAAGGCCACATCCATATATAAATTTATCATGTATGATTTAATTTTGTTTGCTAAGATTCTAAAACTATCTTAAATTAATGTGTTTTCTGTATTATTTTGAATGCAATAAAACTGAGAATTTCACCTACAAGTGGAATAGAAATGACAAGTTTTAATGTAAGTATTTTCATTATTTTACTAATTATTTAATTCAGATCAACTTTACTCACTCGAACGGCGCCGATTAACTAATGACATTGTGTAATATTTATCAAAGTTTGCTGCGACATATAAATGAATAAACTGGTGAAATTTTATTATTTGTAAGCGTTTGTTTGTTTACAAATGTTTTTAAAACACTCGTAAAGTGTTTGTCGAATTTGGCCGAAATCGTCTCGAGTTGCTGGTTCGCGCAAGCGAAAAAAGCCTCGAATGTAAAGGGTTAAAGAAATACTATTGCTCAGTGAACTTTTTACCTTGCTCAAAATAGTTTTATGAAGGTATTTTAAAAGTTATAAAAGAATATTTTTAGTTTATGGAGTTCTTTTTTACATACCTATTTTAAAAAGATCTATTGAAAGAAACTGGAATATACTTTTACTTTCTGAAACCCCAAGAACTTATGCTATCTTAATATTCATGATACATTCAAGGCACATTCCTCTCTTACCAAATATTCACAATAAATCAGTCTACCAAAGCAAAGTCTGACTCCCACTTTGTTAATAATAACAAAATAAAAGTCTCAATCACAATTAACTATTGCCAGCATTTGGAAGCAAGCACCAAGTATAAAATACAATATTACAACATTAAAATCTATTTTTGTTCAGTCAAACCTAAAAAAAATGTTTTAAAAAGTAGCTTTTACTAAGTTATTTTTATTTATTAAAACTATATACCCTCAATGTGTTCTTTTGCAATAACTATAATACAGTTTTAAATGTTTAAATCTACTAATTTCTATATTTTTTTACATTTCTACTGTAGCAGAACTATTCGGCCGAATAGTCCATCAATATTCGGCCAGGCCGAATTTCATCTTACCGAGTATTCAGCCAGGCCGAATATTCGGCTAGTGTAATGAATTTACTATTCGGTCAGCCGAATATTCGGCCAACGGGCCGAATAGGCCGAATACCGAATAGTGGCCGAATATTCGTTACATCCCTAATATACACGCATCGCCATAGCGAAGCGCATATATATGCCCGCGGCAGTTAAGGGGTTAATATCTTTTCTTATAAAGTTGAAGGAAGGCGTACTCTGCTAGTATGCTCTGTTACTAATTGAGTTATAGTATTTAGGAGCTGCTCTTGACTTTTTTTTTCTGTGATGAAAATAATTTAGGGTATAATACTGCATTTTGGGAAAACAAATACACTAAAACTCCTTTTGTTCCGTTGATGTCCAATATCGATATATTGGACATCAACGGAACAAAAGGAGTTGTCTGTAATAGAGAGATGTCAACAATAGAGGAGTTTATTTTAGGTTCAATGATTTTCTGTCGATGTATCAGAAACTGTCCTAAGAGGGGTGTCGAATTTGAGGGGTGTCCCTTAGCAGGTGTTTTACTGTATGAAATTTTTGCGACTATCAGGTGTTGCACAATGAGCTTCTTGGAAAATGGGTTACTTTTTTCACAAAAAGTTCACATAAGCTTTTCTCCTAGACACTTTTAAATCAACATGTCAGTGCAAGTTTTATTACCAAGAAGCCTTTAAAATTCAATTTGTGTAAAATTCATTATGTGGCAGGACACAGAAGAGCTGTTATTTTTTTATTTTTTTTTTTATTTTTATTTATTTATTTATTTTTTTGGAATTGATGGTTTTATTTTTGAACAGTTTGTTAAAGAGATTTTTTTTTTCGATATTGCAGACTTGGTTTTTGAATATTTTGTGAAGGAGATTTTTTCTTTTTCTTTTTTCTTTTTTCTTTTTTTTTTTTTTTTGATATTGAGGACTTTATTTCTGAACAGTTTAATTAAGAAATTATTTTTTTGATATTGAAAACTTCATTTCTCAACAGTAAAGAGATTATTTTTTTGATATTGAAGACTTTATTTTTGAGCAGTTTGCTGAAGAGATTATTTTTTTGATATTGTAAACCTTATTTTTGAACAGCATAAAAAAAGAGATTATTTTCTTAATATTAAACACATAAATTCGATTTTTAAAATGACGACTCAAGAAATGCAGTTATTAATGTGTCATTCTAAAATCTGTATCAGAATTCCAGTATCGTGTTGCATATAACTGTTTGCTACAAATTAAAATTTACGACACCAATTATATTTTTACTTGATACTAAACAGTTCAAATCTTTCCTGATCCCACATCTTAACTGCGATCAATTACATTGCCAATCATTCGCTATTAAAACTTGAAGTTCGTTAAACTCTCCTTTACATTCAATACTCCCCCCCCCCCCCCTTCCTCATTGGACATCGTCACAGAAGCGGGTTAATAACGGACCACACAATAATAAACGGACTCTTCCAAGCGGAACGCCCGTCAGTAAGAGAAGGAAAAAAACAAACTTCGGTCGTCAAAACTTTTGCGTCCACCTTTTCTAACGTACAGCAAAGTTATCAATTAACGGCACAGCCCACATTCTCGTAGGGCGTCATGTCATTATCGCTAGGAAAGATGGACCGTTGGTAAAATTGTTTCTTCGTGAGCCGTTTGTTCCGCTGATTGCCTTCTTCTTTTCCAATTCCATACATGAGGCAGGGTTCGCGCTAGGCCGCGCGATCGCGCGATTCCCGCAATATTTTTTGAAATCCCACTCAAAAAAAATTTTTTTTAGGCTTAAACTTTAAAAATCCCACTTAAAATTTTGGTCAAGGAGGAAAATCCCACCTTGTATTTTTCCCCAGTGTGAACCCTGCATGAGGATATTCGAATCTGTTCTGATATACTTTTCGTTTCATGGAATGTTATTTCGTTTTTTTTAAAATTCTTTTCTATTTTATCAGTTTTTTGTAGTACTGTATTTTCCATGTTTCCTATTTTCTTAGAAAATATCGTGAAATTTGCAATGTTATTTTAAATAGAGTGTTGTCTTCTGGAGCAGGGAGGACGAACCTTTTCGAGACGTAAGCAATGAAGGGGTACACAATAAATTGATATTCAGCTTTTCTTGTTTTGTTTCTAATGAGGCCGCGTACGGTCACTAACCTTTGCAGACCTAGTGCATTCCCCGGAAACCGACATCCATTCTTTCAAGTAATACCACTATCGGCGGATCCCATGAAAACTTGCGAACTTTGACGCTCAGTTTTCCCCTAGATGGCGGTACTTGATTCTAAATCGGTGGTTCCCAAACTTATTTGTCTCGTAGACCCCTTGCCATGCTTTTCGTTTTGGGTATACCCCCCTGGCTTACCTGATATTGATCTTTTATAAATTCAACAACTTCAAATGTATTTTTGACAGCTGGTATAGTGCTACTCACTGTGAAAGATTTAACTTTCTAATTGTAATGAAGTGTAGTGGGAAAAACTTAAGAAAAAACAGATGTTCATTTTATACAGTTATTAATTGAATTCAAATTAAAACGTATCAAATTAAAATTTAGTATCTATTACATAAAATATCTAAGCAATAAGTGAATGCTTTTAGTGGGAGGGATGAACCTGATGCTTCAATAATAAATTATCAACATTTGGCATCAATTTAGTTAGGTTTACTCTCAAATCTCCTCGGTTATTGATGTCGAGTCTGTTTCTATTTTTTTGTTAGGATACTGGCAACTGCGCTGAAACCCCTTACCACTAAGTTTGAAGATGGAAAAGCAATTAAAAACTTTCTCGCGATATTCCATAATACGGGATAAGTTTTTTTTTTTTTTTTTGAAGCCTGAATTGCTGATATCCGTTTCTAAACTGTACCTTAAGTTCTTCGCTAGTGCTTAAAAATTTTGCAGAGGAATTAGATTATAAGAGATCCACTATCGTCGACCCCCCATTTTCATTTCATGGACCCCCAATTTTTTTTCCACTTGACTTACAAGGTTTTCGTCGACCCCTGGGGGTTGATATAGACCACTTTGGGAATCACTGCTCTAAGTGATGCGAAACTGTACTAGAATTTAATTTAGCCGAGAGTATCAAACCCAAACGAATAATCAAGTGATCTTTAATACCCTGCATAATTATACGACATGGGCGCTGACGATTTTCTGCATCGTGATGGAAGCTTTCGAAAATTAGAAAAAATCAAGAATGACTGCTAAAGCTATCATGTGAATACGTTGCTCTAAAAATATCTTAAATCCGTGTGACTTTGAAATTTGCTTCAATTTATTAACCATAGATCATTTGGAACAGAATTTTTCGTTGGATTTGTGAAATTCCCACACCTAACCCACAATTTCAACGCTCGTAAGTGATCCTATTCAAGTAAAGTTATTTTTATCATGTTCGTAATACCTGTTACACTTTCATATTAGACCTTAATGTGTTGCACCGCTATCTCAGCCCCACCCTCATTTATCTTACTACGAATAGAACAGATATCAGACGATCGTGATTTTAGCGTCCCGCTACGTTCTAAATAGATTAAGGAAACCTCATCCATCAAAATAAATTATGCAAGGTGGTCTTCAACTTAAAAAACGTTTAAATCGCCATAGTTATTATTATTATTATTATTATTGTTTTTTTTTTTTTTTTTTAATATTTTTATGTTACTTTATTTTTTACATTTGGGATCATTTATAAATGATGTCATGCTTCTAGGGGAGAGGAGGATTCGTGTAATCGTGACAAGGGGAAGGGGTAACAAGAAGTGTGACATCATGCTTATGCAACATAGCGTGACACGTGGGGGTCCGTTGAAGTGTGTCATTTTGCGACAAAGTGGGGCAGGGGTCAAATATATGTTGAAAAACGTGACATCATTTGTGGTCGGTCCCTTGGTAGTAGAAAAAACAGAAATAGTGCTGACGAAAAATGCAAATCTTCACCAATCAAGCGATAGGTTTTAAAATTTCTAATAACCCCTTTCTTATAAGATAATTTACTAATGGAAATTAACTATGCCAATTTAGTATCTTACGTCGTTTTTTATACCACCACTCAATGAAGATTTTCAACACTAGCCAAAGCCGTAGTGGTAAGACCAAGTTTATGTATTAACAGAAAATTATATATTAGGGCTTATTTTATACTTGGCGCCATTTTTTTGCCATGCTAATAGGTGGCACAAATCAAACCCTTTGTTGAAAAACAAACGAATTCCCCTACTGCTATACAATACATTATGATTTAAAATTTTGCAGCTACTGTTTTGAATTTTTATTTATTTCTTTTCTTTTTTTTAATGTATAAAATTTCCAGTTGAACAACATTAATAGCTTAAACTCGCTGAATTTATTAGGAGCTACAATCTTGTCTACATCGTTATTTTATTACAACAAATAATCATATGCTTGTGTAGTAAGAAATCACTATAATTAATTTTTTACTTCAGAGATGGGGCTGCTAAAATAATTATTTCTTTACTATCCCTCGTGTTTCCGCCGTTCCCCTGTCACTTCCAATCATATGCTTTTGAATACACAACTTCTGTTCATTTTAAATTAAACTAATAAGTCTTCAAGTTGCAAGAAAAAAAAGCTAAACAATAGAGAACTGAAAAGTTAGTATATAGTGAATGAGTTTTAGCGAGTCAATAATTTTTTTTTGACCACCAGTCGGTTTTATATCGCACTTTAGTATATATTTAACAATAATTTGCAAAATTTTATTATTCGAAAAGGAAAAGTTCTGATTTGAGAAAGCCTCTCTTGAACTATTCGGGAGGCTATCGTCGTTATTATACCAAATCCTACCCTCTTATCATTCATGAACGGCCCCTATGAACTTATGTCACGCTATTTTCCCACATATTTGACCCCCCTTCCCCCTTTGTCACAATATGGCACACTTCAATAGACCCCCGCTCCCCTGTGTCACATGTCACGCTATGTTGCAGGATGTCACACTTCTTGTTACCCCCTCCCCTCCCCTTGTCACTACATAACAAAAAGCTTGAAATTAATAGTATTAAATATAATAGTTAATATAAACAGTACTTATTGTTAATGAAAGATCAAAGTAACTGCACCTAGATTTTCATGCGAAATATATATATATTTTTAATTATTTTAAAGGTTTCCGTACTATCCTTACCTATCCCTCTTTACTATTATTATTATTATTTTGTACAAAATCAGCATTCTCTCCCCCCGCAGTATCTAGCATTATTCCTTTACATTGAGTTTGGCAGTCCGAAGCACGTCTGCAATGAAAACTACTTGTCTTTTCAAAATTCCGTTTAAATTTAGAAATTATTTTCTTTTTTAATTTCAAAAATGTTTTAAAAATTATAAATTTGAATATACGTGTAATAGAACACCTTAAAAACCAATAACAGGTTGTTGAATAGGGAATCACGAGCATATCAATGCAGCGGGCAGAGTCCCAAAACCCTCTGGTTTTCCATAGTTTAAATTTTTTACCATTGAAACAGCGGCCGGTCGACGCACTATCTCTTCTTGACACTATAACAGGGCTCCTTTAGGGTGTCGGGCTTCCAGTCGGAAGATTGGGTGTTAGGCCCCCGACCCGCTGAAGACCCACCATGTACACTTAGGGATACGTGTACATAAAATTCGTGAACCCTGAAGTCCCGAAGGTACCCGGAGGTTGGAGAATTTCCCTTCCCTTCACTCTTACGCCAAAAAAAGGAAGGAGGCGTATTTGTGGTGGCGCCATCTGGTGTCATCCAAATACATAGTGAGCCAAGTCGTACTTCCACCGTTATGGTGCTCAACTATAAATGGAAGGCGCTCCTTACTGCCTTAATCCCTAGTCGCTCTGCGAAGGGGAGTTTGGGTACCCAAGTAGCATTAGAAACAACAACAACAACACAAGGTTTCTTGATGGCCCGTAGAAAAATGTATTCGTAGCAGGGTTCGGGGTTTTTTTTTTTTAATTTAAATCAGATTTATTTCATTTAGACCGAATTTTTTTATTTAAATCGGATTTTTTATATATTTTTTAAAAAGTCCTTAAATATTTTGGATATTTATTATGTTACATTCATGGAAACAATAAGACATGTTAATCAATATGCAAAAACACACTTTAAGCCATTTTCACAGCAATAAATATTTTTGAATAGTAATAATGATAAACAAATTTTAATACAAATGCATGACTTAAATGAAACTTAACCCTACTAGGAATAATAGTACACTCATAATTACAGAGAAAATAAATAAATTTAATCTGAATTATTTTGCTATTGGAAGCAGAAAAAGGTAACAATTGTGTGTTTAATTTTTATATTGAAAGTACTTTAATCATTTTACAATTTTATAAATGAAAAGGCCTTTAGTATTTTTACCCATTTAGTAAAATCATATGCTCACACCATTACTAAAAACTGAAACTTTTTGTTTTAATCAAATATCGTTATTGAAAACTGCTATAATAGAAAAAATATTTTAGAAGGAAAAAACCTTAAGCTATTAGGGGACATGGATGAAACTTTAATAATACATATTCTAAATAGTAACAATCGTTGTTTTAAACACTATCATTCTGAATTATTTATTGTGTGGCATTTATTAAACTGATCTAAAGGTGCTATTTTTAAGATAAAAAACACAGAATGGTTCATGATTATTATGAATTGTAGTTTGAATGAATTATGCTTTGCTGTTAAGATGCTTGAAGAATATTGTAAAATTTAAAAAATAGTAAGTAATTCTAAACTTGTGAAATATGTTATGCACACAGACAGATGGACCTAGAAAGTTTTGTTTGAAACAGTGGTTGTAATTGCAACATATTTCATTTTTACAACACTTTCTAACATTGTAAAATAAATGATTTTTTTGGAAAAAAAATCACTTGATTTAAATCAATGTTTTTTTTTTTTTAAATCACTTGATTTAAATCGCGATTTAAATCAAGCTGATTTAAATCAACGAACCCTGATTCGTAGCAGGATGATTCGAGTTGGCGATCAAGTGGTGACTGGTGACTGACATTTGTTTTTTCAACACAATGTCTTAAAATTTAGTTACCCTGTGTGAACCTCTAATTTATCTCTTTACAACCTGGAAAAGCAGGATAAAAAAACTTAACATGCAGTGATATAAGTTTTTTCTGTAGGAAAAACTGCTTCGAGTATATTACGTAAAAATCGAACGAATAGGACTCTGCATTGGCTATTTTTCCAATTTTATTTATTGGCTCCGAATTGAGATGGTGTTTAAAGTTTGCAATTTCTTCAAATACAAACGATAATCGTATAATGTATTCCAATAATCGTAGGAGTTGTATATATATGTGTGTGTGTGTGTGTGTGTTAAATATATGTAAATCAATTTTTCATGTAAAAGTTTTGCATCAAAAACCCTTAGTGCATATTTGTAGTCATACACGATTCATTTTAAAAGTCGTTGTAACTGTAATATGCAAATTACTATTTTTTATAATCACAAACATATCTATTGTTCTCATTTCATGATAGTGATTTTAAGGATGATTAAATTGTTAGTATCCTTCCAAAGAGATTTGCGAGCGAGATTTCCAAACTCCATCCCTAATAATACTAGAATGTGTCTCCGGTTCAAAGTATCGCAAGTTTGGATTTTTTACGTTGATGTTACTGAAGAAGCTATGCAGCTAATCAAAGCTCTATCAGGTCCACATATGAAAAACTAGTTACTGAACTCTCTTTTTTTTTTTTTTTTTTTTTGTAATCAATCAAGAGGGAAACTCATCTGATTGCACGAGGATAAAAACTAGCGATTAGTAAACAGGGAATGCAAAGTAGATCAGCATTGATCCAAATGAGGCCTTTGCAGAAACGAAACAAAAAGCAAAACGAATGGAATGAAATGAAATAGAAATCTGATATACCAGCAACAGCAGAGAATGAAGTGGGCTGCCAAACCCAACCTCAATGCCTCTGAGGCTAAAGCCTCTTCTGATCAATCGCCCAACAAGACTAATGATTACGAAACAAAAACTAAGTTTGTCGTGAGTGTCTGGAAACCGGGTGTAAGGGCCTCGCCAATAATTACGAGATGGGTGAGATTCCCTCGATAGATTCTTCTTACGTGACCGGAGAACCACACAAAATGAATCTGTTCACAGAAATCACGATTTCTGTTCACTAATAGGCTGTCTGTATGTGTAAAAGCTATTAAGGGAAGCTGGGCAGCCTTGTGCCACATCCTAACTGCCTAATAAATTGCATTGAATATTTAACGTTAAAGATGCTGGTATGCAAAACATTTTAAGTGAGGTTTCGTGTTTACATTTGATGAATCCATTACTCCACGAACTATACAAAGGGAACGATTTCGTTTTTAATTCTTGCGGAGCGTTTTTGATCTCTTGTAAGAATTGTTTCATCAATGAAATCAACGCAAGGGATACTTCTTCAACTGCATCAAGAATAGGGAAATTACTTGTTGGCGATCTATCTCTAATAACTTCTCTCTGAAAAGGTTTGAACTAGTGGAGATTCCCCTCTAACCTTTCTTTATGGAGGGGAGTACAATTTTTTAGAAGGGCAAAGAATAGAATTATATTTGACTATTTTAGCCTTTTGTGTAATCCCACATTGTAAAATTTGGTCCTAGTCAAATGCAAATTTTATTTCTACTAGAATACTATTCAGACGTAAACAGAATTTTCATTTGAGGGAAGGATTATAACAATCCTTACTTGCATATATATTTCATACCATACTAGGATTGGCAACATGACTTTGACCAAGAGTTCTCAGGAAGGTAACTGTCAAAACTGTCAACCTGGATTCTAACTTGCATATATATTTTACCATAGGCAAGTTACATATGTATTTATTACCATACAATAGGATTGGCAATATGGCTTTAACCAAGAGTTATCAAAAAGCTTAACTGTCAAACTGGATCCTTTCTTGCATGTATATTTAGTACCATATTAGGATTGGCAATATGGCTTTAACCAAGAGTTATCAGAATGGTTAACTGTCAAAACTGTCACCCTGGATCCTTAATTGAATATATATTTAATACCATACTAATATTGGCAATGGGGCTTTAACCAAGAGTTATCAGGATGGTCAACTGTCAGAAAGGTCAACCTGGATCCTTTTTTTGCATACATATTTATTACCATACTAGGATTGGCAATATGGCTTTTGCCAAGAGTTCTCAGGAAGGTTTGCACGTCTCGAACCCTTGCGGACCTCCACCAGAGTTTTCTCTGGCCTCGTCCTTCTCAGGAAGATTAACTGTCAACCTGGTTCCTCTCTTGTTACCATAAAAGGAGTACACTAGAAATTGTAACTTTATGACGATTCCTTTCTCCGAGCGTAATAAATTGCTGAAAAAGTATGGTAATATCCAAAAAAAAATATTCATTCACACTTTAGAGACTAATATTTAAAAATTCGGACGGAAAATTTCTAAATTTCTTAATATTAATTAATTTATTTATTTCTGGATGCAAACATATTGCGCATTTCACTTCCTGGGGGCTGTAAAAGAAAAGAAAAAAAGGAGTTTAAGCGGGGGAATACTGTTTTTACAAAAATTAGTTTTTACATTTTTAAGATACCTGTAACTGGCTGATTAACCATATCAACGTACACCGCACAAATTTTTTTTTTTTTTAATAATCTACATATAATTCACTTAACGTGGACCAGTTACGATTTAATTTTGCGGTACGATACGATTCTGACATCATGCAAAAATCAAACTATGGTAAAACTACCTTTAAAAATTTGTTTAATGATTAGCATAGACAAGTAACATAATATTTGTACTTATTATCGTAACTTACGGACTTTAACAGCTCTATTTCTATTTCTTAAAAGTTATTTCCATTCATAACTCAATTTTTAATTTCCGTTTCTTTGAAGTGGCAACACCTTAATTTGTTTATATCGAGCGATCATCGTGTTTAGTTTGATTGTGGAACTCATAGCCTGCAGACGTTCTGCGGGAAATCAGCTAGTGCTACATTAATATCGGTAACTTTATATACAAATTTTTTAAAAAAGTAGATTTTTGTGTTTTAACGACTCCCCTCCCCCTTCGTTTATTTTCAAAGTGCTCCGAGGAATTTAGACGGGAAACCCGCTAGACCACCCTGAAATACATCTCTTGTGTCTAAAAATACATTTTCCTGTGTGTCAAAACTTTTACATTTAACAACAATAATTATATTTTGACATAAATCTTTAAAAATACATTTACAGGTTATGTAGTTTTATCTGTGACAATTCATTATTTTCCGAACAGGATACCGAAATATTCTTCCATTTCTTTCTTCAGACATCGGATTTTAATGGTTACATTGCACTAAAATTCATTATACGAAAGATGCGATTATTCAACATGTCAAATTTGATTTTTTAACTAGCCTGTTTTGGAAATCTAAAGGTAAAGTACCCTAAATTGACACCCAGAAAACGGCTCCTAAAGCTGACACTCTGAAATTAAAAAGAAGAAACAAAGAAACAATCAACTCTTTTAGCGGCACCACAATGAGTGTGGTACCATTGCCGCATATTTTTTTTTTTGACACTCAATTTTTCTCTAGATGACGGCACCTGAGCCCTCATTGATGCAACCTGCACTAGGAATTTAATTTAGCCCAGAGTATCCACGCCAACGGAAACGGGGGAGGAATGGAATAAAATAGAATAGTAACCTAGTGTGAAAATGCCGAGAGCATTTTTACCGTAAATTGATTAATAAATGCTCTTTTCCAGTACTCGCTGAGAAAAAACAAGAAGTTCCGTCTAGAACTATACGAACTTACATTCTCGTCTACACCACCTTCAAATTTATAATCTAGCTATCTCTATCTCTCTTTCTCGTTTAGCTTTAGTTCTTAATTGCTTCAAATATACCTTTTTCAACTGTTAATACACTCATTCATTAATTAATTTATAATTCAATCATTAATTCATTTATTCAGTCATTCATACATTGATTCATTCACTCATTCATCTATTTATCCACTAATTTTCTTATGTTTTCATTCATTAGATCATTTATTCACTCATTTGTTCATCCATTCATTCGCTTATTCATTTAATCAGTCATTAATTCAAAAATATTCTTTAAAATCCCGATCAAAAAATTTCATGGAAAAATAGGCTCGTTAGTTCTGGGAAAACCTTCTATTTGTACATGTTCTATGTTATAAGAGCTCTCCTATAAATTTTGTTCCAAGCAAATCGGTCCGTTAGATCAGGGTTTATATAGGATTGAAATTTTCCCGTAATCGCTAACTGTTCAAAACTGAACAAAAACTTCAAATTAATATTTCGAGGAGAATCGATACTGTCAAAGAACTTTTTTTTCCGTCTCAAAACCCTGCTCTTCATTTTTTATATTTTTCAATCTTTATTTAATTACTTAACTTATTTTTGACTTTTCTTGATTTCTAACGATATTTTCACGATACATTAAGCCTTTTTTCACGCTTTATTGTTATTTTTTTTTTACTTTTACGGGAAAGTAGACTAAAAATCAATAGTAATTGAAGTGTTTCTGAAGATCTTTATCACGACATTCCTTCATAACGTGCTTATAAAATAAAAACGAGTTCAAAATCTCTCCGAAACAGATTCTCTCCTAGTTAATTCCCATTCATCAAGATGTACGCTCTCTAACTCTTGCTACAAAACTGTAATTTCATTTGGTAATCCCATTGTCGGAGATCAGAGAACAGATCATGGTACACAAGCCTTGAACAAACTGCTTCATTAACAAATCATTGGATGATGGATCTTTTGCTCCCTTCATAATCATTCCACACTTTAAATGCCGACTCTTGACCTAAGGCGAGGCTAGTTGCACCTGGTGTAGAGGCTAGGCGATGATATCTCTCGGAGGATAATGACCACATGCAGCCGGCATGCGATATTGCTAATCACGGTAACTACAGAAGAAACAATGCCCGCATTTGGTGGTCTTTTATATCACGTGATTTGGACTATTAAAGGGGTGTAAATGGACACTCGCGTTCCCGGATACCCTAGACCTACCAAACGATTTCATGTCCTTCGCCCTGTAATGCACGGATTAAGATGTGCTTGATATAGTGGCTGTAATCTAATGATAAGCAGCTTTAATTTTGTATTAGTGTGGACTTTTATTAGTAATTTTCGTAAGAAGGTTTCATGAATTTCTCAACAAGTGTAAGAACATTCAAAAATTGGCTTGAATTATGGCTTGCATCTCAGTATCCCTTTGACAGCACATAGTACCGAATTTTTCAGCGTACGCTGTCTCAAAACCAGTATTTTCGCAAACCGTGAGCGGAGAAATCGTTTGTTAATTTGAGGTTTGCCATGAAATTAATTTGTTCATATCCTTTTGACGGAAATACGTCTTTAAATTTGCTACCATACGGGAGCAATCGAAAAAATCTAATGATAACGAAATGGGGGACAGAGTTTGGCGGTTGTAGTTTCGGATTTGTCTTCTACATCCAAAATTAAATAATACCACTGGATAGCTAAAGAATCGAAGAATTCATTACGATAAGCGAGAACAGTGACGCATTGCGAGGGGTAAGGAGGGAGGCGACGCCATTTTGAGGTTATATTGCTGCGTATCGAAATTTGCGATTAGTATAGCTTTTGACTCGTAGAAGCTACGATGTTCGTTTAAGTTTTAATCATCAGCTGTCGTCAAAGTCTATCGATTGTATATAAAACTTTCGTTTAAAGTAGTGACAGTGAATATAAAATGATGTTAGAATAAAACAAAATATCAAAAATATATAGATAATGTCGGCTTAAACGCTTCGAAAAGCCAACACTATAAAATTATTAATTAATAAAGTTATAGTGAAACACAATAATTATTTGGTTCCTTGCTTTTATTCAAAATGCATAAATAAAAATATTTTATTTAAAATATATAACCCGTTACATAATAAACGTATTCACGTACAATACACGGCCGTGTCCATGACACAGCCATACGTCACATTTTTTTATTATATGCTAAGGCTTAGTCAAAATGTGTAAATTTATAAAACTATCCTCCTTTATTTTTGTTACTTTTATTATTTTTTACATTAATGCAACTCTGTTTGATCACGGTAAATTGAGCTTTCTATTTTGACGCGAATACGGATAAAAAGGTTTTGTTTTTATGATTCTTACTGTACAAGGTCGTGGTAGCCTAGTGCTTAGGATGTCAGACGTCCAACGGAGTATTGGGTGTTCGATTCCCGACCCACTAAAGACCTACCATGTACACTTGGGGATACGTGCATGTAAAATCTGTGGACCCTGAAATCTAAAGGCAGTTCCGACGGTACCTGAGGGTGGAGAAATTCCCTTCCCATAACTCTTAAGTCAAAAAAGAAGGTGGCGTGTTTGTGGTGGTGCCTTCTGGTGTCACCCAAATATATTTTGAGCCAAGTCGTAGTTCTACCGTTGTGGTGTTCATCTACAAAACTTAAGGCGCTCCTTACTGCCTTAATTCCTGGCCGCTCTGCAAAGGGGAGCTGGGATACTCAAGTATTATTAGAAACAACAAAACAATATTATTATTGTTCGATAGGAAATTAGAATAATGTGGAGTGCTTTGAAATTTAACCCACCCAGGAAAAATTGTAATATTTAGGACCCCGTTAAAACGAAGCCCAAGGGACTGCGAAAACACTTCGTTGGAATAGTCGTTTAACAAAATATACGTTACCCTAATGGCGTTTAAAACCTAGCTGAACATTTATTTCGTGATGAAGGATATATCGTTGTATCAGTGTTGCTATGACAAGATTTCACTGTTTAATCCGTGTGAGATGATGGTACACATTTTCAATGTTCTAACCTGAATATTTTGCTGGGTAGGAGTTACCTAACAGTCCTTACATGAGCCTATATTATCACACTATAGCTGTAACTGAATGCAATGCGCAAAGACGTTTCGGGGAGTTGTGTAAAACGCCCCCAAACCCTTGGTTTTGAGACCTATCGCCAATCCTAGTGTGATAATATAGGTTCATGTAAGGACAGTTATTAACCCCCACCCAGGAGGAAATTCAGATTGGACCATTAGATATGAGATGAAATTTCGTTGTATCAGTGTTTGCTACGACAAGATTATACTGTAGTTAAATCTGCGCGAGATGATGGTACGCATTTCCAATGGTTCAATCGAAATTTCCTCCAGGGCAAGGGTTCATAACAGTCCTTACATCAGCCTATATTATCACACTATAGCTGTAACTGAATGTAATGCGCAAAGACGTTTCGGGGAGTTGTGTAAAACGCCCCCAAACCCTTGGTTTTGAGACCTATCGCCAATCCTAGTGTGATAATATAGGTTCATGTAAGGACAGTTATTAACCCCCACCCAGGAGGAAATTCAGATTGGACCATTGGATATGAGATGAAATTTCGTTGTATCAGTGTTTGCTACGACAAGATTATACTGTAGTTAAATCTGCGCGAGATGATGGTACGCATTTCCAATGGTTCAATCGAAATTTCCTCCAGGGCAAGGGTTCATAACAGTCCTTACATAAGCCTATATTATCACACTATAGCTGTAACTGAATGCAATGCGCAAAGACGTTTCGGGGAGTTGGGTAAAATGCCCCCAAACCCTTGGTTTTGAGACCTATCGCCAATCCTAGTGTGATAATATAGGTTCATGTAAGGACAGTTATTAACCTCTACCCAGGAGGAAATTCAGATTGGACCATTGGATATGAGATGAAATTTTGTTGTATCAGTGTTTGCTACGACAAGATTATACTGTAGTTAAATCTGCGCGAGATGATGGTACGCATTTCCAATGGTTCAATCGAAATTTCCTCCAGGGCAAGGGTTCATAACAGTCCTTACATCAGCCTATATTATCACACTATAGCTGTAACTGAATGCAATGCGCAAAGACGTTTCGGGGAGTTGTGTAAAACGCCCCCAAACCCTTGGTTTTAAGACTTATAGCCAATCCTAGTGTGATAATATAGGTTCATGTAAGGACAGTTATTAACCCCCACCCAGGAGGAAATTCAAATTGGACTATTGGATATGCGATGAAATTTCGTTGTATCAGTGTTTGCTACGACAAGATTATACTGTAGTTAAATCTGCGCGAGATGATGGTACGCATTTCCAATGGTTCAATCTAAATTTCCTCCAGGGCAAGGGTTCATAACAGTCCTTACATAAACCTACTATACTGTTCGATTTAATTGGGATGAATGGAGAAAACGATTTTTTCTAAAACTTTAGCTTTAAGGTAGACTGATAAATCTCGGACTGATCACTCTCTAAACTATTACGAAGAATGTCCTCCTTTAACACAAATGACCTCTTCAACACTTCTTGACATATAGTCCATTAGTGTAGTGCACATGTTCTTGACTTCATCGTCACTGAACCACACCTGTATAGCCTTTTTTATTGTTTGTTCTGTTGTCTTGAAATTTATCTAAGCTTCTTGAGAACCTGACAAAAGTTTTCAGTAGGATTTGGGTCTAGTTAATTACCAGGACAATCAACCACTTTTAATTTATTTTCCCGCATAAAAGTCTGTAACGATTTCAAAGTATGACAAGGGGCCAAGTCATGTTGAAATGTTCCATCAAATGTTTCCATGAATGGAACAAACGTACTGTGTAATATTTCTACGTATTTGACAGAATTCAGCATGTCTTTAAGAGGAATTAAGCTACCAGTGCCATTTGTTGAAAAAGCACCGGAAACATCACCAGTATTCCCATACCAACGCAGACAAGAAAAGCATGTTTTTCCCAATTAATTCGAACAGTATTGTATATTATCGCACAAGGATTGGCAATATGTCTGAAAACCAAGGGTATGGGGCGTTTTACCCAACAACCGGTAACGTCTTTGCGTATTACTTTCAGTTATAGCGGCATCTTTGAAAGATGAAGGGAGAAGAGGACTTGTTGCACTTCTTGTGTCTCGAGTTTCTGTTTTTGCTAACTACAATAAAAAGATCACATTTTGTGAATAAATTACCAGTCACAATTTACGACGAAACTACCCTCACTTCATGTTATGATTTTCTAAGAAGGATTAAGAAGTCAAGGTCATACACAACTGCCATACAATCTTCCTCTCGCAACAATCAAAATATGCGGAAGCTTTCGAAACATCCGCGCTCTTTGATTTGAGGAACATTAGTACCATTGTCCGGCAAACACTAAAATAAGCTCATCCACATGCCATGTTATTGAGTTAATAATGCTGCGTTACTTAGTTGCTTTTCGGATAATAAAGACATATATTGTATGTGAGGAGTGGGTGAACTTCATTTTCTGTCTATCACGGTTGCTGCTAGCGGAAATCGCAACTTCATTGTTGTTCAACGTCGATAGGGTGTGCTCAAGAATACTCCTAGTCACTCAGTAAAGCTGGTCACGAATCTTGTGTCATTTTTTGGGTGCTTTTTCACCTTGAATCGCTTTTGAGGTGGTAATAAAGTTGGCGGAAGTTGAACTTCGTAGAGCCGCGTGCGAGTTGTTTTGTTTTGATCTCGGTATTTTTCAAAGTCATTTCATGTATTTCAGGATATCACACACTGGTACTGCACATAAATTCAGCAGTTGTCTCTGTATTTTTCAAAATCATTTCGTGCATTTCAGGATATCACAAACTGGTACCGCACATACATTGTGTAGTTTCGTAGAGCAGATATCATGAATTCTTGCTGATAGGAAAAAAACAGTGTTGTCATATGCATCAATTGATACCGGAATTGTTGTTAACAATGAAATGCAAAATGTATCTTTTGATTGAATTTTAATTAAGAAATCGGTTTAAAAGATGTTTCATTAATTAGAAATTAAAATAGGACCAGAAGTGTTTTTAAATAAATAAAAGCTGGACATTCTGTAAAGTTAATAAAAATTTATGGTTAAACTTCGCAGAACCGGATGCGAATTGTTTTGCTTTGATCTCTGTATTTTTCAGTCATTTCATGTATTTCAGAACATTACAAACTGGTACTGCACATATATTGTGTAGTTTCGTATTTAAAATATAAGAAATTCCTGCTGTAGAAAAGAACACTGTTGTCATCTATATTAATTAATACCGGGATTGTTGTCAATTAACAATGAAATGCAAAAAGTATCTTTTGATTGAATTTTAACTACGATAAATACGTTTAAAAGATGTAACTTTGGTTGAATTTAGTTTTTCGAATTAAAATAGACCAAGAAGTATTATTCATTAAGTGAAAACTAGACATTCTGTAAAATTAATGCAAAAATTTGTGGTTTATATCCTACACATTGCATATGGTATGGAATGTCTCAAATTGGTTCCTAGAATTTCCCTACATTTCTGAATCTTGTTCTTTCAGCCAGATGTAACTAAACGTTTTTTGGATTGAGGTTGAGATCCCTTAAAATTTCTATTATGAATGTCGCTATAGTACGTTTTCGTTAAATTGTATTAATTGGGTTGCAAATTCTTTCATATTAATCCCCCCCCAAAAAAAATAATAATAATAAACAATAATAATAAACTTGGATGTCTCATAAATTTCACATACCTTGGGGCGCCTCAAATTGGTTCTGCGCAACTATTGCAGAATCTTTACTTCAATCTAGAGAACTTATAAATTTTTATTGATCAACTTTAACGTTGTTAATGTTTCGAGTAACTTATATTCAACAGCGTAAAACTGTTAAAATACGTTAATTGTTAGAACTTTAAGGTATAACCTCGTTACTTGGTATGGTAAATGTGATCTGTGCATATCCAAACTGACGGAAACATGAAAATGGTAGATAAAACATACTTTCAAAATTTAAGGTAAATCAATGAATATCCTTGGACCAATGGATTACTTCATTATCCAAATTTTCAAAATTCGACGAAAGTAGAATTAAAAGCATTTCAAATTTGCAAGGAATGCTTCCTATGCCATGCATAACTTTTCGTTACTATTTAGAACAATTTATTTTAAAAAATCATTTTTACGCCCCATTCTAATACGAATTTTTTCTTTGAGTATTACATTGAAATATTATTTTAGTGAGCCCCTTTTTACCTCACGCGAACCTCTGGGGGCTCGCGAACCACCAGCTGGGAAGCGCTGAGTTAGAGCCTTGTTAAATAAGAACATGTCTTATCCAGCTCAACATGCATTAGGATTAACTTTAAAAATACTAGAGTTTGTGCTGTATGTCACATACATTATGCATATTATACGTTACATCTGTTTCTCATTCTACGGGTTTTAGGATCAATACAAACAGAAATGTCAGGTAAAACGTCAACTGGTTTGAGTAGAATCATTCTGCATAGCGTGCCTCTAGTAATAAGAGTGACGACAACGGATATTATCAGTTATAACTTTTTACCAACGCGCCTGCGCATCGCCGCTTTTACAGCGCCTCTTGGCGATGCGCAGTCGCTGTGGTAAAAATATCGCGGCGGGGAGCATGCGCAGTAGCCGTTGTCATCACTCTTACTACTTGAGGCACGCTAATTCTGCAGGCATGTAAGTTGGTGAGTGGAAAAAGAATTATTGCAGATTTTTTAACTGCAGGAAATTCAGAAGAAAGGAAAACATTCCTGTTCGATGGCTTTTTTAATAGGGGAAAAAGGGTTTTACTGAGAAATGCAAATTTTTACTTTAAAGAACTCAAACTTAAAATTTTGGGAGACATAAAAAAAGCGCGATATATCCGAATAAGCGATATAACGAGGGGTTACTGTATTTTTGTACCATTCACCAGAGAATGTTGACGTTCTCTAACTTCGGTCTTTCACTGCAACATACCTTCTGATGCTAATAGATCTTAAGACATTTTCAAGACAAATGGCGCTTTTATCGCTGTAAGGACAAAATTCCGCGTAAAAAAGTGCGTAGCAAAACTTTGTAGTACAAAGGTTAAGAATGATTTTATCAATAGCCAATATCCGAAAATATTTTGTCAGTTTTCCCCCTCAACGGATGAGCAGAACTTAAAAATACACCCACAAACACTCTCAGGGAAGTAATTTCACCAAGAGACTGATGACAATGCAGCGATTTGTTGAAGACCCGTCCACTGACCCTAATTGTTGCTTCTTTTGATATGTATCTCGGAGTCTTTTTTTACAACTCTTTGTTTATATGAGATCGCGTGAAGTCGTTTACGATCAGCCACTTTCGAAAATTAGTCAATTTGTAACAAGAAACCATTGTCAAATATTAAACGTATTTAAGTAGTTGCTCATTAAAAGCTGAAAATAGCTTGATGTTACTTCACAAAGTGACTTTTCTTAAATTGGAAAAGTTTTCTTTCCTTCTAATTTACTGCTGTAATCACTGAACTGAGTGTCAATCAACCTAATTTTAGCACGTTGAGGACTGCGTGTACCACCGGTGGCTCACATGCAAATAGTTTATCTAGCGGCGTGTACCACTGGTGGCTCACACACGAATGGTTCATCTGACGGCGTGTACCACTGGTGGCTCACACACGAATGGTTCATCTGACGGCGTGTACCACTGGTGGCTCACACACGAATGGTTCACCTGGCGGCGTGTACCACTGGTGGCTCACACACGAATGGTTCATCTGGCGGCGTGTACCACTGGTGGCTCACACACGAATGGTTCAGCTGACGGCGTGTACCACTGGTGGCTCACACACGAATGGTTCATCTGACGGCATGTGCCACTGGTGGTGGTTAAAAATAACTTTTTTAACTGAAAAATTGAAAATCTTATTCTGCCCCGTCCTCAACGTGTTACAAATCACGTTAATGTTGTAGAATTTAGGAACTTTATATCCGTAAATACAGTAACCTCGCGTTCTATCGCGCCTCCTTATATCGCTCATTCGGACATATCGCGCTTTTTCTATGTCTCCGAAAAGTTTAAGTTTGAGCTCTCGAAAGTAAAAATGTTATATTTCTGAGTAAAGCCCTTTTCCCCCATTAAACAAAGAAGCGAATTTTTACGAAGCATTCGTACAAAGCCATCGAACAACCATGATTTTCTTGCTTCTGAATTTGCTGCAGTTAAAAGCTGCAACAATTGTCCTCCCCCCAATTTAAATACCTGTTAAATGACTATACTCAAACGAGTTGACGTTTTTACTGCGGGCCGTGGTAGCCTTGTGGTCAGAGCGTCGGACTTCCCCCTTCGAGAAAATACGCAGCAGCAAAAATCTTTTTCACAAGATGTGGAGTTTAAAAATATAATTGTTCTGACTTGAAAATAAATAACTAAATACAAATCCCATATCGTGTGGGAAAATAAAATAAAAAGGGAAATATTCTCACGAATCCCCGTATGGTTTTAAATAGATACACATGATACAAAAAACAAGACTTTTTTTTCTTTTTTTACAATTACGATTTCTTTTACTTGGAAAAACTATTTTAGTTTTAATTTTAAGAAAGAAAACAATATTATTTCATTTTTAACACTTTGGATACTTTTGACGAATGACACTCGTCATCTGCTCACTTGGGTGAAGTCTGAATCGTCATCTGAATTTAGGAAGCAGGCGTTGATGTTTGCGGCACTCACGTCAGTGGGGATCCACAAAGGCCGGAAAGCCTAGTGGTTAGCACATCGGACTTCCACCTGGAAGGTCGCGTGTTCGATACTAGTTGAAGACCCCCCCCCCCCCCATGTACACTTGGAGATACGTGCATGTAAAATTCGTGGACCCTACTACCTCGCCCCGTGCGCAAGCAATCATAAGGCCTTTAGGTAGAACGTCTGGTGGAGGTAGATAGGGGTCTGGTGGCCTGAAAAGGTAGGGGTCTGGTGGAGAAAAGTGGGTATCCACATATGCGGGCAGTGTGTGATCGACAAATTAACTCCGCCCCATGGGCATGAAAATCTTCAAATAATTCAGTACTCAAAGGGGAACTGAAGTTGGAACACCTGCGTCTTTGGAAAACAACAATTTATCAACATCAGCCTTATATCGCCACAGCAGTCATCATTTGACCTCATTCAAGAAATTCGAAGCAACGTCCCTTTAAACTTATTGCAAATGCAGTCTTTTGAAACGAAAAAGAAAATGTTCTATATTTTTAGAAAGTAGTATCTAGTTTTTCACAGCGACAGACTTTTAAAAACGAAGTCTCGAAAAATATTTTTTTATTACTTGTTAGTACTGCTTGGAAAAATTGGTGTTTAAAAACGTATGAAATGTTTCTGAGAGGAAAAAAAACCTTATTTCAATATTGTTGTTTCATCGAAAAAGTGGTTGTTGTAAACCCGAAACACCTGTGAGCAATTTTTATTGCTATTTTTTTTTCTTCTTCCAATCGTTGAATTTTCAGTTTAATTCATTATTTTATTTGAGAAGTATGAACAGATAAGGCAACTAAAAGTGTTTTTTTACTTCTGAATTTGCAGTTTAAAATAAAATGTTTACCTTTGTGCAGTATGTTTAAAATCTCAAAAGTCAACATAAAGCCGCACATAAACAAATGCCATAAGCTCGTTTCTTTAAAAAAAAAAAGTTGTCTACTGATAGCCGCAAAGCAAGTTTTCGCAATTCTTACAGAGATTTGTGCATTTTCACGTCGTTGTTGAGTATTCTATGCAGTTAGTGCGCTTGACATTAAAGTGACAAACTGTTAGTACAGTAAAACTTGTAAAGTTGACCACCTTTGTAAGTTGACCACTTTTGTAAGGAACGGAATTAACCCTATGTTATGTGGAGAAACCTTTGTAACTTGACCATCTGTCTTTGTTGACCACTTATATTCATCAAATGTGCCTGGAAGTACTATAAAAACCCTCTGCAAGTTGACCACCTAATTATTTTTTAAGAGATAAAAATAACCAAATAACCTTTCCAGGATATTTTTAGCACTACAATGTTAGACCTGTATTTCCCTGAATGATGAAACATCAAGATAAAGTTTTTGTAAACCTCTTTGTGAGTGTTAATCATGTGGGAAAAGTACTATGAGGGCTCTGTTATACTTTATATAAGTTTCTTTTTTGTTGTTCTATCTGAAGTAGCTATTTTGAATCATTATGTATTTTCATGAAAACTCTACATCAAATAAATAGCTTGCATAATTAATTAGGTACTTGTCCCCATTAATTAATAAGAGATTTAGCTTATTTAATTAATTTTAAATTTGTGATACAATATAAACTATTTAGGTTAGATACTTTTATTACATATAAAAGCTAATTACAACTTTAAAGAAGCGTTACATGAAGCTATATTTAACTTCTTCATTCCAAGTGTACCCAATTGGGTACATTTCAAAATACTGTTTATTAACTGTTTGTGCAATTTGAAAGCTAAAACACCCAATTGTTTTTGAAATTAATCAGCAGATAGTTTACTTTGTTTTAAACATGGAAAACAGGGAAATTGGACTTTAATTATACTTTAAACTAATTATTAATTAAAATTAAAAAAAATTATTTATTTTGTTTTGAAATCATTTTTAAAATCAGAGAACCAAAAATTTGCCCCAAAATTGTTTGTGCTTAGCTCTGGGGTCTGAAGAGGTTAAGAAAATTTTAATTAGTTAAATAAGAATGAATGGGGCACAGTGAATGACAAAGCAGTAACGATAACAATAATCTGCACCCTTTATAAATTGACCACCTGTTTAAGTTGACCATTAAAGTGCTGCATCACAAGTGGTCAGCTTACACTGGTTTCACTGTATGTAGAATCTGTATCAACGCAAAATGCAAACTTATATTTAAAGGAGGGAAATCTGCAGCGCAAAGAAAGTTTGCATTTTGTTTGTATCCAAATTTGAAGCAAAATTTACTCAGTTTCACACTTACTTTATTTACTTTTTTGTAGCTTTATTTACTAAATACGTTGGAAAATAGATGGTATTTTAATACCCGCATCATAAAAAACCCTATTTAATATCTTTAACGTTTAGGCATTTGAAATAAATCTTAAAACGAATTTTATGTTGTTTACAAATAAAAAAAAACATTTTGCATAAACTTTTTATATTTGTGGATTTGATTTATAATTGGTATCGTGAAAAAATTTCAATGAAAAAAAATAATGTGTGAACGAAAAAAGAGCACTTAAAAAGGGAAGCACTTATTTTCGTGAGCCCTTAATTTTCACGGAAATGACGATATTGGTGAGTTAGTGAGCTGAAAATTTATGTGAACAGAACCGAAAGTTGAAGAAAGCTGCGAGAAAAAGTATTGCGCTAGGCTAAAATTTTCGCCCTTACGACTGGCTCTCGAAAATCGCAAAAATTTAATCCTCGCGAAAAGTGCTTTTACAGTATGCATTTAGGAGAGTAGTTATTTCATAGAGAGCGCAACTGAAAGACGTTTTCTTCAAACATTGTGTTTGTTGTGCCATCTAACTACGTAAAAGTTCGTCGGAAGATAAATGCCAAAAAATAAAATAATTTCCGTTAAATAAGTTTAATTTCTTTGTCTAAGTTTAATATAGGGGGTTTTCATTACAACTGAGTTACTAAAAACACACTTCGTATTTGGCTCTAAAATGTTTTGGCCCTGTATTAGCAGTCGTTACGAGATTTTAATAATGTGTTAATTTCTACCAGTGACTTTTTAAATTGTGAATTATACTTATAAGCAAATGAAAATTGATGATGGTATTTGTGGCCAGTTCTAAAGAATTCGTTTTTTTTTTTTCAAGTCTGCAAGTATTTCATAATTTGAGTAGGATACGAAAGTTCAATCAGCAGGCATTATAGAAAAATTCACCCTTGTACGTTGGAAAGTGGCATTTTTTTTGGTGTCGACGCACAGCCTAGAATTTTTAAAATGCCAATTTTTATAGGCTTTTGAAACACAATGGAAATCTAACAAGAAGCTTGAATTATTGAGACTCACTCAATGCCTGGATTATTGAACCTCTTATACTTATGCCTTTTTGTTGATTTTTTATGATATGTTAGAATTTATGAAAGAACTTAAAGTTACAAGAGACATTTCTAAATTAAAATTAAAATGTTAGCAAATTTCATCAACAAAGTATTATTTATTTTATTCGTCACGAACAATAAAAAAGTGAATGGCTGTTTAAGAACGATCATGGTCCCCCATGCAGAAATGTTCTGTGTTAAGTTTTTTAATTTTGATTCGGTTAAGTAGCTCAAAAATAGGTATACAATTTTTTAAAAGCTTTTCATGTTGGAGTATATGACTTATTTACCATTCACAAATAATAAAATCACATTTAATGTGTTGAACGTAAAAAATTAATATTAAACCTCAGAACTCGAATCGTTTTTGCCAGTAATTGAGCTTCACCAATTATTGGGTCGTCTGCGTACTCAATGTCATCTTCATCTCCTACTTGTCCTATGTCCAATAATTTATGGGAAAGAATCAGTGAGTCGTAGAATGCTTGAGAGTCGGGATGGGTAAAGAACTGTTTTAAATGTAGAATATTCTTCATTTTTGATGCTTTAAGGGGCATTTTTCCATTGTAAGTTATTTCTGTACTTTAACCCTTTATCTACTGACGGTACTTATAAGTATCCTTCTCTATAAATTCCATCCCAGCTACCATTTTTACGAATATTCTGATGGTACTTTGCCGGAACAGTCTTTAAATTCCTCTTTTTCATCATACATATCCGCAAGGGTTCTATAAAGAGTATTTTAGCGACTAAAAGAACATAGATAGTTTTAAAACCGATGCTGTGCTTTGAACTTCCATTGTGTTCAGATTGCTCCCTTAGAGTTTTGCTCCAGAAAAGTAATAAAATTTAAGAATCAAGTTACTGATTTTTTTAATGTGATAGTTAAGAACTTAGAAAACTATTTGACGAAATATTTTGATTAAAAACTGCATGTAATTAATTTTACAAGGTAAATATCTGTGGGACTTATTAGCTGTCAAGAAATTAATACTTATATATTGATCATTTATTTATGTAAATCTCTTAATTTTCAATGTAAATACCTAGACAAACTATTTCTGTAAAAAAAAAAAAAAATACTGCAGATCATAATGCAGTAGATAAAGGGATAAATTCACTTGCTTGTTTCACTTTCTTGACTTTTTTGTGCCTTAGTTTTCAACAAAGGCAGTTTTCAAATAATTACCAAAGTAGTTTGCTTTGTGCAGCACGTTGGTTCCTTTTCGTCACCTTTTAAAACTCTCATTGGTCGGGTACGAGTAGGGCACTTTTTGACATAAATCCCATAAGTCTGAAAAAGCTTAAAATTCGACAGTAAAATTGGGGCTCTTAGGCTCTTAGTTTTTTCATCATGTCCTACGTTCTACCTGTTCTCTTCCTTTTTTTCGCATAGTACACTAGTCCCATCTTCTGATCTACACTGTCTGTTTAAATAAAATCACTCAACGTGATACAAGTGTAAAAGAGGGCATGTTAAGGTTATGTCTGTAGTCAAAATGTCCAACAAAACGTAAGTCAAAAAAAGCACAGCTGGTATAAATCAGATGTGAGTGGAGGCGAGCAAGTTTTACCTTGATATGCCTTTCCTGCCCTCGCGTGGACTCTGATCGTCCTTGCCCGTTAAGGGATCATTCATAAATGATGCCACGCTTCGAGGGGGGGAGGGTGGGTCGTGAAATTGTGACAAAGTGCGACAAGGGGAGGGGTAAAAAGAAGTGTGACATCATGCATTATGCCACATAGCGGGACATGAGACAAAAGGGAAGGGGGTCCGCTGAAGTGTGACATATTGTGACAAAGGGGGAGGGGTCCAATATATGGGAAAAAAGCGTGACATCATTTATGAACGACCCCTAAGACTCAATCTTCTTCCTATGATAACTCGGTGTCTATGATTTCTCTTGCCTAAATGATTTTATAGTTATTTTTATTAATTTTTTGACGCCAGCACGCATGATAATATGTAAACGAAATGGTAAGCAATGTTTTCTTAGGGGGATGGAGACGTCCTCCATCCTCCTCATCCTCCGTTTTAACACTAATCTACAGTAGAACCTCGCTTAACCGGCTCCGGATTAACTAGCCAAAATAAAAAATTATATAAGGTAAATGACCCGGTAGTGGACACTGCTCTAGTGGTGGGCACTTAGATCTTTAAGCTCCTAAAATAAGCGATTGTAACATTAAACTTGAATGAAATTATCAGAACCTATAGCGAGTGATTCCTAGTGTTGGTAAATAGAACTAAAGTAGGCGTGGAGCATCTATGCAAGTACATGGATCATAATATTTTATAGCTGCCTCCACAACGGTCACATTGGCTGCTTTTTACTAAAGCCGATCAATAAGAAGGTTAGGGATTTGGTTAAAATAGATGAGAAAAAAGCGTGACATCATTCATGAATGGTCCCTTAGGCATTTTTAAAATTATTTCACCAAGTTAACAGCATGAAATAGATGACATTAATTTCTGTCCACGACTAATGCAAATACGTGTCTTATAAATGTCCACTATAGATAAAAATTAAGCGCTTAGTAAATTTGATGTAAAAATCCTCATTTTACATCAAATGACATTTTATAAGCAATTCATTTTTAGAGAGATAGTTGGCGATTAAGCTATAAACATGCAAATATTGATATAAGCCCCTTGAAAAAATTTTGCCTCGTAAAAGAGTGCAAAAATTTTCTTAACTGTGTCCACTACCGGGTCATTTACATTTCATAAATAAAAGAAATTATAAAAAAATGAATTATCTTGACGAATAATTTTCTGGGTGCAGCAATAATTGGTATTTTTGTCAACAGGTGACTTGGATCCAGTGACAATGAATTTAGTTGCTCAGACTCAGTTCGCGCCATTGCCAGAAGCATTGTGCAAAGTTGTTTATGACTTGACTTCTGAAAGCATAACTGCATCCATGGCGGTCATTGGCAAAAGACTGAAGACAGCTTTTCCAGAAATTATGGTTCCTTCGGATGACATCTTGTACAAAACTCTTGGTAAGATAATACTATGTTACTCTATTTTGACTTACGGTGCACAAAGTAGCAAATTCAGGAAAAAGTACTTTTTTAAGATAAAAAGTAGTATCATCCATTTGTTAGTCCAGAACTTCGTACCGTAAAAATTAAGGAAAATAGCTTGTGGTAAAAAGCACTGGCTACATCTAAAGTCAATACTTTTTGCAGCAGGAGCATTCACGGCAAGTGTGATGAAGCCTTTATTATAATTATTGTATTTCTTATCATACCATCTTGAAATGAATCCGATGTTTACAATAATGTACCGCAGAGAATGTGCCATCATGAACTCAGAGAACTGGACTCTAGTATTTTGCTTTTAAAATAAATTGTTTTTTTCCAGTTTAGTTAAATTATTATATTTAGGTATAGGTAGTGCTATATTAGTTCGAAGATACAAGCATTTATATTGTGGCTACTGAATTCCATGATGCCACATTCTCACCCCAAGTTGCATAATCTTAGCCCATTTTACGATCGACCCACAGGTGGGTCACGAGCGAATATGGAGTGGGCCCTCGCAACTGTACACATGAATTTTAAAAAAATAGGAAGTCTACGAATAGAGGTAACTAAAGTTGAAGTTGATGCTAAAACTTTAATGAAGAAAAATAAGAAACAAATACATCCTTCCCATTGAAATAATTTTGTAAAAAAAAAAAAAACCTTGCAAGTGTAGGTATTTAAGTAACAGAAAGAAATATTTGAATGGTGTTTCTCATTTCAAGTCTTTCCTTCATATTTGGTAACACTAAATTTCTTTTTTTTTATTTCAATTAACACAAATAAGACAGCATTAGGTGGTTCCATAACTCGCCACTAGGGAATCTGCGCATTACCGATATTTTGCCCTCTTTTCTCTAAGACAGCTAAAAGGTGGGTCCCAAGATTGGAACTTTTTGTTAGATGGGTTGGAGCCCTGTCAACTTTGGGAACCACTGCTGTAGAGAATGATGAAATATTCTTAGTTGCGTTCCTTGTAACTCTGAAACGCATATTGTAAACATTTCACTCCAAATTAGGAGCTTATTATTTTAGTGCTCCTAAGCTACTTCGAGTACTCGTTTTTTCAATTAATTATTTTTATTTTTAAATTCTTGTTTTACTACTTTTTAGGAACTTTGATCCGAGAACGGAAGTTGTACCATACTGGATCAGGGTATTCCGTCGTCACACCGGACACTTTTCGACTATTGGCGATGTCTCCTCCCTTGGAACGTCAGATGCTGCTCACCAATGAAGAAGCCATCGTTCGATTGCACGGTGCTGCCTACGCAGACGATGACGGAAGAGCTGCTTGTACTCAGACGCAGCAGCAAGACATGCTCACAGCCTGGTCTTCGGCCGAAAGAATCCTCGAGCCGAGAAAGCAAGGTAAAATTTCATCTTACCTTCATGTCGGCAGGGTGGCGCAGTTGTAAGGTACTTTTCTCCACCAAACCCCTACCTGTTAGCCGAAGCTTTAGGATTGCTTGCACACGGAGCTGCTGGCTGTTGATAGTCTACGGTTAGCGTTATCACGACGAACCTCTTGCTGTGCTCACACCTTGCTGTCTGAATCTGGTCCTCCTTGATATTCCTATGCTTGAAGAATATCATTTGGAGGGTTGTGGCTCCCAGTGGTAAGGTATTTTTCTCCACCAGACCCCTACCTGTTAGCCGAAGCCATAGGATTGCTTGCGCACTGAGCTGTGCGGATTGTCGAAGATCCCTTGAGCATCTGATTGGATTGGATACTCTCGGCTAAATTAAAATTTCTAGAGCATCGCTAGAGCTTAGGGGCCCCTTGTAGTGGAAAACTGGTAGTCAAAATTCTCACGAGTTAGTGGCATCCACCGATAGTGATGCCACCTGAAAGAATGGTTGCTTGTCCCTGGGGATTGCGCTCGGTCTGCAAATCGTGAGGAGACAATATGCAGCCCCATTAGAAACAACCTTACTTTCATATCCTGTGATCTACGGAAAATAATAATTCCACATGCAGTTTGCGCAACGCTTGGAACTACAACTACAGAAACTGAAAACTAAATCATTAAAATACAAATGTACAGTAGAGCCTCGGTTATCCGAGCCCCGACTAACTGAGTTCCGGGTTAACCGACGTACAGTTGCCCTTAAAAAATTTTTTTTTTGGCGGCCGAGTTCCGTTGAACAGAAAACAATATATATATATATATATATATATATATATATAAATTAGATATTTGTATGTATCTAACGTCATTATTTCATTTCCTAATATGTACAGTAAATGCCTTTTTTTTACATATTTGACGACATTTTCATTTATTTCAACCCATGTTTCCCTCTCGAATCCGTGTTATCCGAGTTTTCGATTATCCGAGGTACCCTTTAACTCGGATAATCGAGGTTCTACTGTGCATGGTTTTTATAATAAAATAACTTGAAAAGAACTTGTTCTAATAAACATGTGTCATTGATATTGCACGTTATATGGACCATGGGGGAAATAAATGTGCAATAAGAAAATAATAGTTCAATTTTTTACCACCAAGTAGGAACGGGGCACGTGAAGAACAAAAATCAAATTTGACTCAAAAAATTTATTTTCTCCATAATTTGTACGAAGTGCATGTCATCCGGGTCAATCACATGTTTGAAACGTGTTAAGCGGATTTAACAATAGCGAGAATGGTTTATTCATCAAATGTAGCAACTTAGTTATGAAAACTGCAACTGATACATATGCCCAGAAGCTCTCACCTGGCGGTTAAAAATTAGAACTATAATTTTGCTGCTTTATTGCATATTTCTCTTCTCCTTGGCGCATATAATGTATATTTCAAGTTTCGCTGAAATACATTTATTAGAACGAGCTCTAACAGGGTAACTTGAATAACCACCGTCATCAAAAATGGTGTTAGAATTTAAATGTCCACCACACAAAGGACTATCAAAAGCATGAAAGGGAAAAGTCAGATGGTGATAAGGTCTGGAGAAAATAAGAGACACAGACAGCACCCCGCCCTCTAGGTTGCGCAGCTATTTATGTATAACTCAAGATTTTGTAATATTCTATTAAAACACCATATCTTTTACATGGACAACAGCACCAATAACTTTTAACATTTTTATTCTAAATATACTTCTTGAAGTTCTACTTTTCAACAAAAAAAAAAACATTGCTTCCTTTATCACATATCATTTCCTTTATCCAAAATTACACATTTGAAAAGGAGACAATATTAGTTGACAAATTCGTTTTTAAAATATGCTTACAAATAATTTTACAACTGTACATTACTACAAAATAAACAACAAGTATGCTGCGTTTGAGTAATATTTTGTTAAAATAGTTTTAAGAGCTAACTAATAAGAAAAAATTGTGTATTTCGTGAAATTATTTTGTTTCCTGGGTTAAAATTAAAAGAAATTATAGTTTTGTTTCTTAAGATGAAATCATTTATTTTGAAGTTTGAGAAAAAGTGCAGCAAAGTAAGTTTAGAAAGTTCTTTATTATTATTACTATTATTACTAGTAGTAGTAGTATTACTATTATTACTAGTATTCTTAGTTAATGATAAAGTATGATGATTCATGTGATAAATATATCCCTTACAGATAAATGTATTTTTATTATGAAGGCTGTCTTAATTCTGCATGTAAGAGTAATAAGGTTCTATTAATGATAAAATTAGTTCAATATGAGACAAAATGTGAGCAAACTAGCGAATCATAATCCGCCATTTTACGCTTTACAGGAGCTACTTTAGGGAAGTTGAAACGATGTCATTCCTTGAAACTACTAAGAAGTCGTGATAAAGAAAAACTCTCCAGAAGTAATTCTTTCAAATCAACAGGTACAAGTCCGGGACCGAATGGAACTTCTCATGATGGAAAGACTGATGCTGAGAATGTTGATCCAACGAAAAGTAAGCAAATAGAAAATTTATATGGTTATTTCTTTTAGAAAACTATGTAAAGCCTTTGCTATACTTTAGAACTTTAGCTCAACTGGCGGTCCAAATCCGGACCGCGGAAGGTTGAAAACTGACCCAAAAGTTATTTTTAAGTATTCAAAAAAAAAAAAAAAGCGATTTTATGCGAATTTCAAATGTTCCAAAATTTAACATGGTTACTTAATGAAGTTTCAGGTTGCCATGAGGCAAAAAGTAGCCCAACTAGCTATTTTTCGCCCAGTCCGACAACGCATTCTAAGGAACGCTTATCTTTTCAGGTTCCACCATGTCTGTCTGTACTTGTGACCTAACTCAAATGCAAAATATTGAACATTTGCTTTTCAATTGCCCTCTGCTTGACTTCGAGAGGCATGAACTTTTTAAAGTTTTTCTTACAAGTGGACTGCCATGACCTCCAAGTTTTGTCTTTTTGCTCCAACCTGACGGTTTACCCATTTTTATAAGCTTTGTTGAGAAAATTCCTTTTTGAAACGTTTATTGAACTTTAGGTATTTTTTATTTAAATATAATTTTAATCTGATTGTCTGTTAATTTTATATGCTTTAGCCTAATCTTGATTGATTTATTTTGTGTTATGTAATATGCTGTTTTTTGCATTTGCGTACTTTGAGTTAATCTGGTGTATTGTTGCATTTATTTTTCGGTTGTGTATACATGTTGTATGGCTTTTGCCATGGTGCGTGTTGTTTATGGTTTAATAATAATTTTGAAAAACGTATTCTAAGGCCTCGGATAACAGGTAGGGGTCTGTGGAGGAAAGTCTGACAACGATGCATAAGCTCAAAATAAACTGGAAGAAGGATCTCATTTACTTGATAGCTACAATTGACCCCACACATGTTCAAAAAGGAATTTTCTAAAGAAGAAATATCACTTAAAATTAACGGCGGCCCATCTTGGAGACATTCCTCCCATAAGCTGCGCCCCGCGAGTACCCAACTTTAAGAAACTGGATTAACCCCTTCAGACCCCAGAACTAAGCGCGAACAATTTTGACGCAATTTTTTTGGTTCTCTGATTCAATAAATGGTTACAAACCAAAATAACTAAAAAAAATATGCTTTTTATTTTAATTATTAATTAGTTTAAATAATAATGAATGCCCAATTTTCATGTTTTCCATGTTTAAAACGAAGTAAACTATCTGTTGATTAATTTAAAAAACAATTGGGTGTTTTAGCTTTCAAATTGCACAAACAGTAGTTCATAAACAGTATTTTAAAATGTGCCCAATTGGGTACACTTCGAATGATGAGGTTATGACCCCAAAAGTAATTTCTCCCAGCGATTTTTGAATTGAGATATGCCTATCTATTGTATTTCATTTTATTTTGCGAGTAAAATTTTAAAAAAAAACCTAATAGGGAAAATGATTTTTTTCCCTTGGCCTAACCTAAAATTTTTGAAAAATGTCCAGACCTTACTTAAAATTACTTGCGGACATCTGCTTTAATTTATAAATAAATTCAGAGACGGTATAATTTTTACTTCCGTAGCTAATCAAACCAATGAAATCACAAATGTAAGACAAATGAACTGTTAGAGAATGTGATAAAATTGAAACGTCAAAACTGGTGTTTCAATTTAGAAGTCGTTTACAGAAACGACTGTCCCATGCATAAAAATGGAATAGTCTGATGGCGATATGTCTGGAGAAAATTGGTGACATATTTGAAAAAATAATAATAATAATAATTTTTCGATAGCTTTGGCATTATTTATCGTTCCTACCGAGAATGCTATGCGCATAAGAATAATACAAAAGTTCGATTCTCCAAGCGAGAATTATAGTTTTTACTTTTTACTAGTGTGTAGTTTTTACCTAGTTTTTGTTTTTTTGTTTCCTGTCGGATATTTAAAATTTTTGCATCTTTTCTATATTTATCATGTGATTAAGTCTGCTATAGCACCTTTAGTCACATTTTGCTGAGTTTTCGTGAATGAAAATTTAGCAAAAGGTAGTTACAAGTTTTTATAGTGATTCTCACGTTATTCCAAAATACATTACCTATTAACTCTGTCTGCACCATGCAGTAATAAAGTTCTATATCTAAATAAAAGTAAGCTTTTCACTTCAGCCTAGGAAATTTAGATTTAATACAATCACCTAATGACTCAGGTGCTTCGAGAGTTTTTTTCTTCTTCAAATAAAAACGAATATCTAACAATATAAATTCTGTTTCCTGATCCTTGAAGAGTAAAAATATTTTCAAACCCAGTTCTCGATAAAGTAGTGACACTATGCCCCATTGGAGTTACAAATGGATGGAATATTTTATTACAATTTTGAGACTCACAGGGATCATTCATGAATGATGTCACGCTTCGAGGGGGGAGGGGGTTCGTGAAATTGTGTCAAAGTGTGACAAGGGAAGGGGAGGGGTAACAAGAAGTGTGACATCATGCATTATGCAACATAGCAAGACATGTGACCAAGGGGAGAGGGGTACTTAATGCTAACTACGGCCATACTGTCTATAGCATCGAGGCCTTCACAGACTACCCCCAATACGAGGGGATGCGGCCGCAGCGAATGTCCTCCTCGAACTTCCCACAAACTCTCTAGACACTTGAGAGTTTGACACAATCAGCACCGGCCATAAAGGGCTGCACTGGCAGAGCGTTGCCTGCCTGCTTTAAAGACCCGGGGCCATAGTCAAACTACAAAGTTAGCCTTACGTCACCCGGATCGGATAGTGCTATTTTAGTCGCCTCTTACGACACGCATAACTACGTCGGCGCTATTCTACGCCATCCACCGCACGGCAAGGAAGGAGTGGTGTCCGCTGAATTGTGACTTATTGTGACAAAGGGGTGAGGGGTCAAATATATGGGGGAAAAGCGTAACATCATTTATGAACGGCACCACAAGCATTATGTTGTTTTTCACACATTTTGGACTTATTTGTTTATTTATTTTGAATATAATCTGATTTATGTTATATGTTTCGTTAAATTAATGTATGTGTCAGAATTAGTGAGGTCATGGTAGCCAAGTGGTTAGGATGTCGGGCTTCCAACGGGATGATCCGGTGCTCTATACCCGACCCCCTGAAGGTGAAGACTCACCATGTACCCTTGGAGATACGTGCATTTAAAATCCGTGGACCCTGACGTCCCGAGGCAGTTCCGAGGGTACCGGAGGGGGGGATTTCCCTTCCCTTCACTCTTTGGTCAAAAAAGGAAGGTGGCGTATTTGTAGTGGCGCAATCTGGTGTCATCTAAATACATAATGCGCCAAGTCGTTCTTCCACCGTTGTGGTGCTCATCTATAAACCGAAGGCGCTCCCTTACTGCCGTAATTTCTGGGCTCTCTGCGAAGGGGAGCTTGGGTACCCAAGTGGCATTAGAAACGACAAACATCAGAATTGGTTATAAAATCAGAATTCAACTAAAATCGCTTCACAAATGCTGTTTTCCAAAAAAATATGCACACATTTTTTTTGTTTGACAGGTAAAATATTGCGTACTCTTTCAGAAGAGAAGTCCCCGTCGATGTTCAGCAAGCTATTCAGACGGGGTCGGTCGAGTCGAGTCAAGTCAAAAGCAACTACGTCATCAACAACTCAGTTTCCGCCCCGAGACTGGGCAGATCCCGATTATGTTCTCTTCAATTCCCGAGCTACTCAAACACTTGAAAAAAATGAAGGAGAGAGAAGGATCAAAGTAAGTAAATTTTTTTTTATCCCATTTTCCGCCATTTGCCAGAAATAATTTTGAAAGCACAGCGCGACTTTTTAATGTGAGACACAGGCAAGTTCTTTCTAATTTTTTTAGACGGAGGGGTATAAACTCGATGTATATTTCATTTAAAAAACAACAAAATACATGTATGTACATACATGTAAATACAGTTTTAAAAAATAATAAAGCATGAAAGAAGGCTTAGTGTATCGTAAAAATATCGTTAAAAGTAAAAAAAGGTGAAGTAATTAACTAAAGATTGGAAAAAAAAAAGTGGAATGTAGGGTTTTGAAAGAAGTGCTTTTGCCAGTATCAATTCTTGTCTTTTAAGAAACTGGTAGTTAAAAAATCGTCGTGTAGCCAAAATATTAAAAAATGAAATAATTAAACCAAAATTTTAATAAATTGGTTCCCTAGCCCGGGGGAGGTGCAATTCACCCCTCTTTACTCACCCCAGTAAAAGGAGGGCCTTCTGAAACAAGAAAAGTATCTTTCAGATTTTTATAATACCGGTGTCAAGGGGTGTGGTAGTAGCAATTGCCCCCTTCCTTCCTTTATGGTATGTCAGGGAGTGCGCCATTGAGGGGTGAGCCCCACCCCCTGTCTATGGAGGGTAGGGTATGAACTCAATGTTTATGGCTTTAAAAAACAGCAAAGTACATACATATCAATTCATTATATTTCTCAGTTCAGGGGTGGTAAAAGCCTCTCCCCCACACCATCTAAAATGACGGGATGGACTAGTTCCCATTTCACACTCTGCAGTTCAAATATCAGTTTCTTTCTGCTCAGTGGTTACAAATCAGAATAAAGAATCGAAACGCTCATTTTCATGAAGAGAAATACAAAGCTAATCAGTCGAATTCGGTTTGACGTACATTTTTAGCAATATTTCTCACAGCTTTCTTAGCGTCAGATTAAAAAAATATATATTATTTCCTGCCCTGCACGTGACAGCAGTTTCAATAAAACAGACAGTCGTCAGTTTTCTTGAAAAAATAAGAATTTAATAAGGTAATGGGGAAATATTTTCTGGTTAAGAAAGGATCTGTTCACTACACAAATCGATTAACTCCACTTTTTGAACCGTCCTTGTCATATGTGCTATCCATATGTGCAAAGTAATGCTCAATCGAGCACTTTTAAAGCTGAAGTAAGAACGGTTTTAAAAAGCGGAGTTAATCGATTTGTGTAGTGAACGGCCCAAATGCACATGCTGTGTCATTTCTTTAAACGACACATGTTATGTCATTTCTTAAGCAAAAGACATTTGTCCATTACATTTTTAATTGCTATTTTTTATTAGCCTACTTTCCCTTAAAAGTTTTAAAAAATAATAAAGCATGAAAGAAGGCTTAGTGTATCGTAAAAATATCGTTAAAAGTAAAAAAAGGTGAAGTAATTAACTAAAGATTGAAAAAAAAAAAGTGGAAGGTAGGGTTTTGAAAGAAGTTCTTTTGCCAGTATCAATTCTTGTCTTTTAAGAAATTGGTAGTTAAAAAATCGTCGTGTAGCCAAAATATTAAAAAATGAAATAATTAAACCAAAATTTAAATAAATTTAAAGTGATATATAAAAGCACGCACGTATTCGAGCGCAATGTTCTGGCAAAACTTCAAAGCAATCAATGAAGTACTTTCGGAGATTTGAGGTTATGAACAAACGAACACTTTCATTTTTATTTATATAGATGTAGTTTTCAAACGCATTCACAGGTGTTCAGGCCCTCTAGAAGTATTTGAGGGGGAAAGGGAATTGAATGGAAGCGGAAAATCAGCTTACACAGAGTTCTTAGCAATTTGCTCAGTTAACAATCCAAAGAAATTTCGGACTTAGTTACTGCGTAGAACTTTTTGAATCGTTGAATCAGCAAATCTTTGATATTTTCTTTCTTTTTCGTTATTCTCCCAGCTCTTGTGCTGAATAATCATTCTCCTCATCGCGGCTATTGTTCTTTGTGAGCGAAAAGAATACGTTTTCAATGAAAAATGAAGCAGAACTACACGTTCGTTCAAGGCCTAACGCGGAATTTGAGATCCTTTGCGAAACGGATGTTCTTATTTTCTTGTTTTTAAACGGGTGTTCTGAATACATCTGGTCACGATAACCAACTGTTAATATAAGTCTAGAATTTAGTTAAAAAAATGAGAGCTGGAAATACTTTTTAAATGGTGCAAAAGAGAAAAACACAAGTACATTGTTCAGAAAAGAAAGACTTTTTATAACCGACTGAATTAGGTATTCGTTGCTTGAAAGGAATAGTGACACATCTCAAAAAAGCAACTTTTTCAGGAGACCAGTTTTTAAATTGTTGCGATATGCAATTTATTGTTGTTTCATTCCTGTTTTTGTAATGCCTCTTAAAAATGACTAATACTATTATTTTTGTTTATTTCATGCAGTTTTTGTGCCAGCCTTTTAAACCCTAAAAGGCCTAGAAACTTTAATCAAATTTAGGAGACTTTGAGTTGTGTCTCTTTCGAATAAAAACAACAATTTTTCTGAAACAACAATTTGAGGAATAGTGTAATAACCCTGAAAAGGTCTTTAAAAAATTGTAACATAAAAATCAATAGACACAACTCCAAATATGTCTCTATCGTCCATAGTAAAATCTTATGAAAAACTCCTGCATTAACAACAATACAGACACAACACAAAATGGGTCTCTATTGCTCTATAAGGGACTATATCACTTAGGACCTAATCGGAGTTGTGCCTTTTTTCAATAAAATTGCCAGTACTTACCCACCAGCAGTCGATAACACAACACGAGTTATGCCTCTGTTCAACAAAAAAAAAAGTGGCGTTTTATTTTTATTCTCAAAAGACACTTATGCTATCCCCCCTCCCTTCTCGGAACGTTGCTATCTACGACTTGGTTCTTTATTCTATATAAAAGTTCAATTTTTTTGAAGTATTATCAATTAAAAATCTCAATTTCGGTATTTTTTGCGTTGTGTCACTATTCTTTTCAAGCGACGACATGAGGAGTAATATTTTGCTACTGAAACATCTAAACATAGCCATCGAAGTAACGTGATAACGTTTCCCGAACCTATTTATTGACACTTGACAAAGATTCAAAATAGGTGCTCAGATTTGGCTATTAGCCAAGTTTAGCGTTTTATAATTCGCACAGGCAAATAAAGGATAACAGCTCTCAGCGTGAATAAAATACAATCGCAAAGCCTATTTTTTTTTTTTTTTTTCTTTTGGCTTGAAAGGTATAATCACGCCTTTCCATTTTGCTAAGAACTTTTTCAATTCGTCGGAACGACTAAACTCTGATCGTGTTTAATCGTTCCTACGAATTGTAAAAGTTCCTGAGCGAATTGAAAATTCAAAGTTCACACGCTCTTAAAACACGCCCCGTTTTGTAAGGACTTGACGACCAGTATGAAAGAATTTTTTCCCCCTTATTAAGAAATTTACAATATTTTCGTTAATCAAGTAGATAGTTTTGTACGATTTCTGGTGCAACCCAGTGAATCTCAATAGGAAAGATATCCGTAAACTCCATTTTCTTGGCTTTCATATCATTCAGTTTCATTCAAGTCAACATTTTGTGATATGAAATCAGTATTACAAGAAAAAAAGGATTTTTAAAATTCTATATAGTGAAGTGATCTGATGCACGGTTTTGCCATATTTTAATGCCATATCCAAAACTTACAATTGAATTCGTTGTCCTCAAAGCCTTTAATGTTGTAACTGGGCCCTGTTGGCACCTACTTCAAACTAATTTCATTGACGCAATAACTTTTGATTTTCTGAAAAATTATTAAACTTCGAACTAATTTCATGCCGATTGAAATCTTTATTAAACTTTGAACAGACTCCCAAATTTCTGATATTTTAAATGTGCCATGAAGAAGAAAATATCCAACAATGAAATTTTTAATCTATATTCGAGATGTACAAAGTAATTGTATTCAGAGCATGAAATTGAGTTGAAAGTTTTAACTTCAAAATTACCTTATTTCTAAAAACATGAACAAAAACACGTTCTGCTATTTCCAATTTCCTTCAATTTATTTTATTTTAACTTCATTAACTATAGCAAATAATTTAAAAAGAACAAAAATGGAGATTGAAAACACGAATTTTATCACTGCCATTTTCAGCATTTTCCGTGGGAATATTTAAAAAATAGAAAGGAAACACTGTTTATTCATTCATTTATTTTTAAACTACTCCACTTTTTCTTTACTCGCATCAAAGATAATGCAGATAGATAACTTGTATTTCGGGTAGGGAAAGAAATATATGTTCGGGTAATTGCATATTCTGCCTCAAAATATATTTGGAAGAAAAATATTTTTTCATATTTATCGGACCACCTATCTACTTTTAATCATTATTACTTCAGATAAAGTTGAAATTTCGGCACAATTTTCCTTCATTTTCATGTTTATAATGACTGTTTGCACTACGTTTGCACGCCCTTTCTGAATTTCAGGTGGTATCTTTCAGACATGAGTTTTAAATTTAAGATTATTTGTTCAGTTTTTAAACGGTGTTTATTTATTTATTTATTTATTTAGTCCTTCGTTTTCCAACCAGGCTACAAGAGTCTTGATTTCTTATGGAAGAGTGGTTAGACCTCATTTAAAGCATACTGTTTCGTTTACTGTTATTGGGTGATGGGATAAATAGTTCTGAAAGGGGCTCTTGATCTTCATTGGGCATTGATACATTGACTATGACCAGCCTAGAGGACCAGAGCCTGTTGCTAGTCGCAACTTTTGCATTTGTATTTGATCGAAGTAGTCGTTATCTTTAAAGTACAGAACTTTTGATTTACTTCAATTTGGGAGGGGGGTAATATTGGGGGGCTTATGTGCAATACTGTTTGCGGCTTGTATTAACTGTTAAGACATTTCGGCAGTTATTCCGCATATTTAAGCAGTTTTGCTAGTGAATGCTTCAACTTTTCACGAAAGAATAAACGACATCTTTCTGAATTTTGTCATCGTAAATTCATATTCATCTTTTTTTTATTTCAACTTCTACCTGCTTCATGAAATGCATTTTTTCCCTTTTACCATTTAATTTAAGTATTCAGTCAAGAAAGAGATATTTTGAAGAAATATAAGTACACGTGGATTCTCTAAAACTTGGACATTGTTCAAAAGAGTTCTGTAAGTGAGATTGAGAGAAATGCTGAATTAGATCATGAAAAAAAGTTATCATTTAGATCATGAAAAAGGGTGATCATATTTTTTGTGTTATGGTTAAAAATCAATCTAAAAAAAATACGTAACTGAAAAAAAAACAGTTCTGAAAGTAATTTGAACATTCAAGAAAATGTGTCGAAATAAATAACAATTACTTGAATGTTCAAAAAAAAAAAAAAGATTTGATTTTTTTATACAGAATTTGATTTGATTTTAACTGTAACTCACTTGCAACTTTTTGTTCCAAAGAATTCCGCGCGAAACAAAAGTAGAAGATTAATACCATCGGTTTCTCTGTACATTACGCTTTTGACACCATAAGATAAGGAAGTAATTGCATCCATAGCAAAAGTGGAAAATATATCACTGAGAAAGAGACTGTCGGAAGGAATAATAATAGCAGAACAAAATAATAGAATAAAAAGCCCTCAAATTGAGTAGGAGGATTGATGTCTTTACCTAAAAGCGCTGGACATCTTTAGCGTGGGTAGCGCGAATTTGAGTGTTACGGTAAAAAGATTACATTTTGTGGTTGTTTACGGTATTAAGAACATGACAGTTGAGATAGCAATAACGAGTTATTGGAGTAATTCTTTTATCGTTAGAAAATAAATTTGGTGGAGATTTTAGCTGATATGCAAATGATTTATTTATTTAACACAGATTCTTTTTCTTTTTTTTTGATGTTGCTTTCTGGTCCAGTGACGTTGAAGCAACTCTAGAGGCATTGTTGGGGAAAGATTTTGCAACGCGCATTGTTTGCAACATTTTCAGAAAAAAGAGTGTTATCACTTCACGATATTTAAATTTCGGGAGACGGAGAATACTTTTCCCGGTTTTGGAGTTCTTCCTTGATTTATAAAGAATAATTGTGAAAACAGTGCAAATAAAGTTGTTTTTTGTGGTTTTCAGGAAGCATGAACGAAAAGTTTTTTCTGGCCATTTTTTCAGCAGAGTTGCAAATTTGCTACGAAGTAATAAACACATTAAATTGTTATATATGTTGCATGACGTTTCAAAAGAGCATATTACTCATATTTGGTATGTTTTCAGGGCCGATCAAGCAGCTTAAATAGAACCTCTAGCAAAGATCGTCATTCTCAGAATTTATCATACACCCCTGCCACTCCCCGTGTGGTCCATCGAAACAGCAGCCGTCATCCACAGTCATCGGATGTTTACCATTACAGATCCTCCAGTCTGTCACGTAAGCCATCCCCATCGCCAAAGAGAGAAATTCGCCAACCGCCAGTAGAAAATCCATCGCCAAGAATACCTAACGGCTATCAAAACTCTGACTATAAGAATTCGCCGCAGGAAGTGAAGCCCAGACCAAGGTATAACAACAAACGAAATCAAATCTCATGTGGTATCAAGTATTGATACTGCATGATATTAAGTAACATCAAAATAATGTAATCAAATATTGATTCCATATTATTAACTATCGTAATTCATGTTCTGTTGGTTAATGTTTCTTTTTCCTGTTCATAGGTATTTATTAGATTCCTATTAAAGATGCTTTGGTTAGTTTTTATAAGTTTTAACAATATATCTATAAACTAAAATCACGTTTTATCAGGAGGACATACTTTAAAAAAAAATTGAACTTAGATCCCCCTTTTTGTAACATTGGTTAAAGTTAATCAGATATATATATGTAACGATAAAAAATAACTGGTTTCATAAACTTAAAGAAATTTCAAAAATAAAAAACTACGTTGTAGTCTGAATTTGAAAAGAAGACATCCTTCAAATTCAAAGAATATTACACGGTGTAGTTGAGGACTGAGTTTCTAAAAGACCTATTTCAAGCAGAGTTTCCAAAATAATGAGAGAAAATCAGTATTATAACCTGGTGACCAAAACGGTGCCATAGTGTGCAAGATATGCCTAAACCTTTTGCTGTTAAAAATGTCCCTTAAAATCCATCGGGGAGCTTAAAATCATTATTAGGACTAAATGATTAAATTGCTGGATTTCGAAAACATAAGAACCTAAATTTAAAAAAGAAAAAGCATTTATTTCTTTTAAAGTTTAGTCCAGAAAATGGTAGAATTTTTTTTCCCTTAAAAAGGCCTCCTTGTCATAAACAAAATTCCTGTTTTTATGCCCTCCTAAGTCTTTTGCTAACATCACCCATTGCGCGTTGAAGCCCGGCTTTCACAATGTCCTCGCTATTATTTGGTGCGGCAGAATAAATATATTGAAAAATTTCTATTACAGGTCTTGTTTGCGTGCGATGATGGAAAATCAACTATAATGATAAATAAGCGATAGCAGTAAGATAGCGGAAGTATACAATTCCACTCTTCCCCACACAAACCAGATGGAAAAAGCGCGCCATGTTTTATATTTATCACGATGAAAACGTCGCAGATTTTTGTTACCTGTAAAAATTAGCTTTTCAATTTTGCTGTAAAAAACTTGATTTTAAATACATGAAGTCTTTTTCATCTAACAAAACCGCTATAAGACTATAGCTGATATAAGACACCCGTGGTGCACACCGTCAGATGAATCATTCGTGTATGAGCCATCAGTGGTACACACCGCCAGATGAACCATTCGTGGGTGAGCCACCAGTGGTACACGCCGCCAGATGAACCATTCGTGTGTGAGCCACCAGTGGTGCACACCGCCAGATGAACCATTCGTGTGTCAGCCACCAGTGGTGCACGCCGCCAAATAAACTATTCGTGTGTGAGCCACCAGTGGTACACGCCGCCAGATGAACCATTCGTGTGTGAGCCACCAATGGTACATTCGGCCAGATAAACTATTCGCATGGAAGCCACCGGTGGTACACGCCGTCCTCAACGTGTTAAATACAAAATCTATGCATAAAATTGCTGTTCAGTTTATTATGTTCTTTTTTTACGGCACTAAAAAGATATTTTGCTTTTTTTTTTCAAAAATCTTAAGTATAACGGTACTTATTATGCTTTTGTTTTTTCAACCACAGGTATGAATCTTCCTTCAGTCCATTTGCATCCAGGCGAAAAGCACAGTCATTGCTCATGGCTAGTGATAAGTATGGAAACATTCAAAATGGATTTAACAACCAGAAAATTATGGACGCTGCGAGAAATGAAGCTCAGGATGTGAGTTCCAGTATGCAAAAAGGAGCATCTAATCTGTTAAACGGCAGTTTTGAGCATCCGAACGGAACTTCTACTTTGAGAAACGGTTGCTCAAATCATAAAGGAGAAAATTCTATTTTCCAAAATGGTACTTCCACCTTTCAAACAGCAAGAAACGGGATTCAGAATGGGAATTCAAGTTTTCGTAGTGGAAGTTCTAATGTTCGAAAAGAAACAGTCTCACCATATCAGTCGACGGATGTGACCAGAGCTTCCTTTATCAACAATAAATTACCCGCTTTTACATCCACTCCAGAAAAGAAAAGAGATTCTCTTTTTGAATGGAGGAGACCTACATCCTTTGTTTCAACCTTCAATTCTCCGTCAGTGCTCGATGCTTCTGAGTCTCCAAAACCACCTCCTGCGCGGGTGATACCACGGTTGCCATCAATGCCAAGAGAGAGTTCAAGCATTCCTCTTTCCAAAACAGTTACATCCACACAACCTGCATCTAAGACAATTGTGAACGATTTTAAAACAACAGAAACTTTGACAAAAACGTTTCCCAATAACGGAAAAGAACTGAGGCTCGGGGCTACAGTTGATGTAGAGATAAGTGTAGCGAACAGTGTGGCTCCTCAAAAGAAAACACTCCTGATGACGGATATCGACAACCCTGTTAAGAACGACTTGCTGAAGATCGCAACCACTTGGAATCACTCCTTCAGAACGAACAACAGTAAGGCAAAGGATGATCTGAAGGATAAAGTCACTACAGGTATCCCCAAACTTACTTCAACGACGAATATAACAACAAGTGTAACACGTGGTCCAGTCAAAGACATTCATACACTAAATAAGACTGAAGAGCTGCTGGCAAATACCAAAAGGCAAAGTAGTCCACTTCTTCAGAGAACGACCGTTCTGAACTGTAATAGTGGTAGAGATTCTCCAGGGAAGGATACTGTATGTAGTAGTTCACCCAGATCGACTTTGACAACTGATGCGAAGTCAGAGTTCTTTTCTGAGTCGCCAAATACTACTGCTGAAGTCCATCTCTCCAAGGACGACAGCGGGTTTTCTTCATCAGCCTCGACCTCAAGGCCCATGAGCGTCAGTCCTTGCTGAAAATTAGTGAACTTCATTTCACTGTATTAGGCTGCTATGTTCTGAATTATTTTCAAACATAAGTCAAAATTTTCTTAAAGCGTATCTGAAATAATTTTACTTAACGAGCTTCCTAATTACTTTCATATCATAATTATTCAACGGTTCATCGTTTTTTAATTACTATTTATGTATTAAACATAATTTTTCATTAAACGTTTAGCATTTAAGTTCTATTTGAACTTATATTTTTGTAAATATTTGAACAAAAGCTACGTTTGGTTTTTTTTTACAACAAAAGCTACTACCTAAAATTAATTGGTTCAGTGACATCTATAGGGTTTAGGAGACGAGTTGTGAACTGATGGTGAAAAAAATAACTATTATTTTTATATATTTACATGTTAAAATAATCGAAGCGAGGTTTTTTTTATAGTTATATTCTTCTAAAGTAAAGAATAATTTTCCTTTTTTTTTTTCTTTTTTCTTTTTTTTGCAGTTTGTTGCAAAAAGAAACGGTTTATTGTCTGCTGAAAAATTCTCTTTTCCTAAATGATTCTATGAGCTGGTAATTGCAAATTTTTTCGGTATTGCTTGTGTGGAGTTTACAATTATTTTCTAAAACAGAGTTTCTTAAACTGTGAGTCACGACACCAACTGGGGACGCGGAAATTGTAGCAGGGGTCGCCATATATTTTAGCAATTTTGATATTCCTTAAACTTGTTATAAAATTCTTACAATCACCAAATATTTTTGCATAATGTACCCGAAAATAGATAAAGAGAAGACAATGCAGACAAATGAAAAAGTTGCAGAGTTATCAAATGATTCGGGGTTGAAAATTAATTGAAGTACGAAGTTCGTAGAAGCTGTATGGCTGTGAGTCGCAAAAAAATTTCCATCGATTTCTGAACCTGCCATGAGCAATGTTTTACCTTTTTCCACGACTTATTTGTGTCAGATGACATTTTCGTCTTTAATCATCATAAAGTCAAAGTGTCCGTCGTATCTAAAGATTACTGTAGATGTGCTTCACCCTGCGGTGTCGACTATTTTGCCAAGAAGCTATAATATAATTATAAATAAACGAGTACACGGTTTAATTTCAAGCTTGATTCTTGCAAATGCGCTGTTAGAAGATAATGGGTTTACTCAGTAGTGACCTTCAAAGTGGTTACACATAATGAACAGACTGTAGTTAACGTTTGAATTTTCCTAAGTAATTGAATTTATTTTTATTAATGTATTATTTTTGACGTTTTTTAGTTATTTAAAATATGTTCTATGTCCTTAAATAAAAAGTTAAAAGTTGATTTTCTAAAACTGCAATAGAATATTACAACACAAGTTAAAGAAACTGATATTTTCTCTCCTGAGTGTGTCGGATTTGCGCAATGCTCATGGGGTCCAGCAAAATTTTCGTAAATGTTATGGGGTCCAAAATTTTTTTCGTAATGTTATGGGGTCCCACACAAAAATGTTTAAGAAACCCTGTTTTAAAACATATAACTGAAAAATCCCAAACTTCATTCAAAAGAAAGTTTATGATGTTATTTTTGGAGAAAATTATTTCAGATGTTGAAAATGGCTGCTTTTTACAGTAGAGACTCCCTCTCATATGTACTGAACATTTCCTGCATTTTATTGTATAATCTGAAAGTCTGCATGTTGTTTTGTATATAGATGCTTCATGTTGTTTATTAGTTTTACGCGTCTCTATTTGCTTCACCTCATTTGATTTCTTTAATTTTAAAGAGACAAATAGTCTGATATTTGTTGTGAAGTATCTTTTCGACAGAAGTGGGAAACGATCTCCTGATAGTTTCGTTAATCTCATGAACCTTGGGCTACTTACTTACAGTCAAACTCCAATTTACGACACGTAATTTATTTCTACCATTTTTGTATTGCATAATGGAGACAATTCAAGCAACGTCCTTGGTCACGTGGCGGCGATTAAAGCAATGTAAGCAAAGGAAGCCGTAGCATCGCTTAACTTCGAGTTCGACAAATCTAATTAAAAACTAGACAAAGTTCTTCTACATAAAATTAACACTAAATAAAACACTATAACTATTGTTATAGTTAATAACTTTCTTTTTAATGTTTAAAGTAAATGTAAATACTGGGTTACAATCAGAAAAAGCTGTGAAAATATTCTAATTAATTTTAAGACAACTAATTTTGCCTAGTGAAACTCCACGTAGAATTCAATTGAAAATCTTAGTAAACGAAGAGCGGATATCACGTGACAACGATGATCGCTCACGAATCCCTCTAGCGGGGAATTGCCTCCATTGAATTGATCATTGTGTAAAATACGGCTAGGGAAAAGCGTTGATTAACCAAATTCCGATTAACCGGAATGTCTTTTCTTTGTCAGGATCTTTTTTCATTTTTTTTTTCCTTTCACAAAGGAAAAGTTCTACAGATTCAAAAGGGCTTCAATGCATCCTGTAGAATACTTGTTAAGTGTAACAGATTTTTTTTTCCTTTCTGTGCTCTTGATCGAAGTTTGACTGCAACATAAGTATGTATCTCTCCTCAATTAGCTCATTTTTAGTTCTACTCCTTCAAAGATTTTAAATCCCAGTGACTGAATTTCGCTGTAGAAAATCCTAGAACTCGAAGTTTCTGTTTCTAATGTATCTATTGAACTTTTACTGTGATCTCTTAAAATGTAAAAATAGTTGTAAGGAAATAGATGAGACCTGCTAGCAATGGCGACTCATTCAAGAGGCAATTATGAGTGAATGCATTTGAAACTCTTAAAGCGAGTTCCAGATAAATTTCGTAATTTGTTAACCAAAAGAATTTCTTCATATTTTTAGAATGAATGAGCGACAAATTTATTGTAATTGCTACTTTAAAGCTCAAGTAAGGCGATAGCAAGCCAAACTTGGACAATTTTAAGATTGCAAATGCTCACTCAGTTGATTTTAATGTTTCAGTCTTCAATCATGCATTGTTTATCATTTTTTTTTAATTTTTAAACATATGTTTATACGTTGCAAATTAATTCTTGTTTCAGATTTTTATCTATTTTGTTCATTCATAGAAAGTGCATTCTTTGAAAATGAACGACTGTAAGACTGAACTACAAAATATGTAAAAGTGTTTGAAGGGCGCCATTGCCGCCCGAGTATATTCGGGGGACAAAAGATGATGCCACGTGTCCAATAGTAGTCACGTGGTGGCCATCTAAGCAGGTCACGTGCCATCATAAATGGAAGGGTGATAAATAATAGCTTTTTTTGCATTTAAATGTTGAGCTTGAGGCTGTAAATATTCGCAAGATGTGAAGTCATGACTTATAGCCATTTAACTTATATAAAAAATTGAGCAGTTGAAAACTCTGAAACACAACACTCATTACATCTATTTTTTTTTTTTTTTTAATCTTTATGTTCGATAAAACGCAATTCAAAGTAAAAACAGAGTCTATTTTCATGTTGAATATCATAACAGCGAGATAAAGAAATAGAAACTGAAGTAAAACGCACTAATACTCATAACACATTGATAAACTTTTAATTACGCATTTTTTGGAACATTTCGGGGGGAAAAAAGATGAAAGAACATTGTGTAAGAGACCCTTAATGTTGTACAATATATTGTACAAAAAGATCATTATTTTCCTTATTTTAATTTTTGGAGTGTTTAAAATATTTTTTTGGTCTATTTTTAAAGATAGATAAAATTTTAATGTTTCCCCACATGTACCATCATTATCGAATGTTAAAACATGAATGCTTCTCCTAATTTGTTTGGGTTTGGACGCGAATAAATCTTAAAACAACGTTATTATTTAGAAAATATAAATGTTGTATATTTATCTAACTAAAGGGAAAGAAAACTACACATTCTTGGATTACGTTTCTTTATTACCAGCGATTGTTTAAACATAAATATCCCTTCCGTATTTAATTGGATTTTAATATAGATGCATTTCAAAATTTACTCATTATTCAAAAACTTCTAAATACTCTCTGTTTATCGTACCTAGAAAGGGGGGAAAGGAAGCGCATTCCAAAAATGTTTCATTTCTTTAGAGATACAGATGATTTTTTTTTTAAAAGTGCAAGATTCCGAGAAATCTTGTCTTTTCAAGGATAAAGATAAATTTTGCTTAGCAGTAAAAATCTTCCAGTTGGGAAAACACAACTGCATAAGTATTCATAATTCAACACAAATATTTGATTAATATTTGAGGTTTATATAGATGCATTTCAAAAATGTTAATATAGATGCATTTCAAAATTTACTTATTATTCAAAAACTTCTAAATACTCTCTATTTATCGTACCTAGAAAGGGGGGAAAGGAAGCGCATTCCAAAAATGTTTCATTTCTTTAGAGATACAGATGATTTTTTTTTTTTAAGTGCAAGATTGCGAGAAATCTTGTCTTTTCAAGGATAAAGATAAATTTTGCTTAGCAGTAAAAATCTTCCAGTTGGGAAAACACAACTGCATAAGTATTCATTATTCAACACAAATATTTGATTAATATTTGAGGTTTATATAGATGCATTTCAAAAATGTTAATATAGATGCATTTCAAAATTTACTTATTATTCAAAAACTTCTAAATACTCTCTATTTATCGTACCTAGAAAGGGGGGAAAGGAAGCGCATTCCAAAAATGTTTCATTTCTTTAGAGATACAGATGATTTTTTTTTTTTTAAAGTGCAAGATTGCGAGAAATCTTGTCTTTTCAAGGATAAAGATAAATTTTGCTTAGCAGTAAAAATCTTCCAGTTGGGAAAACACAACTGCATAAGTATTCATAATTCAACATAAATATTTGATTAATATTTGAGGTTTTATAATCTCTAATCGGCTATTATGATGCTATTTTGTCTCTACTTGAAAATAATAATTGTAGGCAATGAAAGAGTAGATTTTCTAAAGATAACTTTCTGTATCCATGGTTTATAATATCATGCTGTATCTGCGTCAAATCATTGTTACGATATAAGATGTCTTGAGTTCAGAAATCTTTTAATTTTTGAGTTTACATAAAGGAAATTTCAAATTAACGTTGCTTTATTTCGACTAACATGAAAAAACCTGGGGGTGGGAAGGGGGCATAAGCAGCTCTTGGGTCGCAGATTGGGTATCGCTGTGGGTACATATTATGGGTATTGGGTACATAAGCTATTGCTGTTTTGCTTCTCTATGGTAACTTAAATTTTAAAAAAATATAGACATTGCAGCTGGCACAGTTGCTTCTTTGTAAGCCTGTTTACACCCGTAGATTTTTTTCTGATTCTTCTGATTTGATTAGTGCCATGCAGTGCTTCATTTGCTGCATGGAAGCAGTCAAATTTTGTGAGATAATTGTTTCTAATTAAGTTCTTTTCCATTAATATAGTTTTCATGAATAATTGTCAGTTACTTTATATGCCATAGACATAAATATAAAGGTGTGTCAAAACTATGGATTGTGTCAGTCGCTTACAGTGACCTCTTTTCGTTTATTGTAATTAATCATATTAAAAATTTTAGTTTAAGTAACTACTTTTGCCACATTTCTTCGAACATAGGCAACGTATATATACAATTTAAATAACCCTGATTTTCCCAGGTCGGATTATTTCTACAACTAAAATTTATTAGTTTAAAATCGGAGTTTCTTATCTAACTTCCAATTTATCAGCAGTTTTTGTGGTTAATAAACGGTTCCTGGTTCTAGAAGTCTAGAAGAATAGTGAACGTTGCTTGTTTTCCTATAATATAACTTCATGTTTTATGTGAAAAATCAGTATCATTATCTTGAATTGGGTCAATTTCTAAGGTCAAGTGAAAGCTAAACATGGTAGCATTTATGTAAATTTAAAGAGAAAAAATTGCTTTTCAGCATCGCTTTAATGTGTCGATAAAGATGTTACGTTGCTGATGACATTCCTGCAGATTTCAAGGTAATATTGACTTCAGGCACAGACTGTTCTGCTTTAACCATTTTTTGTTGCCAAAATAGTGCTAAGAAACAGGTAGCATTTATTTAAATTAATCGAAAAAGAAAGAAAGCCTTATAACACCGCTTTTGTCTTTAAACATGTCTTTAAAATATTTATACTGCTAGGTAAATGAAATATAGCATTAATTATTTTAATTTAAAAAAACAAGAAAAAACAGCTAATTTTTTCAAATTGAAAGATTTTTTCATTGGTAAAAAAAATCCACAAAATTAAATTAAATCATAACTATAGAAACTCTTTTTTGTCATTTTAGGGCCTTATTTAGTGTGGCCATAACAAATAGTTGGCAGAAAAGTTTTTTTAAAAAAATTTTGCATACAAACTTTCAAGAAATCACGAGAGAACATATCACATCTGCATATACTAGTTTTATAGGATAATTTGGAACTGTTCGTGTAAATAGCGATATTGTATAACAAATAATATTCAAAAAAATTTCCGGTTGTATTTTTAAAATTATTTGTTAAAAAGTGACTGTGAACTAACTATTTCGAGATTGTAAAGGGGGAAAAGAGTGAAAAAAATTATATGTATGTAGTAATGAACAATGCACTCTGTTTTTGACTTCACAAGGTAAGACTGAATCACCCTTCCACCCAAGTGCCATTGTGGAGTCGATGTTTCGTTCTTCTATTGATACGGTAGAAGTCACGTAAACGTGCCTCCAACAAGCATTAATTCACATTCGCAATTGTCCTCTGTGTCAAAACATGTCTCCCATTTTACATTTTATTTTGAAATGTAAGTTTCATGTGCTTTCTGCTGCAATAAAATCCATTTGCTCTTTCTTGGGTGTGTGTTTTTCTTTAAAGCTCCATACAGCTGGACTATAATGCAACTGCTACCAGTGCCTGATTACCGAAAAGGCCAACTAGGCCACGGCCTTGGGCCCCCAAATATTAATAGAATAATCTCCAAGCTTACTTAATTTTATACATTATACCCAGTATTTTTATTTTACGTACCATACGGGGGCCCAAAATAAAGTTGTGCTTTGGGCCCCCGACTGTCTTAATCGGGCGCTGACTGTTACATTATAATCAAAAACATTAATATAAAACTTTGAATTTAATAATTAAAAAAGAAACCTCTTTTAATAACGCATGTGTTGTAGCGCCATCTGGAATCTCACAAAGGAAACAAAAAGCTTCGAGCAATACCATGTATTGGGCATTCCTTAGAAAAATAAAATTAAAATTGAAAGAATAAAAAAGTGATAACGATTCAAAGGTGGCAATAAAATACGTTGCTCTCAAAAATAAAAAAAGGTTCAAAGGATAACACACTTACAAATTAATTTCAAGCACTAAATTAAATACATATACTAGTTCAAAAAAAATCTCAAACAAATGAGAATTAGACTTACCATGCGTAATAACTTCTAGAAAACTATGAGTTGAGGGTTATAAAGAAAAATTCTGAAATTTAGGAATTAAAGATACTTTTTGTATTGTAGTATCTATAAATAACGATATCCACTGTATAGTATGCACATGCATGTTACAAAACAGTCAAGTTGGAATATATATATATATATATATATATATATATACTTGCTACTGCATAGATAGTATTGTAATCAGCAGCTTGTTTATATATATATATATATATATATATATATATGTTACCGTTAAAGTATGAAATCCGTTATTTTATAGAATACCTAGTTATTCCATGAAATAACTGATCGTGTCCGTTAAAGTGTAAAACTCTCTTGTATTTCATGGTTTAACTAGTTATTTCATAGAATAACGATCTGCAGCCCGTTAAAGTGTAAAATAATCTATATCATATATCTCGCACAACAAAACGTTTACCTTCCACCCCTACTGCATTTATGAACTATTCCAGGCCATAAAGAGAGAGAGAAAAGTCTAAAAAATGTTTAGAAATTCAAGCGAAAAAGATGAAATTAATGTCGAATAAATCTCATTCTGAAGCCTCTGTGGGGTTTACCGTCCGTATCCCAGTGCTTGAAGTTGACAGAGGAAAAGGTGATGCCAAATCTTTTTTAGCTATCATCATAAACATAAACGAAGAAGGATTTTTCCCATTGGGCACAAGAATTGGCCGCATAAAACAGTTATATTCCCGATCCCAGTTCAGTGTCTGCGAACAAAAATTAATTAAAATCGAAAAAGTACCGGATGTAGAAATATCGCTCCGGTCGGTTGCTACAGCTCAAAGTTTAGGTACTGGTCAGGGATTTAAAAAATGCTCGTGTAAAACCCAGTGTGTCAACCAAAACTGTTTTTGTTTTAGAAATAATGTTATTTGTAATTCCAAGTGTCATTTTAGTAATCCTTGTTGTAACAAATGATTTTATGGTACGTTTCCATAAATACCATTTATACGCTGCATAAATTAGATAAATTGCTTCTTTTTCATTTTAATTGTCTATCGTTAGTTTATTTATAGAATACCTAGTTATTTCATTTTAGATAAATTGTTTATTTTACACTTTAACTGTCTCTCATTAGGTAATTTATAGAATACCTAGTTATTTCATAGAATAACTAGTTAAAGTGTCAAATTAATATCATATTACACACTTTAACGGACACGATCAGTTATTTCATGGAATAACTAGGTATTCTATGAAATAACTGCATTATATACTTTAACGGTAACATATATACAGGGTGGGGCGGAAGTAATGACCCGGTTTTGAGAGGCTATGAAAAAAAAACATACAATTTGAGACTTAAAACTATTCATATTTTATCTGTATATAATACCATTTTTTACATTGAGTTTTCATTACCATTTTAGCAAGGTAATGAAAAATTAATGTAAAAAAATCCTTTAGCAACAATACACTGATTCAGTCTATTTCTGAAGTTTTGGGAAACATATTTTAGAAGAGCTGAAAGACCGAGGAAATATCCGCCATACCCTTTGAAATGTGCAGAAAAGTTTCCCAAAACTTCAGAAATGGACTGAATGAGTGTATTGCTGCTGAAAGGTAAAGGCTTACTGAAATGGTAATGAAAACTTTACGTAAAAAACTGGCATTATATGCAGTTCTAAATATAAAAAGTTTTTAAGCCTCATATTGTATTAGCTTTTTTTGTACCCTCTCAAAACCGAGTCATTACTTCCGCCCCATCCTGTATATATATACAGTTGAACTCGCTTAAAACGAAATGCCAAAAATTCACGAATTTGCTCGTATTAACCGTTATTCGAAACAACCGTGAAAAAATTTTTAAAAAATTTAAAAAGTATTAAAAATGCATGATTATATTTAAAAAAAATACTATTTATAATAAAAAGTAAAATAAATTATTTATTTTTATTAATATACACTTTTAAATCTTACTAGTACATTGAAAAAAAAGTTAACTTGCCTTTTAAAATTTAACAATATTGGAAAAATCCTTAATAGTTAGTCGTTTTTTAGGTGGTTTACAATGACTCAAAATAACCAACTATTTCTATAAAAAAAAAAAATAATTATATGCAATCGAGAAAATTTTTCGTGAATAGATCAAAAATTTTGTTCGTCTTAGCCGAAATTTGTATTTTAGCCTTCGTTATATACGTGATATAGTTGGTGTAATTAACTAGTAAACCAAACTTAATGAACAAAATGTTCGTTTTAGCCGTCACTTCGTATTAACCGTGTTCGTATTAAGAAAGTTCAACTGTATATATAAACAAGCTGCTGATTGTAAAACTATCTATGCTGTAGCAAGTTTCCCCAAAGAATAAAATCCATCTGTTAGCACAGTGAAAGAAAGAAACAATTAAAGAATATGCCGTACGAGTTTAGCATCATTTTTGCGTAATTTAAGTATTGTAACAATCACCTAATTCTTCTATAGCTTCTTGTTGCAAATTTTGTTCATTTGTTCAGAGAGCGCTGCTTCATAGCATATAGAAGGAAGATTCCTTCTAAAAGGTTAGAACTTGGTAGTGTGTGTTGGTGATACAGAACTTGATGCTTTGGACTACTTTGTGTTCGCGCAAATACGTGAGAGCGCCTGCACAAAGGTTTGATTTTAGTATCTCCAAAAAGAGTTTAGTTAAGTCTTATTGTATGAGAGATTCTTCTGTGTGTTACAAGGCATTGTGATATTGAAGAGAACATTATCGACAGTGTTTTGGGCAAGGTAAGTGTTGTATCCATCAAATGTCAATTGTATGTGTTAGTTAACGGTAAGTGGCGCTGCTATCGGAAGTGGAAATATCAATGTTATCTTTTGTGTTTTAGAAAATGGCAACATATGTCTTCTGCAATCAATGTTTTGGTTTGTGTGCTCTTTGTTCGTTCGTCTTATTGTAAAACATGAAAGTTTGTCGGTATAAAATGCCTCTTTAATATATCTATTTAATATAACACAAGAATAGTAAGTATATTTAGGTAATAGTTAATATATTTAGGTAAGTGATCAACCTTTATTTTTGAACAAATAAAACCAGCTATAATTCTATCGTCCTGTGCAACTGCGCGTAAAGGAAGCAGTCCCATATGAAGATATAGATGCATCCGAAAATGAATGAATCGCAAAGTCAATAAAATTACAAAACCTGAACTCATTAGGGTAAAATCTGGGTATCTCAATGTTGTTCAAATATTCCAAGTCATTGTACCATATCTGCCAATTACTGTCCAACGGCATTGGCTCATCGTCCCAGTCAACACCAGAACTCCATTTCTTGAAGAACTTTTCTATGACTATAAATGGGCGTAAGAAATCACATTGGATCGTAAATACGTCCAACTACTTGTGAAACGAATCTTTTTGAACTAATACGTTGATATAAAATTGTCAATTGCTCTTTCATGGAAATTCTAAAATCGCCAGCTCTTGCATAACAAAATGCGACCCAGCACTTTTGGGGAACACTGAGATGGCTGGAGCAAGTTGTGCATTATTTCTGAGTAATTTAACGTTGTAACAAACAATTAAGTAATTGTTCTATAGTTTATCAGCATCACAGTTCTATTTTTGTGGTTGTTCTTGTTTTAGAATTTTGATCTCCCAGGTAACATCTAATATACGTATATACGTTTGGAATTTATTCATCTGTCCCAATAGTGCCTAGAGATCATCATTTAAGAAGCAGAAGCATGGTTAAAAATGCAAACACTGTCATTTCTCAAAGGAAAAACTATTCGAACTCATTTATCCAAGGTTGCAGAATAAATGCGATAAATTATTCGGGATCGATGATACTTCAGTTCGGAAACTATTCTTCAGCCAATTCATGACAAAGAATAAAAGTGTTATTCTTGTATTCTTGTTCTAAAATACAACTAGCTGATCCCCCACACAACATCTGCGTGCTATAAGTTGAACAATCAAGATTGAGAATGATAATTCAATGTAAACAAACTAAGGTGTTGCCACTCCAAAGAATCGAAAATTAAAAACTGAGTTATGAATGGAAATACTTTTCAAGAAGTAGAAATTAATTTGTTAAAACCCGTAAGTTATGATAATAAATACAAATATGTTACTTTTCTGTGCTAATTTTTTAAATATCGTTTTACAATGGTTAGTTTTTTGCATGACGTCAGTATCGTATCGTAACGCAAAACTTAATCGTAACTGGTCCACGGTAAGTGAAATATATATATATGGATTCGACCACGGACTTTTGATATTTGGACGCTCCCCCCTCCTGCCCAGCGCATGGCAGGAAAGAACCCAATCCCCTCGAGTTTCAGGGAAATTCGTTTTGCCGCGTATATTTAGTACGCGAATCAGAATGTTTGCTTCACTATTTGTTGGAAGCAACTAAATTTATAAACTGGCATACAAGGTCAGTTCGGAAGAAATCAAGTATATTCTAAACGAGCTAGAACGAGAACAAAAACTGCACATCTCATATACCGGCACTTCCTCCCTTGAACATGAATGGATTCTTTTTGGCACTCCGTCAGGCTGCTTCCTTTGGATGATGGTAAAACTGTAGCTTCGCGATTTGAAGGTGAATAGAAAATTAAATTGCTAAGATTATTGCCGAAGCACAAAAAATAATGCATAAATCAAATTGATAAAAACATTCAGTGAAAACTTCTGTAGATTTAAACGAGTACGTTTTGTGTTTGATTAAAATCGTAAACTTCAACTTAATCAATTTGGTAGGTGACCATTTCTCAATCTTGGTAGTGCTGCGATCCCTTAAACAACCAAAAACGTGTGTGAAAAACCTTGCGATTTTATTTTACAACGTTTTTCCTAACTCGCTTTGTTGTCTGTTCTAGGAATTTTGCGAACGAATTTTCGACCATTTCCCAATAAGCTATTGTTCTGAAACTTTACATGTAGCTCAGAACCAGATGACAATGCAAAATTCTACCACGCATAAAAAATCCGACAGGTCGTTCCTTTTTTTATTCCAATTTTACGCAAATTTCCCCAATATGGGGGTGAGAAAACCCTTGCACATAGTAATATAATATATCGATCGAAAGCGTTGATTTTTCCGCACAAGATGAAATTTGTTCGAAGTTTCTAAGTCAATAAGAACGCCAGTTATATGTGCTTTTTAGTTCGCTCTCTTAAGGCATACCATGATTCAAAAATAATAATTTGCAGTTTCCTCAACTCCGGGTGAAATGTGTTAGCTTAATTTCAATATCAAACTTATTTTCCAAATAGTGAACTTCATTTAGTGCGCAAGAAAAACGTTGTTTTTAATTAAAAAATTTTTATTATATATAAGTATTATTTACGATAACTTCATTATTGTATTGGTACAAAATATTTTATTTTTACAATACTGAATGTTGTAGCATTTTATTCTGATTTTAAATAATTTATTTAAGAAAGAGATGCTTTGTATACGAGTCCTATACTGTGTTTAGAAGTCTCTCTCTCTCTCTCTCTTTTTTAAGTTTGACACAACTTCAGATAGTCATCATCTTCAATTTCCTAAAAACTTTCAAAACATGTTAGTGGTACTGTGATAAGAAAAAGTGAAATCTATCCCATTTGAAATCTGACTTTTTAGTCCTTGAAGATGGGTCAAAGTTCAAAGCCTCGAATATATCGCTGATTAAAAATTAAAACCACACTTCTGGAAATCACACTACTTTTCAGAAGAGCGTTTTTAAAGTTTTTTTTAGCAAAAAAAAATTATATCAGTGGAATCAAAGCCCATTTAGTTTTTTTTTTGCGTTAAATATTTTTTTATAATTTTTACTATGAATCTATTTCGTAATCTTAAATCGTAAAAAAAAAATCAATTTTTGCAGAAGTGTCGTTTTGTACCATTTTAATTGCCTGAAGAGGCATTCGGTACCCGCAATATCCACAGGTTCATTAAGCAATATATAAATGAATTTATCCCGATAAATTGTTGCCAGCTGTCACGCCCAAATAAAACAAGCACATAGAATACAATAAAAATAAAGAAGGTTTATTATCTAGTTTCGCCGTCCATAAAATTCTATTATAGAGTATCCACTAAAACATTTAAAATTACTGTGAAGCTTGTCCAATAGGGACATTAAAAGCAATATAAAATTTAATTTACAAGGGACATCAAAAGAACGATTAAAACAACGTTAAAAAAAAAAAATCCCTCTTCACGAAACATCTTTTCCATACCAACACACCGGGCGGGAGACACTCGCATCGCGCACCGGGCACAAGCTTATTGATGTGAGACCATCCCTTTCTCGTAGGCTCCTTTCTGAAACTTTGTCCACCGCTCACACTTGACAAGAATCTCCTCACGCACCGGAACTCGCACTCCTTCTAGTAGAACACACTTTCAATCCATGTCCAGATTCACGCATCAACCCGGCTTCGCTTCCACCACTTCACTGGAGCTACTTTCACACCCTCTTCTTTCACTGTCACTGTTCAAACGTTTTTAACATGGAGTATAAAGAAGGAGACATATCTCCTACGTTTGGCAACAGCTAAAAACGGCACAAAAATTTCACTTTTCCGCCAGGATCGCTGCAGTAATTATAGTAACTCGGCGCATGCGCAGAAAGCACGTTACGCATGCGCAAAAAGTGAGACGCAGAAATTTAACAGACGCGAAATGTTTACGCTTTTAGTGATGTTTTCTGCACAGTTTACTTTTGTGCTTCTATGTACATCTTTGATTTCCATTACATGCCACTTGGAAGAAATTAATTTAACTTGCAGCGTATGCTCAGAAGTAAATTCACAAAAGCCAAGATTACCCTAGATCTAATTTATTAAAACTATTAGTTATTATTAACTTAATGTTCATCGGTCCAACGCTGAAGAACTATTTCAATAACTGCATACATGTGATTTTTCCGCTAATTGGCAGAATTCTGCGAATTTAATCCTTCAGATTCGAGTACATTCGCTTATGATTGTTTTTTGTTAAAATAAAAAGGAATTTTGTTGCGTTCTATTCATTTTGCAATGTTTCACAAGGCACATCTTTTTTTTCATTTCAACATTCAACTGTTTATTAAGTTTTGATACAAAGTAAATACATAAAATTCCTTTTTATTTTTAAAACATTAACTTTGTTTGAATAATCGTTGATATAAGGCAAGCATAAAGTTTCTAAATCATTTAAATAATTATTAATGAAACAAATTAGAAGCAGCTCTCAACAAGTACTCACCATCACCAAAAAAGGGTTTTTTAAAACAAGATTTTTAGTTATGAAATTAAAACTGGAAGCCATAGTTTTGTGCAATAATTACTTAGTGTATTCCTTTAGTTTATTTGTTGTGATCAACTAATTGATGTATGCTTCAGAGAATCATTATTGCTCAATAAACAGATACAGAACTAATTGCTGTAGTCGGGGGAGGACACCGGGGGAACTGTGTTTCCCGACTTTATTTTAACAATAAAGTCCGAGTCCCCCCACTTTTGGATTTCAATAACTTAGTTCGCATATGTAAGCGTCCCCCCAGCATTTTTTACAGGACTACACCACTGCCAACTAATATGTGTGCAAAACACTCAGAGCCGCATACGCTCGGAGAAAAATATAAATTTTTTAATCGATAATCTGATATTGCCGAAAAAATTAAAGGATGTAATTACTGATATTGCTATACGAGGGTAAAAATAATCCACTTTATTAGTAAATCCAGGTATGTGATTATTCTGCTGTGCCGCAGTTTTCCTCTTTTCTCTTTTTTTAATAAAGTTCTCTTCTGCCATTCATTACATGGCATACTTGTTAAAATTTACGCATTTTAACATTTTATATGCATTCCCCTCCCCCCCCCCCCCCCCCCATTGAATGCCAATTGCATCTGCTTCAGTAAAATTTGCTCGTTTCTATAATACCATGTGACTACATTGCCTATTACCATTATTTTCAATCCTTTTTATTTTTTATGCTATGTACTATGTTCTTGTGAAGAAAACTCTTTCTTTTCATAGTTTGATGTGTAATGTTTTTGTGCAGGCAAACGTTTCTCCAATGAATATTTTTGAGGATTTTATTAGTAGCAAAAGACAAAATTCTACAAAACAGTCTGAAATTTCTCAATTTTTGTGTAAACATAAGTAATTGTATTCAAAATTAAAGTGAATTTTTCACTTTTTTAATGCGGGAAAACCTGTACGTAAAAAACACAGGTTTCACTGGCATAGATAAGGGGGTGGTTTTGGAGATAGGACCCCTCCTGAAATGGTAAAGATTATCTAGAATTTGACCAATTTTTCTTCGAGAAGAATGAAATTAGCAGACTTCTCCCGAAGAACCCCCTCACCTACAATCCGGATTAAGCTACGCCACCGACAGGTTTAATGTATTTTTTAGTTTGAAAATCGTATTTTTAAAAAAAAGTAATTGTATGATCGGATTGTTCTGTATTTTACATGTTATTTGTAGGATGGTTTATAGATGTGTTGATACAGCATCTTTAATGCATTGGTGTAGTCCTGAAAAAAAAGTTGGGGGGGGGGAAGCTTATACATACGAAAAGCAATTGAAATCAAAAGTGGGGGGATGCTTATGTTAAAATGTAAAATGTTTGGGAGGACGCTTGTATTAAAATAAAAACGTAGGGGGATACCATCCCCTTACGTCCCCCTTCGACTACACCACTGCTTTAAACCCTTGCCATACTTTAACGAGTCTGACTTGTGATGAAGATTTTAAAACAAACATGAATATCACAAGTCAGACTCATGAAGGGATAATCGGGCCAAGCATGAATATCACGAGTCAGACTCGTGAAGGGATAATCAGACGACTATCGATTGCGCCCGAGTTTGGTCAAGCTAAATGGTACGGCAAGGGGTTAATGTGCATATTATGCATACAGATTGCCATCCTGGTACATGATCTCATACAAGACGATGAATAACTTGCGGCATACCACGCAAGGCCATATCCACAGTCCCCCCTCCCCTCGAAGTCCCAAAAATTTTCGCAATGTGGCCTATATTCCTCCCAGAAGCTTTCCTTAACACGTGTGTCAAAGTCATGCCCCCCCCCCCCCCCGCGAAAAATTTCTGGATTCGGTCTTGATACCACGGTTTTGCTTTACACGATCAAAAGATTCAAAAACCTTCATACAAGAATAATCCTACAGTGATAAAGAGCATGATTTGCATTTAACATTTTTTTATTAACACAGTACATAATTAGAGAAAATTGAGAAAGTTTTTAAAATCACATACATGTCTGATTGTCAAAACAAAAAGCAAGATGTAAGTGGAGTAATTTATTTTCCAATTTACATCGAAGTTTAAAAATATTATAAGGTATTTTATTTATAAAATAAATGCACTCGATAAAACATTAAGTGCTTGAAAAACATGACACAAAATTTTGTAATTTTGTAAAATAAAGGTTTTTTTTCTTGGTAAGTAGTTGGTGGTATTCATGGTAAGGTTAGACTCAATATGAATCATGCATTTGAATTGAAATTTGTTAATCTATATTGGAAAATTGTCTGAATGAGAATAGCTTAAAATATATTGTTTAAGATGTCGCATTTTTATAAATAAATATCCAAAATATTTAAAGTCTGGTTTAAAAAATTGAAAAATTCAAAGTCTGATGTTTTGAGAGTAATATTGTTAATGTTTGAAAGTAATTGCTATGCACCAACAGGTGCATAGCAATTTTAAACAATTGTGTTATACAGCCATGGAAAAAAATTATAAGGACACGGTTGAAAAATGAGTATTATATATTAAAATAATCATCAACTGCAAACAAAATCAAATTTAATTAACTACTTGTCATTAGGAAACATTAGAAACTTGTTAATATGAAATTAAATTACAATAAAATTATTAAATCATAAATTAATACAATGATATTATATGAAATATGGAAAAAAATATAGGGACATTAGCACATATGTCTCGAAATAAATTAGTATTTTACAAAATCACCTTTTTTCTCAATTGCCTTTATTAATCGTCCCGTCATTGACTCAGAAAGTTTAGTTAAAGTTTGTTTAGAAATGTTTTTCCACGCCAAATTAATGGGTGATATCAGTTTGTCTTCATTTCCATATTGTGTCCCAGTTTTATACACTTCTGTAGCTAAAATGCCCCACAGATTTTCTATGGAGTTTAAATCAGGGCTTCTTTCCAGCCAGTCCAAAAGTTTCACTGAATTGGCCTCGAACCATACTTGCATTGTCTTGTTGAAACAAATAATCACCACTTGTGATAAGGGGTGCTTCAGGTAATAAATTTTCAGCTAACATGTCAACATATGATTCTGAATTCAAGCGACCTCGAACGGACACCATTGGTGTTGTTCCATTGGCTGCAAAACCTGCCCACACCATCACAGAACCTCCTCCGAACTGCCGTTTGGAAAAAAATGGTCGGTCTTTTTGCAAATCATACCAGTAATGGCGAAAACCATCTGGTCCGTCCAAATTAAATTTTTTTCCATCAGAAAATACGACGTCTTTTCATCTAGACCCAAAAGAAACGTATTTCTTCGCAAATTCCAATCTACGCTTTTTGTGAAGTGTTTTGTAAGTGGCGGACGTGACCGTAGTTTAGTATATCTAACATTAGAATCCTTTGCAGAACATTACGCACTGTTCGGCTAGTGCACGGTAAATTAATATTTCTGTTTTAATTTGAGTATAACTCTGTTTTTTTAAGCAAGCTTGAAGGACAATTGAACGAAGAGTGGGAGGCTTACCTGTACGCTTTTTCTATCCATACTCCTTTGGATTCCGACACATCCTTTTGTAAAATTTCTTTTTTCGAGTAATTATTGCAATCATAATCAAGACTCGGAGTTTGATATGTTATACATATTTAAAGCAAATGCTAAGATATGCTAAAAAACAAATAGCACTGTAGTAAATACACAAGTTTTTGATGCATTATTTATAAAGAGATTTCAACGTACAGTGATTTTTTTTCAATTTTATTTATAACATTCAATCGTGCTAGATGAACAGCAAAGCAAAGCTACTATTAAAATTCTTCCAGTTTAGCGTTCCAGTAAGAAAAATACAATACACATAAATTAAAAACAACTGGAAGCGTTTAAATTAGTTCATTTGGAACAATACTTAAAAATGCTTCTATTACAAAATGAAAAATTCAACTTTAAAAATTCGAACTTGTAATCAAAGTTTTAAAATATCGTGGGGCACTCTTCGTGTATCAAAATAATACACATTTTATTTTTAAAACTAAATTTTGCATTTTCAATCAAGATACATTGTATCCTCAACAAATTGTGTCTTAAAAACTAAAACAGTAAAAAAAATCAGAGCAGCATTGAAATATTCACACAAAAATTCAGAGGCACTTCCAAAATAAACAAGAAAAAAAAACGTAGATTCCCGAACTGCGAAGTTGAAGTAATTCACACAAAAATACAGAGGCACTTTTGCAAGAAAAAAGCGAGGCGAAATGCGAATTTAAACCCAAACGACCAGAACCAATGAGAATCACCAAAATCGTAGCAGACGACGGAGGGCGGGGCTTTGTAACCATATATAAAAGTATCTAGGTGCCTCATAGCATATTGAGTCGAAACATATTAATCTACATGATCTCTACTAATTGTGTGAAAAATAGCTTTTTTTTTTCCTCGCACGTTTTCTATTTTTCCTGGCGAAAATAAGATCGTCCAAATTAGCACTGAAATCATCTAGCTTTCCGTACATGGTAGTTACTCTGGCAGAGGCAGCGCCATCTGGAAAAGTGAATTTTTTGTGCCACTTTCTGTCAGCGGAGATCTAGCTCCTTAGCCTATAGACTCCATGGTTTTTAATACAGTGGCTAGAATACCTAGTGTGCCGTTCGGCGCGAAAATGTTGAAAACGAAACTAAGCCACCAGTAGGTAGCGCTAGCATCGACAGCGAGGTAACTGATTAGCAGAGCGAACGTTATAGAATCATTTACTCGCCTTAGTTTTCGCACTTTTTTCAGTACTAAATAAAGGATGTGCAAAAAATATGTGATTTTTTTAAAAATATTCAATCATCTGTTCTAGAGAAGAATTTGGAGCAATAAATAGACGGCTGTCGTTTAGGTGAACACAAGGATGAAAAATATTTTTATTTAGTTTTCAGATGCAGTCTTAAATGAAAACCATGTATTTTGTTAAGAGAATATTGTTATACTTTTTACAGACAACGGTTTTTTAGTCCAATATAGTGGGAATGAGCTGTTGAAGATAATTGCATTATTATGCTCATATTACCTTAAAAAAAAAGGCTAATATGTCTATGTACTATATTTTAACATAAATAAATAAATAAAAATTAACAGAAATTACTATCACATAAGTTTTTTACAAAGCACATTGCAATCTGATGTATATTTTTTTAAAAAATAAACACTTGCAATGTCATTTTTTAAATGAACTGCATGCTTAAAATTTTGTGTTAGATTTTTTTTTTTAAATATAGATATAATTTTTCTTTTAAATTTACATTTATTTAAAAACACATTATAATGCACAAAGTTTTGTTCAAGTTTCAATTACATACAAAACCAAAATAGAAGCAAATAATAAAAAAAATCTTGAACCAAAGCAAAAAGCTTAGCTTTAAATTTATTTTGTTGTTATGACAAGCACAATTTCATTTTGATATTACATTTCTTCTTCTTTAACGTCAATATTGTTTCATATATAAAATTTTATTTTTGAGTCACATCTTTTTAAACTTTTTGTAGTTCCAGACAAATGTAGAATTTTGTTAAAAAAACTGACCCCCCCCCCCCAATTCCCCCGCCCCCTCTTGTGGGTACCTTTGTCACATTATGATACACAAAATGTTGGTCAAGTTTCAGTTACATACTAAACCAAAATAAAAACAAATAATAAAAAAAATCTTGAACCAAAGCAAAAAGCTTAGCTTTAAATTTATTTTGTTGTTATGACAAGAACAATTTCATTTTGATATAACATTTCTTCTTCTTTAACGTCAATATTGTTTCATATATAAAATTAAATTTTTGAGTCACATCTTTTAAAACTTTTTGTAGTTCCAGACAAATGTAGAATTTTGTTAAAAAAACTGAACCCCCCCCCCCCCCAAATTTCCCCGCCCCCTCTGGTGGGTACCTTTGTCACATTATGATACACAAATTTTCGGTCAAGTTTCAATTACATACTAAACCGAAATAGAAACAAATAATAAACAAAATCTTGAGCCAAAGCAAAAAGCTTAGCTTAAAATTTATTTCGTTGTTATGACAAGCACAATTTCATTTTAATATTACATTTCTTCATTAACGTCAATATTGTTTCACATACAAAATCTAATTTTTGATTCACATCTTTTAAATCTTTTTAGAGTTCCAGACAAATGTAGAATGTTATTAAAAAACTGAGCCCCCCCCCCCCGAATCCCCCCGCCTCCTCTGGTGGGTACCTTTGTCACATTATGATACACAAAATGTTGGTCAAGTTTCAGTTACATACTAAACCAAAATAAAAACAAATAATAAAAAAAATCTTGAACCAAAGCAAAAAGCTTAGCTTTAAATTTATTTTGTTGTTATGACAAGAACAATTTCATTTTGATATAACATTTCTTCTTCTTTAACGTCAATATTGTTTCATATATGAAATTAAATTTTTGAGTCACATCTTTTAAAACTTTTTGTAGTTCCAGACAAATGTAGAATTTTGTTAAAAAAACTGAACCCCCCCCCAAATTTCCCCGCCCCCTCTGGTGGGTACCTTTGTCACATTATGATACACAAATTTTCGGTCAAGTTTCAATTACATACTAAACCGAAATAGAAACAAATCATTAACAAAATCTTGAACCAAAGCAAAAAGCTTAGCTTTAATTTATTTTGTTGTTACGACAAGTACAATTTCATTTTAATGTTACATTTCTTCTTCATTAATGTAAATATTTTTTCATTGTTTTCTTTGAAGTGGTCAGAATTAAACCGATTTATCACGCATAAATTTACAAAGACCAAAAATGGGCATATGTTCCTCTTCATTTATTTATTTTATAGAATAAAAAAATGAAAGTTGTTCGTATACTATATCAAAGTACGAATGAGGGAGATATTTATTTCATTTCCTGCTTCCTTAGGGGAAAAACTAATCCGAAAGTAGTTAACAGCAATCAATTCATGTTAGTGCTTCAGTGTCACTTGTAACTTTCTAAATGACAATCGGCTAATCGAAAGCCTTTTGGTACACAGGGCCTTTAATCGTAGCAGCTGGCCCCAAAGCCGTCTTCCGGCGGGCTCGAACTTACCTCGCTGTCGAATAGAGCGCCATCTAGTGGAGGCTTACTTTCGGGTACAGAAAAAGCGCTGGAGGACAATGGCGAACGGCACACTATCTATTCTAGCCACTGTAGTTTTTAAGCACCCAAAAAAGCACGTGCCGTCCTCCAGCCGATGCCATCACAAAAACAAACTTCCCATCGTTGCCGGTCACAGCGAAAATGCAGAATTTACAAAAAACACATTTTAAAAAATAATTTACATTATGAAATTATTAGTTATAAAATTATTAGCTATGTACAAATTAAATAAATGCAATGCATATCAATATAATTTTTTTTTTTTTTCACACATTTTTTGACTAAATTGAACGCAACATTTTGACTACCCAAGGCAGGTAACGCCACCTACTAGCAACTATCTGAGCAAAGGACAACTCTAGCCGCCAGAACTCCATTTCAACTGTACAGTTTTTAATTTTGAACCAGCGATACGATGTAAATTACACGATCCTGTTACTTCTGAAACCGTAAGTGACCCATGACTTTTTTTAAATTATGGATACGTCTGTATACTAGATATTAGCATTTGGTGAACCACTTGTGGCTCTGAGGACGAAGGTCATTCGAAAACACAAAAATTCTCGTTTTCGTTGCTTCTTGTCCCGTTTTTCTACCAAAATTTATGCTAAAGCGTCACGTTACCTTTATAAATAACTGTTGTATTAATTACATGCCATAGTATAGTATTTAGAAAACATAAGTCAGCATGGTTCACACTTGGCTTTTGTAGTAAAAGTAGAGTCATCAATATTAGACATATATGTACTATAACTACATATATGTCGACAGGGTGCCGCAGTGGTGTAGTCGAGGGGGTACGCTGGGGGGCGGCGTCCCCCTACCCTTTTATTTGAATACAAGCGTACCCCCAAATTTTTTACGTTTTACCATAGGCGTCCCCCTACTTTTGATTTCAGTTGCTTATCTTCGTATGTATAAGTGTCCCCCCAACATTTTTTCAGGACTACACCCACTGGGGTGCCGTAGTGGTAAGGTGCAGGTCTCGTACCAACTCGTACGCCCAAGATCGCCGGTTCGAACCTGGCCCAATCGGTGGATTTTTAAGATGCAGAAAATCGTCTGCACCCATGTCGCATGAGTATGCGGCGTGTTAAAGATCCCTAGAGTATCCGTTTGGCTTGGATAATCTCGGCTAAATTAAATGCCTGGTGCAATTCGCGTAAAATGAGAGCTCAGGTGCCGCCAGCTAGGGAAACTGAGCGTCCAAATTATCAGTAGCAATGGCATCCACCGACAGTGGTGCTACTTGAAAAAATGGATACCGATTACTGGGTTACGCGCTGGGTCTGCAAAGGTTAATGACCATACGCAGTCCCATTAGAAAGAAAGAAAGAGTCCAACTACATATGGTTTTATTTTCAGCCCTAGTTTAAAAACCCGTGGTGCATGTGGAATTTTTCAAAATACAGGCTTGTTTACATCCTCCAGCTTTCACTTTACATAATTCACCATTATGCCTGTTTTACCTATTTTTTAGGTTGGTTTTGGTTTTATAATGATCAATGAACGAACTAAAATAAACTCTAAATAAATAATATAACTATATAATAAACTAAAATAAATGGCAGCCCGGGTCAAGGCCTGCTGTTCCCTTCTCAGCTAATGAGACCGAGGGCCTTGGAGTGCAGACGCAATATGTTATATACCTAGTATAAAGAAGTAACCCTATTTTTAAAAAAAATCATGGTTCACTCACGGTGTTGAAATTAACAGGATCCTATAATTAGTACCACATATTCGAGACCTTGAATTTTGACCCCGCTTCGAGGACAAACTACAGTAAAACCTGCGTAAGTCGACCACTTGCGGAGCAGGACTTAGTAGGCAACTTCGAGAATTTTAGAGATACATTTTTATTTTGTCATTCTCACACTATGCATTCATTCTTTTTTAAATAAGTAAAACTTTTAAGTTAAGCTTGATGTATTAACGTTACTTTAAAATAGTAATTAACTATTTTTTTTTTCACAATTATCTAAGATCTCATTAGAGAAATTTAACTTTAATGGCTTAGAATGTATCATAACTTTAAAATTAAATTACTTAGTTCAAATACAGATAAATACCTTATTAATTAAGTAAGTTTCTTATTTGATGGTAACGATTTTCTAAAAATACGTATTATTCAAAGTGGGTAGAACAAAAAATACTTTTTTTTTTTTTTTAATAATAAAAGAAAGCTCATAGTATTTTTCCCATATGGTTAATTTAGAAAGACGTTTCGTGGAAAAGTTTCCTTAAATAAATAAATAGATAAATATTACAATAATAATTAAGCGATGGGAGGGTCAACTGATAAGGTTTTTTTTATAAAGCTCCCACACAAATTCAACTTACATAAGTGGTCAATATATACAGGTGGTCAAGTTACAAAGGTGTTCTTACATTATATAATATAGGGCTAATTCTGTTCCTGACAAAATCGGTCAACTTAGACAAGTGGTCATCTTTACAGGTTTTACTGCAATCGGATTTCAAAGGGGACAAACTTCACTTTTTCATATCACACTACCACTAACATATTCTGAAGAGTTTTGGAAAAGCTGAATTTATTAACTTTCACACCTGTATTAATTTTGTCCAATTAGAAAAAAATAAATAAGTAACAAGCTGACTGTGACCACCAAGACGAGAAACACTGCTTTAGACCAAAGATATGATTCGCAGCAAGCACGCATCTTCTGACTATGTTTTTAATCCCTCTCGGGTAATTTCGGGAGAGAATTAAATTGCAAGAATAACATAAATGCCATCTTGATCAACGTCTAACTTATAAAATGTATAAATGAAAATACATACGTGATAAAATTAACTGGTAGACAAAGAAAAATATGTATAAAGTAGAATTAAATTAGAATGTATGGCAACTCATAGGTTCTCTATTGTTTCGTAAATTTCATTTATTATTGAATAAAGTAATTATTTGAAAATTCCTATAATAGTTTTGTGGGAAAACATGTTATTAGCGGTATTTGTGTAATGGATTATTGAACTATCAATTTAGTTGCTTTATAATATCGCTAAAAACATCTAAAACAAAGACTTTTCTGATGTCAGTACTGCCATCAATTACATAACATGCTAACTATAACTTTTTGTTTCTACATACAGTGGAACCCCGCCATTCATCCGCCTCGCTTTCCTATTCGTAGAACTGGCTATTCGTCCAACTTGTTCAAGTAAAATTCAACTCGTCATTCGTACTTGTCCCGCGATTCGTACGGCGCCAGGGTTGCCGGTTTGGCTTTTTTTTAAAGGGAAAAAATCGAGAAATTATGCTCATTTTGAACTCGTCTGGAAATAATTTGTTTGGCGCTTTGGATTATTTTAGATTTTAATACTTTTTGAGATTTTACTGACAATTTTAACTTTTTAAGGGGGCAGCAAGAGGAAGTGGTTCAAGAACTTTCTTTTTCAGAGCAGGAAAGAAGTAAGGAAAGCGTTTCCTTTGTAGAAATTAACGGAGCTGTGCCCTGCGAGAAAACACAGAGCGTGGTGGGAAAATGGCATCAAAACACTGCTGTGGTCAACAGCATTAACTTGTTCCACCGCAATGCTATTGATAATTTTAGAAAAATTCCGAATAATCGTCAAAGGCAGACAACATTGGACAGGTTTTTAGAGAAAGAAACATAAGATTCTACTTGTGCAAAAAGACAAAAAAAAAAAAAGAGGAGCAGAGAGGAAGAAAACACCCGAAGGGGATGTTACGTGATGTTTTTATGGAACTTCCAACCATTTCTCTTCCTCCTCTCAACATTCCACTTATGCCATCAGCTCGCCTCAGTACAAGCAAAGTGCAGTTCAATTTTTATTCATCTATAATTTCATGTACAGTACTGTACATTTCTTTTTCAAATTTTAAGTTTAAATAAGAAACCATCTGTGGGTCTGGAACGGATTAATTCACTTTACATTGTATCTTTGGTGAAAAAATAATTCGCCATTCGTACAAATCGCCATTCGAACTGCCTCCTGGAACGAATTGTGCACGAATAGCGAGGTTCCACTGTATATTTTTGTACATGCATGTAAATACCACATGATTAATTATTGATCGAATGAACTATGCTGAAAATCGGTCGAATCAAGTTATCAATATTCCTTTTTCGTAAATTTGATACATTCAAAAAAAAAAAAATTAACCCCTTCCCTCTAGCTCCCGTGAAAATGACGGGCTGAGGTTTCTCGCTCCCGTGATATTTCCGGGCTGGAGTGTTTAAAATTCCAAAATAAAAACAATCATAAATTTAAAATGGATATATCTATTGTTCACACGCGTATTTTTATATAATTTTCAGGGATTAAAAAAATTGGCACTTTAATGACCGTTTTCTTGAAAATTACCCAACGGTTAAATGGTTAAAAATGGACCCATGCATACAAGTAAGAAAAAAGCAACGAATAACTAACAGAGTAAACAGCAGCAATGAGATTGTAAATTACGTTGAAAATTTTTGGTATCTTTTCCGGACAAGGACTGATTTTCTTTTTGGCTACTCTTTAAACATGCCGAAAAAGTTACAGTAGAGCCGCGGTTATCCGATCTCCGACTAACCGAGATCCGGGTTAGGGGGCACAGTACCACTTCTCAAGTTTTCTTTCGTTTAACAATCAGATGAAAAATAATGCGTGAATTTTCTTCAATTATGATCAGAAATGAAATCTGAAAGTATAACGTCATTGTGATCAACCATTAATTTAAAATTTTTAAAAAATCAACTTTTTTTCAAATTTCTAAATTGTTTATAACTTTCTCAATTACATCTTTTTCCGAAGATTTTTCCTTTATATACGTCATACTTTAATAATTTAACTTACATAATTTTTCCTTTATATACGTCTATATATTTACGTCATACTCTAACGTCATACTCTAGCTTTCACTGTAGACTTTACGTTGCTCGTAACTAGTCCGTTTTCTTCTCATCATTATTTCATTGATACATTGAAATTATTACTCCATTATGGAGTCTAGATTTATAAAAGGCCAATCAAGCAACGTGCCAAAAGTGACATCAATGATGTTATTTCATTATATCCCATTTTATGCAAGGAAATTTCTTACTTGGCGACTTTTATCGCTTGTGAACATTTTAAAGGTTAGTCTGATACAGTTGATTTCTTGTTCTACCTTTTTTTCTAGGTGAACATCCGCGGAACTCAAACCCAGAGGCTGTAGCTCTTATTGCCAAGTGTCCTGTCACTACCAGAATGATGTCGTTTCTTCCTAAAGTGTGGAGCACGTGCGCAGAAAATTGTTTTTGCGCTTCAACTTCAAAAGTTATGGGCCCTGGTAGCCTAGTGGTTTGGATGCCGAGCTTCGGATCGGAGGATCTCGGGTCCCATACCCGAGCCGCTGAAGACCCACTATGTACACTTGGGGATACGTGCGTGTAAAATCCATGGACCCTGAAATCCTCAGGCACCGAGGGTACCGGAGGATGAAATTTTCCTTTCCCTTCACTCTTAGGTCTAAAAGAGGAGGTGGCGTATTTGTGGTGGTGCCATCTGGTGTCATCCGACTACAGTGTGTTAGAGTTAATGCCAGCCACCTGTCAGGTGACCCATCGCAAATGGCCAGCAATTCCCGTGGCTTTGAAAAGGTCGCATGTCAACACGGCAAGTGTCTCCGCGTTGGGAAAAAAACTTTAAAAATTATTTAAAAAATAAATACTTATCGCAGAACAACAGTCGTTTACAGACGATCTTCGATCAAGTAAAAATAAAACCGAACTTTTCTATTTCTGTAAACTCGGGGTTTTTTTTTTTTCTTTTGCTTTCAATTTGTTTGCGTTTCAATTTGTTCGCGCGTGATTTGTTAAACGTCTATTTGTTAACAGCAAATTATTTTATGGAAAATTAACCACTAAGGCCAATTGCTTAGCTTGTATTTAAATATCATCATAATGTATTCTTTTAAATACATTAACTGACATCTGAAAAAGCTAGAAGTAAATTTAATTCTCTTTTGAGTGTTGTTTTCCTAACTGGTTTCTTACTCCAGCGAATATATATCTCAGTTCTTTTATCAGGAAATTCGATAGTCGTGTTTTCATCCAATTGAACCTGCACTGAAGCCATTTTGATATTTCTCAAGTGTACGATTCACATTTCCTTCCATATCATTTGAAATGCCATGGCCGCTGAACGTTAAACGCTTTTAATATCTCAGCGTCGTATCAGCTCAACATCTTCAAATTGCATAAAACGCCTTATATGTTGCAAAATACGACGCATATTCTACATCCATTAACCTACAATGTTATATTACAGCAAACAAAGCTGTAGACTTTTTTTAAAGATCCTTTTAACGGTTTACTGGATGTTTAGAGACAATCTTTGTCACGTAAAGACTTTGTCTGAACAAATGATTTCGGAATTAAGTGATGTTTTATTACATATATTTGCGTAAGTTATATTTCAAACTGGTTGTAATCAGGTTGGTTTCAGTTTTAAGTTTTTGAGACATATGTGCCAGAATTTGTTGAATAGGGGTGTAGAAATATTTTTCCGTTGTTCTAGTAGCACTTACTAGCAAAAACTTAAAAATGATTAGTGTTAAATCAGAAAAAAAACTTTCAGTTTATTCAATCTTACTTATTGTTGTATCAACATCATTTCCCGCCGCCATCCCCACTGCACAATACTCTGTTCATTTTTGAGGGGACAGTCAAAAAAAGGGATCACAACCCTTAAAATCTAACATAGATTGACTTTTGTTTTTTTCTTTTCTTTGTTTGTTTGTTTGTTTGCTTGTTTCCTCGAAAAAAAGGGTACTTCGATTTAGAAACGTAGTAGAGGTAAAAAAAACTGGAGAGTCACTAAAACGTATGCGTTTTAAAATACATTTCTAATTATACAATAGCCCAGGGGCTCCAAACCTATGAGTCGCGATCCCACTTGGGGTCGCGACATTGTTTCAATTTTAAAATTCAGACTACCATTAAGTTTTAAAACTATTTAACAACTTAAAGCACGAGTTTTTTTTTTTTTTTCTAAGAAAACAGTATAGTGTAAGTTGTTCTTTGCAATTTCAGGTTGTGGAGGGGTAAATGTTACATAGAAAAAATATATTATACACAAACAAAGTGCAAACGGATCTCACACGGCTGGGGTCCGATTTACATTTTGAATCATTATAGGCCCAACTCATATTTGGGGGCTCCTCTCGCAACAATATTTCTTTTAAAAAATAACATTCAGTATGTGTTTGTAAAACTTGTCAGTCACACCAAAATTTGGGGGCCCCCAAAGCGCAAAAACTAATTTGTTTTTCAAATGTCAAAGAGCCAGACTAACATTTGGGAGCCCCCAAAGTGCAAAATCGATTTTGTTTTTCAAATTTCAAATTGTCAGACCAAAATTTGGGGGCCCCCAAAGTGAAAATTCCTTGTGGTTTTAAAATAATTTAATAATACAAATTTTCTGTGAAGCAACAGAACACTAACAGTTTATTTTTAAAAAATGCTATTTTTAAATATTTTTCTAAAAAATTTTAAACTACAATAATAATAATAATAACAACCAAAATTAGGGGTCCCCCTCAAAGTAGGGGCCCTAGGCCCGGGCCTAATAATAAATAAGGCCCTGCAGACGGCCATTACAAATAAAACAACGTACGGGTATGGGCAAATTTTCCGGTAACTTTCGCACCCTGGCAAACACGAGGGAAAAGCGCTAAGTGGTTAATGAAAAAAAAAATTAGCATTAGCTTTATTGTCCTTTAGAACGAGATTAATTGCGGCTTTCCGTATAGCTTCCACAGAAGCAAATGGCTTTCGCGACGATCAATATGAAACCAAAGCTGCCTACAACATTTGATGTGATTTCAACCTCCGTTGTCAGAATGATTTAATTATTAGTTTTGTGTGGGCACGAGAATGCGCAGCACCATACAAAACTGAGTTGTTGCTAAAAGTTTTTATTTTGATATCGATGAGGGGTTTCCATACGTCTTTTACAATCTTTTTAGCCAGAATACTATCCTGTGAGGAGACGCAGGGCTTGTTGGAGACTGGTTTATAGAAGTCCTAATAGATGCCCTACTAGGATTGGCAAAGGCTTTTTTTTATTACCGTACTAGGATTGGTAATAAGGCTTATATTACCTCTCTGGGATTGGCAATACGGCTGAAAACCTAGTGCGCTGGGAGGAAATATATCGCCTACCGCCCCCCCCCCCTCATCGCTGTGCCCCTGGTCCATTATACACGTTATTATCCCAGACGTATTTATCACTACTCAATTCGTGCAGTTTCCTCAGTAAAGCCGCGCTGGGGCTGATTCCATCTATTTTTTAAAGCAACCAAATGATTTGAAATTTATCATTTTCAGTGATAAAAATTAAAATACGGCAATGGTAAAAAATGTTTTCACAGAATTTTCAAAAAATTTTAAAAAACCTTCCTCCTTACAAAGATTAGAATGTATACACAATCAAAAAATTTAAACTTTGCACTTTTAAATGTTCCGTACCTTGTATCAAGAATATGCAAGTTTTCTGTGTTTAATTTGCTAGAGGCAAACTGCACATTTGTTATATGTTTGTTTTTAACTCTCATGGGTATGTCACATGAAAGAAAGAAATAACTTTTAAATGCAGAGCAACTCTTCACCCTCGAAACGTTTGTTTTCTTTCGGTTTTAAGAAATACAGTGTTCCCTCGCCACTTCGCGCTTCATGTTTCGCGGTTTCAGTGCTTCGGGGGTTTTTCCAAAAAAATTCATCAAAAAATAAAAAGGAAAAAATACAACCATGTCGGCGGCCACATTGCGGAAAGAAGCGTTGTTTCATGTTGATGCGCGAGAGAGAAGGATCTCTGCATGTCAAACAAAGAGATGATTTTAAAAAACCCTAAAAAGAGTATATACCACGGGCTCTCAAAAGCTCCCATCAACACAAGACTTTTCGCCTCTCTCAGAAATCAATGTTGATTAATATGTATTACTGTACTATAACGTTTTGTAATTAATCTTATTAATTAGAACCGACACGTTTAAGTAATTACGAAAAACGGTTGTAATTTTTGTCTTAAATGTGTGAAGTATAAATTCTGTTTACGTATTTAAAACATTCGTGTACCCACATACACGAAAATTCTTAGGGGCAAATCCTACTTCGCGGTTTTTCAGTTTTCGTGGAAGGGTCCCCATTAACCGCGAAAAACGAGGGATCACTGTATTACCGATCCTAGTGTGGTGTAATGCTTAATGTATTTACACTGAAAGGAACTCTCCCCTCCCCCCCGGGAGAAAATTCTGGTTGTGCAGCTGTTGGAAGGTAACACTTGCTTAACTGGGATTTTATTTATACTTGATATGAACTACACAAAATAAATCCCGTGTTGGTGTTTCCTCCTCTCCATTTAGGATTTCTTTTTCATCAAAATCATCTAAAGAATCTCTCTTCTAACTGAGACCTTTTTATAAAAAGACAATAATGATGAATTAATAATCAGAACCGATCATTAAGATAAGACGGAAAATGTTTATTTTTATTAGAATTTCGTTACAATGCAGTCTTTCAGTCTATAATCCACGGTGAACATGTTTATTTTAGTGTCCTTCGACACAGGAAAATAAACAAATTGACAGTGGGATTCGAATCCGTTAAGCTGCTCAAGTCTTTTTGCAACCCCGACTTCTGTGAAGTGGATGCTTACTTCCAAGTAAAGTAATTAAATAAATGTTCAAATATAAAAAATTTGAAAGTAGGGTTTTCGTGTGTCTGTCGATCTGTCTGTTCTACCCCTCAAGGACCCCAGACAGAAATTTTTTTCGGGGGGGGGGGGGGGGGGAGCCGGGCCCGTTCCCCCCCTCCCCCTCTGGATACGGCCTTGCTACCCCTATACCTTTTGAAGGAATTGTCCGATTCGAACGACTTTTTCCTGTTTTTTTGCGCTCAAAATATCTTGGCAGAGACATCTTTCCCTACTTTACATTTTGATTTGAACAATTTTTCGTTGAATTTTGAACAGTTCAAAAAATTTTAACATTAGTGCCTATGAGCAAAAAACAAGCGCATATATTGGAAGTAGCTTTCGGCGTGAAATATTTTTTGATATGAATAATTTTTGCTCATTGTTGAACAGTTCAAAATAATAATAATAATAATAACAATAATAATAGCGCCTAAGGCGACATTTCAATCCAACAAATTCTTCTTGTTATACTATTGGAACTTCTTGTTTCATATGATATTCCTATCCTGTTTCTTTCCAGAAACTGTGTCAATACTCTAACAGTTGCATAATAACACTATTTCGTAATTTTTTTTTGAACTTTTTATTAAAAATCGTCCTTTTAAATTTAACTATCATTTCATACTTCCTAGGGCGATCGTTACACCAGGGTTATTAAATAAAACGCTTCCTCCTAATATCAGTCATTTTAATCAATATAATTCACGCGTCATTTTTAAACCTTATAACAATCCTGATATAATTCCTTTTCCTTATCTTATATGTTTTATCTGAAAACAGTTATTTTTCGGAAATCCGCTACTGGCAACATAATATTAATGATGCAGCATTTACAAGTTCAAAATAAATAAGTTAATTTAATTAAATTTATGAAATAAATAAATATAGTTTCTGTAACGTTTTTGCACGTGGAAAAGAAAATGTCTACGTAACAACTTTCAAACTTTTTTATCTTCCTCCATCCAACGATCAAGTATGGAATTAAATGTCAGATTAGGAAAACGATAAATTAAAGTCTAACATCTGTTTTTCCGTCTGGAAATAAAACCATATGGTACTTTTACGACGCGATCTTGCTTGGCATTGATTTCATCATGAGCACCATAAATGACGTAATGGTAACCATGGCAACGACAATTCTTGCGGTTTGCAGCCAAATTTACAGACAAATCTCTTACTGGCGTCAATAAATTTAGCCAACTAACATACATTTTACAAAACATTTTTTTTGTTTTTATGCTAAACATCATGAAAACAAAATTTACTATACTTTAAACACCCTCATCATAAAAGTTTTATTTGAAGAAATATTTCAAAAATACAATATTGTTTCCTGTTTTATTTTACTAATTTCATGACTAAATTTTTCTCAACTTTGGCGATTTATCTGGCGCCAGAAATAACATGGCAACCTTTTGAATGCAGCAATGGCGATCTGTCGTTAAATTCTGTCTCTAGCTTTCTTCTGCCAAAATCTAGTCCTCTAAAAATGTTCCTTTTACTTGCCGCAATAGTTGGATTAATTTCATGTGAAAATTCTTTATCAGATGAACCTTTAGCTCATCTTAACAATGCTGAATTACAGTCGTACCTTCTGAAAGTTCATCAACGATGCCCAAATATAACTCGAGTGTATGAATTAAATCAGCGTAGTGTTAACGGATGGCCACTTGTTGTCATAGAAATTACTCAGCATCCTGGCAAACATGAAGAATGTGAGTATCCCCATTTTTAAATATGAAAAATCTTTGGTACCTATGATATTATGTATTCATTGAATCCATTCATTGGTACTTTTACTTCATTATTTTGTTAAGCTGTTAATCTTATTCGTAAATACTAGTTTGAAATATATTCAACAGTAAAATGCTTATTTTATCTACAGCAGGAAAAACGAAACTTCTGAAGATATGAAGGCAATTTTGTTTTTCCATCTGTTGTAAGATTTCCGTTTTGAATATTCTTAATGCTCATCATCTCACTACAATTAACTTATTTATTGAACAGCTGATTCTTTAATGCTGGCACTTATACTAATATTTTTGAGGGTCAAAGATATTTCTAAAGTGTGAGTAATAATTTGAATGTTCAAAGACATTTATAAAATTGGAATCTTGAACTTTTTAGAGTTTTGATCATTATCTTAACCCTTTCGGGACGGGTGTGATGTATACGAACCGCCAGCGAGAGCTACCGCACAGCCGGGTGTGACGAATACACGTCTCGCTGTTCTAATAGAGCCTTGAGGACGGGTGTACCGTATACGGGATTTCAGATGGAATGAAATATTAGTATTTCTCTTTGATACTAGATGGGGCCCTATGACTGTTATGGTGTAATATGTGGAGACTGGAGAATGTTGACCTTCATTTCCATAGCATTTTTTTATTCTTTTTTTTTTGGTTCGGTAGGAGGGAAGGATTTAAGACAGAGTAGCAGTGGTGGCAATGAGTAATGAAAATAAACAAGCTGGAGCTTTAACTGGATTAGCTGATATAAACACGTGCAAATGGTTCTGATCATTCCAAATACTTTTATTTCTTTTTTTGTCGATGTATAGAAGATATTCAGTGGTTGGCTTCCTCGTCATTTTTATTCGGATTTGGCTAGCGCCCAGAGGAGATTTTCTTGTATCATTTGACAAATGCTTTATTATTAAAACGGCTAAGAGAAAACTAAATTTTAAAAAAGAGGAATACACCCAATTAGTGAATGTTTCATTCTCAAAAATAATGATAGTTTTGATATTTCAAAAGGAACTGGAAAGTGATAGTGACTCTGATACTGACATACTGTCAGACACATAATTTGCAGCATGCATGCCTCCTACATCCCGCGACAGCAGAGATAATTTTTATCAATAAAATAATTTTGTATCTACATGCTCCGTTACCTAAATTGTGATTTTTTTTTAAATATTTTTCATACATAACTTTATGAGGTGAGTCAAGAATTTCATCATTCTAAAATTAATTTTATAGAATTTTTATGGAAAATATTATGATGAAGTGTTAAAATTTATCCTTATAGCTGACAACAAGGTTTTCTTATAATGTACCAAATTTTAAAGCAATTGAATAAAAAATTAATTTTTTAATGAATTTTTTGCCAAAGTTAGGCTTAGCAGCGCAAATCGCCCGTCCTCAAGTGACAATCCCTTCCGCTAGAACCCCGTCTGGTGGCGGCGGTTCGCTGACTGCGGCGCCCGTCCCGAAAGGGTTAAGCATAACTTAATATGATACAACTTAAACGGATAAACATTCGAATTGCTCTATTGAAATGCAATGAAAATAAAGTGACAGTCACACACCATAAAAAATGTTGTAAAAAATCAAACTATTAATTTGTAGATGGAGAGAATCAATAGAATAATAAATAACTTGCTTTTTAGATTCACCACTGGATCACACCACACTCATGATCACCACCTCTCCACCAGACCACACTCATGCAAATTTACAAATTATTCTTTTTGTAAAGGAAATGGTCATAAAGCAGTAAAATATAAATCCAAATATTAATCGAATAAATAACCATATAAACATTCAAATACAGTAAGTCAATAATAATAATGTTTAGTAACCTAATGTAAATATAGTTATGCATGTATGCAAATTATTCTATTTGCAAATTTATATATTATATTGTATTGAAGTAAATTATCATTACTGATTCATTGATAAAAAAAAACTACAAGAAAGAAATAAAAATCAAAATTATGGGAGATCAAAAAGTTTGTCATGAAAAACTAGTGGGTTATCAAAAATAAACATTTTTTTACATTCCCTCTTTTTCTCTACGAAGCCTAGTGGCTGAGTGCTACCAGGCCACGGGTCTAGGGTTCGATTCCAAGGCTGGGCAGGGTCGATTCAGCCTTTCATCCCTGCAGTGGGGTTGATAAAATGAAGACCAAGCATGCTTGGGAACTAAACACTGGTAGTTACGCGTCAGGCCGACCACTTGACCGGAACTTCTGCATCTGCACCCCAGGGCCCTCGGTCTCGAAAACTGGGCTGTTTTGTTTAGTTTAGTTTTTTCTCTACACTTTCCAGTCTATACCAAGGGTTGTCAATCATTTTTAACAGGATCCTATGCTTGTTAATTTTAAGATTTTTGTGAAAAGTCATATAATTATATAAAAATTTTAACAGACTGACAAAAAATGCTGTTATATTCCACTTATTTAATAAATAAATCTGTGAAAAGTACTATTTGATGCCTCAGAGTTTTGTGAAAAGTCCGTTTTGATGAAATAGAATTTTGTGAAAGGTGTTTTGATTGATTAAAATTTTGTGAAGGGTCGATTTTGATTAATTGGCAGTTTGTGAAGGTCCTTTTTAGTTGGAATTTTATGAAGGGTCTGAAAATAGACCCGAATATCCTCTGGCACGACCTCTGCATACTCTAATAGAAAACCCAAATTTTAAAAGAGAAACAGGAATAAATAATAATGACAAATGCTGGAAGAGTTTGACATACTTTGGCAAGAAGAAAATGTAGTGCTCTGTGAGGTTTCATACCATTGCTCCTATAAGTATGTTATGCTACAATCAGGAGTCATGCCAGAAGAAATTCAGGTCCGCATTTGACCCTTTACAAAATTTAAATCAATCAAAATGGACTCGTCACATAATTCCAGTCAATCGAAATGGACCCTTTACAAAAACATTTTCAATCAAAACAGACCCTCCACGAAAATTCCACTTTTCACAGAATTATTCATTAAATAAGCAGCAAAAAAAGTATAATATATATATTTTAATTATTATACATTTAAATTTTCAATTTTCACAAAAATCTTTTCAAAACTCAAGAAAAAGAAAACCCTGGACTCTGTTAAAAATGCTGGATTGACCCCCTTATAAGAGAATATATTCATGCAATTTAATTTTAAATGCAAAAGCGGGCTCAAATATTTTTTTTTCGTGGTTAGGGGGAGTCCTACCATTTGTTAAATAAGTAAATTTCCTCAGAAATTGGAGAAGTGTGGAGCATTAAAACAGCAATTGAGATAATATTAAGAAAATTACATATAAAAGAAAAAACCTGATGTGGGTACACTGCGGGAACTATTATAATTAAATTAAACTGAATATATATCAAAATAGCTCTGTCTTTAGGACAAACAATGGAGAAGCACATTGCTGTTCAAAATTGATGTTCAAAAAAAAATGTAGCTTCATAAACTAATTGCAAAATAGAAAGACATTGTTTTTTAATATTTTTTTAAAAAGATGGTTTTTCCTTTTTTCTTTATTTTAAATGACAGAACAATCTTATCTAATGCAATGTAAATTAAACTGAAGTACTATTTTCTATCTGCTTAAACAAATTTTGGCATTTTATTTTTTCTTTTCATGCTATGTTTCTGTTTAAAAAACCCAAAATATGATTTTTAAGTTGTACTCAACAGTCATATATGTACACTTTTGTTAATAAATAATTTTTTCCCCAGTAAAACCAGAATTTAAATACATTGGCAACATGCATGGGAATGAAGTTCTAGGCAGAGTGCTTCTTTCTGCTTTAGCTGGTTATTTATGCGAAGAGTATAAAAATGGAAATCAAGAAATCCAGAAACTAATCAACATGACACGCATCCATATCTTACCTTCGATGAATCCAGATGGATGGGACATTGCTACTCAAGTGAGTTTTTCTTTTGTGCATGTGCAGTGTGTTTAAAAATATTGTGTAAAATTTAAAAGTTGTTTAAAATTTGGTAAGGAACCGTTTTTAAATGTCACACTTTTTTTCAATATATTTGACCCCCCTCCCCCTTTGTCACAAAATGTCACACTTCATCATACCCCCCTTTGTCACATGTCACGCTCTATTACATAAGCGTATGTACTTGCAGTTCCGAAACAAAGCACTGAGCTATAGATGATCTTTCTAATTTTACTTTTAAACTTTTAGTGACATTTATGAACCTAATAATAGCACTAATGCTTACATATGTACTTCATTTGTATAAAATGAGGTTAAGGTTTACAACACAAAAGATAATTAGTATGGGACAGTAAAATGTATTAATTGTTCAAATTCTGAAAAAAATCCTTTTAATCTTTTAACAAGGAGTAAGTGTAATAGTAATAGTCTTGAGCAAAGGAGAGTCAGAGGGGACATGATTCAGTTGTTTAAATTCATTAAAACGGGAAATGTTGATGGACTACAGGTATGTGCTGAAAGTAGAACCAGAGGTCATTGTTTTAAACTTTTCAAATCTCAGGCTAATCTTGAAATTAGGAAAAACTACTACTTCAATAGGGTTGTAGGCAGTTGGAACAGTTTACCGGAAGCAACTGTTAATTGCAGTGGGGTAAAAACTTTTAAGAAAGCTCTTGATGTTCATTGGGGACTGCTAAATTAACTAGGACCAGCCTAGCTGGGCCCTGAGCCTGTTGCTGGTTGTCACTTTTGTATTTGTAAACCATAATCAGCATTGATGTTTATGATGCAAAATGATCAATGAAACTTTAAAATCAAATTATAAAAGCGAAAGAAACTTAAAAAATAAATTTAATTTACTAATTTTAAATGTTTTTATAGAATTTAAAATTTGTAATGTCACACTTCTTGTTACCCCCTCCCCTTGTCACAAACTGTCGCAGTTCCTCGAATCCCGATCCACCCTCGAAGCATGATGTCATTTATAAATGACTCCTATAGTGCAATAGTTGTTATAAGTGGTTTTTGTCTTTCTTAATTCAAGGGTACTTTGACAGGTTGGTGTTTAAAAGTAGAGAAACAGAATACTTATCATTTCATTTCAACTTAATTTCAATATTTTAAAAAGTGAATGCAATATGTCCAGTAACACATTAAAACCTGTTAAGTTGACCACCTGTCTAAGAATGCTGAATGAATTCACTGAATGCTGAATGCAGGGTTGCTACGCTACCTGGAAAACCTGGAAAAGTCGGGGAATTTTAAAATTGAGTGAAAAAGTCAGGGAAAGGTCAGGGAATTTTAATATTTTATCAAAAATCTGGAAAAGTCAGGGAATTTTAGCCAATGTTTGAAGCACTGACACGGAAAGTTCAATATAAATGACCTTAATTCTTTTTTGCTTCACTCAAAGTACATCATTCAGAGGAACCTGCAGAGATTGACGCAACCTGATTCAACCAAGGATTTGATCAGAATTTTTTTTTTCAACTCTTAAGTTTAACTTTTAAATAGTTAAAAGTAACTAACATTTTATTATTGTTATTCAGATTTTTACACTAAGTAACTAATGTAGTTTTTCTTTTTTTTCCCCTCTCTCTCAAAGTTTGTTAGCAATCCATTTTCTCATTTAGAATCAGAGTTATTAGACCTTTAAAAAAAACCGTTTTGCAAAGTGCCTACTTTTACTTCATGGAAATGCTTGTTCCCTTATATTACTTAGTTGAATACTGTTTCAAAATTTTTCAGAAATTATTTTAAGATTAGCCATCCCTGTGATTGTCTTAAACAGAATATTTTGGGGCAAATGTATGTTTTTTACTGGTTTGATGCCATGGATTTAAGACTGGAATTTTTTAAATATATGTTTGGAAAACCTGGAAAAGTCAGGGAATTTCATTCTGTTGTTTGAGTAGCAATCCTGTGACTGCATTTCAGTACTGGGAGGGAGGGGGGGGGGGCTGCACAGTAGAGATGAGCCGGGCTCGGGCCGATCCCGACAGCCCGAGCCTGGGCCCGACCTTTTCAAGTTACTCTCGGGTTCAGCCGAGCTCGAGCTCATGGTAAAATATTCATAAATCAACCTACAGTCCGGAATAATGGTTTTTTGCTAGTCTTGTTTCCACTTTCATTTTCAATTTGCTCCAGACTAGAGACTCATCGTATTAGTAGGTCTCCTAACTGCAAAAGTTGCACTAAATATATTCCAGTTTTAAATTAGATTGTAAATCAAAAACTTTCCGAAAATGCCGAAAAACCGGAGATATTCCAACATCATTTTTCATGCATTTTAGCTCACCAGAATTTATTTTCAACTGGAGCATTTCATGATAGTTTAAAAATATATGCATTCTTTATTTGAAATTAAAAGAAAAATCATTAGAACCAATTGCGATGGCAACAAAAAGACTACATTTCTAGCCTGCCTGAGCTTAAGAGTATAAGTCGGAAATTGAGATTTTCTTTTAAAAGTGCAATTTAAACTTAAAACTCTTAGTTTTTATGGTGACTTGACTTATACTGAAAAAAAAAAAAAACATTTTTTGACTTATATTCTTAAGCCCGGGCAGGCTAGATTTAATCTATGTAGCACCACATCTATTAACAACACTTTATAAAAGGGTTTCGGGCTCAAGCTGTGACACAGAACAGTATCACTCGGGCTCGGACTTCAAATCTTCTGGCTCGAGCCTGCAAAAGTGAGCCCGAACTCATATATACTGCACGGCACCTTTATTGCTTTTTTTTATTGCAGAAAATTTCAAAGAAATTATTTGAGTTTGCAGACAGTTTTACATTTTCTCTAAGTAAGCTCAGAGCCAAATTTTATGGCTATAAGTGTGATAGATCTGTCTGGAATTTGCACTCACACTAACACTATCACATAAGGTTATCACCACATAACACTTTTGCTCAAATTGTTTTATATCTAAATTTATACCGCGTTTTCTTTTCCCTTCATACAAATAAGCATTCAAGATAAAAGTAAGGACAGGAAGAAAAAGGAGTCAAGCAAGAATTGTTCATTAGTGATAAAATGTCATCTTTTCACCAACCTTGTTGGGCCCTTGTTGGGCCTTGTTGTTTCACCAACCTGTTGTTGGTGTACATTTTGTATTGTATTGTATTGTAACAAAGCTTCACTCATGCTTTGCAAAGGCAGTTGAACTTGAATGGATATTGCATTACGGAGCTTGCTTTTTTTCTTCCTTTTTTGAAATGATCTCATATATAAAAATTGTACGTAATAAAATCCTTTAATTAAGCAGCAATATTTGTAGGGCTTCAAAGCTAGTTAGACAGGAATGTATGTATTGATATTGATATATGTACATGTCTTACGTTAAATTTTTTTATAGGATTCAGAATTGAGTGAAAAATGATTTTAGAATTGCCCTAATGTAAATTAGGGACTGTTCATAAATGATGTCACACTTTTTTTCAATATATTTTACCCCCTCCCCCTTTTTTTACAAAATGTCACACTTAATCATATCCCTACCCCCCTTCTTCACATGTCATGGTATCTTACATATAAGCATGTGTACTTACGGTTCATTGCATTATAAATCATGTTTCTAGTTTTATTTTTGAACTTTTAATGACATTTATGAGCATAATAATAATAATGATTACATGTATGCTTCACTGGTATAAACAACATAAAAGATAATTGGTGTAGAACAGTAAAATATATTAATTGTTCGAATTCTGAAAAAATGACCCGTGCAATTTTAACTTAAAAATGTAAATGCCTAAGAAAATTTTCTTTTAAACTTTTAAGGAGAAGTAACTTTAACCCTTAATCAGCATAGGTGTTTACAATAAAAAATGATCAGTAAAACTTTAAAGTTAAATTATGAAAATAAAAAAAGAAGTTTAAAAATAAATTAAATTTGCTATATTTTAAATGTTTAATAGAAACCTAAATGTCTAATGTCACACTTCTTGTTACCCTCTCCCCTCCCATTGTCACAATTCATCGAACCCTTCCTCCTCCCCTCAAAGCATGACATCATTAATGAATGACCCCTTAGCTGTGATTTGATGATGAACCATGTTTAATTGAAATTGAACTGTTTATTCAGTTTTTGATGATTGCTTATAATTTAATTATTGTCGTACCCAAACAATTGCTTTGGTGCTAATCTTTTATTAAGGACTCATTCTTATTTTGCTTTTTAGTCTGGCGGAAAAGACTGGTTAGCTGGAAGAGAAAATGCTAATAGCGTCGATTTGAATCGTGACTTTCCAGATCTGAATGCCATTGCATATCAAGCCGAGCAGCGAAGACAGCAAAAAACTGACCATTTATTTTCGTCTGATGTCCTTGATCATAAGGTAAAGCTCACACTTGTGATTTTTTATCTTTATACTGTGTTTCTTCATACTTGCTATCTAAGATGGCAAATTAAATCTTAATTTGACCGGACTGAAACTTTAATTTTATAACGTTCCGCAATTGAGGACAATAAAAAATTTAAATGAATTAATAAGTTTGTTTAACTTGGATACACAATTAGAGCTTAGAGAAATATGGTTTGTAGAAAATAAGTGAATGTGATAAAATCAGCCTTAAAAATTCTTGGTTTTCTCTTTTTTTTCTATTCATTTATTTAGATTTTTAAGTATGATAGTGTAGGGGGGTGGTGATGCTATAAGGACACATTCCTATCAATTGCAGCAATGTTTTAAAATTACATTAACCTATTTTCCACATGCAAGCGAAGAAACACATGAATTATTCTCTTTCCGTAATATTTCTGCATCCTTTACGAGAATTTTATATTTTCATCTTGACTATTTTTTAAGCTTGGCTATGAAGTAAATAAATAAAAATTTCTTTTTATTTTCATCATAATATTTCCTGTGTATACTCGCATGTAAGTCAAACTCCCAACTTTGAGCCAAATAGTAACCCCTTGTTGTAAGTCCATCGTCCTGCTGTCAGAGAAAAATCGGGAATGTTTTTGCCCTGGTAATTTTAGAAATGTAATAATCATGTTTGCAATCGTAAATGTGTTTATTTCTGCATCACAAATTTTTCGGAGGGTTCGGTTTCCTGGTTATGGCTTTTGTTAATCGTAGCTTTTATTATGGATTATTTTCAATAAATAAAGTTTTGCTTTCAAATATCTTGCAGTCTTATTTGATTCATTATTTTAAACTAGCTCTAATTTTCTCGTAATCAATTATACAAAAAAGTCGCAGGATTGATACAAGAAAGGCTGCAAGATATTGAACTAGCTAAAACCCTTATTAATGTAGCAAATACTGAACTGAAATTTGTAAGAGAGATAAAGGAATTAAACACTTATAAATAGTTTTCGTAATGTTTCTGTATTCTTTTGATGATTAATGTGGTATAATTGTATTATTTCTTTTAACAATCCATACATTTTAATTAAAATGCATTCTTTTCATACCATTTTTTTTTGTTGTCCTACATTTTTTTACAAAAAATTAACATATTTTCCCCCCACCTATGCCCTAGGAAGGGTTTGACCCCCCCCCCCCTCAACTGCAACACTGGTTAATTTTTATCAAAAATTTCCTTTAAAGTTTCCCTTATTAACAGACTTATCCTCTAAGGCAGTGATTCCCAAAGTGGTTTATATCGACCTCCAGGGGTCAACGAAAACCTGCAAGGTCTCCACACCAAGTGAAAAAAAAAAAAATGGGGGTCTATGAAATGAAAATGTAGGTCAGCAATAGTGGATCTCATATAAGCTAATGACTGAAATTTTTAAGCAGTAAGGAAGAACTTAAGGTGCAGTTTAGAAACGAATATCAGCAATTCTGGCTTTGGAAAAACATACCTGTTACTTATCCCGTATTATGGAATATCAAGAGAAAGTTTTATTTACTTTTCCACCTTCATACCTAGTGGAAAGGGGTTTCAGCACAGCTGCCAATCTTCCAATAAAAAAAGAAACAGCCTGCTACATCATTAACCGAGGAGATTCGAGATTGAACCTAACTAAATTGATGTCAAATGTTGATAATTTATTATTAAAGCATCAGGTTCATTCCTCCCACTAAAAGCATTTATTTATTGCTTAGTTGTTTTATATAACATACTAAATTTTAATTTTAATTTAATTAATAAATGCAGACCTTCCCCCAGGATTGAAAAAGGGCAGGGTGCTACTCTAAAAAAAGGGCACTTTTCCAAATTTAGGGCATCTTACCAAAATAAAGGGCACACGTAATTTGAAGTAGGGACCGTTCATAAATGATGTCACACTTTTTTCCATGTTGGAATTTCCTCCCCCATTGCCACATGTTACGCTATGTTGCACAAGCAGAATGTCACACTTCCTGTTACCCCTCCCCTCGTCACACTTTGTCACAATTTCACAAACCCACCTTCCCCCTAGAAACTTGACATCATTTATGAATCCTCCCGTAGTAATACTTTATTATTGCCATAATTTAACACTTTAGTCAAAAATCAACAGCATCACTGTGAAACTGAACATTGAAAAATATATATAAACTAATTTGATAATATTCATTTTTAAAATCGTTTTCAATATTTGAAGTAAAGCATGAAAAATTTCTGCTTGTATATTCAAGGCAACAGCAACCAATAATGATTTTAAATTCAATAAAATATCTAGCAAGGATTTTCTGAGTTATACAATTTTACTAATTTATGAGTATTTCTGTTCATTCCAGTACTTCTGAAAATCTGATCACCTCTGAGGAATAATAAGAAAATAAGAATATATCTTCTCTTAATACAATAAAGCTTCAGTAATAATTAGAGCCCGGATTTTGATGACCTAAACGATCACTGAAAACGCCCTTTAAAATTTTTAACATGTCCTAAAAACAGCAAAATTGCAAAAATGCCATTATAATTAATCAAGAATACCAATTGAAAGCAATGGTTTAGCTTACAATGACAATAGTATTTTTTTTTTTAATTTAAAAGAAGCAAAATTGATGCATTTTCATTAAAGATTGAAATAAATGTTTATTAAAATAAAGAGAGAAAAAAAGGAAATGTCTAATATATGGATTGCTCACACGTTGCCATCTTTTTTCCCGCAAGTTGTATTACATTTTCAAACTTTTTTTTTTTGAAATAACTAGAAAGCACCATTAGATTGGGATTATTAAATGCTTTTTCATATTTTGAATAGTAAATAGTTTCTTGTTTGAAAGAGCATTCTTATATTTCGGTTAGTTTTCTCAACGTCTACAGATGATAATAAATGCATATTTGACCCAAATGGGTCCCTTATAAAGATGAAAAAAAGAATTTTCTTATTAGTCTTTGGGAACCTACTGCTCTAAATTTTACGAGATAGCGAGTTTTTTAAGAGTTGCAATATAATCAAGCACATAATCATTGGAAGAGTTTCAGACTACACACAAAAAATTACCCACAGCCAAAAAAGAGACATAAAATGATGTGAAAAAAAAAAAAAATCCCCAAAATCTCAAAGTGCCCGAAAAATCTCGCAACTGTCGGCCCTAAAAGAGATCATTATTATCATTATTAATTTTGTAAAATGTTTAAACTAAAAAAAAATTCCTTATTTATTTTATGATTTGTGATACTACTACTTCTTTTCAATAATTCTTTATTGTTTTTAAAGAAGTTGGATCCAGGTAAATTAACAATTTTCTAAAAATTTCTTATTTATCCACAATTTAGTATTTTCTAAAAAGTAAGTTGCTGTCAATACTAAAATCAAATTTGAAGTAAATAAATAAATGAAACAATAATAGTGATTTAATAATGGTGAATAATTAGTGATAAACGCAATTTTCGACAAACACGTGTTCAATATCGGCACAGTTCAAAAAAAAAAGCCAGAAACTATTAAAATAAAATGCAAAATAAGCAGATTTAGGGTAGCATGTGGGAAAAATATCTTCTAATTTAGAAAATAATTGAAATTTGCACCCGATGCAAAAGGATTAAAATCTCTAACGTAGAATCCAATTTTCGGCGAATCACGTGCACGATTTTGGCTGTTTCTATCTTTATACTTTTTTTCTTTTTTAATTGTTAAAATAAAACGATAAATAAGCAGATTTAAGATAGTGCATGCAAAAAATATCTTACAACTTTCAAGATAATTGAAATAATTCTAGCATGGAAAAGGATTGAAATTTCAAACACGGTAAGCAATTTCCGGTAAAAATCGGAGGAGAAACTAGTTTCCGTGTGGCCCAAAAATTAACTCCTATTTCTTTCTTCTTTATTTAATTTTTAGTGGACAAGAGAGTTTGGGAAAAGGTCACGTGTCAAGATAAAAGTTCGGGAAAGGGTTTTAGCTTTAGCAAATGGTAGCCACATTGGCGACTTCAATGAAAACAATGGTCGCAAAGACGTGAAAATTGGTCACCTTTGGCGACTGGCGATCGCGAGTTTTGAGCTCTACAAGGGGCGCAATTTCACTAACAAAAGGGCAAGATGGGCGCGTTTCCCGAATCCAAGGGCGGGCAGGGCGCGGCGCCCTCCCGCCCAAGCCTGGGGGAAGCACTGATAAATGTATGAAATGAACATGTGTTTTTTCCTTAAGTTTTTCCCACTACACTTCACTACAGTTAGAAATTTAAATCTTTCACAGTGAGTAGCACTATACCAGCTGTCAAAAAATACATTTGAAGTTGATGAATTTACAAGAAATCAATATCGGTTAATTAGGGGTCTACCCAAAACCGAGAAACATGGCAAGGGGTCTACGAGATAAAAAGTTTGGGAACCACTCCTCTAAGGTCTAAACGCTTCAGTTGCATGTCATATTTTTTTAAAAATTGTAGAATTTGCAAAAGGATATAAGTAGCTCAGACGTAGCTAAACAGAATCATAAATATGATAGATTAATAGATAAAAGACATAAGTAATCTGTGTGAAGCTTCACTCAGATTACTACATTCCGAAGCTAACAACTTTTTTCATTTATGAATGGGCTCTTTGTAACCTCAAAATATGTCTATGTTATAATTTATTTTGCATTTTTTGGCATTATAACATTGTTCTTTTGCAATCTGATTCTTCATTATTCAAATGCATACATGTTTAGTGTTGATAATTATAATCCAATCTAAAAAGCTCTTAATGAATCTGGCACCTTTTTGAACACTTTTGGACAAGTTAATATCATAAAACTATATTAAGTATTTTGAACTAAACAATGTGTTATATTTTTTAAAAAGCTTCTTGTAAAGGGGAAAAAACTATTGTGCCTAGAATTGTTTTTAACTGTTCTCATAAGGTATCTTAAAAAATATGTTTTATTTATTTATTTTTTGTGATTCAACTGCTAACTTTATTTAAAATACCGTTGTATTGATGCATCCTAATATGTATATCCAAGTAAATGGTAATTTTTGTAATTTAAATGCCAACACTTGGCATGTTTGACATATCTATGTTCTTTAATTTCATTAATTAAAATTTAATGACACCACATAAATTTTTTATAATATATCTTATTGAATACAGTAACAATGACCATGGCTAAAATTCAGGGCGGGATTCTTGTCCGAATTTCTCAGATCCTCTCCTTAAAAATAGATAGTCTCTGACCTTAAAAAACTTTTGATGAAAAAGCGAAAATCAGCATTTTTCACTTGTATATAAGGTTACCAATATAATTATTAAAAAAAAAAAATATATTCTGCCTTCTAAAACGTTTAAATTCTCTGCATATAAAAAGCTTAGGGGAGTCTCCCCTCCACTTGAAAGTTTTAATCTTAGCCCCTGAATAGTATTGAGGCTGAAATTAGGGGTGCATTGGCTATTAATTTGTCCTTTCAGGCTGGATTTTGGTATGAGTTAAAGTAGGGTATGTGACCATCCGTCTGCAGTACCCCCTATTTTTTTTTTTTTTCTTTTTTTTTTTTTTTTTTTTTTTTACCATTGCTTCCTTTTAATTTTTATATTAATATTGTTTTTAGATTTTCTGTTGATATTAGATTTGATGATTGTTTTTATTTTTATAACAATTGTAAAACAGAAACATTTGCATCATATTTTTCCTTTTAATGCTAAATCTATTATTTTTTATAATTATTGGAAAAAAGCAGAAAATATTTACTTGTGGAAAAAAAAATTGAAAATAATGTTTACATTTTGTCAAAATTGCTGATAAATGCAAGATTAATTACAGAATTTGCTTACAACTGCTTTATAACTGTATTTATACTTTATTCCAGTGTAGATAATTAAAAGTTGAATGTTTAATTGAATAATTATATCATCTAGCTATTGTTAATTGTTTGGTAGATGTAGCATTTCTCCTGATATCCTTTGTTACTGCAATCCTTTGTTCCTGATATCCTTTGTTTGCACTGTTAAATTAAGTTATAAATAAATGTATATAGTTTTTCCTCATGTAGAAGTTCTCCTATAAAAAACATAATTAAAAATAGTACTAGCTTTTCAGTCAAAGGCAAAAATAAATGTAGTTTAAAATTTCAAAAGTACTTCTGAATCATAAAGCACTTGAGTCATAAAGTGCATTTCTTTACAGCCTTATAAAATGTTAATTTACTATAAAATAATTAAATTGTTTGTAATGATGTACATTATTTTAAATACATTGGCATTATGTGCAAACATTTTGCTCAGCATGTGCTCTAATTTTATATTATTTGTCTGTTTATTTTTTTCAAGCTTCAACCTGAAACGAAAGCTGTAATACAGTGGATCCTCAATAACCCATTTGTCTTATCAGCAAATTTGCACGGAGGAGCCCTTGTTGCCAATTATCCTTATGATGAAGCCCGTAAGTCTAACCAGCTTCATGATTATACTGCTACCCCAGATGATGATACATTCAGGTAAAATTTATTCCTCTTCCTACTATGTTATTTCGGGGGTGGAAAATCTGCGCCAAATTGCGCCAATTTTGAATTGCTGATGCAACAGGCTTCAGTTTGTGATTTCTTCCACTAAAGCTGAGATTTTAATTCAAAACGTTCTTTAAAAGATAACAAATACTATTCAATTGTTAATCATCACTGAAAGCTGTATAAAAAATATTTACAAAAATTCTTAATGTTTTTTAGGGCTATAAATTGATGAAGCACGATCCCTATTCGAATGTTATTTAGTTTTTATAAGCTCCTTTCTATCAATGCACATGTAATGAGATACCTTGTTGCCTCTAGAACTTATTGTTAGAAAATTTTGCAACACCCCTACTTGAAAAAGTAAAAACATATACCAATAAACTGTCATTAATTTTTTATATGATAAAAATGTGAATTTGAGTATTTCGGTACGCTTTAAGACAAACTTTCCTGCAGCATGCAAACAAGGTTGAAAATTGATATTTCATGTCGCAAACTCACCTGATTTTTTGCATTGTGACGTTGACTACTTTGTTTATGACCCCCCTACCACCCTTTAATGTGATCAAAGATAGCCGAAAACTGCATTTAAAACTTTAGCTTGGAATAATTTCCGGAGGAGAACACCTGGACCATACACTGAAGACAAAGTTGCCCCCCCCCCCCATCCATGATAGAAATTTCTCTTTCCAGAAGACCTTTCCATGAAGTAACAATAATAGTAATAACATACGATAAATGGAAAAAATAAAAAATGCATCTTGTACTAAACGAGCCTACTTACTTTGTTCAGCATCTTTATTTTATATTTTTAAAAGTTAAATGCTTCCAAAGAAATTTGTCTCACAGAAAAGAAAAATATTTTCACATCATATGGCGTAATTTTCTCTTTAAAATAATGCAAAATAAAATGTTTCTACTTGTAAACATATTCATAAATTCATTTTCTTTTAGAGTGTTCAATTACAGTAATTTGTTTTTCTAAAGTTATTTTTTTAATGTTAATTGTCTATGGTACAATTTTTTTTCGTTAAATCAATCGTAGTAAGTAGTCTGTAAACATTATGATTAATTGTACACTGTAAAAAAGTTTCCTTTTTACAAATTATTTTTTCATGCAGCATTACTACTAAAATTGTAAATTAACCTGATACAAAACTGAAAATTCTCATAGAAAATTTTTTAGTTGACCTGATAAAAACCGACAATTTTGATACAAAACGGAGCTTTTCATTTTCCACCCCTGAATATATTACACTTTAAATCTAATATGTATATATGTTGTTAATAATTAGAAAAGTTAATACTGTGAGCATTTGAATTATTTATGGCCGTTTATCACCCATGTAGTCTTTTACAGCAACTGCAGTTTTCCATCATTCAAATGTTAATATTGATTCTAAAGTTTCTTTTTCAAAAGAAATTCTACAAAACTAATAAGTGTATGAGTTGTGAACATCAACTCAATGCTGAATAGTTCAGTGTTCTCTTTAGAAAATCCAATTGGCTGTTAAATCTTCAGCTTTTTATTTTAGGGTTGCTGCTTAGGTTATTTTCTATTTTTTTTATACTTAACTGTAACAGCTTCATATATCATAACTATCTGCCTTGAAATTATCTTAAACAATGAAGATTAGCAAACCCTGAAAGTTGATGATATAAAAAAATCCCCTAAAATGCTCTAATGAAACTCCAAAAAAAAAAAAGACCCAAAAGCAGCACTCAACATCATTAAAAATGAAAGTCAAAATTTGACTAAAGCATTTAAAATATTTGTTTAAAAAAAAATTATAATAGCAAAGTCATTATATTATAAAATAAATAAATTAAATAATAAAAATAATACACCAATAACTGGCAAACATGTGTTTTTGTTAATTTGACTGTCTTAATTAAATTGCCCTGAGAAATTTAATGTCTTTTTACACATCAAAGACCAGATACGAAAGTAAGGCTTTTGAATCTTAAAAAAATTCAATTCAGACATAGTTAGGGTAAATTTAAAATAAATAGGATCACGCACGGATCAATTTTCTTCAAACTCGCACACTGTATGTTCTCCAACTTTTTTCAACGTCAAAAATACTTTGTTTTCTTCAATTTGTCTTCATTCAGTTTTGGACAATGCATTATAGTTCTGCTCTCGACCAACCCTATTAAGCATTTTATAGAATTCAATGTACTAAAGACTTGAATGAAACTTAAGTTTTAATCATAAAATTTTGAAAAAAGAGCTAAAACATAGAAAAAGGCTCTAAAAGGGAAAAAAGTCGAAAATTGCAGAAAAAATGCATTATCATCAATTTTTGGGGCCAATAGATTAATTTGAAATGTATAAGTAGATTCTCTATATCCCGTTAGAGTGCCATATTAAAAAAATTTGATCTTTGTCTATTGAATTTCTATTTTCTTGTTCAAAAATTTGCCAATTTCTTAAGATTTTTTTTTTTTTTTTGAGAATCATATCAACTTCCACTACACTTTTAATGATTAGCTGAATTCCATTCCATTAGTATTATGACATTATGTAAACAATTTTGATTAATTGTACACCGCAAAAAAGTTTCCTTTTTACAAATTATTTTTTTCATGCGGCATTTTCTGCTAAAATTGTAAATTAACCTGATACAAATATGGTAGTTCTGATACAAAATTGTCATTGACCTGATACAAAACTGAAAATTCTCATAGAAAATTTTTTTTATCATCAATTTTGAATTATCATCAATTTTTGGGGCCAATAGATTAATTTGAAATGAATAAGTAGATTCTCTATATCCCGTTAGAGTGCCATATTAAAAAATTTTGATCTTTGTTTATTGAATTTCTATTTTCTTGTTCAAAAATTTGCCAATTTCTTAAGTATTTTTTTTTTTTTTTTTTGAGAATCATATTAATTTCCACTTCACTTTTGATGGTTAGCTGAATTCCATTCCATTAGTATTATGAAACTGTCATAAATTAAGGAAATTTGGTTTTCAATTCAGCAGAAATTTATCTTCCCCATATCTCACAGTCTATATACCAATTGAACTTTAGCAATAAAATTTTCAACATTCTGATTTTCTTTTTTTTTTTTTCTAACATTTGATTTAAATCGATGATTTTTTTTTTTTTTTTTGAAAACCATCTTCTTTTACGTTTTCCCTACGGCACTGGTGCAACTGTTGCACTAGTAAAAATGATCTTTTTGCCCCCAGGCTAATTGCGTAAATAGAGAATCCAAGGGAAATTTTTCCCCTTAGTATGATGGATATGTTGATATACCTTTAGTTTTATAAAACTACATAGCCTAAATCCATACTGTACCAACTGTATAACAGTTTAAACATATGCTAACAGTTAAATTTGCTCTTCAAGTGCATGCCTTGGGGAAAGGTTTAATCATTGATTTTAATCATGCATACTGTATTAGAATGTTGTGAATTTTGGTTGGACAGTAACAATAAGAAATATTATATTTCCTTAATTGGATGATGTATCTTTCATATATGTTTAAATATATAGCGTACAATTGTAATTTTCAACAAAATGTATATTCAGTGCAATCAGTGTAAATGAAGTTTGAGGACACAATATTGAAGTTTGCAATTATATGAAACCATTAACTGCAACCTAATCCTATACACACATCAAGTGGGTAACTCTAATGCTATTGCTATTTAAAGTGATAAAAAAAATATATCATAAGTGCAAAAGAAAAAAAGAGACTGGTTTTAGCTTTGTTTAGCTTAAATTCAGAACTAGATCATTATTCTGTGCTAGGACTATTCAACAGATTGAACTATTAACTTGTCCGACATCTCTTAAGTATGAGTTAGTGTGGATATTTGCAGTGGGGGCACGCATTAAGAATCTCTTGGCATGCTAAAGTTCTGTGGCACAGTTGTTGAGAATCACCGAGATAGGCAGTAGTATTTTAATTTTTCTCAGAAGCATATTTGTCCAATGATGTGCTAGCCTTTCTTTTTTCTGCATTTTTTTTATTATAAGTGTTTTCTTTTTTTTTTTTGTAGACATTTAGCTGGTGTCTATTCTGGAGCTCACAAAACCATGGCAGCAACCAAGCCAATTAGCTGTGGTGGAGATGATTTTACACACCAGGGTGGAATCACCAATGGGGCAGCATGGTATAGTGTTGCTGGAGGTAAGGTAGAATGCTTGTTATTTTTATATTGTTAAGCTTGAACTCCATTCAAATGAAGCAAATTCATGAAGGCTAATTACTTTTTTATGTAAAATTTGGTCCAAAAGAACCTTTGAAGTGCAGGGTTTGTTGATTTAACCCTTTCGGGACGGGTGTGATGTATACGAACCGCCAGCGAGAGCTACCTCACAGCCGGGTGTGACGAATACGTCTCGCTGTTCTAATAGAGCCTTGAGGACGGGTGTACCGTATACGGGATTTCAGATGGAATGAAATATTAGTATTTCTCTTTGATACTAGATGAGGCCCTATGACTGTTATGGTGTAATATATCGAGACTGGAGAATGTTGACCTTCATTTCCATTGTATTTTTTTTATTTTTTTTTCTTGGTTCAGTAGGAGGGAAGGATTTATGACAGAGTAGCAGTGGTGGCAATGAGTAATGAAAATAAACAAGCTGGAGCTTTAACTGGATCAGCTGATATAAACACATGCAAATGGTTCTGGTCATTCCAAATACTTTTATTTATTTATTTTTTTGTCGATGTAAAGATATTCAATGGTTTGCTTCCTTGTCTTCCTTTCCATTCGGGTTTGGCTAGTGCTCAGAGCAGAATTTCTTGTATCATTTGACAAATGCTTTATTATTAAAACGGCTAAGAGAAAACTAAATTTTAAAAAAGAGGAATACACCCAATTAGTGAATGTTTCATATTCAAATAGTGATGATAGTTTTGATTTTTCAAAGGAACTGGAAAGTGATAGTGACTCTGATACTGACATACTATCAGATACATAATTTGCAGCATGCATGCCTTCTACATCCCGGGACAGCAGAGATAATTTATATCAATAAAATAATTTGTATTATTTTATTTGTATCTATATGCTGCGTGAACTAAATTGTGATTTTTTTTTTTTTAAATATTTTTCATACATAACTTTTTGAGGTGAGTCAAGAATTTCTCCTCATTCTAAAACTAATTTTATAGATTTTTTACGGAGCATATTATGATGGAGTTTTAAAATTTATCCTTATAGCTGACAACAAGTTTTTCTTATAATGTACCAAATTTTGAAGCAATTGAATAAGAAATTAATTTTTTATGAATTTTTTTCCAAAGTTAGGCTTAGCAGGACAAATCACCCGTCCTCAAGTGACAATCCATTCCGCTAGAACCCCGTCTGGTGGCGGCGGTTCGCTGACTGCAGCGCCCTCCCCGAAAGGGTTAAATAAGCATTTCAGTATTATCAGAACATAACCTCTTTCTTGCAAATTTGGGGATTACCGCAGTGTAAAAATGTGCTAAAATGTTATGTGCGTAATTTAATATTTATGTGATCGTTATATGCGTAATTTAATATTTATATTTGATACGTTTTTGTTTATAAATTGCCGACATTTAAAAAAAAAATCATTGAAAGATGTGATCTATATTGACATGATGCAACAAATTATGTACAAAAAATCTTTATACTTTCATAACTGTTTAAAAACAAAGCACATTCTTCTCTCTACTCTGCATATTCTTCAATAATTTTTTCTTTAAAGCTTATAATTTTGTGTATCAGACTTTTTCCTGTACTGAGTGCAAAGTACGAGAAAAATCATCAAGCATTGAGCAATTGCCTGCCTAAGCAGGGCTGCCATTTTTTCGGAATGCCCAGAAAACTAGCAGGATACAGCACAATGTGATCGAATTTTTTTGTTATTAACTTTACTTCCCTTTTAAACTTTTTGTCATGAAAACAGATTATTTGTGCCCAAAATCACGGAAAAAGTCAATATTCTTGAAATGTTGCCTCAATTATAAGTCGAGAAAATTGTAGCCTAACTTCTAAACAAAATTTTTTGTTACCAGCCAGCCGAAATATCTATTTTTCAACCAATATGGCAGTACTGCATCTGCACTGCAACTATTGCAGAGAAGTTCAAGGATGAGATGCTTTCAACTTTTGTCAAACTGTCTTCTCTTTAATATCTCTAAGAAAAAGGGGAGGGGAGATTTTTGATCGTTCAAAATTTTTAGTTTGGCCCCTTTTTTTTCCTTTCCTTTACTGTAAAATTGCACCAAACAAGATAATGCTTCATCCAATAAAAAAATTTCTCACAGAATTGGAGAAATCTCAATGGTGTTTTTTCATTTCGGGAGGGGCTGGGGATGGTAAATTTTTTTTTAAACCAGATCAAACTACTATACCATTTTGGGTTGCCATCGGCAATGTTTAAATATTTTTCATAAAGACAAACTCCCTCACAATAAATATTTATTTGGAAAAAAAAAAAAAAAAATGTAACCATTGCCAGACATGCCCCCCCCCCCCCCCCCGCCCGAAAAGGAAAAGTACCATCTCGGCAATTCTTCTTTGAAAAATATCCTTTCTTCCCTTTTAAACGTTTTTCATGAAAACAGATATTTTATGCCCAAAATCATTTAAAAAGGCAATATTCTCAAATGTTGCCTAAATTGTAAGTCGTCAAAAATGTAGACTAACTTCTTAACAAAATTTTTTGTAACCAGCCAAAAAGGTAAAAAGTAGCCAAAATATCTATTTTTTGACCAATCTGGCAATACTGCTTCTGCGCTGCAACTATAGCAGCGCAACCATTTGAAATGCCTAACTGCGCCAACCTCATACTTCACGGCAAGTATGCATGTATATAGATTTTCAACAAGAGTGAAGGATCTGCTGGTTGTTCAGCACTTTTGGAATTGCCACATGATTTGAGGCCAAACAGGATAAGTACTTCTTTCGCACTCAATTTGCAGCCATAAGGTTTAACTTACCGATAACTTGATTTGTACATTGAGATACGGCATCAAGGAAATTTTAAATTGCTTTAATTTCCCAAAAATATATTTTAGTAATTTATTTATTTATTTATTTATTTTTTGTTAATGTGTTTTTGATACAAATATACTAAGGGTTCTGCAGCTCTTCAGCACATATGGGCGAGCTTGCCACTGTTCCCTCCTATTCTAAAAAATCTTTCACTTTTTGCAGATGATACTGTTGCACCTAAATATTTCAATGCTGATTTACCGAGATGCGCAATATTTTCTTTCTCTAACTTCTACTGTAAAAGTGGATCTTCATTATTCGATTCTAATTACTTTAATTAACATTTAGGAAGATTCTTTGAAAAAGAGTACGAAAAAAATCGAGAAAAAATACTGGTTTTAAAAATAAACAAATTATCAACCATTTCTGAAATGTCAAAAATTGTAAACAAAAAAATAATAGTGATTGAAAATTGGTAGCATTAAAAAAAAAACTGGCAAAACTAATCTACTTATTATCCCTTCCTGATTTATCGGCTATCAGTAATTGTTCCATTTGCATTCCTACTACAGAGGTTAAGGGGAACCAGCACCCAAAAATGTCGGGGAAAAAATGAAATTTTTTTTTCATTGGCTTTAGTAAAATAAATCTTCAAAAATGTTCCTTGAAAGTTTCAGAAAAATTTTAGCAATATTTATTGATTTGTCATTGATTTTATTACCGGTGAGATTTGCCACCTTTTCATTCCGAAACCGAAATTCTGCTGAATGTAAGCCACATATTTATTTTTTAAAAATAAAAAAAGAGAGAAGAAGTAATTTCATCATGACTGTAATTGAAAAAGAAAAGTTTCTTACTTAAAATTTTGATAAAGACAGCATTTAAGTTTTTGCAAGCCGAAAACTTAAAATGCTGTTTTCTCTCGGTTTGTTTTTTGCCTATTTCATCTCAATTAAATACAAAGGCTTTTTTAAGCTTGTATCTATAATGTGGATTGTTTTCCCCACATGTTCCCGAAACTATCATAAGAAATTTATGCTTTACTTTTATGATAACTTAAGTACTTTTTTTTTAAATTCTTTTTGTAGGTTTTTTGAATTTTTCGTTGTTTTTCCTGCTTTTCTTCAGTTTTTATTTTTTGTCTCTCGAAAAATATTTGATTTATAAAAAATTCAAAGCAAAAATTTTTTATTGATTCATTGCTTTATGAGCAATGAATCAATAAAAAATTTTTTGAGAATTACCCCAATTTTCGAAAAACAAAATGCATTTTTAAAAATTGCTGAATTTCGGTTTAAAAATTAAATTTTTCAAATCATATTTGAGAAATCCGTTTTTTTTTTAATATTAACCTTCTTATGAAGTGATACAACATGACATGAGACAAAAATTGTAAATAAAAACACCATAGAGAAAAAAAAATGGCCTCATGGTGCCGACTCCCCTTAACTTAAATCCTAATTTTCCTTTATTGAACTTTCCATTGATATCAGTTTTCTTTGTTTCAGACATGAGAGATGTTATTGTAATTAGTTCAAATAATTTGCTTCATTCTTTTTTTCTCTAAATTTGCTTGACATTTTTATTCTGTGCTAAAATAAAATGTGCCCCCCTTTTCCAGGTCTCCATTTAAAAAGAAGTATGTATTTCTTTGTGTCCTTTATTTTAAGGGTGTTTATTAATTTATGTATTTTTGTAGGCATGCAGGATTTTAACTATTTGAGCTCAAATGACTTTGAAATTACTCTGGAATTGGGCTGTGACAAATATCCCCCTGCAAGTAAGCTGAAAGAAGAATGGGACAACAACAAAAATGCTCTGATTGACTTTATGTGGCAGGTAAGCAATTGGTTGAATATACATTATGGTAGGCCGAAAAAAACTTTTTTCGAAATGGCTATTCTAATAGTGCAGAAAAGGTTCTCTCTGGGTTCAATAAATATAGTGTAAAATATTTTTTTGATTGTATAAAATCTTCTGCCCCCGATACGCACTTGAATTTTGGAAATTTGTGTCATAATTGGCAATGTCTTCTCAGGGTAGGAATTATAACTATTTTTCACTGTTGCTATCCTAATAGAGCGGAAAAAGTTTGCGCTATGTTAAATAAGAGATGTATAAAATATTTTTCCGGTCAAATAATATCTTCTGTTCCCGCATTGTAGTTGAAATTTTGCAGTTTTTGGAGAAAATTGAGTTTTTTAATGTGCTACAGAAACAAATCAAATAGGAAAACTAGATGAGTACTAACACTGTTTAATACTGCATTAAATTGTACAATTGATTATATTGCTTGAAAATGTTCAAATATTAGTTAAGACGTAATATAGTATTGGAATATTAATAAAGTATATTTTAATCAAAGAGTTTTATAATCCGAAAATACAAAAGCTGACTGGCACATAATCAACAGGAAGTCAACAGGAAACATAGAAAAGCCCTTCCCCTTTTCATTCCCTGTCAGATAGAAGTAGTAAAAATGCGTGCTTTTTTTTTTTTTCAAAAATTGCACAACTTCAATTGTAATGCGAGAACAAAAGATATCATTCTATGAGGAAAATATTTTACACCTTTTTTATTGAACCCAGTGGTCACCTTCTCATCACTATTAGTCCAGCAAAATTGGGAAATACAGTGTTCCCTCGGCACTTCGCGCTTCATGTTTCGCGGCTTCAGTGCTTCGCGGTTTTTTCCAAAATATTCATCAAAAATTAAAAATGAAAAATACAACCATGTCGGCAGCCACATTGCGGAAAGGAGCGTTGTTTCATGTTGATGCGCGAGAGAGAAGGATCTCTGCATGTCAAACAAAGAGATGAGTTGACTCAGAGTACATACCACGGGCTCTCAAAAGCTTCCACCAACACAAGACTCTTCGCCTCTCTCAGAAAGCAATGTTGATTAATGTTTATTACTGTACTATAGCGTTTTGTAATTAACTTTATTAATTAGCCCCGACACGTTTAAGTAAATACCTATACTGTTGTAATTTTTGTCTCAAATGTCTGAAGTATAAATACTGTTTACATATTTAAAACATTCGTGTACCCGCAGACGTGCAAATCCTACTTTGCGGTTTTTCAGTTTTCGCGGTAGGTTCTGGTCCCCATTAACCGCGAAAAACGAGGGATCACTGTATTTAGGTTTCCTACTCAGAGTAAAAACTGCTAATTTTGCCCGAATTTCCAAAATTCAAGTGCGATGCGGGAGCAGAAGGTATTATACAATCAGAAAAATATTTTACACCATGTTTATTGAAACCAGAGAGAACTCTTTCCGCGCTATTAGAATAGCGATTTCGTAAAAAGTTTTTTTCGGCCCTCCCTAATTTATACATGCGTGTAAATTCAAGGATGAGATGTTTTCAACTTTTGTCAAACCGTCTTGTTTTTAATATCTGTAAGAAAAGATGGTGGGTAGATTTTTGATCATTCAAAATTTTGAGTTTTTCCCCTCTTTTTCCTTTCCTTCAATGTAAAATTGCACCGAACAAGATATGCTTCATTGAATAAAAAAATTTCTCACAGAACAGGAGAAATCTCAATGGTGTGTTTTCGTTTCGGGAGGGCTGGTGATGGTAATTTTTTTTCCTCCAAATCAAACTACTGTACCATTTTGGGTTGCCATTGGCAAATGTTTAAATATTTTTCGCAAAAACAAACTTCACCACAAAACAAATTTATTTGGTGAAGAAAAAAAAAAACATAGCCAGACCCCACCCCCTCCCGAAAAGGAAAAGTACCATCTCAACGATTCTTTTTTGAAAAATATCCTTTCTGGGAAGCTATTGTTACATTTATAGATAATGTTGAGGCATTAGGTACATGTAATGTTCGACAGGCCGACAAAAATAAACTTTATAAGAACAAAGGTTTTTAAAAAATTATGTTGAATCTGCAGTTTTTTATAATGCTCATTCTAAAAATTAAATTTGTTTTCTTCCATCACCAACCTCTCTTTCACAATATCTAACCATACTTGAGGCATCTTTCATTCTAGATTTCCAGAAGGAGATGAAATAAGGTATATGGCTATTTCAAATACCATGTATTTTATTTCAATAAATGTATACTGTATTTATTGATACAAAAGGGTTACAAACTGAGTACAACCAAAAGTGTCACACATTAGTTTAAATCAGTATCTTGGTATGTATCTTTCAGTAAAACTGCCTACTGTACTGTCTCTTTTGTGGTAATTTTCTCTGCATTTGCATAAGAGTGACCAGCAACAATCATAGGCTTAACTAGAGTTGGTGAAAGGGGGGGTCACCCTAAAAATGTACAGACTAAACACCAATAAGAAGTGTAAAAGAGTTGAAAATTTACTAGTCATAAATACTTGTCTCTAAAGATATACTCTGTGTTTATTTCAGGCATCTCCCGGGGGGGGGGGGAACTACCCCCTCAGAGCGAGTCAACTCCTCCCCCCCCCCCCCCCCGGTAAAAAAATTCGTAAAAAAATTCAGATCACAAGTTTTAAAAAAAGAAAGAAAAGAGAAATTACACTTTATTTTCAGAAACACTTTCAGGGAAAGGACATTGAACACTATCACGAGCGACACCAAAAGTAACTTAAAAGATATAAGACTTCATTTTGAAAAAAATTGCGGGGGGGAGAGTAACCAAACTCCTTTCTGTTTCCTCTAACATCACCAAAAGTATCCCGAAATTGCATTGCTAGGAAGATTTCAAAAAGTTTCCTGGGGAGAGCCCTTGAACCTTCAGAGTTATCCTAAGCATTATAGATGTAAGACCAGTTACAAAAATTTAAGTTGCAGAAGCCCCAAACACCCACTCCTCTAACTTCACCAAAGATCTAAACATACATCTACTATATATGCATCAGAATGCTATCATATATGTAAAAGAATTCATATTAACATCATTTCTAATCATATATATCTATATATATGTATATATAAAGGGTATGATTTTGAAGCATACACTGCCCTTCCTAATTCTTAACATGCTCCCCCTGCCGGAGCCAAGACAGTATCCAGAATTTTTTTTTCAACACACTTATGTAAAGCAAAGTTTCAGGGAGGAATATATGATACATTGCAAAAGATTTCTGGGGGATGCCCGTGGGTCCCCCTTCCCCTCTGGATACGGCCTTGGTTCACAAAAACATTAGAAATTCCTTACTAGATCTATTAGTTTATTTTTTAATTCAAACTCAATAGAAAATTCAATATTTAGCACTAAGCAATCTTCTATGTCCAAGCATTCATAATATTAAAACTGGGAAATAGTCGAATTTTAGAGAAAAAAATCCAAACTCCCCTACAAAAATGCTCATCCCCACAATAAATTTCTAAAAAATTTATTAAATTTGTAGCAAAACATACCTCAGAAGTGGAAGCGTCTGAATCAAATTTTCTTTTCTTTTTGGATGACGAACGTGTCCATCGCTGGAGTGCAAACATTATTATGTATCGAAAATAATTAAAAATTTAGCTAAAATATATATAATACTTGATTGTAAATTGAAATGCAGCATTAAACCGTAGCAGTGAGATTGGAAATGTTGAACGGATGATTTCCAGAGTCGTAATGCAATCAGTGATGGACCATAATAAGAAAAAAAAACATTTAAAATATAAGAGATGAGAGAACATCTGTAAATGAGAATGCAATACAAATACAGTTCATCAGTTTTCCAATCGGCTCATCTACAAAAAAGATTTTACCAAAATGGGTGTTTGGACAGGAAGTCATAAATAAATACAAACTGCTCTTTAAGTTCCTTAATGAGCATCCCTTCCTGGCTTGAGGGTTTAACCCATTAGGACAATTGGACTTTAGGACTCCATCACAGTAGAGAATATTTTCCAGGAAACTTATTACTTGTGTGTTTGTATTCCCATATTGCTGCCTTTGGGTAAAAAAGACATCAAGAAGGAAAGAAAACCTTCTGGAGTGATTGAAAAAGGATCTCTGTCTGTTTGTGGTACGGTGATTGAAGCTACCTTTCGCACTGTTAACCCCCCCCCCCCCAAGGTGATAAGGGGGTTGATTATAACCTTATAACCAGACGAAAGGTCTTCTTTGTTATGAGCTGCATACTTTGGCCATGATCGCAACCCTTCAGAGAAAAAGAAAAAAAAAATTATATGCATATGTGTTTAATTTTCTTAGGGGAAACAAATTGTGCTTTGCAAGGCCGTAGCCAGAAGTTTTTCTGTGTGCCTAAATAAGTACATACCCAATGGGGGGGGAGGTTTGAACCCCCAAAACCCTCCCTGATTACGCCTATGGCAACAATTGCTCATCATATTAAAGTTATATCAAATTTGGTGTCTCTTTTTGGTTACCATGATGGTAACATTGTCCTTGTTCTTCATCAAAGTCAACAAGATTTTCAGGAAAGGTATCAAGCTAACTACAACTTTGAAAGGTACCCAAGCTTTTTTCAATTGGATTCATGGTAGACTGAAAATTTGCATTAAACATTGAATGTCTTATGTCTGGAGCAATGAAAACTCCTTTAGTTTTGCTTCAGATAAATGGGGTAATTCGTCACATAAGCACATGAAACCCTGTTTCATCTGCAGCGTTGCTCGGCCAAAATGTTTCATTTTCTCTAAATACAGCCCATAGATCAGGGTTTGATAGAAAATGAAGACACTGGTCAATGAAAGCTTTCGTCTTGTCTCAGTGATGAAGCTAATGGAATGAATTTTTCAAACATTCCTTCTAATGGTTTTCAAAAGTTTTTTAATTCATGTACTTAATACTTGGTTACTAATTGTTTTTAATTGTTTAATGCAATTTCAGGTTGTTTATTTTTGTTGCTTAATGCCATTCTAAAAAGAGCATTTTTATTTTTTGATTTTTTTCCCTTGTTGCTTTAAACAAAATAAACCAGATTATCTCCAGTCCCATTTAAACTAATTAACCAGGCATCTACTCTATGCATATTTTAAAAAGTGTATTTTTCTTTCCAGAGCCATATTGGTGTAAAGGGGGTGGTGAGAGATGCAGTTACAAGAAAGCCATTGCAAGGAGCTCTGATAAAAGTTTTTAATGTGACTGGCAATAGAAAAATAGAGCATGACATTACAGCAGGTATGCCACTTCAGCTTCAGTTATTACTATGGGGTCAGACATTTAAAGGTTTTATTTTCTTCATGTGCTGATATGTTTTTCTTTTTATGATTTTTTGGCATTTATTCATACTACAGAAGTTTTATTGAGAATATCATAACCATGTAAAAGACTAAAAAATCAATAAATGAAAGCTCTTAACTTTTTTGCAGCATGATTCAAGTTTTGCATTAATTTCAAGTATATTTCCCAATGAAAAGGTTAGCTCTACTAATAATAAAGCAGCTAGTATGTCTGTGTATGTATTTGTCTGTCTGTGTCTGTCGTAGGGCCAAGACCATCTGGCCCATTTTCATGAAATTTGGCAGGAAATTAGTTTGGAACATGGGGGTGTACACCTCGGAGATTTTTTCCGAAGTTTGAATTCATTCTCTTTTTATTCCAATTTATAGCCAAAAATTGCTTAAAATGGTATTTTTCTATAGGAAGAAATTATCGCATCGGGGTTTCGAGCTTGATACCATTGAAAAGCCCGTTAAAAAACCACCCCAGAAAGAGTTTTTCTCTACGTGCTAAAATTTGATGCCTCTAAATTAACTGGAAAAGAAGTTACAAATGTAGTTCAAAATTATTTTTTCACGGTAATTAACTTTAATTTTATTTGAATTGTTACGATGCCGACTGGCTTATGATCCTTTTTTATTAACAAATTAAACTTTATTTCTTGCTGTTTTTAGCATTTTGAGGAGCGGTCTTTTTTTTTTTTTTTTTTTTGGATTTTGATTATTCTTTTTTTATTAAACGAATTAAAATTTATTTTCTGCGGCTCACAGACAATACATAGCTTGATATTAATTTACTTATTTTGACATGAAGTTTACGGACCATTCTCCATACTGCACAGGTTTTTTTAAAAGAAATGTTATCCTTTATAGAGATTTTTGTTATTCCAACTAATTATTAATATTTATATTTTTATTTATTTTATTGTTTTCTCTTGAGGGAATTAGCACGCATGTCATTTGCCTATTTGAGCTCGGCTGAAAGGTTTTTCCACTTTCAAAGCTTTGCTTACTGTTGTTAGTTTCTGCAAGCTACAAAATCCTGTTGTTCTGTTTTACTGTCAATGAATAATGGATAAAAACTAATTATACTAAAAATTTATTAACTAAAACTATTCTAATGGATTGTAACTGTTTTTTCTGTGTGGGTACTTAAACTAAACAAACAAAATACATTTTCTCTTAAATAGTTTCTTTGTCGTTTTGTTTCGTTCTTTTCCTTTTTTTTTTTTCTTTTTTGTGTGTGTTTTGTTAAAAAAAAAATGCTTAAATTTGTAGGATCGCTGGTTCATTGCCTTGGGCAGATAGTTTTTAATTATGTGGAATGGCTTACATTTTAATAAAATAACATAATTTACACATAAAAAAGTTACCAGTATATACACAATGGGAAACCGACTGGTCTTTTCATTTTTTAACACTGGCATAGCCATGCGGGTAGAGCTAGTTTGTTAATAAAAGTACAAGTGCCAAACTGTATATATTTATTTACATCACAATGACATAGTAATGTTCACTTGATAATGTTGTATTGCGAGTTTAATTATTAAATGTATGCATTACTAATTAAGTATTATTCTAAGAACCACATTCATGAAATTCAGTGCTCTGAAAATTTTATTTTTCCATCCTTTTCTCTTGATAGCAAAGGGAGGTGAGTACTGGCGCCTTCTTACTCCTGGCGAGTATCGTCTTACGGCTCTGAAAAATGGATATTTACCTGCTACAAAAAAGATAGTAGTTACAAACAAGCCTCACGAAGCAGCTGCAGTACTGAACTTCAGATTGATTCCAGATGTCAATGACCAATCCGACTTTTTGTTTGACACAATGGTAAGTAATACGCTAATAAAGTGTAGTCAAATTATTGTGAAAACATTGTCAGCCTACAAAATATGTGTCAATGATTTTTCAGTAGATATTTTTCAGTGTCTTTTGTTGATTTGAGAGAGTTATATAAATCGTTCAACTTGGCTCTGTCAATGTTCCGGTTCTGAATTTCTGAATACCCGAGTTTCTCCCCGCTGTTACTTAAATGCTATAACAAGCCTTTTACTCTTACTCTCTATAAGAGGTAGTTGATATAATTGGGCTTGTTGATATAATTGGGCAATCCCCCCTCCCCCTGCACACTATCTTAAGAACTTATAGGAAGAAGATGTAAACCTGAAGTAGGTAATAAAAATTTTAATGGAAGTATAAATAATTTAAAATCAAGTATTAAGTACAGTGAAAGATTTACAGTAAAACCCTCTTAAGAAGTTTTCCAAGGGACCGAGAGAAAATACTTCTTAAACGGGTAGGCTCTTTGTTTGGAAATGAATTTACTTTATGATATTTAGGAATGATATTATTTGGCAATATTTAAAGTAGACATGAAATAGACACTCCCATAGACTCTTCAAACATTCCTTTCTTCCCTTATCAGTCATCATTGTTCTCGTGACAACTGACTAATCCTCTATCTCACCTGTTTTCCTGGAACTTTTGGTGTTGAGAAAAGGGTACCCTTTAGAAAAAGTTGACCAAAACATCTTTTCTAAACCTTCTTCTGACCTTTTTTCATTAGAAATAAAAATAACTACGTAGATTGAAAAAAAACGTGAAGAAGAAAAAAAGAAACATTAGAAGTCTAAAGCGTCATTTGAAAGAAAAAGTGACAGATATGAAAACTTATTAAGCATTAAAAAATAAAATGAAAACTTCTTAAAAGGATGATTTCAACCTTGGGGTGATGGGAATGAAACTGGTATTGAAATTGAAGAAATCTTAAATGGGAAAAACGTCTTAAGGGGAAACTTCTTAAATGGGTTTTACTGTATAACGTCATTCAAAGGGACCGGGATATTTATGACGCTTTAAGCAATCACCAACAGTATTGGGTGATTAAAGGGACTGGAATTTCTTGCCGCTATAACAGAGTTGTCTCTACAACCAAGCCCAACTGTACTTTTGTTAAAATTTATAACATAAGTTTTTAAAGTTCTCATTTAAAATAAGTACTAAAAAGAAAACCAAAATGCCTACATTGTAAAAAAGGAACATTGATGACTGAAAATGAACATTAAATTATTAAGGAATAGTGGAAGATATCAAACTTTGATTTCATTTGTGCCTCTAATTTGTAATTACATTTTTTCCAAATGAAAAAGTTCCAAAATTAAACATAGTAAAGGTTTTATTAAATATAAATTCTAAATGATAGGTTAGTAACAAAGAGTGCATGTCTTACAAATTCCCCCTCAATTCAAAAATTTTTATTAAAAATGGGAAGATATATGTTGTAGAATTAAGATACAATATAAATGATAGCTAATTTCTACTCAGATTATTCTGTGATATAATATTTTATCATACATTGTTTATTATAAAAATCAACCTAATTGCAAAACATGTTTTTAATATACCAAATAACTTTTTATATTATTTATTTGCAATAAAAAATTAGACATATCTGGTTTTCTGGTACTACTAATACAAAGCAAAAATACCTTAATTAGTAATATTAATTTTAAAAACAACTTCATAATTATCTTATTAACTTTTAATATTCTTAATTTCATACAATATTTTCAACTTACTGTGCAAGTTGTAAAAAGATGTATGAAACTAAGAATATTAAAACATGTGGTATAATATGATGTTATATACATTTATTTTGTGTTTTCAATGTTAATGCTCAATACATACAGCTGTCGCAGCTTTGGCCATTAGTTGGGCGAAGCTTCGGTATTCGTCGCTTTATGCCATTACTAATTTAAACTTTGTTATCTTTGTGAAGTTCTTGAGAGAATTTTAAACTTTTTATGTCGAAAAATATAGCTAAATTTCTAGTAAATTTTAATACGTATATATAATGTTTTGTAGAAGTTATTATTGAGATTAAGCTCAGACTGTTTTGAGATTGATTGATGAGAGCAGTCGATGCATCGTCACAAAAAACTTTTTTAGTAGGATAGATTACTATTGTCGCTATTTAAATCAATATTTATAATCACTACTATTTCATTCTGTCTGACTTTTTAAACTAGGCAGAAATTTTTGTTGTCACCAAAACTAATTAATATTTAGAAAACTACATTTTATTTCTGTATTTCTGTCCTTGTGCGTCTATGTTTCTACTACATGTATAGGTTATTTTTACTTATATTTTATGTATTTATTATTATACCATTTATATTTTTCAGACCAGAGATCCTGAAACTGTTGAAATCTTGAACTTATTAGACTATTTGCAATCCCATGACAGACCTGGATTCTAAATGTTGTGATGGTGTCAAAAAGAACAAGTATAATAGTCCTCCAAATAAAAATGTTATTTTTTTTATTTCTGGCAAATTTTTAACCCCGTATTAAAAAATATTAATAATTATAAGTAGAACATTTTTAAATTTCTCTTATCATGTTATTTTCAACTTAAAAATATAACTGAATAATAATCATTAAATTTATTTCAAAGTCTATATAGAAAATATAAATGATAAAAAGAAGTTTATTGTACAGGATAAAGAATTTTATGACAAGAAAAGTAAATGGGATTATATTTTTTAAAAAATACTGCATGAATTCTTTTTACACAAATAAGATCTCTATTGAAGTTACAGATCTAGTACAATACACATTTTGTCTGTAATTATTAAAACATGTTGATATTTTCTGTCAAAATTTCAAAATTTTAATTTGTAAAGTTACCAGAGAGTTTGCCTAGCCAGTAAGAATTGTACATATAACATTATAAAGTTTTAATTTCAGTGACTGAAGCTAGAATTACATTTCTCTTTTAAATTGTATAATTTAATATTTCTTTAAGTGTGCTATTGTCGGGGGCCCCCCAAAGAGCAGTGAATCACCCCACCCCACCCAAAAAATGCTACTGAGCCCTCCCCTGGATAAAGACCAAACCCCTTGAAAAACCTAACAAAGCTTTCCATGGTGCAGTAGGCACCATGACCCTTCCATTTCCCCCTTCTCGTGGGCACCTGCTACTCTGCTGTTTTTAAATATTCTTTTTTTAAATTCTTTTTGCTTAAATAAGCATATAAGTTCATAATATATTTCTTTAGGACCACAATTTTCCTATTATATTCTGAGATAAATATTATAGGATCTTAATTTTTGGAAATATGTCAATCAAATTAAATTATTATTTTGTTTTTTAATTTGTGTTTCATTTATAAAATTGTAAATTATTTGATTTATTGACAGGATGCGTTGTCAGAAATTATTGAGATTATTTTTTTTAAACTCTTTTTGTTGTTATTATTTTTCTTGTTATACGAGGCATAAAAAAGTTTTAGGGAAAGGAACAAAATCATTAAATAGAGCAGCTTTGTTGACTGTAATGGAAGCCATTCTTTTATAATAATTAAATTAAATGTAAATATTGGGTTATAATCAGAAAAAGCTGTGAAAATAGTCTAATTAATTTTAAGATAACTCATTTTGCCTAGCGAACTCCACATAGAACAATTGAAAATCTTAGTAAACAAAGAGCGGATATCACGTGACAACGTTGATCGCTCATGAGTCCCTCTAGCAGTGAAATGCCTCCATTGAATTCCTTTTTGTTTAAACTACACAATACAAAGTTAAAGGACATTTTTGTCTAAAATGCATGCATTTATTTATTTAAAATCACATTTGATTAATTTACACATTAACCAAATTTAATCCAAAAGTGAATATTTCAGATTAAATGTATGATATCCATATACTATAAAATACACAAAGTTAGAATTGTCTTTAAGGATTTTGTGTTATGCATTTACTTTTTAATGTAGCTCTATTTAAATATGCTGGAAAAAGTTCTGCACCTTCAAACCATATGTCTAAAATTTGTATTGTAAACTGGTTTTTAATTTTGTGCTCTACAAAAATTGCTTAAACTAATTTTAAAGCCTACTTTGTCATACATCAATTTTAGATGCCTGCATCAACTTGTTGTTAAATGTAACAAATGTGTTTTAATGTGATTGATATTATATTATTGTGATTGAAATCCAAAAACAACTTTTCATTTAGTAAATTTTTTGATTTTCTTTTATTTAAAAGTGTTACTTAATCACCAAAATTTATGTGCTTGTTGCTAAATTTAATAGAATACAAACTTTATGAATAATGCAAAGTATTTTAAACCTTGATATGTAGTTTCAACGGTCATAATTTACGTTGGTCTTCTGTTTTCCTTACACATTCAGGGGTTGCTCCAAAGGAAATTCAGGTCCTTTTTCGTACCCTTCACAAAATTCCGCGCTATCAAGTTGTGTTTTTTCCTGAATTATTTATTAAATAAGCGACAAAAATAACAAAACCTTTTTTTACCATTCTACTTTTAAATTTTGAATTTTCACAATAATATTTAATTTTTAACAAAAATGTTTTTAAAAATTCACAATAAACGGACCCTGTTAAAAATGATGGATCAACCCCTGACATTTCTTTATTGCAAATATGTTCCTTTTCCCTTGATGCATCTTAATTAGATAGAAATATTGATTAATTAGATAAATTAAAGAAGTTGGATAACAATATTTTACTGTTCTGAATAATTTTCAAAATTATTTGAAATGTGTGTCCTAGTCATTTTTCCTTTTATATATTTGTGCCAAAGATTGTTTCTTTTTTGATGCCAAAACATATCAAAATTGCCATTCATGTTCTATAAGGAAATGAAATTGATATATTTCAAGCTTAGTTGTATAGATCTGCATAATTCAGACTTTGTTTTTTTATATATACAGTACTATATATGATGTATATTTTTGTTATAAATTTGTTTTAAAATGTTTTGAGGATCCCATTTCACCCCAAAGATTTTAGACAAAAATTATATTTATATTATGTTGAATTTAATGTAAAAAATATATTGAAATAGGATTTAAAGATTGTGTAGAAATTTCATGTTAATTTTGAAAGTAATTTCTTGTTTTATTTATCATACATGTACGTCTTGTTGAAAATAAAACATGTTTATTGCTTGTAGCATGATTATTTGAGATTCACTTGATTGTGTTTCAAATGTAGAGGTATTTTGTTGAAAAGTAGTTCCTTTTTATTGTTAAATTATTTAGAAAATTCCACTGGGGGAAAAAAGTTTAATTATTTAATGACATAAATTTTTAATTACCAAAATGTTCTTTAAATTATTTTCATAAATTCTTTGCCTTGTACCGACAAGTAATCCAAATTTATTCAATTCAGCATGGGATAATGGGACTTCCACCGAAATTTCTTGAATCTTCTCCTTGGTAACATTCTAGGCTGATGTTTCACTATTTATTCTACTAAATTTATTATGTTTTATAATATTTGTGCTTTTAGTTCAACAAACATAAGAAACTTGCGAACATGGACAAGGTTGGGAAAAGAAGCAAGACATTGAATACATGCAATCTCCCCTTCGCCCTCACACACTCTTACAGCGGAGTCTCTCCTATGATTAAAAATTTAATTTTAGCCCTTGTTATTCTTTGGTAGAATATCCTTTCAAATACAGATACCAAGTTTGAATAATGTCTAATGCAGGTGTTCTCTGATTTTGTTTTATTTATGCCCTTCCATTATCTGCACTTTGTGCATAAGCTGCAGTTATGTATTTTTTCTCCCTTGAATTCAAATTATTTATACAAGTCTTCATTGAATTTAAAATATTTTTAAAAACTTTATAAGTACTGTGCAACAAATGTACTTCGTTTAATCTGCCATTTTTTAAATGTAATTTTTCTCTAGAACCTAACTCTTTATTCAACTAGACCTGCTGTCAAATAGTTGACCATTAGCTCCATCCTGTTAAGATCAGCCAACTGTGGTTCTATTTTGTGTTATTGTTGTAGTACTTTTTGTTAAGAACAATCTTTGTTCATGTAAATTGAATGAAGACTGATTAGGTTTTATCTGGGATAAGGGCTCAAAGATGCTATTTAGATACAGCAAAATTCAGACTAATTCCACATGATTAAAATGGGAATAACATTTCTAAATAATGTGGGTTTTTTTATTTAGAAATTTATCTCTGCAATGTATTATAATAAAAAGCAGTGTTCCTGTGAGCAAGCAATGTCAAAACTTGAACTTGCAGCCTAGAAATCTGGCATGGCATAGACATACTTCTAAAGGTAGCTTAATGCAGTTGACACTTGATTTTACGAACAGTGGTGGTTTTTCGGACAGTTTACCAGCCAGAAAAATCTTCTATTGGAAGAATACTGTTCGATTTTAAACTCCAAGATTTTACGAATGCGTTTCATGGTCCCAAAATGTAAAATCGAGCGATAATTGTACTAAAACTTAAACCTTTTTGATCTTTTGTCTATTTTTGGATGATTTTAGGCTTATTCTCCCTCAGCATAGCATCTTTTAATTCTGTGAAAACACTCATTGCAATACCAGTTAATGCAAGCAATTTGTGTTAAAATGAAATAAAATTTTGAAATCCTAAATAATCTAACAAATTTTCAAAGAAAAATCTGATTTCTTGAAAACTTTTAAACGCAAAAGACTTGGTTATCTTTGATTTTTATAAGAAGAAATGTTCCATGGTAAGTCAAGCCCAGTTGAGATATACAGTGCTTGTTCAATTTAAAACTACCGTAAAAATTTTAAGCAGTTTCAGGAAGACAAAGTTTATAAAAACAACTAAATATTGTACGAATAATTTTTAAAAAAGATCTGAGAACTTAACTGCAATCTGTGATTGTGAAAAATTTAGGTTTTTGTTTCTTTGATTTTATATTTATGGATTGAACATAAAATTTTGCTTGGGTCCAAAAGTGTTGACTTGTAGTACTTGTAAGTAAATACCTCATTAAAACAACCAAAATTTATTAAAACCTTATCTCAGAATGATGTTAATAAAAATTGGAGTGCCTACATTCTTTAGTTTAAAAGTACACTGCAATAGTTCTTTATAACTTACTAGCGGTACCCGCACGGCTATGCCCGTGTTAAAAAAATGAAAAGACCAGTCGGTTTGCCATTGTGTATACAGTGATAACTTGTTTAGGTGTAAATTATGTTATTTTATTAAAACGAATAGCATTCCACATAATTAAAAATTAGCTGCCCACGGCAATCAGCCAGAGATCCTACATATTTAAGCATTTTTTTCTACATAACACGCACAATAAAAAAGGAAAAAGGAAAGAAAGAAACGAAACAAAACAAAAAATAAAATATTTGAAAAATATTTTTATTTGTTTAGTTCAAGTACCCACACAAAAAGGACGATTTTAATACATTATAATAGTTTTAATTAATATATTTTTAGTATAATTAATTTTTATCTATTATTTATTGACATTAAAGCCGGGTCCAGAAGCTACGTTTTGTACAACCTTTTGTCTATGCAGTCTTAATACTGAATGAAAACGCTGCAGTTCTTAATGCGTCTACATGGTGCAGAGATATCTGTATATTTAACTCAGTTTAGTGCGATATCGTCATGAAGGAGGTAGTACTCTGGTCAATTTTGGCATGGTGTCATGTTAAAAAAAAAAGACTGGAACGTCTCAGAAGTACCCGGCGTTCAAAGTGGTCAAACGATTACATAAAATAAATATTTTTTGTTGCCTGTTCTGGTGGTTCGACAACTGCAATCTCTTTATTTTCATCGATGGTATTCCTAGACTGCCTTGGTGTCTCCTGATCATTTAGGAAATGTAACAAATCAAAATACCAGAGAGATGGCTTGTAGATTTCGTCTCCAGCCCCAGATCGAATTGCTTTATTAACTTTTGCCAATTCTTTACGGTAAACACTTCTCAAAGAATTAATTATTTACAACTGTTTCTCTGTTTGCGGTTGCATCAATTTCTTTGAATTTTTCCACTAAACTTTCACAACCGTCCCCCTTTTTATCCCTGTAACTATACTCCTTGGATTTGACGCGCCAAATGCATGGGAAACTTTCACATAATGCAATAAATTTTGTGAGAAACTCCCGAGAACATTGCCGAGAGTCGGCCATTGTCGCCTGACGAATTGAAACTGAGAAACCAAATGATTTGGAAAAGGGTGCTACCGCCTACATGTGCCGATTTGTCTGCACAGTTCAAAGACATCTATGCTTTCTAGCTCAGTTATCGCTGCAACTGTACAGTCTTCGCACCGGACTCAAACCTACGCACTTTTCCAATCTATACGCAACGTTTTATCTGCAACGTGTTGAGCTGCGGAGACAAAAAGTTGTGCAAAACGTAGCGTCTGGACCCGGCTTAAAACAGATAAACGAAATTTGGTAGCTTGCAGAAACAAACAGCAGCAAGCAAAGCTTTGAAAGTGGAATAAACCTTTCATCCGAGCTCAAATATGAAAATAACATATGTGCTAATTCACAGGCGAAAAAAAATTTAAATAAATGAAAGTATAAATAGTAATAATAAGCTGGAATAACAAAAATCGCTATAAAGAATAACATTTCTTTTAAAAACCTATGTGCAGAATGGAAAATGGTCTCGTAAAATACATGTCAAAATAAGGAAATCAAAATAAAACTATCAACCGCCTGTGCGCCGCAGGAAATAAATCTCCAATCGCTTTAAAAAAATAATAATCAAAATCCGAAAAAAGAAATAAATATATTAAAAGTCGGCTGCTCCTCAAAATACTAAAAACCGCAAAAATTTTAATTCGTTAAAGAAAAGGCAGTCGGCATGGTAACAGTCGGCATGACTGGTCGGCATGACTGGTATTCAGTCGGCATGGTAACAATGAAAATTAAAGTTAATTACCGTGAAAAAATAATTTCGAACTGCAGAGAAAAATGCTTATAACTTCTTTTCTAGGTAATTTAGAGGCTTCGAATTTTCGCACGCAGAGCGAAACTCCTTCCGGGGCAGTTTTTCACGCGCTTTTCAACGGTATCAAGCTCGAAGCGATGCGATAATTTCTTCCCATAGAAAATGACTATTTTATGAAACTTTCGGCTATAAAATGGAATAAAAGAAAAACAAATTCGAATTTCAGAAAAAACTCTCCGAGGTGCACACCCCCATGTTCCAAACTAATTTCGTGCCAAATTTCATGAAAATCCGCTGGATCGTCTGGGCCCTACGCCGTACACAGACACACACACATACTTACTGCTTTATTATTAGTAGAGACTAGCTGACATGCCCGGCGTTGCGCGGGATAAAATTGCATCATTCGCAGGGCAAATGATGCATGTCCAAAATTCTGTAGTAAACTTATAGGGGAAAATCTTCTTAAAAAATCCAAGTAGGAGATGGGCAACAGTCCATAAAAATCCAATTTAGACAGTAAAATTCGTTAAAAACCACGATTGCATTAAAACGAACAGCCCAGAAAAGTTCCTTTTAGACCAAAAATATGTCCATAAAAATCAACATTAAAGTGCCAACAAAAGTTAATAGAAATTACCATTAGAGTAAGAGAAACAGTAACTAAAATGCACATATGTAGAGGGATAATTGTGCCAAAATGATATCAAGATCCCGTAAAAATCGTATTAAAAATATCCCATCAGGAAAAGAACAGTATTCTCTTTAAAAATGTCCATCAGATCAAGAACAGCTCTCCCTGAATATTTCTGCTACCATAAGGAAAACATTCTTTAAAACCCCCATTTCAATAAAGACAACTATTCCTAAACATTCCTAATAGAATAATGACATTAGTCCCAAAAAAATATCCATTAGAATAAAGACGTCAGTAACTAAAAATAGAATACTGACCTTCAAGAGCTACTGTTCCTAAAATTACCCAGCAGTCCATCTTAAATTCCCCATCAAAATAAGGACAGCCGTTCCTAAAAATCCCACTTGCAAAATCGCCAAAACATTTCCTGAAAATTCAATTGAATAACACTTTCATAAAATTCGGATGAAAACGAAAGAAAGGAAAGCATTATTTCAAAAGGCAAATGCTCATTTAAATTACAAAATGTTTATTACTGAACCAATTCTGACGTGTAAAATTGAAGTTCATAGAAAGATATAACTAAATTCTTCCCAAATGGCGCCAAATAGACAGTACAAAAATTAAATAAATGTTAGAAAATAAATCACTTGTGTAAAATATGGAATCAATAATCTCTACGTAAAAAAGTTAAAATGAAGCAGAAGATCGCCAAATTGCACTGTAGTAATGGAATCATTTCGAAATACACCATGATCCTGCAGTGTAAATCACGTATTGAATTAAATGAGAACAATATTACTGGAAAGGATTATTGGGAGCGGTTTGGAAAAGTTATGAAGCATAAAATAATATATTGAGAACAATTAACTGGAAGGAGGGGAGTAAAAGTTATCACCACTTGGCGAAAATTTAAATTTCATCAAAAATAAGCGATATCGAAAAGCTTCCAACATAGTTTTTATCGAAGAAATAAATATTAAATCGTCAAAAAAGAAAGAAGAATCAACATTAAAAATCGCATGCAGTTAATAATCCACAAAATATCCAAAAAATAGAAATGAATTTTTAGAATTTGTTTCGTTGATAAAGCGGACACTCTACCATAAGAAATATTGTTTCATGCAATTGTTAAACTGTTACTATACTATTAAATCGCCAAAAAAGGAAGGAGAATCAACCTCGAAATAAAGTAATTAAAATTCGTCTGCAGTTCCACAAAATATGTATAAAAATGAAATGAATTTTTAGAATTTGTTTTGCTCATAAAACGGCATGAATAAAGAAAAAATAGCATTTTTTTCAATCTTACGTTAACAGAAATCATCTAGTTGGCGACAAAAGTAATATTTATTTTGGCGAAAACACGCAAATTGAGCAGATAAATTCAGAGGTAAGCCTTGCTTTAAAGTTCGAAAACTACATTAAATGAATACTGCGCGTGTTCTATTTGTCCTACGAACTGCAAAAAAAAAGCATCTTGTGCAGTTTTTTTACGGAGATTCATATGCTGCAAAAATCTAAAACGTGGGACGTTTCTTCGATGAGATAAACCCAAAATTAACAGTTTTGCTTAAATTGGAATAAAAGAAGAACAAATTCGAATTTTAGGAAAAACGCTTCGAGGTGCACGAGGACCTGGCCCAAGGTACCCGTAAACAAAATTTCGTATTTCTGGAACGTTCCATATCGCCAGGAGGCGATCGACAGACAGACACACACACACACACACACACACAAACTTTTGGTTTTATTTATATAGATAGATAGAGAAGATGTTACAAAGAATGGAGTTACCCCTATATTGAGTTTTAGTGTTATTGTTCGTTTCTGAAATCTGAAAGTGCAATAACACTAATGTGCCAGTAGAAGTATCCCATACATTGTATTTTATGGAAATATCCTTACACACTATTGAATTTACACTGGATTAAGTAATTTCCTTGGTTGCTTAATAAATTTGTTATACATTCAAAAGTATTTGTTGACTAGATTAGTTTTTTTTTTGCAAATTGTTTCTCTTTTAAAGCTTAACTTAAGTCTTTGTATGAAGATAAAAATAATGCAGAATGTTATCAACAAATCATTATAACGTAAAATTATGGTAAATCTCAGGAACATAGTGTATAAATATATGTCAAGGAAGTATGCATTTTTATGACTATATTGACATAACTAAGATTTCATAAAGAAGTGCCCTGTACTCCTGGCTTGTAATTTCTTTATGAAATCTTGTGTAATACATATGTATATTATATTACACTAGTCTTATTACACAAGATATGACTATGTGGTGTAATATGACTGTTCAAGGAGATAGCAAATGTACTCAATGCAAAAGTGAAATTTACAGAAATGTACTATTACAAATATACAACAGTGTAACCTCGGTAGCTCGACATGCGGATAAGGCGACTACCTCGGTAAGTCGACATTTCCCTTCCCTAATGGTTGGCACAATGGTAATTTCAATGGGCGAAAAACTCTCTAACTTGACACACAAATTCCAAGAACCCCTGTAAGTCGACCTCCATTTTCTTACGATATTTTTTCACGGTGCTTCAAGAAGTGAATTGCAAATTAGCAAGCTTAATAGTGTTGTGGAATTAATGTTTTCTCTTCAGAGGGAAAAACAAACAAAAATTATGGATTTTTTCTCATGAGGTATTTTGATTTTATGCCCTATGTTTATGTATTTATTTGTAATGTATAACTTTTCAAAATAATAATAACATAAAAAATAAACGGAGATAATTTCATTCACTGGAATTGACTTTTATAACTTGAATGGTTAGTAAATAACAATACAGACCAATATTAGCAATTGAAATTATGGAACCTCGGTAACGTGACACCCACTTATCTCGACATGTTTTGGTGTTCCCTTGGGGTATCGAGTTATCGAGGTTTCACTGCATTACAATGATATTATGTATTAATACAAAATTATTAGTTAATATGTATATCAGTTAATAGTTATTTATTATTGGTACATTGCTGTTTTAAACATCTTTATTAAAACTATCCTTACTAATGTGAGCAGCAGTAAACGTGAGGTTAAAACAATTAATGCCTTTTTTTACTAGTTATTGTTTAGCCTTCCACAATTCAATGCAATTCATTTGAGTAGAAAATAGTTTGATATTGTTGCGGACATACGCCACTTACTCCACTCTGCTTATTAAAAATCTGTTTTCTAGTTGATTACCAGTGGCGTACGCAAGGGTGTTTAGGGGTTTAACCTCCCCTTGAGCTCACATCAAAATTGTCCAACTGTGTAAATTAGGGAAATAATAATGCTTTATTACATACTCGAATTTTTTTAGTAGTTTCAGAAAATTATGAAAAAAATCTGCGTACGCCACTGTTGGTTATAGTAAAGGGATTTATAAATAATGCCACACTTTTCTTCAATACTCTTGACCCGTCATTTGGCCGATCAGGAGGTATTATCGACGCCCTCGTGACTTTTAGAAATATATTGAATTTATGCATATTTTTGTATTTTGTTGTTTTTTACCCATATTATGAATTGAAAATATATCTTTTGCCCCCCCCCCCCTGGTTAATTTTGAAATGAAAATTCTCTCCCACCCCTTATAGCATGACATTTGTGAAAGTTCTCGAGATTTTATTTATTTATTTATTTATTTATTTTTTTTTGAAAGGTTTTTACACAGGCCTGTCATTTGAGCTATTAGGAGGTGCTGATCCTCCTGACTCTTAGAAATACGTTGAACTTATACATGTTTTTATGTATTTTGTTTTTTTTACCTATAATATGCAATGAAAATATACATTCCCCCATGGAAAATATTGAAATGACGGGCCGGGGTTTCCAACTTTTTCGAGTTAGAAATAAATCATATTTAAAATAATAGATTTTGTTTAATCACGATACTTTCTGACGAGCAGCAGTAAAAACTGGTCCATTTCATGTAATTTCGGTAACAAATTTCACCCAACCCGAAAATTCCGTGCTACGAAATATTACATACGGGCCAGAGTAGTGAAGAAAATTAATTCGAATATCAAGTTGTAAATAAGTAATGCATTGTCATTTATACATCATTTTATTATAACGGTTACATTAAAAACTTTAAAACGATCGAGGGGAAGGGGGTCCTTTTATTCATTGTTTTTGACGTGAATACGCCTTTAAATTTGCTGCCATACGGGAGCAATCCAAAAAATCTAATGATAACAAAATCGGGGGATACAGTTTGACGTTGTAGTTTCGAATCTATCCTCTACATCCAAAATTAAATAATACCACTGGATAGCTAAAGGATCAAAGAATTCATTACGATAAGCGAGAACAGTGACGCATCGCGATGGGTTAAGAGGGAAGCGCAGCCATTTTGAGGTTATATTGCTGCGTATCGAAATTTGCAATTAGTATAGCTTTTGTCTCGTAGAAGCTACGATGTTCGTTTAAGTTTTGATCATCAGCTGCCGTCAAAATCTATCGATTGTATACAAAACATTAGTTTAAAGTAATGACAGTGAATATAATAAGGTGTTAGAATTTTAAAAAATGTCAAAAATATGTAGATAATGTCGGTTTATACTCGTCGGAAAGCCAGAACTATAGTTATTAATTAACAAAGTTATATTGTAACACAATAATTATTTGTTTCCTTGCTTTTATTCTAAATACATAAGTAAAAATATTTTATTAAAAATATATAACCCGTTACATTAACGTATTCGCGTACAACACACGGCCGTGTTCATGACACAGCCATACCCGACATTTTTTGTTTTCGTTTTTGAAACAATAATTCTTAGAAGGATCATAGAATTCTAGATTAACCCCTTCACGCGTTTTCCCGTGTCTGACACGGGCGAAGGTTACCGGAAAGTTTTCCCGTGCCCGTGCGTTATTTTATTTCTTATGCCCGTCTGAGATCCGTTTACACTTTTTGTTTTGTATAATATATTTTGTTTATGTAACTTTTACCCCAACCCCCGCTCCAGTCACTCCCCACAACCTGAAATTGCGAAGAATAACTTGCACTACAGTAGTTTTTCAGAAAAAAATTCGTGCTTTGAGGGTTAATCAGAAAACGCTCTATTTAATAAAATGTAGTTTGTTTGTTTGTTAACGACCATTTCACGTCACATAAATATTCTAGTTTATTTGCTATTCTCAAGGATGAGCCTCAAACTCTCGTCTAGTATGACAGATAGCACAAGACAGTACAACAGAGATTTACTTTCTTCTTTCTTTCTTTACAACCATTTCAGGTCACATAAATATTCGAGTTTATTTGCTATTCTCAAGGATATGCCTCAAACTCTCGTCTAATATGACAGATAGAACAAGACAGCACAACAGCTTTTAATATACAAAGAAGGAAATACACCCAGGGCAAAGGTGGGAATCGAACCCACGCCTCTTTCTCTCCGCGCAGGGAGGCACCGGAGCCAGTCGATTTGACCGCTCAGCCACTGAGGCCCCAGAGATTTACTATACAAAGAAGGAATTACACCCAGGGGAAAGTCGGAATCGAACCGACGCCTCTTCACTGCGCGCAGTCAGGTATTACCGGAACCAGTGAGATTAGACCGCTCAGCCACTGAGGACCCAATAGAATGTTAATCCAAGAAATGTAACAGAAAAGAAAACTTGACTTCATTTTATAATCACTTTTCAATTTTTCTTGTAAAGAAGAATTTGGTTTTTATTTGTAAAATGTCAAAGTTTCTGCAAGCGAATTTTTGCAATTAATATTTCTGAAACAAAAGCGAGAGTAGCTATCGTATGACCGAAAACTAAAATCAAGAAACATCCACTTAAATCACCGACCGTTAAACTTGAGAATGCATGGTCTGTATGTAAACTTCGAAGTTTCGACGACCTGCGCATTAGGAACAATTGGTCCTTTACTAGTTTCTGGTACACACCAGATTCAGATAGTCTGTGTACGAATTGATTCACTTTGCGTTTGCAGCAAAAGTCTTGCCGAAGAACTATAGCTCTTGTCAAGTCGTAGAAGGATGTTTCAGCTATAGAAATTTCATCGTCAATTTCTCTCAGAAAGAACGATCTAGGTGCTATAACAACATCACATTCTTTAAGGTAATTGCTTATAATTTCTTTCTTTGCTTCGGTTAGCCAATTTTTCTCAACAATTAAATCGCCGATGAATTTTGAAGTGCTTTGTTTACTGTGTGTTAATGTGTATAAATACGAAGCTCCGCGAAATGTTAACGCTTTATGTGTGCCTTTCTTCAACGCTTCTATCAGTGCTGATACATCTTTTATGCCAGTTTTCTCTCGAGGAATAGTCATAAAGGACAACAAATCAGCTAGGTAATATCTAGAAATAATCATACACCCAAAAAGCAACGGGCATATTGCCAATCTCTCACTAACTGCTTTTGCTTTTATATCCATAGGAAATTGTAGCAGATTGCACAAAAGTTTCAGTAGCAGATGATTTCTTGTTTTATTTTTGAAAAGAACCAGGTGATAAATAATCCAAATCGCTATTGTAAATGCGAGTAAGAATATCCAAAGTGTATAATGGAAAGGTGCGATGAAGGCTACAATTTTAGGAACGAATCCAGGCATGCACGTAGCGAATGTAAGATCTTCTATGTCGTAAGGGTAACTGAAATCAACGAACTCAGATCGCTGTTCTGTTATGGACAACTGACCTATTCCCATATCGGCTTCTGCTTTGCTCACCAGTCCTATGACCCCTGTCCATGAGCCATTTTTCAGCATTCTGCCCCATTCACCATCTCTAGGTGCAATAGCTTCGTAGCTGAATCGAAGATGTTTCGCCAGAAGATTTAACAAACCACTTTCCATTCCACCTATAACTTTCACTGAACCATTTTCATTCCATTCTATTTGAAACAATCTACCCTTCGGAACAACAGCCACTCTTAAAAACTTTGGAAACATCTTTATTTCCGCAAGAAAGACTTCCGGAAACTTCCCAAGTTGTAAATGCTCGTTTCCACTTGCCTTTCATTACTAATCAATCAAAAATGTTTTTTTAGTTTTATTTGACTCTTTGGGGTTTTAACGGGAATTCTTTTAAATTACCTTTACAATCGCATACAAATCTATTTTCGTTACTTGTGACGTATTGATGCTTATGAAATGTAACTTTTTTTCTTGTTTGTATAAGCTAGATTTGAGCATATTTGCTCATAAACATTGAAAAATAAACTCATCAATGGAATGAAATAAAAAGAAAAAAACTAAAAACTGAAAAATTAACCAGAGAACAAAATATTTACGAGGTAACATGCGTGAATATTCCATTTTTATCAGCATGCGATGTTCGATTTTTCCTTTATTTCCAAAGAAAGAAAGAGGTGCGGAGGGGGAGGGGGGTGACGTTGCAATGAAACATTGTTCAGATACAGATAGAATATTTTTTATCAAGCGATTTAATTATACGCTTATAGAATTGGTTTTTCGTCTACTTTTAAAAGCCAATAATTTCGAATGTGAAAAAACTTTCAACTTTATTTCAAGTGTGTCATGTGCTGAAATTTCCTTTGCAAGATTTTTTCAATCGATTCCTTTTAACAAAATTATATGTTAACTTCTTATCTCACTTTTTTACGAAATGCTGATACATAATTAAATTTTGTTGAAAGTATTTGATGAACGTAAACGGTTATTATAGTAAATATGAACATACTTTTACGCAGTATAATTGAAATGCTATAAACATACAAAAATCAATTGTGTATCTTAAGCTGATTTATTCAATCGTGGATTTCATTCGTTTAGCGATATTTTACTTTCATTGTGAAAACAGGAAAATATTTTCTTTCTTTTTTTTTTTTTTTTTGTTCTGTGAAGATTTCGTAAGAAAACCCTTGTTTCTTCCGGTGAAAATTCGATTACCAGTTGTTGTTTTGAAGAAAGTTTAGCCATAATTTTACTGCGTGATCCTATAATGTACATAGCAATATTTTAAAAATAGACTATGTAATTAAAAGCTATATTAACAGTTGCCATTATACCAAAGCATTTATAAATGTTTCATCTTATGATTTCTGTACCTGAGAACCATAATATCTTCACTTTTCTAGTTTTAGCGATGAAGTAAAAAAAAAATAAACATTTTTAGTAGTATCAGACTTGACTTTTCCTTGGGAACCTTTAGAATAAAGATGCCCGATAGGGGCTTTAAAAGTTCGGAACCCTGATGCAGCTATAGTGGCTTTGTTGTCAGTACTCTGTATGACCATTTAGTTACAGGGGCACAGTACCCAAAATTTCTGAAATTATCGATTTTGTATTACTTATATCGACAGATAAAACTGTTTTAAAGTCTCATGCAAAATTTCAAACCTATGTGAGCAAAATTTTAAATGATATTCCGGTTTTTGCAAATGATTTTAGCTGTTTTCTTTCTGCATTTAAAATCTTTGAACGCATTTTTCTCTACTTTGTATTTTTGACCAATTACGTGTAGTAAAATCGTTAAGGCTTTTTTTTTTCATTTAAAGTTACAGCTTTGAAACTTAGGGGCATTCCACGGAGTATGCTTAACAAAAATTAGCATGTGTTTGACTCTGAATTTTGTAGATTGTTTTTATTTAATTGTTAAAATTGAAATTAAGAATTTTCTGTCATTTTGCTTAAGTTTTTAACGAAAAAAAAAATTCTTAAAATTCAACTATTTTTCAGATAGTTAATTCCATGCTAACTTTTATTCTATAATGTTTGGGAAGTATTACAAAGGAAAAGCCTTTTGAAAAAGGTATAATTGAGAAAATTATAAGGAATTTAAGAAATTGAAAAGAAAAAAAAAGTTAATTTTAAATTAAGGGTTGGTTCCAATGAGGTTTCACTTTCAAATATCATTTCTAATCATAATTGGAGTTATATGAATGTAATATTTTTTATTTGACTGTTAAACGAAAAAAAAATTTGGAAGTAGGTACCGTGCCCTCCTAAAACTCGAAAAAGAGACTTAAGATACAATGGCTCTAAGGTACAGAATTGTAATTACTGCTAACTAAAATTTATTAATCTCTGGGCAGAGAATGGCAGTTTTTTAGTAGGTACGAATTTTATCAAATAAATGGAGAAATATTTAGATTTACACCAGTTTGATTTGGTAATTTTTTGAAATAATTACATGTAAAAGAGCAGAAGTGTCATTCGCAAATTCATGGGCGGATTATTATTATTATTTTTAATTTCTTTCACGAGTTGCGTATCTCTTAGCTGATTTGTAATCGAGTTATTCTCGTTTTGGATTCAAAGTTAATTTTTTTTTTTTATGACTTTATAACATTAAAAGAACGACGAAAACAAAGAGCTGCTTATTTTGTCGAGAACTCTCCTACATTTGAATGATTAAAATTATTACTGCTAAAATTTAGTGTTATTGTTAATGTGTTTAAAATATGGCACTTTAATGTTCTTTATATCGCTCCAAATTATGCTTTCTTATATTTCGCAGCAGAAAACTCAAAATAACGTGCAAGGAGTTTATTATTATAAATAGTTCGTTTAGTTGGAAGATTAATCCAACTAAACGAACTATTTATAAAAATTTAACGAACTATTTAACTAAACATTGTTGCGATAATTTTATTTGGGCACCGTCCATACATGATGTCCCCATTTTTTGGCTCATATTTGACTCCTGACTTTGGGTTCTAAATGTATCCTCCGTTGCCAGTGTCGGGAAATTAATAGCTTTAGAGAAAAATTTAAACTGCACAGTCAAATTTATTGCCTTTTAAACATGGCGATGGGGGGGGGGCGATAATTTTCGGTTGTGAATTATTTATGTGTAGAAAAAAACATATATGGGTCCAAAATCTGAGAAAAAAATTTACCTCACCTTTTTAAAAAAAAATTTCAAATTTGTCTTATCAACAACACCCTTTGTACCCCTCAAGGTAATTTAAAATCCAAATTTTTAGATTTTTCTCTTGTTTAGTGTTTTAGTTATCTGGCTTTGATTTTGTAAAAATCGTACATGTAAAAAAAATTTTTTTACATGTACGCTTCAACACAAAACAGGCCATAACTCATCAACAAATAGAGATAAAACGTTCTAGTAAAAAGCATTTTGAAGTGTATTGAATTCAGTTTTATATGATATGCATCATGACAAATTTTACAATACTTTTAAATTAAAAAAATGACCTTAAAATTTCAATTTCTCAAAAAACGTATAGTGAAAGTTTTTCAAAAAAATCTCATATTTCTGTCTATTTTATCTTTGTCTATGCAAAATTTCAACTCGGGATCATATTTTTCAAATTTTTGATTGTAATTTCATTTACCAAAAACTGCAAATTTTTGTTATTCTAGCTATTTTTCGACGATGGTTTCTTACAGGCGATGATTTAGTTAGCCTTCTAAACACAACTATGCATACGTGAACAAGCATGGACATGTCTGTGCATGAAATGAACAAGCTCGAAATTTATTTGGGGGGAGGGGGCAACAAATACATACACATTTTTGTCTTATCAAAGCTCCCTATTTTAAAGTAGTAATTTCAAATAATTCAATAAATGAACAAATGGACTTATTTTATGCATTATTACTAATTTTTTTTTTTCTAACTTCTTTGTTTTTAGATATCGCCTATGCAAAATGCTCATTTTTCAGGAGAGGAGTTTAAAATTTTTACAATTTGTTTTATTTTATTATCTTATTAGTTTCAATGATTATTACAATCGATTTTGTTCGGAAAATAATTGTTGCTTGTTTCTCTCACATGATGGATGTTAAAAGACGTCAAAAAGTTAGAAATAACTGTAAAAATGTAGTTATGACAGTATTGCACCAAAAAACTACAGTTTGTAAGTTATTAAAAAGTAGTACAGTGACTAAGTATTGTTCGTTTCTGTAGCTAAATGGGGGTAACACTGTCCAATTCATTAAAAAGTACTTGTTTCCGAATAATATTATTTTTTTATTTAGACTTTTCCCCTTGAAACATGTTTATAATATTTGATTAATATAAGCTTTAATTGGGCCTTCATACTACCTATAAGTTATCTGAAAAAAAGCAAGCTAAAGAGTATTTAAAAGAAAAAGTAAAACAAAATATAAAAATATAAAAGTTTATTCACTTAGGAAATAGGAACGTAATTCTTACAGTTTAGAACTAATAAGAACGCAATTCTAATTATTTTTTATGAAATGCACATTATTGTGATTGTTGTGTTGCAGTACCATTAACAAAGCAACCAAATAAGTAAAAACATTGAAAGGAATACTGCCTTATGCACCAATGAACCATAAGTTTATTTGACAAAACTGCTGAAAGGTAATAATAAATCAGAAATGTAAACTGCCGTATCTACCAACCCGACGTTATTCATCTTAATGAAGGACGTCAAAAAATGAAAAATTGAAATGAATACTGTCGTATCAGATGTTACGTCAGTAGTTCCATGTGTTATTAGTATATAAACTACATGGATTTTGAAATTAAAGCTGATAAAACATTGTACTTGCAAAAATTTCGATATGCTATCACGTTGAAATTCTGTAACCAACCGAATTATTCTGCAATAAGGCGGTGTTGGCATGTGAGAATTGGCGGTTAAAGCCAAAACGCATAGTGACACTAGTGTTCTCTAGCCTTAATTTTTGAACATTTACTTACAACAGTTTTCCCAATATAAAGAGCGCAAAAATCTGAAAATTTTGATATAAAAACCAGAAAAACGATTTTTTTGCAGATATGACATTGTTCATTTCTATAAGCGATATATTTTAATGAGATATTAATGATATGGGGCGAAAAGTTTATATAAAAATTAAAAGTTTATATATGTCTATATTATTTATCTGAAAAGAAATCAATAAAGCTACAACCAAAATGAAAACAAGACATTTGTCCACAAATGATTGAAGCATTTGTTTGAGTTAAATGTAAATAATTTTTCATCTTTGAAAAATGACTGTTCATGTTTTCTTCCTCTACAGTAATTTTTTTCCCTCACCTATAGTAAATAATTATATATATGTAGTGTCGTTTCTAATATTATAGTTGATTTGACAAAATATCTTCGGAAAGGTACAGTAAGAAAAGAAAATTTAAAATAGGCTGCAAGTTTTATTATTTTGTATTGTGTAGTAAAAATTACAAATTTTTTTTCTCGACAGTTTTTTAATCCCTACACTTAGATGAAACACATTACTGAAGTTCTATAGTACATTCTTACTACGAAATTTTTTGGTTGTTGAGATCACACTTACTTAAAACTATCTTGAAATTGCTTGAAAGAAGTATGCATTTTTTCCTAAATCAAATGTTTTTGAAAATTCGGAAAATATGATCCCATTGAAATCCCAAGTTGAAATTTTGCGCAGACAAAGATCAAATAAGCAGAAAAAAATTAAGAATTTTTTGAAACATTTTCAGTATACGTTTTTCGAAAAATTTAAAATTTAACTTTCAAGGTCATTTTTTAAATTTTAAATTTTTATAAAATTTGTCATGATGCATATCATATGAAACGTCATTCAATATGCTTCAAAATGCCTTTTACTAGAACTTTTTTATCTCTATTTGTTGATGAGGGATTGCCTGTTTTGTGTTGAAGTATACATGTAAAAAAATGAGTTTTTAAAAAAATCAAAGCATGATAATTAAAACGCTAAACAAGATAAAAACCTAAAATTTTGGATTTTTAATTATCTTGAGGGATACAGTTGATGTGCGAGATTTGGAAGAAATAAAACAGGTGAGGTAAAATTCCTTGGATCACTTGATAAGGAATGACTCAGCGGTGAAACACCAAAACACAGAATAAGAATAGCGCACGCTCAATCGCAGGCGCAACACACGGCCATGATCCTTATTACGTATGCGACAAACTACCATTTTGGCCCCTCTGGGTCACGGAGTAAAGAATTAGTAGTGTATTTTTATATATTTATAAAACAGTATGAATATGACTGGTAGTTAAGTTAAAACTACGTGTTAATTGTATCAAAATGGATTGGATAATTCCTGTTTAGTCCTACTCCTACGCAACAGTCATTTCTATTACATAATGTAACCAAAAATGACTTATTTTTTATCGAGAAGAACTTAAGTTCTTTTCCTCATTTCTTTCTCTTGCTCATGTCTTTTACAAAGCAATGAATAATTTTTAATTCTTACGAATCAATAGAATGGAAGCATTTGTTTGTAATATACACATGGGCAATCGCATGAATTGTAGTTGCATTCTATTAACAGTTTTTAGGAAATAGATATACATACAATCCGCTGGAATATTATGCAGTGAGTTTATTCCTTTCATGTACTGAACGCTAAAACATTTTTCAAACATTAATACCTAATAACAGCTTTCAATGGTTTGCGGGTGGGAACTTTAGCTTTCCTTATTTTCCCCTTTTTGTTATACATATTGTAATGAAAAAATTCGTAAAGAAGTCCGCAAAATGAAAGTAAAATCCCAATAAAAAAAAGAAAGAATGCTCCAGACAAATCCTCGATTGTCAAGGATTTAATTCCATCGTCGCTAACTGTTTTGAACTTTAATAATAAGCGTGCTTTGAAAAGTTGATCGTTCAAATACTTATGGTATAGACCAGAATTCCACACTCTGTAAATATACTTATCAATCTCATCCCCACAGCAGAAATCCTTTCTGAAGAATATTGACCTGGTTAGTATTGAGAAAGAATCTTTAGATATGAAAACTTCATCCTGCATTTGGTGTCTGAAAAAGAAACTGGGCGCTAACACAGCAGTCTTGCCGTCGCTTAGAACTTTTGATACCTCAGCTTTGAGAGGCTTAACTTTCCAGTCGTTTTTCGCAATGATCTCTCCCACTTTGGCCAGCAATGGCTGCGTGCTTCTTGCTAACATTTCTTGGTGCGAATCACCACGAAAAGTCATGCACCTAAAGGTATCTTCCACCACGGCTTTCCCAAGCTCCTGGATATCTTCAACAGCTCTCCGTCTGAGAGGTACTGTTAAAAAAGCTAGCATGAGAGCTGTATAGGAGAAGGATATAAACATCGATCCCAAAAGCCATCCGAATGTTAGTAGCCTCCCTTTGGTGGATGTCATCTTCAAATACAGTGGCTGTCTCAAAACACTTCCGAATATTTCAATGGCGAGTCTTTGGAATGAGTATCTTCGAAGAACAAGACGATATAGGAGTGGCATGAAAATCAGGAGTGAAAAAATGCTGATCCATAACTGCCAAGTGAACGGCCAAACAAATGCTGCTGCTTTGGGTACGTTTCCAGGAAGTTTTGTTGCGAATGTCAGTCTTTCAATATCGTAAGGATAGCTGTAGTCAGTAGCCAGCGCTCTATCTTTAGTGATTGCAATTTTACCTATTGCTAAATCCGCTCGTCCTTCAACAATCATTCCAATTGTTCCTGTCCAGCTACCATTTACCAGATTTCCCCATCCACCATCTTTAGGAGCAAGCATTTCGTACTGAAAATTTAATGCTTTTGACATGAATTTCAGTAGTGCTGCATCAGATCCACCAGTGACAAGTAATTCTCCTTTATCGGTGTAATTAACATCAAATATAGCCAGTTTTGGAACGATTGCCACTCTTAAAAACTTTGGGAAATGCATAATCGCAAAAGTATTTGAATATATTCTGCCGATATTCAGTAATTGACTTTCACTTACAAATTTATTCAGTTTCTGCAATACTTTTAATGTAACTAACTTTTGCAGCACAGATCTTCATGAAAAACTGAAATATCATTGAAAGGAAGAACCTTTTACGTTTGACTACTTTGTATTTGTCAGTGTATAGTTAATATATCTAACTAGAACTACTGCAAACACAGAATTGGACATTAGCCATTTAAATTATCTCATCAAGTTCAAAACCTGCTTGCGTACCACACGCTTATGTTAAAAATAACTTTCCACGTATTGAATATTTGAATATGACCAATCTGTTTGTTAAATATTTGAAACTCACACAAAAAACAAAAATATTTGGCTATTTTATTGCATAATATATTTATTCATAAATTATACGCATAGATGTTATGTCCGAAAGATGAAAAGCAATGGAAAAGAAAGCCATTAACACTTAAAAACTTCTGACCAAAACAGCAAGCATTATTTAAAACTTAGGCATTCATAAACTCAAACAGCGTGTTTATTTGCATTGTTTTAAGAAATGCCGTTTGTAATGATATTGATTGGCTTTAATGCATGGAATTTTGACATTTGCATGTGTACTTTAACTTAACGTGTCTGACTAAAGCACAGCACGATAGTTTTAAATAAGCTAAAACACTTACTCAAATTTGTATCAAGTTCAAAAGCAAAGCAAACAATTTGAGTAAAAAAATCGCGTTTTCTTAGTTTGTTATGAATAAAGATGCAGAAATATCAATATGTTACGTACCATAAAATGCTTGGTAATTTGTTATTCTATTCTGGGTTCGAGCAGTGTGTTTCAGAGTAAAAATGGACAAGTATATGGTTTTACATTATGTAATATTATGAACTAAGGGTTGAATATTACACCAATTGTTTTGGAAGTCAAATGCTTACATACAAGATTTTTTTTTCTTTTTTTCCCCTTATGGAGAACTTGCCTTGTCGGAATTCCCCTTTCTCGAAGCGACGGAAATCGCTAGCTATTTGGTCAAGAGTCATCTGATACATGCCGCCACCATTCATCTGTGTCAAAGAAGATTCATCTGTTTCAAATAACTATCTCAAATAATGAGAAGGGACATGTGCCATAATATGGAACCACATTCTTGGTTCCATTAATGTTAAAAAATATATGTTAATATGAGAGAAAGAAGGCTTGTTTTGTTCTACACGAACGTTTTGCTAAGTTTATAAAGCAAGAATTGTCGATGGTTTTACAATAAATTAGGAGCCTATGCTCCAAAAATAAATAAATAAATATAGTAACCCTTCGTTACATCGCTCCTTGTTATATCCCTCATTCAGGGAAAAATCGCACTTTTTCTATGTCTCCCAAAATTTTAAGTTTGAGCTCTCGAAAGTAAAAATATTGCATTTCTAAGTAAAGCACTTTTCCCCCATTAAACAAAGCCATCGAACAGGAATGTTCTCCTTTCTTCTGAATTTTCTGCAGTTAAAAGCTGCAAAAATTCTCCTCCCACTCCCCAACTTACATGCCCTGCAAGAATGATTCTACTCAAGCCAGTTGGTGTTTTACTCTACATTTCTTTTTGTATTGATCCTAACTTCTATAAGAACGAAAGAAACATGTCTATTGCCCAAAGATTTATTATTAAGCGATTTTCATTAAGAAAGTTGCCATTACGTAAGATTAAATTAATTTTTGAACGTTGACATTCAATTTACTTGTACTTTTTGAGTTATTTCTAACGGCATCGGTTATATCGCGCATTCGGATATATCGCGCTTTTTTTGCTGTCCCGCGACAAGCGCGATATAACGAGGGGCTACTGTATAACGTTGAGCTGACTAGCACAATGATGAAATAGTGAGAGGTATGGAGGGAGAGAAGGAGAACAAGCGCTTTTTTTCCTGTCCCGCGACAAGCGCGATATAATGAGGGGCTACTGTATAACGTTGAGCTGACTAGCACAATGATGAAATAGTGAGAGATATGGAGGGAGAGAAGGAGAACAAGCGCTTTTTTTGCTGTCCCGCGACAAGTGCGATATAACGCGATATAACGAGCGGCTACTGTATAACGTTGAGCTGACTAGCACAATGATGAAATAGTGAGAGGTATGGAGGGAGAGAAGGAGAACAAGCGCTTTTTTTTGCTGTCCCGCGACAGGCGCGATATAACGAGGGGCTACTGTATAACGTTGAGCTGACTAGCACAATGATGAAATAGTGAGAGGTATGGAGGGAGAGAAGGAGAACAAGCGCTTTTTTTGCTGTCCCGCGACAAGCGCGATATAACGAGGGGCTACTGTATAACGTTGAGCTGACTAGCACAATGATGAAATAGTGAGAGGTATGGAGGGAGAGAAGGAGAACAAGCGCTTTTTTTGCTGTCCCGCGACAGGCGCGATATAACGAGGGGCTACTGTATAACGTTGAGCTGACTAGCACAATGATGAAATGGTGAGAGACATGGAGGGAGAGAAGGAGAACAAGCGCTTTTTTTGCTGTCCCGCGACAAGCGCGATATAACGAGGGGCTACTGTATAACGTTGAGCTGATTAGCACAATGATGAAATAGTGAGAGGGTTGGAGCCAGAGAACGGGCACAAGCGACTTTAATTTATTGCTATATATGTTCAATAAACGAATGATTTCATTCTACTACTGGGCCGTGGTAGCCTTGTGGTTAGAATGTCTGTTTTCCGATCGGAAAGATGGGTGTTCGATACCGATTCGCTGACGACCTACCATGTACAATTGGTGATACGTGCATGTAAAATCTGTGGACCCTGAAGTCGCGAGGCAGTTCCGAGGGTGGAGAATTTCCCTTCCCTTCACTCTTAGGTCATAAAAGGAAGGTGGCGCATTTGTGGTGGCGCCATCTGGTGTCATCCGAACATCCCGGCGCCATCTGGTGCCATGCTGTGCTTGAGCCTAGTCGTGCTTCCACCTTTGTAGAAGTACGTGTTGTGGTGCTCATTAAAAACGGAAGGCGTTTCTTGTCTGTCTTAGTTCCTGGTTACGCTGCAAGTGGAGCTTGGATATCCAAGTGGCATTAGTAACAACAACAACAACTCTACTATTTATTAAACATCAGTTTTCTTAAATGAGATGTCCCGCAGTGGACCAGTCGGCAGAAGCTCGGTTCCGGTAGAATACCGAAAGTGAAGCAACATCGACTTAGGTCAGTGTTTGGGAGGGTGACAACTTCTCGCGGCTGGTTCCTGTGAGGTGGTGTACGCTAAAGGGAGCTGGTGCACGTTAAATAGGCCGTGGCTCCAATGTCCTCCAAGTGGAACGATTCCTCTGAGGGTGCCAACCCCAGGTGACGGTCTCTCATCTTTAAGCTGGTTCAAAAAATTAAGAGACCACATATACGAGGATACGACGACAACAACAACTAAACTGAAATACTAGTTGTTTCAAAACTGAAAACTTAACCCTGAAATTTTGCTTTTTATTAAAAAATGTAGAAAAGTTCCGGGGAAAAAAGTTTTTAGATAACAATCCCTAATACTTAACTTTAAATGCAAATAATGGAAGATATGAGAATTGAAACAATTTATTTCAAATTTTTCATGATGGGTCAAAAGTTCGTTTCTGGTCCTCGAAATACTAGTTATTTGAAACTTTAGTTCACATATGTTTAGATATGGGTTAAGAAAATTTAAATTTATGTTTTAGAATTATTTATAGGTACCTCAACAATATGCGTGACGTTCAAAATCAATAAAGTTTGAAGTGGTAAAACATTTTTCGCAGCTTTCTTTACATTTCCATGCTTTTGAATTTTCATGTATCCAATCATGTTTCTCTAAAGCATTATGCGCACGACAACTTATCGGAAAAGTTGCGTGCAGTTTTAATTCTACGAGTTATTTGACTGGAAATCAAACAAAAGCAGCAGCAAAATGCAGGGCGGAGCGACATCGGGAAATAACAGGGTAGAGGATCCGCCTTCTATTGGTTCATTAATGGGAACGCATTTCGATAGATTGAGGGCTATCTTCTTTTTTCGTGTGACATTAGCATTTCGCAGATACCACTCTGATCGAAGTGTTGCTATTGTTGGATGTATTTTTCGAATTCAAGCAGTGATTGTAAAAGGAGTTTTCTGTAGTTATTTCTTCTGCCCTAACATGAATATTATCAGTGTATTTTTGAACAAATCTTTTTTTTATGTATTCATTTATTCCATCGGAGTTGCATATGGTTGCTAACCATTTCGCAGACCTAGTGCATTCCCAGTAAATCGGCATCTATTCTTTCAAGTAGCACTACTGTCGGCGGCTGCCATTACCACTCTGACAATTTCGACGTTCAGTTTCCCCTAGATGGCGGCACCTGAGCTCTAATTAATGCAGATTGCACTAGGAATTTAATTTAGCCTAGAGCATCCAAGCCAAACGGATACTCAAGGGATCTCTCACATGCCGCATAATCATACGACATGGGCGCAGACGATTTTCTACATCTTAAAAATCCACCGACTTGGGCCAGGTTTGAACCTGCGAACTTGGGCGTACGAGGCCTGCGCCTTACCACTACGTCACCCAGTCGGCTTTTGGAATAAATCTGCACAATATTTCATTGAAATTTGAGCCACGCTTTCTATTTTAAATCTATGCAGAAATCCTCTTCCTTTCAGGGAGTTTGTATAAGTAGATATCCACCTTCTAAACAATTTTAGTATTTTTAATTCATGAAGCAAAATGCTTTTCCGTTTCCTCTCATGATTAGCATTTCTTGATGAGGTTTTTTCCTAGGAATTTACGCTGAATTCCTAGGTTTTTACCACAAGCATTCCTTCTTTTTCTATCATTATCGGCAAATAGTAAGAATCTGTTTTCAGAATTCGGTTTTACTTAGTTTGGTTACATATCTTAACCCTTTCTAAGTCGGTGGTAATTATACTTGCCACTAAATTCATCATGTTTATAGCCAGCCATTCAACCCGTTATCATTGGCAGTGGAAAGTGCATTTACCACCATATGCATCAGTTTTGAAACGTGAGAGTTCCCCAACCAAAATATAAAAATACTGGGTGGGGTAAAATTCATCTTATTTTTATCTAATGATGCATATGAATTGCTTCTCTGAAAATAATTAATTTAAATTTTAAAAATGTTTCAATTTTCAACTTCTAGAAAAAAAAACTAGCCCATTAAAGGGTTAATTTCCTTGAATTAAGAGGTCCTTGTATGTCTGATGCAAGGTCCCTTTCATGTAATTTTCTTTACAGTTTTGTTTCTTACGATGCCAAAATTTTTTTTATTGTAAAAAAAAATCAAATGTCTTTTATTGATGTTATCTATTCTGAAAATAACATGCAGTTGAATGTCATTATCCTTTCATAAGTGTGAGTATATGTGTGTGTTTGGAGCTAATAAATGGGACGATAGTCGAAAATACTGTCGAGTCCGATAGTGGAATAGTCCATTTTAACCCATCTAACAAAAATTTTCAATCTTGTAACCCACCTCTTATTTTAGCTGTCTTAGAGAAAAGAGGGCATAAATATTGGTAATGCTCAGTTTCCCTAGTGGCGAGTTGTGGAACTACTTAATGCTGTCCTTGTTCTAATTGAAGTAAAAAAAATCGAGTTACCAATATGAATGAAAGACTTGAAATAAGAAACACAACTTAATTTTTTTTATTACTTAAATACCTACACCTGACAGGCTTTTTTTACAAAGATATTTCAATGGGAAGGATGTTTTGTTCTCTTCATTAAAGTTTTAGCATCAACTTCAACTTTCGTTACTTTTATTCGCAAACTTGATTTTTTTTATTCATGTGCACAGTGGCGAGGGCCCACTCAATATTCGCTCGAGACCCACCAGTGGGTCGCGACCCATAGTTTGAGAAATACTGATCTAGTTAAGAATATTGCGATGTGTGTCTTAAAAACAAAAATTGATTAAAAAGTCTGGTTATTTGCTTGTTTGTGCTCTATATTTCACTCTTAACAACACTTTTCACCACCAGACCCCTACCTGTTATCCGAAGCCTTAGGATTGCTTGCGCACGGGGCGAGGCAGTGGGATCCACTGATTCACAGTAGATCGGTGTTCCAAAATGTACTAATTTATCTGGTAACACGCCGGAAGTTTCTTTTATAGGTGTAAAATATACTTTTCTCCACCAGACCCTTCCCTAGCTGTTAGCCGAGGCCTTAGGATTGCTTGCGCACATTGCGAGGTAGTGGGTCCACTGATTTTACATGCAGGTATCCCTACATGGTGGGTCTTCAGCGGGTATCGAACGCGCGACCTTCCAGGTGGAAGTCCGACGCTCTAACCGTTAGGCTACCACAACCTCCCCTTTTAACAACATTGGAGCAGTCAGAGCTTTCTTCTGGGCGAAAGGGGAGGGTATTGGTTCATAATCGCTTTTACATGTGTGTATATTACTATAGTACCAGTACTTTAAAAATGGTATAAGGAGAAGGGTTCAATGGTTTAATTCCTCCCCTCCCAGATAGAAAAAAAAAACGGTAGCTAATCATAATTTTTCCACGGAAGGGTTTTTGGTTCACAATAATCCTACTGCATATGTATTAATATATAACTCAGTAATATGGCTTAAACCCAAGGGTTCTGGCCCCCCCCCCTACCCCCCCCCCCACAGTTGCCTCTAGTTAAGCGCTCATTAAACAGCCTTCACTACAACCCTCCTTTACAAAACTGTCACTATTTTTATCTAAGACCGTTTTTAAAATTTTGTAGCAGGATGAAGAGGTGGTTCAAAAGCTAATTAACTTGCACTGTTGAGTTAAAAGACGTGCGTGTTTTATCTAAAAATACAATTTTGAGACGGTTCAGTTTAGTTCTGCTACGGTCCAAAAATTATTTAATTCCAGCATGTTTCATTAAAGGGGTATTCTAATGTAAAATTTTGAAAAACTCGAAAATTTTATTTTTTCATATTTCCAAAGTTTAGACATTCAAGAATATACCATTAAAAGGATTTTTCAAAGTTCCTATTATTTCATGAGTTATAGCCGTTTTTGTGACGTGGCATCGGTTCCGGTCCGACCGCTGCAAGTCAACAAAAGACGGTAGGCGTTCTCGAGTCCCTCTCGGTTGAATATCCCTTATAAAAGCTTTATTGTATAGTATCCCTTTTAAATCTATAGTTAATTTGAAGGACGTAGAAACTTGTTTTGTTGGAATTCTCCTTTTAGTTTTATTTTAAGTTAGTTTTGAGCCAACCTTCGTACCAAACTTCGCAGTTAGTATTTTTAATGAAGGTTTTATACCCATATTAAAAATCTTAGATCTTATGGGAATCACGATTGGCCCAAAAGCTTATGCTTTTGCAGCGAGACGGGACGAAGCGTGTATCGAGCGCTCGGAACTCCGGACTTCAGAGGCGTCAAAGCAGGGTATAAATGCTCGTCTTCACCAGAGAACATCGGAGAATGAGCATTTTGAGATATAGGAAGGTCTCTTATATGGAGCAGGAATCGCCGATTAAAAATATGTAAGTATTCTGTACCATTCTATAAGTAAAACTGCCGAAAACTTGTCTTAAAACTTTGAACGCGATTTTCTCGAAACTACTTTTTTCGAGCTGGCGGTAATGATATCTCGAGTTCTAACGGTCCGATTTACTTCAAATTTGGAGAGGATGTTCTTTATACATCCCTTTATCGTGTGAACCTTGCCCAAAACTATAACTTTTCATTTAGTATTTTTAAAAATTCGGAATTTTTAAGAAAATATGCAATAAAGATTTCTTTTTCAAACAACCGCCATTGTGTGAAATTTTTTAAAAAAAAACTTGTCCAAGGTTCATACGACAGCCGCATCCATAATAATTAAGAATCCGTCTGTTTCTTATTTTTCAGATCACCAGGAGGGTTGGAATAAAGTACGCCATGACAACCTCTTTTTTTTTTGAATCCCCCACTTTGACTGCTCAAAAATTTGCCAATTTTAATTTTTTTTTTTTGGGGTTAATATTTTTTGTTTCCTTTGTACGGCGCTTCAAAAACCGGGCGAAATTCATGCCTCCACACTATTTCAAGAAACAGGGGTCCTACGGTAGAAGTCCAGAAAGGGTTCTGCAAATCAAAGAAATTAAGATACGCGGCACTACGGAGAGCTTGGATAATTTGTTTTTCCCTTCTGGTCCCTCAAGAATACATGTATTTCAATTGGGACGAACATGAACCACAGGAGTAGGGGACAATTCTTTAAGCTCTTAGATTTGAAACTTATACATTATCAATAAATAGTAAATATTACTGGTACTCAAATGAGAGAAAGTAATAATAGACTAAAATTTATTTAATATGTATATAGGGGAATGCAGGAAAAAGTGAAATAATAAAATGAAATGGTAAAATATTTACGCACTTTGCAGTGCCACTTATTTGATAACATTTTACATATCGCTGAAAGAAATGAACAGTGTCATATATCTACAAAATGGACATTTTTCAAGAAAGCAGTTTTACAAATTTGTTTTATTTAATTACCATATTTGTTTCAATGATTATTATAATCGATTTTGTTCAGAAAATAGTTATTGTTCTAGTTTTCTCTCACAAGATTGATGTTAATGATGTCAAAAAATTAGAAATAACAATAAAAAGTAGTTATTACAGTATTGCACCAAAAAAATAAAGTCTAGCCTTAATTTTTGAACATTTAATTACAGCAGCATTCCTAATATAAAGAGCGCAAAAATCTGAAAAATTTTATATAAAAAATAAAATAACAATTTTTTGCAGATATGACACTTCATTTCTAAAAGCGATATGTTACGTAGCATTCCAACCAAACCATAGTTGCAAGGGCGGATTAAAAAGCTTGGGCGCACCTGGAAGTAAAATAAAAAAATATTTTACTCCCTCATCTAAATTTTTCCTGAATAGCAACTATTGAAGTTAAAATTAAGAAGACTAAAATGTAATTCACTTAAAAAAAAAAAAAAAAACTGAAAAATTTTCAACTTAAAAAGTTTTGAAAACTTCCAGGTATTTTCAAAATTGAATTCATTGGATTGAAAAATAGCATTTCCGACCTAAGTTTAACTGTGTTATAAAATTTGCACCTCCAATCTATCGCGAGGCCCTCCAATAGAACTCTACAACGGAACAATGGGAGTTTAAAAAAGAGGAAATTTGAAATTAGGAAGGGGCCTCTTTTGAGCTTAGGGACCCTGGCGATTGTCAAGTCCACCAACCGTTTTAAACCCTTCATAGTTGCCTATGAAGATCAAGGTTTATTATAATTCAAGTCATTTTCGAAATTGAATTTTTTGAAAAATTTTGTAATATTTATATATATTGTATATCTTATACATAGGCCGCCTAAATGTCTGTTTGTCGCCGATAGCTTATTCCGAATTTGTTACTCCAAGAAAACTGCATCGTGCTGTGCCATCTACACAATTGTTTCTACAATGAAAACTTTTTTTATGGAAAAGAAGTTAGAGCGAACTTCTACAAAATAGAAGTTCGCCGGCGAAGTTCTACTAAACCTTAGCGAATTTACAGCAGTGTAATCTTCTATATAAGCGGCTTAAGTGTCTGTTTGTCGCAGGTAGGTTACTGGTTGCTTGCGTAACTGTACTAGCCAATGGGGTGAAGTTGCCACGGCATTCAAATAGTCCATATATACTGATAACATACATGCAGTTATCATTGTTCTATTAAATTATCATGGTATTTAAGAACATTTAAATATTTTGCCCGATTTTATTCCGACATTGTGTTTTAAACTGAATTTTCCGCTGAACGCAAATTGAGCGTATCAAGGGGAAGGTGAACATTTTTTTGCATTAGTATTTATAATATATAGAACAGGCGGTCATTTCGTATGACCGCCGGGCTTTCTAGTATTGTAATATTTTGTGTTGACGCTAAAATATTTTTTTATATTTTATAATCATAAAGTTCCTATTTTTAGTATCTTAAATAATAATTATGACCTACCAATGGCCAGTGCAGTGTTAATTTATTTTAAATGACGCTTATTTTGATTTCAAATGTTCTGTGTACAATTTGCTTGCACTTGCAGGCATGAAATTCTACGTTTCACTTTGATTTTTTGTAGAACATTAATATTTTCAATCGATTGAACAGTTGACTGAATTAATCTGACTCAATTTATTTTAGATTAAATTCAATTGCATACCCTAAAAGCCTACAAAGAAGAAGAAAACACTAATAGATTTTGACCAAACTAAATATAATAAAAGTGAATTTAATCCAAGTTGATCTTAAACAGCTTAAGCAGTCCAGTGGGTATGTATAGTCGATTGGTCTGTCGAGTCCAAGGCTTCCACATCAAAGCTCTTCGAATCGAAATAGAGGATGATGTTATTGATCGGTTAAGCATTTTCTCCGGCTATGTCCCAGTGGTTAGGATTCCACTTAAACTTTAAGAACCGCTAAAGGTAGACTTTTTAGTGGTCTGTTTAAACTAATATGAGTGAACAAAATGGTCGGTCGTTTTAGTTACCCCGAACGCTTAATTTCTAAGGAAAGAAATGCTAGGAAAGAATGCCTTAGAGTCTACAAAACTTATTTCAATGTATAAACAAACTAAATTACGTAAAATGTAAAACTAATTGAGATCTCGTGAACTCCAATATAAATTAAGCCCTGGTTTCAACAAAAGTATCAAGAAAATTATCACTTTTTGATTTCAATAAAAGTGGAAAAGTGATACTTTTCCACTAAAATTAAAAATAATGCTTCAAAGGAAGTACTATTAATGAAATACACTACTGGCCATTAAAATTGCTACACCAAGAAGAAATGCAGATAACAAAATGATATTTATTGGACGCATATATTATGTTAAAAATAACAAATGATTAAATTTTTAAGAAATTTGAGTGAATAAATAGTGAGAAATTCATTTGCATATCACAGCATCTTCTTCCTGTCGTTTAAATTGCTTGTCTGTAGCATGTCACCTTCTTGGTGTAGCAATTTTAATGGTCCAGTAGTGTACATACTCTTTTTAGCTACTGTTATTTTCTAAGTAAATTGCCATTTTTTTCACTTTGAACAGATATAATTTGTAATCGCTATTTAACTTTGCCCTACATTCCCCTACACCAAATTTTGTTTGGATTTCTGTTCGTTGGCGTATCTTTTTTTCTTTTCCTTCGCTTTGCTGGGCTGTAGTAGTTATTCCGAAAACCTGACAAATCTTTCATATTGAAATACACAGTAATAGCGGTGTCTGTATTTCAAGCTATCAAACAATCTAGTAAGCTTTCATTTCGTAGATAACAAAAAAAGAACATCCCAAAATATAATTTCAGTCTTATTATCTGTAAATTAATTAACCATTTATAGATATAATTTACTTGTTTTATAAAATAGCTTATCTTTTGAAATCATTACTATTTAACATGAATATTGACTAAGTACATGGACGTTAGAGTTCACTGGAACTCGAACATCAAAAGGATTAACAGTAAAAGGATTAACAGTAAAAGGATAAACAGCAAAAGTATAATTCACAAGTTTTCCTCCACACTAATAAAGAGTGGTTTATTCAAAAAGCCTGTTAAAAAACCACGTTAAGAACAATATTTTATGATTTCTAATTTAAATATTTTCCCCTTTAGTTCAGTATTTCCTTTAGAAGCCAATATATGATTCTGAACAATTATTTTACGCACAGTCAAATATTTATCTTTTCGAAACATAACAGATTAAAGTTTTGTGGAGTTATAGCACACGTCAAATAATTATTTTTATACATATCCCGTCAATGATCCTGCTGTATATCATTAAATACGCAGTGAAAAAACGAATCGTCATCTATTTTAGAAAGTAAAAAACGTTATTTTTGTAAAAATTAGTCAATTAGCTGTCATTGCTTTTCATCTCGAACAATAAGTTGCTACCAAAAAAGCACTTGAATATAAACAAGGATTAATTTTAAAAGTTTTTGATTTTGCATTATTTATTACACCTGTAAGCTTAAATTGGGGGGGGGGGGTTGAATTGTAAGCAGTAGTTAAACAATTATTTATAGCGCAACATTATTATCCTGAACAGGCCAATATAAGGTAAATGACCCGGTAGTGGACACAGTTAAGAAAATTTTCGTACTCTTTTGCGTGGCAAAATTTTTTCAACGGGCGTACATCAATATTTGCTATTTAGCTTAATCGCCAACTATTTCTTTAAAAATTAATTACCTATAAAATGTCATTTGATGAAAAATGAGGAGTTTTACGTCAAATTTACTAAACGTTTAATTTGTATCTTTAGTGGACATTTATAAGACACGTATTTGCATTAGTAGTGAATAGAAAATAATACCATCTATTTTATGCTGTTAACTTGGAGAAATAATTTTTAAAATGACTAAGGGGCCATTCATAAATGATGTCACGCTTTTTTCCCGTATATTTTCCCCAAATCCCTAACCTTCTTATTGATCGGCTTTAGTAAAGAGCAGCAAATGTGACCTTGCATAGATGCTCCACGCCAACTTTAGTTTTATTAACCAGCACTAGGAATCGTTCGCTATAGGTTCTGATAATTTCATTCAAGTTTAATGTTACATTCGCTTATTTTAGAAGCTTAAAGATCTAAGTATCCATTACTAGAGCAGTGTCCACTACCTGGGCCGTGGTAGCCTAGTAGTTAGCACGTCGGACTTCCACCTGGAAGGTCGCGCGTTCGATACCCACTGAAGACCACCATGTGTACTTGGGGATATGTGCATGCAAAATCCGTAGACCCCACTATCTCTCCCCGTGCGTAAGCAATCCTAAGGCCTCGGCCCAACAGGTCTGGTGGAGAAAAGTGTCCACTACCCTACCTAAGGCTTCGGCAAGGGTTGCAAAAAGGTGCAAGGGTGTCCGATGGAGAAAAGTGTCCACTACCGTGTCATTTATCTTGAATTCTAAACAAAGATATTTACTTTTATGCACATTGTTTTAGGACGCTGATTAGCATTTCAGTATTTAATTTTAGCATCCAATGTTAGATATTCTTTAACATCTTCTTTTTCATGCAACAATCGAATATATGAAAAGTTTGACAACAAATTATACTTATACCTCCAGTAAGCTAACGAAGTCAAAGTCATTTTTTTCTCTTTCTTTTAAATTCTCGCTTTTTCCTCAGTTTAGTGAACATTATTTCCGATACAACGCTTAAAGAGCTGATGCAATACCCAATCATTAATACAACGAAAGGTCCACTTAAATCGTCAACCGATAGAGATAGAATCGCATTTTCAGACTGAATTTGCCTTTGCTCTGAGCTACGGCCCATACGAAAGAGGGCATCGTTCACAATTTTTCTGTACAGTCCACCAGCATTCATTCTGTGAAGCATTCTGTCCAGTTCACGTTTACAGCAGAATTCTTTATTGATGACTATAGCTCGCGTTAAATCGTAGAAAGCATCATGAGAAAGTGAGATGTCCTCCTCAATTTCCCGTAAGATGAGTGACCTCGGGGCTATTATGACGACATTGCCCTCAGCGAGGTTGCTACTTATAACCTCTTTCTTCGCTTCTATTAACCAGTTTCTTTCTACAATGAGGTCTCCAATGAATTTTGCTGCGTTTTGTCTGCTGCGGGTCAAAGTGTAAATGTAGGAAGCACCATGGAACGTCACAGCCCTGTGGGTACCTTTCTTCAAAACTTTCACCAGTGAAGGCACATCGCTAATGCCAACCTTTTGTCGGGGAACTGTCATAAAAGATAACAAATCAGCAGAATAGTAATTAGAAATGACCATACAGCCAAACAGCAGAGGATAGATAGCGAATCTATCACTGGAGGTATGTGGTATTATATTCAATGGCTTTTGCAGAAAATTTCCAAAGATTTTCAGTACCAGTTGATATCTTGTCTTATTTCTATGCAGAATTAATCGGAAGATTATTACAACCACTACAACAAATGCCATCAAAAAAATCCAAAGCGTATAATGGAAAGGAGCAACGAAAGCCACCATTTTAGGAATGTACCCTGGTGGGCTTGTAGCAAAAGTAAGGCCTTCTATGTCATAAGGGTAACTGAAGTCAACAGCCTCAACGCGCTGTTCTGTTATTGATATTTGACCAATAGCAATATCAGCTTCACCTCTGCTCACTATTCCAATAACACCAGTCCATGAGCCGTTCTTCAACTTCCTTCCCCATTCTCCATCTTTAGGAGCTGTTATATCGAAACTGAAGTGCAGATATTGGGCAAGCATGTTTAAGAATCCACTTTCCATCCCACCTAAAAGATCCACCGAACCATTTTCATTCCATTTAACTTGGAATAACTTTCCTTGCGGAACAACAGCAACTTTTAGAAATTTTGGAAACATGTTCAGAAAGAACAATTCGCTGGATTGTCACATATACTAATAAATTTCAGTTTTTTCTAACTACCAGTTACATTTATTATTTGTAGCATATATATATATGCAAAATCTTAAACAAATATTAGCTTCTGAGTGTACATTTCGTAAATCTTGTCGGTCTCTCTCTTGAAGTGCGAGAGGTGCCTAGATTCAAATAGAATTTGGTGAACGCTGCGTTTCTTTACGTAAAGTGCCTTAATTCTAATGCTTCGCGACACTATAAGCTGAGAAATTTCACAGCAAAATAAAATTAAGTATTCATTTATTTATTATTTTGTTTAATACAATCTGTGCAAAGAATTAGACTACCAACAAATTAAGGTTAAGTAATTTCAGAAAATCATGCAAACTTACCTTCATTCTTTGATGTATGTAATCTCTTATTTTACACAAAAGCCTTTTGAAATTGAAATAGAATGCGACTAAAGCAAATAAGAGGGCAGATTTATTTGCAAGAGAACATTAATCCAATGTGCGTGAAAATTTTACCACTCTATAGGCACAGACAGCCATTCAAGTTTCCATTTGTTCATTTACATGAAAAAGGCATTACCCAGAGAAAGGCTTTAGATTTGCTTTGTAGGGTAAATTTGAAATCACGCAAAGAAACAATCTGATATAAATGCTCGGACATTGATTGTGGAACGACTCTTGAACTCTCGCACAGGTGGACTAAAATCTATTTAGTGTTGATAGGAAAAAAATACTAAACAACGTTTTCTGTGTGACAGTAAAACCCGGTTAAAACGCGGGTGTCGGGGGACATGTTTGGCACCCGCGTTATAATACAACCGCGGTGTAGTAAAACCATAACGCGGAACCATATTCACGATATAATACTCGTTTTTGTTGCATCATTTTTTGCTTTATCAATTAGTCGTAACTTTTCTTCCCCTATAGTATATATTTTTCTTTTGCTGCCATTTTATTCACTGTAATTGCTGTGCAAGAAGCACATATCTCAGCTGCGCAATAAAGCTATTGAGTGATAGGTTATAAACCGACTGTGTTTCGAGAAAGAAGGTGCTTAAAAATCTCTCTATGGTATCATCATGGGATTGTGAAGGGGTAGAGAGGATGTTAAGAAAAAATTAGATTTGAAAGTAGAGGAACGCAATTCTCACTGGGAAATATGCTTGCTTTCAGGAATGCTAAAGAATCTGGAATACAAAGATTGATAGCGTTATATAAAAGAGGCTACACACGCATAACTAGACTTCTGAAAATGGAATAGTTAAGCATTAAACTGAACAGATCCTGACCGCTCATTTCAAGAGAAACAAGCTCGAGCTGGCTTTATTTATAATGGTAAATGAAGAATTTCCTTTAAATGGCAATGACAAAGGGTGGTTTAAATGTCGGGGGACATGATAGTCACCGCGGTATATCCGGTTTCGCGGTATACTGAGGCGCGGTATAACAGGGTTTTACTGTATTTCGAAAAAAGAAATCTTTGTGGCGTAAAGTAGTTTTTTTAGAATATGGGTCCGTTGATGTTACTCCATCAGCCAAATCTTTTGCAATGCTCTGCGACGAACCTTCAGCTGATGGAAAATAAGAGAAATGCACATGGGCTCTAGCCCTTTATCTACTGACGGTACTTATAAGTACCATTCTCTATAAATTCCATTCCAGCAACCATTTTTACCAATATTCTGATGGTACTTTGTCGGGACAATCTTTCAATTCCCCTTTTTCGGGACACATATCAGCAAGTGTTCTACAAAAGAGTATTTTAGCGAGGAAAGGAACATAAATAGTTTTGAAACCGATCCTGCGCTTTGAACTTCCATTTTTTTTCAGATTGCTCCCTTAAGAGTTTCGCTCCAGAAAAGTACTAAAATTCAAAAATCAAGTCATATTTTTTTAATGTGTTAGTTAAGAGCTTAGAAAACTATTTAACGAAACATTTTGATTAAAAAGTGTATGTAATTAATTTTACAGGGTAAATACTCTGTGGCACTTATTAGCTGTAAAGAAATAAATACTTATATATTGATCATTTTATTTTATGTAAATCCCTTAAATTCCAGTGTAAATACTTAGACAAAGTATTTCTGTAAAAAAAATTACTGCAGATCATAATGCAGTAGATAAAGTGTTGAGGTAGCGTTTCCCAACCTTTTTCCCCTTGCGAACCCCTTCGAAGATCCGAAACAAAACGTCGAACCCCCGTCTGTAGGCTTTAGTAACGTGTAACGGAAATATAAAATTTGCTAGCACATTTATTTTCCATATGCACAATAGTTCATAACAAGAAACAAAAATATAATTGCAAAACATACAAGTTTAAATAAATACTAAAATTACTTTTTATTATTCGTTCTTTTTGAATTATTAATATTGCAGTAAACATATGTATTCTCCAAAAATACTATAGCTAATTTTTATTACCCACAGTGCGAAAAAGCTATGGAACGGTATGAGAAAAATACGTATGAATTTTTTAATCAATCAATGAATATCGCTCGGTACCACTTTCGGGTTGAAATATGCAAAATTCTCAAAAGTAAGAAATAAAGTGTGATAAATGTAAGATAAAAATTATTAATGAATGAATATCTTCCGGTTTCACGTTGAGGTCTGTATATAATAGTTAGCCGAAATAATACAAAATTTTTCATTTTAGTAAATTTTCATATTTTCGACTCTTTCTTCACGAGGAAAAGAAAGAAAAACATACGTTCAAAATAAATCAATGAATGACTTTCGATACCACTTTGAGTTTCAAATTTTCGGTATTATGTAACAGTAAAAATAAGTACGTTTCAAATTTTGTACCTATGCTTCCTCTGTCAATCCACACTTTTACGTATTATCGGAAAGCAATTTATTCAAAAAAATAATTTTTACACACCATCACAATTACGTATGTAAATTTATTATTTCATTCATTATTTTACGTCAGCAATTAAAAATTTCGCCATTGCAATAATATTTTCGCGAACGCCGTATCTACATCATGCGAACACTTGGGGGATCGCGAACCACAGGTGGGAAATGCTGAGGTAAACAAACAAGAAACTCATAAAATAAGTGAACTTTGTGCACTAGTAAAACTGAAAAAAAAAAATTATTCACGACTGCTTCTACCGAGACTGCTTACAACTGCTTCTACCTCCGCGTTGTCTTTATTCTCTTTGGTTTGTTGGTAAATCTTAGGCTATATAAGCCGTGTTTTTGTTGTTTTGTTTGCTTCATTTGGATGTTTTTGCATCTAGAAGCTCCTCTACAGCATTGGAAAAGGGATTCTAAGTAATCCGGAAACATATGTCTGCATTTTAATGCTCATTTGAGCTTTCTCAACGTGAATAATTGCTTTGCAGTTACACAAGAAACTCTTCTGTTTTTATTGGGTAGAAATATGGACAGTTTTAGCTGCGTCTGTGTGTTAAACTTATTCAATCGTTAGGCTCTACACTCATTTATATTACGAATGTGTTGCCTAACCAACCACCAGTAATTAAATTTGAAGTAATGGAACTGTTTCGTTATTATATTTTAATGCTATGTATACTAATAATAACAATATGTATCATTATTATTGCGATTGTTTATTGTTTTAAATATCTAAATAATAGTGGGGGGGGGGGGCGGATTTGTAAGAGCTATTTGTACTGATGTGTTCAATGTCTTATTTTTTACGAACATACGCATGAAGTACGCGTGTCCATTCATGCACAGAGTAATCATAAACCAGAGGGTCAACTCTCAAGCCGTTTTGTAGTGTCGATTTCACTAGCGCACCACGGGGAAAAACATGAACTAAATTACAAGAGTTCGCATTGAAGTTTAACTCATGTCTCCTCTACGACGATATTATCTTTGTTTTGAAAGGAAATTGCATATGTCTTTAGAATCGGTTCGCTCATTTGCAGCTTTGCGTAGCTCTTTGCAGATTGAATTATTTTTACTTTTATTATTATTGCTCGTCATTTTCTGGAATATTTTTCAACGCTAAAGTTTATTTACGGTATTCAGAAAGGATTACTTTTGAAAATAGTATCTAACTTAAGAATTTCTTGATACCAAATATATTTAACTGAACTTATTTAGAACATGTTCACTTTCATTTTTAGCCTACGTTCCCGTAAAAGTAAAAAAAATAATAATAAAGCATGAAAGAAGGCTTAATGTATCTTGAAAATAACGTTAGAAATCAAGAAAAGTCAAAAATAAGTTAAGTAATTAAATAAAGATTGAAAAATATAAAATTTGAAAGTAGGGTATTGAGATGGGGAAAAAGTGTGTCTGTCGGTCTGTCGGTCTGTCGGTCTGTCTGTCTGTCGGTCTGTCTGTCTGTCGGTCTGTCTGTCTGTCGGTCTGTCGGTCTGTCTGTCTGTCTGTCGGTCTGTCCCCCCCTAATAACTTTTGAACGAATTGTCCGATTCGAAAAATTCTTTTTGCATTCGAAAGATCTCGGCGAGGACATCTCATTTCCATATTTTAATTTTTGATTTGAACAACTTTTTGTTCGATTTTGAACAGTTCAAAAATTTTTAACATTAGCGCCTACGGGCGAAAATGAAGAAAATTATGTAAACTCTGGGTAAAAGATCCAAGTTCCAATGAACAAGCTCACTGGAAGAAGTTCTTGGCGTGAAATATTGATTTGAACAATTTTTTGTTCGATTTTGAACAGTTCAAAAATTTTTAACATTAGCGCCTACGGGCGAAAATGAAGCAAATTATGTAAACTCTGGGTACAAGATCCAAGTTCCAATGAACAAGCTCACTGGAAGAAGTTCTTGGCGTGAAATATTGATTTGAACATTTTTTTGTTCAATTTTGAACAGTTCAAAAATTTTTAACATTAGCGCCTACGGGCGAAAATGAAGCAAATTATGTAAACTCTGGGTACAAGATCCAAGTTCCAATGAACAAGCTCACTGGAAGAAGTTCTTGGCGTGAAATATTGATTTGAACAATTTTTGTTCATTTTTGAATAGTTCAAAAGAAAAAAAAAAAACATATTGCCTATTGGGAAATTTCAATCCTATATAAATTCTGATCTAACGGACCGATTTGCTTGGAACAAACTTTATCGGAAAGCTCTTATGACGTAGAACATGTACAGCTAGAAAGTTCATCCAGAACTAACGAGCCTATTTTCCTATGAAATTTTTTGTTCTAGATTTCCAAGAATATTTTTGAATTAATGAATGATTAAATGAATAAGCAAAAGAATGAATTAATAACTGAGTGAATAAATACATGAATGACTGAATAAATGAGTGATTGAATGAATATGCATTAACCGTTGAAAAGGTATATCTGAAGCAATGAAGAACTTAAGCTAAACGAGAAAGAGAGAGAGAGGGAGATAGCTAGAATATAAATTTGAAGCTGGTGTATACGGGAAAGTAGGCTCGTGTAGTTCTAGACGGAACTTCTTGTTATCTTTTGAAAATTAATGCTTAATTCATTTATCGTTTTTATATTGGACTTTATTTAACAGGATATGTTTTATTCATTTTTGTAATTGTGCACCTTGCCTTACTACATAGAGTTTAAATAAAGATTTTATAATGTATGTTGTTTTATGAGTAAACTTTTACTCCAATTTTTGGTTTTTCCGATTCAGGGGGCTGGCCATAGTTTTTTTTTTTTTTTTTGCTAAAATCAATTTGTTTAGTGAGTGGAGTTTGTTTTTGCGAAAAATATTTAAACATCGCCAACGGCAAGTCAAAAATGATAGAATAGATTGATTTGGCTAAAAAAAATAATAACAATAATAACCACCGCCAGCCCCTCGAATCGGAAAGTACCCGATTTGTTAGATCTTTCTGTATGATATTTAATGTCATTTTTAATTCAAAAAGAATAGTAAGTAAGTTGAATAAAACAAAATAGTAATCTTAAAAACTATTCTGAGATTCATGCAAAGTTATAGCTTTTAGAAGTATAGAATAAAAGACTGTATCAACGAAATTAAAAGAAACCGAGTCGACAAATATAATGTAAGCGAAGTGAAAACGAGAAAAGGGCAAACAAAGATTTAGAATTCTGAAATATATTAATATGTTTTGAAAGTGTTATTTTAAGTATGACTGTGAAACGAAGCATCAATATGAAATACATCTTACTTGCAGTTTAATTCTATAAAAAGGGGTGGGAGAAAAGAAATCAATTTTTTAAAAAATGTCGGTTAGAAAATTAAAGTCGTTGGCAGAAATGGCATTTTATTTATACGAAGCAAAATTTCAAAGCAGTTATTAGAAGCAGTTTTCCAAAACCGGTAAAAATTATTGGCAATTATTCAAATAAAAGAAATGAGTAATGGTTATAGGGGTGAGGTCAATAACCGCTATAGCCAAGAATGGGGAGTGACAACAATTAAAGTAACAGCAAAACCGTCAAAAGAAGTTCCTGTTTTTCTCCGTGGGGACGCTGAACGCAGTTTTTGACTACATAGGAATTAACATTAAGATGTGTCTCTGGTTTATGATTACTCTGTGCAGTCATGCTCGTCTCGCTCAGCAAGAGAGGGGGACATGATTTGATTGGATTTGAAAAATACCAGAAAATTATTTGAATATAAAAAAAGGGCGCTGGACTTACAGAAAATTAATTAATTCTGTAATAAGTACCAGTTTTATTTGTGAGCTACTACAGATATATATAAAAAAAAAAAAAAAAAAACTACACTGTGCTGCATGTCATTGACTCTGCAAGTTTTTCTGTATTCATGCTTGTCTCTCTCAGCCAGAGAGGGAGACATCTTAGCATCCAGCTATAATATTTTCATTTGCACCTAACATATCACATTTTAACTGCTTATTTACATCACCAAACAGCATTGCAGATAAATAAGCAAAAGAAGCTTAAGGATTAATTACAGGTGAAATCTACTTTATTTTCTACTTAGCAAATAAATCAAGAAATAATAACTCTACGTTTATGCAGTGAAATACCCAATTTTCTATTTAACGTTATTATTTTGAAAAAAAAGATGAGAAAAAACGAAGGCCAGCTGTGATTTCAGTAAAAAAAGAAAAATCCAAAAAATGAGTTATTTTGAAAAAAGAAGTTAAACTTTTTGTGATGTTTAATGGAAATATAACTGTCCAAAAGAAACCCCCCTAATTTCGTGGTGAACTTTAATGTCATTTATTTCAAATAGTGCTTCGTTAACAAGTTTGAAATAGTTCAGTAATTTCATAATTCAGTATTTTCAAAGCACTAAAAATTTGTTAAAATATAGAAATCATAATTTAAAAGCAACAGAAATCATAATAATATAATTCTTATTTGGCGATTTTGGTTTTAAATTTACACTTGGTATAAAAGTATTCTGTTGTTACTTTTATACCAAGTATGTGTTAAAATAGTGCTACTCAAAACTCATACAATTTTAAACATTCAGTCAAAGCACTACTAATTGAGATATTATAATAAGGGGCGATTTTGTTTTAAATTCAGTTGGCGAAGTGCTTCTTTTAGGCGCCATAAATGGTGAGACGGTGACAGTTCATTGGCATTTATAATGTTTGTAGGTTCTAATACACAAGATCACTTTCATATGTATGTGTTACCGTTAAAGATCGAAAGCCGTTAATGTGTAGATTACCGTCCGACCGCGAGGTTTGACACTTGGTCGCTTCTGCGCATGGCAGAAAAAAAACGAATCCATTCGAGCTTTAGGGAAGTTATATATATGTGTTACCGTTAAAGATCGAAAACCGTTACTGTGCAGGTTACAGTCCGACCACTGAAGTTTGACACTTGGTCGCTTCTGCGCATGGCAGAAAAAGACGAATCCATTCGAGCTTTATATAGAGAAGTTATATATATGTGTTACCGTTAAAGATCGAAAGCCGTTAATGTGCAGGTCACTGACCATTTCGTCAACTACTGTACACCAGTCGAAAGCGCGATGGCTTACTCTATTCCACTAGAATATTTACGATTTATATTGCAAATGCAATCTCTTGAGAGGCAAAGGGTCTTCCTCAATGCGCAGGTAGACCCTTTTGATCTGCATGACGATGTTTTCGTAAATTATTTTAGATTACCGAAGGATCTAGTGGTAAGGCGCTGCAATGAAAGCTAAGAGTGGACTTAGAACCACGATCGTGTCAAAGAACGGCGCTATCCACAGAAAAAAAGGTGAGACACATTTAAAATATAAGCATGTATATATATATCTTTGTTCTAAAATCGTATAATATTGAATTAAAATTACAAAACAAACGAAAAAAGCAGTAAAAAAATGCACTTGCAGTTTTTGATCGCTTTGAGCTTTCATATTCTTTTTTGACTAGTTGACTTACTATTAATTTATTGTGTATATAATATTTCATGTTTTTCCAGTAAGTTGAAGAGATACATATTCCCACACCAAGAGCTGATATTTTTAATGCTATTTTTTAGCTCTTTTAAAAATATAAATAAATTTACAAGCTTTTGTTGATAAAATCAATTCATAACTTTTAAAATCATCATATTTCCTCTTTGTGGGATTTTGTTGAAAGAAATAGACATTTGAAAAAGTAATAGTTGCAACTACATGTGCGGTTTCAAATATTCTTATTTGTCAGAGTCATATATATTTTATGTTTGGGAAATTATGCTTTCCTTCTACAAATCTTCCATACGAGTATTTCGTGTAGAACTTTTAGAACTATAGTTCCGCAAGGTGGTACCATCAACTGCAAAAACGTTTATTTTTTGTTTTAACAATCATTGATTTTAACCATTGGCTTTAGTCATAATATCTTATTTAAATTTAATATTTAGACAGCATTATGAATGTGTAGCATTTATAATAGTACCAATATTACTCTTTTTAAGTTCTTAGTGCACTTCGTTTTTTTGGCACGGGGTCTTACCAACAATCCGTGGCAAATGAGTACTCAGTGAGAATGGTGAGGACTTCCGTTTGCAGATCGATTGCTCAAGTTTGTACAGCAATGGATCGCAGAATGCTTAAAAAGTGGATTAAATTTCCCACTGATGCAAGGTATGTGATGTAACCCCCCCCCCCCTCTTTTCAATAAATGTTTACTTTTTAAAAATTTCAATTTACTACTTATAAAAGATAGCAATTCTCATTGATTTCTTTTCTTTCTTTAATAGAAATTTACAACGCCAAAAAGAAGCATTTTATGTAATTGGAGGAATATGGCGGAATAGGCTAATAGCAATGATTAGCTCATAATATCTTTGCATGACCATTATCATAAGTCTTTGCTTGACCATTCATTTAAATTTCTTTAGCTTTTACAAGTTTTTCTGTCTAAATGCATATATGTCTATATATATATATATATATATATATATATGTATATATCTCATTTGCCTAGTTACTAGATTGTCTTATTGTAAAATAGAAAATTATTTTCTATGTGTATACTTAGCTGTTTTAATTTTTTCAGCACTTTCTTTGATCTACCTGTATTGTAGTATATACTTTCTGGGGGCGATAAATATTAAATTTTTCCAAGCTTGGAGTTTTATGTTTCATCAGTATTGATTATATCATGGTGTTACATTGTCATAATTACAATGTCGATAAACTGTATCTAGAATTAATAGCATTTGGTCGCTTCTGCGCATGGGAGAAAAAGACGAATCCATTCGAGTTTCAGGGAAGTTCGATTTTCAGTTGCGTTTAATAGCACGGGAATCAGAATGTAAGCAATTGTTTTCCGTTTGGTACAGCAACCAAAACTTTAAACTATGCATATGGCATCAGATCGGAAGAAATAAAGTATGCGAGAGGAACTAAAACGAGAACATATTACGACACATTCCTTACACCAGCAATTTAGCCCTTGAACATGAATGGATTACTCTTCCAGGCATAGGTTTTCGTTTGACAGAAGGACTATACCTTGCTTTTCCGGAAATTAACTATTGCTCCGTTTAAGTGCGGAATCGAGAGTTTTCCGCTTCGGTATCTTTAAAGTTCAAAAGTTTGTTTCTCTTTAGATTTTGCGTTCCTTAGGTGTTTCGACCTTCTCCTTACTTTAGATATATATATATCTTATATAGAAGCCTTTTAAGTGTCTGTTTGTCGCCGATAGCTTATTCCGAATTTCTTACTCCGAGGAAACTGCATCGTGCTGCCATCTATACAATTGTTTCTATAATGAAAACTACTAATTATAAAACATTTCTCTAGCATTTTGAGTGAGGAATATCGCTAGATTTGCAATCTCCGTTAAAAATTAATGTAAACACGAATTTAATTTAATCCTTCTTTCTTTGTTTTAATTTATTTATGGCTTTTTATATATATTTATGTGGCAACGCTCTTTTTTCCAGTTTCGTTAAAACTATTGTTTTGACGATGATTATGTTGGATATAAAGAAAAATATTTTTCACAAACAATTTGATTATATAGTAAATAATATTTTTATTTTACAGATTATTATAACATAGATACTTTTTTTTCGGTAAGAATATTTTCTTCCAGCAATTATTATATGTTTATTATTTATTTATTAAACTTTACTGTTCTACATGATAAGTAGCTCTTTGATTTGATGTGCATTTCCGGTTCTTGGGAGAATTGTATATTTATAATATCTAGAACAGCGGTCATTTCGTATGACCGCCGGGCTTAGTAGTATATATATCTGTTCTTTACGTACCAAAAAAGAATTAAACAACATATACTTTTAGTGCACAGAAACGTTGGTATCGTTCGAGTAAAGATCTCAATTTCCCCTTAACGAGTGCATCGTTTGCAGATTATCCTAAAGTAATTCGCAGATAACGTAGCTAATTTGAGAAATGAAATAATTTTCCGCACTTTAACGGATCACCTCAGCTAATCTGCAGATTACCCTGTAAAAATTTTGCGTTTAGTTGCCACTATTTTTAGTGTTACTGAACACGGTTTTTGGTGCTCAGTTAAAAATTATTCATTTTTAATATACTGTAATTTTTTTATGTGTCGGTCTGAAAAAAAAAAAAAAAAAAAAAAAAAACAGTATAACCTTTCTTATCACTTGAAATTTCCTAACTCCGTTACGTATCGAAATTTCATTGCGACTGCTCATTTCCTTAAAAATAGGATAAATGAGCAATCGTAATGAAATTTTGCTGCGTAGATGAGTTAGCGAACATCATATGGTAAAAAACATTCTGCCGTCTGTATTTTTTTAGAGAGACACTTAACCCTTTCCTTCTCGCTCCCGTGAAAATGACGGGCTGAGGTTTCGCCTTCTATTTCTCGCTCTCTTGAAAATGACGGGTTGGAGTGTTTAAAATTTAAAAAAAAAAAACAAATCAAAAATTAAAAATGAATATATATATTGTTCATACACATATTTTATATAATTTTCAGGGATAGGCACTTTTATGACCATTTTCTTGAAAATTACCCGACCGTTCAGGGGTTAAAATAATTTAAAATACATCAAATAATGAATAATTTTCAACTTTACACCAAGTGAACACTAAAAATGGTCTTTAGTAACACCAATTCTTTTTTACAGTGAAGCTAATCTCCAGATTAAGTAATTTATTCTGCACCTTTCGCGGCAACATATATACATTTTTAGTTTGTCAATTTTCATAGAATAACTCACTACTTCATTATAACAGAATATTTTGCATTTGTTTTTAAAATTATCTGCAAAAATACAACAGGGCATGATTCAGTGCGTTAAAATTTGATAGTAGTGTTATGTGCCAATCGTCAAACTAATACAGAACTGCAAATAAAGTTGTCAGCTTGGCAACAGCAAGGTGCTTCATATTCGTGATGTATAGCATGCGCCTGGGGGCTGAGCGGTGTGAACGACTGGTTTCCGGTACATGCGTGAGCGCAGTGAAGAGGCGTGGGTTCGGTTCTCACTTTCCCCTTTGTATTTCCTTGTTGTATTCCCTTTTTTGTATTGTAATTCTGTTGTGCTGTCTTGTTCTATCTGTCATACTAGACGAGAGTTTGAGGCATATCCTTGGGAATAGCAAATAAACTCGAATATTAATGTAACCTGAAATGGTCGTAAAAAAAAAAAAAAGCATACGCCTTCAAACCTACCCTGTTAACCCATGTTTTGTTTTCCCATATAAGTCTAAAACACAGACTAAATGATTCTCAAAGGGTTAAAATTCAATAATATTTAATGAAGATTATATTCACTATCGTCAGCTAATCACGACGAATCGCTTTCGGATCGAACGTACCACTTTGTTTTGAGAAGGTACTGTTTTTTATCTCCGATTCATTGGAATAACAACTTCTCGTATTGACAGTGTTTTGCTTCTTCCCAAGTGTTACTCGTGGGTGATCCACAAGTTTCTAGTGGGTTAGCACACGACTGTGAACGACATATAATTTCTTACTTCAGTACATTCAAAAATATAATCACTTACCCTGTTTTAATTTTTATTGGTCTTTAGATGTACTTGAATTTTAATCCTTTTACGCAAAAAAACCTTCTTTGCTTTAACTTTAAGTTTCTTTTTGCATAACTTAAAATGGAACACTTCACAAATGTAAGCACAAAGGGACAATAAATATCCTAAAATAAGCAAAATAAAAGCACCAGACAAATCTTCGATCGTTAGTGGCTTCATTTCATCTTGATCATTTATTTCTTTTGTTTCTGTTGACAAGCGCGACTTGAAAAGCTGGTCTCTCAGGTATTTATGATACAAACCGGAATTCCATATCCTGTGAACATATTTGTCAATCTTGTCTTTGCAGCAAAAACTTTTTCTGAAAAATATTGCTCTGGTTAGCATTGAAAAGGAATCTTCGGATATAAATACTTCGTTCTGCATCTGATGTCGGAAAAAGAAACTTGGGGCTAAAACGGCCGTTTTACCATCGCGAAGAACTTTCGACACTTCTGCTTTAAGAGGCTTAACTCTCCAATCATGCTTCGTTATAGTTTTTCCCACTTGAACTAGCGATGATTGAGTACTTCTAAGTAACACTTGTAAATGAGAATCGCCTCTAAAGGTCATACATCTGAAAGAATCTTTAGCTACCGCTTTCGCAAGTTGTTGTATATTTTCAACGCTCCGACGTCTTATTGGTAAAGTCAAGAACGACAAAAGTAGGGCATTGTAATGAATGGATAGAAGTATTAACCCAAAGAGCCATCCTAATGTCAAAAATCTAATCTTCATAGTTGTCAACTTCATCGGCAATGGCTGCTGAGCAAAACTTCCGAAAACGCCAACGATTAGCCTCTGAATGGAAAATCTTTTGAGTAGCACAAGGTAATAAACTAAAGGAATGAAGACCAAAAGCAGAAAGATAGCTATCCATAGTTCCCAAGAAAAAGGCCAGAGAAAAGCTGCAGCTTTAGGTACTGTACCAGGGAGCTTTGTTGCAAAAGTAAGAATTTCAATGTCGTAAGGATAACTGTAGTCAGCAGCTAACGATCTGTCTTCGGTAATAGCAATTTTACCGATTGCCAGGTCGGCTTTGCCTTCTACAATCATGCCAATTGTTCCAGTCCATGTCTTATTCTCCAACATTCGACCCCATCCGCCATCAGCTGGAGCAAGGAGTTGGTACTCAAATTTTAGGCATCTGGCCAAAATTTGCAGCAATGCTGCGTCAGATCCACCAGTGACGATAAAGTTTCCCGAAGTCGTGTAATTCACGTCAAATATGGCCAGCTTCGGTACAATAGCAACTCGCAGAAATTTTGGGAATGTCATCGTGAAATGATAAGAAAATAGTGCATATGGAAGTAAATTATTGAATCATTGGGTGATTCAATTATTAACAGGGTCCGACAAATCCGGGCGTTAGGTCACCCGGGCGACTAAAAAAATGCCTTTGTGACTAGTTTTTCAGGTGGCGACTAGTTCGCAAATGAAAATATTATAGCTGGCTCCTAAAAATTTTCCCTGGATCCGAAGATTTTCGCATTTTTGTCGGACTCAGGTTATGAGTGATAAAATTATTGTTGTCATCAGAGCTGCAGTTGGGTGTTATCATTTTGATTTGAAACGCATATTTCCGACTTGTTTTAAGTGATTATTCAGTATGAAAGAAAAAGTAACATCTGTGATTTTTCCATCAATATTGTTACTTTTGTTAAGATGATACATCTAAAAAAATTTAAGACATTCAATTGGATAGTAGTAGCTGAGAAAATCTAAGTATTGATGCAGTTATTGAGCTTATGATTAATGTCAATTGATCTCATACGCTCTGGATAATGCCGGAATCTGTTTACCATAGGTATGCAATGTGTTCTGAATTTCCATTTTGTCACTTTCTTGCTTGGAAAGGAAGAAACACAAATTCAGAATTTTCGAAAAATAGTGCCAATGTTAGTACAACTTTGTGGTATGTTATTGAAGTCATCGGTAGTAAGTAGATGCTATGTTTTGAATTTTCATTTAGTTATTTTCTTGCTCGGAAAGGAAGAAACATAAATTCAGAATTTTCGAAAAGTAGTGCCAATGTTAGTGCAACTTTGTAGTATGTTACTGAAGTCATTGGGGCAGTAAGAAGATGCTGGGGTAATTTCACACAGAGAGGCAGAAATGTTACTGTATTAAAAAGTTAAGATCAACAATGAAACATTACTTTTTACCCTGTGAGTGTTAGAAATATTTTAGCGCACTATAATACTTTTTCTTCATTTACAATAGGTGTTTACTGTGGAATACAGAAAAAATATTGATTTCTTGGATAAAAATTTCTTCAAATTTGGACACATCACTTTTGTTTTTAAGAGTTATTCTTTGAAAGTGGCAACAAAATCTTAGAAGATTATTTAGAAAATATCTTCTAAGTAATAATTTAGCAAACACTAGCATATGTCTTGTTAGCAGAAATAATTCAAGTCATCACATAATTATGAAACAGGAGATGAAACGAAAATCCTTCTATGCATTCTTAGCAGTACATTTAACAAACAAATACTACACTAAACGGAAAGTAAATAATAATTACTTTCTCATTAGCTGAAAAATACATTCACAAGCAACTGAAGCAAAATCGATTCACTAGCAAATGAAGTATAATAGATTCACTAGCAACTGAAGCATAATAGATTCACTTGCAACTGAAGCATTATAGATTCACTAGCAACTTAAGCAGAATAGATTCACTTTCAAATGAAGCATAATAGATTCACTAGCAAATGAAGCATAATAGATTCACTAGCAAATGAAGCAAATCGGATTCACTAGCAAATGAAGCTCTGTCCATCACAAAATTATTCCGCAATTGCAGAAGGTGAATTCTCTGGTCCATTTTACCTAAAATCACCAAAACTGAAAATGAAAGAATGCTAAACTGCTATTAACATGGCCTATATTTGAAACAATTATGTCAATTGCCAAATGTAAAAGAACGCTCACGAATTCCGAATAGTATGTATGCGAACTACTTTTTGTTGACATTCTTGTAATGATATTGATCAAATTCAATGAAGACAAAAAATTAGTATTTGCGTTTGTTTTAAAATACTTAAAGGCAATAAAAAGCCTTTACGTGAAGAAAAGCAATAACTCTGCATTAGACTAAAAACCAAATCAATTTCTTACTGATTGGTCATTTTTAGTTGTAGAAAATGGCTAAAAGTAGAAATCTTTGCTTATGGAACTAATCATATATTCAATGGTTTGTAAATATAAAATGTCTTTTTTGGAAAACAGTGTTTCAGTATAAGATAAAATAGTATTTGTTAATCATTTTGATAGGGACTGATAATGTACCCAATTCTGTTATTACCTCGGTTGTAAATTCTCTAGTTGTCGTAAAACTAATTCTCCACGAAACTAATTTAGTTGAAAATGCATACAATTATTTAATACTTTAATCAATAGCATAATATGAATGTTTTGAACTTATTTAGTGCATTTGCTTGCTTATTCCGATATAATCAAATACTTGTACTAATTTCATGAAGCTTTTCGGTGAACAATTGAGATTAATCTTGATTATTTTAACTTTAAGAGTAGAATGCTTTGAAAGGCACGCAAAACTAATAAATCGGAAAGATTTAATAGGTTTACAGTGGTGTAGTAAAATTTGTATTTGTGTTTAAAACGTATTCAGATAATGCAACATTGAGTGTAGAATTGATGCCCTTTTTTGCAGCCTTTAGTGCAGCAATAAAATTACCCATATAGCTTCATTTTCACCAGCGTCTGTTATTATTTATGACAATTTACCATTCAAAAAGCATAAGAAATTGAATTTCCATTTACCCTTTCCGTCTCGCTCCTGTGAAAATGACGGGCTGAGGTTTCGCCTTCTATTTCCGGGCTGGAGTGTTTAAAATTTCAAGCTAATAACAAATAAAAAAATAAAAATTAATACATATTTTGTTCATGCACATATCTTTTCATATATTATTTCTCAAAGCCTTTTTTTTGGTCGGTGTGCCATAACTTCCTTAATACTTCATCAAATTTTATGAATGAGGTATCATTTTAAAGCTTTCCTTAACCGCTACACCGGAAAAATATACAATATACAATTATACGGAAATATACAAAAAAAATATACCGAATTCCGAAAATTACATAAAGAAATCCTTTTCTATGGGAAGTAATTGTCGCAGACTTTTGAGCTTGATACCATTGAAAAGCGCGTAAAAAACTACTACAGAAAGAGTTTCCTGCTTGCTAAAATTCGAAGTCTCTAAATTAACGAGAAAAGAAGTTATGAGCGTTTTTCTCTGTAGTTCGAAATCATTTTTTGACGGTAATTAACTTTAATTTTATTTGAATTGTTACCATGCCGACTGGCTTATGATCCTTTTCTTTTTTAACGAATTAAAATTTATTTCTTGGCGGTTTTTATCATTTTGAGAAGCAGCCGATTTTTAATTAATTAATCAATTTTTTTTTATGGATTTTGATTATTTTTTAACGAATTATAATTTATTTCTTGCGGTTTTTATCATTTTGACTAGCAGCCGATTTTTAATTAATTAATTCTTTTTTTATTATTTTGATCATTCTTTTTTTTTAAACGAATTAAAATACTGCACAGGGTTTTTTAAAGAAATGTTTGCCTTTATATGAAATTTCATGAATGAGACACCACTTTAAAGCTTTCCTTAACCGCTACACCGGAAAAAACAACATGCGGGCTAAAAATGCACCGATTTTCTTAAATTTGAAGTTTAAAATCATTTAAGAAGAGGTCTTTCAATGGATGCCAAGTCGGTGTTGTGTTTGCTGGTTAGAGGCCGAGTGCCCGAGTGGTTAGGAGCGCAAGGCTGGTATACCCAACACCCATGGTTCGAGTCCCGCATTTCGTTTACGTTTTCTCCAATTAATTTTGCTGCTGGATTGTTGATTTTTGATAAACAAAATTTAAAAAGGGATCTTTTATATTTTATTTAGTGTTTTTATTTTCAAGCATTAAATGAAAAAATAGTTGAAAATATACTATTAAAATTATTTATTAAATTAAATATTCATTGCATAAAATGCGGAATTCCGCACGGGTCGACTAGTTTTTATATAATTTTCAGGGATAAAAAAAAATAGGCACTTTTATGACCGTTTCCTTGAAAATTAACCGATCGTTAAGGGGTTAACACATTCGCTGGCATAGCAATAAGAACGATCTCATTTACTTTTTAATTGTTGCTGTTGAGCTGTATAAAAACATTTTTTTGAAAAGTAATTATATTTGGGTACTTATCCTTCAGAGGTTCAGTACGATTAGTATTAATTGAAACACTTATAAGCAACGCGGTGTGACAAAATTGAAAATTTGGAGCGAACTGGTTCAAAGAATAGGATGAACTTCTATCTGTTTTGTGCATAGACATAAAATAATTAGACACAGCAACTGGGATGTTTCGGTGGCACACATATAAGGATTGGTCGGGCTCACGTGCCTGACCTGAAAACCCAATCTCTGTAAAGAAGAAGTAGAGGAGTGTTGACTGCACCTGAACAGTTAGTAATATCAACCGTAGAAACTAAGCTGATGAAAAAAATACTTTGTACTAAGCCAATTGGAGGAAACTGAAAGGTTGGCATCACGTGGTCTGTTATTCCCCTGTCACTCGCAAAGGAAAGCACGGTAGCTACGTTTTTATTTTAAAGGTCTAAGGTTTTATGGCAAGAGATATTAGTAGTAGCCATCCTGATTTAGAAGCATTTAATCTTATGCTTTATATGATTCAAATTTTGCACACGTTTTACTCAAAATCTTTATTGTGTTACTTACGCCCTTTTGCATCTCAATGCATCACTCATTGCAATGTTCGTCGCAACCATTGCAATATTTTAGAGATTTATTTTCTTAAATTATCTCAAATTTGTGCAAATACATGCAATCCCGATGGAGCTTCCAGCAGTTGGGCAATTACATTGATATTAAAAGTAATAAATTTAACGTTACTAAAGATATTTATTTGTGATGACTTACATTATATTCTATGCTACAGATATTAATTTAGACAAATTATTCAAAAAATAGTTTTTAAATACTGACAGAATATGTTCTCAACAATCCTCACTTTCTTAGTACTTTCTCATTTCATATTTTCGAAAAACTGACAAAAATAAAGTCTAATAAGAAGGCACTCGCCCAACGACAAACATGACGATCAGTTGTAACTTTGACATTTACAAAAGGTGTCTAATACAATTCACAGCACTGCAGATAGTAAATTGTCATTGAACAAAAGACTGTTAATAACTTCTATGAGGTTGTCTGTGTTTGGATTTATGTAACATTTCTATAAAGAGGACTACAGCAGATATTATATAACCTGCAACAAGAATAGCAATTGCACCTGAAATATCTGTTAAGGATAAAGATCTACTACCATCTATATAGCTTGTTTCATTTTTCTTTAAGCTTCCTTGTATTCGGAAAAAATGATCATTTCTCATTTTATAATACAGTCCAGAAGCATACATGCGATGAACCACTTTATCGACATCATCCTTGCAGCAAAAATCTCTTCTCATTGCAACTGCATTTAAAACAATACCAAATGAATCACCTGATATAAATATCTTATCCCTCAAAACATACTGATAAACATTTTCAATAAAAATCACAGCATAATTCTTGAAATTGAGGTACTTTATCAAAGTACCATAATTTGGTTCGATAAAATTAATACTCTTTGCAATAATGCAAATCATTTTCATCTGGATTGTTCATTATTGAATTGTATAAAAGTGAACCTTTATAAGTTGCACACTTATATCTTCCGGTATTGACAGCAACTGCCAATTCAGGAATACTGCGAACACTTTGTTCCTTAACCGGTATAGTCAAAAATGACAGCAGCAAAGCACAGTAACAGTAAGACAGAAATAATATTGCTATTAGCCATGACCCCAAAATTATTCTATCTTTCAATGTCTTGCATTCATCTTTGATGGGCTTATTCAAAATGGTACTGGCCACAATAAATGCTACTTTCTGTATGCTATACTTCTTGCTGAGGCAAAAATAAAACACAATGCAAGCAAATATGTTTAGAACTAACACACATATCCAAAGATTCAGCGAGAATGGGTAAAAGATAGCTTCTGTTTTCGGTAAGAACTCTGGAGCTTTTGTTGCGAATGGAATGCTTTGGATGTAGTAAGGGTAGCTGAAGCTGACAGCAGACAATCTCTCTTCAGAAATTCCGATATGACTGATGGCAATGTCAGTTTTACCATCTTTGACAAGCCCAATCAGCCCAGTCCATGTTCCATTATCCGTCAGTCTTCCCCATTCTCTGTCTTCAGGTATCTCGATTTTATAGTTGAATTTTAATGTGTGTGAAAGTATCTTTAAAAGTTCCCCTTCAAGTCCGCCAATGACTTTTATTTCCCCATCAAACGTTCTCACAACACGAAACAGGTCAAGATTTGGAACTATACCAATTCTCAAAAATTTAGGAAACATTGCTATTACAAAAGTTTCTAATAACGCATAAATTTGGTGACCAAGAGATTCTAAACCAAGGTAAGAAATATGATTGACGACTAGTTTAAGCAAACTGTGATAGCGAAATTTAATAAACTAGTGATAGGTTATTTAGGGCATCCCCTACGAAAGCAACAAAACCTCAAATAAACAGATAAAAGTCTTCAGCGCAATGAAGGTAGAAAATATGATAATTTGCCTGATAATCGTTAACTTCCAATTTTCCAATTAGTCTTGTTTAGGGAAGAAATTTCAATCGCATATTATTCATCCATCGCATTGTTTATCCCATAAATCAAAGTGGTTAATAAGATGTCATACGAAGAATATGACTGTTGTTCATGACCGGAATTGTAGCTATAAAGTCCTTCCATTTAGTTATTGTTAACATTTCAATGAATAAATGAATATTTAATTAGATTATGAACATTTTTCGATGCAAAATAAAGTGATTTTAATCATATTCTTTGTATGCACTTAAAACATAAAGTTTGAATGGAACCAATCTTTTGTGAAGACGCAGAAAAATTTTCGATTTTTGTAACTCATATCGATGATTTTTGTAACGCATATCGATCACAAGATTTTTTTAACGCATCTCAATATCGATAAGCTGAATAATATCGATTTTATTTTAAAACCAGAATTTTTTTTTTCGTTAAATTTTTAATGGTGTTCCGCAGAAAAGGGGGAATTAGAATACATGCTCAAATATTTATTTGTTTCGAATCAGACCTTACTAAAGGAAATAGAAACAGATGGTGAGGGGCGAACTGTAACAAATATTTACTGTCAAACATAACCTTTATTTTCTCTACAAACAATGGCATGAATTTTTAAAAATTAGAAAAGAACATTAAACTCAGGAAAAACTAAAAATTTATTTTTAAAAAATTGATTTGAGGTGCACTAAAATTCAATACTATTTCATCTGTTGTTCTTAAAAGTTCATGTCCTTGAAATGAGCCGATGTTTGGATCTTGTCATTTGTTTGAACTTCTGCTATGACATCTGAAAAAAAAAAAAAAACTCATCAGGAGGCTGGACTTGAGACACATAAGGTCTGTCTGACTTTTTCTCAAACATTTTAACAAGAAGGAAGTCACCTGGAGCAAATGTGTTAGGAAGTTGGGACTTTCTAAGATTCCAAAATTAGAATGAAATTGTAGACAACATGAACTTTTTGTCACTGTTGAATAGAATAGTTTGAGTTTAGTCTTCAGACGCAGTGGCGTAGATAAGGGGGGGACAACCCCCCCCCCCGAAATTTTGACTTAGATACGGGATGGCTTAGATGGACCCCACCGAAATGTTGGTGTCCGAAAACTTTTTTTGAGACTTTAACTCTCTTTACGCTTTATAGTATTCTAAGAATATTTAATTTTTAAAATAACAATAGATTAGAACACTGCTAAAAAAAAAGACAATTATCGAACCTTTGGGTTGTAGGGTCGTACCTAGGGTTGCAAATTTGTCGCAGAAAAAAGCCCAAAATTCGCGGCAAATTTCGCGAAATGCTCGCGAGAACACAAATATAATGTAATAAAATCTAGGATATCTGCAATGAAATTTATTTTTTAAGTAAGGAAGTACATAAGTGAACAATTTTATTTCTTTCAACTTTATGCAATATTTAGGTATTTATTTAAATGTACAGAATTTTGGTACTCGCTATGACTTAATACGTTTTTATAAGTCGAGAAGGACCGTTTAGCATCTGCGCTACTGACGGAACTGACAAACATCGAATTGCTACTTTGGACAGGTCGGGAAAACTTTTTCTCTTGAATTTCCGAAATTGAATTGCCCTCCTTGAACGTGTAACTCATTTGGGGGGGGGGGGGGGCTTCGAATCATAGGGTTATTATTAAAAATGGAAGAACTATCAACCTCGTTAAAAAGATTTAAATATTTGTATTGATTAGGATCAAAAACTTCTTCTAAACATGAATGTGATTATCTATAACTGCTTTTATAGTTATTTTTCTATTGATGAATTTTTCTAAATTTTAGGGAAATCTGTTATACATTTTAAAACTTCAGAACAGTATAAATTGCCATTAAAATGTAAGTAAAAAACAAAAAAAATGTCTTATATTTTAAACAATTTTCGCACAAATCGTGGATTTTTTTAAAAATCACGGATTTTAGGAAACAGCTTCAAAAATCGAGGGAATTCGCGGAGCGACAAACTTGCAGCCGTAGTCGTACCACTTTCCTAGGGGTTTCTCCCCTAAATACCTCCACCACAAACCCCTATTATACACTAGAGCTGAGTTTGGGCTCACTTTTGTAAGTCCGAGCCCGAGTGATACTGTTCGGCGTCAAAGACCGAGCCCTCCCGACCCCGAAATTATTTTATAAAGTGTTAATAGATGTGGTGCTACATCGATTAAATGTAGGTTTTTGTTGCTATCGCAATTGGTTCTAATGATTTTTCTTTTAATTTCAAATAAAGAATACAATATATTTTTTAACTATCATCAAATGTTCCAGTTGAGAATAAATTCTGGTGAGCTAAAATGAATGAAAAATGATATTGGAAAATCTTCGGTTTAGGGAGCATTTTCGGGAAGTTTTTGATTCGCAGTCGAACAAAACTGGAATATGTTCAGTGCAATTCTTGCAGTTAGGAGACCTATTAATAAGAAGACCTATTAAATAAGATGTGTCTCTATAGTCTGGAGCAAAATGAAAGTGGACACTGGACTAGCAAAAAACCATTATTAGAATAAAAAAAGGAGGCTGGAAATAGCTTTCAAATGCAACCAAGCCGTACTTTTAACGATAAATTTATCTAAACTAGAATCTTTCCCATGACTGTTCCCAATTCTCCTTTCAAAGCTTCTGTTTAACAATTTTATCAGCAGTCTCTCACTACGTTTCATGCCCAGAGCGGAAGAAAGTCCGTTTTATGACTTTTTCCTTTTAGAAGGTGCTCTCCACTTTCAACTTAACCCCATTTTCTACTGACCATTCAATAATAACGCCTCAACCGAACAGATATCGTTTACTTTACAGATATACAGAAACAGATGCACTGAACCCGAAGATAGGAGATAGTGAGAGTAAAGTGATGAATGTCATTCTCAATTTCTCCTCTCCCCTAACAAATAACACTGCAGCCATAAAAAAATTCTCACGTTCTTTAAGCATCAACTATTCTCATTTAAATGGGTTTTTCCGCCGATGGTTGTTTACTTTGCCTATAGGTTAATGTATGAATATTTTACCATGAGCAGAGACCTCCCACTTTCCTCTCGTGGGTCCACCCCTTATGCATTGGTGGGTCAGTCTGCACTGATCAGGTTTTGCGCATTTTTTTCAAACCCAATTTATTTAGGGAAGTGCATTGAATGAGAGGCAATAATGAGGTGAGCAAAACCTATCACAAGCTTTTTTAAGCCGAAAAAGAAAATTGATGATAATTGTAATAAAAAGAGAAAGCTGATGCCCTCTGAGGAGTAGGAAGTACAATCTCCAGAATCAGCATTAGTTTCACTAGACACTTCTGAAGGTAATATTTTATTTTTGCCGCTTTTACTACTAATGCGTTATCCGTCTAGAACTATACGAGCCTACTTTCTCGTATACACCAACTTCAAACTTATAATCCAGCAATCTCTCTTTCTCATTTAGCTTTAGTTCTTAATTACTTCAAATACCTTTTTCAGCGGTTAATACGTATTCCTTCACTCACTCATTCATTCTTTCATTTATTCAGTCATTCATTTACTCATTGTATTTATTCACTCATTTAGTTGTTTTTCAATTCATTCCCTTGTTTATTTATTTTATCATTTTTCATTCAAAAACATCCTTAAAAATCCCGACGAATAAATTTCATATGAAAATAGGCTCCCTTAGTTCTGATTGAACTTCGTAACTGTACATATTCTACATCATAACATCTTTCCGATGAAGCTTGTTCCAAGAAAATCCGTCTGTCATATCATCTTCTTTTATAAGATTGAAAATTCCCCGTAGGCGTTATCTTAATTTTTTTTGAGCTGTTAAAAAATGAATAAAAATTGTTCAAATAAAAAAAAATTTTCACGCTGAGAGCTTCTTCCAACAAACTTGTTCATCGGAACTTGGATCGGATAGAGTTTACTTAATTTGCCCATAGGTGCTATTGTTAAGATTTTTTGAACTATTCAAAAGTAAGCGAAAAATTGTTCAAATCAAAAAGTCAAATATAGAAATGAAATGTCCATGCCGAGATCTTTTGATGCGAAAAAAAAAAAAAAAAAAAAAAATTCGGATCGGACAATTCCTTCAAAAGTTAACAGCAGACAGACCGATAGACACAAGTTTTTCCCACCTCAAAAGACTACTTTCAAATTTTTTATTTTTCAATCTTTATTTAATTACTTCACTTATTTTAAACTTTTCTTTATTTTTAACGATATTTTCACGACACATTTAGCCTTTTTTCATGCTTTATTATTATTTTTTTTAAACTTTGACGGGAAAGTAGGCTAAAAATGATAATGGAAAAAAGTTATCAGTTGAAAGTTCTATGTTCTCTGTGACAAAAAATATTCCTGTAAATTCGTCAAGTTAGGTCCGTTTTTTTTGTTTTAATCATTATTTGAATGCAGTTAGGGGAACGGAAACGTATATAGTCTATACAACGCATCATTGTCATATTAAATACTTTCCCTACAATAAGAAACGAGCGCAAACAAAAAACAAAATCACGTAAAAATTAAAACTTTTAAAAGGGAAAAGTGTAGATTTTTCCTTTTAGAAAGCAATTTGTCTTTATTATTAACAGACTTTCCAAAAGGAGGATGGTTATTAATTGATATCTATGCATGTTTTTTGTTTATTTGTTTGTTTGTAAATCGATAACTTCTCATTTCATAAACCGATTCTAATTATTCTTTTTTTTTTAAATCTATCAAGGATGGTCTTCCATAGATCCCTTACTTTCGTTTTGCAAGAAACCGTATACGATAATTAAAAGAAAAATAGGTTTTGGGAGGAAATTTAATAATTTTTGTGCTTTTTCAACCATAAAGTTGGACTAAATGAACCGATTTTAATAATTTTTTAATTCATAGGGAGGGAGGGGGGGGGGGGGTTCGCTTGACTTAAATCTCGTACATCGGTTTGACTACAGTTGTTCTTTAGAGGAACCAAACTTCCTCCAGAAGAAACCCCCCCCCCCCCCGAAATTGGGGTCTAGCTACGCCACTGTTCAGACGATAATCTTGTAAATAGTTTCTTTCGTTTTTTCGTTTTCCAAAAACAAAAACAAACATTCACCTTGTTAATCTCAAATTTACGACATCACACAAGAAATTTTTAATTTTAGTAATATTAGAATTTCTTAAAATAGAATGCGCCTTGTATACGCCAAGCCTAATAAAAAACTTAAAAACACGTAAAGGTGTGTAAGTACAAGAAAAGCTTTGCAGATGATAGAAACAGCAGGATTTTTTGGACCACTTGCTAGTGGGCAAACTTGCAATGATCGCTTGCTGATAAAGCAGTAACGTTACCATTATAATTTTCTAACACTTTATGACAATAATTTCTGAAAAATAATAATAATTTGCAACTAAAAATATCTTTATGTTTATTTAGGGGTAAAGTCCTCTTTACGGACACACTTCAATGCGGACTCCTTCTTGTGCGGACAAAATTTTTTGTCCGATGGCATCCACTGAAATAATTAAATGGCTTTTGAATTAGAAGGAGAATTTATTTTATCATTTTTTTTTCCAGAAAATGTTTATTCATTCGTCAGACCATTCGCCGGACCTAAAAATAATTGACAATAATATAGAATGGTCAGTCGTCACATTAACTATGCTCTTGGTGAGAATTAACTGAAGTATGTAAGAGCATTTCACAAATGTATTTTACTTTAAAAAAACTAAGAGTATTGTATCAAATTTAAAATAAACTAAATATGTAGTAATATTTGAAATATTGTGTTGATAATGCGAGTTAACGGTGCTAACGTAACATTATTTTAGAAATTTTAAAGTAGGTCTATTATAGGCATTAAAACTTCTTCTGACAAGAATTAGCCTACAAATTGAAGACAAGTCTCAACATGTCCTATTAACAGTGCATGCATCCCCCCCCCCCTCCGTTCTCAGAGTTGATCTCGGTGTTCGCGAACTTAGAAAGTAGATCTTCCGTCGATGTGTAGTAAGGCACCGACCACTGATTTACATGATCGTTTAATATTTGATGAAACAACATTTAAAAATAGCTTTCGGTTCATCACACAAGCACTCGCTTGACGAAAAAAAACCACTCACACAAAAAAAAAAAAAAAAAAAAGATCTCCAGAACTCGCACGATGAGAAAAACACTCACACTTGACAACTCTGACTAGCAAGCGCCCTTGGCGACAGTCAAAAGGTAAACGTTTGGGGACACATCTGTACAGCAAGAGAAGGTAGTCAGAGCAGAGCCTTTCATTTATACGTAATATACAAGATATACTTTTTTTCTTCTAGGTGGGAGTAATTTTCCCGCGGCGCGAGTTCTGAAGTGTTAAGAAGTATAAAGTCTTTACTGTTCATTAACTGGTCTAACGATGTTATATATATATATAGTAGTACTAAGAGTAGCAGTAAGTAAGCAGTAGAGTAAGTAGTAAGAGTCAAACCTCTCCATAACGGACACCATTGGAACAGAAACTTTTGCCTGCAATAGAGGAGTGTTCGTTAAGAGTGTTTTTTCTGTATGTATATGTATATACATTAAGGTGGGCCATTTTTTTTTATCATCCACGATGCAATATGATGAAACTGTGCCATTTGTGGTACAAAGTGCATATAAAAAATTTAAATGCGCAGAAAAATTCTCTCATTTGCTGGTAACGTGTAGAATTTTAGAATCAAGAATATACAACGTTTCAGCATATTGAGAAACTTTGCTAATTAGCAGAAAAAAAGAAAAAGAAGAAAGAAAAAAAGAACAAGAAAAAGATAAGAAAAGGTGATATGCACTAAACTTTCTAATTCCATTTTCTAACTTACATAACATAACTTATAACACTTGTAAAATGTACAAGAGTGCCGATTTTTTTTCTTCTTTTAAGTTTCACGATTTGGGTGAGTTTTCTGAAAGACGATTGTTTGGATATTGATTGTTTTATAGTGATTTATTTAGTGTTAATTTTATGTAATGTAGAAGAACTTTATTTAGGCCTAGTTTTAATTAGATTTGTCGAACTCGAAGTAAAACGATGCTACGGCTTCCTTTGTTTCCATTGCTTTCATCGTTGCCGCGTGACCAATGACGTTGCTTGAATTGCCTCCATTAAGAATCAACTAGAACTGAGCATTCATCACATCCTTCTTCTAGCTCTCAGTCAAGCATCGACAAGACGACCGACTTCTTAGGGACCGTTCATAAAGGATGTCACGCTTTTTTTCGATATATTTGACCCCCTACCCCTTTGTCACAAAGTGTCACACTTCATCATACCCCCTTCCCTCCTCTCTCACAACTCACGCTATATTTCATAAGCAGTACTTGCAGCCCAGAAACAAAGCACTGCATTATTGATCACGTTTCTAATTTTGTTTTTGAACTTGTTCTATGATACAACGAATTATAGTCAAACAAACTTAAAGAACAAGTATTACTTCTTTCAAATGTCAGATTATTGATTAAAAATGAAAAAATAGTTCATTGATCACATGGCATTTTCAAAGATATTTTCTATGCAAACTTATCGAATGCGTAACTTAAAATAATACCTTTATCGATAATTACTTATTGGCCACAATTTATACATTAGTTCTTCTTCGTCTAAGGTTGTATGTGTTAAGAAATTGATACATTAAATGCCACAAAAAATATCCGCACATTAACCTTGAAAACAAAAACAAAATCAATTTTTCATTCATGTTGTTTGTTATGTCAATCTTATTAAAAAAAATATCTTTCGGTGAAGTAGAAATTCACATGTGAGCGTTTTACGACTGCTTTGGACAAAAAGACTCGGATGTCTCCTAAATTTCTCAAGATAGGTGTCGTGAAAAATCTAGATACTTTTGAAGTACGAACTTGTACGTACTTGCTCTTACGAAGTGACTGGTGGGCTAGAGTCAGAGCTGGTAAGAATACTTTCCGAAGTACTGCACTTCCAATACGAAATTGTCATCCCTGATGAGAATGAATGGGGTAGATTGAAAAATGGTTCAACTTGGACTGGAATAATTGGAATGCTTCAAAATGAGGAAATTGATATGGCCATTAGCCAAGTCATACTTTCAGAAGAAAGATCAAAAGTAATTGGTTTCAGCTATCCTTATTACATACAAGATATTGTATTCTCAGCAAAAGCCCCAGCATTCCTGCCGAAGACAGCCGCTATTGCTTATCCATTTACATTGTATTTGTGGATTCTTGTACTTGTTTTACTTGCTACAGGATGCTTATTATTGTATTATTTCTTTCGAAAGCGATTTGATTTTCAAAAAATAGTTTTTATAGTAATCAGTACTTTTTGTAAGCATCCAGTAAACATCAAAATTAACCACTGGAATGAACGAACATTGTTGGCATTTTGGTTCATTGGCATTTTGCTACTTTGTAACAGTTACACGGCCGTATTGTTGTCATTCCTAACAGTTCCACTGAGGGAAATGGGCGTTCGAACTATTCCAGAACTAGCTAAAGCCGTCGTGAAGGGTACCTACAAGTGCTATACGGATGGCGGATCATTCATGGGACAGGCTCTCTTTGGAAGCATGGACGAATCAGTTCAGGCTCTTGCAGAATACATCCAAAGAACGGATTCATTCATAGATCCAGTGAAAGAAGTATTCGTGGAGCATTTGCGTACAGGTCACGTCGCCGTAATAAGTACAGAAGATGTGTTCAAGAACGTATTTAAAGCGAAATTATCCGTTTCCTTGGATAATTTCTCAAACGTAATGCATGTTATCGCCTTTAAAAAGACATTCTGTTGCAAACCGAAATTGGATCGATTTGTTCACAGGATAGATGCCGCTGGTTTGTACCAAAAGTGGCGCCGTGAGCACCATTTGAAGAAGCAAATAATTTTTCGTGAAAATAGGATGACGCAAGAAGACGACCTTCGTTTAACTGTCGCTGATATGTCAGGAATATTTTTGATTTTAGTTTCATTATATTTTATTGCAATCCTTGTTTGCTTTTCGGAGGTAATCTGGCACAGGTTTTCAAGTCGATGTACTCATTTTATGTACTCATAACCACCACGTGATTCACGTACATGGAAGGAGAAATACCACTTTTGTTTTCATTCTTTTTTTTTTCTTTTACAATCACCTATTTTCTTGGACTATCGCAAATCTGTTACCTGTTGAAACTCTGCGTCAAACTGCACGACTTTCCGAGCTACAATTATATATTTGAACATTTTAGGTTATGGTCATTAATGTGTGTCAGCAGTGACCTGAAATGTTCAGCTAAATACACTTCTTAAAAAATATTGTGGTAACCTTATGTTGAGATCCTGAAAGTAAACTAGGGACTGACGCTCTGTAATAATCTTATTATTATCTAGGACAGCAAACGAAATATCTGCAATTCTGTGGCAAAACGATGATCTAATACACCACTAAGGTATTTTAGGAGTTACTTACTACAAATGTTCAAATCTTCTTTTTCAAGTTAATCATTCCTTATTTATTTGGCTTAGACAATGGAGGCAATCCACAGCTAGAGAGACTGATGAGCAATCATCATCGTTGTCATGTGATATCCGCTCTTAGTTTACTAAGATTTTCAATTGACTTCTGCGTGGAGTTCACTAGGCGAAATTAGTTATCTTAAAATTAATTAGACTATTTTCACAGATTTTTCTGATTATAACCCAGTACTTACATTTAATTTAATCATTATAAAAGAAATTTATTAATTATTACAATAATTATAGTGTTGTATTTAGTGTTAATTTTATGTAATGTAGAAGAACTTTATTTAGGCCTAGTTTTTAATTAGATTTGTCGAACTCGAATTAAAACGATGCTACGGCTTCCTTTGTTTACATTGCTTTCATCGCTGCCACGTGACCACGTTGCTCGAATTGCCTCCATTAAGAATCAGCTGGAACTAAGCATTCAACACATCACTTTTCTTTCTTCTAGCTCTCAGTCGAGCATCGACAAGACGACCGACCTCTTAGGGACCGTTCATAAATGATGTCATGCTTTTTTTCAATATATTTGACCCCCTACCCCTTTGTCACAAAGTGTCACACTTCATCATGCCCCCTTCCCTCCTCTCTCACATGTCACGCTATATCACATAAGCATATGTACTTGCAGTAGGGAAACAAAGCACTGCATTATTAATCACGTTTCTAATTTTATTTTTGAACTTGTAATGACATTTGTGAACATAATAATAATAATGATTACTTGTGTACTTAATTTCCATAAAATGAGGTTAAGATATATAATAACAATGGTAATTAGTTTAGAACAGTAAAATTTATTAATTGTTCGAATTCTAAAAAAATGACCCACGCACTTTTATCCTAAAAGTGTAAAGGCCCAAGGAAACTTCTTTCTAAACATTTTAACAAGAAGGGAATTTAAACCTTAATCAGCATCTTGTTTACGATACAAAATGATCAATGAAACTTTAAAATCAAATTACAAAAACAAAAAAAAACTTTCAAAATGAATTTAATTTGCTGATTTTAAGTGTTTTTAAAGAAACCAAAATGTGTAATGTCACACTTCTTGTTACCCCCTCCCCTTGTCACAAACTGTCACAACTTCTCGAACCTTCCTCCCCCCTCGAAGCGTGACATCATTTATAAATGACCCCTTATGCACTTCAGAGGTTTCTGTGGCCAAACACGGTGCTGCTAATATGGACCGCTGGGGGTTCTATGACTATATGTGGGGATTCTATGACTGTATCCGAAGCACTAAGACATGATCGGAAGAAGTGCAGTACCCAGCGAACATTCATGATTTGCCAGGATCCGCGCATGGGCCTCAAGGCGCGAGAGCTGAGTGCTCTACTGCCTATGACACTGAGGCGGCTATCACACATATAGTCTGTGTAATTAGAATAGGCGCATCAAGGTCGCGTTTCCTGCTTTGTTACCATGGCAACTGCGAGAAAGATAACAGAGCCAGACTTTTTTTTTTGCACTGCAGTTAAGGCAATTGCATTACTACACCTCGGATTCAAAATGTTAGAATAATTGAGAAAAAGTAATAAGAAATAATTTCTTTTCAATTTATTTTTTTTAATGCTAAGTAAATGCAATTCAATTTCGCATAAATTAAATCTGGAATATTTAAGTAAGATTTTAACATTTACAAAATATAAAATACAATAAATTAGCTATAGAATAGCTTTCTGAAACACATTAAAATATTAGAGTAAGATTTAGATTGGTTCAAAATATTAGAAAACTTTATCTTACTCAATCTATTTTTGCCATTGAGAAATAAATCTGATTTGAATCCGTCTATTATTATTATAACTAAAACAACAAACATACTTATCATGTTCGCCAAACTAAGTAGGGAAATAGTTTCTAGCACGTAAACCGTGGCGACCAGAAGGGGAAAAGGTAGAGTTGTGTGACCTTGACACGCCGATTCCAACTACACAGACTATAGTACATGGGGGGGGGGGGGGGGGAGAGATTTCATACATGCCTAAGTATAATTTTTCGCTTAAATTTTATTAACGTTTATTTCTTTTGACAATTGCTCACAATGACAAATTGACCGCATCCTGAGAGGAATCAATGTCCCAGAGCTATGTCTCAAAGATTATAGCTCATACGTCATTATGAAAACAAAATAAGTATTTTATTTATTATTCTTTAGATACGACCACTTCAGGTCACATACGTTTTCGAGTTTACTTGCTCAATGGAGATGCTTCAAACTCTTGTCCAACATGACAGATATAACAGGACAATACGATAGAATATTACAATACAAAGAGGAAAATTACGCGAATACAACAAAGGCTCAAGACGGGAATAGAACCCGTCGCTTCTTCACTGCGCGTAGGTAGGCACCGGAACCAATCGCTAAGAGCGCTCAGCAGCTGAGGCCCCCTAAATAAGTATTTTAACAGATACTAACCGACTTTTAATTTAAAGTGATAGAACTTTTCTTCCGAAAACCTATAATTTTAACGAAATAAAGACTGGCCTTTTTAAACTAGTTTAAATACTGGGATGCTTGGTATAAAATAGCAACAAACTCGAACTACATTTATAACAGTCATATTGGTTCAATAACTGCTACAATGTCCTGCAATAGACCAGTCGGCAGAAGCTCGGTTCGATTAGAACACTGAAAGTGAAGCAACATCGACTTAGGCCAGTGTTTGGGAGGGTGACAACCTCTCACGGCTGGTTCTTGTAAGGCCGTGTACGCTAAAGGATGCTGGTACACGTTAAATAGGTCGTGGCTCCAATGTCTGCCAAGTGAAACGATACTTCTCGGGGTGTCAACCCCAGGTGGCGGTCTCTCATCTGGGGGCTGGTTCAAAAAATTAAGAGACCACATATAAAGGGGCGGAAGTTGGACTCAGGATCAGCGCATCCATCCTTCCTCGCTTCGCGCGAGGATACGACGACAACAGCAACAACTGCTACAATAATTGTTCATTGAGGTACCATAGTATCACTATTGTAAGCTTTCGCAAGCTTATGTATGTTATTGATGGTGTACGCGAATCGAATACTTAATTACTTGTAGTTAACGACCATTTCAGGTCACAAATATTCGATTTATTTGCTATTCTCAACGATGCGCCTCAAACTCTCGTCCAATACAACAGATAGAACAAGACAGCACAATACAATATTACAATAGAAAGAAGGAAAATACACCCAGGGGAAAGTGGGAATTGAACCCACGCCACTTTTACTGCGCGTAGGCAGGGAGCGGAAACTGGTTCTAAGACCGTTCGGCCACTGAGACCCCACTTAATTACTTGACTGACTTAAACTGAATGTCAATGTATTCAATACTGCCAATTTTTAGTATCATGATCAAAATTTCGTATCAAACAATTACGTATATCTTATAGTCGCTTCGGCAGTTCATATACGTATGCTAATTACGTATTTCATGTGGATTTTCTTCATCTCGAAGGTACTTCTGTGAACGTAATTCGAAAGAAGAAATTTAAACAGGAAAAGATGTCTAAATCGCTTTATGACAAAACGAATTACAAAATTTGGCAGAAAATATATAAAAGGCGCCTCAGGGGCTGAGCGGTCTGATCGACTGGTTCCGGTACCTCCCTGCGCGGAGTGAAAGAGGCGTCGGTTCGATTCCGACTTTCCCCTGGGTGTATTTCCTTCTTTGTATAGTAAATCTGTTGTACTGTCTTGTTTTGGCTGTCATATTAGACGAGAGTGTGGGGCATATCCTTAGCAAATAAACTCGAATGTTTATGTGACCTGAAATGGTCGTAAACCAACAAACAAATAAACAAAAGGTATAAAAACACGTTTGAAACAAAAATCTTGATCAATTGAACAAAAGGGGCCTCAGTGGCTGAGCGGTTAAATCGACTGGCTCCGGTGCCTCCCTGCGCGGAGAGAAAGAGGCGTGGGTTCGATTCCCACCTTGCCCTAGGTGTATTTCCTTCTTCGTATATTAAAATCTGTTGTGCTGTCTTGCTCTATCTGTCATATTAGACGAGAGTTTGAAGCATATCCTTGAGAATAGCAAATAAACTCGAATATTTATGTGACCTGAAATGGTCGTAAAACAAACAAACAAATGAACGAAACAGCCTTTGAAGTGAACTGAAGTACGCAAGACAAGTTTGTTTAGGTCGTCAGGTTGTGTGATATGTTACGATCAGGGTTAAAAATATTCTTATTTAATGCTCTACAGTGGTACTAATAAGGTTTCAAGATATTTATAGTGGTTATAGAAGCATGAAATTACAGTAGTTTGCAGCGCATAAGTTGAATAGGGGATTAATGTATTCAAAACTTTTAAAATCTAGTATATCTGAGTTAGAAATTTCCCCCGTTATTAAATCAGTGTTTTTCAAGTGTATGCACCAAGTTCTTTTTACAATTGCACGTAAAATTTTGTGCCCAAATCCACATGTTATGCAGTTTTAAGGAAGTACAGAAGGTAAGAATTTGGTTCTTTCTTTGATTAATAAAACTGTATGTTTGCCCTATAATCTCTCATAATGTCAATTTTTATTCCAAGAAACTTAATGCCATCGAGAAGATGATTAAATTGAATTTCCCATTTTCTTTGCATTTGTCCCATATTATAATTTCATATTTTCTTTGCATTTGGACTAAATTGTATTCTTTTTTTTTGGGGGGGGGGATGCATAATTGTCACATATTTTCAGTGAGAAAATTAACCAATGGCATATACAAATTCACCATGTATTTTCTGTGCGTTTTATTTAATTAAATTACATAATCAAAAATTTGCCAGCGTTTTAAAGCTGACTTGAATTCTCATTAACTGGAAGTTTTGAACCTCTCATGGAGGATTTTTAAGAATAGTTTTAATTGTTCCAGTTTCTTTAGAGATGTATTTGATTTTCTATTAAGAAAACTGCAGTTGCCCCTTATTAGTTTCTAGCTGTTTAACCAATTTGGTACTGGTAATTAACTCACTGAAAGTCGCAAAGTACACGACAATGTTTTCGCACTTACGTAGTCTTTGCTCGCTAGTTTCTTCGACTCTATGTTCTTTATGTGCATACGTGTATAGTATATATCGTCGGTATACAAGAGAAACTGACAAAGTCAAAATTTTAGGAATTTGATTTGAACTGACCAAGAGCTGTCTAAGGCAAGCTCTTTTCAGGAAAAAATTGAGCAAGTCAATGGCACTACTAGAATAGAAAGTGATGCTTTGTTACAGCAATAAAATGACTATTTTCTACGGACACAATTACTTATATGCAGGTCGGTTAAACTTAATTTCCTAAAATTTTGACTTTCACCTTGGTCAGTTTCTCTTGTATACCGACGATATATGCATATCTATTCAGATAAGAGAAAGAAGGCCTATTTTTTTTTTCGAAATTTAACTCGTAATATTACGGAACAGTTGCCTTTGTATTTCCGAATTCCATCCTTATATTTATAATTTTAATACTTTATTTTTGCTGCCCTTTAGCGGGGTCCCAATGTAAGTATCAAAAAATAAATAAATTATTTTTTGATCAAATGATTTCTTTATGCATATTGTACTATTCAAAATAAAAATAGCAATAGGGCTTTACATGTGCTTTAATGCCTCAATAATTGAAAAGTGTTTTTAATGTTTCATTACTTCGTTTTGTTTCCTACCTTCTACCAAAGTCCGAAAAAAAAAAAAGAATAAAAAAACAGGTGTTCTCTCCCGCCTCTCCAAATCGCATGTTTTTTGCCCGAAATTTTTCAAATTGGAGTAATTGATAGTGCATAAATGTTACCTTTAAGACCTCCGAATTTTGCGCATAGTTTTAATTTTTCAGTAATCTATTTTTTCGCTCCATATCGGAGCCCAATCATAAGCACAAAGCACTTTTTTAAGGAAAGGAAGGACGGAATCTTGGTGATATAAATTAGTTTATTATTAACCTTGAGTTGCATAGTTATTCTTTATTATCCTTCCTAGACTGTACTGAAGACAAACAATAGACCTTTGTATAGTAATTCTTTATTATCCTTCCTAGACTGTACTAAGACAAACATTAGATCTTTGATCTTTGTATAGTAATTCTTTATTATCCTTCCTAGACTGTACTGAAGACAAACATTAGACCTTTGTATAGTAATTTTATTCTAATCAATCAGACTGTATTTTCTAAACCTATGATTGAAGAAGAAAATTCTCTTGCGAATTTTACGCATCTTTCCACTGAAGACTGGCATGGGCATTAATTTCTTTTTTTTTTCTTGACAATTATTTTTATTTGTAAAACTTTTAGTCTTAAAAGCATCAGTGGTGCTGTATAGTTATGTAATTTTTCCGTTCAATAAGATTTACGAATTCAAATCTGAGATGTACGTAAATCACGTGTAATTCCAGATTTTTAAACTTCCGGACTGTAGTTATATTAACTTGGTCTGAATCTAAAAGAGCATCCAAATTCAAGTTGTGTTATATGCATGTCCTCTACATCTACGCATATTGCTTAAATTACATGGAATAAGATTTTAGTAATAAATGAAATATTTAGTAATAAATTTAGTAATACTTTGCATAAAAGGAAACTGTTTAAAATAGCAAAATATGTTTGCTCCATACTTGCTTTTCTTACACTTCGCTGAATTTTTCAGACGATTTACTGAGCTTAACTCTATTGTCCATAGTAGTCATTTTAGGCAGGGCCGGCCCTGCCTAAAAGTGTGTGCAAAGTGTGCAAAGTACAAGGGCGCCAGCATCTTGGGGGCGCCTCAGCGTAAGAGCAAAAAAAAAAAAGCAATAATCCGTGTTTCATAAAATTAGTTCAACAATTCTATGATAGTGACTCCTCTTAGATACTTTTTCTTTCAAGTGAAAGAACTTAGCGTCAAAATTCACTTGTAGCGATGGTAATATACCCATTGTGGTGCTTGATAGAGATGGTTAGATGGTACCAATCCCTGTGAAACACACTAGGTCTGCAATTACGAGAAGCCAACAGCAGCCCATTAGAAAGAAAAAAATAAGCTATTTGTTTCATGTATATAATTATTAAAGTTTTTAAAGCAATTGTAAACGCAATAAAATTATATACAATTTGAATTTATATTATTTTAGTTTGTATGATGAAAGAGGGTTAGGGGCGACTATTTTTATAAAGGTCAAGGGCGCCGAATACCGTCGGGCCGGCCCTGATTTTAGGACTATATCAGATTATTTTCAAAACTACAATGCTACAGTATTTTTATACAAAAATGATGCGCGGTCATGTAATTATGAAACGGGTTGCATAAAATAGATGAAGCATAATTACTTTTAGCATTATTTCTGTTTGATAGAGGACAGCTTGTTTACAAAGTGGTAATCTAAATTGAAAATTAGGTAAGCTCATAGGTGAGCCCACCGCTTTTCAAAATCGCCAATTTGGCGTCCATTTCGCAGAACGACAGTGTCGTGAACCGGAACTGTCCCACGCATCTGAAATATCCCCCGCTTGACCTCCGACCTCGGCCGAAGGGGTCTTGGAGGGGGCGGGGAGAGGCGTGGGAAGAGAAGAAGCAAAAAGGGGACTGGCTACCAGGATTGTCCGGAGAACGGACGGGACAAAACCTTGCTCTTATCCAAGATGTTGTAAAAGGACTTACTGTATATGTATATTATGTAGATAGTTGTATTGTGTCCCATCATCAGTATGTGTTTAATAAATGTCTGGGACTAAATATTGTTTCATCAATTTCACATCGAGTCGGGAAACCATCCCAGTATGGAAAACGCACCCAGCAGAAACAAATAGTAAAACCGCTCGGACACTTATCATATTAATCTCAGGAGTGAGAGATTAAAATCTCACACAATAAAGAGAGATATTCACAACAGACAGAAGCTGGGTTTCTATCGAATCATTGTTACCAAGATTACGTACTTATCGCCAACCATGCCAATGGGGTGAGCTCTCCTAAGATCCAGCCTGAAAATTATATGCACCAGGATTGTTATTAAGGGGGCCTTTCATTATATATACTTTTCGCCACCTGGGAAATTTCGAAATGACGAGTCAAGTACGGACATACCCCTAGGGATCATTCATAAATGATGTCACGCTTCGAGGGGGAGAGGGGGGCTGGTGAAATTGTGACAAGGGGAAGGGAGGGGATGAAAAGAAGTGTGACATCATGCATTATGCAACATAGCGTGACATGTGCCAAAGGAGGGTGAGAAGGTCCACTGAAGTGTGACATATTGTGACAAAGGGGAGGGGGGAAGGTGGTCAAATATATGGGAAAAAAGCGTGATATTATTTATGAACGGCCCACAAATGAAAGTGGTGGCCTTAAAAAGTTCAAGTTCATTCCTTCAAAATGGATTTTTAGTGAACAAAACTTTTCTGTACAGGGGGGAGGGATGTCTCAAAGCGAAGGATGTTGGGTGCTGTTCACACCCCCTCTCTTCTGGTCAATGGATTTTGGGATCTCCTGCTCTCCAGAACCTTTTATCATGTGATAGGGATCATTCATAAGTGATCTTACGTTTCGAGGGGTTAGGGGGTTCGTGAAATTGTGAGAAAGTGTGATGAGGGGATGGGAGGGGAAGGGGTAACAAGAAGTGTGACATCATACTTATGCAACATATAGCGCTACATGTAACAAAGAAGGGTAGGGGGGTCCGTTTAAGGGATGTATAATGTTGTGATTCTTCATAAATGATGTCACGTTTTGAGGGGTTAGGGGGTTCGTGAAATTGTGACAAAGTGTGATAAGGGGAGGGGTAACAAAAAGTGTGACATCATACTTATGCAACATAGCGCGACACGTGACAAAGGAGGGTAGGGGTCCGTTTAAGTGTGACATTTTGTGACAAAGGGGGGAAGGGGTCAAATATATTTGAGAAAAGCGTGACATCATGTAGGGACGGTTTCTTATGTTACTAATCTAGTATTGAAATGGGTAAACTTTAAAAGGACTATTATGAGGGACCCCGCATAAGGGTTCATGGCTCACCTACTGCATCTGATTAAACACAGTAGTGATCTCGAAACATATTTTGATGGACTTCTTTTTTTATTCCTGTTTCAGTAATCGTGCAATCATAAGTCACAATTTTGTGATTATTTTAGTTTAATCTGGTAGCTAAAAAAAAGTTGTTTGATTTCGTTGACTGTTTTTTTTTTTTTTTTTTAAGATCCTACTGTGAATAATTTTTATATCTTCAAATGTAAAACAAAGTGTTAGATTTCTCTTTTTCTATCTGCGTATTTTACTTACAGCAAAACTAAGGTATATTTTAAGTTAATACATATAAATAGGCAAAGACAAAAGAAAAACAAACCAGTTAAGTACCGATTTCTCCTCTGCTTATGAGCCGATTTCCATACTTTTTTTTTTATTAGTAGCTATTGATGAGTTTTACAGGCTACTAGTTAAAAATTTTGGAAGTAGTTTAATAACTCCTCCCCCATACTTTCGACGTAGATTCGAAGCATTTTTTGGTAAGCGTTGTACTTTCATACTACTTTTTACAACTACAATCTACAATATTTGTGTCATACTCAAAACATTTTTTACTACAGTAAAACTTGTTAAGTTGATCACCTTTTTAGGTTGGCCACCTGTCTGAGTTGACCACTTATGACCGGAATCAGCCCTATATTATTTAATGTGGGGAAACCTTTCTAACTTGCCCACATAAGTTGACCACCTATCTATATTGACCACTTATATACGCCAAATTTGGATAGGAGTATTATAAAAAAAGTTGGAGTTGACCGCTTAATTATTACTATATTTATTTGTTTATTTGTTTTTGTAAAGGTAAAAAAAATTCTTAAATAACTTCTCCAGGATATTTTTTAACCGACTTCACAAAGGAAGGAGGTTATACATTCATATTGTATGTATGTCGGTTTTTTTTTTTGTTTGTTTGTCCACTTATAACTTCTTACCGGATGAACCGATTTAAATGACTTTTTTTTAAGCGATCGAGAGTGGTTTCCCATAGGTCCCATAGTTTGACTATTTTCGATAAATAGAAAAAAAGTTATGGACTGAAATGTGGTCATTTTTTTGCTTTTTCATCCATAACTTTTGACTAAATGAACCGATTTTGATTATTTTTTCTTTGATCGATAGAGGGTCGTCTAACTCAAATATCGCACATCAATTTGACTACATTTTTTTAAAAGAAAAAAAGTTATGGGTGAAAAATAGGTATTTTTTCATTTTAATTGGAAAGGCTAGGCTTGATTTTTTTTTTGTTGGGAAAATTGTTAATAAACATGAAATTCATTGTTAAAAAAGAGTTTGTTGCCATTAATATGTAATATTAAAAGCAATTATAACAAGAAATAAACTGAAGGCTTCTCTGAAGAAGAAATTAAATCTCATCAGTTTGCTTGCTCTAGTGACCCTTTAAAATAATTTCAAAACGAAATTTATCATACAAACGGGTAGTATTTAGTGTCATTCTCTCATAGAAGTTTAAAATAAAGTATTTATATAAAAATGTATTTACACTAAAAAGAATAAAATAAAATAATTTTTAGAAAAAAGATAATACCGACTTCAAACTATAAATTGCGCTAAAAAGTAAAAAATAAAATTATTCTTAAACAACTTCGATACGACTTTTAAACATAATTTTTGAAGTCGGCGCAAAATTATGGATTTTGATGTATGATTCCTTTTGTAACTATGAACCAATTACAAATACAACTGGCGTAGAGTTTGCAACAGTTTCAATGTAAAACAACGCATGGCGTAATTATAATTAAACTGACATAATTTTGCACCGACTTCAAAAATTATGTTTAAAAGTCGTATCGTAGTTAATTTTATTTTTTACTTTTTAGCGCAATTTATAGTTTGAAGTCGGTTCTATTTTGTTTCTAAAAATTATTTTATTATGCTATAATGTTAGACCATTATTCGTCTGGATGGATGAACATCAATGTAAAGTTTTCCTAAAGCTCTTTGTAAGTTAACCATATATGGGAAAACTACTATGATCACTCTTTTTTTCTTTAATTAAATTTCTTCTTTTTCCTTCCATCTAATATAGTCATTTTGAAAAATTATGTATTTTTAGGAAATCTTTACCATCAAATAAGTAACTTACATAATTAATAAGATATTTATGTCTATTTTAAGTAAGTGCTTTAATTTTAAAGTTGTATAGGATAAATTGTAAATCATTCAGATTAAATTTATCTAATGATATTTTATGTAGATTTGAAATGTGTAAAAAAAAAAAAAAAAACAGTTACGCAATTTTTGAACTTATTTTGAGAAAACATTACTTAAAAATTTCATGAATTAGGGTCGAATTTCGACTGCTGGGTGAATTCTAGTTGAAACAGAATTTTTATACATCATTCTAATTACATTAATTTATATATATTTTTCATTATTACAGTGAGTTATTCTATTTATATATTTCATCTCCTGTCCCGCAATGGTCACCCAAAACTTCAGAAATCGACTGAATCAGTGTATTGCTGCTGAAGGCCGCTATCTTGATGACATGGTATTCAATACTTAATGTAAAAAAATGGGATTATATACAGATCAAAATATAAAAAGTTTTAAGTCCCAAACTGCATTAGTTTTTCTTTTTTATATATAACCCGTGAAAACTGGGTCATTACTTCTGACCCACCCTGTATTATTATCCCGCAGTGAACCAGTCGGTAGAAGCTCGGTTCCCGCAGAACACCGAAAGTGAAGCAACATCGACTTAGGTCAGTGTTTGGGAGGGTGACAACCTCTCGCGGCTGGTTCCTGTAGGGCCGTGTACGCTAAAGGGAGCTGGTGCACGTTAAATAGGCCATGGCTCCAATGTCCTGTAAGTGAAACGATACCTCTGGGGCTGCCAGCCCCAGGTGGCGGTCTCTCATCTGGGAGCTGGTTCAAAAAATTAAGAGACCACATATAAAGGGGCGGAATCGGACTCCTGCCTATAAGGGCCCCGTTAGACTGAGGAGCAGCGCACCCATTCTTCTTCGCTTCGTGCGGGGATACGACAACAACAACAACATTTCATCTCCGTTATTGCAAATTTTTTGTTATTCAAATTTGTTGTTTGGCTTCCCTTTCCGTCATAATTGCTCCATTTTCGATTCGCTTATGTTTGTTTTTCAGTTTCGGTTTCTCATGTGTCAAGTTCAGTTTAAAGACAACTGATCAATTGCACTTAAATTATTATGACATCTCATAAATTAACAGGAGTTTGACATCATCGTTTTTGCAATAATAACTTAACTGCGTAATGTCTCAAATAAATAACCGCTTTCGTTTGTCAATTAATTCCTAAACGGGGAGACTAGTCAACATTTCTTTTGAGTGTTTCATTAGCGCCATCTATGAAATAAAGCATAGCAGGTTTTGCCTCTAAACTAATATAATTAACAATACGGTTTTTCAATGAAAAATTTCTCTTTGGTACAGGATTAATTCCTTTACGTAGTAAAAAAGTAAAGAAGATCATATAACAATTTGTTCTTGTAAAAGCTAATGATTGCAAAATTTATTTTTCCTACCCGTTATTAGTTTTTTTACTACCAGTAAAAATTATACTTGTTGTCTTACATAAGTAAAAGTGTCTTAAGGAACTTTACTCAGAAGTGGGAAGAACCTGTTTATATACGTCTCTTTTGAATGCTCTCAGAGGACCGGCTTTGATTGCTTTAAATTGTTTGGCATTTACAAAATGTTTTCCGATGATTGCCACACAGCATGGCCGCCATGCATATAGCAATCACGGTCCAAAGGTATGTGAAAATGTTAATTCTAATTAAATAGAAAACTTCGTTCAAAGTCACCGCGGTAGTAATATGAACTATTTAATACAGTTTTGCTGCAATTTCGATTTTTATTTTAGGCTATTGCAGCTATTGACGTTGCTTTCTATATGCTACTCTAATAATATGGTTACTCTAGTATAACGACAAAATAGAATCTGCATTCCCTATTTTGGACATATATCTACATATTTTTCTATACGTAGTGCTATTTAACTGTAGTATAAGTAAAAATTACCAAGAAGGTCGTCCAGATTTAAACGAGCCTACCTTACCGTACCAACATCAAACATAAATTATTTTTTGCCTCTCTTATTTAACTCGAGTTCTAAATTCTTTCAAATATACCTTTTAACAGTGAACTGTTCTAAAACAATAAATACCGAAAAATAAAAAGCTCTTTTAATGAAAAGAAAAATATTACATATCATGCAAGCATTACCAAACTTACCGCCTCAAAGTACTAGACATCACACTTTCACCAGCAGTTTTTCACCAGCAATAACTTAAATATCAATGAAAGTTTTCAGTGTCTGGAAAAACCGCAGAACTGAAGCGCCACATAAAACCCTCCAATATAAAAACTTCATAACTTAATAATGGAAAAAATAAATAAATAAAAATGAATGAAACCTTTTCATACGATGCTATAGCAAAACATATAAATCCCGAATTGTTTTTATATTTTTAATCGTTGCCATAAGAGATGAAAAAATAATTCAAATAATATAAAAAATTAAGTATTAAAATTAAAAAATCTCATCTGAATAATAATGTGTATAAAAAAAACTCATTAATACTTAGGGAAATAAAATAACCTCTATAAAAAAAATTGCAAAAACTATGGATCTTGACATTTTTTTGGGGGGGAGGGGGGGGGGGGTACATAATTCTTTTGCTACTCAGTGCATGTGAAACACTACATATTTAACGATAAATAAATAGTCAAAAGTAACTTTTTAAACTTTTAAGCACATATATATCTATTAATAAACTAACTACAGAAAACGGTAAAAGTGATCTTATTAAACTTATTCGGAGCACGGAGCGAACCGTAGAGGAGCCGGAGCAGGTATACTTGGAAGTCAGAAGGAACAATGCAACGAGCCTATTCTCCATTGAATTTTTTTTATCGGGATTTTTAAGGATATCTTCGAACGAATGAATTATTAAATGAACCAGTGAAGGAATGAATGAATAAATGGGTGAATAAATAATAAAAAACAAATAAATGAGAAATAATGAGATAAATAAGGGAGTGAATGAATGGAAAGTAAATAAATACATAAATGAGTGAATGAATGAATGAATAAAGGAAAGAATGAACGAGTGAGTGAATGAATATGCATTAAACCGTTGAAAAATGCATATTTAAAGTAATTAAGAACCAAAGATAAACGAGTAAGAGACAGATATCTAGACTATAAATTTGAAGTTGGGTGTATACGGGAAAGTAGGCACGTATATAGTTCTAGACCAGGGGTCGGCAACCTTTTGAGTCGGAAGAGTCAAAAATTACAATTTACAAAATTTCAAAGTTTTTAAAGAGCCACAAAACTTTTTCTTGCCAACAATAAATAGTACTTGCATAAATAAAGCTTTTTGATTGAAAAAAAAAAACTAATCTATTTATTCATAAGAAAAAATATCTATTTATTCATATAAAAGTAGGGTTTTTGCAACAAATTAGATAATATATATATATGGACATAATTAGATAATTACTTATTATTTAAGTAAAAAATTAAAACAATTAAACATTTACTTACAATACTAACTTGTACTACAATAACAAACAATTGAGCAAACAAATTCAATGGGAACGGTGGCTTTGCATGGTTATTCAAGTAAAAACGAATTTAGAACGCTTTTTAAAGATAACGTTTGATAACGTTTTGATAAAATAAATAATATTTGCGTATGGAACTAAAGAGCCGCAGCTCATTCACATCTAAAGAATCGCCGGTTGCCGACTCTCTAGCCGACCCCTATTCTGAACTTCGTGTTTTCACTAGACAAGAGCAAAAACCTGCTTTAAATATTACTTTTGATTAAGCTAGTAAAATTTTATTAACACTAATGTACCATAACCAAAAATCTACTTCAAATACAGCAATGTATTAATGCAATTGGAGGCATTAACAGGAAATTTAAGTTTCTGGTGACCGCGTAAAAAATTTAAGAAAGCCCCATGCGGTCTAAAGACTTCAGAACCCCTTCTTTGAGCATCGAAACGTATTGATACCCCTCTTTTCACTGTCGTAGAGGTAGAGGACAGAAATAGAATAAGGTTTATCCTGCTGAGAGAAATATTAAGCACCTTTCTTCAGCTTTAAAAAAAAAAAATTAATCTTCTTTAAAACAAATTAAGAGTTTGAGTATTTTTTATTTGAAATCAAAACAAAAAAAAAAAAAAACAAATACTTTTTATAATTAACAATATTTCATTCAAGGTGCTAATTTCTCCTTGTAATTTATTTTCTTTCGGATTAACCGTTCGTTTTACGTCGCCATCTACCGGGAGTTTTATGAAACAAAAGCATTCCTTTCATTGTTTCTATTGTAAATGAAAATTTTAGTCGTCACTCGTCAAAGAATCTGAACTTCATTTACATTGTTTTTGAAAGTAAAATGTGTCGATGTCCTTATTGAGATATTGATATTGAGAGGAAAAATTGTAATGGGAAATTAAACCGTTTAAATGCAACAACTAATTGATAGGAAACAAAAAGTTTGCCTTCGTGGAAATACTAACTTATCAATTATTCCTTAACTTAATAATTATTTAGTAAAATATTCTCCATAATTTTACGAATATTTTTATTGATGAATTTAAAATGTATTACGATGTGCAAACAGTAGTTTTATAATTTAATTATTTAATTATTTAAGGATTAATTACATAAAGTTGCATTAAACCCCGAGAGTACTCGTTGCTTTTTGCCTGAAGTTCGGAATTTAAATTTATAAACGATGTTTTTATGGGGTATTCTCGGGCTTTTAAGTTTATAAAACAACTAAAATCCCGAGTTATCTCGGACTTTTAAGTTAAGGGGTTAAATGAGGAAAACGACATAAAAGTACACATTTTTAAACACATTGCATATACATGTGTTTTGAGGCTATGAGGAATTTTTTTATCAATGCACAAGATTGAACACTCACTAAAGGAGATTTCAATGCTCACCAAACAGAACAAATTGAGATAATAATTAGTGCTCTTCTTCCTTTCTAAAACTATCGACTATGTGTGCCCCGCAAATAAATAAGGTATTCCGTTAAAATTTCGTGATTTGCGAAGTATTCTGTTGAAAATTTTGGAAACCTTCCTCTACTTAAGAAAGACTAAGAAAATGTAACCGTCCCGTTTTTGAGAGGAGAATAAAATCACAAAATATTTTATTATATTATGCCCATTCTGAGATTGTATTTATAACGTTTGTTGTTGTCTTATCCCCCTGGCGAAGGAAAACCTACACCAAGTCCAGAAGATCACGTCTCTGAATACGACTGATCCATGACTAAAGGGCCTTTTGTTCTGATTAACGCAGAACTGAAATTTATGAGAAAGCACAATAGCTTACATCCAATGGGGTGCATTTAAGCAAATTAATATTTGTACATATTTACCTGAGTACGGGCCTAAATTTAATCTTTTTGCATGCAGCTTCACTTGAACGAGGAACCACGAGGGCTGAAGACTACACTAAACCTCATTTTATGTGGTCTCTTAATTTTTGAGCCCACTCCCAGATGAGAGACCGTCACCTGGGGTTGCCCCCTGCCCCAGGGGTATCGTTTCACAAGGATGACATTGTGGACCGTTAATAAATGAGGTCACACTTTTTTTTAATATATTTCACCCCCTCCTTTGTCACATGTCACGCTATATTACATTAGCAAAAAATAGGTTTAATTTGCTGATTTTAAATGTTTTTATAGAAATCAAAACGTACGATGTCACACTTCTTGTTACCCCCCCTCCCCCTTGTCACAAACTTTCATGAACCCCCATTGTAATGAACTCTTGATATGTAAATGAGCTACTGATCGTCAAATGCCAACAGAAAAATATGCTGGCTGTTTCTTTTTAGACAGACACTAAAAAAATTTAAAATATATCACAAAATGACTAATTTTCGGCTTTACACCAACTGAGCACCAAAAAAGATGGCAACCTAAAGCCAACCTAAAAGTTTTTACAGTGTAGCAAAACTAAAAACCTGGGAAACTCAGGTGCAGAAGTAAACGACCTTCCATCTTCAGCAAATCGCTTCCTAACCCCCCAATGAAAACTCTTCGTTAGGAAAGTCTGATCCAGAGATAGAAAAGCATCCGTAGTATTCGAAATAAAAAGATTTGGAACCATAACCTTCGGAAGCAAGTTTACATTAGACAAGCTTTTCCCAACTGGTGGTTCGCGAACCCTCAGCGGTTCGCATGGTGTAGAAAAGTGGATCACGGAAATAATAAGTAGCGAGGAAGAATGAGTACCCTGCTCCAGGCAGGAGTCCGATTTCCGCCCCTTTGAAAGGTCTCTTAATTTTTCAACCAGCTCCCAGACGAGAGGCCGTCACCTGGGGTTGGCACCCCCAGAGGTATCGTTTCACTTGGAGGACATCGGAGCCACCACCTATTTAACGCGCACCAGCTCCCTTTAGCTTACACGGGCACCACAACAACCAGCCGCGAGAGGTTGTCACCCTCCCAAACACTGACCTCTGCCGATGTTGCTTCACTTTCGGTGTTCTGCGGGAACCGAGCTTCTACCGACTCGTCCACTGCGGGGTAATAATACAGGGTGGGTCAGAAGTAATGACCCAGTTTTCACGGGTTATATATAAAAAAGAAAAACTAATGCAGTTTGGGACTTAAAACTTTTTATATTTTGATCTGTATATAATCCCATTTTTTTACATTAAGTATTGAATACCATGTCATCAAGATGGCGGCCTTCAGCAGCAATACACTGATTCAGTCGCTTTCTGAATTTTTGGGTGACTTTTAAGGGACGCGGCGGATATTTCCTCAATATTTCGGATCTTCAGCTCTTCCAAAGTCTAGGGGTGATGTTTCCAAACTCTCTTCTTTAAATAATCTTACTCAAAAAAAGCTTCCGCTAGGGACCGTAACATTCCGCGAAATATTGAAATGCGCACAGGAAGAGCTCGACCTCTCTGCGTGGAAGAATAGACTGCATCAGTGTATTGGTGCTGAAGGCCGCCCTCTTGCTGAAGTGGTATTCAAATCTTATTGTAAAAAAAATGGGATTATAGACAGATCAAAATAAAAAAAGTTTTAAGTCTCAAATTGCATTAGTTTTTTTTATAACCCTTCAAAACCGGTTCTGACCCACCCTGTATTGCAATGGCGGAATCTTTAATTGCTAACGTAATAATAAAAATGAGCTAATGAACATCGAATAATATCGTCGAATAAAGAAATTTATATACATATTATTAGGACAGAGTGTAAAAAGAGGATTGTTTTCAAATGAATAATGTGTAAATTGTGGACTGGCATAGGAAGCCAAACGTGCAAAATTCAGAACGCACCTATTTATATTGTCACGTGATTTCGAAAATTTGAATCTCTAAGTGGCATTGAAAGAAATTCGTCGATTTATTTTGAATTTTAAACGTATATTTTCTCCTTTTCCAATGAAAATTTACTAAAATGTTAAATGGTTGATTTTTTCCTTTTAATTTCTCATATACAGTCCACAAAATGGTACCGCAAGATGTTTCTTCATTACGTTTAAATCTTGTGCACACATTTAGCACACTTTCTTCCCCTTTTTTTTTTTTTTTTTTTTCAAATTTCGTATATTTTAACCTTAAGGCGGAACCGAACGATATTCACTGATTGATTCAAAATTTTGTCCGTGTATTTTTCATGCCGTTCCACAGTTTTTTCGCACTATCGCGAAAATAATTTTTAAAGATATTTTTTGTGATACATATGTTTACTGCCCTATTAATAATTCAAAATGATCAAACAAGAAAAAATTATTCCAGTTTTTGTTTAACCTTAGATGTTTTACAATTATTTATTCATTTCTTGTCATGAATTATTGGCAATATGAAAATAAATGTACTGGCAAATTTTATAGTTTTGTTACCCGTTACTTACGAAGCTGAATTCTCCATTTTCTTTCGGATCTTAGAAGAGGTTCGCAAGGGGAAAAAATGGTTGGAATCTTGTGGACTCATCAGAATTATGACGAATTCAAGTTGAAGTGAATATAGTCGAGAGAAGAAAAAAAAGCTAAACTATTTACAGCATCAGTTATCGTGAATACGTGACCCTTACTACAGAGGCACCGATGTAGATACTCGCCAAGCAGAAGGGAATTTCTTTATGATTTTACCTACATCGGGAAAAACGTACACCTAAGGGGAAAATATAGTTTTAGTTCGTTATTTATATAATCTTTAGTAATACTTGAACTCCTTTGCTTAAGCTAGGGGGAGGAACAGCAGACCCCCATTGTCTCTCTCTGTATCTGCGCTTAGAATTAGATAATATTTTTGACTGCCGCACCTCTTTAAATTTACAGATTTAAAAAAAATATACATTTGCAAACTTTAATCATACAATTGTTTTGACTATCAAAACCAGGCACTAATCATAATACTGTCAGCTCCGCTTAATCGGGTAACGGATAAAGGAATGCGGCGCTTCTAAGAATAAAACCTTCCAGAACCGAATATTTCCCCATAGACGCAATGCTAGAGATCCCCGTTTAATCGAGTAATTTCAATGGATAATCCAATAATACTGGTCTGCTTTAAAAATATTTGTGATAAAAAAATGGCTTAAATTTCAAAAATAAAATAAGTAAATAAGAACAATTTTTGAATTTTCAAGTTGATCTGTCAGCAACACCTTACTTTTCATCATTTTAATTTGTACTTAAAAATATATAATAATGAATTTAAGTATTTTGTTTTTATTTATTTTATTTAAAAAACTTTTGAACACTAACATTAATAACTTCTTTTAAGTAGATACTAGCGGTACCCGCACGGTTATGCCCGTGTTAAAAAATGAAAAGACCAGTCGGTTTGCCATTGTGTATATAGTGATAACTTTTTTAGGTGCAAATTATGTTATTTTATTAAAATGTATAGCATTCCATATAATTAAAGATTAGCTGCCCACGGCAATCAGCCGGAGATCCTACAAATTTAAGCATTTTTTTTTTACAAAACACACAATAAAAAAGGAAAAAGGAAAGAAAGAAACGAAATAAAACAAAAAAGAAAATATTTGAAAAAAAAAAAAAAAAACGCATTTTGTTTGTTTTGTTCAAGTACCCACACAAAAAGGAAGATTATAATAAATTAGAATAGTTTTAATTAATAAATTTTTAGTACAATTAATTTTTATCTATTATTTATTGACAAAGCCGGGTCCAGACGCTACGTTTTGTACAACATTTTGTCTGCGCAGTCTTAAGACTAAATGAAAACGTTGCGGTTTTTTATGCGTCTACATAGTGCAGAGATATCTGTATATTTCACTCGGTTTTGTGCGATATCGTCATGAAGGAGGTACTACTCTGGTCAATTATGACATGGTGTCATGTTAAAAAAAAAGACTGGAACGTCTCAGAAGAACCCGGCGTTCAAAGTGGTCAAATGATTACATAAAATAAATATTTTTTTGTTGCCTGTTCTGGTGGTTCGACAACTGCAATCTCTTTATTTTCATCCATGGTATTCCTAGACTGCCTTGGTGTCTCCTGATCATTTAGGAAATGCAACAAATCAAAGTACCAGAGAGATGGCTTGTAAATTTCGTCTCCAACCCCAGATCGAATCGATTTATTAACTTTTGCCAATTATTTCCGGTAAACACTTCTCAAAGAATTAATTATTTACAAATGTTTCTCTGTTTGCGGTTGCATCAATGTCTTTGATTTTTTCTACTAAACTCTCATAAGCCTCCCCCTTTTTATCCTTGTCACTATACTCCTTGGATTTTACACGCCAAACGCGTGGGAAACTTTCGCATATTGCAATAAATTTTGTGAGAAACTCCCGAGAACATTGCCGAAAGTCGGCCATTGTCGCCTGACGAATTGAAACTGAGAAACCAAATGAATCGGAAAGGGGTGCTACCGCCTACATGTGCCGATTTGTCTGCACAGTTCAAAGACATCTATGCTTTCTAGCTCAGTTACGCTGCAACTGTACAGTCTTCGCACCGGACTCAAAACTCCGCACTTTTCCAATCTATACCCAACGTTTTATCTGCAACGTGTTGAACTGCGGAGACAAAAAGTTGTGCAAAACGTAGCGTCTGGACCCGGCTTAAAACAGATTAACGAAATTTTGTAGCTTGCAGAAACAAACAGCAGGAAGCAAAGCTTTGAAAGCGGAATAAACCTTTCATCCGAACTCAAATAGGAAAGTGCTAATTCACTGGCGAAAAAAATTTAAAATAAATGAAAGTATAAATAGTAATAATAAGCTGGAATAACAAAAATCGCTATAAAAAATAACATTTCTTTTAAAAACCCCTGTGCAGTATGGAAAATGGTCTCGTAAAATACATGTCAAAATAAGGAAATCAAAATAAAACTATCAACCGCCTGTGCGCCGCAGGAAATAAATCTCAATTCGCTTTAAAAAAATAATAATCAAAATCCGAAAAAAGAAATAAATATATTAAAAATCGGCTGCTAATCAAAATACTAAAAACCGCAAGCAATAAATTTTAATTCGTTAAAGAAAAGGATTAATAGTCAGTCGGCATGGTAACAATGAAAATTAAAGTTAATTACCGTGAAAAAATAATTTCGCACTGCAGAGAAAAATGCTTATAACTTCTTTTCTAGGTAATTTAGAGGCTTCGAATTTTCGCACGTAGAGCGAAACTTCTCCCGGGGTAGTTTTTTACGCGCTTTTCAACGGTATCAAGCTCGAAGCGATGTGATAATTCCTTCCCATAGAAAATGATTATTTTATGAAACTTTCGGCTATAAATTGGAATAAAAAAAGAACAAATTCGAATTTCGGAAAAAACTCTCCGAGGTGCACACCCCCATGTTCCAAACTAATTTCGTGCCAAATCTCATGAAAATTCGTTGGACGGTCTGGGCCCTACGCCGGACACAGACAGACACACAAACACACACACACACTTGCTGCTTTATTATTAGTAGAGATAGAGAAGATACTGCTTTATTATTTCGTTTCGTGGTAATATTATCAGTTCTGTGTAAGGTAAAGAAAATTTCCCCGCATAATCGAATATCCCGCTTAATCGAATAAAATATGCTGGAACCAACGGTATTCCTTTAAATGGAGCCGAAACTATATCATTTTTTATAAAAGCAGCATAGTTGCAGTTAACTAAATCTATTAAATGCGTCTAACTTAAAACCTTGATTTTTTTTTGTTATGTTTTCACCGGTGAACAAGATTTTATTTCAGTGAAAATTTGGAAGCAGATTTTAGCATTAAACTCTAGTTTGCAAAAATTCGAATTTCGGGCTAGACCCCTTTTTCACTGACATGGAAACTCTATTGTCAAATAATATTCAAGGCCAGGGACATATTTCAACGGTGCCATTAATAATTGCCATAATAAAAATAGTTAGGTGTACATTCTCGTCACGGTATTCGTCACGGGAAATTGGAGGGCATTTTTCCGCTATGTGTTTCTCACAATTGTAGTTTAGCTCTTGCGAATATTACCTCATAAAGGTGTCTTCTAAGGATGTACCAAACAAAAATCTTGTAACGGTTCGACAGACTTTTGGGGTTGCTCACAAACGCTCGGCCGGCGACATGCAAAAGAGACATGATACGAACACTGGATTTCACGAGAGTCACCCATCCCGACTCTTGTCTAATTAAAGGAGGAATAACGCAAACAATTAAAGCAATTTTTACTTTTTCTAAGTAGCAATCCTAAGTAGCAATCACATAATAAAATTAACTGGTAGATAAAAATGGAATGTATATTTATAAATTAAAATTGGTTTAGAATATCCATTTTTAGTCCATTCCAAATCTTCGGACCTATTTGGCTTTGTAAGTTTCTGCTTTAGTTGATGGAAATATTTTATTTTAAAACAAAAGGAGCCTTTTATATTAAAAAAAGATAGTGCAGCTGGGGATGTTGTCAGTTATTTCTAAGCGTCAAGAACATCGGATATAAAGACCTAATTATATCAGTTGCGCCATCTGTGAAGTAACAAAACTTTATATTAGCGGTTTTTTGTTGCATAAATGCCTGATTACGTGTTGCAAATTTGAAATTCATTTGTATGACATAATATATAAGGCAAGTAATTACTACATAGAGCAGTGGTTCCCAACCTTTTTTACCTTGCGAACCCCTTTTAAGATTCGAATGAAAATGGCGAACCCCCTTCTGTAGCCATTAGTAACTACTAATAATTAACCTGTAAAATTTGCTACGCACATTACTCTCCATGTTGCACAACAGTTCATAACAAGAAATGAAAATATAATTGCAAAACATATGAGTTTAAGTGAAAACTAAAATTACTTTTTTATGTATTATTTGTTCTTTTTGAATGATTAATAGGGCAATGAACATATGCATTCTCAAAAATATATCTTTAACAATTATTTTCCTGATAGTGTGGAAAAGTTGTGGAATGGCATGAGAAATATACATACAATTTTTTGAATCAATCAATAAATATCGTTCGGTTCACTTTTGGGTTGAAATAAACAAAATTCGCAAAAGTTGGAATAAAGTGTGATAAATGTGAGCACAAAATTAAAAATTATTGAATTAAAATCTTCCGGTTCCACTTTAGGGTCTGTCTGTATATGAGAAAATAACCGAAAATAATGCAAAGTTTTACATTTTAACAAATTATAATATTTCCGACTCTTTATTCGTGCTAGCGAGAAAAAGTGGAAAATAGTAGGAGAAACATGCGTTCAAAATTTAAAATAAATCTATGGCCATCTTTCAATACCACTTCAAACTTTCGAAATCAAGTAACAGTATAAATAATTGCATTTCAAATTTTGTACGTATGCTACCTATGCCAGTCCTCAAGTCTTGCATGTTGTCGGAAAAACAATTTATTTAAAAAAAAATCATTTTTTACACTTTATTCTAATTACTTATGTAAATTTATTATTCATTTTTTTTTTCTCTTTTACGTTAGCAATTAAAAATTCCGCCATACCAATATTATTTTCGCGAACCCCCTTTCTTTATCACACGAACCCCTGGGGGTTCGCGAACCACCGGTTGGGAAACGCTGCATAGAGCAATATAATTTTTTGGAATTTCCAACACTTCAAATATAAAACGGGGTTAATATTACCACCCCTTCCTCTATATTGAGAAACGTGCCATTCTGTGCTCAATTCCATGTCGGCAAAAATATTTATTTTTAATTTTTTTTTCAAAAAAACAAAAGTACTTATTACTGGGGACTCTTTCCCCCCACAGAATAAGCTGACGCTTGTATCAATCATAAGGGGCCGTTCAAAAATGACGTCACACTTTTTTCCCATATATTTGACCCCCCTCCCCCCTTTGTCACGCGTCACGCTATGTTGCATAATGCATGATGTCACACTTCTTGTTACACCCTTCCCTTCCCTTGTCACACTTTGTCACAATTTCACGAAAACTTATTTTATTCATAATATTTTTAAGTTTTAAGTATGATTTAAATAATTTAAAGGGAATTTTTTTGAGCACAATAGCTTTCAGTATTTAAGTTAGTTTCTCTCTATTATTGTACACATTTTTCCAAATCCTATCAATGCACTTTGCGTTCATTATTGGTGTAAAACTTTTTAGTAATAACTGGCGAGACTTAAAACTTCACTGTTGTAGTATGTGTAGAAGACATATTTTTTACTACTTAAGATCGCTTTAAGAAACAAAATTTATTTAAGTTGTAATTTAAATTGACCTTTATTTTTAACCTCACTGCTTTTTTGGAGAGGAGGCGGTGGGGGAAGGGATATGTTTCTACAAACTAGTGTAATCGGTATTTGCGTTTATCTGATATATACAAATGCATCAGCTGGCACAGAGATGGTGTGCTAACTAGGTGCATTCCAAGGTCCCTGACGCACCATTCGGAAGCGAAAAGTTAACTTTAAAGAATTAGAGTAAGTAAAATTTTAAATATAAAATAGTTTATTTTACTGTCTAATTACTGTAGCTACATTAATACATTAGTATACGGCCGTATTTGAAACCTTGCTATTCTACTCGTAATGAGAAAAAATTATAAAAACATTACAATAGCTGACGCAACATGAAATAGACTTATGTACTGCAAAATACAAAACAAATTCAAAAATCTGTGAGTTATGAGCTTGTGAGAAGGAATATTTTATTCAAATGAATAAGTAATGCATGCTGAAAAAGATGTACACTTGTGTTATTCGTTGGTGTTAATCTAATTATTTATGCGTAAAAAAAATAGTAGTAACTAAAGCAAAAGAAAAACGGGCTTCTAATACCTATTATTTATCCATGTCATCCAAATTGTTTATTCTGAAGAAGTTTTTTTCTCACAAGGCGGTAGAAAGAGTACTTGTAAACTTCTGTATTCCAAAACACATAAGAAACATAAAAATAATCCCATAAAACGTAAAATACTTGTTAAAATTTTTCATTTTAATGTTTCCCAAAGATGTCCGCTTTTACATGGAATTCACCACCACTAGCTGACCTTCCGCAGAACATCTGCGGGCTATAACTATTTTAAAATCGTAATAAACGCTTGAAATTCGAAAGGCTTAAGAAAAGATCGCTGGATATAAACATCGGAATGATCTCTCGATATAAACAAACTAAGGTGTTGCTACTCCAAAGAATCGGAAAATACAAATTGAGTTATTAATGGAAATTATTTTTAAGAAATGGAAATAAATTTGTTGAAGTTCATAAATTACGATAATAAATACAAACTAGCTGATCTTCCGCGGAACATCTGCGGATCGGAAATTAGCCATTTTAAAATCGTAAAAAACGCTTTATAATTCAAAAGGCTTAAGAAAATATCGCTTGATGCTCGATGTAAACAAACAAAGGTGTTGCCACTCCAGAGAATCGGAAATTAAAAATAAAGTTATGAATGGAAATACTTTTTAAGAAATAGAAATAAATTTATTAAAGTCCGTAACTTACTATAATAAATTATAAAAAATACAAATATTACGTTACTTTTCTAATTCTAATCATTGAACAAATTTTTAAATATCGTTTTGCCATGGTTTGGTTTTTGCATGACGTCAGTATCGTATCGTGCCGCAAAATTTAATCGTAACTGGTCCACGGCAAATGAAATATATATATAGATATTATGTTACTTTTTATGCTAATCATTAAACAAATGTTTAAATATCGTTTTAACAGCAGTTTTTTTTTGCATGATGTCACTATCGTATCGTGCCGCTAAATTTAATCGTAACTGGTCCACGGCAAATGAAATATATATATAGATATTATGTTACTTTTCTATGCTAATCATTAAACAAATGTTTAAATATCTTTTTTACCGCAGGTTGTTTTTTGCATGATGTCAGTATCGTATCGTACCGCAAAATTTAATCATAACTGGTCCACGTTAAGTGAAATATAAATGAGTATTTTAAATTCATTAATTTGGATAGAAGTACATTTCTCGCAGCCTTGGAAATTGTACCATACATCATAGTCAGGGGCCCCATCGCATCAAAATTTTTCTCCTGGATGGGGGGGGGGGGGGGGGAAGGTTCAAAAGAGTCCGTAGATGCCATTATAGAATCGGCGATGTATCCTAGATTGCGAATGTTTCTCGATTGATGTGTCTTTTAATTACCGGTTTACTATTTTCAAGTGCCCGGTGTGACACTTGTGATAATTTTATAATCAATATTTATTTAGTTCCTATGAATTAATTTTGTTACGTAACCATTTATTAACGCTAGATTGCCCTAGTCATTGTGACTGCTTCGAAGCTTCCATTTTGCATAGTTTGTTACTAATTATAGTGAAAATTAAAAAAATAGTCTAATTAATCGAAAGATAATTCATTTTGCCCAGTGAACTCCGCGTATAACTCAATTGAAAATCATAGTAAACAAAGAGCGGATATCACGTGACAACGATGATCGTTCAGTCCCTCTGGCGGGGAATTTCCTTCATTGCGTTGCTTTTCCTAATACATGGTAAGTAGGACAAGTTAATGCGATTGAAAGTTTTATTGTAGTTAGCAACTTGGTGTAAAATGAAAGTTTAGAAGTGAATCAAAACGGCCTGGGCAATCTAGTGTTAAACTAATGAATTGTGTTATTATAGTATTTTTCTTATTGTTTGTTAAATTTTAAACTGTTTTCAGCGACTTATTATGATAAACTAGCTGACCAGTCGGCATTGCCCCGGTCTGTTAAGAAATCCCACAAAACGCAAAAATATATGCTTATTCAATCATATATATTCGATATGAATGAATATACAGTCGACGCTCGGTTAACGACCATCTGCGTCCCACAGAAAAAGGTCTATATAACGAGTGATCGGTATAAAAGATGGAATTTTCGTTAAAAAATATACATACAGTCAAACCCCGTTAACACGAACTCTCTTAACACGAAATTTCGCTTAAAGCGAAATGAATGCCATTTCCCGTCAGATAATATAAGAACTAGTGCTAAATTAATAGTTTAAGACGAAATTGATTTGAACGAAATCCCGTTTAAGACGAAAAACAAAATTTTTCAGTTGAAAAAAACCCACAGGCAAATAAAACTTACTCTTTCATTCTGATAATTGTTTCAATACTAGTCTTTAAATTTCATATAAATTTCCTAATCGAAGTTATAAATATAAATTCGTATGTGTGTATTTTTCTATAAATATACTTTTGGTTCCTATATTTTCTGTATCATAAGAAACAAACATTTTTACTAAATTCAAAATCCTGCAACAATCGGTTAACGCGTTACGCGAAAAATTTTGGTGTCCCCCTCGACTTCGCATTAACGAGGTTTGACTGAATTCAGTATTTCCATTAAAATTTGAAGTTTTTTAAAGTTTTCAACTTAATTATTTTTGGAATTGGAATTTAAAAAAAATTATCAGTGCAAAATATTACAAAAAAATATTAAACAGATTTTAAAGTAGAAAATATAGGGAAAAAATTACATTCACATTTCTGGAAGCAGAACTTCTGACCATGAACCAGGCGACATGACACCTGGTACGGTCGCTGTATTGGATTAGACGATTCAGAAAGGTCGGTATACCGAAAGCAAATTTCCATAGAGTTCATAGGGATACAGTTGGGACTTTTACCACTGCTCGTTATAATGGAATGGTCTTTATAATGTGTGGTCGGTATAAAGAGCGTTGACTGTATCTATCAATTAATTGTGATAGATATATTCAATCGATATAACTTCTACTAACCACAAAAAAAGAAAAAAAGGAGGACTATCCCGGCACACCCCTGACTACGGACGGGACGTTGAAAAGCGACCGAAACCCCAGGCAGGACTCAAAGAAGAGACAATCCCTTGAGTGCAGGGCGTGGCGTCTCTCGGATAACACGGTTGGGGAGCGTGTGATGCTGACAGCTGATTATATAGCAGAAATTTCAGCTCGCGAAATGGAACCCTTGACAAGGGACGGCCATTCGGGGATCCACCCCCTTTTATCCGAAGCGAACAACAAAGTTTCCTCTCGGATAAAACTAAAATTGCCACTCTTCGGAATTATCGACTGCGCGATGGTCCTCCGAAGCGTGTGTTTAGGGTTCGGGAGATTTCGGGACTCTTCGGAATCTGTCACATCACTTGTCGAATATATGCTTCGTAATCGATATCATTAGCGGACGAGAGTGACGGGGAGCTAGATTTAAATGAAGATTGTGGTTATAGATTGCCTTCGTTTGGATTCGCCATAGCTCGGAGGATTCGTTAAAAGTAGAAATGTTTGATATTGTTTGACGTTGCTGAGACGTTTTTTCTTAGATATTTTGGTGTGATTCTCAGAGCGGAGCGAATGTTCGGAATTAGAAATCTTTTTTATGTCGTGGAGATACATTATCGTGCTCCGAATCTTTTCTTTTTTTTTTTTTTTTAATTTTTTATGGCTTTGACAAGGAGCTCATGAGTAAGGGCAGAAAGAAAACGTTTGACAAACACATGACTCCTCATAACAAAACTCTACAGTAGCCAACTTTGCTTATGAAAATACTATACAGGTTCTTTATCAGAAATATTTAAGAAATTAGTATTTAAAAAAATATATATATTCGTATTATACTCGTAGGTAAGAAAAAATGAAATTAATTGCAGAGAAATTTTAGCATTTAAAAAAAAAAAAAACATTAATTTACTTTTAGACATTTATTTTTAAATTGTTTGGTAAGTTGTTCCATTTTTTGGTCTTTTTGTGTTAAAACTTAAAAAACACACTTCCTGGGGCATATTTTTTTTTTAAAATCCTTAAATATATTGTCATAATTATGCGTTGGTAGTCATAAATTTATTATTTCGGGATGTTCATTGGATTTTAATCTTTCAAACATTATTAAACAAATCTTAAAATTGTAATTTATTTTTTAGTCTTCAGTGACAACTCTAAATTATTAGTCGAACTATTTGTCTTATTTTGTAAAATTTAACTCTAAATTTCAGCAAGATATGTTGTTATAATTTTTGCAAGTACACTGCCTACAGCTAGTAATTTCATATATAAGCGAGTGCAATATAAAGACTTAATGAGGAGTACTATAAAATCATTTAGAGCAGCGGTTCCGAAACTGTGGTATGCGTACCACTAGTGGTACGCGAATCCTTTTCAGGTGGTACGCGTGCAGGCAAAAAAAATCTATCTATAGTCTATTAGTGCTCTAATCTATATAATAAAGTCATATTAGCAGTGGTACGCAAAATGGTGAGTAAGAAAAATGGTGGTACACGAAAAAAAAAGATTGGGAACCGCTGATTTAGAGGATCAATCATACTTAAGGGTATCTTCATTTAAATCTTTGGAGTAAAAACCATTTTTGGTCTAAACCAAAGAAATGGTGGCGGTGAGGGAGAAGTAGATATAGCCCCCTTTTTTCTCTCTTAAATACAGCCACACACAAAAAAAAGATAAAGAAAAAAGTCGTATCAATTTTAATATTTTGCCACATTGTTCAGGAACAAATGTTGTTGTTGTCGAGTCCTCGCGCAAAGCGAATAAGAATTGAGACGGTTCTTCTGAGTCTAACAGGCACTTATAAGCAGAAGTCTTCCTATAAGTCTGACTTCCGCCACTTTGAAAGGTTCCTTAATATTTGAACCAGCTGAGATGAGAGACCGTCACTTGGGGTTGGCACCGCCAGAGGTATCGTCTCACTTGGAGGACATTGGAGCCACGACCTATTTAACGTGCATCAGCTCCCTTTAGCGTACATGGTCCCAAAGCAACTGGCCGCGAGAGGTTGTCACCCTCCCAAACGACTGACCTCAGTCCTCGGTGTTCTGCGGGAACCGAGCTTTTCCGACAGGCCCACTGCGGGGCTGGAACGAACGTCTAAGGATGAATTCTTTGCTTATCGACCCTAATATGTTTAGAACAATAATTGTCTCTTTTTATTGTGTTTTATTAAAGCAAGAACAGGGAGTGTTTAACCTTCCCTACCTACACAGTTTAGTTAGAATTTGTTCTGTCTGAAATAAGTAGCACAACTTTCGTTTCATTCTCGAATATAGCTAAAATGAATATCAAAGCTATTAAAATAGAGAGAAAAACTCAGCTTTTAACTGTAGTCATTTTGTACCCTTTTTTATGTTCAGCACCTAATAATTGAATGTATGTCAAATCATGGCATATTAAATTTCAACATTCCAGCTGCTACTTAAACTTGTGAAAAAAAATCGAATTCAAAAATAATAATATTCTACAGGTTTAAATCAGCGAAAATTTAATGCGTATAATTTCATTTTAGATATTTAAGATTGTGAATGTTAAATATTTGTTCCCCTTTATGTTAGCAATCAATCGGGATCTCAGAATTATTTATAGATGAACTCACATGATATTTTTGCGTGAACCCGTGAAACATTTGTGTCTATCACAAATTTCGTATGCAGCGATTCGAATATTATGTTTTACATAGGCGAGAGCGAGACACTAAGTAGGGATGTAAGTGACCAAGAAATGATTCCGAGTAAAACGCATTCAAAGTTTTGATCTTCTGGGACCTTTAATGTTAACCTGTTTAATGGCAGAGCAACTGTTAGAGCAGCGCTTCCCAAACTGTAGAACGCTGGTACGTGTTCCACTAGTGGTACGCGTGCAGCCGGATCGAATGTGCCCAACTAGGGATGGGAGAATTTTGGCTCAAAGTTAAATATGAATTCTCGTTATTGTCAAAAAAGTGTTGCTGGTTTTAATTCCGTTCGCAACCACTTATTTTTGTGAAACTGCTTTTTGTAATATATTTATTAAAAATAAAAATAGAAGCAAATTAATTGTCGACCCAAATTTGAGGTTAAAACTACCTTCTACTGAATCAGACATCACCTCTCTTGTATCTGCCATGCAGCAGCAACCTTCTCGTTAATTTCATTTTTTCATTTTCTTTATACTTAAAGACGTATTTCTAATGTGTTTCGGAAGTACGTTATTCAAATATATTTTATATATTTCATGTATTTTATTTTATATATACAATTTCACTTTAATAAACACATTTCTCCTCATCAATAACTATTAAAAGTCGCATAATTGTCAGGGGTACGTAATTGGTTGGGGAAAAAATGGTGGTACGCGAAAAAATAAAAGACTGGGAACCGCTGTGTGAGAGTTATTACTAACATCTCTTGCCACAATATAGAATGGTGCTTTCCCCACCATTTGACTAGTTATCTATTAAACAAAAGAGGTCGTTTTTCTATTTACGTCCTCTTATTTCAGGACGTTGCTATTGAGCTAATGCTTAAGCAATTCTGTACCCGAGAGCCATAGTATCTTATCCTCTTCATTCCAAGTGTACCCAATTGGGTGCATTTTAAAATACTATTTATGAACTACTGTTTGTGCAATTTGAAAGCTAAAACACCCAATTGTTTATGAAATGAATCAACAGATAGTTAACTTCGTTTTAAACATGGAAACTGGGCAGCAATTATTATTTAAACTAATTATTAATTAAAATTAAAAAAAATAATTTTTTTGTAGTTATTTTTGTTTGGTAATCCTTTTTAAATCAGAGAACCAAAAAATTGCGCCAAAATTGTTTGTGCTTAGTTCTGGGGTCTGAAGAGGTTAAACCCCTTTGCTTCTAGGTGCTTCATAGTTTTTATTGGGTGAGTCCGGGTGAATTGAGCCAAGGTAAGTTATGGAACTATTGTTTCGATCAATCACGAATGCTTTAAAGCAAATTATGTCATAAAGAAACTAAATTAGCAATACAAAAACATAAGGAAAAATTAAAAAAAAAAAAACTTCCGTGTTTTATGGCATGAAAGCTGTTCAAGAAAGTTGTCCAATAAATGTCGATAATATGCACGCTATCATTTTCACATCAAGCTGTGGAACGAATATGCAACTATTATTACTTCCAGCGGAGTAATGACGAAACTATGTTCGAACGGAAATTATCGAACATCGTAAAAAAACAAAACAAAAGCTTCCCCCATCCCCCGTAAAAAATACGATGACTGCTTGGTTTCACATGGACAGGTGTCAGCGGAAGAAAGAAGCTACCATTCGACTGGCAGCAGCAAAGAAAGAGCTTATTCGGTGGATATAGCGGCTTGTCATTGCTGACACTTTTGCTGGGAAGATTCGCTTTCTGCAACAGGAGGCAGTGCGGTGTCGTTGATACGTGTCGTTTATTTTCCTCGGTACGTAAGGGGCCCCAACCACTCTGTTGCTGTTCCCACGAGCTGTCCGATGGACGGCCGTCGTATATCATATTCCGCTAAAAAAAGAAAGGGAAGAAAAAAAGGAAAAATAAGTGCTGATCGATTATTTGGCATCGAGGTGCACTATGGCTAATGCACAATGCGACCATTGTCAAAATACAGCAAATGGAAGGCATTCAACCCTAATGATTAATGAGGAGAATTTTTTGCGGGGGTTGTACCTGTTATTGAAATGTTTCTGAGCAAGTTTTTGGTTTAGAACAGAAGATGAACTAAGCAGTCTCCTTTTATGACTGGTATCCAAAATTAATAAAGAAATTTTATCGATAAAGGAATTTGTCAATCAATAAGCTGGAAAGGCAGGATCTGCTTTAGACTGAATTTTTTCAAAGAAAAAAAACTTTTACACCAATCAATCAATGAATGAAATATTACGTACAAGTAACGACAGAACAAGGGAGTTAAATTTTTCATCCAAATTATCAAGTTTATTAAAGTTTGGAACATTGTAATACTTTTTGGCACGAACCAATGCCATAGAAACATGTCTGATGCAAATAGACGAATTATTTGTCATATGTATATATTAGAGGGGTGCGAGTCTTAACCCCGTCCTTCTCGCTCCCGTGAAAATGACGGGGTGAGGTTTCGCCCTCTATTTCTCGCTCCCGTGAAAATTACGGGGTGAGGTTTCGCCCTATATTTCGCTCTCCCGTGAAAATTACGGGGTGAGGTTTCACCCTCTATTTCGCGCTCCCGTGATATTTCTGGGCTGGAGTGTTTAAAATTTCAAGCTAAAAACAAATCAAAAATGAATATATGTATTGTTCATACACATATTTTTATTCAATTTTCAGGGATAAAAAAAAATAGGGCACATTTATGACCGTTTTCTTGAAAATTAACCGATGGTTATGGGGTTAATAGAAGATTTGCTTCAAAAGTCTTTTTTAAATGGATCTTTTGAGATTGTTTTGAGATGTTTACTCCATGTAATCACATTGACGTTATAATGAATGAATAATATTTGAAAATTACAATATCCCCCCCCCCCCGAATCGTACCTTTCAGGAGGCAGCTGGTATTCGGGACTATACGCTATGTTGCGAAGCGTCCATTTTCATTTCTAATACGTAGACAGCCACTGTCCTGTCAGTTAAAGAGTTACATCCTTTAATAGCGCGCCATGAAAATCAGTGGGGGAGCTGGAGTAAAAAAAAAAGAAAAAGGAGGGGAGGTTGGGGAGAAGTGTTCAGAAAAACGATTAAATTACTAAATTCACGACAAAAATGAATACTTAACTTTTTTTAGTAAAAAATTCCTGTTGTGGGAAACTCAAGTATTGTTATACTAAGATGCTTTATTCGATCTACAATAGTGAATGCAAGGAAAATATCCACATGAACAGCGTGTGCTTCGATTTTGAAACGAAAGATAAAGGGAGAGGGGGTGCGTGCCCAGCACTCGCCAGCACACACATTTTGCGGGAATGTTCGATCACCTCAGCATCTCGAAGTGAGCACCCCTCATATTCTTTTACACATAACGCGCGTCTTCAAAATGTTTTAAAATATCATATGTTTCGTACATTAATGGCTTGAGCTTAGAAATATAGTTTCTTATATTGTTGTTGTCATGTTCTCGCGCATGGCGAGAAAGAATGAGTACGCTGCTCCTGAGTCTAACGGGGCCCTTATAGGCCCCAATGGTTTCTTAATTTTTATTTTATTCTTCCATTCCTAAGGTAAGATGGTTTCTTATATTTTTAAAGTAACATAAATTCCCTAAAATACCAAGATCTCGATTATATTGCAATTTATATTGTATTCTCTATATTGTTTTAGGAGATTTCCTACAAAACTATTTGCGGAATTTGACGTGAAATGTAATTTTAACTTAAGTTTTTTTTAAAAATTAATTTCTTAAAAGTAACTTTTAATAATAATCTGTTTTAGTGGGAAAAAAGTTACAGTAATTGTTAACAGATAATTATTTTTTTACGTAATATTACTTTTCTAGTTAATAATCTGTCTTATGGATATTTAATATTGCATACGTACATACACACATACGTACATCGTAATTACTGAGGGTATTTTTAGTCCCTACACTGTACATTCTTTAAAAATATAGGGGCGTAAAATATTTTGTTTTCTGATATGGCGCCTGTCATACTTCTGCCGGGCTCAGTGGGGTATCTAGCAAGGGCGACACCCGGGGCGGTTACTGATGGGATCACCCCATGGAAAAGATCAAACAAAAAAAAATGTTAGTGCGGATTTTGCATTGTGATGTAATACATTAGAAAAAAAAATCACCACAATATTGAAACAGAAAAATGGGAAGGGGGTAAGGTCGTATCCAGAGGGGCGGGGGCGGCACGAGCCTTCCTCCTGAAAATTTTCGCAATGAATCCCGAAAATTTTCGCAATGATATATATTCCGCCCTGAAACTTTCCTCAACATAAGTGTTTCAAAGTCAGATCCCGCCCCGAAAAAAATTTCTGGCTACGGCCTTGGGAGGAGAATGCCGTTCTTACCATCGGCTTCATAATATTTAAGGTATATGTTGACGGCAATGGTGTGTTTAGCAGTTAAAGTTAAAAACACGTGGAATATATTTTTGAAAGCAAACACTTCTAAGTTGAAAACAGATAGAAATTGATAGAAAAATTATCCGATTTTAGGTATTTGCTTTGTTTAATGGAGCTTTTAAGGGTCCTCTTTTTTTTTTCGTCGTGGCTGGATGTCACCCCTAAACGGGTGGTACCCGGGGCGGGCCGTCCCACCGCCCCCACCCACTTAGCTACGCCACTGGCCGGGCGTTCCAACCTATCTCTCTCTCAAAATTACAAACTTTCTGAAATTTGTGTTTTATCTAAAGTTAGTTTAAATTCCATTGGAAAAAGAATTCGACAAGTTTTGATGTACTGCTCTTAAAATATTTTCCCCCTTTTTACCTACAAAACATCCCGAAAAGTTTCATAACTGAACAATAGATGGAAGCACCAGTCCGTTCAATTGAGGAAAAGTCATTCACGTTGAGAAACAGTTTTCGTGAAATAATTACTAAATTTCATGAGTGGGTAGAATCGTGAGGGAAACTTTTCTTCTATCGGAAGAATGAAGGAGCTATTGATAATGACCGATTGAAGAAAAGCAAATGGAGTTTTCACGATGCAGATTCTCGCATTTTATTTTTATGTATAAATTTCATTTTATAAAATTTTGTAAAGTGAAAACATATGAAAACAGTATAAAATATCGAGCTGAGACCCGGTAAATATTCGCCTGAGAATAGTTTTGGAGAGTTCAGAAGGGGGGAGCATTCTCTGAAGTTGAAATGTTTGGAGGAGAGTAATGAAAGAATGGGTGAAATAATTTCATACGGAGAAAAAAAAAAAGTCATTTTTTAGAAACTTCTTTCAAATTTTAACAAAGAAAGAAAAAGGAAAGTAAGGAAAAAAAAAAAAAACAAATAAAAAGTAAAGAAATAAAGAACAATCATGTTTATGAAAGATTGTGAGAAAAATAAAGTATAATAAAACATATTAGTTTTAACATTTTTCTTTAAAACTTAATAGCACTTGAAATATAGAAATAAAATTTCACGTTAAATTAAAGCACAAATGAGCATTAAAACGCTAACATATGTTTCAGGATTGCTTGGAATCCCTTTTTCAATGCGACAGGGAGCCTCTAGATGCAAAACATCCAAATGAAGCAGACAGAACAATCCAAGCAATCCTGAAACATATGTTAGCGTTTTAATGCTCATTTGTGCTTTAATTTAACGTGAAATTTTATTTCTATTACTTTGCACAAAGTTAAATTATAACTTATAACTTGAAATATACATAGTCTAAAAAAGGGTTGGCGAACCTTTTTGAGACGTTGGAGAAATTTTGTTCATATTTTTTTCAGTACTAGCTTATGGTTCACTAATGCCTACTTGCAGCAAAATTAAGTTTAAAAATTTTTAACTGTGTACTTTTAAAACGAAATAACGGTACCTCCTTTAAGGGACCCTCCTCTAATTAATTGACACTTTTTCTGGTCCCAGTCCGTTTGAATAGCTACTGCAATGTATTTACCTCTGAATAAGGGACATTCTTAGAGACCTACTTGTAAAGACTTTTCTCTCTTTTGCAGTATGGAATACATGTGTGTTCAGCAAGGAAAGGACAGACAGTACCCAGCTACCAACAAGTTTTTTTATGCAAGAATTGGAAAAAGCACACTAAACGTAATTTATTCTGTATTGCCCAAATTACGCACTTTGAAACAAACCCATCAAACAGATTACTTGAAATAAATTTCTATACGTTCCAAAACGTTGCCAATACGACATAGTTTTTCAATGAAAAAATTTTAAGTTTCAATTATTTCAACTTGTATTTTGAGCCATTTTCAGCCTTTAAGCCTAAATGGTAATACATGTTTATTATTATAAAGTTAATTTTATTTAATACACTATAAGTGTATGCATCAATTTATGTACCTCCGAGGAAGGGACACCTCTATTTAAGGGACAAAATTTCCAGTCCTCTTTGTGTCCCTTATTGAGAGGTTTTACTGTAACTGGTAAAAATGGGAGTGGTTTGACGATTTAAAAATTAAGGATTAAATAAGGTGAAACTGAGAGAGAACGACACAAGTGCTATGGAAGTCTCTTGCTACTAACATAACTGAACATAACCTTACAAAAGTGCGTTTTATTTAAGGGGACCCGAACCGTTTTGAGGCGGCCAATTTGTAGTCAACTTTCTTCAAGCGTTACTCCTCAGCCATAGGGAATTTTGCTTCGAGGTTTTTTTAAAATTTTTTTAAGTAGGTCTTTCTGTATATGTAGACCAAATTGTATCTAAAAATATTGAATATTTATTTTTTTCATTCAATATCAAAGTTTTTTACAATTTCATAACTTCCGGAACATTTTTCTCATAATCCATTCAAGATTTTATTGATCTTATTTTTTTATTTTATTTGTCACATCTTATAATGAATTCACAACCAGGGATATTTAAAAATTTCACTTTATAAAAATCTGGTCAGCTAAAAACATTTCGTAGTGAATACACAACATTGATACCTCTCTATGTTGACCCCTCCATAAGTTGTATGTTGACTACATTTTAGTAGGTTATTAGAAATAAATTTTTTAATTTACTCTCTGTAACTTGACCATTGCCGTTTTCATGGTGAAAGTGCTTTTTACAGTAACCTGATAAACAGAAAGAGGACTCAAAAGAATTGAATCATTTCTGTAAAAAAAAAGGTTTAAAAAATGCTGTAGTAAGTACTAAATTTTTCCTTAAAAAATACTTAAAGTTTAATAAATAATCTCTAATGTTGTAGTAAATTTTTTCTAAAAATTACTAAAGTTGATCACCTCCGTATGTTGACCACTTAGTTGCAGTCCCTTCGGTGGTCAACTTGTGGAGGTTCTACTGTTTGTCAAAAAAGGAAGGTTGCGTATTTGTGGTGGCGCCATCAGGTGTCAACCAAGTACATAATGAGTGAAGTCGTACTTCCACCGTTGAGGCGCTCATCCACAAATGGAAGGCGCTCCGTACTGCCTTAATTCCTGGTCGCTCTGCGAAGGGGAGCTTGTATATCCAAGATGCATTAGAAACAACAAGAATAAAAATATGTCTCACAATTATCGAACTGTTTGAGCTCTTTTGATTCAGCTGTTCAACAAAAATTGTGAAGCAAATTGGTTTTCAAAGAATGCAATGGGAAGAAAGTTGGAAGGAATTCACTAAAACGGTATGCACCGCAGAATCGAATGAAAAATTTAAAAAGAAATATCATTTCAAAACTTATGCTCAAATACAAGACATAATTCATGCCAAAATTCTCCGCACCATAATATTGATTCCTTTACTTTATTATGAAGCACCTCACAAACTTAAAAACTAATTAAAGTAAATAAATCTTGAAATCCCGACGGGGGATTCTTTTTCATGGGCGATCAATTCGTCTTCTTTCAAACCTGCAAATGCATCGTCAGTTTTGGAAAGTTTAGAATGTCAGTTTCGTGTGTAGGAAATCAATCCTGGGAGAAAGAAAACTTGGCGGGGAAAAAGGAGAAACGAAGAAAATGAGGAGAACGTATGCTCGTCAAAGAATGCATGTTCTTTTATTCTTTGAATGAAGTGGAATGAGCAGATGGAACTGTTCGCACGCGCGCCCTGTGATTTTCCCCCACAGAAGTGGGGAAATTTTCTGTGGCTGTTGGGGAAAATATCGGTTGTACTCGCTGAAAAAGAAAAAACCAAAATTTTTCTGATGCAATACAAAAATGGTGTAGCGTTTGTTATACAAAGTTATAAGTTGGGAATTCTGAAAAGCTCAATGTTTTGTGAATGGACCTCTGCTTAGGAAGACCAGATTAGCACACACACACACATACAGAAACTGAGACGGGATTTTTGGGATTGTGGATCTTTTTATAATAAGACAATTATTATGACTGTAATTGGCCCTCGGTATAAAAGAAAAATTATATTTACATAATCGATTTTCTTTTTTCAAATTTGAAAACATCCAAATGAACCCGGCCCGTCGGCCCCCCTCTTGGATACAGCCTTGCCGAGCCCACATCTTATACAATGAAGTTTTGCATTGTTTCCAAGTTATTTTTATTTTATCACAATATTTTCGGTAACTTAAGTTTGTTTCAAATTTTAGGAATTATAAATAGCTGAACGAAATATCCAATTTATCACTTCCAACATTTTTAAACTCATGTGTACAGTGGCGAGGGCCCAGTCAGTATTCGCTCGCGACCCACTGCTGGGTCGCTACCCATAGTTTGGGAAATACTGGTACAATACTATTTTATCAAAAGTCACGGAGAGTACAAAATCGAAGCCAAAAGCTTTTCGCTATACAACACGGACCATTTTCATCATATCTTGAAAGGTTCAAGAAGATCGACTCGCCAAACTACGTACGCGATGCTAGAGGGATTCCTGAGCACTATCTTTATGCATGTCCAGTGACTGTAAGATACCACCTGCGAATGGACAACGGCCTAACAGCTAAAATATAAGACATGCAATGAGCCACAAGGTCGGGGCAGCGTCTGTTTCCCGTTTAATGGAATTTATCTTCTCCGAAGAGTACGCTCTGCAAAGAAACGACTTAGTTCCCCCATCCATCATCAAGTGAACGATTTTTGACTGTTAAGAGACTTCTTTCTGTTCCCTTTTTTGTATGTGTGTGTATGTGTTTTTATTTCATCTTCATTTTTATTTTATCCCATTTTTACCACCTTGTTTATACCTTATTGTCTTTTAGGGATCATTCATAAATGATGTCACGCTTCGAGGGGGGGGGGAGGGTTCGTGAAATTGTGACAAGGGGAGGGGGTCCGTTGAAGTGTGACATTTTGTGACAAAGGGGGAGGGGGGTCAAATATATCAGAAAAATGCGTGACATCATTTATGAACGACCCCTTGTTGTTTAACTTTAGTATTTGTTATATCAGTTATCAATTTTCTTGTATCATTTACGACTTAAATTAACTTCATCTTGCAACCACTCACTCATATGCAATATAGTACCTGATTGCCAAACACGATAAGTTCATATTCATAGGAATTCATATTCTCCCTCTGTGTCGTTCTTTGACTACCCTATGCTGATGAAGTCATTGCAAGACAGGTACAATACAGCCAGAGGTATAAATAAATTAATAAATACTTCTACGATAAATTTGAGCGGGCTACTAAAAGTATGCTAAAAATAGTATAGATGTTCCTTAAATGATGATTTTTCTTTTCTTTTTTTATATTTTAGAGGTATTCGCAATTTTATGAACGGCAGTTGACAAGAAAAAATGGTTGCACTTTAGTAAGCTTCTTACTTCATAGATGGCAAAACTAAAATTATTTGTTCTTTAATTTGGAAGTTTTTTGGTGTTACCGGTGACGTAACTACAAGATTTTTATGATCGCATTTACATTAACAGTGTCAAACTCATGTTTGTTTAATGTAGAAACTCTGTTAGATGAAATAACTGTTTGAAGCAACGAAAAAGAAACGTAAGAAACAATAAAGATAACGACTTAATAATATAAAAATTCTCGAGTTTATGATTATTCATATTCTTTGACTACCAGTATATTTTATGATGCTTTGATATACATATTAATATTTTCAGTAGCGCTAGTTCAGTAAGTCTTCATCGAAGCATTTTGATTCACGAAGGCTCTTTTGCGCATTTGCAAGAGACTTCGTCTGCCAAAAAAAAAGTACACAATTGAGCTCTTTTAAAGAAACGTCCGAAACATAATAGCAAATGGACTAAAGAGAATCGAGTACGAAGGAAGCACGTATTTCAGTAGGAAGCTAGAGCTTTTGAGTTACATTTTATTAGAATCTTTCGAATTAGCACACAATGAGCCTGAAGTTGATTTGCATGTTTCGAATTAGCATACATTCTTCTAGCATGTTTCAAGGATTTATAGTTATTTTGTGTAGACAATTTTAGAATTAGTTTGCTCACCCGAAGAAGAACCCAAGTTTTTATTTTATTTTTCGTTAGTTTTATCGTAATGTTTGCTTTTTTCTCTTCAAGTTTTACAGTAGTATTCATTTTTTAAAATTTTCTCAATCTGTTAGTCATTCTTTTCAACATTAATTTCATCATTAAATGGTTTGCTTGGTTACTTACAAAAATTAGCGGTTTAGGGACCACGTGATTATAGCAAAGTGGGAAAAAATTCTGTTTTAGAGTTCAAAGATTTGTGTCGACTGGTGCAAGCAAAGCAAAACTGATGGTCTAGAATATCTTCTTTCAACCTTTTTGATGTTGTCCCTTAAAAGCCCCCCCCCCCCCAAAAAAAAAAAAAAATTATAAAAAGGTTTGCGACACTTTTGCTGCAACATTTATTTGCACAATATTTTGAAAAAAGTATTGTAAAGCCAGAGAATTATTGATCCAAAAAAACAATCAAACAAATTTATTCATTTGGAACACTTAATTTCTCATTAATTTCTACAATTAGAATATTTATTTATTGAGAAAATATTGGTTTTGTCATTTTGAATTAAGAAATTAATTGGGGGAAAGACGAACGTTTACTCTGATGTACGGTTGACCATAAAGCTTTTTATTTTTATGTGAATTCCGTGTCAAAGTGGAGATCTTTGGGAAACATTAAAATGAAAAATTTTAACAAGTATTACTCGCTTATGTTTTTTGGGATACAGAAGTTATTTGCAAGCACTCTTCCTACCCCCTTGTGAAAAAACACTTCTTCGCAATAAACAAACTGGCTGCCACTTGATGAATATTAAAAGCCCGTTTCTTTTTCGTGTTGCGTCAGTTACTACTATTTTTTGTATGCCTAAATAATTAGGCTAACACCAAAGAATAACATAAGATATATATTTTAAATCAGGCGTCACTTTTTTATTTAAATAACAATGTCCTTGTCACTACTTCAAAATTCCCAGATTTTTGGTTTTGTTTTGTATTTTCCAGTACTTATGTCTATTTCATGTTGCGTCAGTTACTGCAATGTTTTTATAATTTTTTCTCATTACGAGTAGTATAACAGGGTTTCAAATCAGGCCGTATACCAATATACTAATGTAGCTGTGTAAGACAGTAAAATAAACTATTTTATATTTAATACTTTACTTATCCTAATTATTTAAAGTTAACTTTTGGCTTCCAAATGTTGCGTCAGTAACCGTTGAATGCACCTTTAATGTCTCGATCACTCGATCAAAATCAATGACAACGACGCAAGGTCATTCATTTTAATATTTCTCAGCACATTGTATTTATCAGCTCAAACCTAAATAATGATTAACCCTTTGGCGCATTTGCCCGTGTCTCGGAAAATTTGCCCATGCGTTATTTTATTTCTAATGACCGTCTGAGATCCGCTCACACTTTGTTTGTATGATATTTTTTCTCTATGCAACTTTCACACTACCCTCCGCTCCCTGGTCACCTTCCCCAACCTGAAATTGCAAAGAATAACTTTCTCTATAATAGTTTTTCAGAAAAAAACTCGTGCTTTAAAGGGTTAAGAAGGTTAAAAAAAATTAATAATTTTCTTTAATAGTAATCATATCAGATATTCTGAGACATCTGTTCCAAAATAATGATTAATTAGAATTAAACTTTAGAGTTTATTTTAGGGACGGCGTTATTGCATAAAATACGCAAACCTGATGCAGCTAAGGGGCCGTTCATAAATGACGTCACGCTTTTTTCACACATATTTGACCCCCCCTCCCCCTTTGTCACAATATGTCACACTTCAGCGGACCTCCCTCCCATGAGCAATTTTTTATGCTGCGCGTGGAAAGTGCGTGATAAGTAGTCAGAGGGTTAAGCTCAAATGTTTGTCAAGTCACATAGATATTATGGAAAATCTAGAATGAAAGTGTAGTCTCTTTCAACATTTGTAACTTAAATTTATGTGGGTTTAGTAATTTTGTATTAAGTTATTTTTTTTCCCTTTGCATGCTTATTAATCTGAGTAAAAAAACTGCGCATTAGAACTAATTATACTCGCCAAGACCTCATATCTCTTCTGCCGTTTGGCGTTCCGTGAAATTTTTCTTACTTTTTCTTAGAAATAATAATAAAAAAAGAATTTACTATAATATAACATATCTTTTTCTTAACTCGTAAAATTCAACTAAATTAATAATTTTGTTGTACTGAATGTTCTTAATCAGAATATTGGCATCTCAGTATGGTAACAACAGTGATGCCCCCCCCCCCCCGTCGGAGCGATGGCACATCCCTAAAAAGCTACGGATCCCCCAAATTGAAAAAACAGTCGGCTCCCGAAACCCCCTGAAAGCACCCCCCTAAAAATTTCAACCGTGCAGTCTGCGCCATGACCCACCTGGTAGCATTACGATTGAAAATTTGTGGCTTTAGTTTTTGTGTTAATAATAATCCAAAAATTCACTAAGATGAATTTAAATCAACAAGATGCATTTTTTAATTCTATAGATGTATCAATATAATCCATTCACTTTCAAGTACGGTTAAAAATTGAGTAAATTGCTTCATTTATAGAAGTGTTCTAAATTAAAAATATCATCACATCGCATTGAATTTGAAGTATGTTGAAAAGTTTAGTAAATTATTCTAAAATCGGATGAGTAAATGTTTCAAAAATTTATTTCAATGTGTCTAAACTAGACCAAATCAAAACAACGAAACAGAACATTATTAGGTTTGCTCACTAGTTGTGGATCAACAATGTTTGTAAGCTGATTGCGGATGTGGGAGTTAAGGGGGGGGGGGGATACGTGTAAAACGGCCGTATTAAGAACATTTTTCCGGATTTTTTTTAGCGTATAAAGAATAAAGATATTTTATTGAAATTTTCAGGTTATTTTATAGATATCTTGAAAAGCATTTTCTGAACTTTTCAAACATTTTTCTTGAAAAATCCCGGAGATATCGGCTGCTGCATACTGTAAGTCGCCACCCGCGTCGGCAGTTTGCGTACATCCTAGAGGTCACAATTTTTATCTGAAATCATTTTTTAAAAAAATCTACTTTTTTAATAAGTGTCTCTTCTAGTTGAACTAAAATCGTCACAAAAAATTGAAAATTTCTTTTTTTTTTTTTTTTTTTAAGAATGGAAAGATTAAGTACGATTTTTAACCGTTTTTTTGTTCTTTTTTTTTACAATAAAAAAAGTAAAAATAAAGATATGCTTATAATTCTAGTTCAACTAAAGCGTGTATATATAAAGCAAATGTGTGCTAAATTCGATAAGGATTGATCAAAAACTCTGCGAGCTAGAGTGTACGCAAATTCGAAAAAAGTAGTTTCGAGAAAAACGCGTTTGGAACAAAAGAGTGGTATTGAAGTTAAATTTAAGGTAGTAATGAATCAATTTTTTTTATACTTATAGTACTAATACTTATATAAATTTCTATCCGAGGTCTCAATTGTTTAAAAAAATAAAAGGACATCTGCTAACGCTCTCTAATACCCTTCAATTCATTCAGGAAGGACTACCTGCTCAAATACTCCAAAAGGGGCGCTCGTTCAAATGCTTATAACTTTTAAACGACTTGGAATTTTGCTTTGAAATTTTCAGGGTATATTATTGAATCGTTGTAGAATCGATTTATGAATAAAAATAAATTAATTTTTTGAGACCTTTACACGTATTTCCCCCCTTAAATCTAGCTATTGATTTAACCTGAAACTAATTAATCAACTTTTTACGAATTTTAACGGTTACTTACTTTTACAGCAACTTGTATTTACTCTGTTCTTTTTCTTGCAAAAGTAAAATGTAAATAGAAAAAAACACATTTATCAGAAAATAAAAACGTTAGTATTTTATAAATATGCAAGGCATGTAATTATGTTAATCCACAGAACACATCCAAAATGTAATCCGCGGAACTAATTACCGCTACACGTTGTGGATTAAAACTCAGATTGCTTGATTATAAGGAAATTTAAAACTAGTACTTGTTCTTATCAAGAAGGTTCATGAGTTCGAGTATCGTGTCTAAACGTTGTATTTTACCCAAAACAGTATACATTTGTTTCTTCCGATCGAACATTATTGCTAAACTTCTGACCAGTTCGATGGTTAGCTACCTTCATTTGTTGCATTGGATCCTATTGTCAATGATTAAAGTCATCTTTAAATGCCCACCACATGTATTTTTATTTTCATTATTATCAATTTTCTGCATGACTGGTCGTTCCGCTGACGGTCATTTTTCAGATTTGTTTTGCATTTTTCAGACTCGAATTTTTGCAGCTATACAGGGTAAAATTTCTAATTTGGGTTCAAAGTACCTGAACTATTAATTTTTCAAATTACTACAACTCTTGTAGAAAATATTACGCCCTCCTACATCTTCTTTTTGCAGAAGGCTTTCAGTTTGTGCCTACCCGGTAAACCAAAAGCAGTTGGAATGTCAAATGCTTAAGTAGGGGGAACCGTAAGCATAGTAAACATACTACAAGAACAGTAATTTGAAAAACTAATTGTATATTTTATAATCAGTTTATTTTCTAAGTCTTATTTTCTTGTAAGAAGGCCATAGAACATTAAAAAAAAAGAAAAAAAAAAAAAAAGAAATCTTCGCAATCCACAACAGCGTCGTCGTTCATCGTTCGCTTATATCAACCGTAAGTGATGGAACCGCAAGCGTTTGCGGTTAAGTATGCAATAGCAAACATACTATAAGAGCAGTAATCTGAAAAACTAATAGTACTGGTACTTTGATACCAAACCAGAAACTTTGTCCTGCATAACTGCAAAAATTCGAGTTTATTGTTTTGTAATCAGTTTATTTTCTACTAGCGGTACCCGCACGGCTATGCCCGTGTTAAAAAAATGAAAAGACCAGTCGGTTTGCCATTGTGTATACAGTGATAACTTGTTTAGGTGTAAATTATGTTATTTTATTAAAACGAATAGCATTCCACATAATTAAAAATTAGCTGCCCACGGCAATCAGCCAGAGATCCTACATATTTAAGCATTTTTTTTTTACATAACACGCACAATAAAAAAGGAAAAAGGAAAGAAAGAAACGAAACAAAACAAAAAATAAAATATTTGAAAGAAAACGCATTTTATTTGTTTAGTTCAAGTACCCACACAAAAAGGACGATTTTAATACATTATAATAGTTTTAATTAATATATTTTTAGTATAATTAATTTTTATCTATTATTTATTAACATTAAAGCCGGGTCCAGAAGCTACGTTTTGTACAACCTTTTGTCTATGCAGTCTTAATACTGAATGAAAACGCTGCAGTTTTTTATGCGTCTACATGGTGCAGAGACATCTGTATATTTCACTCAGTTTAGTGCGATATCGTCATGAAGGAGGTAGTACTCTGGTCAATTTTGGCATGGTGTCATGTTAAAAAAAAAAAGACTGGAACGTCTCAGAAGTACCCGGCGTTCAAAGTGGTCAAACGATTACATAAAATAAATATTTTTTGTTGCCTGTTCTGGTGGTTCGACAACTGCAATCTCTTTATTTTCATCGATGGTATTCCTAGACTGCCTTGGTGTCTCCTGATCATTTAGGAAATGTAACAAATCAAAATACCAGAGAGATGGCTTGTAGATTTCGTCTCCAGCCCCAGATCGAATTGCTTTATTAACTTTTGCCAATTCTTTACGGTAAACACTTCTCAAAGAATTCATTATTTACAACTGTTTCTCTGTTTGCGGTTGCATCAATTTCTTTGAATTTTTCCACTAAACTTTCATAACCGTCCCCCTTTTTATCCCTGTCACGCCAAATGCATGGGAAACTTTCACATAATGCAATAAATTTTGTGAGAAACTCCCGAGAACATTGCCGAGAGTCGGCCATTGTCGCCTGACGAATTGAAACTGAGAAACCAAATGATTTGGAAAAGGGTGCTACCGCCTACATGTGCCGATTTGTCTGCACAGTTCAAAGACATCTATGCTTTCTAGCTCAGTTATCGCTGCAACTGTACAGTCTTCGCGCCGGACTCATAACTACGCACTTTTCCAATCTATACGCAACGTTTTATCTGCAACGTGTTGAACTTCGGAGGCAAAAAGTTGTGCAAAACGTAGCGTCTGGACCCGGCTTAAAACAGATAAACGAAATTTGGTAGCTTGCAGAAACAAACAGCAGCAAGCAAAGCTTTGAAAGTGGAATAAACCTTTCATCCGAGCTCAAATAGGAAAATAACATATGTGCTAATTCACAAGCGAAAAAAAATTAAAATAAATGAAAGTATAAATAGTAATAATAAGCTGGAATAACAAAAATCGCTATAAAGAATAACATTTCTTTTAAAACCTCTGTGCAGAATGGAAAATGGTCTCGTAAAATACATGTCAAAATAAGGAAATCAAAATAAAACTATCAACCGCCTGTGCGCCGCAGGAAATAAACCTCCAATCGCTTAAAAAAAATAATAATCAAAATCCAAAAAAAGAAATAAATATATTAACAAGAAGTTCCGTCTAGAACTATACGAGCCTACTTTCCCGTATACACCAAATTCAAATTTATAATCTAGCTATCTCTTTCTCTCTCTTTCTTATTTATCTTTAGTTCTAATTATTGAAAATATACCTTTTTCAACGGATAATACATATTCATTCACTCACTCATTCATTCTTTCATTTATTCAGCCATGCATTTATTCATTCATTCGTTACCTCATTCAAGTGTTTATTCATTCATTTACGCATTCATGTATTTATTCACTCATTTATTTATATTTTCATTTATTCAATAATTTATTCATTCATTCTTTTCCTCATTCATTTATTCATTGATTTATTCTTTCACTCTTTCATTTATTCATTCATTCATTATTTCACTCATTGAGTCACTGAGAAATATCCTTGAAAATCCCGATCAAAAAATTTCATAGCAAAATAGGCTCGTAAGTTCTGGATAAATTTTCTATTTCTACATGTTCTACGTTATAAGAGCTTTCCGATAAAGTTTGTTCCAAGCAAATCGGTCCGTTAGATCAGGATTTATATAGGGTTGAAATTTCCCCGTAAGCGCTATGTTAATTTTTTGAACTGTTCAAAAATGAACAAAAATTGTTCAAATTGATATTTCACGCCAAGAGATTCTTCCAGTAAGCTTGTTCATTGGAACATGGATCTTGTACCCAGAGTTTACATAATTTGCCTCATTTTCGCCCATAGGCGCTAATGTTAAATTTTTTTGAACTGTTCAAAATTGAACAAAAAAATGTTCAAATCAAAAAGTAAAATATAGAAATGAGATGTCCTCGACGAGATCTTTCGAATGCAAAAAGAATTTTTCCAATCGGACAATTCGTTCAAAAGTTATTAGGGGGGGACAGACCGACAGACAGACAGACCGACAGACAGACAGACCGACAGACCGACAGACACACTTTTTCCCCATCTCAATACCCTACTTTCAAATTTTTTATTTTTCAATCTTTATTTAATTACTTCACTTATTTTTGACTTTTCTTGATTTTTAACGATATTTTCACGATACATTAAGCCTTCTTTCATGCTTTATTATTATTTTTTTTTACTTTTACGGGAAAGTAGGCTAAAGATCGGCTGCTCCTCAAAATACTAAAAACCGCAAAAATTTTAATTCGTTAAAGAAAAAGATTAATAGCCAGTCGGCATGGTAACAATGAAAATTAAAGTTAATTACCGTGAAAAAATAATTTCGAACTGCAGAGAAAAATGCTTATAACTTCTTTTCTAGGTAATTTAGCGGCTTCGAATTTTCGCACGCAGGGCGAAACTCCTACCGGGGTAGTTTTTCACGCGCTTTTCAACGGTATCAAGCTCGAAGCGATGCGATAATTTCTTCCCATAGAAAATGACTATTTTATGAAACTTTCGGCTATAAAATGGAATAAAAGAAGAACAAATTCGAATTTCAGGAAAAACTCTCCGAGGTGCACACCCCCATATTCCAAACTAATTTCGTGCCAAATTTCATGAAAATCCGCTGGACGGTCTGGGCCCTACGCCGTACACAGACACACACACTTACTGCTTTATTATTAGTAGAGAAATTGCATAATCTGGTAAAAGGGGCATAGAGCAGTCATAAAAGGAAGTCTTCGCAATCCAAAACTTCATCGCTCAACGTTCGCGCTTCTCAACCGTAAATGATGGAATCGTGGTCATTTAACTTGCATGCATAGCAAACAAGAGATACTACAGGAGCAGTAATCTCAAAAACTAATAGTACAGGTACTTTGATACCAAACTAGAAACTTTACCCTCTATTGCTGCAAAAATTAAAAATTCGAGTTTAATATTTTGCAATCAGTATATTTTCCAAATCGCATCCTCTTGTAAAAGGGGCATAGAACAGTCATAAAAGGAAGTCTTCGCAATCCACAACCGCATCGTTCATTCGGTTTGGGAGCTCCAAATTGATCCCTTTGTGTAAGAAAATATTACGCCCACCCCCATCATCTTTCCGCAGAAGTTTTTCAGTTTGTGCATACCTAGTAAACCGAAAGTAGTTGGAAATTTTCAACAGGAGGCGTGGTTCTGCTTCCACAGGAATCTCGGATTTCTCTAGAGCACTTTGGTACTTTTTCTCTTCCCTTTTTGTTCTGTTCCTGTTTTATTCTTCCCTTTTCCTGGAAAAGAGGGAAGTGCCGAAACATGTTTTGAAAGAAGGCCGATATTGTATTCAAACAGCACCAAATATTGGATATATTATACGAAAAGGAGCGAAGTGACAGATTTTCGCCTTTCCCATCCCTTCAAAAATTGATTGCTTGCTGGAAAGTTTTATAAGAAATGCACTTTTCTTTTAATTCGGATCTTCCCTTTTAGTTTTCCCCACTTTTTCCTTCCCTTTGCATCGGTCTTCCACTATTATATTACCGGGCAGAAGAAGGGGGGGGGGGGGGGGGGGATTTTCTTGGGGAATAAATGGAACCTCAAAGCTGCAGTAGGGAAATCGAATTTGATACGCATTAAGCCGAAGACAAAATATTTCAGACGCATCATTGAGTTTAAGTATGTGAACGAATTTCTCCTTTGACCAAGTTAATGGAATTTGAAGCGGGACTTTTTGTTAAATATAAATATTCATTCAACAAATGCTTGTACTTGGGATGCTGAGCAACGTTTAGGGTGGATGTCTTCGTTTATCATCGCTGAATACAAATACGGAAGCGTCTATTTCATTCAAATCTGCATGAACGAGGAAAAATTCCTAAACATCTTAATAGAGAGTACTTTTTTAAATGAATTTCCCGAATTTAAGAAATGTTTTTTGAGTATTTTATTTATAGCGCACATTGTAATTGGATTTCTAAAATTTATAAAGTTTCGTACAGTAAACATAATCTAAACAATTAAAGCATGCTGTCAAAACAAATCTGTTTTAAAATATTTTGCGTACAATCGCAAAGTGTGAAAATTACAAGTGAATACTCGTTTATTTTTCAAATGATCTACAGTCGATATTTTACTGTTATTATATTATTATTATTATTAATATTATTAGTATTATTATATGAGTATTTATTTATTCTTGCGAGAGAACCTCATGAAGAAGGTAAGAGCTAAATGATGTTTATTTGTTTACTAATAATTGAGTAGAAATAATTTTCACTTGCAAAATTGTTTAACTTTTAAAGGCAATTTTACTCCGTAATTGTAATTTAAAATACGGTGCATTGAAATAAAAATTAAAAATGTACACTAAAAAGACTAAAAAAAAATAATTTTTGGGGAAAAATCTAGAACCGACTTGAAATAAAAATTGCGCTTCAAAGTTGGAAAAAAATCATTCTTTAAACAACATCGACACACCTTTTAAACATAGTTGTAGAAATCGGTTTAAAATTATGATAGATAAAACCTTTGGTAATCATAAATGAACTACAAATATAAATGCTGCAGAGTTTGAAACAGTTCTAATATAAAGTAGCACATAGTGTGATGGAAATTACACTGTCGGAATTTCGCGCCGACTTCTGAAACTAGTTTAAAAGTCGTATCGATGTTGTTTAAATAATGAATTATTTTTTTACTTTTTAGTGTGATTTTAAATTTTAAGCCTGAGCAACATTTTCCTCCAAAATTATTTCATTTCAAGGATATTTCCGACAAAAGTGATAAATCTGACTTTGCTACCCACATAACTTTTCCTTCAAAAAGTAAAATGTATAAGTACTTCGTTAAGGCAGAACAATGGTTAATTAAAAGAAGAAACTACAATAATTATGTTTATCACAAGTAAGAAATCCTATTTAAAATTGTACAAAATAAATTCGTAGAGCTATAAGCAATTGATATAAAATGTTTGAAATAAAATTGCACAACGGAAATCCAAAAAAAAAAAGGAGGAAAAAAAAAACTAAACAAAAATCATTCCTGGATAAAAAGTTATCAAAATTATGTGCTCTTTATCAAATAATAAATGTAAGGATGTATGCAAATTATAGCACCCCTCAGTTTTTCCTTCAAATGTAAGAGTACTTTGTAAAAAAAACAATGCTATATTAAAATAGGAAACTTCCACAATTATATTGGTCAAAAGTAAGAAAAGTTAACTAAAAATGTACAAAATGCATTCATAGCACTTGCTGTAAAATGTATGAGATAAATTTTTACGACAAAAATCCATAAAGTCAAACTAAAAGCCATTCCTTGATTAAAAAGTTATCATGATTGTGTGCTCTTTATCAAGTAACCAATGTAAGGATGCATGCAAATTATAGCACCCCTTCAGTTTTTCCTTCAAAAAAGAAGATGCATAAGTACTTGGTAAAAAAACAAAGCTATATTAACAGAGGAAACTGTCAAAATTATATTTATCACAAGTAAGGAAAGTTATTAAAAACAAGAAGTTCCGTCTAGAACTATACGAGCCTACTTTCCCGTATACGCCGAATTAAAATTCATAATCTAGCTATCTCTCTCTCTGTCTTTCTCGTTTAGCTTTAGTTCTTACTTGCTTCAAATATACCTTTTTCAACGATTAATACATATTCATGCAATCATTCATTTATTTAGTCATTCATGTATTTATTCACTCATTTATTCATTCATTCTTTTGCTCATTCATTTAATCATTCATTAATTCAAAAATATTCCTGAAAATCCCGATCAAAAAATTTCATAGGAAAATAGGCTCGTTAGTTCTGGATGAACTTCATATTTGCACATGTTTTATGTTAGATGAGCTTTCCGTTAAAGTTTGTTCCAAGCAAATCGGTCCGATACATCAGGATTTATATAGGATTGAAATTTCAACGTAAGCGCTATTATGTTAAATTTTTGAACTGTTCAAAAATGAACCAAAACGGTTCAAATTAATATTTCATGCTAAGAGTTTCCTCTAGTAAGCTTGTTCATTGGAACATGGATCTTATACATAGAGTTTACATCATTTGCTTCATTTTCGCCCGTAGGCGCTAATGTTAATTGTTTTTGAGTTGTTCGAAATTGAACAAAAAATGGTTCAAATCAAAAAGTAAAATATGAAAATCAGATGTCCTCGCCGAGATCTTTCGACTGCAAAAAGAATTTTTTGAATCGGACAGTTCGTTCAAAAGTTATTAGGGGGGACAGACTGACAGACAGACTGACAGACAGACTGACAGACAGACTGACAGACAGACAGACCGACAGACCGACCGACACACTTTTTCCCCATCTCAAAACCCTACTTTCAAATTTTTAATTTTTCAATTTTAAATTTAATTATTTAACTTATTTTTGACTTTTCTTGATTTTTATCGATATTTTCACAATACATTAATCCTTCTTTCATGCTTTACTATTATTTTTTTTACTTTTACTGGAAAGTAGGCTAAAAATGTACAAAATACATTCATTGCACTTGATGCTTGACGTAAACTGTTTGAGATAAAATTGTACGACAAAAATCCATAAAATCAAACTAAACCATTCCTTGATTAAAAAATTATCATAATTGTGTGCTCTTTATCAAGTACCACAATGTAAGGATATATTCAAATTATAGTACCCCTTCAGTTTTTCCTTCAAAAAATAAAATGTATAAGTACTTTGTAAAAAAAAGCAATGCTTTATTAAAAGAAGCTGCCACATTTATATTTGTCACAAGTAAGGAAAGTTATTTAAAAAATGTACAAAATACTTTCATAGCACTTGATGTAAAATGTTTGAGATGAAATAGGACGACAAAAATCCATAAAAACAAACTAAAAAAATCATTCCTTGATTAAAAAATTATCATAATTGTGTGCTCTTTATCAAGTAATCAATGTAATGATATATGCAAATTATAAAAGCGAACATTTCGAAAATTGAACTCGGGAACGGCGTCTTCCTTTATTTGATGGCATTTGGATCAGGCTTAAATAAATTATTCAACGACTCATTTGTCCCCGGAGACTTCGCTTTGGAACCTAGAATTAGAAAACAAAAATGTTTTTATCCATTCACTTGCCGGGTTCTGAAATTGCCCAATGGGTTTAAGGGCATTTGTTTTTGCTACATTTGTTCGGTCGCTCTTATGAAATTTAACTAAGTTCTGCTAATGTTTTCTTCGTGTTAATAATAATCTTAGGTTCGGATGTAAATTAATACTGCGAATTTGAAATTTTCTCGTTAAATTAATTTTGGCGGAGGATATAAGCATCAGGCAATTTCTGTTGATGACTTTTGGTTCTTAATTTTCTAAAGTTTCTTAAAATGTAACGTTGTTCTGATGGTTTTCATGATATTTACAAGCAATTATGATTGGAACTGCGATGATTTAGTATAAGATTTTAATAGCCATTTATGTTTCAGAAAATTTTAAGTATTATTTGTTATTATTTATTTGTATTCTGCTTACAATTAAATTTGAACCCCAAAGCATTTAAATTTCAAGAAAGCTGTTCGACGCAACGAAATTTAGGAGCCACGTTCATACATTTGAATAATAATTTGTAGGCATGGTTAAAGGGATTAAGAAAAAAAATGGAATTAATGAAGGTTAGTTATGCAAATGAAGTTTTATACCTCCAGCGTTTTTGCACTGCTCGTTTACGAAGCCGCGACTACACTCTCAAAAATGGAACCCTCATTTACAACGATTCTTTCCTCGCGCGATCACGTGACATAAAAAAGTTACTACAACTATTTCGGCAATTTGACGAAAGGTTTACTCGGAACATTTTTCAAGGAGCCATTTCGTCAATTACGACGAAAGTGTTCGTGAGATTTGAGCATGCGTTTCTGACAGTGTACCATTACCAAGCTATTCTATTCGGAAAACGGATGATACGCTGAGTTCGACACATTCCAAAATAACATTGTTGGCGCGTTTTTTTTTTGTAATTCCCTTTGTTTTTCCCGATGTAAATACATTCATTTCGATTTTAATCTTTATCAAAAAAAAAAAAAAAAGCCCTCGGCTTTCAAAATAAAAAAATCATAAAAATCAAACAGTTTCGTCATCCTTCTCTCTTCTCTCACCCTATTTCCACGAGATCGAAACCGACTTGCGCATGCGCAAATTAATCGAAGGTTCCGGCTAAGGAAATCCAGACAATAGTTGCTCTTCCGTTCGAAAATGCTACAATTTCACTTCTCTAGACCAGCGGTTCCCAAACTGTGGTACGCGTACCACTAGTGGTACGCGAAGCCTCTCTAGGTAGTACGCGTTTCGACAAAGAAATCGATCTATAATCTATTAATCTTCTATTCTATATAATACATTTATATAGCAGTGGTACGCAAAATGGTTCGCAAGAAAAATGGTGGTACGCGAAGAAAAAAGATTGGGAACCGCTGCTCTAGACTTTTCGCCTCGTATTGTCCAAGAAAAGTGGTGCCGGAAAAAACCGGCTCTACCGAGCGAGGACGGATATACAGTCCGACCACGGTCTTGTGACATTTGGACGCTTCTGCGCATGGCAGAAAAGAACGAATCCATTCGAGTTTTAGGGAAGTTCGTTTGGCAGGTGCGTTTTTTTAGTAAGCTAATCAGAATGTTTGCTTCTTTGTTTGTTGAACGCAATTTAATTTATGAACTGGCCCACAGCATCCGTTCGAAAGAAAGCAAGTATGCTAAACGAACTAGAAAGAGACGAAAAACGGCACATTCTTTATACCAGCAGTTCCTCCCTTGAATATGAATGGATTCTTCTTGGCATCCTGACAGGCATATCGCTTTGGTTGATGGTAGAACTGTACCCATCTGAGAGATTTAAATGCGTTCCTGTATTTTTCTTTGGCGTTTTCCTTGACTGCTTTACTCCACAAGTCCGTATCAGAGACTGATTCAGTCTGAACAAGGCTGTATGGTAAACACCGTTAAAGGAAATTAAAAACTCAAACAAAAATTACTTTACTGTAATGATATTTAACCCCTTCCCTGTCGCTCCCGTGAAAATGATGGGCTGAGGTTTCGCTTTCTATTTCTCGTTCCCGTGATATTTCCGGGCTGGAGTGTTTAAAATTTCAAAATAAAAACAAACCAATAATTAAAAATGAATATATGTATTGTTCATATACACATTTTTGTATAATTTTCAGGGATAAAAAAAGGCACTTTTATGACAGTTTTCTTGAATACCCGACCGCTAAGGGGTTAAAAAGGATTTAAACGAAAATTAGTATACAAACGTACTTTAACTTGTACAAAACCTGATTCTGTTCTTTCGTCAATTGCGTCAAGGGAGCAGTGCTCCTTAATAATTTAAAAATAGAATTCATATGCAATGTACAGAAGAAAGTTTCGTCATGTTTCACCAAACTAGCTTTTTTTAAAAAGTTTTTAAGCTTTTTTTTTTTAAATTTCTCGCCCAGTATGGTCTACTATAAACCGGTGTAAAACACGGGTTTTTGAAACGGAAAATCATCTCGCGTTATTGTTATCATGTTCTAACACCACTTCATTTTGCTTTTTTAGTCAAGCCACCAGTAAGAAATATATCGTCAGTAGCATTTATTAATAGTTGTTCATCGAAGAAGTAGCATAAAGATATCCGGCAGATTTATTTCATACGTTGGTAGTCTAAGTTAATTTTTAAGCGTTTTTTATTTCCTCCCCTCGCTGAAGATAAAGATGTTTGCAATGAAAATTATCTCGAATCGTTGTCATTACTACCCGCCTTGAACCGCTGTTTGTTGATGATTTTTGTTTCAGCGTAATTTGTTTCGGGTAGGGAACAATTTTGCTAAACGCGCGCCCACCCCTTCTCCTCCCCCTCGCCCATTAAGAGATCAAGAAGGCGAGTTTTCTCAATTATTCGAAAATGCCCCGGTCGTTATGACGTTCGACGGAGCCTTTGGGAAGCAATTGTGAAATTTCTCGAAGGCACTCGATTACGTTATAGAATTATTTAAAGAGCCTGAATAGAATCTTTGCCATTGCAACTGAGGGTACTTGAAAAAGGGAATGATGTTTAGTGGTATGAGATGCTGTCAAGGAATTTATTCTTTCTAAGCTTTTCTTTTTTTTCATTTGTATGTGGATTGCATTTATCGATTCAGGGTGATTTTAATGAAGGAGATTTAGAGATTTTTGTTGGTTTTTCTTTGGGATCATAAAACTGGTTTTATGTTCAACGATGTAATCGCGTTTCTTATGTTTGAAATCAGCTATCCAGTTTACTGTTGTGGAAAATATGTGACAGAAATGAGGTTTTGCAATTGAGTTTTACCGCGAAAAAGGCTTAAAAAATGAGCCATTTAGTTTGAAACTGAGGCAAGTCCATTTTTCCTTATTGCCAGATCTACAGTACTATAAAGGGCTAAAGCTTCTATCTCCCAAATATTAGGAGTCTGAATTATTTTTGACTATAAATTGCTTACAGATGGAAAGATCGAAATAAGTTTTATCTGTAACTACCATCATCTGCGTTTTCTAGTGATGGGCCTAATCGAGAGATTTTCATAATCCAGTGATTATCTCGAGTTCTCGAGTGATCATTCGAGTTCTCGAGCGATCATTTCGAGTTCTCGTGGAGTTCAAACGAGTTCTCAATGTTCATTCGCGTACTCGAGATGTTCGAGTTCTCGAGTGATCATTTCGAGTTCTCGAGCGATCATTACGAGTTCTCGTGGAGTTCAATCGAGTTCTCAATGTTCAAGCGCGTTCTCGAGATGTTCGAGTTCTCGAGTGATCATTTCGAGTTCTCGAGTGATCATTTTGAGTTCTCGAGCGATCATTTCGAGTTCTCGTGGAGTTCAATCGAGTTCTCGTGAAGTTCAATCGAGTTCTCAATGTTAATCGCGTTCTCGAGATGTTCGAGTTCTCGAGTGATCATTTCGATTTCTCCAGCGATCATTTCGAGTTCTCGTGGAGTTCAATCGAGTTCTCAATGTTCAATCGAATTCTCGTGAAGTTCAATCGAGTTCTCAATGTTCAATCGCGTTCTCGAGATGTTCGAGTTCTCGAACGATTATTTCGAGTTCTCGAGATGTTCAATCGAGATCTGGAGATGGTCGTCAAAATCGAGTTCTCGAGTTATCCTGAATATTCGAGTTCTCGATTATGATCACTCGATTATGCCCATCACTAGCATTTTCTCTCAAATGGACTTGCCCCACTTTCAAAATAAACGGCTCAAATGTTGTAAAATTTTCACTTTTCAAGAAACTCATAACCTCTGTGTTGAGGGAGTGACAATGTTCTTTGCGCGAAATTGCGTCTAAAATAATTTCAGTAAAGCCCACATTTAAAGTAAGAAAATAAAAGTTACAAGGATAAGATACAACCTATTTTTTATCAGTAAAGAATAGTACTTTACTGATAGATAATAATTTTGGCGTGGGGGCATAGCATGGGTTGACGACAGCTTTTATGTGTTGTCAACGCCTACAAATGGTGATAGTACCCGGTGTGATATCAATACGGAGTACAACCGTTATAACACAGACCTATTCCACAGATTTTTGCTCGCTTCGTAGCTCCATCTATTATTAAAATTATTATCATTTTTCGCTTTCAATTTATTTTATAATTTTGAAGTAAAATAACAGCAATATATTTTTTTAAATTGAGCACGTTTTTAATGAAAAAGCTCGCTTTGATGCACCATGCGTAGCGACTTCTAACGGCTAGAGGTGGACCAGCAGTGCTGTCCAATGTACAGCTTTGTATTACAACGGAGGTTTCGTTTCCATTAAATACAAATAAAGTAGGTACAAAAAGTAGTCAAGGCATTCCGACCTCTCTTTGCGTCCTTCGACGACTACAGGAGATTTGCGTCCTTCGACGACTACAGGAGAGGAGAGCCTTTCAAGAAGCACCTTCTAAGAAACAATATTTTGGAACTGACAGTCGTCGCGTAGTATGGAAAGGAAAAACATTTTAATCGTTCTCAAAGTCACGTGCTTAATAATAAAATTCTAACTAATGAGTTTTCCTTTTTTATTACAGACAAAGCTAGAAGTTTGTCGTTTTTACCACCATGTAAGTAATAGTTAGAAATGTTTGTTGTAATTTTAAATAAATTTATCTGGAAGTGGGTATTTCTCTTAACTTGAACAGTATTTCTTAAACCTTTTTTTCTTACTTTTTTACTAGAACTAGAGCTGGGTCCCGCAGTGGAACAGTCGGTTGAAGCTCGGTTCCCGCAGAACACCGAAAGTGAAGCAACATCGACTTAGGTCAGTGTTTGGGAGGGTATCCAATGCTAACCACGGCCATACTGACTAAACCTTTTCGGTTATCTCAGATACCCCCCAGTATGAGGGGGTGCGACCGTGGCGCTGTCCTCCTTCGCAGTTTCCACAAACTTTCTGACAAACTCACAACCAGCACCAGCCATAAGGGGCTGGGCTGGTGCTGGTTGTGACAGCTTTGCCGACCTGCTTTACCGACCCGAGGCCACAGTCATACTACAAAGTATGCCTTACGGCACCCGGATCGGATGTTGCTATTTTAGTCGCCTCTTACGACACGCATAACTACGTTGGCGCTTTTCTACGCCCGCCAGCGCAGGGCAAGTGTTTGGGACGGTAACAACCTCTCGGTGGCTGGTTCCTGTGGGCCGTGTACGCTAAAGGGAGCTTGTTCACCTTAAATACGTCGTGGCTTCAAAGTCCTCCAAGTGAAACGATACCTCTGGGGGTGCCAATCCCAGGTGATGATCTGGAATCTGGTTCAAAATTAAGAGACCACAAAATTTGAAGGTAAGTTAGTCTTCAACCCTCGAGGTTCCTTGCTCTAAAATGAAGCTGCATATCACCCTTAGCCAATGGATTATTCGTCCTCTGGACCTGGTAGAAGGCTCTACTATGCAAGGGGGATTAGTAACAACAACAACAGAGCTCTCCCACGGTCGAAATTAGACTGCTATTCATTAAAATTTTCAAGTTCAGCCTCGAACGTTTAAACACTTTCCGGTCATTTTAGTTTTTCTGATTGATAAGAGTTTGCTTTGTTCAAACATTCGAACAAACGATAATCTCTCTTCAGTGCGACTGATTGACCACTGAGTTAGTCATTTAATTTAATGCATTTGAAACACATTTTATACATAAATTTTAACGATAATCTCTCTTCAGTGCGACTGATTGACCACTGAGTTAGTTATTTAATTTAATGCATTTGAAACATATTTTACACATAAATTTTAACGATAATCTGTCTTCAGTGCGACTGATTGACCACTGAGTTAGTTATTTAATTTAATGCATTTGAAACACATTTTATACATAAATTTTATCTTTCTGCACCCTTTCTCCTGTAAAAAAATAAAATAAAAATTTTCATGCCACCCTATTATTATTGAATAAATTAGAAATACAAGCACTCACTTTCAATTTGGTCAACAGTTCAAAACGCTAATTCAAATTAAAAAAAAAAAAAAAACATGAAACCTTCATTAGAAGCAAAATAACGCTTCACACCTTATTATCTTTATTTACATTTTATTAGCAATTTATTGTTAGCGTTAAATTGCATTTTATTTTGTTTGGCACTGTAGTGCAATTTGGCGATCTTCTACATTTTTAATTTTTTTACGTAGCGGTTTTGATGTATTTCTTATTTTACTCAAGTGATTTATTTTACAACATTCATTTATTTTTTGTACCACCTATTTGGTGCCATTTGGACAGAATTTACTCTTCTTCTATGAACTTATGAAAGTATTGGCTCAGTACTGAACATTTCCTAACTTAAATGCGCATGTTTATTTGCCTTTGGAAATAATGTTTTTTTTTATTTTTTAGGCGACTATTATGAAAGTCCTACTTTATTGAAATGAGTTGACGATCTTGCAAGCAGGATTTTTAGGAACTGCTGTCCTTATTCTGATGGGAATATTAAGATTGCTTGTGGGTAATTTTAGGAACAGCAGCTCTGAAAAGACTGTAGTCTAATGGGTATTTTCAGTCGCCGACGTCTTTATTTTAACAGTGATATTCAGGGACCATTGTTCTTCAGCTGATGGGCATTTTTAAAAAGAAGACAGCTCTTATTCTGATGGAAATTTTTAGATGCGGCGTTGCCTACATTGTAGTTGCTATTTTTACGGACTTTTGATATCATTTTGGAACAATTATCCGGATGTATATGTGCACATTAGTTACGGTTGCCCCTACTCTAACGGTAACTTTTATGAACGGTTGTTTGCATTGTACTGAACGAACAACTGACTAACGTGTCATATATTTTTGAAATGGATAAACTGACACCTTAAGATTGGTATTATTTTTCTTTCACATTGATTTAGTGTATTACATTTTCTCCTTTGTTTTGTTCTTGACATTTTAACTGCTTCGAATTATAAATATTAAATTTATTGAGTACTAGGCGTGCCGCCCTGCGTTGCTCGGGCTAAACAAACAAAGAGAACAATTCTGAAATAACGCTAATAGTCCATGTAAAATTTCTAAGTACATATAAATTCAAAATTTCCTTGAACAGTAAGAATAATACTCCCAAAAAGTGGTCTTTTTTTTTTTTGCTAATCGATTTTATGCTAAGCAACGGCCTTCGCGCGAGACTAAATAAGAGCAACGGTCCCTAAAAATCATAGATTTGTTGAGTACAATGCTCCCAAAAAGTATTTTTCTTCTTGGCATTAGATTTTTTTAAGAAACCGTTGTATGCCCGGTGCTGCGCGAGCTTAAATACAACACTGCATTGAAATTCTATGTTATCTATCCATACGCAGACATACAGACTCGGGGCCGATATTAATAATAGAGAAATTCAAAAAAGAAAAATCGCATAAGAACAATGACAATTAATTAATTCTTTTTTTCGATTTTACGCCATTTGCGTTTCATGCATTCGGAATAATTAAAACAATCTGTAAAAGTCCATGTTAAAATACGAAAAATACTCTTTATTCTGTAGCAGACGATAAATAAATGAAAAAGAAAGAGGGATTAAATTTAACGGAGATTGCAAATACAGCGAAGCCTCACTCTAAATGCTAGAGAGACATTGATTATTAGTATTGTTGACATTTGTTACAACAATGGCAACAGCATTGATTTTAATTCACAGGGCAACTGTATTATATATTGTTGGAATGATGCAACAATGAAAAATAAAATAAAACTTGCAAAAAATTGATTTTTTAATGAATATCTCCGCGGACTTAGCTATATTCTTAATTTTTTCTTCCATAAGAACCTTCTCCTGACAATAACAAACACAACAAAAAAAGAATTAGTGAAATCGGTCCAGCCGTTCACGCACGATGGCGTGACCAAGGGAAATAGGGATTCACTTTTATGTATATAAATTGCACAATTATTGTAGATTTTAGATATAAACAGTAGTATGAAAGTATGATGAATCAAGAAGTTTTAACAATGGCATCGAATCTACGTCGAAAGAGGGGGAGAAAAGAAAAAAATAACTATTTCCGAATTTTTTTATTGATAACACTAAAGCTTTACTAGCATCTCTTGCCACAATATAGAATGGTGCTTTCCCCACCTTTGCCCTAGTTTTCTCAAAATGTTCAATTTGGTACCTTAACCTCTTCATTCCAAGTGTACCCAATTGGGTACATTTTAAAACACTGCTTATTAACTACTGTTTGTGCAACTTGAAAACTAAAACACCCAATTGTTTCTGAAATAAATCAACAAATAATTTACTTCGTTTTAAACATGAAAATTGGGCATTAACTATTATTTAAACTAATTATTAATAAAATGAAAAAACAATTTTTTCTAGTTATTTTGTTTTGTAATCATTTTTTAAATCAGAGAACCAAAAAATGGCGTCAAAATTGATTGCTCTTAGTTCTGGGGTCTGAAGAGGTTAAATAGCTACTTAACCCCTTCCCTCTCGCTCCCGTGAAAATGACGGGCTGGAGTGTTTAAAATTTCAAAATAAAAACAAATTAAAATTAATATATATATTGTTCATGCACATATTTTTATATAATTTTCAGGGATAAAAAAAAAAAAAAAAAAAACGCATTGTTATGACCGTTTTCTTGAAAATTACCCGACCGTTAAGGAATTAAAAAAAGGAGCTATAAAATTGATTGACTTGGGTGGGAGTATTATAAAAACTTTTAGTATTGGGTTGGAGTAATTACATAATTTGTAAGTTGATTTTAAACTCTCCAGCCCGGGAATATCACGGGAGCGAGAGGGAAGGAGTTAAATACATTTCTTCTTTTTTGTTCTGTATGAGATACAGAACAAAATGACAATCTGAACAATTATGAACAATTTGTATTTTTTGCAAAATCTTTACCACCAAATACACAACTTACACAATCAAAACTATATATCTCTTTATTTTAGCCAAGTACTTAAATTTTGAAGATGTATGATACAATGTTCTCCAGTCAGGTCATTTTTGTAATGATATTTTAGGTAAATGTGAAATAAAATAGCTAATTACTACTATAACGTAAGGTTAACACATGAAGCTAAACGAAAAGTATTTTAATTAGATAAAAAGATGAATGCATAGAGTAAAAATGACAAAATTAAAAAAAAATCATCCCCACCCTTTATAAGTTGAACACCTGTCTAAGATGACCGCTAATGTGCTGCACCGCAAGTGGTCAACTTACACAGGATTTACTGAACTGTCGAAAAGTAACACCAAAAATGGTGTTCAGTAACACCAAAAATATTGTTCAGTAACACCAAAAGTGGTGTTCAGTAACACTAAAAATGGTGTTCAATAACACCAAAAATGGTGTTCAGTAACACCAAAAATGGTGTTCAGTAACACCAAAAATATTGTTCAGTAACACCAAAAATGGTGTTCAGTAACACCAAAAATATTGCTCAGTAACACCAAAAATGGTGTTCAGTAGCACCAAAAATATTGTTCAGTACACCAAAAATGGTGTTCAGTAACACCAAAAATGGTGTTCAGTAACACAACAAATGTTTAGTGTACTTATGCCAATGGTCGCAATCAACCGGGGATTAACAAGGGGCATGAGAAATTGTAAAACAAACAAAAACGAAAACCAATTCCCCAAAACCCCAAGCCTATATTGCATCGATATGCCTTTTAAATGAAGAAGAGACTAAAATAACGCACCAGATTTAGTAACAGCTAAAACAAGAGACCATAACACTTTAAAATAATGAATAAATTTATAAGTTCCCAGTAAACAACAATAAAAAAAACATTGCTTAGGACAATCAAATAATGCCTTCAAACACGAAACAATTTCAGTGAAATAAAAATTTAAAAGCTATCCCCTGATTAAAAATTATCATAATTGCTTGTACTTTGCTTTATTTTCCATGTCGATGGAATGGCGATATTATAAACAGAATGTTTCGGAAATTGCTCCGCCCGGTTACAAAGTCTTCTCTAAAATTGTAGTATGGCAAAGCATTTTACGCGTTATTTGTGCTCTCAGATAAAAATTCCTCCCTTGAAAGCTTAATAAAAATCATGTCCATTCATTTTCATTGCGGTTCATTCGAAGAACCGATTACGTTCTTATATTTTTATTTCGATGGGATATGTTTTGATGCAATGTGAATGCACCTCGTTAAAGGTTTCTAAACCGATGTATTCCGATTCCCCCTCCTCCTGTTAATACGCATTAAGTAAAAGAGGAAAGCGAAAGTTCATAATTATATGAAAATGGAAATTTTGTGTTTTTATTCGAAGCTGAACAGTTGAATTTGAAGATCGCTAAGCTTTATTGAAATTACTTAGGAAATTACATTGGATCGATTTGAAATTTACTAAAAAATCAAAATTTTATTTAGCGTATCTTTATGGACTTAGGTATACGTATTGGCTTGAACTTTTTTTTTCTTTAATCTTTCAATTAAAAAATTAGATCTTAATGAAAAGTGCATAATTTTTAAAAATGCTTACAATAAAAAAAATAAACATTAATTTTTAAAATAAATAATATTTAATTAATTAATTAGCATAATTTTGAGAAATGATTACGAAAAACCTAATTCACTTACAACCCCAATACAGGTGTTAAATGATGCTTCATACTCTGCTCTATGTTTTGACAAATAACAGAATTACGCAATCCTACGTTTACCTGAAATGCTTTCGAAAAACCCACGTTTTTTTAAAATCCAAACACTTAGTTTTAAAATTGTATAAAAAATATGTTTATTCATCAATCAGTTAGGATTTAGAGTTAAACCTCTAGCAACTTCTGTGAGTTTCATTGCAGAAAACAAAGCAATAAAATGGTAATTTAAACTGGAGATATTACCGTTTGAATAAATATGCAACATTGAAAAAATGGCAATCTGAACAAAATGCGTATATAGTTTTAAAATAGTATTTTCATCAACGGAAGAATTGAACGAAAAAGTGTTGAAACGTTTCCATTAAAGGGATTTTTTTTTTAGTTTTGATGTCCCCGTTAGCTAAAGAATTCGCACATATTTTAGGACGATTTCTAAGAAATGCCACCATTCACTGATTCTCGCGATTTGAAATCTGTACGTATACCTTACCCTTGTAGGAAAGAAGTAAGTGCTTTTGACTTCGAGTCATTGGCTCTCCATCGAAGTGGTTAACGAACTATTAAGAATGATAACCAAGAAAACAATGTTAGTGCTTTTAACCCAGAGTCCTTCGCTCTTTATCCGATATATGTCCCCCAGTCCTTCGCTTTTGACTTCGAGTCATTGGCTCTCCATCGAAGTGGTTAACGAACTATTAAGAATGATAACCAAGAAAACAATGTTAGTGCTTTTAACCCAGAGTCCTTCGCTCTTTATGCGATATATGTCCCCCAATCCTTCGCTTTTGATTTCGAGTCATTGGCTCTCCATCGAAGTGGTTAACGAACTATTAAGAATGATAACCAAGAAAACAATGTTAGTGCTTTTAACCCAGAGTCCTTCGCTCTTTATCCGATATATGTCCCCCAGTCCTTCGCTTTTGACTTCGAGTCATTGGCTCTCCATCGAAGTGGTTAACGAACTATTAAGAATGATAACCAAGAAAACAATGTTAGTGCTTTTAACCCAGAGTCCTTCGCTCTTTATGCGATATATGTCCCCCAGTCCTTCGCTTTTGACTTCGAGTCATTGGCTCTCCATCGAAGTGGTTAACGAACTATTAAGACTGATAACCAAGAAAACAATGTTAGTGCTTTTAACCCAGAGTCCTTCGCTCTTTATGCGATATATGTCCCCCAATCCTTCGCAGTGTTTAATCAAGTATTAAAATTGGCAGAAAATAAATGCAAATACAGTAATACGCATTTATATTTCTTGTTATTATTCTATGCTTTATACTTTACTGAATATCTATTCAAAATCAACTAATATTCCCCCAATAGTTAAAAAGTATAGATGTAAATAAAGAAATACAGCACTTTAGAAATTGATACCATAACTGAAGCTGTCACCGCACCCTTACTTACAGCACAGCGTATAAACTGATCATGATTGCTAAAAAATCTAATTAAAGGAGTTCGGAAGTCAATGACTTGTAAAAAAAGGTTTTACAATTAATTGCAGCCATCAAAATCTTCACATTCCACAACACAGTCTCTGATGTCTTCAATGGCATCGGCAAAAAGCACAAATGGGCTGTTGAATCTAATGATTTTTCCCAATGTAATTAAAGGCAACGGATAAATCGCATGAAATGTATCCCGAAGGTTTGGTAAAATGTCATAACAGTGAAAGTATTTTCACCCGAAAAGAATTCTCTGATCTTTTAATGGTCCCGAAATGGAGAGTATTTAGTATTTAACAAAATGATTCAGCTTGTAACAAATTTAGCAGAAACAAAAATCTCTCCGTGGTGATTGTCTGGAAACATTTAATGAAAATGAGTGGAAATAATTTTCAGCATTTTTTGTGTTTCAGCAATAGATGGAGTCTTAGTATTGGAAGATAAAAAGGGAAGTTATATGCTTTATTTATTAAGGAATTATAAGAGTAACGCCTTTTTACAACTGCAGAGTTGTTAAAGGTTTCCCCATTTTAACTAAATTTTCATTTTGCTGCGTAGTACTCAGATGGGAATTGAGTGCTCAAAATAAGAATGATAAATAGATCTTAAATATTCTTTTGCAGTCAATAGTTTAGAGTAATGACTACACATCCTTTGTAAAACATGGTGAACAAACTAATAGGTCGATACCTATCTGCTGCATCCTGATTAGATCACTAATCGTATTTTTTTTTATTTTAAAGAAGACGTGGTAGTCTGATGGTTAGGGCGTCAGTTTTCGAGCCGAAATTGTTCTGAAGACCCATCATGTATACTTGGGGACACGTGCAAGTAAAATCCTGAAGTCCCGAAACAATTCCAAGGGTACCGGAGGTTGGATAAATTCCCCCTCCCCTTCAGGCTGAGGTCCAAAAAAGGAGGTGGCGTAATTGTGGTGGCGGTCTGGTATCATCCAACTAAAGCGTGTTAGGTTTAATGCTGGCCACATATCAGGTGGCCCTTCACAAAGGGCCAGCAATTCCTGATTCCCGTGTCTTTGAAAAGGTCAACCGGTGTACCGGTAACGCGGTGGGTTCAAGGTGACCGGGGTGTGGATGTCTTTGAAAAGGGCGAATGCCTACAAGACAAGACAAAGGCCTTCACGTTGTAACGAAAAAATCAAAGAATGTGGCATTTCACTGAAGAATTATAATAGATAGCAATTATGAAGTGACGTAATAGTTATTTTTTCAACAGCATGGCATCACCTTGAGGAAGTGATGTGTCTGAAATCGTATTCCGGATTTTAAGGTGCATAGCTGTTATTGTAAGTAGTGTAGTATGGCCTTAAAATTGTAATAGATTGTACATCATACTTTCCATTGAAATTTCTTTAAAAACTAGATTAAAGAGTGTGGTGTCCACTCAAAAGCGATAGATTTCACATTGTACTAATAGCTTATTTCTCATTAAAATAGTAATAGTTTAGAAGAGTAAACTGTGCGATCTTGAGTGTATATAGTTCTGATCTTTGGTTTAAAATATGACTATGGGATACTTTAGAAAGGATGGGTTTACCAGTAATAAGTCTTGTTTTGTTGAAAAAATGACTATAGAATACTGGAGAACTGATGGTTTTCCAGTGAAAGGTACGTGTTACAAAAATATGCGAAATTCGGGTATTTACTTAGAATAACGAGCAAAATGTGTCATTATTATTGTTTTAACATATAATTTACACATTTTGATATTTCTTTTACTTTATCTACCAGAATAGGGTTCATAATTAAAAAAAATTAATTTTTTATATAACATAACTTAATTACCAAAGCCTTTTATTTTTAAGTTAATTAAATAGATGTAAATATATTGAATTTATATTTATTGTAGACACACGCGGGTATGTATATATCTATGATGCATTAAAATCGACAAATATTGAGAAATTTGGAACCCAACTGGTTAAAATAGTGGAAAATTATTCCAAATTGCGTATGGAATTTTTATGCGCAAACTGCGAAAGCCTATGTTTGTTATTCTTTGACCACCACGTGAGCTAAGTAAACATTTTCCCTTCTCTCCAAATGTCGTAAATGGTAAAATTAGATTAGAAGTGCTACTTTAAGCAGCCGCCGGCTACGCCGCTGCCTAGTAGACAAGGATTCAGCGCCATGTTTGTTTTAACAATAAATGAGAAGTTCGGTATTAAATTGGCGATAATTTGATGAACGTATGAGAATTTTAAACTAATTTTATTACTAACTATCTCATTCAAGCAAAAATTTTGGAAACTGCTGAACGAGTCCATCAGCATAATTGGGAATACCATTATTTGCTTTGTTTAAAACAAGTACAATTTTGAAATAATTAAATCATATAGTGGTCGTTGTTAAACTTACAAATACTAAAATATTCAAAGATTTTTTTAAAGAGTTCATAAATTTATGAAGATTAAAGTAGTTCTATTATTAATGAAAATATGGTATTTGTCATTAATTAAATATTAAAGTATTTATAGTTTTATAGTTGCATAATATTGTTGCAAGATATACGCGTAGTTCTGTAATGTTGCTGCAAGATATAGTTACATATTATTGCCCTAATAACTTATAAATAGCTTGCAGGTATAAATATTAATGTAATTATTGGGTTACGAATATTAGAGTATTCATAATATTGTAATATTAAGTGATGTTTTATGTGTTGCTATGCTAAAAAAATTCTCATCTGAACGAGTGACTTTACAATAGCATTTATTTTGTTTTAACGTGATAACAAGAAAGTAACGTTCTGTCATTTCATTACTTGTCACAAATATTTTTTTCAACTGCTCCGTGTGCAAAATTTTAGTGATCTGCACGTTCACATAAAATATTGTTAGCCTATATTATGTTGCAAATTCAGTGTTTTCTATTTAAAAACAATCTGAAAATAATTCTGGCGAGTAATATCATAGACCTTATAAGTTCGTAGACACCGCTTGAGGGAGTTATAGTGGCACAAAGGTGGGAATCGGTCTGGCTCACGTGTTCAAGAGGAAAAACCAATCTCCGTTTAGAAGGCGTTGATCTTTCATATATGCGAGTGTTTCGAATTCCACTCGAATTTAGGTCCGCTCGTTCGGTGCAATGGAGGCAATTCAAGCAACGCCATTGGTCACGTGGCACCGATGAAAGCAATGTAAACAAAGGAAGCCGTAGCATCGCTTTACATCGAGTTCGACAAATCTAATTAAAAACTAGGCCTAAATAAAGTTCCACATTGCATAAAATTAAATGTAAGTACTGGGTTATAATCAGAAAAATCTGTGAAAATAGTCTAATTAGTTTTAAGATAACGAGTTCTGCTTAGTGAACTCCACGTAGAACTCAATTGAAAATCTTAGTAAACAAAGAGCGGATATCACGTGACAACGATGATCGCTCGTGATTCCCTCTAGCGGTGAATTGCCTCCATTGAACGCGCAGCAGAATCCTAATTGGAAAAATGTTCGCCGTGGGAAGACATTTAGGCAAAAGCAGATAAGGCGAAGCGAGATAAGACAAGAGATGCTAATTGGTCGAAACTGGATCGTCTACTTCACATGACCTGTTCGCCCCTCGGTCACTTTCAAACCGAAGGAAAAGCCAGCTTTACTCCCTCTATGCTAATATTCTATGAGTAATATGGTGAGCTCCAATGTAGTTCGTTTCTGCTAGAAAAGCGAGCTTATATCACAGAATAACTTTTCGATCAGGAAACACAATTTTCACGCCAAAGTTCTGTATTAGTATAAAATATTTCACCAACTAAGTGTAATATATTCTCAGTTTAAGTCGGAGCAAATATAATAATAAAAACAATTTTATTATTTGTTTCTTTTTTTCTTCGTCGAAAGAGCTTTTAGCTGCTTTTTTGAGGACTCCAGAAAAAGAAAAAAGAAAAGAAAAAAAAACAATTAATAAAAGGAATCAATGAACAATGACTCTTTTATTGAATGTAGAGCAAACATTTTTTACGCAGAAAATGCTTGATTTTTATTTTCATGTAGAACGGAGCCAAGATATCATAACGGTTTATTCAATTTTTATAAGTGACAGTAATGCGCGTTTTCTGGTATGTTCAGTTGATTGGCTTACAAATTTAACCACATAAACAGCTTTAAAATATGTGATCTTTTTTTTTTACCGGTAGCACTTATCTTCAATTTATTGACAAGCCTGATGAAGTTTATTTTCCAAGAAAATGTATTCCCTTGTATTTTCAGAATATATATATATATCCTAAAACTCTCCATGTATTCCTCTTTGAAAAGTTGAAGAATATCTGGGAAGTTAGTTTTCAGATAGGGATGGGTTCACCCACGTGCGTGCATTAGTCTCATTTAAAAGAAAAATCTGTAGCTATCGATTTTTAGATAATGAGCCTTCATTTTTGATGACATAAGACATAGAACATTGGGTGGGGGTGGGGGGTCTGGTTGAGATTGCTTCAGATTAGAGTAGCTGCTTCAAATTCTTTTCTGACATAGTCTTAGAGGGAATTAATTAAAGATTCGAGCTGGATTGGTATGGGTGGCGGAAATTACTGGCCTGTGTCTCAGACAGAGCAAAGTGGGGTAATTTGACCGAGTGCAATTATTTGAAGTGGTGAAATTTGAAACATTTCGCCAAAGTGAAATCCTAATTAATATCAAAATTCGAAAAGCTATCAAGAAAATGAACGTCATTTTTCTTTACTTTTAGGCATGATCAATACATTTTCACCGAAGTTGACTTTTGAAGTATTATTTTTAACCTTTTAAAATATTGCGCTGCAGTTTATGTTCGTAACTATTGCTTTGGTACGAAAGCTATACTATGAAACTTAAACTGATACTTTTATGCCAAAAGTATTGCAAGTTTGAGAAATTTAACTCCAAGAATAAGCATCCCGAAATAATATTTTTTAAACTCAACTGATATTTTTAGTTTAAAGACGATACATGATAAGATTTTTAATATAAATTGCTATTTAGTTTTATAAGAAATAGCATGCACAAATGTATAGATTATCAGAAGTCGGCCCACGTAATAAAATGAAATAAAGTACTTAATAGTTACAAATTGAGGTGAAATAATGCAAGTTCTTCTGATCAGAGGAGGTTTAGTATTCAATATGTTGCTGGGCACTATAAAAAAAATCCAGTAAAATTTACGGTTTGGTTGTGGAAAACCGCAAAAATAACGAAGTAAATTCGCAGTCTTAACCGGTTTTTAACCCCTTAACTGGTCAATTTTTTTACAACAAGTGTTCCTAAAGAAGCATATTTTTATTGCATATAATTAAAGTCCTAACTTGGTATAAAAGGCAAATGAATTTTTTAAAAAATTCATAATTAATGAATTTATGCACTTTTCTATTTTATAACTTTGAGGCACAAATGCACCTGAATGACTCTCAATCTAGTAATAATACTGCCAAATCAAAACAAGAAAGGCGGAAATATCAATGGCCGTACGCCGTACCGGCAAACCAGTTAAGGGGTTAAAGTACGGGAACAACTGTACGGTAAAAAAACCGTTGCGACTACTGATTCACTTCGTAACTTTTACGGTTTTCCCACAAACAAAACAGCTGCTGGTTTAAAACCGGAAATTTTACGAGTTTTTTTTTTTTATGGTGTGGCTTTGGTCACATCAGCCATGCCACTTTCAAATCTCATTTATTTGTTGCAACCCAAAAAGAACAAGCACACAGTTACCACCCTATTAACTCTTTATCACCTTTTCATATACACTTTTGTGCCACCAAAAATTACTTTTGAATTTATTTCTATGCAACAGCTATTCAAAAACGAAGGTTTCTGAAATATGATAAATCAGTTGGCAGTCAAAAGTGTAGCGTGCAAGACCTGATCTCGATCGCTATCTACCGAAAATGTGCTCGCGATCGATGATTTGGCGACATTTGGGCTTAAAGATAACGCCAACACATGCACATGTGCATCACTTCGAATAGAGACTATTTTAAAATAAAAATTGGTTGAAAAAATTCGTGTAACATATAATTTGATTAAAATAAAAAGTTTATTTAATGGCGAAAACTAGAATCGCCAAATATTTTGCAAAAGTTTTATTTAAGAGCTGTCATTTCAACAAATTCATTACTCCAATGTGTTTACAAGGTGTTGAAAGGAAAAAAAAGGCGAATAAGTTTATCAATTAAGTCAAATTATGCAAAATATTTTAATGTAAACACTTAAGATACAGATGATAGGAAAATTAAAAGTAAATATTTTTCAGGTTATTAGATTAATGTTTTGCACTTTTCTAATCGTGTGTAAAGAAAAAAGGCTCTTATTTACTTAAATGAAAAAGATGTTTCACGCTGTTAACTAAGGGAGAAAGAGAGAGACTAAAAAAGGAATAAAATATTACTTTAACGTAAATCATCATATCTGATTGAACTTAATGCAACTTATTATTTCTTTTTTTTCCCAGGGAAGTGGTTTTAATGAAATTTAGAGTTATGAATAAAATTTGCTTCATTAATTTGCATGTACAATTTTTTTTCTGTGCCTTGAAACCGTAAAATTTCACGACTTGAATGCAAAATAAAAATAAGTTCCGGAGGTTTATTTTTAAAAATATTTTCGTTTTCAATAAAATAAAATTAGAATTAAGAAGGAGAAATCACGTTTAGTTAAGCATTTAGTTTTTCAAATAAGCACACATTCATATCTCGTTCAAGTATACATTTTAACAAAGTGGTAACCAATGAAACGCTATATAAAACGAATTTATATTGTAATTAATCTATAAAAAGTCTATAATTATTGTAATTGATATTAGATATTTATTAAAATGAATTTTATAGAAATATATACTTTTATTTGCAAAGAAATATAGCTCAGGTATATATTAAAAAACTGTTAACAGTTTTTAATACAAAATCTTATTAATGTCTAACTTATCAAAGATTGAGTCTCCAAAACTGGCAGCTGTGTTCAAGTAAACGTAATTGATTGATGAAAAAAAATAATTAAAACCCTTCATGTAAAATTACTTTGAACGACTTACATTTAGTTTGTTATCCTTCTGTTTACTATAATTTGTGCTTAATTCATTTTTCGCAAAGTAATGTCCAGTAATGTTTCGTTTAATTCAATTAATGCACCCGCTAAAATCCCCATTAATAAACTCGGAAACATATTATTAATTAATTAATTAATTGAATAAAATAAAATATTGGCTTTTACGTAAACGTAATCTAATTCGGCTGTTCAAATTAATTTGCTTTTAATAATAATACATATGTTTTGTTCTTGTTTTACAGGTTTGGAAACTTCTCTAAGAAAATATCAACCCAAAAATCTTACAGAATTTTCCTGCTTTTCTTGTAAGTACAAATCTTAAGCATTCAAATCTATAGGCGTCAAGAAATCAGAATAACAAATTGTTCCAGTTATTAAACCAAAAAATAATCGTTATTTATTGCTGATATGAGTATGAAAAATGAGTAAAGTGTTGTTTGACTATGGCCAATTTTTACTTTTACTTAAGTCTCGCAGTGATTTATAAGATTTGAAGAATTTTTCAAACATATAGGTACTTTTTATGATGCTTTTTTTAATTATTCGACTTGTGTTTTAAAATAAATTAGCATACGATAACTTGTAAACCTCTCTCAAATTGCATTTGTCGCATGCTTACATCCAGGGCCTTATTTACCATTAGGCCCGGTGCTGGGGCCCCCACTTTGAGAGGGCCCCCTAATTTTGGTTATTATTATTATTACTATTTTTTTTGTAATTTAAAATTTTTTAGAACAATATTTGAAAATAGCATCTTTCAAAAACAAACTGTTAATGCTCTGTTGCTTCAATTTGTATTATTAAATTATTTTAAAACCACAAGGAATTTTCACTTTGGAGGCCCCCAAATTTTGGTCTGGCAACTTGAAATTTGAAAAACAAAACAGATTTTGCACTTTGTGGGGCCCCAGATTTTATTAAAACATTTTGTAATTTAAAAACAAAATCATTTTGCACGTTGGGGGCTTCCAAACGTTAGTCTAACTCTTTGACATTTGAAAAACAAATTAGTTTTTGTGCTTTGGGGCCCCATAAATTTTATGTTAAAAAATTTTTTGTTGCGTGAGGGGCCCCCAAACATGGGTTGTGCCTATAGTGATTCAAAATGTAAATCGGGCCCTGCTTACATCATTTTTTTAAAAAGTAAAAGTCACTTTGATTTATTGTTTCTTAATTAAATAAGCAAGTTAAGTACCCTTCAATACAAAACAATGCTTCAAACAAGTGAATGAGGATTTTTCAATTGAACCCAATCATTTAGAAACATTCTCCCCGACCATCTATCTAATCTTTAATTTAAGCCCCCTCGTTTCGAAAACAGCAATCCGCCCTAAATTCAGCAAAAAACAACCAATCAATTGCTTCAATTGCCGCAGCATCACGGCGGCCCAAAGCGGCATGCCAAATGAAAGGCCCGCTGCGTGGATTAAAGGGGGGCATGTCTGCTTGAAGGATGGATAGGGGCAGGTGTCCCAAGACGGGGCTCTCGGTCACCCCCATCCCGAACGGCGCCGATCGCACCTGAGGACTGCCTCATTTCCATGCGGAATCCATCCTTCTTCGAAAAAGGGAAAAGGGTGGGAATGAGGGTCAGGTAGAATCAATTCGTTCGATGCATCGAATCCCCTGTTTTGGTGCTCTTGTCGTAATAGGCAGCAGACAGGCCGAAGTGGTGGTGTGTAATCTGTTGGTATTACAAGTGTCTTGCGGCATGAGTTTGACAAGGAAGATGGATGAATTTAGATCTTAAAGTGGGTTTTCTAGTTGGGCTTTGAACGACGACGGCTCTAAAGTGTTTGGTAGGCATCAAAAAGTGATTAACCAAGAGTGGGGAATAAAATTTTCATTCTATCACTGCATAATCTGTTAAGCGTACTGAGTGACTTTAACGATGAAGAAGGATTTTCTCATCCAAGGATTAAGTAAAACTGGCATACATAACATATACATACATTGTTTTTTTTTTTAAATTTTGAATGGCAGATAGAAGACAATTACAGCAGAAATGTATAAAAAGCACAATAAAAACAGAAAATAAAACAGCTGCAAAAAATAGTCTATGTATCTAAATGGGCCCTGGTCTCCCAGTATCCGCCCACGTGGGAACTCCTTGACAAAGCACTGCAGTGGAGAAGATGGTAGTCAAAAAAAATATGACTTTTGATTAGTAGTCAAAATCCCGTTGTCCATCCATGTCCCTTCCAGAACTACTGAGCCTGCAGATAGCGCTAGGGACAATTTGGGAGCGGGACAAATGCTTTAAAAGGCAGTCATGTCCAGTGTCTGAGCGCGGCCACCATTTTATGTCTGGACCAATTTGAGACATCAAAAACCTTGTCTTTCCAAATTTTTTGTGAGGTCCTAAGTTCATATCCTATACATCAATCCTATACATATATTGTTAAACTTCACCAAATATTTATTGTTATGTGTGCGAAATTTTTTCTATGTTCAATAACACCTATATATTTGAGGGCTAAAGGATAAACAGCACTATGTTTCGTTAAGTATGAAACTAAAAATTATGCAAATAAGAATCCCTAAATGGCATTAGTACGGCCAACCCCAAGGGAGGCTGGCGATGGACCTTGAATTTTGATGTCTGAACTCTTACTTCGGAAATTGACCTACAGTCAGATTCTGGCTTGAAACTGAGCTCAAAATCTGTCTTGGTTACGTGGTTTACTTCTGTCTGCGGCTTGCGTAAACACGCAGAACTTGGAGTTCGGGAAAAGAGAACGAGTCGCGATGATTTTCAATTTCTCGGTAAGAGGCGCATATGCCACGTGATCTTGAAATTCTGTGGCCTTAAGTTTAAGTTGGACTTGCTTTTAATAAGAGCACACATCTAAAAAAGCTTTTTTCCCTGATTTTGCTCCTTACTGAATGAAATCAAAGTTTTCCTTTCATATATGTAGTATGTGTGCCAGTAGTCTGGTGCAACAAAAGTTGGATGCTTTTATTTTTAACAATCTGCGTTTTTCCTGCTTAATGCTGTACTGTTTATGTAAGGGAAATGTTATTAGATTTGAATGTATCTCTGCTGCAATTTCGTCCCGACATCAGTGGGGTTTTATTACTGAATTTATTTTATTTAGATGAATTTTTAACCGACTCCACAAAGGAAGGAGGTTAAACATTTATACTGTAGGTATGTCGTTTTTTGTTTGTTTGTTTGTCCACTCATAACTTCTCACCGTAAGACCGATTTTGATGATTTTTTTAAAATTCAATCTAAGTAGTTTCTCATAGGTCCTGCACCTTTTTTTGACCATATTTGATGATTAGAAAAAAAGTTATGGGCAGAAATGTGGTCATTTTATTGCTTTTTCATCCATAACTCTTTACTAATTGTACTATTTTGATGATTTATTCTTTTATCGGTAGAGGGTCGTCTAACTCAAATGGCGCACATCAATTTGACTAGATTTGTTTTTTTTTTTTTTGTTTTGAAAAAACGTTATGGGTGAAAAATAAGTATTTTTCTTTTAATATGAAAGGCTTGACTTGATTTTTGATTGTTAGTTTTATATAGTTAATTTTTTACTTCCGAGATGGGGCTGCTATAATAACTAGTTCTCTACTACCCCTGATGTTTCTGCGGTTGCCCTGTCACTTCTAGTGATATGCTTTTGAATTCATAACTTCTGTTCGTTTTTAAATAAATAAGTCTTCAAATTGCAAGAAAAAAAAAAAAACGTTAATAATAGATAACTGAAGATGTCTATTGCGTTATAAATCAGTTTTAGCTAGTCGATATATTTTTTTTTGACTACCAGTTGATTTTATACGATGTTGTAATATATATTCTTAACAATAATATGTAGTATGTAATAATATATTGTCGTCGTTGTTAATTGTATGTGGAAGCCTCTCTGTTTTAGCCATCTTATACCAGTGATCCACCGAGCAGCGCATTTGATCCTAGTGAAAAGTAAAACTATGGAAGTTAAGGAAGGGAGGAGGTTATACATTCATACTATGTGTATGTCGTTTTTTTTTTCTTTTTTTGTTGTTTGTTTGTCCACTCATAACTTATCACCGGAAGAACCGATTTTCATGATTTTTTTTTCAAACGATCGAGGGTGGTTCCCCATAGGTCCCGTACCTTTGTTTGAAAAGTTATATGCAGAAATATGGTTATATTTTTGCTTTTCATCCATAGCTTTTTACTAAATGAACCGATTTTTTAAATTTTATCTTTAATCGATAAAAGATCGTCTAACTCAAATATCGCGCATCAATTCGAGTGCATTCTTTTTCTTTAAACCGTTATGGGTGAAAAAGAAGTATTTGTTAATTTTAATTGGAAAGGCTTGGCTTGATTTTTCTTTGTTAATAAAGATGACACTTATTTTTTTAAAAAAGAGGTTGTTGCCATTAAGCTGTAATATTAAAAGTAATTAAAACGAGTTTGACTGAGGGCTTAACTGAAGAAAAAAATTAAATCCAATCAGTTTGTTTGTTCTAGTGACCTTTTAAAATGAATTTCAAAACGGAATTTATCATACAAACGGTTAGTTTTTAGTGCCATTCCCTCAAAGAAGGTTTCTCCTTTGATATGAATTTTTTAAAAATAGAGTATTTATATAAAAATGTATTTACACCGAAAAGAATAAAATAAAATAATTTTTGAAAAAAAAAAAAATAGAACCGACTTCAAACTATAAATTGCGCTGAAAAGTAAAAAATAACATTATTCTTTAAACAACATCGATACGACTTTTAAACATAATTTTTGAAGTCGATGCAAAATTATGATGGCTTTTGAATCATGAGTACTTTTGTAACTATGAATTAATTACAAATATATATGGCCTAGAGTTTGCAACTGTTTCAATCTATATAAATAAAACGGAAAGTTTGTGTGTCTGTCTGTCTGTCGATCGCGTCCTGGCGAGATGGAACGGGGCAGAAGTACGAAATTTTGGTTACAGGTACCTTGGGTCAGGTCCTCGTGCACCTCGAAGCGTTTTTATTAAAATTCGAATTTGTTCTTTTTTTATTCCAATTTTAAGCAAAACTGTTGATTTTGGGTTTATCTCATCGAAGAAACGTCCCACGTGTTAGATTTTTGCAGCATATGAATGCCCGTAAAAAACTGCACAAGATGCTTTTTTTTTGCAGTTCGTAGGACAAATAGAACATCGCAATATTCATTTAAAGTAGTTTTCGAATTTTAAAACGAGGCTTACCTCTGAATTTATCTTCTCAATTTCCGTGTTTTCGGCAGAATAAATAGTACTTTTGTCGCAAACTTCATGATTTCTGTTAACGCAAGATTGAAAAAAATGCTATTTTATCTTTATTCAGGCCGTTTTATAAGCGAAAAAAATTCCAAAAATTTATTTCATTTTTATACATATTTTGAGGATTATTAACTGCAGACCATTTTTAATTACCTTCAGGTTGATTCTTTTTCCCTTTTTGGCGATTTAATATTATGGCACCAGTTCAACAATTTCATGAAACATATTATTTCTTATGGTAGAGAATCCATTTTATCAACGAAATAAATTCTAAAAATTCATTTCATTTTGATGCATATTTGTGGATTATTTATTGCATGCGATTTTCAATTACTTTATCTTGAGGTTTATTTTTCTTTCTTTTTTAGCGATTTAATATTAATTCCTTCGATAAAAACTAGGTTGGAAGGTTTTATTATATTTTGCTCTTCGTAACTTTTCCAAACCGCGCAAATAACCCTTATCAGTAATATTGTTCTCATTTAATTCAATACGGGATTTACATTATAGGATCATGGCGTATTTCACGAAATGCTACCATCACTGCAGTGCAATTTGGTGATCTTCTGCTTCATTTTAACTTTTTTACATAGCGGTTTTGATTGATTCCATATTTTACTCAAGTGATTTATTTCTAACATTTATTTAATTTTTGTACTGTCTATTTGGCGCCATATGGACAGAATTTAGTTATTTATTTCTATCAATTTAAATTTCACACGTCAGAATTGGTTCGGTATTGAACATTTTCTAATTTAAATGTGAATTTGCCTTTGGAAATAATGCTTTCCTTTCTTTCGTTTTTATGCGAATTTTATGAAAGTGATATTTAATTGAATTTTCAGGAAAAGTTTTGACGATTTTGCAAGCGGGATTTTTAGGAACGGGTGTCCTTATTTTGATGGGGAATTTAAGATGGACTGTTGGTAATTTTAGGAATAGTAGCTCTTGAAGATCAGTATTCTGATGGGTATTTTTAGTCACTGACGTCTTTATTCTAATCTAGATTGTTTGAGACTAATGTCCTTATTGTATTACGGATGTTTATGAATAGTTGTCTTTGTTGAAATAGGGGGATTTAAGGATTTTTTTTTCTTTCTTGAAGCAGAAGTATTCAGGGACAGTTGTTCTTCATCTGATGGACATTTTAAAACAGAATACAGCTCTTATTCTGATAGGAATTTTTAGATCTATTGTGGCATATATTGTAATTACGATTTTTATGGACTCTTGATATCATTTTGGCCCAATTATCTCGCTGCGTGTGCGCATTTTAGTTACTGTTGCAATTACTCTAACGGTAATGTTATGAACTGTTGTTGGCATTTTAATGTGGATTTTTATTTAGTGTTATTATTTTACCTAAAAGGAATTTTCTGGGCAGTTCATTTTAATGCAATCGTGTTTTTTAATGATTTTTACTGTTTAAATAAGGTTTTTAAGGCCTGTTGCCTATCTCCTACTCTTGGATTTTTTAAGAAAATCTTTCCTTATATAATTACAACAGAATATTTGACATGCGTCACTTAGCTTGAGAATGATGCAATATTATCCCGCGCAAAGCCGGGCATGTCAGCTAGTGTAAAATAAGGCATGGTGTAATAATAATTAGACTGTGATAATTTTGCACAGACTTAAAAAATTATGTTTAAAAGTTGTATCGATGTCGTTTAAAGAATTAATTTATTTTTTACTTTTAGCGCACTTTATAATTTTAAGTCGGATCTATTTTTTCCAAAAAATTATTTTTGTTGCAATAATGAATATAGCTATACATTGAGAAAAGGGAAGAAATATTCTATGTTTCAAAATTGCATCCATACAAACAAAAATCTACATTTCTCCGAAGTACATCACTTAGCATGAGCATCCACAAAGCTTTTCAGTTGCCTTGTTATTAAGGAGAAAACAGCTTTTTTATGTAGAGAATTTTGATTCAAGAAGATAATAACTTTATTAATTTTCACAATTAATTGCAATTTTTATGTTTAAATTTCTGATTAAAACATTCTTCTCTTGATGATAACGCCTAAATAACGATTTTAATTTGTCTATTTTAAAAAAACATTTATTGTCACATATTTTCTGTCAAAATATGTGTTTATGTTAAAGCAATTGCTGTTATTTATGTTATGCTGTTGTTGTTACTAATCCCCCTGGCATAAGAAAGTCTACCAGGTCCAGAAGATCAATATACCACTGGCTTAGGGTGATATGCAGCTTCATTTTAGCGCGAGGAACCACGAGGACTGGGGCCTGACTTGACCTCAAATTTTGTGGTCTCTTAATTTTTGAACCAGATCCCTGATGAGATACCGTCACCTGGGATTGGCACCCCTAGAGGTAATCAAAGCTAATCTACTACCAGGTCCAGAAGATCAATAATCCACTGGCTTAGGGTGATATGCAGCTTCATTTTAGCGCGAGGAACCACGAGGACTGGGGCCTGACTTGACCTCAAATTTTGTGGCCTCTTAATTTTTGAACCAGATCCCTGATGAGATACCGTCACCTGGGATTGGCACCCCTAGAGGTAATCAAAGCTAACTACGGCCATACTGTCTATACCTTTTCGGTTTCACAGACTACCCCCAATACGAGGGGGTGCGGCCGCAGCGCCATCCTCCTGCTCTCCCCACAAACTCTTTAGACACTTGACAACCAGCACCGGCCATAAAGGGCTGGGCTGGCTAAGCGTTGCCTACCTGCTTTACCGACCCGGGCCATAGTCATACTACAAAGTAAGCCTTACGTCACCCGGATCGGATAATGCTATTTTAGTCGGCTCTTACGACACGCATAACTACGTCGGCGCTATTATCGTTTCACTTGGATGACTTTGGAGCCACGACCTATTTAACGTGCACCAGCTCCCAATAGCGTACACAGCCCACAGAAACCAGCCGCGAGAGGTTTTCACCCTTCCAAGCACTGACCTAAGACGATGTTGCTTCACTTTCGGTGTTCTGCGGGATCCGAGCTTCTACCGACTGGTCCACTGCGGGACCATTCATGTTGTTTGTTTTGTTGTTAAATTTACGTTTTTAATTTGTTCCTGCAGCTTTTGCTTCAAAAAATCCTTCTTAAACGTCAATAAATTTACTTCAATAGTGTTGTAGACATTTACTATAGTTTACTGGAAATAACTGTTACTGGCGATAGGTAAAGTAGTTTAAAAAGGGATATTAGTCTTCATTGGAGATTGAAAAATTAAGTAGGACAAGCGCCTGCCTGTTCTTAGAACCTGTTGCTGGTCGCCATTATTTGTATTTGCATAAATTAACATATATTTTTTAAAGTGCAGCGTTGTGTCTGTAATTGTATTGTGATACTTTTAATATAAAATTTTGTTCAGTTAAAATACACGCATTGTGCTCATTTTTGCTATTTTCCCCTGCATTTAATTAAGTTATTTATTTTGTAAGTTTAATGCGGCGGTGAATATGAATAAGTGCATATTTTCTTTTCCACCTATAAATGCATTCTAATTAAACCAAACTAATTAGACCCCATAAAGCCCTCAATGAATTTATTTAAAACATGCATAGTTTAAAATAATTCTTTTGATTCACGTTGAGAAATAAGTAAATAAAATAAAAGTAAAATAAAGGAGATCAACAAAGTGCATCAGTGAAATAAATGCTGTTCAAATATCGATTTTTCTATTTCTTTTTTAACACCATCACTCTCGCTCCCGTAAAAATGACGGGCTGGAGTGTTTAAAATTTCAAATGAAAAATTAAAAATGAATATACATATTGTTCATACACATATTTTTATATAGTTTTCAGGGATAAAACATAGACACTTTTATGACCGTTTTCTTGAAAATTACCCGACCGTTAAAATCAACTTTAGCATTTTTAAGGGAAAAAATTAGGTTCATATTAAACGATTATATGGAAAAGAAGAGGATGGGAGAAACTAATTAACAAGAAGACTTAGTTTAGTTTAAAAATAGCATGCTATTTATAGCACAAATAAGCATGCATTGCATTTTAATGCTCATTTGTGCTATAAATAACGGGTCATTTTTTAACTTTGCTTATGCACAAGAACAAGCTTTAAGGTAATTACACTGTAATGACCGTAACTTGTAAAACAACCCCTGAAAATAATTAGCACTACTGCGAGATGTCATTATTATAATAAGCATTAAAATGCAATTCATGCTTATTGTGCTATAAATAACGTATCATTTTTTAACTTTGCTTGTGCATTTTTAAGGGATAAAATTGGCTTATATTAAACGATTATTTGAAAAAGAAGAGGATGGGAGAAACTAATTTACAAAAAGACTTAGCTTAGTTGAAAAATTGCATGCTATTTATAGCACAAATAAGCATGCATTGCATTTTAATGCTTATTTGTGCTGTAAATAACGTGTCATTTTTTTATTTTGCTTATGCACAAGCACAAGCTTTAAGGTAATGGAGGCAATTCAAGCAACGTCATTGATCACGTGGCAGAGATGAAAGCTATGAAACAAAGGAAGCCGTAGCATCGCCTTACTTCGAGTTCGACAAATCTAATTAAAATCTAGGCCTAAATAAAGTTCTATACTGCATAAAATTAACACTAAATAAAACACTATAACTATTCTAATAATTACTAAATTTCTTGAATGATGATTAAATTTAATGTAAATACTGGGTTATAATCAGGAAAAGCTGTGAAGATAGTCTAATTTTAAGATAACTAATTTTGCCTAGTGAACCTCCACGTAGAACTCAATTGAAAATCTTAGTAAACAAAGAGCGGATATCACGTGACAACGGTCATCGTTCATGAGTCCCTCTAGCGGTGAATTTCCTGCATTACACTGTAATAACCGCAACTTGTAAAACAACCCTTAAAAATAATTTGCACTACTGCGAGATATTATAATAAGCATTAAAATGCAATGCTATAAATAACGTGCCCTTTTTTAACTTTGCTTGTGCACAAAGTTCCTTTTAATTATTTAAATTAGTTTGTTATCAAAATCTACTTTCCCACTTTGTAGTTTTGTTGCAGTGATGTTAAAAACTATTCCAACTTTTAAATAAAAAAATAAAGTAAATGGAATTTATTAAGTGATTTAATTAAGTATCAATATCCATAAGCTTTAAACTATTATAAGTATTATTTGCATTTCTCTCGCTTGAAAACTTACTAATGAGGCAATTATTTTGGAATTTTCATATTCCAAAGAAATAGTTAAAGTATGACATTTCAGGAGAGGTACACACCCACACTGCTTAATTAAACGCTCTTTAAGTTTCTGCATAAAAATATTTCGTACTTTATCTATGCATAAAAAGGCATTAACGGAGAGAACTAAGAATGAATAATACGGCTAATAAGGTAAGTTCAAAATAGCAAAGGATTTGGCTCGTTTTTGCTGTAATTATCTTTCAAATATTATGTTAAATTCACTCGTCTACAATATTAATTACCTTATTGGCGAGAAAAATACCAAAAATTTAAACATGAGGGATTATTTTGAATGTACCTTTAAAATAATAATGGTATCTCGTAGTAGTGGTAATTCTTTTTAAGGGTTGTTTCACAAGTTACGGTCATTACAGTGTAATTACCTCAAAGAAGGAGAGTGTTTCCAAAAAATAGTTCTCAGAATGCAGAAGATACAGGATTATTTTAAACAGAGATTAAATAAAATTAATTACCCAACCGCAAATTTCCGGAAGTTTATCAGAACAATTTTTAGAAAATGTAATTTTAGAAAATGTCTTCGTATTTTCTTTTTAGTTTTTTAAAGCAACTGCTTTCATGAGATGGTAAAATATTCAAAAAGGAGCAAAATATTACTAAACTGTAATACCTTTTATAAAATTATTAGATATTGGTAAGACTAAACGTTAGTATGAACTGAACAATTTAGTTACAGCAATCAAAGATTAGATACTTTCATTACTGTAAAATACTTGTGTTCTTAGATTACCATGTCCCAAAACTAATCTGCCCCCGTCCCAAGAAATTTGCCCATACCCGCTTTACGTCAGGAACATTAACTAAAATAGCATACATCTATCTATCCATATACAGTAGCCCCTCGTTATATCACGCTTGTCGGGGGACAGCAAAAAAGCGCGATATATCCGAATGCACGATGTAACCGATACCGTCAGAGCTCAAACTTAAAATGATGGGAGACATAGAAAAAGCGCGATATATCCGAATGCGCGATATAACCGATGCCGTCAGAGCTCAAACTTAAAATGTTGGGAAACATAGAAAAAGCGCGATATATCCGAATGAGTGATATATCGAGGCGCGATATAACGAGGGATTCCTGTATATCATTTTTCCAGCCCACAATGTGAGCTGGAACAGGCATTCGAATCATTGTTGCTGTAACAAATCTATTGAAGCCGAAGGAGCTTATTTTTAAAAAAATAACTACTGGTTTCATTTTATTCTATAAACATTGCCTTAAAAATTCTTTGATACACTGTGTATATATGAGTGTGACGAAATCATTGCTTAAAAAAGCTATTTCATAGACCATAAGTTGCGAAAACTCTGCAACTTCACACATATGGCAGTTGTGGAATAGGGACCTGAAAATAATAAATCTTTTCGCTGACTTTTTAAAAAAACGATTTAATTCCTCCCTCCTTTTTTTGTTCTTACCTTTTCATCACTCTTTTTAACTTTTTACGTAAAAACTCTTTTTTTATAGTACAAATAAAGCCATTTTCCCCATCACTTTCGCAATTGCATTTTTCTTAAATAGATTTTCCCTTCTCGTAAAACATCTTCTTTTTCGGTACGTTTTAAAGGGAAATATTTGTATTAATTTCTCGTAATTACTTCTTAATGTATCTTTTCCTCAGTATTCAGAACTGGTTCTATTTTGATACACGCAGCTAAAGATTTTTTTTTTTCAGTTTGTTTTACCATATGTAAATATCAAAAAAGAAGCTATGAAAAGGCAACAATATTATTATAAGCTTAACATGACGTGAACAGTAAAACTAAACGAAAGAAACTTTTTTCATCTTTACCATTAATGGATTACAAAAGAAAGTAATTGCATTTACAAAAGGAGAGGAACTAAATATTTGAAATAAGAAAAACTCCCATAATACCACACGACATTACACATATAACCATCTTCCCTTTCGCCGCACAATGGCCATCCTGAGGGATTTTGGGGACTGCGAATGAAATGGGATTTTCCCTTTCAGAATATTCCTCAATGAACCATTACCCCTGGAGAAAAGATCAGGCCATTACTTTGCGACCTTCAAGGAAATAAAACTTCCCTACTCCTTTTAATCGTTCACAGTCTGCGCTTTGATATTTAGAAAGCTATAGACGAGGGAAGAAGACTGCGCAAAGAATCTATTAAACTATTGCTTACATTTACAATTTTATCTTCTTCTTCTAGCCAGTTGAGGTTTATTTCGGTTTCATTGGGTGGAAATGTCTGCATTACTGGTCTTGGTGTATTAAGTGAGGAAAAAAGGATGAATATATCCACCTTAACAAATTCTTTTATTTCTTCGTACATTCAAGATAAACAATTTTTCCTGCATTCTATTCCGTTTACGCCATATTTTACTCTGTGACATTTATTTATATAAAAGAATCACGCACTTAAAAACACATTAAAAATAAAGAGCTATACATTTTTTTATTATTGATAAGGAAAATAATTATAAGAAATTTCCAAGCAATCTGACGTTATAATGTTAGTTGTTTTTTCACTGGAATGGATGTCCAGTTGCAGATATCTTTGGAATACACGAAATGCAAGAGTCTCATACTTACGAGTTGCAAGAAAGGGTGGCAGGCTTAAAAAATTAGTTGAGTTCGGTTTGTCTGGATAACTTTATTCAAGGTTAAATGTATGCTGGATATTTATGCAAAATCTCCTTACCCACTTCACTGGGGTGAAGATTTCAGCCACTCCTTTGCAACTCCTCGAAAAAACGTCCACTTCGAATAGGTTTCTATATTCTTGTCTCCAAATCAAAATTTTTGTTAATTTCATTAAAGTAGCTGATCTCTTACTTTTTATTGGGATGGTGAGTAGGAATGTACCGAGCAGCTGTTTGGCCGAGTACTTGGCCATTTACTACTCGGCCGAGTACCGAGTAGCCGAGTACTTGGCAATTTACTACTCAGCAGCGTACCGAGTACCAAATACCTAGTAGTTGTGAATAAAAAAAGATTTTAAGAGACATTTATAATGAAAAAAGAAACCGCCTGTCTCCTGAAAATGTAGAAAAATTGTGTTTTACACTATTAATTTATATTTGCATATAATTGTACTTATCAGTTACAAATTTATCTACTAAATCTTTAAAAAAAATTACGAAGATTTTGAAACTACTCTGCAACGGCCTAGTACTCGGATGGAGTTTTGCCGAGTACCGAGTATATACTGAGTACTCGGTACATCCCTAATGGGGAGCATTGAATTGTATTTTCCTCTTTTTACATCTTATCGCTGAAGGTGGGAAACTCTTCCCACCATCTCATTTTTGTGGACTCCTTAAAAGTTATTGAAAGGGCCATTTAATTTAGAAAAGAAAAGAAAAAAAAATTACACAAACATCCATGCTATATTCAGGGTGTCCCGAAACGACCGCATAAACTTTGCACAGCTAAATTCCTCGTTGGGAGTACATAAAAACTGCAGAAAGAAGCGTTCCTGTACGATCCATAGTTTACGAGAAAAATACGAAAAAGTAAGTATGACGTCACTGCCGGTGCAAGAAAAAACACTGTATTGGACATATCAACAAAAGTGTTTGCATATCTGTCCAGAAGATAATGTTTAAAGTGAACGTTTTAAACATTATCGTCTGGACTTTGCTTTTCGTATTTTTCTCGTAAACTATGGATCGTACAGGAACGCTTCTTTGGGCAGTTTTTATGTACTCCGAACGAGGAATCTAGCTGTGCTGAGTTTATGTGGTCGTTTTGAGACACTCTGTATGTATAGCACCAAAAATTGTTAAGGGGACTTGGCACCTTTCAAATGTAGAAAATCGATGAAAATACCAATTTTGCAATTTTTTGCTTAAAATGTGGTTTGACTCTCCTAGTATATCTCAGCAAAGTTTTGAAGCGATACAACCAATATAAATGTAGTTAAGAAGTAAGAAAATTCAAATATCTCTGATGTTTTAGTAGTATTTTGCGCAGTTAAATTAGACTGCGTTTTCTCGGTTTGTGTTTTTTCGCAATATTGTAGTACTTAAAATGCTAAAACACCTATATATATTGATGTAGCAACTTGAAATTTTTTTTGTGTGTTCAGTATGATGTGCTTGATAAAATTAGGGATGAATTTTTCTATATATTTGCAAAAAAAATTTAAAAATGAAAATGTAACAAAAGTCGCTTTCTATTCTGTGTTCTACCATCGATGTGACTTTAAAAAATTTTTCCTCAAAAATTAATTAATTAATTGAAAAACCCATTCCTAAAATTGTAAACCATACTATGATAAGTACTTTAAAAAATTTGGTAAAAAAAAGTCAAGAAATGAAAAAGAAGAAGGAAATTTAAAATTGTTAAATTATTTTTAAAAAATTAAATTTTAAAATTTTCTGTTAGTTGAATTTTGATTTTTCACGTAAAAATCATTTTGTTGAACAATAGCATTTTATAGTATACAAATGAAATAGGTAAAAGTTCTTAAATAAAAAAAAAATTGTCTGAAGGTGCCAAGTCCCCTTAAGAAAAGACGCTGTGATGACATAACCAATGATCTGGCTGATTCTTGGAAACTACTAATAATATTAAACTGTAAGAGGAAATAAGGTTATTTATATACAATAAAAATGTAACTGCAAAGAAAAATCCTTTTGTAATAGAATAAAAGATTCCATCAATGACCCAAGGATGGACACTCCCTGGACGCCACACAACTTCGAATCTGGCCTCCTCCCTTTTTTAAGAATATTCCTCAGAGAGACCCCTGAAAAGTGTAAGAATGGAATAGAATTTTTTTTCACGGAACAAATTCGAAATTTCTATTGTGTTTAGAAAAGATCGGGTAACTGGTTTATCCTTTTCTCGTTATTTCGCTTAGTGGAGGAAAATCTTAGCTAAGTCATTTCTTTGTAATATTTTTGCTTGGATTTTTTAGGTTCTTAATTAAATTAACACATTAGAAATTCCTGAAAGTAACTACAGTAAGAGAATTCCTGGTGCAGCTGTATGGTAGCGGATCAATTGGCGATATTTTATGTTCGTGACAAAAAAAGATTAATGAAATTTGAATCTTTGGCTTACTATTGTTATATGTCTGATGAGATCTCGGCATAAGACTGTTTTAGGGACAATTCTTTTATCGTCAAAAAAATGTCAATAAGCCCTTTTGTCAAAGCTGTTTGAAATTTCGTTCGGTAGGACCTACTCTCTATATATTTATTTCTGAAAATCTAAGTGCTTGTGGTTATATTTGTTTGTTGGTTCAAATGGCTGTATAATTTTGAGCGATTACATTAAGACTTCGATACGCTATAGCAGGGGTTCCCAACTTGTAGGGGTTGGGAACCCTGGGAAGCACTTGTCATGGGGACGCCATATAACTTCTAATGCTAAATAAAAAAAACTGTATCTCATGGAATAAATGACTTTCTTAATGCCATTATGAATTACTCGTATTTAAGGGTATAAACTACAAAGAAATTGTATAGTGACATCAAAATAAATATATAAATATTAAAAAAATAACATGAGTTTAGCAAAATAGTTAATAGATCTAGTGTCTGCTAATTTTTGAGCAATTACATTAGGACGTAGATACGCTATATCGGGGTTCCCAGCTTGTAAGGGTTTCGGAAACCCCTGGGAAGCACTTATTATGGGGACGCCATATAATTTCTAATGCTAAATAAAAAAACTTCACCACATGGACAAAATGACTGTCCATGTGACTGGCCCTGTGTTAAAAAAAAAAAAAACACTAAGTGTAATTTTGAATTATTTTGTACTAAACTAAGAGCATAAATTACAAAGAAAATGCGTAGTGACGATTTTCGTCATATTTGGCTAGAATCAAATATGGCAAGAGTATTTAAAAGAAAGAAATTTAGGAAAATCAAAATTCTCTCTCATTATACGGGGATAACATATTTTTGTTTAATCCTTACATTATTTCTTGAGAGCGCAAACGCCTATAGAAACAAACATTCAATTGAGTCATCCTTCTTGACGGCATTATCCCTCAAAACTAATCATCACTACTTTCAATTAGGGACCGCATGTGTACCAAATTTAGTTCCATTCAAAATATTATATTTTCAGAGTGGACACAGAAACTGTTAAAGTAAAAATGCAATCTTTCAGCCCAACTCCACTGTAAAACTGTTTATTTTACAGTAATTGAACGTTATGCATTAAACACACTTACTGTTGGTTGTTTAGTTGTTAAAAATGAAAAATGTTCTGAACCACAGCAACGCTCTTGCCTCGACCTCAAAATCTATGCTTGTACCAACCCTTCAAATTCTGTCGAAGAGAGGTTTTAAATAAGGGAAAATAGTGATTTTTTTTTAAGCAGCTAGGCTGATTAATGTTTATCTATATATACTATAGAAACATTATAAGACCGGGGGGGGGGGTTCGTAAAATTGTGACAAAGTGTGACAAGGGAAGGGTGTAACAAGATGTGGGACATCCCTCCTCATGCAACATAGCGTGACATGTGACAAAGGGGGGAGGGGGCCGGTTGAAGTGTGACATTTTGTGACAAAGGGGGGTGGGAGGTCAAATATGTGGGAAAAAAGAGTGACACCATTTATGAACGGTCCCTATTGGGTCAACACCATTTGCAGGCCTAGTTCACTGAACGGAGGGAAGAAGGCATTTTTTCATGTGGCTTTCTATGGCGAACAAACAGTTCAACTCCTATAACCGTTAGAGCTTTTAAGAAAAATCTCAGAGAAAAACGCTGAGCAACTAAAGCCCCAGTCAACCCGAATGAAATTATTTCTAATTTCTTTTGTTCTTATATTATTTACCTATACACAGGCGTTCATTTCACTTAGCGTGTCAAGCTTGCTTAGCGTGAAGCCATGAAATTAAGTAACTTCAGTTTTCTAAAATATTATACAGCGCTATTTTTAAATGGCGACACAAAACCCTGGCGGTACTTTGGAAAACCCTTCTAAAAACCCTATCCTTATAGCTGTCATTCTCCCTTGTTCATTCATCTTCCTCAAAAAAAAAAAAAAAAAACATTTTGCAAGCAGAAAACTTAAAATACTGTTTTCTCTCGCTTTGTTTTTAGCGCATTTCATCTTAATTAAAATTTCAAAGGCTTTTTAAAATTTGTATCTATAATGTCTATTTTTCTTCCACATGTTCCTGAAAATATACATGATAAATGTATACTTTACTTTTATGATAATTTAAGTACCTTTTTTAAAAAAACTTCTTTTTGTAGGTTTTTTGAATTTTTCGCTGTTTTTTCTGAGGTACTTCAGTTTTTATTTTTTGTTCTGAAAAAGTATTTGACTTACAAAAAATTCAAAGCATAAAAGTTTTGTTTTATGAGTAATGAATCAAGAAAAAAAAGAGACTTTACGCCAATTTTTGAAAAAGAAAATGCATTTTTAAAAATTACTAAATTTCGTTTTAAAAATTAAAATTTTCAACTTATATTTAGGAATTCCAGTTTTTTTAATATTAAATTTCTTATGAAGTGATATAACATGACATGATACAAAAATTGTAAATAAAAATGCCATAGAGAAAAAAAATGATCTCATGGTACTGACTCCCCTTAAACTATTTATTATTAAAAGCCATTTCTTATACGTGTGAGCCACCCAAAGCGAAGTCTTATTCGCCATATAAGGAGATAAACGAATAAACAGCTGTCTTAGTTTTAATCCAGCGTCGCTTTAACCCTTTATCAACCATTATGATTTACAACAATTTTTTTCACGCAAATAGTTTTTTTGGGTAACTACATTGAAAATTAAGGGATTTTCATAAGTGAAATACTCATAGGACAGAAATTTATTTTGTAACAGCTTAGAAGCACCACAGAGTAATTCAATTGCGAAGTAAATTACATACACTGTTCACTTAAAACATCTGGTCAAATCGTTTTCAAAATCAAAAGTTGTTAACTAACACACTTAACAAAAATCAGAGACTTAATTCTTGAATTTTACCTGTTCTTTGGAGCAAATAAGAGAAAAGCGGAGCAACCTGAACAAAATGACAGATCAAAAAATCCCATCAGTTTCGAAACTATGTTCTTTCCTCGGTAAAAATACTCTTAATGGAACCCTTGCTGAAGTGTACCCTAAAAAAGTGGAATTAAAAGAATGTCCCGGTGAAGAACCATCAGGATATTCGTAAAAATGTTGATTGGACGGAATTGTAAAGGGAGTGGTACTCATAAGTACCGTCAGTAGATAAAGGGTTAACTTATAATCGCGTAACGGCAAACTAATGAAGGAAATGAATACAGAAGAAATGTGGTCTATAATATTCACCAAAACCCCGGCATTATCAAAGGTAGTTTGATTAAAATTGACTTCAGTTTCATAAAAAACATCGAGAGCGAACTCATATCCATCTACCATAACGTAACAATGGAAAACCTAAAATTAAATTTTTAGGATGTCCATTTCGAAAATTCTCCAATGGAGAACCGTCACAACTAACTAAACACTACATTTACCAGACCAGTCATTTTGACTGTTTCGAAGCTTCCATTTTGCATAATTTGTTATTATTTACAGTGCAACTTCCAATGGAGGCAATTCAAGCAACGTCATTGGTCACGTGGCAGAGATGAAAGCAATGTAAACAAATGAAGCCATAGCATCGCTATACTTCGAGCTCAACAAATCTAATTAAAAACTGGTCCTAAATAAAGTTCTTCTACATTACATAAATTAACACTAAGTACAACACTATAACTATTCTAATAATTAATAAATTTCTTGAATAATGATTAAATTAAATGTAAATACTGGGTTATAATCAGAAAACGCTGTGAAAATAGTCTAATTAATTGTAAGATAACTAATTTTGCCTAGTGAACTTCACGTAGAACTCAATTGAAAATCTTAGTAAACAAAGAGCGGATATCACGTGACAACGGTAGTAGTCATGAACGTGATACGTGACGTATCACGTTCATGAGTCCCTCTAGCGGTGAATTGTATGTAGGACAAGTGAATGTGGCTGAAAGTGTTATAAAAATTAGTAGCAACTTGGTGTAAGATGAAAGTTTAGAAATGGTTAAAAGCGACTTGGTGAATCTTAGTGTCAAAGGAAGATTGCCTAAAACTGCGTTTTATGTATTTTGTTACGCCAAAAAAATTAGGATAGAATCATCGAAGTTACTGCGTTTTTTTTTTTTTTTTTTTATGGATTTTTAGAGGGAAAGCCCATGAACTTCTCTTTCCTCGAATGGCAGTAGAGAAAGCCTAAACTTCACTTCAATTTCGAGAAACATTTTCGGAGAAAAACTCTCTCCCTCCCCAACCTCCTCCTTTCCCCTAACATACGAAAGATAATTAAAATTTCTTCTTTTGGGTTTCTACTTCGAACATATTTCCATGCAAGAGGCCGCAGTCTTTTCTTCTGAAGACACTAACCAAAGATTCCGCTTTTAGAACTTCAATTTAAAAAAAAATCAAAAGGGATCCCTCGACCCCCTCCTGCGTTCGAAAGCAGCAAAATGGACCCAATATGAGCTATTAAGACTTTATTTTCGAAAAATTTGTTAAGAAAAGCCGTCGGAAATTCCTGCCTTTTTACTTCTCCAGAGATAGCCTAATATGAGTTTTTAAAACTTCAATTTCTCAAAGTCAGCCCCCGAATCCCCCTTCTTACTTCGGTATCATCATCAAAAATCGTCTTAAATTCCGTTTTTAGCCTACTTTCTCGTAAAAGTAACAAAAAAAAAAAATAATTAAGCATGAAAGAAGGCTTAATGTATCATGAAAATATGGTTAAAAATAAAGAAAAGTCAAAAATAAGTGAAATAATAAAGATTGCAAAAATAATAATTAAAGTAGAGTTTTGAGAGGGGGGATATGTGTGTCTGGCGGGGTCTGTCTGTCTCCTCCCTTCCTTAATAACTTTTGAAAAAATTGTGCGATTCGAGATTTTTTTGCATTTTTCGAAATATTTTTTTTTGCTATATATAAATATATATATATATAGATAGCAAAATATACGATATATATATATTCTTTGGACGCGGGGAGACTACTAATTTCTGCACTGGGGGAAATCCATGCTAGATACGCCACGGTACTTACATACTTTTTAAAATTTTTCAATTAAATTATTCATTTTAGTTTTTGAACTATAAGACTTTAGCTCTATTTTTATTAATTTTTGTATATGCTTTTGTTGTACCATTTTACTTATTTTCAATCACTTGTATTTAATTATTTTACATTTTTTAAAAATAAGCTAAAAAGAGTCATAAAAGAAAAAAAAAAGAAAGAAAGAAAAAGTACAGTTGAGATTTTCCTAACATTGACAGTTGGAACTCACTGAGTTACGACTCATTCAAGTGGATTTGACATTTTTCTTCTAACTAATTAATCTGGTGCTTAATCACTATAAACTAACCGTTATAGTTAGTTTTTCCCTCCAAAGATAGCAGCACTAGCATATTTTTTTTTTTATATTGGATGCTTTTAGCTTTATCTATGAAGTAATAAATTGATCAGACTGTTGCATCATTTGTTGCCCTAATGCTATTAAAATTTTTTTTTCAGCATACAGGTTTTTTTTTAGTTTCGAAATAACTGTCTCACTGTCTGGAAGAAAGAGACATACGAAACAATACAGAACCGAAGATAAATAATGTATACTCAATAAATTTAACTCTATCAGTAAGTATTTGATTTTAACTACCAGTCAACTTTATGTTGTAATACGGATAATATGTAAAAAACAAAACTGTCAGTAGCGGCAGTTGACCTTTTATTTCAGAAGCTGTGTAAACAAGTCTTTCTTGAACTGTACGAGAGAGACTGAAAGACAAAACGTAAGCATGCAATTTGGCTATTCCTATTTTGACAGCTTAATATGGTTTAGACCAGGGTTTCTCAACCTTTTTTGACTGATGGCCCCTTTACTAAATAATTTTTTTCCTGTGGCTCCCCACCCACTATATATATATATATATATATATGTTTCTCTGATTGTAAGCGTCTTTGTAAGATACACACAAGGATATATTGCTTATTTATAACTTATACAATAACAACATATCTTATTTTTAAATTATTTACAAGTATGTACATAATGATCAATGCGAACCTTGCGCTTGATGCAGTGTTACTAAGTTTTCAATATCAGGTGTAAAACTGGTTAAAGCTAATCGTAAATCCCTCTTTTAACAATATCCATACGATTTCGCTCCTTAGTTTTCGCATGAAGAAGTCGGCTGAAGGCTGATTCGACAAGGTAAGAAGTGGGAAAAGCAATAAAATATAATTCAGCCTTTTCCCAAAGCTGGGAGTACTTCTCTCTAATTTCATTATGTAGCCAAAAATTAACAAGACCGCTTTTAAATCTTATTTGTGCACTTACACCACTTTGTAATTCTATGATAGATTCTTGAGAAATGGGATCAACATCATCAATATCTGTTTGCAAGGGGTTAATTACCCATTCAGGAATCTTCATATATAGTATATCAGAGAATCTTAACTTCATATCGTCATATAATTGTTTGCAGTGCTCTGTATATACAAAAATGTCCCTATTTTCTAGTTCGGTAGATATCAAACTCAGGGATGAAAAGTGAATCAAATTGCGACGCGAAATATTATTCTTGTATAATTCTAGCTTTTTAAGAAACGCAATTATCACTTCTTTGCAGCGAATCAGGTTGCAATTATTCTCTTGCAAATCTTTATTTAGCAGATTTATTTTTTCAAAGATGTCTGCCAAATAAAATTTATCACATTTCGCTTCTATTACCTTTTCTTTTAACTCATCGTCATTCAAGAATGTTACTATACTATCCCACAATGCAACGGAACGACGAAGGCAATTTCCCTTTGATAGCCATTGAACAGTTGTGTGCAAAACAAGATATTCATAATCTTCATCATTATCAATACATAGCTGTTTAAATAGACGATCTTGTAAAGAATGAGATTTTATCAAGTTAACGACTTTAATTGCTGTATCAAGAGAGCAATGAAATCTTTCTCCTAGTTTCTTGGCCACTAGATGCTGCCTGTGAATCACACAATGAATGCAAAATATATGGGGAACAATCTTCTTCAAATGTGCAATAAACCTTCTATTCCTCCCTACCATGGAAGAGGCTCCATCCGTAGCGCAAGCTATGATATTTGTAAAAGGAATATTATTGTTGTCAAAATACTCAGGCGTTTCTCTGAAAATTGAATCACCCTTTGTATCAGTTTTAAGTTCTTTAACAGAGAGCATTTCTTCAACTAATATATCTTCTTTTAGGAATCTGACATAGGCCATTAAAATTGCACTGCTGTCACTCAGTGTAGATTCATCTAATTGCCTTGTAAATTTCTTTTCGCGTAAATTTGTAGTTAATTGGTTTTCTACGTCTTTTGCCATTTCATCAATGCGCCTTGATACGCTAGAGTTACTTAAAGGAATAGCTTGAATGACGTCTTCAGCATTCTGATTCATTACATTTGAAATTATTATTCGTACGGATGGCAGAATTAAAGCTTCATTAATAGTGTGGGGTTTACAACGTTTAGCGATTAATTTGGAAATCTCATACGAAGCTTGTAACCCCCTTTCTTGCTTCTTATGTTTTTCTTTCAAAAAGGTTTGAGATGGTTTTTCGGGACACATACTCATTTTTCATATTTTTGAAAAATAATAATGGTTTATCCTTCAATTCTTTATGCCCAGTTTGCAGATGATGCTTAAGTTTACTGGGTCGCATACTATCATTAGATAGGGTATTTGTACATATTAAGCTCAGGGGGATGCATTATTCCAGGGGGCTGCAATGAAGCCAAATGCCAAGTAATCAACAGAGTACTGCCGACATTTTTTTTTTCGCTTTAGCAGTTGCCATAATTAAGCTAAAACAATGTAATTACAATAAATAAAAACGAAGAAAATAAATGGCAAGAAATAATGTTGAACGAACAGGGAAATTGTAAGATGCATATTTAACAGTGGTTTTTGTTTCTTTCATTCTTTTGTTTTTTTAAAGCGCAATAATCAAGTGCTATACACTATTTTGATATTTTAAAAATGAATTACGGAAAAGTTATGAATAAAAAAGTTATGAAAGAAACTAGAAATATGTCAAAAAAGCTTCATACCTTAAAACAATAGAAAAATTATGGATTTTTTCAACTTGCGGTAGTTTAGATATAACAACCGTTAAAGATTTTAATAAATCACTTAGCCACATTAGTTAAACTCTTTGATTAATAAAACCCTAGAAATGTGTCTCTGTTTTAAAACACAAATACTTGTTAACGCCAAACACTAACATGGATACCAGATGAAAACGCAGCTTCTAAAAATAAATGCTCCTGTTTATAAGGAAAGGTTATAATATAAAGTAACAGTAGTAAGTAGCTCCTAGCAATCATTCTGCAGATTAAAATATTTGCTTAGGATTGAATTGAGCTTACCATGTAGGAAATAATGGTGGGAATTAATGTAAAAAGTCGACATGCCAGCTCTAATTTTGATCAATATTTAAAGATACACTAAGTAAAAAATAACATATAAGTATTTATTTGCATTACAATAACGTTTTGCAAGCCAAGTAAATCGCCTATCAAATGAATTAGTAGAAACATGTCACTTTATGAAAAAAAGAAAACTATTGAACGTATTCAAAACCTTGAGTGACACATTGGTCACATGACAATTTAATTCTTCTCCATTTGAAAAATATAAAGTTTTTAATTAATTTATGAAAATATTTTGCACAGATAAATTAATAAATAACCTGTTATGTAAATATGGTAAATATTCATAATATGCTATAGTAAAATCGGAGCAATTCCAGAGTAAAAAAATTTAAATATTTACGTATTTTGGAAAATTTTTAATGTTGACAGTTTTAGATTCACAAAAAGTAATACAAATGTAACAACCAACAATTGATAATAAATACATGAATGCTTGAAATAATTTTCCGTATGAGAAAGCCTTTTCACCTTTAATAAGCAGTAAAATTTTTTAGCAGTAAAATTTATACTGTCAAAAGTTACTACAGGAAGTACATAATTTTTAGAACTTTAAGGTAAGTTCGATAATAATTCTAAAAGAAAAATAAAGAAGTGATTGAAAAAAAGGAAGAACGAAAACCAATTTTAAAATGCAACTTCGTTCAGGAGCTATGAATTTTGCTTACTTTTCATCCAAAATTAGAAATGAAACTGCTTTTTTTTTTTTCAATATCGCAAAAAGAGTTCGTCCTTTTATTTTTTCTTTTTTTGTGTGTGTGTGTGTTATATCATTTATTATTATTTTTTTTACTCAACCACACTGTGGGCTTCTCATAACGACGACCATAAGACTTGTCACTTGCCTTGGCGCAGATACTATAATAACCTTTCACCCCATCTAATCTTCAACTCCTGAAACTAAACATGTATTGTAATACAATGTAGACAGATTGTCTCGCATACATCAAGGTCTCCAGCTCAAACAAGCACGTGTCTGGAGATTATGTGGCGCTATTTGAGTGATTTACGTTTCGTAAAGAGCATGAAGGAAACTTATGTGGTATCAATTAAATTTTGTTTGTAACATTTGTAGTATTTTAATCTTAGTAAGTACCATCAAGTATAATAATTCGAGAAATTTTCAGTGCTGTATTTATAATGCTAGCTAGGAAACATGCCGTGGCCCGCTTCAGGATGTCTGTGGCTCCTCTAAATTTCATTTTCTTTCTGTGGCCCCCCTAGATTTTTCTGTGGCTCCCTGGGGGGCCATATGGCCAACGTTGAGAAACCCTGGTTTAGACAACAAAAAGCTCTAAACTTTAAAAATGCACAACTCAGAAAACAAATTACTGATATTTGATTATTTTTTAAATATCCTACCCGCAAAAAAAAAAAAAAAAAAAAAAAAGCTTTTTGTTATTTCATTTTCCAACTTATGTGTTTAAATGTGCCAAATTTCTGCTTTAAAAAAATGTTCCGTAGATATGAAAAAAATGCGAAAAGGAAGTAAGATTAACAGATCATTTCTAAATTTTGTAGTGCCTTAATTTTGTTCATATTATCTGAAAAGGAAAATATAATGCTACATAAGGGATCATTCATAAATGATGACACGTTTCGATGGGGGGGGGGGGGGGGTCGCGAAAATGTGACAAAGTGTGAAAGGGGAGGGGAGGGGTAACAAGAAGTGTGACATCATGCATTATGCAACATAGCGTGACATGTGACAAAGGGGGGGAGGGGAGCGATGGTCCGTTGAAGTGTGACATATTGGGACAAAGGGGGGAGGGGGTCAAATATATGGGAAAAAAGCGTGACATCATTTATGAACGACCCCTAATGTTTTGGTAATTAGGTTCAGTTAGTTCAATAAGTGAGAAGCAATTTCATCGTGACTAACTGAAAAAAAAAGTTCCTTACTTGAAATTTTGGAAGCAAGCCAAAGTTTGCAAACCAAAAACTTAAAATGCTGTTTTCTCTAGCTTTTTATTTGCTCATTTCCTCTGAATTAAAATGCAAAGACTTTTAAATATTTGTATCTATAATGTGGTTTCTTTTTCCACATGTTCCTGAAACTATACGTAACAAATTTATGCTTTACTTGTATGATGACCAGTACTTTTTTAAAAATTCTTTTTGTAGGTTTTTTTTGAATTTGTCGTTGTTTTTTATGCGTAACTTCAGGTTTTTTTTCCTCAAAAAGTATTTGGCTTTAAAAAAACTCAATGCATGGAAGTTTTGCTTTATGAGAAATAAACTAATCGAATTTTTTTTGAGTCTTTACACTAATTTTTTTAAAAGAGATGCATTTAAAAAAATTGCTGAATTTCGTTTTAAAAATTAAAATTTTCAAATTATATGTAAAACATCCAGTTTTTTTATATTACATTTCTAATGAAGGGATATAACATGACATGAAACAAAAATTTTAACTAAGAACACCATAGAGAACAAAATGGTCTCTTGGAGCCGACTCCCCTTAAGACGACATTTTGTAGGAGGCAAATTTTCAAACGCGGAAACTTTTTCCACCTGCTACTAAAAACAGAGTATCAAGATAATGTGTTTTATACTTCGTTAAATATCTCTAATGTGCAAATGTGTTATAATATATTCCATTTTATATTCTGCTGTTATTAAGATTTTTGGAAAGTCGCTTGCAAATCCACATCGGAGCTGTAAAATATTTCTCGCTTGTGTGTCACCTATTTTATGTGTGTCTCTGTCGGTTGTCAATTCAATCTAGCTGTCAAACTAGATGAGTTGTCTTTCTATCTGGGTTTTTTTCGGTTTTTATTGGTTTATTTTTTCAATGGCGCATATGATTTGGTTGTCCGTGCTTTTTCGACTCGGCACCATCACGCGCCGCACGGCCTCGCACATATGGACCTGGGTACGCACAAGATTTCCACCAACGTAGTCGACGCACAGACAAGTATTCGAACCAAAAATATGGACATAAATCAATAACCAAGCTACAGTGATCCCTCGTTTTTCGCGGTTAATGGGGACCAGAACCTTCCGCGAAAACTGAAAAACCGCGAAGTAGGATTTGCCCCTAAGAATTTTCGTGTATGCTGGTCCACGAATGTTTTAAATATGTAAACAGTATTTATACTTCATTCATTTAAGACACAAATTACAACAGTATACGTATTTACTTAAACGATTCGGTGCTAATTAATAAAGTTAATTACAAAACGTTATAGTTTAGTAATAAACATTAATCGACATTGCTTTCTGAGAGAGGCGAAGAGTCTTGTGATGGTGGGAGCTTTTGAGAGCCTGTGGTATGTACTCTGAGTCAACTCATATCTTTGTTTGACATGCAGAGATCCTTTTTTCTCGCGCACCAACATGAAACAACGCTCCTTTCCGCAATGTGGCTGCCGACATGGTTGTATTTTTTCATTTTTAATTTTTGATGAACATTTTGGAAAACCCCGCGAAGCACTGAAGCCGTGAAACATGAAGCGCGAAGTGGCGAGGGAACACTGTATTTAATAATCATCTCTAGCAAAAATCTAGATATAAATCAATAATATAGCCATTTAAGTATCAACCCTAGCCAAAACCTAGCAATAAATCAATAACCTTGTAGTTTAGTAATCAACCCTAACCATAAATCAATATCCTATCTTTTTAATAATATAATCAACCCTAGACAAAACCTAGCCATTTGAAAGGTCTACTGGAAAAACGACCTAAGTCACATATTACTTTTTGAAATTTGCTTTATGTTTTATTCAATTATTTTATATCATAAATGTTAATTTTAGCTATACGAGCCTACTTTTCCTTAACACCTAATATTTATAATACATAATTTATAATAAACATAAAGCAAAGATCAAAAAGTAGAATGTGACTTAGGTCGTTTATCCAGTGCACCCTTCATTTAATAATCAACCCTAGCCAAAACCTATCCATTGAAAAATCAACCCTAGGCAAAACCTAGATATTTAATAATCAACCATAGCCAAAATCTAGCCATTTAATAATCAACCCTAGACTAAACCTAGCCCTTTAATAACCAACCCTTGCCCAAACCTAGCCGTAAATCATCAACCTCGCCATTTAATTATCAACCCCTAGCCAAAACTTAACAATCAATACCCTAACCACTTAATAATCAACCCAAGACAAAACCTAGCTGTACATCAATAACCTGGCCTTTTACTAATCAAACCTAGCCAAAATTTAGTCATAAATCAATATCCTATTAATTTAGTAATCAACTCTAGCCAAAACCTAGCCATTTTATAATCAACCCTAGCCAAAACCTAGCCATTTACTAATATCAATATCCTAGCTATTTAATAATCAACCCTTGCCAAAACCTAGCCATAAGTCAATAACTTAGCCATTTCATAATCACCCCTAGTCAAAACCTAGCCACAAATCAATAACTTAGCCATTTAATCATCAACCCTATCCATAAATCAATAACCTAGTCATTTAATAATCAACCCTAGCCCAAACCTAGCCATAAATTATCCACTTTAAACATTAGCGTTGCCTTTGTGTATGGAAACGGGCGAACTGAGGCAGACCGTGCGACAAGGGGCGAGTCCGCCAGTCCCCTCATTTTCTTTTCAATGGAAAGCCTTGTCATAGAAGAGCTAAGGAATGTAAGATGTTTATTCGCCTTCTCTGTCTGAAGCTTTGGCATATAGGACTTTGGAAACGGCAAAACTGCGATAAATGGTGTGTGTGGAACAAGGGCGATTACGCCATCTGGCTCCTCACCAAGCACCAGAAAATAATTTGATTATGCCAACTACGGAAAATGAGGATGATATTGCAATTTTTTGCCCAGATTATTATTATTTTTGATTTTTTAATTTGACGTACTTAATTCTGTTCATAACTTACACTGGTTTTCAAGCATTTTGAAATGAATTTTGTTTCTCATTTTCATTCTAATGAAAGTATTAATGCAAAATTCTATCTTGTTTTTTTCTTCATGACATGGAGATTTGCCCTTGTCGCTTTGAAGCTAGTTTCTTTTTCTTTGAGGAGATTTTCTTGTAATACAGTTTTGGCAAATTCGCCCTTGTCGCATGGAACGCCTCATATCAAAGTGTTCTTTCTTCGTTGAGACTAACAGACAAATATACCAGCTCTCAGAACCGAGCACTCCCATGATATGGTTGTCTTTGTTTGTGGTATTAAATTTTTTCGACAGTGCAGTGAAATCTGTGCAAGTTCACCATTTGTGGTGAGAGTACTTTAGTGGTCAACTTATAGAGTGTGAGTAGAGGTTGAAAGGCTAATTCCGTTCCTGACAAAAGGGGTCAACTTAGACAGGTGGTCAACTTACAAAGGTGGTCAACGTTACAGGTTTTACTGTACTTCATTGCAATCTTTCCGCTTTATAAAGGATTTCAGTAGCATAATTTATTATGGATGTGCTTGAGAAATGTTTGTTTCCCATTATTCATCAATTTTTATTTATTTTAAGTTGTAGTACTTATATTAATGTTATTCCATTTATGTTAAAGCCATGAACTCAAACATTTATATCAATTATTTTTTAATTTCTTTTATGAGTATATCTTTTGAACTCATTTGTACTACTTTTAAATTATACCCTATGATCCCTCAGAATGTTTATTTTGATGATCTGATGCAAAAGTTTTCCGGAGTTTTTGCAAAAGAATAATAAATGCATAAATAATAAGCTGTCTGTAATCTTTTTTTTTTTTTTTTTTCGATTATTTTCCGTTTTGCAGCCTTCAGAGATTTTAATATATACAGTGAAACCTGTGTAAGTTGACCACTTGCGGTGCAGCACTTTAGTGGTCAACTTAAAGAGGTCGGAGATTTTTGTTTTTTGTTTTTTCTTACACTATGCATTGATTGATTTGAAACTAATTGAAATATAGCTACAACTTTAAAAAAGGGACTTTAAAATAGTGAACAGCTATTAGCTTTTCTTTCACAATTCTAAAATATCACCAGAGAAATTTTACCTGAACGACAAACACTGTGTGACGCCTTTCAGCGAGTTCTGATACAGACGTCGGTGTTTTTTTGCCAGGGAAGGTTTCTAAAGAGATAAGGTATTTCTTAATTTACGTTTGACGCGTCCAACAAAGATCTTTATTAATACATTTTTAGTACCGTTTTTCCCTTTATATGCTATTTGGAAGTTCACTTTAGGTAGTTGATTTGACTATATATAACAATCCAAATTAAAAAAAAAACCTAATTCTTAAATATATTGTTTAAATTTTTAATTGAAGGGAGCTTCAAACTTTATTTGTAATGCATACTAAGCAATCCTGATCATTAAGCTGAAAATGCTACCAAGCTTGAGTGTTTTTTCAAAGCGATTTTTCCTTTGCTTTCTTTTAATGGTTATTCGTAAGAAATTTACTTTAGGTAGTTGATTTGACTACTATAACATTCCAAACTGAAAAGGATAATTCTTAAAAATATTATCATACTTTTTAATTGAAAGGTGCTTCAAACTTTAAATGTAACGCATACTAAGCAATTCTCAACATTAAGTAGAAAATGCTAACAAGCTTGAGTCTTTTTTCAAAGTGATTTTTCCTTTGCTTTCTTTTGATGGTTTTATGTACGAAATTTACTTTAGGTAGTTGATTTGACTATATATAACTTTCAAAATTAAAAAGGATAATTCTTAAATATATTATCATACTTTTTAATTGAAAGGTGCTTCAAACTTTAATTGTAACGCATACTAAGCAATTCTCAACATTAAGCTGGAAATGCTAACACGCTTGAGTATTTTTTCAAAGCGATTTTTCTATTGCTTTCCTTTGATGGTTATTCGTAAGAAATTTACTTTAGGTAGTTGATTTGACTAATATAACTTTCAAAACTAAAAAGAATAATTCTTAAAAATCTTATCATAATTTTTAATTGAAAGGTGCTTCAAACTTTAATTGTAACGTATACTCAGCAATTCTCAACACTAAGTAGAAAATGCTAACAAACTTGTCTTTTTTCAAAGCAATTTTTCCTTTGCTTTCTTTTGATGGTTATCCGCACGAAATTTATTTTAGATAGTTGATTTGACTATATATAACTTTCAAATTTAAAAGGGATAATTCTTAAAAATATTATCATACTTTTTAATTGAAAGGTGCTTCAAACTTTAACTGTAACGCAAGAAAATGCTAACAAGCTTGAGTCTTTTTTCAAAGCGATTTTTTCTTTGCTTTCCTTTAATGGTTATCCGTAAGAAATTAACTTTAGGCAGTTGATTTGACTAATATAATTTTCAAAATTAAAAAGGATATTTCTTTAAAATATTATCATACTTTTTAATTGAATGGAGTTTCAAACTTTAATTGTAACGCATACTAAGCAATTCTCAAATTAAGTAGAAAATGCTAACAAGCTTGAGTCTTTTTTCAAAGCGATTTTTCCTTTGCTTTCTTTCGATGGTTATTCGTAAGAAATTTACTTTAGGTAGTTGATTTGACTAATATAACTTTCAAAATTAAAAAGGATAATTCTTAAAAATATTATCATACTTATTAATTGAAAGGTACTTCAAACTTTAATTGTAACACAAGAAAATGCTAACAAGCTTGAGTGTTTTTTCAAAGCGATTTTTCCTTTGCTTTCTTTCAATGGTTATTCGTAAGAAATTTACTTTAGGTAGTTGATTTGACTATATATATCTTTCAAAATTACCAAAAAAAAAAAAAATCCCTTAATATATAATCATACTTTTTAAATGAATGGCGTTTCAAACTTTATTTGTAACTCACACTAAGCAATTCTCAACATTAAGTAAAAAATACTAACAAGCTTGAGTATTTTTTCAAAGCAATTTTTCCTTAGCTTTCTTTTAATGGTTATCCGTAAGAAATTTTCCGTAGAAAACTATTTAACTCCGAAATGCGATCTTTACTTTGAAGGTATTCCTCAAAGAACCATTACTTTCGGAAAAAGCGCGGCCATTGCTTTTCAGTTTACATGTAAATAAAGTCTCAGACACCTTTTTATTCGCTTTCCTTTGTTCGAGAACTCTTTAAGAAAGCAATGGACCGAAAAAGAAACTTCGCTAAGAACCTATTAAATTTGCGCATTTCCAGTGGAAAACTTGCTTAGTATTTCTCATCAAGCGAGGGTAATGGAATGGTTTCCGTTGCTTATTATTCATTACTTATTTGGGCTTGTGTATGCATAATTGAGTTTTGAGTGGATTGTTAAGTCATATGGTATTAATTGTATTCAGTATGCAGTTAAAAAAAAGGGTTAATTTTTCTGTTTATGTATTTTCCCCGAAAGTATACACTTTTTGCTTTATTTTAACATTTGAAGAAACATTTTCATTTCATTTTCAGTTTCTGAGTAAAAAAAAATATGTTAATTAAGAAAAAAAACATGGTTAAACTCAAACAATTAATTTTAAATGTGCTTAAGGGGGCACGGCACCTACTTTCAAATTTTTCTTCGTTTAACAGTCAAATAAAAAAATATTACGTACATATAATTCCAATTTTCATCAGAAATGATATTTGAAAGTAGAATCTCATCACGCTCAACCATTAATTTTAATTTAAAAAAAAATATTTTTTTCAATTTTTTAAATCCTTTCCAACTTTTTCAGTTATATCTTTTTTTAAAAGGTTTTTTCTTTGTAATTCTTCCCAAACATTATAGTATAAAATTTAACATGGAAACTATCTGAAACTTAGTTGAATTTTAAGAACTTCTTTCCGTTAAAAACTCAGAAAAATGACAAAAAATTCAAAATTTCAATTTCAACAATTAAATAAAAACAACCTACAAAATTCAGAGTCAAACCCATGCTAATTTTTTTAAAACATACTCCGTGGAACGCACATACAAAGTTTCAAAGCTGTATCTTTCACTGAAAAAAAGCCTTAGGGATTTTACTACACCTTATTGGTAAAAAAATACAAAGCAGAGAAAAATGCGTTCAAAGATTTTAAATACAGAATGAAAACAGCTAAAATCATTTACAAAAACAGGAATATCTTTTACAGTTTTGCTCACATCAGTCTGAAATCTTGCATGATGCTTTGAAACAGTTTTATCTGTCGATATAAATAATAAAAAAATCGATAATTTGAGCAAATTTGAGGTACTATGCCCTCTTAAGTTAAAATTTTAAAGAATGGTACTTAGAAATTATTAAAAAGAATTTAATAACAATTATAACTAGGCCCCAGAGGTTGATAACTAACTCTGAAAATTTGTCAAAAAAAAAAAAAAAAATGCTATTAAAACTCAAAAGATGCATTTAAGATTTGAGGTCGAAATTCGATTGGAGCAGTTTAAATATTATTTTTTTTCCTCTGAAAAGTAGTTAACAACACCATCATCAAATGACTTTCTAAAAAAGGAAATGAGTAAAAGATAAAAACATTGAAACCAATAGTTATGAAACGTGTTTTGTTAATTTTAATAATTTAAACGAGAGAATCTAAATTACACTGAATAATGTAGAATTTTTTTTTTTTACGTTATCAAAGACAACACCCAAACGTAAGTTTTATATCTTGAAAAATGTCTTTGAATGTTAGGAAAATTTTGAAATAAATAAATAAAAGTATTCACGGAGAAATATCACAGAATCTCTTCTTTTAAAAAGGCGAGCAACTTTTTCCAGCGTCAAAAATTCTTTGTTTTCTTCAAGTGGTGTTCATTTAGTTTCGTAGTATCAGATTCGCAATTCTGCAGTTCCCCAATCTGTTAAATATTTTGTAAAATTTAGTGTATAAATTGAGGTAAATTTAAATCAGAGCATTGAAAAAAAAAAAAAAAGCGAAGAAATAGAAATTTTGTTTGGAAAATGCTTTAAAATACAAAAAATGCTGTAAAAATCTTTAGAAAATGCTCCAAAACAAGAAAAACGTCGAAAAATGTATTATTAACTTCCGGAGCATGATTATAATGAGAAAAATGCTTAAAAATGCCAAAAATACTGTAAATTTTTTTAAATGCTCCAAAACAAGAAAAATGTAAAGAAAATGCATTACTATTGTAAACTTCTGGGGACCGATTATAATTGAGGAAAATGATTAAAAGTGGAAAAAAAATGCTGTAAAAATCTTCAAAAAGTGCTCAAAATTTTTTTAAAAAAATCGAATATTTTCAAGCTTGATTTTTGAACTAACAAATGTAGGTAGAGGATTCTAGGAAGGTATGACCATAGGGGAGATTTAATGACCTCTTGTTTTTCATGTTTCAACGCTTAAAAACATTAAATGATGAATGGGCAATGAAATTTTTATAAGTAAAGTACTTAGCTTCATTTTTAAAGTTTCTTAAATACAGATAGGAATTTTATTTCTCGATACATTCAATATTTTAAAGCGTATTGCCTGAAGTAATGAACTTTGAATACGCTATAATATTTCAACACATACTAGTTGCGGTCTGCTTTTATAGCTTCACTAAAATCCTTTTTTTCTGATACTTTTATCATTTTCATTCATATAGTCACCCCCCCCCCCCCCCGCCTTATATCTGACACACATATTATTTTTAAAGAACATTTTCTGAAGTAATGAGTTTTAAATTCGTCATGGTATTTTAATTAATGATAGTTATATGCAGCTTTTAAATGTGTAACAAATAATAGATAGCGCCTATGGTAAATGATAGGTGGCGCCATATAATCTTGGCGGGAAGACTTTCTTAGAAATAGAAAGTGTAGAAGTAATGTTCTCTGTGTGTGTCCATGTTCTGTTGTAAAAATGTGTTCTCGTTTTGTGTGTTTATTAAAAATGTGTGTTTTGTAATTGAAATGAGTGGATATCAATTACAAATGTAATTTTCGTGCACATAATTTTCGAAGGCTTTCTCCTTATATCTGACATGCACATTTAACAATACTTTTAAATATATCCTCTGAAGCAATGAGCATTGATTGCGTCATGATATTTTAATGAACAGTATTTAATGCAGTTTGAAATCTTCACGAAAAGTAACGACTTTATTTCCTGACACGTTCATAATTTTCAGGCATATACTTTTTGAGGTGTCCTTCCTTATGTCTGACATACATATCGCCACTTTTAAAGCACATTGTCTGAAGTAAAGATTTTTGAATTCGTCATGGTATTTTAATTAATAATAGTTATGCGCAGATTTTAAATCTAGTTTTCGTTAATTTTTGAGGGTTTTATCTTTATATCTGACATGCACATATGGCAATTTCAAATATATCGTCTGAAGATATGAACTTTTAATACATCCTGATATTAAATTAATAGAAGCTATGTGCAGCTGTTAACTCTTCACTAAAAGCAACGACTTCATTTCCTGACTCGTTCATTACTTTCATGCGTATAATCTTCCAGGTTTTAACCCACATATCTGATATACATATCAGAATTTTTTAACAAATTGTCTGAAGTAAGAAATTTTCACTGAGTCATCATATTTTAACAAACTGTAGATAAGTGCAGTTTTTAAAACGTCACTAAAAATTAAAATTTTATTTCCTGACACGCTCATTATTTTCATGCATGTAACTTTTGAGGTATTAAATCATTTTCGCAATTAACTTTTGAGGTACGCTCATCATTTTCATGCAATTAATTTTTGAGGTAACTTTTCAGGTATAACTTTCTTATACCTGACATACATATGGCAATATTTTTAAACATGTATTCGGGTGAAATGATTTTTGAATGCGTCATGATAATTTAATAAACTGTACAACCGTATTTATTCACGCGTTCATAATTATACCTGATTATCATAATTATATCCTTATACCTGATATACATATGACTATCGTTTTGTCCAAATTTTAAAGCATACTGTCTAAAGTAATGGACTTTGAATGTGTCGTGATAATATGATGGATATAACTTGAATGCAACTTTTTATTCCCGACGCGTTCATAATTTTTATGCACTTATTAGTCTCCGAAGTATTTACTTTTATATCTGTCGGCAATATTTGGCGAGTATTTTTCAGAATATTTTCTGAAATAATGAATTTTTAATGCATCATATTTCAATAAACTGTAGTGTGCACGTTTTAAACCTTCCCTAAAAATTACGATTTTATTTCCTGAAACGTTCATAATTTTCATGCATATAATTTTCGAGCTTTTTACCCTCACACCTGACATACATATGACAACTTCCCACATTCTTCTTGCACATAGAAATCGATCTTTGTTCAGCATGCAGGTTTGGAATCTTTAGAAATTTAGTTTTATCACAAAATCAAATAAGGAAAAGTACAGCTCTCAATACTTGAATGGAAAGTCCGAGACGCACCGGAAAGCTTTTCGACTTTGTCAAGCTGAGCCGGCGAATGCGCCTCGGAGCGATGAGATGTTTGTCAGCTATTGACAGGTTATTTGTCTGTAGGGGACAAAATTCATTTTTCTCCGCATTTAATAGAATAGAAAATCAGTTGGGAGATGAACTGCGAATGCAAAGTGGATTTGGATGAGGGAGGACTGTCCAAAACTGTCCAAAATTTCCCGGAGCGGTTTTGAGCATGGTGCGGAATATTTTGAGGTGCAACGTATAATATTTGAAAGAGAGTATTCTGATATTTGAACTGTAAGGTTTTGCGTAATAAACTTAAATGTGCGTGTTAATAATAATCATAATAATAATGATAATAAATGATAATAATAATAATATAATAAATGCTAATAATGATGATAATAATAATGATGATAATGATAATGATAATAGTAATAATAAATGATAATAATAATGATAATGATAATAGTAATAATAAATGATAATAATAATGATGATGATGATAATAATGATAATGATAATAGTAATAATAAATGACAATAATGATAATGATAATAGTAATAATAAATGATAATAATGATAATAATAATAATAATAATAATATAATAAATGCTAATAATGATGATGATAATAATAATATAATAAATGCTAATAATGATGATAATAATAATGATAATGATAATAGTAATAATAAATGACAATAATAATAATAATAATAATAATAATAATAATAATAATAATAATAATAATAATAATAATAATGATAATAGTAAAAAAATGATAATAATGATGATGATAATAATAATAATGATAGTGATACTTATAATAATAATAATAATAATAATAATAAAAAACATATAACTCTTTCAAACCCCGTTTTAAATTCAGTTTCGATTTTAAAACATAAAAACTTGTGCGTTCCCTTGGGCTGGCTCTTTTTTCTGGCCTGGAAAGATTATGTATAGTGAGCTAAAAATAGTTTTTAAGAGCTCATCCAACCAGAAAAGGCGTGCAGGGTCACGTGGACCGAGATCTCAAAAGACTATAAAAAGACAGTTTCGCAGAAATTTCTGGGGATTCCCGATGTAAATATTCTTGTATAAAAGTTGTTGCTTTGTGCTCGTCTCCTTGTATTTTGGAATATGTGTACGTACTATGATGAAGTTTCTAATAAACAGATGATTCATTTGAACTTCGGTCACTGATGTTTTACACATATTGACAACATAGAAAAATAATGTGCTGATGTAACCGTAATGTTATATATGTATATTGAAGCGTTAGGGTATAGACAAATCTATATGCATAGTTGAAAGCAAATAATAAACTAAATTATTAAAGTGTTGAGTTATAAAGAAACTGAAATGTATAGTTGAAAGCAAATAATAAATTAAACCATTAAAGTGTTGGATTATAAAGAAACTGAAATAAAAAGTTGAAAGCAAATAATAAACTAAATCATTGAAGTATTTTATATTTCAGCCGGGCTTAAGTGTCTGTTTGTCGCCGATAGCTCATTCCGAATTTCTTACTCCCAGAAAACTGCATCGTGCTGCCATCTACACAATTGTTTCTATAATGAAAACGACTAATAATCTTTCGTCAAATTGGCGAAATTTGTATAGTAACTTTTTTAAGTCACGTGATCTCGCAAAGAAAGAATCGTTATAAATGACGAAATTTTCTTGACGACTGAAGAATCGTCGAAAGTGAGGATTCTATTTTTGAGAGGGAAGTGGCATTTGTAATCATTAATGCTAATAATAATCAATTTTTAATACCCACTAATAATGCACGATTGCAATGAATTTCATCTCAACAGCAACATCTGCAACAGGGTGGAACGAAAAAAATAAACTTTTGATTTTTAGTTTGTAATAGCACGGAAAAGTTGCCTTTTGGTATAGATAATGTAAATTTAAAATATGATAAATATTGGAGCATTCCTTGAGGTGCCGCAAAGACGTTAAAGTTTCTTAAAATTGAAATTTTTACTACATTTTGAAGCTTTTTTACGAAAAAAATATTTTTTTATTTTTGATTTGTAATAGCGTGGAATAGTTGCCTTATGGTATAGGTAAGCAAAATTAAAAATATGAAAAATGTTGGAGTACATTTTGAGGCGCTGCAAAGACGCTAAAAGGAGCTAAAGTTTTATGAAAACACAGTTTTTATACCTTTTTCAAAGATTTTTACAAGTTTCGATTAAGTTTTATAAAAGCTTTATAATATGAATAGAATGATAAAAACACCTTTAGTGTTGCATTGGCATGGTATTCAAGAGCCTTAGTAATCACCGGACTTCGAGTTGGGGGTGGGCTAGGGGAGGAGGGAGATTTGTCTGCATGTGGTGGCAAGCTCTGTACCTTTGCCAAATTCAGTTGAGTTGGCATTTGCACTCCGCCTATTCAGTAACAGATTAACGTAATTTTTTGTTAGTTTGTTTATTTTATTGAGTAAAAATGACTCGGTCTAAATTAGTCAAGACAAATGTTGGAATGTCCTATTTTTGGGGGGAAATTTAGTGATTTGCTCGAAGTGAAACTGCTTGTAAAACGCATCTGTTATGAAGCGCTCCGGTTGTACATACTTCATAGTTCCTTCAGAGAAAAATCCTACGATATGTGAAATATGTGACTATAGTTCCCAAAATTGAACAAATAGGATCAAGAGCTTCTTTTCCCATTGTTTTTAGCAAAAAAAAAAAAGTTACAAAGGATAAATCTTAGCATGCTAAGTTGAAGTATTTATTACGGTCTAATAGTAGAAGTTGGTCCGATAAGTTTGATTGCAACGTCACAAAATTTAGAGAAGTTGCTGAGCGTTTATTTGATACTGTTGCATGTAAGTGTGTAAACTTTAATACTTGTATTTGTATAAAAGAGAAAAGAAATACTAGTTATGAAATAAGAATTTCTAAAGGATCAAATCTCTGAGGGGAAAAGGGTTATAATGTAATATTGATATATCAAAAACTAGCGCTTCAAGGAAGAAACAAACAAGCAAGAAAAGAATAAAGAGTAATACTAGTGCATCAAAAAATACTAGTGTATTAAAAACGGTTACTGGAGACAATGTACCAGGCCCTTCAAAATTGTAACTAGAGAAATACACTTTTAGATGCAGCTATATAGCTAGTGCTGCTTTACAGGACATGGATGTAACTACAGAAGAAGACAAAACGAATGTAGTACACAGGCTGGAAATTAGAAGAGCAAAATCAACATATCAAACATATATCATTAATGACCATAGCTATAATCAGATAACCTAAAGTAGAGGATTGTTTTTTTTTCTCCTTAAAAGTAAAAAAGACGTAACATTGTTCAAGAAAAGAAAGGAAGTAAGTTGTACAAAAAAGTTATTTCAGAAGAGTACATTTCACTAATAGAGAAACGAAACTCCAAGTTTTTAGGCCACGTAACACCAAAATCTTGCACCGGAAAAGACATAGCAGATATTATACTGGTATTTCTTGGCGATAGAGAAATCAACAAATAGTTTTTGAACTTCAGTGATGGAACCGTTACAAACACTGCATATAATAATAGTGTTTCTTCTTTCGTGGAAAAGAAAATATAAATACATTTACAATGATTAGCATGTTTGTTCCTTTGCAATGAGCTACCATTGCGACATCCTTTTTGTTATTAAGATGGTAAAGCTAAGCAACCAAAGGAGTCACACACAAGCAGTGGGAAGAGCTGTGAATCTGGTGTCCGAATCTGCTCAAAAGAACTACAGTTCATTCGCAAGAGCAGATACAAAAAAGCAAAAACTGACTCACGTGTGAATATGCAAGTTAAACAAAAAGAGTTTAATGAAATAGCAATGAAATACAAGCAAACATTTTGCATCTGTAATACAGAGTAACAGATGTAACCAATACAAAATATTTTATTATTATTATTATCTGTAAGTAATAAATTGTTCCCAATTATAATGCTTATATACGTTTTAAAACAATTTCTTGTAACATTCAGTGTACGAAAAATTCATAAAAAATATTTTACCAAAAGTTAAAAATTAATTTTTCTTTTTTTTTTTTTACAAACATGCCAATGCAATACTAAAGGTGTTTTTATCATTATATTCACATTATAAAACTTTTTTAAAACTTAATCGAAACTTGTAAAAATCTTTGGAAAGGCTATAAAAACTGTGTTTTCATAAAACTTTGGCTACTTTTAGCGTCTTTGCGGCGCCTCAAAATGTACTCCAACATTTTTCATATTTTAAATTTTTCTTATCTATACCATAAGGCAACTATTACACGCTATTACAAATCAAAAATAAAATAATAATTTTTTCGTAAAAAAATTTCAAAATGTAGAACAAATTTAAGGAACTTGAACGTCTTTGCGGCACCTCAGGGCGTACTCCAATATTTTTCATATTTTAAATTTATCTTATCTATACCAAAAGGCAACTTTTCCGTGCTATTACGAACTGAAAATCAAAAGTTGATTTTTTTCGTTCCACCCTAATCTGCAATCATTTGCGCCCATACTCTCAAGAAAAAAAAACAACTTGAAAGAACTAAATATAAATAAATATTTAAGTATAACTCTTACAATATTAAACGAAGTTTACATCCTATCCCATAAGGGCATAAAACCCATCAGCGACTATTTACAGTCACTTCTTTGTTACGTTGTTGAGAGATATTTCAGAAAACAAGTTCGATGGCTAACCACCTGCTGTCAAACAAGCGCTGTCTTAGTTTTGATTTGTGAGGGATGTCCGATGAGAAGTTATGGCTGTTGAGCAACTTCGTTGGTGGCCAAATACAAAGGCCCTTGCAAATGAAACTCATTTTGCAGCAAGGGAAAAACTGTAAATTGGGTAATAATTCATCTCATTTCCTCCCCCCTTCCTCTTGTTTATCGAGCAATAAATACTAATTAAAAATACACAATCTACTTCTCACCAGTAACTAGATTAATTTATTTTTATGTAAGATACCTTTCGATATAAAGATAATTGTGTGCTTAACAATGTGTGTTTTGTCATCATGTATGTCTTGTATGGAATTAATCAATATTATGGTGGATTTTTTAAAAAAAATTTAACGTCTTTCGACCTAAGAACTAAGCAGAAACAATTTTGACGCAATTTTTTGGTTCTCTGCTTTAAAATAAAAACAAAATAACTAAAAAATTTTTTTAACTTAATAATTAGTTTAAATAATAATGAATGCTCAATTTCCATGTTTAAAACGAAGTAAACTATCTGTTGATTAATTTAAAAAACAATTGGGTGTTTTAGCTTTCAAATTGCACGAACAGTAGTTAATAAACAGTATTTTAAAATGCACCCAATTGGGTACACTTTTGGAATGAAGATGTTAATATGGACATTGAACATATTTATCGAAACAGAAGTAAACAAAATAGTTTTTATAATTGTTTTGTGGTAAGACGCAGGTCTCGTATGTCCAAGATAGCAGGTTCAAACCTGGCCCAAGTCGGTGGATTTTCAAGATGCAGAAAATCGTCTGTGTCCATGTCGTATGATTATGCGGCGTGTTAAAGATCCCTTGAGTCTCCATTTGGCATGGATACTCTCGGCTAAATTAAATTCCTAGTGCATACTGCATCAATGAGAGCTCAGGTACCGTCATCTAGTGGTAACTGAACGGCAAAATTCTCATACGGCGATGGTACCACGCTCATTGTGGTGCCGCTGAAAGAGATGGTACCAATTACTGGGGAACGCACTAGGTCCGCAATGGTTGAGGACCAATACCGCAGCCCCATTGGAAAAAAAGAAATAATTGTTTTGTTTCTATTCTTAAAGAAACAAATCTGTAAAAAGTATTGGGTGTTTTAGCTTTCAAATTGCACAAACAGTAGTTAATGAACAGTATTTTGAAATGTAACTAATTGGGTACACTTGGAATGAAGAGGTTAACGTGGGTATTGAATATATTTATCGACACAGACGTAAACAAAATAGTTTTTATAATCGTTTTGCTTCTATTCTTAAAGAAACAAATCTGTAAAAAGTATTAAGTCTTTTAGTTTCAAATTGCACAAACAGTAGTTAATGAACAGTATTTTAAAATGAAAACAATTGGGTACACTTAGAATGAAGAGGTTAATATGGACATTGAATATATTTATCGAAACAGACGTAAACAAAATAGTTTTTATAATTGTTTTGTTTCTATTCTTAAATAAACAAATCTGTAAAAAGTATTGGGTGTTTTTGCTTTCAAATTGCACAAACAGTAGTTAATGAACAGTATTTTGAAATGTAACTAATTAGGTACACTTGGAATGAAGAGGTTAACGTGGGTATTGAATATATTTATCGACACAGACGTAAACAAAATAGTTTTTATAATTGTTTTGCTTCTATTCTTAAAGAAACAAATCTGTAAAAAGTATTGGGTGTTTTAGCTTTCAAATTGCACAAACAGTAGTTAATGAACAGTATTTTGAAATGTAACTAATTGGGTACACTTGGAATGAAGAGGTTAACGTGGGTATTGAATATATTTATCGACACAGACGTAAACAAAATAGTTTTTATAATTGTTTTGCTTCTATTCTTAAAGAAACAAATCTGTAAAAAGTATTGGGTGTTTTAGTTTCAAATTGCACAAACAGTAGTTAATGAACAGTATTTTAAAATGAAACCAATTGGGTACACTTAGAATGAAGAGGTTAATATGGACATTGAATATATTTATCGAAACAGACGTAAACAAAATAGTTTTTATAATTGTTTTGTTTCTATTCTTAAATAAACAAATCTGTAAAAAGTATTGGGTGTTTTTGCTTTCAAATTGCACAAACAGTAGTTAATGAACAGTATTTTAAAATGAAACCAATTATGTACACTTGGAATGAAGAGGTTAATATGGACATTGAATATATTTATCGAAACAGACGTAACCAAAATAGTTTTTTTAATTGTTTTGTCTGTAGAAGTGTACTGAATAATAGCGAGTCCAGTGACCTACATAACTTAGTGCTAATAAGACCAGGATATATAAAAAAAGACAGATAAAAGGAAAACTAAATAACTTAACCCATTCAGCGCCCACAGTCAAACAACTATCCAAGACAAACTCATTGAGGAGAGTAGGATTTCTTGTTTTGAAGTCGTTTAGCAAAACCAGCACTCGAATCGCCTTCTCCCCTAAACCAACAGGGGCCCACTTGAAGAAGAGGGCGACCCCCAGAGGCAAAAGAATCCCACTTAAAGCAATGAGTGGCGGGCCCTGTCTAAACACTTGAAGGTATTAAGACCGCCGAATAATATTGCTGAAGATTTAGCTTCGGGCAAAGAGCTTTATTATTGAAGGGCCTTAACGCCGAACTACTTAACGGAAGAAATGAGTGAGCCACTTTCTCTTTGCACTTCAAGGAGCTTGAATTCTGGGAAGGTGTGTGTGTGGATGGAGAAATGTCAGGGGTGTGATGGCCGCATGTATGAGCTATGGCAGAAAACGAAAAAAGAATGGGTAGAATGTTTTAAAATGTAGCACTGAATAAGTCGTTAAGTTCCAACTTTTAAAAATGATTCGTCTATTTTATTGAGGAAAGTAATTAACACCGTCCAAAAGGAACGGATATAAACATTTTAAAAACTGTCGGATGGCTTTTTTTCAAAATGAACCTTCAACTGAGGGGGCTTATTTTTACTATGAATGACATTTATCAGTTACAACTACAGTTGAGCCTCGGTTATCCGAGCCCCGACTAACCGAGTTCCGGGTTAACCAAGGTACATTTTCCCTTGAAAAATTTTTTTTTTTTTTTTGTAAGCCGATGGAGGTGTCACCAGCTACAACAATTGCCTAAAACGGCAGTAAAGGAGCGAGAGAGTTCCGTTAAACAGAGAACAATACATATGTATAAACTTCTTCAAGAAACAATTTTAACTGGAACATGTACTATACTACTGTGTACATGCAAAATTAGATATTTGTATGTATGTAACGTCATTTTTTAATTTTATAATATGTACGGTAAATGTCTGTTTTTACATCTTTGACAACATTTTCCATGTTTCCCTCCCAATTTGGACAGAGTCCGTGTTATCCGAGTTTTCGATTATCCGAGGTAACCTCGGTCCGCATTACCTCGGATAATCGAGGCTCTACTGTACTTAATAATAATGATTTCATAAATTTCTACCAATCAATCTTGTAATATAATATTTAGCAAAGCAGTTTTTTTTTGACTGGTGTTCCTCCGTAATCATTAACTGAAAATTTAAAAATAAATAAAAAATAAAAACTGAAGTGGCAAAAACTCTAAAAACTACACGTCGCGTCACTTTGAAGTAAATTAATTCGGTCAGTCAAACATTATGGAAACTTGGGAAACAGTACAATTCACAAAATATACGGTTATGCATATAAAAGGGGCGTAATCCCCTTTTCTCTAGCGCGTCCTACTACCGATTAGATGGAAAGCTAAACATCCGATTTCTGAGCAGAAATTGAGAAGTCCAATCGCTGTTAGAAGCATTCAACACTGATCTTGTCTTATCCCTTTTTCTTTATAATTTTTAATCACATTATGCATAACCTGATCACATTTTCTTGAGCACTATATGTTCTTGAAATTTACAGATATTGTGCTCTTTTCAGAGGAATCATGTTTACAACAATTCACAAATTTCAAACGGACATTATTAAATAAAATAAACTAAGAATATCATTCCTGCTGGACCGGTATATGTGGTATGGTCTTCACTGGCTGCTTAGGACCGTTCGTAAATGATGTCACACATTTTTCCCGACATATTTGACAACCCTTTGTCACAATATGTCACATTTCAACAGACCCCCTTTGTCACATGTCACTCTATGTTGTATAAGCCTGATGGCACACTTCTTGTTACCCCCTCCCCTTGTCACACTTTGTCACAATTTCAAGAACCCCCCCTCCCCTCCTCGAAGCGCGACATCATTTATGAATGATCCCCTTTCAAAATTTTCTACGCAAACTGGAGTGAGGCAGTGGAACTGTTAAGAAGAAGAACGAGCTGTTTTGGAGAAATGTTATATGCATAACTCTTGAAGAGTACTAAAAGTTTCTTGATGTGAACTAAAAGTTTCACATCATTGTCTTAACGGATTTAAAGGTCACATAATTTTATGTAAATTAGCGTTTCTTGTGGAGAGTAAATATTTCCGTATTTATCATGAAAGTGTACTTTTCATGTAAACAAATTTAGTAATTCAGTTTGCATTGGGGCAACAATGAAGCGGACAGACGTCCTGTTTAATGCGCACAATCAGTACTAATATTTTTCTTTCCACTTTAGAAACTTGTTTAACTACTCAGTGATTACATAAAAATTACGTAGTTAACTCTTTGCAATGGTAATTAAGAAGACTGAAATTGAATTTGTTTAAAGAATATAAAGATTAAAATTTTCATACTTAAAACGTTTCGGAAACTTCCAGGAATTTTCATTAGTAAATTAATTGGACCGAAAATGGCATTTCGAACATTACTTACAATATGGTACAAAATTTGCATGGAGTTATAAGCTATTGCTACACCCTCCTATATAGAATTCCCCACAATGAAACAAATAAAAAAAAAGCAAATTTGAAATGAGGAATGGCGGCCGCCCTTATTATCTTGGGACCCCAGTCGGCCGCAAAGCTCACCAACCGCTTAACCCTTATTCTCATAAAGTATCATATATGCCACTTTATGAGAATAAGGGCTAGCAAATAGCAATGCAACATACGCGCTGGCGTCACTTAACAAGTAGGAAGTAGGGGAAAACCACAGGTAGCATATATGCTACTTTATGAGAGTAAGGGCTAATCCAAACCTGTTTGTGTGCATACACTCTGATCTTCACTCTGCACTGAAAATATTAATATTTAAAATTTAAATAAAACATTTACAGTTGACTTCTTTTTCATCAACATCATCTTTGTCAGGGAATAAAAAAAGGGCCTGTTTTGGCTTCCTAATTTACGGTCTTCACCAGCCGATTTGAACCTTCGAACATCAAAGGTATTCTCAACCAATCAAAACTCTCATATCGGCGGTCCGAGTGTCTGACAGAGGTTCAAATCAGTTGGTGAATAAGACCGTTAACCGTCGTCTCCTGAGCCTGCAACAGTCTCGCTTGTCTTTTGACCTGTAATATAAGGTAGTTCTAGAAAGTCTCACGAGTGTCATAAACTGTACTTGACTTTTCCAATCATTGCGATACACGGTAATCCTTTTATGGAGGTTAAATGAGTCGTCTAGATTCAAATCCATCCACTTTTATTCGATTTCAACTTTTTTACACTTTCTAATAGTTTAAAGTAATTTTCATATAGTGTTAATTTTTTATGTTTCTAAAGCAGCTACGTCATGCTAAAAAGTGAGTTCGAAATGTGCCGGTTAGTTACAAAACCAGATCCCCCCATCGACCGTGTTTGTCAGCTCTTCTTTTTTTCCCTCCAAATATCTTCCAAGGAAAAATTATTTTTGTGTTAAAATCTCAGCAAGTTAAAAGTCTATCCCAATGCTCTTAACTAGAAAATAGAATGTCTTAGATATTAGTTTTTTTCCCGCCGTGAAAAATTTCATTTTTTGGATATAGCTGGTTTTGAAACTTGACGACTCAAATATGAGTCTAATGTGTAATTTCGTGTTTCATTTTATTGAGGATAGTGCTGCTCTTAGGATATCGTAGCTCTTACATCGCGGCTGCTTGAATTCCGCTTACACCTTAGATACTAAGAGTACATGTTTCGGAGCTACAAACTTAAGTGAGTACCTCCATAGCCTTGTAAAATTTCGGTTGTGTTTTTTCCTTAAAAATTCTGATGAAGTGCGGCATATGTGTTGCAATTTATGTAGCATCATTTTCATAATTCTACTTCACTTTTTTTTAAAAATAAATATTACAATGATGTAACATACATTGTTTCAAATTTTACCGAGTCCAGTGTCCAATAAAACCTTTCAGATGTCTACGACATTGGCTCTGACGTTTAACTGATTTTTGTATGGATGTAAAAAAATATAAAAATACTGAAGGTTTTCATTATAAAAATGAAGTTATTAATTAATGAAAATCTCGATGCTTTATGTGTCGAAATATTGCTTGACACAAATGATAACCTTTTCCGATCTAATTTAGAAAATGAATTTTTGCGCCGACTTTTCTTCCAGAACTTTCGCTGTCTTTAAGCACATAGTCTCCAGTTCCATTTATGAAAGTGCTTGTCAACTGTAAGCAAACCCATTAAATCTCACCACCGCTTTCTTTTCTTTCCTCTCCATCTAACTTTGAAACTAAATTGAGACTCGTCGTTTCAACAACTCTCTTTTAACGCTTAAAGAAAACAGCGCTAAGTGAAGTGTTGGAGAAGATTAGGATTCAGCTTTTAACGTTTTTGGTAAATACAAGTTTTAAAAACTACCACAGAAGTACAGAATTTTGAAATTTCATCTCGGAGAAAGAAAGACAACTATTTGACGCGGACAGTTAAAACTTTTTGGGTTTTTACTTTATTGATAAGTGAAGTTTCTCTTTTACTTTTATGTATTTTATTAATCTTTGAAAGCATTTCATCTTACTTAAACAAAATAGCACTCTATTTATTGCTTTATAGAAGTATCGATATTTAATGCTTCTTACGTCTTATATATATGTATTGTAAATACGCGAAACCCACTCTTAACTTTTCTACAAAAAGTTTTCTCAAAAGTTGCTGACTCGTCTGTTACTCATCTATTTAGTTTGAAAATATAGTTTATATGCATTTAATGAATAATATTCGAACAATGAAAAAACGTTTGTGTCTTCTTTGTGTAAAACATTCTTATTAAGCTTTTGAGTTTTAAATACGAAAACCTAATGTGTTTATATCCTTATCCTACGGATCAAATTTTTTTTTTGAAATTTTTTGACATATAAGTCTCTACTTTCGAGTCGAATTTTCGTTCAAAAAACAAGTCGACTCTTACAACGGTATACAATATGAGTAGTTTACATAATATAACATAGTATGCGGTGCATAATATGGGGTTTTTATAGTAAAAAAAAAAAAAAAATTTTTTTTTTTTTAGCTAGTGGTTAGCACGTTTGGACTTATCAAGTATGCGGTTCATAAGGCCTGGTAGCCACAGGGGTTACAGGGATATTGCAGGGAAAAGGTCCGCAGTCCCCATACCCCCCCGGGGAAGACCAACCTGTAACTTGGGGATCGGGTGGAGAAAAGTAGCCGCACTACCTCTCCGGGTTTTTAAGAAATCCTAACCTCGGCTAACGGTAGGATCTGGTAGAAAATACGGTATATAATATGGGTTTCTTACGGTATATAACATGGGTAGTTTACGGTACATAGCATTGGTAGTTTACGGTATAAAATATGGGTAGTTTACAGTATATGGACATGAGTAGTCAACGGTATATAGTATAAGAAGTTTACGGTATGTAACATGGTATACGATATATAGCGTGGATAGTTTTACATTAAAAATAGGTGGCATTTATTAAAATATCTTCTATTAATCGTGGAAAAAATATGCAACCATAAATTACTTAATTTGAACGTGTGTACTGCTTACTTCCAAACATTTAGGATTTACTTTATGTAACTTGTTAGTTGTTAACTTACTTTTAAGATAACAATTATTAACTATCTTCTCGAAACTGCCATTATGACACAATTAAAACGCTTTATAAAGTCAACAAAATTCAAGCATATCTTAAAATTTTTATTTGATTTCCGATTCTTACGTCGTAGCAATTTATTTTAACTATCATTTATTATTGTAACTCGACAACATTGAAAATAAGTGTGAATACAACTAAATAATATAATGTCAAGAGAAACTTAGAACACCATTTTGCGCATTATTTAGTTTATTTATGAAACGTGTTCCATAAAGATTTTTTCCGTTTTATCTTTCATTAAACAAAAGATACCTGAAAAAAGAAAACTTACACAAAAAAAGTAGAAATAATATTCTAGCATATCACGAAATAATTGACTTTTTTATTAAACACCTGTTGCTAATATTAAAAATTCTTTCAAAAAAACCGCTTTGAAAGTTTAGCAGCATTTTAAGAATTGAATTAATGAGATAATATCAATAACCCATTAATTCCTCCATTAAAGCTTTTTGCGAATGGTTTGATCAATCTGGCACTGGTCATTAAAAGAACATCAATAAGTTGACCAGCTGTGGCACCACGTCCCATCAGTTATCATTAGCGTCTAACAAAGTTTAAATTTTTATCCTCAGTTTTCCCCGTGAATAAAACATCAAACAGGTTCCAATTTTTCGTAATCTTCAGGAATGTTCTAAAAATGTTTGACAGTTATTGTTTTTAAAGGTAAGAGTTCCCGTTCTTTAATACTTTCAATTTTTCACGATTGTGGTTTACCTATTTACTACAAATATTAAGGAAACAGTTAAATCTGAACAATATATTATTTCTCATTACTGTATACAGCATTGAGTTTTGAAAAGTAACAGTTATCAATATCAAAACTACTAGTATACTGTAAAAATATTGGTGGTACAATGGTCCCCGTTCCTCAATATTTTCAATTTTCCACGATTTTGGTTTACTTTTTTACTGTGAATATTAAGGAAACAGTTAAATCTGGGCAAATATATTATTTCTCATTACTGTATAGAGCATTGAGTTTCGAAAAGTATCAGTTATGAATGTCAAAACTACTAGTATGCTGTAAAAAAAATATTGGTATGTTGCACCAATGGTCCCCGTTCCTCAATATTTTCAATTTTCCACGATTGTGGTTTATTCATTTACTGCAAATATCAAGGAAATAGTTAAATCTGGACATGTATCTTATTTCTCATTACAGTATACAGCATTGAGTTTTGAAAAGCATCAGTTATCAATGTCAAAACTACTAGTATACTGTAAAAAAGTAGTGGTATGTTGCACCAATGGTTTCCGTTCCTCAATATTTTCAACTTTCCACGATTGTGGTTTATTCATTCACTACAAATATTCAGGAAGCCGTTAAACCTGAACAAATATGTTATTTCTCATTGCTGTGCTCAATGATTTACACAGTAATGAGAAATAATATATTTTTTCATGAGTAATGAGACACAGTATATATATATATATATATATGTATGTTACGGTGAATCTCCGAAATCGGAGAATGTCGACATTCACCATCTATCAGACCGGTGATTGTCGACATTCTCCAATTTCGGACATACGCCGTAACATATACACACACAGTACAGACATAGTATATATTTGTTCATGAGTAATGAGATAATTTTAAAACATCCCTTAAGCATACGAAAAATTTCAAACTGCTTGATGTTTTATTCACAGGGGAAACTGAAAATAAAAATTTAAACTTTTTTAGACGCTAATGATAACTAATACCACGTGATACAACAGCTGAGTATTGACTTTTGAAAAGTTATCAGTTATCAATATCAAAATTACTAGTATACTGTAAAACATTGAAAAAAAGTGCCTGATTTTAATATATCCCAATATGCGTTTATAGATATGTATATAGTACCAAAATGTGATAAAATTAATCCTCATCCTTTGTAGCCGGCAAATTTGCACAAGGTTTTGGTACAACATGGCATTAAACTTTTTACAGAACATATATTTTAGCCAGCTGAAGTTGAATACACGCAAATAGTAATTTAATTAAGGCTGTGGGTGTTAAAATATTGTATAAATATTTTTGTATGTGTGCGTGGGAAGCTTGAGCATGCAAGATTATTACTCATAAAGGAATGGAAGAGTTCAAATCTTTAAGAATTAGTCCCTTTAAAAGTATAAAAGTCCCTTTAAAAGTATAATTTGTAGGAAAAAAACAGACTTTACCAAAAGAGTTTGCTTATAAAGCAGTTAAATGCGAGTTGTTTTTTAAAAATCTTTTTGATTCTTACTTATTCTTTAACTCATGGTAAAAATGTTTTAAAAAACCTCAGTTTTAGTATAGTGCATGATTTAAAAGTAGTTGGACAATATCGGGTTTTAACTGGAAAAAAAAAGTACTTTAGTGAAATACCCTAAAACGTTGATAAATACTGCAAAAATATCTATTACTCTTCAAAGAGACCCCCCCCCCCCATCCCTTCCTCCACTGCAGAACACGTAGTACTTCATTCTGAAGCAAAGAGAAAAAGTAAACTAAACTTTTATGGCTTTTACTGAAGTAAAAAAATAAATAAACCCAACAAAGGTTTTTGTGAATTTAGTGAAATAACCAAAAGCATTGTTAAATACTGTAAAAATACCTTACTGTTCAATGATAACTTCCCCGGGGGGCGGGGCGGGGGGGTTGAACAGGTAGTGCGCCACTCTGAAGTATATAAAAAACTAAACAAAAATTATATAAAGGTATTGAGCGGAAAGTAATTCTAGTAGTGCCAAGTGCTTATTTTCCATCGAGTTAAAATTGATTTAATAGTATATGTGTAACTATTGACAGCAACATGGTATTAGAGCTCGCAGCACTTTAGAGGACTAAATTAGGTATGTTGGCGAATAGTAATATGCGGTCTTTAAAGACCAATATTTTAATTGTTATATTTTCTGTCAGTTCTTCGAATTAACTTTTGATCCTTTTTATTATAATATTTTTTTTGGATAGCTTTGCTTTACAATATGACATATTTTTTTACCAGTAGATTAAATTATTTCATACTATTACTTTATATTTAGTCACGGCATTTTATTTGAATTTAAATTTTTAATTTAATTCTCATAGATGATTTTTTACTCTCAATTTTGATGTTCGATTAACACATGTCAAAGTTAAGTTTAGAATGTTAAATTGCTCTTTAAGTCCTCTCCTACTTTTCGTTTTTACTTTACGTTGTATTTGAAACATGATTTCTTTTTTTTATTTAAACAACATGTTCTGCTTTAAATGCTTAGTACTGACGTGGATATATATATATATATATATATATAATATAATATAATTAACCTTTTACTGTTAAATGAACTTTTTGTTAATTAACTAAGAGAGATATAAAAAATAACTGAATTAAAATACAATTAATTTGGTATTGATTCCAAGACTAGGTGTTGTGAATTAAAGTAACAGCATTTTGTTTAAATTAGCGCATTTTGCCGTTGATATACATCTATATTTGGATAAATTAATTTTTTTCGGAACAATATTTTGAAGAAAGTTTAGGCTTATCAGATTCCTCGCATGGCAAGAAAACAATTAGGCTAAATTTCAAGTAAAAACATTTTGTTTCATAAACATTTATGAGCGCAACTCCCGTGTACGCATTATTGGTATATTGCTGTAGTAGATCAGATAAATTTATGCCACATTATTATACGTAAATGCCATTAAATTTACTAAAACTGAAGCAACCATGTATTTTTTTCCCCTCCAATTGGAATTATCATATTGCATTTTAGTTGAATACAAAACTTTCTCCAACAACAGAACTCTTAAAAGGGGGGAAAACCCATTATCTCATTGCATAAAACTACTATAGCGGCAACGATGTGATACACCTCTATTTATAAATTTGAATTTTGCCCCGCTAAATGCTAAATTCGGTAACGGATTTTCATAACGCATCAAGGTAAATTTATTTGTTATATGAGTCTAAGAAAGTGCGATTCGTGATCGTGAATAGCTATGAATAAAAACGATAAATGGCCGAGATGTGCTTTTATTTGGAAAGAGAATGTCCATTAGGTGGAACGGCATGCGATTCATGAATATGAAAATATTGCTGGATTATGCTGATGAAGCTTAAATATGTATTGAATGTAAATGAATTTAAGGAAATTAGGTGATAAAAATGGGAAGGTTTCACTTTCTGTACAGACACCTGTGTGAAATAGCGGTTTAGAAATATTGTTTTTTTTAACTTTAAGAAGAATTTATTTGTATAAGTTTTAATGACAATTAACAACAAAAGCAATATTTTAATTGATTTAGCAAATGACTTTTTAAAATCACATTTCGAAAAATGTCTCAAAACTAATCTTGTATGTTGATCAAAATGCCAGAGATCTGAAATGAAGAGCGGAGCCCGAGCACGTTTCGAGCTCCTCTGCTCCGATTGTTTAAATTTGAATTTCATAAAACAATTAAATGTTAAATGGAACATTGTTTTTTCCACAGTAAAGTTAGTTTTGAGTAAACAACGATAAGATTGAAAGATTATTTCTTATCTGCAAAATGAATTGTCTGTACAAAAAAAAAACTTTGATTTGCTGTAACCGCCGCCATCATAGTAACCCTGGTGCGCCAAGAGATGGCAACCCTAGATTATTATAAAGAGAACGCAGAAGAGAACCTAGAGCTATTGGCCCTGGGTGTGGTACTATGAAGACATTGTTTTTGTAATTTCTTGTATGTGATTGTGTATTCGTGATGGGGGGTTTCCCTTAGAAATGGAATACAATACCTTTGACCGATTCCCAAGAAGTCATTCCTTACAAAATATCAAAGTACCCAAATCCCATTCAACGACCTTTGCTAAAATGACTATTTGACCAAAATAAATAAAGCTATTAAATTAAATAAATGAAGGTGATGTACGTTATCATCGTAAAACTATTCGGGGCATGGAACGGAGTTGGAGCTAGTACAACTAGTTAAAAGGGCCGTGGTAGCCTAGTGGTTAGCACGTCGGACTTCCACTTGGAAGGTCGCGCGTTCGATACCCACTGAAGACCACCATGTATACTTGGGGATATGTGCATGTAAAATCCGTAGACCCCACTACCTCTCCCCGTGCGTAAGCAATTTTAAGGCCTCGGCTAACAGGTAGGGGTTTGGTGGAGAAAAGTACAACTAGTTAAAGCGGAGGAATTGAAAAAACAAGTGCTGACATGTTATCTGACAAATGAAAATTAAAAATGGGGCACAGTAGCTCATATCTTAGTGTTTTAAGTTCCACTTCTAAATAGCCATAAATTAAAACTACTGTGCTAAATGTCATTAAACTTGGTATTAATTTACAAAAAGGTAAAGATTTTTTTTTTCAAAAAAAAAAAAAAAGTATTTTGTCCAGCGTAGTGAAAACTTTGGTGGTATGTTGCTTCAGAAACTGGTGCTAGTTTGCTGGCACTAAGGTGTTTAAGGCTGCTCTCTTGCGTATGCTGCAAAAATAGAGTGAAATTAAGCTCCACCCTTTGTAGCTAGCGAACTGGCACCATGTTTTGGCGTAATATCCGACGAATTATTTCTTGCAGTACATATAGTTAATGTCATGAATAAGTTAGTTCAGATCGTAATTAATAGTCTCCAATTAATTGTCCCAAGAAATAAGTGTTTTTAGTACTTTAATAAAGAAATCGCCGGAATCGACACAAGCGTTGCACCAAGATGTCCGTAACGTTCTTCATGATATATGCTAAGAGCTACTATGCAGTACGCAATAATAATATTCTTTTTTTTTCTTTCGAAAATGGTAAAATGGTTGAGGCCACACGTGTCATTATCGAAAGATGCGCGAAGATAAACTGTTTTTCTAAAAAAATACCATACAGTATTTTACACATTTCGTAAAATTTTGAATTGAATATATCCCCAAAACATGTGAAAAATTCAAGTATGTAAATATGTTATAATTTTAAAACAATTTGAAATTTTCGAAGACCGTTGTCTCTCTCTTTTTCCTATAAAATTGACTGTTTAACCCAGGGGTCGGCAATCTTTTGTCGGAAGAGTAAGAATTACAATTTACAAAATTTCAAAGTTTTTAAAGAGCCACAAAAATTTCTTCTTGCCAACAATGAATAGTACTTCCTAAATAAAGTTTTTTGATTAAAAAAACTAATCTATTTATTCATAAGAAAAAATATCTATTTATCCATATATAAGTAGTGTTTTTCACAACAAATTAGATAATATATGTATGGCATTGATAATTACTTATTATTTAAGTAAAAAATTAAAACAATTAAACATTTACTTAGAACACCAACTTGCACTTTAATAACAAACAATTGATCAAACAAATTCAATGAGCGCGATGGCTTTGCATGGTTATTAAAGTAGAAACGGATTCAGAACGATTTTTAAATGTCTTTTTTTTGATAAAATAATAATATTTGCGTATGGAACTAAAGAGCCGCAGCTTCACATACAAAGAGCCGCAGGTTGCCGAAGCCTGGTTTAGCCCATTATATTTTTACTCCAATTCGAAATTTTCATAAAAACCAATGTTCAGCTCATATTTAACATCTATGGGCTAGCGGATGTAACTAGTTGAGGAGGGGGGGGGGGAATTGCATGCATGCTATAATGGTAAAAAGCTTGTGTGCCCCGCGCCGATTATTTCACCCACATTTCAATGATTATTTTCCTGCCCCCTACTGAACGTGCTTTGCAAGGTGTCCATTTTATTTCATTGTGCCTCATGCCTTATTCTTATTCGTTTTAACAATTTTGCATAATTCCGCTTTTGCCGTTTTCGTTGTTTTGAGTTTTTGAACTTTTTTTAACGTGTAAAATAAAATCCATCGCCTTCTGCAATCTAATAACATTTGGTTTTTGTTTTGTGGCCATTCCAAGAATAAAACTTCTATATTTTATTGCGACTTTTGTTTCTAAATTGTTGAGAAACTAAACACTACTTAGTCATAGTAATTCACAAAAATAGTCTTACGTGGTGTTAAAGTAGAGTAATTCATTAATAATCAAACTGGATATTTGTCAAAGACTTTTAGGCTATAAAAACATTGGCAAGCACCATTTTTTTAAAACAAAAATATCTTTTATAATTCCAAACACGTGTCTTCATTCTCATTTAAAACTTGTTCTTTTTTTTGTTCCTAATGCAATTACAAAGAGGTATACAAATGAAGCTTATGAATGAAATTTTGCTTTTTCTTTTTCCTTAAGTTTTTTCCGAAATTAAAATTCAACAAATGTAACACAGTGATTTTAATTAATTCGCTTTAATAAAAATTACATTTGGTATCAAATTTACTGAGAGAAAAATAAAACATAGCATTAAATGAAATAAGAAAAAACCTAAGTATGAAGGAAAAATAATACACACATTTTATCCATTTTATGAGTGAAATCAAAAATTTTTCCCCAATTCCCCCTTATCGAGTATAAAATTTCTTGTCTCTTAATGCATATGAAAGAGTTTTGAGAAGTTGTGTCAACAAAGGCTCAAATTTTTCGTCCTTCTCTTTTGTGTCAACATTTGTCACCGAATGTTTTCTTTTGGTATTAAGTGAGGCCGGCCACTAATCGAGTTTTTCTTCATTTTTAGAAGTGGGTGTGATGGAGATAGAATCAGCAGAGAGAGAACTGCTGATTTTTTAAGAGAAAATAGTTCACTCTGAAAAAGAACCAGTTCTGACTGAGCCTGCTTTTGCGTTTCCGTATGATGGTGTAAAAAAAAGTGTTACTGTTTGAGAAAATCATGGTCGTGGACATACGCATTTTGTTAGGTAGAAAAATGACTTAGCAATTACTTGTTTTTGTTTCGGAAATTAATGAATCAACATTGCTGATTTGAGTTAAAGTTAGCTCAACAACATAATTGTTCTTGTTTGTTGATTAAAGCTTTTTGCATAATCATCAAACAAGAGCAGTTATGGTTTGATTTAAGAGAAAGGTGGTTAATTTATGCGGTTTTTCTTTCAATGATCGTTAAGTAAGCATTTTATTTATTTTTTGTTTTTTGATGAATCAACTGTATAGTTGTTTTTTGGTTTCATTTGCAAACAAATGTTAGGTATTTCAATGTACTCAACGTTTATATTCGCAAGCAAATGATAAACCGTTAACTTAATTTAACTAAGGCTTAACATATGTATAGTCTAGAGCAGGGGTCTCCAAACTTTCCAGCCTTAGGGCCATATTGATTACTCCAGTAAATTCCAAGGGCCAAAACCATATTATCATTAACTGTTGCCGGTGGTAAAAAGTTGAATCAGTCCACTAGTGGTGTAAAATATGATTACTTTTTTGCCAGATGCCATTAGCGACGGGGAAGCTGATCTGTCCGCGGGCCGGATGTGGCCCGCGGGCCGTAGTTTGGAGACCCCTGGTCTAGAGCAAAGGAGAGTTAGAAGGGGGAGATGCTTCAGTTAGTAATGTAAAATGTTGATGGGCTACATTTCTGCCCAGAAGTAGAACCAGAGATTATTGTTTTAAGCTTTTCGCATCTCAGGCTGAACTTTAAAATAGGAAAAATTACTACTTCAATTGGGTTGCAGGCGGTTGGAATAGTTTACTAGAAGCGACTGTTTCTCGCCAGTGGGGTAAAAACTTTTAAGAGGGCTCTTGATGTTCATTGGGGCTTGCTAAATTGTTTGGGACTGCACCAGCCTTGCGGGTCCCTGTAACTGCTGTTGTTTGTCACTTTTGCTTTTGTATTATGTTAACAAATCAATTTATTATTGTCCATAAAATAATTGTAATATCAGTAGCAAGAATTTTTAACTAACGGATACATCAATCAACAGTTCTTTATTCAGTATTTTAGTTATTAATGTAAGTTATAATTATTAGTATTTAGTTTTTATTTATAGATATATCTGACTTCTAGGTTAAAATATATAAGACACACACACACACATGTATATATATAATTATGTTTTATTGTACTCTATGCGGTTATAATTAACAGTTATTTGATTTTGATTGTCAGTGGTTTTAACTGTAAAAACTATCTTTGATAACGCGCATCAGCAAATAAGCATCAATAATCCATTAATTCTGTCATTAAAGCTTTTTAATAATCCAACGTTGAAAAATTTGTGCCATCAAAAGAACATCAGTAAAGGTATGCAGGTGTTACGCGTTCTTCCCTGTTTTGTCATTAGCATAGAATATAAGTTCTTCGGACTTTGAATGTTTTCTTCCTCGTATTTTGGTTTTATTTTTTATGCTTTATAGTGAAATCAATTGACAACGGCACCAATCATTTAATCACATAATTTTTTATTGGAAACGAAAAGCAAAAACTCTGAATGCTCGTAAATTTACAAAACGGCGAAATCTTCAAAAAATATATATGTAAACATTTTATATATACAAATATGTATGTATTATATGTTTATATAGATGTATATATATCATGTTTGCATTTGAGGTTTTCATCAATTCTGTTTCCCATATGTTTGTGAACAGCTTAGAAACTATAGACAATATTAGGAATCATTAAACATTATGATCTAAAATGTTTGTAAATGAGAAAATTTAATGTACTTAAGGTAATTAATCTTCAAAAAATTTTAAAGTATGTTTTTTTTGTGCGTATTCGAGCTTCGAAAAAAATCTTAATTTTGTGTTAAAAGCAGTATGATTATTTAATTCATGAAACATTTTGTTTATTGCTATATATATATAAGGTAAAAAAATATTTCAACCCTTTAGCAAAAAAAGAAAGAAAAAAAAAGGTGAAATTTGGGTGCGACCAACATTTGGTACTAAAGTTGAACCCTTATTAATGGTTCCTAGTTTCACATTAATGGGGAAACTAGGCGAAACTACACTGTTATAATGGTTCACCTTGGTACCAAATGTTGGTTGCAACTACATTTCACCATTGTTTCAATTTTTTTGGAAAAGTTGAAACCTTATAATGGGAGTAGTTTCACCATAAATATGAAACTAGGAACCATTATGATGGTGTAGTTTCACCATTTATGTAAAACTAGGAACCATTATAAAGGTGTAATTTCACCATAAATGTAAAACTAGGAACCATTATAAAGGTGTAGTTTCACCATAAATGTGAAACTAGGAATCATTATAATGGTGTAGTTTCACCATAAATGTGAAACTAGGAACCATTATAAATGGTCTAGTTTCACCATAAATGTGAAACTAGGAACCATTATAATGGCGTAGTTTCACCATAAATGTGGAACTAGGAACCATCCTAAATGGTGTAAATCCCTATAAATGTGAAACTAGGAACCATTATAATGGTGTAGTTTCACCATAAATGTGGAACTAGGAACCATTATAAATGAAACTGGGAACCTTTATAATGAAGTAGTTTCACCATAAATGTGGAACTAGGAACCATTATAAATGGTGTAGTTTCACCATAAATGTGAAACTAGGAACCATTATAATGGCGTAGTTAAACCATAAATGTGAAACTGGGAACCGTGATAATGGTGTAGTTTCACCATAAATGTGGAACTAGGAACCATTAAAAATGGTGTAGTTTGACCATAAATGTGAAACTAGAAACCATTATAATAGTGTAGTTTCACCGTAAATGTGGAACTAGGAACCATTATAAATATTGTAGTTTCACCATAAATGTGAAACTAGGAACCATTATAATGGTGTAGCTTCATCTGGTTTCACCATAAATGTGAAACTAAGAAGAGTTATAATGGTTTAACTTAGTACCAAATGCTGGTGGCTAAATTTTACCATTTTTTATTTTGTTTGGTGAAAGGTTGAACTAGATTTTTTTATAACGTAGTCAGCAAATAGTTTTTCCTGTACTAGTTTGAGTGCTGATTAGTCTGCCATATTGAACAAACATTAAGCTGATTTTATCTTTCCAGAATCCATTAATCCGACGAGTTTTTAATTTCGAATTCAAATTCGTGCTTTATTTCAATGCATTTGTCATTTTTGCAATTTTAGCGGATTCAAAGTTCGGAGACAAATGCTGCCTTAAAATTAATTTTCAAGTATTTGATTAATTTAAAGGATTAAACCACGGGATTGTAATTTTGAGTCATTAAAATCCAGTCTCCGTCTCTGCCTTAATTAAATTGGTGCGGTTTCGTATTTGATATCGAATATTTGCGCTCAGAAGAATGGGAAATTAATAGCAGGCTTCGGAATGAGAAATTAATGGGCATTAATTCTAATGTCGTATATGAAAATTATTGCCCTGCGTAATTAATATGAAATAACTTTGAGGCTTTTGATTTTTTTCCTAGAGGAATATAAATAAGTTTAGGGCAATAAACTTACGTGATCCTGTGTAGGAAAAGGTTTTCAAATTTAATGGTTTATGTTAAAAAATGTAAAGCTACAAATACTTGGTTTATAATCTGTTTTAGCTGTTTGCATGTGAAGCATTTGAAACTGAAATTGAGAGAAAAATTGATAGTTGAAAATGAGAAACATAATGGTGTAAGTAAAACTATTTCGAAAAGATAGTAATTTAATTTTCATAAAGGATCATTCATAAATGATGTCACGCTTCGAGGGGGGAGGGGGGTTCGTGAAATTGTGACAAAGTGTGACAAGGGGATTGGGTAACAAGAAGTGTGACATCCCTGCTTATGCAACATAGCGTGACGCGTGACAAAGGGGGGAGGGGGTCTGTTGAAGTCTGACATTTTGTGACAAAGGGAAGGGAGGGAGTCAAATATGTGGGAAAAAAGCGTGACATCATTTATGAACGGTCCCTAATGTGGGATGTCATCTACTTTGATTTACAGGAAACCAAAGAATACTTGAAAATTGTATCAACAGATGGTACCGTTAATCTTGTCATATTAAACATCGAAACATTTCTTATTAAATACCTTTCTTCACACCTTATGAGAAAATAGCCAATAGTATCACATTATAAGTTTGTTGCATTCCACGACTAAAGTTAGTGCAATTAACATAAAGAAAAAACATCTGAAAAGTACATAAGTTTTGTATTTGTAAATCATTAAGAAACATACTGGTCTAAGTAATTTTTTCCAAAATGTAGATAAATTTTTCATAATATGTTTTATATTTATTTTATGCGAGCATATTTTTAAATTTTTCAATTTTCAAATACCTCACGAATAGGGGCAAGAAAATTTTACAGAAATTAAAAAAAAAAAAACATTACCTTAAATTTTCATTGGATCACAAGTTCGAATGACTGATTCATTGATTTGCCCAACGTCGATATATTTTTTTGTTCTAATTAAAAAGCTTCCCCCTTATTCAAAACAGAAATGGTCATTATTTAGTAGCTTTTACAATCAATTTGCTTCTTAAAACATTAGTGGAAACTAATATCATATCTAGAAAAACAAATTGTCAATTTTTTAAAAAGCTTTATTTGCATTTATGTAGGTTATATATAATTTTGAATGAAAAGGAGGAACAAAATAACAAGTTTAGCCACTTTTTCTTATTTCTCTTTCCAACTTAGTTTCGGTTTTATTTGGTTTTTATTTTTTAACTTTGATGGATATCAAACGTCATATATTTTTAATCTTAAATGTCCAAAGATTTTGACTGGTAGTTTTTGAAACTTGCTGCGTTATTAGAACGTTATCGATATTTTTTAATTTTCGAGGTTAAATATAGACAGAAATTTTTGTTTTCATAATTCACCCGTTTGTGATTTTTTACTTTTTAACTACTTATCAATTTTTTTCTTGAAATATTAATGCTTATAAAGCAACATTTAATCAATTTTTAAGATCGAATTTTTCATTTCCATGTTGTGCAGAATTCGAATAAAATAACTAGCTAATTACATTGCGTGGGATTAAATACGTGTGACACTGTGTACGTCTCTAATTCATTCCTGTTCCATATTCAACATAATTACTTTGATTTTTCATTAGGAGAATACTCGGAAAATTTTTAACTTTCATAAAACTTCATTTTAGGAAAGCAGTTGTAAACGCAGAAAAATGTGCAAATGTTAGTGAAAAAAATTTTTTTCACACAAAATTTTCGTAACATCTGCTTATCTGATGGAAGGATTACGGACCAGCATCATAAACTGTAATACAGGAAAATATGTATTGTTATCGTTGTAAAAAATTGAAAGAAAAAAAAAAAAAAACAAACGGGCGTGGGGGAGGGGGATTGAATCATTTCCTGGAAAATAGGCTCAACTAGTTCTAGTTGACTTCTTGGTGTATTGCACACTTCGCATTCACTGCCTTTAAAAAAATGCTTTAAGAAAAAGCAAATATTTATAAGGACGCCAAAAATGTTTCGTAATTTAAATATAACACACGCAAAGTATCATGATAATGAATTTTTCTCCAGAATAGCAACTTTTTAATTAAGAAAATTAATTTTGTGCTAATTAAATGGAAGCGAAATATTTATGTCCTCAGCAAAAACAAGGCATGAAAAACTAGAAGGAAATTAATAATTATTAAAAAAGCACAGCACGAAATATGCTTTTAATATTTTACTCGAAGCATTACGTGATAATATGTTTTATATTTTGCAGCGTTTTTATTGCTTTAGAGTAGCATTTGTTAGAAATAAATATAATATTACAAATGAATAGAATTCTCGTGTAATAAATTAAATCACTTTTCGCTTGGGAAATAAACGACATTCTTTCATGTTAATTTTTGAACTTTTCACATTTTATACGAGGCCTCTTAAATTAAATTCTGTCGCAAGCATTTTTCAATTTTTTTTCTTTCTGCGATTTTAGTTTTACCAAAAAAATAGTTTTGCATAGAAAAAGTGTATAAAATGTTTGAAGAGTAAAAGATGAGTTCGCATTTATTGCTTCAATTTGTAGTTCAGGAACAGACTTGTTCATGTTTTTGGTTTTGATGCAAGTCAAATGTATCACTTGTGTCTTTGAATTTCCTAAAATATGTATATGTTTTTATTTTTGATCGGCTGTTAATTGAAGCGAAATTTAGTATCTGGAGTTGATACTATTAGCGCAATGGAGCTTTGCGTTTCGCTTTTGTTGCAATGATCTAGTGATCTAAAGTGGATGTAGAAATTTGAATATTAACACAGTAAACCCTGTAAAGGGGACAACCTGTCTAAGTTGACCACTTTTGTCAGGAACGGAATTAGCCCTTCACCCTCTACCTCACTTGTAAGTTGACCATCTGTCTAAGTTGACGACTTTTGTCAGAAACGGAATTAACCCTTCACCCGCTACCTCACTCTCTATAAGTTGACCACCTGTCTAAGTTGACCACTTTTGTCAGGAACGGAATTAGCCCTTCAACCTCTACCTCACTTGTAAGTTGACCATCTAAGTTGACGACTTTTGTCAGAAACGGAATTAACCCTTCACCCGCTACCTCACTCTCTATAAGTTGACCACCTGCTTAAGTTGACCACTTTTGTCAGGAACGGAATTAGCCCTTCACCCTCTACCTCACTTGTAAGTTGACCATCTGTCTAAGTTGACGACTTTTGTCAGAAACGGAATTAACCCTTCACCCGCTACCTCACCCTCTATAAGTTGACCACCTGTCTAAGTTGACCACTTTTGTCAGAAACGGAATTAACCCTTCACCCGCTACCTCACTCTCTATAAGTTGACCACATGCCTAAGTTGACCACTTTTGTCAGGAACGGAATAAGCCCTTCACCCTCTACCTCACTTGTAAGTTGACCATCTGTCTAAGTTGACGACTTTTGTCAGAAACGGAATTAACCCTTCACCCGCTACCTCACCCTCTATAAGTTGACCACCTGTCTAAGTTGACCACTTTTGTCAGAAACGGAATCAACCCTTCACCCGCTACCTCACTCTCTATAAGTTGACCACCTGCCTAAGTTGACCACTTTTGTCAGGAACGGAATAAGCCCTTCACCCTCTACCTCACTTGTAAGTTGACCATCTGTCTAAGTTGACGACTTTTGTCAGAAACGGAACTAACCCTTCACCCGCTACCTCACCCTCTATAAGTTGACCACCTGTCTAAGTTGACCACTTTTGTCAGAAACGGAATCAACCCTTCACCCGCTACCTCACTCTCTATAAGTTGACCACCTGCCTAAGTTGACCACTTTTGTCAGGAACGGAATAAGCCCTTCACCCTCTACCTCACTTGTAAGTTGACCATCTGTCTAAGTTGACGACTTTTGTCAGAAACGGAACTAACCCTTCACCCGCTACCTCACCCTCTATAAGTTGACCACCTGTCTAAGTTGACCACTTTTGTCAGGAGCGGAATTAGTCCTTCACCCTCTACAAGTTGAACACTAAAGTGCTGCGCCGCAAGTGGTCAACTTACACAGGTTTCACTGTATCTGTGAAATAGGCCGGCGCGGTGGAGTCGTATCAAGGCGCGGGACTCGTACGCTCCAGGTCAGGGGATCAAGCCTGGCACTGTCGGTGGTGTTCAGAGAAGCAGAAAATCGTCTGAGCCCATGTCGTATGATTATGCTGCATGTACAAGGTCCCTTAAGGGAACAATTGGCTTGAATGCTCTCGGCTCAAATAAATTCCTAGTGCAGATTTGCATCACCAGAGTCGGGTGCTCCCCTTTCAGGTGGAGGAACCGGACTCCAAAATTCGCATGCGGCGATGCTACCACACTCATTGTGGTGTCACTGGTACCAAACTCTGGGGAAAGCACTAGGTCTGCAATTAGTAGAATCCAACAGCAGCCTATTAGAAATTTAAAACAGGTGTCTTAAATAAGTAGCTAAAAACAATCGAGGGGTAGGTAGATGGTATATGTGCTGCAGGTGCTCAGTTATAGCTGATGATCTAAAATTGTTTTGTCAAAGCGAGAGGATGGGTGAGATCAACAAACGGACAATAATTACTATACGCTACTAAAATTGAAGCTATCATATACTTCCAAGGAAATCTTGTACACATTTATTGGGTCAAGGCATCAGTTCAACTGATGTGGACACACCTTTTAGCCTGAAAAAAACCATCTCCTCCTGCTAGCTATAGGACACAATGAACATTGAAAACTCTATTAAGTCAGAAGACATGCCATATCCTGGAAATGATAAACTTGTAATATTACACCACATATCGCTAGTGTAGCCAGGCTGGCCAACTTATGTGTTACTATTTATCATTTACTACTACAGCCATCAGTTTCAGCCATCATGTACTTCAATGGAAATCTTGTACACATTTATGGGATCAAAGCTTAGCTTCAATGGGAGGGGAGGGGGGGGGGCAGAATTACATTATTTATTGTTATTAATTATTGCAATGGTGTTCGTAGTTAAATGTAACTACTTTATTTGAGCTTTATTTAGTACATGCAAAGCATTTTTAAACTGAAAAACTAACTTTTAAACTGAAAATGGCATATTTGTAAAAAATAAAAACTCTTTAAAGTAATTGAAGATCCGTAAGTCCAAAATAAATGAAAGTTGAATTCCATCTTAAACGTAATGGTAGATCAATATTTTGCCTATTTTCTAAGCTATGATACATTCTTGGATGTTTAAATAGTGAAAATTAATCATAAGCGAATTTTTTTTTCTTCTTAGAATAGCATTGTAGATACACGGCGTAATTTCCTGAGTCAAAACTCCAAAAATGGTGAAATTCTCTAATCTTTCTTGAAAAAATTTAATTTGTTTTGTCTCAAAAAATAATGCTGAGTTTACAATTAAGTTTAAGATACAAATCAAGTTTTTGCGATTATTTTTTGCAATTAATGTAATAAAACCATAGTGTTTGCTAATCACAAATTTAATTATTTCTTTCTTCAGCTTTCTTTGTTTGTAACTGCCTTTTAAAATAATAGAGATCTGAGAGGCATTACGAATTGGAAAAATTAGTTTGTGGTTTTATTTTCTATTCCGCAGTTGGGTAATTTTGTATACCGTTTTTTGTCTTCCTGATTTCAATTATTTTTCATAAGCTATAATAGTGGTATAAAATCCACAAAAAGTGGTGACTGTTTCTTTGGAGAAATGGTGTCCTACCCATTACTTTTATTAATGACAATTAAACAGATACAATTTGAAATCAATTTGAATTATAACTTAAATTCTAAACTTGCAATCACTGTACTTTAATAATGAATGTAAAAGCCATCACACATTTCAAGATTTACTAGAATACTCTTAATTGCAAATACTTTCTGTAATAGCGAAATACCAGATGAACAGTTCGAGATCTTAACTAGAAATATTTAGTTAAAATTATAACCTGGAATATGAAATTACGACTTTCTGAACGAAACATTATCTGTGCAAGAAACCCAACGAATGCTAGACATTTATTTCGTTTCGAAAACTGGTAAATAAAACTATTTCTTTCAAAAAGGAGTTCAAAATTTTTCGCAGAAGCGAAATATTCATCTTTTGAAATTCAAAACGCGAGGAGAAAACGAGCTTTTAAATTTTATTTTCGCGATGCCATCCTATGGAAAAGAGCTCAAATAAGTATATTATTTACCACGGCGAAAAAATACCGCTCTAAACTTTCCGCTCCAAAAATTACTCAAGCAATTCTTTTCAAAGAACTGATCGCATTAAAAATATTAAACTCAAAGCTTTCAAATGTTTACAAAAACTTGTACAAAAATGCTTCGTTTGTACCTTCTCCAACCTCTTATTTTCAAATGTTTTAATATTTCACTGTAATTAGCAATTATTTCAAGCAAAAATGAATTCTGTTACACAAAATTAAAGTATCTCTCTTGGAAACTTTGTTTTCTAATTGCGTCACGCTATAGCATAGAATTTATTTATGTTCTTCAGGCTGTTCACCATAGCTAATGTCAACACAAGCATTTGCGTGTATAACTCCACTGCTATTTTTCCACCCATAAACGATCTTTTGTTCTATTTTTCGTTAATTAATCTTTGGACGATACCGCGGCTCGATATGTAGATTTTCCCTTCACAGTCACGACTCTGGTTTACCTAATTTTCTTTAGCTTAGACGTTTTTTGGTTAAACGTTCCATTGCGCTCATTCGAAAGAAATGGCTCGCATTCAATTTTCATCAATGTAGTAATTAGTTTCCTTAATTAAGGATGTATGCATCGATGCTAAATTCCTTTCCGTTTCGAGAATTTTTCTCGTTCGGCGTGGAATCATATTGAGAAATCTTGAAATATATTTTTTTGAGAGATAGGTTTTTATATTTTCTTTTAAATATTTCATATTCGCTATTATTAAAACATGTTTTGCTTCTCTGCGCTTGCATACGGTACCTACGTGACGCACAACACAATTGATATTTTTAGGGATATGTGATTATTTTTGATCCATTTGCAGTTTAAAATACATTTTTGATGAACGTTGCATAAAAATAATCTTCATTTTCAGCTCTTTTTTATGTATCACAAATTTGATGCTACGACTTGAAAGTTATCGTATTTTTTCGAGGGGGAGGGGGCATATGCTTAAATTCAGCTATACAAATTTGGCTTACTTTATTGTAAAGCGATCTGATTTTGCGAGGTAACTAAAGGGTTTTTAAGTAAAGGCTTTTTCCATTTCACGTACATACCTTCTTAATCGCGTTCCAGACTACGAACCATTCAGATGTGCGTTCAAGAGTACGTGTAACGGCCTTATTCACCAGCCAGCTTGAACCGTCGAACTGCAGATCAAAGGCTTCCTCAACCAATCAGAAAGCTCAAATCGGCGGTTCGAGTGTTTGACTGAGGTTCACATCGGTTGGTAAATAAGGCTGTAACAGGCCTTATTCACCAACCTATGCGAACCTCAGTCAAACACTCGAACAGTCGATTTGAGCGTTCTGATTGGTTGCTGAAGTCTTTGATCTGCAGTTCGAAGGTTCAAATCGCTGGTGAATAAGGCCGTAAATGCAATTTTGAAGAGCGCTCAAGAATGTGAGCCATTCTTATGACACTCAGATGCGCCTTCATGATTGCGCACAAAGAAATGTTGCATTTTACATACGCGTTCTTAGCCGCGTACCAACGTGGGATGAATGGACGATTCTGCAAACGGGTTGCATCTTCAATAAAAACCTATTGCTGGGCTTTTGTGAGGTAAATATCAAAAATATAATTGTATTATTAAGTGTTTATTATATTGTAATTCATTTCTTAATGATTCTTCTTTAATGGATTACATTTTATTGTGTTTAGAATATTAGATTAACACGTGGAACATTCTTTTCTCTGAAATTCCATATGCCATTCTGTGGGGGACTCCAATGAGCAACTCGCTGATAAACACGCTCTTGCGCGAGTAGAGAGTGTGGTGCATTATTGTGACACATTCTTAAACGCCACAGTTTTACTCACGTGGTTGAATGCATCGCGTTCAGTCGGTTAAGAAAGTACGTGTAAAGGGCTCTTAGTTTAGAATGTTGTTCCAACGTGGTACTAGTGGCATTGAATATATGAATAGGAGAGACGACAATTGGTTGAGCAATTTTCGACGAATTCACTCTTTGTGGGAATGTTTTGATACCAACATATTTGATTTTATGTACCTTAACCTCTTCAGACGCTAGAACTAAGCACAAAAAATTTTGACGCAATTTTTTGGTTCTCTGGCTTAAAACATGATTACAAAACAAAATAACTAAAAAATATTATTTTTTAAACTTTAATTCATAATTAGTTAAAATAATAATTAATGCCCAATTTCCATATTTAAAACGAAGTAAACTGTCGGTCGATTAATTTAAAAAGAATTGGGTGTTTAGCTTTAAAATTGTACAAACAGTAGTTAATAAACAGTATTTTAAAATGTACCCAATTGGGTACATTTGGAATGAAGAGGTCAAATGATAAAGGTTATCTATACACAAATGGATGAGGTTATGGTGATGATACAGTGAAACCTGTGTAAGTTGACCACTTGCGGGGCAGCACTTTAGCGGTCAACTTAGAAAGGTGGTCAACCTTACAGGATTTACAGTATCTTTATTAGAAAAATATCTGGAGGCAATTTAAACCAATTAGATAAATAGTTTTAACCGGCATCATGGGGTTGTAGAAAGACTTACAATGGTCAGTAGAAAACACTGTACAAGTAATGAAAGCGCTGCTATTACATATTTAATAATAAGTATAAGTTGAAGATAATGGAATTTTATGGATACTACTAAGGAAAAAGAACAACAATAACGTCCGCTATCCTAAAGCATCTCTAAGAATATTTAAAACTTCTTTTTTCTTTTGACATAGTACATAAAATTTTGGGATCGGCAAGAAGTAACTTTCTAGATGTTGGGTTGCTTTGGGAGTTCTTGTTGTCGCCAACTTGACGAAAAATTTGTTCTCAATCCCCATGCATGAAAAATCTCAATGAGTATGAACAAATTCCGTAAAAGGTGTTTCCTTGCCTGTACGGAGTTATTGCAGGGAAAACAATCTTAACGGATTTTTGTTCTTCTTTTTTTTTTTTTTTCAAATATGACTTTGTGTGGGAAAAATTTCTCTCTGCGTTTTATCTTATTCATATAATGTGTAATTGAACTTGGTTATAGTGATTTCGCTTATAGTGACAATTTCTGATATAGCGTCAAAAAATTCAAATTCTTTTATTCGAACATGAAAAGTAATGAATAACGCAATAGCTCAAAACAATTTTACTATTTATATATATATCTATATATATATATAGAGTAGCGTCGCTACGTTTGGAGGGGGGGTCCACCCGGGTGACATCCTTTTTATGGATGTTATATGTAGGGGCCCGACACAGAAATTGAATTTAAAATTTTTGAAAAATACATGTAGTACTTAAATTTTACAATTTTACTGGTACAATTTCAACGCACCATAACTGAGTATAAATGTAGTTTAATGTAAGTTACACCAAATGAATAAAACGAAATTTCCTAAGATGTTTTTTTCTGCTTTTTTATTTATTTTCACGAATGAAAATAATATAAACAACAAAACTGCAAGTTTATAAAACAGAACGAAGTTTTTATTTATTCATTTATTTATATATGGGGCTTCACCACAAAGTACCCTGGATGACACGCATGCTAGGAACACTACTGATATATATATATATATATATATATATATATACTTGTATATATATATATATATGAATCATTTGTAGTATTTTGTACAATTATAATAACTAATACGTTTGAGTAAGGAAAAATCGAAATAATGAGAAATTTTTCAAACGAGAAACTTGTTCTCACTCAGAGAATTTAAAAAACAGCATTTCTTATTCCAACAACAGAATAATATAAATGATTGATGTTGAAAAGCAAGGCCTCGTACTCGAAGAAGGATAAATAACAAACAATGAAAAATGCTGCTTCATTCAATCAAGCAAAGTAGTTGCAAAAGGAAAACTTTCTCACTTGGAAAACAACTGACAGAAGCAATGGTGGTCTAAGCTTTGAATAAAAATGGCCGATTTCGTAGATGCCGTAGAAAGGAAAAATTACTTTACCCGAAGTGCATCGAGAAAATTACATTTAATATGTTCCTGGAAAACAAAGTTGGTTTTTTCCCATTTTGTATATATAAGCAAAAGTAATGGTTAGTGTTTAACAATCAAAGTTTTTTTTTTCTCGTAAAATTTTCCAAATACTGTGTTACTTTAGCAAAAGCACTTTCAAAATGTGTGGAGGAAATAAGCTGATTTTTTGAGAAGTTATAGGAATAAAGGGAAAAAAAGAGAAATGATTTCAGTGATCAATCAGTTGGAAATGATTAACATCGTGCCGGCTGCTTTCAATGAAAATTCCGTACACCTGTTTTGGAGTTGGTACGACCATGGCTTCTACTGCACAGAATAAAAGATAAGAGAGGAAAATGTGCGCACAAACGAAAGTAAGAATTATTTAGTACCATCGTATTTTTATTTGACATCGTATCAGAGGAAACGCTAGAGTAATATCTATTAGAAATGCTTTAAATATTCATACATTTTACTCTGCTAAAACTGAAACATAAACGTAAATAAAACAATTTTCTTGTTCATAGTAAATTATTTCTCATTTTCATCATTTTCTCTGAGTTATTTGACGATTTAACTTTTCTCTCCAAAAATGCTACATTTGTGTCCAGATTTGTAGACCTAATTGTCTCTTTTTACATTTTTCGATATATTTTTATCTACTGTCTTTACATTTGTTAGGAATATATATTCCCTTCTGGCTGCGCATTTTTTTTCGCAACTGTCTACCATGTAAAGGCTTTTTTTTTTTTTTTGGTCCTCAAAATATTCCTGTTCTATGTCTTGTATCCAGCCACAAAAAAGGTAGTAGAATTTTTTACATGTTATTTTACGCAATTAGGTTTATATTTTTGATTTACTTCTTCATGTTAATTCCAGAAAAATAAAATTCAAACGTTTTTACATACCCTCGCATTTTTACTTTAAACTGCCTAAGGTATGTATATACTTAACAGAAAATATTTTTTGGGATACCATTTATACATAATATATATAAATATATATATGGCGTCCATGGTATCCCAAAAAATATTTTCACATACATTGAGAGGACATAGGGCATGCTGAAAAGATTCAGAACTGCAGTGCGCCCAGAAACCCCCCGCACCTGCCATTTTCTAGGAACTCATGGCTGCAAACATCACCGTATGCCGTCACTACATAATAATTGAGGGGGGTTGGGGTTAGGATCTCGGTAACATGGATTTGTTTATTTGGAGAACACTTAAATGAGCCCCTGGGGGTTTTGAAATGGATCTGGTTACAAGAATCGTTTACTGCGCCAAATATCAAAGAAGATCCAGTTGTATTCTAAATGGTTTCTCGAATGGCTCTATAACACGTGCATCCCTTGCATTGATGGAATATTTGAGTATTTTTTGTCCTTTATTTTGAAATGTTATCAACTACCGCAGTATATGTAATATCTATAAGAAAATAAATTTTCTTCTAATGTCTCTATCCCAGGTTTTTCATGTCTTGTACATCTGATAACACTATCCAATGTCATTTTGTGGTCCTGAGTTGCTGTTGTCAATCCGTTTTCGACCTTCTTTTCATACCATTAAAGTTTCTCCAAATAATTTCAGGACACTTTGTACATAAATAAACTTTCTAATTTTGTTGACTTTAGAGACTATCAACTCATGAAGAATGCTAATGAAATAAAAGTGCCTAAATTTTCAGAGAAAAGCAAACATTTCATTTGAAACATTAAATGTTTGTTGTATTACGCCGTATTTTTTTCGAATAACACCTCATGCAAGTTAAAATCCAAATTACATTCCCAATAAAATCTTCATTGAACAGAAAAAGCACCGGAAAAAAATCCTTTTAAATTATCAAAAGCGAATTTTCTAATTACATAAATTAAGTATACTGTACCACATATTGTAAATAAATATCATCATTTTCTCTGGTTTCGAAGTAAATGTAAAAAAAAACTCAAAAATAAATCGTATAAACTCGAGAAATGTAAATTAGATTTTTATTCCACATACGTGATGTTACTACAGATCTCTAATTATCTTTGAGGATAAATTAAGAATATATAAGTATAAGAGTGCTAAAATAAAGAATCAAAAGAAAACCACTATTTTTCTTTGTGTAAAAGGAGATTTTTATAAGAGTAGGTTTATTTTCTTAATGGTAAAGAAACGGGGATTCTGATTAAAACTGAGAGGGGAAAAACGATGTTTAAATCTTTAGATATTTTGACTTTTTATACATTGAATTTGCGCATTGATTGTTTTATATTTTGAGTTTTCAATGCATAACTTTCAAAATTTGCTCTGAAATGCAAGGTGCGCCATTTAAGTTTTGGAATTTGAATCGGCTATAAAATAACAACTAATTAATATTTTTTCAAAATTATGACTTTATTAGAAAGACTGAACATTTTCATTTATGAATGAAACACAACATCATTTAAATGACTGCCACGGCTAGCTTGACAGTACCCCGTCCGATCAACCCAATTTTTTAGTACATTTCATTTTTTAGTTTAGTTTTAGTTTGGGCTCCAATCGCACGAATGGCAATATCGATTTCGTGTTTCAAGGCATCAATCGTCTCTGGGTGGTTAGCGTATCATTTATCCTTAAGGGTTCCCCACAAAAAAATTCCAACGGGGTCAAATCACAGCTCCGAGGCGGCCAATTCACATCAGCATTTCGGCTGATTTATTCGATTCTCAAAAACAGTGCGTAAAAGATCGATGGTTACGTTGGCTGTGTGGCAAGTGGCCACGTCCTGTTGAAACCAAATGTAGCTCGTGTCACCCTCTTCAATTTTTGAAAACAAAAATTCGTTTATCATGGCACAGTAACGTTCGCTATTGACAGTAACGGGGACTCCTTGCTCATTTTCAAAGATGCCACCCGACCAAAAACTACAGCAAACAGTTACTCGTTGTGGATGCATAGGGTACTCGTGTCACCCTCTTCAATTTTTGAAAACAAAAATTCGTTTATCATGGCACAGTAACGTTTGCTATTGACAGTAACGGGGACTCCTTGCTCATTTTCAAAGATGCCACCGGACCAAAAACTACAGCAAACAGTTACTCGTTGTGGATGCATAGGGTACTCGTGTCACCCTCTTCAATTTTTGAAAACAAAAATTCGTTTATCATGGCACAGTGACGTTCGCTATTGACAGTAACGGGGACTCCTTGCTCATTTTCAAAGATGCCATCGGACCAAAAACTACAGCAAACAGTTACTCGTTGTGGATGCATAGGGTACTCGTGTCACCCTCTTCAATTTTTGAAAACAAAAATTCGTTTATCATGGCACAGTAACGTTTGCTATTGACAGTAACGGGGACTCCTTGCTCATTTTCAAAGATGCCACCGGACCAAAAACTACAGCAAACAGTTACTCGTTGTGGATGCATAGGGTACTCAATAGTCAAGTGGGGATTCTCTGAACCCCAAATGCGACAATTTTGCTTATTGACATAGCCTCCAAGATGGAAGTGAGCTTCATCGGAAAACAAGATTTTTCCGATTCCTCACTTTAGAAGTAAGTTTTCAATGTTTCCCATTTTTGTTCAAGAGTAAACCGTCCCATTTCGTAAATATCAAAAAATAAACTAAATTTCTGTCAACTTATAAACTTCATTATAGCCTTTCAAAGTCAAAATAATTTAAGTTCAGATTCCAAACTTTAGATGGCCCACCCTATAGTACCCAAAAGCGAAATAAAACTCTTAACAAGTTGAAGATGCCGTGTACCACCGGTGACTCACACACGAATGGTTCACCTGACGGCGTGTACCACTGGTGGCTCACACATGAATGGCTTTATTTGGCGGCGTGTACCACTGATATCTCACGCACGAATAGTTCCACTGGTGGCGTATACCACTAGTGGGTCACACCCAAATGGTTCATCTGGCGGCGTTTACCACCGGCGACTCACACACGAATGGTTCATCTGCAGGCGTGAACCGCTGGTGGCTCACACACGAATGGTTCATCTGATGGCGTGAACCGCTGGTGGCTCACACACGAATGGTTCATCTGATGGCGTGAACCGCTGGTGGCTCACACATGCATGGTTCATTTGGCCGCGTGTACCACTGATGGTTCACACACGAATGGTTCATCTGGTGGCGTATACCACTGGTGGCTCACACACGAATGGTTCATCTGGCGGCTTGTACCACTGGTGGCTTATATCATCTATAGTCTTATAACAGTTTTGTTAGATGAAAAAAACTTAATGTGGCTAAAAATAACTTTTTTACTGTAAAATTTAGAACCTTTCTTCTACAGGTAGCAAAAATCTGCGCCGTCCTCAAAGTGTTAATAAAAAGGCCTTCCTTGCGCGGATTCGGAGAGCAAAATCCGAAAACTGGACAATACATATAAATACAACATAAACTTTTAAGTACTAAAATAAGAAGCTCGCCCAGATTTAAACTAGCCGAATGTTCCTTCGGATTTGCCTTCTTAGTTAAATTTCAGGTATACTAATTTATTCTGGGAGCGTGAATGCAATTTACGATTGTGGGAGTGCCTTCATGCAACAAGGTAGGAGGAAGGGGACACAAAGAAGTCAAATTAAACCACTTTGGCACACCGAACCCCTTTTAGAAAATTCCAGCTACGCCACTGACCACTGATAACACCAAACATTGACGTGCAAAAAGAAATGAATAAGCATCATATCTCGTCAAAAACATGTGTGAAATCTATAAATAATAAGCTAAAATACGAGCGAAATTAACCATTGTAGATAATTGTTATTTAATTTTGACTTAAATGCATTTTGAATCTCATAACTATCAGATACTTTCTCAGAATGATTAAATTTACTTCTATTTTTGTAACAAAGTGTTTTAGATATATTTTTCCATTTAACGCAATGATACGCTCCTCAGAATAACAATAGTAATAAGAATAATAAAAATAATGCAGCGCATTTTGCACGTATTCCAGGAGTTGTTTGTAAATTATCTTTTTTAATTGCAAAATCACGCGCATTCAAAGAAGATTGAATTTTAAAGCAGAAGTTTAGTTTGAAAGGAGAAATCTTTTGTGGTATTAATCTACCACATTTCATTAGAAACAATTCTTGTGTGCTTAAGAATGTTTAAATTATTAGTAAGTTTTCGAACAGACGGCTTAATTTAAATGAAAAACTAATGTAAGTTTAGCAACTTAATTAACTTCTATGCGCATTTTATTCTTAGTACAGTGCCTGTCCCTTGTGAATGCACGGAATTCCGTCTTTGTTCCTTGCTAACAATGGCGGAATCTGAGAACTGCCAATTGTAACGAAAGTTTCGCTCAAATTATTCGGTGTAAGTATCTTTCGAGATCCGCAAAATCCGCAATCCGGATAAAATCTGCCTTCCCAGTTTGCTTTTTGGGGGGGCTTTTGCAGAGAAAAGGGCCGCATTTCGGTTTGTGGCTAATTGCTTTAGGATTAAGGCTCCGGAAAGCTAATTAGGGACGGGCCTATTGTTATTTCATTTCTCGCGGAGACTAATTAGTGCGGGGAAACGGTCGAAAGATGGATTTATTTTCGGACTCTGATTTCGTGAAACTCTATATAACTTTCCTCGCCCCCGTCCCTCCTCCCTGCAGCGCTCCAGAGGAAGCTCATCGCTCAAACTCCTGGTGGAGAAATAGGACATCATTAGCTTCGACATTGGAGAATCGGTCTTCACACTCTTGCTATCAATGGCAGTCCCGTTGCAGAGGAAAATGGCCTTAGTCAGAGGTCTTCGCAGGAGGATACCTTTATTATTTAAATAAATGGGAATACAGTAAAACCTGTGAGGTTGACCACCTTTGTGAGCTAACCACCTGTCTAAGTTGACTACTTTTGTTGGGAACGGAATTAGCCCTATAGTATATAACTAGTAAATAAGAGCGGCGGTCATGCGAAATGACCGCTGTTCTAGATATTATAAATTGTAATTAAAAGGGTTTGTTGCAAAACCCTTTTAATTACAATTTATAATATCTAGTAAACCTTCGGCTATGTCTTTTGATAAGTGTAACTCAAACTTATCAAAAGACATAGCCGAAGTTGAGCAAACTGCTAATTGTTATTTTTATGTCAAGGTAAGCCTTCAGAAATCGAACTAAAAAGCTTATAGCTGGCGTTTTTACTGACTTAGAAACTTAGAACAAATATCATCTCGTGCAGAAAAATCAGCGCTTTCGATAGATGTATTACATTAATACGTGCGAGGTACTTATCACTCCCATATTGGGGATTTTATGTGAAAAATTTTAATAAGAAAAACTACATGTACGATTTGTTTCTAACGGGTCTATAAACCTTCCTCTTGAATCACTCTGTCTATTGACGATAACCACATTAAAATCTGTTGCGTAGTTTAAAATATCTAAGCGTGCATGGTTTAAAAGATCGAAGCGTAGAAATAATAATTGAAAATTTTAAAAAATAATTTAAAAAAAAAAAACTATTTGAGTCACAACTTTCATTTTCGCAGCGATGAGTTTCTCGGTTCGCAAACATTAACCGTGCCGAATGTAATCCCGATTGGTAAAACGGCCTGGGATTCTATAGCGGACAGACAGACAGAATAAGCCGCTTATATATAAGAAGATGTAAGGAAACCTTTGTAACTTGATTTATCTTGACCACTTGTCTATGTTGACCACTTATGTACGCCAAATTTGTGTGGGAGTAATATAAAAAACCCTTCGTAAGTTGACCACCTAATTATTAATATATTTATTTTTTAATCTATTTTTGAAAAGATAAAAAAAAATAAGATAACTTCTCCAGGAAATTTTTTTATGTTATAATGTTAAACCCGTATTTGTCTGGATAGATGAAACATCAATATAAAGTTTGCCTAAACTTCTTTGTAAGTTAACCATTTGAGAAAACGACTACGAGCGCTCTTTTATTCTTGAAATAAGTTTCTTCTTTTTTTTCTTCTACTTGGTGTAACCATTTTGAAAATTTATGTATTTCTAGGAAATCTTTACTGTCATTTAAGTAGCTTACATAATTAATGAGATATTTATCTTAATTTTAACTAAGTACTTTACTTTTAAAGTTGTATCGGATGCATTGTAAGTCATTCAGATTAAATTTCTCTAGTGATATTTTAGATAATTGTGAAAAAAAGTAGATAATTGCTATTTTAAAGTAAAGTTAATACATGAAGTTATACTTCAATTAGTTACAAATGAATAAATGCATAGTGCAAGAAATGACAAACGAAAAATCTCCACACTCTAATAAGTTAACCACTAATGTCCTTCACCGCAAATGGTCAACTTACATTGGTTTCACTGTACCAATGCTGTTTAACTTCTATGCAGCGCAAATGTTCAATGTTAGCTTAACAAATGAGTCTATTAAATGCCAATGCGGTCAAATTCATTTCTCGAAACTTCCTGATTTAATAAGTTGACCACTAATGTCCTTCACCGCAAGTGGTCAACTTACATTGGTTTCACTGTACCAATGCTGTTTAACTTCTATGCAGCGCAAATGTTCAATGTTAGCTTAACAAATGAGTCTATTAAATGCCAATGCGGTCAAATTCATTTCTCGAAACTTCCTGATTTTTTTTCAAACTTTGATAAAATAAAAAGCCACTCCGGATAAAACGTTCGGATTAATCCGGAAAAAATGACGGATAATTAATTATTCAACAGATAGTCCACTTCGTTTTAAACATGGAAAACACGGAAATTGGCCATTAATTATTATTTAAATTAATTATTAATTAAAATTTAAATTTTTAAAAATTTATTTTATTTTGTAATCATTTTTTAAATCAGGGAGCCAAAAAATTGCGTCAAAATTGTTTATGCTTAGTTCTGGGGTCTGAAAAGATTAAGTGGTTAACTGATAAATACAATTTCGAAAAATGAAGATAAGATGTTCAATTTGACAGAACGACGCAAGACGTAGACAAGTTTACGGAAAACTACCCCAATTAAATAATTGAGAGAACGCAGATGATGTTCCTTCATAATTGATAAAATGTGGAACACATTCACACCAGAATAAAATAGTATTAATAATATAATAGATAAAAAGAAAAGAGTCAAATGATAGAGAGCAAAATTGCTTCTTTCCCCGCTAAAATATAAATTTAAACAATATGCATTGCGCTAAGCGATATTTTCTAGATGTTGTCCGAGTAAAATTTTGCCCCTTAGTAAGTCATACAACAAACAAAAGCTCTACCTTTTGACATTACAGTATAAAAACCCTGAGTATTACTCCTTTGGATATCACTCTAGCTAATCAATATTTGCTAAAAGCTAAACGAATGGATTAGCTAAAAGCTAATCCATTTGCCCTTATATAAATTTTCCATTTTTTGCAATGAAAAATACTGAAGTCGGTGCAGATGGTCGCTGCTGATATTATATGGTCTTTATTTGCCATGTCTGCAGCGCTATCTATGCAATAAGTAGCTAACTGAATCGAATCGTCATCAATATTAATGCCGCAAATGATGTGTTATTATTCATAACAGATTTGTTAGAGCTTAAAAAAAGGTATTTAAAAAATGAAATCTCGTGAAAGACTAAAGAGCTGAAGATTTTCTAATATTTAATGTCAATCTTGCTTTTGTCAATGTGTCTTTTGTCTACCAGTCATATTTATAATTAAATTTTATATGATAGTATAAAGATATATTTTTTCGTCACTCTTCATTGGCCTGTTCCTTACCGTTCGTGAAAGTCTAGAACTGTTCTTAAGAGATTGGCAATACCTTTATTGTAGTTCAGGCGCGCCGTAGGATTTTTAATTTTATATATTAATGGTTAAGATTTATTTGGTTAAGAAGAAAAATGAGACTTCAATTATCCAACTAAATTTAAGAATGCAAAAAATGTTGTTTATTATAGTCAGGATATGTTAGTATAGTAAGACAATACTTTGCCTAAGGGGATGGAGTTGTCTAGGGCTTTTCTGATTTAAGTAAATCTGCTGAAAGCCTTGTGAATATTGGAAAAGAAAAGAGGAGGAGGGGTGTTACTCAATGGGACAAGAGAGGAAGAAAATTTTAATTATTAAAGAGATGGAGAGAGAGAGAGTGTGCATCGAACGCAAGGTAGACGACTTCTTCCTCCAAGAGATTCACGCTACTTTGTATGTGAACGATGCTAAGCATACTTCTAATTATTGCTTATATAAAAGGCTGGTCTATATACAGCCTACGTACTATCAACGAGTCGGTGGCTTTTGCTTAATCTGTTAAGGAATCTAATACAGTAAAATCCCGTTTTAACGCGGGTGTCGGGGGACATGCTTGGCACCCGCGTTATAACATAACCGCGGTATAGTGAAACTATACCGCAGAACCATATTCACAAAATAATACTCGCTTTTGTTGCATTATTTTTAACTTTATCAATTCCTCGCAACTTTTCTTCCCCCTATAGAAGGTTTTTTCTTTTCTTCTTTGCTGCCATTTTATTTTCTGTAATTGTTGTGCTTGAAGCACACATCTCAGCTGCGCAATCAGCCTATCGAGCGATAGGTTATAAACCAATTTTGTTCCAAGAAAAAGGGTGCTAAAAAATATATTTGTGTCATCAACATGGGATTGTGAAGGGGGAGAGGTTTTAAGTAAAAATTAGATTTGGAAGGGGAGGAACGCGCTTCTCACTGGGGGGTATGTTTACTTTTCGGGAATGCTAAAGAATCTGGAGTACAAAGGTTGATAACGCTATAAAAGAAGTTACACACGCATAACTAGACTTCAGAAAATAGAATAGTTCAGCATTGAACTGAACAGTCCCTGGCAGATTGAGCTCCGCCCATGTCAAGCGAAACAAGTCAGGGCGATTGCACCTGATTTTGAAATCAAGCTATATGTTCTAGGTTGAAAGGGGATGGGTGCTCTTTGGCAAGAATATTTGTGTGCTAGAGCTGGCTTTATTTACAATGGTAAATATGGAATCACCTTTAAATGGTAATGATAAAGGGTGGTATAAACGTCGGGGGAGATGATAGGCACCGCGGTATATCCGATTCCGCGGTATACTCAGGCGCTGTATAACGGGGTTTTACTGTATTTGGGAATAAATTAGTTACTGATTGCTGCAGATGATTCCTCAAATTTGAATCCGTAATATGAGATCTCGTTCTGTTTTTAATTAATTTCATGCGCATTTAAAATATTTGTTGCGATTTCGATAGCGTTCATTTTGTTCTGAAATTTATAGAAATTCCGGTTACGACCTCGCATTTATCCAATGCGCAAAGTTGGCGCATGCGTGAACTAGGTACTGGCCATTCCAGAGCTATTGGTTGTTTGCCTTAATAAGGGAAATTACGATATTTATGGCAAAAACGAGTAGCTAACTTGTTTGTTATTAGTTTTGATTTTTAAACTTATATCACGCTATATCTCGCCGTTTCTTGCTGCGATGACGTCACACATTCTCTACACTAAAAGTTTTGCGCTTAGTTGCCGCCAATTTTGGTGTTCAGTTGGTGTAAATTAATCATTTTTTGATATATTTTAAATTATTTTAAGTGTATGCCTAAAAAATACAAAGAACAGACTCCTTTTTAGCATATGATGTTTGTTAACTCATCTGCGTATCAAAAGTTGCTTACGATTGCTCATTTATGGTATTTTCATAGCAATGAGCAATCGTAATGAAATTTCGATACGTAATGGAGGCAATTCAAGCAACGTCATTGGTCACGTGGCACCGATGAAAGCAATGTAAACAAAGGAAGCATAGCATCGCTTTACTTCAAGTTCGACAAATCTAATTAAGAAATAGGCCTAAATAAAGTTCTTCTACATTACATAAAATTAAAACTAAATACAACATTATAACTATTGTAATAATTAATAAATTTCTCTAATAATTATTAAATTAAATGTAAATACTAGGTTATAATCAGAAAAGGCTGTGAAAATAGTCTAATTAATTTTAAGATAACTAATTTTGCCTAGTGAACTCCACGTAGAACTCAGTTGAAAATCTCAGTAAACAAAGAACGGATATCACGTGACAACGATAATCGCACATGAGTCCCTCTAGCGGTGAATTGCTCCACTAAGTTAACGAATTTTATGTGCTAAGAAAGATTATACTGTATATATTTTTTTAAGCAGACACATAATTTTTTTTTTTTTAAATATATCAGAAATGAATAACTTTCTACACCAACTGAACACTGAATTCAGTGACACCAAAAATGGTGGCAACTAAACGCAAAATGTTTACAGTGTAGTCCATGTTAGTGTCAAGAAGAATCCATTCATGTTAAAGGGATAACTGATGGTTTAAGGAATGTGTCATTTCTGTTCTCGTGTTGGTTCGTTTAAGCATACTTGATTTCTTTCAAGCTGATTCTATATGGCAGTTCATAAATTTAGTTGCTTCCAACAAAAATACAGTAAAAGCTCTTTATTCGCGGGGTATATGTTCCATAAATATGCCGCGAATACAGAAACCGTGAATACGGAATGGTAATTTATAGGGGATTATAGGGGATACGTTCCTAGGTGACAAAATAAAAAATAAATAAATACATAAAAAAATCAATTTAATTGAAGTTTTTGAACATTTTAATTAATTATCTTAAGGCTTAGTCAATGGTTTGAAGAATTTTGTATTTTCTCTTGCTTGGCAGATTTTAAAAGCTCCTTCAATTCAGACTGATACGCAGCAGTCGCACTAGCAATTTGCCTCTTAAAAATAAGAGTTCGTTCCATAAACGGATCAATGTTCATAAAGAAATCGCAAAGCTCATTTGCCATTCTTAAACCTTCACTAAGATTTTTCAAATTAAATGTCACGTTTCCAGTGCTTGTTGAAGCCTCTTCTTCAATGGACTGTGAATTTAACATTTCCTCCAAGTCGGTTTCAGTCAAATCTTCATCTTGCGATTCAAGCAATTCCTGAATGTCACTCGATTCTATTTGTTCGAACCACTTTCTTAATAAATAATTTCAACTTGAACTTCAAATATTGGGTTGGATACCTATTGGAATCCTTTTATTATTATGTATGTACTTATTAGATCCGCGAATAAAGACATTTTTAGCCGCGAATATAGGAATTGGGTCACATTTTTTTAATCCGCGAATAGTGAAAACGCGAATGTAGGAAGCCCGAATAAGGAGCTTTTACTGTATAAGCATACATTCTTATGCGCATCCTAACTGACGCACCTGCAAAGCGAACTTCCCTAAAACTCGAATGGATTCGTCCTTTTCTGTCATGCGCAGAAGCGTCCAAGTGTCAGTACTTCGTGATCGAAGTATACAGTGAAACCTGTGTAAGTTGACCACTTACGGTGCAGCACTTTAGTGGTCAACTTAGACAGGTGGTGAACTTATAGAGGTTGATGTAGAGGGTGAAGGGCTAATTCCGTAACTGGCAAAACTCGTCAACTTAGACAGGTGGTCAACTTACAAAGGGAGTCAACCTATAGAGATTGAGGTAGGGGGTGAAGGGATAATTCCGTACTTGGCAAAAGTGGTCAACTTATAGAGGTTGAGGTAGAGGGTGAAGGGCTGATACCCTACTTGGCAAAAGTGATCAACTTAGACAGGGGTCAATTTACAAAGGTGGTTAACTTTACAGGTTTTACTGTACATACTTATTCAAGAGGCCAGAACCCACGCCAAAGAATTTGTTTTTTTATCTTCCCCTATCGAAAGCCATGCTTATTTCGACTCTCGGACTTTAAGGAGCCAAATTAACTCACACCACTAGCGTCCCGAATTTGGACGTCTTCAAATTCTTCGCGGTTTATTTGTTTCCCAATCATTATCAAAGTCAATTTGACGCCAATTAGAGAACCAGGATTAAAGCGCCCGATTGGCCTGTTTATATTTTTGAGGCGCTCTTAACGAACGCTCTCATGTGGCGCTGAACGAAAATAGGGGATGCTGATTATAGACCCTCAGTTTCGATTTACTTAGGAAAGAGATGAAAGAGACTAGAAAACTACATAAAAACGGGATCTGGATAAAGAGAAATTGGAGGATATGGTTTGAGATGGCTGAATTCTTCGATCTTGTCCAATCTTCTGCTTGTTTCGTTTTTCAATTGAAATTACTGGGAGAACTGAATAACTAACTGAACTGCTGTTGAACAAATGATAGTTCTTCAACAAACTTCGAGGTCTTAGGAGTGCCTAAAAGCTAAAACCTGATAATTTACGAATTTTTTTATCTAGATTAGTGTAGTGATAACTGGTTTTCATGTTAGTTGTAAAAATGTTGCTTATATGCAGAACATTTTAAAGCACAAAAATAACAAAATGTGTTTGTTTTTACCATTAAGACACTTTATTAAAATACTAGTAAAGTTATAAATTTCCATTTTCTCTATTTCGTTTTTATTTGTTATTTTTTTTTTTGCTGTTACAAAAGCTTTGATTACATTACATTTTTTTGGGGGGCGATAGTTGAAATGCTTAAAATGAATATGCTGATTGGCATTTTTGACGAACAGAAATTATAGTGTACATGTGTAATATGTGGGGGCATATGTACATGTTATACGCCTATGCATATTTATATATTTAAACATAAAACATTTCATCCTTCGCCATCCCTATGATTTATTTCTCTTGAAGAGCTTACTCTGGAGAAAATATTATTTTTTTTTGTTAGAATACTGAAAGTGATTTCAAAATTTCTATCATCATAAGAGGATTACTCCTTCATGGTTATAATCAATTTATTTTCTTAACTTATGATTTCAAATTAATCGTTGCTTGATATGATAATTCCTATGATAATGTTTCCCCTGCGTATATGATTTTTTGATGTACCACAATTTTGTGCCTTTTTTATAAAGACTTTATTCACACATAGGTATGTTTTCCACAATGTTTTTTTTTAAACAAGAATAAATAATTTCTTTGAAACACTGCAATATTAACTTTTTATTACCATAGTAAGGGTGCTTGAACTAAAGATGCCAGAATCTTAATTTTTATTACTACTTGATGGAGAAAGCTAAACCTCCAAGTTAAACTACGGTTTTTGCGAACAGAAAGAATCTATGATAGAGATGAGCTTGAAACCAGCTTTTTCAATAGTCTGCTGAAAAGCCTTTCTAGACCAATATTTATTCAAAAAGGAGTCGGTGATATTCGTAGTGGATCTATTGTCTAGTAATTTATGGTCGATTAGAAGTAGTAGTATATTTACTTTACAAAGCTGCTGCCCTCAATCAAGAAATTCATTTATTTGTCCTCAGGAACGACGCTTTTTTTCATCCATCTCCCTGAATTGCTTTCGAGAAGCTTTCAAGAGCTTCAACTACGGTAGTGATAGCACGTTTGCGACATACGGTAATTGTTCTATATACATATGATTAACGGATCATAAAGCTAACTGGTAGTTAAAGAAATGTAACTATTTTTAGATTTATTTAGTATGTCATTGTTTCGTATTTTTTTTTATTATCAGATAAAAAACAATCGCTTTAGTAAAAAGAACTTAAGCATCATATTTTTTGTGAGTAGGTGAGAACTTACAATCTAGTTAGTTATTTCATAGATAACCCTACTGAAGCATTGCTCAAATTAATGCTTCTGTCGCGCCATCTATTATGTAATAATTTAACTATAACGGCTCTTTATTTTTACATTAACACATCAGTTATTGTGTGCAAAATCGAAGTAAAATTCATTTCGCAATTGATGACATAAGCATTCTTAGCGGAATCAAAATTTAGAGTATTCACTAGTTAATGTCATGTAAAAGATGCCATAACTTTTATTATTATTATTATTTTTTAAATTTCAACGAGTATAACAAAATTACATTATTTATGAATGCATAAAAAACTAAGCTCTTTAAAATCGTGGCGAATAAATTAGATTTTTTTTCCCTGGATGAGAAGTATACCATTAAATCCTTCCGCTTTTGTCTGTCCGTACATCCGGGTATTTTTATAGTCCGACATCCGGACCACCACGAATTCAAACTCCGTAGTCCACATGCGCAGTCGCAATCGCTGTCAATTGAGTCGTCGAGCTAACTTAGCTTTTTTATTTTCTTCATCACAAGGGTCATAAAAATAAATTTTTAAAACGAAGAATTACCAACTGTCATCGCCGCAATATTACACTACCTCAGTTTGGAAACTATATTGTGATATTTGAAGAAGTCACTTGCTAGAGCCATATATTTAAGGGACCGTTCATAAATGATGTCACACTTTTTCCCATATATCTGGCCCCCTCCCCTCCTTTGTCACACTATGTCACTCTTCAACGTACCCCTCCTCCCTTTGTCATACGTCACGCTATGTTGCATAGGCATGATGTCACACTTTTTGTTACCCCTCCCCTTGTCACAGTTTGTCACAATTTCATGAACCTCGAAGCGTGACATCATTTATGAATGATCTCCAAGTCATCATAAATTTGTACATGGGAGAATATCAATTCCATATTAGACACAATAATATCTTGTCATTTGTTAACTTTCTTCACACGAAACCCTGCGCATGCGTTAACACTGGAGGAAGTTTTAAAAATTTAGAAAAATCCAGAATGACGGGACTGATAAAGTTGTACAGCCAAAAAAAAAAAAAAATCAGCTCTGACTGGCAGAGTGCCAAAAAGAATCCATTCATGTTCAAGGGAGAAACTGCTGGTATAAGGAGTGGGCCGTATTCTGTTCTCGCTTTGGTTCATTTACTATACTTGATTTCTTCCGAACTGATGGTATATGCCGGTTTATAAATTTAGTTGCCTTTAACGAACACAGAAACAAGCATTCTGGTTCGCGTGTTAGTAAACGCACCAGCAAACCGAACCTCCCTAAAAGTCAAATGGATTCGTCCTATTCTGACATGCGCAGAAGCGTTCAATTGTCAGAACTTCGGGGTCGAACTGCACTCTTACGGTCTTGTCAAATTGTCTGCGGACCGCCACATATTTTATGCTTGCCTAAGCAGCCTTAAGAAAAGGTAATTCAAATACTACCTTCAGGACTGTCTGAAACCCATTTTTAGAGATCTTGTGCCACCGTAACAGCACATACATGGCCACTAAAATTCGCTTTTGGAGACCGAGCTAACACATTCTCGGGCTGCAATATCACGATTATAGCTAATTAGACATCCCTTTTGGAGAACACAATATCATATTTAGAAATCGTGATGGACAGAATTTGCACTTCTCATTCAGAGCGTAATCTCCCATTCATGAACGGTAGTTTCACGTTCAAGTGCGCTGAGAAGACTTTTTGAGAACTTGATGCTTCACTCATGGCCGCCAGTTGTTTCAGAACTCCAGCAGGAATCGCATGCTATTTAGTTGTTAATGTATTTTATATGGCGACAAACATGTTTTCGGAAAACTGTCCTGAAATATTATTAAACTTCTTATATATAAGCGGCTTATTCTGTCTGTCTGTCCGCTATAGAATCCCATTTCGTTTTACCGATCGGGACCACATTCGGCACGGTTAATGTTTACGACTCGAGAAACTCATCGCTGCAAAAATGAAAGTTGTGACTCAATTAGTTTCTTTTTAAATTTTCAATGATTTTTTTTTATCCGTTTTATTTTATTTTTGCATTGTAACCGACGTTTCCAACCATATAATTACAGAATTTAATTTAATCTTTTCTTCCTTTCTTTCTTTTTAATTTATTTATTTATCGTCTGCGCTTTTCATATTTTTCTTATTAGAGTGGCAGCGCTTTTCTCCTAGTTTCGGTAAAACTTTTGTTTAGAAAAGCATAATAAAATTTTTAATAAGTTCTTTCGCTGATAAATATATATTTTTCACAAACAAATTGATTATATAGTAAATAAATATATAGTAGTGTGGGACAGTAAGCAAAGGGGGGTTCTCGCCGCTTGACCTGGGAATTCAGTTTGAATTAGCAGACACCTTTGCACAAATCATTTTAATCACGATTTATAATATCTAGAACAGCGGTCATTTCGTATGACCGCCGAGCGTACTAGTTTTTAATAACAGATTTGATTGTGCTAGATGGTCATTACGGATCCGTAAGTAAAATTCCGCATCAACTTTTTCTTATTTATGCCCTATAACGACAACAATGCAATAAGTTCCTGGACGCAGTAAAAAGCTTAGCCTGGGGTGGATTTTCATGATTCGATCTGACCTGTCGAAATTCCCTCCCTTCATAAATCCCGACCGAGTATGACCGGAGGGCGATACAACGTCTACAACAATTTCTAGAGCCGCCTTCATTGTTCTCGCCAATATAGGGTCGGGGAAGAAGGTTAAAGTGGATATATATGAAAGGGGGTGTTCCCCCACTTGGAGGCTGGCCGCAAATTTAATCATTTTCACCCTCTCTGGAGCAGCAGGAGTAATTCGATTACGTAAACACATCAACAGAGACAAGTAAGGCTCCCATAAATGCTGAACTAACTTGATAGCCATTTTTAGCCCGAACAGGGAAATTCTGGAGTAATATCAGATATTCTTGTACTGGTGATTGCTTCTCCAGAAGTTGTACAGATAGCATGTCTCGAATTTGAACATCAAATATCAATTAAAGCAATTCTCAAAAAAAAAAAAAAAAAAATAATAAATAAATAATATATATATATATTATATATATATATATATATATAAACTATCTGCGATGTGCCAGATATTTCCGTGCTAGTTCTAATTAACAAACGTCATTACATTGTTTTGCATTACTGATGTACCTTTTCTACATTTTTACGAATAAATTTTTGGGATTTTGCTTGTCAGCTAATCAAAATGACCTTGATGACACTTGCACAGAGACATCTTCACGGTCGCCATATGAAAAGCAGGTTAAAAACGCAATACAACCATTCTTATACATAAATTTTTATATGTGTGTATATATCTATTGTTGTTAAACAAGAGAACTCTGATACAATAAATTAAATTTCTGAAACATCATATTTGAGGTAAAACGTTTGATAAGAAAAGGAATAATTTCTCTTCTTCAGCCGCGTTAAATGAAAATGGTTAGTTATTCATTTATTTAGTTTTCGATCCATTTCTGTTAGATCATTTCAAGTTACGGGCCGGCCTGAAGTACATCTCTCATTTTGTAGCTAAAAATGGCGCCCAAGGGTTAGTTAGCGTCTGGAGAGAGAACCTCTAAAGGCGAGTTTGCGGATAGGGGGGAGGGAAGTATAAGATTTTGAGGTGCCCGTCACGGGTTATCGGCCCCCTCATCACTCTGAAGGGCTCTCGGTATGCACGAATGCCATGGTCGACCGAAAATTAATTTGGACGGCATCACTGACTGAAAATCGTTGAGGGGATGTTGTGGTTGCTCTAAAGCTCCCGGTGGCCCTTCGAAGAGGATGTCTTCTTGTAACAACGGGCGATAATTAAATTTAAAAAGATAACAAGATGTTGTTGGATTAAGCAGCAACGTTGTTCTTAGATTGTAGAATAATACAAACTACAAGAAAGTTCTCTTCCATGGGTTCTTAATTAGATTTAAAAAGTAAACCGTATTGTTACGTTGAAACATTTGTTACAGAATTATTTTAATAGCAGAATGATTTCTCTTTATACATAGGTATACAGGGTGTTTTTTTTTTTTTAGAGGCAGAGAATTTTAAATGGAAATAAAATGAATTACATGAATATTAAATACATTTTGAATATCAAAATGTATTTAATATTCATGTAATTTGCTTTATTTGAAAGATAATTTTGTGGCATTAATGTTTGAGTATGATGTCGGGCATGTGGCTACCAAGGCTGGCGCGTACATGGCGTAGCCTGGACGTCCAGTTTTCGCACATTTTTTGCAGTATATCTGGCAGAATGTCGGCAATAATGAGTCGCATCTTGACTTACATGTGCTGCATTGTTCCCGGTTAATCAAGGAAAGCTACTTCACTTATCCCAAGAGGAAATAATCCGAGGGCGTCATATCGCAAGAACAAGGTGGCCACTTAACAGATCTACTGCGAAAAATGTTTGAAAACTGGTCCAGTTTTCAGTTTTACAGGTTACGGTATAAGTACGCGTACACCGCGGTGTTCGCGTACCGATTCAAACATTATGCCTTAAAATTTTTCTTCAAATAAAACAAATTACATGAATATTAAAGACATTTTTTGTGTTTTATTTCCATTTCAAGTCCTCTGCCTCTAAAGAAAACACCTATGTGTATACACACACAAACACACATATATAAGGACGCCAGTGGGAGAGGGGAGGCGAACACGGCTCATCACCAAGTTCGGATTTCAAAATATCTGGAATAATATCAGGACATTGCCCGAAATCTCCGAAAGTCCAATTTGATTTTTTAAGTTTCATTAATTGGTAAGTTTTGAAAATTTGTAAATTACAAACTTACTCCGCATTTGGAAGGTCTGGGAAGTTAAAAGATATCTATAGAACTTAGAGAACTAAGACATGAGATTCAGATATCCGGTACAGATCCGTCAGGCCATGCACACCGGATATCCGATGTCTGTTAAAATCATCAAATTATCCCTTATCCTGACCTTTGTTGCCTGTTCCCCCAGCTCAAAGCAAATATCTATATATATATACATATACTAGTCAACCCGTGCGGAATTCCGCACTGCTCACCAAATCGTTTTGTGTGACATTCCACTCTTTAAAAATTTAGGAGAAAGGATATCATGAAGAAGAATGGAAAAAATTAAACGGGGTTGTTATTACAAAAGAAGACATGTAATTGCCTTCTGTTTGCAACACATCAATACAATCTGTTACAAATGTTGCAAGTGGATATTCGATTTCATTATTTTTGAATCTGATTCGATATCTATTGAAAAATGGTCGCATCCGTTAAGGGGACTCGGAACCTAAAAATTCACCTTCTCAAATTGAACATATTTCAAGGTGTATTGACTGGTTATATATGTTTATGAATGTTACTTGATGTTTTATAGAAGGAAAATAATTTAGAAAAGTCCAAATAATTCAAAATTTATAAAATTTTAAAAAAAATGTAAAACGCTACCCCTTTTTTAAAATGCGAGATTTTTGCCAGGAATTTTTTACAAGAACGAACAAACTATAATCCTTACTTTGTAGTATGTCTTTGCTAAATTCATTATTTATTAGTTCCTGAAAAAAAAATATTTAAAACTGAAATATTTAAGAAAAATCTTGGTATTGAAAGATTTTTCAAAGTTAAACTGTATTAAAATAATTTTGCAATAAATTAATAAAAAATTCCGTTCTAAGTTACATTTAGTTGAACATTTAGAACAAGTAAGAAAAATTTCAAGTGAATAGATACATATTTGAAAAAGCCTTAGCATTTTAAATATCATACAGTATGCAAAAAAACGAAGCTGAGAAAAAGTTATTTTAAGTTTTTGGTTAGGTAAAAATGTAAAATGCTCATATAAAATCAAAAATAAAATATCTTTTAGTATACGTAGGTCTCTGAAACTTTGCGCAAACGTTCTCTAATATATAAGGTATAATTTGGAGCAAAAATCCCAAAATCGAGATTTTGACCGATTTTCCCCTTAAAGGACCTTAGATGATTTTAAATCTCAAATTTAAGAGAAGCGGTACATTTTTTGACCGTGGGTCTTTTTTTCTTCATTAGTCGGCACGATAAGCTTTAAAATAAGCTTACGTAAATCATAGAATTTGATAAAGGAATAAGGAAGATATCGATGACCGACAGGAAAACAGGCTAGAGGAATAATATATAAGATATATACACAATATATATGTATTAGTGCGGCCATTAGAACAAGACTATGCAGTAAGTTCTGAATCGTCATGAATCGTTGGCATCACACCTTAGTGCAACAGTGCACCAAAATATTACCGCAAAGAAAAAAAAAGAATAATGCTAATAAAAATATTACCTTAAATGAAGTATAGTTACACGATAAAAGTATAGCAACGTGACATGAATAAAAAACCTGCCTTTTACCTATAAATATTCTTAGGGTTTATGATTATTTGATATATGCACATATTTCCTACAAAATATTCAACAGTAGAGAGCTAACAAATAACAGTTAATTAAGCCATAAATATCGTGCATACCCAATTCCCCGGAACTGAAACTAAATACGTGATTTTCGAAATAAATTAAAAGAAAAAAAGTGTTACATATATTAATAATACTATATAAAGGTGTATTCATGCAGAGCTTCACTTGAAGTATTCAATAATATTTAAGTTTGTTTCAACATACTACAAATCAGACATTAAACGATAGAATAGAATAAAGTCTTGTTCAGCAACTAAATTTTATCCCCAACAGGTGAAAATTAAACGGCATAAATTCTCACAATAAATAGATCACGCTTTCAATTATCTCTTCACCTGTTATAAGAACTCTTGAAAAATCAAGCATCTACTTAGTTATACCAGAATAGACCCCACTAAAACACACACTGACACACATACGAGTATATATATCCACACGCCCATGTATGTGTATATATATATATGCGAATAAATTAATTAAAGCTAATGAATATATGTTTAAGCAGAATTCTTAAAATGTAAAACAACATTAAGTTTTTCTATCGTACATACGTAACCAAGACACATAAATACATGTACACATACGCATATATGCATGTACAGTAAAACCTGTAAAGTTGACCACCTGTCTAAGTTGACCACTTTTGCCGAGTACGGAATTAGCCCTTCACCCTCTACCTCAACATCTATAAGTTCACCACCTGTCTAAGTTGATCACTAGAGTGCTGCACCGCAAGTGGTCAACTTACACAGGTTTCACTGTACGTGTATGTATATACTTATAAATTAGTTAGAGCTAATGAATGCATGTTGAAGCAGAATTCTTGAAATGTAAAACTACAGTAACTTTTCCTCTCACATTCCAAATCAACACAGACACACACTGACATACACACATGTTCATGCACGCACATATGCATGTACAGTAAAACCTGTAAAGTTGACCACCTGTCTAAGTTGACCACTTTTGTCAGGAACGGAATTAACCCTTCACCCTCTCAACTTACAAAGTTGACCACCTGTCTAAGTTGACCACTAAAGTGTTGCACCACAAGTGGTCAACTTACACAGGTTTCACTGTACGTGTATGTATATACTTATAAATTAGTTAGAGCTAATGAATGCATGTTGAAGCAAAATTCTTAAAATGTAAAACAACATTAAGTTTTCCTCTCACACACTCCTAATCAAATTTCATCGCATTACATGCAGCTTAAGCGATCAGCAAAGTCATTTGTTACGAAACTACGCGTCTAATCCAGTTAGCATATTTTGTGTCCTTTTATGAATTCAGCAATCATTTGCCAAGTATCGCCTAGTCGTATTTCTCAGCTCAATGGACCACGACAAGAGCTTACCTAATGAAATTATCCTCTCCCCCCATCACCCCTCTTCTTAAGACAATCCTATCTTATGGCTTGTTGTCTGCTTGAGTAGCTTGGAAAAGGGCTCGCCGGTTCAAAAGCTTTGCGCCGAAAGAAGAAAAACGCACACATGTATGATGGTGTTCGACAAAAGGGTGGATGGTAAAAAATGCAGTATTATGTTTCTTCGGAAAGATTTTTCTTTTCCTTCCATGGGAAGAAGCTTCCATCACGCTGAGTGAAAGTGCTAGTGGATAATTTTTCTCGCTGAGTTTTCATTTTCGTCGCCAAATATCTTAGAAAAAAAAAAGGAAATTCTTCAGATCTTGTTGGCAGCACATCACAACAGAGATCAATGAAAATTTGTTTAGGATGCATCTGACATGTAAAATTTCTGCTTCGTTGAATTTGTTTGAAATAAAAGCTGTACACAACAATGACGAGCGAAGTTACGAGTTTCTGAGCTTGGAATATTTGTAATATTTATCCGTAAGTTTTTATTGTGGGATGGAAATTTTAAACTATGTTTCGTTTGTGAAATCTCACAGTAGTAAGATTTTTTGTTGTTATACTGTTACTTATGCTTATAAGTTCTTTCTTACTAATACATTTTGCATAAAGTAAACTATAAAAAAATAATTTAAAAGTTCAATAAATAAATACTTGAAACAAAAACTTCAGCAGTTTTAAAAATAAGTTGAACGGGTTAGACAAAGAAAACACACACACACATATATATATATATATATATATATATATACATATATATATATATATATATATATACATATATATATATATATATATAGTTCTGTGTATATAAAATATATATACATATATATATTCACAGAACTTCAGCAGTTCTTAATTCCAAATACATCTATCCAGATTGGTTATTAAAAAATAAAATCATTTGAATGTTTTTATTTGAATTTCTTTTGCGTTTTCATAGCCTGTTGAGACTCCTGAATTTAGCACAAGATATTAATATCGACACGATTTCGACTGGGTTCTTCGATTTAAGAATGATTGCAAAATGAAACTTATTTTGTTTTTTAACTAATAATTAGTTTAAACAATAATTAATTCCCAATTTCCATGTTTAAAACTAAGTAAACCATGTGTTGATTGATTTAAAAAAAAGCAATTGGGGGTTTTAGTTTTCAAGTTGTACAAACACTAGTTAAATAAACAGAATTTTAATAGGTATCCGATTGGGTACCGAGAATCGCAAGAGGTTAAGCGAAGCACACATGCTGAACAGAAACCGATTGCAACCAGAATAAGATTTATTAAAACTTTAAAAATGTTTTAAGTAACACGGTTATTATTTGTAGTAATAGTAGTCGAAAACCGCTTAACAAACTTCCGTGACAAACAAAGTTAAATAAAACCGCTGCGTTAATCGCGTTGTAGAAAGCGCTGCGTGCATCGCCGTTTCTTTTTTCACTATTATTTTTTTTAAATTCAAAACATCGTTGCATTATCCAATCAATTCCAAACAAAGCTATCGTTGCCATTCGACCAAAAATAATTCTGATGATTTCCTCAGAGCTAAAATTATTGTTTTTTTTTTTTCGTAATTAACGTTACAATAAATTATAAAATGGATGGAATATTGTATTGTCATCGAAGATAAGCTTGTGTGCAAAGTTTGAAGATGATTTATGCAGAAATAGTGTTCGAAAACCGCGTAACAAACATCCGCGACATATCAAGTTAAATAAAACCGCTGCGTTATTGGCTTGTAGAAAGCTCTGCGTGCATCGCCGTTTCTTTTTTCACCATGATTTTTTAAAATTCAAAACATTGTTGCATTATCCAAACAATTCCAAGCAAAGCTATCTTTGCCATTCGGTAAAAAACAATTCTGATAAGTTCCTCAGAACCAAAATTATTGTTTTTTTTTTTCGTAATTAACGTTATAATAAATTATAAAGTGGATGGAATATTGTATTGTCATCGGAAAATAAGTTTGTGTGCAAAGTTTGAAGATAATTTATGCAGTAATACTGGTCGTGTTTCAATAAATAAATAAAATCTGAACCATTCTAGCTGGTAAAAACATCAAATGTTGTAAATGTAAAAGTCTATTTATTGTAATTAATTGAACGGAAACTGTATAATAATATTAATCCTTTTCAGTTCAAACGCCCTTTAAAAACATTAACTAAACAGAAAAAATTCGTTATGTAGAAAAATTGTGCATTATTGATTTATGATTTTAATTGATTATATTTATGTTTTTAAATGGTGCCAGCAATATAACAAGTATCTCTCATCAATTAAAATTATTTTAAGGATTTTGTCAGGTTCAGTACATTAACATTGTTAATATCTTTTGGAAACGAACGGTCGATGGGCCTCAGGTGATCGAGTCCACACAAAATAAAGTTAAAATAAAAAGCAACAACTTCCTTTCTTTTCAATAAAAACTTCGGCCTGGTCTTCCATGTTTCAGAGAAAAAGGAAAGACGGTCCATAAATAAATAAATAAAATTTCCCATCAATCGTTCAGGATCGAATTGGGCTGAATTTGAGGGAAGATGAGACGGAAACGCAACTCCCAGACCCATCCGCGAAAATCCCTCAGCAATCTGAAGAGGGGGTTCTCTCAGCGGAAAAGAGCGTTAAGTCTCTGAGTTGATCTCCGTCAGAGCAAGGGAAGCATGATTTCAAAATCTGAGGTTTTTTTTAAATTAGAATGCTTGAAAAGGGTAGAGTATAATGAGTGGAATGTGTTTTCTCCATATATAATATATATTGAGTTTGTGTCACATCAGTGACTATGCTCCGTGCTCTGAGCAATGAAGAGGAATTCTATCAATGATTTATCTAACCGTCTTCGTAGGAAGATAACTAACAAAACAACTCGAAAAAAGGTCTGCTCTACACTTTTAAAACTTTTAGTTTAACCTTTCACGAAGAAAATGGTGAAATTTTGCTGCAGCCAACATTTGGTACTAAGATGAACCATTATAAGGATTCCTAGTCTCACATTTAAGGGGGAACTACACCTTTATAATGGTTCAACTTCACCAAAAAAAAAATAATGAGGAAATGTAGCTGCAACCATTTAGTACTTATTTGAACCATTATAATTGTGTATTTTCCGTTAGTCTATATATATATATATAAATGAATCCCTATTTCCCTTGGTCACGCCATCACGCGTGAACGGCTGGACCGATTTCACTAATTATTTTTTTGTTGCGTTTTTTATTGTCAGGAGAAGGTTCTTAAAAAAGAAAAATTTAAGAAAATAGCTAAGTTAGCGGAGATATTAATTAAAAAAGCAATTTTTTGCAAGTTTTATTTAATTTTTTTATTGTTGCATCCTTCTAACAATATATAATACAGTTGCCGTGTGAATTAAAATCTATGCCGTTGCCCTTGTTATAACAAATGTCGACAATACTAATAATCAATGTCTCTCTAGCATTTAGAGTGAGGCTTCGCTGTATTTGCCATCTCCACTAAATTTAATCCTTCTTTCTTTTTCATTTATTTATCGTCTGCTATCTAAATAACTTTTAAAGATTGTGTTAATTGTTCTGAATGCATAAAACGAAAATGGCGTAAAATCGATAAAGAATAGAAAGGTATAATTAATTGTTCTTATTCTGATGGGAATTTTTTGAATTTCTCTATTATTAGTATCGGTCCGTGTCTGTATGTCTGTGTATGGATAGATAATAAGGAATTTCAATGTCGTGTTGTATTTAAGCTCGCGCAGCGCCAGGCGTACAACGGTTTTTTTATTTTCCTTAGGATTCAAGGGACTTTTGACCTTATATGCACTTGTTAGAAATTTTACATGAACTATTAGCGTTATTTCAGAAAAAGATAAAATAAATGCCATTGCTGTAACAAATCAACAATACTAATAATCAACATTCCTAGCAATTTGAGTGAGCCTTCGCTCTATTTGCTCTCTGTTAAAAATTTAATCCTTCTTTCTTTTAAATTTATTTATTATCTGCTATCTAATTAAGACTATTTTTCGTATTTTAACGGGGACTTTTACAGATTGTTTTAATTATTCTGAATGCATGAAACGCAAATGGCGTAAAATCGAAAAAGGAAAACAATTAATTGCCCTTATTCTAATGCGATTTCTCTTTTGAATTTCTCTATTATTGATTTCGGTCCGTGTCTATATGTCTGTGTATGGATAGATAATAAAGAATTCAATGCAGTGTTGTATTTATGCTCGCGCAGCGCCGGGCGTACAACGGTTTCTTAACAAAAATCGAACGCGGAAAAAAAAACTACTTTTTGGGAGAATTGTTCTCAATTAATCTATGATTTTTAGGGACGGTTGCTCTTATTTATCTTAGCATAAAAATCGATTTGCAAAAAAAAAAGAACGTTTTTTGAGTATTATCCTTAGGATTCAGGGAACTTTTGACCTTATATGTACTTCTTAGAAATTTTACATGGACTATTAGCGTTATTTCAGAATTGTTCTTTTTATTTGTTTAGCCCGTGCAACGCCGGGTGGCACGTCTAGTTTTACTCTAAATGTGAAACTAGAAACCGTTATAATGGTTCAACTTTACTACCAAATGTTGATTGCAACTAAATTTCACCATATTTCTGGTAAAATAGTGTGAACTACAATTTTTTACAGTGTGATAATATTGCTCCTTTTCACCATTATGATGGTGTAGTTTAACCAGGATTGTGATTCAACTCAGAAAAAAGTTGAACGAGAATTTTTAACTGTGTAGTAAATAATCCTTCAGATTTGGAATGGCACGACTAACTGGGGTATTCTCTATACCAGAGTTGGCAGACACGATTTTTAATTGGCTTCCCCCTGGAGAAAGGGTGAAAAAAGAGAGCGTAATTTTGAAAATAGAGTTATTTTCTTCCAATTAGAATGCTCGTAAACGGTAGAGACTAATGAATGGAGTTTTATTTCTCTCTCCCGCTATGTATAGGGGGTGCGACCGGGGCACAGTGGACCACTCAGTCTCATAGACGGTAGCATGGTTATGGCTGTTTAAAGCCATAAATGAAGAGGTACCAATCAAAACCACACATGTCCATTTTAAACGATTTTCGGCAAGTCACAAAAAACGTGTTTCTAAATAATCTTTTATGGAAAAATATATTTATGTATTTATATAGATTGATTTAGTCTTATTAATATTGTTGAGAGAAAGCTTTCAAATATTTGAACACCATCCTGCAATATTTGAATCAGCTGCTAACTCAATTTTTGTTGAAAATGAACATGTGTGGTTTTGATTGGTTCCTCCTCAAATATCATACGGGGCATGTTTAGGTACCGTTTTATAAAGATTTTATGTTTTTAGCAGCTATAAGTAATTTTCCCATCTTGAAGTTTTTAAATTTTTATCAGGACTGAATTTTATTAAGTCTACAAGTAATAAATAGTTCTTCTAGGAAGGTAAAACCGTACTGTTTTTAAGTTTATTTGCATATTTATGGTTCATACATAATTTCAATGTAATTATTTGTTTTATTTTGACGTGGAGCGATGTAGGCGAATTTTATATGGGGCATAGCAGACCGCCATCTAATTGTCTAAAAGTACAAATTAGATTTACTAGCTTATTTATTTTACGTAAACCTACGTGTGCACATGTGATGCAAAGGGCTAACATGAAAATAATATTAAAAACCGTAAATTTATGAAAATAAAATAAGCGTTTGAATAACATGTAAACATTAAAGTTATGTGCTAGGTACACCTCAAAATTTGCAAAAAAAAGGGGGGGGGGAATAATCTACTATGTAGGATAGGTTTTTCAAAACACTGATTATGATAGTGTTCATATAAGATTTGCGTGAAAAAAAAAAGCTTTAAATCAATTTGTATTTTCATAAACAGCAGTGGATTCATCCATTTTTGATGTCATGGTTCTTCCAGATCTACAAGTGTTAGCACGGAAAAGAATAGATATTGTTCTACCCTTCTTGAATCTTGTTATTTCTTTGATTAAAATATTGAAAATACACCGTGTTGCACGCATTATCATTTATACATTTAGCTTTACATGTGTAGTTTTAATGTCTCAATTTATTCATATGTTTCCTGCATTTCCTTTGCTTAGATTCTTTTTCCCTCTCCAAAATTACCTTCATCCTTATTCTTAATCATCTCAACTAAGCAGTGGTTTTTTTTTTTTTGAATAGAAATACATTTTCTCCTTCACAATCGATGTATGAAATAATCATCATGGCTTTACAACCCTTACCATCGAGCACGTTTTAAATGATACACTTTCAATACCGTTTAGCTCAATAAAATCAAATACTGGGGAAGCAGGACGAAATCCAAATTTCCCCAAATGCTTACCGGAGAGTGTTGGAATCACATCTATCCATTTCGTATTCGCCGTGGAGTTTTCAAATAAATGACTTTCCCCTAATATTAGCATTGTTTGACGTTAAAAGCAAAGCATTATATTACACAGTAGATGGTAATTTATAATCTGTCAGGCAGCCAGCGCCGGTCAAACACGTCCATAGGGCTCTCATTATATCGATGGCGATAGCGGTTTGCGCGAGGCGAATAGATTTATCTGAAAGCTTTGGTTTGAATTGCTATTTTAAGTTGGATGTGGCAATTATTGTTTGTGGGAGTGAGAGGGAGAGAGAGAGGGTTGGTGTCAGATGACTTTGCAATCGCTTTGGTGGTTTTCGTCGAATTGATGAAGTAATTGGATGGATTATTGTATGTTATGAGGTTTGAGTTTTCTAATGTTTGAAGATTTTTAGTTGGATAGTGTATGGTGATTTTTACGAAAAAAAAAGAAAATGTTAAGTGAGCACGCAACTCCACTTGAATAAAGTTTATAGTTTCTGATTGTGATTTTCTTTTTTTGCAGCGCACAATAAAAATAGATTGACTTTTGCCTTTATTGAAAACGCGACATGACTTGATTAACCCCTTGCTGTACCATTTAGCTCGACCAAACTCGAGCGTAATCAGTAGTCGTCCGATTCTCCTCTCACGAGTCTGAATCGTGATATTCATGTGTGTGTAAAAATCTTCATCACAAGTCAGACTCGTTAAAGTATGGCAACGGGTGAGTCTGCAAAAGTGTCCGAAAAGTTATTATAAAAGATATATTATAGCAATGAAGTAAAAATAAATTATACTATTCGCTAAAATTCGGCTGTTGAAACATTTCTGAATACTGACTTTCTTTTTTTTTTTTTTTTTCGTTTCTTTCAAGCAAAAAGGTACTTTAACCAGCCAAAACTAACTTGAACACATTTTTTTCAAGCTTTTAATTTAGCGCAAAAAGAGGGGGGGGGGGGATCTTTGAATTGAGATTCAATAAGAGAAATCAATGTGCGTTAAGTACTACACTGTTAAAAATTTCCGTAATAACATAGTAAAATAACCATTATTTGATTGTTATTTTAATATATTTAATTACAACAGTTTAAAAACCATTAAAAAGATGGTACTCAAACCGCTGATTGTGAAAAAAAATCGTTTATTCTCTGTTTATTCTAAAGAAGGTTTAACTAACCGTAATTTCCAAGCCCTCAATAAGAATCGGACGTCCATCTTGGTTGCGAAATCTTACCGGCCGTACGTTGTTGTTAAAATAGGAATAAAGTTTTATCAGTTCAAATCTGCCTGTGTATATAAAAAAAAGAAAAAAAAGGGGCTTAAGCAGTGGTCACTAAATAGAAAGACATACACACTTAAATCAAAAAATTGAGACATCGGATTCCCGAACTGTTCGCGAATGAGCAAACCCTATAATTTGAGCTGCTGAAGCTTGTTTGTATTTTTGAAGCAATTAAAATGATTTTCGTCATTATGCAGTAAATTTAAACCAAAGATGGCTTTGGATCCAATCAAAAACTAAAATCTCAATTTTAATGCAGTTTCCCTGTTGAAGAGGAAGATTTGTAGATAAATAACGACCGCTTTGTGTGGTGCTGATGGCCGAATGGTTAGAGAGTAAGGTTGGTATACCATACAAACCGGGTTTGATTCCCGCAAGCTACGTTTACGGTTTCTACGCCTCGAAGTGGTTCAAAAACGGTAAATTTTTTGTTTTGAAACCATTTTTAAATGGTTATAAAACCGTAAACTTTTGTATTTACGGCTTTTTAACCAAGCTGATTGGAAATGGTTAGGTCCCGTAAAGATAGAAAATGTTCCAAACCGTAAATTTAACGGTGAATTAGATGGACAGACTGCTGCCGTTCATTTAAGCGTAATTTCATGATGAAATTTCTAACAGTGTATAGTTGAACTTTATTGGCTTTAACAACTATCAACAATTGACATACTAAACACAAAACATCATGACACAACGATAATGTTGCCATGCTAAGCGTAAAAGTCGTACCTACACCTTTTGGAGAAATTTAGTGTTTACTAACTACCTCTGGGTTTACCTCCAAGTAGTTAGTTCTTTGTTGCTTATTTTACCTAAATACAATGGTTTGTGGTCATCTATGAACAGTGAATATATTTCATAATACTTTCTAAAAAAATGGGTTATTCGAATCAAGTACATGGAGGTGCAAAATTTAAATCGTTAATATCTTACTTTGAGCTGAGATGCAGATGCCAGATTTGTGCTTATAAGAAAAATGATAAAAAATGCTTTGTGATAAAATATGAGTACAAGTGAAAATCAACGTAAATACAGCGCAAATCGTGAAATCAACTGCGTGAAAGATTCTTTGCATCTAGGAAAGTGAACTTTAAATTTCAAGATGAAAGGCTAGTAGCTAAATCCTTTGACAACATTAGGCTGATCAAAATGTGACTGTTACATGGCTCATTTGGCGATTTGTGCTTTATTTAAGATATTTTTTAATTGTACTCACATTTGTGCTTAGCAAAACGGGAACAAAATCGTCAAACATTTTGGGGTTCAATTCCATTGCAGGGCTAACTACAGTGAGACCACGGAATTTTGATAAAGGAAAGTTCGTTTTGCACGTGCGTTAATTATAATGCGAATCAGAATGTTTGCTTCTCTGTTTGTTGAAAGTAACTACATTTATCAACTGTCATATAGCATCTGTTCGGAAGAAATCCAGTAGGCCAGACAAAGTAGAACGGGAAAAATAGGCCAGAAAGATCGCTTGGACTGATTGTAGAACTGTAATCGTCAATAAATTTTTATTGATTACTTGAAAACAAATGAACAAAAACATATTTCCGGGAGAAATTATTATCCTTACTAAGTTATATTCGTTTAATCATACAGGTGTTTCTGTCTACATCATCTTTCTGTTTTCCTTCAAGCCAGCAACATCTTTGTTGGACTGAAAAATGACCGTACCTTAACGGCCAATATCGGTAAGTTTCAAAGTAATTCTTCGCGTAATTAATTCATCTTATAAATAGAAAGTATGACGCATCAAGGTTCACTTAAGGAGTTTAGCAATATGAATCAAATACTGCAAAATAATAACTAACACAACCATATGAAACAAAATGGTATTCAATACGAATATAAGTGGTTACATCGTTTTTCAGCTTCTGCTCTTGAGTTGCTGAAAAAATTCGTAACGGTTTTTGATTCTTACTGAACTATATTTTTGTTACACGATAATACGACTTTTCTCTCATACTCCCCACTTTTTAGCAAAAAAGACGATTTTTCTCTCATACTCCCCATTTTTTAGCAAAAAAGATGATTTTTCTCTCATATTCCCCACTTTTTAGCAAAAAAGATGATTTTTCTCTCATACTCGCCACTTTTCAGCCAAAAGAAAGATTTTTCTCTCATACTCCCCACCTTTTAATAAGGAGCTTTAGAGTTCTCGTGAGTTGCATAATACATGAAAAACGCGCTTAGAGACTTTCAATCTAGGATAGTGAAATTTTAAACTTCCAGACGAAAGTCTAGTAGCTTAACGTTTGCACAAGATTAGGCTGATCAAAATGTGACTGTTACATGGCTGCCCGATTTAGCGCTACAGTGCTAATGTCCTTCTTACATGATAGAGCCAATCACAAAGTTTAACCCTAGACGTTTCATCAAATATGAATGGCAAAAATGGCATCAATGCGATCAATAGTGTTCAGAGTTAACCAATCAAATGTTTTTTATTTCACATGACGCAACTGAAAATAGAAAAGATGTTTAATTTGGCCACAAAAAAGCTGCATCGTTATTTTAGTACTCTAATTTCTTTTTTTTTAAATAAATTTTGCAATGGTATGTTGATAAACGGATAAAATTATAAGAGCATTATTTCATATGGGTATAAAACAGTTTTAAGAAAATTGTATTCAAAAATTGTGCTGTCAGATATTTTTTTACACAATTCGAAGCTGAAATTGTCTATTTTTTCATCTTTTCTGGGGGGTTTGGTTTGTTCATAACAATCACGAATGAAATAATATTCACAATTTAAAGCATTGACTTTCAACTGAATTAATCAAAAGTAGTTCATCAAAAACTTAAACGAATTTCTCTGTAAAATTATATGCATACTTGATAATAACTAGACAGTACCAATCATATTGAATTTTCATCGTAAACTGTCAGAGGAGAAATTTAAAAAGTGCTATCAAAGACCTCTTTATGTATTTTTCAAAAAATAAATTACAAGATAAAAGTTCTTAGGTTAATGTACTGAAATTTCAGGAATTAGTACTAAAAAAATGTTTTTCCTTCTCAAAATGTTTCTCAATTTACTTTTAAACAGTTTATTATATACTGCATATTTCCTTGTTCTAAAGTGCATATACAGATAGAATTTTTAAAAAGTAAAAGAAAAGAGACTAATAACAAAAAGCTCCCAAAACAAATGTATTAAGGAATTAGAATATGGGAATTTCTTTTTTTATTTACTTGCCTCAATTAGTTAATTGTTTATGCAAAAACAGTTTCATTTATTCCTTGCTTTTACCCTTGTAAATGAATTCTTCACTTTTACTCGGTAACTAGAAATGATGAAGTTATGCCTGAGATATTCGATTTCAACCTCGCAACCGAAATTAAAGTTTTAAGCACTTCAAACTAATAACTGAGGATCCAGCTATATTATATTCGCGTGCAGTGAGGAAATATTTAAGATACATGAGGATTATGATATAGGGGAGTAATTTTGATTAAACTCTCGTAAACGAGTTTCTATATTTATCGCAGAAACTAATCACAATTTGATTTATGGTGAGTAAATTGGAATGCGGTGTAATTTAATAAGTTTATCTTTTAATCACTTTTATTAATAATCAAGTATAGTAATAGTTAAAGTGGAATTTCAGTAAATTTTCATTAAAAATATATCATTTCTAGATTTGGTAATTACAGCACCGGGAATTCTTTATTGTTAGCGCAGTTGACACACCAAATGCTGAGAATGGCTAAATGGAAGCAGTTCAATCAACGTCATTGGTCACGTGGCAGCGATGAAAGCAATGTAATTTACTGCGTGTTCGACAAATCTAATTAAAAACTAGTCCTAACTAAAGTTCTTCTACATTACATAAAGTTAACACTAAATAAAACACTATAACTATTGTAATAATTAAAAAAATTCTTTAATAATGATTAAATTAAATGAAAATGCTGGGTTATAATCAGAAAAAGTTGTGAAAATAGGCTTAAGATAACTAATTTTACCTAGTGAACTCCACGTAGAACTCAATTGAAAATCTTAGTAAACAAAGATCGGATATCGCTCATGAGTTCCTCTAGCGGTGAATTGCCTCTATTGAATCGTTTATTACCATATAATATGCAGTGACGTCAACGGCTCAATTGTATCGCTGGATTCACAACGACGCCGCGACAGCTACAAAATACGCCTGTTGTAATCAACGGTCGCTATGGCTATCAGGCAGCAGCGAGAATTCACTTATTTTAAAAGATGTCATAGCGCAATCAACAACTCATGATCATCTGGGTGAGAATAATTTTTAATGATCTAACGAAATTGCCGATGAGTGTATGGTTGAGCGTCTTAATTAAACTAAGTAAACAAATGACGGAGGTTTAAAAGTCAACGACTAGATTTTGTTGCTGTCGCCGTCGGTGGGAAATCAACATAACGATGGAAATTCAACTAAAATGTGCAAAACAACATTAGTGGTTTATGAAACAGAGCAAAATTGAATGCAAAATTAACTTGACTGAAGCCGTTTTATCTCTAAAATGTCTGTCCAATGATGTCATGATGGCACCTTACCATGGATTAAACATTAGTTGCTGTAATAGGTGAAACCCTTAACTTCGTTTTATATATATTTATAAAATTCAATTAATTAATGACTCTTACGCTATAATCTATTGACATTTTATACTCTGAGTCCTTTTGCTTGCACAGTTGGAAAAAAATGCGGTTTCTTACTTTTTTCTTTGTAAAAAAAGTATTTTATGTTTTAAAAAGTAGTTTTGCGTTTTCTTGAGTAACGTAACAGTGTTAATTCACATGACTTTATTATTCGCCTGTTTATGATTTCTAATTTAATTAACAATGGTTTTAAAAGTCTTTATTAATTAATTTAAATAATTATGTAAATAAAGATAATTTACATTAAATAACACCCATTTGCCGTTGCCATTTTTTCAAATATTTTCTTGCAACACAGTGTGCTTCATTTACTTTTCCGCTGAGACACTTGTTGCATCCGTAATTTCACTGCAGAGATAAATATCTGGATGCTTTTTATTAAGATTAAAATGAATATCATAGAGTGGCTTTACCGTTAATCAAACTATCGAAATTTCCCGAAACCCTGTGACGTCCATTTTGTGCCACTGCTTGAAGCTTATTATTTAACATCGAGCTTGAAAGTGTAATTACGATCTGGAATACCTCACCAAAAAAAAAAAACCTTAACCCCTTAACGGTCGGGTGATTTTCAAGAAAACGGTCATAAAAGTGCCTATTTTTTAATCCCTGAAAATTATATAAAAATATGTGTATGAACAATACATATATATTCTTTTTTTTTTATTTGTTTTTATTTTGAAATTTTAAACACTTCAGCCCGAGCATGTCACGGGAGAGAGAAATAGAAGGCGAAACCTCAGCCCGTCACTTTCACGGGAGAGAGAAATAGAAGGCGAAACCTCAGCCCGTCACTTTCACGGGAGCGAGAAATAGAAGGCGAAACCTCAGCCCGTCACTTTCACGAGAGCGAGAAATAGAAGGCGAAACCTCAGCCCGTCACTTTCACGGGAGCGAGAAATAGAAGGCGAAACCTCAGCCCGTCACTTTCAGGGGTAGCGAGAAATAGAAGGCGAAACCTCAGCCCGTCACTTTCACGGGAGTGAGAAATAGAAGGCGAAACCTCAGCCCGTCACTTTCACGGGAGCGAGAAATAGAAGGCGAAACCTCAGCCCGTCACTTTCACGAGAGCGAGAAATAGAAGGCGAAACCTCAGCCCGTCACTTTCACGGGAACGAGAAGGAAGGGGTTAATCCGATCTATCATCAAGGGAATGAAATAATTTTATAAATTAAGATAATTGACATGAAATAATAATAATTTACATAGCTATTTTTCCAAATACTTTCTTGCAACACAGTATGTTTCATTTACACTTTTCGTCCGATGAGACACTTGTAAGCATCTATAATTTTACTGTAGAGATAAATATCTGGGTGCTTTTATTAAGATTAAAATAAATATCATAGAGTGGCTTTGTTGTTAATCAAACTATCGAAATTTCCCGAAACCCATTGACGTCCAATTTCTGTCACTGCTTGGCACTGATTACTTAACTTCGAGCTTGGAAGTGTAATTACGAGCTGAAATACCTCAGCAAAAAACATCAATCAGATCTATCATCAAGGGGTTAGAGCCAATATGCTGAAAAAAAAAAGTCCAAGTGTTCAGAATACTAAGTCCAATTTAAGTGTATTATTGCATGTGTGTTGCACGGTTTTTATGTATTGTTATATCATACGAAACTCAGATGATAGCAATGGGTATGAAAAAAAGAAAGAAAACGAAAAACTATTCGCTAGCGGAGTCTGTTAAAAATAGGAATACTAACTTTGGAAGTGATTTTTTTTCTAAGCATTTATTTTTGAAAAAGTAAGCATAGACATCAACAAAGATCGTGAGCATTCACAGTTTTAACCAAAAAATAATTGAAAACGATCAAAAACAATTGGTTTAAAAAGTGGAATGAAATCTATGGACTGAAAAATATTAATATACGGCTTGAAAAACATATTTTGTTTATATATTTATGCAAATAATTATGCACATGAAAGGTTTCTTTTTAGTAACCGTCATTTTTACGGCCAACCATAATTTTAACACACGGACAATAGGAACAAGCGAAGATCGAAAATTAACACTATACGTTTTGTAATTTTTATAATATCAGACGTATATTTTACTCTTTCTGCTTAAATAAACTAATTTTGATTAATTCAGCACCTTTAATTAGGTTGCGGCTATAACCGTCATGGCGCTAGCGGTAAACACTTACCAGTATAAACAATTAACATCGTTAAATGTGTAAATAACAACTATAAATTCAAGAGAAAACACGATCGCGCTACTCCCTTCATAATCACGTGCATACTGAATCTGCAAGTCGTGTAACAGGTGGAAAACGAAATTCAGCCTAAAAAATTGTTTCCGATACATGACACTAGGCTTCTACTTATACGCCGGTAAATGCACATTTGTGACGCTACAGCAGCAGTGTCTAAAAAACGACCGTTTCGTTTTGGACGGCTATTGCCGCCATACCGCATTGTGAACTTCGCTTTGACGGCTATAGACGCAAGTGTCCGTCAACGTGTTAAAATATAATTTTTTACAAATCAGATGATGAAATCAGATTTTTTCCTTTAAATTGCAACACAGTTTTAAACTTTAACCCCTTAACGGTCGGGTAATTTTCAAGAAAACGGTCATAAAAGTGCCTTTTTTTTATATCCCTGAAAATTATATAAAATTATGTGTATGAACAACATATATGTATTCATTTTTAATTTTTTATTTGTTTTTATTCTGAAATTTTAAACACTCCATCCCGGAAATATCGCTGGAGCGAGAAATAGAAGGCGAAACCTCTGCCCGTCATTTTCACGGGAGCGAGAGAGAAGTGGTCAATGCACGACCATTTATACTACCTCAATTGAAATCGAAGTACTAAGTTCAACAATGAAAGAGCTAATTAAAACATTCTAAAATCACTGTTGGAAAGTACTAAAAGTTTCCTTTTTGGTCATACCCGCCATACTTCAGGATCATTTTCAACTTGTTTCAGGAAATCTTCGTTCAAAAAGGGTATTTCATGAGTTTTTCTCTCATCTCATGATAAAGGGTTTGAACCAGTGGTTCCCAAACTTTTTTGTCTTGTAGACCCCCTGCCATGATTTTCGGGTTTTGGGTAGATCTTTCTCGTAGATCCCTGCTTGCCTAATATTGATTATTTTGTAAATTCATCAACTTCAAATCTATTTTTGACAGCTGGTATAACGCTTCTCCACTGCGAAAGATTTACACTTCTAACTGTAGTGAAGTATAGTGTGAAACACTTAAGAAAAAAACACATGTTAATTTTATATATTTATTCATTAAATTAAAATTAAAATTTATTATATGTTATATAAAATAACTAAGCAATAAAGCGGGAGGGATGAACCTGATGGTTTAATAATAAATTATCAACAATTCGCACAAGTTAGTTAGGTTGAATATCAAACCTCCTCAATTAATGATGTCCAGTCTGTTTCTTTTTTCTTTTTCTTTTTTTTTTTTGTTAGGAAATTGGCAACCGCGCTAAAAATTTGAAAAGATGGAAAAGCAATTAAAAACTTTCTCGCGATATTCCATGATACGAAGCCAGAACTGCTGATATCCGTTAGTGAACTGTACCTATTTTTTTTCACTTGACATGGACCCCTGGGGGTCGAAAGACCACTTTAGGAATCACTGGTTTAAACGAATGTGGTTCATCCTTTTCATTTGCACTGATTCGGTGAAATTTCACTAATCGGCACAGTCGTTGTTGGGAATTTTGAATTCAGAAGGTGACTTTATTTCTGAGCTTTTTCTCTCAATTTTACTTTCTTCTGCTCGTATAACCAATATATAGCATAAAATTGTATTCGTGAAAATTTTCAAATTTGGAAAATGTGTGTCAGTATGCCTGTATGCTTTTTTATTTTTGGAAGACATTTTCTCCACACATTGAACCTGATGGGAATTAGTGCTGATTCGTCATTAGCGCGAATCCTTTCGAAGGGGGAAAAGCAATCGATCGTTTTTCTAGATAAATGCGAGTGCTACATCTTAGGAACATAATTTGTATACAAAATTGAACAAAATTTGGGATACAAGAGGAATGACAAGTGGATACTCAACGGTAGCAGATGATGATTACATACCATGATTTTTAACCGATTTTTATTTTTTTTTATTTGTTTTGTAGCTATTAACGAATTTTAGCGATATAAATTGCAAAATTTTGGGATCAGTTTATTATTAGTTAATTATTTCCACTTTTCTTTTCTCAGGCAAGCCTGATTTATAATTTTTATGTTTTATTGTTATAGTTAGCAGGTTTAGTAAATTATTAGGCAATAAATGTAAAACTCATTCTTTAAAACATTTTGTTGCCATTAAGCAGTAATATTAAAAGCAATTATAAAAAGAGTTTTAGCGAAGGCTTCTCTGAAACAGTGAAATGAGAAATGAGAATAGTGTATGGAAACAAACATTTAAGTTTTATTCAACTGCCACTCAACTTAGGGATCATCCATAAATGATGTCACGCTTCGAGGGGCGAGGAGGGGTTCGTGAAACTGCTGCAAAGTGTGACAAGGTGAGGGGAGGGGGTAACAAGAAGTGTGACATCCCTGCTTATGCAACATAGCGCGACATGTGACAAAGGGGGAGGGGGGTCCGTTGAAGTGTGACATTTTGTGACAAAGGGGGGGGGGGAGGTTGGTCAAATATGTGGGAAAAAGGCATGACATCATTTATGAACGATCCCTTAGTGCGAAATCGGCAGAATTACAAGCGCAATTGGTCCTGCGGCGACAATGATTTGCAATATCTTTGCTTTAAGTGAAGATGATAAAAATAAACTCGACGCTATAATCGTCAAATTTGATGAATAATACTTAAATAATTGTGTAAATGGCATAATGTTTTCAGTGCTACATATAATAATTACGGTTTAATTTCAACTGTGGAGCGAACTCTAGCTACTATTATTATGCAATTAAAAAAACGTTTACGCCATACCATGTCATCTGGCGCTTTATACGACCACAAGAAAAAGTGAATTGCAAATCAGCAAGCTTAATAGCTTTGAGGAATTTATCTTTTCTGCTCAGAGGGAAAAACAAACAAAAATTATTGATTTCTTTCTCATGAGGTATTCTGGTTTCATGTACTATGTTTATCTATCTATTTATTTATTTATTTGTAATGTATAACTTTTCAAGATAATAATAATAATAGATAAATAATAAATGGGGGTAATTTCATTCACTGGAGTTGACTTTTATAACTTGAATGGTAAGTGAATAATGCAGAAAATATTAGCAATTGAAATTAGGAAACTCAGTTTAAATTGACACCTCCTTATCTCGACATGTTTTCGTGGTCCCTTGAGGTGTCGAGTTATGGAGGTTTCACTGTTATATGTAATAAGATAAAAGTTACGCAATTACATAAATGCTAACTTACCCCCCCCCCCCTAAAAGGACTTGTTCCTAAATGTTTGCCTTTTCATACTGCGAATAAAATTGTTTGTGTCCTTATGGTGCCAAATCCATGATCGTCCTTACCCGTGTTTGAAGATGGCGGCAATTCAACCACAGCTATAAATTACCTAATAACTGATAATTTACAACCTGTCACGGTCAAAAGCTACGGTTACCGCACGTGCGTAAGGCTCTTATTCCGAAACAGCAAGTCGGGACCAAATGAATTTATCATAGATCTATTTGGTTAGGTTCTACGAGGAAATTAATGTTTACGGGCGATGAATGGAGCAAAATGAGTTCTGTTCTAATTTCATTAATGAGATTATCGACTAACTGCACGAGATTGCAAGCTAATGTAAGATCATTGTTCAGTCGAATGGTTCATGGTTGAATCATCTAGCTTCAGAATTAACTTAGAAAATTTCTTTAAATTGATATAAATGTTTTTTTTTAAAGTACGTAAATTAATGACATTGTATGACCATCGTCTAGTAAAGGAAGAAATTAATTATCAAAAACGAGGGGTGGTAAATAATTTTATTTGATCCTAAATGGTACATAATGGGAATTACAACTTAACCCCTTGAAGTACGAGTTTTTTTTCAGAAAAACTGGTAAAAAATTGTCGAGTTTTTTTTTTTTTTTTGACAGAAAGTGAATATATAGATATAGTACAAATTGTTTTTGGAAATTTCAGTTGTTGGGGGTGACTAGAGAGCGGGGGTGAGGAAAAAGTTTTAGAAAAAATTATTATACAAAGTGCAAACGGATCTCAGAGGGGCATCAGAAAAAAATAACGCAAGATACAAGCCCGCCCGTGTGAGACACGGGCATATGCAAATTTTCCGGTAACTTTCGCCCGTGTGAGACACGGGCATATGCAAATTTTCCGGTAACTTTCGTCCGTGTGAGACACGGGCATATGCAAATTTGCCGGTAACTTTCGCCCGTGTGAGACACGGGCATATGCAAATTTGCCGGTAACTTTCGCCCGTGTCAGACATGGGCAAATGCGTTCAGTGGTTAATACAATAGTTAAGCTTTGAGGAATGTTTAGCCATTTGGCGCAAAATTTTTGAGAAAAACGCACAAAACAATTTCGTAGGACGGAAGTGTGTTTTCCCACCAAATGCGACAAAAACAAAAACATGTCTTTTCTCATCTGCGCAACCGCAGAGCCTATTTTTGAAGGCGAAAACGTTCACTGCGCTTGCTGTGGAAAAGATGTGGAAAAGACATATTTTTGTGTTTTTGTCGCCTTCGGTGTGAAAGTACTCCAATGCGCAGTGTTTCTGGTTGAATTTTTCATTTAGGTACAAACTAGAAAGTTGTGAGGGATCAGGGCTTCATTCACAACTTTCTAGTTGTGTGTTGAGCACTTCTTTCTTACACTGATGAAGTAGCTTCGAAATAGCTGTTTGCGTTGTTTGTTCTGACGATTCGTACTTTATTTACACTGTTTTTTTCCTTGTACTCATATTTTAGCATGAAACATTTTTGATAATTTGTCTTATCACATTTCACTTAGCTGTCGCTAAATGGCAAGCAATTCTTGGCATCATTTTGAAAAGAAAAAAGACACATTGCACCAAAAGTGATAAGCAATCTTCTTGATTACCTTTTAAAAAAAAAGTAAGAAAAGAAGCTACAAGTGTCCGGGGACAAGAAAGAAGCTACAAGAAAATCCGGGGACCTTAGAGGTCACCGTGACGATTTCAGTATTTGTTACCAATGCACCCTACGCAAAAATACGACATCATGCGGTAAACTGCTCGATTCCACTCTATGAGCCTACTTTACCGTATACACCAATTTCAAATTGATAATCTAGCTATCTCTCTCTCTTTCTCATTTAGCTTCAGTTCTGAATTGTTTCAAATACGCTTTTTCAACGGTTTTTCCATATTGATTTACCTATTCATTCATTCCCTCATTCATTTCTGTACTCGCTTATTATTTCATTCACTCTCTCATTCATTTATTCTTTCATTCATTCATTCGGAAAAATCCTTAAAAATTCAGGTAAAAAGTTTCGTGGCAAAATAGGCTCGTTTAGTTCTAGATAAACTTCGTATCTCTACATGTTCTATGTCAAAACATCTTTTGGATAAAGTCTGTTCCAAGAAAATCCGTCTGCTACAGGATTTACATAGGATTGAAATTTCCCCGTAGGCGCTAATGTTAAAAAATTTTTTGAACTGTTCAAATTTAAGTGAAAATTTCTCAAATCAAAAAGTAAAATATGGAAATGAGATTTCCTCTCCGAGATCTTTCGAATGCAAAAAAAAAAAAAAACATTCTTTGAAAAACAATTGCGTGGGAGGGGGGGGGGGGGCAGACAGACAGACACACCTATTCCCTATCTCAAAACCCTACTTTTATTTTTCGATATTTAGTTAATTACTTAATATATTTTGGATCTTTTTTTCTTATTTTTAAAGATACTTTTACGATACCAATAAGCCTTCTTTCATTTCTTTTTCTTCTTTTTAAACTTTTACGGGAAAGTAGGCTAAAAACGGCATGTTATTGCGAGCGTTATTTCTGGTTAAACTCCCTATTTCCCCCAGCAGCCTAGTAATATTCATGTCAAAAACTTCCGATTCCCCTCGGTCACCTGTTATAACATCCTACAGATATTTCTGAAAGCATATGAAACCTCAAAAATAGTTGTAGATAGTTATTAAGTATTTATAACGGTTATGAATTATTGATTAATTACCTAAAAGCAAGTTTCATCATTTTATTACTTAGTTATAAGAGAATAAAATTTTAGTTTAACTGTATAACAGCAGATAGTTGCTGCTGTAGGCAATTAAGCCTAAATATAATGTCAAACATACCTTTTTCAATGATTTATACATATTCATATACTTATTAATTATATCCTCTAATACATCTTTTAATGCATTACGGCAGAAGCCTTTCAGAAATTATTCCCAGCTCTTGAAATACAGAATAAATAATTAAACTAATTAATAAAAAATATGAGTTATAAAATTTCAATTTCCCCTTGAACATATTATCAAACAATAATATTCCAATTAGTCTTACATTATATGTATACCATTAAGTCTTACATTATTAGTCATTTATAATGCCATCTAGATATTAAACTATACATTCATATGCAAGAAACTTAATTAAATACTACATGGTGATCAATGTAAATAATTAGCAACATCAAAACAGAGCAAGGGGTAATAAGTGAATTAATATTTAAGCTACGCTTTTTGAACCATACGCTAATTTAATGCACTCAACTTAACCTATATATTAATATCAAAAGATATTTTCTGGGAAACATACGGAAATTCACTTACCCGTACAAACAAGAAATATGTAAACGAGTTTGTCATTTGCTGGAAGAAAGAAGTAATTAAATCAAATCGGTTGAAAAAAGTGAATTTCCATGTCAACCACAATTAGTGCCCAATAATTAGAAAAATAAGAGGAAAAGCAGTTTACGGCGTATAGATAGCCTTCCTATTTAATCGTAAATAAAGTATAAATGATTAAAGATTTTAGGTTAAAATTTAAAAACTCAGAGTTGACATTTTTGAAACAAAAATAATTAAAAATGCATCTTTCAAAAGAAAAAAAAAAAAAAACTGTTGCAATGACTGTTCATTTTTGAAATATTAGCGAAACAAAGGATGAATGTTCTTATTTTTAGATGAAATGTGTGTATCATAATATGTTTTAATGAATAAATACAAGAACAGAGAAAATAAAAATAGAATGATTTATATCTTTTTGAAGATTTTCCTCTTTATGCATAATCAACAAGTTCTTCCTTTTCTATTTATTCTAACGAAAAATTTAAAACATCAAGTTATTAAATAGCTCAAATAAAACGTCACTATCATTTTTAAAAACTCTGTTTTGATTTAGAAGACACAGTTTTAATTAGCTTCTTATTTAATTTCCCAACAACAATTTTTATTTTTCAGAATGCTTTACATGTTACTTTTTAGCTAACATGGGGTATTTATTTCTCTAGGTTATTAGTAGTTTCTTTGTTTTCAGAAACTATTTCTGTTTGAAATGAAATGAGCAGTATTCTACAAAGATAATTAAATAATTCGACACCAGGAATACTATGTGATGTTCGGCAGAGAATTTTACAAGCATCATGAGAGTGCTGTAGTCGAAAAGTACTATTTTCATTGCGTTTAAGAAAGATTTTAGAGAAAACACTATCGAGTGACGCATAAGAGTTAAAAAAATTAATAAATAAATGTATTTTTATTTGTGTGGCAACTACTTCATTAACCCTTTAGATGGTTAGTCATTCATTCCCCAAATCGTAATTTCTCACAATAAAATATAACAAGAAGTCCCGCATACGAGCCTGCTTTCTCGTATACATCAATACCAAATTGATAATCGTTCTTTCTTAATTAGCTATCTTTCATATTTAGCTTTAGTTCCTAATTACTTCAAATATACCTTTTCCAACGGTTTATACTTATTCATTTATTCATTCACTCATTAATTTATTCATTCATCCATTAATTTATTCATTCATTTATTCCTTTGTTCGTGAGCAAATAGGCCCGTTTACTTATGGATGGACTTCGTATCTGCGCATGTTCTACGTCCTAAGATCTTTCCGATAAAGTTTGTTCCAAAGAAATCCGTCTCTGTTAGAACAGGATTTATTTAGGAATGAAATTTCCTCGTAGTCACTAATATTCTTTTTCTTTAAGTGTTCAAAATTGAACAAAAATTATTCAAACCAAAAAATGTTTCACGTTGAGAGCATCTTCCAATAAGAAGTGAAAGTCATCCAATTAGAAGTGATCCAAATTCCTTGCTCAAAAGAATTTGGATCTTATGCTCAGATTTTACAAAATATGCTTCATTTTTGCCCATAGGCACTAATGTTAAGAGTTTTTGAAATGTTCATAATTGAACGAAAAATTGTTCACATAAAGAAGTAAAATTTGGAAATGAAATGTCCTTGAGATCATTCAAATGGATAAAAAAAAAAAAACTTTCGAATCGGACAATTTCTTCAAAAGTTATTAGGAACAGACCGACAGACACACATTTTCCCTATCTCCAAGCCCTTCCATTTTTTTTAAATATTTTTCAATGTTCAATTAATTACTTAGCTTATTTTTAACTTTCTCTTATTTTTAACGATATTTTCTCGTCACATTAGGCCTTCTTTCATTCTTTTTTCTTTTGTTTTCACTTTTTATCCAAAGCAGGCTAAAAAATAAGCAAAAAATTAAAATTCTTTGCGACATTACTAAGCTGATTACAAATATAAATAGATTGTATTCATGAGAATATTTTCCCCACTACGCAGAATTTCTGTGGGTAACAGATTATTATTCTACAGGAATTACTTAATTTTCATACGTGAAATCTTTTTAAAATATTCATCTTATAACTTTTATTTAAAATTAAAAAATAGGCTGCGTTCTAAAGTGTTGTATTAATTGATTAAGACATCTCAAGGTTGCCACGTAGTAAAGCATGGCTGCTTGCAGCGAAGCTTTTTTGATAATAAGAAATATACTGGTGAACTTTGGAAGGCTTGTTGGTGTACACTTAGCGTGTTGGTGCAGATGAATCCTGCCGTTTCCTTTGGCGTAATGTAAAATCATCGAATGAATTCCCGACCTATGAGGGAGTGTGGTGTGGGAAATTACAGTGTATTAATTTACTGATGTACAGTTGCAGCGTGACAGTATTGCAGCATTACAGTAGACCTGATTACCTATGTATTTTTTAGACGTTTGTTGATATAATTAAATTTTTCATCTTTAGCATATTTAGTTTTTTGTGTTAAATTATGCTTTTCTGTCTTTCGTGTATTTTTAATTTATCTGGTATACTCGTTTTTTTTTTTTTTTTTGGAAGTTTATTCATTTTGTACGATGGCATCTTGTGCTTAATAAAATTAAATTCATTAAAAATATTTTAAAAAATAAACAAAGGAATAAAAAGTAAAGTAAAAATGAGCAACATCAAGATAAAAGGCTCTAAGATACTTTTGAGATGCTCACTTTGATAAGAGTAAGACAGATAATGTGATTTTCCCGCCTAGATGAATATCTAGTGGGATACATTATTAAAGTACCTTCTAGAAATCTAAAGAAAGTTTTATTAAGAAAAAATATCCTGCTAGTATTAAAAGCAACTGCCTGCTACGTACTCAGGTAATTGGTGTGAAACTTATACAAAAATATTCGACAGAAAAATGTAAATGTGTTTTGTAAATTGACTCGTATATTTGAGAGGATATTCGTTAAAGTCCTGAGATTAAGTCCTAGGTTCCGTAGGGCTTGAGGCTTCGTGAAGACTGGGGACTAAGTCCCAAGTTCGTCTGAGGACTAATTCCCTACTTCGTCTAAGGATTAAGTCCCTACTCCGTCTGAGATCTAAATCCTCACTTACCCCCCCATACAAAGTCGCTACAAGGACTGTCCCCATGTCTGAGGATAAAGTCCGTATTTCTTTAATGTCTTTAAGTATGAACTATAAAATGCACAACATTTTTTGAACTAATATATCTCCCAAAGATTATTTTCCTTTTTCTTTTGGACCATATCCCTCATCGTTCAAAACCACTTTCACAGAAAATAGTTTGAAAAATTTTCAAAATCTCGCAATGTTGCTTTAAAGCAAACTCATTTCACTTTAACTCTCAGAGGGATGGGGGGGGGGGGGGGAGAAGAGAAACCGAAGCCACCTCCAACGAATTCCCAAAGATTGTTTTTCGAGCTCCTCCTTCCATTATCTGAAGTTATTTACAGTTTTTTCAGCAGTTTATTACCCTCACCTTTGCATCGTAAATAGCCGAGGAGAGGACAGACGCACATCCATTTCACGCCCTCCCAAAGTAAATTGAATATGGATACTTTTTTTGAACTCTTCTTAGATTGGGCCGCAGGGGCTTTTCCATCTTAAAGGTTGGAGCTGGTTATTTATTGGGGCAGCCGGTCGAGATTGGATTTTAGTTTTACTCGATTTATCACTCCCTCTCCTCGAAGAAGAGGAAGTTAAAGTTTGTTTTTCTGCTAGCTAACAACTAGTACCAAGAAAACAGACATACAGTGGCATTGAGGATTGATGACTGTCAGAGGGGGCTAATGAAGTACCATTTCATTCCGCGACAGTTTGTGGATGTTCTACATTCATTTGAAAGACGAAACACCAAATTATATAATATATATAAAGTGCTTGCGTGTATGTTTGTACGCATGTTCGTTGTACAAAGCCAACTGAACCAAATTTGCATAAGTCACCCTCTGAGAAAGGTGACTCACGAAGTCTCATTCAAAAACACGAATTAGTTTTTTTCTTTTTCTTTTCTTTTTCTCCCTCCTCCTCCCCCAATTTCGAGATTTGTTTCAAAAATGAAAATCACATCATTTTCTAAAATTTTATATCGTTATGAAGTTGATAGAAACTATGTCAGGTTGAATTTATTCCAAAACTCTAGAAAAGATATAACGGGAGTTATTGTCTAGAACATTATTTATTCGAACGGGGATTAAGCTGAACCATTTTGGTTGTGGAGAGAATTAATTTAAAAATGTATTATTGTAGAAATAATCCCGTGAGTATTTACACTTATTTGTTATTTTTCTGCGACCAGGTTCCATACTCATGTATGGGGATGATATTTTCACACTATTATTATTACAGTGTGCATCGCCGATTAATTTAGCCAATGCAAAATATGTAGTATTTCTTATATAGCATTAGCTTTGTACCGTTAGTATGCTTAATAATGAAACACGACCATTTTAAATTTTGATTATTATAACTTGAATACTTTAAAAGTAGTGTCAGGCGGGAGAGAGCAGGGAAGAAGGTGTTATGAATCATCTTGATGGGGGGGGGGGGGGCATTTTGCTACGTATGCGGATAATACGAATTAAAAAAAAACATAAAAAGTGTTAGTAACTTAGTCAAAAGGGCGTTAATACTTGGATGTTAGGCTACGGTGACAAAATACTGCACTACATCAGGTTTGTAAAATTTTGCAGAATATTTGCGACAGTGAACTATCTAAAAAAGAAAAGGTTTGACTCGATTGACCACTTCCTCTCCTCGAAGTAGAAAAAGTTAAAGTTGGCTTTTTGTGCTAGGTAACAACTAGTACCAAGAAAACAGACTTACAGTGGCATTGAGGATTGATGAATGTCCCATAGGGACTAACCAAGTACCATTTCCGCGACGGTTTGCAAATGTTTTACATTCTTTTCAAAGACGAAGCACCAAATTATATACATACATATTATGTATTTTATATATAACCGGCTTAAGTGTCTGTCGCCGATAACTTATTGGTTGCTTGCGTAACTGTAATGCAGTTCCCATTGTTGCAACACATGTCAAATATACTAATAATCAAAACATTTATCTAACATTTTTAGTGAGGCATCGCTAGATTTGCAATCTCCGTGAAAAATGAATGTAAACGCGAATTTAATTTAATCCTTCTTTTTTTAAATTTATTTATCGTCTAAGTTTTTTATATATATTAAAATGGCAGCGCTCTTTTTTCAGTTTCGTTAAAACTTGTTTTGACGATGATTATGTTGGATAAAAATAAATATTTTTCACAAACAATTTGATTATATAGTGAATAATATTTTTATTTACAGATTATTTTAACTTAGATGGTTTTTTTTTCGGTAAGAATATTTTTTTCCGAAATTATTATATGTTTATTTTTTATTCATTAAACTTTACTGTTCTACCTGGTAAATATCTCTTTGACTTGATGTGCATTTCCGGTTGCTGGGAGAATTGTATATTTATAATATCTAGAACAGCGGTCATTTCGTATGACCGCCGCGCCGGGCTTACTAGTATATATATATATATATATATATATATATATATATATATATGTGTGTGTGTGTGTGTACATATATATTAGTCTGAAATGTTAGCGCATCGATAGTTCGGAGAGAACCAATAAACCACGAACTTAGCTGTTATATCTGCCTGGTTAAAACTTGTATAGTATTATAACGAAATTTTCATATTTATTTTCTTTTAGTTGATTAATGGATTTAACTTATAGTAGCGTTGTGAATATTTTATTGAAATGCCATTCATATCTTAAAAAATGTATGTTAATACCCAAAATCTAATGTAATAATTTGAATTCTGGGTATCAAATTCCAATGAAAGTGGCTCCTAATACCCCACATCAAAAAAGCTGTTGGCCTGTGCAAGGAAACATATTTTTTCTCCCTCCAAAATAACACTAAACCCTGTTCCCCTAACGTAAGAAATGAAAATCAGCGTATATACACAGGGTATCAAAGAATTTTTAAGACTAGGTTTATAATATAAAATAAAAACTGGTAATTATATTTTTTAAGTATTTTTATTCAAAATAAGCTCTTTTGGCATCAATACATTTGTTACAGCGGTTTAACAACGATTCGAATGCCTGTTCCAGCTCGCATTGTGGGACAACCTCCAAAGCTCGCGTCGAAGCTGTCTGTACTCAGTGTGTCCGAGAATTTTTAAGGCTGCAGCTGGAACTGACCTTACAGTGGTGCTGTCTGTGTTATGGAGTATTCGTGAAACCCCTTTACTATCGGCTGATCCACTGCCAAAACCTCAGTTAATTTGTTTACTTTTTTTTAAGATGATGATATTGACACTATACAACTAGCTTCTACGCGAGCTTTGGAGGGAGTCCCATAATGTGAGCTGGAATAGGCATTCGAATCGTTGTTAAACCGCTATAACAAATGTATTGAAGCCGAAAAAGCTTATTTTTAATTAAAATATTGTTATAATATATAAATTATAAGAAATATAATTGCTAGTTTTTATTTTAAAAACCTCCTTTAAAAAATTTTTGTCGCACTGTGGTGTATAGTTATCGTTTAAATTGTTTAACAGCGTCCTTCTGTTTCTTCGTTCTTATCCAACAACAAAACTTTGGAGTCAATTATTAAGCAGTTATGAGTTAATGATATGCGTAAAATGCTGCTATCGTATATTTTGAATGATATCTGATGCCATATCTACGAGTTAACTAAATAATTTATAGCATTTCCCAAATTGATAAATAAACATTGCAAAATTTTGCCCTCTTTATTTATGCCTACAAACCAACCGACGCTTTATCAGTCCAAATAAGCGATAAAGAGCTTTCAAATTCTGCATGAAATCGACAACATTGGAAGAAACCCATAAAATATATTTATTAGCCTTAAAATTTGCGAAAACCTGGAAAACAGCTTTATTTTTATGCATTTTCTGCACCAGTTACGCTTGCATTAGACTCTTTTGGTGCTCTCCTGATTTAATGGAAAAGAAAAGTGCTAAACTATTTATAGCTGCCATCAGGTTTGTTTATAGCGACATTCGCACTTCTTATAGCGCAAGTGCGGAGGGAAATAAAGTTCAGAAAATTAGTGGAAAGGGAAAAATAAACAATGTGCTAATACAAATTTTTTGAATAACAATTGGTGCTTTAGTAATTTAGCGTAGAAGAATTCCCTTTTATGAAATATATTATCTAGCATGAAACTAATGCATGGAATATAGCACTAAAAAGACAGCATAAATATTGCATATTGAGTAAAAGCTTTTAAGATAAATATTTCGAATAGATATTGGTATATTTTATTAAAACAATTAAATCGCATAAATTTTATTTTAACCAAATGCATCTTTACGTTAGTCAGTGGCGTTTCTAACATGGGTGTCACCTATTGTGGTATTTTGTGGTCCCCCCAAAAAAAACTATTGAAAATTTTTGATGTAACTACTATCAGTAAACTGCATTTATATTTAGTTACAAGTCGTTGAAATAGCACTAGCGAAATTGTACAATTGAAGTTATATATTCTACAAAAACTCTTAACCTGATTTGGTGTTACCGGGGGAAAACCGCCTTTTCCGTCCCCAGCCCCGTAGTGACGCTACTGCTTTAGTTTATATTGTATGAGGAATTTTATATCTGGATTAACTTAGAGAGGATTGGTGGCTAGACTCGAGGGTAGCAATAATTGACGTAGTGAATTGTATAAAAATCATTGCGAGATAAAAATAAGGAGGGGGCGGGCGGAACAGCGCATGACTTGAAACGACATGGAAACAAAAGTGCAATATTTTATAGAAAAGAATTATTTGACATCATTAATACGCGCAGTGCTTCTCAAATGTTAGTGCACAAAACATGCAAATATACAATGGGATGCAGAATAGCAGAATAGACTTTTCTTTATTTTAAATTAAAAATTCGAATTTTCTTTCTCTTAAAAATAAATTTATTAACAAGACTTTTTTTTTTTATGTACGCCGCCAAATAACAAAACTGGGTGGGGTAATACAGCAAAATAAAGAAGAAGAAATAAAAATACGCAGTTTAAAATTAAATACTAAGCTTCATTTGCATAGTAGTAAGCCTTCTCAGTAGAAACTGTAAAAACACGAGAACGGTTCTTCAATCTCATAATTTAAGATAAGTTTTCATCAGTATAGAAATAGTACACTAAAACTGTGTCTTTAAAAATGGTGTTTTTCTTTTAAAAATTTTCAACTATCTGTCGCACTAGCGTTTTGTGAAAACCTCAATAAATATTTGCCTAATTTTATGAAATTAGGTAATCCGTTTCAGTTGGTAATATTTCTCTTCATCATTATGTAGGGCTACACTAGAAGGTGGGAAATCATGGGAGCGATTCTTCAATCTACAAGCTCGTGATTGGTTTTCATCACGTTTATAAATGTCTGTCAATAATTTATCAATTAATAAAACATGTTTTTTTATTTATTTTATTTCCCTTATTCATTTCTGTTCATTTTTGTATACTTTACATAAGTATTGATAATTCATTTCTAATTCTAACATTCGTTACCAGCTCAGTTACTATTACGACGCGTCATATTAGTAACTGGGATTTTAACAGTCGTAGCATCATTATTTGCTCACCTTTTGAACATTTGTTTATCCATTAATATTTTCATAACTGTATTAAAATGTCCTTGATTTTTTTTAAACCTTTCTATCTTCAAACACTTCCAAAAAATAAAGTTTTATTATCAAAAACAAGATTTTCTTTCGTTCACTTCTTCAAGAAAAAAAAAAACTTGGCATTAAGAAATGTCACGTGCAAGTGATATTAAAACACAAAAAACTTCGTAATATGTTTTAACTTCAAAAATACCAAGCTTGGTTTATGATTCAGCTGCTAGTTTTAAATTTAAAAAATGCAGAACTTACGAGCATTTACATAAGAGTAAAAACTACTCTGCGCATTAAAAATAGGGGACTCTAGGGAGCATTAAATGGGGAGACAAAAGGTCGAGAGATTTTTATGCGGAAGCAGCAAAGAAAGTGGAAATCTTTGACAAATACGAGGCAAAGAACATTTATTTTAGTAGTGAATGCGTTGCAAGCTTGCGGTGTTTTTTCCCTAAATCCCACAGCAACTTAGATTTTAATTAAAAGATGCATTCCCAGGAGAAAACCAGTGCGTCGAGACGAAAAGCATATTTACCTGACTTGAAGAGTCAAAAGTTACGACAATATTGAATGTTTAAAAAGGTTTAAGGAATGTTCTTGAAATACGTTGAAATAGTATTACGGTTGCAAGTTGATAATTTATACAAAGCTAAAGAGTTGGTGTTTTCGTTGTTAGGTTTATAAATATAGCTTTTATGAAAGCGATGTACAGTGAAACCTGTGTAAGTTGACCACTTGCGGTGCACAACTTTAGTGGTCAACTTATAGAGGGTGGAAGTTTTTTTTTTTTTTGTCATTTCTTATACTATGCATTTATACATTTGTAACTATTTAAAATATAGTTTCATGTAGCAACGTTACTTTAAAATAGTAATTAGCTTTTTCTCACCATTTTTTAAATGATCATTAGAAAAATGTAACCTGAATGACAAAAGTATGTTGTTATTTGTAACCAAAACAAGTTTAAAGCTTGTTTTGGTTAAATAACAACATACTTTTGTACCAGTTAATGAGGAGTTCAAAAAAAAAAAACAGTAACTTTAATTTAAATTTTTTTTTTGGAGAAAACACGGTTTGACTGTTTGCTCCTCATATATATATACACATAACTTTTTAAAATGTAATACTGTAATTAAGTATACTAGTTTTCAAAGCTAATTTTGAATAAATATTAGTCAATATTGTTTCAGACAAGTCCTAAAGGGAAAAAAAAAACATCATAAATCACTGGGAGAAAAACGAAGCGTTAGTCTGGGCGAAGAAAAAAATGTCCCCTCGAAGTGATTGGCAATGCAATGTTCGCAAGAGTTAAAACATTTTTTTCGATCGTCTATGGTCAAACGATCGTTAATAACTGCAAATCAACGATCCAAAGTACACGTTGTCGAATGTGGCATCCGGAAAAATTGGACACATTCCTGAAAACGTGATGAGTCAGAATCGTGGTCGACCCCTCCCCCTTGTCACTCCGATCGTCACGCACCCTCACGGCCGTGATTAAAATTCTGAGTAATAGGTGCCTTATCGGCGTAGGCTTGTTTCATCTTTGCCATTACATGAGTCTTTTTTTAACTCTTAATCATTATCCGGTGAGGGAATTGGTAAAACAGTAAAGAGTGCAGGAGGACATTTTACCCATTGCCTTCTAAGGTCCGAGGTCTTCTTCGATTTCAGCTGCTGGAATGGTTATATGTATCCTGTTTCAAGTTCACGACAAGTGGTGGAAGGACACTTCCGAAGGTTACATCGTGAGGAGGATGGTTTATGTATTCAAAGACACTTGCTGATTAATAAAGAGTTGAGGTTTCTGAAAATGGTTTTATTCATCAACTGTTGGAAATGTACACGGTTGTTTAAAACGGTGAACGATTAACTGTTATTTTATGTTTGACTTCTTAAAATGCAACGTATACTTATATTTTTGTGTAACCACTTGAGTAGCCGGTGCTATGACGCAAAAACTATCAAAATACAGTGAAACCTGTGGAAGTTGACCACTTGCGGTGCAGCACTTTAGTGGTCAACTTAGACAGGTGTCAACTTATAGAGGTGGTCAACTTATAGAGGGTGAGATCTGTATCTCACACTCTACAAGTGAAGGGCTAATTCCGTTCCTGACAAAAGTGGTCAACTTAGACAGGTGGTCAACTTATAGAGGGTGAGGTAGATGGTAAAGGGCTAATTCCATTCCTGACAAAAGTGGTCAACTTTGACAAGTGGTCAACTTTACAGTTTTTACTGTACCAGCAGACACGTGGTTTAGGGTTTCAAGCAGGGAATCTCAGCGACTGATGCTTGCATCTTTGCAGCCCATAAAGCTTGCTAATATATAAAATAGCATTCAAATGCATCGCCTCTTCAGTTTTCACCCGTTTACTACTCACTTAAGTTTGGTTTTGTAATCAGGGAAAATATTATTATCCATTATAATCGAAAATACAAATTATTTGCTTCAGCATGAGGATATTGTTTTGACAGAGTTAAGTGCATAGCAAAAGTAAGCCACTGAGATAATTAATTAATAATTTTAAAATACTGAATAATTGCCGAATTTTAAAATGTCCCATGCACAGTTAGTTCCCTCACATATTCCGCCACCTTTCTCCTTACACTCATTTGATACATAAAAACAAATGTTACTTAGAATAATCTAAATGTTTAGCATCTGAATCTTAATAATAATATAATTTTTTGTCCCGCAGTGGATCAGTCGGTAGAAGCTTGGTTCCCGCAGAGCACCGAAAGTGAAGCAACATCGACTTAGGCCAGTGTTTGGGAGGGTGCCAACCACTCGCGGTTGGTTGCTTGGCCCCGTGTACACTAAAGGGAAGCTGTTGCACGTTAAATCCGTCGTGGCTCCAATGTCCTCCAAGTGAAACGATAACTCTGGGGGTGCCAATGCCAGGTGACGGTCTCGCATTTGGGAGCTGGTTTAAAAATTAAGAGACCACATAAATGAGGTTTGTCAGTCTTCAGCCCTCGTGGTTCCTCGTTCAAGTGAAACTGTGTATCACCCTAATCCGTGGATTTACCGTATTCAGCGACATGATATTCTGGACGTGGTGTAGGCTTTCCTACGCCAGGGGCATAAAAAACAACAATGTAATTTTTTTTATATTTTCTTCAAAAAAAAAAAAAAAAAGGAAAAGAGAAGAAAAAAAGTTTAAAAATGCATGTATTCAATTATTTTTAGCATGCAATAATGCAGAAATCCTGTGTGAGGTAAAATGAGCATAATAACCTATAAACAATTTCCTCTGCTAAAGTACACGATTTTCTATGCAGAATTCTACGTCTATTTCTTTAAGCAGACTGCTTTTTCTTAGCAGAGATATTGCGAAGAAAAATTAACGTAATAGCAACTTAAAATAAAATTGATTTTTCCGTAGATTTAAAAATTGCATCCTCTATTTTATTCTTCTACTTCGTGATTTTTTGCCCTCTGTATTGAAATCACTAAAACCACATTAGAAATAAAATTTCAAAGTAGAACCTCATTAGTAATCAAGCATTCATTTTAAATTTAAAAAATCCTTTGTGTTATTTTTTTTCTTTGAATTTTTAATAGCTTTCTCAATTATATCTTTTTTTCGAAATATTTTTTCTGTGTAGTACTTCCCAAACATTCTAGAAGTATAGTTAGCATGAAATTAAAAAATCAAATTGAGCGATTCAAAGTCAAACCCATGCTAATTTTCGCTAAAGAAACTCCGGGGAATGCACATACAAAGTTTCAAAGCAGTATCGAAATACAAAATATGTTTTTTCGATTTTTCCAACTACGTTGAGGTATTGTTTCGCCTTAAAAACGCAAATGCGCATTCTTCTATTTACTCCATGCATAAATCAACCAAGATGTCGAATAAACGCGTACTATTCAAATCACGCATTCCCTTTTAATTGCCTAAATCGAATGTTCTGCAGCCGATAAATTATTTCCCATAAATCATTCACGCGCTCACCTCGAGTTTAATAAGTTCTGATGGAGCTATTAGAAATTATTTAACTATTGAAATGCCTGGTACTTAGGAATTCACGCTAAAGAATAGATATGCTAAAATATTCTAATGGTGGTTAAATTAGTTCAAACCATCCGATTTTTTACTTTCTTGTACAAAGCAAAATTCACAGAAAATTTCCCCCTCAAATTAGGAGATTTGAGGACAGGGGTAAAAAAAATCTTTCTTTTTTTTTTTTTTTTTTTTCGTCTCAGATTTTTATTTTTCGTCTCAGATTTTTATTTTGACTTAAAATTTTAAACATACGCAGCATTTTACATTTCTGGGTTTATACACGGTGTGTCAAAGAATTTTTAAGACTAGGTTTATAAAATAAAAGAAAGACTAGTAATTAAATTTTTGAAAGTATTTTTATTCAAAATAAGCTCTTTCGGCTGCAATACATTTGTTATAGCGGTTTAACAACGATTCGAATGCCTGTTTCAGCTCGCATTGTGGGACTGCCTCCAAAGCTCGCGTCGAAGTACAGAGTGCGTCAAAAATTTTAAGACTACCGCTGGACCTAAGCTTACAGTGGCGATATCTGTGTTCGTGAAACTCCTTAACTATCAGCTGATCCACTGCCAACACCTCAGCTCATTTGTTTACTATTTTTTTTTTACTTTGATGGCATTGACACTATACAAACAGCTTCGACGCGAGCTTTGGAGGCAGTCCAACAATGTGAGCTGGAACAGGCCTTCGAATCGTTGTTAAATCACTGCAACACATGTATTGAAGCCGAAGGAGCTTATTTTGAATGAAAATACTTCAGCCCATATTATTACTAGTTTTTACTTTATTATATAAACCTAGTCTTAACAATTCTTCGACACACTCTGTATGCTACTGATGTAGACATCAGAGGGGTAAGCAGTTTTAAATGTTGTTACAGGTATATGTGTAGAACAGACTGCAATGTCACATTTTCAAAACGCAATCTTACGTTAATTTAAGTATCTTCCTCATTTTATCCAGCTGCGACTACTCGGAATCAAGTATGAGATGTATCTGGATTGAGAGCATTTAATCAGATAGCGAGAGAGATATGTGTGGTGCGATGACCGCAATATAATAACTTGGTCTGAAGCATTCATGTCATTAACGCACTCTCGCACCCTAAGATTGATTACTGAACAGAACAGTCAGTTGTAGCCTAGTAGCTACTGAGAACGATTCCATCCGATAGAGCTATGATATCCGATAAGGTGTTGAAGGACTGAGAATTCAGTCAGATGAAAGAAATTAAGGCGGAAAATGTTTTAAAATGAAAATGTTTGTCAGAAAAGTTCTTATCGCTAAGCTGAAGTTGTTTTGCAATTTTGTCTTAGAAATAGTTCTTTGAATGAAAATGTTTAATTCATGTTATATACACACACACACACACACACATATATATATAGTGTTCGGCAGTAGTTAACTACTAGTTAAAGTACTTTTTTCCCAACTACTAGTTACAACTACTTTCAAAATTCCAACTACTTTCGAAAAAGAAATTTTCAAATCTATTTTTTGAAAAAAATAACTTTTTTGAACATTCATTTATTCAAATTTTTAGCTTATGAATATTACTCACATAAATATATTTTTTATATTATGTTATATAATGAACAAGAAGTTCCGTCTAGAACTATACGAGCCTACTTTCCCGTATGCACCAAATTCAAATTTATAATCTAGCTATCTCTTTCTCTCTCTTTCTTATTTATCTTTAGTTCTAATTAGTGAAAATATATCTTTTCAACGGATAATACATATTCATTTACTCACTCATTCATTCTTTCATTTATTCAGCCATGCATTTATTCATTCATTCGTTACCTCATTCAAGTGTTTATTCATTCATTTACGCATTCATGTATTTATTCACTCATTTATTTATATTTTCATTTATTCAATAATTTATTCATTCATTCTTTTCCTCATTCATTTATTCAATAATTTATTCATTCATTCTTTTCCTCATTCATTTATTCATTGATTTATTCTTTCACTCTTTCATTTATTCATTCATTCATTATTTCACTCATTGAGTCACTGAGAAATATCCTTGAAAATCCCGATCAAAAAATTTCATAGCAAAATAGGCTCGTAAGTTCTGGATAAACTTTCTATTTCTACATGTTCTACGTTATAAGAGCTTTCCGATAAAGTTTGTTCCAAGCAAATCGGTCCGTTAGATCAGGACTTATATAGGGTTGAAATTTCCCCGTAAGCTCTGTGCTAATTTTTTGAACTGTTCAAAAATGAACAAAAACTGTTCAAATCAATATTTCACGCCGAGAACTATTTTCAATAAGCTTTCAATAGGAACTTGGCTCTTGTGCCCAGAGTTTACAGAATTTGCTTCAATTTTGTCCATGGCGCTAATGTTAAAATTTTTTGAGCTGTTCAAAAAAAGTAAAATATAGAAATGAGATGTCCTCGCCGAGATCTTTCGAATGCAAAAAGAATTTTTCCAATCGGACAATTCGTTCAAAAGTTATTAGGGGGGGGGGGGGGGGGACAGACCGACAGACACACTTTTTCCCCATCTCAATACCCTACTTTCAATTTTTTTATTTTTCAATCTTTATTTAATTACTTCACTTATTTTTGACTTTTCTTGATTTTTAACGATATTTTCACGATACATTAAGCCTTCTTTCATGCTTTATTATTATTATTTTTTTACTTTTACGGGAAAGTAGGCTAAAAAGTACTCATAAAAAATCATAATATTTATTGCAGTATTTACGCAAATTAGAAAAAGCTTTCTAATATAGTCAATAAATAGCCCATGCATAATGAAGTTTCATTTAAAGACCAAATTTTCATTATGGGGAAGCTTTACTTCTACTCCAGTACCATGCGTGCGTTTGTGATACCATAACACACAAAAAGAAAAAATTCTTTAATAAAAAAAAATCCTGATTCTTAGGATTTTTTTAGAAGAAAATACTGATTTTTATGATTTTCTTTTTAGAAAAAAAAAAAATATATACTAATTTTTATGATTTAAAAAAAAAAAAACGATTTTTTATGATAAAAAAATATTTATATCAGTTTCTTCTAAATTATTAAAATATAGATTTTTTATTATCAATATTAGTATATTCTCGGTTTAAGTAATTCATTAGAATTTTAACTCACTGTATGGTAGCCTTAATGCATGTGGTCCTCTAGGGAAAGGTGGAATATCTTCGTTAAGGTGTCAAAGAATGACATTTTAACACATAACATTAAGTTTTTGGACATGCTGACTACAGCAAAAGCATAAACAGCACCTTTGGAAAGAATTTTTTCTGCATTTGGAATAGTGCACGCAAAATTAAGAAACAGATTGGGGGTTGATAAGGCATCAAAACTGGCATTCTTGATGAAATATCTAAATAGTACAAATTATTAAGCTGTAGTAAACATTTTATGTGATATTTGCCATCTCTGTTTACATATTAAAGAAATTTGTATATACTCAAAAAATTTTAACAGTCCAGTCAACTTATTGGTATATATTCAAGAAATTATAATACATTTAGTCCAGAAATATAGGCTTTCTCTTCTGTTTCTTGTTGCTCTCTGTTTATTAAGCATACATTTTTATATAATATAATTAATTAATAATTAATTTTGAACTAATAATAAATAATTATTTTAACTGAAATATCTTAAAATTAAGACATAAATAATTAACTGAATTTGTTACTGTATTTGTGTGTGCATACATATTTTGCTTTAAAAAATCCAAAAAATCTCATTTTAATAAAAAAATACTATTTTTCATTTTTTTTAATGAAAAAAATTACCAACCCTGCCTTAAACACTATTTCAAATAATATAATCTTAATTCTAAAGCTTGCGCGTTACTAAGATATTTTGTTAATAAATGGGAGTTGGGCAGAGGGAGAATTTTAAATTGATATTAAGGGTAAACCCCTTCATTTTACAACTGCTGAAAAATTGTTATTTCTTAAAAACATACATTATTAACTTTATTAAACAAATACATATTAAAATATAAGTTTAAATTTAGAGAAAAAGGTTTTGTATTTATTCATATTCTCTTTATGTTAATTGTTCAGTGTTAATATTTGAATGTTTTACAGGAATTTCTTTAAAATTGTTTTAATGATTAAAAATAATATTGAGTTGAATTGTTAGGATGAAATATTTAAGAACAAGCTTAAAAATTGAAATTCAAATTAATTATACTTAAAAGTACTTAACTAGTAGTTAACTACTAGTTATAACTAGTCTCAGAAAAATTTAGTTAACTACTAGTTGCAACTAGATTTGTTTAGGGTAGTTAGTAGTTGGTAATTAACTACTTTTTGACGAGTAGTTGCCGAACACTATATATATATGATAAGTTATATATAAAAATGAATTAGAGTGCTAATTGCGGGGCAGGTAAACAAACAACAAAGGCACGGTCCATAAATAATTACACAATGAAAAATATACCGATACGAAATATATATATATATATAATAAAAGGTCAATTGGGGGACGATGCGGAATATTATAAAAGGGTTATCCCCACGTTAAATGGTCACGAGATCCAAAAATAACTCCGATTAAAGACGTATAATTCAGCTAAACTCACAAGCCACATCTCACGTCGGACCAGACTCTTCACACAAGTGGCTCAGTTTTGCAATCTATTGAAAAATAAAAATACTATTAGTAAAGTGGCGTCTTCCCCCAACTTGCATCTTCCCCAGAGTTACCTTATATATATATATAAATGCTGCCAAAAAAAAAAAAAAAACTCTACCACATGTCGTGATTTAAAGGGGCATGATACCTACTTCGAAATTTTTTTCGCACATTCATTGTAATCAACCATTAATTTTAAATTTTAAAAAATAATAACTTTTTTTTTTCAATTTTTTAAATCCCCTATAACTTTCTCAATTATATCTCTTTTTCAAAAGGTTTTTTGCAATAATTCCTAAACATTATAGAATAAAAGTTAGCATGGAATTAACTATCTGAAACTCAGTTGAATTTTAATAATTTTTTTCCGTTAAAACTCAGAAAAAACGGCAAAAAAAAAAAAAAAAAACCGGCAAATTTCAATTTCAAAAATTAAATAAAAACCATCTACAAAATTCATGGTCAAACCCATGCTAATTTTTGTTAAACATACTCCGTGGAATGCACATACAAAGTTTCAAAGCTGTATCTTTAAATGAAAAAAGCCTTAGCAATTTACTACACGTAATTGGTCAAAAATACAAAGCAGAGAAAAATGCGTTCAAAGATTTTAAATGCAGAATGAGAACAGCTAAAATCATTTACAAAAACCGGAATATCATCTAAAGTTCTGCTCACAAAAGGTTTGAAATTTTGTATGAGGCTTTAAAATAGTTTTATCTGTCCATATAATTAATAAAAAAAAATCAATATTTTGAGCGAGTTTGAGGTACTGTGCCCCCTTATATTTACTGATGAACTCAGAGGTTGCGTAATCAAAGGAAAAGGGCGGGGCGTCGTTTTCTGACATGCCTTTTTTGACATTACCGAAAACCCGTCCGAGTTCGGAAAATAAAACAAATCATGTCGTTGGTATATATATTTGTGATTTAAAATTATTTTTTTTAAACTTTTCTACACATGTATCAGTTTATGTTTTAAAATTTTGCCTTTGACTGCTTCAAAGTCAAATTTCCCTTCTTAGAACATTGATAATTTAAACTTACTGATTTAGGATACACTACAAATAGATTTGACGAAGCTTTTTCAGTAGCGAATCAGGTATTATGATATAGTTAGTTTGTTACTTTAGAGATGGCGCAACGAAAATTTTTATTTCTTTATTTGGGATGTTTTTATTGTCATCTATGATGTCATTAACTAAATATTGTCTCTGCCTGCTGTACTAATATCGCTAAAAATATGTTTTACAACACAGAAGCTCTGTTAGTAATTACTCTTTCAGTCACTTAAAGAAAAAAATTACAGAAGAATGTAGGATCTAAGAGTTTTAATATGTAAGAAACCAATTTTGGCCGATCAGCATTTGTTTTTCTTTTACTACCAGTAAGTTTTATTGTGTCTTGCAAAAAAATAGAGAAGAAAATTAAACCAAACGTATTGGAAATTATGATACATAGTCGCTTCATGCCAATCTCTCTAGAACTTACCAAGAGGGACAGCAGGAAAAAATATTATAAATCGTCGGAAATACCGTCCATTACTGAAGCAAAAAAGATGATTGCAATAAAAACAAGAAGTTCCGTCTAGAACTATACGAGCCTACTTTCCCGTATACACCAAATTCAAATTTATAATCTAGCTATCTCTTTCTCTCTCTTTCTTATTTATCTTTAGTTCTAATTATTGAAAATATACCTTTTTCAACGGATAATACATATTCATTCACTCACTCATTCATTCTTTCATTTATTCAGCCATGCATTTATTCATTCATTCGTTACCTCATTCAAGTGTTTATTCATTCATTTACGCATTCATGTATTTATTCACTCATTTATTTATATTTTCATTTATTCAATAATTTATTCATTCATTCTTTTCCTCATTCATTTATTCATTGATTTATTCTTTCACTCTTTCATTTATTCATTCATTCATTATTTCACTCATTGAGTCACTGAGAAATATCCTTGAAAATCCCGATCAAAAAATTTCATAGCAAAATAGGCTCGTAAGTTCTGGATAAACTTTCTATTTCTACATGTTCTACGTTATAAGAGCTTTCCGATAAAGTTTGTTCCAAGCAAATCGGTCCGTTAGATCAGGATTTATATAGGGTTGAAATTTCCCCGTAAGCTCTGTGTTAATTTTTTGAACTGTTCAAAAATGAACAAAAACTGTTCAAATCAATATTTCACGCCGAGAACTCCTTTCAATAAGCTTGCAATAGGAACTTGGCTCTTGTGCCCAGAGTTTACAGAATTTGCTTCAATTTTGTCCATAGGCGCTAATGTTAAAATTTTTTGAACTGTTCAAAATTGAACAAAAAATTGTTCAATCAAAAAGTAAAATATAGAAATGAGATGTCCTCGCCGAGATCTTTCGAATGCAAAAAGAATTTTTCCAATCGGACAATTCGTTCAAAAGTTATTAGGGGGGGACAGACCGACAGACCGACAGACAGACAGACCGACAGACACACTTTTTCCCCATCTCAATACCCTACTTTCAAATTTTTTATTTTTCAATCTTTATTTAATTACTTCACTTATTTTTGACTTTTCTTGATTTCTAACGATATTTTCACGATACATTAAGCCTTCTTTCATGCTTTATTATTTTTTTTTTTTTACTTTTACGGGAAAGTAGGCTAAAAAGTATAATAATAAAGAGCGATTTTGACAATTCTAAATTTCTATTTCACCTCCATAAATTATGATACCATAACCAGAATATAAATTTTACTCCTAAAGAACTAATAATATTAGGTACCCGTATGTTAGTTGTGTGTATCCGGTTTAAACTCAGCAAAAATACTTAAATGTTTTAAATACTAAATTGCAGCTAAATTAGTACAATTGTGCATTGTATTATGGTCTAGATTTGGGCCAGCTGAGTAAATGCTTTGTAATACAATATCCGCGTAAATACTTATCAATTAAAGATATATTAGATTTTTTCAAATGTATAATACAGATAAAATTATGTAAACACAGGAAAATGTTGCAAAATAAATAAGTAAATAAATAAAAATAAATCCTGCAATTTAAACTAGTGTGAAAAAAAATATATAATTAGTTTCAATTTAAGTATAAATAGCTGGTATAGAAATTCATTTATACTTGAATTGTACCTAAAAAATTCCCAGTTCAGAAGAATTTATATTATTCTTGTGAACAGTTATGATCACTGAAACTTTTTTGAAAACAATTCTGAATGTTCTTGAACAAGGAACATAAATCATTAACCCCTTAACGATCGAGTTAATTTTACGGCATAAGGCCTATTTTTAGCCTACTTTCCCGTAAAAGTAAAAAAATAATAATAAAGCACGAAAGAAGGCTTAATGTATCGTGAAAATATCGTTAGAAATCAAGAAAAGTCAAAAATAAGAGAAGAAATTAAATAAAGATTGAAAAATAAAAAATTTGAAAGTAGGGTATTGAGATGGGGAAAAAGTGTGTCTGTCGGTCTGTCCCCCCCCCCCCTAATAACTTTTGAACGAATTGTCCGATTCGAAAAATTCTTTTTGCATTCGAAAGATCTCGGCGAGGACATCTCATTTCTATATTTTACTTTTTGATTTGAACAATTTTTTGTTCAATTTTGAACAGTTCAAAAAATTTTAACATTAGCGCCTATGGACAAAATTGAAGCAAATTCTGTAAACTCTGGGCACAAGAGCCAAGTTCCTATTGCAAGCTTATTGAAAGGAGTTCTCGGCGTGAAATATTGATTTGAACAGTTTTTGTTCATTTTTGAACAGTTCAAAAAAATTAACATAGCGCTTATGGGGAAATTTCAATACTATATAAATCCTGATCTAACTGACCGATTTGCTTGGAACAAACTTTATCGAAAAGATCTTATAACATAGAACATGAACAAATAGATAGTTCATCCAGAACTAACGAGCCTATTTTCCTATGAAATGTTTTTAGCGGGATTTTTAAGGATATTTCTCAATGAATAAATGAAGGAGTGAAAGAATGAATCAATGAATGAATGAGGAAAAGAATGAATAAATGAGTGAATAAATGAAAAAATAAATAAATATGTGAATAAATACAAGAATGAGTAAATGAATGAATAAACACATGAATGAGTAAACGAATGAATGAACGAATGAATGGCTGAATAAATGAAAGGATGAATGACTGAGCGAATGAATATACATTATCCGTTGAAAAAGGTATATTTGAAAAAAATAAGAACTAAAGCTAAAGGAGAAAGAGAGAGAAAGATATAGCTAGGTTATAAATTTGAATTTGGTGTATACGAGAAAGTAGGCTTGTATAGTTCTAGACGGAACTTCTTGTTATCCCTGAAAATTATATAAAAATATGTGTGTGAACAATATATACAGTTGAACTTCTTTAATACGATCACGGTTAATACGAAATCACGGCTAAAACGAACATTTTGTTCATCATTTGTTTCACTATTTATTTTACTTTGTATTATAAATGGTAGTAATTATTTTAAAAGTATAAGCATGCATGTCTAACAGTTTTTTTTACACAATTTTACGTATTCACGGTTGTTGCGAATAACGGTTAATACGAACAAATTCACGAATTTTTGGCATTTCGTATTAAGCGAGTTCAGCTGTATATTCATTTTTAATTTTTGATTTGTTTTTAGCTTGAAATTTTAAACACTCCAGCCCGGAAATATCACGGGAGCGAGAAATAGAAGGCGAAACCTCACCCCGTCATTTTCACGGGAGCGAGAGGGAAGGGATTAATAACATTTGAACATTGAACACCTACTTTTGTTGCAGAAAAATCTTAGAAACAACTTTTCAGAAAATGTATTATCATTTACGTTAGGGCCTATTCTGTAAAATTTACTGAATACAGTTCGATCTCGAAGTTCTGACCCTTGGACTCTTCTGCGCATGTCAGAAAAGGACGAATCCATTCTGGTTTTAGGGAAGTTCGTTTTGCAGGTGCTTTCATTAGCACGTGAATTAGAAGGTTTGCTTCTCTGTTTGTTGAAAGCAAATAAATTTTAAAAATGACACAACATCAGTTTGGAAGTAATCAAGTATGTTAAGCGAACTAAAACAAGAACAGAACATGTCGCATTCCTCATGACATCAGTTTGTCCCCCCCCTGAACATGAATGGATTCTTCTTGGCACTCTGCCAGCCAGGACTCATTTTTTGATGGCCGTATTAAAGTTTCTCACTCTTCATTCATATCTAAAATATGTAGTGTTGTGGTATACAGTGGAACCCCGCCATTCGTCCGCCTCTCTATTCGTTCCACTCGGTATTCGTCCAACTTGTTCAAGTAAAATTGAACTCGCCATTCGTACGCCTGCCTCGCGATTCGGACAGCGCCAGGGGCCAGGGTTGCCAGTTTGGCATTTTTTAAAGAAAAAATCGAGACATTATGCTCTTTTTGAACTTGCCCTAGAAATAATTTGTTTGACGTTTTGGATTTTTTAAAGTTTTACTACTTTTTGAGATTTTGCTGACAATTTTAACTTTCTAAGGGGGGCAGCAAGAGTAAGTGGTTGAAGAACTTTCTTCTTCAGAGGAGGAAAGCATTTCCTTTGCAGAAATTAAAGAGCTGTGTTACCACTGGGAGAAAACACAGAGATTGGTGGAAAAATGGCAGCCTAACACTGCTGTGGTCAACGGAAGCATTAACTTGTTCAACGACAATGTTATTGATCATTTTAGAAAAAATCTGTACAATCGTCAAAGCCAGACAACATTAGACAGGTTTTTTTACAAATAAACTCAAGATTCTTCTAGTGCAAAAGGACAATGGAAGGTGACTCCTTTTCTAAACAGTAACATCAACATTTCTCTTCCTCCCCTCAACCTTCCACGTATGCCATCAGCTCACCTCAGTACAAGTAAAGTGCAGTTAAATTTTTATTTATCTATAATTTCATGTGCAGTACTGTACATTTATTTTTCATATGTTTAAATAAGCAACAATCTGTGGTTGTGGAACAGATTAATCCAATTTACATTATATATCATGTGAAAAAATAATTCGCCACTCGTACAAATCGCCATTCGAACTGCCTCCTTTAACGAATTGTGTACGAATAGCGAGGTTCCACTATATTTGCAATAACATTTTAGGAGAATATTCTCGATTTCGTCTCCGTGAAAATGTTGTCGATTATTCCAAGTGAGAATATTCTCCAAAAGGCTATTACTAAGCATTAAATACATGTGCGTAAATATTGTTAAAGTATTTGCTTCATGTATTTTTGGGTGTGTAAATACTAAAGAGAACAGCAAAAGTGGTAAATGACCGGTGAACAGGCACAAAATTTTCTAGTCATTAAACATGTATTTTTTGGTGTGCAAATACTAAAGAGAACAGCAAAAGTGGTAAATGACCAGTGAATACTCACAAAATTTTCTAGCCACTAAACATGTAAAATTTTGACTTTATTAAAAACGAAGTCTTTGATTTTAATAAAGACCTGCCCATTTTACAACTTTCCTTCGAATTTATTGTCTGCAATTTTTTATCTCTGCATAGCGCCATCTGTTATTGATTTTTTTCTTCGTCATGTTGATTAATTTCATGATTTTGAAGAAAAACTATTGTTATAATAAATTTATAAATCTCAGTTTTTTAAAAATTAATATTGTAGTTTAATTTGAAAGCAATACTTGAAAAAGTTAGGGAAATTATTTTCCTACATTTAGCATTACTTAAATTTCCCAATAATAATTTTGATTTATAAACACTTCTGATATTGAAATCTTCACTTAACTAAGCAGTAATTCTCATTGCCATCCTTTAACGGAAAATCGAAATGGCAGAAAATGAAACATAAACAAACCAGCATGCTTTGAAGCGCTACGCGTAGCGACCTCTAGCGATTGCAAGCAAACTTGCAATATTATGAAATGGAATGGTTGATTACAACGGAGGTCTCGTTAAAAATCATTCAGATGTTAGACAACTTGGAATTACGAGAGAGGAAATTACTGTTGCCAATTTTCCATTGATAAAAAATCTTCCAAAACCCTATTTTTGAAAAAAAAAAAAAAAATACAAACTATTCATTCACTGGTTGGTTTACATAGTATCTATTACCGGAAATCTGGATTTCTTGGTAATATAGAATATGAGAAATGGCATTGATGCTTGCTAACATGTATCCCAACACCACGGACATGCAAATACGAGCAGTTGCATTCATGTCAGAAACGCATTTGCGATCGCAACTCCTAAGATTGATTGCGGAACGAAGTAGTCAATTGTTGTAGGGCAAGGCGAAGATAACGCACGTAATAAAGCCCTTATCACTGCGGACACATTAGATGGGCCCTACGAGATAATTTATCTGATAGGGGGAGCTATATACAGAGAGACAAATGGAATGCTAGGAGCAGGCTTTAACTAATTTGCCGCCATGTTGCTGTATTGGCCACTGCAGGTAAGATTATCTGAAAAGCTATTAATAGAACTATCTAATTTAGCCACGAGGTGCTGGTTAGCGGAATGGGTTGTGATAGAGGAGAAGGATTGTTTACAAGTGTTTTGCTTTTCTCCAGGGAATCAGTCCAAGTAAGCAGCTTAAGAAGCTTTTCTTTTATTCGATTCACAACATATCGTACATGAGGATTTTTAGTAGCAATAAATATTTTTCGTAGGACCTTTGTTAATTCGGTACTAGTTTTAGAGCTTGCGCATTATAGTATGTTCTTTTTTTTATAGCAAAAGTTTCAAGTGGCAACATCATATGTATTTGAATTGAAATGACTTCTCTTCTCTACTTCACGCCCCCTACCCTGTTAGCTCGAGGCCTTAGGGCTGCCCTGTTTTTTTCTTTTTTTTTTGTGTTGTTTTGTTTCAAAATTGTATTGCTTATGAACATTTGACGTTCACAATAAAGTTAATAGTACCGCGATCACGGTAACTATAATGTAAAATTGAGGCTTTATAGCCATTCGGAAACCTGATTGGGGGCAATTTTCCAATTTTCCCCCGGACACGGGTAAGTGAAGTCCGGCGAAAGCTCATATGGGTCCGAGTTAGGCTTGCTGGGCTTTATGTATACAACCCCGCCGGCCCAGCCTACCTACCTCTTGCTGTGTGGATCTAGCCCTCCCTGATATCCCTATGTTTAAGGAGTATGGTTGGAGGGTTGTGGTTCCCTAGAATTGAAATGACTACCTTTCGCGAGCAAAATAAGCTTGGAACAATCCAAATGTAAGACTGATATTTAGTTACATTTAATCCTTAGCGCTCCGTTGGCTCCGCTACAGGACCATCCAACATTTGCTCTGCAGACCCGTACGCTCCGCTGCGGAGCCAAACGTTTTCAGCATGATTACGCTTAAGATGCTGCAATATCGTCGGCGTTGGCAATTGTTATCTATAGTTAAAACGTTCTCAGTCTCCTGTACTGTTACGATTAAACCATTTTTTGACCTTTTTTTATGGTTAGCAACATGAGGAAAAATATGTTTTTTATGAATGTGGCGGAAACTTTTTTTGGGGGAATGGAGACATCAATAATCAACTCATACATTATGTATAAAACGGTACAGCACAATAAAAATGAGAAACTCCTGACGCATTTACAGTATCGAAAAATTTTAGTCTATCAACTCGTAGGAGATTTTCGTCAGGAGAGAACTAGAGTAGGGGTCATTCATAAATGATGCCACCCTTCAAGGGGGGAGGGGGGTTCAAGAAAGTGTGGCAGTTTGTGACAAGGGGAGGGGAGGGGGTAACAAGAAGTGTGACGTCGTACATTTTGATTTCTATAAAAACATTTAAAATTAACAAATCAAACCTATTTTATGCTAATGCGTGACATGCGACAAAGGGGGGGGGGGCGGTAAATAATGCAAACTGCAGCCATACTGTACATAGCATCGAGGCCTTCACAGACTACCCCCCAGTAGAAGGGGGTGCGGCTGCAGCGCTATCCTCCTCGAACTTCCCACAAACTCTCTGACAAACTGACAACCAGCACCAGCCATGAGGGCTGAGCTGGCAGAGCTTTGCCGACCTGCTTTACCGACCCGGGGCCATAGTCATGCTACAAAGCAAGCCTTACGTCACCCGGATCGGATGTTGCTATTTTAGTCGCCTCTTACGACACGCATAATTACGTCGGCGCTATTCTACGCCGGCCACCGCACGGCAAGGGAGGGGGGGGGGGGTATGTATATCTATATGTGTGAGACTACGTGACAAAAGGGGGGGTCAAATATATTGAAAAAAAGTGTGACATCATTTAGGAATGGTCCCGTAATGTCTGAAGCCCGCGGCCTACCAGTGGCCCGACAAAGGTATTTTAGTGGCCCGCCAAACCGTTTGTATAAAATGAAAATGAAACTTTCAAAAGAAATAAAACAAATGAAGGGGGAAAGAAAAATGACGAAAACGATTCAAAAATTCACTTACAAAGAGAATAGGACGCTGTATGAGAGCAGGAACTCGTTCGTCTACTTGTCTTTCGCGAGAATAAAATTTTCATGGAAATGCTCTGCTCGCCATATTCGTGGGATTCACTGCGTTCAATCTGAACTTCAATTAGAAGTACAAGATTTTCAGTGACTCTGCAGCAAAATATAATTTTTTAATAGACTTTTATTAGAGCTACGTGTCCGAAATGAGTATCCAGGAATAGGACTACGAAAGCAATTAGTGTTCATACCTTCTATCTTTGGTAGTACCTACGTGAGGACAGTGTCAGATCTAGGGAGGAGTGTGGTAAGCCGAGGTCCATGACCCAGACCACCCTTCTGGGCTGTGGCAAATTCAACTGTGATGCACAAAATAAAACAAAATAAATAAAAACGAAGAACGAAGAAAATAAAATAGAAAAATATTTAAATAATATAATATTAAAAAAAAAGTACAATGTAATATTTATTCGACTTTTCATCGAACCTTACTTATTTTGAATAAAAAGAGAAAATATTGGAAAGTTTAAAAATCGCCATCCCCACCCATCCCCTTAAAATTGATTGTAATGTGTTACCTCCCCTCCACTCTTAAATTTTCTGCCTGATGCTGCTTTTTTTGACAATTTGTGGACCGCCGATCTTTATGAGCTTTATGTGGCCCTCGGGCTTAAAAGGTTGAAGACACCTAAATTAGAGTTTCAGCAGAAATAAAATTTCACGTTAAATTAAAGCACAAATGAGCATTAAAACGCAGACATATGTTTCGGGATCGCTTGGAATCCCTTTTTCAATGCGACAGGGAGCTTCTAGATGCAAAACATCCAAATGAAGCAGACAGAACAACAAAAACAAAGCTTATATAGCCTAAGAATTAACTGTAAACCAATGAGAATAAAGGCAGTGTGAAGTGGAAGTAGAAGTAGTATTAAAGGCACCAATAAGAGAGTAACAAACGAATGTAGTTGGAAGTACAGAAAGTAAAAAGGAATATCAATAAAAACAAAGAAAAAGACAACAGCGTGCATAAAAATGTGAAAATACATGAAAATTGCAAAAAAATAAAATAAAATACAAAGAATAAAATGGAAATAAAATAAGTACAGAAAATACCAAAACAAAAAGCAAAACAAAGTACACATGCCAAAAGAGGGGGAGGGGGGGGAGAGAAAAAAAAAAAGGGAAAACTAACAAGAAAACCAAGAAAGAACAACAAATTAAAGGAACTTATGCCAGACCTGTGAAAAATAAGGAGTTGAGGAAGAATCATTAACCAAATTAGAACTATTCCTGTTAATATGATAAGCTTCCCAAAAGTCAAGTTCTAAAGGGGAAGAACATTTTTGAATAATTTTCCCAGAATTGAAATCAAAAGAGTGGTTGGAATTCCAACAATGTTGAGCAATGCTAGACTTATTCAGCTCTTGCTTTCGTACATAACCTTTATGCTCATTTAACCGAATTTTCAGAGCACGTTTTGTCTGTCCAATGTAAGAAAGGCCGCAACGGCAACTAATTTGGTAAATACCCCAAGTATTAAGTTGATCAACAGGATCTTTAAGAGAAGAGAAGGAAAGTTTGTTGCTAGGAGCAAAAACAACTTGAAATTGGAACCTTTTTAGGATTTTAGCAATACGAAAACTTACAGAATGAAAGAATGGTAACACAACCAAATCCTTTCTAGAAACCACATGATTGGGACCAGAAGGTTTTTTAGAAAGTTTGTTATGAATAGAATCAATTAAAGAGTGAGAAAATCCTCTATCAACAGCTACAGCTTTCAGATAGTTGAGTTCAATCTTGAGAAGCTCAGGAGAAGAGCAAATATTAATAGCACGATGGACAAGAGCATTAAAAGCCGAATATTTTTGGTTGGGAGGATGAGACGATAGTCTGTGAGGAGGTAAAGAAACAGCGAAAGGTTTACGATAGACAGAAGTTGTGAAACCAGACTCACTCCTAGAAATCAAAACATCAAGAAACGCGAGGCTACTATTAAGTTCTTTCTCACAAGAAAACTGGATATTAGAATCAATGGAGTTCATAATAGAAAGAGCATCATCAATACCTAACAAGTTACTGTCCGTTAGGACAAAACAATCATCCACATAACGAACATAAAATTGAAATTGCAATTTTTGGAATAGTTTTTCCTCAAAATAATGCATATAGAAATCACTTAAAATAGGACTAAGAGGACTTCCCATGGCTAGGCCATCTACCATAGCATAGAATTTACCATTAAATACAAAAGTGCTCTGTTGCAAGCACACACGAGTAAGAAAAACTAATTCCTCGACTTCCACAGAAGTAAAATGGAATTCAGAAAGCCTTTTCCTGAGGCAAGTCAAAGCGCCATCAACAGGAACATTAGTAAACAAAGAATTAACATCAAAAGAGGCCATAACCGAATTATTCGGAACGAAGTTATGAAGTTTCTTAACAAAATCGGTGGAATTTTTAACAGTGAAAACATTCCGACTCCTAAGTGGAGAAAACACAGAAACTAAATACTTGGAAAGTTTATATGAAGCAGTGCCAATATTGGAAACAATTGGTCTGAAAGGAATACCTGCCTTGTGTACCTTCGGTAAAGCATAGAAACGCGCACAATTAGCAACAGAAGGAATCACAGACCGTTTAGCAATCAAAGGAATAGAATGAACAGACTTAACAGCAGAAGAAATAGCTTTTAACTCCTTGTCGCTAGGATCTTTATAAATTTCAGCATAAGGACCAGAAGCAATTAAATCATCAGTTTTTTCAACATAAGATGATTTATTAAGAACAACAATCTGACCACCCTTGTCAGCCTTGGTAATGACCAAATCAGAATTTGAAACTAAATTATTGACACAGCGTTTCACAGAATGGGTAAAACCAATATTAGGAACTTTTGAATTGAAATCAACATTGGAAGCAATAAGATGCCGAACTGACTCTTTTTGAGTGGAAGTTAAGGCACTAAATTTGAAAGCTTTTTCAACCGGAGCAATAAGTTCAGAAAAAGAAGGCTTTTTAGCCAAAGCAAAATTGTTATTACATTTCAAAGCATTAATTTCACTACTATTCAAAGAAAATTTCGAAAGATTTACAACCGCATTCCTATTAACAAGAGGCAAATCAGCCGGAACAGGAACATTTGAATCGTTACACAACTTGGTAAATTTCTTATTTAAAGTAATTTTGTGACTGTCAGATGAATGAAGAGCTCTCGCCCATGACATTCTATCAATAGAATCAAAATCGAAATTAGAATTAGATACAGAAAGATGTAAATCATAAAGTTCACGTTCTATGAACGAAAGTTTTTTCCTAGTTTCCTGGATAGAAGCTCTAAGTAAAGCTAATTTAGAACGAAAAATTACCTTATCAACCCTAACAGAACGCGGTAAATTACACTTTAAAGTGATAAACTTAGGAATGACTTTCTTGCGCCTGCAAGCCTGGAGAAACTTTAAATGGTTCAAAAACCGAACCTTTTTAATTCGTAGATTACAAAATCTGTTACGCTGTGTAAATAATTTAGTTTCAAATTCTGATTTGGTCATTACCAAGGCTGACAAGGGTGGTCAGATTGTTGTTCTTAATAAATCATCTTATGTTGAAAAAACTGATGATTTAATTGCTTCTGGTCCTTATGCTGAAATTTATAAAGATCCTAGCGACAAGGAGTTAAAAGCTATTTCTTCTGCTGTTAAGTCTGTTCATTCTATTCCTTTGATTGCTAAACGGTCTGTGATTCCTTCTGTTGCTAATTGTGCGCGTTTCTATGCTTTACCGAAGGTACACAAGGCAGGTATTCCTTTCAGACCAATTGTTTCCAATATTGGCACTGCTTCATATAAACTTTCCAAGTATTTAGTTTCTGTGTTTTCTCCACTTAGGAGTCGGAATGTTTTCACTGTTAAAAATTCCACCGATTTTGTTAAGAAACTTCATAACTTCGTTCCGAATAATTCGGTTATGGCCTCTTTTGATGTTAATTCTTTGTTTACTAATGTTCCTGTTGATGGCGCTTTGACTTGCCTCAGGAAAAGGCTTTCTGAATTCCATTTTACTTCTGTGGAAGTCGAGGAATTAGTTTTTCTTACTCGTGTGTGCTTGCAACAGAGCACTTTTGTATTTAATGGTAAATTCTATGCTATGGTAGATGGCCTAGCCATGGGAAGTCCTCTTAGTCCTATTTTAAGTGATTTCTATATGCATTATTTTGAGGAAAAACTATTCCAAAAATTGCAATTTCAATTTTATGTTTGTTATGTGGATGATTGTTTTGTCCTAACGGACAGTAACTTGTTAGGTATTGATGATGCTCTTTCGATTATGAACTCCATTGATTCTAATATCCAGTTTTCTTGTGAGAAAGAACTTAATAGTAGCCTCGCGTTTCTTGATGTTTTGATTTCTAGGAGTGAGTCTGGTTTCACAACTTCTGTCTATCGTAAACCTTTCGCTGTTTCTTTACCTCCTCACAGACTATTTCTGTATCTAATTCTAATTTCGATTTTGATTCTATTGATAGAATGTCATGGGCGAGAGCTCTTCATTCATCTGACAGTCACAAAATTACTTTAAATAAGAAATTTACCAAGTTGTGTAACGATTCAAATGTTCCTGTTCCGGCTGATTTGCCTCTTGTTAATAGGAATGCGGTTGTAAATCTTTCGAAATTTTCTTTGAATAGTAGTGAAATTAATGCTTTGAAATGTAATAACAATTTTGCTTTGGCTAAAAAGCCTTCTTTTTCTGAACTTATTGCTCCGGTTGAAAAAGCTTTCAAATTTAGTGCCTTAACTTCCACTCAAAAAGAGTCAGTTCGGCATCTTATTGCTTCCAATGTTGATTTCAATTCAAAAGTTCCTAATATTGGTTTTACCCATTCTGTGAAACGCTGTGTCAATAATTTAGTTTCAAATTCTGATTTGGTCATTACCAAGGCTGACAAGGGTGGTCAGATTGTTGTTCTTAATAAATCATCTTATGTTGAAAAAACTGATGATTTAATTGCTTCTGGTCCTTATGCTGAAATTTATAAAGATCCTAGCGACAAGGAGTTAAAAGCTATTTCTTCTGCTGTTAAGTCTGTTCATTCTATTCCTTTGATTGCTAAACGGTCTGTGATTCCTTCTGTTGCTAATTGTGCGCGTTTCTATGCTTTACCGAAGGTACACAAGGCAGGTATTCCTTTCAGACCAATTGTTTCCAATATTGGCACTGCTTCATATAAACTTTCCAAGTATTTAGTTTCTGTGTTTTCTCCACTTAGGAGTCGGAATGTTTTCACTGTTAAAAATTCCACCGATTTTGTTAAGAAACTTCATAACTTCGTTCCGAATAATTCGGTTATGGCCTCTTTTGATGTTAATTCTTTGTTTACTAATGTTCCTGTTGATGGCGCTTTGACTTGCCTCAGGAAAAGGCTTTCTGAATTCCATTTTACTTCTGTGGAAGTCGAGGAATTAGTTTTTCTTACTCGTGTGTGCTTGCAACAGAGCACTTTTGTATTTAATGGTAAATTCTATGCTATGGTAGATGGCCTAGCCATGGGAAGTCCTCTTAGTCCTATTTTAAGTGATTTCTATATGCATTATTTTGAGGAAAAACTATTCCAAAAATTGCAATTTCAATTTTATGTTCGTTATGTGGATGATTGTTTTGTCCTAACGGACAGTAACTTGTTAGGTATTGATGATGCTCTTTCGATTATGAACTCCATTGATTCTAATATCCAGTTTTCTTGTGAGAAAGAACTTAATAGTAGCCTCGCGTTTCTTGATGTTTTGATTTCTAGGAGTGAGTCTGGTTTCACAACTTCTGTCTATCGTAAACCTTTCGCTGTTTCTTTACCTCCTCACAGACTATCGTCTCATCCTCCCAACCAAAAATATTCGGCTTTTAATGCTCTTGTCCATTGTGCTATTAATATTTGCTCTTCTCCTGAGCTTCTCAAGATTGAACTCAACTATCTGAAAGCTGTAGCTGTTGATAGAGGATTTTCTCACTCTTTAATTGATTCTATTCATAACAAACTTTCTAAAAAACCTTCTGGTCCCAATCATGTGGTTTCTAGAAAGGATTTGGTTGTGTTACCATTCTTTCATTCTGTAAGTTTTCGTATTGCTAAAATCCTAAAAAGGTTCCAATTTCAAGTTGTTTTTGCTCCTAGCAACAAACTTTCCTTCTCTTCTCTTAAAGATCCTGTTGATCAACTTAATACTTGGGGTATTTACCAAATTAGTTGCCGTTGCGGCCTTTCTTACATTGGACAGACAAAACGTGCTCTGAAAATTCGGTTAAATGAGCATAAAGGTTATGTACGAAAGCAAGAGCTGAATAAGTCTAGCATTGCTCAACATTGTTGGAATTCCAACCACTCTTTTGATTTCAATTCTGGGAAAATTATTCAAAAATGTTCTTCCCCTTTAGAACTTGACTTTTGGGAAGCTTATCATATTAACAGGAATAGTTCTAATTTGGTTAATGATTCTTCCTCAACTCCTTATTTTTCACAGGTCTGGCATAAGTTCCTTTAATTTGTTGTTCTTTCTTGGTTTTCTTGTTAGTTTTCCCTTTTTTTTCTCTCCCCCCCCTCCCCCTCTTTTGGCATGTGTACTTTGTTTTGCTTTTTGTTTTCAGCATCAACTCCTGAAATCAGACTAAACGTAAAACTTCATATAATGAGGAAAGGTCCAAAGAGGGACTCTGCAAGGAAACAAAATGACGGCAGACGTCAAACAAGTGAAAACTGTGACATTTGCCCAGGTAAACCCAGGATGCACATGGGATAAATTACAAAGTTTAAAATTTATCTTTCATTTGCAAGAAGAAAATGAGGAAGAAAATGCATATGTATAAAATAAATAAAATTAAAAATGTTATTTATTATCCGCTGCAAAAATGTGCCAGAGTTGCTGGTAGGCAGTGGTACAAAAACGTGCGGAGCGCTAGGGTTAAAATTCTCACCAAGCTCTGCTTATAAGTTTTTCAGTATTTATGTAGTACAGTGATACTCTCAAAGAAACAGACGGACTCGCTGAATTTTTCCGAGTTGTATGCTAATAAATGCTTCAAAAAAAAAAAAAAAAAAAAAAAAACTCAGCCACAATACATGATTTAAATGTACTGATCAATTAAGAAAATCGGTAATCGGAAAAGGAAATGATTAGAACATAATAGAGGGGTGACATTTCTTACCATGCCTTTTTCGACAATTATGAAAACCCACCCTTGTTCGGAAAATAAAACAAATAACAAACTATATAAGGTAAATGACCCTGTAGTGGACACAGTTAAGAAAATGTTTGTACTCCTTTACGTGGCAAAATTATTTCAAGGGACTTACATCAATATTTGCATATTTAGCTTAATCGCCAACTATTTCTCTAAAAAATAATTACCTATAAAATGTCATTTGATGAAAAAATTTGGATTTTTACGTCAAATTTACTAAACGCTTCATTTGTATCTCCAGTGGACATTTATGACACGTATTTGCATTAGTAGTGGACAGAAATTAATATCATCTATTTTATGCTGTTAACTTGGAGAAATAGTTTTAAAAATGACTAAGGGACCATTCATAAATGATGTCACGCTTTTTTCTCATATATTTTCCCCAAATTTGTAACCTTCTTATGGATCGGCTTTAGTAAAGAGCAGCAAATGTGACAGCTGTGGAGGCAGCTATTAAATGTTATGATCCATGTACTTGCATAGAGGCTTCACGCCAACTTTAGTTCTTTTAACCAGCAGTAGGAATCGTTCGCTATAGGTTCTCATAATTTCATTCAAGTTTAATGTTACATTTGCTCATTTTAGGAGCTTAAAAATCTAAGTGTCCACCACTAGAGCAGTGTCCACTACCGGGTCATTACCTTACATATGCATTGCGGCTTAAAATTTCATTGTTACTTGTTTTGCTTTCTTATTTCATTTCCCCTCATATATGCGTCTGTTTTTCGAAATTATGTTTTGGACTGCGTTTAATTTTCTTTTAAGGGACACTGCTAATTGAAACGCACTGATGTACCACACACTGCTAAGCTGGATATAACAACGCATTTTACTATAGCGAATCAGTTAAGTAGCATATTTGTATTTAAAAAAATCATATAGTTAGTCTGTTGCTTCAGAAATGGCGGCTCATGAAATAATTCATTCTTTATTTTGAATGTTTTTATTGCCATCTCTGGGAAAGAACTAACTAAACAATGACCTCTCCTGATACACTAGCGTCGCTAATACAATGTTTTGCAACACAGAAGATCTTCTTGAGATAACTATTTCAGCCGACGAAAAAAGAAACTTACGAAAAATGCAGAGCTGACGAGATATATTTAAGAAATCAATTTTACCCTCTCTGTATTTGTTTATTTTTTGATTACCAGTAAGTTTTATCACGTACTACAAATATTTTTTTTTTTTTTTTGGGGGGGGGGGCTATGTGGCTATTCTTTTCGTAACCACTTGGCGTACTTTTTATATAAGCCTCCCTTGAACTATACAAGAGGGGCAAGGAAATAAATAGTAATTCATCGTTTACTGTCTACATTATCACTTTCCAACCAGTGTCCCGGAACCCTCGCCTCCAAACCCCATCCCGGCTCTATGAGAATTCAAACGTCTTAAACTTACTAGTTCTCTCATAAATAAAAAGTAGGGATAGATTTAACTGGGGTCAACATTGCGGTATCTTATTCTTAATACCATATGCTATTTACATTAACAGTTAAAAGATTTATTTTGTTGTTTGCGCGCATTAAAGGGAAGTCGGCACCATGAAATCATTTCTTTTCTATATGGTGTTTTTATTTACAATTTTTGTCTCATGTCATGTTATATCACTTCACAAGAAATTTAATATAAAAATAACTGGATTTCTTAAATATAATTTTAAAATTTTAATTTTTAAAACAAAATTTAGCAATTTGCAGAAATGCATCTTCGTTTTTCAAAAATTGACATAAAGTCTCAATTTTTTTTATTGATTCATTACTCATAAAGAAAAACTTTTATGATTTGAATTTTTATAAGTCAAATACTTTTTGAGGAAAAAAAATGAATACAGAAGTAACGCAGAAAAATCAACTAAAAATGCAAAAAAACCTACAAAAAGATTTTTTTAGAAAGTACTCAAGTTATCATAAAAGTAAAGCATAAATTTGTTATGTATAGTTTCAGGTACATATGGGAAAAAGATCCACATTATAGATACAAATTTAAAAAAGCCTTTGCATTTTAATTGAGATGAAATGTGCAAAAAACAAAGCGAGAGCAAACAGCATTTTAACTTTTCGGCTTGCAATATCTTTATCAAAATTTCAAGTAAGGAGTTTTTTTTCAGTTACAGTCACGATTGAATTGCTTCTTCTCGCTTATTTTATTTAAAAAAATAAATATCTGGCTGATACTCAGTACAGTTTCGGTGTCGGAATGAAAAGGTGGCAAATAAACACCGTAATCAAATCAATGATAAATCAATAAATATTGCTTCAATTTTTCTGAAGTTTTCAGGGAACATTTTTAAAGATTTACTTTACTACTTAAGCCAATAAAAAACATTTCCTTTTTTTGGCTTCAATCCTTCGAGGCAGCATTTAATACAAGCATTGACTTTTCTGCATTTCTTTCGCTTTTTCTTCCTTAGTCAATGGAGGCAATTCAAGCAACGTCATTGGTCACGTGGCACCGATGAAAGCAATGTAAACAAAGGAAGCCGTAGGATCGCTTTACATCGAGTTCGACAAATCTAATTAAAAACTATCCCTAAATAAAGTTCTTCTACATTACATAAAATTAAAACTAAATACAATGCTATAACTATTGTAATAATTAATAAATCTCTTTTATAATGATTAAATTAAATGTAAATACTGGGTTATAATCAGAAAAAGCTGTGAAAATCGTCTAATTAATTTTAAGATAACTAATTTTACCTAGTGAACTCCACGTAGAACGCCATTGAAAATCTTAGTAAACATAGAGCGGATATCACATGAGAACGGTGATCTTGCATGAGTCCCTCTAGCGGTGAATTGCCTCCATTGTAACTTGGTTAAACCCTAAAAAAGAGCGTTTAGAAAAAAGAATTCAGAGACATTATAAATAAAATGTAACTTAATTTTTATTAAATTGCGAACCCCGTTTTAGAGTGTTATGAACACATACTTAGAAAAGTGTTAAACATGTTATCGTTTAGAGTGACATTGCTTGCGGTCGTTTTCGAAAAGTATCAAATACAGGGTTTTATGTAGTTATTGTACAGCAGTGTTTATTGCTTGCATGCACTGTGCATTGTTTATTTGATAATATTCATTTTGCAGTACGCTTTCTCCCTTTATTTAACACATTAAAAACCGGAAAAACAAAAGAATATTGAGTCAAAAAATAAAATACTAAGCATATATGCATACATTTTGCGAAAGATTGCGGACACGTGTTTCGAGGTCGCAAAGCGTTTTCAGTGTCGTAGAAATGAGCCTCCAGATGAAAAGCATCCAACTTCAGCGAACCAGTTGGGGGCCGTTTATAAATGATGTCACGATTTTTTCCCATGTATTTGACACCCCTCTCCCCCTTTGTCACAATATGTCACACTTCAGTGGACCCCTCTCCCCCTTTGTCACAATATGTCACACTTCAGTGGACCCCCTCTCCCCCTTTATCATATGTCACGCTATGTTGCATAATGCATGATGTCGCACTTCTTGTTACCCCCGCACCCCTTGTCACCCTTTGTCACAATTTCACGAATCCCCCCCTGGAAGCGTGACGTCATTTATGAATGGTCCCTTGGTTGATTTTCATCTAGAAGCTCCCTTCTTGTGCACAGAACAGAACATTACTTTTAACTTTTGTTTTTTATTTTCTGATGTATAAACATTTTAAATTTTGAGGTTAAATTTTTAGTTACAGAAAACCACATAATCATAAAGATGCATTTATATAAAACGTTTCTTCTTTAAGAACATATGACTATTGCGATTCAAAAAGCCATTAAAAGCTATTCTTATGCGTCATTTTTGCCAACGTTTTGGTGCAGGAGAAACATTGAAAAGTATTTTGTTTCAGTTAATACTAATAAAATAGAATTATCTACGTAAAACACACCTCTCATTTTCAGTTTTGTTTCAAGAATTTTTCTTCAGTTCCTTAAGAAGTTCAAATAATTATCAGGGCTGCCATTTAAAATTATTCCATTCTATTGGGGGGATTGGGTAAGGCATATGCAAAAGCATATAATAGGGCGAAAGAACATTATACATACAAACAATATATATTTATTTTATGTTTTTAAAGCCTAGTGGAGGAGTTCAATTTTCCCCTAATTGACGGGTTTGATTTATTAGTTATATACATCCTCGTCAGTTAGGGGTGTAAGGAGGGGAGGGGGATATCCCGTATTTGAAAATATAACGGATTTTGACGAATGTGCAAGTATTTTTTTTTCCACATGGCGCTTTAATACTTAGAACAGTGGTCGGAAAACTAAATTGAATGAAGATCTACTTTTTTAGAATATATTCCTGGTCCCCACTCCCACACCTACCTACTTCGAAAAAATTCGAAATGACAGGCTTGCTATCTTGCTAATGTATGATATTTACTACAGAAACTTTGTTTTCAAGAATAAAACGACGGTCTATTTATCTTCGACCTTTTGAGAAACATGTAATACTGGACACATCTTTCAAACAACTTTTCTTTTTTCATCCTTCAAAATCAGAGTCCATTACACAGAGAAACCGTGGAAAATAATTTAAACAGACATTACCTTCATTTTTACCCAAGAGATGGCGGTAGTAGGACCATCCAAGCAATGGTATTAATCTTCTGCACGCCTCCCCCTCCCCCTTCCCCTTTCGAATAATAATTGCCCTCAACGGGGTTTATTTGCTCCCTGAAGACTTTTCATTTCGAGAGCTTTGGTTACAGAAAACGAATCATAATCCGCGAAGAATTTCCGGCTCTTTCGCTTTCAAGCTTAGTTTTATAGATTGTTCTGAAACCGTGACTAATGGGCTCTTCCAGAATCCTTGGATGGAACAATTCCGTTTTGGCCGAGAAGCGAATGGTAAAAATTAATGATAAAGCTGATCAAACATAATTAAAAGGGCTCAAATGCTAGTGAATGAACTAGAAGGAAATAAATTGTAAATTTAGTGGAATGTATAGCAATTTATTAAAATTCGGGAACGTTCATAAATAATGTCACGCTTTTTTCCTATTTATTTGACCATCCTTCCCCCTTTGTCCCAAAATGTCACACTTTAACTTTGTCATACCGCTCCCCCCTTTGTCACATGTCACGCTATGTTGCACAAGCATGATGTCACTAATATCTTTCGACCCTGTTGACATCAAGAAAACAAACAGTCAAAAAATCCGAGTCTTTTTCAACTGTAAAGATTTTTAAATATCCCAGATTGAAAAATCTAAGATTCTTCGCGTTCTAAAGTAGAACTTATTCGATTTTTTTCTTTTGACATCAGAATGATGATAATGCTTTAAAAATATCGTTTTCTTTCGAAAAGGTAGACATCCAATCTATACATATCTTACGCAGTGCGCTATATGGTACGTACAAAGTCCACAAAGTAATATAAAATCATCATTTTGACGATAGAATAGTAAATAATTTTTAACCATTAGTTGGTCCAAGCGTCGAAAAGAAAGAAAATCTGAACTTCTTTGCTTGCGCCAGATCTTTAGATGGAGCAATTTGAAAATCGGTTACCTTTGGACGTCAAAATTAGAAAGATAACTGAAAAAAATTCTTAATTTCAAAAGGAAGGTTTGTACTTGTGCAGAAAAATATGCATAACTAATTACTAGAAGCACGAAATTGCAAAATTATTCCAATTTTGTCTTTCGGTAGCGTTGATTTTATCATTTGTCTACCAAAATAACCGGGTGTTGCCCTTTTAGAAAACTAGAAACCTGGTGACAGAAAATTATAGAGTTGAGATTAAATTTCATGGGCATATGTTTACAACAAAGAATTACTAAAGTTCATCCTCTCCAAGCTTAATAGTATTGTGGGCAATAACTCATGTTCTCTTAAGCAGTGTTTTATAAGCTTCAGTATGTTATAAAATTTTAAGAAAATGAGACAATTTTTTATTGTCAAAACAAATTTTAAAATTTAAATTTACAAAAAAAAAAAAAAAAAAGACGAATTTTGAAATTCGTGCGTTAACTTTCTCTCAAAGGGGTTGCTTTAATGATTTTTTTTTTTTTTTTTTGAGGGACTGGTGGACTTTTTTACAACTAATGTCATTTTAATTTGTAAATTGGTGATTCGTTGCATAGCAAAAATACAAACAAACAAACGTACACGAAACAAATCTCTTTTATGCATTCAGACATCTCAATTTTGTCCTATGAATAATTACGCATTCGATCATCTCATCTCTAACGCAGTTTCTATACGGTCCCCCAAACTCCACAAAGTAATGTAAAATTACCCTTTTGACGTCAGAATTAGTGCCGCTCTGATGTTATTATCTAATTGCTCGTGAAATAACGATCGGGCGAACCGACTCTCAATATGGCCTTTGAAGAAGAGAACACTTCACGAATTTCCGAACGGCATATACATGGCGTTGTGAATAAGTATAGACTTTTTGATAAACGTTTGGCGGGAATATAAATTAGATGATGCCAAGTGACTCATGGCCAATCGATACTCAGATGAAGAAAAAGATTTTTGATCGATATTAATTTGTAACTACAAGAATATCCGTGAACTTTTTTTCTCCTAATTCGCAGCGTTGTGAAAAATTTATTGATCCCCCCCCCCCCCCTTTCTTTAAGAAGTCAAAGGAACGGTAATTTTGTAGTCTTAGAAAGCGATTGAATTTGGAATGGAATTTTTTTGAGTTATTGCCTTCTTCATTTATCATTATGGACATAAAAGAATGCAAGCATGAATTTTTAAACTTAGCTTTTTTCATGTATAATTTGCACGTGCATGTCAAATTCATGACTGATCATGACATTTCAAGACTGGTTAATGCAAAGCAAAACATTTATGAAAGACGGAGGCTTGTTTATACTTTTTAAGTATGCTTTATGGAATTAATTTTCATGTTTTTCATACGCATTTGAAGAGTTGAATATTAAGAGATTTTGTAGTGTTGTAGAAGTTGTTAATCACGTGATGGGTGTCCAGACAAAAGCATTTGTGCACCCAAAAGCAGTTTAATTTTGAAGTGCAATTGTGGTTTATAATTTCAGCAACACTTTAAATTATTTAAAAAAAATAATAATGATTATTTTAAATTATCAATTGGAGTGCAGAGCAAGACTAGAAAAACTGCATAAAAACAATACATAAATCAATTATATAGACATACATATTTGGAGAAAATGTATAAAAAATACGCGCAATTTACTTATGTATGCAGATAATGTTTAGACAGTTACATAAAAAACATGCATAAATTCTTTGTGTAGGCAAAGGATGCCTACAGAAAATTACATGAAAGTTACATACGAGCTACCATGCGTAAAGAAACAGAGCTTAATTTATAATGCCGCCCATGGGAGCGTAGCTCCTGCACTTGTTAATTTTTGTTTATTAGACAGGATTGAGACTATTTTAGTATTAAATTGAATTCTAATATAGGGTTCCCTAACTTCTTTCAATAGAAATTAACCCCTGTAGACAAAGAATTCATGAAAAATATATGAACATTATGCGCTATTTAATTTTGTCTGCAGATTATGTTTAGTCAGTCACATAGTTTTATTAAGTAGGCAAAGGAGCTTTCAGAAATCACATGAAAATTATACACGAATTACATCCGTCAAGAAACAGAGCTTAATTTATAAGGGAACCCACGGCACTGCAGCTCCTGCACTTCTTGTAAATTTTATATGATTTTTTGCTTATTAAATGGAATTTAGATTTTTTTTATCACTAAATTAAATTAGAAAGAATGTAGGGTTCCCGAACTTCTTTCACTAGAAATTAAGCCCTGCAGACGAAGGATTCATAAACAAATATACAAAACTATGCGTCATTTACTTATGTATGCAGATACTGTTTAGACAATTACATAAATATACATAAATTCTTTACGTATTCAAAGGATACCTACGGAAATTACATGAAAATTATATACGAATTACCTGCGAACAACAACAGAACTAATTTGCTCGTGAGCCCAAGAGAGCGCAGTTCCTGCACTTCTTTTCAATTTTATTTGAATTTTTGCTTATTAGACGATAATTTCGACTATTTTTGCTTATTAGAGGTAATTTAACATTAACTTGAATTCTAAAGAGTACAGGGCTATTGAACTTCTTTCACTAGAACTTAGGCCCTGTAGACAAAGAATACATAAAATATAAAAAAAATATACATTAATTACGTGTATGGGCAAAGAATACCTATAATTAAATTAAGCTCAAATGGAGCAATTCAAGCAACGTCATTGTGCACGTGGCAGCGATGAAAGCAATGTAAACAAAGGAAGCCGTAGTTTACATCGAGTTCGATAAATCTAATTAAAAACTAGGCCTAAATAAAGTTCTTCTTTATTACATAAATTTAACACTAAATACATTATAACTATTGTAATAATTAATAGATTTCTTTTATACTGATTAAATTAAATGTAAATACTGGGTTATAATAAAAAAAAGCTGTGAAACTAGTCAAATTAATTTTAAGATAACTAATTTTGCCTAGTGAACTAAACGTGGAACTCAATTGAAAATCTTAGTAAACAAAGAGCGGATATCACGTGACAACGAGGATCCTCATGAGTCCCTCTAGCGGTGAATTGCCTCCATTGCTATTCGTGTAGGTAAACTTATTTATAGAGTATAAGTAATACTTATAGAGCGTATAAAAGCTTGTGAAATTAGTTCCATATAAGCTATCAAAATACTTCTGAAAAAATAATGTAAAATACAGAAAATCTGTCAATATAGCGAATGCTCCATTGAGTTTATTTGATCATAATATTTCATGAAATATTCAATTGTTTGCGAGCACTTGCAGAAAGGTAATATCGTCGTAAATACCAGAAAACATCCTAAACTACTAAAAAAGTGAAAACTGTTGTGCAAGCCGCAGAAAAAATACATTCCTGAACATTGTTGGAATCAAACTTTAAAACGAAGTAGGAAAAAAATCATTTATAAAAATAATTTGAAATTAATTAATTATAGTACATTGTAAGCAGAAGCTCACAAGTTCTTGCACATTTTTGAAAGTGAAAAGGAAAAAATGCGGAATTTTACTCGGATATTCCTCCAAAAATAAATAATGTTCCCGAAAAAAAAAAAAAAAAAAAAAAAAAAAAAAAAAAAAACAGATATATTAATCGAAGGAACTTTTAATTAAAGATTCTCCCCAATTTTACTAATCAGCCCATTTTTTACAAATTAGTTTTCTTCTTTCTCTGAGGACATTCTTTTTCCATCAGTTAATATGTTAAATTTTTAATGAGTAAAACGGTTTCTTCTTTTTTTGTCACTACATCATTGTTTTCTAAAATTTGGTGGTCTGCTTTTGTCATAAAAAGGAATGTTTTATGATTTTGGAATTCATACAAATTTTTTAAAAAAATGCTCCATTAATATTTATTTTTTTAATTCTTCACTTTTAACGTTAAGTACATTAAAACGAATCCTATTCCAACAAGGATTTTAATTTTTTAGGGGATGGGAAAATGAAATATTGAAACATTACGGTAAAGTATAAAATATTTGGAGTTTAAACATATTTATTCGAGGTGCAGTCGAACTTCTTATGATAAAAACTCATAAAACAACTAAGCATTTGTTCTGGTTACTTTGTATTACTCATGTTTATAATTATGACGACAGTAAAATTAAAGGTAGGAAGTTGCAATTTGTTTCATTAATTTATCGATTGTGGTCATGATGAATATGTTTTTAAAAAGTTGACTATATTTGCTATCGCAATTCAAAAATAGTCTATTGCAGTTATTGTATTAGCATATTGTATTTTCAAATGTTTAACTGCAGCAATATTTTTCCCAAAAAAAAAAAAAAAAAAGCTACATTAGTTTCTGCTCAACGCATGCTCCTGTGTGAAAAAAACCCTATCAAGATTAAGTTAAATTAATAATTTAAACATGAAGGTGAATTAAATAAGCATAAAAAATCATTATATAGGAACTTAATAAATAATACTAATAAAATAACAATAAACAAATAATAATAATAATAAATAAATAACATTAAAATAAAAACGTCCAATATATGACAATGGGCTACATAGTCGAAAAAGTTGTGTGTTTTGTGTCTGTCTTCGGTAGCAGCTGAAAAATGAAATAATAATTTGTGCTAAGTAAACTGTAATAAAAAGTAAATTCACGTTAAGGAAGCACAAATAAGCATATAAAAATGCAGACATATGTTTCGGGATTGCTTATAATCCCTTTTTCAATGCGACAGGGAGCTTCTAGATGCAAAAGGCTTCATTTGGATGTTTTGCATCTAGATGCTCCCTGTCGCAATGAAAAAGGGACTCCAAGCAATCCCGAGACATATGTCTGCACTTTAATGCTTAATTGTGCTTTCTTTGAATTTTTTTTCATTACAGCTTAAAAATGGTCTTAGAAGTTTCTCAGGAAAAATTAAAAGTTTAATGTTGAGTTACGTTACACGCCATATAATGGAAAGAAAAAAACCCTGGCGAAATGAACATATAAGGTAAATGACCCGGTAGTGGACACTTTTCTCCATCGGACACCCTTGCACCTTTTAGCCGAAGCCTTAGGTAGAGAGCCGATGGAGGTAGTGGACACTTTTCTCCACCAGACCCCTACCTGTTAGCCGAGGCCTTAGGATTGCTTACGCACGGGGAGAGGTAGTGGGGTCTACGGATTTTACATGCACATATCCCCAAGTATACATGGTGGTCTTCAGTGGGTATCGAACGCGCGACCTTCCAGGTGGAAGTCCGACGTGCTAACCACTAGGCTACCACGTCCCAGGTAGTGGACACTGCTCTAGTAGTGGACATTTAGCTCTTTAAGCTCCTAAAATAAGCGAATGTAACATTAAACTTGAATGAACTTATCAGAACCTATAGCGAACGATTCCTAGTGCTGGTTAATAGAACTAAAGTTGGAGTGGAGCATCTGTGCAAGTACATTTACCATAATATTTAACAGCTGCCTCCACAAGGGTCACATTTGCTGCTCTTTACTAAAGCCGACCAATAAGAAGGTTAGGGATTTGGGGGAAATATATGAGAAAAAAGCGGGATATCATTTATGAATAGTCCCTTAGTCATTTTTAAAACTATTTCTCCAAGTTAACAGCATAAAATAGATGATATTAATGTCTGTCCACTACTAATGCAAATACGTGTCTTATAACTGTCCACTATAGATACAAATTAAGCGTTTAGTAAATTTGACGTTAAAATCCTAATTTTTCATCAAATGACCTTTTATAGGTAATTAATTTTCAGAGAAATAGTTGGCGATTGAGCTAAATAAACAAATATTGACGTACGTCCCTTGAAAAACATTTGCCACGTAAAAGAGTACGAAAATTGTCTTAACTGTGTCCACTACCGGGTCATTTACCTTACTGTTCGTAAACCAGGATACATAGCTTAACTTATAATTTTGAAATACTGGTGGTAAATAAATAGTTGAACAGAAGTAAAAACTTCTACACTAAAAAATTCCAGTTCAACCTTCACCAAAAAAAAGAAAAAAAAATCTCTAAATTAAGCTGCAACCAAAACTTAGTACTAAGTTGAACTATTCTAATGGCGTAGTTTCAACAATTTTCCTATGAATGTGAAACTGGGAACCATTTTAATTCTTCAACTTTTGCACCAAATGTTGGTAGCAACTAAGTTTACCATTTTTTTTGGTGAAATGTTGAACCAGAATTTTTTAGTGTAGTTTTCCTTTCAAACAAAAGATGCATGCTGCTTACAGTAAGTACCCTTTATGTCACGGATGAGTAGTTTTAAAGTCGGTTTTCTTTTATTTATTTATTTTATTTTTAATTACGTCCTCTTCCAAAACACTAGCGCAAAGTTTGAAAGCATAATCCACAAACTTATTAAATCCTCTTCAACCTTAACTGATCAAGGTAGGTCGAGCAACCTAAGCATATACATTAAAAAAAGGAACTTTGCGAGGGGATGAGACTGTGAGCAAAAGGCGAGGTCAGAACACTATAGAGTGAAAACGACGTCATACCAGAGGTGTGAAATCGGCTGTAAAGCCCGAGTTATAGCCATGGACCTCGCCCTTGCCAAACGTAAATTTGATTCAACCACGTGGGTGGTCCATATGAGATAGACTTTCGCTTTTATCTCTCCGCCCATCCCTTTCTTCACGCTCGTCAACCAGCGCCACACGGTGGACAAGAGGAATTTCACCTCCGAGGTGAAGGTTGAAGTTCCTCTCTTGTTTTATTTCCCGGTTATGGTTTGTCTCATTTTTTATGCCAGAGCTCTGATGGGACTTGTCACGCTTTAAGTCATACATGCACACCTTTCGGTACACATTAAAAAATGTTCCATAATTGTTTCCACTCGCACGAAATCTTTTTAGAATAAGATTTAGCACCCACTGCTTTTCGTAAACAGATAGATGGAATTCAGAAAGATTTCATAAATAGTTTAATCGATGAATATGTATCGTCGGAACTTTAGAACACATCACTGCGCAAAATAACTGCTTTCTGCAGTTCAGTGAGTTTCAACTTTTGCAATTGAATAAAGAACCTTTTAGAGATGTCTTGCAGTGATAAAAGTGCATGACTGAAAACATTTTATAACAGCTCTTTCGCAAAAATCATTATTAATAATTATTATTAATTTTATGCTAGAACTATGGTTCAGTTGCCCCCCCCCCCCCCCTACGAGTTCAACATCATTCGACGCACATAAAAAAAAATGCTAACATCTTTATAACCGCTGTCTTAAAAATATAAAAATCATTATTTCATTATTAACATTAATCATTATTTTTATGCTAGAACTGTGGTGGAATTATCCCGCTAAAAGTCCAACACCATTGGGTGCACATAAAAAAAAATCATAAATTTTATAGTCACCGTAGATCTTTTTAGATGTGGCAATAGTTTCTTTAATGAGCATAAAAAATGGTAGATGGAACTAGGAATTTTTACGCAATTAGTATAGTTACATAAATATAGTGTTCGGCAACAACTCGTCAAAAAGTAGTTAACTACCAACTACTAACTACTCTAAGCAAAACTAGTTGCAACTAGTAGTTAACTACTTTTCTCTGAGACTAGTTGTAACTAGTAGTTAACTGTTCTCCAAAAGCAGTTAATTGCTAGTTAACTACTTTTAAGTATAATTCATTTGCATTTCCATTTTTAAGGGGGCACAGTACCTCAAAATTGCTCAAATTAGCTATAGATTTTAAATATAATAAAAAAACTCATGGTTAAAGCCTTATGCGAAATTTCAAACCTATGTGAGCAAAACTTCAAATGATATTCCGCTTTTTATAAATGATTTTTGCTGTTTTCCTTCTGCATTTAAAATCTTAGAACGTATTTTTCTCCGCTTTGTATTTTTGACCAGTGACGTGTAGTAAAATCCCTAAGACTTTTTTTCCTTTAAAGACAGAGCTTTGAAACTTTGTATGTGCATTCCTCGGAGTATGTTTAACAAAAATTAGCATGGGTTTGACTCTGAATTTTGAATACTGTTTTTATTTAATTGGTTGAAATTGCAATTTTGAATCTTTTGTCGTTTTTACTGAATCTTTAACAAAAGAAAAAAAAAATGTTAAAATTCAACTAAGTGTCAGATAGTTAATACCATGCTAACTTTTATTCTAGAATGTTTGGAAAGTATTACAAAGGAAAATCCTTTTGAAAAAAGACATGATTGAGAACGTTATAAGGAAAAAAAGAAAAAAAGTTGATTTTTTTTTAAATTTTAAATTAATGGTTGATCACAGTGAGTTTCTACTTTCAAATGTCATTTCTAATCATAATTGGAATTAAATGCATGCAATATTTTTTATTTGACTGTTAAACGAAAACAAATTTGGAAGTAGGTACCGTGCTCCATTAAACGTGTTCTTAAATATTTAATCCTAATAATTCAGCTCAATATTATTTTCAATCATTAAAACAATTTAAAAGAAATTCCTGTAAAACATTCAAAGATTGAATATTTCCAAATAAGACTGAACAATTAATATATAAAGAGAACAGGAATAAAGACAAAACCATTTTCTCAAAATTTAAACTTTTATTTTAATATGTATTTGTCTAATAAAGTTAATAATTTATGTTTTTAAGAAATAAGTTTTTCAGCAGCTGTAAAATGAAGGGGTTTACCCTTAATACCAATTTAAAATTCGCCCTCTTCCCAACCCCCATTCCTTAACAAAATATCTTTGTAACGTGCATGCTTTAGAATTTAGATTACATTCTTTCAAATTGTGTTGAAGGCAAGGTTGGTGATTTTTTTTCCTTTAAAAGAAAATTAAAACATAGTATTTTTTTATTTAAATCAGATTGTTTGGATTTTTTTTAAAGCAAAATATGTATGTGCACACAAATACAGCAACAAATTCAGTTAAGTATCTATGTCTTCAAAGAATTTTAAGATATTTCAGTTGAAATAATTATTTATTACTAGTTCAAAATTAATTATTAATTTATTATATTTATAAAAATTGTATGCTTAATAAACAGAGAACAACAAGAAACAGAAGAGAAAGCTTATATTTGTGGACTAAATGTATTATAGTTTCTTGAATATATACAAAAATGTTGACTGGACTTGCCTAATTTTTGAGTATATAGAAAATTCTTGAATATATAAACAGAGAGGGTAAATATCACATAAAATGTTTAATATAGCTTAATAACTTTTACTATTTAGATGTTTCATCAAGAATGCCAGTTTTGATGCCTTATCAACCCCCAATATGTTTCTTACTTTTGAGTGCACTATTTCAAATGTAGAAAAAATTCTTTCTATAGGTGCTGTTGATGCTCTTGCTGTAGTCAGCATGTCCAAAAACTTAATGTTCTCTGATAAATGTTATTTTTAGACACTTTAACGAAGCTATTCCACCTTTCCCTAGAGGACCAGATGCATGAAGGCTACCATATAGGGAGTTAAAATTCTAATGAATTGCTTCAACCCAGAATATATTAAAATTTATAATAAAAAAATATCTATATTTTAATAATTTGCAAGAAGCTGATATAAATAGTTTTTTGTTTAATCATAAAAATCAATATTTTGTCTAAAAAAATCATAAAAATCAGTTTTTCTAAAAAAAATCATAAAAACCAGTATTATTTCTTTCTTTTTGTGTTTTATGGTATCCCAAACGCATGCATGGTACTGGAGTAGAGGTAAATCTTCCCCATAATGAAGATTTGGTCTTTAAATGAAACTTCATTGTGCATGTGCTGGTGCGGGCGCTATTTATTGATTATATTAGAAAGCTCTCTCGAATTTGCCTAAATACGGCAATAAATATTATGATTTTTAATGAGTACTTATTTATTATATAACATAATATAAAAAATACATTTGTGTGAGTAATATTCATAAACTAAAAATTTAAATAACGTAATGTTTATGAGATAGTTATTTTTTCAAGAAGTATATTTAAAAAATTATTTTCGAAAGTAGTTGGAATTTTGAAAGTAGTTGTAACTAGTAGTTGGGGAAAAAGTAGTTTAACTAGTAGTTAATTAGTTCAAAACAAAAGTAGTTACAACTAGTAGTTAACTAGTAGTTAACTACTTCTAGTTAACTACTGCCGAACACTACATAATTAATATAGTAATTACTGGAGCCACTAGTTCTTAAGTACTGCAGTCGTCCGTGAAGTTCAACTTACTGATATCTAAATACTAATTTCTGTAAAATAAATTTTGATTTTAGCACTAATGCCTCTGCAACAGATTAATTGATAGAATTGCAGATCTACATATAAATAAAAATTAATTAAAAATTCAAAATTCGAAATCAAATTCGAAAAATCAAATTACTGATCTATAGAAATTCTGTTGATTAGTCTTTAAAAAAAATCAAGTTGCTGGTTTTTACTAGATTTTCTGAAGTAAATTCAATTGAAAACACTTACTTAATTGATAAATATTCATTTATTATGTATCACAGACATGAGTAAAATTAAAGTAAAAAGCAACTGAAATAATCATAGTGATTGATAATTATCGAGCAACAGAGTTAAAACTAAAATCAGTTACTTTGAGCAATGCTGATTCCTGAGCAATATTTACTGTTACTATATTACTAATTTTACTGATTACCATACTACTAATTTTTTGAAGGTCAGTAAGTGTTATTGTAAGTCGTACATTAATCAAACTAGTGAGTATAATACTAATATCAAATACTTTCTCTTCGTGAAATAATAAATAAATAACTAAATGCACTTTGGGGCAAAATAAAATATTCTTTCATCGCAAATGTTAAATGCATATTCATAAACGAAAAGCATTATAGAAACATGGTACTATCTCCATAAATATAATACTCACCACAAAATGAAGAAAACTGTTTGCAGTGTTCAGTTATAATAACACAATAAAGCAACATCTTTGAGGATCGTTTAAAAGGGGCAAACTGCTGCGGTTTCAATGCCTCCAATAAGCAGATCTTTTTCCAAAAGCACGCGAAAGCAACTAATTTAAAATATTGAAAAACCGAGTAAGCTAATGGCAACAGTATTTCACCCAATTCAGAATCTTATGGGGAAGTAATACCTTAACAAAGACCAACATGTGGGGGGAAATTTTCATCGTAAAAAAGCTATTTAAAAAGATTTAATGATACTTTATCGATGCCATAACGATTTGGAGGATAACTAAATCTTAAAGGATTTATCAAATTCATTGGTGGAGCCCTTTTTCTTAAAAATAAATAAATGGTTTTAAGCCGTCTCTTCCAGGCAATTGAACCTAGAACAATTTGTTACCTCATCAAATAAAAATACACTCAATTTGCTGCAAAAAGAGTTAAAAGATATTGCAATAGGACATTCATTACTTTGGCGGAGTCCACTTAAGAAAACTTTTTTTTCCCTCGAAGGAAATGCATTTAAAGATGAGAAAATATTGTTGAAGTTGTGTAATAGTTTTATTAACAAAGAAATTATCCAATGATTCACGAATGGCAATGAAATGTGAATACTTAACTTGTGTTGCCATTTTATAAAAATTAAAAACTTTTTTCTTTTTGATAAAGAATTTAGGTATTAACTGCTTCCCTTACAAATTTTTTTGAAAAAAAAAAATGGTAACAAAGCATCACACTTTTTCATTTTATTATTAAATACAAGGAAAAGACACAAAACAAAATATGTAGGTTTTAAGTTGAACTTTTATTTTTTTACAGGTGTAAAAGCATTACCTTGCATTACATATTAATATTAGTTTATTATCCCGAGTAACCTCGGGTAAATGGGAAAAAATTAAATATTGGTCTTTCTTTGTACGATAGTTTTTTAAAGAAGGGACAGCAGAGCAAACCAACAAAACTTGGAAAATTTCCAATCAAAGTTGAATATTTCCTTTGACATATTATGCTTCGCCCGAGTTTTCCCGGGATAATGATTAACTACAATATGTGCGAACCCGAGATAACTCGGGTAATCAGGCAAGCGGTTAAAGAATCAGGATAAGCCGAAATATGAGAAAACTGTTTTCTTATGCTAATTTTGTTAAAATGCGCTGCACGATTTTTTTTTTTTTTTTTATTTTTATCTTCTGAAATTTGTTTATAGAATTTACTAAAAGAATACCGCAACATCATTTTTAAAAATATTAGAAACCTTATCTATTGTTATTATTTAATATTTTGTGATAATTAATTGTGGTGTAAAAAGTAAGTGTCGCTCTTATACAAAAAAGTTTAAAAGATATATGGGTAAATAAATCTCTTTTGTGCAACCTTTTTAAACGGTTTATTTGATTTTATACTATCACATTTTCTCTTGAGTTTCTAACAAAGCATTTTTGCGCGTTATTTTATTCTGCACTCTTACTTATTATATTTTTTAATAATATATGTCTTATTTAATATTTTGTAACTATTATTTGTGATGTAAAAAGGAGAAATGTCGCTTTTGTACAAGAAAAGTTAAAATATGCATGGGAAAATAATTTTCTTTTATGTAACCTTTTTAATTGGTTTATTTGAAAGTAGAACCGATAAGAAATTTCTTTTGAGTTTCTAGTAAAACCTTTTTTGCACGTTATTTTAATCTGCATTCTTATTTATTATATTTTTTTATAATACAGATCGTTATTCTTATTTAATATTTTTTAATTATTAGTTATGATGTAAAAAGTAGCAGTGTCGCTCTTGTACAAAAAAAGTTAATAGATACATGGACAAAGAAATCTTTATGTAAATTTTTCAAATGTTTTTAACCTCCTATCAAACTTTCTCTAGAGGTTCTAATAAAATAATTTTTTTTGCGCTTAATTTATTCTGCAGTCTAATATGTCTTTATTCATATTTAATATTTTGTAATTATTAATTGTGATGTAAAAAGTAAAAGTTTTGCTCTTGTACAAGAAAAGTAAAAATATACATGAGCAAATAAATCTCTCTTATGAATCCTTTTTAATTGATTTATTGAAAGTAGAACCTCTTATTAAATATTTTCTTGAGTATCCAATAAAACATTTTTGCGCGTTATTTTATTATGAATTATCAACCCTATTGATGAGGTATAGAATAGTAAAATAAAATAAAAAAAACTCTTTAAAAATAATTAATAAGGGTTGTAAATAATTAAGTATGGTTGTAAATTTCAAATGTGTAAGGATAAAGTATGTTCTCGCACAGTTACTATCAATTTCCTTCGTAACATTATTTTGATTATTATTAAATTTTGAAATATACAACCCCACAATAGCTGTTCAATTCCAACCTCTCAGTTTATTTTTCTCTGAATTCTGCTCCCCAGCTTCGAAATCCTTTTCAATAAAACTGGACGGAAAATAAATATGCCTGATAATGAATCCAAATTCAATCCTCAAAGTTTGGTTCTAAAATTAGGGACTGCAACCTGTAATTAAACGCGAAGGATTAAGTTCACATTTTTAATACAATATTCAAAACTCTTGCTTTCATTTGATCACTGCGTATGGAAATTTTAATGAGCGTTAAAGTGGAGGGATAATTTGCAGTAGCTTTAGTTTGAATACTTTTAACGAACGCTATTAAACTGTTCGGGAAGAGGTGAGTTATTTTAAATGTACATTTTTGAAGATCGCAGGTTCATTTTTTTGTGTCGAGAATTGGACGGGTTTCGTTTGTTTTGTGCTTAAAGATTCAACAGCCTCAATGAGCGACGAAGTTTATTTTATGACCTTTTGGGGCCGTAGATCAGTAAAAAAAATCTAATTTCTTGAAGTAAAGTTTTTCAAAGCTAACTGAAAAGCTTAAGAGTATTTACAGATAGCTGAAAAACCTTACTTTCCAAAGCCAGTTGGAAAATCTATGAACTTCTATCAGAAAACCACATGAGAGTTAGTAATCGTAACCCAGCAACTATTTCCCACCTCCTTTTCTGGAGTAGCAGGATGAAACACGGGGATTATAACCCGAAACATTTTGCTTTAAAGCCAAATGCGTTACCGTTAGGGCTCTAATTAGGTTTTTTATTTACTGTTTGGGTGTACCAAAAGCTAACTGCGCCCATACTGTATATAGCATCAATGGCCTTCCCAGACTACCCCAAAGAGTGCGAAATGCAGCGCAATCCACGTTCCTTCCAAAAACTCCCAGACACGTAAAAACCAGAACCGGCCATAGGGACCTGACTGGCGAGCGTTGCGTACCTACTTTACTGTCGGTGGGGATTTAGCGTGACCCAGGACGCGCCGCGAAGAGGCCTCCACCATTACGGTCCACTGTCTGGGGACATCAATATAATAAATAACCATTATTTGCAAATTTCTAGTATTGCCACGCTGATAGCCGGTATTTTCAGTCCACTCTTAGATGAAGTGCTCTGATCCAAATTTTTGGGAAACTATTAGAGAACTCCAACGATATCACTCAATTCGTCTGAATATCACGACTCCACGCAATTTTTGGGACGTTCAATGTTATGTGGATGTACCGATAACATCTACTGTTATAGTTCATCATTGGCCCACCACCATTTTGCAATAGTTTGATTTCTCTTACATAACATACCACAGTTATGGTTTTTATTTATGTTCTTTTCCTACGACGAATCATTGCTTCTGCGGTAGAGGAACTTAGTAATTGGGATTTTGTCTTGAAACGGCAGTGAAAAGAAACCGATTATTAATATTTTACAGGATTTCGGGGATTGTTATTCCTTTTGTTTTTCATCAGAAGAAAAAAAAAAGATTCAAAACTCAACAGCAGTTAATAGCGCTGCGTGCAGCGTTTTTGGACGATATAAGACACGAAAGCGTCGATTCAGAACTTTTTAAGCCTTCTTTAACGTCTTGAAGTGTATTGTTTATTGTGATGACATAAACAGTTTTGCATTGATTGATCCAGTATATCTGTCTCCTGATATTGTAAGAGATGCAATATCAGAATTTGATAAGAAATACTGATTAATACTCCAAGCGATGAAAAAACAAAAATGCGACGTAGTTTGCTTTCAGGAAATGATGAATTTCTCATAAAATCATACTTGCTACACATTTTAGGAAAATTATAAAAAAAATTAACCGATGCCTTCACGCTCAATTTTTTTAATGATATTGCGCAACTACTCCATTTGCCAAAGAAGCAAGTTTTTGCGTTTTTTCTTGAAAATTTCTAGTCCCACTTTACATAAATTGTCAATTTTTTTTATTGCAAAAATCAAATGTTTAGGAGAAAATAAAATATACTTTAGCTAAAATTTGATTTTTTGAATTACATGAATAAAAATTTTAAGGTTTTGTTGCTATTGCTGTTCCCGAGATAATCTCGGGTGTGACATTTTGGAACACCAGTGATTTGCCCGAGATAATCTCGGGCATGACAGCTAAAAGATTAAGGATCACTTCAATGTGAAAAGTTGGTTATGAGGCTGTGGTAGCCTAAAGGTTAGGACATCGAATTTCCAACCGGGTGTTCAATTCCCGACCCTCTAAAGCCCCACAATGTTAAGGACACGTGCATGTAAAATCCGCGGACCCTGAAGTCCTGAGGCAGTTCCGATGGTACTCAAAGGGTGGAGAATTTCCCTTCATTGCACTCTTAGGTCACAAAAGGAAATTGCCGTATTTGTGATATCATCCGAATACATAATATGTGCTTGAGTCAAAAGTCGTACTTACACCTTTTCGGTGCTCATTAAAAACGGAAGGGGCTATCTTACTGCCTTAACTCCTGGTCGCTCTGCGAGGGGAGCTTAGATATCCAAGTGACATTTGTAACAGCAACAACGTCGGTTATTAAGACCCCTAATGTTTATTGTATTGTAGAACCAAAAAACTCGCATTTTGAATTTAAGAATATCCTAACCTCTTCAGAATCCAAAACTAAGCACAAACAATGTTGACGCGATTTTTTTTTGGTTCTCTGATTTAAAAAATGGTTACAAAACAAAATAACTAAAATAATTTTTTAAAAAATTTTAATTAGTAATTAGTTTAAATAATAATGAATGCCCGATTTCCATGTTTAAAACGAAGTAAACTATCTGTTGATTAATTTAAAAAACAATTGGGTGTTTTAGCTTTCAAATTGCACGAACAGTATTCTAAAATGTACCCAATTGGGTACACTTGGAATGAAGAGGTTAAGATAAAGTTTAAATTATTAATATCAGAGCATAAAAATTCGTTCTTAGAAAAAAAAGGCAAATGACAGTTTTAGGCCTATAGTATTCCCTGACACGTCATGGGAACACGAGTCAAAATGCAAGAAAGAAGTCAAATGCTTATCTTCGTCGACAACAAGTGCCTAAGATTAGAAAGAGCCCCGTGATCCGCATGCATCGCTGTCTTCGACAAGTACGTCTTAAAAGAAAATTGAGGGGGACATATCTATGTCAAGTGCAGATTTCGTAGAGACTTGGGAGGAAAAGGTACTTCAGAACGTCTTTCTTTGAGCTAATCCAGCTAAAGTCTCAAAAGAAAAAATGGTGCATATCGCAATTCCCCTTGAACGTTCATTGCCTTTTGATTCTGTATATTTGCAAAGCATGAAAAGACGTTCTGAAGAATAAATTTTATATGTACTTGGCTATTGCTTCTTGTTACTCTAGAACTAGTCAGCTTCAGTTTTTACTTATTTTAAAATATATAAGGCTTAGTATAGTTAAACATGTTCTAGAAGATATCTTTCAATGTAACGAATCAAATTAGAGCACTGCGCAATATTTCAAAATATGAAAGATATAATTCAAGTAATTTGTTTGAAATTCTATGATGCATAGGGCCATGTTAACATGGTGTCCCAACATTTTAAATAAAATTAAGACTCTATCAATGTATCACAGTCTGAAATATACTGCTCCATTGCTAGAGAAATGTACCTCATATTTTGTTGCTCTGTAATATACTGCTTCATTGTTAGTGTAATGTACCTCATATTGGAGCTCTGAAATATACTTCTCCATCGCTAGTATAATGTACCTTATATGTAGCTCTAAAATATACTGCTCCATTGTTAGAAAAGTGTACCTAATATGTAGGTCTGAAATATACTGCTCTATTGCTAGCGTAATGTACATCATATTTTTGTAACTCTGAAATATACTGCTCCATTGCTAGTGTAATGTACCTTATATTGAAGCTCTGAAATATACTGATCCATTGCTAGCGTAATGTACCTCTTATATAGCTCTGAAATATACTGCTCCATTGCTCGTGTAATATACCTCATATGTAGCTCTGAAATATACTGCTCTATTGCTAGTGTAATGTATCTCATATGTAGCAATATAGAAATCTGAAGAACCTCAAAACTTAATTTTTGTGATTCCAATCATTACGTAAATGTTTCGGAATGTTACGTAAATGTTACGGAATGTATCATGATCTGAACATTTTGGGAACTCATTAAACTGTTCTTGATGCATTATTTTCCTGCAAGAAAACAACATTATCCGAACCACCGAAGCCATGATTAATGCATTAATAGCACTGTTGCTAAATGTATAAGTACATAAAAAGCTAAAAGCAAGGGAAGGTTTGTGAATATCCAGCAAAGATATGAATCTATTGTTAAGTCATCAGAAGTTCTTTCCCATATTTTTTTTTCTCCTTAAGAAGAAAGGTGAGGAATGAAGGGTGTACGGTAAAAGGCGACCCCCTGTGTGCTCGAAGAAAAGATTGAACCGAATATAATACCGGCCTTCCATTTTCATACGTCGATCTTGTTGACGTTTGTTACAAAGGGGACACAAAAATTTTCTTTTACGCTTGAGGATTAGGCTGATGGGATTGTTGCTTTCTTTTCTACTGTTAGCCTCTGCAGGAGTCGATGATTTTTTCTCTTTTTTGGCTTTATTGTTCCTTACATTTTGCTGGCTCGTAAGATTTTCTCAGTAACTGCCATAAGATATGCTGTGTGAAGTAATCCGAGTTTAAGGAATATCAATAAAAAGCAAAAAAGACGACAGTATGCATAAAAATTGCAAAAATAATAAAATAAAATACAAAGAATAAAATTGAAATAAAAATAAGTACAGAAACCAAAACAAAATGCAAAACAAAGTACACATGTAAAGGAGGGGGAGGGGAGGAAGGAGAAAAATAGACACAAAAAAGGAAAACAACAAGAAATCCTAGAAAGAACAACAAATTAAAGAAATTTATGCCAGACCTGTGAAAAATAAGGAGTTGAGGAAGAATCATTAACCAAATTAGAACTATTCCTGTTAATATGATAAGCTTCCCAAAAGTCAAGCTCTAAAGGGGAAGAACATTTTTGAATAATTTTACCAGAATTGAAATCAAAAGAGTGGTTGGAATTCCAACAATGTTGAGCAATGCTAGACTTATTTAACTCTTGCTTTCGTACATAACCTTTATGCTCATTTAAGCGAATTTTCAGAGCACGTTTTGTCTGCCCAATGTAAGAAAGGCCGCAACGGCAACTAATTTGGTAAATACCCCAAGTGTTAAGTTGATCGACAGGATCCTTAAGAGAAGAGAAGGAAAGTTTGTTACTAGGAGCAAAAACGACTTGAAATTGAAACCTTTTTAGGATTTTAGCAATACGGAAACTGACAGAATGAAAGAATGGTAACACAACCAAATTCTTTCTAGAAACCACATTATTGGGACCAGAAGTTTTCTTAGAAAGTTTGTTATGAATAGAATCAATTAAAGAGTGAGAAAATCCTCTATCAACAGCTACAGCTTTCAGATAGTTGAGTTCAATCTTGAGAAGCTCAGGAGAAGAGCAAATATTAATAGCACGATGGACCAGAGCATTAAAAGCCGAATATTTTTGGTTGGGAGGATGAGACGACAGTCTGTGAGGAGGTAAAGAAACAGCAAAAGGTTTACGATTGAGCTTCTCAAGATTGAACTCAACTATCTGAAAGCTGTAGCTGTTGATAGAGGATTTTCGCACTCTTTAATTGATTCTATTCATAACAAACTTTCTAAGAAAACTTCTGGTCCCAATAATGTGGTTTCTAGAAAGAATTTGGTTGTGTTACCATTCTTTCATTCTGTCAGTTTCCGTATTGCTAAAATCCTAAAAAGGTTTCAATTTCAAGTCGTTTTTGCTCCTAGTAACAAACTTTTCTTCTCTTCTCTTAAGGATCCTGTCGATCAACTTAACACTTGGGGTATTTACCAAATTAGTTGCCGTTGCGGCCTTTCTTACATTGGGCAGACAAAACGTGCTCTGAAAATTCGCTTAAATGAGCATAAAGGTTATGTACGAAAGCAAGAGTTAAATAAGTCTAGCATTGCTCAACATTGTTGGAATTCCAACCACTCTTTTGATTTCAATTCTGGTAAAATTATTCAAAAATGTTCTTCCCCTTTAGAGTTTGACTTTTGGGAAGCTTATCATATTAACAGGAATAGTTCTAATTTGGTTAATGATTCTTCCTCAACTCCTTATTTTTCACAGGTCTGGCATAAATTTCTTTAATTTGTTGTTCTTTCTAGGTTTTCTTGTTGTTTTCCTTTTTTGTGTCTATTTTTCTCCTTCCTCCCCTCCCCCTCCTTTACATGTGTACTTTGTTTTGCATTTTGTTTTGGTTTCTGTACTTATTTTTATTTCAATTTTATTCTTTGTATTTTATTTTATTATTTTTGCAATTTTTATGCATAAGCCTTTAAATTTTTTATTCAAATATTACGTTTTTAACTTTACGTAAATTTAACGGAAATTGTTTGTTGTTTTCTCTTAAAGGGTTCTTCCTGCTTATTTTTCCAAAAACCTTTCCAACCCCCGAAGCCTTTATTAATCTTTTGGTTTAACAGATAAGTACTTAAAGCTAAAAGCTTTGTTTTTGTTGTTTTTGTCTGGTTTTTCCCCATTTGGATTTTTGCCCCTTAAGAAGAACGGGGGGTGCATTGGAAAAGGGATTTCCAAAAAAAAATTCCGAAAAAATACGGGCCCTTCCCATTTTATTGCTCATTTTTTGTTTTTTAAAAGGGAACGATAATTTTCTTTTATTAATTACGGGGGTTTTCTGTACTGCTTCCTCTTTAGCCCTGCAAGCAAAAAATGATTTTTTCTCTTTTTTGGTTTATTGTTCCTTACAATATTGCAAAACAAAATAACCATTTTTTAATAAAATTTTTAATTAATCCATTAGCTTGAATGCTTTAATTTTAAAATACCCAATTTCCATGTTTAAAACGAAGTAAACTATCTGTTGATTAATTTCAGAAACAATTGGGTGTTTTAGCTTTCAAATTGCACAAACAGTAGTTAATAAACAGTATTTTAAAATGGACCCATTTGGGTACACTTGGAATGAAAAAGGATAAGATATGCTATGGTGAAGTAATCCGAAGATACTTCAACAAATTGAGTAATCTACTGTGAGAGAGTCAAAATTAAAATTTCGGTATTTTTGTAAGGAATAATACTTTGATTATTTTACAAGCAATGTAATTTAGTGGTAATACCTAAAATTGGTAGCATGTACACAATATTCGAAGAATTTGCATAAGTGATTTGTTGAATGATTGCTAATGATCACTCCATACATTACTTCGTTTCTTTAAATGCACTGGAATGCAATCAGCAACAAAGGAATGTTTTTAGAGTCCATACTCTCTGAATCTTTTCGTCTGAGTCGATAGCTATCTATCTTATCATCTTATGTCTCTCCCTCCCTCTCTCCTTTCACATATATATCCAGTAAAACCTGTAAAGTTGACCACCTTTGTAAGCAGACCGCCTGTCTAAGTTGACCACTTTTGTCAGGAACGGAATTATCCTTATATCGTATAATGTAGGGTAACCTTTGTAACTTGACCATTTGTCTATTATGACCACTTATGTATGCCAAATTTGATTGAGAGTATTATAAAAAACCCTTTTTAAGTTGATCGCTTCGTTATTACTATATTTATTAGTTCATCTATTTTTGCAAATATAAATAAATAAATAAATAACTTATCCAGGATATTTTTTATGCTATTGTGTTACACCAGAATTTGTCTGGATGGATGAAACATCAATATAAAGTTTGCCTAAAACTTCTTTGTAAGTCAACCCTAACGGGAAAACTACCGTGAGCCTCGATTTATTCTTTAAATAAGTTTCTTCTATCTGATGTAGCCATTTTGAAAAATTATGAATCTACAGGAAATCATATAAGTAACTTACATAATTAATATGATATTTATTTTTATTTTAACTAAGTCCTTTATTTTTAAAGTTGTATAGGATACATTGTAAAAAATTCAGGTTACATTGCTCTAATGATATTTTAGATAATTGTTTTAAAAAAAGCTAATTACTGTTTTAAAGTTACGTTGATACATGAAGCTATATTTTAATTAGTTACAAATAAATTAATGCATAGTGTAAGGAATGGCAAAAGAAAAAGTCCCCACCCTCTATAAGTTGACCACTAAAGTGTTGCCCCCACAAGTGGTCAACTTACACAGGTTTCACTGTATATATATTTACACAGTACGACCGAACTGTTGATGTTATTAACGTAAGCATTGAAACTTTGATTTTGAGAAAAATTAGAAACCTTTTGAGCCGTCTACATGTATTATTTCTTTTAACACTATTACACACAACGATGATCCTTGCTAGTGATGATTTTCTTTTATTATTTATTTATTTTTTTTTATATATGTGGCTCTGAAAATAGAATTAAAAAGCGTCTTGTAAATTATTGCTGAACTTGACAGCATGTTCAGTAAGTTTTCCTTGTTTGGACACACATGAGTAGCTTTAATTATAAATATCTTGGATTTACAAACGGTAATTATCATTATTATGGATTTATGCAGGACATGATGCGTTACTCAGATAAGCTTTAGTCAAATATTACTATGAAAATGAAAGTGAGGGGAAAGAAAAAAAAATTCAAACTCTTATATCATACTATGTATTCCCTACAAACAAAGTTATTCATCACAGAAAGCTTCCATAATTTCTTATGTTGCATAATAGATATTTAAAACCGTGTATATCTCTGGAGTGTTTTGTTTTTTTCCCTCCAATATGACTGAAGAAGATTGAGTGAGTCGCCAATCCATCAGTTGGCGACGAACTTGGCGGGACCCTCATTAACGAGTTTCGTCCCTTTTATTGGAATAATATCGTCAATCATCCGCTGACGGCTGAGCCAGAATCGCTATTCTTTTGCGTAGGCAGTCGGTTCTAAATATGAAAGAGGCACGATAAATAAAACAAAAATAATTTTAATAAGACTGTTCAGCCTTTATTTTGTCAAGGGAGTTTATACCAGATAGAAAGCTATGCAATTTTTTCTCGGGTATTTCTTGGGATGATTTTTTTTTTCTCTCCTGTACTAAGATCTATAAGTTTTATGTAATTCTAAATGTGTAAAACAATGTCACTAACGTGATAAAATATATATTAATACTGCTTTTTTTTGTATTTTGTATTTGATAGATTATTTGATAATATTTTTAAAGACACAATAGTTGAAAAATTATTCCATGCATTCAGTTTGGGTGAGTTTAATATACTTCAGAGCTTTAACCCAGCAGAACCCTTATGAAAAAATGAATAAACAGAGATTTTTAAAAATATATACTGGTGGATAGACTGTAAACGCCCTGAAATTTGGGAAATATAATGAAGATATTTAATAAACGAGAAAATTAGCGATTAAGTACAAGCAAAATTTTTCACAATTTACATTTTCCTACCCTATGTTATCTAAAAATATGAGTTTCGCTGTAGTTGTTACAATGTTAAAGGGAATAGCTACTGTTTCCACATTTTAAAAATTTAAAGTTTTAATGTCTTACTCCATTTAATATAATTATAATAAGTGATCTAATCCTTATTTTTCAAAAACAGACAAGCAATAATGAAAGGCAAAAGTAACAAAAACCTATATATCAAGTGTGTCTTTCGGACCAAACCAATGAAACTTAACATGTCAAATACACTGCTATGGATTAAAATCAGTTTTAGTTTGTTCTGAAAAGTCTTGCGGTTCGAAAAATAAATCTATCATTTCTGCGTTAAAGAAGGTTTCCAAGGAAACAGTACTCAATAGCATTGACATAATATTATTTTTGTACCTAAGGATCCCTATGTTACAGAAACAAAACTTTCCAAGGCATGCGTTCAAATTTTTTTCCTCGTGTTCATTAGTTCACTGGATTGTCATTTATGAGATTTTTTTCTATGGCATATCTTGTTTACTATTAGTAATTCTATCCCCAGTGCCTTTTACTTCCTGGGTACCACAAAAAGAAAATTTGCCGGGATATGTGCTCAAATTTTTTTCCCCCACGATTACTTCTTTACTGGATTGTCATTTATGGGATTTTTTTTTTCTGTTGCATATCTTGTTTACTGTTAGTAATTGTATTCCTGTTTTCAAAAATGTGAACATAATACTTTTTACCTCCCAGAACTTTCCGGAGGCATGTGTTCAATTTTTTTCCCGTGATTATTTCTTGACTGGATTATCATTTAAGGGATTTTTTTCTATTGTATGTCTTCTTTACTATTACTAATTGGATCTCGGTTTTGAAAAAAATGGTACATAGGGCTTTTTACCTACCAGGTACCCCTAAAACAAAACATTCCGGGACATTGCGTTCAGCCTCCCCCCCCCCCCACGATTATTTGTTTACTGGTTTGTCATTTATCGGATTTTTTTCCATTGCATATTGTGTTTACTGTTAGTAAGTGGATCTCGTTTCTGAAAAGTACCCGGTTGTGCATTTCGCCTTTTACCTCCCAGGTACTAATTTTTAGTTACTGTAGAATAACGGATTGTTTTTTCAGAGTCCAATGAAACAAGTTTAATCAGTTTCTTATGAATCCCAAGCATTTTAGGATAGAAGTAATCAGGATCCATCATTTGCCTCATCTGATTGTTTCCATCACCATGTCAAGCGATCATTAACATCTCTTCCAGACACGCTATTCATTAAGATTGGCAAAAGACAGACGGTGTGCCTTGTACCTCCTTAAGATTGTGCCTCCTTAGATTGTGATCCTTAACATAGTCTGCTTAACATTGTGATCTTTAAGATAGAGCCTCCTTAACATTGTGCACTTGACCTCTCAAGCTCTAATTTTTAGCACATTGTAGTATAACGGACTTTTTTTCCAATCCTAGCCATTTTCCTACTGAGTCCAGTGAAACAAGTTTAATCAGTTTCTTATGAATCCCAAGCATTTTAAGGAGAGAAGTAATCAGGATCCATCATTTGCCTACATCTGATTGTTTCCATCACCATGTCAAGCGATCATTAACATCTCTTCCAGACACGCTATTCATTAAGATTGGCAAAAGACAGACGGTGTGCCTTGTACCTCCTTAAGATTGTGCCTCCTTAGATTGTGATCCTTAACATAGTCTGCTTAACATTGTGATCTTTAAGATAGAGCCTCCTTAACATTGTGCACTTGACCTCTCAAGCTCTAATTTTTAGCACATTGTAGTATAACGGACTTTTTTTTCCAATCCTAGCCATTTTCCTACTGAGTCCAGTGAAACAAGTTTAATCATTTTCTTATGAATCCCAAGCATTTTAAGGAGAGAAGTAATCAGGATCTATCATTTGCCTACATCTGATTGTTTCCATCACCATGTCAAGCGATCATTAACACCTCTTCCAGACACGCTATTCATTAAGATTGGCAAAAGACAGACTGTCTGCCTTGTACCTCCTTAAGATTGTGCCTCCTTAGATTGTGATCCTTAACATAGTCTGCTTAACATTGTGATCTTTAAGATAAAGCCTCCTTAACATTGTGCACTTGACCTCTCAAGCTCTAATTTTTAGCACATTGTAGTATAACGGACTTTTTTTCCAATCCTAGCCATTTTCCTACTGAGTCCAGTGAAACAAGTTTAATCAGTTTCTTATGAATCCCAAGCATTTTAAGGAGAGAAGTAATCAGGATCCATCATTTGCCTGCATCTGATTGTTTCCATCACCATGTCAAGCGATCATTAACATCTCTTCCAGACACGCTATTCATTAAGATTGGCAAAAGACAGACGGTGTGCCTTGTACCTCCTTAAGATTGTGCCTCCTTAGATTGTGATCCTTAACATAGTCTGCTTAACATTGTGATCTTTAAGATAAAGCCTCCTTAACATTGTGCACTTGACCTCTCAAGCTCTAATTTTTAGCACATTGTAGTATAACGGATTTTTTTTTCCAATCCTAGCCATTTTCCTACTGAGTCCAGTGAAACAAGTTTAATCAGTTTCTTATGAATCCCAAGCATTTTAAGGAGAGAAGTAATCAGGATCCATCATTTGCCTACATCTGATTGTTTCCATCACCATGTCAAGCGATCATTAACACCTCTTCCAGACACGCTATTCATTAAGATTGGCAAAAGACAGACTGTGTGCCTTGTACCTCCTTAAGATTGTGCCTCCTTAGATTGTGATCCTTAACATAGTCTGCTTAACATTGTGATCTTTAAGATAAAGCCTCCTTAACATTGTGCACTTGACCTCTCAAGCTCTAATTTTTAGCACATTGTAGTATAACGGACTTTTTTTCCAATCCTAGCCATTTTCCTACTGAGTCCAGTGAAACAAGTTTAATCAGTTTCTTATGAATCCCAAGCATTTTAAGGAGAGAAGTAATCAGGATCCATCATTTGCCTACATCTGATTGTTTCCATCACCATGTCAAGCGATCATTAACACCTCTTCCAGACACGCTATTCATTAAGATTGGCAAAAGACAGACTGTGTGCCTTGTACCTCCTTAAGATTGTGCCTCCTTAGATTGTGATCCTTAACATAGTCTGCTTAACATTGTGATCTTTAAGATAAAGCCTCCTTAACATTGTGCACTTGACCTCTCAAGCTCTAATTTTTAGCACATTGTAGTATAACGGACTTTTTTTCCAATCCTAGCCATTTTCCTACTGAGTCCAGTGAAACAAGTTTAATCAGTTTCTTATGAATCCCAAGCATTTTAAGGATAGAAGTAATCAGGATCCATCATTTGCCTACATCTGATTGTTTCCATCACCATGTCAAGCGATCATTAACATCTCTTCCAGACACGCTATTCATTAAGATTGGCAAAAGACAGACGGTGTGCCTTGTACCTCCTTAAGATTGTGCCTCCTTAGATTGTGATCCTTAACATAGTCTGCTTAACATTGTGATCTTTAAGATAGAGCCTCCTTAACATTGTGCACTTGACCTCTCAAGCTCTAATTTTTAGCACATTGTAGTATAACGGACTTTTTTTCCAATCCTAGCCATTTTCCTACTGAGTCCAGTGAAACAAGTTTAATCAGTTTCTTATGAATCCCAAGCATTTTAAGGAGAGAAGTAATCAGGATCCATCATTTGCCTACATCTGATTGTTTCCATCACCATGTCAAGCGATCATTAACACCTCTTCCAGACACGCTATTCATTAAGATTGGCAAAAGACAGACTGTGTGCCTTGTACCTCCTTAAGATTGCGCCTCCTTAGATTGTGATCCTTAACATAGTCTGCTTAACATTGTGATCTTTAAGATAGAGCCTCCTTAACATTGTGCACTTGACCTCTCAAGCTCTAATTTTTAGCACATTGTAGTATAACGGACTTTTTTTCCAATCCTAGCCATTTTCCTACTGAGTCCAGTGAAACAAGTTTAATCAGTTTCTTATGAATCCCAAGCATTTTAAGGAGAGAAGTAATCAGGATCCATCATTTGCCTGCATCTGATTGTTTCCATCACCATGTCAAGCGATCATTAACATCTCTTCCAGACACGCTATTCATTAAGATTGGCAAAAGACAGACGGTGTGCCTTGTACCTCCTTAAGATTGTGCCTCCTTAGATTGTGATCCTTAACATAGTCTGCTTAACATTGTGATCTTTAAGATAAAGCCTCCTTAACATTGTGCACTTGACCTCTCAAGCTCTAATTTTTAGCACATTGTAGTATAACGGACTTTTTTTCCAATCCTAGCCATTTTCCTACTGAGTCCAGTGAAACAAGTTTAATCAGTTTCTTATGAATCCCAAGCATTTTAAGGAGAGAAGTAATCAGGATCCATCATTTGCCTGCATCTGATTGTTTCCATCACCATGTCAAGCGATCATTAACATCTCTTCCAGACACGCTATTCATTAAGATTGGCAAAAGACAGACGGTGTGCCTTGTACCTCCTTAAGATTGTGCCTCCTTAGATTGTGATCCTTAACATAGTCTGCTTAACATTGTGATCTTTAAGATAAAGCCTCCTTAACATTGTGCACTTGACCTCTCAAGCTCTAATTTTTAGCACATTGTAGTATAACGGACTTTTTTTTCCAATCCTAGCCATTTTCCTACTGAGTCCAGTGAAACAAGTTTAATCAGTTTCTTATGAATCCCAAGCATTTTAAGGAGAGAAGTAATCAGGATCCATCATTTGCCTACATCTGATTGTTTCCATCACCATGTCAAGCGATCATTAACACCTCTTCCAGACACGCTATTCATTAAGATTGGCAAAAGACAGACTGTGTGCCTTGTACCTCCTTAAGATTGTGCCTCCTTAGATTGTGATCCTTAACATAGTCTGCTTAACATTGTGATCTTTAAGATAAAGCCTCCTTAACATTGTGCACTTGACCTCTCAAGCTCTAATTTTTAGCACATTGTAGTATAACGGACTTTTTTTCCAATCCTAGCCATTTTCCTACTGAGTCCAGTGAAACAAGTTTAATCAGTTTCTTATGAATCCCAAGCATTTTAAGGAGAGAAGTAATCAGGATCCATCATTTGCCTACATCTGATTGTTTCCATCACCATGTCAAGCGATCATTAACATCTCTTCCAGACACGCTATTCATTAAGATTGGCAAAAGACAGACGGTGTGCCTTGTACCTCCTTAAGATTGTGCCTCCTTAGATTGTGATCCTTAACATAGTCTGCTTAACATTGTGATCTTTAAGATAAGCCTCCTTAACATTGTGCACTTGACCTCTCAAGCTCTAATTTTTAGCACATTGTAGTATAACGGACTTTTCCAATCCTAGCCATTTTCCTACTGAGTCCAGTGAAACAAGTTTAATCAGTTTCTTATGAATCCCAAGCATTTTAAGGAGAGAAGTAATCAGGATCCATCATTTGCCTCATCTGATTGTTTCCATCACCATGTCAAGCGATCATTAACACTCTTCCAGACACGCTATTCATTAAGATTGGCAAAAGACAGACGTGTGCCTTGTACCTCCTTAAGATTGGCCTCCTTAGATTGTGATCCTTAACATAGTCTGCTTAAATTGTGATCTTTAAGATAAGCCTCCTTAACATTGTGCACTTGACCTCTCAAGCTCTAATTTTTAGCACATTGTAGTATAACGGACTTTTTTTCCAATCCTAGCCATTTTCCTCTGAGTCCAGTGAAACAAGTTTAATCAGTTTCTTATGAATCCCAAGCATTTTAAGGAGAGAAGTAATCAGGATCCATCATTTGCCTCATCTGATTGTTTCCATCACCATGTCAAGCGATCATTAACACCTCTTCCAGACATGCCATTCATTAAGATTGGCAAAAGACAGACGGGCACACCTGCAATCGACTGAATTCAATTCTCATTACCGTCAATAAGGAGGAACATCCAATTGCCATTTCAAAAGAAAATGAAAGAGAAATAGATTACGCGTGTGGCGTGGCGGGATTTTTTCTCTCTCTCTCCTTGTTGTCTTTCTATTGCGAAACAACTTGAAAGAAATCAAATGCTGGGAGGGGACGAAATGGAATTTTTATTAAGGGAGTTAGAGGAAAAAAAGGAATTGCTGTCATTTGAGATGGAGTGCTGACCTTCCCACTCTATTCAGTTGGGACAAATAGGGACTACTGTTTGAGTCCCATTAGTACCCTAATGAGAATCTGGGTGAGAAATTCGGCTACAGAAGTGTGAGCCCCCCTCTTCCCCTTCTGTTGTGGCATTCGATTACAGTTCATCACGTGTTCGGAAATAGTTGTCACGTGTGTTTGAGGTTTCGTATTGTGAAGAATACCATTATGTCAGTCGGTGCTTCATAACAAATGAGAATTTTAATTTTTTTCAGCAACTTAAGCGTTAAAGAAGAAGTACGATTTTTTTAATATAAATACTAGCTAAACGTATAGAATGTGACTCACTTTTACTGCCAACTCTCGTTTTCTAAATAATTTTCTTTATTGGAAAGTTTCATGAAAAGGTTGGAAAATGTGTTGAATTTAATTCCAAAAGTACAGGATTAACATTGTTTGCAGTGTAACAACGTTTAATGAGTATAATTTCTGTTCAATTTTCAAAAATATTACATTCGATGGCCCTGCATGAAGAATATACAACAAGCGTAAAGATGTTTGTATCATATTTCTATGCAACAGACATTTGTACAATTTGAGACTGGTACTTAGAGCGGTTAAAATATTTCATATAGAATATTTCTCATATTTACCAATAAGAACCAGTTTGCGAAATGACTTAGTAAGGTTATATGCAAAACTGATTAAATAAAACTCAATTTTTTTTTTAGTATCTATAAAGGTGTCTATCTACGAGTCTATTATTATTACTTTCTTTTACTTACTCTATTTTAATTTATTGTCGCTTTTATTTTAAAACGGATTAAAAAAGTATGATAAAGTAGTTTCAAAGTACTCCTCCAATTATTCCTTAGAACTTCCTTTCAATGAGGAGAATAAGTATGTAATTAAAAATTATCATAATTAAAAAACCCTATCTATTAAATGAAATGTATGTATAGAATGAAATGTATAGTTAGTTTTTAAGGTTTCGACGAATGAACACATAAAGAATGTGGAACAAGTTTTGAATTATTTTTCTCTTATTTCTATACAATATCCATTTTTCCGTTTTTGCAACGTTGCGTCAAAATTTGTAACGTTCATTTGTAGAGATTAAAATATTTTTTAAAAAAAATAAATATTTACACACAGAGTCCATTGGACAAACTGAAATTAATTTAAAGAAACATCCTTGTAAAAGCAACGAAACAGATGCTTGAAGCTTTTTTCTAATACTTTTAACCCTACACTGCGGCGTGTTGTTTTTAAACAACACCTCCATTTTTCGTTTACTAAGCTTTTATTTTGTAATATTTTTAACATGTGGCGCATTCTTTCGTTTCATTTTGTATGTGTGATCATATTAGTTTATATAATTTCCCCTAGATCTTGTAAACGGAACTCAAGGTTCATCTTTTTTCACAAAATCGTACGACTTGTTGATTTCGTAAAAAACAGTAACTTCTTAATTTCTTTTTTATACAAATTTTAAGCAACAATTTTATTTTAAAAAATAGTCTCTAATTGCTTACATAGTTTTAAAATAAAATAAATATAAGTTGTCTCAAAAATTTCGGGAAAAATATATATTAAGGCGCCTTTTTTACTTGTTGTTTTAAAACAGCACCGCGCATTCGGGGGCAATTTTTATGCTCCTGCATTATTCGCAGTATAAGCGTGAAAAGGTGTCACAGGTTGTTCTATTTCACTTTATTTAGTATCTTTTAGAAGATTAATGTTAAATATTTCACAGATTAGCTTAAAGTGATCGATTAAATTATTATTTAGGAATTTTGTTTAAAATTAATTCACGCTCAACCAAAGAAGATACGAACATAGACCCCTACAGATGTTAGGTTTCTTGTTTAAAATCTTTTAGTGAAATTATTATTAAACTTTATTGGTCATCAAAGTAAAAATTTGCACATGTAACTAATAATTATTAGTTACATATGCAAATTTTTACTTTAATAAATTTATAAATAGTAATAAAATTAATTATTTTAATAAATTTTCATATTGTAGTGCTATTTTATGATTATAATGCATTCCTATTTATCATTGATTTGGTTTCATTTGTAAAAATGATATTTCAAAAAATTAGTATCGTTACCCCTAAATGCGCAGTGCTGTTTTTAAACAACATGTCAATTGTTCTCGGATTCTACTTTTCCGAATTAAATAAGAATTTTTTTAGTATTTTTCATACTTATAACTAGCACAAACAAACATTAAAAAAAAAAAAAAAAAAGATTTCACAAAGAAAAAAAAAAATTTCGCAATGTAGGGTTAATAAAATGAGGCGTTTGAGAGCGAACAACTGTATTTCACAAACTACCTAATAAGAAGCATGTTTAGTTAATTTGAAGACATAATTTTGCCCTCTGAATAGAACCTTCTGAGGAGGGAACAGAAAAGTTTAATGAAACAAACCTGTCTATTTTATTACTGGTTGGTTGAAAGAAATTTGTTTAAGTTCAGATCGTCTTTCACTAAATTATGACATCACAGTATTTTCAAATGAATTTAAATTTACTTTCATAACTTTCCGAAATGAAGACCATGAAAGGAAGACACACAACTTAAATAAAATTGTTAATTGCTTGTTTTCATTTATTATACCCATTTCTGCATGGAAGTTCATTTTAAATTCCTTTCTTTTCAAACTTATAAAGTCCGTTCATTAATTTCAAGAAGCGTTGCTAGATGGCACTACATGTACTAATCGTTGACGTTTTAATTAGTATTTCACAGTAAAATAAAAACTACTAATTGAATTGAAGGGTTTTGGTATTTATATTTTTTACAATAACTTTATTGCGGGTTTTTTTCTTGTTTAGTTATTATTGTTACATGTCATTACATAATTTTATATTTTAGTTATATCCATTTCTAAAGATGCACTATTTTTGATAATTTGTTTTGAAAATGGTAGAACATTGACATTACATTTTCCGCTCATTAAAATTAGTTGGAAAGTAATAATTTTGCAAAGTTTAAACTTTGTTATATTTTTTTCTAAATTCTTATAAGGAATTTCTTGACAAGATATAATGTGTATGTTAATTTGCTTCCTTTGTTGTATTTATGAAACAAAATAATAATAATTATAAATAAATAAATATATGTTGACTAGTCTTTCCTTTCGTTTATTATATTTCTAACTATACTTAAGAGGTCCCTCAATCTAAGGCTAACACCGTAAATGCAGACCAGTTACTCAAGGTATTGTAAATTAGATTATAGAAATATCTGAAAATGGTGGCAGTGAGTCCTTGAACGCTTGAACAAATGCTCATGGCCATGTACAGATCAGTACAGTTTCTTCGAATAGCATATTGCGCTCGGCATGCTGGGAAAATATTAAACGTAAAGGGGCGTAATTTTTCAGGAAGATACTTTCTCCACAACAATTGTTGATGTGAATGCTTTCGAAATTAATTGGTCCAAATATGTAATGTACACATTTACAATTAACTTTGCGATTTTTTGTGCTTTATTTGTTATTGTGAAAAACCGATATCTGGCAAATGCTGACATTTACTGGTGAATGTAAACATTAAAATGCGAAACACGTCGGTGAAAGAGATAAGATGTGCATTTTTTTTTTTGTAATTCTCCAGAGAATGTCGGTATTCTCCGATTTCAGTCTTTCATTGTAACATAATTATGTTTAATTCGTATTTGCAAAATAATCGAAAATTGCGTTTTCTTGATTTGGCGGTTTTTTTAAAACTTATTGTTATTTTTATTAAGTACATCCGGTCAATTACACATAAGGTATTTTTTGCGGTAGAATTTCCGATTTTGGTTCCTTTGTAAACATTTTGTCATTTTTTCTCCCCTTTGGTGGTCTTTAGCTTTCAATCAAGGAATTTAAAGCATTGGTCAACTTTCGTGGAAAAATCCATTTTTCAATGAGGAAATCCGAAATTACGTTTGAGGATTTGGCTAATAAGCTACACACACACACATTTGCTTTTGTTTAAAATTTCCGCTTTTTATTTCTTTATAAAATACCGTTAATTTTCTTTTTCTCTGGTCTGCTTACACTTTGCGTTAATGCTTCTAAAGCCTCTGTAAACGTTCGTTGAAAATTACCTTTGAATGTTAAAAGCCTAAATTGTGTTTGACTATATAGTGAATATTTTTTTAGTCTAATTACAACTATTTAATTAACTCATTGACGAACAGTTGGAACAAGTGAAATTCGAAAATTGACACTATATGTTTTTCGTAATTTTTAGAATATTAGAAGTATAGTTTTACTTTTTCTGCTTAAATAAACTTAATTTTGATTAATTCAGCACCTTTAATTAGGTTGCGGCTATAACCGTCATGGCGATAGGGGACTCTAGACACTAAGTATTAGGACGATGGCGGTTATAACAGCAAAAATTTTAGAACCTAAATGACAGGTTTAATGACTCCAATAAGCAATTTTTTGCAATAAATTTAAAGTTCACTATGCCGCTTAGTGTACTTCGCTTTGACGGCTATAGACGCAAGTGTCCGTCAACGTGTTAATAGCGTACTGTTCTTAACAAAGTGCATGAAAGTACGTTAAGTACGTGCGAGTTGAAGCCAAAAATTAAAGTTGCCTATGGCTTCCCTCCCTCCTCCCAGGTTTCTGGTTGTGACCCTGAAATTGTGGTTACTTCCTTTTACTCGAAAAATTGAAAACAAAAAAAAATCCGAAGTCGACATACTTCTTGGCATTAAATTTCAACTTAACCAGATCACGTGACTGCAGCCGTCAAAGCAAGCTAACCCTCGTCCAAACAAAATCACAGTCATTCAAATTTCATTTATGATCACATGAGATTTCAGAACACAATAAAAAGAGGGGTGCTCCCGGTAAGAAGAGATGCATTGATCTCATGGCAGTCTGAAGAATCGCAAGGAGAAGACGTTAATCATAATTTTATGGAGACATCGCCTGTCAAAAACTAGTTTTAAGCACATCTTCGTAGTTTGCGTGACAGCGTTTCTCTAACGTGCACGAGATGATCTCCAGTTCTTCAAGCGTTCCATCTTTATTCGGCAAAGTGAAATGGGATATGTTTAGACGTACGAAATGCAAATAACGCTCATCAAAAATGGTGATTTTCTTCTTGGTGATTAACGCGTATGGAAACTCGTCATGTGTTTGGGGATTTATAGCCAGGATTCTAAGCGTAATTGAAGTGTAAATAACATACTTATAAATTTAAATGATAATACAATGCGTGAGTTGTTAGTGAATTGTTATAGAGGTAAAATATTGCTTTTTTGCACAATGGGGTTTCATTGTTTGTTGGTCATTAGTGGCATTTATATTTTATTGAACTGAACTGCAGGTTTTGGTTGAGCTTGTTAATTTTCTCTCTTATTATCATTCATTTATTTGAAAATTATGAATTGCATTTACTCGGATTTTTGGAAGGTGATCAGAAAAAAAAAATCTTTTTCTTGTACCAGCTGCATCTTTACGGAAAAGTTTAATATCTAAAGCTTGAAACTTAATTTTAATTCTTGATTTCTGACCAATAAAGACCAAAATGAGAAATTCACTTTTGAGAAGTTCACAGTTTCAAAAAAAGTTCACTTTTGAGAAGTTCTTTGTTTCAAAAAAGAAATCACTTTTGAGAAGTTCACTGCTTCAAAATGGCAGTCAATTTAATAGCAATCTTGTTAGTTTATATATTCACAATACATCATCACTGTAAGTTAAAAATTTTAATACATCCTTAAGGGAAAAATTCTCGTTGAATACGCAGAGTTAATGATTTTACTTAGAATTAAATTACGAATTCATAAAATTTTGCAACATGTACATTATTTTACGTTAGATTTTTTGCACAACTCTGTTTGCTTGACTGTTTACAACAAGTAATTTTTCTATATAGACCTTGGTATGATATACCTTGGTATGAAGGTTGCACACAAAGCAATGTATGTGATACATACAGAAAATACATACGTTACAATACATACAATACATTAATATGTATATGATACACACATATTAATAGCACTGTTTCTACAAAATGGTATACTTCGAGAATAATAACATCTCAATAACAGGTTTTATTATGGAGGAGATTATTAGTTAGTGATATACGAAAGATTATCTATCTTACACTGAATTGATATCAACTATTACATGAATTAAAACGCTAATCTGCACATACGTAGTAAGTACTGATAATTACAAAAGGTCCCTGTTTCATCAGTTTTTTGTAAAACTTAGGTACACTGATAGCGGGATAGTAGCAATTACTCATTTAAGTTTCCAACGTTGATTAAAAAGAAAACTAAAGGAAAAATAATAATATTAATGTTAGTAATAAATATATTTACATAATGATTATTCAAATCATTATGTAAATAACGCGAATTAATTATAGGAGTAATACAGAGATTAAAGGGAAAAAGTAAATAAGGGACTAAATGCATTATTCCGTTTAAATTTGAGTCCGTAGTATTTTGCAGCTCATCCAACAAACAACCCTTATTAATGTCCATTATTTGAAAATATATTTACATATATCTTTCCATTTAAAATGAATACCCGTACCTATTATTAAAATAGTTGAGTTGCAGAATAACTTGTTTTGAGTATTTTAGCGAATTGAATAATCGATTTTTTTTAATCTATGAACTTACTGCTAAGCCTAACAAATCCAATTATAGGAAAGCAACGTTCTGCTATATTCAGAGAATAAACTTAAAGTATTCATCGCTCAAATAATTTGTTATATCATAGATAATATAGTTCAACTGAAGATTTAAAACCCTTAAGTGATGCAAATGTATTTCTTCGAAAAAGGACATAAGTGGATATAAATACAATTTGCGATTTGTGCATACATACTTGAAACATGTAATATTTCCTAATTGATATGTTATTATTCTATGAACGATAAATATTTTGAGTTTGAATTAATTCTTTAGCTGAAGAGTTTATTTCTTCGTTATATGGCGGAAACGTGAACATTGCTAGACCATTCATACTAAATGAATTGTGATCTGGTATTATTACTATTTCTATGCCAGTTATAAGTATAGTTGCTTATGCCTCATTATTTTATACAGGAGAAAGGTAAAAATAGGAGGAGTGTAGAAAAATTTTATCTTAATACGTAGCTTGAGGAAACTGAAAACAGAAATTCAGACTGGTGAACATAGTAGAAAAAGCTGGCTTATGCTATAATCTTGTGAAGATTCATAAATCTGAAATAACAATAATAATAAATATTTTGAATTTAAATTAATTCTTTAGCTGGAGAGTTCATTTTTTCGTAATAGGGCGGAAACGTGAACATTGCTAGACCACTCAGACTAAATGTATTGTGATATAGTATTACTATTTCTATGCCAGTTAAAAGTATAGTTGTTTATGCCTCATTATTTTATATAGAAGAAAGGTAAAAATAGGAGGAATGTAGTAAAAATTTCCATCTTAATACGTAGCTTGAGGAAACTGAAAACAAAAATTCAGACTGGTGAACGTAGTAGAAAAAGCTGGCTTATGCTATAAACTTGTGAATATTCATAAATCTGACATAATAATATTAATAAGTGTTTGAATTTGAATTAATTCTTTAGCTGGAGAGTTCATTTTTTCGTAATAGGGCGGAAACGTGAACATTGCTAGACCACTCAGACTAAATGTATTGTGATATAGTATTATTACTATTTCTATGCCAGTTAAAAGTATAGTTGTTTATGCCTCATTATTTTATATAGAAGAAAGGTAAAAATAGGAGGAATGTAGTAAAAATTTCCATCTTAATACGTAGCTTGAGGAAACTGAAAACAAAAATTCAGACTGGTGAACGTAGTAGAAAAAGCTGGCTTATGCTATAAACTTGTGAATATTCATAAATCTGAAATAATAATATTAAAAGGTGTTTGAATTTGAATTAATTCTTTAGCTGGAGAGTTCATTTTTTCGTAATAGGGCGGAAACGTGAACATTGCTAGACCACTCAGACTAAATGTGTTGTGATATAGTATTATTACTATTTCTATGCCAGTTAAAAGTATAGTTGTTTATGCCTCATTATTTTATATAGAAGAAAGGTAAAAATAGGAGAAACGTAGTAAAAATTTCCATCTTAATACGTAGCTTGAGGAAACTGAGAACAAAAATTCAGACTGGTGAAAGTAGTAGACTGAGCTGGCTTATGCTATAAACTTGTGAATATTCATAAATCTGAAATAATAATATTAAAAGGTGTTTGAATTTGAATTAATTCTTTAGCTGGAGAGTTCATTTTTTCGTAATAGGGCGGAAACGTGAACATTGCTAGACCACTCAGACTAAATGTATTGTGATATAGTATTATTACTATTTCTATGCCAGTTAAAAGTATAGTTGTTTATGCCTCATTATTTTATATAGAAGAAAGGTAAAAATAGGAGAAACGTAGTAAAAATTTCCATCTTAATACGTAGCTTAAAGGAAACTGAGAACAAAAATTCAGACTGGTGAAAGTAGTAGACTGAGCTGGCTTATGCTATAAACTTGTGAATATTCATAAATCTGAAATAATAATATTAATAAGTGTTTGAATTTGAATTATTTCTTCAGCTGAGGAGTTCATTTCTTCGTGAAATTGCAGAAACATAGACATTGTTAGACAATTCCAGACTAAAGAAATTGTGAACTGCTGTTATTACTATTGCTTTGCCAGTTGGAAGTATAATTTCTTGTGCCCCATTATTTTATATACAAACAAGTTAAAGATAGGATAACTATAGTAAAATGTACCATCTTAATGCGCAGCTTGAGGAAACTGAAAACAAAAATTCAAAACTGATGAACGTAGTAGAGAGAGCTGGCTTCTGCTACAAACTTATGCAGATTGATAAATTGGAAAAAATAAAAATAGTAATTATCAGATTAATAAGTAAATAACTAAATAAAAAGGAAGGAGTATAAAGTAAAGTAATTTTTACTTCGCCCGAAAACGGAATGTCACACGCCGTAAGCCAACCAATTAACCAATTAAGTTTCAATTTATATTAACCAATTAAGTTTCAAGTTCAGTCGCCCAACACTTGAGCTCTACTAATTGAAAACCTTGTTTATTAATAGTTTTCAGATTGCAGTTCACATAACATGTATTTGCGCTAAACTTTGCTGACTGATAATGGTCCATACTACAATGAGTTTCATAAATATTTGTTATAGAGGATAAACTAGCTGAATAGAAAAATAATGAGAGAAGTGCAATTAGTACAAGATGTTAATATTTACACATACTGAAATGTTTATCAAATAAAATGTGGAATAAGATAAAGTTTGATCACTTATACGGTCAAAAGTTTAAATTTACTTAACACGTTGGTATTTAAAAATTAGAAATATTTTTTTAAATATTCGGCAACTAACCATGAAGATTTTTGATTCCAGTGCTAGTACAAACAATTTCAGTTTTACGATTTTTAGTTTTGCAATTTTTTATTTAAACTAAGGACTCACAGAACTGAGAGACAATAAGGACAAGGTGAGAGGGCATAATAACAATTTTCAGTTTTAAAGTGATGTTTGTAGTCCTTTAGAAGTTTGAAAAGTTTAACGTTGAAAAAGAATTTTACAGTATTAAAAATAAACAAAAAATTAAACACACTTTTTTATTTTCTTTTTATCTCAGCACTCATAGGCGGAGTTTCGTAAGTAATTAATTTTTGATAGTAAGAAGTAAATATTTTTTATCAGAATAACTTTTCAACAATGTGTGAGAGAAATAAAATGTTTTCCTTCGTGCAGTTAAAATAAACAATTTTATTAAAGCACAAAAAATGTCGAAAAAATTGCACATGTTTCGGGGTTACAAGAACCTTTTGTGTGAATGACCTTCTTTTAAATGCTTATCGTTAAAAACTCCAAGTTTTTTCTGCATTCAAAGCGATTTCATTGTAAACACGAATCGCGTATGTAGCAGATTTTAACCATTTTATTTGTTTAATAACACTGCCTTTATCATTTAAGGTTAAATAAACCTGCCAACCTCTTGTCACAACATCCAACTGAATGACGTATTTCATTCTACCCTTAAATCATACATCTACCCTTTCCCGCTATCTCCCCGACATATATTGAATATGGCCTGTGTACCGGAAACATGGCACCTCCTTGTTTTATTCATAAGCGGTCATCCGCAAAGAAAAAAAAATCTTCACCAGAAATTCTTTTATCGGGACGTCCAGAGTCCGAGCTTCGATAAGGCTGGGATGCCCCAGCACCACCCTGACGTTTCCATTAAGATCTGTCCCAATATTGACTCGTCAGTTATCCCCCGTCCGTATTCTTTATCTTGGGCATACAGAACCAGGTCTTGTGGTAGAAATTCTACCACCAGTGATTGCTCGCGAGATTGTCCGACAGCAGAATAAACGAAGACGAGATCTTTAATCATAAAGTGTTTGGATTATGGGGCTGTCGCTAAAATTGATTGGTTGGAATGCTTGGATGGGAGTAATACTACGAAAACAATGCAAAAAACCACAGGGCTATTGCCTTTTCTAGCTAGGCCTATGGAGTTGTGTATTAGGAAGTAGAACGAAAATTTGGTTGTTTTTATACCATTAAATCATGATGAAAAGGTCTAACCACTCTTCTTCTCCCCCTCTAAAATTCTAAGGAGACCTCAAAATGCAAAAAAATGGCTTAGTGCGGCTTAAGACGGAATGTTTTTCAGTTAACAATATTTTCAATATAGTTTAATTACATATTGTATGGTACTTTTATTTAAATTTATACTTTCATCCTTGAGGAAACTTAACTGGTTTGGTTATATGATGCTCATCTCCTAATGTTATATTTATTGTTGTCATGAGCCTGCACAGAGCTTTAAGATGGGGGGCACCACTGTACACGGCAGGTCTAGGGGTTTCAATTACGCTCACAAAATGAGGGTCGCAGCTCTTCCTACACTGAAAATTTTGTTGAATGAAGCTTACTGAATCCTTTTTAAGACATCTAATGTATGGAATCAATGATCCTAAAACACCACAGTGCTGCCAGTGTATTATTAGCTTTCGTCTTTACGAACTAATGGGGGTTCCACGGTAAACTTGGTGATTCCCCTGTGTGCACTCTTATGACTGTTGTTTGTCATTCTTAGGTTTCATGTTCAATTTTTATAAAGACTTGCTCCTGAAGATTTGTTATTAATGTTTGCTGAACCCACGTGTAGCTTAAAATTGTTAATAAGAGCATACTAGTTCTGTACACAATAAACTAGCTATTACGTGGTCACCATCGTTTTTATGGATGACTAAACCGATTATAAAACAGAAAATGCAGTTCATAACAGGAAACTGCTCAAATTATGCAAATTTAGTAATGCGTAGTTTTGTCTTAGTATTATCTACTTGCAAAACATTTCACTGGAAATTGACTAAGTTTTCCAAGAGTATTCAAAGAGCGAATAATGCAGTTTTAGAAAAAATAAAGAAGAAATGAAGCTGCTTTGTCATCAAGGCGGCATGGAAAACAAGTTCTCGTCTAATTTTCCCTAATTTGTATATAGAGATTGAAAAGTTAAGCACGTAGCACCAAAGAATCCTTTAAAAAAGTTTTTCTTGGTAGATGATTTATGCAACACCCGTCTTACGTTTCCAGGTGTCGCGATATAAGAGAAATGAGTTTGGGTACAAGTTCGTCTTCGTTTATATATCCTCTGGCAATGTAGCTGGAAATGAGTTTAGTCCATCCTCCTGAGCTGTTGAAGTTGATTCAGGCAAATCATCCGTTCCTGGGTATGTTGGGGAGAGAAGAAACAAAGAGCACAAAAAATGCTGGTGGGTGAAAAGTTATTCCTGTCGAAACTTGAAGAATGATGGATGGGATTTTATGAGCGATTACCTTGGCTCTGATGGTAGGAATGGGAGGGTCTTCGAGGAACTGAGACATGGTGGTTGCTTGTATTAAGACATTGTCACAGCTGGGACGAAATTAGACTACAAATTGCGTGTGACGAAAATTCCCAGGATTACGTTCTTGGACATGTGAATGATTAATAATCACTTGTTGGTAACTTGAAAGGGGAGAAAGGATGATAGTTGATTTAGCGTATTTTCCCTTCAGCTGTAAATTTGTCTGTAAGGCTTGTACCCATGGTATGCAAGGGACAAGTTCCATAGATAAGAAATATGTCTTCTAAAGTATTCATCCATCTTTTTCAGTACCTTTTTGAACATGTTAGCTCATTTATTTCTAAAACAATCTACACAATAGTCGGAAGACAAATTTTGGCCTATTATAAATACTGAGCAATATTTTCCCATGATCTTCCATAAAGAGTTTATGGATAAAACATATTTCTGTAAATTTTCATCTGATATCGTGAATTTGAGTTTTGTCCGCATTATTCCTTTCTTTTTTTCTTATCATTCTTTCTGTCTTCTTCTTTTTTCTTTTCTTGCTTCCAAAACATAAATCAATAAATGAAACTGGGCTGAATCAGTCATGAAAACGTCAACCGAAATTCATAGTTGTCAAGTACTTATTTAATACTACGTCCAGTCATTTTTTAAATTTTGTTGAAAATATCATGAGAATCATTCTGACAAGATACCTCAAGGAGTCTTTGGAGAGAATTTCAATCAATTCTGTAACGAGATACTTTAACCTTAGTAAAAAAGAAAATTCTTAATCGAATAAATTGTACAAAAGATAACTGAGAGTTTTTTTATTTAATTTTTGATTACTTTATTTAAAGATTTCAAGCTAAGCGGGATATCGATAGTTGAACGAATTAGGAATATAGGAAAACAGGCTCGTTTAGTTCAGGACGAACTTCTTGTACATTCTAGTAATGCCCCCTTCTCCCTGCGCCCCGGAAACACGCACCCATAATCAAAAGTGAACTAACATCGACAGATAAAAAATATTAAGCTTTTAATTCGACCCGAGAAAAAGTACCCAGAAGGGTTAATGATTTTACCCTGTCCTATACATATCGAGTGATCTTTTACCACAGTGAGAAATCTAGTCTCTTACCAGAATGAGGGTCGAGAAATCTTTCCGGCCAGAAAAACAAAGACCCTGACAACCCTGTCATGCTTCCAAAACAAAAACCGATAAGATAAGTCCTTCTTCAATTTATGTATCTCGTGAGGGCGAGGGAGAGATTTTTCTTTCCTATCCCATGAATAAAACATTTCGCAAGACAAAGCGAGATGGCGATATTTTGCTCGCGCCCCCTGTAAACGAACGGTCAGCCAAAACATAAATCGAAACTTCGGTTTCGCAGAAAGGCCTCAACTTTCCTGGGTTCAGTCGAGTTATTTCTGTTTTCGGGAAAAAGTAGAAATATTGGATGAAATTTATTAAGTCCAATAAATATATGCACTGTTTTACACTCAATTTTTTTTTTTTTTAAATATTATAATGAATCCTTAGTAGAAGTGAATTGCAATAATATATGATACTCCGTATCATATATTATTATGCCACTAAAGGTAAGAATGTGCCACAATGGAATTCAGCAGCAACAATGTAACTATTCTTGTTGCTTCGTACTAACATAGCACTACCTATAACTATTGCAAAAAAACAAATTAGTACTTTAATAGAAAAACACTAGAGTGTACTTGCTCACTGAATTCCATGATGGCAGATTCTCACCCCAAGTGGCATGATCGCACCCCAATTTAAAGGTTACTATTCTTCTGAAGATTTCATGAAGTACGATAGTAAATAAAGGATTTCCATTGACAAAGAAAATTTTGAATTTCATGCTTCCGCAATATGTTTACCATTAAATTATGGTACTTAACATGCTTTCTGAAACTGCAAATTAGGGAAATTTTATTTGTATCTCGCTTTTCTTTTCTTTACTTCTAATGGGAGGGAGGGGGTGCCGTTACCTCCACAATATTTTTGGGAGGTGCTCGAGTAAGGGACGCGTATATAAATGATGTCACACTTTTTTCCCCATATATTTGACTACTCCCCCTTTGTCACATGCTCTGCTATGTTGCATAAGCATGATGTCACATTTCTTGTGACCGCCTCCTCTTGTCATAATTTCATGAACTCCTCAAGGCATGACATCATTTATGAATGATCCCTAACGCAGCTCCCCTGGAGTCAGAGCTCTTGACTGGATTGCTTAATTATTTGAGTTAATTATTTACGCTTTAAGTATTATATATACCAGTGACACTTTAATTAATGTGGTCCTCAGACTCCCCTTTGAGTAACATTATTTTGTGAACGTCGTCACCCCCTTTAAGTCGCATTCTAGACATTTTTTGGCTCAATAATGCGTGAGATTCTACCTCATAATAAATATAGACATAAATAGTATCGCTGGTTATTTTAATAAATGGTACTGGCGCAGTTATAGAGTTAAACCTTTTTATTAGAAAATAATCAAAAATATGAAAGGACTGAAAACAATAGTAAAACATTAAAAAAGTTACAAATAATAATAAATTAATTTCATGCAATTATTCAATTATAATTATTATAGTTTCGAAGATGTAGAATAATTATTACATGAATAATTTGAAGGAAAGCAAAAAGTTGAGGATATTTAGTGTTAAAATTGTTTCGCAGATCTTCATGGGTTCATGGATCACAGTTTAAGAACCTATGATTTATATAATACTTTCATTTTGTATGAATTTTATCGCTTCCGATTGCAAAATCCACTATGTTTCATTGAAACTTAAGGATTTGTATCATGATTCTTAGAAAGCAAAGTGACCAAGATTTTACTAATTAATTATTCTTTTATTTTATGCCATGAGTTATTGCAAAAGTTCTAACCATTATAAAGTTTGTTTAAAAATATTCGCTAAATTTGAATCATTAAGTTCATTAAATTTTACATCGTGGAACAAATCAGGTGAGCTTAATTTCGCTAAAGTTCTCACCATTAAAATTATGGTTAAGAAAGTTCGTTAAATTAAAATTATTAACTTTATTTATTATTATTATTATTTTTTTACACTTCAAAATAACTCCGGCACGCTTAATTTCGCTAAAGCTCTCACCATTATGAATTATATTTTAAAAAATTCAATAACTTTAAATTATGAACTTCAATATCTTTTTTACATTTCAGAATGACTCCATGCGAGCCAGTTTCGTGATTTTTTCTTATATCAGATTGAACTGAGGTTTTGTCAAAATTGACGAGGAAAAACGTAGATTTGATTTGGTAAAGGTAAGTTCAGACATTTCTCTACCAAAGATGACACTGATAAAAGAAATGATTGTTAAAGCAACGGTTATTTATGCACTTAAGGCAAATTAATAATAATTTTTAAAAAATCTCCGTTATCTCAAACACTAAAAAATTCTTTGTTACAACTTTTATTTTATCCTTTGGGTCTTTTTTTGCCCAATTTAAAAATACTTAAAATAACAATAGCAATTTAAAACGATAATTTAAAAAATCCTATTACTAAAAATAATTCAAAGCTCTCGTTTAATGTTTTGTAAATTATGTAACTAAAAAACTTAAAACAGTTTCGAAAAAAATTAAGTAATATCTGCAACGTGTTTACAATTCGCAATGTTTTCCCCCAAAACATAAATTTTTAAGTAATAAGTGAGTTATTTTGTAATATGTAATATAATTTTTCAATTCAGGAAATTTATTTCCCAGACAATAGTTATTTAAGGCAAGTTTTAAAGATTTGTTTAAAAAAAAGTTCAGAAAGGGAGGAAGAAAAATTGCACTCATATTGCAGTTACGAAATTTGCATTTACTTTGAAAAAGGATGTCGTGAGTTATGTTAATGCTTTTAAATGTCATGTTTATAATGTTTTATTCTTCAAAAAATTCTTTCATTTCATTCGTTTAAACATCGTTTTTTTTATTGGTTTAGAATTATTCACTGCTTTTACTAAAGGATATAAAGAGGAGGAAATAGTCTCATTGCAAATTCAAATGAATTTCCAAGTAAAAAGCACCTTAATTTTGAATGGTTTTTGGATTTAAAACATGGTCAAGCGTTGAATCAATTTTTGGTTAACTATGTATAATACTAGCAACGTAACTTTTGCATAGATCAAGTATACTAAGTCGGATCGAAAACAATATTACTAAACACTCATGGATGGTTATCCTATAAATAAGGCTGAACAAGATCCAGTTTACTGTTTTTACGGTTATGATCAAGTTCAGCCTTGTTATAACAAGACATAAATAATATTACGCTTTGTTACACATGAAGTTTACACGTTTCACAAAATTTATGGTATTGAAGTTTAGTGGGTCATTGTCGTATTAACTGGATATTCATCTATATATTTCACTTCACGTGGGCCAGTTACGATTAAATTTTGCGAAACGATGCGATATTGACGTCATGCAACAAAATTTGTTGAATGATTATCGTGGAAAAGTTCAATTTTGTATTTATTATCGTAACTTACGGGATAAAAAAATTATTTTTACTTCTTAAAATGTATTTCCATTAATAACTTAATTTTTACTTTCCGGTTCTTTGGAGTGGCAACACCTTAGTTTGTTTATATCTAGCGATCTTTTCTTAAGCCTTACGTGGACCAGTTACGATTAAATTTTGAGAAACGATACGATACTGACATCATGCAAAAACTAAACTATGGTGAAACGATATTCAAAAATTTGTTTAATGATTAATGTGGAAAAGTACAATTTTGTATTTATTATCGTAACTTACGGGATAACAAATTTATTTTTCCTTCTTAAAATGTATTTCCATTAAGAACTTAATTTTTACTTTCCGGTTCTTTGGAGTGGCAACACATTAGTTTGTTTACATCTAGCGATCTTTTTTTAAGCCTTTTGAATTTTGTCCGCACATGTTCTGCGGAAGATCAGATAGTAGTTTCTTATTTTAATACGACAATTAAAACATCAATTAAGGAAAAATAGCATCTGGTGCCTAATGGTAAGTCGGATGGATTGTTTATAATTTCGTACCCTAGTGTGAGGTAACTATTAGAAACATCATGTTTTTAACAGTATTATCACCAGTATTTTTAATATAATTTTAATTAATTTTAATCATTTCCTAATTTAAATGTTAAAATAGGCTTTTTAAAACATTGCGAGTAATTTGCAGTGTGATTACCACTGCAGTTGAAGCATTTGGTTTGTCCCGCAAAAAAATCACGTTTTATGAGCACCAAAATTGTTACAGTTCACAATGCAACTTTTCTTAATATTGGGAAAGGCCTGTCCAGATTGATAATCAATGACGAAAATCTTGATTATCTTCTTCATTCCAAGTGTACCCAATTGGGTACATTTTAAAATACTGTTTATCAACTACTGTTTGTGCAATTCGAATGCTAAAACACCCAATTGTTTTTGAAATTAATCAACAGATAGTTTACTTCGTTTTAAACATTAAATTGAGCATTAATTATTGTTTAAACTAATTATTAACGACAATTTATAAAAAAATAGTTATTTTGTTTTGTAATCATTTTGTTAATCCGAGAACCAAAAAATTGCGTCAAAATTGTGTGTGCTTAGTTCTGGGGTCTGAAGAGGTTAATATAAAAAGAACATTTATTACGACACATTTACATATATTATAAAACTACCAAGAGCGCCTCACGTTTTAACATTATATTTCTTTCTTCCCTATTAATTCAAATCTGTTTTGCTCGAAGTCTTCTGCCTCAGGTTCGCGACATCCCGTTTCCATGGCAACATAAAAATATAAATGAAGGAAATTTTAGTCCGACTCAAGGCTCATCTTCAACAAGAGTAAATAACGCACATTGGTGGTCTATTACAATTTTTGAATGAAAACGTTTTTAACTATTCCAACACTATCTGATTTTATTATTGTCTTTGAACGGTTCGATTTCAACGTTTAAATTACTGAGAGTATTAACATCCGAAATTTCATTGTTTTTCTCCTCGTTAGTGAAGTGGATGATAAAAACTGGTAGCAATGCCTTAGTAGAGCTTTTATGTATTTGATTTTGATAAAAAGGGAAAAATCCTTTTTCATTTAAATCTTTAATTATCCAATTGTTAGAAGAACTCTCATTACTGCTTTGATAGTTATATCGATAGGCGTCATAAGTCTATGATTTCCAATACGATTATCATTTAAGGCTAGGTGATAATTTTATATGCTTCTTAAGTGGAAACTTCACATATAAATTGCTAATTTAGCATCATTTTTTCTCTAAGAGTTTTAGAGTTTAATTCCGAAAAAACATTTTATTTTCTGTCGGTTTCGGCAATGTTATTAATCTAAATGGGGGGGGGGGAGAAACAAATTTTGTCTTGTGCCGTATAGCTTTTGAGGATCTACAGCCTTTAAACGCATTTTAAACAAAGTAAATGTAATGCTTACTCATTGTTTAAAGATTAACAAAAATATTTACAGCATAAATCAGTTTTTCGTTGAAGAAAATAAAATGAAAAGCAAAATCTAAACTCTAAGGTTCTAGTAATTCTAACTAGATTTAGTTACAATTACTAAAACCTCACTGTATTGATGATTTCTAATGCCAGTTTTAGCAAATAGATTTAATTAATTTTTCATGTCTTAAAACCTCACTCAAAACAGCACAATTTTCAAAGTAAACTCCAGCCAATAGCGTGCAATGCTCAGATTAAGAAATACTGATGCAAATTTACTAGCTCGTGTGCAAAATTGACGATTTTTGCCCGGATAACGTTAAACTAGTATAAGGCAGTGAGAAGTAAAGGTATGTAAGTGACCAAAAAGGCGATTCCGAGAAAAACGCGTTCAAGGTTTGGATCCTATAGGAGCTTTCTTTCTAAATCTTGTTGGGGGGGGGGGGGGGCAACACCTGTTCGGGCTATCCCTGACATCTCTTGAACAATATAGAATAATGCTTTGGCTATCATTTGCACTATTTGTCTCCAAATCTTCAAATTTGACGCTTACACTCCTTTGCTTCTAAGTGCCTCATATTCACTAAATATTAACCCCTTCCCTCTCTCTCCCTTGAAAATGACGTGGTGAGGTTTCGCTCTCTATTTTTTGCTCCCGTGACATTTCCGGGCTTGAGTTTAAAATTTCAAAATAAAAAGAAATCAAAAATTAAAAATGAATATATATATTGTTCATACACATATTTTTATGTAATTTTCAGAGATAAAAAAATAGACACTTTTATGACCATTGAAAATTAACCGATCGTTAGGGGGTTAAAAACGATCTTTCTTTAAACCTCGAAACACGTGTCAAGTTATTTATTTATTTTTTTTTTTTTTTCGCAATTTGAGCTATAATTCCGTTGATCAGTTTATAGTGTTCTACCCTCAAAGGTAAACCCTTTTCTTGCAAATGTTACAGTTACTGGTAAAGCATTTGTTTCATACATTAAATATACTTGGATCGTTTCTGAGTATCACATGACACCTCTGCTTTTCTAAACATCTTCTTTTGTCAGTGGCCATCTTCCGAAGCAATGGGTGCCGAATAAAGGAATAAAAAGAACGTGAACGGACGGAGAGGGAGATATACGGTTTCCCGAGTTCAAATCTTGGTGGGATGAAAGTCTCAATCTTTGTTTATGGCTCGAGCAGATTATGTCCAAACTCTGGTCCTTATTTTTGATTTGCATCCATAAACTGCTCCCACGGCTTTCTTTCGCAGTCCAATGTCAATGCGATGACCATTTTTAGTGTGAAAATTCCTGTTTAGTTTTCAAAGTCACACAATGCAACGATGTGAGACTTTCGTGTGCTTCATACCCAAGTCTGTTTATCAGAGCTAGTAATAAACTTTATAGATAAAATAAATTTTCTTTTTTTTTTGTTTGCTGCGTGACTGATGCACAGAAAGCAATAAAATCAAAAGTGTCAAGATTTATGTGTGGTACACACAAAAATTGTCATACAAATCTATTATGTTTTCATTACCTGCAGTTCTCTCCTCTCTCTCTCTTCCTCTCTACATAAATTAATATACAGTCAAACCCCGCTATAACGAACCCTCAACGGACAGACTTCGAAGATCGCTATAACCAAGGGTTCGCTACATCCGATTTTGAAAAACAAGTCGTTAACTGAATAAGATACTTAGATACTTCTGTATAATAAACATATTTCTAACAATAATCAGGGTAGAGGAGTAAAGTATTAACTTTAAATATGATTTTTAATAATAAACAAACAAATTTTAAAAATTTCCTTATTATTTATCCATAGTATGAAAAAAAGTTGTTATTGGCTGTAAACTTTTGGATTTTATATACGCCATTGTAAAAAATAGTGTTTGATTAGACTAGAACGCAAATGCCAAGGAATGTTGCTGAGACAAATCTTATAAAAGATTTAAAATTTTGGATTGCTATAGGCGATTTTATAACGTTTGTAAATGCATTAATGACGTAGGGTTTCAGTTGGGACCACTTAGAAGGTTCGTTACTACCGGCGGATCGTTATATCCCGGGTTCGCTATAGCAAGGTTCGACTGTATATATATATACGCGTGTATGTGTGTCTATGGCACGTCATACTCTTTTTGATTTAACATATTTCTAGTTTGATTGAGAAAATAGCTGCTAACTGATCATTTTGGTAAAAAAGCTGCTACACCAACCGTTTTAGTTTTATCAAGAACAGAACACACATTTATAATTAGTTTTATTTCTAAGAACAGGCGTTAATATTTAAAGTTTATTTGCGGAAAACACACATTACTAATCATCATAGTTTTATTTCTAAGAACAGGCGTTAACATTTAAAGTTTAGTTGCGGAAAACAGACATTACTAATCAGTATGTCAACAACGTGAATTGCAGGCTCAACTGAACATGTTAAATACGAATTAAATAAGCAACACTGTTTATACTCAAACTGTCAAAATAAATAAAATTAAATAATAATGATTATAAAATTAATAATAATAGTAATAACAATATAATGGTAACAAGAAGTTCAGTCTAGAACCATACGAGCCTACTTTCCCGTATACCAAATTCAAATTTATAATCTAGCTATCTCTTTCTCCTTTAGCTTTAGTTCTTAATTATTTCAAATATACCTTTTTCAACGGATAATACATATTCATTCACTCATTCATTCTTTCCTTTATTCAGCCATTAATTCTTTCCTTTATTCATTCATTCGTTTACTCATTCATGTCTTTATTTATTTATTTACTCATTCATATATTTATTCCCTCATTTATTCATCCTATCCTCATTCATTTATTCATTGATTCATTCTTTCACTCCGTCATTTATTTATTAATTCATGCTTTCACTCATTCATTTATTCATTGAGAAATATCCTTAAAAATCCCGATAAAAATTTTTTATAGGAAAATAGGCTCGTTAGTTCTGGGTGAACTTTCTATTTGCACATGTTCTACGTTATAAGAGCTTTCCGATAAAGTTTGTTCCAAGCAAATCGGTCCGTTAGGTCAGGATTTATATAGGATTGAAATTTCCCCGTAAGCGCTATGTTAATTTTTTGAACTGTTCAAAAATGAACAAAAACTGTTCAAATTGATATTTCACGCCAAGAGATTCTTCCATTAAGCTTGTTCATTGGAACATGGATCTTGTACCCAGAGTTTACATCATTTGCTTCATTTTCGTCCATAAGCGCTAATGTTAAATTTTTTTAAACTGTTCAAAATTGAACGAAAAAGTGTTCAAATCAAAAAGTAAAATATGGAAATGAGATGTCCTCGCCGAGATCTTTCGAATGCAAAAAGAATTTTTCGAATCGGACTATTCGTTCAAAAGTTATTAGGGGGGGGGGGGGACAGACCGACAGACCGACAGACAGACATACCGACAGACAGACTTTTCCCCCATCTCAATACCCTACTTTCAAATTTTTTATTTTTCAATCTTTATTTAATTACTTCACTTTTTTTTGACTTTTCTTTATTTTTAACGATATTTTTCCGATACATTAAGCCTTCTTTCATGCTTTATTATTATTTTTTTTACTTTTACGGGAAAGTAGGCTAATAAAAACGGAACTAAAGTGCCAGTTTTTTAAAAGATACGTTCAACAATTGTGTTCTTGTCGTTGTGTTGAGTTGTATTGAAACAAAAACATAAAGTTCTTTCTTGAACGTTATTCACTAGAGGAACTAATTCATTGCTGATATGAAACTGCTATTTGATGTGTTTAGATAGCAATTTATGATTCACAAGCATTAGCATTTTTACTACATGTTATTACTAAGAATTTCGACTCTTTCAATTTTCTGTCTTTCTGTACCAATTAACCGAAAATAATTTACCTCTTTGAACTACAAAAACAGTTAAAAAGCTGCAGCATCTTACTTTTTCAGAAATGTTTAATTAATGCACGTACTTCTGCAAAGATATTTATGCAAAACGATAAATCTAAAAATACACATAGAGATTTCTTTAAAAAATCACGAGGGCAAAAAGCGTCGATTAAATAAACAAGAACAATATTGACTGCGCAATGAAATAATTAATGAAGAGCAACAACACACAATACTTACATTTGTAGGAAACGGAAAACATTTTTTAATCATGTAGAAGTTTCAAAAGTATATGATGGGTGTTTACCATTTCATTCTTTTCCCCTGTATTTTTTTACCCAGAATTTAATTACCGAAAGATTTTTTGAATTGATATAATGACATAGTTCGTTCTTACCATTTGCTTCTTCCGAGCGGTTAATTTCTTTTATTTTCTTCTCTTCCCTTCGCTTCTTCCAGTGTTATCTTTAATTTTAATCAAAGTACAATGTTTCCGGAAAGCTTTAATTTTTATTTCTTTTTCCGCAAAAATTTAAAGGCAGATAATTTTTCTTGCTAAGGCAGCATGCAATCAACTCGAGCTGATTTTTTTAATATTTTTTTATTTTTTATCGTTTCTAATTCTGGGAAATATAAAAACAGTGTATTAAGTTACCGGGTAAGTTGAATTAAACCGCATTAAATGAAACTTAGTTAATGTGGAAAAATATCGCTTCGTTTATATTTTGTGCCGTTCCTCTTAATTGTTTTTCTCCGCAAGTAACAGATACATCTAAGATTCTAATTTTTTTATACTCTTTTTCATTGCAGCGTTCGTTTTGGAAAATATATTGCGTTTAAAATTAAATTGTATGCATAGCTTTAGAAATATTCTTAAGAATTTCAAAGAAGCAAAGTCGTTATTTTATACATAATTGAATTTTTGGACTTACATCTTGTTGGGAATATAAGATATGTATAACTTGTTTTTTAATAAGGAATTAATCTGTTGACAGATATTGCATTTGCACATTGATTCTTGTTGTTGTTGGTACTAATCCCCCCGGGCATATTAAAGCCTACCTACCAGGTCCAGGAAATCAACAATCCACTGACTTAGGGTGATATGCAGCTTCATATTTTGCGGTGTCTTAATTTTGAACCAGATTCCAGATGAGAGACCGTCACCTGGGATTGGCATCCCCAGAGGTATCGTCTCACTTGGAGGACTTTGGAGTCACGACCTATTTAACGTGCCCCGGCTCCCTTTAACGTACACGGCCCACAGGAATCAGCCGCGAGAGGCAGTCACCCTCCCAAACACTGACGTAAGTCGATGTTGCTTTACTTTAGGTGTTCTGCCGGAACCGAGCTTCTACCGACTGATCCACTGCGGGACACATTGAATCTTTAAATCCATCAATACATTCTAGTCCTAAAAATATGCTGCATTAGTCTCACAGTTGAAATAAATCCTGTAAATTTATCACATCATTTCATAGAATTATTAATATATTCATCTGAAACAGTTTGAGCATATATTTTTCTCAAATTGGCTCATCCACTTTTTTCTGAGGATGTTCAGCTGAAGTCAGAACATTGTGCGATGACGCATGATATGTGTCTAAATACGTGAGTGTCATTTCTGAATATAATTTTGGAACACACGCAAAAAAGGCTTCAAGAAAGCTTCAATAAAAGGGTTCAACCAAGGTTCAAATTTTTTACCCTTTCTAATGGGACTGCGTAATAGTGATTAATCTTTCCAGACCTAGTTCACTCCCCAGAGAGTGGCATCCATTCTTTCAAGTAGTACCACAATCGGTGGATGATCACATGAGAATTTTGACGCCTAGTTTCTATACTGGTAGGTGAAGCACTTGGGCTATGACGATGCGAAAGTGCACTAGGCATTTAATGTAGCCGATAGTATTCAAGAGGTTCAAGAAAAAAATAATACAAATAAAAAATCACTTATATTAATACTGCCGTGATGTAAATGTTTAAGTTTTATTTTTGTGACGAAATATTTTTCACGCATGTATTGCGGCCTATTATCTATGCCACTAGAAAAGCGACTGTGTTAATCAAACTTATACCGTCTAGTTAGAGTTATCATTAATTGCGTGTGTTCTTTTATTTCCGACACACTCATCGTATTTATGTTTTAATGCATTCATCAATTAACTCTAACTAGACGGTATACGTTTGATTATCTTTAATTGCGTGTGCTCTTTTATTTCCAACACACTCATGTTATTTATGTTTTAACGCATTCATGTTATTTATGTTTTAACGTATTCATCAATAGCATTGTGGTTGATATAAATTTAGAAAAAAAATGTTATTTACATATGTTGGTTTAACCCTAAATAAACAATTACATTTTATGTCGGTAATGTATCGTATTTTAAACTGCTTTGAAATATGTAATTAATTTCTGTAAATTTCCTTGTGTTTTAAGTTTTAAGAAAGCTTACAAATGCAAATGATTTTATTTTTCGTCTCTTTTAAAATATTTCACTATATTATTCCTCAATATACTAATTCTAGTAGTATATATATATATTTTTTGTTTTTAAATTTAAAAATTCAATCAAAATATCACGCGTTTCCTGCACATATGCTGCTTTTCTTGCATTGTCATTAAATTTTCGGTGATAGCATTTATTATCGCACCTTACTTTGTAATTTAACTATGCATACTTATTTTCCCAGTTTGTTTAGTGCTAGCTGATGAATTAAAAAGTCTCTTTTGCATTTGAAATTTAAAACAAAAATTTCTACTATTATTCTTCCTACGAGAAACTTTAAAAGTCAATTCCCTTTATGTCTGTGCTTACTTTTAATTTCATTGTGATTGGGGAAAAAATCTTTTTACTTAATATACACATAAATTTCTTTAAAGAGATTTTGAAAATAATCTAATGGATGCTTTTATTTATAGGCATAAAAGGGTAAGAATATATCATCATTAAAACTCTGACAACGAATGCAAAAAAAAAAAAAAAAACTACAGCCATGTTGATTGAGACGTACTTCACACAATGAGTTATCGACTCAAACGTCAAATCATCTCAACTCTACTCCTTGAACCTCATTAAATACCTAAATGCTGTTACTTCTCATTGTCCCGTGATCGAATTCTAATTTCCTATCCAATTCTTTCGAACACCTGTTGAAATTTCAGAAAAATTCTCCCCTCCCACTGAGGTAATTACATCCCTCACCTGGGAATACTAATAAAAACGAAGCTGTCATATTTTTTCCTCCTCCACAAGTCTAGAGAAATGGGATGAGGAGTAAAAAAAAAGACCTTTAAAATCCCTCCTAGCGTGAGCATTTTATTAAGAGTTATTATCCTCCATCCATGTTCTTAATTCCAGCTAAATTAATAACGCTCAATTAATCCGCTTTTCCGCATTATCCGCAATAGAAAGGAGGTTTAGTATTTTTATCCGCTTCATTATATTACAGAGTAACGTTATTTTTCAAACCTTTTTGGCTTTTTTTAGCTATTTACTTTCTGAAGTTTGATCCCCATTGTAATTAGCATAATTCAAGCCTTAATATCTCGTGGATTAATCTTCGTTTTTTTTTTTTTTTTCTTTTTTTAATAGAAAAGTTTCAGGCCTTTTTGAATTGTTGACATCATATAGGCGATTAATCATGCCAGAAGGAAAAGTGTTAAACTAATAATACGTTTCTTTGTTATTTTGAGGATCCTTTATAACACAATTGATACTGCATGCAACTTTTAAAAACACTTTTTCTCAGTAGTCTTAATTCATAAAATTTTCAGGTGTTTTGATAATTAAAATATTTTTTGTCATCATATTTTCTATGAATACGCTTAAAATTACTGCCATTATTAAATCGATTATCGTTGAATCGAAGTTATACTGTATGTTTTCTAAAGAGTTAACAGTTTAAGAGAAGTTATTCGTCAAAATATTTTTTGAACATTTCAAGCTATGATCTGTGTAATTAAACATAATAAATATTTTGTAAATATTAAAATACTATTAGTCCTATTTTCATAAATACGAAAAAACGCTTTTATTAACTTGTATGTTGTAATAATACAATCATAAATTAATAAGAGGAACTTTGTGCACAAGTAAAGTTAAAAATTGCACGTTATTTAAAGCACAAATAAGCATTAAAATGCAGACATATGTTTCGGGGTTTCATGGAATCCCTTCTTCAATGCGATAGTGGATGTTCTAGATGCAAAAACATCCAAATGAAGCTACATATGTTTCGGGATTGCTTGGAATCCCGATCCATTATCGCGTTGAAAAATGGATTCCTGGCTTCATTTGGATGTTTTTACATCTAGATTCTAGAAGCTCCACTATCACATTGAAAAAGGGAGTCCAAGCAATCCCGAATCATATGTCTCGAATTCATTTGAATATTTTTGCGTCTAGAAGCTCCACCATCGCAATGGAAAAAGGGATTCGAAGCAATCCCGAAACATATGTCTGCATTTTAATGCTTATTTGTGCTATAAATAACGTGCAATTTTTAACAATACAATCATAATCAAAATTCTTTTAATAATCAATATTTCATTATTCATATTGTACTTGTCAATTTTGTGATTCATTTCATCATCCATAAGAGGCCCAACCCCCCCCCCCCCCAAAAAAAAAAAAGGAAAATAAAAAAAATGGAGCAGATTAACGAACGTCGGTTAGGGAACTCGGGTTGAGCTTGATAGCTTTATTACTCGAAATTGATGGATTTTGTAGGGTAATACATAAATCAACACTTTTCAGGGATAAAAATTTATTTTTCACATTTGAAAAAGTGTGGAAATAACACATTGTGGAGACCACTTAACGTCATGCTTCAACGGTCTCAGACACAGAGAATGCTTTTCACGCAGGCCATCTGTGCATATGTCAGCGCTTTGAACAAGATGCATTGGGTAAGTGATGGGGGAAGTGTGGATGGATTAATATGGGGTTTATTGTTTTTACTTTGCCGTTAAATTACTTGAAGATAGAAGGTTTAGCTTGTATCTTTAGCAAAAAGTTTTTGTGGAAAGAGTTTTTTTACCCTGGGTTCTGGCATTAATTGTTTGATTGGACAATATAATTTGCAGTCTGATGACCATATTTTTGCTTTAAAACTAATGCAACTTTGCCGTTAAATTACTTGAAGATAAAAGGTTTAGCTTGTATATTTGGTTAAAATTTTTTTGTGGGAACAGCTTTACCCAGGATACTGGAATTAATTGTTTGATTGGACAATATAATTCGCGGTCTGATGACCATATTTTTGCTTTAAAACTCATTCAACATTGTAACTGATATAACTTTGCCGTTAATTCACTTGAAGATAGAAAGTTTAGCTTGTATCTTTGGTTAAAAAAATTTTTGTGGGAAGAGTTTTACCCAGGTTAGTGGCATCAATTGTTTGATTGGACAATACAGTTCGCAGTCTGATGACCATATTTTTACTTTAAAACTTATGCAACTTTGTAACTTATGTAGCCGTTAAATAACTTGAAGATAGAAGGTTCAGCTTGTATCTTTGGCTAAAATGTTTTGTGAAAAGAGTTTTACCCAGGATTCTGGCATTAAATTGTTTGATTGGACAATACAATTCGGCAGTCTGATGACCATATTTTTACTTTAAAACTTATGCAACTTTGTAACTTATGTAACTTTGCCGTTAAATTATATGAAGGTAGAAGGTTTAGCTTGTATCTTTAGCTTAAATTTTTTATAGGAAGAATTTTACCGTGGTTTCTGGCATTAATTGTTTGATTGGACAGTATAATTCGCAGTCTGATGACCATATTTTTGCTTTGAAACATATGCAAATTTGTAATTTATGTAACTTTGCCGTTAAATTACTTGAAGATAGAAGGTTCAGATTGTATCTTTGTCTAAAATGTCTTGTGAAAAGAGTTTTACCCAGGATTCTGGCATTAAATTGTTTGATTGGACAATACAATTCGGCAGTCTGATGACCATATTTTTACTTTAAAACTTATGCAACTTTGTAACTTATGTAACTTTGCCGTTAAATTATATGAAGGTAGAAGGTTTAGCTTGTATCTTTAGCTTAAATTTTTTATAGGAAGAATTTTACCGTGGTTTCTGGCATTAATTGTTTGATTGGACAGTATAATTCGCAGTCTGATGACCATATTTTTGCTTTGAAACATATGCAAATTTGTAATTTATGTAACTTTGCCGTTAAATTACTTGAAGATAGAAGGTTCAGATTGTATCTTTGTCTAAAATGTTTTGTGAAAAGAGTTTTACCCAGGATTCTGGCATTAAATTGTTTGATTGGACAATACAATTCGGTAGTCTGATGACCATATTTTTGCTTTAAAACTTATGCAACTTTGTAACTTATGTGCCAAAAACATTACACGTCCTATACTTTTTTTAGACATATAAATAAAAAAATGTAAAATATCTCAAAAATGAATAATTTTCAACTTTACACCAACTGAACACCGAAACTCGTGTTTAGTAACACCAAAAATGGTGGTAACTGAACGCAAAATGTTTAGTGTACAAAACAATTTTTAATTTTAGCAAAAAATAAAGCTGCACGATTTTGTCAGATATCATGGTTTAAATTTAGTGTATAATGCTGGCTTCACACCTATGGACACGGAAACGAAATCTGCGTCTCCACGCCTCTGCGCATGCGCAGTACATGGGATACATTTTGTTGCCGTTGCTCGCTTCCCTGTGTCCAAGAGTTGAACACAATTCAACTTTTGTGTCCGTTGCCAAGCATAGTAGCCAATCAGAATCGATGATTCGTTTGCGCTACGTTTCCGCGCAAAAATTTGGCTTGCAACTCTTTTTTCGTTTTTGCTTGTTGTTGTTTCGCTGTTTCTTAATTGATATTTGCTTTAAAAATGGAAGAAGAAATTATAAATTTCGTCAGAGAATGTACATGACTGTATAATGCCTGTCGAACAGATTTCCGAGATGCGGAAGAAAAGGATAATTCGTGGATGACACTTGCCGAAAAGTTACACGTGGATGGTAAGTTTTTTTATTTACAAAAATTCTATATTTGTTTTTCGAATCTGTTAATTTATTTTATTTTGATACTAATTATCTGAACATTCAATTTCTTAATTTTGTTATGATTTCACTAGGACAATAGTCGATGCGAATAGTAAAAATGAGTAAAATATCTGTTATTTCCAAAAAACAAATTGTATAATTCAAGGCCGTCGGGGGGCCCAAACCCCCCCCCCCCCCCCCCGCTCGAAATTGTCTGAAGTTTTACATATAAATACCAATTTGAAAATTAAGAATTTTCTCATAAAAAAATACTCTCCCATTTGTATAAAATTTGTTTGGGTGGATTGATTTATTGTGAATATTGGGTAAGAGAGAACTGTGAAAAACCTAGAATATATCATGAATATTTAAATAGCATAAGTTATTGGGGTTTTTGAAAAAAAAAATTATATTCCTGTTAAGTGTATTAAATTTTAATAGAACTTCAAAAAATAGGCATGTAAAAAAAATCCATAAAATAAAAATATTGACTTTTAAAATACCTTCATAAAACAGTTTTGAGCAAGGTAAAAGTTCAGTAAGCAATATTAGTTCTTTCATTTGAACTAAATAATTAGTAAAATAATGCTAATGCTTACATTAAAACCTGTCATTTCTATTCCACTTGCGGGTGAAATTCTTAGTTTTATTACATTCAAAACAATAGAGAAAATAGATTAATTTTAGATAGTTTTAAATTCTTAACAAACAAAATTACATCACACATCATTCATTGTGTGTAATTGGTGTTTGTGAATAATTTTTAATTTGACAAATACTTTCTATTACAACGGTTTTCCAGAAATTTTAATATTCGGCAGCCGAATATTCCGTATTCGGCCGAAGACATTGGCCGAATATTCGGCTTCGGCCTAGAAGAAATGGCCGAATTTTCGGTATTCGGCCAAATCACTATTCGTTACATCCCATGGACAGTTTTAACCATGGTTAAAACTGTCGCATGTCAAAAACCTGGCAACCCTGGTTAACAGAGAGGTAGAAAATTTAATGAATTGTCTTATTGTTCTACAGAAGAGACAATGACAATTCTTGAAATGTGTATGACAACATATTTCAAGAAAACTCAAGTACAAAATGAGGGGCCAGTTTCTCGAAGTCAAATGAAAGTATTATGAGCAGTTATTTATTACCTAATTTGGATAATATTAAGATGGTCCTACGGTCATGCAAGTAATTTCAAATAATGAATGTTATGAAGTAAAATTTGAATTCTCAGGTATTTTTTATATTTTCCAAGCTACATTCCAGACGCAAACTTTTTTCTTTTCAGGTACTCCAAGTACCCCAAAGCATAAGGAAAAAGAATGCCTTTTTGATATCTAAAAGCAAATGAAAGAGGCAGAATGAAGCTTTGATGGATGCACTTGCATCCACAGATATGATGCTGCAAAAACCTTTTCAAGAGGACATTGATGGGTCGTTTTGCAAGACTGTTAACACATCATTTGAGGTCTTTTGACGAAAATAAAAAATAGATATTCATATATATTGCAGTTAGTGCAAGCAGAAAAAGCAAATAATTGTGAATAATTGTAATTAAAATCAATATTTGATTCATACTAAGGGTTTTATATTTATTTTATCATTGTTAATCAGAACGAACTGCGCGCGAAATTCAGTTTGTTTACAAAATAAAAACGCTACTGAGCATGCGTGAGATAGAATACGGTCTTTACGCCGCTGCCAGATGTGAAGGCTCTCGGACACAATTTCTCGGCTACGCAGCGACGGCGCGTGTATCTTGTTTCCGTGTCCTTAGGTGTGAAGGCAGCATGAGGGAAATTGTTGCTGTTGTCGTGTCCTCGCGCGTGGCGAGGAAGAATGGGTAGGCTGCTTCTGAGTCTAACAGGGCCCTTGTAGGCAGGAGTCCGATTGACTCCCCTTTGAATAGGTCTCTTAATTTTTTGAACCAGCTTCCAGATGAGAGACCGTCACCTGAGATTGGAACCCCCAGAGGTATGGTTTCACTTGGAGGACATTGAGCCAGGACCTAATTAACGTGCACTAGCTCCCTTTAGCGTACACGGCCCTACAGGAACCAGCCGCGAGAGGTTGTCCCCCTCCCAAACATTGACTTAAGTCGATGTTGCTTCACTTTCGGTGTATTGCGGGAACCGAGCTTCTACCGACTGGTCCACTGCGGGACTTAAGAGTAATTAAAAACCAGAATTTCAAACTTATAGCTTTAATCGTTTTTCTTCATTTGTTCTCTCAGAACAAAATGTGTTTTTCGGAAGATGACCCATTTACATTTTAAAGTAAGCTATTATTGCTTTTCCAGTCTTATACTCCTAAATAATAACATTCAACTTTTAAATAAAATAGTTGATAAAAGTAGGCTTCTCTGTTGGATAAAAACAAAAAAAGCGCGAAACTTAAAGTACTTTTTCCAGGAAAAAGGTATGTTTTGTAAATTATCTAAGTACTTTTCTGTTTACATGCTGTTTAATTACAATAACAAATATCAAATGTGAGAGAGAATTTTTTTTAAAGAAACAAAAAAAAAACAAACCTACTTAATATAAACTACTACTAGGCGACAAAATACACAAAATGCAAAAGAGAGAGAGAGAGATAATTAGAAACAAAAAAATTAAATCAATATCAACACAGACGGAAAAAATACATTTAGCTACGTGTGTTCCGCTACTTAAGCTACATCATTAAATTTATATCAAAGCCCAATTCTTAATGTGCGAATTTCGAAAGGAAAATAAGCATTATTTTTTTATCATTCAAACGAGTAAAAAAGGTTTTCTCAGTTTTTATTAAGATGAAAAAAGACATTAACTAAGGGCTTAAACGTAAGACTTTCTCAAATGCCCTTTCCTTTCTTTGTTAAGAATCTGAATTTTTTATAATACTCTGCTTAAATTTAGTTCCCAAATCCAAAGAAGTCTCCTCTTTTTGTTATTATGAGAAATATTCTTATTTTTGAATCTCATTTATTTTCACTGAGCGAAAAATCAAAGCTCTTCTAAGCGGCATGCTAGTGTACTTAATGTGTTGTTTATGTACAAGTGCATTAGAAGAAGATTTAAAATGTTTTAAAAATTTTACTTTAAGGAAAAGGGTTTTTTTAATTAAGAGCAGTTGGAGGCTCTTAATAAGTGTTAAAAGCGTAGTAACTTTGAGGAAAATATTCTCATGAACTTTTATTCGTTTGTTAAAGTACATAATTAGAATTATTGCTTTATTAAAAATTGAAATCGTATCCGGTATTTATATTTTGCCAATGTTTGTTTTAATTGGTAAAAACCTGCGGGAGAAGTTTATCGAGAACTTATTTATTTATTTATTTATTTTTTAGTTTTTTGGGCGGAGGGAAAGGAAGAAGTAGAGAACACTTACATAGCTGTGTGTGCATATTTCTGTCACCAAAGTTATATATAGTTCTGACAACAATATTTCTGTCTTTTCTCGTTTGCGCAAGCCCAGAACCTATTTCTAAAGTCGGCCGGCTGGGTGGGGTAGTGGTAAGGCACAGGTCTCGTACGCTCTAGTTCGCAGGATCAAACCTGGCCCAAGTCGGTGGATTTTCAAATGCAGAAAATCGTCAGCGCCCATGTCGTATGTTTATGCGGCATGTTAAAGATCCCTTGAGTATCCGTTTGGCATATATACTCTCGGCTAAATTGAATTCCTAGTGCAGTTTCACATCATTTAGATCGCAGATGACGCCATCTAGGGGGAAACTGAGCTTCAAAATTCTCAAGTGGTAATCGCATCCGCCGATAGTGGTGCGACTTGAAAGAATGGATGCCGGTTTCCGGGGAATGCACTAGGTCTGCAAAGGTTAGTGACCATACGCAGCCCTATTAGAAAAAAAATTCTGAAGGCAAAAATACGCTCTGCGTTTACTCAGGTCAGAAGCGACTTGAATTTTGTCTCTGTCGCTTTTAGAGTGAAAGCACCCTTAAGAGTTGAGAATATGGCTTTATCGGTACGAAAAGGGAGAGTAATATGTATTTTCCCGGCAGTTGCAAGTTATTTTGGAGACAGGTAAATGTTGGTTTTTGCGTTGCATTAATTATTTGCGTTGGAACTGCTTTTCGAATATTTATTGCAAATCGCCAAGAAAATGCGAGAAATGAGTCGTTCTCTCATATTTTCCAATCAAATACAATGCATGGTACATTTTGAGAAGTTTTTTTGGTAAAATAGGTAGAAGAACCATAACCGATGGACAAATAATGGATAAGTAGTTCAAAAGAGAAACAACTGCCAAAGCAGGTTCAATGGATAAGTACTGCTGAAAGAGGGCACGATTTATTATATTAAATGTTTGACAGCCGCTAAAAAGGCGCAGGGGGTACACAGGCAGTATTGAAGGAGAAAAAAATAAAATTACTTTGTCCTAATTAGTTTTCAAATCATAGTATACATGTGTGTGTGCAGATACAGTAGTGGGAATAGGAGCTGACGAGACAGCGGTCTGCACTCTTTCAGATCTGAAGTTAATTTAAAGTGCGTAAAATTTTTAATGTAAAATACATTTTTACCTCGCGAAAAAATTTACGTCATAGAGCTTTTCCGTAAAATTTTTCAGCATATTTACTGCATTTAATATAAGCAAACATTGATAATATAAGCGAACTTCAAAAGTTAAAGGCGATGATGTATTTTGTTTATGTGTGTTATACACTTGCGTCTATATGTATCAATTGTACGAGCTATGTCTTAGAAAGTAAGCTGCTGAGAATGTTTTTTAAACTTTTGTCTGTTTTCGTCAACTTTAGGCTGAGTTTAAGGAATTTTTAGTTGAATCACTTGAGGGGAGGAATCCTCCTAATAATCAAAATTATTTGTAAGCTATTCTTGCAAAGTCAAGTGCAGCATGTTTAAGGCACACTGTAAAAAGTCCTAGTTCAACTTTTCACCAAAAAAAGAAAAAAAAGAAAAAGAAAATGAAAAAAATGGTGAAATGTAGCTTCAAGCAACATTTGGTACTAAAGTTGAATAATTATTAACGGCTCCTAGCTTTACGTGAATGGCAAAACTAGGTGAAACGACACCATTACTGATTCAACTTAGAACCAAATGTTGTTTGCAGCTAAATTTTACAATTTTTTTCCTTCTTTTGGTGAAAAGTTGAAATATAATTTTTTGCAGTGTAGTTTGTCATTGCTGTGATGTGCCCAGAAACTCAAACTTTTTTTTTTTTTTTTTTTGCGTTGAAAAAGATGATCTTAGTAGCTTTAAACGTAACTGCAAAACTTTTGCAATTTGTGCTATAATAAAGCTGGTTTCCTAATAAAATTTCAAGGTGTTTTAAAATGGTCAGGGTGAGCTACGCCTGGTATGCAAAAAATGTTGCACATAAAATATTCAAAAAAAAAAAGTTGTCTTTGAAAAAAAATGGTGAAATATAGCTGCAACCAGCATTTGGTACTAGAGTTGAACCATTATAATGGTTCCCAGTTTAACATCCATGGTGAATCCACACCATTATAAGGGTTCCTTGTTGCACATTCACGGTGAAACTACACCATTATAATGGTTCCTAGTTTCACATTCACGGCGGAACTACACCCTTATAATGGTTCCCAGTTTAACATTCATGGTGAATCTACACCATTAAAATGGTTCCTTGATGCACATTCTCGATGAAACTACACCATTATAATGTTTCCTAGTTTCACATTCATGGTGAAACTACACCATTATAAGGGTTTCTAGTTTCACATTCACGGCGGAACTACATCCTTATAATGGTTCCCAGTTTAACATTCATGGTGAATGTATACCATTATAATGGTTCCTTGTTGCACATTCACGGTGAAACTACACCATTATAATGGTTCCTAGTTTCACATTCACGGCGGAACTACACCCTTATAATGGTTCCTACTTTCACATTCACGACGGAACTACGTCCTTATAATGGTTCCTAGTTTCACATTCATGGTGAAACTACACCATTATAAGGGTTCATAGTTTCACATTCACGGCGGAACTACACCCTTATAATGGTTCCTAGTTTCACATTCATGGTGAAACTACATCCTTATAATGGTTCCTAGTTGCACATTCACGGCGGAACTACACCCTTATAATGGTTCCTAGTTTCACATTCCTGGTGAAACTATACCATTATAAGGGTTCATAGTTTCACATTCACGGCGGAACTACACCCTTATAATGGTTCCTAGTTTCACATTCATGGTGAAACTACGTCCTTATAATGGTTCAACTTAGTACCAAATGTACGTTGCAGCTAAATTTCACCAATTTTTTTTTTTAGGTGAGAAGTTGAACTAATTTTTTTTACAGTGCAGTGTCAGGTATAGGGGCTTTCACCTTTACTGCTTTGAAAACAAAATTCAAAAACTGTAATGAGATTGCAAGCAAATTCAGGTGCAGCATGTTTAAAAATTCCCTCTTATCTGTACTTGCAAATGTCAAAGCTGCTTACTTCACTCTTTTACTTTACTTGTCGCTTCAAATAGAAAGGAAATCTTTGCCGGAGAAGGTGCAGAGATAGTCGGAGTGGCTTAACATTCTGTTTCATCTCTGCCACATCTGTTGTAGGCCGGGACGGGTAAAAAAGACAACAAAAACGTCCGAAAAGAAACATTAGCAGCGACACACTGTCTTTTAAAAGCTTAATTTAAAGACGGTGCCTTGAAAATAGATCTGCCAACGTCCGACCAAAACTTGTCTTCTTGAAAAGGAACAAAGCCAGGAATGGGCTCCCTCCCTCCTTTCTGTCCGTCTGTCGGTTCCTCCATTAATTACAGACGACAGAGATGGATGGCTTTTTCGATCGGTCCAGAAGTGGATGGGGGTTGGGGACAGAAGTGGTTTTTAGAAGGTGTAGAGAACTGAATTTATCGCAATCATAAATGCATCTGGAAGGCAATCTTTTTCTAAATATTTTGAAATTTTATATAAAAAATAATTTCTTGTGATACTAGTTTCAGTTCTTTATTATTTTTACATTTCTACTCCTATTGTCCTCCTTTTCTTTTCATCTTCTTTTCTCTCAATCTTCTTTTGGTAGCTTATTCGATATCTTTTGGTATCTTATTCTATCTCTTTTAACATTGATTTCGTCTCTCAAAATGGTTTTCAGAATGTTTTAATATCAAATTAGAGTGAAAAAATAATAATAAATTATTCAACATATTTAAATATTTCTAGTTTGACTCTTTGAAAGGCAAACTTTCAATTAACCTGTGACAAATAGACACTTTTGGTTTTGTAACCAATTATTGTTTTTTGTTTATTTATTTCTTTATTCCTTACACGAAATCGCTTTTTTTATAGAAATAACTGAAATAAAATAAAATTCCAATAAAAATGTAACCGATATGCAAAATCTGACATGACATTAAAAATGATATTGTGAGAATATTCTTAGGACATAGTTCGTGTAATTAAGACAACAGTGACTTAGTAGTGTGTACTAAATACAATTATGTATTATATATGTAGTAGCATAGGTACTGGTTCAAGTTTTCACCTTGAGATGGAACGGCAACCAAAATTTTCCCTCTTGTGAAGGGGTTCCTGCACTTTCAGAAATGGAGCTGTTACTTTTGACGATTCTTCAATCGTCAAGAAAATTTCGTCATTTACAACGATTCTTTCCTCACGCGATCATGTATCTTAAAATAGTTACTACACAAATTTCGCCAATTTGACGGAAGGTTTACTGGGAGCATTTTTCACGAAGCCATTTCGTCAAATACGAGGAACGTTTCGTGAGATTTGAGCATGCGTTTCTGAGAGTGTAACTTTTTGTGAGTTGTGGCCCACTAATGAGCACCATATTCCTTCGTGACCCCCTTCGTCTGTGTGTGTGTGTGCTTGCACACAAAACACACACTTAAAAGAGGATAAAACTTATGTGTTATTTTCAGAGCAAGCCGCAACAATTTAAAAAAAAAAAAAAGCTCTTGAAGGAAACCCCTCCCTCATCTTCTCATAATCTAATTTTTTTTTTTTTTTTGTTTCAAAATATTACTATCAAGTGCGCCAAATTTGTGCCACGTGCGCCAACTTTATGCCACAACGTCCTTTTAGACGCTAGGACTACTAACTGGATGCAGAGGTATAAATAGAGAGCTTCGTAAACTTTTTTACAACTCTTAAAATTTTTTTGAAGCTCTAGTTGCAAATTAACAGCCGCTAGGCAGTCCTAGTGTCTAAAAGGACGTTGTGGCACAAAGTTGGCGCACTTGACGGTATATACTTACTTCATTATGGGATATGAAGCTTTTTTTTTTTGTTGATCGTATTTATTTTTGTTAATCTATTTTTCTTAGATACATTTATAGTGCATGCTAAAGGCGACACCAAAGGCGACAAAGGCAATAATCGTGTCTTCTTTTCTCATCTACGCAAGCGCAGAGATTTTTGCCTTCAAAAATTGCCTCTGAGGTTGCGCAAATGAGAAAAAAAAGGCAGGAATATTCCCCTTTGTCGCCTTTGGTGGGAAAGCACCCTTCCACTGTTCAACGGAGGTTGCGTTTAATACCAGATGTGATGTCAAAAAGCATTTTATGCATACGGCTGAACACCAAAACAGAAATAAATTTTTGTTCTGTATTTTGTTCTAACTGCCTTTTAAAAACGACAGAATCGTTTGCAATCTACTAGAGGCAATAGAAACGATAGAAAAAAGAGAGATTCTAAGATCGAAAAATTACATTTGTTAAAATTAAATTATCCCTTTCAAACTCGCGGAAATCCCGAATGTAGGAAAAAATGAGGGGACTGATTAAGTAAAACAATAAAAAAATAGGCGGCGTGTGTCTTGGGAATATTACCTATGTATTTCACTTTAAACGCTGCTAAAATATTTTGCGAAAGAAGGACCTAAACATCTCAATCGCACTCTCGCTTAAAAAGATACGCTCCTATGACAACATCACGATTTGAATGTCATCAGAATCTTATTACACGAGATAGAGCGCTCGCACACGTTTTTTTTTTTTTTCATTCTTTGAATTTTGGAATCGCTAGGGAAGAAGAAGAGGCTTAAATGCGCGTAATGAATTTGAAGTGAAAAGCGTAAAAAGACGCCAAAGATTCAACGCTGGCGCCACTATAATTGAATAGATTCCCCGTCACCTCTCGTTTGGATCAGTTCTAAATGGGTTAAAGCCGCTAATTTGATCAGCGAAAAATCCAGAACATGAACCTCCATATTCATTACCTCGCTTTTTTCGATCGCCGACAGAGGGGGGGGGGGGGACACTGAGCCCTACATCGTCTTTAATTACTTTGGGGGTAAGGAGGAATCCCCCTGCTTTTGCGAAATCGGTAGCCGAATTCAAATTTCGAATCTCTGTGATGTGTCGAAAATTAGATTGAAAAAGTGGAAAAAAAAAAGTGGAGAGAAGTTTCTCTTCTTACAAAAGATCTAGATTACCAGAAGAAAATGAAAATTTAAAAGTGAGAAAACAGGAGAATGGGTGGTACGGACATATAAGAAAGATACGGGAGATATCAGGGTTGAGTCCAGGGTTTTAATTAAAATCTAAATAGGGTTCGGTTTTTTAGGCTTGCTAATAATGTCGAATTGAAAAGAGATATGAAGTAGGAGGAAATTTGGAAAAAGGTTGAGGCCCTTTGCGTCAAAGGCATAGAAAAGTTCTTTCGGAAATTCTTTAAGGAAAAAGAAGGAAAAAGAGGAGAAATATTTTAATTTAGATGTCGAATTGGACTGTAATTTACAAAGAATTTGGAGATGCTTTCGTGAAATTTTCAAAGGAAGAAAATATGTTTTGAATTGAATGGTTTATGATTGAAAACAAATAAAATAGTAGTCTTTCGGATAGCGATGTGAATGAAAGTCTATGTGTGAGGTCTTTTTCTTTATACAGGGTGGGGTATGACCTGGTTTTGAAGGGGTATTAGAAAAAACTAATACAATTTGAGACTTTAAACTTCTTTCATTTTGGTCTGTATATAATCCCATTTTTTTACATTAAGTTTTGAATAGCACTTCAGCAAGATAGCGGCCTTCAGCACCAATACACTGATGCAGTTCTTTTCTGAAGTTTTGGGAAACTTTTCTGCACATTTCAAGGGGCATGGCGGATATTTCTTCGATAATTCTATCCTTCAGCTCTTCTAAAGTATGCGAGTGATGTTTCCAAACTTTCTCCTTCAAATAACCCAAAAAAAAAAAAAAAAAGAAATAGAAAAAAAAGCTTAGGGACCGTAACACTACGGGGTATATTAAAATGCACACAAGGAAGAAGTAATGACCTGGTTTTGACGGAGTAAAAAAAAAAAATGAATTCAATTTGAGAATTAAACCTTTTTTCATTTTGATCTGTATATAAACCCATTTTTTAACATCAAGTTTTGAATAAATCTTCAGCAAGATATCGGCCTTCAGCACCAATACATTGATGCAGTACATTTCTGAAGTTTTGGGAAACTTTTCTGCACATTTCAAGGGATATGGCGGATATTTCCTGTATAATTCGCACCTTCAGCTCTTCTAAAGTATAGGGAACTTTCTCCTTCAAATAATTCCATAAAAAAAAGCTTAGGGACCGTACCACTACGCGAGATGTTGAAATGCACACAAAGATGCAGTCTATTCTCTCTGCGTGGAAAAAAAAGTATCATCAGTGTATTGCTGAAGTGGTTTTCAAAACTTAATGTAAAAAAATGAGATTATATACAGATCAAAACATAAAAAAAGTTTTAAGTCTCAAACTATATTAGTTTTTTTTATATATAACTAGGCTTGCCATACGTCCCGGTATTTTGCTCTTGTCCCGGTGTCTCGCCCAGTTTTATCAATGTCCCGGAAACGGCTGTAAGATGTGAAAAGCTTTTTTTTAAAAGTTAATTTTCATAAATTTTGAAAGAATTTATGTTTTTAAGAACCTTTTATGAATCGGTTACTTTTCTACAATTGACATTTTTGTCTACCGTGCTTAGGGTCAAAGAAATGAGAAGTATTCTAACTGCAATCTGTGAGCAAACGCTGGAACTGCTTGCACAGCGCTGCCAGCGGCCACTATTTGGTTGTGCGAGTCTATTATTGCGGCCACAGAGTCGGGGGAGTAAGTACTGAAAGAAAGAATCAGTTGACATTTGTGAAAGCAAACAACGCAGTTTAGACAAAATGCTGTAGTTTAAAAAAATAAGACTTAGTAATTATTGTTGTAATTAAACAATGTCATGAAGTATTTAAAACTTTATTTTATTAACACTTCTTTTTACATGGTAGACCAGAAAAAATTATCATTAAAATGGGAAAAAAATCTTTTTAAGTAAATTAAGTAGCAAAAATTCCTGTTTTATTTTTAAGAGGTGGGTAGACTAACAATCTATGATTCCAGATTCCCCACTCCCGTTACTTGCAACGCTTAAAAAAAGGCTTAAAACAATCTATGATTCCAGATTCCCCACTCCCGTTACTTGCAACGCTTAAAAAAAGGCTTAAAACTCACCATTTTGCTCCTAATTTTTAAAAAATTTCTGGGGGGGGGTATTCCATACCCCCAGACCCCCATCCCATATTAAGGTGTCCCGGTTTCACTCATCAAAAATATGGCAAGCCTATATATAACCCTTCAAAACCGGGTCCTTACTTTTGCCCACCCTGCATATCTAAAAATATTTTGGATGTAGAATACAGAAATCTAACACAATCAAGTAAACAGGGTGGTTTGACTTAAAGTTAGTCTTTAAATCTTCTAATCACGTGTGTCATTGAAAATTGTGTGTATGTTATGCGGGTCATGGGGAAACAAGAAATATACAATAAAAAATGATAGGCTCAAATTCTTGCTACCAATCAATTAAAATTCTCGTGTTGCTGTTGAAGACTATACATGTGACTGACCACATACGGAACATATTCTGTAAAAAAAAAATGCTTTCTGTTCATAAGTTGACATTTTTGTTCATGCAAAATCTTTCTGCCTGGTGGTAAAAAAAAATCGAGCTAGTATTTTCTTGACGCAGGTTTCTTTTTTCCTTGACTCGTATAACACATATACCAAGTTTCAGTGACATACGTGTATTAGCGAAACTCTACATAGCTCTATACACTGCAATTTTAATATTAATCATCCTGTATTTCTTTAATCCCTTAACGCCGAGTCTGTCATTTTCCCGTGTCTGACAAGGGCGAAAGTTACCGGCAAATTTTGCACATACCCGTGTCTCACACAGGCGAACGTTACCGGCAAATTTGCACATACCGTGTCTCACACAGACGAGCGTTACCGGCAAATTTGCACATACCGTGTCTCACACAGGCGAGCGTTACCGGCAAATTTGCACATACCCGTGTCTCACACAGGCGAGCGTTACCGGCAAATTTGCACATACCGTGTCTCACACAGGCGAGCGTTACCGGCAAATTTGCACATACCGTGTCTCACATGAGCGATCTTGTATCTCGCGTTATTTTATTTCTAATGCCCCTCTGAGATCTGTTTGCCCTTTGTATAATAATTTTTTATATAGCTTTTACACCATCCCCCGCTCTCTGGTCACCCCCTACAACTGAAATTTCCAAAACAATTTATACTATAGCGATATATTAATTTAGTGTCAAAAACAAACTCGGTTATTTTTTACCAGTTTTTTTGAAAAAAAACTCGTGCTTCAATGGATTAATGAGCTAAATAAAGGAAAATACGTTTCTAAAACTAAATGAGGTGTTTGTTTCGACTATTTTCCACCCCCTCCATTTGCTTCTCAAAGCGGTGATTCGAACTACGAACGAATTGAGTTCCGATACACAATTGTTGACATTGAGCCAAGAATCAGATCCGCACCTTAAATGCTAATATTACCCTGATTAAAATTATTCGCTTATGTAAAATCTCGTGGAAGTAGTGCATCATTTCGTAAATGATCATCACTGTATAAAAGGGGTGGGCAGACGTTTCCAGGGTACAGGCTGCTTCTAATTCTTTCAATTTATTGCGGTACACATACGTAGGTTGTGATGAGCTAAAAAAAAGTTCTTCAATACTTATTATAACCTATTAATAAATACGGAATGTGTACTTACCTACCTAACCCTATCTTTAAAAAATCCTTTTTTACTAAAATTTCGTTTAAAGGAAAACGCAAGATATGTGACACAATTAAATAGCCACAAATATAATAATTTCAAATAATGCATTTATTATCAAACGGCTAAAAATACATTAAAAATAAATCCTTTTTAACTAAAGTTATTTCTCGTAGTTATAGTTACTAGACTCAGGGCCCGATTTACATTTTGAATCACTATAGGCACAATTCATGTTTGGGGGCCCCTCACGCAACAAAATTTCTTTAAACATAACATTCAGCATGTGTTTGTAAAACTTACCAGTCACTCCAAAATTTGGGGGCCCCCAAAACACAAAAACTAATTTGTTTTCCAAATGTCAAAGAGTCGGACTAATATTTGGGAGCTACCAATGTACAAAATGATTTTGTTTTTAAATTACAAAATGTTTGAATAAAATCTGGGGGCCCCCAAAGTGCAAAATAGATTTTGTTTCTCAAATTTCAAATTATCAGACCAAGATTTGGGGGCCCCCAAAGTGAAAATTCCTTGTGGTTTTAAAATAATTTAATAATACAAATTTTCTGTGAAGCAACAGAACACTAACCGTTTGTTTTTGAAAAATGCTATTTTTAAATATTTTTCTAAAAAATTTTAAATTACAACAAAAAAATAATAACCAAAATTAGGGGCCCCTCTCAAAGTAGGGGCCCTAGGCCCGGGCCTCACGGGCCTATTGGTAAATAAGGCCCTGACTAGACTGCGAATTTCAAACGGACTCCAGTATATTTCCTTTGGTATGCGCATCTTGGGTCTTAGTAAAGGCGGTCCTCCCAAAGTGACTTTGTGGTCTACCGGTCGATCGTGATCGACTTAACTCCCACCTCTGTCGTATAAGAATTGTGGGCGTTGAACTTTTTTGTGTTGTTGAATTGTGGAAGCCTTACAAATGAATAATTATATCTTAAGTGCAAGCAAACTGCAGGTAGAAGTGAAAATGCTCTTTTTTCGCAAAAATTTTTCAACATTCGCTTTCAAATTTATATTCATACAGCTAATTTAATGCCTTGATTAACCACTTGCACTCACGAAGAACTTGAAATGTCAGATAAAAGAAGCCTATATCTCCTTCTGACGCCATAGAACCAACAAAATATACTTTCAGCGTTGCCATCTTCTTGTTGAAAAAAACTCTTGTGAAGCACTTGAAAGGGTAATTACTATCTTTAGCCCAAAAAGAATTTCATAATTGGAATTCGGATGATCTTTATTAAACTCCTATTGAAAGGATTTTAATTTTAGAATGAGCCTTATCGCCTATGATATGCGCGAAAATGAAGTTGAATGTGAGATAATTGGATTGGGTGGGGTTGGAGGTAATTTAAAGGCCTGAGTGTTATTTGAAAAGATTTGAGAACAAAAAAGAAGTTTTAAGTTTGAATAGTCTATGATACATTGAAAAGATTTTGTCAAATAATTACTCTTAATAAAAATGTCTTTATTGAATACGTATAACATATAAAATTATGTGTAAATGTACTTTTTTGGTGACTATATTTTCTTTCAGAAGTTAAAATAAGGGGGTATTTGTATTACCATAATTTTATGAGTTTGGGCATACCGGCTTGGAAGCATACGTACAAAATTTTGCAATGCGCTATTTTCCCCTTTTGCCCGATTTCGAAATTTTGGATCGTAAAGTGATACAGGAAGATATTCATTTATTTATTTTAAATTTTTAACGCATGTTTATCCTATTATTTCCGACTTATTCCTCTTTGGCGCGCAAAAAGTCTTAAACATGAACATTTACTGAAATGTAAAATTGTGCATCATTTTCGGCAAATTTGTGATACATAACACACAAAATGGAATTGGAAAACATTTATTGATTTATTTCAAATTTTGTATTCACACTAATCATAATTTATATGAAGTTTCTGCGAAATCACAATGAGAAACTTGAAAATATGTAAATTTTAATATTTCCGTAAATTTCAATCATTTTTTTCAAATATCATGTACGTCAAAGAAAAAAATGGAACCAAAAGTTATTTATTGAGTAATTCAAATTTTTGTGCGTATGTTTCTCGTGCCCTTAAACAACTTCTTCGCCCTGTCGGGGAAACAATCTCTAAAAATTCCTTTTGTGAATACATGTTTGCTTCAGGAGTAAAAATTCAAAAAGAACAAATAATAAAAAAGTAATAATTTAAAAAATGTATTCGGTTTCTTGTAGTTTACTTCTAAATTTTATTTTCTACTTCACTGTTTTACAATCATATTTCATTTATTTTTATGAACCATTGGGCCACCTGGAAATAATTGTGCTAGGAAATTTTGTCTTCTTCCGTTGCTAACGCCTACACAGGGGGTTCACTACTTTCTTTGGAATTTTAGAGGGGGTTTTCAAGGACAGAAAGGTTGATAACACATGAGATAACATGTGAAACAAAAATACTTTCCAGTTTGGATGGATACGGCATCCGCTGACATCTGCACATGACTCTGCTTTTTGTTTTGCAAAGTACAAATTGCTCAAGAGCAGCTACAAAGACAGAAAGCAGTTCACAGTGATTGGTTGTTTAAAAAACCCTAAATATGTCAAGGGATTACGTTTAAAAGTAATTGATTTTTGTTTAGAAACACCTGAATGGGGCCTCAGTGGCTGAGCGGTGTGAACGGCCAGTTTCTGGTACTTGCGTGAGCGCAGTAAAGAGGCATGGGTTCGATTCCCACTTTCCCCTGCGTGTATTTCCTTCTTTATATTGTAAATCTGTTGTACTGTCTTGTTCTATCTCTCATCCTAAACGAGAGTTTGAGGCATATCCTTGAGAATAGCAAATCAACACGAATATTAATGTGACCTGAAATGGTCGTAAACAAAAAAAAGGAAAAACACCTAAATACATTTTGGGCTTTTTCGGAACCAATTCTGTTCTAACGAATGTTCTTTGAATGAATTAATGGGAAAATTTGACCAAGTAACTAATTTTGGAAATCTTCAAGTTCTGTATTTTTTCGATACTAAAGACATAAATCGGGTCATTTAATGTCGGTTTTTTTTTTCTAAAACAGGTGCTGTTTTGGTAGATTGACACCAAATCCGACAGCCACAAGAAATTACTTGTAGACTTTCTACGTACGTCAATGGTGCTACATAATTTTACTAACGCGATCTCATGAGATCAATTGCTTCTCACTGACATTTTCTATCCCATTATTTAAATTACTTTCATCCAGTGTACTTTGATTTGTTCATTGCGCTATGACGTCATTTAAACCAGATAAGCCCTTAATGTAAGTTTGATATCTATGGCCAAACTTTGTTGCGACAGAACAATGTTGTTGCTGTCACAGTGGGCGTGAATCCAACATTAGCTTAAAATTTCAAAGTATTACAGTCCTACCGGCAAACGAAGACATTTGCCTGGCAGAGTGCCATGAATAGTCCATTCATGATCAAGGAAGAAAGTGCTGGTAGAATGAATGTGCCGTATTCTGTTCTCGTTTAGCATACTTTCTTTCTTATATTATATGTCAGTTTATAAATTTGGTTGTTTTTAACAAACAGAGAAGCAAATATTATGATTCGTGTGCTAATAAACATACCTGCAAAACGAACTTTCCTTCAACTCGAATGGATTCGTCTTTTTCTGCCACGCGCCAATGCGCCCAAGGGCCAAAACTTCGTGTTCGGACTGTACCTTCATCTTACCTCTATACTTTGCCATTGCACTGCTTCGCAACTTTTAATTCCTATTTTTTTTTTTTTTTTTTGGGACCTCAGTGGCTGAGCGGTTTAATCGACTGGTTCCGGTACCTGCCTGCGCGCAGTGAAGAGGCGTCGGTTCGATTCCGACTTTCTCTTGTATGTATTTCCTTTTTTGTATAGTAAATCTGTTGTACTGTCTTGTTCTATCTGTCATATTAGACGAGAGTTTGAGGCATATCCTTGAGAATAGCAAATAAACTTGAATATTTATGTGACCTAAAATGGCTGTTAACAAATAAACAATTTAAAATTTTTAAAGGGAAATTTGTTGAATATGAAGAATAACTCATCAACTTTACAACGATGTTTTTTGTGAAATGTATTAAAAAAGTTGCATGTTTTGGTAGCATTCTCAATGTTAAAGTAATTTTTCAGAGTAGTGAAAAAAATTGGGGATCTTTCTATAAGTCAGCCTTCCTCGAAACGAGCTATATATGTACACATATGGGATCATTCATAAATGATGTCACGCTTCGAGGAAGGAGGGGGTTCGTGAAATTGTGACAAAGTGTGACAAGAGTAGGGAAGAGGGAACAAGATGTGGGACATCATGCGTTGTGCAACATAGAGTGACATGTGACGAAGGGGGAAGGGGGGTCAAATATATGGGAAAAAAGCGTGACATCATTTATGAACGTCCCCTATATATTCGACAAATCAAAAAATTGGTTCGTAAAAATCTGCAATGAAAAAATGTGTCGAGGTAATTGTATTTGTTTTATTTTGTTTGTTTGTTTACGACCATTTCAGGTCACATAAATATTCGATGCTATTCTCAAGAATATGCCTCAAACTCTCGTCTAATATGACAAATAGAACAAGACAGTACAACAGATTTTCTATACAAGGAAGGAAAACACCCTTTCGAAAGTGGGAATCGAACCCACGCCTCTTTACTGCGCGCAGGCAGGCACCGGAACTAGGCGATTAGACCGCTCAGTCACTGAGTCCCCTTGTTTTGTTTTACTGATTTGAACTTTTCATGTGATACTAAAATGTGGAAAGTTTCGAGCTCCGAGCGAGTGGCAACAGCAGTGTATGTGTGCTCTATTTAGATGCAGCAGCGGTGACAGGCCGCTTCTATGTTTTTTGTGACTTTTTGTTTATCTTAAATGTAAATAATTAATGAATATATTTTTTATGTTATAAGGCAATGCTCCTATTTAAAAAGGTCATAACCTCGTCTAAGTTGATGGGTACATAAATGGATAATTATTCTCAACAGTTTTGACCTTTCAAGGACATGTGGCATTACCCATCCCGAAATTCTGCTTTTTTGCCTACATGTGAGTAAATTTCCATTCTTTTTACCTAGGAAACTGGTAATCGAAAATGTCTGAACCGCAAAGTGAGGCTAATGACAGTAAAATTTGAATCATAGTAAGTATTTTGTATATTTTAAACGGTAAATTGTATTTCGCGTAATTAGAAGCCAATTTTTCTATAGCAAATCAACCTAAAAGAATATTATATACACGCGTTTCGGTGTCAAAAACCTATTGCAAAAAAATGTTCATAAAACATTTTGAAATCCTACAAAAATACAACTGAAAGTTAAATAATCGAGTTAAAAAATGTATTTTTAAAAAGGTAAGTACACCGATGTTTTAAAACATTATCTTCCAAAATGACTTTAATTTAAGGTATGCGACTACTTAGAAAAAGTGATTTTCGGTCAAAATTCACATTTTTGTTATATTTGTTTATTTTATTGCTGAATCATTTAGCTTTGAGATGGTGCTTAAATTTTGTCTGGGCGCTTAGTAGTACAAAAAAAAAAAAAAAAATAGAATGCAAATACTTTGAAGTAAATAATTTTATACTTTAAATACATTTTCTGGGAAATTAAGTTTTTTGTGCCGTATCACGGGGTAAGCTGTAACTAAAAATGTTGTTGCCATGTTTATTGAAGATTGGTACGAATCTTCCTTAGGTATCACTCATAAATGATGTCTCGCTTCGAAGGGTGACATCATTTCACAATAAGGGTTTCGTGAAATTGTGACTACGTGTGAAAAGGGGAGGGGAGGGATAACAAGAAGTGTGACATCCTGCTTATGCAACATAGTGTGACATGTGACAAAGGGGGAGCTGGTCCGTTGAAGTGTGACATTTTGTGACAAAGGAGGGAGGGAGTCAAATATGTGGGAAAATAGCATAACATCATTTATGAACGGTCCCTTACATTATGCTGTTTAAGATAGACTATTCTCTCTTTAAAAGATTCTGTCTTTGGTTTTGGTGGATTTTTTTTAGCTCTGTTATTGTAAATGTACCCTACGAAATTGCGAAAGATTAGGTAAATTTATTTAAAATTTTTTATGTACCTCCATCTAATTAACATTTGTAATAGTTAGATAATAGTCTATTTCATATCTATATGAAATAGACTATTATCTATATGATTTCTATATATAGATAATAGTCTATTTCAAAAAAAAATGACTTATTAGACATGTGTGCAAAAAATAAATGCTAACATTTCATTATTTTTTCTTCTTCGACTTCCCTTTTTTTTTATCAATTTTTACCCCAAAACAACTAAAATGTTCGTTTATTTTAAAATTAACAACTACAGGTGAACTCGCTTAATACGAAATGTCGAAAATTCGCGAATTTTTTCTTATTAGCAGTTATTTCTAACAACCGTGAATAAGTAAAGTTGGGTAAAAAAAGAATTATTAACCGTGTATTAGAAATGCACGTTTATATTTTAAAAATAATTTCTACTATTTAAGAATGATTCGAAGATAGAGGGCTTGATCAATAAGCAAACTGAAGAGTCCGAAAGCCAACACGAGCATGATCTTTATTCTCTACCCAGAAAGATTCAATGTCTGATTTGAAATACGTACTTGGTGGCTCACAATGACACAAAATAACAAAACAATTTGTAAAAAAAAATTCATTATATGCAATCGAGAATAGTTTTCGTGAATAGGTTAGAAATGTTGTTCATCTTAGCCGAAATTTGTATTTTAACCTTCGTAATATGCGTGAGATATTTAGTGTAAATAAAAAGCAACAACCAAACAAAATGTTCGTTTTAGCCGTGATTTCGTATTAACCGTGTTCGTATTAAGAAAGTTCAACTGTATATACTAATGATTTTATTCATTTTATAAGTTTCAAGGCTATACAATTTAAAGTTAGAAAACACCACATGTTGTAGGTATTTTTTAAAAAGTACTCCGAACGTAGTGGCATAAACGATTTGGATTTTACTTTTTTCTGGTGTAAACTAAGAAAATATATCCACAATTAGTAGTATTTTACGACCAATAACACACAAATACATAATAACGTATCACTTAATTCCTAAACTTTAAAATTTTTACTTATATACCATAAACTCCTCCAGCAGCTAAAGTAAAACTTAACGATTTTTCCCGTCGTAAAAGTGTAGTCTGAATTGTGCAAGAGAATTAAATATTTCCTTATACCCCACTGAAAACAAAAATGTAGTTATAATTACTAAAGCTCCACGATTATCGTCGTTATTAAAGCATAAAATGAAATTAATTATTGTTTCAATAATTAAATTTGAGCGGTTTAATTAGGAATACAAAAAACATTTTAATAGCTTTATTAAAAATTAATTTGTAGATAACACAAGAACGCTATTGAGTTTTTATTGTTTCCTGGTGGGTCTATTAAAATTCATCTATTGGGTACGAAATCCGTTCTAATTACATATTAATAACAATAATTTTTCCTCTGGAGGTTTTAAGGGTAGGTTTTTAAAGTTGTTTTAGTTTGATAGGTTACATAAAAATAAGCTTCAGTTGTAAAATATTTTAAGTATCGAATCAGGGGATGTGAATAGACTAATTAATTGTTTGAAGAGTTTATTTTAATTTATTGGTAAGCGGATATTTTTCTCTTCAAAATTTTACTGTTTTAGACTGGTACTTTAAAACTTGTGATTGCTTTGTTTTTATGTCATTTTGTAGAATTTCTTTGTTCCAAAAAGTATATGAAATAAGATAGTTGTAGCCGAAAATAATACATAAGTATCATCTGATCTTTTTTTTGTAAATGGAAAAAATATTGTCAAAAATACTGCAGAGAGTATTAATATTTTCTAATTATTATTTAAAATTAGTTATATTTGTACCAACAATTATATGGAAGCATCAAATCATTAATTTTGTGCACGGAAAAAATATTATCAAAAATACTACATAGCGTATTAATATTTTCTAATTATTAATGTGGAACTAATGGAAAATGTTTCCATTGCGTGCCGCAGATAGCATTAAAATTCTCTATAATGATTAACTCCCCTCCCCTTGTCACACTTTGTCACAATTTCACGACCCACCCTACCCCTCGAAGCGTGACATCATTTATGAATGAGCTCTAAGACGTCATTGGCTCGAATCCTACCCTACTCTTGAGTACATTCGCTTTCAATGCAAATTTCTTTTGATGCCATTGAGTTTTGATGAAATAAATTTGAAAAGAAGTTATTATTATTATTTTCATTTGCTGTTATTTTTAAATTTAGTTAAATGAATATTTTATTTTTGATGTATTTGGCTATAGCAACTATCACTATGAATCTTGAATGAATCTTGAAAATTATTTCCATTTCTTATTAGGGATCATTCATAAATGATGTCACGCTTTGGGTAATGGGGTTTCGTGAAATTGAGACAAGGGGAGGGGAGGGGGTAACAAAAAGTGTGACATCATGCTTATGCAACATAGCGTGACGTGTGACAAAGGGGGCAGGGTGGTATGTTAAAGTGTGACAATTTGTGATAAAGGGGGGTGAGGGGGACAAATATATGGGAAAAAAGCGTGACATCATTTATGAACGGTCCCTTATGAAGAAAATATTGCTACAACTCGAATCATTTCACTTCTGGTGCATGTTCCTTTACCGTAAAAATAAATGAGACATTTGTTCATGTCTCTAACGATATGTAACATAATTTTAAGCGAAAAAATCCTAGAAAATCTCTCGATGCTAAGAGCAGCTGTTATTCCCCTTTGTACCTGATCAAATTTTCCCAAGTGGTTCGAAAAAAATTGTTTCTCTTGGATGAGCAAAACGTACATACAATATCTTCAAGTAAAGATGCTATTGGAGTTTAGCTTCCTGTCAGGAGAGTTCTTTGGGGTGGAAATTCTGGGGAACAAAATCAATAGAGCGTTCTAATGGAAAGGTATATCGAAAACTTCTGTTGACTGCCAACACCAAGTGAAGGGTCCACTGCAACTCGTACAGGGGGTCTTACCGCACGTCAACCCCACCTGCAAGGCTCTCACCGAGTTCTGTTTCGAACGCATTCGGTATCTTTGTATTTTGTTCCCTGGATTATGCTCTGTCATCCCCACTTACTGCATTTTTGAATTTTGTCTTCCATATCACGGATGATGTCATTATCATTTTCTTTTTTGGGGACTGCGCTCAATTTGTTTGAAATCTTTGCTGAGACGTTGAACGAGGTTTTTTCAACCTCTTCATACTCAGCATCGTATTTCCCTTACAAAGGAAATTTTTAATTTTGCTTAGAAGTTATTCGTGTATCGTTAAATTATTAGTTGTTTGAATTTTGATAAGAAGATTCACAGACTAAATCAGTTTGTGAATGCTGTCATGTAAATACTTTGTGGACTTTAAAGTAATAAATCGTTTGCTGCCCGTCATTGAGATTTCTCTTATTTGAGTTAATGGCATTAATCCTTCATCATTCGCGCCTCTTTTTGTCACATGATCACTCACGGGGTGTTCCAAACACGCCATAATTATTATTACAACTTTGAAGTTATAAGAAACTAGCGGTATTCACGCGGCGATGCCCGTGCTAAGATTTTTAAAAAATGTCGTCTGCGGCGGGTTCACATTTCAAGAAGAGCACCGCCCTCCCGCCATGGCGCTGCACGTAGCTAAAGCCTCTATGCTCTTTTTTATATATAGATTTCTTTTTTGAGAAATAAATTAAAGCTAATTACCATGAAAAATTATTTTTTAAGACTTTTATGATTCGTGCTCGAATTAACTTAGAAGCATGGAACAAACATTATCTTGTGTACATAAAAAAAGCTCTTTCGAATGGGAAGTTACAAGTTTTTTCACCCCCACCCCCAAGCCCCCGCCACTAAGCAATGTATGTAGATTATGCTTAAAGAAGATATTAAAAGAAAAGCTAATAAGAATTTTCAAAAATCCTTTCGAATCGAATAGCTAGCCTCCATTAGGAATATACCCACCAAATTTCAAGTTTGTTGCATTTATATTTTCTGTGGTTTCGAGATTACACAATGAGTGGTATTTCAGGTTATTTACTTTAGAAAATTTATATAAAAAAGCTTTACATGTACTGTTACATAAAAGTACAAATTACGCAAACAAAGATTTTCATTTACTACGTGCATTGCTTTTACTCTTTAAATATGATTTTTTTGGCTTTATGGCAACATATTGTCTTGTTTATGTGTAAGGATTATAAAAGGTTATTCAGTAAATAATATAGAGAGTGAGTGAACTGAATCTTTTCCCATTATTTCATCAGTCACATGTACAAATCTTTGTTATTCTGGGCATTGGTGGTAGGCACAGTCTTTTTGCGGCTAAGTTCGTAGTATCAAACCTGGCCCAAGTCTGGATTTTCAAGATACAGAAAATAGTCAGCGCCCATGGCATTTGATTATGCGGTAGTTGAAGATCCCTTGAGTATCCGTTTGGCGTGGATGCTCTCGGCTAAATTAAATTCCTAGTGCAGTTTCGCATCAGTAGTACTCAGGTGCCGCCCTCTAGGGGGAAACTGTGCTTCAAAATAATCAAGTGATAATAGCATCCGCCGAACGTGTTGTCATATGATATAATGGTTGCCATTTCCCGGGGAACGGACGAGGTCTGCAAATGGTAAGGAACCAATATGCAGCCCTTAAAGAAAAAAAAATAAAAATAACTAAAAAAATATCTGTCATAACTTTGTTCATGATTTTTTTTCTTCTATTATTTATAGTCTGTTTACATAGAACAAAGCCGAAAGTTGACCGCAGTACTTATTTAAAAAAAAAAAAATGTACTTTGTCCAGAAATAATTTGCAGATCTTTTTCACACTCCTGTACAGTGTACAGATAAAATATGTATATTCTATGAAGCAAATAAAGTGGCAACGTGTGCTTGATGGTTTCCTGTATTTTTCTTTTCTTTTTATTTCTTTCCTTTTTTTTAATTATTTTTTTTAAAGAGTTAGTTACGTTTTATTTTTATAAGTTTCAAATCGACTAAACCATAGTATACGACTATACCATAACGACTATACCATAACGACTATACCATAACGAGTATACCATAGCGACTATACCATAACGACTATACCATAACTACTATACCATAGCGACAATACCATAAACGACTATACCTAATAACGAATATACCATAGTATTATTTAACGTAAAAAATGAATTTAAAAACACTTTCAACAAATTTCACAGTGCTTATTTGCGCCGAAATTAGTTTTATTTTTCTTGTTTCCAGTGTCTCCAGATAAACTGGTAGCGGTGGGATCAATGTGGAAAATTTGAGAGCTGATTTGACCAATTCTCCAAGAAAGACAACATTTTAAAACGTGACATTGAACAAAGAAAAGCAATAAAATGTAAGTAAAAAAAATATTTAAGCCTTATTATTTTAGAGGAGAAAAACTTGTTCCTGACCTCGAAACAATTTTTCGTCACCCCTGAAAAATTTCGTCGCCTAATTCGCTCAATAAGCGAAAGAATTTTTTCGCCCGGTATTTTCTGACAAAAGGGGAAATTGCCAAGGAAAATAAGTGACGGCGAAAATAATAAAACCGAAAGCTCAAAAAAAGATTGGTCAATAAGTGCTGAAAACAAAAACAGGAAAAAATATGACAGCCTCAAGCCCTAAAGCAAATGTAACTATTGTTCATCGTTGTTAAAGCAAGAATTTTTAGCTCCTATTGTAATTTTCTGTTATATAGTTATTTTTCGCTTTTGTTGAGCGATGTAAAAAATGTATACTCTTTTTTTTTTTTTTTGTGCTAACACTACTAAACCTGTTCAAATGCACTACTATTTAAATATTTTGTTGTTTTAAATTCAAATTTCTCACGCCATTAAAAACCTTAAATTTCTTTAATTCATAAAATACCATTCCCTAAATTTACTATAACCTCTTCATTCCAAGTGTACCCAATTGGGTACATTTTAAAAAACTGTTTATTAACTACTGTTTGTGCAATTTGAAAGCTAAGACACCCAATTGTTTTTGAAATTAATAAACTGATAGTTTACTTCGTTTTAAACATGGAAATTGGGCATTCATTATTATTTAAACTAATTATTAATTAAATTTTAAAACAATTTTTTAGTTATTTTGTTTTGTAATCATTTTTAAATCAGAGAATCAAAAAATTGCGTCAAAATTGTTTGTGCTTAGTTCTGGGGTCTGAAGGGGATAATGTATAAATGTAAGTAAGTGAAAATGAGCTAAAAATGTATATAAAAAATAATGACTCTAAGAAATATAACTTTTAACGTGCGTATATGATGCCTGCACCCATTTTTTTAGTTATTAGAAGTTTTTTTTAGTTCGTAGAATGGTATACTATATAATTAGTGTAATAAAAGGAAGTTATGCGGTGCAGATTTTTTTCCAACGAATTTTCATCGAATATTTTAGCGCTAAAACAATATTTTCCCTTATAACGCATACTGTTGGGAACATTTAATCTAGATTTGACTTTTCTTATATTATTACTTCTTTTTAGGTTTTTCAAGATGTCTTATTTTGTTTTACGTGATAAATAATTGATCGAGTTACGTACACTTTAGTTCTCTTAGTTTTACACGGCAGATAGCAGAATCCAAGAATTCCATTTACACGGATTTGTACAGAACCTATATTCATGGCAAATCGAGGGAATTCAATGTTTTATATATACATTTTTTTGAAATGCTGTTAGTTTTAAGTGTATCAGAAAAATCTTTGACAGAGATCGATATAAATAAAACTCACTTTTGTGTTCTTTTATGTTTGAAGAAATAAACGCGCGAAATATAGAACGTACAGAAAAAAGAAAATATGCTGTTGGATTCAGAATTTCACCAGAAGTAACTTCAGCTATTTTATTATTTTTTTTATCTTAAAAAAATAATATTTAATTAATTTTTCAAATTTACCCACGTTCCGTGCTGAGTACAACTCAACTTCTCTCTAATATTTGGTAAACAATAAAATAAAACTCATTTTGTGTTCGAGTATGCTTGAAGTAAGTAAAAGCGCAAACTATAGAATGTACAGAAAAGAGATAACCTACTGTTGAATTCAGAATTTCACCAGAAGTAACTTTAGCTATTTTTATCATTTTTTAATCTGTCATTCCCGGATAGTTTAAAAGTCTCATGTATTTTTTGCATGTTAAAAATGGCTTTTGTTTAACAAGTGATCTAAGCAGCGACGAGTTAGTAGGCTAAATAAAATCTCCTTTACCGATACTCTGTGAAAGTATGACACAGCGGAAGGGAAATTTAAAAAATAAATATGTACGCTGATGTTTCAAGTGGATATCCGGTTCGATATCTATCGGAAAATCGCCGCCTCCATTAAAGGGCCTCTTCTGAGATGGTTTTAAGTCGCAAATTTAAAAGAAGCGGTAAATTTTTACACCATGGGTCTATTTTTCCCCATTGAGGGGTAAATCATGGAATTTGATCGAGGACTAAGGAAGATCTCGAGGACCGACAGAAAAACAGGCAAGAGAAATAATATATATAGATAGCCCGTGGGGGGGGGGGGGGGGGAACGGCGGGAGACGCAATTACAATTTCATATTTTAGTATAATATTTCCTTAAAAATAGAATACTTCCAAAAATATTAATTTTTCCTGCTGATGAATTTCATAACATATATGGTCATAGAATGCTGTAATTTATAATAAAATGTGCGACTATCGCTCTTCAAAAGAATTAAATGTATTTAAAAATTTATAACCGTGGCACATCTGGAAGCTTGAGATGCTCAATGCAAAGCAATCATTATTAAATTTTCAGAAGTGGCAAATATGATTTAAGCCGTCCATGTACCATAATGTTTACTGCTAAACGCTACTGGATAATATTATTAAATTAAGTATGAAACTAAAAGGAATTAAGGGATGAAAATTGGGAAAAGCTTACCAAAGTGATCAATGTCCTGTTTCCATATGAATTAAATCACGCGTTTCAAGAGTTAAAACCCAATTTAATAAACTTAATACTCTTTTCAAATAAATTATAAATTACTGTTTTGAAATGTTGTCGAACTGGGTTAACTTAATTTACTACTGTATTCGAATTTTAGTGAATTTCTCATTTTCCATAAATTTGTTGAAGAAATTTTATTTAATCTTTGGTTTGTAGTTGTAGAATTTTACGCTAGCCTGTTTGATGCTTGATTTACTAGTATCTCGAGGTATTTTGCGTTCTGAAAATTTGTTATAGCAGCTGTATGAAATTAACTTTTGCTCCAGAATTAGAAAAAGTTTCTGATTTTAAGAATACGTTATGTTTAACTTTTCGTATAAAATATCTTTTGCTCCAGAATTGGCAAAAGTTTCTGATTTTAAGAATACGTTATGTTTAACTTTTCGTGCAAAATATCTTTTGCTTCAGAATTGGCAAAAGTTTCTGATTTTAAGAATACGCTATGTTTAAGTTTTCGTACAAAATATCTTTTGCTTCAGAATTGGCAAAGTTTCTGATTTTAAGAATACGCTATGTTTAACTTTTCGTACAAAATATCTTTTGCTCCAGAATTGGCAAACGTTTCTGATTTTAAGAATATATCATGTTTAACTTTTCGTATAAAATATCCTTTGCTCCAGTATTGGCAAAAGCTTTTCTGACCTTCGCATTGAAGTTGTAAAACTGACATATAAGATGCACATATTATTATTTCTTACGCATTTTTTGTAATGCTGACAATGCTATTATTCTATAAAGTACTTATCGTGAATTTTGAGGAAAACCCATGGACAATTTTACTTTTTAGTAGAACGGATTTCCCTCCGTGTATGGGGGCTCTTTTTCTTTGAAATGTTTTTTCAAATGCATCCTATTTCCGATTAAAAGACGTTAGTTTCTTGGATTTACGGCGCGTTATGAATTGATGGAATACAGGAGCGTAGCAATTTAAAAATCATGGGGATCAAATCATCAGGCTCAAACAAATTCATTTCCAAATGCTCAAAACTATTTCCAAGAAAAAACAATAAACAATTAAAAAGTAATTAGTAATCACTCATTATTAATAATAATTATTACAAAAAAATCACTAATAAGTGAATATTTTTATAGATCATTAAAATAAATTCATAGTTTACACAAAATAACCGAATTTCTTATGCAGTTTGATTTAACTATACATTTATTAAATGTGATTAATGTAAAACAAACAGTAGCATTTTTTTGTTTTAAATCTATCTCTTTATAAAAGAGTAATTTCATATTTAGAATATAATAAGACTTAGAAGTTTTAAAATTTAAGTGCAAGAAGTCTTTAAATTTAGGTTTTTATTTTAAAATTTTCGCTTTAAAAGCAGTTTTATCTCATTTGGTATTAAAATGAAAATTTTCTGATTTCTTATGGAGCTGAGGGGCTTAAGCCCTCTGGGCTCCCCTCCCACTTTCCTACGCGCAGGATGGAATAAAATTGACATCGCTTAAATCCATTCCATCAGTCATTCCAATTGTTGTAAAAACTTTTTTTAATAACTGCTCAACTATTTAATTAGCAAACTGCGTCTATGGTTAGTTACTCCATAGATGGCGCTTCTGATATATTATGGTTTTATTTGGAAGGTATCTCTCGCTATCTATGAAACAAATAACTAAGTATATACTTAGATTTCCTTCATTGATATAACTGCTGAGGATTAGTTTCTCAATGTTAAGATGCTGTTAAGGATTTGAAAAATACTTTATCTTATTCAAAAAAGAGAGCCAAAATCTTGAAATATGTATTAAATCAAATAATTCTCGAAAATGTAAGAAAAAGAGTATGAAAGAAGGCTTATTGTATCGTTAAAATATAAAAAAGTTTAAAAAACTGTATTAAACAAAGATTGAAAAATAAAAATTTGAAAGTAGAGTTTTGGGGTGGGGAAGTTGCGTGTTTGTAGGTCTGTTTGCCTGTCTGCCCATTTTTGAGCTAATTTTTGTTTTAATTCGAAAAAACCTTAAAAATCTTCAATTTTCGTTAAATTTGACGCGCATGCGCGATCGGAAGATATTATGCGATTTGAAATTTTCTTTTTGTTTTGTTTATAATGGCCATAAGTAACTTTTCCGCGCTATTACGAATCGAAACATTACAGGAGTTAATTTTTGTTTTAATACGAAAAAACCTTAAAAATTCGTCAATTTTTGTAAATTCGACGCGCATGCGCGATCGGAAGATATTATGCGATTTCAAAACTTTTTTAAATATTTTTTTACAATGGCCACAGACAACTTTTCCACGGTATTTCGAGTCGAAAATCGAAATTGGAATTTTTCGCAAAACCCCACTGCCCACTCTAATAACTTTTGATGGAATTGCCCAATTTACAAGCGGTTTTTTTTTTCGCATTTCAAAGCGAGGAATAGAGCGTGCGTGTCTCCTGAGTTTAACGGGGCCCTTATGAGCAGGAGCTCCGACTTCCTTCCTTCCCTCCCTTCGAGAGGTGGTCTCTTATTTTTTTTTTTTGAACCAGCCCCCTACTGAAAGACTGTCACCTGGGTTGGCACTCCCAGAGGTATCGTTTCACTTGGAGAACATTAGAGCCAAGACGGATTGAACATGCACCTACTCCCTTTGTCATACATAGTCTCAGAGCAACCAGCCGCAAGAGGCTGTCCCCCTCCCAAACACTGACGTCGGTAAACGTTGCTTCACATTCTGTGTTCCGCGGGAACAGAGCTTCTATCGACTGGTCCGCTGCGGAAAGAGAGGTTATGTAAAGGGAAGGAAAACAGAACGTTATTCTTCGACTGAAAATGTAGGCAATTGCTTCTTAGCATTGTGTGTATTAACTAATAAATCAAGTTAAGGGGATAAAATAGTTAATTATTTAGAAATAGGTTATGTATTTGTACGTATCATATTTCACAACTCTGAAAATATTTCCCAAATAAGTTATCTTATCAGGTATCCTTAATTCGTTGTTCACGCAAGGCATGAATGGCATGCAGTTTCACGAATCATATTTCAAAATTGAGACACACTGTCAAAGAAATTTTAAGACTTTGTTTATAAAATAAAACAAAAACTAGTAATTATATATTTTTTAAGTATTTTTATTCAAAATAAGCACTTTCGGTTTCAATACATTTGTTACAGTTGTTTAACAACGATTCGAATGCCTGTTCCAGCTCACGTTGTTTTTGCACAATGTGTCAAAGAATTTTAAGACTTTATTTCTAAAATAAAATAAAAACTAGCAATTATATTTTTTAGGTATCTTTATTCAAAATACGCTCCTTTGGCTTCAATACATTTGTTACAACGTTTTAACAACGATACGAATGCCAGTTGCAGCTCATATTGTTTTGCACAGTTTGTCAAAGAATTTTTAAGACTACAGCTGGAACTAAGCTTACAGTGGTGCTATCTGTGTTATTGAACATTCGCAAAACTCCTTAACTATCAGCTTCCAAAACCTCAATTCATTTGTTTGCTTTTTTTTTACTTTGATATTGACACTATACAAACAGCTTCGACGAGAGCTTTGGTGGCAGTTCCACAAAGTGAGCTAGAAAAGGCACTCGTATCGTTGTTAAACAACTGTAACAAATGTATTGAAGCCAAAGTAGCTTATTTTGAATAAAGATACTTAAAAAATGTAATTGCTAGCTTTTATTTTATGTTATAAACATAGGGGATCGTTCATAAATGATGTCACGCTTTGAGGTTGGTTCGTGAAATTGTGACAAAATGTGACAAGGGGAGGGGGTAACGAGGAGTGTGACATCATGCATTATGCAACATAGCGTGACATGTGACAAAAGGGGGAGGGGGTCCGCTGAAGTGTGACATATTGTGGCAAAGGGGGAGGGGGGTCAAATATATGGGAAAAAATCGTGACATCATTTATGAACGGCGCATAGTCCTCACAATTCTTTGACACACTGCGTATTACTAAAATCAAAAATATTTTGCAATCAACATAATACAATTCCAAATCATAAAAATGTATACTGAGATTCGTCTTTGAACACATACTTTTATCATGTGTTTGAAGTAAAATATCTTCAATTCTTGTTGACTTTTATTTCCTTGCCATTATTTCCTAACAAGCTTCAACAATTCAAAATCCAATCCCAGACATTTCTCATATCCAACATCCCCAAGAACTTAAATTCGGATAATACAAAGTACAGACTACTCTTTGCAGCGTCTGAAGTCTCATAATTTATTTGCTGAGCCCTGGTCAGAGGCAGAGGCGGAAATTTTCCTCTTAAAATATTTCGAAAACTGATGCTTCTGGTAGATATCTAATAAATTATTTGAGCATCGTGAGAGACAAGCGGAGCATCTCCCCTTGAGAACGCATTCTCGTAGGAGGAGAAGTTCCAATTTAAAGAGTGGGAGAATGACAGGTGGTTCAACCTCTGAAGAAAATTTTATACATGCGAGTGATAATTAAGCATTTGCGACAGAATTTGCTGCATTTTCCGCAGACATTTTCGTTAAATGGAAGAGCACATGTTGGGGCAAATAGATGATTTATTTTATATCTACACCTTATTAAACTTATGGAAATTTTTCAAGCATGTTTACATGTGAAAAACCTCAATGATTTGAATATTTTTCCTATTTTAAAGTACGGATAATTATAAGTAAATAGATGATGTATTTTATTTCTGCACCTTATTGAACTTGTGGAAATTTTTCAAGCATGTTTACATGGGAAAAACCTCAATAATTTGAATATTATTCCTATTTATAAGTACGGACAATTGTAATTAAATAAGTGTTTGAATTTATATCTACACCTTATTGATCTTAAGGAAATTTTTCAAGCATGTTTACGAGGAAAAAACCTCAACGATTTGAATATTTCACCTATTTAAAAGTACATATAATTATAAGTAAATTGATGTTGTATTTTATATCTACACCTTAGTGAACTTGTGGAAATTTTTTAAGCATGTTTACAGGGGAAAACCTCAACGATTTAAATATTTCTCCTATTTAAAAGCACAGATAGTTATAATTAAATATGATTTATTTTGTATCTGCACCCTATTAATATTGTGAAATGTTTTCAAGCATGTTTACATTGGAAAAGTACTCAAAGGGATGAATATTTCTCCTATTTAAAAGTAGGGATAATTATATTTAAAAGTTTCCGTAGTGAAGAGGAACAGCTCAGAAATTGGTGAATATTGTGTGAAAACTCTCGTTTTGTTTTTCTATTTTTCTGGGTGATGTCAGTTGGTATCACATTTACCGGAACATACTACGTTATATAACGACAAGTCACGTGATCCTTACAATTTTAGACATTCTTAATTCATTAAACTGAAATTAGAAGTTAAAAAGTGAATATTGAAAAAAAAAAATGTGAACGCTTACAGAAATTAATTTTTTACTGCGAATGCGCAAAAGATAACAATTTTTGACTTGCACCGCCTTATACCTAATTACACAGGGCAACTTATTAAAAAAAAATTAAAAAAATCAATTGAATTTCTTGAAAATTCAAAGATATCGGCAATTTAGTGAGTTATTTTTCAATCATTTTGGAGAGCAGAATATAACAATAAGGGATTGTTTACAAATCAGCCCACATGTGTTCACAATCATTCAATGTATGAGGTAAATGACTCAGTAGTGGACACTTTTCTCCACCAAACCCCTACCTGTTAGCCGAGGCCTTAGGATTGCTTACGCACGGCGAGAGATAGTGGGGTCTGCGGATTTTACATGCACATATCCCCAAGTATACATGGTGGTCTTCAGTGGGTATCGAACGCGCGACCTTCTAGAAGGAAGTCCGACGTGCTAACCACTAGGCTACCACGGCCCGGTAGTGGACACTTAGATCTTTAAGCTCCTAAAATAAGAGAATGTAACATTAAACTTGAATGAAATTATCAGAACCTATAGCGAACGATTCCTAGTGCTGGTTAATAGAACTAAAGTTGGCGTGGAGCATCTATGCAAGTACATGGATCATAATATTTAATTGCCACCTCCACAACGGTCACATTTGATCAATAAGAAGGTTAGGGATTTTGGGGGGGATATATATGGAAATATATATGGGATATATTTTTTTTAGGGATATATATGGGAAAAAAAACATCACATTATTTATGAATGGTCCCTTAGTCATTTTTAAAATTATTTTTACAAGTTAACAGCATAAAATAGATGATATTAATTTATGTCCACTATAGATACAAACTAAGCGTTTAGTAAATTTGACGTAAAAATCCTAATTTTTCATCAAATGACATTTTATAGGTAATTAATTTTTAGAGAAATAGTTGGAGATTGAACTAAATATGCAAATATTGATGTAAGTCCATTGAAAAAAATTTTGCCACTTAAAAGAGTGCGAAAATTTTCTTAACTGTGTCCACTGCCGAGTCATTTACTTTATATGCTTTGATTTTTGATAAAAATTAAAAATTGAGAAAATGGTGGAGTTTCTCGCCGTTTATACCAAGGACATGGATTTTCAAAGACTGAACGAGATTGAGAAATATATTTTCTTCTTCTTCAGGTTTAGAAAATATTTTGTCAAATGCAAAATAATAAAACATTTATGCATACCCATTAAAAATTTAATCAAAAGACTATAAGATAAAAGAAATGTTTACCTTTGGCATAAAAATCCGTCTGTATTTTCTTTAATAGCTTGAAAAAGGAAATAAATTAATTTTATGCAAATTGTCCCTTGTGGCTATACATGCATCTTTTGAATTTCATAGTTTTTCAGACGGCTTCTTTTATATTTTGTATAATATACCAATCAATTTTTGACAGTTCTTTTTTTTCTAATAGATATTTAAAAAAGTACTTGGTAAATTGTTTCTAGCTTTTTTAAGTTTTTACATCTAAAAGAGTCAGCTATTGTGCTATTGTCTTTGCATAAATTATCTTTAATGCATAATATTTATCGTAGGGGCAGTTGGCAACGTAATCACTTGCATTTTAGTAAACTATCAAATATGCACAATTTTACAATTATAATTTTCTTAAGGAAAAAATAAAAGAATAAAAACAATAAAAGTTTTTATGTAGTTACTTTTTTTTTTCTTTGAGCTTCAGTAATATAAATCCTAAAATATGTTTTTAATGTAATTAGGTACTTAATCTTTTCAAAAAATATAAAGAACGTAATGATTGCTCTTGTGTTTTGAACATTTTACACACAGTAGTTTATGAAATAGTTACATGTGATTTACAAACGCATTATTTTCTGTGACTTTCATTGAGGTTTTTTTTTACAAATGATATCTGTAGCCCAAGGTGTCCCGCAGTGGATCAGTCCATTAAGCTCCGTTCCCACAGAACACCGAAGGTGCATAAGCACTTTCCGTAATCAGTGCCTGGGAGGGTGGCCATCTCTAGCGACTGGTTGCTCTGGGACCATGTACACTAGTGGGACTGGTGCACGTAAAATCCGTAGTGGCTCTATTGTTCTCAAAGTCTGAAATGATACTTATGGGTGTGCCAACTTAAGTAATGATCTTTCATCTGGGAGCTGTAGTTCCCAATTAAGAGACCCCTCAGGGTAGAAGTTGTACTTCCACCCACTGGGTCCGGGTTGAAAAATGGAACCTCTCCCGCTCCCAATGAGGACTTGCTCTGAGTTTCACTCGAGTTGGGGCACACGACAACAGCAACAACCTTAAAGGTGCTTTCACACCAAAATCGACAGAGACAATATTCCTGTCTTTTTTCATCTGTGCAAGCGCAGAGCATACTTTTGCCTTCAAATATTGGGTGTGCGCTTGCGCAAATGAGAAAAAGACAAGAATATTGTACTTGTCGTTTGGTGTGAAACCATTAGAAGGGTGCTTTCCCACTAAAGAGGCCGTTCATAAATGACGTCACGCTTTTTTCCCATATATTTGACCCCCCTCCCCCCTTTGTCACGCGTCACGCTATGTTGCATAATGCATGATGTCACACTTTTGTCACAATTTCACGAACCCCCCTCCCCCTCGAAGCGTGACATCATTTATGAATGATCTCAAAGGCGATTAGTACAAAAACAACTATCCTTTTCCACATCTGCGCAAGCGCAGTGCATATTTTAGCTTTCAAAACTATGCTTAGTGCTTAATGAGAAACTACCAACCAAAGGTAATATTTTCCGGGCTTATGGGCCATGGTCTAACCAAGACGTTTCTGTCTGACGTTCCGCCTGACATGTTTCAGGATCCTTCAAAATTAAAATGAAGTTAAGACAGAGGTCTGGTCTTTATATATCAAGCATCACATGTGCTTAAACCTCATTGGATAAGCCACCAATCTCAGGCTTGCTGGGACTGATTCTGATTGGTTCTTCATCTTTGTTCTTGGCATTGATTGGTGCTTTTTGAAGCAGCGGAACCCATAACTAGCTCATTTTCAAAATTTCTTCTTTTCTATTTATGTTGTGAGGATGTTTATGTATGTTAATAGCTTCTCTATGAAGGCGAGCAAAGTAATGAATATTAGTGGAGAGCATTTTAGTTTCTTCAAACAGGGGCTGTTGTTCAGTAGCAGTAGTGCGCTCAACAATGGCGGACATCTGAGTATGTTTAAGACGGCAGTGTCTCTCATGCTCTTTTATTCTTGTATTGATACTCCTCATTGTGGTGTCTATGTAAATTTTTCCACAGTTACAAGGGATTTTGTACACACCTGCCTGAGAAAAGACATGTTTTTTGCATTTGTCGCCTCTGGTGTGAAAGCACTCTAAAGGTAAATGCTGCAAACTAGCTGCTGTTGAATCTATCATTATCTCGATTCACACTGTGTTTTCTATTTTTTAAGATTTTTTCTGTTTTTAAGATTTTTCTATTTTTAAGATTTTTTTCTGTTTTTCAAGATTTTTCTATTTTTAAGATTTTTTCTGTTTTTTAAGTTTTTTGTTTTTTTAAGATTTTTTCTATTTTTTAAGATTTTTTTTCTGTTTTTTTTGAGATTTTTTTTCTGTTTTTTTAAGAATTTTTCTGTTTTTTTAAGATTTTTCGAATTTTAAGGAATTTTTCTAAGATTTTTTCTATTTTTAAGAATTTTCCCATTCTTAAGGATTTTTCTATTTCAAAAGAACTTTTCCATTTTTTAAGATTCTTCTACTTTTAAAAAACTTTTCCATGTTTTAAGAACTTGTTTTTCGTTAGAAATAACACGCATAACATTATTAACTCGCCTAATTCTTAGTCTTTAAAAATATCAATTTTCCTTATCAGTTTTACTCTCAAAAATATAAAGCAAATAAATTGAAAAAAATCCTTTTAATGTTGTAAAGCGTTTTCCTTACAAAGCATACAATATCCTAACTTTCCGATTATTAAAAAAAAAAGACATATAACACACAAAATATCATATTTGCTATAACGTAACTACAACCATGATATGTTAAACGATTTTTCCAGTTCTTGAAAAACACTTCATCCTTTGTTTGTCCTTTTGATGGATCATAGCACGTAAGAGACGCAATCAAGATAATGGGAATTTATGATGACATAAAAACCTCCCGACGTGCCTTTTTGTGAAAAGAGTGTTTGTTCAGGGAAAAAATAGGGCCACATTCAATAACGAGAAATCTTAGCCATTATCATTACGCTTTATTTTGCTCTGAGCTTTTATTTTATGCATCTAGGTTTTATGATATATGAAAATACATTAAAAAAAAGGAAATAGTCATAGTTTTTTTATTTCTCAGGAAGGCATAAATGTAAAAATAGATTCCAACGATTGCATTTTTTAAACAATATCTGTATAATTTATTTTCCTGTTTTTAAACTTCAGTTTATATTGTTTTTGTCCGATATGAATCTAAAAATACTGAACATGAGTGGGAAATTGAACGATGATGGCAAAACATTTCGTTCCATTATTTTCATACTATCATTTCTTGGAGAATTGGGAAGAGCCAAGAGAAGGAAGTGCTTCTAAATTTTCAAGACATTATCTAAATTGTTTCAATAGTTGCAAAAAGAAAAGTACGACCAAATGCCTATTTTTGTTATGACATTTTTAGGTTGGGGAATTACAGATATTTAAATTAAAATGTTTCGATTAGTAATGAAAAACAATTTTAAGTATCCCCAACATATGGCCTTCTTAAGCTCTTTCAAGTTTTAAAGTATTTTTTTCAATACTACTAAATAATAATTTGATTTTGAAAAACGGATGTTATAGAATTAAGTTTTGTAAGATGTGCATGTACAGAAATTTTTAAATAATAATGTCTTTCCTTCAATTAATTTTATAATATCGAGCATTTCTTAAATTTGCCGTTTTCATCTCATTTGCAGCCAAGTGTTATATCACACTATTTCTCAAATATTTCTTTAAAATAATATATGTATGCTCTTTTTTTTTTTGGTCTAGGGGTTACTTCAATAATGACTCACCATAAAGATATGAAAATTACTCTATTCACCCTTTCCTGTATACAAATCACTATTTACAGAAAGAAAAAAAACTTCTACTGCGAACATCACCACACTCAAGCACACACGGCGCTTTTCGCCCACTCAGAACGGAGTCTCTCACTAAACTACTCGCTTTCGTCGCTTTCCGCCTGATGGCGCTGCTGTCAATGTCTCCTCGCACCCTACATATATATAAAGCACATTTATGAAAAGAGAGGGGAAAAATAGACTGAATTTAATAGAAATAAATACAAATTTTTATTATGTATGTTTTACGTACTTTCCTACTTTGTAAGATTTTTTGTTTCAAATTTTTCATAAAATATTGCTCGCATGTAGACTTTCCCGTAGTATTAAGTCTCAAAAAGTATTGTGCTAAACCTCTGCTTTGCTTTATGGTGGTACCTGAGACTTTCCTACTATTTTACTTATATCATGAGTGAAATGTTATTTTTAGTGTAACTAAAACATGTTTTTCCTCTCTAATGTATTCCATTTAAACGCTGAGGTAGTATGCAGTCCCTGTCTGACCTCAACCGGTACTATAACCGTGATTCAAGGACCAGCTATTCTCTTCACAGAAAATGTTATCAGTTTACATACATTTTAATCAAAAGTTAAAGTATAAGGTTCTCTCAAAACCTCTTCTATAACATGCCGCTAAGCCTTCCATTTATAAAGTCAGTGATTTAAAATAGATACACAGTGATTGATGATTGAAAAATGCCGAAAAGAATTCTCCAGAAAATTTAAATGGTCCTGGAAAACTTTGATATCTCATGATATGCTTTATCCCGGTAATCACAGCGTACTTAAAGTACGTAATATTGAATTTAACTATTTAGTAATGGTACAACTTAGAAACATTTAGAACTCGTAAAATAGACCATGTGACAAGCGTAGTGTCAATGACCTAAGCCATTACCTAGTTGAAAAAACGAGGATAAATTTAAGTTTTGGGAGTTTGAAAGTATGATAGTGTTACTTAATTAATCTCAACGTTACTGATTTTTGTACGATATGGAATTGGAAGAAATTTAGCTAAAGAATAAGCTTTCCGATAAAAATAATTTCATCTATCTTTTTTTGGTACCAGTTAAAATAACTAATTTTTATGGAAAATTTGAGATGATCAATTACTTCTAATTTAGACATTAAAAAGTAATAATAATATGGAATTGAAATTGTTGAGCGTTGTTAAAAGCAAACAAACATTACGCACCGATTTTCCCCTATCTAATGTCTAACTTTTAAAAGACAATTAACGTGCAATGTTAATAATCAGCAATGTACCCGAACAGATTTCTTCATTTGCGAAAAAGCTGAACAATCTTATTCACCAATCGATGCTAACCTCTGTCAAACACTCGAACTGCCGATCTGAGTGCTCTGATTGGTTAACAGCCTTATTCACCAACCGACTTGAACCTCTGTCAAACACTCGAAACGCGGATTTGAGCGCTCTGATTGGATGAGAAAGCCTTTGATCTGCAGTTTGATGGTTCAAGTCGGCTGTTGAATAAGGCCATAAGGAAGCCTTTGATCTCCAGTTCCACAGTTCAAATCGGCTGTTGAATAAGACCGCTTAGGTGATGCGTGTTCAATGGAAAAGTGTTATAACCTTGGAAAATACTTTATTGAATTAAGGGCGAAAAAATACGATACATTATTTATTTTCTAATTTTAAGCAAGCAATTTTATTAGCATTTCTTAATTTCAAGCAAGCAATTTTATTATTATTTAAATATACATGCAACTTATTAAAATGTATTCCTAAATTGAAAAAAACAGATATTAAATTTGAAGTTCCATATCAAAGAGCACAGAAGGTGAAGCTGGTCCGAAAGTTGCAGTCAAAAGTTTGTATTTCATTTCGCGCTTTCATTGTTCTCATTGCTGCAAATTTACTTCTACAATACAGCAACTTTCAAAAGAAATTCCTTAGAAATCTACGCTTAATATCTCTTTTATTATTTTCACAAAATACGTTATTAAAAAGATGCATTCTTCAGTTACGCCGGAAATGAGAATCATGTAATTTATTAATGCGTGTATCTTCATGCGATGAAAATGACACTGTTAGAGAATTTCATTTAATATGTAATTTCTTTTCCGGCTTTTTTGCCACTTTCCCAAAAATACGTTTTGTCTTCTGCATATAAAAATATAAGTTTCCTGCATTTCCATGCTAGTTTGGACCGTCGTGTAACAGCACGTTACGGATTAATAAAGAATGTCTTGATGGATGAAGTATGCATAGCAAACTCATACAGCATGACGCAAAACATACAGTTTATTCATTTGTGTTACAATCGCCGCTGTATACAAAGCGACTGTTGTTATAAGGTGTTATTACATGACTTTTCTTGCCTGAAATGAAAGTTATGAAATGTGACAAAAGTTCTGGTGTTTTGCGAAGCGGAATATATTGTTTTGTGTTTTTTACGATGTACCAGATATTTATGAAGTGAAATAAGCCGCTTGTGTAGAAATAATTGCTACTTTGTATCTTTGTTGTGGCAAGGTGTCACGGCAGTATTTATTTTCAATATTTCATTTTTGTGTTCTTAGTTTAATTTCTCTTTTTACCGAATTATCCTTCTTGCGTTGGAGCGTGATTAACAGTTTAAAAGAACATGCAAATAATGGCTTTCATTGCCTATTTATCGCGTTATGTTTTGAGTCGGAACTTTTAATCAAAATATATAACTGCAATTGGACTTTTATTTCTTGCATCGAGGATTTGGCTAGAACGCTGACAAGGTGCTATAGATTACTTAAAAGTACTTTGGCTTACCGTTTGTTATGAGGATGTTGAGCTATGCTCCAAAATGATAAATTAATCTTTTTTGTTTTGTCCTTTGTTTAATTTTTATTATTTTTTTTTTTAAGTGAATATGTTTTTAAATTTGCTACCATACGGGAGCAATCCAAAAAATCTAATGATAACAAAATCGGGGGATACAGTTTGGCGTTGTAGTTTCGAATCTATCAACTACATCCAAAATTAAATAATACCACTTAATAGCTAAAGGATCAAAGAATTCATTTCGATAAGCAAGAACAGTGACGCATCGCGGGGGGTAAAGAGGGAAGAAAGAAAAAAAGGTAAACTTTAGCTGCGATCAACATTTGGTACGAAGGTGAATAATTGAAATGCTGTAGTTTACCTTGTTTCACCACGAATGAGAACCTAAGAATCATCATAATGGTTCAACCTTAGTACCAAATGTTGGTTGCAGCTACATTTCACCATTTAAAAATTTTTTTTTGGAGAGAGCTTGAATTAGAACTTTTTAGTGTGCCTTAAACTTGCTGCAGTTGAATTTGCAAGAATATCATACAAAATCATTTCGATTATTTGGATCCCTCTCCCCGTCTTCCTCTCAAGTGATTTACTCAAAATTTCTTAAACTGAACCTGAAGATGACGAAAGCAGATAAAAATTAAAAAACATTCTCAGCAGTTTTACTTTCCACAATATTTCTAAGACAAAATTAGTACATTAATACACGATACACATGTTTATGCCACACAAAACACAGGTAAAATTTAGTTTTTTTTTTTTCATTTTGTTTGGTAAACGGTTGATCTAGAATTTTTTTACAGTGCGTTTACTTTGTGAGATACTGTAAAACTCCTCCTAACGGACACCCCTCTTAGGGATCATTCATAAATGATGTCACGCTTCGAGGGAGGAAGGGGGTTCGTGAAATTGTGACAAAGTGTGACAAGGGGAAGGATGTTGTAACAAGAAGTGTGACATCATGCATTATGCAACATATCGTGACGCGTGACAAAGGGAGGAGGGGGTCCGCTGAAGTGCGACATATTGCGACAAAGGGGGGTAAGGGGGTCAAATATATGGGAAAAAAGCGTAACGTCATTTATAACGGCCCCTTAGGTGGACAGTTTTTAATTCCCCTGCAGCAAATCATTGAGACTAAAAAAAAAGTTTTAAAAAAAACTGAAAATGCGGACATTTTTCTATTACAGACAAATATTTTTGTCCCACTCGTGTCCGCTGTAGTTTCACTGTCTTTATCTTTACATTTAGCTACTTAGCTTCTGTTCTATTGATTTCAAGAATGTTATTCATTCCATTGAGACATGTTAAGCTAAGAGAAACAAAAATTAAATAAAGTTCAAAGCAACAGTCACGTGTTTTTTTAAAACTTCTAATGCCTAAGTTATTTTAAAAGCTTTCATTCTTACAAAAATGTTATTAACATTTTAATGTTTCGTACCATGTCTTTATTAAGGACAGTTATATGTTTTCACGTAAAATAATCAGCTGCAATAGTTACCTAATGAAACAAGATACTTTATTAGAAACAAATTACGAGCAGAATACTACCTTCCGAATCACTCTCCGTCTTACTCGCACACAAATAATAATAATAATAAAAAAAATCAAGCTACTTATCCGGCGAAGAAGCATTATTACATCTAAACTTATCTCCTGTCTGCACAAGGTTCGAGGTACTTTCATTAAAATCTTAAGTAAAGTTCAGAGGACGAGGTAAAGCTCTATCCAGTCGAACATAAAATGGAATATATATTGCACATCATCTGCTGAAATATTCTCTAATATCTCATTCGTGTTTGGTCTTCTCCATTTTAATAAGGGTCTTCGGAGCCTTCCTCATTAAGTTCCTAACGATCGCTCAGGAAACGCTCTTCGATTAGCTTTCTCCAGGAGATCACTTCAGACACTCCTCTAATAACGCTGCGATCGATACAGCTTTGATTCCGAAGAGTAGGTTAAGTTTCTGATACAAAATTATGCGGAAGTTTGTCCCTGTTCCGCTTTTAAAAAGCAATGAAGAGTCATAACCTTATAAAGTTATTCACTGCTACTTGAAGACATGAGTTGAAATTGAAATTGCTATTTAGTTCGTATAAATTCCGCTGGAGCGATGTCACGTGATTCGGATAGGAAAACACAATTTGGTTGGGATGCACAATGAATAAAATTAGGGGAGGGAATACGGAACGTAATTTAAGCCTGAATTGATGAAAATATGATGTTTATGGGAGAATATTGATCATTAAAAACATTGGAATAATTTGCCTCATTACCTAATTATGTAACATACTTGATGGCTCTGAACTTTTTACACATTTTTTTAATCATTTCCGTTTAACTGTCAATTCCTCTTTCTAACATAGCACACGGAACGTAATTCAAGCCTGAATTGATGAAATATGATGTTTATGGTGTACTTATTAAAAACATTGGGAAAATTTGCTTCATTACCTAATTATGTAACATACTTGATGGTTCTGAACTTTTTTACTCTTTTTACCATTTCCGTTTCTCTGTCAATTTATCTTTCTAACATTGCATACGGAACGTAGTTCAAGCCTGAATTGATTAAAATATATTTATGGTGAATATTTCTCGTTAAGATACATTGGAATAATTTACCTCATTACCTATTTATGTAACATAATTGATGGCTATGAACTTTTTATTCTTTCAAGCATCAAAGGAGTAGAGTAGCCGCTCTTTTTGGGTTGCTCCGGTCTGGCTTCACTCTGACCTCTAAACACTTGTCCCGGCTACGCTGCGTGCAACAAATAATTTAATAGGAATAATATTATTTACTGTTGTCATCATATTACTTGTCTAATTTTGTAACATGTATATAAAGCATAAAAAAGTCATCTATAAAGTATTTGTTTATTAACTAATATTCGAAAAAACACGTACACACACCCTATAAAAAGAGAGAGCGATAACAGCGTATTTATTTCCTTTTAAATTTAAAAAAGAAAAAAAACATTGAAACAATCGAGCACAAGGAATTTTTCTGCTCCAGTTTCGCTCTTTTTCGAAGCATAAACATACTTGCTTTCTACACTGTATTTAAGCAATATGTACAAACCTTTTGTTGCTAGGTACGAAAAACTCGAAAGTATTCTATGATCTCTATTAATTAAAAAATTGCTAAACGTACAGTAATTTTTATTGTATACATACATTCTCAAAATGTCAAATAATCTGTACCAATATGTACTTACTTTTATTTTACTTGAAAAATGTCATTCTACATCGCTTTAAGAGCGATGTAAAGATTAGTATCTCCGAAATTACATCACTTTCTTCAGATAACGAAAACTGGATGATATTTATGTCTGCATGAATTCGCTACAGCAGCGGTTCCCAATCTTTCTTTTTCGCGTACCACCTTTTTTTCTTGCAAACCATTTGCGTACCACTGCGAACATAGCTTTATTACATACAATAGAATAATAACATATTATAGAAAAATACTAGGACGACTAGGTAATATAAATTACATCATTTTCGATGGTTATTAAGGCAGAAAAAAAGCGTGTATTAAAATAATGCTGTATGTATAAAATAAAATATGTGAAATATATAATATATATTCTTAACATGTACTTCCAAAAACACATTACAAATAAGTCTTTAAGTACAAAATACATGTAAGAAGAAAGTGAAATTTTTTTAGCCTGCACGAGTACCACCTGGAGAGGCTTCGCGTACCACTAGTGGTACGCGTACCACAGTTTGGGAACCGCTGTGCTATAGGATGGTAACCACTTCGTTGGAAGGAGAATATTTTAAACGTTAATTAACATTCCAATTAAAAATTCGTCTAAGGGAGAAATTCCCTATAGGAAGACCTAATTGCAGGCAAGGTTTCCTCTGAGTATATATACATATATAATTATATATATGTATATAATTTATATGTACTCACAATGAATGCACACTGTAAAAAATTCTAGTTCAACCTTCCGCCAAAAAAAAAAAAAAAAAAATGAAAAATGGCAATATTTAGCGGCAACCAACATTTGGTACTAAAGTTGAACCATTATAAAGGCTACTAGTTTCATTCATGTTAAAATGAGGTGTAACTACCCCATTCAAATGGTTCAACGTAGTACCAGATGTTAGTTGCAGAAAATTTTACCATTTTTTGGGTAAAATGTTGAACTAGAATTTTTTACTTTCACTGATTTTGTAAAAATGAAAAATATCGCAAGCAGTCGTTTGTTAACCTTAGTTGTTTATTTATTTATGTATGTTGTGTTCTTTCTTTTTTGTACCGACCATGGAACCGTTTTCCCCCTAGCCCTAGAGCTGCATTCAACTTTTAAAAAATTACAATTTATATAGTCAAATAAGCATGACTTTAACAGAAGAAATATATTTTTATTGTCCGAACAACTATTTGATTATGTCCAAAACCATGCAGTAGTCACAATTGTGTGACCAGTCACCCGTTTATGCAATCAACGTACACTTAGGGATCATTCATAAATGATGTCGCGCATCGAGAAGGGTTCGTGAAGTTGTGACAGTGTGACAAGGGAAGGGGTAACAAGAAGTGTGACATCCTGCTTATGCAAACACAGCGTGACATGTGACAAAGGGGGGGATGGGGTAAGTTGAAGTGTGACATTTTGTGACAAAAGTAAAGAAGGCCAAATATGTGGGAAAAAGGCGTGACATCATTTATGAACGGTCCCTTAAGGAATGCAGAGGAATAAAGTATTAAGCGAATTACTATCCCTAATATCTTATGTCTCGAATTATTATCTAAAATAAATTCAACATATTATCGGTATGAAATTGAAAATTTCAGTACTTGGATTTAAATCCAAAATAAATTAAATCGCAATACGGCATTTTAAAAAGTCAAAGATCACATTAATAATTCTCTATGATTTTTCACCATTTCTTTCTTCTAAGCCCACCAGGGTAAGATCTATGCTCCTTCCATCTGTTATATTTAGCGGGGAAACTTTGGAAAGCCAATTTTAATGGGAAAAAACAAAGAAGGATAAGAAATCGTGCAAGAGATTTACTATGTACGAAAGCTAAATTGATGAGCTGAGAATAAGTCACAGCTGAAGGATGAGGAGGAAAGATCACTTATTATCACCATCTGCAGCTGATGCTTCTGGAACACACTGAAAAAGCAATTGAACTAAAAGAGAGAAATACAGTATGGGGAAATTTTTTCATGCGTTTTATGATTAATTAAATATTAGTTAAAACATATACTAACTGCAAACCAGTGAAATAAAGTAGTAATGCATATTAACTGAAGGAAAGAACAAATGATATATATGTTACGGTGAATGTCCGAAATCTGAAAATGTCGACAATCACCTGACCAATGTCTGATGGATGGTCAATGTCGACATTCCATGGTGATTGTCGCATACACCAAATACAGAATGTCGACAATCACCAGTGAATGTCGACATTTTATATTTGGTGTATGTCGACATTCACCGGTGATTGTCGACATTTTCCGATTTCGGACATTCACCGTAACATACATACTAAATACATTCAGAAATAACAGTATATATTTTTTAAAAATTACCTTCATTTTTCTTTTGCTTGTTCCTTATTTCTTGTACTTTTATTCCAATTATACATACTTATTTTTTGAATTGAGTTTACCAGAGTAGAAGTAATTTTAATGCGTTGAAATAGGAAATTTTATTCTCGAAATATTTTGTTATTTTTTCTTCACTATCTCGTATTGTTTTCCAGTTTCATTTTACACCAGAAAAACCTTAGGGCGAAAGTAATTGTGTTACTTTATTTGAGATGGCTGTGCAAGTTAAAGCGACAATTATAAAAGCATAGGTGCATTTCGTAAAACTGTGGGCAGTATTAGTGCCCACAGTTATTAGTAATTTTTGTGTGCAGTATTAGTATATCTGTTCTTAATTTATGAAAATTATGGTGGAAAATAAACTGTAATTGTTTATTATCCAATTTATTATAAGTAATTATCATAAAAGTACAACATTTTTCTCATTCTCTAGCGATATTATTATTTTTGATAGATTACAAAAATGGAAACCTTTTTTTTTCTCTTTCTTTTTACTGAATAATTTTTTTATTCAGCTTGTTTTTCGTTAAAGAGAAAGTGCAATTACTTACAAAAAAAATGCTTTTCTTGGAAATGTTTTTGATAGACATCTAATAACCTACTTAGGTCGTACTTGACCTTTTTGGAAATTAACATCACCCTTTTTGTTTCTATTTTTTCATGATTACGGCCGCATTTATCTACTAAACGGGAAATAATTCTCTCCAGCATTCCTTCACCTGCCTATCATCGGATTCTTCGCCAACACTGGTTCATGCGGGTCATCAGAAAATCCTTTCCAACGCATAATTCTCGTTGTGGTTTTCGGTAATTTTTATCTTCTAATAGAAATTTGCGGAAAAACATTTCCACCCTAATGCCATTGTGTATTAAAACCAATTTAACCAAATTGTTTTTCAGCAGCCGTGAATGGTATTATACACCGAGTTCCAGGAATGATTAACCGTTCCGGATAAGAATAATGTTATCGCTTGGAAGATAATTGGCTTCTTTAAGTGGGAAACAGAAGCCGCCATTTTACACAAACCGCAATGTCCTCTTTCTCAAGGATGTTCTTTGATACTGGATAAAAAATGCACGTTTAGTGGTTGCACTATTGATGAGATGAATACGATCGAACGTCCTTCCTCTCTAATATGATGATCAGTAGGAAAGATACCAAAAGTGTCTAAAAGAAATTCCAGCATCTAAATTGGAATTCGCAGTAACGATCAAAATTATTGCTACGCTTGGTAACAACTATATGTAATTTCCCACCCTTATGGAATATTTCCTTGCAGGTTAAAGGGGAATTATGAAAAAGTTTCGACATTTTTCAGCAGTTCTTTGAAATGAATCAGCCGTATTAGGGTCTAATGAAAGGGGCAATAAAGGTCTATTCCCTTTCCAACGAGAATAAGAAAAGTAAAAGAAAATACCTGTAGGGGGATAAAATACCAGCGGGGGAAAACTATCATAGTCACAAATATCTAAGCTCCCAGGATTACGTTTTCAAAGTTTCAACTTGTGCTCTTGAGCACTTTTGTTGGTCAGAAACTTTATGAATGGGTGGGTCTTCTGCATATTTCGATTCTGAGAAAAACGTACTTAAAGTTTGGATCTTATGGGACCTTTAATGTTAACGTTTTTCTAAATCATGTTGGGGGGGGGGGGGCAGCACCTGTTAGAACTATCACTAACATTTCTTGTCACAATATAGAATGGTGCTTTTTCTCTCATTATCACCAGTTATCTCCAAATTTTCAAATGTGTCACTTACATTCCTTTGCTTCTAGGTGCCTCATATGCAATATGTATATAATAAGCTATCTGTTTCCACTAAAAAACTCAATTTGGAAAAAAGAAGGACATTTTTCGTTTTTCCCGGCTGCCCTTCATATGAATTTAACTACAAATGTACAATTTTATCAAAAAAGTTGTTCCAACTTAAAATCCAACCTTATTTATACACCTATGCACATAACAATGTCTCAAATTATTTCCGTCTCGGCTTAAATGCGAACAATAGCTGTCCAGTCTTCAAAGAAATATCAGTTACCTTTTATTTTTACTTCTCAGTGAAAAAAGGGAAAGTGTGGGGGAGGAGCAAAACAGCGGGATCTAAATCGATCTGTAAAAAGGCTTATCTCAGTCAATTTCGGTTCACTTACTGTAACGAAGTATAGGGATAAAAAGGATGCAGCGCAGACTTAAGAAATAAAAAATATATATATCGAAAGAACACAATTGTAGGAATTAAGGCTTAATTTCTCTACTTTCCTTATGTTTTTTTCAAATCTTTAAATACGGAAAAAATATTGGAGTTTATTAGATAGCGAGTTTTGCTGTCTGGAGAAGTAATCGAGGATTAAATATCGTTTTTTAAAAAGAAAAATGGCGCAAAAAGCAATTAAAGCGTCTGTGGTGTTTGGTAATAAAATTGGTAAAATAGTTTTTTTAGTGGTTACGTAAAACATAATACTACAATAATTAGGTCGCTGAGAATTTATTTTCTAAGAGATAATTTTTGCCATTTCTAGTTATAAATCTTCATGATTCCCAAACTTCACTGTTCTTAACCCAGTTTCCGAATTACAGCAAGAAAAATAAATGTTTAAAGTCGTTTATCTCAAAATATTAAGATGTCTTAGTGTTGAACTAGGGCAGTCCTATATAGTGTCTTTCCTTCTTTTCTTTTTTAGCCTACTTTCCCGTAAAAGTAAAAAAAAATAATAATAAAGCATGAAAGAAGGCTTAATGTATCGTGAAAATATCGTTAAAAATCAAGAAAAGTCAAAAATAAGTGAAGTAATTAAATAAAGATTGAAAAATAAAAAATTTGAAAGTAGGGTATTGAGATGGGGAAAAAGTGTGTCGTCTGTCGGTCGGTCTGTCGGTCTGTCTGTCGGTCTGTCTGTCTGTCGGTCTGTCGGTCTGTCCCCCCCCTAATAACTTTTGAACGAATTGTCCGATTGGAAAAATTCTTTTTGCATTCGAAAGATCTCGGCGAGGACATCTCATTTCTATATTTCACTTTTTGATTTGAACAATTTTTTGTTCAATTTTGAAAAGTTCAAAAAATTTTAACATTAGCGCCTATGGACAAAATTGAAGCAAATTCTGTAAACTCTGGGCACAAGAGCCAAGTTCCTATTGAAAGCTTATTGAAAGGAGTTCTCGGCTTGAAATATTGATTTGAACAGTTTTTGTTCATTTTTGAACAGTTCAAAAAATTAACACAGAGCTTACGGGGAAATTTCAACCCTATATAAATCCTGATCTAACGGACCGATTTGCTTGGAACAAACTTTATCGGAAAGCTCTTATAACGTAGAACATGTAGAAATAGAAAGTTTATCCAGAACGTACGAGCCTATTTTGCTATGAAATTTTTTGATCGGGATTTTCAAGGATATTTCTCAGTGACTCAATGAGTGAAATAATGAATGAATGAATAAATGAAAGAGTGAAAGAATAAATCAATGAATAAATGAATGAGGAAAAGAATGAATGAATAAATTATTGAATAAATGAAAATATAAATAAATGAGTGAATAAATACATGAATGCGTAAATGAATGAATAAACACTTGAATGAGGTAACGAATGAATGAATAAATGCATGGCTGAATAAATGAAAGAATGAATGAGTGAGTGAATGAATATGTATTATCCGTTGAAAAAGGTATATTTTCAATAATTAGAACTAAAGATAAATAATAAAGAGAGAGAAAGAGATAGCTAGATTATAAATTTGAATTTGGTGTATACGGGAAAGTAGGCTCGTATAGTTCTAGACGGAACTTCTTGTTTTAATTAGCTCTCTGTAGCATAGTGCATCAGCGATCACACATTCGATCGTTGTTTTTGCAATTTTCTTTTTAAATAATAATAAAAACATAAGTAAATAAATCAGGAAATGCGTGTATTTTATTTTTTATTAACTACAAACCAAAAAATTAAAAAAAAAAAACGAGTTTATGAATGATACAGGATTAATTTATTTGTTTTCGCAAAATAAGGTGAGAAATGAACGCCAAAAATTTTCGCATTTAGCTATGTAATAAATACATTAAAATACATTAGAAACTCTTACATTGCCCGAAAAAAACTGTTTAAGTTGCTTCATTATTACACAATTTTTATTATAAAAAATTTCAAAAGATTGACTTGCCCATGGCGTTACAATATATTAATACAAGATGCTACCATTTTTCTTGGGTTCTTGAAATTCAATGCAGCTGAGTTTACGTCATTAGATTTATTCGACACTGACTATAAAAAGCGCCTAACTGAATGAAAATGTCGATCAATTTCGAAAGTTTATCTTTACATAATTTTCAATTACATTATCATCCCCACATTCATCCTTTCAAATTAGCTTGTTTAGAATGCAGTTGCTTGTATTTCTTATACAACAATAGCCACACTTTCTTTGGCGGTAGATATAAGTGACAAAAACTTCGTTGGAAATAGAAGCTGTATAGGAGTCACAAAAGATGAGATGATAAAGACGAATAGCAGCAATTTTCTTTTGATTTATAGGGAAAGGAGTCAAGTTGGCGTAGCATTAAAAGGATGGGGTGCTGTTTCTTTTTTATGGTAATTTCGGATAGCTTATGGTAACTATGGGGTTGCTTGCTAAATGAGCCCGACACGATTAGTATGCATTGGAAAAAATAAATGGTGTTTACAATGTGCAAAAATATCTTTGAAAAATTTGTTTGCATGAATGAAAAAGGGTTTGGAAATCAGGATTGCTAAAGTAATAAATGAAAAGTTGTTGGCAACATACAAAATAATAAATTACTTGTGTTAGTATATATTTAATGGGGTGGTGTGTAGGTAGTGTGTTGCGTATATTGATGATTTTGAAGAAAAAAAGCTCTGAATATTTTGAAGAAATTCTAATTTTAGAGCCAGAAAAGTTCAGAAATTCATTTATTTTCCTCTCTTTGATGTTGATGAGTTTACTGTAAAACTGAATAAGCAAATTCCTTGCAGTTTTCTTTGGACTTAAATCCATATGTAAAATAAAGTATATGTTCAAAGCGTATGTTAGCGTAAAAATTAAAGGGATAATTTATCAAAGCAATGGAAACAAGTTGTTTAGAAAGTGACACTTAATTGTAATAAGACAATATAAAATTATTAAAATAATTTATCGTAATATTATTATTACAAAAACAACATGAGATAAATACAAAATATCATTATTTACAAAACTATCTATGTTTTAACTTTGTTTTAGATAAGAAATTAAAAATAACACAATCAGTTAAAATCACCTACTTATGAAAATTTCATTAAACCAAAATGCATATTTGTGTTATTATAAACACGTAATGTTAATGAAGTGTTACTCGTGCAAATAGTTACAGAAGTGCTATTCATACAATTTGAATTTAACTAATACGTGTAAGGGTATTTGAAGTGCATAAAGGTTTCGTATGCACTAGCACTGAAAGAAAAAAAAGTCAGACTGAATATATAATCTAAACCCTTAAAACCAATTAAAAAACGACGCAAAATGCAAAATACATTTTTATTTAAGGAAGTGTTTCAATTTTGGAATTAAGTTTTTCCCCCTTTTTTTGAAAGCAAAACTCACTATTGAAATCATCTTGAAAATTATTTTTTTCCCTTAACTTTATTATTACTATTATTATTATTTTTTTTGTACGTATATCTAAATCCATAATATTTAGGTAGTCGGCTTTTTAATGGTGTTAACTTTCCAAAAATGTTGTTGTTGTTTCCAATGTGGAGGCACTTGCTTAGTCGGCATTCGCCTCTTTTCCACGGGAAATGCTGGTGGCCATTTGTGAAGGGTCACCCTGATAGGTGACCAGCATTGACCCTAACATGGTGGGTCTTCAGCTGCTCGGGTATTGAATCCGAGATCCTCCGATCCGAAACTCGACCTAACCCCTAGGCTACCACGGCGTTACTTTTCAGAAATAGCTAAATATAAACGTCTGCCAAAAATGGGGGATTGGTTTTTTTTTTTTTTTTTTGTATTTTGAAAGTCAAGTTTCATCTATTCAATTCAAGAAATTGAGTGCGATCGAAATAATTGTGTTGCCTAATCACGGCATACGAGCATTCATGCTATAAGATTCTCAATAGCCAGTTGTTAATAGCGTTAATTTTTTAAATATTTTTTTCTGTTTCAAACAGCTTATGAGTCCTACTTTGCAGTGTTTACTTTTGCTAATTTTAAAGTTAAGTAACAACAATAGTAATAATAATGCAGAGTTGTAGTAATAATAATAACTCTACATTTTTATGCAAATAAATCTTAAAATGGTATTTTTGTTTATCTTTATTGTTAAATTATTTTTTTCTTCGTCCTAACTCCTGCGTTATGCAAATATTTCTTATTTTATAGTTAATAAGGTAAATTAACCATGTTCCCCTTTATTCTAATGCAAAACTTCACTAAAAGAATGACAGTAAAGAAAATAACTAAGCGCAATGCAAAACATCATTTAACTTAATATTTTACGCTATTAGTAAAAATTTTGACAACAAAATGTGTACGCATTTTATATTTTATGAAATTCAGCATAACTCAAAAAGTAAAAACTAAACAAATATAAATAAAAAATGAAACAAAAAATGCGTACAATTAAATATTTTAATCTTTCAAAAATGCATCGTTGGCATTGACTCTAAGCAATTCTGTTATTTAGTTTACCTTGATCATTTCAATTTGCGAAAAGCACATACATTATCCGGTGACCTACGAATACACAAAGCTTTGGAAGTTTTACATTCTACTTTGCAGAAATGGACTTTTTGAATTTATCAGTTACTACATTTCCCGTTTCCATAGCAACCACATAAAAATACAATGCGGTGAATGCATTTCGGAATTTCAACATCCCATCTTATACTCCGGACTGAGTAACAGATGTGACATATGCAACAATTTGATTTAACAATGATAAAATGATCTTTTTTGAATATGCTCTTGCATTTTCTCGTATTTATTTCACCATAAACGTGACGTTTTCTTAACAACGGCACCAAAACAAGGTAGTATATTGCCATTTTCTCAAATATTTGAATCAGTTACCTGACTTTTTTTTTTTTTTTTGGAGAACGCAAGTTTTATAGCTAATAATTTATGTAATTTAAAAAATAAATAAATTAAACAGTAAATATAAAATTAAACTCATTAAAAATATTCGAAAGGAAAGCCGAGGGTGTCGGATGCTCGATAATGGAAGGTTCTGGGTTCTAAATCCAAATTTTTCTGTTGCCGCTTTCCTGCAGTGGTTATTTGCAATGTATACTTTGTTGTCATAAATATACTCTTGGCGTTACTTCTATTAAAAGAAAAACCATTAATGTGTTTGCTTTTAATGGGGCTGCGTACTGGTCCTAAACCTTTGCAGACCTAGTGCGCTCCCCAGGAACTGGCATCCATTCTTTCAAGCAACACCACTATTGGCCATTGCCACTTGATATTTTTTTATGCCCTGTTTCACACAAGATGGCAGCACCTGGGCTCTGAGGAGGCAAAATTACATTAGAAATTTAATTTAGCCATTAGTGGGTCAGCATATACGAAAGAACTAAAATGTGTCATATTTTTAAAAGGCTTTTCTGGTCAAAGTTAATATTTATCCCACAACTTAGTGTTTATGTGATTATATGAGTATTACTTTTATTTAAGCTTTCTCAATATTTGCCAAATTGTTATAAATGTGTCATTTGCCGAATTGTTATAGAATACATGTCATTTGTAGAATAATAAAACTTTACATTTTATTTAGTTTTATTATTTGCTTTTTTTCTTTTTTTTTTATTTTAAAAATATCAGCTTATTTTTCATAATGAATACATGCAAAATATCGGTAAAGATGGTCTTTATTTTTTGATACCAATGAACACGTAAACACAAAACTTTAGCTAGATCATTAAAAACACTCAATAATACTGAAATAATATCTCTCGAAGTGCAATATTAACAGAGTTTTGATCAAAGGAGAATTAGAGGGGACATGATTCAGTTGTTTAAATTCATTAAAATGGGAAATGTTGATGGACTACAGCTATGTGCTGAAAGTAAAACCAGAGGCCATTGTGTTAAGTTTTTCAAATATCAGGCTGATCTTGAAATTAGGAACAATTTCTGCTTCAATAGGGTTCTAGGCCGTTGGAGTAGTTTATCGGAAGCGACTGTTAATAGCAATTTGGTAAAAATTTTTAAGAAAGCTCTTGATGTTTATTGGGGACTGCTAAATTGACTAGGACCAGCCTAGCTGGGCCCTAGCCTGTTGCTGGTCGTCACTTTCGTATTTGTATTAATAATTAGACAAATTTTATGCGATAGACTAAAAACTTAAAAGCAGCGATAAACGTCATAAGGCAAACGAATCCCAGTCATTTGCTTCGAGGTTGCAAGGATCCCGTATATTGAAGCAAAAAATAAATAAATAATAAATGAATGAAAGCTTATGGACATATTCTTAACACCCCAAGCGTGCAATTCGTATTGCAATTAGTGAGCTTTTCCATTGATTTTTGAAGGTCTTTTTTTCCTCTCTCTCTCTATTTTTCCTAAATGCGCGAAAGGTTTTATTAATATTAATAATAATAGTAATAATAATAATATTATTTTAATGTATAATATAATTATTGTCTTATGCTCCATTTTTTGAAGCAACACACATCTTAGGAGGTCATTGTGAAGTCACGTGTTTTGGAAGATCTAAACATTCCAGATTTAATTTATGAGAAATTTAATTGCATTTACTTAGTATCAAAAATAAAAAAAAGGAAAATAAATTCTTTCTTATGACGTTTTTTAAAAAATTCTAATATTTTGAATCGGAGGTGTAGTAATGCAATTGCCTTAACTGCAGTGCAAAAAAGTTCGGCTCTGTTATCTTTCTCGCAGTTGCCATGGGCACAAAGTAGGAAACACGACCTTGATGCTCCTATTCTAATTACACAGACTATAATTACATCCTAATGAAAGATCTAACATATATGCTGGCTATCTACGTAATAACGTAAATAATGGGATGCATTAACAAGACGAATTCAATCTTCTTTTCATATCTTAGAGGTTGAATTATGTCATATGGTTATTCTTTCAAACTAATTTTCAAGGAAACGCGCCTTAGAATGCCTCAAACATAGTAATTTACCTGCATAAAAACACTATTCATTGAAAATTAATATTTTACATTACATATATTTTTGTTCATGTACTAATACATTTTTTTTTTCATATTTTTTCCCCTGAATTAAATATAAATTTTTAATTTATCGGACATATTTTCTTCTTAGAAGAAACGAGGCAAACCAAATCCATCCCTATCTCAAAAAATAACGGAAAACCATCTAAATAGTAGGGTAAACATAATGCATTACTGGGACAAATAATATCTCTTCTCCATCTCTTAGCTCTAAATAATGTTCCAGAAACCCCATTGATGTGGGTCCTTTTAATGTAACTTTCATTGAAACAGACCTTAAAACCCCTTAGACATAAAAGTTAACGTTTACTGGAATATTACTTATGACAAGCCAATCAACATCCATTTCTATTTATTTTATTTCGTTGCTTGTTGGTATTATTTTTAAAATATTTTTTGCGTTACACTATATGAAATGTTTGAGCCCCGGAAGATGAATTTCTTTGGAAGAAGCAAAGAGTCTTTAAACTATATGTCTCCCTATCTCAATAAATAACTGGTAACTAGTAATAACGTAGATATAATGCGTTGCCGAGAAAAAGTAATATCTATTCGCCATCATTTAGCCCTTAAATAATGTTCCAGAATCCTAACTTATATTTGTAATACCAAACTAATTTCCATTGAACCCATTAATCTTTATCTTCACTGAGATACTCTTTATGATAAACCGATCAATATCCTTTTCTAATTACAGTTGAACTTTCTTAATACAAACACGGTAAATACGAAATCACGGCTGAAACGAACATTTTGTTCATTAAGTTTGGTGTACTATTTAACTACACTAAATATCTCACGCATATTACGAAGGATAAAACACAAATTTCGGCTAAGACAAACAAAATTTCTGACCTATTCACGAAAATTTTTCTCAATTGCTATATAATTATTTTTTTCTAGAAATTGGTTATTTTGAGTCATTGCAAACCACCAAGTTCGCCTAAGATAAAATTTAATGTACCTGAAAAAACAACTAACCATTAAAGATTTTTCCAAAATTGTTAAATTTTAAAAGGTAAGTTCACTTTTTCTCAATATAATAAAAAGATTTAAAAGTGTTAGTAAAAATAACTCATTTGTTTTCATTACTTATTTTACTTGTTATCATAAAAAGTAGTAATTCTTTTTAAAATATAAACATGAATTTCCAATAGTTTTTTTTTTACACAATTTTATGTATTCACGGTTGTTGCGAATAACGGCTAATACGAAAAAATTCGCTAATTTTTGGCATTTCGTATTAAACGAGTTCAACCAGTGAAAAGAAATTTCTTAGAGGTAAAGAGCATTTAAAGCATGTATGTATGTCCCCAGCTCAATAATAACGGTAGGCAATCTAAGCATTAATTTAGATATAATGCGTTGCCAAGAAAAATAATATCTCTTCGCCATCACTAAGCCCTTAAATAATGTTCCACAATCCTCACTTATATTTGTCCTTCCAAACTAATTTTCATTGAACACATTAGACTTTTTCTTATTTGAGATACTAGTATTTATGACAAACCAATAAATATCTATTTCTATCTATTCGATTTATTTGTTTGTTGTTACTATCTTGAAAATATTTTTCAGTGACATTAAATAAAAGTTTTGAACCAGTGAAAAGAAATGTCTTGGAGGTAAAGAGCCCGTAAAGCATGTATGTCCCCAACTCAATAAATAACAGTAGGCAATCTAAGCATTAACGTAGATATAATGCGTTGCCAAGAAAGATAATATCTCTTCTCAATCACTTAGCCCTTAAATAATGTTCCAGAATCCTCACTTATATTTGTCCTTCCAAACTAATTTTCATTGAACACATTAGACTTTTTCTTATTTGAGATACTAGTATTTATGGCAAACCAATAAATATCTATTTCTATCTATTCGATTTATTTGTTTGTTGTTACTATCTTGAAAATATTTTTCACTGATATTAAGTAAAAGTTTCGAACTACGAAAAGAAATTTCTCAGAGGTAAAGAGCCCTTAGAACAAGTACGTCCCCATCTTAATAAATAACGTTGGACCATCTAAGTAATAACGTAAACAGAGGGCATTGCCCAGAAATATAACTCCTCTTCTCTAAGCTACGAATCCCCAAACAATGCCCCAGAATTCCCTTTCAATTGGGTCATCTTAGAGCGCCGGCCAGTGTCAGCTATAGAACTTGGACGGCCAATTAAATCAAATAGCGTGCGCTTTTCCTCTTTTATTCCCGCCAATGGGATAGATGAAATGGGTGGAAGTTCTCCATTAAAAGGAACTGGGATTCCATTCTGTGCTTTTGATGTCAAAATTAAACGAAGCGCATACATGCGAAGGGTACTTGTGCCTAGACAAAGGGAAATTTGGCGCTCTTGTTTACTTGTGGTTACGAACTTCCAGTTTTGTTCCAAACAGCATCGACGCCACCTATAACAGAACTTAAATAAATGAGTTCCAAAGAACTCCTGTCTTTCATATCTGATTAAATTAGTGACGTTCATGGTGGTAGACTATGAATATATTGTCCCCTAATGTGGAAGCCCTCTGTATTGACATTGATTGAATTACAAAGGGATGTAAGAGCAAGCACCTAGTTATGGTATTGAAATAAATTCTATGGCTTGTTGTCTGAGAAGATGGTTTGAGAAACCGTACTTTAAGTTTGAAATAAATTGAATCCTGTAATATCAAATTAAATTTACTTTCCAAATATATTGAATGTATTTTTGAAGAATTAAAAAAAAAAAGTTGAACTCTAACTATCGCAATTTACTTTCGCAGTGCAATTAAGTTAGCCCTTCACTGGGCATTTTTTTTTTTTTTTTTTGAGCTTGTTTGTGCTAGTTATAAGTGGAAAAAATACTGAAAAATTTCTTATTTAATTCGAAAAAATTTGCAATGTTCTTTAAAAAAAAACACTGCGCATTTAGGGGTAACAATAATAATTTTTTTGCATAATCATTTTAACGAATGAAACAATATCAATAATAAATAGGTATGCATTATAATCATAAATTAAGCCTAAAATAGTAAAATGTTAAAATAATTTATTTTATTGTTATTTATAAATTTGTAAAATTTATTAAAGTAAAAATTTGCACATGTAACTAGTAATTATTAGTTACATCATGTGCAAATTTTTAATTTTAATTACCAATGAAGCTTAATAATTTAAATAAAATATTTTAAACGAAAAATCTGTGGGGGTCTACGCGATTTCGTTTCTTCTTTGGTTGAGCGCGAATTGATTTTAAACAAAATTCCTAAATAATAATTTAATCGACCTCCTTACGCTAATTTGTTATATATTTATAACAATGATCTTCTGAAAGATAGTAAATAAAGGGAAATAGAAAAACCAGTGACACCTGTTCTTGTTTATGCTGCGAATAATGCAGGAGAATAAAAAAGACTCCCGAATGCGCATTGTTGTTTTAAAAAAACAAGTAAAAAAGGCGCCCTAATATATATTTTAACCGAAAATTTTCGGATAACTTATATTTATTTTATTTTGAAACTGTGTAAGCAATTAATGACTATTTGTTAAAATATCCTTGTTGTTTCAAATTTGTAGGAAAAAAATTAGTTAACTGAAAAAGAAGTTACTGTTTTTTTACAAAATCAACATGTCTTACGATTTTGTGAAAAAAGATGAGCCTTGAGCTCAGTTTACAAGATCCAAGCGAAACTATATTTACTGATATGATCATACATACAAAATAAAATAAAAGAATGCGCCACATGTTAAAAATTATACAAAACAAGAGCTTAGTGAACGAAAAATAGAGGTGTTGTTTAAAAACAACACGGCGCAGTGTAGGGTTAAAACCTCTTTTGATATTAGGAAGATAAGGTCGAAATATATAAAACAGGAAGTTAGAAATTTAAAGATATGAAACTAAACTGCGAAGAAAAATAAATAAACAATCGAGATTAAATTGAACCTTTCTCTCTGACATGGGCATTATGATTATATTGCCCCAAACTAAAACTGAATGAAGTATAATCCAAAACGAATTTTTTTCGTAGACATAGTATTAACGACAGTAAAAGTTTGATGGATTGATTCGGAATAATCAAACTGCCTTCTTACCGTCAAAGAAAGAGCCGCAGACAAATTTATTTTCTAAATTTTTAATATCCGCGATTTGAAATACTTATTTTTTTGTTCTTTTCTTTTTCGCGTTTTAAATTTATTATTATTATTTACCCTCACTTTAACCATCATTTTTGGTCAGTGTAGGGAGCATAATCGGATACTGAAATTGAAGGTTGTTGTTAAATGAAAATATAAATAAATTCAGAAAGAAAATTTAATATTACTACACACATCTTTATTCGGAGTATGCTATTATTAGAAAAAAGTTAGAAAATTGAGTAAATTACAGTCCGCTTTACTTCTTGTTGCTATTTAAAACTCATACCTTCTTTGAAATTCTTCTGCGCTCCCTAGTTTCAGAACTGCTGCTCTAACTCAAAGAAGATAAAAAATTATTTAGTTGCTAATATTTTCTATAGTAGCAAAATACCAGTGATTAATTGATTGATGCGGATATTTTTACATAACATACTCAAATTTATGAAATAGCAGCTCTGAAATAATAACATAAAATTAAATATGTGCGATACTTAATTGTATGTAATTAGTTCAAAATGTGTACTGGGTAAAGATTAGTCAAAGTAGTTGCTCGGTGCACTTCTGTTTTGAAAGGAAATTTGTAAAAGAAGTTATCTGTATTTGTTATGCAATATAGTTTGAAGCAGATAATATATTTACATTCTTTACAAGCTCTTTCTGTGAAATGGTTATCTCTCTTCGTCATAAAACTTTTAATCATTTTGAAATTTTTCGCAAACTGAAGGATTCCCCGCAATTTAAATGTATACTTTCATGCAAAGTAGGCCAAACTCCACAACCATATCTTCTCATTTCATTAATTCTCTGCGCCCAGTGACGTGCAAAAAGAAAAATTCAATTCGTATCAAAACATTTCAAATGTTAACGAAACCCTTTTCTCCCAACAACTCTCAGGTCATTCTTTCCAGAGGGAGATGAAAAGAAAACCTTCATCTCTCTTTTTCTTATAAACGTGGCGGAATTTATGTTGGCGCCCATTCCCTTTGGATCGGCGCCAAAATACACTCTGTCCGCTGGGGCGCGAAAACTAATGTCAAGCCACCCCCTTTTGCCCCCTTTAAGTTGGCGGTCACATTGAAAAGAGCCAAAAATGCAATGACCGTGATACACAGGAAGCGATTTACTTCTGCAATGGACCATAGGAAGTGGTTTCGGTTACTTGAAAGAAGTGGTGGGGGGAGGGTTCGTACGTTATTATTTTTTGAAATAAAATTCGAGAGGAAGAAATGTAATAAATACGTTCTGAAAATGAGTAAATTCCTGTCACAGAGAAATAAAAGGGCTCTTAAGCAGAAATATATGAATCGGGCATTTTGTTAAATCGTTCGCGTTTTGTGGAAAAACAGAACGCAAAGATAATATCTTTGGTTGCCAAAAAGAGGAAAATTTAGTGGAATATTAATAAATTGTTTCCTTTTCACTTGACTCCGGAAGTTACGCTTTATATAAAATGATGAAGATATCACACAATCGTGCTTGGATAATTCGGCATTTGTGATTACTGAAGGCAAATTCGAGAATACGAGAGAATATTTTGCGAATTTTTGCGCTGATTGTTTCATCCTTAAGTAACATGCGTTTTAGGTAGTTACTCATTGCGTTTGTCTTCAGAATAAGTCTTTGCCTGCAAATAATAACAGCACACTTTTAATTCACATTTTCTCAAAAACTCTGACCTGCTCGTTTACATCTGGTAAATGACATTAGGACAGTGGCTCCCAAACTGTTTACATCTGGCCAATGGCAATATTACAGTGGCTTCCAAACTGTTTACATCTGATCAACGACATTAGGACAGTGGCTCCCCAACTGTATTCATCTGGCCTATGGCAATAGGACAGTGGCTCCCAAACTGTTTACATCTGGCCAATGGCATTAGGACAGTGGCTCCGAAAGTGTTTACCGCGTATATAAAATCATATTTGTTACAAAGCGAACAAAAATGATGGTTACGAAAAAAGTCCTGCAATGAATTTTAATTGCCAGCTAAAATCTTTCTTTTCATGTCTTGCCTTCTTTTTTCTTTGATTTTTTTTTTCTGCATAAAATCGCACAAATCTACAATTATGTTTATACATAATCATGTTTCACGAATAGTTATATGATCAGGATGACCAAAAGTTCTAATTTTCTCCAAAAAGGTGCCGCGACTTGGAAAAGTTTGGGAGCCCCTGGTACAGGCGGTAGACCAGGTTCGTTCCGGCAACAGGGTAAGCAATTTGGTACTAACTTACACCCTTAAAAATGGTGCAAATTTGCTTGCTACGACGGATATACGTTTTTTTAATTGTTTCCGTATTTTGCACTGAAATATGAAAGAAAAAAGCATCATCTCATCAGCATAATTGCTTGAAGTAATATATCATTATTTTTTTACGGTGAATAAAAACCCCACCACACTAAAAAATAAAGAGCATCTAATTCAAAAAGCAAATATGCACCATTTTTGGTACAACATACAGTTAAACATTTTAACAGCGTATACATAACCACACAGCAAAGCAACATTCTATGCAACCAGCAAATTTGTATCATTTTTCGATGCAACATACCATGATTTTTTTAGTGTACAGAATCTTGATCACTCAATGTGTAAATATCTCGAATAAACATTATATCATTGTATTAATTATGAGTGAAATTCATACTTAAACATGTATTCAAGTAAAATAATGAGACATAAGAAAGAAAATAAACGCTACTATTTTTCCGCATCCATTTCCACGAAAGCAAAACAAGAAACAACTGTCAAATCAAAAACAGCAAAACAAAAAAGTAATTTCATTAATCATTCACAGGAGCTTCCACATTTTAATAACAAATGTACTTCTCTCCGGGGAGCTGAGATAGAAAGTATTATTGCGCTGCCAGAATAAATATGCGTCTAGTTTTCCTTTGCCCAAAATTAATAATGGCTTCACCAAAAAGTGGATATTAAAAATTTTATTTCTTAAAATACATTTTTTCCATACCCTCAGCTGACAGAAATATTCGCATAATGGAAAATTATGGCAAAAAAACAAACATTTCGGGTCTTTTTTGCATTTCAACGCGAAAAATATTCACTCAAAATGGCAGCGTTGTTTATTACTTTTTTTTAAGGTTTGCACTTTGTCTTCATATTCCTCCATGTGGGAATAAAAAGCGGGAAAAAAATCTTTTCGTACATATTTTTCTAAAGCAAACTGCCTTCATATCGTCCGTGTTTATTCTCAATTGTAGAGGACCTGCAAATATTTTATATTTCTTCTTCGCATTCCCTGCTTCAGACGTGGAGTGAAAAAAAAAAAAGTGGAAAAAGATGAATAAAAATCCTGGATTATGCTTTGGGATTAAACTTCTACAAAAAATTCGCCTTATTTCGTAGCCTCTTAGGTGCAATTTACTCTCCGCAAAAATTTTCGGAGGAAAAAAAAAAGCGGGAGAAAATGTTAAAAAAGAAATAACACGTATATTCATAAGCGAAAGTCATGAATCAAGCGAACCGATTTTAAACTCCGCCATTTATGGCCACTTTTCAGTAGTTACTGTAACCATTTCTCTGTTAACCTAAAAAAAGTTGCTTCATTTTCATTTCAGGGAATTTAGTGGTATAAAAGCAACGTTGATGAATCACATAGTATTAATATTTATGAAATGTCCTGAACGTTTTAGACGCATTGTACATAAAAAAGATCATTTCGGATACCTTGTACATTAAGAATATATTTTCAGACGCATTGTAAATGAATGATCGATGTAAATATGTTTATAGAATTTTTTAAAAAAAGTAAACAATGGTTGGTGATTCCCTTTATTTTCGAAATTTCTGGGAATTGTTTGCTGTTATATAAAAGCGCTATATGGTCACTAGATATAATCAGATTAAAAGCTTATTATGATATCCAGAATTTTGTGATATGAAAATCCATTTTAAACTAATTGTGATTAACAATAGATAAACCATTGCAGGGCATTTGCAGCTTTATGTATATCGCTCATGGGCTGCAATAGCGGCACAACTCAAAAAAAAATCATGTTTTGAGATAAGTGGGTCTAAAGTTTTCATTGCTAAGGAAAATGCATAAGAAGTGCTTTAGTTTGCAGCCATCTTACGGCCTAATATTGAATTATGAGTTGCGCAAGTATTGCTGCTTTAAGGAATGTGCATTTTCGTATTTACAATCTGTTCTTAGTCCAAAGCGAGTTTTTTTTTTTTTTTGAGTTATGCCACTATTGCAGCCCATGAGCGATATGTATATCAGAAACGGTACACAATAATTTAAATAGCTGGCTCAAGCTACACCAAAACGGTGATAACTTCTGCAAAATAAAATACCTATTAAAAGTGCTACATAATATTTTCACCTTTAAATACGTATCCAAATGGGTGAGGGAAACACGCATTTTGGCCTTGAATTTTTATGCATAAAACAATGGAAAATTGGTGCTTTTATTTTTAATTATTTATATAATGTACGTATATAATAATGTTTTCTATAAACCTATGATTTCTTCAATGCTTGATGTCTTATTATGTATTATATATATGCTCAATATGTGACAGTCATAATATTTATACAGTGTATTCCTTCGTGAAATTGAATAGTTGGTACCATTTTGCTGTTTTTAAGGACACATTTAAGGATATGCTATAATTTTCTGTGCAAAACAGTACATGAAAATCACCAGGGAAATTTATTTTGTGTATATATTTCTTTTTAATGCATCTTATCTTTATTTTCCTCTATATTGGATTCCGTGGATTGAAATGCCACTCACCCGTCTCTTTTTAAACTTAAATTTTAAAAATGTCTTTTAGTCCTTACATGCTTGGGTAGAAATGCAAGACTAATAGGCGATATAGCAGCTAAAGCTTTCTGCGTTTCCTGTATAAGCACAGATCAAGGTTGGTTTTGTACAGTACTTTCTTCTTACCGGAATCCAGGATTAGAGGAGGGGGGAGGGGATGATTAAATTATTGCAGTCATACTTTGTTCATTGATTGATATGTGGGGAGGGGAGGGAAAGGGATTGAATACAAGAAAAAAAATGCAATAGTTGAAAGTAACTATACAACGTCAACATTACTTTTACACTGCACAATTACGCTGCAATGCATTAAAAAAATATGCGTCATTTAATGATTTTAAACTAACACTATTAAGATAAAAATAAGTTTAATAGTTTTACTGCAATAATAACTATGTAATCAACACTTACTATACATATACTATATATAAATGTATAAAAAAGTGAGGTGAGCCTAATCTTCTCCTCCCCCCCCCCCCGAAAAAACCCTGATTACATCTTTGCGCAGAGTACATAGCACTGAAGATAATTTATAGCATTGGCTTTATAATAGTGAAATATCCTTTGAGGTGACACTTCGAGTTTGAAACAAATTCATCACGGTATTCTGCGCCATCTAGTGGCTTGCAGGAGAACGTCCGACTTTCGTTAAGGTAGTACCGCTGTAGAAACAAATGGTTCGATACAGGAACAATTACAGATTTTATTTTTATAGAAATGTAAATTGTGATTACCGGCCATGATATTTGACATCATTATGATTATTATAATTTTTTTATTTTTGCCAATGAAAAGTGTTTTTATATTAGAACTACGATGAAGCAGCTACCACTAAATTTTATGATCAAAAATAATATATATATTTATTTATAAGCGATGCAGGAACAAGTACAAATCTTATTTTTACAGAAATGTAATTCTTTGCGATTAAGAGAGGAGATATTTGGCATCATTAATGATTATTATTACTTTTACAGTTTTGTCAATGAGAAGTGCTTTTATATCGGAACTACGGCTATATAGTGAAATAACAACCAGTAAATTTTATCATTAAAAATAATATATATACATATTTAAAGCGTTTACTCGTGCCTTACTTCTATAGCACTGGGAATTCCTCAATCAATGAGGGTACTTCCTCAAGCTATAGCTCTTCATTGCACGTCCACGTCTGCCATTTGCGGTTTTCCTGGGTGTGTTCGCACTGTCCCTCACCTAATCTTTATCTCTCCTTTCTCTTTCAAATTACATTAGACGCAAAAATGTGAGCGTGCAAGCTTTTATGTGTAGCAATTTGTTTTTCAAGTCATAATCACACTGCTTATTTTGCAGCATCAGCTCCCACATATTCTTGAAGGTCACTGATTTTCGCGCAATTCTAGGGAGAGGGGCAGGGGGGGGGGGTATAGATTAAATCGAAAGTAACGCGCGGAATTTCTTTTAAGAAACGCAAAACAAAATCAGTTTGTTGAATTTCGTTTTATATTCACTCTATTCCACTGTCTGTAATACGCAAAGGAGAAAACAGCGTTTACCTGCGATCGAGTCTGCACATAATTCATTCTACCAAAGATGCATCTTCTCTCATGAGAAGGGGGTCATTGTAAGCCCCCTCTGCATTTTAATTTTTAAAATATTATTTTTACTAAAAAATAAATTAGTGGACTTTAAAAACTTAACAAACATTCCTTAAATTTTGTTCGTATACCCATACTTCTTCACAACACTATTTACAAGACGTTATGTGTAAGAAAAATTGTTGGACGCCAGCTTTGTTCTTTATATCAATTCAAAATTAAATTTTACCCTGAATTTACGCTTTCTTATATTTCTTTAGTTTAAAAAACATACAACAACTCTATTTTTCTTGAAATAAAATTACCACAATTTTTAAAGCTAGCGGCTGCCGCTCTTTGCTCGCAGTTCCTTAACCTCTTCAGACCCCAGAACTAAGCACAAACAATTTTTACGCAATTTTTTGGTTCTCTGATTTAAAAAAATAATTACAAAATAAAATAACTAATTTTTTAAAAAAATTTATTTAATAGTTAGTTTAAATAATATTTAATGCCCAATTTCCATGTTTTCCATGTTTAAAACGAAGTAAACTATCTGTTGGTTAATTTCAAAAACAATTGGGTGTTATAGCTTTCAAATTGCACAAACAGTAGTTAATAAGCAGTATTTTAAAATGTACCCAATTGGGTACACTTGGAATGAAGATATAGATATTAGATGCTATCAAGGGGTGGGGGATGCCCCCATCCGTTCCTCCGCTCGGTGCGCCTGTTTGTGTATATACTTCGCTGTGTGTATGTGTGTGTCACATGTTCAATTAATTTTCTTTTATAAATATCAGCCTTGCAATGAAACAGGAAAAGGATTGATTTTAATACGTTTGTAGCACTGGATCCCAGAATAAGCGGCCAAACATGTCTTTCGCTCCGGAAGGCCCGAGGTTCTACTTTGGCAATAGAAGAATGATAAATTTACCAAAAACTTTTTCCGTGATCCTATTGGAAAGTGAAAGAACCTCAGGTGTTCGCAAGAGCTTCGTAAAGTACCGTGTAGTTGCGTATAACAAATGCAAATGTTCCGACCGTTCGTCCCCGGCTATTTCTTTTCCAGCAACGAAAAAAACCCACGGGTGGATTTCTCTCTCCCACCACCCATACCTTTCGAATTTCTTTTGAATTTTTCACAGCATTTCTTCGCTATGGTGGATATAAAAAAAAAAAAAGCGCACAATGATCGCTTCTGACGCAGGAATAACGTGCATGGTGGAATTAGAGCAATACCGGTTCAAAAAATATACATTTTTTCCCCCGTCCTCTACATCAAACAAAACAAATGTTTTCAGTTGAGTCCACTTTGGAAAAATGTGTTACCCGCCCAATGTGCACCTGACTGTAGGGATATGGCTCAGGAAAAGTCTCAATTGGATTTTTTTTCCCTCTCCCTTTTTTCTTCTTCTCTTGATCTTTCTGGGGAATTCATTTTTCAACTTCGTAACGAGTTTCAGATGAAAATGTCGGAATAATTCGATTTCCATTGGCGTTTTTAATGACTTTATGATTGTCGTATCGATTATTTTGAGAAACTTCTTTGCTTTTGCATATGATAAAACTTTATATTTTCGTGGTTATAGAGATTAGAAACCAAATATTATTTTCATCATTAAAAGTAAGAATATAGTTTTTAAATTATTGATACCTTAATGTGTTTCGATTTTAGTCAATAATCGTTCATAGAGGCTGTCTTAGACAGTTCACTGGCCGTAAAATGTATTATACATGTAATGATCTTAATATATTTCATTTTCGGTCAAAGTTTTTTCTGTAATATATAATTTAGACAAATCTGCTCCTTATAATAAATATCTGTATAAATATGTTTGTTTGTAATGGCGCTGCGTATTGGTTCCTTACCATTTGCATAATATCTGATTTATAAAAATCCGGTTATCGTAAAAAATATCTGAATAAATATGTTGTTTGTTTGTAATGGAGCTTCGAATTGGTTCCTTACCATTTGTAGACTTAGGACCTTCTCCATGAACTGGCAAACTCTGTATTAATATATTGCACAATACATTAATTCTCTTTCAATTTCGCTGATTTTTCTTTTTAATAGTCTGCCATATACAAATTTTACACTATGTAAATGCAAAATACGATGCTCTAGCTTTGATCCTTTAAGTATTACTTAAAGGATAAATAATTTGTGCGTTTCACCTCAAGTTATCAACTTTAGTTTTCGCTGGCACAAAATGAAAATTTTAATGTAAGAAGTAATAATACAAGTTTGTCAAAGTTCACGTAGATATTTTGTTATTGATACAGTCATGTTGTGTAGCGTGTTGAGATGCTATTCACCTCAAGCAAAATGTAAATTGGACAAACATTTTTAAGTTTAACCCCTTAAAGCCCGTGTTTTTTTTTCTGAAAAACTAGTACAGGTTAAGTTATTATTTGCAATTTCAGGTTGTGTGGGGTGACTGGGAGCGGAGGTTGTGATAAAAGTTACAAAGAGATAAAAATTTACACAAATAGTGTGAACGGATCTCAGATGGGTATTAGAAATAAAATATAGCGCGCATGCGCAAATTTTCTGGTAATTTCAACCGTGTCTGACACGGGCAAATGCGCTAAGGGGTTAAAATGCAAAAGTGATTTTGGTATATACAGTCGAACCTCCATTTAACGAACCTCTATTTTGCGAATTTCTCCATTTTACGAATTTTCTTCTTGGCCGTAAAAATATTTAAGGTTTTCCATGTAAAAAAACCTCCAAATAACGAAGCACATTCTCTATTTAACGAACTTTTTTCTGATAATCTAAAAAAAATTCCACTCTATTTTTCAAGTATTTCTTTCTTTAAACACTTTTACTAAAGCTTCTGCACACTATATGTTAAAATAAATATAAACATTTTTTTTTAGAGTAGTGAATAAGTTTAATTCCATATTATAATGGTTATTCTTTGTTTTATCCTTTCTTAAGTGAAATAATAAAAGTAAACTGCTATAGTTATTATTACATGATATGTAGAGCTTTCATTAGTTTAAAATGAGTTCTCGTGTAGCCAAAGTATTATAAAAAATGTAAATCTCTCTTTAACGAATTTCTCCACTTAACGAACTTTTTCGCTGGATTTTGCGACTTCGTTAAATAGAGGTCCGACTGTATATATATATATATATTATATATATATACAGTTGACGCTCTATTTTAGGAGCACTTGGGAACCACGAAAAATGTTCGTGAAATTAATTGTGACGAGGGCAGGGGGCAACAAGAAGTGTGATATCACACGTTTAAGTTTCTATAAAACTCAGCAAATTACTTATTTTTTATCATTTTTCTTATTTTTATAATTTGATTTTAAAGTTTCATTGGTTTAGTTATGTATTGAAAACTCCGATGCTGATGAAGGCTTAAATTTACTGCTAGTTAATTTACTTCCAGTAAGTGGGACATCATTTCTGAATGGTCTGTTAGAGGATTAATTATCTTTAAGTAACAAAGTTCAGAAGCATGTGTTAAAAAGAAATAAAGAAAAATTTAAAAAATGAAAGAAACGAAAAGATATTCGAAATTCATGAGCATTAAAAAAAGGAAAAGTCTTAAAAGTCAAGAAGGATAAAAAAAATTACGTTTGTGATTTTATTCTAAACATTTAGGAACAACATTATCGGAGACAATGAAATAATAGCGAATAATATCAATATGATTTAACCTGCCTTTTAGTTTTCAACGCAAAAAATGTCCAAAAAGTTGGCAAAGGGAATTCAAAACATTTCCCCAAACTAGTTTACGGTGCATAAGCTGATTTCTGTCCATTGCAGCACAGATGAAGCGAATTATAAGACATAACCTACCAAAAACACAAAAAATATGAATATCAGATAATTCTGTCACACATTAGATCGCAATCAGTGAAAATGAATGCCTTCAATTTGAATGAGGAACAAAAAAAAAGAAGCGAACTAATGGAAACTAATATTTCAAAAAGGACACCGCAACTCTGCTATAGCAGGAAAGTCAAAATTAATCAACGTACACTGCAGCCCATTTCATTCCGGTATTCCGAGCCGCTTCAGTTTCAATTTTCGTTCTACGACCTGCTGGCTCATTGATAAAATTTGTCGCACTCAATCAGCAACCTGTAACAATCTCCCATCCTTCTGATTCGGTCTCTAAATTGAATTAAAAGTATCGGGTAACCCCCTTTTTGCGGCCTCTCGGAGCTTCTACCGTTATGGGGCGATAAGAATCTGGTAGGGATTGTGGAAGGCACATCTGGAGCGTCTGCCATGCTTTGGAAAAATAGGTAATTGGCCATCCGTTTCCTGCTGTGTAGCTTGACCTTTAAGGCCGCACCCGAGGCAAGAGCGTGGAAATTTTTCCTCACCCATCTTGACGCGTAAGGGGCCATGACAAATTGCTTTTGAAGGTTTTTGTTAAAAAGGTTTTATTTTCAGAAGTTTCATTTGGGCTGCAGTTGATGTGCTTAATTTAGGGGTCCAAAAACTAATTTCAGGGAAAATACCCTCCTTTTGGTTTTGCTTTTAAATGTGTATTTTTGCAGCTTAAAAAAAAGATCTTTGAATGAAAACTTTTTTCTTCTTTTTCTTTTTTATTTATTTCTTAGAGCTATTTTTTAATTGCTCTTAAAAACTTTTATGATCAAAGGAGGTTTTTCATATCGAAAGAAAAACCTGGAGATTACCAGAAGGAAACGGTTTATGTAATTAAAAACCATGCAATTAATTTTGTAATGAATGAAAGGGGAAGAGGAATATTATTAACAAAGAAATCTGGTACAGCTGGAAGGTTTTTCCAACGCTCTACCTTTGAAAATGTTTCCTTCCTTCTTGAAGTATTCAGTACATGAATTTACTCACCATCTCCTTGTAATTCATGACAGCCTTATTTACCAAACATGGTCAAACAGCCGGTCCAACCATTACTCGAGCGATCCTCTATCAAGACCGCTGGTAAACTCGGCTTCTGTGGCATGCCTTAAAGCCTCTGTGACATAAAATTTTAGGGCTCTTAGTAACTGTTCTTCAACAGACAATGCACTATTGTTATTGCTCGTTGATAATTTGTCCCCGAGGCATTCCATAACAGCTTAAATGTGGATTTTTGTAGACGTTGCGAATGAAGCTCTTTTTCTTCCAATGTTTCAAAGTCATTCAGCAAGACAAGAACAAACTCTGTCTCTGCAAGATTCAAGCAATCGTGATAGCACAAATTGATTTAGAAAATTCATCTTTCCCCTTGCACTTATCTTCAAAATCAATAAGCTACAAATGGCGTTTGCTTACTGTAGTACTGCGCATGCGCTGTAAGTTTGGACAGCAGCTGTCCTTCGATGTTACGGTCAATGAAAGTCCATCGACAGTCCGCGCCGAGAAATCTCTGCCTCCTCGTCGTCGGGAATACCGTTTTGGACAAAAGCTCAAAACGGACATTAATGGCCTTATTCACTAACTGACTTGAACCGTCGAACTGCAAGTCAAAGGCTGCCTCATCCAATCAGAACGCTCAAATTCGCGGTTGTCTGACAGAGTTTCACATCATTTGGTGAATAAGGCTGTGAAAACGCTGTCTGACTGCCGGTCGAAAGGTTGGTGAAGAAGGCTGTTAGTGGTCTCTTAAGTCTCCATCTTTCCTCTATGACTAATGTATGCACTTTTCTCTTTTCGCTACCAGACCCCTACGTGTTAGCCGAGGCCTTAGGATTGCTTGCGGCCGGGACGAGGTAGTGGGGTCCACTGGTTTTACATGCACGTATTCCCAAGTGTACGTGGGGTCTTCAGCGGGTATCGAGCGCGCGACCTTCCTGCTGGTGGAAGTCCGACGATCTAACCGCTAGGCTACCACGGACTACTAATGTATGCACTTGGGCAAACCCACCTTCTTAAAGTTTTCAAGGCTCCAGGGGGCGGAAGTCAAAGAGTACACACTCGATACACACACACTTATAAGGACATTATATAAAGGCCTGCCTGGGATGACATTTGGCTACCGCTGACCCACCTAAATAACGGCCAGTGTTTGTGTGTGAAAGCGGGTTAATCCCTTGTGTTTTTGTTGTTTTAGTTTTAGAAAGCACCACCAGATGGTAGCAGTGGTGCATAAATATAATCTAACTTTTTGTTCTGAAGTCTGAAGTATACCTGCACTTAGTACTAGGGATCATTCATAAATAATGTCACGCATCGAAGGGGAAGGGGATTCGTCAAATTGTGACAAAATGTGGCAGGTGGAGGGGTAACAAGAAGTGTGACATCATGCTTAGGCAACATACCGTAAGATGTGACAAAGGGAGAGAGGGGGTAAGTTGAGGCGTGACATTTTGTGACAAAGGGGGAGGGGTTCAAATATCTCGGAAAAAAGCGTGACATCATTTACGGACGGTCCCCTACCCTGTCGCTATACTTGTTAAAAATGATATTGTAAAGTACTTAATTTTCTGCATTTCACTTAGTTTCTCTTACTGTGTGTAGAAAGTATTACATGATTTTTTTTCTCCCCACCCCCTTATGCTTTTAAAACCACTTAGCTTTTCTCTTCATGTATTATTTACAAAATAATGATGCTGCAGTTATTGATATCGGTGGTTTTACGCGAATAGGCCTTTTCATGTAGAGTAAAAAATAAAAGAATAAATAAACTACGTTAGTATTTTTCTATTTTTTTGTACAAGATACTAAAAAAAAGGAATTAACGCTAAACCTACCGACAGTTCTTGTATACCTATTAATACCATGCTCGGTCAAATTGACCGAGAATACTAGAAGTACAGAATGAAAAAATATATGCATATTCTAAGAATTGCAATATAGTTCCGATGACGGTATTATAACGTTTAAAGTGCGTAATTCTTATAAAAGTTTGCAAACGGTCAATTTGACCGGTACTTGGTAGGTTTAGTGTTAATAGAGAGGGAGGAAACAGTCGTCGACTAACGAACTAACAGCCCTTAGTTGCTGCACTAAAACTATTTATAAATTAAAATAATCCGCAAAACTTTTTTTTTTTGTAATCATATTATATTTAAAGAGATATAAGGTAAAACTGGTTACGTCATTTTAACTGTTGAAAACACTACGACATTTTAACTGCTGAAAACACTGCTTCATTTGAACTGTTAGAAATAGTACAGTAAAACCTGTAAAGTTGACCACCTTTGTAAGATGACCACCTGTCTAAGTTGACCTTTTCTGTCAGGAACAGAATTATTCTTATACTATATAATGTAGGGAAACCTTTGTAACTTAACCACCTAAGTTGACCCCCTGTCTATATTGACCACTTATGTACGCAAAATTTGGGCAGGAGCATTATAAAAAAACCTTTGTAAGTTGACCGCCTAATTATTATATTTATTTGTTTGTATATTTTTGCAAAGATAAATAAAAACTAAAATAACTTTACCAGGATACTTTTATGGCATAATGTTAGACCGGTATTCGTCTGGATGGAGGAAATGTCAAAATAAAGTTTGCCTAAACTTTTTTCTAAATCAACCATGTGGGAAAACTACCATGAGCACTCTTTTATTCTTTAAATAAGTTTCTTCTTTTTTCTTCTATCTGATGCAGCCATTTTGAAAAATTATACATTTTTAGAAAATCTTTACTACTATAAGTAACTTACATAATTAATAAGATATTTATTTTTACTTTAACAAAGTCCTTTACTTTTAAAGTTGTATAAGATACATTGTAAGGAATTCAGGTTGCATTTCTCTAATGATATTTTAGATAATTGTTTAAAAGAAAAAATCTAATAACTATTTTCAAGTAACGTTAATACATGAGGATATATTTTAATTAGTTACAAATAAATAAATGCATAGTGTAAGAAATGTCAAAAAAAAAAAAATCTTCACCCTCTATAAGTTAACCATTTGTCTAAAATGCTGCACCACAAGTGCTCAACACACAGGTTTTCATTGTAAGAAATTCAGGTTGCCTTTCTCTAATGATATTTTAGATAATTGTTTAAAAGAAAAAAAATCTAATAACTATTTTAAAGTAACGTTAATACATGAGGATATATTTTAATTAGTTACAAATAAATAAATGCATAGTGTAAGAAATGTAAAAAAAAAAAAATCTTCACCCTCTATAAGTTGACCACTTGTCTAAGTTGAGCACTAAAATGCTGCACCACAAGTGCTCAATACACAGGTTTCACATTGTAAGAAATTCAGGTTGCCTTTCTCTAATGATATTTTAGATAATTGTTTAAAAGAAAAAAATCTAATAACTATTTTAAAGTAACGTTAATACATGAGGATATATTTTAATTAGTTACAAATAAATAAATGCATAGTGTAAGAAATGTCAAAAAAAAAAAAAAGTCTTCACCCTCTATAAGTTGACCACTTGTCTAAGTTGACCACTAAAATGCTGCACCACAAGTGCTCAACTTACACAGGTTTCACTGTATGTCATTTTAACTGCTGAAAACTACGTTTCTACCCATCCCCTCTAAAGCATTAGAGGTCAAGAGCCTTTGTATATAACTTTTCAATTCTCTTCCCATTGAATGAAGAGTAAAAATATTGTTTCGTCGACTAAATCGATGGGACTTCGTTGTTTGCCAGGGTCGATCCACTCATTTGTTAGCGGGGAACCTCCCTTTTGTTTCTATCACCCATCAGGGGAGAACAGACTATTTTTTTCCCCGACGTATTGTATTGCCTGCACCTAGACTGAGAGCATAACTGACGCTACGGTTAAAAAATAATCGAAATGGCCTTCTGTACAAAATGTCATTGTCTTTTGCAGTAATAGGCTTTTGTGCCTGATACTATCTCAGTAGGAAACATTGCTCGTAATGTGCATTGACTGTTGAAGTATTGAATTAGAAAAGGGTCTATAAAAATGGTCTAAAGGTCTAAAAGGTATATAAAAAGGTACAGACACATAGGTAAATATTCGAGCGGTACTGTAAGTCGCAAAACCATAGGACAGCGGTTCCCAATCTTTTTTTTCGCGTACCACCATTTTTCTTGCAAACCATTTGCGTACCACTGCTAATGTAACTTTATTATATAGAATAGTACACTAAGAGACTATAGAAAAATACTAGGTTACTTCAATCACACCATTTTTTATAGTTAATGCAGAGAAAAGCGATTATTAAAATAAAGCTGTATGTATAAAATAAAATATATGAAATTTATAAAATATATTTTAAATACGTACTTCCAAAATACCATTAAAAATACGTCTTTAAGTACAAAATACCTATCATTTAGAAAAATGAAAAAACAAAATTAATGAGAAGGTTTCTGCTGCATGGCAGATACAAGCAAGGTGATATCTGGTTCCGTAGAAGTTAGTTTTAACCTCAAATTTGGGTCGTCATTTATATTGCTTTTATATATTTATTTTTAATAAATATCATATAGGAAAAAGCAGTTTCACAAAGATGAGTGGTTGTGATCTGAATTAAAAACAGCAGCTTGACAATAACGGGAATTTTAAACTTAGAGCCAACATTTCTCCCAACTCAAATCGGACAAATTCGTTCTTCAATCCTGAGTTTTTGTGTTTTAACCTCTTGTTTTTTTTTTGCCTGCACGCGTACCACTTGGAGAAGAGTCGCGTACCACTAGTGGCACGCGTACCACAGTTTGGGAACCGCTGCTTTAGAACATCCATCCCAAAGCTTTTGATAATAACCCACACGTATTTTACTTTAAGTTTTTTCTTTGTATTTATCTACTCTATCACTCTGAATCTATTTTAAACACTTGTTTGTATCCCTCTTCCTCGTAATGCATGATAGAAAAATAGATGGCAATAGAAGACTTTCTGCCTGTTTTGACATACTGACTATCAATGCCTTTTGAGAACAATCAGTTCGTACCGTTATTACTGTTGGATTCACTCTTGCTCGAATGTCTGCGATTGTTGTCATTTTACCCACAAGCAAATACTAAACAAATACTGACTGAAAGTACCTGACTGCAAAATCTTTGAGTGTTTTGGGTTGGATATCACATTTCATTTGTGTTGCGTAGGAGCACGTGAGTTCCAACGGTGGGACTATATGATATATGTTCTCACAGGCTGTTCTTCACCAGACAATTCATTATTTTTATTGCCCGTTGGTAGTTTGTCTCCAAAGTATTCGACTAACAGCTTGAATTGGGATTTTTGTACTCGATATCGCGCATAAAACTATTTTTTTTTCTGTGCGATATTGAACACAGATTTTATTTGCAGGTAAAGGTAAGTTTAAAAGACTTCTACTTCACATAAAACGGCTCCAATCCGAGAAGCGGACAGTTTGATTCGGGTTTTAAGCTATTTCGAGAAGAAATCCTTCATTTTTTTTTCTTTCAAATTTTTTCTTGAGCAGGTGAAGAAAAGAAATCAAGTAAATTAAGAAGCGTTCAGAAACACTCCACAAAAATTTGTCGAAAAAGTCCCTTAAATATCTACAAAGAGCTTCAGATTTTTACGATTTTATTATCAGTTTAAATTCGTATTGGATATTTAATGCTAGAATTCCCAAGAAGGTGAAAACTAAGTCACTGTAATTAAAGCTGGTGGCAGTTTTCAAGCACCAGAAAAGCAGGAATATTCAATGTAATCTGCGTCCACAAACATTGTGTAATGCATAGGAAAGATCTAACATTGACATCGATGTTCAGATCCAAGCACAGAATTTTTTAAATGTTATTTCATATAAAGCTGGTAGCAGTTTTCAAGCACCAGTAAAGCAGGAATATTCAATGAAAGTAGGGGAATAATGGGTGTTCTGCGCCAAGAGGCGGATCGCGGATCAGGGGGCGTGGCCGATCCGCCTCCCAATACCCCCAGGCGTGCCCTCAGGCGTTAGTCGAGTGGAGTTGAGTTGTATGCCCTCAGGCGTTTTTCGAGTGGAGTTGAGTTGTATGCCCTCAGGCATTTTTCGAGTAGAGTTGAGTTGTATGCCCTCAGGCGTTTTTCGAGTCGAGTTGAGTTGTATACCCTCAGGCATTTTCGAGTAGAGTTGAGTTGTATGCCCTCAGGCATTTTTCGAGTAGAGTTGAGTTGTATGCCCTCAGGCATTTTTCGAGTAGAGTTGAGTTGTATGCCCTCATGCGTTTTTCTACGAGTAGAGTTGAGTTGTTTTCCAAAAATTTATAGTTTTGGAATGGCAACACCTTTTTGTTTCAGTTTACGACTTGATGCAATGTAATGTCGATTGCAGCACCATCTATGAGAAGAAAATGCAACTATTTTCGAACTTAGAATTTTTTTTCTATTGTTTTCTTTCAGAATTCAAGCAGGAGCTATTTTATATTACAAAAAAATAATTATAATGTATAATGAATTAAATTTATTGTCGCTATTTACATCCTATTATGTATTTATTTCTTTTTTCGACTTAGAAAGATTTTCTTTTTCAACCTTTTTAATGTTTCCGCTTAGCATCCGCGCAGGAACTATTTTATAAGTTAATTATTTTTACACTGTGATTAGAAAATTCTCCTCATTTTTTACTTAGAAAAGACTTATATACTTTTTAGTTTTTATTTATTTATTTATTTTCAGACTTAGAAAATTTTTCAGTTGCAAGTGATTTTTTTTTTCTAAGTATGTAAAACATAGTACAGTAACATTTTTCTGATCATTCTTTGCAAATTTTTTCTTAAATCATAATTTTAACTGCATGACACATTTCATTCTAAAGTTTTTTCTACTTTATATTATTATCACACTTGCAGTCTCCTTCAAAGAATATTTTATAAAACTCTATTATTTCACATATGAACGCAAAAAACTGAGATTTAACGCGTAAAACTTAGAACAATAATGTAAAAATACTAAGTACAAAGCATATTCATCCAGTAAAACTCAGTACAGAAATGTAAAATTGCTAAATACAAAAAGTTTACACAGCATGACAATATAAAAGTACTAGATACAAAAGGTCACAACAGCATGAAAATATAAAAATACCAAGTATTAAATGTTAAAACAGAACGAAATGAGTGTTAGTACTACTAGTGCTTGTTCCAAACTTAGCTCCATCCAGCCAAATTTAGTACGAAAAGCAAAAGTACTATGTCCAAAATGTTAAAACTTTGATTCATTCCGTAAAACAGTAGAAAATGTAAGAAATTACTAAATAAACACGTTTGAACTTGCAAAACAAAATGATTTTCTACTTGCAAAATTTTAGAACTTCGCATGAAAATGTAACGCTTGAAACTTTGAACTAAAATTTCAACACTGAATCATAAAAAATCCGAAACAATTTAAACTGTGGAATAAAGATTTGAGGCTTAAAAAGTAAATGTAAAAACACTAAAATAAATTTGAGAATCTTAAAAGTGAAATAGAATAATAACTTCACTAGAAACGTAAAACTTGAAAAATTTGAATCTCGAAACTTAAAACTATTACAAAGTGCTTTATTTGAAACGTAAAAGTGCTAAGAGCAAAATGCTAAAACTGAGGAAACTTAGAAATACGTGAAACAAATCATTTAGAACTATAAACTTTAAAAACTTAAACTCATTCAGAAAAGAACGGAAATGCAAAATTACAAAACAAAAGTGTTACGCTCATGCAAAATATTAAAACTTAACGCAAAAAAATGTAAGAAAGTACAAAACACCAAAAGTTAAGAGTAGTAGTATAAAAAAATTGTTACTTAGATTCATCTAAAACATGACTCGGAAAGAGTAAAAGTAATATACGCAAATTGAAAAAAACTTATGTTCACCTACTAAAATATAAAAATAGCAAGCACAAGACGTTAGAACAGAACGAAAATGTAAAAGTATGAAACGTAAAATTACAAAACCTAAATTCATCTACTAAATGTTTGGTAAAAAAATGTAAAAGTACTAAGAGTGAAAACTAAAAAAACAGCATGAAAGCTAGAAATAAAAAGTACAAAACATCAGAACTTAAATTCATCCAGAAAAACTTAGAAGAAAAAATGTAAAAGTTCGGAAATTTTTAAAACAAAAGTATGATGCACTTGCAAAACGTTAAAACTTAGTGCAAAACGTAAAAAGTACTATGTACAAAATGTTAAAATTTAGATATATCTACTAAAACAGTGAATGAAGATGTAAAATTACTAAGAGTAATATATTAAAACAACACGAAAACGTAAAAGTACTAAGTACAAAACGTAAAAAAAAAATTATTTATCTGCTATAACTTAGACTGAAGTCGTAAAATTACTAAGTACAAAGTGTTAAAACATCATAAAAATGTAAAAATATCAAGTATAAAGCAGCAAAACATAGATTTGTCTATAGAAATCTTGATCAAAAAATGTAAAAGTTCAAACAACAAAATCCTAAAACTCTGAAAAATTGAAAACACGCAGTACAAAAACAGCAAAACTTGTAAAATTGCTAAGTATAAGGATGCAAAACTTAAATTTTTCCAGAAAAACTTAGAACGAAGTTGTAAAAAATACGAAACTTTTCAAAGTAAAAGTGTTATGCACTTACAAAATGTTAAAACTTAATGTAAAAAATACTTCGTCAAAAATGTTAAAACTCTGATTTATCTACTAAAACTTAGAATGAAAATGTAATTGAATCAATGTACTAAGTGTGAAATAGTAAAGTAACATGAAAATGTAAAAGTACTAAGTATATAGCGTAGTCATCAAGTGAAACTTTGTACAAAAATGTCAAACTTAAGTACAAAACTTAAAAGACTTAGATCTGTCTGCAGAAATCTTGATCAAAAAACGTAAAAAGTCAAACAACAAAATCCTAAAACTCCGAAAAATGTAAAAACACGCAGCACAAAAACAGCAAAACATAGATTTGTCTACTGAAATCTTGATCAAAAATGTAAAAGTTCAAACAACAAAATCTTAAAACTCTGAAAAATTGAAAACATGCAGTACAAAAACAGCAAAACCTGTAAAATTGCTAAGTATAAGGCTGCAAAACTTAAATTTTTCCAGAAAAACTTAGAACGAAGTTGTAAAAATACGGAACTTTTCAAAATAAAAGTGTTATGCACTTACAAAATGTTAAAACTTAGAATGAAAATGTAATTGAATCAAATGTACTAAGTATGAAATAGTAAAGTAACATGAAATGTAAAAGTACTAAGTATATAGCGTAGTCATCAAGTGAAACTTTGTACAAAAATGTCAAACTTAAGTACGAAACTTAAAAGACTTAGATCTGTCTGCAGAAATCTTGATCAAAAAACGTAAAAATTCAAACAACAAAATCCTAAAACTCTGAAACAAGTAAAAACACGCAGTACAAAAACAGCAAAACATAGATTTGTCTACTGAAATCTTGATCAAAAATGTAAAAGTTCTAACAACAAAATCTTAAAACTCTGAAAAATTAAAAACATGCAGTACAAAACATCAAAACATGTACAAATGCTAAGTATAAAGCTGCAATACAAATGCTAAGCATAAAACTTAAATTCATCCAGAAAAACTTAGAACGAAAAATGTAAAAGTACGAAACTTTTCAAAACAAAAGTGTGATGCACTTGAAAAACATTAAAACTTAATGCGAGAATGTAAAAAGTACTACGCACAAAATGCTAAAATTTAGACTTATCTACTAAAACAGTGGATGAAGATGTAAAATTACTAAGTAAAATATATTAAAGCAGCAAGAAAATGTTAAAGTACTAAGTACAAAAACGTAAATAAATTGATTTATCTACTAAAACATAGACTGAAGTTGTAAAATTACTAACTGTTAAAACATCATAAAATTTGAAAATAGCAAGTATAAACCAACAAAACATAGATCTGTCCACTGAAATCTTGATCAAAAATGTAAAAGTTCTAACAACAAAATCATAAAACTGATAAATTAAAAACACTCAGCACAAAACGACAAAACATGTAAAAATGGTAAGTAGAAAGCTGCAAAACTTAAACTCAATCAGAAAAACTTAGAACGATGATGTAAAAGCGCGAAACTTTTCAAAATAAAAGTGTTTTACACTTGCAAAATGTTAAAAACTTACTGCAAAAATCTTAAGAATTACTACGTACAAAATGTTAAAACTCTGATTTATCTACTAAAGCAACGCGAAAATGTAAAAGTACTAAGTATATAACGTATTCATTAAGTGAAATTTTGTACGAAAATGTAATCGTTTATGTACGAAACTTAAAAAACTTAGATTTATCTAAAAAAAAAAAATCCCAACTAAAGTCGTAAATGTATGAAATGTAAACTTTCCAAAAATGCAAACATCAAAACTTAGATGTATCTAATAAAATTTAGGACGAGTAAAAGTGTCAAACTTAATAAAAGTACTAAGTAAAAAACAAAACAAAAAAAAACTAATATTCATCTACTAAAAACAGAAAAACTTAGAACGAAAAGGTAACAGAAAATTTTCAAAATAAACGTGTTATACACTTGCAAAATGTTAAAACTTAAATTTATCTACTAAAAATCAGAACAAAGATGTAGAAATACTAAGTATAATACATAGTAGCAACACAAAAATTTAAGAGTACTAAATACAAAACGTAAAAAAAGTTAGAGTTATCTAACTAAAACTTAGACTGAAGTCGTAAAATTACCAAGTACGAAATGTTCAAGCATCATAAAAATGACTAAATAACAAGTATAATGTATCAAAAACATAGATTTCTCCATTGAAATCTTAAACAAAAATGTAAAAGTTCTAAGGACAAAAATGCTAAAGAAGTGAAAAAATGAAGAATACGCAGTGCCACACAACAAAGCATGTACTAACTATAAAACTTCTAATCTTGAATTCATTCAAGGAAAAAAAAACTTAGAAACGAAAAAAAAAAAAAATGTAAATCCAAACGAAAATTTTCAGAAATAAAACTATTATCCACTTGCAAAGTGTTAAAACTTAATGAAAAATATAAAAAGTACTGTGTATGAATGATAAAACTTAGATTTATCAACGAAAACACGGAATAAAGATGTAAAAATATTAAGTATAATATATTAAAGCAACACTAAAATGTAAAAGCACTATGTACAAAGCATCAAAACTTAGATTCATCTAGTAAAACTTAGTACAAAAATGTAAAAGTACTAAGTATAGAACCTCAAATATACATTTATTTAGTAAAAAACAGAACGAAACTGTTAAAGTACTAAAGCCAACGCATCAAACAAGGATTTATCTATTAAAACAGTATAAAAGAAAGAAAAGCACTACATACAAACTGCAAAAACTCTTAGAACTAAAATTTAAAAATGTAACAAATCATAAAATTTTAAAACTTAACTTCATCCAGAAAAACTTAGAACGGAAATGTAAAATTACTGAAGTTTACAAAACAAAAGTGATAGGTATTTGCAAATTGTTAAAAGCAAAAACGTAAAACGTACTAGATACAAAAAGTACGAAACATCAAAACTTGGAGTAGTATAATAACAAAACTGCAACTTCGATTCATCAAGTAGGACTTAACTCTAAAATTGTGAAAGAAATGTGAAAACTGATATTCACCTTTTAAAATGTAAAAATATTAAGTACACGATGTTAAAACAGAACAAAAATGTAAAGGTACGAAATGTAAAACTCCAAAAAGTTAAATTCCTCTACTAAAAAAAAAAAAATGGTTTGAAAAATAAAAGTACTATATACATCAACTAAAAACAGCACGCAAATTTAAAATTAGCAAGTACAACACGTTAAAACAGCACGAAAATCTAAAAGTACTAAGTACAAAGCATCAAAACTTACGTTGATCCAGAAAAGCTTGGAACAAAAGATGTAAAAGTAGGGACATTTTCAAAATAAAGGTGATATGCATTTGCAAAATGTTAAAACTTAATGTAAAAACGTAAAAAGAACCATATACAAAATGTTAACACTTAGATTTATCTACTAAAACCTAGAATGAAGATATAAAAATACTAAGTATAATATACTAAAGAAACACAAAATTATAAAAGTGCAAAATACTAGAACTATCTATTAAAACTTCAAAACATAGATTCAGCATCAAAACATATAATCTGTTTACAAAAATCTTAATCAGAAATGTAAGAGTTCGAAGAACAAAGCGCTAAAACTTAAAAAAGTAAAGAAACGCAGTAAAAAACAATAAAGAATGAAAGAGTACCAACTATAAAGCTTCAAAACCTAATTTCATCCAGAAAAATTTAGAACAAAAATGTAAAGCTACGGAAATTTTCAAAATAAAAGTTTTATGCACTTGCAAAACTTAAATTTATCTACTAAAAATTCGGTTAAAAAGGTAAAAAAAGTACTACTAAGAACAAAAAAAACTAAAAACAGCATGAAAATCTAAAAGTACTAAGTACAAAACATCAAAACTTAAATTCATCCAGAAAAACTTAGAATAAAAACGTAACAGTACAGTTATTTTAAAAATAAGAGTATTATGCATTAGCAAAGCGCTGAAACGTAAGGCAAAAATGTGTAGAATGAAGATGTAAAAACACTATAATATATTAAAGCCACACAAAAATGTAAAAAATGAAGATTTATCTACTAAAACTTAGAGTGATCCCACAAAACTAGTGAGTACGAAACGTTAAAACACCATGTAAATTTATAAATAACATGTATAAAGTTTCAAAATATAAATTTATCTACTGAAATCTTGATCAAAAATGTTAAAGTTCTGAGAACAAAATTATTAAAACTGGGAAAAATGAAAAATACGTAGTACAACGCAACAAAACATGTAAAAAAAACTACTTTAAGCTTAAAGGAAAACTACCTTAATTTTAAAGTTACAATTGGATTCATTCTTCTCGCGAGCAGAGAAGTGGCTGTTAACCGACAATGAAGAGAGCCCTAACCAAGCACTGACTACCCCAACTATAAATTTTCCTCGACAGAAAAGTGTTCACAGTCGGGAAAATATATAGTTGGTGAACCAGTGTTCGGTTAGGGTTCCCTTCATTGTCGGTTAACAGTCACTTCTTTGTTCTGAAGAAGAATAAGTCCATTTGTGACTTTAAGATTAAAGCAGTTTTGATTTAAGCTTTTTTTTTACCTGCTTTATTGTGTTGTACTACGTATTTTTCATTTTTCCCAGTTTTAATAATTTTGTTCTCAGAACTTTAACATTTTTGATCAAGGTTTCAGTAGATAAATTTATATTTTGAAACTTTATACATGTTATTTATAAATTTACATGGTGTTTTAACGTTTCGTACTCACTAGTTTTGTGGGATCAGTCTAAGTTTTAGTAGATAAATCTTCATTTTTTACATTTTTGTGTGGCTTTAATATATTATAGTGTTTTTACATCTTCATTCTACACATTTTTGCCTTACGTTTCAGCGCTTTGCTAATGCATAATACTCTTATTTTTAAAATAACTGTACTGTTACGTTTTTATTCTAAGTTTTTCTGGATGAATTTAAGTTTTGATGTTTTGTACTTAGTACTTTTAGATTTTCATGCTGTTTTTAGTTTTTTTTGTTCTTAGTAGTACTTTTTTTACCTTTTTAACCGAATTTTTAGTAGATAAATTTAAGTTTTGCAAGTGCATAACACTTTTATTTTGAAAATTTCCGTAGCTTTACATTTTTGTTCTAAATTTTTCTGGATGAAATTAGGTTTTGAAGCTTTATAGTTGGTACTCTTTCATTCTTTATTGTTTTTTACTGCGTTTCTTTACTTTTTTAAGTTTTAGCGCTTTGTTCTTCGAACTCTTACATTTCTGATTAAGATTTTTGTAAACAGATTATATGTTTTGATGCTGAATCTATGTTTTGAAGTTTTAATAGATAGTTCTAGTATTTTGCACTTTTATAATTTTGTGTTTCTTTAGTATATTATACTTAGTATTTTTATATCTTCATTCTAGGTTTTAGTAGATAAATCTAAGTGTTAACATTTTGTATATGGTTCTTTTTACGTTTTTACATTAAGTTTTAACATTTTGCAAATGCATATCACCTTTTATTTTGAAAATGTCCCTACTTTTACATCTTTTGTTCCAAGCTTTTCTGGATCAACGTAAGTTTTGATGCTTTGTACTTAGTACTTTTAGATTTTCGTGCTGTTTTAACGTGTTGTACTTGCTATTTTAAATTTGCGTGCTGTTTTTAGTTGATGTATATAGTACTTTTATTTTTCAAACCATTTTTTTTTTTAGTAGAGGAATTTAACTTTTTGGAGTTTTACATTTCGTACCTTTACATTTTTGTTCTGTTTTAACATCGTGTACTTAATATTTTTACATTTTAAAAGGTGAATATCAGTTTTCACATTTCTTTCACAATTTTAGAGTTAAGTCCTACTTGATGAATCGAAGTTGCAGTTTTGTTATTATACTACTCCAAGTTTTGATGTTTCGTACTTTTTGTATCTAGTACGTTTTACGTTTTTGCTTTTAACAATTTGCAAATACCTATCACTTTTGTTTTGTAAACTTCAGTAATTTTACATTTCCGTTCTAAGTTTTTCTGGATGAAGTTAAGTTTTAAAATTTTATGATTTGTTACATTTTTAAATTTTAGTTCTAAGAGTTTTTGCAGTTTGTATGTAGTGCTTTTCTTTCTTTTATACTGTTTTAATAGATTAATCCTTGTTTGATGCGTTGGCTTTAGTACTTTAACAGTTTCGTTCTGTTTTTTACTAAATAAATGTATATTTGAGGTTCTATACTTAGTACTTTTACATTTTTGTACTAAGTTTTACTAGATGAATCTAAGTTTTGATGCTTTGTACATAGTGCTTTTACATTTTAGTGTTGCTTTAATATATTATACTTAATATTTTTACATCTTTATTCCGTGTTTTCGTTGATAAATCTAAGTTTTATCATTCATACACAGTACTTTTTATATTTTTCATTAAGTTTTAACACTTTGCAAGTGGATAATAGTTTTATTTCTGAAAATTTTCGTTTGGATTTACATTTTTTTTTTTTTTTTCGTTTCTAAGTTTTTTTTTCCTTGAATGAATTCAAGATTAGAAGTTTTATAGTTAGTACATGCTTTGTTGTGTGGCACTGCGTATTCTTCATTTTTTCACTTCTTTAGCATTTTTGTCCTTAGAACTTTTACATTTTTGTTTAAGATTTCAATGGAGAAATCTATGTTTTTGATACATTATACTTGTTATTTAGTCATTTTTATGATGCTTGAACATTTCGTACTTGGTAATTTTACGACTTCAGTCTAAGTTTTAGTTAGATAACTCTAACTTTTTTTACGTTTTGTATTTAGTACTCTTAAATTTTTGTGTTGCTACAATGTATTATACTTAGTATTTCTACATCTTTGTTCTGATTTTTAGTAGATAAATTTAAGTTTTAACATTTTGCAAGTGTATAACACGTTTATTTTGAAAATTTTCTGTTACCTTTTCGTTCTAAGTTTTTCTGTGTTTTAGTAGATGAATATTAGTTTTTTTTTGTTTTTGTTTTTTACTTAGTACTTTTATTAAGTTTGACACTTTTACTCGTCCTAAATTTTATTAGATACATCTAAGTTTTGATGTTTGCATTTTTGGAAAGTTTACATTTCATACATTTACGACTTTAGTTGGGATTTTTTTTTTTTTTAGATAAATCTAAGTTTTTTAAGTTTCGTACATAAACGATTACATTTTCGTACAAAATTTCACTTAATGAATACGTTATATACTTAGTACTTTTACATTTTCGCGTTGCTTTAGTAGATAAATCAGAGTTTTAACATTTTGTACGTAGTAATTCTTAAGATTTTTGCAGTAAGTTTTTAACATTTTGCAAGTGTAAAACACTTTTATTTTGAAAAGTTTCGCGCTTTTACATCATCGTTCTAAGTTTTTCTGATTGAGTTTAAGTTTTGCAGCTTTCTACTTACCATTTTTACATGTTTTGTCGTTTTGTACTGAGTGTTTTTAATTTATCAGTTTTAGGATTTTGTTGTTAGAACTTTTACATTTTTGATCAAGATTTCAGTGGACAGATCTATGTTTTGTTGGTTTATACTTGCTATTTTCAAATTTTATGATGTTTTAACAGTTAGTAATTTTACAACTTCAGTCTATGTTTTAGTAGATAAATCAATTTATTTACGTTTTTGTACTTAGTACTTTAACATTTTCTTGCTGCTTTAATATATTTTACTTAGTAATTTTACATCTTCATCCACTGTTTTAGTAGATAAGTCTAAATTTTAGCATTTTGTGCGTAGTACTTTTTACATTTTCGCATTAAGTTTTAATGTTTTTCAAGTGCATCACACTTTTGTTTTGAAAAGTTTCGTACTTTTACATTTTTCGTTCTAAGTTTTTCTGGATGAATTTAAGTTTTATGCTTAGCATTTGTATTGCAGCTTTATACTTAGCATTTGTACATGTTTTGATGTTTTGTACTGCATGTTTTTAATTTTTCAGAGTTTTAAGATTTTGTTGTTAGAACTTTTACATTTTTGATCAAGATTTCAGTAGACAAATCTATGTTTTGCTGTTTTTGTACTGCGTGTTTTTACTTGTTTCAGAGTTTTAGGATTTTGTTGTTTGAATTTTTACGTTTTTTGATCAAGATTTCTGCAGACAGATCTAAGTCTTTTAAGTTTCGTACTTAAGTTTGACATTTTTGTACAAAGTTTCACTTGATGACTACGCTATATACTTAGTACTTTTACATTTCATGTTACTTTACTATTTCATACTTAGTACATTTGTTTCCCATTACATTTTCATTCTAAGTTTTAGTAGATAAATCAGAGTTTTAACATTTTTGACGAAGTATTTTTACATTTTTACATTAGTTTTAACATTTGTAAGTGCATAACACTTTTACTTTTGAAAAGTTTCCGTACTTTTTACAACTTCGTTCTAAGTTTTTCTGGAAAAATTTAAGTTTTGCATCCTTATACTTAGCAATTTTACAGGTTTTGCTGTTTTTGTACTGCGTGTTTTCAATTTTTCAGAGTTTTAGGATTTTGTTGTTTGAACTTTTACATTTTTTGATCAAGATTTCTATAGACAAATCTATGTTTTGCTGCTTTATACTTGATATTTTTACATTTTTATGATGTTTTAACACTTTGTACTTAGTAATTTTACGACTTCAGTCTAAGTTATAGCAGATAAATAATTTTTTTTTTACGTTTTGTACTTAGTACTTTTACGTTTTCGTGTTGTTTTAATATATTACTCTTAGTAATTTTACATCTTCATTCACTGTTTTAGTAGATATATCTAAATTTTAACATTTTGTACATAGTACTTTTTACGTTTTGCACTAAGTTTTAACGTTTTGCAAGTGCATCATACTTTTGTTTTAAAAATTTCCGAACTTTTACATTTTTTCTTCTAAGTTTTTCTGGATGAATTTAAGTTCTGATGTTTTGTACTTTTTATTTCTAGCTTTCATGCTGTTTTTTTAGTTTTCACTCTTAGTACTTTTACATTTTTTTACCAAACATTTAGTAGATGAATTTAGGTTTTGTAATTTTACGTTTCATACTTTTACATTTTCGTTCTGTTCTAACGTCTTGTGCTTGCTATTTTTATATTTTAGTAGGTGAACATAAGTTTTTTTCAATTTGCGTATATTACTTTTACTCTTTCCGAGTCATGTTTTAGATGAATCTAAGTAACAATTTTTTTATACTACTACTCTTAACTTTTGGTGTTTTGTACTTTCTTACATTTTTTTGCGTTAAGTTTTAATATTTTGCATGAGCGTAACACTTTTGTTTTGTAATTTTGCATTTCCGTTCTTTTCTGAATGAGTTTAAGTTTTTAAAGTTTATAGTTCTAAATGATTTGTTTCACGTATTTCTAAGTTTCCTCAGTTTTAGCATTTTGCTCTTAGCACTTTTACGTTTCAAATAAAGCACTTTGTAATAGTTTTAAGTTTCGAGATTCAAATTTTTCAAGTTTTACGTTTCTAGTGAAGTTATTATTCTATTTCACTTTTAAGATTCTCAAATTTATTTTAGTGTTTTTACATTTACTTTTTAAGCCTCAAATCTTTATTCCACAGTTTAAATTGTTTCGGATTTTTTATGATTCAGTGTTGAAATTTTAGTTCAAAGTTTCAAGCGTTACATTTTCATGCGAAGTTCTAAAATTTTGCAAGTAGAAAATCATTTTGTTTTGCAAGTTCAAACGTGTTTATTTAGTAATTTCTTACATTTTCTACTGTTTTACGGAATGAATCAAAGTTTTAACATTTTGGACATAGTACTTTTGCTTTTCGTACTAAATTTGGCTGGATGGAGCTAAGTTTGGAACAAGCACTAGTAGTACTAACACTCATTTCGTTCTGTTTTAACATTTAATACTTGGTATTTTTATATTTTCATGCTGTTGTGACCTTTTGTATCTAGTACTTTTATATTGTCATGCTGTGTAAACTTTTTGTATTTAGCAATTTTACATTTCTGTACTGAGTTTTACTGGATGAATATGCTTTGTACTTAGTATTTTTACATTATTGTTCTAAGTTTTACGCGTTAAATCTCAGTTTTTTGCGTTCATATGTGAAATAATAGAGTTTTATAAAATATTCTTTGAAGGAGACTGCAAGTGTGATAATAATATAAAGTAGAAAAAACTTTAGAATGAAATGTGTCATGCAGTTAAAATTATGATTTAAGAAAAAATTTGCAAAGAATGATCAGAAAAATGTTACTGTACTATGTTTTACATACTTAGAAAAAAAAAATCACTTGCAACTGAAAAATTTTCTAAGTCTGAAAATAAATAAATAAATAAAAACTAAAAAGTATATAAGTCTTTTCTAAGTAAAAAATGAGGAGAATTTTCTAATCACAGTGTAAAAATAATTAACTTATAAAATAGTTCCTGCGCGGATGCTAAGCGGAAACATTAAAAAGGTTGAAAAAGAAAATCTTTCTAAGTCGAAAAAAGAAATAAATACATAATAGGATGTAAATAGCGACAATAAATTTAATTCATTATACATTATAATTATTTTTTTGTAATATAAAATAGCTCCTGCTTGAATTCTGAAAGAAAACAATAGAAAAAAAATTCTAAGTTCGAAAATAGTTGCATTTTCTTCTCATAGATGGTGCTGCAATCGACATTACATTGCATCAAGTCGTAAACTGAAACAAAAAGGTGTTGCCATTCCAAAACTATAAATTTTTGGAAAACAACTCAACTCTACTCGTAAAAAACGCCTGAGGGCATACAACTCAACTCTACTCGAAAAATGCCTGAGGGCATACAACTCAACTCTACTCGAAAATGCCTGAGGGTATACAACTCAACTCGACTCGAAAAACGCCTGAGGGCATACAACTCAACTCTACTCGAAAAATGCCTGAGGGCATACAACTCAACTCTACTCGAAAAATGCCTGAGGGCATACAACTCAACTCCACTCGAAAAATGCCTGAGGGCATACAACTCAACTCCACTCGACTAACGCCTGAGGGCACGCCTGGGGGTATTGGGAGGCGGATCGGCCACGCCCCCTGATCCGCGATCCGCCTCTTGGCGCAGAACACCCATTATTCCCCTACTAATGTAGTCTGCGTCCAAAAGCATTGTGTAATGCGCATAGGAAAGATCTAATATTGACATCGAAGTTCAGATCCAAGCACTGAATTTTTTAAATGTTATTTCATATAAAGCTGGTAGCAGTTTTCAAGCACCAGTAAAGCAGGAATATTCAATGTAGTTTGCAGCCACAAACATTGTGTGAAGCATAGGTAAGGTCGAACATTGACATCGATGCCCAGATCAAAGTACTTAATTTTTAAAATACGTAATTATGTAAAACTAGGTCTCGAAAATAAAACATTTAATTCTGCTTTGAAGTCATCGCCGAGTCTTCATGATTAATTGGCAATTGCGTCGTTTCTGCCGTATTAATAGTGAATATTGTGAATCTTTTGCAGAGAAACCTTACTTTCAGAAACCTGTGCTCCATTGCAGTTCTGTATGATGTAAAGGGAGGGTAGCTATTTATTGTATTTTGATTTTGAATACATAATGTTTCTTTTCATTACGATTTATTTACAAAATATCAACACAAAAGCAAACAGACTTTAATTCAATATCGGCTTTTCGCGAAACACCACCAGCATCATAATGGAAAGATTTTCCAAAACCAACATCGGAAAAAATTTATTTACAACTTGATATTTTATTCAACATAATCCTTAATGAGGTTCTTTCTTATCTTCGACTTTCTCCGCAGCCTTCTCTGCTCATTGATCAACTCGATCGATGTATAAAATTTCTGGAAAACACTGAAACGATCAATTCGGTAACCAACAGATGGCTAGAATCAATACAAAGTTCATTAATAAAATTTCAGTTTCTCCCGACAGATGTTGATAAACCTTTCATTCAAAATTTTCTTGACACGTAATTTTGTAAGCATGGTTTTCAATTTATTTACTTAAGTTTGGTGTCAAATATTTCGTCGTTTCTAGAGTAAACATTCGAGAAAATGCGTTTCGAATTTCCTATTTTTAAAACTATGCCTGGAAGATTTTGCCGAGGATTTATTTTAATTAATGTTTCGTGCAGTTAAAAATGGTATTTCACTTTAGAGTGCTAATGTTTACATATTGTTGTTCTTGTAAACATAATAAACAATGCTTTTAGGTAATGGCTTAAGAAAAGATAGTTCAATAATATACAAAGTGTTATAATTGAAAACTGGATCACTTTGTTCAGGTGAATTGAACACGGGTATATCTTAATTGCAATGAACGGCCAATGCCTGGTAACATTTTATGATGTTATAATATATTAGTAAGTCCGGCGGTCGTACGAAATGATGCTGCTCTAGATATTATAAATATACAATTCTCCCAGTAACCGGAAAAGCACATCAAATCAAAGAGATATTTATCAGGTAGAACAGTAAAGTTTAATGAATAAATTATAAACCTATAATAATTTCGGAAAAAATATTCTTACCGAAAAAACCCATCTAATTTGTAATAATCTGTAAAATAAAAATATTATTTACTATATAATCAAATTGTTTGTGAAAAATATTTATTTATATCCAACACAATCATCGTCAAAACAATAGTTTTAATGAAACTGTAAAAAAGAGCGCTGCCACTTTATTATACGTATATATATATAAGCGCAGGTTGAAAATAAATTAAAACAAAGGAAGATGGATTAAATTAAATTCGCATTTCTATAAAAAACGTTTTCATTAAAGAAACAATTGTGTAGATGGCAGATCGATGCAGTTTTCTCGGAGTAAGAAATTTGGAATAAGCTATCGCCGACAAACAGACACCTTAGCGGCTTACATATAAGATGATGTATAAATAAAACCATTATATTATAATAAGGCAAATGATCAAAAATGGCTTTGTAGAAAAATATGAGTACAAGGAAAATACAACGTAAATAAAGCACAAACTATTTGACAATTTGTACTTTATGTTGTTTTTTTACTTGTACTCATATTATATAACGCCTATCTCAGCAATTTAACCATTTCAAGTGGTGACTTCCCATTGTTTTTGCAGTTTTGTAAAATAACTTGATTTAATGATCTAAAGTGTCATTCTTTTGTGGATTTGGTTGATAAAATGTCTTTTTATTTTGGTTTCTTCTAAGAAATTAAAGGCAACGGAATGGATATAAATATTTAAGAATGTTAGAAAACTTTAACTAAAACTTTCAGTTTTTTTTCCGAGTATTGATTTAGTTTGGCTGTTTTGTAATTAATTCAAAAATAGGTAAGTTATTGGTTTGTTTTGTGAGAAAACATTTCATGCCTTTTGTAAATTTTTACATTTTACTGACATATAAATCACGCAAGCGTAGGGTTCCTTTCCATGATGATTTTCGGATAAATGGATATATGAGATAAGAAATTTAGCAGTTATTTCCAACCATACTCAAAAATAGTTGTGCCGCCGAACGTAATTGTTTTTTGACAAAAGGACGAAAAAAAAGACAATACAATTTTTAATGAAATTTTATGTATGACTTCATTATTGCGTCCAACCTTGTGCCTCCCCCCCTTTCCCCTTGAAAAATAAATACAATTTTCTCCCACATCTAATAAGCGTGTTAAAATCGTGCAAAAAAAAAAGTTATGTTATCAAAATAATTACTTTATTTTCAAGGAAGTGGGAGGATTTGGAATCACAAAAGGTAAATTAGTTACTCCTCCCACGCTTTTTGCCACCGGAAATAGACAAGCATTCGAGCATGTATCATTATTATGTTTTTTTTTTTACTGGAAATAAAGAGAAGCCGTATTAGTTTTCCCCTCGTTATTAGATTTCGGTTCGTCATTATAGCTGAGAGCCATAGTATCTTAAGTCAACTTTTTGAGATTTTTGCGATGAAATTAAAAATAAATATTTTTAGTACGAAAAGACTAGAGACTTTTCCGTGAAAACCTTAGGATACAGATGTCCGATAGAAACTTTAAAAATTCGGAATCCTTATGTAGCTGGTGGCTTTAGCATCGGTACTCTATATCTACTAAGCGTAAATTTACAAAAACTCGAAAAATGGACTTAAGATACTATGGCTCTCATGTACAGATATGTTTTTCTCTTAACTGTAATGAGCCCAAAGGAAATGACTCCATACTGTTTGACCACGCTCATAGGGGGAAAAAAAGTTATGAAAAAATTATTGATAATTATGACTGGTAGTAGAAATAAAGTTGTAACATAAAGTAAAGATTATGTGTGAGGCCAGTGAAATGAAGGAAATATGAAAGCTGACGTCAGATGGTAATTAATATAGCCTTTACTGAGACGAATAAAATACCATATATTGTTTTTTAAAATAAAGTCGGATCAATGCACACTGAAAATGTAACATAAAATGTTTTTTACAGGCTGTCATTCTGCAAAATTTACGATACTAAAATCCATTGCCTCCGTCGAAATAGGCAAAATATTGTAATTGTAACACCAGACAGATTTAAAATTTTGCTGTCTACTTATTTATTTACTAATTTACTTGCAGACCTAGATCCAAATATATGTGTGTGTTTGAATACAAATGGTATTTCACTATTGGAATTTCTATATTAAAAGCCAGAATTATTGTTTTTTTTTGTTCCGAGACATCTCATTTATGTTTTGAAAGGTACCCAGTTTTTACATTCAAATCTTGCATTTCTTGTAGATTCAGAGTTTCCAGGCGCACAATAATTTGATCAAATCTGAGAAATGTGTATGGAATAGTTTATTTGCCACAAAATACGGACTTAAAAAGTGTAGAACAGTCAATTTTTTTCGTCAAGTTTTTCTGCAAAAACAGGTGCACAAAATTAAAATACAATGATATATTGTATGTGTTTTTTTTTTTTTTTTGAATTTTTTAAATTAACATAGCTTACTTAAAAATAACATTTACGAAATTTTTATTTTTTCGGAGATATATTTTCGGAAATTGGATTTTAATTATTTTTGTTTATTTTAAGCTTTGACATCCTAGATGCCAAATATTTAACGATGATGTAAATCGATTTTTTAAAAAGAAGTATTGGTATTATTGTACATATTGTTTTCTCGAACTATGCATAAAGTGTAGCAGAATGCGTTACACTTACACTATTAACCCTACACTGCGCCGTGTTGTTTTTAAACAACACCTTTATTTTCGTTCACTAGGCCCATGTATTTTTAATATATGGCGCATTTTTTCGTTTTATTTTGTATGTAAGATCATATTAGTTACTATAGTTTCCACTAGATCTTGTAAACTGAGCTCAAGGTTCAACTTTTTTCACAAAATCGTAAGACATGTTGATTTTGTAAAAAAAACAGTAACTTCTTAATTTTTTTCAACAAATTTTAAATAATAATTTTATTTAAAAAATGCTCTTTAATTACTTATATAGTTTTAAAATAAAATAAATATAAGTTGTCCGAAAAATTTTGGGAAAAATATATATTAGGGCGCCTTTTTTACTTGTTTTAAAACAACACCATGATTTCGGGGGTAATTTTTATGCTCCTGCATTATTAGCAGTAGAAACAAGAACATGTGTCACTGCTTGTTCTATTTCACTTTATTTAGTATCTTTTAGAAGATTATTGTTATAAATATGTGACAAATTAGCGTAAAGTGGCTGATTAAATTATTATTTAGGAATTTTGTTTAAAATCAATTCACGCTCAACCAAAGAAGAAACGAGCATTATCCCATAGACCCCCTACAGATGTTAGGTTTCTTGTAATAAAAAGGTTTCTTGTTTAACATCTTTTAGTGATATAATTAAACTTAATTTATAATTAAAGTAAATATTTTATAAATGTATAAATAATAATAAAATAAATTATTTTAGTAAATTTTACTATTTTAGTGCTATTTTGTCATTGTAATGCATGCCTATTTACTATTGATTTTGTTTCATTTATGAAAATTATTATATAAAAAAAAATATTATTGTTACCCCTAAAAGTGCAGTGTTGTTTTTAAACACCATGTCAAATCTTCTTGAATTCAACTTTTCCGAATTAAGTAGAAATTTTAAAAATATTTTTTCCACTTATAACTAGCACAAACACACACACAAAAAAATATTTTACAAAGAAAGAAAAAATTGCGCAGTGTAGGGTTAACAAGAAGTTCTGCCAAGAAGTATATGAGCCTGATCTCCCGTATACACCCACATCACATTCATTAATCTAGCTATCTCTATCTCTCTCTCTTTCTCCTTTAGCTTTAGCTCAATTGCTTCAGATACACATTTTTCAACGTTTAATATATATTCATTCACTCATTCTTTCACCCATTCACTTATTCATTCATTCTTTCACTCATTCATATATTCATTCATTCTTTCATTCATTCATTTAGTCATTCAAAAATATCTTTAAAATTCCAGATGAAAAATTTCATCATAAAATGGGCTTGCTTGTTTCTGGATGAACTTCGAGTCTGTTCATGCTCTACGTCCTAAGATCTTTCCGATAAGTTTTGTTCCAACAAATCCATCTTTTAGAGCAGAATTAACATATTATTGGAATTTCCCCGTAAGCGATAAAGTTATTTTTTTTCTTTGAACTCTTAAAAAATGAACAAAAAATGTTCAAATCAAAAAGTATTTCACTTTGAGAGATCCTTCAAATATGAAATACAGAAATATTATGATCTCGCCGAGATCTGTCGAATGCAAAAAAATGTTTTCAAATCGGACAAAAGGTATTAAGGGGGGGGGGGGAGGAGGGATCGACAGATATACAGACCGACAGACACACATCTAGAAAGTTCTTCGTATCTACCATTCAATCGACCCCTAATACATATTTAACCTCTTCATTCCAAGTGTACCCAATTGGGTACATTTTAAAACACTGCTTATTAACTACTGTTTGTGCAATTTAAAAGCTAAAACACCCAATTGTTTTTGAAATTAATCAACAGATTGTTTACTTCGTTTTAAACATGGAAATTGGGGATTAATTATTATTAAAACTAATTATTAATTAAAATTATTAAAAAAAATTAGTTTTTTTTTAAAATCATTTTTTAAATCAGAGAACCAAAAAATTGCGTCAAAATTGTTTGTGCTTAGTTCTGGGGTCTGAAGAGAATAATTTCAAAATTTATAGCAATTGAAACTAATGAGAATCGGTTGCAAAATAATGACAATCTCACATGAAGTTGACAATCTCAATACTGTTTGCTGAATAATTACGTCCGTCTTTACGTTGTCATTTTAAGGTTTACCCACATAAAATGTTTTTCCATGCATTCTCAAAAGATGAATATTATTATGATAATCTATCATGAACTTATTTGTTTCTCAATTTTAAGTGACTCATTCAATCATTTGGTGTGCTGTACGAAATTCTTTATTCATATCTATGTGTGATTTGTCTTTTATGCACTTTATGCATTGAAATCAGTGGCAACATTAGCAGTGTAGTTTTCTTGTGGAATTAATAACAGTTATGAATTAATAACTCTGTTCGTTTCTGTTTTCCGAGTAAATACTGACATGCATAATTTTAACCTCTTATACTCAATGTTCACGTGATATAAAATTTTATATTTCTGCTACGCTGTTAGCCTATTTCTGCATTAAGGGAAAAATAGGAAAAATCATTTTACATTAAGGAGTAAGTACATATTTACTTACATTATGAAATATCTTCCAATTTTGTTAAATTAATACTGTCTTAATTATCTTTAAAGTGATTCTAAGCAGTTCGAAAAGAACCTTGAAATTAGGATCTTACAAAAACCGTGGAAAGACAAGCCTTTTTCTGTCTCAACGTGGCCTAGACATAAAATAGTGGACGAGTTTAGACTGGCCACTGGACATGACTGTCTTTTAACTCTTTATCTACTGCATTATGATATGCAGTAATTTTTTTTACAGAAATAGTTTGTCTAGGTGTTTACACTGAAAATTAAGGGATTTACATAAATAAAATGATCAATATTTAAGTATTTATTTCTTTACAGCTAACAAGTGCCACAAAGTATTTACCCTGTAAAATTAATTACATACACTTTTTAATCAAAATATTTCGCCAAATAGTTTTCTAAGTTTTTAACTAAGACATTAAAAAAGAATCAGTGACTTAATTCGTGAATTTTACCACTTTTCTGGAGCGAAACTCTAAGGGAGCAATCTGAAAAAAAATGGAAGTTCAAAGCACAGCATCGGTTTCAAAACTAACTATGTTCCTTTCCTCGCTGAAATACTCTTTATAGAACCCTTGCTGATATGTATCCTGAAAAAGAGGAATTTAAAGACTGTCCCGGCAAAGCACCATCAGAATATTGGTAAAAATGGCTGCTGGGACGGAATTTATAGACAATGGTACTTATAAGTACCGTCAGTAGATAAAGGGTTAAAACATTTGTCCCGCTTCCAAATCGTCCTTACCGCTATCTGCAGGCTCTGTCGTCTGGGGAGAGGACATGGACGGTGGCCATCTTCTCCACTGCAGTGCTTTGTCAAAGAGTTCCCTCGTGGACCGGTACTGGGAGGCCAGGGCCCTTTTAGATACATAGACTATTTGTTGCGGCTGTTTCATGTTGTGCTTTTATTGTGATTTTACTTTTATACATTTCTGCTGTAATGGTCTTTTATCTGCCATTCGAAATAAAAAAAAATTCTTTGAAGCGATTTAAAGTTAGAGTACATAGACATTAAGTGGAAAACATAATTTTACTCGCAATTACAAAGAAGATACTCTATAGGCGCCAACCTTGCCTGGGAAAGAACGCCAGAGGACCCCCCTCCTCCGGATAATTTATCAATGATTATCATAATGTTTCATAACAATCCTTATATTCATTGATATATTCTATATAGGATACTCCGTTTTTAGCCTACTTTCCCGTAAAAGTAAAAAAATAATGATAAAGCATGAAAGAAGGCTTAATGCATCGTAAAAATATCGTTAAAAATAAAAAAAAGTAAAAAAAAAAAGTGAAGTAATTAAATAAAGATTGAAAAATAAAAGAAATGAAAGTAGGGTTTTGAGATGGGAAAATTTCGGTCTGTCTGCCCCCCCCCCCCCCTACTAATTTTTGAACGAATAGTTAGATTCGAAAAATTCTTTTCGCATTCGAAAGATCTCGGCGAGGACATATCATTTCCATATATTACTATCTCATTTGAACAATATTTCATTCAATTTTGAGCAGTTCCAAAATTTTTAACATTAGCGCCTATAGGCAAAAATGAAGCAAATTATGTAAACTCTTGGCATAAGATCCAAGTTTCCATGAACAAGCCTTTTGGAAGAAGCTCTCTTAGTGAAATATTGATTTGAACAATTTTTGTTCACTTTTGAACGGTTCAAAAAAATAACATTAGCGCCTACGGGAAAATTTCAATCCCACATAAATCCTAATCTAACCGACGGATTTGCTTGCAACAAACTTTATCGGAAAGATGTTAGGATGTAGAACATGTACGGATACGAATTTTGAGCAGAACTGAACGAGCCTATTTTCCTATGAAATTTTTTGATCGGGATTTTTAAGGATATTTCTCAATGAATCTATTTCTGTATAAATAAATGAATGAGTGAAAGAAAGAATGAGTGAAAGAAAGAAAGAATGAATGAATGAATGAATAAGTAAAGGAGTGAAATAAAAAAAGAGAATGAATGAATAAATGAAAGAGTGAAATAAAGAAAGAATGAATGAATGAATGAATAAATGAGTGAAAGAATGAATGAGTGCAAGAATGAATGAATGAATGAATGAATGAAAGAAAAAATGACTGAATGAATGAATTTATAAATAAATGAGTGAAATAATGAATGAATGAATAAATGAGAAAGAGATAATTAGATTTTAAATTTGTATTTAGGTGTATACGGGAAAGTAGGCTCGTATAGTTCTAGACGTAACTTCTCGTTAATTTACATTTTTGATGTAATTTGTAAAACTATACTAAATGTACAAAGCATAATTAATCTGTACATTTAACATTGATGTGATACAAACAGCTTCCATAAAAGCAGTACAATGAATGGTAAAAAGTAATTATATTCTAAACCATGTAGCACATTTGTGTGTTTTTTTTTTGTTCTTGTCTTTTTTGTTTTAACGGGACTGCGTATGATCAATAACCTTTGCAGACCTAGTGCATTCCCCGGAAAGCGGCATTCATTCTATCAAGTAGCACCACTATCGGCGGATGCCATTACCACTTGAGAATTATGACGCTCAGTTTTCCCCTAGAGGGTGGCACCCAAAGCTCTAAATGATGCGAAACTGCACTAGGAATTTAATTCAGCCGAAAGTATCCAAGCTAAACAGATACTCAAGGGATCCTTAACATGCCGCATAACCATTGGACAAGGGCGCTGACGATTTTCTGCATCTTGAAAATCCGCCGACTTGGGTTAGATTTGATCCTGCGAACTTGGGCGCTCGAGGGCAGTGCCTCACCACTACGCCACCCGGCCAGCTTTGTGATACTTATTGAACTAACTGAACTTAATTGCCAATACATGATGCAGCATTATATTTTCCTTTTCAGATAATATGAACAAAGTTAAGGCACTACAAACTTTAGAAATGATTTGCTAATCTTACTACCTTTTCGCATTTTTTTCTTTTCTACGGAACTTTTTTTAAGCAGAAATTTGGTACATTTGAACACAAAATTTCAAAACACAAACGCACACAAGTTGGAAAATGAAATAACAAAAAGACAAGGTAAGGAAAAAATAACTCGTTAAGCTCGAACCCTTTTTTTTTTTGAGTGTGATATTTAAAAAATAATTGATATAATCAATAATTTGATTTCTGAGTTGGCCATTTTTGATATTTAGAGTATTTTGTTGTCTTAACCATTAAGCTGTCTAAATGTTAATATTTAATAGGTCGACATTTCTCGATTTCCTTGACCGCTTATAAACGTTCGGTTCGAGTCGAGTCTCTCTCGTATAGTTCAAGAGGGACTTATTAACAAGATAACACCAAATATATCTAAAAGTCAAAAATTAGCAATTTTATTTCATAAATATTATTCGTATAACATGTATAACATAAAATTGCCTGGTAGTTGAAATCCATTACTTACTGAAAGAGTAAAATTCATTAAGTATACATTACCTATCTTTTGTTCTGTATTGTTTCGTAAGTTTCTTTTTTCAGGTAACGAGACACTTATTTTGAAACTAAAAAAAAAAAAAAAAAACTGTATGCTGAAAACTCTTTTTAAAAGCATTGGGGTAGCAAATGATGCTAAAGTCTAGTTAATATATTATTTCATAGATGATGCTCAAAACATCCAATATAGAAAAAATATGTTTTTTATTGCTGCTCTTTGGAGTAAAAAACTAACTATAATCTGCTGGTTAGCCCTTTATGTACTGACGGTACTTATAAGAGTACTTATACTTGTATGAGTTCCTTTATATAACGTTTTGTTCCTTAGAAATTGTACTTAGATTATTATTATAAATTATTATGCAATCTTTTAGAATTAAAATATATATATATATATCTTGATGGTCGGTAAAAACTGAATAAGACTGTTAAGACAAATTTTAATAACAATTAGCGAACATTTCATTAAGATAATTAACATTCGTTTTATTACGAACTGTTGTAAATTTTATTAAGACTAAGAAGATCTATTTAACTTTATCTGAAAGATCATGTTTTTCGAACAATTATGTTGTCAGAGCTTTTTTTGCTCATTTTTAATCCTATAATCTCTGTTACCAATTTTTGGAAATTTTTATTTTTGGAATTTCGATTAAAAAAGGTTTTTTTTTTTCGCATTGGGATACATTTCGTAAAGGGTTTTAAGATAAGACTTTTGAGAATTGGAAAAAAAAACATTAAGATGACGAAAATTATATTGTATTTCGAATTGGATGTTTGTTTGATTTTCATTAAAGATTTTACTTTTTAAGTAACTATGTTACAACATGAGGTTAGATTTATTGGCAATCTAAATTATGTTTCAATTTTGGTAATTAGCAATAGTTGAAATTAAGGTTGTTTTAAGATAATTTGATGGAAATACCATTGAAAGCGTAATGATAAATTATACGGTCTGACATTTTTTGTCGATTTTATACCAACTTTTTTACATTAGTGCCGAAAGACTTTTATTGCAAACGTCATAACGAATTATATTAATATCGGAATTGTTATTTAAATTTATTTGGATATCCAATACACACAGAAATATTTTTATTCATCAATAACTTTCATAGGCTCTGCTATCGCAGATTTTTTTGGTATCTGAAGTAAAAAAAACCGAGTCATAAATCCAAAAAGTAGTTCAACGAAATAACTGATTTTCTTACGTCAACTCTTTGAAACTATTGGTGTGGGGCGTTCTTTAAAGCCTGTGGATTCATTTTCTGAAAACATGGAGATTTATACCCTTTTGTCACGCGATACCGCCAAGATCTGGGGGGTGAAAAAGGATAATTTTACAGGAAGATTTATGAGGAATGTGTTTTAAAACCTGCTACTTGCGGAACATTCTCCATCGCTGTGTTTGGAGAAGATTAAGGCGTACTTCTCGCAGATGGAATGTGCCAAGTTCCAATGTTTGCGGCAAATGGGTTTTGGCCTGATTTGCTGTTTCTGCTCTTGCATTTGCGAATCTTCGCGGATAAATCGGATTTCAAACTTTAAGAAAAAGTTTTACATATTAGGGAAGAGCACTGTTAAAATGAAATTAAGTTGCTGTGTGAGAACGTTATTTCCTGTTGAAGTTCGCAAATAAATCGCCGCCATGATTTCCTAACTCGAAGATAATTGGTGGAAATTTCAGCTGGTTTCTTCAAGTGAATTATCTTTGAAATTTTGATAAGGCGATTGAAATAAGTTATGTATTGAATTGATGGGAATTTTACTGACACTGTGAGTACAGATTTTATTGAGCATTGAGTGGAAGTTTTGTTAATACAGACTATTAAGATAGATTACATTGCAAATATTAGTTGCAAATTCTGTTAAGATTAATAATTTGCAATTTATTGTGAACTAGTGAATTTTTAAACAGATTAATGAGGTGAACTATATTTCAAATTGGGTGAAATTTTAGACAATTAAGATATTTTTTATTTTCGAATTGGAAGAGTTTTGTTTATTAAAACTCGGAAAAATAAGATACCCCTTCGTGTAGGACAGAATTATAGATTTTTAAAAATTTAAGACACATAGCGAGCACTCGTTTTCCCGCTAAAAAGTATTACTTTCATGTTTACAGATTTTTGAACTTTCAACTGGTAGTTATTTCAACTTATACGAATTGAAAAACACGTGATATTGACAAAATGATTTCCATGATTCCACTTAATTCTTTGTCTGAGATTTAGTACCTTACATTGGAGTGGTATTTTATTTTAATATTAATATGAATAAATATTACTTTTCATTTTTTATAATTTTAACATAAGAAATATAATGGACGCTTCATTAAGTATTTGATTGAAAGAAGAGAATTAGAAAGAAAATTCATTAAGAAATTTACGTATTTGGTAGATTCAGTCAAATGATGAATTTCTTTTATACCTCTTTCTTTCGTAAATCAGCTAGCTGCATTGCGGCTACTCCTACGTTTTTTTACACGAGCGTCACTCCCCCCACCTTCTAAAATTTTAACACAAGCAACCCATCCCTTTTTTATTTCCTTAACGTATTCTCATGTCTGTAACCGTACCCGCTCTCCCAGTTATTTCGAGAACTACACTACTGTTTCAACGTACCAGACTGCTAAACTACTGACTTCGGATTATTATTAAAATAGGTAGAACTTAATATGCTAATTAAGTAGCTTAATGCGTAAATTAAGAACTTAATGCGTAGAAAATGCTTTTAGCTGGATAGCTTCAACATTTGTGTTTCTGTTTGTTAACATAGAACAAAGGAAAAGGTATAAAGAAAGTGAAATAAATTAAAATATGAAATAAAATTTAACAGAATAGTAAAGTAGTTAAATAAATTAATAAATTGTGTATTCAATTTGAACTCAACACGGAAGATTTGGACCAACATCGCTCTTATGGGTATTTGTGAAATACGAGTGTTAATTTCACTTGATCTTTAAAATTCCTGCATATAAGTATTTTTTAAATTTCACGTTCTCTGTGCTTTCTTCCTACTAATTTAATATAAAATAGATTATCGTTTGTACGACGTTTACACTTATACGAAGTTTAGTGTCGTCCCAATTTTTAAATTTAGCCAGAAAGTTAAATAGATTATACGACGTTATCAATTATAAATGTTAGTCCCTTTGGCATCGTATAAACGACCCTTCACTAAAAAGAAAAACGTTAGTAGCTCGTTCAGACTGTCGTGTAGTTGAAATAATGATCCCTTAGAAATACAAGAGACGGGATAAACACAAAATATGATTCACCGGAAAATTACACCCTTCTTCCTCGTCATTTATCAATTACACACACAACCTAAGTACACCAACTGACATTGACATTGAATATAACGGAATTCCGTTGACAAAACCCTCGTATTCCATTGTAATTCAACGCAACGCCACGCAAACAGCGCGTCTCTAAGTGGATCTAAATGGAAAACGTCACGAATTCTCAGTCGAACGTGTTGCCGAGCTAACGATTGTTTTGCAAAATGACTTCTTAATAGAATACAATTCGGCACGCACTTTCCTAATCAGGTGGGTTGGAGTTGATGTTAGATAGATCCCCTTGTGTTCTACACGACCCCTGAGAGGGTGTTCCCCCACTAATATTCGATTCCTTTGTTTTTCCCGAGTCGGGTTCGTGTGTGTGTGGGAATTTATAAGTTCCCACACCTGCCTGGAGCAATCGCGAAGCACCTGGAAATGTGGTTGAATCCTGGTTGTGGCGGGCATGAATAAGTATCAAACAGCAGGTGGTTGTTTTGATGGGGTACTAGGAATGCCTCTACAAATTTTGCAGCATCTTTTGGTATTTACATCAGCCACAGCAGCAAAAAAACAAAACAAAATTTTGAAAAATACATATGCCGATTGCTTTTAAACTAGTTTTCTATGTCTCATAATTTTTAAGGCTGCTACATTTTACGAGGACTTTTCCTTTGAAGCTAAAATTAATGATCCTTCTTTTTCCACAAAATAATCGACTCTGCCTCCTATTTTATTTTGTTAAAAAATATTGAGTTTGTTTAAACCAACCTCTTTTTAATTTGTGTATATTATATTTATAGAAAACCCCAAATAATAACTTTTTCCGTAATAACCTAAGTTTACTAAATTTCATCTTGTATATTCAAGACCTTACACCGGATGAGATTTCAGATTACATCGAGATGAGATCGCAGAGTAAAATCAAAACTCACACGTAAAACTAAAACAATACGTGGGGTAACCTTTTGGTTCGACTTGATCTGGATGATATCTTCTCATGGTAAAGTGTTACCTCAAAAAAGGATCTCTGACTGGCAAAGTACCAAGAAGAATCCACTCATGTTCAAGGGAGGAACTGCTGGTATAAGGAATGTGCCGTTTCTGTTCTCGTTTTAGTATATTCGGCATACTCCCGAACTGATACTTTTGGCCAGTTTCTAAATTTAGATGCTTTCAACAAAAAGATAAGCAAACATTCTGATGCGCGTGCTAATAAGCGCACTTGCAAAACGAACTTCCCCTAAAACTCGAATGGATTCGTCCTTTTCTGGCATGCGCTGAAGCGTCCAAGGGTCAGAACTTCGTGATTGAACTGAACACATGCAGGCTTTTAATTAACCCTCTTCTCACCGAATCGTCAAAAATAGGAAAGAAATAATTTTCGGCTATTAAATACGCAAAAATACTCCACCACAAACCAGGTAGAAAAATAATTATTTTTCAAAAGTTATCCTTCCTTCCTTTTTTTTTACGAGCCTCATATGAAGATTGATACCTCAGTGCTATATGACGACATATACATATTCATTAAATCAATGAAATAAAAAGCAATAATAGTATTTTCATTATACAAATTTGGTTTTATTCTTGGGAACTCATTATTTTTCTTAAATAATTATTTGAAGCTTATATTTGGGTAAATTCCGTTCGTAACAAAATTTAAAATACGTATACAATTGATTGATTCATGACAAATAATTATAAATTAATAATTCTTGTAGCCATTTTAAAGTTTCGTATGTGTTAAAAAAGAAAAAAAAAACAGATTTTTTTTTTGACGAAAATATTACTGATTGAAGTAGGAGCTTCGTGTGAAGGTTCGGCTATTTGAAGTAGGAGCCTCGTATGAGAGAGAGTCAGGCTACTTGAAGTAGGAGACTCATATGAGGGTCAGGCTATTTGAAGTAGGAGAATCATATGGGGGTCAGGCTATTTGAAGTAGGAGCTTCATATAAGGGTCAGGCTATTCGAGAAGTAGGAGCCTCATAATGAACGCCAAGCTGACGAGAGGGAAACTTCGACTGGAACCAAAATTCCCAATGTCTCGCAACTGATTTCTACAAAATGATTGAAATAACAAATTCAATTATCTTTTTTTTTTTTTTTTTCTGATGAAATATTTTTAACTTGAACTATTCTTAAACGGAATACCCCCATTTCTAATCATTCACCTGTGTTTCTCAAAATCAAGAAGAATGTATAATTTAATTAGTTTTATCATAAAATAAATTAGAAACACTAAACACATTTTTTTGCTTTTAATCCTTTTTGTATTGAAGTTAATTGCTCATTTATCATATCAATATTGCCTCAATTTTAAACCCTGCAATTAAAAAGTAATCAAAAACAACTTTAATGTCCGTAAGCATAGCCATTCATCACAAAATGCAAATCCTATTGATTAAAAAATTCCCAAAATATGTTTCAAATATAAAACCCATTAAAACTTTTAGATGCGTGTCATACTACAAACCCATTTCTCTATGGTATTTGGATCATTTGTTCCGAACTCATCCATCAAAATCAACATGATCCGATGATGAGTAATTTATATTATAATGTAAACATAAATGTTTCTTAATTAATCAGTATCTTCATGCTTCGTACTGGCTTAAATTTTTATTACACGAAAATCAACCTTCTGCGCTGAGTTTCGGGAAAGAATAAACATAAGATTCGCTAATATATTTGGTTGTCCCTGTGTATAAAAATATATGTATATGTATATATATTTTTTTTTGTGGAACGACTTATTTATAAGTAACTAATGAGCTTTTGATGTTTCTTGTTTAGAAGTCATTCATAAGGGACCATTCATAACTGATGCCACGCTTTTTTCACATATATTTGATCCCCCTCACTCCCTTTCTCACAAAATGTCACATTTCATCGGACCCCCCTCCCCCCTTTGTTACAAGTCGCGCTATGTTACATAAGCATGATGTCAAACTTCTTGCCACCCCCACCCCTCCACTTCTCACACTTTGTCACAATTTCACGAACCCCCCTCCCCCCCTCGAAGCGTGACATCATTTATGAATGATCCCTTAGTAATGTCATGTTTCGAGGGAGGAGGGGGTTCGAAAAATTGTGACAGTTCGAGGGGGGGGGGGATCGGGGGTAGCAAAAAAGGACAACAAACATTTTAGTTCCAATAAAAACATTTAAAATCAGCAAAATAAATTTCTTTTCAATTTTTTTTTCACAATTTGATTTTAAAGTTTCATTGATTTCATTTTGTATCGAAAACTCCGATGTAGATTAAGGTTTAAATTTACTTCTAATTGATAGTTTAACAGGAAAGCATAGCATTTACACCCAGATATATTTTTTCGGAATTCGAACAATTAGTATTTTTTACTATTATATACTAATTATGTTTCTCCACCTATAACACAGTGTTTTGTTTCTGAATTGCGACACTGCAAGTATGTATGTTTATGTAATATAGCGTGACATGTGCCAAAGGGGAGAGGGTGTCGAAGTGTGACATATTGACAAAAGGGGGAAGGGGTTCAATTATATGCAAAAAGTATGGCATTATTTATGAACGGTACCTTTAGTACTTTGCTCTTAGAAGTACGTTCAGTATTTCTCTCTAGTCAAGAAGTACGTCTCTCTTAGAACTTCTATGTTTCTAAATTTTATCTTTTATTAAATGTATTTTAGAATGCACGAAGTTATGAAATTAAACATGGAAAACATTGTCCTATTATTACACTACTTTCAGTATTTTTCTGTAGTTAAGAAGTACGTCTCTCTTAGAAGGTCTAAGTTTCTAAATTTTATCTTTTATTAAATGTATTTTAGAATGCACGAAGTTATGAAATTAAACATGGAAAACATTGTCCATTATTACACTATTTTCAGCATTTCTCTGCAGTCAAAAAGTACGTCTCTGTTAGAAGGTCTAATTTTCTCAATTTTATCTTTTATTAAATGTATTTTAGACTGCACGAAGTTATGAAATTAAACATGGAAAATATTGTCCTATACAGACATTAATTTTTGTATTTTCGTCACTGTTCTAATTTTCCCCTTTATGAATTACTCACGTGACACACCATTTTCATTTATTTATTTATTTTTTCATCTTGTGATTGGAAAAAATTGTGATTGGTTTTTAATTTTTAGTTTCTGCGTGACTTATGTAAATGCGTCATAATAAAATTTCATATTTCAATGTCCTACGTTAGTTTCCTCTTGTGACAGTTTCAAAAATTCAGCGTTAGAAAAATTATTTAAACAAGCAATTTATTTAAGTATTTATAGGCAAGCACATTTTTAAAGGCAATAAAGAAGTGTTAATTTATTCCTAAAATAGTCATTTGGCACAATTATTCTGAGTATTCCTCTTAAACTCATAAAACAGAAGTTCCCTCTTACATCACAGAAAACGCTATTTTGGTCAGCAAATCAAGAAGTACGTCGAAGAAATAACTTTATTTATTCGTGTGTTTTACTCTCGCTAAACGAACTCATTAAGCTTCTTCTACAATGAGAGAAAAAAGAATATTCCTGGAGCTTAAAGATGGCATAAATAACTGTTTTATCGCTATATGAGATTTAATAACCCGTACTTGAGGATTAAAATTCATTTCGCCTGCTCGTAAAAAAGACCTCATACAATCCGTCGTCTCATAAAAAATTAAGTAAACGAATATCAGCTTGAGAAATTTAGGAGCCTCAATTAAAAGCAATTCGCCTCTGTTCATTTTCTATCACTGAGGGCAGTCTATTAGAAGGTCATCTCAAAGTCATATATAAATTTCCGACAAAGGCTGGCTAATTAATGAGCTTGTCGATAAAATCTTTGAGAGCAATTCTTTTACAGAAGGAATGGCATTAAAAATGGCGGTGGGGCTTGCGTTTTTTTTTTTTCTTCTTGAGATTGGCGTGCATTGCGCGACAGGGTTTTAAGAAGGGATATTTTTAACGTTTTAAGGAAACAGAGGCAAGAGGCGGCGTTTATTATTTTTACTTCCAGTCTTTTCTATTCTAATCGGATCAAGGAATGCATAATTCATGGCGCAAACTTTTGTCGGTTCTGCCATTAAATGTGCTGTGTTCCGGTAAAAAGCCCCAAACAGTAGATTTTCATAGTGCGCCGTGAAATAAAATTTAAGATTTAGTCGATGGAATTGGAATGAAAATGGCGATTAATTGTGAAATTGACTTGTGTAAAAGGAATGAAATCCTAAGTGGTTAATGTATAAAGATGAGGTTCAGTTTTGAAAATGTTAATGATATTCGCGAAGGAAAATGTCTAACAACAGTTTAAGCTTTTTGAAACTCATGACCAACGTTTCTTAATTTCTTTGATACTTGGAACTCTTTTTTATGGTCGATTTTGACCCCCGTTTTCTTCAATCGTATGGCATTATTGCAACATTTTGAAAATAAATAATTTTCAATAAAAATTAAAATTGATTCAAAATAGGTTCATTAACTCAAGTACATTAAAAAGTTAGCACATAAAACATAATAAGAAAAGAAGTTCAATGAGGAGGGTGGTATTGATTTTAATGATTGCAGATACTTAATTTTAGCCCTTTTTAGATAGAAATTGACCTGTCTTGTCAGATACAGCATTAGATCTGTTGCGGCAGTTATTTTCTGCTGGCACATAAGTTGAGAACACAGTTTTGCATACATACAGTTGAACTTTCTTAATACGAAATTACGGCTAAAACGAACACTTTCTTTGGTGATTTAAGTTTGGTTTTCTATTTAATTACACTAAATATCTCACGTATTACGAAGGCTAAAATACAGATTTCGGCCAAGATGAACAAAATCTATGACCTATTCACGAAATTTTTTTTTTCGATTGGCCTTTGGCTACAACTCGAGAAAATATTCATTTAAACTGCACCAAAATTCCACGAAGGAATTAAATTATGATTTTTGTTGCAAGCCGAAACGCGGAATTTCAAAATCTCAAGGGGAGTACTTTTCTCCACCAGACCCCTACTTGTTAGTTGAGGCCTTAGAATAGCTTGCGCCCAGAGCTGGTGCCCGGAAGAGGGTACTGGTGCTGGGGAGCTGAAATATTTTGAAAAGCAAGTTTCCCCCTCTAAAATTTACAAGGAAGCAAGTGCCCCGATTACCCCAGTAACCCCAATGATTGCAAGGATAAATTACACGCTATTTGAATAAAACCTTCATATTATTCTACTAAAATATAGTCAAAGGTGATGTGGTACAGTGATAATAAATAGTTTTAATTCTTAATTCACTCCGATATTTACTTTTACCTTCATTTATTGCTTTTCCGATGACTTTCTTGATTGCTGAAAGAAAATACCCCAAGTTTTGTGAAACCTTTCAGGGATTTCTGCGGAACCCGGAACCCTAGGTTCCGCGAGCACAATGTAAGAAACGCTGCTCTAGACTGAACGTATTTTAAGAGTTTTCCAATTTAGATTCTAGTCGTGCCGTCAGCAGCTGGTTATGTTAATACTTTGTATGAAATTGAAAAGTTTAGATGTTTATATATGTAATGCTAGTGTATTACAACTAATTTCTAGTTATTTAATAATTTTGTAAATAATTTATAATTCAGCTTTTGAAAAACCCAGTTACTTACAATGACTTATTTGTTACCGGACTACTCCCTGCTCCGAACAGTTTTGCTCCGAACTCCATGCTCTCTATTTGCATCATGCTCCGTACAAAACCATGTTATTTATTCCTATTTTTTTCGGAAACTTATTAATATGTGTACATGAGATAAAAACTGAAAAGGTAATTATTGACTTTTTATGAATTTATCAAAAAATATGTATGCATCATATGCCCTCTTTTGCGAAAACATTTAGGCACCAAAAAATAAACAAATTAATAAAAAATTTTAAAAAATAAATAAATCAGTAAAAAATAAAATCAATGAATAAATAAATAAGTAAACATAGTTATTTATTTTTATATATATGAATATAATTGAAGGGGGGTGGGGGAGTGGAGCTTCAAAACTAAATACTTTGAACTTCAAAATTTAATACCTATAATTTTGTCACAGTTAGCTGCAGTTACTTTACTCTACTGTTTTATTTTAAAGCTTGAAATATTAACTCATATGGAACTTTTTTTTTTGTTCTTTTCTTAATTGATTGTTCCATATTTCTCACATTCAGTACCAGAACTGAAAGTTCAAATTGATTTGCTTATGGAATACAAAAAAACCAGAGAGTCTCTAAGGCAATTTGATGATTGTAGGTAATAACCAACTAATTTCATTTTTCAAAGGTTGGATTACAACAGTCTGCTTGGAGCCCAGGAGTTTCTAATCGAAAAAGTTGTTGTTAGACTACGATTTGGGTAATTTGTCAAGGAAAACAGTTCCCCTTCTACGATGACTGATACCTCTCTGATCAGTTTTTGATGAAACTATCAAGCTGGTATCATGGCAAAAAAGTTTAACATGGTTAAAACAGTTTACCGAACGGTCACAATGACATTATGTCTCTTATACGCCCTTTCGACTAACAGTTCTTATTGATGATTTGTGTAGTAGTTACATCAAAGCTTTTTAATTTTATTTAGTCGTTTGGCTTTATCACCCATCTAAAGATTGGCGATAAAGCCAAACAACTAGATAAAACTTGAAGGTAATATATTCAATTTCGTAATTATAATTCCAGAATGTATGAAATAAAACGTTTCTTAAGAGAAATAAAACAGTGCCATGTCTTTTCTTCAATAATCCAACGACGGCATGTGGTTCCTTTCCTCATATCCAAATCCAAATATGAAATATTTATTGGGAAGGGATTAGAACTATTTTTTCCCTTTTCGTTTCCCCAGTCCTGTGCTCATACATTTCAATTAATGAATCTCTGAGTCCTGAGTATCCCATTTCGGGAAATGGGAGCCCATGGAAAAATCTCCCTTTTTTGCATACCATTTCCGTTCTCCGGCGCCAACTCAAGAGGAGGCTCACTGCCGGCCTAACAGGTGGGTGGGGAGGCAGGCCTGCATATCGTTTGGAGGAGGAGGATTGGGAATTTCTTACAGACCACAAAGTTAGTGAGTGGTCTTTTATTGTGGGGTATTAACGATGATGAATGAATAAATCTTTATCCTTGGTTTGTATCGAAAGTTATTGTTTGAGACCTCGCGCTTCGCAGATAAATTTCTTTTTAAGCAGACGTGAACTTTAAATTAATTTTAGCGCTTACAAAGAAAAGTTTTATAATAAAAATTCTAAGAATTCGGTTAAAAGTCTTTTGTAGGTGGAAATTAATGTTGTTTATTTTGTCAATAGCAGGAGCAGTCATTATTAGCTTTGATTAATTAATCAAGTGGTGCGCTGAAATCTTTTTTTCTCATTTGCAAATTTTAACCAAGATGTTGGGTCAAAGCTTTATTTTCAATTGTGCAATAGGAATTGTGCATCTTTCGTTTTTATTTCTGTTTAGTTTTCGTGAATGCTTTTCATAGTGAAGTGTATTGAATTGAGGTTGGAACACTTACATAAAATATTATGAAGGATATCTATAGTATGATGGATTTACTGTTTTAAAGTACTTAATACAAAATATTGCGTCCGAAGTTTATTTTCTGTAAATGTTACAATAATGATGTTTTTCTTTTTTTCAGCTCGGCTTACTTAATACATTTTTCCATGACAAGTAATGAATTAAACTTTGAATAGTTGCTTAAAATATTATGAGTAATTTATACGTTAGTACAGGTGATTTATGTAAAATAGTTACTATATTTATACATTTAATGCAAACTATTAAGCGAAGATTTGTAGGATAGAAAAAAACATAATAAGCCATTCATTTATTACAAATTTCCTCTCTGGGGTAAATTTTAAAAATGTGGATGAATTAAACTATATATTTTTCATACTTATTTAAGAAAGTATGTTGACTATTGTTATTTTCTATTACCTACTCTTGTGAAAATGTCTTTTTATCTCGGAATAAATAGTTAGCATATGCGCTAAAATAATTAAGCAGATATAACTTCTCATTAAAGTAATTTAATTGATCGTTCGTTGTATGCAATATAATTCATAAGTTGATTCTTTGCACAAAACTCGGTAATATGTTCTAAAATTAAATATAATAGCGTGAGATTAAGCTTCCGTGTACTTCCCATCAAGTACTTTTTTTTTTTTTTTTAAATAATGAAATAAGATGGGATACAAGTTTTCAATTTGAGAAATAAGTCACATTTGAGTGAGGTGTTACCTCTTTGCATATGTCTTAAACTATACACGAAAATGCTATTTTCACATTAAGAAAGACCAACAGACAAAAAGAAAAAAACTCCAACACTTGTGTTTTAATACATCTTTGGAAGAAAAAAAAGAACTAGTGTTTAAACGTAAGTGTGTAAGATTTCCCTTGCTTTTATAGGATATTTAGTTGCTGTAATTTTATTAGTGTCATCAGTTGTTTATGCGTTATTTACTGCCATGAAAAATTTCATGTAAACGGGAGACAACCAGGAAAACTATTCAGTAACTGGATGATTCTCAAATGCGTGTCACAATCAGCACTACGATTATCAAAGCAGCGACTGAAATACTCTGAGGGGAAAACTAAAAGCTGGACTAGTTTGATCCAACTCAAATGGATTATCACCGCTGAGCAATATTTGTTTTTTTGTGCCCTAAAAGTTGTTTTACATCATCCACATCAAGGACGTTTCTTCATCTTTAAGGATCGACTGTTTTCCTATTCCAAAGAAGGACTTAATAGCTTGGTTCATTGGAGGGCAATTCAAGCAACGTCATTGGTCACGTGGTAGACATGAAATCAATGTAAACAAATCTAATTAAAAACTAGGCCTAAATAAAGTTCTTCTGCATTACATAAAATTAACACTAAATAAAACACTATAATTATTCTAATAATTAATAAATTTCTTGAATAATGATTAAATTAAATGTAAATACTGGATTCTAATCAGAAAAAGCTGTGAAAATCGTCTAATTAATTTTAAAATAACTAATTTTGCCTAGTGAACTTCATGTAGAACTCAATTGAAAATCTTAGTAAACAAAGAGCGGATATCACGTGACAATGGTGATCGTTCATGAGTCTCTTTTGCGGTGAATTGCCACCATTTTAACACTTAGATCACCATTTTTTTTGTTGTTGTAAATAGAGTACGTTAACAGCAGAATCTAAAAAAACGCTGACGCTTTGAATTTATTACTAAGTACTTCAATACAATTCTGTTGTAATGTTTCTATCTATTATCGTTTGAAATATTTAAATCAAATTTAATAAAGGAAAATTATTTAAAAAATAAAATAAAATACACAAGATTAGGTGCTAACAAAATCAGCTTTAACTACGCAGCACAGAATGAAGAGAAGAAAAATTTAACACACGATGGAGGTAAGCAACGACAAACTTTTCAGAACTCATCCTATCTATCCACTAGCATTGTATTCGAATACGATTGTAAGCAAAAACTGACCAACAAAGCTCAACATCGAACCCTTGCAGAAAGCATTGACAATACAAGTGATTGATAGCAAACATGGACACAGGGAACGAGGAATGAAGAATCAAAACCGCCATCATCACTCCTCAACAGAAACACAATACCCGAGCAAACCAAAACAGGTCTAGACACGTTTGAGTGACGTAATCCACTTCCCGTGGTGGCCAACTTGAAAAGAAGGGCGCCTGCCATCCTTCTGCAATCCATCCGTCAAGTTAGGGCAACAATGGCCCACCTTGTGTAATCGCTGGGAGGATGAATTTTCCGAATGAAAGGACGATCGTTATTGGCTGCATTGTCCTTATCGATATCCAAACTCATTAATCAGATAGTTGCGTGAGTTATGGACCAACCCTAGGTACACTAATGTGTTATATTCTGTGCACTCTTCATTAATTTTCGTGATCTTTAAGGAATGAAGAGGTACCCAAAGGAATCAGTGTGGTAGAGAAGAGCCTGGAGGGAAACCTTATCCTCTGAGCTATCTTTGTTAGTGTTGTTATTTATTACCGATGTGTTGAGCATATAATTGGTTCCGAGATGGATTATGTAATTGATATACCATCTCTAGTAAAAAGAAAGAAAATGATACAGAAACACGAAGAGAAACCCTATCCTCCATGTCTTTCTCGGTGTTGTTATTTAGTATTCATGCCAGGCGTAAGAAAAATCCCCTTTTTCTAAATTTTGAAATTAAGTATATTGATTTCGTTTTTATTAACAATATATTTACCAGACCAGTCATTTTGACTATTTCGTAGCTTCCATTTTGCATAATTTGTTACTAATTATAGTGCAACTTACAATTTACTAATACACAGTTAATGTGATTGAAAGCTTTTTTGTAATTAGTAGCAACTTGGTGCGAAATGAAGTTTAGAAATGGTTGAAAACGGCCTGGTAAATCTAGTGTTAAATAACATGACTTAACATGAAGAAGATATGTGGGACACAAAACTTGGCTTCTTTTTTTTAATTTTCTACGTGATGTTGTTGATTACCTATAGGTTACTGTAGACCTTTTCTTTTGGGAGACCATATAATTTAGCAAGCGTTAGTTAATGGAACACAATCTCTAACTAGGGAAAAATGAAGAAAATAAACCTGTATTCCAATTTTTTTCCCTGTCCGTTGTTTATTGTTGATGTTGTGTACGTTTGTGTGTGTCAGTTTTAACATCTTGGATGCAAAATAATAATTAGTTTTGAAGTACAGTGCTGTGATTTAGCAATTAAGGGTATAATTTGCAGGCAGGACTAATGATTGCTTGATTAAACACACTAATCTTAACCCGATGTGTTTTGTTTGCATCGTTACTTATCAATCATAAATAAATAAGGTTCTCAAAATTATGTTTATTAAAAGATTTATTAGAATTATCAAAACATTAAGCAAACATTTCAAGAAGCATAAATAAATTTAAAAAATGAAGCAAGTTGAAAACAATCAACAGCCTGTCGGTAGTTTTCGCTAGTAGAAGATTTGTAAAACAAATAATTCAAAGCTCTATTTTATTTTTAGAATAAAACCAATACCTTTTTGTCTGTATCACATTGAATAAATATGTATTTCTTAAGCTGTAAGTATTTCTTATTATACTCGAGAATATCAATAGTAAAGTGTCTTTGACATCATCGAGTTAATTTAATACATATAATGTAGCTAAATTTAAGCGCATTAAAAATTGAATAAACATTTCCCTTCCTCCATTCAAATGGCAAAGTTTTTAGAACATCAATATAATCAGCATGTCTCTCCTTTTGAAGTGAGTAACAGTATGAACAAGTGTATCCATAAGCCCTTATTAACTAATGTCACTGCGTCCCTCTTTAAACCCCTCGAAAGCTCCACCCCCTCCTCTTCCCCAAATAGAGATATTTTTAACCTCCCGAAACGAACAATTCCCCATTGTTAAGCACGATGAATCCACTAATGGATTGCGTTATTGCCTTTCCTATAACCATCGGAAGCTAAGACTTTAAGCCGATTTCCTTCCCGAACTTGTTGACTCTCAAAGACTCGATTTTCGATGAGAGAGAGCTAGTATCGCCAAATGAAAATCAATTCCTTTGTTTCCAAATAAACCCAAAGTGGCATTCAGTGGTACTTGGTTCTTCGCATTGACTTTGAGCGCACACATTCGGCGCCCCTTCGTTTCTTATTTTAAAATTGGTTGCGATTTAACCTCCCGTTATGGGCGGATGGATGGTTTTGGTATTGTTTTCTAATGAACGCGGCTTTAATTCTGCAATTCATGCCGACTTTCGATAAATGATTGTAAATTTGCGTTTTCCCAAAATTGTTTCCATTGTTAAATAAATAATTTATCTGTTATCAGGGTTGTTTGCTTTTATCTGAAAGCGCATCTTATATTTATGAGTTGGATTACATTAAATTTTATTCGAACAAAATATGTTTCAACAAATATTTTAAATGTCTGCTTGGATTTTATAGTCTTTGAACATAAATATTTGTTTTCTTCTAATCCACTTATTATTTTTCGCAACTTATGTATCTACACAAAAAGTGCAGATATGTTTATAATTAGTACATAAATTTAAAATTTAGTAAGCTGATTTCATCATTTTGATGTTGAATTAATTTTTCTTTTAGAATAAAAGAGCTCAGTTTTGTTACTAAAATCCAAAAGATTTAAAATATAAAAGCTCCGAATGTAATTTAATTGTTGCTCAGTCGATTTTATTTCGTAAAAATATGCTTTATATGCTTTAATATTTGTTTGAAGATTTAGCGATTAATTAATATTTTTTTCAGTTTAATAGTAATCGTAATTTACTTATGAGTACAGTAAAACCTGTAAAGTTGACCACTTTTGTCAGGAACGGAATTAGCCCTTCAACCTGTATCTCACCCTCTATAAGTTGACCACCTGTCTAAGTTGACCACTAAAGGGCGGCACCGCAAGTGGTCAACTTACGCAGGTTTCACTGTAATTCCATCGTAACAGACTAACAATCACAGAGGAAAAATACTCTTGCTGTTTTCAAAAAAATATTGAAAGATATTGATTTTATTAAAATTGTGGATGTACAATGAATATGATGGTTGGAACGAGGTAAAGGTAGTTATTGTGAGCAAAATAGAGAATACGATTAAATTTAAAAAAAAAAAAGGAAAAGAAATACATACAGTCACTCTAACAGAGTAATACAAATTACCACGGTTTTGATATACATTTATGTCTATTACGCCTAAAATAACAGAAAAATATTTATGGAAACAGTATTTAACAAGAAGTTCCGTCTAGAACTATACGAGCCTACTTTCCCGTATACACCAAATTCAAATTTATAATCTAGCTATCTCTTTCTCTCTCTTTCTTATTTATCTTTAGTTCTAATTATTGAAAATATACCTTTTTCAACGGATAATACATATTCATTCACTCACTCATTCATTCTTTCATTTATTCAGCCATGCATTTATTCATTCATTCGTTACCTCATTCAAGTGTTTATTCATTCATTTACGCATTCATGTATTTATTCACTCATTTATTTATATTTTCATTTATTCAATAATTTATTCATTCATTCTTTTGCTCATTCATTTATTCATTGATTTATTCTTTCACTCTTTCATTTATTCATTCATTCATTATTTCACTCATTGAGCCACTGAGAAATATCCTTGAAAATCCCGATCAAAAAATTTCATAGCAAAATAGGCTCGTAAGTTCTGGATAAACTTTCTATTTCTACATGTTCTACGTTATAAGAGCTTTCCGATAAAGTTTGTTCCAAGCAAATCGGTCCGTTAGATCAGGATTTATATAAGGTTGAAATTTCCCCGTAAGCTCTGTGTTAATTTTTTGAACTGTTCAAAAATGAACAAAACTGTTCAAATCAATATTTCACGCCGAGAACTTCTTTCAATAAGCTTTCAATAGGAACTTGGCTCTTGTGCCCAGAGTTTACAGAATTTGCTTCAATTTTGTCCATAGGCGCTAATGTTAAAATTTATTGAACTGTTCAAAACTGAACAAAAAATTGTTCAAATCAAAAAGTAAAACATAGAAATGATATGTCCTCGCCGAGATCTTTCGAATGCAAAAAGAATTTTTCCAATCGGACAATTCGTTCAAAAGTTATTAGGGGGGGGGGGGGGGACAGACTGGGGACAGACCGACAGACAGACAGACAGACAGACAGACAGACCGACAGACACACTTTTTCCCCATCTCAATACCCTACTTTCAAATTTTTTATTTTTCAATCTTTATTTAATTACTTCACTTATTTTTGACTTTTCTTGATTTTTAACGATATTTTCACGATGCATTAAGCCTTCTTTCATGCTTTATTATTATTTTTTTTTACTTTTACGGGAAAGTAGGCTAAAAAATGATTTAAAACCAAAATTAAATCGCCAAAAATTTTAAGTTACATGGTTTTATTTAAATTCAAAACATCGTTGCATTTTCCAAACAAAACTATTGTTGCCAAACGGCAAATGATAATGCTGATCATTTCCTCAGAGCCAAAGTTATTAATTTTTTCCCCTAATTAACGTTATAATAAATTATAAAATGGATGGATTATTGTATTGTCATCGAAGATAAGCTTGTGTGCAAAATTTGACGATAATTTATGCAGTAATAGTTGTCGAAAACCGCCAATCGAAATTCCGCCCCAAGTCAAGTTAAATAAAACCATGTAATGAATTAATTAAAAGGTTTTGCTATCAGCGAATCCTCAAAATACTGAAAATATTGCTAAGAATTTTATTTGTTAACGTTAAGGTCAAATGACAACAATACAAGATGAAACAAAGTCTCTGCTCCCTTGGCGCGATTGGTGCCAGGATATATTTGTTTCAGTTGCTGGATTATTGAAATATTACTTCCTATCAGGATGTATGTGTGTCCAAATTTCGTTTAATTTTATAGGCTACAGTGCCTACAAAAAATGTGCCTAGAAAGTTCAATTACTCCACCCCTCTGAAAGCGAATGGCGATAAAATATAATCAGCAACTTTTCTTGTTGAGGTCCACTTGTATACCAAATTTTGTTTGAATACTTCCATTACTTCTTGAGATATAGCACTCACGCTAATCGAGAAAAAACAGTCGATTGCTCCGCGCATTCGAATGAATTCGAGTTCGAAACTAATCACCGCCAGTTCTCATAATTGTCCGAGCACAATGTTTCGTTCGATTCCATGCATCACTTTTTGAGTTAGAGCTGCCACAAAAATAAATAAATATATAAATAAAAAAAGGACCACATACAGACATTTTCTAAAAAATGATAGAAATGGGTTCAGCACACCTCAAAACGTGTAAATCCATCGAAATTTGAAAATTTTCACGAATCCAATACTTTCTTCTTTGTAATATTTGATATAGATGAAAGTAAAAATAAAATATGAATAAAAAGGACTGCTTTTAAGCTTTAATAAAAGCCCATTATCCTATGAAATAAAATTTATCTGTATTTATATTAGTTTGATTTGTATTTGTAATTGATGGGGAAAAAGGCACATTAATTTTATTATGATGTTAATAATTAATATTAATAACATCATAATTATTTATGCAAAATTGAACAACTTTTTCATGCATAAATGGAAAAATTTCCTTACATCTTTCTGTGAATTGAATTGCGTTAAATTCATTGCTAAAGAAGAAGTTTCGTCTTACAATTAAGAGCGATACTCACTAAATAAATTCATTCATTCAAGAGAGTCATAAAAGTTTCCCTGATTAAATCAACTATGTTTTCAAGCACATAAGAAAAATGAAGAAATCTTAAACATGAGGTGTTCTTAAGCGATTATGGAATACGCAGGTGAGAAAACATTTGTTCTAGAAGTATACTAAGTGGTATTACTAAAACTTGCACAGCATAAATTATTCATTCAAATTATGTACTCAAGATTAAATTGTACTTATCTTGGATAATGTTGAAAGAATTCCCAGAAAACCGCAATCAGCTCTCGGGATGGAATGATAAACGTCAAAGAAGACGCATTCCACAAATTAATCCATCATTCTCTGGATATTCTTTTATGCAATTAGTGTCAAACATTTTGGGATTGATGGGCGTTTAATTTCTATAATTTGATTCACTGGAACTCGAAAATTGGCATAAACTTTCATAGGGCTGCTGTAGAAAGTAGTTTGAATTTGAGAAAGCTGTAGTCAGTTTTGAACTTGTTAATAATAAATGTGAGAAAATGTTTTTTGCATTCTTTGTTATTACTATATAGGTGCTTTCACATCAAAGGTGACAAAGACAGTGTTGTTCCTGTCGTTCTCATCTACTTAAGCGCTGAGCATATTTTTTGTTGTCATTTAGATTTTTGTTATTTAGAGCTGTATTATTTGTATATATCTTTATGTACTTTAAGCTATTTTTTTCCTTGTTTATCCTCTATAATTATGATCATAATTGTAACGCTGATAGCGGTGCGACAAAAAAAAGTGACGCGATAGACTCTAAACATCCAACCTTAGGGTGCCTAAGGTTGGATGTTTAGAGTCTATCGCGTAATTTTTTTGTCGCACTTCTATCACCGCTATAATTATCATCACTATTTCAGAGGATAAACAACGAAGAGAAAAAGAAACATTTTTAGCTTAAGTACATAAAAATATTTACGAGTAATACAACTCTGACAGACGAAAGTCTGAATGACAGTAAAAAATATGCCCTGCGTTTGCGTAGATGAGAAGCGACAGGAATATTTACTTTGTCACCTTTAGTGTGAAAGCACCGTAAAGGTTGGTTGTTTAGAGTCGATCACGAATTTTTTTTTTTCACACTTCTATCAGAGTTATATTTATAATTATTATTATTATTATTATTATTATAGAGGATAAACATGGAAGATAAATATAAACATTTTTAGCTTAAAGTACATAAAAATATTAACGAGTAATACAGCTCTGACTGAAAAAGTCTGAATGACAATATTTTTGAAGGCAAAAGTATGCTCTAGCGTTTGCGTAGATGAGAAGCGACTGGAATATTGTGTTTGTCGCCTTTGTTGTGAAAGCACTCTAAAAGGGTTGATTGTTTAGAGTCTATCGCGTAATTTTTTTGTCGCACTGCTATCACCGCTATAATTATGATCATTATTTCAGAGGATAAACAACGAAGTTAAATAGAAACATTTTTAGCTTAAAGTACATAAAAATATTTACGAGTAATACAGCTCTGACTGACGAAAGTCTGAATGACAGTAAAAAATATGCCCTGCGCTTGCGTAGATGAGAAGCGACAGAAATATTTTCTTTGTCGCCTTTGGTGTGAAAGCACTGTAAAGGTTGGTTGTTTAGAGTCTATCACGATTTTTTTCCACACTTCTATCAGAGCTACAATTATGATTATTATTATAGAGGATAAACATGGAAGATAAATATAAACACCTTTAGCTTAAAGTACATAAAAATATTAACGAGTAATACAGCTCTGACTGACGAAAGGCTGAATGACAGTAAAAATTATGCCCTGCGCTTGCGTAGATGAGAAGCGACAGGAATATTTTCTTTGTCGCCTTTGGTGTGAAAGCACCGTAAAGGTTGGTTGTTTAGAGTCTATCACGAATTTTTTCACACTTCTATCAGAGCTACAATTATGATTATTATTATAGAGGATAAACATGGAAGGTAAATATAAACATTTTTTAGCTTAAAGTACATAAAAATATTAACGAGTAATACAGCTCTGACTGAAAAAGTCTGAATGACAATATTTTTGAAGGCAAAAGTATGCTCTAACGTTTGCGTAGATGAGAAACGACTGGAATATTGTGTTTGTCGCCTTTGTTGTGAAAGCACCCTAAAAGATTGATTGTTGAGAGTCTATCGCGTAATTTTGTCGCACTTCTATCACCGCTATAATTATCATCATTATTTCAGAGGAGAGAAAAAGACGAAGTACGAGTAATACAGCTCTGACTGACGAAAGTCTGAACGACAATAAAAAATATGCCCTGCGCTTGCGTAGATGAGAAGCGACGGGAGTAACGTCTTTGTCGCCTTTGTTGTGAAAGCACCCTAACAAAGGTTGGTTGCTTGAAGTTTATCGCGTAACTTTTTTGTCGCACTGCTATGAGCGCTAAAATTATGATTATTGTTATAGAGGATAAACAACAAAGAGAAATAGAAACATTTTTAGCTTAAAGTACATGAAAATATTTACGAATAATACAGGTCTGACTGAAGAAAGTCTGAATGACAATATTTTTGAAGGCAAAAATATGCTCTACACTTGCGTAGATGAGAAAATACAGGAATATTGTCTGTCGCCTTTGGTGTGAAAGCACCCTAATAAAGGTTGGTTGTTTAAGATAAACAGAAATTTCTTTAGTTTAAAGCCATAAAAATATTTATGAGTAATGCCAGCTTTGAAGGATAAAAGTTTATACAAAATAACTTATTAAACTGGAGGCAGTACATCTTTAAGGATTTTAAGCGAAAAGAACATTCAAAGTAATTATTTTTACATGCTTGAAAGAATGATTATCATTCTGATCACTCTTGTACGGAGTAAAGAAGAGCATGTAACACTTCACGTACGCTGGTTATTTGATTATTTTAAAACTGAATTCAATTTCAGTTAATTGCGATTCGATCTGTTGTTATTATTTGGAATCAAATTTTGGTGATATGACTTGGTTATTTATTTTAACTATATTTTTTTTCTGCTGGAACGTGCGAAAGTCTCTAATATTGCTTTTCCATATGTAAGTGAAATATTATAGGACTATCGGATGCCTCAAAATAATAATGTGTTATGACTAATGTGTGATTATTTCATTAACATTAAAATTACTGTAAAATAAAACCTTTTGGAAAGATTTCTTTTGAAAGAACTTAACTATAGTAGTTAATCTTTAAACTTAATAATTTTTCCCTCAACGAACTTGTGTAAACCAAAGGGTAAAAAAATAACCTTGGAAGTTTTATGCACGTGTTGTGGAGGTAATGGAAACATCATGCAAAGCGTAAGGGAATGTAGTAAACAAGGAAAAAAATCAATCCCTTAAAAAATATACAGTTTTTATTGCAAAAATATGGCTATGAACTTTGAACTTGAGTTTATACCTGAGAGTTTAAACTTACTCGGTTACAAAAAAATAAATAAATAAATAAGAAGAAAGAAAGAAAAACCCTTTTGGAAACGATTTTTTTTCAAAGTTGGAAAAGATATTTACAGAATCTGACAGTTTTTATGGCTAAGCGCAATAGAATTATTATTGAAATCAGAACTGTTAATATATGAGTATAAAAAAGAAAATAGGAAAAAGAAAAAAAGAGGTGGGAAAGGGGATTAATTTAAATCTGACAAGTAAATAGAAACAACTGACTATACATTCAAAATATCTCTTCAATACTTTTTTTGAAATTAATCGCTCGTGAAATTTGTAATACATCCTCCATTGTATATACTCTGAGACTGCAAAAATCGAACACTTACGAGAGGCGTTTGTCTTCAAAACCCATAAAATAAATAAATGCCTTAATATCTTCATCAGCTGACGCCTAATGGTCAAAGATAGTGGCAACGAACTGAATTTACCTTACGCTTTTTTCCCAAGGTTGAGAATCTATAAGCTTGAGATCCGATTTAAGTGGGTAAAATTAACAATATTTAGAAAGCATTCGTGACGAGATCGTTAAAATAAAATGATATATGCTGAAAAACGGTCGATGCGGGAATGATGAACTGAGTTTCTACTGTGATCATTTCCTTTGATATTTGAGCTCAGATGTTCAAAGTCCTAATTCTTCCTTTGTTAAACCGATTGTTTAATGAAAAAAAAAAATCAGTGGTTAATAAAAAAGAGAATAATAATTTACAGAGACTGTAAATAATTGTTTAAATATTTTTACCGATGGTATTAAGACGAAATGCATAACATAAAAATACACTCACTCGGCTTTTTAATCCATCTTCTTCTGATAGCTTGTAAAATATCGTTTGGAAAGTTCTTTAAAGAAAGACATAGATCTGCTCCCTAATTTAATTCAATGAATCACCAATGAAAGCGATTAATCATTCTGGAGAAGTGAATGGGGAGATAAAAAGGAAAAATAGAACACGACGTGAACATTTTCTATTCAGACTTCAGTAATCAGGGGTTAAGTCTTTAAATAAAACATTTTTTTGTGTTCTCTTTTGCACTTGCACTTTTAGCAATTCAGTTCGCAATGAATATTTTAACTTAAAGATGTGAGTGTGAAGAAAAACGCTATTATTTCGCTGTTTGTGAGTCCGATCCTATGGCCTCAAATTTATGGTGATGTTACATATAAAAACAAAAATTAATAACTAAAGTTATTGAAAGGAATTGGACAACTGCAAAGTAAGCTTGATAACTAATATTTATAACATATAGTTTGTTTTTATGAAAATACGAGCCTTAATATGTTCAAAAGTCAAAAATACCAGTTAAAATAATAAGTATGGAATGTACCTCAGTTAAACAATAAATATCAGATTTAGTTAAATTATGAAAGTGCCTATGTCGAAAATGAAATTGATAATTTATTTTGAAAAGGCATTCTTTTTTTAATTTAAAGTAAAAGTAATAATTGCAACACGAGACAAATTATGTAACCCAAAAGCATGACTAGTAATCTTAGAAGCACCGAATTTACGTGTTTTAAAAGTAATATAAATAATTTCGGTCCAAAACATTAAAACATAGTTGTATCAATATTAAAATCATGAAATAAAGATTAAACTATTGAAGTTTAAACAAGAGAAGTGGTGTACAAGAAAAAAATTTAAACCCCTAGTAGTCAGACAAATGGCTTATATTAGTTTGCTATTAAGATTCCAAGCATGCATATTATTTGTGAAGCTATTAAAGTGAAAATAAAATTTGAAAATAAGACCATTGAATTAATCAAGCCCAAAATTACGGATGATTTGGATGAACTATAGAGTGAGCATTAAATTAAATTCAAAATATTTACCTTAATTTAACTAAACTATATTTGTAATTAAAACAAAACTTGAGCTTCGAATGAGCAATGGTGGCAGTGTGAATTAGTGACTCAACCAAGAAAAAAATAATTATTAAGATTCAAATGAAGAATATGAATTGCACCATTAAAAAAGTAATGGGGAACATTAAAAATTATGTGATATAAAGTCTAAATAATGTTTTCATCCGGAAAACGTCATTTTATTTTCAAAATGCCGGACCCATTATTCGAATGAGATAGCTTGAGCACATTAATAGGCAAACTTCGTATTATTTAATTTTCAAATGTGGAAAGAAAAGTTCATGTATTCCCCTGCCGATACAGTATTTTACTCTGACCTGGCTGTCGCATCCTATTGAATTGGAATTAAATTTTATGGATTTATATTTTCTTATCATTTAGTTTACGAGAGGATGTACTGTTAAAGCCTCCGACGTCATGTTTTAGTCCCCCCTCACTTTCCCACCTAGAAAACAAATTAATGGAAAAAAGAAGAGAAAAAATAATCATTTTCCCCTTAAATTCAAGACATTTATTTGGTGTCAAGTAGACTTAAACTCATAACATTTAATGTTGAAGTTTTAATCAATCTTCGGAATGATTTACTTTGCTGGTGATTTGGTTTTTTGAATAAATGTTACGTCATTTTTGCCCCTTCTTTCTAATGGGTTGCTTATCGTCACTATCCTTTGCAGACCTAGTGCGTTCCCCCGGAACAGTGCATCCATTCTTTAAAGTAGTACCACTCGCGGCGGATGGAATTACCATTTGAGAAATTTGACACCAAGTTTCCCCCCAGATGGCGGCACCTGAGCTCTAAATGATGCGAAACTGTACCAGAAATTTAATTTAGCGGAGAATATACAAACCGAACAGATACTCAAGGGATCTTCAACATGCCGCATAATCATACGACATGGGCGCTGACCATTTTCTGCATCTTGAAAAGATGCCGACTTGCGCCAGGTTTCATTCTGCGAACTTGGAGGTACGAGGTCACTGCCTTGCCACTACGCCACCCTGCCAGCTAGCACGCTGAGTTAAAAACATTATTTTATTTGGGTTGGTTAAATCCACCAATGGCAGGATAAACAATTAAAAGTGACGTAATATAGAATCCTACACGAAGTTTTCGCCTTCACCTCTTCATTCCAAGTGTACCCAATTGGGTACATTTTAACCTCTTCATTCCAAGTGTACCCAATTGGGTACATTTTAACCTCTTCATTCCAAGTGTACCCAATTGGGTACATTTAAAAATACTGCTTATTAACTACTGTTTGCGCGATTTGAAAGCTAAAACATCCAATTGTTTTTGAAATTAATCAACAAATAGTTTACTTCGTGTTAAACATGGAAAACATGGAAATTGGGCTTTAATTAATATTTAAACTAATTATTAATTCAAATTTTAAAAAAAATAGCTATTTTGTTTTGTAATCATTTTTTAAATCAGAGAACCTAAAATGTGCGTCAGAATTGTTTGTGCTTAGTTCTGGGGTCTGAAGAAGTTAAAAAACGTCACTTTGCTCCCAAACAAAACTCATTAATAGAAAGCACGGTATAACATACAGGGCCCGATTAAGACAGTCGGGAGCCCAAGGCGCAACATTATTTTGAGGCCTCCTGTGCCACGAAAAATAAAAATACTGGGTATAATGTATAAAGTTAAATAACCTTTCTTACAATTTGGGGGCCCCTAAAATGTGGGGGCCCAAGGATTTGGCCTGTGCGGTAATCAGGCACTGATAACATATAAAACGGTAAAAAGTCGTAATATTGAAATTTCATTTAGCAACCATTAAACTCCTCACACCGAAGCAATATCATAGGAATAACAGATCACACATCTATTTTTTTTTTTTTTTTACTAAGACAAATTTAATGCTTTTACGAAATGAGAGCTTTTAATTTAGCTCTTTTGCTATAAATTCGATGCATTTACAGAAAGCTTTATGGCATGTATGAAAGATGGCTTAATTTTGTGCTCCGCTGAAGCGAAAAAATCATATATGTATTCAAAGAGAGACGTAAAAGCTTTTCTCTCAAGATCAGATTTCTTTACACATCTCGGAAAATTCAATTTCAGTTAAAAGATTCTGACGGAAAAAACTTTGCGCAGCTTTAAAAGGCATTTTAGGAGGAAAAAATAGTGAAGAGATATGTGGATGAAAAAAATCCTTTGAATGTTTTTATTTTCTTTATTTTTTGGAAAGGATTTCGCCGATGAGAAGTAAAGAACAGGCATCTGCATGTTCTGAGAAATATTGCTTGTTTCCATTGTGAAACAATCAAATTACGGCAAGAAACTTCAGTAAATTGATCTAAATAGAGCTGAAGTTAACTATCAACGGCAATTTGAAATTGATGATCAAATTGTTAGCTTGCTGTAAAATGTGTGTGTGTGTGAACATAGTAGAACAGTGATATACCGCTGCTCGGTATACTGTGGAATCGGATATGCCGAAGATACCACCCATGAAATACATTTGAAAATTTTGCTTTCTTTTAATCAACATCGTAACAAATTGGAGTTCAACCTTTCACCAAAAAAATGATGAAATTTGTTTGCAACTAACGTTGGTACTAAGCCGAACCATTGTAATGGTGTAGTTTCACCATGAATGTGAAACAAGGAACCATTATAATGGTTTAACTTTAGTACAAATGTTGGTTGCAGTTAAATTTCCCCATTGTTTTCATTTTTTGTGGGGGGGGGGGGGGGAGGGAATTTAAACTAGAATGTTTTCACAGTGTGGAAATATCTATCGTCTCCATCGTCTAATATTTTATATGGATGGTATTTACTTTTGCGGTAAGCTTTTCATGTTACAGAAAAATCTACAATTCCTATCCTCCTGTCTGAGTTTTTATTCTATTTGGGCTATAATTACTGTTTTATGCTTGTGTGTTTTAATTATTTAAGTGCATTTTATTAATAAATGATGTAAATTTTGCATTAATAAAATGTTACGATCACTTGAGCATGTGATCGTATCACATGGCATGTTAACGATCACTTGAGTATCCATTTGGATTAGATATACTCGGCTAAATTAAATTCCTGGTGCAGTTTTGTATCATTGGAGCTCAGATGTCTCCCTCTCGTGGGAATACTGGGGATCGCAACTTTCATGTGGTGATGACATCCGCCGATAGTGGTGCTACTCGAAAAAATAGTTGCCTGTCCAAGGATTGCAGTAGGTCTGCTGAGGTTGATGACTAATTCACAGCCCACACATTGTGCTGCCGCTGAAAAAGTTGGAACCAATTTCTCGGGTACGCACAGAAGCCAATTCAGAAGCTCCATAAGGATAAGATTTTTTTTAACAAAGATAATAAAATTTTTTGACTTATTTATGAAGATTTGTCAAGAAACGTTTCCTCGGTATCTATAGTTTAATGTATTTTAAGAATTATTTTGGTTTCAACTTTCTATCCAGTCAAATCAATTAATTACTGTAATAGCAATAACTTATTTTAATCTTCTCCATTTCAAAACGTTTAACACATTACATTACGTTTTATGTATTCAGCCTCTTAAATTGACGAATTTATTCAAAACCGTTAAATAGATTACAAACCGAAACACTTCAACAAATGTGCAATTCCGTTTCCGCTGTTTTCCTGGCAAAGAAAACTACTGCTTTTTCTTTGAAAAGATAGTTCAGAGCAATGTTTCCTTCTCCATTCTGCTTCCCTAATTATCATAAATGCTTCTTTTTGAGATATAAGATAGCGAAGTCTCTTTTCCGTTGTATTTTAGTACCTTCTTCAAACACACAATCGGCAATTCATGCTTCTTGATTTCAAAAGACCGCTTGTCATGTTTGCTTCTGAATTACACAACGCTTCAGTTAATTGCGATGTGTTTTTAAGCTATAGCTTTTGTAATTTAAAGCGTTTACGTAAATTGAATTAAATGTGCATAATATAACTTTCAGCTTGACTAGTATAATTGGATTAGTGTTCTTCGGTTTTAAAAAATATGTTCTTGCAATTACTTGCTTTTGGAAAATATATTTATTTGTTATGGCAGCTAAAGTGCATAGGATTTTCCTAAACTATCTCCTATACTTATCCTTTTTATTGTATATGTGAAAATGACTCCGCACTTTTAAATAAATTAAAACACATTTGTTTGTTTAGAAAATTGAACAATTACTTATTATAAGTAGCTGCAGCTACAGCCTTCGTCCGTCTTTCAGGCAATATCTGGATTCTTTTCCTGAATGAGTCCTGGTCTTTTTGATTGAACCACTCATCAAGCCAAATTTTGATGCGCTCGTGGAAAGTGAACCGCTCTCCCTTGGGATTTGTCTGCATTGCTCAGAATAAGAAGTAATCCGAAGGAGCTATGTCTGGTGAACGTGGTAAGTAGTTCCGAATTTTGCATGTTCTTTTCTTCTAAATCTGTTTTTGCGACGTTTACAGAAATAGCGCTGTCATCTTGCAAAATTAATTTCTTGTGTCTATTCCCCTACCTAGTCGTTTTTCTATTATAGTACAATTCAAAAGCTTTGACTGTCAATGGTGAATAATAATTTCAGTAACATGAATAATAATTTCAGTAACGCCAGTAATAACTTTAGATGGTTTCAAGGCAGCTCAAAAAGCATTTTCAAATTTCTTGGAAGGTTTTCCACGTGCCCTTTGCCTCCAATGCCAAAACCGTCATTTCTAAATCATCGAAACCATTCCTTGCGAGTTGCATTAGAAGGATCATGATCATCGTAAATGTCCACGAACAAACGAAATTTTCCGCTGCGATTTTCTGTGCAATAAAGCTTCCCTCGAGTGATTATTTAGAATGAAATTCAATATTTTCTTCGGGTTAAATATGTTGTTATTTATACTTTAACTAAATGCCATATCCTTACTTGACAGTTGACATCAAGTACGTTAAACATTATGCGCTGCATTTTATTAGAGCCCATAAGCAGTACTACTAGCGAAGCGGCACCATTTTGACTACTTGCTGAATCCCATATTCGCACACCCAACGACTTATTTTTCGTTTTTATTTAGATCAGTTTTGTTTTGGTAGCTACTGTTCTGCATCTAAAACAACAAAGGAAAACTATATGTATTGCCCATTTAGTTAAACTCCGTTTAACTAATTGATCAGTTATTAGAACGTGCTCTATGCTTCTGTGGCGTGGATTATAACATTAGTTAAAAATAATTTTCTTTGTGTCTGTGAACGTTTTGTGCCTATTGTTAATTTATTTCCATTCACCTTTACAGTTTCTTTTAACGTTAAGTTTAATAATTTTTAAGTTAGGTGCTCGATATTTCCGTGAAGAGTCCTGTACACGGAGGTTCGCTATCTGACCAAAAAAAAAAGAATAAACGGTATTTTATTAAATAAAGGACGTAAAATTACAATCAAGTATTGCGCAATTCAATGCAGGGCAAATAAATTTTGTTGGAAGCGAATCGCGATTTTAAAGTATATTTTCCGTTTTTAACCCTTCTTCTCATGAAGTAGCATATTGCTACCTGGGGTTTTCCCCTACTTTCGATTTGTTAAGTGACGTCAGCGAGTATGTTGCATTGTTATTTGCTAGTCCTTATTCTCATAAAGTAGCATATTGCTACCTGGGGTTTTCCCCTACTTTCGATTTGTTAAGTGACGTCAGCGAGTATGTTGCATTGTTATTTGCTAGTCCTTATTCTCATAAAGTAGCATATATGGTACTTTATGAAAATAAGGGTTAAGAGAATCACAACAATAAAAAGTGAATGCTGATTTAGATGGTCATTTATTTGACTTGACATTGGTCTTTCTTCTTTCATTTTTTTTAGCCTGCTTTCAAGTAAAAGTAAAAAAAAAATGCATCGCAAAAATATCGTTAAAAACAAAAAAAAAAAGTCAAAAGTATGTGAAGTAGTTGAATAAAGATTGAAAAATTACGAATGTGAAAGTAGAGTTTTGAGATGGGGGGGGGGAGGGGGAATGTGTGTCTGTTGGTCCGTCGGTCTGTCTGCTGAATGAGAGAGAGAGAGAGAGAGGGGGGGGGGGGTAGGCTATATATAAATTTGATGATTTTGTGTAAATGGGAAAGTAGGCTCGTATAGTTCTAGACGGATTTTCTTGTCTTCACTTTTAAATAGAAGGACTGAAGTTTAAGTGAATTCAATATGACTTTGATTTAATGAGGTTTAACTGCATAATCTTATTTCTCTTACTCAAATAAAAATTGATTAATTGTCTAAACATTTTTATTTTATAAACCTTTTATCTAAAAGTTCATTTATTTTTCACGTAACGAGCATTTTCAGCTCTGCATGAGAGAAAATTCTCCGTAAATGAAGTCTATGTCATTTTAAAAAGATTAACTCTCACCTAAGTATTAAAACGGAAGTTTAAAAGCAGCCTTGTATGAAGTCTTTAAGCGAGTTAAATAAAGGAAAAGCTTTTTTGGGGAGAGAAAAGTTGTTAAGAAAGCGCTGCGAACTAGATCTAATGTTAAAGGAAGTCATTTATTTTCCGCAAAATACTGATGACCTAGTGTTTGCTTTTAAGAAGAGTAAATATGAAATAAATTTCTTTTTATCCCCTTTTGTGTTCTTCTCCCCTTTTTTTTTATACATAAATTCGATTGAAGAAACGGAAGCTATTTGAAGTCAGTTTGCTGTTAGACGAATGCGCTTCGAAAAAGAATTACTGCTTTAAAATGCCTTACTTGATGTTTGAGTCAGAAATTAAAAACAATTCGTTTGAAGTTCATCGTTATATTACTATCCAGTTTGCTACATGACTTTATAAATGTTGTAATTTTAGAAACATCAAAAATAATAGGTCTTGAAATTATGGGTAATAATTTTAGTATTCTAAATTGAAGTTATATGTAGAAATAACCTTGTCTAAGTAACCAGATGATAAGTAACCAGATTTTGTATAACTTTTTTTCAAGCTGGCAAAAATAATAGTATACAAATGTGGTTGGTGTCCGATTTGTTACAGAACGTTAAATGTTGGTACTTTGTACAGGTCTGTAAAAATAATGGATCTTAAAATTATGGATAATGTTTTTACGTTTCTAAATTGGAAATATTTTTAGTGATAAACTTTTTAAACCTATTATCAACAAATAATCAGGTTTTGTGTAACTTTAAAAAAAAAA